>HG992289.1:10007500-20007500 GCA_905220595.1 Spilosoma lubricipeda | reverse complement strand
CACCCCCTGAGTTCGTCTACATAATTATTTAAGTTAATGATATACTACACCTTTCTTGCTATAAATGATTTCTTTTTACTTCGCGTGGAAAAGAGATAGAAATATACCGAGTGGGGTGTTGAAATAAGATGGAGAGTGTGGGGAGGTAATGCAGGCTCTTTGGATTATAACACCGCGCGGTCCGCGGCCCTCGACCGGAGGCAGTGGGCTGCTTTAATCTCGCGCACTTATGTACCATGTACTCGCGCTATGTACCCACTTCATTTGAACAATTTCAGCCACAACTTTGGTATTACTTTACATTTTTGTTTGATCATTATGGAAATGAAGGTGGAAATTATTTAGATGGAATGTTTGTAAGCAATCTTGCCGTTTCATTTCAAAGAGAGCGGAATAAATATAGCGTTGGAAATCTGAACGTGTTTTGTGTTTGAGCCTAGTTTATAAACCAGGTTTTATATTATCAGCATTTTTCATCACAAAGTACCTATCGTCAATATTTATTTAAGGAGTTAACGAAGAGTAGAAGTATGTAGCTTCTAGAAGCTTTTGGTAATAACGGTGTGTTATTCTTTGTGAAATCACAATGTGTGTGTAGAAAACATTCACGATGTAGTTGGGTGTCTCATGTAATAAAATATTTGCAATGATGCAAACTTCTCAATAGGCTATTACAGTATGGGTTACCATGCTGCATTATCGCATTGTCTGCATGAGTTTGGCGAACACTGCTGTTGGATTCTGCTCGTACTTCTCATCAGACGGCGTAGAGTTACTGTGGCTGGTTGACTGACAGAACTGCCTTGGGATAAGTCTACTGATACATAAACTTATGCATCAATTTTAATATATAAAACAAATATTTTTTTAGAATCACTAGAATCACTAAGATAGTTTAATAAAATTCGTTTTTTTTTTGTTTAGTTTAACGTACTTTGTGAGTACCTAATAACATGAGAACAATGAGATGCATAATAACTGTTAGTCAAGTTTGAAAAACGACTTGATAAATTTGAAATTAATTTTGGACAGACTCCGCTACAATTTATAAACCCTGTAATACAGTCTTCTAAGTAGTTACCACTGTTCAAAGTTTAGAATTCGTATGTAATCTTAAGCGGGTAAGTACATCATACGCTAAGCCAAACTGAAAACTAAGGTCACCATCCTTTGGAGCGATCCTATCGCAACGGTCTTTAAAGAAGAATATTCCGTGCCGGCTTGAGCCATTCCGTGAAATCATCCTTAAGAGAAGCATCTGTTGTTTACTTATTTATACAAATTCTTCTTCTTCAAGTGCCATCTCCACCACGAAGGTCGGCGACCACATGTCTATACGTCTCCCTGTGTTCAGTCATGCGAATTAGTGCATCTGTGCTTTTCACATCCAACCAGTCTCTTATATTTTTCGTCCACGTTGTTTGCCTTCTACCTCTTCTGCGCTTACCTTAAAGTTTCCCTTCAATTATCAGTCTCATGAAAGTTATCATCTTTACTAATATGGGACTAATCCCACCCACACGCCCACCGCTGTAACTCCTGTACACCAGGATCAACAGCAGTGACCCACGAACACACCGAGTTATGACACTCGGGAAGTCCCAGGAAAAAATATTAACTGTCTTGGAACCCGCAACGAAATTAATCAGAAGAAAAACAGGAGGAGTTGGAAATATGATAAGTCCACTTCCCTCCTTAGCAAAGCGGGAGACAAAATGAAGTCAAAATAGGCAGACACCTTTTTTTAAACCGGGAAGCACCACGGATAGAGTATTAGGGGTCCTAAGTGAGCTATATTTGATTACTATAGTATGTATGGCAGAATCGCCTAAACGCACGGAAATTCACCGCAGTTGACACAAGATCCCCATAGTATACCGCCCCAGATGTCATTTGTAAGCTATTTAGCATTGTGTTACGTTCATTGTACCAAAGACTACACTCCCAGAGAATATGATGAGCCGATTGTTCACAGCTAGTATCGGGTGTTGAGCATTGACACAATGGTGAATCGACTAATTTAAATGAGTGTAGTTTGCTCTTAAAGTTACCGTGGCCCGTAAGAAATTGAGCGACACAGTGATCTACCTCGAGCCATGTCCTCGACATCCGTTCGCGAACAGATGGAAAGAACTGGTAGAGGTGGCGCCCCTTAGATGATTTGTCCCATCGTTGTTGCCATTCATCCATTAGGTCGTCATAGACATTGGATTGCTGTTGAAACAATCTTATGATTTTATCGCGGTCTCGTACGCCCAAAAAATCGCATTCCATGTTTTGTTTTGTAGAATAGTACATGGCTGCACGTCTTTGCACCTCGAGATCGACCGGAAGAACACCCGCCAATACCGGTAATGCCTCAGTACTAACCGTCCTATATGCTTTGCATAAGAAGATTAATGCAAGTCGTTGGCCTTGTAGCAGTTTGCGACGGACAGCACCTACAGTCGCTCTATCGGCCCATACGGGAGCACCATAGCAAACAGCACCCAAATAAGTAGCTCCATATATGATTTTTAATGTATTAAATGAAAGACCCCATGTGGCAGTTGATATTCTCGTCAGAGCAAAGAAACTTTTTTTAGACTTTTCATTAACTGTTCTAATATGTTCGATAAATGAAAAATTTCTTTCTAAAACTAATCCCAAATAGCAAACCGAGGTTTTATTTTTAACAGTAACATTTTGAAATTTAATACACGGCGGTGATTTGAGGTTACCTTTCAGAAGTAGCTGGAAGGTTTTGTTTGGTGCAAAAGTCAAGCGATTACGTACACCCCATAGAGATACTAAGTTCAAACATCTATTAGCCAGACTCTCAAGCCCCGCTCTAGTATCAGATTCCACCAGTAATAAACCGTCGTCCGCATACGCGTTTAGAGTACATCCGGGTGGTATAGGTATTGTAAGAAAATCGTCGAAGCCTATATTCCACAAGTATGGACCTAGCACCGAGCCCTGAGGACACCCCATCGTAAGCGCCTTCGACACAGAATGATGCCCAAGTCTTAATTTTGTTGTGCCTTGTGTGAAGTATGAGGAGATTAGGGAATAAATATTTTTAAAGCATCCTCTTGATTTTAATTTTAGCAATAACATGGGCCACCACGCGTTGTCGAAGGCGCCAGATATATCTAAGAAGATACCTAAGACGTATTGAAACCTTGACTCGGTGACAGTTTTCCTTACAGATATGACCGCATCTGTTGTTGATTTTCCCAACGTAAATCCGAATTGTCTATCATGAAATTTAACTCCACCCGGTAGAAGTCGAGGCACTACAAGACGTTCTAAAAGCTTTCCTAGCGATGGCAACAGTGTTATAGGTCGACAGGACCCAGGACCGTCCGGCGGCTTATCGCCGTGTTTTGGTATTATACGAATATTACCGCACCGCCAAACACTAGGAAATACTCCTTCCGCAATGCAACGTTTAAAAACTGTTAAAATCGTATCACCCGAGAGTTTACAAGCTTCTTTTATCATTTTATTTGATATTTTATCGTCGCCCGAAGCCTTGTTTAGTGGTAATGACCTAACAATACCAAGAAATTCGTCTGAAGATGGTAAGTCAGACGTTGGAGACAATGGTGGTTCGATGGCCCACTGCCTAATTTGTCGGTGATAATCAGTGTCATCCTCCGGCCGATCGTCGGGCACAAGTGATTCTAAAAGATATTTTGCTGTTTCTTCTACTCCTGTAGTATAACTGTTATGAATTTTGATGTTCTGTACGTATGCAAGGTCGATAGATCTATTTGCCTTAAATTCATGATACAAAGGTGACCACGGACCCTCTCTATCGAGTTTATCTACAAGTTTGCGTATTAAATTTCCCTTTGATTTCTCCACTGCTGCCCTGTAGTGAGACCTAGCAACTCTAAGAGCAATGAGAGCATTATTGTAAATATCTCCTGTTACGTTACGCTTTTTAATGACATTTAGTTTTTTACGAGCTTTCCGATGGATTCTACGTAATTCGACCAATTTATAGTTCCACCAATCACATCTACGAGTGCTAGTGATAGATCCGCGGCCTATACAAACATCAGCACAATATGTGAAAGTGTCTGACAATATTTCTGCGCTTTCCTCAGCTGATAGACAACTGCGAGTGAAGTCTTTGGCATGTACTGCAAAGAGTGAACCAAATAAAGCCCAATTTGCCCCTTTAGTTTTATATCTAAAATTGTACGGAGTTATTAGTGGATGTTGTGCAACAATTGGTATGAATTCGTACACGATTAAGCGGTGATCACTACAGGATGCGTCCGGTAGGACACGCCATCCAGATATCGAGACGTCGCCGCGCGTAAGCGTCACGTCAATAGAAGACTCACCCATGGGGCTGCAAAAAGTTGGTGGTGCATCAGGGGTATTGTGAATGGTAAGATTCATTTCCGCAATAAAATCTTCAACCGCACAGCGCCGGGCCATGTCAGTTGAACGCAGCTTGCCATACCATAAAGTAGAAGATGCATTGACATCAGCGCCAATGATAATTTTGTGTCCCACGAGGGACCGCAAAACGAAACGTAAATGATGTAGATGAGGATCAATGGGATGTGAAAACTGAAAATAACAGCTCACTTTACTAATATATAAAGCTGAAGAGTTTGTTTGTTTGAACACGCTAATCTCAGGAACCGCTGGTCCGATATGAAAAATTCTTTCAGTGTTAGTTAGCCCATTTATCGAGGAAGGCTATAGGCTATATATTACCACGCTAAGACATACAGGAGCGGAGCAACAATGAAGAATGTTACAAAATGTTACAAAGGGAAAATTATCAAGCTACGGGCAATAGAAGACGCAAACGAGGTTGCGTAGGTCTGCTAATAATCAATATGAGCAATAGTTCTCATCATAATCAATAATCAAACTAATTTCGGATAATTTTTAATTCGATATTTTTGTTGAGTTGTGCCTTAGCGAAAACATGAAAGTAAGTCAGTTAATAACAGTTTTAGTGGAGTGGGGAGTGAGGAGTGACATTAAAAACAATACTTTTCTTTTGCAAACAAACTACAGAGCAGATTAAAACACCTGTCTAAACATTTGAGCTCAATCAAAATAAAGTATAGGCGCGTTAGGTTTATCCTTGGTATGCCTTCAAGTTTATTAGACTTTACATATAGATATTAATCTATGCCTGATAAAAAATCGGTCAATATTGCCATGACCACAAATAAACCCCGGACTCAGTCGTTGATGGTACCATGGCATTAATCTTAAGAATCCTGCTTCTCTCATGGACAGTTGTATGTTGCTAGCTTTATTTACTTACGCACTAGATAACCAAAATTAAAATCGTGTGCCATAAGACATTACAATCAAAATACTGTATTATTACTAAAGTATCCTCTCTATCTATCTCAGCCTCTTTCTATTCAGTTTTGAACGCACGGATTTTCTATACTCTTCCACCTCTGACAGTCTTGAGCCGCCGACATCCAATCTTGACCTGCATCTTCTTTGATGTCGTCCGTCTCACTGGTGGTCTACCCCGCGGTCTAGTACATGCCCTCGGGCCCCACTCCAGAAGGTTTCGAGTCCACCTTCCGCTACTTATTCGTGCAATATATCCTGCCCATCTCATCTTCCGTTTAGCAATCACACAATCACACAGAGTAGAAAATAGAACGATTATATTTGTAAGTAATCGTCGTTTATAATTGAGATTTAAAATCAATAGAATAGAAAAAAGGATAGAGAAAGTGATCATTTAGTTCAAAGTAAATCAACGCTGTTAATAATAGCAGTTATTCTAAGCGCTGTTGATTTTTAAAGAGATTATAGTGTGGTAATATGAAGAACTAATCGACGTCCGTCAGTTGCCGAAGCTTCGGTTAGTCATTGACGCCGTAACGTACTAATTGATAACTTTCGGAGACCTTTCGGAGACACAAAAGATATGAAAGAAAACTTGCATGGATTTGTAAACATGCGAATCCTATTAAATATGTATGGTGTTAATTATACTGAAATCTTGACGATGCTTCATGCAATTAAACTTATGTTCTAAACTTCAAGCTTCAAGCAAAGCAGAGTTTCTTCTGTTGTCATAATTCTTGTAACAGTGCTTTAGTTTTATGAGACAGTGGAATATTTATTTTGTTTTGGCATACATTTAATTAATTGTTTGATTTGCATATCTGCTGGCTAGACTTTGTCCACTAAGCCAGACTCAGTGGGTTTGTGATCAATCTGGGTCAAATAATGATCGTAGCATGAACGAACCTTTGAACCTGGGTGTGACTTATCTGTAATATGTTATGTTATAAAACAAATAAACCTACCTCAGCAGTTTGAAACAACGCGTTGGAGATTCGTGAGGTAGGTACAGATGTCCATTTCCTATCAAGTACCATTCACTTACTCGTTTGTCACCTGCAACCTAAAAATATTATTACTACTTAAGTAGTTCTTATTTATTTTATAAAATAGTTTAGTTTACTTAACAAAAGAGAACAAATAAGAGAACGTCCTTGTGCATGATCTTAATGTAAGTAAATATACAGGAAGATCTTATTACATACTCCATATGTTGAACAGAGGGCGTAGAACATTATTATTATGAATGGTTGAGAGAATAAAACGCCATATTTTATTATAGGACATACACAGTTCTCATTTGAGTACATGATACCCTGTACTTGTGAATAACTTGCAAGCGTCACATTTGAGAATAAATAATACGGTATATATATACACATTTTTGAGCTCTGTGTATCATAACTCGTCAAAACGATTCAGTAGAAGGTAATCTGAGTGTTTAAGTATGAAAATCCTTCAGAAGCTTCTGATTCTAATTCAAGACTTGCCGTTTGCCCAAAATCTACAACAGAATTTGCGGAGAGGTAGATGTGTTCGCCGACAAACTTCCCGCTTTTAAAATAAATGTTTTGAGATTGTTGTAGCATTAGTTTCGGTGTCAATGGTATAATTTTCCTACATAAATATGTTTTTAAATTTTTAATTTCCATTTTAGTTACTTTCTTTTATTTTTATTTATTTTTATATTGTTTTTATTTTTTTTATCGTTTCCATTGGTGCGTGTTGTGACACCTTCAAATGTTGTGCATTTGAACTATTGTTTAGTGAATTCACTTTGTCTATATAGGTACATAAGATTCAATGTAACAACAACTGGTTGTCCAAATAAAATAATAAATTAAAGACTTGAAGGTGCTAAAACTGTTTTAAGTTAAGTTATTCTTGAGTGGAAACTTTTATTTTGGTTCGGCTTCTAGTTCAACCGTTTTTACCTGATATTCAGGTAAAACCAGTAGAAATAGTAACCAACCCCTAATAAACTTGGTATAAGAAAGGTCTAGGAAGACGATGATGTCTCAAGTGGAAATGTTAATCGGATTTATTAAGATAGCACCCTCTTTTTGTGAAGAAATATAACGTAACAACGGAGAAAAAAGATATGGAGCTAACTTACTATGGATTACCAGTTGAAGTTCTTGAATATCGGTGCTAATTCTATTGAATTATTTAATTGCATTGTTATTTCATCTCAACTGCATTAGCAAAATGTAAAATCTAAGTACATTAATTAAATTACAAACAAACGAAATACAACAAGTAAAATTTTAACAAAATATGTAACCGACTTCAAGAACGATTTCTCTTGGATGCCATCATCAGATCTTGGTGTCTTTATCATTGTACTATCGTTGGGATATCACCTTTCCATTAAAAAAGGATCATCAAAATCGGTTCCTAAACGGCGAAGTTATCCGCTAACACTCATAAAAAAACATTCGGTCGAATTGAGAACCTCCTTCTTTTTTGATGTTGGTTAAAAATAAACTCGCAATATTATATTCAAATGAACAAAAGAAAATGAAAAATGACAGAAGTTGAATTGCTGCTAACACTAAAGCGCTGCGCAAACGTAGACATTTTTAGTTGCTGACACGGCACCATGACTGGTAACCGTAGTTGCTGTGTCCAGTGGCGGCAATCAGACATAGTCACCGGTCGCCACTACTGCCCACAATTCGTCGTTTGTTTTCCCTCCGTCTCACGATGGACGTGGATGGCTTGTGTCACACACAGGAGACGGACACCGAATGGAACTACTCCGTTTGCGCAGCTCAGTACAATTGTAAAGAAATTTAACTGTCGTCTTTAAAAATATTATACACAAATATTACCTAGTATGCGTGCCCATTACAGGTATATAGACTGGAAATCCTTTACTGTCCATCACACGGTATAAAAGTCCCGTTGCGTTTCTGACGGTACTCGCGCATAGAGCGGGAGGAGCCTCGACGGTACACAAGTACACAAAGCACATCTCGCGACTACACCACGGGCCTGTGTACGCGTAGTTATGTTCTGTGTACTGACATTATATGCCTATTCATTGTTTTAAGAACCCGCCTTTGTGTAATAATGATATACATATGGACAACGTGGTTATACCTGCCTTTGTACATCATCTGCGTACGTGGTGAATACACGGCGTGTAATATACGTAGTGTGTTGTTACATAAGTTATTATATACTTCTTAAAGCATACAAGAAAAGTTGTCTAACCACGTTAGTACTTTCTAGATAAGAGGCAAACAAAAAGTAAGTTTCAAATAGTTAGTCCAATAATCTGTTAACTTTTATAGTTTCTTGTTGTGTGTAAACTTTGAAGTGATTCGTCATTCGACAGGACATTCATTGGATTTTCAAGTTATTTTTAACTAGTTGTTGCCCGCGGCTCCACCTGCTTATATTCCGGTTATCGGGGCAAATAGTAGCCTACGTGATATTCTCATGTATAAGCTATATTACTATCAAGTTTTATCCAAATCCGTTCAGTAGTTTTTGCGTGAAACAGTAACAAACATACACACTCACAAACTTTCGCCTTTAAATATTAGTGTGATGTGATGTGATTTTTCACCGTTTAAACCTTTATCTGGACTACGACAAACATTTCAAAAATTCAAACACAAATTCAGCTAAAGCGGCCCAGCCGTTCTCGAATTTAACGAGACAAATTTATAATGCTATTAGCTTTTCCACCTACTAATTGCTAATTAATAATGATAACGGTAATGTTTTACTTTGCTTCTGGACTACATTTCATTTCGACCTATATGCCTATGTACCACTACGCCTCTTAAGAACACAGAGTATCACCACACATATATCGCTTGGTACGTGGGTGTCGTAAGAAGTTAACTACGAAAGACAACTTGATACAACAGGTTTATGTCCAGCGGTGGACTGTTAAAGGCTGTTGGTCATATATCACCTAATAGAAAAATATGAACTTAATACATTATACTATAAATATTGATAAATGACTATTATTTCCTACACTTAAGTGCTTGTGCCAGCTAGCTCCCTCTCCTGGATGTAATTAGATGAATCGCTCGATGTCTGCGCCCCGTTTCCTTATATAATCTGCTGTAATCCCCTCAAATGCAATAATCTTGGCTTTCATCTAACGCATGTTAAACACAAAATACAAACGAATATCAACTTTATTGTAACGTGTTAAGATATTATGCGGGTGATTCAACAACTTTGGCCTGACTATTCTGTTTAACAGACCAGTTAGGGCTGTCACTAGTGAAAATTGCTTCCGATTTTTTAAACTATTGATTCCACTTTTCATTTCCTAGCAAAACTCACAATTTTCATGTGGATTTTTGAAAATGCCCCATTTATTCAAGTTAACCTTTTATTACTATTATAATTATACATTTAGTAGGGACTGTTACTAACAAAATGTGGGTGTTTCATACACCTATGTTAGTATATATATTTAAGGAGAGGTATTTATCTCGCCAAAGACTGTTAAAGACTGGGATATGACGATGATGACATTTTATCTATACAAATAAATAAAATTGGAGTGTCCGTTTGTAATATTAAAATAACCGCTCTTTACTAAATGCATATATATATATACACGGCACATATACCAAAAATATATTTAATTTTTTTTTGTCTCTCTGTCTGTCTCTCTTTTTGTTCCGGGTAACTTAGGCTACTCTTTTTAGACCAACGTCGTCCCGCAGCGTTACTCGCGGTACAACGATAACCGCGGGTAACACCACGGGTTTTAGCTAGTAAGTTATAAAAAAGTATCAGTTATCAGTTTAAGTTATCTTGAAGTGTTGATGGAGCAGCAGTCACTGGATTGCCATCCAGTAACCGTAACAGTAAGCTTACTGGTACTGTAGAAATACAGTTTTGATATGTACTTTTATACTAAGCGGTTCTATATTTCTTTGTGTGGTGGAACTTATAAAGTTAATTGTAATTAGAGCGTATACAATCTTTTGTGAAAGCTTCAGCAATGAATGTTGAATTGTAACAGTCATTCAATTGTTCTCGTCATACGCAATTACCTTAATAACAATAGCACAAGATGTCGCATCTATTGTCCATTGTACACGCAGATCTACTTTTGCACAGTGAAAGTTTGATGTACTGAATTGCATTGTTTACACTAAAGTATATATTGACACAAAACTATTAGTTAATGTGTTTTTAAAAATAACTGTTTTATTCACATATTTCTGTTTTAAAGCCTGCCAAAGTAACTCTACTCTGCTTGATAAAACACCTAAGTAAAATCCGCCATACTGTGAGTGAGTGCCGCCATACTCATTGCGTCAATGCAGCATGGTGATCAACACTATGGCGGGCTACGGAGATGCTTTTTAAAGTCCCGCTTAAAGGAAACTTAAACAGAGGATATTTTATGACTGGTATCTTTTAATCAGTGCACCTCATACATTCATAATGTAATTTTTATAAACATGCGAACGAAGCAGACTGGCCAAGACTGGGATAATTGGAGCTCCTTGGGGGAGATATTCATTCAGCAGTGGAAAGCAATCGGTTGAAATAAATATGTCGGAGACAGTGGAGATCAAAGCGGTTTTTATGCACTTGCATATTTTGTCAAGTGGCAGTCATGATTTAAAGCAATAGAAATCGCTCTTAATCAATTCATTATTACACACGTTGGTAGGTAGGGTTTATTTGCACAACCAAAGACAGTATTGAATTCCAATAATTTATTGAATTAATGAAGCTACAGGTAAAATCATAGATCGGCACAACATTGTCAAAGTGAATTAGTTGAGAACACCAAAATCCACTGAACGTCCGTGTCGACCTATAACCTCCAGTTTTCAAAATGAGTAGAGCCTTATGAGAAGAATACTGGCAAAGAAACTCATGGCCACTCATTTAAATGTTACATCTTAACTTATTAGTTACAAACGTTTAATAGTTAATTACAATAATTAAGAAGCCTATGTACTTAGCTTATTTACAGCTTGTCCTTCCTCGTACAATGCCCGTATTAAACTGATCTGTTGATTCTATTTTTCTTCAATACGAAACGGTGGGTAGTTAGTTTAAGAGCCAATAGGTTAGTAGTCCCCGCAACTCGTGCGGTAGCTCTCCTTTATACCGGCTGCTCCAGTCCCAGTCAACTGTCAACTAGAAGCTGTTTTTAGGAAGGTTTCATTCCACGACGGAGATAACGATAAAGGAAAAACAAGGACAGCGATATAGGTTTTGCTACAATGATACCACTGAAAATATGTTTGAAAAGTAGTTTTTTTTTTAATACTAACGCTCCGTTAAAACCTTGAAGATAATTACGAATTATTTTTTTTGTAATTAAACAACATCGCAAAGTGTCTTAGTCGTAGTAAATAAAAAAAAAAACAAAATTCAAATATTTACCAATAATTTCGTGTCATTTACTGACAACATTACAAAATATAAAATAAAAAATGGCTGCCTGTGCTTCCGTATAGGTTAATTGCACTTGTAATTTCGGTTTAATTTTAACAATAGTAAACTAATTTCGATTAATCCTACTATAAAGACGTTCAATCTTGAGTCATATACTCTGTTCCTTCGTTGTAGTAAAGTTTTGGTGAAATCAAGTGTTAGGTAAATAATAATCAGAAAGCTGAGTGAAAAAGTGATTATTTTAAGGAAATTAATGAAATCTTTTGTTAAATACTTGAAAACCTGTTATAAATGTAAAGTAATCATGTACATGTACGTTCATAAAGCAAGATTTGTAATTGTAATAAACGTTTTAAAATAGTTACAGATTTTATTGAACTCTCTAAACTGTGTTTTTCGATTAATTTTTTTTCAAATATGTGGTTCTCTGATTTTATTAATAATCAGATTTCTTTCGGATAACTAATCTGCATTGACATTAACTTCAAAGAATTAATCGAAAAGTGCAGTACTTCTAATTTTGAACCCCAATAATATCAAGTAAAAAGAAAACATATTTTGAATTGCCCGTGCTACCAACAGTTTCGCGGGGGCCGCTAATAGATGGCTCTGGACGCTAAGGAAAAATTACCTCATTTATTTTGTATGGAGTTGACATTCTTCTCTCTGAGTAAATGTGTTCTGTGGGCTGCTCGCTTTAAGTAGTGGTGACCTAAGATGAAGAATAACACTAGATAGACGATATTTGACCGGAACTTACAAACATGTTCTTTCTCCTTTTTACAAAAGCAAAGTGTCATCTGCTTGAAAGTGAGAGGTATGGTGTCTCAAGTGGGTCAAAAACTATTGAATGTCGCCAGTTTGACTATAAAATTCTATTCCTTGATATATCACTACATAGTGATGTATAGTTTTTGTCATATCGATAGAAAATTGCCAAGAGAGTACCAGTCGCCACAATTAACACAAAAAATGGTCTATTATATTTAGTTTCTTAAATACATACCATAATTCCTTTTTAATATGAATCAAAATTTCTTAATAAATATAATTTGTATTTGTGTTTTTGGCCGTTTTATGTATGTCTTGTAAAGTCTCTGGTGTTTGTATGTAACAAACTAAAAAAATATTATAGTATTGGTTATTTAAGTTGCTTATTGGCATGGCAGTTGGCTATTTAATTCTTTATAAAATGTGATCTATAGAAGAAAACAATAACGTTTTATTTTTTGTATTATTAATTGGAAATAATAATATTTAAAATAAATCGGATATGACATTGGTAATGTGAACTGAGTTTTGAACCACCCACAGTAAAGAAATGGAACGAGGGCAAATCGATCAATGGGTTCTTTTATGGTTAAGACGTAAACTAGCCTTGCAAACAGGCAGAACAACCTCTACCGGAGCAGCTAATTTTTAATAATCAGTAGGCGACTAGACAATACCTAACATTGTTTAGTTTTTAAAATGTCATCATTTTTTATAAGAAACCTAGCCTTATTCCGTACGTGAATTCGGCATGGCAAGGAGTATGAACAACCGAACAATCTCATGCGAGATGAAAGACGCGATGTTGATATTCGTCTGACTGCCTGACAGATCGATTGTTCTTAAGCGATAAGGCTGCGAGTCTGCAGTTCTTTTTGTTTACAACTAAGGATCTATTAAGTATGTATTTAAATAATACAACCAATATTTAGCAGTTTAATTTCTCACAATAATTATATTCTCTACAATTTTAATCAAAGTCATGTTTTCAACAAATATTATTGGCTCTTAAGCAAAATAAGTTTGTTGTAATAATTTCTTACAATTTCACCATGGGATGCAGAGCTTTTTTGCATTCATGATGAAAACGTTGATGAAATTTTTAAATACAAGTCCACAACTGCTTTGATTATTAAATGTTAATGATTGTTAAGTGCACAGTTGTCGTATCCATGACTCATCAGTTGAGGGAACATTTCTGATCTAGTACATATCTCAAACACTACCATTCGGTTACAAACAAGATTCTTCGAAGTGACCAGAACATTTTCTTGTATACTGTGTAGGCCTCCATTTATGATATTTTCTCACATTTTCTTATCCGTTTATTTTTTATTCCTTATACGTAGGAAACCTGTAAGCAAATAATAAAAAATACATGTGATGAGTTTAAAAATAAAATTTCATTGACAAATAATGAATTGATTTTGGAAAAGTCGGATAGTGAGAAATTCTTTCTTTTGACATACTATTATAATATTCCGTAATTCTTATTGACTGAGACCGAAGCAGAGTCTAATGAGGTATTATATATTTATTTTCTAAATCTAACCACCTCCATTGTTTTAATTTCATTAAACGTATTATAAGCGACAGCACAAATAATTCAGATTATTTTTTTGAAATCTTGTTTTTATTTCATTACTCGTTTTATAAACGGGCCCAGAATTTACATGTGATTATACTTTTACTCTATCGATAAAAGGTACATCCCTCTGAAGTACATGTTATGTCAAAACGTATCAATAATATTCTTTTTCAATTTTCATTTCTAAATTCGGAACTGTTATTTAATGTAGAAGTAGATGCGTCTATTTATTTATATCAGGACAACAATTTTCATTAACACTTCCTGCTTAAAATCCTTTTTAATAATTAGATACCATTGAATTGACTTACCGATGAAACGATTTTTTTGCATTATTTTCTTTCAAACACCAACTCTATTAGAGCCACCGGGCACAGTACATGTCATTATTGTTAGCAAAACGAAAACCACACTTATAATATAACATTATTCACAATTTGATAAAATATTTGATGAAATCGGCAGACAAACGTGTTAACCAGCTTAATGACAATCAAAGTTTTCGGCAAGTGGCGCGCGGGGTTTTAGACGTTCGGAAAAGCTATTGCTATCTCTTTTTGTCACATGAGATATTTCCATAAAAAGTGTTGAGTACAAGATAGGCAACTATATTCAACTTAAATTTGATCCATCTAGGGTATTCTTTATCTGAGGTGGTGACACCTACCACTGTATTCGGTGTTACCCGCACATATTTTAGTAGCATTTAATTTAATATTTCTTACAGAATGGACTAAAACTAAAACAAAATTATTAAATTAAGCTGTAAATAAACTAAGACGTAATAATCACATCGTTAACAAATAATCAGTGCACGCACCGTCTTTTTCATACACCGTCCATAGATTCCATCCAAACTGCCATGTTTCTCGATGCACAGTTTGACGTTTCGTTTTCGTTTTCGAATAATCGATTGAAAAAAACACTAATCCAGATTAAACTTAAAAAAACTACTCGTTCTCCGACAAATATATGTCAGCTTTAAATTACTTCTACGCACAAAAGTACATTTTCCAACAATATCGAGTGAGCGTGAAGACAACTTTTTATTAACAATTGCGTGTGGTGACAACCCTGGAGGTGGTTGTCACAGTATTAGGGTGTCCTTGTTCAGCTGTAATGCAATAATTCGCAGCCGCCATCTTGCCCTATCGCTATCATTGTGTGTCCAGTTACAGTCACAGAATAGCTGTGCATCATATACATATATATTATTTGATACGTGTATGCGTTCGAAAGTTCTTTTAGGTCTGGAAATTTTAATATCGTATTTAAAAATCACTACTATTACCCCATCTACTAATATAGGTATTTTATGTAAGTTTAGTGAATATGTCAGACAAAGGACCAACCACGTATTAGTTTATTACTTATTAAGAAGTATTAGCTGTTAGCATCAAATCTTCTGAAAGGAATGGATGATACAGAATATTTCTATGTGTGGTGGAACTTACGTATATTATTATACTTAATTTGAGAGAGAGAGATGGTTGAGAAACTATTAGACAGATCTTCATTTCACTTACAAGTATACTATCCTGTCCGAATCTAAAGTAGATGGAAACTAGTAACCTTATTAAGTATATAATTAACTCAGAAACAAACGTTGAGGAAATATGATATACCTAAAGGCTGAATTAGATATACCATTTTCGTCGAAGGCTTCTTGAACAATGATTTTGTATAGGATGAAGTTCTGAAGACTATAAGTTTTTTTTTCTCACAAGAAATATACCCTAACTTCTAGTAATTGTTAATTTAACTTTTATTTCTTTCTGTTTTTTAAAAACGCCTAATGTCTTAGACTAGCACATTATTTTTTTTTTTTTTTTTATTTTCTTTATTTTCTTTATTGGCTCACCAACAATTGTTTACACTGAGTATATATAAAAAAAATACAGTTAAAAAGGTATCTTAGTCTAGTGTAACAATCACTTACAGATAAGCACCGCATGCACCTTTATCTTATTTAAACTTTCAAATAGCCAAATTAAACATAGGCTGCAACAACATTTCTCTTGCAGCTATAACAATTCCGCTCTTTAAGAATTAAAAAAGAAAGAAAAAGCGAACAACTTAAAAATTACAATTTAAATATAATAAAAAACGAACAACTTAAAAATTATAACTATATATAAATTTTCGGAACCTGCTAAACGAGTCAGAATGAATATCAACCATATCACTGCAGCCATTAATCAATTTACACAGTCGTGGAATAATGGAATGTGCTCCTAGGACAGTCCTGCGAAGAGGCGGATGCAAGGGCGTTATAGGTGCTCGAGGACATCTTGAAGGGGCTTGAAATTCAATTTTTTCCAATAATGAAGGACAGTCTATTTGAGATCTTATTAACTTAAACAAGAAAAGGGCGTCAATTACATTTCTTCGTTGCTCTAGTGACTTCACTTTAAAGTGAGTAAGTCTAGATTTGTATGACCTTATAGTTCTGCGCAAACCCACAGAAAATGTTAAGTGCCAGAGAAACCTCTTCTGAATTCTTTCAAGTCTTAACGTGTGTGTGGCATAATGCGGTCTCCAGACCGTGCTGCAGTATTCCAAAATACTGCGGACAAGGCTATTGTACAGCAGTATCTTGGTCCCGCAAGACCGGAACCCAACAACGTTTCTTAGAACAAAACCCAGCATTCTTGAAGATTTTTTTATTACCATTTCAATATGGGGGATGAATGTCAACTTACTGTCGAATAAGACGCCGAGGTCCCTGATTTCATCCACCTTTTGAATTATATTGCACCCTATGTAATATGTAGTTGGTAGTTGATTACGCCTTCTTGAAAATTTTACGTGGTAACACTTTTTGACATTTAGGCTCATATTGTTATTCGTGCACCATTTCACTACGGCTTCTAAGTCCCTCTGAAGTAGTAAAACATCTTCTTCAGCCCTAACAACTCGATAAAACTTAAGGTCATCTGCGTACATTAAAACTTGAGAGGAACAAAAGCAATTAGATAAATCATTAATGAAAACATTAAACAATATTGGGCCCATGTGAGAGCCTTGTGGGACTCCAGAAGTAATCTCATAGACATCCGACTTGAAGCCATTTACCGCGACGAAGAAGAAACGATTGTGAAGATTTTCTATCAAAACTAATCAGTTTATCCATATTCTGTAAAACACAGATGTTGTTGTTATTAGAGAGTAGAGCCACGCAGATTTCAGCACAAACGGGCAATCTTGACAAGGGCGGTACAACCTTCGCACAGAAGATCAACCTGAAATGATAGCATTCGTAGTGTCGTATTTCGTTGGTGAGGCAACACCGGAGCCCCAATCACGCCAAAGCTTCTTCATATGACGCCATAGTGGGTCTCTATGCTCCATTGTTGCATATTGTCTAGTTCGCAATAAACATGGTCACCACTACTGTTAGATTCTGCTCATGCTTTCCATCAGGCAAAGTAGAGTAACTTTGGCAGGATATATAAAAAAGTCTACAATTTCATTAAAATTAAATAGCGTAAAGCCAAAATATTCTTTAGCTTACGTTAGTATATTGCTGGAAATGTTTACAGACCTCTAACATAACACAGCCAGAGTAACTAAGTAATATTTATGTTAATACGAGTATAACGCCGCAAGATGGCTGCGCGGGCTTCAATTTATAACTCTGTATATAAAAGTAAACAAACTATGACGCTTGAATATGTTTGAATAATTCACGAGTGAGTTCAGCTCGTTAGGGGCGCGCCAACCCGCGCCCCCTTATTATGTACTATTCAAGATTTTTGTACGAATTTGAATAAATTTGTAATAATTTGAATATCTGAATATATTTGTGATATAACGGGTAATTGGTGTGGCTTACTTGTTGTAGATTTGCGTTCATTTACACTAAATAGTTCCCAATTTGTTTACACATGCTGAGTTTACTTAGTTTATCATTACGGATTAGCTTTACACTACATATGTATACATTTGTTAATTAATCAAAATAAAACCACACAGTGTTATATTTATTTTAAAGAATAAAGCATTTCTACTTTATAGAGAAATTTAGTGCCATCATGGTGGCGTCTGCACTGCAAATAATGATGTTTTACTAGGAATTGATCTCTCCTGTGAAGATAAACTCGAATAGGTAATATAGACAAGAGTAATAAAAACACTGTATGAGTTTCCCAACATCAATTTCCAACCAAATTTTATGGTCGCTCTAAGTCTAAGGCCAATCCTCTTCAGGCATAGTTTTTAAGAAAAATAAGAGGTCTAGGGTGATGATGGAAAGTATAAGCAGAGTCCAAGAGTGGTGGTCACCATACTCATTGCTCGTACAGACAATGTAACAAAGCAGCATGGTTACCCACACTATGGCGGCCTAGATGCTTCTGCATCATTGAATATGTGAATCTGACAAAGTGGCTCTGTTTTACTCTGCCTGATGGAAAGCATGAGCAGAATCCAAGAGTAGTGGTCACCTTACTCATTGTGAATGCAGACAATGCAGCAGTGTGACTTGCGACCCACACTTTGGCGACTTATCGAGATGCTTGTGCATCATTCGGCCTCCGGCCTCGTAATCACCAACGAAATACGACACCACGAATGCTGTAATTTTATGTTGGTCTTCGGTGCGAGGATATTACCGTCCCGGTCGAGTGGCTATTCTTTAAATGAACATAGATGTGTAAAACATGCTCGGTGTCAAGCAACTAATCGTTACTAAAAAACGTAAACAAAGTAAACATTACATTGTCTCTGAAATGTGTGAGAGACAGAAATACCAATATAATAGAGGTGAAGATATATGATATAAATGCACTGAGCTCTGAAAATATAATAATACTAGCTGTCCCGGCAAACGTCGTTTTGCCATAACTACTAATAAATAAAAAATTAATTAAAAAAAACATTGTCCAGCGGACAAAATTGTGAATCTAAACAATTCCCAGATCCCCTTGAACACACACAAAAAATTTCATCAAAATCGGTCCAGTCGTTTGAGAGAAGTTCAGTGACATACACACTCACAGAAGAATTATATATATAAAGATTAACTTTTAACTACGGCTCCAACCGCGTGTGTATCGGTTAACGCACTAAAGAGTAGCCTATATACATACATAAAATTAGAGTATCTCCATGCAAAATTTTATTGAATTCAGTGCAGCGCTTTAGGTATTAAAGCTTAGACAGACAGACAGAAAGAATTTATAAAATTACTGGGGATATTTTTGCGTCCAATAGATATAAATAATAAATAGTAAATAAATAAATATTTCAGACATCTAACACACAACGCGATCTAGTCCCAAGCTAAGCAGAGCTTGTGTTATGGGTACTAGACAACTGATATGAAAACATATATACTTTTTTTTTTTTTTGTAAATACATACATATTATACATAGAAAACACCCAAACTCCGAAACAAATATTTGTAGATCGTACAAACATTTGGTTCGACCCGGGAATCGAACCCGAGACCTCATGATCAGCAGTCGCACACGCCAACCGCTAGACCAACGAGGCAGTCAAAGGATAACAAAGGAAAACGATTAGTGTAAAAGTAATTTTAGTTAACAAATAAATTCTCTACAGAAATAAATTGTTATTGCCGTTTTCAACAACTTATTCTGATTTAGCAAGCGTTTAACTCCGATGACATTCAACGAGAAAGGAGGCTATATCGTTAATTTATCTGCCCATTGATCTGTCCAGTCGGGCCGGCTCCACGGCTCCACTTAATAGCCAGAAAGGCTTTTATCGTAATTGCTTGAACGAATGTGCCCCCTTTTGATGTACACAAACAATATAACATAGATTAAGAACGAACGCTCCGCCCGCGTGCATGTCGGTTTACGCGGCAAATAGTAATCCATTAGTTATTCTAATGTATAAGCTACATTACTGTAAAGTTTCATCCAAAACCATTCAGTAGTTTTTGTAGTCTTTACCGCTTGATTAAAAATCTGACTGAGAAGAGTTACACTTGTGTGCTTATACCACGACTAAGGATAAGTGTCGATCGTGTTACAAGAATTCAGTATATTTTGTGATTATACTTTACCTCATTGTTGCATGAACCTGACAGTCCCAATAGTCAAATAGTTTACTGATCTCCACTAGCACAACAAAATATATGGTTATTTTTTATAAGTATGTTTATCAACATACTATCTGAAATATATGATGAATAAAATATATTTATTTTTACTATTGTAGTCAACAAGAGTATAGGCATTAAACCGAAATGAAACGGCTCGTCTACATTTTTTATTATTAAAGAGTAAGCAATAGATAAAGTGTGTGTGTCCTGAGCGGAGGTACCTCCTACGAGGTGGCACTCACCGTGATGACAATCCGACCCACGCAGTCTCACTACAATCTAACAACTCTTTGATTTTTCAAGATTTGTCGATATCAATGGCTGCTTATATACTTTCGTCTATAGTTTTCTAATGGAAAACATCTTTAGATCTTTTTTTTTTGAACAGTAAGTTTACATTTAGATCAAAATAGAAAGGTTTCGAGTATATTATTAATGTAATCTAACAATATCTATAATTTAAATAATTTTAAAAAGGTAAAGAGCGATTTAATTTTATAGATATACTCACTATGTTCGCAAGTGTATGAGGAAGAAAAGATGCAAAGGGCACTTATGGCTCTGGTACTGTTAGATTAAGATTTCTGTCGATATTAAGCGTTTTAACTAATCTGGAAGGTACTCTAAATTTCACAGAAGTAAGTAAATTTCTACAGGATGTATTCAATACATAAGTAATACATAAAACATTGAAGAACTCCCTCAAGCGCTTTGTGGTAAAGATCGTTGCCTCCACAAAGAGGTATTGTTAACGCATTGAGAGGATCTCTGAAGTTTTCTCATTTCAACATTTCCATATTATTTTGTTTAGAGGTCGCATTTCAGAAAGGAATGCCTCCTCGGGTCCCTAACGAAGGCGGCGGACATCAAACGGCGCGGCGCTCTCATTCAAATGAGAACTTTTCTTTGAAAATTGGACGCCGAAATTACATCGTTGTATTATTTATGTGCTTTTTATATACAGCCTCGAGGCTTTGACGCGAACACGTCATTATCTCTGCTTGTGATTTGATATTATCTTGTTGTCACAAAATCTGTTGGAAACAAAATAATACAAAATTATACTCGTATTTTATATTTGGAAGGTATTTTTTAACTGACTGTGAACTGTTAAGGCTACTCAAATAATGTGACTCTATAGCATCAGGATAGTTTAAGCAATGAATGAATTGTTGTTTTGATGCAGAAGAAATATTTGTAAGTCAAATGACGATGATGACGGTCACGTGATTTCATGTTTTTTTAAACTAGGAAGGTACCTCAGTCTATTGGAGCAATGGTCCTATCAAATCGAGATTTTTTTGTTAAAATGTCACACAGAGGAGACTTTTCATGGGCTCGAATTAATAACAATAAAAGTAACCAATTGATAGACTATCATTTATATATATATACCTGCCATATATACCTGTCATTGCCTATTTCGGATTGATTTTCCAATTGTAATTCAACAGCAAATAGGAATAATTTTCAATCGAAAGGTGCATTGGTCTAATGGAAAATAAATAAGTCAAGACGTAATTATTTAGATTACTGTAAGAAAGCCTTATATTTTATAAGGCACAGTTCGGCCTCACCTGGAATACTGTCCTCATCTTTGGGCGGGGGCACCCCAATGCCAGCCCCTTCCCTCTGGACCGCATTCAATGGAGAGCGATTCGAATCGTCGATTACCAAGAACTTTCAATTCGGCTAGACTCTAGAGAGACAGTAGAGATGTGGCTTCGCTGTGCGTCTTCTACCGCATTGACCATGGGGAGTGCTCCGAGGAATTGTTCGAACTGACTCCTGCCGCCTGTATCCGCTTTTCCGGGACCTTTCTGCCTCGCACAACAAAACTGTGGAATGAACGGCCTACGGTATTCCCGGACCAATACGCCCCTCAAACCTTATTCCCCAAAGCGCGTATTCCTTCTTAAAAGGCCGGCGAAGCACTTGTGACGCTTCTGGTGTTGCAAGTGTCCATGGGCGGCGGTAATCGCTAACCATCAGGCGATACGTCTGCCCGTTTGTCCCTTATATCATAGAAAAAAAACAGAACTATATTAGGAAGCGGCGCCTTAACTTATACGCAACGGAACGTCAAATAATGTAATTTCAAATCTTGAAAAAATTTCAAATCAGTTGTCCGGATAGTTGTCAAAATAATGTAAGCGATTACAGCTGCCCATGGACACCCGCAACACAGCGCAAGCGCTGTTTTACACCGGTTCACTCCGGTCGAGCCGGGTCCAGTCATGCCGAAGCGTGGCTCTCCCACAGTTAAACATTTGAATTTTTGGTTTGAAAACATTTTATACTGTTCGGTATAAATGACTTTGGAACTTTCTAGTTTAACATTTCTATATTATATGGCTAAACATTGAAAACAATGTTACACCTATGAGTAAATATATTAAAAGCGCGGTGTGTAGTGTCTTGCGTTGATGTCTTTTGTTCTTAGGTGAACAAAACAATAAAATTGAATTTGAATCTATTCATTATTCAGGAGTATTATACTATATTTTCAGGTATATATCGGTTATCGTGGTTATTCTTTTACTGATACAACCTTTTTTTATGGGATAGGATCAAACGAGCAGACGCCTCACCTGATGACGAAATTACTGCCGCCCATAGACACCCGCAATACCAGAGACAATTGAAGTAAAACAAACACTAAATGTTTAGTGAAGTTTACCACAATACAACAAAGAAAACCACATAAAAAACGGTTGAGCCACTTCTGAGATTACCACGTACAAACACACTGATAAACAGACAAATGTTCTAAAAACTGTTTTAAGTTCTGTTACTTAATAAAGACCTCCTTTATAAGTTTTTTTTCATATCTTTAATGGACTCCTCTTATAATTTTATTGTTCTCATGTAGAGATAGCGGAGGAATGAACAGAAGGTCCCCTGGTGGCAAGCGGCTACCTATTCTGGAGTCGCATAAGAATTTATAGAGATAGGAGTGTGTTGCAACCATTAATATGAACACGGAGAGAAGGTGGTATGCATCTCTGCGACAACGTAACTAAGTCACATAAAAACCACGAGAATACACTTTTCACAGACAAATTAATAATAAATATCCTGATTTAAATGTTCTTTCACAGAGTGCAGATACATTTTCGAAATATAACAATCTTTTTCAAGCTCTGATTAATTAACGCTTATCATTGTTGTCGACTGAACTAAACTGAACGTTCTGTGACTTAGTATACTAGTAATTCAATATAATTATGTAATGTTCTATATTAATATTCCATAACTAACTTAACAGATAATTAACATTTTACAAACGACCATTTGTTAAGAAATTTTGGCACTAAAAGTGACAGCCGATTCTGACGGGACTTTTACTTATAGGTAGCTGATGATATAAGAAGTAACTGAGGCTTCTTTTTTTAGACTAGCTTGTTGTACCGCGAGTAACGCTGCGGGACAAAGTTAGTCTAAAAAAGTAGTCTAAGTTACTCCCTGGATCATCAGCTACCTGCCAGTGAAAGTCCTGTCAAAATCCGTCCAGCTGTTCCAGAGATTACACAGACAGACAGACAGGCAAACATTTTTTTAGCTACATTTTTGGTGTATGTAGCGTGTATACAAACATATGCATTTAGTAAAAGCAGTTATTTTAATATTACAAACAGACTACAATTTTATTTATTTGTATAGATAATAAAACTAAACTAAAGCTATCAAAGTTAAATCCTATTATTTTCCTAAAATTTTTAATCTGAAAGTTTGGAGAATGGATGTGTGGATGTTTGTTAAAACAAAAACTTCTGAACACATTAGATGAAACTTTACCGTAATGTTTCTATATTATTGTCTGTAAGCATAACATCAAAACAACACAGGCTAAAATTTACTACGATTACCGACATACACAAAATATACTTAATTATAGAAATTTAATAAAGACCATCACATCAAATGAAAAATTATTAATATATCATCATGTTTTTATACCAACTTTTCTGCAAATAAAAGAATTGAGCAGAAAACCGATGTGAAACAGCGCCTGCGCTGTGTTTCACTGAGTGAGTGAGGATACCGGAGGCCCATACCCCAAGCCCTCACTCCAAAGGCCGGCAAAGCACTTGAGACGCCTCTGGTGTTGCGGGTGTCCATGCGTGGCGGTAATCGCTTACCATCAAGCGATATGTCTGCACGTTTGCACTTGTTACATACAAAATAAATGAATGACACATCAAGGTCATGATATTACACACATTTAATCTGTGTACCATCATGGCAGCCAACTCCAGGAAACAAATATAATTCTGAAAGTAATAAACAAAATTATGTACGATCTAAGTTAAAAATGTGTATCTCGTAAATAAATAAACACATCGACACGGTCGGTCGATCGAACCAATATGTTGACAATTTTATGTTATGTTAATGTACAATACGACCGCCTCCTCCAGAGGCGAGGGAGGGACGAGCGGGGTGCGGGGTGGGGGAGTAGTGGATCGAATGTTATTGTGCAATAAATAAGTTTCAATAACTTTACTGGAATATGTGATAACTTGACTACTAAGTTATGTATCAAAGCGACGAGCAATCACATATTTTAACTTAAACATATTTTTTTCGTTGACTTTTGGGACGTTGATTTGAATGTTGTACAGACTTATAGAATACTAGTTGTTTTAACCCCCGACGCAAAAAGAGGGGTGTTCTAAGTTTGACGTCGCTGTCTGAAATAATGCGTCGAAATATTAAAACATACATTATTTCTTCTGACAATGGTACACACAACAATCAACATAACACAAATGCTCAGAAAACAATCTCTTACATAACACATTATACGTATTACAGTATTGTTCATTACGGCCCCTACCAACGCCATATTGCATTGTAGTCGAGGAGTGGGCGTATAAAAACTATTTTCACTAATGTCATTGCTGATGACGTGCGGGGAGGGCGAGGCCGGGGGGGGGGGAAGTCGTTACCAGGAGGACATCGTTACCGTCCGGAACTGCATCGTTAGCTATAAGACAAAGCCTCCTCTGTTATATACCCGGCCATTTTTCGTCACATCGTATAGGATGGGAGCTGGGAGTCGGTTTTATTGGTTCCTGGCCATAGGCCCTTATGGTGGATGACAGAGAACGTACAAGCTAATACTAATTACTCACTCAGCACTCTTCAATTATGTACCACATAGTTTCATCGTGCTAAATGGTTTCGTTGGAAGACATTTTTCTACAATTAATATTTTAAGTAATATGTAACTAGCTGGTCTGTCCTATTCACAAATTATTTTTCACAGTACAGTACACAGTAGTATGCAACTGAATGTAAATAGATGTGTCCTTCAACGAGTGATTTTTGTTTGTTAGTACGTTAGTTTTTGGAGCATTTTAATGAAATAAAATTCAAGTGGCAACAGCTTAAATTCTACTCAGAAGTCGAGGATCCAACTAAGTGGCGTGCAATTAAAGATGCCTATGTCCAGCAGTGGAGTGCGATAGACTGATGATGATGATGGTGATGAAATTCAACTTAAATATGTTTTCCTATACTACAGATTTTTTTTTCTTTAACACAAGAACACATGTTTTATATTGTTTAGATTATTATTTTTCTGTCTATGTTTAGTCTAAATGTTTTTGAGACTAAAAACCAGAAGGTTGCGTTTCAGCGTATTTGTCAGATTATAGGCGTGCTTTGAAAATAAAATTAAATCGGATAATTTGAGAAGAAGGCGAGAGAAGATAGATGTTCAACTCCTAGACTATCTCCTGTATCTCAGCAGCAGACGTCTGCGAGAGAGGGAACACGAGGCGGGCGTCATCTCCTTCGTTAGCAAATGCATCTCGTAATGAGCGTTTTGTGCAGCAAATGTAAAAATATATAAAATGCACTATCAAGTAATGCGGAACTCCCTCCCGGGCCGACTGCGGCTAGGTGCAACCATTCGCTATCGCGGAGAAAGGGATTATCGCTAAAGTCATAATATTTTAAATTGCTTTCTTAACATAGCAACTTAGTATACTGATAATAAAAAAAATTATACTTATAATAGAACAAGAGTAATCAGAAATCTGGATAAATTTTCTGTTTCATATGTTCATGTAATGAAATATTGTGAGCTGTTTTTCAATTTACCAAAAGCTGACCAGAACTTTTCTATTATATTTATTATTACCAAATTAAATTGCTGATGTTAATGTTATTTTAAAACAAATAAATGAAACTCCTCTCACAGTGTTACTACTTGCTATCTCCATTCTTCATCTACAGGATTTGACAACCATACGCGATAATAATAAAATATTGTACATCTATATGTAAATCATATTAGTAAAAATATCTATAATGGAAGAAAAGTCATTATTTGGTTAAGCATTCCGAAACTACCAGTAAAGTATTTTTAGTTAGAGAAAATTACACAAATTCTTGATTTTCGCTAAGTAGTTCGCCATTGCTAGGCCACCTTATCGCTATTCTCGATCTCGAGAGAAGTTAGTCACCAGTAGCTAGTCGTCGGCCGTCAGTCGTTCATCATCGCGATAATGAGTGCCGCACAAACTTCATATATGCCACACCCACACGTCGGTGAATCGTCGCCTTACGTGTACATGATGCCTTATGTGTACATGTGCTGATGAGACAATATTCTGTGCTCGTAGTAATTATTTACAACTAACTGCGAATGGGAACGTAGTTCTGTGTACTTTTTTAAACCAAACTTATGCACAAGTGGCATAATCTAACACAAACCTGTCCCCCAGTACTTATAACGCCATTTAAAGTTAATAAAAATATATCTACTATTAAATTAGTATTTAAAAACCAATTTTTATTTAATTACCGTTATTTTGACTTGTTTCCGTGAGTTATATAACCAATACTAGATAAATAATGGACAGTTCCAATGCGCGCTGCGTTATAGAGTAATGTATTGTTTTAATGGACAGTTTGTATACTGGATGAGAGACTACGATCATGATCAGTGGAGTACAAGGTCCTGGTTGCTGCAAAACGGGTTGGGACTACACTGGTAACGTAGATTATTAATATTTTATAATATATACAACACATTTATATAAGGAACACGCGCCTCAGTCTAATTGATAAGTGTCTAATTTCTTCTTTTGTGCATCTCTGGGCTATTGCGGACAATTTAGAGTTTTTTGGAGGGAAGAATTCCAAATACTTATCATTACATATTATAAATTTAAAAACCTCAGAAAGACCGCTAGTAATATACAAAATTTATACAACAAAGGCATCAGAAACAATCTTTTGGGAATTGAGTTAAACAACATAACATTAATATCATATTGCAATAACAAATATGTGTAAAAAATTGTCACCTTTTCGACCGTTTTCCATCCCACCATCGCGGCTGAGACCCGCCCAGGGGCGCTGCACCCAGGCCCAAACAAAGGTGTCTTCTTACAAGCCTTCGCGTTTTGTTTACGTCACCGACCCATTGTCACTGTCGAACGTTCAGAGCTGTGACGTTGAGATAATATCGTTGGACTTATGTCTGCTTATATCGCGTCTGTAACAACTGTTAACATCTGTGGATCTATGACAACAACAAAACACAAAGGCCTGCAGGCCATCGGCATAGTGTTATTTGACATCGATTTAGGGTTCAATATTTGAGACTTAATATATTATTTTAAATTTCTCTATTCTAATTTAGTCAATGTTACGGTGTTGTTCAAAATATTCTGACGTTTCGGGTAATATAATCATTTTTCAGACGATAATGTAGCTTTATGATTAAGAAAGATATTTTAATAAATTTGCTTTTATTATATGATATAGAAACCTATATACCTAACAATAATTAAAAAAAACAATACCAAAATTACATACAAGCGTCAAAAAGCTCCTCCACATCTTGGCTTGCTGATAGCGTTCCCAGAAGACTGGCAGCATTGCCACTTTTATTTAGATCGAAACTATATTAAATCTATACTATATAATACTAGTTGTTGCCCGCGGCTCCGCCCGCGTATATGCCGGTTATCGCGGCAAATAGTAGCCTATGTGTTATTCTGATGTATAAGCTATATTACTGTAAAGTTTCATCCAAATCCGTTCAGTAGTTTTTGCGTGAAAGAGTAACAAACATTCATCCAAACATCCATCCATCCTTACAAACTTTCGCATTTATAATATTAGTAGGATTACAAAGCTGAAGAGTGTGTTTATTTGTTTGTTTGAACGCGCTAATCTCAGGAACCGCTGGTCCGATTTGATAAATTATTTCAGTGTTGGATAGTACATTTATCGGAAGGGCATAGGCTATATATCATTACGCTAAGACCAATAAAAATCAATTGGTGACCTGTAACAACAGATTTTTTTTACACCTATTTCAGGCACCAGACTCTCACAAAGTTGCTTAAATATATGGCATTTTGTAATGTACCTTAAGAAGTTTTTTGTGAGAGAAAATAAAGAGATTATATTATATTATTATTAATAGGAGCGGAGCATCAAAGAAAAAAGGTTACAAAAACGGGGGAAAATTTTCACGCTACGGGCAATAGAAGACGCAAACGAGTTGCGTGGGTCTGCTAGTTATTTATATTTTGATTCTTTCAATGATAGACTTAGCTTAATTTAAACTCTTTATAGTTAGTAGTTTAAAAGCTACTAAGCTTTTGTGTGGGAATGCTCAAACGGGTAATGTGGTACCACATTATACACAAATAAACAGGCGTAGATTTATACAAATGTGCTAATAGGTACACACAAAACAATCTTAACCTTAAATAACTTAACTATTCATTTGTATTACATATTTATCTTTCATATTTACGCACCTGAACCTAAAATTATATCTATAACCTAGACCTCATAACATGATGTTGTCACAGCTGGTTTTAATATAATCATCACTAATGAACATTGACCATCGTTGACATTCAAATAAATGTATTACTAATTTTAACCATTTGTTCCATTGAGAGTTGTTATCCGACTACAGGGAAGTCAAAAAGGAAGGGTAATGATTTTGGTTGTCTATATATGTATGCCCCACTGTAGAGCAAAAATATAGAACGAATTTTAGAGAATAAGTTTTAATTAATTTGTAATAGTAGCACGAGTGACATAGGCAATATTCATTTTATCAAAATTTAAACTCCAAGTTCTACCTCGAAAATAACTAAACCAAGATAACTAATATAATCATCACAAGTTTGGTATCGAAAGAAAGGCAAAGTCAAAAACAGGTATCCTACAAATATCTTTGAGTAATAATCAAATTGTTTGAGTTGAAATATATGTTAAACTAGCTGAGCATAATATCACCCGGAGATAACGCCGCGGGTCAAAGCTAGCTAGCTAGCTAGTCTAAAATAATCACAAATTTTAACACAAAAAAACGACTTTAATCTGGACGAAATGATATCACACGGGAAGCACCAGCTTTCAAATAAAAAAGAATCATCAAAATTGGTTCACCCAGTCGAAAGTTATGAGGTAACAAACATAAAAACAATCGAATTGATAACCTTCTCCTTTTTTAAGTCGGTTAAAAAATAAAACCAAAGTTACTCCTTACATCATCAGCTGTCTGCTTGTAAAAGTTCCGTCAAAATCGGTTGATCCATTCCAGAGACAGACTGACGAAAATTGTAAAAACTGATACTTTTGATTGGGATATTTACCGTATATACATTACATACATATGCATTTTGTTTTATTTATTTTTAATTTCATTTGTTTGTATAGAATATATTCGTTCAGCTGTGGACCGCGATAGGTTGATTTGAATAATATTTTTATTATGTAGTCGGACTATTTTTTTTTTTCATACTTGGTTAATATACAGAATTTCATTCACCAGTGGACGCTACTAAAGTAAGTAAGTTGTGTGCATGAGATCTAATTTGGAAGAGTGCTGTGCCAAGTTCGTCAATGACTGCCCATCTCCAGCTCCGCCTCGCCCAGTTTCTGTGGACAAATAAAAGCCAATGATTTGTGGTGCGGCTGAAGAACTCTCCCTCCGCCCACTCGTGTAGTACTATCGAACTGTAAAGAGTTGACAGTCCAACGTAATGGCCTGGGTCGACGCTCGCTTACGGAGCTACGAATTGAAAACTAATATTTTCTTTGAGTTCAATATTTGAAGTGATAACTATTTTATTGTTATTATTATTAAGTCATCTTTTATAGATACACTGGCTATCACGCGTAACTTTGCATCCGTCTTTAAGTCTCTCAAAAGGAATAAATTGTACCCGTTTTTGCATCATTTTTATAAATCCATAACTAAAACATTTATCGATTTAAACTAGCAGTTGCTGAGACTATCAACTAAACCAAGATTTTAGATGTTATAAGGTTTGCAAGAATAGTACAGTTTGGTCAACTTCAGGGAACCAATAAGTCATAGTTTCTTACAGAGATTAAAGTGCTGAAGTTCCAATTTCAATCTACAGCTAGTAGTAAGTAGTTATACTCTAACTATTAAATAAAAAAAAATGGTTTAATGTTGTTGGAGCGGAGTCATTGATATCACCAATAAATAGTACAGTCCATCTTATTTATTTTCTTCTATGATTATTTTTATCATATTTAACTGAGACTTAACACTTTATCTGTGTACAATATAAAAACGACAAGCGTTTTTATCATACTTTAAAATTAATCGGCTTATAATTCAGAGAGACTTTCCTTAAAACATTTGACAGATGTTAGTTAAGAAAGTTCTTAAAAGAGATTCAGTAGTTGTAATATGTACTAGATACTATATAAGTGACGTATCTTGCAATATGATCTAAACACATTAGAGATTTGAGTCACTTCAGGCAGGACTCAGTCTTTTTTGGGTAGTTTGTGAGTTTTCAGCGGCATTTACTACCGTTTTGTGCACTAATTTCATATGGAACATATATATGTTAAGTGTTAAAGTCCCTCGTCTTAGTATACAGGACTTATCACCAGGCAGTACCTGCACTTGGCAATCTAAACACATCGCTAGATATTGTCGCGTGTCGCGATGTTCACAACCAATATTCTTCGCGTGAGGCTGTCGACGATTTGCGATTTTCTAAAGAGTGCTCAGTTCGAGGGTGCTCGCTGTAACCGTGCATTTCCCCACCCGCTCCCTCCACCTCCTCCACCTGGTGTGCAGGGAGGGCGCACTTATACAGGCTTTAGTGAAGGGCACTTCTTTAATCGTAACCTGTGACAGGCATCTTCAGATGCGTTTATTGAGACAGTTTAAACTGTTTAGAATGACAGTAAAAACTAGTTGCATGATCCTGATCACAAAATCAACATACTAAACACCAAAAACACTAAACACCAAAAAGTTGTACGTGTATTTTACATATTAATTTTAAATTAGGTAGTGACAATTACTAGTGACTTTTATTAGGCTTATGTTAGGCAGTGAGTCGTTGTGAACTAATTGCTCGATTAAGTGATAACAACCAAGACCACAGTGCATTTTAGTTCAACCACTCAGAAATAAACATTAGTAGAAATCTACTGGAATTTATTTTTTCCATTCGGTATACTCGCAGTTCAAGTACTTTAGTTAAATGGTGTCCCTACGATGGGATTTTTTCCTTTTTTTATTCTGAAAGACATTGCTCAAGCAGAGTTGAACTAATTCATGCTTTGCCTATTAGTGGATATTATTTATTATGTTGTTGTTGTTATCAGTAAAAGGAAAATGCCTTTTTAGATATTAACAACATACAAAGCAAAGCATTTCTTATTTATAAAGAAATATTTTCGGACCTTCAACACACAACGCTCTCTAGTCTCAAACTAAACAGAGTTTATGCTGTGGGTGTTAGTCCACTGATAATAACACATATACATTTTTTTAATACAACTCTCGCATTAGGAATAAATATCCTGTGTCGCGGGGGACTTTACAAACATAAATGAAACGGCAGCAAAGAACACCCAGACTAAGGACAACAATTTGTGAATCACACAAAGTTTTGTACAGCGTGGGATTTGAACCCGCGACACTTGGCGCAGTAGCAAGAGGCGTGGTGACCGCTGAAACCAAGGCCAACTATGCAGTCACATTTTGGAAATACATACATATTATTCACAGAAAATACCTAAACTCCGTAAATCAATATTTCCAGATCATACAAACATTTGGCCTGACTCCGAAATCGAACCCGAGACCTGTTTGTAATATGAAATAACCGTTTTTTACTTAATGCATATGCATTATATATGCAGTATGTATACACGGTACATATACCAAAAATGTAGTTAAAAAAATTTTTGGAGTTTACTCCTTAAGAATCGATTTTCATATATAAGGCGCCCGGTATGAGAAAAATATGAGAGGTAAAATCTACTGATGAATGACCTCGTTACTTTTTTGGTGCGCACGCACCAAGAGCGCTAGCTCTTGGTGCGTGCGCACCAAAAAAGTGCACCCAATCATGTATGCACATTTTTGTCACGTAGTGGTTGTAGGAGCCATGAGGTGATGGTGGTTACTTCATAGTAGCTAACTATAGCTACTATGAAGTAAAATTTTAAAATTTACTTCATACTAGTGTAACATTCGTTTTTTAATATAATATTTAAATTGTCTTTTAAAATTTATAACAGCGACCTCCCTCTCGCTGAGGTGATAAATGTATCTAGGGCAACGCGCGGTCAAGTGGCTTGCTGTCTGTTTAACCATAAATGCGCCAGATGGCGTTAGTTTCATCGATACCTACCCTGTATGATTACACTAACAGACAAGTTGCATAGATCTGTGTACCAAAGTATACGAAATATATTACCTTTTTAATTTTGTAACATTATATAAATTCAGTTTGACATTGTAATGTCATTTTTCTCTCAGGTCGACATCAGGAGGGGATAACCTTCTAGATGTATCGACAACAAACTTATAAAAGAGGGTGTAACAACTGTGAAAAGGACTTTTTTCTTCTATCTGATCCTGAGTAAGGACTTATTTCATCTGTATTCTTCTGTGGACGCTTCGGCTGTAGTCCTCCAAACACGAGCTACCTTGAGCAGTGGGGAAAGACGGATCGCCTGTATCCGTGAGGCAGCGGCTCTAGGAGTGGTCACTCAGCCCTTCCTGTGGCTGTGAAGAAACCATGCAGAAGGAGGAAGGAGTCCTGCGTGACGAGGCTTAAGGCTGAAGGACCTGCGGATGAAAGCCAACTAGGGCCTGTGATGAGCGTATGCAGACACTAAATATTCCAGTACTGCTTCCAGACTGGAGAAGTAATCAATCGAAGGAGGACAATAAACAGCCCCCAGAACCATTTTGGTTCCCCTCACAGAGACCTCAAGAAATAGAAATTCAGCGGTGGTGGAGCCGGGAGGGGAAGAAGCTAGAATTTTAAAGGGAAGGAAACAGTGAATGTATATAGCAACTCCGCCACCCCTCCTACCGACACGATCATTTCGTACAAGAATGTAGTCTGTGAGGGGGTAGTAGGTAGAAAGAAGATTTGGCTTGAGCCAACTCTCTCATATCAGGATGGCATGTACGTTTGTGTCGTTGAAAGCCTCCGCCAAGTCTCCAAAGTGACTGGGCAGGCTCTGTGCATTAAGGTGACATACATTAAGCAGATGCTTCGATTGGTTGCTGAATTTACACCGTAGGCGTTCACCCAATGTCTCAGTTAAGGAAGCAAAACTGTCTTCGTCGGAAGATATAGCAGACTCATAAGCAGAATTATCAGAGTGATAATTAGGGGTAATCATCTTACTAGCGGTGAATGTAAAATATATACAATGGTATATGTAAAAAATATAAATATATAAACTAAATTAAAATTATCCTTTCATATGGTATTAATCTTATTTTCAGTTGGATAAACTCTTTTTGCGTATGTTTAGACATTCGTACTTAAGAAGTAAACTCCAGTCGTGCGTCGGAGCTGACACACACAATTTTTTTGTCTGTCTGTTTGTTGCACAACAGTCGCATACGCTCCCACTGCACCACCGAGGCATTCATATCAATATTTCATACGAAATTCTCATCGAACCCATCAGTGCACCAGTGTGTGTCATCTAATATGTGAAAGTGCGTGTCGAGTGAGTTGCGTCTTTTGCGTATATACAGATCTGTATACATAGCTGGGTGGGTACAAGTAATCAAATCTCATCTCATGAAGCATGCGTCAGCGAACACCGCGCGGTGCGTTTGTGCTGACTCGACCAGCTGCGTACGCCCTTATGTAACAGGGTATGTGTGAATTGCTGAGTGAGGCATTTTTGTGATAGGAATTTAGAAGCAATCGACTAGAACTGTTCAGTTGGTTGAACATTTAGACGCTTTCAGGTGATTTTGTACGTAAAAATTCAGAACTCTAATGCCCAATGATGCAGAATCACTAGCCCACCATGGTGGTGTGGGTCACCATGCTGAATTGCTGCATTGTCTGCATTCGCAGTATGGTGACCACCACTTTTGGATTCTGCTTATGCTTTCCATCAGGCAGAGTAGTCATTTTGGCAGCGCAAAACATAAAAAAGAAAATTACACGTTATTAGATTCTACTGACTTCTAATGCTTTTAAGGACCATGAGAGCATTTTTTTTAGGAATCATTTAATAAAAAAGATAATTCCCGCAATAGGGATACACTTGCGTCTTGCAGAGATTGTAAATATCATATATAAAGTAATAGTGTGTTTATAGAAATTGTCGCTAAAATATAATAACTAACTACTATTAAAAAAATATATACCGTCGTATTCCTAAGTAAGGTTTTTTACTTCGTCGAGGTTTGACTTGACGTCTACGACGTTAAGGTTTAAAGTATACCTACTTGAAGTGATCTCATAAACTTTTTAGTAAGTATACAAACTTTTTTCATCAAAGATTTTCTTCTAACAAGCCAACATATAGAGTTAATCAAGTAAGTCAACTCCTTAACTAACCAAATTTATCAACTTGTATTTCCTTTGCAAAAGATACCAACAACTGACAAGTGGGAACTTTCGGGTAACAATTATACAAATCTATACATCTATACAAGTAAATAAAATTGGAATGTCTGTTTGTAGTATTAAAATAACTGCTTTTTACTAAATGAATATATATGTATATACGCAACATATACCAAAAAGGTAGTTTAACAATTTTTTTGTGTGTCTGTCTGTCTATTTGTTCCTAGTAATTACTGGAACGGCTGGACCGATTGTGACGGGACTTTCACTGGCAGGTAGCTGATGATCCAGGGAGTAACTTAGGCTACTTTTTTTAGACTAACTCTGTCCCGCGGCGTTACTCGTTGTACAACTATAACCGCAGGTAACATCGCGGGGTTCAGCTAGTAAAATATATAACAAAAATCTTCACTATTCAGGTAATGAAATAACGTACCGATTGGTCACGTTATACTTGATTAAATAAATTGTGTGCGAGGGTGATCACGTGTTCCATCTTCTCGAACGGGAGTCCCGGGGCGCGGCGGAGCCTCTCTAACTCAATCAGAGAGGTGATTGGCAATCAGCGGGCCGTGTCACTCCCTCCCGACACTGTGCCACACTCGTGTCTTATGCAATTATCTAATAACGAGAAAACTAATACGATGACTTGATATGTTTTCCTTTATGTGTTCGTGTTACTACGATCAATGGTTTGTCGGTGAGAGATATCGTGTTACTACAGATTAATTTTCTTTGATTGACATCGTTGGAATAATCTCTCAATAAATTAATTGCTAATTAAACCAACAGCTGTCTTAACAATAAGTCTAATAATCTGATATGCAATCACCGATTTATAATTTAAATGTGAACAACGAAACATATATATTATATAAATAAATGTACCGAAATCACACGTATCACACGTGAGTACTGAACTTTTCCTTTAGCAGTTGTTATTTAATTTACTTTCCACGGTAGTTTAATGGTATTTTGTTTATGGAATAGCTGTGGTATGCAATGTAAAAAGCGGCTTCATATCTGTTATTGCCACCAAGTGTTAACTAAACTGGTGTCGTGCTCTTAGCTCATCTCAGAACTTCTCTTTATCACATGTTTTGTGTACAAAAGCACACACGTAAGAACATTAATAAATAATTACCTAGCATTACATTTGCTTACAATATCTTCATGTAAAAGTGATGATACTGTAATGATTGTCAAGTGGATCATTTTGCGCGTAACATCGTTTTAATTTATGCGTTAAGTGTCTCAAGGAATTGCGTGCGTTGCGCAGTCACAGACGGTGGTTCAATCAGCTGGTGATTGGCAATCGCTGCGCACAATTTAATTACGAGTTGCCGGGGGCTGAATCACCCCTTTTTTATGAAAAATACAGATGTGTACAAAAATGGCGACAACGAAGTTAATTTGGAAGATATGTATATACATATACGTACAATTTTTATTATTCATTCAAAGTTGACGATTTGAATCTTAGATCTGCTTATTTAAAATAATGACTGTTTTTTACTTGCTTTCTTCTAAACATAAATAACTCTCCCAACGTATATATCAGACATTCAAATCAGTGAATATAGAAAAAAAATATTTGCATGTAAGACCATTCATATTTAATAAATATGAATATTGAAAAAGTATTACCATAACATGACAGAAGCTATCGTAATAATAGACAGGTTACAGAATGACGTACATGTGTATATAATAATGACTCTAAACACGGTAGTTTTCAAAGGTCACCACTTTACAATTTTATCAATTAATTAATATTTAACAAGGAGTTGAGATCTTATCACAAACCATAATTCGTTGACAGCTATTTCAAACAGTTTAATCATTATAACAACGAAACAGATCACAGATAAGCAACTGTCGAAGTAGCAAACACACATTAGCGTTAATAAAAGTTTTTTATATATTTGTAATGCATATTATCGTACATCTCGCTTAGGGTAGGGAGGGGAGGAGCGCGGGGGTGGGTCGGGGGACTAGTGACGTGTTTTGTGTCCAACACAATAGAGAAACAAATTATTATATTTTGTTATTTACATAATGGCGGTACAATTGTGCGCGTGATAAGCATTTTAATAATACGTGGCCTGTCACGTACCATTCTTTGTTGTTAGTTTGATATTATTATAATGTATAGGGAGGAATTTGCCTACATACGAGTGTATGTGTTATGTCGTGTGAAATGGTTTTGCCTAATTTTTTGATGGACGGGTTGTTCTCGATCAATTGTTTGATTGTATTTTGAATAAAATTTTATAATACAATCTGTGTTGTATTTGGTATTGTTAATTTTTATGTTAAGGGACACTGTCATGTTTTTGAATGATTCAAGTGGGTTTTGGTTTAACATATTGCCTGTATTATTTTTAGCTTCACTTTGCTATTCTCATTCTACCAGAGAGCTAGTTAACCTTTATGTCCTAGGAGCCTCTGATATGATGATAGAGGTACCTACGTGTACGTGACTCTGGCATCTTCGAGTTACTGCAGTCTAATCTAAGTCTTGGTTCTCTCCACATGGGTATGTGGTTTTCTTATAGTTTACCTTCTTCTTTTATCTCATCTGTAAATAAGAACAATCCCAAAAAACGTTTGATGGTAAGTAGACTGTTGGTCACTACGAATTAGTAAATATCATACGCAACCTTAAACAAGGCACGTCGCAACGGATTTAAATTGAATTAGGAAGAGGGCAGGAAAATAATGGTGATGACGAATAAGGTGAACAATGTTTATACAACATGAACCGATTCAATTGAAAACAAAAAACCTATCGTTCAAAAAAGCGTAGCATCACATCTACGAAGCTGCTACGAGAGCCCTTATGCCTACGAACCACCTACGCTACTCTCTTAATCATAATCAATTACAAGATTAATTACAACCCTATTCAAGATGTGAAGTTGATCGAACGGAGTGTGACGTAGGATGTTGTTTGTTTACACATCAATGAGCACTTTCTCAGATGTCGCACAAAAACAAACACACGGCGGATATTGACTAAAAAATTTCTCAAAGAGATGAATCATTGAGAAAGGTTCGTTTTGTTAATTGTTGATCGATTGATCAAAACAACAAAACAAAAGGTAAGATATGGCGGTGTCGGGTTACTACTCAGCGCATGACAATGTATAGCGAAGGAAGTTATCACCACAGAGTGAGTTATGCTTTATAGCACAGAAAGAATTTAAACATAATTGTTTACTCTACAAAACTAGAGACCACAGCTTACCCGCAGTTTCGTTCCTGCAAATCTTCTAAATCAATTTTGCTCGAAATTAATTAACTTTATAGATAAGACTTACCCCGTAATCACGTCTTTATTTCTGAAAGGGGGTTGTTAAATTTCGTTTAGAGATGCGTGAATATAAACATAAAAAAACTGACATTTACTTTCGAAGTTGTTGAAGTTATTGATAACTAGATTATATGCAATTTATACTCGTACTCTCGATTGTCGCCACTTAATGGAACTTGTTGTAATACGTTCTAGAATTAAACTCACTTGTACTTATCAAAATTGAAGTCGGTGTAAAGATTGACTTCATCATCAACCTATGGCAGCCCACTTCTGAACATAGGGTTGACAAAAAAATAAAATTGCCTTACGGAAAAAAATGTGCACTGTTTGTATAAACGTAATATTTGCTGTTTATAGTACATAATCGCAATGTTTTAGGGTTCCAAAATTTTACTGGAAGTGCATTTTTTTCATTAGAATGACTTAGTACCTATGTAGTATGGTTTAGTACCTATGTCCTTATGAAAAAAGCGAAACTATGAGGGAATATTCAGCAAAAGGAGGAAAAAATTGTGTGTGTCAGCTCCGACGCACGACTGGAGTTTACTTCTTAAGTACGAATGTCTAAACAAACGCAAAAAGAGTTTATCCAACTGAAAGTAAGATTAATACCATATGAAAGGATAATTTTAATTTAGTTTATATATTTATATTTTTTACATATACCATTGTATATATTTTACATTCACCGCTAGTAAGATGATTACCCCTAATTATCACTCTGATAATTCTGCTTATGAGTCTGCTATATCTTCCGACGAAGACAGTTTTGCTTCCTTAACTGAGACATTGGGTGAACGCCTACGGTGTAAATTCAGCAACCAATCGAAGCATCTGCTTAATGTATGTCACCTTAATGCACAGAGCCTGCCCAGTCACTTTGGAGACTTGGCGGAGGCTTTCAACGACACCAACGTACATGCATGCCATCCTGATATGAGAGAGTTGGCTCAAGCCAAATCTTCTTTCTACCTACTACCCCCTCACAGACTACATTCTTGTACGAAATGATCGTGTCGGTAGGAGGGGTGGCGGAGTTGCTATATACATACACTGTTTCCTTCCCTTTAAAATTCTAGCTTCTTCCCCTCCCGGCTCCACCACCGCTGAATTTCTATTTCTTGAGGTCTCTGTGAGGGGAACCAAAATGGTTCTGGGGGCTGTTTATTGTCCTCCTTCGATTGATTACTTCTCCAGTCTGGAAGCAGTACTGGAATATTTAGTGTCTGCATACGCTCATCACAGGCCCTAGTTGGCTTTCATCCGCAGGTCCTTCAGCCTTAAGCCTCGTCACGCAGGACTCCTTCCTCCTTCTGCATGGTTTCTTCACAGCCACAGGAAGGGCTGAGTGACCACTCCTAGAGCCGCTGCCTCACGGATACAGGCGATCCGTCTTTCCCCACTGCTCAAGGTAGCTCGTGTTTGGAGGACTACAGCCGAAGCGTCCACAGAAGAATACAGATGAAATAAGTCCTTACTCAGGATCAGATAGAAGAAAAAAGTCCTTTTCACAGTTGTTACACCCTCTTTTATAAGTTTGTTGTCGATACATCTAGAAGGTTATCCCCTCCTGATGTCGACCTGAGAGAAAAATGACATTACAATGTCAAACTGAATTTATATAATGTTACAAAATTAAAAAGGTAATATATTTCGTATACTTTGGTACACAGATCTATGCAACTTGTCTGTTAGTGTAATCATACAGGGTAGGTATCGATGAAACTAACGCCATCTGGCGCATTTATGGTTAAACAGACAGCAAGCCACTTGACCGCGCGTTGCCCTAGATACATTTATCACCTCAGCGAGAGGGAGGTCGCTGTTATAAATTTTAAAAGACAATTTAAATATTATATTAAAAAACGAATGTTACACTAGTATGAAGTAAATTTTTAAATTTTACTTCATAGTAGCTATAGTTAGCTACTATGAAGTAACCACCATCACCTCATGGCTCCTACAACCACTACGTGACAAAAATGTGCATACATGATTGGGTGCACTTTTTTGGTGCGCACGCACCAAGAGCTAGTGCTCTTGGTGCGTGCGCACCAAAAAAGTAACGAGGTCATTCATCAGTAGATTTTACCTCTCATATTTTTCTCATACCGGGCGCCTTATATATGAAAATCGATTCTTAAGGAGTAAACTCCAAAAAAAAACGAATGCCCGCTCCCCATGTGGAGCTCGTAATTTTGGTTTTTATATGCTACACTATTTTATGAGTGTAGTTTATAATATATATAATATACAAAAAGTCAAGATAATGTAATTGATTATACCTATTTACAGTCTTAGGTTTCATCTTAAAAAAAAACATTTAGTTTATTATTATTACATTTCGTAGTTGGATGTTTACGTTTATTGAATAAAATAACTTGACTACTATATATAGCTTTTATCTTTAAAATAATTTTAAAAACATGGTTTGGTGTTGATTTATAGGTTCAAGTATATACTTTTAATGTATGTTCACTGTAAATTTTGCTACCTATGAACCGATTCCAGACATATCTTTAAGTTTGAAAATAATCTTTGTACTGTTTGACTCAGTAGTTATACCTACTTATCATTAACCATTGTATTGGTTGGTTGTGTTTGTTAGAGATATCTCATTAAGCGTGCGAAACAGACCACTATCTGTGGCTATCAAACGGACACCTGTCAATTAGTGAGCTGTCACAACTAGGGCCAACAATGAGGCGCACTCGTCCAGCGTTCGACCCAATAATACAATTAGAGAGGTGCCGGCAGCTGCGGGCAGGTACGCGCCCATTGTCCCTCGCCGACGATCACTGCATCTCATTGTACTCTCGTCTTGATTTGTGCCGACTCATTCTTATCAACCGTTGTCCGAATATGTGTTAACATCATTATATTTGTTGTGAAATTCGGCCACAATGTGCTCCTTTTTGACGAGTTGTGACAATTGTAAAGTGTGTGACACAGAGCGACAATATCAACTCGAGATGTTCATTGTGACGGACAACGCGCAAAAACTTTAGAACAGATTTGTTTGATACGTCTTTTGATAGTTTCGTTGACAATATTTAGTGAATGGGCCAGATGACGTGGTGCTCAGATGACGTTGTTTTGGCATAAGACGAACTTAATCTGGTTACAAATCACAATGAGTACAAAAAGGTGTGTGACCATAAAAACGTATTCCTAGATTTGAAAATAAAATGATTAAATAAGTTGTTGAACATTTAATAATGTGATTATTGTTGAATATATTTCAACAATAATCTTTAACTTTTAGAGAGAGAGTTTAACTTTTCAATTATAATTTTGTAAACTTATATGTAGTTTTATAGCTAATGTTTCCTGCTCTGGAATTATTATAGGCTTTTAAAAAGGTTAACGAGTTACATCAACACAAATTAACCAAAAGGATTAAAAGTTAATTTATATATAATAATACATAATATGTAGGTATGTCATTTGTTTAGGGATTGGAGATATAAGATATTTATATGATAATATTATTTTTTGGAGTTTACTCCTTAAGAATCGATTTTCATATATAAGGCGCCCGGTATGAGAAAAATATGAGAGGTAAAATCTACTGATGAATGACCTCGTTACTTTTTTGGTGCGCACGCACCAAGAGCACTAGCTCTTGGTGCGTGCGCACCAAAAAAGTGCACCCAATCATGTATGCACATTTTTGTCACGTAGTGGTTGTAGGAGCCATGAGGTGATGGTGGTTACTTCATAGTAGCTAACTATAGCTACTATGAAGTAAAATTTTAAAATTTACTTCATACTAGTGTAACATTCGTTTTTTAATATAATATTTAAATTGTCTTTTAAAATTTATAACAGCGACCTGAGGTGATAAATGTATCTAGGGCAACGCGCGGTCAAGTGGCTTGCTGTCTGTTTAACCATAAATGCGCCAGATGGCGTTAGTTTCATCGATACCTACCCTGTATGATTACACTAACAGACAAGTTGCATAGATCTGTGTACCAAAGTATACGAAATATATTACCTTTTTAATTTTGTAACATTATATAAATTCAGTTTGACATTGTAATGTCATTTTTCTCTCAGGTCGACATCAGGAGGGGATAACCTTCTAGATGTATCGACAACAAACTTATAAAAGAGGGTGTAACAACTGTGAAAAGGACTTTTTTCTTCTATCTGATCCTGAGTAAGGACTTATTTCATCTGTATTCTTCTGTGGACGCTTCGGCTGTAGTCCTCCAAACACGAGCTACCTTGAGCAGTGGGGAAAGACGGATCGCCTGTATCCGTGAGGCAGCGGCTCTAGGAGTGGTCACTCAGCCCTTCCTGTGGCTGTGAAGAAACCATGCAGAAGGAGGAAGGAGTCCTGCGTGACGAGGCTTAAGGCTGAAGGACCTGCGGATGAAAGCCAACTAGGGCCTGTGATGAGCGTATGCAGACCCTAAATATTCCAGTACTGCTTCCAGACTGGAGAAGTAATCAATCGAAGGAGGACAATAAACAGCCCCCAGAACCATTTTGGTTCCCCTCACAGAGACCTCAAGAAATAGAAATTCAGCGGTGGTGGAGCCGGGAGGGGAAGAAGCTAGAATTTTAAAGGGAAGGAAACAGTGAATGTATATAGCAACTCCGCCACCCCTCCTACCGACACGATCATTTCGTACAAGAATGTAGTCTGTGAGGGGGTAGTAGGTAGAAAGAAGATTTGGCTTGAACCAACTCTCTCATATCAGGATGGCATGTACGTTGGTGTCGTTGAAAGCCTCCGCCAAGTCTCCAAAGTGACTGGGCAGGCTCTGTGCATTAAGGTGACATACATTAAGCAGATGCTTCGATTGGTTGCTGAATTTACACCGTAGGCGTTCACCCAATGTCTCAGTTAAGGAAGCAAAACTGTCTTCGTCGGAAGATATAGCAGACTCATAAGCAGAATTATCAGAGTGATAATTAGGGGTAATCATCTCACTAGCGGTGAATGTAAAAAAAAATTGTGTGTGTCAGCTCCGACGCACGACTGGAGTTTACTCCTTAAGTACGATTGTCTAAACATACGCAAAAAGAGTTTATCCAACTGAAAATAAGATTAATACCATATGAAAGGGTAAATTAACAAATTAATGAAAATAATATACATATGTAAATATATATTTATACATTTTATATACATTTATTATAACTAATCTGCGAAATATTTTACATTAAACTTTCCACAATAGTCAATTTCAGATGTGCACAAATACATGTATACATACATGTATTTCATTAGGAATGTTGTTAATTATGTAATTATTATTATCTGACAATTATCATTTATTTTTTAAATATTATTTTTCAATATTAATTAGATCAACATTACTTTCATTTTTAATTACAGTGACAAGTGGTTTATGGTAACTAAAATAAGACACATGGACGTTGGTAGATACGTGGTTCACGAATCTCTAAAATACCGCATCAATGGTTGTACCATACCTCGTTGTCCCCATTGCTCTATCAGAAACAATATCTAAATTCAGTTCAGATTTTAAAAATTGTATTAATTTCAATCCGTCATCTTTGCTAAGATCGACATTAAAATCGCCGCTTAGTACGAGCGGCAGTAAATGGTATTCTTTTCCAAGTAGTTTTGATCCACCTTCTGTATAAGACAATAATGCCTCAAAAATGAAATCTATTACAATATCGGCCCCAACACTTGTCCGCGACCACGGCCAGCTGGAAGCACCGGCATTCTCCAACCACGACCTCATCTTTGTTTCTTATACGAGGTCATTCATCAGTAGATTTTACCTCTCATATTTTTCTCATACCGGGCGCCTTATATATGAAAATCGATTCTTAAGGAGTAAACTCCAATAATTAGCTACTATGAAGTAAATTTTAAAATTTTACTTCATAGTAGCTATAGTTAGCTACTATGAAGTAACCACCATCACCTCATGGCTCCTACAACCACTACGTGACAAAAATGTGCATACATGATTGGGTACGTGCGCACCAAAAAAGTAACGAGGTCATTCATCAGTAGATTTTACCTCTCATATTTTTCTCATACCGGGCGCCTTATATATGAAAATCGATTCTTAAGGAGTAAACTCCAATATATACAATGGTATATGTAAAAAATATAAATATATAAACTAAATTAAAATTATCCTTTCATATGGTATTAAGGTATTATTATTCCTTTCATTCAGTTGGATAAACTCTTTTTGCGTATGTTTAGACATTCGTACTTAAGAAGTAAACTCCAGTCGTGCGTCGGAGCTGACACACACAATTTTTTGATTCAGGAGAATTCAATGTCTTACTACTAATCACGATAACTGTATTTTTAAACCGACTTCAAAAGAAGAAGGAGGTTCTCAATTCGACCGTATATATTTTTTTAAAGAGCTGTTTACTTTTCAATTTTAATATCCCATTTATGAACGTAATTATAATTACGCCCTTAAGTCAGACAGTGGTACATCATGTAATTAGTAAGTTCTAACAGCCGCTAAATGTAATAAAAATCACTTCTTCGCATTTTGATGATTTGATTAACCGTGCGTGTTGCCGCCGCCATTTGCAATCGCAATCACAATTATACCACCCTTGTGCTTCAAAGATTATTACATGTTACATGATACAGAGAAGCAGTCTTTACACCTTTGAAATAAGGCTCATATTTGCGCACTGAATCGACACCTGGTTAGGGTGGCGGGAAAAGAAACCGCGACCTAAAGCCCGAGGCCCAAACGCGGGAGGTGAAGTGAGCCGCGTGTAATGTCAAGATATTCTGTACTCTGATTGGTGGATGTAAGTCAGCGGTGGGTCTGTGATTGGTGCGCGGTGCGCGGGAAAAAAACGCGCCTTTGTGCCGCAGAGGCGATTTATTCACGACTATTAGTTATGGTTGGGTGAGCGGCCGCTCCGGCTCCTAGGGATGGGACGTGATGTATCGGTATTTTAAAGAGCGGGTAAGGTATGAAGTGTAAGAACTGTTTTAATTTTTTTGGAGTTTACTCCTTAAGAATCGATTTTCATATATAAGGCGCCCGGTATGAGAAAAATATGAGAGGTAAAATCTACTGATGAATGACCTCGTTACTTTTTTGGTGCGCACGTACCAAGAGCACTAGCTCTTGGTACGTGCGCACCAAAAAAGTGCACCCAATCATGTATGCACATTTTTGTCACGTAGTGGTTGTAGGAGCCATGAGGTGATGGTGGTTACTTCATAGTAGCTAACTATAGCTACTATGAAGTAACAACAAGACATAATATGCACACACTCAAACACGCAGGGAGATCCATTTACAGTTACTGTACATTAAGCAGAGAATGTGTGACAGAAAAAAAATCATATCACAAACTACATTACTAAAATACTCCATTAATTAATTTTCACTTAGCGGTCATTGGGAAGATTTTTATATATGACAGGTCGTGTTCTTTAGTCACTTTGAAGTAATTTCAACATGTTTTACATGTCACGTATTAAAGATGTGAAACTAATTTAGTTCGTGAACAAAAGAAGTATTCCAAATGTATCCCTAAAACTGAATATATATTCTTGTAGAAGGTATAAGGGAAGGGTTTGTTAAAAAGGACACACGGCCAGGAGCAGCCGGCGCCGAGAACGAGGCCCCTGTGAGTGGGCGAGTGCGCGGCGGCAGAGCGACGCGACGGGGCCCAACACGCACTCGGCCAGCTCCGCGGTGTACTAGAGCACCCGTAATCGGCGAGCGCGGGTCAAAGGTTAAACGGTGATGTGTTCTCTCTGCCTACCCAAGACAGGAAGGTACATCTGTATGTCTTACAGTTTTGTAGTTCACAAAGCCACCTCTAAGTTAATTTTGAAGAGTAATTACTTCCACTGTACTACTCACTCGTTGTCGCTCTCCTATAATAGTACCTAATATCAAATATATGTATTTTTATTGGAGTTTACTCCTTAAGAATCGATTTTCATATATAAGGCGCCCAGTATGAGAAAAATATGAGAGGTAAAATCTACTGATGAATGACCTCGTATAAGAAACAAAGATGAGGTCGTGGTTGGAGAATGCCGGTGCTTCCGGCGGAATGTTGGGGCCGATGTTAAAATCAGATCCAACCAAGTGTCCAACCCAAGGCTATTATGATGAGTTGGCTGTAGTGGTAAGATCTTCATGTCGGCAGACTCCACAATCTGAAGGAGTTTACAGGAACGTGAGGTACGGCGGGTTAGGTCTGTATTAAATTTCTCCCATAATGACGTGATGAGCGTATGCAGACCCTAAAGATTCCAGTACTGCTTCCAGACTGGAGAAGTAATCAATCGAAGGAGGACAATAAACAGCCCCCAGAACCATTTTGGTTCCCCTCACAGAGACCTCAAGAAATAGAAATTCAGCGGTGGTGGAGCCGGCAGGGGAAGAAGCTAGAATTTTAAAGGGAAGGGAACAGTGTATGTATATTGCAACTCCGCCACCCCTCCTACCGACACGATCATTTCGTACAAGAATGTAGTCTGTGAGGGGGTAGTAGGTAGAAAGAAGATTTGGCTTGAGCCAACTCTCTGATATCAGGATGGCATGTACGTTGGTGTCGTTGAAAGCCTCCGCCAAGTCGCCAAAGTGACTGGGCAGGCTCTGTGCATTAAGGTGACATACATTAAGCAGATGCTTCGATTGGTTGCTGAATTTACACCGTAGGCGTTCACCCAATGTCTCAGTTAAGGAATCAAAACTGTCTTCGTCAGAAGATATAGCAGACTCATAAGCAGAATTATCAGAGTGATAATTAGGGGTAATCATCTTACTAGCGGTGAATGTAAAATATATACAATGGTATATGTAAAAAATATAAATATATAAACTAAATTAAAATTATGTTAGTGATATTTTGAATTATAAAAAAATTACTATAATGGCATGCTTCTCTGCACCACCCACCAGCCAACACTACACGTAATCAATACAAACTAGAACATTAAAAACTGAGAAAAAACATTAAAACAAAAACATTGGTTGTGTGAACATAAACATAGCACAAATGTTGTATGTTTCTGAACGCAACTCGCCGCATCAAATGTCACTTTGCATTTAGAAACGTCAAATTTTGAAAAGCGATTGAGTGATTGTAAACAAAGTGTTTAATCTATTGTGTTGTGGGTAATTTATTTGCATATCAATTCATATGGTATTAATCTTATTTTCAGTTGGATAACTATTGTTACTAACACCAATTTACTAACATAAATATGGACATTGGTCTGAAATAAAAGGTTTATTATTATTATTATTATTATAAACTCTTTTTGCGTATGTTTAGACAATCGTAATTAAAGAGTAAACTCCAGTCGTGCGTCGGAGCTGACACACACAATTTTTGGAGTTTACTCCTTAAGAATCGATTTTCATATATAAGGCGCCCGGTATGAGAAAAATATGAGAGGTAAAATCTACTGATGAATGACCTCGTTACTTTTTCGGTGCGCACGCACCGAAAAAGCACTAGCTCTTGGTGCGTGCGCACCAAAAAAGTGCACCCAATCATGTATGCACATTTTTGTCACGTAGTGGTTGTAGGAGCCATGAGGTGATGGTAACGTTAGCTACTATGAAGTAAAATTTTAAAATTTACTTCATACTAGTGTAACATTCGTTTTTTAATATAATATTTAAATTGTCTTTTAAAATTTATAACAGCGACCTCCCTCTCGCTGAGGTGATAAATGTATCTAGGGCAACGCGCGGTCAAGTGGCTTGCTGTCTGTTTAACCATAAATGCGCCAGATGGCGTTAGTTTCATCGATACCTACCCTGTATGATTACACTAACAGACAAGTTGCATAGATCTGTGTACCAAAGTATAAGAAATATATTACCTTTTTAATTTTGTAACATTATATAAATTCAGTTTGACATTGTAATGTCATTTTTTCTCTCAGGTCGACATCAGGAGGGGATAACCTTCTAGATGTATCGACAACAAACTTATAAAAGAGGGTGTAACAACTGTGAAAAGGACTTTTTTCTTCTATCTGATCCTGAGTAAGGACTTATTTCATCTGTATTCTTCTGTGGACGCTTCGGCTGTAGTCCTCCAAACACGAGCTACCTTGAGCAGTGGGGAAAGACGGATCGCCTGTATCCGTGAGGCAGCGGCTCTAGGAGTGGTCACTCAGCCCTTCCTGTGGCTGTGAAGGGTAGTAGGTAGAAAGAAGATTTGGCTTGAGCCAACTCTCTCATATCAGGATGGCATGTATGTTGGTGTCGTTGAAAGCCTCCGCCAAGTCTCCAAAGTGACTGGGCAGGCTCTGTGCATTAAGGTGACATACATTAAGCAGATGCTTCGATTGGTTGCTGAATTTACACCGTAGGCGTTCACGCAATGTCTCAGTTAAGGAAGCAAAACTGTCTTCGTCGGAAGATATAGCAGACTCATAAGCAGAATTATCAGAGTGATAATTAGGGGTAATCATCTTACTAGCGGTGAATGTAAAGTATATACAATGGTATATGTAAAAAATATAAATATATAAACTAAATTAAAATTATGTTAGTGATATTTTGAATTATAAAAAAATTACTATAATGGCATGCTTCTCTGCACCACCCACCAGCCAACACTACACGTAATCAATACAAACTAGAACATTAAAAACTGAGAAAAAACATTAAAACAAAAACATTGGTTGTGTGAACATAAACATAGCACAAATGTTGTATGTTTCTGAACGCAACTCGCCGCATCAAATGTCACTTTGCATTTAGAAACGTTAAATTTTCAAAAGCGATTGAGTGATTGTAAACAAAGTGTTTAATCTATTGTGTTGTGGGTAATTTATTTGCATTTGTAAATAACTATGGCAGAAAGGGGTGTAGATAATATTGCCGGAACATCTAACAACCACGTGGGTAAAAGGTACGTTATAATTCATGTATTATATGCATGAGCATGTGCAATTTGTATTTATTAAATATTTAATAATTATCGATGTAGTTCATATAAAATATATATTTGAGAATAACACATAAAATTAGATATTTAATCCAATTTAGACAATTTCTAACCTAACCAAAAATTAATTATTATTTTTTCGATGTCTATAAATTCCCACAGGTTAATATGATTTATTTTATGAATAATTTTTAAATATCAATAATTCAAGTCAATAATTCGATAATATTATCTGAAAAATCAACAATATTTCTTTATTATAATGATGATTATATATAATAATGTTTTTAAAAAATGTTCTTTCGAAAAGTTATTTTTTAGCATACTTAAATAATTTTCATGTACTATTTATTATTGTATGTAAAAGATTTAGTGACAATTATCTTTTTATAACCATATTTTGTTAGTTATTAAGATAATATTATATTTTAAATGAAAAATTAATTATAATAGTTTTAAAAAAATGTTTATAAAAAACATTTTTTATCAATTTTCTTAAAGTTGGTTAAAATTTTTATAATTATGCATTTATAAATTTTCAAATTTTTGGTGCGCACGTACCAAGAGCTAGTTAGCTACTATGAAGTAACAACAAGACATAATATGCACACACTCAAACACGCAGGGAGATCCATTTACAGTTACTGTTGTGTACTGTACATTAAGCAGAGAATATGTGACAGAAAAAAATCATATCACAAACTACATTACTAAAATACTCCATTAATTAATTTTCACTTAGCGGTCATTGGGAAGATTTTTATATATGACAGGTCGTGTTCTTTAGTCACTTTGAAGTAATTTCAACATGTTTTGCATATCACGTATTAAAGATGTGAACTTAATTCAGTTCGTGTACAAAAGAAGTATTCCAAATGTATCCCTAAAACTGAATATATATTCTTGTAGAAGGTATAAGGGAAGGGTTTGTTAAAAAGGACACACGGCCAGGAGCAGCCGGCGCCTGTGAGTCCCCTGTGGACGGGGCCCCTGTGAGTGGGCGAGTGCGCGGCGGCAGAGCGACGCGACGGGGCCCAACACGCACTCGGCCAGCTCCGCGGTGTACTAGAGCACCCGTAATCGGCGAGCGCGGGTCAAAGGTTAAACGGTGATGTGTTCTCTCTGCCTACCCAAGACAGGAAGGTACATCTGTATGTCCTACAGTGTTGTAGTTCACAAAGCCACCTCTAAGTTAATTTTGAAGAGTAATTACTTCCACTGTACTACTCACTCGTTGTCGCTCTCCTATAATAGTACCTAATATCAAATATATGTATTTTTATTGGAGTTTACTCTTCGATAGTACTGACTTTGAGCCGCTTGCCTTCTGATACCTTAATAACTATCGTGCCATCCTGTGTCCAGCACGCACGAGTACCAAAGTGAACCCTGGCTTTAGCAAATTCGGTCTGCCTCGCTTTAGTCAGGAATTCACGGATTGAAGTGGATGAGCCCTTAAGTGCAGTTTTGGCTCTCCATACAGATGACCTGAGCTCCATGCTGCGGAACCTTACTAGGATGGGCCGGTGATGATCTTTACTAAGTGGCTCAAGCCTGTGGCAGACTGTAAATGACTCCTCAGTGTATTTTTCCAAGTGGAGTTTATTGCTAATAATATCCAGTACTTTTTTGTCAGTAAACTCCAGTCGTGCGTCGGAGCTGACACACACAATTTTTTTTTTTTTTATTTATTTAATAAAGCATTACTCAAGCATTACTTTTTGTTTTTATTATTGTATACCTATTAGTCAATATGATTGGTCAGACAAATGTATAAGTTTCAAGTCACAAGAATTGAAAGAATTTATGGAATTACCAGGTACCACTATCATTTGAAATTCTAATATAAGAAAAATAAGAATGAGTACTATTAAAATGTACGTTTGTTCTTTTAAGCTAATTAATTCCTCAAGACAAACACTCGGTCAAAAAAAACACAGTCTAGATAGCACAGTTATAGATTTTATAGATAGACAAAAAATACGATTATTGGAAAACTGTAATGCTTGTTTGCCACGTCTGTGGTAATATATATTTCTTTAAATTGATATCGTTTTATTTTTCACAATTAATTTGTTAAGCTAGTTATAAAATATCTATCGTTATTACAAACAAACATCAGTTATCGTTATTACAATTTAATATATTATATGCTTTAGGATTTAGTATTTCATAATGTTTTTTTTTATTTATTTATATAAAGTACTACCACATCATACATATTATACTTTTAACTAATTATAATAAAATGTCGCATTGTATCTGGTATGCGTGACAATTTTACGGTAGACATAGTATTTACTGTAATGTGGGAATAGCGATCTACTTAATATGAAAAAAAAAATGTGTGTGTCAGCTCCGACGCACGACTGGAGTTTACTGACAAAAAAGTACTGGATATTATTAGCAATAAACTCCACTTGGAAAAATACACTGAGGAGTCATTTACAGTCTGCCACAGGCTTGGGCCACTTAGTAAAGATCATCACCGGCCCATCCTAGTAAGGTTCCGCAGCATGGAGCTCAGGTCATCTGTATGGAGAGCCAAAACTGCACTTAAGGGCTCATCCACTTCAATCCGTGAATTCCTGACTAAAGCGAGGCAGACCGTATTTGCTAAAGCCAGGGTTCACTTTGGTACTCGTGCGTGCTGGACACAGGATGGCACGATAGTTATTAAGGTATCAGAAGGCAAGCGGCTCAAAGTCAGTACTATCGAAGAGTAAACTCCAATAACTCCAATAAACTCCAATAAAAATACATATATTTGATATTAGGTACTATTATAGGAGAGCGACAACGAGTGAGTAGTACAGTGGTAGTAATAACTCTTCAAAATTAACTTAGAGGTGGCTTTGTGAACTACAACACTGTAGGACATACAGATGTACCTTCCTGTCTTGGGTAGGCAGAGAGAACACATCACCGTTTAACCTTTGACCCGCGCTCGCTGATTACGGGTGCTCTAGTACACCACGGAGCTGGCCGAGTGCGTGTTGGGCCCCGTCGCGTCGCTCTGACGCCGCGCACTCGCCCACTCACAGGGGCCTCGTCCTCGGCGCCGGCTGCTCCTGGCCGTGTGTCCTTTTTAACAAACCCTTCCCTTATACCTTCTACAAGAATATATATTCAGTTTTAGGGATACATTTGGAATACTTCTTTTGTACACGAACTGAACTCGTTCTCGGCGCCGGCTGCTCCTGGCCGTGTGTCCTTTTTAACAAACCCTTCCCTTATACCTTCTACAAGAATATATATTCAGATTTAGGGATACATTTGGAATACTTCTTTTGTACACGAACTGAATTAAGTTCACATCTATAATACGTGACATGTAAAACATGTTGAAATTACTTCAAAGTGACTAAAGAACACGACCTGTCATATATAAAAATCTTCCCAATGACCGCTAAGTGAAAATTAATTAATGGAGTATTTCAGTAATGTAGTTTGTGATATGATTTTTTTCTGTCACACATTCTCTGCTTAATGTACAGTACACAACAGTAACTGTAAATGGATCTCCCTGCGTGTTTGAGTGTGTGCATATTATGTCTTGTTGTTACTTCATAGTAGCTATATTTAGCTACTATGAAGTAAATTTTAAAATTTTACTTCATAGTAGCTATAGTTAGCTACTATGAAGTAACCACCATCACCTCATGGCTCCTACGACCACTACGTGACAAAAATGTGCATACATGATTGGGTGCACTTTTTTGGTGCGCACGTACCAAGAGCTAGTGCTCTTGGTACGTGCGCACCAAAAAAGTAACGAGGTCATTCATCAGTAGATTTTACCTCTCATATTTTTCTCATACCGGGCGCCTTATATATGAAAATCGATTCTTAAGGAGTAAACTCCAAAAAATAACTAAGTATATTTACTACTACAATTTTGTATATAGTTTACATTTGACTAGACATGAAGTATTTTTGTTATATCCGTTTTAAAATATTAAACGACTGGCTAAGAATATCAATGTCTGGATCTTCAGTTTGGATAAATAAATAAATATTTCTGACATCTATCACACAACGCCATCTAGTTTTAAACTAAGCAGAGTTTGTGTAATGGGTACTAACTAGACAATTGATGTAAATAAATATATACTTTCTTTTTTGTAAATACATACATAGAAAATACCCAAACCCCGAAACAAACGTTTGCAGATCATACAAACATTTGGTCCGACCCGGAAACCGAACCCGAAACCTCAAGCACAGCAGTCGCAATCGCTACCACTACGCCACCGAGGCAGTCAATGCATGTTTTTATCGATATGTCGATAACTACAAAATGTATCGACAACAAGTGTCGGTCACCCCGGCTTGTGTTTACTGTCCTCGAGGTGTATAATGGGACCAGTGGCAGTTGGCAGTTACAATCTCAATCATCCCACCTTTTACTTACAGTTAGAGCGAGACAACAATGCACGCTGCACACGAGAGAATAGGACAAAGGACGCGCATTCAAATACTTTTTGGAGTTTACTCCTTAAGAATCGATTTTCATATATAAGGCGCCCGGTATGAGAAAAATATGAGAGGTAAAATCTACTGATGAATGACCTCGTTACTTTTTTGGTGCGCACGTACCAAGAGCACTAGCTCTTGGTACGTGCGCACCAAAAAAGTGCACCCAATCATGTATGCACATTTTTATCACGTAGTGGTTGTAGGAGCCATGAGGTGATGGTGGTTTTATTTTTATTTTTTTGGAGTTTACTCCTTAAGAATCGATTTTCATATATAAGGCGCCCGGTATGAGAAAAATATGAGAGGTAAAATCTACTGATGAATGACCTCGTTACTTTTTTGGTGCGCACGTACCAAGAGCACTAGCTCTTGGTACGTGCGCACCAAAAAAGTGCACCCAATCATGTATGCACATTTTTGTCACGTAGTGGTTGTAGGAGCCATGAGGTGATGGTGGTTACTTCATAGTAGCTAACTATAGCTACTATGAAGTAACAACAAGACATAATATGCACACACTCAAACACGCAGGGAGATCCATTTACAGTTACTGTACATTAAGCAGAGAATGTGTGACAGAAAAAAAATCATATCACAAACTACATTACTAAAATACTCCATTAATTAATTTTCACTTAGCGGTCATTGGGAAGATTTTTATATATGACAGGTCGTGTTCTTTAGTCACTTTGAAGTAATTTCAACATGTTTAACATGTCACGTATTAAAGATGTGAAACTAATTTAGTTCGTGAACAAAAGAAGTATTCCAAATGTATCCCTAAAACTGAATATATATTCTTGTAGAAGGTATTTTTTTTTTTTTTTTTTTTTTTATGTTTGACCCTGCCATAATGACTCTACTCTGCCTGATGGAAAGCCTAAGCAGAATCCAAGAGTGATGGTCACCATACTGCGAACGCAGACAATGCAACAATGCAGCATGGTGACCCACACCATGGCGGGCTAGTGATGCTTTCGCATCATTGGGCCTCCGGTCTCGCACTCACCAACGAAACACGACAGCATGATCGCTGTCGTTTTACGTTGATTTTCTGTGCGAGGGTAGTACCGCCCCGGTCGAGCCGGCCCGTTCGTGCTGAAATCAGCGTGGCTCTACTACCTTGAGAAATAAGGTATAAGGTAAAGGTATAAGGGAAGGGTTTGTTAAAAAGGATACACGGCCAGGAGCAGCCGGCGCCGAGAACGAGTTCAGTTCGTGTACAAAAGAAGTATTCCAAATGTATCCCTAAAACTGAATATATATTCTTGTAGAAGGTATAAGGGAAGGGTTTGTTAAAAAGGACACACGGCCAGGAGCAGCCGGCGCCGAGAACGAGGCCCCTGTGAGTGGGCGAGTGCGCGGCGGCAGAGCGACGCGACGGGGCCCAACACGCACTCGGCCAGCTCCGCGGTGTACTAGAGCACCCGTAATCGGCGAGCACGGGTCAAAGGTTAAACGGTGATGTGTTCTCTCTGCCTACCCAAGACAGGAAGGTACATCTGTATGTCTTACAGTTTTGTAGTTCACAAAGCCACCTCTAAGTTAATTTTGAAGAGTAATTACTTCCACTGTACTACTCACTCGTTGTCGCTCTCCTATAATAGTACCTAATATCAAATATATGTATTTTTATTGGAGTTTACTCCTTAAGAATCGATTTTCATATATAAGGCGCCCAGTATGAGAAAAATATGAGAGGTAAAATCTACTGATGAATGACCTCGTATAAGAAACAAAGATGAGGTCGTGGTTGGAGAATGCCGGTGCTTCCAGCTGGCCGTGGTCGCGGACAAATGTTGGGGCCGATGTTAAAATCAGATCCAACCAAGTGTCGAGCCCAAGGCTATTATGATGAGTTGGCTGTAGTGGTAAGATCTTCATGTCGGCAGACTCCACAATCTGAAGGAGTTTACAGGAACGTGAGGTACGGCGGGTTAGGTCTGTATTAAAATCTCCCATAATGACGTGATGAGCGTATGCAGACCCTAAAGATTCCAGTACTGCTTCCAGACTGGAGAAGTAATCAATCGAAGGAGGACAATAAACAGCCCACAGAACCATTTTGGTTCCCCTCACAGAGACCTCAAGAAATAGAAATTCAGCGGTGGTGGAGCCGGCAGGGGAAGAAGCTAGAATTTTAAAGGGAAGGGAACAGTGTATGTATATAGCAACTCCGCCACCCCTCCTACCGACACGATCATTTCGTACAAGAATGTAGTCTGTGAGGGGGTAGTAGGTAGAAAGAAGATTTGGCTTGAGCCAACTCTCTGATATCAGGATGGCATGTACGTTGGTGTCGTTGAAAGCCTCCGCCAAGTCGCCAAAGTGACTGGGCAGGCTCTGTGCATTAAGGTGACATACATTAAGCAGATGCTTCGATTGGTTGCTGAATTTACACCGTAGGCGTTCACCCAATGTCTCAGTTAAGGAATCAAAACTGTCTTCGTCAGAAGATATAGCAGACTCATAAGCAGAATTATCAGAGTGATAATTAGGGGTAATCATCTTACTAGCGGTGAATGTAAAATATATACAATGGTATATGTAAAAAATATAAATATATAAACTAAATTAAAATTATGTTAGTGATATTTTGAATTATAAAAAAATTACTATAATGGCATGCTTCTCTGCACCACCCACCAGCCAACACTACACGTAATCAATACAAACTAGAACATTAAAAACTGAGAAAAAACATTAAAACAAAAACATTGGTTGTGTGAACATAAACATAGCACAAATGTTGTATGTTTCTGAACGCAACTCGCCGCATCAAATGTCACTTTGCATTTAGAAACGTCAAATTTTGAAAAGCGATTGAGTGATTGTAAACAAAGTGTTTAATCTATTGTGTTGTGGGTAATTTATTTGCATATCAATTCATATGGTATTAATCTTATTTTCAGTTGGATAAACTCTTTTTGCGTATGTTTAGACAATCGTAATTAAAGAGTAAACTCCAGTCGTGCGTCGGAGCTGACACACACAATTTTTTTTTTTTTATTTCTTACAAGTAGCTTACAAGTATAAAACAATTAACACAGTAAGAAACTCAAACATTTTAACCGTACCGAAATACATATAAACGTATAGCAATTTGCAAATATAATTTCTTAAATTTACATTAAGTTATACACACATGAAAGGTTAAACTAAAAACCCAACAATTAGTGATTGAAATTAACTTGAGCAGTTCTATCGCCACCACCCACAGGTTCGTGGTATTAACATTAATTATAATATATTAATTATGTAGCATTAAAAGCTAAATAAATGTTTCTCAAACAAATATTTCGGAAATACTACTAGAATACTAAAGTATAAGTTTTTAGGTAAAAACTATGATGTGAGGATACATGGAAATACGGAACTAACCAATAGTCTGACATATAATCGAAACATATCTGTGAGCTATAACGACAAAACCACTAACATTACTATTTACAATTTTACAACTAAATGAGCTACAGTTAGAATTAAAAACGAATATAAATTGTTAAAAAAGAACGTCCAAGTGTCAATTGACGGTATACAAAGAAAAAAGTTTCTTTACCTTCCGTGCTAGTCGAGACTGTGTTACGGCAAGGTAAGATTCTCGTTTCACAAATAACAGCTGTATGTATTAGCTTAAAGACACATTTTTTAGTGACAAAGTTTATGAAATGGAACATTGTATTGAACAAAAGATTCCTATAACAAGTTATAGTTTAACGTAAACATGTAGTATAGGCAAGAAAAATAGACAAACAATGGGATACATTTTAGAGTAAGATACATAATGCTTTTATTTAGCATTTGATAACAGATCACTTCATTTCCATTACTAGGTAATATATGTGTATACAATCTATGACATATTATGTATCTATTCATTTTTGATAGATATCATATTAACGTAATTACATAATTAAACCACATATAACAAAATAAACAAATAATTATAATCTATAATAAAATTACTATATACTACATAACGATTATATAAATAAATTACATACATTATTTTTGAATTTGTATAAAATGTTCAGTTCGTTCATAATCCAAACTACTCAGAAACTCATCCAGTGCTCCCTTACAGCCAAATTTTGACATATCTTTTAGACACTTTATTTTGCTAATTCGATTATACAATAGTGGACCTAAGAAATGAAAAAAAATTGTGTGTGTCAGCTCCGACGCACGACTGGAGTTTACTCTTTAATTACGATTGTCTAAACATACGCAAAAAGAGTTTATCCAACTGAAAATAAGATTAATACCATATGAATTGATATGCAAATAAATTACCCACAACACAATAGATTAAACACTTTGTTTACAATCACTCAATCGCTTTTCAAAATTTGACGTTTCTAAATGCAAAGTGACATTTGATGCGGCGAGTTGCGTTCAGAAACATACAACATTTGCGCTATGTTTATGTTCACACAACCAATGTTTTTGTTTTAATGTTTTTTCTCAGTTTTTAATGTTCTAGTTTGTATTAATTACGTGTAGTGTTGGCTGGTGGGTGGTGCAGAGAAGCATGCCATTATAGTAATTTTTTTATAATTCAAAATATCACTAACATAATTTTAATTTAGTTTATATATTTATATTTTTTACATATACCATTGTATATATTTTACATTCACCGCTAGTAAGATGATTACCCCTAATTATCACTCTGATAATTCTGCTTATGAGTCTGCTATATCTTCTGACGAAGACAGTTTTGATTCCTTAACTGAGACATTGGGTGAACGCCTACGGTGTAAATTCAGCAACCAATCGAAGCATCTGCTTAATGTATGTCACCTTAATGCACAGAGCCTGCCCAGTCACTTTGGCGACTTGGCGGAGGCTTTCAACGACACCAACGTACATGCCATCCTGATATCAGAGAGTTGGCTCAAGCCAAATCTTCTTTCTACCTACTACCCCCTCACAGACTACATTCTTGTACGAAATGATCGTGTCGGTAGGAGGGGTGGCGGAGTTGCAATATATATACACTGTTCCCTTCCCTTTAAAATTCTAGCTTCTTCCCCTGCCGGCTCCACCACCGCTGAATTTCTATTTCTTGAGGTCTCTGTGAGGGGAACCAAAATGGTTCTGGGGGCTGTTTATTGTCCTCCTTCGATTGATTACTTCTCCAGTCTGGAAGCAGTACTGGAATCTTTAGGGTCTGCATACGCTCATCACGTCATTATGGGAGATTTTAAAACAGACCTAACCCGCCGTACCTCACGTTCCTGTAAACTCCTTCAGATTGTGGAGTCTGCCGACATGAAGATCTTACCACTACAGCCAACTCATCATAATAGCCTTGGGCTGGACACTTGGTTGGATCTGATTTTAACATCGGCCCCAACATTCCGCCGGAAGCACCGGCATTCTCCAACCACGACCTCATCTTTGTTTCTTATACGAGGTCATTCATCAGTAGATTTTACCTCTCATATTTTTCTCATACTGGGCGCCTTATATATGACAATCGATTCTTAAGGAGTAAACTCCAATAAAAATACATATATTTGATATTAGGTACTATTATAGGAGAGCGACAACGAGTGAGTAGTACAGTGGAAGTAATTACTCTTCAAAATTAACTTAGAGGTGGCTTTGTGAACTACAAAACTGTAAGACATACAGATGTACCTTCCTGTCTTGGGTAGGCAGAGAGAACACATCACCGTTTAACCTTTGACCCGCGCTCGCCGATTACGGGTGCTCTAGTACACCGCGGAGCTGGCCGAGTGCGTGTTGGGCCCCGTCGCGTCGCTCTGCCGCCGCGCACTCGCCAACTCACAGGGGCCTCGTTCTCGGCGCCGGCTGCTCCTGGCCGTGTGTCCTTTTTAACAAACCCTTCCCTTATACCTTCTACAAGAATATATATTCAGTTTTAGGGATACATTTGGAATACTTCTTTTGTACACGAACTGAACTCGTTCTCGGCGCCGGCTGCTCCTGGCCGTGTATCCTTTTTAACAAACCCTTCCCTTATACCTTCTACAAGAATATATATTCAGTTTTAGGGATACATTTGGAATACTTCTTTTGTTCACGAACTAAATTAGTTTCACATCTTTAATACGTGACATGTAAAACACGTTGAAATTACTTCAAAGTGACTAAAGAACACGACCTGTCATATATAAAAATCTTCCCAATGACCGCTAAGTGAAAATTAATTAATGGAGTATTTTAGTAATGTAGTTTGTGATATGATTTTTTTTCTGTCACACATTCTCTGCTTAATGTACAGTAACTGTAAATGGATCTCCCTGCGTGTTTGAGTGTGTGCATATTATGTCTTGTTGTTACTTCATAGTAGCTATAGTTAGCTACTATGAAGTAACTTTTGTTTAAAGTTCTAAATGCTCGCCAACTTTATATCAAAAATATTGTTTTGAGACAACATACCCGAAAAAAACGTACTAATGTATCTAATAGAAGGGCAAATTATGTTATATTTGACGTACCTGCATGTAATACTAGTTTTGCTCAGAATTTTTTTCATTTCTTAGGTCCACTATTGTATAATCGAATTAGCAAAATAAAGTGTCTAAAAGATATGTCAAAATTTGGCTGTAAGGGAGCACTGGATGAGTTTCTGAGTAGTTTGGATTATGAACGAACTGAACATTTTATACAAATTCAAAAATAATGTATGTAATTTATTTATATAATCGTTATGTAGTATATAGTAATTTTATTATAGATTATAATTATTTGTTTATTTTGTTATATGTGGTTTAATTATGTAATTACGTTAATATGATATCTATCAAAAATGAATAGATACATAATATGTCATAGATTGTATACACATATATTACCTAGTAATGGAAATGAAGTGATCTGTTATCAAATGCTAAATAAAAGCATTATGTATCTTACTCTAAAATGTATCCCATTGTTTGTCTATTTTGGAGTTTACTCCTTAAGAATCGATTTTCATATATAAGGCGCCCGGTATGAGAAAAATATGAGAGGTAAAATCTACTGATGAATGACCTCGTTACTTTTTTGGTGCGCACGCACCAAGAGCGCTAGCTCTTGGTGCGTGCGCACCAAAAAAGTGCACCCAATCATGTATGCACATTTTTGTCACGTAGTGGTTGTAGGAGCCATGAGGTGATGGTGGTTACTTCATAGTAGCTAACTATAGCTACTATGAAGTAAAATTTTAAAATTTACTTCATACTAGTGTAACATTCGTTTTTTAATATAATATTTAAATTGTCTTTTAAAATTTATAACAGCGACCTCCCTCTCGCTGAGGTGATAAATGTATCTAGGGCAACGCGCGGTCAAGTGGCTTGCTGTCTGTTTAACCATAAATGCGCCAGATGGCGTTAGTTTCATCGATACCTACCCTGTATGATTACACTAACAGACAAGTTGCATAGATCTGTGTACCAAAGTATACGAAATATATTACCTTTTTAATTTTGTAACATTATATAAATTCAGTTTGACATTGTAATGTCATTTTTCTCTCAGGTCGACATCAGGAGGGGATAACCTTCTAGATGTATCGACAACAAACTTATAAAAGAGGGTGTAACAACTGTGAAAAGGACTTTTTTCTTCTATCTGATCCTGAGTAAGGACTTATTTCATCTGTATTCTTCTGTGGACGCTTCGGCTGTAGTCCTCCAAACACGAGCTACCTTGAGCAGTGGGGAAAGACGGATCGCCTGTATCCGTGAGGCAGCGGCTCTAGGAGTGGTCACTCAGCCCTTCCTGTGGCTGTGAAGAAACCATGCAGAAGGAGGAAGGAGTCCTGCGTGACGAGGCTTAAGGCTGAAGGACCTGCGGATGAAAGCCAACTAGGGCCTGTGATGAGCGTATGCAGACACTAAATATTCCAGTACTGCTTCCAGACTGGAGAAGTAATCAATCGAAGGAGGACAATAAACAGCCCCCAGAACCATTTTGGTTCCCCTCACAGAGACCTCAAGAAATAGAAATTCAGCGGTGGTGGAGCCGGGAGGGGAAGAAGCTAGAATTTTAAAGGGAAGGAAACAGTGAATGTATATAGCAACTCCGCCACCCCTCCTACCGACACGATCATTTCGTACAAGAATGTAGTCTGTGAGGGGGTAGTAGGTAGAAAGAAGATTTGGCTTGAGCCAACTCTCTCATATCAGGATGGCATGTACGTTTGTGTCGTTGAAAGCCTCCGCCAAGTCTCCAAAGTGACTGGGCAGGCTCTGTGCATTAAGGTGACATACATTAAGCAGATGCTTCGATTGGTTGCTGAATTTACACCGTAGGCGTTCACCCAATGTCTCAGTTAAGGAAGCAAAACTGTCTTCGTCGGAAGATATAGCAGACTCATAAGCAGAATTATCAGAGTGATAATTAGGGGTAATCATCTTACTAGCGGTGAATGTAAAATATATACAATGGTATATGTAAAAAATATAAATATATAAACTAAATTAAAATTATCCTTTCATATGGTATTAATCTTATTTTCAGTTGGATAAACTCTTTTTGCGTATGTTTAGACATTCGTACTTAAGAAGTAAACTCCAGTCGTGCGTCGGAGCTGACACACACAATTTTTTTTATTGCATTCAACTTTATGAATATTGCATTGTGACAAAACGATTTCAGCTCTATGTCAAATGATATATAGTTTATTTTTGTTTGTCAACAGTTTTGTATATTTTTATGTCGTAATATTTAGCATGTATGTTTTCTTTAGATATGAATGCAAATAGTCATGGCGGATTTTTATTCAGAATGTTTACATAGAGGGTGAACGAGGGGCGGTAAATACAGCGCCATTTTGCCATCTCTGTACCGTCAGCAAAAGAAGAAGTATTACAAGGCAGTGTGAGGGTTGAAAGTGGAGGGTTAAGTAAAAGCCACTGGTGGCTAAGGGCCTTGACGAGCCCTTCAATGTCGTCGAGCATTCTTACACTTAATGCGGGAATTGATTTTTGACGTTTGATGTCACGCCTAAGGGTTAACGCTTAAAGGTGGGATATGGTGGTATTGGTAACAAAACTATGTCCGAGTGTTACAAGTAAATAATAATTGTAAAAACATTATGACTGCATTTGAAGAACCAGTTAAAACAAAATTGTTCAAGTTAAAAGTTAAAACTAGCATTTTTTTTTGTAATTTCTGACTGATATGGGGAGATATTCCAAAAAAAAATCCTGTTTTTTTATATTTTCATTTGGCTCACTAACAATTGAATACATTGATACTAATAGATAAACATTAAATTCACTTATAGCCTGGTGTAACAATTTCTTATAGGTAAGCACATCATGCGCTACTTATTTGTTAACATACCTAATTTAAAAATGTGATAATAAATTAAAGATCCCAAGTAGACAAAGAATATAAAAAAAAATTGTGTGTGTCAGCTCCGACGCACGACTGGAGTTTACTGACAAAAAGTACTGGATATTATTAGCAATAAACTCCACTTGGAAAAATACACTGAGGAGTCATTTACAGTCTGCCACAGGCTTGGGCCACTTAGTAAAGATCATCACCGGCCCATCCTAGTAAGCTCCGCAGCATGGAGCTCAGGTCATCTGTATGGAGAGCCAAAACTGCACTTAAGGGCTCATCCACTTCAATCCGTGAATTCCTGACTAAAGCGAGGCAGACCGTATTTGCTAAAGCCAGGATTCACTTTGGTACTCGTGCGTGCTGGACACAGGATGGCACGATAGTTATTAAGGTATCAGAAGGCAAGCGGCTCAAAGTCAGTACTATCGAAGAGTAAACTCCAATAAACTCCGATAAACTCCAATAAAAATACATATATTTGATATTAGGTACTATTATAGGAGAGCGACAACGAGTGAGTAGTACAGTGGAAGTAATTACTCTTCAAAATTAACTTAGAGGTGGCTTTGTGAACTACAACACTGTAGGACATACAGATGTACCTTCCTGTCTTGGGTAGGCAGAGAGAACACATCACCGTTTAACCTTTGACCCGCGCTCGCCGATTATGGGTGCTCTAGTACACCGCGGAGCTGGCCGAGTGCGTGTTGGGCCCCGTCGCGTCGCTCTGCCGCCGCGCACTCGCCCACTCACAGGGGCCTCGTCCTCGGCGCCGGCTGCTCCTGGCCGTGTGTCCTTTTTAACAAACCCTTCCCTTATACCTTCTACAAGAATATATATTCAGTTTTAGGGATACATTTGGAATACTTCTTTTGTACACGAACTGAATTAAGTTCACATCTTTAATACGTGACATGTAAAACATGTTGAAATTACTTCAAAGTGACTAAAGAACACGACCTGTCATATATAAAAATCTTCCCAATGACCGCTAAGTGAAAATTAATTAATGGAGTATTTTAGTAATGTAGTTTGTGATATGATTTTGGAGTTTACTCCTTAAGAATCGATTTTCATATATAAGGCGCCCGGTATGAGAAAAATATGAGAGGTAAAATCTACTGATGAATGACCTCGTTACTTTTTTGGTGCGCACGTACCAAGAGCACTAGCTCTTGGTACGTGCGCACCAAAAAAGTGCACCCAATCATGTATGCACATTTTTGTCACGTAGTGGTTGTAGGAGCCATGAGGTGATGGTGGTTACTTCATAGTAGCTAACTATAGCTACTATGAAGTAAAATTTTAAAATTTACTTCATAGAAGCTAAATATAGCTACTATGAAGTAACAACAAGACATAATATGCACACACTCAAACACGCAGGGAGATCCATTTACAGTTACTGTTGTGTACTGTACATTAAGCAGAGAATGTGTGACAGAAAAAAATCATATCACAAACTACATTACTAAAATACTCCATTAATTAATTTTCACTTAGCGGTCATTGGGAAGATTTTTATATATGACAGGTCGTGTTCTTTAGTCACTTTGAAGTAATTTCAACATGTTTTACATGTCACATATTAAAGATGTGAACTTAATTCAGTTCGTGTACAAAAGAAGTATTCCAAATGTATCCCTAAAACTGAATATATATATTCTTGTAGAAGGTATAAGGGAAGGGTTTGTTAAAAAGGACACACGGCCAGGAGCAGCCGGCGCCGAGAACGAGTTCAGTTCGTGTACAAAAGAAGTAACTATTCCAAATGTATCCCTAAAACTGAATATATATTCTTGTAGAAGGTATAAGGGAAGGGTTTGTTAAAAAGGACACACCAGGTGATGATCTTTACTAAGTGGCCCAAGCCTGTGGCAGACTGTAAATGACTCCTCAGTGTATTTTTCCAAGTGGAGTTTATTGCTAATAATATCCAGTACTTTTTTGTCAGTAAACTCCAGTCGTGCGTCGGAGCTGACACACACAATTTTTTTTTCTGTCACACATTCTCTGCTTAATGTACAGTACACAACAGTAACTGTAAATGGATCTCCCTCCGTGTTTGAGTGTGTGCATATTATGTCTTGTTACTTCATAGTAGCTAACTAGCTCTTGGTACGTGCGCACCAAAAAAGTAACGAGGTCATTCATCAGTAGATTTTACCTCTCATATTTTTCTCATACCGGGCGCCTTATATATGAAAATCGATTCTTAAGGAGTAAACTCCAAAAATACATTTAGAATTAAGATGACAAAGCCATAACCAGAGAGGGTAAAGACCCGGACGCTTTTACAAGACCTCACCTACCTATATATAGCACAGAATCCAAGGGTAACCTTAATCACTCGATCAAAAACATCAAAGAATTCTCTTCTACAATTTATAATACAGATAAGCACGATGATTGATTGTGTGTGATCATTGATTTTGTTTAAATCATCTGTAATACACTTGTGTATTGTGACAAGTGAGAAAGAAAACAAATTCAAGAAATAAATTTATTTAAAAAATGTGTGTGTCAGCTCCGACGCACGACTGGAGTTTACTGACAAAAAAGTACTGGATATTATTAGCAATAAACTCCACTTGGAAAAATACACTGAGGAGTCATTTACAGTCTGCCACAGGCTTGGGCCACTTAGTAAAGATCATCACCGGCCCATCCTAGTAAGGTTCCGCAGCATGGAGCTCAGGTCATCTGTATGGAGAGCCAAAACTGCACTTAAGGGCTCATCCACTTCAATCCGTGAATTCCTGACTAAAGCGAGGCAGACCGTATTTGCTAAAGCCAGGGTTCACTTTGGTACTCGTGCGTGCTGGACACAGGATGGCACGATAGTTATTAAGGTATCAGAAGGCAAGCGGCTCAAAGTCAGTACTATCGAAGAGTAAACTCCAATAACTCCAATAAACTCCAAAAAAAATACATATATTTGATATTAGGTACTATTATAGGAGAGCGACAACGAGTGAGTAGTACAGTGGAAGTAATAACTCTTCAAAATTAACTTAGAGGTGGCTTTGTGAACTACAACACTGTAGGACATACAGATGTACCTTCCTGTCTTGGGTAGGCAGAGAGAACACATCACCGTTTAACCTTTGACCCGCGCTCGCTGATTACGGGTGCTCTAGTACACCGCGGAGCTGGCCGAGTGCGTGTTGGGCCCCGTCGCGTCGCTCTGCCGCCGCGCACTCGCCCACTCACAGGGGCCTCGTCCTCGGCGCCGGCTGCCCCTGGCCGTGTGTCCTTTTTAACAAACCCTTCCCTTATACCTTCTACAAGAATATATATTCAGATTTAGGGATACATTTGGAATACTTCTTTTGTACACGAACTGAACTCGTTCTCGGCGCCGGCTGCTCCTGGCCGTGTGTCCTTTTTAACAAACCCTTCCCTTATACCTTCTACAAGAATATATATTCAGATTTAGGGATACATTTGGAATACTTCTTTTGTACACGAACTGAATTAAGTTCACATCTATAATACGTGACATGTAAAACATGTTGAAATTACTTCAAAGTGACTAAAGAACACGACCTGTCATATATAAAAATCTTCCCAATGACCGCTAAGTGAAAATTATTTAATGGAGTATTTCAGTAATGTAGTTTGTGATATGATTTTTTTCTGTCACACATTCTCTGCTTAATGTACAGTACACAACAGTAACTGTAAATGGATCTCCCTGCGTGTTTGAGTGTGTGCATATTATGTCTTGTTGTTACTTCATAGTAGCTATATTTAGCTACTATGAAGTAAATTTTAAAATTTTACTTCATAGTAGCTATAGTTAGCTACTATGAAGTAACCACCATCACCTCATGGCTCCTACAACCACTACGTGACAAAAATGTGCATACATGATTGGGTGCACTTTTTTGGTGCGCACGTACCAAGAGCTAGTGCTCTTGGTACGTGCGCACCAAAAAAGTAACGAGGTCATTCATCAGTAGATTTTACCTCTCATATTTTTCTCATACCGGGCGCCTTATATATGAAAATCGATTCTTAAGGAGTAAACTCCAAAAACTTAAAAAAGAAGTTTTTATTGGAATGCCCTGGCTCCATCATCAGATCCTGGTTACTATGAAAACATTAAGTACTCGTCGAGATGAATCAAACGAGTCGGAACTCGAAGGTTTTGCTATGGTTCTTCACAGAGCTCCTATGATATTCCTATGTTATATAATAATGCTGTATTTATATGCTTGCAAAATTTCAACAAAATCTGTTGAAGATATCTGCTTCAAAATTTAGTTGCACGATTACACCCGAACATACAAGCATACATAGTTGCATGCAAGTTAATAAAGAGCTCGTAATAAATCAAAACAATCGCTGAAGCGTATTTGTATAAATCGAATCAATCAATCAATTTATCGTCGTCTACTGCAGATCGAAGGTCTCTCAAGAAACGCAAACCATCCCCGTCCTCGGTTGTCGCAGTGCGCCTTACTACGTCTGCCCACTCGCCGTCTCCACTGTAGCGTCATCGGTAAGTCAGGAGACATGACCGTCCTACTTCCACTACCGTACTGATGCAGGGCATTTAAATTGTGTCAAAATTTGAACTCAACCTACTTATTGAGCTATTGAAGAGTTCACAAACTAACTTAACATTTTATATATTAGTTAGACACATGAAATAATATGATACATATTATTAGACACTGTTAATTCTTGTACATCAGAGCGTTGTATGTTGACAATGCACTTGTTTACCTTAAAATCTAGTTTTCAACTGATCCTTATTGTAAGGTCTACTCTAACCTACTAGATATGATGAAGGTATGATGAAGTAAGGCATGTTATTATGATCCATCGTAGCGCATTAACGTCTGAACCGATTTTATTGAATGAGGTATCAATATATTTGTTATAATAGACTGGGCAACAAAGGCTTAATAAATTTTATCAAAAGTTTTTATGTAGTCGGATTATAGGATTTAAACCTTCTTCTTGTGTACTGTTGTCAAACAGTGAGAGTTGGATAGGAGTCTTGCTATTCAACACACACCTGTACATTTATTTTTGTAATGTTTTATATGTACAAGAAAAATAACACTTTAGCTAAATCTTAGTTATACCACTACCTACTGTAAAGATGGTTACAATAATTTGTCAGGGTATCATACCAAATAATTATGTGATGAGCACCATCATTACTTCTGTCTGAATACAATTTGTCTGTAATATATTTGTTTTGTAGTAAATTAAAGGATTTTTAAAGAAATTCTAGTTATTATATCACAGGCTTCAAGCCTTCAACCCGATCTTAAACTAGGCAGATTGTTTGAGATTTTTGGGGATCTCATTTTTATGTTTTTTGCATCGTAGGCTCTGTACTGTACTCGCATAGTTTTTAATCAATGTTTATGGACTTAAAAAAGACACCGCTGTGGTGCATTTCGGCATTTCTTCCCAGATTGAGTCTCAGGAAATGCCAGTGACTTCTAGTTGCAAGATCCAACGCGTCAAGATATCTTTAAAGGAGTTTCTTACAAAAAAATATCATCTACCATAGACGACACGGCGACGGGTGGTTTGAAGCTTCGCTTGGTATAGAGTCCTCGTCGACGATCGATTAGATCGAGTCCTCCGGACGGCCGAGTTACGATGTGTTAAGGTTGTTAAGTTATTAGTAACATCCTAATCAAATTATTAGGATGTATACTAACAACAGCTAATCTGCAACGAATGATAATGGACAAGGAATACAAACAGAATTCCCTCTTTTCCTACTTCCTGCGTACGAGAACTATACCTGGCGTGTTAGATTAGCTATTAAATTTGGATTTAAGTAACACATGTACCTTAACTGTCTAAACAATATCTACTTACAAAAAATGTATTGTATTGTAATCAATGCTATTGTGTTTTAAGGCTACGTGAGTGTTTAAAGAACTATATTGATTATTTCATTACTTTAACATTAAGGTCATATATAACAGAAAGGCCGAACCACTAATGACTTGTTTAATTATTTACATTTGACAACACTCCATGGGAGAGCCACGCTTCGGCATGCATGGGCCGGCTCGACCGGAGTGATACCACGGCCTCACAGAAAACTGGTGTGAAACAGCGCTTGTGTTGTGTGTCAAAGGCCGACAACGCACCTGTGACGCCTTTTGTGTTGCGGGTGTCAATGGGCGGCGGTAATCGCCTATTATACAACTATGCAAATCTAATACATACATTTAACACTAGCGACGTTTTACGTATGAAACTGTAGTGGTTTAAATGTATATTAATGTCGAAGTTCAACTGCAGCAATACTTTTTTCTCAACTTCCATTATAAACTTTAACTTTACCAAACTACTTTTCAGTTATTGTCGTAAAAAGGTGTACAAAGTCTTTGCTTTACGTATTATCATATATAGGTATCTCACAGCTGTGTAAGAACCATTGATTTGAAGTAGATACATTTATGTAGACCCGCATGTAGTTGAACAGTTGAACACAATCGTGACTTTCCATAATATCACAGCTGCTTGTAATAGAGAGTTACAGTAAAATACGTTTCAAATTGAACCTTATAATGTTTATGAAGATCTGACACGTTTTTTTGCATTCCAACTACATATTAAAACAATATAAAATGTAAAATATTTTTTTATATTATAAATGGGGAAACTAAGTTCATAAAGTGGTTTTATATTTTTACTAGCTCTTGCTCGCGGCTTCATACGCGTGTATCTCGGTTATCGCGGTAAAAATAAGTCAATGTCCTTCCACAAATACCAGAGTATCTCCATGACAAATTTCGTAAAAATCGGTGGAACAGTTTAGCCGTGAAAGCGTGACAGACAGACAGAGTAACTGTCGAATTTATAGTTTTGATAAATTGATTGATTTAGATTGACAAAACATTGTGTGTCCAACAACTATACCGATTCGACTGCCTCGTTGGTCACCATCACCATCATGATCATGAGGTCTCGGGTTCGATTCCCGGGTCGGACCAAATGTTTGTATGATCTACAAATATTTGTTTCGGAGTTTGGGTGTTTCCTATATATAATATGTATGTGTTTACAAAAAAAAAGTATATATGTATTTGTATCAGTTGTCTAGTACCCATAACACAAGCTCTGCTTAGCTTGGGACTAGATGGCTTTGTGTGTTAGATGTCCGAACTATTTATAGATATTTCTTTCCTTTCATCATCAAAAGCCTTTAATCCACTGTGGGAAATAAGCCTCTCCTTAGCAAAGAAGTTTGAGCCTACGTTACCACCCTGGCACTGGCCAGATAGGTTGATGCATGGCACATATTTGTGTCATAATTTCCTTCTCCTTACAGTACTGTTCCCCTGTGTGGTCTCACCCTTAGTCTCCCAGTCTTAGTCGGTCTTGCGACACCCATGGGATCAATAGGACTGGTGACAATCCGTGATCGTCTTATACGTTCGATGGCAATTCCACAGAACTAATTACTATTGCTCATATATGCAACTGCTTTGGTGGCGCAGTGGTGGCGTATGCGACTGCTGTTCTTGAGGTCTCGGGTTCGATTCCCGGGTCGGACCAAATGTTTGTATGATCTGCAAATATTTGTTTCGGAGTTTGGGTGTTTTCTATGTATAATATGTATGTATGTACAAAAAAAAAGTATATAAGTATTTATATCAGTTGTCTTAGTACCCATAATACAAGCTCTGATTAGTTTGGGACTAGATGGCGTTGTGTGTTAGATGTCCGAAATATTTATTGTATTTATTATTCATATTGACATTGATTTCAATAAAAGATATTTCTTACATTTTTCTTAATGTTCCTATTGAAAAATATCTATGTGTTTAATTTATTTTAGTTGCCAACTCTGCTCATTCATTAATTCCTTTCCCGATCACATCTTTGTTTTAATGACGAATACAGTTAACAATTACTACAGTAACATCTTTAGGAGGTTGACAAAGCGTTTTCTAAATCAATTCACAAATGTAAGGCGTTCTGAGATAACAAACATTTGATGAGAACCTCCTATTTTAGAAATAAATCTGTTATTTTATGATCTGTTACAGTGACTCTACTCTGCCTGATGGAAAACGTGAGTAGAATCCAAGATTGGTGGTTACCACACTCATTGTAATTGTAGACAATGCAACATGGTGATCCACACTTTGGCGAACCTATTTAGATGCTTTTGCATAATTGGCTTCCGATCTCACACTCACCAACGAAACATTGGTCGTTGGTTGGTTGGTCTTCTGTGCGAGAATCACAGTGGTACGTTCGTTCGGAAATCAGCGTGGCTCTACTACCTTGAAGAACATATTTTACAGTGATGTTTTTTCCTTAAATTCATTGAGACCGCCTTTAATTCTCTTGCGATACGGTTGAACTCCGGTTTTTCGCATTGTGCGACTACCAACAGACCTCCGTAGTGCAAATACCCACCAGACTATTGTGGGGTTTTAAAGTTCAATTTGTGAACTTAGAATTATTTCTGTTAAACTAACCGATAGGCTAGTTTGGTCTGTAGGCTACAAAATGATAACATGCAAATGACAGAACTGCCACATAAGAGTTTGTATGTAGGAACCGTCGATACATCTTCGTCATCATCAACTTCAGCTTATAACAGTCCACTTTGTTACATAGGTCTCTCATTAGCAGGGAAAGAAGCCTCTTCTATTGAGTAAAACTTCTTCTGTGGCTTCAAATATACTGACAACTAGTTCAATCTTCGAATTCAGTTCACCCTAAGGCTTGCGGAGGTTCCATGCAAGTTGCTCCATGGTAACACTGACGTTCAGGTAAAACTGGTTGAACTAGTAGCCGACCCCAAATCTTGGGAATAAGCTCCAAAGATGATCTACCTTATTTCTTTCTCCATCAAACGATAGCAGCTGAAATGGAATCAGAAGCAAAATTTAAACCTAAAAATTGACTTAAAAAGAACGAAATCAACGAAAATACATCAGTGCCATCTGACGCTGTAAGTAATAATATTGGCTTCATTGTTCATTGTCGTGATATTAAAATGGAATTCTGTCAAACAATTAGCGTTCTCTGCGGCGCGTGCCGGGGGTGCGGGGCCCGGGAGGTACGGGGGGTGATGCGGGCGTCGCACTCATTAGCGAGTTGTCCAAACTCGTTATAAGTTGACACCGATCGACTAGCCCCCTTTGCCCCGGGTGAGGCCCCAGGGTTCGATGTAAAAACTAATCCATTTGGTGAATACCTACTTTAATTGTAGGGTTGAGCTTTCATATCCTTTATTAGCAGGGTGTTAAGAGAAGAAGAAAGTTATAATAATAACTTCATACGTCTAACACACAGCAGTCTGACCTCAAACTAGGTAAACCCTGTACCATGGTAACAATACTACTAAAACTTCCTTACTAGTATTATACATTCGAAAGGAACTACCTCAATCTGTTAAACTTTTACGGGTGACCTATTGCATTGAAGTTCATGAATTTTGGCACGAAGATAGTTTAAATGTTGAAGAAGGACATAGTCTTACCGCCATAACTGACATACACGCGGGCGGAGCCGCATGCAAAAGTTAGTAATAAGCAATAAGACTGAAACAGTTTCATCTTTTCTAACCACTAACGAGGAGATGGTTCACTATTATAAGCTATCAAACACATGAAGATTATAAAGTTGCCCAAATTTAAATGAATTGACAGCTCCAAGGGAATGACTGACAGTCATGTTGGCTCTGTTACTATGTTAGATACTGATATTTTATGCATCGAGACTGATAGGTTTAGTTTTTAGATTGTTGTTACATTTTGTAGTGGTAAGATCTCAAGGTAGTAGAGCCACGCTGATTTCAGCACGGTTGTGCCGGCTCGACCGGGGCGGTACTACCCTCGCACAGAAAATCAACGTAAAATGCTGTCGTGTTTCGTTGGTGAGTGCGAGACCGGAGGCCCCATGATGCAGAAGCATCACTAGCCCACCATGGTGTGGGTCGCCATGCTGCATTGTTGCATTGTCTGCATTCACAGTATGGTGACCACCACTCTTGGATTCTGCTTATGCTTATCATCAGGCAGAGTAGAGTCATATTGGCAGGGCAAAACATAAAAAAAGTTTCTATAAAAGTTTTGTATTTTCTTAGCCGCAAAAAAAATGTATAAGATAAAGGGGGAGCAACTACCCAAAAATGGAACATGTTATCTACCTCACAACTGATGTATTAATATAATGTTGATCGCAGGACTTTCTCGTCTGGACCTTTTCGATTGAGCACAGGACATCGCTTGACGCAAACGCGGGAGGATACTTACCTTCTTGATAAGTAGCGAAACTACTCAATCGACCTCGAAAAACACATAAATTAGTAAAACAGTATAGTTTTCATGAATATAATGTTGGTGAGATAGATACGTGGTATCGGTATCATGCTCAGCGATGTCTAGACCTTTTAAAGATAAAAATATTATTCAGTTTAATAGAGGAGGTAAGTAATAATTCTAATAGAAAACTGCTAATTGGAATTCCATAAAATAAAATGTTAAGACTAATGCTGCTATGTTGTTTGTTAGCTATGAATACAGTCTCATTCAAAGAACTAAGTATTAAGATAACTTTAAAATTAATCTCATTCAATGTGTGTTTTAATTTCGAGTTAAAATTATACCTACTACTATACTCTTTCGCCATTATCCATCAATTGATGAACTGAAGATCAGAAATGTTCTTGTGAACATTTTCGTTAGAAATCGAAAATATTAAAAGGCCACTCCATCAGAGCCTAAACAGCGACATGTGTAAGTTGGAAGTACGCTAATGATTGGTGCAGTTAGCTCCTCAAGAGCTTGTCACAACTCACAACTCGACAATGTCGTCACATACATTCGGGTGAAGTTATTAATATAATCGTATGTCTCATTAGTGTGTCAGCCCTGGGGCGCTCGCGGTGGGTGCGTGGGGCGGGTGGTGAAAGGGAAGGGGGGGAGGTGGGGATTGGTTTACGGAGCCTCGGGCGCGGTGCGTGAGATCGTGACGTTCGACCGCGCCTGACACCCAAATTATTTTATATCATAATGTATTGCCGATAATTTATCTGCGAACTCTCTTTTGATACTACCTACAGGATGTTTTCATTGTTCTTTCAGACACATTTTACACAATTTTTTAAATAATATACAGTTTTTACAATTTATCTTTATCTATAATAATTATTAATTATATATTTATCTACACTTGTTACACAAACTAGTACTAAATATAACTCCAAATATTTAAAACTTTTAACTCATTTCTAAATAAGCAGTTCTTTAAGTGACTCATTTATGCTCAAAATGGACGACAGTCTTAACTTTTTAGTTCTGCCATTAGACGCCCAACCCGAGTTGATATTCTACAAACATATACGTTACTAGAAAGCTTTATGTGAAACATCATCTCAATACTAAATCATGTGGTCAAAACAAAATATAAGCGAATAATATAAGAGAATAGAGGCATTAGAGACTGTAGAAAGAAGATCAACAAAATCTTGTATGAAAGGGCCGAAAAGCTCACACAACATTTATACATACATGTCACACCAGAATTAAAATATTTCGATTCGTGCATTTTAAATCTATAATATCTTCAAATATATTTATTTAAATTACATACTGTAAATGGCCATATTGATTTATATTAAATGCGTAATGTATTTAAGGTACTTAATTGGATAAGGATTAATGCTGTATTGCTTAAAATCGCTCCGTAAATAAGCCATTATTGGAGTTTACTCCTTAAGAATCGATTTTCATATATAAGGCGCCCGGTATGAGAAAAATATGAGAGGTAAAATCTACTGATGAATGACCTCGTTACTTTTTCGGTGCGCACGCACCGAAAAAGCACTAGCTCTTGGTGCGTGCGCACCAAAAAAGTGCACCCAATCATGTATGCACATTTTTGTCACGTAGTGGTTGTAGGAGCCATGAGGTGATGGTGGTTACTTCATAGTAGCTAACTATAGCTACTATGAAGTAAAATTTTAAAATTTACTTCATACTAGTGTAACATTCGTTTTTTAATATAATATTTAAATTGTCTTTTAAAATTTATAACAGCGACCTCCCTCTCGCTGAGGTGATAAATGTATCTAGGGCAACGCGCGGTCAAGTGGCTTGCTGTCTGTTTAACCATAAATGCGCCAGATGGCGTTAGTTTCATCGATACCTACCCTGTATGATTACACTAACAGACAAGTTGCATAGATATGTGTACCAAAGTATAAGAAATATATTACCTTTTTAATTTTGTAACATTATATAAATTCAGTTTGACATTGTAATGTCATTTTTGGAGTTTACTCCTTAAGAATCGATTTTCATATATAAGGCGCCCGGTATGAGAAAAATATGAGAGGTAAAATCTACTGATGAATGACCTCGTTACTTTTTCGGTGCGCACGTACCAAGAGCTAGTTAGCTACTATGAAGTAACAACAAGACATAATATGCACACACTCAAACACGCAGGGAGATCCATTTACAGTTACTGTTGTGTACTGTACATTAAGCAGAGAATGTGTGACAGAAAAAAATCATATCACAAACTACATTACTAAAATACTCCATTAATTAATTTTCACTTAGCGGTCATTGGGAAGATTTTTATATATGACAGGTCGTGTTCTTTAGTCACTTTGAAGTAATTTCAACATGTTTTACATGTCACGTATTAAAGATGTGAACTTAATTCAGTTCGTGTACAAAAGAAGTATTCCAAATGTATCCCTAAAACTGAATATATATTCTTGTAGAAGGTATAAGGGAAGGGTTTGTTAAAAAGGACACACGGCCAGGAGCAGCCGGCGCCGAGGACGAGGCCCCTGTGAGTGGGCGAGTGGGCGGCGGCAGAGCGACGCGACGGGGCCCAACACGCACTCGGCCAGCTCCGCGGTGTACTAGAGCACCCGTAATCAGCGAGCGCGGGTCAAAGGTTAAACGGTGATGTGTTGTCTCTGCCTACCCAAGACAGGAAGGTACATCTGTATGTCCTACAGTGTTGTAGTTCACAAAGCCACCTCTAAGTTAATTTTGAAGAGTTATTACTTCCACTGTACCACTCACTCGTTGTCGCTCTCCTATAATAGTACCTAATATCAAATATATGTATTTTTATTGGAGTTTATTGGAGTTTATTGGAGTTTACTCTTCGATAGTACTGACTTTGAGCCGCTTGCCTTCTGATACCTTAATAACTATCGTGCCATCCTGTGTCCAGCACGCACGAGTACCAAAGTGAACCCTGGCTTTAGCAAATACGGTCTGCCTCGCTTTAGTCAGGAATTCACGGATTGAAGTGGATGAGCCCTTAAGTGCAGTTTTGGCTCTCCATACAGATGACCTGAGCTCCATGCTGCGGAACCTTACTAGGATGGGCCGGTGATGATCCTTACTAAGTGGCCCAAGCCTGTGGCAGACTGTAAATGACTCCTCAGTGTATTTTTCCAAGTGGAGTTTATTGCTAATAATATCCAGTACTTTTTGTCAGTAAACTCCAGTCGTGCGTCGGAGCTGACACACACAATTTTTTTTTTTCGTAAAAAGAAAGAAATAAAAAATGATTATTATGGGTTATTCCTAAGAGATAGACGCATAGCATCGCCGACTTTTTTGTAGACCTTTTAAGGTGTACAACACTGAAGTACATTATTTTGATCTATTTAATATGGTTCAGCCAGCGTTTGCAATGTAAGTGTAAAAAATAGGTTAATTTACATCTCATTAGGAACCTCTAGTATTATCAGTGTTTCTCTACTGTATTATGCATGTCTTATCATGTCATGTATTATCTATACAAATAAATAAATTTGGAGTGTCTGTTTGTAATATTAAAATAACAGCTTTTTAATCAATGCATATGTATGTGTACACGATACATATACCAAAAATGTAGTTAAAAATTTTTTTGTCTGTCTGTCTGTTTGTTCGGGTAATCTCTGGAACGGCTGGACGGATTTTGACGGGACTTTCACTGGCAGGTAGCTGATGATACAGGGAGTAACTTAGGCTACTTTTTTTAGACTAACTTTGTCCCGTGGCGTTATTCGCGGTACAACAATAACCGCGGGTAACACCGCGGGGTTCAGCTAGTTATAAATATAAACCTTTCTATTGAGTCACTCTATCTAGTAAAGAAGACATCATCAAAATCCGTTGCGTAGTTTTAAAGATCTAAGCATCTTTAGGGACAGACAGTTAGTGGAAGCGACTTTGTTTTATACTATGTAGTGATATCGTTTTAATGAGAAGAAATAAGAAAGTTTAAAGGAGAATAATACATAAACAATAGAGCACTAAGGTACACTGTAAATATATGTAAACAAAGTGCATGACACTTCATTTAGTTTGTTTGACTCTGAGGAACGATTAACCATAGTGAATGTTTACTCGGAGTGTAAGATTATCTATGGGGCATAATAAGCCTGGCGGTCATGTTAGTTAAAACAAATTTGTATATTGAACTAATGTTGATTAATTAGAACTGGTGAAACAATAGCTTTAAATGTTGTTTCTCTTTTCAGGTAAGATGTGTCATTACTCATTAATTATTGTTTAAGAATCTTTTGTTAGATGTAAACTAGTTTATTTATTAAAAATAAAACTACTCTCTTTTCAGAGCAACTCAATTTTGGTTGTAGTTTTACTGTTCACAACAAAATCCGGTGATAGTTATAAATTTACACATATTATATATGGGCACAACTTTGACGCACTAAGTAAACAAAGCAAACAATTATTATTAGTGATCAAGAGTTTGAGAGCATTTTGTTAGTAAAAATATTGGAAAAATGTGGTTTCTACGCGTAATTGTTAACTTAATTGTTAACGTTAAGTTTTAAAATGAAAACAATGTATTTGGACGAATGACAATGGACGTGGGTGAGCAGAATTAGAACTTAGGGCATTTTGAAGAACATCTTAATCTTCTCGGATCATTCTACAAACGCGCCTAATGATTTCTTTAAAATTGTCGGTAGGTGTAAATCTATTTGATGTGGAGCACCCTGTACGTGATGATTGAGGCTATCGGGTGTCGCGCGGTCGCTCGTTAGTGACGCGATAATGAGCATTACGCGCCGCAAAGACGTCGCGGCCTCGTGCCGATACCGCGTCGATATCGCGCCGAGTCCGTGCCGCACTTACTTATTGAACTTATTGCGATTGATAGCTATGTACCTCTGCGGATGGTGGTGGACGGGTATGCTTCTCTTGTTTTAATACAGTACAGTACAGACTGTGGTCATGATGTCAAAACTTGTAATAATATTGAATTGAGGTGTTTTCTTTAGGTATTTATATAGTGTTCAAATGTGTAGAATTCGATTATGGTAACAAAGTAGGATAAAACGGTTTAAATTTAAAGAGTTTTGCTTTTTGACTACTTCGGTGGCGCGGCGGTAGCGTATGTGACTGCTGTGCTTGAGGTCTCGGGTTCGATTCCCGGGTCGGACCAAATTTATGATATGCAAATATTTGTTTCGGAGTTTGGGTGTTTTCTATGTTTAATATGTACCTATGTATTTACAAACAAAAAAAAATATATGAATTCATATTAGTTGTCTAATTAAATAAATAAATGTATGATGTATTAACCAAATGCCTCGTTGGTCTAGCGGTTGGCGTGTGCGACTGCTGATCGTGAGGTCTCGGGTTCGATTCCCGGGTCGGACCAAATGTTTGTATGATCTACAAATATTTGTTTCGGAGTTTGGGTGTTTTCTATGTATAATATGTATGTATTTACAAAAAAAAAAGTATATATGTATTTGTATCAGTTGTCTATTACCTATAACACAAGCTCTGCTTAGCTTGGGACTAGATGGCTTTGTGTGATAGATGTCCGAAATATGTATTTATTTATTTATTATTAAATATTAAGTAAATAAAAAGGCTATAAATAAAATAAATAAATTAGTTGTCTACTACACCCATAATACAAGCTCTGCTTAGCTTGGGACTAGGTGGCGTTGTATGTTAGAGGTCCAAAAAAATAATATTACTTGTTGATAAAAACATTACATATAATTGCATTGTCATCAGAACTATATACATATTTCAAATTCAGCTCAATCGGAATTCGGGAAGTGGGTCAAATTGAACTTGTAACATTTGATCACAGACAAACATCGGGACAGGTGAACCTAAATAAAAGATTGTAACATCATTGAAATTTGAAAGTGAAAAAGAAATTCGACAGTGGATTTTAGTTACCGTTGAGTATAGATTCGTATGTTTTTTCCAACAGATTGGACTTAGTGGTTACTTTTTAACTATTTGATTCGGTTTCTAGCTAACGCGCGTCTTTATAAGTTCACAAAAACTATTATAGAAAGTATATTAGGTATAATACATTGTACCCAGACGTCTGTGTTCCCGGAGCGTTAGAAAGACCTTTACCTAATACCCATATCTAGCCTCTTAACTATAACTTTGTCCCACTCATGTAATAACATCAAAACTATAACCTTCCACGCGCTTTGAAAGTAGAGGTAGAAACAGTTCGACTATTTAAGAAAAGAAAGATAGATAAGAAGGCGGGGAGGAGACAATGAAACTGTAAAAATATTAACTGGATCGAATGATTAAGGAGTTACAGCAATAGATCAAAGAAGGCACGGTCGCTTGAACTGGCCATCACCTGAATGTTACAGTGCTTTAGTTGTATAATAATTATTACTTGGGTATCTACTAAGTGTTAGGAGTAGTTGCAAAGTCATATTAATGTCTGTTGATATTTGTCCATGCCAAAGGCAAAAAACGGAACCCTTATGGATTCGTCATGTCTGTCTGTCCGTCCGTATGTAACAGCCACTTTTTTCCGAAACTATAAGAACTATAATGTTGAAACTTGGTAAGTAGATATATTCTGTGAACCGCATTAAGATTTTTACACAAAAATAGAAAAATACAATAAATTTTGGGGGTCCCCACACTTAGAAGTGTAGCTCAAAATTTTTTTTTCATCCAGCCCATAGTGTTGTATTTATGGATAGGTATTTAAAAATGATATTGAGGTTTCTAATATCATTTCTTTCTAAACTGAATAGTTAGCGCGAGAGACACTGTCAAAGTGGTAAAATGTGTCCCTCTCCCCCTGTAACTTCTAAAATAAGAGAATGATAAAACTATTTAACATGTAAAAAATGTACATTACCATACAAACTTCCACCGAAAATTGGTTTGAATGAGATCTAGTAAGTAGTTTTTTTAATAATCATAAATCTTAAACTGCAATTTACCTATCATTCCCAAGTAAATCTTCACATGTGATAAATAAATTCTCATCTGGCCACAAGATTTCTACCTTTTAGTTCTTTGTGGAAATCGAAATAACATCAAAATTTAAACAGTTCTAACTTATTTGGAACAATCTAACTTAGTTCAGGACACCGATGATATTTCTCATATTACAATTACTTGCCTAAGCATTAGACTCCACTTTCAATATTAATTGATTTTTAATGGAATGGGGTGCAAACGAGCAGATATATCGCCTGATGGTAAGCGATTATCGCCATCCATGGACACCCGCAACACCAGAGCCGTCACAAGTGCGTTGCCGGCCTTTGGGGCATGGGGTATGGGCCTCCGGTATCCTCAATCACTCGGTGAAACACAGCGCAAGCGCTATGCGACACCGGTTTTCTGCGAGGCCGTGGTATCACTCTGGTCAAGCCCGTCCATTCATGCCGAAGCGTGACTCTCCCACGGTAGAATTAATGTTAAAAGATGTTTTAATTGTATATATTTAATCTATATTTTATTGTAGGTACCCATACAAAATAAAAGGTTCTGACAGCCGACGGCATTGCTTTCACTCAGTTCAGTTTGTACTTTATCGAATACTAGCTGACAAACGCAACCTCGTTTTCGTCTTATTGTCCGATTGCCCGTAGCGTTAAAAAAAATCCCCGTTTTCGTAACATTCTTCTTTAATGCTCCGCTCCTATTGATCTTAGCGTGATGATATATAGCCTATAGCCTATATAGATTAATGGGCTATCCAACACTGAATTTTGTTTTTTTCATTCGAACCAGCTGTTCCTGAGTTTAACGCGTTCAAACAAACAAACTCTTCAGCTTTACTAGTATAATATTAGCATAGATTTAAAACAACAATATCAAGTTATAGTCAGTACTTTCATCTATTACGTCATCATAATTTATACTCTCAATTTTCAAATGCCTTAAGAAAGAGAGGAAGTTAGTTTTGGTACCTAGTTAAGTGACAGTTCTGTCATTCATTTATTAATCGATTTGGGAATTGCTTTTTTATTTAACTGGGGTTCTTCAGGATATTTAAAAAAATCACAACTAAGAATATACAATAAAGAATACAATTTATTAAATTCATTAAAGGTATTTTGGCGTCGTGCAAAGCACTGAAGTCAAACATTTTTTTTAATCAGTTATGTTTTTCTTCTTTATTTATTAATAAAAACTCAACAGCTTTTTTCTAATGACCATTTTTATGGTAATTTCATATAGTTGTCATGTCTATATGTCTATTAACATGCAACATTAATTCTTAAGCCAATTAAAGAGCAGCATATCAAAACATTTGGACAGGAACTAGACAGTATGAACAATAAGAACGTTAAGAAAGTAATCAATTTAAAAAAATGAAAAGAAAACATCTAAAATAATGTGGGTAGTATATATAGAAATAATTCACAGAGATTATGTGAACTACGATAATTCAATGTAGGTAAGTAGGTATACCTACTAGAGTATCTATCACAGTATAATCTGTTGCCAAAAGAATAATGTTATAGAAAATGAAATGAACTTTTTATGGATTTTCAACCACTGAATGATTTTTAGTAAAGACAAACGATAACATTGTTTATTGTAATAGTAAAATGAGGATAACGAATGAATTAAACTGTTAAAACTGTATTATAAATAATCACACTCACAATATCACATCACACATAAAAAACTGCCGTGGGTCGTATGTCCTCGCTTTGAAGACACTCCCCTATCTGCCTCAGCCAACATTGAGATACTTGGAGTCGACATTTCGATTGGAGTCCAGTTCTGTGACCATTTGGAGGATAAGGCCAAATTGGCATCAAAGAAACTTGGCGTGCTCAACAGATCGAGACAGTATTTCACACCGGCTCACCGCCTCATGCTTTATAAAGCGCAGGTTCGGCCTCATGTGGAATACTGTCCTCATCTTTGGGCGGGTGCACCCCAGTACCAGCTCCTCCCTCTGGATCGCATTCAACGGAGGGCGGCTCGAATCGTCGACTGCCAAGAACTTTCAATTCAGCTAGACTCCTTGGCGCTGCGTAGAGATGTTGCCTCGCTGTGCATCTTCTACCGCATCTACTATGGGGAGTGCTCCGAGGAATTGTTCGGATTGATCCCTGCCGCCTCTTTCCGCCATCGTCCTACGCGACAAAACTTTCATCCCCATCATGTAGATGGTTGGCAGTCCACAACGGTGCGCTTTTCAAGAAACTTTCTGCCTCGCACAGCAAAACTGTGGAATGAACTGTCGCCTGCGGTATTCCCGGACCAATACGACCTTCAAACCTTCAAGAAACGAGCGTACTCCTTCTTAAAAGGCCGGCAACGCACCTGTGACGCCTCTGGTGTTGCGGGTGTCCATGGGCGACGGTAATCACTTACCATCAGGTGATACGTCTGCTCGTTTGCCCCCTATTTAAATAAAAAAAAAAAAAAAAAACACTAATATATAAAGGTGAAAGTTTGTGAGTGTGTATGTTTGTTCCTTCTTCACGCAAAAACTACTAAACGGATTTGGATAAAACTTAACTTATACATCAGAATAACACATAGGCTATTATTTGCCGCGATAACCGACAAATCCGCGGGAGTAGACGCGGGCAACAGTTAAATAAAAAGTGAATTACCTCAAAACTGATCTTCAACATATACATATCTTTAAAATGTAAAATGATTTGCTGCAAAGTCTAAAAAGTAGTTAAAAGTAACAGGATATTACTAATCTATACTAATATATAAAGCTGAAGAGTTTGTTTGTTTGTTTGTTTGTTTGTTTGAACACGCTAATCTCAGGAACCGCTGGTCCGATTTGAAAAATTCTTTCAGTGTTGGATAGTCCATTTATCGAGGAAGGCTATAGGGTATATATCAGCACGCTACTACTAATAGGAGCGGAGCAACAATGAAGAATGTTTCAAAAACGGGGGAAATTTTCACGCTACGGGTAATATAAGGCGCAAACGAGGTTGCGTGGGTCAGTTGGTCTAAACTATATATACTATATATACCCTCTCCTGAGAGGAGACCCTAACCGAACAGTGGGACATTATGAGTCGTTGATGATGATGATAACTACCTACTATATTATCTATACTAATATATTAAGCTGAAGAGTTTGTTTGTTTGAACGCGCTTATCTCAGGAACCGTTGGTCCGATTTGAAAAATTATTTTACTGTTAGGTAGCGCATTTATCGAGAAAGGCTATAAGGCTATATTTGATCACGCTAAGACCTACAAAAGCAGAGCACTAATGAAGAATGTTACAAAAACTGGGGAAAATTATCACGCTACGAGCAATAATAAAAAAAAAAAGAAAGTAATATGACGTCCCGACAACAGACCTCGACATTCACGTACATGATTGTGATTCACATATTATTGTAACATACACTGTGGCGTACGCACCCAGCCGAAATAGCCGGTGGCATCAACACCACACTGGGACAAATACGTATTCCTGTAGTATCGCTGTTCAATAACTCGACATAACCCGTCGCAAAGTATAATGCAAGCACTTACCTTGGACTGCCACGGGTATTCGTTGAGTTTCCACCTTCGCTTGTTCAGGAGTCGACAATTCAGGGGTTTCTGTTCTTGTGTACGTCACACGCGAGAGAAAATGGAAGTAGATTTCGATTTCCAGCAGGAAATCGACCGATACAAGTCGCGCGCGCGTCTGAGGTTTTTTCGCACAACCGTCAGTGGCTCCATGTTTATTTCGAGTCAGTGTTGCAATTGCCACCATTTAAGGCTGCCCCTTGCGACGATTATTACCAGCATTGAAAATTGAAACACTGAATTACAAATTACGATTTATATACTTTACGGTAACGGAACATAAACACTTAGTCATATCCTACGGTTTAAGGAAAAAACAGGTTTTTTATAGACATAAAGTAATTGTAAGAACAGTAATTGCCTGAAACACAGGTCTTACCTAGCTCAGGCATACGTATCACTAATTTGAAATATTGACCACACTTAATTATGATATTAAGAATTTTTAATTTGATAGTAAGAATACCTCATAAACCTAGTTCTAAATCGTAAAAAAAATTGCTTATATTAAGTTAAATATTAGGTACTCTTAAGAAACACAAAAACCTTGTACATTGAGTTTGGAATAAATTTATTTATTTATTATTTACTAGCTGCTGCCCGCGGCTCCGCCCGCGTGTGTGTCGGTTATCGTGGCAAATAGTAGTCTATGTGTTATTCTGATGTATAAGTTAAATTCCTGTAGTGTCATTCAAATCCGTTCAGTAGTTTTTGCGTGCAATTTCACTGATATGTCCACATATTATGAGAGTGTTACCTTTATTTAAAGAGCTATACTATGTTATGTGTAATGCCATTGGAACAATATACGAACATATAAGCATTGTCGCTCACCCTCGACAGAGCCACATAGAGCTTTCCGTTGCTGAAACAGTTCGTCTATGCCTGCGGTGCGCAACGTCTGACCTTATGTCTTGTTTATCGTCATCGCAAAGCATAGACTCACAGACTCACCAAAAACTGCACGCGTTTAAAGAGGAAAGGGAAATAAACTATGGATTGGGGTCATCCTTTAAGATAATAGTCTAAAAAGACATATTTCACTATAAATCAAACAAAATATTTTAAGTTTCTCGCAGATGGCACGAAATAAAACTAACAATTTTTTTGAAATTTTGTCTTCGACATAAACGTCTTGTGATTGGTTGCAACTCTGGTGACGTCACATGCTAATAAACGAAAGATTCCTCTATTGAATATTGTTTGCGTTTTATTTTTTCGGAGTGGTAATAATCGATCTGTGAGCTATTTCTGCAGGACTTTTTTTAATCTATACTAATATATAAAGCTGAAGAGTTTGTTTGTTTGTTTGTTTGTTTGTTTGAACACGCTAATCTCAGGAACCACTGGTCCGATTTGAAAAATTCTTTCGGTGTTGGATAGTCCATTTCGAGGAAGGCTATAGGGTATATATCATCACGCTACTTCTAATAGGAGCGGAGCTACAATAAAGAATGTTTCAAAAACGGGGGAAATTTTCACGCTACGGGCAATATAAGGCGCAAACGAAGTTGCGTGGGTCAGCTAGTAAACTATTTAATAAGTGGTTCGAAACAAAAAGGAACCAAATTTTGTGCGTGCCGATAACATCAACCTACATAAGATAGACGCTTTTATGGTTGCACTTTTCTATCTATACAAATAAATAAAATTGGAGTGTGTTTGAATATTAAAATAACCGCTTTTTACTAAATGCCTATGTATATATATACAGAGTACATATACCAAAAATGTAGTTAAAAATGTTTTTGTCTGTCTGTTTGCTTCTTCCGGGTAATCTCTGGAACGGCTGGACGGATTTTGACGGAACTTTCACTGGCAGGTAGCTGATGATCCAGGAAGTAACTTGGCTACTTTTTTTAGACTAACTTTATCCCGCGGCGTTACTCGTGGTACAACAATAACTGCGGGTAACACCGCGGGGTTCAGCTAGTCTATACTTATAAAATAGTAAGTCCTGACTGACTGACTGACTGACTGACTGATTCATCATCGCCGAGCGTAAACTGTGATAGTTACGACTATGAAATTTGGTGAGTAGGATCCTTTTATTGAGTAGACACCCACTAAGAAAGGAATTTTGGAATTTCTACCCCTAAGGGGGTGAAATAAGGGTTGAAAGTTTGTATGGAAGTCCGTCATTTTTTAAGTTAGAGACCTGAAACTTTATTTTTGGGCTACTGATTAAAAATGATTAAACACATATTTCAGCGTTTTTGAATATTCTACCCCTAAGGAGTGAAATAGGGGTTGACATTTCGCGTATAGGTTAGTCTGGAAGTACGACATTTTTTAAGTTAGAAGCCTGAAACTTTATTTTTGGGCTACTAATTAAAAATGAGTAAATACGTATTTCAGCGTTTCTGAATATTCTACCCCTAAGGGGTGAAATAGGGGTTGAAAGTTTGTATGGAAGTTTGTCATTTTTTAAGTTAGAACCATTAAACTTTATTCATGTACTACTGATTAAAAAATGTAAAGACGTATTTAAGTGGTTCTGGATATTTTACCCCTAAGGGGTGAAATAGGGGTTGAAAGTTTGTATGGAAGTTCGTTATTTTTTTAGTTAATAACATGTAACTTTACTCATGTGCTAATGTTTAAAAAAAGAGTAAATACGTATTAAAGCGTTTCTGGATATTCTACCCCTAAGGGGGTGAAATAGGGGTTGACATTTCGCATATAGATTAGTCTGGAAGTCCGCCTTTTTTGAAGTTACAAACATGAAACTTTGTTTTTGGGCTACTGATTAAAAGTGAGTGGATACGTATTTAAGCGTTTCTGGATATTCTACCCCTAAGGAGGTGAAATAGGGGTTGAAAGTTTGTATGGAAGTTCGTTATTTTTGAAGTAGCAAACATGAAACTTTATTTTTGGGCTACTGATTAAAAGTGAGTAAATAAGTATTAAAGCGTTTCTGGATATTCTACCCCTAAGGGGTGAAATAGGGGTTGAAAGTTTGTATGGAAGTTTGTCATTTTTTAAGTTAGAACCATTAAACTTTATTCATGTACTACTGATTAAAAAAATGTAAAGACGTATTTAAGCGGTTCTGGATATTTTACCCCTAAAGGGGTGAAATAGGGGTTGAAAGTTTGTATGGAAGTCAGGTATTTTTTAAATTAGTACCATGTAACTTTATGCATTATCAGCATTAATGCGAATTCTGTTCCTAAAAGGGATGAAATATGGGTCGAATGTTTGTATGATAGTTCTTTTAAATAGGCTATTGATCAAAAATAAATAAATACGTTCAGAAATATGAATAAATTACTGATACATACTTTTATACAGTTTTAATTAAATACATAAAATCAACTTCCACGCGAGCAAAGCCGCGGGCAACAGCTAGTACATAATAATAACATTGATAACTATGCTGCAGAACTGAAAAATGTTAAAGCAGCTATGTTGCACTTGCATAAGTTGTTTCTGTAATAACCTCTGGAAAAAATTCATTCATTATTTTTGTAAAATCTAATTTACTTTATGTAGGTAGGTATATCTCAATGCTTTTAGGTTACATTTTGAAATAGTACAAAGCGTGGTATTTAAAGATGTTATCTGACCCGACGAACTTCGTACCACCATATTTTTCTTTCGTTACCAGCTACCCATGAGTAAGGTGTAGTCACGGACAAAAAAACTTTTTCCTTTATTTTTTATTTTTTCTTGTACACAAACCTTGTCCTAAGAATAACACATAAAAAAAAATTGGTGTAGCCGATCGAAAGTTACGCGCATACATACATTTCGGCGTAACGCCGCGGGACAAAGTTAGTCTAAATAAAGTGGCCTAAGTTACTCCCTGGATCATCAGCTACCTGCCAGTGAAAGTCCTGTCAAAATCGGTCCAGCCGTTCCAGAGAATACCCGGAACAAACAGACACACAGACAGACTGACAAAAAATTTTTTAACTACATTTTTGGTATATGTACCGTGTATACATACATATGCATTTAGTAAAAAGCGGTTATTTTGATATTACAAAGAGACACTCCAATTTTATTTATTTGTACCTATAGATGTATAGATTGGTTCACTGTGGCACTACAAACCATTTATTCGACATTTTAATTAATATAAAATTGGAGAAAACTGATAAAATTAACTTAAACCGCGCTGTTTTGTTTTGTTGTGGCTAGAGTGTGACGTCACGCGTCTCATGTGACCAGCGCCATAACAGAAATATCGTTTTTGGTTGTCAAGCTTGAACTTTATCTTAAATTTAAATTCATAATTAATCATAATACAGTAGAAATTCTGCAAAAAATTTGATTCGGTAAGTAGTCGTTTCACCACCCGATGAATAAAGCAATATTCTGTACTTTGACCAGGCAGGCATGCGACATAAACTGCCCACGTGAAAAACATCTAAGATCTACTCCAGCAACACGGGAAGTCTGAAGATGAGATTTATTAATTGTCATTGCATAAATTTACTTATTTGAAATTATACTTATTAATTTTACAACTATAAATATAAAGAAAAGAAGGAGAAACAAACAAAAACACTAAACAAACTAATTATATTATTATCTAATACCTACTTCAAACTGATATCTAAAAACTACGTCTTATGTATTTTTTAAATCTAAAACTCGCTTATTCCCAGTCAATAAGAGCCACGTTCGTTCGCATTAACAGTGACAATTCGAGTGAAGTCACCGCGTGAGCGGCGTGAGCGCTCCCGCCTTTTTGTAGATTCAGCGGATGGCCGTTTCGCGTGTGAAAGAAAAATCAACCGTAAAATCGTACTTATACTGGTGCGGCGAGATTTGGCAGTTTTATTTCATCTATATCTTGTGTGTTTATTAATTATAATTTTATAATTCTATATTTTATTAAAAAAGATATTAAAGTGTATAGTGATAAGGATATATCCATGTGAAATACAATATATTTAAGTATTTAATACACCTTGAAGAAATGCCTAACGCTTAAACACGTTATTGTGGCTAATTTATAAAAGATAGAAATATACTATTGAGGACTTTTTTGTAGATCTTTTGAAGACCATCATCTTTGTAATACATATTTTTGGTGTATGATCAACGTATGCGAGGATAAGAGCTCGAAAGCGAAAATTTTCATCCGACTTGCTTCAAATTTATCGTCACTGCTCAGCTCCTATGCATCTTAGCGTTATGTTATATAGCCTATAACCTGCCCAGGAATATGGACTATAATCGTACCAAGTTTGGTTAAAATCCCTTCAGTAGTTTTTGATCCATGCGTGCACATACAGACAGACAGACAGACAGACAGACAGACAGACAGACAGACAGACAGACAGACAGACAGACAAAAAACTTACTGATTACATTTTTGGCATCAGTATCGATAACCATTCATCCCCCAATAATAATTTTTAATATATATTCAATGTACAGAATTGACCCCTCTACAGTTTTATTATAAGTATAGATATAGATAATAGGAGACACAAACGGGATTGCGTGGGTCGGCTAGTTTGTCATAAAACTAAAAAGTATTAAATATATTGTTGTAACTATATATGATTGTTGTAACATTGTTACTTTTGTAAGAATGTACGTAAATAACAATAATATATAATCGTTCCTCTAGAAATCACTCGCGATTTAATGTGAAAAATAAAAATTACTTTAAAATGTAGGTAATTCAGTAAAAGTACAAAAAATAAGTATGATGATTTTATTTTATGTTTTACTTAACGAATAATACGCTAACAATAACAACTTTTAATTCGAGAAATGTTCTATCTATACTAATATATAAAGCTGAAGAGTTTGTTTGTTTGTTTGTTTGAACACGCTAATCTCAGGAACTACTCGTCCGATTCGAAAAATTCTTTCAGTGTTAGATAGCCCATTTATCGAGGAGGGCTATAGGCTATATGTCATTACGCTAAGACCAATAGGAGCGGAGCACCAATGAAAAATGTTTTAAAAAAGGGAGGACAATTTATCACTACGGGCAAATAATAAACGCAAACGAGGTTGCGTGGGTCGGCTAGTCTTTTACTAAAGTTCATCATAATCAACAATCCACAGCGTCCCACTGCTGGGCTCGGGTCTCCTCTTAGGAGAGGGTTAGGTAAGTCACTAAAGTTCTGGTGACAAAAAACAACTAAACCAGAGTGTCAGGATTTTAACGTTCAAACAAACAAACGCTTCAGCTTTATAATATTAGTATAGATTGGCTAAGGTGTTGATCGTAATGTAGGTAATTAATCACAGAATGTCAGCTTAGTTACTTATAGGTTTCACTTAGTTATTGGACTATTACTCAGGTATGTTTTGGTCACCTTTTGTTAGAGTTACAGAGAGTTACATTGTTTGTAGAACGTAAATTGACTAAATCATACCACCACCAAAGTGAGAAAAAATCCTTAGTTGGAGAATCCATGGCTTACAAAAAAAATTACCTAACCTTTTTGAAACCATCCTTCGCCTCAGTAGCATTACATAGGTCCTCTATAAATCCAAAGTTGCATCTTGTGCAGAAGGTTTACTGCTAATTAAATTTCCTACTGGCTTAAAGAGACTTTGCTAAAATAAATTTTTCATATTTTTTCGATTACAGTAACATACAAGATGACAAAGTATGCTTTATATAAACTTTCAAATATAATAAGACGAGTGTACCCACATAGCGAAGCTGCCATAACTCAATATTTTGTAAAGAAATATTTACTGACCTTATTATATATTATAATACCTTTAGCAAACGTAATAATGAAAGGATTGCTACAATGAAACAATCACAGCATGATTCGAAATGCGTTTTGTCACCGTTCACTTCCTGGAATGATTTTCAAAGCGTAATTTACACATTATAAATAATAATAATAATAAATCTCTTTATTGTACACCAGCTTATAAAATATAAGATAAACTTAAAACTAGGTACAAAAAAGTATGTACAAGTGGCGGCCTTATCGCTCCAAGGCAATATCTTACAGACAACCATTATGTACCGATGTTACAAGTTCCCCCGGCGTCGTTCGCCTCCGGTTTGACAGTTAACGTAAAAATGTAAACTCCCTTCTCTTTGAAAGGCTTCTAATTACAAATTAAAGTGCATTGTGTTGTTGAACGAACCGCGCGTCGTCCGTCGGCAGCGCTCGGCGAGGGTCGGCCACGTTCGGCGAACGTCCGCTCGACAGCGCTCGACCGCTCGAAGCCTAATCAATGTAATTAGCGCGCACTCTCAGCTGTAATGTCCAATTTAGAGCTTTGTCCGAGCCAATGGGGGGCGCGCGGCGGCTTCTCGCTCGGCGCGCATTGGCCCGCACCTCCCGCCGCAACTAATTATTGGCTGGCGGGAAACAATGCGCGGTGTGACGCGAGCGCGCTAATATGGCCGACGAGCGAGCTTATTGTTTTACAATTTATAGCTAGTCGTAATGGCGGCGCGTGATTAATTGGTCGTTTTATGTGAATATGTAAAGTGATGAAATATTGGTACGCCTCTGATTGTTGTTGGCGAAAGTTTTCAGTTCTTGTTTATCTTGTAAGTTACCTACTTATTTTATTTTTTTGTTATCTAACATAATATATACCTATGTATCTATGTAGAAGAACCAGTTATATATTATTTTAAAGATAGAAACTGTACCTACTTACATCGTTACTAAAGATTCCACTAGCAAAACTTTTCTAATTATGCCTAATTGACTGTAACATTTATTTTGAAGCTTAGGTATTAATTTATTTAGGAACATGTTAAATTTAGTTACTTAAACGTTGATGATATAAATATTTAATATTGGGACGTTCATCCTTTTGATCTTAAAAAAGTGATTCGAGGTTTATTTTAAAAATATAGAAATTCATAAAGGTACCTCTGACCATTATTTGGCCTTATTTTTTAGGTAAAGCTTTGGTTGCTTCCTGTAGGAAAGTTAGTAACCAATCGTACCTTGTTAAAACATTAACAGCAAACATGTTCTTGTTTAACAAACGGTTAAATGTTTTTACGTTTGTCAAAACTTACCTACATATTAAAATATTTTTAGTCATCGTTGAAACATGTTGACAAACCAATTAATACAACTCATTGAGTATTTATTTGATCGGCATCATCGACATGGAACATTGTTTGTTGAAATTTAAATACGCCTAGGCCCATACATACCATCCGTTATAAAATAAATGTTAATTAATTAAAAATTAATCAATGAACATTATCTAGTTTCTGGTTTAGGTATTTATATATACCTATATAACCTTTTGTACGAAAGGTTAAAGTTAAAAATAAGTCTTCCACATAAACCATCACCCACAATTTACCGTGGGAGAGCCACGCTTCGGCATGAATGGGCCAACTCGACCGGAGTGATACCACGACTTCACAGAAAAACGGTGTGAAATAGTGCTTGTGCTGTGTTTCACCGAGTGAGTGAGGACAAAGGAGGCCCATACTCCAACCCCTCCCTCCCTCCCCGTCCCCCAAAGGCCGGTAACGCACTTGTAACCCCTCTGGTGTTGCGGGTGTCCATGGGCGACGGTAATCGCTTAACATCAGGTGACACGTCTGCTTGTTTCCCCTGTTCCATAAAAAAAAACAAACAAATTTAATAGAAACCAGACATCGCTATTGACAGTTCAATCGTGTGTTTCATTTAATGTTTTTATGTAGCTAAGTCTTTTAGGCTTTCAAGAAGACGCCTATTTCCAGTAATAGTGTATATATATATACAATATAGTGGGCTGTTTAGGGCCGTTGATAATCATGTGTGCTGCAAGCATGGTTGCTTGTATTTATTGTGTAGGTACCTTACCTTTACATATATTTTAACATTGTTACCCTTTTCATTTCAAACGGTCCAGTTATAAATAAGTCTAGTTACACTCATTGTGGTGAACTGCTAGTCAAGTCAATGGCTAGAAGTGCTGCTTTGACTTACATCGCAGAACGAGACTATCAAGTATAGTATACTATAAATATAATTAGTTTACTACTAGGTACATCTAAATCACTTTCCATATTGGTAAGCATTTCAAAGGTAGTAGAGTCACGCTGATTTCAGCCGGCCCGGCTCGACCCGGTACTACCCTCGCACAGAAGGTCAACGTAAAATGACAGCGTTCGTGCTATCGTGTTTCGTTGGTGAGAGCGAGACCGGAGGCCTAATGACGCAGAAGCATCACTAGACCGCCATAGCACACCATGGTGGCTAGTACCCACAGATTACCATGCTTCATTGTTGCATTGTCTGTTGTCTGCATTCGCAATGAGTATGGTGACCACCACTCTTGGATACTGCTGATGCTTTCCATCAGGCAGAGTTAAATCACTTTGGTACATACATGAAAAAACTTACCGATCGTTTTTTAGGATGAAAAATAAAGCAATAATAACAAAAAAAAACTAAAACGACATTAATAAAAAATAAAGTAAAAACGACGCTGAAAAAGTTTGAAACAAGTTTAAAAAGCCTAGTCACACGTTACATAGGAGCGTACCATAACACTTTAACAACTCGTGACTACGGCTTTTCCAACTTGTTTCATACTTTCTCAGCATGTTTTTTTGTCGTAGTTGGATTTTAGCTTTTTTTTTTTATTTAAAATGTTTTGTATTTTAAATAGCTACCATGGAAATATCACAATTATCGAATAAATACGGACAAAATTACGAGTAAATGCTAATAATATACATATTTTTAAAATGTACAAGTGACGCCCTTTCTAATGACAGCATTTTTATTTCTAATTTATTTTTTAATACAGTATTTTATGACCACTAGAGGGCGCCGCATTAGAACTAGCGTCACGTCATGTACCAAGCTTATAACCAGCACACGATCAAGACGCTTCTAATAATACCTCATTTGTCGTGTTCTAATAAGTAGTTGTGGAGCTATGAGAGAACAGCCATTTAATCTGTCAAAATCATAACCCTTGTTTGACTTTGCCGTAGTCGGGTAAAAAACATTTTCTGGCTAATTACGGAAGTACAAAATGTTGTAGGTATATTTTTATTTGTGAGATTAAAATTATGAGTTAAGACAGAGTTTTTTATGAAAGCTACTAAAATTTTAAAAAAGTTTTAATATCCATAAAGTTTGTAAGAGTGGCAGCCCTAGGCTCGGGCGGCGGGTGGCGGTAGGGTCGCCACGCCCCGCAACTTAGGTTTTTTAATCAACCGCCCTCTATCATTAGTATTCCGCATAATGGAGAGCGGCCGTACACAGCCTCCGTCGTTCCTCACTCTAATGCGTTTACATAGTACCTATACACACCACCCACTATGTAACTCCACTCAATATAATATAAAACCCACCTAAATATGTTGTCTGATAACTGACGGACGAATGAAGGATTAATTAATTAAAAAGTGATAGTTATTTTTTTGTAGTTTTACGATGACTGCATTTGGAAAACGTGATGTTGTAAAATGTAACAGTCATGGAACCAGAACTCTGATCAGTTTAGTTTATTCCATTACTATCCAAGGAAATGTATACAAATAAATAAAATTGGAGTGTCTGTTTGTAATATTAAAATAAACTCTTTTTACTAAAAGCATAGGTATCTTTACACGATACGTATATCAAAATAGCATTTTTTTTATTTGTCTGTCTGTCTGTTTATTTCGACTAATTTCTGGAACAGCTGAACTGATTTAGACGGGACTTGCACTGGCAGATAGCTGATGTAATAATGAGCAATGTAGGCTACATTTTTAATGTTAATGTTGCGCGGGTAACACCGCGGGGTTCAGCTAGTACAACATATAATTGAATTGAACTAATGTAAAACAACTTAAAACTCAATAACTACTAAACGTAAAATTTGAAATAAAAACTATTGTCAAATTTTAAAATAATAATAGATATTATTATTTTAAATATTAAAATAATAGATTGCAAAGTCTCGTTGTTTTAGATATTGTAAGCTAAGATTAAAATGACAATACAATGTAAGAGTAAAAATACATTCGAATACATTCCTAAGTATAACTGTCTGCGAATATTCAAATAAAGTCACACCGCTCATCGAGCCGTGGAGAGGCGAAAAGAAAAAGCCAACTTCCAGCTTCAAATATCTAACAAAAATAAAAAGTCAAGATCGTCACAAAACGATATGCGAGTTGCAAAATGCCTATAACTGAGTTTGGTCGACTTACAGGTTGCATAGAGGTGCAATGGGTACGGAATTATGCACCCTTCGGGGGGTGATACCCCCTTTCCGCTGGTTCGCGACCCCGCACCCCGGGCGCGTCCCTCTGTCGCCTATACCGCGACACTCAATAAAAAGTAGTGTTGCACGAATTTGTGGTTGCCCTAGCGCTTCATTGCGTTAGGGCTGTCACTCAGTGTGATACAGGAACTTCGAGAAATGAATTGATAAAATTAGCCAAATCCGCTTGGGATAGGGAAAAAAACTAATGGTTTACAAAATATATGCCTCTGGATTCAACCTATGAGGCGCTCATAACCCAGTTCACCTTGGTGATTAGAAACAACCATCGAGGATAAGCAACGACATCGTGGTTGGTTCCTACATGGGTGATTGCTAGTGGCACGATACCATGAGTCTCCGTAATTACCAACTACTTCACGTGACCTCCGAGCAGTATTCCTGGTTTTAATCATAGGATAGAAGTCGTGAAGCTTAGTTGAAGGCCTTCGGGCGACTTAAAAACATCACACTGCAAAATTACGTAGTCACAACGTAGTTTTGTTAGACTCCAACCCACACTCGGTAAGTGTGGGGACGTATGGCCTAAAGCCTATCCTGTGAGGAGACCTGAACTTAGCAGTAGGACGTAATGGGTTTTTGAAGAATTGTTTTAAAGTACACAAATAACTTTAATATTTAGTAGCGTTATATTAAACGTTTCGTAGAATGTGAGAATACCAGGCAATTAAATACTGCCTTCTCAGGGAGTTGTATCGTCATCGACATCCAAGCCAGGATTCAATTGCCTGGTATTCACGCAATTAAGACTGTAAATTCTAAGTAGAATAACAAGAATAACAGGACGCTTATTATCTTTTTATCGATCGATGCCTGGACGAAGTGTTTAATAGGATCTCACATCATCACACATGCTTTAACACCTCACTTCTGGACATAGGGCTCTGTTTAAAAAGATCTAAGAGGACACTAGTTACAAATCCATGGAGCCCAGAATGGCAGATTGTTCTTTTCTTTATAGTTTATCCGCTTTGCCAACAAAATAAGTAATTCTTTATAGTTTTATATCGAATACCTACACGCGTTTATATTTAAGTATAACTTTAATGTCTGTAATGTAACCATGTGATGTGACCTGTTTCATCTCAATTTTATTTTTGTTGAACCTTGAAGAGTATTGTGAGTTATATGTTCATTACTTTGAATACTCAATTGTTTCTAGTTAAGATTTGAGCACTTAATTATTTTTTGTTCCAAATAAATAAAATAAAGATACCTACAACGTAGATAGTTACCAACATATCTACTTTACAAAGGCCGAAACAAATGAGTGTTGTGCCCGAGGTGGAAAATATACTTTCAATTCAATATAACAAATGCTCATAATCTGACTGGTAACAGACGCCAAAAGCTTTGAAAAAAATTGAAGTTCCATTACATACAATACATTTAAAATAAGATAACTTAAATTTAAAATATTTTAACGTCTAACGTGTTTTATTTTTATATTTTCGCTCGTTTCTATGGCCAGGAAGGGTGTAAGCTGTGAACTGACGCTGGAGCTGGAGGTCTAAAGCTCATTGCACCGACCCCTAACAAAGTTTGGGAAAAGGGTAGGGAGATGATGATGATCCTCCGCCATGTGCTTCGGTTGTCACTATAAAAATAGCCCATGTCCTTCCTCAAGAATCACAGTATCTCTATGCTACATTCCATTGAAATCGGTGCAGTGGTTTAACCGTGAAAGTGTGACATACAGACAGAAAGAGTTACTTTCCAATTTACAATATTAGTATGGATTCTCTAAATCTTGTATTTAGTTCTGTAGTGGGATGTATGTAGGTGTATTGCTGTTAATATTTTACCAGCTTGTCCATTTGGACCTTACTTTTTATTTAGGAGTCTTCATTTGGCTTTAAAAAGGAAATTGAAACTCCTCATTTGATCAATGGTGATAGTAAACTAGATTTTTAGCAAATGTATCTAATGTCATCTTCTTAATTGTTGGTCGTTTAAAAAAAGGGACACACATACACACAGTTTTTTTATCAATGGGCCAATCTTCTCTTACCAAAATTACTCTACTCTGCCTGATGGAAAGCATGAGCTGAATCCAAGAGTGATGGTCACCACACTCATTGCACACAAATGCAGACAATGCGACAATGCAGCATAACCCACACATGACACTCAGTAACGTTTTAACTATATGAAATTTTTAGAAGACTAGCTGTTGCCCGCGGCTCCGCCCGCGTGTATGTCGATTATCGCGGTAAATAGTAGCCTATATGTTATTCTGATGTATAAGCTATATTACTTTAAAGTTTCATACAAATCCGTTCAATAGTTTTTGCGTGAAGAAGTAACGAACATACACACTCACAAACTTTCGCCTTTATATATCAGTGTGATGTGATTAGAATAGACAAAAATATGAAAAGATCATGAATTAATTACAAGTCTTAGATGAGATCATAAACAGGACAGAAAACAATATAAATAACGGGAAAACATTGAATAGGTAAAACCATAACCCAACTACTTAACCACCGTATAATTGGTTTCAATCGTTTGAGCAGCTCAGGAACGTCATACCTCAGGCTTGAATGGTCTGTTGCCGGAAAGTTTTGAGTTCTCTTAATGTTACATGACATTATTGCATTAAACGGTTTGCGGTAATCTATAGGTACAAGTCAGTATCAGAGTGTCTGTTTGTTATATTGAAATAACCGCTTTTTACTAAATGAACATATACCAAAAATGTATTTTAATTTTTTTTTGTCTGTCTCTCTGTCTGTTTGTTCTGGGACGGGTAGACCGATTTTGACTGGACTTTCTCTAGCAGGTAGCTGATGATCCAGAGAGTAACTTAGATTACTTTTTAAAATTAACTTTCTCTCGCGGCGTTACTCATGGTACGGCGGTAACACCGCGGGGTTCAGATAGTTCTTAATGTATTTCATAAACAAAACAATTAAGCAGGTAATCTGCAATGAAATGTTAAAAGACAATACTTTCTCACCCTCTGATTTGTAACAAGACGTGTCTTAATTATAGCTTTATTTATTTATTTATTTATTTATTATTTTAAGGAACATCAACAATATACATATACAGAACTGGTTAACATTTGTAGCTAAAAACTAGATCTTATATGTATATCTATTATAGATGTACACAACATTGTCCGTAAAGAATAACACCAAATTAAAAATAATAGAAATAACACAAGCTACACACAATTACTAGCAAAAAAATTGACAAAATTGAGTATAAAGCTAAAATAAAATAAAATATAATAAAAACATAATTCAGTTCCAGTTGAAGGATAGCAAGGTCTATCACTGCATTATCTTTGCATTATCTACATTATCTTTCGCTTAGATGCTTTGTAGGAATCGTGAAAAATGTCAAGATCATCTGAGCGTCCACATAAAGTATTGTATTCGAGACATATACGCGCTAGTGGTGAGTGTTTGGCAGCGTTTGTTCTGCAGAACGGTATGTGAAAGGTTTTTGTGATTGGGTGTCGCGGAATTTTGTAAGGTACAGTTAACTTAATGTTGCTTAGCCGTTGACTGCAGTCAACTCCACCGTTGAGAAGTAGCTTTATTGTATCCACCTTACAGTTCACTGCTGGGCAGTAGTCTTAGTCTGTCCTTAGTACCGCTGTTTTGGTTTATTATGCCACGATGCACCACGGGTTGTGATAAGTTTTCCTCCATGCGTAGTTCGCATCGGCCGGCTCTTACGGTACCCGTGGCATGAATGCACCACAGGAACCGCATAGGTATATTGTTACATGAATTGTGTTCGAGAGGGCAAATGAACGAAGCCACCTTTGTTTACTTTATTAAAATATCACATTTGGTTTTATTTAGTAGTTATACCTATACTAAATTTCAAACTTTCGCGTTCCATGATATAATTATTATTATTTTTACGGGAATTAACGGTTAATTTAAAGGTATTACATACCTCTGATTTGCTTGACGTTTCGACCAGGTTGCATTACATTTAACTGCCTGTACCTTTAAATAAGTGATCGCGTTAATATTTTCTTTTTTATATAATTGCAAGTGTACCTATCATTTTTCAAAACATTAGCGTGATGTTACATTCCCTGTTATTTTAATCAACTTCAGAAAAGGAGGAAGTTCTCAATTCAAATGTATTTTTAACCTACTTAAAAAAGGAGGAGGTTCTCGATTTAACTGTATTTATTTATGTTTGCTACCTCAGAACCTTCGACTGGGTGAGCCGATTTTCATGATTCTTTTTTTATTTGAAAGCCGGTGCTTCCCATGTGAGCACATTTCAATTTGTTAAAGTTCTTGCAGTTGGTTTTTATCTGTTTGAATTTTAAGCAATATTAAATTTATTAAATAGCTACTTTACCTATTAGAAACTGTCTAATGTATAACAATTTTCAAAGAAAAAAAAAGATTATTGGTATGGTATGGTATGGTGGATAGAAAGAATATTGGTAGATGAAAATTGGTATTTAATGCAGTCCGATTAGTAATTTTAAATGTTCGCACGATCAAAAAAGCTCCCAACACATATTTGATTAAATACTAACTGAACCCCGGGGTGTTACCCGCGGTTATTGTTGTACCGCGAGTAACGCCGCGGGACAAAGTTAGTCTAAAACAAAGTAGCCTAAGTTACTCCCTGGATCATCAGCTACCTGTCAGTGATAGTCTTGTCAAAATCCGTCCAGCCGTTCCAGAGATTACCCGGAAAAAAAATACAAACGTTAAAATAATATCCAAGACAGCCCAATGTATTTGTCTTTCTATTCCGTGTAACAGTGTTTGTAAAAGTACCTTCTAAGATATGATGAGATATGTTAGTTCTTAGGCAATAAGCTATATCAGTTAAAATTAGTTTCAATTAAAAACATCTTAAGGTTTCCTTCACTTTCCATTGATGTTATCCTGCGTAGTTAGCTCTTTTTCTCGCCTCTTCCAACATCTTGTCACGTCGTTGTGGCTACGTAATCTTGCTTTGTCATGTTTTAAGCCGCCTAAAGACTGTTTACCTATGATAACAACCGGGACCGACTGCTTAACGTGACCTCCGAATCACAGACACGCTCATGGTGACATGCCACTAGTAGGAAGTACCTATATTTAATATGTTTTTACCAGTCCAATTTTACCTTCATATAACAAACGAGCGAATAATCGGTACTACAATATACAATAGGTACTTTGTCCAAGATTGTTGTGACAGGTACAGTAGCCATCAATAGTCCAGTAGCGAGTTCCCACAAGTGACAATACTGTCGGTGGGACAATAATTGTCATATTCCACAATAGGACAACTCCTGCGCAGCTCAGGTGTCGTGTCCGGCGGAGTGGGGGGCGGTTGGTGACGGCTCGGGTTTCGCATTAAGCCACGCCTTTGTGCGCAGTGACACGTTCACACGACGGCCGCTGTTCCTCACGAACTTGAAGCTGTAAGGCTTTGTTTGTCAATATTGTGGTGTCTATTACCTATTTTAGAAGGTTCTTGTCAATGGTCTGAAGTAGCTGAGCCTTCGTCTGTCTTAGGATTTTAAGGCTAAATGTGGTTTAGTATGTCTTTCAAGGTTTATTGTATTGTCTATAGTTAAGTACGGCATCGGTTCAATATAATTTCATTACCTTTTCTTAACCATTATTCCGCGATGCCGTGCAAAACTCATGTAACAAGGGAGAAAAAACGAGAGTTCTTAATTCACCTGTGCTCAGTTGGACAGCTTACAAGTGACGGCATAGTGCTGTTTTATGCCCCTGTATCTTTCTAAAAAGGTCTCCTGGAGGTTCACCTGACCCATCAATTTTGGCACGGGCCCGTCTTGTCTAAAGTATGTTTATAAGCTAAACATAATAAAAACATAGCTGAAAAAGATTCAATTAGCCCAGCTTACAAAAGTATCCCTAAATCAATAGAGCAAGATTTTGATGGCAAGCCACGAGAAGAACTGATTGTCATGGTGTACAATTTACAAAACGATGTTGAATCAGAGAAGAAGAAAAACAAAAACATGGAAAACTATCTGGATGAATTGTTGCTTAGAGTAATGGAGATAACTCCTAAAGTCCTACAGTATCTATATGTTCGAAACAACAGCATGCGTATTAGGAGCTAGCTGAACCCCGCGTGTTTCCCGCGGTTATCGTCGTACCACGAATACCACAGCGGGAGTTACTCCCTGGATCATCATCAGCTCCCTGCCAGTGAAAGTCCTGTCAAAATCGGTCCAGCCGTTCCAGAGATTAACCGGAAGAAACAAACAGACAGACAGACAGAAAAAAAAAATTTTAACTACATTTTTGGTATATGTACCGTGTATATGTGTGTGTACATATGCATTTAGTAAAAAGCAGTTATTTTAATATTACAAACAGACTGCAATTTTATTTACTTGTATAGATAAATATTATAATTTTTTTTTTAATAATTGTCTTTAGTACTGCTGTGGTAATCGAGGGGGCAGTAGGTCAAAGATGGCCATTATTATTGCTTGTCCTCCTCCTCTCCACCCTCCCTCTCTTTTATAATGTCATCTATCTACACATACAAATAAATAAAATTGGAGTGTCTGTTTCTGTAATATTAAAATAACAGCTTTTTAATCAATGCATATGTATGTATACACGATACAGATACCAAAAATGTAGTTAAAAAAATTTTTGTCTGTCTGTCTGTCTGTTTGTTCCGGGTAATCTCTGGAACGGCTGGACGGATTTTGACGGAACTTTCACTGGCAGGTAGCTGATGATCCAGGGAGTAACTTAGGCTACTTTTTTCAGACTAACTTTGTCCCGCGACTTTACTCGCGGTACAATAATAACCGCGGGTAACACCGCGGGGTTCAGCTAGTCTTATTTATGAGTACTGTATATTAGTACTTCAAATCGTTGATAGCCAGAATATTTCAGATCGGTTTGGCACTTACGGGTTGAGTAAAATATACCATTACTCTTAATTATCCATTGGAACTTACATCATGAAGAGTAGGTACATAGTGCAAGTATACCTACCACTTGCAGCTTTCTAGCATCGTGACATCTATCTCTATCACTTGTATATTGTTACACAACCACTCTAAATTTTCTCCTGCAATATTTTCAGCTTTATGCTATCTCCAAACCTTCAAAATCTCAATTCAAATCTGGCCCATACACCTGTGACTTTTGAACTGCAAGTGGCTATGGGTAGTTTACTATTAAAAGTGTCTCCGTCTAACACACAGTACAACATAGTAGTAGATGTTGTATTTATGTGTTGCGATTAAAAAAATAATGTACCACAGGTAGCTATATTTTTAATTCGAATTATTTTAAAACATTTACTGATAGGCATAGCTATTGCCATTGCTCCACGATGCATATGTCATTTTTCATGTTAATTGATTTCTTTTGCATTTGGTGAGTAGACTCCGTAGGCATGGAATATCATCATCATCAGTCTACCACAAAGACTCAGACCTCTTCAATTGCGCGCCACTTGGTTCGATACTCGGCTTTTTGAATCCAGGCCCTGTCAGCCGTCTCACTCCACCTCGTCATCACTCCACCTGGCCTGTGGACGTCCTACCTATACTAAGTACGTTTGCCGAGACGTAGAATGCCGGTGTAAACAAAATATTGATGAAAGATTAGAAATTCAAGTGAAGTTAATATTAAACATGTAACAATGGATAATTTAACTGAACGACAGAGACGTAAATAAATATTCAATAAATAAATATTTCGGACATCTATTACACAACTCCATCTAGTCTTAAGCTAAGCAAAGCTTGTGTTATGGGTACTAGACAACTGATACAAATACATATATACTGTTTTTTGTAAATAAATACATATTATACATAGAAAACACCCAAACTCCGAAACAAATATTTGTAGATCATAGAAACATTTGGTCCGACCTGGGAATCGAACCCGAGACCTCACGCTCAGCAGTTGCACACGCCAACCAACGAGGCAGTCAAAATATTGCGATATATACTTATACGATAGCGACTGGGTTTTAATTCAATTAGGTACATTACATACGTACCTAAAGATTAAATGATTAACGATAATTATTTTGTAAGTAAATCTCTTCAGGTATTTTTACACGTCGGACTTTACAGCTAGAAGAGGTCGGCATTTCCTAAGACTCACTCTGGGAAGAAAGGCTGAAACGAACCACAGAGGTGTCTTTGACTTCTTTTTTTTATTGACTGCGAGGAGGGGTTAGGGATACCGTAACATAATATGATGATCACAAGGTAAACTTTATTCCTATTACCTTAATGTGATCATAACTTTAATCAAAGCAGCTAAAAATTATATCAAGTTAGGAAACAATTAATGAGGAACCAGGAAGAGACATCCCATGATACTGTTTCAAGTTACGGGGGTTAAGTTGGGGATTAAATTTCACTTCAAAGATATTGAACCTCAAAAATGATACTTACGTAAATACTGTACTAATACTTACAAACTGAAATGAACATTACCTACATAATTATCTATTATTCTTATGTGTAAGCAATATGGATTAGTACATGAAATGTAAAGACCAGCCTTTAAATATATTTTAAACTAGCTTTAGCTAGCGGCTTCGCTCACGCAGACTTTCATCCCTTGATTTACCCCCTTAGGGGTGGAATTTGAAAAATTCCATTCTTAGTGCTCATTCACGTTGTATAAAGAGCCTTCATGCAAAATTTCAGGATTCTTAGTTCAGCGGTTTGTGCTGTGCGTTGATCTCTGGGTATGTCAGTCACCTTCCTCTTTTATATATCCTACTAATATTATAAATGTGAAAGATTGTAAGGATGGATGAATGTTTGGATGGATGTTTGTTACTCTTTCACGCAAAAACTACTGAACGGATTTGGATGAAACTTTAGAGTAATATAGCTATTATTTGCCGCGATCACCGACATATACGCGGGAGGAGCCGCGGGCAACAAGTAGTATTGTATATTTATAGAATTATTGCTGTCGTTGTTTAGAATCGCAATGAAAACATTTTAAGTTTTTATCTGTCCGTGTCTAGTAATAGGTATACCTATCAACATCGAATCGAATGGCAACAGTAGGTACCTACCTAAAGATGCTGATGCTTCAAGAGCTGCATCTGCATTTCCAGAGAACTGCATTTGTTTTGTTCTTTACTGTACCCATTTCTGGCTGCTGAAGAGGCTGGATTAGTTGGACATATACAGACAATCAAACTTCATTCCCATAGTTATAATAGGTATGTATCGGAATGGTTTAAGTTACAAATTTATATTTAATTTTGTACTTTATAAAACAGCTTAAACAGGAATAGTAGATAGGTAATCAAGTGAAGATTTTCTTTCCCCATCCCCCAAAGGCCGGCAACGCACTTGTGACGCCTGTGCTGTTGCGGGTGTCCATGTGTGTCTGTTCGTTTGCCCTTACATAAAAAAAAAAACGAAAAAAATATATCAGATTTAAGTTCTCTGTTATCTGCCGGGTCAGCTACCTTACCTATATTAAAACAAAAGTAGACTTTTTTTGTTTGTGTGTAATATTTCACTAACTCATTTAACCGATTTACATTCAAATTCAAAATTCATTTGTTGGTGTGATTTTTGGTACATATTAGATGAATAATAAATAAATTAGTTCCTCAAAAAATCTACCTTGAAGGTGTACACTCTTTTTCATAATTTATTATAGACAAGAGTAATCAACATAATTAAAATAAGATTAAGTATTATAACAAAAAATAAGATAATAATGCAATGTAAAATTAAATAAATGTATAAATGTACCTAATCATAATCATGAAGCTTTAATAAGTAGGAAATGCTAGTAATAGCATCTGAGTTAAAAATAAATTTACTCAAGTAAAATGGCCGATTTGATAATAATATTGATAATTAATGTACCTACTCTATAAGCGCCCCCTGGCGACCAAATTATAATAAAGATGAGTTTATTTGTAATGTGATTGTTTTATGTAGGTATTTTTAAATAACTTTATCTAGTATCTTACCTAATAACAAATAAATTTTAGTGTGTAGGTACTAATTTAAACTGTATTAGTTTAAGAAGTTGCTTCTATTCAGAGCATAATTCAACAATTTTAAAAATTAAAAATCAAGCATCTTAGCAAGTGAGCATTGATAGGGTTCAGCCATTATGTGGAGCGAGCGGGCCCTACGTCCGCCGCCGCGCCGCTCTACCTAGAGGTAGGTCCGGCGGTAGAGCTGTAGAGACCAATGATTGATAATGGAGAGCATTACGGCGAGGTGCGGCATGTGCGCCCGAACGCATTCACTCTCCGCGAGCACCGGTACAGCGCCCCCCACCACCCACCGCCGCCTCGCGGAACCTATTCATTTCTTACAATTAATCAAAATTAAATCAACCGCCGACTCTCCGACTCACTTTAGTATTTAATGGGTGCCGGTGTAGAGTTCCATTTCACCTGGCAGCCGCTGAGTAGGCGTGTCCGGCGTCAACAAATCTGGCCAATACAGTGCGGTAACAAAATATCCGTATTGGCTATTAGTAGGCTCCGCCCGAACGTCGGCGCGCATCAGAAACGGCACAAGCGCACGGCGACAAGAAGCGCATACGCCCTTTCAGCGTTGAAGCGATGGTGGCACGCTCGGCGCCGTAAGGGCGCAAGTGGTGCGCGCGGGGCGGTGTATAGGCCGTGTCGGCAGTGAGCGCCCGCCGGCAGCGCTTCGAGGGGGGCTTCTCGTCTTTACGGCGTGACGTGCGCCGCCGCCGACAGAAGCGCTGCAGACGCCGCGGCGAGCGCTCGCGTCATATCCGCGCACGCACAAAACATTATTTGCGAATTTTCCATTTCCACGAAAATATTTTAAAAACCCTCATCTTACAAATAAAATTTTACCTGATCTCTGGGCCTAATTTTAAGTAGACGATCAATTCTTAGTTTAAAGTGTTTAGAACTTTGAAAGTGCTTTTTAAAAACTTTTAAGAATTGATATAACGACCTAAGTAATTGTGATAACTTATGCCTAAGTCAGATAATTTATTGTCGAAAATAAATTAAAAGACAGAAAAGTTATAATAGTAATGTAATGTTAAGCTGAGAGCACACGTGCGACTAAGCGCTTATCCAAGATGCAAGCGATGAGTGCGAACGCTAGCGGGCCACGGGCCCCGCAGAGGTCGCCGTTCGCTATCCAGGAGCTGCTTGGCTTGTCTGATAATCGCGAGAGTCGGGAGCGGTACTTCGAGAGAGGAGATGGAGATCGAGTATTGAATTTATCGGAAAGCAGAGAGCCGAGGTCACCGTATACTCCGCAGTTCCCGTTGCCAGCATCCGTAGCGAGCCGTGTGGCATATGCGGCAGCGTTTAATGCACAAGCATCGGTGGCAGCTGCCTTTCTGCACGGGCCGCCATTATTACACCCGCCTCCTGGTGAGTCTGCAACTCTTTTTGTACGGGCACTGACTACTCACAATCAATAGAAATTGGACAGATTAGAAAACTATCTTTTACAATATGCACTACTACTATATTTTAAGTAGGTGCCTATGCAGATATTTTAATAATCCCTTTACCGTTATCACAGTAGTTTAGATAACCTATACTCGTATATATCCAAAAATCTCCTGACGGTTGTAAATCGCTTACAAGTCGTAAGTGTGTACAGGGCCTGTCGAACAGTGTGAGCGCATCAAGGCGCGTATACGCTCTCTTTGTGCGCGTGATTAATTAGCGTTTTATTCTTATTGGTTAATAAATTAGCGTAAGTACAAAGCGTACGAAGCCTTTGTTGATCGCCGGCGGCTCCGGTTTCACCATCACTTGTGAACGACGCGACGCGCTTGAATTACTACAACTTATAATTATTATATTGACTCAGGAGCCTTTCAATTAGGCTTATATTCAGAGTCTTATTGGAAAAGATTGGCCTTTCGTGAGTTTGAACTGTTTTAAAAAGTATCTGTAATACATTTTTTTTGACTTAGGCTTCAGTGTCTAAATTAGTAGATCTTCAAAGTTTAAAATAGGTAGGTACTTGATGGAAGTTGATAGGTAGGTATGTCTTAAACAAGACAAATACTACGTATACCTACTTAAAATTGTTCTTGTTTGTAACTTTAAAGAATTATGTTGACAGTTATTTATTAGAACAACCATATTTACATTTTTAGGAGAAAAACTACTTAAATGTTGGTTATTTTGAACTAAATAGATATATAAACTAAATACATATCCATATGAAGTTACCATTTTCTCGATAGCTAATTTTTTTTTGGTAGCTAGAACTAATTAAATTTAAAACAATTAAAAAATATATCAAATCTAGGTAGATATACTTTTTAGACGTAGATATTAGGCAAGTTCTTCTATTTCTTACAACTTGTAGATCGGGGCTTCGTTATTATAACGGCTGTGACTATACACATATCTACCTGTATACATATCATATTCAACTTTATCAAGAATCCACATTATATAGGTATATTTCTGTGCAGGTTCATTAACATACCTTTACTCTATGGAAAGTTCAAAGTACACTTTAAATAATAACATAGATTATTAAATCACGTATACGTACAGAAACTTGATTTATTTATTTATTTTGTGTGCAACTATTTGTTTAAAAATAATACCTTTAATCGGTACCTTTTTGGAATTTCATTTGCAAAATGAGCGGTATTAAACTTGGATAGCCGACAGACGCGCATTGGCAATGCCGTTCGTATCTAAGTAAGCTACCAATAGGCACAAATATTATTTGCTATACAAATTAAAAAAGTATAAAAATCTATTGTATATACTAAGATAAATTCAATTATAAATTTGGTAATACTCAATTAAGCAATGGTATAGCTAATTTATTAGAGTAGGTAGATAATATAGTAGGTAGGTAGGTGTCGGCTTTTCTATTCTTATTGATTTTTTATTGGGCGTCCCAATAAGTTTTGTTTTTATACCAATTGCGTACAAAACCATTCATTAGATATTTATTTATCATTGATGAGAATTATTATCATTAAAATATATGATAACAAAAACGTACAATTTCCTTGAATTTGAAGTTTAAGACAAGTTAAAAACAAAGTCTGATCTATACGCAGTTTAATTTGCGACCAAAGGAGGAAGAACTTAGTATTATTTTTTGTCTTGTTACCTATCAAGCTTTAGATTATTGAAATAAAGTCTTCATATATTTGTCTACACCCAGATATAATCTTTCTCTTTCTATCTATCTCTTGTATAATTATCTTTATGTAGGTATTAAACAAAGTTGAGTTATTTATAGATACGTCATTTCACTTAAGAAAGGCTGCAATGGGTTATATGATCTTTAGATAATTTTTTGAATGTGCCTCTAGGTATCCCGAATTAGAATTAACAAATAAAAAATAACATCCCTTCTCTCAACAAAACACGGACAGTTATTATATCCACGGATAGTAATTGCAAATGTATAACTTATTATTTTATTTTACAGATCAATTTATTAAAAATTATATGAAGACTTTTTTATGTCCGTGAGCTAGGTTACAATACTGATTATGCAATAATTTCGTTTTAAACACTAAAAAAGAAAATAAATTAATATTGAACGAACACCTATAGATTAGGTAGATATAGGTAGGTAGTCAGCACTTCATCACAAATCTTATTTTCCAAATTAAATAATGGCTATTAAAATACTGAAATGAAATTAATGCCAAAAATATGTTTTATAATCAGATTAATGAGATTATTTGAATAATAAAACCAATTTTACAATTTGAAGGTAAAAATAATTTAAACTTCAAATAAGTTACACTTTAAATAGAAGTGAAGGGAATAGAATATAATCAGAAGATATGTTTTTCATGGTGATATAAAGCTTGATGAAAAATGCACATTATATTCTTTTTAATTTTCGAAGATGTATTATGATACTTTTACACATAATTTTGAACATTTAACCTTTAACTTACACATAATAAAAACCATAGAAGACATATGGATGAGACTCAGTTAAAGTTATAGCTCATTCTACAAGCTCATTGTTAATGTTTTTAATGTAACCCTCTTTTGAACACCCCCAAGACCATTAAATCCCGTCGGAAAGAACTTGGCGTTCATTACGAAGACATTTTCAACTCTCAATTACTTAATACCAGGATTGCTGGTAACGTTTCGGTTATATTTGGATCTCTATTATATGTATTAAATGGCATTTGATAATTTCTATAGGTATACCTACATACATAAACTAGTTTATCGTCTCTTACTAACTATGCTTTGTATTTATAATACACTAGTTGTTGCCCGCCGCTCTGCCCGCGTGTATGTCGGTTATCGCGGCAAATAGTAGCCTATGTGTTATTCTGATGTATAAGCTATATTATTGTAGTAAAGTTTCATCTAAATCCGTTCAGTAGTTTGTAGTAGTAACAAACATCCATCTATCCATACCTACTTACAAACTTTCGCGTTTATAATATTAGTAGGATACTAGCCGATTTACATACGTCTGTAGTCACTGCTAAGGTTGGAGGCACTAAAGTGGTAGTACATATCCAGTTACATCCTTGAAGGATATTCTATTGAATACAATAATAATTAGGTACCTATGTACAAATATTATTATTTACAGGTACGAAGATAAGCGCGTTTTAATATACCATTACTTATCAAAAAAACTCTCTTCTGCTTTAGGTATTAAATGTGTATAGGTTTGTAAATAGACAGATTATTTGTGAAAGTAACACTGTACATTGTTGCCTTTTCTTCAATTCATGAGACGCATCCGTCGGCTTATTACCATAACTAAAGTACAGATAGGTATATAGGTAATGCTTCCTATGTATAAGCTCTCTGTAACATTATAGAAAATGCGTATATAAAAAGAATTAAACGGCACAAGAATGCTAGTTTAACATAACAAGGACAAAAATCAAAACCCTGAAATAAGGAAACTATAACTGACAGGAGTATTGCGATCAAATGATATAATTTAAGAACTATGATGCTTCACACACAAACACACACACTCTAAGCCAACAAGCCGATACTTAAACCCTTCAATTGAAGTATAAAACTTAAACAAGCAGAAATAAACAAAGTGTATTCACAAAAGACATTCACACACCTACTTTAAACGTAGATGTGAGACGTGGAGACAGATTGAATGGCTCCTCCGCCGCGACACCTTCTATAAAAACCAAGACGGTTAAATGCGAGTTGTGAAAGGCCAACGAGTGCCTCACACCTCACAAAATAGGCCATTGTGAGGTCACAATGAGGCCAAGATAAAGGCCTCTTTGTGCCTCATCAGATTTGTGCGATAAAGGGATACGGAGGCTTTCAACAAATTAGTGGTCATTGGACAGGTTTGATTCTTAGCTCTCGGGGCCTTCTCAGATAACAAACACTCGGGCATGTCAATATTTAGTTGAGTTACTTCAATGGACTCGCGTTAGAAACACCTCAATTTAACACCTCATTCGTTATTGATTCGGATTGAATCAAACACCGATCAATAATAGAAGACTTATCTGGCAAATTGGTGTGTTTTCGGTAAACTTAGTTTTGTTACAAATATAAACGTAATATGTAGAAATGTATGTATAGATAATAATAGATATTACTGACTACATCTTTCGTATGGCGTTTTGTAAATATAACATGACATGTGTATTCTATCCAAGTGGAACATAACTATATTTAGATTGCATTTTTGTTTACTTTTAATATGGCATTGATTACAATGAGATTATTAAAATAATTAATTGCTCCAGAGTATGGCCTGGTTTTAGAAGAAGCATTTAATTTTCAAATAATTGCTTTGACAGATGTTTTCTTGTTAATACTTGTGATCAATTTTCTATGTAATGTTTATTTTCTAGTGAAGAATTTTTTCGCCCTAAAACCCCATTAGGAAAATGATTCATACATAATACCAAAAATATTACAAATTTGAAAGTAAGTCTGTCTGTCTGTCTGTTATGCTTTCACAGCTAAACTGTTTCCCCAATGTTAATGAAATTTGGCAAGGAGATACTTTGATTGTTGAGAAAGGACATAGGCTACTTTTTACCGCGATTACCAAGATAAATGGGAACGGAGCCGCGGGCAAAAGCTTGTGTAATATAAAGGAATGAACCTAGATATTGTACAAATAAACACGTTTAAAACCCGTCAAAGTCTTGAGTGGAAATGGTACACAGTAGCTCATGCTTACCAGTCAGGGTAACTAACCACAAACCAGTTAAATGAATAAAGGTATTTAAAATTCTAAACAAAAGCCATAGATTGCAGTGAGGCTGGATGTGGGTCATAGCGGCGGGTTCCGTATCGATCGTGCCGACTCCGGCTGTAAATTAGACAAGCACATTAGTAGAGTTATTAGTGGTACGGACCCCTGGTAAGGTGAGTTACACACTGTGGAGAGTGGCGATAGACAAAATAGCTTTAACATAGTTTGAGTTTTCGTGCCTTAAATTTCTAATCCTCCGTAATGTTGCGAATGCGTAAGTTTGAGTAAATGTTTGTTCCTCAATAAAAACATAGAAATGGGCTTTCGTTCTCGCACCCACCAACGAAATACGACAGCACGATCGCTAACATTTTACGTTGATTTTCTATGCGAGGGTAGTACCGCCCCGGTAGAGCTAGCACAACCGTGCTGAAATCAGCGTGGCTCACTACTACTTTGGAATACTATGGTTACTATTGTGAAGGGATTATACTGTAAAAAGTATGTATTTTTAGGTAATAAATAAACGGTTCCTAAAATCAAATCAACTGCACGTCCTCCTAAACGGGTTGTTTTTAACTTTATTTATAGGTACTTTAAGGCACGTATCCACCGAAATTGTTGGTACTATCAGTGTTTCCAACTGTTTACAACTCTTCAGGAAATCGCCAACTTTTGTTTCCATTGTGTCTACACCGAGTCGCCAATAATTTGAAAAACATTTACAACCGCCAAAAACAGACACGATTCCCAACATTTGATGGCAATTTTTGTTGGCAACACAAGGAAATTACAGAAACTTTTGTCAACAACACGTGAACAACACAAAAGTTGCCAACTTTTATTCGCTGGAGACTCGGCTTTATGCACATAAATAGTGGCATTTCGTACCAGCTAAAACAAGTACCATGCACAAAAGTTCAAAACTGAGATTTACAGGAAATGTAATTTGATTTTATATAATCTTACATTTTGCATGCCATTTAAAAATAGCTTAAATAAGCACGCATACCTACGGCATAGAGTAAAATAGAACAGAGAAGGAAAAAAATTGTAGTACCTACAGCAAAAATAATTGGTATGTTTAACATGAATGAGTAGAAAAATATACTAGAAAATATTATTTGTCTTAAATTGATATAGTTAATCGCATAGCATATAGTGATGGAGCCATAGCCTAACCCGAAAGGGTTGTCGGTTATTGGTTCGCATAACCGCTGCGGCGCACACAAGCACACGCTCTCACATAATGAGTACCGTTGCGTGTGTGCGTGTGTGACTAACCCTTCCTTATACAACCAGTTCCATAGAGAGCTGACATTGTCATGAGAGGTAGCGGGAGCGACTTATTATTACAGGTAACAATTTCAACCAGTGTGACTGAATTACAAGCTTTTTCATGCAGCTATAGCAAAATATTTTTATCTTGGGAGAGCCACGCTTCGGCATGAATGGGCCGTCTCGACCGGAGTGATACCACGACCTCACAGAAAACCGGTGTTTCACCGAGTGAGTGAGGATACCGGAGGCCCATACCCTAATCCCTTCCCCATCCCCCAAAGGCCTGCAACGCACTTGCGATGCCTCTGGTGTTGTGGGTGTCCATAGGCGGAGGTAATCGCTTGCCATATACGTCTGCTCGTTTAAATAGAACTCAAAGAATGACTTTCTTGTTCAGTAGAGAAATTCTCAATTAATAAAGTTTGCGTAGTTAAAAACGTACTTGTAAAATGGGCTTATACATGTAGGGAAATCTTAATTTACGTACGTTAGCTATGTATGTATATCATTTTACATATATTAAGATCATGAATTCTCCTAAATGTCTGGATCGAAAGCAACAGGACTCGGTGGGTTGGTAAATTACCATTAGCTTCCAAGTACATAGGTACAATATTTATTAATTCTAAGGCGGTATGAAACAAATAAATATTTTCGGATATCTGACACAGAACGCCATCCAGTCAAAGCTTGTGTAATGGGTACTAGATAACTAATATAAATACGTATATACTTTTATTTGTAAGTACATACATATTATACATAGAAAAACATCAAAACTCCGAAATAAACATATGCATATCATTTAAATATTTGGTCCGACCCGGGAATCGAACCCGAGACCTCAAGAACAGTAGTCGCTTACGATACCACTTGCGCCACCGAGACAATTGAAGAGGTATGAAGTTAGCCCTGTCATATGCTGTACTTCACTCCCAAACCCATCACTAAGCTACTTTTCAATGACTCTTGGTCAGTGTCCACCAAAAAACCCCGTCATTATAAAAAAATATAAACCTTAAGCGAAGAGTACAGGCCATCGTGAATCATGTGTTGTTCTCCTCCTTCATAAGAACAAACCGACAACACTATCAGCCAAGAATCACAATCATCTCGGTTCCGACAAACATAGTCGCGTGGGCGCGCACACGGCGAGAGGGCTGGAGGGCGCTGGAGGGCGCGGGAGGGCGTGGAGTGCGCTCGGCCCGACACCTCCGCACAAAGGACCACGTCGCGCGATGTTAATAGCTAGTTTCACACTACTACTGTGAACACCCTGCTTCGCTTGCATATCGGCAAACATTATACACATTAAGAAAAACAGTAATATTAAATACGTAATTATTAAAAAAAGACCGTCAATATCTATTCTACGTCAATCATTAAATTCATTAAAGAACTTAAAAGATAGAAATAACTAAAAATGAATTTGTTTTTTTTTTAAATTTTGATGTACGACACCACTCACATAAAATACGACAAGGGCGAGCCAAAGAAATATACATACCTGCATATTAGGTAGTCGAAAAACATAACCCTCCTTCTTTCGTAGTCGGGTAATTTAAAACACACATTTGACATATGACCTTCTAATCCTAAACTAGGTAGAGCCTGTACTACGGTAGTAGACGGTTTATAATAATACTTATATATTTCTAAATACATATATATTACGAATAAATCACACCCAGACACAGAACAACAATGGTGATCAACATGCAATTATGTCTCGCGCGTTTTGTGGGTGACCAATCACTAGACCCCACAGACAGAATCAAACAGACGATATCCCACTAGAACATACTTAAGTAATTTAAATATTTTTACATTTTTATTGAAGTAAATCTATACAAATAAATAGAATTAGAGTGTCTGTTTGTAATAATAAAATAACCGCTTTTTACTAAATTCATATGTACATATAACAATTTTTAAAATTTTTGTCTGTCTGTCTGTTTGTTCCGGCTAATCTCTGGAACGGATGGACCGATTTTGATGGGACTTTCACTGATAGGTAGCTGATGATATAGTGAGTACCTTAGGCTACTTTGTTTTTGACTAGCTTCGCCTCACCATGCGCCACAGTGTTTTTAAAAACGTTTCCACATGACGCTGTCTCATTTTCCAATTTCGGATCTCTCGATAAACCATCAGAGAATATTTGTTATAGTTTTACCCGACTGATAATATGGATCAAAAACACCAAATAACATTTACAAAATTTAATTTCTTATCAAATATGTTTCAGAAAGAAATGAGGATAAATCCGCAACCCAGTTCCTCCACAACATCCCAAACAAACCCACTTTTTTCTTAGCATTTAGCAAACAAACAATAACTGAATATAAAAACCTAACTCAAATCTTAACTGGCTAAGCTTAGGGTTTAAATTTATTTAGCTGCTAAAAGCCTCCCTTGGTTCTAATTAGCCTGAAAACGAAACTATCCGAGGCAAAACTAAATGTAGGCTTTATGTGAATAGAGATAGAGCTGAGGTTTGCGTGTGACGTGAGCGACAATAATAGAGGACACTCGACCTCCCTGAGGTGCGAGATTTCCCGCGGGTATTAATTTAAGTGTAAAGAGTCGCGAACAATTTGTAAACAGGATTAAGAAGGTCATACTGTAATGTGACCTCACAGAGCCATGAGGCATCAATGTAGTGAGGTGTGATGACGTTCTATTAAATCTGTTATATTCTGGTAAGCGAGTGGTTAGCCCACTATACCCTAGACTATCGATGGGGTTGCCACCTCAAAGCCAGGCAAATTGGTAGGACCTGGAGCGAAATCAGTCGAGACGCTCAAGACAGAACGGGATGGGATGCACTGTGGATGCCCTCTGCCCCATCTAGGGGACATAGGACGTCAAGTCAGTCTTAAACTTTATAAGACTATTTTAGTACCTTTTACCTCGCATTTTATGTAAACAGGTTTTGTATTGACATGTTTTGATAATTTAAGTGTAGGTTTTCAATTTAATTAAGTTATAACATTTTTGTACATATGATAATATTTGCAAACCGAATAATTTGGTGGGACATAGTGTACCTCACACATAAGAAGAAGATCTGTAGCTAACCTGTGTTGCCACAAATAAATGATTGAATGAATAAATCAGTCAAGTGCATCTTTCGTGGAATCAGAAGTTGATCTACCTGGATTACGGTTCCGTAGTTTATTTCTTATCTCCAAGTTTTCCTGCTATTCAGCGTGGGTTTCATTCATTCGTATAGTAGGCCTCTCTCTCAAAGAATTCACGATTAAATTCTCAATGTAAATCATTATTATTATATATATTTTTTTATTTCTTTATGGTTAAAAATGACAAAACTAAAAGTGATCATTTCATAAGTTGAGCAGTTGTATGCTTAAGTTTTCATGAAGCGTTTATTCAGTAGTTGGTAAGTGATAGCACTTCATTTAAAATTAAAATGTGCCACTTGCTATGCCAACTAAGTTCACAAATATCCCGAGTCAATTGTGGTAAAGTGTCACTCTGAATAGTGACTGTAATATAGGTAGTAAAGTAGGAAAACAAACTAGTCTAAACTCGGTATTATATACCTATGCTATTTACTCAAGTTATTTGTACACATATGTAGGTATTTAGATGATAGAAAAACAAATTGAAATACATACGTTTCCTATATAGTGAACTAGTTGTTTCCCGCGGCTCCGCCCGCGTATATGTCGGTAGTAGCCTATGTGTTATTCTGATGTATAAGCTATATTACTGTAAAGTTTCATCCAAATCTGTTCATTAGTTTTTGCGTGAAAGAGTAACAAACATCCATCCAAACATCCATCCATCCCTACAAACTTTCGCATGTATAATATTAAGTAGGATATTGTAGCGTACACTATTTTTAAATAACACAGTATCAAATATAATTTCAAAGATTTCGTTTGTTTACTTTTTATGTAAAAATAAGATAATCATAGAATAAAACACGCATATTTGGATTTATATTTCTTTACAAGTTAATTTATGTTTTTCCATCTTTAATTTTTATGACTTTTTTATTTAAATTGAACAGGGAGCTCACATATTTGATGTTAGACTGGTTTCAGTTCCAAATTGTAGCTACTACATTGTCAGCTCACGCAGTTGGTCTCGCAATTGGCGTGTGCGACTGCTGATCGTGAGGTCTCGGGTTCGATTCCCGGGTCGAACCAAATATTTGCATGATCTACAAATATTTTCGTTTCGAGTTTTGGAGTTTGTGTGTTTTCTATGTATAATATGTATGTATTTATAAAAAGAAGATATATGTATTTGTATCAGTTGTCTAGTACCCATAACACAAGCTCTGCTTAGCTTGGGACTAGATGGCGTTGTGTGTTAGATGTCCGAAATAATAAACCTTGTCGTCCAAATGTTTCGCAATACCAAATTAAACCCACTCGTGTTTCTCTCTCCGTAAGAATCCACTTCCATACCTACACGCGAACCCAAAGATGGCAACAGTTCATTTGGTCATAATAAATTATGACGATACTTATTCCATGCAAAGACGAAACATGTTCGAGTATCATGTCTATTAAAACTATACTTATCTGTCACATCTATATGCAATTATGGTTATAATCTTTGGTTATTATCTATACATACAAATAAATAAAATTGAAGTGTCTGTTTGTAATATTAAAATAACCGCTTTTTACTGAATGCATATGTATGTATACACGCTACATATACCAAAAATGTAGTTAATTTTTTTTTATCTGTCTGTCTGTTTGTTCCGGGTAATCTCTGGAACGGCTGGACGGATTTTGACGGGACTTTCACTGACAGGTAGCTTTCTCAGCCATCGCTTATTGAGAGAGCATACTAGTCGGACGAAGAAGCGTGGTGACACTCGGTCTCAGAATCTGTCACCACGCGAATGCTAGGAATACTATAAGTACAAATTATATCTGATTGCTTAACCTGATGTCGAAATAATAGTAATAAATATTTCGCACTACGCCATCTAGTCCCAAGCTAATCAGAGCTTGTGTTAAGGGTACTAGACAACTGATATAAATACATACTATTATACTTTTTTTTTGTAAATACATACATATTATACCTACATAGGAAACATTCAAACTCTGAAACAAATATTTGTAGATCATACAAACATTTGGTCCGACCCGGGAACCGAACCCGAGACCTCATGATCAGTAGTCGCACACGCCAACCGCGAGAACAACGAGGCAGTCAAAGTAGTATAACTACATGAAAAACACGACGAAAAATACAATTATATTTGACTACTAGCTGGGTTCCGTGGTGTTAACCTTGGTACGACAACTACCGTGGGCACCGCCGCGGGGCGATGCTATTCTAAAAAAGTTGCATAAGTTACTTCTTATATCATCAGCTACCTATCAATAAAGGCCTGTCAAAATCAGTCCAGCCGTTCCAGAGATTAGTCGAAACAGACAGACAGACAAAACATTTGATAAAATTGAATTTTTGATGTGTGATTGATAAGTGAAAAGCTGTTAATTTGAAATTACAAACAGACACTTCAATTTTTTATATTTTTATTTTATACTGCCTACAGCGAACTCCAATGAACGATTACGTAACAAATGAGCTATTAGTCACTACGCAGCTACATAACAAATAGGTATCAATGAGACGGGCCTTTACCCAATATTCGCGTAATATCCCCATTACATATCAAAAACTCCAATAAAAACCGTACTTGTTCATATTTCAAAGTGGAGAGTATTTCATCCCCCTCGCTCTCAGGAGTTAGTATGTATTCTCTATCCTTGTTTGACTCGTGACGTATTATGATAATACTCCCCCGGGGAATATAAATTGGGCTGTTATTTACATTGAGTTGTTTAACGGTAAGGCATGATCTTATTATGTAGATTATATTAACGCTTATAGCGCTTAATCGTCTGTAATGAATTTGTCCTAGTCGTCGTTGTACGAGAGACTGGCCTTTTCGGGATGATGTAACACTCTACAAGGGTGAAAGCTGGATAAATTCAACGTAGGTCTCCAAATTTTGTTTTTACAAGTGTATTTACACTTGAGTTTTTCTACTTTGCACTCAACTTTTATTGCAATAGGTAGCTGATCTTTGGTCTAAGGTTGCCTGGAAGAGATTGCTTTTGGCAATAAGGCCGCCCTTTGTACACTACATTTCACATTTCATGTACTTTTAAAACTATGTACTATAATGGTGTACAAATAAAGAGTTTTCTATCTATCTATCTATCTATCTTTTGGTAATACAATTCTTTGCACTGAATTAATTTTCTGCTCTACATTGGGTGGAGAAGGTGCCGCCCTATATCTTTCTGATCTATTGCTGGACTACATAAACTTCTCTTATGATAGGTAAGTATGAGAAATATCCCAGATTTTAGGTAGGTATTTAGGCCAGGACTTGGGTATAACTGGCCGTGAGTGTCTATTGCTACTTTAAGTGGAGTAATATCCTCTAATTTCCTATTAGAGAATTAAAATGAATTTAGAAATGTTGAACTAAATATAATGGAAGATATAAAGTTTTAATGAAAATAAAACCGACTTCAAGTTCCGACTCGATTTCTCTTGGATGCCATCTTCATATATTAGTGTCTTTATCATGGTACCACTGTTAGAATAATTCCTTTCTATTAAATATAGAATCATCAAAATCGGTTTATAAACGACGAAGTAATCTGCGAACATACATTTAAAAAAAGAAAAAAATATATATTCGGTTGAATTGAGAACCTCCTCCTTTTTTTGAAGTCGGTTAAAAAGAGATATGTACATTTTTCACCTGTAGAGACAATTGTAATAATAACTGAGATTTAGATCACCTATGAGCACCTATAAATATGCTTTAACGAAACTTAAAGAAAATTATTTGTGCAACATTGAAAGAACACATATTCAAGTCCTATAATACCTTGTTCTCGCGTCGTAAAGGTCTCAAGTACAATACTATATTTAAGTACAATTATGTGAGGTATAGAATAGGTACTGAGTATAGTTTAGTAGCTCAGAAGTAGTGATACGGCTGCTGTGGCAGGCGTCGCCTCCATCAATCCAAAGTATCACATTACGTAGTAATTGTCGCGTCCCGAATATCAACAGTATCGTCTAAACGTTTGTTTTCACGCGCCGACAAAACGCACCCCGAAAAATCTATACCTCACCCCCTGTATAGCACCCCCGCGCCGCCCCTCGCCTCACACCCCCACTCGTCCGCCCGACACACTCCACTTTTGGACTTTTTAACCCAAGATGGCTTAATTTTCTTCTCGTAACGATTATTCTGCGTTTCTTAAAAAACTCCATTAGAAAGGTGCTCAACGGGGCGTCGCGGTGAGGGGTGGGCTAAAGCGTGGGGGTTAAGGGCCGAATGTACCGGGATTAGCATTTAGCAGGTTTTCGTGGACAATGCGTGACGGAGTACTTGCAAGGCGAGCGTGGGGTTATCACGGAATGCGCTTTTGTTTACGACCGTGGTGCAGTCTTAAATTGCTTCATTGAAATGGTCCGAATATTTCACGAATCTCGGAGATGCTCACGTATTTGTTTAGATATTTAACATTTATTAAACGAAATATATATTAGTTTAATTTAATGTTTTGGTTTGACACACAAATGAAAATCTAAACAACGATCTTTAACACTCCACTGCTGTCTTTCTTTAGAAGGGAGATTTTGTCCTACTCTACCAAGCTGGACCGATCGGTTGGTATACCATTTGCTTCATATTTTTCTTCTTTTTGCAATGTTTTCGTGCGTAGTTTGCTGTAGTCGGCTCTCACGAATAGGGGTGGTGATACTCCTTATTTTAAATCTGTCACGACTCGGTCAAGACAAGACACCACAAAGCCATATTCACCTAAAAGAAAAGTCGCAATTAGTTCTTAAACATCATTAGAACCACGCCTAGAACATATTACATTGTTTGCACATTACTATAGAGTGTGGAGCCACACTAAGTTTAATTTATAATAATAAACCCAATGTTTACGTGAGTAGGTGACGTGAACTGGAAGGTAATATGGTGTCGGCATTCGAGGCATTCGTCTAATTAAGAGAGAATCGCCCCACTGTCGGGCAACGTGAACCCACCCCACCTAACTTGGCTCCTTGTAGCTTTTGATAATTTTAACAGTGAGCTTAGATTCCTTCATATTTGTTTCTCTAGTTTCGTGAGTGAGTGAGACATCGCTCCAGTTAAATGATTGTATGTCCTTATGTAACCTTCTATTTGAAGATACATTCTTTATCGATAATGTGAAGATAAACAATTTATAATAGTTACTTGTTTTCTTCAAAACATTTTAATCGTGAAATAATAGTGTAAATGTAATTACCAGTTTTTATTTTTGACCCAGATGCTGGGAAAAAAAAGGAAATTAGTGGTGCTGAAACTTTTAATAATATCAGAATAACTTGGAAACATATCTGATAGTCTTGTCATTGTATTCTTTCTTTTTATTGAAAGCCTCCAAACTAGAGACTATAATAAGCATGCAATTTTTATTTAACTTATATTTTTTAAACTGTACAATTTTAGAAAATTTCCGCTCTGAAAAGCCGCTTTAAAAATTCTGAGTGGCATCCATTTGGCCATGGAGTTTTCACAGTGCAGGCACAAGGCGAGGCGACGGAAGCGCCTCGAGGCAAGCGCTTATTGTTAATTAACTACACGACACCACGATCGCACACCTTGGCTCCGAGGCACACCTAGAGCTACACTATTTTCTGAACTGTTACCTACAAACCTGTATCAAAAACTAGCACTTTCCCGCAGTATGCTTAGTAATTCTTATTGAAAGTCTATAGCTTGATATTTATAGTAAACTAGCTGAACCCTGCGGTGTTACCCGCTGTTATTGTCGTACCGTGGTACGCTAGTCTAAAAAAAGTCTAAGTTACTCCTTAGATCATCAGCTATCTGCCAGTGAAAGTCCCGTCAAAATCGGTTCAGCCCCCCCTTTTCCCCCTGGATAATGAGGCGTGTGATGAGTATAATCGTTAATTCTCTGTCTCTCTGTTTACGTACAGTCTGATATGGACTCTGCTTAGTTTCGGATCAGATCTACTGAGTTTTATGAGGTTGTTATTATGTTGTCAATTGACTACCTTGGTGGCACACTGGGAGCATATGCGACTGCTGTGCTTGAGGTCTCGGGTTCGATTCTCGGGTCAGACCGAATGTTTGTATGATTCGCAAATATTTGTTTCGGAGTGTGGGTATCTTCTATGTATGATGTGTATGTATTTAGAAAAAAAATGTATATATGTACATATATCAGTTGTCTACTACCCATAACACAAGCTCTGCTTAGCATGGTACTAGATGGCGTTGTGTGTTAGATGTACGAAATAATTATATATTATTTGAATTGTTAATGGAGTTTCTCAGTGTGTCCCAGGACTATGCTTCGATCGCCTAACGTCTTTGTATGAGGTGGAAGTTTTCTTATAGCTGCGACGGCTTTGCAGTAGAGGCAATGAGAGCGTTTAATGAGGCCGCCCCGGACAGGCGCGCCTCTAATTGATTAACTGTTCCCAGCACACAATCCCCAGCTTCCAGCTCCGCGCCGAGATGGAGGAAACTCTAATTAAGATCACTAAAGATATCTCTGCACTACTGTTTCAGGAGTTCTTTTTTTTATTTGAATTTCGTAGAGTGGTTTGTATTTAACGCAACGTTTGCTTCAGCATGTGTGAGCGAGCTCTATTGAAATGATACCACTATTTCACCGAACCCTCACCCCCATTCTATTCAAGAGGGGATTAAAAACAAGTTTCCAGATCTAAGTCAGAGTCAAGCATAAAACGGTCACCCATCTACAATTTGACCTTGTCGAATTTCATATATTTTTTAATATCACTATTTAACATGTCATGGATATACTTCGCACATTCAACACACAGCGCCATCTAGCCGAACACTAAGCTGACCTTGTACTATAAATAAATAAATAAATAAATATTTCGGACATATAAACACACAACGCCATCTAGTCCCAAGATAAGCAGAGCTTGTGTTATGGGGTACTAGACAACTGATACAAATACATATATACTTTTTTTTTTTTTGTATATACATACATATTATAGATAGAACACACCCAAACTCCGAAACAAATATTTGTAGATCATACAAACATTTGGTCCGACCCGGGAATCGAACCCGAGACCTCATGATCAGCAGTCGCTCACGCCAACCGCGAGACCAACGAGGCAGTCAAGCTAGATAGACTGATAGAATATTAATATACTTTTTTTGGAAACACATACATATTAAACATAGAAAACACACAAACTTCGAAACAAATATTTGAAGATCATACAAACATTTGGTCCGTACGCTACCACTGCGCCACCACCGTGGCTGTATATGTTTTGCATTATAGGTATCATAACATAGTCACCTCGATACTGCCTATATTGTTTTGGCTAAATTAGGTCATCAAGAACTCAAGCTCGCATCTGAGCTCCTCATTGACACTCGACAGCCTCTCGGCGGCTCTCTGCGACACGACGAGATAAAACATCCCAATTTATGCTCAGAGCCTACCTCTGTAGGTACTAGTAAATCATTATAATCTTTATCATCATATCATATACTAGCCAAGATATGAAGATACTTATATAATGGACTATTAAAAACAATAAATCTTATATATATATATATATATATATATATATATATATATATATATATATAAGAATATAACAAACATTCAGCTAACTTAATTTCAACTTTTTTAATATTGCATCCATAGATGGCGTTATTAATTTTTGGTAAAACGCGCTATGATTTGCTTTTGTAAAATGTTAAATTGATGAAAATATCATATTGAAAAATTATTACGTTGCCACTTTTGAGACACCCACTAGAATGGAGGAGAGTTGACTCGTCCTGCAAATAAATGTATTAATCATGGTAATTCACACAGTGGGACTGATAAACTGGGTCACACAAATGGGTCGACATTGGCACTCATTTATTGATAGTTAATTGTCCGAGGAGGCCAGGAATGCGGTCGATCCGGAGCAGCTGACCTCAGTAGTATTGTTTAGTGAGGTCTTCGTTAATTGTTAATTATATAGTTCTTGGTTTTTGCCCTTCTTTACATTTCTACAACTTGCGAATATTTGACTTTTATAATTAAAGTTACATCTGCGTTTTATGTTGGTGGTGAATTACTGTGCTGTACTGTGTTGCTTTAGCACAGCATAGGGCAGTAATTTAAAACAGTGTGTTTTTGGATGAACGTAATGCAATACCTACGGCATTAAGTCCGCCTTTGCCACTATTGTGCAAAAAGATTTGAATAATCAATAAATAAATAATGTGCCGTGATAACTTGTACTGCCTATTTTCAAAACAATCTTGCGCTGTTGGAAAGAGAAATCAAGCAATATGGGTTACAGAAATCTTACTATGAAATGCGAAAGTAACTCTGTTTGTCTATCTGTCCGTCGCGCTTTCATGCCAAAACTACTGTACTGATTTAAATGAAGTTTGGTACACAGATAATCTAGAGCATGAGAAAGGACATACTAGGTATTTTCCACGATAACCCACATACCTACACGCAGGCGGAAGAGCGGAAAAAGGTAGTAGTTAATACATTTGGTAAAAGTATTTGAAAAAACTTAGGAACCAAGTATATATTTTCCTCCTCTATATCTATACAGGTAAGGAAAACAGTCAAACCAACATAGATACCCCACTTTGGTTTTATTTCCATTGCTGAGAACAAAGCTACATTATCATAAAAGTGAGAAACATCTACCTGTACACAAAACAACACGGCACATTCACTTCGCCCCGACACTCTATATCAAAAGAAAATTTATTGCCATCCTCGAGAAAATGTCTCCACGCCTGTGTTTGCGTCGAGGGTATCTCAACAAATATTGTGTGTGTGTGTGTTTACGAGGACATCAAAGCTCGCCGCCGGCGTGAATGCCAATTGTTTTTTTTATCGTTTTCTCTAGACTTGTGATAGCATTCCTCCCCACTTCAGGCCCCTCGGAGTCTTCCTGATGTCTTAATGCCAAGTCCCTTACGCGGTGAAATTTGTTACATCCTCAGTCTAATGTACAGAGTCGGTTGGAATGTCAGGAGCGTCCTGACAATATTTGTTTCGAACGTCACTTCAGTTATTTTAGTATCATTTAGTTTTCCGACCTTTTTGGTACTTCATTCTAAAAATAAGATTATTTATATCCAAGAGCTACAAGGAGATTGGGTCGACTTGGCTTATAATTGTAGCCTATGCACCTATTTAACCTTTACCTTCGTATTATAGATATTTTTTTGAACTATTATTATCAGGGATAGATGGATATATATATATATAGATTTATTGCATCTAGATCGACAACATATCGATTATCGAAAATTACATTAACATATTTGGCAACAACAAATAAAATTAGTTGATCATGCAAAAACAGCAAACAAGGCCGGTTATATTCGCTCGCGGCCTTCCGTACGTCACGCAACACAACTATTATCACTTGACCCCAGAAACATTCAGTAACAACGCAAATCTGCGAACATTTACTCGAAAAACAGGAATAAAGAGAGCTCGTACACAGCTGGTTTTATAACAGTATTGGGGTCTGACCAGAATAACTTGACATCTAGAGCTTTTACCCAAACCCGATTTTAGTCTTATTCGGTTAGTGATGAGGGAAGAGGGGTAGCTCTTTTAGTTGTGGTTGTGGTGGGTATAGCAACCGCGTGTATTAGTGCTCACTTCACACGTACTACAAAGGTCGCTAACTGCCTGCTATTAACACTGCGCGACCCCCCTACAAAGTCACTAGAGATGTACCTAGGGCATAAACTTACTTGTCTTGTAAGGAATCGACTTAGTACCTAACCTTATCGATAGATCAAGGGTCATGTCGGAGGAATGAACATCAGATTTTATAACGAATGTGTTCCGACCGTTAACAAATGAACCAGAACAGTTCTGACAGCATAGTCTTTTTTTATCTTTGTAAATGAGAAAAAATGCTGAAAGCTACCGAGGTAGAAATTGTGAAATAGTTAACACAACCAGTATTAAATAAGATGTATGATTATTTTTAAAAAACACCGTAATTGTGTTTTAATAAGCTATACGCTAACTTATTATTGAACCCATAGACGGCTCCTTTTTTAAATTACAAAATAAAATAGCTAAAATGCAGTGGCGGTGTTCAAATTTTGTGTGAATGTTTCATTTCTATATTTTTATAACGAATGGTGGAGATGTGTTAAATGCATAAATTCCTTTTCAAGTCAGCTATAAAATCAACACAAAAAAATGTCCCTAAAGACATAACCACGGTATCAACTAAACAAAACCAATCAGTGCTAACCTCTTATCTCGTGCCATCAATTTTCTAATCAATCACAAATTGTCACCTCCGAAAATGATTCAATCAACAAAATAAAATAATCGCTTAGAGACCGAACACTTGCCACGAGTATTAATGCCCATCCCTAGGCGCACCGCCCGCGGCTACCGTCTCTAACACACCGAAACAACACCCTGCTACCTACATAGTAAGATCTTAATTCCATTGTTCACTTATCTCATTATTTTTCTGCACGAACTTAAAAGAAATTGTGCTCTATTTCTAAGATGTTAAGTTATACAGTTGTATTTGGTACTGTTTTTTATTTTTTGACAATGATTTCGGGTATAACAAGGGCGCGCGCCCCAATGTGCCGATATTTTGTACTGAGCTTGTATAATAAATCAACAGATACAATCCTATCACTAATTGCGAGTCGATTATTTAATTTCTTGCTAAGATTTACATTATAATTATTTGTTTATTAATACGTACGTTTATCGTACTTAATACGATATGTCTAAATGGTTATGGAATCCCATCTTTTTCTTTTTAAAGAAAATATTTGTTTAAAACTTACAGTCTCTCTTTCAAATAATGTGAGTAACTATTGCCAATATCAAATACATAAGGTATATATATATTTACATTTGTGTTTTAATTACTTATAAAATATTTAATTCTGACCTGAATTTAATATTTTTACAGATTTCCTGTTACTCTTTCTTCAACAAATTACTGAATTTATCAATAAAAAAGCAGTGCAGATTATGTTGTACGTATTTACTACCTAAGGAGATTAATGACCCAATGACCAAGTCACGCATAGTTCTGCTTATGCACCTACATGTTAAAGCTAGTTAAGGCTAAATAACAAGTATCGTTTTAGTTTGTATTTTCTATTTCTACGGTGTAAGTATTAAGTACTGATTACATTTTGTTAACTGTAACTATCAATATGGATAGTATAATTCGAGCTCTTTAAATATAAATTCATTTTTTTCCAAACAAAAAAAATATTTAATAGATATAGTAAATGCCTGTATTGTAATCAAACAATATTTAGTATACATAGAATCACTCAACAGGACGCCACCGTTTTCAATAAATACATAATCGCGAACAAAACGCGTTTAACATAATAACATAATGTTGATAATTATGAGAAAACTGCACAATGAGGGGGGCGGAGTTAACCCTTTGCTGGTACTTATCCCATTGAGCATAATGTCACGACTCAACAACAACCAGTTGTTGAGTCGTCCCAAAATATTGTGACACGGGCCCACCTTGTTTCGGGCTCACAATGGACTAGATCGGGACCCAAGGCGTCTCACTATTGTCGAACGCTATTGTTGCAATTTAAAGAGCATTTTGTTATTTAAATTCTTGAGGTTTCGTGGTTTCTTATTCCGTTTCGAGTATAAAGTGAGAAATTAACAGCATGAATGATGAGAAATCTTGAGTATTATTAAGAAATATTGTATTGTGAACTGATCAAAGATGGCATAAAACAAAGACTGCAGTATATAAGAGAACAAACTATGCACATACATATTTCATTGCAAAACCTTACTTTTTCAATATTAAATATTTTAGGTGTTTTTTAAAACTATAGAACTCTGTAACAGTAGGACAGAAATTGCTTAAAGCTCAGTGGATTACTGGGTTACAGGGCCGCACCTAGTTTAGCTACAGATACCTGGGAGGCGGTAATCGCTTACCATCAGGCGATACGTCTGCTCCTTTGCCTCTTTATTCCATAATAAAAAAAGATACGACTACCGGACCCTGACTATCTAAAAGTACTATAACATTGGCAAATACAAATGTTATGTGAATATGTACGTATGTTATACGCAAATATGTTGACCGATTTAAAACCGTGTATCTGTAAGACTTAAAACCTCGTTTATGAAATATCGTTTCCTTTAAACCCTGATAAATTAACAAGACTTTTGTAGGGAATGTTGTTAATGTACTTCGTGGTTGTATGTAAATTGTATTTACATTTTTGTTTTTTTTTTTAATATTATCATGTTTTGTTTCTTTCTTTACCTGTTTCTTAGGTATTTAAAAAAAAAAATTATAAGCTATATTTTAATCTCTTAATACACACTATTTTAGTGCATGCATGCTGTGGCCTCTCATAAAACAAAGGAGTGGACTAGCCAAATAAACAACAAGATAACATGATTACTAAATGTGATTTGAGAAATTTCGTTCTATTTTTGCATTTTTTAGGGTTCCGTGCTAAAGGAAAAAAACGGAACCCTTATAGATTCGTCATGTCTGTTTGTCTGTTCGTCCGTATGTCACAGCCACTATTTTCCGAAACCATAAGAACTATAATGTTGAAACTTGGTAAGTAGATGTATTCTGTTAAATTGGTCGGTCAATTTTGTTTCTAGAACTGCCTAAATATATGTCATTAACAAACCAAATTTCGGACACAGCAACAATTACGTGAAGCACATAATAACTTGAGAACTGTTCGCAACTTTTTATGTTCGTTTCGTGGAATCGTTTGTTTATGTTGCCTACTGTGCAGCAACTCAACAACGGGGTTGAGAACAGAAAAACTTTCAAGTGGGTGTGGGACGTGTGGGTCCAGTACGATAAATATGTATTTATAGGACAGATAATTGGATAGCTCGTTCCAATATCTACCGACAAAAGAAAGGTGAAAGCAAATTTGAAATAAAATAAATCTTGGATTTCTTCGAAAAACTATCTTAGTTGATATTTAGGGATTCATCTTTAAAAAATGGTTGATATCTTGAATTACAGGTATATATTGTACATGAAATGAAAATTAAAATAAAATAAAGAATACAAATGTGAGGTATGCTTATCCAGATAAAAAGTAATTAGTACAGATCTATATCTAGGGAAAATTCGAGTATAGACCCCAGAATAAGTGATGGAAGGAGTTAGTTCTTATTTACTCATTCGATTAAAGTAACGAAACGAAGTGGTTTCCTTTACATCGGTTTCCTCCAAGACCAGGCTCATGACCGAGCATGACTCTCTCTGCTTAACAAACTAAAGTTGTTCAAGAAACTGATATAAAAATGATAGAAACTGATTAAACGACTAATCTCATAACTCACTTATTTCTGTTGTTATACACTCTAAACAAAGCAATTAAACTAGAAGCGCGTGTGCGAAGTATTCGTAGGCAATTATGATCGGTATGAAGGTAGGCGCTTCCATCAAAATGCTTGCAATAAAATTTCAATTACCTTGAACCGCATGGACTTAGCTTGCATCTCAAATTATAAGAGGTCTTTTGTTAGTGGATTAGCCGGCGAAATTCGGAGGGCACGCGGGCCCGACACCCGCCGTAATTGAAATAACTCCTCGCATTAGACGGTATTATAACCACCAGCTCGCGTTGACACAATCCACCCCCCTCGCTAGTTCACGAACATTACGAGCGCGGGTTAATAATTAGAATTGGCAGAGTTCCGGGTTGACTAGTCGGTCCGGTATAGTAGTACATTCTTAGAGGATTACAAGTTTAGTGTGACATAGGGTTCAATTAAGTAACCCCTCAGTCGATTGGATATGAATTTATTGGTGTCATAGAGTACTTGGTAATGCGGTCGGTGGAATGTGAACCATTTTGGTCTTCTGTCTGGTGAGGAGCTGACTATTGCTCATTTAGACCCCAGTTCGATAAGGGTCTGGTTAATATTAATATCACTGACATTAATTTGCCATTAGAATATGAGTAGAGTGTTCGAATTCCAGATCAGGCAAGCTTTGGAAGCTGGAGCTAAAAGCTTTGCGATTCCCTGTGTGATGAATCATTTTTTCATGTAAATCTTAATTGAGGTGAATACAAAGCAGATTCTAATGGCGGTGGTCACTCAGACGATCCGGGTTTTTATGACTTCATAGCTTAGTGGGTAAGTTTACACATTACATTAGGAATAATGTTAATATAAATCTTGTGGTAGTTGAACATCGATTGTTTTATGCCTTCTTTGATTTAATTACTCGTATAATCTGGCCTGCTATTTCACGCTTGGTAAATTTGCTGAAAATGTATAAAAGAAAAAAAATTAAAGCAAACAGTAAAAATTGCTCGTAGTAATCTACGCTGAAAGAAGTACTAATCATCGAAGAAGTCACTGTACTAAAAAGAGATAAGAGGATCAGAAGATTTTTGGGCTCCGTGTCAGTCAAAGAAAATCTAAGATTTATCACAGGTTCATTCACAGTCGATCAACCATAAAAATCATGCAAATAAAAAAATATCAACGCATTAAGGAGTGAGCACACCGCACGCAATGCCTCGGGACTAGTAGTGCGAGGACGTGTCCGGAATCGTAATACGGTGTTTACAGCGAGGTGCCAAGATGGCCGACTAACTCGAGGGCCCGCTAATGAATCGTGGCGCGGGTTAGTAGGCAAATTAATATCTACACATTGTGTTTCAGTTTACACTTTACCACTGCACTGTACTCAAGGTGAAGCGACAGTGCATGGCTCTATGAAAAATGAGTTAAACATACTATTCTTAATATTTTTATGTCCAGCATAGTAAAACAGAAGCGGTAAAAGGATTACTTTTAATTGTCTTTTTCTCAGCGTTAGTACTCTTAGAAAGTTAAAGGTCTTTAGTGTTTTAAATTTTAAGATATTCTGATTAGAACAATTATCCTGATTATTTTTGTTGTTAAATAATTCTAATTTTAAATACTAATCTAAAAAATATTTTTAAACAATGTGTGTAGTGTTTTTGCCCTTTTGTCATCATTTTTGACAAGAGCTGCAACTACGTATGTATATTTGAAATATTTGCAGTGAAATTTTGTATTCCAATAAATTGTCCGAATGAAACGCTTGGTGCTAAATGATATAATTAAAATAATAAACTGACTTGTTCACCTGGCCCAATTTCCTGAATCAAAGAGGAACGCCAATATTCACAATAATTACCACTCGCGCGGGCCAGCTGACGAGTTGATAAGTTGACGAGGCGAGGCGCGCTGATAGGAAATAAAATAATCACGATGACTCATTACTACTCAACTCCTTGTTAAGTCTCATTTCAGTTGACGGCTCTGTCAGTTGATTGACTCGAGTGGGGCCCGCCTCAATTAAATCCCTTGCTAACATTTCTATTAATTAAACGAAGGAATTTGATACGAATCGTCAATAGAGCTCCGTCTTATTGACGCTATTAGAGAAGGCTATTGTATGTAAACATTTTTGTGTTTCATTATGTTTGACGTGTAATTGGTGGTTAGGTGGTACGGACTGACTTTATTACATCGTCTTATTAAGTTGTATGGTAATTGATAATTAATTCAATCGCTTTAATTACTTTTATTTCGTTAGTAAGCTTTAAATGAAGGACCACTAAAAAAATTTTTTATTTCAAATAATTAAAGTTTTGACTTATCATAATGTTACTACAACGATAAATACTGAATAAAACTAAATACAATATGTTATTGTAGTGCTTCAAGTCAATTATGTATTAAGTATTATCATCAAAAAGTGCCTAAACAACACAAAAAGTAAGACACTCTTGTCATAGTCACCTCATTTTATGAGAAAAATATTGATGTATTAAATTTTTTGCAAAGATTGCATTGTTGAGTTTGATAAAAGACAAAAGGATGCACGTAGTCTAAAGTGTCTCGTCAATAGCACGTTGACATCGAGTGGGGCACTGATGCGCCGAGGCAATAGAGAAGTCAAGGCGTTGTTGACTCGAGGCGCCGAGTGTGTAATCCTCTTAACGTTTTGTGAACAACTTAACTTTCGGATTTGTATTTACGTGCATTGATTAATTACTGAGCTATATGGGAGTGTAATTTATTTAAATTATGTAATAATATGCATTATACAGTTTGAGTAATTGTTAAAGTGAATGAATTTACGTATTTAAAAACTTTTTGTGCCAACGGTTACCTTTATACAGTTGTACACACACACATATCATTTAAATAGTTTCTCAATTTAATCAACTTTCTGTGCTAGACTACCCTTATTTCTGGTTTTCTTTATTATTTTATAATAGCAAAGACAATAAAATAAACATTCTCAATATAAACTTATTTGATTCCAAAAATATAGAAAGATTCACATGTCAATATAATAAAGAAATAACTTCACAGAAAGCCAAAAACTCAGGTTCCACCGAGATTTGAACTCGGATCGCTGGATTCAAAGTCCAGAGTGCTAACCATTACACCATGGAACCAGATATTAGTACTGCCATAATTGACAGTGACAATCGGTTTTGGTATATTTAAAAACATATCTTTATCTAATACCTACAACTGGTCATATACTGATCGAAACGATTCTTGAGTATGAATGCCTAAACATACCATAAAATTTAAAAAGTCGAAGAATTTGTATGAACGCTTTCATCTTAGGAACTAGTGGTACGAATTTAAATATTATTTTAGTATCAAATAGCCTATTTATCGCAGAAAACACTAGCATCTACACTATTACAATATGATTCGACCAATAAAGCAGGGCATGATTGAAAAATGTTTCAATAAAATGAAAAAAATAGTAAATGTTTGGTTTAATTTAGCTTCGCTTTCAATATCTACACGTCTTTGACCTACTTAAAGTTTTACAAGTATGATTTTTTATTCATTCTCAACTTACATACAATCAAAACAAGGCTCCAAAGCAGAAAATACTATCTAGGAGACTTTTATCCATTATGACCTGACTCAACAACAAAAGCAAGGAAGTGCCCACAACTTTCCACGATTACGGCGCACCACAATGCGTGGTGACCGCAGTGATACCACGCTCCACTCACCACACTTTATTTATCTTACACCTAACATAATTGAGGAAGTATTTAGCTCGCCTTTTGTTGCGTTTTTTTTCTCTTAATACTGTTAAATTTGTACGACACGACTTAACTGACAGGCGTTTGAAAAAATATAGGGTTGTCAGGCGAACGGATGTGAAAGTTTATTTCTGGCAATTATGTTTAAAATAGCACAAATAATACGCTGGGAAACATATTTATGCAGGTGATATTATTTTCTTATATTATTCATGTTACGCAAATTATAACCAATCAAATAAAACAGTTTCGTCTAAAACTGTCCTTAGCAGAGATCGGTTTATCTTATAGTACTTGTATTAGAGTATCTCTTCTTAAATAGTTACTTTTCATCGTCTTATACTAATTTTGATAACTGTATCACTACCTGGCAGTCGATACTTAAGTACGGAACGAATCGATAGTACACAGTTAGCGTCATGGAGCAACTTTTTTATATAATTCTCATATTATCAATTCGAAAGTAACTATGTTTTGTCTGTTTGTTGGTCTGTTACGCTTTAACGCCTTAACCGATTGGTATTAATTTCAATATAGAGACAGATTAGACCTTACAGAAGGACATGGGCTACTTCTTATAACCGACTTACACGTGGTTGGAGTCTCAAGCAAAAGCTGAGGATAAAATAAATTTGAATATAATAAATATAAATAGTTGCATTTTAAAAGCTGTAAATGTTACTCTAATTTACAGGATATTTTATATAGAACTAGCCGAACCCCGCGGTCTTACCCGCGGTTATCGTCGTGCGGCGAGTAACGCCGCGGGACAAAGTTAATCTTAAAAAAAGTAGCCTTAATTACTCACTGCATCAGCTATCTGCCAGTGAAAGTCTCGTCGAAATCGGTCCAGTCGTTCCAGAGATTATCCGGAACCAACAGACAGACAGTCAGACAGTGGAGAGAGACAGACAGTCAAAAATTTTTTTACCCACTTTTTTGGTATATGTGCCGTGTTTGGTACATATGCATTTAGTAAAAAGCGGTTATTTTAATATTAAAAACAGACACTCTAATTTTATTTATTTGTATAGATATATATAAATAAATTTATTTTAATACCAATTTAGTATGTGTGCCAGCCCTTACCGCTTACGTCGCGTCTTCAATAGAGGTGTTCAAGTTACGTGCATTGTCTATCGCTGCAAATCTTATTCGATTGTACTCGCGCCTCGCCTCGCCCGTTGTGCCGTGTACACTCCGCTTTATTTTGGTAACTTAATCGCGCCTAAATAGGCTCTTGACTAGCCAAGTAAAATATTGTAATATTAAACCTGCGTTATAAATAGCTCACTTTAAAGGTAGCTTCACTTTTATTACAAGGTACTTTTTATACTTTATAAATAACCTGCTGATAAACATGAGAGATACTTGAGTATGTATATTAAGGATTGTTGCGAAATCTTCATGTTATCGAATTTCTAAAGTGTAAGCTCATGAGATAAAATGACAATTGAAAAGGATATCGTATTTTGTATAATTGTATTAATTAAGTAGTAGGTGTCAATAAAGCGCAGTCATAAGTAAGTTTTTAAGTTTAATTTTTATTGAAAGGTTATGATATTGCATGAGAGCGTGAAACAGACAGACATCTTAATATAGTTATTACTATAGACATCATTACCAGGTTACAATCGTAGCACAGTCTAGATATTACATTCAAAGCTATATTTGTTAAAGACATATGATATGTAATTCACTTGACCTGCTCAGTCTTAGAATCTAACAACAAAAAAGGTACCCACATCAAAGTAGATAACAGAGTATTAAATAGCCATTGCCAAGTCTGAGGAGAATCGCCCAATTTTCGAGCGAGCACTTTTAAATTAGAATTCCTTGTGGTGCTTAATTATTTGTTGCTTAATAGATGTAATTGTTCGCAGGGTTCCCGCAAATCAAGTCGCCGTACAGCCCGAGCAGCCAGCCACACCTTACCGGTGAGCATTTTTGTCCACTAACTAACTTTATTAAGACTTGCAACCCTAGGGGAAACTGACTTTACTGGTGCAGTTTTATGGTTAAGTTCTAAGGGTTAAGTTAGAAAATGAAATTTGTTGAAATTATTTATTTTAATGTAGGTATTAGAGGGCTAGTATGTAATGTTAGTCACAGTAGTGAAATCTCCTAAGGTAAGTAAGAGTAGAAGAAATTGGAAGGCAGTTGTCTTTCCTACCCTAAAGGGAAAAATATTTCACCTTATAATAATGATACTTTATTTCGAACACAATTTTCATAGCTAAATTACATTAAGAGATAGAGAAAATAGACAAATACAAATTGTATGTAGGTATGTGTGTGTTATTCATACGTTACAAAGGTGGAAATAACACGGTAGTATAGTTCGAGGGAACACATGGGTAGCCCTGAAAATTGATGTGTAATATAAATCCCTAGATATTATTATGGTACAACAAGTTAATTCTACAAAGTGACCTAGAGCTCACTGTGTGTACATAGTTTAGTTCACAGTTACGTATAAAAATGAATCGACAATCAATTACTGTTGATAAATGATCAAAAATATATGTTGATCAGCAGAGTGGTCTGAAAATTAGTACCTATAAATTAGAAGCGTCGCGAAACTATGGGGAACAATACATTTGCCGGTGATTTAGGAAAGTGGCTCTACGGGGGGGTGAGATGAGGGGTGAAAGGGGTGCTGGGTATCCCTCGTACACCCCCCGCTCACCCCGCACACACCCCGCCTTTGTCTCAGTAATGAATCCGCCAAACGCCAAACGTCACCGCGCAGCCGCTCAACACACTCGATATCACAAATCATACGTCCTTCTATTAGCTATTGCAAGTTCAGCTCTATTTAAACTCGTAAACAGTTTAATTCTCATTGATACAAATTGGATTTATTGCCTTACTTTTGATTACATAAACAGGAATTCGCTTAGAACGTGAGGTTTTAGAGAATTTTCTTTAATGCAAATTAGTTTTGGTGATAAAGATATAATGGTGACGCTTAAATTACTTAATAACGAAGGTCACAGGTCTCCGAAGCTCTGTTCATTTCAGGGCTCAGACAAAATGAAACGATACGAATGGGCTTTTCGTAATTTTGTTAATTAAACATAGGTACAGTAACGATGTGGTTTGACTCTTGTGTGGTACGATTCTTATGAGGTTTTTCTTTCTTTGAGACCGTCACTTGATGGTACTATTTCCTCGTTTTGTTTGTCACGGCGTGTACATTTGCCGTGTACGGCTATACATACAGTGCGTGGCAGTGTGTGTTGCCAACCCCATGAAAAGCTCACAGAAAACAAACCTGACTCCCGCCCGGCAGCCATTTGTAAAAATTGCCTTCGCCGCCATTTCTGTGCGGGAATTTCATATTTGGAACGCCGCAGGGAGGAATTCGCGAGTGGATTTTGACATTTCCATGATGGCGCCGATGTTTTATTGTTTTCTAAAACAATGAGAGCCGCGGGCGCCGCGCGATGGCCGCTTCGCAATACATTGTTTAGCGCCCGCCATCTTTAATTTGAAAATTAGGGGCCTATTGTTTTGGGTCGACTACAAGTCGCTCCTGTAATGACTTTGACCTCATTGGTCGTGGAGAGGCCCGGCTTATTGACTGTGGAGCCTTGGCGCTAAACGGTCCACTTTTCTCTTTATGGCGGGTCAAACATTTAACCTTCTAATGCTTGCAGTTAAATAATCAGGACTACGTACGTAGCTATATTTACCTGAAAAGAAACAGCGTTTCGAATAAATTATTTTATTAATTATTTTGAATGTTATCTTAATAAAAAATCTGAAAGTATATTTATTACTTTATATAGATTCATATACCTACTTATATTTACTACTAGTTGTTGCCCGCGGCTCCGCCCGCGTGTATGTCGGTTATCGCGGCAAATAGTAGCTAATGTGTTATTCTGATGTATTAGCTATATTACTGTAAAGTTTGATCCAAAGCCTTTCAGTAGTTTTTGCGTGAAGAAGTAACAAACATACACACTCACTAACTTACGCCTTTATATATTAGTGTGATTATTTCATCCAAGCCACTCTATCGCTGCCGTGAAGGATAAACAAATAAGAATAATTTCACTTTTACACAATTGGTTTTTCTAAACATTTTTTAGTTGAGTAGGAGTAAATTTTAATTCTACAGAGTCCCGTGTATTTAAATCTTAACAATTTATAATGAATTTATTTTATGATATGAATGAAAATAATCTATAATAAACAGGACCTCTATAATTCAGATAGCATATTTTGTGACTAGATCTATTGTTTACTAGCAAGTATAGTTACTAGCAAGGTAATACAAACTAAATTAACGCCGTCTATGAATGCAACAGACCAATCAATGAACACTACAAATCAGTGTCAAATCTGTGTGTAACTGGTGTTGACAGTTGACACGCTACTTGACAGTTAACACCCCGCCGGCGCCAACCAACTAAATCTCAAACGTTTGTTCAAAGGTTGGCCAAGAGGAAATTATTTTTGTTTTTGTCACTATAAGACGAGTAGCGTCTGTTTATACAAACAATACCCTAACTAACTTACTCTTACACGTTAGACAAACCGTATCCTGTAGTTTTAAGGGCTGTTTTTCTGTGAACAAGTGCGTGTGTTTTTTGTCAGTTGTGTGCAGTATTGTATGTCAGAGAAGCCGCAATGTGTTGTAACATTAAGTGGCGACAAGTTGTAATAACAAGCAGTATATTAACGCGGTTGTCGGCCACTTTCTTAGCCACGGATGAGCTCCGGTTACTCGCTGGAGTAACTCACTGTCAAATGTTTGATTGTTGATACAAATACAATATTTGACACACGTACCGAAGGTATAGGTTTACTTGCTACTTTATTTTTATTTTCATATAACTTAGTAACCAACACTCGACTTGCTTGAGCAGATACACAACACAACAGCATTGAACAAGCTCTATTCGAGTCAAAAAACATTTGTAACGTTTATGTTCAAGTACAGGATTCATAAAATAAATTAACCATAAATAACTACAATCACAGTATACAATCAGAATTTCCCAATTGTTGTTACGTGTTGTTATCTCTAGGCCCACATTACAGGACCGGATAAACATACAGTTATTCACAAAGTTGGTAGGTAGTTACATCTTCTTGTCTTCGATATCCAGGGGACCTTCTAGATGGGGACCCTGAATTCAGATGAACCTGTCCAGTATAAAATGAGGATGCATGCTTTCAAACTGATTTTAAGTAGAAACACCATATACCTACTCCAGGCTTATGCGTAGCCAAGGAGCCGGGCATTCGAAAGGTTTTCTTTCCTATCACCAAAAAAGTTTACTTCCTCATTAAGTCTCATACACGCTGTACAGAATATTTGAACTAATTGATTGTCGTGTAACGAATCTCATTTGTAGCGGCGAGTGTTGAGTAAACATAGTGAAGTGTCACTAATTGTGGCGGTGTTCGGTTCCCGGGCGGAACACGTTGCGTATTCGCCCAGCCGTGGGACAACACATGTGGCTGTGTTTACTTTACTGAATTGGCGGCTTGTTAACAAGGCAAAGTTAATTGAGGGAACCTTCATACAGTCGGAGAACTTGTAGTTCTTATATTTGTTTAAATATCTAGTAAAACGGTTTTCGTGTTTTTTCATGAATTTATGTGAGGAAACTACTTTAAGCGGTGATTGACTGGATCAAATGATAAAGGCGTTGAGTCGTGAAACAGAAGGTCCCTAATCTGCCTGCGCAGTGCCAACATTTTTCGTTTCAACTTCCTAGCCTTTATTATTCCCAAGATTTGGGGTCGGCTACTGGTTCAACTAGTTTTACCTGAATTTTAGTTTTTGCACAGAGCGACTGGTATCGGACCTCCGCAACCCTGAGGGCGAACTGAATTCGATGATTGAACTAGTTGTCAGTATATTTGAGTGCACTGACTTCACAATAACGATTACCATAGATGTTAGTGACAACCGGGACCGACGGCTTAATGTGCTCTCCGAGGCACGGGCGGGAAATACCGCGATCTTTCCATACTAACCACTAGACCAACGAGGCAGTTACCTGCTCATACTATATTAGGTAATAGTGTTTATGTTCAGCAAGTAAATTGTATGTTTCAATTCTGGTACTAACCGACTACACATAAATACAATGTATCATCCTCAGAGCATAATATGATCAGTGGTATCATCTTTTAGCCAATATATCACAGATTCCCACCCTACTGCTTTTGACGAAAGCGCTATAACATAAAATCCAAGTATATTCACACTGACCTCTAATCATAATTGGCGAATTGAAACGTTCTTGTTAATAATTCAATGGATAGGTTGATTACTTTGATTGAATAGAGATAGCTTTAGCATGCAATATATGTGTCCTATTTATGCAAATAAAGGTTATCTATCTACCTATATATTACTGCCTCGTTGGGCTAGCGGTTGGTATGTGCGACTGCTGATCATGAGGTCTCGGGTTCGATTCCCGGGTCGAACCAAATGTTTGTACGATCTACAAATATTTGTTTCGGAGTTTGGGTGTTTTCTATGTATAATATGTACGTATTTAAAAAAAAAAAGTATATAAGTATTCATATCAGTTGTCTAGTACCCAAGCTCTGCTTAGCTTGGGACTAGATCGCGTTGTGTGTTAGATGTCTGAAATATTAAAAAAAAAAAAAAATATATATATATAGTTACTATAAGGTTGCACATATTGTGTTCGTTTGTCCTCTGTACTGTATTAAGAAACACTTGCAGTACAACCCAATATCAGTTTCACAATATACTATTATGTTACAATGATTATGATACAATAACTTCATTAGATTAAAAGAAACAAGTGGATGTCTCAATCAAAAGTATTGTGTAATACGATGTGCGCACACGCAGCCTTTATAGAATCAAGAACTAATGAATGTATCAATTAGCGTATATAACCAATTGTGTATGACATTACTCGCTTATTGTAATGTTTGTTTAGATAACGAGGTTTTTACGTAACGATAGCTAAATTCAATTAATGCTATTGTTAATAAGATATGTTCTGAATGTGTATTAATTCAGTGTTAGTAGAGATTTGAGTGAACAGCTGTTTCTGAAACACTTTACATAGAAAGATAGCTCTGATTAAAAAAAATAATTTAAATGTTTCTTCATGTTATGGGAAGCCTCGCTTGCTCTACTATAGATATATTGCTGATAATTTATATAATAGTATATCTTTAGTATTATAAATGCGAAAGTTTACGAGGAACTCTTTCACGTAAAAATTTCTGAACAGATTTATACTTTACAGTAATCTAGCAACTAACACATAGGTTACTTTTACCGCGATGTCCGACATACACGCGGGCGGAGCAAAAGCTAGTGATTTTACAATCTTTTATTTAGCCTTACCTGTCCCGATGTTTATCTGTAATCAAATGTTACAAGTTCAATTTGAACCACTTCCTGATTTCCGATTGAACTGAAATTTGAAATATACCTTCAGTTCTGATGACAACGCAATCAAATATAATAGTATTATTATTAAAATTAAAAAAAAAACATTTACATTTTACATTAACATATTACATTTTTCTGAACAACCCACCCAATATGGGAATCAAATGAAAGGGCTTAAAGTTATTTTTTTAATATAAAAAAACTTTTTAAATTAATCACTTGTCATCAGTAAAACATAAAATAAATCTACTTACAAATAATAGGTATAAGTACAACTTTCTGAAGAACAAAAATGTTAATAGCTATGTACCTACTTAGAATCAAGTTTTGCACATTACTTACTTATTTACATGACTTGTATAGCATGCCAAACGACAGATTTCAAAATGAACATTAAAATTCCACGAAAAAATTCCCACAACTGTGAGATGACATCTTAAAGCAGTTTACTGTAATCTCACAAAAATTGACGATTACATTTGGTTAGTAATGTCACGCGATAACGCGTTTATCAGCAAGATGAGAGCCGCTGATACTAACATCCCCGAATACAGACCTCCCGCGTCCCTCGGGCTTCGTTACGCGGACATTCGCAGAGGTATCAACTAAACGATATTTTTGCAAGGGTTCCTTGTCATACTCCCTTGTAACGAAGAATTTTTTAGGTAAGTAACATTTGTTGTAGACTTTATCTATACTAATATATAAAGCGGAAGAGTTTGTTTGTTTGTTTCAACACGCTAATCTCAGGGACTACTGGTCCGTTTTAAAAAACTCTTTCACTGTTAGATAGCCCATTTATCGAGGAAGGCTATAGGCTATATATCATCACGCTAAGACCAATAGGAGAGGAGCACCAATGAAAAATGTTTCAAAAACGGTGGAAAATTATAACGCGACGGGCAATAGAAGACGCAAACAAGGTTGCGTGGGTCTGCTAGTCATACTATATACTGTTGGGTCTAGAATAAGGATTAGGATCAAAGTCCATTGTTATAGAGACCTCTCCTTAGAAAACAGATTTTGGCCAACTATACCACTGTAATCATACGCTGGTATATTGGTTTCTTTCTCCTTGTAGTGACGTTATCTTGTGTGGTTTGTTTATGGCATTGTACGTCACCCAGGGATGAGTACTGTGTAGTGCTTATCCATATTCTTTATCAGTCAACACATGGATAAAGGATTAAAATACTCAGGCATATTCTTTTTTTTGTTAAAGCATTTTTATTAAATACTAGCTGAGTCCTACGGTATTACCGCGTTTAGCGGTGTTAGCGTTTGTTATTGTAACCGCGGGCAACGCCGCGGGGCGAAGCTAGTCTAAAAAGAGTAGCCTAAGTTACTCCTTATACCATCAACTATCTGCCAGTAAAAATCCTGTTTAAATCGGTCCAGTGATTCCAGAGATTACCCGGATTACAAACAGACAGACAAAAATTGTAAAAAAAATGTTATTTTGGTATATATATCGTGTATACATACTTATGCATTTATTAAAAAGCGGTTATTTTAATATTACAAACAGATACTCCAATTTTATTTATTTTTATAGATAGTAACTTTGACTGCACGGTTTGCCTGGTGGTTTAACTACTGCGCCAAGTGTTGTCGGTTCAAATCCCACATGGGACAACACTTTGTGTGATCCACAAATTGTTGTCCTGATTCTGGGTGTTCTTTGTCCTTTTCATGTATGTTTGTAAAGTCCTCCGCGACACAGGATGTTCATTTCTTATGCGGGAATTGTCTCTTTAAAATAAAATCTTCTGGATTACCAGCCAGAGTCGCTTGAACGGGACAGTCAACTTAATTCAATCAAGTAATTCTTAACTCGTTAATAAATACGTTTTTCCGGAGAAATTGTACTGTAATTTCATTTATCATGTTCGTGGTGAGAAAGGAAATTGAATTTGTTACTTTCTCAGCGCTCATGATTAAATTTATTTTGAGCTTCCAAAATTGGCTCGCTACTTGTTGGTTATCAAACTCAGTTTATTTCGTATATAATATACCGATCTTATATGCTACTCAGTTATTTTTCATGTTATTTGTGACTATGAACAGGAAGGACGACTCTTCTAACCAACCGATACATGATTTAAATAAGCTGACAGTATCACAAAATAATTAAAACATTATTTGTGTACATTCATTGTATAAACAATTTATATAAATAAAAATCAACTATTGAAAGGTATGTAAGAGCATAACTTTCGTTGGACTGTACAAAATTGATATTTTTTTTGTTATTGTCAGGATAAGGTTTGCTTAGAAGAAAATTATGCCGCAACTGTACACTACATTTGGGAATCTGAGGTGGCGGGTATAAATACTGAAACGAGTGAATAAGGATACAGAAGACCCATAGGCATACCCCAAGCGCCTTTGTTACGGGTGTCCATGGGCGGCGGTCATCGCTTACCTAAAACGAAAATAAAATATAACAGATAGTTCGCTGGGTCAACTAGTAGGTAATAAAAAGTGATCTTTTACCAAGTTAAGTTACAATGTGAGCTTGATCTTGAATTGATTACATTCCTCAATACGTCCTCATATGTCTTATTCTTAGCCAGTGCCTTATCTTCATTGTACTCCCAATTTTCTTCTCAAAATTCCCTGTAGATGGCAATATTCTTTTCATAAATTTTGGGACCTGAATATAGATGTGACTCCATTTTTTGCTACCCATAATATTATTTTCTAATATTTTACAGCCTAAACCAAGCCTAAAAGTCATTAGTTACCTGAAGCATAAACATGAATCGTTTTTCTTGTTAAGTCTGATATTACGATATTAACTGTGGCATTGCGTTATGATGGCCAGTAGAGTACGAGTGTCGGGCCGGGGGCAATGGCGAGGAACAATTTAAAAAGCCATGCGTTTCATTAAACACGCCGGGAGCTGGTGAACATGGATTTGATGACACCAACGTTTATAGGAACACTTATTTTTTGATCATTTGTAATATGAATAGTGTTTGGGTTGAACAGTATGAAGATTTATAGATATCTTACATTAATTGGTTGTATAGTTGTGTTTCTTATTAATTTAGCGTTTAGATATCTAGGTATAGCTAACTAAAAATAAATAAAGTACTTTAAATATAGTAGTATAGTAGTTTAAATACCAAAAGTTGGATTTGTTGGACAGTTGGATTGGCAACCCCAAGCCGTCAACAGCTGATTAGAATTTGTTCCGATAATTTTTTATCAAAAAAATAAATTTAAGTGTTAAATTATAACATTGAATAACCAATTTCACGCTAAACATTCTAGTAATTATAAGAATAATTAAATCTCACAGTTATTAGGAGTATAACAAGTGTAATTTGTAAGTTTAAGGCTACTGCTAACTGACAGTTGCGTTTCAACGCTTATTGTGAAAAAATAAATTTTATGTGATCACTGTGACTTTATAGTCATCTCTTTCAAGGTATTTATTATTTTATCTTTCTTATAATAATAATTTATTCACAGTGCAAGCATAATTTTACAGAAATATCTATAGTTATTCAAACTCATACTGTTTATAACTACCTCCCATTAGTTGATTACAATTCTTCTAGTTTTGTAGTTAGAAAATAATTCCAAATTCTTCTATTTTAAAATGATTCAAACTCGCAAAGCATTGGCTCGTCAGGAGGAGGCCAAACTCCAAATGACATTAAAAGAACTAAAAGCTACCAAGGAGAAGTGTGATCGGCTGATGATAGAGAGAAATGATAGTGAACAAACTCTCTTGGATACTTTGAATGATAATGATAATCTTAGACTCAAACTGTCATCATTGCATTCACATATTGTTGAAGTTACCATGCTCGGGACAGACTACAGCTCCTTGTTGACTCTTTCGACACATGCAGAGATGAATATGAGCAAGCTCTGAATCGCATCAGGGTTTTAGAACGCCAGCTACATGAAGCACACAGCACCATAACATCATATGAAGACTTCAAGGGCCGGATAGTAGCTGCATCTAATCAGAGTCTGTACGAGGAGCTGGTTGTTCCCAATTCACGCGTAAGTACTATTAGTGACATAGCTAAGAACCACTGCAAGGAAACTGTCTTTCAAATTAAAAAAACCGCATTAAAATCGGTCCATCCGTTTAAGTGCTAAGATGCCATAGACAGATACACAGACAGACAGATAGACATCGACGTCAAACTTATAACACCCCTCTTTTTGCGTCGGAGGTTAAGAATGGGTACAAAGTTTTTGCTTCACGTATTTTTTTATGGATTTGGTTACTGATTGCTCAATTCCCAAGTACGGCTATTTACGATCACGGTACATCTTTGAGGAGCAGAGCAGTAACCAAACACGCTTATAACTGTATTATAAAGCTTTAGCTTCTTCATCTGTTAGTACAAATAAGAAGCACCAAACACAACGTACCGGCGCGTATCAATATAATGACAAAACAAGTAATACCGTCCTCTTCCCTCCCCACCGGCCGTTACACGAGTGAAGGGGAGGGAGCGAGGGCGTGGCCTCACTGGACACTGTAACCGACATTTAGTTATTGGCCTCTTTTGATGAATCTATGTTTAGTTGAGGAGCGATGCGGTTGGCGAGCGGCCTAATCTAATTGTGCCTGCTCCACTGACGAGTTAGGCTTAAGTGTTCTGTTGATCACACAGTCTTCAGACTGGGTTGAAAATAACTGCCAATAAATAAAAAGCATGATTAGAAGTAGGTACCTACAAGTGTCAAACTAGATACCTAGTAGTATGTATTTGTTCGAATCGTGGTTATTACAGATTTTGTACTTAGATATAATGTATTCCATATTATACCTACTAGGTAATTTAGAAAAAAATTAGATATGTAAATATCTAAGAATAATTTAATGAATAGAAAATAAATTGGCCGTTACTACGATTCTGGTATTAAACTAAATTAACGAAAGTAAATTTGTTAGGTACCCCCAACTTATTTATTACTAATCCAATTACAGTCAAAATTACTAAAGGATCTTAATTACTAATATCATATAGTATTTTTTAAACGGAAAAAGTATTCTAACGAAGCCAAGTCAATATTCATCAACCCTTTTAGGCTACAGAGTGTACCAAAGAAATACAAACATACGCACTTAGTACCTACCTACCTACCACATAATATTTACACACCCAAAAATATTACCCTCCCATAGCATGGTTGGTCAAATCTCACCGTTACAACAAATCGCGATAATTATCCAAGATGTAGCTTCAGACATTGTACAAGGAAAATGCGAAACATTCTCAACAATTTCACCCAAACAATAATAATTTATGATTAGAAACTCCTCTCCCCGGCTCTTGAAGACCACTGATCGCATAATGTCTACCTAACATCTTCCTAACACAGTAATATCAACCTTATTCCCATGCGAACAGGAGCTACTATTACATGGTGGAAGTAACACGAAATATCAAAGTGGATAAAAGCCTATTAGCAATTATAATGACAGTGTCCTGAACTCGTGGGCCTTAATAAGTGCCAGCTCATTACTTGGTGTCCAGGAGACGCTCCTGTTGGTTAATTACTTGAGACGTTATCAAGGACGCTTCAGATCTGTCTAGTTTCATAAAAGAGATAGATTATTAGTAGTGACTCGTCAAACCGAGATCCTACACTTAAGTGTTTTCGTAATATATTAATTATTTTTTTGTTATTTTTGGTCCTGCCAAAATTACTTTACTCTGCCTGATGAAAAGCATAAGCAGAATCCAAGAGTGGTGGTTGATCGCGGAATCAATTAGATACTTGTTGTTGAAAACTAAATAACATACCATATTATTTCTCTACCCATAAACCAAACAAGCTAAACTTTGCCTAATAAAATCAAACGTTTAAATAAAAATGAAAAAAAAAAGCTGTTTGACCAAAACGGTAGATATTCAGTGAGTACAGAGTGGTGTAAAAAAGCAAAAATTCAAGATCATAATACTTGTACAAAGGCGCGTTTCGCATTGTGTGGAGTCCGCTTTGAGTATCCTTGCTCTATTTTTGTTAACACCTGCGCGCTGTGGGAACAAGGAGGCAGAAATGCGATACGAGACAAGTTCGCGTCGTGGCACTCGCACTCCTCACAACACTGCCCTCTTATTAGAAACGTTTTGGATGATAACGGACTCTTCAATACAGGCCTTTTGTTTTGTACATATTGAGTAAGGAATATGAATAGATAGTTTTCTATTTATAACTTTTTTTAAATAGGTATTTGTTTTACTGCGCTCAACTCATGTATGGAACAAGTTCTTGCCTGGGATATTTCTGAACTGATACGCTTAAGAAAAATACTCCCAACTGAATAATTAGCACTCGTAACTCTATAGTTGCTAACAGTCGCACAGAAAATCAACGTAAAATGACAGCGATCATACTGACGTGTTTCGTTGGTGAGTGCGAGACCGGAGGCCCAATGATGCAGAAGCATCACTAGCCCGCCATAGTGTGGGTCGCCATGCTGCATTGTTGCATTGTCTGCATTCGCAGTATAGTGACCACCACTCTTGGCATCAGGCAGAGTAGTCATTTTGGCAGGGCCAAACATAAAAAAAAAACGTCACAATCACTCTTCCTCGTTTGCTTATATGACACAACTGCATAGGTCAGTATTTTGAATGCTTTTATTGAGGTACATTTTAGGAATTCGTTTTTCCCAAATTAAGTATTAATTCAAAGATTTATTAGAAAAAGCTTAATGCATAACGGTCACATTATTCCTCTAAGTTATCTGCAGGCCATTTCTGTAATGGCAACAATTAGGTTGACACAGATATCTTCACACATATCTATTAACTCTTCTCTTTTTTCTTAATTTCATCTTATCCACATTTTTATATTTTTTCATAAATTCCATCACGGCGAAGACTTGGCGACTCGAAGACTTTAGAATTGAAGATTTTAAATACTTGACATTGGCAGAAATAGCTGATCCAGCTGGTTGCCATATCATCAAAAACTTTATTTTCTCAAAGCAATTTTTGTGGCATTTAATACCATTTCTTTAAAAATATATTTTTTGTTTATATGCACAAGTATGTATGTATTTATATAAATATGTTTCTTTAAAAGTGTTTAGGTTGTGACTTTCTTATGTTTTAATTATTATTTTTATTTGTTTCATGTAAATCGTAGCAGTCCGACAATTTTATTCAGGTAACTATATAACACCCAACATATTATATTTTCAGATATCCATTTGTAAATAACTTCTTGAAACCAGAAATTATAAAACCAATGCAATCAAGATTACAATACTATCTTTTATAAAATTTGTTTTAATTCAAAATATCATCATAATTTATTGACAAACAATCAGAAACCATTCATTAACTGCATCAGATCTGAGCTTTTTCTTAATATGACTGGTAGCACATGCCTATTGGTAAAGTTACCCTTTTTAGAATCTTTGGTCTCTTGTGTTCGGTTTAATTTTTTAACAGGTTAAATTATTTCAATAGTCTATTTCTTTTTAGGATGTTATGGAAACATACAGTAAGAAATACAACTGAAATAAAATGAATAACATTTTTTGACATTTAATGTGACACTGCCGGGCTTGGGTATCTCCTTAGGGTAGTATTTAAGCCATACGTTCAAAAGCTGAGAGAGTGTGGTTTGGGGACTGGCAAGACCACGTCATGATAACGTAATCTTGACGTTGGATGTTATTAAAGGAATAACATCATCATCATCATCAGCCTATCGCAGTCCACTGCTGGACTTTGACTGATAGGCCTTTCATTACACGCCACTTGGTTCGATCCTCGGCCTAAGGAATAACTTGATGAGGGTCACTTACAAGTTTCCACATAAATTTAAGAATCGATACTGCAAAACTAACTCTATCTGTCTGTTCTGCATTCACGACCAAGCAGCTGCACCGATTTCAACGAAATTTATCATGTAGAAACTTTTAATCTTAAGGAAGGACATAGGCTACTCTATACTGCGATGACTGCCACACTCGCGGGCGGAGCCGCGCACAAAAGCTAGTACTATAATAAAAATAAAGTAGTAGTCAGAACACTGTGTTTAGTTTCAAAGGCTAATTAAAACAATTCTACACAAATTTTCTGATATCCACCATTGTAAGCACGACAAGCCATTATTCTATGATCATTTAGTCTATACGCAATTTTGACTATTGTAATGTACAATAGATTTAGCTACCCTTAGAAATTTAGGCGAACTTTAAAAACGTTGCTACCGAAAGTTGAAACTAGGCTTTAGTTAGTGTGAGTGAAGAGAGAGCACTCGTCAAATCAAATAGTCTCCCATCTCCCGGACCGTGTGTCGCGGCAGGTTCATATCGCGTCAATTGGCTCGTCGCGTGCAAATTGGCAATCCGTTTGGCACTCACATCTAATTGCGTCGCGATTATCGCATTACATGTCGTCGCGCACACCACATATCTTGTGCTTTTTATACGAGTGGCAAGTCTAGCGAGCTCGGTGTACCCGTCTGAAGTCAATTGAATTATTTATGACAATTTAAATAATTATTTGATTGTAATTTTACGACGATCAAAATTTTACTAGCGAGATTATTTTTTATTTAAGACTAGCTGAGCTCCGCGGTGTTACCCACGGTTATTGTCGTAACGTGGGTGACACGGGGCTAAACTAGTCCAAAAAAAGTTACTCCTTATATCATTAGCTATCTATCAGTGAAAGTCCCGTCAAAATCGGTCGAACCGTTCCATATATTAGCCGGAACAAACAGACAGACAAAAATTGAAAAAAAAAATATTATGATATATGTAACGTGAAAAGCGGTTATTACCCGACTACAGCAAAGCCAAAGGAGGGTTATAATTTTGACAGGCTATGTATGTATGTACGTATGTTCATTTGTTCCCTCATAGCTCCTTAACTACTCATTAGAACTGGACAATTGAGGTGTCGTTAGAAGCGTGTGATGTCTGCTGGTTATATGTCTATATGACGTCAACGCGTTGTTAAAGTGTTATGGACTATTCATTTTTGGTTTTCGAACAGGAGAATTAGCACATGTGAAAACTAAATTTTGAACACTTCGTTCAAGGTTCTCAAACGTATCCAGTTTTCCCAGCGCCATCTAGTGATAGCTCTTTGCATAGGTATATCTAGTGATCTCTTTTGATTCGTATTCTGGCTATTAGGAACTCTGAGCGCTAAGCCAGAGGTGTGGATTTTGAGAACCTGTAGATAATTTAAATAAGAACAATATGTTTTATCTTTTACTGTAAGAACTCTTGTTAGAAACCAACTTTTTAAGTCCTTCTAAGGTTGATAAAGAAACATGACCAACAGTAGTTACTACTATGGTGAGACATAAATAAACACTAAACCTGTATGGCAAGGGTTTTTGGGTCTAATAACATTTGCAACACCAAAGATATCAGCCCTCGAATACCCTTAAAAAGGTTCTAAGCAGGATTGAATAATAAATCGTGCGGACATCTCGTGTCTGTTAACAAAGCGTCGTAAGCAAATACAGGCAATAAAACACGATCCTTTCCTGAGCGGCTGGTACGTGTGCTGACGTCATCAGCGCCGCGTCACGTCCCGAGATCTTGCGCCAAGTCTCGCGAATAAATCTAATATCCTACTGATCGTGGGCAAATTGGCTCACGACGATTGCCAATTTGCACACCGCGAGATTGGCCCAATATATGGAATAAGTGTAAAACCAATTCTGTTCGTGTCTGTATTGCTCTATATTGGTTTGTGTTTAACTGGCAGTTTTGTTATTGTTTTCTTTTTAGTTATAAATTATTGTCCTCAACTAAAACTTCTTCCTGCGTCATTCCATCAACAGCTTAAAGAACTGCGTCCTTTACAAGACAAAGTAAGTCATTTTATGACAAATTTCTAAAATTCTCCGGTTAAGTTGTTTACTGAAGTATTCAAAATAGTAGACATCGATCATGTTATTCACGTACTCCGCGCAGTTAGCGCATGTCTCGATGCTGTAATATTTATTGTGTTTTAGTTTTTATATTTTTAGTTATATTTGTAGTAGTTTAGGTTTAACACACTGGTCACACATAAAGATAATAACATTATCTTAGAATCGTTATTTATTAATTTCCTGCTCGTTCCAAAGTTTTTTTGTGGTCAACATTCAATTGAGTTTTGGCTTGTTTTTTTATGATCAGCTCTCTGATGACCGTTTACGAGACGGTATAAAATAAAAGATGAACTGGGGCAAGGGAGCTAGGGCATACCAGAACTCTCTAATGAGGAAAGAGGCTGAAATTGCAGCAGATCAAAGAGGAAAGGAACTTTTCCATTAATATTTAAGTAGCACAAAGATGACAATAATTGATGATAATTAAAATAATTTTTACCTTGTACAATAATATAATAACATTTTGAACATAGGAGAGTCATGTGAGCCCCAATCAATCGACTCGACAGGAGTGATAGCACCGCCACAGAACAGATCTAGAATTAAGAATATATTGCGTTGCTTTTCATTGAGTGACTGAGCTGACCCCTACTCGCTCAGACCCCAGCCAAGTTGAAAGTCTACAAATGTAAATTTTATTAGAAAAGTAACAAATATATCGAAATGCCGTCATTTTAACTCTCAGTCACGTGGTCGTAAGGAAATAATAGAGAGAAAATACAAGCTTTCGCGATTGTTCAAAGAGATGCGATCTAGGAGTGTCTTTGACAAGTCTCGACTGTAAACTACTTCAATTTTTTTTTAACTTTGTTTTATTTTTTCTTCTATTTGAAATCTTGGAACTTCCTTCATAATTACCCTTACGATTATTTATGAGTGGGAGCATACTTTTCGTTAAGTAGAAAATTAAAGAATATAAGATCATCTCACTGGTTGCGAGGTCCTATCCCTGTTTCTGAATGACATAGTATCTGTACCTTATACTTTTTTTCTTTCTAATCATTAGTAAACTGTTTTAAAAAGCTGAAGCTATAGTGAAATAGAACTCTATACATAATGTAGACTTAAAGAACTACAAAACAAAACATTAAAAATCAATGAATTATGGTCGATTTAAACAGTAAATATATTTTTACTAAACTTATTTTTAGGCATTTACAAAATTGAAGTGTTGTTTGTAATTTCAAATTAAGAAATTTTTACTTAATGTGTAATGTAAGTATGTAGGTATGGGTATACGGTACTTATATAAAAAAAACTGTTATTAAAATGTTAGTCTAACTGTCTGTTAAGGTTAATCCTGGAATGGCAAGACTGATTTTGACAGGACTTTCACTAATGATATATGGAATAACTTTACTACTTTGTAGTGTGTTAGAAAATTATTATTATACGATTAATTTTGTCTAACAAATCAGTAACCAAACAAATGCCCTAATAAGAAAATTTATAGGTATAGGTAGATAATTATATCAAAAACACATTATTATACCGTAAAAATCTATACAAGTTTAAAATTTCCTCAACACATTTTCATTTGGCTCACAATGCCACAGGCTAAAGTGGCCGCGTTCTCCACAACAAGTAGCTTTCCTTCACCGAGAGTCACATTCCCTCCTCGGGCCTCACGGAGCACCCTCCCCTCACGCAAATTATACTTAACACAACCCACCACATGGCAAAATAAACTTTATCTTATAGGAAAATGGTTGACATTACTTTGTACGAAAGTTTCGTGGTAAGGCATACATTATTGGTTTGCCGGTGAACGCTTAAGTCTTCGTAATGATCGCGCGTATTTTTATAATGATACATTTTGTTAGGTGTAGGCGTCCGTAGGCGTAGGAGATTGTTTAGGAGAATGTTGTTAGCGTACACGTGCTTCGCTGGTATGGGTAATGAATAGAGACGGTATTATGTGCTAATTAGGGCATGTTGAACCTTATATGTAGTTATTTTACTTAAGTACAATTGTTACTTATATTAATTGAATATAGTAGAGTAGAAAGATTTTAAGTTATGTAGTCATCACTTACTATCAAAATGAAAGCTTTTTTTATGGTATAGGGGCAAACGAACATACGTATCACCTAATGGTAAGCGACTACCGCCGCCCATGGACACCCGCAACACCAAAGGCGTCACAAGTGCGTCGCCGACCTTTGGGGGATGGGGAAAGTCATGTGAGGATCGGTTGAGGTATCACTCACTCGGTGAAACACAGCGCAAGCGCTATTTCATATCGGTTTTCTGTGAGGCTGTGGTATCACTCCGGTCGAGCCGGCCCATTCATGCCGAAGCATGTCTCTCACACGTTTTAAGCTATGTTTTATTTTAAGGTGATGATCCTCCTTGTGGTGACGTATAAAGAATACAAAGTCTCACCACCCATATTGATCTTGATCACATCACTGTTTAAAGAAGAAAAACATAAAACAAACTTTACTATTAACTATACCAATCCGTCTAGACAGAGTAGTGTAGTAGACGAAAACCTCCTTTTGAAGATAAGATGAGGTCTCGGGTTCGATTCCCGGGTCGAACCAAGTGTTTGTATGATCTACAATTTTTTGTTTCGGAGGAGGTGTTTTCTATGTATAATATGAATATATTTACAAAAAAAGTATATATGTATTTGTATCAGTTATCTAGTACCCATAACACAAGCTCCGCTTAATTTGGGACTAGATGGCGTCGTGTGTTAGATGTCCGAAATATTTATGAGTACTTAGATTTTGGTAGGACGATGGACTTTATCGTTTCAGGTTATATTTATACTTAGCGTAAATATTGCCATGTATATATACATTCATACAATATTCACGCTATGCCACACAGTTTAATTAAACTTATTTAATACTAGCCTTTGCACGCGCACTTTTCGCCTTTGACTTTTATGCCATGATTTACCTCCTTAGTGGTGGAATTTCAAAAATTCCTTTCTTAGTGCTCACTTACGTTATATAAAGAACCTACGTGCAAAATTTGAGGATTCTAGGTTCAGCGGTTTGGGCTGTGCGTTGATCTCTGGGTATGTCAGTCACCTTCCTTTTTTATATATATCAATAGATAAAACTGTCTAATGCTACTAAAATCTATTCTAAACATATGCTTTTCTATGTTTGGCCCTTCCAATATGATTCTACTCTGCCTGATGTAAAGCATGAGCAGAATTCAAGAGTGGTGGTCACCATACTGTAAATGCAGACAATGCAACTGGTGGGTTAGTGATGCTTCTGCATCATTGGGCCGCAGGTCTCGCACTCAACAACGAAACAGGACAGCACGAACGCTGCCATTTTACGTTGGTCTTCTGTGCTCAGGTAGTACCGCCCCGGTCGAGGTGGCCCAACCGTGCTGAAATCAGCGTGGCTCTACTACTTTGATAGTGTTTTAAAGTCGAAACTCAACTTAGTTTAATAGGTAGTTACTTATTTAAATACCTATTTATAGATAGATAGATAACTCTTCATTGTACAGTAACACAAAGATACAATTACAGTTTTTAAATTACAATAGAAAACAAAACAAAAAAGTTGTACAATTAGCGGCCTTATCGTTTGCGATTATTTATTTATTCTGCTATTTATTTATGGAACAACACTCTAGTATATACATATAAAAGAATCATAAAGCCGACATTTAAACTGGCAATCGATAGTGATGTCTATCATTAGGTACTTAGACTTCCTGCAACAGATAGTTTGAGCTAAAATTATATAGTCCAGATCTTCTTGAGTGCATACGTCAGATGCATAAGCAACACCATTCTCTTCCAGTTCCTTTCTTCCTTATGTACCTTTGTTTTTTTTTACAGTAAAGTAAGTAAGTTTAAAGTACATAAATATTTGAAGTCCCTGACTCCTGAGCTAGGCTCAAGACCTGTGTTACAGAAGTCAGTGTCTTCTCCCATTAAAAGAAACACATTAATCTTATGCAAATTGGTGCAGTGATGTGATAAAAGTGCGTAGTGAGTGCCTTTCGCCTTTCTATTATCGAAATATTTCGTTGTGGCTTTGGACCACATTTTAATTCTCAAAATATAGTCAAATTTCCTCTGCCAACCCCTTTGAGCATATAGGTATGATATTAAGAGATGATGATGATACTAATGATGATAATAATAAAAAGGCTTATTTAAAACCTGATATTTATATACATAGTTAGGTATTTTTACAATAATATGCACTTGTCTACGTATCATAAAACACAATGTTAGAGGGGGTTGGTTCGTTCCCTCGCCAGTCGCAGCCGGTCCCCTGGGTCCTCGGAGTGTATTACCAACTTAAAGTGATTACCCTCTTACTTCTCTCGCTCCATTCAATCTACGGACAACCCTGCTGGTCTTCCTGTCTTGGAAACAATGATTTACAGTTTACAAACTGATGTTCTTCGAAAATAATATTCTAGGATCTTTCTTTCTCGCTCGCTGTAGACAAGATCACTAACCTCGGTCATTACTAAAAAAATAAAAAAGAAGGTAAAAAGACAAACGTTTAGTCGAAGCACATGCCTTACCGTATTAGAGTCAAACTTCGGCATGAATGGGCGGGCTCGGCCGGAGTGATACCATGGCCTCACAGAAAACCAATGAAAAACGCGCTCGCGAACGACAACGAACTTGTGATGCCTCTGGTGATACATGTGTTACGGTTAACGCGGGAAATAGTAGCCTATGCCCTTCCGCAGGAGTCAAAATATCGGTGCGCCGGTAGACCGACTGACTTACAGAGAAATTAGTTTAATGACATAAAAAGTACATAAAACTTATAAAATAAAACATATAAAACATAAAAATTAGGAATAAATAAGATAGGATAACAAAGATCGCAGCGTATGAAAAGGAAATGAAAGGTCCATTCACCCATTGATAGTCTTTCGAATAGTTCGAGACTTATTGGAGGTCCCGTGACAGACATTTGACAGAAACGGTAGAAGTAATTATCCTTTAGGTAAAATTGAAGATACATTAACTAATAATCATTTATCTTTTTTTATCAATTAAAAGAATACACATACCTATAAAATAAATTCGCGGTAGTGTGACCAATCAATGGGACACGCCCGGACAGGCGGCGCGGCGCGGCCGGCCGACCGTCCGTCCGGTGCATTTAGCCACGTGTCATTGTGTCAAATCACCCGTGACTGCGCTATTGTTGTTACACATGTTTGGTTAATGCGCTCGCACTCTATTGCTAGAACACGTTATAGATTCATTCATTATCGATTGCCTGGCCAATAATTTAAAATTGTTTATGTAATTTATATAGTTACTACCTACTAGTTTATAAAGTCCAAGGCCGCTTCACTTGTCAGTAAGTTACCTTTCCATTTCCATCCCTCAACAACTTATTTTTTGTGACGGAAAGGTAACTTGTGTTCCTCTTTTTCTCTGTACCGATTTATGTAAAATTAATTACTATAAAAAAGGTGTTCGTAATTATTAAAGGTATTTTAGGTTAGGCTGCATAAATTGGAATACACATATCGATGTTTTGAACTGATAAGATAATATTTGAACTGATAAGAATACACAGTTTTGGTCGAATTATACCAACATTTTTCACGAACGGTAGGTAATGTCACAATTCAGACTTCTTCTCAATGAACATTTAGTAATACAAGTAGACATTCAAATTTCAATGTGCACATTATAAGACCAGTATTGTCTGTATATGAATAGATATCTACAAAACACGTGGAAAAATAAAAACATTGTACAAACAAGCTGTTCTGGTCATCTCTTTATAACATGATTATTTCCAAACGATATTACCACTATCCAGCCTGTGTGAATTATTGCTTTCAAAACATTAATAAAATTAACACATCGACTGACCTCATAATTTAGTGACAAACACGCACCCTGTTAATGCTACTGTTCGCGATTCGATACGCAACATCACGACCAAGCTGAGCGATCTGAATACTTAACACACGTACACTGCTCGCTAACACTACCGGGTAATATACGTTATACACGTAACCGAGAAATGTATAAGGATACAACGCTAAACACTGTCACGGTAAGGGAACCGCTCTAAATTTAATAATTCATTGTCGTATTCATTGGCGCCAAATTCAATTACCCGGCGTCCCGGAGGGCTTCGGGCGTCCCCCTCCCCGCACTGTCTCCTCCGGTCGGTCCCGAGGGACGCGCTCGATCTATTCTATTAACCCGCCACCGTGCGCCTGTTTACTAATTCATTTGGCAATCACATTCGGTAATTATGTGACAAATCCCCGGGCGAGTGTTGTCGTGTTGTCACACTACTTGTTAAGTGGATTTGGGCCGGCGACGATTTGCGGGGATCACTCCGGATCGCTCCGGGTCTCTTAGCGTCATGCGATTACGGGGATATTGTGGGATGTTGTGTAAATTGATTAGATAACGATTTGTTTTTTTGTTTCAACAGGAGTGTCATCACTGGAGGCTGCGAAAGATTTCACAGTAGACGGATTGACCGGATACAACGGCAAGAAAAAGAAGAAAAAACGTAGGCACAGGTAACTGTTACAGTATTATACTCGTTGTGTATCCTTTGTTATTTTATTGGGTAAACAGTAGGTAGGCACTTTAGTCGACATTGATCGTATCGTCCCTAGTGTTGTCATTGATCGATTTACTCATATTAGTGTTGCCAAATATAAGAACGTCATGCAAAGAATCAGTCACATAAATGTAGGGATTGAGAATCAGATCCCGCTACCTTTGCTTTTTATCAGAGCATACACGTTCAGTAAAATTCTAAATTTCATTTACGACACGAGTAATTGCAGTGGAATACAACTATTCATTGGCATTTTTATAAAACACTAAATATATATTGTATTTCTTCTCTTGTCCCCTTTACCTTAAGGTTTAAGTTTCCTAATTTAATTTTACTAATGGTATTTTCTTACAACTCTGGTTATTGTGTCCTCTGTAGCCGGACAATCTTCACATCTTACCAGCTGGATGAATTAGAAAAGGCTTTCAAGGATGCACACTACCCCGACGTGTACGCCAGAGAAATGCTGTCTCTCAAAACAGATCTACCTGAAGATCGGATTCAGGTGAGCCCAGAATCTGATTACAAATTTAGCTTAAGGTTTCTTTATTGGATATTTGTTTTATTATATCGTCACCTTAACATATCGTGCTATGCGTGCAAATGGCGTGTGAACTTGTAGGTAGCTATAAGTCAATACTCGGCCCATGTATGTATAATTCTTCCCATCATGATTCAATAATTCGCACCATAATATGATTACTGGTAAAAATAGTTATTCAGGACATAATCAACGTTGTACGAAATTAAACGCTATGACTGGTATCAGTAGCATCCTGGTACCAGAACGGTGTGGGTTATGGATAATGAATTTGTTAGCAATAAGTAGACGACCGTATGCCGTATGTGTTATGTCTCAATATCACATACGATATACAGTCGTATGATCCTAGATTTTCAACTAGTAGCCCATTGGTACTATAGCAACTAGAGTACTGATAAATACACTTGTACAAGTTTTAAATATATACTCAGACACAGAACAAATGATAATATTTTTGTATTGGGTGGATTTCGAACCTACTATCACTCTTCACTATCTTCACACTAAATTAAATTTGGTAGTAGTTTCATTAATAAACAATAATATGTAATTAGAAGTGTAAGCTTTAGATTACTACAAAATTCTGTTTTAAAACCTTGGTACAATTTTAAAACCCATTTTGTGTAATTCAAGTGAGATCAAACAGTCCTTTCTTCGCTCAACAATGGTGTACCAAAATAATAATTTAGCTCCGGTTTAACGGAGCCACAAAAAACGTCTATTATTCACTTATTAAGTCGTCAATTGCCATCGATTGCTGTCGCCCTGTAACTCGACACCGGCGCTATGCTCAACATGCCTCTATAATATTTTTTTTTTATTTTTATAGCTCAACATGTAAAAAATAGGTAGGTATATTTTAAGGTTAATTAAGTAGTAAACAGTAAATACTTGTGACAAATGAGGCCATTTACTAGATTTTAAATAGGGTGGACATATTTGAGCGGTTTTTAAGGAATCCCGCGGATATCAAGCTTTCGGATACTTTTAATGAAAATGATTAATACTTTAGTTACTTACAAGCTTATTATATATCTTGCTCTTACATAAGTATCTTTATTATGGTAATTGTGATCAGAATTTAATAATAATATAATAATATAAATATAATATATAATATAAATCTGAAATAAAGTAGTCAGTAACTAAGTTCAATAGGTAGGAACATTTCTTCTATAATAATTAGATACCACGTTAATACCACGCTTGGAGCGGTATTTAGGTAAGTCCTAAAAGTACCTATCATATACGTTTCTAAAGTAAGCGGAATTTATTTGTGTCCAAGTTTTCAACAAATATTTTAAATGTGTGTTAATTATGGAGTTATGTGTAACTTGTATCTCGAGAGATTTAAAGTGTTCTGGATAAATCTTAAATACTACAACAAGTTGAAGAGGATACAGTGAGTAAAATTCAGCAGTGTGTAACAAATTCATATGATTAGGCATATCAAATTAACTAATAAAATAACTCTATATTTGTAGTAGGTAAACGGTCACATGCATTTTTTGTTCTCTTCTAAATCGTATTAAAGACATCAATACTTTTCGCTCACGCATAATTTGTTCTTTGAGATTCTACATTTTTTGCCATCCCGGTGCGCATTTGTTGTGCAATAGGCACGTCATTCGGCATCAATCGTTGTTGACGTGATTTCGACACCCGATCCGAGCAATACGATATTTTGCGCAAACAATTGCTCAAGATTTCGCGGAAGGAAGTTTTTTTTATTGATGTTGACTACCTATTGAGATCACTGAATTGTGGATTTCGTTGTTGATCCACGTATTTAGGAAATATTTTATATCGTCTAACTTCTTTAGGGTAGCTGATTAACTCTACAGACTCTACAGTAACTACAAAATGTATGTAGGTATGTGTATTTTATCCGTACCCATTATTTTAAAAGTATTAGAGACTAGCTGACCCGCTCAACTTCGTTTGCGTATCTCTATAAGAAATTAATTTTGCCCATTTTCAGAACATGTTCGGTTGATACCCGGCTCCTATTGGTCATAGAGTGATGTTACATAGCCTAAAACCTTCCTCGCTAAATGGGCTATCCAACAAAAAAGAATTAGCAAAATCGGTTTAGCCGTTCACGTAAAGTCACGACTAAGGCAAATAGGGATTCATTTTTAAATATATAGATTGTGTACTAAAATAGGTATTACTATTTCGAGTGTTATATCCTAACTAATATTTTAAATGCGAATGTGAGGGTTCTGTTGGTTTTTCTTTCACACCTAAATCTCTAAACCTATTTAAACATTATTTCATTGATAGAAAGTGACATTTTAAATTAGTAAAATAAGTTATTGAATACTACTATAGATAACATAATATTAAGATATGTAGGCGAATAGAATTAATTTTGAAACTATCTGAATTGTGTGGCAATTATAAACTGTTGGTAAGCCGCAGTCGGTTTTGTCTTGAAGTTTATTGAAAGCTATTTTTATACCAGGTTTACAAACTTTCTAGTTCGTTAATCACGATAGATAAGGTTTCACACATTATGTTACGTTACGTTGTTGATCCAGTGATTGCTAGTCATAATTATTATTAATAGTATTTCCGTTCGTCAGTAACACACAACATGGACTCAAGTATCGCCTTCCCTACTCGGAAGCTGCGGGGAAAACACAAATATGGCCACCCCCACGAGTGGCTGTGCACCCCGCAGCCCTGCGTACACCCCTTACAACCCTCACAGCCGCACATTTATGAAAATTTCATTTCCAAACTCTCAAGTCGTCATAGTGAACTAAAATAAACCCTAATCTAACCGCACAGAGTTTATTGCCTCTTAATTCGGGCAAGAAGGAAAATTTAACGTTTTGTTGTGAATTGAAATCTATTGCTTACTGTCTAAAGTGTGTTTCAGCTTCTAAATGTAAAGTTATGAGTGATGGTAGTTGAATTTTCGGTATAATGGCTTACTGGGGATTAGGTTTCCCTAATATTGGGGAGCGTATTTTGTGAGACGTTGCAATAAATGGATTATTATGCAATCAAACGTCTCGTAGGCGCGGATACTTTAACATTCTTATGAAATACAATGTTGTCTCCCCTTTAGACTCCTTACAGATATCAAATATCTTTTTTACCTATCACAGTTAATGATGTATTAAATATTAATGTAATTACCTAACAAAGTTTTTTTTTCTTAAAGCTTTTGATTATGGCTACAACTACAAGTAGATTCTCTTAAAACGATAATCATGTAGATATCTTGTAAATGTTGGCTTTCTCTAGTGGCTTAGTAAATAGTTAGGCAGTTCCATTCGTATACAATTGTAGAATGAACTCCAAACTAACTAATAACCAATTAATGTCACCACTCAGAATGTCGTTCCAATTCAAGTGGGCAATATCATCGAACTAAAATTTTCAATCCATTAGTTACACGAAAGAGTCGCAGCTAGCGCCATCTACTGGCCATTTGCGTCAACTGTACGTAGCTATGGTAACCGAGCTCTTATTGGCCACTTCTACTACACTTTGACGAAGCAAAACGTAGTAACCGACACCTGAGAACACTCAAATCTGATTGCTACGCCTCAGAATTAAGAGCTGTTTTGATTAATCGGTCGGATAGTATTATTGTATTCAGGTTTAGTGCTGTTGTATTATTAGCTCCGCCCTTCTTAGTAGCATGGCGGACGGGCTTTGTCTTACCTTGGCTTGTCTTTTTGCGTTCGTTTGTTTGTGTAACTCTGGTAATACAGGTAAAACTCTAATGTACAACAAAAATCATCAAGAAAACGTAGACACTGCAAACGTACTCGTATTTAAAGGTTAGGGGAAGTAGGTAGTTTATACGATTATTCTGCGGCAGTAATAAGTAATGACTTTATTTAGAAGACTTCGTTTTATATCAAGTAGGTGAATAATTAGAAAATGAATATTACGAAGCTTCACAAAAAAACACCAGAGATTAACATCGACTAAATTATTTTTCATTTAATTAATTAGGTGTATCATATTTGAGTGGGCAGATTTAATCAATGAGCTAAAAAGGTTAAATGACAAGGGTGACCACACTGAGTTCAAGCGACATTCATTATAGATATACTCACATTTGGATATCCGCATACCGCGGCGATTGCCGACGGCCATAGTGCCTGTATTTATTCACTATTTATTTATTCATGAAATACACAGATTCTGTAATTTAATCTTTTTTTGAAGGTGTAGGTATGTGAATGATTTAATTATACAGCGATTTCACTGATTTAATCATTAATATGAAGTATCTAGGTACCTAATAATTCTTTAATTACTCTAAAGAAATGCATTTACTAGTATTTAATTAACAAGACAGACTTTTATCTTTGTAAACAACCATAGGTACCCACTTATGTACATGCGACATTTTATATGAACAAGAAATATAAATTATCTATACATCTGTAATCTGTAAAAATAAATAAAATTGGAATGACTGTTTGTAAATTAAAAGAATAGATTTTTACTAAACGCATATATACCAAAAAAATACACGGCACATGTATCAAAAATGTATTTTTTACAATTTTTGTCTGTCTGTCGGTCTGTCTGTCTGTCTGTTTGTTCCGGATAATCTCTGGAACGGCTGTACCGATTTTATCGGGACTTTCACTGATAGGTTGCTGATGACATAGGAAGTAACTTAGGCTACTTTTTTACACTAGCTTCGCCCCGCGGTCTCACCCCCGGTACGGCAATAACCGTTAGTAACACCGCGGGACTCAACTAGTATTAGATATAAATGACACAGTATACCTACCATCTACTTTGTCCTTTCTATTGAGTACTATTAAGTATTTATATTATCAAAAAGATAAAACAAATTTAGTATCTATTTACCTACTTCAAAAGTATGTAAACTTCGTTGCTAAGGAAATTAACTTGCTTAATGGGTAGGTATTTATTACGTCCTTAAGACTTTATCGTTTTATTTAATCAATTTTTATACACATTTATGCCTTTTAACTATAACAGTTAAGAATTTTATAGCGAATTATATAGGAAACTAGCTGAACCCCGCGGTGTTACCCGCGGTTATTGTTGTACCGCGAGTAACGCCGCGGGACAAAGTTAGTCTAAAAAAAGTAGCCTAAGTTATTCCCCGGATCATCAGCTACCTGCCAGTGAAAGTCCCGTCAAAATCCGTCAAGCCGATCCAGAGATTACCCGGAACAAACAGACAGACAGACAGACAAAATTTTTTTTAACTACATTATTGGTATATGTATCGTGTATATATACATATGCATTAAGTAAAAAGCGGTTATTTTAATATTACAAACGGACACTCCAATTTTATTTATTTGTATAGATAAATTATTACTATAGCGAGCAGGTACTGTTCTTAACGCTATTTAACTCCTAAAATACCTTTCAAGGTCTTCTTCACTAACAATACAACAACATTTAGGTAAACAGGCTTGCCTGAAATGGATATATTTTATAAGACATAGGGACTTCATATAAACTTGGCAACGCACCATCTGCCTGGCTTTATCTCAATATTATTTTGTGGTCGGCGCAGTATGTCTTATTCCGTCATTTCACTCTATCACTTGCCATTTCACTGTTGCCATTTCACATATAGGAAAGAAACAAACTCGATCCACCTTTTCTTTGGGCTTCCTCTTCTCTCTTCTTCTACTCGCATACCGAACTCTATCTTCGCAAAGTTTTAACCATTCCTTAGCATAACATGTTCATACCAAGATAACCTAAGATTTGTAACTATTAAGTGTCAATTTTCGTAAAAATATTTGCTATCATCTATACAAATAAATAAAATTGGAGTGTCTGTTTGTAATATTAAAATAACCGCTTTTTACTAAATGCATATGTATGTATACACGGTATAAATACCAAAAATGTAGTTAAAAAAATTTTTGTCTGTCTGTCTGTCTGTCTGTCTGTCTGTTTGTTCCGGGTAATCTCTGGAACGGCTGGACGGATTTTGACGGGACTTTCACTGGCAGGTAGCTGATGATCCGGGGAGTAACTTAGGCTACTTTTTTTAGACTAACTTTGTCCCGCGGCGTTACTCGCGGTACAACAATAGCCGCGGGTAACACCGCGGGGTTTAGCTAGTAACACATAAATTGTTGAAACAGTATTTAAAAAACAGTCAATCTTTACAAATCTATACAAATAAATAAAATTGGAGTGTCTGTTTGTAATATTAAAATAACCACTTTTTACTAAGTGCATATGTAGGTATGTATACACGGTACATATACCAAAAATGTAGCTAAAAAAATTTTTGTCTGTCTGTCTGTCTGTCTGTCGGTCTGTCTGTCTGTCTGTCTGTCTGTTTGTTCCGGGTAATCTCTGGAACGGCTGGACGGATTTTGACGGGACTTTCACTGGCAGGTAGCTGATGATCCAGGGAGTAACTTAGGCTAATTTCTTTAGACTAGGTATGTCCCGCGGTACGACAATAACCTCGGGTAACGCCGCGGGACTCAGTTAGTTCTTAATAAATTGCACCCTATAATTATCTATACAAATAAATAAAATTGGAGTGTCTGTTTGTAATATTAAAATAACAGCTTTTTAATCAGTGCATGTGTACACGATACATATACCAAAAATGTAGTTAAAATAATTTTTGTCTGTCTGTCTGTCTGTCTGTCTGTTTGTTCCGGGTAATCTCTGGAACGGCTGGACGGATTTTGACGGGACTTTCACTGGCAGGTAGCTGATGACCCGGGGAGTAACTTAGGCTACTTTTTTTAGACTAACTTTGTCCCGCGGCGTTACTCGCGGTACAACATTAAACGCGGGTAACACCGCGGGGTTCAGCTAGTCAAACATATTATTAGTTTTTCTAATTATTTAGGTAAATTACAAGCCTGAATACATCTGACTGCAATGGCTCATGCTCGGAATATACATATAATATAGAGAGTAGAATATTCCAACTATTCTCAGGTAAATCCTAAAGCCGGTAATAGAGCTCGCTCGGTAGCGGCAAGCGGCGATCACATTTCTCGCCAATTACGCGCCGATAGCGGATACTCGGATACTGGCGCATCTCTACCGGCGCCGGTACACTAGCACACCTCTAATTTGTTCTACACCGGTCATATGTCCGACTTGGTATTCGATTTCCGTGAAATTGATAGCTAGAGTATTAGACACAGCTCGTTCAGTAATTAGATTTCAACTGAAACCATTAGTATAATTGTTTACCTACTGGTGAAATGATACGTCCGTTGAATACACACTAATGTTTAAACGCCAACATTTTATATACTACAATCTACAATATTATATCTAGATTATATTTCCTAGTAAATATACTTAAAAACTAAATACATTCATCTTAGAGATAAATTGCACCCAGATACCAAAACACCCAACTCCTCACGGAAAATTTCTAATTCGTTTGAATCAACATAACTTGGGCTCAGTACCTCAGTAGTCATGATCCTTTGTAAATTACCTTACAACTACTACACCCTACAATCTAGCTCGCAGACAAGTACTTACACATCTAGTGCTTAAAACAAAGCTTTTACCAAATCTAGTAAGACTGTACAAAGTACTTAGGCATAATACACCAGTAAAATAAAATAATAACTGTTATGACTTCCACATACACTGCAACAAGTAAACACACTACAGCGCCATCTACCGGATATAACCCAAACGACGACACTATCAATTCTGCATCCCGCAATAGAATTTCTCGCAGCGGATTAGCATACATACAACATCTAAATATCAACCGTTGGGCAGTGGCCCGCCAGGCATGATCACCTCGCCTGGCCGGAGGATCCTCCCTTTGTGTTGGAGAAACATGACACCCATTCCTCTTTCCAAAAATATAAATACATATAATATTTTAAACTTACAGTACCTCAAACCAACTTAATATAAAATAGTTTGTGTACTACACTATAATTCAACTAAAGCTCCAACACAGCTCATAGCGCAGTGTACCGACGTGAAAGGCACCAGTATCAGCTCCTCGACTGCAGGCTGATCGCATTTCGCGCCAATTACGCCCCTTCAGCCGACAGCCGGAGCGAAACGGTGAAATGTAGATCTTCCGCCAATATCTAAGGTACGATACCACCACGGATTTAGAATAAACGTACCTACATGTGCACCTCGAGTTGTTATAAGCTTCTTAGAAACTTATTAGTATAGGTGAACTTACGATCAACACGTTTTATATAAATAATACTTCAATTCCGTCAGTGTCAGTCACAAGTCAGTGATCAGGTGATCAGGGCACTAATCGCCAAACAAATAATCTCCACTGGCTACACATAGGGCAGTCAGTCTTTTCGCTTCCCGAGTAAAAGTTGATATAACTAACCTACACTTGCTACAAAGTACCGGTAACAAAATTGTAAACCGTAAAATGTAGGGATACATCGTTTTTCATAGTTTGAGAATTCTTGTTATTTACATCATTAGTTTGTTTGAAACACCTATTATGTAGGCATAGAGATTTTAACAATAACATTAATAAATATCTCTTAAATATGCCATGTCTTATTTAGTTAAAATGTGATAAGCAAAACAACATCCATATAGTATAACAACAACATCCATAAATTTTGTCACTATAAAATACACAGGAGTGCCACAAACAGAACCAAGAAGCAAATCACAAACATATATAATACGATAAAATCCTTAAACATTTCTCTAAGCAGCAACTCTACAATACAATAATAGGCTGAGGAGGGAAGGGGCCAACCTCCTCCGTCCCTCCCGTTCCTGGTCCTTCGTGAGCAAATTTAGCAATTAGCGTGCGTGCGGATTCCGGACACCGGCCCGCCGGCCCGCCGTCCGGTCCGACCGTCCGGTAATAGCCACCTAGCCTCGTCCCACGATTATTCAGCGCGCCTTATTTGCCGATTTGCGCGTTCGAGTCGTCTTTGTGCGGTTATTAGAACTGGTGGCAAATTGATCGGAAGATTTGGGTTTTTTGTTGTCGAAGGCGGTGGATGTTTTCTTTCTATTTGTTGTGTGGTTGAGTGCGCTATTTCGTATAACAAGTTCCAATTAGAGCGTGTACTTGGGTGGGTAACCTGGGGAGCTTACTACATACGCTTATTTCTTGAAAACGTGTTTACATTTAATACAATTACTAAGCAACGAATTCAATTATACGAAAATATGCGACTTTTTTGGAAACCTAATTAGATGTAAATGTTGTGATGTAAGCACATGCAAATTACTTATTAATAACTTAATTTCCAGTGAAGTTTATCAACATTAAGTTTGCAAAATTGCGTTTGATCTTAATGAATAAATCTGGGTATTCTTACGAAAAATGATTAAAACTACTTTTAATCATTTTTCGTAGGAATACCCAGACCCAAAGACAGACAAATACCCATTTAACGTAAAGATTTATTACATTAATAAGATTGAGAGAAAACATACAAAAAATAAAATATCTAGTTACTGGTAAAGTCCAGTAGAAAAAAAAGGGAGTTTTTATAAGCTTAAACATGTTATAAATGACATTCCTCACAAGTACATTTGGTGCCTGAACAACGTTTCCTACTTTCAATTCCATAATTATCAAGGGTTTTATATTACAACTAGTTGAATGGTGGTGTTACTCGCGGTTATTGTCGTACTGAGGGAAGCGCCGCGGGACAATGCTAGTCTAAAAAAAGTAGCCTAAGTTACTCCTTAAATCATCAGCCATCTGCCAGTGAAAGTCCCTACAAAATCAGTCCAGCCGTTCCAGAGATTACCCGGAACAAACAAACAGACAGACAGACAGACCGACAGACAGACAAAAAATTTAAAAAATGATATTTTGGTATACGTACTGTGTATACATACATATGCATTTATTAAAAAGTGGTTATTTTAATATTACAAACAGACACTCCAATTTCATTTATTTGTATAGATGAAATGTACCTAAATAAATCTTCGCATTTTATAAAAAAAATCGTGTTTGTGAGAACACTTGACACTTATAGTATTATGTCGCTAAAAATACTATGTAGGTATAGGATATGTATACCTACAATTCAAAATATGTAATAATATTTACGGGCATCTGACAAACAACGCCATCTAGTCCAAATTAGTAGATACTAGACTACTATACTAGATACTAGATCTTGTACTACGTGTACTAGACAACCGATAAGAAATACAGATATCAATTATTTTTTTCAATCATTCAAGTAAATATTACATATTATACATAAACATTATCCAAACTTCAATGCAATTATGAGCAATTGGCAAGGTGCAATTAATCTGTGTTATGTATATGATATCACAATCAGGAGAGGTTTGGCTTCTCTCATAGCTCTTTAGGTACGAACTCTTCGAACTAATACAGCCTCAGGGTTCCTCAGACAACTGTTTTCCTTTTTTCTTATTCAATGTCTTATCTATTAATGAATAAAAGCTTTTGAAAGGCCTGTGTCAAGCAATAGTGTCTACAATAAAAATTAATCAAAACCATTTGCTAGATAAGATGATGAAATGATGGCCAATATAAATACTTTGCAAGACTAGGATTATCTGTAGAAAACCCCCACTTAAACTAGTAAATCTAAATTCAATTATCCACAAGCTACCTCATTCGCTGCGAGCGTATAATCGGGCATTACGGATCCCCTTCATAACTTCGAGTGGAGTTTGATTGAAATGCCGTATGTCACTGTTTTTATCTTACTGACTCTACAGAATAGAAAACAATAATTAAGTATTAGTCTTGATTATTATACTGCATATTAAAATATCTATTAAATTATGTAGGAATTCAAAAATATCAGTACGTATACTAGAAACATGTGACTTTTTGCCGACAATAGACAATGGGCACTAAGTGAGAATAAAATTATATGAAGCTAAAAACTGTGAGTAAGACTTAAGTATGGTTTGAAATATTTTGTTTATTCCCTGCGTTATCTAAACGAATGACTAGGAGGGACTTTCACAGACCTTTAACAAAATATGCATGAAGTATAAATAAATAAAACCTCTAAGGTTTTAAGTCCTTGGATCCATAGGTACATTAGTTTTATATAGAACTTATAAAACAGTTAGGTATTACAACGCCATATGACCAGGTATACCTATCAAAGAACACCCTTGAACAACAACATAGTTGACGACTAGTAAACTATGATTTAGCAAGAATTCACATCAAGAATACCCATATCATAAATATCTATTATTTTCATAATATTCTTTCCACATAAAGTTTTAGTAATTCAGTTATACGACTTCGTGCGAATAAAGAACAACGTTCAGACAGAATTTAATAACCGCAAAACATTCACAAACAAAGACACTCATCGGATTAGCGGTGATTTATCGCACCACTTCATGTGTAATAATCTATTTACAGGATAACCTATAAATTATCTAATAACACAAATATTTTTACCAACAATTCAACCTTTATTTGTAGCTCTCAAAGTTTAATTTCCCTCGCTGCAACTGTATCTATATGTTGTTTTAAAACAACATTAACAATGCACTATTCTGTACTCTTGATACTTGAATACAAAGTTCAAATTTGAGTAGAAATAGTTTCATAGTGCTGTGCTTAGCCCGCCCCCTAAAGCACATTCAGTTTCGGCAGTCGGCCCCGGCTTCGTCCTCGGCCCCTAATTTCTAATAATGAACTGGCCCGTCGACTTAAAAGTATAATTTGTATTAATGGGCGATTCACTCGCCGTGCTCTAACAAATATTTATTGATATTATGACGGAATAATTTTATTAGAAATTTGTTATTGTGTGGAATAAACTGTGATTTAATGTTTCGCGGGGTTGTATGGTGATGAGAATGAAATGTAACTGATTGATGAACGTCAAGTGGTTGAACTTATTTTGACCCTATGGGTTTTAGATATTTTACAAGTTTTTGATTTTTTTTCTCCGGGTCTACATCATAATTAAACTTCAACAGTCCACTGTTCCACACGCTTCTCTTTAGAAAGGAGGTATTTTGTATTTTTATTTAAATTTTACTTAACTTTAATGTATTTTCTTATTGCGTCACCTTAAAGGTTTAAACATAGAATCACTGAAATCAGTTAACGCAATAAAGTGTTAAAAAAACTAAAATTGAGAACTTACTTTAAAACATGATAAAAAATCTTCCCCAAGATACTTACAGCAAGTATGACAGATGCCTTTCAAAATCATCGTGACATTTTAAAAGCTACAAATAGTTTAAATTTAATAATAAACGAAACTAATAACATTAAACTTTAAATTTGACAAGACAAATGGATGCGCGCCCGAGTCAATAACGCGTGAATATGGCAACCCTAGCACTCGACACATCACTACCCTTCTTCTAACAAATCGAATATGGTTCATCCACTTTTGGTACTACTAAATGATAACCAAAAACCAACCTAGTTTAACTATAGTGTGCTCAGATCAAATAAAAAAAGGCAAATAACGCAAAGTATCGACAACTTGTACGATACTGACGAAAAGTAGCGTAGTCTATAGCGTAGTTAGTGAGTTAACGCGTGTGTTTACTTGGATTTACGCTCTTTTTTGCTTCAACAAGAACACCTCTCTACCTTCTACCTTTTTTTTATTTGATCTGACATAGTGGGAAACACAAATTATAAACTTTTCGTTACACAAATTATAAAAATTTGTATTTATTGGTAAAAATAAACAAAGGCTACTTCTTGCCGCAATCTGAAGAGTTTGTTTGTTTATTTGCTTGAACGCGCTAATCTCAGGAACTACTGATCCGATTTTAAAAATTATTTCATTGTTAGATGGCCCATTTATCGAGGAAGGCTGTAAAATGTATATCATCACACTAAGACCAATAGGAGCATAGCATCAATAAAGAATGTTACAAAAATGGGGGCAATTATTACGCTACGGGCAATAGGAGACGTAAACGAGGGTTGCGTTGGTCAGCTAGTAACTTAGATAGGTATACGTGGGTAAGACTCGAGCAAAAGCTAGTAAAAGATAAAATGAGGATCAAAAGAATGCCTTTTAAAACGTTCATTGTACTTTAAAAAACAAACAATAACCATTAAATAGCCGTTCGTTTTTCCACAATCCCCCATTATCTGTTAATAGCGCTGTAACAACGCGTGCGCAATCACCTCGCACCGCCAGGGATCGACAATGGTGCGCGTGCGACGCTCTGTTTGCGATAATGATGGGTAAATATGAGTTTACTCAAATGAGGGACAAACTCATTGTGGGGTGGTTAGACGCGTTATAATGTGGTCAGGTGAATGAAAACGTCAGTTTAGAAATCTTTGTGGCTAGGTTAAAATATTACCATAACGAATTTCCTTTGTTTGTTTTGACGATATCATATAGGTAAAATTTTTGATTTCATTCTTCTCTATACAGGACTGATTTAGTTACTGAAGGAGTTTTGTAACGTTTGAAGAAAACATACTATTTGATTGGGGTATTGAGATAGTGCGACTGGAAAAATAATTGCAAAATCTTTTCTTATATTGCTTACACCTATACTAATATATAAAGCAGAAGAGTTTGTTTGTTTGTTTAAACGCACTTATCTCAGGAACGATGGTCCGATTTAAAAAAATCTTTCAGTGTTATATAGCCCATTTATCGAGGAAGGCTATAGGCTATATATTATTATGCTAAGACCTACAGGAGCGGAGCGCCAATGAAGAATGTTGAAATAATCACGCTACGGGCAATAGGAGACGCAAACGAGTTTGAGGTGGGCTAGTCCATCATTTCATCATTGTCATGATACAATTTTTCATCTGCCAAAAAATATGATCCCTAAATCTAACTTGCACTTCAGTGCACATAATGGCCAACTAAAACCCCAGGTTTCAAATCGACTTTAGTCAAAAGTGTTTCAGTGTTTAATGAGAAAAAGCGACAATTCGAACGGTGAACGTAAGCATGGCCCGCGGCTAATACGATTACGTGCCACAATGTCATTAAAAAATGCTCATTTGTCGTAATTGGCACGTGGCCGGCCGGGCCGGGATGGCCCGGACAGGCACGGACGGCCCGAGCTAACGAGACTTGTTCCCGGACACCCGCTGTGATGCGTTTTGTTACTTGTCTGTATTTTAGCTATTATTGTGGGAAAGAGTTTGTATTTGTAAGTGATCATGTAGGGGACGAAAGAGATGAGTTTTTTTGGTTAATAGAAATCTGTTAATATCGCTGTATTCCATATTCCAAGTATTCATTGCTTGTATCAGAATTATAGATTTTACATTTAGTACAATACATTTATTCTATTATTATTTGTTTTTTTTTATGGAATAAGGGGCAAACGAACAGGCCATTGTTTGTATCACATGATGTTAAGTGATTGTGTGCCGCCGCCCATGGACACCCGCAACACCAAAGGCGTCACAAGTGCGTTGCCGGCCTTTGTGGGATTGGGAGAAGAATGGGGGAGAGGTTGGGGTATGGGCCTCCGGTATCCTCACTCACTCGGTGAAACACAGCGCAAGTGCTTTTCGATTTTCTGTGAGGCCGTGGTATCACTCCGATTCCGGCCGAGCCGGATTTATATTAATAAAGCAAAAGCTCATTAGTACGAAGCAGACAAAGTGATTTACCTTATTTTAGTTAATTTAATTATTAAATTGTTTGTGAGCCATTTCCTGATTGACCTGCCACCGTTGACATTACAGAACATATTGTATAGTTGGTACTGGTATATATCTTGACAACATCTGTCTCGCTGGTCTTGCGGTTGACACATGTGATTGCCGATCAAGAGGTCTCAGTTTCGAATCAGTAGTTCGAAGTAACGTGGTAGACATAATGAAATAAGAAGAAGAAACTGAAAAGTTGTTAAACAAATTTTATTGCACTATGAAAGTTATTATTATTTTATATGCTCAACTTAGGGTATTACTCTCCAGAATAACACATAATTCTTATAAAATAGTTCATAAATAATCACTTATAAATATTACAAGTATTATAACGTGGAAAATCATTGATAGTGTACCACCGACAATGCGGTTTCCTTCCATTATCATGAGACGGTTGGTTGTAATAGACCGTAATGTGCTGTCGGAGGTTAAATAAAGGGAGGAGAGGGCATTGAGAGGACAAGATACATTGTATGTGTAGAGATACACTTCACTTGATGTAATAACATAAGTGATTTTGGATAAGACGGTATTCATTTTGATCAACTCGGTAAATGATCTACTAAAAAATGTATCATGTTTTTAATAACATTAGTCTCTTTAGATTTTTGATGTGGTAATAGTAAGCTTAGTTATATAACGCTATTTGAATTCCTACTGGAAGTTCTATCACGCATCGAAGCATGTCAATAGGTTGCCTAGTGTGGGTTACCATGCTGCATTGTTGCATTATTTGCATGCGCAATGAGTATGGTGACTCTTGGATACTCTTGGATTCTGCTCATACTTTCCATGACGCAGGGTAGAGTAACTTTAGCAGCTCATATAAAAAAGAATAGTAGCAGTCAATATTATAACGTCTTTTAGCAATTAATTCATCTATAGCACTATACTACAATGTTTAAACAGTAAGTTTTCTCAATCACATTACAATATGTCCCCAACAAGGAACGTACCACGCCCTTTGATTTAAGTTATCGGTCACTTAAGTGAATTGGCGATGAGTCGCCGATACTTAAGAGAGCAGTTACACTAAATTGTAACTTAACTCAATCAATTGTCGTGATATTCATTACATAAATTGCCACAAATCTAGTAGAGATATATTCAGTTAAAGAAAGTGCTTATTTCTGACTAGATATATTTCCTTTACACTTATTGCGGATTCCGATCCATAAAGATATGTCGTCTAGTGTGTTAATTTACCCTCCCCAATCGAGATTCATTCAAGGCCAAAGTACGAGCTCTCCTCATCCAAAACTTAGCAGAATCTTCACAAATTTGATATTATATTAGTATATACGTATATTAATTTTTGTGTGTATGTACGGATATATTTTTGTGTGTATTCTTGGACATATCGTTTTATTTCATTTTTAGTTTGTTTTGTCTATTTTAGATTAACTTATCAAAGTATAGTGCACCTTTACATTCATTTCCACACCACCTGAAGGTAGACTGTTAGAGAATGCCTATGGTATTAAGTCCGCCATTGTACATCTTGTGCATAAAGTTGTAAAATAAATAAATAAATAAATTTATAGAGTTTAATTAAGAGAACGATAGGTGTCATATTTATCAAATTATGTCGTACTATTGTATGGTAATAGATAAATTTATTGAACTTGATACTGTATGTTCATGTATCAATATAGCAATTTCTCTTTCCTTCTTTCCTTTTTATCTAGCTTTCAATATCTCTCTCTTACATATGGCGACTATAGGTAATTCTGATTGAACATTTTTGGCGTTTAATACACCCCTGCCTATCTAACCAAAAATGCAAGAGTGAGTGAAAGAATATATATATAATATATGTTATAAATATACTACAGGTTTGTTGTAATCAGATTTTTAATAGAGTAAGGTAAGACCATTGCAGCAGTTATAAGTTTTATAACAAGACGTTAAAATTATATTGCACCATGATCAAAACAAATTGACTTTATAAAAAGGGACTGATAAAGTATTAGGTTCATACAATATTCAAGGTGTTGAGTAAATACTGCGCTCGCACCGAGGCAATATAAGTTGGGCCTCGGAGTTAGGTTCTACTCGCAGGCTCAATTATAAAGTTGGGCGTAGTTCGGATACGCGCCCTACGTCTATTGCTACCGGTACAATGAGAAACGAACTACTCCAACTGCTGTTAGAAGAATTTATTTTATACCTTAAAGAGGTGCATCTTATAAGTTCAGCAATTATGATAACACGTTTTGAAAGAATATTTGTATTTTAAGAAATTATTTATGAGTTCGGCTCGAAGGACCACTAAATGTTGATAAAGGAAAATTAGGAAGTTGATTTACTGATGATTATGGTTTTATAATTTAGAGTTAATCACAAGATACAAAGCTCCATTTAAAATGAGCTTGTCAAAACTTCTGAGAATTAAACGCACCGTATTCGTTCTCTAAACTTTATAAAAGACAGAATTTAAAAAGAGTAACAGAAATAATGCTGTATGAACCAAGCAATGACACATTAGGATGACAAATAAAACTACAAATACCGTTATACAGAGTGTTGTATCGTTTATTGAATCATTTATGCTAAGCAGCAGGTAAATGACGCGACACTAACTTGATAAGAGCCCCCTGTATACCGCCCCCTCCCCCGTCCTCGCCGGGCGCACCCTGAACAGGGGTGTTTCGTGAACCACCGCGTTATTAGACAAATGATGATGCAAAATTGATCTGATGGTGCGTATAAGATGTTAGTCGCAATGTTGCGAGGTTGGAATGGAATTGCAAGTCAGTTAAGCAAATATTACAACAGTATACAAATATTCGTTTGCACTCTTCTATGTATTTCCGAGTGGTCAGAACCGAATGTAGTCTCAAGTCAACAACAACCCATAACGTCCTACTGCCGGCCTTTAGTAAGACCCGCGGTCTTACTAAAGGCCTCCAACTAAACTTCACGACTGTTATCATATGATAACAACCGGGACCGACTGCTTAACATGACTTCCTAATCACGGAGTCGCTCATGGTAACATGCCGTCGTTTGCTTGCCCTCGGTGATTGTTTCTAATCATTGAGTGCCCAGTAGCCCAGTTGGCTATGAGCGCCTATTGGTATATGTAGTCTCAAGTAAGGCTCACTTATTTATTTAAACTCATGGTAGTTTTTTGATTATATTCAATTTATATTCTTTTAGAAATTCTAATAGATTCTCTTATTAGAATTTCATACTATTTTTTCAGTAATTTACTTTGTTCTTTTTTTTACCGTATACTCAGTTTCAATGTACGGCCATTTTTGTAAAAATATAAGACTATAGAGATGACCAAAAGTACCATGCCTGCAATATTTGATTCAAAATAAATGATAGTATCAACAAATATGAACAATATCCAAATGTGACATGAAAATATAACAAATCAGGTTTTGGTCCCATTTGTTTTTAACACTATACATATTCAATCAACCTTCTAACCAATCTTTAAAGTTACAACCGTTCACAAATGATTATCGATTAATAAAACTTAGTCATTATAATCATAAAGGTTATAATTTGATTAGTGTGGCGAACAAAGGCGCACAACCGATCAGACAGGAGCACGACACGGCACACAATAGTGCTGCGTGTGCTGTTTCATTACGCTAATGTACCTGACACGGCCTGTTTCACTCGACTGTTGGAAAACAACTTTGGCAATTATTAAGGGACATCTATTTTGTATTAATTATGTTAATTAATTTAAAATATTTGCGAGAGATCTGATATGCCATATTTACCTCTGCTTTATATTTTTCCTTTAGCGGTTTTCGGAGTAAAATGTTTCGTTTTTCTGGTCGCGGTTGCCAATTGCCTACTTTACAGGATTGTACAGTCATTGCCACTTTATAATATATGGTAGCTACGTTTGTTTCATCACGGATTTATTCGTAACAAACCTCGTCGCATAAGTAAACTAACATAGCGACTAAATAAGTCAAGAAGTCAAAAAGACACGAAATGAAGGCAAATAAAATAACAACATTATATAACTTTGCTGTGAGTGTATTAAAAAATAAGTTTAAAAAAACAACCATAACAGGGTATTAATTCACATACTATTAATAGGCCTTACAAAGGCTTAAACTATAGGTACATATATCCACCGTTATTTAATTTAATATCTATATATAATTTATCCCCCAAAGGTTGGCAACGCACTTGTGACGCCTCTGGTGTTGCGGGTGTCCATCGGCGGCGGTAATCGCTTACCATCACTATCAGCATCACCATCAGGTGATACGTCTGCTCGTTTGCCCCCTATAAAAGTATTTGTTTCACTTGTTAGTTACTTACTTTTATTTGCACTTTTGTAATTATTCTGATATCTTTCATTCCTTTTCCCTTATACCCGACCCCAAAAACTCTTAATGATTACTAAATCCGTGTTGATTACCGCTGATCTGCGCGATTCTGCACTACTGATTACATTACCGATAGCTAACGAAACCTTTGTAAGCTATCGCTTTCACTAATGAGGTCACTGTTCACACCTAACCTCTACTTTTTATTTTATCCCGATCGAAAATCTATTATTATAATTACACTATTCTCATTTATGAATAATAATAATTTATATTGAAACTATAGAGTTTATAATTAAAATTTGTTTCGTTGAATAATAGTAATCTCTAGATTATCTAGTCCCGACACGATTTTTAAGATTACGAACTTTGGTATTTGGTACGGGACGATAGATGAAGCGGAAAAGATTATTCACTTACAAGTTGTAGACGCGTCACAGTTTAGTATTATATTATAGCGGCATCTATTACTGAGTGCAGTGGTCACCATACTCATTGCGAATGCAGACAATGCAACAATGCAGAATATTGACAGAAACTGCGGCGGCCTATTGAGATGCTTCTGTATAGTTGGGCATTATATTTTCTACTCATTCTGTACCGAATGTTTTAGGGTAAGAAAAATTGGTATAAACAAATAAAATAAAAATCCCTAAAAATAGTGTTATAAGCTCATAAGTATACAAGCAGTGTGTGTCATTGGTTCGTTCCAGACACAAGTGCATATATTGACAAAACACGTTGCCTTATAATTTGTAACTGCTGGCACAGAACAACTGCATAAACAACGCATAACCAACCACACAAATCGATTATCGCTATTGAACTAATAACTGTATTCATGCTTGGCTTCGTTAATTATTATGTATTATTGTTACTTGCAAAATAACAATACAAAGGACTACATACATTTTATTATTCTTGGTACTTTTGCAATTGAGTATTTGTGTGTTGTTTGGTGTATTTTAATTTAATGCAGATTTTGGAATCTAAGGACAAAACGTACATGTTTTTTGAAGAAGAGTAGTTCGAAAATGTAATGATTTAGCATATTGTGTGTCAAATATTCATATGCTAAATCATATGAATATTTACATTTAGGCTGAATCAAGCCTGTCACTCCTGGCGTCACTATGTAGTGTAATGGTCACTAACGCTACACTTTAGAGGTCATTAATCAGAGAATCAATCAGAAAAAGTGATTTTATCATCACATACATATACCACACATAGTACAGCTACTCTAGTCATGATCAGAAAATGCACACATTATGTAGGCTAAAGAAAAGTATGCTTTCTTTCCTCTCGTTGTTATTTTCTTTCTACTCCTTTATCTTTGACAACACGTATTAAACGTCCAAAAACACACAAGAAACATATGAAATAGTTTATTTCTTTATTTAGTGTTCATGTGATGTCACAAGCTAACAGGTGTGACATTCACAACGCTTAAAATATAATTTTAGAACAATTGAGTTGCCGGGTAATTATCATACGCAACCCAGTCATATTGTAGTAATAATGTCGAAATATACCGATAGTAAGAAACAATACATTAAAATTACAAATTAAAGATATAAAGAATGCTAGTTGAAGAGTATATGTGTAAAACAAATATTCAGTATGGCTATGCTATGTCATCCAAATTTGTATAAAGTATCTAGTTGATGAAATCAGTGTTAAACGGAACAAATCCTTAGGTGTAAGTAATACTATAATACTTCACACCACATCACCAGCTCTTAACAGTCCACTGCTGGACATAGGCCTCTCCTTTGCCTTGAAGGAGGTTTTGGCCAGCTATAACGCGCTGATAACACTTTTCATATACTAAGCACTTAGTAACTAAGTAATACTACTATTACTTATTTACTTGTAGGTAGTAGAGCCACGGTGATTTCAGCACGGTTGGGCCGGCTCGACCGGGGCGGTACTACCCTCGCACAGAAGATCAACGTAAAATGACAGCGTTCGTGCTATCGTGTTTCGTTGGTGTGTGCGAGACCGGAGGCCTAATGATGCAGAAGCATCACTAGCCCGCCATGGTGTGGGTCATCATACTGAATTGTTGCATTGTCTGCATTCGCAGTACGGTGACCAACACTCTTGGATTCTGCTTATGCTTTCCATCAGGCAGAGTAGAGTCATTGTGGCAGGGCCACAAATAAAAAAAATAAAAAAAGTTATTCTGTGGTAACACTACAAAATGAAATAAATTAACCACCTGTGTTATTCATAGTTAATTATAAATTATGAACGCTAACAACTTGTTGTTTGGGTATATTTCTGCATAATAGTTAACAAAGCGTTAATTACACACATGCGACTTGAATATTTATTCATTATAAGTTTAATTGTTATTTGCATGACTGAAAAAAAAAAACGTTATTGTTTGTTTCATTGTAGTTGAGAACATTATCTACCTTTGAGTAATGGTTAACCTTCTACTCAATGAATGAAGCATCTTTCTTCTGATTTGCATTCGCAATGAGTTTGGTGACCATTACTGAAAAAACAAAGAGAAAAATGTTTTTGTTGATTTAATAACTTTTATTAAATTATCTTATCGTCATATGTCCTTGATAAGTACTCGCAGTTTTAATTCAAACCGACACAAGTAGGTAAAACACACGTCTATAGATCCATACATTATTAACTTAATACATATATATATACAGATTAAACTAATAAAAGCGTGTTAGTATTAATAAATCAATACTTAAAATAAAAGCGTAACTGGTCGCAGTCTGTACATAGAAGATATATCATTATAACTATTATAGGGGGGCTTTATGAACGCAATAGAACTCCAAACAACGATTTTTAGAATTTTTGTCTGTTTATCTGTGCGTTTGTGCGTGTTAACCTCTGGATCGGCTTAACTGATTTGGATGCGGTTTTCACCAATCTGTTCTGGTTTGCTTCACTTAACATTTAGGGTTTGTTGCATCCAAATCGGTTCATAAATAAAAAAGTTATGTCAGTTTGAAGAATCATCGCCATATCCGACATTTACGCGGGCAAAGATGCAGGCAAAAGCTAGTACTATATATGTGCGTATAGCGTATTGTAGCATGTTAAAATTGTAACTGTTTGATGTAGTTTTGATGTATGCATGGAGGCTTGTTTCATTGTCTCGTGTAAACTATAAAAAAAATTGTAATATTATGTATAAATAGTAATAATTAGAAAATCATAACGAAGAGAAAGCAAAAGTCTAATGCCGTCAACCGAGTAGTATAAGAATTAGACAGCAGTACTAGGTATATTGGCAATATACGCGTGGGAAAATTAGAAGTAAAGGAGAAATGGGTAGGAATCGCAGTGGATTCATAGTAATCAACACTGATAATATAGCTTTACCCACAACTAATGCAGGTACATAATATATGCAAGTACCCATAAATATGGCGACAGCCGTATGAGTTGTGAATATTCATTGCACTCTGAACGAAGTGAGAACAAAGTCTTTAACACAATGTTTACGTTTCGGATTCTCAACGTTAATTATTGTAGACTAGATATCAGTGTCGTCTTCGACCGTAAATAATTGTTGCCCGCGGTTCCGCCCGTGTATATGTCGTTTATCGCGGCAAATAGCAGCCTATATGTTATTCTGATGTATGTATGAGCTATATTACTGTAAAGTTTCATCCAAATCCGTTCTGTAGTTTTTGCGTGAAAGTGTAACAAACATCTATCCATACTTACAAACTTTTGCGTTTATAATATTAGTAAGATATTTTTATGTGTGTTTGCGGATAACTTCGCCGTTTATGAACCGATTTTGATGATTATTTTCTTAATGGAAAGGAGATATCCCAATTGTAGTATAAAAATAAGGACACTCAGAGATATGATGATGGCATCCAAGAGAAATCGAGTTGAACCTTGAAGTCGGATTTATTTTTGTTAAAATTTTTCTTGTATATATTTTGGATAGGTATATTATTTAGTTAAATATTAATACTTTTTGGTACACAGAGGTCAAAGCAAGAAGGTGGGTTATAGAAATATACCTATAGTAACCATTTTTTATTCTTCTTTCTTATTCACTCAAATCATTTGAAGAACTTTACGAATGGGTAAGTGACTCTTACTATGATGCTTAGTACCAATCGACTTGTAATCTTCTCCAGAGATATAATACGTTTTATTCAATAGTTGTTTATCTATACAATCTACGAGATTTCCCATAAAACCCCATATTTTCCCAATGTAATGCCATTAATTTTAACTACTGGCTCACGTTGAACGAACAACCACAGGATAAACAGCCATGGCTATCCAATAACAGTTATCCGTTGGTGAGCAGTAAATAACAGCTTGATACTCGATAGTATCGCCGTAATCTAGTTACGTATGATGTGGACGCGCCCCGCAGGGTGATTTGTGGGAGACGCGTTGTTTATTGCTGAGGTTTCTAATGTGGTATTAAGAATTGTCCAGTTACTGTGAAGTATGGCTTTTCTTTTATAGTTGTGGGAGAAAATATAAATCTGTAAGAAGAGTTATTTACTAGTAGATATAAAATATATTAGAAACTTTTGTATTACTAGTGTTATGATCTATTGTAAGACAATGACAAACACTATTAAGGTAGTAGAGCCACGCTGATTCCAACACGAACGGGCCGGCTCGACCGGGGCGGTACTAAACTCGCACAGAAGATCAACGTAAAATGACAGCGATCATGTTGTCGTGTTTCGTTGGGGAGTGCGAGGCCGGAGGCAAAATGAAGCAGAAGCATCACTAGGCCGCCATAGTGTAGGTCACCATGCTGTATTGTTGCCTTGTATACATTCGGAATGAGTATGGTGACCACCGCTCTTGGGTTCTACTTATTTTTTTTAAATCAGACTAGTACTTACTGAGATTGGCGCGTCCAAACAAACTCTTTAGCTATAAAGCTAAATCTATATGTACCTATAATATAAAATATACATATAGATTCATGCATAATATAGATAGGTTAGTACACCCAGACATAGAATAAATGATCATGCTCATCACTGAATTATTTGTCCAGAGCGGAAATCGAATCCATGACCTCTGGCCTAGCAGTAAGGATCGCATATTACTAGACAATTAGGTCATTTCAATGAAATCAGATTCACCTACTGTTATAGTCGTATTATTTATCATATGCACTTATTACTATGACTTTGATGACTCGATCACAATACATACAGGTGCAATTGAATATTATAATTTAACTTAATATTGTTAATAACAAACTATTCAAGATTCATTGACTAAATACGTCAAAAGCATTGGCTGTAATTGTGTTTGTTTACGTGTGTGGGTAACAATTCAAATAAATTTAATTTAAACCGCAGAAAATTAAGTTCTTTGTAACGATGAATTATGATCATTAATAATAAATATTTCGGACGTCTCACACACAACGCCATCTAGTTCCAAGCTAAGCAAAGCTTGTGTTATGGGTACTAGACAACTGATACAAATACGTATATACTTTTTTTTTTGTAATTACATACATATTATACATAGAAAACACCCAAACTCCGAAACAAATATTTGTAGATCATACAAACATTTGGTCCGACCCGGGAATCGAACCCGAGACCTCACGATCAGCAGTCGAACACGCCAACCGCGAGACCAACGAGGCAGTCGATCATTAGTTTTCATTTGTTAATTTTTTATATGTATCCTACTAATATTATAAATGCGAAAGTTTGTAAGGATGGATGGATGTTTGGATGGATGTTTGTTACTCTTTCACGCAAAAACTACTGAATAGATTTGGATGAAACTTTACAGTAATATAGCTTATACATCAGAATAACACATAGGCTACTATTTGCCGCGATAACCGACATATACGCGGGCGGAGTCGCGGGCAACAACTAGTATGTAATAAATATTTCTTCTATTCGTTTTAAGTCTGTCTGTCTGTGCAGACGTCACACGAGCCCTAATTAATGAGAAGGATAGTTTCCAAAGCGGTGGTTCATAATTATACCTTATTTATAAGTATTAGAATCCTGATTATATACTTACACAGACAAATCTTTGTAGAAACTAAATACGTACATTCTTCAACTGACTCCTACTACTACTTAGTACAACATTTTAAGTTCTCTTAAAAGTCAAATATTTTATATCTAAGCTGGTTTATAGTGAACTATCGTTCGCCAAGTGATAGTGTTGTGTATTGAGTCTGTAAGTGTCTGTGGGCCGAGGGCGGCACGGCACAGTGCGGCCGTCTCGAGGACTGTTCTGTCAAGATGTTTGCCAAACGGACATCTACGCCTTTTTCTAACAAACAACTTTACCGGTGTGTACCGAGGACGCATCGATGGGATTTCTTAAGTGTAAACGCCTGTGGAAATATTTATGTCTCTCGCAATAATGCGATAACCATTATGTATAAGTATGAGAATGTATGTATGGATGTTTGTAACTCGATTACATGACGATGATAGACATAATTCAACAGTTTTACGTCACAGTTACATGTTGACAGCCTGTCTGTGAATTATACAGTATCCACTATAGAACCAGTGATCAGATAACAAAAAAATCCTGCATTAATATCAACAATCACAGGTTTTGAAAACCTCTTTGTATCGATTGTGCAACTATTTAAAAAAAATATCATCCAATCTAGAATTCTTAAGATATTTGTAACTCGATTACGCTGAAATGGCTAAACAGATCTGTGTGAAATTCTGTATTGGACCTCCGATAACATAATTTATTCAATGGAATCAAATTTAGAAAATTGGATATGATAATGAGAATTATAGAAAGGTTGATATTTTCTGCTTTACGCTATAAAATCGTTAGATAAACAGCATAGTGAATAAACATAAAAAAATCATATTTTACAGTACCTATGTATAAAGTGCTGAAATAATCAAAATCGAATTTAATTGACATTCCCATAGTGAAAATTCTGGTTTATTTTTTCAAGGTATCAAATGTCGCTATTCAAACTTTGAATCTTAGGCAATAAACATGATAATATACTTTACAACTTGCTGTCTGTTTAATCCTGTTTAAGATGACATTATTTACCTTTCCAAAATTATCTGTCGACTGAAATGCTCAACAAAATCCTTAGTAGGTACTACAACGCAACATATCTCTCGGACCCATAATTTGCCTACCCACTATTGAAGCCCTCGGCACATTCAACCCGTGCGCTGCTTACAGAAAGGTCATCTCCAATTTGTCAGTGGTGGTGAGCAGGCCAAATTGGACGGGCGAGTGAAGGGTTGTTTGCCCCACAAAACTATTCACGATTGGAGTCCTCCGTCCTCGGAGGGACCGCGCACTCATTATTCTATTTTCTCATCACTTGTCCATACGGACTGGGTGTCAAGATGGGTTTGTTTGCCCAAAATTATAAATCTGACGCCGTGAAAAATTATAAATATATTTCTGATTTCGATATTAAAATTAAACATAAATAATTTGTCAAATAGACTAGCGAAGTAGCGACACTATCATTCGACTGTTGCTGTGTATGACGGTGGTTTAGTACGTATCTAAGTTATGTCTCTACGAAGCAAATGTAACTGTGAGGCAATATCGACGATGCGCATTAATCATCAAGAAAATCGACAGTGTACTAAAATGGTTAAATAAATTACATTCTGAACATTTTTATCTCAAAACAAATTGATATATTTTTACCGGAGCATTACTTATGATGAAGTGTACCGAATGACGATTGAAAACGTTCATCAAATCGAGGAGGCAATAAAATAATGTTCCAAAGATAAAATTTTCCATTCAAGAGTACACAAATGTTTGTAGAATACTATTAGTAGTATTCAAAATGTAATATATAAATTAATAATAATGTTTGTTTGTACCGTTTATTCTATTTACCCATATGATTTCCTTATAAAAATGATAGACATAATTCAACAGTTTTACGTCACCGTTACATGTTGACAGCCTATCTGTGAATTATACAGTATCCACTATAGGACCAGTGATCAGATAACAACAAAGTTCTGCATTAATATCAACAACCACAGGTTTTGAAAACCTCTTTGTATCGATTGCGCAACTATTTAAAAAAAAATATCATCTCATCTAGAATTCTTAACCAATTTTGAAGGAAATTTTGTTGTTGCACTTTGTCAATTACATTAATGCTGATATGAGTTTGATGTCCGCTCCACTGAGGTTTGCTGTGGTTTGTAGTAAAACATTCAGAACAATGAATCAACTTATAAAGTCTAAATGTTAACAGAGCTCATGAACTTCGAGGAAAATCAGATTATGTCCAAAGAGAGTTTTACGTAGAGAACCAGTCAGGTGATATCAATTCAAGTATTTAATTTCCAGTCCGTGTAAAATGTGTTTTAGTATGCAAATACATAAGATTGGTATACAATGAACCATTATAACAACTGCGCGACCGATTTATCATCGCAGGAACTCTGTCAATCATCACTGAAATTGCAGATACAATTGCAGTTGCAGTCATTACTTGATGTGGAAAGCGTGACGTTGTTGTCCCACAGCGCACATACGATGAAACAACTACCAAGGTTTAAAATCTCCCACGCTTTTTGTTATTCACACTACAGCAATATTGGAAGAAAGCCACAGAAGAACCTTGCTTCAGCACAATTATGTAGTCCCATGGCCACACACAAAAGCGATGTTAAGAAATTATTTTGTCACATTTTACCGAGAGGTGATTTGAGGTAAGGTTACCAAAAACTTAAACTCTTAAATGTGATTTCACTTAAGGACGGCAAAGCACTTGTATGTGTAGCGATGCAGGTGTCTATAGGCGGCGATTGTAATCTACCAGACCCGTTTAGCTTCGATACTTTTAAGAGCTGAATGTACAAGTAGTTACGAGGAAATTTGTTAGTAACATTTCTCCTTACAAGCTCCGTAGATGATTACACCGCGTACTCTCCACTGTTACATACACATACAGAGCGATGGAGACCTAATAACATAACACTCGACATTTCACAGGGTGACCACACACACCCGTTCCACGAACCACTCGATAATATTCCACTAATAATAATTACACATTTATTTTCATTCAAAACTCCACTGACAGCTCGAGATGCACCCCGTGTCACTCCTTTGTCTGACAACACAAACATAATAACACCATTTCACAAACAATAATACGGCTTTAATACCCTCTTAATAGGGTTTCAAATCCATTGGCTCGGTGTAAAGGCAATATTGTATTTGGATAAGGTGCCTACACGCTCATTAGTGTGTAGGATAAATAATACACGTCAGTTATTGTTACAGTATTGCAACAATATTAAAATAATATGGAGATAATAAGGTGCTTTGTGTGGAGCGAGTGGCGCGGGTAGCGTACAATGCAGGTGGACTCGCGAGGCGAGACTATTTAAATAAAACTATTCTTATTGACGGTCCGTTATAAAAAGGAAAAAAGAACACAAGCTTTAACAATTAATTACTTTAAATGACATCTAAGAGACTCATTGTAGTCGTTCGATGGGATTCTCGAACACCTTTCGAAGAAATTCTCAGACAATCAAACCCATTCTAGCATACACTTAAGCCAATATGCCAATGTAACTTGTCATATAAAAGCTTAACTAAAAAACGTGAGTTTGTTAAGCAAACAGACGCAGTTAGGCTAATAGTGGCGAGGTGAGACAATGTGCGTGATTATGTTGGCACAAGTGTTGGCCGTGACAATCGTGTTTGCTGCCAACATTCCGACCGCGTGGCTGGCACTGTTTGTGTTCGGTGTTTGTCGGATATTACCGCGCGATGTTTAAACATCGTTACCACCGTGGCGCCTTTACTGAATTACACTAATGTTTGGTTTACACTGGCATATCGCCTTCGTCAATGATCAAATCACAATTATGCTACATTTTTCTCCTCTTTGGTTTAAGAAAAGCGTTTCAACATTCGGTTCTAGACACATAACTTTAAAAATGACCTAGCAGTTTATATAAATAGCTATTGCACGCGGCTTCGCTCACGCAGACTTTCATCCGCTGATTTACACCTTTAGCGGTGGAATTTTCAAAATTCCTTTCTTAGTGCTCAGTTACGTTATATAAAGAACCTACCTACATGCAAAATTTCAGGATTCTAGGTTCAGTGGTTTGGGCTGTGGGTTGATCTCTGGGTATGTCAGTCAGTCACCTTTCACTTTTATATATATAGACTAGCTGTCCCGGCAAACGTCGTTTTGCCATAACTACTAATAAATTAAAAATTAATTAAAAAAACATTGTCCAGCGGACAAAATTGTGATTCTAAACCATTCCCAGATCCCCCTGAACACACACAAAAAATTTCATCAAAATTGGTCCATTCGTTTGAAAGTAGTTCAGTGACATACACACTCACAGAAGAATTATATATGTAAATATAATCAAACATGTGAAAAGTTTAAGACAATACAATAACTAACTAAATGATCATCATCTTCAGACAGACGCTTTAACGTGCTCATGCTCTCCGAGATACGGCAGAAATACCGCCCTTTTCCATACTCCGGCTGCTATTATGATTTTTTATAAGAAAAACCCAACAACAGCCCGATCCGGGAATTGAACCCTATCTTGATCGATAGTCGCTTAAGCTAACCACTGGACCAACGAGGCAGTATATAATACAATATTGTAAGATTTATTTAATTGTAATCTCTGCAAAAACATGACTTACATAAGGTGATGATGCAGAGCTTTACCTGGCTGGTCTACCTGCGTTAGTTGTATTATGTATAAATAAAAAGTGGATCGGTTAGTCGTCATTATGATTTCTAGTTCAAGCTCCTCCAAAGATGCTAACAAGGTACACATGCCTATGTATATAAGTTTTCTTATAACATTTTGTAAGTTTAAATCTCACTTCAAAAGTAAAGCTTCCATTCTAAGAGGAGGCTTATATCCTGCAGGGGATTGTCAAAGGCTATCGATGAAGATGATGACCCAAAAATATATATATAAACAAAATATAAAACTTACTAAACAATCGTCCAATCCATAAACATCCACGCCTCCTGTACCTAATAAACCAATTTATAAATTCGTTTCCAAATCCGTTCGAAACGCGCCATCATAGTAATCTATTAATTCACGATATTAATTCCGGTAATCCGATAGGAACTATTGAAACGTTCTGCAATAAAGCAAATCCTCAGTGAATATGATAATCGCGTATGAGTATCATTGCCGGACGGCGAGTAATTAAAAAACATATTAGACATGGCGGCCGGTTGGCGGTCGGTCCTCGCACAACTCAATTTGCTTCGAGTTTAGTAATCCCATTGGCGGAATGCGCTTTCAAGTACCTTTTTAAAATAAGATTATGGAAATGCTGAGTAGTCGGACGATTGATAAAACTTTGTGTGATTAGGAAATAAACAGATGGCCTCTCATCTTACTTTTAATTTGTTTTTGGGACTGAATAATCTGTTGTTTAGTAGTTTTATTCATTTGAATACTTTGAGAGAAGTATTACTCACATAACTACTGAGATTTGAGTCAAAGTAAGCAAAGCCGATGCCATCATCATTACAGAATTAAAACCTTCAAGTAAAATATCTTTCACCTTAGATAAATGTTTTATAACCATCCTATCAATTAAGCTTATACGAAAGTATCTTATTAAGCACGTAATTACGTTGTCAAACTATAAATGACCACCTTAGAAATGACTAAGAATGGTGCCCAATTATTTACCGCCCAATTTGAGTTTATTAAGCGCGATCTCGTTTAGATTCTTCAAACAAACACGATGATTAGACGGTGGGTCAGTCGGTGGAGTGGTCGGTCGTAAGTAATTACGTCCGGACAAATTATCGGGTGTTCGCCGGAGCTGGTCAGTACGCCAATTGCCCGAAACCGCTTATTCACGGTCGCTAGTTGCTTGGGCGCGCAGCTGTCGCGCCAGTTGACGACCATGTAAATTGTTAAATATATTTATATGTATAATTTTTTTATGGAATAGGAGGCAAACGAGCACACGTATCGCCTGATGGTAAGTGATTACCTCCGCCCATGGACCTATATATGGATATGTATGTATGGATATATTTTTTAACTGAAGTATTGATATCACATTAATAAATAAATACAAAATTTGGAAGTTAGACAGTACATAATAAAATAATTATTTAGTAGTAGTATCAAGTAAGTATACGTATCAAGAGCCAGGCGCTTAAAGCCCAATTGCACTCGGTGAAGCAACGACGCCGCGGTCAGTACCTAGATGGGTGACCGCTAGTGGCATGTTACCATGAGCGTTTCCGTGATTTGGAGGTCACGTTAAGCAGTCGGTCCCGGTTGTTATCATAGAATAACATTCGAGAAGCTTAGTTGGAGCCCTTTGGGCGGCTTAAAAACATCCAACGGTAAGATTACGTAGCCACAACGTTGTCTTGCCCGTCCCCAACCCGCACTCGGCCAGCGTGGGGACGTATGGCCTTAACCCTCTCCTGAGAGGAGACCCGAGCTCAGCAGTGGGGCGTTATGGGTTGTTGATGATGATCTACTTAGAAAGGCGATTACAGCCTACGAAGAGTTGAGAGTTTGAATTTCCAGAAGAAAATAATGTGGGTTTTAATGATGGATAGGTTTACTCACCTACCCATCATTATCATCCACAGGAACTTATATTTATTCTCAAATTAAAATAGAAATATCCTCACTTTATAATACCCAGTACTCCTTAGTTTTTTTTATTCCCCTTCCGTTCATACATGAACAAGTTCAAAAAGAAACTAAACAGAATACGATTTCTTCATTGCAGTATTGTTTATTTAACACACGACCGACAGTACACCTTCATTTCTCTATAATATAACATTACCATATTCCCTATTGTTAATGCGTGACTTGCATTTCCAACTATAATATTAACACTTCATTCGCTTCCGTTTCCTCTCAACAAATGAGTTTATTACATATGTTTTTTTACTGGTTTACTTGATGCCAATTTGTGAAGTCTAACGAGGATCAAATGTATATAATAAGTGGGTATACCAGGTGTTAGTCGATAGGTCATTGCCACCAATTGGTATATCTATACTAATCTCTACTAACAATAATAAAAGGTGATTTTTATTGTATGTGCTAGTTTGAATTTGATCAGTCAATGGCTAAAAAAGTCTACAGTCTATTTAACATCGCGTTTCTACCTTTAGGGGCGGAAATTGTGACTATAAACGTAGTTGAAATTCACTTGTGGTGAAGTGTCGCTCTCTGGCCGGGCAGAAAAAACAGACACCTCGATGATGGTCACACAGAAAATCGATGGTGGTGAGTGACTCTTTTGAATGAGATTATCGGAGCCCCAAATCCCTAGACCGTGGAAGATCCACACTTCATGATGCGTGGGCCGGCTCGATTAGAGTGATACCACGGCCTCACAGAAAACCGGTGTGAATCAGCGCTTGCGTTATGTTTCACTGAGTTATCGGAGGCTCATATGGCCTCCCCCAACCCCTTCCCGCATAAACTTCCCCGTCACCTTCCCCCACCCCTTCCACCATCCCCTTCCCCTACCCCCAAAGGCCGGCAACGCACTTGTGATGCCTCTGGTCCATGGGCGGCGGTAATCGCTTACCATCAGGCGATGCGTCTGCTCGTTTGCCCCCAATTTTATAAAAGAAACAACAGTTTTGGGTTGATGAGTTGCTACTCCGGTTAAAAGCACTCTCTCGTAACTCTTCAGTGCAACACTACAATGTCCATAGGCAGCGGTAATCACTTACCATCAGTTCACCCATCCACTGTTTTACCTTTCTATACAAATAAATAAAATTGGAGTGTCTGTTTGTCATATTAAAATAACCGCTTTTTACTAAATGCATATGTATGTACACGGTACATATACCAAAAATGTATTTAAAAAAAATTGACAGTTTGTCTATCTGTCTGTTTCTTCCGGGTAATCTCTGGAACGGCTGGACGGATTTTGACGGGACTTTCACAGGCAGGTAGCTGATGATCCAGGTAGTAACTTAGGCATTTTTTTTATACTAACTTTGTCCCGCGGCGTTACTCGCGAAACGACGATAACAGCGGGTAACACCGCGGGGTTCAGCTTGTCTACCATAAAAAAATGCGGGAAATGGCTGTTGTAACATTTATGATCGGACCATGTTTATTTGTAACAAAAACACGCACACTTGACAACTGGCAAAGGTATAAATAAATATCTAATCATCAATTGTCATATTTATCTGGCTTATCCTTGGGAAACATATTACAATAATATTACCAGCTTAAATCTTGAAGCGATTAAGAGTACCCCAGCGGAATTCAGCCGGCGTCTCCAAGAGCCTAATATAATTGAATAGACTTAAATCTATTGGTCCTTCCGATACATGCTCCACGGCGCCAGGGGGAAAGAGGCACGGCGCAGGGGAGGCAGGGGATAGCGATAGAAATAAAAGTCGGTTATGAAGTATGAAATCGGTACTGGTATTGATTTTGTAACGGCCGTCCGTCCGTCTGCCAGGATCTGCTTGTACTGTGAGATCGGCTGATTTAGAGATTAGAAATTCAAGGTTTTAAAAGTAGAATCATAATTAACAAACAGATGTATTTCAAACTAAAGTGAAAGAAAACTTGATCCATTCTAGTTGATAAAATAGAACGTGGGAGAACATTAAACCATGTAATTTGCAGCATTTTCTTTTCTTCTAGTTAGCTACTATTTAAACGACAATTTTGTTAAATTTATTTCGCAGAACCGCTTTAACTGCTTATGCTTATTTATTCAAATAATTAGAACCTAGACTCAAAAGACTGACTCTTAAATCTGTCACTTACACACCATTGCCAATACAAAACGTCCATAAAACTCATTGACATTCAATTAAACAAAACATTTTTTGACGGTTCTCTAGATTGTACTCACATGACACCCACAATTAAATGTGACAAGCAGTAAGCACTTGGACCGCAGCTCAATCAAGACCGAGCCACCTATAACCACACGTTACGTTACAACTAATCAGAAAGTGTCCGACACACCCCAGATTGAATAATAACCTGTTAAGGCGAGTCTGAACATGCCGTGTGACGTCATTGTCGCGCAAATTGCCGCCAAATTGGGAACAGACTCGCAGTCTATTTAGCGAGCGGCTGCATGCGATTGGTCGCCCCGCCTCCTACCGACCTACGCATTCAACTCAAAGAAATGAAATTATGCACCTCGTGCCGTGTAAATAAAATGGTTTTGTGAGCCTTCTCCGAGGTAACGGCTCACGCAACGATATTAAGACAGTCATGAGGAATACATGCAATGTTCGGAACTATCTCTCTTGTCTTACGATATCTAATACTTGAAGACATGTAAAGATTAATAGAGATGACAGGATTTTCTTTCAAAATTCAAAGTTATTCTATTCCCAGCAGTAAATATAAAACAAAGACCACTGTAGTGTAAGAGACTTCGTCACCTGGATCTCATGACCTGGCTTGTCCAGATTCATACTATGTTTCAACAGAAAACCGGTAGTACCAGCTATAATTTTTATTTACTAAGCAAGGTCAGCTGGAACCAAACGCTTCCCCCCTTTCCCTTATTCTTGATTTTCTTTTGTTTGCTTCTCTATACCATCAAAAACGTATGTAGAATATACATAATACAGAAATACCATAACAAATCAGTTACCTACTTATCGTAACAAAGTAAATCCTTAAAGAAGTTATCGAATGCGAACAGACGCTTAATCAATAGAAGCTGTTACAATAAAAAATTAAATCGACACAAATGTCGCGCCCCTGTCGTCTCCCTAAGGGTTGGCGCGCACTGTTCGATTGTAACACGCATTATCCGTGCTAAACACTTGTTGTGGGGATTAGTGCGGACTACAATACAGGCCGGAGGGGCCGACGGTGTTCGCCGACCGGTTGGAACAGTTTGGTGATAATTACTTGAATTACTTCAACTGTTTGATGATGGGTTTGATAAGCCACTGTTGTTTTAAAGGGTCGTTACTTTAATGTGGCGTAAAGATCTTCACAGTGATTATAGTTTTTAAGTTTTAGGCGTTATATATGTGATATAGGAGGGTAACGGAGAGGTAACAATACTATATGCTCGTGATTACAAAAAAAAAGTTTTCTTTTTTTGAAACAATAAGAAATATCTAGAAAGACGTCATTTAAAGGGCCTTTGATGATTCTAAAGTTACACGAGAAAAGAAACAGGTATGCTTTTAATATCGTAATTCAAATATATCGAAAGTGATAAGCGTCGTCACTACTCAATAAGCACTTTCATACATATACATACATATAGTTACACTTACCTTCTAGTAAGTTAAAATTCAGAATGAATTTCAATTATTTTTCAATAATAATACAGTACCGTGTCTCTCACCTTATCCCACCTCCACCAATCACTAGCCCACCAAAGTGTGGGTCACCACGCTGCATTGTTGCATTGTCTTCATTCGCAGTATGGTGACCACCACTCTTGGATCTGCTTATGCTTTCCATCAGGCAGAGTAAAGTCACTTTGGCAGGGCGAAACATAAAAAAAAAACAAAAGAAACGAACTAGTTATAGATAATTAATTAAGGTATAGTTAGCTGATCACTCCTTTTTAATGACAAGCCTATGTCCGGCAGTGGACTATGAAAGGACGCTGACGATGATGATGATGATTAAGGTTTATAAAACAACACGAGATAAATGTTGTACAATAAAGACACACAATAACCGATCCTAACACACGTAGGTGTAACTTTAAAATTAGTTTCGAAACGTTAAAGTAGCATTCAAAACATACGAGCACACGCAATCACACGGGCGCAGACAAATTGTTTCACAAGCAACATTACAAATACTACCCCTAAATGTGTCCGGCTCACCTTGACCCCCGAGGGAAACCTACCCTCACCCGACACATCCAGCTGTTCGCCCACACGGGCGGGGGCGGGGAGGTCTACCCGAGCTGGCACCTGCCACATACGACTAATAAATTGTCGGGCTGGAGCAATTCCCCAACAGAGTGTTACGCATCATTAACGTACACGAATGTGCTGCCAAATTAACAATTATACGGAACCTTTGTGCGCGTATGTTAATTAGTAAATTCGGAGATCCGTCGGCATGCCAGCGCCCCACCCCCCTTGTCGTTGGCACACCCGAATTAATTAAATAGCGCTGAGTATTTCGTCCTGTACCTGCTCTGTGAGATTTTTGGTAATTTTCCAACTGGGCGTGTCAATTTTGTTATGATTACTGAGAAACAGATCAGCGTTATTGATTGTTTTGTATTTTAGAATAATAACGTAGGCAGTGTGTTCAAAAAACTAGCGTAACACTAGACATCACAGCCCCTCTTATTATCACGGAGTCGAGGTGAATGAATGGCGAATGAATCTTATACATGGTGTATAGAACTATCAAGGTATTTCTTTGTCAAAATATGACGGAAAACTCAGTATGGTCTGCAAATAGATATCAAAATGCCTTTCCAAAAATCTTTGAATGACGAGAATATTAAGCCTTGACTTTTAAAAAGACAAATTTAAATCATTTTTTCCTTATATCTGTGGTGTACCTAACCGTAACCTGCTCGACAACTTGAGTCGCATTCAAATATAAGAAAAATAAGATTTTTTTTGTGTGGGTTGTTGTAAACATATCTTATATTTAAGGAATGGTTATTATTTTATAAGATAAAGGTTATCACTAAATCAATAGATACAATTTAATCAATGCATAATGAGATATATTAAAGGTAAAATTTAATGAGGTTAGTCAAAATCATACGTCGAATACAACCCAGTATTTTTTATTAAAATATCACCTTTGTCATTTGCGTGGTATCGAGTTCTATGCAAGCTCCTACAGACATAACTCCACTTCTAACACAAGCTTCAAACTTAGTTGCACATGGTTACAACTACATATGATGCACACATTGCACTCTGTAGTTAAAAATACTGACCTAGAGAAATAAAGACAAGCCAGATTAGCAATCGGGGTAGTCGGTAGTCGGGGTGTTCATAATCTCACGTCCGAGGTCGTTGAAAGAATGCTGGATAGGGTTTAAGTCTAAGTGCCGCGTTGGCACATTCATTTAAGATTTATGTCTTGATAATAATCACTCACATTGTTCCACGGATGTCTTGACCACGAGTGTAATGACATTTAATCACATCCGACAAAACAACAATCGCCCCAAAGTTTTACAATGTTAATCGTTTCATCCTTGAGTAATCTTGAGGAAAGTCTTGACTTGATCCAAATAAACCCAATCTCGGCCACTAATTCACTTGTCCGTGGACAATCACCGACTAATCCCTAGCTTGTCTCCCTTCAAGCCGTAAGGAGGTGGGTGAAGATTGATTTCGGGTTAAATGACTCACTTTTGCCCACATCTTGGCTTTCGTGATTATTTCTTGTTTTCTAACTTTGGAAATGACTAACTTCCATCCCTTATTAATATCTCTTTAATTGCTTTTAATACATGTGTATGATCATTAGATTACATGTTTGTAACCCCCAACGCCTTAGGTCGTGGCAAGTAATTTTGTATGTATAGACTAAACTTGCCACCTGTCTCTTCAGACTACTATTATAAATTGGACACTAACTCTGTCTGTCTATCTGTTACACTTTCACGGGTAAACTCTGCACCGATTTCGATTAAATTTGGCATCGAGATACCTTAATTCTTGAGGAAGGACGAAGACAGAACATGTGATTTATCGCAATTACAAAAGCTAGTGCTAAATTTAAGGTTTTTTTTTACCGTTTCAATCTTCCCTGGACTGCGACAAAAATTTTAAAACCAACATCAGCTACATTGGCTCAACCGTTCTCGAATTTTAGCGATACAAACAAACAGCAATTGATTTTTATATATAACTAGCTGAACCCCGCGGTGTTATCCGCGGTTATTGTTGTACCGCGAGTAATGCCGCGGGACAAAGTTAGTCTAAAAAATGTAGCCTAAGTTACTCCCCGGATCATCAGCTACCTGCCAGTGAAAGTCCCGTCAAAATCCGTCCAGCCGTTCCAGAGATTACCAGGAACAAACAGACAGACAGACAGACAGACAAAACATTTTTTAACTAAATTATTGGTATATGTATCGTGTATACATACATACGAGTATTAAGTAAAATTAAGTAAAAAGCGGTTATTTTAATATTACAAACAGACACTCCAATTTTATTTATTTGTATAGATATAATTGAATCTACCAGCAATAACTTTATGGAACTTACAACACCACGGTTTAATATACACCTAGTAACTTTACTTTATTAAAGTTATGATGTTTTGTTTCTCTAAACTTACTGGTCTAATCACAAATTAAAGTTTAAAGGTGCGATGATTCAGTACTAGTTGTCATTATTTAGTACAGTTCTAAGTTACTATCCGCCACTGCTTATGTAATTAATTCAAACATTTATAGACTCGCCCGCGTGTATGTCAGCCAACCAACTCAGAAACCTTTGTGGGCTCATGAACAACACTTTTGCTGAAGATCAAGATATGATAAAATGCATAGTTTACGGCTCCATAAAAGACATACTGAAAAACATTCATTTATATATATATAGATTGGGATTTCACCTGATCTATTATATTTCTAAATAGCCTGACTTTTGGTCAAATATTGCATTAATCGCGGTCAATGAGAAGCTTATTGAACGGGCTCATTTCTTTAATAACAATTTCTCCTCCAGTTTACCTTCATCAACAAGAATCTATTTAGTTGTATTAAACCAGTAGGTACGTATATTGCAATGAGATACACTTTACCTTAGTAGTACGTCTTTGTATTTTGAACAAAGGAATCTCTAGTTAGAAACACAGCTTCTAATAGATACTGTGGTCCAGACTTGTGGGTAGCAATATTTTAGGCAAAATATATCGGTATTGTCCGACCGAATATGTCGTGAAATGAATCTTTGGTTATTTATGTGAGAATTTGTCTTACTAATACCATCATTTTCTATACAAATAAATAAAATTGGAGTGTCTGTTTGTAATATTAAAATAATAGCTTTTTAATCAATGCATATGTATGTATACACGATACATATACCAAAAATGTAGTTAAATTTTTTTTTGTCTGTCTGTCTGTCTGTCTGTCTGTTTGTTCCGGGTAATCTCTGGAACGGCTGGACGGATTTTGAAGGGACTTTCACTGGCAGGTAGCTGATGATCCGGGGAGTAACTTAGGCTACTTTTTTTTTAGACTAACTTTGTCCCGCGGCGTTACTCGCGGCACAACAATAACTGCGGGTAACACCGCGAGGTTCAGCTAGTAGTAAATATAAATCCTGGGAGGGGTCCGGATGTGTTAATAACAGCAGTTCCCGGATCCCTCCCGTCTCAGGCGCAGAGTTGGCACACCGTGTGGTTTTAGTCGGTTCGATTCCGACACACCGCCCCGCCGCAAACCCCGGCGGGGTGACGGCCCTAGGGGGTTTCCACACGTAAAAAAAAAAAAAAAAAAAGTAGTAAATATAAATTGTAGTTTAACAAAAACAACACGCTACAAGACGGTATTTGATTGTGAAAAATGAGTGGGGTCCAGGGAGCTCACGCTTAGGAGTTTATATTATTTCGTTGAATGAGCTAATCTCAAGGATTACTATAGTTGGAATAAAAATATAATATTTGAAAACTGAAAAATACTGTAGATGAAAATTTATCTCTTTCGAGAGATGCAGACGGGGTCAGCTTGTTATAATGATTATCATCTATTGATATGACTATTTATATCTACGTATCTAACACTATCTATTTGTATCCATCTAACATGTTTTCTCTTCTTGAGGTGACCCGAGCACTAGTTACAGGAAACTGATCAGCAATTTTCCTGTTTTCCACATCATTACTCTGATATTAAAGGCTTCAGACTCAATCAGATATTGATGTAATCAGGGATACAAGACTTATCCCTGATTACAATAGTCGCTTTGTTACTTACATTACTGAGGTAATATTATGACTATTTATAATACTACATTTTATAAGTATTAGTATTTCTTATTACTTACTTTGGAACGATTTTTTTGTACAGAAATATGTAAAACTAGCCGACCCGCACCCACTTCGTTGGGCGTTTACCGCCAGCTTTCTTCGACTTGATTTACAAATACTCATATTTTTAACTGAATTTCTCGTTTAATCTGAATAAAATATAGCCTATATTACTCCTGAATAGTGTCGGTTTCTGTTAATGAAAGATTTTTCAGGATCGGAACAGTACTTTCGAAGATTACCCTCTACAGTCATACAAACAAAGCTCGAAACTTTACCTAATTATAACATTAGTATACCTAGATTAATTTAAATACAGAGCCTGATAAAGCATCAGATAGTTATTCTATTTGACAGGTAACAGTTCTAACTAATGTAACAGTTGCTGGTATACCTATCTGTCTCTATCCGAGACTTTTGAATCCGAAATCTGTATATGTTATCTAGCAGATGAGTTCAATACAGTCTTTCAGAAACTAATAAGTGCTGAAACTAACCATAATCATATTAGAAATAAAAAAAATCTTCAACAATTGTTTAGCAATTTTCTCGTTACTTTACACCGTTTGACTGAGAACTAAATATTTCGGACAAATAAATAAATATTTTGGACATCTAATACACAACGCCATCTAGTCCCAAGCTAAGCAAAGCTTGTTTTATGGGTACTAAAAAACTGATACAAATACAAATATATTTTTTTTTGTAAATACAAACATATTATACATAGAAAACAATCAAATTCCGAAACAAATATTTGCAGATCATACAAACATTTGGTCCGACTCGGGAATAGAACCCGGGACTTCATTCACAGCAGTCGCGTACGCTACCAGTGTGCCACCGAGGCAGCTAAAGTTGAACTACCTCTTGACTATGCCAAAGTAGGCTAAAAAAGCAGCTATTTAAGAGAGCAGTAACTCTATTTTGATGTATTATTTATTTATTCAAGGGAAAATGTCTATATTTGTGTGTAGTACGTAGTTGAAGACATTGTAGTATAGTGAGTAATATAAACCGAGGCTGCGTATTAATTTGTGCGGAGTGCGCTGCTATCGGGTTTAATTAACAAATTTAATTAGAAATTAACCGTTTTGCTGAGCGCTGTGCGGTCGGCCCGCAACGTTCAGGGTTGCCACCGTCTGAAAATCTTCTTGCCATTTGGAATATAAAGTTAAAATATCTGTGTTTTTATACAAAGAATGTAGCTTATATTAACTGAGAGATGAGCGATGTAAGACAATGCATGTAGCCGAGCCATGTAGATATCTAGATAGCGTGGATAAAATATCTTAATATTATTGAAGAAAGTAAAGCATTCTCTTTAAATAGACGTTAAAAGTTTTTGCGAAACCGAAAACATTTTGTTTTTTTTTATATGCTGTATAAATAATAAATAACATACATATTTTATGGTAATTGCTCCTAATGATATTAGAATATAATTTTATACTCTGAGAGACTGCTTGTTTGACCTGTAGAGCGTTTTTAATTCCAAGAAAAACCACACACAAACAAACATAAAACATTAATAAATTTATTGCGTGTGCCAGCCCTAGGTTAGTCAGTGTGTACAAACACCGAGCGCCGCTGAATTTGAAAATTTAATCTATTTGCGTTTTGTTCACGATAATTGGTTTGTTTCCACGCTTAGTTATCTCGCCAGCCGACAGGGGGCGGTGACGCGCCGTGGCGGTTACACCTCTCTGGAAGTGAACAATGTTCTAATCTTACTAACGTTTAAAGACTGTGTTTTGAAGCAAATTATTAGACCTCTTTATTGATTTGTAAACGAGAAACAGGGTGGAATAAACGTAACTGGCAGTACTAATTCTTCTACTTCTTAATAAATTTTATAAACCAACAGAAAACAAATCACTGAAATTTCAAAAATATGTCCTAAATCGAAATCCGAAATCATTTTCAGATCCAATAAAAGGCGGTGAGATTTGGGGACCCACAAGGTAGCATTTTGGGTCCTCTGCTTTTTATTATGTACAACAATGACCTCCCGTTGATAACTACATATAATATGACTTTATTTGCTGACGACAGCACTGTACTCTTTGCTAATGAATCCTTGACAGCTATTGAAAGTAAAATAAAGACATCTATTGATTTGATTATACAATGGCTACTAAATAACAATTAAAAAATTAACCTAGATAAATCTAAAATAGCTACTTTTAAGCAAAGAACCAATAACTTAAATGTAAATTAAAATGGTCATAAATTCGAAATAACAGAGGACATTCGATTTTTATACTTAATAATTGATAATAAATTAAACTGGAAAGCACATATTGAATATGTATGTACTAAGGTGAGTCAATATGGACACTATAAGTTAAGAAATATAGCGAATAGATCAACACTGAACAGCCTATCACGGACTTGTCTCATCAACGTTGCGGTATGGCATCATATTCTGGGGTAACTCCACTGTTCGGCATTTAGCATTTAAATTCAGAAACGTTGCATAAGGACTATCTGATGATATTAGAATTCCAAATAGTTGTAAATCTTACTTTGTAGCAAATAACTTACTTACTTTCCCATGTATGTAAATCATCGAGTGTGCCATGTTTGTGAAGCAAAATATTGCACTATTTGAGAAAAGATCAAGAGCTCGCCACGCGGACATGTTACGTGTGATAAAAAGCAAAACCACGTTAATGCATAAAAGCTTTTTTGTATTGTTCCACATGTTTAAAACAGGTTACCGAATTGTTATATACCTTGTTATACACAAGGCTGATAATACAATCATTTTCAAGAAGCGTCTTTAAAAATTGCTCTTTGCTAAGTGCTATTACTCTCTTCGAGAATATTTGAATGACGATGGTATAATATAATTGGCACTAGGATTTAAGGAAAAAAGAGACATGTAATTGCTGTAATGTTTTTCTGTTTCTTTAAAGTTACCAGTATTGTTTATTCATGTTGTTTTATGAAATTCAAATTTTCTAATTATCTGACATTTTCAGTGTAAAATTTTCTGATTTTAAGTAACATACTTTCCGACATTCAATTTTCTTCTTTTAAATATTTATGATTCTGTCTATTTTAAAATATTTTTATTTATTGTTGTCCCGCTTTTGTGGAAACAACTGTCTTATAATGGTAGAATGCAAATGGGTAACATATTATTATAACAATCATTAAGATCTTTGTATACCTACATTTCTGCAAAGTTAAATAAAATGATAATAATAAATAATAATAAATATTTCGGACATCTAACACACAACGCCATCTAGTCCCAAGCTAAGCGAGCTTGTGTTATGAGTACTAGACAACTGATATAAATACTTCTTTTTTTTGTAAATACATACATATTATACATAGAAAACACCCAAACTCTGAAACAAATATTTGTAGATCATACAAACATTTGGTTCGACCCGTGAATAGAACCCGAGACCTCATGATCAGCAGTCGCACACGCCAACCGCTAGACCAACGAGGCAGTCAATGAAAATGAAAAGGAAAGTACTAATTGCTGTATGTGACATGAAATAATTCAAGTATTTTAACAACTAAACCTTTTTAGTTCCCGGCCATCTTATTACTAAGCGATGGCCATAAGCCTTTGATATCCCACATTAGCTTATTTCTCAGAGCTCTCTCACTTCCAAGCAGAGATTTAACATGCTACGAGTGATTTACTAATAGTCTCTCAGACAATTGTCACCTTCAATACTCTGGAGATTCGTCTGTTAACAAATATAGTTAATTCAAATCGGCTGACAATTACTGTCCTTGAAACTATCGTTACATCAAATTATTTAAAAGGTTAGGCCAAGTATTTATAAAGTTCGGATGTGTTAATAACAGCAGTTCCCGGATCCCTCCCGTCTCAGGCGCAGAGTGGCACACCGTGTGGTTTTAGTCGGTCCGATTCCGACACACCAATGTATCGGTGTGTGTATGAATTGTGTGTATTGTTCAAGATAATAAAATTAATAATATAAATTCTCATTAAAAATATAGTCATAAAATAATATATAGAAAACTAGCTGACTTGGTGAACTTGGTACCGCTATATTTACTTATCTGTCTCAACTGCACGTCACGGTCAAATAGTATTGACTTTTTCCCTTAACTTTTAATTTTTCTTGCACACAAACTCCTAACAATAGCAATTTGGCAAAGGACCACATAAAAAAAAGTCCTGCCAAAAAGACTACTCTGCCTGATAGAAAGCATAAGCAGAATTCAAGAGTCAGCGTACCCATTGCGAATGCAGACAATGCAACAATACAGCATGGCGACCCATACCATGGCGGCCTAGTGATGGTTCTGCATCATTGGGCTTCCGATCTCTCACTCACCAACGCAATATGTCAGCACGAACGCTGTCACTTTACGTAGATCTTCTGTGCGAGGGTAGTACCCAGGTCGAGCCGGCACAACCGTACTGAAATCAGCGTGGCTCCACTACCATGTAAAATTGCTTGTTCACAATTTTTTTTTTCTTCTCTAGGTGTGGTTCCAAAACCGTCGCGCGAAATGGCGTAAGACGGAGAAGTGCTGGGGCCGGTCGACGATAATGGCCGAGTATGGACTATACGGGGCCATGGTCCGGCACTCCCTCCCCCTCCCAGAGACCATCCTCAACAGCGCCAAGGAGAACGACTCCGTCGCGCCCTGGCTACTCGGTGAGTTTGGTGAGACTAATTTTGTCACTTACCGCCTAAATATATTACATAAATGAAATTATATTTAAAGGTTAGAACCTTAAAGTATTACTTCGTTTACATGTTTGTACGATTATCGCAATGATTAAAATGCCTTGCCACTGTAGGGCATTAAGGGTTCGATTCCTGTACGAGACAAAAACTTCGGTGACCGTCGTAGAAAAACAACGGATTTGATTATTACTGCTTAACAGAAGAGTAATTTTAGATGGCTTTTTAATGTTTTTCATATTTGGAAATGTTACTATGTGTACGAATTTTTATACAATACTATACACAAATATGAATTGCCGAAATGTATGTACGCGCATAACTTCCGATCGGCTGCACCAAATTATATAATTATTTTTTTATGTCTTTGTTATTATACGTTAAGACAAGGTTTCGGTACAAGAAAAATTAAAAGAAAACAGGAAATGTATTGTTTTTTGTCCGCGACGGGAAACTAAGGCAGTTATGTAAACATGGCGGTACGAACTTCGCCGGGTCAGCTAGTAATTTATAAAAAGCTATAATCATTGAAAAATCAAATCCAAAATTTTTATATGACTACGACGATGTGTTATTTATTCTGTCCGTTTGAAAGTTATTGAAAATTTGCGACGTATAAGTCTTTCTTATTGGTTGGTAGAGTTTGTGATTATTAGATTCACCAGAAACATAATAAAAAACTCGAGAGGTGTCAAGGGACACCCGGATGGAACGAAGTTCACTGTCAGGATTCATTATTTTTATTATTATTTATTATGTATAAAAAACCTGTATATACTCAATAAATATAATCGTCGCGACACCACACTGTTTAATGCGAAATAGAAATGAAAATGTCTGGCTTGCTTTCTGTAAGAGAGAGAGAGAGACAGAGAAACATGCGCACGCCGCACGGCTTACAATCGCTTACTGTAGCAAAAAGTGTCGTGACAACTTTTCGTAAGACTTTTTTCCGTCTAGCCCCGTTTCACAACGCGCGATAAGGAACTTCGTTCCAATAATGTTCTAGGACTCCCATTACATACATCTATTTAGATTCAAACCAAACACCGCTTGTACAGTGAGTCCTCGCACCGGATTGAACCGAGAGGTGATGAATGTAGGTGCCATAAGGGCTGAAGGTGAGCAAACTACACACACACTACACAGGACAAAAGTACCTACTGTTGAGAGAAAGCAAACCAGTAACAAACCAATTCTTCTTTCCAAGAAGAAACTCCTATTCAACAGTGAATTGGTAAGCTCTGTGGATGATGATGATTAAATTTAAGTGTGTATAATTAAAAATTTAGGTTCAGATAGCAAGCAATTCTTATCTCAACTTAATATTTTCTAAACAGCATTATGATAGCCTCAGATACACGTTACCTGACTACTGATAAACACACTTATATATTTCTAATCTCTGGGGAGACGTGGGAGACCCACACTTCAGCATGCATGAGCCAGCTCGACCGGAGTGATATCACGGCCTCACAGAAAACCGGTGTGAAACACCGCCTGCGCTGTGTTTCACCGAGTGAGTTAGGATACCCGTGGCCCATACCCTAATGCCTACTACCCATCCCCCAAAGACCGGAAACGCACTTATGGCGCCTCTGGCGTTGCGGGTGTCCAGGGACGGTGGAAATCGCTTACCATTAGGTGATACGTCAGCTCGTTTGCCCTCTATTACATAATAAAAATACACTTATATACTTATCTAATGAGCGCACGAAAGATAAGACTCAGAAAGCAAGCAATAAAAGAAGAAATAAAAAAAAAATACATCAACTTCTTGCATCTTTTTACCCGACTGCGAAGAAGGGGGTTAATGTTTTTTGAGTGTAGGTCACCATACTGCAATGTCCTTATTCGTAATGAGAATGGTGACTACCACTCTTGGAATCTGCTCATGCTTTCTATCAGGCAGAGCAGAGTCGTTTGGCGCAGCTAAGATAAAAAAAAAAATAACAAAAGTATGTATGTATGTATATATGCATGTATGTATGTTTATTTCTTTGGCATGCCCTAGAGCCTAAACGGCTTGTCGTATTTTTATGTGAGCGGTGTCAATAGATTTCTCTTAGTCGTGAGAGTGACACTACTCAGTCACTAATAATATTTTAAATAATAATTTAATAAAGATAGCAGATATTGACGCAGTCGGTTTTTTTTTACCAATGATTAATTTGCCTTGAATTAATAAATATACACATACCAAGACAGTAGTGTAGACCATACATAATAAGTACATAACGATGCAGAAGCATCACTAGGCCGCCATTTTTGGTGTGGGTCACCATTCGCAATGAGTATGGTGACCTCTACTCTTGGATTCAGCTCATGCTTTCCATCATATAAATCACTTTGGCAGGTTCATAAATGAAAAACAAATATGTAAGCGCTCTAAAACACCTTCACTTTAAAACATATCTCCATTAGAATAAGGTAAGTTTCTAATTAATTTGTTATATCGTTGTGAACTGTGTATGTCCCTTACATGTATCTGTTACTAGCATTTGACTGCCTCATTGGTCCCGCGGTTGGCGTGAGCGACTACTGATCATGAGGTCTCGGGTTCGATTCCTGGGTCGGAACAAATGTTTGTATGATCTACAAATATTTGTTTCGGAGTGTGGGTGTGTTATATCTATAATATGTATATATTTACAAAAAAAGTATATATGTATTTGTATCAGTTGTCTAGTACCCATAACACAAGCTCTGCTTATCTTGGGACTAGATGGCGTTGTGTGTTAGATGTCCGAAATATTTATTTATTTTATATTTTTACTATATGTAACTAGGATATTGGCCCTTTCAGGAAAAACATTACTAAATGACGGGTTCAAAATGATGAATCGCAAACCTATGTTATAAATACTCATATTATAAATTCGAAAGTGACCTTGTCTGTCTGTTAGAATTATTGTACGGCTAAACCGTTGCACCGATGCCAATGAAATATGCCATGGAAATACTTTTAAAGAAAGACGAAGTGTACTCTTTAACACGGCGGAGCCGCGGTCTAAAGCTAGTGTTAAATAAACTACGTGCATACAGTGTCTAAATACTAACGTCGCGATTATTTGCTTTGTTAGTATAAATAAAATAAATAATAAATATTTCGGACATCTAAACACACAACGCCGTCTAGTCCCAAGATAAGCAGAGCTTGTGTTATGGGTACTAGACAACTGATACAAATACATATATACTTTTTTTTTTGTAAATACATACATATTATACATAGAAAACACCCAAACTTCGAAACAAATATTTGTAGATCATACAAACATTTGGTCCGACCCGGGAATCGAACCCGAGACCTCACGATCAGCAGTCGCACACGCCAACCGCTAGACCAACGAGGCAGTCTATATATAGTAAGTAATCGAATAAGAAATGAGGAGATACACAAACGAATTTTTAACAACATATCTCAACTCATCGGTAAATAAAATAGCAGAAATCAGAACATATAGCTAGCAAAGAAGATTGGCAGAATGCGAATATCATAGACTGAAAATATTGATTTAGAACGTCCACAATCAAGCAGGGGCTTATCTTATATATAAAATTCTCGTATCACAGTGTTAGTTACCATACTCCTCTGAAACGGCTTGACAGATTTTTATGAAACTTTATATACATATTCAGTAGGTCTGACAATCGGCCAACATCTATTTATCATACGGCAAAACAACGTTTGCCGGGACAGTTAATAAACTAATAAAAATCTTATGTTTGCTGCAAATTGAGGCTGTTATTGTAAACTACTACTTCTTGTAATATATTTAAGGCAACCTAGATACAGCGGTCGCATGGTTGAAATAATTAATTTAACTAACCCAGGAATTTTTCCCTGTTAAATTAATTGAAAAGAAATAATCTATTATTTCATTTACGAAATATATATAATTAATAATAATTGTAAAAGTCATTTGCTATAAATCAGAAGCGAAGTTAGTTGTTTGTTTCAATACACAGACAATATCAGCCAAGTGATTTCAAACAGTCTGTTTTCTACATATTTCTTTTACAATTTTACATTGCTTACAAAATGAATTATATGTGAGGACAATGTAATTTAAAGCCCAAAGTATATAAAATATCATGAACTCTGTGACAGTGCCAAGACCGTATCACAGAGCATTCTTCCGGGCCACTATTTGACCATACTGATTTTGTTCAAGAGTCTCGAGCCCTGGCCGACGGGGGGCGCCCGTAGCGGCTCGCCTCGTCCCCCTCGCCCCTCCCCCGACCACCGAGCCCTGGTGAGTCACACAAACATTCATAAAACAACTGCATAGACATACTAAATGCATATTAGCACACTAAGTCCCTAATTAGCTCAGATCTTGAACAAAATCAACAAACATGTGACAAATAATTAGTCCGATGTAGCGGTCAAAAATACATTTGACTTTTTGCAAGTTCAAGTATGTGTAAACAAGTCAAGGAGATTCTATTACCTATTACTAACTACTGAGTTAAGGATACTAGAGATAAAAATGTAAGCTATAACTTTGAACTACAAGATTAACATGTGCTTGTATATAGATGCTGTATTTTATTTATCTATGTGTTTATCTAAATCCTAAAATCTATACAAATAAATAAAATTGGAGTGTCTGTTTGTAATATTAAAATAACCGCTTTTTACTAAATTCTTAAGTATGTATACCGGTAATTGTACCAAAAATGTAGGCAAATCAATTTTTGTGTCTGTCTGTTTGTTCGGGTAATCTCTGGAACAGCTGGACCGATTTTGACGGGACTTTCACTAGCAGGTAGCTGATGATCCAGGGAGTAACTTAGGCTACTTTTTTTAGACTTAGAACTTAGAACACCGCTGGGTTCAGCTAGGTTTTATATAAATATCCAAAACTTTTATAACACCAATAGCAGCCATTCCTCTTGCTGAAGATATGCTTATTGCTTCCTTTCCTGTATGTATGTATATTATCGGTTTTTTTCTTGGAAATATATTAGTAAAAACGCTGTATTTAACCATTTGGCCATTCTATTATTCTTGGTCGTGTAATGGTCCACATATAAAAGCTTCAACTAATAAAACAAAGTCAGCGAACCTGCACAGTTTGCACGAAGCCTGAATTTAAATGACAAATTTATGGTAGTAATTACCATAATAACTAAATTCAGGTCACTCTTAAAAATAACATTTTATTTATTTTTGAACTATCAATTCAGTATTTAAGGTAGTGATGACTGTTAGTGTCATAAACAAGCAAACACCATTTGTCATATCTATAAATTAATACGTAAAACAAAATCTTTATATTGTTTTTTACGAAAACTATGAGTAGTAAAGAAAAAAAAATCGAATTATGGTCGTGTTTCGACCACTGTGTGCCCTACTCTATATTATTAATCAAGACTTCCATCCCTACATGGTACTTTAACATTATATTTCTCAACAAAGATAAAATTTAAAGACGGTATTCAAAAACTCAATTGTCCTTTACATTATCATGTCCCATCATATTTCAACAGACTACATTAAAGTGGGTCGCTAAACGAGTTTTATTTCAAAACTAATAGTGAGTGCCAAAAAGGTACTGAGTGAGAGGCACCGAGAGGACCGAGTCACGACCAAAACAAAGCGACGTATAATTTTTAATCCCAACAACAAGAGATGTTCATTTTTCACAGTGGAAAGCCTTCTAGTTCGCACAAAAATGCCTTTACTGTAGAACACGCAAATTTGAATTTTATGCCTTTAGCATAAGGTTGGTTAACTGGGTTTTAGTATATTTGTGTTTCGTATGAAAACAAGAATCTGTTGACAGCTTATGAGGAGGTTATATTTGTTTCAGTGGAGTTGTTAGGGACGTATGTTTGTTTGTAGCTACTTCTGTCTTGTTTGTACTGTATTTTGTTATTTTAGTGCTTAATTACTTAAGTAGGGTTAAACTTAATACTTTTAATAATCATCAATAACTGTGTCAGAGTCACTTATATGAAATAAAGAAATATCCAATGAAAATGCTGTTATACTGAAGTTATGATAATATCTCGTAGCATCGTAGCATTGTGCTACGAAAACTTGACAAATTCATATACAAACTAGCTACGCCCACACAAACCGACCAACCATTACCCGCCGTCTGATTTCAAATAAAGCGCATGATTTGAATTATAAAGACATAAAAACTGAAACGAGATCTAGAGATATGAATTAATAAAGGCTAAGTTCTCCCCTAGAGCCTGCGCGGGGAGGGCAGTCGGTGGTGGAGGGGGTGATGAGGACGAGTGGGGCGGGTGTGCGAGTCGGGGAGGGGGGTTATAGCCTCACCGGGGGGCGGCAAGATGGCGGCCGCATTGTCTAAGCGTTGATTAACGTTGATTTAAGGGTTGGCACCGCCGGCTTACATATTAATTATGTACTTAGCTGTGTTCCGGTGGTGTTTTTCTACCTGCCTCTTATGTTTAATGTAGGAATGACTAAGGGTAGGTATATTGTAATGGCGATTGCTTAACGTCCGTTGGTTGGACGGTTGTGTACTGTTGTTTTGTTTACACTTTATTTACTGATTACGGTTAAACACCTTTGTACATAACAATATTTTGTTTATTTGAGTTACTTATATATTTTGAACAATTATATATAAAAAGCTGTGAGTTTGAAATTTGTTTAAAAATAATGTGGAAGATGTTGACACTTGAATACTGTTAACAACTAGTACATAGCTAGTAACTTATTACAACATTATTTAATAAAAAATATTCTGAAATATTCATTATCATGTACATATTTAAAAACTAAAGCAAATAATTTATAATGTTTAAAATATATTGTTAAGTAAAACATTAGCTTCCAATTTTAATTAATTATTTGGAACTCATAAGGCAATAGAGCAATATTACCTGGTTAATAAATCAATATTTTATTTTGATTTATTTTGAAATTTAGCCAAGAAAATTGGCGATGCTCTCTGCGCCTATATTAGTTTAGATAAAGATAGTTTTGCCAACAAATCAACACATGTAAGAAACAAATCAAATAGATTCTTTTAGGACTACATACCAATGCAATTAAAATACTACTCTACTTTTATTCTCTAATAAAAAAAGACAGAACTAAAACCACTAAAAAGTACTTTAGAACTTAGTCACTCAAGTGTATTTGACGAGGAATAGAATAAACACTCCAATAGCAGAACGACTTATCATCAAACGAACAACCAATCAATTATCAATTACCTACTCAACAAAATTGCGCATAACATCGAATATCAAAGACATTCGTGCACTCCTCGACTTGGAGTGAGCACCTCCATCATCACTGACAAATGCATTTTAATGCGTCATGGAATTATCTGGCGATTACCCACTTGCTTTGTGTCGCCAGCACGCAGGGACGACAGCATATGAGGACGCCACAAAACCATTATCTAAAGTGAAAAGTGCACAAAAGGACATCTCACGTACATCATGCTATTGTTGAATCTGTTTTATAGCAGCCACAAAGCGCTGGAGAGGCGCAAATGTGTGGCAAATGCACTAAATTCGCGATGAGGTATTTTCTCTTTGATGGTTACTTCAAGTTCTAATTATTACTCGTTATTGAGTTGGATATCTTTATAAAGAAAAGCAATTATGCGGAAACTTTATTGGCTTCCGAATGAAACTTTATTTTGAATGAATATTGACGATCAGACATATTTGACCGCTTTGATATCATGATTTATTGGTCCAAATAGTTTAATGTAGCCTTTTTACTTAATTTTTAAGTTGAGACAACACATCGTAAATGATTCTAAGTCTCTCTATTTAATCTACGTGCATACCCGTTATTTAACCTTTCATAAATTACGTGTATGAAGTATTTCAGACACGAAATGTTTTCGTGCGGAAAATTTCCTTATTTTTGTAACAATGCGTATTAATATATTAACAAGAACATAGTGCATATATTATTATTGCAAATAAATGTAATTATATATTTGCAAATACACTTTATAGATAAATTTCACCGAGATACAAAACAAATGCCTACTGATGTAGTCATCATATTTCCTGGTAAGACAAACGAATTCACGACCTACGGCTCAACACTCAGAATTACTAACCACTAGACTAGAAAACTCGTCATTGGAACCTATATCCCGTAATTATGATTTTATGCTTCCTCAGATATATGTACCTATAAATCATTGCGTTATACGAATATAAACACAAAAGTGATAGGTTTAAATTCTTAAATACAAATACAAACACATTTGAAAAATTATCTAACCTTATAATATTACTAACAGGTTATTTATAACTCCATTGATTCTCGAAACTTATCTAAAATCATAGACTGGGATAAAATACACCACACTTTACACGTTACTTGTCGTCAAATGTAGAATTAAAAAAATAAAAAAAACAGCTGATACTGTCAGATGAACTATCTCTATCGATCGATAGTGAAGCATTTTACTTCCATAGTAATAAAGAAAAATACCTATGGCCACTGTAACATTCATAATAAATTGTATTTCAGCAAAAATCTACTATGTATTAAAATACAAACCGACTAAAAATAAAATTGAGGTATAAAGTTAGGGAACCTAAAAATTGCCTTAGAAAAAAAAACTTTAAAACATACCTCATAGTGCACTAGCATTTTATTTTTATTGCATGTCGATTACATTCTCATTTCTTTTGTAATTCGTTTAACACATTGTTTTTGTAAAATATAATCAATAAAAGTGTATCGCTTGAAATAATTGAGATTGATGGAGCGACATACTTTTATTGAAAAAATTAAGTAAGCATTACAAAATTATACTATAGTTCTGCTTGAAACTATTCATAATTTTCTTCTACCAATCAAAGTAGAAGTAGTAGAAGTAACTGTCGATATGACTATCTATCTATCAGTCATATAGACTGATAGTCATATCATGTCATATAGACTGATAGTAGATAGATAGTCATATCGACAGCTTTTTAACATGTTAGGAGATGTGTTTATTAAGACGAAAACATCACTCACACTTTACGCGTTCTTTCGTATAAAGACACGGTTAAAAATAGTATTTATTGTTAATCTAAAATGAATTATTGCTGTGGTTGAAAGAGAAACCCTGGAAGGAAAGTTCAGCTTAGTAGACAGGTGTGTATTGAGTTATCAAAACCTCAATACCTCCATTTATACCCTCAAAAATATTTAACACAAATTAGTTTACTTTGCAATCAATTAACGTACTAAATTAATAAATACCAAAATATATTTAACAATATGTATTCGTAACCTTATATTAATTCAGATAAAATAATAATTAGCGAGGCTTTGTAAAATCTCGGCACTTGTAGAGACGAGACATTCCACATTTTGAATCTTTTTAAGACTTTGGGGCATTAAATCAAAATATTATAAAAAAATTTATTCATAATTTGGTCTGTGATTGTTATAATGATGAATTTTGTTTTGTCTGTAAAATATATTTCTGTAAAGAATGGCAGGCCAAAAATTTCGTTCGAAGGAGAAGCATTCTTTTAAAACCTTCCTAAGTGACTCTGATTTGCCTCTCTACTCTCTCTCTCTCTCTCTGTTCAGCAAAGGACTATTGATGATGATGATTTACGAGCCGCGTGTTTATATCAAGTAGGTAATTATTTTGTAAATCAGATTCATCATAAAACATCATCATATTTAAAAAAAAATGTGTTTTAGTCTCCGTTTGAAAGTTTAGAAACGATTCACAAAAAGTCCTGGTTAAATATAGCCCCATTTGTACGTAAACTCCTTCACTTTTAACTGGGAACTCTGAGTCCCAACTTCCAGAGATCATCCGCATCTTGTTCACAACATATTCTTAATTAATCTTCGTGTACGAGTGCAAAACAGCAAGCTCCTAAATCAAGTGGATTTACAATGTACAGTCGACAGTGGCGCCGCGGTGGGAACTACACGCGTTAATGGCCAAAGTTGGGTAATGCGAACACAAATCACGTTGTATCGGGCACGCCTAATGCCCGGCTAACTTCAGTGGTGATTGATTGGGGAAACTCGCTTTGTTAATTGTACATTGACAAGTGAAGTTCTGGGATGATACGTGAATTGGTGGCGATTAAGTACACAGCACGTAATCTTATGCTGGCAAAAATTTTTAGTCGAACCATCGATCGGTTGGAATAGTTAGTCTCATAATAAAGGTTTATTTTTGTTATAGTACATAATAAGAGTCCTACGATATACAGTCGAGAAGATATAGGCAAAATAATACATTGGTTGCGAGAGATTTCATGTTTTCCCTCTTTAACTACAAATCAGTTTGTAGTACTCACGTATCATCTTTCAATTAACATTATATTATCCAATAGGTACGTACTTAGAGCAACAATCAATTGGTGCTCTAAGTATGCGACTCTGACCTGCTTAAGCTAATATTTACAACGCAATCCACCAAATCAGAAAGCTTTTATTTAAAGTAGGCCTTTAAAGGCACTTTCGTTCGTGGTTACATAAATGACTCTAGTTCCGTGTTTCGCAAATATAAAGTCATTTCTACGGAGAAGAACCGGCGAAAAACTCCATATGTTACTCTTTTAAAATACCCGCATGGACAACCACACAAAATCTCTTTCCTATCATTGCCTTCCCTTCTTAAACACTTTTAATTTTCGGAAATATTTATTTGCATATGAATTGAACTTATTAATTTATATCTGTATCATATTCCGTGCCAAACAAGTTCCACAATATGTCGAGGAACAAGATATCAGAAATATTTACCTTGTGCTCCACTACTTAAACTTATTTTATAATAAATTTTGGCTACATTTGTAACAAATTCACCACAACGTAGTAATACTTAACAACTTTAAATCAATACCAATTTTTCCTTTCAATAAAGTTCCAAAAATCTCCCCTAACCTTTAAATTCCCCATTAACGGCAATAGTTTATTTGTCTTTTGATACATTAGTGGGACAAAAATCTCTATCTTCAGAGATAAGTATGATTGTATGCATGTACACAATCAAACTAATAGAATAAGCAGCATGCACATGTTCACAATAACTTAATACAGAGTGCGTCACCTTTCGATGCTCGACGCCAATCACGTTCCACCAAGTACTTGAAACAACAAAGGAATATATTACGAGGAATACAAGAATGTAGTACATCACCTCCAGCGGGGTTGCCACTGGGGCTCAGGGACGATAAATAACGACTGTGAGATTAGATATTCAGCGCGGAGAGTACTAAAGATCTCGTAAAAATACCGCCAGCACTGATATTAAACCAGGGCTGTCCTACACTGTAACATGTTGATATTTTTGACATTTATTGACTTGGGCTTGTAGCATAGTAAATGTAAACGGCATAGACAAACTTATAGCTTAAGATATATATACAATCGTGCGCAAAAATATTAAAAGAAAGATACCGCGTTAAGAGCAGTATTTTTCCTAGTTATGATGATAAAACGTTTTCCTATTTAGTATGATTTATGTCACGGAACAAAGAATTAATAGATATTTATTCACATATATAATCTCGTCATGTTTTAATTGTTACCTGTGTTTTTTTTTTCATAATTGCAAACCAAGTAAAGTTAAATAGTTTTCTAGAGACAAAATTTTACAATTATGATTTCCAGTTTGAGCCCTACTGAATCTGAAAGCCAAATAACTATAAATAATCTCAGCTTAAACTCGGTATTTGTGTTAAATTGCAGTGTATGACTGCAATAAATCAAACAGATTACCCTACATAACGCAGACATCGAACCTGCACGTCTCACGCATTCATAATGTGAGCATATATTAGCAATCCGGGAATATCGGCGCGTTCTCTGTCTGTCATGGGAGGATGCTGTGTGGAGCACATTACTCATTAACATTTTATGTGTCGGCGCTCAGACCGACTGGTGGTTTACGACCCACCCCTGCACAAGGGTTGCTAGTTGCATCTTGTTAAATTGTAAACATGCTGCAAATAAATAACAATGATATGATAATATAGAGGACGGTGTAAGTATACAACACGAAATGAGCAAAAGATAACGAAGTTTTGTTTTGTATAAATACAAATTTTTCTTCTCTCTTTCTCCCTTTCACTCTTAGACCTAATTCTCGTTTCCGATTTAAGTAAAGTTACTGCTTATGGCCACTTTGCGCTCCTTTCTCATACCATGATTTGTTTTTTTTATTTTACAAAATTATCTGTCCTAAACCTAAGCCAAAATACATGATTTAACGAAGCTTTAAAAATATTGATGAGGCCGATTGATGAGAGAAGATGTTGAAAATTTAGATTGGTCTCCTATATACAGTTGTAACGACATTGATACCAAAATTGAAGAATTAATAATATTATCTTAAATCTCTACGATAAACATGCGCCATTGAAAAAAGGACGAGTTAAGAATCTTCCTGCGCCTTGGCTCTCCGAAAACATTAAGCAATTAATTCAGTACAGATTCTACCTAGATTTTGGATGTGCGAGGTTGTTAATATAATAAGATAGTTCTGAAATAACTAATTACCCGTTTACAAGATGGGATTTATAAGCAAAAATAAAGAGATCAATAAATGTAATTGCCTGAAAGTAGTTGAATATAGTTTTAATTAAAAAAAAAGCGGCTAAGTACAAGAAGGGTTCCGTAACAGCAAGTAACATAACATAACTAAATAGTTCTTGTAGTTCATTGTAACTTTGATCGATAAATTACGATTTACGATTTATGACGTATTAAAAGAAAACTACTTACTAGATCTTGTTCAAACCAATTTTCGGTGGAAGTTTGCATGCTAATGTACCTACATCATATTTTTTTTTTAGTTTTATCATTCTCTTATTTTAGAAGTTACAGGGGAACACACACATTTTACCACTTTGGAAGTGTCTCTCGTGCAATCTATTAAGTTTAGAAAAAAATGAAATTAGAAACCTCGATATCATTTTTGAAGACCTATCCCACACGTACAGGTTTTATGAAAAAAAAAATTGCGTTTCTAAGTATGGGGACTCCCTAATTTTTTTTTTTTTTTGTGTGAAAATCTAAATGCAGTTCACAGAATTTATCTACTTACCAAGTTTTAACAGTATTGTGCTTATAGTTTCGGAAAAAAGTGGCTGTGACATACGGACGGACAGACAGACGGACAGACGGATAGACTGACAGACATGGCGAATCTATAAGGATTCCGTTTTTTGCCTTTTGCACGGAACCCTAAAAATGTAGTGGATTGTAATGTCAGTCATGATATAATCTCAGCTATAATGACGCCTTCAGAGCATCTTCACATATTTTTCTAAATAATAATATGGAAAGAACCTAATAAGTATTTTAAGATTTGTTTGCGTTAACGATTAGATGACAAACAAACCAACAACCCTCACAATTGAAATACCTACTTTTAAGCATTACAATTATATTGAATAGTGATAAAATTAACAACTCTAAGTTACCTGGCACTCAATTATGTCATTCTCTTATGCAGGTATGCACCGAAAATCTATTGAGGCGTCGCGTCACCTTAAGGAGTCAGGTTCGGAGCGCGAGGGGTCAGAGGCGGAGCCCGAGCGCGCCTCCTCCGCCTCGCCGCACCACCACGACAACCATGATAACCAGGTGAGTTCATAGAATAATCTTGCTAAACATAATATGCACCGCAATTCAATGTTTTTAAGAGAATGGCACTATAACTTCGCTAAGACTACAAGACTGGATCTACAACGATTCTACTACATGTTAATTAGTATTTAAGTTTATTACCTAAATGTTTCACCACTGGCATTCAACTAACGTCTATCTATCGGTATTCTGACTGGCGCTGCCGTATAACCAAGATGTTTGTTCTCCCTGACAGACAGCACATACTTATATCATAGTATACGATTAGTCTAACTTCAACTTTATAATTCCAGGCCCAAAGTTCTCCGGCTAGTTCAACTACGGCCTCATCATCAGCTAAGGGTCGCGCGTCCCCGGAGCCGGGCCCCATGTACGAGGACGCTGAAGCGTTCCGCAACAACAGCATCGCGTGTCTCCGCGCCAAGGCCCAGGAACACCAAGCGCGAATACTCAGCAATAATCTGTTACTGCAGGTATGAATATGACATTCACATTACAATTTATTTATTTGTATAATACTGCCTCGTTGGTCTCGCAGTTGGCGTGTGCGGCTGCTGATCATGAGGTCACGGGTTCGATTCCCGGGTCGGATCAAATGTTTGTATGATCTACAAACATTTGTTTCGGAGTTTGGGTGTTTTCTATGTATAATATGTATGTATTTACAAAAAAAAGTATATTTGTATTTGTATCAGTTGTCTAGTACCCATAACACAAGCTCTGCTTAGCTTGGGACTAGATGGCGTTGTGTGTTAGATGTCCGAAATATTTATATTTATATTATATTATTGAGCTAAATCTATACAAATAAATAAAATATTAAAATAACCGGTTATTTACTAAATGCATATGTAAGTATACACGGCACATAAAACAAAAATTTTTGTCTGCCTGTCTGTTTGTGCCGGATAATCTCTGGAACGGCTGGACCGATTTTCACGGGACTTTCACTGGTAGCTGATGATCCAGGAATTAACTTAGGCTACTTTTTTTAGACTAACTTTGTCCTGCGGTGTTATCCGCGATACAACAAAAACCGCGGGTAACACCGCGGGGTTCAGCTAGTTAATATATAAATTTTGTTCTTTATTCACAAAAGTGTTTGTCAGAAATTATCTTCTATTCTCTCATTTAAGAGATTTTGAATGATATTTAATGATATTAAGGTAACGTCTATTTGTAGTGTTACATACAAATTTTATTTTAGTAGGTGAGTGTATTTAGAACTTCGATTGACAGAACAAAACTTACTTATAGTGATTTATAGTTTACAGAGCTTTTGAACTACAGAATTAGTAGTTATCAATTTTTTTAATAGGTATAGAGTAATTGCAGAATCTTTTCAGTTTTGGAAATAACAGTATTTTAAATGATACTGTAATTAGTGATACGCTAAATTCTCTATTCTGCCTGGTGGAAAGCCTGAGCAGAATCTAAAGTGGTGGTTGCGCATTAGGAATGTAGACAATGCAACATGGTGGCAACATTACACCGTCTTTTCTTTTTTATGGAATAGGCGGGCAAACGAGCAGACGCATCGTGGATGGTAAGCGATTACCGCCGCCCATGGACACCTACATACACCAGAGGCGTCACAAGTACGTTGCCGGCCTTTGTGGGATGGGGACGGGAGATAGGGGAATGGGGTTTGGGTTATGGGTCTCCGGTATCCTCACTCACTCGGTGAAACACAGCGCAAGCATTTCACACCGGTTTTCTGTGAGGCCGTGGTATCATTACGGTCGAGCTGGCCCATTCATGCCGAAGCATGGCTCTCCCACAGTTGTGTCCCTCCCGCGGTCTTTTGTGTGTAAAAGGCTAAAGTTATGATATTTTAGTGTTACTAATAAGCGTGTATCTGTGTCCTCCAGGTGAGAGGATTACCTCGGCCCAGCAGCGCGGACGAGGAGGGCCCGGCCGACATCGACGTGGGAACGGAGGCGCCGCCCCCCGCCCCCGCCCCCGCACCCGCACCCGCACCCGCGCACCTCTACTGACGCGCCCCCGCCCCGCGCACACACACACACACACACACACTGTAATTATGTACATTACTAGCTGTCCAGTCGAGTGCAATACCTTAGTTAAATATTTATCTTCGTAGTCTGTTAGTGTATAAAGTTCCAGCACCTAGATGTAACGTGCTACCAGACAGCGACTCGATGACGTGATCGATCGTTATATCAACAGCTATTAACAGTCCACTTCTGGACATCAGCCTCTTCTTAAAAAGAAAACATATATTATGTATTGTAATGCTTGTGCATCGTCGTGTATTACTTTTTTTTGCTAATAATCAATTTCATTAAAATAATTTAATTAAAAAATACATCCAAGTGCCTCATTTTTGATGTGAAACATCAATAGGCGATGGTTAAACCTGATTTTTGGCGTGGCGAGTGGCGACGCATTGCCGCGAAGCGCCTCGATTTCAAATTTTAATTTGTATTTGTTTTCTGAATTGTATTTTTATTTAATAAAAATGAATATTAATGTTATAAACAGTCATTTTATTTTATAAAAAACAATTTCGATGTTTCACATCTGCCAGGCGTCCCGTGACGGCTCACGTTTTTTAAAAATATTACATGTTGTGTTACATTAAAAACGTAAGTATTTATGTGTTTGTAAGAATTCGTGTTATCTTCACTGTAATATTGTTTCATAAAGTACACAAGGTACCTTTGAAAGCAGAATATAATTTAGTTTGACACAAAACGAAACTGTTGTTGACTTGCTGTCTCGTATCATAACTATAAAATATTGTAAAATGACTTCTTATTATAACTTAGACATTAAATTGTGCCCGTAGTTGTGTAAGTAAATTTATTTGGAGGCAAGGAAAAGACTATGTAAATCGAACTAGTTGTAATTGTAAAGTATTGATCTAAACCAGCGGTCTAAACTATCAAACATTCAAATATTTTCGGTTATGATGTCTCCTCATCTTTGTACTTAATTTAAGAAAAGAATATATTTGTAAACGGTACAGGGCTGCGGCTAAATGAAAATCAAACCTATTATTGAGATTTAAAATTGAAAATTATTTGTCAGACCAAAAACATTACATTACAGAAACTACACTAACTTTTAAACATTATCGTTCCATGATATATTAACCATTAATATTATGGGAATTAACGCGATAACTTATTAAAAGGTATTACATACCTCTGATTTGCCTGACGTTTCGACCAGGTTGCACTGGCCATGGTCACAGGCTAACAGGTATGTTATACCTTTTAATAAGTGATCGCGTTAATTCCAATAAAAATAATTGTTAATATTACAGAAACTTTATTTAAGTAGTTGGTTTCTATACTTTATTGATTTTGCATTGAGATATAAATAAGCATTACTTCATATATTAATCTCTTGTTTTTGTTACGATATAAAAATGTAGTCTGTACTTATGAACAAATTAATTGTAAATAATGATTCACATGAACATATGATTAACATGAAAATATGATTCATATGAACATATGATTCACATGAACATATAATTCAAATGAACAAAGTGCGGCCCTGTATTAATGTACCTTGTGGTTGCAACGAATAAAATGAACTGTTTGTCAGTAACCATTTACATATGTTATATGCAATAATTGGTGTATGTGTACAATGTACTTAGGAATAGTCCAAAAATACCAAGTGTACCTTCATTACCGCGAACAACTCATTGTCACTAGAAAAAATACTAGCTTTTGCCCACGACTCCGCCCGCGTTATATTGATTATCGTGGCAAAGAGTTACTTATTTGCTTCAAGACTCAAAGTATCTCCTTACCAAATTTCATTGAAATTGGTGCAGAGGTTTAGCCGTGAAAGCATCACAGACAGACAGACAGACAGACAGTTACTTTCGAATTTATAATATTAGTATGTGGATGTCACTCTCCAAGGTATTAGCTACGACACATAAAGCTATTTACTCATTTATATTTCGATGTATTCACACAGTTCTTAATATTCTTAAAGTACAAAAAGATCTGGTATCTATTCATTTAAACACCAAAATGTTATCCATCATGAGCTATGTTAACAGTTTAACCTATTAAAAATATAAAAAAGAAATTTACTGACTTAAACGATACGTTTTACCGCCGAATTATATTTTTAGTCGATTAATGTAAATCGAGAAAAGATAATTTCATGAATTTTTTAACCTGCTCTTGTTATCTATTAAAAAAATCTTGGTCTGATGTTCTAATTCAAATCGAAGACACATCGAAAACATTCCAGAAAAAGTGTATATATTTGGCAATTTATATTAAAAGAAGGCCTATTTTCATAATTATAAAAGTCTATTAGAGAAAGTTTCTCTGAAATGTTATAACACAAAATTATGTTTATTGATTTCAACAAATCTGTATTTATATAAAAACTATTTGGCCTTTATATAATATAGAAATATTTGAATTGATGTTATTGACTAAAAATTGACATCTAAAGTTCGATTACAGACCAGAGAGAAAACAGAGTTACTAGATCTGTGGTCGACGAAAGTTCGTTACTTCAAATCATAGAGTTCGTTAATTATATTTTTAAAAAGTTAGAGCATTAAATTGCTAGATTAAAGCGGTTGGCTGTATAGTTTCAATTTGAAGTAATTTCGTCACATTGACGTAACTGCTATAGTTCGCTAAATGAGCACTCAATATTTATGGTTTGTCTAATTAAGTTATATGTATAATTAGCATGATAATGTACCCGTACTTAAACCATAGATCTGTAATATATTTATTGAAATTAAACAAATAATGCAACTTAAGTAATGTGGGACTTCATGATTCACGTTATTCTGATGAATATACAACATGTAAAAATAATTTATGTGGTTTCATTTTATCGCACAGATCCTAAGAATGTAATAATTTCACTTCACTAGTCACAGTCTGATCTCAAACTGAGCAGAAATTGTCCCATGGTAATCAGACTGTTGATACAAATACTTCAATATTTTGATACGTTATACCAGCACATTACTGCCAAAAACCTGATCCGTACGAGAGTAATCCGTGCCACGTATCCAGCACTGTAACTCCTGTGATCAACAGCAGTGACCCACGAACACATCGAGTTATGAAGTTCCAGGAATAATTTAATTAAATTGTCTTGGAATTCACAAAAAAAAATTTTTGAATAAATCTGGAGTTATTGGAAATTTAATAAATCCTTCCTTAGCAAAGTGAGACCCAAAATGAGCGCAAAATAAAATAAAAACAGGTAAACCCCTTTTTAAAACGGGGACGCACCAAGGATACAAATTATTACAGGGCCTAAGTTTCACTGGTGACGCCATCTATGTAATGTATCTATAATTAATTTACAAGGTGTTAAGCTCGCTTCCCATCCCTTCCCGATAACAATCGTGCATCGATAAGTAGACTGCAAGTGGCGCCTTGTTTTAACGTGTAAGGAAAACAATGAACTACAGAAAAACAGTTACATTAAACGCCCCGCCTTGGTCTGGTGCTTTTGCCTCGCTCGTGAGAGTATCAGCCTTGAACTAATTAAGAATTGGACGATATAACCCGTGGTTATAAGTCTTAACGCCGCGCCAAATAAGAAGTGTCGTCGGTAAATGTATTAAACAACAAAGTGAGTGTCCCAACAAAGCAGCTCGCCATCTACAGGATTGAACTGCTGACGTCACCGGGGGCCCCTGGAGAAGATCTACCTTCATCATCGACTGACGGTCTACATTGAGGTAGGTGCACGATCATATCCTAACTCCTGCCCTTGGCGAAACACCTAGTTTGTTTGGTATACATATAAATTTAAAAACTTAAGAACCTCGCCTTACCGGCGCCACCATTAATTGTGGTCCTTCGAGACGGATGAAACCATTCTTTTGGTTATTCAGTCCTGGATGCGAATCCATTTCGCCCCTACAGGGTCACCTAGTAGGAGAAAACCCGCCCTTTTTAGGATATATTAACCCAAAAAAGAGTACTTAGGTAGGTACGGCGACGCCTACGCAGCGCGTCACGTACATACTTCGGTAATTTAAATCATCCAGTTTTGCTAAATAAATAACATATAAAAGGTAGATTCTCTCTATCCATATTTATCATCCGCAGCATACTTCAAATTATTTAAAAGCAAAATAATTACAATCTATCATTCCATTTTATAAAGTCCATTTTTATAAACGTAAATATAAGGTAGAATAAGAACATTCAGCCACAGCCCGCGTAGATAAGGTTTTGCCTACTACCTACATACATATATTGTAATTTATTTTCGAGGTATTCTTTTGCGTTTATTTTGCATTTATATATATTTATATACATTTTGGCTGTATTCAAAGATGTCGAAAGCGAACTCGGGCCCCGATACAAACGTAAACAAAATTTCACTACTAACGTTGGAAGCTAAACGTAATGCTTTATTCGAATGCCTACAAAACGTTTATGATTTGTCTGCGGGAGTGACCGACGAAGCCTCGACAGAGAAGTTTCTCTCCTCGAGTAGTAATATTGATGTAATTCGCACGGAATTCAATAAGGTCTTAGATGAATATAACATATGCTTATTGTCGGCGTCTCCAACCGCTAAACCCGATTATAAATCTCTTGTCTCCTTTGAAACGCTGTACTGTCGAGTCAAACAAGTAATTGCATCTTGTACTCTTGTAGGGAAACCAACCGAAAATATAACGCCGAAAAGTAAAATAAAATTACCGCCGATTGAGTTGATGAGTTTTAACGGTGACATTCGCTCATGGCCACTGTTCTTCGCAAATTTTAAATGTACTATACATGATAATCCATCTCTTTCGGACTATGAAAAGCTTCATTATTTGTTAGGCACACTGACTGGCAAAGCTCGAGCTGCCTGTTCAAGCATTGTGCCTTCTGCAGAAAATTATAAAATATTACTTAACACGCTCGTGAATAGGTATGAGGATAAACGCACACTCGCGGCTACCTATTTACAACAAATACTTGATTTTAAACCGATAAATTCCGCTACTGCGAATAATTTTGATATTTTCAACGACAAGTTTGTGAATGCTGTTCGTGCCTTACATACTTTAAAAATAAATAACTTGTTGGATTTAATCTTTTTACAAATCGCTTTGACAAAATTAGATTCTGATACTGTTTACACTTTCGAAAACAGTAACCAGCCAGAGATACCCACCTTTGATAATTTAGTTCATTTTATAAATAATCAAAGTAAAATATTGCAGCGTGCGCCTGCTGTCGCTCCTAGCAGCGCGAAGAGACCAGTTGAGATTGCACGCATCAATAATATTAATAAAAAATCGCCCCCGCAATATAACGCATACGTTAGTACGGTCGAAACTCCTACCGCCAACAAGTGCCTATGCACTAATAGTACGCATCAACATTTGTTTAAATGTCCAGATTTTAATAAAATGACTCCCCATGCACGTTATCAAACCGTTAAAAATATTAATGGTTGCATAAATTGTCTAAGTAATAAACACAAAATAAGTAACTGTCAATCCACGTCAAGCTGCCGTGTTTGTAAACAAAGACATCATTCGCTTTTACACTTTACGCGGGAAGTAAACCTCGTACCCAGCGCTAATGCTGCGAGAACGTACGCTGCTGTGCCAACACACAACGCCGGGGTCGCACTGTCTGCAGGCGAGCCGATGACGTCAGTGATAGCGCCTGCATTCGTGTCGGCTCCTACTAAACAAAACTCGACTGCGCTCACGCAAATGGACATCGCGTTGTGTTCGACGTTCATTGCCGCTCCGCGTCCTAGCGTCTCGGACACCGCTCGAAGTGATACGCCGCAATGTAAAACACCCACTACTGTTTTGCTCGCTACCGCGCAGGTAGTAACGTACGATAGTCGAGGTGATAAGCAGATAGTGAGAGTATTGCTTGATTCCGCTTCGCAAAGTCACTTCATTACAAGAGAATGTTGTGATCGTTTGGAATTGCGCCCGAATAACATTCGGCGTACTACTGTGAGAGGTTTTGGGGGGACGGAGAGGACATCTGACGGGACAGTCACTTTAGACATATTTTCTCGCTTTAATAGTAACGTTAAATATAATATAAATTCTTTGGTAGTCGATCGAATTACCGACGACTTACCTACCGCATTTGTAAATGTGTCCGCGCTGCCATACTTAAATAAAATACAGTTGGCAGACGAACGCTTCGCTGAGCCCGATAAAATCGATGTTTTGATCGGCGCTTCTTTATTCCCGCATCTTATTTTGCCTGATGTAGTTTCTGGTGAACCGTCGGCACCCCCCGCTATTAATACCGTGTTAGGCTACGTCCTTATGGGGACTGTACCTACACTAAGCAACCGCCCGGCATGCATTACGTCTTGCTGTGCCATAGTTCAAGAACCTATGGATAACTTAATTACTCGCTTCTGGGACCTGGAAGAGGTACCCGGTTCGCCCGTTCAGCATCCCGCTGATGTTGAATGTGAAGAATTTTACCGCTCGACTACGGAACGTAACGCGTCGTCTGGCCGTTATACCGTCGCTCTTCCGTTTGATAAAGACGTGTGGCTACTTGGTGATTCCTTTAATATTGCACGCAAACGGTTCCTTTGCTTAGAGAAGAAGCTTGAAGCTTCTCCCAAATTACGCTCCGCTTACGATGACGTCATGAATGATTACATATCTAAGGACATTTTATCGATCGTACCTGATACTCAACGAGAATCCAATGGTTTATTACCAACTTATGTGATCCCGCACCATGGGGTTCTCCGCGAAGATAAGACTAGCACTAAGCTACGCCCGGTGCTCGACGCAAGCTGTAAGACTACCTCTGGCATCTCGCTTAATGAGGTGTTGCACAGTGGGCCGAATCTACAAGGGGATTTATTTAAAATAATTTTAAATTTCCGCCTACACGCTGTAGCGATGACCGCTGATTGTAAACAAATGTTCTTAGAAATCATGATTCGCGAATCTGATAGACGTTATCAAAGAATTCTTTACCGCTTTTCCCCAGACGAACCGCTCTTGTTATTTCATTTTAACAGAGTCTGTTTCGGCTTAAAATCAAGTCCCTTTCAAGCGCTCCGCACTGTGCAACAGCTTATAGCTGATGACGGTGCTAAGTATCCTCGTGCCAGTGAAGTCGCATCATCATGTCTGTATATGGATGATATCGCATACTCTTCAAATAGCGAGAGGGAGGCGGTGGACACTGCGAAGGAATTGATTGCCCTTTTCAAAGGTGCACAATGGGACCTTGTAAAGTGGAACAGCAGTTCACAAGCAGTCCTCAATGAACTTCCCGAATCGCACAGGCTTCCTGCTGAGGTTGAGTTTGATAAGGCTACGCAGCATAAGATCTTGGGTTTTCGCTGGTCCACAGACCAAGATAACTTTTATTTCAAAATTGAACCAATGGACTCTGATGCTAGATGTACTAAACGCACCATCCTGTCCACTATTGCTAGACTTTGGGACATAATGGGCTTCGTAGCGCCAACCATTTTGTATGCAAAGCTGCTTATCAAACAGCTATGGCAGCTTAAAATGGATTGGGATGATACACCGCCTGTGCATCTAGTAAAGGTGTGGCGTCAGTTTTGCTCAGAGCTCCCACTGCTCAATGATATAAATATTCCGCGCTATGTAGGAGTGATGGATGGCTGTGTGGTGACCTTGGTCGGGTTCGCTGATGCTAGCGAACGAGCTTACGGTGGAGTAATTTACATTCACGTTAGCTCTGCTGCTGGTAATATGGTACGCCTATTATGCGCTAAATCAAAGGTCGCACCTTCTACGCCTCATACGGTTGCTCGCCTGGAGCTCTGTGCGGTAGTCCTACTGGCAAAGTTATTACGCACTGTATTAGATAATTATCAAACCCGCTTTCCAATAAGCGTCTACGCTTTCAGTGATTCCAAGGTCGCTCTTTATTGGATCAAGAGTTCGCCACATCGATGGCAAACCTTTGTGGCCAATCGAGTCATTAAAGTTACAGAAAGTATTCCTGCTGAAAGGTTTCATCACGTCGCGGGGTCTGAAAATCCAGCCGACTGTTTGTCACGCGGAGTTACCCCCTCCAAGTTGAAGGACCATCCCTTGTGGTTTCAAGGGCCCTCATGGCTTAATTTAAATTCTTCACAGTGGCCCATTGAAGGCCTCAACGACGGTATGAACGACGTGGATGTTCCTGAACAGAAAACACTTTTATACGTGATTTCAGCACCTAGCGAGGACTCTGTTATTTATGAAGCTGCTTGTCGTATGTCCTCATGGAGTAAACTTTTACGTGTTATAGTTTATATTTGTAGATTTGCAAAATTATTAAATCGCCGTGAATCGGCTGTTATCACCGCGACTGACTTGGAATTTGCAGAAAATAAATTGCTTCAAATTCTCCAAGAAAGGCATTTTAAAAAGGAAATTTTGAATTTAAAGGGTGACACATCGCTCTCTCCGGCTCTTAATAAACTAAGGCCGTTCTTATGTGATGGCCTACTTAGAGTTGGAGGCCGTCTCACCAATGCTGATTTGAATTTCTCACAGCAACATCCAGTACTCTTGCCTCGGCAGGATCACGTAATCAATTTACTTATTGATTATTATCATAAAAAATATCTACATGCAGGGCCTGAATTGCTCATGTCCCTACTTCGACAAAGGTATTGGATCTTGTCCGCTCGTCGTACTATACGTCACATGATTCACAAATGTAATATTTGTTTTCGCGCTCGCCCGCGTTCGACATATCCGCTCATGGCTGACTTGCCTGACTGTCGCACGAGACAAGTTGTTAAACCATTTACTCACACGGGTTGTGATTACGCAGGACCTATAGCTTACACTCCGATACGCCGTAGAGGTACGAAAGCTCTCAAAGCCTATATATGCGTTTTCACATGCTTAACGACTCGTGCGTTACATCTAGAAGTGGCCACGGATTTAAGTACCGTCAGTTTTTTGGCTGCCTTAAAACGTTTCTTGTCTCGTAGAGGTCCAGTTCAATTCATGCATTCCGATAGAGGAACTAATTTTGTCGGCGCGAACTCTTATTTACGCGATTTATACAAGTTCCTTAATAGTAACGAGTACCGCTGTCGCTTCGAGGAGGAGTTGACAGAAAATCGCATTACCTGGAAATTTAATTGTCCAGCCGCAGGACACTTTGGCGGATGCTGGGAGAGCATGGTGAAAGTAGTTAAAAATCATTTGTTTAAGGTAATTGGTCAACAGCTGTTGTCTTACGAGGAGCTGGTTACTATGCTCACTCAGATAGAATGTTTATTGAATTCGCGGCCTCTTACAGTACTCAGCTCGGACCCCGCTGAACCAACCGCCTTGACTCCTAGCCACTTCTTACACACTGCTCCTTTACTCTCGCTACCCGCGCCTGAAGTTAATTCTAAAAATTTAAGTTTGCTTCACAGACATTCACTGTTAGACAAACTCGTGCAGTCCTTTTGGAAGAGATGGAGTGTAGAGTATCTGCACAGTTTGCAGACCAGAGAGAAATGGAATACTCCTTCTCTACCGATTACATCGGGTACCGTAGTGGTCGTTATCACGGAAAATTTACCTCCCTTGTCGTGGCCATTAGCGATTGTAGATAAAATTCATCCTTCAAAGGACGGTATTGTACGCGTGGTTTCAGTAAAAACCACCAAGGGCACGTATCTTCGCCCTGTGGTGCGCCTATGCCCGCTTCCTACCCAGTAGTCTGCACATCATTAAGGTTACCAGTTATTTAGTATTAAGTTCCGCTTAAGATTATGTTAGTTTGCCGCTTTATTTGTTATTAAGTCCCGCTTAAGATTATGTTAATTTACCGCTTTAATTAGTATTGCGCGATAAATTTTGTGGGGCTTTGATATAGCTCTTATGAATGTTTTAAAGGTGACCCTTTAAGGTGGGGAGGAAATGGTGACGCCATCTATGTAATGTATCTATAATTAATTTACAAGGTGTTAAGCTCGCTTCCCATCCCTTCCCGATAACAATCGTGCATCGATAAGTAGACTGCAAGTGGCGCCTTGTTTTAACGTGTAAGGAAAACAATGAACTACAGAAAAACAGTTACATTAAACGCCCCGCCTTGGTCTGGTGCTTTTGCCTCGCTCGTGAGAGTATCAGCCTTGAACTAATTAAGAATTGGACGATATAACCCGTGGTTATAAGTCTTAACGCCGCGCCAAATAAGAAGTGTCGTCGGTAAATGTATTAAACAACAAAGTGAGTGTCCCAACAAAGCAGCTCGCCATCTACAGGATTGAACTGCTGACGTCACCGGGGGCCCCTGGAGAAGATCTACCTTCATCATCGACTGACGGTCTACATTGAGGTAGGTGCACGATCATATCCTAACTCCTGCCCTTGGCGAAACACCTAGTTTGTTTGGTATACATATAAATTTAAAAACTTAAGAACCTCGCCTTACCGGCGCCACCATTCACCCTATTCATCACCTGGGCGACATAACAGACGTCTAAGGGAACAGACTACGCATTACACAAAACATCACTGCAAAGATATATACTAAGAGAATACTTGAAACAAACCCCCATGGGCCGTTTGACGTAATCGAACCGACTAAAACCACATGGTGTGCCACTCTGCGCCTGAGACGGGAGGGATCCGGGAACTGCTGTTATTAACACATCCGGACCTCTCCCAACGCCTGCCCGCACTGAAGCGGGCACCGTCTCCTGGTAACTCTCTATTTAGGCAAACACGGCCCCTTGCAGCTGACCACTTAAGCGGATGGAGGTTAAAACAAGTCCCGACCATCCATTGCCACACTCGGGGCGGCGAATTGGGTTCAAGTGGAGGTTGACCTCCAAGGCCTTCTCCGCCGCTTTCTTCTACGAAATTACGTCTTCGCGGTAAAACTGCTGTCGGTACCGGTCATGGAGTTTGAAAGAAATCCTTTTTTATTTTTTACGGTTGGATACCCCCTCGGGCCGTCACCCCGCCGGGGTTTGCTATGGGGCGGTGTGTCGGAATCGAACCGACTAAAACCACACGGTGTGCCACTCTGCGCCTGAGAAGGGAAAGATCCGGGAACTGCTGTGTTACGACCTCCGGACCCCTCCCAGACCAGCTTGAAAGAAACCCTTTTTTTTTTTTATTAACGTTTGGAAACCCCCTCGGGCCGTCACCCCGCCGGGGTTTGCTATGGGGCGGTGTGTCGGAATCGAACCGACTAAAACCACACGGTGTGCCACTCTGCGCCTGAGAAAGGGAGAGATCCGGGAACTGCTGTAGTAAGACCTCCGGACCAGCTTGAAAGAAACCCTATACCAACCCGTTAGGGCAGCACGGTATAACAAAGCAAATTTGCCTTCCCAAGAAGAGACCATATCCAGCAGTGGACTGTCAAAAGCTATTGATGTGATGTATGTGATGTGCACAATCACCTAAATTTACTCTAGTTCTGTTATTATACCACCCTAGACGTCACCTGTAAAATATTACCTGTAAGTATGTAAAGTATTCAGCATTTATATATTATGTGCGCTTATTGTATTGAAGAACAACATTTCCTCAGAATGTGCTGAGAAGACTCACATTATAGTCAAGTGTTGAACATTGACACGAAAGTAGCCTATGTCCTTTCTCAAGAATCAAAGTATGATGAAGAAAACGTAACAGACAATGACTCTCGAATTTATACTATTGGTATGACTAAATATCGATAAGGCGTACAAATAAGACAAACTCAAGTTGGCAACACAAAGCCATAAATAGCCTTTAATAAATAAGTGGAGCGGCGACTACGTACAAAATCATTTAACATTATGTTATAAGTACACTTACATTACTTATTTGACTACAAGTACATACATAACACGTTGTCATGTGTATTTGAACATTGGCATTGTATAACCCAAAAATGAATTTCAAGACACGTATATTTATCCAGATTTTTGGTAGATGAGTCTAATTTCGCCAATGTTGCCAATGTTCATCTACACACTATAGATTTAAAAATATAGAAAGCATAGAGTACATTTTCCAGACACGATGCCTGGCGAGATATAACTAACATATTTTTTTTATTCAGAATAATAAAGGCATTTCTTTCTTGTAAGACACTTTCCCGGACGATTAGTCTCAAATACTTCATACACACCTTTTTTTATTATATTATAGAATTTTGTTATCAAATGAAAATACAGTAGAAATATAATGTATATTCAAAATCTTTTAAAGCAATTGTTTTATTATAAAATTAATAAAAATGAGCATTGATTAAAAATTTCTAACTGATGTCACATTGTTATACTCAGATCATGTAGACTTATCTGCAAAAACAATTTATACTCGACTGGTTTTGTAAAACTGTTTTAGATTTTGTTTGCCTTCTTTGTAACATTATTTTTAAAATTGCAAGCATTAAACATTAACATCACAATTGTCTATGTCGATTTTTTAGCAGACCATAGACCTATAAAGTGGCTCATTTCATATAAAAAGAAATATTTTTACTAAAATATATACCCACGGGGGGAACCAAGAATCACGGATTCATTTATCATAATTTCACAAATAAACAAGTAGTAAATCAAGTCAAATAATTTACTTTTTATCAAACCACAAAATTATAATGGTATATGCTTTATAACACTTGCACCTCGGTTTATATATTCAAATAGTAAACGTAAAAATATTTTGGCTACCGCTTTTCATAATACAGAATGATGTTTAACTGGAATTAACGCAGTCACGAAATATATTATGCACATACCTTTGAAACAACTGGTGCTTTGAAGAGTTTACACCATCGGAATACGATGACTGAATAAGTTAATTCCCGTTAATCCCGTACAGAAAGAAAAAAATAAAAAAAAACAAAAAACGTCCTCAAGAATTGGACCAAATTGAAATGGAACCACACGAGAACCACCAGGTTTCAAATAAAAAAGAATTATCAAAATCGGTTCGCAAGTTCTGAGGTAACAAACATAAAAAAAAATACAGTCGAATTGAGAACCTCCTTCTTATTTGAAGTCGGCTAAAAATCTCTAGAATACATTAAAAAGCACCAAAGTATAATTTAGTAGTCAGTGTTATACCTGAAAATATTGGCCACTTTTAATTAAAGGATAAAAATCTTTTAAATTTGAAATTCAAATTTAATTTTTTGTAATCTTTTTAGAAATTATTTTATATATTGCAGCATGCCACAATAGTTGTACTCTGCCTGATGGTAAATATACTCATTGCAAATGTGGATAACGCAGCAAGGTGACTTTTTGACCCACGGCCAAGTGACAAGTTTTTTCAAGCCCCGCTTACCAATATATTCAAAAATTTTATCAATTTCATTTAAAATAACATGTACTAATTTATTACAACAAAATGGGCCCTTTATAAAAAAACATTTGTAAGGCGTTAATTTTTTCAATTCCATTTTGATTGTTACAATTTGGCAAATTTCCAAATATATGTATTAAAAAATATTTAATATATTTAAAACATATTACATCAATAACAATTATATACTTAGCCTAATCCCTGTTGGCTACCGGTTTTACTGACATTTATATACTTTCACAAAAACTAATTGGTTTATGCCTCGCCTCCCTGAATATCGGAAAAGAGAGAATAAATGATACAACCGGTCCGTTATAAATCTTCAACGTTTAAATTAACGATATAATGCGTCAAAAACGGTTGGCACTTTATTTTGGGGAACTAGTATCAAAAAATATGAGCATTTTTAGTATATAGTATTAAAAAAAATACTATCATATTCATGTGGGTGAAACAAACTATAGAGTTTGTTTAGTTAACTATACCTATTCGTTTGGGTAGCGTTGTAAAGGCCAAAATCGCCTTTCTAAAGAGATGCCTATATCCGTCAGTGGACTGTAAAAGGCTGGTGATGAGTCGCCTGAAACCTGGCTAGATTAATTTTGTAACACTAGAGTTTAGGTCATCACTTGACATTAATGAGACCGCTCGCTGTATTTTTTAATTCTATGGGCTGGGGTTGATACTCCTAACCACCATTCACTTGAAGGATGAGTAAGCATCTAACATGATAACAAAATTAGCATTGAGGTCATTTTTCAACGTTGGCACAATATATTCAAGGAATTTTATTAAAAATCCGGTAAAGGTCCAATATACACAACAGGGATATTAAAACTACAATTAATTATATTGTAAATACTTAGGAGTATATATGAACTTCTAACAACAACATTTATTAAACAAGGCCTATCACAAAACACAAGCTCTACAATATTTAAAATAGCGCCATCTGTTGACCGTAGTTAAAACTCCTTACTATTAAAATGGTTATGAATATGAACTAATAAAAGCGTTCGCTTAGATAAAATTCATTTAAAATAAATGAGGTAGAATCGAGTCACAACTTATCATAGAAAACAAAGCAGAGACTCGATATTGTGTATGTATGTACCGATTATAGTGACGTCACACTATTGGTTGATCCGCTTGTGTTTTAAAGAGATAGCTCTCTGCAGCTCCATCAAACTGTGCTGTTTAAGCTAATATTATTACGCATTTAATGTCAAAATAAATGCTGATCTATTTACGACTATTTATCTATTAAGGTACACTTATAATACAACTAGAGTGCGTATACAAACAACAAAACAATTTAAACTGTACATTACTGACACGAATAGAATAACATTTAATCCTTATAAGTTAGTATTTCAGTTTTCTTGAATGAAATACAGTATGTATGTTCTGAATAAAGAAGAATTTTTGAATTTGTTTCTACTGAAAAATTACTTCAAGTATTAATCTAAGATTACAAATATTGTTGGTAGAAATGTGCGTCAATAATGTGTTAAATATAACATTTTCGTGTTCAAAGAACAAAATGACATACTACAAGCCACGCATAAGCTGTCCTCCCTAACTTAATAACTAAATACATTTAAATCTTTGTATTATTTCAAGCTATGTGTATTACTCGTCTTTAATTTATATTTTATAATTTAATGGCACCATTTGTAAATCACAATCATAACAAAAGAGTTTGAAATAGTTAACGTGTAAAAAATTAAAAAATGTCTTGTTTACGCGTTATGCGCACGCTTCAAACTGCTTGTAAAGATATTTATTTTATTGTATAGATATTTGTATTGAGAATAAAAAGGCAAACTAGCTCTCTTAAGTATTTCCCTTTCCTAAGTAAATAAGTTGAAGGAAAAAGAGTTTAGCTATGATAACCTCCTTTTATATAACTCTGCCTGATGGAAACCATAAGCAGAATCCAAGAGTGATGGTCACCATACCCATTGTCAATACACACAATGCAACAATGCAGCATGGTGACCCACACTATGGTGGCTTTTTGAGATTCTGTTGCATCATTGGGCTTTATAAATATAATTATTTTTTACGGGAAGTAACGCGATCACTTATTTAAAGGTATTAATTACCTCCGATTTGCCTGACGTCATAAAAATATTTTATTATTTTAAGGCGAAAGTTTAAAAGTTAGTATTGGGCTTTATGTCAGTGAAGAGCAACAGGAGAATTGTTTGCTATTATTGTTGCTATCTGTGCATTTCAAGAATGTTTGTGCTCCTCCGTTTGTTAATTTTTTTCTCGCAAGGACCTCTTTGATCACATCTTGTTTTAGATCATATCTTAATAATTTAATATTTGACAAAGCAACTAATTGTTTTCTGAACTCTAATTGATTATATTATAATTTAGCGAACTAACATAAGAAATGCATTTTCATAAGCTATATTTAAAACCATTCTTCATAAAACATCAATATAAGTGTTCTGTGCCATATTCAAGTTGAAATAAATATATCTTTTTTAGTAATATATACCAGATGTTAGAAAAGTGTGTTCATATTGTATGATCTTTATGTGGAAATTGTAGATGTTCTAGAAGCCAACATCTTCCATGAACACCTGCATATTTTTTTTGACAACATTAAAAACGTGGTTCCTTATAGAAAATGAAACATAATGCGGTGGGTCAGTCTAGCAGTAGGCGTGACGTGGGTGACGTAGGTGACGCGTCGCCACGCTATCTGATAGCATATTACATTATTTTACCAGGTGCTACCTCTCGACCAACTTATTGGGGATTTTTTTATCGCTTATAAATATAAAAAACATTGAACCGTTAAATATCAACACACAAATCTGTAACCCTTTGTAGCAATATGTCAGCTCTCATAACATGTCGAAAGTGTTCTTAAGTTGTCACCTCCTCAGGTGTGTTCTCTCGCGGATGAGTTTAGTAGTAAGTCTTGTTGGGCCCCTCCATGTCCTCGGCGCTCTTCAGCATCAGGTAGTAGCTGTACACACACAGAATGCAGTAGGCGAGCACTCCTGGAAATTAATACAGATAATTAAGGATTTTTTCTTGTATTCTAAAATAGGAAACGTGGATTTGACATTTGAATCTTCACATTGGGATTAGCGCCATCTAGGATCTTGAGATGGAACTGAATAACACAAAGTACCTTAAATTAAATTTAACTCTCATTCGTAACTAATTCCAATTCAACGCGACGGTGATTACTTCTGAATTTTCCACGCAACAAAATGTTGTAAGGCATTTAAACAAAGGAATATTTGCTAAAAGAGCTAACATAACGTAGAGATAAGAGATAAAGGTGCACAGTCGGTACCAGATTTACAACAATATGAACATTTAGATAAAAGTAAGCAATATTATCACTCACCAAAGAAGACGAGTCCCTCGAGGAATGAGAGGAAGATCTCGGAGCCGGAGCCGGAGAGTCCGTGCGTGAAGCTCATCACGACGATGCAGAGCAGCGCCGCCGCCGCCAGCACCGACATCAGCACCACCCACGACAGAACACCGCCCGACCAACGCTGACAACAGAACACATGGAGTTATATACTAATACTAGCTGTCCCGGCAAACGTCGTTTTGCCATAACTACTAATAAATTAAAAATTAATTAAAAAAACATTGTCCAGCGGACAAAATTGTGAATCTAAACCATTCCCAGATCCCCTTGAACACACACAAAAAAATTCATAAAAATCGGTCCAGTCGTTTGAGAGTAGTTCAGTGACATACACACTCACAGAAGAATTATATATATAAAGACTAGCAGAACCACGCAACCTCGTTTGCGCCTTATATTGTCCGTAGCATAAAAATTTAACCCCGTTTTTGAAACATTCTTTATTGTTGCTCCGCTCCTATTAGTAGTAGCGTAATGATATATACCCTATAGCCTTCCTCGATAAATGGACTATCCAACACCGAAAGATTTTTTTTAAATCGGACCAGCGCTTTCTGAGATTAGCGTGTTCAAACAAACAAACTCTTCAGCTTTATATATTAGTATAGATATAAAGCTGAAGAGTTTGTTTGTTTGTTTGAACACGCTAATCTCAGGAACAGCTGGTCCGATTTGAAAAATTAGTCAGTAGATAGCCCATTTATCGAGGAAGGCTATAGGCTATATATCATCACGCTAAGACCTACAGTAGCGGAGCAATAATGAAGAATGTTACAAAAACGGGGGAAAATTATCACGCTATGTGCAATAGAAGACGCAAACGAGGTTGCGTGGGTCAGCTAGTATAATAATAATAAGAATCTAGAGAGAAAAATTGCTTCAACTAGATAAGTGGTACTTCGTGACCATTCCTAGTCCAACGCGACCCTTTTATTGGGAAGCCGTAAGCACGTAAGAACTTTATTGTGAGATACAGAATTTTTCGCTACTACGTAGTTCATTCTGCCTCCGGTAGATGTCGTTCTCCTTTAACACCTCACAGCTGGGTATAACCCAGCTGTGAGGTGTTAAGAAGTTCTCCCAAGAAAGGAAACTTGCGGATTCTCTTCGTAGAAAGAGTAATGTAGTTAAGGTATGTTTTTTGCTTTATGTAAAGGTCACCGCAGAGTATTTATACGGTACGTAATGAGAGCAAATGTTACACTACAATACTATTAAATATTTAAGTAAAAATGTGATATGAACACTTAGTAAAATATTAAACTTAATGATTTCAATGTACGTTGGCAATGAGCTTGCAAAAAAAATGTAGTATGCATTGCGAAAATAGAATCAATCTAAATTACAGATCAACGACACCTAAAGTTAATATTAAAATTCTTTGCAAGTAACATTTACAATTCGAGACGTGTCTGAATTAAAAATGAGAACCCAAATTCTCCTACGCATGCAATAGTTTTTAAGAAGAGAGCCACTGAACTAGTTGGTCATGGTTTGAATTTCGACCATAATGTATATAATTTTTTTCTTAAATTATTTATTTAGATTTATTTAAACTTTTATTATATGGCTTAAAAAACGAATGCTTATAAAATCAAGCTATCGAGCTGTCGTATAATATAGCGTTAGTTGTCATACATTACTTAAGAATAAAGAAGTAAAAGAAAGTAACTCAGCTCCTTACCTTGAACACAGCCACGAGCAGTATGAGAGCCAGGAGGACGTGCACCACGGTGAAGATAGACGCCCCCACCGATATCTTGTAGTAAGTGGAGTACAAGTGGTCCATGTCTTCTATGGTGCCCACCAACTCTCCAGCATCCTTCGCGAACATGGAGCATACTATCAACAACGCCACTGACGACAACTGGAAATTAATAGTTTCTAGTGTTAATAAAATAAACATACGAAATATGACATAGTTAAGTTAGGTTATACCACTACGCCATACGCTACTAATTCACAAATTTTTGTAAGCTTGTGAAGTCCTCCCGCAACACAGATTCTAATGTGAGAGTTGTCCTTAAACAGTAAAAAGCTTTTTGGAAAAATTAAATTATGTAAGCTCTCCTACATAATTAAATTAAAGAACCTGATTTCTACTTCAAAGTCTGTTGGGTCGTAGAACTGACTCTTCCTGACTTTTTTACTCCTAATAAATGTGTATGTCATAAAGTTATTCTATGCAAATGAGAATTTGACAAAATGTGCTCAAGTCATTTTTAAAACTTTGCATCTCGTGGTTGGCATGTGCTACTGCTGATCATGAGGTCTCGGGTTCGATTCCCGGGTCGGACTAAATGTTTGTATGATCTACAAATATTTGTTTCGGAATTTGGGTGTTTATGTATAGTATGTATGTATTTACAAAAACCAAGTATATATGTATTTGTATTAGTTGTCTAGTACCCATAACACAAGCTCTGCTTAGCTAATTTTTATATAACTCATTTTCCGTAGAAGCTGTACGTTTATGGAATGCATTACCGATCTCTATCAGACGTGCCCAATCTGTTACTACTTTCAAAACTAAGTTAACTGAGTATTATCTGTCTCTCATAGTATGAAACTAACGTATGTATGTATATAAGTAGGTTAATATTGATATATATTATGTATATTCATACTATGTATGTATAGTATTTTTACTTACTATTTTTGTTATTCACGTAGGGAAGGGAGGAGAAAAGAAGTGTTAAATATTTTCGTACTTAAATGCCCCACACCAGCCTATAATGAAGCTTTTCCATCCAAAGGTTGCCTGGAAGAAATTGCTATGAGCAACAAGGCCGCCCTTTGTACATCACTTTTCTTTTGTTATATTATTTAATTCGTATATTGTTTGTAAACCCTGGTGTACAAATAAAGTGTTATCTATCTATCTATCTATCTATCTATCTATCTATCTTGGGACTAGATGCCGTTGTGTTAAGTTAGATGTCCGAAAATATTTATTTATTTTCTTTTCTATACAGTGGATTCACGGATAGACTGTATCCCCTACAGACACACACTACAAAATGTAAACAGCGTATAGGTTCAGTAATTTCAACTCCACCGTAACCTACACAATTTGGGCAGGAGAGGTGTACAAGAGACAAGTATTGCTTATTTCTTTCTTCATCATTAGCCTATTGCAGTCCACTTCTGGACATACGCCTCTCCCGCCTGAATGTAAAGACGTATTTAATTACTAATAGAAAAATCTAATTGCTAACTTTTTTGAAGATTGATTTGAGTGCAAGCGTTATAATTATGTATGTAAAATTTTTCTCATTCATCGCAACTCGTTGTTTCGCATTCACAATCATCGTTGAGCTTCGTTGTGAGCGGACGCATGTTCGTTTGCTTTTCGAAATTATTGTGAATTTGCTAACTGTAATTTGTGATTGGTGGACATCCGAAAATCGGTGGCTCCCGTTTCTTCTTGTGTGTTTCTTATGCAAGACTCCTCCCAGTGGGCGGTGGAGGCGAGATACCGCATTATTGTTGTGTCATTGGGTGTACCTGGCTGAATTTAGCAACATTGAAAAAGTGCGACGACGGACAGGATTTGAACGCATACCCTCCGAAACGTAAGTTGAAGACTCAACGGTTGCGCCATCGAGACAGTAACACTGCGTCGCAAAATCAGCCTATACTATCTATTCAGGCTGATGGCGACATCTCGGTTCACGTTTCAAAACTAGTCACAATCGTTCAAACTATTAATAAGTCAAGGTAACTTAGAATATTGACATCAGAGTGCACTGGGTAGTTCCGGTACATAAAACATAGATGGCGCCTACAGTCCAGTATTGTGCGGGTTGTCAGGAAGCAATCGGCAACGGACTATGTTTGAAGTGTTGTAAATGTTACAAAATATACGACCTCACATGCGCGAATATATCTCCGAAGCAATTCAAGTCTATGAGTGAGGGTCAGAAAGGTAGGTGGATATGCTGTGAATGTAAGAGTAGGCAACCAAAAACGGGAAACCTCAACACTCCAGTTCGCAACCTTAAGAAGGATCATACTAACTTACCGGGTGGCGAGGAACAGCACTCGCACTCTGACTTGGGAAATGTCACCCTTAGGAGGAAGCAAAGTGAGAGCAATTTAAAATCAGATCCTGTCCTGATGACACCCAGCCCACCTCGGGATGTTGATGTTTCGCTTGTGGCGGCGGTTGGTGAGCGTGTCCAGAAATTTATCCTACTGGAGTTACCTGGGATGATCTCCGGCGTCATGAAGGCCGAACTGTCCTCTATAAAGGAAGATTTACAGGACTTTCGAAAATCTATTAGCTTCATTAGTTCGGGCTATGATGAAATGAAGACCTTGGTCGATACGCTAGTCAGCGACAATATAATGCTGTTAAAGGAGAATAATACCCTTAAATCTACTGTGTCGGAGCTCTCGGGGCGTTTGGGTAGTCTGGAGCAACACTTGCGCGAGGAAAACATCGAAATACATGGTGTGACCGAGCACCACAATGAAAATCTACCTAATCTCGTGGAGCAATGTTCTCGTGTGGTTGGTGGCGACTTCAAGGTGGATGACATTGTAAAATGCGCCCGTGTCGCTAAGCTAAACAAAGAAAGCAAGCTGCCACGTACCATCATAGTCAAATTTAAAAGCACAAGAAAGCGAGATGAGTTTTATTCCGCGGTATATAGATATAATAAGGCAAACCCTAGTAACAAACTTAACACCTCTCTATTAGGAATTGGCGGCGAAAAAAAACCTGTTTATGTGTCGGAGCATCTCTCTCCTGCTAACAAGGTTTTGCATGCAGCAGCACGGCAGAGGGCTAGGGAACTGGGGTATAAGTTTGTCTGGGTCAAGAATGGACGTATATATGTTAGAAAGGCAGTGGACTCTCCGTATATACTGATAAAGGACAGAGACAGTCTTGGTCTCATTTGTTGAATGCATATGTGAAGTTTAGTGCTAGTACTATTGACTTTTGTTCAAATTAATACTATCATAAATATACCTATCAGTTTACTATCAAAATGTAAGAGGTGTGAAGACCAAGATTATTGATATTTATAACACAATATTATGTAATAACTATGATATTATCTGTTTTACTGAGACTTGGTTGGACGAGACTGTGCTGTCTTCTGAACTGTTTGATGATAGATATTGTGTGGTGCGTAGGGATCGTGATGGTAAATTTCGTTCGAGATATAGAAAGGACCATGGTGGAGGAGTGCTGATCGCTTATTCAAAGGGACTCCAGGTTCTTTTTAAGCAGGACTGGGAATCTGAATATTTGGAAGATATTTGGATACAGGTCAAGCTGAACCAATCGCTAACTGTTAGTTTTTGTGTTGCTTACCTTCCTGAGTATCTGCCTCTGGAAGTTTTTGGTGAGTTTCTAAAAAACTGTAATGAAAGACTTTGCAATTCGTCTAAACACTTTACTTGCATTGTGGGTGACTTTAATCTGGGTAATATAACATGGTCATCAGAAACAGGTTGTCCTATGGGGTGTAATGGCGAGAAGTCTAAGTTGCTCTTGGATTTTTTTGATTCAAATCCTATACGACAACTGAATTGTATTTTAAACCAAAATGATCGTCTCCTTGACCTAGTCATAACTGATGGACCGGATGCGATTACTGTCACCCCTGCTGTGCCTGTTAGCCGGCTGGACATTCACCACCCTCCATTTGAAATGTCACTTCGAACCGGTACCGGCGCACTTTTGAAACACTTGCCAATTGAAAGGTTGTGTTTTCATAAAACTGACTTTGATAAGTGTAAGCTAGAGTTGGGACTAATAGATTGGGAATTGAGTGCTGAGAGGATGAGTTGTGATGAATTCGTGCAGTTTTTTTACAATAGTCTCTATTTAATTATAGAGAAGTATACTCCGAAAGTAAAGATCTCGAATAGTAGCTATCCCGTGTGGTTCTCTAGGAGTCTTATAAAATTATTAACTTTAAAGTACAAAACTCACTCCAGATTCAAGCACCACGGTAATCCTAGAGATTACGACTTGTTTTCGTTGCTTAGAGCTAGGGCAAAGATACTTGCTGATCAATGTTTTAAAGCATACATTGAGCGCACTGAAGAGAACCTTGATCTTAATACTGGCGGCTTGGCGACTATACTTGGCGCTACACTAAAAGCAAACGCATAACTAATAGTGTGCCCAGCAGTATGCACTTTGGTAAAAGGGTCGGCAATACGGGCGCGGACGTTGTTAATCTATTCGCTGATTGCTTCTCTTCAGTTTACAGCCCCGGCACATCAGGTATCTATTGCCCGGACTTTCAACCGTCTAACTTTTCGATTACTAAGCTAGATATAGATAAACGAGACCTATTAAATAAGCTCCGACAAATTGATGTATCTAAGGGTAGTGGTTTTGACGGCATACCCCCAATTTTCATACGCATATGTGCGAGTGCCTTGGTGACTCCGCTGCATATAATCTTTAATAAATCATTGCAGGAAGGCACGTTCCCAGAGCTATGGAAAATATCAAAGGTAACACCGATATACAAGTCAGGAGATAAGAGTGATGTATCCAATTACCGTCCTATCTGCGTTCTTAATTGTGTTGCAAAAATTTTTGAAGGCTACATTTACAACTATTTATATAATCACTTCAGGCATATATTGAGTCCAAAACAGCATGGGTTTGTTACAGGTAGATCTACCACCTCCAATCTTCTCTACTACACTAATTATATCTGCGAGTCCTTTAACGGTAGGGATCAGGTCGACTCTATTTATACTGATTTGATCGCGTTAATCACTCTGTTCTGCTTTTGAAGGCCCACCATATGGGGATCCATGGTAATTTGTACAGATGGCTCTCTTCTTATTTACTTAATCGCTCACAGTTGGTCACACTCAGCGGATATAACTCTGTACCGTATTTAACGACATCAGGGGTGCCCCAGGGCTCTAATTTAGGCCCGCTTCTGTTTCTGATATTTGTCAACGATCTACTGAATATAATTCAAAGTGAATGTTTAGCTTATGCTGATGACATTAAGATATTTAAACGAATTTCCACACATAGTGATTGTGAACTCCTTCAGGCAGACGTTGATACCATCGTAAAATGGTGTGGTAGAAATCATATGACATTAAATGTTAAAAAGTGTCAAGTAATAACTTTCACCAAAAAGAAAAATATTCATAAGTATGACTATCATATCGATTGCACTAATTTAGACAGAGTTACGGAGGTGCGAGACCTGGGAGTTTTTTAAGTTTTAGATCGCACTATGACTATATTTGCAGCAAAGCTAACCGTATGCTCTCATTTATACTTCGCACCGCACGACCATTTAAAAATACAAGATCTGTGATACTCTTATATTACTTTCTGGTAAGAAGTATTGTAGAATATTGTTCACCCGTGTGGTCTCCAATTTATAATATTCATACAGACCGGATAGAAGCGGTACAGAGGAGATTCGTGAGGGCTCTCTGCTCGAGATGTGGTCTAAGACGCAAAATATCGGAATATGTTGATCGATTGCAAAAATTTTCTTTAAGATCTTTGGAAAATAGAAGATGGATGAGCGACCTGTGCACCTTACACAAAATTGTACATTGTACAATCGATAGTAATCTCGTGGAAAAGATTGAAATTAAAATACCAACACGATCTGTACGTATACCACAATTATTTAGTGTTCCTCCCAGTAATAATAATGTTTCACATAATAACCCACTAAACAGAATGTGCAGGAACTATAATACCGTGTGCTCACAGTTCGATATCTTTCACGAAAGTCTCAATGCCTTCAGATCTTCTCTCAATTGTTATAGCAAGCCTTAATTTTAATGCATAACCTAGTTTTATATAAATATTTAGTTTGTAACGGAATACCTAATTATGGTTAGTTTTTGTTTTTATCTTAAATTTTTTATTTTTATGCCAAATCGAAGCACTGTCTACTGTCAAAGTTGTGTACAGTTGTAACTGGATTGCAGGTTTACTATTATGTACTGTTAAGACTGCTCTTTGTATTTTTTCGATCTGCTATCTGTATCTGTACCTATTAAATAAAATAAAACTGTTTTTAAGCGTGTTATAATATGAACCCGGAGTTATTCAACAATAACTGCTATGAATGCATAATCTTGCTATGCTGATTCTTATCTCCAAGGTCGCTCGCACTCTGTTCACTGTCACGATTCATCAATATATGTATTAAATCTGACAGACGTGTCAAGTAACGTCTTTTCTTCCCATTGTCTGTTTCGTAATGTCTCTAGTAAACATATTTATATATACATCTCACAAACTGAGTTTGAACCCAACTCGGCTAACAGGTTACTCAAATAGTATTAGATTTATAATGTTTCAATATGAATATGAAACCTGAAAAAATATACGAGGATTAACGCTGTAATCTGCTGTACACAATTACATCAGTCACAGAAAGGTGCTAAACGATTGGTTTCCGCCACACTCGGAACCAACATCATATGAAATCTCTCAACCATATCAATATAATATCAACAGTAATATATGTGTGTTCATATTGTATTGATTTTCCGGTGACCTCATAAAAAGTACTGACTTGCTTAGTACCAGTTTTCTGTGAGATCTTTTTTTATAAAAGACTCCCGCATTAGAAATATACATGCTGGGTCGCGGGGGACTTTATAAATATACATGAAAGGGGCACAAATAACAGCCGGACTCAGAACAACAATGTTTGGATGGATGGATGGATGGATGGAGCACTTGGTGAAGTGGAAAGCGATGTAGCGACCGCTTAAACATCTAGGCCAACTGTGCAGTTAAAACCGCTGTGGCGACCTCCACATACAGCGGCAACAAATTCATATGAGAGCGCCATCTGCCGCAGATACACTGAACTACGAAGTAACACATAACACGGAGTAACTACCCATCCTGAACCGCGCAATAGAAGTTCTCGCGCCGATTACCATATATACAACATCCTAACATCAACCGTTGGGTAGTGGCCCGCCAGGCATGATCACCTCGCCCGGTAGGAGAATCCTCCGTTTGCGTTGGTGGGACATGACACACCTGTCCTCCACACCGCTAAGGGCACCACTAAGTCCCAAATTTTTCCTTAACTATGTTGGAGCTGGTTTTCAGTCTACTACGACAGATAGTATTGCCTCAAATCAGACCACGTACCTTACGGATCCTAAATAGATACTTACTAAAGAATATTTAAGTTATTTAGATAAACTGTAGGACTTTTTAGAACTCTCACTACCAGTAACGATAGCAGATGTTAGTAAGGTAGACGGGATCGATGGTCTAACATGCTTTCCTAAGCACGGAATAATATAATTCAATTATTCAAAATTTAAACAAAAGAAAACCGAATTCAAGAACTGGACCCAATTGAAATACACACGAGAATCACAAGATTTCAAATAAAAAAGAATCATCGTAATCGGTTGGCGTGATATTGAGATATTCGTCAATTTGTCGCACACATACTTAATGCAAATTGAAGACTTATATGGTTTTCTAATGGATGACATTGTTATAACTGGACCAAATTGAAATGGGAGGACACGGGAAGCACCAGCTTTCATATTCATTAAAATTGGTTCACCCAGTCGACATTTATGACTTTTATGAGGTAACAAACATAAAAAATACAGTCGTATTGAAAATCTTCTCCTTTTTAGAAGTCGGTTACTAAGCCTTTATTTTGTATTTTTTATGTTTGGCCCTGTTTGGCCCTGCCAATGACTCTACTCTGCCTAATGGAAAGCATAAGCAGAATCCAAGAGTGGTGGTCACCATACTGCGAATGCAGAAATGCAACAATGCAGCATGGTGACCCACACCATGGCGGGCTAGTGATACTCCTGCATCATTGGGCCTCCTGTCTCGCATTCACCAACGAAACACGATAGCAGGAACGCTGTCATTTTACGTTGATTTTCAGTGCGAGGGTAGTACCTCCCGGTCGAGCCGGCCCGTTAGTGTTGAAATCAGCATGGTTCTACTACCTTCTTTCATTTATAGTTTCTCCGAACGTTACATCAACATAGACAACAAACGCTAGACACTAATTTGCATATCCAGGCGAGTGAAACCAGCCAACCACGCGTTCACAAATATTCTTCTGAATACAAACGAGGCTAAAAATAAAACACCAAGAGAAACTAGCTCCAAACTAGCTATTGTTTAACAATAGAAACATGTTTTTAACCGACTTCAAAAAAGGAGGTGGTTATCAATCCGACTGTATTTCTTTTTATGTTTGTTACCTCACCGATTTTGATGATTCTTTTTTCATTTGAAAGCGGATTGAAGTCGGTTTTTTAGGTTAAAATTGGTGATTAGTTAACATTGTTTAACATACTGAACGAAACTTTATAAGCTATCTCGTATTTTTACCGGACTTCACAAAAATGGCATTCTCAATTCAGTTGTAATTTCTTCTGCTACAGGTGCTGATCTGACTTCTCAAGACACTTCCACACACATTCGCTCTATAAATTCCTTTCAACCTTCTATCATTTATCCTCTCTAAGAAGCAAGTAGTAGGAAGTAGTAAAAATTGTCAGATTTAGAGACTAACAGGAAGTAGCTTTGTACTGTAACGGTGGATTAGCCAGGACGGCAGCAAAGTCAACACTTTACAGTAGCACAACCTTATAATATTCTCCAATGCACATCTAGTAGAACGGTCGGAATATGAATGTTCCCGAATTATTCGAACTGAAGGTATTTTATAGCCATTTAATACTAAATTCACATATTTAGTAGATAATATCAAATATTGATTATCATAATTATTCTAATGGTTATTAGCATCCAATTATTATTTTATAATAGACGATTGTGTAAAATTACAGATTTCTTACGCCGGAAGTAGGAGTAGTATAATGAAATGTAAGTGGCGCCGGAAGGCGCCAAGATATTAGTATAAACCAACTATTTACTTGATTATAAAATCACCAATTGAATTTTAAGGTTATAAGGAATATATAATATTGTATGCCTAGTAATTATTAAGATTTTAACGAACTACACATTTATACGAGGTTGGAATCGTTACTTATAACATTACATATTAGTTTATCTAGCTACATACAAAACCACAATAAGGTATTTCCTTTATTAGTCACTAACTAATTAATAGGCACAGAGAACAGTAGGTATGTGATCAATAATGAAAAAACTGATGCTGAGACGAATATCAATATAATTATTAACTTGTAGTTGCAGGGAAATCAAGCAGGCTTCTCTCTCTTCAAGCGTTGGATGTCATACTATCCCAGTTTGTGGTAACATAACTATTTATTATGGCAACATTTAACATATGCTTGAATGGCTTTAGGTACCTATTTCGATTTACAGTATAATAACATTTTTATTGAATAGGTGGCAAACGAGCACACGTATAGCCTGATGGTAAGTGATTACCACCGCCCATGGACATCCGCAACATCAAAGACGTCACAAGGATGGGGGATTTTGGGGGGTGGGGGCATGGAGATGTGGGGAGGGGTATGGGCCTCCGGTATCCTCAATCACTCGGTGTTACACATATTTAAAAAAAATGGCTTCATATTCTTACTCTACGAAGCCGGACTTAATGCTAAAAGTATTTTTATATCGTTTATATGTTATGGTCAATGGTAAAAATATGCAGTATCTTCCCGGAATAATCACACTTCACATTAATATATAAAAGTGAAAGTTTGTGAGTGTGTACGTTTGCTACTTCTTCACGCAAAAACTACTAAACGGATTCGGATGAAACTTTACAGTATAGCTTATACGTCAGAATAACACATAGGCTACTATTCGCCGCGATAATCGACATAAACGCGGGCGGAGCCGCGGGCAACTGCTATTAAATGAATTTACACACATGTTTGTATTCAATTGTATTCACATTATTATGTATTTCAAGCTGAAGTTTTAATGAGTTTTACAGAAAAGATCTATTAGAAATAGTTAAAATCAATGATATTATATAAAAATATCGTTGGTTAAAATTAAGTCACTTCCACACGTAATTGAAATAATCTAAGCTGAGTGGGCGGGTATTTGCTGAGCACTATATTTGAAACTTTCTATCCTATTGACCTCGGTTATGGCTCAATTTATGACTTTCTATTTCTAACACATTGCCACTGTAGTTAGATACTTTGGCTCAATTTATAGCTCGCTAATCCAGTGACACTACTCTACCATTAGACTGGTCTTGATTACTTTATTCTCTTTTTCAAAGGCACAGAAAGCAAATAAACATATGGCATAGCTTTGACGGTAAGCGACGCCGCCCATGCAACTGCAACATGCAACAACCGCCACATGAGGATACGAATCCAAAATTAAGGGTAGACTGATTACTTAAAAAAGAAAATTAAACCCAACTACGACAAAAAATAACATTGAAAAAGTATGAAGTAAGTTTATAAAGCCGTAGTTGTTAAAATGTTATGGTAAAGAGCTGAAGAGTTTGTTTGTTTGTTTGAACGCGCTAATCTCGGGAACCACTGATCCGATTTGAAAAATTATTTCAGTGTTGGATAGTACATTTATAGGGGAAGGTTATAGGCTATATATCATCACGCTATGACCAATATGAGCGGAACACCATAGGGGAAAATTATCACGTTACGGGCAACAGGAGACGCAAGCGTCGTTGCTTGGGTCAGCTAGTAATAAATATAATTTCGCAAATGTTTACATTACAACTCCTAACACTAACTGTTATTACAGGTAAAAAACATAAACAACAAAGAATTATAAACATGAACTCACCAAATGCAAGAATCCCACAACCTTGGCGCCAAGCTCCAGCCCCATGCACCAGCAGAAGGAGGTTATGTGCGGCACACCCATCGTACTTGTGTCCTCGACGCGCTCACTGCAACTGAACCACAACAAAAACAAACATTACGATAATACCGCGAGGTGAGCGTGCTTGATGACGCAGGGTGTTTACGTTTGACGTCACATAACAAAATTGTTGAGCGAGTTGCGTATGCTTGCTTGTAATGCCAGTATTTCAGAGGAAATATGTTAGGTACCTACTTATTTTTTGGTAATAGGTGATGATTCATCGGCTTCGTCGAGTCTAAATCTAGTTTAGGAATGACTATTTATACTTACATCAAATTTAATTGAGGTCTACATAATCTATACAAATAAATAAAATTAGTGTCGTGTAGTGTAGTTGCACGGTTCCACCAAAAAATAGTTACAAAAATGTTTGTCTGTCTGTCTGTTTGTTCCGGGTAATCTCTGGAACGGCTGGACGGATTTTGACGGGACTTTCACTGGCAGGTAGCTGATGATCCAGGGAGTAACTTAGGCTACTATTTTAGTCTAACTTTGTCCCGCGGCGTTACTCGCGGTACGACGATATCCGCGGATAACACCAGTCTTATAATATAATTGGTGAGACCGTATGATTAGTAACGTACTTTACCGTAGTACCATCTCATAGATTGCGGTCGAGTCGTGCGTAGCTGTACTTCCTCGAGTCTAGTTCTTATCACTACTACTAGTAAGTAGATGTGTGTTTACTTACAGTAATATAGAGAGTAATCTAATAAAGTTGAAGATTATATTCATTGTTTAACCTTTTTTATGACTATCAGTCAAATAAGCATTCTTATTTGTTTAACAGGTAGATATTCGTTGAGGAAGTGAATATGCTAACATGACGCAACTCAGTTCTAGCTATAGCTATTTTGGACAGAAAAAGAGTCGTGTGTAATGTAAAGAAAATCTTCATTCAATATTCAATCGAATACAAAAATATTTATTTAAACCTGTATTTAAAGAGATTACAGCGTTAAAGAAGCAAAACTAGTTAACGTAATAATAAAGAATTTATATGGTCGATGAATCACGAAGGCAATTTAATAATGTAGGTCTCTGTTCTGTGAATTTAACGATAACGTTTAACGACTTGTGTCATTTATCCGGTCAGTAATTGATTATGGTTTGGTTTATTATCTGTCGGACATGAGTGGTTCTATCGATTACAAACAAAAAAGGTCGGCTATCTATTCGATTGAAACGAACGTTTATCGTCGCTTATTGTACACAAATAAATTGAATTGAATAGGTGAAGTTTAAAGTTTGTTTACAAGTGGCGTGGCTATATTGATTGGTGTATGTCTCTTTAAATTAGAATAGGATCTAATAAAGGTTTGAATTATGTTTTAAATGAGTCCATAAAAGGAATTATTACAATAAAAGTAAATCGATTGCTTAACGAAGGAGAAAGCGATACTACTTAGCTACTTAAGTATGTCATTTTTTTTCAATGGCAAACGGGTAAATGATAACTCTAGTACCTGTCAAGAATATGATGTATGCATGTAGTTATAAATAAATAAAACAGCTGTTAACTAGGACCCTTGTCTATTCAGATATCAGATAACATTACCTACCAGAGTCACTGATACGTCAAAGCAAAGCTTAATCTGGAAATTTTGCCATCTGATACTTACCTGTGTTTTAAAAAACCAGTACGAAATTTTTTTTCGAAATTTTACTCTAAAGGGCTAAAAAATAAATAAAAAATAATATTTTTTTAACTTAAACGGTTTTAATATAATGTACTAAAAATAAAAAATAAATCGGTAGGTCCCAGATTCCAGTCATCACACCCCCTCCCCGCCTCTCCCTCATCAATCTAAGACATTAAGCAGACAAAACATTTAAAAATGAACGTTTGTTTGAAAGTTTGTTATTACAACAGGTAAAAACACGAAATAATAAATAATCACTAGAGCGAAGCTGCAGGGAATAAATAGCAAGTTATATATTATTTTTATGATATTTAGCTATTGTGCACCGACTTAACCAAAAGATCGCGGTAGAGTGGAAACTATAAAGTCATCAGAAATTGCTTTACCAACAGTCTCACCCGCTTCAGTTCGCCTTCAACATGATGAATTGTTATAAACTATGTTCTTCTTTGTTAACTTATAAACCCTTAGTAGTGGTATCATCAAATGATAAATACGCCTTCCCATTTATCTTCTTTCTTTTAATCACTCACCACACGCTTATACTTCTAAGCCCTATAGATATTTTGATTGTTAAGTTCTGGTCCAGTTGACGCCAGAAAACATTATTATTAAGACGCATGTCAGTCGATGCATTATATTTTACATATGTTTGCATATATTGTCCGTTCCGGTATAACAGCTGAGTCAACGATTGTAATTATGAAATGAGTAAAAAATTTACACCCAGACATTATTTAGCAGTTTCTAATTTCGAATGGAGACCGTGTATACAGTAAGGTATAACGTAGCAAATTTTTAGGTTAAAACAATTTTTTTACCGGCATCATCAGTAATTAATACATTTTAAAGTACAGATTTTATATTGTTTTGATATCTACAAATCAACATTAAGATTGAAGATTGAAGATTTCCCTCGTGATACGATTTTTTTCAACCGATGCAAAATTTTGCGGTGACAGACTTCGTGGATTCAATATCAAGTGCAATCGTCATCTATACAAATTAATAAAATTGCGAGTGTCTGTTCGTAATATTAAAATAACCGCTTTTTACTCAATGCATATGTATGTATACACGGTACATACACCAAAAATGTAGTTAACATTTTTTTTGTCTGTCTGTTTGTTCCGGGTAATCTCTGGAACGACTGGACTGATTTTGACGGGACTTTTACTGGCAGGTAGCTGATGATTCAGGGAGTAACTTAGGCTACTTTTTTTAGAATAACTTTGTCCCGCGGCGTAACTCGCGGTACAACAATAACAGCGGGTAACACCGTTCAGTTAGTATAGCACTATAACAGCCTTTGACAGGTTAGCTGCAGTTAGACAGAATTCTCTCAGAAAAGAAAAGCAGCCCAAAACCACAGGCCAGCTCGGTGTGTTCGTGAGTCACTGTCTGTTGATCCTGGTGTACAGGAATTACAGTGTGGACGGGATTAGTCCAAAAAAAAAAGTAGGCGAAATCTTTCGTTCTAACCTGGCCAGGTGAATTAATCAAGGGTTTGTATCTAGTTTCCTTCTCTTTCTTGCTGTATAATTGCTCCTTTAGTCTGTTGATAGTGTGTTATGTGAGATAGTGACACTCCGTATACTTAATACAACTCTGCGCGGAAAATAAAACATGTACATACATTTATGACTTAATTCTGTCTAAATACTAGATGTAGACGGTGTAAATAAGAGACAATTACACACAATTACTTAGCGCGTAGTTTATACGGCCGGGACAGTTCAAGGTTGTCTACGATAATCAACACGACCAGCTTATATATATCAACCTGTACTTCTAGACACGTTTTATGGTCTCACTTGGTGGTAAGCGCCTACTATCGTCTATATACATCTAGGTATATGTACCTGCAACTGAGGAGTCGTAAGTGTGTTGCCGCTTTTTGAGCGTCACTCCAGAATTATGGACTTCGATAAATCTACCTGATGAAAGGCAAGGAAAGAACTGCACGGGACTTCGAATATGACATCATTTTGTGTGGTCCACAAATCGTTGTTCTAATTCTAGGTGTTCTTTGTGTGCTTTACATATATATTTGTAAAGTCCCCTACGCCTCCGACACAGGATTATGTAGGAGTTGTCTGTTATAAAAAATATACTTAACACCGATTTTCTAAACACTGAATAAGTGCTATTACGGCGAGATAATACACTTAATTAAAAAAAAAACATAATTTACGTTTAAGCGAATAGAAGACACACGTAACAGATTTTTGTGTTAATCTCCGATACGGATTGACCGATTTATACAGCGCTTTCTATTAATATAAGGAGTTTCTTTCTGAATAAGATTTTTTCTTGTATATAAAAACCTTGTCTTAGCAATAACGAAAACATTAAAAAAAAAAATTTGGTGCAGCCGATCGGAAGTTATGCGCGTACATACATTTCGGCGAGTCATTTTTATATGTACAGAAGATATGATTAAAAAATATAGTGTTAAAATGTTTGTAGTGAATTATTGTAAATAACTTACTGTCTATCGTTCGGGTCCATTGTCGCAGCAGAACTGACCTAGGCCTGGGGATAAAAAGCCTAGGTGCGAGACGAGTTAGCTGTTCTAGGTTTTTTGTACATGTTCCCACACTATAATATTCTACGGGTGTAAAACACAAGTTGACAGCGATTTTATTAAAAAGTGGAGTACGTTTGTACGAAACGGCCCAAGTACTCCACGATATGGACTATCTACCAAGTGGTTTAAGTCTACAGGGGTTTTCCACGGCTTACTTGATAGGGTATCCCAAGTCCCGAGTATTAGTTCATTTGTGACGGAAACCGCGTGATTTTAGTAGGTAAATCCGACACATGACATCACACTCAAATCTGGTAAAGAGATGGTACTTCAAAATGACAAGATATCAATCTCAAACTGTTGGACTCGTCTTAATTTATGAGTCTAAATTCGAGGGATTTACTAGTGGCGACTGTGATTAGAAAAGTTTCACAAAATCTCGCCACTTATACGGTGTATGTACCGTAAGATTATACAAGACATCTAACACACAACGCCATCTAGTCCAAGCTACTGCAGAGCTTGTGTCATTGTGATATGGGTAGGTACTACACTACACTACCGAAACAAATATTTACAAATTATAACATCATTTAGTCCGACCCGGGAATCGAACCCGGATTCCTCAAGCACAGCAATCTCATGCGCTACCACTGCGCCACCGAAGCAGTTTAATAAATACATATGTACTATACACTTAGTTTTAAACAACAATGGAAATAAAAATGGGCTGTACGGATCGGATCTAAAATACGTAAGATAATTTGGACCTAAAGTCACCACGTGAGTAGCAAATGTGTACGTAGTCTTATGACTTACACCACAAAGCATAGTCCCGCTACACAAGATACTGAACTGATCAAGGACAGCTCTTGTCTTATTTAATCATGGATTGGTATTGGTACCGCTCGATATACAGGTTGTTTTATTGTCGCAGTTGATTTTACAAACTTTTTTTAGCAGCTTTTCACGTTCACCATGAAAAATAGCGTATCCAGATATCTAAACACAGGTGCACTCTCTGTTCCGTCACTCTTACATGTTAATATTACTGTAAGCATAAATATTTGCCTTTACTCCCGTTCCCCACATAGAAATAAACACTTAGTTATTTTCTGGAAAAGAATCAAGTTATATTTTTAATTGCCTACTTAATATTTATATTGTTAGCTTAAGCTTAATTCGTAAGGAGCATAATCTTGGCTATGGCTAGTATAGTAGAAAGTAAGTTTAAAAAAAAACATTAACTTTAAATAAAACCAGCTTTCGCACGCGTGTATGTCGAATATCACTGTAATCATATTTCGCGTTAATATGCATTCACAAATAATGTGACTCTCTTTTGACAAAAAAATCTCGGAATCGGTTCAGTAGATCCTGATATTACACCCCAATACCGCACAAACTTTAACTCTTTATAATATTAGTAATAAATAATAATATAGTATACTAATATTACTATTTATTCAATTGGCGCATCGTATTTATTCTTATTCGTGTACTATATTAAGTAGGTGCTAGCTGAACCCCGCGGTGTTACCCGCGGTTATTGCCGTACCGCGGTTAACGCCGCGAGACGAAGCTAATCTAAAAAGTAGCCTAACTACCTACCTATCAGTAAAAGTCCCGTCAAAATCGATTAAGCCGTTCCAGAGATAAGCAGAAACAAAACATTCGGGTGTACGAGAGTATACATATGCATTTAGTAAAAAGCGGTTATTTTAATATTACAAACAGACACTCCATTTTTTTTTGTATCTGATAGTTGCTAAAATATTTACAAATCAGGCATTTTACGAGGAAAAACTTGGCTAATTTATGAACAAAAATTTTTTTAGGGATTTCTTTTTCGGTTTTAAGGGTTAAACATCTGGTTTAAATACAGCACCAAATGTAACTTTAAAATAAAATATGAAACCCTATTCGCAACAGCAAAAAAGCAACAGACTGTATCTTAAAAAAGCAGATGTATATTATTTAAGTGACAGATGGGAGTAATCTGCTAAAACCAGTTCACTAGTGTCTCGACAAAATAAATAGGTAGGTTGGTAGGTACATAGGTATTAGTGGCGCCAGTGCCGGCGCTTCTCGCTTCACTTCACAGCGAGTGCGTTCCATACGCCCAAGGTTATAACGTGTTCCTAACACAAACATTTATTTTTGGACTAAGAACACTTGATTTTACATTATGATGACGTCGATTGAGATTGAGACTGTTGACTTTATTTTCGTTGTACCGTGGGGTCGAGCAAGCCTAAAAAAATCGGCCAAGTGCGAGTCGGACTCAAGCAAAAACAGAGCTCCGTACCATTATCTATACATTTTTAACTGCCTCAGTGGCGCAGTGGTAGTGAATGCGAATGCTGTGCTGAGGTGTCGGGTTCAACTCCTGGGTCAAATCAAATGTTTGTGTGTTCTACAAAGATTTTTGTTTTGCGGTTTAGTGTTTTCTATGTATAATACGTATGTATTTACAAAAAAAAAGAAGTATATTATGTATTTATTTTATATCGGTTGTCTAGTACCCATAAAACAAGCTCTGCTTAGCTTGGGACTAGATGGTGTCGTGTGTTAGATGTCCGAAATTTCAAGTGTCTACCTAGTGCCATTATCAATATCGAGCAAAAACGAGCAAGAAAAACTAAGTATATGTGATCTCTAAAAATTTTTTATATAATTTTTATTAAATAATTTTTTTTTGCATTAAAACCTTGGGTTGACCTTTATATATGCATTCTAGAACATGTCCAGTTCATTCAATCACAATACACTATTACTATGTAACTGTGTAGCAAGCAAACTATTTTTATCCCATACAAGAACATAGCAATGAAATTGAAACAAGTTTCAATTGAGCTTAGATGGATGTGAATCTTATATTTAATTATGATTGTTTACAAGTAACTGAACACTACCAGCTGTTAGTGTTTAGAATTAGTCTAAAAAAAGTAGCCTAAGTTACTCCTTTTATCATCAGCTACCTTTCAGTGAAAGTCCTGTCAAAATTGGTCCAGCCATTACAGAGTGAAAAAAATGTTACTGTGTATAGTATACATAGTTATGCATTTAGTGAAAGCTGTTATTTTAATATTAGACACAGACACTCCAATTTTATTTATTTGTGTAGATCAGTGCTGCACTTCTAAGTAATATAGCTTTCTTGATTTTGGCCTAAACCCTTATATAACAACTTTATTAGTTCAGATATATTACTTGTCATAATGTAATATTCATAGTTTCTTTTTGATCTTATCATGAATTGACATTGACAAGAGAAAAAAGATAGTAATATTCAAGTAGAATTCAATATCTGTTTTGATACCGCACACCGGTTTCAAACTCTGATAGTATTTTATAATGCTAAATGTATCCCGACATTCTTCACTGTGGTCTGTTTTATATTGCTGTATTGACAAGAAATGAGGAATAAAATTAAATAAAGGAAACAAAAAATAGATAAAACTGTCTTTAGAGTAACAGCCCGTTCGTGCACAACTTTTAACAAATCAACTGTATTTTTTTATTAATAATTATAATAATATATTGCTTTATTGTACACCAGATAATGCTATGCTAGGTGGTCTATTATAGTATGGTGGCCTTATCGCCAAAAGGGCAATCTCTTCCATCCATTTTATGTATTTTAAACAAGATTTTTAGTTTGAAAATAGTAAAGATTTCACCAAATTTTTTTTTTTTTTTATGTGTGACTCTGCCACAATGGACTACTCTGCCTGATGGAAAGCATAAGCAGATCCAAGAGTGGCGGTCACCATGCTGTGAATGCAGACAATGCAACAATTCAGCATGGTGACCCACACCATGGCAGGCATTCACCAACGAAACACGACAGCATGATCGCTGTCATTTTACATTGATTCTCTGTGAGAGGGTAGTACCGCTCCGGTCGAGACAGCCCATTCATGCTGAAATCAGAGTGTCTACTACCTACATTAGAGATTTCCTCAGAACATACCCCAAAGATTACCATTTCCCAAGTAAAAAATGTATGATATTCATAAAAGAAAGTACTCTGTTTGTTTGTCAGCATATGGTACCTCAAAAAGGCTCCTGAAATACTAGATAGCAATATAAATAGATGAGACAATCATCTAGGAACATTGGAAGAAGTCTATAAGGAAGAGCAAATAGATAACAAACACAATATGTATTTAAATTCATAACAACTATATTCCTACATCATACATTATTATGTAAATGGAACTTAAGCATAGGAAATAGTATTTAGATATCAGCAGATTATTTATCACATAGTTTGTTAGACTAGACATTCAATTTCTCATCGAGAATAAGACGTGATTAAATGCAATGTATCAATAGATTTTAATATAAATAAGGAACTGTAAGTAAGTAAGAACACAGACACCACCATGTAACAATTAGAGTATTATGGAGCCGTGGCTACGGCATAAAAAATACTGCTCCCAAAGTTACTTATCGTTATTATTCTTGTACCAATGAAGTTCGCTATAAACTACATAATACATAAATACTTAATGTCTGATAAAATAGATTTTACTATTATTAGCAGTAGTATTATCATTTATTACTACATACTTTGAGTTATGTAGTCTACAATACATCAAGAATAAAATAATTAAAGAGTTTCGTTCATTTATTATATGGAAGATGGCAATGGAAATACTAGAACTCATCAATTACAAGTTCATGACAGTAACACTAATGATTTAATGTTAACGCTACAACAGCAACGATATTATTGAATAAAACAGACGCAATAGGCGTGTAAAAGTAAATAAAAATAATACTTCAAATAAACTTTTGATTTAAATAGCGCCATAAATCCGCATTAATCTTCATTAATTCTTAAATACATCCTTAGCAGAATAATTAAAAAGACTATAGCATCAGATTAAAATAAATTTTACACAAGGAGGTTTGAGGTGAGGTCAATAAAAACCGATATACTGCGTTCGTTGAGCGTAACATTGATAGAAAAACAAATGTATACTTACCGAAAGAATGACAGTAATATATCCTGTATTTGCACGTAATATTCACAATTCAGGAGATATCAACTCAATTAAATCACTAGAATGTAGTACTAAACAATGAAATGTAGTTTTGCTGATTAACGGATAAAAACAATACGACCACTACGTTCTAATTCGCACCAAGAATGTCCCGAACTAATGTGCAAAATTGTTTTTCTGATCGCAATCAATTTGGTGAATATCTACTTTTCTCACCAATATATTATAGTGCTAATAAAAAGAGATAGTTAAATTAATTCTGCCCGAGTTGGAGCAGCACGTCCCCTCGCCGTAATAGCTACGTACGGTGTTTGTTTGACAGTTGACAGACATGAGACAAGTGTTTTGACAGTGGCAGAAGGATTGCCATCAGTAAATATCTATGAATAAGGAATGTAAATATCGTGTATCGTGTATGTCAATGAATCTATTTATTCAATGGCTTATTAATAGAATACCAACCTTACTGAGGAAATATTTATTTTATCTATTTATATTATTTTTGAGGCATAAGTTGTCAGGAATAAAAAACTTATGAAGTTATTTTTCTTGGTTCAGGATTTGCAGGTGCTTTACTTTTAAACAACAACGTTATTTTGAAAAATCATAATAATGTTTGAAAATATAATTTATACTCTCGATTGTCGGCACTTAATGGAACTTGTTGTAATACATTATAAACTCACTTGTACTTATTCCACTATTTTCATTGAATTTACACCTGACCGGTTTCGCCTTATGGCATTCTCAAAGGCATATCTCAAACTTTGAGAAATTTGAGAATGCCCTGTGGCGAAACCGGTCAGGTGTAAATTTAATTCAATTAGTGGAATAAGTACAATTGAGTTTATTTCTAGAATGATGTAAAAATATTTAAAAACTAAAAAATAAATTGCCCAATATATTTTTAGTATTTAGTGATTTTTTTAAAGTGAAAACTTCTGTAAATACATACAAATTATACATAGAAAACACGCAAACTCCGTATAGCATCGTTTATGGTGAAATTAAATTAATAAATCAAAAAAGCACAACGTTAATGTTCGAGCTTTTACTTCTACCGGCACTCCCGGAGTGCAACCCGTTTTTTCTTCTCCCAGCTAGGCAGGAGAACTTGGCCCGCACTTTTTTGCATTCGCCAGCGTCATGTTCCATTTGGTTGAGATTTTCATGAAATGATGATGATTTTTTTTTTATTTGAATGATACAAAGTGAAAGTTATGGAAACATTATGACTGGACATGTTTTTTTGTTTTTCCGAAAGACGGTCCGTATTTCATCTCATCCACATTTTTATATTTTTATCATTCATTTTATCATGACGAAGATTTGAAGACTTTAAACACTTGACATTGGCAGAAGTAGCTGACCCGAGTGATCCGGCTGGCTGCCATTTCATCAAAAGAAGAAGAATATTATGACTTTAACGTCACTCAAGTCCCCACGTCTACTTATACTACACAGTCTACACTCACTTGATAAGTGTGGTCACTCAAAGAGTTTCTTATTTTGTAATAATCATAAATAAGAAAACTAAAAAATCCCTACGCAGCATCAGGTCGAAGTTATCAATTAATATTATTTAACGATTATACTGGCAAGCGTGAAGCACTTAATAGAGTAATCATACGCCAAAAATGCCTTTCATCATTTTGGAAAAGAGCTGATACTCGTACACTGCTGACCGATAATAACCAAACATAGCTAAGAACCACCGCAATGAAACTGGCTTTCAAACGATAAAAACCACATCTAAATCGGTCCATTCGTTTGAGACCTATGATGCCACAGACAGACACACACACACACACACAGACAGACAGATATCGAAGTCAAACTTATAACCTTTTGCGTTGGGGGTTAGAACCAAAAATATTATATTTATTGCTCTATAAAATATGAAATAGGTAGCCTTAAGTCTCTCAGATTAATTTACTTAAATCGATACGACACATATTGTACAAAGGTGTACTTAATTTCATGGGGTATTGTCTTCCAGTCGTCCTTCAGCTGATGTAGAAAACATCATACGTTTTGGAGTAAATTTTACAACTTTCGCACATTCGTGTATTAAGTGTGTTTATTTATCATATTTGGTATCTAAAAGTGGTTTTGCAAAACTTAACTATACCCACGAATAAAGAAAATATATTTTTATAGGCTTTTAATTTTGATAACATTAACAAAAAAAATATAATTAATTAAAAAACATAAATTACTTATTGCAACATATCGTTTAATAAGATAACATGTTCTATTCATGTGTATTTTGGGGAGACCCAACATCTTCGCGGTAGGAGTTTACACTCCTTCATAAAGAGTCCCTGACAGATCCGAAACAACCAAAGCATCCCCAAGACATACATTTGAGTAAAACTAGTTATTTTCAATAAAAATAAATATCACTCTCTCACTCACAAAGTCTTTGTCCTAATTAATGTTCTAGATAAAGTGATCATCAGTCTTCACAGCATGATAGATTCTTCCAGAATGCTGAAATCTACTTTCGGCTTCTTCATTCATGATTTGTTTGTGCCGACTGTGTACCACCACTATGCAATACACAGAAATACCTGAAACGAGATATTAGCAGTTAGTACACGATCAATACAGATTAAAGATGACTCAGTATTCCAAGAAGTTGTGTGAAAGATTAGGATCGGAGTGATTCCCTGGCATCACAGAACATTTTGGGGTAGGAAAGGACACTGAAAAAACAGCGGTGCATTTAAATCTCTTGAATTGCAGTGGGTACCCAAGGACCAGCGTTGTCAGACGTCCAGACTTTGGAGGGATTTCCCGCTTTTTGGGTCAAAATAGTAATGTCTCGCTTTTTGGGGATAACTGGTCGGGCGCCTAGTGAAGTTAGCTAGCCATAGTGATGTATCGTCACTATAACGTAAATCAAAAATATTGCTTCAGACCTTGTTTCAGATTTCAGAAGCGTTTGTTTATTTTTTCTCGCTTTCTACAAAAGAATCCCGTGTTTTTCACAAAAGTTTCAAAATCCCTATTTGACTATAAAAAATCTGGCAACGCTGCCATGGACTGATGTAGTTATAAGTACTATCTGGTGATGAGTGAGTTGTCTCCTCGCTCGTCCCTGTACTACCTATCCTAAATTTGTAAGTGTGGATGGATGTTTGTTACTCTTTCACGCAAAAACTAAGTACTGCACGGGTTTGGATGAAACTTTACAGTAATATAACTTATACATCAGAATAACACATAGGGTACTATTTGCCGCGATAACTGACATACACGCGGGCGGAGCCGCGGGCAACAAATGGTTATAGAATTTTATGTAGTTCAAAAAACTAAAAAGCACGCTTACAAAAGTTGGTTGAAAACAAACATATGCTCAAAGCTAGTTGAGTTTTAAAACCAAATTATTTTTTGCCTGCCAATGGGACACTGACGGAACACATGAATAGAATCCACGAGTGGTGGTCCCTATACTCCCAATGCAGTATGGCGTCCCACACTATGGCGGCTTAGTGAAATGCTTTATGATTTATAATGCGGTCTACTCGTGGCTGCAATCGATCGAGAGCGTCAACGTAACAAGGTTTAGTGCTCTTTTTTACCGACTTCAAAAAGGGAGGAGGTCATCAATTCGAATGTTTGTTACCTCATAACTTTCGACTGGGTGAAGCGATTTTGCTGATTCTTTTTTTATTTGAAAGCTGGTGCTTCCCGTGTGGTCCCATTTAAATTTGGTCCAGTAATTATTAACCGACTTTAAAAAAGGGAGGAGGTTATCAATTCGACTGTATATTTTTTTATGTTTCTAACCTCATAACTTTCGACTGGGTGAACCGACTTTGATGGTTCTTTTTTTATTTGAAAGCTAGTTCTTACCGTGTGGTCCCATTACAATTTGTTAGAATTTAGAAATTATACTTCTACGATACTCACAAGACCTAACGAGATGCACCACAACAATGAGTATTTCCACCTCCAGCATCATACCCTCGTCTTGGAGTATGAGACTGATGCCTGTGAAGGACATGAGGAAATACAGCGCCGTGATGATTCCAGTCACTATCGTCCATGGCAGTGTTAGGAACGGCAGTTTCTGGAATAAGTTAGAAAATATTCATAAGTATATTTACGGATTTTATCTTTGACTAGCTGAACCCCGCGGTGTTACTCGCGGTTATCTTCGTACCGCGAGTAACGCCGCGGGACAAAGTTAGTCTAAAAAAAAGTAGCCTAAGTTACTCCCTGGATCATCAGCTAACTGCCAGTGAAAGTCCCGTCAAAATCCGTCCAGCCGTTCCAGACATTATCCGGAACAAACAGACAGACAGACAGAGAAAAAAATTTTTACCTACGTTTTTGGTATATGTACCGTGTATTTGTATAAACTAGCTGAACGCGGGTAAATAAATAAAATTAGAGTGTCTGTTTGTAATATTAAAATAACCGCTATTTACTAAATGCATATGTATGTATACACGATACCTATACCAAATTTTTTTTTTCAATTTTTATCTGACTGTCTGTTTGTCTATCTGTTTGTTCCAGGTAATCTCTGGAACTGCTGGACCGATTTCGACGAGACTTTTTCTGGCAGATAGCTGATGATGTAGGGAGTAAATTAGTCTATTTGTTTAAACTAGCTTCGCGGTAATACCGCGGGGCTCAGCTAGTAACATAAAACACGTACCTTATAAGCAGCCACCACCAGGAGCACAGAACTAATGAGGTGTACACCGCTCACGGTTGCTGCAGTGATGAAGAGCACCAGCTTATGGGTGGAGACATTACCATCCTTCCCAAGAGGTGCTAATGTGACTAGGAGACAGTAGATTGTGAGCTCCAGGACTGCCCAAACCTGAAAAAGTATCATAACGATTTGAATAATAAATAAATAAATATTTCGGACATCTAAACACACAACGCCATCTAGTCCCAAGATAAGCAGAGCTTGTGTTATGGGGTACTAGACAACTGATACAAATACATATATACTTTTTTTTGTAAATACATACATATTATAGATAGAAAGCACCCAAACTCCGAAACAAATATTTGTAGAACATTTGGTCCGACCCGGGAATCGAACCCGAGACCTCATGATCAGCAGTCGCTCACGCCAACCGCGAGATTAACGAGGCAGTCTATGTTTCTAGTGACTTGGACAGACGTTTTCCCGCAGTAAAGAAAAATCGTCGTATTAATTTGTTGCGTTTCGCCTTACGTTATTTACCGGGAATGTTATGTATATAAAGTTAAAAACTACCACAAATGTATGTAGCTTAAATGTAACAACCCTGAAGAACATGCATTATAGTATTAACTGTTGTGTATTTAACATGAGAAAGAAGTTACAACATTTGGATATTAAATATTAGCAATTACATTAGCGTATTCAGTACAAGTTGCTACAAGAAAAACTGTAGGCACTTAACTAAACATTCACCTTGAAAAAATTTTCATCTAATTGCAAAATTTTTCGTCATGGCACTTATTTCATTAATAAACTATATAACATTTTTATTCTTCTCAAATGTTTTGCTATGAAATCAATTTAACAATAATTATGATATTTGGAGCTTGATCAACCAAGTTAAAAAGAAAATTAATGTTATTCTTAATCGATCAAAACATTAAGAAAATTTGTTAACCATATCGAATCAAATATATACTTACTGAATACAGGTACCCAATAATCAACGTGCCAGTATGTAAACTCCCGCAAAAACAACATTTATTTACCATAGGCACACCCATTTTGTTTTTAAACCATAGATTATAAATAGAACATGTACACAACGAAATTTATTTTAAACAATTTGTGAGATCACGTTTGTTCGCCATCAAAACTCTGTTATCACTGGACTGTTTGCTTTTTGTTTGTATGCTATCTTCGCGACCATGATTTTGTCTGTGATAATGCAATATTAGTACTACCGCGGTTCGCTTATCAAAGATTTGTTGATATCGTTTTAATTTTGCCATCGTAAAAACTTGACTTTGATACGGCGCTCTCTTGACTGGTTTCTGTAGTGATTAGATAGATATTCTTGATAAATATACGCTAAAATAGCGTAAAAATTGATATGTACTACTATACTCGTTCTATACGAAGAACACAGAATTGCCTTGAAAGTAAAACTGTAAGTCGAAAAGCTGTTGCTAAGCAAGCTAATATGTAATCGATAGCGGATATGATTCGCTAAATGACAATTTACACAAAAATAGATTTAGTAAGTCAATACATTGACGTAGGTATATATCACGTAAGTAATATAAATGTAAAAATATAAATTGATGGCTCTGGTCTCTACGGTCTTTTACCAACAATTTATTTGTGAAACGAGTTTTAATTTTTCCCGATTCTTTGATGTCAAAAACTGTTTTTCGAAGGCAAATATCTTTATTTCAGAAAAAAAACAATTATCTCTTACGTAGACTCTAAAGTGTTAGCAACATACATACTCAAAGCAGCATAAATTCAGTAAATTATTTCATCATCATTATCACCTTAAGCTTTTGATAGTCCATTTGGTTGGCCTTTAAGTACCTTTCTTTAGAGAGGAGATTTGGGCCTACTTTACCAGGCCTGCCAGACGGACTGGGATAGGGTTTGCTTCACGTTTTCCTTCTCTTTGTAGTGATACTTCACTCACACAGCCCTCCTTAGTCTTAATTCGATAGGTACCACGGATAGGGAACAAAGTACTTACTTGTAATTAACACGTGTATCTTGTTTGTAACAAATCACTTACGAGTCAGAGATTATGTTCAGTACCTACTTTGATCTACGCGCCGCTTTGACCTATGATGACGATTAAAGGTTATCGTTGGAATTAAATAAACAAATCACCAGAGTCTTTTGTTGCACAAAAGACTCAATACTACCTACTACCGTTTATTACATTTATTATTTATTATACTCCCATAGTTTTACCTTATCCGTGTGAGAGTCATGTCTTAGCATATATGGGTTAATTCGATAGAAACGGTACAATAACCTTACAGACCATCGGTTATATGCGATTCGTTCGCTGCGTTACACTAATTCAAGGAGCCCAATACCTCAAGCCCTCCTGTTTTATAGGGGAGACCCAAAGGGTGGTAACATGTCCCTTAAGTGTTAACACATACCATTAGGTGACCCTCCTGCTAATGAATTCCGGAGAGCAGAATTACTGTATCGTTTTTAATAATCATCAATTTTAAGTGATATCCTACATACTTACATGTATACAAGTAAAAAAATTAAGTGTCTGTTTGTAGTTTCAAATTAACAGCTGCAGCTAAATACAAATGAAAGTATATGATACGATACTTACATAAAAAATCATTTTTATTTTTTTTGTCTATGTGTCTGTTTCATCCGACTAATCTCTGGAACGGCTGGATCGATTTTGACGGGACTTTCATTGATATTGGGAGTAACTTAGGCTACTTTTTAGACTAGCTTCGCCCCGCGTCGTTATCCAGGGTACAACATTAACATCGGGTAACACCGCTGGGTTCAGCTACTAGTTCTATACAAATCATGAAACTATCATTATAAAGTTAATATCTGTCGAAATAAAAAAAAGTAAAAACTAAAACCCAACTACGACAAAAACGACGCTAAAAAAGTATGAAACAAGTTTCAAAAGCCGTAGTCACGCGTTGTTAAAGTGATATGGACTATGGTACATTAATAAGTTTCAAAAGCCGTAGTCCATGTAGTGTAATGTACCATATGGTACATATCACTTTAACAACGCGTGACTACGGCTTTTGAAACTTGTGTTTCATACTTTTTCAGCGTCGTTTTTTGTCGTAGTTGGGTTTTAGTTTTTACTTTTTTTTATTTAAAATGTTTTGGTGCCTCAATAATACTTATTGTTGTGCAAAGTTTATTTTAAATAGGTACCATAGAAATATCACACTTATCGAATAAATACGGACAAAGTCACGAACAAATACTTATAATATATATATTTTTGAAATGTACAAGTAATGCCCTTTCCAATGATACCAAACACGGCATATTTATTTCAAATTTGGTTTTTAATACAGTATTTTATGTCGGCTAGAGGGCGCCACATTCAATTCAGTAACACGTCATATAACCTCTAAGCAGCGGACAGTCAAGACACTTCTAACGATACCTCATTTGTCTTATTCTGACTAGTTTAGAAAGAATGAGGGCACAAATAAGCATACCATAGAAATATCACACTTATCGAATAAATACGGACAAAGTCACGAGCAAATGCTAATAATATATGTATTTTTGAAATGTATAAGTAACGCCCTTTCCAATGATACCAAACACGGCATATTTATCTCAAATTTAATTTTTAATACAGTACTTTATGTCGGCTAGAGGGCGCCACATTAGATTCAGTGACACGTCATATAGCCTATAACCAGAAGACGATCACGACGCTTCTAAAGACACCTCGTTTGTCCAAATCTAATGAGTAGTTAAGGAGCTAGGAGGGAACAAATGAACATACATACATACATACATACATACATACATACATACATACATGCATACATACATACATACATACATACATACATACATACATACATATATACATACATACATACATACATAAATACATACATACATACATACATACATACATACATACATACATACATACATACATACATACATAGCCTGTCAAAATCATAACCCTCCTTTGGCTTTGCCGTAGTCGGGTAAAAAGAAAGCGAAGTTGTAGGTTGTTTGCCTAAGTGCTTCCATTTCTTATTTAAATTTATATTTTTTTTATTCATTTGTCAAACTGATATGAATCATAAATATTTAGTGCATGGCTGTGCGTCAGAATGTTTTAGATTGACAATCTAGCTAAACAAATAATGAAAACAAGAGTATAAAATAGATGAGCAAATATTCTCTTATTAGACATTCTCTTTGTAACCTAGTTATAAATTTAAAAAGTAATTGCTCCAAAAATTCGCTTTATATAGCTAAAAGGAATTAAACTGCAGCACAAACATTGTAATGGTTCAAGCGGTCACTTTACGTCCTCTTACTACGTTGGTATTCTAATTCAGTCCCCGCATAAGACACTGTGTGATGCACAAATGGTTCTGAGTCTGGGTTTTTCTTGAATCAGTTACATGAATATGTATAAGTTCATCACGACAATATCTTTAGTGAGAGAGTTATCTCTTAAAACAATCTATTTGTCATCAGACATACGACTTAAAGTCCAATTTTTTCGAGTTGTGAACACAAATGAAATGATATTATTAAACATCTACTCTACTATAGACGATCTAGCTTCAGCTGCAAAATTAAACCTTTTTAGATTTTCATCCAAACTGTTTAAACACCTACAAAGTTTTGTTCAGACTAGCTGAGTCCCGCGGTGCTATCCGCGGTTATTGTCGCACCGAGGGTTACGCCGCGGTGCGAAGCTAGTCTAAAAAACGTAGCCTAAGTTACTTCTTATATCATCAGCTACTAATATTGAAAGTCCCGTCAAAATCAATCCAGCCGTTCCAGAGATTAGCCGGAACCATTAATATTTAAAATATCATTGGCGGAACAAAAAGGCAGACAGACAAAAATTGCATAAATGATTTTTTGGTATATGTACCGTGTATACAATATATGCATTTAGTAAAAAGTGGTTATTTTAATATTACAAACATACACTACAATTTTGTTTATTTATATAGATGTATAGATATGTATTTGTGTCAAGTTTTTCTCCTCTTAACAAAGCTGTCTTGTGTTGCGTTATTAGCTCCTTTACTTACTAACTTTGGTTCTTACGACAACCATTGGATAAATAAGGGTGGTATCACTCCATACTCTCAATCCTTTAACACGGAATCTATACTAATGTTATAAATTTAAAAGTATTTCTGTCTTTCGCGGTTAGACCTGCACCGATTTCAATGGACATACTTTGATTCTTGAGTAAGGATATTGGCTAATTTCTGCCGCTAACCAACATACTCACGGACAGAGCCGCGAGCGAAACTAGTATTAAATAAGTTAGGCTCGAAAAATTTATTCAATAATATGCATTTAGCAACGCGGATATGTTGCGTGATTGTCTCATCTTTCTTATATCCTTGTTTACATTGTAGATATCATCACACTATACGTAACTGATTGCAAATCAGAATTAAATTAATTACAGTGTAAAGTGGATGACAGGTCTTTATCTGCCATCTTGTGCATGTGCTAATTACAAGATATGGTTTTATGTTGGCAGAATTCAAATGAAAACCTATTTGGACTGTAAGTTTTCACCTTGCACGGAGGTCATTTGTTAGAGGTTTTTGTTCACTTGATACTTAGATATAGGTAATGATTAAAATTTGCGATGGTAGCTGTAGACAAATGAGAAGAAAAGAACCATGTCTTTAAACCACGAAAGTTATTGTAATATTTAACTATTTATCTAGATATACAAGAAGACTAATTCTTATTCTTGTCGAACTTACAAGAAAATTTAAAAGAAGATTACCTTGGTTCGTGTCTCATCTTTCTTTTTTTTGTTGACGGGGTGAAAAACCTCTTCGGATCTCCGGCTACTCGGGGACTGAGGAGCCAGGTACAAGGCCATGCGGCCGGGACAGGCGCCTGTTAGTAGAAGGACCCGAAACTCGTGTGCCACTTAGTAATAAGCCTAGTATAGAAGTTAAGAACTCATCATTATTTAATAACCTGAAAAAGTGTACACATTCAACGAAGGTTCACGTCAGCTAAAAAAATACATCAAACATCCCATGGTTCCATGGAGTGCAGAAAGAAGAACGCTTACAACTTGGCTAGGGGGGCTGGTCACGGGAAGAAGTAGAAAAATCCGGTTGTTGTAACGAACCTTGGGTAAGGCCTAATAGATTACGTCTTTCGTTTTTTCCTTAAGTAAATGTAAAGAATAAAATGCCAGCAGTAAAAGCTGACATAATCCAAACAGTAATAGACAGCGTGTTTATGAACGATGACGTTATACAGAACTAATTCGAGTACCTAGCCCGTAAGCCGGTAAACACCCGCACCATACTTACAAGTAAACAAGGCTTATCTGTAATCAGTGTTTTGAGGTAAACTGACCAATAACTGGCCCTTACTTACTAAACTCATTTTATGAAAACACGACACGGGCGTCGCGGCGCGGCGAACGCGTTCGGCATTGCTATTTGTAAAGATTTCAGTGCTGGTCAATTGCAACCTCGCCGCGACCATCGAGTTGCTGTGAAATAAACTCATACTAGGCTCTCCGATGATTAAATGACTACTGTCGCCTATGGCCACCTCAGCACACCCTTCATGATGAAGGCGATAGAGAAGGAGAAGTAGAGTATTGGAGAATAGTGGAGATGCAGGTGGTGACTCGTAAACTCAGTTAATTCATTTAAATACACACAACAGGTCATGAAAGTCATGAAACGCGAAAATATATGCAAAATAGTATTGCATTGTATAATTGATGCTGATAATTAACTCCGAAAATATGTAACAAATTTCAACGCTTTTTTTTTAATTCACCTACCTATGCTTTGCTGGCCTGTCTAAGATAGGATAGTTTACATCACGCTTAGACTACTTGGAGCCAAGCACACTTTAAAAAAGACGCTAACTAAATTATAATAGTCAGATAGTACATTAAAAACTTATTGGGTACTGATATTATATTAGATACAAAATACGTAGCACATTTCAGGGTGATGTTAAAATATATTTATTAAGACTCGGCCGATAATTGGTTGCGTCGCCTCAAGTTCTTAAGATAATATTGTATATGAAAATCTAATCAGTGTGTGAGTGTCTGCGTTTTAATAAACACGTAAATTGTAACGTTTTGTGGTGACCATTACAATTAGTATCCGATAATACTCTTTGTTACAATGTGTTTCACTGTCAATACATGTTGCGTATGCTTTAGTTTGGACGCGGGGACTAAAATTATAAGTTTATTTTTTACGGTAAGTTTAACTAAAAGTAATTATAATTTATTATTCATTTGAAGTACTTCTACATGTCTGTACTATGGTACTAAACTTATACTATAGAAACTAAACTGATCAACACACTTATAGTTTTTAACACTCATACATATATTTACTATCGATTATATACACTCAAATAGTTATATAAATCAAATATGTTCTGGGCTTCGATTATCAATTGAAGCCAAGACCTCTAGCTCTCTAGTTACTACATAATCCACTAGACACACAGTCACACAAACACTAGAACACGTTTTTTATTACATAATATTTATCTACTGTTTGTTTATTTTAAAACGTTAATCCCTAAAACTATCAGTCAGATTAGAATCGTACTTCATTATTGGCTTGATCATCACGCTATTTCCATTTAGTGTCGGACAGTGTCTATACACGTAGGTTAAATGATAGGCAATCTTATCCTACTAATATTACAAATACGAAAGTTTGTGAGATTTATGGAAATTTGTTACTCTTGCACGCTAAAAATGCTGTACGGATTTATATGAAACTTTACAGTAATATAGTTCATATATCAGAAGAACACGTTAACTTAACTTTCGTATTTTTACCATGATATCCGAGATACACGTGGGCAGAGCTGAGGATATAAGCTAGTTCTGCGATAAAAGTAAGGTTATTCCAATTCCATTCCACTATAAATTAACTTCTGATAAAAAAAATTGATTAATTTGTATGACTTCGTGGTCTTCCTTCTTGGATGCCTTAAAGTTAATCTCTAAGGAATCGAACGGTTTGAAGCTCCTGCTCATATGGTTTTTCATAACGTAGGTACATAACTATGTTCCTTTATATAACTAGACAAGCCGGCCCACGCAACCTGAGTTGCGCCTCCTATTGCCGTAGCGTGACAATTTTCCGTTTTTGTGATATTCTTCATTGGTGCTCCGCTCCTATAGTTTTTAGCGTGATGAAATATATTTTATAGCCTTCCTCGATAAATCGGCTATCTAACAAGAATTTTTCAAATCGGACCAGTAGTTCCGGAGATTAGTGCGTTCAAACAAACAAACACTTCAGCTTAAAATATTATAATATAGATTTGCGCGTGTACGTAATATTATAACTAAATAGAAAATAGACGTTACTAGGAGTGATACATTCTGTCTCCATTTAGCTTACTAAGCCCTTTGATTCATCAGTCAGCTAAATATAGAGTATTTTATATTATACTCCTTATTGCCCCGGCTCCGCCCGTATGTATGTCGGTTATCACGGCTAAAAGTAGCCTATGTGTTATGTATAAGCTATATAACTGTAAAGTTTCATTCAAAACCGTTCAGTAGTTTTTGCGTGAAAGAGTAACAAACATCCATCTATCCATACTTATAAACTTTCGCGTTTATAATATTAGTAAAGATATAAATGCAGAACAATCGATGCTTAGGTAGACTTATGATGTACAAATTAGTATGGCGTACGATTTATGTGTACAAATCGATTATTCTGTGAATTATCAGTAATCAATCACTTTTAATCTGGTTTGACGTATCTGCATTCAGTTTTAATTAATACTCATGTCTGTAGTAGATTATAGAGGGAACAAAATAATAGTATGAACACCAGAAACGTCGAGCATGCATGCAGCGGTTGATGAATGTTGACAAAGCAAAGCAAAAAGGGTATGTCAGGACCGTAGTAAGTGGGGATCAATTGTCTCTGCCTACCCCTCTGGGAAACAGGCGTTACTGTATGTATGTATGTATGTAAAAATAATATCAGACACTTCAGAACAGGACACAGCCTGTAGCAAAACATTTTAACTGAGCCTTTCATACTAGTCCATACCCACAATTTTCTATAATTAAAAAAATATAATATGATGTGCATTCGCATGCAAACTTCCACCGAAAATTGGTTTGAACGAGATCTAGTAAGTAGTGTTTTTTAATAAGTCATAAATCGTAAACTGTTATATTATGTTACTTGCTGCTACGGAACTCTTCATGTGCGAGCCGACTCGCACTTGGCCGCTTTTTTTTTTATTTTAGTGTGAAAATGTTAATGCGGTTCACAGAATAGTTCTACTTACCAAGTTTCAACAGTATAGTTCTTATAGTTACGGACGGACAGACAGACAGATAGATGGACGGACAGACAGAAAGACAGACAGACAGACATGACGAATCTATAAGGGTTCCGTTTTTTGCTTTTGGCACGGCACGCTAAAAAGCGGTTATTTTAATATTACAAACAGACATTATTATTTGTATAGACATGTATTCGTGCTGGGGAGGAGGTTCCTAACACAAAGTAACTTAAAAACAAACTTGCTTTGGATTTACAACAATTGTTATAACTTTTTAGGAATTTGGATTATAATTAATGAGTTAATTTAAATTAAATGCCCGTATTGTTTTGACTCTAATTTTAGTTTCACCGATTTAATGGGACCATGCTTATTGCCTTCAACCGAAAACAAATATATGTCTTAGGTATATTATTTTAAAACATCTTTAATATCCTTTTCCCATTTTTTTCGGATTCGAACGGGCTAAAACCGCACACCGTCTCGGGTACAAGAAGCCGGGGAACCAGGTGCACCTTCGAAAGGTAGACCCTGGAACTCCGACGTACCTCGGGCCACTGGTTTGTAGATTGTAGGCCCCGCTCCTGTGCGGGAACCCCGATTTTCCCGTTACAATCCCCAAAAGGGGTAAGCCGCGCGCGCGCTCCGCAGCGTTCGCGCCGCTACCCGGTGCACTTATGGAGGAAATATCCTTTTCCCCCAGCCCCTTAGGAAGAGATAGTTTGTAAATATGTCAACACCCTTGCGACCCTTAAGATACAGATATGCCAATGGGCGGTTTTAATCACGGACATCACACTTTAGACTTTGTTTTTATTACAAAACTAGCTGAACTCCGCGGTATTATATATTTAATTTAAAAAAAATATAATATAAAAGTAGCCTAAGTTACTCCCTCTATCATCAGCTACCTGCCAGAGAAAGTTCGGTACCAGCCGTTCCAGAGATTACCCGGAACAAACAGTCAGACAGACAGAAATTTAAAAAAATGATAAATTGGTACATGTATCGTGTACACATATGCATTTATTTAAAAGCGGTTATTTTGATATTACAAAAAGACACTCCAATTTTATTTATTTGTATAGATAAAAAAAGACTCGATATAAGTAGGGGTCCGCTTTCAATCTACTACGACGAATAAACTTCGATTTAGGTGGAATGGCTGAAATAAAATCACAAGCTAATTATTACTTCTATAGATAGACTATTGATGAACTTTTAGAGGAAGATAACTACCCGTATTGATTGTCACAGTTGTTCATATAGCACCCGGGACTAACAACTTACTTGCTCTCTGAACCACCAACGTAACTGTGTTAGCAAGATTGTAATAGTATGATTTGAATTTGCGTTAAATTCACATCTTGACAGTTAAAATGTATCTAGTTTGCCCATAAATGTCCAAGGTTTTTAACAGCTGAGTGTGAAATTTAAACGGTAATTCCCGACTTCGCACTCCAATTAACACGTGATCATATAGAAAATCATCTAACCACACCATTGTAACTACTCATTGGAAATTTATTTTCGAAGTAGGTAGAGTGGTCATTTTATATTTATAATACGTAGCCGGGGTAAGTGTAAAATTTATAGCAACACTCACCACACATGCAAACCTCATGCAGATATTTACTTAAGATAGAACGGTTGGCAATGCGTTCATGACTTTTACCTTACTTTTATAAGATTTGATGAATGATGATAAATAGTATGATGAAAAACCCTACTAATATTATAAACGCGAAAGTTTGTAAGTATGGATGGATGGATGGATGGATGTCAAATCAAATCAAATCAAATTTTATTCAAATACTTGTACAAAAAGTTTACAGCAATTGCTAATAGCACCCAAACTAAGCTACGCTTGTATCTTGGGCTGCCACAAAATACAAAAAATATGCAACAGTGGAATTAGACGCGTACATGATACTTTTTTAAAAATTATCCATATACAAATAACTAAAATTGGAGTGTCTGTTTGTAATATTAAAATAACCGCTATTTACTAAATGCGTATATATGTATTCACGGCACATGTACCCAAATAACATTTTTAAAAATGTTGTCTGTCTGTCTGTCGGTCTGTCTGTCGGTAACGTAGGCTACTTTTTTTTAGACTAGGTTCGTCCCGCGGCGTTACCCGCGATACGACAATAAACGCGGATAACACCGCGGGGTTCAGCTAGAAATACATAAAGTTGAAGTTTGTCACTCTTTCACGCAAAAAGTACTAAACGGATTTGGATGAAACTTTACAGTACTATAGCTTATACATCAGAATAACACATGGGTTACTATTTGCTGCTATAACCGACATCCACGCGGGCGGAGCCGCGGGCAAGAACTAGTTAAAAATAAAACTAACGTAAAAATAAACCTTTAGAGCTGATTCTGGCTAATTTTGCCAGAATCAGCTCTAAAGGTTTATTTTTTGCTCTGATAAATCTGTGCTGACGTTTCCGAGTTTTAAAACATACATAAACCAAGTAAAATTTTTAAAACAGATTGTACACATATAATGGTAATAAAATTACGTTTCTGCACAACGCGTGTAATAGATATTTGTATTAAATAGGTTAACAATAACGTCATTTGTAGTAAGAATTCTGTTATCTATACGACTCAGTTACGAAGGAATGCTTAGAGATAATCAGAAATCGCTTCATTATTGATAAGTAATTAATGTTATTACGAAGAAATGTATTTAGTTAGAAAGGCCGTGAATTTGTTAGCACGACTGATAAATAACTAATTAAAAAAGCCTAGTCTAAACTCTATACAAATAAATAAAATTGGAGTGTCTGTTTGTAATATTAAAATAACCGCTTTTTACTAAATGCATATGTATGTATACACGAAACATATACCAAAAATGTAGTTAATTTTTTTTTGTCTGTCTGTCCGTCCGTCTGTCTGTCTGTCTGTCTGTTTGTTCCGGGTAATCTCTGGAACGGCTGGACGGATTTTGACGGGACTTTCACTGGCAGGTAGCTGATGATCCGGGGAGTAACTTAGGCTACTTTTTTTAGACTAACTTTGCCGCGCGGCGTTACTCGCGGTACAACAATAACCGCGGGTAACACCGCAGGGTTCAGCTAGTTTAAAATAAAAGTAGTTTAGTTACTCTTTATATCATCAGCAATCTACCAGTGAAATCAGTAAACCCGTTTCAAAGATTAGCTGAAAGAAACAGACTAAATTTTTTTTTTATATTAATACCGTATAATTATACTTTTACATGCATTTAGAGAAATTATATTAATTTGGATTTATAAACAGACACTTCAATTTTATGTATTTGTATAGATTTACTTCTCATTGACTACTAATGTTCCATTTCACAACGTGAATGAGCTAAACCCTCTTTAGTCAAGAGAGAAGTGTCTATTTTCTTTCTACAATTGCTAAATCTATTCTCTTGTATTGTATTTTGTTTCGACCACGTGACCTAATGTTAAGATGACGTCCTTCGATTTGTTAGTCCTAATAGCCTTTACGTTTGTAGAATGCTGATTTGGCTACAAGGCTTATTACAGTAACTTCCTTTCCAAGAGAAGCCTATGTCCAGCCGTGGATTGATAAAGGATGTTGATGAATGATTAAAATAGTTGTTCAAGTATAGAACTATATACTTTTAATACATCTCTGCCTTAAAACACAGTGTCAAGCTTAGAGGATATATACCTGGAGGGGCAGCCGAACGGGCGGAATGCGTGATCGGAGTAGAGAGAGAGAGACTGAGCTTGGGTAGTGTCTGTCTCTCTCACGCAAGCTTCTAATTGGTTGGGGTATACTTCTGATTGGCTGGTGTATTTCCAACCAAATCAGTCATGCAAATTGGTAGTTGCGTCCACCAATCAGAAACTTTCTTGAGACAAACACTATCCAAACCCAATCTCTCTCTCTATCTCTACTTGGATCAAGCATTGCCTCTCCAGGTTTATAGTATACTCTAAGGACAAACGTGAGTATACCAGTCTCGTTTGTATGACTTGAAGATATTGTTCTGATAAATTGATAACACATTTGTTTACTATTACTACAATTGAAATAAGATTATTATGAATTTATGTAATAAAGCTGAATATATTATTTTTATTAGGAGATTATCTTCAATCGAATAAAGATTGTCGGAAAGAAATTGTCAATGAGTAATAAGAACGCTACAGATTATACCTAACTAAATGTTTGCACCCTGCCTTTTTTGTAGAAATATTAGAAACTAGCTGACCCACGCAACCTCGTTTACGTCTCCTATTGCCCGTAAAATAATATTTTTTCCCCGTTTTTGCAACATTCGTCATTGGCGCCAGTGCCGGATTAAGCCAGCGCGGGGCCTGTAGCAAATTTGGCCAGGGGGCCCTAGGTTTACTCTAGGTTCTCAAGTTTATGGTATTTAGGTAATTTTTTTGAACATTCAACACACGATTGCCATTTAGTCCCAAACTAAGCAAAGCTTGTTTTATGGGTACTAAACAACTGATTTAAATACGTACATACTTTTTTTGTAAATACATACATATTATACTTAGAAAACACCCAAACTCCGAAAACATTTGGTCCGACATGGGAATCGAACCCGAGACCTCATGCACTGTCAATGCTAGAAGGCACAATGTGAATCAAACATTCAAACTTAGCGACCTTATTTTGCACTAGTTTTTCTATTGCCGGTTGCGATTGCGATTTAAATGTCGAGAACTAGTTCTCGTAAGTAAATTTAGCTATGTAATGTAATCGTACTTTTAAGTAATTTTCTTCTATTAGTAACTTAAAGTTAAAGAAAACTTACATTATTTAACCATTCGTAAGTTTAGTCAATTAGTACGAAACACATTAATTACAGATAGTTTGCCCAATTAAAAGAAGACAAATTCGATAAAAACTGACAACACTGAATTTTGTATATTCGCATTTGAATTTGTAACTGCTTCGGTGGTTTCACTTTTGTTTTTCAGAGCGCATCTCCAAATTTGTAACTTCCAATTTGATACAGAAAAGTTTTTGTTAATTATGAAATGAAACAAAACTATTTTAAGTTTGTTTATAACAAATAAACTATTCTGGATTTAATACGAGCAGAAGTTAGACATCACACACTTTCAATTATATACAAATGATGCTCTACAATCATCAAGATAAGATGATTAAGTCCTTCTTGGCCCATTGTGTTCCATAACTCATATTAAAGCGTTTGAATGTTGAATACAGATCGTTTTATGTATTTGCCTTTAACGTCAAAGGGAACTTGGGATGCAAAAAGTTTCTGTTACCTGCCGCCACTTCATCCATCTTCGATTTCATACGTCGTTGATTCGATGTTCAGACATATTTCGCTATTATTTTGTAACATCGAACCGAGGTACTTGAAATCAGTGCAGACCGGATTCGTTGTTCTATTCAATGACCCGGCTATAAGGCCGGAGAGACCGCCGAAATCAAATCACAGAACATCTATCCGGTTTTAGTTTTAGTCTTTGCGTCTTTGTTTCTAGTCTGCGCTGACCCTAGAACGCGACCAACACAATGTCGTCTGCAAATATCATGCACAAACAAGAAGCAGCCGATCTTACAAAGGTGCGGAATCCTCTGTACCTCGATCGAATCAATACCACAGTGGTGGATATACCACGAGGCTCAGTAGGCTGGAGTCTAGGGCGGCAGGTTTGGCCCAATGTGCAAGACACAATTTTATTAGTAGATGAATGAATTTTATATACAAAAAGTTTGTTAAAAATCCTTCTTTTTTAATACGATGCAAGATCAGACGGCTTAATCCGGCAAGGAATCAAGTTTTGTAACTCATTGTGGTGAATTACGTTTTGAAAAAAATAAAACCAAGTTCTGAATTAACATTTTAAGTGGACGCTGCACGAGGGCTTGCTAACAGTTAAATTGAATAGGCTAATTGAAGGTGCGAAATCCTCTGTACCTCGATCGAATCAATACCACAGTGGTGGATTTACCACGAGGCTCAGTAGGCTGGAGTCTAGGGCGGCAGGTTTGGCCCAATGTTTTTATTTCTTACAATAATAATATACGATCAAAAATAAGATTGAAAGAAGTTTTGAAAATTTAACAATACTTTAGGGCCAAATAGTGTGCCTATAGATTACCCTCAATTTAAAAAAAATAGCACCGCCCGAATCATAACATTCTCCTTTTTTTTCGCGAAATGAGATGAGAAGATGTTACTGCCGCGACGATTGGGGACCTTACCGCGTCCCCTTCGACGCCTCCTTCGAGCGGGATCGGTACTTTCCCAATCACGCTCTGCGGTCTCCTTCTGGAGCGTAACACCCTCGCAGAAGGAGACCAAGGCTTCCCATCGCTAACCACTCACCAGCATTGTCATGATCAATACTGGCGGTGACAGGTTTCACCAGATCGGTCGACCAGAACTCGGTGGCATGAGGCCCTGGAATCAGTGAGTCCACTATCCGGTTTGCCAACGACTAATTGTGTCTAAGTAAGAATCTTTCTTCCGAGCCCTCTTCGCCGCCTCCATTCGCGCGATGACATCTTAGCAGAAGGGTCTAATGCCTGCAAGGAGGATCCTACGCTGTTATGCCTAAAATAGGCAAATTACATAAGTCGTCCCTACAATCACAGTAAGAATAAATTCAATGGGTGGTTCTGGTAAATACGGTCTTCTCCGTAGATACGGTGCGGGAACCGCATTTGACTAACCACTTATACCGTTCTCTGAGAATGCCATTTGCGCGACCTTCTCTATGCGTCAGAGCCATAGTCACGACCAGTTTTCTGGTAAACTATCGGAAACACTCATCAAAGAACCATCCATTAGCGTCCGATAAGTCATGGAACGGCTAAATCGGAATACGCTAGTATTATGGCGGTAAGATCCGTTCGAAACACGGCACCTTTTCGTACCATCTGACGCAGATGATGTCCAGAAAACATACTTTGGAGATCACGTCCGGTCTGGTAACATAGCAGGTGAGATTGAGTGAGGTTTAGAATCATCTTAGTCCACCTGGCCTGGGACTGGTCCAGGTTCAGCACTCATTGCAGGCGCTGGAAATCGCTGAATAACCTCGAAGGTTAATTGCGCAGGCCTGGCGGTAGTAGCAGAAACAGGCTAGGGTGACATTAGAGGCAGGGCCATGGTACCTTGCTCACCACTCACATACTGTTCAGGGAAAAGGCTGCACACTAACCACTTCCTTCAAAAAGCTGGACGTGAGAGGCTGGGGTGAGAGGGAGGGGTGTGATGCGCCGAGACGAGACCTAAGGGAGTATCGAAAGAGGATATGAAAAGAGCAGGGAGACATTAAATTATAGGTTAATAAAGGCGGCAAAAAATTTATAGCCTACTGGCGGCAAATCTATAAATCCGCCACTGCAATACCACATACTTAGCGAAGCACTCTTTCTTCTTTCAAAGCCTACTACAAAACCTCTCGGGGTACTCTACCATATGCCATTTCTACATCAATAAACACTATCTGCAAGTCTTTGTGCGCCTTTCTGTATTTCTCACTCAATTATCGAATTGCAAATATGGCATCTGTTGGCCCGGCAAAAACCCAATTTGGTTTCTACTTATTGCACTTTTCAGTCTCATTCTCCTCTTAATAGGTTTCTCTAAAACTTTCATTTTATCTGGAATGAGCTTTATTACTCTATAACTGTTACATTCCTGTACATCTCCTTTGATTTTAAAGATGAGAAGGAGAAGAGACAAGCGAACTTAAATACCGTTCATCCGGGATTACCTAATGGCATGCAAGATACTATGATGATGTTCTCCAAGCCGATTACGGCCACGGCGGCCAGTCTCAACAGAGACCAACCAACTACGCAGGAGATATTATAGTGCACAAGTGTGTGCGCGAACACAAGTGCACTCTCTGTTCCCTCTCTCTCATAATCCGATGGGACGGTTAACCGACACGACCGGGGAGAGATCAGGCGCAGGACCGACAGCTTTACGTGCTCTCCGAGGCACGGGGGTTCAGACCCCAACTTCCAAACTCCGAGCTGTTATTTAGTGTTTCTATAATCAGAAAAACTCAATAACACTTTTGGCCCGACCCGGGATTTGAACCCGAGACCTCTTGATCAGCAGTCGCATACGTCAACCGCTAGACCAACGAGGCAGTTAGCAAGATACTATACACTCATTTAAACCTATTTATTTAACGGCCAATGGGCGATGGCGTGCGGGGCCCCCCAAAGCGCGGGGCCCGTAGCATTTGCTACTCTTGCTACGTGGCTAATCCGGCACTGATTGGCGCTCCGCTTCTATTGATCTTAGCTGATGATGATGATGATATATAGCCTATCTCGATAAATGGGGTATCTAACATTGAAAGGGTTTTTCAAATCGATCTTGAAATGAGCGCGTTCAGGCAAGCAAACAAACCCTTCAGCTTTATACAGGGTGTAACCAGACGTCTACCGAAAACGAAAGAGGTAGCTTCAGCACTCCAAAACCTATTTAAAAAAACAAACAGTTGCCCTTAAAAAAATTGTAGCCGGAAAAAACAATGCGTCAAGATTTTTATTCATTTCAGAAGCCAGCAATGTATTGCGCGCACCGTGTATCTAAGTGAATGATTATTTATTACAATTTAAGTACCTACGCGTCGGTACAGTTGCTTATGCGGCTTATGCTTACTAACGAAAGTAGGTAGTGACTTTATACTCTACGTACCTAATTCTGCGGTAGCCTCGGTCGAACCAGAAATGGCATCAACTGTTAGTTTTTAATTACCAGAGAAAACTAGGGGCGGATACAGAACGTGTGTACTTACATAAAACACAATAATAGAAATGTCAACCAAGCAAAACAATAAAGTTATTAACGTTTTTAAAATCACAAAATACGTTCATATTGTAATAATTACGCACGTATCGCGTCACGTGTGTCTCGCTCATCGCAGTCACAGCGGGCGTGCCGCGCTGGCGACGATTGATTAAATATTATTATTGCAACGACTTCAAACACATTTAGGTTTATGGTTAGAATGCCTTATTATACTTGATTGTAATTATAGTAAAATCATAGTATTTCGGCAAAGTTTTGGGTAAACTGAGTAGCAGAGTGATACCTACCTACTTAAAGTTTTTCAATCACACATTACGAATCTGTTTTTTAAGGCCTTCTCGTTGTGATCAAATTGCGATTTTTAATTTTCGAGTCCGATACACCCGAGAAGTCAGCCTTCAAATTAACCAAACACAAAATACGTACCTACTAATGTTTTCCGATCCTGATACCTACTGTTTTATTATTAGTTACTTTTAAGTTTAAGTAATCAACTGGTAACTACTACAGAACTTAATTTACGTATTTCATACATACATAATGCTTAATGTTGCATACACGAACACACTATTTATTAAATTCACTTTTAAACTTTTTAACCTTCACTTCATAAATCCACAGGAGTTGATCGTGAGACTGTTTACACTGTCAATTTAGTATTCCTCATTGACCACATAATTCGTTGCGATGGTTGAACAGTAAACAGTGTCAGTATCACAGACATGCACTTAACGAAGTCATAATTGAAACTGACCGACTGACTGGTCATGACCCCTCCCGCACCGCGCCCCGCGGCCGGAGCTTTGATGCGCCGCGCCGCCGCGCCGATGCGCTCGCGGTGGCGAAATCAACACTTGTAGTCGTGTATAAAATAAAGTTTTGTACCTACCTAATACAATATTATACGCATCTACATAGACAATTGTTTACGCAGATGCACGCTTCATAAAGTTAGGGCCTTAAATTGTATTCATTGTTAATGGCCACCTACTTTAATCTTTTGCATTTTTTTAGAACTTAGGTTTCTAAGAAGTTCTGTTTGTAAAATGAAGGCGGGCTGTGCTGTCTAGGTACTAGGTTACCACCTGATGGTTGCAGCATTATTAACTAGGCAGTATTAGTCTTATTTGTATTATCAGTAGGTACAGCGCAAATGAAGCGGGTCGAGGGGAGACACGCGCGCGCACGTCCGCCCGCGGTCAATGCACCGCGCTAGCGCACGGTACGTTGACCTCCCAGCCAGCTGAGTGATATTAAAATACATTACTGTTTTATTAGTTTAATTTGTTTTTTGGTTTTCTTAATGAGATAATTATGTAGTTATGGTCCTATTATGTTGTACTATGTGTATGTAACCAGAAAAAAACAAAAAAGAACTTAGACAAGTTAACATATTTTTTGCGTTATTTTTTCGCTAAACCTATTCAGTATCATGGTCTGAATGCAACCCCCAAGTTTTCGGGAGCAGTCTTTTTACACCCATATTACTAGTGGTTGTCCGCAGTAAGCCCGCGTGTATGTCGGTTATCGCGGCAAATAGTAGCCTATATGTTATTCTGATATATAAGCTATATTACTGTAAAGTTTTATCCAAATCCGTTCACTTGTTTTTGTGTGAAAGAGTAACAAACATCCATCCATACTTACAAACTTTCGCGTTTATAATATTAGTAGGAAGTAAATATAGATACCAACTGTCCCGCGCAGCTTGCCCTGCGTCTCTATTCAATCATGCTCGTCCCCTATCGGTCTAAGTTTGATGTTAACTATCCTATCTTAGACACGCCACACATTAAACAAAACGTGAAAATCGTTTAGATAATTTCGAAGTATATAGAAATACGGTTACCATAGCATACACTGCCTAAGTGCCTAGTTTGGTACCAGACTGTCGCTTCATGCGAAATGTTACTTAGCTAAATTGATATAATATTTATAACTCACCAGTTCCAAGTATATTGATAGTTAACAGTTAACACACTGTGTAAATAACCTGACTTGTTCAAATTTACGCACTGTACTGTCACCTTGATGATTTCATTCTTAGTTTTTATCCTAATATTAGACATACAGTGATTCACTTTGCTATGTCTATCAAGATAAACTTTAACTTTGATATAATACTCATGCTAGTCTCAACGACGTGTCGACGTACATCCAACTAGGCAGGAGATATTATAGTGCACTCTCTGTTCCCTCACTCTCATAATTCGATGGGGCGGCAATCCCACACGACCGGGGAGAGATCAGGCGCAGGACTGACAGCTTAACATGCTCTCTGAGACACGGATGTTGAGACTCCAGCCTCCAAAATCCCTTTTGCTACTAAGTATTTCTATAATTAGAAAAACTGTTGAAAAACATAATTAAAGTCTATGGCCCGACTCGGGGGTCGAACATTTTTGATTGTGTTTTTCCTTTGTATCAGTTTTTTGTATTGTAAGAGTTTCAAAGTAGAAGAATAAGGAATTCATGTAAAGCATTTAAAGGGAAACTATCATGCGTAAGCACGCCTACGGTAGAATATTGTAAAAATCTTCCATAATTGAGAGTTCTATAAATACATATAAACCTTCCTCTTGAATCACTCTACCTATTGCTGAAAACTGAGTTCAATCCGTCAAGTTTAAAAAAACTTTCATTTTATATTCTATGTAAATATAAAGATGGTTCAATCTCATTTGATTGATTGTCCTACAGATATCGTCAGTATGCATCCTCGTGGTGTACGGTCCAATGGCAGCACTGAACGACAACCTGCCCCCCGCCAGACTCTACTTCTACACCTGCCTAGCTGTGCTGGCCATCGTGGAGATTGGGATAGGGGGACTATTAATACGTGGAGCTTTTAAGGTAAACTAAAAAGATTTAAATTATGTTACTAGTCAGAAAGCTTGCTTACATCAATGGGACTTTTTTTGGTGGCTTGGTTGACACACGAGCTGACGCATCACCTAATTGTAGGTGATAATCACCACACATAGCCTAACTGAGAATTTCCATATCGCGATTCAGGATTAATAGTTGCTCCGTAGTTAGGTGTTTCTTTGGTAGATGGCGATGTCGTATGTTTTCGTTGCGCTGTATAAGGAAGGCGCAACGCTAACTTTAAAGTTTCTCACCTCACTCGCTCGTTACAACTCAACGAGAAATTGTTTTTAGAAAACAAACTCTCTCGTTTTGTGAAGAACTTTAGTCCAGCTGGCTTATTCCTGACTTATTATTACACTAAGATAACATCATCTAATAGTATTGTTCTTTTTGTTTCAGAGAAAACCACAATCGATGTGGCCGTGGATAGTCTTGGCCTGGTGGAAAGGAATCGTCCTCGTGTTCCTCAGTTTCGCTGGTGTGGTGGCACTTGCGATGAACGCTAACTTACAGCTCACTGCAGAGAATGGCCCAGTGATAGCTGCGTATTTCATATATGCATGTTAGTAAATGACAATGTAAATACATACATCAACCAGTCGCCGCTCACTGCAGACAAAAGTCTTCCCCAAGGAGCGCAAACTATCTTGATCTTAGGCAGTCCGCATCCATGCACTGCCAGCCAATTTCCTCAAGACACCGTCAGTCAGTCCACCGTGCAGTAGGGCGCTCAACATTACGTCTCGCGGTCTCCACTCAAGTACATTTCAGCTTCATGACAGGCATTGATTCCCCTAGAGACATGACAAAGACAACCTACAAATTGAACGTATAACAATAAAAAACTTTTTAATAAATAAATATGTGTGTATACATTGTACATGTACCAAAATAACATTTTTACAATTTTGTCTGTTTGTTCCGGGTAATCTCTGGAACGGCTTGACCGATTTTGACGGGACTTTCGCTGGCAGGTAGCTGATGATCTAAGGAGTAATTTAGTCTACCTGGAACAAACAGACAGACAGACAGAAAAAAATGTTTTAACTACATTTATACATACATATGCATTTAGTAAAGAGCTGTTATTTTAATTTAATATTACAAAAAGACACTCCCATTTTATTTATTAGTATAGATAAGCGCGGGGTTGATCAAACAGCTAAATAGTTTTTAGGTTCAGAGAACCAGAACCCTCTCGATTATATCATAACACATTTCTTTAACATTATTATTCGAAATATTTCTTTATTTATATGTAACCTCTATGCTGCAATGTAGGTTATAAGATCTACATCAACTTATAGATGGACTTAAAGAATATTGCATGCATTAAGTCCACCGTTGTAAAGAAAGAATAAAATTATAAATAAAAAAACATAGAACTAGAAAAAAATACGGTCCTTTCACCATGGTCGTTAACCGTATAGAAAACATGTCATTATGATGTCTCTACAACGCTGAACATTGCATGGCTGGATCAAAGATCATTTCTGTATCTGTATACAGCATCATTAAATCATGCGACAGACGTTTAGTAAGAGATGTTCTGTCATGTAGTAAATTTAAGAGATAGCTGGGTACAAACTGTAGTATCGAAGAATGTTTTCTAAAGCGACTGCGCCTGAAACACAGGTATATAGACTTAGCTGAGGTAGATTGCATAAGAACTCGTAATATGTACTTTGATTTCACAACAACATATAACCTAGATTATTTTTCGTCAAATTTTTTTTTTATTTATTTAAAGAAAACTACAGAATAACAGGTAGAAAGATAAAGAAAAGGCTAAATTAATAACTTCTAATTTAAGTTTTCCATTCTCGGTTCTTTAATTGATGCGATTTTTTTTCAGCTTTGCTGTTGTATTCCGCCGTCATAGTAAATGGACGTCGCCAGGAGCTTGTGATGGAGAACTACTGGGCAGAGAGGCATGTACTGTGTCACACCAAAACGAATTATTATTATATCTAAGGATTAGGCCGTTCAGGGATCTATTTTCCATAGGCAAAGGTAGAAGGCATCTGTTCCTCGACCCGTCATGTACATATTAGGAGGTGTTTAGGCCGCCAGGGCTGTTTTTTTTAGGGCTAGCTTCTTATTTATTATTTAAAAGTATAAGTTTTCATCTGCCCTTTTTGGACAGACAGTACGACTATGGAGAGGGTTTTAAGAAGCCTTTGTCTCATTGTCAACGACAGAGAAACCAACGATCGACTTTTTGATACGCTTAGAGAGAATGTGGTGACGATTAATCGAGTATTTATTTATTTCTACAAATGTAATAAAAAAAACTGTATTTGATTTACTTGTAACTAAATTTAACTTAAATTAAAGTGAAATTCGTCACAGTAGTTTTAGAAACGGTGTTAAAAAATCCTAGGGAATCATTTATGAAAGACTGCAATGGAATGTTTTGTTAATAATAGCAGTGCGAATAAGTTTTAAGAGTATATTATTTTACTTGTTTTAAGAACAATAAATTCTTATTTTTAAATGGTTTTTATTTTAAATAAATAGCATTTGACTGTCTTGAAATATTTACTTTTAAAAACCTATTTCAAACAGATAGCAGGGGATAGCCGGCAATAGCCTATACTAGTAATAGGATGTAGTATTTCGAACATCCCTTACTTTCTATCCATTGCCTTTTAATAACATATCGTATTACGATATGCTTCTAATTTTCTAATATAAAAAAATAAAACAGCAAAAATACCTACATTACTCAAAAACTCAGTTTGTTTTTCGCGAGTACTATTTAAGTATTTACGCCCATGGACTTTCTTATATAAGTACACTCCGTTTAAAGAAGACAAGTCCATATCATTTAAGATCGAGAGTTACGTCAAAAGTTGCGCAGACGACATGGAAATAATTAAAGCGGGCGTTCTGCGTGCGGGCAACAATGAGCGCATGCGCGGAAAATTGCGCGCTTTTCACCAACAACAATGGCGACGTCCCCCCACAGATTATAAATATGAGATGGTAAAATAAAACGCACAGTAAGTTGGGGCATAGTGTTCAGTATGGTGAGTGCAATATATTTTATTATTAACTATATTTTATGCCTTAAAAGTGGGTTCTTCCTAATTATCGCACTTTCCAAGTCCTTAGAAGTTTCATTGCTTAAGTTTTAATGTGCGTTTAGGTTTCAAAAGTTTTTCAGTACAATTTTAAATGTGAAAACTTTTTTTTATTCAAAGTCTGAATGTCGGATTCAAGTTTTGTACAAATTGTGATTCATATATATAAAAGTAAGTAAAGTTAATGATCATGTAAATTTTATAACTGTGGAATGAATTGTCGCCTGCTGGAAAATTACGACCTCCAAACCTTTAAGAAAAGAGCGTACTCCTTTTAAAAATTTGGCAACGCATTTAATTTTGTGACTGCCTCTGGTATCAATGGTCGGAGGTAATCGCTTACCATCTAAATCCCGTAAAAAGTACTAATATTAATACTAACTATTGTGCTCATATAGATTATGTGTCCTACTTATGTACCTAATGTTTTATCTGAGAAAATGGTGTTTTATACAGTGAAAATACTTGATGGTTATATTACACATAAATCATCAACAGTTTTTAATAGTCCACTGCTGGACAAAAGCCTCTTCTTCGAAAGGAGGTTTAGGTCTGCTCTCCGATTATAGCACGATTACAACACTATTGCCCACACTTTTTAAAATCAGTTACATCACTACTCTAACAATTAAATATAGCCAGCATGTGGTAACAAAATAGTTTAATAAATCATATTTAGATAAGAATCGGAAGGTGTATCAATCATATCACTTCGCTATCACCTATCACTCGTCAAATGTAATGATTTATATACCCATGTACTTACAATTTAATCGTGAGAATCACGATTGGAGAAAAGTCAAATTGTGTTTGAAAGAGGTATTTGCTTATACACACATTTGCTTGTAGGGTACATTTGATAATATCTTTTACTGAATCGTGGTCTACGAATATCAAAGACAGATATTGCTACAACAACACAATGGAAAAGTATGAATATGGACATTAAATGAATAACATTTTCCCACAGAATCAGAAACCCGCGACAAAGCACTTTTATTAAGGTACTAGCTGAACCCCGCGGTGTTACCCGCGTTCGTTGTTGTAACCGCGAGCAACGCCGCAGTACAAAGCTAGTCTAAAGAAGCCTTAGTTACTCCTTAGATCATCAGCCTATCTGCCAGTGAAAGTCCCGTCAAAATCGGTCCAGCCGTTCCAAAGATTACCCGGAACAAACAGACAGAGAGACGTTAAAAACGTTATTTTGGTACATGTATCGTGTATACATACGTATGCATTTATTAAAAAGCTGTTACTTTCATATTACCAACAGACACTACAATTTTATTTATTTGTGTAGTATGTCATACATACGGTTGGCCTAGTGGTTTAAGCGTTATTGCGGGTTCAAATCCCGCATGAGACAACACTTTATGTGACCCACAAATTGTTGTTCCGAGAATGGGTGTTCTTTGTGTCACACACTAAGAACACAGAATTTTCTCCAAAGGCGGGATTTTTCTTTAAAAAAAAACATCATCCTTAACCTTCTGCAGTCCACTGCATAAATACGTTATGTCCACATTTGTAAGAGTTAAAATTGGTCCAATATTGATACGTTTGCTAGATAGAGCTTTCTTTAAATGAGACACTGTAAAACGCTAGGTACAAATCAATAAGCGGACAGACAATTTCCTCTCTTCTACATCTTACCATGTTTGGTACCACAGCCTGCGGCATTGGTCCCATTCGTCTTAAGTGGATGACCATTTTAGTGGATATTGTATTAAATGCCGGATCGAAATTGCGATAGCAAAGATACTATAATTGCAACTGCTTTCAATTCCTATTTGGTTTACATCGAAACTGAAAGTACCTACTTGAGATATTACAATTAATGATTTTTGATATTATTCACTTCATATTATCATTATTCACTTTCATTGTCAATCATTTTGCAAGAAGTTTCTTTTGTACTTTACAATGAAATGAAACGACACTTTTTTGCAGCAATACGGTATATAAGTTGTAAACAGATATATAAATAAAAGAAAGTCACATATTTCGTCAGTCTGTTCTGACATGCATAATTTTAAATGTACATCTTTTGTTTATGTTTGGCCCTGCCAAAATGACTCTACTTTACCAGATGAAAAGCATAAGCAGAATCCAAGAGTGGTGGTCACCATACTGCGAATGCAGACAATGCAACAATGCAGCATGGTGACCCACACCATGGCGGGTTAGTGATACTTCTGCATGATTGAGCCTCCGGTCTCGCACTCACCAACCAAACACGACAGCATGATTGCTGTCATTTTACGTTGATTTTCTGTGCGAGTGTGGTACCGCCCCGGTCGAGCCGGCCCAACCGTGCTGAAATCAGCGTGGCTATCCTACCTTGTAAGTTAGTAGTAGTTATAGTCTATATCCAGGGGTGTCTTTAGCGCAGGGTTTTTCGCTTACTTAAGGGCGCTATTTTCTCTAGATCTTGTACATCTAGCTGTACTGACGTTACTGCTTAACAAACATATACGAATCAACCTTTCAATATATTTCACACGCGTTTCATTCATTTACAACAGAATTTTATTATCATCGTGAATAGTTAAGAATAGTCCACTTTTGGACACAGGCATCTTATAAAAGAAATTTTGACTTACTATTAGGATACTATACAGTATTCTCACTCAGTAGGGTATGGACCCCAACCCCTCCCTACATCCCTTTCCCCATCCCCCAAAGGTCGGCAACACAGTTGTGACTTCTCTGGTGTTGCGGGTGTCCATGAGCGACGGTAATCGCTTACCATCAGGTGATACGTTTGCTCGTTTGCCCATTATACAATAAAAAAAGACAATGTTTGTTCAGGTTATCTGTCGACATAGGCCTCCCCCAGTTGTTTCCGCGTGTCGCTCTATACTTGGCAGACCTTCTCCTGAATCGTCCTCTCATCTTTCAATTCCACCTCCTCGTTGTCTTTTCCCATTCCTCAGCGTGTAAGTAGCCACATACGAACATCTAACATATTTAGTTAATTTATTTACTTATCTTTTTCACATAATCCATGACTTTATTCATGATAAGGATAAAGGGAACATTATCAGGAGTAAACTCAAGAAATTAGCAATCGAACACTAATTAAAATCCACCTTGATTATTGATAACTATTGTATAGTGTAACTAGCGTTTTACTTTGAAATACATAATAATTAATATTGTTTTCACTAGATCTATAAGTGGTGTCATACCTGATGAATGAATAAGAAATTGAATGATAACCTTCGTCTCATCTCATCATCAGTATCATCAGCCTATCGCAGTCCACTTCTAGACAGGCCTTATTGCAGGCAACTTGGTTCGATTCTTGGCATCTCGCATACAACTATCTAATACACTGAAACACAGGTTTACCCTAGCTCAGGCAGGCATCGATTAAAGTGTCTGATCAAAATTTTAATATTTTATCTTGCGAAACTGTTACATTAGCTATCCTGACATTAGTTTTCTTAGGCAAATCACTAATTTAAAATTTTGACCATACATCGAGTATTCTATAAAAAGGTTAAGAATTGTAATTTGATAGTAATAATAACAAATACTTAGTTCTAATCGTATAAGTATTTAAAAAATAATATTTTGCTTATATTAAGTCTACTCTTATGAAACACAAAAACCTGTTCATGGAGTTTGTTTTTTTTTTATCTGGATTAAATGTGTCGGTGTATATCGTTATATATGTTGAATGAGAACTAAACAACTCAAAACCAAAACCTCTAAGGAGTAGCCAGCAGTGGACGATTGTATATATTTGATGAAATGAATGAAATTTCTATGATTATATTAGGAGGGCTAGATTCTAACAAAATAAGGCGAGAGTAAGTATGAATGTATTCAATTTTGATTCGAGTTAATAACATAAGGACATTAGATGCTACATAATTGATTACATAAGCATGATATAAGATAAAGGCACGTTTTGCCCTACCCTATTCCTTATCAGTCCATCAACACATTACGTTGTAGTTAACCATTTCTTTAGAATTATATCAACATATATCAACATTGAAAATAAAAAAAACGTAACAAGTTGGAAAAGCCGTAGTCACGCGGTAAGTGTTATGGTACTTTTCTATGTAACGTGTTGAGTTTTAGGTATTACTTTTTTTTATTTAAACTGTTTTGGTACCGTTATAATTTAAATTTCACAATTATCGAATTTTATTTTTTAAAACAGTACTTTATGACCGCTAGAGGGCGCCACATTAGGTTCCGTGACACGTCATATAGCGTATAACCAGCGGACGATCAATACGCTTCTAACGATACCTCATTGCTCAGTTCTAATAAGTATTTGAGGAGCTATGAGGAAACAAATGAACAAACATTACATACACACATAGCCTGTCAAAATCATAACCTTCCTTTGGCTTTGCCGTAGTCGGGTAATAATGTTTCATTGACACATAAATAAAAAGTTTTTCACGGTTAGACCCCGACTCTTTTGCCTTATTCAATTAAGCCAATTATCCTGCAATATAAATAAACAATGGTCACAATAGACCTTGTACAAACGAATTACCTGAACTCATTTTTTAACTGTTGAGTTATTGAGGAACTCAGACGGTATCTGGTTAACATACTCTTGCGATTCTGAAGCAAAATGCAAAATTCGTGATCAATGACACTTCTTAGAAGGACTTTAGTCATTCTCTTGATTATAAGTAAGACTAGCTGAACCCCGCGGTGTTACCCGCGGTTATCGTCATACCGCGAGTAACGCCGTGGGACAAAGTTAGTTTAAAAAAAGTAGCCTAAGTTACTCCACGGATCATCAGCTACCTGCCAGTGAAAGTCCCGTCAAAATCCGTCCAGCCGTTCCAGAGATTACCCGGAACAAACAGACAGACAGACAGACAGACAGACAAAAAAAATTTTTAACTACATTTTTGGTATATGTACCGTGTATACATATACATATGCATTTAGTAAAAAGCGGTTTTTTTAATATTACAAACAGACACTCCAATTTTATTTATTTGTATAGATTATTACTTAGTTTTCTTCTATATTATTGTTTAATATACCTATGATTACTTCTACCATGGTTTTATTAGCTAACCAGCGTCCGAAATTTAATTACTCAATACCACAAGTGAAAAATAACCGAAGTGCAATAATAATCTATCTATATTTAGACATAACTTTCACGATATTAATAACATTCTCCAATGGTAACTTTACGTAACTATAACTGTTTACGGCGTTTGTTTACGAATGATTTCGAATTCCGGAATCCGGTCAAGAATTCCGGAAAGAAGGAAATAGTTATATTTCTGTTTTAATTTGTAGGTTTTTTGGTCACAATAAGAATATTATTTCACTCTTGTTTCCAGAGATGTATTAATGTGAATGAAACTATTATGAAATAAAAACAGAGACCGTTGCAACTGTTGCAAGTAATTCTTTAAAAAATAGTATGAATCAGATCCATAAAATTGTAGTATTATGGCATATTGGATTATTTCTACAAATCTTCATTTTTTAAAGTAAGCCACTTAAATTTATAAAAAATAGACAACACTTAAATTGAACAGTATCCAACCCGCACTCGGCCAGCGTGGGGACGTATGGCCTTAACCCTCTCCTGAGAGGAGACCCCGAGCCCAGCAGTAGGACATTATGGGTTGTTGAAGAAATTGAAAAGGAATTTTATTCTTTGTTTGTCTTGGACCTAAATATCTATTCCGTACGCATTATTAAGAAAATATGAACAGTGAAAGAGTTGTCGAATTTTACTTTTCAATAAAGAAAATGATAAAGGGAACAAATAAATATAAAAATATGAAAACAAATATATATAAAGTTACATACGTCTATTATAAATGTTATTATATCACGTTGTCATCTACCCAGAAACAGAAAAGTAAAAATAGGCAACACGATGACGTCACACGTCACGGCTCAGAGACGCGTCATTCCTCATACGTCAGTCGGTCCGACGTAGCGAGCAATGGCAGCGGTCGCCGGTCAGTGACATACTGTTTTAGGTGAAAGTGAGCCACTCTCCGTTACACAACGAGCATGTAACTACACCAGCCAGCTCTGTCATGGTCAGGGAACAGATACATCGATTGTGTTAGATTGTCTGATCACTGCTGGCTTAATATTTACTTACTTGTTGATGGAGAAAGACGATGTAATGCATAAAATATATAAGAAATCGTTGTTCTAAATATTGATTTGTAAAAATTAACATCATCAGCAACCTCGAATGAGGTTTTAGTACTGGAACAGGAAGAAAGGATGTATTAACAACTAGCTGAACCCCGCGGTGTTACCCGCGGTTATTGTTGTACCGCGAGTAACGCCGCGGGACAAAGTTAGTCTAAAAAAAGTAGCCTAAGTTACTCCCCGGATCATCAGCTACCTGCCAGTGAAAGTCCCGTCAAAATGCTTTCAGCCGTTCCAGATATTACCCGGAACAAACAGACAGACAGACAGACAAAAAAAAATTAACTACATTTTTGGTACATGTACCGTGTATACATACATATGCATTTAGTAAAAAGTTGTTATTTTAATATTACAAACAGACACTCCAATTTTGTTTATTTGTATAGATAATTTTAAGGGGATTAACGCGATCACTTATTAAAAGGTACATACCTCTGATTTGCCTGACATTAATATATCATGGAACGCGAAAGTTTAAAGGTTAAGAAGATAGGATGTTTTGGCTTACTGCACCATCCTCGCCGTTGACAGGCGCGTCAGCATAGGGTTTGTGTGTTTTTCTTCTCTTTGTAATACTCTTTTTCTGAGTAGTTTGCTTTTTAATCTTATGACACCCAGGGTACAAATAAGGATGGTATTTAAATATATACCATACGTACCTTTAATCCGTTACCACATGGACATTTTACAATGCTTGTATATGTTTACTGCCTCGTTGGTCTAGCGGTTGACGTATGCGACTGCTGATCAAGGGGTCTCGGGTTCGAATCCCGGGTCGGGCCAAAAGTGTTATTGAGTTTTTCTGATTCTATAAATACTTAATAACAGCTCGGAGTTTGGAAGTAGGGGTCTGAACCCCCGTGCCTCGAAGGGCACGTTAAGCTGTCGGTCCTGCGCCTGATCTCTCCCCGATCGTGTCGGTTAACCGTCCCATCGGATTATGAGAGTGAGGGAACAGAGAGTCCACCTGTGTTTGCGCACACACTTGTGCACTATAATATCTCCTGCGTAGTTGGTTGGTCTCTGTTGAGACTGGCCGCCGTGGCCGTAATCGGCTAGGAGAACATCATCATCATATGTTTACAACTTTTCATCATATGACGTGACCACCAAATGCAATTGTACCTAATTATTTTGCCTTTTTCTGACCATGAACATCAAATACCTACGACGAATCAAATGGCGTTGCATCATCGCCGCGCGAGTTTGAGAGGTTAAATCTATGGAATAACATTACAGTTTCGAAATCAATATAATATGTGTGCTTAAGTACTTTGTAATTCGTAATTCTGCATTGTCATAATCGAAGTTAAAGGTTGTCATTCACCGTTACCATCGATGACAAATGATAGCAATAACATACTGGCGTACGGCGTACCCATAGAGAAAGCTTAATCGCACCATGTCTTATAGATACCATGACATGACCATTTTCTTGATGCCATATAATTACTTTCATCAACACCATGGAGGTACATTAAAGGTTATCTATAGAAATAATGGCTAATTATTTTAGAATGATATAGGCAGTTTTCCTAATGGTTTTTCTTAAGTTGCGACATTGTTTCGATTGTGATTTAACATACAGGTAGGTAGTAGAGCCACGCTGATTTCAGAACAAACAGGCCAGCTCAACAGGGGCGGTACTAGCCTCACATAGAAGATCAACGTAAAATAACAGCGTCCATGCTATCGTGTTCCGTCGGTGAGTGGAGCCCGAAGGCCCAATGATGCAGTAGCATCACTAGGCCGCCATAGTGTTTGTCACCATGCTGCATTGTAATGCATCGCAATGAGTATGGTGACCTCCACTCTTTGATTCTGCTTATGCTTTCCATCAGGCAGAATAGAGTATTGGCAGGGCCATATATAAAAAAAAAACAAGCATACTTTAAGCTTGTGTGTTAACTTGAGTGGTGAAAAAACTATAATAGATTAATTTTCTTGTAAGTAATATTTGATTAATTTCCAATTAAATGGTAATTAATTATATTCTGTCTCTTGTTCTATTAGTTAGTGATCCCTACTAAGTCGGTGGTCTTGGGTTCGATTACCACCTATGACAAATAATGGTGTGTTGAGAACGCTCATTAGTTCTACGTCTGGGTGGTATTATCCATGGTTGTGTAACTCAACCCTCAGCATGAATATTCAGTAGACCAACAATATCATTACTCAATTACCCGACAGACTCTTCTGGAAGTCCCTAATTTCTATACCATTGGTTCCGTTCACTGAGGAATACGTAGTAATATTAGTTCAATGGTTTAGTTTTTTTTTTCTAAATGCCAAACCTTCTTGTGAATGTAATAGAACAATCAAAAAAAGTAAAGTTAGTTTAGGATTACATTCATATTCAATAAAATATGTTTACAAGTCACGATAACTAAAAACAATTAGTCACGATTATCTCAAGCTAAACGTTCATTTTACAAGTTGACAGTGACATAAGAAAGTATTTGACAGTTTGACAAGTCAAGTGGACGATTTTGTAATCATACTTCACCTCCGCTTGTACTTATGTCAGTGTTGACAGATGCTTGACACATCATATTTGTTCTGTCAGTAGCTGATGATGGATGATTATAGAAGCTGAGGGTCTGAAAGTTGTCCATGGCGTTTAAATATTATTGGTGGGCAAAAGGTTTTTAGTGATTAAATTGGTAGTAACTTTTGTCAGGTGATATTTAAGATGGATTTAATAAATATGCATTACGGTGGTCCAAGGAGACACTCATAGCCCAGTTGCACTCGGTGATTAGAAACAATCACCGAGGGTAAGTAACGATGCCGCGGTCAGTACCTAGATGGGTGACCGCTAGTGGCATGTTACCATGAGCGTTTCCGTGATTTGGAGGCCACGTTAAGCAGTCGGGCCCAGATAACAGTCGTGAAGCTTAGTTGGAGGACTTTTGGCGGCTTAAAAACATCCAACGGTAAGATTACGTAGCCAGAACGTTGTTTTGCGCGTCCCCAACTCGCACTTGGCCAGCGTGAGGACGTATGGCCTTAACGCCGAAGTCGCTTAAGGAGACCCGAGCCTAGCAGTGGGACGTTATGGGTTGTTGATGACGGTGGTCCACAATTCCACGATAGGATATTTATTTAATGGTTAGTTACGTATTGTAAACATAATTGATTATTTTTTATTTAGGAACGCGATAGCTTAAAACTTAGCAGCGACTACTAAGTCACTTTAAATGCCAGCTAATGTTAATAATATTTATTTCGCAAAGTTTTACAGCTACAGGCTGTCTTATAATTAGATACAAGTAAATGTATTGCGCTGTAGGTACTAATACTGTCTCCCAAACTAAGATACATGTGTTTTAGGTGACAGGTGACTCTGAATTACAATTACAAATTTTTATACACACAAGTAGACGTTGTCACTGAAATTTTGCACTTTAAAGTACTTTCTTTTACAATTTACTATTATTATTATTTTTCATTTATCTACCTTTTTAGAGGGATTTTGGCAGCTCAATATAAAAAAAAAAAAAATAGGGATAATATACGTGTCATGCGGGCCACAGCCAAGCATGATACGTTAAATTGAGTTACTGGATGATATAGATGAAGATGTTAGGAATTTACGAGTAATATGGCAGGTATTGAGTATGGTGGCTTTTTGGAGCAAATAAATAGAGTGAGAGAAATAGAAATTCAAGATTTTAAGTGAGATATTATATTAAGTATTAGCAATAAACCCTAGGTGTCATAGTCATGTGTCACTTCACAAACATACATGAAACGGACACAAAAAACACCCAGACTTAGAACAACAATTTATGAATCACACAAAGTGTTGTCCCACATGGGGTATGAACTCGCAACAATCAGCGCAGTAGAAAACGACGTGCCGACCGGTAAAACCACTACGCTATCTGTGCAGATCAAATCACTCGATTTTGCAAAATAAGGTGATGTGTTTTTTCCCTGACATAGCATACATTTCGTTCATGCAACTAGATGTAAATCAGTCACTTGGATAACAAAAAAGCCCACTTACTGTTACTCAACGAAGCATGGTGATTGCGCTGTGCCTAGACTAGTAGCAAGCATTCCCACGGTCCTCCAATCTTGCCAATCTCTTAGCAAAGTTATGTGTAAAAATTTAAGAAACAATGTTCTTTATCGACATTTGACTTTCGCATTGTTTAATTGCATCGTAAATATTTTAAGTCATGATAATAAAGGGTTTCATAAATAATCTCGGAAAGAAATATCTTACTTTATACAAATAACGTAATGCAGTGAAGGATGCCTAAAGACCGGTGCAATAACGATTTACGCAAGATGGCTGGCTGGAGATGAATGCGAGAACCCCAAAATCGATCAGAGTGGCGTACAATGTAATGTCCAGCTACGATGACAATGGTACAATTTTCATACAGTCGGCTCATTTCTCTAGGTTTCAGGAGTGATCTAAATACTTTTGAGAACTTGAGAACGATCTAGAATTAATGAACTGGAATGTGAAAAACAATAGTCCAACTAAATTAAATAAAGAACCACAATAACGCCTGCTCTTATGTATTTTCTAGAAATATTTATTTTTTCTGTATTGCTGGTGTATTAAATATTTATTTATTTGACCAATAAAAGTTACAGTAACAGATGGATTTAAAATAGATTTATAAGACAGTTAAACTAAGTTATACTCGTTACAAAATAAAATTTATACATACTTAATACATTTTTAATTCAAAGTTTCCTTATACATCAGTGTTCGTTTGGGAAAACAGTATTGAAATCTATTTGATATTTTTGGATGTTATTGCGTTCAGATGCATAGGTAAACGAGCAGACGCTGGAGAGGCTTTTATTAATACGTTTTATTAGTTTCCACTTGTATGTTTACTAGCCGACCCACGCAACCTCGTTTGCGCCTTATATTGCCCGTAGCGTGAAAATTTCCCCCGTTTTTGAAACATTCTTCATTGTTGCTCCGCTCCTATTAGTAGTAGCGTGATGATATATAGCGTAATGAACCCGTGCGAAACCGGGACGGGTTGCTAGTTTATTTTATAATATGTATTGATATGTAAACCTCATATTGGAAACTTAAGTTATACTTATCGCCAAAAATAGTGGACAGAAAGGTACTGTTTATGTGGTAACCTTTAACGCCAGCCTCGACGCTTTCCATCGGAACCGGTCGTCCGTCTTTGTTCTGAAGACTGCACACGCCCAGGTCAAGTTGGTACTCACTGCTCTTACCGGTGTGTGGTATTTGAAAGGATAAATGTCACGTGGAAAATAAAATATTTGTGATCAATAAATTCGACAATACGGGTTATGTCATTGCGGATGGCGCAGTGGTTAAAGCGGTCATTTCACTGATGCACTGAGTGTAGTAGGTTTGATCCCATCATAGGAAAACGTTTTGATTTTGTGATTCACAAATTTTTATTCAGAGTCTAGGCGTTGTTTGTGTCCATTTTATGTATGTTTATGAAGTTCTTAAGGGAGGCAAGTTAATATTCCTTTTTGTAGTTTTCAATAGAAAAAAAAAACTTTTTTTGTGCGGAAGTCCCCTCATATACAAAATAAATGAATAAATGATAAATAATAATAAATATGACTTACGGAGGCGCTATGCCGTATGAATAGAAAGAAAACATATCAAACGTAATTGTGATATTAATTTAAATGTGATGTCATATAAATCACAATTTTTTTGTTTCAAGACTATTGAACCTCTTTCCCAATTACAATTTTCGGTCAAATTAATAGACAGTTAGTATATCTATTATGATAAAACTTGATTTGATTAAGGTTCTTTTTTAAGACTACAGAAATCTAAAATTGATTACACTCAGACCATGGATCTAAAGGTAGAAGACGAGCGCATTCATCACAATCATCAATCATCAGTATTTATAAAGAAAAATGTATATATGTATGTATTTAAATCACTCGTCTAGTACCCATAATACAAGCTCTGCTTAGTTTGGTTCCAGATGGCGTTGCGTGTCAGGTATCCGAAATATTTATTTATTTATCAATCACAATTTTCCCTTTCCAGTTCACTCTATGTCTCCTGTTACTTATCACGGAAGCTTACTCCTATGACATGGAAACTACCAGCTCAAATTCCAACGTCACCACCTTATACCCCACCAACAAAACTATCACCAGACATGACAAAGAAGACCAACCTTCTAAACTAAACCCTCAGAGCTGGAAATTGGAAGCAACTTTCGTAGCCTCAAACCTAACAGATGGAGAATCAAGGAACAAAAGCATTAATAAAGAGGAGATGGAAAAACCAGAAGAAAAGGATGAAACGGCCGATTTTAAACCAAGTCAACATTTGGGAAGTTTCTTTGATGATGATGTCGCTGAGGTGATTAAAAATCCGATTCCTGGACCTGTAATTAATAAACCTGCTTCTGGATTTTTAGGGTAAGGTCGTTTTTTTATTTTTGGTGATTAAGGTGAGTAAGTATTACATGCATGATGTAGCAGAATTACAAGTAGTAGAGCCACGCTGATTTCAACACGTACGGGCCGGCTCAACGGGGGCGGTACTACCCTCGCACAGAAGATCAACGTGAAATGACAGCGTGCTGTCATTTGCTATATTCGTGCTATCGTGTTTGAGACCAGAGGCCCAATGATGCAGAAGCATCACTAGGCCGCCATGGTGTGGGTTACCAAGCTGCATTTTTGCATTGTCTGCATTCGCAATGAGTGTGGTGACTACCACGCTTTCCATCAAGCAGAGTAGAATCATTTTGACCGGGTCATACATAAAAAAAAAAAATTAACAGTAGACCTTCGCAAAGTTGACCATAAGATCCTTTAATCGATTCTGACCGCTAAAGATTTCTAGCGATTTAAACAGACAATCCCTTCAATGGTTATATAATAAACAATCACTATAGAACAGCATAATAGACTCTCAATTTAAATATGTTAAAATGTGATAACATTAGCTTTGTATGTCGATTTTGGCGACAAAAAATGTATGTCCTCTTACAAGGTCCAATTTATCTTTATACCAAAATTCATCCCAATCGGTTTAACATGAAAGCAGCAGCAGCCATAAAAGAACAGACAGACACAAAGTTGTTTTCTATAGTGTAGTAACAATTCAATTCAATTTAGTATGCATTTTTGTAAACCAAGTTAAACCTATACCTATACTTGGTCTCGTCAGTATATTGTGAGTTGATAGCAAATTATAAGTTTGATTTCTATCAAACAACTTCTTTTAAGTCTTTTCGTACATCACTATACTGTACCAATTAATCTGGAACTTTAGTCTAAACTTGCCTATTCTTCCACAGATCAATCCTAGACGATAACCCTACGATTAAAATACCTCAAGAGTTCTATGAACAATACAAACCCTTTCCATACAACTACGAAGACACAACCTTCATGAAAGCCAGGCCGAGCTGGCAAGAATCGATAGACTCGCAGCCAACTGTGGAAGTCCCTACCAAGCTTCCTGCTGGAGGACTTTATCAGTCTCCTGTTACTGTGAAACAGAAACCGAATGGCAATGAAGCATTCGGGTTGGATATCAATGAAGAAGTTAAAGCACAGCATGGTATTAAGAAACGGTAAGAATGAGAGCGAGAGTTTGTTTTTCTTTTTGAACGTCCTAATCTAAGAAACTATTATATACAACAGTAAATACTCTTTTGTTACATAACATGAGTATACGCAACGCCCCAACAGAAGTTAGTTCAAGCAATTACTTGGTTAATTTATTGTTTAAATCATTTAAAACGCATAAGGTTTCTGATAGTCATAGCTTTATATATAGAGAGTAACTAGCTCCTGCCATTTGGTCTGCGTCTTTTAAATATTTGTTATTGAATTTGAAGATTGAACTAATTGTCAGTAAATTTGAGGGCATTTACTTTCCAATAACGATTGCCATAGATATAGATGTTCATGACAACCGAAGCCGAGCGACGGCTTAACGTGCTCTCCGAGGCACTTTATGTAGTAGAATAATGAAATAAAAAGGTGCATTATCAACTAGTTCAAGAAATTTTCACAAACTTACTCAATTGCCTATTTTTACCTCCATTTGGGAAAAAAAATGAATCTACGTGGTAGACATCTTACGACCAGATAAAAATAGCTTCTAAGTATTTGAATACCTGTGTTTGTAATCAATCGACTAACTGAGGAGTGCCCCATGCCTCATGTGCCTACGCATAGACATTACAGTAAATATAATTTTAAAAAACAATATAGGAAAGTTGAAAGCTGCGCAATTACACAGAGAACAGTAGCGCGGCCTCCTTCTGACCGGAATCATATCCTTTCACTCACCGGACGTCGTAATATCATTATATCATTAATAGTAAACACTCATTTCCATTTTAATTTGTTGCTAATCTTTATATATATAATTCTTCTGTGAGTGTGTATGTCACTGAACTACTCTCAAACGACTGGACCGATTTTGATGAATTTTTTTGTGTGTGTTCAAGGGGATCTGGGAATGGTTTAGATTCACAATTTTGTCCGCTGGACAATGTTTTTTTAATAAATTTTTAATTTATTAGTAGTTATGGCAAAACGACGTTTGCCGGGACAGCTAGTATCATTATAAATTGATATGAAAATTATTTGACTGCCTCGTTGGTCTCGCGGTTGGCGTGTGCGACTGCTGATCATGAGGTCTCGGGTTCGATTCCCAGGTCGGATCAAATGTTTGTATGATCTACAAATAATTATTTCGGGGTTTGGGTGTTTTCTATGTATGAATTTACAAAAAAAAAGTATATGTATTTGTATCAGTTGTCTAGTGCCCATAACACAAGCTCTGCTTAGCTTGGGACTAGATGGCGTTGTGTGTTGGATGTCCGAAATATTTAAATATTTAATTTGCAATCTGATATCAAACAGCGAGTATTACAAGTCGATACCAGATTGAGGTTCAATCGTAATTTATATTAATATTATAATACGTTTATTGGTTCTGAGTAAATAAACGAAATAAAAAATATGGATGGTAAAGTAGTTTAAGCGGTCAGTATGTCGCTTCCTACTGTCATGAGTGTTTTTGGTTCGAACCCTACACGAGTCTGAGTGTTCTTTGTATGCGTTTCATGTATGTTTGTAAACTCCCCCGCGACACAAGATGTGTACCTACTTGTAAGCATTTTCAATAAATTGTTATTCTGAGTCCAAATCCATGTTCTTGTTGTCAATTTAATGTATGTTTGTACATAATGTCCCCCGAGTTATTCCCTGTGAGGGAGCTGTCATCACACTAATATAAAAAAGCGAAAGTTTGTGAGTGTGTATGTTTGTTACTTCTTCACGGAAAAACTACTGGACAGATTTGAATGAAACTTTACAGTAATATAGTTTATACATCAGAATAACACATTGGCTACTATTTGCCGCGATAACCGATATATACGCGGGCGGAGCCGCGGGCAACAACTAGTTTAAAATAAAAATAACAATAAATGAAACACAAATGTTACCTATGAATTGCTACCGAACTTATATTTGGTTGATATAAAAAGACTTTAAAAGTAAAATCTTTCTCAGAATTATATCAACATTAAATGTGAGCTAAAATATTCGCAGCCATATTTTCCAACAAAATACACTACTCATATAACAATTTTACGACTTACAAGGAGGAAGTACAAATGTGCGACAAACCAGTCTCACAAAGCTGTTAATTTTCGTCACGTAACAACTGTTTAAAGAAAGGCTTTTCTACTAAACTTTCGTAACCTGACTGTTGCTATTAAACTAAACCTTACATGCGGTTATGTTGTAATTGTAACTTTAATAAAATATTCCTTTTGGAAACGATCATTTACCTATAGGGTAACTGAGTCTTCCTGATCATAGAAATACTTAACAACAGACCGGAGTTTGGAAGTTCAGATCGTTGAGGTCTTAGGCCTTAGTGCACGTAAAGCCGTCAGTCCTGCGCTTGATCACTCCCCGGTCGTTACGGATAGCCGTCCCATCAGAGTATGAGAGTGAAGGAACAGAGAGTGCACTTGTGTTTACATACTCACTTGTGCACTATAATACCTAAGACTAACCGCCGTGGCGTTGGCGGAAAGTAGCTAGGACTATATCTCCATCATCATCATAATTTGTCCGGGAAGGCCTATATTTCAGCATAAATAGACTAGCACACGAGGAGTGATGCCACAGGCGAACGGAAAACCTGAAGGAATGTTGTTATTTCTTTTGTTGCTTTTAAACAAGAGACTTGTGACTTTAACAAAACAACAACAAAAAACCGTGGGAGAGCCACGCTTCGGCATAAATGGGCCGGCTCGACAGGAGTGATACCACGGCCTCACAAAAAACCGGTGTGAAATAGTGCTTGCGCTGTGTTTCACCGAGTGAGTGAGGATACCGGAGGCCCATAACCCAAACCCCGTCCCCCTATCTCCCCTCGCTATCCCCCAAAGGCCGGCAATGCACTTGTGACGCCTCTGGTGTTTGCAGATGTCCATGGGCGGCGTTAATCGCTTACCATCAAGCGATACGTCTGCTCGTTTGCCCGCCTATTCCATAAAAAGGAACAGAATTCAAGAACTGGACCAAATTGAAATGAGACCACGCGGGAAGCACCAGCTTTCAAACAAAAAAAGAATCATCAAAATCTGTTCTCCCAGTCGAAAGATCTGAGGTAACAATCATAGAAAAAAACAGTCGAATTTAAAAACCTGCTCCTTTTTTGAAGTACGTTAAAAAGAGTCCTATAGTTCTAAGGTTATTGTGAAGAACTAACATTAGGTATTTTAAAATAAAAAAAATATATATGGATGGTTTGGAAAGAGTAAACATTAATAATATTATCCATTCACTATTTTAGCGGCAACCCATGGCAAGACGTCCTACGGCTTGTGACTGCGTTCATCCCCGTGGGGCTCATCATATCAGCTCTCACCCCCGCAGTCTTTACCATCCATAATGTCGATAATAATCGGTAAGTATACAGAACCTTAAACTCAACATCAAATGTAGGAAATACTCCCATTGGTTTGCAACTTTAACCTTTTCTCACGTTGACTGAGTCACTGTGGTAGAGTATTTCTTTCCCTTTCAGCTTTTTGTCTATATGTAGGTGTTTCTGACAGTCAGATTTAAATTTATTGACGACTAGCTGAACCCCACGGTGTTACTCGCAGTTATTGTTGTACCGCGAGTAAAACCGCGGAACAAAGTTAGTCTAAAAAAGTGAAATTCCCGTCAAAATCCGTCCAGAAGTTCCAGAGATTATCCGGAACAAACAGACAGACAGACAGACAGACAGACAGACAGACATACAAACATTTTTTTAACTACATTTTTGGTATATATACCGTGTATACATACATATGCATTTAGTAAAAAGCGGTTATTTTAATATTACAAACAGAATAAAATAAATATTTAAGGGGCTCCCATACTACAAACGTGATTTTTTTGCTCGTTAATGATAACGCTATAGGTAGACGCTTGAAATGTTCACATAATGTATAGATGTATATATTCACTTTGAAAATAAATAATTTAAAATAAAATAAAATAAATATTTAAGGCGGGCTAAATTAGTTAGATAACGGTACGAAACTTTTTATGCGCAAGTCCGACTCGTACTTGGCCGGTTTATTTTAAAAGAAAATACCATATAACAAGTTCTGCGTTGTTTGGTTTAAGAAAACCGTTTATAAGATATATCAAGTCCATTATTTTATAGAAATCATATTCTAGATTAATTAGTTTACGTATTAGCGCATAACAGCTTGAAAACAGAATTCCTGAGCCTAATTAACAACACATATTGTTAAACAATTTGCGTGCGTTATCGAGCTGAACCAACCCGACAACTTTCTTGCGAAACTACCTAATTATTTGAATGAATCAAAAGCCCATATTGGCATGTTATGCAGAAAACGAAAGTATTTGTGTAAGGGGCGCGTGGTGACCCCAACAGAACCGGTATTCACTTCCTTGTTTGTTAGATTAGTGCGAGATGCGCTGGCGCATGAGCCGTATGCTCAAGGACGTTAAATCTAAGGCTGTTTGTGTGTATACTGCATTTATATACACACTTCCGATTCTTTGACAGTCATTGTTAATACTAAAATTATGATTTTTTCATAAATCTTTTCACTATTAACCTTTATTGTGGGCTGCTCATGCTTCTCTTCAAGTAGGCTCACTTGACCGACTTAAATAAGAAGAGCTGTAGTTTTTATATTTATTAAGTACTTCAAAACGATTGTTTATTAACCAATTTGGTAAAAATCTTTCCATGTAGTCTCAAAAATGGAAATGATGAATAAATAACTATGTTGTTGTGTGTTCAAATCTCAAACGGTGCAAAACTCAACTTGATGCACAAACGTGCATTAAGGTGATTTTTGCATCTGTTTCATGTGTGTTTGTAAACCCCCGCAATACAGGATATATATTCCTAACGGGAGAGTTTTCTTTTTTAAAAATGAGGAAAAAACAACACACTGGTGACGGTAATAAAACCGTGTCAAAAAAGCCACAATAAAAGGTGAAGAAAAGAGTTTATCCTGTTATAAAAGCATTATACACTGTTATAGCTTATATATGTATTTGTTAGTATTTTCCTTGTCTCGCTGTTTCATAATAAACACTTAATTGAATGTATCATGTTCGTTGAAATTAATACAAAGAAAGTTGAATATAAGTCTGCTATTAACAAATATCCGTAAATACATCGGTTACATATAAACTTAAAAGAATTTGAATGCGCGGATATAACACAGCGCACGCAATATCAACATGCAATATACACGCATTTGAACACATTGTAAAAAGCATATTATTTAAAGATAAATGTCTGGCTAAACCTTTACTTGCATTTCTAAGTTATCATGTCCATGCGTAATGAGGTAAGTTGATTGTCATGTTACTTGAGCGATTCCGAAAGTGATTCAAAATCGATTTCGTCTGTAAAGTTCTGTATTAATTTATTTATGAACCTCATCCTCCTCGTCATAAAGAACTGACAATCTATAACCGTCCAAGATCTCACACAAAACAGACAGCAACTATACTAATATGTAAATAAAGCTGAAGAGTTTCTTTGTTTGTTTGAACACGCTAATCTCAGGAACCGCTGGTCCGCTTTGAAAAATTCTTTCGATGTTGGATAGTCCTTTTATCGAGGAAGGCTATAGAGTACATATCTTCACGCTACTACTAATAGGAGCGGAGCAACAATGAAGAATGTTTCAAAAACGGGGGAAATTTTCACGCTACGGGCAATATGAGACGCAAACGAGGTTGCGTGGGTCGGCTAGTTACGTTTAAAATGGTCCGATACGCAGTGCTGCATAGAGAAGAAAAGCCTGAGATAAATTCTATGCCCTGTACCCACCAGTTGGAAGGTAAAGGGTTTACGTGGTTAGGATGATGATAGAGGTTCTCAATGCCGCGTGGCACGTAGCAACGTGTTACAGTGGACTAATAAAATCTTTATAAAGAGAGGGTTATGACCAGCTGTGATACACCACTACTGGACATAACCCAATAAGCCTAAAGATTGTTGATGATATTAAAGATATTGACTTCACATTATCACAACTAGAGACAACTAATTAACTTTTCTGACTGCACTGTTGGCCTTGTGTTTTGAACTGTCATCAGCGGCGCTTCGCCGGGTGTTGTGGCTTCATATCCTACACTAGCCGACCCTGATATTGCCCGTAGCGTGATAATTTTCCCCCGTTTGCGAAAAATTTTTCATTGGTGCTCCGCTCCTATTGGTCCTAGCGTGATGATATATAGCCTATAGCCTTTCCCGATAAATGTACTATCCAACACTGAAAGAATTTTTCAAATCGGACCAGTAGTTCCTGAGATTAGCGTGTTCAAACAAAGAAATAAACTCTTCAGCTTTATATATTAGTATAGAGTATAGATAGGACAACTTTTTTTTAACTTTTTTGTGTTCCACAATTTGTTGTTCTGAGTCTGGTTGCTCTTTGTGTCCGTTTCATGTATGTTTGTAAATTCCACCGCGACACAGGATGTATTCTTAGTGCGGAATTCTTTTTATAAAAAAATCTTTAATTACGTACGCACAGAATATTATTATGTACACACTAAACTATTTAAACACATAGATGTTGTAAAAAAATTATTATTATACAATAAATAAAGAGATAAAATCTTGATATAATGAATAAAATATTATAAAAATAGTATGTATATGATCTTAAATTCATTCTCTAATGAAAAGAGTAAGAAATAATTTTCGTTTTATAATACTTTTCGTTTTATAATACTTTTACACGCGAATAAGTTTAAAACATGATATAATATAATAAATGTACGTAATTACATACGTTTTTATATTACGAAATAATACGAAAGTATAATATTTTAAGTGTTGCCACAGTGTGTCACTATTTTATTTACTTTTATTTTTTTTTTAAATCCAATAGTCATCTAACGAAAATTTGAACAAAAAATTATATCTGTAGTTTTATAATGATAGTCTGTCTACTTGTTAGCAGGGTTGCCACCTACGGGACGAATAGGGATCAGGTTGTTGTATTCTCGATCACTGGGTTGCTAGACGCACTCATCCCTGTCAATTACTTAATACAAAATGGAGAAACCAAATAGGAAATACATAGAATGACTTGGAAATTCCAAGCGTGATTTCCAAGAACAGTAGAAAGTTATAGATTTATAATGCGTATCTTACATCTACAAATCGAGCACTAAAGATATGCAGCACTTTTTGAATAAATGTCGATTATAAGGAGTTATATGTTATGTTACAAATGAACAGATATTTTCGAATTGTTATTTAACAAATTCAAAGTCTAACTGCGGCAAATTTAGATGCATTTTTCGCACTATGCCGTTGCTAAGTAAAATGTGACAGCTTTAAAAAAATCAGGGAAAAATATTACATTTAACATTTCCCGAGCTGTTTTAAAAAAAATACAAATCAAATTGAGAACCTCCTCCTTTAGGAAGTCGGTTAATGAAGATTGTTAAAAATGTTTCTTGTCTACGTGAAGCATTCTTAAAAGTTATAGAAATTCAGCCAATACTAAAGAGTAACAACAAGTAGGTGTGACTTTCTAAATTGACACAAACAACTAATATTACACCTCTTGTTTGTAATAAAAAGATCTAAGTATTAATAATTTCCAATACATCTTAAATTGATACTTTCCACGCTTAAATGAAACTCGTGCTTAAAAATTTCAATCATTTAAAATCCACTAAAAATATATATTACATTGTAAGTAAATGATTAATTATTTTTATGTTTAAACACATTTTTAAGATTAAAAAACCATAACAAAAATATGTTAAAAATTGACAACGAACGGCAAACAGACCTATTAGGTCATCCCGTCATTAAACGAGTTGACAGCTGTCACTTGGTTCTTGTTAACAGAAATGTCAAAATAGTCGATTTGTAACTTATTTCAATGACGTGGATGAAGAAAGATCGTTTTTGGGAGATCGATTTCTGTTTTACTAACTTTTAAACTTTCGCGTTCCATGATATTAACAAATATTTTTACTAATATTAACAAATATAGAGGTATGTGATACCTTTTAATAAGTGATCGCGTTAATTCCCTTAAAAATATTTGTCGATTTCTGTTTTTTCGGAAGACGGTCCCCATTTCATCTCATCCAAATTTTTTATATTTTATATCATTAATTTCATCACGACGAAGACTAAATGACTTGAAGACTTATGATTTGAAGACTATAAACACTTGACATTGGCAGAAATAGCTGATCCGAGAGATCCGGCTGGTTGCCATTTTATCAAAGAAGAAGAAAGATCGTTTTTTGCTTTTTTGAAAGACGGTCCCCATTTCATCTCATCCATATTTTATATATTTTTTAACATTTATTTCATCACGTCGAAGATTTAAAGACTTGAAAACTTATGATATGAAGACTATAAACACTTGACATTGGCAGAAATAGTTGATCCAAGAGATCCGGCTGGTTGCCATTTCATCAAAAGAAGAAAGAGAATACGTGGGAAAACTTTAAAACAGATGATTACTTTTTAAAGTCAACTAGGTTACTGAGTTGTAATGTGTAATGTGACATTTAGACAGGTCAGACCGCGGGGTGAAGCTAGTCTGAAATAAAAGTAAAATTGTATAGATATTTACAAATATGAAAGTACATTTTTCAGTGGTCTTGTTACCACAGTACAGGCTCTACATCATTTGGCATCACTCTAATACAGTAAATGTAATTCAGTCACTGATTAGACTTGATTTAAAGTTGAACAGTTACATTTGGATTTGCATTGCTCAGACGCAATTTTGTTTTTTAGATATGAAGGAGGTGTTAGTGTAAAGTTTAATTCAAGATTGTTGTTCACCAGCCACCATTTTGGAAAAGGGGGTGCAAATGGTTTTTATGATTTATCTGCCAAAAAACAAGACTGTCAAAAAAAATTTTTTTGAGCTTGCAGCCCTTATTTTACCCTGATTTTTTTTAAACTAACACCAACATATCAAATAAATAAAATTGCATCTTCTGAGCAATACTCGTTTAGCCCAAAAACGTGTAACATTTCAGTGGACAAATAGCCAGTCTATGCAAGTACACACGCACGCAGTTTGTATGTGCGTCGTGGTGGCGGCCATTTGCGGAAGGCGTGCGTTCATTATATCCGCAAGTTGCGCAACATTCGGACACTGGGTAACTGTGGATGTAGGCGCATGAACTAGGAAGCTAGCTTTGTAATAGCCATTGAGCTGTCACTGAAAATACTTACGCACTAGAACATTTTTTTGTACAATAATACATGTTAAAATTTTATGAAAACGAACTTATAACTACTAAGACTACTGCTGCCACGGTAGTGTTTGAAACTGATGTGCTTGAGGTCTGAGGTTCGATTCCCGGGTCGGACCAAATGTTTGCATGATCTGAAAATATTTGTTTCGGAGTTTATGTTTGTTTATTAACAAAAAAAAAAACCTACGTATTTATGTCAGTTGTCTAGTTGGGACTAGACTACTTACCTTGGGACTAGATAGCGTTGCGTTACAAATGTCCGGAGTATTCATTATTTATTTAACTACTACCTACTGATTTCGAAACACATGTTTTCAGTCGACTATTATTTTTCAAGTCTGCCTGTGTATTGATTAAGAATACAGAATATTACTACCCTCATCATGGGTGTCGTTAGAATCAAGGGGCCTAATTACGCAGAACAATAGTCAACATACTAATTTGTCTGGGCAGCTTAGTAGAGTAAACCAAAACCTGCTTTCTTAAGAGTGTCATATGTTCAGCAGTGGAGTAGTGAAGGCTGGTAATTATCACACATTACATACATCAAGAACCCATAACGTAATATTGCTGGGCTCGGCTCTCCTCTCAGAAGAGGGTTAGGGCCATACGTCCCCACGCTGGCCGAGTGCGGGTTGGGGGCTGGTGCGTTGTGTTTTCAAGCCGCCCAAAGGCCTCCAACCAAGCTTCATATCTGTTATCCTACGATAAAAGCCGGGACCGACTGCTTTACGTGACCTCCGAATCACGGAGACTCATAGTATCATGCCACCAGCGGTCACCCATCCAGGTACTGATCGCACCTTACCTTGACCTTGCTTACCTTCGGTGATTGTTCCTAATCACTGAGTGCAACTGGGCTATAAGCGCCGCCATTACATACATGATGTTAATTGTCTGAATGTTGGGAAAAGCTTTACTTAAGAATCGATTTCACATTGGAGTTAAGTTCGATCAACTTAAGTTCGATTCATCTTGTTGATTTGTTTGGTATAAATTACGTCAAAAGTAATTAATATTAGATAAGAACAGCGGTGGATTTACAATAGGGGCAGTCAGGGCACGTGCCCAGGGCGACAAATTTTGTAGGGCGGCAAACTTTGGTAAGTGAAAAACATTGTTTAGCTAACCAAGATTGCTCAATATATTATAATTAATTAATTCCGTTAATTAATAATTTTATGTTTAATTGATAATTCAAGAAATTCAATTCATCGATTATATGTGGGGGTTTTGTGGTTTTTTGGAATGGTCTACTCCAGATGGCGGCACTTTGGCGTCAGGTCCAATGAACTGTCAAGTACGATATTTGTTTTTTTTTTCTAAATTATTTTGGTTTATTTATTTTTATAAACATTCTTATACAAATATTGTTTTCTAAAATGCCGCAGTGTTGTGCAGTACCTATGTGGGCAAATAAAACGGGCAGGCATAAGTTCCTTACTGTAGATAAAAACCTAAAAAAAATTGATAGACCTTTTAACTGTGAAGAACAAAAAAAATATCTTTGGATACACGAAAGGGTCATTGGTTTGGCTAAAACTTTGAACATCTTAAGCGGCAAGTTATTTTCAAAATTGGTGCCAAAACATTTTCAAAAATAATATTAAGAAGTAAAACAACTCTTTCTTTAATTTAATTTATTTATGACAATGACGCGTATAGCAGTATTGTTCATTCATGATCATCATCATCTTCAGCCTATCGCAGTCCACAGCTGGACATAGGCCTCTCATTGGAGAGATTTAAAAAGACGCCGAGGATCGAACCAAGAACCAAGTGGCGGGCAAAATTGCCCGCCACTTGGTTCGATCCAAATCCTCGGCGTCTCGCATACAGCTCCTGCCAGCTGTCTTGCGCAGATATCACTCCACCTTTCTTGTGGACGTCCTGCACTATGTTTGCCGAGACGCGGTCTCTACTCAAGAACCCGTTTACCCCAACGGTAATCACTTCTGCGGCTAATATGGCCATTGTCATTCATGATCATAAAAAAATATTTTTCCTTATTGATTTATGATTTACTAGCAGACCCACATAACACCGTTTGCATCTCCTATTGCCCGTAGCGCGATAATTATCCCCTGTTTTTAACACATTCTTTATTGGTGCTCCGCTCCTATTGGTCTTAGCGTGATGATATATAGCCTATAGCCTTCCTCGATAAATGCACTATCCACCTGTAAGATTTTTTTAAATCGGATCTGCGGTTCCTGAGATTAGCGCGTTCAAACAAACAAACAAACTCTTCTATGTTTCATCTACACTATAATATGATAAAGTATTATAATATTATAAAGTGGATGAAACATACTTCATTGTTAAATTATAAACAATTGATCAAAATTGTTGCTAATACGCAAAAGGAAATTATTGCATTGAAAAAATTATGGAACAGAATTCGCTTTCCGATCTTTTGAAATTGTTGCATGCAAATGACCTGTACTCATTTTCCAAACGTGGAAATCGCCTATCGAATATTTATGACATTGGCTGTTGTAACAAACTGTACAGAACGCTCGTTTTCATGTTTGAAGAGAGTTGAAAACTACTTACGTTCTAAAATGACTGCTAATAGGCTCAATAGCTTAGCTATTCTATGCATCGAATCCGACGTACTTCAACGTTTAGATTGCGAAGATTTAATCAAACAATTCTCAATTCAAAAAGTCAGACGAATTTGCCTGCTATAAAATTGATATAATATAATTGAGACTCACCTTTAGTGCTAAATTTATAATTGTTAGAAAAGAAACAAATATTTGTTTATGTTTTTGGAATATGTAACATGTAATAAATATAGTTTCTTCAACAAATTAGTTATTTAATTTTGACAAATAAAATATGTGAACTATAAGTTTAAGTAAAATGCAGTATAAAAAGCCCGCCTTAAGGCGGGTTTTTATCCGGTGCCCAGGGGCGGCATTAAGTTTAAATCCGGCCCTGGATAAGTAATACATAAAATTACTTTATGGTATGTAAAATTCACGAAAGTTTGACTAATAAACCTTCTTTTTATTTTTTAGAAGATTTTAGAAGAATAGGCAATTCATAGAATAAAAGAATACTACAAATATAATACGATTTTTTCTTTAAATGTACGAAATCTAAAATTTGATAAAATTCAGTAAACTAGCAACGCAACTTTACGCATAAATACAGATAAGCAGTAATATGCCCGACCTCGTCCTCGCGCTCACCACACTGGTAAACTGCGGATTAACACATTTAATGTTTATCACTATAGTATAATCTTCACAGTTTGAATATTTTCAACAATTATACAATACAGTTTTGCTTTTTGAAGGTCACATTTCAAGGAGAAAAAAAACTAACGTGATTATAATAGTTTTCAATGAATTTTTTTTTTAAATGACTTACCACTTCATTCGTCAAATATATAATTGCTTGTCTTGACTAACTGATTTATCGCCTCAGAGCTTAAACCAGTTGTATTTGAAGCACTGACTATGAGTATTCACCCCTTTGGGATAAATGGAATGAACGATTAGGGAGTTCGTCATTTTAGTCGTCGTGTAAAGACGAGGCAATACCTAGTTGAAGACATCCAATATATAGCCTGTTTGGTTAGAAAGTTAAAGGATGTAACATCACAATAGCAACCGTAGGGGCAGAGCAGGAACACTGTCAGTGACACACGTGTGTCGACATCCGAAACACAAGTAGACGCAGCAGAAACGATCATTAATAAAAACGAAACTGAATATTAAATTACGGAAACGAAATCATTCAATTTGTCATAACACGTTATAGAAAGCAAAAGCGACATTTCAAAAGGATAAATTATTACTTATCATTATTTTAATAAGCGTGTATGTCGTGGCAGGTCACTTCACTATGTGTTCAACTATTTAATGAAATTGTCGTATTTCTTAGTGTAGTCAGCTATAAAACATAACTATACAAATAAATAATAATTGGAGCGTGTGTTTTTAATTTTAAAATTACCGCTTTTTACTAAATGCATATGTATGTATTCACGGAACATATTCGTATACCAAATTATCATTTTTTTTTAATTTTTGTCTGTCTGTCTGTCCATCTGTTTGTTCCGGGTAATCTCTAGAACAGCTGAACTGATTTCGACGGGACTTTCACTCGCAGACAGCTGATGATATAAGGAGTAACTTAGGTTTTTTTAGACCATCTTTGACCCACGGCGTTACCTGCCGTTGATGTTATACGGTGGGGCTCAGTTGTAGATATATGTATATTCTCTTCGCTGTAGAAAGGACGTAATATGTAGTGGCCAAAATGACTCTACTCTGTCTGATGGAAAGCATGAGTAGTATACAAGAGAGTGGTGGTCATCGTTCTCTCTTTCACCGTGTCTTTTAATTGCACTATCTCTCGCCAAAAGTTATCAGTTAGCTCTAACTGTCTGTGATCACTTATATTTGTCAAAACATTGAAAACATATTTGTTTGTTTAAGTGATTTAGCAAGACCAGGTATATACCGTCGTTCGGACTCCAGCGTCACTGACATGGCGCCCATCAGCGAACGATGTCGGCGAAGATTGCTCTGTGAGCTACAATCTGACATACATTATACACCGTAAGTATAGCATACCCTAGTAAATGTCTATTAATATGCCTAATGTAATGTAGTTCAGAGCAGTGTACAACAGAGCAGCACAGTAGTGTTTTGTAAATTATCTTTCATGAATTAAAAGCATTTGGCATCGGTCCATTAATAAACATAAAATAATTATTGTCCAGTCTTATTTCAGAATCCGTGCAGTATATAACTAAACGGTTTTAACTGGGTTTCTTTGACCACTTTAATAGTTTTAATAGGGTTAAGAGGGTACTGCTAATAAAACGACATGAAGCAAAATTGACAAGGCATTATTTTTATGTATGACTCTGCCGAAATGACTCTACACTGCCTGATGGAAAGAATAAGCAAAAACCAAGAGTGGTGGTCGCCATACTCATTGCAAATGCAGAAAATGTAACAATGCAGCATGGTGACCCACACCATAGCGGCCTAGTGATGCTTCTATATTATTGGGTCTCCGGACTCGCACTCGCCAACGAAACACGACAACACAAACGCTGTCATTTTACGTTTACTTCTGTGCGAGGATAGTCAGCGATCACTGATTATTATTAAGCTGCAAGGCCATTGTGTATTACAGTATGTCATTTATAGTAACTCACGTAATAGTCTTTGGCAAGCACTAAGATTTGAGATTTCTAAGACCGAAATATGTATGAAGCCTGCCTCCTTGGTCTCGCGGTTGGCGTGAGCGACGGCTGATCATGAGGTCTCGGGTTCGATTCCCGGGTCGGGCCAAATGTTTGTATGATCTACAAATATTTGTTTCAGAGTTTGGGTGTTTACTATGTATAGTATGTGTGTATTTACAAAAAAAAGAATGTATGTATTTGTATCAGTTGTCTAGTACCCATAATACAAGCTCTGCTTAACTTGGGACTAGATGGTGTTATGTGCTAGATGTCCGAAAATATTTATTTATTCATTATTATTTATAATCAAAAGATTATTAATATAGATATTTATAGGTATACTAATCATATTGTTTTCTCTGACTCGCTCTCTTTAGTAGGAGTATTTGTAAAAGTAATTAACCTTAAGATGTCAGCAATAAATAAAAAAGTAACTTAAGCTAACCACCTATACAAACAATTACATGTCTTATTTTCCAGTTCGTCATATCCCCATAGACGCAAAGTAAAACATTGTTACAAGATCCACTGCGACGACACCGAGTCGTTATGGAGGATGCTTCGTTGGCTCTTCATGCAAAAGCAACCTACCGAACAGTTTACCTGAATTGTTACATTGTTTAGTTTAAATAAATATTGTTGGTTATTGTTCTTATGTGTTATTTAACACTAGACGTAGTTTCACCCCGTTTGATGGTCATAGCTCCGTATCTAAGAGTCAGCCTGTTACTTTTGTTTTTTTTTATTTATTTATTTATTTGAAAACCAACAGCGATACAATATTTATAACATAATAACATACACAAAAAGTATGGCCAATAACAGGTTTTCCTCGTTAACTAAAACTATATATTCAGCATGCGAACGAGAACATGAAATTTGACACAAGTCTAAATACATTCAAAATATACGATATAAACTCAATCATTTACACTGTCCACTCAAAACACTGGTGATTTTAAATTTAAACGATTGCTTGGAACATGAGAAGATATCTACCTCATGGAAAAAATCATTATATATACGCGAAATACGGGTAAATACACAGTTCTTCGCGTAGTTAGTCACATGACGGGGAACATGAAGCATGGGCGTATGTCGGGTGCGACGGGATGGGGTGTTAAAAAGTATTTGTGAAACCAATTCGTTACTATCGAAATTTCCATTTATAACATCATACAACAAACACATGTCCAGGACTATACGTCTGTCCTCAAGAGTCAACAAGCCATGTTCTTTACAACTTTGTCGGTAAGTCATGACTGGTTTGCAGAGACGATAATTAAAGTGAGCTACCAGTTTTACTTGTATTTGTTCGATTTGATTCAAATAAATTAGATAATAAGGGGACCAAATAGGGCAACTATACTCTAGTGTGCTACGTACATAAGCAAAATAAACGGATTTTAGTGATTCAATTGTTTTAAAATGTTGACAAGATCTTAGAACAAACCCAAGGTTTTTATATGCTTTAGAACAAATAGTGTCAATATGTTCAGAAAACGATAGTGTACTGTCGAATGTAACCCCGAGATCACGTACAGCAGTGACTCTCTTTATTTGAGCGCCGTTAAAATTGTATGAATAGTGTAATGGTTGTTTTTTACGGCTGTAAGTGACACATTGGCATTTATTAATATTTACAGAAATAATAATAAATAATAATAATATAATCACTTTATTTTCTCTCACAAAAAAACTTCTTAATGTACATTACAAAATGCCATATATTTAAGCAACTTCGTGAGAGTCTGGTGCCTGAAATAGGTGTAAAAAAACCTGTAGTTACAGGTCACCAGAGCCCCCCGCAGCCACGAATCTTTAAATAGGACTAATCTATCAGATATTGACAATAATATATTTAAAGGAACAGTAATAAGACAAAATAAGAACAAAAAAATAAAATAAAGCAAAAGAAGACGCGTTCTTAAGCTAAAATTGGAAACCAGAGCCTTCTTGAAAGTGTTGTAGTGTGTTTGGGTGTATATATATGTATTTTTGTTTATTGTGTGAGAGCTCCTGGAAGCTCTGTGTAGGGGTGATGCGAACCTCACAATAGGCATAAACTAACTGTAGGTGGTCAAAAGGATGTCAGTAGCCTGATAGTCCAAGTTGTGAAGATAGTTCGTTACCGATGCCTTACATTTTGTTTTCAATAGAGGATAGATGTTTAGGATTTTATTTAATTTATTGTATAGGTAAGGACCCTTAAAACAGAAAAATCGTTGAGTGTGAGATGAATTAAAAGTTTTGGATTGGCAGACTGTACCCCTTCGACGTTTATCTTTTAATAAATCTCGATCATATCGCAATAAAGAATGTTGTTTCAGGACCGTATGCAGAATAAACCTTTGTCTAACAGTAAGTACTTTCCACTTTTCGTAAAGTTTGACCGTGGGGAATCGGAAGGAAAGACCAGCGCCCACTTTTAGGATGGCGCGCTGAGCACGCTCAGCTTCAATAAGATGGGACTTCGCGGCTCCTCCCCATGATGTTACACAATAATCAATGAGCGACTGGCAAAGGGCATAATAGACCATTGTGATCACTCGTTGATTTTCTAAGTGTCGAAGAGCTTTAAAAATATAGATGAGCTTTCGTAATCTTGCAACGAGGTTGTTTATGTGGGGCCTAAATGTTAAAAACTGGTCGATCGTAATGCCTAGGTATTTGATATTTTCAGTCCTTTGAAGAGTGGGGCGTCGATCCACGGGGAGACCAGTGACACATGCAGTTGCGGAAATAGTGAAACAAGGTGGAGGCAAGAGGTTTGACCTGTATGCAAATGTAACATACTGGGTTTTTGATATGTTGAGAGTCAGTATATTGGAATGCAGCCATTTACACACCGTATCAAACCCCCTCTGTGCAGCGTCGAATACTTCCTCCCAAGAATCACCACTAAAACAAAGAGCAGTGTCATCGGCAAATGCGATAATTTTTCCTTGATGGAGTTGAAGGTTGCAGAGATTGTTCACATAGACCAAGAACAACGTAGGCCCAAGAATACTACCTTGTGGTATCCCAAATTCGACAGGGCGCTCATCACTTAGCTTGTTATCGATCTTCACTATTTGTCTTCTATTCGTCAAGTAGTCCTCCAACAGTTTCAAGGGAATTCCTCTTACACCGACACAACTCAACTTCTGTATAAGATGCGGAATAGATACTGTATCGAATGCTTTTGCTAAATCGAGGAACACTGTTAAACATTTTTTCTTATTGTCTAAGCCCATTACTATTGTTTGTAAAAGCTCATGTACCGCCTCATTAGTAGACAAACCGCGGCGAAAACCAAATTGTGCAGCTGAAATAAGACTGTTTGACTCCAAGTATCCCGTTAATTGTCGATTGATTATACGTTCCAAGATCTTAGATAACGTCGGTAGAATCGCAATGGGTCGATAATTCTCTACACTGACTCCATCACCTCCCTTATGAATAGGTTTAATAACAGCTGTCTTAAACGCGGTTGGAAAAACGCCTGTTGACAGAGCTAAGTTAAAGATGTGTACCATTGGAGCTGCGAGACAGTGTACATACCTTTTGATAATTTTCCCCGATATCCGATCCACTCCCACCGCACACTTATCATTAAGGTTTTTGATTAGATGAGAGATTTCCTCCTCATCGGTGGGCAAGATAACAAATGAACCGAGGGGAACGGATGAGGAATCATCACAGATTACTGGCACGCATTGATTAGTTGAGATGATGCGTTCAGCGAGGTTCTTTCCAACCCCAGCAAAGAAACCATTAACGTTGTTTAGACTCTCTTGCTGGTTGTTGGGTGCTATGAGACAACAAGAAAGATCTTTTGTTTTATTAGAACCGCTTATAGATCTGATAACTTCCCATAGTTGCTTTTTATCCCCTCTAGCATTCTCAATTTCATCTTTCTCGTAATTACGTTTTGTTTGTTTTATGAGGTGACAGCAGAAATTCCGATAGCGTTTGTAAGTAAGCTTCAGAGTCTCGTTTTCAGGATCACGTTTCAATTTTCTGTGAAGATTGTCTCTGTTCCTCATGCATCGCAGTACTCCTTTAGTAATCCACGGCTTCTTTATCCGTAGCCTTCTAGGAGTGTAAGCCAGTCGAGAGCTCTCTATTATTGCAGTGGTTAGGCGTGTAACTAAAAGGTCTGTGGCTTCGTTGGCATCATTAATCTCAAGAATAGACTTAAAATTAATTTTCTGAATAGAATCGTCGAGGCTTGCGAAATCAACCAAGTAATATTCGCTATTATAGTAGACCGGACGAACTTTAGGACTAAAACTGGCACCTACACATTCATGGTCAGTAACTGAAGACTCAATTACAAAGCAGGTTGGGCTCACTTTGGATTTGATCATTATGTGGTCCAGGCATGTGCGTCCGTGTGTTGGAACAGTAAATCCAGGAAGCATGGAGTGACCTGCAAGGATATTAAGGTAGTCATATGATCTTTTATCGGAAGTATTTGGAGTTATATCGATGTTTATGTCGCCGCAAAGGAAGATATTTTTATATGAATTTAATTTAGAGAGGAGTGCATCGATGGAATTTAGGAAGTTAGCGGTATTTGATTGACCCGGTGGACGGTAAATTCCAATTATGCAAGTGTCCCGGCTGATTTTAAGAAGGAGACAGTTGGCGTCAACAATATGAGGTTCCTCGTGAAGTACTTTTAGACGTTTGTTGTAGTAGATTACAACTCCTTCATTTTGTGTCTTGTGGGTAGTCGTTGCTATGTAGTTAAAGTTCTCCAATACAGGTATATACTTGGCAGAGGGAAGCCAACATTCAGACAGAACAAGTACATCCCAAGACACCTCCGATCTATGCATAAGTGTTAGAAAGTTTGGCATGTTGCAATTAATGCTACGAATATTAAGGGCTAAGAGATTAACAGTGGAGTCATTTACAGTAACATGTCTATGTATATCATCCATATCGGTAATGATAAACTTTGCTATTTCAAGTGAATCAAGGTCTGAGTTTAAGGCTTCAATACTATGCATTATAACGTAAACTCTATCTAATTATAAGGTAGATACGTGTCACGAGCTATTCGTGACTCTAAGGTATGAAGGAGAATAGATAATAAACCCAGATCTCGTCCACAAGACATATATGTTTTGAAAGCAAAGTGACTGGTTGAAAAAAGTCTATATAATCTTAAGAAGCAATCGAAATGGTTCAAGTGCACATGAAAGGTTCGCATGGGTAATGGTTTGTGAGTGAGTTGTGATTGATGTGTATGTGGAAGAGTAGCTGTGTAATCCGGCTGAGGACTGGGATACCAATAAAAGCAATCTAATACATAGTTATACAGGTTAACATGCAAGACTAAACTACAGAATATAAAAGAAATTGAGTAAAACGGACGGTAATACTGGACTGCGGTCACTGTGAAAGAGTGACAACAGAGTACCAGTCACATGATCAGTTGGTTCAAGTCGGATTCTGAATCGATGCGCACCGGCATCGAGCCCTCCTCCTTCCTGACATATATTTTACCAAAAGAGGTCCATGTCGCAGCGAGTTTTTTGTTTCTAACGTGTGTACGCGCAATATAAAAGAGTTTTCTGGTTTTAATTGTAATGTACTCAGAAACAAATATAGTACGGTTCTCGCCAGATATCCCAATATGCTCCGTGTTGAGTTGGGCGTCTCTTGTTGCTCTTTTAGACTTATTAAAAAACTTATACTTGGTAATTACAGTCTCCTTACGAAGCGATGTAGTAAAGTCTACTACTATTGTTTCCGGTCTGGAGCGGTAGATATCTCGTATTTCGACTTGCTGAATCGGAGCCTCAAGCCCCAATGACGACCCGAGCTTCTGTATAATGTTCGTGAGGATCTCTCTATTTTCGTGATCTTGCTTAGGTACATTGCGAACTTCGATGGTAGAACAATATACCTTTTTCTCAAGGAAATCTATCTGCTTTTCAAGACTCGTAACTTGATTTTTATAGTCACGATTTTCTTTCTCCAAATTGTAAATCCTGTCAAGAAGATCATGATTCTGGGAAGTTAGACTCCCGACTGATTCTCGAATCTGTTCATTTTGAGACATAATGGTAGAAAGAGCACTATTTAATAGTTCAAATTTCAGGTCATGTTCCTGTTTAAACTCCACAAACATAGCCTTGACATCGGACATGGAAGTAGAAGATTGATCAGCAAATACATCAAATGTACGTTTTTGGCGCTTTGTTATGTTAAAATAACTATCCACAGCCTCTCCTCTAGATGAGATATCAATCATTGGGTCCGAACTATACTGAGCAATGGGGCTCTTTGATTTTTGTTTGTGTGGGGAGATAGGTGGAGATCGCTGTACTGACATGATATCCTATTAGTTATATCCCTTTCTATGAGTAAACTGCAGCAGTTGTATTTGAACTATTAATTGCCGATTGCGATTGCCGATTTATAGCCTTCAGGCACAATAGTTGCTGACATTTGTGTTTATCATTCACTCGATGGCGGATTGCTATATTTAATAATTAGGCGCTCAACCAATAATGATATTTTATTTAAACTACTGGTCAATTTATGTAAATAAACGAAAATGGAACGGCTTAACCACTGCACCAACCGAACATAGGCGTGACTTTTAAAAATCGAAGTCCTACTTTGATTGAGACATTTAAGCATAACTAAACTGCTTTATAGCTCAGTAAAACACACGATATTATATTAATAATGACGGTTGTCACACAATTCACAGATTTGAAAAAGTGTTTCGTATTTTTTAATTATCACCATTCACTATATACTTGTTTAATGCACTTAACTATTTGACTTTGGCACTTAATGTTAATTTGGCACTATTTGTTTATATGGATACGAAGAACGGAATCAAAAATAGATTATTATAACTCGGAGGACTTGCAAATACGACCGTTCACTTTCGCTGCGCAGCGGGAAGGGGAAATGTTATTCTTACTGTAATAATCATACAGATGGTTTAGGTCAGATTGAAGTGCCAGGCAATCAGTAAAGCACCCAATCTTTAAGAATATTTTTTTATCATCAGCATACATTAAGTATTTAGAGTTTCTGATGGCATCACTGATGTCGTATAAATACGCATTATATAATAGCGGTCCCAAATGTGAACCCTGTGGCACACCACTGGGGATTTCACAAAAATTGGAACGGTACCCTCCCATCACTACTGCTTGCGATCTTTTGGCTAGGTAAGATTGAATCCACCTCAACAGATCACCACGTATACCGAGTCTGAACAATTTGTTAAGCAAGATGACGTGATCTACCCGGTCAAATGCTTTTTCAAAATCCGTGTACACCACGTCAACCTGCCCCCCACCATCCACATTTTTAAAGACATAATTAGAAAAACAAGCTAAATTTGTGACGGCAGAACGTTTCTTTAAAAATCCATGCTGTGAGTTTGGAATCCCCGCCAGTATCTGAGAATATATATATACGAGTTTTTCGATAACTTTACCCAAGGTGTTAAGTATAGAGATGCCTCTGTAATTTTCTATCTTAACCCGTGAGCCTTTCTTATGTATAGGAACAATATGAGCCTTTTTCCATATATCTGGAAAAACTCCTGCCTCCAACGAGCGATTATAAATACTTGAAATAGGGGCCGCTAAGGAATTGGCACAGTTTTTCCAGAATATAGGGGGAATGCCATCGCATCCAGGACCCTTGTCAGTATTTAGAGCTCCAATTGCTTTTTCTACGGTACTGGCACTCACTCTCAATTTACATACGATTTCGGAACAGGTGTCGCCAGTGTAAGAGCTGTTCTCTGAATAATCCGGAGAGGATTCAACTCCAAATACGCTATAAAAGAAATTGTTGAATGCCTCGCATATATCCCGTCCGTTAGAGTAAACTTCCTTATTATAAGTTAACATTTTAGGGTAATTAGAACCACCGCGCATATGTTTCAAATAAGTCCAAAACCTCTTAGGTTCACATTTGAGATTTTTTTCGGTTGTTTGTATATGCTTATCAAAACATTCTTTTTGTACATTATGCTGTCTAGTACGTAACATTGCAAACTCATCGTAGTCCAGAAGGTTTCCATATTTTTTCCAGCGTGAATGTGCCTTAGTTTTTTGTTTTATTATTTTTATTAGTGAATTACTGTACCAGACGGGATATTTATGAGTGCCTGGTCTGTAACACATTGGTACAAACTTATCAATACCTATTTGTACCTGCTTGTAGAAGGTGTCCACGGACTCATTAATGGGTACAATGCTTAACAGTGGCTGCCAATCAATTTCATTGTAGAAACTGTTTAATGCTATGAAATCAGCTTTACGGTAATTCGGCTTGGAAGAAGACAATTCTTTAAACGGGGAAACTGATAAATCGAGAACTTCGAAATTAATTATAGGATGAGCTGGATCAGGCTTTGATAGAGGCAGCAGACATTCGTTGACCTTGAGGGGTAAGTTACAGAAAACGAGATCTAATGTGTTACCTTTATAGTTGAGAAGGGTGTTGTATTGTGTTAAGCCATGAAGGTACAACGTCTCAACTAATCGCCTACCAGCAAGTTGGACCTCTACAGCACCCTGTTTTTTAAATATGGGAGTACTATGTTGCCACTCGATGCAAGGCATGTTAAAATCACCAGCTAGCACGTAATTGTACTTTTTAGTTATGTTAGTAATTATGTTTGTCAGGCATTTAAGCACACAGTCAACGTCTGTAGGTATGCGATGCACGTCCGGTGGTATGTACACAACACTGACGTACAGGTCCAAAGCAGCAGACAGAGTACGGGCCGGTATTACAATAGTCATGATTTCAGTGGAAGACATTATGTCGTGATCGATGCACCATGACCCGAGCGCGCGCTTAGCCAAAATCATAACACCTCCACCGGTTTTTTTGTTGCTAGCCGATAAATCGCGGTCATTACGAAACACATCATATCTGTCGTCACAAAATTCCCCGTCGAGTATGCCACCGTATAACCATGTCTCAGTTATAAGAACAATGTCATAGTCATTACACAATATGTTTTGATAGAATTGTGATGTCTTAGTTCTTAACCCACGACAGTTCTGATAATAAATTTTTAAATTAGATTCAATCATTACTATAAATAATGCACAAATGTTTTACAATAAGAACATACAATAAGATACTAAAATATATTAGATCGAACTCGTATACTTTAATACATAAGGCGCACATACCTAGATAATAACAGGAGTTACAAAATCGTGAGTAAATTGCTATCAGTAAGTTGTGAAATAATATACAGATGTACATGATTATTGTTACTACGCATATTACAGAATGTGGGTAGAACAAGAAACGTAAGATTGTGCTGTATCGCTGTAGATTCACAATAACAAATATTACTCCACCCACGCCCTGCACGGCTGCTAACACACTTAGCACAGCAACCCCCCTCATGCACCTCGCCTCAGACTCTTTTGTTGATTTTCGCGTTGGTATATATGCATAAGCAAATTTTCCATGTTTGTTAATGACACCCTCTTTGTAGATATAATTGTTGAAATATAAACTTTGGTTAATTGGTTGACATGTATAATCGCGGCACAAACGCATATATGCCAATGCATTGTAGTGCGTAATGCTTAGACTCATCGAATACATCATGGCAGTGATAAAATATTTCTTGTGGGCGTATAGATTAACGGGTTGTGTTGTGAACATCAGAGCACTCGAGCAAAATACCATGATACAGACCCAACAGCGCATAGAGTAGACAGTGACAAAAAATATTACTATAAAATGATAACAATAAATTATAACAAAATATACTTCTACATAGTAGTTATTTGAGATATAAAATGTAAATAATAATACCATGATAATAATAGCCACGTGTAGGTTCAAATAATTTTCTTTAGATCTTCCTCGTCTACGATTGGAATAGCAGGTGCTGTGGCAGCTTTTCTTACAAAAATTCGACCGTTTTTTGACCAGGTGTACTGATATTCCTTGGACTGGGATATATCCTTAGCTTTTTTTAAAAGGTTTTTATTATAGATTGTGAGATGTTCATTTACAAATATAGGTGTAACCTTGCCGTGGATCTGTAGATCTGAAGTAGTCAAACGGCACTTACGCGCCTTTGATATTAGATTATCTCTAAGTTGACGTGTACTCAACTTGATGATTATATTTTTAGGCCTACCTGGTACTTTTGTCTTGGACGCCACTCTATTCACGTGTAGTATATCCTCCCGGGCTATTACAATACCAGTATGATTCGCAAGTTTTTCAATCAATTGCGTTAGGTTTTCCTGTGGCACTTCCGGCACACCGACAATCTCGACGTTCAACAACCTATCTCTCTGCTCGCGTTCATTTATATTAGAATTTAATATTTTGTTCTGAATTTTTAGCTCAGTTATTGCGCTTCGTAGTTGACTAATATTGTTGATTTCTTTAGAATGAACCTCGAGTGTTTTTGTAATATCGTCTTGGCTATTGCTGTGAAACTGAAGTGACTCCTTAAAAAAAACTATCTCCTCCTGCACCTTTCTCTGAGCAGTATCCAACTTTCCAAACGACTTCTTCATTGCAGAGTATTCTTCTCGGATCTGGTTTACCTCACTTTTAAGTTCTTGAGTAACCTCATTGTGAACTTTCAATGAATCCTTAATCTCTGAAGTTTCACGAGTCATATCCGATTTCCATTCGAACAATGTCTCCATCATTTGCTTCTTAAATTGTTCGAATGCTTCGGTAAATTCATCATTCTGACCTCGTCTGCGGCGGGAAACAGTTTCCGAGCAGTCTGGAGTCGATCCGGTATGTTTGATGGATTTTTGTGACATCTTGCCTATCTATTCGTTCTAAGCTCTATGAAGGCACAGGTATAATACCTATAACTGAGTCAAAAGCGCGCAAAGAATAATGCACAATTGAAAAGAAACCTAATGACGGAAGGTTAAGATTATATTTAAGTTGTTAACTGTATTGATATTGAAAGATACTAAGTAGAAAAATAGTAAACACGTCCGCTCGCGCTGGCGTTCTAGATGATATATTATTTATTAATGATGATTATTTTCCTACTAGCGTTTCGCTTATTATATTTTTTATTGCATACGAGCTATTGGGGGCAAACGATTATACTGGTTACTTAACGTCTGGCACATAGGCACAATAGGCAGACTTGTAGCTTATGTGTTACATATTATCGGCTAACGCGCGATTATTCAGCCCTCTAGAGCCAAGCAAAAGAGGCGTTTTTGTGCTCAGTGTGCCTAATCAACGAAAAACAACGAAATTATTATTTCAAATGGGTTTTCTATTAGGCTGACGTACCAATCCGGTTCATTGTCGGTGGCGCAGTGGTAGCGTACGCGACTGCTGTTCTTGAGGTCTCGGGTTCGATTCCCGGGTCGGACCAAATGTTTGTATGATCTGCAAATATTTGTTTCGGAGTTTGAGTGTTTTCTATGTATAATATGTATGTATTTACAAAAAAAAAAAGTATATAAGTATTTATATCTGTTGTCTAGTACCCATAATACAAGCTCTGCTTAGTTTGGGACTAGATCACGTTGTGTATTAAGGTGTCAGAAATATTTATTTATTTATTTATTGTGTTGAAACCCGGAGATCTCCTCCTTTTTTCTTGTTCAAGCTTATAAAATGTGTGTGTCCAATAAATGTTTCATTCATTCATTCATTCATTCATTCATTCATTCGTTCATTCATTCAATCATTCATTCCTACGGTCAAATTAAATTAAAATATTTCGATAAAATCAGGGATCTATTCTGTTTCACACACATCGCATCAATAGCGCTATATAGGCCAGACGTGTGGGCATAAAGTTTTTCTTCTTTTTGCACTGATGTTGATCTGCGTAGTTTACTCCATATTAGTCTTACGACACCCACGGGAAGGCGGAATAAGGGAGGCATCACCACACGAAGAAAAATCCAATTTCAATAACCATTAAACTATGCCATGTCAACATATAATTCTCATCATTAGTTGTAGGTACAATTTGAACACAGCTGGCTGTGGTCAACTTGTAACATAAATTCCCGTCACTTTCCTCTCTCCTCTTCCGCTAATAAAGTATCTCTCACGTAACAAGCATAACATTATGCACGAGTCAATAGGTATTCAATATGAAAATATACGTGTTATTGTTTTGAAAATGTTTGTTGTACCTATATTTAATAGGTACATATTTAAGCGAGGCTTCGTTGAAGTAGTTGTACGTTAATAATATCTATACAACTAAATAAAATTGGAGTGTCTGTTTGTAATATTAAAATAACTGCTTTTTACTAAATGCATATGTATGTCTACACGGTACATATACTAAAAATGTAGTTAAAAAAAATGTTGTCTGTCTGTCTGTCTGTTTCTTCCGGGTAATCTCTGGAACGGCTGGACGGATTTTGACGGGACTTTCACTGGCAGGTAGCTAGCTGATGATCCAGGGAGAAACTTAGGCTACTTTTTTTAGACTAACTTTGCCCTGCGGCGTTTCTCGCGGTACAACAATAACCGCGGGTAGCACCGCGGGGTTCGGTATTACATACCTCTGATTTGCCTGACGTTTCGGCCAGGTTGCACTGGCCGTGGTCACAGGCTGACTGATATACTGTATGTAATACCTTTTAATAAGTGATCGCGTTAATTCCCGTAAAAATAATTGTTAATATTAAAACTATGTTAGGTAGGAGACGTAAGTTCACATATTAACATATTAATGGCTAACTTTTGACCGCGTACTTCGCCCGCGTTGTATCGTTTATCCCGATAAATACTCGTAGTAACTTATGTCATTCCACAAGAATCAAAGTATCTACATGACAAATTTTATTGAAATCAGTGTAGTGGTTCAGCCGTGTAAGCATAACAGACAGATAGGGTTATTTTCCAATTTATAAGTATAGATTACAAATGTACATAATGAAAAACTAAACTACCAATGAACAACGATTCGTATATTATTTCTTTCATAACACCATCGTTATGAATCATAGACAATAAGAGTTTATGCCTATCACTTTTACTTTTCTTTATACTCGATACAAAGGTCGCTTTAATTGTGTTTAATCAAAAAATCATCACTTACCTATAAATAGTTTCTATTCTTTATAATCAGGTGGAAGGAATGACTAAACATAAAACAATGACTGCACGGTTGGCCTAATGGCTTAGGCGGGCGCCACGCCGCTTTTTACTACTCCAAGTGTTATGGGTTGAAACCCTACATAGGACCACTCTTTGTGTGATTCACAAATTGTTGTCCTGAGTCTTTGTGTCCGTTTCATGTATATTTGTGAATTCCGCCGCGACACAGGATGGATATTCCTAATACTGGGGTTGTCTTTGAAAAAAAAGAAAAGAAAGAAAGATCGAAAAAATGATCTAATAAAATTGATAACGAATATGTTTGTTTTATTATTTATTTATTTGGGAAACGGAAAAATATTTATAAATCGTTTCTTAGTCTATAGGGAAATAGGAGGAGAGGGTTTTGGGATTCGATACTCGTACGGATTCGATGTAGAGCAGGGCATCGCTTCAGTCGAACCACGTCATTTGAAAATATTTTTTTAGAAGATGCATAATAATATGTCCTGTAGTGGGTTGTTTCCCCCGTTTTTAAACATTATTCATTGGTTCTCCGCTTCTATTGGTCTTAGCGTGATGTTATATAGCCTTCCTCGATTTCAGCTATCTAACACTGAAATATTTTTTTATCGTACCAGTAGTTATTAAGATTAGCGCGTTGAAACAAACTCTTCAGCTTCTTAAATAAGTATAGAATTCTGATTAAATATCTCTAGACAGGGAATATTATTTGACTTAGATTTAACTAGCGACCTGGCCCGTCTTCGCACGTTCTTGAAATTCTAGGGTTTCCTCGTCTATAATATGCATATTTTATAATACAACCCTCTTGAATAAATCTATCTATTACAGAATACTGCATCATTTATTTAGTAGTTTAAAAGATATAAGGAATTAATAGACGCGGAACCGACTTTATTTTATGCATGTAGAGAAAATAAACAATGAAAAGACATTTGCATTCATATTTATTTTTTATCATCTTTGGCTTATAGTAATACAAACTTTGTAGCTTTTAGGGTTTAGGTCTCACTTAAACCCTAAAAGCTGTTAAAGGAATCTATGAAATTATTATAATACGAACCTCCATATTACATGTCATGATTCTGTTACAACATAACCTAAAATGATTACCTAACATTAAGTTAATAGCTGGTGACCACGACCACAATCGTGGTCGTTTGTGGTCGCAATGTACCCCTACTTTCAAATACACTGTCACATAACACATAGATATATAAAAAAAACATTGACTGCCTTGATAGGACGATGGCACAGTGGATGTGTATGCGGCTGCTGTGCTTGATGTCTCGGGTTCGATTCCCGGTCGGATCAAATGTTTGTATGATCCGTAAATATTTGTTTCCTAGTTTGAGTTGTTTTTATATTTAAATATACACATATTTACAAAAACAAAAATTATATATGAATATGTATCAGTTGTCTAGTACCCTTTATACAAGCTCAGCTTAGTTCGGGATTAGATGGAGTTGTGTGTCAGATGTCTGAAATATTATTGTTATTTGCGCAGACTGATTCATGAACGCAAGTCCTAAGCCGCTAATGTTACAAACTTGAATTTTGACAGATGATGCTGTTTATATTAAGAAGTTTCTTAGAAAGGATTTTTGGTAACTTCATCCCTAAGATGGTAAAATAATAAATGAAAAGTCGTATCCTTTACAAAGTTAGAAACATGAAATTAGAAATAATTACGCGAGCGAAACTACTGCTGATGGGTAGGTGCGTATATTCTGCTAATAAAGTTCTGTGGTCACTATGCAAATATTCATTATCTAATTCTATTATATATTCTAATCATTTTACAAGTAGTCAAGAATATATTGAATAAACTAGTATATTTTTTTTACGCATAAACTAAAATTATATTTTAATATTCATAACACAATAAAATCTAAATTTATAATACTAGTGTATAATACTATGTGCAAATAAAAAGCTTTACACCAAAAATAAAAAAAGACACTTTTTTTATCCGTGGGAGAGCCACGCTTCGGCATGAATTAGTTGGCTCGACCGGCGTGATACGGCCTCAAAGAAAACAGGTGTGAAATAAGGCTTGCGCTGTGTTTCACCCAGTGAGGAGACCGAAGGCCCATACCCCAACTTCTCCTCACATCCTTTTCCCATCCCCCAAATGCAGGCAACGCACTTGTGACGCGTCTGGTGTTGCTAGTGTCCATGGGCGGCGATAATCGCTTACCATCAGCTGGTAAGACTGCTCTTTTGCCTTTATTGCATAAAAAGTACGAGTATGTAGTAGACAATAAGTAAATCTCGTCACTCGTGGACTCCTGGTACTGAAGAGATGGGACTGCACGACAAGCGTAGTGGCTTCGGCAAAGATCTCAATACTTTCCGCTTCTCTGGGTGTTCTGGGTTCAAACTGGAGTTTGGGACCACAGCTTTTGTCATCTACATTTAAATTGTTGTTCTAAGTATAGGTGATGATAATCTGCTTCCAGTGTTTAAGTTTAAGTCGAGGGAATACTATAAGCCAAATTGCATGTTTACAAAATGTTTTATAACAAAATATAATAAATGTATGTTATTTTATCGCATCCGCAAAAGTTGTGTAGATACTTGTCCTTAAAATATCTAAGCATTTCCTTCACGATGCTAGTAAATTACAATTTAAAAAAAAAACAAACTCAATTACAATCAAAGGTGAATTCATTAAATACTGATACATCATGTTCGACCAGCGGAAGTGCTCAGCAAGCCTGCCGTGTCCGGACACAGGTTCAATTACCAATGTAAGCAATAAAACAGACCGCCGCTCCGCTACACTATTAGCAATAATTAAATCAATTCGCAATGAATTAATAGCCTTTTAAATTATTTAATTAAATTGTTTGATGATAAACGTCCCGATTTAATTTATTTCTGCCTATGATTTAACAGCAGGTTATAATTCAGTGTTTGATTAAATTTATCAAAACTGTTTAGTTTTAATTTTTACCGACTTCAAAAGAGGTTCTCAATTTTTAACCTCAAAACTTTCGACTTGGTGAACCGAATTTGACGATTATTTTTGTATATAAACCTTTTCGTGTGGTCTCATTTCAATTTGGACGTGTTCTTAAGGTCGGTTGTTTTTGTTAAAATTCTTGATTATGAATATGCAGGATGAAAAGTCATTTTGTAATATTAAAATTGGGTTTTGCACGTCTCAAATAAAACAATTTTAAAAGAGTAGATATTTTTCGACTAAAACATCGACTAAATATTGTATAACCGCTAATTAAAAAACATACCTTCTTTTTTTGTGAATTGTTTACTTTTTATTTTTTTTGGCGAACTTACATAAGTTTTAAAGTAGCCTATTTAATGCTGATTATCTATGCTTGCATACCATTAATATTTTATGCTAATCGCTGTTAAAATTCTAGGTCGTTAAATTTATTGTTTATTAGTGAAATTGTATAAATTTAAATTAAACACTTCTAATATTGTACCGAAAACATACTTAGAATTTTAGGTTTTTATGTAACTAAGTTTGTATGGTTTTTCTTTAAACGTGCTAATCTCTGAAACTTCTAGTCTGTTTTTCTGTAATGCATATCGATTTGAATGAATATTTTAATACTGGATCGATTTTTATGGAGGATTTATATTATATTACGAAACATTACAATCCTTTGAAGCGGGACAGTGATCGATCGGGCAAAAACTAGGTGAAACAGCGTTAATCGATTGAAGTTCATGTTCAAATTTATAAATCATTTATTCAATCGAGATACAAAGTGACATTTAGGAACGTTAAATTGAAGCTACTGTTAAAAATCATAGATCGACACAAACAGACGCCACAGCCAATTTAAATCAAAATCTACCCTCTGCCTGTGTCGATCGATAATTTCCATTTTCTAAAATGCGTAGACCCTTATGAGAAAATACTGGCAGAGAAACTCATGGCCACTTCAATGCCAGATGCCAGAAACTCACGGTCATTCAACTTGATATCATATATTTTAAAATAAACTGTAACAATAAATGTAAATGCTAACAGCAATAATATACTTTGTCGCCATAACTGTTTTCTCCGCACAAGCGGGCAGACTAACCTCGCTATAATTACGAGTGCTGGTAATCACTGCAAACGCAAGTGATTCTTGAAAGTTTAAATTAAACTATTATGATATTATATTAGTCACGATTTATTTGTAAATATCCATGTATTATATAATACCTTTAAACCAGCAATTCCTATAGGTATATTCAAAATTTGATTAATGGAAACGGTTCTATTGATTTTTATGGTTTTCAGTGTGCAGGTATGAAAAGCCATTTGTTTTAGATAAATCTATCTATCAATACTGTGATCTGGTATTTATTATTATGAACTCAGAAAGTATAAATTGTGAAGAGTATTATATAAATTTTACTATAAATTTCCTGAGGAAATCTAATAATCGGAGCTTTTCCTGAAATTTCTAAATGTTTGAATTTGAAATATGAATAAATGATTAGATCTTCTTTATAAAATTATGAGCATAAAGTAAAGATTTATTGATTAGTTAATTATTAAATTACTGATAATTTATTACAACTTCATTGATGTTTTTAATTGTAATATTTCCGCAATAATATTCGACGTTAATACTGAAAAAACATTGTACCAGTTATTGTCGGCCAACACCGCCCGTTTTATTCATAGAATAGCTTTACTATATTTTACCCACCAGGTCATTAGCGTTTTATTAAATAAAATAAGGACTACTCAAGTAGCAGCCGTGGCAGACCTTAACACGTGTTGCTTAATTGTTTCGAAGCACATTAAAAACGTGTCGACTATAGCATCAGTAATCAATCTTGTCAGCTGTTGGACACCGACGGCATTCTACACTGCTAGTTTAATCTAAGATTTAGTTAATTTGACTGCCTCGTTGACTCTCGGGTTCAATTCCCGGGTCGGACCAAATGTTTGTATGATCTACAAATATTTGTTTCGGAGTTTGGTTGTTTTCTATGTTTTATATGAATGCATTTACAAAAAAAAAGTATACATGTATTTGTAGCAGTTGTCTAGTACCTATAACACAAGCTCTGCTTAGCTTGGGACTAAATTGCGTTGTGTTTTGGATATCCGAAATATTTAAAATATTTATTTTTTGTCCAAAGCAAGTATCAAATACCTGGTTTAGAAAAGGACGATATCCAGAAGAGGGCTATTTAGGTTTTTTTTTTATTTGGAAACCTGCCAAAGTGACTCTGCTCAGCCTGATGGAAAGCTTGAGTAGAATCCAACAGTGGGGGCCACCATACTCACTGCGAACGCAGACAATACAGTATGGCGTCTCACACTGGCGACTTTAGTGAGATGCTTTTTCACGCCCCGCTTAAAGGAGCCGGGATCATAGTGGGAGGGAAACACGTGCGCTGGTAATAATGATGATTCACCATTCAAGGAGTGTGCCTTATCCGAAGTTTTCGAATAGACAGATTCTACTATAGATTGATCGGAATTGAATCGACTACTAATTACTAATGACAGACTTCGCCTCCGCTTTTGGCCACTAAGTGTGATGGCTGGAGTGAAAACCAGTGTCGTGTACACGACGCTTAACACGAACGTCAGGGTGGCATAAACTTAAATGATATTACCTAGGAAGCACTAACTTTATTATGTACTAGCTGAACCCCGCGGTGTTACCCGCGGTTATTGTTGTACCGCGAGTAACGCCGCGGGACAAAGTTAGTCTAAAAAAAGTAGCCTAAGTTACTCCCCGGATCATCAGCTACCTGCCAGTGAAAGTCCCGTCAAAATCCGTCCAGCCGTTCCAGAGATTACCCGGAACAAACAGACAGACAGACAGACAAAAAAAAATTTTAACTGCATTTTTGGTATATGTACCGTGTATACATACATATGCATTTAGTAAAATGCGGTTATTTTAATATTACAAACAGACACTCCAATTTTATTTATTTGTATAGATAACTTTTGGCTTCGGCTGCGCTCGCGTAAAGGTCAGTAATCGTGGCGATTCTTCAAAGTATTATAACTTTTTTATTTATGAACCGATTGAATTGAAACAAACCCTAAATGTTAAGTGGAGTATACCGCAAGACATTTCTGAGGTGCACAACTGTACAGACAAGCAGGCAAAAACTTTAAAAATCGTTTTTGGTTCCATTGCTTTAATAAAGTCCCTCTATACCAGTTTACCTTACCTATATATCTGCCATGTACAGATAGCGACCTGTTACGATTTTATTGTATGTATTGATATATTGCGATGTAATCCTTGTGACACTTCTATAATGAGTACTGATTCATGCAGGATGCCTGCATTTTACGTTTAGTTACGTAAATCGGTTTTCACAACGCGTGCTTGTGCGTGGACCTTTTGTTCAAATAAACACATTATTTAACTATTCTTGTACCTATTGATATTTCCCATGGAGGGAAGTAAGAGACAAAACGACCTACATGTTTTGTCTAGGGAATGTCCTAGGGATTCAATCTATTTTTTTTAAACATTTCCTTTCACATACATATGAAGGAAGGTTGTTCATCAATATATGTAGTTTTGTCTCTTAGTCAGTAATTTAAAGATTTATTTATTTATTACAACATCAATCTTAAAATTAAAATATAAAAAAAGATAACAATGTGGTAGGCCAGTATTGCTGTCAAGAAGGTTTTATGGTATCTGAGAGTAACTGAACGGGTCACATATTGGATAAACAACCATTGCCTGGATATCTTAAACACAAGTTAGAAATGAGTTACCGTCTTTTTTGTAATCGACCCTCCAAAATCACAGGAGGAGGGCTTGAGGTTACGGTAACCTTACACGATTGATGTGGTGATTAAGAATACAGAGTGGCACCCTTATTCATCCAATGGGTGTCATAAGAGTTGACTAAGGGAACAATTTATGCCGGACACCATCTCTACAAAGAGAAGGAACACTCGATACAAACTAATCTGATAAGTAGACTATACCCTGCCTTCTAAGGAGTGAACTGTGGCTAGCAGTGGACTAATAGAGGCTGTTAGTGATGATTTTTTAATTATGACAACACTATGAAACAATTTTTTGTTTTTACTTTACCTAAATTGTCATTGCGCAATGCAGGCTTCGTAATTACTGTGTAGTTTAGCGTGATTTCGTTAGATGGCGTTGAAATAAATCATTCATAGACAAATTTGATGACGAACCTTACACGAACGGTGATAAGTAACGAAATAATTGAATACCTACAGTTTTTTGTTAGGCCATGCCATTAACCCTTCGAAGAGTCATGGAAGACAGACTTGGCCGCACTAGAAAGAAAAGTTACTAATAGTCATCGATAAATCTAATTTTATACTAGTTTATTAAATAAGCACGATTCAAAGATTTACTATCGATATTTGGCCGCTTCTAATGATAAATGTCTCTCGTGCATGTTCTCTTACGTTTAAATGCAATTAATCTTAATATAATGGCATCCGTGACTACTCGTAATAATTTATATAAGTAAAAATTAAGGTGTTACCGATTATATTTCATGTGTATTTGATCCACCAAAAAAGAATATTATTCGGCTTAAAAAGACCAGAATTATACCACGGTCCCAGAAAATCAGATTCAAGCAATACTTTCTTTACCTCTCCGCCAATTATTTGTCTTGGTTTGAAATCCAACTTACGATCTACGACTTAATAGTCAAGGTAAACACTGGGTTAACAGGCGCTTTTAAAAATAACAATTTTAACAAAAATAAAACCGACTTCAAGGTTCGGCTCGATTTCTCTTGGATGCCATCATCAGATATAATCCCTCATTTACTGTAGTGGCCCATGTGCCTTCTTGTAACAGAAAATCCATCTGCCATTGTTTGCAAATCGACTGTGAATCCAAAATCAAATATCTTGGAGTCTGGATTGACAATCATCTTTCTTGGAAGGAACATATAAAAGTAACTACGGGCAGAATAAGAAAACTCATGTATCTTTTCAAGAAACTGCGCTCAGTTCTAGACTTCCCTACACTAAAAAATATATTTTTAGCGTTAGTACAGTCGGTGGCGGGCTACTGTATTTCGGCCTGGGGCTGTGCAGGTAAGGTCAAACTCCTTAGTCTCGAAAGAGCACACAGGGGGGTGTTAAAAATTATGTCATTTAAACCTATAAGGTTCGCTACGTCTCAGCTATACCACGAACTACAAATTTTAACAGTTAGAAAACTGTTCCTCTTAACAGTCATACTTCGGCAACACGCAAATCTCCCTTTAATCCCAAATCAAAAGAAGCGCAGAGTGGATATAGTTTGCAAAATAGAATTTTGTAAGACACAACTAGCCAAACGACATTTTCACTTTTTTGCCCCTTCGTTGTATAATAAAATAAATAAAATTTTAAACATCTATCCCGCCACTATACTGCAGTGTAAATCACGAGTTATTGCTTGGCTCCTTGGTTTAACCTACGAAAACACTGAAGACTTAATTGCATCTATTATATAATGCTACACACGCTTTCACACACACAAGTACTCTCAAACACACACACATGCACTCACACAAACACACGCACTACTACACACTTTCACAAACACACACACTCAGAAATATACACCCGCACCTTAAAATCCTCTAACACTAGCATATTTTTATTTAGAGTTCGTAAAAGTCTTAAATTTACATTTAATTTAATTGTAGTTTTATTTTGGTACAGAAGAGATGGAACGTATGCTCCACATCCAAAGGTGGGCGTTAGTGACTGCGCTACAGTGTTTCACTAATGCAGTCATTATCAAACACATTTATGATTGTAATTTTGTTATCTGTTTCCAAATAAAGATTTTTATTATTTATTATTATTATTATAAATGTCCTTATCATGGTACCACCGTTGGGACATCTCCTTCCATTAAAAATAGAATCATCAAAATCGGTTCAAAAACGACGAAGTTATCCGCGAACACACAAAAAAAAAGTAAAAAAAATATATATATACGGTCGAATTGAGAAAGCTCCTCCTTTTTTTGAAGTCGGTTAAAAAGAACCCAAAAAAACAGATGAAATCTTTTTCATTTACCTATCCCAAACAAGATTTAGAAGAAGCAAGAAAATGAGGTTCATGATGACATATGTGTACTAAACACATACTAGTAAACGTAACTAGTACTCCTATCACAAAATTATGAAATTCATTCACAAGTTGTTATCATACGTGAGTCATTCACTGAAGCCTCACCCTGTAACGCAATATAGCAACACGGAACTTGTACGACAAAAGGGTGTCATACATTCGCAAATAAAACCCCGCGTCGTTGACACTTTCTTTGCGAGAAGCCGACACAGAGCTGCGTGCACACATTACACATACAGAACATTAGCTGAGAACATTTAAGTTAAATAACACAGGTATAATTTTAAACAAAAACACTACTATAATAATAAGCCAGGGCTGTCGCGAGACTGCCCACGGCAAGTGAAAGTAAAACAATTTTATTACCTTCTAATCCTGCAATGAGAGGAAATCCGAAATCAATTTATTTTACAACTTTTTACCAAAGAAGAGTTAAACACATAATTATTTATGTGTCAAATGTCTTGGTATTCGACAGAGGAACAATGGTTAGTGATTCCTCTAGCTGAATCAGCGGTCGTGTGTTCATGGGAAAGCGAGAGCAATGATTATGTGAGGGAAAAAAAGCATTTCTTCAGTGTATGGGTGACCCTTATTTATGATTTGGATTTAAATTAGTATGTTCATCACGAGTCTGGTTGCCAATAGGCTCTTCCTGGTTAAGAATCACATGGCTGTGTGCGAGATATGTCAAGTTTTTATTTAATGTTTGCTATAAAACTCATGATATTAGCAAAATAGCAGGACACTTCATGTCTTAGCTTCAGCCCTGTCAGGTCCATGGACGACCATGCAACACCTACGCAACTATAAGTATCTAGTTAAAATATCTATGTAGGTACATATTTTCAATGAAAGTTTTGCTTAATTTGCAGTCTTCTAGTGATGAGTAAGCAACCAGGCACATCTTATGTCGTAGTGTCGTATCTAAAGTAGATGATTTGGCAAATTAATTGAAAAGTTCTTCAAATTATAAGGAGAAAATATACAGTGATTTGATTAATAGTTACGCAATAACAGTGTTTGACATTTAAGTTTGCATTAACGAATGAATGAATAATTAGATAAATTAAGCTTTACATATTTTTATTTTACATTTAAAACATTTGCTAACGAGAGCAATTGCATTTAATTTATGCATTTGTCAGGAGGGCTGTCCTAAACATATTCAAATCAAAATTTTCAGACAAATCTAAGAACCTAGTAAGAAAGGCTGAACCTATATACTAGGTATAGATAATTTTTGCAGAGTTTTTCCAAAAGCTTTAAGTCTGTTCTAATCACTTTCTCGATTTGGTAAGTGGTAACTCAAATGAAACACGCTTGAAAAGTTGCTTTTAGTAAAGATATTCTGGGTAATTGATAAAAATGTTCACAAAATCTTCGGTGCACTATTTATAAAGATCTTTGGTAAAAAATAACTTGAATGACGATATCCGTCAGGGATGTTGGCAACCCTAAGCTCAGAGAAAGTGCTCGGACCTAGCTGGCAAGGGGCCATCTACAAAACACAGATTTACGATGACACTGCGTTACGTCACATCCCGTCATGATTGCGCGCGCAATTATCATATGCGCAAGTTCCGTTGTTAGATAAGCCGCAACAGTACGAAGCTTTTGAATAATTTACAGTTTTTTGTTGCAAAAAGTAACTAAATGCTTTATAATTGATTCGAGCATGACTTAGATATACAAGAATAAATATTATTTTTGTAGCAGTTTAATTGATTTCAGAACGAAGAAAGTTTTCACTTCGACTGTTTTTTTTGTATTGTACATTATACATTCATGTTTCTGAACTGAAATATAAAATTATTAAAAGTTGATTAATATTTTGAATTATGTAAAATGTACTAAAACTTAATGTTGTGTCATTAATACAAAAATAAGTTACGGGTAGATGATGATTATAATTGGTAGGCTTATATCTATAAAAAATGAATGAAAAAAAAATACCAATCAAATTGAGAACCTTCTTCTTTTGAAAGTCGGTTAATGAAAGCAATTTCTAAACTGTAAACGGTGGAGATAGTGTGAAATAAAACTGAAAAAATGAGAGTTATATCTATATCTATACTAATATATAAAGCTGAAGAGTTTGTTTGTTTGTTTGTTTGAACACGCTAATCTCAGGAACCGCTGGTCCGATTTGAAAAATTCTTTCGGTGTTGGATAGTCCATTTATCGAGGAAGGCTATAGGGTATATATCATCACGCTACTACTAATAGGAGCGGAGCAACAACGAAAAATGTTTCAAAAACGGGAGAAATTTTCACGCTGCGGGCAATATAAGGCGCAAACGAGGTTGCGTGGGTCAGCTAGTATACACATATAGGGACAACTTCCATATAAAACTAAAAAAGTAACGGGCACACGCCGAACTAGACAAGAAGTATTAATCTTGGATCGCGCTATAAATGTTCTCCTGTTGTCGCGTCGTCGTCTAAGTTGGTCGGAAGATCCTCACATTTCTCACTAACATACTAAAACCTTTTAAACTAATATACTACTACACTCCTAATATACTAAAAACAATCATTTAAATGTAATTACATGTAAGTGCTAGACATTAAAAAAACTAATGTATCTTGTTAATCCGTGTACATGTTTAGTGTAAGAGCTGATAACTACCGTAATTATGATAATTATCACTTGACGCAAACATATGGACCCACTTAACAAATGACGTAACCCAAAGCTTGGGGCAAGAACTAGAGGACAACATAACTGGAACAATTTGTTTCATTGATTACTAGCTGACCAGCGCTACCAGGTCTGTCAAATTCCCCGTAGCGTGATGTTATACAGCGTGAACAAATTTGTCTAAAATGAAAACGTCTAAAGGTCAACAATTATTTCATAAATTGGTTTTGAGACACCTAAATAATTTACGCAACGCACGCAATGCGTCTCCGTTGCTTAAACAGGAATAGGCAGAATAGCTCGAAGCTCAAAGATACTAAAATAGTTTTTCAAATCGTATATGTATTCCCTGAGATTAGCGCATGTAACCAAACAAACTGTTCAGCTTTATAATATCATTATTCTATTTCAATCGGTCGACAAGTGCAAAAGTTATATCAGTTTAAATAAGCAATGCAATAACCGTTATCTCAGTCACAGGCAAAAGCTAGTAAATAAAAAAGAAACGGGCAAACAGACTTCTGACATTATCATTATTATTATATATGTACTATTTTTCCATATTACTTTTAAGTAGGCATGTAATTACATCATGTTGCGGGAGTTTGTACCTTTAGTTAGTGCAGGTTCGAAATCCACATACACCTTAAGCATGAAGGCGTATACGTTCATTGCTGCCTTATATGAAAAAAAAATCTTTAAATTTCTAAATAATGTACATAAAGTGGGTTTTAGCCCTAGAGTCAGTAAAGGCATCTTTCTTGATTGCTTGATTTCTCCCCTGTCGTGTGGGACAGCTCCCATCGGATTATATATGTTCACTAAAACTAATATCTTCTGCGTGGTTGACTGGTCTCCGTTGAGACTGGCTGCCGTGGCCGAATTTGACTAAGAGTATATAACATTGGGAATATTCGACAGTGCGTATTTGCTACATTTATACGTATACGTTATTTATAACCCAACTGTTGTGTTTCGTACAGAAATGCTAATAACACACTCTTAGAATTTTGTACAAGGGTGCTGCTAATATATGTATACGATAGTGTTGAACAGATAGTGTGAAACATAGGTTTTAGCGTATAAATATTTATATTTTTATTTATTTTGTTCAATATACATTTGTTTATTTGTTTTCCTGGGCTATTTCCACTCTTAGCCCCTTGATTGAGCCGTTGTACGTGGGTTTGTCCTGTCTATCCATGTCCGTGTCCATCCTAGATTAGCCCAGAAGCTAAGCAGCCTTTTCAGGTCACTGCATGTTTCTGGAAGTGATGTTAATTGGAGGATGTCTGGGGATTGGGATCAACGCCTCTGGTGTTGCGGGTGTCCATGGGCGCGGCAATCGCTTACCATCAAACGATACGTCTGCTCGTATCCCCTTTCTCATAGAAAAAAAAATGCACTGTCAGAGTCAATTTTGAGGTTTGAGTCTCTCACATCTCTGGCTGCAACTGCTTGTGATGCTTTGATTATTCTGCTTGAAAGATTGTGTTTAGCTTGTCTAGAGTAGTTAACATATTGATATTTCAGTCGTTCGAAAAGACGCCAGCTCCGGTACCATTTTGTGTTTTGGAGCATGTAATAAAAATGTATGTGTGAATATACATACATATTATACATAGAAAACACCCAAACTCTGAAACAAATATTGTGGGCAGTGTTACTGCCTGTACTATATAATCTATACTAATATATAAAGCTGAAGAATTTGTTACTTTGTTTGTTTGAAAGCGCTAATCTCAGGAACCGCTGGTCCGATTTGAAAAATTCTTTCAGTTTTGGATAGTACATTTATCAAGAAAGGCTAAGCCCTACTGTAGCGGAGCATCAATGAAGAATGTTTCAATAACGGAGGAAAATTATCACGCTACGGGCAATAGGAGAAGCAAACGAGGTTGCGTGTGTCGGCTAGTACTTTGATATTTAGCCAATATGACCTGACACTACCTTGAAACATAAAGTTTTGACAAAGACAGTTCGTTTGTTGGGTCTTTGTTGTAAAACAACATAGTTAATTCTTGTTGAAATTCATTATCTAGGAGTTCTCTACTTATATTATATATTATAACACACGTCAAGAATTCGGTGAACCCGGATGCATTCACTTCACAACTTGAAATAATCAAAGTAATTGTCCTCATCTGGTCATTACCAATCTCGTAAGATCACAGTGAAAGACCTCAAATAAATTAGTCACTGTTCGTTACTAAAAAGTTACTTTTCGTGTACTTGCATACATTACAAATGCATGTCATCCACTGTAATAGCTATATTTAAAACAAATAAGTGAAATGCAGTGGGTTTACCTTCAAAATCCCAAACCGACATCATGCGTTTTAACAAGAACATGCATTTATTTCAAGTCATTCACATGCTAACGCGCATTTTGATTTGATGGGCAATTGTCTATTCGTTATACCCAAAAAAAGTATAATGGTATTGTCAGACGTTTTGAAATCATTGGTTTGCTGTACATTCGTTTGTATGAACCCAAGAAGTTCGACTACTTAAATAAAGATCTCAGTACCACTTTAGAGACAGCATTAGTTTTGTAAAATTTATTTTATTTACAAAATACAAATAGCATTGAAAAGGGTGACGCTGAAGGGTGAATATATCCTACTAATATTATAAACGCGAACGCGAAAGTTTGTAGGTATGGATGGATGTTTGTTACTCTTTCACACAATAACTATTGCATGGATTTAGATGAACATAGCTTGTACATCAGAATAACACATACGCTATTATTTGCTACGATAACTAACATACACGCGTGTGGAGACGCGGGCAACAACTAGTTATATACAATTCGTTTGGTAGAAAACACTAATTATTGACAGTAGGTCTAAAAAAGTTCAATGAACAAAGAATAAGTAGCTGTTTCTTCTATAGAGTCGATTAACAAAACAAACTTCAATTCAAATTTTACTCCGTACTAGTCATATATAGTTTTCAGGATACTAATATACTACCATACAGTGCATTGACTATTCACTGCACCACTGCAGTGGTAAATGACCCGTAGCATTGTGTGTATCCATCAAAGAAAATGAGCTTAATTAAGTATTCAACGTCATGTAGTAATACATGACGTTGAATACTTTTCCCATTACAACCATTATTACTTAAAGATTTTCCCATTACAACCTTCCTGGTCCCTCAGAGTCAGCTATTGTATTACTTTTCTTACGCTTAGAAGCATTCATCAAACACTGGAGGTTGTTGGGTAAACGAGTTTTGAAAATATAATTTATTTATTTACTCTTTACGCACTTAGTGTACAAACGAACTTAATGCCCAAAACATTATTTTACAGCCAACTTTAGTGTGGCGTAGAAATCTTGTAGAAAAGATCTATTAACATAATATTGTTACCCGAAGGTTACTGTCCCTAATTTTCTCTAGTAATAGAAAATTATTATTGGGTTGCTGAAACGCCTATCGCTTCAATAATGTTGCGTCTTGAATCAACTCGTGCTGAACACTTCTAGCCAAAACATAACTGGCCTATAAGTCAGTTGAGTTTTGAAGTCTAAGTTGCAAATATACGTACACACCTAGTCGTGATCAACCGTGATCGGTGTTAGCCTGAATTAAGCGAATAATACATTGTAATATTTGGCAATATGATGATCAAATATCTTTGCATTACCACTTGGCATATTTCATATATTCCCCTAGAAAAAATTGTTTTTGGAAGCCCATTTATCAAAGACTAGGTCTGAAGATAGAAAAAAGTACGTATCTATTACTGCCAATCTAATCAATTTAAAATAACAAAATAAAAAGTTTACAAGCGGACCACCACCTGGATATTGTCAGGATGCTCAGGTGTCCATGTTCATGGCACGAGCGTCCGGCCGCATCCGTCAACGGCTGTCGGACAAGTTTTCACCGGTGATTGCAGCGTCCGTCCGCCGGCCGCGGTTGCGTCATCGGCGTGTGCGCAAGTAGCAAGACCAAAACATCGAGCTTTTGTTAGGCTTTCATCACTACGCCTTTCATGGATTTTTTACGTATATTATACATGTTTTATTGAGTTAAGTACGTACGCCTATCAAAAGGTTCTTTAGATTTTTTTATTATTCCATTATGTATTTAATCATCCATCCAACCAATTCGCTTGGTATGAAATAAGATCATTCATTATTAGTTATTTGCGTTTAATTAGTCTTTTACTTTTTTTTAATAAATTGTGCCTTGATAGTTTTTAAAACAAACTTTAATCATTTATTATAGCCAACTGAATATAAAATTCATGAAGAGAAAATAACCAAAAACCAATATGATGTAACGAGACCTAGATTTACGTCAAATGGAATGTTAAAAAAAATTGTCAAAATCTTCACACCATCCCACCTCTGAGCGAGTCCACTGTTACACAACCGGCGAGGTGCGCGCGCGCAGCTCTCACCGCCAGTCGCACCTGACGCGCCGACCACAGCCGACAGCACCCGACCACAACTGACACACGCACGACCAATCCGTGCTAGAATCGCGTTAGAATTTTGAATTCCGAACGGCGAATTCGTTCAGTGTTTTTGAAAAAAAGAATAGTATCTTGATCCAATCCGGATTCAGTTTCGAGTGAGAGTGGTGTGAGGAAAGTGAGTGCAGGCCGAGCATGCGCCAGCGCTGCTGAGATTTTCACTTTCTACGCGACGGGACACTGTACACTGTGAGTATCGGTACCCCGGCATTATGTAATGTTTGTGTCTAAAACGTCAGAAAATTACGACTACGTATTTGAACGTAAGAGTTTTTATTAACGTACACGATATCTTAGTTAGAAAACACTATCTATAAGGAAATTCCTTTGCATTGACCTCATAGGTGGCGTAGTGGTTTTAAACACCGACTAGGCGTGTGGAAAATTATGGGTTCAATCTCTATCTTAATTGTTAAATTTACTGTTATTTGTTTTAAATTTTTATGCAGTAGTATATTTAGAAACTCCCAAAATTAGCATTTCCTATTATAATCGCTGTATTGGTAAGAAATTGAAATTAAAGTTAATTAGTAAAAGTATGATAGAAGAGATCATCTTGTTTGGTGTCCACAAATAGAATGGGATACAGCAGGATATTCAATATAAGTCGTAGCTCCTTATTATAAATCTAGATATCAACGATATCATAAAAATCTTAATATTTAACTATCCATAATAAAAGCTGCATATAAAGTTACATGTCTTTTAGAAAAACCGAATAGATTTTAATAGAAATCACTAACCTTTCTTTTAATGACATCTAATATCATATTTATAAAATAAAATATTCAAAAATGAATTTAGAGCCAAACTAAGCATAGTTCATACCAAGGATTCTACAACTCGAATAGCTTACTTACACATATTATATGATGAAGACAAGACCAATTGAAATAGATACAAAAGCCATAATTAAAAACAACATAACATTAAATGTGACAATGATAAGCGGCATCAAAACCGCAACTACCAATTTACATCTTACAACAACTGCTACTTGTTTGATGGTAGCCCCATCGGTTTAAGATTAATCTTCCAAATGAATCCCCATAAAAATGGAATTGAAATCCAAATAGATCCCCTAGGGGATCAGTGTGGACGAAAATTCCACTTAGATCCCCCAGAGGATCTAAGCTGGGGATCCAAGTGGACGGAGCCCCCTGCACATCATTGTTGTCTTCATAACCATTTTCTTATTCACCAAGAAACCTGCCCTATAATCAAAACTACTGAATCCTGACAAAATTTACTGGTGCCTGAATGGCAGAGCTTTGTTCAGAATTTTTTTTTTGGTAAATTATTTAAAAAGGAATTCTAGTTAGATCTATTTATCGCCCTAGAAACCTCCTGCATACTAAATTTCATGAAAATTGTAGGAGCCGTTTCCGATATTCAGAATATATGTATAACAATTGCTCGTTTATAGATTTTTCAGGTCAGGTAGTCATAGATAGGTAAATCATACCCAGACACAGCAAATAATCATGCTCTACACACAATTATTAGTGCTGGTTGGGAATCGAACTCCCTCTGGATTTGCCAGGGTGACTAAGACAAGTTGTCCCATTATAAATACTTTTAAATTGATGAAAGTGAATTTCGAAATTGAAATACGAAAAATAACATAAAAATACACTTTTATAAATTTGTATATACTAGTTGTTACCCGCGTTTATGTCGGTTATCGCGGCATATAGTAGTCTATGTGTTACTCTGATGTATAAGTTATATTACTGTAAAGTTTCATTTAAATCCGTTTAGTAGTTTTTGCGTGAAGAAGTAACAAACATACACACTCACAAACTTTTGCCTTTATATATTAGTGTGATGTACAATTGACGCACCCACAGGCGGGATAAACAAGTTTTAGTAGGTCATGTAATTTTTTACCTTTCAAGGAAAATATGGCCCCTTTCATGGTAATAAGTATGTTAGTTGAACTCGTCTATTTCTCAGTATCCTTGAAAGGTAAAAAATGACATGACCTACTAAAACGCGTTTATCCCGCATGTAGGTGCGTCAATGTAACTTATGGTGAATCACTTAGGGTATTTGTTTAAAGCAATCTTTTAAATAATTGTAGTTATAATTTAAATTTAAATACTACAAACAGTCTTAAGATCTCCAAAGGGTCCTTTTTCTCAAACCCTGTAAAATTCACTAACAAGTTACATCAATGACTAGCTGAACCCCGCGGTGTTACCCGCGGTTATTGTTGTACCGCGAGTAACGCCGCGGGACAAAGTTAGTCTAAAAAAAAGTTACCTAAGTTATTCCCTGGATCATCGGCTACCTGGCAGAGATTACCCGGAACAAACAGACAGACAGACAAAAAATGTTTTAACTACAGTTTTGCTATATGCACCGTGTATACATACAAATGCATTTAGAAAAAAGCGGTTATTTTAATATTACAAACAGACACTCCAACTTTACTCATTTCACACTATAAAATGGTTACACACTTTATATAGAAAAATTTATTGGGCGTTAAAAGGACACTTTAAAGTTGTAATACCTAGTTGATCAGATTTATTTTTGTTAGGTTTCTGATACAGTGATGGAGAAGCTCAATTTCCAAGAACCAATAACTCCTGATTCACTTCGATAGAGCGCACATTTTTAGGTCAAAACATTTCTCTTACACGTGATTATGTTATATATTTTAACTTAAAAACAAATTTATGCAATTCTGAGCCGCATGTTTTTTGTCAACGACTCGAAATCTAAAGTTGTACATAACAGGCAGATCAGATTTATTAGTCTCAAAAATAATACCTAACTAAAAGACTAACATAAAATAGTTACGTTTATTATATTTTCTACATTTACTTTCAAATAATAACTAGGAAATGAAATTCAAATTCGTCTTCCCGGAAACGTGAATTACAATGAAGATAATTAATACCGAATAATTATTTACTTCATAACAAACCAAATATAATTTCATAATATGAATATTTTATTTTTTAAATTTCAGAAAAATATTTATGAACTGTATTTACTTCCCCTTTTACACGCAAAACATAATATGAAGCTAACTGACCCGCAGAATTAAAATGCGTCTCTCAAAAGAAGTTGATGTTTTTTTCATGTTTTCTCACCGTCTGAAAATTCCATGCACTTCCATCAATATCAGATCAAAATAAGCCAAATAGGTTAAGCTATTCCCCAGTTTTAGTAAGACTAACGAACAGCAATATTCATTTAATAAAAATTTGTAATCGCTATGAAAAGTTGCAATAATTACATTTCCCGAGATATTTTATAAGATTCGTTTTAATGAAGGATACATTGGTATTTATTTACGATACAGTCACGTGGGTACATATTCTTAAGTTTAATACGATGAAATGTTCGTACATTTCATAATTATTCTGGATCGGAGTCAATCCCAGAGGTTAAACAATACGATTTGCTAAGTACATTATCATTTTAAACATTCATAAAACATCAACAATTATAACATCCCATTGCTGGGCTCAGGTTTCCTTTCAAGAAAGGGTTAAGGCCATACGTCCTGGCCAAGTGCGGGTTGGAGACTGGCAAGACAACGTTGTGGCTACGTGATCTTGCCGTTGGATGTTTTTAAGCCGCCCAAAGGCCTCCAACTAAGCTTCACTTTTAAACATTACTAAGTACTTAAGTAGGTAGTTTATAAGGATAAAGTCGATTTGTTGCGCCGGCAGCATTGACCCGGAGGAGTAAGGACGACCCGCATTGGCAACCGAATGAGTAATTGAGTATTCTACATATATGTGTATTTAGTTATATATGTTTCGTACAATGCGTTATGCAGTTGCAACATAACACAATAGTCATTAGAAAATCGTTTGTTACCGAGTTTTGTCTTATTCTTCTGTTAGTATCTAAGTTTGTTAGAGTTCTTTTGAAAGGGGTATGAAGCATACAATAGGGATGTTATGGAGCTCTGTATCTGTACCAAAAAAACCAAACGTTTTGGCTAAGAATCAAATCCATCAACGAAGTCTAGCGAGATCACTCACCACTACGAGGTTACTAAGAGGCCATTTATATGATCTAAAGGTTCGGCTCTTACTTTCTGTACTAAGTAGTTTCCAAACCTGGAACTCATTATCAGCACAAGTGTTTTCCTCCCACTATAATGCCGGATCTCTTTATTAGGGTGTGAAAAAGCGTCTGCAAGGCTGCCATAGTTTGTGTCACCATTGTGCATTTGCTCCTCTTGGATTGTACTCATGCTTTCCATCAGGCAGAGTGGGATAACTTTGGCTAGCTCAAATGTACAGCAGGCCAAGCCAACTATAATGGTAGTAATAAGTAGTTATTAAAACATTTAATTAGGTTGATTGTTTTTCTGTGATTTCAGTACTAGAAATATAACAAATCATTTTATTTTTGTATTTTTCTGTTGATATTCATTTAAAATCTGATAACCGTGACGTCTGATAAAATCAAATAATGGCACAGACAAAGACCGATATAATAGTATATTAAATAACCGTTAATAAATTTAAAATACTTTAATATATTAATATCTATGGACTAATAAATAAAGTGAGCATTTACATCATAGAGGTAGATTTACATACATAGTTAACAATATCAGACAGTTTTTATATTTTTTTTCTTTTAAAATCATATCACCAATCACTGTCAATAGTGAACTGTCACTGCCACACGATTCCTTCATTTTTCATGCTCAGAGGTGTTATTTTTCCTCAAATATTAACGATACTAAACGGAAATTATACCCTCCCAAATAAAAGGTTTTTTTTCCAAATCGGTTATCGGTTCGGTAATCGGTTATACACATCGGAATTATGAACCAACAAACTTATAAAAATACTCTCCATTTAAAGACGTCCTCTTTTCTTTACAAGGCGATAGTAAAAAAAAAACATTTCAATATAATTAGTAATACATATATAAAATACAGTACACCTGTAAACAATTTCCAAACAAACCTAACAAATGACTCACAGACACACGAATCACTCACAAAAAGCACCTAACGCATGTCTGAGCCAAGTTAAGCAACACAATGATTGTTCTAACTACACAAAAAACGGTCGGTATTGGGTACACGATTAGATTCGATAGACTTTAAGTCTCGTAGACATTGCATAATAGATGTACCGGGTGTTTCTCGTGTGAAACTAGTCTTACGTCACAGTTGATAAGTGTGACGCTAAATGTGGGCCGGTGTGAGCCTGTAGAGGCTGTAGAAAGTATCACAAATTGTTGCGGCCGATTCGTGGCGGACAGGTAGTTCAACTTGTTGCTCCAAAAACGGTTTGATTTGGTTACTTCTTCAATTTGAATTATACATTTTAATCTTTCTTTGAACCGATGTCACTGAAAATGTCATTAAACAGGACTCAAGAATATTTTCATCCCGATCAACGGCACTTGGATAAATGGCTTTCCGCCAAAGTGTGTATCGTGCGCTTTTCAATATAGTTTTTGCATCGTACAAACTAATCTTCGGAACTAATATTGCCCAAGTTATTTTCGAGGCTATGCGACCTTCAATAAAAGCGTAACATAGACATCAATGTCCGGCAACGAACTCTAGACTGTTATAATCGTCTGAACATTTGTCCTTTCGGACCACAGAACAAAGGAATATTCTCCTTTTCTGTATTGTCATAGAAATAAAACAGTTTATTGGAGCAAAACAACGCACATTTTTTAACTACTTTAAAACATTGATTTACCATTATATTTTTCCTTCAGTATTTTAGTTTCTGCATCTTCATCAGAATCATCGACAATAATAAACCGAAGCGCGAGCATGTAGTGTCTAAATAAATACGTTTATATATGGCATAGAACTGTATATAGACTTAGTTAGCATAGTTTTTATGTACAGAGAATCCGTAAAATTACAATAAATATTGTAGTTGATATGATGAGTGATACAACTATCATTGTACAATATGTACTTACTAAAGTAAACCTTTACTTGTATGTACATAAAACCGATAAACTTCACAAAGAATTTAGGTCATCAATGACCATTAAACGGTTTACATCGTTGTTATCTTTATGGTTACTTAGCGCGAAAACTATTATTTTAACTGTACAACGTGTACCTGTCGATAGTAAAAATCTAGTTGGCTAAAATACATATATGTGGCACTAGCTGACCCACGCAACCTCGTTTGCGTTTACTATTGCCCGTAGCTTCATAATTTTCCCCCGTTTTTGAAACATTCTCCATTGGTGCGCCCCTCATATTAGTCTTAGCGTCATGATATATATCCTATAGCCTTCCTCGATAAATTTACTATCCAACACTGAAATATTTTTTTCAAATCGGACCAGCGGTTCCCGAGATTAGCGCGTTCAAATAAACAAACTCTTCAGCTTTAAAATAGTAGTATAGATTTGCGTTTGGACAGCCATAGCGCATCAGTTATTTTAAAATCTTTAATTTTAGATAGTACTTATATGTCCACCTTTGTAGTAGGTAAACTTTGAAATGTACAAATACCTAAAAACAACTCTAATGTTTGTATGTAATATACAACTCAAGTAGGTAACATTAAAGTTAATACAGTGTAAATCCTGAACTTTCGACCCGAAGGCTTAGCATCCAAGCTGTCTGCCAACTCTCTCCACCGAGACAAACACAGATACACATTGCAACTGCATATCTATAAAAAACGCATGACTCATATTATAGTAGACAGCAATTTCTTCGCTACACGTATATTATGTGAAATAACCCACAAGTTAAGTCGCGAAGTAATTCAAGAGAACAAAAAACTTCTTACACAACATAAATGACATTAACAACTGTCATCTTGACAATCGTAAATGATGACAGCGAGGAAATCAAAACGCATTTATTCACACGATTACACACAATTTGTGTGCTTCATAAGTCATCAATTTTAAAGAAAGTTTACAGTAATTATTACCTCTCACGTCCGATTCAAATGCGTTACGACAAAATGTACATAAAATTATGTAATTACAAAGGCAAAATTCAAAGTGCCATTAAGGGATTCGCGCCAAATTGTTCATTATGTCAAACTTGGAAAAGTCGAATGATATTTCCTGTCTAATTAGTAAAACTAAACGTGGGAACTTACGTGAGTATGGTGGCAATTTGGTGGATTTGTAAACGAATCGTCGTAAGCGTTGGGTGGCGCACAACCAATCAGCTTACGGTGACGTAACTGCTTTCACTAGCGTCCAAACTTCCAAAGCAAACACGCCGATCGATTTTGTAATAATTATAAGCGGAATGCGTGGCTTTCTTATTTGGATTTTGATTCAGTTTCCTCGCTGTGTCGTAATAACTGTTATATATAATACCTACTTCCGTTTTTGGACGCCATTTTTTGTTGTAAGTTGGTCATCTACTAATATGATTACACGTAATCATATATAATTAAATTTGTGATTCTGTTACACTCAGAATGCGCGCAGGCGTTAAATAGTCGTTGTTACATAATTAACCTAATTTTTAGATGCTTTCAGATAAATATGTATTTATATTTTCATTTCGCGAAGCTATCGAACCGTAAAATTATAATTTGTGTCTAGTTAGAGTTACTTTAGGTTTTAAGGTTAATTCTTGGAAGGTTTGGTTGATTCTATAAATTTACAAACTTTACGTCATCTACTAAAGTGTGTAATTAAACCACTATTAACCAGTGATCTTAACTGCTACTGATCAGTGATCTGACTACTAGGACTGAGATAGTGGGTTCAAATCCCGTCCAGCACAAATAACTGTCAGACGATGTCCATCAATGGAACGAAAACTTTAGAATAACGTATTGGAAATATTAGTTCAGCGTCAACTCCAAGAATTATTGAGGAATATAAAATCAGTTTTAAAAACTACATATTACCACTCTTTGTCTTCAGAGTTTGCATCACATTTACTTAAATACCCGTTAATACTAATAAAAATATTAAATAAACAACTCAATCTACGGCCACTACATATGCTATTATGCAATAACTATTAATATACAAAGGACTGGCCCATGCAATCGTTCTGTGTGTGACATCGATCACGCACCAACGCACAATGCCGTTGCGAGAATCTTGCGCACGCGCCGCTGACGTTGATTTATCGGACACTTGTCAATTTATTACTTATGTTTCTTTCACTGTTGGTCTGTCTTTATATTATTCGGTTGTTTTAAATAATAATAAAATATAAATTACAATAATTTTAAGTTCCTGTCACCCGTGCTAGATATTACACCTGTATTACAGGAGCCAGTGCCCTCTCCTTTATATGTGGCTGTTACTCTTTTATGCAATAAAGGTATCACTATCTACATTAAGTTACATTGTTTAAAATTACAAATAAAACTCAACTTCTAATTATAAGAAATAAGAATACAGTTTTAGATTATTAATATGATATAAATTTTTGTTGTATTGCTGAAGTCCTCTGTTGTATTGTGGAATGAAAGAGTGAGTGAGTGTCAGAGGGTGTGTAGAAGATTCTCTCTTAATGAGTTGACATGAGAGGGTATAAAAAATGAGTGATTTTTAAGTGCTTCGTTTAATCCTGAATTATCAGCAAACATTTTGTAGCATCATACGTAAGCTTCTCACTTTTCAACGTTTAATTTGTGTAAATAAAGTTTAAATATAATATTAAGCCGAAAAAGTTGGCGTATGGTAAATTATAATAATATCTATTTACAAGTTTTACAGTAATAGCCACTTCAATTCTCTCTCCCTTTATGTACTACTTACTAGTAGGTTTTATAGCTTTCTTCCCCTGTATTTCTAAAGTATCTCTTAATCTTAGTAACTTTTGCCGGCGGTTTATCTCCATGTTAAATTTCACTAAAATCGATTCAGCGGTTTGACCATAAAGATATACATGGACAGAAAGAAAGAATTTATGATTGAAACATTGAAATATGTAGTAATAGGTCAATGGGTCTAAAGAACTTGGTTAAAAACAGTTGAACGACTACGACAGAAAATATAATTTGTTCTGAGAATGGAACACTCCATAGACATTTCAATAATCTAAGAGTTTATCACTCTAAAAGTGAATCTTATATTTTATTTTTAACTAGCTGAACCCCGCGGTGTTACCCGCGGTTATTCTTGTATCGCGGGTAACGCCGCGGGACAAAGCAAGTCTAAAAAGTAGCCCAAGTTACTCACTGGTTCATTTGTTACCTGCCAGTGAAAGTCCCGTCAAAATCGGTCCAGCCGTTCCAGAGATTACCCGGGACACAGAGACAGACAGACAAAAATTTAAAAATATATTATTTTGGTACATGTATCGTGTATGCATTTATTTAAAAGCGGTTATTTTAATATTACAAACAGACACTCCAATTTTATTTATTTGTATAGATTTATCTTTATTTTTCGTAATTTCGCTTTTAGGCTAAACGAAGCTTAAACTAATTGTTAAAACTACAAAACGGTCAATTTAACAAATTGTTGTAAACAATAACATTTGCCTTATTAGTCTTATCTTATTATCTATTAATTAAAATTGGCTAATGACTGTGTAGTGCGCCGGCGCAACCATCTGCGCAGATGAGTAGATACGCGCGGATACGCTAACCAAATCAGGGCTGCAACATCACAGATTAAAAGCTAATTATGTTTAATGTTATTTTTAATTCATTGATCGTGTTTAATGTTAACATAACAGTATCTTTAAATGAAAAAGAAAATAATTATAACTAATGCATACTTTTAATCTGACACAAAATTAAATAAAAGTTTGTTTCAAAAAGCGTATCGTAACTTAATTGTGCCTTATTTCTAAGCAATTAGTAGCCAGAGCCATTTTGACTTTATCTATATAAAAGATTTTTGTGCGAGGGTAGTACCGCTTCGGCCGAGCCGGCCCGTTCGTGCTGAAATCAGCGTGGCTCTACTACCTTACGAAGGAGAGACTTAAGTCCAGTATTGTTAAAAGCTGTTGATGTGATATGATGTTAGATATTGAATTCTTCATCAAAGAAACTCTGTAAACCTAACTATGAAGGAATAGAATACAGGGAAATAATAGATAGAAGACTATTTTACCCGGCTGCGAAAGAAGGGGGTTTTCTTTTTCGATTTATGTATGAAATATACACGCACGCCCTAGAGCCTAAATCTCTTTTCGTATTTTTATGTTAATGCTGTCAATAGATTCGTCTCAGTCGTGAGAGTGAGTACATCAAAATTAAAAAAAAACTGAATTTAATAAAGATGGCAGATATTGACGCAGTCGACTTTTTTGAAATAATTGTTATTAACTGTCTGATTTAAAATATCTAGTGTGACACTTATCCCATTTACTTAGACTAGCCAGTCTAGGGTGGCAGCCCTACTGTAGAAGCGCAGAGACGCTCTGGCGGTCAGCGACCCACGCGGTGTGGTCGATAGAAAGTGAAACCTGTGGGGCCCTAGAAAATGAGAGTTTATTTCTAACATTACTATTTCACGCGTACCTACTGTACTTCTTTAATAATTAAATTAATTAGTTAAATTATAGAGATGAATAAAAGTGACGGACTTTGGAAAGTTATGAATTATGATCTTTTTAATTACATTACTTAAACGGCAAACCAACAATCCCGAACACCAGACGCAACTGTTTAAGTAATTTAAATAATCCTATTATTTTTTTTGCCTGCATTTTACAATTTGATTTGCCATGCATGAACGAATGAACATGTCAAACCATTATAGTTATCATTCATGATAACGACATTTACTTTGTTAATACATAATATTATTGATATTTAACGAAATTTAAATCTTATTATGTACTGTTCTTAAAATTGGAAATACACATTAACGCATTTAAAAATTAAGATAAAAATCATAGTATGAAAGGATCACCCTATTTAGATTCTTAGATTCTATCGTTATCAAAACAATCCTTCGTAACATTTATCTAAAATATACAACAAGTTTAAAGTGAATCAAATTAAACGGTTTTTGTTGACGTTACATTTTAAGTTCATAATTTTCATAGAGTATCTTATTGCTACATACATAAACTTCTCAATCGCTTTATCCATGATCTAACAATTCAACAAAAACGCTAATAGAAGACATAAAATGAGGTCGAAGACCCAACATCTAAACAAAAGAGGAAATTTAATAACACAGACAATATAGGTCGGTATTTCTCACCCCGTGTGAACCGATATTCCGAATAACAATTGGCGGAAAATTTATGAAAACTGTGACCCAGAAAGGTTACGCGATTGTGTAATGTTGGTAAATGAATTGTGCACTCTCAAAGAGAAAGAAAACATGAAACAAACTCTACCAATCAAATCACCTTGGCAGCGTGGTAAGTCAGTAGTTCAGATACATGGATGCTTATTCTGATGTTCGGAATCTCTTTAGACTAAACTAAAAGTCACCAAAGATAAGTTTTGACCTGTCAAACAATATCCTAAATGTCAAATATGGACTAAAATTAGATATGTGACTCTAAAAACAGTTTTCTTTACTATATTACAAAGACAACATTTTGGAAATCGCTTCACTAAAATAAGGGAATAAGATAATTTTGGATAAATTGTACAGACAGCAACAACACACACAATAAGTAATAGCAACAGATTAACAACATTACCTATAAATACATACCTACCTACCAAAGTAAAAACGATGTTAAACTATTTTTAACATTTCCCACATTAGGTACAACGTCTTTTAAGCGTATAAATAATTTGTAATAAGAGTGATAAACTTGACACAAAAAATTTAAAACTTGTGAGAAATAAAATGTAAAAGAACAATTTTTTTACATTGTACACACAAAAGGCTTTAAACAATCTTAGTACAATAATGTCTCAAACTTAGTCTCAAATGCTTTTATCTTCACAACAAAAAAAATAGATGCCAGTGTCATTTCTACGTCTAGGTTAGGTTCACGTGAGAATTCTACAAAGAATTTAAAATGTCGAGCTTTGTATAAGTATATTGTTTATTTAACCAATGTGTAATTCTCATGTTGTTGAATTAATAAAAGAATGAAGATATTAAAATGATAACAGACACAGAACAATCGCATATAAATAGTTTTGTTATGTGACATTTAAGGACTAATTAATTATTCTTTAATTAATAATTTGGCATTTAAACACCAAATGATTTGATGGTGTATCTAGAACCTGTACTTCAAGCCATTCTTTAAGTCTAAGGAGCACTAGCTGCATAATTTTGTCCCATTTTATGGATGACACAGCCTCGTTGTAGTAATACTCATCTGTACATTTAGTCGTTTAAATGTTTTTCTAATCTTAAATTCTTTTTTCTTTCTCTCTAAAGTAAGGCCCACGCCCAACAGTGGATTAGACTGTTGATGATCGAAACTCTTTTACTTTGATTTATAAAGTCGATACTAAATTATTTCTAGTGATTATTAGATCAAGACGTCGAGTATCACCTGATGGTGAGCGATTACCGCCACCCATAGACACCCCAATACCAGAGGCGTCACAAGTGCGTTGCCTACCTTTGGGGGATGGGGAAAGGGATGTGGGGAGGGTTGGGTATGGGCCTCCGGTATTGTACAAATGCATTATATTTTAAATTAACCTTCAAGGAAACAAACTCAAAAAAATTGCTATAAAACTTAGTAAATTAAAAATCCCTGAGCTCACGCATCCTCAAAACTATATATAAAAAAAACTATTTCCCGGTGTTTTAAACCCTATTTTTTAACTTCTTCCTATTCATAAAGACTATATTCCATATTTTTCTTGTAATAAGTAATATCCGGGACAGCAAAAGACCACAAGCCCTCGGCAAAAGAAATTGTATAATCAGTGGCAGTGAACGTACATCCATTTTCACTGAACGCTCCAATTCCCGCGGCTGAACACCGTCATAGCTCGCGGAGAAATTAAAATGTAAACAATAAACGCCTAACTCGACAATTGCAATAAGACGTTTTAAAATGAATCTTTAGTTAACGCATACCAACCAAAGATGGCCTTCGACGAATACCACCGGAGTTTATTCATCAAATAGACCTAACATTCCAGACTTCTTCATTATCATCATCATCAGCCTATCGGAATCCACTGCTGGACATAGGCATCTCCAATTGCACGCCACTTGGATCGATCCTCGGCTAAATTACAGACTTATGTCTACTAAAATCTTAACATCTAACTAAAGACAGTAAAAAAAATTGCTTATTTCCACAAGGTTAGCCTAAAAGTAATCTTTTAATAAGAGAATTCCTTTCTTTGGATGCGAAAAATGTGAGGTGATATTTTGGTTATTCTTTTCATAAATATTACCCAGTTATCGTTATGTAGTGTTCAGCTTACTCTTACAATAACTCTGCTATCGATGCAATGAGATATAAAGTACAATTTAAAATACAAAAAAATAAACAAAATTTGCGTGTTGACAACGAGTACCACGTTTTTGTCTGCATAAGAGAAATTGTCACATAAAAGCAAAACATCCACTTAATAATTTAAGTGAAAAGTAAATAATGTACGCTTAAATATATATCATTGAGATGGCTGATGTACAAACAGATAGATATATAGTTATTAGAGCGGAGTTAATTGCGCCTGTTTGTGGAAGCAGCCTCGGCAGAGCCTTCGCATACACTGTTCAAATGTTCGCTGGAGGTTAGGAAAGCGTGGCGGAACTTGTGGGAACCAAACGCATACACCATTAAAGTTTATTAATTACTTCCATACGCTAAACACTCGTTTCATACATATACGGTATTTGATAATAGAAATTAGTCTTAGGTAATAGTTTATTTTTTCAATATCGCTGACTTAAATTTTTTTTTTCATTATCATCAGCAAAGTAAAAACTGTCACTCTTCACTCCATAATTTTCATCCTTTGTAGTTGAATTTTGTATTCAAGTTAAGAGAAAACTTTAAAACAGAGATCTGAGATACCAACTAGAAAAAAATCTGCTTAAATGAGAACCTCTTTCTTTTTAAAGTTGGCTAAAAACGGGATCTATTACTTTATTACGTAGTTTATATTCTGAGTCTTCGTAAATCCTAGTTTCCACGTGCTTTTATAATACATCAAGTACATAGCCTAACGTTAAACTTAATTTTTTACCTAAAGTTTTGAGGATAGCCCAAAGTTCGGTTTCAATATCGGCGAAATTACTTTTTATGGATAAAAGTCTAACACCCTGGAAACTCTAATCTGAACTTCTTATAAAACGATGAAAACTCATATACGTATTTGTAATTTTATATTAAAACTAGCTGTCCCGGCAAACGTCGTTTTGTCATAACTACAAATAAATTAAAAATTAATTAAAAAAACATTGTCCAGCGGACAAAATTGTAAATCTAAACCATTCCCAGATCCCCGTAAGAACACACACAAAAAATTTCATCAAAATCGGTCCAGTCGTTAGAGAGTAGTTCAGTGACATACACACTCACAGAAGAATTATATATATAAAGATTGCTAACGGTTACTTTTAAAAAACTTTGAATTTAAACAATGACCGAAGATCTAAACTAAGCACTCGGTTATTTCTGATTAAAATAAGGAAGTATTTTAATAACGTATTCCAATGACCCCACAGAGCACAACACTGAACCCCCTATTTGCCCCGGAAAACACGTTAAGCCGCCATACGAACCTTTTTGGCAATCATTTCAGATAGTTCGACCTCTAATAGGTCCCTACGCCCTACAACAGTCTGTCTAATGAACTTGAATTTCGAATAGCAATTGGGTTGTGGTAGCTGAATGTTCCGAGAAAGAGAAGATTTATCTAGTCCTACAGTTGCCACAGTCTTCGATTAAATGAACTATTTTCCTTAACAGTTTCTTTATTTGTAGCGCATAACATAAATTATTCCACGTCGTAAATCGTCATCATTTCTGACTAAACAATCATGCATCTTATTTATCAGAGTTTCACCATTAATAGCCATGTAATTAGGACTTTTTTCACGTAACGATGTGATTGCAAATAATCGGGTTGTAACACTTTATCGAGTAATCTATAGAAAGCTCGCACTCTGTCATCTTTTATGGTGATCTTGTCTGTTACATTGTGACATTTTTCTAAGAGAATTGGCAGGAAATGCTTTCTTGCATATCCTCTTGTTGAGTAGGTTTAACGAGTGATCTATTCCGATCTATGTATATTAGGTACATTTTAAAGCATTTTTAATAAAAAAAACCAGTTGTAAGTACTATAAATACAATTTTAATTGTGGTTTTGACTGTATATTTATGGGTAAAAGTAGTTTCGACTAAAGCTTTAATCATAAATACTATAATATATGCGGATATATAACATGTTTTGACTGCCTCTGTGGCGCAGTGGTAGCGTATGCTTGAGGTCTCGGGTTCTTTTTCCGGGTCAGACCAAATGTTTGTATGATCTGCAAATATTAGTTTCGATGTTTGAGTGTTTTCTATGTATAATATGTATGTATTATACAACAAAAAAGTATATAATTATGTATTTATATTAGATGTCTAGTACCCATAACACAAGCTCTGTTTAGCTTGGGACTAGATGGCGTTGTGTGTTAAATGTCCGAAATATTTATAAACTATGTTTATTTGTGTATTTCTAAATAAATACACGTGTACAAAAAATGCCAAAGAGCCTGTTAAGACTTGACCTACTGGTTAGCAATCCTGACTGCCGAGTTAAAGGCCGTGGGTTCGATATCCAGCCAGCCAGGATATTTTGTGTTGATTGTGATTTTTGAGTTTTTTTCTTAAAAATATATATGGTAATTTTTAAGAATATATAAATGTGTTTTTTCTTATAAACACATGTCATATGCCTGCTTAAACGCACTCATAATAATAATAATCGCTTAATTGTATGGTCCATTCATTTAGATAGTGTCGGTGCACCCGCACGCAGTTGTGGTTATTGTTGTGAAATACAAATATATTAATTCGTACAATGGCCGTAAACTGACAAATCTTACTTGCATGTGGATGTACGCCGCAGGCGGACTTTTTGGTGTTGTGGTGGCTGACCTTATCTTAGCGAATGGACTATACACCAGATTACTTACAGAGGTAACTTAAAGCTAGGAGGTACAATTACACAGACTACTACGACTATAGTTTTCTATAGTCGTTATTAAAGGCCGCTGTCTACCCCTTTGTCATGTTCAGTCAATATATATTTCCTCAATATGTCCACAATGAGTAAACGCACGCCAGTAATTCACTCAAACGCGGCGGCCGCGATGCGTACATGCAATGTAAGCGCACGAGTTCTTGATACTTATGGACTTCATCACGGAACGTAATGAGAAATTCCTGTAAATATATAATCTAAATCTCGAAAACGGCTGCAACGATTTTCATGATACGCAGGTATCAGGGGCGATAAATCGATCAAACTAGGACTCATTTTGAAAAAAAAATATCAAAAACAATACCAGTTATCCAGGTAGTTAAATAATAAATAAGATTAATACAATGTAGGTATTTCATCGTAATATGTACATATGTTTTATATATATGTCTAGTTATCACAAAATATTCAAAAAAAGATAATGCTAAAAAAAACAAATGAATACCGTATAACAATGACAGATACTATTTTTTTCCAATGACCTGTTCCACACTCTGCATCTATCATAAAGGTTTTATTTGATGCGAGCGCATAGCTTAAGTGTACTAAGAGTATAAAGGGGTAAAGCTTTTGAAGATTTTTAAAATTCTCTTACCAATAAAAAGCCACATTATTAGTGAGTGTCATAGAGTCATAGTCTCATATTAACCCGATATACGATTACTGCGATGTCCGATAACAGCTGGAGTAAAATAATCTCAGTGTGGACTTTATAAATTATGATTTTTTGTGGTTGGCTAACATGAATAAAATAACATATAGGGAAATATGTGGAAATGGTACATGACTTGCATATTGTTGGACCCGCAACCGCACGTTTGTTTTCAATCACTTTCATTTACGTATCATGATTTCACCAGCTGATTATCGTTGCATTTTCTATAGTTAGTTTTCGTGATTGGCTGTTAAAGTATCGATGCACACTTTTACCTTCACTCGATAAATGAAAGAAATCGATTCTGTGGTCATTTGATCCAGTATGTGATGCCGGATACGTATACGCATTGGCTCTGCCATTAATTTTCTTTTCATAGTATAAAATAAAGTCGATTTAAGCGGACAGCGACTACTACTCAACGAATTTTGATGCAGTTCTCAGCAATAGATACCTAGAGTTATTCAAGAGGAAGGTTTAAATGTGTATTACATACATATTATAGTTAAGAAAACCCGAGAACTTCAAAGACTTCAGTGTAAAGCCGGGCCGGATTGCTAGTTAGATTTTAAATGTTATATTTAAATTAGTGTTATAATTTTTATCAAGTTATAAAAGTCAATTTAAAACACCTTCACGATTTAAGGGCAACAACAAGAGACTCGGCCAATGCTACAAATATTTATAAATAAATTATAACCAACACAAGTACAATTTAAAAAAAATAAAACCGACTTCAAGGTTCGACTCGATTTCTCTTAGATGACATCATCTGATATTAATGTCCTTATCATGGTACCACTGTTGGGACATCTCCTTTCCATTAAAAAAAAAGTGATCAAAATCGGTTCATAAACGACGAAGTTATCCGCGAACACACATAAAAAAATATATTTATACGGTCGAATTGAGAAACCTCCTCCTTTGTTTGAAGTCGGTTAAAAAATGTTTTTATTATGATATTCCACATACGTGTCACTCAAAGTTAGCTTACTTATTTACCGAAATATAAACCAGGTTTGTAAACATATATGTAACCGGACACGAATAAAAACTAAAATGGCGGTAATCAAAATTTACTCTCAGTAAAATAGCATTATAGGAAGTTAATTTACGTATCCACTGACCGTAACAATAATTCAAAGAAACAGAAATTATTCACTTTCTCTTTAAATATACGAGCTCTTTAAAACGTTAATTGAACATATAATTATGAAATAAAACATAAAACTGGTTAAACTATCAATGATTTCGTAAGAGCACACACAACCCAACATAACGCGTATTATTTTCTCTTTACAGATGAATCCCGTGATACGACTGAGCGTCGTAATGTGGTTGATCTGCGCCACAGCTGCAGAGACCACAGAACAAAACTCCACTTCCACCACAAAAGCAATTCGCACCACAATATTACCATCGAGGACCACCAGAACTGAACTCAAAGTCTCCAGAAGCCTCAATCCACTTGATACACAAACTCTAAACGTCAGAACAAAATCCGGTCATATGACACAATTAATTGTCAAAAAGAAAGACAAATCCACTACCTACGCCAGTAGTACTACTGCGTCCCCTACCACAGCCTCCCTAAGAACAACGATTTCTAATTTTAATGTGACGTCAGAAGAAGTAAAAAATAAAACAGAAGCACGAGACCAAAGAAAATTAAATTTCATGGGAACAGTCAACAGTGATTTAGCTGGATACGACTATTACCAAAGTCGTAACAAAAACACTGAAGAGTTAAGTGACGTTCAGGCAGAGTACGGTAACTGGTCTCCAGTATCTGTTTACCCTGAATCTCATATTCAAGAGGATGGCCGAAAACCTGAATCTGATCCTGAAACGTCAAGTTATTATCCCACTTATGATAATGACAAGAAGACGGAAAACAAAAAAGTGTATATTACTTCAACTAGCCTTTTGGACTATGGTGGACCTATCAAAAGCTACAGATTTGACCCACACAATCCAGTTATAAAGAATGATAGGAACCCTGTTTACATTGAAGTGGTAAGCACTAAAGTATCTGAAGGTGAAGGTAAGTCCTTCAAAGTACCAGATCCTGTTATGGTAAGCTCTGACCCATCTTATATTAAGAAAGCCATCGAAAAGTTCAACAAACGTGGAAGGTCGATACTTACTCTTGGAGAAGACGGTATTCCAGAAATTCAAGGTGTGAGGATGCCCGATGACGAATCTGACAAGAAAACATGGCGTAACGCAAGAGTCGTAAATGGAGAGCTACTTCCTTACCCCGAAGGTTATACTCCACTAAAAGCTGTACCTGAAGCTGATGTCTACCCTGATATTGGAGGTGCTGAACCCGCACAAAGTTTCGGCCCCTTCACTAAGGAAGACAACTTTGAACAAAAAGATGGGCCATTTACTAAATTCGATAATTTAAAATTCGAAGTATCTGACGCAACTGACCCATTATTGACTAGCGAGAACTCGGCATACTCGTACAAACAGAAAAAAGATAATTACTATCTTAAACCAGGCTACGGTCCTTTCACTAAAGCTGACAATTCCAAGGTAGCAAACTCAAAGCTCATCGAGTATATTAAACAGATTAACGAACAAGAATCAAAACGTGATTACTTTAGTGGACGTAGCTCGAAATCACACAATGGTGATCTAGAATATGCAGAGAGTCATATCCAAAGGCGAATGCTTCAACATCCGGGAGAAACGAACTTCCCAAACTCCGCAATGTACACTCCTAAAAATGCTAAACCAGCTTTCGACGAAAGCGTAAGGAATCCTGTACTTCAGTACGCTCATCCTGATTTGGGGGTGCAGCCTGCAAAATCTCCTCGTGATAACTTGGAAAATTATGAAAACAAAGAACGAAAAATTAAGTATTATACTAACAACATTCCGAAAAGTGCTCACCCTTATCCTATGGAGCCAATCAACGGTTATGGACAACAACGGTCTCAATCATCCATCAATGCGAACAAATACTACGAAGATGAATACAACAAGTTTTCTTATTACGACAACAGTTACAGCCCCCACCTGGCGAGGTACCCATACGGTAACTACGCCTATATTAAACGTGTACCTGAGCCATCTCTATGGAAGAGGATTACGGACTCTATGAAAGACACAATAAACACTGCCAGCTCTGCTGTTCAGCAATTTACACGGCCAATCATTGAACCCATTGCAAAAGTTACCCAACCGGTATTTGACCCTATTGTCGAAGCAACACATAAAATTTCTTCAAACTTGGGTCTTTACCCTTCAAATAGCATTCAAACTCAGAGATATGCACAAGACAAAATTGGTATAGTTCCTGCTGGAGCCCCTGGTATGCTTCCAGCTATTGGCCTCATGGCTGGTGGAGCAGCATTAGGACTAGGTGCAGTTGCCATGGGGCGATTTTTAGATGTTAATCTAATGCGCAGTGCCGGTGCGAGTGAAGAGGAAATTCAAGAGGAACTAGAAAAAGAGCACAAGAGAGCGTTGGGAGCTACGTATGATATCGATAAACAGATTTTAAGTAGTCAAAAGGTTTATGATGATAACTACAAGATGCCTAGTGAAAACGTGTACGTTGTAATGTCACCAGATGAGGTGACGTCCAGGTCTAAGCGAGACGTGACGAGCTTCTTGCAAGAGCCCATGTACGAAGGTGCAAGGCTAAGAAGAGTGAAGCGGAAGCACCTCGTGAAAAGGTCGCTTCATGAAGACTTTGACGATGACTTACAACATTTAGACAGTCCCTCGAGCTCTTCCTCTCTTACGTCAGCAGCAATGAACTTAGTGAAACAGACTGATTGGAGAGACTCTCAGTGTGCAAAGTTCACTTTCTGCAAAGTGCTTACGTCACAGCCTTCAGATTCTATCTTTGTGATGGAAAAGAAAATGGAGTCTTTATTAAAACTGTAAGTATAAATGATTATATTTTTTAGCTTGAGCTACAAACAAATATGCTGCAGTTTCATTCCTACAAATTTAATATTTTATGCAAGCGTGTGATAAAAATAAGTTTCATTATTTTACCACATTACGTTTCTATAGACAATAGCTCGTTGCACAACCTCGGTCACGATATATACTACAAACCTTTACACTGAGAGGCCCTTTACTTACAATCTGATAGAAATCACCAGGAATCGTGCGTTGATTTAACAGTATCAATATCTAAATCTAATTTCATTGTATGAGTTTCTAATAATTTTAGTTTTAGCAATTACTAATACCATTTTTTTTAAATCATAACAATTAGAAAACAAATGTTCTTTATCGTTGGATGAGTCTTTGATATTTATAATTTTCAAGTACTTCATGGCAGTGTCCATTTTCATCCTTCAAGCTCCATAATTCCGTTAACTATGACTTATATAGTCACACAAAACCCGTATTTTATATGGTAAACGTACCTACCCTAGCGATGGTAGTTAAAATTCTTTAAAGTGTAGTTTACACTTATGACAACATGCTATATCTTATCTATCAACAGAAACCTTTTAACATGATTACACACATGCTTATAATATCGCCTGTAAGAGTATGTTGTTCATTTTGCGGTTTAGTAAGAGTTCCAAAACTGCTCAATGACACAGCAATGTCGGCTTCAAACGCCAGAGTCACGACTTGTAGTCTATGTAACAACGCAGCATGGTGACCCACACCATGGCGGCCTAGTGATGCTTCTGCATCATTGGGCCTCCGGTCTCTACTCACCGACGAAACACGATAGCATGGACGCTGTTATTTTACGTTAAGCTTAATAAAACTGTAGGTCATAAACACTTTGCCAGTCTGGCATATATTCTGAAATACTTACGGCAAAAATAATAAATATAAAACGAACGAAATGAAAAACTGATTCTAATTCCGTTCATCGAATAACAATATATCATTATTTGTGGTAATATTAGGATCAGATTCCCTTTCCATCACAGACCTTACAGCAAACCACGCCGATATACATGTCCCATGGCAGTAATACCTATGTATAAGGTATGCACTTACAATGCATTACACATAGCAGTGGGTAGTCTGCTAGCGCTGTCAGCTTATAGAAACCAAGTGAAAGTGACAATCGCGTCTGATGCTCACACACATGTACCTGATAATACGTCATTAGTCGATAACAGGACTTCAGACAAGGCTAGACAAGTCTACATGTGTTTGACATGTCTGACTGGGATGGCATACGCGGTGAAAGTGAGGGCTTATCGTGTAACATGGGTTATGAATCGTATATTATCTGTTTTACAACCACAAGGCAGCCAGTTGAATATAAATATGATTTTGATATGAATATTTTAATGATTGTAAGTGTAATCTACCTATATATATGTAAAAATGAATCCCTATTTGCCTTGGTCACGACATCACGCGTGAACGGCTGAACCGATTTTTCTAATTCTTTTTTTGTTGGATAGCCCATTTAGCGAGGAAGGTTTTAGGCTATGTAACATCACTCTACGACCAAAAGGAGCCGGGTATCGATCGAAAATGTTGGGACAATGGAAAAAATATTTCTTATGGAGAGACGCAAACGAAGTTGAGCGGGTCAGCTAGTATTATATATTTTCGAGCGTTTATTGGTCGAAAGTTCCAAACTAACAGTTAGATTATATTTTCCATTCTGATATAAAGCTTGAAGCCAAAATAAATAAAGACTGATTGGGCTTTGAAGTTCTTAAGTGGTGATCGTGTACTAGAAGACGCAACGTTGGTAGGCCCCCCACAAGATAGTGAGGGTAGCAGGAGGCCGCTGGATGCGGGCAGCACAAGACCTGTTATTGTGAAGAAGGTTTCATGAGGCCTATGTTCAGCAGTGGACATCTTTTGGCTGAGATGAGGATGATGATACAACTTATTGAGATTTTCTGTGATTTGGTCTTAACGTATCAAATAAGTATCAAGTAAGTCGGAAAAAATCCTGCCAATTGAGAACTATTTTGACATGCACTGCCTGAACTGTTTGCGTTTCACGACCATAATATACCGTGTATTGTTTGCCTTAATTTTTCTTTAATATATATAATTATATATATTTATATATATTGTTTGCCCTAAATAGTTCTAAATGCAAGTCCGTGATAGTACATACTGTCGACCTTTTTAATCAACTTCAAAAAAAGGACGAGGTTCTCAATTCGCCATACATTTTTTTTTATGGGTGTTCGTGAATAGCTTCGTCGTTTATGAACCGAGTTTGATAATTCCTTTTTAATGGAACGGAGATATCTCAACGGTAGTACCATAATAATCATACATACATACCACTAAGATCTGATGATGGTATCCAAGAAAAATCAATCGATTTAGTCGTTCTTGAAGTCGGTTTTTTATTTTGTTAAAAATTTACTTGTAGTTGTCAGTATATTTTAAATAGTGAGCCAGAAACACAAACTTCATACCTTGATTGTGGAGGAACGATATAGGTTAGTATTTACCGCAAAAGCAGATATACACACCGACGGAGCCGCGGGCAAAATCTAGTGCTTAATAACAGCCTCTAAACAAACAGCTTCTAATTCAAACACGTGACAAAAACAATAAAAGTAACATTTACATGCGTTACGTCCGACGTCCAAATGCAACACTTTCTCTTTTGTCCGTCTGTCGATCTGTCCATCACGTAACCTCACTCGCAAGTCGCACATGATCATTTTACTAATGCAACGTATACCTACGCAAGAACTGGAGTAGAAACTGTAAAGGTATTTATTCAAATCGATTGATTTTGTAAAAGAAAATAAAATTAAATGTCGCTAATTTCCATCTACCTACAAAAGCACGAACACAGAGTGTATAAAAAAGTTTTTCGGCCTATAACTATGTCACGGAGAACATTTACCGACTAAATTGGTGATGTTACAAAGAACGGCCGTGTCAGAAGCACCAGGAACCTATGAACATGCAGCGATAAATATGGACGAAGTAAAAGCGGTGTGTCAGGACTATAGTAAAGTGGAGATCACTTGTCTACCTATTCCTTTGAGCGTGAAGACGTGTACATAGGCGTGATATTATCTATACTACCTATACTAATATTATAAAGCTGAAGAGTTTGTTTGTTTTTTCGTTTAAACGCTAATCTCGGGAACCACTGGTCCGATTTGAAAAAATCTTTCAGTGTTGAATAGTACATTTATCGAGAAAGGCTATTATAGGCTATATATTATCACGGTAAGACCAATAGAAGTGGAGCACCAATGAAAAATGTTTCAAAAACGGGAGAAAATTATCACGCTACGGGCAATAGGAGATGCAAACGAAGTTGCGTGGGTCAGCTAGTATACTATGTCATGGATCTTGTTCATTTAAGAGTAACATCACTAGAAGCCTAAAAATGTTATCTTTGGAAGTAGGTCTATCTTCAATATTTACGAGTAGACAACCATAGATAACTAAGACAAACTAATTACAGAATAGGGGTAGACTGTATCCAGTTATATCTTTTCTACTTAGTTAAAATTTGCTGGAATATCGCTACAAGCCAGTTGATGTCTAAGGGCTCTCCAATCTATAAAGAACACATGAGTAGGCAACTTCTAGGGAAGGAACGTATCCTTAGTTCAAACTTTTTTAGTCGCTTATAGTAGGTAATTGAAACTTATTCTATCTAAAACGATTACCTTCACATGATGGCAGACTTCAAATAAAAATAATAACCACCTTTCAAAATTCGGTTACAAACCTATGTAATGCTAATAAAAGCGTGATTATAATGAAAAATTTTTAAAATTATTATTGGAGATGAACCTTAAATAGCGAATTAGATTACTTCCAAGTACCAACTAAATTAAAAGGCCAAAATGAGATTTATGTAAATTTTCGAATAATTAAAACAAAATTAAATACTAACCATAAATTCAGGTACGTAGCAACCTACTTTCTTATTTAAAAGTAATAAAGATAAAACATAGACCAAAACATTTCAAATTTCGAACAGCTCGTCTGACGTAATATCACCTAATAGTTAGGTAACAACCGGGTGATAAGAAAAAAGATTATCGCTTCGTTTATCGATCAGATGCGATTTGGTTTCAAGCGCTTTATTTGAAGGCTTTTGCATGTGGAATAAAGTAACAATATCATAAAAGGGCAATTAGATAAAGAGCATTTCTGAGTTTTAATTCACTTGTTAACTAACAGAAAACGGGTTGGGTAATACCTTCCTCGAGCTCGATCGCTCTCTCCTCTTTCTCCTTCTGGTGCAAGGAAGAGGACTCTTACTTGCTGGGCGGTAGTAGTTTCATACCATAAGATAACAAGTATGCTTATTTACTCCTTATCACCATAAAAAACTTGTACTTTTTAGTAAAACAGTTTACTAAAAATAGAATCTAATTAAATCAGATAACCGGATATTTGTGTAGGATTCTTGAGAATTAAATTAACATAACATTTACACAAAGTTTTTCAGCTTCTAAAATAGCTGTAATACATAAAGTATAGTTTTGCTATCCAACACGCAGAGACTGCCTGCCGCCGAAATCGTAACCTCTTACATAACGTGGTGCGTTTTGAACTGCGGTGAAAGTGTTCCGACCACATTCCGAACAGAATTACATGTTCTGAACGAACCAGTATGAAACTTTTGAGGTTATACTTGTTTATTTTGAATGCATTATAACCTGTATATTTGGGTTATAAGTAATTAGATACGGATGTGATATGAGACAGCTCGTCCTTGCTTTTAGCACTGCTAGTTTATAATCAGTTTCGACAAAAATATTTTTTTACACTATTCATAAATATTCATCGACAACCCTTAGTAGTCTACTGCTATATGTAGACCTCTCCTTAGAAATGAGGATTCAGTTAAAACTTTTGTTACAAAATTCCCTTCTCTTTCCTGTGTTGTTTTCCAGCATAGTTTGCTCCCTTACTCAAGCCATGCGACACACACGGGTAGAACAGGGGTTTTTAACATTCCATATTCTTAATCAATACTTCCACTTCCTCTTCAAGAGCTTCGTCAAGCCTGAAGGTTGGCCGTCATCTTCTTGTACTCCTACTTGTCATTGGCCAGGCGGAACAGTTGTTCAACCAAAGTGACACCGGTCCAGTCCCAGATGTTTTGCCACCACGTTTTCTTACTTCGTCCAGCGCCTCTTTTTCCCTACGTTTTGCCCATCAGTGTCCATCGCCACATGAAGAGATAAACAACTAAGATCAATAAAGCCACCAGTTAACGCTTGCTGGCGGTTAGCTTGTATATGTACGTGAGTTACCCACGCCCACCTTGTTCCAATAAAGATTTGTGATTCAGAATAACTCTACTTATCCGCTTCGTAGGCTATCTGAGTAATATGATATGATCCATTCTTCGGTTTAAATTGCCCCGACCAGATTGACATCTTTTGTAAAGCTTTTTTTATTGGCTAACACCGAGTTAATGGAGTTACTGTAGGCCCAACACTCCATTCTTAATTCTCCATGGGCTCTTAACATTACAATAAATAATGTATGCATCGAATGAGGTCACCCCAGTACCAATTAAGGTTGCTTTTAAAAACAAGTAATAAACTAAAATTACAGTAACACTCGAATCCCAAAGAACCATTTTAAACAAAGTGCAATAAACCTTTAATGAGCCATCATAACCCAGTTTTATGCGAGAAAACATTAAAAAGATACTTTATAAAACTGTCAATGGGTTTGTGTAGTCATAAACCATGGCGTGGAGAAAGTGGCCCTACATTCACCATGGACCATGGGCCATGACCTGTCATGATTGTAGGGATTACGATGCTTTGTTTACACTGGGATTAAAGCAAAGCGAGCGACAACTCGTTTCTCTTGACGGATGCTGTCACGGCTTCACGCCTTTTAGACGATTTAACGTAAATGGATGTAAGGCTGCAGCAGACAACGGGTGGATGGGAACGGAGATATGTCGAGCGTAGAGCCCACAGCTGTTAGATTATGTTTAAGTTTATTATTAACTGGAACATTACAACAGCTGTGGTTTAAAAAATCGGGCTAAAAGAAACAAATAATATTCTTTTGTTAAATTGTAATACACTAAAAGTGATATTTACACTTTAATCTTGACTTTTTTTAAATAGTTATCACTGCAGTATTCTGAGTCTGAAGCAAAAAGACTTCGATTTAGGACAATGACTGCACGAATGGCGTAGTGGATTAAACGGTCGCCACACCGCTTTCTAACACGCTGAGTGTGATGGGTTCGATCCACACTGAGACGAGTCAACACTTTGTGTGACCCATAAATTGTCTTTCGTAGTCTGTGTTCTCTGTATCTGTTTCATGCATATTTGTGAATTCCCTCGCGACACTGGAATATATTTCTGGTGAGAAAGGTGTCTTTTTAAAAGAAAGAAAAATCCTTTTTGAAGTCCTTGGATCTTGGTTTTCCCATCTTACTCATTCATAAATCATATTAAAGTATACTTTTTACATTCCAGCATTTCCCGAGGCAATGACGCAACCGTAGCGGGCGTCGCACATCAGTTGGGCGACGTGATGGCTGCCAGCAGAGACCACGACTGTCATCGCTTCAAATGTGACTTACACTGACCTCTATACTTCAGAACCGCGAACTACACTTACGTTCATTGGTAGAAGTTGTATAGCCCTCGGGCTATAGAAAAAAAAACCAATTTGAAAAAAGAATGGCTTCGCGAATTACAATTTAAAAACAGTTGACACCACTTGTCATTGACTGGTCAATTAGACAGTGAATATAATTTGCTTTTATTCCATTTTATTGTACAGTACGTGTTTAACTTTCAGTTTTTAAGCAGTCTTCTAAAACTATTATAGAAAGGTTAAAACTAAAGTACATCTTCATGTTTGATAAGAAAACCGCTGTCTAGTATGCAATGCTATAAAATTGAAGTAACCCTGTTATGTACAATATTTGAAGACTCACTCCCTGTTTTCCAATTACAGCACTAGAGCGCATTATGCGGCATAATGCTTAACTTTGAATGATTCAACTACAGCAACGCTTCGCACAATCGAGCACTCTCAAAAGTAGTGTTTTTGCGTGATGCGTGCAATCGATACCAACTGTGACAAAAATTAACAAGTGTTTTTTCTTTAAGGTGGCATTGATCAAAATGTTTTATTTATATATTATCGTTAGTAATATTATTTATTGTTGAAAAAATTTTTAAAGCTTTCGTTTCGTTGCAGTTTTTTCGAAATAATCAAAGTTAATTCAAACTGTGTTAAAAAAATAAATATAAGTATGGATGAAGGTAGAACTCATTTAAAAAAATTACTCAAATCAAACAAATGTTAATGTAATTATCAAAATCCAAATTACTTAAAATAACCGTAAATAGTTTTCAACCAATTTTTATGTATACCACTTTGCTTACAAATTAATGAGGTTATTGCTAACTCTGAATATTTTTTTTTTTTCAACACTGAACTTAGCGCACTCTGCTGGTGCATTTGAAAACTAATTCACGTTCCAATTAAGCTTCAGCATAATTCAGCATTGTGCGCCAATGAGTCGCACTATGCTTTGTAATTGGAAAACAGGGATTGTCTCATATTAATGAAAAACAGACGGACTTTTTAGTGTTGCCAGTGATCAACATAAAATTATTTATTTTAATTTATTCTGTAGCCTCTAAGTTAGTTATAATGTAATACTTATTAAATTAATTACATGAACAGGAATACTTTTTATTCCCGTTCATATAGATGTGTGCGAAATTTTATGTGTAATGTAATAGCTATTTGTTTTAATGAGGTTCCTGGGTGAGATAGTCACTGTTTATTTATTTAAAGTGCGACTATGTAGATTTATAAATGTATTTTTGCACACAGAATATAAATAAGCAAGATGACATTTAAATGAAAAGCTTAGCCAGTATGTGAGTAATCGATTTTATTCGATTTAGTCGCTTGGCATTCCCTTAATCGAAAAACATTTAAGCCATATTCAAAGTCGTTCCTACAGTTTTAATAAAATCGCATATTATTATACCGGCGACAAATCAACTCACGACCATTCAACTAGGGGACTATAACTGTTGTATTGGTCGCGGTCGATGCATTTTTTGTAATGGCAACATTCACCCAGTATCTATTCCGTATTTATTGTTACCAAATAATTATTTAAATCAAGCGTTCTCTCGTTAATATTTATTGTAGTTAAATAATTTACTATTGCTATGTAATCGATAATTTTACAAAGCTATTTTATACTTTTGTAAATGCTGCATTTTATATCGATGATGACTTTGTAAAAAAAAGTGTGTTAAGTGATCATTGACTTTATGACTTTTATTAATCAAATACCACGACTTACAAAAGATTAAGACATCTAAATCTCAACACTGTCATGGTGTATGAAGTTTCGAATTGAGTTTTTGTGTCTAAATCTGTATATTTGTTTAATGAGAAAGGTGATCGTTAAGATATATTTTATTCGAATTTATAATTAAAAACTCAAATACACCGCGTTCGTTCGTAAGTTAAGTTATATTTAATAGATTGCGCTGTAAATTGTACATTTGCTTTATCCTATGACACTATGTAAATTATTTATTTATTTTCTACGATTTAAATAAAAGAATATTCAATACAAACCTTGTTGTTATTTATTTTAAAAATGTATAAATATAAATTCGTACAAATAGATGATTTCTTTTTCGTCGTTTTGTATGCCTACGTCTGAAAAACAAAACAAAACATACCATTCTTAGAAAAAGTAGATAATCATGTTATTAAATTATTTAAGAGAATTTAAACAGTTTTACTATAGTACGAAACTTGAACTATACACTTCAAGTATCGTATTAATTGTAGGCATTTACAAAAACACTCATGTTTAAAAACGTACAAAACCAACATATATTTACTTTATATTTGTTGAGATTGAGAAGCACTCACTCACTGGTCCATTATTATTATTATCTATATTTCACTTACTGTATAAATTACAAGTAAACGAAAGAAATTGTGCAACAAATCAAATGACAATATAATACAAAGCTTAATTGTATAACAGATGACTAATATATGTCTTAATGCTGGGTCAGTAATAGTGGCAGCCTTATCGCTCAAAGACAATCTCTTACAGACAATAAAAAACAAATCACAATGTTCTTACCTTCTCCTCTTCAGGGTATGTCACCACCACCGTCCTCCGAGGGAGGGGGCGCGTCTTCTGATGATAACTTGTTGCACTCAATGCACGGCTGTAACTCCTCTTCCATTAAGTAGAGCTGACAAAAGAAAATATCACAAAATATTATGGCCATACGACGGTGTGGTGGAGGATTAAGAAAACGATGTGTCAGTGGGGACTTATGTCATGGGTATCGTAAGAGGTGACTTGGTAGGAAACTTTCAACAATCCCTATTCCAGCCCGTCTGGCCAACGTGGAGTAACACCAAGAACTCCCTACTAAGAAGACGGTTATGTAAAGCAGTCCGTACAGTCCGTAAAGGTTGTTGATGATATGGACCTGTTAGCATACAGATTGCGATGATGCACTCCAAAACAGCCTGCAGTTGTATTCTGCGATTTGCAGCCAGTCTTTGGGTTAACCAATAATAGTGCTGGGCCACCATTTTGAACATGCAACGTGAGTGAGATAATATGAAAATAAAAAATATTGAAATCTTCGGTTTAAAAACTTTATAATCAACTAAAAATCTATTAATGAAAGGCATCATTATTTTTACCTGTACCGTCGTAGACAGAGCAGGGCTATATGCAGATAGGGTTACTATAGAATAAAAACAATGTTGTTCAAATTTTGGCTCTGTACAAAAGGAATTTAAATAATTTTAGCAGGTCCTGTATTTTTATGTGTTTCATCGTAGCGGCTTGACTAGATCTGAACCGAGTTTAATAAATAAGGTGTCAATAGATTCGTAATAATGGCCCAGGCAGGGTAGGCTATATCAATTATATCAAAAGTTTGTAGATCGTTTTTAACGTTTTTTATTAGAGCGTTATGTGTTAGGAATAAATAACAATGCAATAGAAATAATCTAGAGGCGTTAACGATGTAGAAAGCGAATCGACTCAAAACCCTTGCATCTTGGCAAGAGTTATAAGGGGGCAGATCAAACACGTTCATATTGATACTTACACGTCCATCGTTCCCCAAGCCAGCGTAGTGCTTGGTGGGTATTTCATTGGCCAGCACCGGAGTGAGATGTTCTTGCGTCACGTGCTCCGACAACAGGGTATGTGAGCCACCCGCCCATCGCTTGCACACATGTTTTCTGAAGAATAATTATGCAGTCAATTATTCTAAAATCTAAATAATAATATGTACAGCATTATTATTTAGATTTTCAATTCGAATGTAACTCTTTCTGTCTGACGAGCGGAGCCGCGAGCAAAAGCTAATCCCTACATAAATGACTATTGAAGTCAACGGGTTACTGCAAGAGTCAGATGCGAATAATACGAATGGTATCAGAAACGTAAATAATAGCTCCAGCAGATCCAGAGGGTAGAAGCGGTCCAGCCCTCTAGTCTGCACAATAATATTAGTAAAGGGCATCGTATATGTGAACAAGTTACAGTTATCAATTATTTGATCTAATAAACAGAATGGCGCACCTGGCAGCATCTCCACCTGACTTAACAGGAGCAGGCATACAAGGCTCTTCTTCTTCTTTCCGTAAAGGTGGCAGCTTAGGTGGAACGTGACTTTCCTTCTCTTGTATTTCTATCGTTTGCGACACCGTGCCCGGCCCACTTTGCGAGTTGCGGGCCAACTGGCGAGTCAACAACGCGGTCTGGAATTATATTCTTTACTGGTTTTTTTACCATTCTACTGATGTCAGCCAGCTAACAAAAATAATGACTCATCTACATATACATTTCATGGTGTAACGAAAATTTATGATGCTTCTATCAACTTTAACTGTCTGAAATTTAATACCATTCAATTATAGCACTGGTGAAAACCCAATCCTTTTCCAGAATCATGAGTTACCTTAGGTTCGCCAAGTGCGTATTTTAACTTATGTAGTAACTTGGTCTGCTCGTTGAAGGTATTTAATGCGTACTCCCTCAGAGCTGTAATGTCCAAGATGCTTGCCTTGGTTGCAGCTAGCTCTGTTAGTTCTTTGATGACAGTCTGTAATGTATGTGACATAGAGCAATCAATACTAATAATTAATCTAGAAATAGTCAGGTTTCAATGATGATTGGAGTAATTCTACGTACACATAGGCAACAATGAGTCCTTGTCACAACCAGAAATATGAGAGTCTGCGAAATCCAGAAAATTTGTCCTAGAATACACAACATCATCATCTTCATCATCTTCCTAGCCTTTATTATTCCCAAGTCTTGGATTCGGCTACTAGTTCAACCGGTTTTACCTGAATTTCAGTTTTTACACGGAGCGACTGGCATCGGACCTACGAACTGAACTAGTTGTCAGTATATTTGAGGGCACTGACTTCCCAATAACGATTGCCATAGATGTTCATGACAATCGGGACTAACGGGACAAACATCTTGATGTAGTCTGCTGCTCATTGGCTCCATTTATAATAAGGGGCTTGGGTCATATAATATTAGGCGTCTGCTATGCGGACGATACACTAATAAAGACTGGAGGATCACACATTGAGAAGGCCTTGGCTCATAGAGCACAAAGTGTTTTGAATCGTAGAAAAGCAAGTGTGTTATCGGCCATCAAATGCCTCGCCCCACTACTCTACTACAGCCCATTAATTGGGTCTCAATCACCCTCACTCACTGCCAAAAGCGAGGAAATGACTAGTTTTTCGTCAGGCCATGATATAACTCCGTTTGACGCCCAAGTATGACTCTCTCACGGCAAAAACCCCAAAGAGTGATGAAAATGTCCCAGCCTCCTTAGGTCAATAGCAATAATAAAATTAAAAAAAAAAAGTTGTTAAGAAATACTGGCCATCCATGTTTGGTCCTGTTTGTAAAACTTGTCATGAGATAAGTTGAGACGATGTTCAAGATTTTTACGAGTCTCCTCGAACTGTGGCTCACGAAGGAGCCCTTTCAGGCGGCTTATATTGGCCTATAATAAAAAAGTGTATTAAAAAATTTGAAATAGCATCTCTTTAATATTATATCTTGTAGTAAAGATAGTTTAGCTAAGACACTTGGTATATAGGTACATAGATTTATAGCAGTATATATAAAAAAATATACTGTGGATAGTTGCTATTCGTCTAACCCGAACAATACATAAGACATTGGACATAAATCACGCATTATTCTATTTGACGATAGTTTAAGATCTGTAGTTTAAATCCCACTCAGTGGAATTATTTACAAGCAGTTCTTTAACCACTTCTTTATTCCTTCAATAAGTATCGGTATTCATCTGTGGTCTTGATACAAATATCAAAACACAAGCAATGTTTAGTTCAAGACTTAATCAACGTACAATGCTATAAAATCTGCTACAAGCCCTCTAAGTAGATGTATGAAGTAAGTAATCACCTTATCCCTCAGACCATCTGCCACTTCATCACAATCTGCCTTCACTTCACGTAGCAACTCCACACTTTCAACCAGTTTCTGGAAATTTGAACCAGAAAATTGTGGTCAGAGCCCACTAGCAGCTAACAAACTAGACAACTAACAAAGCATTCAAGTTGCCAGGATCTCGAAATAAAATTTGATACCTAGAAAATGGATCCAGTGACCAAGTGCCTGATAATGTATTCTTTATGAGTAATTATATATTTTTTTTCGGACGTCTCACACACAACGCCATCTAGTCCCAAACTAAGCAGAGCTTGTATTTTGGGTACTAGACAACTGATAAAAATACTTATATACTTTTTTTTTGTAAATACATACATACTATAGATAGAAAACACCCAAACTCCGAAACAGATATTTGCAGATCATACAAACATTTGGTCCGACCCAGGAATCGAACCCGAGACCTCAAGAACAGATAACCGTGTGGTCATTGTTCATCCTGTGGGTAAAGGTTAATCGAAAGAGCAAACTATGGGATCAAAGTCTGCAGAACAACAGCGCTACAAGGGAAGAAAACTTGACACAAGCCTTATACCTTATACTTGGAAAACCTGTTATTGGCCATACTTTCTGTATATGTTATTATGTTATAAATATTGTATCGCTGTTGGTTTTCAAATAAATAAATACCAACCCGTCTGGCCAAAGACGTGAAGTCTACAAAAAGACGTTGGCCAGATCGGCTTGTGATAACTGTGATAAGAGTTAGTCTAGTAGAGAGTCTTATTACAGTTATCACAAGAGACCTATGTCCAGCAATAGATAATAATGTAGGTAATAATGTGTAGTATGTAATAATGGCTAACAATGAATTATGAGACTAACCTTCAGTTCAGTTGTGAGATCTTTTTGTTGCATAACGAGTGCGCCATGATTGTTTGTTGTCTGTTCCATCCCAAGCAGTAGATTTGCATAATTCGATTTAAGGTCGATCAATGCTAAACAAAAATTGAAACGCTGTGACCACAATTGTGGAAACTCAAAGGCGAGGACGCGCTTATGTCTCCTGAGGATTAGGCATCTATGAGCGGCGATAGTAGCATAATTGTGAAGTGATCAGATAAGTTAGAAGGTAGCTAATACATTAAAATAAATTACTTACATCTCCCACAAGAAAGATATAATGTCAGAGTTGAACCAACTAAAATTCCGCTGCATTACCAGCATCAGATCTGTTGCCATGAGAGCCAAGGTAGACCAAAAATCTAGTAATAGTTGTCATCTAGCTAAGACTACAACTATTACTAGATATAGTAATGGTGACAATATTTGTCGAGGTTTATTTATCACCATTTTTGGTCTACCTTGGCTCTCATGGCAACAGATCTGATGCTGGTAATGCAGCGGAATTTTAGCACTATTCTGGCACTAGATGGGATAATTATTAGGAATAGTGAACAAACGAGGAGACGTATCGCCTGATGGTAAGCGATTACCGCCGCCCATGGACACACGCAACATCAGAGGCGGCACAATTGCGTTGCCGGCCTTTGGAGGATGGTGTGGGGGATGGGGGGAGGGGTTGGGGTATTTGCCTCCGGCATCCTCACTCACTCGGTGAAATACAGCGCAAGCGCTGTTTCACACCGGTTTTCTGTGAGGCCGTGGTATCATTCCGGTCGAGCCAGCCAATTCAGGCTCTCACACGGTAAATCATCATCAGCTCTCATTGTATTGAAGATTAAACATTTCTATCCTGTCCTGTCTTACCAGCACTTTCTGCGTTGCTGGTGGCTGCTTCGAGTTGAACAAGACCTCCAGCAAGTTCAATCTGTAGTTGTGCCATTTGCTCTTTGAAGTTTTGTAGCTGTAACATTACAATTTTATTTGATCTTACATCATCATCACCATTAATGTACATCATCATCACCATTAATGGTCATCGTCATCATTCATCGTCGTCGTTTTCATCACCCCCTAAACCAAGTTACATGTTTGAATCGACAACATTCAGGTTAATGGAAAGTGCCATGGCGACAGCTTAAACCACAAGACCAGTGCAGTCAAATCATGGCATCAGTAGTGGCAGTGAGGACTAAATATTTTTAAAAAGCAGCCACCTGGGCTGTCATATGATTAAGAATATAGGAGTTATATTGTACGTTTCATTTCAGCAGCAAGTTCGGGCTGAAATATAGCATTCAGAAACATAGCATATTTTAGCAAATTTAAATAAAAGATTATTGTAAGTATACCGAATAAATTTCGCGTTCTTCAATAATTGTACATTTCGTATTAGTTGAGCGGATAGACTGTTAGCTATTGAAGGTGCGGCCTGATTAGTCCTAACGTATGTTAGCTACAGATGATGCAGACTGACTGAGGACTTCTTTTATAACTTCACAGGAGACCTGTCGAGGCCCAGGTGCGACGTGTTACATTAGCTGACTATGCAATCGCTATTGCAAAGTATTGCATCATCGCAGGCATTAGAATTATTTCACGTAACAGCGACATCACATAATATGAAAGTCAAAATCCTTTTTTTACTCAACCTAAACTTTGAGAGGAGCATTAAATTTCTAGCAATGTATTGTGTGACTAAAGTTACAGCCGTCCTTGGACTGTTGAGTGACCCAGCCTCCATCAAGTGAAACGTCTGCTTGTTGTCCCCTATTTCTTGAAAAATCTAAAGTTATTTAGGACTTGGTATCCTATTAAATGCCATATACGGCGTTCGACTTCAGCATAAACGTTCTGATCGACGTCTGAATGTCAAGCACAGCGTCAGTCACAATATATCTCATATGCGAACGACGACGTCTCGTCTTCACAAATCACAACAGAGTCATCGACAAACAGTCATGGGATGTAGATTCGACTCTTGTCGCGGCACCTTATTTTTATTGAATAATGCAATAAAACATTGGACTGATTCAATCAATCAATACATTCGTCTTTTTCTTTGTAAAATTTCAACTTTTGTATTGACACTAAATACGACGTTTACGCTGCTGGTTTGAAATAACTAGAGACGCGGCGGAAAGCGTTGAATGCCGCGTACGGCGTCCAACAAACCAACTTCAGCTTGTGAAAGAGACCACAACAGTACATTTCTATAGCAAGCATTGTGACGCGGTGTACGACGTGACGCTGCACGCAACCGAAGGCGATTATAGAAGACCACAGCCTTACTTGGCTATTGAGTCCAGCGTCAAAGCCTTGAAGCTGTAGTGCATACTCAGCAGTCATCGTCTCTATAGCGGTGATACGTTTATCCAACTTCAAAGCAGTATCCATTTTCTCCGCTGGAAAATAATTATAAAACGATAGAAAACAACATTATGGTTAGGATAAAGTCCTCGGCATTGAACTCAAAATTGGAGAAGCCTGTATCTAGCGGTGGACTGCGATAAGCTGAAGATAAATGATTCGGGTCATCGATCCCACGTGTCAAAGTATCGTGGTCAGCATAAGGAATGCATCTGGACTGGGTTATCCGACTCCATCAATTCCTAACCAGTAAGTCTTTTATAACCGTGGAAAAATACCCACCAACAACCTTGAGCGCTCGACCAGCCTGGTCTATGTTAGATTCTGCCTTAGACGTCAATGTGTTCATTTTTTGCAATAAATCATCACGCATACCATTTACAGCATCGCTGTTAGAGACAAAAATGAGAACGGTAAAAAAAAAATTTAAGGCATACAGCAAACAGCTACAAAACAAATTAAAGGATTGAAGAGAAGAAACGGAAATAAGTTTGACACAAGGTGACACACATACATTTTTTGTATTTACATTTTAGGTTTTCATTTCTTATATTACACTGTGAGAAAATTTATTTGTCAATCTAATCATCTGTCTATGTATCGAGGTCAATTTTTAAAAGATACTCAAAGGTAGAGTAGAGTTGCAGATCACATAATTTTATTATTGTTAGCGGTCCTTTTAAAGCTGCATTAAAACAAGTCGTCATCATTAAAAGGTATGATGCTTTACATGCTTACCAATTTTAATACTTCATATGTAAACCAAATCCTCTAGGTAACGAGCTTCAGAATCTTCAAATAATCTAGAGTTGCAAGTAAAGATAAGATCCGAACGAATATTTTAAATTACTTATTACAAACTAATTTTGCTAGCGGAAAATTAACTGTGATGTGTGTTTTGGGGACAATTATTGGAATGGCGAAACTGACTAATGCTAAGTACTCACATACGGTTTTACTCGATCGAGCAAACATGTCGAATAAAAACCACGGCATGGACTTTCATCCACACAAACTAAAAATTGGAAATGGAGATAGTTTTTTGTTTTTTCTAAAGACGGTTCCCATTTCATCTCATCCACATTTTTTTACCATTAATTTCATCACGACAAAGACTTAAAGTCTTGAAGACTTAAGATTTGAAGACTTTAAACACTTGATATTGACAGAAATAGCTGATTTAAGAGATCCGGCTGGTTGCCATTTCATCAAAAGAAGAATACAATAAAATAAATAAAAACTAAACTAAACTGTGTAACTCTTTTTATTGCTTATTATTTATTAGCTTGTTATTGTTAAAAGTAGAAAAAACACTTTCGATAGAAAGAATACTGTAGTTTAGTTAATATGTACTCTAGTTTTTTTTTCTTTCAAGCCACTACTACTAGTTCCACCCAGTTTTACCTGAAGCGACTGGCATTGGACCTCGCAACCCTGAGGGTAGAAACTGAATTCGTAGGTTGAAACTAGTGCCAGTATATTTGAAGGCACTGACTTTTCAATAACGATTACCATAGATGTTCATGGCAACCGGGACCGACGGCTTAACGCGCTCTCAGAGACATGGGCGTGTGTGATTTCACCGCCAAACTTCCATACTCTGGGCTGGCGGTAAAAACCCAATACATTACTTTGGCCCGACTAGGGAGTCGAACTCAAGAGGTGATTATCAGTCGCATATGCGAACCGCCAGACCAACGAGGCAGTCTAACAAAAGAATATGTATTCTAGCACCTTTTAAATATCTTTTTGTCAATGTACGAATGTTAAAAACAAGTGTTAGTAACAATGTTCAGGCACACATAATACTTACCGCATCTCCGGGTGTGTAACGGGTGGAATCTTTATTACGGAAAGAGACGGTTCTGGAGAGGGGGATATTTTGGACATTTTCGACATCTTTGACATTTTTAACATTTTCGACTTATCTCCCTTAGCAACCGACTTGCTACTTACGAGACTTGATGGTTCAACTACTGCAACACTCTTCATTGGCTTTGGAGGCTAAAAGGAAGACAGATTTTAACAATAAGTACTTAACTAAAGTACCTATACATGTGTCAGCTATTTTAATAAAGAGCTTAGAATTAGAGATACTAAGGCTAGTAGAATCTGGAGCTACTAGAACTCCAGATTCTACTAGCTTTAGTATATTGTTAATTAATTGAGGAAAAGTACTAGCATGTATACAGACACATGTAGAAGAAATTAATAAAGAATATATTATTATCTTCCTAGCCTTTATTATTCCCAAGATTATTTAAGGTTGGCTACTAGTTCAACCAGTTTTACCTGAATAAACCTGTCTGTAAAGTCGGTTTCCGGACGTGACAACATCCTAACAAAACATTGATGAAATGATGAGAGATAGATATCATAGAACGACATATAATGAGCGTAACGGGACAATGACTCATTCTTTTTCGTGCATGCAGCCGACGTTCATCGATTTATTAGACGTTGTCACGTCAATACGAAATTTTTAATAAGTACAAGTGGAAATGTAATGGTTTTCAGGGACAAAAAAATTGAAAGGATTAATTTGAATTAATATCTTAGGCAAAGGAAATAGAGAGAATAAGGGATACGTGAGGACACGACAGAAAGTAGGGCTGACTAACCTCAGGTTCTATTCCCGTTATAAGTGCCAACTGTTTCAAATCATTTTTCATCAAAGTGATGATTGCAGTAACCTGGTCGGGAAGGGCCCCTGACGATGCCAATTGCTCGAGTAGACTAGCCATTTTGGTTACCGCGTGTTCCACAGCCCGCACGCGAGCATTTACCTATAGAAAGTAATAATAAATAATAATATTATTAATTTTAGCTGCCTACATCTGCATTATTTGCCGAGTCCGTAGTGACGATGTAAAGATATTACTATTTATATCACACATGTAAAAAAATCAGCTTTCTCTGCATGCACCGTGCACACATGTAGTGATCCATCCATGTCCAACCAAGGACAATCAAAAATTCATAGTCTCCGAACAGGAGTGATAGAGGCCTATTGGAAATTTTTGGGTTTTGAGTATCATTGTGTCCCTACAGATATGAAAAATACTCACCAATAATTTAAAGGATTAAGTCTAGCAAATTCCAATAGTGATAATGAGGTAGGAAGGAGTAAAGTATAGTATTGACGAAAATACCTGCATAGCCTCCATAGTATCAGGAAGTGAAGTAGTGCCTTTAGCCACTTCAGCTAACAGCTCTTTATTAGATGGCATAGTGGGTAGTGGCACGCCTCCTGTTCTCTTCAGCAGTTTTTGGACCATGGAGTCCAATAAATTAAATTTTGATGCTGTCACTACCTCAGTACTAGCTGTTTGAGGTGATATATCTGCAGAAAATATCATTATGTTGAAAAATTCCAGTAAAAGAGAAGGGAACTGAAAACTGGTTATTATAATTCAAAAAGTTATACCTAACATTATGTTCGTATATCTATAGTTCACATACAAATAAAAGCGCTTAAATTGCGTCACAAGTAACAACCATAAAGTGTGATAATAACGAAATCTCAACTTAACCTTCAATATTGGTATGTTAGAAACTTTTGAAACTATTTTAAAGATTGGGGTAAAAAATAAATACCATCAGAAATTTGTATTCAAGAATCATTAGAGAATATAAACCTACTCGCTTAGTTTAGCTTAGTTGAGCGCATCTGATATTTGATACAAAGTTATGTAACAACTGCTGCAAAAAAAATATACCTGGCTCGGTGACGGATACAAGGGACGCCTGCTTTCCAGCATCAGCTTTAGTACTTTTCACGTCAACACCTTTCTTCCCCTTTACTTTCTTGTCACCCTTTGACCCTTTCAAAGGCTTATCACCAGTTTTTTTTTCTATTTTAACGGGTTTGCTAGGTAAAACGTCCTTCTCATCTTTAACAGGTTGACGTTCACTTTTATCATCTTTCACATCTGTAACAGTAGTTTTGGGTTCTTCTTTTATTCCTTCACCTCCCGATTCCTTTTCCGCTAGATGTGCCATTTTCAATTGTTCCAAAATATCATCCTCTTCTGAGAATCTTATCTCAACATCTTGCTCTAACATGCGCATTTTACCTGCTAGAATGTGAAGGACAGTCTGCAGTATTTTGAAGTTGATAACATTTGTTTCCTAGAGTAACATACAATATGTGTTATTTTTAGCCGTTTCTCATTGGCCATATATAGAATCAAATGATTATGAGAACAAGTATTATGGCTATGTAACTGTGTGTTTTATTTCTATAATACTAACGTCACTAGCTCCGAAAGTCAGTGCAATGAGATCATCGACTTTAAGCAAGATCTTGGAATCCCTCTCGTCGAGTGTTTCATGGAACTTCTTACTAGGATTGAACACCATCTTGATTTATATTATAAATTAATTCTTCTAAATCTCGACATAACTTTATCAACTCGATTTATCAAGTCAAATTATAGATATCTGTCAAAGTTCTTTTAATTATTTTACAATCTTTTGAAACCAGTATCTGTAACAGAATTTTTAGTAGGTACGTCTACAAAACATCTGTCAGTGAATGAAAGAGGCAAAAAAGGAAGAAATCCATGAGGAAAGGATATTTCTAGTAAGTATTTTAGATTTGGTATTAAGGTTTCTGAAATAGATATGAATATGCCTAAAATTGTTAACACTTAACGTTTTATTCACTACTCTTTTGTAAATCTCACAATCACGTCCATATCTATGACAAAGTTATTCTTCGGTTCAAACGGTTACTTGCGTTACCAGGGTCTTACAGAAAACCGGCGTCAAGCTATTTTTCCGCTGTTTTTCAGTATAAGAGTAAACAACTCCAATGCGACGCGGACAGTCCGCGCGCGGGACGTCGGTCGCGGATTATTTGTCGTTCAGTGCTGCGCGGACCGTACAATGGCGTTCACGTGCGGATCAGTCCGCGTCGCGGATAGCTCCGCGTAGCACTGAACGCGTTGTATAGGCTTCATACATTACTTCATACAGACTCGGGACGTCCGCGTGGAGAAATTCGTTGTTCAACGCTGCGTGGACAGTGCAATGGCGTTCGCGCGCGGAGCTGTTCGCATCGCGGATGGAGCTATCCGTAGTATAGTAGTATAGCATAGCACTGAACGCGCTGTATAGGCTTCATAAATTGTACTATCCGGACATACGCGTCGGTCATCCGCGTCGCACTGAATATTGCCTGAGGTTCTCAAATCCTCCCAAAAGACACACTCAAGACCCTCGAGTATTAGATGTCGCTGTTCATTTGCCTCTTTACCACAAAAATAAATTGCAATTACATAATGTCCTTATGGTGGCAATAATGCTAATATTTCAGGAATGCCGGACTGGGTTTTGGACGTGTTTCAAGTAGTAAACTGAACAAGTACCTGTAAGTACGACTCTTCACTATAAACGTTTAATTACCTTCCATTAAACTTAATTAGATGACCGCCAAAAGCACTTTTTGAAGCCAAAAATATCTGTGACGAATTGTAATACTTAGTCCATAACAAGCCTTGTTAAAAACAGTCAAAGTTTTAACTTGTCGGACTGTCGCAGGCAAGTTGTTATAATGTCCATTAAATTAAAATATTCTATCAAAGTATTATTGCATTCATAAACCAATATTTACTTTAGCTGTTTGTCATACAAATATTTTTTTTTTGTTATTTAGAACGTAGTTATGCATCCGCCTGCACCCTCTGTCTTAGATTAAGTAGCTACTCCGCTGGCTCAGCATTGCCAACGGATGTGTCTCTTAGAATTAGATAACGAATTGTTTAGACTATCGTTCAGACATGGAATATTGTAAGACATTTAAAATACATTATAATGCTAGCCTCCAAATCGGCAGCACACTAGTTAAGTTGTTTTTTTATTTTATTTAAAAACCCTTTGTCCACACTGGAAGTTTAACTGGCGCAGCCGGTAGGATCGTGTTGTTAAAGCTGTGCGCATCTCGTAATAATTCGGGTATCCAATTCTACTCGAAATACGTGAAACCGCGCGCGACGCCAGACGCGATCCTCGAACCAAAGAAATATTGTTGAACAATCACCAGGACATCGAGTATGGGAGTACCGGTCGGTTGGTAAGTAAAACTCCTTGCCTTCCTTGCCATATTATTACTCCCGTATTTTTCATGATAAAGGGTTTTATTTTATTTAATTGTAGTTATTCTGAGATTGGACATTTCTCATTTTAACATAATCTGGTTATATGGTATAAAACTTTACCTAGGCCCAGGATATTTTTCTAACGATATTTTTTTTTTTTATTGTTAACTTTTCTTAATATTTTTGCTAACTTTAGTTTATAGTTTTTTAAACTTTATTGAAGTGTGTTTTAATTGTGTGTGATTTTATTATATTGTACTGTTTTTCTTACCAATTTTGATAGAAAACTTTAGTTTGTCGATATAAATAATAAAATAAGATAATATTACCTTACCGAAATGCCGCTAGATCAGTTACCAAGTCTAGTGCCCTTGCCTGCTGAGGCAGTGGTACCCATACCAAATGAAATGTTAAGATTAATACCTCTTTATGGGGGTGATAAGAGACATTTAGGGTTATTTATTAGAAAATGTGAGTATGTTATACAGAAATTTAGAGGTCATGAGGAACAAAATGTATACCTTTTGCACGCAATTACCAGTCGACTCACTGACGACGCCGCGGCCTTGTTGTCGGAACGCGAAGACGTGTCAACTTGGACGGCATTAAGAGAGTTATTAGAACAACATTTCGGTGACCCTCGTAGCGAGGAATGTATTAACCTAGAGTTAGAGTCCTGTAAAATTAAATCCGGTGAAAGTTATTTAGATTTTTGTAATAGGATTCAAGGCATCCGCTCATTACTCCTTTCGAAAGTTAATTTGCTATCTGATCCAAATATTAAATGTGCTAAAACTGCAATATACAATAATACAGCATTGAATGTATTCCTGTATAACCTAAATGAAAATATGGTCCGTATAGTGAGATTAAAGTCACCCTCTACCCTGGAACAAGCCTTGTCAATTGTTTTGGAGGAAGTCAACTTTCATGAACAGTATACATTACGAAACCGAATGGCCCATAGTCAGATTACACCAAAACAGTCGCTTGCAATAAATCCTGTTCAGTCCACCTTTAAATTCGCTCAGACTACTCCACCGAGTCAATCTATTGGATATAGACCCCCTGTACAACGCTTTATTCCGCAACAAAAATTTAATTTCGGTATCCCACCTAATAGATTCCAATCAGGCCAACAACAAGGCGGCATAAGACCACAGCTTGGCTACCGTCCTCCACAATTTAGCTACCGTGCTCCACAATTTGGTTACCGTCCCCCGCAATTTGGTTTTCGCCCTCAATTACAAACTCAACCACAATTTGGATACAGACCTCAATTGCCACAATTAGGAAATAAGCTTCCGCAAAATATGGGAATGAGACCCCAACAGTTTGGTTATAAACCACCACAAGTACAAAATCCCCTATTTCAGGATACTGACGTTTCAATGAGAACAGCATATACGAAACCACAGCCCCAACAAGACTTTCGGTTGAACGAAATCTCTGTAGATGGTAGTTATTATGACTCTCCCTACAATGAAAATGCTTACTATGATTTGGACGACGAATACAATGACGATTATCAGCCTTACCCAGACGACTGTTATAACGTTGATGTAGAAAATAATGACGTACCTAAAACTGAAATTGAAAATTTTCCCATAGATGCCTCCCACAAAGAGGAGAAAATATAGTAGTAAACTGTGACCATAATCTTAATTTGCCATATGTCTATATCCCGGAGATCGATTCAAAATTAATGATTGATACAGGTAGTACTCGATCGTTTTTTAGCCCTCGCATCGCTTACTATTATTTCCCTGAATATATTACACATGAACCGTTTCAGGTAGTAAGTACTCATGCCACCAGTCATCATGACGAAACTATTGAAATCCCTCTACTACCGACTTTCAATTCTCCCGATTTTCACAAATTTCATTTATATGAGGTAGACGAGCGATATGAAGGACTCATTGGTAATGATTTATTAAAACGAATTGGCGCGATAATAGACCTTAAGGGCTTAGTACTAAGAACAACAACAACTTCGATACCAATTATTAATAATTTAGATTACACTATTAACATACCGCCGCGTTGCGAACAACGTGTCAAAATCCCCACAGATTTATATACGGGCGAGGCACTGGTTGAATTGAAGCTATTTACACCTGAATTACGAATGCCTTCCGCGTTAGTAAACTGCGTCAATGGGTACGCCCTCACAGTTATTCAGAACACTTCAGAAACTCCGATGACTATCCACATAGACAGACCCTTCACTGTAACGAAATTTGATGCCACAGAATGCCACCTAAACTTTTACGATAATAATTTACCATTAGGAACAGTTACATTATTAGAGCAGAATTTAAAGCAAAAACTTAGAATAGACCATATGAACGAAGAGGAACGGGACCGAATATACAGTCTTTGTAATGAATATAAGGATATATTCTATTGCGACCAAATTCCTTTAAGTTTTACAAATCAGGTGAAACACAATATTCGTACTAAACACGAGGAACCGATTTATGTTAGACCGTACCGACAAGCCCCTGCTGAAGTAAATGAAATAAACAGACAGATTAAAAAATTACTCAATGACAATGTAATAACAGAGTCCCATTCCCCCTGGAACGCACCAGTCCATTTAGTCCCTAAGAAGGCCGATGCGTCAGGACAAGTTAAATGGCGTATGGTGATTGACTACAGACGACTAAATGACATAACTATAGGCGACCGATACCCACTACCAAATATCACTGACTTATTTGACAAATTGGGAAAGAGTCTTTACTTTAGTACTATAGATTTGGCGAGCGGTTACCATCAAATAGAGGTAGAAGAACGCGATAGACAAAAAACTGCGTTCAGTACACAAAATGGACATTATGAATTCCTAAGAATGCCGTTTGGGCTAAAAACCGCTCCAGCGACATTTCAAAGAACTATGGACAATATACTTAAAGGACTACAGGGAATGCATTGTATGGTCTACTTAGATGACGTAATCATATTCTCATCTAGCCTAGAAGAACATTTACAGAAATTAAGAAACGTTTTCAACAGATTGAGAGCTACAAATTTAAAGGTACAATTAGAAAAATCTGAATTTTTGAGGAAAGAAGTTATCTACCTTGGCCATACAATTACTAAAGATGGTCTTAAACCTAATAATGACAAAATACATGCCGTTATAAACTACCCATTACCCAAGACGACTACTGAAATTAAATCTTTTCTTGGACTTATCGGCTATTATAGGCGTTTTATAAAAGACTTTGCACACATAACCAAACCATTGACCTCTTGCTTAAAGAAACGCAATAGAGTAGTATTAGACAAAAATTACATTGATGCTTTTAACAGATGTAAAGAATTACTAACAAACGCCCCTCTATTGCAATACCCCGATTTTGATAAAACATTTGTGCTTACCACTGACGCGTCCCAGATTGCAATAGGTGCCGTATTATCGCAGGGACCAATAGGGTCTGATAAACCGGTCGCGTATGCTAGTCGCACTTTGAGTGATACAGAAGCTCGGTACAGTACTATCGAACGCGAATGTCTTGCTATTGTTTGGGCTATTAAACACTTCCGCCCGTACCTTTATGGTAGAAAATTTATCATATATACCGACCATCAACCCTTGGCATGGCTTAATTCTCTTAAGGATACAAGTAGTAAATTAACTCGTTGGCGTTTACGGCTTCAGGATTATGATTACGACATAATATATAAGAAAGGAAAGCAAAATTCAAATGCGGACGCTTTGTCAAGAATAAAGGTCAACATTACCCACTCAGATGATGAAAACCAGTCAATGAAAGTAAACATAGATAATAGGGAACAAAGGTTTAGACGTCATTCAGATGAAATAGTAGAGACCAAAGGACCCAAACATATGGACATACGTGACGACTCCTCAACGACTACTATATCAGATTCAAGTAAAACTATTTCAATTTCCGAGTCTGAAACTGTCTCTATCCCTAGTTCCGCGAAAGTATCCGACTATCCCATTAGAGCACCATCTGTAATGACTAGATCTGATACAATTCATTCTGCTATGGACGTAGAACAGTCAGGTATTCCAATTTTAAATGAGGCCGTGGACACTAAGCCTAACCAAATTTTAGTATTCACGTGGTTAAGGAATGATATACAAGTTAGAGACATTTCACATGAAAAACAAAAGATACTTGAAGTATTTTTACCTATCAATAACCCGGATTTAGTAAATAAATTTTTATTAGAATATATCAAACCTAAAACGAAATACTTCATACATTTTGAGGATGTAGAGCATCGTAGACTGTTTAGTAGCAAGGTCATACAGTTGTTTAAGAAAGACACTGTACAATTATTTGAGTGTACAGAACGAGTAGTGTATGTCGGAGACGAAAAGGAACAAAAGGCAATAGTTATTAAACATCATCAGGGAAAGACTTGTCATAGAGGTATAAAGGAAACGTTAGCAAGTATACGCAGGAATTACTTTTGGCATAACATGCAGGAGACTATCTCAGCTATTATTAATGCTTGTGAGTTGTGTAGTAAAATGAAGTATGACAGAAAACCTATTAAACCGTTTCTACAGTTAACCCAAACTCAGGAAGCTCCATTTCAGGAAATATTCATAGACCTTTTTCAGATCGAAGGTAATTATTACCTTACTCTTATAGACGCATTTAGTAAGTTAGGACAAGCCATTCCGATAACTAATAGATCAACATCTGAAGTAGTACGCGCCCTTACAAAGTATTTTTCATTCTACGGCGTTCCAAAAAAAATTAGCTCTGATCCCGGAAGTGAGTTTAACAACGAATTAATGAGAGAATTTTTAAGTTTACACAAGGTAGGGCTCCATATAGGGACACCTAATAACCCTTGTTCGATGGGCTTAATCGAACGTTTACATTCAACAATTAGTGAAATTTACCGTTGCGCTAAATATGAACAGAAATGCACTGATGCCGCATCTGTAATGATATACTCGATTATGGCATACAACCATTCGATACACTCAGTAACAGGACTAACTCCATTCGAAACAGTATTTGGCCATACTCGTTCTGAAAATCCTTTTGGTATTGACTTTGAAAAACAATATACGCAACAGCTTGTAAAAGACCACGCGAAGCGTACAAAATTTTTATATAAATATTTAACAGAAAAAATGATAGAGACTAAAGAAATGATTAGGCAAAAGAGAGATGGTGAAGGTGAAATAGATCTCCCAGAAGGAAAAATTGTATATGCAAAAGATGTTAATAAAAGGAAAAGCAAGGATAAGCCGCGATATATCAAAGCAAAAGTTATAGGTAAAACAACTAAAAATGTAACACCAATACAGATTGGTGAGAGAAAAACTAAAGTCCCTGTTAAAAATATAAAACGCCCTCCACAGGTGGTGCACATTGATGATAGGGATGCCGGCGCTGGCCCTTCATCTGCAGTCCCTTGAGGGAAACCCGGGCATACTCCCTGTTAAAGAAGGTCAAGCTTATCTGCAAACGGATCAATGGACTGTTATTAAGGTTTTAAATTTAGAAAGTATACATGTTGATCTAAATTTTGTGATTTCTAAGTATGAAGAGTTTAGTAACCTAGTAAGGAAAAATGATACATATCCTCCTTACTTCCTTAATATTGTAGCACATATTGAATATTTACGAGAAATTACAATACAGAAATACAGACAATTAGTCCCACAACAACGCTTTAAAAGAGGCCTAATTAATTCATTGGGTTCTCTTATTAAAATTATCACGGGAAACCTGGATCATAGCGATGCATTGCGGTACGATAAAATTACATCGGAACTTGGTCACAATCAAATTATTATCAAAGATAAGTTAACACTGGTCTCTCAAATGTTAGATAGTTTTATTAACACTACTGAAGTTTTAAATCAGAATTCCATTATTCTAGAAGAAAGATTAAAAATGGTTGAACCCATGTATAATGAAGTAATGTCGAAAGTAGATCAGTGGACGTACATCACTTTCACTGTTAGTTTATTTAATATATTTGCAAGTAATTTCCGTACAATCTTTATAAAGTTAGGAGAGATAGAGACTGCTCTTGCATTTAGTAAAATCTCTATACTACACCCAAGTATTGTTAACTCTACCGAATTGTTACAACATTTAAAGTTAATATCCAACACTGCGAGTTTACTATATCCTGCAATGGAGGAAAACCTAGTAAAATTAGAAGAAACTATTATTGTCAAAACTTATCTTAAGAATAACCAGATTATGTTCATATTAGAGATTCCACTCACAGATAATCACACTTATAACTACTATAAAATTTATTCGTTACCAATTTTTCGCGAATCAGATAATAAAACCATGTCCATTTTACCTAAATATCCCTACCATTTGGCAAGGGGGCTGAAACACCTGCCGATCGTGAAACCATGTCGACCACTTGCAGCCGGAGACCAATTCCTGTGCGCTGAGCATAACCTAGCGCCTTATCCAGAGCCAACCTGTATAGAGCAGCTTTTGAAATTCGATGACAACCTTACATGCTGTAACCAACAACAGATTAACATTGAAGACATAAGAATTCAGCGAATAACAACCACGAGTTGGATATTATTTACTAGACTGCGGACCGTTCTCACAAGCACCTGTAATGATGAAATTAATAAACATCCTGTCTTCGGAATTTACACCATGACCCTGGAAGAGTCATGCGACATCGAGATACAGGGAATCCAAATTCGCCAACATCAAATCCTGACAGAAACTGAAAATGTAGAGCCCCTTCCAGTTATAAATTTACCAAAACTGCCTGCGAGTGCAACGCTACCGCTATCCAGTACACGCGTACTTAACATGCGCGGTATTAATTTGGACGAAGTGAAATATATGTCTAGTGTATTAAAGCAAAATGAGTTCTCTAACAGTGATTTTAAAGGTCAAGACTCTAATATCAGTGTAGTTATAGTTTATATTACATTTCTTATTGTTTTAGCTTGTATTCTTTTAATTTTGTCATATATTTTACGTAAAAGATTAAGAATGTTAATGTGTCTACGAAATCATCGGGGAGTTATTGAAAATGAACATCCCGATAATTTCGCTCTTAGGGAGGGAGGAGTTATGCATCCGCCTGCACCCTCTGTCTTAGATTAAGTAGCTACTCCGCTGGCTCAGCATTGCCAACGGATGTGTCTCTTAGAATTAGATAACGAATTGTTTAGACTATCGTTCAGACATGGAATATTGTAAGACATTTAAAATACATTATAATGCTAGCCTCCAAATCAGCAGCACACTAGTTAAGTTGTTTTTTTATTTTATTTAAAAACCCTTTGTCCACACTGGAAGTTTAACTACGTTGTTCTTAGTAGTGATACGAAGCAGTTGGTCCACGGAAAAAAATCATAGTTCAAACAGTTCTTACTTTATTTTATAATAGCTAACCCACTCAACCTCGTTTGCGCCTTATATTGCCCGTAGCGTGAAAATTTCCCCCGTTTTTGAAACATTCTTCATTGTTGCTCCACTCCTATTAGTAGTAGCGTGATGATTTATATCCTATAGCCTTCCTCTATAAATGGACTATCGAACATCGTAAGAATTTTTCAAACAAACAAACTCTTCAGCTTTATTATATTAATAAAGATTTTTGAATGCTAGTTGCACCAAGGGGAATCATTTTGATTGCATTATCGCGGGTACATTTATGTTATAGAGCATTACAAATTAAACAACTTAAAAATTAAAAGTACTTTACTTCATGCAAATAGGTAAAAATAACAGAATTTAAAAACCGACGTAATTTCTTTCTTCATGTTTAGTAAATATTATTATATACATATATTATATAATTAATATAAATTCATACCGAGTTACTACGGTACATTGTCGGACAATTAAACCTAAATAACAATAAATAACGATTCCATAAAATGCACTAGGTACAAATGCCCATAGACAAGGATGTGCAACTGAAATTTGTGCCTTCTATCGATAGCTTGAAATAGGTATAGGGGCCATGTTCTCTGGAAACTATGATTTTTTATTGCGTTTTGCTAAGTTCACTCTCTAGTTCTTAAGAAATCCTGGAAGATATAAAAAAAATCTAGTCAGGAAGAACATAATGTCTTTAGACGTTGCTCCGTCCGCGTAGGTTCATGTGGGAGTAACTAGAACCTCTCTATAACAGCTTTTAAGTTAATCTAAATCCGTTTATGGTTTTTCTATATTGGCTTATGCAAGAGCCATAATTCTCGAACTTTCTAGATTACTTAGCTAAAAATATCCAGTTAAAATTTTGAAACGTGGCCACTTTAGCATTACCTGATCTACTCTACGCAGCTCGCTGGGCGCGCGGCGCGTGCGCAGCGTCAATGCTCCATTTTTTTTCTAAACAGCATTTCTAAAACTAAATGTAACACATTTGACATGCACGTTTCTACTCTTTTGAGTATGTTAAAATTGACAGTAGTAACGTGGGAGCAAAAATATATACTAGCTGACCCGGCGACATCTTTTCTTTTCATGAATATTTTCTAAATATACGGAAAAACTTATTTTAATATTTTTATGCCCGTCTCAGCTTCCCACGGGTAGTAAGTATAATACAGTCGCGGACTCAGAAAATATAATACTTTTGTTTTTTTCTTTTATACAACCATATTTCAATCCATATATGTAAAAGAAAGTCGTGTTAGTTACACTATTTATAACTCAAGAACGGCTGAACCGATTTTGCTGAAAATTGGTGGGCAGGTAGCTTAGAACCAGAAGACGGACATTGGATACTTTTTACATAGGTTTTTTTTAACTTTGTCACCCGCGGTGTTACCAGCGGTTGTTGTTGTACAGTGGGTAACACCGCGGGGCTCAGCTAGTTTATAATATAATAGGTTACCCAAAAATATACAAATATTTTAGAACTAAGTTACACAAATGTTAGTAGAAAAGTGTTTTTATACAATAACATAATTTATGCAATGTAATGACGTATAATACTTAGTAAAATATAATCGATAATTGTTAAGAAATACAATACCAATTTTTACAATTTTATATGATGCTAAACAATGTAATAGATTATGTTTTTAGTTTTATTGAATATAATTATTGTTTAGGTTAAAATGTCAATTTATAAGTATTTGCATGCCAAGACAAGGCAGATCAATAACCACCTATGTTACACTTGGAACTAACCTATATTCTATGGAAATAAATTTCATTTTATTTCATGTCCTAACTCCTATCACAAACACATAAAAAACTAATTATCCAATTGGTTCAGCCGATCGGAAGCTATGCGCGTACATACATTTCGGTGATTCATTTTTATTTAAATAGAAGATTAGCTGATCTACGCAACTTCGTTTACGTCTCCTATTGCCCGTAGCTTAATAATTTCTCCCCGTTTTCGCAACATTCTTCATTGGTGCTCCGCTCCTAATTGGTCTAAATCGTATAAGGTCGTAATGATATATAACCCATAGCCTTCTTCGATTAATGGGTTATCCAACACTGAAATAATTTTTCAAATCGGACCAGTAGTTCCTGAGATTAGCACGTTCAAACAAACAAACAAACTCTTCAGCTTTATATATTAGTATAGATAAAAGATAACAAGGACATTTACAAAACTATTGTAAACCCATTTCAATGTATATAGTAGCAAATGTAAAACCAAAAATTCGTACACTTTCTTCTTGTATTTTGTCTTGTCTTTTTCCCCTCAAGCAGTGTCTGGTCCTCCAGTCTTTACATCTTCAAATTTAACTGAAGGCAGCTTGTTGCATTCAACACAAGGCTGTAATTCCTCTTCCATCAGGTATAGCTAGTGAAAACAAAGCAAACATAACATGGACTGCTTGGCTAACGTACTGGTTTAAACGGTTGCTTTCTGCTGCACTGAGCGTTGTGGATTTAAACTGGGACAATAATTTGTGAATCACACGAATTGTTGTCCCATGTTCTGAGTTTGGTCGTTGTAACCGTACGTACATATAAACAAATATTTTTTCACACTACGTCATCTAGTCCAAAACTAAGCAGATCTTTTACTTTGGTAACTTTCGCGTTCCATGATATATTAACAATTATTTTTACGAGAATTAATACGATCATTTATTATAAGGTATTACAGAGTCAGCCTGTGCCCAGTGAGTGCAACCTGGTCGAAACTTCAGGCAAATCAGAGGTATATAATACCTTTTAATAAGTGATCGCGTTAATTCCCATAAAAATAATTGTTAATATTTTACTATGGGCTTTAAACAAATAATAATAATACTTTTTTTGTATATACATGCATATTATACATAGAAAACATCCAAACTCTGAAACAAATATTTGCAGATCATACAAACATTTGGTTCGACTCGGGAATCGAACCCGAGACCTCAAGCATAGTAATCGCATACGCCACCACTGCGCCACTGAAGCAGTTGAATATGTTTGTAAAGTCCATGAAAATGCATGAATATATTCCTAATGCAGGAGTTATCTTTAAAATATAGCAAAGGAGTATAGCGCACTATGTATTTTTGTTATGGTGTCGATCATTTTTTTTAAATTTGTTACCTCATGACTTTCGACTGGGTGAACCGATTTTGATGATTCTTTTTTTATTTGAAAGCTGGTACTTCCCATGTCGTTCCATTTAAATTTGGTTCAGTTCTTAAAGTCGGTTCTTTTTTTGTTAAAATTTGTAATTATTTTAAAATGAACAAAGGGCAATAGGGGAACTGTATGCGACACTTTAAGAAAGGTATACGACCATTTAGGAAATGCAAGAGTATCTCTAGTTACTATGCTTTGATTAAAATTTGTAAACGTTCTTATGAGTAAACTTACGCGTCCATCCATCCCGTAGCCAGTGTACTGCTTCGTTGGTACGGCGCTGTCCGATGCAACAGCGGCAGCAGTATGCTCGTGCGACACACGCTCTGTGAGAAGAGTATGTGAACCGCCCACGAAACGTTTGCAAATGTGCTTGCTGTTGTTGTAAAAAAAAAGGTATGAATAATAGGTATAAACATAGCGAAGAAATTTTATGCATTGACGTTGAGAGAAACAAAAAACTTTTATAAAAACAACGGACTTCAAAAAACATTCAACGAAAACTCCCTGCCTAGAAACACTAAAAAGCGTAAAATAAACCGACTCTTCATAAATTGCTATGTTACAATTCTCGTCTATGCTTAGTTCTTTATTCATTTAAATATTAGGTAGTTATTATAAAGTGTGCTAGGTGTCTTAAGTCTGTTTGAAGTCGGTGCCAAGCCAAAAATAATACGAACAATGACAAAAATCATGCCATACACATCCCACAAAAATTTTGGGTTCCACTCGATTTCCCTGGGATCCCATTATCAGAATCTAATACGGTGGCAATGGGAACACCTCGGGAGCATACCCTTTTGAATACAAAAAGAATTTTCAAAATCGGTCCACAATTGGCGAAGGAGTCGGTGAACATCCATAAAAAAACATATAGTAGAACATAGAACCTCCTCCTTTTTTGAAGCCGGATAAAAAGTGGAGGGCGAAATAAAATGAGGTATATATAATGGGTGAAAGGAGCTAGAAAGAAAGTAAGCAGTCGCTGACGAGTGTCTATGCTCTATCTTCTATATCTATATACTTATAATAAAACTGTAGAGAGGTCAATTCTGTACATTGAATATATATTAAAAATTATTATTGGGGGATGAATGGTTATCGATACTGATGCCAAAAATGTAATCAGTAAGTTTTTTGTCTGTCTGTCTGTCTGTCTGTCTGTCTGTCTGTCTGTCTGTATGTGCACGCATGGATCAAAAACTACTGAAGGGATTTTAACCAAACTTGGTACGATTATAGTCCATACTCCTGGGCAGGTTATAGACTATATAACATAACGCTAAGATGCATAGGAGCTGAGCAGTGACGATAAATTTGAAGCAAGTCGGATGAAAATTTTCGCTTTCGAGCTCTTATCCTCGCATACGTTGATCATACACCAAAAATATGTATTACAAAGATGATGGTCTTCAAAAGATCTACAAAAAAGTCCTCAATAGTATATTTCTATCTTTTATAAATTAGCCACAATAACGTGTTTAAGCGTTAGGCATTTCTTCAAGGTGTATTAAATACTTAAATATATTGTATTTCACATGGATATATCCTTATCACTATACACTTTAATATCTTTTTTAATAAAATATAGAATTATAAAATTATAATTAATAAACACACAAGATATAGATGAAATAAAACTGCCAAATCTCGCCGCACCAGTATAAGTACGACATTACGGTTGATTTTTCTTTAACACGCGAAACGGTCATTCGCTGGATCTACAAAAAGGCGGGAGCGCTCACGCGCTGACTTCACTCGAATTGTCACTGTTAATGCGAACAAACGTGGTTCTTATTTATTTATTTATTTATTTATTTATATATTTTATATTTATAGTTGTAAAATTAATAAGTATAATTTCAAATAAGTAAATTTATGCAATGACAATTAATAAATCTCATCGTCAGACTTTCCGTGTTGCTGGAGTAGATCTTAGTCTCAGATGTTTTTCACATGTGCAGTTGTACGTCGTTTTTTCCTGGGTCAGTAGTTAGTGCTCACTTACGTTATACAAAGAACGTACATGCAAAATTTTAGGATTCTAGGTTCAGCGGTTTAGGCTGTGCGTTGATCTCTGGGTATGTCAGTCAGTCACCTTCCTCTTCTATATATATAGATTATGAATTTAAATTTAAGATAAAGTTCAAGCTTGACAATCAAAACGATATTTCTGTAATGGCGCTGGTCACATGACACGCGTGACGTCACACTCTAGCCACAACAAAACAAAACAGCGCGGTTTAAGTTAATTTTATCAGTTTTCTCCAATTTTATATTAATTAAAATGTCGAATAAATGGTTTGTAGTGCCACAGTGAACAAATCTTTACATCTATAGGTACAAATAAATAAAATTGGAGTGTCTCTTTGTAATATCAAATTAACCGCTTTTTACTAAATGCATATGTATGTATACACGGTACATATACCAAAAATGTAGTGAAAAATTTTTTTGTCTGTCTGTTTGTTTATATGTATATATATATTCATAGGCATTTAGTAAAAAGCGGTTATTTTAATATTCAAACACACTCCAATTTTATTTATTTGTATAGATAGAAAAGTGCAACCATAAAAGCGTCTATCTTATGTAGGTTGCTGTTATCGGCACGCACAAAATTTGGTTCCTTTTTGTTTCGAACCACTTATTAAATAGTTTATTAAAAAACGTCCTGCAGAAATAGCTCACTGATCGATTATTACCACTCCGAAAACATAAAACGCAAACAATATTCAATAGAGGAATCTTTCGTTTATTAGCATGTGACGTCACCAGAGTTGCAACCAATCACAAGACGTTTATGTCGAAGACAAAATTTCAAAAAATTGTTAGTTTTATTTCGTGCAATCTGCGAGAAACTTAAATTATTTTGTTTGATTTATAGTGAAATATGTCTTTTTAGACTATTATCTTAAAGGATGACCCCAATCCATAGTTTATTTCCCTTTCCTCTTTAAACGCATGCAGTTTTTGGTGAATCTGTGAGTCTATGCCTTGCGATGACGATAAACAAGACATAAGGTCAGACGTTGCGCACCGCAGGCATAGACGAACTGTTTCAGCAACGGAAAGCTCTATGTGGCTCTGTCGAGGGTGAGCGACAATGCTAATATGTTCGTATATTGTTCTAATGGCATTACACATAACATAGTATACAGCGAAGCTCTTTAAATAAAGGTAACACTGTCACAATATGTGGACATATCAGTGAAATTGCACGCAAAAACTACTGAACGGATTTGAATGACACTGCAGGAATTTAACTTATACATCAGAATAACACATAGACTACTATTTGCCACGATAACCGACATACATGCGGGCGGAGCCGCGGGCAGCAGCTAGTCCTTAATAAAATTGAGAAAGCGCAAGAAGATAATGATAATGGTATAAAATATGACAAATCCGCAGTCAACTTTTAAAAAAGGTGTTTTAAAAGATGATTTTTTTTCACTCATTTTCAAATTTTAGATCAGTGTTAAAAACTCACTCTGCATCTTCAGGCTTTCTGACCAAATTAAGAGGCTCTGTCTCTTCAGCTTGATGTCGGAGCAAGGCCGGTAGCTTGGGTGGAGCTCCAGTACGCTTGTCGTATATGTCCATTAAAGCTGGAGTCACGCACGGACCGCAATACGCATTGCGGGACAACTTACGTGTCAGAATAGCCCTCTAGACAAAATAATTTAATGTTCTCTCTCTCGATGTGATTTTATACACAACCTATACCATTATACACTCTTATTTAATTAAAGAATACAAAAAGAGCCTTAGCAGCAGATTGAAAAATTACTATTAATAGTGGTGTAAAGCATATTTCCTATTATATATGATACTAGCTGCTCCGGCAAACGTCGTTTTGCCATAATTTTTTTTTAAGGATGGGTGTCCCTTACCATTTAGGGGGATGAAAAATAGATGTTGTTCGATTCTCATACCTACTCAATATGCTCACAAAATTTCATGAGAATCGGTCAAGCCGTTTCGGAGGAGTTTGGCAACTAAAACTGTGACTGTGTGATTTTATATAGTAGATTTCCTACGAGTTAAATGGTAGTAGTAATCAGCTCAGAACATTCTTTTATGTACGGATGGAACCCTTTTCGCTACGATGAGACGGTGCAGTCGAAATCGAACCGATTAAACACGAAGTAAATATGCCTCGTCATCCTGGACGTAACCGCGTCGCTCGCCTAAAAGTCTCAGACCTAGAATAATATGTGTTATTTGTATTAAAACCAAACTCTACTACCTGAGGGTCGCCGAGCATTCCTTCGAGTCTACGCAAGAATTCATAATTCTCGTTAAGATTTTGCATCGCTATTTCTCTCAGAGACAAGATGTCCATGATGCTTGCCTTTTGCTTTGTTACTTCATTCAGTTCTTTCAAAGCAGTCTGAGAAGAACACATGGAGAAGTAAAATATTAAGCATAGTGAACATTTCCCAATACTTACTAAGAATGCCTCATTTATTTTATAGCACAGTGGACAAACGAGATAGGTCACTTGCACTGAAGAGACCAGTGGTGGTTTTACATTAAAGTCAAGCGAAAATTATTTAAGCAAAAATCTTGAGGACACAGTAAAACCATGGCATTGAACCTGGTAAGACTGCAAAACTGTCAATAGAAATACCATGAAAAACAATTGAAAATAAACACGCCAGTATACTGACCATCCAACATTGTTCCTGTTTACAAAATTTCTCATGAGATTGATTCAGAATATTTTCCAGGTTTTGTCGAGTATCTTCAAAAGTAGTCTGCTTAACAAGACCTCTCAAGCGGGACATTTTGGCCTGTGATATCAAAAAACTGTTTTTAAAGAGGTCAGGTATACGAGTATATTACGTTTTGGCATTGATTACCTATCAATACTTAGTTTTAAAATAGGTCCAAGAGTTAAAATAATATTGAAAATTTCTAAAAAATGTGTCAAAAGCATAAACAGAAGACCAACCTACACCTATGATAGTATTCATGCTGTCGTGTTTCGTAGGCGAGTGCAAAATTTCTAATATGGTTATTATTTTAGATGAAAGCCACGAAAGAATTGGTTTACACCGGTTTTCTGTGAGGCCGTGGCATCAACTCCGGTCAAGTCTGTCCATAATTATCTCATGGTGATTAAATATGATATTATTACTATGAAGACGAAAATAACAAGTAAAGCAAAAGGTTACAAAGTAAGCCTCGTAGGCATTTGTCGTTAGGTTGTCCATAGAATCAGTAATTTATGATAAAAAACGATCACCTTATCCTTTAACCCCTCGATTACTTCATCACGATCGGCCTTTTCTTCCTTCATTAAATTAACAGCGCTGACTAGGAACTGAAAAAATCATAATCATTATTAAATATCCCATAAAAACTGTCAGTGCATAATTAAATAATCTTTATCATGACAATGATCCGAGTCGAATTGTGAAGGACTATTTCAAAGAGTCATAAACTCTAGAATTGACCATCACGTCATACAACAATAAACATTCGAACAAGCTAGCAACAAACCTTCGAAGCAGGAGATAAACACAAACTGTAATGAGATGCATGAAGTTTGGAGAAAAAAACTCGATATGCCAGTGGATGAAAATATTGAGATAAAACAGTAACGTGTAGAGATGAACCAAGTAGTGGAGAAAATTTTACATATAGATGTTTAAGCACGGATTTAAGAGGACGGTGGTCAAACAAGAAGCGAATGGACTGCGTGTAAGAGGAAATGGCAAGTTAAGGAGTAAAATGAACTAACGAAATGAAGAAGAAATCCTATCACAGCGACCCAAAATATATTTAGGTGAATTATCAAATTGAAATTGAATTGTTGTGGATAGGTAAAAACTATTAAAATATTAAAAATAAATTGTTTGACAGCATTTACAGTTTCAAAATGAGATAGTAGATAGTTCTATTTGGTCAGAAGCTACCGTGCTTTACAGATACACTCACTTTTAACTCATCAGTTAATTGTTTCTGTGCCATTACGAGTCCGCCATGTGCATTGGTGGCCTGTTCTAACCCGATCAAGAGATTTTCATGACCAATCCCGAGGGACGCCAATGCTGTGTAAAAATATATATGTATGTTAAAATCATGAATCATTTTTAACACTCTCACTTCGCGATGTACGATCTGAAGCAATTTCGTCGTTGGACTTGTGTTGACTAGATGGCGTTGACTTCATACTTTACCGTATTATGTTTTAATCCAAAGATTGATTTGGATCAAAAGCATAATTTTCTGATTTTCAGTTACTCAGTTACTAACGTCTTGTACTTCATCATTTTCAAGTAACTAAAAATTTGTTGAGACATTTTTGGTTATATTTAAAAAATTGCCATCCATATTTTATCTACCCTTTTAAAAGGAATATAGGTTATGAAAGCATATTTTATTTGAAATACTTATTGATCGCACTTAGTAGATGTATACAATCCGGAAAAATCTGAAGGGCCTGGCTACACGCGGCGTTGACTCTCTGTTGAAACTCTGGGAGAACCTGGAATGTTATGGCCCGGATCTTCCCTAAGCCGGCCGTTACGAATGTCTTTATCATCTTTGTTCTGAGGTATTTAGTACAAGTGACACATATTCCTGAATCGAATGAAAAGGAGCCCGGAGATCCTGAGGAATTTTCACACCGTCACCAAAAATAATGTTGTGCATACAATTACCAACAGCTTCAGCATTATTGTTAATAGAGTCAAGCTGTGCAATGCCATCAGTTAATTCATCTCGTAATTTATTGATCTGCGCATTAAAAACTGCTACCTGAAACAATCGTTAAAACAATATAGTATTTCTATTTATTTTTGGACAAATTTTCACCCGCACCTCGACTCACGTGAATGTGGATTTAATCAGCACTTTTCAAGACAAAAAAATAGAAATTAATAAAGGCCTATTTTACAAATATAAGCATCTATAGGTGATTAGGTGACCATTCTCATTTGCCCTAGCAGCCACAAATTTACAGATTGCTTAAATTGATATGCAGTGGCGCTTCTGTGGTAGTGTTTACCACTGCTGAGCTTGAGATCTTGGGTTAGCTTTTTGTCAGACTTTAATTGAATGATCTGCAAAATATTTGTTTCTAACTAGGTATTTGTATGTGTATGCAAAAGAAAAGTAAATTAAGCATTTAAATCAACTGACTAGTATCCATATTACAAGCTCTGCTTGGTTTGAGACTAGAGGCTGTTGTGTTTCAGATGGCAGAAATATTATTTTTCACGTTAAATTAGGCATATTAGCAGCAAAACTGACAACATTTGGGGGAAAAGAATTCTAGAGTAGAGACTACGTTTCGGTAAATGTAGTGTAGGACGCCCACAGGCCCTATAGAGTTATGACTTGCACAAGATGACCAAAATCAATCAGACTGGCGTTCAATGAAGAGGCTTATATCCAGCAGTGGACTGCAATAGGCACGTTGATGATGATGAAGCTAAATTGTGGTTACGCAAACAATTATTTACTTGAGACAGCATCTCGGTATCAAATCCATTCAATAGTTCTATTTCTTTATCAGTCATGGCCTGCAGTTTGCTGATACGTCCATTGAGGCTCTTAGCTATTTCCATGTTCTCCTCTGAAATTAAAAAATATGGTACGTAATTAACTCTATTGTTTTAGTAGAGATTCACTTTTTTATCCGACTTCGGCGAATCTTAAATATTTTGGTAGTCTATGTATGGTTATGTGGAGGGAACGGGTGTCATGTTCCTCTAATACAAAGGGAGGATCTTCCGACCTGGCGAAGTGATCATGCTTAGCGGGCCGCGGACCACTGCTTGCTGTTGAGATGTTGCATCTGTATAAGCTAATCGGCGCGAGAACTTCGACATCGTTTTTCAGGATTAGTAGTTGCTCCGTAGTTCGGAACTCCGTAATTTGGTGTATCTTCGGTAGATGCTACTGTAGTATGCCTTGTATGTGGAGGCCGCCAGTTGTTTTACTATTGAATCGATTTTAATGTATGCAGTATCAATAAATTTATAATAATAACTCAAATGACATTGGCGATATAAATAATGTCCAAAGTTTTTACATAGTAGGTAAACAAGTAGGGTTACACTTTTTAAAATCTTTTCTTTTTTTAATATGATTACTATTTGTAACTACTAACGTTTGAAAGGACACTCAAGGTCTACACAATAACAATATTTCAGTTTGAGATACCCGTCATCGTACCATGCAAATATAGTACTTAATTCGTTTAAAAGTACTAAATTTCCAAAAATCAATTGCTGCAATCAACGGTGGATTTACAATAGGGGCAGTCGGGGCACGTGCCCAGGGCGGCAAATTTTTTAGGGCGGCAAACTTTGGTAAGTGAAAAACATTGTTTAGCTAACCAAGATTGCTCATTATATTATAATTAATGAATTCCGTTAATTAATAATTTTATGTTTAATTGATAATTCAAGAAATTCAATTCATCGATTATATGTGGGGGTTTTGTGGTTTTCTGGAATGGTCTACTCCAGATGGCGGTACTTTGGCGTCAGGTCCAATGAACTGTCAAGTACGATATTTGATTTTTTTTTCTAAATTATTTTGGTTTATTTATTTTTATAAACATTCTTATACAAATATTGTTTTCTAAAATGCCGCAGTGTTGTGCAGTACCTATGTGGGCAAATAAAACGGGCAGGCATAAGTTCCTTACTGTAGATAAAACCCTAAAAAAAATTGATAGACCTTTTAACTGTGAAGAACAAAAAAAATATCTTTGGATACACGAAAGGGTCATTGGTTTGGCTAAAACTTTGGACACCTTAAGCGGCAAGTTATTTTCAAAATTGGTGCCAAAACATTTTCAAAAATAATATTAAGAAGTAAAACAACTCTTTCTTTAATTTAATTTATTTATGACAATGACGCTTATAGCAGTATTGTTCATTCATGATCATCATCATCTTCAGCCTATCGCAGTCCACAGCTGGACATAGGCCTCTCCAATTGCCCGCCACTTGGTTCGATCCTCGGCGTCTGGCATTCAGCTCCTGCCAGCTGTCTTGCGCAGATATCACTCCACCTTTCTTGTGGACGTCCTGCACTATGTTTGCCGAGACGCGGTCTCTACTCAAGAACCCGTTTACCCCAACGGTAATCACTTCTGCGGCTAATATGGCCATTGTCATTCATGATCATAAAAAAATATTTTACCTTATTGATTTATGATTTACTAGCAGACCCACGTAACACCGTTTGCATCTCCTATTGCCCGTAGCGTGATAATTATCCGCTGTTTTTAACACATTCTTTATTGGTGCTCCGCTCCTATTGGTCTTAGCGTGATGATATATAGCCTATAGCCTTCCTCGATAAATGCACTATCCACCTGTAAGATTTTTTTAAATCGGAGCAGCGGTTCCTGAGATTAGCGCGTTCAAACAAACAAACAAACTCTTCTATGTTTCATCTACACTATAATATGATAAAGTATTATAATATTATAAAGTGGATGAAACATGCTTCATTGTTAAATTATAAACAATTGATCAAAATTGTTGCTAATACGCAAAAGGAAATTATTGCATTGAAAAAATTATGGAACAGAATTCGCTTTCCGATCTTTTGAAATTGTTGCATGCAAATGACCTGTACTCATTTTCCAAACGTGGAAATCGCCTATCGAATATTTATGACATTAGCTGTTGTAAAAAACTGTACAGAACGCTCGTATTCATGTTTGAAGAGAGTTGAAAACTACTTACGTTCTAAAATGACTGCTAATAGGCTCAATAGCTTAGCTATTCTATGCATCGAATCCGACGTACTTCAACGTTTAGATTGCGAAGATTTAATCAAACAATTCTCAATTCAAAAAGTCAGATGAATTTGCCTGCTATAAAATTGATATAATATAATTAAGACTCACCTTTAGTGCTAAATTTATAATTGTTAGAAAAGAAACAAATATTTGTTTATGTTTTTGGAATATGTAACATGTAATAAATATAGTTTCTTCAACAAATTAGTTATTTAATTTTGACAAATAAAATATGTGAACTATAAGTTTAAGTAAAATGCCTTAAGGCGGGTTTTTATCCGGTGCCCAGGGGCGGCATTAAGTTTAAATCCGGCCCTGGCTGCAATTGAAATAATGAATATGAATTCTTGCCTGACGACTAAAATATACGGCTTAAACAGAGCATACAAGTCGTTTTAGCACTAACTAAATTGTACTTTAATCCGTGTTCATCACTATCTTCAATCATCATCATCAGCCTATCATAGACAACTGTTGTCTATAGGCCTAAAAGAAAGGAGTTTTTGACCTATAGTGCCACCATGGTAGGCCGAGTTGACCAAGAGTTTATTTTAACCGACTTCCAAAAAGAGGAGGTTCTAAATTTGATCGGTATTTTTTTATGTATGTACACTGATTACTCCGTTAATTATGGTCCGGTTTTGAAAATTCTTTTTGTATTCGAAAGGGTATACTCCCCATGTGGTCCCATTGCTACTATATCAGGATCTGGTGATGGGATTCCAAGGAAATCGAAGGAAACCATCAAATTTGTTAGGCACATACTACGTTTTTCTTATATTTTCTAAAGCTATTGCAGTATTACAACTGGTAGTCATCATTTCATGATGATGGGCTGATTAAGGAAGATACAACTCCTTAACGGTTAGGAGTTGGAAGATAAATCTTTAAATGTCATGTGTATGTATGTTACCGTTACTCGTGTTGTTTCAAGTTATATAGGTGAAGAGATGATGGAAGGTGCAACTCCTCAACAGTTAGGAGTTGGAGAATAATTGTTTCAATTTCCTACGTATCTATAGATGTATTGTTGTACCAAACACACGAATAGATCCTTAGTTGTATTATTGCAAGTTGTTTAGGTGATCTGGCAGGTAAGGTTCGAAGATAGATGAATTTTTAAAATAATGATCTAATGACTAATAGTCATGCAAAGCTATTTATGAGACTTTAAGTACATGAAAAGAAAACTCACTAAAAGAGAAGATTAAAAGAAGATAAATTTAAAAAAATGTTCGTTAAAAAAACCGACTGCAAAAACTAAAAATTATATAATTTATAGATATAAATAATAAAGATTTAATTAAATACACTTCATATGCAAACTTTTAATATTAATGAAACACTATTATTTGTATGTGCTACCACGGAGCAAATACAAAGAGGAGATGCCCTAACGAGATTTTTGTATGAAGCAATGCGTGACAATTTGCGGGGGTGAGGGGGTGTTAGTTTACACTTTTCCATCTACCAGACAATAGCAAAACTACTTGCATCGTTGTACGAGTATATTGCTATGTAGTTTAGCTAGCTGACACTAGTGTGGACGTACTCAGAATTTCAAGGAGTAGTTTTTTCAAGGTCGATTTTGTAAGCATCTTGAACAAAAAACATCATTAATAACGTAAATAATTTTGCAAAAGTGAACTTTTTTTTTTCTAATAAATAACCCTAAACAAAACATTGTTCAATATGCTTGGTTTACACGTGGATTATGTAGAACAAAAATTAATATATGTAGTGCAAATCATTTTATTTAAAAAATAAATAAATTTATATTTTATTTCACTTCGGAATTGGAATGCTTAAATAACGCCAATCTCAGAAAATCAACTAATCTAAATCTGAATTGAATGGTCATACCAATGTTGTCTCTAATATCCACATCTAATCACTTTTAATCTTGCCTAATTTGGGTTTGGATAATAAGTTCCTTTTTTGATTTTTTATGATTTTTCCTTGAAATGAATCACTATCATAACAACGGGAAGAACAAATATTGGGGTATTTTGTAGGAGTTCAGTTTTGCCTATTATTTTTTTGATCAATTGCTCTTCAATACTATCTTTAGATGAAAATTTAGAACATTACCTGTATACTGGTACATTGTATTATTTTAATGAATTTAAAAAAAACCCTTCAAATCATCAGCATAAGTAAAATTTCTTTTTTTTTTTTCAATATTTGAAGTAACAACTTTCAATGCAAGATTAATATAGTCGTAACTTGATAAAATATTTGGATTCTAAATACGACCCTGTCTTTTTATTTTAGAATAGATGTCGATAGATGTCAGTCTGTTCACAATATAATTAAGAAAAATACAAAAAAAATACCATGATGAATAAAAATTCATTAGGTAAGAATGTAGAACTCATTTCGGTATCTTCTTATGGTATGTTTTATTAATATTCAGCTCAACGTACCATTGTATCTTTATTTCCAGTAACACAAAATTGGCCATCTAGTGGCGAGTAAATATAATAACATTTCAATAAAACACCAAGAGATTTTTCTAGAACTTTTAAAAAAATTAGCTATAAAATTACTTATAAAAGAAATATGACGCCACTCATGGTACCAGAACGACTATCTGAGTTATTTGTACAAGATAAAACACAACACTTCATCTTTTTACTTGATTGTACCGAGAACATTCAAGTATTACGATTTTTCGATGCAGTTCTAGAACATTGACGTTAATAGTATAATTTGCAAGTTGCGTCAACTGCGATGACGTCGGGGTGAGTATTTTGTCACGGGGGTGATGCGCTTATGCCATCTCCTCTTTGTATTTGCTCCGTGTGTGCTACCTATTCATGGGCCTGAAGTCGGTGCCAAGCCACTTACCCTTGTGCAAGTGGGTCCCTGCTAAGCAGGTACCCACTTGCCGCGCGTGACCTTCAGCGGGATAGCTGCTCTTAGTGTAGAACAAAACAACCCAAGCGGGGAGACATGCGCGGGCTGACGTCATTGACATTGACGTCATCACGCAAAAACTACTGAACGGATTTGGATGAAACTTTACAGTAATATAGCTTATACATCAGAATAACACATAGGCTACTATTTGACGCGATAGCCGACATATACGCGGGTGGAGTCACGGGCAACAACTAGTACTAAATATAGCGTGGTACCTACTATTATATTTTGCTTGGCACCGACTTCAAGCCTATGAAAGGTAGCACCTACAAATAATAGTGTTTCATCAATATTAAAGGTTTGCATAATATGAGGTGTATTAAATTAAATATTTGCTAAGTCATTTTATACTTTTTAGTTTCTGAAGTCGGTTTTTTAAACGAAGTTTATTTTATTTTTCCTTCTCTTTGTTGCGCTGTTGTCCTGCGTAGTTTCCTTCTTTTATGTTATGTGGCTGTTACGATTCCCATGGGATGAAATACACAAGAACACAAGGAGAACTAAAAATATATTAACTACCGATTTCCTGCGCTGACTCTTGTGTTTTTCCGTTATTTAACTCAGCTCTAGCGATCATCATTGCCAAGTTCTGTTTCAACTCGTCTCGCGTGAAATCCAGAACATCTCTGAAAAAAATTGCCGTTTATTTACATTGGATGTATGCCTATGTTACGAAGAATGATTATTCGCGAACAACGTTCGGGACGTTTACAGAAAGGTCTACACACACAGAAAGTTCTCGTTGATTTCTTGAGGCTCGGCATAATGAACCTTGTATCGATATACATAACGTCGGATATCGATTGATTGTGGAGCGACTATTTGGCCGGCGGGCGCATCCTTGGTACGGTAAATGACCCTGAATATATGATGTGTTTCTAGAATGCGCTAGTAAAAATAATGATGGATTTAAATAGAAAAATCTCGCGGGCCGCAGTTCAGTTGAGTTTGAGCTACAGTGCGAGAAATACTGGAGTGATAGAAGTTATTAACCTAACGACCTCGGCGACAATTAAGGACTCTTATTCAGAGTGATATTGTCATTTTAAGAGTGACTTTAAAAAGTCTCTTGTACGTGTCAAAAAATACATACAATAATACATCTATTTATTTAACGTAAATTGCAATGATAAGCATTGTGCCGACCTCAAACACAATAAGAAACTAACTCTTGCCATCAGCTTCGCCTGCCTGTATGTAGCTAATCGCGGTAATGAGTATGATACCATAATCCATCTCTCAACTAAAACTTACATTTCTTACATGCTTATTAAATACATTTTAAACAATTTTCCTTCAGCCTAGCTTGTAAGCGTGCATGCATGCGTGAATTTGTGTTACTTTTGAATTTCGAAAAATTAAATAGGACGCCATTGTACTTGACAAGGGTTTTAAATCATAAAATTATAAGTAGGTAAAATTCAGATGCCTATGTGATAGTGAAGTAAAACTAGCCTACTTATAATTCATACAATACTTACTCCAGTTCTGGATGTGTAACTTTGGGGGGCTCCACGGCGCTGGCGAGGGCTGTTGCAGTAGATACTGCCCCAAGTTTTTTTGAGGGAGCAACCTCGGTCTTTCGAATAAAGGACTGCAACATAATGGTAGTAATTACAGGCTATATGAAACAAAATATTGTTTGCACCTTGCATCTTAGAAATCAGTTAATTGTGTTCAACAACAGTTAAAGAGTAAATTAGTTCATTTAGCCAATTTGCTATATTAAAGATCTTGTTAAATGACTATGGTGAATAGGATGCATGATATTATCATTGATAAGTAGAAGCTAAGCGCGTGTGCGTACCCCAACTAAACTAATTTTGCATAAGTAACGTTCTTATATGTTTTCTGTAGGTGATAGATACATAAAGTTATTATAGATAGAGGGGTAGACATAAGATTTCCTGTAAGCGGATAGTCCAACGGTTAGAAAGAGAGAGAAGATCGCGGTACCCCTTCTGTCTTTCTCAACTGACGCATGCGTAGAAAAGAACTGACGTAGTGACGTCACACTGTGTCGCTCTCGTAATGCGAGACCTTGTTTTCTTATACCATGGTTCTGCTTTTCTCCTTTTCCACGCAAACGCGAGTAGAGCGATTGTCTATCTGTTTCTAATCGAGGGACAGCTGGAGGCCTGGCTACCCTGATCTATCTTTAATAACTCTATGCATAGATATAGTAAAAGTAGATAGTATATACAATCAAATATCTTTGTTTATTATGCAGTTTATTGTTCAATCGCGAAAAGATTAGCTCTATGATTGAGCAACATGAGTCATCAAACTTACCTCAGGATCGGCGCCGAGTGCTAGTTTCTCCATGTCCTCTTGAATCATTGCGATTGTATCAGCCACTTCTGGTGGAAGAGCCCCTGACAACGCTAACTGTGTCAGTACCTCAGCCATTTTAGAGATTACCTTTTCAGCAGTTTCCACTCGCTCATTCACCTATTTATAATATCATATATAAGTCACTCCTCGCATTAGAAATATATAAAATTTCATGGTAGACTTTGCAAACATACAATAAAACGGTCACAAAAAACTCTAAGACTCAAATAACAATTTGAGGATAACATCAAGTGTTTTCCCACATGGAGATTGAACATTAGGAAGCGGCGAGGTGTAAGCTTCAACAACTACGTCAATTGTGCAGTCAGAATCTACAGAATTAGTGTTTTATTACTAAAGGATACTACTAGACTGACCCCACATCAAGACGAGACGCCTAGGTACGTGCCCCACCGAATTCGGATCGTGAGAAACTTAAAATTGAATATCCGAAATGGACGAAACGGATTGGGGTCATTTTAATTTGCTTGCTTGGGACGAAAGTGTCGATAAAAGCCATGACAAAATCATTTGACTGCCTCGGCGGCCCAGTGGTAGCGTAAGCGACTGCTGTGTTTGAGTTCTCGGGTTCGATTCCCGGGTCGGACCAAATGTTTGTATGATCTGCAAATATTTGTTTCGGAGTTTGGGTATTTCCTATGTATAATATGTATGTATTTACAAAATGTATATATATGTATTTATATCAGTGGTCTAACTACCCATAATACAAGCTCTGCTTGTTTTAGGATCAGATGGCGTTGTGTGATAGATGTCCAAAATATTTAAAATATTACTTGCTCCGATTGCCCTACATTGGCATTCGTTAATTTCCAAAAGTGTGTATTCTCATATGGGTTTATCAACTAATCTGCTTAAGAGAAATCTACATCCCAAAGTTCTCTTTCAGAAAAATCATTTTAATTGGGTTTCTATTAAATAACACTACCGGTGCCATCAGTGAGACCTCATGGCAGAATTAAACTGTCGGAATTCATATGGTGCACTATATTGCGCCTTAAATTATAAGATCATTGGTAGCGCGTTACAATCCCGTCAGATTGCTTATAGGTTTCATATTACTCCTTAAGATCATTTCTTTTAGGAGTCTATGCTGCAGATGAGGCAGAAATAACGACTATTACTTTTTATTTACTGGTAGAATGCGCTTTGCATTTTAAGAAGATTGTCTAGACTTTAAAAGAGACGATGATGCCCGAGTTTGTCTCGGCTTTTCTTCTAAGGACTAGCCCAGTTAAGAAGGACCGAAGCAAGTATAATTTACAAAAGTGTTCATGTAACCAAATTGCAGAATAAATGATTTCATTTCAGTTAACCACAACCACCACTCCAGGCAAAATATGAAAGAATTTCTGAAGCTTTTGTCCTATTTTTTTGCAGTACCTGCATAGCCTGCATAGTGTCAGTTAGGGAAGCAGTGCCTTTAGCCAGCTCAGCCAACAGATCTTCATTAGATGGCATGGTGGGTAGCGGCACACCTCCTGTTCTCTTCAGTAATTCTTCAACTAAATTGAGCAGGGCTTGGAATTTGGCTGGAGTCACAACTTCTATACTGCCGATACGCGTGACAGAATCTGTCGCTGGTGAAATAATAAAAGGAATTACGATATATATATTCTACTATCAGGGATACCACAAATAATATAGATTATCTAGCTGAATAGGCAAACATTAAGTACCTACTACATCTATACAAATAAATAAAATTGGAGTGTCTGTTTGTAACATGAAAATAACAGCTTTTTAATCAATGCATATGTATGTATACACGATACATATAACAAAACTGTAGTTAAAAAAATTTTTGTTTGTCTGTCTGTCTGTTTGTTCCGGGTAATCTCTGGAACGACTGGACGGATTTTGACGGGACTTTCACTGGCAGGTAGCTGATGATCCGGGGAGTAACTTAGGCTACTTTTTTTAGACTAACTTTGTCCCGCGGCGTTATTCGCGGTACAACAATAGCCGCGGGTAACACCGCGGGGTTCAGCTAGTATTTAAATATAAATGATATAATTATAGATTTATCTGAGAACATCAAACCTTTATCGCCCTCTATGTCGACTTGACCCTGAGATGGAGTGCTGGCTGCAAGGTAATTTATTTTTGTAATATTCTCAATATAAAATATCGATAAAAAAATAAAATATTAAAATTATTTTTCAAAATAGTAAATCTACGCAGCAAAGAAAAAACTTTTCTACCTGGTATTTCTATAGATATTCTAACAGGTTCAGGTTTTTCTTGTGACCCCTGAAAAAACACAATAATTAATTAATTAATTAAATAATTTTATGTTCTTTCATTGTCGTATGAATACAGAAAAGGCTTAAATTGTAGGTCAGGATTGTGGGGTATACTTACCTTCCACTTGTACGACTTTCGCTGTACGAGAATGTTTGTATAACTATCTATATGTTTTGCAAAGGTATGTTTATTTGCACGTTCTCCATTTATGATCTCACCAATAGTGACTTCAGAAGAAAATTTCGGTTAAAAAATACTGTAAATCAGTCTTGAAACAACACTAAGGATAACCAATAACTATAAAACGGATGGACTAAAATTATTTACCAAATTAGTAGCTACTGAATTTTACATTTTAGGCGACATATTGCTGAATTAATTTTAATCTGATGATATTCTGGACTATATCTACAAGTATTTTGAATTTACAATATCCACGAGAAATTCTTGATATATAGCGATGCAAACTCGATTAAACTTTTGTAAGTTCAATTTTTATTTATATTTTATTACCTCCAGAGTATTTAATAAACCATGTTTTTTTTTTATATTTGGCCCTGCCAAAATGACTCTACTCTGCCTGATGGAAAGCATGATCAGAATCCAAGAGTGGTGGTCACCATACTGCGAATGCAGACAATGCAACAATGCAGCATGGTGACCCACACCATGGCGGGCTAGTGATGCTTCTGCATCATTGGGCCTCCGGTCTCGCACTCACCAACGAAACACGACAGCATGATCGCTGTCATTTTACGCTGATCTTCTGTGCGAGGGTAGTACCGCCCCGGTCGAGCCGGCCCGTTCGTGCTGAAATCAGCAGCGTGGCTCTACTACCTTTACCATAAAGTATTGATAATACTTACAACAGATTTTAAAATATCCGCTACTTCTTTTTTGTCCTTTTTCTTCGCTTTTTCCGATTTAGATTTTTTATCCGCTTTTGCTTGTTTTTCATCTTTCAAACTCGCTCTACGTATGTCTTTAACTTCTTCTTCTTCTTTTACGGGTGCCTCCACTTCTTCTACTTCTTCTTCAGCTCCATAAAGCTCTTTTAATTTCATCAATATTTCATCTTCTTCGGAGAATCTTATTTCAACGTCTTGCTCTAGAAGACGCATCTGTGTTGCTAATATATATAGAATATGGCGTAACATTGTGAAGTTGACGGTATTTGACTAAAACAAAGAATAAAACAAATGCAATGTGTGCACAAGAGTGTAGTATTTTTGAGGGTGGTATCTTTACAAGCCAAAATAAACCAATGTACGTGGGTTCGAATCATTAAGAATAAGAGCTCCCACATATTACTGCGATGCGATGAGGCGTGAAGTTCATGCGGTGCATTCGTGCGAGCTCGCAGATGTTTGCGATGCGTTGCGAATTCTCAGTTATGTGTGGGAGCCCTAAGAGTTAGTGAGACTAAGCTTTTGATAACCAGTTATTAATTCCTTTTTGCCTTAGACAATTATTCAGGTACCCATAATTTAACCTGATGTCTGTTTTTAGATAACATATAATAATAAAATCTGGCCAGAGGTCGTAGGGCTTGTATCAAGTTCATCTTCTGTTTGCAGTGCTGTTTGCGAAGTTTTCTCCCTTAGTCAGCTTTTACGACACCCAATCTAAATGGTGTGGCAATTTTGTATTTGCGGTACATAGGTACTAGTTATTAGACGGAGAGCTGATAAAGATTTTTGAGCAGGTACTTTAGGCAAGTAGAAATTGCGAAAAATTACAATTTCGTGAATTGGCGAATCCAGTCCTGGAGTTTGGCTGCGCGTAATACCTTTTTATTGCACTTATTTACAAACTTCATTAACGTCTGGGAACTGTTTATAACCGGCAAAATTGTCTGGCGATTTGCAGGTATTATTTGAAATTACTTGATAAATACGTGATATAAATTTCAGATTGCCAAAAGAATATTTTTCAGGAATTAAAAAGAAGTACTTTTGAAGTCGTCTGGCTATACTTTATAACCGACCAAAAGTCGTGGATTTTTTTTTATTCTAGTAATAATAAATTAAAAGAAAAAAAAAAGCTCAGCTTTCAGCTTGCCCAAAGAACGTTTTCAAAATTCGTTATCAGCTCTTGGACCAATACTAACAGCAAGCTTTCCGAACGCAACAGCGATGAAATCTTCGAGCTTAAGGAGGAGCGTGGTATCGCTCATAGTCGGCTCATCCGCAACCTGGCGGAATTTCTTTTCCGTGCCCTGCATGTTGATTAAATGAATATAAACTTTAAAATTAAAATCAACTCCCAAAAGCTATTTTCCCCAAACCGCTGCTGTGATTGTATAACTGTCACGTTCTTTCATGTCAATTTTAATCATTCAAATTTTGAGCCAGTACCTACTTCACACGAAGAGACATTACTTAGCATTACTTACATTACAGTACAATAATATCTATGCTATGCTCGTCATAAGTGATTTTAGAAAACGATAATTTGGTAGCCAAGTTAACACATATAATTCCATCGCTCGTCCTACAATTCTACTGATCTTTATATTTTCTACTAGCTTTTGCCTGCGGCTCCGTCCGTGTAGTTATATGTCGGTTATCGAGGTAAAGAGTAGCCTATGTCATTCCTCAAGAATTAAAGTATCTCCAGTACAAATTTAATTAAAATCCGTGCAGCGGTTTAACCGTGAAAGCGCAAAAGACAGAGTTATTTTCGAATTTTTAATATTAGTATGGATTTTTGGGAGGACTCTATCACAGCGATGCAGGAATAAGGTGACAATTACTAAAACCCACTCCGACAGCCAGCCTCATACGTCATACTCTAGTAAAGATCCGGACTATCTGATTTCGAAGTCACCCCGGAATGGTAGCCGTGCTTCCCTTCTAAGCTCTATCCCGAAGATTTTGAATAATAAGAATGTTAGACACCATCTTAGGTATTGCCCTCTAACAGAAGACCGCCCTAAAGTAACAAAAGCAGTGCTGTCGTGTTTCGTCGCTGAGTGTGAGACCGGAGACCTCATGATGCAGAATCATATCAATTTGCTGCCGGTGTGAGTCACCATGCTATACTGTTGCATTGTCTGCATTCGCAATGAGTATGGTAACCAATACTCTTGGATTCTGCTCATGCTTTCCCTCGGGCAAAGTAGTCATTTTGGCAGACCATGCCTAATAAAATTTATGTTCGTGTGATAGGCACTTTACCCTCTAGTCCTAGAAGCTTTGACATTAGGACTACATATTTAATAAGTGTTAAATATATTTATGTGTGACTACAAATTTAATTGAAAATTAAAATGAATTTTCAGATCGCTTCCTTAAAATTAAGTCATTCGGCTTTTACTATTATTCGTTACTAGCCGACCCACGCAACCTCGTTTGCGCCTTCTATTGCCCGTAGCGTGATAATTTTCACCCGTTTTCGAATCATTTTTCATTGGTGCTCCGCTCCTATTGGTCCTAGCATGATGATATATAGCCTATAGCCTTCCTCGATAAATGGGCTATCTAACACTGAAATAATTTTTCAAATCGGACCAGCGGTTTCTGAGATTAGCGTGTTCAAACAAACAAACAAACAAACAAACAAACAAAATCTTCAGCTTTATATATTAGTATAGAGTATGGATTGTCCTTTTGTACCTAATTTTACACATGCGCTTCGGTCATCACCCCTTTGGAAATATTCATCACTTTTGGAAAAAGTTGATAAAATTTCGCAAAGCACGCTTAGCAAACTTTTGAATGTGGCTTTAAACGATCGAGGCTGGCTCCAAGCATCCTTACCGGTTCCAGTTCGTTTGAGTGGTCTTGGAGTACGCAAAATTGTAGATGTTAGCCTTTCAGGCATTTCTGTCTTTGGTTCATTCGGTTTATGACCGATATAAGCCGGATACAAAGCCGGCGCCCTTTTTTTTTTTTTTTTTTTTTTTTAACGTGTGGAAACCCCCTCGGGCCGTCACCCCACCGGGGTTTGCGGCGGGGCGGTGTGTCGGAATCGAACCGACTAAAACCACACGGTGTGCCACTCTGCGCCTGAGACGGGAGGGATCCGGGAACTGCTGTTATTAACACATCCGGACCCCTCCCAGCGCCTGCCCGCACTGAAGCGGGCACCGTCTGCTGGTTAACTCTCTAATTAGGCGACGTACGGCACACGCGTAACGTCACCCCCTCGCGGGCGGCCACTAAAGCGGATGGTGGGGAAAACCCATCCCGACCATCCGCGGCCACACTCAGGGCGGCATGAGGCGCTGATAGGCGCGCCTCCGCCGCCCGGTTCGCCGGCGACGGATCGGGTCCGAGTGGATATCATCCTCCCGGGCCTTTTCCGCCGCCTCCTTCTGCGAAATCACGTCTTCGCAGAAGGCTGCGACCGCGGTAAAACTGCTGTCGCTACCGGCCATGGAACATATGACGGCCGGTAGCGACAGATCTCCTCCGATGACTGCAGTGAGGGCCCGACGCTGCGACGCCCATGCGGGGCAAACCGCCAGCGTGTGCTGGGCCGAGTCCTCACTGCAGTCGCAGTGGTGGCAGGCGGGACTCAATTCCCTCCTGGCGACCGAGTGCAGGTACTTCCCGAAGCAACCGTGCCCGGAAAGCACCTGCGTCAGTCGGAAGGAAAGGGTCCCGTGCTGCCGCCCTGCCCACTCGAGGATGACCGGCTGGAGAGCCTCCACGGCGGCAAAGCCAGCGCGTGGAGTCTCCAGCCGGAACGACCAGCGAGCCATCGTGGCTCGACGGGCGGCTTCACGCCACTCGCGTACCTCTTCGGGCGGAGGGCGAATGCCTCTCTCCGCCCGGAATTCAGCCACCCGTCGATAAACTTCGGCGAGCACTTCCGCCTCCAAATCCCACGGAGGTGTTCCGGCCAAGGCGCACGCCGCCTCGGTAGACACCGTGCGGTATCCGCGGATGGCTCTGACCGCCAATACCCTCTGAGGCCGCCAGAGGCGGGCCTTATTGAGGGCAGTCAGAGCCGCCACCCACACCGGTGCCCCATACAGCGCCATCGACCGGACCACCCCCGTGTAGAGGTGTCGCGTTGCGACGCTGGCTCCGCCCAAATTGGGCAAAAGTCGCCCAAGGGCAGAGGCAGCGTCGACCAGCTTCGGACCAAGCTGTCGGAAGTGCTCGTCGAAGAGCCACCTACCGTCGAGGATCAGGCCCAGATACCTCATCTGGGCCCGAACCGGTACGAGGATCGAGTTGACCACTATGGAGGCGCCGGGGGGCGGCCCACGACGGGGCCCATGGAATAACAGGGCCTGCGTCTTGTCCAGGGCCACCCGTAAGCCCAGCGCCTCGATGCGCCCGACCACCAGAGAGACACCACTGGTGGCCAGGCGCGCCGCCTCCTGGAAGTTCGCCCCCCCGGGCCGTGACCAATGTGTCATCGGCGTAACAAATTACGCCCAGCCCGGGGGGGAGACGACCTCGTAGGACCCAGTCGTATCCCACGTTCCACAGGAGTGGTCCAAGGACAGACCCCTGTGGAACGCCGCACGACATGGGTAGCCGTCTCAAGGCGCCCTCTCGATCCTCGTACACGACGGTACGCTCCTCCAAATAGTCTGCCACTAGCCGCCTCAGGTACTCTGGCACCCCGTGCAAAGCCGGCGCCCTACCCTAACGCCGCTACTGACAGTTAGTAGCCATTGACGTTCCTATTCTTATTTGAGTTGCATAGTACACAGCAACTTGAGTTTTCAAAAGTACCTGAAAAGGCCCACTTGAAATAAAAGTTATTTTGACTTGATTTGAGGCAGCTTGGAAACCTAATCTTTTAAGACAGATTACCTAATAAAGAAGTACATACTGGTTGATACAGCCATATATCTGGTCAGTTATCGGTAATGTTGCGTATCAATCATTAATCTATCTGTAGTCATCTATAAAATTTTAACAAAAATAAAACCGACTTCAAGGTTTGGCTCGATTTCTGATGCCATCATCAGATCTTAGTGTCCTTATCATGGTATCACCGTTGGGTATCTCCTTTCTATTAAAAAAATAATCATCAAAATCGGTTCATAAACGACGAAGTTATTCGCGAACTCACATAAAAAAAATATACGGTCGAATTGAGAAACCTCCTCCTTTTTTTGAAGTCGGTTAAAAAATTCCAAATATGATCAATATGTTCAGTCCAGTGTGATATTAAAACGTAAATAAATACACCAATATACACTTTATATGTAATTATTTATTTATAACTTTCATCTCCTCAACACGTAACGTCACAAAGTTCAAACAGCAAGTAATATATGTTATTATTGCGTATGATTTATATTTATTTATTTATATATATTGTACAGGACATCCACCGGCGCAGGCGGATCCGTGTGCACTAACATAATACTGTATTCTTATACAATTTCCGATCTTGACAATATCGAGACGAAGCTTAAAAAGAAAACTGCCGTGTTTTAAAACAAAATGTTACATTTTATTCTAACAATAACGTGGAATGCAAAGAGGGTACTCTCAATAAATGACTTTCAAAAACACGCAATATATAAACGGGCGTAAAATAATTCATTTTTAGTGTATAAATATCATATATTTCATATAAATAACAACTAATTAACTGCGGGCTCGTCGTCCGGCCGGTCGTGGCGTATTTACATCTCGAGGGGGGCGAAGGCCTGCGACGAGCCCTTCAATTTCAACAATTGGAATCACGAATAATGCTTTGAAACACTAGTATTACAATTAAACCTATGTACACTACGTAGACCTTGGTTAAAACACATAATTACGTCTAATTATAGTGTAGTACATGGGGTCCCCCCCCTCCCCCTACAGGGCGTGTTCGTTTAGTCCTCGAGGTTGCGGAAGGCGGCGGACATGTCCTCTAGCAGTTGGTCGAAATCTGCCTTGATCTTAGCTTCTCCCTCTTTTACGGGGTCCTGGAAGTAACAAAACCTTGTTTAGAACCAAATATTAAATCATTGAACAATGCCTCGATGCCTTAGTGGTAGCGTATGTGACTGCTGTGTTTAAGATCTCGGGTTCGACTCCCGGGTCAGACCTATCAGTGTGGCAGTAAAATGAAATGTTTTTGTTGTTGTCTATGCTAAGGCTATGATCGATTTCCCACTTCTTTTACTTATAATGGCGGATTGTGATCCTAATAAAAAACACTCAAGCAGTAAGTTATCAAGTTTATTTTATATTTCCTCATACAATCCTAACAAGACTAAATATTTATAGAATCTGCAAATATTTGTTTCGGAGTTTGGATGTTTTCTATGTATTTACAAAAACAATTATATGTTTATTTATATCAGTTATATCTGTTTAGCTTGTCATCTGCAAACAATGGTTCTAGGGTATTTCTTTCTAGTGTATAGCTGGTTCCCCAACTACTACACTACCTTGAGTCAGTGCGAAGTTTATGGTCAGTTCGAGTAGGACATAACCACGCGTGGTATCCAGAGAGAGTCAACAAGAGGAGTAGGATATGGCGTGTGTGTGTGTGTGTGTGTGTGTATGTGCTGTGTGTGTGTGGGACTGACCTTGAACTTCATGGAGGAGAGCGTGTAGAGCACGTTGCCCATGGCGTCGCGGATGACGTTCCACGTGACCTTGTTGTCGGACTGCGCCGTCGACTCCACGGCGTGACGCGACATGTCGTAGAACGCGATGATGTTCTTGAGCATGCCGCACGTCTTGTAGAACGGACAGAACCTGTCGTACGCCGAGTAGCTGAAACACAATACCCATTACATTAGTTTCGTCTGTTCGTCCGTATGGTGACGGTGACGGTGATCATCACCCCTATTCAACCGGTAGGTATGGTCTGTACGGGAGAGGTGACTAAGTAACAAAATACGCAGGACAACATTGTTTTCAAAATTTAAAACAAATCTAATTGTAAGTTTAATATAATTTGAGCAAAAAGAGCGGCGCTAAACTTAGCATCAGTTGTAGGTAACATGTCAGAATTTGTAGCACATTTTAGGTGACTAATAAGATGGAGTGTTACATCTCAAACCATATACATTCTGCAGTTGCAAGCTCACTAAGAGAGCTAACTTGACAGTTGCCAGGAAGTAGCGCCACGCTGATGTGAGCACGGTTGTGTCGGCTCGACCCGACTGTACGGGCGGTACTAGCCCCGCACTGAACATCTACGTAAAGTGACAGCAGCAATGCTGGCCTGTGTAGTTGGTGAGTGCGAGACCGAACGCCCAGTGATAAAAAACCATCACTAGCCCGCCATGGTGTGGGTCACCATGCTGCATTGTTGCATTCGCAATGAGTATGGTGACCACCACTCTTGGATTCTGCATATGCTTTCCACCAGGCACAGTAGTCATTTTGGCAGGGAAATACATAAAACAACGATTCCAAAAAGAAAAAAACTTGGTAAATAACATCCAACCCACCTAGCTTACATGTCATAATTGGGCAAAATCTCCCTTCTAAAGAATACATCTGAACTTCAAGAGGCTGCCAATGATGACAGAATTCAACAAGTCATATCATCTTGGACATTACCTACACCTCTGACTACGCCTTCCAGGACACAGGTGTAAGAGGCAAATACAAAATGGCCTGCATGGAATGTTTACCTGTTCTGTTGCAAGAAATCGTCCTTGAGTAGCTTGGCGACCTCGAGCGTGATCTTGTCGGTCTCGGCCAGGGAAGCCTTACCGACCAACTGTACGATTTCTGACAAGTCTTCTTCTTCCTGAAGGATCTCCTTGACCTGAACACAAACAATATTTCATCTTCAATTTAACGTTTCTCAAACAATTTAGAATTAATTATTTCCTTTCATATTCCACATAACATTAATATGTGCTTCAATATCATACAATAAAGACAAATTTAATAAATATTTAAAAACGAATCCTAAATCACACTATGAAGGTTTGTCATAATTATTATTTTATGTAAGTGTAATGTAATGACTGTTAGAGGGTGTAAGTGAAGATCAATCCTCTCTGCCTACCCCTCTGAGAAATAGATATGAAATTATGTATGTACAATGATATCATTATTTAAGTTATTTAGAGCTATAATTAAATGTTGGCATGTTAGTATGAGTAAAACAGAAGTTACATCTTTTATAACCACTGACACTCCACATTGAATAGCAATTAAAGTATGGTGTTAACGTTGAGGCCATCGCTCGCTGACCTTGGTCCTGAGAGGTACGAACTCGGGGTAGTTCTTGTCGTAGAAGTCGTCGAGCGCGCGCATGTACTTGCTGTAGGAGATGAGCCAGTTGATGGAGGGGAAGTGCTTCCTCTGCGCCAGCTTCTTGTCCAAGCCCCAGAACACCTGCACGATACCCAGCGTCGCGGCAGTCACGGGGTCGGAGAAGTCACCACCGGGAGGAGATACGGCTCCCACGATGGATACGGAACCTGAAGAATCGACAGATATTATACTACTCAATTCACAATTCACTATTTAGAGATAACATTCTTTTTTGAGTGTACTTATCTGTGTATATATATATAGATTATCACTTTAATGTATTTTTATTTCTTGATATGATTTTTTTGCTAATTATTTTTATATTTTTCAATATTCGTGTGAAAATTTGTTCAAATTTAATACAAGTATTGCACGGTTAACAGTCTGTTATTGTTGTTTCAGTATCCTTTTAATATAGAACAAAATTGAAATATCCATAGGAAACTTGAAAAAATTTACTGTATTTATAATATATCCTATAAAATAAACGTTTTTTTGTGACATTAACATATATCTATTAATCTATGTATGGCATTATTCATTAAATATATTTATTTTAAGCACTGTTACATATGTGTAAGAGTTTGTAAATTAATTTGATTCTCAATTTTAAATTTATTTATTGTTTTACCAGTAGTTATTACACTTAAACATTCGTAAGTACAAAACAAAACACAGAAAAAGTGTTAATTTAAGTGTTATGCGTGTAGTGTTTACCTACAATTCATGTAGGTAAACACTACACGCATAAACTCTAATAAAATTAAGAAAAAACACTTTATACTTATAAAGGTTATAACTTTTATAAATTGGCGTCTATCCCTATTAGGGACATTAATTAATTAGTACATAAGAGTGTGGACTTGGTTGTTAAATGGTTGTGTCAAATGTATATATGTGAGTAGTGTAGTGGTGACAGTAGCGTACGAACCTTCCCTGTCGGGGTTGCCCAGACACTTGACGCGTCCGGCGCGCTCGTAGAAGGAGGCGAGCCTGGCCCCGAGGTAGGCGGGGTAGCCCGAGTCGGCCGGCATCTCCGCCAGACGACCCGAGATCTCACGCAGGGCTTCGGCCCAACGGGACGTCGAGTCCGCCATCATGGACACGTGGTAACCCATGTCACGGAAGTACTCGGAGAGGGTGATACCTGGAACGACAAAGATACATTCATAAAAATGTAACAGAACATCTGTCAAGTTTTCTCATATACTTCATTGTTTGATCAGTGTATTTGATGTTCTCCTAGCCGATTACGATCAAGGCGGCCAGTTTCAACGGGAGACCTGCAAAACTACACATTTGTACACTATAATATTTATTATTTGTACACTATAACACTATAATATTTATTATAGTGTACAAATGTGTACGCAAACATAGGTGCACTCTCTGCTCCCTCACTCGCATAATCCGATGGGACGGTTAACTGACACGACCTAACAAGCCTTCTCTTCCCAACCTTTATTATTCCCAATATTATTTAAGGTCAGCTACTAACTATACCGATTTTACCTGAACATCAAAATCAGTTTTCCACTGGCATTGGATCTCCACAAGCCTGAACCCGAGATCTCTTGATTGCCAATTGTATTCACAAACTACTAGGCCAATGTGGCAGTCATGTCACAGGTTTGCAAAAAATATGTAACTCATTTGGTATATAATCCATCTCGTTGCTCATAGGACACTAAATAAATTTACCGTATGCTAAATCTATACATAAAATGAATCGCCGAAATGTATGTACGCGCATAACTTCAGATCGGCTGCACCAAATTAGATAATATTTTTTTATGTGCTCGTTATTGTTAAAACAAGGTTTGTGTACAAGGAAAATATAAAGATAACGAGAAAAGACATTTTTTTTGTACGCGACTGTACACTGGCTGTGGAAAGCTGAGACTGATATGTAGATATGGCGGTACCATGGTATTACAATATAATACACCAGGTATGGCATTCCGACGAACGACATGACGTCATCATCGCTGTCGCTGGTTCTGATTGGTTTCTATCGTGTCATGTTGCTATCACGTGGTAACTGGATAGTGACGTCACCTCGGGGATGTCTCAGAATGTGAGAACTTGTTTTCTTAGATCATGGGCGGTACGAAGTTCGCCGGGTCAGCTAGTTATAATTTTAATTCCCTTGTAGATGTAGATTTTTATTTGCTGTGGAAAATGTACTGCCTGATGTCAGGGTAAAACTAACTTTCTACATTAGTAAACTGCCCAGTGCAGTAGCTCCTTATATGTGAAGGACACTAATGTTTAAAAGTGGTAAGTGTACAATACACTGCCTGGCGTAGGTGTATGGTATACTAACTGATGTGTATTATTTTATTATGGGATAGGGGGCAAACGAGAAGATCGATCGCTTAATGGTAAGCGATTACCGCCGCCCATGGACACCCGCAACACCAGAGGCGTCACAAGTGTGTTGCCGTCCTTTTAAAAAGGAGTACGCTTTTTCTTGAAGGCTTGAAGGTCGTATTGAACCGGGAATACCGCAGCTGACAGTTCATTCCACAGTTTTGTTGTGCGAAACAAAAGTTATGGACTGCCAACCATCTAAATCTAATAAAACTACTGTCGCATAGGATATGTATGTCGTGTAGTATAAGTGTAGGTGTATGTATACTGACCGGTATAGATGGAAGCCTCTCGGGCGGCGACAGGCATGTTGGAGGTGTTGGCGACCAGCGCGGTACGCTTCATGATGGACTCCGTCACTCCTTCGATCTCCACCGTCAGCTCGGGGAAGTCCCGCAATACTTCTGACATCTCGTTACCTGGTTACACATATGAACACATATTACTTAATCTGGCAAATTGGCTGGAGGAAAGGGACTCTCTGACACTAAGGGGAGATCCATTCTCGCATTGAGAAGATGATGCCAGGCTGTACATAACTTCGCCTGGCCTCTTGAACGTTGCTAATTAGTGCGAGAAATTCTATTCCGCGGTACAGGATCAGTAGATACCACATTCTTACGAGTGTTTTTGTTAAATGACGTTTAAGTGTATTTTCGCTATAGATAGATTTCGTCACAAGTATCTGAAGATGCAAAAATTAAAGGTTTGTAGCAGCATGTCAATGGTGAGACGACCGTTTGAACCACTGTAATTCGTGCAGTAACAACTATAAGTTTCTCTCGAGGGAGGGTACATACCACGTTCGCCGCATCCGACGTAGATGATGACATCAGAGTTGGAGTACTTAGACAGAGCCTGTGAGATGACAGTCTTGCCACAACCGAAGGCTCCGGGGATGGCTGTGGTACCACCCTGGACACATCTGGGAACGGAGCATAAAATATTAATTATAGTAAGTACCATAGTGACATAGAACCGATTGTTGCAATTCGCAGTAGTGTAATGATGTAATTTAGTGAGTAAGGATCTACAGATTTGAGCATTTTATATTAATTTCAATTTGACTTCCCACTCGTTTCTGAGAAAAAGGGTTTTGACAGATGGACAACAAAATGATCCTATATGGGTTCCCTTTTTGGTACGGAGTACGGAACCATAAAAATTGTATGACAAATACTAAATAAAAATTAAATACCACGGGAATAACGAAATCAAATAAGTCATGAAACATGGGGCTTTTTGGCATAGTGATGTTGAGACTTAAACTGTAAGATTAGATTCAAGGCAAACTATGGTTTGAGGACCACAACCATTCAATCCATGTCCAATCGCACTAGTAACATATATCCTGTGTTTGCAAACATACATGAAACGAACACAAATAACACCCAGACTCAGAACAACAATTTATAGATCGCACAAAGTGTTGTCCCATGTAGGATATGAACCCGCGCAGTAGGAAGCGGCGACCGCTTAGACCAACCGTGCAGTCAGTGTGTATTTCTATAAAATGTATCTACAAAAAAATTCCATCCAGCTCGTGTTTCCGTCCAGTCAACTCAGTTTACGCTAAGCTCAAAGATTTAATTTTTTTGTCTGATCCATGCCTAGGATTGTTGAGGGAGGGAGAGGAGTGTGATGAATCTATAACTGTTGAAATGTTTCTTTTTCATCATTAAAAGTTTTTAATTTTTCATAGTGAACTGTGTTCTACTAGTCAAACTCTTTCATTCGATACTCATATAGCGGTAGTCATGACAAAATGGGTAAACCACCATTTTGTAGCGGCGGCCATCTTAGATTTTTTTTCAAGCCCTTTCATTTCATACGCATATTGGAGTACGTATACGTACGTACGCATCGTGACAAAATTTGTAAACTGCCATTTTGTAGCGGCGGTCGTCTTGGAACAGATTTCCGCAAATAAAACAGAATTTATTTAATTGTATTGTCACCAGAACTAAAGGTGTGTACCAAATTTCAGACCAATCTGTCAGCAGGAAGGGAATCAAACAAACAGGGTGTGTGAGAGGCAAAACAAAGCTAAATTAAACCGTTTAAAAATGTATGTACAAGTGTGCATTAAGTATGTGTGGGGGGTTGTGTACTCACGGGAAGAGAGAGTCGAGTACGCGCTGTCCGGTGAGCAGGGGGTGGTTGGCCGGCATCTTCTCCGTCACGGGTCGGGGCTGACGCACGGGCCACACTTGCAACATGGTGTACGAAGACTTCTCGCTGTCGAACTCCGTCTCTAGCACCACATCCTAAACACCAACCACCACTTTTAGATATCAATAGCCTTTAACAGTCCACTGCCGGACATAACTCTCCTTAGAAACGGTTTGTTTCAAGTCCTCCTTTCTCTTGCAGTACCGTTCTGTTATTTTGCTCCATCAGTCTCTCTTGCATCAGGCTCTTACGACACCCACAGGATGAATAATGGTGGTGACCGACAGTTAATTATTTTTTTCAGAATTTGTACAAGTAGTAGAGGCACGCTAATTTCAGCACGGTAAGGCCGAAGGCACTCGACAAGGGAGGTATTACTCTCGTACAGATAATCAACGTAAAGTAACAGCAGCAATGCTGGCATTGGTGAGAGCGAGACCGAAGCCCCAAAGATGCAGAAGCATCACTAGGCCGCGTGTTAGTCACCATGCTGCATTGAGGCATTGTCAGCACGAGCAATGAGTATGGTGACCACCACTCTTGGATTCTGTTTATACTTTCCATCAGGCAGAGTAGAATCGTAGTCAAGTAGAGAAATTAGTAATTGACGTAAGATAAGATATGATATACTTACAGTGCATTTGTAGTTGCCAGAAGGCGCGATGTATGTGACGGTACCCTTGGCTTTGGGAGGCACCAGCATCTTGTGCTTCACCAGGGTGTTCTCGTGCACGATACCGTATAAGTCTCCTCCGGTGATGTGAGATCCCACCTGGGGAAATTATGCAATATTATTTAAGCTGGCAATACAGATGCTTGCTTGTATTTATCGCAAGTTAATATTCCGAAGATTGTTATTGCAATGTATTATTACTTGCGTAGGACCCAATTAGAAAATAAAATCAGTTCTGAAAATGTTAAAAGCTTTAGTAAGTTGTATGTAATAAATGCAATAATAAAATAAGTTGCATAACGTCGTATGTAAATGGTGTCGAGAGACTGGCAACATCATCTATGAAGTTGGCCACTTACTTAAGTGGTGCCGTCATGATGTAAACTTGAATGAAAATCTATCTTTATTGAAAGTCAATACTAATATTAACCTAGTTTTTTTTATTTATCTTGACACTCATAAACTGAAAAGCGATTTTTTGGAGTCGGTTCTTGAATCGATTCATCAATGTGATTATTCAATGTAAAATTTTAACAAAAAAATTACATCAAGAACTGGACCAAATTCAAATGGGATCACCACACGGGAAGCACCAATTTACTCAGTCGAAAAATCTGAGGTAACAAACCAGAGAGAACCTCCTCTTTTTTTAAAGTCGGTTAAAAAGAAATACTAATTTGAAGTTCCGATACTTACTTTGACTTCTAGTGGGTTGAATTCCCAGTTGACGTCACGAGCCAAGGAAGGCACGTTGACACCCTTAGGGATGTAGATAGACTGGGTGAGCTCGTTGATGTCCTTCAGAGGGCGCTGGATACCGTCAAAGATGGAGCCCAAGATACCGGGACCCAATTCTACGGACAAGGGCTTGCCGGTACGGAGTACGGGGTCTCCGACTGTTACGCCAGAGGTTTCTTCGTATACCTATAGAGGGAAATTGATGGAAGTAAGAACTTGTTTATAATAATAATAAATCTCTTTATTCTACACCAGATAATTGCAACCATTTATATAACTGATCAAGAATTATTAAGGATTTTTTTAAATGTTCAATTGTATACTTTTGCGACCTCTCGAAATCTTGAGTCAAAATTATATAATAGCCATAAATATACTATACGTTTTAAAGGGATATGTGAAGATTTTAGTCGTTCGTTTAACACATAAAGACTGTTGTCTCTCTGTCTCAGATTATCTACTTTAACTACAAGATACTACTCTCAAGGTAGCAGAGCCACACTGATATCAGCACGAACGGGCCGGCCCGACCGGGGCGGTACTACCCTCGCACATAAAATCAACGTAAAATTTGTTTATTATGCATCTGCAAAACCCTTGGGGAGGTTGGAGAGAGGTTACTAACCTGAATGGTGGCCATGTCACCCTCAAGACGAATAATCTCTCCTACCAGCTCATTGTAGCCTACACGCACCAACTCGTACATAGCTGATCCGGACATTTTCTCTGCCGTTACGACTGTGACACACAACATTTAACATTATTCAATTTTTTTTATGTAGCAACACATTTTAACATTTAAAGTACCTGAACATAGACAATATTTTAGGGAATTTTTATGTGTGTATGTTGTTAAGAGTCGTCAAGAAGTAATACAAGCACGATTTGGAATATGTACTCTTAACTAACTATCTGGTCTGGTACTTTTTTCTATGAATGTCTCTATTATCTATATTATTATATTATCATATTAAGATTATGTAAAAATTTCATGAAATGCTGACAAACAAACATTGATTCTTATAATATACAAGTAGTTAGTTTTTTGTTACTAGAATAATACACTTTTAGACTATCAGTACTGTTCAGGTATCATTCATAATGAGGATATTTAAGATAATTGAAAATTGGAAGTTATGAATCGACACAAGCTGCAAAAGAATTTGGTGTTTTCACCAAATTTACTTTGACAATGCCGCACATGCTGTGGCGTCTGTTTGTGTCCACCTATGAGTTTTAACTGTAGCTTTAATTTAACGTAAATAAATGTCACTTAGTGTCTTAATTGAATAAATGAATTTGAATTTTAATAACCATGGTTAGGACATACAGATTATGGGTTTGGTCTAAAAGAATTATAGTAAACTCAACTATTTTGTCAAAACATGGGTCTACAATTGAGGGAGTAATCAGTGAACATGCATAAAAAAAATACAAACAGTAGAACATAGGACCTTCTCCTTTTTGAAGTTGGTTAAAAATAGTTATCACTTAATTGTACAGTGTATTATGATCACTATAATTCTTAAAATGATCTACGGCATTGAAAATTTGTAATGAAGTTTTTTTTGTAAATTCTCGTTTTTTTACCCAACACCAATCAGAAGTGACAAATGCAGGGCAAGATTGAAAAGCATTGTACGGAGATCGAGCTATATTTTAGGGATTGAACAGTTACAGAAGTTGTTAGCAACAATACGTAATCTTTGCAAGCATCAAATAAGCCGTTAACAAGATTCAAGATTTGAAAATATTGTACATAGATATTTTTAACAGTGTTGCTAACTAAAAATCTTGGTTATGAGAACAAATCTTATCAATGATGAACATGATTACAAAAATGACGTGTCATTACGTCACAGTACGTCTTATGCATGACGAGTTAATAAATTTGTTTTTGGGGAAATATTTAATTGTTATATGGTTGTCCTATATTCAACAAAACTCCGCATAAAACAATCGAAGTAGTGGTAGAAATAGACTTAGACGAACCCAATCTAGTTTAAGAAGAAGGCTCGAAGTTTAAATACGTCCACAGTCTTATTAGCTTACATACTTTTTATTTAAATTCTTATTAAAAACATAAAAATCAAATAGAATGTAATAACTGCTAGTCTGATTAAGAAAAAACTCAAAATTGCAAGTCAAATATGGCTGCAATAAACAAACACCAATATACAATTACATAAGATCTTATTGCATCACTATTTATTTAACAGAAAACTTGAATTATAAGAACTTTATATTTTATTATTATGCTATTACAGTAGCTTTAAATATTTTCAAATATTACAAAAATCATGAAACATTCTTATACAAATGAATCAGTTTTGGATAGTTAAAAAAACTTATTTTATTTGTAATAATTGTTCAAAGGGGCTTTATAGAAATAACTGATAATGACTGCAAATAGGCAGAATGAATAAAAGTATTGTTATTCAGAAAAGATTTAATCCACAATTTTCTTTGATTCATAACGGCTCAACATCATTATCAGTCCGTTGCAGTCCAATGATGGACATAGGCCTCTCGCAAGGAATACCACAGAGCCAGGTCTTTTGCTTTCTGCATGAAATAGCCGCCAGCCCTATTACGTAAGTCGTCCCGCCATCTGGCAAGAGGACGTCCCACGCTACGTTTGCCAAGATGCAGTCTGCACTCTCAAACATGCTTACTCCAGCTGTTGTCTGTTCTGCGACATATGTGACCAGTCCATTGCCACTTCATCCTACCAACTTTCAGAGCTATGTTGGTCACTATGGTTCTCTAAGGGATTACTTCGTTACGAATTTTGTCCTATATAAACCTATAAACCTAAGTAAACCTACCTACATCATAATGGCTATTGAGCACAAAGCTCATTGTGATGTGATGAGTTATGAGGATTGAATTTTTATTACCAATATTTAAAAAAAGGAGTACACTTTTAGAAATATTATGAATCTAAATCATTTGTATTGTATCAGATTCAAAGCAGAGTACAACATCTGTTCATACTTAATTTTTTACTAGTGACCCGACCCGGCTTACCGTGAAAGTCTTTAAAATTCTCTGGATTATGTTACAATATGCATGTATTACACTTGCAAATCCCCTTGAATCACTATCTATTGCTGAAAACTACATTAAAATCTATTGAGAAGTTTAAAAGAACTAAGCAGCGAAAGTAACTTCAATCCATACTTATATCCATACTTATATTATAAATGCGAAAGTAACTCTGTCTGTCTGTCCTGCTTTCACGGCCAAATCACTGCACCGATTTCAATTAAATTTGGCATTGTGATACTTTGATTCTTAAGGAAGGATATAGGCTACTTTTTGCTGCGATAACTATAAACATACGGGTGTAGCCGCACGCAAAATCTAGTTTATAATATGTATCTATATTTACTTTAATCCGTTTGAATCGTTTGTAGATTAGATCATTTCATCACAACATAGTCCAACTGCAATAAATATTTAATAACACTTCAAGTTTTTTTTCTTTATGAGTTACTGAGTGAGTGCAAGGTATACATACCAGGACCGGAAACAGCAAAGACGTATCCGAACTTATCCTCATTCTCCTCGTTGGCGATGGTCTGATAATCCGACGCCATCTTGAATAATTTATTCTTTTACCTGCCGGCACAAAATGTAAGCTTATAATAACAATTTAATGTAGCAGCACATACTGCATTCTCGACTTAATGGAAAATAAATCTTGTTCCCCTTCCATGTAAAATTATTTTCTACAATCAAGTCTGATCATTAAAATAAAAAAACACAACACACAAGAACCTATGCCGCGACTTGATAGCATTACATGGCTCAGAATTGCCTTCAATGAATCCTCTTGTAAAAGCAAATGGCTGGATCAATTTGGGTAAAATTTGTTTTGCAAAAAGCTGACTCTGAGCTGCTGGCAACAGCTAGTCAAGAATATAGTTTTATTCAGTATAAGATTGTTCTTGATATTTAAATTTAAACATAACACTTACCTACACAAAACTTATATTTTATATAAATTTACAGATCAAGGTTCTTTTTTAATTCAATCATTTAATTATATTATACAATCCTGATGTGCTAATAATGTATACATGAACTATTTGGTTCGAGTCTGACCATAGACTGGCACATCAGCTGACCACAGATTTATCATTGAGCACTGATAAACACTCAGATCTATCAATGTCATCTATTTAAAAAATTATGACATATATTAGAGACGAAGGAAAGCATCCTATAATTTAAAAAGGAATGCTACCTTAATTGATGAAAGCAGAAAATTTATTTACTAAAGAAATTATTAAGTGGAATGTATTTTTCTTCACATGCAATAAAAATGATACAAGTCATTTGTCATGTGACCTGATTTCACTTAAGTTGGTGCATATTAAATCTTTTTGGGAAATGGCTACTGATAACTATAAATAGTATGAGGTCCTCGTTTTCTTGAAGAAAAATACACTAAAGTAGCAATGGGCACGCCCCGAGTATGCCTGGTAATTTGTCTGTCCAAAAAGAATTTTTACAAGTTAAGAAAGTGTAGTTTTGATAGTTTTATTACATACGTATTAAAACTAAGTGGTGTTTTTATGGTAGACTTGGTATTTTTTTTTTATTTCATAGATTTGCTATTGACAGACAGAAGTCAAACTAAAAATATATCTGTCACCTGACTAAGTGTACAATTAATATTTACGGAATACAATAATGGGTTTATTGCAATGGTGCTTATTTAAAGCATATTAAAATTAAAACAGAGCTGGTAATATTCACTTAGCTTTAAGAAACAAAATACTACATTATTACTTTTTTATTATAAATTATTTTTTTCTAAACTTCATATAGAATTCTTTAATAAGAACTTGAATGTACTGAAATAACAAGCTCTAGAGGTGTAAAATTTGCTTATTTTCTTTGAGAAACCAAGTCCTGTAAAGACCAAGTGAAATTATAAATATGGTTTCAGCACAATAAAGCAGCAGAGAAGTGCTGAACCATTGTATTTTCGTTTAAATCATTAATTTTATGTAAAAATATATGGTCTTCACATATCACACCCTTTTTACCACTTTTCTAATAGGAGTTTAACAGTCACATGATAAATGGGTTGCAGGACATTTAACAGCAATAACAAAGGTTTTATATACTTTAAATTAAAATTAATGAAACAATACAAGGCAGAATTGCTTCGCCAAATAGATGCAATGAATATATGCCAAAAAAATCCATATTATGCCTGACATACGAGTTTCTCACGGAAATCTGTCTAAGGCAGGATCAAGAACAATCTTACCGATAATTTAAAAGCAGAAACTATTAATCACAGCAAAGAACACATACACCGACAGCAACAAACCTGATAATATACAAATAAAACAATTCTATTCAATAAAATTCAACTCACTGACGAGAAAGATGGAAAAGTCGGACCGAGAATGGCGGAGGTCCACGATTATCACAAGACCAATGATAAAAATGAAGTCAGCTGACCCTTGCTCTATGCTTCTTTGTCTATACCGCACATTTCATTGATTTTCTGTACACCTCTCCACGTAGTTGTTGGCACAATGGCATTTAGTAAGAATGGGATTTTAGGCCTTCACTCCTTGTTTTTATGAAGCTAAATAGCATGCAAAAAAAGATTTATTACTAAAACATTCCTGATTTATGAAGTTTATACAATGTAATATTACTAAATATTTTGGTTTTGCAAATTGAAAATTTACCTATTAAATATGTCAATATGATAAAATGTTTTTGTTTCAGATTTTTTATTTGGTTTTTGATTAAGTTCGGTCTTATTGTGATGACTTTCACATGTTGCAAATGAATCATACTACAATGCCTTCTGTCGAAGACATACCGAACCACGGAGCGGAGTAACTATTAATCTAGGACATCGCGATATAGAAATCTTCGAGCCGAATTGCATTCGCAACTTGTTAGGATAAGAATAGACTTATTCTTCTAAGAACTATTTAGTGTTAGTTATTGGTTATCATGACAATAATTGTTTTTAAACTTTCGCGACTATACATTACATTTTATTCGACTGTAATGACGGGAAGACCCCCGGGACCACGATCGATGCAATTCGATCGAAACGTCGGGCAACCAAAAAAGGTATTGTGACTTGTAAATATTATCGCGATTAAGTCCCGATTTACAGTCGAATATAATGCCCCGCAGCCCACCAGACATGATCATCACCTACCTAGTGTGAGGGTCCTCAGTTTGTTTAAAGGGACATGACACCCGTTCCTCTTTAATATTAGTACAAAATAACATGTTATTGTATTTTGAAAATAGAAGAAATTTACATTGTGTTGATGAAATTGTGGAGATGAATTTTTTTTTTCTCAAGTGAACGAAATTTTCATATTCCTACATACAACTAGTATTATTTTCAGGGGCTCCACTTTTCACAATTTTCAAGAACATATTATATTGATAAATTCATATATTAACATGTTGCTTGTCACTTACCTATTTTGCGAACATTACCTACATATGAACAAGCGCATCGTCAAAATAATTAATAGCTTTTCTAATAATAAATCGGTTACACCCACTTTTGTAAAGTGTCTCAATAAGGTTCTATAGGGTTATGAAACTTCTCGGCCCCTTAAACTACGCAGTGGAGGCCATACTGCTCTCTGGTCAATCGACTGGTTAAGCAAATGCACAGAAACTTTGTATCTTGGTTCTACTCTAACTGTATATTGTACTCACAGGTACTGACACATTTTTGTTTATACAATCTTTTGACGTTATAAAAACATCGACATTAGCTTAAGCCATAGTCTTACGCGACAGCAGCTTCATCCCCTATCATTTAGTTAGATGGTTGGCAGTCCACAACTGTGTGCTTTTCTAAAATATCTCTGCCTCGCACAACAAGCACAACAAAACTGTGGAATAAACTGTCGCCTGCGGTATTCCCAGACTGAAACGACCTTCAAACTGTGGTGACTTCCACATACAGCGGCAAAACAGAAACACACTACTGCAGCGCCGTCTTTCGAACTACGGACTAACGAAGGAAACGAAGAAACTACCAATCCGATGTCCGGAATCACGAAATAGAAGTTCTCGAGCCGATTATCATATAATATATACAACATCCCAAAATCAATCGTTGGCCCGTGGCCCGATCAGGCATGATCACTGAAATAAGATAGCAAAACCTAGGGAAGTTAGGTTTTATTCAACATAAAATTAAACGTATTTGTAAGACAGACATTGAAAATATAAAGTAAAGAAGCAATGTCAAGTTTTGACACAATGTGATAAATCACGTTGTATACTGCCTGCGATGTACGCAGCACTGAAGGAGGTTGAATATCATATCATTCTCCCACACTGTAATCTTCAAGGTAGCGGGGTAAGCGTCGAGCTCTCTCGGATCTTCGGGGAACATCCTCTAATGGAAGTGGCGGCCGTGACAGGAGTTGACGAGATGAAGGAGAGGAGGTTGTAGGTTCTCCACGAGGTGATGCGTCTCTCAGTGACTGTGGACGTGAGATCGGAGGGTCGTCCCGAGGCGGAGTATCCGGTGGAGTCGTATAGTTCGAGGAGGAATCATTAAGGCCTGAAAACGGCTCTTCTTCTAGCACTGATTCTTGGCCAGGAAGATCCAATATCTCTCCTTCTCCTTGTCCAATTGGGGCGAGATGTCGATTGGATACTGTGGTCTCCCTACCATCTTTGAGTTTAACAAACGAATAATCAGGGTTGGCTTGCAATATTTCCACTTCCTCTACGAGCGGCTGGTACTTATTTTTCCGATCGAATCGTTTCATCAAAACGTAGCCTGATTCAGTTAGCCAAGAGGGTATCGTATTGCCGTTTGGAGATCGACGTGTGTGTAAGAACATTCTTTCATGAGGAGTACAGTTAGTTGCAGTGCATAGCAATGATCGAATGGAATGTAGAGCTACCGGTAAATATTGTTCCCATGTGTCAATAGGCGCTTCGTGAGACTCACAGGCCAGTTGTAGAGCTTTCCAGACTGTCGAGTTTAGCTTTTCTACTTGACCATTTCCTTGGGGATTGTACGCAGTAGTCCTGCTAGTTGCGATGCCCCTGGAGTTGAGAAACTCTTTAACTTCTGCAGATAGAAACTGAGTTCCTCTATCCGAATGGACGTATGCGGGCATTCCAAACATCATGAAAATATTATTGAGGTTCTTGATTACCGTTTTGGCACTCATGTCACTGCATGGGAATGCAAAAGGGAATCGAGAATATTCATCTATTACTGTAAGTATGTATCGGTTGTTAGTGTTCGAGGGAACTGGTCCCTTAAAGTCGATACTAAGACGTTCGAAGGCTGTCGTAGCCTTTATAAGCTTAGGCAAAGGCTCATCATTTTTATAGTATCTCGGCTTAATTTTAGCACATATCTGACATTCACGAGTCATGGATTTTACGTCGTCAAGAGAGTAGGGCAAGTTTTTAGATTTTATCCAGTGGAACATCCGTGTAATCCCCGGATGGCAAAGAGCTGTGTGTAGCGATTTTAGTCTAGCGGCTCCCGTAGCAGTCGTCGTGGCGCAGGAGCATACGCGTGATAAAGCATCCGCCGCTTGGTTGTCTTTTCCGGGGCGGTACACTATATCGAACTTGTACGGTGCTAATTCCAGCCGCCATCTTTGTATTTTTTCATTTTTGATTTTGCTCGAATGCTTGGTGTCGAACATAAATGTGACGGATTTTTGATCAGTGATGACTGTGAATGGCTTTCCTATTAGAAAATGGCGCCACTTTTTCAAGGATTCAAAAATGGCGTACGCTTCTTTTTCGACAGCAGAGTGATTCAGTTCGCTGGAATTCAAAGATCTTGAGAAAAAGGCCACGGGCCTACAATTTTGGCATAAAGTTGCGGCAATCGAATGTTCAGAAGCGTCAGTCTCTACGACTAAAGGCACGTTTTCATCGATAGCATGAACAGAGGACTTTGCGATAGTAGCTTTTAGATTTTCGAAACACGATGTAGCTGCTTCGTTTAATGGAAATCTGTCAACATGAGCTAGTGCATGGATTCTTTCAGAAAAGTTAGGTATCCATTTCGCGTAATGGGCAAACATACCTAGTACCCGTCTGAGCGATGCAGTATCATTTGGGGGCGGCATCTTCAGCAGTGGTTGTAATCTGTCAGCGTCAGGCTTGATGACATGATCCGGTCCTATTGTGTAACCCAGCAAGTTTATTATTATTTGATTGAATTTGCTTTTCGATTCATTAAGGGTCAAGTTGTACTTGTCAGCAGCTCTTAGAAACTTCTCAAGATTGTCATCATGTTCAGTCTGCGTTTTACCACAAATAGTTATGTCATCAAGATAGGCGAACGTTCCTTTCAAGTTTTCTGTGCGTATGAGCCAGTCAACCGTACGCTGGAAGCTGGCCACGCCATTCGTTACGCCGAACGGGATGCGACGAAACTGGTATAGGTTCCCAGCCGCTTCAAAAGCTGTGTAGGTCTTTTCATGGGGAAGTATAGGAACCTGATGGTATGCACTCTGTAGATCTATTGCACTGAAGACAGAGTATTGCGATACTTTGGCCACCGTTTCTTCAATATTTGGGAGAGGATAGGCGTCGAGTTGGGTGAATCTATTGATCGTCTGGGAGTAATCAATTACAAGGCGTTTCTTGTGAGTCTCGCTTTTTGTGACGAGTACCTGCGCCCTCCAAGGAGATTGACTTTCTTCGATAGTCCCTTCTTCGAGCAGCTTCTTGACTTCATTTTGAATAAAAATCTGTTCTTCGGCACTGAGTCTGCGTGACTTTATCGCGATTGGTTTACAGTCCGTAGAGAGATTTGAAAATAATGGGACGGCAGGAACGGAGGCTTCAGCAACACTGCATACCTTAAACACTTCTTTAGGCCCTCCGAAAGCGAATTCCAGACTCGAGTGCTTACTTAGGACATCATGGCCAACTATTATGTCAGCACAGAGATTTTTGACTATCAGCAAGGTAGTGTTGGCATAAGAGTGATTACCTATTTGAATGTTCTGGCGGGTAAAACTCTTTACTTCAGAGGTATGTGATAGAGAAGCCATGGAAACAGTCTGTGTGCAAGGCTCTCTCTTGAGGTTACATAAGTTAGCGAAATCTTCATTAATAAAACTGACAGAACTCCCAGTATCAATAAGAGCTTCAGCACGGACACCTTTAACGAACGCAGTGACGATGGCTTTGCGCAGTGAAGTAGGCGTAGCAGCAATTATGCAGGATGTGCAGTGGTTGCAGCCTTCAGATACATTAGAAGACGCACTAGTGTTCTTGGAACGACAAACCTTCGCATAATGGCCTTTCTTATCACAGGATTTACAAATGACCTCTCGGGCTGGGCAATTTTTCCTTGGGTGTAGTGAACCGCCGCAGAAGAAACACTTGCGTCCTGAATGTCCTGATGAGCCAGAAGAAGAGTTACTGGCAGCCGCCACGTTTATTGTGTGGGCATCCACAGGGATGTGTGTCGATTCAGATTTAGATGTGCCAGGTACCGCGCTGATAGTTGGGTGTTGATTAGAGTAAGCTTGAGAGTTAAGCTCTGCCATTTCCATCGAAATAGCAGTGTTATACGCAGTGTCTAATGTCAACGTCAAACTTTCCAACAGTCTCGATCGAATCTTAGATGATGTCAAGCCAGCTATGAAAGCCCCTCGTATTGTATCATTTTTATTAGTTTCGGCATCTACGTCAGTAAAACTACAGTCCTTTGCCAGCTGTTGCAGAGACTGCATGTAAGCGTCCACCGTCTCATCTGCTTGTTGACGTCTAGTAGTAAGCATGTGACGGGCGTGGGTGATATTGGACTGTTTGATAAAGATTTTGTCGAGAGCCCTTATAGAATCTACGTAGGTCTTGCAATCACTTACGTAGGCGTACACTCGTGGTGAAATGTGATTTATTAGCAACTGCAGTTTGATTTTGTCGTCGATGTCTTGGGGTGGTGCATCCTTGGATTTAGTTGCAGCGGGAGCAGTTTGTTGAGACGCCAAAAAGTTTTGGAAAGTTTGCTTCCAATGGCTCCACTCCTTTGCCGTAGACTTTACCGTAGGATCTGTTATAGTTTTTTATCCTATTCTGACAGGATCCCCGTCGAATCTCTCAGGTCTTAGATACTTCTCCATTATGTTGAATAAATTGAAATAAGATAGCAAAACCTAGGGAAGTTAGGTTTTATTCAACATAAAATTAAACGTATTTGTAAGACAGACATTGAAAATATAAAGTAAAGAAGCAATGTCAAGTTTTGACACAATGTGATAAATCACGTTGTATACTGCCTGCGATGTACGCAGCACTGAAGGAGGTTGAATATCATATCAATCACCTTGTTGTGACGCCTCTGGTGTTGCGAGACTCGCTTACCATCAGGCGATACATCTTCTCATTTGCTATTCCATATAAAAAAAAAACAAAAAGCTTGTGCACACGTCCAACTGTAATTCAACCAGCCCAACGGATTCCTTATAAACTAACATTTACCGTTTCCATAACTATTTTAATTATATTTAAAGATAGAGAGTTATCTCTGTAGTTACCCAATTAAATGAAGACTATTAAAACTTCAAAACTAAATATGGTACCATTAGCTGGTTCACCTCATAATTTCGGTAAGTAACTAACGCGATCTAGGGCCTGAATGCTTGCAACTCGGGAGTAAGTAACAAGTGCCGATGTGCCCGATGTGCATTTCATTTCACTCTCTGTTCTAGGTAGGAGGCACATTTTTTGGAGCATTTTTTTAATTCAATGAACTTGTACCTACAAATATGTACTACTAGCCGACCCCTATTGCCCGTAGCGTGAATTTTAACTTTTTTTGTAACATTCTTCATTGGTGCTCCGCTCCTATAGGTCTTAGCGTGATGATATATAGCCTTCCTCAATAAATGGGCTATCTAAAACTGAAAGAATTTTTCAAATTAGACCAGTGGACCTGAGATTAGCACGTTCAAACAAACTCTTCAGCTTTATAAATTAGTCCAGGATGTTTACATGTAGCAACAATGGCGCCATCCATATAGATGTTTTAAAGAGAAATTATGATTCATTTAGAATTTTATTTTTATAAGCACTATGTTGTACAGTTTTGTCTCTTTATGCTATTTGGCATTCATCAAGCATTCGCACAACTGCCCCAACAAAATGATGTGTTATTAATGAGCCCAAATTGAAAAAAAAAAATCGTTTGTAATCTGCGTTGATAAGGTTTAAAGTTTTTTTTGCTATTAGAATAAATTAGTTTTACTTTCTTTCTGTTTTCCGTGAAAATTTTATTTACTTATTTTTCGAGTTTAGTTTAGTTTCGTATTCGATCTAGTAAATTTTCTGTCTATGTCTATGCGCTAGTCGTACTCTGTGTCCATTGAAGTGAAGTTCATTCAATTCAATTCAAAGACAGACCTGCGACCACTACATCCTTTGTTTTGGAGTTAACTGTTACAAAAGTTATGATTGCAAATTTTCAAGTCTGGGACTTGATATTCAAAATAAAACATAGTAAAGCATTAGTGTTTAAAAAACTGTAATCACAGATATTCCGTTTTGATAAATTTGGTGACAAATTAGATGTATGTATTCGAAACATAGCGACGCCACATTTTGTTGATTCTACAATTTTTATTCAAGAAACATTTACCTCTTGCAGGTTTCATAAAGATATTCACTTGAGCAAATCTTTGAGTTGGTTGCTCAGGCACGGAGCATGCAAAGAAGGCTTCGAAATAAGGTATGTGTGATCATTAAATGGCACACATAAATAAATAAGCGTTGTATGTATACGATCGAAGTTGAGACCGAAACAAGATGCCGCTTTAAAACTGAGTTCGAACTTCGATATGTGTCCTGTAACCTAGCAGAGAATTCAAAGGTCACGTTGTTGTAGCAATTGTGTATATCTACTACCTACATTCACAAGTGTTTAAAATTATTCAAATAATTGCATTATACATAACAGCACATGTTTCAAATCATCAATTTCAAAGTTTCTGTAACATGTTGTGAACTCATGGTTTAATTTTATTGTTTTTATAATATTAGAGTAGAGTTATTTATATTTTTTAAGTTAGGGTAGATGACTAAAAAACATTTTGTGGGCTACTTAAATTTAAGTTGTGAATGTCTAGCGGCTCGTGATCTTGTGGCTTGGACAGCTCCTGTGTAGGGGTTAGTGATCCTATTTACTTAGTTAAATGGTCATTACGATACACACTATTGAGAAACAGAATCTCAGGATTTCTAATAATTAGAGAATGGTTTCAGTTGTCTGAAAAGCATTAAATTGTTGACAACCCGCAACTTTAAGCATGAACTTTTGTTGACCCGGTTAACCCACACCCACTTTGCAAGTACCATAATTAAGATTGTGTTATAAGTTACTGTATTAACTTTTGTGCATTATTTTACATGTATTACATATCTTACATACCTGACCTTTTCTAATATTGTTATTAATTTGTCCTATGAACTAGAGGGTGTTCTATCTTGGTGTATTTGACGGGTCTGTTGGTTGGTGATGTTGGCAGCTATGCCAGATGTCATGGGTTCTATACCCACCCAGGACAAATGTTTGTGTGATGAACATTATCATTTATACCGTGTCTGGGTGTACTTTATCTATAACTAGTTGTGCCCTAGTTGTCCCTGTTCGAATTTGATTGGAATCCGTTTGGTGTTCAGCATTGTGTGAGGATATTATTATTGTTTGTCCGTGTATGTTTGTTATATTACAAAACACCAATGTGAGTCTGGTGAAATTACTATTATTATTTATTCGTTGCTTCCTACTGTGCCAAGTGTTGTGGTGTTCAAATCCTACATAGGACAATACTTTGTGTGATCAACAAATTGTTGTTCTAAGTCTAGGTGTACTCTGTGTCCATTTCATGTATGTTTGTAAAGTTCAAGTTAATAGGGCGTGCAAAATGGCAGCGTTTGAATAGCTAAAATTTTGTCAGTGTTTTAAATTTCAATTTGAAAATTAGTATTTATATTTTTTTCTATGTTATAGAGATGTAAATGATGAATTACCTATTATTAGATAACACACACGACTTTGTCAGTGTTTCGTTTCCTTACTACGTCTCTTAACCCTTATATTTTACCTTATATAAATATTACCCTTAGGCATAAAAGCAAAACATACACTTTAAAAGAAATCCTGAAAAATTGATTAGTTACTTTCAGAGTTCATTGTGAGTAACAATGTGACAAAATAATTATCTATACTAATATTATAAAGCTGAAGAATTTGTTTGTTTGAATGCGCTAATCTCAGGAACCGCAGCTCCAATTTGAAAAAAATATTTCACTATTGGATAGTAGATTTATCGAGGAAGGCTATAGGCTATATATAATCACACTAAGACCAATAGAGGCGGATCACCAACGGAGTTACAAAAACGCGGAAAAATATAAATGTAAAATACAATAATGTTTATAGATTAGTATTTGACTTAAAAAAAAAACTAATTAAACGTCTCTCTTTCAGCCCAGAAGGATATTTAGAAGTTTGTAAGATACTACAGCACCCACTGTTCAAGTCCAAGTATCAACTTTCAGACATAGTACGGGTTGTTAGGCAAGATGCTAAACAACGGTTCAAATTGAGGGAAAGCCCACCCTACGGCAACTTGGAGATCAAAGCCAACCAGGGGCACAGCATCCCAACTGTCTCTGATGACGGACTCACACCTATTCTCACGGTTAGTTTATTTATTTGCTGTTTTACACTCTGAAATGATAGAAAGTTGAGGTAAATTAATAAGGCTGCCATCTTAAAAATTGATAAACCTGGATAACAAGCGTTAGGTTTTTGGATTTTGGAGGTCACAACCTGGAAAATTTCATAAATATATTTTAATTTGGTTAAATTAAAAGGAATAATTAAATTATTCTTTCATTTATTTTCATCTTCAGTTTTGATTAAATTTAGTTATTTGTCGTCCAAATCAGTGATAAAAAGAAGCGATTCCGTTTTCCTGCCTCTCTTTCTGCATCTCGTCAAGAACAAGACGTGATGACGTTACAATGCTATATGCATAGATTTTAGTATATATGTATAATGTAGCTGTAAGTTGGTATAATAAGCCACACTACCATGTAACATTAGAGTATTATGGAGCCGTGGCTCCGCATCATAAATACTGCTCACATCGTTATTCTTCGTACCTATAAGTTCGCTATAGAAGCATCAAAATCTTAAATTATTAGTGTAAATATTTTTGTATTTTTATGGTTACTAGCATCAGTGGCTACGCTCATGAATGCCAGATTATTTAAACCACATTTGAGTTCGGTTGACAAAGGGCTCAGCACACCGGTAGCTATTCCAGATGCTTCTGTCCAATTTGCGATATCTAAACCTCCAAATATTTCGCGGTAACGAGAACACGTACTTACAGTCTATGAATAAAGGCACATGTAAGCTTAATTATAATAGTACTAGCTGATTCACGCAACCTCATCTGCGTCTTCTATTGCCCCTACCGTAAAAAAAATCCCCGTTTTTGATACATTATTTATTGGTGCTCCGCTCCTATTGGCCTTAGCGTGATGATATATAGCCTATAGCCTTCCTCGATGAATGTACTATACACTAACACTGAAATAATTTTTCAAATCGGACAAGCGGTTCCTGAGATTAGCGCGTTCAAACAAGCAAACAAACAAACTCTTCAGCTTTATATATTAGTATAGATTAATTTAATTTGGATTTGGACTTCGAATGAAAAACCGGACGACGAATGGTGACAAGGTGACCTTGGTCGGGTTGTTATAAAAATGGACAGTGTAGAAGTCGGTTGTCCGACCGAATGTTTGGTTAATTCCAACGGCCTTGATCGGGAGCGCATCCCTTTCGACGGCTGCGTCGGTTGTCGGTTCCAATCACGCCCCAACCGTCTGGAACGCTGTTGTCCGACGCGAGCGCTTTAGACTGGAAACAGTGCTCGACCGACGGTACGCCCTGACCGTCGGTTACGAAAATGCATTCAAAACCCAACTACGATAAAAAGAGACGCTGAAAAAGTATGAAATAAGTTTGAAAAGCCGTAGTCACGCGTTGTTAAAGTGTTATGGTACGATTCTTTGTAACGTGATTCGCCATACTGGAATGACAATATGTCACATAGCCATGGTCATTCTTGTGTGCAGCTGCTGTTAAACATGAAAATTAAGAATGATTATGGAACCAATATAACTTTCATTGCAATCACTATTGATATCTATAAAAATTGGTATTTTCATGTCAACCTACTTTGAATTAGTTTTAAAAGTTCCCATTACCAGCGATGTATATTCACTTTAGTATAATATGTATGATCAGTTTAATATGATATTAATATTTTTTGTACGTAGAAAACATCAGTCTTTTTTGTGTTCCTGACATCACAGTGTGCATTCAACTTAATCCCGGTCGGGAATATGTACCAGGCTGTTTAAAGATATTGTTGTAACCATTGAGAACAAAATATAGGTACAAATATAAATAGTGTAACTGCTAACTCTTTCTTTTTTAGAACACTTGAGCAGCAAGTAAGAATATTGTACTAATGTTTTCTTGTCATCGTATGTGTATATATATTACGTTAATAGCAGACCCACGCAACCTCGTTTGCGTCTCCTATTGCCCGTCGCGTGATAATTTTCCCCCGTTTTTTAAGCATTTTTCATTGGTGCTCCTCTCCTATTGGTCTTAGCGTGATGATATATAGCCTATAGCCTTCCTCGATAAAAGTAGTATCCAGCCACCATTTTGTCTGTATACCCAAAGAACTTTTTTGCAGAGATTGTGACTAGTGTAGTGTGAAAATATATGTCGAACCGTAAATTCAATTAATTTCATATGATGTCTTCTCAAGAAACCTTTGTTTCTATATAGTCTTAAATAACTCAAAGATTTATTGTTTATATTACAGCCTACATACAGTACAGTGGTCCACGGTACCTACTACAAATGGTGGACATCAATAGAACGTGACGGCCTAAATCGTATGTCCCGGAACCACATACACTTTGCTAAAGGGACATTAGACGACCCCCAAGTCATCAGTGGTCTGCGAGAGAGCGCAGAAATACTTATATACATCGACCTGCCAAAAGCGTTGGCTGATGGCCACAAGTTCTTCGAGTCTGAGAATGGTGTTATATTAACCAGTGGCAACCATAGAGGATTTTTGAAACCGGACTACTTTTTGAGGGCAATTTGTGTCAAAACAGGTAAGAATGTCTTTTAATACTTTGTTGCAGTAGCTATTACCTAGTATTTAAATACATTTATTGAATATGCGTAATGTCGTGGCCAAGGCAAATAGGGATTCATTTTTAAATGTATAGATTAGCTTTTGCCCGAGGCTTCGTCTGCATGTATGTCGGTTATCGCGATAAAGAGTAACCTATGACCTCGAGAATCAAAGTATCTCAATGCCAAATTTTATTAAACTTGGTGTAGCGGGTTTAGCCCTAAAATTGTAACAGATCGCGTTACTTTTGAAGTAATATTAATATGAATGTTTTGATAGATTGAAGATACCCATATAAAATATCTTGCCGGTTGAATTAACAACTAAGAGCTTAAACAAACAATCATGCCACAGAAGCTTCAGACAATAGCTAGTCTTAAATAACTTACTAAACATTGCTACTAACGATAATGAACTTTAAATGTATCGTATATCAGTACTAACCGACCCACGCAACCTCGTTTGCGTGGGTCGGTGGGTCATTTTTCATTGGTGCTCCGCTCCTATTGGTCTTAGCGTGATGATATATAGCCTATAGCCTTCCTCGATAAAAGTACTATCCAACACTGAAATAATTTTTCTAATCGGACCAGCGGATTCCGTTCAAACAAACAAACTCTTCAGCTTTATATATTAGTATAGATTTAAACGAAAACTTTAAGTACCAAAATAAATAATATTGATAAGAACCAAAGTACAGACACAATTTATGTTGTGTAATGTTTTTCTGCTTGAGAGGGGCTTCCCTGTACCATAGACTACAGTACTCATTTATTTTATTTGTCAGACGGTGTGTTAGTCCAGTTATCCACTTCTTTTGATTTAGTAAGAGGTTAGTGTGCCTAATAAAACAGTATATTTCAATGCAAAGTGTGATTTCATGTAAAAAATGTATTTTGATCTAAAATTGGATGTTACTAGTGTTAGATATTTTTGTGTTTTAAACTGAAGTTCTCTAGTAATTAAAGTGCGCAAAAGAGTAACTTATAAAGTTTCTTGCTGGTTCTTCTCCATAGGTATGTTGGTAGGTAGGTATTTTGAAACTAGTTTCATGCTTTTTCAGTGTCGTTTTTTCTCGTAGTTGGGTTTTAGTCTTTACTTTTTTTTTATTTAAAACGTTTTGGTGCCTCTAAAATATTAATTTCTTTGCAAAGTATATTTTAAATAGGGACCATAGAAATATCACAATTATCGAATAAATACGAACAAAGTCACAAGAAAATGCTAATAATATATATATTTTTGAAATGTACAAGTAACTACCTTGCGTATGATACCAAACACGGAATATTTCTCTCAAATTTATTTTTTAATACAGTACTTTACGTCGACTAGAGGGTGCCACATTAGATTCCGTAACACGTCATATAGCCTATAACCAGGGGACGATCAAGACGCTTCTAACGATACCTCATTTGTCTGATTCTGACTAGTAGTTTAGAAAGAAGGAGGGAACAAACAAGCATATCATAGAAATACCACACTTATCGAATAAATACGGACAAAGATACGAGCAAATGTTAATAATGTTTGTATTTTTGAAATGTACAAGTAACGCCCTTTACATACATACATACATAGCCTGTCAAAATCATAACCCTTCTTTGGCTTTGCCGTAGTCGGGTAAAAAAGGGGATGTTTAGATAACAATTTTTTGTGAATTTTAGATAAGTGATGCCAACAAGAGAATCTCCACTATTACTAAATTTGAGCTATTCAAATCCGCCATCCTGCGCGCGTTTTTGACAAGGCCAATGACGTCATTGATTGTCATTTCGTATTTGTTAACTATTCAGTGTTTCAGTTACTTTATACTTATTTACAGTTTAAATTGTTATAAATATCATGAAAAAAGTTAAATTGTCTCACAAACACTACTAACATACTCGTAGTATGAATTTCGATGAAGTGCCCAACGACGTCACCTTTCGTTGCCCTCCCTTCATTTTCACTTTTTTATTTAATACTTTCTGGGTTTAAATAATCATTAAATAAAAAAATACATTTAACTCGCTTTTTATACCCATTTTTTTTATTTATTCCGGGCATGCTTTGTGCACTATACCCTCCGTGGGGGGGGGCACGAAGGGCTTGTATGGGACTCCCGGAGGACAGGTCTACCCACTAAACCCCACAGCGGCCTACCTCGGCAGTCGGGGGGAGCTGCAGGCACGCATCGGCAGCTTCTGGAGTCCTCCCAGCCCGTACCTCACGACTGAGGTACATCCCGGGGTGACTAGTGCCACTCCCGAGGCGGGAAGCCGTCACGCCTCACACCGTAAACAGTAAAGAACGGAAACACCGACCCGCCCCAGACGACATCCCCCGGCCGCACCGGAGTGTCACCTATCCCGGGTCGTTTGCAGCGGTCACATTTCTCTCTCTTTTGCTATACAAGATTACAAATTTCAGATAACTTTTTTATTTACAGGAAAGATATTGTATCCCTGAAGTATGGAGGCGACGGCGAGCACACCGGTCGCCGTCGCGTCATCATCAACCGCCAACAACACCAACAACAGGACGATCTTTCCAAACCACACAATAGCCACCCACCACCCTGGCATCGATCCTCTCATCCACCCTCTTAGTTGGCCCATCATGACGCATGACCTAACCACCGTGCCGATGGTACCACATAATAGACCCATTATTTCTGTATCCAATTCCATCAGTATCCCTGTTGCCCCCATAACTTCGAATTTGGCAGCTGAAAACCAACACGTGGCCCCTTTCTCTCCTATTAGATCTATAAACTCAGCACCTGAGTCTAAAAACGGTAGCCGAAATCAATCTCAGAACCTAGCTGATCCTAATGCTGGTCGGATTTCGTCACCACGACGCCGTAGGAGGGAGCAGCACATGCAGAACCCACGTACTGCCCAAAATGTGCCGAACCCACAAAGTGTTCAAAAACCTCAAAACGCGAGGAACCTTCAAAATGCACAAACTGCGCCACCTCCACAAGAACCACAACTTAGCAAGATCCTTGTTACTGGTAAGTTACATATCTATACAAATAAATAAAATTGGAATGTCTGTTTGCAATATTAAAATAACCGATTATTAATAAATGCATGTTCGTATACAGGGTACATATACCAAAATTATTGTCTGTCTGTCTGTTTGTTCCGGGTAATCTCTCTTTATCCCTCGGCGTTCAGCTAGTATATACATATATCTAAAGAAATGTAAAAGTAATAACTATTACTAGATGTATTCGCTACTTGGTACAAGTGTAATTTGAAAATTTTTTTGCACCCTTTAAACATACCCTCTACTCGTACGAATATTTCGAGACCAAAATCAGCCAAATGGCTCTAGTAATTCCCGAGTTTTGGGTGACACGAACATCAATCAATTCATTTTAATATAAGAAATGAAAGAATTCATTAACGGTAAAACAGTTATAACAAAAGAAAAACAATTATTCTATCTGTCCTAATCTATAATACGTGAAGCAAATCTTTATATATATTTTTACAAAAAATATACGAATGGAGACGTATGAAATTTGGCACGTCATTTTATCTTGTACTACTTTTTAACCGACTTAAAAAAAAAGTAGTATTTCAATTCGACTGTTTTTTTTTGTTTGTTACCTCAGAACTTGCGACTGGGCTAACCGATTTTGATGATTCTTTTTTTTATTTGAAAACTGGTGCTTCTCGTGTGGTCCCATTTCAAAATTGTGTTATACAATAAACATATTAAAGCAATAACACTAATATAATTGATGTCTCTCTCCAGGGTACCCGAATTACACGCAGCCCCATGATATTCTCGAGGTGTTCACAAAGTTCGGCAACGTACGGATCGACAAGTGCAACAGCTTCTCGGCCACCCTCACCTACCCCACGGAGGAACATGCGAAGAAGGCCATAGCGGCCAACAAACGCCTGCACATATACGGACACTTCCTCTCCGTGAAGCCCTTTACTGCAAAGGCCAATGCCTTGGAAGGTCCAATGTCTCCAAAGAGGGAGTTTCCTAAGAGTAAACAAAAATGTAAGTGCAAGTCTGTATTATTCTTCTGTTCTTTTTATTCGGTTAGCTGCCTGGTGTCTGAGTCTTCTAGGGAATGTTATAGTTTGACTGCATCGGTAACAGTGTTAAGTAGTCACGGGTGACATTGGTTTAATTAGTCACGGGTGACAATGGTTAAAGTAATTACGGGTGGGAGTGATATAAGTGGTCATGAATGGCAGTGGTTTGAGTAGTCACGGGTGACAGTGGTAGAAGTAGTCATGGGTGACAGTCGTTTAAGTTGTCACGGGTGACAGTGGGTAAAGTAGTCACGGGTGGCAGTTATATAAGTAGTCATGGGTGAAAGTGGTTAAAGTAGTCACGGGTGACAGTGTTTAAAGTAGTCACTGGTGACAGTGTTTAAAGTAGTCACGGGTGACAGTGGTGTCACTTACTATCAATGACCCTCTGCCTAAATGTTAGCAGCTAGACCACACCTACAATATTCAAATTGAAAATTTCATTTCTTTTTTCAGGTATGATAATAGAACCAAATAAAATAGACCTGTCAGGAGACTTCTACTCACAGCTGGATAAGATTATGGCTGCTATAAGACTCAATCAAGAGGATATCAATAAAATTAGCACGTTATACAAAGATATCGAGTGTGCGTTCCAGATGCAGTGGCCAGGTCAGTTAAATTAGAATTGATTGTTTTCAGTGTTATTAAAAATACCTACTTCAAGAACTCGACCAAAATGAAATGGACCCACATGGGAATTACTAGCTTCCTATTTATTTGAAAATAAAAATCAATCATTAAAATCGGTTCACCCAGTTGAAAGAAAGTACTGAGTAACAAACATAAAAAATCAGTGGAATTCAGAACTTCCTCCTTTTTTTGAAGTCGGTTAAAAATACCAATAGTTGTCTATTGCCGTGCGAAAGGAAATTTTCGATTAAAAAAACTTTTAAGCGTAGGTATTAACTAAGCAACTGACAAGAAATAAGGTAGGTGGTATCATTTTTGATGACCTGGTTATTGATACATGTTGGAAGGATCAAACCATTCTTAGAACGAATATTTTTTCCAATAAGGAATAATGTTAATTAATATTTATATAATTTAACAGCCACATTGTCCTACAAATTACGTGTTAGGTTATCCCGGTCCTATGTTCAAAAGTTTCTGGTCCCTGCTACCCCTATTAGCTACCACAATTGAGTAAGGTGAAAGGCCGCCCCTCTTCAAAATTAATAATAATAATAATAAATAAATATTTCGGACATCTAAACACACAACGCCATCTAGTCCCAAGATAAGCAGAGTTTGTGTTATGGGGTACTAGACAACTGATACAAATACATATATACTTTTTTTGTAAATACATACATATTATAGATAGAACAAACCCAAACTCCGAAACAAATATTTGTAGATCATACAAACATTTGATCCGACCCGGGAATCGAACCCGAGACCTCATGATCAGCAGTCGCTCACGCCAGCCGCGAGACCAACGAGGCAGTCAAAATTAAGTCACTCACGAAAATTTGCTTGATAATAATAACTTGTAAAGTTTGTTCCGGGGATCCCGGACTAGACGTTAATTAAGTTCAATAATTAGTGATAAGATATATGAGGTAATTGGTCAACGGTGACTAAGGACTGCATTATGAGGTTCATAGCATTTATCTCGAGTGCCACATTGTTTTAAATCTCTCAGGTCTAATAAAGTGTCACATCGACTCCACAGGTTGCAAAGCGATCCCGTTCGGGTCGATAACGACCGGGCTGGGCATCAAGACGAGCGACGCAGACTGCTTCATGAGCCTCCCGCTCCAGTTCCGGACGCTCAACGCCAACCACGTGAACCGCGCCCGGCGCCTGCTCATGCTGCACCCCAACGTGTTCGCCGAGATCCTGGCCATCCCCCGCGCCAACACGCCCATCGTCAAGTTCTACCACGTGCCCACCGACACCAACTGCGACCTCACCTTCAAGACCCCGCTGGGCGCCCAGAACAGCCGCCTCGTCGCCTTCCTGCTCAACGCGGACCCTCGCATCACGCCCACGGCCGTCCTCATCAAGTACTGGGCCAAGGTGCACGAGCTGTCCGGCACGGGCAGGCTCACCAACTACGCGCTCACCTGGATGATCATCTTCTACCTGCAGCAGCCGCCTCTCCGCCTGCTGCCGGCCGTGGCCGCTCTGCAGCAGGACCGCACCGACGACGTGATGGTAGACTGCTGGAACACCGGCTACGCCAGCGACGCCGACGCTCTGCCGAAATCCAAAGACAAGTCCACTATCGCCGAGCTAGTCGGCGGGTTTTTCGAGTACTACGCGAACTTCGACTTCGACGAAATGATGGTCTGCCCGTACTTGGGTACCCCGATTAAGAAGTCCACGTTCGCGGACACGGCGTCGGTCCCCGACGAGTTCAGCCTGTACAAGAATAACGTTCTGTTCGACCGTGTGCTGCCGCTCCGCTACCAGAGGTCGTTCTGCGTCCAGGATCCGTTCGAGCAGTGCCATAACGTCGCGTCCACTATCACCACTAAACTCGCTCTGGATATAAGGTGCTACTTCAAGTTCGCGGCCGCCGCCTACGAGAAGGAGAAAGCCAACGACTGCGCGGGATTCCTGAAGACGATACTGCTCGAGAAGCCGAAATTGCTTCGCGGAAAGACGCACCCGGAATATAGGGTCAGTCTGTTCCCCAGGACAGTAAACACGATCACGAGCTCCGATTGGAAGGCGGTCGTCAGAAATTTAATCATGACTATATTCGAAAAGATGGTAAAGATAAAGCTAGAGAAAGTAGAGGAGGAAACGAATCCCGATTCTAAAAAAGAGAAGGAGAAGTATACGGGCAGCGTGACCAAGCCGATTTGGAAAAGAAAAAAGTACAACTATCTGCGCATTCCCCCCCAGCTGGGACTCGAGGAGAAGCAGAGTTTGATCTCGGAGGAGCTGATCAAGTATGAGGTTCAAGAAGTCAGCTTACACTTCCAACTGATGCTGTCGTTCTCTAACCAACCCAAGAGCGCCGTGATCTCGATAAGGATGGCCGGCGGCGACCTGGACGCTTTCCGGGAGTTCGGCAGATTCTTCATATCGGTGATGCAGAGCTGGTTCTCGGAGCTCCTGAAGCCCTTCTCCATGCCCAAGTGTAAGGACACGGCCGCTAAGGTAGCCAAAGCGGCCGACGAGGTTAGCCTCTCGAATAATTTGGATTCTGACGATGACGACGACGATAGTGAAATAGTTTTAGCTCCAAGTACAAATCGTACACAAGAACAGAGTCCTCAGGAGAAGCCATCTGCGGCCGTGTCCGAGTCCGCCGCGTCACAAGATGGCGGCACCTGCGGTTCCGAGTGACACGTATTTTAAGTTTTGAGATAATTAAGTGTTTTTTTTAATTAGTGTAAAAATCGTTCAATCGATAGTAATGAAATTTATTTTAATATTAAGCTAAGACATTTTGAATATTTTTATGGGTTTTGTAAAAAAAATTATTTGAATTCTGAGTATTGTATAATTACAATTACATTTGTTTTATTGACGAGATAGTTGGATCTTTACTGCACTAGTGAGTCGATATGTCTGTTGATTATTCTCGTAAATTCTACATAAATGTTAGCTATTGATGAACCCGTCGCCGATACATGTTAATTAGCAAAAAATATTAGATAACATTATCTATATATTACAATTTCTCGACATTCAGCTGTATCCAATTATTGAACTTTTCAATATTAAAACACAGACTAAGCCATGCATTTCAGTTTTAATCGTTTACCCACTTCATCAATCATCAATTTCATATTATTTGCTGTACTGTGCGAGATTGATTTATTTGTTTTAAATCAATATCGCACGCCGACTTAAAGCCGACCCCAGCATTGTTTAGGAAACTGGCTTGAGGAATGAGATATCATACCTAAACTTCGATAATGAATATGTTAGAATTATCGAAAGCTAGAAAGCGCTAGAATACCGATGTTACCGAAGTAGAAAATAAACATTACAAATAATACTTGAATTGAGAAACAAAGATGTAACTCTGTGTGTGTACTTATCGCCAACTAATGATATTGAATTAAAAAGTACATACATTGTAAACATGATTAAGTGTGCTGCTAAAACATAAACATGAAAAAAGTACCTACATACAGTGGAACATAAAACCTCCGCCTTTTTTGAAGTTGGTTTAAAAGTATATAATGTATTTCTATACAAATAAATACAATTGGAACGTCTGTTGTATACACGGTACATAAACCAAAATAACATTTTTTACAATTTGTGTCTATTTGTTTGTTCCGGCTAATCTCTGGAACGGCTGTACCGATTTTGACGAGAATTTCACGGGCCGATAGCTGATGATATAAGAAGAAGAAGAAGAAATTAGGCCACTTTTAGACAAGCTTTGCCGCGTGATGTCGCCCGCGGTTGTTGTAAATGTATAACAGACGCGTAACCCCGAGGGGCGCAGCTTGTCGTTATATAAAAACGTTTCTCATTGGCGGAACATTATCGTGTCATTCACACATCTGTTGATTGGTGCATAGACATGCATCCGGCCTTTAAAAAGTAGCTACGAACTGAAACAAAGTAAAGGACAGTTTTGAGAATGCTCACTTCACGATAACCTTTGCTTGTGAACCTCATTAGTGGTACAATCTTCGTGGAAGATGACCAGTGTATCTTTTTGTAAGTCCCTACGTGTTTATTTTATTTATTTCGAATTTGCATTTCTGATATTAATCCTATATTGCGGTTACGGGTAGCAGAGGTCCGATACCAGTTTTAATAATAATAATCACTATTGTGTACCAAATTACTTGCAAAGGTAACTTAAACCTAAGAAGCACAACTGGCGTCCCGAAGGCAATCTCTTACAGGCGACCATGACAGTTATGTGGAAAGGAAAAATAATATTCAGGTAGGTGAAACCGGTTGAACTAGTGCCGACCGCAAATATATATACAAATAAATAAAATTGGAGTCCGATGGCTCCGAGTTTGAGTCACAATCGTCAGGTGTCGATAATACAATGTATGCTTGTCTAGAAGATTACCGACTGCATACGCGATGAGTTTGTCCACCCTGATAAGTCCAAAGGTCGGAAATAGGTCGTTGCTTTGATAAAATTATTATTTAAACAGTTCTTATATGTCAATAGCAAAAAAAAAACATTTCAAGAACAGGTCTATGGAATGTGATCATACGGGAAGCACCAGCTTTCAATTAGGAAAAGAATCATCAAAATCGGTTCACTCAGTCGTAAGTTCTGAGGTAACAAACATAAAAAAATACAGTCGAATTGAGCACCTCCTCCTTTTTGAATTCGGTTAAAAAGGTTTAACGCCAGCTTGTTAAAAAGTATATAAGAAAAAAGTTGGAAGTCCACCTCGACGTATTACTGGAGTTTCCGTCGAACATAAGTTTTAACTAGCAACACATAAACTGTGTACCTTCCTACCCACGGAACAAATTTCCTACCTAATATTGGTCATATTTTACAACGCTATAATCAATTTGATCATGCACTTTAGTAAATATACGTATTTAGTTATGTAATTATACATTAAAGTAATTATAATTACCTATACAATCATACCGAAACTAAAAACATTGACCTATGTAGGTAGGTAATATTTTACATCTCGTCTTGGCAATTAGCAAACTTTTCTAAAAGTGGATTTAAGGAAAGCGAGAAGAGTTACCTACACTGAACGAGTTTATGCAGCGAGGCCATGACCGGTAACACTAAAAAAATATGATTTATGAGAACCGCTACTCCGGAACGTAAACATGATTAAACATCAACAAAAAATTACAAAAGAAACAAATTCCTTGTGTACAATACATTAGGAAGTAAACAATGAAGCACTGATCTGTCAATTATCTTGTACTCTCGAGGGAGGGAAAAAGAAATGTTGCTTGTTGCTGGTTCTTCAATTCCTTCATGTGGAGGACTAAGATTTAAGAGGAAAAAGCTTTAAGCATGGCTAGGTATAACACCAAAGAAAATATTTCTTTTATATATATACTAGCTGAACCCCGCGGTGTTACCCGCGGTTATTGTTGTACCGCGAGTAGCGCCGCGGGACAAAGTTAGTCTAAAAAAAGTAGCCTAAGTTACTCCCTGGATCATCAGCTACCTGCCAGTGAAAGTCCCGTCAAAATCTGTCCAGCCGTTCCAGAGATTACCCGGAACAAACAGACAGACACACAGACAGACAATTTTTTTTTGTATGTGTAGCGTGTATACATACATTTGCATTTAGTAAAAAGCAGTTATTTTAATATTACAAACAGACACTCCAATTTTATTTAGTTGTATAGATTTACCAATTTTTCACTGAAGACAAATCGTGCTTTTGGATTTCACACAAAGCTTCAGATATAATGAGAACTCATACTTTCATTAGTCGGTTATATTCAAATTTTGTAATAATGCATTTAAAGAAATCAATCATAATGGTCTTTGGTCATTTTTCAGACTAGTTTTAATTACTGGTATTATTTTACCTAAATTAACAAAATTGAGGTGGATTTTTTTCTATAAATGTAAATACCTAAATTCCTAATTAAAAACTTATACCGTTTGTCGTTCTAGCTTATTAGCTTTTTCACTTTTAAAATATTTCTGAAGATTAGTAGTGATTGTTGTGAAGATACCTCACGAAGGTTGGATACAAAGAAGCCTATCAGTATCGAGTAGGTACATCTACCTGCATTTTCACAGTATTGTGCAGAAGGTAAGTGTCACACTTCCGCCAGTTGTGTTCGACAAATTAACGGCCTTTTTATGGCAGTTTTTCACCAACTTTAATAAAGAAAAGTAGATGTTCTGTGAAATCTGTTCGCCAGTTTATAAATGAAAGCTTCAAGACACTGTGAATTAGTCATGAACAGTTTCTGTGCTCTAACCGATTTAAAATATTAAATACGAGTTAGTTTATGATGCAATATCTATGGATATTTACAGTGATCAATTTAAATTGTTTTGGATTTACATATCATGGCTGTTTAATTAAAACAGGTAATTTTTTTGATAATGTGTTAAGCAAAATTGCTTTCAGGACTGTAAATGTACATTTAAATTTCAGATTTAATCAACAAAATACAATAATAAAGATCAATAAAATGTTATTAAGAAAAGGTTAATTATAAGAATAAATTGAGACCTATTAATCACAACTAGTTTGTTTATTTACCATAATTTGGCACGTATTACCTATTATTGTGGAAAGGAACTGTTTTATATTGGAGCTTTCTGCATATTTTTACATAATACAACCATTTATAATTTTAAATATGATATGATTTCCTGCACGGTATTTGTTTAAAGAATGTTGAAAGATTTTTTTTTCGTACTAATGATAACCATAAAGTTAAGCATTAGAAGAAATGTCTTGAAGGAATCTGTCACAAAAGGCTGCTGTGCTGTTAGTCTTAAACTTACCATTGTTGAGGTACAGCCCCGCACCATAGACTAGACCAATGATAATAGGTACAAAATAGGAAGGATAGGTAAAAAGGTACAATTTTCTATCTTGTCACTTTTAATCAAATGATCAAATCACAGCTTACCTACAAGTTTAATTAAACTTAAGTGTTATATTACTTAGGATTACCGGATATTATATTTATGAAAATTTTAAATTAATGTGCCAATGATACTTGTATTATAATTTATAAGCATTAATAAAAAAAAAATTTTTGTCACATTTTAGAAAAAAAAAAGCAATTGACATACCTACCTATTATTCCTTTGACAAGATAAAAGGAATTGCTAATTATTGAAATGTTTTTCATTTTGTTTCAAGGGTTGTTAGCAATATTATGGAGCAGTGTTATAGCCCCTACTCCTTTTTGCAATGTTGACAACTTCGACTCCCAGATGGAGAATCTTTTGAAGAACGAAATGCTGACGTCAGTAGAAATGGCAAACTTCTCTAATGTGTTCCACGAACTTCAAGCAACTCTACAGACGATGTGGCCAGGTGCGTAGGTATAATTTCAGTTTTCCCCGTTCGCTGCCGCGCCTAACCTGAAGAGAAGAGGGCATCCCTTTTTAAAACAAAGATTTATTTGACACAAATTAATTCAGAAAGGAACAATATATGTAGATACATCTATTGATAGTACTTTTTATTTCTAGGGAGTGAAGTCATCCCCCTTGGCTCGTTCGTGACTGGATTAGCTACAAAGTCGAGTGACGCCGACTGCATGGTGAAAATGCCGGACCAGAACTTAACATCGATCACGAAGCTTGTTCTTGAAGCCGCGGACCTTCTAAAACGTCACCCGCTACTGTACGAGAGTGTGAGGCCGAAAATTGACCCCAAGAGAAGAATACCTCTTCTAAAGTTCATTTATGTACCTACAAAACGAAATTGTGACGTCAACTTCATCAGCAACCTCGGCTTGCAAAACAGCTTAATGATGGGATACTATTTGAACTTAGAAGAAAAGTTTTTATCCTTAGCAGCAATATTAAAGCTCTGGTCCAAAATACATCGGTTACGAAGCACATACACACTAGCTAGCAACACATTGAATTTGTTAATTATTTTCTATTTACAACAAAATAATCTTGCACCACCATTCCATCTGTTACAAAAACATATATTAAATTACCCAATAGATGATTGGGTGACGAGTTTTAAGACAGTACCTTACAATTCTACGACGAATGTAAGCCTGTATTGTCTGTTAGGAGAGTTTTTCAAATTTTACAGTAGTTTTAACTTTGAGGAATACATTGTTTCACCTCTCCTCGGTTATCCGTTAGCTAGGAAAGCATTCAAAGATATTAACAGTCTTCCTAGAGAAATGTTTCTTTACAAGAATTACATGAGGAAACCTGACAGTACGCCACTGATATTGAACACCAAGTTATGCGTACAAGACGCAATAGAACAACGCAGGAACACAGCGGTGGGAGTGTCAGAGAAAAATGCTAATATTATCATGTCACATATAAAATTTGCCGCACGAATGTTTGATGTCCTCCCAAAAGACATTTTTCTAAAAGCACTTTTTGATAAAAATCCCTTTAAGTTTGTTAGCACAGAAACATACCAAAATAAGCTTTCCTCAGTTAGGTAGTAGAAGAAGAATTTATTTGTAAAATTTCTGGGACACCTATTAAGGCACATATTTGTATTTAAGTATAAAATAGGTAATAGTTATTACAATAAACAATTTATTTAATTTAGTTTTCTCTTTCTTATCTTAACAGTATAACAATGTAAGTTCTGTTCTGTCTTCATATGTGGCGTTAAGTAATTCTTTGTCTATGACACAATCAGTCAGGAATATTAACGCCCTCTCAATCCTCTCATCTCTGAATTTTTAAAGGGCCACCAAAGAGAGGCAACCCACTGGAGTGTCTTGAATTACTGGTATCCTCCGGCGGCGAATCATCATAGATGTATATATTTATACCTTAGAGGGCAATTTTTCAAAGAGCCCTTAGAAAAACAGCAAATTAGATTTGAATGTGACACATTCTTTCATAATTCCGAGTAACACTTCCTAAAGGCTCATATAGCGTACATATTAAACTAAACCGAATGTTAATATTATGTGTGTTGAATTTTCAAAGAGTTTCAAGAGCAAAAAAATTCTTGAATTTTAGATAAGGTTTTGGCCAATCACTCTCCTCCGCCATCCTAGTCCTTAATTGTGAGAGAGTGATAGCTTAAAGGGGTATACTGTACTTCTTACTTAAGCCCCTTATATCCAAAATTATATGAATGTTATAACGAGCCGCACAAAGTGAGAAATATCAGTATGCGGATCCTACATTCCGTATACTGTAATTTTATTTGACAATTATGTACAGCACTTAATTATAACTAGATAATTACATAATCGCCTTGCTTTTTGATAATGAATTAAACATGCCATTGTTCAATAAACGCGTGTAAGACCTGTAATATAATAATAATATTTAGCACAATACATATACAATAACATATCAGACAATTATATTGCATGGTAGCAACGTAGATAGATTAAGTCAGATAATTTAAATGTACATAATTTAAACCAATCATTTAGATGAAAACCACAATGGCGATCACAGATGGTATGTATTATTTTTAAGCTTTAGTTTGATGGTTTTGAGTTTTAAATAAAATATTCTGAGCCAAATTTGCCGCTTGAACAAGGCAAAAGTAAAGTACAGCTCGTTCTTCGCTTCGTGGAAACAGCTAGGTATGATTCTAGACATTACATACACAAACGCTGCTACGATTATCCCACGTACAGGTATTTGTTTGGACCTGGGATTTCTTTTAAAGGTGCACATTGTTCCCTGGCTTCTATAACCCGAGATGGTGTGCGGTTTTTGGTCGGTTCGACTTCGACATAGCCACCAGTCTGTGGAATCCGCACAAAAAAAGAGTGTCTGTTTGGAATGAACGGTTTGGATAAGATTGCGTGTGATTTTAAAATTGCGAGTATCGGTATAGTTTCGTTAATTCATTCCAGCAGGGCATAGCCTCTTGATAGAAACCACGAACCAATCCAAGTGGTGTTAAATTAAACACCACTTGGCTCCACACACCGCTCCTGCCAGTCAACTTGCGTAAATCGTTAGTGCAACTTTCCTGTTGTTGTCCAGATAGATTTAGTTTATCTAGTTTATAATCATTAGACTGAAATTATTTCAGTCTTGTCGAGAAAGTGTAGATAAGTGCCCATAGACCATACAGTGCCCTGAGTTTGTTTTAAGCTGTTTTAAATGATGCAATGAATGAATGTTGTACGAATGTGATGCGAATTTACTCAAATAAGTAAATTGTCTTTCAGGAATTTCGCTACTGATGTTAGTATGGGTCAGAGAGATCGTACAGGGTACGCCAATGTGTATTTCGGGTGATTTTGATAACCAGGTGCAGAATTTGTTGGTAAACGTGATGCTGGATTCGGCAGAACTCCAAAAGATAGATCTAATGATTCCTAAACTGCAAGAAAAGCTACGGACTCGATGGGATGGTGAAGTTCTTTTCTTTTTGATATTCATTTATTTTAATAAAATACTTTTTAGCAACCCTCTCTTCATCAGAGAAGGATATAAGATTTAATCAGTTCGATTTCTGTCACACTGTTCCGTCCTAAATTCCGGTGAAGGCCCAAGACGATGTCCACACGTAAAGAAAAGTCTTATTATATACATACTAGCTAAGCAGTGGGGCGAAGCTAGTCTAAAAAAAGTTAGCCTAGGCTACTCCTTACTCCTACTCTGTCAGTGAAAGTCCCGTCCAAATTTGTTCGTCATTCTAGAATATAGCCGGAACAGACAGACAGGCAAAAAAATTAAAAACTTTTTTTTTGATGAAGTTCGTATATACCTTCGTTACGTTCCTTACCTTTATACGCATTTAATGTAAAAGCTGTATATTTTAGTACAAACAGGCAGTTTAATTTTATTTATTTGTAAAGACTATCAGGGGACTCATCTGCTAGTTTGCTCTAGAGAGCATTATGGCATGAATGCCGTAAAAATTTCAAAAAAACAATATTAAGTGAGACTTTCTAATTGTACCTCACATTTCTAGGTGCGGATTTAAGTCCGTTTGGATCACATATAACTGGGCTTGGCCTGAAATCTAGTGATGTGGACTTATACCTGCAAATACCTGATTACAACGTTACAGCAGACGGCTACATTGCCCACGAAATAGCCAAACTATTGTACCAAGAACCTGATACATATAGTAACATTCAACTGAGATGGAAAGAGGTAGTGCCGCTGATGACATTCTACGATCTTTCGATTGGGCGCTACGTGGATCTTACTTTCAATACTAGAGCTATGGTGGAGAAAACAAGACTGGTTGCCTACTATCTAAGTTTGGATAAACGAAACATACAGTTAGCTGTTATCGTCAAACTCTGGAACGACGTTCACAAACTGACAGGTGGCGGGATTATACACAGGTTCTCCATATATTTACTTGTTGTCTTCTATTTACAACAGAAGAGGATGGCACCTTCAGTTTATGAAGTCCAAGCTAGCATACCACCTGAATTCCTTAGAAAATGGAACAGCGATTTTGAGAAAGCGCAATTCACGGTGGCCAATAACGAAACTCTTTATGAATTGCTGGGAGGGTTTTTTAAATATTACGCAGGTTTTAATTTTGAGGAGTACTGCGTGTCACCACATGTCGGTCGGTCGGTAGCTAAGAGCGATTTCGATAAAGTGAACACTATTCCCAAAGAGTTTTTATTATACAAGGAATATATTATTATGGACTCGGACGAAATCGAACCGATGGTAGATGATGTGATATGCATTCAAGATGTTCTGAGTCATACAAACACTATACAAACTGCTAATGCTGAAGTTCTTTTACACTTAATCAATCATTTCAAAGCTGCTGCAAAAAACTTTGATGAGGTACCTAAAGAGAGATTTCTCACATCCCTATTGATTGGAGACGGTGACATAGATATAATAACACAAGATGGCGAACATGCTGACTCTCACGAAACTCTGATATTAAAAGATTGTTATAACGAAGTTTAAAATTAAATTTACGTACTTGTTACTATTATAATATTCGTTCTTAAAGTATAACTAAATTTAAGTATTGTAAGTAATAAATAAACAGAAGTATATATTTTTTTTATAATTTATTATGCATATTTTTTTTTTTTTTTTTTATGTTTGACCCTGCCATGTTTACTCTACTCTGTCTGATGGAAAGCATAAGCAGAATCCAAGAGTGATGGTCACCATACTGCGAACGCAGACAATGCAACAATGCAGCATGGTGACCCACACCATGGCGGGCTAGTGATGCTTTTGCATCATTGGGCCTCCGGTCTCGCACTCACCAACGAAACACGACAGCATGATCGCTGTCATTTTACGTTGATTTTCTGTACGAATGTAGTACCGCCCCGGTCGAGCCGGCCCGTTCGTGCTGAAATCAGCGTGGCTCTACTACCTACACATAATGTTACGCCCGTTATAACAATAATGTGTAAAACGTAAAACAATAGTGACTGTTTATTTATTTATTTATTTTATGACTATCTGAATAACTGGTAAGGGTAATAACTAGGCAATATAATTAACTAAAATTAACTGCCTCGGTGGCGAAGTGGTAGCGTACGCGACTGCTGTTCTTGAGGTCTCGGGTTCGATTTCCGGGTCGGACCAAATGTTTGTATGATCTGCAAATATTTGTTTCGGAGTTTGGGTGTTTTCTATGTATAATATGTATGTATTTACAAAAAAAAAAGTATATGAGTATTTATATAAGTAGTCTAGTACCCATAATACAAGCTCTGCTTAGTTTGGGACTAGATGACGTTGTGTGTGTGTCCGAAATATTTATTTATTTATTATTTATAATCTATACTAATATATAAAGCTGAAGGGTTTGTTTGTTTGTTTGTTTGTTTGTTTGTTTGTTTGTTTGAACACGCTAATCTCAGGAACCGCTGGTCTGATTTGAAAAATTATTTCGGTGTTAGATAGCCCATTTATCGAGGAAGGCTATAGGGTATATATCATCACGCTACTACTAATAGGAGCGGAGCAACAATGAAGAATGTTTCAAAAACGGGGGATTTTTTTACGCTACGGGCAATATAAGGCGCAAACGAAGTTGCGTGGGTCAGCTAGTATAATATAAAGCTAATCAGAGGCATCTCTAGCCCGTGAAGCGCCCGTGTGCAATCATTAGGTACTCTAGCGCCGGTCAATAAGTGCGCAGATTCATTAAAAGTGATGAGGCCGGCGCCCCTTAATACTGCTGCGCGCGCCCATGTATACCGACCGCACTACAGTTAAAGACGCCTCTTCTTGGACTGCTACCAGGACAAGGATAAAGTATGACTGCATAATCTTAACTGAGTACTGGTTCCTGTTCACTTCTTTCTTATAATAAACTGACTGAGCCTTTGCCTATTTTGACTTAATTTTGTCTCCCGCTTTTCTAAGGAGGGAAGTGGACTTATTAAATTTCTAACTCCCCAGTTTTCTTCTGAATAATTTCGTTGCGAGTTCGAAGACAGTTTAATTTTTCCTGGGACTTCCGAATGTCATAACTCAGTGTGTTCGTGAGTCACTGCTGTTGATCCTGGGAACAGGAGTTACAGTGGTGAGCGTGTGGGCGTTATTAGTCTCATAAAAGAACCCCCATACTTACTCTCTCTGGATGGATATATTGCTTTGCTTTCACTAATAACCTTACGAAGATTAAAGGTATGATCGTTTACTATAAAAACACTTTATGGCTTATTTTTTATTTTCATAGCATAGGGGGCAAACGAGCAGACGTATCGACTGATGGTAAGCGATTACCGCCGTCAATAAATACTCCCAACACCAGAGGCGTCACAAGTGCGTTGCCGGCTTTTGGGGGACGGGGAAGGGGATGGGGGAGAGGTTGGGATATTGGCCTACAGTATCCTCACTTACTCGGTGAAACACAGTGCAAGCGCTGTTTCACACCGGTTTTCTGTGAGGCCGTGGTATCACTCCGGTCGAGCCAGCCCATGCATGCCGAAGCGTGACTTTCCCACGGTAGGCTTTCTTCGCACACTTCTTAACACCACATCAACAGCACGTTGTCTCATTCTGCAAACATCTCTTAATAATAATAATAATAAGCCTGATATTGTGGTGATAGATCGATTGGAGCGCCGCGCAATGATTGTCGATATCGCCGTTCCTCATGACGAGAATCTCGTGAAAGTCGAAAAAGAAAAACAAATAAAATATTTGGATTTATCTCACGAGATTGTCGATATGATATGTGGAATGTGGATTCGGCGATCATTGTTCCGATAGTCGTTTCTGCTCACGGATTGATAGCCAAGAGCCTCGACCAACACCTTAAGAGGCTCACGTTAGACGGCTGGATCAAGGGTCTGATGCAGAAGGCAGTCCTCCTTGACACGGCACGTATAGTGAGGAGGTTCCTGTCTTTGGAACCCTAACCACCGGTTTCTTGGTCCCTGTACCCGAAGTCGGTGGTCTACAATTTTTTATATTTTTAAATGTATTTGTTTTTATATTTATATTTAAAAATGTAATTAGTCTGTATAGTATACCGTCTATGAGCTATACTGGATTCCTTACCAGACTTTCACCAAGTCAACGAGGTTACCGTCAACGAACGCATCTGATCTGTCTACGTGTAGAGAAGGCATAATAAGGAGAGGTTTTCGTCCAGCAACGAACTGTTAGGGGTGGTCAATAATATTATCTTTCTCGTTTCCATTTTCTGCTTAGATAAGCTACTATTCGTAACAAAGTAATAATTTGTAAACAGGCAACATAAACAACAGGTCAAACGTCACTTTATATCTAAACTATTTAATAACTCTTAATTTATTGACAAAGCGTTAATATGACAGGCACGCATTTAGAAGAATAAATTTTCTACAGTACAGTTCAGTACAGGAGTTAGATTTGTGAGCGTGTGGGCGGGATTAGTCCCAATTTACAACTATATATATAACTAGCTGAGTCCCGCGGTGCTACCAGCGGTTATTGTTGTACATTTACAACCGCGGGTAACACCTCGCCGAATTGTGAATCTAAACCATTTTTTTTTTATTAAAATCGGTCACATATACACGCACAGAACATTTATGTATAAATATAACATAAATTTTAAATCGGGTATACAATATCGATCACAAGATTAAACACACATTGCGTGGTAGTATGCAATTATAAAATCGCTGACTAGGCAAACTTATTACAATTATTTTACTACAAACTAGTTACCCGCGGTTATTGTTGTACCGCGAGTAACGCCGCGGGACAAATTTAGTCTAAAAAAAGTAGCATAAGTTACTCCCGGGATCATCAGCTACCTGACAGTGAAAGTCCCGTCAAAATCCGGCCAGCCGTTCCAGAGATTACCCGGAACAAACAGACAGACAGACAAAAATTTATTTAACTACAGTTTTGGTATATGTATCGTGTATACATACATATGCATTGATTAAAAAGCTGTTATTTTAATATTACAAACAGACACTCCAATTTTATTTATTTGTATAGATTAATAAGGTTTCAGTTAACTTCAACAGACTCCTGTTTTATCTGAGCACTTCTTACAACGACGTTAAAAATCCTTTAAACTTAACACTGGATGCCTCCCTGTCCTATCAAATGCTATATAAATATTGATGCATCGTTGTAATTGATAGTCTAGGCTTCAAGATGAAATACGTCTATTTCTTATTAGTTTTGTTTGTGGGGCTGGCGATGATTCAAGCCGGTAAGGATATTTTTTGCACTATCTTAATATTAGTATACATATAAATCATGTGGCGATAGATAGCAATGCTGATTGTAGCCACGTCACCACATAAATTCAGCCCGGGGGTGTCGTTAAAAACGACTATGGGAGCAAACTCACTGCGAAGAAAAGTAAAACTTGAATAAACTGTCCGTATCTAAACTAACCACCAATGTAAAGGTGCTGGAGCGAGCCAAATGCAAGAGGGAAGCTATTATAGTGAAAAGGAAAGTGGCCTTCTTTGGACTCATACAAAGGGACCTGAAACATGAGTTCCTGAGGCTGTTAGAAGGAAAAATATCTGGCAAGAGGACACCAGGTCCACCACAAAGGAAGTGGATAGATGACATCGTGGCCTGGACCGGCCTGCGGTATCGCTAACTAAAGGAGGTCGGTCATAATCACAAGTTGTACCATCTGCTGACCTCCAAACTTCATTTTGAGGATGGCACTCCATGATAATGATTGTCCCGTTACGCCCGTTATATGAGAGACAGATCTATCATATATTCGTCAATGTTTTGTTTTGACGTCGTCACGTTAAACTATCGTTCGTAAACCGACTTTACAGACAACTAATTTTTATTGTTAAATCTAATGGGATGATATATTTGAGACGTCTGGGACAATCGCTAGATGAATATTTAGAGAAACTAGCTCCGTGGTTGAGGACACGAAGAGCATGTCACAGATCTTGGGTCGTTTGCAGTGACCATATCTCCTCTGGATGAGGCCACAACGACCCTTAACCGACGATTACCACGCCCCCTACGTTTTATTATCCACATTACAGTTTTAGTTTACAGGTGTTAAACGATTCCTGTAACTTGTTAGAAACAATTAAAAATTCTGATTCTAGTAACAATCGGAAAAACTTACATGTGTACCATTTGAGGGGAAGGGGGTCATGTTCACACAAAATTTACGATCTACAATATTAAGAGTACTTTCCCATAAGGTGGCATTACAAAATTCCACCCTTTAAATATGCGTAGTATTCAGCGTGAGAATTTTTATATCTATACTAATATATAAAGCTGAAGAGTTTGTTTGTTTGTTTGTTTGTTTGAACACGCTAATCTCAGGAACCGCTGGTCCGATTTGAAAAATTCTTTCAGTGTTAGTTAGCCCATTTATCGAGGAAGGCTATAGGGTATATATCATCACGCTACTACTAATAGGAGCAGAGCAACAATGAAAAATGTTTCGAAAACGGGCAATAGGAGACGCAAACGAGGTTGCGTGGGTCGGCTAGTCGCGATATACAATTAGTAGAAAAGTCGCCAGACAATTACTTCGTAGTTCCTTATGTCTTAATTAGATGGATGATAAAAAGTTTAAAACGTCTACGGCTATTCCTTTTGTGATCATTATGCTTAATTACAGATGAGAGATGTATGCAGCCGATTGAAACTGGAATCTGCCTCGGACCAGTGCCGGATCAAGCCAGCGCGGGGCCTGTAGCAAAATACGGCCAAGGGGCCCCTAGTTTGCTTATGGTTCTCAAGTTTATGATGATTTGAGATACGGTTCTCGTGGTAGGTACTATACAACCTATGCCTAGGATTTATTGTAAGGAATGTAAGTTGTCCCACTAGCATCCTTCAGAACCCAAGCGAACCTCGCCTGCCCGCGGTGCACTCCACTGAATAACGAAGAAGGCTCTGGACCCGCCAACACGCACTGGACTAGCGTGGCGGGTTGCTAGATTGACGTTGACGGGCGTCGGTCGAGCACTGGAGATCTCTAGTAAGCAACGTGGTATATATATATCACGAGTGTGTCTAGCAGAGTTGCGTACCTGATACTCAGAGTATCAAAATACAGGTCATACAGGTTTACGCACCGACCTTGGTGCACCCGGACGACGAAGTGGAAGTTATGTATGAGGACATCAGTAGTGCCATACATACCTCTAAACATACCTCACTTTTGTTATGGGGGATTTAATTGCAAAACTGGGTAGGAGGGGCAATGACGAGTTGAAAGTGGGGCAATTTGAATGTGGGCAGAGGAATTCTGGGGGCCAGAGATTGGCTGACTTTCTGGAAAAGGAGGAACTGTTTATGGTGAACTCCTTCTCCAAATAGCCACCGCATAGGAAATGGTTCTGAAGGAGTCCCGACAGTTTCACGAGGAATGAGATCGACTTCATTATGTCTACATAAAGATATTTCTGTGGACGAAGTCAACAACAGGCTGGTAGAAACTGTCTACAAGGTAGGGAAAGATATCCCTCAAAAACTATCAGATCACATCCTTCTGGCAGAATGACGCTCATTGTCGCTGCAGACTTCCGGACCGCTGAAGCATATCGGCAGCTCAATAGATATAAATAAATAAAGATAAAGATAATGATAATCAATAGATAGATAGATTATACAGAAGACCGAGGAGTATAATTTGCCACTATGCTTAGCGTTCGTGGACTTTGATAAGACTTTCATTCGGTCGAGACTTGGGCAGTGCTGCAGTCTCTTCAGAGATGCCACGTTGACTATCCGTACATCATTGTGCTGAAGTGTTTGTAAAAAAATGTCACCTGTCCGAGTACATGACCAGAGCACAGAGGCTATTCCGTTGCGGAGGGGAGCAGCCTAAACTCTTTACCAATGCAATGGAAAACGCCTGCAAGCTTCTGGATTGGAAAGGATTCAGCATCATTATTAATGGCGAATGCATCACTCACCATCGGTTTGCCGACGACATCGTAGTCATGGCAAAGTTTTAGAGGAGCTCAACTCGATGCTCGGAGTCCTCAAAACAGTGTCCCAGCGGGTGGGCCTTAAGGTGAACATGGACAAGACGAAAGTCATGTCAAATGTCCATGTTTCACCCATTTATTACTACCCCGGTCTTACTGGAAGGCTCGGCTCTCGTAGTTGTTGATGAATATGTCTATCTGGGACAAACGGTCCAATACCACCTTCGAGAAAGAGGTCAATCGACAAAGCCCAATCGGCTGGGCTGCGTTCGGGAAATTACGTAGAGTCTTTTCGTCAAACATACCACAGTCCTTAAAGATGAAGGTTTTTAATTAGTGTGTGTTACCAGTACCAATACCTACAGCGCCGAGACGTGGTCTCTTACTATGGGCCTCATAAGGAAGCTCGGGGTCACACAGTGAGCTATGGAACGGGCTATGCTTGATGTCTCTCAACGAGATCGAATCAGAAATTAGAGAGATCCGTAGACGAACTAAAGTTACCGACATAGCAGAGCAAGTCAGCAAGCTGAAGTGGCATAGGGCAGGGCATATAGCTCCGAGAACCGATGGCCGATGGGGCTAAAAGGTTCGAGAGCGAAGACCAATAGACGGCAAACGCAGCGTAGGAAAGCCCCCCGCAATGTGGACGGACGACCTGGTTAAGATTGCAAGGACTCGTTGGATGCGGGCCGCTACCGACCGATCGAAATGGAAATCAATAGGGGAAGCCTACGTTCATTAGTGGACTTCTTACTGCTGATGCTGCTATGCTGCTACATGATGACTTACGATTTAACGTAACGAAATCAAGTTTTAGGTTTTTAGGTGGGATTTAGGCATAGCCTAGATGCTTCGTGTTTAAGGCATGCAATATATTTTACGCTTATTTAAACTTTTTTTTTATAGTCAGGCGATGGAGCGCGAGGCCCCCCAATTCGCGGGGCCCGTAGCATTTGCTACTCTTGCTACGTGGCTAATCCGGCACTGCCTCGGACACAGGGAAATGTATGTATGTCACACCAACAATACAACACACCATATATAATAACAGCAGCTAATTTATAGATATAATTCATAAAAAGACTATAAATCAGATAAAACCTAAAGTTTTACGAAGCAATGAAATAGTTAATTTATAATCCTTCTAATAAAGAAAAAAATAATGAAAGAAACGACTAAGACTGCCTCGTTGGTCTAGCGATTGGCGTGTGCGACTGCTGATCGGTCGGACCAAATGTTTGTATGATCTACAAATATTTGTTTCGAAGTTTGGGTGTTTTCTATGTATAATGTGTATGTATTTACAAAAAAAAAGTATATATGTATTTGTATCAGTTGTCTAGTACCCATAACACAAGCTGTGCTTAGCTTGGGACTAGATGGCGTTGTGTGTTAGATGTCCGAAATATTTATTTATTTAACTCAATCTTAAAGTACCTAATATGTATGTACGAGTATAAATAATTCTAAAAAAAATACATCATGTTAGAGGACCGCTCCTACTTACCTTAGTCGGTAGTAGTAGTTGCTTCAGTTCGAATAATTGGGGAAAATTCATGTTCCGACTGTTCTACTAGATGTGCATTGGAGAATATTGTAAGGTTGTGCTACTATAAAGTGTTGACTTTGCCGCCGTCCTGGCTTATCCACCGTTACAATAGGTAATAGAATACGTATAAGTGTAATCTACAAAGGGCGGCCTTATTGCCTAAAGCAATCTCTTCCAGGCAACCTGGATAAAAATTTATCGGAGAGACAGTATTTGGCGGTGCGGTAGTTTTGAAGAGTTATAATTTTCTAATGAATATAACTAGAAACACACATACTTATTTATAGATACATACATATACATCAATATACATACACATACATGCCAATAACTTTAAATAATCAATTATATTATAACTACATACTGCATTTTTGTTCATTGCAATCAATTTATGATTATTGATACTATTTATTTCCTAAAAAATAAAAGTGAACATAGTAATTTTGTAAAAAAAATAAAATCTACTAATATAAGTACATAATATACCAAATATTAATTATATAGGAACTACTGTTTTCAATTTTGTTAAATGCCTAAACAGTATTTATTGTATACTAGCTGAACCCCGCGTTGTTACCCGCGGTTACTGTTGTACCGCGAGTAACGCCGCGGGACAAAGTTAGTCTAAAAAAAGTAGCCTAACTTACTCCCCGGATCATCAGCTACCTGCCAGTGAAAGTCCCGTCAAAATCCATCCAGCCGTTCCAGAGATTACCCGGACAGACAGACAGACAGACAGACAAAAAATTTTTTAACTACATTTTTGGTATATGTATCGTGTATATATACTATGCATTGATTAAAAAGCTGTTATTTTAATATTACAAACAGACACTCCAATTTTATTTATTTCTATAGATGTATAGATAATATTACTAGTTGTTGCCCGCGGCTCTGCCCGCGTTTATATCGGTTATCGCGGTTACTAATAGTAACAATAGTAACCTATGTGTTATTCTGATGTATAAGCTATATTATTGTAAAGTTTCATCCAAATCCGCTCTGTAGTTTTTGCGTGAAAGAGTAACAAACATCCATCCATCCATCCTTACAAACTTTCGCATTTATAATATTAGTAGAATTATGATTCTGATACAGATTCTTAAAATTAATAAACATGATTTTGCAAGTACTTATTTTTTAGCTTCCTTACCTTCATAATGTTACCTCCTCAGATATCCTTCAATTCATGTTTTACATTCTGCTCTGTCCAAACAGAAGTTAGGTATCGATATTATTGGTAATATTCTAATATGTGCTACAACGCTAATCGAGTAGCGGTACAAGCCGAAGAATGATACAAAAATCTAATTTATTCCTATAGAGATTAATGTTATAATTGCGTGCATTTAGAATAACGCCATCTGTTATTGAATAGCCTGCAATGAAGAATTCTTACTTTCAAGATTACGAAACGTTGTAAGTTCTTCTTTCCCTATGGTAAAATAACTCTTAACATCACGCGAGAAGAAATATTATTAAACGTGTGACTTGGTGTATTGTAGGCAAATTTTGAGCAAAATACAAACATCAAATGAAAGCAATTCGTTATTAGTGTGCAATAAGAAATAGTCCTTTCATTTGTTGTTTTGTTGTTACCCGGGTCAGACCAAATGTTTGTATGATCTGAAAATATTTGTTTCGGAGTTTGTGTGTTAACCTGTATTGATGTTTGCTTTGAATTTAATTATAGAATTAATAATTATTTATAATTTAATTTAAACTATACATTTAATTATAAAAAATGTGCCGATCAGAACTTTTGCCGACTAGCCGACTAGTCGGCCCTAAAGTGGCCGCCTAATCGGCCAAACCGATCACGATTTCGGATATTTCAGTAACTCTTCGTTTACAGCTGATTCGCGCCCCAGTCGCAAACCGCCTGCGAACATTGTTTCTTAATTTTTGCTTCAGTAAGGGTTTGAGTCAGAGCGGTGTTTTAGTGTAAAAATATATTTTTGTATAAAGATAATATTAGTATTGTTAATTGAAGTGAACGAGTTCAATTTAAAAGAAAATCACCTGTGCCGATGTTTTTTAAACAAGAGGACAATGTTTTTTGTTTTTTTTTTTAATATTATTTGAAAGCCTGCCAAAGTGATTCTGCTGAATCTGATGAAAGCTTGAGTAGAATCCAACAATCTCAAACACCATACCTACTCACTGCGAACCCAGACAATGCAGTACACGTCCTAGTGAGATGCATTTTCACACGCCGCCTAAAGGACCCGGGATCATAGTGGGAGGGAAACACGCGCGCTTGAAGTGAGTGCCAGTTTTTAACTGCTCGTCATAGGCACGGCAGAACGGAACCGTTTAGTTCCAGAGCGTATTTCTACGACTCTGAAGCGGTGACTTCCAATGCCAGTAAGTGTTGTCCTGTAGAGGATAGGAGAATGTGGGATCAGTTGTAAGAACTGTTCAGAACACTGTCCATGGTAAAGGCGAAACAAGATTGCCGTGCAGGCTATATCTCTACGCAACTGCCGAGGCTCAAGGGACTCGGTGGCTTAGGGACTGTCGACAATACGGATTGCTCGCCGCTGTAACCGGTCGAGAGCGTCAAATAAATACCTAGGTACTGTGCGGCGCCATCGCAAAGATGAGAACAGTAATCCACATACGAGCGAACCTGGGTTTGTAAAGAAAACACAGATGCTCGGTCATATACATCGCGTTGGGAGACGCGCCTACTTTTTTAAAGTCAAGTTACTGAAGGTAAAGAATATAACGTATTTTATAGCATTTGACAGGCTTGACCTAATTTAATACTAAATTCACATGTTTAGTAGATAATATCGAATATTGTTTATCATAATTATTCTAATGTTTATTACCATACAATTCTTCGATTATATACAATTATCATTTGGTAGTAGAGGACTGTGTAACATTAAAGATTAATTACGCCGAAAGTAGGAGTAGTATGATGAAATATAAGTCGCACCAGAAGGCGCCAAGACATTAGTTTAAATCAACTATTTCCTTGATTATAGAATCACCAATTGAATTATAAGGTTATAATATATAAAATTGTATGCCTAGTAATTATTAAGATTTTGACGAATTACGCGTTTATACGATGTTGAAATCGTTACTTATAACAATATCGATAAAACCAACATCTTACCTGACTACATCTCTAATCGAGTAGCGTTGAAAATTGATAAAACCCGATCATATCAAATTGAGCTTTAAGCGAATGGGATAAGGAAGAGTTACGCTTAAATCTCTAGTCGATTTATAGTTAAATAAAAACTTATGATTTTATTGATAAACTATTTAAAATTGTACCTACCGATGTTAACAAACAGCTCCATTATTAATATTTTTCCTTTTTCCACGATTTTTACCCTGTAAAGCAGAGCAGTACAGCGTTGTGGCGTAAAAAAAACTTTCAATGGAGTCGTCCATTCGAATAGGTCGCTATTCGACGCAGCGTTGTAATACGACTATGATACAAAATACCTAAAATTATAAAGATATGCGTTGCAACGCTTACTAGTAGCACGTGCATCACGCTTACTAGCCATTTCTACTTATATCTTTTTGTTCTGTGCGGGTAACGAACCCGAGACCTCAAGCACAGCAGTCGCATACGGTACCATTGCGTCACCGAGACAGCATAGATTACATATATTTGGTAATTTGGATATGCCCCAGTTTGCTGATGGGGACTCTTTTTCAAGCGTCTGTGCCTCGATTGATTTTATTTACTGTATTTTCCAGGTACGCTTATGACGTAGAAACAAAGCAATGTACGACGTTTTTCTACTCAGGGTGTCGAGGCAACGACAACAGATTCCAGACTATGGAAGAGTGTCGCGCCAAATGTGAAGCCTAAATACGACCTGAAATTATATGTCATGGCAATAAGAAAAATATACTTATGTTTTGTTTTAATTTGAAGACAAATTGCTAAACTTAATTGGGAGGTTTGTGCTTTAACCGGCTTACGCTGGAGTGGTTCCACTACCTCATAAAAACGATAGATGTGTTAGTTTCTTTTATTTCCTTTTCACTGATTGAGTAAAGTTCTTAGTAGTCATAGTAAACTGCTTGAATTCTCCACAAAAGTTACCAAGTAACTTTACCAAAGCCCCCCGTCTTTGTCTTGACGATTTAGCTCCAAGTGTCCATCGACTGACTATACACTTCCCAAAAGTATCACGAAATAAAGCACCACACTCAGAACAGAGACAAAATTTCATTAATATTCTATCCTTATAAATACTTGTTACTAATTCTGTATAGCGCTATTCAAAACACCAGATCAACGCCATCTATCGACAAGTGGTAGAACAAAGGTTTACAAAAGAGCATACTTAGACATCCTGCTCACCAAACCACAAACTCAAACTCTAAAGACTGTCTTCATAAAATATTCGCCAATATTTTAAAGTGATCCTATTTTAACGTCATCTAGTGAATACAGCTGTAAATACTACAATGTATGTAGATGACAAAACTTAAACTAGATGTCGCTTTATTTAGTTGTATTGTACACACTAAAAAAGGAAAAACCCTTATTTAAGGAGATCCTTTTTTCTTTTTGGAAAACGGTCTCCAACATTTTTTGTTTTTACTAAATGCTCTTATACATGTGCATTTAGTAAAAACCGGTTATTTTAATGTTAGTTTGTAACATTACACACAGTTTTAGTCTCACTTACGTAAGTAAAGATAATGTAAAATGAAAGAAAAAATATTGAAAGAAGAAGCTCATACCGATGGATTAGTGAGTGAGCAAAAACTGAAGTAGTTCAAACTCGTATCTGTACCACAAATTGCCTATTGCCCACTGTTTCTAGGCCTCTACGGGCGCGTTTGGGTCTCTGTGGACACGGTGCCGTAATCTTGTTTGGCTCTAACCGCCAACACCCTCTCACCGATGCATTGTACAGTACAGTGCCATAGACTGGTGAACACTCGTGTCGCGTATAGCTATCTCGTCGCCACCAAGTTCACCCAGATTTGGTAATAGTCGTCTAAGGGCTAAGCAAACTATCAGGCCTAACTCAGCTGTGATACTTTTTTTAACTAAACCATAATAGTGCAGATAAAAAAAAGTAGTACACGTAGTAGATAATAGTAAAAATTCATGTACTGTTTCAAGTTTTATTTAACAAAATTAATACCAATACAACTTAACATCTTATTACGAGCCTTTAACGAGATTGAACTCAGAACTATGCAGAATAATTTCAAATGAACAGTTAATAAAATCTTCTCAAAGTAGGTACCTAGTATGAAATATTACATTTAAAAAGATTTTATCATTAATTAATAAAGGTCACTAGAATTTATTAATTTTAATTATAAAGATAATAAAAAATACATAAATCGTAAAAAAAAAGTAAAAATAACATTTTCTAATCTTGCATTCTATTTTTTTTGTACAGATATTAGTTTCTAGCAAATTTAAGTACTTGTATACTTGTTGCATTGATATATTTATTATGTTTACTTACTCACTACACGAATCTGTGATTACCAACAATAACGAACAAAAAACCAAACATATTTTTTTCTATTTTTTAACCGAATTCAAAAAAGGGGAGGAGGTTTCTCAATTCGACCGTATATATTATTATTTTTCTTTTTTTTTGTGTTCGCGGATAACTTCCGTCGTTTATGGACCGATTTTGATGATTATTTTTGTAATAGAAAGGAGATAGCCCAACGGTTATACCATTATAAATACACTAAGCTCTGATGATGTCATCCAAGAGAAATCGAGTCAAACCTTGAAGTCGGTTTGACTTTAGTTATTTTTTTTTAAATTAAATATTTAGCTGACATTATGAAAACAAATGGCTGGAATCTTTCGAGACAGATTATTATTATCTAATATTTAGTTTATGTTACAACGTTCACAAGACAAAAAGTAGAGCAATGTCGTCAAGACGCGTATAAAGTTTTAATTACAATTTAGATAATTTCACTTACCCATGGACTAACAAATGCGTAACGTTTCGCTTATGTTTAAATTTTTTTTATGTTGAGTAAGTAACGCGGCGGCCATGACGATGGTGGGATTTGCGCGGCAAGGCGGTAGGAGGCCAAACACTAACCATTATCATTAGTAGACATTAGTTAGGCGTAATATCTGTTATATGAACGTGTTAATTCCCGTACGATTTTGTATTTGTATACAACACTCCCATTTCCTAAGAACTTATACATTACTTTTATAACTGCGGAAAATTACTACATTGCAATCGGTTATTTTTAAAGAAACTTCCGACTGTGCAAAATACCTAGGTGGCAGACATGGTAGAAGGCACTGTCTTTTTTTGAAAACCTCTTTTTCTAGTAGGTACCACAGCATGTGCAGAATGTTTTTTTTATTATTATTATAGCTCGGTGAAAGTGGGTCTTGCTTTGTCTTTGGTCATCCAAAAGGAATCGATGATTTGGCCTTCCAGGTCTACTGACACCTGTAATTACAAGTTGAGAGTCAGTTTCTGTTATTGTATGCTAAAGGGTTAAAATATTCCTACAATATATTTAGTAGGTATATATATGTTTATATGTGTAGAATTTAATTTCGATATGATTTGGGTAGACGTCAGAGTAATCGATTTAAAATGGCCCTAATGTTAGCTATATTAGCCACAGCAGCTAGTCTCAACTGAGACCAGCCAACTGACAGGAGATATTATAGTGCGCAATCGTGTGCGTAAATACAGGTGCATTCCTGATGTTCCTTCACTCTCACGATCCGATGGGACGGCTATCCGACACGAGCTGGGCGAGTCACGGGGTTAGGTATTTCCATAAAAAAAAGTCAATAACACTGTTCGTTGAATCGAAGCGGAGACCTATTGATCGGCAGTCGCATTCGCTAATCGCTTGACCAACAAGACAGTCATGTACAGTGCTTGTCATACATACTATACGGATCCGTAGTTCGTAATTTATAATTTGCCGTTTTAATTAAATAACAATTTATCAGGCATTTCATTTCTAAGGATATTTAACTGTTTATGAAACTCCAAGTAAATAAATTTTGTTCATAAGATGATAGACTATTTAGGTAATCTTAAAGTGTTAAAGAGGAACTGTTTTTTCTTAAGATTTTTTTACCGCTTGTAAGCGTGATTCATATTTAGGTGTGCGCATACGAAACTATCATTTTCTAATACGAGTATTACTAAAATGGTAAGTTAATATTTAAAGTTTCTTATTATGAATGCGGATCCTGAAAAAGAGTGAAAAAGAGATATGTTTTATTCACCTGTTCCATGTAGACATGAGTTTTGTTGAAAACCTTCAGTTTGGTGTATCCGAAGTCTTGAGACCTGAATGCGGACCATCTAGGCTCTGTATCTAAGGGACAAAATAACATTCTTAGTAACACGCATACAACACTATTCTATGTTCATACATTACATTCATACAAACTGAAAGTAACTATATCATAAAATTTTGATACATTTTAGTAACATTCGCTTCGCTTTTCGAGTTTTTTTCCGTCAAATTTAATTGTCCATCCGTCCATCCACATCAGCCCTTAATATGTTCGTCTTCAAACGTAGGCCTCCTCTTCATTCCTCCGCTGGCACTTGCCTTGGGCCACTTGCATCCAATCGATACCGGCTTGTTGCTTGTGGCTTTCTTAGGTGGTCTTCCCCGTCCGAGGGTGTTAGCGCGAGGTCTCCATTCCAGGATTCTCCGTGCCTATCTTGTGGGGTCAATCCTGGCGATGTGGCTAGCCCATCGATCCCATTTACAGGCCCTATTTCCTGTACCACGTCCCTGAACTGTGTCTTTTCCCTAAATCACTCTTAAAGAGAAGACTTATTGAAGATGTTCTAGATAGTTGCAGGTGTTTAATAATTTGGATGTGCCTCTCGTCCACTCTGCTGTCATCAAGGCCTTCTCAATCGCCCACGCTTCCACTCAATTAAAGGCTTTTTCGTAGTCGACAAACGAGACCATGGTCGGTTTCCAGTACTCGTGGCATTTCTCGATGATGTTCTTTAGAGTGTGCAATTGATCACTCCTTCCGTAGCCTGAACGGAACCCTACCTGCTCCCTTGGCTAGTACTCATCTAGTTTCCTATTTATTAAATTTAATTGTAGTTCCCTTAAACTTAGAACAACTTATAGCATAACCCATTAAGTAAAATAGTAATGGAAATTAGTTTACAAGTGGCAAAAAACCCGTACCCAAAAAAACTTTTATATTTCGAGGTCATTTTCGTTTAGAATTAATTTATTTGTTTGTTTAGTTATCTATCTTTATTGTATACGCAAATTAAATTAGTACAAAAAAATCAGTTACACAGTATGTATATCAATTGGCGGTCTTATCGCTCACGGCGATTTCTTCCAGACAACCATACGCAGACATTATGTGTTTCAGAATTTATGGTAGCTTACACACAGGTAACAAATTATAACACATTAATATTAGTCGTAAAGAATTACTGCAACCTTTAGGCATCCTTAAAATATTAGTTTTTTTTAAATACAGTTTGACGTGAACAGTGAATATTTACTTACTTAAAAAGTGGTCTCTGCCTTCTTGACAACCTGCAGATCCCGTCACTATATGCACAGGAGCTCTGAAACAATACACATACATAACACAAGAATAAGACATTTACATAATATTAGTCACACCGAAAAAAAAAACTTGTTCTGTAAGAAGAAAATATTTTTTTATCAATTGTTAACATTATGTGTTGAAATAAGAAGCTATTTTTACCCGACTGCAGCAAAGGCAAACAAAAGGGTAATTGTTTTACAAAACCATGTCCATGTATAGTCTATTCGTTTATATAGTGTCGGTGCACCCGCACGCAATTATAGTTATTGTTAAAATACGAATATATTAATTCATACAATGGTGGAAACTGCCAAGTCCTACGTGCTTGTGGGTGTACACCGCAGGCGGGTGCTTCTCTCAAGAATACTAGAGCATTTTTTTTTAACTAAAGAATGTTAACGGAACTCTATTTTTGCAAGGAGACTGGTGGTCACTTACCATTAGGTGAGCCGTCTGCTGCTCGTCAATGCCTCATATACCATAAAAAATGGTGTGTGTGAGTATTCGTAATTATCTGCCTAAGCAGCAATCTTACTTTGTTTAGCAATCCTCGCTTTTTCCCACATTTCACTAATAATTTTTTGTTAATTTTTTAGTTTTTTTTTAATTTTTGAAATGTTTTTATTCTATTGTGATCGGTTTATAATAAGTCTATAAAGTTTAAACGACATGTGACCGTTCAAAGTAGGTGTAATTGAGTTCAAAGGAGTCGGTTATAAACAAACATACAGGTGAAGCTAATAAGCGTTGGATTTTATAAGTGCTTTCTCTATTCATAGATATATGTACTCGGGGACAAGTCATATATAGACTTCGCGTAAGTTCCACATTTGTAGAAATCCATACTTATATTTTAAATGCATAAGTAACTGTTTGTTTGTCTGTAACGCTCTCATGGCCAAACCGCAGCACTGATTTCAATGAAATTTGGCGTGGAGATACTTCACTACGAAAATTGACAAGCACGTGGGCGGAGCCACCGGCAAAAGCTAGTATAAAATAAAAATGACATGAATTGCTTTATTTCTTTATTTATAAAATACGCTTACACATTTACATAGAGTATTAGATCATTACATTATTTATTTCGAGTTTGAATCGTAATAAATTGTGACTTAAATGGGGAAGTAGTTAAAAGTTGCAACCTTGAAGCGAGACAGATTCGCAAAGGACAGTTCCTTTTACATAAACACAATATCTATTACTTTACAACACAATCTTTAAATGTAGCCTACCCTTTTTTACTACCCTGATTGGTTGAGCATTGCGTTAAGAACTACACTATCAATCAGTGAGTAAAATACATCTACCGATCTACATCTCAATTTTAAGATTTTTTTGAATTTATGTTCTAATTTAGGCCTAAGTAAAATACATCTAAAGTAATATGATAAGCATGGATACAATCTATATTTGGTCGCTGGTTAAATGATATAGGGTTAACTCTGTAGAGTCGGTGGTGTAGAGAAAAAAATTAATAATGTTATTACTCTATAGAATTTTTTAAAAACAAAATTTTACTCTATGCCATTAGATATAACATTTCAGAGTTTAATTGAAGCATACGTATACACTATAAAAAATGTATCAATTGAATCTATTTTTTTACACATCCAATTTTATCTTTGTTATTTTACAACAAATTGAATGATTTTTGTATTTATGTGCTTATTATTGTCAGTACAAAGTTTGTATAGAAAACCGAATGAAAAAATATGGCGGTACGAAGTTCGGCGAGGCAGTTAGTTCCATATAAAATGTACCGAGTCTACCATTTTGATTATGAATGACATTTACCATGAAATATATTAAGGCATTATAAGTGGAGCAGTATTTAAATAGAATCTAGATTGCATAAATCTATCTATACTGTTATATAAAGAGGTAAAGTTTGTGAGTTTGTGAGTTTCTAGGGGGTAATCTCTGGATCTATGAACCGATTTTGATAATTCTTTTACCAATAGAATGCTACGTTTTTTCTGAGTAACATACTATATAAAATAACCTGAAAAGTGGAAAACTTTATCGTGGCAGCCGGATTTGTAGTAAAAGTAAAATCGGAGACAAAATGTTTACCGCCCAACGAAGTGGGCACGGGTCAGCAGTCGTTTGATAAAATGACCGCTCTGCCTCATGGAAAGCATGAGCAGAATCCAAGAGTAGTGGTCACCATACTCATTGCGAATGTGGACAATGATATCTAATATATAAAATTCTCGTGTCACAGTTTTCGTTGCCATACTCCTCCGAAACGGCTTGACCGATTCTCATGAAACTTTGTGAGCATATTGAGTAGGTCTGAGAATCGGTCAACATCTATTTTTCATCCCCCTAAATGGTCACCCATCCTAAAAAAAAAATTATGGCAAAACGACGTTTGCCGGGGCAGCTAGTTGATATTTAAAAATATTATAAAGTTCCTCCTCTACACCCAACACTTCGTATTGTAGTATATGTATATTAAATATTGTAAGGTTTGTGTTGTTGCTTGACAAGCCAGAAGGAGTCGATCACTTGACCCTTAAGATCCACGTCCACCTGAAAGAGGAACACTTGGTCACAATACTTGTTTGTCATTTTGAGACTTGGCACTAAACAAGGTGTTACTGAAGATTGTGGTAGCATAACCCTACTAATATTATAAACACGAAAGTTTGAAAGTATGGATGGATGTGTGTTACTCTTTCACGCAAAAACTATGAACAGATTTGTATAAAACTTTACAGTAATATAGCGTACTAGCTTTTGCACGCGGCTTCGCTCACGCAGACTTTCATCCCCTGATTTACCACCTTAGGGATGAAATTTCCAAAATTCCTTTCTTAATGCTCACTTACGTAATATAAAGAACCTACATGCAAAATTTCAGGATTCTAGGATCAGCGCTTTGGGCTGTGCGTTGATTTCTGGGTATGTCAGTCAGTGAGTCACCTTATTCTTTTATATATATAGATACATCAGAATAACACATAGGCTACTATTGGTTGCGATAATCGACACACACGGGCAGAGCCGCGGACAACAGCTAGTAACTTAATATATCTTACAACACTTCTATATGATCCCGACCTAGGCATTCTCTGATGGTAACCTGAATGCTATTAAATATACAGGGTTAGTGATAAAGAGTGTAGTAGTCACTATTACTAATAGATTTCACTATGAAATACCATATCCCAAAGTCAACCATTACTGACATATTGGATTTTTTTTTTTACTGTTTTTGTTACGTGTAAGTTCTATTACTACAGGTATAGTTAACAAAGTGGAGTAAAATAGATGGTTAATAATAATAAAAAAAACAATTATTATTTTTGACTTAAGAGAAATTGTCGTGGGTGAGAATCGAATCCACGACCTATGGCTAAGTGGTCAGCATATTTCTGTAACGATAAAGGGGGAAATCAGGCAGTCACTTAGACCACACTTAGAGAAGATTAAGTAGGTGACTCCAGCCGCACACATATGTAACACAAGGATTTAACATTCGTTATTCGCTGCGGCGGTCTTCGCTTACCATCAAGTGTTTCGTCTGCTCATTACCACTTATACCAATACCACAATGTTCTGTTACACCTTGTATAAAAAGTAAGGTATGGTTGGATCCCACACTGACCTGTTCCCAGTACAAGTGTGTGTTGTTGGGTGCCAAGAGCCGTGAGTACCCGTAGTCGCTGCTCCTGAACGCTGACCACTCCTCAGGGTTTTCTGCAGACAATGCATATGGACTATTCATGTTCTGATTGTCAAAAACTTTTTACTAAAATTAGAAATATCAAACTAAAAATTTAAATACACACATGCAAAACATATTCAGTTTGCGATTCATACAGAGAAGAAAGATTTTTTTTCCAGAAAATAAGTACTATTCCAAAATTAAAAAAATCGACTTTTAAATTATTATAACCACTCGTCAGTGGCGCCATATTGGTCCGAATTGACACAACTGTGGGGCGATTTTGACAGCACTCCCGGTACATTTTCGCCTCTGATTAAAACGTCCATTTCCAATAAAAAATGTATTGGGGCTATATAAGATATTGGTATGTTGAGAATGGTCATTAAATATACTATCAAATGATGTATAATTGATGATGTTTTTTTTTTTTGTATTCACATCCGAATTAATATATAAATTCAATTTCAAAGTTCACTCGACTAGCAACCGTACGTCACAAAAATTCCCGCCGAATGAAAACGATTTACATTGTCAACTGACGTAAGGAAATGGCGCCTCTGGGCATCTCTGTTTTATTCTCTTTAATATAATTAAGTGCGACAAAGCTGCAAATAATATAAAGCAGCTAAATTCATAGTTAAAATAGACCGGAAAAAAAACACCACGACGTGGCATTCAACAGACTGGAAGAAATTGACAGCGACCATTACGTGGCGTTCAACATCGGAGAGGTTAATGGAATTATTAGTGACACTCAAGCTATGCTTATGTCAAAGTGACGTGACACCTGAGGGAATAATACAAATTATTGAGTCTACACTTCTACAGGACTTCAGAGATTCTGATTTCTAAGAAGATTCCACAGCTTAAAACCGGGAAGAAACTAAACGAATTAGGTACATAGTTACATTTTTATTATATTAGCAATCAAATCGACTCTACTCTGCCTGATGGAAAGCATAAGCAGAATCCAAGAGTGGTGGTCACCATACTCATTGCGAATGGAACATGGTGAACCACACTAGGGCGGCCTATTGAGATGCTTTTTTACGCACCACATAAAGAACCCGGGACCATAGCGGTACACATTTATATTCCGGTTACATTCACTGATTGAGTATAAATACTTACTCTTGAATGGGTCCGTCTTCTCCTGGCAGCCAGCTGAGCCCGTCACAATGTGTACGGGAGCGCTGCAAATAAACATCACGAATGAACACAATCCTTATATCACACATTTGTACCCATAACGTTAGTTAGTTAAGCGAAGCTGTTAGGCATACAGTTAGCAAAGCATACAAGCTGTCCCGTGATCTAATTTTTATTAAAGTGTTTTGAATATTAAAAACATTTACTGTGTTGTCAGTGAAGCGTTATACCACGTTGCGTCGTAAGGCCTGCACACTAAAGCGCTTAAGATAAGTCCTTTGTAATTTTTTTTTCTCTCACAATGAGAGGTTAGGCTATACAGAAATAAAGGCTAGAGTTTATCTTTTAACATACACAAAATAATAATAATTTGTGTATGCATTAAAAAAATTCACTTTCACACAACGCCATCTAGTCTCAAGCTAAGCAGAGCTTGTGTTATGGGTACTAGACAACTGATATAAATAGTCCGGGATCCCCGGTACAAATTTTACAAGTTATTACCATCAAGCAATTTTTTCGTGAGTGGCTTCATTTTGATGAGGGGCCTACCTTTCACTTTACAAAAAAATTCGATTGTGGTAACCACTCACGAAAAAAATTTAAGATAAAATAACTTGTAAAATTTGTACCAGGGATCCCGGACTAAATAAAGAAATACATATATATGTACTTTTTTTTGTAAATAAACATAGTATACATAGAAAACACCCAAACAAATATTTGCAAATTATACAAACATTTGGTCTAACCCGGGAATCGAACCCGAGACCTCAAGCACAGCAATGGCATACACTACCACTGCGCCACCGAGGCATTCACACACAAAATTGCACAATTTTTGCACCAATTAAGCTCTTGACAGGATAACTGCAATATGCTACAAAAAAAGCGTGGCAGATTGTGTTTTAAGTTAGTTTTTTTAAAGTTTAAAAAATTCTTAAAACGGCTGGACTGATTTTGACGGGACTGTCACTGGCAGATAGCTGATGTTGTAAGGTGTAACATAGACTTTGCTTTTTTAGACTAGCTTTATCACGCGGCCTTACCCGCGGCACAACAATAACCGCGGGTAAAACCGCGGGGTTCAGCTAGTATTATATTATTTTAAGCACGTACGACAGTTACTTATGATTCCACACATTTGATAGCATCAAACCAGCCGTTGCCGTGGCGATGTGTCGCCACGCTATGCATAATATTATATATGAAGCTTTTTTTATTTACAAATATGCTAAATACAAGTCACACTGATATAATATCAACAAAAAACTCATGACAATGTTGTGATGTAAATTTATATACTGAAGGGACAGTTTCTACAATGTGCCAGTATAAAGCATCTTCACACAGGCTGCTAGGACTTCACGAACACCAAAATGATTCTCATTTTAGCGAATATATGGTTTACATATATTTACCATAACATAATTAAATAAACAAATATATATTTACCTTTAGAATTTTGAATACACAACTCGTGTTACAAATTCACTAAATATCACCAAAATCATTTAATTCATGAAGTCGCGAAAGAAATCAATTAATATATTATAACAAACAAGTTAGTTAAGAATATTAAAAATTATTACCATCATTATACCATGCGCCAGACTTATAAAGCAGTTATAAAGCACCTTGGCGTTAGATCAAATAATAAATTGAATATAGTTTGCAATTCACGTACATAGAGCAAGAACGGAGGGGAGTAGGCATAGCCTCTGTTTTCACTACAAGTCACAGAACGGAGGGGAGTAGCCATAGCCTCCGTTTTCACTACAAGTCACAGAACGGAGGGCAGTAGCCATATCCTCTGTTTTCACTACAAGTCACAGAACGGAGGGGAGTAGCCATAGCCTCTGTTTTCACTACAAGTCACAGAACGGAGGGCAGTAGCCATAGCCTCTGTTTTCCATACTAGTCGTGGAACGGAGGGGAGTAGCCATAGCCTCTGTTTTCACTACAAGTCACAGAACGGAAAGGGAGTAGCCATAGCCTCTGTTTTCAATACAAGTCAGAGAACGGAGGCGAGTAGCCATAGCCTTTGTTTTCAATACAAGTCGTGGAACGGAAGGGAGTAGCCTTAGCCTCTGTTTTCACTACAAGTCACAGATCGGAGGGGAGTAGCCATAGCCTCTGTTTTTAATACAAGTCACAGAACGGAAGGGGAGTAGCCATAGCCTCTATTGTCAATACAAGTCACAGAACGGAGGGGAGTAGCCATAGCCTCCTCCTCCTGTTTTCAATACAAAACTGTCTGTCATTTTTATAGGTGGAAGTCTCATATCTTCACACAAACACATTAGGTACTGATACTGTCTCCCAAACTAAGCAATATACTTGTGTTTTGGGTGGCAGTTTTCAGTCATGTATTTGAATCTGAATTTAAACACCTTGTACATTGTATTTGTATACACATGACTATATGCAACAAAAATAAGATCATTAGTGGACCGTATGTTGGTGAGTGCGTATATGTATTGGTGTGTGTGTGCGTGCGTATGTGTTTGTGTGTGTGTCTGTGTATGCGTGTGTGTGTGTATGTGCGCGCGTGTGGGGTGTTAGTGTGAAATGTGTTTCATATTTTGTGTTAAGTACTTGTATGTGTTCATGTTTATGAGTGAAGTTTATGTGATATATGTCAGTAGTTTCTCAGTTCCATCGTAGTCCATACTCAGAAGCCAGTCTGTGAGAGTAGTTTTAAGTTTATGGTTGTTTAGTCCAACGATGTTAAGTTTCTTGTGTATGTCGTTATATAATTTTATGCTAGCTGCATGAAACTGTTTTCTGGCGAAGGATGTCTTACAGGGAAAGCGTGGGCACACAGACATCCTGCTGCGTCTGCTTGGATCGGGGCGCGGGACACTTCGGTGTTTTTTCATGATGGATTTGAGTACAAACAACTGTCGAACCGATAACACTTTACAGTCTGCGTATAGGTTTTTTGTAGGGTATAGATAAGGCTTCCCAGTCATAACTTTGAGCACGGCTCTTTGTGCTCTTTCGAGACTCAAAAGAAGGGTCTTGGCGGCGCCACCCCAAACTGGAATACAATACTGGATAATGGACTGACATAGAACCAAGTAGACAAGGTTCAGTTTCTCTAGTGGAGCACAGTCTCTTAGTGATTTAAATATGTGTATCAGCCTCCTTACCCTGGAGGTGACTGTGTCTATCTGCCTGTCCCACCTCAGTCCACCATCAATGTATACATAAAAACATTGTGTATCATAACAATGTAACGCGTAGGCCCTTATACTTTGACAGAGGAGAACGCCTGTGTGTGGCTACTACCTACCGTGTTCTTCTATGACCTTACGTCTTACTCTTCTTGCATCAAGTAAGTACCTATGATATATAATATTTAACTATTAAATGCTTAGTAAAGGTACGTCTGCAGATTTGGTTTTTTCTCGTTGAAATGATTATAAAATATCTCGGTAATAGTGCATAGAGGGGGGAATTTTGTTAATTCGATTCTTTTGAAATAACTCTTTGTGTGATCGAGATGTAGCTGTTACGAACGTAGATTTTTTTGTAGCTGTTGTTCAAATGTAATGTCAGTTGTCTTACAGAAACTAAACAAACGTTTTCAGACAACAATTGTCTAAAAATCTATAGATTTAATAAAAATCTACTACGATATATTAATACCTTGATATTTTATAAGACAATACTGACAAATAAACTTGAAAAAAAGCAAGTGAAATTTAGAAAAACCTTCAATCAGACCATTTTAAATGAATTAATTACAAAAATTACTAAACACATTGTTACAGTCTCCCCACACATCACCACAGATGGACATATATATTTGTATATTTTATATGAGTCTATCAAAGTGACTCCACTCTGCCTGATGGAAGCAGGAGCAGAATCCAAGAGTAGTGGTCACCATACTCATTGCGAATGCGAATGCAGACAATGCAACAATGCATCGCTGTGGCATTGCTTCTGTGGTATTGATCCTTCTGCATCATTGCGAAGTATGAGCTCACCCCGGGTTGACGTAGGGGAACTCCTTGGAGCCGTTGTACACCTTGTAGTCGTAGAGGGGCCAGGTCCTCTCGTACGAGTGTTCATGAGCCCATATCACCAGGTCCACTCCGTACTTCTTCAGCAGGGGTTCCAAACCTGGAATGAGTGATCTTTATATATATAATATATCTTGTCATATTTATAACGACTTAGTACGCAAGCATGACTTTGACATTTTTGCTATGAGTTTATCAATTATAAGGAGGAGACTGCACTTGATGTCGTTTTAAAATCTAGAATCTTTAATTGAAACCTTATTAAGTGGAAATGCAGGTAATGTTTTTTAAAAACGGACTCAACTTCAATTATTCTAAAATACATAATGTTTTCTGATTTCTTTTTTTTTTTAAAGGGTTTTCTTTTGTAATATTTTGTTTCTATATGTGGAGACTTGTAAATGGCGTATTGTTGCTATTTTTTATAACCTATTTTAAGTGTATTGCTGTAAGTTTCCCTAATATTAATAAATAAATAATAAATAAATAAATAAATAATTCTTCTGTGAGTGTGTATGTCAATGACCGATTTTAATGAAATTCTTTGTGTGTGTTCAAGGGGATCTGGGAATGGTTTAGATTCACAATTTTGTCCGCTGGACAATGTTTTTTTAATTAATTTTTAATTTATTAGTAGTTATGGCAAAACGACGTTTGCCGGGACAGCTAGTATATATATATATTTTTAATTTTTAACCAGCAATATTTCATATTTTACTATCAATATGACGTCACAATGAAAAAAACAATATGGCGTTGCCACTAATTTACGCGCGAAAATTGAAATGCATTGTATATGTAAAGTCATGTTCTAGAAAATTTTCTGACGAGTAGACTAATCCGAACAGACGGACATGCAAACAAATTAAATGATATACTAACCATAGAGGCCAAAAATGCCAACTCTGGTGTACTCAACACTGCAGTCGATGTCGTTGGAATCGCTGCAGTACATGGGTCTGTGGCCAAACAACACGATCCAAGGCCGCTTCGACCTGCAAATTGAACCTTGGGTTTAAACTCTTACAGCTCATTTTTACTAAACAATCAACACCGTCTTCTGTTCGTTTTTTCTTCGTTTAAAGATAACTTTCGCACTAGGAATATATCGTAACGAACGGAATGTGTAACGGACATAAAGAATACAAAGCAGAAAAACCATTTATGGATCTGACAATATGTTGTCCCATGTAATCGAACCCACAATATTCAGGTTAGCAGTGAAAGGTCGAGGCGGCCTCTTACACCACTACGCCAACAACGCAGTCTGTTTAATTTGTGGTTAAGATATTGGTTAGTTTGATGTGCCTGATCTTTTGGAAGGCGCCAATACGTCAAGGGAAATCAATCCAGGTAAAGAAAATGGATAACGCAAAAGAGCTGGCAAAAGTAGTACGGTAAGCTCTAAAATTTTTTTAGAATTTATTAGTTAATGACATTAAAGGTGTCCGATGGGTCACCTGATCCTAAATTCAGGAAGAGAGAATTGATCCTCCGGACGAGTGAAAAGCAACGAGAAAATGGCTTAACACCTATGTTCTGTTCAGCTGTGGTATTACACCGTTTGTCCTACACCTCACCTGTTCTCCGGGAGGTTGGCACGAGCCAAGTCCTTCTCCAGCCAGTCGTACTGGTTGGTGACCAGTTTGAGTCCGTACTGCAGGAAGTAGTACACCTCGGTGGAGACGGACACGAAGTGCACGTTCCCGATGTCGAAGCTGTAGTACAGGCTCGAGTCCCGGCCCGGCATCGTGAAGCGGTTCGCGTAGTTGCTGAAATTGCTGCAATCATATTGGTAGTATGAATAAAGCTGAACAACAATTAACATTTATTCATCTTCATCATCATCATCGTCATCATCAACAGCCTAATTAAGTCTCCCTCGACTGACTAATAATGATTGCCTCGTTGGCGCAGTGGTAACGGATTCGATTGCTGTGCTTAAGGTCTCGGATTCGATTCCTAGGTCGGACCAAATGTTTGTATGATCTGCAAATATTTGTTTCGGAGTTTGGGTGTTTTCCATGTATAATATGTATTTGTATGTATTTACAAAAAAAAAAGTATATATGTATTTATATCAGTTGTCTAGTACCCATAATACAAGCTCTGCTTAGTTTGGGACTAGATGGCGTTGTGTGTTAGATGTCCAAAATATTTATTTATTTATATTTGTTTCGGAGTTTGGGTTTTTTCTATGTGTAATATGTGTGTATTTACGAAGTATATATGTGTTCATATTAATTGTCTAGTACCCATAACAATAAGCTCTGTTTAGTTTGGGACTGGATGGCGTTATTTGTTAATTTTATATGCTTTTATTATGGGTACTAGACAACTCATATAAATATATACATACTTTTTTTGTTTATACATACCTACCAAACCTATCTTTTTTTGTTTATACATATATAAAAACACCCAAACTCTGAAATTAACATTTGCAGATCATACAAACTTTATGTTAGTTTTTGTTTTAATAACTATTATGACCCGGTTTCGGCTTGAAGTCGAGATCTGGGACACCCTGCATACATAAGAATACTCACTACATCTGTTCATGGTTCCCGGGGCAGGTCATGTACGGCACGACGGCGGCGAGAGGCTGTATCTGTCGCATGAACTCATCTCCGACCAGCGCGTCGTCCGTGTCCATGTCGTACGCGAAGTCCCCCACGTGGAGGATCACGTCGAACCTGTCGCGCTGAGCCTCGTCTTGGAGATATGATAGGGACTGGAATATAATTATTCTGCAGATAATAAACCGCCTCAGAGTTATAGAAATACGCTCTCGAACTAAACGGTTTGATTCTTCTTTCCTCTGCCGAGTAGTTGAAAAATGTAACTCACTACCAGCGCACGTGTTTCCCTCTCACTATGATCCCGGGTACGGGTGGAATAGTAATTAAAAAATACCCAATGTTTTATACCTAGTTACTTCAGACTCATTGAAAATACGTACTAATATTGTTGCATATTTTTAGTTATACTCATGTTACTCAACACTTTTTTTTATGGAATAGGCGGGCAAACGAGCAGACGTTTTGCCTGATGGCAAGCGATTACCGCCGCCCATGGACACCTGCAACACCAGAAGCGTCACAACTGCGTTGCCGGCCTTTGGGGAATGGGGGGAGGGGAGATGGGGGAAGGGTGTGGTGTGGGCCTCCGGTATCCTCACTCACTCGGTGAAACACAGCGCAAGCACTATTTCACACCGGTTTTCTGTGAGGCCGTGGTATCAATCCGGTCGAGCCGGCCCATTCATGCCGAAGCGTGGCTCTCCCACGGTTTATCTGTTGTAACCCCTTGTTGTACCCTTACAACACCAACCACGGGTAATACCGCGGTGCGTAGTTAGTTATTTATATTTACGTTACGACCACTGACTTTAGATACTACGGATAACACAACCTGGTGAAAACGTCTAACAAGGCCATGAAATAATTATCTATTACTCATTGTTGTTAATCTATACAAATATTATAGGTAAACCTGAAGAGTTTGTTTGTTTGTTTGAACGCGCTAATCTCAGATACCGGTAGTCCGATTTGAAAAATTCTTACAGTGTTTGATAGCCCATATATCGACAAAGGCTACAGGCTATGTATCATCACGCTAATGCCAATAGGAGCGGAGCACCAATAAACAATGTATCAAAAACGAAGGAAATTTTCACGCTACGGGCAATAGAAGACGCAAACGAGGGTCAGCTAGTTAATTAATATACCTCCATACTTATATTATCAGTCACGATAAGTGAAAATCTTCCAAATAAGAGTAAAAATCCTCCAATAAAGCAACTTTAGCGTCAACCAACAACCCATGCGCTGAAAAACACCTTCTCACACTAATGATATCAATACTATAAACATTATATTACTAATAATAATAATAATAATAATGATGTATTCCTTTGGTATACTTAGATGGACTCAGACCGAATTAGATGCCATAGACAGGAGAGTCCGTACACTGCTGACTGCATTTCGAATGCATCACCCACGTTCATCGGTTATGAGATTGTATATCCCGCGAAAGCTTGGGGGTCGTGGTCTATTAAATGCCAAGACCCTACACAATCGCGAGATATACAATCTTAGAGAATATTTCCTTCATACTGATGTGGGAGTGCATCGCAGTGTAGTTACGGTGGATACCGGACTCACTCCGCTCGCTTTGGCTAAAGAGAATTGGCGCAAACCTGTAGTACTTAGTACTAATGATCGCAGGGAGGTATGGAAGGGCAAAGAACTTCATGGTCGATTTTATCGGGCCCTTAATGGGCCTGATATAGATTTTAAAGCATCTACGTCCTGGCTACGGTATGGTGATCTCTTCGGAGAAACCGAAGGTTTTGTTTGTGCGATTATGGACGAAGTTATCATGACGAATAACTATCGGAAATATATCCTGAAGGATGGTACGGTCGACATCTGTCGGGCATGTCACCGTCCTGGAGAATCTATCAGGCATATTATTTCTGGTTGTTCTCGTCTTGCTAACGGCGAATATTTGCACAGACACAACCAAGTAGCCAGGATTGTACATCAACAACTTGCCCTTAAATACCATCTTGTGAGTTCAGAGGTGCCATACTACAGATATGTGCCCGACCCAGTTCTCGAGAATGGTCGTGCTACGTTATATTGGGATCGATCTATTATCACAGATAGGACTATTGTTGCCAATAAGCCTGATATTGTGGTGATAGATCGATTGGAGCGCCGCGCAATGATTGTCGATATCGCCGTTCCTCATGACGAGAATCTCGTGAAAGTCGAAAAAGAAAAACAAATAAAATATTTGGATTTATCTCACGAGATTGTCGACATGTGGAATGTGGATTCGGCGATCATTGTTCCGATAGTCGTTTCTGCTCACGGATTGATAGCCAAGAGCCTCGACCAACACCTTAAGAGGCTCACGTTAGAGGGCTGGATCAAGGGTCTGATGCAGAAGGCAGTCCTTCTTGACACGGCACGTATAGTGAGGAGGTTCCTGTCTTTGGAGCCCTAACCACCGGTTTCTTGGTCCCTGTACCCGAAGTCGGTGGTTTACTATTTTTTATATTTTTAAATGTATTTGTTTTTTATATTTATATTTAAAAATGTAATTAATATGTATTTATAATTGTAATAAAGAGAATAATAATAATAATAATATTTTTATTTGCATAAATGTGGTACAAAAAGATGGTAAAAAAGAAAAACAATATGCACGATACACATTTCGCCAGTAATAGGCATACAAATTTACAATAAATTTCGTTCAGAAATTATTCATTGCTAAAACTAAATTAATTGCTAGTTAGCAATAACTAAATCAGATCCAATTTAAAAAATAAAAATGCGTGGAACACTTTGAAAATAAATACAGAAACTACTAAATAAATTCAATACACACCTACAATGCATTTCTAAAATGATAGGACGGACACGAATTTTTTTGTAGAAATTCTCTAACGGAATAAAAACTGTTTTCTACCAACCATTTTCTAAGAACAACACATAACTTCTTGAGTGGTAGGTCAGTTATCCACTTGGGTATTGTGTTGTATATAAGTGGAGCCATATACACACAATTTCGTCTATTGTTACTTCTTCATGGGCAAACAGCTTAATAATTTATACTAATACCTATTATAAACGCGACAGTTTGTAAGTATGGATAGATGGATGGATGGGTGTTTGTTACTCTTTCACGCAAAAACTACTGAAAGGATTTGGATGAAACTTTACAGTAATATAGCTTATACATCAGAATAACACAGGCTACTATTTGCCGCGATAACCAACATATACGCGGGCGGAGCCGCGGGCAACAATCAATAATCGGCTAAAACAATTTTGATAAAATTGGGCATGGGGACAGCTGACACTTTGAGATAGACACAGGATACATTTATGCTGGAAAATGTATCCTCCGGGCACAACTAGTTTAGGTTATTAAACTATGAAATAAAAGCAATTAGAAGATCATATGGCTTAGATTTATGTATACTTACGTGAGCGTTCTTGTTGCCCATATCACCGTATATGGCCGCCCGCACGGGCCAATCCTCACCCTGAGGAGGTGTTTTGAACGAGAACTGCTCGGACCAGCCGTATTCAGAGCCGCAATGATACACTACAAACAGAATAACATGAACATTAATTTCAGTTATTAACCGACTTCAAAAATGGCGTATATACTTCGACGTGTGGCCTTAACCCTCTCCTGAGTGGAGACCCGAGCCCAGCCGTTGGACATTGTGGGTTGTTAATGACTGATAATGAACCGACTTCAAAAAATTCGACTGTTTTTTTTTGCTTTCTGCTCTCTTCCATATAAACTTTCATTGTGTCAAATTTTTGTCAAAAAGGTACAAAGTTTTTACTTCAAGTATATGTTACCGGCAATCTGTATATTTTGGGTATTCTATACAATACCTAGGCAAAGTATACAATACCTAATGTGCAGCTGGTAATGTGTTAATTACGGGAACAGGTCAAAAGGTTTTTATATTCAGACTCGGAACTATAATTTGTGGATCACGCAAAGTGTTATCTCATGTGGGCACTGAACCCACAACACAGCGCAGTAGGAAGCTATTTATTAGGAAAGAAAATAAACACCACTATATAAGTGACCTGCCTCGTTGGTCTCGCGGTTGGCATGTGCGACTGCTGATCGTGAGGTCTCGGGTTCGATTCCCGGGTCGGACCAAATGTTTGTATGATCTACAAATATTTGTTTCGGAGTTTTGGGTGTTTTCAATGTATAATATGTATGTATTTACAAAAAAAAAAAAGTATATATGTATTTGTATCAGTTGTCTAGTACCCATAACACAAGCTCCGCTTAGCTTGGGACTAGATGGCTCTGTGTGATAGATGTCCGAAAATATTTATTTATTTATTATTATTACCTGTTGTTAGAAGGAGATGGACACATTGTGTGAACGATTGTTTCATTTCTCATAGTGAGGTTCTTTGGATGAAAAGTAATTGTGTTATGTGATAAGTTGATGTTTGTTTATTGGGTGAATTATTCTTTTGTTTAAATTATACATGGACATGTAATCTATCGTTAAATATTTTTAACCGACTTCAAAAAAAGGTGGAGGTTTCTCAATTCGACCGTATATAAATATATTTTTTTTATATGTGTCCGCGGATAACTTACTCGTTTATGAACCGATTTTAGTGATTCTTTTTTTAATGGAAAGGTGGTACCATGATAAGTACATTAATATCTGATGATGGCATCCAAGAGAAATTGAGACGAACCTTGAAGTCGGTTTTATTTTTGTTAAAATTGTACTTGTCTGTTTGTGTTTACTTCGTGTTGCATTGTGCAAAATTAGATCAGAAGTGCAAGTGAATTGCTTCTGATCTTGACAATACCTACAGCTGACGGGTTCCACAATAACAAGTCTCAAGTGTTTATTTCTTATCTAATGTTTATATTAGGTATAAGTTGTTAATGAAACGAAGTAAACCCAAACACATAGGTAAAACATGTCTAGTCAAGTTTGGGTATTGTACTTCTTGCCACAGCTAGTTACTTGAATCTTATCTTTTTTCCTTTATCTTTTGTTTACAAAATTTCAATACTTTTTTTTTGTAAAAAATTTGTATGGAAGTATGTTTAGTGACATTTACAAACAAACAAATACATATACTTTCCCTAAAATTTTCGAACTTTTGGAATAGGAGGCTTTTTATTAATTTTTATAGAAAACAATGATCATTTAAATAATTGAAGTGCCAAATTTATAAACCAAAACGTCATACATTTTTTTTTCTTAACACCAATGTAGCAAGAAAGTATTCATTTAAGCCCTATAGAATATTCCACTGTATAGTAGCAATATAATATTGAACGTTTTTGAACTGTCGCCTGCGGTATTCCCGGACCAATACGACCTTCAAACCTTCAAGAAACGAGCGTACTCCTTCTTAAAAGGCCGGCAACGCACCTGTGACGCCTCTGGTGTTGCGGGTGTCCATGGGCGGCGGTAATCACTTACCATCAGGTGATACGTCTGCTCGTTTGCCCCCTATTTAAATAAAAAAAAAAAAAAAAAAAAGCATGAAATGGATCGCTATTTTCGACATATTCACACAAGTCTTCGGTAGTATAGTGGTAAGTATCCCCGCCTGTCACGCGGGAGACCGGGGTTCGATTCCCCGCCGGAGAGATCTCTTTTTGTAATTGAAATATAAGTTTACTATACAAATATCGATATTTTCAGAAAAAAAATGGATTAAATACATATTTTTTATTTTAAGTTTTTATCTAATGTTGTTGCTTACCATATCTAGAGTTATATTCCAGATCTTGCAGGGTAACAGTATGTATGTACTGGCTGCGTTTGAGCTGTCCACCGTCTACGAACAACTTGCTTGTTCCTGATACTGTCACATCCATGATGCTCTTGCCAAACTGTACGAATGAGCCCTGGGTGTCGTTGAATGTTGACCATGTTACTACTATGTTGTTTATTTTCTCTGAAGTACATAAAAAAATATTTTAAGTTTGAGAAAATTCTATTTGCTTATTTTTCAAACATCACAGGATTTAATACAGGAAGTGTGTAAGCTATTTTCGTGTATGTTGTAAAGTAACAAGATTATTGAAAAAAAAATTAAAATCAAAAATTCGCAATTTCAATTTCTACTGTCACTCTCACAATTAAGGCAAACCTAGTTATTGAAAAAAAAAACCCTCCTTGTGGCGCAGTCGGGTAAAAGGAAAAGAGTAGAATAACAACAATGAACAAGTGTTATCTATGCAAATAAATAAAATTGGAGTGTGTATGTATGTACCAAATGTACCAAAATAACATTTTTTACAATTTTTGTCTGTCTGTCTGTTTGTTTGTTCCGGGTAATCACTGGAACAGCTGGACGGATTTTGACGGGACTTTCATTGGCAGATAGCTAAGAGTAACTTAGGCTACTTTTTTAGACTTTTTGTCCCGCTGCGTTTCCCGCAGTACGACAATAACCGCGAGTAACACCGTGGCTTTCAGCTAGTAATACTTATGTTCTTTTAGTCAGTTTATATTCTTCATCTCTATAGGAAGCCATCACATAGTGGCGATATCAAATAGTTACTAGAAATACATATTACAATCAGTTTTTTTTATTTTGCCCAAATTACAATCAGTATCAGTTTTGAACAAACACCACGAAATTATTACAATCAGTAATTTAATTTAATATTTTAACAATAATTGAAACACTGATAACCTCCTTACAGTACAATATGAACATAAATATTTGCTTAACCTTATCTAACTTGGACAAAATAATAAACGGCTCTAGTATGATCAAAACAAGAATAATCTATAAATGGTCACACCACTTGGTGTTATCACCCTTTGATATTATTAATTGAAATACATCAGCTTGTCATTACATAGTTACATACATACATACACTATTTCTAAACAGATAAGCTATTACACAGCTACAATTTGTAAATAACAATTTTACTTCAACTAGCTGAACCCCGCAGCGTTACCCACAGTACAATAACAACACTGCAGGGCAAAGTTAGTCTTAAAAAAGTAGCCTAAGTTACTCCTTATACCATCAGCACCTGCCAGTCAAGTTCCATCAAAATCGGTCCAGCCGTTCCAGGGATTAGTCGGAACAAACAGAAAGACAAAAATTTTAAAAATGTAATTTTACTATATGTACCATGTATACATACATACGCATTTAGTAAAAAGTGGTTATTTTATTATTACAAACAGACACTAATTTTATCTATTTGTATAGACTAGCTAGCCGCAAGGAGAAGCTAGTATGAAAAAAGTAGCATAAGTTACTCATCGTGTCAGTTACCTATCAGTCAAACTATGATTTTCAAGAAATTCAGTTTGCAGGGGGTTTTGGGGGCGACAAATTGATCTAGCTAGAGTTTTTTTTTACCAAAAAAAAACCAGGCCAAGCTCGGCCATACAGGATATGTAATACCTTTTGCCCAGTATAGGAATAATATTTGTAGCTACCTCAGAGCAAGAAACAAAAGTCCAGGAAAAATTAAAAATTATTTATATGATTTAGCATTTAATAATAGTAAAATAATAAATATTATATTGCTACTATACAGTGGAATATTCTATAGGGCTCATATATAAGAAGGATCAAAATGACTGCCAGAGCTAGGAAAGGACTGGATTATTAAATATTTTTGTAGGCAGGTATACAAAAGTAAAAAAAAGAAATTTCTAAAAATGTAGATTACTACACTTTTCTGCCATTTTGTTGCAAATTCTACATCCGGTATAACATTTTGGTAAAAATTTAAAGTTCAGGTGAAAAGTAATTAAATTAGAATTTGCTGGATAAGAAAAAAATATTTATATTACACTATGCAATACCACATAAAAGGAGAATACCAGGTTTTAGGATATAAGCAAACTTTTTATTAATTTAATAAATATTACTATTTTTTTTATTATTATTATATTGTAAGATAATTAATTGTACAAAATCATGATTTAGACTCACCACCAAAGGATATGTGCACTTGTTCAGGCTGGCAGTAGGCGCAGTCGTATTTCACTCCTGGTCTGTCTATATTTAATACCTTTCCCCAACTTACTCCGAAGAGAAGCAATAAAATAAAAAACTTCATTTTTAATTTAACTATATTTGCTTTGTTTCAAGAAATAATCATCACTAGCCGGACCCAATAAGTTGTGTTGTACGGGTGGTCGTGTGTTCGTATCGTACCACTGTGATTATAATCCGTTAACTTTGCCAATTCGTTCTTTGTTATCTACAACTACAACGATACAACAACAGTCAACAAAACAACCTTTGTTGACGAAAATCCATTCAAAATCAAAACAACTGTAGCGAGCGAGTAGGTAGTGATGATCCTACATCACGTCCATAGATTATAATGTATATACTAGAGATAGATGAGCAACCTCGCTTTTTTTTGTTAATGTTTATTCGTGCTAACAATCAGATGGCGCTGCTCAGCGTGCCGCCAAAATTTGAATTTTTATCTACTGTTACTTCAACTTTATATTTTTGTAAATTGAATGGAACTCATTAATCTCGGTAAGCACAAGCGGCAGATTCGCTATAATTATCTGCTATTTGAGTACCGAGGCAAATTGAAGTTCCATTCGTTACACCAACATGAAACCGATTGAAATAGATGGTACATTCATATACTACAACTAAATGTTTTTGTTTTCTTTTAATTTCATTCGGATTCACAGTCATTAATAAAACAAACATATTTTTAATAATTATTTATTTGCTTATAAAATACCTTGTTTTCACTTGGTCCTGCTGAAATACACAATTAGAGATATCTTAAAATAAGATTTTAGTTACAATTTAAAAATGAAAATACCACTGAAGCCTACTCTGCAATTAATTCTTTCAATACTTATTATACATTATTTATTATGATCAGGAAATTGAGTGGATTAAAATATCACTTAATATTTGATTCATTAAATTATACCAATTAACCTACTAAGCCTCGTATAGATAAACTCGTATATATGCAAAAATTTGTTTTCAATTTAAAAAAAGCGGAGTATGGCTTTAATGATCACGTCATTGTGTAATTTTATAAGTATTTAATCGACTTATAAATGTCATTCTCGGGTTTGAATGATCGATTTTGATACAATTAAGTGAAATTCGGATTCTTACTATGAGTGTAATGAATTACCTAAATTATCGTTTTTTATCTACATAACATATATTCCCCACTGACATTATGGTAAATCAAAGCACATTAGTGTGCCACCATCTACAAGAATCAAGTACCTATTGACCATATTTGACAATCCTGTTTTAGTTTTATTCTGCACAAGCTTCCGATAAATATGAACATTTAATTGATTAATACTCTTAAATGTAAAATATTTTGCTTGCTTTTTAATTATGTTCAAGTTTAATTCTACTTAGTAAACTAAATTAAAGTAATCATACGAAGCCGCCCTAAGCAAAAAGTACTATTTCTTCTTACTGATCGATTGTTACTATCGATTCAATCGAATCAAGAGTTTGACAGGATTAAATATGAATCATCGTTTTGAATAATAGTTTTCGAACTATAAGTTTGTAAACTATTATTCAAAAATATGCATCATCATTATCATAAATATCATCTTTCAAAAATCAGCATACAAATATGAGGAGAAAGAGAGACTGGGATAGATTAACGAGCGGAAAGCGTGATCGGAGTAGAGAGAGAGACTGAGTTTCGGTAGAGTCTATCTCTCTCACATAGTTTCCGTGATTGGTTGGTGTGAATTGGTGGAAATTGGCAGTTTAATTACAAAACGAGAAAAATCTTAATTATGGTATGAGCATTATCACATCACCCAATCAGTTTGCACGACTGATTTGGTGGGAAATATACCAACCAATCAGAAGCTTGCGTGAGACAGACAGACTCTAACTAAACACAGTCTCTCTCTCTCTCTACTCCGATCACGCTTTCCGCTCGTTCAGCAGCCCCTTTATGTTTATACTCTAAGGCATAAGGGTATGAAAGATTGCGGTGCTGTAAAATAATAAAAACATCGGTTTCCGAACAACACGACTTCAGTTGACATGCGTCATATATCGCCAAGGTCAAGTTTTTTTCATCATTGTTTATTTACAATTTTTGAAACTTTGGGAAGTACAGTCGTGTTTAGAATTTTTGTTCCCGTGTTAGTGATTTTTCGTGCCTCTCTTGTCGTCCTCGAAATCAGCATTCCTTTCCAAAAAAATGGAAAGAATTAAGTGACGAATTATATATTAAAGTGATTAAACAGGTGATCCTAGATCTAAAGATAAAAATGGCGCGATTTTTGTTTTCTTAAGTGTCTTCATTTCTTGTTATTGTACCGCTTGACTAACTTTTACGCTTCTTGAGTACGCTTACACCTCTTTAGCTTAAAATTAGTTCTTTTATTTGCTTTTATGCTATTTGTTTACTAATTTTTTTTTTCTTTTGTATTATCATTATGGTAAGGAACAATTACGAAAATAATTGCATCAGTTAGTGTGCCAAAGTTTATAGGACTAGTATATACATAGTACTCCACCACTACTACCAGTGGTCCACTGGTGGTAAGCCGGCACTTGAATTAACTTATCTTGAAATTAAAGTCTTGCAGGTAGTTCGAAGAAAGCAGCAGTAAGTTCGGACAAACAAGAAGCTGGGTTACCTTCTCTACAAATCAGCTAATCGCAGTCCACTGCTGAATGATCAAGGATCGCTCGTGACCAGTTTTTATGTCATTTAAAATAAAATGTAGTTAATAGGATGAGAATCAAACAGTTTAAAATCGTATAAGAATTCTGATTCTTATAAGATTTTAAAGTCATCACTGTAGTAGTAGTGCAGTCAAGTAGCACAGATGGTGTAGTGCTTTTAATGGACTTCCCGCTTTCCACTGTGCTGAGTGTTGTGGGTTCGAACCCCACATGTGCCAACACTTTGTGTGACTTTGTGTTTGTTTCATGTATGTTTGGAAAGTATAAAGTATCTCACATATAAAGTTTCTAAATTTGTGTAAGGAGGGCCTAACACTTCATATTTTCAATTGTAAATACAGATAACATCTGCCCCTAAAATGTTACTTGAACATTAATACATCAATCTGGTAGTAAAACTACCTACTAATGTAAGTATACAGAAAAACGTCATAGATTAAATTTATTTTCATAATGTTCATTGTCATGCTCATGCTAACTTAATTTTGACTATATACCTTTGATACTGCTGTATCAAAAAATTTAAAAAATTATATAATGTTTAAATTATTTGACAACAATTTGTGATGCATGCAAAACACATTTCAAACTACAGTGGAGTTGTGGGTACGTAAACTTAAGTTGATATTTTAAAGTAATCCAGATTTACAGCTCTTGACTAGCCTAATCATGGACCTTGATTTAAAAAATCTAGTAAAAATGAATATCGAAATGATTATGGAAAATAAAAAAAAACAGTAAATTCTAATAACAACTGTTTATTCAGTCATAACGCAAAAATATGCTTAGTTACCTAATTTCATATCACTAAATGGCATATAAAATTTATTAAAATATTATGTACAGACACTTATATATAAAGTAAATTTAAAGTTTATCATTGTGTTTAACTGATTTGTACTTTAGGTGAACAACAAACAATGAACACATTAGAAATTATATGAGAGTCAGAACTGGTCAACATACAATATCAAATCCTACCAAATAATGACATTTATTAAACTTAAACTTTGAACAACAATTAATTCCTTCTAGTAGCGACCCTCATTGACACAAGTATAAACTCAACAGTTAAGGCACCATAAATGATCAAAGACCAAATTCATATAAAAATAATTATAGCATACCATAGCTAGCCTCTCCTTCACTTTTACTGTGTCTACTAGATTTTTTTATCAATCCTAAACTCATTTCACCTTCGCTCCGCAAAGGCAATATACCTGACTGGCCCTCTGAGGTATAATTGGATGATGAAAAAGAAAAAACAGATTCACAATCAGATGAAATCTTACGTACAATTTTTTTTTCCAACATTCTCCTAAGTTTTACTTCACCTAGACTACTTAAATCTGAAGAGTCAGCTTCTATAGAACTTGTACTTGTTATTGATCGATTTAAGTTACTTTTCTTAGCGCTTCTCGCATCTTTATTACTTTTTCTAGCTTCCGATGAAGCCCTTACATGTTTTTGTACACTACCTTCAGAATTTGAAAAAACTTCCTGAGAACTTCGTGGCAAACGCAAACTGAACCTAGGAGAAGATAAATTTACAGAAATGTCTAGATCTTTTTCATTTAGTTTGGTTTCCAAATTAGTATCGTTTTCATCGGTAACAAGCACTAGAGGACTGGTGTGATGATCGACTGTTACGGTTACGAATGGCGAGGTTGTTCTCGTTTTAGTTCTAGTTGGCGATGTCATAACATTTTTGACATGCGCGGGAGAAGTTTGTGTATTCTTTTGTGATGCTACAACATTTACTTTATTTTTATTGACCTCCTCAGACGTAGAGGGCTTTATTAAATTCTTTTCTAAGATATCCCCGTATTCTTCAATTATAAGTTTTTTTATAAATTCTTTTTCCAATTCAAACATTTTTTCTACTTGGCCTTTAGGGTCAAAAGTGGGCCAGAGATCGTTGTGTATAGGTTGTACATTTGTCTCACTTCTAGGTGTGGTTTGAGTTTCCTTCGGTGATATTCGTTGTGTACCAATACTTTGTGTGGCAGAATCTTGTGTAACAACAGGCTGTATAAACTCAAAAATATCCACTTTATTTTTTAACGACAGCTTTGGTACTTTCGTGTATGTCAAATTGTGGATGTTTATATTGGATGTACTTGGACCTGCTTTGATGTTCCTCACTTCTTTATCTTTATTTATTTCCTTGCTATCCGAGTGGCATTTGATCGCATTATCACAAATTTTACTACTGTCACTGGAATATTTGTTTTGGTCCGATTGCCTTGAGTCATCAGATTTATCATCTTCAAAATCATCAACATAGCTTTCATTTTCTTTAGTTTCATCGGTGTCGCTTAGCACAGGGTGTACCTTTGGATCACTCTCAGTGCTTTTAATATTTTTTGATAAAGTCTCACTCACAGTTTTCTCAATATCGATTACTTCTTGCAGTAAATTTTCGTCAGAAGTAGTAAAAACCTTTAATTTATCATCATTTTTCTGTTTTCTGCGGCTTTTCTCTACGAAAGAATTTTCCCGACTTCCAATGATTTTATCAAGTATAGGACTCAAGGGTATATTGTTTTTATTTGGTATCTTAGATATTTCTCTTTCGATATCACTGGCTTTTGCACCACCTATAGTAAGTTTTGAGTAAGGTATATACTCGGCATTATTTAAAGCGCTTGATTTACATGAAGCGTTTTGTGTGGTAGTTTTCTTTTTAGGCGAAACTTTACATTTGTTTTTTACTTTAGTTCTACTGGAAGAAGGTCCATACACGATATTCAGCTTCTTTCGCCATTCATTAAGATTTGATTGTGATCGTTTTTCTGACTCTTTTTTAGTAATTTCTTTTTGTAGATTAGTCCGAACTATATTTGTTAGTAAGCGTTTTTGAGTTTTTAGTTTAATTTGAGTGTCAGAGCTTACATTAGAGATACTACTTTCGCAGGGTGACATCTTTGAAACTTTTCTTACCAATGGCTTAATGGTTTGTTTAATTTCGGTTGTTTTATTAAATTCATGAGTTATAGTAGTATTAAGTACTGGTTTTGGCGGTTCTTCGTGTTGTACTGCCACTACGGCTACATTCTTAGTTACCATATCAGATTTTTCAGACTTGCTATTCTCAGGAAGAATGTCTAACTGCAAAACCTTCTGCTCTTTTAATTCACTTCTAATGTTTATACTTGGCATTACTTGTACTTTTAAATCTTTACATGGCGTATTAAGCTTAGGTTCTACATATTTATAAGAATACTCGCTATACGCTACTGGGGCATTTACTACTCTACTTTTATTTAACTTTTCAGTCTTTGTGCTATCTTGATTACCATCGATTTGTATCACTTTCGTGCGTGTAACTCCTAAATTTCTAATAAGAGGCTTCTTAACTATTGGCGCGCTGTTTAAGTGAGTGCTAGCATTATTTTCGTTAGATTTTTGTATATTACCTTTGGAACTGAGAACGTGCCCAGGTCCAAGTAAGGGTTTATCAATGATTTTGTACCCATGGAATTTAGCATTTACAATTTCTTCAATATGAACTTTTTCGTTAAATTCTTCATCTAATGGTGTAGGCGCTGTCTTGACTTGCACGCCCGGTTCGTGAAATTTCGTCAGTTCCCCGGAGAGTAGCTTGAGGTCATCCGCAGTCGATTGCAGCATTTCATGCAGTTTCCTTAATATTATTTCATCTTCTGGTTTTAAGGCTGGTTCTGTGTTCCATAAGTCATCATCTATGATGTTTACGATCTCGTACTTTTTGCTGCTTTCGACCTGAAAACAATTAAAATTACATTTAAAATACACATAAATAAGACAACGATTTCAAAACTATTTACGTCACTTCATTTAATTTTCTACATGTTGACAACGATAACAGCAACAGGTATTTCTAGCATTCAGTGTCCAGTGACTACTAGACAGGACACGTGCTTATGCTATCTAACTAAATATGACCCTTGAAAGGAATATAAGGACGCTCTTTCGGGGGGGCCTTCGTTCAGCAGTGGACTGCAATAGGCAGAACAGAAAGTAAGAAAAATGAAACTTAGTTAAAAATATCCATACCTACTATAAATATGCAAACTAAAGAAACTCCTAAACATTGAATGTTTGTTGTTTCCGAAGTCTAGTCTCTTCCTTTAATATTGTATTGTAGTTAATTGTAGGAAGATATAAAGTTTTTTTTATTTGACTTTGCAATCCTACGGTTAATGATTCCATATGTAGTAAATTTTCCTAAAAAGGCCAGAATTAATTTATTAAACTTCTGCATGGATAGCTTCGGGACAGTTTTACTTTTCATATTTAGGTATTTAAGTGGGTTTTTCCTGAAGACATCGTTATTCAAAATGCCATTTGGATTCCGGGATAGATTTATCCATTTAACCATTAAAAACATTACTTAATGTTGTCTTATCTATTTTCTTGATCGGATTATTCATACACACCTCAACAAAGTCTAGGGATATCATAATCCTATACTATTGACTGTAGTTAAAAATCTTTTTAGTGTCCATATAAAGTGTATATACTAAATTAAACCTTTTTTATAGTTACTATTTTCAATGTTAAAAATATAAAAAGAATAACAATGCTAAAAACAAAATACGACGGCAAAATTGTTGGCAAAATACGACAATAAAAATATGTTTTTATGCTGTTAATGAATTAAAATTGATTAGATTGTCTTTTTTTTTATTTAAACTTGCTGTGCTAGCTTCAAAAGTTATGTCACGTCGCCATTTGAGTCCAGATAAAATGTTACGAGCCGTTGGCATGTTAGAAAATGGTACTATTCAACGCGTCGTTGCTGAAACCTTACATACCAGCCAAAACGTGATATCAAGATTGTGGTCATGTTATCGTAGTACTGGAGATGTGGCTGAACGGCACTGTGGTAGACAACGGGTTACTACGCAAAGACAGGATCGATTTCTCCAAATAACCGCCGAAAGACAAGCCAATATCACTGCGTTGCTACTTGTGCAAAGGCTCCAGGAGGACTACCAGCTGTTGGTAAGCGAACAAACCGTGCGAAGGAGGTTGCATGAAATCAACCTTCATGCTCGAAGCACCTACGTGCTCCAGCTCTGCGACGTGGCAATCGCGGTCGGCGGCTTTCGTGGGCTCGGGAGCTGTTCACTGATGAGTCCCGGTTTGGATTTCATCCGGATTCAAAAAGAACTCGTGTTTGGAGAACTCCAGGCAGAGTTAGCCGTCTGCGGCACCTTCATCAGGTCCACTTTTACCGAGGCGGGACAATCATGGTGTAGCAGCTTCATATTTTTGGGCGAACCCAGCTCGTTTGGATTTAAGGCAGCATGACTACACGAAAACATAAAGAAGAGGTAGTAGAGCCAGTAATTACCCCACACAGAATCCAAATGGGCCTGGAGTTTCTATTCATGCACGATAATGCTCCTTCTCATACTGGCGCGACTGGTATCGACAGCTCTTCAAGATCATGACATTCAAGTTTTGGATTGGCCTGCGCAATCGCTCGACTTAAATCCCATCGCGCATGCCTGGGACATGTTACAACGAAAAGCATTGCGAGATTTCCCGTCAAATTTGACGACGGAACAAGAACTATACAGACACTTGCAAAGAACTTGGGACCTCTTACCGCAGCAAGATATTGACAATTTAATTTTAAGTATAAAAAATCGATGTCGATGTGTAATTAATGTAAGAGGTGGCAACACTGATTATTAATAATTGGATTTTATTACATTTTTAATTATTTTATTAATATTAATAATGTCACAATAATTCTATGAGATTTGTTTTCGTACCAACTTCCTACAGCAATTAAAAAAGTTAACTTTTAAATTAAAAACAAAATAATCACGAATCGCTTTCTTCTTTTATTAAAGTCCCTAAAATAAACTACTTCCATTTACTATTACTATTTTATGTATGAAAATTCTTCTAAGATTTTTAGATATTTGATGAAATATAAAATATCCCTAGACTTTGTTGAGATGTGTAGTTGCCAACAAGAGGTGTCGTATCGTCCATTTACATTTGTTCACCTTTTTTCTTTGAACAAGCCCATATCTGTTTTTTTTTCATATTTTAGCACACTGTCTTTAGTTCCTATACCAAGCCGTCTGGCCAACGTATTATAGTAGGCTTCAAACCTCCTTAAGAAGAGGGAGCCCATGTCCAGCAGTGGACAATTAAAGGCAGTTGATCATAAACAGATACTAACCATATAGCGATCGACTGGGTATTGCATGTTGACGCTTCTCATCTGTTCGTCAGACACAAAGGTTCGGGCATCCTCTCTGATGGTGCTCCGCTCCGTTCTATTAACAAAGGATAAAATCTTTTTATAATTTCAATGTTTAGTTCAGACATTTACACATATGACTAAGAAAAAAAAGGATGAAAAATATTTCATACTGGTTCAGGTGCGTACGTACGTATCACGGGTGTCGAAAAGTATTCGAAAGGGGTTCGGCATGATATAAGTACATTTTACCGTCATGCCATTTCGTTAAATGAAATAATAACGTGTCAGGGCAAAAACTAAAACCATTGTAAATAGGAAATCCACAATTCAAATGAAAACCCACAAGCATGACAACTGAAAGGAGAGTGTTTTTAGGCAACAAGAAGGAACTAAAGTGTCCCTGTGATGTTGAATAGTATCTACTATTCTACTACACCACATTAATTCTTTATTTTTTGAATTAACTTATCAGTGGAAAATAGACATCGTCTTATTACCCAAATGCGAAAGAAGAAGGGTCATGTTGTTCGAGTGTATGTATATATGTATGTTTATTTCTTTGGCACGCCCTAGAGCCTAAACAGCTAGTCGTATTTTTATGTGAGTGGTGTCAATATATTCGTTTTAGTCGTGAGAGTGACACTAGGTACATCAAAATAAAAACAAACAAAATTAAGGATACTTGGCGCCAAAAAGTAATCCTAAAAAATGTTTTCAAAATACATTGAGTGTGGTATCAAAATAATTAATAATAAAATAATATATATGTACAAAACTTGTTTTATTTAAAAAAACTTAATTTAATGAAGATGACAAATATTGACGCAGTTGGGTTTTTCTTTTTAATAATTTTACTTGGTTTTCATGTGTACTTTATTTATACTACAAACATATAATGAATTTCAACGAATTTAATGAGATTTGCTGATAAGTCTTATATTCGTATGAAGATGTCATATAACAGATATTATGACTTGTCCAGCCTTCGAAATTTTCCTTTTTTATTTTAAATTTTAGCTTGCCTAAAAAATATGCTTAAGTTACAGTACAGATATTGACTTTCCAGCAGCGTAGATGGATACCACTATTTAGTCTAGTTAATTCAGTCAATCGGATTATTTGTTTAATTTAGTTTTTTTTTTTTTTTTTTTTTTTTTTATGTTTGACCCTGCCAAAATGACTCTACTCTGCCTGATGGAAAGCATGAGTAGAATCCAAGAGTGGTGGTCACCATACTGCGAATGCAGACAATGCAACAATGCAGCATGGCGACCCACACCATGGCGGGCTAGTGATGCTTCCGCATCATTGGGCCTCCGGTCTCGCACTCACCAACGAAACACGACAGCGTGATCGCTGTCATTTTACGTTGATTTTCTGTGCGAGGGTAGTACCGCCCCGGTCGAGTGTAATCGTCATGTGTAATATACCTAACTATAAAATCGGCAACGACGAGACATTAATTTGTTTTCATTATATATGTTTGTCATTCTCCAAATTGTATTTAGGACATTTAATCCCCCGATCCTTTATGTTTTGCCTTTAGAATAAACATCTATAAGTTTTCTAGACAGGTAATTCTGTCATTGAACGAACTTACCTGGATGATTTTTTAATAACCGTATTTTTTTATTTTACAGGTACAAAGGGTAAATAAAAATGCATAAATATACAAAATCACATCAATTGTATTTCACCAACATTTACATTAACGTCTTAATCAAAGCATTTCACTTGCTGCTTACAGTAAGAAAGAGACATGTCTCAAAATTATATATATTTTGTGTCGATAACCTATCGACCACTACAAACAAGCCTATGGGTAAAGGCGGACAATAAAAATTTGATATGTTACATGTACGTCCATATGAACATGCATCCAAAAATTGGTCTCCCGGCCCCAATGTTAAACCTTGAGACACTCCGTTTAAAACATACATCTATTTTATTCTTATAGAAGCATAAGATATCTCAAGAGAAATGCTAAGGTCTAAGGTCATAATGCAAGATATAAAAAATACCAAAACGGACCTAATTTGGTTGAATCATTTTAACATTAACGCTGATGAGAATTAATGAATCAAACGCCTAAATAACTTTCAGTAAGTACTTTACGCAGTCGATATTGACGTACAGTTAACACAACAAAACAATAATAAAGAAATGCACACAACTCGTGCTTACATTTTTCACCTTTGCCAACTTTGGCGAGAATTAATTAATATTTTGACACACCCGTGGAGCGGGGCGACTTCCGCTGATAATACTAATATCAATTTCGAATCTATCAGAAACGTGACCTGCAATGGGTAGCCACTCACGGCAAGAAAATACGGTAAGTACATTATCACAACTAAAATAAAATTGACGTACATCAATGATTTAAAACGATATCAGATAAAACACCAATACATGAACAAGAAAAGATGAAAGCGCTTCGTGGGGATAGTAAAGATAAAATTATTTAAAAGTTAAGAACAGTCAAATTTAATTTTAGCATTTTGAATTTAAAACAATGAATAATATAAGGTTTTAATAAAAAATAATAAACACCATGGCTCAATGTCCTAGTAATACTGGATCAATAGCCGCGATTGTGTTGGCTGTATACCAATGCTATCTAAAATATTTACAAGTAGACGAATTATATACAACGTACGTATATGTACACGAATAATATCTAAAATAAATAATCGACATATCAATTTCATTGCATGTACTAAAGTTTAATATTTAAAGACACTGTGTCGTCTCGATTAACAGATATAATAAAAACTATCAAGTTAATGAGATTGAAGAAGTTACGATTACAATTTGATAACCATCATAAATATACTAACTTAGCAATGAAGATCCCGATATAATTCAGAAAAAGTAATCATTGCACGTATCCTAATAACCGACAACTAGAGTTCCTATAGAAAAATATAGCTAGTGAAGTCTCAATCACAACGCACATTACGGAGTCTGCTGAGAGAATACAAACACGTAAGAGCTAAAGGGTCCTCGTCTGATAGCTTTCGAAACTGACGTACACTACAAGTTGTTTAATATTATGAGTTATGACATATATAATGATAATAATATAATGATTACTTCACTTTATACAAATACAGCAGCGAGTTTTAAGAGTTCCTATATCGGCCGCGTGTTGCGGTTTTCACAATTTGACATTTCACAAAATGACTAGGTACGCCTCCACACGTATGCAAAGCGATCTCGCTAATACTGCCGCCTGCCGACGCGTGTGCTGCAACGCCGACTCCAGGAACTGAGTGAAACTTGCAGCACTCGCGACCTACCCCACAACTAAAGTATAACTTATCCTTAGAACATAATCAACTTATTGGACGCGGGCCAACACAAGGCCGACGTACTAAGCTACAATTCGGATTGTACTCCAATTGTCGAAAAACGTTAACAATTAAAAATTGAAAGGAAAATGGTAAGCTAATTTTTCGCCAAATGCGAGACATTAACGGAACTCGAGTCACTCTGAATAAATCGTTTAATATTGAAAACAATACTATTTCGCATGCTCTGTAAGTAATATTAATACAAACATACATCAAGCTACGGTCTGTTCAGAGAGCGATGCGCTTCCGTTATCAGATATCTACGTTTTTACAATCTGGACTACATAAAATATGTCATGATTATTACATCGTATAATACTTGCATAGTATATAGAATAGAATCACATAAATAAATGCCATGTTCACTATGGTTCGGAACCTAAGGGTAACTAAGAAAATGGCATCCGAAGAAATAACTGCTAGCGAAGCAGAGCACCATCCTCGAAATGTAACGTCAAGGCTGTACGAGGACGAGTTCAGATCATCACGTTATTTAGTGAGTTGTGTCAACGTCGACACATACAACAGTAATCGAAAATTCGTCAAAAACATACGTTTCATGTTTGGCATATCGCACCCCACTTCGATCAATGACACAATCAATATGACGATTCGTATCGGAACCAAAATAAATAAAATGTACGGTGCGATACGTCAAATACAGTGCCCGTCAGCAGGGCTAGCTCCGCTCATCGGCCTCGAAAACCCATATCCGACCGTCGATAGCCATCGGTGAGCGAATTACAGTTACAGTTGACTATTTACAAAATTATATACAAGTTATCGGTTTGTACGGACGAAGGCCTAGCCCCAGGCCGTGGCGGAGGCACGCACGACGTCATAACCGCTTGTGGGCGTGCACCGCGCTACATTAGCGCTGTGCTACTCCTCTCAGTTACTGTTCATAACGAGAGGGACAAGAGATAAAGTCGGGGCAGCGCTGCGTTGCCCTAGGTCTCCCTTTCCTTCTTCGGCTTAAACTCCTCGCCGAGAATCGTAGCGATCTCGCCTTGCATAAATGCCCACGGGACTGTCGAGTTAGCCAGTGGACATTTTTCTCCACTCGGACAGTAAACCTGCGAAAGATTGAAAGTTTCTTTTACTTCCTGGAATTCGAATGAACTTACTGATCTAATCATTTGGCTTTTGAAATAAGTTGAAGTACGTCATAAAATCCTGAACTCACCTCTGATCCTTGCTGTCGCTTGATGGAATCCCTGGAGCAAGGGAAACAAAATTTGTGATGCGGCTGACTAGGGCACTGCACGAAGTGTGTATCCTCCAGGCGCTCTTGGCACAGAGTGCATTTGAGAAGCGGCGCAGGCGTGGGTGCTGTGGGTTCTGTGCCCTCTCCTGCTTCTGTCGACGACACCGATGTCGTCGACGACACGTGCCGGGAGCCCGACGACCGCCGCCCGCCGTTCGACCCTGCCGGAACGGAGTATAATCGTTAGCTACCGTCTGCTATACGCAATTTGTCAGTTTTGGGAAAGTGTAAGTGTGTCGCGCTCGTGATATGTCAGCAGACTGTAGCTGGACGGTTTGGGCGTTAGCAGTCGTCGGGCGCCACGCCGGAGGATGATCGGACGCCCGCCCGAGTCCGACCCGTCACGAGATACGACACGCAGTGAACGCGGACTACCGTTACTCAGCACCGGCAAGTTTCGCAAAAACTAACTCGTTCGCAACTACTTTCTTTTCGACACGATACACTGACACGTTTAATTGGAGTGGATATTCTACAACGGTACGAAGTGAATTTAACTGAAAACAGGTTTTGTGTTTCATATAATTTGTTTGGCAAAGAATCACTATTCATGGTTGATTCCACATATTTTCGAGGATGAATCGATGTGTACCTGATGAGTTAGGCGAGTGTTGACTTGAGCGGCTAGCGGATCTTTGCGGTGGCGGTTGTGGCGGTGACCCACCGGCTGATCGTGGAGAGCCAGGGGGCAACGTGTCCGTTACTGACATGAGAGCAGCCATTGGTGAAGGTCCTGCACCGCCAGCGCCTGTTACTGGTGGAGAACCAGCCGTGCGGCCTAGCGGTGAGCTGGCTGACCCATTCGTCAACGGTGTTGCGTTACCATATCCTGTGGATAATAATGAGTTCGCATCAACACATTACATAGCACTAGAGTGCGTGATATTAACAAAAGTCGACACTGTGTTTGCGTTTACTGTTGTATTTGTCATCGTATAGTTTATGAATCACTGAATGCATACTAAATAAAATTATAATGCAAGCGGTAGTTACGAGAAGTGGGTCGAAACGTTATTACGAAAGGACGATTAATTCAATTGAGTAAAATAAGTAAAAGTGAACATTCAATTAATATGTCACAGTTGAGAATAGTATTTGGCACAAAACGTAGTGAGCGACTTTCAACGTTCGGCGGTTGTACGACATCATTTCAATTTGTCCGAATAACCCCACATTCAATGTTGGATGACACATCGTTTGCGGTGGACCGACGGATAGTAAACACACGCTCACATACGCATTTGCCATATAAATAGCATTGTGTGTTAATACGAGCTACGTAGTGCACGGTGATGTGTCACTGGCTGGTCACAGCGTCGCCACACCGGCGGGCCTTACGGAGAGACTCCTGTAGTAGGCAGGCACGTAAGTGTAATAATAACTGAAGAGTCGAATGGCATACTCGTATGTGCAACCAGTCGTGTCGCGAAGGAGCGCCCGCACCGCGCACCGCGACGTTGCCAAACGTCAGCTAAATGGGACCCGTATTTGTAACGATGTTAGCCGTTGCTATGTTACGAAACTTTTATTTCGATTTCGATTCACACTGACACATTAAACGTGATAAAAAAATAACAAAAATAAACTTTGTGGTTGGCAGCATATCGTAACTTTTTTATAAGTGCGCATTTAGCAGACCATATGAGTGAATAAAAAATCACAAACTATTGGTATACTATAGATGATTGGCTTACTTGTGTCATGAAGTCAGGAGTTACAATTTGTATTTACATACAATATTTGAAAATATGACCTTGTTAGTAAAATACAATTTGTTTTAAAAATTGTAACGCAGTTAGATAATGCATTGACTTCCTTTCCCTTTCATGCCGAATTGGACAATCATCGATTTTTAATGCGCGTAGTGAGAAAGGGCGTGAGGTTATGATCGGGTGGTAGTGTGCGAAGGCACGGCCCATATGGGTTCGCGTGACGTCATGAACGGTGACCTTTTTGGCCGGCGGCTTGCGACGAGCGCCGCGGCCGCGCTCCCTACACACGCCAGCGGAATGTGGTCGAGCAACTCTGCCAAGCGTAGGCAGGCGCTATATTTTTTCGCCCGTCGGCCTACCTACATACGTACGCGAGCGAAAATGTCGTCACGCGACGTTGCCACACCGCGCCGTGTCGTGCATGCATTCACGGCGCTGTGGCGCGTTTACATTACGTGGGTGTATGTACGTAGCGCGGTGGTGTGCGAGAGGCCGCGGGCGCGGGCTCGCTTTCGAGAACGCTCAACCAGTCGAACCGGTTTCGTATTTATGGACTGAGTTAATGCACCTACCTAGATATGAATCCCGTGGCCGACGCTTGCGCAAAACATCCACACTCATCCGTCTGAGCACGTTCACATTCGTTAGCTATCGTTCGTGTTATCAAACTACGCGTGATTCTATTAAATAGCTTTTTTGTTGTATATAGGCTAGGTACTAGTTATTTGTAAACAACAGAAGAGGTAGGGTACAAGTTAGTAGTTATATCCTTGATATTCCAGGTATTCAGAGCTTTGGGATGCTATTTAAATAACGAATAGACACCTACTAATACCTAACTAATAGGTACTACCTATATTTGAATCTTATATCTAACACTAAACGTTTCACCTGCGTGTGTTAATGTTTCTAATGTCGAATTCGATGATACAGGCTATAACCGTCCTAGGTTAGTAAGGTATTCTAATTAATCAAAATTGTCAAGTCAGACTGATAGTTACAGATATTAGGACATTTAAACAAACAATGATAAACAAAATTGGTTTATCTTAACTAAAAAGATTGTAGGAGTTTTTACTAAGTGGCATTTATATTTGTAAGTAAACTAATATTTTAAATTACATCATCTTTCTAGCCTTTATTATTCTCAAGATTTTGGGTCGGCTACTAGTTCAACCGGTTTTACCTGAATATCAGTTTTTACGCGGAGCGACTGGCATCGGACCTCCGCAACCCTGAGGGTGAACTGAATTCCAAGGTTAAACTAGTTGTCAATATATTTGAGGGCACTGACTTCCCAATAACGATTGTCATAGATGTTCATGACAACCGGGACCGACGATTTAACGTGCTCTCCGAGGACCGGGCGGGAAACACCGCCATCTTCCATACGGGCTGCTATTAAAAATTACTTGTATGAAAAACCCAACAGCAGTCCGACCCGGGTATCGAACCCGAGACTCTTAATCAGCCAGTCGCTTACGCTAACCACTAGACCAATGAGGCAGTATCTTTTAATCACCTATCATAACATTTCCTTTGTTTTTGATTTATATAATATTTAGTAAGCATGCAAGTTATCTACTCAAAATATTGTATTTTTTTGTATTTTTAACCGACTTCAAAAAAAGGAGGAGGTTTTTCAATTCGACCGTATATATTTTTATAAACCACCTCATAAGCGCATAAAATTTTAAAAGATATTCGAAGACATTCAAATTAAACAAAAAGAAATAGGTTGCTCAAATACGTACCTAAATCTTTCAACATATTATAGTTTTGAATTTACTCTACATTGTGTACGTCTAAAAATCTGTACGTGTAGGTTTACAACCTTCATAAATTACTGATAGACGGATTTACCTAGGTGTTACTACAACGACTGCTTGCATTTATGGTATTTTTCTGCTCTAAGTCACACAATGATTTCATACGATCTATAATCTTCCTCAATGATCCAATAAGATGCAATACAAATACAAACTAGTCAAGGCTATCTCTAAAACATTAAGAGATCTACGCGAATAAATAAGCAATCAAATAATCAGTTTTAGGATTGAAAACATTATTTAAAAATTGAGTATTTAACAAGCAGTGTCAACTTTTGCTAACAAATATTATGCTCCAACTTTTACCAGTTAAAATTGACATAAAGCAATGGTTCTTCACGTTTATCTAATTAAATATAAAAAAGTAGCTATTGCAACACTTACCGTTAGATTTGAATGAAGCGGCATCAAAAGAAGGAGTACGTAACGGATGTTTCTCTTGTTTGAAAACACGATCTGGAGCGAACGGAGCTGCTAGAGATACTGCAGGTAAGGAGTCACCTCGGGTTAGAGGCGGCCTTGTGTGTTCTTCTAGCAGTCTCTTTGTAGGCTCGTGGTGATTCTGATGATCGTCATCATCCAACGGTCTTTTTAATAGACCAGGCGCAAGTCGCGCTCCGCCGTGTGTGGGCAAGTGGTGAGTGGGTAAATGTGGTAGCCGTCTACCTTCGTGCTCCTCACGGCGACCGCCATATTCGGCCAACAGACCAGCGCTTGCTGATGGTCTTGTATGATGTAAAAACCCTGAAGAGGGTGCATGATGGGCAGGAGGAGCCGGTTGGCCTCTTACTGTTGTTTCTGCCCCATTTTGATGAGCTTCTAGAGGTGCCCTATGTGCACCCTTGGCATGCGTGGTCCCGCGCCCCTCCTGGAAACCATGGGCGCGCTTTAGCTGCCTAGCAGTGTCCAGAACAACTTCGATCCGGTCTGCACCTTCATAATTGACACAACCACGACAAACAGCCTCTGAAAACTCGTGCAACATCGCCCACGGCATGCGGGGCAAGTCGCACAAGTAACAATGTTGCCGTTTCTGCATCACCGACATCTCGCAGCCGGGTGTAAATCGGTATGCGAGAGTTCGGTCTTCTTCGTTTCTTTTGAAAATTGTCACAGATATATCTTGCTTAGTACGATAAACACCGTCACCATGGTACACAAAAAGCACAGTTCACATTCGGTTTCGCACGGACGTAGGATACCGGACGTGTTGAACGTATGAGACACTCGCTCTGAGAGCGGGTCGACGAGAGACTGAGCTCAGAGCTGAGGTTCGTGGTAGCAGCGGGGGGCCGGGGCGGCGGCGGCCATTATCGAGCGGTGACGTCAGCGCGCGCAGCACGACGACGACGCGACGCGCCGAGGACGAGCCGTTAGCCGCGACGCGGATGCGCTACCACCACACACCGCACACCGCCGACACACAAATATGCTTATCACAAGATAACGAACACGATACATTCACTACGTTCACGCCTTAGCAGATGCAATGAGGTTATTGCTGAATACTTTGACAGACATTCCACACTTGATAATATGGAATATGTTTAATCATGGAGGGATAATTTAAGAAGGCTATTTGGAAAATGTTTTAGGAACTGTATAGGTGTATGACACCAAACTTAAATCTAGTGGTTTTTTAATTATCTCTATTCTAAAGATTGACGAAACAAATTTAATTAAAATATAGCATCTCTAAGCAGGGAAAATGCTAGGCCGAAGAAGAAGAAGGATAGCATCCCTTCATTTTACAAAAAAATGTTATTAATTAATTGGAATTAAGTTGTGAATTAATAAATCTGAGTCAGCCGATTTAGTAACATAGTATGGTAGCAGAGAGGCGTCGTTTATTCTAACAACAGTCTATATTATTCAACGAAAGTAAACAACATCTGTTGTAGAATAACAATTAGTGCGAACACGTATAGCAGACGTGTTCGATGCATTAAATTTCAATCTATTCTCGCTCAGTTTCCTTTCTGACGGCTGCATTCTAAATTATTATTACCAAGCAACACGATCGGATCCGGCTGGAAGACGGCAGCGCCAAGCGTGCGGGGGGACCCGACCGGTGTGGCGGCCATCTTGAGACGTGACGTCACGTGACGAGTCAGCCGAGTGAGCGGTGTGGCAACGTCGCACTCAGGGCTAAATAGCGCCATGTTGCCGTTCATTTCTGTTGTGCTTTAATAATAATGAAGGCGGCTCATCGCTTTTTGTATGCGACCGAGGATCTGAGGAAAAACAGTTATGCGGCCAGGTAAACGTGGCCGTAGATGTCGGACCGGTGATTGTGGCCACGCGTCGACAACCACACAAAGATATTATGCTTTTACTAAACGGTGAATTTCAAGAGATTTCTCTACATTCTTTTCGGAGCAGTGATGCTGTCTATTAGATACCTACGACTACGTTTAAATACTATATTTATTAAACTCTTTTACAAAACGCAGTTGCTGTAGACCAGGTTAATTTTAAAGTAATTAATCATACCCGAAGAAAAGACGACAAAACACGTATTTATATCATTTTTTTACCAACGTCATTCTACATCAAATAGGTGAATTAGTATGATTATAATGACATAAGTTTTCAACAGAGATTATATCAGAATAGGTCGAAGTAGATATGCAGACAAACAAAGCCAATGGGTAATCAATTAGATACGGATATCCATATCGAATTACTGAGATTCGTAAATTATGTTTTTCAACGTTTCTGACGAAATAATACGGCACATTTAGTCGATTTTATATTTGGATATTTTCCAACCAGTTCATAAAATAAGCGTTGACAAATTGGTACAAACTTTGTGACGAGAAAACAGGGAGAGCGTCAACATTTTTTGGCCCAAGTGCTACCAAAATTTGCAATCAAGTAATCAAATTTGCCTTCAGACCAGACACCTCATCAGGAGTAAAGGAATAATTGGATTCAGTTTCAAGTAATTTGGAACTGTTGGACATGTACAGTTAGTTAGTCTTTATCGTAGGAACTACATTAATCCAGCGTGAAGCACTGTAAAATAGAGTTAACAGTCAACTCGCTGGCAAACAATCAAATCTCTTGATTAAGGTACGCCGGCAAATTTTAACACTAATCTACTTTCTGTGTACACCTAGAATGAGAAGAAAACTTATTACCAAAGCTTGTAGGATAATTAAATTTATATTTACTATATGTTGGTGTTTATATTATTCGTCGAATCACATGTAAATTATATCCTTACATGAAATATGTACCTACATGTAAACGAAAAAAGAGGTTAATACACGTTCGTACACAATTTACTAGTAAAGTTACGTGGTTCCGTCGATATAATTGAGAACAAATAAACGTTTTCCACGTAACTAGTGGTAGTGTCATTGAACAATGATCAGTAACAGTTTATTGACGCTTGCGCAAAAGATACTCGGTCAAAAGTATTGAAGCACGTGGTGAATATTGTTTATTTACATCCCGCAAGCTGCTACTGCACGCACGCGATGCCTGATCTCACTATTATCTAACATACAACAAGGCTAATCAAACGACATGCGTGCGTAACATGACTGGAAAAGAGAAAAATTGCAACGGGCCTCATATCGGCGCCAGTGTCTACAATTTGGTTATTGATTTTGTGCACGCCTTAAAACACAAAGGATTGTAAAAGGTGAAAAGGATTCATTGGCACGTAGATGATTTTTACGAGAAGGGTTTCATCCAAAGAAAGGATGATCAGAAAAAATACTTTGACTTAAGATTTTAGTCATCATAGAATTTGATGGAATAATTACTTTGAAAGCTGATTTCATTATTATTACTCATTCATTTGACAATATTCAAGAACCTTGATTCTTGAGCATCAATTTCAGGATTATTTTAGAAACGTATCGTTTGCCAAACCAAACACAAATGTTGGGTTTAGCTGACATTATTTTGCAAAAATATGGTGGATAATTGGTAGGGAGTGCGGTGGGGCGGTTGGGTCCATCACGTATATTGTGCCGGGAGCAGGGAGTCCGGATCGATGGCCGAGTGCGTATGCACGACGCATGCGCAGGCCCGCACCCATAAACACGTGTCAATGTTTATTTACGTTTCGTTCACGTATTAACTAATAAACTTAAGCAATCAACGATTTTCTTAACGATGCAGGAGTATCTTTGTGTATCAGTTAAACATTGTTTCAGGAAGCTCTATTGAATCTGCTTAGAATGGAAGGCTCAAAATATTATCATTAATTACTATGCGCAGTAACGCGGCATTGGAGACCTGGCGCATCTGCTATGCATTTGCGCTAGGTATTTTTTTTGCTATTTCGTCTAGAACGCAGTACAAACCATATGATATTCAAAGTTTTCACATTATTGAATATTTATTAAGTATTAAGATATTCTGTATATTTATGTAGTAACGAGTTTTAAGTTTGGGCAGTTTATTCCCATCAGACGATACTTTGCTCGTTTGACCCCTTTTCCATAAAAAAAATATAAATAAAAAAAAACGCTTTATTATTGTTTAGCAAAAATACATTTGTATGTTGAGATCAGAAATATATACTCCTTAAAATAAAATCACAAGAGAAGTCTCATTCGAACTTGAAAATGTGTACCTACTGAATTGCCAGTCTGATGATCAGATGTGCGATAAAATGGGAATGCGTGTATTGGCGGCAGTAGTCACTTTCGGGCAGGTAACCCGTCTCTGTTTGTCCGTGTGGTGACGGAGTAACAATACAGAGTGTCACCGTAGTAGAGTTAGATAAGATCAATTATCTGTGGTCAGTTTTCGTCGGAAGACTGTTCATGTCATAAAACATACTAAATAAATTACAAATATTAAATATAAAGTTTCCAGCATTGTTTTAATTCAAAACACAATAATACAGTCACCACCTCTATTCATCCCGTGAGTGTAAGAGGTGACTAAAAAAGCAAACTACGCAGGACAACATCACTGCAATTAGACGAAAAACTTAAAACAAACCGTAGACCAACCCGTCTGTATATAATGATGTCCCACTGCTGGGCTCGGTTCTCCTCTCAGGAGAGGGTTAAGGCCATACGTCCTCACGCTGGGTTAGGGACGGGCAAGGCAACGTTGTGGCTACGTAATCTTGCGGTTGAATGTTTTTAAGCCGCCCAATGGCCTAACTAAGCTTAGCGAATGTTATCCTATGATAACAACCAGGACCTATTGCTTAAAGTGACCTCCGAATCAGGGAGTAAGCTCACGTTCTTCAAAAGCATTTTTTTTATGTATGGCCCTGCCAAAATGTCTCTGTCTCTGCCTCTGAAAGCAGAAGTAGAATCTAAAAGTGGTCACCATACTCATTGCGAATGCAGACAAAGCAACAACGCAGCATGGCGATCCACACCATGGTGGCCTAGTGATGGTTTGCAGAAGGGCATTGGGCCTCCATATAGTGAAGCTGCTGCAAAAAAGGAGTTTATGTCATCTTCATAGCTGTACTGTCATATAACGTTGATGGAGTTAAAATTTACAATATTCAATGATTTTTTTATGTTAGACCCTGCCAAAATTACTCTACTCTGCCTGATGGAAAGCATAAGCAGAATCCGGGAGTGGTGGTCACCATACTGCGAATGCAGACAATGCAGCATGGTGACCCACACCATGGCGGGCTAGTGATGCTTTTGCATCATTGGGCCTCCAGTCTCGCACTCCCCAACGAAACACGACAGCATGATCGCTGTCATTTTACGTTGATTTTCTGTGCGAGGGTAGTACTGCCCCGGTCGAGCCGGCCCGTTCGTGCTGAAATCAGCGTGGCTCTACTACCTTGATACAATAAGATTGATTGCATATTGTTTATAGTGATAACATATTTTTCTTGTTATCTTGTTGACTGCATTTTAGCAAAATGAATTATAGTACAGATAACGAGCACAACGAGGCAAAACATTCATTTTATTGAAATTACAAGGCCATAAAAATGCAGTGTTGTGTAACATATCAGATATAGCATTTCACAGTAAAGAACTCAGATAGAAACTAGTTGGCTTGGCAAAAGTTGTTCTTTGCTTGTTTGATTGTTGACCTATTCTCGTGGATCATCATCTTCCTAGCCTTTATTATTCCCAAGATTTGGGGTCGGCTACTAGTTCCTAGGTTTTACCTGAATATCAGTTTTTACACGGAGCGACTGGCATCGGATCTCCACAACCCTGAGGGTGAACTGAATTCGAAAGTTGAACTAGTTGTCAGTATATTTAAGGGGAATTGACTTCCCAATAAGGATTACCATAGACGTTCATGTCAACCGGGACCGACGGCTTAACGAGCACTTCGAAGCACGGGCGGGAAACACCGCCATCCTCCATACTCCGGGCTGCTATTAAGAATTTCTTTTAAGAAAAACCCAACAGCAGTCCGACCCGGGAATCGAACCCGAGACGTCTTGATCGGCAGTCGCTTACGCTAGACTAACGAGGCAGGGGTAGAGAACCTATTCTCATGGATATAATTATTAAAATCAATCCAGCCGTTTATAATTAGTGCTATCACAAACACTGTCACGAGATATTTATTTATAAGTTTGGATACTTTAGTAAAATGTAGCAGAAAGCAGCTAAAAAACAAATATTGCTTGATCAAATAACATGATTCAATAAAAATAATTCAATTTTTCCTTTAACAAATAATAATAATAAATAATAAATAAATATTTGGGACATCTAACACACAACGCCATCTAGTCCCAAACTAAGCAGAGCTTGTGTTATGGGGTACTAGACAACTGACTGATATGAATACTTATATACTTTTTTTTTGTAAATACATACATATTATACATAGAAACACCCAAACTCCGAAACAAATATTTGCAGATCATACAAACATTTGGTCCGACCCGGGAATCGAACCCGAGACCTCAAGAACAGCAGTCACGTACGCTACCACTGCGCCACCGAGGCAGTTAATAAAACTGGTCACTCAGTCACTAGTCGGTTATAATTTAAACTGAATCGATATAGATGCAGGACACACGATTGAAAAATATACATACACATTGATATGTCTACTCACCCCACACCTTAGTGGGGTAGGCAGAGGGTATTATCGGGCTTATTGCCGTCACACGTACTTATTAGAAGGTATAAGCATGCGGCCAAGTGCGAGTCGGACTCGCCCATGTAGGGTCCTGCAGCAGCAAGTTGTTTATTGCAGCAGCAGTGTTGATTGAACGAAAGGTAAATTGCAGTTTACGATTTATGAGGTATTAAAAAAAACTACTTACTAGATTTCGTTCAAACCAATTTTCGGTGGAAGTTTGCATGGTACATCGTATTTTTTTTTTAGTTTTATCATTCTTTTATTTTAGAAGTTACAGACACACACACACACACATTTTAACACTTTGGAAGTGTCACTCGCGCAAACTATTCAGTTTAGAAAAAAAAAATATTAGAAACCTCAATATCATTTTTGAAGACCTATCCATAGATACCCTAAACGTATGGGTTTGATTAATCTGAAAATCTTAATGCGGTTCGCAGAATACATCTATTTACCAAGTTTCAACATTAAAGTTCGTTTAGTCTCGGAAAAAAGTGTGACATACGGACGGACAGACAGACATGACGAATCTATAAGGGTTCCGTTTTTTGCGTTAGGCACGGAACCCTAAAAATTGAAGTATAATTTTTAGTAATACATAAGTTTATGGTTAGAAATGACAGGAAATATAGAATATCTACAAGGAACCTTGAAACATTTTAATCTCGATTTGCTTTGAACAACAATAATGATTAATTAATGACGATTTGATTGATTTGCTATATGAGTCATCGCTATAACGACAAATATAACGGGCGTCATAAGGCATTTTAAGCATCAATAAAAAAATCTTAAAAGAAACAATGACAACATTATTGAAGATGGTGGATCCCAAAAATGGCAAACCCTGTAATTTACAAGGAAGAAAACAAGTTCTGTTAAACCACAAACATCACTGCTTATAACTCAGTCGCTGCGGTTTAGAGCAAAAACAACGAAACGCACACGAAGTTGATTGAAACAGGGTTGTTGGCCATCCTTGTTGTTTTGCAGAAACATCGCAATACATAATAATATAGCCTTGACATACTGCACGCTTATAATGCAGTTTAAGCGCTACAAGCGGTGGATTTAAACTAGTTGTAATGCGTCGTCTGGTTCTGTGTCTACCCGCATTTCGAGTACTATGCTTCAACAGACCCCACGAAAATATTGCGTTACATCATACCGTTACGACAAGGGTTGAGGGCAGGGGTAGTATCGATTCGTGACGTCACACAGCCCCTTACCGCACCCGTTCGATTTGTATTGTAGTATTATATTCTAAATGTTTACAACTAAGTTAATTTACAATAGAAAATCTAAATTTGATAACCATATTAGTTTGAATTATATAACTTTGGCAGGATAAATCAAACATAAAACTATTGAATAAATAAAGCTACTAGTTTGTGTAAATTTTGAAGGTAAAACACTCTCATAACGTATTGTGAGGGTGTGGCACATCTTAAACAAATTGATAGATCTACTATTAAATTGAATTACTATTAAAGTCACCACCTCCATTCATCCGTAGGTCTCCTAAGAGCCTATATAAGGAGCAAACTCTAAAGGACTGTTATCCTGCAATACTGTGCAGTGTAGAAAACTTTGAAATAAAGTCTATAACAACTCGTCTAGTCGTCCCTCGCCTTATATAGCAGGCCAAAATCTTATATCCTCAAAGTATCAGAGATGTTTGCCCAGCCCGGCTGGGGACTATTAAAAGCAGGTGACGATTATGATGTGTATCCCTTCTGTAAAATGTCTACCAAAAAATCTAATGTAATGTCTCCAAGTGAGTATTATTCATCCGTACTTTATCGTATTACAAATGTTTCGCAAGTCTTTAAGAATTGTTAATTATCACACGTGTACTGATAAACTCTATCATATATTTCGATAACGGTATATGCACATAAAGTGTCATGCCGATAACAAAGTCCAATTAATATATTATTATTTGCATTATATTTAATAAAGTCTGTTTAACTATCTACTAAGTCGAGCTTTTGATGAGGCGTTCGTTCTCAAAGATATTTCCAAATCGATAAATTTAAAATGCTCTTCATATATCGATATATATCACAGTCTATTTTCTAAAACAGAAAATATAATGTATTCACAAAAAGTAAAAAAATAAATAAGCGATATGAAGACAACGATACGGGAAGTGTCATAGTTTGTGCCAAAATATTTAAGGCCTAAATGGTCGCATAACATCACATCGCTAACGTTACTAGGTACGTTGATTCTGCAGCTTGTCTTTTATATAAAGGAACCACAGACAATAGTTTTGAAGTTAATTTTAACTTGATACATAAAAGCAGTAGAAAAGATTAAAATACTATTGTCCTAAAATATGTACCTAGTGACAGACATGAAATAGTCAATAAATAAATAAATTAAAATGTTAAAAACGAACATTGTTGCCAATGTCATTGTAGACATTAGAAATTACGCATTAAAGTCGTCAATGCAAGTAAATATACAAGGAACTGATGAATACCCAAATGTCATTAAAATATTACAAAACAGTATGTTAACATCTAGACCTATCGTAACGTTCGCCAGTCGTTTACCTCGGCCGACGCAACGCTCGTATAACGTGTAATCTCTGTTTTATCGAACGCTGCAGCCGGCTGTCGGCGCATGCGCGACAACATCGATTCGGTTGTTAAGCGGTCGATGCGCTCCCAGTGCTCCATTCGCGACACACCATAGCCCTCGACTACTGAAGCCATGCACACTCACACTACTCCACCATGCTTTGGTCGCTTGGTCGCGTACCGTCAGCCCACACACACATAGTTAAAACTCTAGGGGGAGAGATGCTGTGCGCAATAATGTCTGCGACAGAAGTCTAGTCTAGAATATTGAGATTGAGATTACATAAATGATTTAATCATACATTCAGTTTATGATTGTGAACCAACATGCCACAGTATGTTAAGTACTTGTTAAAATGGAAAGTAGGCAAAGTGATGAGATGCATTACTTTTTGTTTCTGAAATAATAAAGCAAAAAGAGACTACTCAGAATCGGAACAACGTGAATTTGAAATTAGCCGTGTATAATGTAAAGTAATTATGAAAAGGAATAAGTTTTCGAGCGAAAATTTTAAGGTGCGCCACCCTTTGAGAGGCGGTGCATACAAGCGCGATCAATAGCTCGCCCGGTGGGGGCAGCCACCCTGAGTTTTGGCACTGGACACTGCTAAATTATGAATGCGCACGTCGACCTAACCATAGAATGTCTACGTGTCCATTCGCTGAATGCCCTCGGGATAACATAACGGATATAGCTTCTAAGCCATTGAATCGTGCAATAGCGATTGCTGTAGGTGTACGTTACATACCGAAATATTTTGATATTACAGCGCTAAAAGGATCTCTTTGTGATAATAAACACGATTGTAAATAAATCCATCCGAATATTATACATTCGAATGTAACTCTGGTTCTCTTCCTGTCTGTTACATTTTCACGGATAAGCCGCTGCATTGATTATAATGAAATTTGACATGGAGATACTTTCATCCTTTATGTGTAAAGTTATTATTATATAATATTTGATTATATTTTAATGAAGTGATGTACTAAATAAATGAGCTTGTGCCCAGGGATCCTTGGCCCCGTTTGGCGTGACCCGAGCTTTAGCCCCGAGCTTTCTGTGACCGGAGTAATGCATGACGATGACGAGGGATGTTCAGACAAGTGATCATAGACAATGACTGCACACAAATAATTGAGCTCTTGTAGTAAATATGTTATTATTTGTAGTAATTTTTGTTTACTATTCACTAATTATTTTACGCATTTGAGTTACTCTAATGATTGAAAACCAATATTTGTTTCTCCAACGCTGTATGCTTTACAGACCTACTAAAGGTCTGTAAAGCATACAGCGTTGGAGAAACAGGCGCTCATGTCGCGTCATGAAATATTGTCTAAAGGTTTTCAACAGCAGAGGGCAGCAATTATAATGGACAGTAAGTAATCAAGTATGCATATATCAATTTAGAATTGTCCTAACTTTTAAACTTTCGCGTTACATGTACATAATTATTATTTTTTCAGGAATTAACGCGATCACTTACCTATTTAAAGGAATTACATACCTCTGATTTGCCTGAGGTTTCGACCAGGGTGATCCCGTAAAAGAAAATAATTATTATAGAATAATCTTAGTCTGAGAGTTACTTTTCACAAAGACATCGTAATACTGCTAGAAAGTCCCAGTCCTGTATCCCCTTTTAAAAGTGCAAGCCTACTTATACCTGTCCCTGCTGTTGTATCTTTTGTCGAATACTAGTAAATGATTCTGCAGAAGCATCACTAGGCCGCTATGGTGTGGATCACCATGCTGCATTGACTGCATTCGCAATAAATATGGTAAACACCACTCTTGGATTCTGCTTATGCTTTCCGTCAGACAGAGTAGAGTTTCTTTGGCAGGTTTATGTAATATAAAAAAACACGCTCAAGATGGGCTGATGTCAAGCGGGTTAGTTGAAAAAGAAAGAATAAAAAACGTTTTAAAATATTACAGATTCCGTCGACTTCATGTACAGATGGCAAAAGGGTAAGAACATGATGACATGTTGACTTTAGAGTTGTCTAAAGCTTACCATGTCCTGGTCAGACACGTTAAGGAAGAATGCTCAATTGCATCAGTTAATTATTCTATTTAAGTTTCCTTAATAAATGTGAATCCCAATAAACTCTTCCCCGTATATCGAGTCCGGCTGACTAGTAATGTAGTAAGAATACACTTGTAATCTCCATAATGAAATTGTAAGAGATTAAAGTCGGTATAATAAAAATATTGAAAAATCTATACTACTATATCTATACTTAATATACAAAGCTGCAGAGTGTGTTTGTTTGTTTGAACACGCTATTCTCAGGAATCGTTGGTCCGATTTGAAAAATTATTTCAGTGTTAGATAGCCCATTTATCGAGGAAGGCTATAGGCTATATATAAATATATAAATAAAATAAATATTTCGGACATCTAAACACACAACGCCATCTAGTCCCAAGATAAGCAGAGCTTGTGTTGTGGGGTACTAGACAACTGATACAAATACATATATACTTTTTTTTTTGTAAATACATACATATTATAGATAGAACACACCCAAACTCCGAAACAAATATTTGTAGATCATACAAATATTTGGTCCGACCCGGGAATCGAACCCGGGACCTCATGATCAGCAGTCGTTCACGCCAACCGCAAGACCAACGAGGCAGTCAATATGATCACGCTAAGCTTACAGGAGCGGAGCAACAATGAAGAATGTTACAAAAACGGGGGAAAATTAACACGCTACGGGCAATAGGAGAAGCAAACGAGGTTGCGTGGTTTATTAAAAAAAAGAACACATAAGAACAGTTTCTGGATTTTTTTCGGTTTGCAGACGCCGTTCCCTCTCATCCATTGTAAACTGCACTTTAACATTTGGCGTTTTTTTCCTTATTAACAGTTGATAAATTAAAAAAATAAATTATTATATAAGCTTGACACAGAGACTCTATTCTGCCTGATGGAAAGCATGAGTAGAATCTCGGGGGCCGCAATCAAAAGCTAGTAAAAGTAAAAAATATATTTTAAAATGCATGAAAAATTCTCGGCAGTGACACAATTTAACTTACAACTAAAATTATGTTCAAAGACTCATAATTCTAGGATTAATTACTGTGCTCCGAATTTAGCGTGTACGAATTGTTACAAAATGTGTTTGTAACGATAAATTACTGAAATAATAACACAACGTCATTGTGTGCTAATGTTCTGGCTAATTAATTGACTTACTGTATTAATAATAATTAATGTAACAATTTCTCACATGGTTTAGAACTATTTCTAAGTAGCAATGGTAGTTACTAACATCATAATAATATCATGATCACACTAATATATAAAGGCGAAAGTTTGTGAGTGTGTATGTTTGTTACTTCTTCTCGCAAAAACAGCTGAACGGATTTGGATGAAACTTTACAGTAATATAGCTTATACATCAGAACGACACATAAGGTATTATTCGCCGCGATAACCGACATATACGCGGGCGGAGCCGCGGGCAACAACTAGTATTATATACTATAGCACAATACGATATGAAGAAAATTTAGCATGGAGATACTTTGATTCTTGAGGAAGGACTGCTCTTTACCGTGATAACCGACATACACGCGGGTAGAGCCGCGGGCAACAACTAGTATTTTATACTATAGCACAATACGATATGAAGAAAATTTAGCATGGAGATACTTTGATTCTTGAGGAAGGACTGCTCTTTACCGTGATAACCGACATACACGCGGGTAGAGCCGCGGGCAACAACTAGTATTTTATACTATAGCACAATACGATATGAAGAAAATTTAGCATGGAGATACTTTGATTCTTGAGGAAGGACTGCTCTTTACCGTGATAACCGACATACACGCGGGTAGAGCCGCGGGCAACAACTAGTATTTTATACTATAGCACAATACGATATGAAGAAAATTTAGCATGGAGATACTTTGATTCTTGAGGAAGGACTGCTCTTTACCGTGATAACCGACATACACGCGGGTAGAGCCGCGGGCAACAACTAGTATTTTATACTATAGCACAATACGATATGAAGAAAATTTAGCATGGAGATACTTTGATTCTTGAGGAAGGACTGCTCTTTACCGTGATAACCGACATAAACGCGGGTAGAGCCGCGGGCAACAACTAGTATTTTATACTATAGCACAATACGATACGAAGAAAATTTAGCATGGAGATACTTTTGATTCTTGAGGAAAGACTGCTCTTTACCGTGATAACCGACATACACGCGGATAGAGCCGCGGGCAACAACTAGTATTTTATACTATAGCACAATACGATACGAAGAAAATTTTGCATGGAGATACTTTGGTTCTTTAGGAAGGACTGCTCTTTACCGTGATAACCGACATACACGCGGGCAGAGCCGCGGGCAACAACTAGTATTATATACTATAGCACAATACGATACGAAGAAAATTTAGCATGGAGATAGCTCACTGGTTTAAGCGGTCACGTCCGCTACTGCGCTCAGTGCTGTTGTACCGATCTTCACAAACAAGTAAAATTTTAACAAAAATAAAACCTTCTTCAAGATTCGACTCTATTTCTATATGCCATCATCAGATCTTAGTGTCCTTATCATGGTACCACCGTTGGGACATCTCCTTTCTATTAAAAAAAGAATCATCTAAATCGGTTCATAAGCGACGAAGTTATCCCCGAACACAAATAAAAGGAAAATAAAAAAATATACGGTCGAATGGAGAACAACCTCTTTTTTTTGAAGTCGGTTAAAAATACTTTGCAAATTTCACAAACTGTTGTTCTGAACCTGGGTGTTGCTTGTGTTAGTTTTATATACCAATAGGCATGTGTATAAATTAAATCTATGTTGTGGATCCTCCCACAGCCATTTTCCAGGCCAATTCCTAGTGATAAGTCTTTAAAAACTAGTATTTATGCGATATTATGGACAAGAATAAAGGGTAATTGAATGATCATGCAAATAGGTAAGTCAATAAATAGACCTACCCGTAAGGCCCTGGCACCGGAACTGAGGTGTCTAAATCCTTGGCCCAGTTGCCTATTTTGCCAAGGTCTCTCTACCTGTTGATCCACTTTTTGTTGACACGCCTATCACAACGGTCCCGAGACCGTGAGAATATTGTGTTATTAGTTACACTACCCACTATTTGAATATGATAGTCAGAATCTTGCACTAATACGTTTGTAATTCAAATAATTACCTATAGCAAATTCATTTATACTTTTATGCAGTCGGTTTGTGTTATTTTAAGAACAATCAAAGTTTTAAATGGCTTCACTTCATAAATGTAAGTATTTATATACATTACATATATATATATTAATGATTTATAGCAAATGAACCTTGCATGATGACTACAACGATGGCGCAGTGATTTAAGTGATCATCACGCAGCCTCCTATTGCATTAAATGTTGTAAGTTGAGTCCCCATACGGGACAACTGAGTGTAGGTGTTCTTTACGTTCGTCTCATGTATGTTTGTTTAGTTCTTTGTAATACAGGATATATGTCTAGAACAGGAGTTGTCTTTTTAAATAGAACTCACTTAATATTAACTTAAAAAAAAACATACAGTGGAACATAGAACCTCCTCCTCTTTTGAAGACGGTTAAAAACCTAGTGAGATCTTAATTTAAAATAGATTATCTTTTATCTCCAATTTATAACATAGAAACAGTCCCTTCAATAAGTCAATTAACATCTTTCAGTTACGTAATGACAAAGTTTGAACATCAAAACTTTCACACTAAATTGAGGGTGTAACTTTGCCATTAGCTAACTTCGCTCATATTATAACAAACAACATGTATAACTTAATTCAGAACATCCAAGTTATTCGGGATGTTTACGCGCAGCATCTGCACCCATTGAGGATCAATAGCCCGACGACCGGGTCGCTGGATCCTTGGCCTGGTTCAACGGTTTAACCCGGCCGTACCCGTTAACCTCTTCTCACCCATATTTAGTTATCTAACATTGTGACTTACTTCCGAAAATAATTTACATGTATGGGCCTATGTGCCTTGGAAATCCCTTCGAACAGTTTCTGAATGATACAGGCAAATTTATTGAATTAGAATAGCGGTATGTATATCATGAATAAGTGTTAAGGGAAGACAAGTAACATCATTATATACAATGAATAGGGACATAAAACTGCTAAATAATAAAAAAAAAAAAACAAAGAACAGGAAAGTAGAAATATATCATTATCGAGTGTTTTAAAACAGAGCAAATATATTTTAATTGTGTTTAAAGTCGTGGTCTTCAAAGAGTTCATTCGTTCACTGTCACTAACGTGGTATGTTTTTAACCGACTCCAAAAAGAGGAGGTTCTCAATTGGATTGGTATTTTTTTTATGTATGTATACTGATTACTCCGTCAATTGTAGACCGATTTTGAAAATTGATTTTATATTCGAAAGAGTATGTTCCCCATGTGGTCCCATTCTGGTGGTTCTCATTCCACCTGGTGATAGGTTCCCAGGGAAATCGAAGGAAACCCTCAAATTTGTTAGGCACGTACTATGTTTTTCATATATTTTCTAAATTAATACAGTATTCACACCTAGCAGTCATCATTTCATGATGATGAGCTGATGATGAAAGATACAACTCCTTAACGGTTAGAAGTGTGGTACCTACCATTACATTTGATTTAGCACCAACTTCAAACCTATGAATAGGTAGCACATACAAATAATAGTATTTCATCAATATTAAAGGTTTACATATAATATTTAAGAAATTTAATTAAATCTTTATTAAGTTATTTTACACTTTTTAGTTTTTAAAGTCGGTTTTTTTAAACGATGTTTTTTTTTAAATTATGTTTATTGTACATTTTATTTACAAATGCATAGGAAAAATACAGTTATTTCTTACACCACGTTAATTTACGTAATGATGTAGTTAGTTCAAACTGTTGGTAAGGCTGGGTCATTGCGATTAGTTCACTTTGCGGTTTGCCTGTTTTGCTCGGAACAGAATGGAAACAGATTATTTTTCCTTGAAACCCGACAAACTATACAGGAAAATAATACACCACATATTATACTTGCATGAGTCAATATTTTACGAGCCATATGCATTTATTGTTCTGTCTGTTGTTAGAAAAACTGTTACTAATTTTGAATCACAATTTAAATAGGTATTTATTAACGTATTATAATAAAACAAGCAATGAATTATATGAATAACAATTGGATAATGTAATGACTCTAGTATAACTGTCTGTTTACGTAACTTTAGGTATCATTGAGCCTTGATTTGATATGAACATAAACTGCCATGTGATACCTGGTGGTAGTTAGCTGTAAGCAATAATTATTACACCCTTCACAATTTTGTTGTGATTGTTGGTTAAGTATGGTCGTGACATTTAGTTAAAGAGCAAGTTATGGAGGAAGCAACGTAACCTTCCGAATTCGTGTAAATGCGAGGGCAAGGTGAACACCAACACGTGGCGAGCATAAGTTTAACGGTTACCGCACCCACTGTTTTTTTCTTTGTTTTTTTTGTCATTACAGACTAGCAGTATCTTTTCACTTGTGTTTATAGGCACTTCTTCGTTTCTAAAGACGGTAGCGGTAAGTGTTGTAGCTTATTAACCGACTTCAAAAAAGAAGGAGGTTCTCTATTCGACTGCATTTTTTGTTTGTTACCTCAGAAATATTTAGATGTTTGAAATATCTATTTATTTAACTTTGAACTAGCTGAACCAATTTTGATAATTCTTTTTTTTATTTGAAAGCTGATGTTTCTTGAAGTCGGTTCTTTTTTTCTTAAAATTTAAGTTACTTATTACTTACTTTACATTCTATCGCGTGACCGAAAGCAAGAATATTTAATAATAAATTGTAACATTTTCATATTCAGTGACAGCACTAAGTCTATTATAAACAGTTCGATTGACTCAATTCTTAGTAATGCGATAAACCTCACAAGAAATTCGTTGCTGGCAAATCTAGATGTGTAGAACCACGTTTTCCCGCTATTCCATAAAAAAAACCACGATAGACAGCCTGTCAGTTAAGCCCCTGTAAGGGCGCCGTACGTTCTAGTATAAAGTAACTGTCGTGGAATTATCGGAAACGGTCCAAAGTCAATAACGTTGCACGGTCTCGCGAATGATATCATGGCTGTGTATTTTTGGAATAACTGTGACATTTGTTGACTGATGAAGGCTATAATAAGAAACGATTACCTGTTGTAACATAATGACCTGTTGTGTTTTATTTAAAGACAAATTGACTACGCATACCACTTTATTTTAAAATGTAAATAATTATCCTACTAATATTATAAACCCAAAGTTTGTAAGTATGGATGGGTGGGTGATGTTTGTTACTCTTTCACGCAAAAACTACTTGTCGTATTTGGATGAAACTTTACAGTAATATAGCTTATACATCAAAATAACATATAGGCTACTATTTGCCGCGATGACCGACATACAGGCGGGCGGAGCCGCGGGCATCAACTAGTGTATGTATAAAGAAGCAGTCAATTTTAACCTGTTTGTCTTATTAAGATAACATTTTATATAAGTATCATGAAGAGCAGGTGCATATGATAATACTATATTAGGTAGATATGACTGAAAACGAATATCACCATACATTTCGGAAAATATTATTTTTACAGCTTTTCATTTCTATTATAAATTTTAATGACATTAACATTGAAATATATTGCTCAATTGAGTAATCTAAAAGAGTGACGTCACAAGTTTGTTTTTAGTACATTTTTCATACAAAGTTATCGTTTTGACAGTTGACAAAAAGTAACTAATTTGATTAAGATCTCTTAAACCTTATTTGGCATGTTGAAGCCGGTTACATGATGGATCCCGGAGGTTAAAGTGTACAACTCTTTAGTAGCTACATAGGTAGCAGGTTTAAACTTTTAAATTCAAACTATCATGAGAAAACTCTTTCGTCCTTCTGAAGTCCGTACTTCAGAAGGTCGAAAGAGTTTCGACCTTCGACCTGCTAACTAACTACCGTTAGTTAGCAGGTTTGATTCCAACGTCTGAATCGTGACGTATTAAGAAATAGAGTGTCATCATTTCTATTCATTCAATGCGTGTCGTAAGAGCCGAATAAGGAAGCAAACTATGCTGGACAACTGCACTTCAAAGAGAAGGAGAACTTGACATAAACCTTATACCAACGCGACTGGCCATTGTGGATTGGTAGGCCGAAACTTCTTTTCTAAGGAGAGGTAGTTAAAAAGTCAGTCAATTGAAATTAGTCTTTCAGAAAATGAGCATAAGTTGCATTTACGTTCACCACATTAAGTAATGCATTTTTTATTTTTAGCGTGAATGCACATAAATCGTTAAGAACAAAGCCAGCTGAGTCAATGAACTCAGTTTGTAGGTAATTGGTGAGTTCAGATCAAATGGCAGTTCAGTTAATTAATATTGTGCGTTTGCATATTGTACGTCTCATGGTCGCTGTGTGTAATTTATGTTGTGGTATTGTGCTCGATAATATACACCAAATGTATTACAGTAGAAGAAATAAAGAAATATATTTATTTACACCAAATAATTGTGTATTGTAAAAGAAATTAATACTTGTAGGGCAAATCTCGAAACCGTATTTATGTATATTATATGTAGTAGCTTTTGACAGCGGCTCCGCCGGCTTGAATGGCAGTTATTGAACTAAATAGTAGGTAGTCCATATATAGGCGCCGGCATGTAACATGGCCAGATTACGGCGTAGTGGGGGTAAATTCGCGCATAGTACACTTAGTGCAACGAAAGAAAACAAACAAAATCGAAGTGTAGTCGACTGACGCTCCAATCGCTTGCTCGGAACGGTGCTATTACAATCCCCGCGTCCCTTTCAACGAAAAGGGACCTAAAAAACGAGTTCTGCGCATCAAACGAATCTGGCCAAGTTACGTGCCGGTCTCTATACTATCCTGATGTATAAGCTATGCTGCCCATCAGACTAAGCAGAAGAACGGTTAGAGATCCGTTAACCTAACTTGAAGACACAGAATTACTTCACCGATAGCTTTTAACAGTTCAATGCTGGACTAAGCAAGGAGGTTTTGGCCTATTAAGTGTTGGTATTATAGGTTGGTATAGAGTTTGTGTCAAGTTTTTCTTCTTTTTGCTGTGATGTTGTCCTGCATAGCTTGCTTCTTTGGTCGGCTCTTACAGTACCCATGGGATACATAGGGGTGGGATCTATATAATTAAAACTGTTTTCTGTGAGGCATTTGCCGTAGTCTTGGTAGTTGATTTAGAGATTTGGAAACGTATAAGTATGATCATCAGTAGTCTAAACAATATATTGTATCTGCCTCGTTGGCAATCATATGGTAGTGTATGCGAAGTATCTAATTAGTATTGTTATGTAACATTACATTTGAAATCGAAGCACTAAACGAACGAACGGCTAGTTCAGTTCCTTTACATATGGCACGTTACTCCTACCTGATATTTACTAAGCATCTCGTAGATTTGAAATGACATTTACTTAATTGTTGTTTTCTCTCCATTTCTCGAACATTATTCAAATGACTCAAGGTTTACCTTATCTTAAGACTCTGTCTACATTCTAGTGATTGTAGTGTATAAACACAATGAGTCGACGCTTCGAAGTACAGATTGTGTTTATCACTGCCAGTAACGTTTCTAATTGATTCTTAAATATACTTCATAGTAGTGTGATTGTGTGATGTGATTCCGATGTTGCTATCCCTTTTTTTTATATTTGGCCCTGCCAAAATAACTCTAAATGCATCATGGTGACCCACACCATGGCGGGCAAGTGATGCTTCTGCATCATTGGGGCTCCACTTAATTAAAAGTACCTGGATGACCGAGTTTTTTTGGTGAAATTTCTAAAAATATATCTAACTAGATCGATTTATAGCCGCCGAAACCCCCTGCTTACTAAATTTCATGAAAATCGTTGAAACCGTTTCTAAAAAAAAGGCCTATTTTATCAGTCCCTGAAAAAGTTTTAAGAAACTTTCTGACATATGACACTATTAGACAATAGTTGCTGATATCTGACATATATGTCTCTATCCAAGATTTCTTAAACTGAAACCTACAGTCATCTTTGCAGGCTTTCTTAGTGTCGTCGGTGTTATGGTCACTATAAAATGAAAGATATACAGTCTTTTAAGTTTTTTCTGTAAGATAACGTTTTTGGCAGGGTCTCGTTGTCATCTACTAAACAAATAATATTATTGTTAGTTTAGGTTTATCCAGCATTATGTTTTCCATTTTAATTGATAAGTTTCAAATCCACAAATTTGAAGTTAATACGGTATAGTAAATAGGCTTATATTTTCTTATTCATTTGATTAAGTTTGTCATTGTCATGTCATCGTCATTTAGCAAGACTCAATTACAATTTAATCCATTTTAGTTTACATGTAACAACAGAATTGGTACCAGTGTCCACACTTACTATATAGACATTATCAATGTATAAAAATCAAGTATATAACGACTTAAAAACCTTCAAAGCCAGATAAGGATAAACGCTAATCAATATTTATACATTTTATTTGAACAAACAGATGTCACGATATTCTAGAACGGACTTCTACTCCTTATCTCTTCAGTATTTGTCACACTACCCAGGTTGTGTTATCTATTAAGCAAATAGTCACTACTCAATTATATAGGTAATCGTTGTTATTAATCTGTGGGACTATCTGTCCGCATTACACCTTCAAGGCCACCCTGACATTAGTGTACTAAAGGTGTGCCAGAACCCTTACTGTTAGTTCAGATACTACGATGTCAGAATGGATCCTGGTATAGTCTTCCTTTACAAACGCATTTATAGGATTGATTACATGTTATTTACAGACATGGGCCACAGTCTCAGACTTATATTAATAAACTTAAAATATATTTTATGTACTGTTAAAGAAACTGCCTCGGTGGCGCAAGTGGTAACGTAAGCGACTGCTGTGTGTGTACAACCCTTTAGCTTACAGCCACTAGCACACATGTCAATGTATAAGCCTATTTTCCACAGGTAAAATGTATATTTGAACGCCAGCGCAGCTCACTTTCAGGCATTAAAAACGAGACACGTGTCAGTACGCCAAATAGGTCACGTATATTTTGCTAGCGACCTTTTTATGTCGTGTCATACGTAACAAGTATGTTTCAAGAACATAACAGCGAAATTCCATCTGGCATTGCGAACACGTTTTGCAAGTATATGTGATGACACCGACCTTATATCTAATATGAATAAAGATGAATTTGGTACGATTTGACTAGTTTTGAGTTCATAGCGTTACCAACAGTTTGTGTTGTCATTGCACACGCCTCTTCCCAGAAGCCCGCTACAAAATTATCGTAACGGATCATATAACGTGTTGTAGAATCTTCATGCTACTTGTTATTCATATGACACCGCTCTGTCTGGAAGGAACATTAGATTCATAGAATCGTGTATTTGTTTGACGAACAATGAACTGCTGGGATGGCGCAGTGGTTTAAGCTGCTACCTTTCCGCTTCCTGCTGTGCTGAGTGTTAAGGTTGACCCCCTCATGTGACAACACTTTGTTGGATCTACAAACAGTTGTTCAGAGTCTGAGTATTCTTTTTATCAGTTTCATGAGTAGAATTTCCAAAAGAAGAGCCTAGTTCCCTATCACAATAATAGTAAGGGTTTCGTTTTTACGAAACTAAAAAAAGGGTTCAGTTACCTGCTACTGCAGTTACTTGACTGTCCTTATACGTGGCAATTTTAAATATAGATTGAATGTTGTTTTTGTGTAAAGTAAAAGTATGAAAATAATGGGTGTTCGATTGCACAAAACAATGTACAAACAACATTAATTTGTAATGGTGTGTGTTGTCACAGAGACGGGCGGCACGTCGAGCCCGCGTGGTTGATAAGCGCTATCATCTCCGACTGCGCTCCAGGGTAACTTTCCATTACGATAGCTAAATATACGTAACATGTTATGTACTGTATTGATGTGTGATTTTGTATAACCGGATGTTTACATATGACGGCTAACGGGAGATATTGGTGAATTCAACTGAAACTACGATGTTTAGCAAGCTGTCGATGTGTGCGAAATGATAATGACTCGATCAACATGGAAAACCCGATGGTTTGCCAAAATACAACATTCCTGGTAATGAGATAAAAGGTTTATGATCGGAAAAGTTTAGTGTTATGGTGAGTATTGGATTTAAAAAGCGATGTTTAGGGAAGTTAACTGACATGAAACATTTCACTTCAGAGTACGTAACAAGAAGCAGAAGCACCCAAGCTTTTAATGCTAACACCTCATTGTTAATGGGTTTGACCTTTCTTCCATGGTGTGTTTGATCAATTTTTCATTCAAGTTTACTAGGGTAACGTACTAGCGCAGTACAGCAGATTCCGAAATATGTTATCAGAAATCAGTGTAAGAATTAAGGACTCGATTGTTTTTGATTTATACAATATCATATATAGTACGATTATTTCGGTACAAAATAAACTGGTAAACTAAAATAATTAAATGGAAACACAAGTGGTAAACATTACTCTGGACCTCAACAAAATTATTCAAATGTTGATTTAAGCAGTGAAAGGCATAAAGGCTTCTTAGAAGTAATAAAGATTCTAATTTCAGATTTAATGTCCATAAAAAACCCCGATAGTTATATTATTATATATTTTAATATACCTTTCAATAATTTGGCCATCAAGCAAATATAATAATCACCGTTATATAGAATCAAGTTTCATTAAGCGTGTATAAAAACGCTGATAAAGTTGTTTTGACCGCAGCCATGAATATATCCACGACGTCACAGCGGATACAATGGTACTATGTAAACGGCTGCGTACATTACTGTCCTTATCACGAAGACCCGTTAATGTGTACTTATTTATAAATTATAAAATAATGAGATTACGAATCTTTGGGTGAAACCTATCTTAACAGTGAGAGGTCACCTAATTAACTTGCAAGTATCTCTAGATAAACCACTTAAATTGCAATGTTCCTCGAGGTTATCGTATATTAATAGACATTATAAACAGGACACTTTATTACTAACGCCAATTACACATTGCTTACGTCACCAATATCATATCAAGGTGATGGATAGAACGGGAAAAATATATTGTAGTGCAGTAAAAAGTGCGTTGGTTACCAAATTTTTTTGACAACAAAATCGATTCAATTCCAATGTAGTCACTGTTTAAATTCAGTGAAGGTCAAACACTGATAAAAGTAGATGAAACAGATGTGTGTAAATTACAAATGTGATGTACGAGCATTGGCAATTAATAATGGAGGTGTTATGTTATTACGTGAAAAGACTGACGTCAATAAACCAATCAATCACCCAGCTGTTTGATCTAATAATTAATTTATCGTCTATATCTAAACGTTATCGTCTTTGTCTGCTGATCTAGGACAACTTAAAACTAGTGATAATTTAATGTAGAACAAACTAAAGTAATTTGTAAATCCCAATTCTCTGAAGCTTTGTGTTGTCAAATAACATACATACTCTTACGTATATGTTCACGAAGATATATTAAACACACACATTTATCCAAAATAATGAGGTCTATTCACGGTATTTGTAAGAAGCTTATTTTTGACAGATGGATGTCAACGAACTCTAGCATTAATAATTAGGAAAATGTATGTATATTGTACTTGTAACTAGTATTATATCATTGAAATTTGTTCCAGGATACCAATGAAGACTGCCGACTTAGTCCAATGGATGGACGAATGGATGGAAAAAGTTGTGGTTGAAAGTTCTCAAAGCTCTCTTTGAAAACAGCAAATCGAAATTGCGGTGTAGGATTTGTCTCAGTAGGTCGGCTAAGAATTCAGTTTTAAGCACCCACGTTTATATAGGAAGTGAAAGTCCTACGACTGACTTGGGATGACGATCGTAAATTCGATGAAAGAATTTCAAAGAACCAGCAAAATTTTCCATAGAAATTGGGAATACGACACAAAAATAACGATATAAAAACAACGTCTGTTCGCAAAATATTCGTGGAACTTATATTTCCAACAAATAAAGATGATTATCGAAACGAATGCCGTTAGATTGGAGCATAACTAGATGTCAACTGTTATCATGCGACTGTTAGCGATAGTCACTATCAGTTTATCAGTTGTTTGTTGAACTGAAAGAACACTCACTGTGAGTATGAGGCATGCGTTGTGTTTTGAAATATTTAACATATTTGAGTAATATGTTACGAAGCCTATCTTTTGGTTGGAAATGTTTTATATTTATAGTTTGTTACTGGCCAGACTGCCTGGTATAGGGTTTTATTTATATACCGATATACTGAACCGCGCGGTGTCACCCGCGGTTATTGTCGTACCGCGGGTAACGCCGAGGGGTGAAGCTAGTCTAAAAGAAGTAGCCTAAGTTACTCCTTAAATCAGCAGCTATCAGTGAAAGTCCCGTCAAAATCAGACCAGCCGTTCCTGAGATTAGCCGGCACAAAGAGACAGACAGACAGACGAAAATTGAAAAAAAAAATTTGGGAAATGTGATGATGATGATGTTCTCCTAGCCGATTACAGCCACGGCGGCCAGTCTCAACAGAGACCAACCAACTACGCAGGAGATATTATAGTGTTATAGTGCACAAGTGTGGGCGCAAACACAGGTGCACTCTCTGTTCCCTCACTCTCATATTCCGATGGGACGGTTAACCGTTTATTATATATTATACCGTATATAACCGATATTTGGAAAATGTACCGTGTATAACGTACATATGCATTTAGATAAAAGCGGTTAATTTAATATTACAAACAGATACTCCAATTTTATTTATGTGTATATGTATATAATGAACCAAGAGTATAATCTAAGAGTGTTGGTTACCATCCTTATCGCGAATGAAGTCAATATAGCATGATGACCCTCACTACGGCGGCCTAGTGAAATGGTGTTTCATGCAGCGCCTAAACATTGTTTCAATAATTATAATTCCATTACACAGGGATTTACCCAATCAAGTTCTCTCTGCTTTTTCTTCTTTTTACAGTGCTGCTATCATGCTTAATTACTTCCTTAGTCGACCTTAATACACCCACGGGATGAATAGGGGTGGTTAGTAAATATCATAGGCTTTAAAATAGGGAGGTCACGCACAGAAAATCAACATAAAATGACAGCGATCATGCTGTCGTCTTTCGTTGGTGAGTGCGAGACCGGAGGCCCAATGATGCAGAAGCATCACTAGCCCGCCATGGTGTGGGTCACCGTGCTGCATTGTTGCATTGTCTGCATTCGCAGTATGGTGGCCACCACTCTTGGATTTTGCTTATGCTTTCCATCAGGCAGAGTATTAAAAATAAAATGTATCAAGTGCTCCAAAACAATGACCATGAATTTACTTGCCGTTTTCCTCTCACAAGGCCCCACTATTTGCGAACAGACGGTTACAGATCGATAGAGGCAGATACTTCATAAGTATAGGTAGACGAGTATAAAAGTGACACGTAAGCGAGACATTACGGGGACGAGCACCATTCGTAGTTACATAGCTACATAATGACCAAACAAACATCACCAGTATTTATATTCCACAGTATAACGACATCTACGAATATTATGATGACCTCTATAACGTACCTATTCGTCAATTTCAAACTACTGACGAGTATTCTTGACACTCATATTTTGAGTACGTACCTACTGGTGATTAAATACATCATCGAAATGCAGTCATAACTTGAAGCGAAATATAAATAGCGATGAGCATTACTTGTAGGTATTTTAAGCAAATTCTTCAAACAGAGAAACGTTGAATTGGAAATATTTCAATTTAATTTATAGAAGAAATTAGTTCTTTTTTTATGTACAGAAAACTAAAAATGTTTGATTAAAATATATGAAAGTTTCTTGAAAATGACTACATTGGGTGTTCAATTTACGTATAATAATGTACCTGCTAGCGAATGTTATACAAAGACTATGAACTTCTATGACTATCAAGATCGAAAATCGACCAGCAAACCCTCTGCTGTAGAAGAAAAAGGATCTCTAATCCTTATTAAACGATGATTCTTAACTGTTGATCTCTTTCTTGCTTAACATATACCTATCTATTTTATGCATTTCTTTCATTCCGTAAATTCAAGTGATAATTCTCAACCTAGAAGTTCTGACAAGTTGATTCACTATTAAGTAGTGTTGAGGTTCTTTTAGATAGAAAACTCTTTATTTGTACACCATTATAGTACATAGTTTTAAAAGTACATGAAATGTGAAATGTAGTGTACAAAGGGCGGCCTTATTGCCAAAAGCAATCTCTGCCAGGCAACCGTACTTTCTTTAATTTTTTTTATGGTATATGGGCAAACGCGCAGACGTATCACCTGATGGTAAGCGATTACCGCGACCCCTGGGACACCCGCAACACCAGAGGCGTTACAAGTGGGGAATGGGGTAAGGGATGTGGGGATGGGTTGGTGTATGGGCCTCCGGTATCCTCTCACGCGGTGAAACACAGCGCAAGCGCTATTTAACGGTTTTCTGTAAGGCCGTGGTATCACTCCGATCGAGCCACCCCATTCATGCCTTTTCTACTTTGGTAACTGTAATTTGAAAAATAAGTCCTGTATGAGAGATCACTAAAACCTAATTGGGTAAATCCCTGTGTAATGGAATTATAATTATTGAATGATCAAACATCATTAAATGTGTATAAGCCAGTCGAAATAAGGCTTACAATTTGTTTAATAGTCAAAAAGAGAAGAGGCGATCCCAACAAGTATAGCGAAACTGCTCACACGCGTTGCCTCATTGCGGTTTTCTGTGCTGAAGTACTTTCCCGCTCCGTCAGCTGTCAATTGAAACAGGAAATTCCGTTATGCCTACTTCTCTTGTGTTCATTTCCATATATAGAACTGTGATCATTTACTGGATGACGCGGACGGACTTAAGACGGAATGGCTAAGTTCAAACCTTGTTTTCTTAATGGTTCCCTTTTCATTTATAACTTGACAAGAAAAAGAGTTTAAAGTATATCAAATGAAGAAAATACGTTAAATTGAGTTTAATATGGCTATTTAATTTCATGGCTGTATTGCAATTGAACAGTTCCTATACCAAAACATACAAGTAAAATTTTAAGAAAAATAAAACTGTCTTCAAGGTTTGACTCGATTTCTCTTGGATGCCATCATCAGATCTCAGTGTCCTTATCATGGTACCACCGTTGGGATATCTCCTTTCCATTAAGAAAAGAATCATCAAAATCGGTTCATAAACGACAATGTTATCCGCGAACACACAAAAAATGGTATATAGCAACTGTTCAATTGCAACGCGAGCTGTTAGATGATACATAACTGGTCTAAAGTAAGTAGTTTTTGAGACAAGTTAATGTAAATGTATATTTTGTAAGCATATTAGGCATAAATAATTTGTATAATGTAGACATAATATTATTTCGTAAATCAAGTTTCAAAATGAAAGAATGCTGGAGACACAAATATCGAATCTTCATTCTTTCTTTCGCAGTTATCAGAACTGAATTTCTCCTAAAATTTTCCTGACGTCTGATATTATGAATTACAAATAACATTCTGCCAGTATCACAATCACTCAAGATAGTCGTGAAAGTGGACCGAAAGCAACATGACATAATGTAAGTTGCGAATATATGTGAAACGGGTTACGGCGACGATTTCAAGATAGTGGCTAACTTCAAAACAACATTCCTCTTACATGACTGTTAGTTACAATGAGCTCAATCTGATAACAAAACTACTCTCGTATTGTTATATGTTTACACAAGTTGTAACAAAGAGGGCATTAGATAGTTTCATCAGCTTTACATATCGACACCCAGAAGAAGCAGATATACTGAGTCTGTCAATGTAAACAGTAGCAAACACAAGATATAATATATTACTAGCTTTGCCCGTGTATGAGAGTGTACCCATGTCCTTCCTAAAGAGTCAAAGTATCTTCATGCCAAATTTCATTGAAATCGGTGCATCAATTTTGTCGTGAAAGCAAAACGAATAGACACAGTTATAATGTCACTATTTATACGCAAATACATGAAAATTTGCCTTTGAATCACTTTAAGTAAATTTAGCTAATCATTATCAGGAAGTAAATTTAGCTCACTTCAAAATAACTTCACACATCTCACACATATAACAATCAGATCACAAAGTATGTAACACCTGTGCTCGGGGTAGTAAGCACTGATAAACATAGATAAATAATTATATTCAAATATAGACATATTATAGACTAGCAGACCCACGCAACCTCGTTTGCGTCTCCTATTGCCCGTCGCATGATAATTTTCCCCCGTTTTTGATACATTTTTCATTGCTGCTCCGCTCCTATTAGTAGCAGCGTGATGATATATACCCTATAGCCTTCCTCGATAAATGGACTATCCAACACCGAAAGAATTTTTCAAATCGGACCAGCGGTTCCTGAGATTAGCGTGTTCAAACAAACAAACAAACAAACTCTTCAGCTTTATATATTAGTATAGATAAGTAACACCCAAACCCAGTACAAATAATCACGCACGTTAGACAATCATTTGTCCTGGGTAGGAATCGAACCACTAAAAACAACAAAAACTAAAAACCTAACAAGTCGTTTAAAGGCATTGGTTTAAAATACGGCGTATTACAATACAATGTATCAACAAAAACTACGTATTAAGTCTAGAAATAAATGACACTATTGTTTACAAACTTGATGATAAATCGATGACCTATGGCTACCTATCACGACTTGTAACAAAAATACGTAGTGTAAGCAGATACGTAGCCCGTCCAGCGATAATGGCTGTTGACAATTGAAAACAAACCCAGTTGTGTAGGTATCAGTAGGTATTAGCTACACGATAGTCTGGGGGTTCAGGCTATCGAGGTTGTGCTTATCGGCTGGTATTGCGCTGTTTTGCGTATCAGCAACTATTTGCATATCATACTATAGCCGTAGTTTTATAATTACAGTTATAAAGTTACGTTAGTGTACGAGATTTTTTTTTGTTTCATAATATAAAATACAGTTGTATAAATACTGAAATGACGACTTTTAAAAGAGTTAAACGTAATCTGTACTAGTAGTGTGCTTGTTTGATTGAATTGGTATTGATTCGCATTCGGTTCGAATTGAATAATTCTATTAGTGTTAAAGGTAAAGGGTACATAATATCGAACAATAACACAAGCCGAAAAAATTAACACTTATGGATTATACCTACACCAAAATCCTTACTCTAAGACAGTTACATTGCCAAGACGTAACCAGTTCTTTACCGATACAAATATTACTTACATAAATATACTACACAAGACAAGCGGGCACCCTTTCTTGGTAGTCGGACAAAAAGGAGACAGCACACAAATCAAATCACAAAGGAACAGCAGATGGGTCGGCAGGAAGCGTATATGTAAAACAGGTGAATCAACTTGCCCCTTGGCCCTTGCTATGATACCCGTGGGAATAGTTCCATGTAAAATTAACAACTTAACAACTATTCTCGTTCATATTTGCGTATGGAAGTGAAGTTTTGGATTCAGTTCTTGGTAATAATTTTTTACTCTGACAACGAAGCTAATTCATACTAATATTTTACTTAACCGATTTGGATGTAATTTATAAAGAACATTCTTTGATATATTCTTCTTTGACTACTAGCCGATGCCGTGCCCACTTCGTTGGGCGTTAACCGACTTGATTTACAAATACTGTTATTTTTAACAGAATTTTTTATTCAATCATAATAAAATATGACCTATGACACTAGTGATTAGCGACGCATTCTGTTAGTTACTTAAATAATCGGATCAGTACTTCCGAAGATTACTTTCTACAACTATACAAATAATATTAATAAGTATAGATTGGACAGGGGCTACTAATTTACCACGACAACCGATATACACGCGGGCAGAGCCAAAAGCAAAAGCTTTTAATATGTACCTTTATAACACGAACCACTACAAACCACATAGTGTCAACAATCTAATCGTGGTGTGGGTGTGGTAAGAGTCGACTAAGGGAGCAAACTAAGCATTGCAAAGAGAAGGACAACTTGATACATAGCTTTTACCAATCCGTATGGACAGTGTTGTATAGTAATCTAAGGAAAGTCGTGTGTCCAACAGTGGATTACTTAAAGGCTGTTAATGATGATGACTCAAGGAAAAGATATGCTTTTTACCCGACTACGGCAAAGCCAAAGGAGGGTTATGATTTTGACAGGCTATGTATTATGTATGTAATTTCATTTGTTCCCTCATAGCTCCTTAACTACTCATTAGAACTGGACAAATGAGGTTTCGTTAGAAGCGCCATGATCGTCTTCTGGTTATAGGCTATATGACGGGTCATTCAATCTAATGTGGCGCCCCCTAGCCGACATAAAGTATAGTATTAAAAAAAAAATTGAGATAAATATGTCGTGTTTGGTATCATTGGAAAGTGCGTTACTTGTACATTTAAAAAAATATACATATTATTAGCATTTGCTTTTGACTTTGTCCGTATTTATTCGATAAGTGTGTTATTTCTTTGGTACCTATTTAAAATATACTTTGCAAAGAAATTAATATCATAGAGGCAACAAAACATTTTAAATAAAAAAAAGTAAAAACTAAAACCCAACTGCGACAAAAACGACGCTGAAAAAGACGGCTTTTGAAACTTGTTTCATGCTTATTCAGCGTCGTTTTTGGGTTTTAGTTTTTACTTTTTTTTATCTAATTATCAACAAGCTGTTGCACCAAGATAGTTTGCCTCCAAATTTATTAACAATCGTGGTATGCATCCAGTTTAAAAATAAAAATTTGCACGATGTTATCCTCGTGTTTGCCAGTATTAAGAAAGTATACCGTCAAACCTAAATAAATAATGTATTAAGGAAAACCAAGACTGTTGTGCGGTATTGTTTGCTAATGCATGTAGATACGCATGCGAAATACAGGCCCTCTATTAGAAGGTAAAATATTTTATAATTGTTTATCTCGCTCGACATGAACTCTTCCATATATGTAAAGATTTTTGGACAGTTATTATTGAGTTATTATATTTTAGAGAATCACCGAGTGCAACTAGGCTATGAGGGCCTCTGATCGAACTACGAGCAATAATGTTTACCCATGGTACTACTAGTAGGACTACGCAGTAGGATCACGGACAATAAACCAAAATGTCGGTGAGGATAGAACAAAATATTGTAACTGTTACCCTAGAACTTCAGTCTAGTTAACTTGCATTTTAATCATTTTGTTTTCTATGAATACGAAGGAGTCGCGTGAGAACGCAACTCATACTGTTGATGATGTATCAAACATGTATAGCAAAAAGAATCGAATTATGTACTATTTGAACGTTGAGTTGTGATTTTGCAGAAACTCACTTTATTTATTATCAACTGTGACATCCTCCTTCCTCCTTTTATATTATAAACTAGCTTTTGCACGCGGCTTCGCTCACGCAGACTTTCATCCCCTGATTTACCCCCTTATGGGTGGAATTTAAAAATATATTTCTTAGTGCTCACTTAAAGAATCTTTATGCAAAATTTCAGGATTCTAGGTTCAGCGATTTGGGCTGTGCGTTGACCTCTGGGTATGTCAGTCAGTTCCACTTTTATATATCCTACTAATATTATAAATGCAAAGTTTGTAAGGATGGATGGATGTTTGGATGGATGTTTGTTACTCTTTCACGCAAAAACTACTGAACGGATTTGGATGAAACTTTACTGTAATATAGCTTATACATCAGAATAACACATAGGATACTATTTGCCGCGATAACCGACATATACGCGGGCGGAGCCGCGGGCAACAACTAGTATACAGATAGATGTGAATTTAAGTTTCTTTGTTACGCTTTCACGCGAAAACTACTTAATCGATCATCATAAAACTTTGTACACATATTCTTGGAGGTATTAGAAGTAACATAGGATACTTTTTTACCCGACTACGGCAAAGCCAAAGGAGGGTTATGATTTTGACAGGCTATGTATGTATGTATGTATGTATGTATGTATGTATGTATGTATGTATGTATGTATGTATGTTCATTTGTTCCCTCCTAGCTCCTTAACTACTCATTAGATTTGGAAGAATGAGGTGTCTCTAGAAGCGTCATGATCGTCTTCTGGTTATAGGCTATATGACGTGTCACTGAATCTAATGTGGCGCCCTCTAGCCGACATAAAGTACCGTATTAAAAAATAAATTTGAGATAAACATGCCGTGTTTGGTATCATTGGAAAGGGCGTTACTTGTACATTTCAAAAATACATATATTATTAGCATTTGTTCGTGACTTTGTCCGTATTTATTCGATAAGTGTGATATTTCAATGGTATGCTTTTTTGTTCCCTCATTCTTTCTAAACTTGTCAGAATTAGACAAATGAGGTACCGTTAGAAGAGTCTTGATTGTCCGCTGACTAGAGGTTATATGACGTGTCACTGAATTGAATGTGGCGCCCTCTAGCCGACATAAAGTACCGTATTAAAAAATAAATTTGAGATAAACATGCCGTGTTTGATATCATTGGAAAGGGCGTTACTTGTAGATTTCAAAAATATATATATTATTAGCATTTTCTCGTGACTTTGTCCGTATTTATTCGATAATTGTGATATTTCTGTAGTATCTATTTAAAATATACTTTGCAAAGAAATTAGTATTATAGAGGCACCAAAACATTTTAAATAAAAAAAAGTAAGAACTAAAACCCAACTACGACAAAAACGACGCTGAAAAAGTATGAAACAAGTTTCAAAAGCCGTAGTCACGCGTTGTTAAAGTGTTATGGACTATGGAACATTCCTAAGTTTTAAAAGCCAAAGTAGTCCATGTAGTGTAATGTACCATAGTATATAACACTTTAACAACGCGTGACTACGGCTTTTGAAACTTGTTTCATACTTTTTCAGCGTCGTTTTTGTCGTAGTTGGGTTTTAGTTCTTACTTTTTTTTATTTATTAAATGCGAGCGAAGCCGCGAGCGAAAGTTAGTTCTGTAATAATTCAATTAAATGAATAGTATTTCAGAGAAGCCGAGTTATAGTAAGATATGAAATATACTAGCTTTTGTCTAAGTTGGTTATCGCGGTAAAGAGTATATATTATCTTTTCTTAAGAATCAAATTATCTTCATGCCAGATTTCATTAAAATCTGTGCAAATGTTTAGTCTTGAACACGTAATTTGTATTTGAAATATTAGTCTATACAAATAAATAAAATTGGAGTGTCTGTTTGTAACATTAAAATAACAGCTTTTTAATCAATGCATATGTATGTATACACGATACATATAACAAAAATGTAGTAAATTTTTTTTTGTCTGTCTGTCTGTCTGTTTGTTCCGGGTAATCTCTGGACCGGCTGGACGGATTTTGACGGGACTTTCACTGGCAGGTAGCTGATGCTTAGCTTTTTTTAGACTAACTTTTTCCCACGGCGTTACTCGCGGTACAACAATAAACGCGGGTAACACCGCTGGGTTCTTCTAGTTTGAAATATTAATTACGCGAAAAGTTCAGTATAAATTAATCAATTCTTTCTAAAACAACAGTTATTACTGCGAATCCAGCGCTGTAGGCAGGCTTCTTCTGAGTATATGAGAGAATAATAATATAGTCTATTAGCTGTTAACATCAGACAATTATTCATTAGACCTACTCTCGAAACAAGAGTACTGAACTTTAGTCGTTAATTGGCCATAAGCCAAATGAAGATTAACATATTTCGCTGAAGCAGAGTATTAAATAAAAGAGAGTTATGAAGAACTGTAAGATACGTTACATATGATGATTATTATCTTTACCTTCCGCCCCGTATCAGCAAAAAATAACCAGTCAACCTACGAGATCCTGATAAGTCTAATGCAATCCGGCCGAAACGTTAGGCATTTCAAATGTATCTGCTTAATTACTATCGTAAGGTTAAATAAGTTGATAGGTATATTTTCTTAAAATCTCATAATTCACTGTTTAGACAATAAACTTTGATAAGTTGTACGTGATCAGTGTTCGAGAAAAGCTAGTCGTAATCATCGCTATCTTCTCCTAAAGATCAGTTCAATTCACCCGTTTTAATAAACAAATATGAGATTCGGTAACATTTAATGAATGCATGGTATAAGATTGACATTTATCTCTCCTAAAAAGCAGCGACAAGCTTGAGATACCTATTCGTGTTAATTCTTTACGTGGCCTCCTACACTTCACTTAAATTGGTTAATAAGAAAAGTGGACAGCTATGGAGTTATGGCAACAAAAATATTTCACTTATTAAAAGGTATTACCGCGACCAGGTTGCACTGGCCGTGGTCACAGGCTAACATCGAAACGTCAGGGAAATCCGAGGTATGTAATACCTTTTAATAAGTGATCGCGTTAATTCCCGTAAAAATAATTGTTAATAAAAATATTTTATTTGGCGTTTACAGGCCAAATTTGATAATGCAGAACATCACTTCAGAAAATATATATTAAAATTTTGACATTTATATCTCTGACAGTTATCATCGAGAAAGATTGACGTTCCGCGAAATGATCGATAGGTGACGTCGTTATTGCAGGAAATTGTCAACTTCTCAACTAGTCATCTTTCGATCGATACACCTCAATTTACAAGGAAATCCCCGCGCTACCTTGATCGAGTAGTTCCAAAACTATAACGAGCAATTTGGAAGAAACTTCACTTAAATTTCTTTTCTTATTTCAATAATAATGTTAAGCAAGAAATAATGTTGATGGCGCTTATCACAGTCCCTTAGTTATTCTTATTTTTAAAGACCACTTGCACCAGCAATATATTCTGTGTCGTGAGACTCAGAACAATATTTTTTAGAAAACGGTTGTCTTAGGAATTATTTAAACGGTTTACTCGTGGATAGACATATACCATACACTTCTTTAACGTCACTTAAAATCAGATAGGTTTGAAGACAAGGTAAATTAAAAAAAAAATGTTAAAAATGTTAATTTATAAACGTGCTTTTATTTTATTCTCTTACATAAGTTGTTTAAAGCGGCAAAGTTCGCTTGCTTTCGTGGGAAAAAAAATAAATGCGAGTTATGTAATACGCGAATGCCCTTCTAAAGTTAAGGGCCATTGTACGGACGTGTAATGACTTCTATAGCTGTCTCATTTCATTTATAATATCTGCAGTTTTACACACCATTTATTGGTTTGCAGTTTGGTTACTTTCTCTAAAGCTTTGCCTCTAGGCAACAAAATTGGCATTCATTCTAATATTGTCTTGACTTGCATCTCTGTGAGTATACAGTATACTGACACATGAAATCGTCAGCCGAGAACATAAATTACAGATTGTCAATAGTCTCAAAGCGGCTACGCTTGTCAAACTCTGTTTGATGTAGTAATCGTTTCTGGCTACGAATTAGTTCCGTCAACATCGCGTCCGGTTTGAATAACAACCAAAGATTGGTTGGTCAAGGGACTCGACGTCTTCTATTATAGAATTTTATGATCCAACCAAGATATTGACGAAGAGGTTCTAAGAATGTACAGAGCTAGTAATTATGCAATACGCGTTTCGGATGAGCGGACACCGCGCGGCGACACGTTCTAGAATCAAATTCAAATGTCAAGGTGAAGGTGACGTGAAAGGAAACGCACGGTGACGTCACGCGGCCGCCATCTTTGGCCGCGTCGCTACCAGTGACACTTTAGTGTGTACGCCTGTACCCGACCTTGTATTTAGGACACTAGACAATCATTGATTCCGTGTTCTATATTTAAACAGTTGCGATACGCTGGACAGCTTTTAACGTAATCAGTATTGGTCAGATAACGTCACTAGAACAAGGCACAAGATATTAAATATTCATAACATACATGAGAAAATTAACTTTGGTAACAGTATTACTGAACCCGTTCATTTGTTGAACACCAGGGTTCAACTTTGAGCATTGGATTTTTTTCTTGAAATTTAAATGAGACAAAATGGGACGTGTACCCCTTCAAATAAACAAAAAAAATCCCGGTTTCTATATAACGGAGTTATAGGGTAACAGGAAAACGTTTTCGAGTCACTTAAAATCATGAAAATATTTAGTAAAAATAAATATTTACCGGAATAAAATCAACATTTTTCCATACAAAGACAATAATATTTTCAGTGTAATATTATTTGTTCAAGAGCCGTGCGAAATCGTACTCAATTTATTCTCGGTTGACATCATCGACAGTTGTAATTATGACGTTCATCGTCCGTTCGTGAACAAACTAGCCCTGTAAGACAGCGGTTGTACTTAAAAACGACAGCAATAACAATGGCGCGCAACACGCTATTAAAGTTGTCACGAAATAAATTGTCGTTTCTGTGGATTTTAGCAATGTTAATAATAATATCGTTTTATGACAAAACGAGCGACGGGAGACCTAAATAATACTTATTATGTATTTTAAACTTTATGATATTTTGTTAATCTGTGGATTTAATGTCCAGGGCATTCAAGACAAGGCAACTTTTGGGTCGTGTAGAAAAAGGTAAGTGCATATTAGATATTAATTAAAAATACAACCAGTAATAATCTTACAGAATTTACACACTGCCGACTTGTTTTTAACTTTTTTTTATGTTATAGGGCCTAGGGTGCAAACGACCAGACGTATCACCTGATGGTAAGCGATTACCGCCGTCCATGGACACCCGCAACACCAGAGGCATCGCAAGTGCGTTGCCGGCCTTGGGCCGGCTCGACCGGCGAGATACCACGGCCTCACAGAAAACTGGTGTGAAATAGTGCTTGCGCTGTGTTTCACTGAGTGGGTGAATATACCAGAGGCCCATATCCCAACCCCTCCTCCTATCTCCCTCCCCCATCCCCCAAAGGCCGGTAACGCACTTGTGACGTCTCTGGTGTGGCGGGTGTCCATTGGCGGCGGTAATCGCTTACCATCAGGCGACTCGACTGCTCGTTTGCTCGTCTATTCCATAAAAAAAAGAATGTGATAATGAAAAAATACCTCCTAATGGTTACTACCATTTGAATAACGAATATGTTTCCAATGACGGTTGGTGGCCAAGCATAAATTAAATGTCAAAAACATGTCGCGAGAGTAGAAATTAAAGAATACTAAAAGATTATTAAAATTAAGGAAAACATAGATAATTGGACTCAGCGTACAAATTGCAGCGCATTCCTAAAAATAAATAGATAAAAATATCGCCTCTAATTCTTTTGATGTAGATCTGAATTTACCCGAATTTAAATAAACATTGATTTTTAAGAATCTATCATTAACGAATTGGTCAACATTTGGATTATATTAAAATTGTCCGAGTGTGTAAAGCTGGGACAGATTAGATCCTGGAGTGCTGCAAAATGGATTGTAGTATGTTGAGCCAACGGTTGCTGCGTTCTAGCTCAATCCGGTTAGCTGTGTCGTTGACCGTGAGGTTTCTATTAACAAGCTATAATATACGCAGATAGATAGAGAACCTGTATCACAAGCTGCTTAGACTGACTAATCATGCACATGAATAGATGCCAGTTTCATCTAGTATTAACAGTCGATTACATCACAAGTCTTTTCACTATTTAAACTGCACATTTGGAACAGAAATGTGTTGTTTAGTTTCAAGAGTATTATGTACAGATGGTGTATCTAAAAACTTTCTTTTATAAATGCTTTTTCTAGTTTAAGAGCAATTTCTTAATAATATGTTATATTTTTTGTTAATTTTTATACATAATTTTCATTCATGTCTAAAGTGTGTTATCTACATTGGATTGACGCTAAATTTCAGGTTGCCTTTTTCGGTTTCTAATACTACGTCTCCTTTAAAATATTACCTAACCGCAACCCCCTGTGAATATATCAAAATGAAACAAGTCAGTGACAGAACTAGTAAACATTTAATAACTTATCGTCATTAATCTGCCAGATCAATTCAATTTGTACTCTTTCAACACTCACATAACATGATAACTTGGCAATCTGAAGACCATATTTTGGTTACTTTAAGATTATACTATCTGAAATTTGGCAGCTTACCATCAGTGGCGATCTGTGTGTTCATTTGCCCCCTATCCTATTGAAAATGACATTTTACGAGGCGAACTTAATGTCACATGTCACTCTGCCAGTCAAACTTTGTATAAGTGAAGGACATGGCAAGTGATTCGAAAATAATTAGAACTGACTGACAACTAAGAATCTGATAATATAATATAGCAATAAAACATGGACGAAAAATAATATATACAATACATTTACCTCCTTGCATAAAAATTCTACACATAATAAATCTGTAGTTCTGAGGTTATGAGCTACGACATACCTAACCAATATATTATTTTGTGGAGAAACGGCTTTTAGGTGCCTACTCCTTTAACACAAAAGAAGGATTATCCAACCAGGAGAGGCGATCATGCCTGGCCAATTGCAAACCTACTATTGATGTTGGGATATTGCAAATATGTATTTACATTAATTGGTGCCAGAACTTTCATTGCACGATTCAGAATATCAGTACATCTTTGTTAGATGGTATTGAAGTACGTTTCATCGTTGTATGTAAACATCACCACGATCTAAAGTTATCAAAAAGCATCAGAATTTGCTTTAGAAAAGCATTACAATGTTTGCTAATGACAGAACGGATAACGTATGGGTTTAGAGGTTTAAGCGGTCCCCGCGCCGTTTTCTACTGCGGTTCAATCTCACATGGGACAACACAGTGTGATTCACAAATTATTGTTATAAGCCTAGATTTTCTTGGTGTCCGTTTCACGTATGTCTCTAAAGTTCCCCGCCACACAGATTTATTCCTAAGGTGATAGTTGTTATTAAGCGAGTAGGTGCAGTCGTGGAGATGCAACCGATACGACCTTCCAAGAGCGTACTCCTCATTCCAAGGCCAACAATAGGATTGTGACATTTTCTATCAGGTGTCCGTCTGCCTTTATCGTCAAAAACCTTATTAACTATGAATTGTGAACGTGTAACTGTACAGTGGTAAGATTTAGTATGAGATGAAGTCACAAGCGGGTGATTTCTCACGAGTTGGCGTGCGACTCACTTAAATGTTAAGTAGTTCCCGCACCATTGTGCATGTTGATCCGAGCGTAAAATCTTACACCAATTATACACCAAAATGGACGATTTCCTTCCTACTAGTTAACTAGCAACTTTGTATAGCTTTTTCAATTTTTTTATTGTCTATAGCTTTGTCTTATGCCTTTGTAAGCTCATTTAATTAGTCAGCCGGCAAAAAGTATATGTAGCAGCATAAGATTAAGACTACTGCTTTTAACCAGCATTATTCGACTCGTAGGTGTTATAAAAGCCGATTACGGTCAAACTTGACACAAACCCTGAAGTTCTGAACCAGCCCAGAGATACCTATGCACCTGTAGCACGGATTATAAAAGGCACTTGATGTGATACTTGGATTAACTAGTTGCAAAATATTCGTCAAACAAACGTTTAAACTCAAAACGACATAAGTCGGATTTTCGCACAGAAAGCCAACTCAAGTCCTAGAACAACACTTTATTTCCAGTATATCTCATCTATTTCATACAAGCTACACCATGTCACACCACACATAGATATATGGTAGTTGGTTTGCCGAGCTGGTTCTTCGAAGAATCGTGAGAAGCTTCCCACAATAGTTGATTCATTATACAAAGTGCTTTTTATGCTCCATCGACCGGTCTGGTGGACTAAGGCAGCTTAAATTGAATCGTGCCTTTGTAAATTAAAGTTAATGTATATTCATATTAGTTGTTGCCCGCGGCTCCGTCCGCGTATATGCCAGTTATCGCGGCAAATAGTAGCAAATGTGTTATTCTGTTATTCTGAGAAACATCCATCCATCCATACTTACAAACTTTCGCGTCTATAATATTAGTAAGTTATAAGGTGCATATTGACATGTGAAATGTACCCCTTTTTATGTAAATACGTCTCACAGTAGCATATTATTTTTGAATATTTAATGTGTAAATATATAAGAAGTACGGGAAGCAAAACATAGCAATGCCCCATTGATATTACGAAGACGAAAGTTTGTAATTGTGTGCGTTTGTTACTTTTTCACCTTCAAACGGCTGGCCAAAACTTGGCATGGATGTCGCAGAACTTGGATTAACATGTACTTATGTTACACTTTTTATATCGAAAAACTGTAGGTTCCCGTGGAGTAACATTTACCGTGACATTTAGTAAACCAGTTTACCATTGGTAATACCGCGGAGCGCAGCTAATGTGTTATGAAGTTAAAAACACATATTTGAAACTTATTATAATGCCACAAATGTCAAAATTCAACCGCCAGATGAACTCTAGTTTTATTGAATTGGCAACCACTTTTAATTGGACCAGTGGACCACTTGCAAAATTTATTTAAAGATTGATTTAATGCAGTAATATTTTCTAACCTAGTAATATTTTCCAAATTATTAACAACAAAAACAGATAGGTATTATTAGTCGTCAGTTCATAGTAATTAATAGATAGTATAAACATGTTTTGAAGCAGGTATTCGTTCGAGTGAACATGAATGTAGAACTAGACGACCTTCGGAGACCTGTTATGGACCAACAAGTACGTTATTTAGCTGAGCGAAAAAAAACGTGACTCAGAAGAGAGCGTGACCACATTTATCTGCATACTTTGTAACTTTTAATTTGATGGAAGAATTATTTGTACCAGACATTTTTTTAATAACTTTTAAACTTTCGCGTTCAATGATATAATAATGATTATTTTTACGGGAATTAACGCGATCACTTATTTAAACATTCTTTTCTAAGGATTCTAAAGCTGACTCTGTTTTAACACCAACTTTTCGGAGAAGTCGATTATCAACTTCCTATAAAGTTTCTTGTTCAAGGACAGCTGTTTTTGGCTTCGGCTATTTACTTTTTGCTGAATAAAATATTCAAACAAAGACTAATTTATTTTCGTTTTTATTTAGTACAAAAAAGAATTCAATAGAATTTTACGTAAAGCAACTTCGTCACAAGTAAATTGCCAAAACAGTCACAGCTCATTAAACAATTCCGAGCCTTTGTAACACTCAAAGAGCCGGATTAGCTTATTAGTGGATTCACACGACCTCATTACACAGTATTAAACTTATCTTTACAATGCTACATCTAAGTATACTAAACAAAATGGAATCTAAAAATAAAATATTGAGGTTATGCACTTCAAACGTGACGATGGCATCAATAGGGACGTGATTAGACCTTTTCATACCAAAGTTTGCAAAGTATAAATTTATTAGAAGTGATGAAATTTTAATATTACGTACAAAATTTTTGAAAAATTTATAGATCAAACAAATAAGGTTTATGGTCCGGTTTACATGTTTAGTTGTGATAGTACCTACTAAAACTATTGATTTTCCTAAAACCAGTCAATATGATAATGACAAGTCTATGTTTACATCCACACGTCGACGACACAAAATAAATATTAGAAAATTCAACAATTAAGGTCTAAATGTAGTCTATCTATCACTTCTTATTTAGTACTTATTTATTGACATTGATAAATAACAATCCGAATTTAACATGTAAAGCCGTGAACCAACACCTAAAACACTAAATTGATTAAGACACTTGCATTCAGCACGTTTTGTTTTTACATTCGTTCGAATTTATTCTACGCAATTCAACCCATACCAAATTTACCTCGCATCTGCTAAGCGACGTGAATGTAATAAAAAGAGAGAAAAGCTCTCCGCCGACTGGTTGTAAACACGCTAAATAGGACATGTAGGGTAGATGAAGAGAAGGGTGGGATGAAAGAAGGCAAGTAGCCGCAGAAACAAAGAGCTTCCTCCGTCTTACCTGCAACAAAGGAAACTCATATTATTACTCACGGTATTATTTGACACGAGCACACAGACTCGCATGAATAATTTACGATGTACAAATAATAATAAAACTGAGGCTGGCAATTCATGCGTTCTGGACGAGTTAACACTTTTTTCCGCTTTTATTCTAGCCAGATCTAAAAATTAATAAGTCAAATGAAAATTTATAATCCTTTACACAGATAGTTTTAAGTTTACTTAAAAGAAATATCTAAAGTCAGGTTTGAATTTAAATTATAACGTACATAAACACAAAAAAGTAATTAAATAGAAATAAATAATGAAAATAGACATTTAGGTACATGTTAATTAAATGAAAATATAATTTTAAAAACAAATACTCATTTTAAACAGCTGGTAGTTATGTAAATGTGCTTTACAATAAATAATATATTTATAAGTCAACATCAACATAAGTCAACAACAAAGTGTAGGTAGTAAGAGTCACGCTGATTTCAGCACGAACGGGCTGACTCGACCGTTGCGGTACTACCCTCGCACAGAAAATTACCGTAAAATGATAGCGTTCTTGCTGTCGTGTTTCGTTGGTGAGTGCGAGACCGGAGGCCCAATGATGCGAAAGCGTCACAAGGTCGCCATGGTGTGGGTCACCATGCTGCATTGTCCGCATTCGCAATGACTATATCACCACTCTTGGATTCTGCTTTTGCTTTCCATCAGGCTGAGTAGAGTCATTTTGGCAGGTCCAAATAAAAAAAAATAGTTTACTTTAAGCGAATAATACCCATAATACTGTATTCTATAGATAACTTCATAAACTATAATTCAAATGTTAAAATTAAATATATCATGTAATACACGGAAACGTCATATAAATTCTATAAATATGTATAATTGTATAGGTAATATACATCTACACTTACACATAATAATGGGCACTTTTTAAGTAATTCTATATCTCAAAATTACGATTGTACAACTTTTTATTAAGAGCACGAACTAATCCATTTTCGGCATTTTATTTAGAGTGATTTAGATGAGGACAATTTTAATAATTTGGAAGGCTTATTTCGCCAAGGTCACTGGCACCGACGACCGCCTCAATAGAGGCAAGCAGATTACAAAGACACTGAAACCAGTTTCTATTGTTGGTGTAAAATTCGAAGATGACGTCAATATAAAAAACAGACAGTTGTACAAATAACAATCTGTTTCGATGATAGTGTGTGAAAACTTGGGTGGTCTTGATAACATAAACAGTTGTAACGGTGAACTTCGTACAGTAAAAGAACCGTTTGGGGTGGTTTGGGATAGTTCGAAAAAAGAGGTGTTGGTTTTATGCTCCTGATAACATTTACAATAGTAGGTATTTCAATGAATGGAATATAACAATCGTGATATGACACCTTTTTTTCATGTGCGAAAATCACCACAGATACCACCTGCCGTTGAGGTGGTTAAGTCGAAGTCGAACCGCCTAAAAACCCAACGTCGTGTCGGGTACCAGTAACCGAAGAACCAGGTGTAACCTAGAAAGGAAACTACTTGCATCCCACGTTCTTCAAGCCATCAACATCTTGTAGATGACGCCCTGTGTGGCAACGAAAAAAAAAACATCACAATTGGAAGTAGGTTACAGTTAGCATTGACAAACAAGTTCGACCACTAAAACCATGTTAATAAGACTAAAAAGCACTGAGTAACTAACTACTAATAGAAACGAAACCACTTAAAAAGTTGTTGAGACTTCTCCTTATCGCCAAAGCTCACCTTGATCCCATAAAAGACAGTTACGAAACGGTACTACTATTGTGTTTTTCTGATCACCGGTCCTGCTTCAAAAAAGTTGTTATAAAAATATGAAAACATTCAAAGCAATGAAAAAAGAACATTGAAAAGTCATCTCAGACTTTTTAAGGTAAGGTCGAATTTAAATTGTTATGAAAAGTTTGCCTAAAACGTAAATGGCAATTGAATGTATTGTTCAAAACCCCAAAATAAATAAGTTGAATAATCGGTTAAAAGAAGAAAGAATATTTTTGGATTGGTGGCGTCAAACGAATTTTTTGTGGAATTAAGTTGTTAAGGCTCGGCTATTACTGACTTTTCAGTTTTTTTCGGCTATTGAAATTTATATTTAAACATTTTATGCTGAATTTTGTAGCATCATTGTTGTAGAAGAACATTAGATTTAATAAGGAATAGTTACATTTCCCATATTTATAGTTGTAAGTCAGTTTTAATATTTGTTAAGAATTGTTTGAAGGTTATATATATAATAGGAGGATGAAGAAATAATAAGTGTTATCAGTTCAAAGGTTTGAGTTTAGGCCACCTATTTTCCTGAACACAATTACTCACGTTGTTTAAGTGAACGCATATTCAAATCATCAGTTTTACCTTATGTTTTTCCTCTGGTGAAATGTATGATACCATTATAGTTTTTTTTCTTATTTATACAGAATTAACATTATGTGCCTGTTTGTTGAACTTCACTAAGAAGAGCGAGGCTAATTTCCCTTCTTTCGAATGAGAGGCTTACTTCTAGCAGTGGACTATTTAAAGCTGTTAATGAATTGTTAATTAGTTTTATGACATTACAGTGAACAGTATCAGGTCAGAGCGTCTCAAGTCTAATCAATTGCATTGCTTAAAATAATTCTATTTGTTCTTAGGCGTCCTTGCTTGCTTAAAATAAGTCTTTGTTCCCAACTTTACATAAATACTTACATGCTAAGTAGTACTAATGTATTTTAAACCATTGTTTGACTCATATTATGCAAATATCAAAAATATATTTTTAACTATAGAATTATTTAAGTGTTCTACAATGTTTTGCAAGGACTGATGAGGTAAAAAAATGACGAGGATTGACAGCAGAAGATGCGTTGATGGTTTAGGCCAGACCTGCTAGTGGGCTAAAAGAGAATGTCTTAAATAAATTATTAGGCCTCTATTAGAATGTAAGCCAGTCCGAGCAGGTACTGAAAGATGAAGTGATGAAGTGTTACATATTAGCATCGTCGGAATTGAGATTCGATTCTTTGTGCCTACCCTAGAAAGGATTGAGGCGTAAGTGTATTTATATATGTAGTACGTAATCTTAATTAGCGAATGTCTATTTTTATTTATCATTGACGTCATACAGAATGGGTACAATTAACAATTCACAATGTATTGCATCAGGTACATCAGCAACATGTGATCTTTAATGTATTCATCATGCAACACCATCGTGATCTCGTCAATTATTTTATTTATTTATTTAAAAACTTTATGCACTAGGTTTGTACATCGGCGGACTTAATGCCCATGGCATTCTCTTCCAGTCAACCTTTAGGTGGTGCAGAAATCTTTAAAGGTAGGTGCACAGAGGTTACACATTAAATAGTCAGTTAAAGTTAATAGTTCACTAAACATTTAAACAAATACTTACATATATATATATATATATATATAAACATACATACATAAATAAATATAAATGCAAATTGTCATATACATAAATATTATATTTATACACTATGGGTATCAGTAACTTAAGGTTTACTATGGATTAGAAAGTTCTGCCAGTTCACTGAGAAAGAGATCATGTACTTTCCTTTTGAATGTAAATCTGTTGGTGGACATCCTGACTTCAAGTGGGAGCGCATTCCAGAGTAGCACTGCTTGAACAAAGAACGAACAGTTCACGAAGTCGGAGTTGTGAGTGGGACATGAGAGAAGCAGATTATTAACTGAGCGAAGATTTCTATCGTGGTTAGAGCACAGGTATCGGAAATACGGAGCAAGGTAGGTAGGTAAGAATGGTGAGTTGAGAAAAGAAAATAGGTAGGTAAGTGCTCGCTGATTGCGCCGTTGGCGAATCGGCAACCATTTTAACTGGGAACGGAAAGCAGACACATGGTCATACTTACGAAGATTGAAAATGTATCGAATGCAGTTATTAAGAAGACGGTCTAGTTTGTTGAGGAGATCTGCATTCAGGTCGAAGTAACACACATCACCATAGTCGATTATAGGAATTATTAAGGACTGCATAAGTGTGATTTTAGTTTTAGGAGGCAGGAAGTTTTTAAGACGATACAACATTCGCAGGTTTCCAGTTACTTTCTGGCTTACGCTAGTAACTTGAGCACGCCAATCGAGGGTCGAGTCGATAATTAAACCAAGGTCTTTTACTGCAGGACTGTATGGAATAACTAATCCATTGAATAAAATTGGTGGGATCGAGGCGCTATCCAATCTGCTCATTAAACGTTTGCTGCCCACTATGATTGCCTGGCATTTGGTTGGATTAACAGACAGTCCAAATCTCATTGACCAGGATTTTATGAACTCCAGGTCTTTGTTGACCCCATCAATAGCCTGCGTTATGTCCTCCACCCTTGCCTGTGAGTACAGCTGCAGATCATCAGCATACAAGTGATACGCACTCTGAAGATGTTGAGTTATGAGGTTAATAAATATTGAAAATAAGAGAGGAGATAAAATTCCGCCTTGAGGGACGCCAGCGTAAAGATCGCACCAACTTGATGACGAGTCATCAACACGAACACACTGCTGTCGTCCCCGAAGATAAGTGGAGAACCATTCCAGCGTCTCTGAAGACACCCCAAGATATGTGAGGATAGGTAACAGGATATCGTGACTGACGGTATTAAAGGCATTAGAGAAGTCGACTAATACTAAAACAGTTACTTTGGTGTCTTCCATGCCTTTCCTAATATCGCCAGTCACTTTAAGGAGGGTGGTAACTGTGCTGTGTCCGGGCCTGAAGCCTGATTGTAGAGGGCTTAAAAGTTGGTTTCTGTATACAAACTGTGAGAGTTGTTTATATACACAGGCCTCGAGTACTTTAGAGAGGAAGGGAAGGATAGAAATAGGTCGAAAGTGTTCAGGAAGTGAAGGGCTACTATTTTTTGGAAGAGGAATGATATAAGCCTTACGCCACAATGAGGGGAAAGTACCGGAATCGAGAGAGAAGTTGACAATGTGAGTAATTACAGGGAGAATACAATCAAGGATGGTGGTAATCATGCGACGGCTGACGCCATCACATCCCACAGCATTTGAACGAATAGATAAGATAATCTTCTTGGTATCATCAGGAGACACTGGAGAAAAATCAAAAGAGTCAGTAGTGGGACTGGCAAGACCAGATACATAATGTAACGTTTGACGCTTAGTTTGAAGATCCAGTTCAGTCGTGGATGAGAAATGACGGTTGATATCATTCAAACCAATTTTATTATTAAAAACTTGATGTTGTCGTTTACCTATTCCTAGAGTATTAAGAAACTTCCAGATATTGGATGAAGAAGAAGACTCTATGTTTTTAAGTATATGTCGGCGTTTAGCGTTGCGTATCACCTGATTGCACCGATTCCTTGCGGCCTTATATAGGTTCCATTTGTTCTCACAGCGATCCTTCTTGAAACGAAGAAAGCACTGGTCCCTTCGTCTCATGGCCGTTCGGACCTCCTCCGTCATCCAAGGAGCCGGGGCACGTTTGAGTTTTACTCTCCTAATAGGAGCATGGTTGTCGTACAATTTGACAATGGTGTCATTGAAAATATGCACTTTGTCATTCACGTCAGTAGCAGCTGCCATATCCACCCAATCTAATTTAGCAGCGTCTTCGAGTAATTTCTCCACATTTATCCGACGGAAACTGCGAATTTGTAGAAATTTAGGAGGAGGTTTAGGAGGTTTCAGGATGTAGGAAAGGAAGATTAAGTCGTGATGGGAAAAGCCAGGAGCAAGGAGTTGTCCGTGGGAAGAGACAAGGTGTGGGGCAGATATGAACATTAGATCTAGCCAGGTATCCTGGTAGTCTAAATTGTGGTGAGTGGCTTGAAGAGGCAGTATGTGAAGGTTGGTTGCTTGGACGATATGAAGGAGATTGCGTGTACGAGGAGAGTTTGGGGCTAGAAGGTCAGTGTTGAAATCTCCCATGATGATGTGATGTGAGTATTCCGACCCTAAAGATTCTAGTACTGTTTCCAGACTAGAGAAGTAGTTAAGAGATGGGGGGCAGTAGACTACACCTAGAACAACGTTAATTCCCTTGACACAAACCTCGAGGAATAGGTATTCTGCGCAACTGGAAAGATCAGAGGAGGAAGAGGCGAGAATTTTATAGCTTAGAAAATTACGCAGATAGATAGCAACACCGCCACCTCTTCTGTCTAAACGGTCATTACGTATAAGTACAAAGCCTGAGAGAGGATAGGAGGTGGATGGTAGGTGAGGCTTGAGCCAAGTCTCCGAAATCAGGATGGCATGAACATTATTGTCAGAGAAAGTTACGGTTAAATCGCTGAAGTGACTCAATTACCATGATTGTTTTGTATGATAAAGTTATAGGTGATACAGTAATGGAATAATACATGTGTAACTAAGAGGTTTTCTAAACAAATTGTATACAGATTTGTTCATACTGGTACTCGCTGGGTGGTCGAAGATCGACCATTTTATTTTGTTTACTTTTGTAGCTTTCTGTGCCAAATTTCAAATTCTTCCTAAAAAGAGGTACAAAGTTTTTGCTTCACATATTAATATGTAGATTTGCTAAAGTGCGATAAGGATAAAAATGGAATGCTAGGATACTAGCTACTGCTGGTGTTCAAGAACTTATCTCGAACATTGAAGGATCTTCAGCTATTTTTGTTAACAGTACAGAAATTGGTATGAAGGTATTGTTTCAGAATCTAGAAGCAAATTAGATAAATATATCGTGTTCCTTTGAACAGTGAGAATTTTTATGATCATGATATTTTCCTTAAGCTCAGAAATATCCATGGGGTCAAAACGAATAGAGTAGAATTTAGGTTTTCGCTAAAATTGTATGGCTTTACTTTTAATTGCATTTGAGCAAAAGTAATTTGAAAGATAACCATATCATATTTACTGATGGGTACCTTTGATGTAGCCGAAACGATTTCATAAACTGTTATAGGCGTCGTAACAGGAAAATATCGTCTACTAATAAGCTGATATAAGCTTTAATGTCAAGTCGACGAAACAGCAACAGGCTATAAATTCCTAAATTACAACATACAGGAACTATGTGGTCGCTAACGAAATCATAAAGTTTGGCATTCCCGCTGATTCAACAATCGGCTCCCTTTCCTTATATAAAAGTGTAGCGTTATTATAGTAAGACCTGGTCGCGTGTCGCGTGTTCAACCTACGCCGGTCGTCACGCGAGCGAGCGGTTTCCGCGCCTGGCGTGACGCACGTCACAGACACATTTCTATCCTCAACGGTGGAATAAAGAACAGGATTGTTTCGATAACGCTATGCCGATTACATTTATGTACCATGACTATTTGTTTTTAAACCCATACGAAATTGTAGTTTCATGAAAGTTCTGCAAAATTGCATGTGCTGTTATGGCCCTTCAAATGATCTGGCGGGTCGTGGCCTGATGATTGCTGAGGTTCGACTAAGACTTCGTATTTTCAATATCCTAAAGCTTACTCCTTTTTGAGTAACCACGACAGTCAATGGAACACGAAAAACAAAATAAGTTTTTATATAGTTGAAAAAGATCGCAATACTTTTTGTCACTCCACTTACTAGCATTTTAAACATTCACATGTACAGTTGGCGCTTTTTGTCAGGTACTTAAGTAATGGACAAAAGCGTTCAAGAGATAAGAACAAGGGATTAGAGAGCAGGGTGGCTGAGGCCGGCCGCCGGGGTGGGCTTTAGTGGAAACGCCATAAACTCTTGGCTCTTGCGTACTCTTGGTGTCCGGAGATTCGTGTAGGTTTTCCAGTCATTCACCAAAAAAGTCATATACTTTCTTGTTCATTGACAACGATCATCAAAACGGTCATTACTTCTGTGTTTTGAGAACAACAGATGTGCGAGTGTACTCCGAGGGTAACATGGAGTCATTCTAGACCTCCTTTACTGCGATGGATAGTCCCTTGCCGTGTGCCATCGTCGTTAGCTGCAAGTGTGGTCTGAACACGCAACGTCGACTAGCGGAGTGTTCAACTAATAACTCCAATTTAAACTAATAAAAACGGAATCGAATTTAGTTTTTACTTCTGAACTTACTTTACGACTATTCATGTTCTGACAATACAAACAGGGGATAATTTTGGCAACTACATGTGAAATGCGTAGGTAATGAACCTTGCGCTGTGAAATGATTAGAAAAGGCCGAACTCATATAACTCAATAAACTTTTAACTTGCAAAGTGTACTTGTTGCCTAATCTATACAAATAAATAAAATTGGAGTGTCAGTTTGTAATATTAAAATAACCTAATTTTAATATATTTTTTTTAATTTTAATTTAAAATAATTTTACTAAATGCATATGTATGTATACACGGTACATATGCCAAAAATGTAGTCTGTCTGTCTGTCTGTTTGTTCCGGGTAATCTCTGGAACGGCTGAACGGATTTTGAAGGGACTTTCACTGGCAAGTAGCTGATGATCCAGGGAGTGACTTAGGCTACTTTTTTAGACTAACTTTGTCCCGCGGTGTTACTCGCTACAGCTAGTTGCAGAATAAATGATTTCATTTCATTTAAGTAATAAGTGGAGGACCAAGAAAAAGTCACTTGAAGAAATTGTTGCAAAATCATTAACTAATTGTCTTCGTTAATGGTCTTTAAAGTTACCAAACCAGATAACAGGAACTGTCTTGCATACAAAGAACACTTGTACGAATAGAACAAAGCTTCATGAATAGCATAAGAAAACCTGGTGTATAACTATTTTATTTTTGTGGTTCGTATAATTATTTATGTTTTAAATTTGGTTGTTGTACTTTTGCAACAACAACTATTGGCAAAACTGAGGGGCAAAGCTAGTCTATAAAAAGTAGTGTATGCTACTTCTTATATCATCAGCTATCTGTCAGTGAAAGTTAGATCAGCCAGAATAAACAGACAGATAGACAAAAAAATTATAATTAATTTTACTTTAATTACCGTATATACGCAGGGCAGTGCCATTTTGGCAGCTCAAATATAAAAAAAAAAATATACGTTCACATGCATTTAGCGAGAAACTGTTATTTTGAAATTATAAACAGACACTTAAGTTTTATTCATTTGTATAGATAACAAACTTATGAAGAATTTTCGAAGTACATCAAAAAACTCTTTCTTACACGCAATAAATAACAGATATGAACTGGTTGATTTGTAAGGGGACACTTGAATACTTACACAAAATAGTTTTCTCATAAGAAATGTCACAATCGAGACCAAGCCTAAGACAAATTAGCAAAGTGCACGCAAGGCGACAGACAGGTGCCGGCACGCGAGCGGCGTGTTAGAAAGCGCGCTGAAACACGCACAAGGTTTTGTCATGCAGATTGCTAGCTTGCACGCTCAAATTACCCATTCAACAACTAAATACAGGAAGTGTTTCGAAAAAAAAAGCCGGAGGTGACTAATTTTAGATGGTATTACCAAATTAAAAAAGACTATATTTACATTAGAGATACTACGCCAAAATTATCTACTTCAATTGATTATCCAAGTTTTTTCGAGTAAAAGCGACACCGATTGGTATCCCGACAGACCCTGGACTATCTACAGCTTACAGAGGGCCATGAATTTTGACCCTCGAAATAGTATCAGCTTGGTTCATAAAACATTTTTCGTTCTACAGAATAATACAAGTACCAGTGAATAAAACAGACATCTTACTTTGGCAAGACATGTAAATAAACATATAATCTTGCTCGAAAATAGTAAAGTTCAATATTAATCGAAGCAATCTTTGCACAATCTAATTTGTATGTCTGATATGTCTGAACTGTACTGTGTGGGTGTCAGTAATTCACTTACAGTGTACGAATGAGCAAAATGAACACTATGGGCAGGTTATTCGAGGTAGGTAATACAGTTATATTTGGTCGTATATCAATAAGAGAAACACATCAATATCTTGCTGTATTTATAACATAAACAGCTTTTAGTACCTCTGCTGGTCATAGGCCTGTATTAGATCGCCTTCCAGACTGGTTCAGGATGGGTTTCTTTCAAGTTTTCCTTCAGCTTACAGTGCTGTCGTCCTGTGTAATTTGCTACCTTAGTCTGATCTCATGACAATCGCAGAGAACAACTTCAAAGGAACAACAGTCGTATTAACACTAGTGAAGCTAGTGGTGCTTTTGGAAGATAAAGAGAAGCTATTTCAATAGCCTTACAAGGCCACCTTAATTAAATAAGGACCATGCAATTTCCTCGTAAATTTAGCAAGCATTCGTGACGTGGCTAGTTACCTCATTACACCAGGTTTTCATGTTTCAGCATCTGCTAGTTGTAACATGTAGAATTGTTTTGACGGATGTATTGCGGTAAGAACCGACGTGCATTTAGGCTAATGTACACCAGTAAACTGTAATGGCTTGTAATGTTACCAAATGATTCTTATTACAGATATGTGCCTCACCATTATTTCCTTAAACGATGTGACGTAAGAGAAAACTATACGAGTACTCGTATAGTTTCTGTTATATTTATATAATGAAGGGATAAACTAACATTTGTTTCTAACCAACAACTTCTTTATCAAAGATTTTGACATTCTAGTCATAGAATGTGCGAAGACTCTACTGTGTACTCTCTCATCCTCTAATGTGAAAAAACTTACTTGACCATATAAACTGATATTATATTCATGATCATTCAAACATCAAAAATAAAGTATAGATATATATATTTATATCAGTTGTCTAGTGACCATAATACAAGCTCTGCTTAGTTTGGGACTAGATGAACAGAACAGAGGGAACAATTTGAATTACTGTAACACCTTGTATACCATACCTATACGATGCAATAAAGTATTGAGTATTGAGATAGTTCTGTGTGTCAGATGTTCAAAATATTTATTTACTCAATTTATTCATAGTAATAGTACTACTCCTTACCACATGTCGGACTATATGCTTATGTACTTAATAATTAGACAACTTAGTCAAGAAAAAAGGTGTTTATCAAATATCAGGACCGTCAATTTAAAATATCTTTGCGTAACGTACACTACAATCAATCGTTGCGTGTTTCGAGTTATTATTTTACACTGTTACGAGTGATTGCGTTAAAACAAATAACATGTGCGGTATCATTAGCTCGGCCTATATAATATGTTTACAGCTGTGTAAATGTGCCTTATTAGTTGCGTGGATGTCACGTATAAACTAATCACAATTTTATAATCGAGTGTTTCCTTCTTTTATTATCATTAGACACTGTTTCAAATGTCGCAATTGCACGGAGTAATGAGATAAGGTGCACCAGGGCCGTTATCAGGCCCTTGCGGCACCCCCACGCAAACTGATCGTATAACACGTGTATATTATATCAAAGTGTAGCTATTTCATTTTATATTTATCTTTCAGTACAGAACCTACAATCGTATCGCCGTTGACATTTCATGTTGTTCCACATCAATGAGCCACGTGGTACTTGTCAAAGGCTTTCTAGCCATCATGCCAATGCGTATAAAGAATGAGCCCAATATCGTTCTTTTGTTAGCTCTAGCATTATATGAGCACGTGTTAATAATGAGCTGATTTTATACACCGGAATCTGTTTACAAAAAATACCGCACAATTATTTTAAGTTTTAAATTTCCTAGGTTTCTCATCATTGTTCGTGGCTTTACCTGACTTATTAAAAAACGTGTCGGTAATTTAATTTACCGTGTGATGATAAACTGTGTGCTACTGGCATTCGGTTCAGACATAAATGAAGTTAGACAATCCATTTTTATTGCTCCTCGAAATGTGATGAGCTCGATTGTAACTTTTATAGAACAGTCGACCAAATGGCAATTTTAATGATCGACGTTGCAGTTAAGCTAAGCACGGAGCCCGTAAAACTCAACACACGAACCCAATTTGGGGCGTGACTGCTGACATTAAAACCGTTGACATTTCGTGTCTACAACTACCCTCACTAAGTGGCTCTCTATAGCGTGATATAAATACTTAAATTGTTCGAAGTTTGCATATAGAGCGCTTCGATTGTGAATTAGGTTTTCTGCTTACTCTGCACCGTATTACATTAATTTTTAATCCTTTATCTATACAAATAAATAAAATTGGAGTGTCTGTTTGTAATACTAAAATAACCGCTTTTTACTAAATGCATATGTATGTCTGTCTGTCTGTCTGTTTGTTCCGGGTAATCTCTGGAACGGCTGGACCAATTTTGACGGGATTTTCACTGGCAGGTAGCTGATGATCCGGGGAGTAACTTAGGCTACTTTTTTGACTAACTTTGTCCTGCGGCGTTACTCGCGGTACAACAATAACCGCGGGTAACACCGCGGGGTTCAGCTAGTCATAAATACATTTAAAAAATACTTTGAAGATGTTGAAAAAGAAATGGAAGTTTAAATATAGCATACTAAAATTTAAGTACAAAGGTTTATGTTAATGGCATTTGTAACGTCGGAAGATTTTTAACTCGATACCACTTTCTTTACTGACAATCGACTTAGTAAAATCAGAATTGTTTTCAGTTGCCAACCTGAATAAGACGATAATAATCTATTGTAACATTAACCCAGTGTGATCTCAGACAATAATCACATCACAATAAGGTTTATTTATAGGCCTGCAAGTGGAGACAATTAGTCACGTGCCAGTGACATTACGCACTGTACTTGTCAGCGTAATCGTCTACGTCTCTATATGAGTGGCCTACCAGCTAATACATAGGGTTGATACAGACATTAGCACGAATTAGGAAACCAGGGACATTTATGGCATTAGCATTTCATTTGTATACAAACATACACTCAACGTCTATCTCCGAAGAGGTAAGCAGACCATCAAATGAATCATCAAGCAAAAATAGGCAACATATTAAAAGAAACATTAGTTTAGAAGGAAATGTGCATTGCGAATGTACGGAGTACCCTGCTATGTACATTCCCAATGCACCTGTTTTAAGATTGCCTATTGCAGAATCCTGTAACCGAAAAAAATATTTACTCACCTCGAATGAAAGCACTTCAATTGTATATAATACACACACATTATATACAGTACTAGCTGAACCCCGCGGTGTTACCCGCGGTTGTTGTTGTACCGCGAGTAACGTCGCGGGACGAAGCTAGTCTAAAAAGTAGCCTAAGTTACTCCTCAGATCATCAGCTACCTGCCAGTGAAAGTTCCGTCTAAATCGGTTCAGTCGTTCCAGAGAATACCCGAAATAAACAGATAGACAGACCGACAGACAGACAATTTTTTTTTAAAATGTTGTTTTGGTACCTGTACCCTGTATACATACATATGCATTTATTAAAAAGCGGTTATTTTAATTTTACAAACAGACACTCCAATTTTATTTATTTGTATAGATGTATAGATTATCCGGACGAAAACTGGGACAAAAATTAACAATTTTAAAAGTTGTCGCGCTGGGATTAAGTGGTAGTAAGATAGATTACATGAGTCTAAAACTTAGAGCTTTAGAATACAAAGTAAAACACAGCAGCCCTAGTGATGCATCATCGCAGACCGATAACTGACCTCAGGGTCGACAAATGAACAAGGAATATTCCGCTGGTGATTACGACATTACTTCATGACGTGTTTACAGTATAAATGCTGTTATTAACACAGTCATGGTTTACTTTATCAACAGCCTTAAATTGTCTACAGCTGGACACAGGCCTCACGAGTGTTGCCCACGATGCAAGGCCAAGACCAGTCTTGGTCTTGGTCTTGCGCAAGAGTCTCGCAAGTCTCGCAATTACCTACTAGCCTATTGCTATTTATTAAACCTTATTTTATATCTTAACAGCACTGTTAGGACGTGTCTTAAATTATTTAGAAATTTTAAGACGTATCTTAACAGTGCTAGTAAGTTGTTCTAAGATATAAAGTAACGTTTAATGAATAAGGTAATTGCAAGACTTGCAAGACTCTTGCGCAAGAACAAGACCAAGACTGGTCTTGTTCTTGCATTTTGGGCAACACTCACGAGAAAGGATGTTTTGTTTTTATGATCAAGCTACCAAAATTACTCTACTCTGCCTGATGGAATGGTCACCATCCTCAATGCGAACGTGGACAGTGCAGCGGAGGACCCACACTATGGTGGTCTAGTGAGATGTTTTTTCACGCCCCTCATAAAGGACCCGGGATCATAATGGGAAGAGAACACGTGCGGTGGTAGGGTTCATGTTTTGATCGCTCGGCACAAGGAGGAAGAACTGAAACGTTGCGTTCGAGAACGTATGTCTACCACTCTAGAAGGGTGACTTCGAATGCCAACACGTGTTGTCCTTGTAGAGTTTGTTACAATACTTTCTTTCCTTACAGTGCTGTTATACCATGGCGTGTACCAGCTTAGTCGTCACTTACGCCACCCACGGGATGAGCAGGGTGATAGTGATACTCCGTATTTATAAGCCGTCACCACACGAACTGTTAAATTAATAACATTGAAGAAATTCTTTTCTCAATTCCTGATAAGTTAAGAGATAAAATAAAAGACGTTTCGATCTACTGTATGTGACGTAGATTAGTGAACTTGGCTGTAGGAAATTGAAGTTACTAAAACTGTAAGACTGTACTATAAACAATATCTTTTGTGATTAATCCGATAATAAATCGAGTAACGCCGCGGGACAAAGTTAGTCTAAAAAAGTAGCCTAAGTTACTCCCTGAATCATCAGCTACCTACCAGTGAAAGTTCCGTCAAAATTGGTCCAGCCGTTCCAGATTTTTTTACTACATTTTTGGTATTTGTAGCGTGTATACATACATGCATTTAGTAAAAAGCAGTAATTTTAATGTTACAAACAAACACTCCAATTTTATTTATTTGTATGTATTTGCGTAGTGGCAAACTTCCGGGTTTGGACAATTCATGTTTCTATAATTAGATTATGTACTGTAGTACTGTCTGTTTTTATACAGAAAGTACAGTATCGTGTGTAGAGACTTGTATTACACTTGTGGCACATGTTTTTATGTTCTGAATCGATTGAGAGGTTCACTTTTAATGAAGGCCTGCCCTTTCATGATAATCCAAACCTGTTCTAACAGGAAACTACAATAAAAATGTGTATCGAAGGAAGTCCGATATTTAAACCTTCTTAGAATTGTGAGCTACGCTAAAAATTAAACAAATCAATCTCCTTCTTTTTAAAAATTACTTATTAAAATGTCAATGCATTTGATTATCTCCTTAAGTTTAAAACATGTGTATACCGAGCCATCCACTTAATAACCCCCACAGCTTTGGTTTATTAAAAATAATCTGTCAGAAAAGAAAAATACATAGGTACCTTTAATCTTTATATATATAATTCTTCTGTGAGTGTGTATGTCACTGAACTACTGTCAATATATAATTCTTCTGTGAGTGTGTATGTCACTGAACTACTGTCAAACGACTGGACCGATTTTGATGAAATTTTTTGTGTGTGTTCAAGGGGATCTGGGAATGGTTTAGATTCACAATTTTGTCCGCTGGACAATGTTTTTTTAGTTAATTTTTAATTTATTAGTAGTTATGGCAAATCGACGTTTGCCGGGACAGCTAGTTTTTATATAATATCATTGATAGGTACGTTTTAATTTACATAAACCAGGTTGGTCGTCAAAAACAGACAGGGCACGTGTCACATTACTACATAATATTTATCTATACAAATAAATAAAGTTGGAGTGTCTGTTTCTAATATTAAAATAACCGCTTTTTTACTAAATGCATATGTATGTATACACGGTACATATACCATAAAAGTAGTTAAAAAAACTTTAAAAGCGGCGTTACTCGCGGTACAACAATAACCGCGGGTAACACCGCGGGGTTCAGCTAGTATTACATAAAAATGTGATGCTACACAAATACTTGCGATAATGGTAAAGTATGCAAAGTTATGCAATATACATTATATTTACACTCTATTGCGCAGTACACAAGCTAAGAAGCTAAGTTAAATACACATTTTATCAACACTTATCTGTTTACATATTCTAATAGACACAACAGAGTTTTGAAAGCCATAATAATATTACATACTATAGTAATTTAAAGAAAACATGGCTAGTGTTAGGTGGTCACGTCCCTACTGTTTAGTAAGTTTAGTGTAACATCACTAGAGGATGTCATGTCGACACTTCCGCTTAGTGGCAGGGACAGATTGATTCTGGACAGCTAAGCGACTACATTGTATGTACTGTGAACTATCTATCTATACTAATATTATAAACACAATAGTGTGTAAGTGTGGATGTTTGTTACTCTTTCACGCAAAAACTACTGAACGGATTTGGATGAAACTTTACAGTAACATAGCTTTTACATCGGAATAACACATAGGCTACAATTTTATGCGATAACCAACATATACGCGGGGGGAACAGCGGGCTACAACTAGTGTATAATAAACCAAGTCAATCAAGGCTTCAATGAAGACGTGTTTCATTGAAGCCTTGTAAGCTAGATGGTCTGGAGTGTTGCCTTAAACTTTGGTCTGAAGTTAGCGAGTTTTTACTCGTAATTAAATTAAAATTTAAACAAATATAATGTCTGCTAGCACTTCTTCTATAGAGGTTAATATACACGCATGAAAATATGAATGCACCTGCGGATGAATATCTAAAATTGTATTAATTTGAAAAAGGATTGAGACCGGTTAGTTTGGATTTTACAAACATGTTTTTTAACAGGATATTGCTGGTAGCTAACTCAAATTTCAAACCAACTTTTTTGTTTAACAAACATATTATTAAACTATCCCGAAATAATGTTTAGCAGACTTGATATTCCATACTTAAGAAACAACAAAATGATGATATGATGAATTATGAACCCAATACTCGTGAGCTGCAACCCGCGGTCATCGCTACAATCATAGCTCAAAATAGACACTCATAATTCAACTTCATAGTGCATATAATTTTAGCTTCTTTATAACAAAACGTAAACATTAGTGGGTTGGTTCGGTTTGTTTACTAATTCGATCCACATCATACACAACGTAAACACTTCTGATATTTCATCAAAGATACATTTGCTTTACCATCCTACACATATTTATAAGTCATTTTCAAGGAGACCTCAATCGTGTGTTGGAGAGTCAATCAGTTAGATGCCTGCTTGTAATTTATAGAAACGATATATTTTGGAATATCTACCACGACTTTAAGTCCGAAGCTCGCCTAGACTTGTTAAATCTTGATGAAATACCTAATCATAGAAACTATGGAAGTTTTTGCTTTGTGGTAAGCAGATACATAGTAGGAGCCGAAATGTTTCCAGGCATGTCATTAAATGGAATATCATCAGCATATTATGCAGCGAATTTATTATTACTATTGATTTCGCGTATATTTTGAAGAATACATCTAATATATAAAAATCAATAGCTGCTCGTTTGTCTCGCGAAAACTCGAAAACGGGTGGGCCTATTTAGCTGATTTTGATTTTGAAATGTTTGTCGTAGTTCAGGAAAGGTATAAACGGCGAATTTTTTTTAAAAATCTTGAAAATTCAAATGTCACGTGTGCGAAGTAGCGGGCACAGCTAGTACTAAATATAATTGAAATCCAAGATCAAGTGAAAGCAAAAGTTTCTTTACTAGATTTAGCAATCGCAAATTTCTGACAATGAATGAGATGTAGAATGGTGACTACCGTCTCACTTACAATACAATATTATAATCTGCGATATACCTCAAGGTCAGAAAGGAGTTGCTGCCATGAGTGTGTCAAACCGTTCTAAATGTGTATGACTAGGTAATAGATAAAGCAGTCGAACTCAGCTTAACACTGCCAGTAAAATGTCTAATGGATACTCTATCACTGAATTTGTTCAGAGACAGGTATATGATTAAGTAACGTAGTGTGATCGGCATTAGATTGGGGTGAGACGGTTCTTTAAGACATTATAACAACACCTACTAAAACACGCTGTGGAACATCGATGCCAAGGCAGTCAACTACAAGAGACCCCAAGTAGCAGTTGAAAAATGATTAATAACTATTTTTGGTGATACTGCAAAACCCAGATATTTTTATATCATAATATGTTACGTGTGTTTCTGTATTAAAATTCTGATAACATAGGTCAACTTGGTCACGAAATTTTTTATAAGTATTACGTAAAAGACTTGAAAATGTGTAATAATGATTAATTATTAATGTTCGTAATAGATAGTAGTCAAACATGTTAACCTGCTCTACACTACAAAGGTTGCTGACGACGACGAGTTGGTACAATATATCGGTTAGTTTTCTAGTTTTGTCTCATAAATATTTAATTTTGTATCCGATACTAAAAGAGATCTAGTGGCTTCGCACAATTTTGCTTTATAAGCTCAAGGTAAAGATGCTAACGTTATTACTACCTCTACCATCACGTTTATGAACCGTTGCTGGTAAAAAGTAAATAACTGATCTAACAGTCACGACGGTTGTGGTATATTGTTGCGGAATTGGAATACTGTAAAACTATGCAGATTCTAACTTCACATTATAATCAAATACTTACTTAATTTGTATACTCAGTATTAAGGGCCACTTTCATTACTTACTAATGAAGTTCTTATTAGACTATTTTGAACTTATCAACCAGATAACTACAGATTTCGATTTCACAAGTCTCGGATAGACTCAAATATATCAGCAAACCATATTTATATTTATTAGCAACATTTTTTGTCATATGTTAGATAACTATCTGACACTTTATCAGAAACTAGTAAAACTGGCCCTTAATTTAATTAACGATAAAATTGCTTTCATTACTTGTTGATAAAAAAAATATATATAATTGCATTGTAATCAGAATTAAAGGTATATTCTTTCAACTCAATCGAAATTCGGGAAGTGGCTTAAATTGAACTTGTAACATTTGATTACAGACAAATATCGAGACAGGTGAAGCTAAATAAAAGCTTGTAAAATATTGGTGGCACACCCGGATGATTGGCTCCTTGGCTAATGATGGTCATACATACTAACCGCAATCCTTTAAAATTTTCAAGAAAACTTGGTGCCATAAGGCAACCTCATTTAGCTGGACATTTATGATTTTTTATAGAAACGTTTCATTGAGGATCTGATATAATAAAACTTTATTATCATGACGTCAAATAAAAAAAACAGTAAGAACCTTGAATAAATTGATGTACCATAATACCAAACAGCGCACAAAGCCAGTTTCTTAAGGTCAAAGATAAAAATAAAAATACACTTAACCAATAAATGTCCGATTAAAAATATATCACCTTCAAAAGCAGTTTGACTAGATGAGCAGGTTAATTTGTTAATACAGGAATCGCAACATTCTATGTTTTCAAAACTTACTTCTAAAACTAGTTGACTTCTTAAGAATGCTACTATGTTTGTTTTATTTAAATTACATATAATCTCTCCTCCTTCTCCACGAAACTCCTAAATCATCTACGATTCGCGTACAACATTGTCGTTTTTGCAGAAAATGCTATAGGATTAGAGAGTATGGTTACTGAACTAGCTAGAGAAAGGGGATGAGGATAGGAGGATGTGGATGAGGGGAAGGAAAGGGGTATGGGCCTCCGGTATCCTTACTCAATCGGTAACACAGCGCAAATGCTATTTCACACCGGTTTTCTATGAGGCCGTGGTATCACTTCGGTCAAGCCGGCCCATTCATGCCGAAGCTTCACTCTCCCACTGTCACCAAGAGACTTGAAAAGGAAAAAAGGGAGACCAATTAAAAGATGGAGAGACATCTTTAAACGGAGATGTGGTTCGTATTGTATGGGATTGGCGCGTGAAAGGGGTGTATGGAAATGTTTCTGCGAGGCCTACGCCGCAGAGGCGACTACTACAAGTTAACTATAATTTAAAAATAAGGTTGGATTTAAGAAAGTATGTATACATTAAAATCTATTTATGTATACTATAAAAAATTATATGTATCCATACAAAAGATTTGGTAGAAAATAAAAAAAATAAGGCTATTTTTATTTTATTTACTTTTAATCTAATTTGGTACGTTCAATCTAAAGTGTTGGTATGTCCAAATTAATTAAATCGATCATTGAGAAGTGACTTGCCCTTTTTTCTTTGTCCTGTGTTATTATTTATCCTACTAATATTATAAATGCGAAAGTTTGTAAGGATGGATGGATGTTTGGATGTTTGTTACTCTTTCACGCAAAAACTACTAAACGGATTTGGATGAAACTTTACAGTAATATAGCTTATACATCAGAATAACACATAGGCTACTATTTGCCGCGATAACCGACATAAACGCGGGCGGAGCCGCGGGCAACAACTAGTAACACTATATTTCTATATTTTATTCTATATCACGTCTTGTGTGTTTTACACTCATTGTACATACTGAGTCAGGACAAGATTGCGGGTTTAAAATCCCTGTAATGGTAGGTACTATTGCTGTGCATTTCTGAAGCATAAATTATGTGGCTAGAGATTCTAGTTATTTCTTCTTCATCTATCATCAAAATTGGAGTGTCAGTTTGGAATATTAAAATTACCGCTTTTTTACTAAATGCATTATGTATACACGGTTCAGATACCAGAATAACATTTTTACAATTTTTGTCTGTCTGTTTGTTCCGGCTATTCTCTGGAACGGCTGGACCGATTTTGGCGGGACTTTTACTGATAGGTAGCTGATGATACAAGGAGTAACTTAGACTACTTTTTTTAGACTAGCTGACTAGATGTTACTCGCGCAACGACAATAACAGCGGATAACACCGCGGGACTCAGCTAGTAGTGAGTCCCGCGGAATTATCTAGACTTCTTACTCCATTGAACTTAATGAGTAACTAATTCCTTGCTACACTTTGCAAAATCAACGATACTCAACATCTGCAAGAGGCTACTTTTATAAAGCTAGCAGAAAAATTGCCATATCTAATAACTAATATGTGTTAGTAGTTTGTTGTTTATCAATGTTTTAGTGTGCTCATAGATAAATAAAGAGTGAGCTAAGTAGATAACAATAATTGATGTCAGTACAGCGCTATCTGCAGATAAACATCGGACGATAATCAACGAGCTTAAAGTGGATGACGTCAATGGCTATCGAATATTACATTACAACATAGTTAGACTTTAGGACGCCCACGTCATAAATGATTGGTTCGGTATTGATAAGCAAATTAGATTAATCATCTAGTCACTTACCTTTTTGGTCTTTGGAAATATTACAGCAAACTCCTAGTTAGGAAGTAAGGCTATCACTCAGGGTTTCAAGGAGAATGGTCGTGATTGCCGTGGGTACTTATCCAAGACAAACAATTGTGTGATGAATACGGTCATTTGTACTGTATCTATGTGTCATTTGGATGTAATCAGAAATACAGCCCAGAGATAGAGAATCTCAAGGTAGTAGAACCACGCTGATTTCAGCACGAACGGGCCGGCTCGACCGGGGCGGTACTACCCTCGCACAGAAAATCAACGTAAAATGACAGCGATCATGCTGTCGTGTTTCGTTGGTGAGTGCGAGACCGGAGGCCCAATGATGCAGAAGCATCACTAGCCCGCCATGGTGTGGGTCACCATGCTGCATTGTCTGCATTCGCAGTATGGTGACCACCACTCTTGGATTCTACTCATGCTTTCCATCAGGCAGAGTAGAGTCATATTGGCAGGGTCAAACATAAAAAAAAAAAAAAAAAAAAAAGCTCAAACTTTCAACAGTATCACTGAGAGTTTTTTTTGTTGGTACGTCAGATTTTGGAGCATTTTAATAAAATAAAATTCAGGGAGCAACAGCTTGCATACTGTTTACCTTTCATGTGGGTACCTAATACTAACACTATTGTACCTTTTTATTTGACTTTTAAAAAGAGTGGCCATGAGTTTCCTTGCCAGTATTCTCATGAGGGTCTACGCATTTTGGAAATTGGAAGTTATGGATTGACACAAGCAGGTAGTAGATTTTGGTGTTTTCACCAAATTTACCTTGACAATCCAGCACATGATGTGGCGTCTGTTTGTGTCGATCTATGATTTTTAACTGTAGCTTCAATTTGACGTTCATAAATGTCACTTAGTGTCTTAATTGAATAAATGATTTTGAATTTGACATATATTTATAATAATTCGGGTTACGATAACACATCATCGTCATCAACAACCTTAACAGTCCACTGCTGGACATTCTTAGAAAGAGAGTTTGGTCTACTTATACCATGATAACTTCCGCACGTTATAGTACACGTCAGTTTGATTTTTATGAGCAGACGGCCGCGTATTACTTGTGTCAGTTATATTACTCGACAATTAATTTCAATTTTTCATAGATAATCTCTGAATATGATGGCCATGAGATATCACACCCTTATCCTTATTTACTAATCTAACAAAACATTTTAAATACGCGGCATCCTTGAACACTATGTGTAATGGATCAATAACGTTATTAATGATCGGTTAGACCTGCTTAAGTACATCCGGGATCAACGGCTACCTAATGCTTTCAAGGTAAATTATATTTGTTAAAGTAAACGGCATAAAACAACAGATTTTGTCTGTACATATAACCATATACTTTAAAAGTGGCGGTCAGAAATGAGCCTCTTTTTTTATAGATGGTTTAATAAAACTCCAAGAAATGAATTGGAAGTAGGGTAATACTACTAACGACACTAACAAAGCTAGTGTTTCACTATTTAAATCTGTGCTAATTCCGTATTCTCAGAAAACACATTTGAGATCATACAGAACAATACGTGACTTCATCACGAACAAGTAAAGGCTCAGTGTAAGTACTTAGTAACGAAAAAACATACGAGCTCGACTACTTCAGCTGGTTAAATAGACCGAGTAACGATAGAACTATTTTCTTCACACCGGTAATGACAATGTATGGTGATTCTGCCATCACCGTCATTGCCTAAATATTAATGTTATAGCTCATTACATCTGGCAATAAAATTTGATAACAATGTTAGTATATGTCTCGGTTTGTTGACACATTCATGGATCTTAACACGCAATCTGTTTCGTATATTTAAGAAACACATGAAAGAGTAATGAATTTGAAGCGTTTCCGTGAATTAGTATGTTTCGTGGCTTCTATATCTATATTTGTGGCAGGTTGCCAACTGCTTACTATGAAAAATATGTCTGATATCTATACCATAGCGATTGTATATGTAAAAGTAATTATGAACAACTCTATTTTAATTCGGGATTTCGTTTCTATTTTCAGTACAGATCACGTTCGATCTCGTCAGGTGAAGTCTCGTGTTCCTAACTATTTCAGAAACAGGAAAAGGGCCTCGGTGAGTGTCAATTATTTGTGGAGCATATATTATTAGGTACCTACTTGTTTGATTCTAATATTTCGGTAAACACGTACTCACATACTCGTAATAGTGAATAATAACTCCAAACTTCTTTTACAATTATCACAAAATTAGTATACTAATCAAAATTCATTGAAACGGAACTACAATACAAACAAAATCATAATGAATTAGTGACGAAGTAAAAAAACACTAATTTTTTTATGTCAATAGACAACGTGAATGGCCACATGTCTGAATTAAAGCTCTGCTTACTTGTCCTTAACGAATAAAAGAACGATCCCAACTAACCGGTCAACAGAAACGAGTTTCTGCGACACAAAAAATAACTTGTTATATGTTTGTGTGTACGCTAAGAAGCGGAACATTCATTTAGATCCTTGTCTATTTCTGAAATTGTCTAGTTCTGTCCCACAACTAGCTAAAATGGTATAAAAAGAACTCATATCTTGTTATTTCAAGTATTTATTATAAAATGCATTATCAACTTTGCTATTTCGGTTTCATGAAATGGAAAACGAATTTTGAATGTATAAAAAAATACGTTTTTCAAGTGACGTTTTAATACAAAACCAAAAATTCAGCGACCGGCAGTATAGCGCGGTCAATACAGAAGAGCTTACAACAATCTCAGCGATATTGGGAAATATTTCGAGTGTTTATCCCATTCAGAATCTTATGTAAGATGGTGAAACCCATGGCTCATTTCAACTGCCATGTGTTTCACATACAAGTAAATAACGGTTCGCTGACAGAATATATTACGATAGATCCTATTTATCGAGTAGGGATTCTTGGCATTGAAATGGAGAGTGACGTCAAACTTGACTGACCAGACGCTCGTAACATTAGCACTACAGGGACTGGGTAGAACTTTGGAACATATGTTTATACATTTATAAATAACACATTTTTTTGTAACGGCCACCAGGCTTCTTAGGTTGCGGCAGACCTGATACACTAGTTTGACGTCAGATATCCATCAATCAAACAATACCAGTCCAATGTTTAATATAGATATCTCCCAAAGTGCTTCTTGGCTATATTCTTCATGCGGTTCATCTGGCTTGTTGGTTCTTTCGTTTACCAATTTACGGACTTCAGTCCTAGTAGTACAATTGCTGAAACGGCTTTGTTGTCAGCATCAGACCTATTATTCCCGTGGGTGTTGTCAGAATTGACTCAAGGAACAAACTACATAGGATGACAGCACAGCAGAGAGAGGAGAAACTTGAAACAAATAGGGAAGGAACCTGTCATACTAACGTCATAGTAGACCAAAAAGTCAATTGTAAGGAAAGGCCTATATTCAGGTGATGACTATTATTAGGATACAAGAACCCTTAAGAGAAAAGCAATAACTATAAACGTTTAAGTGTAATGGAATTCACAAGTAATGGACGTGATACGACGAGCAATATTTTTTCTTCATACATCGATCAGAATTATAGGGTTTTCCCCGCAGCGGTACCCACCGAACTGGATACATTGCATAACTTTTGTTCACTTTTGCTCCGAGCCTGTTAGCTCTTCGGTATTAAACAGAGCGCTCATCAAATTCTATATTTACATGTACTTGTAACCGTACTCAATCGATTCATGACTGATTCCCTGAAAACCGTGTTGGTTCTATATTTACTACTCAACTATTGCACAACTGTTTTGTTTTTAAGCTTGCACTTATGAATATTGTTACAACTTCAATCAGTATTTTTGTTGGCAATCTTCTTGAGTAATTTGAATTGAGTTCTTGACGTCACAGACTTATTGTTTATTTTTTTTTCACAGTTACACTATGTTATGTTATCTGTGTGAGAAGACCATAACTAACAATATAATCTTAAAACAGAAACAAAGGACTTTTGGTTTAGTGGTTAGCGATTGAGAGTCGGACCAGAGGTCATGGGTTCGATTCCAATTAATATTGTGTGATGAGCAATCTAATGTGTTTGAGTGTAAATTATCTACCATACGAATGTCTGTATGTAGAAATATATAAAAGAGTTTAAAAAGAAGTAATTGATAAAAGTAGGACTAACCTGCCAGTATAGTAGACAAAACGTGGGTCTTCAATTCGCTTCTGTCCACCCTTTCGGGAATAAAGACGTAAAAGTATAAAAATGGAAAAAAAGGCTTTGAGTTCAAGAATTTAGTTTTTAGCATAGATCGATTTATATTTCTTTGTTGTTTTGTGTGTGGGTCAGACAAACAAACGTGTTACATATGGCAAGTGCCTACAGGTACCCACTAACACCTGAAATATGACAATCACAAACGCGAAATATATTTCGCATCAAACGACTTTACATATAGCGAGGAAATAACGCATATGCGCGTTGTACAAAAATAGCACCAGTTTGACGTCACACGGCATGGCTTCACTGTCAAGGGCAGCACACCACTAAGCAAGCTAATGTATACAGATAAATGATACTGTTAAGCTGGTTAATTATGTACCGCCTGATAACTCCATAAATAAAAACTTTATCACTCGGCGGTTGGACCATTTACATAATATTTTATTCGGACACATATTACACGGATAAAATATTATGACAAAAAAATGATAAAATATACGTTTCTAGTTCCTTGAAAAGTCTAGCGACTTTTACATAGAATGTAACAAACGCATTAGACAGTTGCTCTATTTATATAAAGTTAAGAAGATCAAAAGAAGTTGGCCAGGATGGGCTGAATGAGGAAAGTGGAGAACTGTTAGGTCCAGAAACGGATTGCTTACCAGAAGTTATTATATAAATGTCTTTCAAGTTTTTTCTTGCACTGTAAGTTAGATTCCCTAGTAGTGAATCTTAGTGCTAATGAAACAAAGATACCACTGTGTGTAGGATAAATCAAACCGGCTGAAAAAGATCCTGCTTTTCATTCAAACTCTTTCTAGAGTCAGCCGGATTATATATAATTACTTTTCCGTTACAAAAATATGGTTACTATACCGTTCAAAAATAAGTTTGTCATATCCATTTATCAATAATTCAATAGGAATGCCTACACTCGGTATATAAATAATTGGAAAAATGACCATAAACTGGAACAAAGTTCAGTGATATTTATTTACTCAGTCAATTACCAGCGGAGTCACTGGTACGGTCTACTTTATAGCCTTCCTCATTATTTATTCTAGAGTAAAAACAGGCCCACGAATTACAGCATTACAGCAGACTCGCTCCAATTGATGTTTTGTGGAATTTTACATAACTTGTATTAATTTAGCGTATTCAGGCCGACACTATAATCTGAATGTGTTAATTTTACGGTGCATTGAGTAACAGTGTAGTAAATGCAGTAAGTCAACTCTTACAAAATCCAACACGACTAATCTCTGGTAAGTCGCCATGAGCTTGCGGAAAAACATTTGACATCACACATATTCACACTCATCATGTGGCAATCACGAACCATGAACACGCACCTCACTTGATTCTAACCAATAACATCATACCTCTAATATAACCAACAGTAGGACAACTCACTAGTTCTTATACGATTTTATGTGTACTATCAACTACAATTTTCCCGTATTAATAACTTACATATTTCTTGTAACCCTTATTGGCTTACCATATGACACTAGAGAACACACCATCTCATTTAATATGTTTCGGGTTACATTTAATATTATTTCGAGTATCTAAAAGTTAATTTACATCTTAATAATCAAACTTCCAGCAGACTTTCAAAGATTTTATTTATCCAATATTATTTACGGAAATCTAATTTACAAGGTAACGGGAGCAGGAGATAGCCACTTTCACTCTAAATTTAAAATCGTGGTTTCTGATACGTTATAAACAGATTAACGTCAAGTTATTAACGTTCGAGTGAGCACGTGCGAGCAACGACCCATGTTCGACCTTCTGTTCAGGCGTACACTGTGGCAATGACGTCACAACCTCGTTCAGTGCCAAGGCTTCCTATAACGTAAACAGCGCTCGATCACTCCCGCATTGTGTAAACAAACTGATAACAAAGTTTGCTAAACGTACCAATCGTATGTAAAAAAATTAAAAACATTTACGACTTGTTTTTCTGTTTTACCGTAAGTATGTAAAACTATTGTATAATAATCAATCTTTTGTCGTCCTACAAAATTGTCATGGCCTCTTTTCATGACTATCACATGTTCATTGAGGACAAAGTCCATCGTTAGACTGATTTAATCAAATCGTACTACATATAATAATTGATAATCAAGTTAATCAGACAAGACTTGAGGTCTATCTTTATAAAGTCATAATAAATTGGACTAATATTTACTAATATATTTGAACAATTTTTTAGGATCGATATCGAAATAAATAGGCTCTATTTTATACTCAAATAACGCTCCACAAAAGGTTTTCTAAGAACGCAATGGTAACAATTCAATAAAAACTTCACAATGTAACAAACGAAAGTGAACCTAGTATTTTACGTCTACCCTCAACCATAAACTCAAACGGCCAATAAACGTCACAAAAGTGATAAGACTAAACAATGGCGGCTGTCTATGTTTAGACAATAGTTTACCACACTAAACGATTCTGGATCATAGAGACAGTGAAAGTAGTTTCCAAATACAATGTAAATAGTTTCATACCGTTGTCAGTACATCTGGTAATGAAAGGAAAACGGCGCTTTGTTTAACCCAAATGTTTTTGACAAAGATTTGAATGAGCCTAAATAAATTATTTGTTACCTTTTTAATGGCATATGAAGGCGACTGACCATTGCTGACCAAATGGGTCACTTGACTATAGTGACTACCGCCGCCTACAACTCGTTGCTGAAAAAGGTGGGTCGTTTGCGTTCGAAAACCTTACTCTTCATCTCAGTGAAAAAAGGAACAAAATAGGTGCTTAAAAAGGCCGTGGCATTACCATGATCGAATCGTGCCGAATTGGTTTTTGCCGTTGCCCAAAACTATGCCAAATAAAAGTTATTGGTTTGTGTGGCTGCAAATATATCTAGTGAATAATCTGCCTAGAAATGTATCATAGTGGGATTCTCGTCTTGAAAGAATTTACGGTCATTTAGGTGCCATATATTTATATATATGCATTATTATTCTGTCTGTACCAAAAATCTAAAGTATTATCCAAGTAATTAATATAGAATAGATAGTCACAGTATCCTACACAACAAAATGTAAACTGTTCGCAAGCATCATAACTTATCCATGTTAAAGGTATTGTAACTTTGATACATTTAAGTTAAATTCTTTATCAAATTACTTAGTATTTGCATCAAAATATGTGCTAGTTTTTTTAAATCTTATTTTCATTTGCATAGTTGTTCAATGTAGTTAATAGTGCCAGCGATAGATATTTTTAAACTATTACTATATCTTTCTGTATGGTACTTAAGTTTTTAAAGGTTTGTTCTTTTACTTTGTTCAGTTACAGACTGTTTGACAGACTGCAACTGTGTTCCTCACACATGAAGTTGCCTCATTTAGATAGCCTTGGCCATAAATAGACTGTAAATTACGTAACCTTATCTTTTAAATCAAAGTTAATATGTTTAAAATCTATACTTGTATAAAAGATTCGCTGTTTTGAATCACGCAAAATATTATTTGAGGTCACTAGCGTTCGTTATTACTATTTTTCAATATTTATTACAGCAACAATTAAATAAATTAACATTTTTTCTACCCTTCCAGACCCTTTTCTTTGATGCCATAGAAAGTAGCTTCAGTTGTTCTGAGTGGAACTAAATGTTTCATTTACGCTTCACGGTTGTTAAGTTTCCTCAAAGGATAACGGATCCAAAGTGTTGTAGCTTTTAGAATTTCGCACTTTATGTTCAACTTTTACTTTTTTTAACTGTTCTTTTATTACTTTGCTCCGCTCACTAAATAGTTTTACAACGCCAGAATAAATGCATTTAGCGGTTTCGCTTTTACCCGCCTTTTGGGAATCAATTTCTGTTTAAAGAAAAAAAAATATGTAGGGATGTTTTTTCACCTTAATTTAACATGAATTTTACTGATTTTCAACTTTAGTCGGGATCAACGCAATGTAAACGCCGACAAGGGGTTTGACATAGTGTCAACTATGAGCTTTCGACTGCCTGATGCCTCCTTGGAAAACGTAAATGGTTACGTTAAGAGAACGTATAGGACGAGGAAGCTAGAACTGCAAAGTAGCTCGGCGAGGTCTTGTACGGGTTGTGGCATGCGCCTCCTTCACCATGGACCTCCAAGAGATGATCCTTTGACCAGGCGACGTATTCATGAATACATAAATTGCGCCAAAACTCTTATTGCGCTATACAGGATTAGTAGTTACTCTATAGTCTGGAGTACTGAAGTATGTTTCTGGTTCGTTGGGTGAGAAAGTTACAATTCTATCATAAGTAGTAGTAACAGGTAGTAGAATCTCGCTGATTTCAGCACGTTCGGGCCGGATCGACAGGGGCGGTACTAATCTTCCACAGAAGATCAACGTTAAATAACAGCGTTCGTGTGAGACCGCTATAGTGTGGGTCACCATGCTGCATTGTTGCATTGCCTGTATTCGCAATGAGTATGATGACCACCACTCTTGGATTCTGCTTATGCTTTTCCTCAGGCATCCATAGTCATTTTGTCAAGGCTATAAATAAAAAAAACACTACAACTGGAGATGCTGCCCATGTTCAGCAGTGGTCTTTCGGCTGAGGAGGAGATGAATTACTCTAAATGGAGAAAAGTAGAACCTAAGTTATGTAATTTTCTTAATTTTATTTACATAAATAATATACATATGGACATAAATTTATAACTATTATAGCAGTCGTAACATAAAAACCCCGTCAGTTTTAATATCAATGTATAACGCTTGCCTTACTTCTCCACGTGTGCCCGATATGGTACAACAATATCAGGTAACACAAGGAAACGGACACGAGGACACGAAACAACGCAATATTGGCAAGAGTGTATCAACAAGCCTAACTGACCCAAATTATTTTCGGAACGGATTTCATTCAATGAAACTGATGTGAGAATAAGTCATTGAGAATGTGTTCAAGATAAATTGAATTGAACTGCATCGTGTCATTAGTCAGATCACAGTAAACTAAGATCAATAAGAACTTATACAAGTAACAGGTAATAGTTGCTTTGTAACCAGATTTTCGACTTCTCGACATACCTTTTTCATCACCTCTGCCTATAATTTCGCAATGTGCTTCTGTTCAGTTTCTTGATCAAAGTAGTCAATTATAACATATATTGTTTTATGTCGTCACATAGCTAAACGAGATGTTGTTTGAAATTAAGAATTGTTTTTTGTGCGTGGGCTGTTCTGTTCTGAGTATTTCTCTCAATCCTAACAACTTACGACAAGGTCTATTCCGACATGAAACATATGGCTATTTTATAATATGAAGTAGGTAATATCCAATATATTGGTGGCAAATAGCTGTGTAATGTACAAACGATCTAAAATAGTAATGAAAATTATCTGTCCAAAATTTTCTGTAAAAAATTAACACTGGAATTCTTCCAGAAACACAAAAATGCGAAGTATTTTTGATAGTTTTGCATTCATAGGTATTTAAAAATACATAGACAAACAGTGTATAACTCTTAAATTAACTAGTATTTTAGTCTATAAGCGACGAGGGGTTGTAGAGAAGTCTTTGTAAAACCAAATGCCTGGATCTCACAAATTATAGTAATGAGCTTTTAAGGAGAGCCTTCTTCTTTGATCCGCAGAGAACCAAAGTCACTGCCATTGCCCGGAGAATCGCGAAACTTAAGTGGCAGTGGGCGAGACATATTGCTCGCGGACAAAATTTCAGGAGTGTCGACTGCGTATAAGAATACGAAGTGTGGGCAGGCACCCCCCCTTACAAAGTGGTTCGACGATTTGGTGAAGGTTGTGGAAAGCCGTTAAATGAGGCCAGCACAGGACCTGTTGTTGGGGGGGTATGCCTATGTTCAGCCGTGGACGTCTTTAAGTTCAGATGATAATGATTATTATGTACTATGATTTCTGGAGATGTAGTTAAAAGATAGTAGAGCCACGCTGGATTCAGCACGAAGGCTCAACCGGGGCGGTACTACCCTCGCAGATCAACGTGAACTGGCAGCATTCGTGATGTCACGTTTCATTGGTAAGGTTGCGAGACCGGAGGCCTAATGACGCAGAAACATCACTAGGTCACCAAAGTGTGGGCCACCATGCTGCATTATTGCATTGTCTGCATTCGCAATGATTATAGTGACCACCACTCTTGGATTCTGCTTACGCTTTCCATTAAGGAGAGTAGTCTTTCGGCAGGCCCATACATAAAAAAAGATGAATCTTGACACAAATCCCAAAATAAGTGACTAGTATAAAAACTTAGCAGAAGACTATAAGGTGGTAAAATATCAAGCTGATAAATAGTTTAAGCTTTAATCCAAGAAGCGTAGTTTAACGTGAACACTACCTGGGTTTACACAGCATACTAACACCTTTCGTACTTTTGAAACAACGCGTGTAAGTAAACTACAAGCTATTCCTCCAGCAGATATGTAGATGAATTTTCAAAACAAACACGTCGTTGTGAGTCACTCAGCGGACAATAGAGCTGTTGTAGGTAGAACTACGCATTACATAAAACACTACTGCACCTGAGCCAACATCCTTGTTTGCGCAATCACGTGGACTATTGCATAGCTGGATATGTGGTGTGAGCCTACAGGTATTGATACAATCTATATAATAATAAAAAGAAAATTGACGTGTCAGTTTGCAATTTCAAATTAGCTTTTCACAAAATGCACATTTAGGAAAGTCTTTGCGGTACTTACATCAAAACATTGCTTTTGTCGGTCTGTCTGTTCCGGTTAATCCCTGGAACGGCTGAACCAATTTTGACGGCACTTTCAATAACAGACATCTAATGATATAAGAAGTATCTTAGGCTACTTTCATTGACTAATTTCGCCCCGCGGCCTTCCCTACGGTTTATTAGTGAAAAGGTACAACAAAATCCGCGGGTAACACCACGGGGCTCATATAGTATTATAATAAAGATAAGGGTTCAGTAGATGATAACAGAAATCTTACGATCTTCGATGTATTGGTAGATGAATTAATAATACATAAATAACAAGCCATATTGTTTTATCGTCTTATTTGCCCAAATCAATATTGTGGTCTCTTATACAAATACTAGAAGTAGCTGGATAATAAATTTAAGATATCTCCGTATTTTATATTTACCCGATTACGGCAAAGCCAAAGGAGGGTTATGATTTTGACACGCTATGTATGTATGTTTATTTGTCCCTCATAGCTCCTGAACTAATTATTGGAACTGGACAAATGAGGTATCGTTAGAAGCGTATTGATCGTCCGCTGGTTATATGCTATATGAAATGTCACGGAACCTTTTACATAGCAATGTGCCATAACACTTAACGCGTGACTACGACTTTTCCAACTTGTTTCATACTTTTTCAACGTGGTTTTTTGTCGTAGTTGGGTTTTAGTTATCTCTTTTTTCTATATTTTTTTTTCAGAAAATATATAATATTTAACATCTAAAATAGTAACAGTGATTAGATTACTAATGGATTTAGGAGTTCTCCAAAGATTATCTTGTTTTATATTCTACCTCGAAATTAGTAGAAAATGTTGCTATTCAGTTATGCCAGAGCTCTGAGGGCAGCAAGGGTTAGGCCCCTGCATCCAAACTGTTCAAAAACTAAATGCGCCTAAAGTGAGTCGTCTATTGATGCTGTGACCATAAAAATTGTGATACATAGCCACCTTATCCATTACACAAAAGCATACGTCATAGATTGAAAACAATATCTGTTTCGACGTCTCTGTCAAGGTTTTATAACCTCTTAACCTATTTTAAGACACCCCTCGTGCATAACCATGACGCAAGATAATCACGTGTCCTTATTTAAAAGGACACTTACCCTGACCTCTGTGTAAGAATTGATTCGTCAGCAGATAGCAGTAAGGCATGTTTAAAATCCGCAAACACGTCACAATACGTGAGCTAAGTAGGACGATGACAATAAATAATCCTGTAGTTTATGACGTTTGTATTTATCAGACGCTGCTATCAGCAACAATATAGCTGTCCTCAAGAACGTTGCGAATATTTACGACTTTCTTTTTGTCTGTGCGGAAATTCTCTCGGACACTTGTGGTTATGTGGAGCAGGTACAGGGAGCCAGGTCTAACCTAGAAAGGAAATCTATGGAACGCCGACGTACCTCTGGCTGAATACGGCTTGCAGGTGCACCCCGCCAGTGTAGAAACCTCGATCTTCTCTCGCGCGCTCCGTAATACGTCACATTTTAGTAAACTTTTTTAAATAATGTCGTTTATTATTAAATCATGGGAACCTGTGACGTGTATATATTTAAGTAACTTTTATATTACGACATTGACCTTATGGCAATCTGAAACTTTTTTTACGACCGTCATCTAACTTGACACATTTTTCTTCCAGTTGTGACAGGAAACGTGACTCGACAATTGTGCCAAACCCGGTAAATAGTAAGTCTTTCGGCTATAGTAATAAATTATCTCATGGTTTTTATGTATTTTGGTCTTTACTATGTATCAGTTTTTCTTATGCCTTTGATATACATATATGTATCTTCACTTTCGTACAGTAGGGAGCCAAAAGTAAATAAAGCAGATCAGTTCGAAGCGGCTTGTACCTCCCTCACTCTATAACCTTTCGGCCTTATTGGCTATCTGTTCTGCGTGTAATATGGCCTGCTCAATGCCATGTGCCAATATCAAGTTATTGATCTTGGTATAAATTCGATGTACTCCAAGCCCTAAATCCTTCATACTATTGTACTTAGGGCTGCTTCAAGTGCACGCAGCGTATAATTAGTTTGTCACAGTCACGAAGGTACTGCCGTGCCAGCAATTGTTCGCTTCGTGATTGTATTGCGTGTTAAGTTTTTATACTGGCATAACTCGTAACGAGGAATGTGTAATTGCGTATTGTTCGAGGTCAATAACACTCCTAGTTGCCGTTCTATTATAATAATGCTTTAAATAGAAATAGGCCTATTCATTATTACGTAAACTGTTACATGTGTTGAGAACTTGGATACGATCAATAGATAGTAATAAAGTTATTATATAAACAAACAATGGCAGGTTGTAGCGGATAAGTTGAGGTCAGAACCTTGGCATCAGTGACGTCACTACAAATACTAGTATTGTATGGGATCGGCCTTTTTATATGTATGAGTCAGAGTATGAGAGATTACGTTATGAAGAACAAGGCTAAAGGACAACGCACGACCTACGCACCCCATAGGAGATAATCTAATTTGCAAAAGTATGTTTCACAATCGCGCTGTAGATTATTGAATGCGTCATTAAATTTTAGGGTTCCGTACATACGTATGGAAAATAAATCAACTCGTCAGATAATTCGTATGTCATTCAGTTTTTTAAATTGTCTGCCATAGCCAATTTGCTCGTTGAAAATATATTAGGCCAATTAACTTTACATGAAAAAAGAAGAATCATCAAAATCGGTTCATAAACGACGAAGTTATCCGCGAACACACATAAAATATATATATATATATATATATATATATATATATATATACGGTCGAATTGAGAAACCTCCTCTTTTTGAAGTCAGTTAACTAGGGACTCAAACTCCTGTGACCAAACCAAAATAAACCATAAGTGAATGACTATTGAATATGAAAGTCACTTTTGGAAAATCAAGTTCGAGAAATATTGTATCCTTAACAAACTTATGAACAATTTTAAAAGTAATACGATAAAAGTTTGTATGTTGTTATTTTTAGATTTGTCTGGATCATAATTAAGTTATTGTAAGTGCTGTTTGTTATATTGGTATTCAAGTGTTTTGTGAAAATACAACGCAATAAAAAGATAACGTATTTTTACTGATTATATTTAATGACTGAAAAGTTGTTAAAATATATTTTTTCGAAAAGCTATTTTGGGCATCCAAAATAAATACCCATAGTATTCGAATTTGGTATTCTAATGTGGTAGAAAAAGTACCTATATTAGCACCGTGTAGGTTACAGAAAAATTGATATGTATAGTAATTTTAATTATCTACTTAAATTGACTGATTATTGGAATTGATTTGCAGAGTTTATCAAGAGAGAAACACAATTTATTACACAGGTATCACAGGATTAAACAATTAATTTGGATACAACTTAATACAGGTACATCGTCTACAGCTTGAAATTGATTTATTTATTTATTTAAATATGATACACATTTTGTACAAAGACAGACTTAATGCCATGGGGCATCCTCTAACAGTCAACTTGAAGGTAATAGGCTAATAATCTACGTATTATGTACTAGCCGACCCACGCAACCTCGTTTGCGCCTTATATTGCCCGTAGCGTGAAAATTTCCCCCGTTTTTTAAACATTCTTCATTGTTGCTCCGCTCCTATTAGTAGTAGCGTGATGATATATACCCTATAGCCTTCCTCAATAAATGGACTATCCAACACCGAAATAATTTTTCAAATCGGACCAGCGGTTCCTGAGATTAGCGTGTTCAAACAAACAAACAAACTCTTGAGCTTTATATATTAGTATAGATTTGTTTTTTATTTGACTATGATGACAACTTGTATTGTTTGCGTGTAATTCTTGGTATGTCTGTACCTATTTAGAAATATATATATTTAGCAGCAGTCTGGTTCTTATAGCATAGAATCGGACCAGTTTGGTATCAGATGGCCGTGTGGGCGATGTGTTAAGTTATTATTATTTATAGTGCAAAGTGAAATAGCTAAGACGTTAGTACGTATAAAAGCAGCAAGCCACTCAGCGAAACAAGTTCGACTCGTCGTCCCCTCTCTAGAGTCTCTAAAGCAACCTCAAGTGTCCTTGTCGACAATTTCTTAGCACACAATGAACCCTTTGCTTAGTACACTGTTGAGTTAATGTACACAGACAGTTGCCTTTATGATGTGGTCGGTGACGCCATCGCAACATCTGCTGGCGCATCTGTCGCCAAGGTTAACATCCAGCCTTTACACTCGCAACTCCTTTTTCATTTAAATCACATCTGCTAATAGTATTCTACAATCTTTTTAGTATTCTTCCAGACAATTTTATAATTTCGCCTTACAAGTGTGTTAATTATTTATTCACCCTAAGAATATATAGGTACACAAATCAAGCGCGTGTTATGTTTATAGCGTATGTTTTTATCGTTAAAATTACAGTGTATTGTATTGTACAAATTGTTATGGTGATAGGTCAAACCGTGACTGGATTTACGGATCCGATTTCCATTGACATGTTACAGTTATTTTATTTTTATACGCACTATTCAAATAAGTACGGTATGTAATCATATTATTTACTAACTTATTTCTAGTTTGAGCCCTGCTTTTTGTAGTGTCTCGGAATTTATCGTTTTATTTTCAATCGTCAATCAACTGCCTTAAACAGTCCTACAGACAGATATAGGCCTCTCATTAGATATGATGTTTTGGCCTATACCACGATGGCCAAACGGGATGGAATAGGGTTAGTTTCAATTTTCCTTAGTTAGTTTCCTTTGCAGCGAAGTTATCCTGCGTCGTTTGTTAGTGTGCTCTTACAACGCCCATGTGATGTATAGTGGTGAAGACACAGCGTATTGGCTCTGGAGACAAAAATCTATCTGTACCCTATTGCAGACACACCAGGCACGAGGCATACAACCTTTGTAAAATATTAAATGGTAGTATTTCCATCAGAAATTATAGAATTTAACACAAGTGCAAAATAGATTGTGTAAAAAAGTAACGGTATTGCTAAATAACGCTACTTATTGAGACAAGTTATTTCTTCTTATAGGTATGTTAAGGTTGAGCTCGACTAGAGTGATACCACACAGAACACCAGTGTTGAGTAAATCTTTAGTTATTCCTTACTGATTAAGTGAAGTTACTGGAGTTTAAGCCCTCCTTTGTTCTAAGGGTTTCAGCAACGCTCTTGTGATTCTCGAGTTGCACTAGTGTGGGATGGGCAGGTCAAGCAATTGACTGCATGGATGGCGTAGTTGTTTCAGGGGTATATCTACTAGAATATGGTCCCAGAACCTGATGAAGGTCGCAGGAAACCTATGGATGCGGGTAGCAAAGGACAGGAACTTTGAGGAGGCCTATGTCCAGCAGTGGACATCTTTTGGTTAAGATGATGATGACTCTAACATATAATAATCATTATCAGCAGCTTTTGATAGTCAAGTGCTGGACAAGATAAGCTTCTTCTGCGAACAATGCTTAAAGATAATATATGAAATCCATTATTGGATGACGTGAACAAATATCAAATTGAGAGAGATAGTAATATCCAAATTATGTTGATTAGGTGTATGACGTAAATCAGTCGAGGTCAATGTATATTTGGTTTAGAAAACGTTACATATCATTGTAAATTTATTATAAATAATATGTTAATAATTTAGGTGGCAGATCGCACTTTGTACAATGAGTTGTGAGTAAATACTAAGATGTAATTATGTATTAATATGCTATTTAGGTAATAAATTAGGTATACTAACACATGGCAACAGAAACTTAAACACAGTACAACACACTGCATTAACTACAATACACAAATAACTACCCATATATCATCATGCATGATATTAATGGGTACTTTTTTTAGGAAACTGTTACCGCACTAAAAAAATTACAAGGAAGTAGAGTCACGCCGATTTCAGCACGTTAGGGCCGGCTCGACCAGAGCGGTACTACCCTCTCACAGAAGACGTACCTAAAATGACGGCATTCGTAATGTCGTGTTTCGTTGATGAGTACAAGACTGGAAGCCCAATGATGCAGAAGCATCTCAATAGGCCGCCATGGGGTGGGTCATCATGCTGCATCGTTACATTGTCTACAATCGCAATGAGTATAGTGTCGACCATTCTTGTATTCTACACATGCTTTCCATCAGACAGAGAAAGGTGACGGGCTCATATGTAAATAGTCCCATGTTGGGATCAAACCAGCAACATAGCCGTAAGGTGATAGTTAGCATATCAGCAGACGTATCGCCTAATGGTAAAAAAAACAATGGTGGCAATGTTCAAGATCTGTCTTTAACTTGAACACAACGTAGTGTCAAATATTTCGAACATGTTGCTCGCCGAAATGATGACAACATGGAGAGATTGATGGTGATTGGAATGGTAGAAGATAAAAGATCCAGAGGCAGCAGTCCCAACAGTTGTTTGAACAGCTAACGATGCCGATAAGAACCACATTCCACCAAACGACTGATTGCAATCGATGGAGACGGCTGGTTAAAAGGATGATAGGGAGTCAGGATCTGTAATGAGGGATAGTCAAAACTACATGAACAGAAGGAAAGACTTGGTCATTCCGATTATGATAATAATAATATTGGAGGTAGTACCTAAAAGTAATACTACTTGTGTTTCTATTGTATCTGGGGAGTATCCCCGCCAAGACGAGCCAAGCGAAGCGCAAGGGCACTACCTACCTTTGCTCGAAGTGCTTCCTCGTTTTTTTGAATCCTCATAGCTTTGGTTTCGAATATATCACATAGTTCAAATTTTCAGGATATGATGTCAATAATAGACTTATTAAACATACGAAATTTCAATCGCATAGTTCTCATATTTAAGATTTTATTCATATCAAAAAAAAATTCATATTTCGTCATTGACACACTGGTGATCATCAAAACTGTTTGGATACATAAATACTTTTTACTGAGATGTAGAGTTTTTTAAAGTTAAGGTTGGTAGAGTTAGAACGTGTAGATTCAGAGGCTTGGCTCTATATGAGATCTGATATCTTTTTCACAGGGTAAGCCATATGCAGTCGTCTTGGCAACATTGTACCGTGGGAGAGCCACGCTTCGGCATGAATGGGCCGGCTCGACCGGAGTGATACCACGGCCTCACAGAAAACCGGTGTGAAATAGTGCTTGCGCTGTGTTTCACCGAGTGAGTGAGGATACCGGACCCAAACCCCCTCCCCCTATCTCCCCTCCCTATCCCCCAAAGTCCGGCAATGCACTTGTAACGCCTCTGGTGTTTGCAGGTGTCCATGGGCGGCGGTAATCGCTTACCATCAGGCAATCGTCTGCTTGTTTGCCCGCCAATTACATAAAAAAAAAATGACATGAAAATGTTTTGGTGGGATTTTACTCTTAAATTTTTTTCCAGTTATCGAGGCACAAATACAAGTAAGTTGTTCCCAAGTTTGAACAAAATAAATACCAAACACTTGTTATAACAACGTTGTTTACAAACTTATGCAGGAATTTCGCAAAATTTTGGACAATTCATTACCAGTTTCCAGGAAACTACTATAACGTAAGCGGATATTTCATACATCTTCTTACGTAACACATCATTTCGGTTTTTTGAGGAATCTCACATGGCGTATTACGGCGTGTGATAAGGTGCAATGAGATGAATGAATCGAGCACTTCATGTACAGGAGCACATGACATATTGCGGATGTCTTTCGTCATAGAAACATTTGCTTAGTATTCGGATTAGTTTTTTCTTATTTAAGACAGGATTACTCCAGATAATAAAGTATATACCTAGGCATTGCTGTATTTTAACAACGCTAGCTTAATAATAAGATGTTTGACGCAGCAGCCATCGTTTTCGATATCAGTAGATACTAACTTTGAAACCGAAAATAATAGTAAATTGTACCCATGTGTTATTATTACTATTCATTCGAGAACTCACTTCCAGTTCATAACTTATTTACGTAACTATTTAGTTCAAATACTTTATATTTGCTAACTTTAGAGGGCCTTTACCTAAGCTTTAAATTCTAACACTGAATAAGGAACACGGTAACCTCTATAGTCTATTAATACCGTTTACGAAACGGGGAAGATATTTTAAGGAAAATCGAAACGAATTCCCGTCACAGAGTGGTTAGAACAATAAATCCATCGGGCTGGCATTACGCGCAATTTGGCACGCACAGCGCGTCTCACCAAGGACCCATGTAGGTAGTGCTCTATCGGCATTCAGTCGGGCTCGCTGAGCCCGCATCAGTATTCCGAACGATGCGATGGCGAGCTTTGGCATTCGCGAAACGTAGCAACACTACGTCATGCTTTAGCTAGGTGTGTAGATGTGTTGGGCCCCAGGGACGCACTTAAACACTTATTGAAACTTATAATGCATCGCAGATAAAACTCATTTACAAATATTTCAGGAACCAGTGCTGTTAGTGATCTAATATTAGTGACAATACTAGTCATAACTTTTACAATACAAAACAAATTCTGCATATTTACGAGGTACATACCTGGGTAAAATTAAAATTAACTTGACAATGACGTGTCGAGAGGAAAATATGAATATTAAGTTAATTAACCAATGTAACATTATACTTTAGGATATTTAACCTAAAGTATAATATTTCTTTACGAGGAATCTTTAGTATATGCATATTTTGCACCTTCGTGGTAAAAGCGAATTCAAACTTTGGTCATGACGATGATTGTTATGTTTTCTAGACAACTTCAACATAATGTGTTATGAAAGCTATGACCCTCAAAAATGTTTCTTTGTATATTTTTAGTAGTGTAGTTATATAAATGTAATTTGTGTTATGTAAATGATGACTAACAGTTCGTTTTCTGAGAGATACAAATCGTGAAACGGCATCTCTCTGTGAGAACACGAAAACTGTCTAAATTATATAACTATGAATACACATTACCCAATGAATTAAATATATTCGAAACTTGATCATGCATTTGATTGCAAGATAAATTAACACCAATATAATTCTAATAAGCCCTAGTTACATAGAAGACCTTACTATACGTACACTTGTAACATCATAAAGAAATTATTGAAACAATAGACTGATATGTATTTTTTACGGATACCTACGCTATGACTATCACGGCTGCAACATCAAGGAACTCGAATCCCCGATTATTAAAAGATGCTTTGGTATAAAAACTGTTTACTTAAAATTCACAGCAACAGGTAATCATCATAATTTCTGACCACAGTTGTAACGGATTGTAACGTTTCTGCGAAATGCAAATTGGACATTACTCAGATGAAATCTTATGCTTAAAACTTTCAAAAGACCGTTTAGTCAGCACAAAAAATAAATGACGACACATCGCAAAACCCAGCAATAATTTAAATAATATTTAAATGTTTACCTGTAGTATAGTGGTAAGATTTAATTTAAGCGTATGAGGGAAAACTAACTATTTTGGCATAAATTGTGTTGTGCCCAAAGCAAACATTGATTGAATATGTGTTCCCTGGTAATAGGCGAAACGGTTGGATATTGAACCTCGTGAGCATGTAATTGGTATTAACACTTTGTGTACGATAAGTTATATGTATTCATAGTATTGACGTAAAGCGGGAAAAGTTAGATAGTTAGTGTAGTTCTCATGACTCCGCTAAACGTTGAACACACACTGTTTGACGCAAATCGCATGTTACTCACCGAAACTTTTCTGTCAACGCGATGTCAAACTGATGTCTTTTAACTCCGTGTGATGTTTATGATGTTATTTCACAAGTGCATACTCTTGTAGATTTTTGAAAGATACGTTCAAAAAGTTTCTTATAGTTTATTTAGGATACAACGATAAATGAATAAGTAAGTATGTTTGGATGTTATGTCAGGTAACTGGCCAATGACTAGAATTGGTTGTGATCATGTCCGAAGAGGCGAAGTCAATGGATGACAGTCAGTTAGAAATACTTATATTTATTTTGGGTATTTTCTATGTACACTATGTAGGTATTTACAAAAAAAGTATATATGTAATTATATCAGTTGTCTAATACCCATAATACAAGCTCTGCTTAGTTTAGGACTAGATTGCGTTGTGTGTTCGATGTCCGAAATATTTATTTAATCATTTATTTATTTTAATAGACTAGCAAAGACTGATTCATTTATTAACACTTCCTTGTCATGAACAATCTAAAATTATTGTAATAATGAAAAGGTAAAATAATTATATTCACTAAAGTTGGCTAATGTGGTTTAATAATATAACTTACAAAATATTATCGCTATACATATGAAAATGATACGTATGACGTCAAAGATGTCGAAAATACACCATAAATAAGTCAACCAGTATCAGAAAACCACATGTCCATTACATATCCGTTATACTGGCGTCCATAATAGGGCTTATTGTAAAGCATATTTATTTTATACCTACCATATTAATATACCAAACCAACATAATTCGTTAGAATTTTGTTGTAACTGTTCTGTCATTGATAGTCGGCAACAGATTTATTTCAATGGAATTGCAGCTGAAGAGTCTCTCCAAAAATAAGTCATCTCTCAGACAACCTAAGTTAGGTTTTCCTAAGAAATGTATATTATTACTTTAGTATTAACAATTGAATCTTTATTTATTTATATTATAATTAAATTCTATTGACGCCTTATGATGAAACTGAAACACTTCAAAAATAACTTAGTTGAAATATGTTATAACTTTGTACAAGAACTTTCTTTCGTAACAATCTTAATAAAAATAGAAAAAGAAATTTCACCCTGAAGAAGTCATCGCCCTCTTCTGCTTGCAATAAGTAACCATTAATTTGTAATTATTTATACTCCGTTTGTCCATTTATTTTCTTTTTCGCAGCAGCCTAAGAACATACAGGTGCTTGTTCAATGCCGCGGACATCGAGATTTTATCAAGAACGATGGGACTTCGAGTTGATTTTAAGTTGATTTGTTGACTTAAATCTTGACATACAATCGGTAGGTATAAGTGATACTCCGATACATTCCGATCAAAAATATAACATTATTTTTGGATGCCTCTGGCCTCCTTAAGAATAGGGCCTAGTTAAGTAAGGCGTCAAACAAAAAAAGTCATCTACTGATTGACTACTTATCGAAGTTTAAGAAAAAACGATTGTGAAAATAGCTACGTAAAAAATGCGTAGGTAGGTACGCAGATACTGAGATTTGCCAAAGCCGATAAAACAATGGTGAACCATTAAAGTTGTATCCGTCGCTATTTAATGTACTGTTTATTATAGAAACACCGTTATTTTTTAAAGTAATGAATGGTATATTATTTATAGGATAAGCTTTTGTGTCACTAACCTAATTTACTCACGTAAACAAAGTAATTAGCTATGTGTACAAAAGTTTTATTTTCTCTTAAAACTTTGCAATCTATTTGAATACAATAGTAATGATAAATCAATTCGAATCGGTTTCTCGCATATAAATCGCCTTGTCGAATATCATTTGAACGATTAAACATGCTAGATAGATTAAAGGGAACACCCATTGACAGTATCGTTTTAAAAATATAACAAAACAAACATGTCGAGTCGGTCCCTGTAAATCGCCCCACGTAGTATTCGCGATGCGTCCACGCGAAGGACGCAGGAGCACGGCCGGGACAGATGCGCTCGAGTAAATCGTGATCCGAAATTCCCCCCTCACCTCACCCTCGCACACCTACCCACATCGCTTTTATCGACACCCAGTATTGTGTCAGCATAATGGTAACACATGGTAAGGAGGAAAGCGCACAAATGTTTTGAATGACAATGAGCTACTTGCCTTCGTTCGTAAAATTGTATGGTGGTAGCGAATGGAGAAGAATATCGTAGTATGGAGTGCTGGCACTTAATTTTCCGAATGTATTCAGTTGTATAGAATTATTACATATGTATATATGCTTACGTAATTCCGTAGGAGAGCCGTGTTGACACAAATGGGCCAGTTTGAGTGGAATGATACATGGCTTTAGAGAATACAGGTCCTACACAACTTTTTTTCCGTGCTTGTCATCGAGTGAATGAGGCTACTGGAGCCTTAATTCCTCCACCCCGCATTTCTGGGGTGAAGGTGACTCAAAGGGTAGCAACGCACTCTGTGACTCCATAATTGCAGGTTGTCTATAGGCGGTGTAATGCGAGATAACCTGTTTCCTTAACTGCAAGATTATTTTCGACTTCCAGGTTAGGCGAGCCTTCCCTGTTAACAGAGTTCTTATTAACCTCTTTGACTAAGCTAATGCCTTTGTTAAGAGTTGTCGACGTCTGTAGTGTACTAGATGAGAATCAAACCCGAGATCACACAATGTTTACAAATTATATGTTGTCATGTTAATCGAGCATCCCCAAAACGAAAACGTGAATAAAACCGTACAAGTTATTTAAATAAATTGTAATTGTAGTAGATACTTGGCTACAAATTTTCGTAATATACAACGAATGTTGTTAGTCTTTGTGTTTATGATAAAGACGTTTCCACACAGGTCACGCTCGGCCGAGTGTCGGTCAGTGGCGTGTCGGTCCCACGTCGCGATACGGTCGGCGAGCCAAGCGCGAACCGATGCGCTTTCTAATGCTCTTGGATATTGGCCATGTGTGTGATAATTTAATACAATAAAATGCATAAGAAACAATTGTTATCATGCTCTAACGTTACATTGCGTGCGCTTGTATCAAGGTTAGTTGTAGACTGATTGCCTACAACACGAAAAGGTGTTGAAACAAAAATTTTATACTTGGAAATGCTAATATCGGTGTCTAAAGTATTTTTTTTTTGGTTTTTATTCGGAACATAAAGTTTTCGTGTGACGTATAAGTACAAAAGATTTATGAAGGAAATAAAACAGTATTTTTTTATGACAGACCTTAGGTTTCCGTAAAGAATAAATAACAATCATTAATTGGCCTTAAATTGTAAATTACACTAATATTTTGACTTCAGTCTGTACAATTACAATTTAAAGGTTCTATAATACTATAAATAGAAGTTTTTTACCACATATGAAACATGCTGCTATATTTAAATGTGATTTATTTTTATGAAGGTCTTGGCACAAGGTCACATACAGACAATCTCCTACAATGTAGTTAATATAATTAATTTTAATATACGAGAAGGGCAAACGTACTCGAATTAAAGCGTCTAATTAGTAACAGTAAAACTGTTTCCCTCATTATTATAAACTTTTGTAACTATAAAAAAAAATCTTCTTAGTATCTATACTAATATTATAAACGCGTAAGTTTGTAAGTATGGATGGATGGATGTTTGTTACTCTTTCACACAAAAACTACTGAACGGATTTGGATGAAACTTTACAGTAATATGGCTTATACATCAGAATAACGTATAGGCTACTATTTGCCGCAATAACCGACATACACGCGGGCGGTGCCGCGGGCAACAACTAGTAAATAATATGGTGAAACCTATAACAATAGTTGTATGTATTTTAAAATAAAAAAAACTATACCTTGATATCATTCAAAGTGTAACGGAGTTTATAAACATAATATTAATTACGCTTCAAGATTCACTTTGGACCTGTGGATCTGTTTCTGACAAAAAGAAACAGTAGCTGAGATGTTTACATCACTAATACTCAGTGTATAATACCTACCAGTATGTAATATAATTAACGTCATTTATTTTATTTGTATGAATTAGATCTGTATAGTTGATACTCTTAGTTGATTTTATTGATTAAATGTTGATAATAACTAACTTTATTTTAAAATAAATTAAGATAGTGTGTAGCTATGGTACACTGCAAATTGTACACTGTCACAATGACTTAACATTTAAGTTTATCAGTGATAGTCATGCCTGAACATTGTAACGCAATATTGTACACAAATTATGTACAGCAGCATTCTTACATGAGTTCACCTAATAACGAAGCTTAGCGGTTTAAAAGCGAGTTTCAAACAGGCAAATAAAAAGCGTTGGCTAATAAATAAATTGTATCAAATGCGAGTCATGGTGGCGGCCAACGGAACGGTCACGGACTCTGCGCTTAGATCGTCACGGGATGTGACGCTCTCGCGGACCGCGCGCTCGTCACGCTTCTGTAAACGCCACGCTTCGCCACTCTTAAGGTGGTGTGAACGCGTCTTTATATTTGCATAAAATGAGCCATCCATCAACTAGTTGGAAAATTAGTTTCTCAGGCTCTTCGAAGGCTGAAATTGTAATAATAATATAACTTAGGAACCCAACATGCATACAAGATTTCCTATCAGACAGTCACTTTATGTATACACACACTTTTAACACCCAAGGAATTAATTAAATCTGTGTCTTTTTGTAACTATAGAAGCATGTACAAAATAGTTTTTGAAGTAGTAAAAATAAAAATAATTTCAAAAAACCTCATGTCATTTCGTGTGAATCCTCAATTGAGGTAATTTAACGGTTTCGATATTGTTTCGAAGTACCTTTTTACATATCTCAAACGTCGGATGATTATTATCTATACACAGGCAATTTTCAGAAGTGAATTACAATATTACAATACAAATATAATCATCGTCTTAAACAGACTTCTTTGTGTGTGTGATGAAGAAATCCCTACTACTGTTAATGTGTTAGGTGCAGTATGTCTTAGCGTCAATTTTTATTACTTTAGCCATCTGTCCTACGTAAGCTTCCCAGTCACAGTACCTTTGTCCATCCATAAAGATTAGAAATCTTACATGTGTTTCTTTATCGAGTCTTCTTCATACCTATCTATGCACCTTTGTAGGTAGTGCTCTCCATGAAATGTGTTCTGTCTACATCGTTTCACTTAGTACATTTAATCACAATTAATAGTATCTAAGAGTCCACTGTTCAACATAGATCTCTCCTTAGCAAGGAGGTTTTGGTCCAATATACCACGCGAATCATAACGGTTAGTATACTATTATTTATGGTTTTCCTTCTCTTGGCAAAACATGCAAATTCAATAAGTTTCATTTCTCAGAACTTCGGCACTTATGAATCGATTTCGAAAATTCTCATTTATTTGAGAGTCCTCATTTTATACCTTCTTGATTATAAAAAATACTGTCTCTAACAGTAAAAAATTAAGCAAGATAATATACAGTTTATGACTATTTTTAAAATGATTTGATGATGACGATATCATTTCGTACTGAACCTACACATACTTGTCACTTGTCACCTGCACAATCTTTAGTCCCTCTCATTTCCAACCCAATATTCCGATCCATATTCTTATGGCATACGGTCCACAATCTTCTCTGACACGTCTTTGTGTAAGCGGCGTGAAAATTAGGCCAAACAAAAGCGAGTAACAGAGAGTATCCTGTACAGTCACGAACGTCATCACAAAGTAATTCGTTAAACCTACACTAGAGATAGGACACAACAAACACTTCCATGTACATACCGCTCTGCACGATAAGCGATAAACTCGACAGGCTTGATGATAACGCTGCTGTAATAAATACTCGTATCATGTGAGCATGCGTCACTAGAGGATTAACTTTGACTACCGGTTGAGAGTTTAATAAAACAAAATTCAATGCAACTACGACTAGTATAGTGGAACTGACAGTAATATTAGATAAGGTAGAACAAGCAATTTTTCAACTCAATGTTCCATGATAAATAGTTATGTAAACATCTATACAAATAAATAAAATTGGAGTGTCTGTTTGTAATATTAAAATAACCGCTTTTTATTAAATGCATATATATGTATACACGGTACACATGCCAAAAATGTAGTTAAAAAAATTTTTGTCTGTCTGTCTGTCTGTCGGTCTGTCTGTCTGACTGTCTGTCTGTTTGTTCCGGGTAATCTCTGGAACGGCTGGACGGATTTTGACGGGACTTTCACTGGCAGGTAGCTGATGATCCGGGGAGTAACTTAGGCTACTTTTTTTAGACTAACTTTGTCCCGCGGCGTTACTCGCGGTACAACAATAACCGCGGGTAACACCGCGGGGTTCAGCTAGTACTGAATAACACTGATCACGTTATATTTACTACATACCTTTTACTATTATTACCTTAAGTCTTGATCAGGTTGACACGGACAACCTGATCAAGATGTCAGGTCACAACCCCGATTCATCCTTTATGTGCCGTAAAATGCGACTAAGGGTGGCTCCCTTAGTCGCATTTTACCGCTTACTACAAAGAACAACATCATGACTGCAAAGAGAAAAAAAATTGAAACTAACCCTATATCAACCCAAGGCCAGCGTTGTACAGAAAGTCAAAACCTTACTTCTAATTAGGCGCCATTTTAGCGGTGGACCATTAAAGGCTGTTGATGTTCTGATCAGGTTGCATTGGCAGATGTCATAAACTGATTCGTGGTGGTTGTACATGCATGATATTGATTGCTAATTAATATTGTGGGGGAACGGGTGTCATGTCCCACCAACACAAAGGGAGGATCCTCCAACCAGGCGAGGTGATCATGCCTGGCGGGCCACTGCCCAACGGTTGATGTTGGGATGTTGTATGTATGCTAATCGGCGCGAGAACTTCTATTGCCCGATTCAGGATTGGTAGTTATTTCGTTTTGTGCGTTACTTCGTAGTTCAGTGTATCTGCGGTAGATGGCGCTGTTATATGATTTTGTTGCCGCTGTATTTGGAGGTCGCCACAAATATAATCGCGGTAATTCCTATAGGTAAACATATGTATTTATATAAGGTAAAAGTTACATTAAGAACAGAAATAAACAATGACGTATGAATGATACATTCGTGCGTAAATATCCATCAAGTATATTTTTATTTCAGTGGACATGGATAGTTGATTGGACTGCTAGAAATACTAGAGTATTGACAGTCATTTTCTCTGCGAGTAGCTTAAGAATTATAAGAACACTTATATAGCAAAAATATACTACTTTGGTATCAGTAGTTCGTTGTTTTGTTCTACTCGGACAATAGTTATTAAAAAAAAAACTTTTGTTAATAAGACTTACAATCGAACTAATGCGACTACGTATTAAAATAAGACTAATCAGTGCAATTTACTTTCATATCTTATAAATATTGTCCATACTTCAACCGCTGCAATTGTATTAATGTACCATTTCTTTTGCACGTCAGCCAGCATATATTTGGCGATTATCGATTTTTACATAATCTGCACTTAAAGCTGATATGTAATAACATGAAGTTTAAGATGTCGTATATCACATGTAGTATAAAGCTGACTATGTTAGGCTTAGTTTTATGAGTCGATTTGAGGGTATTTCATCTTCATTTACTCCATTGATTAAAATACACTCAATAAGTTCCTCAGAGTACTCAAGGTACAGCGATACACGTTTCTGCGAATCGACCGACAGAATAGCGCGTGAGGAATACTGTTAACAAGAAGAAGGGTTTAGAGACTTTTCATTGGAGTAACAAATGTCATAGTACGTTCCTCAAGTCATTACATTGTAATGTAATAACAAAGACGTAACAAAGACATTTGTAAACTATAAAAATTAATACTTTAAGCAGGTGAAACGGCTGAACTGATAATAATATAAAGATAAATTAAATAAAGACAGTGTTATCACTTTATTACTCGTACCAGTTACGCAAGTATTATTCAAATATAACACATATGAAAGTACACGATAAGGAGTACGTGACAGTTGGTCTAATCAGCGCATGAGTTGCTGTTATCAGCGAGACGAACTCAGACAAAGGACGCGACGCTAATGATAATACTGATAAAGCGTCTGTACAACAAGATATGGAATTAATAGAAGAATTGCAGCTTATACAGTTGAGATATAGTTTAAAAGTAATGGAATTCCATATTGACTTCATAAGCATAAAGAATAATGATGTAAAACAGGCTCAATAATGAAAAATGGTTGAATTAACAAGATAGTCGAGCCACGCTGATTTCAGCACGGTAGGGCCGGCTCGGCCGTGGCGGTACTACCCTCGCACAGAAGATCAACGTAAAATACAGCGTTCGTGGTTTCATGTCTCGTGGGTGAGTGCGAGACCGGAGGCCCAATGATGCAGAAGCATCACTAGGCCGCCATGGTGTGGGCCACCATGTTGCACTGTCTGCATTCGTAATGAGTATGGTGACCACTACTCTTGGATTCTGCTTATGCTTTCCATCAGGCAGAGTAGAGCCATTTTGGCAGGAACATACATAAAAAAATGACACAGACATAATATTGTTTAAAATTCCATTGAAATTATAAATGTTATTATATCTTTTGTAACCTACCGGAGAATTAGACACAATTTAAACTGCGTTTTCATAACACTCAGTAATTTATGCTGACTTGATTAATATCTGTAATAATTTTTATGTAAATATTTGCCAACTATTGCCAAAGGAATGCCAAGTTTAAATGAATTAAACGCATGTGATGGTACAAGAACCGTTGAACTGTATGAAGCACGTAGTACAGCAGAGGTGTGTATTGTTGAAGATGCCGATTGTATAGCGAGCGAACGAGAAGTGTATAAAATAAAAAAGAAAGTCTAGTTTACCGTTCGTCGACCCACATGCCAGCGCCGGCCGTCCGAGCCGTGGCCGAGGCGCGCTGTCGCTGAACACGTACGTGACTCGGGATAAAAACGAAATTGAATTGCCCGAGAAATGACATCCTATGAATTTTGATTTGATAGAACAACACACAACTTGTGTTGACCGTGTTTTATGACGATTTAGAAAGTCTTAAATGAACTTACAAATATAAAGATGACGTTTACAGTAACAAGCGAGGACAGCTGATCGTTTATATTTATATGATCGACTAAATCATTGAATCTTGTTAAAGTGGTATAAACCTAATCTAAACCTAACACAGAAACACGTAAAGAAATTCATAGTTAAATATATCCTAACTTTAAAACGCCGAATTTTTACTAAAGATAATGAAAGTCAATAAAATAGTATTACATTTTTAAAACTTAAAAGTCCAGAGTATCTCCACGAATGCACTTTTTTCTGTAGTACGTCTGCCTGTTTCTTTTTTCTCCTTATACAAAGTCAGAGTCAGTGTCATAAACAAGACAGGTGAAGATAGAAATATGATTAAGAAAGCATGCAATTTAAACACAGCAAACTCATCTTCAAAATCAATAGGAATCCAGGTCAAAACATAAAAGTAGATTAAAAACAGTCTAATTTAGACATCAAGCTGTGAAGCGAATTAGGAACTGTAAATTCTAATTAGGTCCGTTCCACTTCAATGGGTCGACTATAATTAGAAAAACTGCAAATGGATCGACGAGCTGCTAGTTATTTGGCGCTTCATAATGTATGGAGAAGAATTCTCATTCAACTAATAATCACAAAGAAATTAATGCAAACGCAATCAACAGCATTAAAATGTAACTTATGTTTGAATTCATTTGTGATCTCTCTGATTCTAAGCTGAATTCCATCGTCAAAAGCACGGACAGAATAGTGTCTAGTGGTTCTTTGCTCCCAGCTTCCGACACTGACAATCTCTCTCACGTTTTCGTCTATTGACGTAACAACTTAATACTTTCATTTCTATTAGAACATTGACATAACTTTATGAGTATGTTCCGGCAATAAACGCAGAGAAATATGCTAGACTAAAAGTTAGTTATAGTAGTTGTTAAAAGACACCCATCTTTTCGTCACAGTAGGAAGTAAAAATTTTAGAAAATGCTGCTGGATTAGAAAAAAGAAGAATAAGGAAATACCTTATATACGTCCCACTATGCTTGATGCAATAATCCAATAAGTAAAGCAAGGCCTTATGTGAAAAAGTTTATACTTTAAAAAGTTATTTAAGAAAACAATTTTAGAATAGGACATACCCATAACCGAACAGGCTAACATTTTATAATATGGACGTTACAAGTGCATTAGTGATATATTGTTAGAAACAAAACACAGTTATCTAAATAGGAAGCTGTATTCAATTAAAGAATGAGCTTATCCAACACAGGCACTTGTAATAGAGCGATTAAGCAACGGCACCAGTTCACGATTAGTTCCGATACGGGATCATTGGCCGCTGCAAAGCACCTTCGAAGGCAGTCGGTCGGGCGGCCTTAACCAGCACGTAGCACGTCGATGGCGACGTGCTGACGTCGGACCGCGGTTAGAAAGTTGAATGCTTGCGTCACGCGTCAGGGTCGTTGACCCGACTCACGCGCAATAGGGCTGCCACCTTCAAATAGTAATTTGAGTAGTAGCAAAATGTTAATAAAAACTGAATCTTGCAATTTTCAAATGCAGGGAGTTATTTTTTTTCATCACCCATTTAAAAGTTATACTGGCATGGAGCACTATCTTTAGTTCATTCACTCATGACACAAAGGTACAGCTTAGTTTATACAGTAAAAGTGAAGAAAAACTAAAGACGATTAATTTATCTACGATTTTAAATTGAAACTAGTTCTGAAGTTGGTGTTTTACAATCAAGTAAACTTGGTAAGACCTGTCGGAATAATCACTCTGGATGAATGTAGTAAATAACACATAACTGTCATGTCAATTAAAACCCATTACCGGTGACGAATGATTGGCTCTCCAGTGCGCAATAACTCAACAACATTATATACATAATGGGTAAAGTATTTAGTTATAATTATTTTCCATATTGTGACCCAAATACTTAGACGATAGATAAAGATATTATATCGTATGTAGATAAGACACAAAGTAACGTCGCACTAATTTGTTGCGTACGTACTCACGAATGTGTACCTACATTTTGTTACTAAGTGAGATGTATGAACAACAAGATATACTTCGTATAACGTTATCTATATGTTATTTTAGTTATGAAAGATATATTGTGAGTAGGACTAAGTAATAGTCTGTCTACATTTTCGGGGGTACAGGCGTGAGTATGTGTATATGACATATGTAAACTTGTATTTACGTTTTTCAGGTAAAGCCTTTGACCTAAAACTCGGAGAGTTTCAGCGAAGCAAGTAAGTTTATGGCGAAATTATTTTATAGCAATATAGATACCAGACGTCCGATACAAACTCATGTTTTTACACAATTTTTGTCTCGTATGAAGATTGAACTCCGTTTATTGTGATTCCAGTCAAATGAAGTAAATATTTTATTATAAGCCAATAATTTCGAAGTGGGTGTTTCAAATCATTGAAGTTCATACCAAATCAAAGAGCACATGCAAACTCCGATGGGTCACAGAAATACTAAACCCTAAGTTTGACGTCTACTATGTACATATTACAGCCAATGGGTAAATATATCAAAAAATGCGTAAAATAACGATATGTTTTTATACTTCAAATACTCTTGTGTTTCTTTATTATAAGGAAAATTATTTTTATCGTCTGTTTTTAGCAATTCAATTAGAAATATTGAGATTACACAATCATGTTTTCCTGATTCTTTAATTTTATTTTTCAATTAATTAGTGCATTATTACAATAGATAAGGTTGTTGTTGTTATCACAAAGTATTAATAATGCGCTAATAATTAACATATCGGTGTCAGTATCAAGAATAATAAACGACTTATTGTTTGTACATAAGGTACTGATGATGAAAGAGAGAGATAATGTACTTTGTCTCACTTTACTGTATACTAGCTGAACCCCGCGGTGTTACCCGCGGTTATTGTTAGTCTAAAAAAGTAGCCTAAGTTACTTCCTGGATCATCAGCTACCTGCCAGTGAAAGTCCCGTCAAAATCCGTCCAGCCGTTCCAGAGATTACCCGGAACAAACAGACAGACAGACAGACAAAAATTTTTTTAACTACATTTTTGGTATATGTACCGTGTATACATACATATGCATTTAGTTAAAATTGGTTATTTTAATATTACAAACAGACACTCCAATTTTATTTATTTGTATAGATTGTTTGTGTATCATGTCAAAAGGTACGGAAATTTGTAACAAGCAGGGAGTAGGGAATTTTAGTCCCACTCATGTAACAGCTCATAAGGAAAATTGAGAGCATAACGGAAGGAAAAGATAGGTAGGATTTTACAAAACATAAGGAATATTTGTATCTTGGACAGAATGGTTCAAAGGCAACTGGGGTCTTTGCTTTACACACCCTTGTAATGTCTTATGGATGGAATGACCGTAAGTTAACTCAAATGCCATTATGACAACTGTTAACTTACAAGTTAAAATACTAATGTGAATGTTTGTTAGTTGGATAGCAGAAGACTGAGAAGGACTTCTTGCTTGCCAGATACTTAACGCCAATTTAATGGTATTAATATAATATATTAATGATGAGTTATAGTCGTAAGTAGTCAACCCTAAAATAATCACGTACCATCAACGTAGCAACCTCGTTCGCGTCGTGGAAGCATCTAAAGCGCTGACTCCCGCGCACGACGGGGCACACAATACCAGCTGTGCTGACAACAAAACATAAAATGCACTGCGAAATTACCAAATTCAGTGACGACCGTTTGCTGATTTTTGAGCTTCATTTTCTTTTACACAAAATTTATTAAGAAAGTAAGATAATATATATAAGAAAACACATTAACCAGAAAAAGAAATACAGCGAAAAGTTTAAGATCTGAGACAAATAAATCACTCTAACAGGAAAATCTTTCGGAGAAGTCTCCTAATTGGTGGCAATGAACCATTTGAATGATTTTATTACCGAAAAGGTTATTTATTAATACTCAATGCGCTTGTATAATATGGTACTGTGCAAAAGTTTTGAAAATAAGGAAACCTCGAAACAAATCTTACCAACCCGCTTGGCCGGCATGGTATAGTATGCCAACCGCCTTTCTAATGAGAAGCCTATATATCACAGTGGACTATTTAAGACTGTTCATGTGATGTGTGTAATTAACATGTGAACAGAGTGCAATAAAAAGGTAAGTAAACAAGACTGCCTCGTTGGTCTCGCGTTTGGCGTGTGCAACTGCTGATCATGAGGTTTCGTGTTCGATTCCCGGATCGAACCAAATGTTTGTATGACCTACAAATATTGGGTATGTATGTATTTACAAAAAAAAAGTATTGTATTTATATCAGTGTCTAGTACCCATAACACAAGCTCTGCTTAGCTTGGGATTAGATGGCGTTGTAACACACATTGATGATGAGATGTCCGAAATATTTATTATTATTATTATAAGTTGAAAAGATGGTAATCTACCTATCTACATAGCTGTCGTCTTATATTTAGCAGCTAAGTACCGGATATCTTGAGAATTTATGCAGTAGGTATAGACAATATTTTTGTAGATAACGTTTGGTTTCTAATTTATAAACATCAAACAAGGTTACTGTAAATACATGTGCAATAGACAAATTGTTTTCAATTTAGAAAGCGAGGGTATGATAGCATGGGGAACGCCAGTGTTTCATCAGTTATCTTGAAAATGTTTATTACTACTGTAATTAGCTGAACCCCGCGGTGTTACCCGCGGTTATCTTCGTATCGCGAGTAACGCCGCGTGACAAAGTTAGTCTAACAAATGTAACCTAAGTTACTCCTTGGATCATCAGCTACCTGCCAGTGAAAGTCCCGCCAAAATCGGTACCGTGTATACATACATATGCATTTAGTAAAAAGCGGTTATTTTAATATAACAAACAGACACTCCAGTTTTATTTATTTGTATAGATAAAAATATAAAGACTATCCGTGTGATGAATTGGCGATAGATTAAGAATGTGGACCATTTCTATTCATCCAATAACCAAACTAAGCTGGACAACAACACTGGGACAGACACTAAGCAGGACAATACACAAAGAAAGGAAAACTTGAAATTAACTCTATACAATCAAACTCACTTAAAATAGATTGTTTATAACTTTTGTCTCGTTTTCCTGCATATGAAAAAGTGAAGTAAATTCCCGAGAGGCAGTACAAAATGCCTTTGAAAAGTTTGTTGCCTCCCGTCCAGCTGATTTTTACAAGAAGGGCATCAATAAACTGCCAATGCGTTGGCAAAGATGCGTCGATTGCATGGGTGATTACTTCGAATAACAGAAATAAAAAAGTTTGAAAAAATAAGTACTTTCACTTATTGCATACAAAACGGCAATTTCATAGGTAAACCTACTATTAAGCTGAAGAGTTTGTTTGTTTGTTTGAACGCACTAATCTCAGGAGCTACTGCTCTGATTTGAAAAATTCTATCAGTGTTAGACAGCCCCAATTATCGAGGAAGGCTATAGGCTATATATCATCACGCTTAGGCCAATAGGAGTGGGACACCAATGAAGAATGTTTTAAAACGGGGCAAAATTATCACGCCACAGGGAGTAGGAGACGTAAACGAAGTTGCGTGGGTCAGCTAATAAGCTATATATGTACATTTTAAACTGTATTTTATACTTCTAATCGTAAATCGTTACCGTAATCATATTATTATATTAATGCCTTTAAAATGAATAGTTCTTGGCCAATCAGAAATCAATCATGCACAAAAACCCTGAGGAAACAGGTTACCTTATGTGAGCGTACGACACGCATACAAAACTAGGTGACAGGCTTAGCTTACAAGTTATGGTACCAGTTGTCAAGGTTATAACTATAACTATAGAGGCTATGGAACGAAACGTACCTACATTTATTCACTATCTAACACATAAAACACATTATGGTGTACTTGTTTACCTCAATAATTATATCTAATACTAGCTGCCCCACGCAACCTCGTTTGCGTCTCCTACTCCCTGTAGCGTGATAATTTTGCCCCGTTTTGAAACATTCTTCATTGGTGCTCGGCTCCTATAGGCCTTAGCGTGATGATATGTAGCCTATAGCCTTCCTCGATAAATGGGCTATCTGAAACTGAAATAATTTTTAAAACAGACCAGCGGTTCCTTAGATTAGCGCGTTCAGACAAACAAACTCTTTATAATATTAGTATAGATTAATGAACCAAGTGACGTGCAATTGGAGAAACTTATGTCCACTAGGGGACTGGGATAAACTGATGATCATGTTATGTTATTAGCGATATTTTTTTTCGGCCATCCCAGTTACCCAAAACATTACGTGAATTTAAGGGTTCTGATTTTGCGATTTTGGTTTCAGAACCTTAAAAGTATGCTGTAGACTGTACACCATCTAGTACAAGGTTGAAGTGAGTTTAGCATCATGTTTAAGGATGCTAAACTCACTTCAACCTTGTACTAACATAAACATTGGAAATTTGAGGAGTTAAATCGAATTTCTTGGCAGATTCTTATAGCCTACAAACGGCAGTTGGTATCGTAGTATGAAATTCATATCAACAAGACAATTTTAATAGTAGCTTTATACCCGACTGCGAATGAAGAAGGGTTTTTAGTTGGATTGTTTTTTGAATGATTTTTTGTTTTACAAAGTCTTAGTTGTAGATTTATGGAAGTGACATTTTAGGACTATTCATGTGAGGCAGCAAAAGTTAGTGACAACAAAGTTAATCGTTACTATAATACGCAAAGGTTATAATATAAACATAATCAAGATTGTTCGATTTTTAAATTTGTTAAAATGATGTAGATTTGTAGATGATTTAACGTGTTTCGGTGTATACCTACTTGTAGTTTGGAAATATTGACTACGTAATAATGTTAGCTAGTCGTCGAAAACAGCTTACACAAACATCAAAATAAACACTTATTATGTAAGATTCAAAATACATGTATTACTAGATGAATGAGTACACCCACAGTTCAAGTATTTCTGTTCGCACAATCAGGTTTCGTTACAAGTAAACTTGATTCAGAAACTGGCTTTAAGCTCTGACAACCACATACTTGGAACGAGCTGCCTTTCTCTTTTGCCAGTACCTTTCACGCATTTAAAAACACCTACTTGTGACCATTTTACGCAGATACGTATAACTACAACATGTTCTTAATTTCGCACTAAGATATATATGCCGCGTTGGAGGTCTCGAGTATTTTGTGGTGTAAGACGTGGCGAGTTCGTCGGCCGGCCTTACCCCAGATCGATGACGTGAAGGGGCCCAATCACGCTCCCCACTAAAAGCCACGAGCTGAGAACGTTCTCAGCGTTGAAGCATTCGTGGTTCAATATAATAGGGTCTGTTGTATACACACGGTTGTGAGAATGTACGGTTCATGTTTTATCATCGCACGTGAGAGATAGAACAGGTTCTTTATTTTTTCTTTGACGTATCTCATATTAGGCAATGTTATACGTGCCTCATAGAAACAGTTAAACGAATTCGATCTCACTATTTTTTTCCTTTTAATATTTACATAACAAACCTTTATAAAAAACCCATCGATTTAACAAATTTGAAATGAACGTTATGAACGTAATGATAAAATATTCGGAAAACTATGAATTTAAGTTTGGTTTATTGATTTTATAACTATTTTACAAGTACAAATCCAAAGTTTGTAACATAAAGGTAAAGGTATTAAATAAATAATAATTTTTGGACATTTAACACAGATTTAGTCCCAAACTAAGCAGAGCTAAATAGCTAAGCAAAAAGAAGAAGAAATAGTGTATTCCTATCACGGTGCAAACAGTCGAGCTCAAATTGGCAACAGTAGCGCCGAAGTCGTTACGACAACGCTACCACGCGGCCGGGCACTATGCAGAAAGGCCTACTATTACCAACTCGTAAGGAAGTTACATAATTGTACAGTAAATATTACGCAACCGGTTGCCGCTAACAGAGTGTGAAACGCGGTTCGGTAATCCTACTGGAGAGTATACCAATAAATAAGCCGCTTAGGTATTTCTTAAAGGGATACATTAGACAACACGTCTATTGTTATACTACATGCACACTGATATTCGAAAGTAACTCTGTATGTCTGTCTGTTACGTTTTCACGGCTTAACCGCTGAACAGATTTTGATTAATTTACAATAGGGATCCTTTGATTCTTGGGGAAGGACATAGGCTACTATATACATATAGTACTATCTGAACCCCGCGGTGATACCAGCGCTTATTATCGTACCGCGGGTAATGCCGCGCGAAGAAGCTAGTCTAAAAAAAAGGTAGCCTAAGTTACTCCTCAGATCATCAGCTGTCTGCCAGTGAAAGTCTCATCAAAATCGGTCCATCCATTTCAGAGATTACCCAGAACAAACAGACCGACAAACAATTTTTTTTAAATTAATTTTTGGTATATGTACCGTGTATACATACATATGCATTTAGTAAAAACGCGGTTATTTGAATATTACAAACAGACACTCCAATTTTATTTATTTGTATAGATTAGCTATGCACACCGCAGCTCACATTTTAGCGAACTTCCATTCTTTTTCATAAATAAAGCTTAGATTACCCCTTTCAACATAGGTATTTCTCAAGCCACGATGGGGCTAACATATTATTTTATAATAAAAACCTCTAAATAAATGAAGATTAAAAAACAGGTATTTCTCAGTGAAAATCCTGTTTAAATCGGCAAAATTCGTTCCGGAAATTAAACGGAAACGGAACAAACAGAGACGGACAGGCCAAAAATCCTTTTTCAAAGTGAATTTTTGAAGTGGATTTTGTATGAACATTTTCATTTTATGTACTAGCTTCTGCCCGGCTCAGCCTGCGTGTACCTACGTCGGTTATACCGATAAATAGTAGACCATGTGTTATTCCGATGTATGAACCCCATTACTGTAAAGTTTCATCAAAATCGGTTCAGTAGTTTTGACGTAAAAATACTTGTCTTTCACATTTTAGTAAGTACCTAACGATCATATCGATCCTCAATATTGCATTTATAATTATTATGGCAGGATATAAAAAAGTATTTTATTATTTCTTGTGTGGTAATTATTTTACGGGTTAATATTCGAGGAATCATTTTGTCATTCATTGAAAGTACCTATAAGAGTATAAACTAAAACTTTTATACGTGTATTTCGAGGCTGGGGTTTCCTGCAATAGCTATTTCCCGTTATAAGACCTTGATTTGTGCTGCCTAAACCATTCCTTTCCTTACATTGCCATTTTATTTCTCTTTTACCTTTAAGAGTAGGTTTATGTTCTACTATCTGATCCACGCAACCTTGTTTGCGTCTCCTATTGCCCGTAGCATCATAATTTTCCCCCGTGTTTGAAACATTCTCCTTTGGTGCTCCGCTCCTATTGATCTTATCGTGATGAAATATAGCCTATAGCCTTCCTCGATAAATTTACTATCCAACACTAAAATAATTTTTCAAATCAGACCAGCAGTTCCTGAGATTAACGGTTGAAACAAACAAACTCTTCAGCTTTATACATTAGTATAGATTAAATATCTATTGTCCTTCAATTGTTATGTTCGTGTAACGAATTAAGAATACCTACCTAGTGTTACCAACTCTATTCATCCTATGAGCAAACTACAGAGGATAACATAACTGTAAAGAGAAAGAAAATTTGTAACAAACCTTATACCAATCCATCTGGCCAGTGGTAATGTAAGCCATAATTGTCTCTCTAAATAGAGGCCTATGTCCAGCAGTGGAATGATGAAAACTGTTGATGTGTTCAACTTAATTATTATTATTGCAGACTAGCTGAACCTCGCGGTGTTACCCGTGCCATTACTCGTATTACAAATCTATTAACGCTCCATTAAACTATGTTCAGTAGTTTAGGTGCTACGGTTTAACACACATGGACTGCCATAACTATAAATAGTATTACCCATCTCTTTGGTCTCACCATAGTCGGGTAAAAAATGGACCAAATCGTCTAAAAGCCATTGAATCTAAGCAGTAGTTTATATAAATAAATACTAATTAGGTAAATAACAGCGTGGTCATTAATAGCACACTAAACTATATAATTGGCGGGTGCAGAGATAACGCTTTACCTTGAAAGTACCTCATTTTCCTCGTTCACTAGTTATTAGCGTCAACCGACTAACGTTATACAAGCTATATATTACACTTATTTACTTTGAATTATACTTTACTTAAACCCATTAACGTTCTGAGGTTTTAATGCCCATTTTTAATACCTAACCCTAACCCCTCTTAACGTGGGAGAGCCACGCTTTGATATGAATGGGCCGGTTCGACCGGAGGGATACCACGGCCTCACAGAAAACCGGTGTGAAACAGCGCTTGCGCTGTGTTTCACCAAGTGAGGGAGGATACCGGAGGCCTATTCCCCAACCCCTCCCCACGCACTTGTGACGCCTCTGGTGTTGCGGGTGTCCATGAGCGGCGATAATTCATTTCATTCCATTCTATCTTCAAAACTTAGCAGAGCTTGTACTATAACTGACAGATTATGTTATAGTACACATTTTTGGAAAGTATTTTATTATTTGTGTATAAGTATGAGTAATGAATATCATGGTATGATAACCATGAAAGAGCTGATTACGAAATACTTCGGCATATATATACGAGCAGCTTCGACCATGTCATTTAAAATCAAAAAGTCATGCCATTTAAAATCGGTGCTAAGCAAATCTCCGATTGCAGCTCACCAATTGAGTCAGTTGAGTGAGGATTTCGGGCGCCCAAGTATTGCCCGCGCCCCCAGTAGTAAACTGCACACTTTCTAGTGTTTCGGTACCTTAAACACCTCGGTAACACTTGATTTAGCAGTCAACAGGACTGGTGAGCCTTTGTGTTAACTATTAAAGTCGGAATTCATCAGAAGTAAAAGAAAAAAAATGTTTGACATTCAATGAACAAAATAAAAAATGGATGGACCAGACTTTACAAACATCATAAAGAAATATGATTACCATACCTAAGTCATGAACAATAGTAAACAGTCATAACAATTGAAAGAAAAATTTAAAAATCAACAACTAACTCTTAGAACGGAACATAACACGAACTAATGGGCTATTATTTACTTTATGTACTGAAGCTCGGTCGTGGTTATTATAAAAGTAGGTACGGTGTCAAGCCGGTGTTGAGTCACGGCCGCGAGCCAAGCTGACCTTGGCCAAGACAAAGACGAACCATTGTGCGGGACAGTAAACAGTAACATCGATAAAAGTATACCTAAACAGGCGACGGCGAACGTGGCGCGAATATTTAATTATTATTCCACGCCGTGAATATATTCGCGAAATAATGAAGGAAGGTGTTGGCGATGATAAAAACACATGAGGAACAAAAGAAACCTTAGATAATGCGATATTGGTATTCTCTCCTGTAACAGACACGTACAACTATGGGTTGCCATATGAGAAGATAAAACGTGATGCGGATGGAAATGATAGGGTTTGCTTAAAGATATTTTCTTTATTTTACTCCTGAGGCAGAAGGGTGCTAGAAGTTTTAGTATGTGTTAGTACTGCTCTTAGCCAATTGCATAAAATCTACGAAGATTATAAGGACTTTGGCTCCGTCTTGTTTTTTTTTTTTTCTTAACTAAATTTGACGTTTTTACGAATAAAACAGACAAGGTAAATGTGACAATAATTAAATAAAATTCGTTGCGAATCTAAATAAGAGTAAAATAAATACTTTTATGATATAGGGGACAAACAGACAGTAAGACCATCATCTGGTGGTAAGCACCTACACGAGACTAAACTCAAGAATCCTAAGAGCGTTACCGCCCTTGAAGGTACCAATAGTTTGAGGGTCGTGTCCTTATACTGAAATAAAAACACCAACCAACACAACCAGTGATTTCCATTAAGATCACTTCTAAATGGAAATCACATTATGTACATAAATAGTGTGTAGTTAAACAATGAATCAGAGAACTTAAACATAAGATCGTGACCAACAATTAAATAAGAATTATTAACTACTAAGTGCTCAGGAAAATCACATAACGACCAACTAGGAATGACATAACACATCACACATAGATAGAAATATATATACTGCTTGACATGTTTTCATATATATTATGTAAGGAGTATTTTATCAATACGGGTATACTACGACTCAGAATTCAAAGTTATTCCAGACGTATCTAATTACAACACTTCGATAAGGCTTGTTTTAATTTATAATATAACAGTAACAGGATAAATTTAGCTTGACAACAATATCAGAGGAAGGAAATTCAAGCTTGGTGTAATTTGGCACAAAATTTTATCAGCAAGACGTGTCCGGTAGCTCATTAAATAAATTAATGTAAAGAATTTGAGATAACTTTTTAAAGCTAAGTTAAAATTTGGTATTCAAGGGTGTGTGTGGTTTTCACGGCGCAAAAGTCCACATCTTACAATAAATCAGTCGGAACAATGGCGAGTGAGGCTTGAGTTTAACAAACGCCTACACTAGCTCGTGCAATGTCATTGTCAAGGTCGACGCGATAAGGCATTCGTCACATCGACACGTTTAATTACATTCCATCGATATCACCCGCGGTTGCATCATCGCAACGTGATGTTGGTGAAATGTGTTTTTTTTTATGCCTCGCAATTTATGTTCGGTCATTTTCTCTGCCGCACAGATTGGTCACGCTGTTTGCGAACAATCGCCATCATATGATCGATTGTATATTTCTGTTTCCTCATCATATAGCTTTTTTCTAGGATTCGTAACACTCGTTTCAGAAGGATTATCGATTTGGTATAGTGATGTCACTACAGTTCAGATCATTGTTAATGTGTTGTCGTATTAACAATAATTAAGGATCGTAAGTGACTATTAAATTCATCAAAAACCAGTTGCTGGATCTTACGTGAAGTAAGATTTTGAACTGTTCGTGATCGAATTAATGTCAGGAAAGCGTGAAAATGTGCAGACGCGCAATTGATATTGTTTATAATTATTTAAGTAGGTAACGTTTTTCAGCAAAAGTAATAACGGCTAGTTGTAAGTCACCTTGAAAGTGCAAATGCTAGTGTTATTATGTCACTGATTTACAGCGCATTCCGCAGGCGTTCCATGTGTAACGTTCGACACGGAACAGTCACCTGATACGCTTAAATATAACAGGTATTGGAAATTGTTTCTGATATACGCGAATGATGCGTTCAAATCATACCAGCCTCCTAAATTTTATGAAGTATGCAGAAGAAGAATTTACATTTCGTAATTATGAGCAAAGTGTGATATAAATATGATTGTTCATAGTATATTCATAGAGTATTTTTCTTGCTACAAATTACTTTAGGGAATACTATTTTCTTACTTTGTTCTCTAAATAGCAAATGTTAAGAGAGGCCTTTAGAGAGGTATCGTCATCTGAACATGGGCTTACTTTGTCCCGCGGCGTTACTCGCAGTACGACGATAACCGCGGATAATACCGCGGGGTTCAACTAGTTACTAATATAACCTTGAGTAACTAATTAGCAGCTCCCTTTACATTTCGAAATTGGAAAAATGATCGAAGTTCGTTATAGGCATACTAACGCTCGTTTTGTACCTAACGCTTCTCATCAAAAACGTTCGTGTAAATTTTCACTTGGCTCCTCCTCCTCGATCTTGGTTCGGTTTAAAGACTTTCTAAGTTTAGTCAGGTGATAAATCCTACAGCTTCAATTTGTTACTCTCTTCTATCTGCTATCACGTTTGTAGCCATCATAAATAGACAATGTTTTTAAACTGAACTATATTGTTACTGGAAATAAGTAGCCTCTTTTGTCTATTGTACTTCATTTAAGGTGTCCAGTATTTAAGGTGCCTAACTCCAATAAGGTAATGGCTATCTCTAGCTCGTCAATACATGTATATTATAGTAGAGGAAATCCGAGAATTTTATAGACTTCCGTGCAAAGCCGGGCCGGGTCGCTAGTCTATACAAATAAATTAAATTGGAGTGTCTGTTTGTAATATTAAAATAACAGCTTTTTAATCAATGCATGTGTATGTATACACGATACATATACCAAAAATGAAGTTAAAAAATTTTTTGTCTGTCTGTCTGTCTGTTTGTTCCGGGTAATCTCTGGAACGGCTGGACGGATTTTGACGGGACTTTCACTGGCAGGTAGCTGATGATCCGGGGAGTAACTAAGGCTACTTTTTTAGACTAACTATGTCCCGCGGCGTTACTCGCGGTACAACATTAACCGCGGGTAACACCGCGGGGTTCAGCTAGTATATAATAAAATTAATAAATCGACCTTCGAACAGAAAGTACATACATTCAAAAAGGTGTCACTGCGTTGCGCGACAAGCGAATACAAAAGGCTCATTAACCGAAATAACAATTGAAATTGAAATCTAAAGTCACGTACTCTATGGTCGTTTGACACCGTGATCTGGTTGCAAACAGATCGTATACGCATCTCGGAAGTAAGATTATAACCTGGAAGTGTATCTAATTGTACACATTGCGAATATTAAAAGGTTTATGCAACCTTCTGTGGATTAAGCGGCGGAATGATTAATTGTGTACACGATTAGTATGCGAAACATTGTTAGAATAGCAATGAAGACGCACACGAGACCTAAGGTCTGAATTAGCTAACACCGTCTGGGAATAGAAAGTAATTGGTTAAAGGATACTTAGAAATTAATTTAGTTTTATAATACTGCTGCAAAAATCTTACGTTTCCAGCAGGGGAATAAGAAGAAAGACAGACAATATTTTGCATTGAGCAGAAATGAAATCATTTATTCTGCAATTAGGTTACATGAACTCTTTTGCAAGTTAAACTTTTCTAGAGCACATGAGTTCGGCCTTTCCTAACTGGACTAGCCCTGAAAAGAAAGGACGAAACAAACTCAGGGATCATCGTTTCTTTTAAAGTCCAGACAATATTTTTATACTGGAAAGGACATTATATCAGGAAATAAACGTATTAATTGTTTTCGTAGCAGTTGATTGGCCGATCAAGTATCGTCACGGCTGGTCACAATGACCAAATACTGTTCTACGTGTTTTTATTTTTTTAATTAAGAAGCGTGAGAATTTTTAAAGATAACACTTGACTTGAGAATGAATTAAGTTAAACCATGGTCACAATGCAACATTGTACATTCAAGTTATTAATTTATGTCTAGTGATAATTAATTTCGTCAATCAGAGATTCACGAACATATACTTGCGTAAGTCGTCTGTATAAATATAATAACATTATTCTAGAGCACTATACTGACAATACAGTTAAAACTATAAACCAAAAATTTTGTATGAGATCATCGCTTAATTTGCAAAACTGATTTGTGTCGTCCGTAATGTCGAAATGTTCCAAGTCACCACGTTTATGTTAAGAATCATTTAATTTGTTTTTCATCGATATCAATAATGGAGAACATTAAAATCGATTTTACAACTTCATATTTTATTTAGCTTTTGCTTACCTACCTGACTACTTATAGTTGAAAAATTAAGGAATGAAAAAAATTATCATTATTTTAGCGCACAAGGTCGGTTTATATCAAAAATTTCAATATATTTTCGGTCCAAATGCAATGTGAATTTCGCTATCTCGTGTGACAATCAAACGTTCTTTGAAAGAAAAACCTTCCACGTATAGCGTGTCAGTCTCCGCTACGCAATAATTGTCAGTCCAGCGGGTACCATCGCCTAGCCAAGTACGTGAAGACGTTACAAAACGAATTATTTGTATTCGGTGCGGCTCGGTCGAGGCGCGATCATCATTGTAAATGTATGACCCGTTCAAACGTGATACTTTTCTTTGGGAATTGTGTAATCTAGGGAGGTGACACTTCAAATGGAAACGCCAAAATTGGATCATTGCTATGAAATGAGGTTATAAAGAATTATCATTTATGTGAACCATTCAAAACGTGTTACGTACTAGCTTCAAAAGTATGTTAATGTATGTTTTTATCTGTAACCTCTTTGCTCTCACTGCAATTTGTAAGGGTGAAACGGGACGGAAGTCTGAAACAGGAAGCGGGAATCCTGTGTTACTTGATTTGACCAACACAGGCGCGTGGTTCTAGAGTTGCCAATCAGAAATCATATGTGTCATACTTACTCATGTCCGTTACTGCAAGGTAGCTCGTTTTTTTTTAATTATTTTACACACATATTTAAAAATTGAAATTGCGTTAAATTTGCTTTTACCGCAATACTTATCACTACCGTCTATTTTCAGTGCATGTCCGAATGTAAATCGAGTTGCGGGTGTAGGTACTCTCCACTTGAATCGACTCTGGTGGTAGAATTACAATGTAGAATGAGACGTGTGCCAAATCCATAAGTGGTGGGACTTCGAATGCGGACAGTTTACTTGATGTTTGCTTGATGCAATAAATTTATATATAATTGTAACTAACAATAATGGGTATTAATTCAATACCAATATAACAGATAAAGTTAAAATATAGAATTAAAATATAATGGATTTGCGTGTACCTACAAACACATATCGACGCAAACTGTAACGTGTGTCTAGGTAACTGTAACGCCTATAGTATAAATTTATTAATTAAATCCTATATTACGTTTATTCAGTTCAGAAATCTATAAAAACTCTATTTATTAAACTTGTCTAAACTATTAAAATATCGCGTTGCTTTCGTTGCAAAACTATTTAGCTACCCAAATAACCACAAACTAATGATAAATAATAAACATAATTGCGACCGAAACGCATAAATGTCCACAAATAAATATGTTTTATACTCATGTAACACATATTTTTTGGGTGTTACAACGAGGCGTAATTTTGTTTTGACGTTTCAAACGCAATCCGGACTGTCTGTGCGATTATAAAACTAGGAATATACACGAGTACGACATTAATCAACAAGGAATAACAGTGAAAATAACGTTCTGAAGTAACTTTCATTTATCAAGGCATCATAAATTCTATAATATGCGAGATATGTTAGAAATGTCTAGAACCTGCGCCAGAGTTGATAAGGTTAACGATGTTTTTACTGTTGGCTTTGAACTTGGATTTTTCAATGTTATCGAATCGTTTTTCACGGTCTTTCCATAAAGTGAATATTTCAATAATAATGCTGTAACCGCGATTGATTGCGTTGACACGTTTCATATGTTCGAGACAAACGTGAGTTTCATTTTATATGTTTTTATGTTGCATCAATTTGTAATGATCAGCGCATTGATGTAGGTCTGAGAAAAATGTCGGGTAACGTATCAGGTGCTCGAGCGCCGTATACGGCATTCAAACACGAAATGCACACAGGTCATGACTAAAACATTAAAGGTATTTTACATATTTTATTGGAGCATTCCAACTATTGTATTCTATACATACTTATTTATGTCACTGGAAGAAGAGAACCCAACTGTTATACCTTTATACTAATTAACACCTTTGGATAATCTGATTCCATGGGATCTTTAATTCATCTGGTCACATACACAGGAAAAAGCGTCAATCTCGGAAAACTTCAAAACAGGACAAGGTAAGCGCGAAAAAGAAGGAACTTATGTGCTGGATAAATCAATTTCACGTCACCACCAACAAAAATTCCAAGAAACAATATACATTTTAGAACTCAAATCTTTGCTTGGTGTCTCTTAGTTTGCAGATGTCCGATGGCGGCGGTACTTACCATTAAGAGACCTATTTGATCGTTTTCCTGTACTACCGTAAAGAAGGGGTTCCTCCTATGAGACTCGAACTGCTCGATTGGTAGAATATTAGATTTTCTTAACCCTTACAACAGACCTGCGGTACAAATTGATGACTGTGGTTTAGAAATACTCAACCTCCAGTCTTTAAGAAAAGAGTATACTCTCTCAAACCTGTAATATACAAATCCGATTCCCATGGGCGGCAATAGCCATTTACCATCAGGAGATCTGACATGGTCATTCTTATGAAGTTATTAATAATAGTCAGTGAATTGCAGTCGTCAACCGCTGAACGCCGAACTAGTATGCGATTGCAAAGAACCAATGATTAGGCATTCGGATCCTGCAGATCTGAATAATGGAAGTTGCTGTAACTGAAAATAACTGATTTTAGAGACTGTTTGGTTTAAGTTTTTATTTATTTGAAGGTCACTAATATTTTATGCCCAAAGTGTTAGCCAAGTTCAATATAACAACGATAATAAGAGAGCGTATTAAAGCATAAAGTATTACACCGTTCCATCCGGTTGACAAAGCGGCACGTGTCGCCGATCGTTACGTCGGCGTCATCAAGGCCATGACCAGCTATCATTCAATCACCTAACTTTTCAGTGGTAGTGTATGCGACTGCTGTGCTTGAGGTCTCGAGTTCGATTCCCGGGTCGGAACAAATGTTTGTATGATCTAAATATTTTTATGGTTGTTTGGGTGTTTTCTATGTATAATTTGTACGTATTATAAAACAAAATTATATATGTATTTATATCAGTTGTGTAGTATTATACCATAACACAACTGCTTAGCTTGAGACGAAATAGCGTTGTGTGTTAAATGTCCGGAGTATTTATTATTATTATTATTTCTCTCATACAATGTGACCAAACATAAATGTTACAGGAATATTCATCATATATTACCAAGTCCAGAAAAGAGGATACACCTTCAAGAATGGAAAAGTTATATGTGAACGAAGGGAAAGGCTCACAAGGTTTTCTTTTCTGATTTAGGATATACCCGTAACAAAAAAGCCAAATGAGAAAACTATGTTTAGACTACTAAGAAGTTTTGTGGATAGAATCCTTTAGGTTTGGGGATGGATGAAACGGTAGAGCACTTTCAAAACCATTTTACTGCAAAATAATTAATTAATCAAAAACTTAATATTATTATAATAAATTAATTACTTAGTCTTGGCAATTTTCATTATCAGAAGTACTTTTACTGCCATCTTTGATGTGCCTATAAATATCCCATTTACAATAATTACACAGAAAAAAGTTTAAAAATATTCATAAACACTCTTTAACAGTAAAAGTTTCTGCTTAGAAATATATTAATGATAAAATATTCAGATTCAAGCAAAGATATAAAAATATCTAAACATAAAGGCTAAAACGGACAAAGGACAAAAGCCATACAACTCTCGACAAAACCGCGAAATACAAAAGAAAATTCAAACATTGACAAAATAAATATAAAGTGTACAAAACGAGAAACGAGTGAAATATTAAGGCACGTGACGGTCATGTTGGAAAGCGACTCACGTTGATTGTTTCCAATTTCTTTGTCAACGCCCGGTGATCACGTAAAGTTCCCGGCACGTGAGCACAGGACGTGTTCCTAGGGAAACACTCCAAATATCTCTCGACACAAACTGAGAATCTCCAAAATGTAAAAGTTTAGCCGTTCCGACGTCCAAGCGCTGCGTGCTCTTGCATAAACCATAAACAGAATTAAACAAACGTGACTGAGACGAGGAAAACTCTGTGAAAGCTGTTGGAATTGTGATTTGAAAAAAAGATTTTAAAACTCATACTCTTGTTCCCAGTTAGGTAGTTAAAATTTTATGGTGAAGATTATGTATTTATGTATTGTATCTCGAGGCGCATAGCTCAGTTGCCTCGGTGACTAGAAACTATCGCCGTGGGTAAGCAACGACGACGCGGTCAGTAACTGGATGAGCTACCACTAGTGTCACGATGTCATGAGCGTCTCCGTGATTCGGAGGTCACGTTAATCAGTCAGTCCCGGTTGTTTTCATAGGATAACAGTCGTAAAGCTTAGTTGGAGGACTTTGGGCGGCTTTAAAAACATGATCGGTAAGATTACGTAGCGACAACGTTGTGTTGCCAGTCCTCAACCCGTTCTCGGCCAGCATGAGGACGTATGGTCTTAACCCTCTCCTGAGAAGAGACCCGAGCCCAGCAATAGGACATTATGGGTTATTGATAGACATATGTGATGTGTCTGAGGCGTCAAGATCTTGCCAACTTAAAGTTCACACTATATGTTAATTTTACTTGATAATCGTTTAGAAAATTGAATTTCGCTTCACTATTAAAGTTTTTTATTTACTGGCTCTTTAATTTAACAAAGGAGTGGACAGCAGTGTAGTTCCTAATAATACGTAACGAAGTCGAACACATGACCATCTAGATGTGGCATTTTTAAGATTGTCTGCTGCTACAAGTAATAGATTGCTTAATGTGGCGCAGTGGACTTACCTAGACCTAAATTAATTGTCAATGTAATAACAATTGTGTTATACATACGATGAAGCAGGGACCAGTGACGCAGGCAGGCGATACTGTAAAGAATGGCTGGTCGAATATGGGATTCCTAAAATAGATCAATCATTATTTTTAAACTGTTATTTTAGCTGCTTACTTGAATTCAACTGAGGCAATAAAACATTAGGCATGGTTAAGTGAAGTGATGGACACAATTTAACCAGTGTACTTTTAATCATAACATGCGACTAGATACAAAAATAATAATCATATAAGATCAAAATAATAGTATCCGGGACCAGGAATACGGAACTTCTCAAAGTTTCCTAACTCGGTATGGTCGTAGGTCATTGCTGCTGCGTTGTTTTTTGTGTACAAGAGCTACAATAGTGGGCGCGTTAGATCGATTAGACCAATGAAATATAATCCATATTAATATTATAAATTCAAAAGTAACTCTGTCTGTCTGTCTTGCTTTCACGGCTAAACCGTTGCACCGATAGCAATGAAATTTGGCAGAGCTGCGATCAAAAACTAGTATGAAATACAATCACATTCATAATTGAGAAAGATAACTTTATATTGCATTCATACACATACTCAAACACGACTCCATAAATAAGGAAATCCACCAGAGACTCAGGGTGATAACAGTGTATTTATTAGAAGGAACGAAGCAAGATAAAATCCGGGGACCGAGGTAGGGAGGGATTCGGAACTGCGCCCGCGCCGGGCCGTCGACCGGGTCACCGACCGCAGGGCGTGCCCTTCGCGCCTGAATCCATTGTACACCATGTCTCGACCGCTAGAAAGTCTGATGGGCATTTAAAAAAAAACTATTTCAGACAATGGAATTCTATTGTTAAGAAGTATAGGCGTGTTGTACGACATGACTTTATGAGAAGATCAGTAACAGATTATCATCAATCGGTATGCATCGGGATAAAGCTTGACACACAAGTGTATAAATATTAAACTGCATAGTAATTAGTGTAAATACTAGTTTTTCTACTATGTGTACAAGATAGCCTTGTGCAGTGTGTGGAGCTCCTTACTCTAGAAGAATAATATATCTTACATGATTTACACCTTCATGGTTGTAGTTATATTTACATTACACTATATTTGTGTCAGATTGGAAATTAAAGTCTTTTTTTTTTGTCTCGTGTGGTGCACCTTTCCAATAGGAAAAGTCATAATTTTCTTAAAATTATATACTTAAATGTAAAGATAGACGCGAATCATACACATTTGAAGTAACTCTTTCTCAAGAGGTTATTTCATTGTCAAAATTGTACCTTGTGTGAATTGTAGATGAAAATCCCATATAGAGAAGAAGCTATATTTAGCATCTTAAAGACAAGCTCGGATTCAGTATCCAGTCTTAATATACCGATGGGCAACGAGGTACTCGAAGATTTAAGAATACCAACAGACAGACATGGGGGGACTTTACAAACATACATGAAACGTACATAAAGAGCACCCAGACTTAGAACAACTTGTGGATCATGCAGATCCAAATGAAAATCGAACCGACAATATAGAGAGCAGTAGAAAGCGGCGAAGTGATCACTTAAACCATTACGACATGCCGGCATTTCAACTATTATGTTAAAGTGTTGTTATTAATCATGTATGCCAAGAGCTAACTGCGTCACAGAGCCTTTCTCAATTGTTTAAACAATTCCCGAGGTATGCGGTGCTATTGAGATTGTTGGAAGTGCAAGGTATTTGTTGGAGCGCCTGATGCCAAGCTCTTACCGTTGTTATTGTCAGCTAACGCCGGCCGTACATTCTGCACAGGATCATAATTTAATTTCAACAATGTCAAATCAAATGTCATTTTTTCACTTAACCTTCGACATTACAATCGTACGCATCATCTCTTTACTGAGTTTTTATTTCTGGCCTAAATGCACATAACCACCCTGAAAAGTCCCGAACATGGTCCTGATCGAGCCTGATTTGACAATATTCGAGGATTATTAAGTGGATATTGAAAAATATTGAAGATTACGGCGAATCAATTAACGGACGGCGTGGTTATATGTCGGCGTGGAATATATATTTGCACTTTGTCAAGCGGTGTTAAGTCGTAATTATAATAGTATCATCATTACCCAACACTCAATCAGGTAGTATTTAGCCTTAATTAAGGATTTAACTAAGGTTAGTACATATTTTTACCTATATTGGATATATTTTGTGAATAGGTATCAGTCTACGTTGTGAGTTTCTTGTTGTCGTATTGTATTAAAGTCAACTTATTAGCAATTAGAGTTAAAACATACTGAAAAAAGTATAGTAGTTATTGAATACTACGTTATTTAGCTTAATTGATGGTTTTATACAAGTTTTATGCGACACTGCTACTTGTAGCAATGGACAGCAATGTGTAGATATTTACACTATATAGTTAATTTGTGTGTTAGATACTTTTACAAGTAATTTAAAGTATACGACTATTAATTTGTTAGTTAGATCAACACTGTTTTATTTGTAAGTGCATCTTAGATGAATTGTAACATTAATTATTAAAATACAGTAATTGTTGAAAGGCTCAAATTAATTCTGGTCATAATTTAGATAGAAAGTAGACAGTCTAGTTTGTTGTTTACATTATTTACAATCTTGCATTACAAATTGTTAATTTGTTAGATATTGCTTACTTACACTAGTTGTGTTTAGTAATCACATAGGTAATCAATTAGGTAAATCGTTTGATTGTTTATACATTAAATAATTTGATATTATATACATTACAGGTTGACTACACCTGCATCTCAGTATGTCCGAGGAAAGGGAATTAATTAAGAAGCGAGGCAGCTTCAAAGGTCGATTGACTGCGTTCATTAACCACCTTGACACCCTGGACATCAAAACGATAAGTAGTTGTGAGATTACCGAATTACAATTACGAACTGGGAGAATCGAATCGTTGTACGAACAATACGATGAGGTGCAGTTGCGCTTAGAATGCATTGTGGAAGACCCTAAAATACAGTTTTCTGAGCGTTCCGAATTCGAATCATTATATTATAAAGCCTTGTCTAGATCACAAAATATTGTAAGTATTTATAACAATGACAATAAGTCAGTAAATAGTGATAAAACTACTCGTGCCAGTAATTTCAAGCCAGTTAAGTTACCTACTATCCAATTACTAAAATTTAATGGTTGTTACAGTAATTGGTTAGAATTTCGTGACACCTTTTTAAGCCTTATTCATTTAAATGATGAAATTGACGCTATAAATAAATTTCATTATTTGCGAGGAACTTTAGAAGGATCAGCCGCTGTATGTATTCAATCCATTCAATTTTCAGCCAATAATTACAATATAGCATGGGGTCTATTATGCGAACGTTTTGATAATAAAAAGGTACTCATTCAAAATCATGTGTCAGCCTTATTTAATTTAGAAATTATTACTAGAGAGTCCTCTATCGCTTTAAAAGGTATGATAGATCAATTAAACAAAAATTTACGATCATTAGAATCATTAGGTGAACCTGTAAATCATTGGGATACGCTGTTGATTTATATTGTCACTCGCAAGTTAGACCATAAAACATACCGCGAATGGGAGGAGTTTAAAACCCGTTCTGATAAGGATAGTATCATAACATTAGATATGTTCATACAGTTTATCCGCAGCCGCGCAGATTTAGTCGAAACATTAGAATTGTCACGTAATTATCCTTCTCAAACACATAAATCAGGTATTAAAATAAAATCAATGGTTTTGACGCAAACTTCTAACAATTTGAACACGGAATCAGTTCCCAAGGCCTGTCCTATGTGTAAAGGTGATCACAGTTTAAGTAATTGTACACAGTTTCTTAATTTGAGTAATGAAGCTCGTTTTAAATTATTGCCAAGCTATAAGGTATGCTATAATTGTTTACGTACGGGTCATTTTGCAAACCGTTGTAAGAAGCCGGGTTGCAGGTTATGTAAGCGTAGGCATAATACGTTGATTCATATAACGGAGCATAAGAACGTTTTGAATGATAGTAGCGTGCGTACCTATAATGCATCTACGAATAACTTGTCTCCGTCATCGTGTTTACTGCCCGCTAACAGCGACTCAAATAATGTTACGTTGACCGCTAACGCGTCTTGTAGCATCATTAAACAACACGACGTTTTATTGTCAACTGCTTTAATTAAAGTATATGATCACAATGATTGTGAGCATGTTGTCCGAGCAGTGTTGGATAGCGGTAGCACATCGTGCTTTATGACTGAAGCGTTATGCAAAAAATTAAATCTAAAAGTTACACAGGTAGATGGTTCGATATTTGGTATAAATAACGTGAACTCTCACGTAGGCAAATCTTGTCAAGTTAAAATGACGTCACTCAACAATAGCTATGTTGGTAGACTTTGTTGTTTCATTTTGCCATTAATTACTAGTGTTGTGCCAAGTCGAAAAATACATCTTTCAGGTTTGAATATTCCATCTAAAATTAATTTAGCTGATCCCACTTTTTATGAGCCCTCCGAAGTTGACATTTTAATCGGTGCTGATCTCTTTTGGGACGTGTTAGGAACACAACGAATACAGTTAGGTTCTGGAATGCCTGTATTATGCGAGACAAGGTTAGGGTGGATAGTCTCTGGCCCTATTACCTATCATTGTGCCAAATTTCACTCGCATAATATTAGATGTAACTTCACTCAAATACATTCTTCTACCGATAGTGATTTAGAGAAAATTCGCAGTGATTTACAACATTTCTGGCAGCTTGAAGAAATAAACACACAGTCCTCACACTACCTGCCAGAAGAAAAATTATGTGAGGAACATTTTGTTAAAAATACGACACGTTTGGCTGATGGCCGTTTTTGTGTTCGTATTCCACTTAAGCAACATCCCACTGTTTTGGGAAATTCATTCACTAGGGCTACACAGTGTTTACATTCCTTAGAGCGTAGACTCAAGACTAAACCTGATTTTAGTAAATTATATCACGAATTTATGACCGAATATGAAACATTAAATCACATGACCGAAAATAAAGAATTAAATTTAAGTCCCAATGGTTATTTCATCCCTCATCACGGTATTCTACGAGAGAGTAGCACTACTACTAAACTCCGTGTGGTGTTTAATGCGAGTAGTCCTACATCATCAGGTGTTTCCTTCAATGATGTTCAGATGGTAGGTCCAACCGTCCAGGATGATCTGCTATCCATACTTCTTCGATTTCGACAGTATAAATATGTCTTGTCCGCGGATGTCGAGAAGATGTATAGACAGATAGTTGTTCATCCATCTGATAGACACTTGCAGCAGATACTCTGGCGTAATAATCCAAGCGATTCTATAAAAGTTTTTAAGTTGAATACGGTTACTTATGGCACAGCTAGCGCACCATTTTTAGCAACGCGCTGTCTTAAACAAATAGCCTTAGAATGTAACAATAGGAAGATAGCCGATATTATTCATCGTGATTTTTACGTTGATGATTTGTTGACCGGGGCTAATGAATTAGATGAAATTAAGTTTATTCGAAAGGAGGTAACCAATGCTTTAGCATCAGCGTGTTTACCACTTAGAAAGTGGAAGTCTAATGAACCTCAACTTCTCTTAGATTCTTTGCAGTCATCATTACATTTAAATATCGGATCTTGTGAGCCCAATAAACTGTTAGGTCTAGACTGGTTTATAAATTCTGATGAATTAGGTTTTCCGGTTGGTTTTGTACCTTCTAAAAGCTACACTAAACGTGATTTACTTTCTGTTATTGCACGCATTTTTGACCCATTGGGTTTGCTTGCACCTGTAGTGATTAACATGAAAATGTTGTTACAGAGAATGTGGCTGGATAAAGTTGCATGGGATGAGCCACTTAGCACTGAACTAAACAGTAGTTGGAATAAAATAGTTAAGGACTTGCCTCTTATAAATAATTTGCGTATTCCACGAATTGTAGTTTGTAACCTATATAAAAAATTAGAGCTTCATGTATTCGTGGACGCTTCCGAACGCGCGTTCGGATCTTGTATTTATGTTCGCACCATTAATGTCAAGGGTGAAATCATGGTTAGGTTGCTAATGGCCAAAAGTCGAGTATCGCCAATCAAACCCACAACGATTCCGAGGTTGGAATTATGTGGTGCTGTAGTAGGAGCTCGTATTTATGAAAAGGTTTTTAATTCACTACGAGCTAATATTAGTCATAGTTACTGTTGGACTGACTCGACCATAGTACTGGGATGGCTGCAAATGATGCCTTCTAAACTTCAGCCTTTTGTGCGCAATCGCGTCGCAGAAGTTCTAGATAAGGCGGGTAATTGCACATGGCGACATGTCCCAACTGACAAGAACCCAGCAGACCTGATATCTCGTGGTGTAGATATCAGCAATCTGCAAGGCTTGGATATGTGGTGGTGTGGTCCCGAGTTCTTAAAACAAAACCAATTTAGTTGGCCTACTGATTTGGAACCTTTGACATTCGAATCATTGCCTGAAACTCGATTTCATGTTGCTTTAAACGTAATTTTAGATGAAACCGATAAATTTATCGAATTTAAACGATTTTCTAATTATTTAAGGTTGGTGCGTTCTATAGCATACGTTAAGCGTTTTGTTAAGGCATGTAGAAAACATAAATTTTCAAGTAAATTTCTTTCACAAGATGAACTACAAGGTGCATTAAATTTGTTAATAATTAAAAGTCAAAGTGAATCATTTCCAGAGTATAAGCTACTTCTTAATAATCAAACTATACCTAAAAGGAGCAATCTCCTTAAGTTTAATGTATATCTAGATAGTAAAAATATAATGCGAGTTGGAGGACGTCTCCATAATTCAGATTTTCCCTACGATAAAAAACACCCGATAATTTTACAGTCCACTCACGAATTTACGAGGTTATTATTTCATTTTGAACACAAAAGATTACTTCATGCGGGACCCCAATTATTGTTGGCATCCATAAGGGAGTCTTACTGGCCTATTGGTGGCCGTAATTTAGCCAAGGCTTGCTTCCACAAGTGTGTAAGATGTCACCGATTAAAGGGTAAAATTGTTACCCCCTTAATGGGCAACCTACCACGGCAGCGCTTGACTCCAAGTTATCCTTTTGAGAGTACCGGGGTTGATTATGCCGGTCCTATCATGTGCGCCAGTCGTCAAGGGCGTGGATGTAGATTAGTCAAGGTCTGGATAGCTATTTTTATTTGTTTTACCACTAAAGCTATTCATTTGGAGCTGGTGGGTGACTTAACTGGTAACAAATTTCTGCTGGCATTATATCGATTTATTTCCCGTAGGGGTAAGCCGAGTCATATTTATTCAGACAATGGTACTTCATTTGTTGGCGCGTACAACGACATATCAAAATTTTTAAAATCAAATAGTTTTTCCATGGGTGAAAGGTTGGCTAGCGATGGAATTGACTTCCATTTTATTCCGGCATATACTCCTCATTTTGGCGGACTCTGGGAAGCAGGTGTCAAGTCAACAAAATATCATCTACAACGAGTGTTGGGAAATTGTACTTTAACCTTTGAGGATTTATACACCACGTTGACTCAAATAGAAGCAATTTTAAATTCTCGTCCACTGACGCCGTTGTCATCTGACCCTGATGACTTCACGCCGCTCACACCGGGCCATTTTTTAATTGGTCGCCCTCTCACATCGTTGTCGCAGCCAGATCACCAGAAGGATTCCTTGTCGCAGTTAACTCGGTTCCAGCGAATAGAACAACTTCGCCAGCACTTCTGGTCCAGATGGTACAAAGAGTTTATCGCTGAACTACAGCAGAGAACCAAGTGGCGTTCTTGCAAGGACGGTCTGCAGATTGGCGCATTAGTGGTTCTCAAAGAGGAAAATCTACCACCCCTCAAGTGGAAAATGGGAAGAGTGATAGCTGTACATCCAGGAACAGACGGTATTGTTCGAGTTGCCGACATTCGGACATCCACAGGAGTTATTCGAAGAGCCTTTAATAGGATATGTCCGTTGCCAGCAGTCTAAGATGTTGTTGAAAGTGCAGTGACTACTTTCAACGCCCGGGGGCATGTTGGAGCGCCTGATGCCAAGCTCTTACCGTTGTTATTGTCAGCTAACGCCGGCCGTACATTCTGCACAGGATCATAATTTAATTTCAACAATGTCAAATCAAATGTCATTTTTTCACTTAACCTTCGACATTACAATCGTACGCATCATCTCTTTACTGAGTTTTTATTTCTGGCCTAAATGCACATAACCACCCTGAAAAGTCCCGAACAGTATTAGCCTAAGCGGTCAAGATCGTGACTGAAATCGTGACCAGCTCGTAGTCGTAAGTCGACGTTATGCAATCTACCTGGGAGTACTATTATTACGCTAATGTGATGTACGTTTTTAGCAAAATAGTAAAACTCTTCCTATTTGTTCCTTATATATATATCAGAGTAACCTCCTGAAACCAGTGGTCGAATGCCGATCATGGTTGCATGCCTTCTTTTATTTATTTGAGCAGTATTACTATTATACTTCGACAGATTATATGGATTTAATCCTTTTAGATTTAAGTACACATTATAGATACTTAAAATTTTAGATTACTGCAATATTTCTAGATATAAACCTAGCAACCGTGAGTATTACTTACTATATAAATGTCTAAACTGTAAATGTAATTTAATTAAAATTAGAATGTAGATTTGTAATTCAAATCCGTCAGTGATGATATGTTAGTATTGCAGATAAGATATAAAATTGCCGTCAAAACAATTTTTTTCTTTAAACAATGTACTCTTATTTTAGAACATCATTACCAAAGAGGCATTTGGATTGAAATGTGTTAAATGTGACAGAATACTAAACTGGTAAGCCTCAAAATTATCCTCACGGAAAAAAATCCCCGATTTTGTTACTGAAACATAATACGTAACATTGATTCAATATGCACGTGCCAACTATACATGTGCGCCACTTATCTCAATCGTGCGACATGTGCCAGATTTTACACCCAACACCAGACAAATTCCGAAACAGAGATGACGTTACCTTCATTGAGAGCCGATAGAGTGCCCTAATAGGGGCAATGGTAGTAGGAACACTTGCCAAATGTGTAGGGGAAAGCGTCTTATTACAAACATAGTTGTGTTGAGTGAGATATAAACAAATTATACTCAGATGTATCACACACTGCCGTCTAATCCCAAAATAGGCAATAGGGTAGTTGATGGTATCGTAAATAAATACCGATGTCTCCTTAATTAAAACGGATATTACAAAACATCTCAGAAAATAGAATTATTAGTTTTTCACTTCTATTACAAATGTATTGCTTAAATGAGAAGTCTAAAACAGTGACGTCACAAGTTTGTGTTTAGTACATTGTTCATACCTTCTCTGTTCTGAGGTTCAAACAAAGCTATCGTTTATCGTATTAGACTAATGTGTCATCTACCCTAATCCTTAACTGCGGTAACTAGATTTCTGATAAACAACTCGGAGGCCCAATGATTGCTAAAGACATAACATCACTAGGCCAGACAGAAGCATCACTAGGCCGCCATAGTGTGGGCAACCATGCTGCATTGTTGCATTATCTATATTCGCAATGAGTATGGTGACCACCACTCTTGGATTCTGCTTATGCTTTCCATCAGGTAGAGTAGAGTCAATTTGGCAGGCCCAAACATAAAAAAAAAACTCATATATTTATAAATACATACATATTATAGATAAGTCAGGATCATTAACACATAAACCAACAGACCCGACCCAACAAATTAATTTAAAAGTTACCTTTTATCATCCAGTAAATGTTTTAGACACGAATCTAAGTTTGTTTGTATGGTATTTACTTAACAAAAGTTATTTTATCGAAACACATGCTCAACGTAAAGCGGCTTAGGTGTAATCCAGAAAAAAGTCATACCCAGTAGTCGAGAAATTGGTGAAGCCTAAACATCTTCCTAGTCTCTATTAATCCCAAGATTATTTGGGGTCGATTACAATTTCAAGCGATTACGCCGATTACAATTTTACCTGATGAGAAACCCAATGTTTGCATATAATCTATTCATAGCCTCCATTTTCTTGAAGACACCTTTAATTACTTATCTTTTACAGTGCAAAGCTTGAAACATTTTGCAATAAATAAATATTTAACCTGTCGAATTGTTACTATAGATGTAAACTATTTGCACCAAGACGCCCAAATCAACTTCTGAAAACAACAACAGACGAAAGAAGCACTTCTTGTAAACTCTTATATCGTAAATTGCCTTAAAGTGGATTCAAGCACAATGACATCACCCTGTGTTAATCATGGCTGTGTTATGATGTATCGGGACAGTTGTAAGTGGGTATCGGTCGTTGTTATCGGCAGGCGTCCGGCGCGTCACTTCCGCTTCCCGTGCGCCAGCGTCGCCAGTTGGCACGCGTCCAGCCTAAGTATTCCTGTAGCCACTGGGTGTTTAATAGCCGTTGCTATTGATACCTCTTGGTGAAAGGTTAATAGGTTGCGAGGTTCACTTAACTTTGTAACTGCTTTGTAGTGTTCTTGTAACTCACCGCGTTTGTTTTCTTTTAATTTGAGAAATTGTCAGAAGCAAAAAAGTTTGGTAATGTTTACAGGCACGGGCAGATCCAGGATTTCTTTCTCAGAGGGGCACAAAGGGCGGACGGACAAAGAAAACAAAAATAACTGTTACTTGAAGTATCATATTTCAAGTTTATTTCTACAAGTTCAAGAAGTAACTTGAAATATTCCAGTGACTACTGACAAACAGTTCTAATAGCAGCACCGTTGGTCTTTAGCGTAGGCATCTGCTGGAGATACTGGGATATTGTCTCACACCTGTTGCCAAATGTCTTTGCTCTTCTTTCAAAGCCAACAAACAAGGAAGGTCTTTTTTTATATATGTACTTCAGCGCCCTGCAAAGTATCCTCAACATCTTCGTCCTGAAGTTATGGGACAGCAACTTTTGTAACTGTCCGATTCTTTGCATGGGAGCGTTAGGGAACCTGGATGACATTTCATTTAATATTATAATCTAGAAAAGGAATATATACTGAAAGTCGGTAATATTCCTCAACTGAATGAGTCTGAATGTTTGGCCGATTTATTTGACGGCCGGTTATTCTGCGGACCTTGATTTCTGCACCAATTTCATTTGCGATGGCCTCAGCTTTGCAGCAGATTGAAAAGAAAGCTTGATTCACTACCAAATCTAGTGTTGCTCTTCCACTACGATCCCGGGGCCTTGAAGTACGGGGCGTGTAAAAACATCTCACTAGGCCGCCCCATAGTGTGGGTCATGATGTTGCATTGTCAGCATTCGCAATGATAACGGTGTCACAGCTCTTAGATTCTACTTATGCTTTCCAACAGACAGAGTAGTCATGTTGGTAGGCTAAATATATATATAGAAATAAAAATTAGTGACATAAGGCATGATATTGCTTTATGTCACTTACTTTTTTTAGTCCTACAAGATTTCTATTTTTAACCGACTTCAAAAACAGGAGGAGGTTTCTCAATTCGATCGTATATATATTTTTTTTTTATGTGTATTCGCGGATAGCTTCGTAGTTTATGAACCGATTTTGATGATTATTTTTTTAATGGAAAGGGGAACGAGTATCAACGGTGGTACCATGATAAGGACATTGAAATCTGATGATGGCATCCAAGAGAAATCGAGTCGAACTTTGAAGTCGCTTTTATTTTTGTTAAAATTGTATTTCTTAGTAGCATAGGAGGCAACTAAGCAATTGTATCATCTGATGGTAGGTAATACTGCCGTCCTTGGTCACCCGAAGTTCAAAAGTTACAAGTGCTTTGCTGCTCTTTAAGTGCTCCCCCAGAATCAGAGCTTCAATAAAAAGCACTCGATGAAAAACATAAAGGTCTGTGTATCAGTGTTTCCAGTAAATATATATTTCGGACATTTTAACGTTGATTAATCTATGTACAAATAAATAAAATTAAAGTGTATGTACGCAATTTAATATCCGGAAGAAATGTGATGTTATAAGGACTAATTTAGGCTACTTTTATTTTAGAACAAAAATAAAACCAATGAAATATGAATGATTTCCAATTCAAAAGCAACAAAACTCGCAGTAATACCGCGTGACGCAGCTAGCCTTTTATAAATAGAGGCCTATAGACAGCTCAAGCATCACTGTGATTGGCTGGAGGGATGGCTTTAGACAGTTTCATCATTTCTATATGACGTCACCTTGCATTTCAGGAATTATTATGGACGCATCGCCAGTACTGTTTAGACACATGTGTTAATCTGATGCAAGTTGTTTACAATGCAACTGCGGCGTCAAAGTGTGGGTACACGTTGAATGTTGAGTGGTCTGCGCATGAGTCGAACAAAGGATATGTTGGCCAACCGTTCAATTGGTTTATTTTAGTCACTGATGTATTTTGTAAGAATATTAACTTGTGTTTTGTGGAGAACTCTCGAACTCGCCATTGTAATCAAAAACCTATGTGATGCTATTCTTACTTCTTTTTTTAAATCAAGAATAGTGGTCACCATACTCATTGCGAATGCAGACAATACAAAATTGCAGAATGGCGACACACACTATGGTGGTCTATTAAGATGCTTCTGCATTTTTGGGCCTCCGGTCTCGCATTCGCCAATGAAACACGACAGCGCGACTGCTGTCAATTTAGTAGGTCTTCAGTGAAAAGGTAGTACCGCCCTGGTAAAGCGGGCCATTCATGCTGAAATTAGGGTGGCTTTACAACCCTAAAAATAATAACTTTATTGTAATATAACGACTGCCTCGTTGGTCTAGCGGTTGGCGTGAGCGACTGCTGATCATGAGGTCTCGGGTTCGATTCCCGGGTCGGACCAAATGTTTGTATGATCTACAAATATTTGTTTCGGAGTTTGGGTGTGTTCTATCTATAATATGTATGTATTTACAAAAAAAAAAGTATATATGTATTTGTATCAGCTGTCTAGTACCCCATAACACAAGCTCTGCTTATCTTGGGACTAGATGGCGTTGTGTGCTTAGTTGTCCAAAATATTTATTTATTATTATTATTATTTAATTACCCCTGTTGTTTGTAATTAAAATCCAAGCCTCCATAAATAAGTAAATGGTTATGTACATTAGTTGCAATCTTTTACAGGCAACCATGGAACGCAGATAAAACTGATGATGAAAAAGTATAGAGTAGTATTTGGTGTCTTAAAATGTATTAGAAAGAAGGGTAAATTAAAGCAGTATCTCCAGATTTATATATAGCTGAATAGTTTGTTTATTTTTTTAATCTCGGCAACACTTGGTCCGATTACAAAAAATATTTCAGTGTTAGATAGCCCATTTATCGAGGAAGGCTTTATACCATCACGCTGAGACCAATAGGAGCGGAGCACCAATGAAGAATGTTACAAAAATGGAGGAAAATTATTACAATGGCAATTGGAGACGTAAACGAGGTTACGTGGGCCAGTTAGTATTTAATATATCTATGTATAACGTGACAAAGTGTGGATACACGTATGCACTTCTGACTCTTTAAAAACAAACTAAAAAACACACAAAAGTCGGTTACAAACAAACATACAGGTGAAATTAATAAAAGGAAAATCCACCCACTGTAGTGCTATCGTAATAGGTACAAAACCGAATGAACTTCATGGCAATAATTAAAACATGGCAAGAACCATCTTGATGTTAAACCTATTAAATTCAGTAACCCCTACTTGTTAATTACTATACAAAAGCACGGATATTAAAAAAAAACTACGAGTCACAGGGTCAAAAAAAAAGTAGGCCACAATGTCATACTTATATTTATATCCTGTGGGAAAATCTCAAAAGACCCTTTTTTTTAAAAAAAATCTCTCTTAACGTGTATCTTTTGTCAAGTATCAGATGTCATGAACAGCTGATCCTACATGACATTTGTAGAACTAGCGCGCCCTTTCTCAACGGTCGTACGTTTACTCCCGCTACCTACCTGCCAGTACCGTTACGGAATCAAGGTGAGTGTAATTAGTACCAGTTTGGGACAAACCGTCTAGTGTGCGCTCACCACAAACAGAGGGCCCAGTGTGAGTTTATTCCTGTTGATACGATCGTGACGGTGCAGCGGCGCGGCGACTGCGTTTGGCGAAGTTTGTATTTGTATGTCCACTACTATGATCTTATTTAATTTCACAAAACCTGTCTTGACATAAAAATTCATATCATAATAATAAGATTTTAACCCATCTCATACATGGTCATCTGATTCCGGCACGATGCAGAACCAGTGGTTATTGGCCTTAGTGTGATGATATATAGCCTATAGCCTTCCTCGGTAAATGTACTATCTAACACTGAAATAATTTTACAAATCGGATTAGCGGTTCCTGAGATTAGCGCGTTCAAACAAACAAACAAAAAAAAACAAACAACAACCTCTTCAGCTTTTAAAATTAGTATACATATAGATTACGTAAGAATATTTAATCGTTTAAAAACATCAATAAACCAGGAGTCGTACAGAGCGCATCAAATTAACAAACCTTAATGCGTAATAAATAAAATTAAAAGTTTATTTGAGGCACAATAATCACAAAAACATTTCAAAAAGAAGACTAATGTAGCGGAATGCCTCCTGTGAGGATTGAACTCACGACCCCTGGTTTACGAGACCAGTGCTCTACCACTGAGCTAAAGAGGCGATGTAAACTCACGCAAAATTATCGTCCTATTACTAGCTATCGATGCGCAGCAGTAAACTTTTTCGTTACTGTTTGATTTTAACTATTCAATTTTTTTTTTATAATTATATGTTTTGTTATTATACAAACTATTTATTTTCATTCATGTACCAGGTACGTAAAATATTAATAAAACGAACGATTTTATTGGTGTATAAATCGTGTGTTATACTTCACAGGCCAATAAAAACTTTTTTTTATCTGAGTGTACAAACGACTATTCCAAATAATGTTAGCTAACCCCATAAGGGTGTATAAATAGTTCTGAAATCGTATGAAACAGTGACCTATATTCAACTAAGTAAATATTTGTGTAATAAAAAATATGTATACTTTTTAAGTAGGTACATATTAACATAGTACCTTTACCACTAAACACACGATCAAAAAATTTCAATGTTAGTGTAAAATAGTAACTGTCCATGTTTGGAGGTAAATGATCTATGGTTAAGTAAGATGATAATATGGTTTTAACCCCTTTTTATAAACATTATTTTATGTTAAGCAATGGTTGTGTTATTTTCAACTTATACACTGTAAGTTTAAATTAGAAAAGAACACAACTGATGTGTAATTAATTTTAAATAATGTTTATGATTAAGGGGGTTAGATTAAAAAAGCTGTTTAAAATGAGATAAGTTTTTCAACTATACCTATGAACCCAAAGTTCTAATATGTTATTCGTGCTCTCTAATATGTATGAAATTGAGTTTTTTTTTTTAATCTGTTTCTGTCAAATTACAGAAAGAGATTTTTTTTTTTCGAATAAATGGGCAACGACCAGTTGTATCGTCTGATTATAAGCGATTACCGCCGCCTATGGACACTCGCAACAGCAGAAGCGTCACAAGTGCGTTGCCGACCTTGAAAATGAATGTTCATTTCATTGACTGTAAATGAACTTACCTTATTTCCTTTGGCGTTTCAACTGTAACAAATGTATATAATTTAAAAAATTGTAAAAAGAATTGCCGAAACCCGGGATCGAACCAGGGACCTTTAGATCTTCAGTCTAACGCTCTCCCAACTGAGCTATTTCGGCTGATGGTATGCAGTATGAAAATAAGCATGTGTTGCTGTAGTAAGTATCACAAAAGTGGTGTTCTTGAAAGAAATTCAATTTTTTCTTCATAAAATAATGTTAAACATTATATGAAAGTTGTGTTTCATATAAGAATGTTAACCAGAAAATACGGGCGTTATGAAAATTCATGTAGAATATTCATTGAATTTTGTTCTCAGCTGGAACCGCCATCTATGTCTTATTACGAGAATTAAATATTTAAAAATAAGTGAACAGAAACAGCTGAAAGCCTTTGCTCCTTGATGTTTATATATACTACTACTAGATGGCGTTAAACATGTTTAATGTTTTTACAATGAGTTTCAAAATATGTAAGTATAACTGAATACTGTAGATCTAGCTATTTCCTTATCAACTATATTATATTAGGTAATTTGAACAAAAAAACTTGAGCAGTATTCTAACAATTGTTAATAAGTTTGTTAAACTTTTAAATTTCTGATGTGGCAAACGGTTTGAGCAAAATTATTCTTATTATCTTAACCTTTTTCAGTGGTAAATCACTCACCAGGATCTATGGATGTCAACTCTTCTACTTGGACAGCTTTATCAGCAGCTATGTTACCCACATCATCCAAAACTACACCACACTTTTTGAATAAACTACTCCGGATTCTCATTAACTTTTCTGTTTCATGGTATGCATGAATCTCACTCTGAAACAATGGTATTGTATTATAGTAAAGTTATTTTCACTCTCAATAAAAGTAATAATATCAAAAAGTGCAAGGTACCTTCAGTTCTTTTAATCTTGAATGAGATCTGCTGGATAAACAATCCTTTAGATGCGTTTCAGACCACTTATACCCCTTAGCACGCTGAAGTGATGGAGCTGAGACGGGCACACGAATATTCGATGGTTTTTTATTCACATACTCAGGATCGGAAATAGGACGCGCTTTTGTCGGGTCCATGGATTTGATAGTCTTACGTGGTTTCACTACAAAGGTTTTACTCACTTTCTTACTACTCGATTCGGGCACAAAATCGTTTAAAACAGTTGGAAGTTCACTGAAAACACTTGAACTTGCATTTGAAACAGATGGTTTCGCGCCAACTCGTACCGACGATGGTAAATCATGGCGCGTAACAATAGAACTCGACTTCGAAGAAAATCGAGGCTGATTATTTACACGGGGCATAACTCTATCATACCTATTCCTACGATTTTTATTCAATACATCCATTTTTGAACTAACAAACAATGTTTTCGTACGAATCGAGTTGTTTTGCTTACAACTTTGACAGTATTCTTTTTATTTAATTGACAACTTTCCCAACTGTCATTAACTCCACAATCTGTATACTAGTCTTTTTGTGCTATCGATTAAATTTAATTTATTTCTTATCTTCTCCTTGTGGAGACTCGATGATGTATCAAGTCATCAAGAATACAGAGTGACGAGTTATCACCCACAGAACAAAAAGATATAAGTAGAAATGACTAGTAGGCGGGACGCGCGTGCAAAATACTGTACAAAATACCTACAACTCATAAAGGTGAAACTTTATGAGTTGTAGATATTTTGTATCATATATTAACAATTATTTTTACGGGAATTAACGCGATCACTTATTAAAAGGTATCACATACCTCTGATTTGCCTGACGTTTCGACCAGGTTGCACTGGCCGTGGTCACAGGCTGACAGGAGTAAAAATAATTGTTAATATATCATGGAACGCGAAAGTTTAAAAGTTTTGTATCATAGTCATATTGTATTACAACGCTGCGTCGAATAGGTCGTCCATTATAAAAAAAAATACGCCACAATGCCATACTGCTCTGGTTTACAGTGTAAAAATGGTAGCAGAAGAAAAAACATTAATAATGGAGCTGTTTCTTATCATCGGTAGGTACAATTTTAAATAGTTTATCAATAAAATCATAAGTTTTTATTTAACTATTCATCGACTAGAGATTTGTGTGTTAGATGTCCGAAATATATATAAAAAAAAATTAAGCTTAACACTTCCTTATCCCATTCACGTAGTCAGTTAGGATTTAGTTTTATCGATATGCATACTTTTAAACCGGTTATAGACGTATTCTATAACCGGTTTATAAGTGTAATGTACAAAGGGCGGCATTACTGCCTAAAGCAATCTCTTCCAGGCAACCTTAGGATGGATAAAAATGTATCCGAGATACAGTATTTGACGGTGCGGTAGTTTTGAAGAATTATAATTTTCTAATGAATGTAACTAGAAACACACATACTTATTTATATACACATACATGTACATCAATATACATACACATACATGCCGATAACTTTAACTAATCAATTATATTTTAACTACATATTGTATTTTGTTCATTGCAATCAATTTATGATTATTGATACTTTGTATTTCCTAAAAAATAAAAATGAATACAGTAATTTTTTAAACATTATAAAATCTACTAATATAGGTACATGCTATGCCAAAAACTAATTATGTAGGAACTACTGTTTTGAATTTTGTTAAGTGCTTAAACAGTCTTTATTTTATAATTATATGTGTCGTGCCCGCGTGTATGTCGATTATCGCGGCATATAGTAGCCTATGTGTTATTCTGATGTATAAACTATATTACTGTAAAGTTTCATCCAAATCCGTTCAGTAGTTTTTGCGTGAAGAAGTAACAAACATTCACACTCACAAACTTTCGCCTTTATTAGTGTGAAGTGTGATGTGATTAGTAGAACTATGATTCTAATGCAGAGTCTTAACATTAAAAAAACATTATTATGCAAGTACTAATTTTTTAGCTTTCTTACCTTTATAATGTTACCTCCTCAGATATCCTTCTTTATATTCTGCTCCGTCCAAACAGAAGTTAGGTATCGATATTATTGATAATATTCTAATATGTGCTACAACGCTAATCGAGTAGCGATGCATGTCGAAGAATGACGCAAATATCGACTTCATTCTTATAGAGATTAATGTTATAATTGCGTGCGTTTAGAATAACGCCATCTGTTTTTGAATAGCTTGTAATGAAGTATACTTACTTTCACGATTACGAAACGTTGTAAGTTCTTCTTCCTCTATGGCAATAAAAACTCTTAACATTACGCGAGAAAAAAATATTATTAAACGTGTGAGTTTGGCAACAGTCGTTCCGCTGTAAATTATGACACATAACACTTCTACATAGATGTTTTTGTTGTGTTATCACCCCTATTTATCGTAAGACTACGGAGCGAACTACAGAGGGCAACAGCACTGCAAAAAGAAGTAAAACTTAGAAGAAACCCCATAACAATTAGCGTGATGTAGGCGAAAGTCTCGCTTCTATCTAAACAGGGGCCCATATCCAGGTGTGGACTGTTTAAGGCTATTGATGTGATTTCAATGCTATATTCTTTACCTTACACAGTTTCAAATAGTCATAATTAGACTTTACCTTATACAGTTTAAAATAAGTTTACTCCTGTAAATAATTAATATTAGAAAAAGTTAGTCAGAAATAAACCCCTTCATGTAATGGTAATTTTGGGTAGGTGTATTTAATTAAGATATAAATATTTGGAATTTCAGGGAAAGTATTCCCCTTTGGACTAGGTGAGTTCGTTATTTCGGGTGGAGAAGGGGTACTTACTTGTGCTCATGTGTACATGAGCAGTAGTAGTAGTAGCAACTTAGTTTAAGGATACTTCGCTACTTATTAAACTTTTATCTATGGCATAAAAATATGTTTCTGCCAATACTCTTAAAATCAGACCTTGACCTGGAAATATTTGTATTATATTATTATAAATGCATTTTTTTACTGAAATGTTTAATTTATTTTGGTCTAAGATATTTTAGTGACCCATACAATACAATTAATATTTTCACATTTTTTTTAATAAAATAACTACATACTTACTTTTATTTTAGTTTTTATAGTTGAGAAATCAACATTCTTGTTTGAAATTAAAATTGCAATTTACAGTTAGGTTGATTACTTAAAGCTTCTGATTGGTCAAAATATACACTAATAAGATCCGTTTTTGGCAAGGGGATAATTTTTGAATGCTTAAACAATTATACAATAGCAGTGAAAATCTTAAAGGGTATTGAAAAATAAAAAAAATGAACATGTCTTTATCAAAAACTAGTTTTTTAAAATGATTTTAATAACCGCTAACATAATAAGATTTTATTGATAGTAAAACTTTAATAAATTATTTCCCAACGAGTTCATTATGCTTAACTTCATATATATTTTTAGCTTGCCCTTGGTATTCATCACATATTGCACTTATTTGTTTTGTAACATTATGGACAAGGTCCTCAGAAGTGTTGGCTTGTTTCTTAATTTTTTTCAGGAACTCACTTTGTACATCCTTCATAGAATCTCTACACTTTATATAAAGAGCCTTAGCATTCTTTGCTAAAGCTTCTCTATGCTCCTTGGTCACTTTAGGCACAGGAACATATAATGTAGTACCATCTTGCTGAGGATTAAGGTTTAGTCCGGAGCCCTGTATAGCTTTAAGAGCATTTGGTATAGCTTGTGGAAAAGAACCAAAGTTTATAACCATAGTCTTAGGGTTTTTTCTAACAATTTGAGCAAGTTCTTGTAATTCATAATCTTTCCCTTCAAATTTGATACGTAGTGTCTCTATAGAACCAGTTGTTGAGCGGAGCGACAAATTTTTAGCGAATTCATCCTTCATTTTGTCTATAGCGGTAATGCACCGATCCCTCATTTTGTCAACAGGCACAAGCTCTGATATTACGGCTTCGTTAATCTCAATCTTTGCACCTTTACCCTTTTTGTCTTTTCCTTTGTCTTTGCTCTTAGCGTAGTTTTGAACTGCCGTAATAGATAACGAGTTCGAAAAAACATTTTTTTCAGGTCCTCGATTGAGGTTAGAAGAAATCGTTTTGAAAGAATTTATGAATAGCGGCGATGCTAGCCGCTGCAACATTCTTGTACCCATGTTGTACGGTATTTTACAGGTAAGAACTGCAATATCTTGTTTATTTTTACTTCATGTATTTTTCTACTGTTCAATCAACCTGACACTTGTTACGTGAACCCGTGTATTCGTTTGGAGTTTGACAGATTACAGAACGTTTTATTAATCCACAGAGAAATGCAATATAATTTAAATTATTTAAAAAAACATTCTTAGTTATACAAACAATGTAATGAATATAATATTATAACCTTAGAATCAAGGCATTGAGCATGAAAAAGGAATTTTTGATAACTCATTTTTCATTAAATTTTGAACGATAATTTTTAATGTAATTTTTTCAGTGTTGTCAATTTTGGAGATTCACTTCATTTACTTGGAAATAATTGAATAACAGTAATTATAAAAAGAAAAGAATCGCATGAACCTTATTGGCAAACTAGTAGTGCGGAATGATTTTTATTTCTTTTCCTTTGTAAATGTAACCAAATTACCAAATTATATTACCCCTTGGATTGTGGCTGAAACGCGTTCGTAAAAAAATTACAATCAAATTGAGAACCTCATGTTTTTGGAAGTTGGTTAAAAACAGGGACTACCAGTTGTTACGTTGGCTACATTATTTTTTATTCAATTTTGGTTGACAGATATCCAAGCAAAAATGTCTATATTTCAAACCATAATAAATACAGGCAAAAGACAATTTTATAACAAGATATTAAAATCTTCCCCAGTTTCATGTAAATGTTTTAATGTTCGTAAATCTTCAGGTATGTAAGGCGAGCTCATACAAAGATAATTCGTTGTAAAGGTTGTTTGGAGGTTATGTGCTTATTTATTTTAGATGTTTCAAGGAAGTTCATATCGTTTGATGAAGTGGTGGCGCAGAGGAGAACTGAAGCGAGACAGAGTATCGTAGTGCAAGTGAATTCAGAAGCGTCGTTCAATGAACTGTATGGTTATTGTTCTAAATATGCTACCATCAAAGAAATATATCATTATAAAAATTCTTCTGGAGAGGTAACTTGATTTATATCTGAACTGGTTTTTTAAGAAGATAAGATGTTAACAAAATACACATTGTTCCAGCATTTTATGCTCATCGAATTTAATTCTGAGGATAACATGAATGAAGTGCTCCGTTCATGTGGTGCACACCATAAAGACTTAGATGTGATGGCCTTGAAATCCCCGTTTCTGTGGTTCAGGGCTGCTATGGGGAGAAAAGAGAAATTTTCTCCACCAAATGTTACACTTGCATCTGTTAATAGCAGTTCATTAGTGGATGAAGATGTGATGCTCCAAGATATGATGAAATGTTCTACAGTATCAGAACAAATCCAGTTGTTATATGATAGAACGTATTTGAATGATTTTGGGACACGGTTAAGATATATAGTTGCACGGCAGGTTAGTTCTTATAAGCTTTTTTTTAAAGTTTATCATATCACTGATAAGATAACTGATGTTAATACATAAATCCCCTCTGTACAAGGTGGTGGAAGCTCTCAATGTATTTATCTCTTGAGCTGCAGCTATCTGAAAGTGGCAGCAGTTAATAATAAGATATAAAAATTTCAGACATCTATGTCTGGTCCTAAACTAAGCAGAGCTTGTACTATACGTACTCGACAACTGATATAAATTCATGTTTGTTTGAAAATACAAACAGATTATCCATATAAACACCTAAACTCTGAAACAGATTGAAACAAACAAACCTTTGGTCCAACCCAGAAATCGAGTCCGAGACCTCAAGGATAGCAGTACATATGCTTTTACTGCACTGCTGTCAGTACCATGCGATTTCTGTCTGTTTGTCCCTTATATTATAATAGCAACTTACTAGAAAGCAATTCTTTGAAGCACCTAAATATATTAAGGCTAGCTGACCCGGCAAACATTGTTTGCCATACAAAAACTATTTAGAGGTGGGTGACCCTTATTATTTATAAAAGATAGATGTTGGCAGATTCTCAGACCTACCTAATATGCACACAAATATATTCATAAAACTGTTTGGAGTCTGGTAACAAACACCTCGTCACAATAATTTTAATATATAAGATAAATTGTTGTCTTAGATCTTAGCAACATGCAACAGTGTCTATAAATAAAGTAAAACATTTCTTTTAGCTAGAATGTGTACTTCAGAGCTTGTACTCTAATGTAGCAGTTAGGCCATTTGGTTCATCGGTCAATGGCTTTGGGAAGATGGGCTGTGACCTAGATCTTGTTCTAACCAATGTTGTCTCTGAGGACATGGTGAGTAATGTTTAACAATATGCATAGATCATGAATGTCACAATAATTTTAGATTCTATTCAACACTATTTATAGTACTAGTGAACTAAGCCAAAAGTAAGCCACGCCAAAAGTAGGTCATCCTAAAATGAGATAGGAAGATTATATTAAAGAAATAAAAGGAAAAAGTTGCTCTAAGCTGCAATAGAAAAGAAAATATAGAAAGATTGGATTAAACCTAGTCTCAAAACTGGTCTATACAAGAAAAAAAAACTTACATGATTAAAAAAAAGGATACTAATAAGCAAAAAAAAAATTTAGAATTTAGGTTTGATATTATTAAATGTTGAGAAACATGGATAAGTAAATAAACTAGCCTTTGACCTTGGCTCTGCCTGCACGCTGTATGTGCGGTAATCATTTTTCGGTTAATATATATAGCTTATGACACTCACAAATAATGTGGCTATCTATATTTAAAAAAATATCAACCTACAACCTCACAAACTTTACTTCTTTAAATAAAAACCAATCTATTTTTTGTTGTGAAGAAAGAGAAGATATAGATAAGAATATATATAACAGGAAAAACATTTTTTTTTGTAAATTGACTTAGATGTGAAAAACAACAATAATGTTTTAAATAATGACAAATAAAGGTACTAAAAGAAAGTTATTTTGTTTTTGTAAATTTTAAGGATATTCATATTTAAGTACAATTATTGAGTTACATTTAAATTCAAGTTTACTAGATATTGTGTTATATGCACCTACCTGTATTGTTATAAAATAATTTTAATATTCTAAATTTGGCAGATGCTCTTGGGCGACTCAATTATTTTTTATATGAAAGTTAGTATATTTGGCATGTGATGACACAAACAGTCTTTGCTACAATAACATTGATAATACCTATTGAAACACAGGTCAATTTTACTTTTATGTGTGTTGATGTTTTGTCAAGATGGATGCGTCTCGACGTCTGGTGTATCAAGACAAGAAGTGTGAAGGTGGGCGCAGTCCGTGGCAGCGGCACATGGAGAGCGTCGGGGAGCTGCTGGAGCTGCGCGTGCCGGGCGCCACCAGGCTGCAGCGGATACTGCACGCCAGGGTGCCTATCCTCAAGTTCGCTCATGAGTATACCGACCTCGAATGTGATCTATGTTACAATCATATGTAAGTACTGACAGTCGTTTTGATATGTCCGTGTGTTGACAGGTTAAGAATATAGAGTTTGACCACCCCTATTCATACCATGGGTGTCGTAAGAGCTGACTAAGGGAGCCAACTCTGCGGGACAACAGCACTGCAGAGCACACCCTGTACCGATCCATCTGGCCAGTGTGGGATAGTAGGCCAAAAACTCGTCTAAATAAAGGCCTATGTCCAGCAGTAGACTATTTAATGAATTTGATGATGATGTGATAATTCTCTTAATTCATCATGAACTTCGTAACCTAAAATAATGGATTATTAAATTTCTTGATGTTCATTCACAGGTCAGGTGTCTACATGTCAGAGATGTTATGGCAATTTGGAGCTTTGGACCCTAGGGTCCGTCCCCTCACATTCGCGGTCCGGCGCTGGGCCAAGGCGGTGGGGCTGACGAACCCTCACCCTGGCCGGTGGGTCACTAACTTCTCCCTCACGCTGATGGTGCTGTTCTTCCTCCAACAGAAGACTGCAGAAGGATGTGTGCTGCCATCTCTTAAAGAATTAGTTAAGAGAGCTGGTATGTATGTCCATACTTATATTAGGTTGTAGGTTATGTATGCTAAGAAACCCGCGGGCAAACGGAAATAGTATTGTATGTAGAGTGAGATTTCATTCCACCATAACTTATTTTTTCAGGCAAAGAAGATGTAAGGATAGCAGATGAAAGTCTCAACTGTACATTCCTTCGAGATCTGAACAAGCTGCCAGAAGACTGCTACTCACAGAAGAAGGCAAGCATGGAATCACTACTACTGCAATTTTTTGAGTTCTACTCGCAATTCGAGTTCCAAGACAAAGCGATCTCTATTAACGAAGGCACGGCTGTGAGGAAACCGAATGGACTACCGCTGTATATAGTTAATCCTCTCGAACAAGCGTTGAACGTCAGCAGAAATGTTAGCTATGAAGAGTGCGAGCGGCTCAAACTAGAGGTCAGAAATGCCGCCTGGCAACTAGAAGGTTTTGAAGGACAGAAAGAAGTCGATTGGGGTCTCATAAATTTAATAGAAAAGAAATCCACTCGGGGTCTGAAAAAGTTACTCCGTGTGGGCAACTCTCATAGACTAATATCAGTTAAAGACTTGTTTGATGACACAGAAGAGGTTGTGTCGGAAAACAACTTCAGAAGTAAACTACAAAGACTGACGCCAAAGAGTGATAGCCAGGTAGATAAGAGTGTAAAAGAGATGAAAAATATACTAAGTAATGTGAGAGATAGAAAAGAGAATAAAATGAAATTAAAAAATAGTCAAGTGGCAAGTCAGGTGCATAGAATACAGAGAGAGAAGATTGTTTGAGAGATATTTGTAACTGTATATTATTGTATGTTAATATAGACTGTAACAAGATCGTTGGGTAGACTGATCACTTTGTGACTGAGGAGTTTGTTCTGTTTTAAAAGTATGGAATAAAAATTGGATCTCAATTGTGTCCAGAATCAGAAGTATATTTGACCTTTGATTATTTGTGTCTCGTATCATTTACTTACACCATGTGGTCACACACGTCATCAGGACATGGTTGGAATCAAAACACCCATTTAACACCCATCTCTATTTCCTCACCATAGTTCTTCTCTTTAATTTTTGTTCTTTAGCACCCTTTCCATGTGGTGTGTCGGTACCGGACTGACTATAACAACACGGTGTGCCACACACGAGATGTGAGGGATCCATAAACTGCTGTTATTAACACATCGCACTTTTTTATTAGTACTGTTGCTTTAAACTTTTTCCTCGCAAATATTTTCTCAGCTAATTATATAGAAATTTGTCAATCCATTTTTCAGCTTGCAACTCGAGATATTAGATTAAAAAACCCCTTTTATTTCAACCTTTCTAGTTGTAAATCTCTATATCAACCACTAGAAGCTAAACCCCTCTGATTCTTGACGCATCTTGAGTTATCACTTTGATAATGTGTTATGTAGTTCCCTATAATAGGAGAGCCAATGATTTCTGGGGTACACCTGCTTCTCGGCTACTAGTACCTGTGACAGCATGGGGTTTTGGTAGGTTTGATTTCGACATAACCACCAGTAGATGGTATCCGAGGGGAGTTCCACACAACAAAAAAGAATAGGAACCAATGATGCTAAACGTGGTGGCTCGGGAGTCCTGGGGGGCTATTGCATTTGACAGAATGATTAAGTATTGAATATTGTTTCCACTTTCAGCGGTGGAAAAAGCGACTACAGACTTTCAAAAATGTAAAGGGAAAAAATTGTAAAAATAGTAAAACTAAATTCCAGAGTGTTAGGTCATGATTGCTTTTTTGCTACTTTAAGATACTCCCACTGCGTTTTGGCACGATCAAGTCGTCAGATTTTTGAAAAACAACTAGATTTTCTTAATAAATTTATTTTGGACTACTCTAGCCGCTGGCCTTTATGTAGGGTTCATGTTTGGTGGATGTACTCAACAGGATGTAAGCATGATGTACCAAGATGTACTCCTTATAATCTACCGTAAACCCAGAAATCCTATTATTTTGAAGTGAATTATGTAATGGATCTAAAATGCTTGTAAAATAAAATATTGTTTTATAAGAAATAAGTATATTTTCAATTCTCAATCTTCTTCGTATAAAAACATCACTTTAAACTTAAGCTAAAGTACTATCTAGCTACTACTTTGTACTCAATCAATCACACTTATCATGTAAATCAATCTCACGCTAAGTCCGTTAATAGAAAAAAAGGCAAATAATAATAAACTTCCAGCACAGCCCGTACTATGGTAAGCAGACTGTTGGTAAACATATAACTTATTTCTAAATACATGTAGAAACAGACAAAATCCTCGTGGTATTTGGGCACAGAACCCGTGACCCCAGGTCAGCCTTGGTTTAGCAGTCAGTGAGACGATTTACGACTAAAACTAGTACATGGGTACATACAATAGGAACATGTTATCTAAAATTCACTACGCGCTTAAATCCTAACGAATTTATAGTTAATTTATTAGCAAATACCTTTATTTTAGGATGTAACAATTCTTTTTTCGAGATGAAATCGTCTTCAACTAATTCCTTAAATAGAGTAACATTGTCATTGCATAGTTTGTCGAATGTCCGTTCATATAGCGGGTGTATCAGCAGCCAAGTGACGAGCTGGACCGGCGAGAGAGCGTGGTGCTGGTGCTTGAACACTTTATCTGCGCACGCGCTGCTCCACACAGTTTCTTCTAGAAATGTGTTGTACCTTTCATTTTGGTCGAAGACGCGACACTAAAATGAACAAAAAATATTTACATATATGCTTAGTTATGTTTAGCAGTGGTCTAGCTAGCGTATCTATACGAATAAATAAAATCGAAGTGTCTGTTTGTAATTTCAAATTAACAGCTTTTCATTAAATGCGTATGAAAGTATATACGGTATTAACTTCAAAATATCAATTTCTGAAAAAAAAAAGAACTGTACATTTGTTCCGGCTAATCTCTGGAACGGCTGGATCGATTCCGACAGAAATTTCAACGGCATATAGCTGATGATATAAAGCTTAGACTGCTTTTATTTGAGACTAGCTTTACCGGTGAACAAGTACAATACAAACTCGGGTAACACCGCGGGGCGCAGCTATTGGTTAATCTAGTAAGCAGTTTTCACTTAGCCGCACACACCAACACACCCATTAAAATACATTGTTTTTACGTCGGAAATGAAATGAATTAAAATTATCCTTACCTCATCATTACCGTCATTAGTGACAACGACCGACTTGAAATCCAACAACGCTATGAGTACGAAAATTGCCACATTATCTCTTTCCAACTCTATTTTATCTCTTATTGTTTCTGCGCACACGCTGGGCAAGACCCGTGACGTCACGGCGTAGTATGACATCACAGTGTCGGTTATTCTCTGGCGGATGGTATACTCGTCGTCCTCAAGTAAAGTGATTATTGTACACCAGAGTGTCGCTCTGAACTCAACTGAAAATGATTTAACATAATACAAAATTTTAATAAAAAATAAAACGACTTCAAGAACTGGACCAAGTTAAATGGGACCAAGCAGGAAGCACCAGCTTTCCAAATAAAAGAAATATTCATCAAAATCACCCAGTCAAAAGTGCTGAGGTAACAAATTTAAAAAAAATGCACTCGAATTCACAAACTCCTAAAATCGGTTAATAATTCCATCATCGCACACAGAGCATCACATCAACAGCCTCTAATAGTCCACTGCCGGACACACGCTGGCCAGAACGGTTGGTATCGGGTTTGCATCAAGTTTATTAGTCAGTGCTATTGTCCTCCGAAATTTGCTCCCTTAGGGCTCCATAACTGCGAATTCGCAACGCATTGCAAATATCTGCGAGCACGAATGCACCGCAAGAAATTCACGCACATCGCACCGCAGTTATGTGTGGAAGCCCTTAGTTAGCTCTGGCCCTTAGTGGTGATACCACATATTCTTAATCCATTACCACTGGGGCAAGACGAAGAGAATATATAGTTAAAAAATCCTAATCTTAACTTACTATCGGTGGGCTCATAGTTACAATAGAGCATTGGTTAGCACAAAACAGGGCATTCGTATTAATATTAAAGTAACTCTGTCTGTCACGGCTAAATCGCAGCACCGATTTACTATATTCAACGAGATTTTGATTCTTGAGGAAGGACGCGGGCGAAGTCTCGGGCAAAATTTAGTAGAAATTTAAAAATAATGTCCTTCATTTTCACCCTTAACGTTGGAGTGTTATAAATTTATGTATGCGGATTGTCCAGACCCTGGCCTAGCAGTGGACCGTAGTACGTTAATTAAATGGTATTAAAGAAATACTTACATCTATGTTCTTTATTGAATGCGCTTGTATCAAAATCAAATAGTCCTTGTATACTATTCTCAATAAAACGCACCACAACATTCCTAGAGCTCTCGTTGTTATCAGACGAGCTGTGCTTAAAAACAACCCTTATAATATCCAACATTTCTGCAGCATACATTTCATTCGTTTTCAGTCGATCCGTCACTAAATCCAACAAGCTTTGTAAATACATGTGTGTTACATTCTCAGGTTCATTTTTGACAAAATTCAGTAAATGGAACAAAATGGGTTCTGCGATTCGCAATGACCTCTTAATTCTCGCTTCAATTATAAACCTCTGCGTACCTCCTTCTAAAGTCAATATTTTCAAACTCTTGTGTTGACATTCTAAATATGTATTACCTAATACTATACGCAATGTTGGTAAATATTTATCGTTCTCCTTCAAAGTATCAAGAATTGTTTTATTTGCTAAAGACGTTAGCCGTTCTTGAAACTTGCATTTTTCTTCGTCTAAGCTGTCGTGTAGTATGAGGAGATAGTTTAACGCGGATAGTACTACTTCGTAACACGAATGCTGCAGAGTTTTAATAATTAGGTTACAGCTATTTTCGATATCTTTGTTTAATAATATGAAGTACAGGTAGACAGCATTGGAGAGGAAAATTTCTCGTCCTGCGGCTATCGTGTCAGCATTGCTATTAAATATGGCACCGTCCAATCTCGTTAATATTTTCGGGACAGTAACCTCCCGCAACAGAGAAGGGAATCTGAAAATGAACATTTAAGCGATAGTAATAGTTGTCTTTGATGTAGGGCTACCATAAGGTTCGGAACTTAAAGACTCGTGCAATTTCGCATGAGCCTCTTAAAATAAAATAAAAAATACGAGCGGTTTCTATCTGTTAAACGGTGTTTCTAAAAAAAAATATAAGCCCACTAATTACGAATGCAACAATGCAGCATGGTTAACCACGCTATGGGATTGAGATCTTTTTGTAGTATTAGGTCATTGGGCGGCATGGTAAATTTAGAAAGAGCTGGCAAAGATAACTCACTTCCACGCCGTCATGTTGAGGACCTTCGTGTACTCATCAGCGATCAAGTAACAAGGTACGTGAGCCATGGCTTGATCCAATATCCAAAGAGTATCGTCCACACAGAAGGGAAGAGTGTCCTCCTCAGAGAAGTGCGGGAGCTGAAGGTCCTCTGGCCTGCACTCCAGGAGGTGGGTTAGCTGCAGGAGCAAGCCGTGACAGTAGTTGCGCTTTATGTCAGGCTTGAGGAGGGCGAACGTCGACTGGATATGTGGAATGTACCTGTGAACGTTATTAGTTTGACCTTTTAACAATTTCTAGTAAATCATCTCCCTAGCCTTCATTATTCCCAACATTAGTTGGGGTTGGCTACCAGTTCAACAAGTTTTAAATAAATATCAGTTTTTATAAGGCTAAGGGTGAACTGAATTCGATGATTGAACTAGTTGTCAGTATATTTGTGGGCACTGACTTCCCAATAACGATTGACATAGGTGTTCATGACAACCGGGACCAACAGCTTAACGTGCTCTCCGAGGCGAGGCCGGGAACCATCGCCATCTTTCATACTCCGGGCTACTATTAAAAATAGTTGCAAGATGAACCCAACAGCAGCCCGACCCGGGAATCGAACCTGAGACCTCTTGATCTGCAGTCGCTTATTCTAACGAGGCAGCAATTCTTAGTTAATATGTTTTTAAATGGGCCCTACCCAAGTGACTTTACTCTGCCTGATGGAAAGCATAAGTAGATTCTAAAAGTGGTGGTCACCATACTCATTGCTCGTGCAGACAATGCAGCATGGTGATCTACACCATGGCGGGCTAGTGATGCTTCTGCATCATTGGGTCTACGCTATGTTTTATTTGCACTGAACTGTCTTTTTTAAACAATTAAAATTATTATAAACGAACAATATTACGCCAAGTTTATCATCATAGCACTATTTATAACTAGTTGAACCCTGCGGTGTTACTCGTGGTTATTGTTGTACCGCGGGAAGCGCCGCGGGAAAGGTAGTTTAAAAAAAGTAGCCTAAGTTACTCCTTAGATCATCAGCTATCTGCCAGTGAAAGTCCCGTCAGAATCCGTTCAGCCGTTCCAGAGATTACTCGGAACAAACTGAGAGACAAAAATTGAAAAAAAATGATATTTTGGTACATGCATTTATTAAAAAGTGGTTATTTTAATATTATAAAGAGACACTCTAATTTTATTTATTTAATTTAATTTATTATATAGATGTTTAATAATTAAATAAACTTGAAAAAAATAAAACTCAACACCATGAAAATATATGGGTAGGAACAAAAAAATTATAATCAATGAATGAAATTTAAACTTTTTATGGTATTAAATGTCCGTGTCCCGTAGCTGAATAAATAAATATATATTTCGGACATCTAACATACAACTAGTCCCTAACCAATAGCAGAACTTGTATTATGAGCACTAGATGACTGATATAAATACATACAAATATAAAAACGGCTCAACTTTGAAACAAATATTTGCAGATCACATTTCGCAAACATTCGGTTCCATCCGGGAATCGAACCCGAGATTTCGAGCACAGTCGTCACATACGCCACCACTGCGCCACCGAGGCAATCAAATACGTACGCGACTGCACGTTCGGCCCGGTGGCTTAAGCGGTCGCCACGCCGCCTTATACTGCGCTTAGTGTTATGGGTTCAAATGTTGATGAGACAACACTGTGTGTTAACACGATTCGTGCCAGTCTCATATATGTTTGTAAAGGATGTATATCCGTAATGCAGGAGCGGCGTTTAAAAAATAAAAAGTAAGTATACTGACATGTGAGGAGCCAGGAGCGGCGGCAGCGCCCGCGCCGCGAGCTGCCGCGCCTGTAGCGCCGCGCTGCCGCCGCACGACGACACCAGCGGGACGAACGACACCAGCTGCAGGACGCACACCACTCTCATTATCCTCACCTTTGTAATGATGGCGCCAGGCAACAGGAGGATTCCACGCACATCTCTAATTCTCCAAGGGCACTTCTACTTATTCCACTATTTTTATACAGTTTAATCCTTACCGAGCAACCTTTCATAATGCCATAAAGCGAAACCGATCCAACAATCAAACCGGACGATGCAGACTCGGAGTATAAATTACGCAGTGATGATTGAATGTTTATTGTATATATGTATTGTGTATGCTATGGTAGTGTATCTTTTCTTGTAATATACATATTATGACCTGCTGGTACTACTCTGTATTGTCTTTTTTATATACAAGCCTGGCCGGTTACCGGCTTTATCTAGTTTAGGCCGTGTGTAAAATGTGTGAGGCGATACAAAGTTAAGTTTGCTAACACAAGATACGAAATCATTGATACAGATACCAAAGTACGCATCATCACATTTAAATACTAGCCGACCCACGCAACCTCGTTTGCGTCTTCTATAGCCCGTAGCGTGATAATTTTCCCCCGTTTTCGAAACGTTTTTCATTGGTGCTTCGCTCCTATTGGTCCTAACGTGATGATATATAACCTATAGCCTTCCTCGATAAATAGGCTTTCTAACACTGAAAGAATTTTTCAAATCGGACCAGCGGTTCCTGAAATTAGCGTGTTCAAACAAACAAACAAACTCTCCAGCTTTATATATTTGTATAGATATAGATTTCTCAAAACATCACTCTGTACTTTTAAAGTAAATAATGTTCATATATAGGTCTGGACCAAAGTATGGACCTGATAGAAAGTGTAAGCAAAATTAAAAGTGATGGTCACCATAGTCATTGCGAATGTAAACAATGCAACAATGCAGCGTGGTGACCCACACTATGGCGGTCTATTGGAATACTTCCACATCATTGTACTAAACTGGTCTGTTACCTTCAGATTGGAGACGGTTCCTTCCAGGGACGAAGGGTAGAGCCTGCCCAGCAGCAGTAACACCGGGTACAGCGACGGCCGCAGTACCTGGTTGCTGTCGCTCGAGTTCACTTCTTGTAGTTTCGCCTGTCAACACATAGGTACTACAAAAGACGTTCATGAAAGATCGTAATCTTTTTAGTTTGAACTAGCAGACCAGTGCCCACTTCGTTGTGCATTAACCGCCCGCTTTTCTTTGACTTTATTTACAAATACTACTATTTTTAAGTGAATTTTTTATTCAATCATATAACTATGTCACTCCTGTATAGTGTCGCTTTCTGTTAATGAAATAATTTTTAGGATTGGATCAGTACTTTCGAAGATTACCCCTACAATTATGCAAGTTAAAAACTTTACCTCCTTATAATACTATGTATAGATTAAATTTCTAAGTAGTTTAAAAAGTTATATATATTACTGATGTCAATTAATGGACATCTAAACAAATAAATAAAATTGGAGTCTGTTTGTAATATTAAAATAACCGCTTTTTACTAAATGCATATGTATGTATACACGATACATATACCAAAAATGTAGTTAAAAAAATTTTTGTCTGTCTGTCTGTCTGTTTGTTCCGGGTAACCTCTGGAACGGCTGGACGGATTTTGACGGGACTTTCACTGGCAGGTAGCTGATGATCCGGGGAGTAACTTAGGCTACTTTTTTTAGACTAACTTTGTCCCGCGGCGTTACTCGCGGCACAACAATAACCGCGGGTAACACCGCGGGGTTCAGCTAGTAAGTTATAATATCGTCATCTCAACCAAAGATGCAATACTAGACATAAATCTTTTTTTTTTATGTGTAACATATTTATTTTAAACTGTTTTTTTTTATGATGTACGAGGGCAAACGAGCAGACGTATCACCTGGCGTCACCCAAGGCGTCACAAGTACGTTGCCGACCTTTGGGGGATGGGATTCATACTCATTCAGACAATGCAACAATGCAGCATGGTGACTCACACCACGGCGACCTAGAGATGATTATTTATCACTGGATCTCCGGTCTCGCACTCACCAACGAAACACGAGTACACACCAAGTCATTTTACGTAGATCTTTTGTGCTCAGGTAGCACCTCCCCGGTCGAGCCGGTACAACTGTGCAGAAATCAGCGTGGCTCTACTACCCATTATTAACAAATAGAATTAGTACAAATGTAGATAAGTGATAGTAGTGAAATATAGATTCGTTACCAGCATAAAGTCGTAGAGGTGTGGGTACCGCAGGAAGAAGATCCGGCCCGTCATGGTGTTCCTGGGGGCGGGGGCCCCTGGACCCCTGGACCTGGATACTCCGAACACCCGCACCATCAGCGCGCTCAACAGCAAGGTCGAAGAGTTGCGCTCCTGGATATCACACATCTTTTAAAGGCAATAGGGTAAATAACACCTTAATCAAGTAACTTACTTTTAATCAATCATCTGTCAAAACGATGACTTTGTATGAAAAATGTAATAAATACAAACTTGTGACGTCACCGTTTTAAACTTCTCAATTTAGCAATATGTTTTAAAGTTTATTTGATTAAAATTTGTAATTACAATGAAAAACTGGAATAATTAAATATTGTATGTTTTGTAATAATTGTTTTAAAGAAGGAAGCATCGGTATTTATTTACGACACAGACATCTACCCTATCAAACTGTCTTGGAACCCGCAACGAAATTAATCAGAAGAAAACTGGAGGACTTGGAAATTATTACATATATGGACTGCTAGACTAATTGGGGATAATCCCGCCCACCACTGTCACTCCTGTACACAAGTATGTGACTATGTACAGAAGTGACCCACGAACACACCCAGTTATGACATTTGGGAAGTCACAGGAACAATCATACTGTCTTGGAACCCGCAACGAAATTAATCAGAAGAAAATTGAAGGAGTTGGAAATATAAGTTCACTTCCCTCTCTAGCAAAGCGGGAGACAAAATAAAGTCAAAATAGGCAGACACCTTTTTCAAACCGGGAAACACCAATGGATAAAATACTATGGGTCTTAATTGAGCTATATCTGATTACTATAATATGTATCTATACTAATATATAAAGCTCAAGAGTTTGTTTGAACACGCTAATCTCAGGAACCGCTGGTCCGATTAGAAAATTTTTTTCAGTGTTAGATAGGCCATTAATCGAGGAAGGTTATATGCTATATATCATCACGCTAAGACCTACAGGAGCGGAGCAACAATGAAAAATGTTTCAAAAACGGGGTGAAATATTACGCTACGGGCGATAGGAAACGCAAACGAGGTTGCGTATATATATCAGAATCGCCAAAACGAATAGAAATTCATTGCAGTTGACACAAGATCCCCAGGGTATCTATACCGTCCTAGATGTCATTTGTAAGCTATTCAGCATTATGTTACGTTCATTGTACCAAAGACTACATTCCTAGAGGACGTGCTAGACTGTTAATAGTTATTTATGCAACTATTGTATAATGAGAGTTATTAAAACACAATTCGCCTCGTGTGATAATTGAGTATTTTAATACCTAATTATGTATGGCATACAAGACTTTATTTACGCTCATGATATGAATCCTCTATAAAAAGTACATTTTTGCCATTCTAATATCGAACAAAAATGGCGGATACGATGTTTCTTTTTTTTTAAAATACGGCGTTGTGGCAGTGAAAGGCCACGTGCCTGACAATATTCTTTTTTTGAAAAAATGACTTGCACTATGAAATGTAGTACAATATTATAACACTCGTTTGGATGATATTATGGTAATCGTGACATAGGATGTTTGAACGTGGGCAATAAAGGATTTATAGCATGGGTAGGTAAAAGCTTTGAAGGTTGGTAGACGAGGCCTCACCGCCCAGGTGTCGCGCTCGAAGCCCTGCAGCGCCAGGAGCAGGCCCTGCCCCACGTGGGGCGCCACGCTGTCGTGCAGGGCGGAGTGGCGGAACAGCGCGCGCACGATGTTGAGCGCGTGGCAGCGGGACTCCGCGCACGCGCCGCTGCGGGCCAGCTCCAGGAGCGAAGCCATGCACCACTGGAAGCTCGAGGGGTTGCTCTGCACCTGCAGCTCCGTCGTCACCAGCGCCTGGATCACATCCTTCCCTCAATTCTCCCGCACAATAAACTTTTAAAGAGATCTCTAATAAATATAAGTATTTGTTAAAAATTTGACCGCTCGTGATTTAGAGGTGTGTAATTTAAGAGTTGCAAAGTTAGGCAATTCCGATCGAGTCGGTTTATGATGGATGAACTTTCTTAACGTATTGAGACATCATCTACGCATGACGACTGCCATAGACGAGCCGGATATCGAACCCGATACCTCGTGATCAAAAGTCACACATGTAAACTTAAACGTTAGACGTACGATGAATTTTATATTTACCGAGATGTTATTACATTTATGTACAAGTGGAGTGACTTGCCTGTATCATGAAGGGCAGTCCGGCACTCCTCCTGGTGGCACAGAACTCATGGTTCTTGTCCCCAGTGGTGATGGCTTGCACCATGTCCTGCAGCCACGAACGAGGCAGGGAGTGCAGGGAGCTGTTTCGGCACCGCCATAACCTGAGTGTTCACAGTTATTCAAATAACTTGTGCGAGGAGTACTCTATTGACACCAAATCAATGTTGTAAGCAGTGTGCTAAATCTTCAGTTTTTTCAATTATTAAATTTTAATCGACTTCAAAAAGGGGAGGAGGTTCTCAATTCGACTGTATTTTTTTATGTTTGTTACCTCAGAACTTTCGACTTGGGGGACAGATTTTGATGATTCTTTTTTTTTTTTTTTGAAAGCTGGTACTTACCGTGTCCAGTTCTTTTTGTTACTAATTTGCTTTATTATTGTATTATTAATTTTATATCCATATTTCAATTTTATTTTTTATAATAGTATAATGTCGTATTAGTTAGTATTCCAGATCTTTTGTAAATTTATTAGATTGCAATTCGTGGTAACCTGTAATTGGCTTGATGTTGTATATCAAATTAACCATTTTTTTTGTAGCTGTTGGTTTTCCAAACCGAAAGAAATAAATAATAAGATTATAAAATATCACCACCCCTATTCATTCCGTGGGACATACATCCTGTGTCGTGGGGGGCTTTACAAACATACATGAAACGAACACAAGGAACACTCAAACTCAGAACAATAATCAATGGATGTGAACCCACAACACTTGAGTAGAAAGTGGCGTAGCGACCGCTTATACCACTGCCAACCGTGCAGTGGAACTCACAATGTACCTAGCATGATGACCCACACTATGGCGGCCTATTGAGATGCTTCTGTGAGCTGTGATGGGCCGTGTGTGCGATGTTAAGTGTGTTCTAAGCTGCTCGGTACCTGGCCAGCAGTAGCGTGAAGCCCACGTAGGCTTGCTCGAAGGCGCCGCGATGCTTGGTGTTGGCCAGCAGCTTGGTGAAGTGCATGCCCATTGTCATCAGCTGCTCCGAATGCAGCGTCCCTGTCGTCCCATCCTCCTCCTTGATAGTTAGCCGCGAGGATATCGAACCGAGGATCAGGGACACCTTTGTATAATAAATAAAAATATCGGACATTTAACACACAACGCCACCTAGTCCCAAACTAAGCAAAGCTTGTGTTATGGGTACTAGACAATTGATATAAATAGATATATACTTTTTTGTAAACATATACGGAGCAGATATAAAGAGGAGATAAAGGGATAAACCCCGTGCCAAAAGACAGGCTCCGACGTCATCACGCTTGACGATGATTTGCACTACATTTATTTATTTTTTATTCTCTTTCTATATATATATGTATAATTGTATATACAAATATATTAATAATCTACACGTAAACTAAAAATATTAACCAATGTCTTTACCGAGGTTTATTTACAATTATTTTTACGGGAATTAACGCGATCACTTATTAAAAGGTATTACATACCTCCGATTTGCCTGACGTTTCGACCAGGTTGCACTGGCCGTGGTCACAGGCTGACTGGCTCAGCGGCGCCTGACCATCTTTTAAAAAGTGATCGCGTTAATTCTCGTAAAAATAATTGTTAATTTACCAAGGTTATGAAAAAAAGACCATACAAAATTTCAATTTAGCAATATTATTTACAATATGAATGACATGTCTGTAACACATTTCCACATGTTTTACGAAATCTACCTTGAAAAAGTAGTCCCGGATAAGAAAATTCTAAATACGTCCCTTACATCCTACACTCAGTGTCAGATAGCTAAAGTACATAGCAACATCAATATATAACAATGCAAGTAGTTTTCCTATTGTCTGCTAGATGGAAAAGAGTAAAGTAACACCCTCTCACCCCGCAAATTGTCACGCATTGCTCCCCTCTTTGTATTTGCTTCGTGGTTTACATAGAAAACATCCAAACTACGAAACAAATATTTGAAAATCATACAAAGACTTAGTCTGAATCGGGAATCGAACGCGACACCTCAAACACAGCAGTCGCATACGCTACCATTGCGCCAACGAGGCAGTCTTTATCAAGTTTCTTTATTTGTCTACCGATTGAAATAAGATAAATACTTGATTTTAAGTGAAATTTACTCAATACATAGTGAAAACCGCATCCAAATCGCTTTAGAGATTAGCGATCACAAACACACAGACAAATATTCTAAAAACTATAGTTTTGAGTTTTAGTTACTTTAATAAAGAGCTCCTTCATTAGAATCTGTTCAATATCTTTAATGTAGCAGCAGGGAACGGCGAGATAACCGCTTAACTCCTGTGTTTCGTGCAGTGAGAACTTACCTCTTTGACGGAGCGCCAGGCACACATCAGCACCATTTGTGAAGTCACCTGTCTGCCGTCGGGCAACATCACACCACTGAGAAAACAAAAACATTACATTTTTGACGTGATAATCCTACTAATATTATAAATGCGAAAGTTTGTAAGGATGGATGGATGTTTGGATGTTTGTTACTCTTTCACGCAAAAACTACTGAACGGATTTGTATGAAACTTTACAGTAATATAGCTTTTACATCAGAATAACACATAGGCTACTATTTGCCGCGATTACCGACATAAACGCGGGCGGAGCCGCGGGCAACAACTAGTGTCTTATAAATCGATATACATGAAAAAGCATGACTCATTGTCACGTACCGTCTAAGCCGAGCGAGCGAGCGAGAGCGCGGAGCAAGCGATAGGCCGGATAGGCGTCACAAGCTTAAACCTAAACCTATATAGCTATAGATACCTATATCTATACAAATAAATAAAATTGGAGTGTCTGTTTGTAATATTAAAATAACAGCTTTTTAATCAATGCATGTGTATGTATACAAGATACATATACCAAAAATGTAGTTAAAAAAATTTTTGTCTGTCTGTCTGTCTGTTTGTTCCGGGTAATCTCTGGAACGGCTGGACGGATTTTGACGGGACTTTCACTGGCAGGTAGCTGATGACCCGGGGAGTAACTTAGGCTACTTTTTTTTAGACTAATTTGTCCCGCGGCGTTACTCGCGGTACAACAATAACCGCGGGTAACACTGCGGGGTTCAGCTAGTCTTCTATACTTATGCCCGCTTCTGTGCGGGCAAGCGCTGGGAGGGGTCCGGATGTGTTAATAACAGCAGTTCCCGGATCCCTCCCGTCTCAGGCGCAGAGTGGCACACCGTGTGGTTTTAGTCGGTTCGATTCCGACACACCGCCCCGCCGCAAACCCCGGCGGGGTGACGGCCCGAGGGGGTTTCCACACGTAAAAAAAAAAAAAAAAAAAAGTCTTCTATACTTATAATAAAACTGTAGAGGGGTCAATTCTGTACATTGAATATATATTAAAAATTATTATTGGGGGATGAATGGTTATCGATACTGATGCCAAAAATGTAATCAGTAAGTTTTTTGTCTGTCTGTCTGTCTGTCTGTCTGTCTGTCTGTCTGTATGTGCACGCATGGGTCAAAAACTACTGAAGGGATTTTAACCAAACTTGGTACGATTGTAGTCCATACTCCTGGGCAGGTTATAGGCTATATAACATAACGCTAAGATGCATAGGAGCTGAGCAGTGACGATAAATTTGAAGCAAGTCGGATGAAAATTTTCGCTTTCGAGCTCTTATGCTCGCATACGTTGATCATACACCAAAAATATGTATTACAAAGATGATGGTCTTCAAAAGATCTACAAAAAAGTCCTCAATAGTATATTTCTATCTTTTATAAATTAGCCACAATAACGTGTTTAAGCGTTAGGCATTTCTTCAAGGTGTATTAAATACTTAAATATATTGTATTTCACATGGATATATCCTTATCACTATACACTTTAATATCTTTTTTAATAAAATATAGAATTATAAAATTATAATTAATAAACACACAAGATATAGATGAAATAAAACTGCCAAATCTCGCCGCACCAGTATAAGTACGACATTACGGTTGATTTTTCTTTAACACGCGAAACGGCCATCCGCTGAATCTACAAAAAGGCGGGAGCGCTCACGCCGCTCACGCGGTGACTTCACTCGAATTGTCACTGTTAATGCGAACGAACGTGGCTCTTATTGACTGGGAATAAGCGCGTTTTAGATTTATAAAATACATAAGACGTAGTTTTTAGATATCAGTTTAAAGTAGGTATTAGATAATAATATAATTAGTTTGTTTAGTGTTTTTGTTTGTTTCTCCTTCTTTTCTTTATATTTATAGTTGTAAAATTAATAAGTATAATTTCAAATAAGTAAATTTATGCAATGACAATTAATAAATCTCATCTTCAGACTTCCCGTGTTGCTGGAGTAGATCTTAGATGTTTTTCACGTGGGCAGTGTATGTCGCATGCCTGCCTGGTCAAAGTACAGAATATTGCTTTATTCATCGGGTGGTGAAACGACTACTTACCGAATCAAATTTTTTGCAGAATTTCTACTGTATTATGATTAATTATGAATTTAAATTTAAGATAAAGTTCAAGCTTGACAACCAAAAACGATATTTCTGTTATGGCGCTGGTCACATGAGACGCGTGACGTCACACTCTAGCCACAACAAAACAAAACAGCGCGGTTTAAGTTAATTTTATCAGTTTTCTCCAATTTTATATTAATTAAAATGTCGAATAAATGGTTTGTAGTGCCACAGTGAACAAATCTAAACATCTATAGGTACAAATAAATAAAATTGGAGTGTCTCTTTGTAATATCAAAATAACCGCTTTTTACTAAATGCATATGTATGTATACACGGTACATATACCAAAAATGTTGTTAAAAAATTTTTTGACAGTCTGTCTGTGTGTCTGTTTGTTCCGGGTATTCTCTGGAACGGCTGGACCGATTTTGACAGGACTTTCACTGGCAGGTAGCTGATGATCCAGGGAGTAACTTAGGCCACTTTATTTAGACTAACTTTGTCCCGCGGCGTTACGCCGAAATGTATGTATGCGCGTAACTTTCGATCGGCTACACCAAATTTTTTTTTTATGTGTTATTCTTAGGACATGGTTTGTGTACAAGAAAAAATAAAAAATAAAGGAAAAAGTTTTTTTGTCCGTGACTACACCTTACTCATGGGTAGCTGGTAACGAAAGGAAAATATGGTGGTACGAAGTTCGTCGGGTCAGATAACATCTTTAAATACCACGCTTAGTACTATTTCAAAATGTAACCTAAAAGCATTGAGATATACCTACCTACATAAAGTAAATTAGATTTTACAAAAATAATGAATGATTTTTTTCCAGAGGTTATTACAGAAACAACTTATGCAAGTGCAACATAGCTGCTTTAACATTTTTCAGTTCTGCAGCATAGTTATCAATGTTATTATTATGTACTAGCTGTTGCCCGCGGCTTTGCTCGCGTGGAAGTTGATTTTATGTATTTAATTAAAACTGTATAAAAGTATGTATCAGTAATTTATTCATATTTCTGAACGTATTTATTTATTTTTGATCAATAGCCTATTTAAAAGAACTATCATACAAACATTCGACCCATATTTCATCCCTTTTAGGAACAGAATTCGCATTAATGCTGATAATGCATAAAGTTACATGGTACTAATTTAAAAAATACCGGACTTCCATACAAACTTTCAACCCCTATTTCACCCCTTTAGGGGTAAAATATCCAGAACCGCTTAAATACGTCTTTACATTTTTTTAATCAGTAGTATATGAATAAAGTTTAATGGTTCTAAATTAAAAAATGACAAACTTCCATACAAACTTTCAACCCCTATTCCACCCCTTAGGGGTAGAATATCCAGAAACGCTTTAATACTTATTTACTCACTTTTAATCAGTAGCCCAAAAATAAAGTTTCATGTTTGCTACTTCAAAAATAACGAACTTCCATACAAACTTTCAACCCCTATTTCACCTCCTTAGGGGTAGAATATCCAGAAACGCTTAAATACGTATCCACTCACTTTTAATCAGTAGCCCAAAAATAAAGTTTCATGTTTGCTACTTCAAAAATAGCGAACTTCCATACAAACTTTCAACCCCTTTTTCATCCCTTTAGGGGTAGAATATCCAGAAACGCTTAAATAGGTGTCTACTCATTTTTAATCAGTAGCCCAAAAAGAAAGTTTCCTGTATCTAACTTAAAAAGTTACGAACTTCCATACAAACTTTCAAACCCTATTTCACCCCCTTAGGGGTAGAATACCCAGAAACGCTCAAATACGTCTCTACTCTTTTTAAATCAGTAACACATAAATAAACTTTCATGTTTCGAACTTCAAACATTACGGACTTCCAGACTAACCCATATACGAAATGTCAACCCCTATTTCACCCCTGAGGAGTAGAATATCCAGAAACGCTTAAATACGTCTTTACTCTTTTTTAATCAGTAGTACACCAATAAAGTTTCATGATTCTAACTTAAAAAATTGCGAACTGCCATACAAACTTCCAAACCCTATTTCACCCTCTTAGGGGTAGAATACCAAGTAACGCTTAAATACATATCTACTCTTTTTTAATCATTAGCACATGAATAAAATTACATGTTTCTAACTTAAAAAATGACGAATTCCATACAAACTTTCAACCCCTATTTCACCCCTTAGGAGTAGAATATCAAGAAACGCTTAAATAAGTATTTACTCACTTTTAATCAGTAGCCCAAAAACAAAGTTTCATGTTTTTAACTTCAAAAAAGGCGGACTTCCAGACTAATCTATATGCGAAATGTCAACCCCTATTTCACCCCCTTAGGGGTAGAATATCCAGAAACGCTTTAATACGTATTTACTCTTTTTTTAAACATTAGCACATGAGTAAAGTTACATGTTACTAACTTAAAAAATAACGAACTTCCATACAAACTTTCAACCCCTATTTCACCCCTTAGGGGTAGAATATTCAGAAACGCTGAAATACGTATTTACTCATTTTTAATTAGTAGCCCAAAAACAAAGTTTCATGTTTGCTACTTCAAACATAACGAACTTGCATTCAAACTTTCAACCCCTATTTCATCCCTTTAGGGGTAGAATATCAAGAAACGCTTAAATACGTATTAACTCTATTTTAGTCAGTATCCCAAAAACAAAGTTTCATGTTTGTAACTTCAAAAATGGCGGACTTCCAGACTAATCTATATGTGAAATGTCAACCCCTATTTCACCCCCTTAGGGGTAGAATATCCAGAAACGCTTTAATACGTATTTACTCTTTTTTAATCATTAGCACATGAGTAAAGTTACATGTTACTAACTTAAAAAATAACGAACTTCCATACAAACTTTCAACCCCTATTTCACCCCTTAGGGGTAGAATATTCAGAAACGCTGAAATACGTATTTACTCATTTTTAATTAGTAGCCCAAAAATAAAGTTTCATGCTTCAAACTTAAAAAATGTCGTACTTCCAGACTAACCTATACGCGAAATGTCAACCCCTATTTCACTCCTTAGGGGTAGAATATTCAAAAACGCTGAAATACGTGTTTAATCATTTTTAATCAGTAGCCCAAAAATAAAGTTTCAGGTCTCTAACTTAAAAAATGACGGACTTCCATACAAACTTTCAACCCTTATTTCACCCCCTTAGGGGTAGAAATTCCGAAATTCCTTTCTTAGTGGGTGTCTACTCAATAAAAGGATCCTACTCACCAAATTTCATAGTCGTAACTATCACAGTTTACGCTCGGCGATGATGAATCAGTCAGTCAGTCAGTCAGTCAGTCAGTCAGGACTTACTATTTTATAAGTATAGACTAGCTGAACCCCGCGGTGTTACCCGCAGTTATTGTTGTACTACGAGTAACGCCGCGGGATAAAGTTAGTCTAAAAAAAGTAGCCAAGTTACTTCCTGGATCATCAGCTACCTGCCAGTGAAAGTTCCGTCAAAATCCGTCCAGCCGTTCCAGAGATTACCCGGAAGAAGCAAACAGACAGACAAAAACATTTTTAACTACATTTTTGGTATATGTACTGTGTATATATATACATAGGCATTTAGTAAAAAGCGGTTATTTTAATATTCAAACACACTCCAATTTTATTTATTTGTATAGATAGAAAAGTGCAACCATAAAAGCGTCTATCTTATGTAGGTTGATGTTATCGGCACGCACAAAATTTGGTTCCTTTTTGTTTCGAACCACTTATTAAATAGTTTATTAAAAAAAGTCCTGCAGAAATAGCTCACAGATCGATAATACCACTCCGAAAAAATAAAACGCAAACAATATTCAATAGAGGAATCTTTCGTTTATTAGCATGTGACGTCACCAGAGTTGCAACCAGAGTTGTCGAAGACAAAATTTCAAAAAATTGTTAGTTTTATTTCGTGCCATCTGCGAGAAACTTAAATTATTTTGTTTGATTTATAGTGAAATATGTCTTTTTTAGACTATTATCTTAAAGGATGACCCCAATCCATAGTTTATTTCCCTTTCCTCTTTAAACGCGTAGTTTTTGGTGAGTCTGTGAGTCTATGCTTTGCGATGACGATAAACAAGACATAAGGTCAGACGTTGCGCACCGCAGGCATAGACGAACTGTTTCAGCAACGGAAAGCTCTATGTGGCTCTGTCGAGGGTGAGCGACAATGCTTATATGTTCGTATATTGTTCCAATGGCATTACACACAGGGCCTGATTAACCCTTAGGCTAATTAGGCTGCAGCCTAGGGCGCGAGGATCTGGGGGGCGCGAGGATCTGGGGGCACGCTAAAATTGTGTCTTCGCATTGCACTATGAATCTAGAATGATTGCATCTACCTAGACCGCATTTAGCATATTTAAACTAGACCGAGCCAAAACACTAAAACTAAATGCGCTGTGAACAGAAAAAGCCTTTTTTTTGTGGAAACCCCTCGGGTCGTTACCCCATCGGGGTTTTCGGCGGGGCGGTGTGTCGGAATCGAATCGACTAAAACCACACGGTGTGCCACTCTGCGCCTGAGACGGGAGGGATCCGGGAACTGCTGTTATTAACACAACCGGAGTCCTCCCAGCGCCTACCTGCACTGAAGCGGGCACCGTCTGCTGGTATACTCTCAATTTACGCGATGGACGGCACACGCGTAACGTCGCCCCCTCGCGGGTGGCTACTATAGCGGATGGAGGGGAAAACCCGTCCCGGGCGGCATGAGGCGCTGGTAATCGCGCCTCCGCCGCCCGGTTCGCCGGCGGCGGATCGGGTCCTAGTTGATATCGTCCTCCCGGGCCTCCTCCGCCGCCTCCTTCTGCGAGATTACATCTTCGCAGAAGGTTGCGACCGCGGTAAAACTGCTGCTACCGGCCATGGAGCGTATGACGGCCGGTAGCGAGAGCTCTCCTCCGATAACTGCAGTGAGGGCCCGACGCTGCGACGCCCATGCGGGGCAAAACGGCCAGCGCTGGGCTGAGTCCTCATTGCAGTCGCAGTGGTGGCTGGTGCAGGCACTTTCCGAAGCATCCGTGCCCAGAAAGAACCTGCGTCAGTCCGTCGTCCGTCACTCCGCCCGGTATTCAGCCACCGGTCGATAAACTTCGGCGAGCACTTCCGCCTCCAAATCCTACGGAGGTGTTCTGGCCAAGGCGCACGCCGCCTCGGTCGACACCGTGTGGTATCCGCGTATGGCTCTGACCGCCAATACCCTCTGAGGCCGCCAGAAGCGGGCTTTATTAAGGCAAGTCAGAGCCGCCAACCACGCCGGTGTCACATGCAGTGCCATCAACCGGACCACCACCGTGTAAAGGTGTCGCGCCGGGGTGGGGGGGGGTTGTCACGACGGGGCCCATGGAAGAATATGGCCTCAGTCTTGTCCAGGGCCATCGATGCGCCCTACCTATAGAAAAACACCAATAGTGGCCAGGCGCGCGGCCTCCGTAAATTCGCCCCCCAGGCTGTGACCAATGTGTCATCGGCGTAACAAATTACGCCCACCCGCGGGGCAGACGTCCTCGTAGGACCCAGTCGTATCCCACGTTCCACAGGAGTGGTCCAAGGAGAGACCCCTGCGGAACGCCGCACGACATGGAACGTCTTAAGACGCCCTCACCGTCCTCGTACACGACGATATGCTCCTCTAAACAGTCTGCCAGTCTGGTACTCTGGACCCCGTGGTAGTGGAGTGCTTCCCCTATGCAGCTAACTGGCAGACTATTGAAGACGTTGGCGATGTTTAACGACACCGCCACAGCTCACTGCCTCTTCGGTCACGGCCCTAAAGCGCATCACGGCATCGACCGTCGAACGCCCCTCTCGGAATTCGACAGGTCGGGCCCCACCTCGCAGAGGTGCCGGACGATGCGGACAGAGAGTATTCTCTCAAAAAGTTTACCCGCCTCGCCCAGCAATACGATGGGCCTATAGGCCGCGACCGAATCGGCAGGCCATCCCAGCTTCCTCAGTAGGACCAGCTCTCCGTATTTCCAGTACTCCGGGAAGCGGCCTGACGCCAAAGTCTAACACATTCCTGAGGTGGTCCGACATATGGTCGAGAGCTTGGGCCATCTCTCGGGATGGCATCCCGTCCAGCCCGGGGGCGATGTTCTTTGAACGGATTCGAAGAACAGCCGCCCCTACTTCCAATTTCCTAACGGGCGGAACATCGCCCCCGTCGTCTCTGACCGGGTAGGCCATCGACGGGGGCGTGTGCTCCGCTCGCTGCAGGAAAAGGCCCTCAACCACTTCCCGCAGGAAGCTGGGCTGGAGAGTCTCGGTGAGGGAGTGGGGGCTCTTCAGCATCTCCTTTCTCTTTGCGTCTTTGGCGCGACAAATGGCCAGCTTCAGAGTTTTCCGCGCTTCGCGGTACTCCTCGTGAAGCTGGACCCCGCCACCGTCTCCGCGGTGACGTCCCCGGCTGCGGGTGTAGGCCAACTCCTGGGACCACCAGTAGAACTCCTTCCAAGGAGGCCGACGACCCTGGACGTGGGGCATAGTCAAACAATATAATCCAGAAATAACTTATTAAAATTGATTCTACTTAAGACATTTCACCGAACAGTTGGCATTTACAATTCGTTATAATATATTTTGCCTGACGGAAAATCTGTCGAACGGTTTGTCACAGGAGAAGGCTGCTCTTTCGACAATTGATAAAACTTTGAAACTTGATATTAAAGATTATCTATATATATATATACATATATATATATATATATATATATATATATATATATATATATATAATATATATATAATAATATGTCTGGTCAATACAAAAGTTTTAAGTCAAGAATTAAAGCTGTAAATCTCTCTATTTGTACTGTGCGCGGGGGCGCGTCCTCACAATTAGCCTAGGGCGGTCAGAACTCTTGATCAGTCGCTGATTACACATAACATAGTATAGCTCTTTAAATAAAGGTAACACTGTCATAATATGTGGACATATCAGTGAAATTGCACGCAAAAACTACTGAACGGATTTGAATGACACTACAGGAATTTAACTTATACATCAGAATAACACATAGACTACTATTTACCACGATAACCGACATACACGCGGGCGGAGCCGCAGGCAGCAGCTAGTAATAAATAAAATTGAAGTGTCTCTTTGTAATTTTAAATTAACGTTGCAAACTCAATTTCTTTTAAATTTGTCTGTATATCTGTTCTGGCTAATATCTGGAACGAATGGATCGATTTTGATAGGACTTTCATTGGTAGATAGCTGATGACATAAGGACAACTCAGTACACTTCTTTTAAACTAGCTTTGCCTTTGGTTTTTATTGTATAGAGACAACAAAACCCGCGGGTACTACTAGTTACAATATAAATATTTAAAATCATACCCCGAATTGCCAGTATCAGTGAAGATAATCCCCGAACTGTCCTCGGGTAGACGACCTTCGGGTGAGGAGTTGTTCACCACCGAAATCACACTGTCGTTAACTTCAATGCACGTCTTTATGATGTTGTCCACTAGGGATGACCAATACGAGTCAGATGCTATTGCCCTGCAAAAGTATGGAATAATCATATATCGTGGCTCGATCGGCTGAAGTGTCTGTTTGGTGACGGCTTGTCACCACACCTATTTAATTATGATGTTATTTAATGTTCACAGCTTTAGAATCGCAGAAATACGCTCTCGAACCAAACGGTTGTGTCGAGCAGTTAAAAACTGGAACTCACTACCAGCGCACGTGTTTCCCTCCTTGTCTGTTTTCGAAGTATTCTGTACGTAGGCCCAATGATGCAGAAGCATCACTAGGCCGCCAAGGTGTGGGTCACCATGCTGCATTGTTACATTGCAGTTGCAATGAGTACGGTGACCACCAATCTTGGATTCTACTTATGCTCTCCATCAGGCAGAATAGAGACATTTTGTCAGGCCCAATCATAATAAAAAAAAATCTACTTGAGTTTACCATCAGGCTGAGCAGTGGCTTTGGAAGGTTATTAAAAAAAAAACAAATTATGCAGTACAATAGCGCTGAGAAAGACTTGAAACAAATTCTATACTATGATGATCAGCATGGTATATTATACCAAAGTCTCCATTTTAAGGAGAGGTCTTCAGTAGTGGGTTTTCAAAGGCCGTTGACAACAATAATGAATTAGTAAGGTGTATTTTTTCTGGTAGACCAAGTGTTATGTTCTGCCAACACTAACGAAGACTATATTCTGGTGCCCACTGTCTCGTCGGTCTCGCGGTTGGTGTGTGCGACTGCTGATCATGAGGTCTCGGGTTCGATTTTCGGGTCGGACTAAATGTTTGTATAATTCATAAATATTTGTTTCGGAGTTTGGGTGTTTTCTATGTATAATAGGTCTGTATTTACAAAAAAAAAGTATGTATGTATTGGTATCGGTTGTCTAGTGCCCATAACACGAGCTCCGCTTAGCTCGGGACTAGATGGCGTTGCGTGTTCGATGTCCGAAATATTCATTCATTTATTTATTTTCATTCCCGATTTCCTTGCTTCAAGGATCCGGGATTACAGCGAGAGGTAAAGAGAGATCGGAGGAAGGGCGGACTGACTGCGGCTGGAGGCGGTCGAGCAGGTGGTGCAGGCAGTGCAGCGCGCCGTACATGGGCGCGGAGCGGGCGGCCAGCACCACGCTGCGGCGGCTCTGCGCCAGCTCCAGGCGCGCGCGCCGCAGCAGCAGCGCCGCCAGCGCGTGCCGAGCGCGCTCCGCACGCACCCGGGGCGAGGTCCACCTGCACCGACACACGTTCAATGACTAGATATCTTCAAAATATACTGTAGAAGTTACGAGTACAAATACCGAATTCAAGGACGGGACCGAATCGAAATGGGACCACACGGGAAGCTCCAGCTTTCAAACAAAAAAAGAATCATCAAAATCGGCTCACCCATTCGAAAGTTCTGAGGCAACAAAAGTAAAAAAAAAAACAGTCGAATCGAGAACCTCTCCTTTTTTAAAGTTGGTTAATTTTCGTTCACGGTTCGTTGTCGATATATTAACACAATATTATTTATTCTCTTAATAATATTGTAAAACTGTTGAGTTTGACAACAGAAAATTCAATTTTCTTATACTTTCTCTTAAATATATACCTACGTATATTTATCACTACATCCACATCCACCCGCAATAATAATATTCCCCCTCCTCTAAAATTACGTATATAATTTAAATAAATTAAAAATCATATCCTACTATTTATGTGTTTGATTAAACGTCTCAGGAGCTACAGATTCGATTTCAAAAATAGTTACTTGTTATACAAAAGTGCCAAATTGCTTTTTAACCGCGTACTCAATTTTGATGACCGAGCAAACGAAGGATTCTAATATTGAATCACGAACGCAACGAGTGATTTAAAAATTAGAATCCTGAGCGTCAGCGAGGGAATCGAAAGAGCACGAGGTGAAAAATCTTTGCGCTCGAGTGCAACACGTAACTTTTCATCCCACCTCAACGAGGAAATGACTAAATGACGTGAAAAGAAAATGGCACGGGCCAAGCAAATCAAAAAAGTACACCAAGAAGGTTCCGTGTCTAAGTTTAAAAAAATTAAAAAAAAAATTGTATGATAAATTCAGCACCATAGAGGTAGAAGTAAATAGGTTTGTTAAACTATAAGTGCACATGACATTCTAAATTTAATTTACTTTATCCTCTAGCAAATATAAACGGCTCTTACACTCAGATATTGAAGGGTAAAAATGCTCTTTCCGAGATGGTGGGCTGAAAAGTATTTTAGTAATGAATAACCTATCTATTGAAAAATACTTTAATCGTGATTATTATTGACTTATAATAAGGGGTATTAAAATACGAATGTGTGTGATAATACTCGTAGTATCAAACGAATTTTTTAATACCTTATGTACAGTTGCATACAACACTTTATCTACACTCATGCTATGAATCCTCTATAAAAACATACATTTTAGCTATTCTAATATCGAACAAATAAATTAAATTAAAAAGCTTATTAAAAACAAGCTTTTACTGGAATGCCTCGAGACGAATCAAACGAGGCCAAACTCGATGATGTTGCGACGTTTCTTTACAGAGTTCCTATGACCTTCCAGCTCCAGCATCAGATCAGCTCCATGTCATTAAAATATTGTATTTTCATGCTGTATTTATGCTTGCAAAATTTCAGTAAAATCGGTGAAGATATCTGCTTCAAAATTGTGTTGCCAGATTCCACCCAAACATACATACATTGCAAGTTAATAAAATGCCTGTAAAATGGCGGGACACGACGTGAATTCGAATAACAGTTCTTTTTTTAAATACGGCGCCTGGTAGTGAATGGCGCGTGCCTGAAAATGTTCTTTTTTTGAAATAATGACTTGCACTATGAAATGTAGTACAACATTATAACACTTGTTTGGATGATATTATGGTTAATGTGGCATAGGATGTTTTAATGTGGGCAATAAGCTATCAGTTTCAGAAACTTTAAAAGAGCATATATAGTATGGATGTAGATAAAATATATAACATCATGCTACCGGCAAATGGAGCCGAGTATCAATAAAAAGTACAAAGTCAGGGAAAATTTATTCTTTTTGAGAAATACAAAGATTACCCGGGTTAGTTAGGTATACACTAGCTCATGCCTGCGGCTTCGCCCGCGTAACTTCGGTTATTGCAGTAAATAGTAGTCTATTTGTTATTCTGATGTATAAGCTTTATTAATGTAAGTTTCATCCAAATCCATATTGCACTTTTTGTCTGAAAGAGTAAAAAACATTCATACCCCTATTCTCAAAAACTTTTTTATCTATACAAATAAATAAAATTGGTGTGTCTGTTTGTAATATTAAAATAACCGCTTCTTACTAAATGCATATGTATATACATATTATACACGGTATATATTACAGCAAAATTACGTTTTATACTATTTTTGTCTGTCTGTTTGTTCTGGCTAATCTCTTGAACGGCTGGACCGATTTTGACGGGACTTTCCCTGATAGGTAGCTGATGATATAAGGAGTAACTTAGGCTACTTTTTTATATTAGCTTGATCCCGCGGCGTTACCCGCGGTACGACAATGACCGCGGGTAACACCGCGGGGTTCAGCTAATTTATAATATTATTAGCCGACCCACGCAACTTTGTCGACGTCAATTTTCATCATATTCGGTTTCTATTGCTCTAAGCATGATGTAAACTTACCTAGACGAGCCAGTAAAACACATTTAAGAAAGCGTGGAAATCAGTCAGATAGCGGATTACAAAACGCTATACTTATTCAACTTCCTCTGAGACAAAAGGTAAACAAAGAAACCAATGTTTCTCAAACTTTTTTCATTAATATTGGTATGTAAATAAAATTTCCCATCAGTCACCTATGAATGAGACAAATTATAGTTGCAAGGTAGATATGTAATTCAATATTTATTTATTTTTCAAATAAACCTAAAAAAATGAGTGAACTTTATATTTTACATATCCATATCGTCTTATGCATCAATCAGAGAAAACCTGGATGATATTGGTGGTAGAGGTGCAACAGAGCTGCGGCCTGTAACTATCTTTTCTTTAATAATTCTGTGAACGGTAGTGCGTGATATTCTTATTATTTCTGCCGTTTTACTGATCATATCACTTTTGTAAGGATAGAAATCCTTTGACCAGGTCTTCTCAACATGTTTAGTCTCAGTTGAACGCAAAGGAGTGTTCTTGGAACGCTTTTTCTTCGGTGAAGAAAAAGTACAGGCATTGCTTGGTCCAGGTTCACTCATAATTACAGCACTTATAAGCACGAAAACGGCAATAAAACAACAAACAACAAAAAAAACTTAACAGTAATAGAAAACAACAAACTTAACAAATACAATAAACAATTAACAAGAATTTAACAAAACTATATGAAAACACGCCACGCACCAGTCAACGAGTTGATCGAGAGTAAAGATGGCCGGTGTAACCAAACTAATTACAAAAATTCACAATTATTAATTACGTTCTAAGTTTGGGAACAGCTACTCTTTTAGGTTTTTTTAATGTCGCTTTTTAGTCAGTCCACTGTGAACTCGAAAAATTTGGACAGTTGCAATTATTTTATTTTTTAACCGACTTCAAAAAAAGGAGGAGGTTTCTCAATTCGACCGTATATATTTTATTTTTATACTTTTTTTATGTGTGTTCGCGGATAACTTCGTCGTTTATGAACCGATTTTGATGATTCTTTTTTTAATGGAAAGGAAATATCGCAACGGTGGTACCATGATATGGGCATTAATATCTGATGATGGGCATCCAAGAGAAATCGAGTCGAACCTTGAAGTCGGTTTTATTTTTATTAAAATTGTACTTGTAACACACATATTTCCGTTGCACTTGACACTGGCAGAGTTGTCGACATCGGCATAGTTTGCCATTTTCCAAGAAAAATAAAGAAAAAGAAAGTTTTTTTATTGATTCTAGATGCATATAAAATTTGACATATATAAGAACCTTTATATGGTTTGTTTACCTTTTGTCTCAGAGGAAGTTGAATAGACTATACTTGACTATCAAATTGGCGCTAACTCTGTGGTGGGAGTCAATTCCTTTTAAAGGCAAGAAGAACAAATTAATATTTTATACTTTCCGATTATCAGCACTTGTTGAAATACATTCTAGAATAAAACTAACTTTTACTTATTTTTATACTTATAGTGATAGTTGTAGACGCAATAAGTTTGTTTAGTTAGATATGTTAGTGTGCGGGTATGAGTGTATGTGTGTGGGTGCGAGTGTATGTGTGTGGGTGCGAGTGTATGTGTATGGGTGCGAGTGTATGTGTGTGGTCATGAGTGTATGTGTGTGGGTGTGTATGATACGGCTGGGAGTTGGAATATGTATGTGTGTTTAATTACTTCATCAGATAGTTTCGGAGTTTTTCAAGAAATATGTGACACTTATAATATATAAAAGATAGAAGAATATTTAAAAGTTCAACGACATACCCCTCTACGTGATTTAGTATTCGTTCTGGTAGTTTACGCGTTATCAAATCTAACTTATAAGCTGCTGAGACACTGTCAGTTGGCTTCAAGGACGAGGCTTGTGCTAAAACATCCTTTAAATCGATGCTTATAGAGTAGGTATTGTTCTGAAAAGAAAACGAAATTATAAACCTTGAAATTTGACAACTGTACGAACAGAAAATCAATACCCTAACATGTTAATAGTGGGGATTTTATTATTTATATTAAACTAGCTGAGCCCCGCGGTCTTACCCGCGGTACAACAACAACTGCGGGTAACGTCGCGGGACAAAGTTAGTCTAAAAAAGTAGTCTAAGTTACTTACTGCATCATCAGCTACCTGCCTGTGAAAGTTCCGGTAAAAAATGATCCAGCCGTTCCAGAGATTACCCGGAACAAACAGACAGGCAGACAAACATTTTAAAAATTGTATTTTGGTACATGTATTGTGATACATAGAAGTGCATTTTTTTAAAAGCGGTTATTTTAATATTACAATCTCCAATTAGACACTCCAGTTTTATTTATTTGCATAGATGTATAGATGATTGTCGAGATCTGATGCTAGTCTAGGACAATGGATCGAAAGAAGAAGGTGACAAATGAGCAAATAGGTTCGTGCTAATAAGAAACTATCGGTGACTGAAGATACGAAAATGTGCTATTGGCCGTTTTTTTTAAATTTTATTGAATATCTGACTGTCAGTTTGTTTCGGCTAATCTTTAAACAGCTAGACTAATTTAGACGGGACTTTTTCTGACAGGTAGCTAATGTTATAAGAAGTAACATAAGCTACTATTATTTAAAACGAAAATAATGTTACACTAAAACATAATTACATAAAAACCAATTGAATGGTCAACAATATTCAAAAGTAATAAAAACCACTTGATAAAATAAACTTTATGTCATTGAAACGCTATAATTATTCAGCAACATAATAATTGGATAAAATAAAACTTGATAAGAGCAATTATAACGAATATTGATTAACGTCGGCCAAATTCAATGTTAGTTTTTAATGCAAATAATGTCAGTAAGTAGTGACTACAATATTAAACTAACTGTAGCATGCCATGCTAAGTTATGCTATGGCACATTGTGGTTGCAAGAAATAGATAAAAATCATCTCTGAAGCGTGTTTTATATCGTGTCAACACTTGAGTTCAATGTATGCAGAGTTTTTTGAAAAAACAAATCAGCAAGCGAACTTAGAAGATAAATTGTGATACAAAAATCTTTGACATCAAGAATAGACGTTGTGTAAAAATAAGACATTTGTTTAAAAAATAACTTTAGAATTCGGCAATTATAAATATTCAGACACGAACCTCTCAAGAACCATCTCGTATTCGAGGAAAATTTACAAAGACAGACAATATGGAAGATAACAATCAGTTTCTAGTGGAGTTTATGTACGAAAATATTATATACATAACTTATACCATCATATCAGTCCTGTGCAGTGCTACAATGGTCATATTATACATTAAAAAGAAAACCTTTCGTAACCATTATTATAGCTTCGTATATCAAATACTTTTAAACGCTCTAGTATTGTTCTTTATACTTATAATAAACGTTATTATCAATTTATATTGGCATAATATTGTAATTTTGATATATTTCGCTTTGGTATTCGCCTCTGGGTGTTTAAGTATGTTTACAATACTCTTAAGCCATGCTTATATCATATTAGGATGTACAAAATGGATTAAAAACGAAGAAATGATTTTCTATTGCGTTTGGAAGTTTACTATAACTTCATTTGTGATTATTTTAATATTGATTCAATATGAATTTGATATAGAGTTATCTGAAATGCAAATAATAATGATTATTGTTATTTTAGAATTTGAAACGATATTATTTATATATTTTGTTAAAATGGTGAATGAAATGAGGAAGAAAAAAATGAAACTATGTTTTATATTAACTGTAAATATTTTGCCTATGTTTTGCGATACTTTTAATTTACTTTATGGGGCTGTGTTGTTGATCGGTGTGTCTTTAGATTTGTTCCTAATACCGTGCCAAGTATTGGTATTTTTACAAACTTTATTGCTATTCTGTAGGCGAAACTCTGATTGGAAAATGTATACTCGCCAACAAAACGATCAGCATATAGATATGACATAACAAGTATCATACTATTAATTTCATGATATATCTATCTACATTAATAAATTGAATCGCAGTTCGCTTGTGTCACTAAAACTCGAGAATGGTTAGACAGATTTCGCTAACTTTCATCTTGAAATATTTTTCGAAGTTCAGGAAAGGATTAACAGTGAGAAACATAAATAATAAGTAACAAAAATACACAAACCGATTTTGATGTTACTTTCACTGATAGGTAGCTGATGAAATAAGGAGTAACTTAGGCTACTTTTTTTTACTTATAAATATTGATGACGATCAGTTTGCACCTAGTACTTCTATATTAAAACTTCACTAATAAAAAATTTCTGATCTAAGTGCTAGCGAAATATAATGGATTATAATAATTGTAAAGTTGTTATGAGGTAACTGTTTAATTATGTAAAACTAGTTGTTGCCCGCGGCTCCGCCCGCGTATATGTCGGTTATCGCGGCAAATAGTAGCCTATGTGTTATTCTGATGTATAAGGTATATTACTGTTAAGTTTCATACAAATCCGTTCAGTAGTTTTACTCACAAACTTTCGTGTTTATAATATTAGTATAGATTTTTGTACATTTTTTTTTAATTTACTGGTGTGCAATAAAGTTGTATAAATAAATATTTATGTACTGTTTTCAACAATAAATATAACTTTGGCAGAATAAATGTTATTTATTGATTCTACTATTTTCTGAATTTAGCTCATATCTTGATTCATCCCAAGAGGTAAAATTTTTGCTCAAACTTTAATGGAATCAAACACTCCCAAATAAATACCATATAATAACGGCTATTTCCCTAAACAGTAGCCAGAGGCATAATAAGCCGCACTTTTGTCCAGTTTTTTAGTTTAACGGAAGCGAGCTTATTGCAGCTAAGTAAAAAAGCGGCCAAGTACGAGTCGGACTCGCCCATGAAGGGTTCCGTAGCAGCAAGTAACGTCATATAAGTTCTTGTAATTCGTTGTATTTATATATTGAAGCTGATTGAATGAAGGGTAAATTGAGGTTTACAATATATGACGTATTAAAAAAAAACTACTTACTAGATCTCGTTCAAACTAATTCTGGGTGAAATGTATGTGTAATGTACATCATATTTCTTTTCAGTTTTATCATTCTCTTATTTTAGAAGTTACGGTACACTTGGTTGCTTTATTAAAAAAGTCCGTTAAGAATAGTTTGACAATTACTATTAATTTATAAAAAAACATTGGCAGTCATAGGGACTGCCGATAGAAGTGAAAACTTATAACTTAGAAATTTATCTTTAAAATTTTAACTTTCATGTCGGTGATGCGAACCCAAAAGATTTTCCCCAACTAAAAAATGCTCAACGCGGCTAAAGAAGCTTTGTCTTTAAAAAATAGAGCATTCAGGAGAGCGAAAGTTAATAAGTGGATATTGATATGTTATCAACGAACAGCTTCATTTACTATTCTCTATCTATACTAATACAATAAAGCTGAAGAGTTTGTTTGTTTCTTTGAACGCGCTAATCTCAGGAACCGGTGGTCCGATTTGAAAAATTCTTTCGGTGTTGGATAGTCCATTTATCGAGGAAGGCTATAGGGTATATATCATCACGCTACTACTAATAGGAGCGGAGCAACAATGAAGAATGTTTCAAAAACGGGGGAAATTTTCACGCTACGGGCCATATAAGGCGCAAACGAGGTTGCGTGGGTCAGCTAGTAGTCTATACAAATAAATAAAATTGGAGAGTCTGTTTGTAATATTAAAATAACAACTTTTTCCTAATGCTTATGTATGTATACACAGGACATGTACCAAAAAATGTAGTCAAAAAATTTTTTTTGTCTGTTTGTCTGTTTGTTCCGGGTAACCTCTGGAACGGCTGAATCGATTTTGACGGAACTTTCACTGGCAGGTAGCTGATGATCCAGGGAGGAATCCATTACTTTTTTAGACTAACCTTTTCCCGCGACGTTACTCGCGGTACGACAATAACCGCGGGTAACACCACGGGGTTTAGCTAGTTATGTAAAAATAATTAGAATTAAGAATACCTGGAGTAGATCCACTGGACAGTCTTCCAACAGTTCAAGAGCAAGCACCTTGTTGTTCTCGTAGCTATCTTCAAGGTGGAGAAGTAGCTTTTCTACATAATCATGAGTCCATACTCTAAAAAAATAAACGAGAAATATTTTTTTATAGCTTCAAACTGTAATTTGAAGCTTACACCTCTGTGTAAGGACTTTGGTATATATATTTGGGCCGGTTGGACCTAGTTTCTGTGTAACGGTCACTAAAACTGCCAGCACGGGTGGTTTTTTGCACAACATTGCATTTCACACACAAAATCCTTATCCTGATGTACGTTTTTTTTTTGGGTAAAAGTGTTAATCTCAGGATTTTTCAAATTTCAGGAATTTCAGGAAATTTTATTTATTTTATTTTATTTTATTTAAACTTTTTGCACTTTTGTACAAAAGGCGGACTTAATGCCATGAGGCATTCTCTCCCAGTCTACCTTCAGGTGATGTAGAAATAGGATGCGGTAGGTGCAAAGATAAACCTACATCAAATAGGACCGATCAACATAAACATACTATTACACAAATTAATAATATAAAATACATATAATCATACACATACATAAATTTAATATTATACTAGTACACAGTCGGGTATTAGGGTTGTGACTGCATTGCCAACTCATTCCGAAAAAGTTCGCGTATCTTTAGTTTGAATGTAAGACGGTTTGTGGACATCCTGATCTCAGCAGGAAGTGCATTCCAGAGAAGAACAGACTGCACAAAGAAGGAAGAATGGAGAAAGTTGGAGGTATGAGAAGGGGATAGAAGAAGCAGATTATTTGTTGACCGAAGGTTTCGGTCATGATTGGAACATAAGAGACGGAAGTGTGGTACCAGGTATTTGGGTAACGATGGAGAGTTGAGGAACGAAAAAAGAGTAGTAAGCGCTCGCAAACTGCGGCGCTGACGAATAGGGAGCCATTGCAATTGGGAACGAAAAGCAGACACATGATCATACTTGCGAAGATTGAAAACGAATCGAATGCAGTTATTGAGAAGGCGGTCTAGTTTATTGAGAAGATCTGCATTCAGGTCAAAATAACACACATCACCATAGTCGATCAGGGGAATAATTAAGGACTGCATAAGCGTAACCTTGGTTTTAATGGGGATGAAGTTCTTGAGACGATACAATGCTCGGAGACACGAGGTGACTCTCTGACTGACGTATGAGACTTGTGCCCGCCAATCAAGTGTCGAATCTATAAGTAGCCCCAGGTTCTTTACCACTGCGCTTAAGGGTATAGTCACGTTGTTGTAAACAACTGGTGGAATGACCGCCGTATCCAACTTGTTCAATGTTTGTTTGCTCCCCACTACGATCACTTGGCATTTGGTTGGATTTACCGACAACCCGAACCTCGCTGACCAGTTCTTTATGGAGTCTAAGTCCCTGTTGACTTTGTCGATTGCGTATGGAATGTCTTCAATCCTTGATTGGGTGTATACTTGCAGGTCGTCAGCGTACAGGTGATACGCACACTGAAGGTTTTGGGTAACGAGATTAATGAATATTGAGAATAATAAGGGAGATAATATACCGCCTTGAGGGACGCCAGCGAGAAGATCACACCAACCTGACGATATGTCATCAATGTGAACACACTGTTGTCGTCCCTGAAGATAGGAGGAGAACCATTCCAGAGCTTCTGAGGAGATCATAAGATAGGAAAGGATAGCCAATAAGACGTCGTGACAGACGGTATTAAAGGCATTGGAGAAGTTAATTAAAGCCAGCACTGTGACTTTGGTGTCCTCCATACCCTCCCGAATGTCACCAGTCACTTTAAGAAGGGCAGTGGTTGTGCTGTGACCTGGTCTGAACCCCGATTGCAGGGGACTGAGAAGAGTCTGCTGATAAACAAACTGGGAGAGTTGCCTATGAACGCAGGCTTCAAGCACTTTAGAGAGGAAAGGAAGTATAGAAATTGGACGAAAGTGTTCAGGCAGAGAGGGATTAGTATTTTTGGGTAAAGGTATGATGAAGGCCTTACGCCAGAGAGAGGGAAAGATTCCAGAGTCGAGTGAAAAGTTTATAATATGAGATATTACAGGAAGAATGTGATCCATGATAGCAATGATCATATGACGACTGATGCCGTCACATCCCATCGCGTTGGAGCGAATGGACAGGATAATCTTTTTGATGTCCTCAGAAGATACTGGAGAAAAGTCAAAAGATTCAATGTCAGGATGGGGTAGGCTGGCTATGTAACTCAAGGTTTGACTCTTGGTTTGATGATCCATCTGATGTGTTCTTGAGAAATTACGATTTATATCATCTAAACCAATTGTCATCTTAAGATGATTGCGCTGTTTGCCAATGCCTAAAGTTCCAAGGAACTTCCACATACTAGAAGTTGAAGAGGATTCTATATTTTGGATTATATGGCGGCGTTTGGCGTTACGTATCACCTGATTACACCGATTCCTAGCAGTCTTAAAAAGGTTCCATTTCTCTTCACAACGATCTTTCCTGTACCTACTGTAGCAACGATCTCTCCGTCTCATAGCGGTTCGAACTTCATCTGTTATCCATGGTGCAGGGGGACGCCTTAATTTAACTTTCCTCACGGGTGCGTGGATATTATATATACCCTCCGACCGATTTCGGCCATGGCGACCTCTTCGACTCCTACTCAAATCTTCGCTGATGCGAGCGAAGATGGCTCACATAGCCAATTTTCGCAACAAACTCACGCGCGCAATGTGGGCATGTTAGTTTGTTATTGACAATATTGTAAATAATGGCTGCGGGCGTACGGGCTTTAACCTGATCACGCTTGGCATCGAGATCAACCAGACGCTTCTCTTCAAACTCGCGTACTTTCCTTTCTACGTGCCCGCGCCATTCTGATCGTTGTGCCGCCAGATCCTCCCACCGAGAGGGGTCAATGTCGCATCTTTTCATGTGACGTTTTTGCACATCCTTATATCGGAGGAGTTGACCGCCGCGCTTCCGCTTGCCTTCCTCAAGTTCAGAATATAGGATCTGCTTCGCCATTCTCTCCTCCGCCATACGAAATACATGACCGCACCACCGAAGCTGACGACGCATTATATAGGCTTCGATGCCACTGACATTGGCTCGTCGCAGAACTTCGGTGTTTCGCACGCGATCTGACCATCTTATGTTCATAATTTTTCGTAGGCATGACAGGTGAAAACGATCTAATGTGCGTATTTGGTGACGATACAAGCACCACGTCTCAGAGGAGTATAAAAGGTTCGGCAGCACAATCGCCACGTACAAGGATATTTTGGTGTGCAACTTTATATCGTGCGAGCAGAACACCCTGGAACACAGCCTGCCAAACGCAGCAGCTGCAGCACCTATTCTGCCGTTGATTTCGGCGTCAAGGTCACACTTAGATGTCACAGTGCTCCCCAGATATCGAACTTTGTGGACCTGCTTCAAAAGTTCCCCACCAAGCTCTATGGCCGGTGTCTCATGACCATGTGTGTCCAGTGACATTACTTCCGTCTTTTTGACATTAATCTTTAGGCCGAACTTGGAACACGTTTGTTGAAAAGCGGACATAAGTTGTTGCAGGTCATCTGGAGATTCTGCTAGGAAGCACAAGTCGTCAGCATACATAATATCTGTGATTACTGTATGGGAAACTTTTGCGCGTGATCTTAATCTTCCGAGCTTGAAAAGGCCGCCATCCGTACGAAATCGTATGTGCACTCCTTTGGAAACCACTTTTAAGACCTCCCCAACCACCACAGCAAAGTATAAGGCAAACAGTGTGGGTGCTATTACACATCCCTGCTTTACCCCACAGGTGACTGGGAAAAAAGCTGACTGTTCACCATCTACGGTGACGGAGCATTGCATGTCGTCATGTAAGAGTCGAAGAACCCTCACAAATTTCTCGGTGCACCCCAGCCTCTTCAGTACCATCCATAGAGCTTCGCGAGGAACACTGTCGAATGCCTTCTCCAAGTCAACAAAACAGAGATACAGTTGACAGCCCTGTTCTCTACTTTTTTCTTGCAGTTGACGCAGGGAGAATATGGCATCGCAGGTGCCCCTGTTAGGGCGGAAGCCAAACTGAGCTTCAGGCAGAATCCGTTCTGATATCGGAATTAGGCGGTTCAGCAAAATTCGGGCAAATGCCTTTCCAGGGGTTGAGAGAAGCGAAATGCCACGGTAAGAACCGCAATCGGAACGGTCGCCCTTGTTCTTATAGAGAGTGCTAATGCGGGGCACTTTAAATTCGCTAGGTACTCGCTCTTCCTCCCACATCCGGACAAATAGTTCCCAGACTCGCGTGCGGAGCTCATCACCTCCATACTTCAACAACTCTCCCGGTACAAGGTTAATACCAACCGCCCTCCTATTATGTTGCTGTCTGATGGCAGTTACAACCTCGTCTCGTGTCGGGTTATCATCTAGATCAGTTGCCAAAGGGAGTTGAGAGATGGTGCCAATGTAAGACAAATCAGCCAAACGATCTATATTGAGCAGGGTCTCAAAATGCTCCGCCCAGCGATTTGTTACATCTTCCCTGCTAGTTAAGAGATGCTCACTGTCTAAAGTCCTTAAAGGCACTCTTGCATAGTAGGACGTGCCAATTAACTTACGCACTTCGCTGTAGAACTCCCCGAGTTGGTTAGTGTCCGCCAGCCACTGCATGTGACAAGCTCTGTCGTGCCAGTACCTGTCCTTGAGTTGACGACACAGCTTACGCAATCGTAAGTCACTTTCTTTGACTGCTGGATAACTTTCATTACTTCGTCCATGCCGTTGCAGAAGATTTCGGTGTTCATTCAACGCGGCACTGAGAGTCGAGTCATTTTCATCAAACCAATCTTCATTACGTCGATTCCTTGAACCTAGAGTAAGTGAAGCGGTTTCTTTGAGATGAGATGAAAGCGTCTCCCAGTCAATGTCCACATCATTGGTCGTTTTGGAGTTCCTTAATCTGTCGACTAAGGTTTCGGTGAATTTCTCCTTTGTCACGCTATCATTTAGCTTATCCAAGTTCCAGGGTATTCGTTTTGTAACTTTGGATCTGTGTGGTCGACGGAGGCGCAGTCGCAGTTTAGTGACTACTAGCCGGTGATCGGTCCAACAATGTGCACCACGCATAACACGGGTAATTCGGACTTGGCCGATGTCCCTTTGCCGCACGATGATGTAGTCAATCAAATGCCAGTGTTTTGATCTCGGGTGCATCCACGTTGTCTTGTACTTAGCGGGAAGTCGGAACATTGTGTTCGTTATCGCTAGTTGAAATTGAGCACACAGACCAAGCAGTAAACGACCATTGCTGTTTATATTGCCAACTCCGTGACGACCTAAGACTCCAGGCCAAGCCTCATCGTCTCGTCCAACCCTAGCATTGAAGTCGCCTAGTATTACTATTTGTTCTTTGGCATTTATATTGTCAAGGCATCGTAATAATTCTTCATAGAATTGGTCCTTGATGTCATCAGGCTTGTCTAAAGTTGGAGCGTAGACACTGATGACATTAAGAAAGTTATGATTGTCCAGGTGGAGACGCAGTGTGGTAACGCGATCCGAGACATGTACAGGGAACTCTTCAAGTCGTTTCACTAGTTGATTTTTAATTGCAAATCCTACACCAGAACGCCTGGGTTCGGAGGAAGGGGTGCCTTTCCAAAAGAACTTGTAACCACCACCATATTCCACCAACTCCCCTTCATCCGCGAAATGTGTTTCGCTGAGAGCAGCTACATCTACGTTGTAGCGACGAAGTTCGCGTGCTACTATGGCGGTTTTACGCTCTGGGCAGGAATTGCAATCCCGATCAATAAGTGTTCTCACGTTCCACGCGCCTAAGGTCATTTCCGGTAAATTTCTATTATTCTTTTTCTGTATCTTTCGACCGCGAGTTTAGTGATGCGATGGCAACCGCGGTTGCTACCACCTCTCAGATAGGGACGAGCATTTGTTTAGGGCACCTTTTCTAGCCCCCTCCCCGGCTGAGCGGGGAAAGCAGTGCTTCCCTAAAAAGGGCTGCGTTTGTCATTCTGGGTGCTGCCGAATCCGCACCGTCGTCCCAAATTGTCAGTGCAGAAGCGACCACCGGGCATGTGATCACACCCCCAGAACCGCCCGTGTGTAGGTCTCAGACAAAGCCCAGCTACATCAGACTGAACCTCTCTACCTTGACCCATCGCCACTGGGACTTCTAGCAAAATCGGAGTCAATTATGCAGAAGCGGTCAGGTGCGCAGGATATATTAAGGTGCGCAAGCGCTCGCGCACACGCAGGCGCACGCACTTGTCCTCCTTCTCCTTTTTTTCAGTGGAACGGAAAACCGCTACGACTGAGGGAGAAGCCGGATGATGTGTCTGGCCGACGGCAACTATACGCCCTCTACCGTCGCCCTAGGCCATTCACCTTGCCTTGCTGAAACGCCGAGTCCGCCAACCAAGTTTTGCATATCTGCATTGGGCTGCCTTCCTCGCCGAATCAGACTTCTTTAATATCTGCGGGAGGGAACTGCAGTAAGGGGAAAGTATGGGACAGATAATATGGTATTTGGGTAGGAGTTAGGGAATAGGATACTTCAGCAGCGAATTAGGAACAGACGAGCCGCCTTGGTAGCTAGGGTGCTTCGGGGTCGCATACCCGTATATTCCAGGATTCGGAACATCCCTGAAGTTGAGAATCGCGTCATTAAAGATATTGATTTTATCGTTCATATCTGTAGCTGCTGCCAAGCTCGACCAGTCCAATGCGGAAGCATCCGCGCATAGTTTATCGATGTTCATTTGTCTGACGCTACGTACATGCAGAATTTTGGGAGGAGGTTTAGGGGGTTTCAGGATATATGAGAGAAAGATCAGGTCATGGCGGGAAAAACCAGGAGCAGGATGTTGACCATGGGAATGGATAAGGTGTGGGGCAGAGATGAGCATTAAGTCAAGCCAAGTATCCTGGTGCTCAGTATTGTGATGAGTTGCTTGGAGGGGAAGAACATGGAGACTAGTAGATTGGATGATGTGACAGAGATTACGAGTACGGGGGGATTCAAGGCTAAGGAGATCGGTGTTAAAGTCGCCCATAATGATGTGGTGTGAGTATTCTGACCCTAAAGATTCCAGAACTGTTTCCAGACTGGAGAAATAGCTGACTGCGGAGGGACAATAAACAACCCCAAGTAAAACACTAGTTCCCTTGACACAAACTTCGAGGAAGAGGTATTCGGCGGTAGTAGAGAGAAGAGGAAGTGGCGAGGATTTTGTAGGGTAAAGAGCCATGTAGGTAGATGGCAACCCCACCGCCCCTTCTTGACTCTGGCCGGTCGTTACGAATGAGAGCGAAGCCAGTGAGAGGATAAGAGGTGGAAGGTAGGTGCGGTGCGGAAATTTTCAAAGAAGATCAGTACTGATCTTCTTTGAAAATTTGTTTCAGTGTTAGAGAGAACATTTTCTTGATGAACAAATTTGTCCATAGCTTATAACATGATTGGAGGTGCCGATGACGTCACGTGAGGCGGTGAGGCGGTGAGGCGGCTAGTTTTTAAATAAAATAGGATGAACAGTGCACTCACGCGGTGTACCCGTCCAAGCGCAGGCGCTGCGTCCAGCGCAGCAGCTGCAGCGCTTGGTGGCGGCGGCTGTAGCTGCTGGCGGGCTGCAGGCTGGCGAAGCACTGCTGCCGGAACTGCTCCACGAAGCGCAAGTAATATTCCATCTTGTCGTTCACGGCTTCACATTTCGTTTGCCTTCTGATCACTTTGTAGCTGTCTTCTAAACGTTTCATGAACTGAAAAAACGACAAAATGTTAATTAACTTTAATGACTGCGTCGGTGGCGCCGCGGTTGCGTCTCCGACCGCCGTCTATGTAACAAATATTTGTGTATCTGCCAAATATATGTTTCGGGGTTTTGGTATTTTTGTGTATACATAATATGAATGTCTTCATTTCCCCCACTTTAAAAACATATGAAACGGACAAAAAATAACACCCAGACTCAGAACAACGATTTGTAGCTGACACAAAGTGTAGTCCCAGGGATTCGAACCCATATGACTTGGTGCAGTAGAAAGCGGCGTGACGACCGCTCAAACTCCTACCCACCGTGCGGTCACCGGTATCGTATTCATCTCGTGGGTGTCGTAGGAGTAACCTACTCGACTGCCTCGTTGGTCTCGCGGTTGGCGTGAGCGACTGCTGATCATGAGGTCTCGAGTTCGATTCCCGGGTCGGATCAAATGTTTGTATGATCTACAAATATTTGTTTCGGAGTTTGGGTGTGTTCTATCTATAATATGTATGTATTTACAAAAAAAAAGTATATATGTATTTGTATCAGTTGTCTAGTACCCCATAACACAAGCTCTGCTTATCTTGGTACTAGATGGCGTTGTGTGTTTAGATATCCGAAATATTTATTTATTATTTATTTAAGGGAGCAAACTGTGATAAATAATAGCACTGCAATGAGAAGGACAACCTAACGCAAACTCAATGAGGCATACAAGGCTAAAATCTGTTTCTAAAGAGACCCTGACATCCAACAGTAGACCTTAAATTGTCAACATCATCATGATTAATTAAGCGGTTAACACATAATGTTTTTTACAACAAACAATTTAAGTATTACGTAGTAAAATTAGTCGTATTTAGTTCTCAATTTCGGAATCTTCTTTTTTCACTTATACTACTTTAATAAACTTATTTAATTACATACACGAATAACTAAATAATTATTCAAAATCCGATAGTGAATTTGAATAGTTCAAAATACCTTTTTCATGCAGGACAGTGTGAGTTGCCTGAAGTTCGGCGCCTGCGCATTGATGTTGTACTTCAAGTACCACAACACTAAGGCCAGGTCACCCTCCGTGAACTCCTCCGTGGTCTTCGGAGACTCCACTATGAGCGACAGGGACAGAATTCGCATCTGAAATATGTCGATACACAAATATAAAAGAACGACCGAGACTTACAGTATTGGTGTGAATATGTGATGGCAAATAATAAACCGCTTCTCATGGATACCAGTAGAGACACAACTGCGTTTCGTTGTCGGCCTTTAAGTGCTTCCCTGGGAATTCAAGGTTAAGGGAGAGTAAGTAGTAATTCCCATCATCTCCAGGGCATCATACCATATCCTTCTCCAGGTTATATCATTCTCTTTTTTATGTTATCTTATGTAAAATATTGGCGAATTATTTTATGTGATGATGAGCAAGATCATTTATTGCACCTTGGTGTAATAAATAGCAGCCTAATTATCACCGTACAGGTTTGACCTGGTTAGACGAATTTGAAAAAAAAATGCCATTTATTATGAGTTGGTATACTCTGACCATGTACCAGAAGTCTATTCTAATCCTGGACTACCACAAATCAGGAAAAACCCTAAATAGGGTATTTTACTGTATACCACTGACGAAATATATACTATAGACTTTTCCTTCACTACGAGAGACCTGTACGCGGATTGATAGTAAGCTTAATGTTCCCTAGATGTCACTAAGTGCATCAAATCGTGAATTTGAAGGATATTTTCCGATCTACGTCAAAGTAAGAACCCGACAGTCAACTGACAAGTTTATTGTCATGCAAAATGTACCACTAGATGTCGTTTTCCAAATAATTATATTAGTAATTCATGTGATATTTTATTAAATCGTCAAAGAGCCATCTATACACACAAACAAATAAAATTGAAATGTCTATTTATAATTTCAAATAACTTCGTAATAAATGCTTCTTAGTAAATACGGTACATGAATATTTTTTTAATTAATTTTTGTATGAAACTTTTTAAGTACCCTACATAGAAAGTTTTACGTGAAAATTTCAATTGACTTAAGTACGGACTGAGAAAATAAATTTAGAATTTCTATTTAGGGGGTAAAATAGGGGTTTGGGACTTCTATGCAACTTTTTATTTCTTCAATGGATTCAAAAAGGAAATAAAAATCTATGAAATAATAAAAAAGTTGAGTCTTGTAACTTTTGATCATACACATTTGCATACTAAAATAAAAAAAAAAACAAAACACATCAAAAATGATCTGGTAATGACAATAGAGCAAAATGATGTCCTTAAATTTTATAGAGGACAATAATGTACACAAAAAAGTCCGCGATACCTATTATCTCTAACTTTTACACATATGTTACAATAGCCACTTCATTGTGTTAAGATAATCAAAATTTGTTGTAAACATCCATATTATTCAGTGATGAAAGCTCAGTAGGCTGAAGCCTAGGGCGGCTCATTTTAGGGGGCGGCATATTAAACGATTTGAAAAAAACTACATTACTGTAATATAAATGGAGAAAATAAGTCTTGGCAGTTTAAGAAAAAGAAATAATGTATTAATACTACTATTTGAGAAAGTCTATATGCTTGTTAAAATACATCTTTGTAAATATCTGTTTATAAAACATCTCAATATCATTCTTGATTAAAAGTCACTTGTACTTATTCCACTATTTTATTTTATTTTACACCTGACCGGTTTCGCCTTATGGCATCTTTTTTTCTCAATAATTATATCTCAATATCAGTTAAATATTACTAGTTAAATTAGTAATTTTAACTAATTTTTTCTTGATTAGATTGGTGGGATGGCATGATTGCACCGTGGCGTCCGTTTCAGCGGGTGGCGGCAAATTGGGTTCATGTAGAAATTTTCGTACTTGGTCTTTTCCGCCGCCTCTTTCTGTGCAATGTTATCTTTGTTGCTATCTACTATGGAGCATAGCATGGTTGGCAGCGAGAGATACTCTCCCATAACTGCATTCTATATCCAACGCTGCGATGCTCAAGTAATGGCACAGCGAATCGGCTCAATACAGCAGAAAGGATTCATTTCTAGTAACCCGCGACATCTAGTGTGTCCGTTCGCACTCCCCTTTCGCTTCCCCTGGTTAACCTTCTCGGGTTTTTTTGCTGGCCTTTTTTTTTTTTTTTTTTTTTTAACGTGTGGAAACCCCCTCGGGCCGTCACCCCGCCGGGGTTTGCGGCGGGGCGGTGTGTCGGAATCGAACCGACTAAAACCACACGGTGTGCCACTCTGCGCCTGAGACGGGAGGGATCCGGGAACTGCTGTTATTAACACATCCGGACCCCTCCCAGCGCCTGCCCGCACTGAAGCGGGCACCGTCTGCTGATGAACTCTCTAAATAGGCGACGTACGGCACACGCGTAACGTCGCCCCCTCGCGGGTGACCACTAGAGCGGATGGAAGGGAAAACCCATCCCGACCATCCGCGGCCACACTCAGGGCGGCATGAGGCGCTGATAGGCGCGCCTCCGCCGCCCGGTTCGCCGGCGGCGGATCGGGTCCGAGTGGATATCATCCTCCCGGGCCTTCTCCGCCGCCTCCTTCTGCGAGATTACATCTTCACAGAAGGTTGCGACCGCGGTAAAACTGCTGTCGCTACCGGCCATGGCGCGAATGACGGCCGGTAGCGACAGATCTCCTCCGATGACTGCAGTGAGGGCCCGGCGCTGCGACGCCCAAGCGGGGCAGATCGCCAGCGTATGCTGGGCCGAGTCCTCACTGCAGTCGCAGTGGTGGCAGGCGGGACTCAGTTCCCTCCGTGCGACCGAGTGCAGGTACTTCCCGAAGCATCCGTGCCCGGAAAGCACCTGCGTCAGTCGGAAGGAAAGAGTCCCGTGCTGCCGCCCTGCCCACTCGTGGATGACCGGCTGGAGAGCCTCCACGGCGGCGAAGCCAGCGCGTGGAGTCTCCAGCCGGAACGACCAGCGAGCCATCGTGGCTCGACGGGCGGCTTCACGCCACTCGCGCACCTCCTCGGGCGGGGGGCGAATGCCACACTCCGCCCGGAAAGAAGCCACCCGTCGATAAACTTCGGCGAGCACTTCGGCCTCCAAATCCCATGGGGGCGTTCCGGCCAACGCGCACGCCGCCTCGGTCGACACCGTGCGGTATCCGCGTATGGCTCTGACCGCCAATACCCTCTGAGGCCGCCAGAGGCGAGCCTTGTTGAGGGCGGTCAGAGCCGCCACCCACACCGGTGCGCCGTACAGCGCCATTGACCGGACCACCCCCGGTAGAGGAGTCGCGTTGCGACGCTGGCTCCGCCCAAGTTGGGCAATAATCGCCCAAGGGCGGAGGCAGCGTCGACCAGCTTCGGACCAAGCTGTCGGAAGTGCTCGTCGAAGAGCCACCTACCGTCCAGGATCAGACCCAGATACCTCATCTGGGCCCGAACCGGTACGAGGACCGAGTTGACCACTATGGAAGCGCCGGGGGGCGGCCCACGACGGGGCCCATGGAATAGCAGGGCCTCCGTCTTGTCCAGGGCCACCCGTAAGCCCAGCGCCTCGATGCGCCTGACCACCAGAGAAACACCAATGGTGGCCAGGCGCGCCGCCTCCTGGAAGTTCGCCCCCCGGGCTGTGACAAGAGTGTCATCGGCGTAACAAATTACGCCCAGCCCGGGGGGGAGACGACCTCTTAGGACCCAGTCGTATCCCACGTTCCACAGGAGTGGTCCTAGGACAGACCCCTGCGGAACGCCGCACGACATGGGTCGCCGTCTCAAGGCGCCATCTCGATCCTCGTACACGACGGTACGCTCCTGCAAATAGTCTGCCACCAGCCGCCTCAGGTACTCTGGCACTCCGTGGTATTGGAGTGCTTCCCCGATGCAGCTGAATGGCAGACTATTAAAGGCGTTGGCGATGTCCAGGGACACCGCCAACACCACTCCGCCACAGCTCACTGCCTCCTCGGTCACGGCCCTAAGGCGCATCACGGCATCGACCGTCGAACGCCCCTCTCGGAATCCGAATTGGGCGTCCGACAGGTCGGGCCCCACCTCGCAGAGGTGCTGGACGATGCGGGCAGAGAGTATTCTCTCAAAAAGTTTACCCGCCTCGTCCAGCAACACGATGGGCCTATAGGCCGCGACCGAATCGGCAGGCCGTCCCGGCTTCTGAAGCAGGACCAGCTTCCCGCATTTCCAGCACTCAGGGAAGCGTCCGGACGCCAGGCTAGCGTCCAACACTTCCCTGAGGCGGTCCGACATATGGTCGAGGGCTCGGGCCAGAACTCGGGCAGGAACCCCGTCCGGCCCTGGGGCGGTGTTCTTCGAACGAATTCGAAGAACCGCCGCCCCTACCTCCGATTCCCTCACGGGCGGAACCTCGCCCCCGTCGTCCCTGGCCGGGTAGGCCATCGACGGGGGCGTGTGCTCCGCCCGCTGCGGGAATAGGCCCTCGACCACTTCCTGCAGGAAGCTAGGCTGGAGAGTCTCGGTAAGGGGGGGGCCCGCCGTGCGGAGCTTCTGTCGCACCGCACGATATGGGCGACCCCAGGGGTCACGGTCGAGACTCTCCAGCATCTCCTTTCTCTTCACCTCTTTGGCGCGGCAAATGGCCAGCTTCAGAGTTTTCCGCGCTTCGCGGTACTCCTCATGAAGCTGGTCCCCGCCACCGTCTCCGCGGTGACGTCGCCGGCTGCGGGTGTAAGGCCTCCGGGCACGAGTACAAGCCGCACGGAGGTCCGCCAACTCCTGGGACCACCAGTAGACCTCCTTCCGAGGAGGCCGACGACCCTGGACGCGGGGCATGGCCGTATCACAAATCTGCGTAATCGCATCGCGAAAACGGCCAGCCCCCACGTCCACGCCGACCTCCTCGGTCGGGGCCTGCGGAGACAGCCAAGATTGGACAATGGCCGCCTCTTCTAGTAGGTCCCTGTCGAGCTTGGCGACCGCCCACCGCGGAAAGCGGGATGTATGCCGCGCCGTGTGACCCCTACTGGGGCCCTGGGACCGGGAGAGCTCAAATCGGATATAGAGATGATCCGAGAGCGTCTCGACCTCTTCCAGGACACACCAGTTCCTTACTCGTGCGGCGACAGCAGGGGTAGCGAACGAAAGGTCCACTATCGACCCTCCCTGCCGTCGCACGCAAGTGTTGGTGGCGCCTCTGTTCAGCAAACAGAGGCCCACCGAAGCCGCCCACTCCTCGACGGCTTCGCCCTTGGCGTCCGTCCCGGGGGACCCCCACGCAATGGATTTTGCGTTGAAGTCCCCCAGCACGAGGACGTGCCCAGACGCTAATCGCCGCATCGAGGTCTCCAAGCTGTTAAGGAAGACCTCGAAGTCGCTCAAACTCCGGTTGGGGGAGAAGTATATACCGTAAACGGTGATCCCCCCCCACTCGGCGGCAACATATCCCGAGCCCTTGTCTCTAAGCGACAAGGGCGGGGAATGAGCCGCCCCGGAACCGACGACTGCCACGGAGCCGTCCCAGTCACCCATCCAGTTTGGACGGGGAGGAACGTAATAGGGCTCCGCGACTACGGCAACACCGATCGACCACTGCGCCATACTTTGCAGGAAGAGATCCTGCGCCGCGGCGCAGTGGTTGAGGTTCGTCTGGACAAGGAGGCTGGAGAATCGATCCATTACTGGATCGCTTCTACAGCCTCCTCCATGGGCGTCGGCGTAGACGCATTAGCTACGCCGGAGGCAGCCTGGGTCGACTGGCTGACCCCCGACGCTTGCCGAGAAGCAAGAGAGGCCCTAGGGGGCTTGCAGCCTCCCTGCCCCATCTGATGATTGGCAGGCTTATTGCCCGCCGCACAGATGGGGCAGTGAGGGGCGGCAGAACAATCCGCCGCCTTGTGCCCCGCCAGACCGCAGCGGAAGCAAAGTCCGCTGCAGTCAAAGCAGCTACTGCACTTGGTGCGAGTGTGACCCGCCGACAGGCATTTTTTTTTTTTTTTTTTTTGCTGGCCTGGCCCAACTGCCAGTTGGGCTGCTGAGCCCACCTTAGCAGCGGCCGCGTAGGTTACCTCGTTTGGGTGACACACCCAGTCTTTGGAGGTTGGCCTATTTTTTTTGCTTTTATTATTTCAACAGCGAATCAACTAAAGCATCGACTACTGAGGTACGAACTAAAACTTCGTTCCACCCTGGTGTCCCTTGAGACCTCTCAAGTTTTTTAAATAGATCAGGGCAAAAATATGGCAAACAATCGGATTTTGCTTGCTACTTTCGGAGTTTCGGGTTGTGTTTGGAACGGCAAGTACTACACCTTGCCGCCTTAGGAAAAAATAAGCTTTATATTTGTCTAATAATGACAGCTAAATTTATTTTCATCTTCTTCGTAACCATGATGTTCGTAGCTGCATCAATGCCAATGCTCTAGAAACCTTTTCTGGACTCTTTAGATTTTAAAATGCTGTCATCAAATTTTATTTTTTGTCGTAATTTAAATAATAGGATAAAAATTTGTTGTAAAAAAATGTAAGTAATAGAGCCACGCTGATTTCAGCACGTTTGGGCCTGCTCGACCGAGGCGGTACTACTCTCACACAGAAGAGCAACGTAAAATGACAGCGAGAGCGAGACCGGAGGCCCAACGATGCAAAAGCATATCAAGGCCGCCATGGTGTGGGTCATCATTCTGCATTGTCTGCATTTGCAATGAGTATGGTGACCACCACTCTTGGATTCTGCTTTTGCTTTCCATCAGGCAGTGTAGAGTCATTTTGGCAGGCCCAAACATAAAAAAAAAATCTACAAATAATATTTCTTTGTCGATCTCCTGACTGATTTAATGTGATTTTAATATTACCTGTTGTACAAATTAAAATACGTATTAGAAGTAGAGATTATACTTTTCAGTTTGATCATTTTATTAAAATTACATTTAATGACCTAAAATTTATGGATTATGCCTTATCAGGCAGGCAACAAAATCGCTCAACGTTATTATCTACACCATATACGTGATCGAATAGAATATATTTAAATTAGGGGGCTTCTATTAATTACGTAAGGTATTCTATATAAATATATTAACTCTTTACAAATCTCACTTAGGTGGAAGGGGGGGGAGGAGGTTATTTGGCAAATATGACGTAATAGTGTGAAAAATTATTTCTAGAATAAAATATGGACAAATTTGACACAATAGTGCTTGACGTATTCGTTTGAACTCTGCAGAGTAGCGAAGTAGCACTCGATTTTGCTTTGCTAGTCTTCAATAAAAGTAATAGAACAACTTCAATAATTCAACTCGTTTACAGCCTAAACATAAATTTGAAGAATCTCGCGTGAGCGGACGGGAGAGGGAGTTGAGGAAAATCTTACGATATCTCACCAAGGCGGGACGGGGGATCGAAAAATTCTCAAAAGCCTCACGTAATTAATGGACGCCTCTTTAAGATGTTTCTTTGAAATTATTTGTTACTTGTTTACTTATTCTTCGTAAGACAACCAACCATTTGACATTTCAAAATCTGACGTAATTGTAGCCACTAGGTGGCGCTATCATCGCGCATCCAGCGAATTTAGTATTTTGTATGTCATAACAATAACTTATAAATGTGACATCTAGCGTAGTAAATAGGTCATTATTTTCAAGTTTATTTAAATCGATTGTAACGACATCTCCTAAAAATAGGTGAAAACTTGTACTTACGCAATTGAAAAAAAATTTTTTAAAGCAAGCATTAGGAAGCAAGATTTATATTTGTAAAATAATAATATAGTTCCTAGAATTGAAGCATATAAATAAAATAGTGTTAAACTTTGTTAAACGGTTTTTTATATCTTATTTTGTAGCGCCATCTAGATTTAACGGATCTTTTCTAGCTGTTTCTGGTGTACAGTATTGGCCAAGGGAGGGTCGGTCTATTAGTATATTGTGTCATTGCTGTATACGATACAAAAAATTAAAAAAATATTTTATTGAGATACATTAGGCAAAAACCAGTCGGAAAGTGTTAGTTTTAGTTCATAAAATTATAAAAAAAAAAAATATTACTGTTTTCAGTTTTTTAATCTGTTTCAGTGTTATTAAGTCACATCGCTTAGTACGTATACTAAAGTGTCAACTAATCAGCGTATGCCTTAGTTTTTGTTGAAATTATATTCATGTCATTCACATTTTACAAAGCGAACTGACGTCATTACCACAGAGCAATATGGCGTCCACTTCGTCCAGCGTTTTTCACAATTTACGCGCAAAATTTAAAAACATTAAATTTTAATACATTTTTATGGCACTTATATCGATTGAGTAAAAATTTTGTTTCTGTGGTTTAATAGCACTATAGAATCTAATTACGACAGTTTTCAAAAATGGGTGTAATACCCTATTTAAGTACCTCATCCACGGCGTCGATGGCAGCTTGCCTCAGGTCCTTGTACCCGATGAGTCCCCTCCACTCCTCGACCCCCTCCGCCCCGGAGGCCGGCAGCTTGTCGCTGGCACCAGACTTGCGCAACACTGACAGAAGCATCAGGACGCATTTCAAGTCCAAAGGCTTGCTAGTGCTTTCGTTAGACTGCTTTATGTATGGTATACTGGGGAAAAGTAACAGGATTGTAGTATTTTCTAGAATTAAACTCACTTGTACTCATTCCTTAAGAAATAAGTTCCATCAAGTGCCGGCAATCGATAGTATAAATTACAAATTGTACTACTGTTTTAATGATATAGAGTATATATATTGGCAAACTGATGTTAAGTCTCTGTCAGATTATGTAGCCTCGATTACCTCTGTCAATGGACAATTGAAAACACACGTGCCCCTCGATTATCAGCACGTATCTTCATTTTTTAAGTAAATCCTGCCAAAATAACTCTGTTCAGTTCAAGAGAGAGAGAGAAATTAAGACGCATAAAAGACCTGGGATTTAAAAAAACAGTGCGCTAGTGTGCTCCAGGTTTGCGAGTTTGCTAAACATCAAGTTGGGAGTTACAATAGATAATAGGTTCCATTGGGCTGCTCATATTGATACTGTGTGTGACAAGCTACGCGCGATTTTAGCAAAGGTCTGTATACTTAAATGTAAAATACCTTTCGCTATTTTACTAGATATTTATGCAGCCTTAGCGGAAAGTATTATACTATATGGGCTCAGTAGTTATGGACGCACATTTCAGTCATATTTGCATAAAATATATTCCTTACAACTTCGTTTGTTAAAATCTATTGTACCTAAAAAAGTTCGAAAACAATTCAACCATGATGATGAAAAACTATTTCAATTTTGTAAAGCAATACCAGTTCATGAGAGAGTAAAAATGGTGCTCACTATAGAAAACTACCATAAATTTAATTTTAATCTAATTAAACACACAATTACGACACGTAAAATGGTTAAAAAAATGCTAGTTACTAAAACAGCCAATAACTACTACGGAATGCGAACTACTGACTATCTCTTACCAAGACTTATAAATGAAATACCAGTGGAAACAAGAAATAAAATAAATTCATCTAACTTAAAATCAATAGTCAAAAATATATACTTACCTAAAGCAAACGGTAATCTAACATAAATCTATATATTAATCATCTAACATAAACCATAATAAAACAGGATATTCTATAAAATAAAAAAAATAACGTAATAGCTAACAATCATCCTGTATAGCCTCTGAGCTACATAAGAAGTAAAAATAATATTCACTCATCGAACACAAACAACTATACCGGTCAAACGCTAGAAATAGTTTTACGCCTACCTACCCTGCACCTATTAATTCTTGTAGTGCTACCAACATTTTTTTATAATCTTATATGTATCTGATTACTCGTTTATATATCAAATAAATTAACTGAGGAATGTACACTCACACCCAAGATAAACCTATAAGGGTTTTATGGGTGTTTTATGTTTGTTAATGTATACTGTTTTTCTTATTTAAATAAAAAAAAAAAAAAAAAAAAAAAAAGTGACCCACCTAACCATTTATCCTCTAAAAGGTGAGAAGGGTATCGTTATCCAATTTCATCTTCAACCTATCGCAGACAAAACATAGATCTCTTCAATTGTACGCTACTTGGTTTGATCCTCGGCATCTTGATTCCAGCTCCTGCCAGTCATTTTGCGTAGATGATCACTCCACCTGTCCTACACTGGGTTTGCTGTTGTCGGTTTCCACATGGTTATCGTACTTACATGTAATGAACGAGGCTTTGGTCCAGCTTGAGTGCGGTGACGAGCAAGTTCTCCAGGATGCTGATGACGGAGCAGTCGGGCGAAGCGCGGGCCGCTTCCACCGCGGGCTGCAGCCACTGCACCTGCAGCTCCTCGGTACTGCAACACCTGGCGTGGGAGTTCACCAGGGTCTCCAGGCACGTTGTTGCCTGACCAAATTTTGTAAGTTAAATGCAGTATATATTTAACATGGAAAAAGCATTCAATTCGGTAGCATTCGCTTTTTTGAAATTTTGCAATGTCTTTCCAATCATGATATTCGGCGCAATTTGCTTCCTGAGGCGGTTGGAAATTGATAGTGGTGAAATTTTTTCTTCCAAGGTGACCAGGGACGGAACGGGAATGTTACCTTCCAAATAAGAAAATTCTTAATTGGTTTAAGTGTCAGAGTTCTGACGATATTGGACGCATAACGCGAAGTCGCACTGTGCTTATCTTTATACTTAAAAGTCTCTCATATAGCTCAGCAGTCAGGATCACTGGACCAATAAGAGAGTCATATCTATACTAATGCACAAAGCTGAAGAGTTTGTTTGTTTGTTTGAACGCGCTAATCTCAGGAACTACTGGTTCTATTTGAATAATTCTTTCACTGGTAGATAACCCATTTATCGAGGAAGGTTATAGGCTATATATCATCACGCTAAGACCTACAGGAGCGGAGCACCAATGAAGAATGTTACAAAAACGGGGGACCCTTTTTTTTTTACTTTTGGAAACTCCCTCGGGCCGTCACCCCGCCGGGGTTTGCTATGGGGCGGTGTGTCGGAATCGAACCGACTAAAACCACACGGTGTGCCACTCTGCGCCTGAGACGTGAGGGATCCGGGAACTGCTGCTATTAACACATCCGGACCAGGAATGAAACACCCTGTACCAATCCATCTGGCCTGTGTGGAATAATGGGCCAAAACCTCCCTTCTGGAGATGAGAAGAGTGTTAAAGGTTGCTGATGGTGATGATATATATGTATACTCACGCTAGCCTGTATGTGCTGTGAGCCAAGAGCCTGCAGCACGTCCTGTATGAGCGTGGGAAAGGTGTCCAGCACTCTCCTCGCCCCCAACTTGTTCACCAAGCAGGTCACGGTCACGTAGTAGCTCTTACGGGACGTATCTAGGAACTTCAGAGCTGAAAGTAGCTTACTGAGAGCGGAGTCATCTCCTGTAATCAATACATACATATATTTTTTTATATTTGAGCTTGCCAATGAACAGCATCCAAGAGAAGGGGTAACCATATTCATTCAGATAATGCAACAACGCAGCATGGTAACCCGCACTATGGCGGCCTATTAAGATGCTTCTGCACCATTGGGCCTCCGGTCTCGCACTCACCAACGAAATACGAAGCGCGAGTGTTGTCAATTTAGGTTGTTTTAGAGTAGTACCGCTCTGTCGAGCCGGCCCAACCGGCTCCACTACCCTGATCATCTACAGGGCTCCTCCTACCTTTCTAGAGAGGTGCTTAAAGTATGGTTGGCACTGGTTCAGCCAGAAAATGTTTTTTTTTTAACAAAGGGAACCCTGATTCTTGTCTTTTCGAGTTGCAAGTGTACATGGGAGGCGGCTGTCACTTACCATGAGGAAACTCATCTGCTGATTTACCTTGTGATTCTTTTAAGCAGTAGTTAATACACAAACTGTTCCTGTAAACCACAACAGCTAGATGGTACAAGACTGTTACCTTCTCCATCCAACTTCGCGCAATAGTTGACCACAATTGCCAACATCTGCGCAGTGAGATGCCTCACGCTGTCCATGTAGTGTTCCAGGTGAGACCACGCGAATGTCACCAGGGAGTCCACTAATTTTAGTCCCGTGGTTCTGACTGCTATTTTCTGAAGAAATTTACTTATTTGATGGACGGTGCGCGCTACGCCAAGAATCACTGTCGATTCCAAAGAACTCCTGAAATATTTCGAATTTAATACTTAAACTCCTGGTTTAATGGGCAAAAATTAACTTTATTTACTTGCTTTCTAGTCTATATCCAAAGCTGGAGTTGAAACAACTAAAGTCAGATTTTAATTGTATTCAAGACTTGAACTCGAGTCTTTTGGAAAACTGAAAATCCAGATAAATATATAATAAACTCCATATACCCCGTTCCATTTAGACGGGTTTCTCTAGTTTCTTTTGTATGGATGGTTAAAATAGTGTCATTTAATTTGGAAGATATTCACTAAAGAGAATGTTATTTATTGACGTTTGCTTATGATTTGTACCTTTCGCCGATCTCCAGTATCGTAGACAACAGGGTTAGGATAGCTGGATCACCTTTCAGAGATGCTGCCTCCAGTTTATCCACTGACACAAGTGTTGGTAGGGCCGAACATAAACATAGTTGAGATGCTACACCCTCGATCAGATTTAGCAAAGACTCGTTACATGCAGAAGGGTTTAAGACCTGTGTAGAAAGAATAGTTTAAATATACATATCTAGACGAATTTACGCATAAAGCAATAGTATTATAAAAAAGAGACGCAAATGAGGTTGGGTGGGTCGGTTAATATTTGTGTTTATATTTCTACATGGATAAATTACAGCCATAGTACATTGCACAGAACTGATGATCATTCTCAGCACACTTATATTTGTTTGTGAAAATCAAACTTTTTGTGCTATACATGCATTAGGGGTCTAGTTTTTTGGCTTTCACACCTAATGGGTTGCCCATGGTGAGCTATTACGATAACCTGCATTATCAGATCTCTCTTTCGTAGTCGTATCTGGTATTGCAGACACGCCTATCGGAATCATTACCGAATCAACACAGCACATATAATAATAATAAATCGCTTTATTGTACACCAGATAACCGAGTACATAACTGAATGAATAGATCAGTACCGATGTCTGGCGGCCTTATTGCTCCAAGGCAATCTCTTCCAGGCAACCATTGGATGGAAATAAATAGCTATTGGGTAGACGTAAAGTGTAATGTCTGGTACACGCACAACGTCATCTATCCATTTGCTCCGACCAGAGAATTGAATCCGAGACCTCATTCACAGCAGCTGCATACGCTACCACTGCGCCAACGAGGCAGTAATGTTACTTTAGCAACCTCTTAAAGGCAGTTACAGTTTTTCACGTCTAATTGCGACTGGTAGGGTATTCCACAATCGTACCGCTTGAACAGACAAAGACTGGTCGAGGATTTTGGTAAGAGTGTCCAAACATGTTTAATATCAGATTTTCACATATCAACATTACCCTGAGAAAAATTGGTTTCTTTTTCAACTTGTTATACTTACATGTAGCCAACTGTCGGGTCCATTCTTTATAATATACATAGACATGTACAGAATACCACACACTGATTTTGTGTCCATAGGAACATCATTGTCCAACATCATATCCTTAAGACACATCCCTACGGGAGTGAATATGGGAACCAACTTCTGGATTTTCTCCTCATTGCCTTTCTGAATAATATGTAGTAACAGGCGTAGAGTAAGATGGGAGAGGTTGAAAATTTCGTTCTTTTCTGTTGGTGATAACAGTCTAGGTTCCCTACAAGAAAACAGAAAGCAGTCAGTACAAAAGCTAGTCCTTATTTTACAAAAAATATTATTTAACAATGTGTGTAAGTCACGGTAAAAACAAAATTAGGTGATCGTTTTTACTTTACCTACTGTTTTCTCCTTCAAAAGCTTAGAAAAGACACCTGTTACGAATAAACATTTTATTTAAATCCTCTCTCCCGGAGGTATACTCTTGTTTCTCATACAATCAATTATTCACATCATTAATTCAAGACTAAAAGAACGTAGAGCTAAATATCTTTTTAACTTTAAGATTTTTTTACCAATTAGTACGCTTTAAAAAAATGTTGTAAATAGTTTACTACTATTTGAATAGCATTTTCAAAGCTGTGAGATTTTACCTTTTCATCACTGATTTCAACGAAAAATAAGTAAATACATATAATTAAAACTGAATACGAAAATAAATATAAAAAACCATTTCAACTAATTTACCGTTTTTATTTCATCATCGTCATCAACAGCCCGTTGCAGTCAACTGCTGGACATACTGTACAGGCTGGACAAGGAATATAATAAATATTAAAGTGTCTGGGTTTTTACCTCAAAAATCCAGGGATTTTATTGTTCTCCTGGTTTCTCAATTTTTTGAGATGGCAGCCCTAATTGTAACCATACCTACTAGATAGGAATTATGTTAATCATGTGTAAACGCTTTACTTAAGATTTAGTTAAAATTAAGTTATCCACTTGTTAACTTAATATGTGTAGACCGCACTTAAAGTGTGCAACGTCACTAAGGAAGTTTTCACTTAAAAAAAAATATTTAAACAACAAATTTCTAGATTCAGATTCTAATATCTTCGATTCAATCAAGTCAATTATAATAACAAGTTTTTAAGAAGTTACTGCTTAATTTAAGCACCCCGTTTTATACTCTCAATAGAAAAAGTTTTGTTTTTATGTATGTTCGCAGGTTAATTCGTCGTTTATGAACCGATTTTGATTAAATGTTTTTTCTATGGAAAGGCAAAATCTCCCAAGTACCAAGGTGGTACCAAGACAAGGACACTAAGATCTGATGATGGCATCCAAGAAAAGTCGATCCAGTTCGTCATTCTTGAAGTCGGTTATTTATTTTGCTAAAATTTTACTTGTCCACTTCAACTCTAAAGAGATTAGATTTCGGCTATAAAGGAGAATAATTTTAGTGCATCTATAAGCCCTAGTAAGTGTTAATTGATGGTTCACCCATAAATACTTAATTTCAGATTACCGATACACCTTTCGATATATAGCGGCTGCTTTAATTAAAGATTTTTCCAGAAGACCGTAAACCTTTGGTGTGTTCTAACTATTAACCATCTGCTCTCCTCAAAGACAATAACATCAGATCAAGTTATGTTACATTAATTAGTTCATTCCACCAATTAGACATTAAAATACCTCTTTAATAGATTCAGGCAGTAGCTCAAACATTTCTTCAAGTATATAGCAAGTTCACATTCCACAATCTTTACAGCTTCCACACCAAAGATAAAATTCTCAATACATGATGCCACTTGGCTTACAACATTTAAATATTCCTTGTAGTTTGATGGCATTAATGATATTCTTGCAGATATTTCTGATGCTAGTATACTCGTAAACGTTTCTTGAATCGTGCTTGTTTTTATGACATATCTGGAAAATTTATTTAAGTTTAGTGACCAATGTACATTGAGAAGCTATTAGTTTTTTTTTTTATTAAGCAATGTAATGCAAGCAAAAACTACTAAACGGATTTGGATGAAACTTTACAGTGTTATAGCTTATACATCAGGATAACACATAGGCTACTATTTGCCACGATAACCAACATACACCCGGGCGGAGCCGCGAACGACAGCTAGTGTAATATAAATTTACAAATTTTTATCTTTTTTCATTTTAGCAATTTTGTTTTACAAGAAATTTTTAATGACAGTAGGGAGTATGAAGAGTGCTATCCTCTATTTACTCAGGATTTGCTGGCAGAAAACTCAATTTCGGGTCAAGCGTGCCTTTGTACATGACCCTTCCTTGTATTTACTTACTTTTCAAATTTTTGTGCTGAGTGTGTACAGTACAGTGTGTATAGAATACTTAAATACAAATACAAAAATTGGTGGGATTTGATGCCTCTGCCTTCGTAAATACTAGGCGTTGTTCCCAATTGAGTATAGCAATACTTATTGGAAATATATAAATACTTTAAGAAATTGATCCATTTAGGTTACTATGAGAGAGCCAGACTTCGGCATGAATGGGCCGGCTCGACTGGAGTGATACCACGGCCTCACAGAAAACCGGTGTGAAATAGCACTTGCGCTGTCTTTCACCGAGTGAGTGAGGATACCGGAGGCCCAACCCCTCCTTACTTCCCTTTCCCCATCCCCAAAGGCTGGCAACTCACCTGTGACGCCTCTGGTGTAACGGGTGTCCATGAGCGGAGGTAATTGCTTATACCATAAAAAAAGGTATATTTATATTCTATTTAGATTTTACATAAAACTTTCATCAAATAAATGAACAAATCATCATAGCCATTATCCATAACCTTTAATAGTCCACTGTTGGACATAGGCCTTCCCTTAGAAAAGAAGTTTTGGTTGATAACCAACTCAATGAGTCTTCAATCTTGGTTAACTACACATTGCTTTAACAATTATTTTTACGGGAATTAACGCGATTACTTATTAAAAGGTATTACATACCTCTGATTTTTGAGCCTGTGACCACGGCCAGTGCAACCTGGTCGAAACATCAGGCAAATCAGAGGTATGTAATACCTTTTAATAAGTGATTGCGTTAATTCCCATAAAAATAATTGTTAAAATATCATGGAACGCGAAAGTTTAAAAGTTAGTACACATTGCTTTCTGAAAACTGTTACAACTAATAGAATACCTAAGATTTCTTTTGTTTCTCTGTTCGCGGGGGTTCTTAGACAATCCTCGAATTAGGAATATGCATCCTGTGTCACTATGGGCTTTACAAACATAGGTGAAACTAACACAAAGAATACAAAGAGTCACAACAACAATTTGTGGGCCACACGCAGTAGGAAGCGATATGGCGACAGCTTAAATCACTAAGCCTACCATGCAGTCAAAAATTAATAAATTAGCAAATTAAGTATGTATAATATTACCTTGCAATAAAACATTTCAGAGGATGTTTAGCTTCCGTTTCCAAAAACACAACAACCATAAACCTTGTAATCGCAGAGTCAAACGTGTCCTCGTACAGATATGCTATCTCTCTTAAAACAGGTAACTGTTCATCTGTGGTAGCAGCTTCAGCAAATTTTAGAAATAAATCATCTTGTTCTTCTATAAATTGAATATTACATTAATTTATTAAACTGTTCCTTGCTAGATTATGCTATTTTGAGCAAATAGATTGCTTTGTAATATATTATTTCATACCTGTTGTTATCAAGTTAAAAACTGGTATGTTTAGAGGAGAAAAACCAATAGATTTTTTGGATTTACAATCGCCTCCTCGACCTATCCTCAAAGCTAGACTATTCATGATGTTTATAAGTTTTTACTTGAATAATTTAAGACTATTTTATTTCAGGAATATAAAAAAAACATAAGTTATTTTGTAACGCTCTATGATCAACATAACCTTAACAGATGACGCTATTGAGATCAATTGAGATGATACGAAGTAGGGATGTTCGATCCGATCCGATACTTATGTGGATCGATACAAAGCAATACGATCCACTCGATTTTTGTATCGATACAATGGCTTTCGATCCGTTAGTGGATCGATACAAGTATGGTGAGGATCGGATCGCATCGGATCGCATAATCAGATGAATTGTAAATAAAGATAAACAAACTAAAGCATAATATTTATTTGTAACACTAGCTGCTGCCTGCGGCTCTGCCCGCTTGTATATCGGTTATCGTGGCAAATAGTAGTCTATGTGTTATTCTTATGTATAAGCTATTTTACTGTAAAGTTTCATCCACATCCGTTTAGTAGTTTCTGCGTGAAAAAGTAACTAACCTACATACTTACAAACTCTCGCCTTTATAATGTTAGTGTAATTGATGAAAAAAATGGTTAAACAAACAAAATCATAATACTATGTATAAATTAACATATTTGGCGCTAGTCATCACGTAAACAACAGTTCCGTATATAAAAATCTCGCAAAATGGTAAAAAGTGAAAAAAATACTGAAATTGTAGTGTTAAAATCTCAAAATAATTGGATCAAATCTATTGGATCCATACAATGAATTACGATCCATTGCGATCCAGAGTATCGATACAAAGTGCCTGGATCGAACATCCCTAATACGAAGTACAGAACTACACAACTACAGAGTATACAGTGAAGTTACCTGAATTATTTTAAAAAGTAACCTTTTTGTGTAAAACGTAACGTACCATGTTTTATCAACTGAAAAAACCGAATTTTGATGTTCTAGCGTGAAATATCGATTTTCTGAATCGATTAAGTGCTACATTTTGAATTAGAACTAAAGAATGTTCACCAAAATTTTTACGAAACAAAACCGACCTCAAGAACTGGAAGAAATTGAAATGGGATCACACGGGAAGCACCAGCTTTCAAATGAAAAATATAAATAATCATCCAAATCGGTTCACCCAGTTGAAAGTTCTAAGGTAGCAAACATAAAAAAAATACAGTTGAAATGAGAATCTCCACCTTTTTTAAAGTCGGTTAAAAAAATGATTCTTCGATAAATCGATTTTAGATCACCGTCTTAGCTGATTTGGCTAAAAACCCCTGGCATACGTACCTAGCAAAACAAGATCGGCGATATGTAAGTACCTAGTCCCTTGGCAAAAGTAGGAACAAGAATATAAACATATACCTGGCGCACTAATGATACTAGTTAATAACAAACCTGAAAGTAAAGTGCCAAACCAGAACCTTATAGTAAGGCCCACGTCGTTAGTTTTGATATATTTATTCACAAAATTCTAGGATAATAAGTTAATTCTACAAATGTCGAAAAGTCACCTAAAAGTAACCTTTTTATTAGCGTAACCTAAAAGTAACCAACAGAGTTGAAAAATCACCTAAAAGTTACAAAAGTAACCTTCTTGCAACACTGAAAGTATACCAGAAAACCTATGAATAAGGATTCCTACCTCTATGATCCTGACCTGACAGTGAACTTCGTTCCATCCGGGTGTGGCGGGTGTCCCTTGACACCTCTCAAGTTTTTTCTTATTACGGGTCGCGTTCATTAATTCAGTCATTTTTATATTTATATAAGAATTTAGAACAAAACATGTCTATGTTTATTGTTTAGCGAAATTTGCAATCCTGCTTCTATATAATCTACCGGGCAATAATTTATTCTTGATACTAGACCACTTTATTGTCATTACTGAAAATACACTTAATCTATGCATTTCTGTTCCTTTCCTTTCCAGTTTTAAAAACTTTAACCCAACACTTTGTTTTTGATCGAGGTGCGAGGTGGGGATATTTTTTACGATAGTGTAGTTTTCAAATAATTGAAATAATTCATAAGTACTTCCCGTAAAACATACGATACGATATACGAACGATAATGATTTCAATTTTTTCAATGGAGTTGAATTATCGAAACCGAAATGAATTTGAAGATAATTAATTGCATTTCTGTACAATTCTCTTAAACCTGATATACATTCTTGATAAACTATTCTGCGCGATTTCGATATTTCTTGTCTGCATACGTGGGCTGTTCCAAAAATAGTGAAATGAAAAATTTCAATAAAAAAAGTTAGCTAAAAAAAGTTTATTTACAGCATTTCAAAATCAAATCCCTCTCCAATTCCAATGCAAAACAGCTTTAAAACATTAAAAAAACGCGTCTTGCCGAGGTCGAGATATAACCGCCGAAATTCTTCGACAGCCTTGTCTGCAGTACTAAATTTTTGCCCACGATTGGGCACTCGCTATCCAACTCCCCGAAAGCTTGAGGTAGACAAACTTCGCTATACCATTCACTAGTAACTGTTCTACGGTCTTCTAGCGTCCATTGCGTCAAAAAAAAACATTTTTTTATTAACGTTCCGACCGCGAACAACTTTTGTGGGCAAATCCTACTCTTCAAACACCCATTACGTGGATTGCTGCTTCGTGAGAGGATTGTAGCTACATATCCATGATTCGTCAGCTGTAAGAATGTAGAATACGTTTTGCACTGTTCCTCCTTCGAACTTTCCTAACATAAGTTTGCACCAATCAACACGACTACGGCATTTTTGCTCATCGGAGAGAGAATGAGGTATCCATCGCGAAGCAAGCTTCCTAATTGTTTCATGCAGGATGGTGAAAACTGCCTGTGATCAAATATTTAGTTCAGCCTGTATCTCTCGATGTGTATTAAGTCTATTCTGTCGCAATAGCCACTCTACCCTGATGACTGATGAGTTACTGCAGTTGGTGGTCGGCCGGATTTGGCGTCATCGTTAAGTTCTCTCGACCACACCAAGTAATTATTGCTAACGCAGGTGCAGACGCCCCAAAAGCAGCTTGTAAATTTTCTTAAGATTCCTTGAAGTTAAACCCTTATTTATAATCATAGAAAATCATAGCACGAAAAGCTTCCCGCGAGACGTCCATTGTTGCAAACAAAAGAAGAGTGACATAATTTTAAACATTTAAAAGAAAAACCACACTTAAATGGCAAGTGATTTTATCAAAGGAGGTTTGTGTTGAAATTTGCCGTCAATCCAAAATATTTTCATGTAAGAAGAGATTGTATTTATTCAGTGGCTATCAATTTTCGGAATAACCAAGGTACTTTCTGCGACATCTGATAAAATTTTGTATAGTTAGGTAGGTGGTATGAGCCCAGCTCGTCGCATGAATAAGTACACTGCGCGGGGGTGAAGGAGAATGCGGTGCGTACGGCGTGGTCACACACCGCGTTCTCGTGTCGGTCCAAAAGTGGTATATATACTTCACACACGTCAATTCAAATGGAGCGATTGACAAATGTTATCAAAAATAGAGACAAAATTACTAGGCCGTCGGGACGCGGGACCATATCATCGAAATCGGGACTGCCCCGGCAAAATCGGGACGGGTGGCAACCCTGATTCTAACGCTGTTTGTTTATATATTTTGTTAGACGACAAATTAATGACAAAGCACTGCAGCGTAACTCGTCACTGTTAGATATAGCTCGATTTTACTCTGACGTCCTACTGATATACATTTTCACGCCCAGCTTTTAGGACCCTGAATCATAGATAGGTAGGTACATACATCATCGTACTTCACTGTTTTGAGGTCTTTACTTTGTAAATAGAAGTCATTATCATTATCAGTAGCTCTAACAGTCCACTGCTGAACATAGGCGTCTCCTCTAGGTTTTGAACTACTGTACCATGCTAAATATAAAGGTATGGTTTAGCATGGGGTTTGAGTCAAGTTTTCCTTCACTTTACAGCATATTGACCTGCGTAGTTTGCTTCCTTAGAGGCTCTTACCACACCCTCGGGATGAATCGGGGTGGTAACACTCCATATTCTTAAACCATCCATCACTACATTGGCAGTAAATAGTAGAACGAGAAATTACTCAAACAAGTGTAATGCCACGCCGTGCCGAGTGATAACCAGCCAAGCCAAGCTATATAAAGCCAAGCTATGCCACGCCAAGTCCCCAAGCCAATAATTGTCACTGCCACGGCAGTTTAACGCCAAAACTGTCAACCAACTGTCAAGCTCGCCATTAATAGTCAGTGACGTCACGTCCTACTGTCAAACCATGGTTACAAATGCCTGACCCGCTCATTTAGCGGATCATTCTGTCGTGTACACTGGAATAAGTCGGAACTCTGCCCAAATTATATACGTGTACAATTTATATGCATAAGCATTAAATAAATAATTGATTATTAAGTAAAATATATTATTGCCGTTTGTTACACAAGTTAGATTTGTATATACCAATCTCAAGGGATTTGCGCTTAGAGTCTAGATGACTTCGTGAAACGCTTGAGCACCAACCTGTTTGTGCGTGCTAACGCCTCGCATATGTAGGAGCTCGCACATTACCATCGGAGACTGTTAGACAGATATGGCTTGCCACGAGACCTCGTCTCCATACAACCACTTTCAAACCATGCCCATAATTCGACCTGGTGCTAGCTGACGGTTGCCCCTCAGTGTCCACACCCCAAGGAGCTCGACCACGCTAATCACAGGTCACCACACTGGACAGGACCCGGGAGTAACTGCGAGGTATATACTACTAGTTGTTGCCCGCGGCTCCACCCGCGTTTATGTCGGTTATCGCGACAAATAGTAGCCTATGTGTTATTCTGATGTATAAGCTATATTACTGTAAAGTTTCATAGAAATCATTTCAAAAAAGTAACATCCATCCATCCATCCTTACAAACTCTCGCGTTTATAATATTAGTATAGATTTATGCGTAGGCTCATTAAATAAAACAAAAACGGAGTTGAATAAAAGATTTTTTATTTACTTATTTTTAAGGACTATTATCATCCGATATATCAGTCTTATCGTTACAGGGATACTTAGTAAACCATTTTTTAATATTAAATAAAGTGTGATGAGATACATTGAAATTGCCGCACATTGTATACAATGCTATAAATTAATCCTTTTTCTTATTTTCTAACAACTAATTCAGCTCACATTCCAGAAATAAATCTTAGACAGTGTGATTGTACCAGTTGGGTGAATCATTCATTATTCCCCACCATTTATCAATTAAATATTTTTCTAACAATCTCTTTGGTCTTTTATTTCGTTAGCAGGGACATCTTTCTGGATTATATTCGAAGTTTCAATATCAATTGACTTACTGTCGATGTGGTAGTGTGTAGCTGAAAAAAAAAAATTATAACACCTATAGCATAGATACAGTACACCTTGATCGCGCCGCCGTCCCACGTGCGGCCGCCACAAAATCAAAGGTAAGGTAAACACGGTACATATTCTGTTTGTTCCGGCTAATCTCTGAGACGGATGAACCGATTTTGACGGGACTTTCTCTGATAGGTAGCTGTTGACATAAGGAGTAACTTAGGCTACATTTTTTTATTAACTTCGCCTCGCGGCGTTACCCGCAATACGACAATAACTGCGGGTAACACCGCGGGGTTCAGCTAGTACACACCCATATATAAAAAAGAAGAAAATGCAGTACGAAGATAGTTTATCAGATCAGATTTATACCGTGGGAGAGCCACGCTTCGGCATGAGTAGTCCGGCTCGGCCGGACCGATACCACTGCCTCACAGAAAAATAGAGCTTGCGCAGTGAGTGAGGATACCGGAGGCCCACATCCCTTTCCCCATCCCCCAAAGGTCGGCTACGCACTTGTGCCGCTTCTGGTGTTGCGGGTGTCTATGAGCGGCGGTAATCGCTTACCATCAGGTGATACGTCTGCTCGTTTGCCACCTACGCCATCAATCATCAAAAGATCATTAGTTCGTTACCTTGTTTGTCCCACTTAGCGGAATAGTTAAGCACACGGTACCATGACTTCGTAGTGTGATGACCACCAATAAAAGAGAAATGTTTAACGTATCCCATCGTGTTGCAGCTGCTGCTCTGAGTGCCTGAGCGCTGCATCATTCTATGAACGACACTATGAGCTTCCCCGCATGAAACTTATTGTTTACAGGCATCGGGAAGTATTTTTTTTCGAGAGCTGTAAATATTAATAATTAATTAGTATTTTATTTTTACACGCTAGTCTCTACTAGAATCTAATCTATAAAAAAGTAGCCTAAGTTATATCACCAATTATCTACCAGCGAAAGTCCAGTCAAAATCGGTCCAGCCATTCTAGAGATTAGCAGCACCAAAAGGACAGACAAAAAAAAAGAATTTATATGTAAGTTCCCTAGGATATACATCCATGTGAATTTGGTAAAAAGTTAATTTAAAAGAAAGAAAGAATTAATTTGAAGTTACAAACAAACATTTCAATTTTATTTATTTGTATAGATAGATGCAACCTGTTTTCTTACTATTATAAAGATAAGAATTAAAATATACTTAAGAAGTAACTTAGGCTACTTTTTTTATACTAGCTTCGGTACAACAATAACCGCGGGTAACACCGTGGGATTCAGCTATCTATACAAATAAATAAAATTGGAGTGTCTGTTTGTAACATTAAAATATCAGTTTTTTAATCAATGCATATGTATGTATACACGATACATATAACAAAAATGTAGTTAAAAAAATTTTTGTCTGTCTGTCTGTCTGTTTGTTCCGGGTAATCTCTGGAACGGCTGGACGGATTTTGACGGGACTTTCACTGGCAGGTAGCTGATGATCCGGGGAGTAACTTAGGCTACTTTTTTTAGACTAACTTTGTCCCGCGGCGTTATTCGCGGTACAACAATAACCGCGGGTAACACCCCGGGATTCAGCTGTGTTGAATATAAACATACTCACTAGTCGTGCGATACTTTTGCATAAGTTTCAACGATTTCCAAGTGAGCTGAACCACGTCGTCTATGTAGTGATTCATGTTGTATCTTCCGTATCTATCCAGCAATTTCACTATCTGCCGTCCCGTGGCTACCATTGTCATTTTCTCAAGACTCCTACATATTTGACAAACAGTATGCGCGATGGCATGTCTCACCGATTTTATCGCAGTCCTGAAATAGGTTAATATTAACAAGGGTTTTTTTGGGTCCTAAAAGCCTAAGCTCCAGTCTATGTTTCTAAGAGATGTGTCCCTTATACTGAAAAATGGTTGATTGCATAGGACAGTACTCTACTTCTCTGTTAATTTTAATAATAAGCAAACAATACTACAATACTTGTGGGACACCCAACCGTTGAAACCAATGATTTTTGGACACTTATTATACAAATAATCAATAAATAATAGTAAATAAATATTTCGGACATCTAAATACACAACGCCATCTAGTCCCAAGATAAGCAGAGCTTGTGTTATGGGGTACTAGACAACTGATATAAATACATATATACTTTTTTTTTTTGTAAATACATACATATTATAGATAGAACACACCCAAACTCCGAAACAAATATTTGTAGATCATACAAACATTTGGTCCGACCCGAGAATCGAACCCGGGACCTCATGATCAGCAGTCGCTCACGCCAACCGCGAGACCAACGAGGCAGTCAATACAAGTATGGGTGCTTGTATATTAGAGTGCATAGAGTCATATTAAGTGTCATACCCTTATTCATACAGTGAATGTCGTTAGAGCCACAGTAAGGAAGCTAACTAACAAAGAGAAGGAAGACTTGATACAAGCCCTGTATAAACATCTATGGCCAGCCTATAGTAGGCTGGCCATACATGTGTGGCCTATAGTGGCTGTAAACCTCCTTTCCTATGTCCAGCAATGGACTGTAAAGGCTATTGATGTGATGATATTATACTTTACTAGCTGAACCCCGCGGTGTTATCCGCGGTTATTGTTGTACCGCGAGTAACGCCGCGGGACAAAGTTAGTCTAAAAAAAGTAGCCTAGGTTACTCCCTAGATCATTAGCTAACTGCCAGTGAAAGTCCCGTCGAAATCTGTCCAGCCGTTCCAGAGATTACCCGGAACAAACAGACAGATAGATAGACAAAAAAAATTTTAACTACTTTTTTGGTGTATGTATTGTGTATACATACATATGCATTGATTAAAAAGTTGTTATTTTAATATTACAAACAGACACTCCAATCTTATTTATTTGTATAGATAAGTTATATCAATTTGTAACATGTTTTTTTTTAAGAAAATAATAATTTGTACCTTTTATTAATGTCGGTTAAAGTAGACAGCACAAAAACAATAACCGGAACACCGTTTACAGTAACGGACTCTAGTTTATCTAGTGGCACAACAGTTATTAAGGCTGAATATAAACTTAGTTGAGTGGATTCGACCATTGCCAGATTACATAGAGTGTCACTAAACTCGTAAGGATCCAAGACCTGGAAACAATAACAATAATACAGAACAGCTGTAGTTTAGCTTAGCAGAGATTTCTTAAGACAACTCTAGCCTTAGGAATAATCATCCTGTGTCGCGGTGGAGTGTACAAACATACATAAAACGGACACAGAGAACACCCAGGCTCCGGACCACGATTTGTGGATAATACCAGGTTGCATTGGCCATGGTTGCACTGGGTGAATTGTATAGATGGTATTGTATTTAAGATCATATAAGGGTCATGTCAAAATATGTGTTGAGAATAAATTATTATTATTAAATATACATGTACTTACATGTAGCCAACTGTCGGGTCCGTACTCTGTAATATACATTGACATGAACAATATGCCACACATTGATTTTGTACACACAGAAACATCTTCATCCAATATTAAACGTTCCATATACCTCCGGATGGCAGGGAATATGGGTTTCAACTTGTCGAGGGTCTCATCGTTCGCTGCCTGAACAATATGCAGCAACAGGCGCACAGCATGATGGTACACTTTTAACATTTCCTTCATATCCATTACGGTTAGGGTTTCGTTTGGGCTGTAACTTTAATTAAACCATAAGTTTGCTACACGATTATGACAAAAAGAAATTACACTTTTAAGGAGTTACTGATCCATTCTATTGTTTTGATAGTATGAAAAAACATTTCCTGTAAGCTTTTCCCCTTTTTTTTCTGTGTGCGAATCCCTTTGGATACCACCTACTGGTGCTGGCATGTCGGACTCGAACCGACGAAAAGCGCATAACATCTCGGGTACTAGAAGCCGGGGAACCAGGTGCACTTTAGAAAAGAAATCCCTGTACCTTGGGCCACCTAGATTTGTTGCTGGCCCCCTCCCGTGTGGGAACCCTGCTGTTTTTGTCCCTAAGCTTTCCCCCTGATTATACTATATTTGTTAGGTTTTCTTAGTGAGTGTTAGTACTAATTTCAGTGCCTCAGTGTTCAAGGAAGTATTTATTACATATATCATAATGATATGGTTAGAAAATTTCATAGAATTATTACAACTACTCGCCGCAATGCTGTAAATATCGTGGTTGGTTTAATATCGAGGATTCGGTGGATCGAGTCACTGGTCATTCGGGAGGCTTCCCCAGGTGTAGCCTGAGGCCTCACCTGGCTCGGGCTTGATCGCTGAGGCAGCCTGAAAGCACCCTATCCCCTTCTCTTACGTACAAATGACCAAGACACGGTATAGACACTGATGGTGACTCCACGCGTCCCCTGCGGGACGGGGTGAGGGATTCGCTCATAGGATTTCGAATGGTGAGGTAGTTAAAATGATGGTTAGTGAGCAGTGCATTACATTTTAAGTTCTCCTTTTTTAGGAAATCTCTTCAATATTTATCAATATATCTAACGATATTTATATAATTTATAAATAGAAACTATACACCTATATAATTTAGATTATTAAGAAGCCTGCCCTAGGGGCTGCTTTAATCATAGGTCAAACATTTGCAAGATCTGTCTTTCTAAGCAGGTGTCGTCTCACCATTTCTGACTTGACATCCACCACAATTGAGGACCTAACTATCTAAAATATATTGTAGTTCGAATACAACAAACAAATTTAAGATTTACAAATTAAAATACTTGCACTCAAGTGTCCACATAATTTATAATATATTATATATTTTTGTGTTATTTTTGGTCTATTGTACCTGAAATATTATAATTCTCTTTTTGTAAGAGAAATACCAATTCAGGTTTGAAAGGGTTAAAGCAATCGAAAAAAAGTGTACACTCCCAAGGCTCAATAGGCACAAGCTTTTCAACACATATATATATTACATGCATTAATATAAATACCTTAAATATAGATCCAAACAGAAATTTAAACATTTCTTCAAGTAAGTAGCAAGTTCACATTGCACAGTCCTTATAGCCTCTACACCTGGATCAAAATCAATACATGTTACCACTTTGCTAACAACTTTTGCATATTCCTTGTAGTCTGTAGGTTCTGCTGATATTCTTGCAGATATATCTGATGCTAGTATACTTGGCATGGATTTTTGAAGGTTTTCGTTTTCTGTTATGTATCTGGAAAATGCAATTAAGTTAGGTAACCATACCATGTATGTTACCGTAAGATTGTAATCTATCTCGAGATTGCAAATAGTCAAAAGATTGTGAAATGGGATCGTATATTGTGAAGTCGCACGCTGATTGGTTGAACAGCATATTATTATGTCCCGAGCTGTCATATCGTCTGTTTATTCATCTTGTTGCCGAATCTAAAGTATTTTTGTGGTTGTAAATTGATTTCATGTTGAAAATACATCACAGCTTTAGAATTAGTCATATAAAAATGTTGTAACAGTAAAACTAATTTGTAATTAATTAAAGAAGTTCTAACCTAACCTAACTCTATGGCCACTGAACAGCCTACTGTGAAACCGATCAATCAGGGATAGTTGACAATATGACGCCCGTAAGCAGTTTATCACAGTTGACAAGCTAACAATAGTTTGCAATCTCATTAGGTAGATTATAATCTAACGGTTTTGCAATCTTACGGTGACATATACATTACATCACATGGCAATGAAGTGTAATAAGTAAAATAGGTTAGAAGAGGTCCTAAGTTTCGTGATGTCACATGTCAAGACCTATATGTATCTAAGTATTACATTAACAGTAATTCAAATTTGTATAATATGTTTTGTTTTCTAAAATAATGTAAGGCATTTTTGGTGTATGATTACTGAATTAAGAGTTTCACATGTGCCAGTATAATTTTTAATGACAATTGATAAATTCGACCTTATAAATAAATAATAATAAATATTTCGGACATCTATCACACAAAGCCATCTAGTCCCAAGCTAAGCAGAGCTTGTGTTATGGGTACTAGACAACTGATACAAATACATATATACTTTTTTTTTTGTAAATACATACATATTATACATAGAAAACACCCGAACTCCGAAACAAATATTTGTAGATCATACAAACATTTGGTCCGACCCGGGAATCGAACCCGAGACCTCACGATCAGCAGTCGCACACGTCAACCGCTAGATCAACGAGGCAGTATGCTGCATAGGGGTTTATTAAATTGTTAATTTATGATTATTATACTAGCTTCACCCTGTGGCGTGGCCCCCCCCAGAACAAACAGACTGACAAAAATAAAAATTTTGGTTTAGGAACTGTTTATACATATATACATTTAGTAAAAATTGGTTATTTTAATATGACAAACAGACACTTCTATTTTATTTCTTTGTATAGATTAGGTTTATAATTTGTAGGGTTCCATATTACCTTAATATAAAACACTTCACAGGGTGTTCAGCATCTGCTTCTAGGAACACGGCGGTCATAAACTTTATAACCTCAGTGTCATACATATCTCCGTACTTATCTATTATCTTCCTTAAAATATGTATCTGTTCATCTATGGTAGCAGCGTCAGCAAATTTTTGAAAAAGTACATACTGTTCATCTATAAATTTAATTTTAAAATAATTAGCACAATTGTTCGTACATACGTTTCTATTTATTATGTATATTGTGTCAAACAGATAAATGGCATGCACCTGCATAACAAATAACAACACATGGTTCCCTGCAAGAAAACTAACATTATGGTTACTAACATCTACATTAATTATTTTGAATAATAAAGAAAAAATAAAACATATTAAAATATTATTTTTCATACCTGTTGTGAAAATAGAAATAGATATGTTTACAGGAGCAAAAACAGGCGTTTTTTGCCGTTTCCTGTCGTTCCCTCGACGATTCAAAAACAATATACCGCTCATGATGTTTATAATGGTAACTTGGATATTGCTTATTTTGTGTTAGAAATCTTTAAAAATATTGTTGTATTATTTTGATTCAGCACCAATCACTAAAATGCACAAAGATAACTGACTGCGACTTGACAGTTGACACAGTATTCCCAACTCTCAAAAATGTATCCCCTTAGGTCCCGATCGAAAACCCCTAAAATCGCCATAATAACTAGGGATTCTCCCTAAAATAATTTTCTGGTGTGAATCTATAAGACAAAATAATTTTTTTACATGAAATAAAAATAACAATGATAATTTTGGTAAAATAAATAAATGCAAGTGTTAAAAAGTAAAAAAAATCATAATGTTATTTTTTATTTCTACAAAATAACCAAAGTCAGTATTTTTTTTCAATATTAAATATATAGTTTTTATTTTAGATACATACTCGTAAATACAATGGAATTACTTCACCTTTCAAGTCTGGATCTGTTTCCCACTATATTTTTGACAATACTTTTTTATCTTTAGGAAGCTTTAGCTTTAGGAATTTTAACGAATGGCTTGCTGATAAACGTATTTATTGAGTATTGAGAGGATAAATTGAACAGGTATATAACTAATAACAATCAACGTATTTGTAGTAAACATAAACGCAGTTTAACCATAAATCCTTACGAGTATGTTTATAATTGAGTTAGACAACAATACAACATGTTGGAATAACAGTAACATTCAATTGCACTAGAAATCGCTAAGACAGTATGTATAAAATTAATATGATTGATTAGCTAGGTTCGATTTTCCCAGGGCCTACATTATTACACCTTTATTTTGCTTATTTGGAAATAAAAAAGTAAACAAGTTGAAGTTATAAGAATCCCTAAAAAACCCTATAAAATAACAAAAACTAATAATAAAAAAAAATAACACCTAAAAATACGATCCTAAATTTTCCTCCCTAAATTTGGGGGTAAAACCCCTAACTTGGTAACCCTGAGTTGACACTCAACACTGACACAGTATTGCCACCTTGCAGAAAACTTTTTCACTAGTTTTGGTTTAAAATTTCACCAGATTTAAGTATATTTAAAAAAATCCCCATAATTCACTAAATAAAAAAATTGCCAGTCATAAGAATATAATTGAAGCCGATAGAAGTGACAACTTGAAACTTAGAATGTTATTTGTATAAATTAAAGTTATCAACATTAAACATTCGCATGTAAGTGACGCAAACTCATAAGATTTTCTCATACCCAAAAAATGCTTTACGCGGCTAGTAAGTTTTCACTTCAAAAAATATTTTAATTAACAACGAATAAAAATAAATAAAATCCTTAAATTTTACAAAATAAGTGCCTAATGTCCAGTTGAAAGTCAAGGGTTTACACGAGGCAAACAGCGAATATCTTGATAATATAAACTTGATTTTTCTTTGGAGTATATTTAGGGTTAAAACATTCATAAATTTACTGCTAAACTACTGTAACGTAGATCAAGATCAACGACTTGATGTTTCTAGTTCGACTTTTGTCTAAAGTTACGCTTCGAAACAGGTAATTTTTACTAGGCAAAGTGTACATTTTACTAAGCCAGATCCAAAACATTTAAATTTTGGGAAATATGTATTTCCTAAATTCTTTAAGATACTACAAATGTCACTAAAAGTCATTAAATATTTTTTCAGTGATTTAAAAAAATATATTTCACTACCTAACTCCTGAAATTCACCAAATCTAGTGACAAAATCAGTAAAGTGGTAAAACTGCACTGATATTCGAGTTTCTGTACTTCTGTAGACTCTAAATCGTAGACAGAGAAGAGATTTAGTAGAGAGAAGAGGTTTATAGTATGTATTTCCCGCCAAAAAAGTCATGCAAATTGGTATGTTCGTCCACTAATCAGAAACTTGCGTGAGAGAGACAGACTCTAACCAAACTCAGTCTCTCTCTCTCTACTCCGATCACGCTTTCCGCCCGTTTAACTGCCACTCAATGTATATATGCTCTAAGAAAGTTCCTGACGATTCCACTGAAGAGAGTGGCGATACTAGAGCGAGTATATCGAGCAGTTGAATGACACGGCCGTGAGATGGCGTTAGACACCTTAGAAGATAACCATTGCAATGTCCTTTTTAAAGGATCTCACAGACCACAAAGGCCTAAGGACCTGGAGGCTGGAGGCAAAGTTGTACTCCTGTTTTAGCACGCTGGTGTTTTGATCACGTACCGCCACCTCGTCAGCCCAGACTTGGTAAGCTTCCTGCAAGAAGCTTTTTTGGAAGATGAACCAAACCAGGGCCGACACTTGCCACCAATGGGGACCACAGAGGACGTAATGAAAAACTCCATACTCTGTAACACAACATCAGCAATAGAATCAGCAGCGGTGTTGGGATTATCTGACGAGAGAGAAGCACAACTGTCTCCAAGGGTAGGACGCAAAAAAGGACCGCATCCTATCCTAATCTGCTGACTTATAGTGCCACACACGACGGCCGCGTGCAACTCGCGATCGCAACGAGCATGTGAGTACTACATACCACGTACACCCTGAGACCTGTCCCCGCCAGCAATCATTGCTGCCATGCTGGCAGGAGAGGAGGGTTGGGGCGCAGTGGTCTCTTTCTGTGAAGCTGTAATACTCCAGAAAGAGACCGCTGAAGAGGGCTGATCCCGAGCGTAGGCGGCGATACCAGCCTTCGACAGGGTCAGGTCAAGTTCAGGCAAGCTGCCAGGGAGTGGGGACCTCTTTTGGCAGATTAGTTATTGCGGACAACGGTAGGAAGGCGGCCTGGTCGCAAAACTGCATCCAGGCCGCAACATGTAATAAGGATTGGGCCAATAGGCAGGGGAAAGCACAGGCTTCCCCCGGGATAGAGTCTGAATAGGCGCGGCGTGGTCCGGGTCCTTCATAAACCAGGGCGCCTGAGACCGGCCGCGGGATTTTTTTTAGTGGAATCACCACATACTTGGCTTCTCAGTCCCCGAGGAGCCGGAGATCCGAAGGCATTTTCCACCGCGTCAAAAAAAAAAAGAAAAATGTAACTTGCTTAATGGATCTACTGGGAATAAACGGTCATTTCAAATATACCTTTTTTTGTAACGTAACGTAACTAATGTAACGTTATTTATGATATTTATAAATATGATTTTGATTCATATAATTATAATACTTTTTTACTACTACTACAATTTTTACATTGCTTAATTTATTTTTTTATTAAGAAATAAAAGAATACTATATAATAGGCAAAATACTAAGTGTCAGAAAATGTACTGACCTAGCATGAAGTCATTTATTTAGTTATCTGGTGTATAATATAGAGTTTTAATTATTATTACTAGATTATGTCTATCTGATTTTAAATGTGGAGGAGTGTTGTTGTAAGAATAATAAAAATACCCGAGGGTGTCTTCTGGGTCGATGGCAGCAACTATTATTCTTTAACACTGACTACTTACTACTGACGGACTAACTACTTGTAAGCTCAACAAATAAGACACAACCAAAAATCAATAAAAGGATCATTTATTTCTTTTATCGTCGATTTTTTATTTACATTGTTTTCGTCTAATAAATAAATAAACTATCATTTATATCACACTAATGACTTATTCAGTCTTGGCAACGACCTCTTCTGTCTTCAGTTCCTCCATTTCTTCGGCTGGGACACCATCTTTCTGGATCTCATTCGAAGATTCGCTTTCACTTAGCCTGCTGCTGCCGTCGTTATTATCGCCTTTAAAAAAAACAAAAATACATTAATAAGTTACCGATATCTCATACTTAGTTTTATTTAATGTAATCTCAGATCAAATAAAAAAAGCTAGATAACGCACGGTTCTTGTTGAAGCAAAAAAAGTAGCGTAGTTCCAAGTAAAGTAGCGTAGTTTATAGCATAGTTGGTGCGTTAACGCGTGTGTTTACTTGGAACTACGCTACTTTTTTGCGTTTTCTACCTTTTTTTATTTGATCTGAGGGTGTAATTCACATTTTTTTTGAACCTGCTGTTCCTGCCCCCTAGTCAAGTTGTCAGTCTACAAACATGAACGTTATTAGAACACTAACAAATGCATGGGAATGATCTCCTCTCAACGCTAAGAATGTGGTTAAAACAAAGTATTAGCCAATATTACAAGACACACGAAACATGCATCTTGGCTAGGGAAGACATTTCTAATTTTCCTAATAGGTACCTACAGTCTTAATTCGTAATGTAAATTAAACACATCTTCTATACAAATAAATAAAATTGGAGTGTCTGTTTGTAATATTAAAATATCAACTTTTTTCTAAATACGTATGTATACACGATACATGTACCAAAATATCATTTTTTTACGATTTTTGTCTGTCTGTCTGTTTGTTTGTTCCGTATAATTTCTGGAACGGCTGGACCGATTTTGACGGGACTTTCACTGATAGGTAGCTGATGATATAAGGAGTAACCTAAGCTACTTTTTTTGGACTAGCTACGCTACCACCGGTAACACTCAGCTAGTTAGGAATATACCTGCATTAGGAAATGACATGTCGTTAAAAAGACAACAAAAGTAATGCATAAATAGATATATTGATTCAATTAAGATACCAAACTTCATTAAGCAGACATTAAGTTTACACAAACATTGAGGTTAGAAGTTACAAGTTTTATTCCCATATTACCTATTGATAGAAAAATTCTAATATTTTATATTCCAAAATTTTTATGTTCTATGTAATTTTTTGAGTTAGATCATATTTGTTTTATCGCTCAGACTTAAACCTTGAAGAAACATCTCCACACTACAAGAAGTAATGCCATATTGCCTTTACGTCACGGGCAAATGCTTAAGTTAGCCACCGGCTTAACAACTTTTTCTCTACTCGACCTAGGACAAGTAAAATTTTAACAAAATTCAAGAACTTCGACTTCAAGAACTACTAAATCGATCGATTTCTCTTGGATGCCATCATCATATCTTAGTGTCCTATCATGGTACCACCGTTGGGATGTCTCCTTTCCATAAACGTCGAAGTTATCCGCGAATACACATGAAAAAAAGGTTAAAAAGGCAAATTACTGTGATACAGATGAATAGAGATTAATTTCAGCTGACTATTAATACGACCTCAACGTGGTGACGGATAGTAATACGGCTTGTCGCCACTGCCACCCATTCCATGAGTGTCGAAAGAATCGGATTATGGACGAACTGGACAGGACAACATCACTGCAGGAAAATTTGAAAAAAAAAACCTATTCTAAGCCGAGCGTGGTGGGTAGTATAATACGCCAGAATCTTTTTGTTGTATTGAGATTTATGTCCAGCTGTGGACTATTATAGACAGTTTGTTTTTTGGTAGATAAAATAAATGAAAGATGTCTTTTTCTTTCTTTTTCATGGGAATGGCAAACTGTGCCGGTGTCGACAATTCTGCCAATAATGAAAGATGTCAAATACGGGTTATATCTCAACTTCTTGAACGTGAAAGCTACTTTGCGGTGAAGGTGTTAATCGTTGTAAAGAGTTCATGTGGGGACAATTGTAAGGAGAAATGCACTTTCTAGATGTAAATATGTTTGTTAAAGTACTTTGTACTCTGGCCTTATGGTTTACACTAAAATTTTAGATGTTAGGATTATGTTTTATGGATAAGTTATTCTTTTTTATGTTTGTCGTCATTCGTTCTTTTTACATTTACAAGTAAGGTCTTAAGTTTTTTATCTAAAGGTCAATTACTGTGGTAGGGAGAACCATGCTTCATGAATATTATTATGACTCTACAGGAAACCGGAGATGAACGATTTTTTTGATGTCACCCATAGGACAAACTCCCCTACCCTCCAAACTTTCGGGGAACAGTAAATATGTGGCAATATGACAAACAATGCACATTCCTATATATTATATACTAGCCTTTAATAAACTACTTAACCAGCGTAAATCGCGTATAAGTATTACGAGTTCGTTCCACTAGAATAGTTAATAAACACTGCTTTAATTAGATATAGTTTGTCTTACGTAAGGCATTACACAAGATACTAGTTACACTTATAAGAAACAGTGTTTAAAGTTATTTTTCATTGACTTTAACGTATAAGACAGTAATCATCATAAGAGTTTGCAAGGTCTCCTTTTTTCTTTTAAAAGAAGCTAACTCCCGCATTAGGAATATATCCTTTATCTCGAAGGATTTTACAAACAGAATAATACTAGTCGTTGCCCGCGGCTCCGCTAGCGTGTATGTCAGTTATCGCGGCAAACAGTAGCCTATGTGTTATTCTGATGTATAAGTTATATTACGGTAAAGTTCATCTAAATCCGTTCAGTAGTTTTTAACAAACATCCATCCATCCATACTTACAAACTTTCGCCTTTATAATATTAGTAGGATAAAACGATCACAAAGAACACCCACATTTAGAACAACCTAACAAAGAGACCTACTTCTTCTCTAATCTCTAATCACGTTAGTAGTATAACTCCTGTATTACCTTAAAACTTTAGTTATATTTTAGAAACTTTAGTTCATTAGGTTAATTCATGTATTCAAGGTATCACACGCAAATATTATGTTCTACGCTACGCAATCGGAATGCACATACTACCTAACCAATTATTAAACTAGTAAAAAAAAATATAAATATGACAAATAGATGATAACTGTTACTTAACTATTTTGGAGAAATTGAGAAACGTTAGCGTTAATTATAAATGCTAGTCGTTGCCCAGCGGTCGAAATTCAACCATAATTCATTTTTTTTAGAAAACTAAAAGAAAACTACTCCTTCTAAACTTTAATTGTGCCAAAATTCAGACTCCTCAGTTCGCATACTGATCATTAAATGGGGTACTAAGTTTTTGCTTCACTTATTAATATAATTTTTGAAAGATAACTCTCGCGTTCGGAATATATTTCTTGTGTCGCAGGTGACTTTACAAACATACATGAAATGGATACAAAGAACACCCAGTCTATTAACAACAATTTGTGGATCATACAAAGTGTTGTCCCGCGTGGGGCTTGAAATAACTCAGTGCTATAGAGAGGACCGTGGCGATCGCATAAAAGACTAGGTCACCAGTACAGTCGTGCCATGCTTCATGAATGATATCGTGACTGCACAAAAAACCGTGTATAATAGGTATACGTATTTTTAAATCCTGAAGATGAGTTTAAGTTAGTAAATAGATTATTTCAAAAGTTGTCAAGATTCGAGAAAAGATATAAAACGCCCTTCTCATATTATCTGCAACCAAAATTCACTGTATACGTTATTTTCTTACAAAAGCAATTTAATAAATCTTCCTGTAAAAGAAATAGACTATAGACACAACAAATAAAAAAATATTTAGTTTCACAACACACACATTGATTGGTTATTTCCACAAAATAAACACACAAAACGACGAAGCACAAAACACAGAATCCAAAGCCCACAAACAGACACACAACCCTTGTTTAAAATACCTGTATGTTCGTGCCGATAGTATTAACAAAAGTGTTTAGGGCAGTAGAAATAGTTCCTGCCGTGCCGTTAATGGCGGCAGCTATGCTGGTTATCAGCCCCGTGGTGAAAGTTCCAAGTGCTGTCACTGAAGAAGAAGTGTAACGGCTAATATTAGTTAGTTAATATAAGCTGTTTTATTATGAACCGCTTACTCATATAGAGACAAACACGTGTTTATTGTGTACTAGACTAGACTGTCTATTCATATATCAGGACCTACGTTTTTGTTAAAATTGAAACAAAATGTAATGTCAAAATATTGAAATAATGAGTTCCTAATTATATCACACGTAATTATTTCGTTTACTTATATATGAGTTTAATAATGCATTGAAAACAGTATAGAAAATAGTTTTTTTTGGTATTTTAAATACTGATATTAATTGTATGAGAACTGCTAATATATAATTAAATTAATTTAAAAACAACTTTTGTAGTACGAGGATACTTTTAATTTTTTTAAAACACATTGTCTTTGTCTATGTCCAGCAGTGGATTGTTATAGGCTGTTGATGTTGATTTTATTTGCTAAAAAGCTCAATGACAATTGTCAATTTTAATATATTTTTTTTAGTTTGTGTTTAAAATAAATATCAATAGGTATTCTCGTTACACTGTAGTGTTTGGTTTCTGGAGGTGTATAAGCTTATTTAAACAAAAGTTCGATGTCCTTGAAAAACCACTGCTTCTGCTATTTGTGGAATATAAATAAAGGAAGGAGGAAAATACAAAATTATGCTACTAAATATTTTTGTAGTAATAAAGAAAACGTTCAATATAAAGGCGACAATTGCACGTTAACTATGATTGTCAAAAAAGCGTATCACCATAAGTTATCAGTCTTTACTCACCAGACCCACTTGAATGTCCTTTCTTCTTATCTTCACTAACCAAAGTCTCTAGTGAGGACTTTTCCGTCTCTCTAGGTTTCTGGGGATTGTTGATATTCTGCAATCTCTGCACAGTAGCAGCGATGCCTTGGCTTATTGGGTTGTTTTGTAAAATTTGTCTAATAGGTCCTGGCTGGGTTACAGTCACTACTTGCGTTACTGGAGCTTGGGTTACACGAATTTCGTCACTTTGGGAAGATGTATTATTTGGTTTTTCTGTCGAAGTTGATTCATCGGGCTTCTTCGTTGTGGTCGTAGTTGCCGAATTTTGGTTGCCGAATAGCCCAATACCTTGCATAGGATTTGAGAAGAATTGTTGGATTGTGTTTTGGAAATTCTGGAATGCTATAATGAGAGGACCCGATCCGGAACCAAATCCGCCTAATGGTAAGGTTGGTCCTTGACCTGAAGGTGAATCTGCTTGTGTTCCTGCAGGTGGCCCGTCTACTGGAGTTGCTGTGTTACTCGAACCTGGTCTGAATACATTAGAACCCTGAGTTATAAAATTGGAAATGGCATTGGTAAGGTTAGCCATTCCGCTTTGAACGTTGCTTTGGAAACCGCTGATGATATTCGCTAGGGGGTTTCCAGAGCCTGCAGGTGGGGGGTTAGTGGGTGATGGAGATGTTGCACTAGGTTCTTGTTTTTCATTTTGAGCTCTGACAGAGGACAGTACTTCGACATCTTCAGTCAATGTTTTCACTCCCTTATTAAAGTCATCTTTAATTGTATTTAAACCTATTTCTATTACTTGGACGCTGACTTTGGTTTGTTCCTCATCAGGGTTAACGTTGTCGGAGCTGTCAGTGTGTAAATAAGACTGCACCGTTCCATTTAGTTTGTCGATTTGGGAAATGAACTCTTCTCGTAATTTTTGAATACTACCCCGAACACCTTGGATCTGTTCATTATTTTCAAACAAGTTTTGAATGCCGTCAGTGATCCCCTGAAAGCCTTGCTTCAAAAATACCTGGGCCTTATTTATGTTCTGCTTATAAGTCTGAGCAAAATCCTGCTCGGCTGAATAAAACTCGGGGTTTTGAGTTTCATGCTCTTGACGCTGTGGTGGCCCTGGGTTTTTTAGGTCCACAGCTGGTCGGATAATTTCCTCAGAGTCCTCGCTGGTCTTTAGGGCTTGACCTACATTTTGAACCTCAACTGGGACTTCAGCGGGATTTGTACGCAACTTATTGTCAACGTCATTGATAACGTTCGTTTGGTCAATCTGTCCTGGATTGCTGGATCCAATTTCTTGAATTTTCTCTACATTTTCTTGCGGAATGTCTAGTTTTTTCTCGATCGCGACATCGTTGGGTATCGTGGCGGCGCGCGCTGCCGACGCGAACAGGACGAACAGTAGAGACGCGTATAGTCGCATGGTTGGTTGCGCGGTACACTACGGCGGCTGAGTCGCCTTCTTCATTTATACAAGTAAGGTAACGGTACTCCGTCGGCCACTACAGTCTATCCATGTTTACGCTTTCCGTGAGTCGGTTGGCACTAAATGTTTTTGTCATCATTTGTATTTCATTTACGCTGTGTAAACAGCATGGCCGTATCTATTGTAAAATATTGTTGGTATATATGATAGTTCAAACAAAAAAAAACAGAAAGTTTTTATGTTGTGCTTATGATCCGTATTTTAATTCTCCTTTTTGAAGCAAAGAAGGAGGTTATTAATTCAATTGTTTTTATGTATAACTGTTCAGAACTCTGTCAGTGATTTACCGGAGAAAAATACAAAACCTAAAAATAAAGATTACTAGGATTTACAATGATATTAAGAAGTGATAGTTTAGTAAAAGTTAATTATTCTTGAAATGGTTTAGGCGAATGTCTAGTGTTGACCTAAACCTATCATTTTTTGTTAACAATTGTTAAATGCTGATTATACAGTTTAGCGACAAAACAGCAAAAAAACAAATACACATGTCAGGTCATTTGAGTTAGAAAATGGATGCTATTTTCAAAACATTGGGACACGGCCTGGTTTCGGATCGAAGTCTTTGAAGCTTCAGAATTTTTCTACTATAATATAGATTACACATAATATAAATTCTTCCTCTTTAATTACTGTGTCTGTGGCTGAAAACTTGTAACGCCTCTGGTGGTGTGTCCATGGTCAGCAATAACCGCTTACCATCAGGTGATACGTCTGCTTGTTTGCCCCCTATACCATAAAAAAAAATGAAAAAAAAATGTAACGATATGGAATCCGCTGATTGAGTTAAATAAGGACAAAGAAGGGTGTATAGAAGTGAAAGACTCAACATTCAGTACAAAATCAATTTTGACAACGATTTTTGTGTGTAAGTGAGTAGGTACTGTAAGTATATATTAAATGTGAATCTGTATGCGACATTTTACGATTACTTAAAATATAAAATAATAAAAATCTATTCTAGGTAAATCAATTAGCGGTAGTTGCCCCGCGGCGTTCCCCGCGGTTGTAGATGTACCGCGGGAAGCACCGCGGGGCTCAGCTAGTATTATCTATACTAATATATAAAGCTGAAGAGTTTGTTTGTTTGAACGCGCTAATCTCAGGAACTACTGGTCCGATTTAAAAAAATCTTCCGGTGTTAGATAGCCCATTTATCGAGGAAGGCTATAGGTTATATATCATCACGCTAAGATCTACAGGAGCGAAGCACCAATGAAGAATGTTACAAAAACGGGGGAAAATTATCACGCTACGGGCAATAGGAGACGCAAACGAGGTTGCGTGGGTCGGCTAGTAATATTTAAAATTGTAGTTAAATAGATGGTCAGGCAAAGAACCCCATTAATATTATTTCTCTAATAAATCATTATGTTAATTAATGATTTTAGTACACTTGATGGGGTTAGTGGATTTAGGTTTTGCATTAGCGAATCGTAAACATGTTTATATGAGTATATGTAGGTAATTTATTTGTTTTACCGTTACTCTGCAGAATATAAATGTTTTTCCTTTAGTCGAACTTTAGAAATGAATATAGTTGACTTACTTGGCTGTGATATGACTTTAAGGTCGCATTGGGGTTTTGCCGCACAATATTCAGAATTATATGAATAAGGTAACTAACTGCGCCCTGCGGTTTTCGTTGCCTTTGAATGTTGTTTCGTATTTCAATGATTTTAGTTTCGCGTAACCCAATTGTTTTCCAAATTAAAAGTGGACTAAATTACTCCCTTTAATATCGGCGATTTTCCAATGAAATCTCGTTAAAATCAGCCTATTGGGATTAGCAAGCCAAACTGACAGACACACACACAAATATAAAAAAAGATTTTTTGATGTAAGTACCTACCGTATGTACTTTCATATAATCATCATCATCAACAACCCATAACGTCCCACTGCTGGGCTCGGGTCTCTTCTCAGGAGAGGAGTAAGGCCATACGATATACTTTGATATCCATCTATACTAATATATAAAGCTGAAGAGTTTGTTTGTTTGTTTTCTTGTTTGTTTGAACACGCTAAACTCAGGAACTACTGGTCCGATTTGAAAAATTATTTCAGTGTTGGATAGTAAGTTTATCGAGGAAGGCTATAGGCTATATATCATCATGCTAGGACCAATAGGAGCGCCAATGAAAAATGTTTCGAAAACGGGGGAAGGCAAAGTTGCGTGGGTCGGCTAGTTTATTATAAAGCTGTTAATTTCAAGTTACAAACCAACTCTTTAATTGAGTTTATTTGTATAGATTGCAACGTACAGATAAATATTAATGTACTGAATCAGTTTCTTGATTCACATGCAAACTTATTTAATGGTTCATTACAACACATTTGAATCATCGTAATACCTTGACTCCTTATGAGACTCACCTCCCATCCCTTGATGAGTGAAACCTTCCTTTAATTCGTTCAACAGCTGTCACAGCAGTCGTTTTTAACTTTTTATTATCTGAAACTCGAAAGTTATGCATACGTTTAAGGTGGGGAGTCTGTTATTTTCTTTAAGGTTTCACTTCAAAATACAAAAAAATATCGTTAAGCAGACGTGATAACTGATAAGTCTTAGATCTAAGTAGTTTTCTATTGTACTGTAACTTTAAATGTCATATCCTATCCTACATTAGGAAAAAACCCGGTATCACACAAAAAACACCCAAATAACAACGTACTTGTTATGCCTCTGGTGTTGCGGGTGTCCATGGGCGGCGGTAATCGCTTACCATCAGGTGATACGACTGCTCGTTTGCCCCTTTACCATAAAAAAAACGCTGACACCATTGGGCTATCTATGACGTCCAGATTTTTTAAATTTTTAACCCCTATCATAATTGCTTATCTTCTGTAAGGCATATCGAGACGGCCCATTATATTCAATGACTAGCTGACCCACGCAACTTCGTTTGCGCCTTATATTGCCCGTAGCGTGAAAATTTCCCCCGTTTTTGAAACATTCTTTATTGTTGCTCCGCTCCTAGTAGTAGTAGCGTGATGATATATACCCTATAGCCTTCCTCGATAAATGGACTATCCAACACCGAAAGAATTTTTCAAATCGGACCAGTGGTTCCTGAGATTAGCGTGTTCAAACAAACAAACAAACAAACAAACAAACTCTTCAGCTTTATATATTAGTATAGATTAAGATGCAAGTGTAGCTAACTGTCGCTTTTTCTCTTGTTTTTTGTCAAATATTTCTTCTAACCACGTAACTTAGCATCGATATGGCGTCTTTCCTAAACAATTGTGGATTTTCTAATAAGTTTTGCAGAATATCCACTTGGGTAGGGGAGCAGGACTCACATCATATCAATAGTTTTTAAAAGTAAAGTGCTCGACATATGCCTCTCTTTAGAAAGGTGGCTTTGGCTTAATGTAGCACGCTTGCTAGACGGGTTTGCATCCATTTTTTCTTCTCTTAAAAACAAGTGAATAATTTAAAAAGTTTTTTTTTTAAAAAACAGCCTTTTTTTACTTGCTAATAAAAGAAATGGCGTTAAACCCTAACATTTGATACCCATATTGGGTGGGTGGTTGAGAAATATGTACGCCGTCATTTTGTTACGTCGGCCATTTTGGATTAATAATGACATCGATTATATATATTTGCATTATTATCAGAACTAAAGGTTTATTTCAAATTTTAGCTCAATCGGAAATCGGGAAGTGGATTCACTTGCAAGATTTAATTACAGACAAACTTCGGGACAGGTGAAACTAAATAAAAGCTTGTAATAATAACAACATGATACCTTTAACAGAGCTACATCTGTAAATATTAGTTGCAGTATCTCATCTCATTCATTTACATACAATAGATGTCAGTGTTACATGCCGACCTCACGACCTATCGCAATTACTTTAGTAACGATTATGTAAAACACTAAAACTAAATTGTACTTTCGCTTTCTATGATATATAATTATGGTATTAGAATAGAGATACGACCATTTACCAACAGAATATAATAGAAAATATAAAGTAAATAAAATACCAAAGAAATACTATATCAAATATTTATGTATGTTCCTATGGCGAGAAGTAAATATAATTATAACAGACAAAAAAGCAAAAAAAGCGACTTGAACAACTGCCAGCTACATTATAAAATAAAAAAATAATAATAAGGAGGTTTTGACCCACAATAACCTAAATAACTAACCTAGGTACCAGTCAGATGGGGTGGTATAAGGTTTGTTTCAAATTTTCCTTGTTTGTGATGTGATGTTGTTCTTCGTAGTTTGCTCATGGCATGAATTGACTTGATGACATTCTGTATTTTTAATCCGCCTTGGAGAGGGAGGAGAGAAGGAGATTATACATATAATTATATTTAATCATTGATTATTTCAAATTTTATGTTCAAACCGACTCACGTAACTCGTTTGCGTCTCCTATTACCCATAGCGTGATAATTTTCCCCCTTTTTCAAAACATTCTCCATTGGTGCTCCGCTCTTATTGATCTTAGCGTGATGATATATAGTTTTCCTCGATACTATCCAACACTGAAAGAATTTTTAATCGGACCAGCGGTTCCTGAGATTAGCGCGTTGAAACAAACAAACAAACTCTTCAGCTTTGTAACATTAGTAGAGATATGTATATTAAGACGTATTAATAATCAGATAACATGTATTGGGAGTATATTAAGAATTCAATGTAAATTATCATCTCATTAATTAAGAAATAAAATACAAAGTTCATAAACCCCATTGGGTCAATGGACTGGAACTGCTGTCGACAAGGGGACCAGTATTTTGGAGACATTCGAGATTAATATAAGTGGTGATTATTTAGAGGAATTTGTACAAATATTATGGTTCGGAGGCAAACGCTTTGAGGAGCAAATATTTGAGTGTGCCGACAGCTATTGAGAGTCGACTCACAAGACCCACAAACATTTTTTACTCGTTTTTTTCCGTCGCGTTAAGTGTTAAAAAATTGTCAATTGATTTTCCGGGAAAAATAACTGGCGTATTAGAGATATTATTCTAGAGTGTAATATATCTACCAACTATTAAATATAATTCTCGTGTCACTATCTAACCGTTTTTTAGGTTTTTTTTAATTGTGTATTTTGCTGACATGCCCAAGACAGGATATTTTTAAGCCCATATTTTTTTAGAGGCACAGACAAATTGGGCGGGTGAGCCAGTGTAGGTAGGATTGTAGTTCGTAGTAGACAGTAAATAAACTTTTTTTTGTTAACGAGGTGGAAAATCCCTTCGGATCTCCGGCTCCTCAGGGGCTAAGGAGTCAGGTATGTGGTGATTCCACTGAAAACCAACCCGACCGACGTTCTCAGGCGCCCTGCTCTGAGGAGGACCCGGACCATGTTATTTCAGGTACCCCCCAGGAATAACCCCGCGTCTATAGAGACTGGGGAAGAATCCTGGGGAAGCCTTGGCTTTCCCCTGCCAGTCGGACCAAACGTTATATGTTGCCACCTGACCGCAATTTTGCGACCAGGTCGTCCTTGCTGACCGCATCAATTAATCAGCTACCAGAGGTCTTCACTCTCTCTCAAAATAAACCTAATATGCAATCCTACTTGTGTCGTTATCCTCAATTCTAAGGGGCGTGACCTCTATTTGGTTCTATTGTGCTAGTGATAGCTTGCCACATGTTTCAGTCTTGAGCAGTGTGTAGAGCAGCATGTATCGTGGTGCCGAGAGTAGAGCAAACTTGGTCAGCCCAGCGCAACGGGCTACGGGCCCTGGCCATTTTACCCTCTATCTCGCTCGTCACCATCTGTCTCTCAAAGTTATCGCCTTCTCTCCTCGCAACGATAATACTATGCAATACTAGAGAGAATTTTAGTGAGTAACTTACATTATTTATATTTAAGTTGGCTGAAGAATGATTATTAGTTTTATCTGTATAGGTTATTAGTAGTAACTAGCTGCTGCCCGCGGCTCCGCCCGCGTGTATGTCGGTTATCGTGGCAAATAGTAGTCTATGTGTTATTCTGATGTATAAGCTATTTCACTGTAAAGTTTCATCCAAATCCGTTTAGTAGTTTTTGCGTGAAAGAGTAACTAACATACACACTTACAAACTTTCACCTTTATAATGTTCGTGTAATTGATGATAAAAACGGTTAAACAAACAAAAACATAATACCATGTATAATTTAACATATAATATATTTGGTGCTAGTCGCATTTGAAAAATATAACAGCCTGACACTGACAACTTACCTACCTACAACCTATGTAATGTAATTAAAATAAAAACGAAGTTTGTACGTGGAATTTTGCACGTGTAACTTCTAAAAAAAACTGTCAATACTTAACCTTAGTCCTATATTACTTTAAGTAAAATGCGTTTTTAGCTAATTGTAAATGCCTTGAAAATTCGCAAAACGGACACAACCAACATCGTCGTCTGCCCTCACGCGTCAACCTACCTACCCGCGTTCGGGTCGCGCACTCAGCGATGAGCAACCTATTCTCCGCGCCAACCGCCATGCGCCATCGTAATATCACGCAGTCGGTTTGTCATTATCGCAACTATTAATTTTAATATTTATTTATTTGTCTTTATTTGTATGTATTTATTTGTATAAATATTGATTTGTCCAAATGATGTAGCGCAAAAGATATATTTTATCTACTTTAAATACCAGAAGCGATAAATGTGTCCATTTTCATTTAGGAATCAACTTATTACTACCAGACCAAATGTGCATTAGAAATAAATCATTAATTTTTATTGTAGTTATGGTTCACTATGTTGGCTTTAATGGCTTACACATTTTAACTATAACGGCTTTTAAGATAAACATTTCCATCAAACATTACATATGTAAAACTTTAGCGATTTTGGCGGCTCACGCCAGTATAGCTCACAGATGGTAGATTTTTTCTACTACCTACTTGACACTTATCGTCATATTTTAGAGAATTCACACACTATCTTTATTATTTGTAGCCTATGTGCTATTCTGAAGTTTATGTTAAATTACTGTAGTGTAATTCAAATCCGTTCAGTAGTTTTTGCGTGAAAGAGTAACAAACATCCATCCATCTATCCAACCATACATCCTTACAAACTTTCACATTTATAATATTAGTAGGACTAACGCTATGATCCGTTGCACTTTGCAAGACTTTCTTTGTATTTCTCAGAAGACAGTAAATCAGGTATGTAGTTTCTTCATTGTGCGTATAAAATACTGAAACAAAGTGCTTCGTGCGAGTCTTTATTATTTCATGTGTTAAACGTTGTCTCTTTCCCGAGGCTCTCTCGTAATATACATATAAATATATAAATCAGATATCAGATAAATCTCAAAGTATTCCAATACTTTAACGTTTTTTCGTAGATGCCCATGAATAAAAACTATAATTAATACTGAGCAAGATTGCAACAAAATGTCAAAAAATGTATAAAAGGAAAGTTCATGCTAACCGAAATTGGGTTAAAAAATCATTTATCACTTACGCATCCCGTCAATAAACTCTTATTATGTAGTAGCGGTTTTTTTTTCTCCCGATTTCAGGGCTCGAACTCACGGTAATAGTTATGAGTATTTCTTTTTATATGTATGTATTCCCTAACCCTGTATAAGCATGCTATTTCACTGATATGTCCACATATTGAGACAGTGTTACCTTTATTTAAAGAGCTTCACTGTATACTATGTTATGTGTAATGCCATTGGAACAATATACGAACATATTTGCAGCATCGCTCACCCTCGACAGAGCCACATAGAGCTTTCCGTTGCTGAAACAGTTTGTGGTGAGGTCTATGCCTGCGGTGCGCAACGTCTGACCTTATGTCTTGTTTATCGTCATCGCAAAGCATAAACTCACATACTCACCAGACACTGCACGCGTTTAAAGCGGAAGGGGAAATAAACTATGGATTGTGGTCATCCTTTAAGATAATAGTCTAAAAAGACATATAACATAAATCAAACAAAATAATTTAAGTTTCTCGCAGATTGCACGAAATAAAATTATCAATTTTTTTGAAATTTTGTCTGCGACATAAACGCCTTGTGATTGGTTGCAACTCTGGTGACGTCACATGCTAATAAACGAAAGATTCCTCTATTGAATATTGTTTGCGTTTTATGTTTTCGGAGTGGTAATAATCGATCTGTGAGCTAATTCTGCAGTACTTTTTTTTAATAAACTATTTAATAAGTGGTTCGAAAAAAAAGGAACCAAATTTTGTGCGTGCCGATAACAGCAACCTACATAAGATAGACGCTTTTATGTTTGCACTTTTCTATCTATACAAATAAATAAAATTGGAGTGTGTTTGCAATATTAAAATAACCGATTTTTACTATATGCCTATGTATATATATACACGGTACATATACCAAAAATGTAGTTAAAAATGTTTTGGTCTGTCTGTTTGTTTCTTCCGGGTAATCTCTGGAACGGCTGGACGGATTTTGACGGAACTTTCACTGGCAGGTAGCTGATGATCCAGGAAGTAACTTGGGCTACTTTTTTTTAGACTAACTTTGTCCCGCGGCGTTATCTGTGGAACAACAATAACTGCGGGTAACACCGCGGCGTTCAGCTAGTACATAATAATAACACTGATAACTATGCTGCAGAACTGAAAAAATGTTAAAGCAGCTATGTTGCACTTGCATAAGTACAACATAAAATTGTTTCTGTAACCTCTGGAAAAATTCATTCATTATTTTTGTAAAATCTAATTTACTTTATGTAGGTAGATATATCTCAATGCTTTTAGGTTACATTTTGAAATAGTACAAAGCGTGGTATTTAAAGATGTTATCTGACCCGACGGACTTCGTACCACCATATTTTTCTTTCGTTACCAGCTACCCATGGGTAGGGTGTAGTCACGGACAAAAAAACTTTTTCCTTTATTTTTTAATTTTTCTTGTACACAAACCTTGTCCTAAGAATAACTAACACATAAAACAAATATATAATTTTGTGTAGCCGATCGAAAGTTACGCGCATACATACATTTCGGCGTAACACCGCGAGACAAAGTTAGTCTAAATAAAGTGGCCTAAGTTACTCCCTGGATCATTAGCTACCTGCCAGTGAAAGTCCCGTCAAAATCGGTCCAGCTGTTCTAGAGAATACCCGGAACAAACAGACAAACATACAGACAGACAGACAAAAAATTTTTTAACTACATTTTTGGTATATGTACCGTGTATACACACATATGCATTTAGTAAAAAGCGGTTATTTTGATATTACAAACAGACACTCCAATTTTATTTATTTGTATAGATGTATAGATTTGTTCACTGTGGCACTACACACCATTTATTCGACATTTTCTATACAAATAAATAAAATTGGAGTGTCTGTTTGTAATATTAAAATAACAGCTTTTTAATCAATGTATATGTATATATACACGATACATATGCCAAAAATGTAGTTAAAAAATTTTTTGTCTGTCTGTCTGTCTGTCTGTCTGTCTGTCTGTCTGTCTGTCTGTCTGTCTGTTTGTTCCGGGTAATCTCTGGAACGGCTGGACGGATTTTGACGGGACTTTCACTGGCAGGTAGCTGATGATCCGGGGAGTAACTTAGGCTACTTTTTTTGACTAACTTTGTCGCGCGGCGTTACTCGCGGTACAACAATAACCGCGGGTAACACCGCGGGGTTCATTAATTAATAAAATTGGGGAAAACTGATAAAATTAACTTAAACTGCGCTGTTTTGTTTTGTTGTGGCTAGAGTGTGACGTCACGCGTCTCATGTGACCAGTGCCATTACAGAAATATCGTTTTTTGAAATGGTTGTCAAACTTGAACTTTATCTTAAATTTAAGTTCATTTTATCAGTTTTCCCCAATTTTATTAATATTATACTATTATAATAGTTCATAATACAGTAGAAATTCTGCAAAATATCGGAATGTGCTAATTATGTAAAAAAGAATAATTTAAAACGATTTCCAATAATTAGTCAAATAGCCTATTATTGGGTAAAAGTGGTAAGTAAAGTAACGAATTTAAAAATTTGATCCGGTAAAGTAGTCATTTCACCACCCGATGGATGAAGCAATATTCTGTACTTTGACCAGACATGCGACATAATATCTTATTGTTTAAAGCTGTGCCCGCGACTTCGTCCGCGTGGATCTCCTTTTACAATAATGTTTTTTTTGTAACTATAGACTATTAAATTACAATTTGATAGATAAATATGACGCTGCCTTTAAAATCTATTTAATTACATTTATTCAAAGTGGACGCTTCCGGTACGTATGCATAAAGATTTGTGGAACTACTGACCCAGGAAAAAGCGACGTACAACTGCCCATGTGAAAAACATGAGACTAAGATCTACTCCAGCAACGCGGAAAGTCTGATGATGCGATTTATTTATTGTCATTGCATAAATTTACTTATTTGAAATTATACTTATTAATTTTACAACTATAAATATAATGAAAAGAAGGAGAAAAAACACTAAACAAACTAATTATATTATTATCTAATACCTACTTTAAACTGATATCTAAAAACTACGTATCTATGTATTTTTTAAATCTAAAGCGCGCTTATTCCGAGAAGAGTCAATAAGAACCACGTTCGTTCGCATTAACAGTGACAATTCGAGTGGAGTCAGCGCGTGAGCGCTCCCGCCTTTTTCCCGCCGCTTCGCGTGTTAAACAAAAATCAACCGTAATGTCGTACTTATACTGGTGCGGCGAGATTTGGAAGTTTTATTTCATCTATATCTTGTGTGTTTATTAATTATAATTTTATAATTCTGTATTTTATTTTAAAAAGATATAAAAGTGTATAGTGATAAGGATATATCCATGTGAAATACAACATATTGAAGTATTTAATACACCTTGAAGAAATGCCTAACACTTACACGTTATTGTGGCTAATTTATAAAAGATAGAAATATACTATTTAGGACTTTTTTGTAGATCTTTTGAAGACCATCATTTTTGTAGTACATATTTTTGGTGTATGATCAACGTATGCGAGGATAAGAGCTCGAAAGCGAAAATTTACATCCGACTTGCTTCAAATTTATCGTCACTGCTCAGCTCCTATGCATCTTAGCGTTATGTTATATAGCCTATAACCTGCCCAAGAGTATGGACTACAATCGTACAAAGTTTGGTTAAAATCCCTTCAGTAGTTTTTGACCCATGCGTGCACATACAGACAGACAGACAGACAGACAGACAGACAGACAGACAGACAGACAGACAGACAAAAAACTTACTGATTACATTTTTGGCATCAGTATCGATAACCATTCATCCCCCAATATTAATTTTTAATATATATTCAATGTACAGAATTGACCTCTCTACAGTTTTATTATAAGTATAGATATTCTGTACCTTCTGAACTAGTGTATACTGCCTCTCAGAAGGCACTATTCATCGATAGGCAGCCTGACGTCTATGGCTACAATTAGAAAAGAATCACCAGGCTAAAAAAACTTATATAGTGCAGATATATTTTGACTGCACGTATGGCATAAGTGGTTTTAAGAATCACCATGCAGCTTCCTACTTCGTCAAGTGTTGTGGTTTAAAATCCCATTTGGGCAAACAGTTCGTGTGTTCCACAAATTGTTGTTATGAATCTGATTGTTCTTAGTCTCCGTTTCTTGTATGTTTGTATAGTTCATCGCGACACATGATATATTCTTAATGCGGATGTTGTCTTTTATATAAAGAAACCTTTTAATTAAGCACTATTTACAATGAAGCACCACTGCCTCGGTGGCACTGTGGTGGCGTACGGCAACTGTATGCATGAGGTCTCGGATTCGAATCCTGGGTCGGACCAAATGTTTGTATGATCTGCAAATATTTGTTTCGGAGATTGGGATATTTTCTTTGTATAATACAAAAAAAGTATTTATGTATTCATATCAGTTGTATTGTACCCATAATACAAGCCGCTTGCTTGCAAGTGTTAGATGTCCGAAATATCTATTTATTTATTCGTGTATGTAAGTATGGCGAGCTATAAACAAACCGTTACAAACCCGGTGTCTATTGACCAAATTTATGTCTTTCTTCACAATTTCATGTTTGTTTAAGCACCTAATTATGTAGCCAAAGCGTTAGAATTAAACAGCTTTAACACAAGTTTTAACGAGCACACAACGGTTCATCCTTATGTAAATTATAGAGGTGGCAAATTGACCAATCAGTATTACCCCGGTGTTATAAGATAACAGTATGTTCATGCTGATGCCTCTGCTTTGTCTATTATCCATACTGATATTATAAATTCGAAAGTAACTCCGTCTGCCATGTCCTTACGGCTTAACCGCTAAACCGCATGGCATGGAGATGCTTTGATTCTTGAGAATCTTGAGGAAGAGCATAGGCTACACTTTACCGCGATAACCAACATACACGCGGGCGGAGCCATGGGCGAATAATACTGTTCTTCATTCTATGAATTTAAATATATGTATATTGAAACCATAAACAGAGACACAGGGAGACTGTCATAGACAATAAAGAAAACATTTTATTTTATCTTCAATATCAGCGTAGTAAACTTTTAAAATTAAATCTTATTATAAACAACTTTGCGTATAAGGTCCTGTTTCACCGGTTACAAATAAGTTTCGGATAGCTTATCTGACATATGGTTTGACACAATTTATAAGGAAGATAAATCAAATTATCTGTCACCTAAGTTATCCGAAACCAGTAAAAAAGTAATAACTAAAACCCAACTACGACAAAAAAAAGGACGCTGAAAAAGTATGAAATTAGTTTCAAAAGCCGTAGTCACACTTTACGTAGAAATGTACCACACATTAACAACGCGTGACTACGGCTTTTGAAACTTGTTTCATACTTTTTCATAGCTATTACTTTTTTATTTAAACTGTTTTGGTGCTGTTATAATTTAAATATCACAATTATCGAATAAATACGGACAAAGTCACGAGCAAATGCTAGTAATAAATATTTTCTTGAAATGGCCGCTGGGGGCCCCACATTAGGTTCCGTGACACTTCATATAGCCTACAACCAATCAATAAGCTTCTAACGATACCTCATTTGCCCAGTTCTAATAAGTAGTTGAGGAGCTATGAGGAACAAATGAACACACATACATAGCCTGTCAAAATCATAACCCTCATTTGACTTAGCCATAGTTGGGTAAAAAGGTCCTAAGTTTGGATAAATAAAAAATAGAAATAAAAAACGGTAAAAAATAACTTGTCGATATAATTATGTACTCGTAGATATTAGGCAGTGACTGGATTGGCAGGTTGGCGCCACCGCGGCCAACTAATGAAATGGTTACGTTGGCAGAAAGCAAATGAGCTGTTTCACTTGATCTCGTTTGTAAAGTATGTCTATTTGTGAACCACTTAACTAGTTCTCGGTCAGGTTCATTCATTGCACAACATTGAATGCTAAATAAATATATCTAAATATTTAGACCAACGTTGTTTCAACAAGCTCTCCTCTCAAAAAAAATGTACTTTCTTCCATTCTTTGTTGTTTTGTTTTTATTTACCTACCCGTTTAAAAAAATATAAGGTTTTAAATTCGATGTGTTTTATTATTTTTGAATTCTTTTCTAGGCGGATACAAAAAGTATTTTAAGGAAAAATACCATTAAGGGTGGTAGCTAGAGAATGAAGACGTAGAGAATACAATTATTTCATTAACAATTGATGATAATGTATTCGAATCAAAGACGTTTTATTTTTTTTAAACACATAATCACTTATTTGGGTCACAATGAAATTAGCAAACTAATAACTCTCATACTCTGTCTGTCTGTTTGTCATTACTTTCACGGCTAAACCGTTACACCGATTTAAATGAAATTTCATATAGAGATAAATAAATATTTCGAACATCTAACACACAACGCCATCTGGTCCCATACTAAGCAGAGTTCGTGATATTGGTACAAGACAACTGATATAAATACATATTTACTTTTTTTTTGTAAATACATTCATATTATACATAGAAAATACCCAAACTCCGAAACAAATATTTGCAGATCATACGAACATTTGATAAGACCCGGGAATCGAACCCGAGACCTCAAGCACAGCAGTCGCTTACGCTACAGTGGTAGCGTAGCGTAGCCCAGTGGGGCTACCGAGCAGTCAAACTTTGTTTCTTGAGAAAGGACATAGGCTACTTTGTACCGTTATAACCGAGATACCCGCGTGCAAAACCGCGGGCAAAAGTTAGTAAAAAACATTTCCAATTCTCATATGCCTTTGTAACCAAACTTTCATAAGCCTTGGTTAGAATACATTATTGTAACACATTTTACAAATAACACATCTGACTTGGCATTAGATACAGCTTTAGCCCAGTCATATTAGGGCTTTCACCTCGGAATGAAAGATAATAAGCTGCAAATTGGTATGAACCTTTGTTTTGTCATTCTAAATGTTGTCTCAAAAGTCACAATCGTTATCGTGTCCGCGTCTCAAGATATTCAAGGTCAAAGGTCACAAAAATCGGTTTTTCGCGAATATCTGGCTTCCTATCGGTTAAATGAGATTTGCATTTATTATAAAAGTTGTAGGCTATAAAATTCCCTACAACTTTGTTTAAACTTTTTTTTCATACGACTAACCGTTTTGAAGGTAGAGCGCGAAGAGTGCACATCGTACAGTCATATACGGCCTAATGCAAGGTCAAGCGTGAGTTATGGTTATCAGTACGTTATAAAGTCAATTATTTACTTGGAAATTATAATTATTAAACAATGCCTATTATTTATGTACTAACTATTAATTATTTATATGTAATTAAAGTAAGTAACTTGATTATCCTTTTCTATTTTTTAATATCATTTCTTCCAAAAAATGTGATAATGTTTTTGGTATTTCTTCATTAATACAATCTAGCATTTTATTCGGAGGTGGATACGTTTTTGTTTCAACTACAGATGATCTGATGTCTTCCCTAATAATAGCCGCAGCAGCTTCTACAATCCGTAGACGTTCTTCTACAGGAGTACTTTTTTTATTTTTGTACCAAGCTTTTGATAATACGTTAAGCTGTGTATCACGGAAAGATATAATTGTAAATGATCCAATTTTTTTGTGATTATTATATCAGTTAAATACTTTTGTTGTAATTTTGTAATAATTGTCTTATCGTCAGGTATGTATTCCGTAGGGACATCTTTAAGTTCTTTCAAAGTAAATTGAGAATCTTCATTATTTTCTATATAATAAAAAATCTCCTTCATTGCTTGAGTGACTTGATCATCTTGGCGAGGCTTTTTATCTGCAGATGGTACTCGGGTTAAAAAGTTGGTATAGCAAATAGTATGATACTTTGCTTCAGCAGCGATCAAATCATACTCGTAATATATACGTTCCTTTACTAATTCTCCTAAGGAATCGTTTCGTTCTTCTGCTCTCTTAATTACGTTGTCTTTGAATGCAAGAGTACTTACATTACTTATTGTCCGTCTATACTTTAATTTTATTTCTTTTCTGCTATTTCATCAGCTTCTTGGCCACAAAATAAGCATAACTTTCCAAAATCAAAGACTTCATTTCGTTTTTTACGAGGTGCACTTGACTTGTTGAAGGTTCACTCTCATCTGTGCGTCGTTTTGATGCAATAATAACATTTTTACTCGTGTACACTTTTCGACACTCGGAATGCACATTTACAGAACTTAAAGTATTTAAATAGTCTATATGTCCATCATTTCTTTCAATACTTGCAGTTTTTAAAGTTTGTAAACCACGTACGACATTCACAGAAACACCTTCTGAAAGTTTCTTATCACATATAAAACACAAATCAGCCATAGCTCTTAAAACCGTACGTCCGTAGTTGCAACGGTACAATTTCAAACTAACGAATAATCTTGACTCATACAAAGTGGAGAGAGTGGCCTTGAATACTATAGAACATCTGTCCCGGCAATGAATAGAAAAGGGCATAGGGTAGGGACAAGTATTTCCAGGTATATAAGTATTGAGAAATTTACGCGTTTTAAAGAAAAGATATATAATGTCGTGTTAACTTAAAATAAAACTAAAATATATAATCCAGAATTAATAATATTTTATACTTAAATAGTTAAATATGAATAATTATATATAAATAATCAAGTTACTTACTTTAATTAAATATAAATAATTAATAGTTAGTACATAAATAATAGGCATTGTTTAATAATTATAATTTCCAAGTAAATAATTGACTTTATAACGTACTGATAACCATAACTCACGCTTGACCTTGCATTAGGCCGTATATGACTGTACGATGTGCACTCTTCGCGCTCTACCTTCAAAACGGTTAGTCGTATGAAAAAAAAGTTTAAACAAAGTTGTAGGGAATTTTATAGCCTACAACTTTTATAATAAATGCAAATCTCATTTAACCGATAGGAAGCCAGATATTCGCGAAAAACCGATTTTTGTGACCTTTGACCTTGAATATCTTGAGACGCGGACACGATAACGATTGTGACTTTTGAGACAACATTTAGAATGACAAAACAAAGGTTCATACCAATTTGCAGCTTATTATCTTTCATTCCGAGGTTGACCCCTTTTTTTACCTAATATGACTGGGCTACTTGTCAGTTGTCTGTCAACTTACAGAAGCGAGTCTTTAGTGACCCACAGATCTAATTTCCTCAAAACAAGCTTGTGAAAGACGCTCTTCATAGAAGGACTGTTCTGTAGTCTTTAAATTTTGTTTGTGAATATAGATATACAAAGAACACAGATAAGTCTCCTTTTCTTTCGACTCAAACGCTTTCTTTATTTGTATTCATCTGTTGACAACCTTAGCCATGAATAAAAGCAGTTTTGTTATTTTTATGGTTTACTAGCTTTCGAAATCTATCGCCTATCTCCTTACTCAAATCAAAGTATCTTCATGCCAAATCTCATTGTAATCTTGGTGAGAAGCATATTATCCTTCTCCCACGTCAACTGATTTTCAAACTTTTCTTTTCTTAAATTAAAGAAATCATCATCAATGAATCAAAACAAATCTTACAGGCAATGGTTGCCTGTAAGATATTGCCTTGGAGCGATAAGGCCGCCACTTGTACATACTTCATAATAGTTTTAAGTTTATCATATATTTTTTATACGCTGGTGTACAATAAAGAGATTTATTATTATTATTATCATCAGTCCTATCATCAGATATGATACAGGCTTCTCTTTAAAAGGGAAGTTTTTGTCTACTTTATGTCGCTCAAATCAAAAGGGTTAGTATAAGATCTATGTCAAGATTTCCTTCTGTTTGAAGTTCTGTTGAATTGTGGGAATTCATCATTATTTTAGTGCCGTCACATTTCGAAAATTACTAATTTTACGTTGTTGTTGCGTGTATAATAATAATGGAGGTAAACGAAAATTGAAAATCTACTTTCTTAAAAGAATCATCTCCAAAGGAATGCCATTTGAAAACCGCACAACTAGAATCAGTATTGTAACGTTTCGAAAAAAGTTTAAATAAAAGCTATTTGATTCAGAAATATTCAAGAATGGAGTCTAGCTATACTAAGTAAATACCTAGTTTTTGATAAGACGGCCGTGTGTGAGATGTGTGAAGTTATTGCTATCATCGGTCTGATAAAGATTTGTCTCCGAGATTGACCAGTCCCTTCTTAAGCAGTAAGGTCAGTGACCCGACAAGGTGCATCGTGGTCCCGTTACCAAGCTCGGAGTCGTTTTTCGTTGGCAACTTTGTTTTTGTTTGAAGTTGGTTCTTAAGTATCATTGGTGCTCCGACAACATCTGATGCAGAAAAAGAGATTAAGCAGAATACAGCAATTTCAGCGCTTCACGTTTTAACGCTGTAAACGTGGACGGAAAGCCTTTACGAAATGTAAAGAAATATAGAGTATTTATTTTTACCCGACTTCGGCAAAGCCAAAGGAGGGTTATGATTTTAGCAGGCTATGTATGTATGTATACGTGTTTAGTATCATTGGAAAAGGCGTAACTCGTGCATTTCAAAAAAATATATATTATTCATATTTGCTCATGGCTTTGTCCGTATTTATTTGATAATTGTGATATTTAATATACTTTGCAAATAAATTAATATTATAACGCCACCAAAACATTTTAAATAAAAAAAAGTGAAACTAAAACCCAACTACGACAAAAAACACGCTGAAAAAGTATGAAACAAGTTTGAAAAGCTGTAGCCACGCGTTGTTAAAGTGTTTATATTCTATGTAACGTGTGACTACGGCTTTTTTACGTTTGGTCCTTTCAAAATGACTCTAATATGCCTGATAGAAAGCATAAGCAGAATCCAAGAGAGGTGATCACCATATTGCGAATGCGGACAATGCAACAATGCAGCATGGTGACTCCCACACCATGGTGGGCTAGTGATGCTTCTGTATCATTGCACACTACAGTGCGATCACTGTCATTTTACGTTGATTTTCTGTGCAGGGTAGTAAGGTTTTAAGAATATAGTCTTTTGAGAAAATGATATTTAGCGACAGATCGGTAGTACCGCCCCGGTCAAGTCAATCAGCGTGGCTCTACTACCTTGGGTTTTAGTTTTAACTTTTTTTGTAATTATTATTTGAATTTAAATTATTATATTACCTACGATTTTAATGCGCTCAAATCATCTTAAATGGGAATAAATTGTATTCTCCATTATGTTTTTACAGTTAAAAACTTAACATAGTTTTTTGAGGTGTTTCCTCAGTTAGTCAGTAAGTTAGCTGTAGGAATCCTCAGTGGAAACACCAATCGTAATAGTCTGTTTAATATTGTTTGTTAACTTTAATCATAGTAAAGTATTGCTTTTTAATTATTGATTAATTTGCCACGGTCGATGGTGAGATTTTTTCTTAATACTTGAATGAAATTTAATTAAGAACCTCCCCCGAAATACTAAGTATAGTTTTCGAAATCGGGTCGCAAATAACAAAAATAAAATAGAACTATACTAAAATACTTAAAGCTTTAACACCAAAATTAATGTTGTACGCAGTATGTTGAATCTTAAGTTTTTTCAATGATGACAGTTTTATAAAATTTTATTTCTTTACATATTATTTATTGTAATAGTGTAGTGTCGTATTCGTTAGAGTTCCAGAACATTTGTTAATTTATTATGTTGCGATTCGTGAAAACCTGTAATTGGCTTGATGGTGTATATCAAAAAAACTAGATTTTTTTTTTAATAATGAAAATAAAAACCTAAAGTTTCTGTTAAAAATTCAGCTTGAAACACATCGGTGCAAAGTGCTTAAAGCGGCTGCCGGTCGCATCGCATCTGATGGACCGGTCAGCAGTGCCGTTACGTAGAACAGGTCACAACAACTGTTGATGTCTATACTTATGTCTTTTAAACACAAATTAAAACTTCCTAGATATGGGCATAGAAAGTAAGGAAGTAATTAACCCCTTTAATTTGACGTACTCTTAGAAAGATGGAATTTTTTTCGCTAAAGTAGTTTGGCTCGAACGAAGATTTACCTCGGCCTCTCAAAAAACCGATGTTAAGTAAGCCTTAGGAAAGTAGTAACTAAGTAAGACTACCAGAGGCCAAAGCCTCTCCCCTGTGTCTAGAGGTAGTTTTTTTTTTAAAAGATAACTTCCGTACTAGGAATATTTCCTGTATAGCAGGGCTTTACAGACGTTCATAAAACGGACGTAAAGAACAACAATTTGTGAATTATATAAAGTACTAGCTGAACCCTGCGGTGTTACCCGCGGTTATTGTTGTACCGCGAGTAACGCCGTGGGACAAAGTTATTCTAAAAAAAGTAGCCTAAGTTACTCCCTGGATCATCAGCTACCTGCCAGTGAAAGTCCCGTCAAAATCCTTCCAGCCGTTCCAGAGATTACCCAGAACAAAAAGACAGACTGTCAATTTTTTTTTAACTACATTTTTGGTATATGTACCGTGTATACATACATATTACATACCTACATACGCATTTAGTAAAAATCGGTTATTTTGATATTACAAACAGACATTCCAATTTTATTTATTTGTATAGATGACCAATTTGCTTTCTTCTTAAATCATTGCAAACATAAGGAAAAAATTTCAAGTAAGTTGCTACCCTGAGTTCGAATGGCACAGTGGTATATAAACGGTCACCTCGCCGCATCCTATTGTGTTTTGTGTTGTGGGTTCAATTGGAAAATCTAAATATATAGAGTACTTAATCTTAATCACGTCACAGATGCGTACGGGCCGCTTGCGGGTGTTTTACCACATCCTTTTATTACCACATCCAGCTGGTTATGTTTCTCCTTCGTGTTTATCCTTGTACAGCAGCTGCACTTTCCAATTTATATTTCCAGTAGATCCTCACAAATTGCTGATGTGCTAGACATTTTCTTCTAGTAAACCTTTTTATTTGTATGACTAGCTGGACCCCGCTGGTGTCACATAGCGGGTAACGCCGCGGGACGAAACTAGTCTAAAAGCAGTAGCCTAAGTTACTCCTCAGATCATTAGCTATCTGCCAGTGAAAGTCCCGTCAAAATTGGTCAAGCCGTTTCAGAGATTACCCGGAACAAACAGATAGACCGATCAATAGACAGACAATAAAAAATATTGGTTCATGTATCGTGTTTACGTAGTCATATGTATTTATTAAGAAGTTCATTCCAATTTCATTTACTTGTATAGATAGATATAGGTATATGTACTTCTAGACGACAACGTATAACAGCCAACTAAGCAGGAGAGGTTATAATTCATAAGTTTTATGCGCAATCTATACATCTATATCTATACAAATAAATAAAATTGGAGTGTCTGTTTGTATTATTAAAATAACCACTTTTTATTATATGCATATGTATGTATATACGGTACATATACCAAAAATGTAGTTAATTTTTTTTTGTCTGTCTGTCGGTCTGTCTGTCTGTCTGTTTGTTCCGGGTAATCTGTGGAACGGCTGGTCCGATTTTGACAGGACTTTCACTGGCAGGTAGCTGATGAACCAGGAGAGATCAGGCGCAGGACCGATGGCTGTACGTACTCTCCGAGGCACGAAGGCTAAGACCACAACTTCCAAACTGTTCTTAAGCATTTCTATAATTAGAAAAGCTCTTTAAATTAACACAAATCCTGTATTACCCTATAGTACCCTCGAATCTGTCCAGTATTATATAGTAGAACAATTAGGCAGCGCAGTGGATTTTTAAAGATTATTGATTACTTTACCCTTCTTTTTAAAAACAGATCGTGTTTTGGCTGCAGGTAAGGTATTAAAAGAAAGGACTTGGAGAAATGTGTGTCATAATCTACATAAATATAGTAGATACATAAATAAATACATCTTACAACTACTATAGCGTGAAAGTTTTGAACTGTGTTCATTCTAATGTGGCAGAACAGCTGAACGTATCTGGATAAAATTTAGCGCAATAGCATAGCATAAAATTCTTGCAGCGGTCACTATTATACGCATGTACAATAGTGGCCAGTACAACGTTTTAAATTTTCCTCAGCTAAGCTGCAAATAAAAGCTAGCCAAGTAAATTTATAATAACGAAATTTGTAAAATATTATTTCAATAGTTCTGTCAATTTTATACCGTTTAGACATGTACTTTTAAAAATGTTAAACTGTTTTACGTTTTTTTAGGAACTGAAAAAGAGACAGAACTGAAAATACTACATACCTCAAAAACAGTTTTTTATTTATTTTTCGCGTCACCTTTAGTGAAGCGAGGCAGGGTATTTTATTTTAACTGCAACTGTAAAAATGTACCAATATGGCAAATCTTACGAATTATAGCCAAGAGAATAACGAAAGTGGTTACGTAAAGTTACCGATAAGATAAACAGTGTTATCCATTTATCACATCTAGTTACCGAAAATTCGAAGAAAGTTTACACTCAGGCGATAAGGGACTTTATGTGAATGACTTTTCCCTGACTTTCGTGGCAATCACTACAAGTGAATAATGTCATAAATATTCGTGAACAAGTCTTTAAACAAAGTGAGAGTCGTTGAGCTAATAATAAATTCAATGATATACTTAGTGTGGTGTTATATCATCATCAACAACCCATAACGTCCCACTGCTGAACTCGGGTCTCCTCTCAGGACTGGCAACACAGCGTTGTGGCTACGTCATCTTGCCGTTAGATGTTTCTAAGAGGCCCACAGGCCTCCAACTAAGCTACACGACTGTTATCATACGATACAAGCGGGACCGACTGCTTAACGTGACCTCCGAATCACGGAGACGCTCATGGTAACATGCAACTAGCGGTCACCCATCCAGGTACGGACCGTGCCGTCGTTACTTAATCTCGGTGATTGTTTCTAATCGTGGTGTTATAACCTTCATTTAAATTACATTTTTTTTCAACAGGCTGGTAATATAAAAGAGAAAACAGCCAAGAAACTCGTAATTTAGAGGTTCATTCTCAAAGGATCCATGGATAAGATTCATGATGGATTTAAAGAAAATGTTTTTCTCATTAGATCCTAATTTTAAGATGTGGATTTAAGTACTGAGAATTTTTTATTCGTACAATCTCAGAGGATACTTTGTTTAGATTACTTTTGATCCATAATGCAACTAATGACGATTTTATTTTTCAGAAGGTCCTAATTTTTTAAATTTTTCCTACCTTTACCCATCTCCTCGTTCATTGCTTCATCTTTTATTTTTTCGCAAAAAAATCTACATCAAGATGTGTCCAGAACTCAAAATAATCATATTCACTTGTTTTAGCGATTTTTATAGCAATTATTTTTTTCCAACAAAAAAAGAATTATCATTAGATCCATCATGGATTTGGCCAACGGCTCTGAGAATGAACCATTTCCTTAAAATTTATTATCGTAAACCAAACCCTGTTTAACAGCATTACGTATTTATTCAAACTTAGAATTTTAAATTAGACTGAATACCTGTCTCATTTCATATAATTATAATTTCTTGTTAAGAGTCTCGCGTTAATAAAAATGATGATAGGAAGTGTAAAGAATAAGGAATGCATGAATGGAAGACATGGAACAAATATGGTGAATACCTGTTACTCGATCTGGTCATTGGCGAAAACGGAGTCCTAACCGCTGGGTCAAATATTTTAGAGTAAAAATAATACTCAAAATTTAGTTTTAAAAAGTATAATCTTAACTTTATATAATACAAACTTCAACGTATTGTTGTGCTCAATTCGATGTTTACTAATGTGGCTTAATATATTCCTATTTAAGTACTTATAGGTATTACTAACAGTACATCACAACTCCATGGCTAAACTTATCTATAAACTTAATATCTAGCTATTATTTATTTGTTCTTTTATTAAGTTCTTAGTAGCGTGTTCGTCTGTCCTTGTTGCGGGCGTGGTTCGCGAGGCAAAGACCGAATACCGCAGCGACCAACTGAAAAAAAAATCAATTTTTATAGTCGAATACTACTACATTTAGACCAGTTCCATTATTTCTTTTTCTGTTGTGTAAAACCTTTTTTGACATTTCATTCACAGCACAGATATCTATAGAAATAAAAAAAATGGAGTGTCTGTTTGTAATATTAAAATAACCGCTTTTTGATGAATGCATATGTGCATATGTACGTATGTACGTATATGTATAAAAAATATATTTTTTTACAAATTTTGTATGCCTGTCTGTTTACTTGTTCCGGCTAATCTGTAGAACCGCTGGACCGATTTTGACGGGGCTTTCACTGATACGTAGCCGATGATATATGTAATAAGTAACTGAGGCTACTTTTTAGATTAGATTCGCCCTGCGACCATACGACAATACTAGATAGCTAGTTTTTTTTTATAAAAGACAACACCGCAGTTGGAATTAATCCTGTGACGCGGGGCCTTTGCAAAAATACATGACACGGACACAAAGAACACCCTGAGTCGGAACAACCATTTGTAGATCATACAAAGTGTTGTACAATGTGAATATTGAACCCATAACACTCTCACCGCAGTAGTAGGAAGCAGTTATACCACTGCGCCATCTGCACTTCTTATCACCTATCGTTTTTTTTTTTTATTTTGAACAATATAAGGAAAAAGATAGGTTTTTAGGTCCCTATCTCACGATTACAAGGACCTTATCTCTCCTATTTAACTTGTTCGATATACATATCTGATACCGTGTTTATTAACCATCAGTGTGTTTATAACATAACAGTCAGTTCTCTTTACAGCACGCATGACCCACTCGGAGTACTAAAGATTCAATAGACGAGTACATGAATTAAAACATATGTTCATAACTCCTAGCAATTTACTATGTAATTTGCACTAGGTGCTTTAAGATGTAAACCATACATATAAATCCAAAGTGTCTAAGGAAGTATGTATTTACAGTACAGACATCAAATATCAATTTAGAACATTTTTGTCGGCCTGTTCCTGCTTATTTTTAGAACGGCTGGAATGATTTTGTTGCGAATTTCACTGGCAGATAGCTGATATTACAAGTGGTAACTTAGGCTACTTTTATCTTCTATACAGAGATAATGGTTTCGGAAAACTAAACTTTTCCTTATACGGGTCAAGAAATTTATGTATCGGCTTTTTTACAAAATAAGCTCAGTGCTTTTGGTAGAAGTGGATCAATATCCTTATTTATAATACTACTATATATACTACTATAATATAAGAAAAGTATTTATGTACTTTTGCGATGCGTCCAAAGTCTGTGACTAGGTATTCCGTCAAACAAACAATCAAAGTTTAATTAACTAGGACCCATCTTTAGGAATTGTGATTGGACTTGGAGGCCTCTCCCAAACGCACAACAACGCAGTCTTTGACTAACATTTTCTAGCTCAGCATTCGGAAAGGTCTTTTCCTGGAGCTGATTAAATACTCGCTCTCACATTTTTCCAGAGATGACGAGAAAGACAATGAGATTCCACTTATTACGAGGTAGAACTACTGAAAATTCTCCTAAAGAGCTCAAATACTGACCATCGTTCAGATGGTATATTGTGGTATTTGGTCACTGGATAATTTAACACGAGTTTCATTAATAATAAAAGAGCTTCCATGGTTATGGTGTTTAAAGTCATCCTTCAGTTTAACAAGGTGTTTTTTTAAATTGAAAATATGAGCAGAGTTCAAGAGTAATGGTCACCATACTCATTGCGAATGCAGACAATGTAACAACGCAGCATGGTGACCCTCATTATGGGACGTTCAAATTGTAAAATGACTGACTTCACAACACGCTGTATTTAAGAAGATTGAAGTGTGAATTTCATGATATTCATTTCCAATGGGATGTGCTCCTGACTTACCTCGATAGCAGCAACAACGATGGCTACCACTCCAATAGCCAGACCAAATGAGGAGAAGAAATCTTGAACTATCTGGTTACAACCGCCAAAGACATTGATGGGCGCTACGCAAGGTGGAGTACCGCAGCAGCTGTCAGGCAGAGGCTGGGTATTGTACGAGATGAAGCCTTTGGGGCCGCAGCAACTGAACTGGAAATGAAAAAATGGGAACAGTCAGTACTGCATCAAAGTAATGGAAAAAATCAAAGGCAAAAATAATTTATCACCAACAACAGCCTTTAACAGTCCACTGGTTGAAATAGGCTCTTCCTATGATGGGAGGGGTGCGAATGGCTTAACAGCAGATCCGAAAGACCGACTAAAATGGTTTTATTTTAGTCGGTCCGATTCCAACACACCGCCCGCGCAAACTCGGGTGGGGTGACGGCCCGTGGGAGTTTCCACACGTATAAAAAGGCTCTTCCTAACACACTAGCCAGATGGGCTGGTATAGGGTTCGTTTTAAATTTTCCTTCTCCTTTCAATGTTGTTTAATGATTATGGTACCATATACGATCAAGTAGCAACAGTTTCGGACGCTAGAGAGCTAGATAATATTTAGAAGAAATATAATGTTCAACTTTAATATGTTTCAACTGACCGTTCTTTGAATCTCCTGGAAACCCTGTTGGTCCGATGCGAAGGCATTGTTGAGCGTGTCCGGTATGTGTTTCACGATATCATCCAGCTTCACGAATATCAAGATCGCCAGGGTTAGTTTCACAACCATCAGGATCAGCATAAACACTGAGTACTGAAAATACAAAATTAATGATAAGCTTCGTTTAACATATAGTATAGCACTAGTAGAAACTCTTAGATCTACCAATCATTTGAATCATCATCAACCATCACAGGTCTATTCATAGAAAGGAGGTTTTGGCCTAAATTACCACGCTAGTCAAATTCTGGCTGTCCATCATGGGCGTAGTTAGTGATGAGAGGATTTGGGGTTCAAATGAGATATGTTTCCGCACTATTAATATTTTTATCCCTCTATTCTTTCCATTATAATGTTACGGTTAAAAGGACATAATTTTAATTAATAGGATACTCACAGTAACAAGCATACAATTGCTTTCCCTGATGGCGCCGCAGCATCCGAAGAACGCGATGAAGAACACGACACCTCCCACCACCATGGCGGTGATGGGAGCCACTTGGAAGTACTCAGTTGTTGTTATGTTTACTATCGACGTTATTTGAAGTTCCACTGCGACACCCAAACCCAGTAGCGTTAGGCCAGCAAGCTGAAATATTAAATGAATAGTGTTATTACTGGATCCTCTCGTACTGGAAACAAGTAACGTGTATTCAAAGAACATCCAGACTTAGAATAATGTTGAGGATCATAGAGAGTGCCGTCCATGTGGGGATGAAACTCACAACACTCAGTGCAGTAGAAATCGTCGAGGGGACCAGTTAAGCCACCACGCCTTACGTGCAGTAAATTGTAACTCAGAACAGTGGCAGGCAGACGTAATATTTAAGTGTAGTCCTTGCATAAATAGTTATAACTGGCTCCTAATAGAAAGCTTGAAAACTATCCTATCTTAGACTCGCCAGCAAAACACACATTTAAAAAATAACGTGGATATCGTTTAGTTTAGGTACTTTCGGAGTATATCGTGAACAACAAAATACCCACGAGAAATAAAGATAATAAGAAAAATAAATTACGTTTTTTTGACAAAGGAGCAGATGAGTCACCTTAAGGTACATTTATCTTTTTTAATGCGGGTAACGTTTTTCGCACCATACCCTCCATAGAGCGTGTGTGTGATTCCCGGAAAACTGGCCTACCCACCAAATTCCGCGGTAGCCTAACTCGGCAGTCGAAATAAGCTCCAGGAATGTATCAGGGACTTCAGGAGTCCTCCCAGCCTCACCTCACAAACTAAGGTACATCCCGGGATGACCACGGTCACCTCAGGGATAGGACACTAGCGTGCCTCAACATTCTACACAGTAAGATACGGCACAGGCCCTCATACTCCGCTGCCAAGAGCCATCAGTGCAACTTGATAGTTTGAGCGCGTTGATGTATTTTGAGTCTCCATTCAGATTCAGGTAGAGAATCAATAAAAATACTACACTAAAATACTAGAGGAAACTACTCGTAAAAAAAGGTACCAATATCATGTTGCTGACTGTCAACTAGTAGTATAATTTAGATAGCAAAAGATAGATCACAAAGATTATGAAACAGAATCGCTAAAAATTCCGATATAATAGATAACATCAATTACAAATATACCTAGAATTAAAATTCTAAAGAGGAAAATACATCGAAATATTATGATCGTTATATGTTTCTAAACAACGACATTATGTACAAGGTTATTCGACTCCTGTGTTCTACAATTCATTGAGAGATCTTTAATTGTTTTTATTTTCATGTAATAAATTTTATTATTATTATTAATCATTTAGACACGGTGAAAAAATAGTACCTACACTATTTGACTGTCCCTATCGAGAGCAGTAGATAGAAGTCTAATATCATACATTTCTACTCTTAGAAACGACGATATCAAATTTTATGATGATTTGTCGGTAATTGTACAAGAACGAAAAGGCAGCGGAATAAATAAACAAAGGGTTATGATTAATACATTAGAATTTAATGTATCTAACGCACTAAATATTACATAATGAATCAAACAAGTAAAATTTTAACAAAAATAAAACCGACTTCAAGGTTCGTCTCGATTTCTCTTGGATGCCATCATCAGATATTAATGTCCTTATCATGGTACCGCCGTTGGGACATCTCCTTACAAATAAAAAATAATCATCAAAATCGGTTCATAAACGACGAAGTTACCGGCGAACGCACAAAAAAAAACGGTCGAATTGAGAACCTCATGCTTTTTTTGAAGTCGGTTAAAATGAATTAGATAATTCTTCTTTTCATGTTTTTGTTATCGTCAGGACAAGGTTTGTATTTTCCTAGTCTGCTTAGTCTTACGCATTGCAGCCCTGCGGGATGTTAACACGGGCTTACTAAAATAAGGTTTTCGGTTAATCAGAAAACTTTCCAAAAATGAATATGGCGGTACGAAGTTCGTCGGGTCAGCTAGTATCTAATAAAAATATTAAAAAGCCTGTAAAATGCAAATGACGTAATGTTGCTTTTCCGCAGAAAACATACAGAAGTGTGGAAAACCAAGGGTAAGAAGTAAATTCTAAATACAAAATCGATTTGAAGAGTTTCTAATTAAACGATAGGAAAAAAAAAATAGGAAGTTGTCTACGGCCTAATCAAATTATTTTAATAACCCTGTGGGATATAATGGCTTTCATGGTCCAGCACAATGTGGGTCTTTTATGTCTGTTTAGTCAACAGGCGCATGTGGTTAGTTAAGAAGGAATTATCGCTCCCATATAAACATACGGATACACTTTCCTCATTATTACATATTTTAAAATTCTCTATTCAGCACTATATAAACGTATTTGACTGAAATTGCCTAGAGAATTGTCAAACTTAAGTGGCAGTGTGCCACCAGTTGGGTTACATTTGCAAAAATTCAGGAGTGGCGGCCTTGTGAGTGAGTGAAGCCAGCCACCTGGTGAAAAACGCGTCAAGCTGTTGAATGCAGGCACTAAACGTTCGGTTGTTGTAGAGAGCCTGGAGGCCTATGTCTAACCGTGGTCAACTTTTGGCTGTCGTAATGAAAAGAAAGATGAGATACAGAAAAATGTATAAAAAGGTGTAACTGTTCAGGGTTTAAAAAAGTGTAGGTAACAGGAATACACGTGAGGATTTCCTAACGAAGAATTGTGGAAATGACCAGTATATCAATAAAATGCTGTAAACAATACAATTAGTTTTTTTTTGCCTCACATCCTGTAAAATAATGAACTGATATTTCGTTCATTTTATACAAATAATTGAAAATTAATTCTAATATATAAATTCAAAAGTAACTCTATTTGTCTTTTATGCTTTCACAGTCGAACCGCAGCACCGATTCTTATGATGTTAAGAAATTCGGCATGGTGTTATTTTGATTGCTGAGGAAGGATATAGGTCTACTAGGGTCCGGATGTGTTAATAACAGCAGTTCCCGGATCCCTTTCGTCTCAGGCACACCGTGTGGTTTTAGTCGGTTCGATTCCGACACACCGCCCCGCCGCAAACCCCGGCGGGGTGAAGGCCCCAGTGGGTTTCCACACGTTAAAAAAAAAAAAAAAAATTATAGGGTATAGGTTACTACCGACAGGCACGCTTGAGTCGCAGGCAACAGCGGACTTCTGATAACCACACTTGTGTAAAGAATTGCCTGACACCGGCTCTTAGTAGTTAAGACCGTGGTATAACTAGTAGAAACCAGTTCAGGATGAAATGAGAGCAACATCGATCCAAGATGATGGCAACATCTAAACATCATTCATAAAATTATTCATAATACGAAAAGCAGAAACCTTGTATCCTTTTTTACGAAAATAACGAGGAGGGGGATAGCAAAGAAATACAAAAAAAATTAAGGAAAAGAATTATGGTCGAATTACGACCATCACTGGGCGACCTATTAATGCAGAAGAGTTTGTTTGTTTATCCTTTTAATTAATCATCGACAGCCTTCAACAGTTCATTGCTAGACATACCCCTCTCCTTGGAAAGCAGGTTTAGGCCTACTTGGTATACCACGCCTGGTCAGACGGGGTGGTATAGGATTTGTTACAAGTTGTCCCACGTTTTGCAGTGATGTTGTCTTGCCATGGGACCAGCCTTTACATTCTTAATCCGTCAGCATACGGACAAATCCCGTTCCTGTCACGTTTAATTACTCCCGTTTATTTAATCTTTAGAACTCAAATTTTAATACATATGTATTTGTTTTTGACGTGACAACGACTAATAAATTGATGAACGACTGTTTGCACGAAAAGGGTGACCTATTGTTCTGTTGCGCTCGTTACGCCCGTTGTATATCTTACATCATCACATCTTAGACATTACCTATCTCTCATCATTTCATCAATATTTTGTTATGACGTTGTCACATTGAACTATCGGTTTAGCCGTGAAAGCGTGACAGATCGACAGACAGAGTTACTTTCTAGTTTATAATATTAGTATGGATTAAGTTAAATGTCTAAGGAATGGCCCAATGATATCTAAGAGAAGGTAAAACTATGGTATAAGTCGAGCAATTCATATTACCCCGGATTAAGAGTAATAATTCTCGGAAATAAGCTCTGTTGTTGGATATTTTCCTGTGCTATCTGTTATCACTTACTAGTACACAATAAATAATCTCATATCAGTAATGGCCACTATCTCGGTCCTATGGCGAGCCAGGCGCTATCTTATCACTGATAACGACTCTTTTTTAGGTGCGCTTATGAGGGTGTGACCTTAAAACTATGAATCGAACGATGCATGCGTAATTTTTAGAATACTGGCAACGTTAATCCCGCAATAATCACAAATTTTAACAAAAGGAAACCAACTTCACAAACTAGACCAAATTGAGATTGGACCATCCAGTCGAAATGAGGTAACAAACAAAAGAAACAGTCGAATAGATAACCTCATCATTTTCTGAAGTCGGTGTAGTAGAAAATGTATGCAAATGGAAATGTAGGCACCCACAAGAGCCGTTGAAAACCGGCAGTACAGCACCACTCCTTTGTAGAAATGCTTGGGAGAAGCCTATGTCAAGCAGTGGACATCTTTTCGCTGAGATGACGATGATGATGAGTCCATTAACACTCAAATTCATAAGCGACAGCTTATGGATAAATTGGCAAACAAAAAATAAAAAGATGAGTAGTTTGAACCCACGGTATCGTGGTAACAGGTATAGGCATGATAACTAGACCTTTCTAAATACGTATATATGAGAGATGAATTAAACTTACACAGAACAGATAATTGTACTCATCACACCATTATTTCTGGATGGGAATCGAACCTAAGTATAACATTTGTCATAGCAGTCAGCTACACTCGTGTTCTTGTCCTTTCATAATTGATTTGCTAATTTTGACTCATGCATCATGCATTTAGATTATCCGATTGTTATAAGAGACCCTAACATTATATATCTCTTAAAGTTTGTATAGGCAACTATTGCAAACTTGCCTGGCTAATAGTTAATGTATCATAAACTTTATAATGCACTAAGAGATATTTGAAAGCACAAACACTTCATCGATCGATGCCTCAACCATTATCAGTTCTAGTACCTACCCATAGCACTGTTTAGTTTGGGACTAGATGGCGTTGTGTCAATTTCATAGATAATATTTAATTCGGCAAGGCACAACTATATCTTTATAACAACCTCAAATATCTACTTATACCATTAAAAACATACTTAACAAGCGGAAAAGACGTCACAGAACACTTAACGACAAATAGTCGAACCTTGTTTATCAGGTTTCAAGGAATTATGATTTATCGACAGATAGGACTGCGTTTAAGTACATGCGTTCTTTTATTCATTAGGCCTAAATTTTCTAAGGAATACGTTATAATTTTTCTAGATTTTTTTTTATTTATAAGTAGTCTTACTGTAGAAAAGATAAATCAATACTAATTTATGAGGAATATTTTAATTTTTCACACATCTGCCATTATTCACTCGTACCTACTCCACTCGTACGTATCACAATAGTTGGCCTTCACTCAACACATTGTAAATATAATAAAAAATACATTTCACTCACCGCAAACACCAAATTGGCGAAGAACAATATATATTTGACGAGAAATTCACCGCACCCCATTGTGTGGTTTTTATTTTTATTTTTCTTACAAAATGGCGGGTATACTTCGCGCGTAAGCGTTCAATGTGACTCGAGTATGGAATACGACTGTTATAAGTGGCGGTAAAAGGAAAAACTTATCGAAGAGATAACGATAACCAAGAAATTGGATTTCTGCAATAGCGAATGTAATATTTTATATTCTTGTCGATGATTAAAATATTTTTTCATGAAGTATTCGGCATCTTGTCTATGTCTATATATAAATACATTTCACCTAAGGAGGTTGTTTAAAGATAAAAGATAATACCGTTCTTCGTAAATATTATTGTATTTGTTGGAAAGATGGAACGTGAAATTAGTTATCAATAACTAAAACTGCTATTCTCAATTAGGTTTGAATTGTCTTACAGGAAAGGTAATTGCTACATCTAACACTCGAAGAGTTTTACGATAAATAAGAATTGCGTCTCATATAGGCCTAGGTAATAAAGTATCATTATGTGGAGTCCTCCAGATTTACGATTTCACCCATCTTATCAAGTAAATCAAACTAGATAATACTTACAGGCGACAGGCGGTTGACTTGTGTCGCATTTAACACAACTTCTTTACACGTTCTTGACTACAAGGACTGTTGGGTATTTCACGGGTTCATTGCTGTAATGCGGCCATTTCACGGGCTGACAAATTTTTTTTGGGTTAAAAGTTAACATTGCCAATAAGTTTTATTGACTTTTTTTAAGGCGGAATCTTTGCTTGAAAACTGCAGCCCTCCAAAATTGGCTCTTTCTTTCTTTTACCTTCTTCATCCGATCTCTTCTCTGTGCATTTGTTTAAGTCCCCAGCAAGACTCTCGCATTTGGAACGAAACTGACTGCAATAGGTATTTCGAAGAGCCCGGAATAATGCATCCTCGTGATTGGGGGAGGGAGAGGGGGAGGGGCAGGCACTTGTAGTCCAAAACCTCGTTTCTAAAGAGGTCTTTCTTGTTCTTCTTTCGATAAAATGGCAATATCCATCGGTTATTTTAAAGGCTGTTGACACATTTAGTCATTTTTTTATATTGCCATGCCATGCCAAAACAAGGCAGATTTCAATTCAATTCACTTCATTTTATTTATATTTCGAATTAATCGTGTACATTGGTTAGTACCTATTTCATTTCTAGAAATTTCTTAATTTATCGCGGATGACGTCAGCGACGAAAACTATAATTAAATGAGTGTACAGGACATTACTAGACAGTACTATTTACAAATATATAAACTAATACGTCACAAGTGTGAGTCAGTATGTACTTTGGTGATATATTTATTATCAGTCATGATGGTGTATTCATTCGTGGTATTATTTTATGTAACCAGATACAATGGCTATATGATAACAGACAGGATTCACATTAAATGCGACTTTCTGTGTCCACAGTCAATGAGTAGACCGTTTTCTTGAAGGATTTTATAAAGAAAGGGAAGACCCGCGTCTTCAGACTGAATTCTTATGTTTAAACTAGCTGAACCCCGCAGTGTTACCCGCAGTTATTGTTGTACCGCGAGTAACGCCGCGGGACAAAGTTAGTCTAAAAAAGTAGCCTAAGTTACTCCCCGGATCATCAGCTACCTGCCAGTGAAAGTCCCGTTAAAATCCGTCCAGCCGTTCCAGAGATTAATCGGAACAAACAGACAGACAGACAAAAAAATTTTTAACTACATTTTTGGTAAATGTACCGTGTATACATACACATGCATTTAGTAATAAGCGGTTATTTTAATATTACAAACAGACACTTCAATTTTATTTATTTGTATAGATCATCGTTAGTAGCCCGTTGCAGTCCACGGCTGGACATAGGACTCTCCCAAGACCAAACAAAGCTCTGTGGTATGCCTTTTGTCAGAATGTAAAGCGACAATTTCACTATTTATTAAGTACTAGCTGAACACCGCGGTGTTACCCGCGGTTATTGTTGTATCGCGGATAACGCCGCGTGACAAAGCTAGTAAAAAAAAAGGTAGCCTAAGTTACTCCCTAGATCATCAGCAGACAGACACACAAACATTTTTTTTTTAATTTTATTTGTAATGTAATGTTTTAAGATTACAAACAGACATTCCAATTTTATTTACTTGTATTTACTAGCTGTGCCCGCTACTTCGTACACGTGACATTTGGATTTTCAAGTTATTTTAAATTTTTCACCGTTTATATCTTCCCTGGACTACGACAAACATTTAAAAACCAACGCAACTAAATCGGCCCAGTCGTTCTCGAGTTTTAGCGAGACAAAGGAACAGCAATTGATTTTTTAAATATAAGAAGACTAAGACTACTATATATAAGACTAGTGTATTACAACATTACTTCAAATGTATAACACAATATTATGAACCTGCCTCTTGAATCACTATCTATTGCTGAAAACTGCATTCAAATCTGTTGAGTAGTTTAAAATATCTGATCGAACACGCAGAGGAAGCGACTACATTTAATATGCGGGGTAACTGGTGTCATGTTCGTGGAACACAAAGGGAGGATCCTCCGACTAGGCGAGGTGATCATGCCTGGCGGGCCACGTATTATTATTATGTTTTGATCCTGATATATACGATACAACCCGCTTCAAAGGTTGTTAATTTTCTATTTTCACCCGGCCAAGACAAAACTAAAAGGAAGGGTCATACTTTTGGCATTCTATGTACAATTTTAACAAAGTTTTGTATGCAGAGGGTTTCCGAGGTAAAAAAACGATCTAGCTAGGATTCATTACTAGAAAATTTAATAATAATAATAATATTATTATTTTTTTTTTTTATTTGTATATTTAAAAATGTAATCAATATGTTATATATGTAAAATAAAGAGAATAATAATAAATAAATATTTCGGACATCTAACACACAACGCCATCTAGTACCAAGCTAAGCAGAGCTTGTGTTATCAGTACTAAACAACGGATACAAATACATATATTCTTTCTTTTTTTGTAAATACGTACATATTATACATAGAAAACACCCAAACTCCGAAACAAATGTTTGTAGATCATACAAACATTTGGCCCGACCCAGGAATCGAACCCGAGACCTCATGATCAGCAGTCGCACACGCCAACCGCGACACCAACGAGGCAGTTAAATTTACCAAACAAAGAAACCGAGCCAAGCTCGGTTATCCAGGAACTGTTTTTTTATGGAATATGCGGGCAAACGTGCAGACGTATCGCCTGATGGTAAGCGATTACCGCCGCCCATGCACACCCGCAACACCAGAGGCGTCAGAAGTGTGTTGCCGGCCTTTGGGGGATGGGAGGTGGAGGCAGATAGGTTTGGGGTATGAGCCTCCGGTATCCGCACTCACTCAGTCAAACACAGCGCAAGCACTATTTCACATCGGCTTTCTGTGAGGCTATGGTATCACTCCGGCCCATTCAGGCCGAAGCGTGACTCTCTCACGGTATATTCCACCAATGTTTGTTTATTCCACCGTTACGCCTAAAATACGAATAATGCCCGGCGACTCAATGAAGCAGAAGAATCATTGTTGCATTGTCTGTACAAGCAATGAGTATGGTGGCCACCACTCTTGGACTCTGCTTATGCTTTCCATCAGGCAGAGTAGATTTATTTTGGCAGGCCATATATAAAAAAATGGTGCGTTTGACATCGGCTATATATATGTACTAGCTGAACCCCGCGGTGTTACCCGCGGTTATTGTTGTGCTGCGAGTAACGCCGCGGGACAAAGTTAGTCTAAAAAAAGTAACCTAAGTTACTCCCCGGGTCATCAGCTACCTGCCAGTGAAAGTCCGGTCAAAATCCGTCCAGCCGTTCCAGTGATTACCCGGAACAAACAGACAGACAGACAGACAGACAAAATTTTTTTTTAATACATATTTGGCATATGTACCGTGTATACATACATATGCATTTAGTAAAAAGTGGTTATTTTAATATTACAAACAGACACTTCAATTTTATTTATTTGTATAGATGATGATGATGAATAGATTGTAAGTGTAGGGTAGTGTAAAATATATTAAGATATATTTTCCACTAACTTCCAAAACCAAGATATATTTCTCTCATTCATGTTTTCACTCCATCTAATGGTTGCCGTAAGCGATTGCCTTCGGGCAATAATGCCGCCAATTGCACTTTTCTAGTTTTAACTTAGCCTTGGAAAGAATCTGGTGTAATATACCTTAACAAACCGTTGCAGGTTACAACTAACTAAATAAGTCTTCACTTTTATTATATAATCATTACATAGATGTAAGGCATAAAGTATAATTAATAACGATCATACATATTTACAATATTTAAAAAAATTAACACTATTTAACTTCATGGAATTGTCGTCTTGGTTCCGCTCAGAATTTGTGCAAAGTCTAAAGTTGTTGCACTTATGGCAAAGAGGTTCTTGCTTGTGGTACTGCATTTTATGCTGATCTCTTTCGTACACTGTAGGCCAGGTAACTGCTGACTATCGCTTGGAATAACTGAAAGATAAAAGGTTTAATACATTTCACATGAACAGCTTTCAACAGTCCAATGCAGGACATAGGACTCTTCTACATTACATAACATTATACAAACATTAAGAAAGCAAAATAAAGACGAGAAAAGCAGATTATTTTTCAAAATGGGATACATTTTGAAAAAGAATGTGCTTTTCTCATTTTGAAACATTAATTATTAAATCGAGAGAGATTTGGGTTTTTAACCGACTTCAAAAAAAGGATGAGGTTTCTCAATTCGACCGTTTTATAGGTATATATTTTTTTTTTATGTGTGTTTGCGGATAACTTCGTCGTTTATAAACCGATTTTGATGATTCTTTTTTTAATGGAAAGGAGATATCCCAACGGTGGTACCATGATAAGGACACTAAGATTTGATGATGGCATCCAAGAGAAATCGAGTCAAACCTTGAAGTCGGTTTTGTTTTTGTTAAAATTTTATTTGTTGTTCCTTTACTTTTGCGAGAATATTTACTCAAGTGGTTTATTTACGTGACGTCAATATTTAGAGAGTGACTTCATTTGGAACCCTGACACGCAAAATATAGTTAAAATATATTAAATAATTTTTAAAATGCAATTGAAGTTTTTGAAACTGGACGGCAATTGGTTGGTTGATATATTGTTCACTATTTAATGGTTTGGTATTATTTATTTTCTTTTTTTTATAAAGCTAATGTAACTCAAGTTCCTCTTTATAAAATCAGCTATCTGCCAGTCAAAGTCCCGTCAAAATCGGTCCAGCTGTTCTAGAGATTATCCGAACAGACTGATAGTGAATTTCTTTGAAAATTGTTTTTTTGATGTAGGTATTGTAGAAACTTTCATAAATATTTAATGAAAAGCAGTTAATTTTAAATTACAAACAGACATTTCCATTTTTTTTTTGTGTAAATAATAGTGACATTGTTAACCAACCTGAACAACTGCGAGACCAGCTACTGTTCCTCCAACTATCCAGAATATGTCCATGATGTCAGATTTGGTTTTCTCAACGCACCCTTGAAAAGTTACTTTCCCTAAACTACAGGGAGGTGCTGCACAACAGCTGTCAGAGATCTTAAGACCCTTGGACTGATAAGATTTCACGCCGTGAGGGCCACAGCAGAGGTACTGAAACGAAAAAAGAGTAAGAATCAGATTTATGCAGGTCTTTTCTGTTGTTTACTCTGTTGTTTTGTGTGCCACTCTGTTGTTGCGCCTCAAAACTAATATTTTTTTTTTACTTTAAGTGATTTTTAGTTTAGAGAGTTTTCGAACGAATTAGCGCCATTGTATACTTTTGAAAGGTAATACACCACTTAACGTACTTACACCTTATGTTACAATATGTTGTTTTGTAGAATAAACTAACCAAAATAAGAAACGTGTTATATTTTTACAGAACCGCTTCCACTTCTAAATCGAAACACATAAATGACGGTGTACATATACATATATACTGGTGTGTATATTATACCTCGATTGGTAAACTTCTTATAGTAGATAACGCCTACAGTATTATGCAGAGCAACAATCGGAAAATATGAAGTTACACATATTATTAGTTATTTTTTTGTTTTTAAATTAATTGTTTATATAAGTACTTGGGTACCGTATATACTTTGATATACATTTAGTAAATAGCTGTTACTTAAAAAATTACAAAGAGACACTCCAATTTTGTTTATTTTCTATAGATTGTGCGTCTAGATATATATAGTTGCCACGCGCCGTTAATATATAACCTTCTTATAAGAAACAGATTTAAATAACGTTCTTAGCTACAATAGTTCAATTGCCTCGGTGGCGAAGTGGTTGTATGATCTGCAAAAAATTGTTTTGTTTTCTATAATATGTATGTATTTACAAAAAAAGTATACATGTATTTATATCAATTGTCTAGTACCCACGATACAAGCTCTGCTTAGCTTGGGACTAGAGGGCGCTGTGTGTTTGAAAAAGAAATTCGGAGTAAAAAAAAACCTTTAAAATAGTAAGTTGGGACATGTAACCATAGAGTTATATAACAGCGCAATTTGGAATCCAGCTAAGCGAATCTTGTGGTGTAGATTTATCATATAATACGAATAAAATGCTGTATCCTCATGTTGATGTTGTCGCTTCCCCTGACGTGGTCATGCTTTATAGCCGTAGAACTTCTGTCTCATCATCAAAAGTGTTTACTAGTCCAGTGCTCGACATAGTCAACTCCTTAGAAAGGAGGTTTTAGGAGGCCAGACGAGTTTTATAAGGCCTATGGCAACGTTTGCCATCTCTTTGTAGTGGCACTTGATGAATGGAATGAATGACACCCAAATTCTTAATACGTCACCTAAGATATGATGAAACTAAATACAGTACATACAATATACATTGTTACGCGGATGCATGAAGCCACAGACCGGGCTCAGTGGTGTTCCTTGGGATGTGAATGGACTGAAACGGGCTGATGATGATAATGATGATATGATTGTTACGCACCTGTACTTCAATTTGAGAAAACAAGTCCACGTCTCTGTGGAACTGGGTAGTGATGTTTAGACTAACGGCATTCAGAAGTTGGTCAACCTTAAGGAAAATAGTTACTGCTAACAATACGGAGGCAGCCATAAGGATTGTCATGAACACTGAATACTGAAAGTGATAAAAAATATTGTTTTAGAAACACATTCAATGTTATTTAATTGTGTTGAATGACCAGTTTCTTGATTGATATTGCTGTGGCTGACGGTAAAATTTCAATTGGTTTCTCTTAAATCTGAAATCTCAGATTATTTCTCTCTCAGAAAACGTATTATATATTAATGACGTACCTAAGATATTATTGTCGAAACAAAAATAGAACCGACTTCAAAAACTAAAAAGTATAAAATAACTTAATAAAAATTAAATTAAATACACCTCATATGTAAATCTTCAATATTGACGACACACTAATATTTGTATGTGCTACCTATGCATAGGTTTGAAGTCGGTGCCAAGCTAAATGTAATAGTAGGTACCGAAAGGTACTGAGTCAGTTATGATGTAACAAACATAAAAAAATACAGTCACATTGATAACCTCCTCCTTTTTTGCAAAATAGAAGATAGACAGAGTGGTTTTAGCGGTCACTTCGCCCTTTCCCATTATGCTCAGTTGCTAAGTGATGTGGATTGCAAATGCAACAACACAGTCGATATATATGTATTTCAAATCGATCTAGACACTACCTTTGGGCTCCATGGCTCTGCCCGCATTTATCTCGGTTATCGCAGTAAAAAGTTGTATATGTCTTTCCTCAAGAATCAAAGTATCTTCATGTCAAATTTCATTAAAATCGGTGTAACAGTTTAGCCGTGAAAACGCGACAGAGAATCAGACTTAGTTACTTTCGAATTTGTAATATTAGTATGGATTTAAGTCGAATGACAACACTTTGTGTTCTACACAAGTTGTTATTCTGAATCTAGGTGTTCTTTCTCCCTTGAGACAATGGATATATTTATTTTAATTCAATTGTCTCTTAGTAAAAAGCCCATCACTACATTTACTACTTACGATATATAAAAAAACCATAACGATTCTGTGCAAGATTTAAATTTTTACAATAATATACTCACGAAGATAAGCATTACAGCGTGTTCCATGAGCCCACCGCAGCAGCCGATAATGGAGATGACAATAATGATACTTCCCACCACCATCATGTACAGTGGAAGGTTTTCGATGCCTATCTTTGTAAGCGCGACATCCATGTATCCAACTTGGGCGAGAATCCCCGTAGCTAACGGCACCATGCCTGCCAACTAAATATTAAAATTTATTTTTTTATGGAATGGCCTGACGGTAAGCAATTTCCGCCGCCCATGGACACCCGCAATACAAGAGGCATCACAAGTGCGTTGTCTACATTTTAAGAAGAGTACGTTCTTTTCTTAAAGGTTTGAAGGTCGTATTGGTCCGGGAATATCACAGGTGACAGTTCACTTCACAATTTGAGACGGCTACAAATATTATGTTTATTTGCGGAGTACCTCAGGTATCCTAGGGCCTTTGTTGTTCCTAATGTACATTATCAACATTCCTTTTTATTTTGTTTTTCTGTACGTGTAGAATCCCAACGGGCCGTCACACCACTAGGGTTCGCGGTGGGGCGGTGTGTCGGAATCGAACCAAATAAAAGCACACGGTGTGCCACTCCGGGAACTGCTGTTATTTACACATCGGGGCCATATTAACCACATACCTACACACCAAGCAGGATTACAAGGGCATTTAATCTTATTTACGTAGTATTGTAATGGACTCGTTGTGATGTATTTATTTCATTCCTTCGCCCTGGCTAGCCCACACACACGTATGCGTCTTAATAATAAAATAAAATATCTCTTTTCCCGCCTTTTCACCGAGAAGCTATAGTCTCTGTTTACACCTCTATAGTCTCTGCGCGTCATATGTGCCTGAGACAGGTATGGAACCTAACCTTCATGTATGTATTAGGCCATTACTGACCCATATACACTACACGTATATACATTATTTTACTTTATTTTGAAAGCAATTAGTGAAATCACACAACGTACGCAAACTGAGCTCAACATACCTACACCAAAAATACTTTCAACATAACCTCTGTCCACAGTACTTTGGGACGGCTACAGGGAAAATAAGTAATTATTTAAATAACAATTTATAGTTATCGTTGGTAGGTATTTACAGATATTCTATGGGATAATACCTAACATAAATGTAATGTAGCAGTTATTTATAATATTGTTAACAATTGAAGTACATATATACCTATTTGCATGTTTATTCTGAGTAACGGTTAAAATATTCAAAGTAGGTATTTAAATTTCTTGCCTGTATGGACTCGGTTGCTGACTTAATAAGTTTATTTTATTTACTTATATTTCTAGATCGCTAGGGTCACTCCTTTCTATAAGTCCGATTTTAAATCGGATCTTGAAAATTAAAGACCGATTGTGGTATTACCAGTGCTCTCCAAGATACTAGAAAACAATATTAATAAAAAATTTAACACGCTCAATTCTACTGTACTATTGATGTATACAGCAATATCAAAACAAAAATTCACAAAATCTACTGAGGCTGTTCATTGGAGAGCCACGCTTCGGCATGAATGGGCCGGTTCGACCGGAATCATACCACACACTGAATCTAATGTCCTCGTAGTCTTGCTTCGTGCATGTTGTTAATGTACACTAGATAGAAACAACAGAGGTCCTAGGATAGATCCCTGAGACACTATGCATTAACTGTCTGTAACTGAATACTTTGGTATTCTCCTACTTAAATGTTTGCTATCGATCACTTAAATAAGACTCAGTGATACTGTAGGCGATCCCGGTAAAATCAATACCCGACAGTTTTTCAAGTAGCAGAGAATGAGGGTAAGTAAGTCTGTCCTTTTTTATGTAATAGGGGGCAAACCACAGAACAGGTTCTGTGGGGCAAACCAACTGACGTATCTCCTGATGGTAGGCGATTACCGCCGCCCATGTACACCCGCAACACCAGAGGCGTCACAAATGCGTTGCCGGCCTTTGAGTTATCTGGAGAGGGATGTGGAGAGGGTCTGGGGTATGGGCCTCCGGTATTCTCACTCACTCGGTGAAACACAGCACGCCCTATTTCACATCGGTTTTCTGTGAGACTGTAGTATCACTCCAGTCGAACCGGACCAATCATGCCGAAGTCATGCCATGGCAAAACAGTCAGTTTTAAGTTCAAAATGATCTGTGTACTATTTCCAATTTTATCTATTAGTGTCATATGTTAATTAACTAAAAATAATTATTTATTATTTATTATTCCCAATGTGTGCATAAAAGACGAAGAAACTAAAATCTACAGAACTATTTACAGACTCCATTTTAGTTCATCACCACTTATTACTAACAAGTATTGGCGCTCATAGCCCAGTTGCACTTAGTGATTATAAACAATCCTCGAGGGTATTCAACGATGGCGCGGTCAGTACCTGGGTATCATGGGTGACCGCTGGTGGCATGATACCATGAGCATCTCCGTAATTATTGTTTAGCAGTCGGTCCCGGTTATTATCATAAGATAACAGTTGTGAAGCTTAGTTGGAGGCCTTTGGGCGGCTTAAAAACATCCAAAAGCACGAATACGTAGCCACAACGTTGTCTTGCCAGTTCCCAACCCGCCCGTGCGGCCTTAACCCTCTCCTGAGAGGAGAACAGAGACCAGCAGTTATAGGTTGTTGATGACTAACTAGTAACAGCTGATTTTTACAAGAATGGCATCAATAAACTGCCAATGCGTTGGCAAAGATGCGTCGATTGCATGGGTGATTACTTCGAATAACAGAAATAAAAAAGTTTGAAAAAATAAGTACTTTCACTTATTGCATACAAAACGGCAATTTCATAGGTAAAGACCTATTATTTAGTTGTGATAGTAAAATGTGTAAAATAAATATGATATTAAGTCGATGATGAATTTATGGTTATTTGTTCTTCCACCGTTTCATCATCGCAGCCTGGACAAACGATCTCCAAGGGTTCCCTACTTAGTTCGATCCTCGGCTTGTGTTGTTTATTCTTGCTTATTTATACATCATGAAAATAAACTTAATTGAACTAAATAGATAGTTAGAATATACAAATATTTAAACAATTCTGAGTAGTACCTGTAAACTTTTGTGTTATATATTATATATATATATATAGCCTATAGTTTTTAATAGACTAGAAAATCATTTTTTAAGGTTATCAAAGTTGAGTTCTCATACCATTTAAAGAATTATATTGAAGTGGATCCTCAAAAGCCGAAATTATACAATACAAATTATACATATAAAACTCAGTCTTTATTTAAAGTAATCCCAAAATATAAAGTTATCATCGTGGACCTCTTTCCTTTTTTGTGCGGAAATCCCAGTCGGTGGTATCCGAGGACTCGAAACTCGGGTCTCGGGTACTAGAAGCTGCGGAAACAGATGCACCCTCAAAATTAAATGCTTGGAACTCCGACGTTGCATGGGCCTTTCCCATTGCACGTCATGGCAATATCATTTTTGGCCAATTTCCAACTGTGAACTGCAATAGGCTGAGGATGGTAATGAAACAGTAGAAAAACAATCAAATACCACTTACCATGAAAATAAAATTGAAGAAATGTAGCACACATTTTAGATAAAGTTTAAACACTCCCATTTTACTCTAACTATAAAATAATACTGGTTTAAGGAAAAGACGTTCGTACAACCAATTTCAAATATACATTATGTCCCATATATTACATACAATATATATAATAATAATATAATTAAACGACACAAAGGTTTTGTTAAATTATTTATAGAACAAATTCCCGCGTATTTGTAATGATCATTTAACTCGAAAGCTAAATTATCCATATTTTATTGTTTATACATACGTACATTTATTTACCTCTACATCTATGTACTAGAACCTCGTCAGCTTCTATTGTCCATGGCGTGATGTTATAATGATATTGTTTATCATAAAAAAATTACATTGCAGTCGAAAGTAGGTGAACTTCTTTAGAATAAACTAACTGTTGCCCGCGGCTTTGCTCGCGTGGAAGTTGATTATATGTATTTAATTAAAACTGTGTAAAAGTATGTATCATGTAATATATTCATGTTTTTAAACGTATTTATTTATTTTTAATCAAAAGCCCATTTAAAAGAACTTTCATACAAACATTCGACCCATATTTCATACCCTTTAGGAACAGAATTCGCATAATGCTGATATAAGTATTCATCTATTTGTAATCAAAAACATAAAGACGAAAGTTTTTAGGCTGCTAAATTAAAAAAACTACGGACTTCCAAACTAACCATTATATGCCAATGAATATTTCTCTCTTTAGGGGTAGAATATCCAGAAACGCTTTAATACGTGTCTATTCGCTTTTATTAGTATTCCCAAGATAATATTTTATGTTTCTAACTCAAAAAATGTCAAACTTCCATGCAATCTTGTAACCCCTATTTCACCACCTTAGGGGTAGAATATCCAAAAATGCTTAAATACGTATCTACTCATTTTTGATCAGTAGTCTAAAAGTAAAGTTTCATGTTTCTAACTTAAGAAATGACGGACTTCCAAACAAACTTTCAACCCCTATTTCACCCCCTTAGGGGTACAATATCCAGAAACGCTTAAATACGTAATTCTTTATTTTCAATTAGTAGCCTAAAAATAAAATTTCATGTTTCTAACTTCAAAAATGACGGATTTCCAGACTAACCCATATACGAAATGTCAACCCCTATTTCACCCCTTAGGGGTAGAATATCCAGAAACGCTTAAATACGTATTTACTCATTTTTAGTCAGTAGCCCAAATATATTTTTTTATGTTTCTAACTTAAAAAATGACGGACTTTCATACAAACTTTCAACCCCAATTTCACCCCCTTAGGGGTAGAAATTCCAAAATTCCTTTCTTAGTGGGTGTCTACGGGTAAAACGATCCTACTCACCAAAATTCATAGCCCTAACTATCATAGTTTACCCTCGGCGATGATGAATCAATCAGTCAGTCAGGACTTGTTATTACCCGACTATGGCAAAGCCAAAGGAGGGTTATGATTTTGACAGGCTATGTATGTATGTTCATTTGTTCCCTCCTAGCTCCTTAACTACTCATTAGATTTGGACAAATGAGGTGTCTCTAGAAGCGTCATGATCGTCTTCTGGTTATAGGCTATATGACGTGTCACTGAATCTAATGTGGCGCCCTCTAGCCGACATAAAGCTGTGCCGTGTTTGGTATCATTGGAGAGGGCATTACTTGTACATTTCAAAAATATATATATTATTAGCATTTGTTTGTGACTTTGTCCGTATTTATTCGATAAGTATGATATTTCTATTTAAAATAAACTTTGCACAACAATAAGTATTATAGAGGCACCAAAACATTTTAAATAAAAAAAAGTAAACTCTAAACCCAACTACGACAAAAACGACGCTTAAAAAGTATGAAACAAGTTTCAAAAGTGTTATGGACCATGGACTACGGCTTTTGCAACTTAGGAATGTTCCATAGCATGTTCAAACAAACAAACAAACAAACTCTTCAGCTTTATATATTGGTATAGATACGAGTATACATAAAAATATACAAGATTAAATAAAAGCGCCTGTTTAAATATGAGTAGCTAATAGCATAAATTGCATTTGCTGCTGCACTTTGACAGGTTCATTTTATATATTCTCTCTCTTTTTTAAATGGCTGATCGATTTTTATGAAATTTTCAGTGCATATAATAGGGGTGACCCACCCCTATTGGTTCTCTTATTTTTATGGTAACGTTTGCCGGGTCAACTAGTATGTAGTTATATAAAAACCAAATAGAAAATTTGAGGCGCTGATCTCTTCACATACGCGTACATTTTCATCATTTTTCATATTTTTACTTAACCCACGATATCGAGATTAATTAAGTTAATCAATCAGGCGATTACAGCCCACTGAGACTTATTCTGCGGACTTTAGTTGGTAACTTTATTCTTTGTCGATTTCTTTACGATTTTTTTATACTTAAAAAAAACTTCAAGCATGACTTCTTAAAATGCCCGTTGTACGGTTTATAACGTCTATTGCCCGTAGCTTGATAATTTTATCACGTTTTTGAAACATTCTCCATTGGTGCTCCGCTCCTATTGGTCTTAGCGTGATGATTTATAGTCTATAGCCATCCTCGATAAATGTACTATCCAAAACTAAAATAATTTTTCAAATACGACCAACGATTCTTGAGATTAGCGCTTGAACGCGCAAACAAAAAACAAACTCTTCAGCTTTATATATTAGTATAGATATTAAAATCGTAACTGGTGGCTGTCTGTACATGGAAAATATGTGTATGAAAATTATTAAAGGGGGCTTTATGAATGCAATAGAGCCCAAAACAATGATTTTTATAATTTGTCTGTGTGTACGTTTGTTCATGCTAATCTTAGAGACGACTTAAGCGATTTGAATGTGATTTTCACTAATGTGTTGCTGCAGTTAACATTTAGTAGCTTGTATGTCTCTTTATTCTAGTTCTTCTCTGGAACTACTGAACGGATTTTGGCGGGACTTTCACTGACAGATAACTGATGACAAAAGGAGTAAATTAGATTTCGTTCATATTCGTTTGTGCTTTTTACTTATAAGAGGGTTATTTTTATAAAGATTCTTAAATTTATTAAAAAGTTCTGGTGACAATGCGACTGACTCGACACGTGTCTAGAGAGATACAGTTCAAACTTTCCCATGATGATGTTCGGTTACTTCGATGTTTCGTATTTGATAGGAAAATACTCTTCGATATAAGGGAATACGTCACTGAATGTTATCTACCACAAAATAATAGGTATCTAAATTCTTTTACATTTTTGTGTCATGGTAACATAATGTGGTCTACATTGAACCACAAGTCGTTGATTCATTAAGGGCTATGTGTAACAGGTAAATCAGCTATGACATTGTGGCCAGGGTTCAATAAATAAAAACGCAACATTATATCACCCCTTATCTGTGTGGTGACGAATTAAAGAATACAGAGTGTCAATACCCCTTTAGATCCCACGGGTGACGTAAGAAGCCACTAAACGATAAAACTACACAAAACAATTTTATTGTTGTTTTGTACTGCAACAAGTAATGAATTATTAAAAAAAAGACTGCGTATTTCTTTTTTATTTTGTTTTTTTTTTATTTTGACGTAAGTACACAGTATCGCTCGCGACTAAGACGAATTTATTGACACCATTCACATAAAAATACGACATGCCATTTAGGCTATATGGCATGCCAAAAAAAAAATACACTTACAACATTAACAATTATTTTTACCACGGTCACAGGCTGACTCAGCCGACACAGTCAGCCTGTGACCACGGCCAGTGCAACCTGGTCGAAACGTCAGGCAAATCAGAGGTATGTGATACCTGTTAATAAGTGATCGCGTTAATTCCCGTAAAAATAATTGTTAATATATCATGGAACGCGAAAGTTTAAAAGTTAGTACACTTACATACGTTTACTTGAAAAACATAACCCTCCGTCTTTCGCTGTCGGGTTATACCACCCCGTCTGGCTAGGGTGATATAGCAGACCAGGACTCCTTTCTAAGGAGACTTCAAGAAGTCACGGAATACCTGTAGACAAAATACATACATAGAGACAGAGCAAGTATGATCGTGTTCGTTATTTATTTGTCCTGGGTGAGAAACGAACTTAGGACCTCTGACTTCAACCAGATTCTCTAACCGCTAGACCACCGGGCCTGTCAATTATCTTAACTAGTTGTGAATTGGTCTTCTTCTTCTTCTTCTTTGATGAAATGGCAATCAGCCGGATCTCTCGGATCAGCTATTTCTGCCAATGTCAAGTGTTTATAGTTTTCAAATCATAAGTCTTATCTTTCAAGTCATAAGTTAGACTAACGAGGCAATTTTGTACAGTAAGATAGCGACATAGTCATAATTATGGCTAAGTTCCGTAAATAAAATTAAAAAAAAAAGCTGGCACGACCATTCAATCAGCAACAGCTTAGGTAACACCCAGCCCACACCCGAACGGATTCACCACCATAACTTGTAAAACTTGTATAATAAAGGCGAGTTGTTGTATAATTGCCTCTTAAAAATTATGTTTTATGGCGACTTCCAGATACCTACGGCGCAAAACAAAGCTATATATAGCTTTACTACAGTGCCATCTACCGAAGATACAGCGAACTATGGAGTATTAATTACTAATCCTGTATCGCGATCTAGAAATTCTTGTGCCGATTAGTATAAACTATAAATAAATAAATATTATCTTCCCAACATTAAAGCTACGCCGTGGCCCGTCAGGCATGATCACCTCGCTTGGTCGGAGAATCCCTCTTTCTGTAGTAGTGACATGACACCACAGTTTAAAACCTTAAAAGGTCATACCTGAGATTTTATTTATTTTTCATTTAGTTATAAATTACTAGCTCTTGCCCGCGGCTTCGCTCGCGCACGTTTACTTTAGACTTTCTTTAATCTTTCTTTATAGGCACTTTATTAAAAAAATATCTTGGTATATAAACATATTTCATATGTGTTTCATCCAAATCCGTTCAATAGTTTTTGCGTGAAAGAGTAACAAACATCCATCCATCCATACTTTCAAACTTTCGCGTTTATAATATTAGTAGGATAGAATGCCTTCTTCATATAAGGAATACGTGTGCAAATTTTCAATTTTCTAGCCTTAATCGTTTGGCCTGAGCATTGATACATCAGTCAATCACATTTTCCTTTTATGAACCTATTTATTTAAATGACTAAGAACATAACCTTACATGACTCTTCCAATCTGTCACGCCACTGACCAAATACCGATACGAAAATTCATTAAAATTAATAAATTAAACCTGTTCATGATACAACCACCAAAAATGGTAAATTCACATTTATAATGTGTTTGTATACTGTAATATTTTTTTTATTATTAATACTCTGCTCCTACCAAGGGAATTTTGCTGTTCCTTTTTATGTATTCTTCCAAAGTAGCTCTACTCTACCTGATAGGAAGCATGAGCAGAATCCAAGAGTGGTAGCTACCATGCTCGTTATGAATGCACACAATACAATAATGCAGCACGATGACCCACACTATGGCGACCTATTGAGATGCTTCTGGATCATTGGGTCCGGTATCGCACTCACCAACGAAACACCACAGTTGGCCCTTTGAGAGAGAGTAGTACGGCCCCGATATAGCCGATCCGTCCGTGATAAAATGATCTCTGGCTATCTTGAGGACAATAATTAATACACCTGTTCACATTACAGCGAATAAACTATGTAGCCCTACTGGAATGCCACGCTGAGAGTAGTCGATTTGATTCTCGTTACTTACTTTTGTTTCAAGTTTTAGCTTTAAAGTATTAATTTAAAAAAAAACCCCTTTCAGCAAGTTAGAGCATTTTTTTTTGGTTCCGTATCTCAATAGGGAACAGCGGAACCCTCATAGGATCACCTTGTTGGCCGTCTGTCTGTCAAGACTTTTTGTCTCAGTAATGCGTGGAGGTATAAAGGTGAAATTCATATTAAATACTCAAGTCTACTGACTTTCGGAACTGTCAAAAAAACAAACTTCTAAGTCAACGCAAACAAAAGATACAGTCGTTTATTCTACAAATTTTCGACATTCGCAAGGGAATTCAGATCTACAGGGTACTTCCGTGAAATCAGAATCTTGAAATTTGGTAAGAAACAACGTCTTATAGCACAGATAAAGGAAATTTGGGAAAAGCTTTTCTGTACTGTGCGCTTTTCCAGGACCTTTCTGCCTCGCACTGCAAAACTGTGGAATAAACTGCCGTATGCGGAATTCCCGGACCAATACGGTCTTCAAACATTCAAGAAAAGAGTACGTACTCCCTCTTAGAAGGCCGGCAACGCACTTGTGACGCTTCTGGTGTTGCGGGTGTCCATGGATGGCGGTAATCGCTTATTTACCATCAGGCGATACATCTGCTCGTTTGCCCCCTATTTCATAAAAAATCATAAATGTTTAGGTTACATCATATAATACGAGTATACCTACAGGTTTGTACGGAACCCTCAGACCGCGAGTTCAATTCGTACTTAGCTGGTTTTTTACCTCCCAGCCATCTTCTTAGTTAACGTCAACGTTGTCCTAACATTTAACGTTGTTTCTTAATATTACTAATGACTTAAGGAAAATAAATGTTGATTTCTCGGTTCTGTGATTGTGACGTTGTTTATGCAGATGTGGAACATACATATTATCTACGTCTGTTCTGCATAGACGAGTGAGTTTATTGACCTCTACCGATTTCAAACTGTTAACATATGGGTTTTAAGTTATTGTTGAAATATAACTTCTGCAGTACGAAACCAAAATATTTGTAAAACATATCCGAGAAAAATCTTTAAAAGATAGATATTAAAAAACAAAAGCTTTTAGACTCAGAACCAAGACGAATCTAACGAAGCCTCAAAGTTCATTATACCTACCGTTTGGTCTTTAGTACGGAACGTGTCAAAGAAATATAAATACATCCGATATGAATTATATACAACTGCACACTTATGAACTATACTTCAACTTCATTGGCGGATAGGTTGATAAGTTATTAAGTATGTGCATCGTTCATCGTTTTCTGGATAATTATTAAAAAATGTCTCCGTTTGGTGACGAATTAACGACGGATTTTGAGTTGGACTTAGCGGAAAGTATGTGTACCCTTCCTCCAGTCCCCGCCAGTAATCATGGCTGTCACGCTGGCGGGTGAGGAGGGATGGGGCGCAGTAGTATCTTTCTGAAAACCTGTAATGCTCCAGAAAGAGAACGGGATCGGGAGAGGGCCGATTCCGATGGTAGATGACGTCGGCGGCGATACCAACCATCGACAGGGCCACAAACTGCCAGAAAGTGGGGACCTCTGGTAGCAGATTAAATGATGCGGTCAGCGGTAGAAGGACAGCTTGGTCGTAAAACTGCGGTTGGGCCGCTACATGTAATGACTGGACCGACAGGCACGGAAAAGCCCAGGCTTCTCCCGGGATAGAGTCTGGATAGACGCGGCGTCGATCTTGAGGGGTATACCTGGCTCCTTAGTCCCCGAGGTTCGAGGAGATCCGAAAGGATTTTCCACCCTGTCAACAAAAAAAAGGTATGCCTTACTTCCTTCCTATTAGAGTCGTTTGAAAAAGGTAAAGTCGGTCCTTGTTGAATAGTACTGCATAGAAAGTGTAACACAGTTTATTTTCTTTTACTAAAATTATATAATAACTAGCTGACCCGCTCAACTTCAGTTGCGTCGCTCCATAAGAAATAATTTTTCCCATTTCTCAACATTTTCGGTTGATACCCGGCTTCTATTGGTCGTAGAGTGATGTTACATAGTTCAAAACCTGCCTCGCAAAATGGGCTATCCAACAAAAAAAAGAATTAGCAAAATCGGTTCAGCCGTTCAAGCGTGACACGCGATTCATTTTTGTATACATAGATGTATTTCATTTTTGTTTTATATCCTTGAAGTGGTAAAATAAATATAAATAATACTCGTCGGTTGTAAGAATTTTTGTCATATAGATAGATAGATAGCAAACGAACTGTAGGGTCATCTAATCTAGTGTGCACAGAGTACCGCGGACCCATGAACCCTTTGAACTGAAACATTTGGCTTTTGAGTTGAGTGCACTCAATAATCTTTTTTTTTATGATAAGTCCGAAATAAATAATTTGAATTGAAAAAAAAATAGGGGGCAAACGAGCAGACGTATCGCCTGATGGTAAGCGATTATTGCCGCCCATGGACACCCGCAATACCAGAGGCGTCACAAGTGCGTTGCCGGCCTTTGGGGGATGTGGGAGGGGATTGGGATATGGGCTTAAGGTATCCTCACTCACTCGGTGAAACAAAGAAAGAAATCTTGCCTTGAATCCTTATTCCATATTTTATTGTCCCAGTTAAAAAGTTTTCTGTCCAGCGCTCAGTTATCTAACGATGCGATGGTGAAGGACACGTTCATTTTGTATTGCTTAACAGTTCGCTTTGTCAAGGAATTCTACATACAAAAAACTCTATCGACTAATCATTGATCGACTATTGTTCACAATATACCTAACCGTCATGTCGACTTCTTATAACATACTTATTTCTCCGTCATTTCTTCCACAGCTTCCAAACTTAAAAAATAGAGTAAAAATAAATATTTAAAAAAATGTAGACAGATATAAATAAATACATTGTACTAAACAGCTTTTGCCCGCGGCTCCGCTCGCGTGTATGTCGGTAATCGCGATAAAAGTAGCCTATGTCCTTCCTCAGGAATCAACGTATATTCATGTCAAATTTCATTGAAATCGGTGCAGTGGTTTAGCCGTGAAAATATGACAGACAGAGTTACTTTCACATTTATAATTTCAATAATATTAGTATGGATATTCCACCACCGAATGAATCGGTACGTAGCTAGTGGGGCTTTTCTCATGACGATGACTAGTCATAATTTTTACGTACCTCAGTTCATAACTCAGTTCAAATTCGTAATATAAACATTGATATTTTTAAAGATCAGCTCATTAAGTCAGTCGACATTGGCAGAGAAGAGAACAGGTACCTCAGTACACGTTCAACGTACGCGCGCAATAGACGTCGACGCGAAAAGCGAACGTAATTAAAAGTTATCCGCAACAATAAACTAGAAAGTTAAATAAAAACGATTGTTTCAAAATGGCCAAAGATCCAGTGACATTGGAAATTGTGAATGAGAACAACAAGAATTCAGACCAGCATTTAGACGACGAAATTGAAAGGATTTTCGGCAAGCCTCCTTTGCCGAATTCTTCTCCTAACGGATTTTTGAACAATTTGAAAAACGAGGGAGTGCATTTGGTGAGCTTATAATTTTTATCTATATGCTTTTTAATAAAGTAATTTATTGTAAAACGCGGCACTCAGAAAACTGATTTCTTTTTCGAATTTTAAATAACTTATCAATAAAGAAAAAAATAACTGTAAAGCAAATATTTTTTGTAGTTATTAATTTTTTTTTAAATGTTACTTACGAGTCTTGAATTTGTAATTGTTCCTTGTAATTTAAAGTTAAATTATTTTTATAAGACTGTAGTTTATAATCGTGTAAGTTCTTAGATACTTAACGAATATATTTAACTATCTACTGAATATATGCAGCCTTGCGCCATAAGCTTAAGTGGGAGTATGAAATCGGGTAATAATGAACAATCTTTAATGTTATTTGTCACGTAACTTTGAAAAATATTTATCAATTTTTTACCTATTGATTTTTATAAGCTATTTGAATCGAAAGTAAAAAAAATGTGATACATTTAAAACTGACATAAGAAATGAAGATTGGCATCAAACAAGATGTACCTAAACCTTGAAAAAAGTTCTAAACAATACATTTTTATGCATTTATACGAACCAATATGGAACATTATTTTTTATAACAAGCTTAAAGAATAATACGACTGAATAGATAAGATAGCTCTTGTTTTTAAAAAGTCGAATAAACCGACTTTATTTTTGATACTAAGTAGAAGATTTTTAAAGTATTTATTGCTTATTAGGGACAGTTATTCCTTATTGCTTATTCGTAGAAACCGTATTGCGTGAAATTATTAACTTTTAAAAATAATTTCTACATTCCTACTTAGATAAACTTAATTCCCTAATATTAAATCAAATTGCTAAGTACATACTTCAGCACTTACACAATTTATTCCCAACATGAAAAAGCAATATCACCTGTTTTATAATTATGCATTATCTGATAAATTGTCCATATTTACATATTATATCTGTAACAGATAAACAATATGGATTCGTCAAAATGAATCATGCGGCACGGGTCCTAACCGAACACACGAAAATGATGAGTTCATTAGGTATGTCCAGGACTTTTGGGACACATATTATTATGTGTATTAAAGAGATTTTGGCCCACTTTAGCACGCTGCACGGACGAGTCGATATAGGGTTTGTGTCTGGATTTTCTTCTCATTGTTGTTTTTCCTTAAAAAGTTCTAAATAAATTTAAAAAAAAATAGACTATCCAACACACAAATAAATTTCGAACAGTGTGATATCTAAGTATAACGTGTTTTACCCAAAATAAATCTATTTAATCTATACATCTATATCTATACAAATAAATAAAATTGGAGTGTCTGTTTGTAATATTAAAATAACCGCTTTTTACTAAATGCATATGTACGTATATACATGGTACATATACCAAAAATGTAGTTAAAAATTTTTTTGTCTGTCTGTTTGTTCCGGGTAATCTCTGGAACGGCTGCACCGATTTTGACGGGACTTTCACTGGCAGGTAGCTGATGACCCAGGGAGTAAATTAGGCTTTTTTTAGACTAATTTTGTACTCGCGGTACAACAATAACCGCGGGTAACACCGCGATGTTCAGTTAGTTAAAAAATCCATACAAATGTCATCAATTCGGAACTAGCTCTGTCTGCCGCTTTAACGGTTAAACAGATGCACCGATTTCAATGAAAGACATAGAGATATACTCTTTATCACGATAGTCAACATACAGGAAGGCGGATTCTGCAGCAAGAACTTGTATTACCTAATGTACTAACTACATAAATTTTGTAGCAATGGTGTCAATAATAGATTTCCTTCCCACTATGATCCCGGGTCCTTTAAGCGGGGCGTGAAAAAGCATCTCACCAAACCGCCATAGTGCGGGTCACCATGCTGCTTTGTGCTTATTCGCAATGAGGATGGTGACCACCATCTGGATTCTGCTCATGCTCAGGCAAAGGCATGTCGTTTTGGCAGCTGACAATAAAAAAAAATATTACTCATAGCTTTAATACGTATTTATGCATATTTAAAAATATAAAAAAAATTGTTCGCGTACAGACCAAGAAACCCGTGGTTAGGGCTCCAAAGACAGGTACCTCCTCAAAATACGAGCCGTGTCAAGAACTGCCTTTTGCATCAGACCCTTTGATCCAGCCATCTAACCTGAGCCTCTTAAGGTGTTGCTCCAGGCTCTTAGCAATCAATCCGTGAGCAGATATAACTATCGGAACAATGATCAGCGAATCAACAATCCACATATCGACAATCTCGTGAGAAAAATCCAAATGTTTTATTTGTTTTTCTTTTTCAACTTAACTTTTTTTATTATTATTATTAATACCTTTTGAAGGAAAGCTGTATAGTATAGTAGTAGCCCAAAATCTCATTTATAAAGAGTGAAGTCCTAAGCCCAGTAATGGACCTTAAAGGACAAGGATGTTATTGAGTGTGATAGCCAAGGTATGGATAGCCAGGTTCCAAGTCTTTGTCCAGATCCTGCATTCTTCTGCTACCGTTCTCATTGTAACTTCGCATACTGCTGATTATTCCTCGATGTCATGGAAACCTTAAAAGGATGACAATATGTTGGTTCCGATATTGTGTTAATTGTATTCAAGTTATTGATATGTAAAACCAGACAGACAATATTCTAAACTTTAAATTAAGCATGAGTCATTTTTTATGTAATAGGGGGCAAATGAGCAGACGTATCACCGGATGTAATAATTATATTATATATTATTTATTAAGTAATTACCGCCGCCCTTGGACACCCGTAACACTAAATGCGTCACAAGTGCGTTGCCGGCCTTTGGGGGATGGGGAAAGGATAGGAATGGGGTAGTGGTTGAGGTATGGGCCTACGGTATCCTCACTCACTCGGTGAAACATAGCGCATGCGCTGTTTCACACCGGTTTTCTGTGAGGCCGTGGTATAACTCCGGTCCAACCGGCCCATGCATGCTGAACAATTCTTAGTGTGTTTTTAAAAGTAATCACATCGACAACCTTTTAACAGTCTACTGCTAGACTAGAAAGGAGATTTTAGTCTTACATGTAGCGTGTCTATTATCAGTCACATCACTAGTGACGAATTCATTCATTCAATACTCATTGTACTATGAATGAATGAGAAGGAAGCAATATGTCATCTCTAGTGCATGTGCGGTCGGACACAGTTCAGTCAACTGTGAGCGACAGAGGTGAGCGGGCACATACATCTCAGAGCCGACAATAAAGTATATGGATATACTATATACCATACTATGCTGGTCAGACGGTTTGGTGTAATAATGGTTTTTAAATTTTCCTTTTATTCGCTGTGCTGTTGTTCTGCGTAGTTTTTGCCATTAGTCGGCTCTTACAATAGCCAAGGGTCAACCCGTATTTATTTACGGGTTAACTATATAGAGATTTAGCAGAGCTGTTGTATCTAAATTCATGAAAACGTTAATAACAAGCCATCAACTGTTACATTCCATAAATATTATACAACTAGTTGTTGCCCGCGGCTCCGCCTGCGTTTATGTCGGTTATCGCGGTTATTAGTAGCCTATGTGCTATTCAGATGTATAAGTTATATTACTGTAAAGTTTCATCCATATCCGTTCAGTGGTTTTTGCGTGAGAGAGTAACGAACATCCACCCATCCATATTCAGAAACTTTTTTCGTTTATAATATTAGTATACTCGTAGATGTATTTTGGGTATCTAATAGTAGGTAGTAGTAGGGTCTCGATAATCCGAACCCCCAGTAGTCCGACATGTAAAATGTAATAATAATAAAATAAATATTTCGGACATCTTCACACAACGCCATCTAGTCCCAAACCAAGCAGAGCTTCTATTATGGATACATACTAGACAACTGATACGAAAACATATATACTTTTTTTGTAAATAGACACATATAATTCATAGAAAACACCCAAACTCCGAATCAAATATATACAGATCATACGAATATTTGATCCAACTCGGGAATGGAACCCGAGACCTCAAGCACAGCAGTCGCATTCACTACCACTGCGCCACCGAGACTCTTTACGTTAAAAAATATTCATACAAAAATGGCTTTCAAAATTTAAACTCGAAATGAGAATTATTAATTAACAGTAGTGGTCAAAATAAGACCATAATTCATTATAATTTTTATTTTTATTTTAGTTTTCCGTACCTACTCCTCTTCCATATAAACATTAACTATGCAAAATATCATATCCGTCCGTTCGCAAAATTTTTGTAAAAAAGGGTACAGGTTTTTGTTTCACGTAATATACACATAATTATTCGAATAAAATTATTTATTCATTTACATAACAGGTGGTAAAACCAAACGTAGTTAAATCATAGACTAGGGAAAAACGACACTATTAATTTTTATGTAGTTTTTTTAATGAGTAAAGGACAGTTTGATGACGGCATCAACAGGCAAATGAATCAGCGGTGTGCCGGTATAGGACTGAAATTAACCTAGCTTACATAAGTCACACGTCTAGTAAGGAAACTTTAGCCACAAACCATTAGAAAATTATGTAACAAACAACAACTGTCTATGACCTTGACCACAAAATCATCATTCGCATGTTATGACTATGACTGTGTTATAAAGAAAGAAATGAAGTAGCTTCAGCTGCCTGTTCGCGTAGATCCTTAAACATACTAAACGGATTTTAATGCAGTTTTAGCTATTCAAATGGAAGGATTATATGTGTAATCCTACTAATATTATAAACGCGAAAGTTTGTAACTATGGATAGACGGATGTTTGTTACTCTTTCACGCAAAAAGTACTGAACAGATTTGTATGCAACTTTACAGTAATATAGCTTATACATCAGAATAACACATAGGCTACTATTTGCAGACATAACTGACATGACGGGCGGAGATGCGGGCAGCAACTAGTACATGCATATTATAGTAGAGGAATTAGGGGAATTTCAAAGATTCAGTGCAAAGCCGAGCAAAGTCGCTTGTAGATACCTACCTATTGTCACGTAGCGGCTTTAGGAGCCATGAGGTTCAATAAATAGACACAATAGGAAGAGAATTATTTATTGTAGGTATGTAAGTTTACATAACAGGGCGTAGGTTTGAGAGATTCGACCACAGCTGCACCTCCAAGCTCGAGGCACTTAACTTAGTAGCTGGTCCCCGGCTTTAGAGGCCGGGACCCGTAGCAGCGGCGCAGCCGCCGGGCCTGGCAGCCGCCAGCACGAAGAGTAGTGCTGGTCTCCGGCGTTGGAGGCCGGCGGCCCAGCCGCCGGGCGTGGTAGACGCCGGCAGCAAGTGGTGCGCAGGAAGCGGCGCGCAGAAAGAGGTCGCGCAGAAAAGAGGTCGCGCAGAAAGAGGGCGAGCCGTTGGTGCGCTCGTCCTTTTATCTGTTTCCAGCGGTGGTAGGGACGCAGTGGTAGGAGGCGACGTTCGAAACGCGTAGTGGCGGGGAGGTCGATGTTGCCGCGTGACACTATATAATAAAATTGTAAGAGGTCGATGTCTGTATCTGTAGCATTAAACTTTTGTACATAATTGTGTAAACACAAGAATAGGAAATTTTAAAAACTCTTGATGTTTTATTACTGCGGAAGTTCGCTTCGCTACATGTCTTGAAAAAGGTTGTCGAATCCCAAAGTTGACGGGCGTCCCCGAAATTCACACGTAAGTTAAAATCATTAACGACCTGATGCCTTATTTTATGCAAAACCATGTCTAAGAATTACCATATACAAATTTACTTTGTTTATTAGATTTAGTAATCATATGTCTCCCGTCTCCCTACGATTCATGAAATCATGTAGCAAATGTTGAAGAAAATATTTTCCTCTGACATGATGTTATCTCGTTGGAAATGTCTATATTCATAACTTCAGCGAGAAACCTATTCTTTTAATAAGATTAAATATACATAGACTTTTCAGTACAATGCCAGTAATCAATTTTTTAGTTTTAATTAATATTAGATAAATAAAAAAAAATACGAAAAAATCTTTCAAGTATTTTTTTATGATATAAAATTAATATCAATGTTAGACGTTACACATAATAATGAGAACGTTTGAGTATTAATATAAGACATTAATATTCTTATTATTATGTTTTTCCTCATCATTTTGGGCTTCCGGTCTCGCAGCACGATCGCTGTTATTTTACGTTGATTTTCTATGCGAGGGTAGTACCGTCCCAGTCAAGCCGGCCCAGCCGTGCTGAAATCAGCGTGGCTCTACTACCTTTGTAGCTCTACTACCTTTGTGGCTCTACTACCTTTGTGGCTCTACTACCATAGAACTTATGCTCTCCTGGCTTTTTTCTGTCATATATCCTAAATCTTATTCAGCACTATCAGTTAGTTGCTCATTAACAGTCTATTCTTGGATATAAACCTCTCTTTTCTTATAAAGAACGTTTTGGCCTGGGTACTATACCATACTACGCTTGCTAGAAAAAGAATTGTTCAGGCGTCCAGTTTTCCTTCTCCTAGCAGTGATGTTGTCGTTCGTAGTATCCCTTAATCGGTTCTTAAGATAATTAATAGAAAGAATTAGAGTGTTGACTCTTAGTATTCTTAACTTGATACGTCACCATATTTACTTAGTTTGGTCACTTGTCTGATATTGTGTGTGGCCAAAAATACTAGAAAAATCTACACCTTGTTCATGGGTTGTCTAACGTATTGAAATGTGAGCATAATATTGTGTACGAGTTCATTACCCCCATCCCACACACATTGACTCAATGTATTATCAACAACATGACGCCAACCTTCAAATCTGCTACATGAAGTTACGTAAGCATCTAAGATGATCGAATGCCGATTGGTTTTTGGAACAAAGAATCTTCTTGTATTTTTCTTTTCTTATACATTGGTATATTGACTTAGCATCGTTCTTTCATCTCTATCATCAAGAGTCTTTAGTAGTTCACTGCTAGACATAAACCTCTATTTAGAATGGAGGTTTTGTCCTCCTATGTCACGCTGAATATTCAGATAGGGTGATTTATTTCAAGTTTGTCTGTTTTTTTGCAGTGCTGATGTCCTGCATCGTTAGTCGCAGTCGTTGGACGGTTAATTGTTGTGATTGGATATAATGGTAACATTATTAGTTCTTTACTACGCATACGTCAGTAGAGAAAGACAGATGGGGTACCGCGATCTTCTCTTTCTTTTTAACCGTTGGACGTTTCCGTCTACAGGCACATCTATGCCATGGTCTAAGAAAACAATATCTCGCATTCCGAGAGCGGCTCGATGTGACGTCACTATCCAGTCACCACTTTATAGAATATATGTAATACATAACAAGAAATTAACCAACCACAACGATTATTATTATTATTGACCAACCACAACCAGCGATAGTGATGATGACGTCATTTCGATCTCTCTGTCTGTCTCGTCACTGTATCTCGGAATGCCATACCTGGCGAAGTATATTGTTATACTATGATCTATGCGTGGTAGATATAGTAGACCAAAACCTGCTTGCCAAAGAGTGGCCTTTGTGAAATAGTGTAATGTTGAAAGCTGTAGATTATCATAATGATCTATAGAACTATCAGAGAGATTTTTCATTTGGTGGTAAGTGACTATCGCCGTTGGGCAACCGGTAACCACACTTACTCAATGAAAACCAAACAATAACAAAATGTCAAACCGTGGCTCTATACACTACCTAGGATGTTCCGAAAATTGATAGCCACGGAATAAATACAATCTATTCTTTCATGAAACTATTTTGGATTGACGCCTAATTTCAACACAAACCTCCTTTGTTAAAATCACTTGACATTTAAGTGAGGTTTTTCTTAAATATGTTTAAAGATTATATGTCACTCTTCTTTTGTTTGCAACAATGGACGTCTCGCGGGAAGCTTTTCGTGCTATGATTTTCTATGATTATAAATGAGGGTTTAACTTCAAGGAATCTTAAGAGAATTTACAAGCTGCTTTTGGGGAGTCTGTTACTGCGTTACCAACAATTACTTATTGGTTATTGCAACTGTAACCTCTTAATCCAGTCACGAATTATTTTTAACAATAGATTTTGCAACTGAATGTAAGTAGATGTGCACCTTTTTTTTTTTTTTGACGGGGTGAAAAATCCCTTCGGATCTCCAGCTCCTCAGGGATACAAGAGCCAGGAGTATGTGGTGTTTCCACTAAAAAACACCCCGACGACCGGCCTCTGGCGCCCTACTCTGGGAGGACCCGGACCATGTTATTTCAGGTCCTCCCCGAATTAACGCCGTGCCTTATTATGCCCAGTCTCGGGGGAAAATTGTTGCCCCCTTTCGATCTCAGCGATATAGGCTGATTGCACATCTATGCAATCCTGCCACTATACCGACCGCAGCAATCAATCTGCCTCCAGAGGTCCCCATCCTCCGGCGGCCCGCGGTCCCGTCGATGGCTTTTATCGCCGACGTCTTCTTCGCTCAGGATCGGCCCTCTCCCGATCCCGTTCAGCAGTCTCAAGTAGATGTGCACCTTGAATGATTTCTATGTCTAATAGGTACAAATCTTCAATGGTATCACTGAGTGTTTTTCTTTTAGTTTGTACGTTAGCTTTTGGAGCATATCAATAAAATGAAATTCAGGTGGCAACAGCTTGCATATCGTTAACCATTCCGTGATACTTACTAATACTCTTGTATCTTTAGATCTCACTTTTAAAAAGAGTGACCATAAGATTCTTTGCCAGTATTCTTCTCATAAGGCTCTACGCATTTTGGAAACTAAAAGAACTACGTTAGAATGTAGATTCTAACAACTGACAGTTAATGGATATATAGCTACGACCCTCTCACGAAGCAGCAATCCATGCAATGAGTGTTTGAAGAGGACGATTTGCCTACAAAAGTTGTTCGCTGTCGGAGCGTTAATAAAAAAATGATGGCTTTTTTCGAAGCAGTGGACAAATAGCAATAATTCCACTAGAAGACCTTAGAAAAGTTGCTAGTAAAAAAAAAAAAAAATACAGCAAAGTTTTTCTGCCTCAAGCTTTCGGGGCCCAAGGAGCGGCGTCCTTGGCATTCTTTTTCACTAAGATAACGCCCCCGCTTACACAGTTGCAAAAACTATGAACTATTTGACAACTTCGGAGGTACAAATCTTACCCCATCCTCCCAACAGCCCAAATTTTGCTTCATGCGATTTTTTTATTTCATGCGGTTCAAAATATGCTTCGTCGACGAAAATTTAGCACTGCATACGAGGTCATCGAAGAATTTCGACGGTTATTTTTTGGCCTCTAAGTGCAAGCTTTTTTTAAACGTTTTGAAAGCTGTAAATAAACTTTTATTATATTCTAACTATTTTTGGAACAGCTTGCGTACATACACTACATTGCAACAAGCGGTATCGTGCCAAAAACTGAGTTGGTTAGAATTCTCATATCTTCAGAAACCCGAAAGTCTTACATAAACATAAACAGGATTTTTTTCTTAAGATTGTCCATGAGCTGTGACCGCGACCGACATACCGCTCAATAGCCGGTTCCGAAGCGATGACGTTAGCGAATTGGAAATATGGAACACAAAAGCAGTTTTGAAAGATTTTTTTACCGGATTCAAAAAACCTTTTGAAAGTTAACTTTGACAGATCAGAAGTATAACAACAGTACCTACAGGAAACTAGTGAAAAATGTAAAGAAAGGAGAAGACAGAAAGGGAATTATTGATTATGAAAATGCGTAAGAGAATTATGACCTCTCCTCATCCTGAATTGGAAAAGAGGACCCAGACAGTAGCAGCACACTTGTGGTTTTTGAGTTCCAGGTGCCAATAGTTATGCTTAGATCTGATGATGTGGAAGTGGAGCCCAACTTTTATCGTTTAAATCAAACCACTGACGAGACGGCTCTCAACGTCACAATCTAGAACTGAAGACAATTCATTTACTTCACGTTAATTTTTATATTTCGTTATACGCAAAAATTGCGCATTATGTAATCAAAGTTTGTCGCGGCGATAATATACCTGCATGATTCGTCTAGCTCGTAGATAAAGAGAGAATAGTACACAGAGTCAAGGTCAACCACCGACACTGTCTGTACACTTAAAATAACTATTTAAATAACGGAATTACCAATGTGCTCGCTATTTTGGCTTCTTTTTGCTTAACTTCATCATCATATCAACAGCATCAACAGTCCATTACTGGACATAGGTCCTAGAAAGGAGGCTAAAATCAAGGTTTCATCAATTTCCATCAATTTTAGGTGAAGGTAGTATAGCCACGCTGATTTCAGCACCAACGGGCCGGCTCGACCGGGGCGGTACTACCCTTGCACAGAAAATCAACGTAAAATGACAGTGATCATGCTGTCATGTTTCGTTGGTGAGTGCGACCGGAGGCCCAATGATGCAGAAGCATCACTAGCCCGCCATGGCATGGGTCACCATGCTGCATTATTGCATTGTCTGCATTCGCAGTATAGTGACCACCACTCTTGGATTATGCTTATGCTTTCCATCAGGCAGAGTAGAGTCATATTGGCAGGGACAAACATAAAAAAAAATCGGTCTCCAGAAATCATTATCATCATCTTCGTTGACCTCATAATTGCAACAACTTTTGAATATCCTATTTATATCAGTCCCTACAAAATTAAGTTTCACACAATACTGCGAAAAGCTATGTTCATTACTTTTTCAATTTTAACATTGTTTTTTAACGATATTTAACGATTTTTTATAAAAAAATGATTTGACAATCATTTTGCATAGCGTCTTATTATAACTCGTATTCTTCTTTTGATAAAACGGCAACCAGCCGGATCTCTCGGATCAGCAATGTTTGCCAATGTCAAGTGTTTATAGTCTTCAAATCATAAGTCTTCAAGTCTTAAGTCTTCGTCGTGATGAAATTAATGTTAAAAAATATTTAAAATATGGATGAGATGATATGGGGACCGTCTTTCGAAAAAACAAAAAACGATCTCCGTCTGAAATTTTAACAGAACTAAAAAATCTTACTTGTATTTGCAAGAACCCACCATTTTAACTCTTTTGACTTGGCTGTTGACTGTCAAATCAACTGCCAAATTGACAACTTTGTGCCATTGATTAAATGTGTTAACCAATGGTATAATGTTAACCTAAAACATATCCCTATAAATGCATATCTTTTATTATATTCGTAAAGTAAATATATTCTTTTACATATTTTGTTATGAAACAAGCAACGAAAGGTCGTTACGCGTGTCCATCCAAAATTAGAGTGTCAATGAAAGTTACCGAGGTTTTCCTCAACTTTCATATGAGGAAAAATGTTATAAGTGTTAATGTACTGATTCATTATGTTATTGTATGTATTTATTTTGATTGTTGGTTCGATATAAGGCAGACGCGAATTTTAGATGACGACCACGTCCGCACGTGGGAAGTGCGCGCCTAAATAGTGGACAGGTCACGGCCAAGGGCAGTGTACGGGCAACTTTTTTAGTTGTCGAACTCAAGCAAGTTTTCATTTTTTGTCTTCAAAATTTGTTTTTGTTTCAAATATTATTTTTAACGGACTTCAAAAAAGGAGGAGATTCTCATTACGACCGTGTATGTTTCTTTTATGTGTTTTCGCGGATAACTTCATAGTTTATGAATCGATTTTGATGATCCTTTTTTAATGGAAATGCGATATCTATACTTATAAAATAGTAAGTCCTGACTGACTGACTGACTGACTGATTCATCATCGCCGAGCGTAAACTATGATAGTTAGGGCTATGAAATTTGGTGAGTAGGATCGTTTTATTGAGTAGACACCCACTAAGAAAGGAATTTTGGAATTACTACCCCTAAAGGGGTGAAATGGGGGTTGAAAGTTTGTATGGAAGTCCGTCATTTTTTAAGTTAGAAACCTGAAACTTTACTTTCGGGCTGCTGATTAAAAATGAATAAACACGTATTTCAGCGTTTTTGGATATTCTACCCCTAAGGGGTGAAATAGGGGTTGACATTTCGCATATAGGTTAGTCTGGAAGTCCGACATTTTTGGAGTTCGAAACATGAAACTTTGTTTTTGGGCTACTGATTAAAAATGAGTAGATACGTATTTAGGCGTTTCTGGATATTCTACCCCTAAGGGGTGAAATAGGGGTTGAAAGTTTGTATGGAAGTTCGTCATTTTTTAAGTTAGAAATTTGAAACTTTATTCATGTGCTACTGATTAAAAAAGAGTAGATACGTATTTAAGCGTTTCTGGATATTCTACCCCTAAAGGGGTGAAATAGGAGTTGACATTTCGTATATGGGTTAGTCTGGAAGTCCGTAATTTTTGAAGTTAGAAACCTGAAACTTTATAATTTATACTCTCGATTGTCGGCACTTGATGGAACTTGTTGTAATACATTCTAGAATTAAACTCACTTGTACTTATTCCACTATTTTATTTCCTTTTTACACCTGACCGGTTTCGCCTTATGGCATTTAGTGGAATAAGTACAAGTGAGTTTAATTCTAGAATGTATGAAACTTTATATTTAGGCTACTGATTTCAAATGAAAAGACACGTATTTAAGTGTTTTTGGATATTCTACCCTAAGGTGGTGAAATAGGAGTTGGAAGTTTGTATGGATGTTCGCTATTTTTGAAGTAACAAACATGAAACTTTGTTTTTGGGCTCCTGATTAAAAATGAGTAGATACGTATGTAAGCGTTTCTGGATATTCTACCCCTAAGGGGTGAAATAGGGGTTGAAAATTTGTATGGAAGTTTGTCATTTTTAAGTTAGAACCATGAAACTTTATTCATGTACTACTGATTAAAAAAAAGTAAAGACGTATTTAAGCGGTTCTGGATATTTTACCCCTAAAGGGGTGAAATAGGGGTTGAAAGTTTGTATGGAAGTCCGTTATTTTTTAAATTAGTACCATGAAACTTTATGCATTATCAGCATTTATGCGAATTCTGTTCCTAAAGGAGATGAAATATGGGTCGAATGTAATGTATGTTCTTTTAAATGGGCTATTCATCAAAAATAAATAAATACGTTCAAAAACATGAATAAATTATTGATACTTACTTTTACACAGTTTTAATTAAATACATATAATCAACTTCCACGCGAGCAAAGCCACGGGCAACAGCTAGTCCTATATAATGGCGGTACCATAATAAAGCCACTAAGATCTAGTGATGGCATCGAAGAGAAATCGAAGCGAACCTTGAAATCGGTTTTATTTAAGTTAAAATTTTACTTGAATAAATGTATTATGCACATTAACATAGATTTAAATGATCTAAGAAAATTACAGAAGACTACTAATTAGTACTAGTTTGTTTTGTTAAATGACTAAACTAAATTTATATTTTATTTTAATCACCGCGAGACTAATTGATTAATTGAGTTTTTTTTTTCTATTTCTCTTTAGAAAAAAATAAAACATCCTAGAAAAAAATATAAGCGTGGTGATCATGTTTAAATAATTTACGCTAATTGAACTAAAACCATGTGGTTTTCGAAGATCCTGTAATATCTTCGATTTATTAGCGTCTACAATGAATAAGGATAAATCACACACAATAATGGCAATTAACGGACGGAAAATAGGCCTAAAATAGCACAAATTACCATGAACATTACAACATCAAAAGATACAAAATGTATCCAGTACGTACTTAACATAGTTTTCAGGGCACAGTAAACTAAAGAAATATATATTGAGTCGAAGGGTGAAGGCTAAGGTTAAGGTTATATTTTCCTGTGACCAACTACTACGATGCAGTAATATGTATCTGTTTAGAGATATACATCTGTAAATGCAATAATTACTGCTCATAAAATCTGGAGGTAGCTTAAACCTAACCTACAAAGCTTTACGAAAGGCAAGATACTGACGAAAATCAAATCAATTTAAATTAAATCATTGGAAACATCTACTAAATAAAAGACCATTCCTACTATTCAGCAAATAAACATATCAAATATATTAATAATAGAACGTAATGTCCTGGAATAGTAATGGAAGGTATGACCCACATTACACGTTAAATTAGGTTATCAGTCGAGTCGTGTCGGTTTACATTTCCGAAGTCAAATTACGTTGCAAACCAATTATGTGCATTTAAATAAACAATTTACAAATACAAATCTAGCACAGGCTAGGGCTGCCTGCGGGGGTTTTTATGGTGTAGAAGCTAAATAAGCCATTTTTTGTAATCAAAGGGCGGTATCAAACTTGCGTCTAAGCCTAAATCCTGTATACAAAACAATACTACTAGAGTTCTAGCTATCCATAGTAGCGAGAACAAGCAATAAAGATTTGACTTAGGTACACCATTCGGAATTGGAGCTGGACTATCTATACTAATATTATAAATTCGATAGTAACTCCGTCTGTCTGTAACGCTTTCACCGATTTCAATTAAATTTGGCATGGAGATACTTTGATTCTTTAGGAAGGATATAGACTAGTCTTTAGTGCCACAACTTACATACAAGTAGCTACACATACAAAAGCTACGTACGCTCTAAGGGACAGCATGACAACATCTCTTTAGCTAATTATTTAGACGTTAGTAATTAAGATTTTGCACGCACTTCGTTGAGCTTGTATTGGAAAGTATTTTAAAAGTTTCTAAACTTTAAGGACAGGATTCATTTTTAATTGTTGTCTGCAATAAAAAAGTGCCAAAAAGAGTATGCAACATAGATTCTAAGGCCATGTTCTTCAGATGACGAGCGCTCAACGCGCGTTTTGCTAACGCGCGTTAACAACTACATGTGATAACGCGCGTTAGCATGTGTACTCCTAGAACGAAATTACATGTAGTTGTAAACGCGCGTTGGCAAAACGCGCGTTGAGCGCTCGTCATCTGAACATGTGCTAATTCTCTCATTCTTAGAGTTATCACATTACAAAAAAACATAAGCGATGAAAGAAATCTATTTTTTACGACTTTACAATCCTATGAAATCCCTAAAAAATTTTTACTTTTTAAGAGAGAGATGTTCCTAGAATCCTTATGGTTAGGCTCACGTATTATTAGAAATAATTATAAGCAATATATAAAGCCTTTGTTGCAAAAACCCTATAGGAGCCCTGTACTACAAAGGCCGTCAAGGTTTCGTTGATAAACGTTGAGTCAATTTTGACGAGTAAATAACTAATATGTCCCACTTCTAATTAAACTATTTGGTCCATTGTGTTAATGTGTCAGCTTGTTTACTGTCAGTACTTATGATCGTAACCATAAGTACATACATTACGTATTTACCAATGTACGTCAAATGACGTTCAGTATCTGTCATCTGCGGATTCTGAGACCTCATCTGAGACAGATCGTGACGAATGTTAGATGACGTTTTATCAACTTGTAGTGTCTAGACTTGTATGGTATTTCCTTAATCCTTTTATAAATTACTAGTAGAATATACCTTGCAGTTTTTGTTGTATTAGATAACTTCAACATATACATATAAAGTTACTTGCCCTGATTGACAAACTAATTCATCAATTACTGCTCCGGATAGCGGAATGGTTGAAGTGGTCGCCGCGTCGTTTTCTACTGCACTGAGTGTTGTGGGTTCAAGTTCAAACCATACATGTGAAAACACTCAATTTTATTATCAAATTGTTGTTCTGATGAGTGATATGGAGTTTCGTAATTTTCAAAGTTGCTATTAATACGAAATGATCACACAAGCGAAGTCGTGTGTAACAGCTAGTTTTTCATAAATATAGTTCAATAAGCTATGAAACACACAAATATCTTATGTCATTTAGCATACTAACTTAATCTATATGAAATACTAGCAGACCCACGCAACCTCGTTTGCGTCTCCCGTTGCCCGTAGCTTGATAATTTTCCCCCGTTTTTGAAACATTCTCCGTTGGTGCTCTGCTCCTATTGGTCTTAGCGTCATGATATATGGCCTTCCTCGATAAATCTACTATCTAACACTCAAAGAATTTTTCAAATCGGACCAACGGTTCCTGAGATTAGCGCGTTCAAACAAACTCACTCTTCAGCTTTATAATATTAGTATAGATAATAAAAAGTGCTTCAGACGAATTAGGTCCCCTCTTCGTCCTTTAAGATTCTCGAATGATGAAATGATAATGATCATGTAAAACGTTTGTAAAACAATTATAATTTAAATAAAAATATTAGGAAGTAGATAATACAGAGAGTTTTTTGCAACATTGTGAATACAAATGCAAGCCAAACACTCGACTGATAATCATCGCGAGTGTTAGATTTTCCTTGAGTCAAGCGTAGAGGACGTCTAGACAAAGCTCCGTGTGAAAAAGTGCTCCAAAAGAGAACAGGATATTTAACAGAATATTTCGGACATCTATCACACAACGCCATCTAGTCCCAAGCTAAGCAGAGTTTGTGTTATTGGAACTAGACAACTGATATAAGTACATGTATACCTTTTTTTGTAAATACATATACATATTTTATATAGAAAACACCCAAACTCCGAAACCAACATTTGTAGATCATACAAACATTTGGTCCGACACAGGAATCGAACCCGAGACCTCAAGAATAGCAGTCGCATCTGCTACCACTAGGCCACCCGCCACCGAGATAGTTACCGATACTACATCCATAATTAAAAAAACTTGTTAGGGATATGATTTATTGTGAAACACAAACGAAATGCAGTCCTTATAGTTTACTAACTATACATGAAATTTACTCTGAAAAATAATAATTCTTCCTTTATAAATAACCAAATAAATCTATACAAATAAATAAAATTGGAGTGTCTGTTTGTAATATTAAAATAACCGCTTTTTACTTAATGCATATGTATGTATACACGATACATATACCAAAAAAGTAGTTAAAAAATTTTTTGTCTGTCTGTCTGTCTGTCTGTCTGTCGGTCTGTCTGTTTGTTCCGGGTAATCTCTGGAACGGCTGGACGGATTTTGACGGGACTTTCACTGGCAGGTAGCTGATGATCCGGGGAGTAACTTAGGCTACTTTTTTTAGACTAACTTTGTCCCGCGGCGTTACTCGCGGTACAACAATAACCGCGGGTAACACTGCGGGGTTCAGCTAGTAAATAATAAAAATAAGATGAGCCGTCACGGGACGCCTGGCAGATGTTAAACATCGAAATTGTTTTGTATAATTAACAAAAATAAAACCGACTTCAAGGTTTGACTCGATTTCTCTTGGATGCCATCATCAGATCTTAGTATCCTTATCATGGTACTACCGTTGGGATATCTCCTTTTCATTAAAAAAATAATCATGAAAATCGGTTCATAAACGACGAAGTTATCTGCGAACACACATAAAAAAAAAGAAAAAAATATATACGTTCGAATTGAGAAACCTCCTCCTTTTTTGAAGTCGGTTAAAAATAAAATATCTGTTTATTACATTAATATTCATTTTTATTAAATACAAAAATTCAAAATTTTTAGGCGCCGCGTCGATTGATGTTTCATATCAACAAAGGAATACAGTCCAATATGAAAAATTCTATCAGTGTTAGGCTAGTTATCGAGGAATTCTATACATAACACACTTTATACACATATTGTCGGCATAATTTTACGTATTTACACTATTTCGCTCCTATAATACACCTGAAACACGTAGCTCTGTATCACCCAAAGGTCGACTGGATGAAAATGCCTATAGCATTAAGGTGGTTATGCAATGTATTTGCAGGAACTGTTAATAAATTAATACATACATTCCATTGCAATAGTTTAGTGTATTTCCAAACAGTTTACTGGAAAGTCAGTGGCCTCACATATACTGAAAACTAGTCAAATCTACGAATTCAGTCGCTCTGTGGAAAAACTGATATTCAGCTAAAACCGGTTGAACTAGGAGCCGACCCAAATAATCTTGGAAATAATAAAGGTTAGAAAGATGATCAGTTTAGTGTATTTCTTTTTACCTTGTATACCTAATCTATACTAATATATAAAGTTGAAGAGTTTGTTTGTTTGTTTGTTTGAACACGCTAATCTCAGGAACCACTGGTCCGATTTGAAAAATTATTTCGGTGTTGGATAGTCTATTTATCGAGGAAGGCTATAGGGTATATATCATCACGCTACTACTAATAGGAGCTGAGCAACAATGAAGAAGGTTTCAAAAATGGGGGAAATTTTCACGCTACGGGCAATATAAAGCGCAAACTAAGTTGCGTGGGTCAGCTAGTATACATATATACAAATAAATAAAATTGGAGTGTCTGTTTGTAATATTAAATTAACCGCTTTTTACTAAATGCATATGTAAGTATGCACGGTACATATAACATTTTTTTTAAATGTTTATCTGTCTGTCTGGCCGTCTGTCTGTCTGTCTGTTTGTTCCGTTAATCTCTTGAACGGCTGGACCGCATTTTGACGGGATTTTCACTTGCAGATAGCTAATGTAATAAGGCGAAACTTAGGCTACTTTTTTTTCGACTAGCTTTGCCCGCGGTAACCCCGCGGGTCTCAACTAGTTACAAAATAAAAAAGTCATTTTATATTTATATATCATTTAAACACGATTTGTTTACTTTGATTTTTTGCAACTTGATTTCATTTTTATTTAACTGACCAAACTAACCATTTTTGACCTTCCGATTGTTCCGTCCAATCACTGTCACAATTGAGTCACTATTATGCAAAGTGGTGTGGGTCAAGAATTGACGGAGTAGCTCTTAAAGGCTGGAGCTCTTTGTAATAACTGTGAGTCCTACCCTTATTATTTCTTGGAAGAAATAATTGAAGCGGGATTCACACCTAACAACACTTTTAGGCAGAATTGCATTGTATTAAAATCGGTACTACGGTTTGGCCGTAAAAGCGTAACAGACAGTGTTATTTTCGCATAAATAATATTATAAAGGAAATATGAATGTCAGGCTTGCACTAATAGTCAAATTACTTGATGCTTAACGGGTAAATCCCTTCCCAGTTCATTATTAATCACCTTCTCTAGTGCTTTGGTTGCAACTGGTGCTTATTTGGGCTTAGTAAATGAGTGTGAATGTTTTATGATTCTCATTTTTTCTGTATAAAAGTGACGCATCGGGGATTCACCGTATGTGGTACGCAAATAATCACGAATTTTAACAAAAAAAACCGACTTCAATCTGGAACAAATTGAAATGAGACCACACCAGAAGCACTAGCTTTCAAATAAAAAAGAATCATCAAAATCGGTTCACCCAGGCGAAGTTATGAGGTACATAAAACAAAAATACAATCGAATTAAGTACCACCTCCTTTTTTGAAGTCGGTTAAAAAGAACTGTAAACCGGTCTCGAGATGGATAGTTTTCGTTTTATAAAATAGATACTTAATTCAGACTTGTGTTCGGGTTTTATTTTCACTCTTTTTCAAACTCTCCAGCTAAATTAGATATTTATAGTTTGTTATTGTTCGTTACTCAACAATATTTAGTAATGAGAAGTAGCAGCTATTCAATTTTATAATTTGAGAGCTTAACTTGTTCTCGGCGGTCACCGCGTTCGGCGTAGCGATTGGTGAAAAGTTGAAAGATGCTAATATGCTTATGTGTGGGAGGTTTCTTGAAAAACCTTTACTTGACAAGTTATTTGTGTTATATACAGAGTATCACCACCCCTATACACATAACATACCACATATACCGGTACATAAGAAATATAGAAAGAGAAATCTAGACATCTAAAAGACAACCCACGTCTAGATATAGACTACTACTATACTGCTGGCAGTGAATTAGTAAATGGTGTTGGTGATTGGTGATGAACAAACAAAGAGACAGACAGACAAAATAAAATACATGTTTGTTATATGTACCGTGTATACATAAATATGCATTTATATATTTGTATAGATGTATAGATTAAGTATGTAGGTATGTTTGACTAACGTTGACGGTGCGTGGCGATCGCGGTATGCCCAGCACCCGTATACGGCACAGGTGTTTCTAAGATAGGTAATATAAAAAGAATACAATGCATACAGAATAAACACATTAATTAGTCCCATCCTTTAGTAATAAAATTGCCGTATTTTATCGCTTGGCTGTACATTAGTTATACTTATCTATACAAATAAATAAAATTGGAGTGTCTCTTTGTAATATTAAAATAACAGCTTTTTAATCAATGCATATGTATGTATACACGACACATATACCAAAAGTGTAGTTAAAACAATTTTTGTCTGTCTGTCTGTCAGTTTGTTCCGGGCAATCTCTGGAACGGCTGGACGGATTTCGGCGGGACTTTCACTGGCAGGTAGCTGATGATCCAGGGAGTAACTTAGGCTACTTTTTTTAGACTAACTTTGTCCCGCGGCGTTACTCGCGGTACAACAATAACCGCGGGTAACACCGCGGGGTTCAGCTAGTAAGGTATAAAATAAGATAAATTTTATTGTTTGAATAAGTGATTGCATGCCAATGAAACCATTAGTGTCTTTATCTTACTCTCTGTGAGTTTTATCACCGACCTTAGTACTTAATGCGTTTTTTATTCTCGCGGAATTGCCTTGCAACACTTAACAATATTAACGTTTGACTTCATATTTGTTCGTTTTTTTACGTGACGATCAGGTATCAGGTAATCCCTTTTTCTGCTGACTGCTGTGCTTGTCTCAGTTTCGATTTTCGTGTCAGACAAAATGTTTGTATATTCTGGAATTATTTGTTTCGCAGTTTCCGTATTCTATCAGTCTATTTAGCTTTCATAATAGGTACAAGCTCTGCTTAGTTTGAAACTAGACGGATTTGTGTGTTAAATGATCTTTTTTGCTACGAATATAAACATCTCGCTTCTGGAGAACGCGTGTGCTAAAAATGTTCACTCAAGGTATCATTTTTACCACACGCGATCTTTAAAAGTGGGACTTCCGAGTAGGTGATGAAACATCTATTTATATGTGAGTCTAACTGTAAATCTTTTCTACAGAATGGCAACAACAACATCGGCAAAAGCGATTCAGAAAAGGCGAGACAACCGCTGTTGGAGCCGCCTCTTGGTGAACAGCTCCCACCTCTAGCTGGTTAGTTATCTACAAGTTAAAATCTATACTAATAAATAAAGCTGAAGAGTTTGTTTGTTTGAACACGTTAATCTCAGGAACTGGTCCGATTTGAAAAATTCTTTCAGTATGAGATAGCCCATTTATCGAGCAAGGCTATAGGTTATATATCATCACGCTAAGATCAGCAGGAGCGGAGCAACAATGAAGGATGTTACAAAAACGGGGGGAAATTATCACGCCACGGGCAATAAGAGACGCAAACGAGGTTGCGTGGGTCGGCTTGTTCAAAATATAACTACATGTCGACAGGAGTGTGGTACATAAATATGTTTCTAATGTATGTCTACCCTTTTCCCCTTTTTTCAGTATTAAAACTTAGGCTTACTTACTTTTAGTGTGTCTGGTACTTTAAAAGAGTTGCTTTTTTATCACCCAATTACTCACAACTCACATGTCATTGGGAAATAGACACAAGCAGAATTTTGAAATTCGAAACAGATAATTTAGAGGATGAAGAATAATGTAAATCTGCTATAGAATGCAGTGATTTAACCGCAGTTTCGCGCTAATTATTTGCAATTCGAGCAACACGCTCTATGCGTGTAGAAAGAGACAATTTTCAAAGAATATTATTCGAAGATCGCTATTTATAGACTTCACGACTTGATGATTGCCATCCAAGTTCTTGTTTCAGATTACCTTATTTCAATTATGGTAAACAACTCCCTTTGGTCACATTGGAAACTAATGATTCGAAGGCAGTTTCCAAAACGAATTATTACTTTTTTTATGAAATTGTGATGTTTTTTGTTTATATAAAATAATATTTCTCTCTCTGCAGGGCCTGAAGTAGATGACCTGGATGGTGACCCCCCTAAGGACGCCACTCCGTATCCAGGGATTGATGACGGACTGCTGGAGCCTTCTGACAAAAAACCTCATATCTCCGATCATGGTATTACTTTTTTTGTGATATCGGTTTTATTTTATTCAATTTTATTCAAAGTCTACCCTACTACTGTCAATACGTGACCACGATCGGTGCAATTTGATCGAAACGTCGGGCAACCAAAAAAGGTATTGTACCTTGTAAATATTATCGCGATTAAGTCCCGATTTACAGTCGAATAATATGTATAGTCGCGAAAGTTTAAAAACAATTATTATATGCAATTTCTGTAAATAGAGTGTTTTAATGAATCCATTCATTCATAAGATCGACGATGAATTGGGTCGTGCGACGTGCTTTATTCTCGATGGTATATTCATTTCTAGGAAATTAATTGTTATGAGAGAATCATGCACATTTGAGCAGGTTCGACTGGAGTATACTGTAGGTATAAGGAAGTCGTCACAACCATGAAAATTGTCTTGTTAATGTTTTAATCCTTTAACCGAACAATTCTTGTATACTTATATTACATATGAGTATAATAAGAATATCGGATACGGCTCCAATGATTTTCATGAAATTTAGTATGCATGGGGTTTCGGGGGTGATAAATCGTGCTCATTACTCGATAAAGCGATCGACCATCCAGGTAGGTTCTTTATATTAATTCCAAAAAATTCATAATTACAAACTAATATTAATTCCACAAATGCAGCTATATGTTTCATGCATTTATATATATGTATCAACCCATTAACAGACACATTGTTGGTTTGTAGACAAACTGTGTAGTTACAAACAAGACGGTTTACTTCGTATTTTAAATTTCGTTTTGGTAGGTATCCATATGCAAATAGGTTCGCGATAACCTCACTATCTCACAAATAAAAACAGTAACATTATACTTATGAAGAGTTTTTATACAAAGACATACAAGAGATAATGAATTTCTGCTAATTATAAAACAATGTTATCATTCAAATCGTTCACACTCTTAATGTTATTTGGAGACGACGTAATGTGTTACATTGAAATGAATTTTAGAGGGTTCCTTAGCACAAAGGTAGAAGTTAAATTCTGGTAAAGGAAAGGTGGTACTACTAACGAGATCTGCCATAAATCTGTCCTGTACTTGGAGTGGGCTCTTATGATATCCATTAGCAAATAAACATCATATCGCTATTTTATTTTATAGAAGGGTAGGTAGCTGGGCAGACAGATCCCTGGTGGAAAGTAACAACCGCCATCCAGGGACCAAACTAAAACAGAAATGATGAATGCGCGATCACGATTTCAGTTTCTTTATTCCAAACCCACAGAATAGAGAAAGGTTATTCTTCGCTAAGCTCACAGAACAGCAACACCATGATCACTCCAGTCAAGCCAGACAATTAATACCAAAGCATGGGTCTTCTGTAGTTTTAAGATAAGTTAAACTCCGAGGCTCCGTTTGCGTGTTTATGGGTTATCGCGGTAAAGAATCATCAATGTCCTCCGTCACAAACAGACAGAGTTACTTATAATATTAGTGTGGATAATTTTTTTTTAACCACATTGGATTCAACTCAAGTGTAGTGTGAACAGTTTAATTTTACGTAAAACAGAGTGCGTTTTGTTCGTTATTTTGTAGGTTATCATGAAGGTATGGCCCAGGATGTGGTCAATGGTGAACGTCGATAAACGTTTAGGTATAACTGAAGAGATATAGAAAATATTGGTCAAAAGTTTAGTGGTTAGAACTTGTGTTTGTGTGGTGGCTCGACGCCGACGTATTTCTGTGTATGTTCTGTATTGTGTTGTGATTTAATTAAATAAAAAAACGATGTCTCTTGTATTCATACGAGGTATGTACTAAAGTAATTCCACACTACAGTTTGATGATATGTTATAATTTTTTTTAAAGACAATTCCTGCCTTAAGAATATATCCTGTGTCGCGGGGTACTTTATAAACATACATGAAACGGACACAAAGAACACCCAGACTCAGGACAACCATTTGTGGATCACACAACATGTTTTCCCATGTGGGGTTGAAATTTTGAACCACCAACACTCGGCGCAGTAGAAAAATGCGAGACGAACATTTATAATACTACGCTATTCGTAAAGACATTTTGTTAATTGTACATAAAAAAGAAGAAAATTATTAACTGCCTTAAGTCTGTTGTTTATGAATGTTGTGTACAAATAGCAATGTTATCACAATTTCCAATCTCTTCTAAAAATCCATTGGATAGATAAAGACACATCTTTATGATCCATCCACAGAACAAAGGATTCTCTGTTCTATAGATCCATCCATCCTATTCTTGGATATAAAGTAGAGACTCCAATGTTTTGTTTTCTGTCATTTCTGTGTTATTTACCAAATACATAGGCTGTAAATATAAACTCAACCCAATCATATTAACTATTGCGTTAATTATATAATTAAAGCGAGGCGAGTAACAAAGAGTCAATAAAACTATTTATAAATCGATTTCAAAGTGCATTTTACTAACTACATGTATTTCTTTTTAAATACGTTCATTTTTTATCATATGATATCTTCGACTTCAAATTACTTTCCGTTCCTTTATTTGAAGTCTTTAAGCAATGATATCACATTCCTAAATAATTATCTAACCGGCTTAAACATAGACACTATGAGTCCCTACTTATTTCTATGCATTGTTTTATAAAACCCACGCAATATTCCAATATGGTCTCGTAAATATCTGGTTGCGTGTTTTTGTGACTGACAATGATTGAGTGCGTGGACAGTTGTATCGATATTTCATTCTCAAAACTGACGTCACTTAATTTAATACTTAGAATGAGCAGGCCTCAGGTACAATCCTGGTAGTCTAGTACTCATAATTGCATTGTACTTTATCCAAGGGCGCTAGATATTCCACACCATGATTCATTTTCTCATCGTCATAATTGCAAGTAATTAATTACAGATAGTAAAATTACCGTTTTCCTTCTAGAGGTACACCACAGATATCGATTCAATTTAAATACACTAATGAGTAATAGTTTATAAGGTAAACAATCATTGGCGCATCCCGCTTTAAGTGTATTCTATTGCGTTTAGTGTCCAGCAAAAAAACAAAAACAAATTTATTAAACAAACTTAGTAGGTAAGGAGGCATGTAAAATCGAAAGGGGCTGTTTTGGTTTATTTATTTATATCTTTACTCAACTCTAACCTATTGCATTACTCAAATCATCATCAGCAACCTATACGTTCATTGCCGGACATAGAACTCTCTTAGAAAGGAGGTTGTGGCCTCCCATATACTTGTACATAAACAATTACCTACTTCTTAAAGGTTTAATTAAAATTAAAAAAAGGTGCAACACTACACATATTAGATAGACATACCTATCTATAGATACACTTCAGAACTAAATATATATAATTAAAATTACTTCTGACAGATTTTTCAACTGTGTTTAAATGAATGTTTCAGACGATGGCGAGCACGACACAGAGCATGATTCAGGCGATGAACACCGCACCTTCGGAGCGTCCAACGACGACATCGGAACTGACGGTAAATTGCCGTGGGAGCATGACGAGCCTGACTACCCTTACGGTGATTGGAATAAGACACACTACACACACACACACCAATCATTCATTAATTCATAACAACCCTTAATTTTATCAGTAAAAAAAAGCCTCGAAAGTCTGGCATCGAATCATTTTGTGGAAATTAAGAGCGTACCTAAAAGTAATAAAAGCGAAAACTATAATTATTATATTTTTTAAATTGTGTGGCATCGCATAGGTATTCTTTGGCGACGCTAGGAGCATTAGAAGTTTCATAAGTATTAAAAAAATAGAACGTTCAAAAAACTTTGGTAGAGTTTTACTATGAATAAAAAAGATTATATGAATAATCCTCGCAATTCAATTCATGGAGTTTCTATATAGAATTAGTGCAAAAAGATCGCCAACAATATTCTATGGTATATGCACTTTAAACATATTAGTTCAAGTTGTATGTACAATTCAATAACATGAGAAATAAAAACAGTCAAAATGACCACCAGGCGACCTTTATATATATATATATATTTGAATTAAGTACAGATATAAAGAACTTATTGTATATAATCGACCTATTCGATAACACAAAATACAGAGGACGACACGTGCTACACATTGCATGAACAAATTGGCAGTTTGCGGTGCATGTTTTTTTTTTAATATGTTCGAGAGTTAATTTAAGGTTTTATATTTATAGCTTATACTAATAATACGACACTACTTATTACCACGAATGCCGAGTGTCATTCTGACTACAGAATAAAAACCCCATCATTTATCTTAGTAAATGTGGTGACGGATTGAAATACAGATTGTCGTCACCCTTATTCCCACGGGTGTCATTGGATGCGACTAATCGAGCAAACTATGGAGTACAAGAGCACTATACGGAGAAGGCAAACTTGAAAACAACAAACCCTTTGCCAACCTCTCTGGCCAGTGTGACATCGGATAAGTCTATCTCCAGTATTGGACTGTGTAAAAGCTGTTGATTATCATAATTACCTATATACTGGTACCATTAGGAAATTAACGAAGTCGTAAAGTTGTACTTCATTAGCAAAAAGTTGCGGGATCTAAATCAAATATGTCATCAAATTAACTATTTCGTGGCAACTTACCTTAGTTACAAATTAAATGAAGACTTAAGTTAATTTGTGCCACTTTGTTCGATACCAAGTATTACCAAGTAATCATTTCCCATTAGTTTGTCAAGGTTTTGCACTGGAAACGGATTGTTTCGGACAATATTACTAATCGTTTGCTCCATCTGGATTCGGTTTAGTAGTAAATTAAATGGTTCTAGGTAACATCTGAATCTTCGTCTATGGTAACATAAACAACTTGCATAGTATGTCCCATTAACAGTAGTGATGTTTTCCAGATATTAACGGCCTCGGCACGAGGTTTGGCATCGATGATCGTGCTATTTCGCCAGTACCGGGGGTGAGTTATTTATTTTAATCATTTACACCAATAATAATAATGATATTCCTATAGCGCATACAAATATTTGTACGATCTACAAATATTTGTTTCGGAGTTTGGGTGTTTTCTATGTATCATATGTATGTATTTACAAAAAAAAAAGTATATACGTATTTATATCAGTTGTCTAGTACCCATAACACAAGCTCTGCTTAGCTTGGGACTAGACGGCGTTGTGTGTTAAATGGTCAAAATATTTATTTATATATTCATAAATTATAACTTGACTGTAGTGTTTTAACACGTACATCTATACAAATAAATAAAATTGGAGTGTCTGTTTGTAATATTAAAATAACCGCTTTTTACTAAATGCATATGTATGTATACACGGTACATATACGAAAAATGTAGTTAAAAAATTTTTTGTCTGTCTGTCTGTCTGTTTGTTCCGGGTAATCTCTGGAACGGCTGGACGGATTTTGACGGGACTTTCACTGGCAGGTAGCTGATGATCCGGGGAGTAACTTAGGCTACTTTTTTTAGACTTACTTTGTCGCGCGGCGTTACTCGCGGTACAATAATAACCGCGGGTAACACCGCGGGGTTCAGCTAGTACAAAATAATATTAAGAGAATTAAAGTAGGATTTGAACCAGTTACGGCAATCAAAGCTGCACATAAATAGGTATGTCTTTAATCAATTATGTCTAATCCCTTTTGTTTAGAAATAAAATTAACGTCCTTACCTAAATTTTATTGAAGTTTACTTCTGAAGCGATTTTATACATAGCCCGAAATATGATAATTTACGCTGCAGTGTCGTATAACAAGCTACATAAGCACTAGTTATTACCTAAGGAGTTTTCTCACGACCACAATGACGTAAGCGCCGTGAATTTCATGGCACTTTTACGCGTTTCGTTTCACGTAGTTGAAAACGAAGAAGCAGTCGTCGACGCATGACTTCTGAGCAGACACACACACACACTTTTAAGCCTTATCGACATTCTCCTAAAATAATTGAAATGAAAGCAAACAAATACTCTTTTTTAATAAAAAAATACAGATTACTTACTTTCTTAAATTGCCTGCAGGTGACTCCAGATGTGAACACATATCAGCAGAAAAAGAACTTAGCTCAGGGTATGATGGACTTAGCGCTGCTGTCAGCCAACGCGAACCAGCTCCGCTACGTGCTGGAATCTTCCACTTCTCATCCGTATTACTATCCCAGCGTCACCTTTATATCACTAAGCATCATTTTCCAAGTAAGTCATTAAACCGCCAATGGACTATTTTTAATATCCTAAATCTTCCTAAGAGTTAGTCACTTCGGTTTTTTTATGGTATAGTGGCAAACGAGCAGATGTATCACCTGTTGGTAAGCGATTACCGCTGCCCATGGACACCCGCAACCCCAGAGGCGTCACAAGTGCGTTGCCGACCTTTGAGGAATGGAGAAAGGGATGTGGGGAGGGGTCGGGGTATGGGGTTTGGGTTTGGTGTTGGGTTATGGGGTTCCAGTATCCTCACTCACTCGGTAAAACACAGCGCAAGCGCTATTTCACACCGGTTTTCTGTGAGGCCATCACTCCGGTCGAGCCGGCCCATTCATGCCGAAGCGTTGCTCCCAGGGCATTCCATATTACGACAGACAAGAAAGTCGAAAATTAATGGGTCATGTGAACCACAAGGAGATAATTTTAGAAAGATACAGGGCATGAAATACGCGAACGCGAACAAACCTGCTTCGTTGGTCTTATGGTTAGCGTATGCGACTGCTGATCAAGAAATCTCGGGTTCGATTCCCGGGTCCGACTGCTGTTGGGTTTTTCTTGAAGGAATTTCTTGTTCCAAATCCTTTGGCGCCCATTGTTGGTTACATCACCTGGCAGATAGAAAGTCCCATCAAAATTATCGGTCTATTTGAGATTCTTTTTTTAAGTTATAAATAGTATCCCATTAAAATTTCAAGTTGCCTCAAATAAACAACAAATACATTTTTTATATATTTTGCGAAATATTTTTGCACGCGGCAGGCAATGTTAAAGCCCCGATCAAGTGGTCTGGCTTCTTTATTTTTTTGTTCTTCAAACATTAAACTACAACATATAAAAATTGCATATCGCCTCAAATATATTTTTGGAGAAAAAAATAACATTTTGAAAAATTCAGGGGTTGATTTACCCTGCTACTCACCAGCCAGGTCTGCAGTTCCTTGTTGGGGTACCTACCCAAAAAATGGTTTCTGACTATAGTTGGTAGAACGGTGCGTACCAACACTACCAGTTGTGTCATGGGGAATATTTTTCCCGTTCGACCCATGACAGTACTACTAACGGGTAGTGTAAATAGGTACTACGGTGGGTCAGAAAGCTAAACTTCAATATATATTTCGGACATTTCGGACATCTAACACACAACGCCATCTAGTCCCAAACTAAGCAGAGCTTGTATTTGAGTTCTAATTTTAAATTAAATCAAACAAGATGGCTCATAATCTTCCAATTTATTATCAACAGATTCTTGTTGGAGTCGGTCTGATCATGAACAGTCGCTACGACGTGAATGTTCACAAGGACATCTGCAAAGCAGACAAGATCAACAACATGACTGTACTGGGCATCTTCCTAATCACCATCGTCAACGTGTTTATCACCTCGTTCAGTGTTGCCACCCCCACTGTCGGTGTTATCTCACCAATGGTCCAAAGTGCTTCACTAATAGCGAACGGCAGTACTCAATAGTTATTAATCGAATGGAAACAAAAAAAACAAAGGCGAAATCTTCCACGCCATTATATAGGGTGGAAGAAAATGGACAGTTAACAGTTATTTAGATAATGATCTGAATGAAGTCAGCAGAGGCAAAGAATAAAATAATGATATTTATTGTAGCTTAGAGAAACACGGGTCACCGAACGGAGGGGAATAGTCATTGAGCCTTTCTCCGATACAAAACAGTCTGTAATTTTTTTCGTTGGGAAATTTTCACACATGCTCATTTTAGACTCTACATACAAGAACAAGACTAGTTATACAAGAAGAATTGCGTAATACTATGAACTCACACGTAACATTGAAAACAAAACATTCACAATTTCACGCACTCTTATTACAGTCTGTGTCATAACAGTGTCAAATGTAGGCTAAGCCCATTTGGGCCTACAGTTTGACAGAAGGGAATACCTGCGTATAGCTTCTCCCTGTCGTGTGTCTCTATGATATTTGAGGGGTTTTATTTTCTATAATAAATCTTAAAATATATGGCTTTGCTTTATGAAAAAGATGTGTTTAACAACTATCAAGACGATAGAATTACACAGACTTCTACCTTTTATAACCGTTTGTACTTTGCAAACCTTTTTATATAAGTTTTATTCATAATCAAAACTCACAATGCATTTCGTAATTTTAATAGTTTCATATTAGTCACTTTAGTTTTAAGAATTCTTTATTAGAGCTATGCCAATTTTAGATCGATGAGAAAATCTTAGTCGCTGTGGATGGAATAGGAAGTAGTATGTCTCCTTTTAATTTTAGAATATTTTTTTTGTATCTAAGTACTAATTAGGGCTAGTTCCACCATTTGCTGGTTTATTCCAAGGACTAATATCACTTATCTGTCGGATAACTATAGATTTCGGTTTCACAAGCCTTGTTTATATTCTTTATCTGAGTTGTTTATACTATGAATAAGTCCTAGCTCTATGTGTTTATAGTACAAATATGTCAGATATACATTTTTTTTTTGTATTTTCAAGATTGTTTTTTTTTTTAAATATTATATCATTTATTTCATCACGACGAAGACTTAACATTTGAAAACTTTAAACACGACATTGGCAGAAATAGCTGATGCGAGAGATCTAGCAGGTTGCCATTTCATTAAAGAACAAATTACATTTATTTACTGCACACTTGGCCTGGTGGCTCAAGTAGTCGCCACGCCGCTTTATACTGCGTCAAGTGTTATGGGTTCAACATGCGACAACACTGTGTGATCCACAAATGGTTGTTTAGAGTCTGGGTGTTTCTTGTGTCCGTTTCGTGTATGTTAGTAAAGTTCCCGCGGCACAGGTTTTAAATTCCTAATGCGGGTTTGTTTTTTACACAATAATTAATTTATCAGCAACATTTATCCGTTAAATAGTGCAATATGGCAGAAACTACCAAACTTTTATCAGCAACTGGTGAAACTGGCCCATAATGCCCATTTCTAATAAAACGATTTCATTCTTAAAACATAAGACTGATTTCGAGATTTAAGGATCTGACTTTTCAAAGATCTTTTTTTTCATTAGCATTTATTCATAGAGTGGCAAGATAGTTCCTCTAATAAGATCGTTTAAGAATGGTGCGTTGTTGGGGTAAAGTGATGTCTGTGGGCTATGTACGTTTATTGTTAACAGAATGACAGATTTAATGACTTGTATATTTAAGATTAAGTTATTTTATATTAATTACTTGTACATTTCGTGTAAAAATAAATTTAAGTATCTAAAATGAGTTTTATTTGTAACGCTACTATTCGAATTAATATTAGTGGGTATTTACCCAAAAAATGGCTTTCCATCTCTCATTTCCATTTTTATTGTTAATCGCACTGCAGTAGATTGAATCCGATAAAAGCAACGAAAACCCAAAATGTAATTGTAACTACCAAAACCTATCTTTTAAACTATTTCTAAAGAATTCCTTATCGCAGCAAATCGCTGATATACTTATTTGTCAGATTCTGTACAATACAAATACAGAATCTCGCGTACAGTCAGACAAGGTAAAAAAAGGCAAAGTTAAATAAAGTCACAAGTCCGAGTATTCCAGGTTATACCAAAAATAAAACAAACATCAGAATCCAAAATGTATTGAATACAAAACAATCTAATAAAATTGTCAGGTGGCAATTTCAAAATATTCTATTTTAATAATAGTTAATAGTAAGAGTTTACATGGTTGTGTCGCGGCAACCGGCGGCAGCTGGTCTCCTCACACACGCAGGGTACTGGTGCAGAGGGGCCAGGCGCCACTGGGACCGCTTCTCTAACCTAAGGCCTTGCACACACCGCCTTTAGAGCATTGTAATATGTACTAAATCAACTACTTTTTACGATTCATATCTATCAGGAGCAGCAGAGCGCTGGCCTGGAGCTGGTCGTCCATAGACTTGGCACCTTCACGTGGCACTATCGCGAGAGATCATCGCACAGCACTTTCGTTACCCAGGATGGTTCCCTCCCGTCACACTACCCCCGAGTTCGTGTCTCTCTCGAAACGAGTAGCGCGCGATTTTGCATCTCTATAGGTACATAAAACTGCATCCCAAAATATATATAGGAAAAAAATGATTAAAACAATATTAAAAAAATCTATATTTTATAGGAACATATAGCATTGGAAATAAGAAAAATCTTCCTATAAACAGTCGCCCTAATTTAAGCGATATTAGAGTGCATATTGAAACAGTGCTTGTTTACTTTTTGATATAAACGTGCTTTTTACGATTTATACAGTTCAATATGTTTTCTAGTATGTTCAGACATCTCGCTTAGAATCACACAGCCGAGACAATCGCAGTGAAATGTTTCAGATGTCCGAACGAATATCTAACACGTTTACAGCTAGGAAACAAACAATTTTTTTCTGTTTTTTTCGGAAATAATTTGGATTACAACTAGTGGAGTAAAACAATGTTCAGGGTGTTGGCGACATTCAGGCTCAATCTATACCTAGACTAATTACTTTGGAAGGGTATTCTATATATTAAATATATGCGTAAGGGATCTGCGTTCGTCTCGCTCATCCGCGATAAACATGACTAAACGAAAAATGTCATCATAAAATGCAAGACAGTTTCTAAAAAAGGTAGGTTGGTAATAACAAAGGTAATTTTTATCAAATATTATTCACCCATAGGTACACCAATAAATGCAAAATATTAGAAGGACTTTATTTGTTCAGTAACGCCAGAATTATAATTTGATATTTATTTTAATAGCTCTTACACGATTTGATTGATAAAATTTAATTGAAAGAATTTATTAACCATCATTCGAATGGTTTTTAACCGAGTATTAATTCCCGCACTATTTGTCACAGCGAGAAAACCTCAGTATAAGTTATTCGATGATGGATAAATAATGAAGAGAATTTAAGAAGAATGAATAAGTTAAAGAATAGCGTGTCGTCGCGGATTGCGAGTCGGGATGGGTGTGCGAGTGAGGGTTTAAATGGCGTCAATATCAACATCGACATCGTCGTCGTCTTGCGGCTTGGGCTTGCTGGCGGGAGCGGCCGCTACGGCTTTGATGGGCGTCACCTTTGCACGATCTGAGTACTCGATCTGAGGACGGAATAATATAATAGTTTAATATTTCATTCATTTTTATATTGTGGCTATAACTTATTCGTGGAGAGATTGAGAATAGTAGATGTGAACATTAATATTTATTCTGTAAGGCTCGTAAGAGTCAACTAAGGCAGCATACTATGATCGTGTAGGGTGCTATTGTATGTCATACGCAAGTTAATTCACGTGGATAGTGTAATATAGTAGTGTAATTTATTATGTTAGGGAGAGTTTTGCTCGGTAGTGATCTATTAGGCAATATTACTCTTTCGAGTCAATTGTTAGGTAAAACGTAGTAAAAAATTAAAATATAAAATCGGTAGAATTAGTAGCCGACCGTAAATAATTTTGGGTATAATAAAAAAAGAGGAATATGATAACACGTTTGACTGGGCATCGTCAGGTCAATCGGTAATTTTTTTTTTACATCATTAAATTAGCCGTCGGTATAGTAGAGCTCCCGCTCACTGCAGAGTTCCCACCGACCGATAACGAAGGCAATGAATGAATGGGTGTGGGTACCTCGATGTCCTCGTCGTCTCCGGGCGCGTTGTCGCTGGAGTCCTCCTCGGCGTGCTGCAGCCAGTCGAGGAAGGGCGCGGCGCGGCGGCGCACGTCGGCCACCAGCTCCTTGGAGGCGTACTTGCGCGACGGCTTGGCCGCCCACTCCAGGATGGCGCGCTCCTCCACGATGTCCTCGTCGTACAGCAGCTTGAGGATGGCCGGCACCTTGGGCAGCAGCGCGGCGTGGTGCGCGCACAGCGCCGTGAGCGCGTGCAGTGCGGCGCGTTGTGCGCGCGGGTCGGCGCGCGTGCAGCGCAGCAGCAGCGCGCGGTGGCGCCGCACGTCGCCCGCCAGCGCCGCCGGCCGCACCAGCACCTCCAGCAGCACCAGCGGCGCCTTCGACTTCACCTCCAGCCTGCACACCACCACACCAACACACCATTACACATGAACCGACCTCGACACAGAACCTCCAATCGACGTGCATAACTCCTCGATCTTAACATTATACCAAATACTTCACAGTCAAAACGATTCAAAACTAACTAATTACATAACCCGATGTTTATCAAAAACGAATCGACTAAATGTTAACCTACTTGTCTACATATTAAAAATTACAATTACCACTATAATATCACCCAACAGTACTCCATCTTCACACGAACAGTCAAAAACGAACCATAAACATTTAATACACCGCAATAACGTGTTTTTTTACCAGTAAACATTCAATCTGTGAATTTTTCATTCACAATAATAATAAATACTATTACCATCCTATTACACTCTAAATTTAATTAAATCGATTCGATTAATTACAGAATGAATACTGAACTCGAAATGCACAATTATAATTCACTATTTCACTGTCTGTATGAATTGAAATACTGTTAAATGATATTACAGTACTAATAGTAAATTGTATGTTCAATAGTCAATTTGGCACCTAAAACTATCCAATTTACCTTTCAGCCTCATGCAGGATTTCGTTGATCGCTTTGGGCGAATCGACATCATTAGCATCGTAGCGTTGCTTGAGGTATGCGTAGAACAGGTCCATGCGCTGCTTCTCGTTCTTCTCGCTGTCCTCGGACACCGTCATGCATTTCGCACCCTCCGTTAGATCTGCACATATTGAACAAGACATAAAATGTATTTCAAGTTCAGTAATTAATATCAAGACTAGTAGTACATAATATATAAAAAACCCAAAACAAAATAAGTTTTATAAAAACTAACTGATGCGCGCAACGTCGTTTGCGTCTCTCATAAAGAATAAAACCTTTTTAACATTTCTTAGACTTTTATGAATATATTCAAGATACAATTAGCCAAATTTAGTTAAACGACTCACCAAATGCCTGCCTATTTCCAGCAGTGAACCAATAAATGATGAAAACTTTAAACATATATTACAAAGCTTTAAGTAAGACTACTTTTTTAATATATGGGCCTGCTAAAGTCAATCTACTCTGCCTGATGGACAGCATGAGCAGAATCCAAGACCACTACGGTCACCATTGTCATTGTGAAAGCAAACAATGCATCAGTGCAGCATGGTTACCCCTACCATAGTGACCTTTTGAAATGCATTTTTATAAATTTTTGCATTCAAGAATATATATGTATTGTAATAAGACGTATTCCCATACATAAAATACTTTATTAGCATGTTCAGTTAAATTGTAAAGTAGCCTACCTTGCATTCTTGCTCTGACAGCTGCTTCACTGACATCGACGGTCCAGTGACCATCGTCATCCTCATCGGCTGCCTTTCCCTTTTCCTTCTTACTGCTCTTAGGGTTTGGTGTCGTGGGTGTGATGGGCGCATCACTCTCCTGCATTCAAACAACACTTATGTATAAGACATTTTACATTATCTATACTAATATTGTAAAGCTGAAGAGTTTGTTTGTTTATTGAAACGCGTTAATCTCAGGAACCGCTGGTCCGATTTGAAAAATTCTATTAGTGGTGGATAGTACATTTATCGAAGAAAGCTATATATCATCACGCTAAAACCAATAGGAGCGGAGCACCAAAAAAGAATGTTACTAAAACGTGGGAAAATTATTATGCTATGGGCGTCAAATAAAAAAGAAACATTTGATTTTGTTTGACAGCACAACATACCCTCAATAGATAACAACAAATTTGGACATAGATGGGTCTCTCTTTAGACAGAAGGCTTTGGTCTACCATACCAAGCTCGCCAGACGGGGTAGTATAGGGTTTGTATCTAGTTTGCACTAATGTTGTTCCGTGTAGTTTGCTCCCTCACTTCGGCTTTTACGACGCCTGTACGTGACCACCAGTTTGGAATGAACAGGGGGTGTGGTAGAGACACTCTGTATTCTTCATTCGTATATATATACCCCTATTGCTTTACTGGGTGGTAATTTGGAATGAGTAAGTTTGTAATGAAAAAAAATGCAGATATAAGAGAGAAAACAAAACTAATGGACGCTCTAGAACATGCATTGAAAATGAAATGGAGGTGGGCAGGACACTTGGCAAGATATATTGATAATAGATGGACGATTGAAACAACAAAATGGAGAGGCCCCAAAGGGAAGAGAAAAGTAGGTAGACCTAAAAAGAGATGGGAAGACGAGATAAAAGAAATAGCAGGAAAAAACTGGCTCCAAACTGCAAAAGAAAAGAAAACGTGGAAAGATTTGGAGGAGGCCTATACCCGAAAAGGGACTATGCAAAAACTAAAACTAATTAACTAACATATTGATAAGAATAAAAACTAACAAATAAGTGAAATAAGTTAATAATATAAGTTTAAAAATTGTTATAGGCATAGGTTTATGGCTAAATAAATAAATAAAAGTTTGTAATGAGTTAGATAAGGTATGCTTACATTCTTGGCCTCAGCATCATGTCCGTCGTGGTTCCCATTGGCGCCCCCGGAGCCCGGGCCCGAGCGCTTGGAGCGCTTGCCGCGGTTACCTTCCGTTAGTGAAGAGCCCTGGAAAGACAAATTTACTTTTGAGTATTTAGGCACTGCTTTGGTAGGTAATGCAACAGTGTAAATAATGATGTTTGGTGTATAATAGATATAAATACATATTTTCGGGCATCTCCGAAGCGAAGCTAGTGCTATAAAGTTATTTTGTTTTCTTAATACATCCTTATTACAACATAGATAACACCCAAGCTACGAAACAAATATTTGCAACATTTGATTTCAACTGGGAAATGGAGTCCGAGACCGCTTGCAGCACATTGTTGACTGCATGTTTCAGGACATTAAGAAACTGGGAATAAAACAAACACTGTACTCTAGCATATTGAACATTGTAGGAAACTAGACAGTGTCAGGCTAAGCCGGTACAGAATTTATGCCTTAATGATTTGTAAAAATCATAACCCTCCTTTGGCTTTACCATAGTCAGGTAAAAATAGTAAGTGACATTATACCTGCATGCTAGGGTCATTAGCAGGAGGATTCTTGAGTATGAAAGTGTTGAGCTTGTGATTGAAGTCAAGCAGTCCGTGGTAGCCGCAAGCTTTGCAGCCCTGCGAGATGGTGTTGCGCTTCGTGGACACGATCAGCTCCGTCTCAGGGTTGTCGCACTCCGGGCACAGCACAAACTTGCGAATGAACCTACGAACCATTCACATTATAATATATATAATAAGTCATCCAGTACATCTATACAAATTAATAAAATACGAGTGTCTGTTTGTAATATTAAAATAACCGCTTTTTATTAAATGCATATGTATGCATACATACCAAAATAACATTTTTTACAATTTTTGTCTGTGTGTTTGTTCCGGACGGGACATTCACTTGCAGATAGCTGATGATCTAAGGAGTAACTTAGGCTATTTTTTAGACTAACTTCGCCCCGCGGTACGATAATAACCGCGGGTAACACCGCGTGGTTCAGCTAGTACAAAATATAGTATGATATCTAACATTTATTGCTGCTCTGGTAAGGTTGTTAACCAGAATTTCCCCAACCAAGTAAATCCTATTCAGCATTTCTATTTCCTCTTCATGATGTTATTATGCAATATTTTTAGTATAAAAATAAATTAAACGAACAGACATAACTAATGTCACAAATGTTTTACCACCATTAAAGCCTCCACAACAGAATACGTATCTGGGCTTTAGTGACCCACTCAGAAGAATTGTTTAACAGCGATTATCTGTATGAATATCACCAATTAAAGTATTATAACTACCCATCCAGCAGGTCCTGTAGTTTAGCTGAGTCATGGCTGCCATTGACGATGAACCGTTCGTTCTTGTAGTCGAATTGAGTTTGAGCACCCAACTCGCACCCGAAGTACTTTGTTGGATCTGAAATTAGTTAAGTTTTCTATAGAATAAGAACAACAGCAACTAAAGGTGGTCCCTGAAGAGCATCCGAGATGAGATAGTCGATGAGTCATTAGACTCAGAAGTTGACGACCCTCTTTAGTTCCTCCATCAGAACCTTTATTTTTATGATTGGCCTGCCAAAATGACTACTCTGCCTAATGGAAAGAAAACCAGAATCCAGTGGTGGTAACCATACTCATTGTGAATGCAGACAAGGCAACGATGCAGCATGGTGACTCTCACTATGGCGGCCTAGTGTTGCTTCTGCACCATTGGGCCATACTTTTTTTTACAAGCTTTTTATTAACTTGCAATATATGTATGCGTGTATGTATTCTGTATGTGCGTATGTGTATACGTATTCTGTTGCCTGGAAGAGATTGCTTTTGGCAATAAGGCCGCTCTTTGTACACTACATTTCACATTTCATGTACTTTTAAAACTATGTACTATAATGGTGTACAAATAAAGAGTTTTCTATCTATCTATCTATCTATGTTTAGGTGGAATATTGCACCTCAATTTTGAAGCAGATATCTTTAACCGATTTTGCAAGCATATGTATACAGCGCCACAATACAATATTATAGTGACATGGAGCTGATCTGATGCTGGAACTGGAAGGTGGCCATAGGAACTCTGTAAAGATACGTCGCAACATCATCGAGTTTGGGCTTGTTTGATTCATGAAAGCTTTTTAATTGAATTAGTTCGCACTTCGGTAAGCACATTGTACTGTGCTGTTTAATGTAGTGTGTTGTGCTAAGTAGTGAATGTTAAACTTACAAGTAGCGGGCCTGCCGAGCGCCTTGGCGACTTCAGGCATGTTGACAATGACGGTCTTGATGCCATTGCCCTTGCCCTCGACCTTGGCACATATCCTGGGCATCTTGTAGCGGTAGAAGGCATCCGCCACGTTCCGATTCACGTTTACCGACCCCATCTTGTCGGTTCTCTACTGTATGCTCGTACTGACTATTTATCTCCCTCTATGTCTAGTCTTGTATCTGTAATTTTATAGTAATAAAGCGTGAAAAAAACATATGTAAGTGTGTTTAGATATATGTTAATACAATTCTAATAGTTTGTAAGTCATTTTGTTTATGACATAAGAGACCAACGACTAGACCGTATGTTATCTTAAGAACAATGTCGTTGCCGCCAGTTAAAAAATTAGGGGATCGAGTGGTTTGGAAAAACACGAAACGTAACTTTGCTGATGATTCGATGCACTCAACGACTTTATTCACATCATAGAATCATTTTGTTAGTGTGTTTTAACAACAATAATCCTACAACCATTTGTTAATCGTTACGTCCATCTGTAAACACGAGTCAGTCCGAGATTAGCGAGGTTACATTGAGTTATGTACATAATAAATTTATGTAAGAATTAGATCACTCACCTTTACAAAGTAAGCGGTATCTTGATAGCGCGTATGTGTTGTGTGTGTGTAAGTGGGCTAGTGTGTGTGTGTGTATGAAGGCGTATGTGTGTGTGTTTACGTGTGTGGTGTGTGTAAGCTGTGCGCGTTGTTAGCGTGCGCGTGTGAGGTTCAGCGGGGCGGCATGCGGCCAGGCCGACGCTGCCGCGGCACGCGCCAGTCACGTCTGCCGAAGTGGCAGCAGCTTCCGGTGCCTATTACTGCAAAATTTTGATGTTCTGAAAACAGAGCAATTGTGATTTGCCGGTGATGATGTATAGTCCGCTCTCTTAACACTTTTGTCCATACAGTTTTAACAACGAAACAAAGGGTAAGAAGAATAAAATGGACTTATAGTTTTAAGTGATCAGACTACATAAGACTTAAAAAACTAATGGCATAAGTAAGAGGATATTCTATCAGTATTTTACTCATGAACGATTACTCATATCAATATTAAAAATTCAAAAATTATTCCAAGTCTTTATTTTTAAATTAAAAAAATCTTTTGCCCTACCAAAATTACCACTCTGCCTGATGGACAGAACAAGCAGAATCCAAGAGTGGTGGTCACTATACTCATTGAGAAGCAGACAATGCAGCATAGTAACCCACGCTATGGTGGCCTAGTGATATTGCCGGATCGTTGGGCCTCCGGACTCGCACTCACCAACGAAACACGACAGCACTGCTGCTGTCATTTTACGTTAGACTTCTGTGCGAGGGTAGTACCGCCCGGTCGAGCCGGCCCAACCGTCCTGTAATCAGCCTAGCTCTACTACCTGTAAATCTGTCCATCAGTTACGCTTTCACGGCTAAGCCGCTGTACAGATTTCAATGAAATTTGGAATGAAGATTTATTGATTCATAAGGAAGGACATAGGCTACTCTTTCTTTACCGCGATAACCGACATACACGCGGACGAAGCCGGAGTCAAAAGCTAGTTCACAATATAAATGATTACACCCTAAATTTCAATATTCCAACTTTCCTTTAGAGTTAAGAAGAGAGTAGTTAAGGTATAATCTCTTCAAGTTATGCCCATCACTAGATTTATAACGTTTCTATCAGGTTTCCCTTGTTGTAACGTCGTAACGTAAATAGTTACCACAGGACATTATCAAATGTTATAAAAAACGGTTTCTGAAGGCTTTGTGTCTTACCTGGTTGTTAGTACCCAGGCAATTGTGGACGAAAACGGTTTCTTTTGACAGATATAATGTGTTCAGCTAAACCTGATTGTATACAGAGCTTATATAAAAACTACTAAACTTCAAACCCAATTGAATATTCCTTCTTTAAGTATAATTTATTACAATTAGTAAACTGTGTATGATATTTAAAAAAATCAACATCCGCTATCCATCAAATAAATTAAAAATAAACCATTAATGCTTGGGAAATCATGTTTTCTTTCATGATTTCCCAAGCGTTGAGTTTCGCAACAATACTTGAAGATTATATTCTAATCATAATGTTTGCAATCTTTATATTAATCAAAATCTAACCTTAATACCAAGATGAACACATCTTTTGGAATATTTTCATGAATTTTGTAATTTGTCTATTACTTAGTACATACATATCACAGCTATTCTCTCCAGAATTGATTACTTGAAACCAAATTAGTTATTATCATAGTAGCAGCAATAATAGATCAATAGATGTATTTTAGTATGTGATTTATTAGAAGGGCCAGTTTCACCAGTTCCTGATAAAGTTTTTGATAGTTATCAGACATTTGAACACTATTTAACGGATACAAGTTGTTGATACGAATATCTGACATTTGTCTCTCTCTATCAACATATGTGTCGAAATCTGAATTTCTTTGGCAGATAAGCTGACATTTGTCTATCAGGGACTTTATCAGCAAGTGGTGAAACTGGCCCTAAGTAACTTGTACTACAAAACCTAACCAAATAACACTACACTTGGGTATGTTCTGTCACTTAGACGTTTTCCAAGACTCCCATTTTTATTCCTATTGAGTGCAGAAATAATCGGGTCATCGATCTAGTGCTGTACTTATCCTTTTGCGGATACTCCAAATCCTCGTGGATAATAATAGTTACATAACCTTTTTTTAACTAGAATTAAAAGCATCACATATCCCTTTCATTTGAAGACGATTAATTAATTACCAAGTATGGGTGGCAGGCTTAAAGTGTTACCACTTGTATGAGTGGTCGTTCTACTCACACTGGTGTGCATGAGTCCCGTACCTGCGAGAAGTATATCTAGGTGTGTGAAGCGTCATGCACGCTCGACGGCTGCCGGCCGGTCTCGTTGTCGCGACACACCGACTACTCTCCTCGCACTGTACTGATGTCTCTGCAAACAAAATATTAATTCAGTTACAGATGCGCAGTGACTGATTAAGGAGTGTTACCACACACCCCTATTCATACGATAAGTGTCGTGAGACCTGATCACCAAGGGCGTAGACTACACAGGAGAAAAGCATTGTAAAACTTGACACAAACTCTTTATCAGGTCGTCTATCCAGGGTGGTATACTCGGTCAAAATCTCATTTCTAAAGAAGAGCCCATATTCCGCAGTGGACTTATGGGCTGTTAGATAAGAGATGCAATTCAATACATTGTTTCCTATTATTCGGTCTCATACTCCAACTCTCCGCGCCCTTACTTTCCATATGATTCGGCCGAGATTGAGTGGCGTTTGAAGTGATTGATCTTAAAGGTTTTAATGACATTTGCAATAATAGTTACCACATAAAATGTAGCACATTAACGGTCGAAGCACTGGAATTGGGAAAATTGACCTTCTATCAGTTAACATGTTTCCATCCCGAGTTACTTTTAGCTTTGATATATTATGTTTGTATACTCAGTGTGCAACCTAATTTTAGTTAGGAATTACATCCTCAAATGTCTACTTTTATTTGTTGTACTCATAACATATTTATGTCGTATAAATACATATGTGGACTTAGAGTAAATAGTAGCACAACAGCATGTCGCAGTATGTGTGTAGTGGATAGGACTAAGCTCTAAACACTGCTCCTTTGGTAAAACTGACTTTGAATGAACTTAGCTTTCATGAGTACTAGAAGAACAACTCTAAATACGATATATAGAGTAAGAAAGGTGTCAATAATGTTATCGACGTAACGGATCTGTTGTCTACACACAGAGACAGAAGAGGAAAGAGCTACAAGGATTAGCACAAAATAATACAAAATGTGATGTGTTGTCTCGGTCAGGCAAGTGGCTCTAACATGTACACGGTCGATTATACATTTTTTTTTTTATTGTGACAATTATTTCAGTCACATACTAGAATATGTACATGCCTTAGACATTTATATAAGACGCAAAAGAAAGCAAAAAGATGTTATTGCGGAATGAAGCATTAAAAATCCTTTTTATGTTAGCGATACAGCCAAATGAATTTAGTAGCTAGGCTTGAAACCACGGAAAACGTATGAAAATTAAATTACGTACGGAATGTATTGGATAACACATGCCAATCAGATTTTGAAGACGGTTGATAAAGCATTAGTGGGTACGCAGCTCGAGAGATGGTTGGATGTTCTTCCCCTACATTTCATAAAAGGTTTTGTATGTTTATGATTGCAGAGTATTTTAAGTAATGAAAGATTGTGGTGGAATTTTGACCACTGTGCGCGGCCACTAGTTAAAAAGTTGTACATGACAAATTTTTATACTACATAACAACGATACACCACGTGGTAAATAGTTAAGCGGTGTCTGCAGTCTAATACTGAATCGCTATCATCTTAACTATATTCTTTGTTCTTCAAACCTAGCATCTCTTCTAAGAAACTAACTTGCATATAACATCGTAAGTACCTAAGGATATACAACCAATTTATAAAACAACCAGTGCGAGAACTTTGGAATAAGTGACAAAAGGTGGTTATTATTCAGTTACATAGTGGAGTTACGTGAGAGTATCCATTCAGTTAGTAAGAGTCCAGCAAACCTATCCCAGAAACACCCTAGATTCAAATATATACCCTGTACTAAAAAATAACCAATTATACAAACATACTCCCGCTCACATAAGCTATCTTCATTCCACACCGCGTCTCGCGAAAGCAAATTGATCCTATTATAACAGCACTTGTTACACGTCGCAAATTCAAAACAAAACGTGCTCACTAACATAGAAAAACCACTTATTCGTGTCCTTGAAGCGGAACATTATTGGTGGACGCGCAAATAAAATTTTTGCTCGTGTTTTGGTACATATCGACGGACGGTGAGTTTAGTTTTATCGTTTAGTCAGTGTAAGAGAGCGAGAGAGAAGTGTACTTATCTTATTTGCGAATGTTATTGAAAATGTGTGGTGTGCGGTCACGGTAATCGCTCCGCTCGGCAATCACGTTTGATTCGCCACGGTCGCTTGCCGTGCCTACACTTGCACTGTGTTGTTAAAAGTGGTTTCGGATGTGGCCACAGTGCGATAAGCAGTCTGGTATTGACAATTAATGGACTTTGTAAATACATACGAAAGGGCTACTCAAGACATTCTCCCATATAGTTTAAACAGTTCCACTGTTGGCAATAGTTACTCAACTCACTATGATGGCAGGGAAGTGAAAACTTTGCAAACAGAACCATATACAATACTTGGCCGACCTCAAACTACCTAAAGCTTTATATCTAAACTGTGGAATCGCAGTCATTGCAACTTGATATACGATAACCTCGACTTATTGCCAATTATGCTACAATTACATACTTGGTTTTACTTCGCTAGAAAGTAACCTTGGACATCATGTTGTAATTTATAACAGTAACTAGCTGTTGCCCGCTGCTCCGCCCGCGTGTATATCGGTTTTCACGGCAAACAGTAGCCTACGTGTTTATCTAGGGTGTCAGCTTCCCGCATACCAAATTTTATCAAAATTGGCCCAGCCGTTTGCGTACGAAGAACTAACAAACATACACACTTACAAACTTTCACCTTTATAATATTAGTGTGATGATCATGCACGTTACGCATATGCTTGGTAGTTAGCTGTTTAGACATCTGTAAAACAAACACGACAGTTCGTGTCACATTTTGAATTTTACATGCTGTAAATAGCTAAAATGTCATAACATTTGCCATGAACAAAAACTCGGGAAAATTGTAGCGACAAAGGTTACGGTATTTGTGTATCCGACACCGTGCTTTAAATTTTCTTAAAAAAGGGCAAATCCAAAAATAACATTCCTCGCAGAAAATTGTATTCTATATTTGACACTCCATTAATCATACGGTAAGAAAAACAAATTACCAGGGAAGTGGGAAGATACCCCACACAGAAAATAACAATAACATTGTAGCAAATGAGTTAAGGAAATGTTCATTGCGAAGAACCGATTAACTCTGAATAGCAGGAGGTTATCTAAACCATTGCAAAATACAACAGATGCATCAGATGCAGAATAATTGTAGACCACTAAGCAAAATAATGTTTGCAAGTCACTATTACATCGACAACCCATAATGTCACACAATTGGACTCGGGTCTCCTCTCAGGAGAGGGCAAGTCCCAACTCCCCACACTCGCCAAGTGCGGGTTGGGGACTGGCAAGACAATGTTGTGGCTACGTAATCTTGCCTTTGGATTTTTAAGCCGCCCAAAGGCTTCCAACTAAGCTTCACGACTGTTATCCTACGATAACAACCGGGACCGACTACTTAACACGAAGACGCTCATGGTATAGTGCCCACTAGCACTATAGTCACCCAGCCAGGTAGCGCCGTCGTTGCTTACCCTCGGTGATTGTTTCTAATCACCGAGTGCAACTGGGCTATGAGCGACTCACTGCTACGCTTGCCACCAATACGATTAAAGGAAATTTGAACTTGCATCATCGTGTGCAGTATTTCATACGCAGGAATTCTCAGAGATCGGTCACTAGCGCGGCCGCGTTTGTCGTGTGGCATTCAAAACAGAACACCATGTTGTTGTTTGACGCGACTATTGACCGACATTCATTCACTGTCAGGTTTTAAGGAAAAAAATTCAGACAAACACGTCATTTCAGAGGTGACTATACTGACTGAGATCTTGTACGTAGTTCAGTTTTTATATGTCTGTGAATGATTGTATATAGTGATTGACTGATTTAATTTTTTTATATAAATATACTATCATAAAGAGATTTCTAATATGCTCAGTTATGTTCAATTAAGAACATCAAAAGCGAACATGAAGCATATTTACTCTTTACAAAACATCTAAGTTATCACATGTACCGTACGTCCGCTACTGGATATCAAATGCAGGTAGATAGGTTGTAATATGACCCACGCGCAGACGCAACCTGACTCTAGTGCGCATGACAACGTGCGCTTACTATGTGTAAAAAGTGAAACAATATGTTTTACGAGTTCGAGGTATTGTAGGATGTGAATCGGATGTTTTTAATTTCATCACACTCGTGTTTTTAACTGTTTGGGAATGTTCACAGCTAGGAGACAGCTTCTAGTAAACCTGGCCTTACATTGCGTCAAATTTTGAATTAACGTTCGTAACGCTCGTACGATGGAGAAGGACTTTTTTTTTGCCGACTCGGAAATCACAGTCCAGCAAGTAGTTCATACGAACTCTTTTACAAGTGCAAACTTCGTGCAGGTAATACCGTCTAATAATACAAAATTTTAACAACAAAGAAACCCGACTTCAAGAACTGGACCAAATTAAAATGGGAGCACAGGGGAAGCACCAGTTTTTAATTAAAGAAAAGAATCACAGTTCACTCAGTCGAAACCTATGAGGTCAAAAGTATATAAGCAAAAAGCATTCAAATTGATAACCCCTTCCCTTTTTTGAAGTCTGTTATAAATAGGGTTCAGATAATTTGAAATTGCCAACTATACGATTCTTGATTACACCATTTCGGTGTAATCGACATCCATGTTTACATAGTACTTACACATCCGTCCGCTTGTCCAATGAACAACTAAATTTAGTTAGCAAGACAGATTCTGGCAGGATCCTGTTTACACCAGACGATTTTTGGGATAATATTTGACAGCTTGGATAGCATTTGACGTCAGAACAGGCTTTCCATACTTTACTATGTAACGTAAAATTACTGTGCGAGTGATAAGTCTTATCTTAATTACTTTGCACAAGCTACTAGATAACCTAATGTTCTAAATAGTTGACGACGCGACTGATGCATCTGCATGACTCGACTAACGTATCGAATTTGTAAACGTGTTGCTATGAAAGTTTCCCTTTTTATCCGATAGCTGATAATCAGATTTCGGTTAAATAAAATATAACGGAAGATAGATTTCTTAGAATTACATATTACATAGTAAATTGATGTAATTACATTATATGATATTGCGTTAATCATAACATGACATGTATCGCATTGTGCTGTAACGATTGTCGAACAGTGATCGAGTGATTTATATCCGAATTCTATAATATTATCCGAGTTTTATAATACTAATGTTTACAGATTTTTGCTTTTAATCAAAGCTAGTCGAAATGGTCGACTGGCTTGCTCATCATCACTGTTGTTGCTAGAAAATAAAAAGAACACTCGTATGAGGATTTTTTGTCGTGTGTGTAACGATTGACGGCATAATCTTGCTTCGTAATAGATGAGTAGGACTATAAGAAATTGTAATCGGCAAAATGGGGACCTTTAATTTGTTTGCTATGGTCCATGAAAAAAGGCTATGTGACTGTCACTGGTTTTACTTTATGACTTACTAGGTACATTTTAAGTATGATTTTTTATATTTATAATATATAGTCAAGCTATATTTTAAGGACAACAGGTGCCCGATTACAACCGTTTATGGTTCCTGTATCTGGATTACAAGTTGCACTTACTAAACAATATAATATATTATATTGTTATAAACATATAAGAAATGTTACTATATAGTATATTATACAAATACACTCGGCAAGTCGGCACTAACATTATGGGTAATGCCTATTTGTACACACTCGTCACAAGAGGCCGAATGGTTTACGGGCACAATGCATGCGAAGCGTGTCATACCAACAAGAATAGCGCTGAGTTGCGCCAAGTTACCAAAATTGCAGGCAAATTCAATAATAAAAGGTTTTGTGTTATTCACAAATGTATAACCGCCAAAATCATGCGTATAGTAGCCGACTAGTCACAAACTGACTTTTAGTATGTTTCATCATACCTACGAATTTAATACATTAGTCTCTGATATGTCTAGTTACCAAGTTAAAAAAAAAACATATAATCTTCTCTCGTTGTTCTGAAATATGTCATTCTTTTTTTTTACAGCCACCGTCATGTATGATTCAATTTGGAAAAATTCATTAAATATTGGAATACTATGATAAAATGATCACTGTGTCGACTTCCACATACAGGGCGATAAAAGCAATACTACATCGCTATCTATTGAAGACACACCAAACTAAAGTTAACCACTGATTCCTGATAGTGATAAATAAGTTCTATATACAACTCCCCAACATCCAAACGTTGGGGAGTGATCCGCCAGGCATGATATCACCACGCCTGGTTGTACGATCCTCCCCGTTGTGCTGGAGGGACATGACAACCGTTCTTCCACGTCTCTAATGGAGGAACTCGGTTTTACTTCCTGCGTTGAAGAAGTTAAGTTGTTATTACCATCTTCAGCTAATATTTAAAGTTGGATTATGAACTACAAAAAATATTTGGTTATGACGTCGCTCAATTGTTTAATTAATAATCATATTATCTTCTGCGTCACTCGGCCCGTGTCTCAACGTAAACTTTAGGGAAAGGTAAATACTGTACATTTTAGTAACCCTATTTAATTGTATTGTGAGCTATATAAATATACGTATAATATTTTTGTTTAATGATGGTGTATGGCATGAGACTGTAATTTCTTATGTGTATTACAAAGAAGCTTCGTAACGTAGCTTATTTGTAATTTACACCTGTTATGAGATGACGCGAACGCTAGACAGCCGAACATGGTCTCCTGTAGCGATAATGAAAATACATTAGAATAGAATACGGCGAATATGATTCTTCTTATTCAGTTAGGCAAGCAGCTTTAGAAACTTGTAAATTATAATGACTTCCAGCTAATTCTAAAGCAACTTTTTTTGACTATAGAGGTATCTGCTACCACGGTAGATGGAACTCCCATACATAATCTAATCACTTCGGGGTCGTTTTCAAAAGGATTTTCTTCTCACTACTCTATAGACTGCATATGCGTGGATGATTTTAAAAGTTTCCGACCTAACCTGGTACAAGACTTGTTTTCTTTTCTACGGTCTCCTTCAATTTTAAAGTCTCTCTCAAACTCAGGCGTTTAAAATTCAAGAATTCAAACTGCAACTGCTAAGATGCACAACTACATTCTACTACAGCGAGTGTTGCTATCTTCACGTTGTGGGCGAAAACTTTATAGACCACCTGGTAAGTAATAGAGGCAACAAAGATTAGCAACAAATACGAACACAAGAGCTCATTCTCTCCGATCCCGTATGACTTGCGGCTGTTGTTTTCGTGCTATCAATTGCTAAATTATCAAGCGAAATGCAAAATTCTTATTTACAACAGTATCGTTAAACTAACGGTTGATATCATAGTCTAAGAGGAGAGCTGAACACGCGTATAGAGTGACGTCATGTGCCACAGAAGGTGACACGCCAGTCAAGGTTAAATCTATTTATCAGGTGCCACTAACTGCTTACGATTCGAGTTTACTGACTTTGATTGCTGCAGCAAAACTTGGGTATTTTTCGTGCAAATATGGCTTGGCACAGTTGGCACTAAAAAGCATGCATTAAGATCACTCTAGTTTATAAATTCTACTTAGTGTAATAATTTAACGTAATCCTGTTTTAATTTAGGTACTATATAGTATTAGATATTAAGGGAGGATAGTTTGATGGACTGTATTTACTATTAATTGAAGAAACCTATGATGCAACTATTGCAAAGTCAAATTATGTTTGATTGTGTGTGACATGTGAATAAAACGTCTTTTTCATTTTTTTTATTCCTTATGTTTATTTTCGGAAATGTTTCTGTTGCAAGTGCCATATTCACGAATGTAGTGAGTAACTCCTTCCAGGTTTTGTCTAACGTCTAACAAAAGTTGCTGAAAATGTATGTTACTTGCAAATAATATCAGTGTTTACACTAAAATTATGTACATTTTTATAAGAACTTCGGAATATGTAATCGAATATATCAATCTTATTTTCTTAATTGGTCATTAGAAATGATGGTAAGTTAAGGCCTCAGAACCATGCATATATGTTTTAAAATGTTGTCTAAGTATACAACAGATATGTAAACTGGTTCACGAAATAGACACAACCATCTTTGTTAATATATTAATACAGCATAATAGTTCATCCGATACTTGTCGCTCCATTGTGTACGGTTTCAGTCGTAGGCTTTGCGGAGTAGCTAGGCCCGGGGATTTGCGCCCAAGCCTCGAGGCGCATGCGCCATGCCAGGGTATTGATTATAGGCCAGACCAGCCTCCTCTCGCCTCTCCGCTCTTAACTAGTTTAAAAAATGCATCTGTTCTATACAATTTCATTTGCGTTCGAGAGCGGAATAAAACCTCTATAATGACAGTGCAGATGTTACATTGACAAGTTAGTTATTTAAATTAACAAGAACTTTATAATTAGATTTTTTTGAGTTATTACAGTGATTGTATTCTTAATGATTCACCCTCAAGGTCTAGGTCACCTGTAAATTTTTCATTCAAATGAGACCAACGAAATGTTTACCAAATAAAAAAAATCTAAATCGATAAAAAATACGAAATTCTGATGTAACAAACAAAGAATCTTAAGCTTAACAATCACAGTCACGTGTGACGACTTTTTTATAAGTTTGGCCCTGCCAAAATGATACTCTGCCTGATGGAAAGCCTAAGCAGAATCCAAGAGTGGTGGTCACCATACTGCAAATGCAGACAATGCAGTATGGAGACCCACACTATGGCGGGCTAGTGATGCTTCTGCATCATTGGGCCTGACGAAACACGACAGCATGATCGCTGTCATTAAACAAATTATTTTAAAACCGTCGTGGATAACACATGTATACAAAAACGATAATGTTATTTGTAATTACTAACCAAATGCCCTAAATTATATTTAATTTACATTATTATATACCAGTTGTGTATGATTTACATTTAAAAATTACAACTAGTCACCGTTATGTAATATTAGTAGATTAGTAGCCAAGGGCTGTAAAGGCATCAATTGCAGCCCGAGATATTTAGCGCAGAGAGGGCGCCTATAGTTCGAGGGCACAATTGGTGCTTACACCCGAGCTAACTAACTATTCCGTTTTACATCTCGATTGTGAGGTAAGCAGACAAAAAACCGGCATTATAAGAATAAAACATTTTATTTGTTAAAATTTACAGTGAAATGAGAACAATTTTCAAATTTTAAGGACTGATATTTTTATAAAGAACGTAATTGAGCTTCGCCGTTCGATATTTAAAATTGATAACTATTATACTCACACGAAGACCAAGCTGAATAGCAAAGCGACCTCTTTGGTCATTGGGCTGAATGCATTATATCTATTGCCAGTATGATGATAAGATGTACTTTTTTAAAGAAATAAGTGTTTTTTTTTAAATTACTTACTGCCCTAGGGCTTTTCTAGCTACACTATTACCCTAGAGCGCTAATTAGTCACCTCCTAGCCCCATTTGGAGGTAATAAGAATCTACTTACCGAACATGAGATGTAAAATACTTTAACACGCTAATATTAAAATAATTTAGAACAAAATGTCCTCGGTAACTTTCTACAAGGCTGAACGAAAATATTGCCAATCAATATTCCATTATCAGGAATAAATTGGATACTTCGACGGATAAAAAGGTCCCTAAAACGAAACAGATTGTTAACGCGATGGAGAGCGAAAATTCCAGGTCAATGGACTTGCCCGATTTTCTTAGAAATTTAATGTAGGTCGTAAATGATTATGGTGTGTTTACTAAAGAAGCTTTTCGATAGGAAAGTAGATAAAAAATAAATTAACTTTTAGATAATATTCGTTTGGTGACAGATTATGAGTACAAAGGGACAGCATCCCTACTCAGTCCATTGCAATCAATTAAGGAAGCAAACTACGCATAACAACAGCATTGCAAAGGATAAGGATAAAGAAAAACTTGAACAAACCACTAATCCTGTAAGAATAAAGAAGTTCTCGTGTCGATTAAGCACATATACAACTCCTCAACATCCAAGAGCGGGAAGTGATCCGCCAGGCATGATCACCACGCCTGGTCGTACGATCCTCCCTTTAATACCTGGGCATTGAGTTAGATACAGGTCTGGCTATAGTAAGACAAAAACTTGTAACAAAAGACCCGAGATATGTAGATAACTGTCCCTTTCATTAAACATCCATACTAATATATAAAGCTGAAGAGTTTGTATGTTTGAACTCGCTAATCTCAGGAACCGCGCTGGTCCGATTTGAAAAATTATTTCAGTGTTGGATAGTACATTAATCGAGGTAGGCTATAGCCTACCTCGATTAATCGAGGTAGGCTATAGCCTGTTCGATCGACATAGACATTAATGTCTATGTCGATCGCCTATTGGTCTTAGCATGATGAAAGATATATAGCCTATAGGCTATATATCATTCATCACGCTAAGACCAATAAGAGCGGAGCACCAGTGGAGAATGTTTCAAAAACGGGGGAAAATTATCAAGCTACAGGCAATAGAAGACGCAAACGAGGTTGCGTGGGTCAGCTAGTAGTACAATATAGGTCTAGCCTTCGTGAATAGCCTAGTTTCTATGATTATTTTCCAAAAAGTAAGTATCTCACTTTTGAATAAAATTAAAATGTTCTTTAATAGTGGCTTATAACAAAGATTAACCTATCTTCCCATGCAAGTTTACCTACACTTGCGTCAGTAAAGTCAATGTTTGGAAAGCATCTACTAGCATACATGGCCAACTCGGTAACACTTGTTTTTCAAACAGGAAATGAGATATGCCATTATATTAACTCCAATGGGTTTATTTAAACTATGCTAGAATGTAATAACACGGGCGTCTAGCTGTTACTTAGATGAGACTACACAATATTACTTTTGAAAACCTGAATGCAGAAAAAATAGTACTAGTGGTGCAAGTTATATTGCGAAAACCTACAACGAATCCTGATATTGGCAAGGAAGCGACCGAGTATAACGGTTAATAGTTGTAGCATATCTATACAAAGAAAAAAATTGGAGTGTCTGTTTGCAATTTTAAATTACATTTTACTGAATGTACTTAATACATTTTTTGTCTGTCTGTTTGTTCCGCGTAATCTTTGGAAGGGCTGGACCGATTTTGATGGGACTTTTACTGGCAGGTAGCTGATGATCCAAGGAGTAACGTAGGCTACTTCTACTACTATTTTTTAAGACTAACTTTGTCCCGCGGCGTTACTCGTGGTACGTGGTAACACCGCGGGGTTCAGCTAGTATATAATAGAAATGATAGGTAAAAAAATATTTTGGTGAAACAGTATTTCTTTCGTTCGGCATGTTGCTGTTCACTTCGATCTTTGAAACTTATCAACAGACTTTAATGCAATGTTTTCAGCTATAGACAGTGATTTAAAACGAAGATTTATATGTGTACTAGCTGTTGCCCGCGGCTTTGCTCGCGTGGAAGTTGATAATACGTATTTACTTAAAACTGTGTAAAAGTATGTATCATTACTTTATTCATGTTTTTGAAAGTATTTTTTTATTTTTGATCAATAGCCCATTTAAAAGAACTTTCATACAAACATTTGACTCATATTTCATCCCCTTTAGGAACAGAATTCGCATAAATGCTGATATAAGTATTCATCAATTTCGAAAAATGACGAAATGCCAGGCTAACCTATGTACGAAATGTCAACCCCTATTTCACCCCTTAGGGATAGAATATTCAGAAACGCTGCAATACGTATTTACTCATTTTTAATTAGCAACCCAAAAGTAAAGTTTCACCTTTCTTATTTCTATGTATTCTTAAATATGAAGGATTTCCATAAAAAAATTCAACCCCAATTTCACCCCCTTAGGGGTAAAATATGCAGAAACTCTAAATAGATATCTAGTCATTTTTAATCAATAGCCCAAAATTAAAGTTATTTAAAAAATAACGGACTTCCATACAAACTTTCTACCCCTATTTCACCCTTTAGGGGTAGAGTATCCAGAAACGCTTAAATACGTCTTTACTCTTTTTTAATGAGTAGTACATGAATAAAGTTTCATGGTTCTAACTTAAAAAATGACAAACTTTCATACAAACTTTCCACCCCTATTTCACCCCTTAGGGGTAGAATATCCAGAAACGCTTACATACGTATCTACTATTTTTTTATTTGTAGCCCAAAAACAAAGTTTCATTTTGTAACTTCAAACATGGCGAACTTACGTACAAACTTTCAACCCCTTTTTCATCCCCTTAGGGGTAGAATATCCAGAAACGCTTAAATACGTATCTACTCTTTTTTAATCAGTAGTACATGAATAAAGTTTCATGGTTCTAACTTAAAAAATTACAAACTTTCATAGAAACTTTCAACCCCTATTTCACCCCTTAGGGGTAGAATATCCAGAAACGCTTACATATGTATCTACTCATATTTAATTTGTAGGCCAAAAACAAAGTTTCATGTTTGTAACTTCAAAAATGGCGAACTTACGTACAAACGTTCAACCTCTTTTTCATCCCCTTAGGGGTAGAATATCCAGAAACGCTTAAATACGTATCCACTCACTTTTAATCAGTAGCCCAAAAATAAAGTTTCATGTTTGCTACTTCAAAAATAAACGAACTTTCGTACAAACTTTCAACCCCTTATTCACCCCCTTAGGGGTAGAATATCCAGAAACGCTTAAATACGTGTCTTTTCATTTGAAATCAGTAGCCCAAAAATAAAGTTTCATGCTTCTTACTTAAAAGAAGACGAACTTAAATACAAACTTTCAACCCCTATTTCACCCCCTTAGGGGAAGAATATCCAGAAACGCTTAAATACGTATCTACTGTTTTTTAATCAGTAGCGCATAAATAAAGTTCCATGTTTCTAACTTAAAATATGACGAACTTCCATACAAACTTTCAACCCCTATTTCACCCCCTTAGGGGTAGAATACCCAGAAACGCTCAAATACGTCTCTACTCTTTTTAAATCAGTAACACAAAAATAAAGTTTCATGTTTCAGACTTCAAAAATGACGGACTTCCAGACTAACCTATGTACGAAATGTCAACCCCTATTTCACCCCTTAGGGGTTGAATAGTCAAAAACGCTGAAATACGTGTTTACTCATTTTTAATCAGCAACCCAAAAGTAAAGTTTCAGGTTTCTAACTTAAAAAATGACGGACTTCCATACAAACTTTCAACCCCTATTTCACCCCCTTAGGGGTAGAAATTCCAAAATTCCTTTCTTAGTGCGTGTCTACTCAATAAAAGGATCCTACTCACCAAATTTCATAGCCCTAACTATCATAGTTTACGCTCGGCGATGATGAATCAGTCAGTCAGTCAGTCAGTCAGTAAGTCAGTCAGTCAGGACTTACTATTTTATAAGTATAGAATACATGCATATTAGAGAAAATGTAAGAATTTCAAAAACTTCCGTGCGAAGACGGGCCAGGTTCCTACTTATAAGCAGACATTAATGACGTCCATGAATGTTTTCGATGGGATTAAAAAGTCCTTAAGCTTTCAGATGTCACATCACTAGCTCTAATATCAGAGTGATAACTCCTACGCTGCAGACAAGTTATGTCGATCACGTCACACTCCCACGCAAGCGTTTCGCAGTCATTACGTAAATGTTAGTAAAAGTAACAGCGTGTATTCAGATTAGATAAAAGGACTTGCAGATTGCGTCGCTATTGCCAACCACGTGACGTCCATTACAAGTATGTAGACAATTTCAAATTATTATGAAAACTGATTATTGTTAAATGGTTGCAGAAATGAAGAAAACTGGGAACGAAAGAATCTGCTGAAAAAAATATATTAAGTGCAGGTTAGGTCGTCTTATTAGATTATTTCGGCTGAGATACGACACAGGTAGTCAATTCACTATGGCCGAAGAATCCTCTTACACATATGCTGGGTTAAAAAAATGAGAGGTCGGTTTGTGTACCAACTCTTCAAAAACTACTTCTGCACCGAAACCAGGAAAAAAAGCTTTAGGTGATGGGCAGTAAATCACGAGTGCAATTTATGGATCTCAGTTGTGTTCCCACATCATTCAGGCCTAACGTTTGTCAATAGTTGGAATAGATTCGTCGGATAAGCATCATTACTGATGCAGTGACCGTCACCTGAGCAGGTTGAGCGATATTAGGGCCAACGAACTTTGATTCACAAGGTTTAGACTACAATTAACCTATGAAAATACTAATTTAAACGGTTTCTTAAAAAGGATTTCTATTTATTGCGGTATCAGTAATGTAAACCGATGAAATTAAGACCTTAGAACTGCTTGAATGCCAGCATCCACTCTCGACCTGACTCTTTTAAGTCCCACTCGTTCTGCCCAGTACCATTCTTTCTTGGTAATTCGTTAAGCTATTTCGGTTATTTAACTTCAAAAGTGTGTTTTATCATTATTGATTAGTTCCCATGAAGTATGCAGTAGCAGTAGAAACAATAATTGTGGTAAATCTTATTAAATTACTTTCATTTTTGAAACTACGTCATATCTATACTAATATATGGCTGAAGAGTTTGTTTGTTTGTTTCAACCCGCTAATATCAGGGAACCATTGGTCCGATTTGAAAAAAAATTTCAGTGTTAGATAGCCCATTTATCGAAAAAGGCTATAGGTTATATATCATCACGCTTAGACTTACAAGAGCGGAGCACCAATGAAGAATGTTTCAAAAACGGGGAAAAATTATCGCGCTACGGGCAATAGGAGACGCAAACGAGGTTGCGTGGGTCGGGTAGTTCATTTAATATAATCAATTAGGAGTTGTATCATCATCAATATTGTCTCAATCAATGGTCCAGTTTTACATAGCGTATTCCTTAGAAAGGAGGTTTTTGCCTGCTATAGCATTCTGGCCAGACAGGGTTTGTTTAAAGTTTTTTACTCTTTGCTTGCAGTGCTGTTTCCTCCCTTAGTAGACTCTTACGACACATACTGGATAAATAGAGTTGGTAACACGCCATATTCTTAATCCGTCACCACGTGGAGATAATAAGTTTCAGTAGGTTGTTACATTAATTTATCTATTCTCAAAAGAGTTAAAAAGGTAAAGACAAACACAAAGAGCTTATGTTTTTTTTTTATGTTTGGCCCTGCCAAGTGCAACAATGCGGCATGGTGACCAGCACCACGGCGGGCTAGTAATGTTTCTGCAACATTGGGCCTCCTATCTCGCACTCACCAACGAAACACGACAGCATAATCGTTGTCATTTTACGTTGATTTTCTGTACGAGTATAGTACCGCCACGGTCGAGCCGGCCCCGTTCGTGCTGAAATCAGCGTGGCTTTATTACCATAAAAAGGTATTAGTTTCAAATATAACCAAAAATTTAAGCACTCTAAAAACAATTGCAAATACATTATGCTCAATTGCCAAACATAAATTAAGCAATGCAGGCTTTCTAAACTAAACGTTCATAGAAATGCAACCATGACCTTTAGGCAATGAGCGTTTAGTTACATTATGTTTATGTTACTTGGTCGATATCTACGGAGGACGGAGACTCGCTTAACAATGATTATAAACAATACTGTCGCGTTGTCCTGAATCTATTCTGATAGTTATATAGTAGTATGCTTATTTAGAATTTGTTACTTTACCAGGATTTTATTAAGTATGCAACATTGGTATATACCGATTGCTTATTACCGGTCATTAAACTGTGCATTTATTTAACACATTATACAGATCCACTATCAAATAGGTCGAATTATCTGTTCGTTTATTCGATATTACCTTAAACACTGTCAAAACACGGTTTATTTACGTACATACAATTATTTTTTTTATTCTGTTGTTTTTTTATTCTATATTCTGTACATTCATTGCAATATAGCGGTTATCTCTATTTAACCATCTAGATATAACGATGTATTGATCAAAGATTCGTTTCCATTGAATAAAGATTCAATGCAATTTGGGGAGTGCCAGACCGTAATGTTTGGGATCATTACGACTAACGAATTGAACAAATCTGAAAGACCATTAAAAATCTAATTAGCTCGGCCTAGTTTGATCACAATCAGAATAAGTAATAAAACTATTGTATGGCTAATTTTTATAGGCAATAAAAGCGTACAGACATAAGCTAAATAACTACAGTCACATAAAAACTATTCTCGTTATCACCCCAATACGCACGTAGACACGTTTATGTGAATTAATCATTTTACTTGAGGCTCGTCCTTTGGAAAGGTTTCTTGTTGATTAAACAATTGAAGTTTATTACGAAAAAGCAATAATATGTCTTGTCTATGGAAATATTGGTAGTTTAATCGAAGGCTAGCAATGCCCAGACTCACTAAAATATTGCCCATACAATATGCTCATACGTAGTATTTACAACCAGTATCCCCTTCCTCCCAGTATCATACAGAAAATCTAAGAACAAATTAAAAAACTCGACCTATTGTCGTTAGTACTTTTGAACCTTAGTTAGTACAGCTTTTGAAACTTAGTAATGTACCATAGTCCATAACACTAATAACGCGTGACTACGGCTTTTGAAACTTGTTTCATGCTTTTTCAGCGTCGTTTTTTGTCGTAGTTGGGTTTTAGTTTTTACTTTTTTTTATAGTAGGTATATTTGGACTTATACTTTTGACAAAGGGGAACAACTGCGTATGGATACCCCCTCCGGTGTTGCTCTATGATGATCTAGCTGCCAAAATGACTGCTCTGCCTGATGGAAAGCATGAGCAGAATCCAGGACTGGTGGTCACCATGCTCAATGCAAATAGGTACAATGCAGTATGGTGAGCAACTCCATGGCGGCCTAGTGAGATGCTAATGATTAAAGTATAAACATCTTTCTATACATCTACCTACGATGATAGACAACGGAATCGATGAAGGACAAATCTAAACACTACGGATACAGTAATCTTTACGTCCCCGTGCTCGAAATCATTCATGTGTGTTAAGCTCCTGGCTTTTTCTAAAAAAGTATCTCATAAAAACAACAACCCACCCATAGCAACATTTTAAATAGCTTTACACCTTAACAAGAAAAAAACTTCGATCAACAATAATTAGTTTAATTAGATTTGGGAGTGTTAGAACTGACTTTTATAAGGTCTTGTATTCTCAATAGGCAAGGGACATTTAGAAGAGCTTCATGTGCAGCAGTGGTTTTTTGGCTGTGATCATCTATATATATATACTAGCTGTCCCGGCAAACGTCGTTTTGCCATAACTACTAATAAATTAAAAATTAATTAAAAAACATTGTCCAGCGGACAAAATTGTGAATCTAAACCATTCCCAGATCCCCTTGAACACACACAAAAAATTTCATCAAAATCGGTCCAGTCGTTTGAGAGTAGTTCAGTGACATACACACTCACAGAAGAATTATATATATAAAGATATAAAAAGAGGAAGGTGACTGACTCACTGACATACCCAGAGATCAAAGAACTGCCCAAACCGCTGAACCTAGAATCCTGAAATTTTGCATGTAGGTTCTTTATATAACGTAAATGAGCACTAAGAAAGGAAATTTTAAAAATCCACCCCTAAGGGGGTAAATCAGGGGATGAAAGTCTGCGTGAGCGAAGCCGCGTGTAAAAGCTAGTAACGAATAAGATGTTTCATACTTAGCAACATACAGGACATCAATCAGATCAGGAAAGTATATTTTTTATTTAGAATGGCAGAGGTGAATACATAATAAAAACACAGTTTATTTAAGGACACTAATATAGTAACGGTAAGTTAGTAGTGTTTATTAGCCGTGGTAGTTAACTTGCTGCAAATGTTTCTTTTCCCCATTATCAATAAATTCGGATGTAGAAATATAATTAACAGAGAACCGTACAGAATTTGCTAGCTCATGGTCTAATCCTATTATATACGGAGATAGCGAAAGATAAGTAAAATCGATTGAAAATGTAGCATTAAGGGAGGTATATTTTTCGTCACAAAAATATAGCATGAATGTAGATATATTTAGCGTCATAGAAATTGTGGAAAGGGAGACGCGATAACAAAAAAAACTTTTTATAAAAAAAAAACCGACTTCCAAAAAACAAAACTCCCTGCCAAAAAACACTAAAAAGCTCAAAATAAACTGGCTCTTCATAAATTGCAATGTGCCAATTCTTGTCTATACCTAACTCTTTATTCATTTAAATAGTATTATTATTATGTGTGCTAGGTACCTAAAATCTGATTGAAGTCGGTGCCAAGCCAAATGTAATAGTAGGAACACACACGCTATATTTCGAGACAACCATAGGCAGCCCGCTTGCTTGGGTTGTTTTGTTCTACACGAAGAGCTGCTATCCGGCAGCGGCGAGTGCGATACCTTAGTGCCTACTATTACATTTTGGCTTGGCACCGACTTCAATCAGATTTTAGGTACCTAGCACACATAATAATAATACTATTTAAATGAATAAAGAGTTAGGTATAGACAAGAATTGGCACATTGCAATTTATGAAGAGCCAGTTTATTTTGAGCTTTTTAGTGTTTTTTGGCAGGGAGTTTTGTTTATTGGAAGTCGGTTTTTTTTTTATAAAAAGTTTTTATTTTTACATTTTTAGTGTAAATAATCATAGGTAAGTAGTGAGTTAAACTAATTATTTAATACAAATCGCGTGAGCCAACCTACGTAAGTGACCACCTACAAACGTTACTCCCGCTGATGCGAATAACTGTAGGAGTTGGAAGCACGTATTAAAACTGAGCTTAAGCAACAAGCCAACAACTCATATTGAGATGAACAATTTATGTTATCAAGAGCGTGATCTACGAGGCAATGGGAATCGTGTCAAAGTTGAAATGACCTGCACCTTGCCGTGATCGAATAGGAGCAAGCGAATCTATACTCTTTACTAATATATAAAGCTGAAGAGTTTGTTTGTTGAGCATTACTAGAGATGACGCGATTACGCAATTTAAATTCAATATCGAATTGACATAAAGAATCGCCATCTAACCCCTTACCGTTTTACCTTTCATCATCAACTCATAAGAAAACTGAAGGAATATAAATTAAGGTCTATATGCACGTATGACATTGAAATCATCCTCTAATCCCTTATTGTTAAGGAGTTTTATCTTTGACTAGTTCTTGCCCACGTTCCGCCCGCGTGGACGTATAAGCTATATATACTGTAAAGTTTCTTCCAAATCCGTAGTATCCACACCAGTAGTTTTTGCGTGAAGAAGTAACAAACATACACATTCACAAACTTTCGCCTTTATATATTAGTGTGATTATTTTTGCAATTGCTAAGTGAAATTATGAGATAATCTGATACTATTATTTTCATAGTACTTGAAGGTACAATAGAGTAACAAATTTTAACGATTCATAGAATACTAAAAACTGCCTCGGTGGCGTAGTTATAACGTTTGCTGCTGTGCTTAAGGTCTCCGGTTCGATTCCCGGGTCGGCCCAAATATTTGTATGATCTGTAAATAGTTGTTTCGTTCATCAGCTCATTTGAATAGCTTGAAAGTGTACAACTACAGGTTTATACATACGTATGAAAGTGAAAGAATTATCCTCTAACCCCTAACCATTGTACCTTCCATTATCAGCTCACCTAAATAAATTAAAAGAATACGACTACCACGCAATAATATAGGTAACACGCAAACATTTGATATTTGAAGAATTATTCTCCAACTTCTAACTGTTAAGGAAATGTATCTTCCATCATCGGCTCATCATCATGAAATGATGACAAACATATGCAAATATTGAAATACCTTTGAAAATATGTGATAAACATTATGTTTTCATCAATATAATTGAATAAAGTCGAAACACAATGTGGCTACTCTAAATCGTTGAGAAGTTCCCTTAACTGTTCTTCGTCTTCATTATTAGACCGCTAATGATAGTTACAACTATTCTAGGTGTGAAGTTCTCATCAATACAAATTAAATAAGCCCAAACACAAGGCAACTGCTATAAATCGTAGAGGAGTTCCCTCGACTATCTTTCTGCTCCATCATCAGATCGACTCCAGACCTCCATTAAATTGTAGTGCTTTCAAATACTTTATTAAAAAAATTACAAATGCACTAGTCGCCCCTACAAATTTCGAAGGTTCCCCTCGATTTCTCTGGGATGCCATCATCAGATCCTAGTTTCCTTATCATGGTACCACCGTCGGGACATCTCCTTTCCAACAAAAGAAAAATCATCAAAATCGGTTCATAAACGACGAAGTTATGCCCGAACGCACATAAAAAAAAAAAAAAAAAAAATATATATATACGGTCGAATTGAGAAACCTCCTCCTTTTTTTGAAGTCGGTTAAAAATTGAGCTCACTGACCTCCACTGATATGTGCATTACGACAGCGATTATATATATCTACTAGCTGAACCCCGTGGTGTTACCCGCGGTTATTGTTGTACCGCGAGTAACGCCGCGGGACAAAGTTAGTCTAAAAAAAGTAGCCTAAGTTACTTCCCGGATCATCAGCTACCTGCTAGTGAAAGTCCCGTCAAAATCCGTCCAGCCGTTCCAGAGATTACCCGGAACAAACAGACAGACAGACAGACAGACAGACCGACAGACAGACAGACAGACAGACAAAAATTTTTTTAACTACATTTTTGGCATGTGTACCGTGTATACATACATATGCATTTAGTAAAAAGCGGTTATTTTAATATTACAAACAGACACTCCAATTTTATTTATTTGTATGTATAGATGTATAGATTTCTTCTCTGCCCAAGCCAAGCCTAATTGAGGTTACTGTGGTACATCCTACTGATGGACATGTTCCTTAACTAGTTTTAGCCCCTGGCTGCGCTCGAGTATTTGTTGCGATGAAAAATTTACTATGCCGAATTATTATTATATTCCACACAAAAATTAAAGTACCTCCAATCTCATTGGAAATCGGCTTAGCCGTGAAAAACATGAAAAAAATAGCAATTTGCTCAGATTTTATATATCATTACAAACTGTTTGTTGAATGATAAAAATCTAAGTCAATATTTGTTAGCAAGCGAAAACCACCACCATAAGAACAGCTTGCCCCAATGAGAGCACCCAAAAAATCTAGTTCTACTGAGATAAAGTGTTTAAAATAATAGTATAAATCTTAATCAGTAGCATCTTACAAACTAATCGTAAATCAGAAAAAAGCTACGCTGATCTTCACCAAGCCGCGATACCCGCATTTCAGCTAACACTTAGCCTAAATGTTTAATGCATGACGCAAGCGAGCGTTGATTTTTCAAACTAGTGTTTAAAATCTATGTCAATACCTATCACAAGAAACCGTCTGTTCTAAATAAAGTTATTAAACTATAAAAAGCCCGTGGCGAATTAAAAAAATACGCACTTGAGGCACGTGGTAACTGATTAAAAAAAAGCGAAAACGTAATTCGATGTAAATATAAATTAATTTGATTTCACTCAAGCATTTACCAGTGATAAGATAAGTTATGATAACCAGTTAATTACTATTTCACTGGGAATTTCTCTAAGAAATATGGGACTTAAGTATTGTTGACGCTCCTGACAGAAGCGGGTAGCGGGGGTGGGGTGAACCGAGATTTAACTCGACAGCCGCAGCCATCGACACTCACCGATAAACACGGCTGAGAGCGTTTGTGTTATAAATCATTATTTAAATAAATCATTTTTTCTGGAACTGGTGTTCGGACAGAGCGTTCTCATTTTCATCCCCTACACTAGTAACCAACATTGGACCTTCTTCGTCGGATTATAAGTACATTTCCTGGATCAACAATTACCGTTTCAAACAACATTGGAATTGCAACGGCGAAATCTCATGAAGAAATATTTACGAGGACGAGGACTCCTGGGACAAAGAGGTATAGCGAGTGGATTTTGGATAGGTTTCGAGGTGTATTAATACCGTGTTTTTGCATTACAGTGACCGTGAGTACGTGAGCTTTCTTCATTCTCGGTGATACTTGTAAGTACCTACGTATTTCTGTTTTCTACATGACCACTAAAATGGGTTTAGAACTAGATGTACGTGATTTAATCAAAAAAAGAGGCAGTCTACGTGGTAGAATCACTCTTTTTGTGAAATACATTAATTCGTTAGAAAAAACCTCATTACTCGATGAACAAATTATTGAGTTACAGCTGCGTATTACAAATAGTGAACAGGTTTTTAAAGAATTTTTGGATATTCAATCTAGCATCGAGGATATTACTGACGAGGCAGAGTTGTTACCACAGTTAGAGATCAGAGAATCCATTGAAACTCAATACTACACAATAATGGCAGTGGCTAAATGTATTTCTAACAAACGTGAAATTATATCCAATAAATGTTCCCACAATGCAAACAGCATAATTAAATTGCCTACAATTGCGTTACCTTCCTTTGATGGTTCATTGGAAAACTGGCTGGAGTTCCGTGACACATTTATTTCTTTGATTCATAATGCAACCGAAATAAATCCAATTCAAAAATTTCATTATTTACGTTCTTCATTGAAGGGTAGTGCTTTGCTTGTTGTGAAATCGTTAGAATTTAGTTCAGATAATTATCAGGTGGCATGGGACTTGTTGACTAATAGATACGATAATAATAGATTAATAATTAACAATCATGTTAAATCTATTTTTTCTTTACAAACGATAACAAAAGAATCACCTATTCAAATTAGAAAACTTGATTCCGTATTGAAAAACTTGAGATCATTAAAAATAATGGGTGAGCCCACAGAACATTGGGACACACTAGTTATTTATTTAATAGTAACTAAATTAGATACAAATACATGTAAAGAATGGGAGAATAAAAAAAGTTCAATTTGTAAAGATTCCAAAGTTACATTAAACGACTTATTACAGTTTTTAAAGGATCGTTCAGATGTTCTGGATATGGTGCAAGCCCAAGGTCACAAGAACATTAATGAACCATTAAAAAAATCTACAATTAGCGCATCACAATCTTCCCAACAATTACGTTCCTTTATTTCTCATAAACACACGTCTCGTGTGGGTACACATACAGGGCAACCGTCGTCGCGCGCGCTTAAGTGTATTATGTGTAATGCTAATCACGCCCTGTATTCATGCATTAAATTTTTGAATCTATCTGTACAAGATCGATACAGTTTTGTGTCTAACAAGGCAGATATCATATGTATCAATTGTTTACGTACGGGACATACATATGAAGAATGTAGGTACGGTTCCTGTAAGCAATGTTCAGAAAAACATAATAGTCTCATTCATTTAGATAATAACACAAGTTGTTCACTTCGTTTTAATCCTGCGCACACGCACACTGACTCAACCGGCGACGATGCTAGGGTAAGTGTGCGTACGAACGCGTCTTCATTATTAACACATTCAAACCATTCTAAGCAAGCCGTGCAGTCTATTACATTAGAACAGGTTTTGCTTTCAACTGCGCTCGTTGAAGTTTATCATAACAACACATATATCACTGCGCGCGCCCTTCTCGATAGTGGTAGCCAGAGATGTTTCGTTACAGATTCGCTTTGCAAAAAGTTACGTTTATCAACCATACAGTCCACTCTCTCCATAACGGGCATAGGTAATAATAGTGTTCTGCGTTCAGAACAATCCTGTGACTTGTTTATACGTTCAAGAATTAGTAATTTTAGTACACAGTTGCACTGTTCCGTTTTACCTCAAATTACCTCTCGTTTACCGAATACTTACGTTGATGTACGGTTACTACAAGTTCCGCACAACATTACACTCGCGGATCCAGATTATCACATACCAGCAGACATCGATATGCTGATTGGAGCTGACGTATTCTGGAGTTTATTACAGGAAGGTCTATTACGTTTACCGAGTGGGCCTTACTTGCAAAATACGCGTTTAGGATGGATTATTTCGGGCGCGTTGTCCCCAATTATTCATTCTAAAAATAAGCACTCAAATAATATAATATGTAGTGCATTTTCTAATTTACATGATGACCAAATTAAACGTTTTTGGGAATTAGAAGAAGTTGATATCGCCAAGACGACAAATAATATTCTTACAACGGACGAAAGGTTGTGCGAGGAAATCTTTACTTCCACGACCACGCGTGACAATCACGGTAGGTTCGCGGTTCGAATACCGTTGCGTGAATCAGCTGAATCACTAGGTGATTCATATGAATTAGCGAAAAATAGATTTTTTGCTTTAGAAAGAAAATTAGACCGTTCGCCAGAGTTAAAACATGTGTATTCGGATTTTTTAAAAGAATATTTAGTATTAGGACACATGACGCGTATTAATACGTTTACATCACCGTGTTATTTTTTACCCCATCATTGCGTACAACGAGAAAGTACCACCACAAAACTCCGAGTGGTATTTGACGCGGGTGCGCGAACATCTTCCGGCAAGTCATTAAATGATTTACAGTACATAGGTCCTCCCTTACTGAATGATTTGTTAGGTATCCTACTGCGGTTTAGACAATTTACATACGTGGCTTGCGCTGATATCGAGAAGATGTTTCGTCAGGTTCTCATCCAGCCTGATCAGCGCAATTTACAACTGATTATATGGCGAGAGAATAATCAAGACCCGATTAGGATATATAAATTATGCACTGTGACGTACGGCACATCTTCCGCTCCTTACCTTGCCATGAGATGCTTGCGACAGTTGGCTGTTGAATGTAGTGATGAAGAGGTTTCGTCATTGATTTTAAATTCATTTTATTGTGATGATTTAATATTTTCACACAATAACAAACAAAGATTAATGTCGTTGTGCCAAATTATTAGTAATGTTCTAAAATCAGGTTGCTTTCCATTGCGAAAATGGACATTTAATTTCGATATTGAATCGGCAGATAGTTTTACAAAGTCGTTATCACTCGATAAAAATATACAATGTAAAACACTCGGGCTAGGTTGGTGCAATAGCAGCGACGAGTTACATTTTAAGTCGAATTTAAACACTAACATTGATGTTATGCAAATAACAAAACGAAAAATACTTTCCATAATTTCACAAGTCTACGACCCATTGGGGCTACTAGCACCTAGTATTATTATTGCAAAGATATTGATGCAAAAACTTTGGCTTTGTAAAATCGGTTGGGATGACTCAGTTCCCACTGATTTAGTATGTATCTTTAGTAAAATTTTACGTTCTTTAGAACATTTACATAATATACGCGTTCCGCGACATGTAACCACGCAATACGCGCAAAATTTACAACTACATATATTTACGGATTCTTCACAAGAAGCTTACGGTGCATGTGCATATATACGTAGCGTTTGTGAGCAATCGAACCAAGTTGTTATTAAATTATTATGTGCGAAAAGTAAGGTTGCGCCTCTAAAGCCGGTAAGCATACCGCGGCTTGAACTGTGCGGCGCACTAATAGGTGCGCGTCTTTATAAAAAGATATACGACTCAATCAATTTAACGTTTGATAAAGTATTATTATGGTGTGATTCCACAATTGTTTTGGGGTGGTTGCGTACACATCCAACTTTGTTGAAGAGATTTGTGCAAAACAGAGTGGTTGAAATCAATGATTTGACCTCTGGTTGCACTTGGTCACACGTTCAAGGTGTACAGAACCCAGCTGATTTGTTAACGCGCGGAGTGAGCGTAACGGAGCTCATTAATAACGACTTGTGGTGGAACGGTCCAGGGTTCATTCACGGCGCTCATTATGAATGCAGTTCGGATGTATCCCTAAATAATTTACCAGAACTTAAATCACAGAAATTAGTAGCTTTAACTTCTTCATGCAATATATTTCCCTTTGATAAATTTTCGTCATTTCTAAGAATGTTACGTTCAGCTGCGTTTATGTTGCGGTTTATTCACAACACTAAGTGTAAAAATGAACGTAAGCACGGCGCGTTGTCTGTCGATGAACTTCGTAAGGCTACTATTTTACTTGCACGGTTATCTCAAATTGATTCTTTTCCTCACGAGTACTATGCATTATTAAACAAAACTTCGAATATAAAATTTTCGCGTAATATGGTTGGACTTAATTTATTTCGTGATAATGATTCATTGATAAGAGTAGGAGGTAGATTAAATAATTCTAACGTTTTCACATACGATAAGAAGCACCCCATTCTTCTTTGTAGTAAACATAAATTTACAATACTTTTATTTCAACATAAACATAAATATTTGGGTCACGCTGGTCCACAATTGTTACTAGCAAATATTAGAGAAGAATGGTGGCCACTTGGTGGCAGAAACTTAGCTCGTTCAGTCGTTCACAAGTGTGTTCGCTGCGTTCGACTAAATGGTAGGACATTTAGTCCAATAATGGGCAACCTGCCCTCTGAACGATTGACACCTGGATTTCCTTTCTTATACACTGGTACTGATTATTGCGGTCCGGTATATATTTTAAACCGTCAAGGGAAAGGTTCACGTTTAATTAAGGCTTACATATGTGTTTTTATTTGTTTTGTTACGCGAGCAATACATCTTGAGCTGGTTACAACTTTGTCCACTGATGGATATCTGCTTTGCCTTAAAAGATTTATCTCACGTAGAGGTAAGCCAGCCGAAATATTTTCGGATAATGGCAGAAATTATGTTGGGGCAGCTAACGACTTAGGCGAATTTTTATTAAAACAATCAGATAAATTAATTGATAAAATGGCGTTAGACGGCATTTCGTTTAAATTTATTCCTCCGTATTCTCCTCATTTTGGTGGTCTGTGGGAGGCAGGCGTGAGATCCTGCAAGTATCATCTGAGGCGCGTTGTAGGGAACTCTAACCTCACATTTGAAGAGTTTTACACGGTATTGGCACAAGTCGAGGCCATCCTTAACTCCCGCCCGCTCACTCCTCTTTCCGCAGATGCAAACGACCTACAGGCGCTGACACCAGGTCATTTTTTGATTGGTCGTCCACTCACGGCACCAGCTTGTGATGACATCACTGATTCAGTCACCAGTCGTCTACCTCGTTACGACCGAATCGAACAAATGCGTCAACATTTCTGGCGGCGATGGTCGAAAGAATATGTCAGCGAGCTACAGACACGAACCAAATGGAAGGTGAACAAAGACGAGGTAACTGTTGATAGACTTGTTCTCATCAAAGAAGACAACACGACTCCGTTAAAGTGGCGTCTTGGTCGAATAGAACAAGTATACACTGGAAAGGATGGAATCTCGCGTGTCGCAAGGATCCGGACAGCCACTGGGGAGGTGCAGCGTTCCTTCGCAAAAATTTGCCCGCTGCCTGTCGAGATGTCTACTTCACCAATTGCTGATGGTACTCTGGAACCTGAAAGCTTCCAGGGCGGGGAGTATGTTGACGCTCCTGACAGAAGCGGGTAGCGGGGGTGGGGTGAACCGAGATTTAACTCGACAGCCGCAGCCATCGACACTCACCGATAAACACGGCTGAGAGCGTTTGTGTTATAAATCATTATTTAAATAAATCATTTTTTCTGGAACTGGTGTTCGGACAGAGCGTTCTCATTTTCATCCCCTACACTAGTACCCAACAAGTATATTACAAGTTTACAAGGCATCGGAAGAGCTCAATCACCCAAAAAATGTTACAGCTAAGAAAACATTAAAATTATCATAGTAATTCGCTCTCATTTTGCTTCTATATTTTTTTTAATAATTCCACAATTGAATTGTCGTAAAACTACGAAATTAAAAATGTCAGCTACAAAAACAACGTAGATTCAGCACACTTTAGCAGTCCACATGGCATCTCGCTAGACAGAGAGCCGGCAGAGGTAACAAACGTGAAAGGCGTTCGTTGACCCCGCGTGACATAATAGCGATTCGGCAATCAACCGCATTCGCCAAGGGACCCCGCAATACGATGCTATTTGACGAAGCACTTCGCCTTTGTGCGTATCTTAAAATATATATTGAACAAATGAGAATAGCATGAAACTATTGCATTGTTCTCGAGTATTTCAAAAGGATTCTTGTTCCGGTTTATGCTAAATGGGAATGGTTTTTGGTGTGTTCTATTAATTAAATTCGACAGAGAACCGATGTGACCGACATAGTTGTAAAAGTTAGTAGGTTGAAGTGGCAATTGGCTAGTCACATATGTCGCAGTACTGACAACCGCTGGAGTAAGCGCGTTCTGGAGTGGAGACCGCGTCTTGGCAAACTTGGGACGCCCTCTGGTCAGATGGCGGGACGATTTGCATAAGGGGGCTGGCAGCGACTGGATGCAAAAAGCAACAGACCGGGCTCTGTGGTGTTCCTTGGGAGAGGTCTATGTCCAGCAGTGGACTGCAACGGGCTGATGATGATATTAAATTAATCATCAGTTACAAGTGAAATCATGGATATTACATCACGGCTGAAAGGTAATATAAACAAAAAGTATACAGTATAAGTTGTTCTGTATTAGCATGATACAGCACGCCCCCTATTTCTAAAGTATTTTTTTCAATAAAAGTTGTGACAATATGTGTGGACATAGTCCAGAGTAACAAGTTATTAATTATTTGTTCTTCAGTACTTCAGTATGTGTTCATTTTGTATGTAAAGAGAAGTTAAATTCCAAGAGAGCAAACGACCAAACAGCAAATATATTTCCTGCTTGTTCATTAAAAATGTAAGATCGGTCTATCAATAATTTTTCATACTAATATTATGATTTCAAAATATACTCTAAATTCTATACTATAAAGCTTTCACGGCTTAACCGCTGCACTGGTTTCTTACAGATATTTTGGATTCTTGAGGAAGGAAATTATACTACTCTTTACCGCGAAGACAGACATATATATTCCGGCGGGTCTCAAGCAAAAGCTAGTCTCTTATATATATAAACTAGCTGTTGCCCGCGGCTTTGCTCGCGTGGAAGTTGAACATGTGCATTTAATTAAAACTGTGTAAAAGAATGTATCAGTAATTTATTCATGTTTTAAACGTATTTATTTATTTTTTATCACTATCCCATTTAAAAGAACTTTCATACAAACATTCGACCCATATTTCAACCACTTTAGGAGCAGAATTCGCATAAATACTGATATAAGTATTCATCTATTTGTAATTAGAAACATGAAAACGAAAGTTATTAGGCTGCTAAATAAAAAAAATGACGGATTTCCAAACTAACCAATACATGAAATGCCAATGACTATTTCTCCCCTTAGGGGTAGAATATCCAGAAACGCTTAAATATGCATATTCTCGTTTTTAATTAGTAACCCAAAAATAATATTTTATGTTTCTAACTCAAAAAATGACAGACTTCCATGCAATCTTGCAACCCCTATTTCACCCCTTAAGGGTAGAATATCCAGAAACCTTTAACAGGTATCTACTCATTTTTAATCATAGCCCAAAAATATAGTTTAATGTTTCTAACTTAAAAAATGATGAGCTGCCATATAAACTTTCAATCCCTATTTCACCCCCTTAAGGGTAGAATAACCAAAAACGCTTAAATACGTCTCTACACTTTTTTAATCAGTAGCATATAAATAAAGTTTTTGTTTCGAACTTCAAAAATGACGGAATTCTAGACTAACCTATGCACGAAATGTCAACCCCTATTTCACCCCTTAGGGATAGAATATTCAGACACGCTGAAATACGTATTTACTCATTTTCAATCAGCAACCCAAAAGTAAAGTTTCAGGTTTCTAAGTTAAATATGACGGATTTTCATAAAAAAATTTAACCCCTATTTCACCCTCTTATTAGTAAAATATGCAGAAACGCTAAATAGATATCTAGTTACTTTTAATCAGTAGCCCAAAATTAAATTTTCATGGTACTAATTTAAAAAATAACGGACTTCCATACAAACTTTCACCCCCTATTTCACCCCTTTAGGGGTAGAATATCCAGAACCGCTTAAATACGTCTTTACTCTTTTTTAATCAGTAGTACATGAATAAAGTTTCATGTTTTCAACTTAAAAAATGAGAAACTTCCATACAAACTTTCAACCCCTATTTCATCCCTTAGGGGTAGAATATCCAGAAACGCTTAAATAGGTATCCACTCATTTTTAATCAGTAGCCCAAAAATAAAGTTTCATGCTTCTTACTTAAAAAATGCCGAACTTCCATACAAACTTTCAACCCCTATTTCACCCCCTTAGAGGTAGAATACCAAAAAACGCTTAAAACGTATTAACTCATTTTTAGTCCTTAGCACATTAATAAAGTAACATGTTTCTAACTTAAAAAATGACGAACTTCCATACAAACTTTCAACCCTTATTTCACCCCTTAGGGGTAGAATATTCAGAAATGCTCAAATACGTCTCTACTCTTTTTAAATTAGTAACACATAAATAAAGTTTCATGTTTCAGACTTCAAAAATGACGGACTTCCAGACTAACCTATGTACGAAATGTCAACCCCTATTTCACCCCTTAGGGGTTGAATATTCAAAAACGCTGAAATACGTGTTTACTCATTTTTAATCAGCAGCCCAAAAGTAAAGTTTCAGGTTTCTAACTTAAAAAATGACGGACTTCCATACAAACTTTCAACCCCTATTTCACCCCCTTAGGGGTAGAAATTCCAAAATTCCTTTCTTAGTGCGTGTCTACTCAATAAAAGGATCCTACTCACCAAATTTTATAGCCCTAACTATCATAGTTTACGCTCGGCGATGATGAATCAGTCAGTCAGTCAGTCAGTCAGTCAGGACTTACTATTTTATAAGTATAGAAGACATGTCTTAAACAAAGCGTTTACTGTAGAAAAATGAAAATTAAATAATTTTAAAATGCTAAAGTGTTAAGTTAGATAGTCTCAACAGTTTCTGGTACAAAACTGTAACTATTTTATGAACATGTTTTCAAGTGCGACCGGCTAAGTGCAGCAAACAAACGAGTACAAGGGGTGGGATGTCAATATCATGCAATGCAAAAGGTCATCCCCGCCTTGCCCACACACCGCTTGTGTCCTATTGAATTTTTATGAGGAATGGCAACCAACCACTTAGTTTACTTATACGTGTCTAAACAAACTAAACGTGCAAATTAAAAACTCTAATACATTTAAAACGAATAAACTGGTTCCTTTATAAAATTTACGAAATTTTGCCTATACTTTAGTAGTAATTTGTAGTGTGTACACATTTTGAAACGCTTATCTTATATATTTGATCCCTTTTTCGATCTAGTAAATAATGGAATTTAGATTTTAATAAGTTTTTGAGGTCTGTCTATGTATCTAATATAAATAACGGATATACATTGTTTTCTCCTCTAAATTGGGACTCCTAACTGATAAGTAGGTACTAATACAACAAGGTAAATTTAAATCTATCGACCGTCGTCACACTGGCTTTTTTACGGACGAAAAAATAATAATCAATCGAAAACGGCGATAAGGTTTGAAGGCTTTATAGATTTACTAATTGGTTGTAGTTCTGGTGTAGTTGTAAAACTAAATTAATTGTACGTCAATCGAAATTTTCCACGAGTTTACACTTTTCACAAGTGTAAAGAATTTTGCTCTATAGAAATTGATACTTTCTACGTATTGATTTGTACCTGCTGTATTTATCTCTCATTAAGAAATAAAAAACTATTGTCAATTTTAGTTTCTTCTAATGTAAAGCAAGTTTAGGGTGCTTTTATAGATATCAAGTAAGGTAGCCGGATAAATTAATTCTGTATTGATTTATGAACACAAGTTATAATATCTATTTCAATAGATTTTGGAACGGATACGAATGCTTATATTCCCTATATTGTGATGAAACTATATTTTAAAGTTTTCATGACAGAGAAATTCCCAGTAGCAACTTCGTTTTGATGAAACCACTTTACAGCTCAGCACACATAAATGGTGTCCATTAATATAATGATAACAAGAAAACTGTTTTTCCAGAACTCCCGACCTTTTTCTTCAATAATATTAAGTGAAGAGCCAGCCATGCGGGAAATGAAATGCGACAATGTGCCTGCTACACGTTCATCCCGATAAAACTCATATTATATTGAAAACGCTTTTTATTTTACCAGCTTTTAGTTTGAAATTAAATGGCAATTCTTTACTAGCCATATTTACATGGATTCGTCAGCATAGAACTTCCCTCTAGTTGGTACAAATGTTAGATCTTACTAGAATTACAATCGATTCTATTTACTCTAAACCTAACACTAATAAAAGTGCCTTCAAACTTAGCCATCGATAGTGTATTTTGGCGGGTGGGTGAGTACGTAAAAATTTGAACGCCGACTGATGCATTTTGAAGAACTGATTAACTCGCTCGGTCTAGTACTTGAGGATATAAATAAAGCTAATCACTACATGTTATAAAACAAAGTCCTCCTCCGCGTTTGTCTTGATTTTGAGTATATTGGATTAAATATAACAATATTTTTTGATGACGTCGAAAAAAATTAGGCCGTAAATCTTCTCGGGGTAACTTATGCTATGTTATATTTTCCGCAAAGAAGCCGTGCGAAGCCGGGGCGGGTTCCTAGTTGTCAATATAATATACCTATACTGTTCTAGCTACGACAGTTTTAGGAGATACGCAGAAACTCATCATAATGATTCATCGAGCCAATAACTAAGATTGGTGTGAAGTAAAAGGATCTCCCATTACATTTTCCAACCTACTAGTCACACCAGATTACATAGAGCCCACGCAGTCTATTACGACCGTTCAAGTTTCCAGTACACCGGGTACATTTAGATGGCGTCATGCGTGGAACATGTAACCCAATATAACTATTTTGTGCAAAATGGGTATTGATCGGATGGGAGACACGAGGGGTGCGGGGGAGGAGTGTTGCATCGCGCCGTATGCAACTTGGCACGTGGAAAGGCTATTCTCTACGCGTAATTGTGTTTTAAAGTGTTGGCAATAAAAGTTTAGTACTTACCACGATTTAAGTGTAGGTATAATGTTTTCTAGCATTTTGCTAGCTAATGTAGACACACACTGACTTTTCTAGTACGTATTTTTAACATAAAAAAAGAATACACTGAAACTAAGAGATCAAAAACTACATAAGCGATCACGTTGTAGACATTTTCCATTCTCTTCTTCCTAGCCTATATTATTCTCAAGATTTGGGAGTCGGCTACTAGTTCAACCCGTTTTACCTGAAAATCTGTTTTTACACGGAGCGACTGGCATCGGACCTCCGCAACCCTGAGGGTGAACTGAATTCGAAGATTGAACTAGTTATCAGTATATTTCAGGGCCCCGACTTCTCAATAACGATTGTCATAGATGTTCATGACAACCGGGACTAACGGCTTGAGGTGCTCTCGGCACGGTCGGGAAACACCGCCATTGTCTATACTCCGGGCTGCTATTGTCTATACTCCGGGCTGCTATAAAGAATTTCTTGTAAGAAAAACCCAACCGCAGTCCGACCCAGGTATTGGACCCGAGACCTCTTGATCTGCAGTCGCTTACGCTAACTACTAGACCAACGAGGCAGTTGTACACATTTTCCATTAACATTTTTATGACAGCTTTTCATATCACTTGAACACCAAGGAAACAACATTCTACCCCTAACTGGTATTTCCTAACTATAGTGAAGTACAAATCGCGACCTCGGAGTATCATCGTTGTGCCATGGCATCTTACCCATAGGATACAAGAACCTCTGACTTAAGCGATTTGCTGTTACAGTTGTCAAGGAATTCCTGATAATACATAGGTTTGGTAGATCAGAAGCAGAATAAAAAGCAATTTCCTTACGTACACTACATTATTCGACAGTTTTCAACATCCTGGGTTACAATCATCAAAGTGTATAAAAGGCTTAGCAAGAGGCAACGCCGCATGTAAATCGTTATTGGATCTCACTCAATCTCGTGAAGAATTTGCATGAAAATCGCGCTACCAGAGATTTACATGAGAATTGTGTATTCAGGCTCTAAGCTTTTATGATGTACTTCAAATAAAGGCGTAATAGGAAAATGTATGCGCTGAACGTGATTGGAATTAAGTCGTCGCTAAATAACTGAGTACCAAGTGTGCTGTCAATGTTTTGTTTGTTCCAATATATAAAAAAAAATTTCGAATACTTTTTAGTTGGAGGGTTTCATAGATAGATACGTTGGTACTACTTAGGAATACTTAATTCATAAGTAGCTGGTAAAACTCCAAATTGGGCAGTCCGCATCCATCCGCTGCCAACCACTTTCGTCAAATCGTACGTCCATCGTATCACAGGTCGCCCTGCAGTACGTTTGCTTTATTGCGGTCTCCACTCTATCAAATTTCGGCTCCAGCGACTATGATTTAGTCTAGAGACACGACCGGGCCACTTCCACTTCAGTGTACTGATCAAAAACATCTACCTAAATATGGGAATCCGCCTTTGTCATACAATTCCAGTTATTTATCACTAAGTGTCGAACGGTCTTAGTTCCGCGTAAATAATTTTTTTATGCATATCATTCCGCCCTCTGACGTAATTGTGGCAATTCGAAGTTTGTGTTTGTAATACTGGATATACTCAGAACCTGTGATTGAACAGTTAGCGATTCGTTAGTGGAAAGATATTGCATCAGTAGATTAAAAAACTATAATAATCCTACTAGGTAATATTATAGATTTATTTATTTATTTACGACTATACCATACACTATCATTACAGATTACATCTAATACAATAGATGCGAAAGTTTGTAAAGATGGATTTAAGGATGTTTGTTACTCTTTCACGCAAAAAAACTATTGAACGAATTCAGATGAAACTTTCCAGTTGTATAACTCATACATCAAAATAATACAGACTAATTTTTAGCACGATATTTGACATCACGCGGACGGAACCTCCGGGTAAAGCTAATAAGACACTAAAAAAAGATCCATTTTTAAATTTAATCAACCTTCAGAGGGTCTTCAGATCCAAATTACGCATATACAGGCATAAAAACTAATACTGACAGTCATTCGTATGTACCTAGTTACTAGTACCTACACTGTACGAGTCACCAATACTGTTTGCGTATTTCCCAATATTGTTTAATCTAATTATGCACCCGTACGGGAACTGCGTGTCGTGAACAGGTTTAGTGTAGTCATATTAGGTCGAAATATCATCATTTAAAAATGATTGCATTCATTATTGAACATGTATACATGCCAAATCCGTCACTTAGGAACGTTTCAGTTGAGGGCAAATTATGTACCGAAGAGACAAGAGACCGCTAAAACCAGATAGATCAAAATGTTTTGCAGACGGGATATTTCGCGCTTACATTTCACAAATGGGTATTGTCACACAAGATCTCAAAACAGATTTCCTACTGACATTTTACTGTCCTTTTAAATTCTATTTAGAAAGATTTCTCGCTTTTAAATGGAGTGTTTAGTACCCTCCAAGTATTATCTAAGTAGCGTTATCTAAATGATATTTCCTGTTTCGCTGGTGCCCTATGCAAGTATGTAGTCAAATTTTCACGGCTGCTAACGCAGTATTCATTACATATTTTGAATATTATTTAATTTCTAGCACCCACCTTTTATTGACTTCATATTACATCAATTACGGCACGCAAAATAGTAACTATCCCAAGGTCTTGTTACATATTGTTGGTGTTTTTAAATTTTACAGCTAGAAGAGAAGTCGCCAGAATTTCCTAAGAATCGCTCTTGGAAGAAATGCCGAAACAAAACACAAAAGAGAATTATTTTCAAAAGTCCGTTAATATTGGTTAAAGATATGCGAGTACAACATAGGGCCTGAGTGGGCCTATTGTAGAAAAAACCATAGTTTTTAGTCGGTCTGTCCGGACACAGACGGCAAACGAGATCCAGCCATCGTCACGACAAGAGTAAAAGCAGTGTCCTATAGTAAGTTATGTGCAACTTCTTATTGAGTTGTTACTTAAGTTGGATTACATGTGACGCAACAAATATCACATATTCAAACCTTTGTCCCAAGAGCCATTAATAAACTCGATAACTCTTGAAAGTAAAAGTAGCGGCCTTCGACTCTATTCGTTTTATAAACTTGAGCCCAATTTAAATAGCAAAGTTCATCCGAAATAAGTCCGGGGGCGTAATAAACGGCCAAATTATCAGTTACCCAGGAAGGGTGCGTTTATCGAATTAGAACCGCAATAATTAGACCTACACAAGTTATACTACGTTCATTCAACTCTTAACAAACGAGATTGTATTCGCATTATCTGTAACGGCGGTGCTATTTTTGAAAATAGGGAAACTATTTCATATTTCTAAGGAGAAGCCGATGTCCAGCAGTGGACTTTTAGAGGATAATGATGAAAAATTTTTTTTGGGTCATTTTTTTTCTTAGACAAATTTGACAGCATACCATGGTTCAAAATTGGAGGTTTTATGTTACATGTATGTATACAATGACTGGTAAACATTTATTTACATATGGGTCTGCCAATGTATCTCTACTTTGACTGATAGAAAGGATGACCAGATTTCAAGAGTAGTGGTCACCATACTCATTGCTAAGGCAGACGGGCATGTAGTAATGCAGCATGGTAGCCCACTATATGGCGGCCTATAGAGATGCTTCTGCATCATTGGGCATGATTCTTTGAAGACACTAATAGCTTCTAAAATACCCTAACGGTGAAGACCCTTTAGATTTTCAAAAGATTAAGGCAAGGATTTATAAAATTCATGCAGAGCATTTCTGCAGAGCTTGGATACAGGAAGGTCAAGTGTTCTATACTCATGATTCATTCACAATACCTTCGAGGAAGATTTATTGTGAAGCAGTCACTAAAACCCAAGGTAGGTTACCAAACCAGCTTCATAGCTCGGTTTTTCAATAGTTTTGTTTCTGTCTACAATTCTCATGCTAAATGTTTTGATATTACCCAATCCAGTGGTGTAAATATCTATAATTCAATAGAGGTTAGATCGGGCCATCAATAAAAATGCCCAATATGCCAATGAGAGACCTATAGAGACTATTGGACGTAAGTCCTTAGTTATGAGAACTGGTGGTCATTGATGCATGGGTAACATAAATAACTATTATTTAACTGTATTGAAACATTAGGTCCTCTGTACATTGTTTTGTTAATATTGTGCCGATGGTAATCATAATGACTGTCAGTATCAGTCACAAAGTTAATTAACACTGATAATGTCAAATAATATTATAAATAATAGGAACCATTTCTATATTTGATACTTAACAGTTAAGGTCAATCTACATTTTTTGTTAATACAAGGTTAGATAAAATTAAAACTGCTGTTAACTTGATTCGTAATTATTTATACTCATGTGTATAGTAATAATATTGTGTACATTACATCACCAGCCTGTCACCAGTCCACGGCTGAACATAGAACTCTCCATAGAAATGTTTACACTTACTATACCTCAGGTAGGTTTAGATTTAGAGGTCTGCATAATCTTATATAAAGTGTAGATTTATAGAAGGATAAAACTTTACTAATATGCAAGTAGACATGTTGTTTATAAATAAATAAATATTCCTTTCATTGCTCATCTATACAGCTATATTCTACAAAGTCGCTTTAAATATAAACCAATTAAATCTTTTAATATGTAAAAAATGTATACAACCCACATTTATTAATATTATTATGTTTATAGGACATTTCCAAATTGTAATGCATTAACTGAAAATAGCAATCATGGAAAAAGTAATCGGACTGATACTAAGCAATCATAGTTCAAGTTGCTCAATGCAATTTAATATTGCATTTCTGATTTTTGTAAAATGGCTGTGTCCACTTTAATGGATTTATAGTACCATAAAATAAGACCTTAGAAACAATAACATAAAATTAACCTACTTCCAACTACTAATTTCATGAGAAATCTACAAATTTTGAGTTTTATTATAAGATTAATACCAGTGGAAAATAGTTCATTTAGAGTAAAACTTCTAGATTAGATTTTTGGTTACCAATTTATCATATTATCCCAATTTACTGCAATTACTCCTGCTTATTAATAAGCAGTAAAGTCAAATTATGATGAAAAATCATCAAGATACGCAAGTGCAATATTCATAGGTCAATAAAATTCACTATCTCATTGTCCACGCGGACAAAATTGCTGACTGCGGACGATGTTAAAACTATTCACAAACACTCACCTTTATATCTTGCTAAAGTCATATAAAACGGTAACGCCCCAATGGACGAGAGCTGACGAACGGGATCAATTGTTGATACTGGCTTCCAGGAAGCTGGCACCAGATGAACTGCCTCGAACACGCCGGGCGCACAACCTGCCGCAATCAGTAACACCACAATCAGACATAAATACACACTAACACACTCAACGCAACATTTCCGACTATTCTAACCAATTTCTACTGCAGCAATGTACGCACCAGCTGGCGAAAACGTGGTCACCACGGTCCGCAATACCTACTATACTACTATATAGGTACGTAAATATGGACTAAGATATTCGATATTACGTCGCTAGCTACCTTCCACTGTCTATGACGAAGCACCTCGCAATTTCACCCTCTGCGTGCACAGGAAACGCGTATTGTAACAACAAGTACGATTGGCTACGAACGAACATAAAATAAATGAAATTTCATCAAACGCAAAACGCTGCCGTAGTTTACTATGACGACAGAAAATAAATGAAAAATTAAACACTTTCTTATGTTTCTCGAACTGCCTTCACACCGGAAACGAGCATTTTTTTAAAACTTGAAACAGAATTTATCTCATATTTTAGAATACACGAATTTATGTTAGAAAAATATTTCATTTCTAGTTCTTTGCACGTTTATGATAAACAGAAAATTTTCTGATGATTATTGCTAGGAATATTTATAAACACACTTCGAAATGAATAGAAATAATATTGTCAACAGGAAGTGCAAATACTTTTAAAATTTTGCTATTGTCTATGATAGGAGATGGCTAGCCTCTTTTTATTCGAGATTAAATTCTAATTTATATAAATTAAGTACAACTATGTATCATCGCAGCCTTATTTAATTAGTGAGGTCAATCAATTCATGTCTGATATTGTAAAGCACTTAGACACATAAGTTTATTCATTTAGCTGATGTCAATAAAGCACTTATATGAAAACTTTTTAAATTTTCATTTCTTCTTAATATAGTCTCTGGCATGAAACAGTACCTTCTTTCATCAAAAAGCCAAGATCAGGATTGGTTGGAAATAAAAATATTTGGTTGTGATTGGCCTCTATCCAAAAAAATAGAATTCTAGACATAGACTAAATTTATTACTTATTTTATATTTTCCCCCAGTGAAAACAACCTTACGTCTTTTTGACAGAAGATTGGACGGATTATGAATGAGTTTTCGTCGATGTCGTCCTAATATTTAATTTTTCTTTTATAGCTGATATTATCTTAATACAGTGTAGTAGGAATTCCAAAGCTTGTTGATAACCCAAGTAACTTCGTAGGATATTGACAAAAATGGTAAAGCATGAAAAAATTAAGGTTAGGTTATGTGTAGTGTCCTTGTGATCTTATGAATTATATTTAATATTATCTTTTTCAGCATTCATGTAGACAGTTATTATATAGTTCGGCACGATGGAAATGTGCATTACCGATCAATCTTAAAACAACAGTGCTCAACATTAAACCAGAACAGGTAAATGTACAAAATTTTTCTTATGATGATGATGTAAAAAGAAAAATAAAATAGAAATATATTTTCTCATTTTACTGGTTAAATTCTAGAGAACTAGGTAAATTAAAGGAATAAGAAATAAGAGTAAATTTATGTTTCAGTCAGGAAAGTGTCCTAGTCTTGAATTACATTGCACTAAAAACTAGTAAACCATGGCTTCTGGACTTTCTGTTTACTTATTTCAATATTATAGATTTAAAGTTATTCCCTTTTTTTTCTGATATTAATGGCTGATAGCTTAACATGATATTACTCAAATAGGTGTAATACAGATCTTATATTTTGTAAAAGTTGTCACGGCCCTGTTGTGTTGTGTATCATTTAAATATGATTTTTTATAAAGATAATTATATGTTATGTAAAATCTCTAAAATTTTGGATATACAAGTATTTTTAGCTGATATGTTAAATACAACTGTGAGGTTGTGGTATTATTTCCAGATCACAGCACTAGAATGCCGGCACTACTCACGGAAAGGCTTTTTCTCCTCAATCATCGAAAATATCAAGGAGGATATGGCCAAGAACAAAGAGATGAAGGAAAACATCAAGAGATTCAGAGAGGAGGCTCAGAAGCTAGAAAACTCTGAAGCCTTGCAGGTATGTATCTTACTAAAGCCCACTAATGTTTCTCTTGGTTTTTGAGTTATGGATGATTTTCTGCAAAATTATGACTGGACTGTTTTTTAGATGAAAACAAGTGTTTTGGTTTATAATAGTAGTTAGTCTTTATTTTTCTTTATTATTGTTAAGATATGTAATTTTTTGAACTATAATATGAACACTATTAAGACAAAGTTTACATTCTAGAAAGAAGCAATATCTTTAGTCCTCAATAATTTATATTTTTTGCTATTGCTCTTTTTGCTTGTTTAAACCTGCATAGTTTCCTTTAAACTATTTATTAAATAGTACCCCGTAAACCTGTCTTTCAAGTCCCCTGTGTAAGTACTGTGTCCTATTTAATTACAGGGGACTGTCATTCTCACTTAAATATTTAATAAAACAAAATCATTGAAACATATCAGATCAACAAAAGAGATTTGGCTACATGCTAGACAATCAATTTATTTTAAATCCATATTGATTTTATAACTCTTAAAATAGTTAAAGAAAGGCCTTCCAGTGGACTGTTTCCACTAATGGACGAGACCCTTGGTTCACCAGTGATGCTGTCATAGGACTTAACAAAAATACAGCCCACCAGCTTAGCTAGACAACTGACTTTTTTAATAATTTAAGGACAGCATTCGCGCATAGATATTTTGATTACAATTCTCTTGTAGATACATAACAATGATGTACAAATATGCTTACTGTAGTAGAATTAGATAAGATTGTGAAGAACATTCGAGGTTTTGGCCGGAAGACTGGCATGGTGTTTTTGGGTAACACAACTAGCACGAGAACTAAAAGATTAATATTAATACTGTAAAAGCTACATCTATCCAAGTAACATAGTTAGTAAAGTCAACATAGTGGTTTCAATAACGACATTGAATACTACACTTACTGTTCTTTTTGTGTATTTTAATAATTTTTATTCAGTAAAGAAAGATATTGTTAATAAGATTTGGAATTGGAAAAGTGACATACCAGGGGACTGTGTTTGAAGTTCATTTATTTAAATATTATATTATTAAATTACTAAATAACCGGTGGCATACATAGAATGTATAATACTGTTATTACTGACACTAAAAACTGAGAAATTTTAAGATTAATAACAAGAAATTTGCTTGGGACAGTGATTTTCCATCACATTAGACCAATGTAATATTGATAATGTGAGTGTGTGGATATTGATCTAATGTGTGTGTATTTAGGAAAATATTCATCACAAATCGCATATCTTTAAATCAAAGAAGTGTGACATCAGCCAATCAGGTGCAATAGTTATAACAACCAGAAGTAATTTTTACTAACACAACTCCTCCATTAGGAATAAATCGTGTGTGGCAGGAGTCCTTACAAAAATATATGAAAAGGACACAAAAAACACTTAGACTCAGAACAACAATTTATGGGTTATGTAGTGTTGTCCCATTTGGGATTGGAACTCACAACGCTGGGCGAATTGGGAGGGGGTTTGGCGTCCGCTTTAACCACTCGGCCATATGTGTGACTGCACACATATGGCCGATGGCCGAGGGGTTAAAAAGTCATAGGTTCAATTATTGCTGACTTTACTATTGTAAATTTAATTCCTTGCAGGCAGCCAGAAGAAAGTTCCATGCGGTTGAGTCAGAAGCTTCGAAAAGTTCCGAAGTATTGAAGGAAACCTTAGAGGGCATCAAGGGCAAGATGGAACATGTGATAGAAGAGGCAAGCAAAACTGAAATTGCTAAAAAAGCAGGTAAATACAAGTTTTTTAATTCCAGGTACATATACCATAGCCATTCTATCGTTGTCATCTAATTTATATTCAAATAAATTATAAAATGATGATGGATGGATGATAGATGGGATGTTCGAGCGCAGTGACGTGTAAAACGTGCTCTCCAGTGAGAGCGACTACCCATGTATATTAGCCTAAAGCTATGAGTAGTAGGACACTGCAATAAGAGCCTTCACGCGTGCAATGTAGTATTATTTCCCAACACCACAATGCTCTTTATAGAAAACTAGCTGAACCACGAAACCTCGTTGGCGCCTTATATTGCCCGTAGCGTGAAAATTTCCCCCGTTTTATAAACATTCTTCATTGTTGCTCCGCTCCTGTTAGTAGTAACGTGATGATATATACCCTATAGCCTTCCTCGATTAATGGGCTATCTAACACTGAAAGAATTTTTCAAATCGGACCAGCGGTTCCTGAGATTAGCGTGTTCAAACAAACAAACAAACTCTTCAGCTTTATATATTAGTATAGATATTCCTTGCGCAGCCGAGAAACGCGAGGACGATGTTGCCGCGTGACAATAGAAAATATTGGGTACTTACATAATGGGACCCATAGTTTATTATTTAATTAGTATTGATTCTTGAAATTCATTCCTGTTCAATCTCTCAGTCCTTCTGAGTCAAGATATTCCCTCTATATTATCTCAGTGTATGTATTTTATTCTTTTCAGGAAAAATAAGTGAAGATATATCAAAGACAGCAAAGGGTGCCGCAGAGAGTATAGCAGACACCAGCCAGAAGCTGGGACAGACAAGTGCATTCAAAACTTTCTCACAAGTAAGTTTATCATTGTAATATCTATTTTATAATTGAGCTAGTTTTATGGAATTAGATATAAAACTCTTTATTCGTATACCATATTACAGAGTTTCAAGAACATACATAAAATGTCAGGTGTATAATGTGTAAAGGGTGGTTTTATTGCCAAAAGCAATCTTTATGGCATTAATTTATTGTATCACTAGCTGAACCCCGCGGTATTACCTGCGGTTATCGTCGTACCGCGAGTAACGCCGTGGGACAAAGTTAGTCTAAAAAAGTAGCCTAAGCTACTCCCTGGATCTTGAGCTTCCTGCCAGTGAAAGTCCCGTCAAAATCCGTGCTGCCGTTCCAGAGATTACTCAGAACAAACAGACAGACAGACAGACAGACAAAATTGTTTTTAAGCTGGGCAGCAGCAGCTTGGAGACTGTCTATTGCGCAGTATGGGGTCGCGCGTTGTCGCTTGTGCGCTGCAAGAGCTGGGGTTGGAAGCTCTCCCTCATCCGCCATACTCACCAGACCTTGCACCTACCGACTATTACTTTTACCAAAATTTAGACAACTTTTTAGAGGGTAAAAAATTCAATTCCCGAGAGGCAGTACAAAATGCCTTTGAAGAGTTTGTTGCCTCCCGTCCAGCTGATTTTTACAAGAAGGACATCAATAAACTACCAATGCGTTGGCAGAGATGCGTCGATTGCATGGGTGATTACTTCGAATAACAGAAATAAAAAAGTTTGTAAAAATAAGTACTTTCACTTATTGCATACAAAACGGCAATTTCATAGGTAAAGACCTATCATTCAATCAGATTATGGTCTAACTAAATTTACTGAGGAGTCAAAACCAGTGGCAGGGTCGTTTATAAACAGACCTGTTTTGATCAATGAAGTAAATTATTATGCTTTAAAATAGACAGTGTGAATAATGTTGCTATTTGTTGTAGGCTACAGCGGTAGTGAAGGAGGAGATATCAGCTCGAGGACTGGACGGGCGAGTCTACACCGCGCCGCTCTCTCTACGGAAACGTGTCGAGGTAAGGCTGGAGAATATAAAAATAGACCAACAGTATGTAATACTTTGTCAGTATATGTAATTTAACGTTTAAAGGTATTGAACTTAATAATGAAGTAATATCGTAAATACGTAAATATGAACTTTGAACTTATTCGAGTTCCAATTTTACAATTTGATTATTAGCTAGACTAAAAATAATTACTCCATTTTTTACCCGACTACGGCAAACCCAAAGGAGGGTTATAATTTTGACAGGCTATGTATGTTCATTTGTTTCCTCATAGCTCCTTAACTACTCATTGAGGTGTCGTTAGAAGCGTCTTGATCGTCCTCTGGTTATAGGCTATATGACATGTTACTGAATCTAATGCGGCGCCATCTAGTCGAATAAAGTGATATTTCTACGGTACCTATTTAAAATATACGCTAAGAAATTAATATTATAGCGGCACCAAAACATTTTAAATAAAAAAAGTAAAAACTAAAATCCAACTATGACAAAAAACGACACTCAAAAAGCAGGCAACAAGTTTCAAAAGCCGTAGTCACGCGTTTATGACGTGTTATCGACTATGGTACATTACAATACATGGACTACGGCTTTTGAAACTTAGTAATGTACCATAGTCCATAACACTTTAATAACGCGTGACTACGGCTTTTGAAACTTGTTTCCTGCTTTTTCAGTTGTCGTTTTTTGTCGTAGTTGGGTTTTAGTTTTTACTTTTTTTATTTTGATGTTGGAATCCTCATAAATTATCAGAAGAGATTCAGTAACATGTACATATCATTATATTATGACACTACAATATTGTGTTAACCTCGCAGGTGGCAGATGACTCCCGCACGTTCGCGCCGGACACGACCACGATGGGCGTGGAGCTACACAGAGACTCCAAGTTCTACCAGCAGTGGGAGAACTTCAAAAATAACAACCAATATTTTAATAAGGTATGTTAAAGTAATAAGAACCAGGCGATCGGTGGTTGTTATTATCTCTGCTTATCCCGAATGGTAATGAGACGTGACTGTAAGTATCTAATAACAATAGGTATTTTTTGGGAACTAATCCCGGCCACCACTGTAACTCCTGCACACCAGGATCAACAGCGGTGACCCACGAACACACCGAGTTATGACACTCGGGAAGTCCCAGGAAAAAAATAACTGTCTTGGAACCCGCAACGAAATTACTCAGAAGTAGAAACAGGAGGAGTTGGAAATATGATAAGTCCACTTTACTGCCTCGGTGGCGTAGTGGTAGCGTATGCGACTGCTGTGCTTGAGGTCTCGGGTTCGAATCCCGGGTCGGACCAAATGTTTGTATGATCTGCAAATATTTGTTTCGGAGTTTGGTTGTTTTCTATGTATAATATGTATGTATTTACAAAAAAAAAACAGTATATATGTAATTATATCAGTTGTTTAGTACCCATAACACAAGCTCTGCTTAGCTTGGGACTAGATGGCGTTGTGTGTTAGATGTCCGAAATATTTATTTATTTGTTTATTTATTTTTAACTTCACTAACAATAGGTATTTCAATTTATTTGCAGGTCTTAGACTGGAAGATAAAATACGAAGAATCTGACAACCCCGTAGTGAAGGCATCTCGTTTCATGACCGAGAAAGTCGGCAGTCTATTCGGCAACATATTTGAGAAGACTGAACTGTCAAAAACTTTAACCGAAATATGCAAGATCGACCCCAACTTTACCTCACAGAAATTCATCGAAGATTGCGCGAACGATATCATACCGAACATTCTAGAAGCCATGGTCAGAGGGGACTTGGATATACTCAAGGATTGGTGTTACGAGGGCGTGTTCAACATCCTGGCCACGCCTATCAAACAGTGCAAGCAGCTGGGCTATCGGCTCGACTCCAAGATCCTCGACATCGAACAGATAGAGCTCGTCATGGGGAAGATGATGGACCAGGGGCCAGTCCTAGTCATCACATTCCAGTCGCAGCAGATCATGTGCGTCAGAGACGGTAAGAACAACGTGATCGAAGGCTCCCCGGACAAAGTGATGAGAGTAAACTATGTGTGGGTCCTGTGCAGAGATCCCCAGGAAGTGAATCCTAAGGCTGCATGGAGATTGCTGGAGCTGTCTGCCAATAGCGTCGAACAGTTGATATAGGTATATAATGTAGTAGAATTAAATCGATAACTTTATTGATATGGTTTTATATGAACCTATCCAAGTTCCCCACGAGGCTGTGACACGAGACGAACCACCCCCAGGCTGGTCCGGGGACAATATCTAGACTCTTGTTGCGGAGCAGTTCTATCGATTGTGACGTTAAATGTAGTGAGTAAAACATTTTATATGACTGATGTCTGAGAAATATGATTCACTTATGTAAACAGTCAAGTACAGCCAAAGTGATGTTCACCACCGCCACTGTAAATAGTAGACACGTTTAAGTTGTATCGCAGAAGTATAATAGTTTCGTTTTACAATTGGGTACTGCACTGTACGGAAAACTAGATTTATTTTTTAGTTTTTATTATTATTCGCCTGCCTTACGAGCGTTTAGAGTAATACTTAGATAATATATTTTACCTGTCCAACACTGAATAATTGAAGCAATGATAGTTTTGATATACATTCATTAATGAATTCGCCGGACACACTACGCGGTATTGGTTAAATATCTAGGCATCCAATGAAATGGTAGTTCCCTCACTGTTGTAATAATTTTAAGAATGTAACATGAAATATGCATTACATTGAATGTTGTAAGGAAAGGTTTTTGAGTTACATTTCGTTTTGAGTCACAGTTTATGTTTATTTTGTATCGCTATTAGTTCGTTTCGTACGATTTATTATTTATTTTAATAAATTGTTTTATTTTATTTTGTTTTTTATTATTTATTGACGTGAGGTCTATAAAATCCATGAACGTGGCAGCACGCACGAAAAAGGATGACTCATTGTCCCGTTACGCTCATCAATGTTTTGTTATGACGTTGTGACGTTAAACTATCGTCTATAAACCGACTTTACAGATCACCAATTCTTGAAAAATATAAACTGGTTAATTACAAGTGACTGGGTCTGTAATACTTTAGGCCTTTCAAAAGTGGAATACTCTGAACCAGTGGCTGTTTTACCATCGTTGTTGCTTTATGTGCGGTTACTTACCGATGAGGATTTTGCAGTCTCGATTTAAATAGGTTTACAAATTTTGAAAATATGCGTTTATTCCACAAAGGTACGAAATGAAAGTAAATGGCTGAAGACACGAAACTTGCTCGATCACAAGCCAAAGTTTCGAGCATATTCTTCCCGCTCATTTTTTTAATGAACGAAGCAGGAGTGTTCGTAATGTATGTATGTAAGTGTAGTTAAAGAATAGACGGAGGAAAAGTTAGTAAACGCCTGACTAAAATAAATCAATTATCTTGAATGTTACAAGATTATAAGTATCTAGAAAGAAAAAAATGCAGGCAACTTTGTTCACGACTGCTGGCGGAAAAGACCTGAACTATACGAACTACTTACCGCACTTAAAAAAAAGGAGTAGCAGCACCGTCCTGTATTTGACAACCATGACATCATAGTGATTTTTAATGGTATTAGAGAAAAAAATTACTTTTTCAAATACCTACACGTTATAGAAGAATTTTTTCGCTGTTGCTTATCTATACAAATAAATAAAATTGGAGTGTCTGTTTGTAATATTAAAATAACCACTTTTTACTGAGTGCATATGTATGTATACACGGTACATATACCAAAAATGTAGCTAAAAAATTTTTGTCTGTCTGTCTGTTTGTTCCGGGTAATCTCTGGAACGGCTGGGCGGATTTTGACGGGACTTTCACTGGCAGGTAGCTGATGATCCGGGGAGTAACTTAGGCTACTTTTTTTTAGACTAACTTTGTCCCGCGGCGTTACTCGCGCGCGGCGGTACAACATTCACCGCGCGTAACACCGCGGGGTTCAGCTAGTTAATAAATAAACTTCGTGGTTTAGTTAGCACTGCCGGGAGGGATAATGAGGAATTCAGGATATGTTGGGTTGTTTGCCTGATAAATAATTTTGTCTTTAAACGTAATGGTTCTTTTTTTTATAATCAGCCAACATGACTCTGCCCTGCCCGATGGAAAGCATGTGCAGAATCCAAGAGTGGTGGTCACCATCCTCATTGCGAATAAGCACAAAGCAGCATGGTGACCAGCACTATGGCGGCTTGGTGAGATGCTTTTTCACGCCCCGCTTAAAGGACCCGGAATCATAGTTGGAAGGAAACACGTATGCTGGTAGTGAGTTCCAGGTTGTGACCGCTCGGCACAGGAACGAAGAACCGAAGCGATGAGTACGAGAACGTATGTCTACTACTCTGAAGCGGTGACTTCCAAAGCCGGCACGTGTTGTCCTGTGGAGGAAGGGAGAGGGAGGTACTAGTTGGAAGAGCTCTTCAGAACACTCCATGATAAAAGCGATAGAGGACTGCCATTGAGGCGATATCTCTACGCATCTGCAGAGACTCAAGGGACTCGGTGGCTTCGGGACTGTTGACAATGCGGATTGCTCGCCGCTGCAACCGGTCGAGAGCGTCAACGGCAGATATCACATTATCAATTTCATTCGGTTGTATCCTCTCTACTAACCAAATGAGGATGTGTGCATGTGGCAATCCGCGTTTTTGCCATTCAACTGAATACTTCCAACAGTGCGTCTCGCCAAATACGCGATGCTTAACAATGAAGTCCATGAGTGATCTTAACTTTCTTTTGAATACCCTTGCAAGGTACTGTGCGGCACCATCGCAAAGATGAGAACAGTACTCCACGCACGAGCGAACCTGGGTCCTGTAAAGAAGGCACAGATGCCAGGGCGAGAAGAACCGTCTCACCTTGTTTAAAACATCTAGTTCGCGAGGCGGCTTTAGTCACACTCTCAACGTATTCTCATGGGTTGAGATCTTGGCAGATATCCATGCCCAGGATGTCCAGCCTACCTTGTAACGGCATTTTTGTGTTGCATCCCGTGGGCTCAACGCTGCTTCAAAGATAAACTATGAAGCAGCGTTGAGCCCACGGGATGGATGCAAAATAATCCCGCATTCCGTCCCAGTCTGCCGACGACTAGTGCCATAAACGTCCTTTTGCTGCCACTCGTCGTGAAGGGGCAGCAAGAGGCACCGTGATGGAAACCAGGCAGTGATCGGAGGATCCCAGAGGGGCGAGCACTGCGCTGGGTGACTCGTCAGCAGTAGGTCCAGCAAGGAAGACGCTTGACTCGTTATGTCTGGTACCCTAGTGGGCTGGAGTACCAGCTGGGTGAAGTCATGTGTGAGGGCGAATGCGTGAAAGTCCGACCCGCGTAAGATCCCAACCAGGACTCATGGTGGGCGTTAAAATCTCCCAGAAACACCAGTTCGGCTGTCGGAAACTGCTCCTGCGCTTTGTCCGCTGCCTGGGTGAGATGTTCAAATAGTCGAGTTGTTTCAGGGTCTTTAGAGTGGGATCGGTATAGGCATACGTAGATTCGGCTCATAGAGCCAAAGGATGGAGAAGGATGGGTCCTCGAGGCAGCGTAATCGGCGATAACAAACACCCGCCCTGACGAAAAGACATACCCCAGCCTTCGCGAGGAAGCACACCTTAAGTACATAGCCGGGGTAGTGAAGATATGTCATGTCGGCAGGGCGGCCAATTTGTGTCTCCATTAGGAATAACATGGCCGGTCGTGCCGTCTCAAGATGCTGGTGGACGGCGTTGAGGTTTGCATGGAGTCCACGGATGTTAGTGAACTCTACCTCAAAAAGTGTGTGTGTGTGTGAGTGTGGAGTGCCGCTGTTAAACGTTTTTGCTTGTTCCTTGCTGCCATGATAAAAAAAGGGGGGGGGGAGGTAAATGGAAGCGTAAAAGGCGTGACAGTCATCGTGGCAGTGTAATACTGAGACTCGGAATGCTGTGTCGTCATATAACGGTGAGGCATGACGTTGACGGAAGTGGTCGCGTGGTCCCACCGTCCGGTCACCAACCGGCACGACGAGCCACTCCGAGGATTATGCGCGACCTGACGGGGCAGCTTCCCAGGTTGGTTAACCGTGGTTGGGCAGTGTTGCCCACGATGCAAGACCAAGATCAGTCTTGGTCTTGGTCTTGCGCAAGAGTCTCGCAAGTCTACTAGCCTATTGCTATTTATTAAACCTTACTTTATATCTTAACAGCACTGTTAGGACGTGTCTTAAATTATTTAGAAATTTTAAGACGTATCTTAACAGTGCTGGTAAGTTTTCTATTTATCTTAAGTAACACACAGAACAAACCTATATCTTTCAAAAATGGCTGATTCCTATGCAGATATAAACGAAATACTTCAATGTCTTAATGTTAATGATTTCTTAAAATATGTTCCTAACAAACTAGTTAATCTATTATGCCTCCATGTCAATATCCGATCTACAGTGAAAAATTTCTCTGCACTCGAACAATTAATACTTACATCAAAAAAGAAATTCGACATCGTCATTATAACAGAGGCCAACATAACTGATGTTACTAGTGATTTGTATAATATGGTAGGCTATCAAATGTTTACGGCTTTACGAAAGTGGCGAAAGGGTGGTGGCATTATATTATATGTAAATAACAAACACAAATGTACTATTATGAATGTAAATACCATCCATTTCGAAAATCTATCGTTTACTGTCACCACGGATTCGAAATATTCAGCGAACTTGTGCGCGGTTTACCGACCGCCAAGTTCTAGCAAAAGTTTATTTCTCACCGAACTACAAGCTACACTGAATAAATTCACTGATTCAACGGATTTGTATTTACTTGGTGACACTAACATAGATTTAAAACTGGACAACCCTGTAAAGCATAAATACAATAACATTCTGCATGGCATGGGCCTTGTGTGCGGGATCACACAACACACGAGAATTGAATCATATAATAAAAACATAACAAAATCTTGTATTGATCACATTTATGCCCGATCTCGCTCACAAGACCTATTTACGGCGGTGCTCGCTACCACACTGGCCGATCATCGTGCGGTGATACTTGCATGCGTTGGTGAGCAGATACAGAGTGTTCCTAAAACTAAAACTTGCATCAATAATAAAAAACTTCATATACTTCTTCAAAAAGTAGAATGGGAAAGAATAAATAATGCTAAGTGTCCTATAACGTTATACGATTCTGTATGTTCTCAATTCAAAAACTGTTATGAACAGTCAAAATATATAATTAAAATAAAATCGGACTCACGTCGTACTCAAAACAAGTGGATCAATAAAACTATTATTAAAGCTTGTAAGGATAGAGATTATCTTTTCATGAAATGGATAAAGGACCCAAATAACTTAATTCTAAAACGGGAGTATAATAAAACAAGAAATCACACAAATATACTAATCCGTAAAGCTAAAAATAAAACTATTAAGTCAGAAATATTACTAACTAAAAACAATCCAAAACAACTTTGGCAGATTCTGAATCAAATAACGGGCCGATTAAAAAAATCCATAGATGATGTTATTTATAATGCCTTTAAAAAAAGTGATAATAATAGTAAGGATATCGCAAATAACTTTGCCCAAACATTTAATAGAAGCGTAAAGGAAATTATACCTAAATGCTCAAGATCACTACTAAAAAAAACTGAATATAAAACCTCTACTAATGTTACTATGCGTCTGAAGCCAGCTGACCCTAAATCTGTTAAAAAAATTATTAGTTCTTTAAATGACAACAAAGCTCCAGGAATAGATGGCATCAGGGCGATCGACATAAAAAAGCTGTGTACGAAAATCAGTGTAGTGATTTCTAATTTAATTAATCTAAGCATACAAACTCATACTTACCCTCCTATATTAAAAACTGGTATTGTAAGACCAATCCATAAAAAAGGTACCAAATCGAAATTTGAAAATTACAGGCCAATTACAATTCTTCCGACTATAGATAAAATTATAGAAAAATATGTTAGTAATCAAATATACGAATTTTATAGCAAAAATAAAATACTTAACGAACACCAATACGGTTTTCAACCAAAAAAGAATACCACACAATTGTTATCAGCATTTACAGACAGCATACATAAGCATCTAGATAAAAAACAACACGTATTGGTGCTCTTTATCGACTATAGTAAGGCTTTTGATACGCTTCGTCACGAAACCTTACTAGAGTGCCTTCTCGACAGTGGAGTAGGAGGAAATTTGCTGGAGTGGTGTAAGGACTACCTGAATGGTAGAAAGTACATGGTACAAGTTGGTGGTGTGACTAGTGAAGCAGTTGACGTAACTGAGGGTACGGCACAGGGTTCAGTCCTTGGACCACTGCACTATCTTACGTACGTCAATAGCCTCGTAAACATGATCAAAAACAGCGAGACTTACCAATTCGCTGACGATACCTGCCTTTTGACAGCCGGGAAAAATGTCGAGCAAGTTCAAGATTTGCTTCAACACGACTTTGATCTTCTTTGTAAATGGTCACACGATGCGGGCCTAGTGCTAAATGCGAGTAAGACCAAATTAATGTATATTAGCTCCAGTCGAAATAGAAGTACCATAGTACCTAAATTAAAAGCACATTCTCATAAGTGTTTGCATAGCAAACAATATGAATCCTTGTTATGTAGCTGTGATGCGATAGAACTAGTTGATAAACAAAAATACCTAGGCCTAACTATAGACAACCACCTTAATTGGAAGGAACATATAAATGAAATATGTGATAAATTAAGGGGTATACTGGCAAAATTTTCCATAATTAAACAAAAACTTCCATTTCATATACTTTTACTTCTTTATAAATCTCTGGTTGAATCAACCGTATCCTATGGACTATCTAGCTACGGTAGGACGTTTAAAACTCACCTTGATCAAATTTACACACTTCAACTGCGTATCTTGAAAACCATTGTTCCGAACAACATCAAAACTAAGTACGAACATAACTACCACAAGTTGTTCAATTTTTGTAAAATCATACCCATACATGACAAAACTAAGCTTGTATTGTTGACGGAAGAATTCTTTAACGAAAGCCTCAAAATAACCAAAATTATTAAAGACAATGAAATTAGGACACGTAGCGTTACAAACTCTAAATTATTACTCCCGAAATATAACAATCTACACGGCAAGAGGACACTACAATACATAATCCCACACCTTATCAATCAGCTACCAATATCTCTAAGAGACACAATAACTAAAAATAATATAAAGAACAAATTAAGGCAACACTTCTTACCATAACAAAAACAAGACCATTGTTAAATACTAACGTGTTTAATAGAGGAAACAACCTGTATCGCAGTATTTTTTTTTTGTTTTGTTTGGTTCTATCTTACTTTTTTCTAATCGTACCCTCACAAGTAGGTAATTCTCATAACAAAAGTGGCCAGTGCGGACAGTGAGCGTTGCACGCGCCTATGTATTTGATGTGGGTTTTTGTTTAGCAATCTACCCACGAAATGCGTTTGTGTAAAGTGATTGTATAATTTATTTATTGAAATCGATGACCTTGATGCACGGAAAATCTCTAATGAGATTGTGATTGCGTCAACTATAAGCACTTTTGTAAATTTTTGTTATACATGAATAAATAAATAAATAATAAATAAAAAAAAAAAGTTGTTCTAAGATATAAAGTAACGTTTAATGAATAAGGTAATTGCAAGACTTGCAAGACTCTTGCGCAAGAACAAGACCAAGTCTAGTCTTGTTCTTGCATTTTGGGCAACACTTTGGGCCCCTCTATATGCCGCGGGCGGCCAGCGGCAGCACCGTTTCTGCGGGTCTTCCTGGCCGACTACTCGATCCACGTCACCCTCTACAAGACTCTACGGGCATTCCACTGCTCACACACTTACTGTCACCCCTGCATCACGGGGCCTCCGGTCTCGCACTCAACAACGAAATACGACAGTACCAAAATTGTCATTTTAGGTTGGTCTTCTGTGCGAGGGTAGTACCTCCCCGTTCGAGCCGGCCCGTTTGTGCTGAAATCAGCGTGGCTCTACTTACAAACAATGTTTTTTCGGTTCTTTGCTAACAAACTACTGAACCGAATAAACATGATCTGGTAATTTTAATGAATCGGACCCACCAATTAGGAGAGGAAGATAAATAAAACAGAACATTAAATACACAATTATATTGGAGGCACAATGAATAGACGGAGGTCCGTCGTACAATATAATATATTTACAAATACAATTAGTGCTACTACGTAATTACGTGAGATGTTACACCGAATGCTGATGACGCGCTGACTAGGCTACCAAACCTTCACACATACTACCGTTCATTCGCCACAAGCGCATTGTGACGTCACTCCACTTAATTACTTAGTCTGTGCATCTGACGTCACTGTGTTCTTAGAACGAATGAGGTTTAGTAAAATGCTTAAAACAAAATAAAAATATTAGCGTTTGGAATGCATTCTGGAATTGCTAAAAATGAGAGGTTTGTGGAAATTAATGTTTTACATCTATTGTTATAAAATAAAATATATTCTGGACACGTATTAGTAATTTGATGATAGCAATTTTTTTTTATTAATTTTCACAAACCGGTACTTATAATAAAAACTAAAACTAATTTGTATTAGAATTCTTATTGTGACTTAAAATAAAGTGTACATAATAATATTATGCCCTAAAACATTAAAATTACTTGCCAAAAAGCTCAATCACGTAAAACTACTCAGTGTTGCGTGTGTAAAATTCTTTAAAAACGTTAGTTGTGTTGCCATACTCTTGCTAAACTTAGTTTTTAAAATCGACGGATTCTTTTTTATTTTATAAACGTTTAACAGCACAAAGCAAAATTGTTTGAATACAAATCAAGCGTTTATAAATATTCTTCATTCCTGTCTTCGTTTCTTTAGAACCGTGCTACGTACAACGCTTAAAGTTTACAATGTTTTTTAAAATAATTATAAATATAATAAAATTGCAATATAATATGATTTTCTTAGTTAAATAGGCGTTTGAATAGGCATCGCAGATCACAAGTGTTACAAACAACTACAAAATTATGTGCATTTGCATTTATTAATAACATTGGTTACGTTTTTTAAATAGACATTGTAATCAATACGTTAAAAACTTTAATAAAATGATTTATTCTTATATTGGGGGACTTCGAATCATGTACATTTCTTTTATTTACTTTAGACTTATTCTTTTTTTATTTAAATACAATCAAGTTCACAAAAACGCTTGCTCATAATGGGATATCTATGTATATGGAAACCTGGTGGCACAGTTCTGGGAATTTACATAAAAATGTCAAAACTTGAAATATTTGTAAAATAATGTGTTTTGCTGAATCGTGGGAACTTCAGTTTCAACAGACAATATCGAGTGGAGACTGTCTTGACCAGGGCTGCCGACTTTATTGAAATTCTCGTTGGAGGTTTCTTAATTTGTGAATTGGTCGAGTGTATTTGGGAGTTTGTCCCGTATAAGAAGGCAGCCCTGGTGGTGGTGGTGGAGGTGGTGGTGGTGGTAGAGCTGGTGGGACGAGCTAGTCGACGAGCCACTGCAGCAGGCTGGTGTCGAGGCCGCCGCTGGAGATGAGGCGCGAGTCGTCGGGCAGGAAGCGAACACACGTCACGTGGGACGAGTGCCCGCCGTACTGGTGACACAGCGACTGAGGAAACGTAATCACACTGGTTTATAGCCTTCCCAACTACAACTCTCATTATTTTATTAAAACTGGATTTATGGGAAAAGTCGGATGTCGGAGTCGAACCAACTGAAACTATCATAGTAAGGAAATCTTACAAAGTATTTTTAAAGCAAGGTAACGTTTCCACGTCGAATAAGAAAAGTATATCTTTTCCTTTCTTTAGCATTATAAACGTTCAATATTATACATACCGTCACAATACTAAATACTGCCATTCAAAACTTCAAATAACATATTCTATTTTAAGTACTAAACAAATAGCGAACATTTATAGTACGGATATTGACATAATAGTAAAAAAGAATATAAAAACCTTGGGTTGAGTAACAGGATACGCATACAGCTTCACTTTCCCGAAGTCGTCTCCAGTCGCTGCGAGGCGACTGTCGTTGGACCTAATAACAAGTATTCTTATTTATCATGATCAATGGGTAATACGAATTATGCTATTACCATTTAAATACAAATCTGCTACTGTACGTATTAATGCCGTAAAACAATTAATGATTGCTTGAACTTGAAATCTTAATTTAATGAATTGTTTTCTCTTACTGTCTGTGTAATTTGAAATCAAGAATATAGCCATTTCAGAAATACAAAAAAAATCGTCTTTTATGTACTCGTAAAGTTATAAATCAATATAAAACAGCATAAATCTTTTTTGTTTAATATTTATCCGCTGTAAGCTTGATAATAGATCGAAAAAGTAATGTTATGGCGTGAGCTACTATTTCTGTGAGAACTTGTAGGTGTGAGTGTGTACCTGGTGCAGGAATTGATGTCAGTGCCATCAGCGTTCTCGGGCCACACGCCGATGGTCTGGAAGCTGATCGGACACGTGTTCGTGGACCACGACACGTCTCGCAGCTGAGTGGGGGATGGGATCTGGCGACACGTTGTGGCATTCCCTGGGAAAATATTACTTTTTTAATAAAAAAGTTAAAGATTATAGGTAAGGTATAATTTATAAGCAGTAATCTAAAACTTGACCATTAGCTTGAATGTTTTTAATGCACTCGAGTTTTGAGCCAATAAATTATTTCTTAAAGAAATCTTCATCAATTATTCACACAATACTAAAATAGTGTGGTACATAACACAGCAATTCTCCAATAGATAAGGGAATCCATAGGTATGTACAAAAGATACATATAACACATATATTATATCCCTTTATATCTTCAACGAAATGACACTAATAAAAGTTGATAAAAATAAAATTTAACAAAAAAAAACCGACTTCAAGGTTTGACTCGATTTTTCTTGGATGCCATCATCAGATCTTAGTGTCGAATCTATCGAAGTACCACCGTCGGGATATCTCCTTTCCATCAAGAAAAGAATCATTAAAATCGGTTCATAAACGACGAAGTTATCCGGGAACACACATAAAAAAAAAGAAAAGAAAATATACGGTCGAAGTGAAAAACCTCCTCCTTTTTTGAAGTCGGTTAAAAATACACTTACAGTACAAGAGCTCATAATCTCCAGAGTTGCTTCTTATGTACTGGCTGTCGTCAGACCAGTCCAAGTGGGTGATGTAGCTCGAATGACCCTGAACACCAACAAAGAACGTTATAAACACACACAAAAGTACGCACGTAACATGGCCGAGCAGGCGTACTAACGTGCACTACAGCTGGGGATTGCATTAGCCGCCGCATTGAGTAATAATAGCTTAATAAACACACACTTTCTGAATTCGTCTAAGGAGAGTTGAATAGTAAAATAAGTGTTTGGCGGTTAAAGTATCAATATCGAATGTTAAGCATTAAACATATTGTTGTTTAAGTTGGTGTTCTATGCAAAGGGACTTTTTTAAAAGCAAAAAAAAAGAGATAATGGACGCGGATTCTTTTTACTTGATCAAGTTGAATTACTAAGTTTATACTGCTGCTATGTCTAAAATTACTGCAAGCCCTGCGCTAGTTTTGCCTAGCACAAACCTAAAATTTATATATATTATATATTTATATTTAAAAAATCAAAAATATATTTGAATTTGAAATTTAAGTAAATCTATATTTTTGGAATTAGTTTGTCATTCCACATAGTACATTGGTCAAAACGTTAAGTAATTCAATTGTTATCCATACTTACAATAACAATTCGAAAGTAACTTTGTCTGTCTGTTACGTTTTCACGGCTAAACCGCAGCACCGATTTGAATGAAATTTAGCATCAAGAAACTTTGATTGTTACTCTTTACCAGGATAATCGACATACACACTGACAAAGCCGCAGGCAAAAATTAGTTAATTTAGTATAATTATATTTAGTCAAATGCAAAAGTTTAAAAGCTGTTAGAATGCATTCTACAAGTTAACTCACATTTGAAGCCGATATACAGCACAATAACTAAACTATTACAGTACTATGAGTAGTACAGTACAGAGCAAGTAAAGCATGCAACATTACAATGTAGTATATAGTGTTACCCTTCTACGTTTTTTCTCCGTGCACTATGACAGTTATGAAACACGGGAATACGAGTCAATGTCAGGATATCACAGTACATTCACAGTTAGATATAGTGACGTGGTAAGGTATTTTAACGAATGTGTGATAAAGGTACATTTGGATCCACTTATGGGAATGCACATATCAATACGAAATTCAGTACACAGGAGTATTTAAATAAAAAATATAGTTTTTTTTTATAGGAGTCTACCAAAGCGACTCTAATCTGCCTGAAGGTAAGAGTGAAAAAAATTCATTAGTAGTGTACACCATACTCATTGCTCGTTCACCATGCAACAATGCAGCATGGTGATCGACACCATCGCGGCTAATTGAGACACTTCTGCATATAAAAAGCATTCATTAGGAATATATTCTGTGTCGCGGGGGACTTTACAAACATACATAAATTAATTTGGGAATCACACAAAGTGTTATCTCACGTTGGATTTGAACCCTCAACACCTTAGCGCAATATAAAACGACGTGGGGACCGTTTAAACACGGATATGAAGTAAATAAAAATTAGCAGCCATTGCTGCATGCAATGCTCCCGCCTCTTCGACGAACTATACATTTTTTTATTTAATTTTGTGTTTTAAACACAGGCAGATAAAGTCTGAATTGGTCTAATAAGCATCTCCAATAAATCAGGCACAAACTATAAACATTCATTCATCGAGTGAAGCTTTAACAACCGTTATACATATAACCATTTTATTGTCTGAAACACAGGTCTTACCTAGATCAGGCAGATCACTAATTTGAAATGTTGATCTTACTTAATAATGACTTTAAGAAGCGTATGTTAATAGTAAGAAATAATAAAAACTTAGTTCTAGTCGCATAAGTACTTTAGAAATTAAGTTAAGTTTTCTTCTTCTTAAGAAAAGCACCCAAATCTTGTACATTGAATATGGAATAAAAAATATTATTATTGTTTGACATTTAAGCGTTAAACCAGTCCAACAACGGTACAGTCAAAATGTAAATATGTGTGTGTGTGTGTATATGTGTGGTGTGTGTAATGTGTGGTGTGTAATGTGTGTATGTAGTGTGTGGTGTGTGTGTAATGTGTGTGTGTAGTGTGTGGTGTGTGTACGCACCAGGCACTTCCCCTGGCGCGAGTATCTGGCGCCGTCCAGCTCGACGCGGTACACGTAGATGAAGTTGTCGCGCGAGCCCAGCGCCACCAGCTGGTTGTCCGGCGAGTACTGGATCGTCTGGATCGGCTCCGACCTGACGACACGACAACATGGCTTTCAGTCATTCTATTTTTTATGTTTTAGCTGCAAAAATGACTCTACAAATTAATCTATTAATTTATTGAAATAAACAATGTCAGAATGAAATTCCTAGTTGCACATACCAATTACAAGCTTCTATTACCCACTTAGTAATTGTTTTAGGCTAAAATTTAGAGTTTGCCTGATCTTGGATTACTTTATCAGTCATTGTGTCATATGAAAATTGGATTCTTTGTATTTGTTGCTTATTTGACATGTAAATTGTAGGGGGATGGGAATATAAGACAATTCGTTAATTTTCAACTGATAATAATATTTATTGAATTAAAAATATCTGCTAAATTTGGATGCGACTAATAATCAGGTTATTTACTTAGTAGATATTTTAAAAATAAACCAATATTCGTAGCTTATTAAATAACAAAAATCCATTAATAGCATGAAATAACAGGTAGAGACGTGAGCAAGACGTGCAAAAGGAATGAGCGGTTACCCATCCTGGTGTTGCGCCAGCAGCTCCCTGGTCTGGGGGTCGAACACGAGCCACTTCCCGTTGAGGCAGCCCACGGCGATCACTGAGCCGTCGCGAGACCACGCACAGCACTGCGCACGCTCCTACACACACACATAAATAATAATATAGATGAGGGTATATTGAAACATTTTGGCAAATTAGAAAATACGTTTCAGATTTGTACTAAATTTGCTAAGACGTTCACTGAGGAAATACAAGGTATAAAGCATGTATGTTGTACAAAATTTTTAGATAGGAACACATATGTAATGCCGAGTCCTGTGAGTTTTAGGTTTAGTAAGGTTAGCGCGTTAGACGTAGAAAAGATAATAAACATGCTGTCGTGCGAAAAAGCGCCAGGACCGGACGGAATAAGGGCAAAAAACATTAAATTTATTCGAAAACAAATAAGCCCAATTATTGCTGAGTTTATGAACAACTTCTTAAAAAAAAATATCTACCCTGACCGGTTAAAAGAAGCGATTATACGTCCCATTTACAAGTCTGGAAGCCACCTTGAGTATAGTAACTATAGGCCCATAGCCATCTTGTCTGTTATTGACAAAATCGTCGAAAAAATCATTGTCGGTCAAATCAATAAGTTTTTAGAATGTCATAACGTATTATCAGACACTCAACACGGGTTCCGTAAAGGGCGCAGTACTGTCACGGCCTTGACTGGTTTTGCGGACTACATTAACCACTGTTTAGACTCAGGTATGCAACTCATAACCCTTTTTATTGATTATAAAAAGGCGTTCGATACTTTGGATCATAATATCTTGTTACAGGCTATGGATGAGTGTGGGATACGCGGGCCTACAAATAGGTGGTTCAAAAACTATCTCTCAAATAGGAAAATACGAACAATTATTGCTGGTGTGACTGGTGAGGTTATGGATGTTGATTTAGGCGTTCCGACCGGGTCAGTGTTCGGTCCAATAGGATACGTAATGCATGTTAACAGCGTATCTAATGTTGTAAAAAAGTGTCGAGTGTTTATGTTTGCAGACGATATGTGTCTAGTATATGCATCGAAGGATATATTAGAAGTACAAAGATGCGTGCAAGATGACTTTGAAAGTATCACCAAATGGGCCCACGATAATGGAATTATATTAAATGTAACAAAAACTAAATGTATGTACATACACTCACCATATAATCGACGAGCAATATGTAGTAAGGTAGAAGACATCCCCATAACCGGACATTCATATGAATGTCTACATAGGAATAAGAACAATTGCAATTGCACGACTTTGATTTACGTCGAAACATTTAAGTATTTGGGTCTAACTATTGATAGGAACTTTAATTGGAAGCCACACGTCGCTGATACTTGTGAGAAACGGAGATCTGTATTAGGAATGCTTTACCAGCTACATAGAACTCTGAGCAGGCACACATTATTAGTAGTATATTACGCACTTGCAGATTCGCTTCTTAGCTATGGACTTAGTATTTATGGTCGAACATTTATAAGCTATCTAAGAAGTATCAAAGATCTGCAAATTAGATTAATAAAGTTCCTAGTAAGTAATAAAATCAGAGATAAGTGTAAAGGAGAATACGATAAACTGTTTTCCATCTGCGGAATTCTACCTATAGACAAAAAAGTTAAGTACTTAATAGCTTTAGAACATTATTATAGTGATGAACACAAAATAGTTGTAACAAACAAATATAATACAAGAAGTGTCAGAGAAAATATGCTTGTTAAACCGAAGATGTCCAATTATTATGGAGAGCGTACATCAAAGTTTTTGGTACCTAAAATATTTAATGAAAATAGTGACTTAAGACAAAAAAATAAAATAAACAAAGGTATGCTAAAGACGAAATTGCGAAGCGTACTCCTGGATAATTGGACTGCTGAACCTTTAAATAATTATTAGGTTAAGGAGTAATACTGTATAATTGTATATAGATATGTCTATGTATGCATGTATATTTTAGCAAACAGAATTAGGTATAGTGTTGGTAATTGTAAAAGTAAAAGGGCGCTTCTCGCCATCAAACGTCAAAGTTTGGCGAGATTAGTTTTTAAGAAAGTATTGTTAATAAAATGTATTACTAATAATAAAAAAAAAAAAACATACACATACACACATCTCATTACTTATTCATAATCTAAAGTAAATAATTAATTGTATCAATTAGTGACTCGTTGCCAATTCGATTAAAAATAATCGATTTCATCTTCAAGTATTACACTAATGAAACATAAATAAATGCCATTTGTATTGTGCCACATTTTTCCTATCGGTTTCTAGTGAACTATATGTATAAGTGATTTTAAGAAAAGGTACCAAAGTGCGTATTACAATTGTGTATCAAGATGCCAAGGATAACGCGAAAGTAAAGATGTAAACCTCAATATCTTTGCTCCAGACGGTAGAGTGGCTCAAGCCATCCCAAAGCTGAAGAAGCCTGTCCCAGCCGGCAGAGACAAACTGTGGAAGAGTTGGATGAGTTGCCAGACCCCATAGCTCATCCACGTGACCTGCAAAATATTATACAAAATATTCTGTTACTCCAATCAATAAATGAGTTCGTAGGGAAATGATTTTATTTGAAAATATAAATGACTTTAAATATCATAGAGAAAGGTTTGTATTTTTAATTAAATTAAAAAGCTTTTATCTGTGCCATTTATTAAACTCAAAAATCTATTTATATACATATCTAATAAATGTATTAAAATATTAGTAAAATAATTCTATAATTTCCATTATTACCCGAAACAAATAGACAGACAAAGAAAATAAATATAAATAAATTGGTGATCTGTAAAGTCGGTATAAGGACGATGGTTTAACGTGACAACGTCATAACAAAACACTGATGACATAATAATCTACACAAATAAATAAAATTGGTGTAATGGAGTGTTTGTAATATTAAAATAACCGCTTTTTACTAAATGCATATGTATGTATACACGGTACATATACTAAAAATGTATTTAAAAAAAAATTTGTCTGTCTGTCGGTCTGTCTGTCTGTCTGTCTGTCTGTTTGTTCCGGGTAATCTCTGGAATGGCTGGACCGATTTTGACGGGACTTTCACTGGAAGGTAGCAGATGATCCAGGGAGTAACTTAGGCTACTTTTTTTAGACTAACTTTGTCCCGCGGCGTTACTCGCGGTACAACAATAACCGCGGGTAACACCGCGGGGCTCAGCTAGTCTTTCATACAATGAGCGTAATGGAACAATGATCGTAACGGGATTATTAGCATAACGGGACAGTGGGCGTAATGGAAAAATGAGTGTAACAGGACAATGAGTCATTCGTTTTCGTGCATGCAGCCGGCGTTCATCAATTTATTAGACGCTGTCACGTCAAAAAAGATGTTAGTACTTTAAATACATCTATATGCATTTACTGAAAAGCTGTTAGTTAGGAATGATAAAGAGAAATATCAATTAGAGATATTAGTATAGAGCAAGGTGTGGTGGGGTGGGGGTGGGTGTGGGGGCGGTGTTACCGAGCACGGCGGGCGCGAAGCCGAGCTGCAGGTCCCCGTGCAGGATGCAGTTGCGCGTCGTGCCCACGAACAGCTGCGAGCCGCGCCCCTCCGCCACCGCGCGCACGCCGCCGTAGTGGCCCTCGATCTGCGCCACACGCCAAGTGCACACCCATCAATACATCTTCTAACACGTCACAATCGAATACTCCTACTCCATTTAAGCCACGACGGCTAGTCTCGATGAGGACCAGCCTACAAGAAGTGCACCAACACAAGTACACTTCTGTTCCCTCACTCAAATAATCCATTAGGATGGCTCTGACGTATAGACAACATCAGTCTATTTATCTCAAGTTAATATTATCCGTATCTTAATATAAAGTTTGTGTAATAAAACGAGACCTGAAATAGTACCCTGTGGCACGCCATATTACACAATATAAATATTGCCCTGACCATCACTAGGTCAAATGCACTAATTGAGAAACAAATCTTAATAATGTCAGATCAAGCTGTATTTGATGCATTTACCAGTCAAAAATATAGATTTTATTAACACCTGCTCGTGGTTAATACTTTGAAACGCTTATGTGAGATCCATCAAAATAAAACAACTATTTTCTATTACTATTATTAACAATACATTTTTTTTCTAATAGAAGATTATTTTTTGTGTTGTTTTTGTTCCTATTTGAGTGTAGACAAAAATGATCACTTACCACGTTTTCTTGGCCTGCGGCATTCATGTCAGGGTCGAAGAGCACAATGCGACCATCCTTACCACCGCCGCTGACGACTTGGCCCTCTTTTAAGCAACACAAACTGAATATGGAGCCGTCGTGAACTCCTCGCACCAGCTTCAAGATAGTGTTGGTGCCTCGCCCCCACACTATTATATTACCGTTTGAGTCGCCAGACAACACGTCTCCTGCAAGGTACAATTTTATTTTAAACTAAAAATAAATTAAATAGAAGTAGTTGTCATGAACGTCAAAAATAAAGTAAATTATTTCTGCTTTATAAAAAAAGTTTTGATTAGAAGTTTCAAGAGTATATGACCATAGAAGCAAACGAGCTGGCAGTGAAATCAACAATTATAAAGTAAAATGCAGGAAAAAAAAACAATTATGCTAACAAATGAAATCAAATACGCCAGAAGGTGGATTCTGACAACGTTGATCTCTAATCGAAATAAACTCACCATTATGATTGAACCCAAGACACGTGACATACTTGGGTTTATCTCTGGTCTCAAACACACCCATCCGTTTGTACAGCATGTTTGTCTGGTCTAGAGTCCAGAAAGCGATGTGGTTCTTACCACACGTTACTATCTGATTGCGATCCAAGGGATGGAATTCTGCTGCCACAACCGTGTCTACTGAACACTGGAATACGAAGACAGCATTATATATTATGTCAGAACTGCGATTTAATCGGATTTAAGCATACAATTACCAGTCATAGTATGACTAAATTAGAACTTAAATTGCAGGATAACATGCAGTAAAAGATTACTACTTTTATAAGAATAAAGTAAGATGCGATCCCAAGATTTATGGAATAATTTTGGCATAATTATATTAAAATATAGTAATTACTTGATAATCCATCTAGCTTTCTAATTTCCAGCGTAAATTATTGAAGGATAACTTTAGTAACTTTATACTCCAGTGTTTTTCTTAGGGCAAACGAACCCTAAGTTGTTTTCTGATTACCCTAATCAACTAATTTATTGATACAAAATATTCTAAGCTTCTATCACTAAGACCTGCTTACCTTAGTCTCAGCAATGCAGTGTCCCTTATCAGGCCTCTGCCACTCCCACACGGAGATGGTGTGGTCCGGCCCGTCATCCACACAAGCTAGGAGAGCGCCGCCATCGGCACGGGAGAACGTGAGACAAGCCACAGCTCGCTCCATGTGTCCAGCACCAATCACGGCCAGTGTCGCCAGAGACACTGAATTCCAAACGCGAACGTGCGGCTGGAGAAGAATATTTTGGATAAATACAGACTGAGAATACGATTTTGAGATCTGTAATAAAGTGATCAAATCTAAAGAATTCGTTTTTTTCATAGTGAGTATCAGCTAATCCCTGGATCTGACACTCGGATTGCAGAAGTGGGATAAATATGATTTGATAGTCTCATTCTCCAGAAAGGTTACATATGACGCTACACCTAAATGCAGCGGAGGATGAGAATGTGTTTCACTGCGGGAATCAGCTATTCAATTATAAGTACCCTGGCATCGAGTCGGTCATGTCCAGCGCACTGTCCACTAGCTATAATCAGCTTGTTTGGATGTACAGCTAAGCACTTGACGTCATCAGTGTGTCCAGTGTAGTGCCGTTGACATTGCTCCTCAACGTTGAACAATACAACGACGGCTGCCACGAAGTATACTATTTCTCCCGTCGGCAGCAGGTACAGGTTACTGCGACAATCTTTGCCCCTGGAACAAAAATGGAATATTAATTTCAATGAGGGCAACATAGAATTATACTCCATGATTAATCATCAACTGAACATAGGCCTTTCCCTATAGAGGAAGTTTTGGTATAATATACAACGCGGGCCAGGTGGATAAGTTTTTAAATAATTCTAATTATGTCGATCTTTGGGTTTTGTATTATTTGTTTTATAATTCTCCCGAGAGTATTGTAAAAGCCTACTAATGGACGGGACTAAACTTCGCCGGACAAAGGATTGCAAAAAAGAAGTAAAATTTGATATTAGGGTTTATGACCAGACGGCTAGGTTACAACCTCTTTTTTTAAGAAGAAGCCTATTTCCAGCAGTGGATTGTTAGGAGCTGTTGATAATGACATTAATCATAATAGACATATACGGTCATCACAAGTGTACTTAGTGTTTCAATATAACAAGAGCTCTTATCAGCCCACCCATGACCGTAATTCCTTTCGAAACTATAAGTTTTCATAAAATATCAAAATTACTTATATTCACTCTTATTTAAGAAATGTAAACACAGTAGAAGAGAGAAGAAAGAGTGTTCATCAAAATTAGATTTAAATTTACGAAATTTATCAGCTACTGTCCTACTACGATTATTCCTTTTTCAAAATCAATCAATAATGACCCAAGTTTGTCAGTTCCCAACCAACTGTCCAGTCAAGGACATCTAGCTTGACTAGGCAACAGACAAATGACACATAATCAATATTGAATCATTAATATGAAAGGAGTACTATTGGACTTAAATTTGAACGAATGGTAACTATGGTCACAGCCACCATCAAAGCAATGAAATTTAATAATAAATGCGTGTTACAATCAATATACGTGGCCCAATAACACGACTACTATACCTTAACTATTCGGATAGTAACAGCTTGTATTCTAACATCATAGAAATGGAATAGGAGTAGGTTTTTTTAAAACCCAAAATAGCGCGTGCAACAAAGATTTAGTAGTTCGGTTGATTCCAGATTTCTCTGAATCTGGTCTACTTTTGAAGATTATTTTATCAACTGGAAAAGAGATGTGATTTCCCATCAATGGTATACGACAGCCTTTGATTTATTTGGGTGATGCTTATAGAGATGAAACAATAGGTTTCTCGAATTTGACTGCCTTAAATAATGAATATTTCATTCGATATGAAAGTAAAAATATGAAAACCACTAATATTGAAAAATGTATTACAGCATTGACTTGGTAGGAATCCTAATTACCATAATTTCATGAACAGAGAAGTGGACTGCGTGTGTGGATTTTCCGGAAGATCAATAAAATAACAACAAAGAAGTAGCAAGATGCTCTAAAAACGTATGACTCAGTATAATTATTGTTGAATTGTTTTGTCTTAAAGACTTGGAAGTAGGTAATTGTTTTGTTAGGCTACATGACCTTCAAAGACTGGCTCGTGGGCACTCTGTTGGAACTGTTCTTGTTGTTACTACTACCTACTAAACAGGCGAGTAAAATGCAGATTAAAACACACAATTAACTGACGTATGTGTGTTTATAACAGCTGTCCTTGCTCTTTCGATTTCTAGACGGTATAGCACCCCGTGTGGTTTTCATTCATTCGAATCCGATTCACCCACCACCTTATCGCAAGCCCTTGTGGAGTGATCTGGAACGAGTGGGTTTTCGCACTGACGATAGAAAGGTGAAGAAAATGCACCACCGCGACCTTTTACATTCACCAGATCTTATATATATGAGCTAGTTTTACTTTACTTTGCAAGGTTTTACGTATTTTACATATACAAATAATTAAAAAAACCATATCAAATATCGAGGTGTTATCGAACTAATTAAAAATATAAACGTCGAATATTATACGTAACTAATAATTTCGTATGTATTATTTTGATATTTTGATTATATTATTTTCATTGTTCATAATACCTACGGTAAAATTATTTGTTGGTATTTCGAATCGAATATCTAATGTTATAGGTAGGTATACCAGAGAACAAAATTTTTAAAAGCTCATTTTCGTATTAGTCTAAGTAGAATAAAAAGTCAAGGCCGTATGATTAAGTTTTCGTCATATTAGAAATACTATTTAGTGTTGTTTTTATGACTAAGGCCCGTATTTTAAAAGGCGTCTCAAGTATCCGTTGAACTCCGATCAGCTGAAACGAGTTTTAAGTTCCAATCAAATCTCAAGCGTCCCTCTTATTATAGAATGCGTTTTGAGTTCTACTCAGCTGAAACTAGTCCCAGTAACCAATCTCAACTCAACACTCTGTTCTCAATTACGCTTCTGCATTATCTAAAATATTGTCCTGTGTCACGCAGCAAATTATTTTAAACTAAATATAATTAACAAATATAATTTAAATATTATTAGTTACTGGTTTGTACATAATACATTATTGGCTAGTGTATCAATGTAAACATAAGAATAAGGAGCATCTCGCCCTAAATTAAATATTATAAATATTAAAATCAAATGGCTAGATATTACCTATAACGGAACGTCCAAATTGTTATCAATGCTTGTCATGTTGAATTGTTGTTTTGGTTGTTTATTTAAAATAATGTTATATTTTTGTCATAATTCAAAAGGTTTTGAGTGACATTAGTTGAAACAAGTGGTTAAATGTGTATTTAAAGTGAATTGAATTTCAATTTAATGTTAATTAAAGTGAATTGAAATGTGTATGATATGTAATTCTTTCGTAAATAAAGCAAGGTAAAGTGAATCTTTCGTTGTTATTCACAAAAATCATCATAAAATACGTTAATTTCCCCATAAAGGCCTTTAGAAATTACCACTTGAGACTAGATTGAACTTGTCTCAACTGAACAGAGATCACATCTGTCAAAATCTATTCCTGAGAGGAGATTTTGACATAAGTATCGTTTTTAAATAAGCTGTTCATTGATCTTTACTCAACTGATCAACGATCAGTGAATCTTGTCTCAAGAGACGTTCTATAATAAAATCTCTTCTTAAAACTAGTTTTGAAACTAGATTCACGACTGAGACGCCTTTTAAAATACGGGCCTAAGTTACACAGTAAGTGTAATTTAAGTAATAAGTTTTACATTTATTACAATTTCCGAGTTTCAACATTTCCGTTTTCTGTGTCATGTATTTGCACCGTTGGTATTGGTACTAAGTGGTTGTATGCCTTGGCCTTTTTTATGGTAAATAGCTACTACTACTTATAATGCTAACAAAATAGTGCGGATTGAGAAGAAACTACTCACAATACTTATCAAATTAAATTTGTCCATTTTAAAAAATGTCTTTGATGTATATCAATTAACACGCTTTTATTAGCTTTTCTTTTACCTTTGTACTCGTACATTAATCTCGGAAGTCAATTTCAACCGACTTTATTGTAATTTTTTTTTCACGTGGATCTAATATGTGTTCGAATCATCATAAGCCTAACGCTAGTCGACTATTAAACGAAGGCCTTCCCCAAAGAATACCAACCGCCCTGTTAGTATCGTATTCTCTATTGAGGAATCAATATAAATACAACATTTTTGTTTATATTAGTCTTTTTTTTGGAATAAGAGGCAAACAAGCAGGCGTATCACCTGATGATAAGCGATTTCCGCCGCCGAATGGGATGGAGGGAAAAGAATCATCAAAATCGGTTTATAAACGACGAAGTTATCCGACGAAATATATACGGTCGAATTAAGAACCTCCTCCTTTTTTTTTAAGTCGTAACCGACTTCAAAATTAAATTCTGTATTCCTTTTAACTACTGCGTATTTATTTAACTATGGAAGCCCTAACTTTAACAAAAACTACTACTGTAGTATACGAAAATGTAATTGTTAAGAAGTTGTAATCATATAATCTAGAAAACCCAGTTTCAGTATATAAAGACTATAGTATCATGCATCTAGGATTAAACAGGGTCAGTATTGCGTGTTTATGGCACATTGTTCCTTATTCATTTGCGTGTTTGGACAAAGTTCGAAAAACTGCGTTACATATATTCTGGTCATTCACACAAAATATATTTTTTTTTGTGTTATTATCCTATTTTATTTATGACCTAAAAACTTTTGTATTTCAGAGCAGCTAATCAGATAGTATGACAGAAACTAAGTACAAAAGAATAAAAAGTTAATCAAAAGTAAAAAAAGGACAGTTTATAGAAGCAAAGTTGTCGTTTGGACTTTTTTTTAAACACGCTTTTTTAAATACTAACTTTTAAACTTTCGCGTTCCATGATATTAACAAATATTTTTACGGGAATTAACGCGATCACTCATTTAAAAAGGTATCACATACCTCTGATTTGCCTGACGCTTTTTTAAGCTTCACCTGTTTTCTTGTTTGGTTGTTACACTTTTTTTGATAGCTTGTTGACTACAAGCTAGCAAAAGAGAGTTACTTACATTTGTACAAAATTTTTATGCGAGTGTAATAGGCACATGCCAAGTCCCCCAATTTGTGAGAGCAGCATTTCGAGGATGATAATATACCTACAATTTACCTAGATTATAATCTACCTAGCGAGATTGTAAACTACCGATAGATTGTCAACTGTGATATACTGCTCACGCGCGTCAAATTGTCCACTGTCCCTGATTGGTCAGTTTTTCAGTAGGCCGTTCAATGACCAAGAGTTAGGTAAGAACTTCTTTGATTAATCATAAATTATTTTTAATGTCACAACAAATTTATGTAACTAATTTTAAGAGTATTTTCAACATGAAATCAATTTACAATCACAAAAATACTTTACATTCGCAACAAAGACGAATTAACATACGCTATTCGACGAATCAACGCGCGATTTGCGATTCGTGGATACCATTTCACAAACTTTCGACTGTTTGCAATCTCGCGAGATAGATTACAATCTAACGGTTTTGACAATCTGACGGTAACATATAAAAAAATACAAACGTTCACTTAGACATTATACTACTCAACGGATTACAATATTTTCAGTAAAAAATACAGTGATTTAAAAAAGGTTTACATATGTGTGTAATATATGCTTATTATAGTAGAGGCAATCCAAGAATTTCAAATAATTCCGTGCGAAGCCGGACCAAGTCGCTAGTCTATACAAATAAATAAAATTGGAGTGTCTGTTTGTAATATTAAAATAATCGCTTTTTACTAAATGCATATGTATGTATACACGGTACATATACCAAAAATGTAGTTAAAAAATTTTTTGTCTGTCTGTCTGTCGGTCTGTCTGTCTGTCTGTCTGTCTGTTTGTTCCGGGTAATCTCTGGAACGGCTGGACGGATTTTGACGGGACTTTCACTGGCAGGTCGCTGCTGATCCACGGAGTAACTTAGGCTACTTTTTTTAGACTAACTTTGTCCCGCGGCGTTACTCGCGGTACAACAATAACCGCGGGTAACACCGCGGGGTTCAGCTAGTACTATAATAAAATTACTTGACTAAGGAAACAGTCTCTCAGCTATTTGATGGCGCAGTCAACTTTAATTCTTAGAGGTTGGGTGACCAAGCGTTTGTAACCTTGGAACAGTTTAAATTGATTGTGAAATACCTAGCTCCGAAACAAAGGAGCAATTTTCTGGTGACGGATTCCGGTAATTGTACGCTGCAAGATTTGACTAGTTGCGGTGCAATGGTGTTGTGTTTTATGACCTGCGATACGTTGCGTCGATTGGTCTGTTGGTCTACACTCTACTGGTGGATTTGACTGTTAAGTCAATGGACGTTGGTTCGATTAATTGTGTGATGTTCACGATTCTTTTGTTATATGTTTCTTAGCAGTTTCATTATGATAGACATTGTCTAATTTAGAATTAGACAGCCGTGTGTGAGATAATTTTCCCCCGTTTTTGAAACATTCTTCATTGGTGCTCCGCGCCTGTAGGTTTTAGCGTGATGTTATATAGCCTTCCTCAATAAATGGGCTATCTAACCCTGAAATAATTTTTCAAATCAGACTAGCACTTCCTGAGATTAGCGCGTTCAAACAAACAAACTCTTCAGCTTTATATATTAGTACAGATTTGATATACGGGATAGTTTAGATAACTATTGAATTACCCACATGTTGGTAAAAGTACGTTCACATGTGGGTCCAGGTGTTTGTACATCCAATCAATATAATCAACACTTTCAACATTAAAAGCCCTGTCAAGAGCTCGCGTATCGTTATAAAGTCGGTTTAAGAGTGTAGTTGCGAAATATTGTGTGAGTGACAGTCGTAGAAGAGGCGACATACGATAGTTTGACCATAAAACTATCATAAAAAAGTTTGGGGATGCAACCGTTTAGTCTTTGATTTATTTATACAAACAAAAGAACAGATAAAGTAGACTATTTATAAAATCAGGAAAGGATTACCTTTTCTGATTTTAATTTATTGAATTCAAAAAAGGAGGAGGTTTATCAATTCGACCGTATATACCTATATACATATACATATATATTTTATGTGTGTTCGGGGATAACTTCGTCAGTTGTGAACCGATTTTGATGATTATTTTTTTAATGGAAAGACAATGTCCCAACGTTGGTATCATGGTGGTACCATGATAAGGACATTAATATCTGATGATGGCGTCCAAGAAAAATCGAGTCGAACCTTGAAGTTGGTTTTATTTTTCAAAAAATTGTACTTGTTTAGTTGAAAATTCTACTCGATCATTTAAGAATTTAATATCAATAAAATTATGCTTTGCCCCTATTATTATTATTGTTTTTATTTCTTTATTTTTGGCCCTGCCAAAATGACTCTACTCTGCCTGATGAAAAACATAAGCAGAATCCAAGAGTGGTGGTCACTTACTTTGTTCATGCTGAAATCAGCGTGGCTCTACTACCTTGAATATTAGCAGTAGTAGGTCAAACTTCGTCTAGATTTTTCTTAACTGCTTACAAGTAATTTGTAACGACCCAGTTAAATAATCACAAAAAACAAAACTAAACGTATTAAGGCAACGATGTCACGATTAGAAGAAACACTATTCAGAACAAAAGCGTAGGCGTAAATGGCTCCCTTATAGGACACAATTGGCCAAATTGGCCATTATACTGTACATACAATAAAGTGCCCGTTTGATGCAAGCATTGTTATCAATCTATATCAAAGTGTTTCAAGGAATTTGTGTTGATGGACACTTAGTTGTACCCTATCCTTTCAGTAAAATAAATAGGAGATTAGAAACTATGTACCCTGTATGTATTGTAGGCATAGTATTTAGATGTTAAGGGTTTTCAGGGGTGATGTTGATCTTACTGAGTTTTTAGGCTCACATGTTGACTTTAGTCAGAAAATTCAAAGGTATTTAATATCTACTGCGTGATCGCGTTATTTTGCATGCAATTTTATAAGCAAATGTATAATAAAATAAGAAAGAAGGAAAGAAGAGGAATAAAGAATAGAACAAGATCAATAATTCTATGACTAAATAAAGATATAAAAACGACCAAAAGTACCGTTATAATTGGGGTTTGAAAATATAGGCAAATTAGTTTATGGAATCATAATTAAACTAGTACACATTAAACAAAGGTAGTAAATCCACGCTGATTTCAGCACGAACGGGTCGGCTCGACCTGGGCGGTACTAATCTCGCACAGAAGATCAACGTAAAATGATAGCGTTCGTGCTGTCGTGTTTTGTTGGTGAGCGCAAGACCGGAGGCCCAATGATGCAGAAGCATCATTAGGTCGCCATGCTGCATTGTCTGCATTCGCAATGAGTATGGTGACCACCACTTTTGAATTTTGCTTATGTTTGTCATCAGGCAGAGTAGAGTCATTCTGGCAGGCCAACCAAAAAAAAGTAGTGTTGTTTAGCTGGACTTTCTAAATGCTGGTAATAAAATGAAATGTTAATGGACGAACGAAATACAACAGTGGCAGGCGTATAAATCTACAATTTTTCATATCCAAAATTATATTTGATCTAGTTATTTAGCCAAATCGAATATTTTTGCACAAAGCATTGGCTACTTTTCATGGCCATCGTAATGCGATACTCGAAGTGAATCATTGTGGTTGAGAAGTTAGCGTGTGAACGGTTGGTATATATGCAAAATGTCTGGTTCTTCGTATCTGTCAAAAAAGTCTTACTTAGTTGATTTTAGTACTCATTTAGTTGATTTTAATGTGCTTACACCATGATTAACTGTAATAAGCTTCATTCTTTCCAACTTTAGTATTGGCATATCGCCCCAAGAAAGGGACTTTTCAAATTTGTTTGCAAATGAGGAAGTAAAACTAGATAGAAAAATTCTAACATAAAACTGGTCTGAGAACCTCCATTTTTGAAGTCGGGTAATCCCAGTCCTAAAATGCTTGTTTATAAGACACATCTGAAGTTGAATACCTTACGCCTCTTTGTTCTAAAAGAAATTTAACTTAAGCTACTATTAATGTAAGTTTAGTTCCGTGAGTAAGTTAGTTAGTTTTGCATCCTAATCAATTCTATTAGGGCTTAAAACATATTCTGAGAATCGTTACAGAAATTATAGTTTAATTTCCTTTTAGCCTTAGGCATAATAGGTATTTAGATTATTTACATGAAAAACTAATGCCATTATCGTTATAACAAAGTCGTGACCTTTAATTTTTCTGAGTACCTAATGTATTTTACTAATAAAGTGTGGGGTATTCGTTCATAATTTATTAAATTCTTTTAATATAATAGAATAGTATGAATTTTCATTTCATGCGTCTACATATTATACATTTTAGTTTTTAGTTCAATGGACCAAAAAGAATGGAGGGAAATATTCTTTCTTAATTTGTTATTAGAACCACCTAAAACTCTATTTTTTAGTATGCATGAATGACAACATTAGTAACAGAACTACAAGTTATCTTGTTAATGATGTCAGACCATCTGCTATAGCATTGCCCGTATTTTCCATGCATGTATTATGTATGTATTCACAAAAAAAGTGTATATGTATTTGTATCAGTTGTCTATTACCCATAACACAAGCTCTGCTTAGCTTGGGACTAGATGGCGTTGTGTGATAGATGTCCGAAATATTTATTTATTATTGTATACTGGAGCAGGCAGTTGAAACAACCGATAAAGTATGTATCTTTAGAAGTTTCTGTTAGTTGTACTTCTTGAATTTATTAAATTTTTTCAAGTCGATTTCTGGATTGGTTCACATTTTGGCCAGATGTTTTAAATATTACTATTTGTTGTACTAGAGTATCGAATGATAAAACAGCCTTCAAATTAAGCAAAACTTCCTTAAGCAGGATTAAACTGTCGAGGTTAGGATATTTTAACCTAATTTACTCGCTGAAAAGTAACTAATATTTATTATTTGGTTCAACACGGTATTTTATACATAACAATAGGAAAATTGTAATAACGTGTACACAACTACATAATGCATAACAAGGTGCGGGCATATTTTCCTGGTTAACCTCATTCGATTATACCCAATTAGGTAAAACAGTACATATTGTGCTTATCGCTGTATCTACGACCTTCATTCGTACCAATCGATAATGCCTGGTACTCTAAGTGTATTATTCATAAGGGAACACCTTTTTATTTTTATAATACGAACATATGTTGGTTATTAACATTTTTTTTTATGTTTCAAGTGCTATAGAACTTTAAAAGTTGCAGTTTTCCTGCTTACGGAAGAAAGAATAACCTACAATTCTTATATTCCCAATTCCTATACTTTTGAACAGTCCATTAAAAGCTTTTGAATTCGATTTTGGGTCGTCTTCTGGTTATAAAATAGTTCTATTATAGAACCTACAGCTAGTCTTAATAGTGTTATAGAACCTTTCCCGCTTTAAATATGGTTTTATCCGACAGAGGAAAAAAATTGTAACTAAAGTCCTATTTGAGATAAGAAAATAGTGACACCTCGACAAAACCCCCTGACCAATCAGACGCCCAAGTAAAGTTAACATTCCACGAACGATAACGCTAATAGATAACTTACAAATTAATGTGAATGACGTCATCTAAACGCTTTGGCTTGGGTTAAAACATAAGTTTATCTAATAATACAAGAGGATAGAGACGTTAGCGATTGTAAATATTCAGATGATGAAAAGAATGATGAAGAAGATACATCTTGGCTAAGGGGACAGGTTCCAAGCTTTCGTTCGAAACGATAATCAGCATAGATAGGTTGAAAGTCAGAATAGTCTGATTAATGCCCAATGATGCAGAAGCATCACAAGGCCGCCATAGTGTGGGTCACCATGCTGCATTGTTGCATTGTCTGTACGAGCAATGAGTATGGTAATCACCACTCTTGGACTCTGCTTATGCTTTCCATCAGGCAGAGTAGATTAATTTTGACAGACCATACATAAAAAGAAAATTAGAAAGCGGGACTTGAAAATGGACTGTGGTTACAATTTATCAAAATGAAAAATTTTACTGTATCATTTTTAGGCTTTGGTTGGAAACAGTGTATGTAACAAATGCTTCTTCTTATTTTTCGTTCTTTTAACCGATTATCAATGAAGGTTTTGTTTTTAACCGACTTCAAAAAAAGAGGAGGTTCTCAATTCGACTGTATTTTTTTTATGTTTGTTACCTCAGAACTTTCGACTGGGTAAATTGATTTTGATGATTCTTTTTTATTTGAAAACTGGTGCTTCCCGTTTTGTCCCAGTTCATTTTTGGTCCATTTCTTGAAGTCGTTTTTTGTGTTATTTTTTTTTATTTCTAATGAAGAATTTTAAAAAATCTCACCTGTATCCATACGCCCATTCTAACTTGAGCTTATTCGGCGGTGGAGGCGCTACCTTTGCTGGGTCCAATCCTTCTTGGTCGCTAGGCCCATACATCACCACGGGTCTTCCGCGAAGATACATGCGCATAGACCCATCTTCCTCGTTGTATTGGCATGTGTGTGTGCTGTAACATTAATATGTTAGATTATCGGAACATTCTTAGATACAACTTTCAAGTTTTCTTGTTCCTTGAATTATGTATGTACATGGGAACTGCCGCAATTGGCTGACAATTAATTTCAGTCATCAGTCAGTCAGTCATACTCATCAGTTTCGACTAGCCGTGGTCTTTAAGTAACTGAATGATGAATGATTAGTCGTATTGCGTAATTCCTGAGAATGTACATAATTATATGGAGTTTTTATGGAGAAGATGTGATCCCTCATTCTTTATTACCAAATATTCAAGTGTCAGATCACATTCATTATATTATTCTGTACCTACATATGCATTATTTTTTAAATGTCTAGAGATAATACAGAGTGATTAAAGACTTCTTTTTAAAGCTTGCAATACTGAATTACAGCCATAACGATCGTTGAAGAGACACACAGAAAAACACCACAATTTGTAAAACTTTATGTAAGATAAAATATAAAAAAGTTTAGTATTTAAGACATTATAGAATAAGTTAGTATATGCTTTTGCTATGAAGTGAGTGATGATGATAATAGTGATATAATTAATAGCCATTTATATTTGCCTGAAACCATTATTATTTAGAATAGTGATGAAGTAAAATATTAACATACATATTAACTTATGGCTTATGTATTGTTGTCAGGTATGAAATATCAGAATTTTATGAATATTATAAATCTCAAGGTATGTCCAGATTTTTTTATATAAAATAGGTAATAATATAAATAAATTCTAGCCATACATACTCCTGTGTTAATTTATATAATGTAATGAATTTACATATTTATTCTGTTATTACTATTTTAACAATTAATTATTTTGACCAATTGTTAAATAAAATTAAAACAATGTACTGCGTTAGTCTTAAATAATATGGTAAGTACGAGTACGCATTAAAATACTAAATACGTAATATTATAAAAAAAAAATTTACATAAAATCCATGTATGAATACATATTTTGATATTAAAAAAAAATATCAAATTGGACATCTATTACTATAGCAAACATTACGAAAGCCAAATGTACAAATTGTTATAAGCAGAGGCACCAAAAAGTATGAGAGATAGTAAAAATTTAAGAAACCTTAGCGCAAAACCAAAAAGCATTACAAAAAGTTCTCCCAAGCAACTTACATCGGGGTGAACGACATTGTTACCGCCAAGATGCGTTTAGCATCTGCCCACAATAAAAAAAATTAGCAGATTACAGTACCACCCACGCAGTAAGCCACCGGCAATCCAACTAGCCGATAGAAATAAATCTAAAATAAAAATAATTTGCCCTTTTATAACAAAAAAATGATCATTAAGCACCGCGATAACATCAAATTAGACATAATTGTGAGTTCTTGTTTCTATACAAAATGCTCGAATGTTACACTATATACATACACGATTATTATCTTGTTTATATACGATAAACTTGTTTAATGACTAGTATATCAAACAGAAATTTTATATGAAAAGGTATTTAATGTAGTGATTCAATGCTATTAATGGTCTAACGGTACTGTGATATAAAGAAGTTAAACTTTGAAATGTAGCAATTTTTTACCCTTCCTCCATGGCGCCAAAACGATTACGTAAACTTTTTAATTTATCCCAAATAAGGCAAAGGAAACACACGGCCGCACACTTTTTAAAACAGGTATTCTATGCACAGAGACGCGGATTCGTACAGCCGGCCGGCGAGAGTAAACTCGGCTGACTGCGTGATGTAAGCAATCACCGGACCATGAAGTAAGTTTAAAGCACTCATTGAGGATAAAACACCACGCATAAATACATCGCTGGTTTTCCTTGAAAGGCTCACGTTGGTAATGACTTAAACAACAGCAACGTACGTTATTATTATAATGTTGGTATAGTCTGTGAGTCATTCACATAATTACCCGACTACGGCAAAGCCAAAGGAGGGTTATGATTTTGACAGGCTATGTATGTATGTATGTATGTTCATTTGTTCCCTCCTAGCTCCTTAACTACTCATTAGATTTGGACAAATAAGGTGTCTCTAGAAGCGTCGTGATCGTCTTCTGGTTATAGGCTATATGACGTGTCACTGAATCTAATGTGGCGCCCTCTAGCCGACATAAAGTACTGTATTAAAAAATAAATTTGAGATAAATATGCCGTGTTTGGTATCATTGGAAAGGGCGTTACTTGTACATTTAAAAAATACATATATTATTAGCATTTGTTCCTGACTTTGTCCGTATTTATTCGATAAGTCTGATATTTCTATGGTATGCTTATTTGTTCCCTCATTCTTTCTAAATTAGTCAGAATAAGACAAATAAGGTATCGTTAGAAGCGTCTTGATTTCCCGCTGATAATAGGCTATATGACGTGTCACTGAATCTAATGTGGCGCCCTCTAGCCGACGTAAAGTAGTGTATTAAAAAATAAATATGAGAGAAATATGCCGTGTTTGGTATCATACGAAAGGGCGTTACTTGCAGATTTCAAAAATATATATATTATTAACATTTTCTTGTGACTTTGTCCGAATTTATTCGATAATTGTGATATTTCTGTGATATCTATTTAAAATATACTTTGCAAAGATATTAGTATTATAGAGGCACCAAAACATTTTAAATAAAAAAAAGTAAAAACTAAAACCCAACCACGACAAAAAACGACGATGAAAAAGTATGAAACAAGTTTCAAAAGCCGTAGTCACGCGTTGTTAAAGTGATGTGGACTATGGTAAATTAATAAGTTTCAAAAGCCGTAGTCCATGTAGTGTAATGTACCATATGGTACATATCTCTTTAACAACGCGTGACTACGGCTTTTGAAACTTGTTTCATACTTTTTCATCGTCGTTTTTTGTCGTGGTTGGGTTTTAGTTTTTACTTTTTTTTAACATTCGGAATCACCAGTTTCCAGGTGCATTGTTGTCTTGATAGTAAAGAGGTAGGGGTCAGGTCAATGTCAATGTAAACAGCTAAGAAGAAATGATTCGAATTGACTCGATTACATGAATCTCTGTAATCTTAAAGTGCGTAAGTGTGATGTAGCATTTAGATTACTTTCATCAAGGGCAATCATTTATTATATCTGGGATTTACTTTTTGAAACAAGAAAAATATCACATATAACATAAAGGGTCAAATCAGTAGTTTCTTACATAAGTAAGTAAAATTTTTCGAGTAAGCTTACAAGAAGATCGTCCACAAGCTGATCTACATAAAAATGACTGACAACTTAAAGAACGATCAAATTGATAATTTATCTTGGATGCCATCATCAGATCTTAGTGTCTTTATCATGGTACCACCGTTGAGATCTCGCCTTTCCATTAAAAAAGAATCATCAAAATCGGTTCATAAACGACGAAGTTATCCGCGAACACACATAAAAAAAAAGCCCATATAGGTACAGTCGAATTGAGAATCTCCTCCTTATTGGAAGTCGATTAATAACTAGAATTGCTACAGAATAAGAGACGGGCAAACCAACAAAATTCATTACAATCTGTTTAGCAGTTTTAATTTCCTCGATACCAAATATGTAGATTAGTATTCAAATATATAATCTAAAGGTATTCGCTGACAAATGAGTTTTGACAAACACAATAGCGGTTGGAAATAATAGCATTGATCAGTATCAATTTGTTGGCTGACAGCGAATTAAAATGATGTTTTTTACAGCAGCCACCTACGCATAACTATTCATTCAGATCTTATGCTATACTCTGATGTATGGCTGTGGCGATATGACAAGGGTCTGCGCAGATGGTACGTCGTAAAGAAAAACATATAACTACCTCGGTAGCTCAGAGGTAGCTTGAGGTCTCGGGTTGAATTCCCGGGTCGGACTAAAGATTTATATGATCTGCAAATATTTGGTTCGAACTTTGGGTGTTTACTGTGTATAATATGTATGTATTTACAAAAAAAAAGGATAATGTATGTATTTATATCAGTTGTCTAGTACCCATAACATAAGCTCTGCTTAGTTTGGGACTGGATGGCGTAGTGTTATATATATATCTATATATCTTAATTAACTAAGGCACAATCGTATTATTGCCCTGAACGTCGGTTACTGACAGGTTCCATAAAGAATTTTTATTAGATAATCTCTTCTAATGAAATAATTTGGATAGACAGGGATACCCTAGAGTATGGCTGATACCACGACGATAGTATAAACTAGTATGTTAATTGAAGTTTCCTTTTAGCTATTCTGAAGTTGAGAATAAGGTAGGCGATTAGAAAGAGATAATTGCCACAATATCGCTCGCGATTAATGTTTGCATCACAGTCACAAATCGCATTCCTTCCCAGGGGTTAGGTACATTTAATTTATATACAAAACAGGAATATTGTGGCTGTTCGTAATAAATACTATTCATATTTCTATATACATTCGATATAAAAATGCATTGGAATCAGTAGCTGAATCTCTATGATCCCTTAGTTTATCTATACTAATATTATAATGCTGAAGAGTTTGTTTGTTTGTTCGCTAATCTCAGGAAAAGCTAGTCCGATTTGAAAATTGTTTTCAGTTTTGGATAATACATTTATCGAGGACGTATCCCAATAGAAGCGGAGCCCCAATGAAAAATGTTTCAAAAACGGGGGAAAATTATCACGCTAAGGGCAATAGGAGACGCAAACGTGGTTTCGAGAGTCTGCTAGTAGCTTATAAGGAAAGGCACAGAAAGAGACCTCTAGACCAGAAGGCAGAAATATGTTATCTGAGCTTAGATGTTTAACAGCCCTAGATGTGACATTAGTTACTTTAAGATATTGGTATATTTCTCAAAATGTCTTTACACACTAAAATGTTTGACAGCCCTAGGTATGATAGCAATAGCTAGTGTCCATCTATATCTATACTAATATATAAAGCTGAAGAGTTTGTTTGTTTGTTTGTTTGTTTGTTTGAACACGCTAATCTCAGGAACCGCTGGTCCGATTTGAAAAATTCTTTCGGTGTTGGATAGTCCATTTATCGAGGAAGGCTATAGGGTATATATCATCACGCTACTACTAATAGGAGCGGAGCAATAATGAAGAATGTTTCAAAAACGGTGGAAATTTTCACGCTACGGGCAATATAAGGCGCAAACGAGGTTGCGTGGGTCAGCTAGTTACGTATAATCAGATGCGCAGGCGTGGGTGTGTTACTTAATATACGGAATATGTCCTCTATGGTCAGTGCAGCCGGTAATGACTCTGAATTTATGCTAATACGCCTTTGAGGTGCATGTAATGTGTTTCAGTAAACGATTCCAACTTGATTTTTGACTATAAAAAGTTGGTACAGTAATATATTCTTAACAAGGACAGTAATTAGCCTGGAATCAAGATGTAAAGATACTTTAGGCATATATGGGTTTGGTTTGGTCTAGAGTCTAGCTCCAACTGCGTACTTATATAGTATTAGATGATTACTTCTTAGCATTACTTTTGTATTTTATAGCTGGTTACTCTTACGTTGTTTGTATCGCTGGCAATTTAAAATATCACATCACATACTGACCTCAGAAAATAATATTGAGAAAAATATAGAAAGAAGACGATTTTTTTTTTATATTTAGTCATAAATTGCCCTTTTCCCCCCGGAAATCTTAAGGGGTTAAGATTCTTTTATAAGTAAATTGTGAACCTTTCGAAACTTAACTTTCGAACCAATAATATTTGCTTTTATTATCAAGCACATTAAGTCCAAAATTACTGTAAATAAATGCTGTATATCTGACTATTTATTTGAGGATTAACGAGCCCTTAATGGAGTACAAAACTGGATGTATTAACAATTATTATTACGGGAATTAACGCAATCACTTATTAAAAGGTATTACATACCTCTGATTTTGCCTGACGTTTTATATATATTTAATAAGTGATCGCGTTACTTCCCGTAAAAGTAATTGTTAATATATCATGGAACGCGAAAGTTCAAAAGTTAGTATAAAACTGAATGTTTGAAAATCCAAGTTTTTTTTTGTATCCAGTAACCATTGTCCACTAGAGAATATATAGGTACTTGGTTCATATTGTTAAAGTGGATTGTACTCGAAGGCCGACCGAGATCATTTATATGTCGGCAATTTTTCAGTGTCATCGCGTTGACTCGACTTTTATTATTCCATAAGTGACAACCTCGAGTTTATTTCGGTCACTTTAATCCGAATGGTGTTAAGGTGAGACATGGACATTAAAGATCATGTGGTTGATATATTGGTGTGTTGATTGACCATATGCTTCTGGGGAAGATGTTAAGCCGTCGATAAATACGGGCACCTGTAGCAATCGACTAAAATTACCGATAAAACTTTGAAACTTCTATATCGAATACCCAGTACTTAGGGTGCGGAATTCAGATGGCAGTCGTTCCATGTTAAAATGAATGCCGATCCAAGCTTTGTTTGGGAAAATGCTCGTAGTTATAAATTAAAAAAGATACTCGATTTCGCAATGATACAACTTTAACCTAGTCGCTCGAAAAACGTTTAGCTTAAAATAATCCTTACTGGTTATAGTCGGGGTGAGTCTGGTAAACACCTACCGACCCTACCGTGACTACTGTAACTTGTAACTCAAGAGCCGCAAGTGCGATACTGTCGTTTCAGTCCCCTGAGAATCAGATCAGGGGTTCTGGGCTCCGATAACCTTACTCGGCGAAAAGAAATCCTCACTCTAGTCGATCTAGCCTTATGTAGGTTTTAAAAGTACGACAAACGTACAAAAAGTATGGTTGTAACGCCTGATGTAGCTTAATACATAATTTTTGTAGTCTGGTGTTTTTTTACAAAATATACAAGACGTAATAGGAAGTTATTTATATATACTTTTTTAGAACACGGATATATAATATGTATAAGAAATATGGAAAACAACAACTTAGTTAAAAATACGGATTAATGATGAAAAAATCAATTATGACTTGTAAGTCTTCGCATAGACTAATTGCATGGTCATAAAAGTATGAAGACACATTATGTGTATGTTTTAATTATATATATTTATAGCTGCTGCCCGCGGCTCCGCCCGCGTGTATGTCGGTTATCGTGGCAAATAGTAGTCTATGTGTTATTCTGATGTATAAGTTAAATTCCTGTAGTGACATTCAAATCCGTTCAGTAGTTTTTGCGTGCAATTTCACTGATATGTCCACATATTGTGACAGTGTTACCTTTATTTAAAGAGCTTCGCTGTATACTATGTTATGTGTAATGCCATTGGAACAATATACGAACATATTAGCATTGTCGCTCACCCTCGACAGAGCCACATAGAGCTTTCCGTTGCTGAAAGAGTTCGTCTATGCCTGCGGTGCGCAACGTCTGACCTTATGTCTTGTTTATCGTCATCGCAAAGCATAGACTCACAGACTCACCAAAAACTGCACGCGTTTAAAGAGGAAAGGGAAATAAACTATGGATTGGGGTCATCCTTTAAGATAATAGTCTAAAAAGACATATTTCACTATAAATCAAACAAAATAATTTAAGTTTCTCGCAGATTGCACGAAATAAAACTAACAATGTTTTTGAAATTTTGTCTTCGACATAAACGTCTTGTGATTGGTTGCAACTCTGGTGACGTCACATGCTAATAAACGAAAGATTCCTCTATTGAATATTGTTTGCGTTTTATGTTTTCGGAGTGGTAATAATCGATCTGTGAGCTATTTCTGCAGGACTTTTTTTAATAAACTATTTAATAAGTGGTTCGAAACAAAAAGGAACCAAATTTTGTGCGTGCCGATAACATCAACCTACATAAGATAGACGCTTTTATGGTTGCACTCTTCTATCTATACAAATAAATAAAATTGGAGTGTGTTTGAATATTAAAATAACCGCTTTTTACTAAATGCCTATGTATGTTAAAAATGTTTTTGTCTGTCTGTTTGCTTCTTCCGGGTAATCTCTGGAACGGCTGGACGGATTTTAACGGAACTTTCACTGGCAGGTAGCTGATGATCCAGGAAGTAACTGAGGCTACTTTTTTTAGACTAACTTTATCCCGCGGCGTTACTCGTGGTACAACAATAACTACGGGTAACACCGCGGGGTTCAGCTAGTACATAATAATAACATTGATAACTATGGTGCAGAACTGAAAAATGTTAAAGCAGCTGTGTTGCACTTGCATAAGTACAACTTAAAAATTGTTTCTGTAATAACCTCTGGAAAAAATTCATTCATTATTTTTGTAAAATCTAATTTACTTTATGTAGGTAGGTATATCTCAATGCTTTTAGGTTACATTTTGAAATAGTACAAAGCGTGGTATTTAAAGATGTTATCTGACCCGACGAACTTCGTACCACCATATTTTTCTTTCGTTACCAGCTACCCATGAATAAGGTGTAGTCACGGACAAAAAAACCTTTTTTCTTTATTTTTTCTTGTACACACACCTTGTCCTAAGAATAACTAACACATAAAAAAAAAAAATTTGGTGTAGCCGATCGAAAGTTACGCGCATACATACATTTCGGCGTAACGCCGCGGGACAAAGTTAGTCTAATAAAGTGGCCTAAGTTACTCCCTGGATCATCAGCTACCTGCCAGTGAAAGTCCCGTCAAAATCGGTCCAGCCGTTCCAGAGAATACCCGGAACAAACAGACAAACAGACAGACTGACAAAAAAAATTTTAACTACATTTTTGGTATATGTACCGGGTATACATACATATGCATTTAGTAAAAAGCGGTTATTTTGATATTACAAAGAGACACTCCAATTTTATTTATTTGTACCTATAGATGTATAGATTTGTTCACTGTGGCACTACAAACCATTTATTCGACATTTTAATTAATATAAAATTGGAGAAAACTGATAAAAATAACTTAAACCGCGCTGTTTTGTTTTGTTGTGGCTAGAGTGTGACGTCACGCGTCTCATGTGACCAGCGCCATTACAGAAATATCGTTTTTGGTTGTCAAGCTTGAATTTATCTTAAATTTAAATTCATAATTAATCATAATACAGTAGAAATTCTGCAAAAATTTTGATTCGGTAAGTAGTCGTTTCACCACCCGATGAATGAAGCAATATTCTGTACTTTGACCAGGCAGGCATGCGACATAATAATTATCTTATTGTTTAAAGCTGTGCCGTCCGCGTGGATCTCCTTTTACAATAATGTTTTTTTTTTTAACTATAGACTATTAAAGTACAATTTAATAAATAAATATGACGCTGCCTTTTAAAAATCTATTTAAGACCGAAGAGTAATTTTTACTACATCGCATCGTCACTACACTTGTTCAAAGTGGACGCTTCCGGTACGTACCTATGCATAAAGATTTGTGGAACTACTGACCCAGGAAAAAGCGACGTACAACTGCCCATGTGAAAAACATCTGAGACTAAGATCTACTCCAGCAACACGGAAAGTCTGAAGATGAGATTTATTAATTGTCATTGCATAAATTTACTTATTTGAAATTATACTTATTAATTTTACAACTATAAATATACAGAAAAGAAGGAGAAACAAACAAAAACACTAAACAAACTAATTATATTATTATCTAATACCTACTTTAAACTGATATCTAAAAACTATGTCTTATGTATTTTTTAAATCTAAAACGCGCTTATTCCCAGTCAATAAGAACCACGTTCGTTCGCATTAACAGTGACAATTCGAGTGAAGTCACCGCGTGAGCGGCGTGAGCGCTCCCGCCTTTTTGTAGATTCAGCGGATGGCCGTTTCGCGTGTTAAAGAAAAATCAACCGTAATGTCGTACTTATACTGGTGCGGCGAGATTTGGCAGTTTTATTTCATCTATATCTTGTGTGTTTATTAATTATAATTTTATAATTCTATATTTTATTAAAAAAGATATTTAAGTGTATAGTGATAAGGATATATCCATGTGAAATACAATATATTTAAGTATTTAATACACCTTGAAGAAATGCCTAACGCTTAAACACGTTATTGTGGCTAATTCATAAAAGATAGAAATATACTATTGAGGACTTTTTTGTAGATCTTTTGAAGACCATCATCTTTGTAATACATATTTTTGGTGTATGATCAACGTATGCGAGGATAAGAGCTCGAAAGCGAAAATTTTCATCCGACTTGCTTCAAATTTATCGTCACTGCTCAGCTCCTACGCATCTTAGCGTTATGTTATATAGCCTATAACCTGCCCAGGAGTATGGACTATAATCGTATAAAGTTTGGTTAAAATCCCTTCAGTAGTTTTTGATCCATGCGTGCACATACAGACAGACAGACAGACAGACAGACAGACAGACAGACAAAAAACTTACTGATTACATTTTTGGCATCAGTATCGATAACCATTCATCCCCCAATAATAATTTTTAATATATATTCAATGTACAGAATTGACCTCTCTACAGTTTTATTATAAGTATAGATACTATAAATACTATAATATTGTATGTGTACACATACACACATTTTAAGTAAACGCTTTTGTAACACGTCATGTCATGAAAGTCTACATCATGGGCGCCTGGAGGGTGCAAACACGATTTTATAAACAAATTAAAACAGCAATTTTATAACAGGCATTTCATGGGAGACTAAACACCTATTATGATTCTATATTTTATATTAATTGATAGTATGTGTAGATGAAGATGCAGCTCCGTGAGTGCCCATGGCCTATATAATAAGTTTTTAGATAATGGATGGAGGTACAAGAGATGTAACATCTACATACTATTTTATATTTACTGCGTTATATACTTTTGTATTATTACAGGCTGATACTATTTATTGCGTGATATCTACTGCCTACTATCACACCTGACAGGAACACTAAGCTCCATCTAGCGATAATAAGTTGAACTTATTCATTTCTGATACTGGCCGTACAGGTAAATTGGCAACATTGCTACTGTTTTAACCTTATACTATTCAGATTTCTATATTTGATTTACGATGCGTTTCCTGTAGCGCGTTTTCTACAAGCTGCAACTAGATGGCATTGGCGTCCGCTAAGAAATAATATGACGATACATCCGATTTCGATAAAAAAATAGACATTCTAAATCACTCATCCGATTTAAAGAGTTTTTATATAATGATCTTTCAATGATTGAATAGAAAAACGCAGAAATATAAGCATTTGTATAATTATGGAATTACAATAAGAATTACTATAATCCTCATAACTTAAGACATCTTTATAATCGATTATAACAATACGTTTTCAATTTGACAGAATTATTGTTTTACCCGACATCTTAACCGTTTATAAAAAAACTTGTTCGAGTCAAAAAAAATTTTTGTACAATTAGTATAATCCCGCAAATCGTGAATATTGCGTAATCCAAATAAATATAATATCCTACTTCCTACTAATATTATAAATGCGAAAGTGTGTAAGGATGCGTGTTTGTTGCTCTTTCACGCAACTACTTAACGTATTTAGATGAAACTTTACAGTAATATAGCTTATACATCAGAATAACACTTAGGCTACTATTTGCCGCGATAACCGCCATACACACGGGCGGAGCCGCGGGCAACAGTTAGTTTACCATAATTCACCTAAAAGACTACCAGTACCACAAACCCTGTAACTCAATAACAATCATTTATTTATTTAGATGATCTATTTCAAACCCATGTTAGTAGTTCAAACCACAGATGATTATCTATGTTAGTCCCATCACCATTACCCTCTACCCCATACCACCATATAATCACTTACCCATGTTTCAATATCGATCCATTTTGTGACGGCTTAGAATATAGGTTTAGCAATGACTTTGTTGTTGTGAATCTAGAGGAGAGCACAAAAACAATTTTAGACGATACATAAAAAAATTGAGCAAGAAAAACAAAAATCTAATAAAGCTCTTGCAAAAGAATACATTGCCTAAATATGGGAAGAAAGCAGCGCGTGAAATTACATTGAGCGAAGAGTAAACGTCTAAGAACTTGAGTTAGACGACTAGACACGTCTTCCTATATATTATGTTTATTTAAACAAAGGGTAAAATGATGCCTGTTTTTATTCTAATACACCTGAATTACGGTGAAACTGTTTCTCAAACAATACGATATATATCTGGTGCAAGTCAGATAGCCTTAGCGTTTCATCTGAATTGGATCGTGTCTTTAATAAAAATGAATCGATTATGATTTAACATACGTAAATCGACTAATGCATAGAACAAAATTACATATGATCGTTTTACCAAAACTTGAATTAATTTCGTCTGCAGTGATTTTATTTAACTGTAACATACGAAACAAAAACAATTTTCAAAAAAAAGCCTCAAATATAGATGAAATAAGTCCGAAAAAATACATGAAACTTCGTAATATTGAAGCTATGTATTTTATTATAGGCCTTGAATTTACAATTTTATGACGTTTACTATTACCTATAACTGATTATTTTCTATTACTTTGAAATAATACCAATGTTATCTTTATTATTAGTTTTTAGTGTCTGTAACTGGCATATTATGTTAACTCAAATCTCGTACACTCTCGTTGAATTGTTTTAATATTTATTTATTCTAATGACCTGACTTGGCTGAATACTGCACAATGCTTTGGTCATTCTGCTACATGTAAGAATGCATATTGGCAGTCTGAACACACACAACATCGCTTTATGTAAGTAATACCTAACATCTACATATTGCACAAGGAAACATTTTACCTACTTAAATTGAAAGCCAATTTCGATATTATTACGAAACATATACAGGCAGTGGAAGATAATTTCCGATTCAATATCTTAGAATATAATTTAGAACCCTTAGCAGGTGATTGACAATGTTTGATACTAAGTCAGGAATAAACTATTCTCGAAGCAACTTGTTTCGAGACTTAACTCAAAAATAATTATATTACGTATGCGAATGTAATCAAGTTTTTGAGAACCGTGACAGGACTTCCTATGTCACAAGAAACCTATGCTAACTTTGTCGAAAACTGCTCGTTTTAAAACCATATTATATTTTCAAAACCACAAGAAACAGTCACATCCTAATATTAATTTGCACTTACGTCACACTTAACACTAATTGTCAGTTGCTAAAATGTTCCTACAGATATAAATAAAAATCTACTTCAAGTCTGCAGATTAAAGAAATTGGAGATTGCTTGAATGAATACAGTCAGCCAACCTAACCTAACAGTTACATCAGAGTTTTTGGCTACTGGTTCCCTCCTTAGATAAGTGACGTGGTGTTATATAATCTACAAACATCCCTAATTTCCTTACCAATAAAATCGCATTAACAATTATTTTTACGGGAATTAACGCGATTACTTATTAAAAGGTATTACATACCTCTGATTTGCCTGACGTTTCGGCCAGTTTGCACTAGCCGTGGTCACAGTCAGCCTGTGACCACGGCCAGTGCAACCTGGTCGCGTTAATTCCCGTAAAAATAATTATTAATATATCATGGAACGCGAAAGTTTAAAAGTTAGAATAAAATTGCAAACTTATCTGCTTATTGAACAAAATCATTTGCCTCGATCGAGAACAATGGCATTGCAATAAAATAAACTACAAAAAGAACTATCAGCACTTTTAGAGTATTCAAATATGAGCTTATTGGCAATAGCGTGAATTGATTCCAATACTTGGACAGTACATATATACAATTCTTTGTATTATTTACAGTAATATTTGTGCTGAAGTCTTTTGTCGCTTTAGAAATGAGGGTATTTCTACAATGTGACTGCTTCTTGTGGCTGAGACGTAACTTGAACAACATTTAGCAGGACTTCAATCTTCTATTGATTTACTGTCCAGCTGAATGTGATCAAAAATTTACGAAAAATATTGTTTACTGACCTGCTGGTGGCTATAAGTCCTTGTGCGTTGAAGTCGCCCGTGGAGTTCCACCTTTTCGTCAGGTTGTTGGTCCCTGGAGACGGGCTCTGGTTGCTGGACGTAGAGTTGTTTCGTGATCTATACATATGAGCTAGTGACTACGTACTGGCAGATAAAACTAAATACTAGCTTAGGTACACACAAGCCAAGCTAATTTTGTACTTCATTGTATTTTTGGTAAACTATTTTTATTGGTATTTATTATTTAGAAAATACAGTTTTAGCTGCGCACTTTAGCTATGGTATATTTAAGTTTTCTTCTTTAAGTTTTTTATGACCCTTTTGTAAATCTTATCCTACACTTTTAGATTTTTCTAAATAACAGTCTTATCTTATTCTATAGCTCATAAAAAATACGATCTTTACTAAAGAACACCAAGAAAGAACATTAAGATAAGATAAACCAAAACTAAAGTCATTACCACTACATATATATAATATGTAATGACAGATAAAAAGGACATAAAATAACTTAATTCCCTTTCATCCTAATTAGGTGTCTATATTATGCTGTCACATTTAAATATTGGTGCTTCTATGTTGTAAACAATTATATCAGAAATACACCCACATGCTTATACAGACATACAAACATGCACAATAACCAAAAAGAACATACTGTTAAGAAGATATTTAACTTATGTTCACCAATTTATTAACTTTCCCTTTAACGTTTAATTTACCTTGATTTATTTATACTGCTTTTTTATTGTGCTTCTGAGTATTTCTTGGTTCCAATTACTAAGTATGACATAGAACGAGAGTTATTTTCATATAACAACAATGTGGTGGAAGATGTATTATGTTTATAATTATTACAGGAATAACTTCATCAAATGAGCTCTTGCCTCTAGAATCTAGAAGATATGCCACGGCTGACATAATAGTCATTTTTCTGACTGACACAGGTGCTCACACATGTTGTAACTGTGAAGTAGTTATACTGTATTGGTTCAGAGGGCCTAGTGTGAGTTTATTTCGCATCAACGCGATTGTCACTTTGTCAACGTTCTGCGTTGTGATTGGTTAGCCCTGAACTCTACACCATTCAATACACCACGTAACTGGGAAATGATGTGAAATAAATTCACTCTAGGCTCTCAGGTCTTTTTGACACCATTACCAAGAAACCTTTAACTATAGTCAATGGCGCGGGAGAGTACCACGTCATTTTATTTACACACAATTTTTTTTACTGGAAAGTTTCTTTTGCAGGAATTGGACAAAACTATTCCGGTCTGTTCATTAAATTGTTCCTTTTATCCAACGATTCATTCAAACTGCTTTAACTATTGTTATATGAAAATAACTCATTGATTCGTATCTGTTATACTTTTAAAGAATTCAAACATACCTTCAACCAGTAACATTTTTTCAAATCTAAGACTTTACTACTTTTATTTTGTACCTTAACCTAACCTAACCTAACCCTATTCCCTTCTGATTATTTAGTAGCTCGAGATCGTGGCGATCGAGTGTAGGAGGTTTACCTATAGTGGTGTTGGGTGTGCGCAGTGTGCGCATGCGGCAGGTGCGCGGGCGCAGGCGTGGCGCGGGGGGAGGGCGACGGCGCGGGAGACAACGATGAAGATGATGCAGGCGAGTCCGATTGCAGCGATCCTGTCGACTGGTGCTGGGGACCGCGCCTATGGATACACAATAATAATATTCAATTAAACTATATCTCTAATACTCCGTAACAGAAGATGTAGTGTCAAGGTTTCAGATAAGCAAAATTACAGAGATTTGGGCATGTTGAAAGTATGAGCGAAGACCGAATGACTTAAGGAATTATTAATCCTCCTTAGCTAACAAGAAGTCTAGTACGGGTAAAGGACATAGTAGAAAATACCCGTAACGCATTTCAAGGCTTTGATGAATTATAAAAATCTCTAGCTGTCAGACTCGTGATAAATGGAGTCCTTATATCTCTACCTACTTCAGACGGAAAGAGAACAATATAAATGTAATATTCCTTAGACCTGTTCGATTGTTCGAGAATATAATTTTATTGTGACACCGTTAGCTACCGAAAACGATAAAATGGGCGCAATAAAATAGATACAAGTTCAAACACACAGTAACTGTAAACAGAAATAATAAAATAAAATGACATTCGTGTTCAAGATCCGTGACTGGTATGCACTAATAACATGTTCACCGAATTGTACAACATAATAACATACATTTGCAATAATCAGTTCATTGCTCTTGAAGCCATGATGTTTTTTATTGTCACAAAAATGTCGCCTAGCAAGATTTTCTTTATAAGGTGTAGTAAGAAAACTAGCAGATGGGGCACTATGTGTGTACACGGCGAGTAACTTCCGCCCATGGGCATCTGGACCCAAGTGAATTTCATCCTTTTGAGTCAAGCATAACGAAGAAGGAGTGTCTTAGGTGTAAAGCCATGAAAGAATTTCCAAGGTAGTAAAGCCACGCTAATTCCAGCACGAATAGACAGGCTCGACCGGGGCGGTACTACCCTCTCACAAAGATAGCATTCGTGTTGTCGTGTTTCATTGGTGAGTGCAAGACCGGAGACCCTGTGATGCAGAAGCATCTTAATAAGCCGCCATAATCTAGGTCACCATGCTGTATTATTGCAATGTTTGCATTCGCAATGAGTATGGTGACCACTTCTCTTGAATTCTATTCTTCTCATCAGGCAGAGTCACTTTGGCAGTTTCAAACATTTTTTTTAATGCCGGTTATCTGTGGTATCACTCCAAGCGACCAGGTAATATATAGCGAGTTTTCTCACAGTAAAAATCATAGAAGATGTGAGTCTTCTGCTGTAGGTAGAGGTTAGATCCCGATAAGCAGTCACAAGGTCAGTAGAGATCTGCCAAGGTCCATCTTCTTAATAATCAGGCATTTAATACAATGTCACTGTCTGTCTGAGATAATCTACACTTAAAATACTTCTATAAAAATAATAAATCTTTAGTTTTATATATAATAACCTTTGTGGTAATGAGGATGTACTGGATCCATAGCTGGAAGTCCTCTTAGCAGTTTCACGATAAGAAGGCTGCCGCAGTCGAAGCTCCCTCGTAGGTGTACCGGTGGAACCTGGAATAAAGGTAAATTTTGATAAGAAACAATATTAAGTCGAATATTATGGTTCGTATGCAGTTTTCTAATAAGACACAATTGGGGCAGACAGCTGAATATATGGGTTGCTGTGGCTGATATCTTTTCTATCAACTTATAGAATAAATATTTTTTTTATTTTTGGAAATTTAACACTCAACGCCACCTAGTCTCAAACTAAGCAGCGCGAGCGCTTGTATTATGGGTACTAGACAACTGATATAAATACATACACGTTTTTTTTTGTAAATACATACACATACATATATACACATTTATTTATCAGCCTTGCAACCTGATCAAATCATTTCCATTGTATTTGTTTATCTTAGTATTGTTAGCTAAGCATAGCTAATAATTTGCAACTTATTTTTGCAAAACGTTTTAATGAGAGTTTCGACTAAATGACTCAAAATAACTTTAACTAGTTTCTGTGGGAAAATTTCAATGAAATAGCTTCTCATGGCCATATTAACAAAATGAGACATATCCGATTCTATCAGATTCAGGTTTAATCGGTTAATTCATTTACACAGTGAGCATCGACTTCCGGTGGATATATTGGATGAATAGTTACAGAATTCGATCCGGGCTTTTTTACTAATGCCACACACACATGGAAGAGACACACACTTAAAATAAACAGTTTCATTTACAAATAGATAGATTGTATAATTCTTTTAGTAATTCTGACTACTTAGCTAGCTGAAAAATGATTCCTTTGCCAGCCAAGAAATATATTTTTGTAAACATGTTCATTTGTTCAACGTCTTTGTGTAATTTATAATCACATATATGTACATACTTAGAAATAAATAAGCATGTTTGTCAGTAGTCAAGTTCTGCTTAGTAAGTGCCAGACAGTGCCATGTCATCTATACAAATAAATAAAATTGGAGTGTCTGCTTGTACTATTAAAATAACCGTTTTTTACTAAATGCATATGTATATATACACGGTACATATGCCAAAAATGTAGTTAAAAATTTTTTGTCTGTCTGTTTGTTCCCGATAATCTCTGGAACAGCTGGACCGATTTTGACGGGACTTTCTCTGGCTGGTAGCTAATGATCCAGGGAGTAACTTGGGCAACTTTTTTTAGACTAACTTTTTTACTATTGTTTACCAAATCTAAAATGAGTATGTGCCGGAGTGATACCCCGGCCTCACAGAAAACTGGTGTGAAATAGCGCTGGCTCTGTGTTTTACCGAGTGTGGTAGGGTACCATAATTCAACCCCTCCCCTACCCCCAAAGACCGACAACGCACTTGTGGCGCCTCTGGTGTTACGGGTGTCCATGGGCGGCGGTAATCGGTTACCATCAGGTGATACGTCTGCTCGCTTGCCCCCTATTAAAGGCCTTTGGCTTTTAGCCATGGTGTGGAAGGTAGAGTGACGGGGTCATGTAATGGTAGACCGTCTTTAATTGAAGAGTTAGGAATTGCCCATCATTTCTTCTTTCTATTATATACAGTAAATAAATAACTAAATAACTAACCTACCACAATTATGTATCATACCGTTTAAAAAGCAACAGTTTTACGAAAGATTTAAAGCACCGAAATAAACTCGGTTGTTAGTATAAAACGTTGAATATTTAAGTATTTTTACTACAAAATACAATTTAAATTTTCAGTTATATGAGTTTTATACGGCCGTAAGGTTATGTGCCATTGAGGTGGTTTAAAAGGTAATTAAATTAACATTTGACTTATACAAACAAGAAAACCGTAATTTATTATATGGAATATGTACGTATAATTTAAATGGGCATGGTTTATCACTAGTGTTATTTAAGTGAACTATACATTTTATGAGAGATATTTTTAGAAAAAAACTAAAATCTATGGAAGTTTTTTATTTTAAATAGGGGCAAACGAGCAGACGTATCGCCTGATGGCAAGCGATTACCGCCGCCCATGGAAACCCGAAACACCAGAGGCGTCACAAGTGCGTTGCCAGCCTTTGGGGGATGGGGGAGGGGTTTCGGTATTCTCACTCACTCTACTACCCTACTCTGGTTTGCTGTACTTATTTCTTCTCTGAGAAAAATTCATCTTACTAATACTTTGAAGTTAGTTTTTACGTGCAATTCACGACGTAAATCTAACGGGATCTCTTCAGCATAAACCTTCCAATAGATGGACATCAAAATGTTGTAGTAATAACAAAAAAAGTGTTCACGTAATAAACGTGAAATTAGATAAGAGACCACGCGTGGTCACCGAAGGGATGGAGGGGTGAGGGGAGAATTAAAAATATTGGTCACTTAGTAAGTATATGTACGTTCCCTTACGCTTAAATAAATTTAATACACCGCTTACCGAATAGTGAAAGGATACTAAGATTTCGTTATTATTGACATATAAAGTTCTATATGTAGCAAGACCTTAACAAGCCGGTTCAACTATTTAGTACCGTAAGTAAGCAATCATATTTGATACGTTTCATAACGTACTGATGAGCATATTATATGCATGTCTGTACTAATATTATAAAGCGAAGAAGAAGAGCTTGTTTGTTTGGTTTAACTTGTTAATCTCAAACAATACAGGGTCCGATTTAAAAAAAAATGTGTTAGACAGCTTATTTATTAAGGAAGGTTATATGCTTAATATCATTACGATACGACCTATAGGAGCAGAATGTTACTGTAAAATGTTACGAATTATGTTAGAAATTTATATGTTCTGAGAGACACCGACGTAGTTGCGCGGCCTTGCTAGTATTATTTAAATGTCAGTGAATTTATTAAGGTGTTATGTGAATTACATGTAATTTTTTTATGTTTATGTAATTTTTACGCTAGGAGTACTTTGCGGTAAGACACTTTCGTTAGACCAACATTAATCTTATGTGTAATGTAATTTGTAAAGCAGATAATTTATATGCATACTAAACAACTGTGAAACGAATTAATCAATTTACGCTGTTTATTACAATAACGTTAACATGGTGTACTTTTAGTTTATAAGTTAATCCCAAATCGATCTACTTATGATGCAAAAAGGAACCAGTCCACACACAGTCCAAAATCGAGATAAGAACCTTATCTATAAGGAGATTGGGATTATTATCCCGATTTTGGCATGTGGGGCATTGTTCATTGTTGCCTAAGTAAGTCCAATTACGATTTTTTATTTAAAACAATGTAATACAAGTACTTATTTATTATGTCTATTCATAAACTGAATTGCGAACAACGAAGACAGGTTGTATTAAAAATAATAACTACAGAAATCGGCTAGGATTAGGCTCATCATCATTAATAGGTATTTAAAACCTTATGGTTGCCTGTAAGAGATTGCCTAATGGTGATAAGGCCGCCAATTGTACGTCCTTGTTTTGTGTTACCTATTTAATTAATCTGGTGTACAATAAAGTGATTTATTATATTATTATTGTGTTGAACTTGCTAAGTCTCTACATTACAGATAAAGAAACTATATAAAACCTTTCGAAAAAATTGCACCAGTCGTGTTCACGAAATATAACAGCGATAAAATCTTGATTTACATATCAAATGAATAAAGCGATTCAAATGGGTTATCTCCGAGATTGCCAAAAAGAAATCTGTACAAGAAATCTTGAGTGATAAATCATCTATCTCAAAATCTGACAATTCATTTGTTTCGACAGTAAATCTTCGCCTGAACCCGGTTTCATCAAGCGATTTACAATTTCCAAATAGTAACAGTTATTCTTAAAATTATAACACGCCTCTGATTGCAAGTCAATGACAAGGTTCAATAACCGGATTTGTCCCAGATATGGTATTTGGCAAACGACAAAATTGGCAAGAAAAGTCCGATAACATTAAGGACATTGCCACATTTCCTTCCTCTATGCAACTCTTTTATGGGACACTGACAATTTATTGTCCATTTGTAACGTTTCAGTAATAATATACAGCGTTAAGTTACGTTCTTGAGTCACTTATTGTTTTCAGCTGGTCGGTAGTAGAATCCTTCCTGTTGTACACAAGCAGTTTCTCAAGTGTTTTCAATAGTCAGAAATTATCCATACCACTCAGTGAAAAATAAATCAAAGTAACTTAGGTACGTCTACAAAACCAACTGTTTCATCTCGTCCGTATTATATCCTTATTTTTTCATTTGTTATGTACTTAATTATAAAACTTGTCTAATTTTTCAACAGCACATATTAATGACTGAGTAATGTAACGTTTCGAACGTGCCTAAAAGGCCTGAGAACTTGAAAGGTTTTTGATTTTGCTAATTGTATTATTGCCGATCTAAATTGAGATTTACTTAGATATTAAGATTCTTGGTGTCTTAGAACTTCTGCCTTTAAAAATTGCACTATAAGTTAATGCACAAAAGGGTTCAGATACATACTAGTTGTACTTAAAAAGAAACATTAGAATTACCAGTATAAGCACCGTTTCTCTGAGTTGCAGGTGCGGTCGGTGCCCTTCCTTCGAGGGCGTTGAGTCTTCTCAGCGCATCAGCCAGGGTGGACCTCAGGCAGAGGAGCTCTTCAGCCTGCCTGGCGCATCGGACTTCAAGCTCGGCCACGCGGGCCGCCAGCCCGGCCCCTTCGCCTTCTAACATTTCATCTGGAAAACATATAACGCACACATTATTTTAAGTAACAACAATATTGTAAATGGAAATAACTAAATTACACAACGTAATCTCTAACAGATTCAGATAAGTCATTGAGGACATATAACATTTATAAAAATTATAAATCAGTACGCAAAGAAATATGTGTCCCCGCCAGTTCGTTGGCTTGTAAGTATTTTTTCTAGCAATCGCCTTTTCTTTGATTAAAAGATACCTACACTACAGCTACGTGTAGTGTATGATGATCAGATGAACGTTAGAGTACCTACTTTTTTTCGAAATTTTATTGGAGAGAACTAATTTTTCATGTTTAATTTCTATCAAGCATCTAAGTATTAATCCGTGCATGGCTTGCTCAATGCGTCACTATTTTCCAATTAAGAATGGTCTTAAGCCATTTATTTAGTAGCTCAGTATTCTAGTCAGCTATTATATTGAACGTAGGCGTAGTATTTTATGGAAACAAGCCTGTATCGTTTTAGTATCGACCCAGACCCACTTTACTCAATTATGTAATTTACAACACAGATCTATTGAAAACAGTAAACACTTATTAACTAAACCAAGTAGGTACCTACGCGATTTTGGTACACACATACATGTTATAACAAGTTAAATACGACATTTTTTTTATAATAAACACTTTGGCTTCACCATAAAGTTGAAATTTGTTTCCATAAGTGATGACTGATGAGTTATGCAATCTGTGGTGTGTGCACATGTCCATTATTGTTGGGTAGACAATGGTGTCAGCTAAAGAGCTGAATTTGCAAACTAATTATGTTATATTTAGCTGGCTGACCTGGTACAATATTGCTGAATATGATGATTCGTCTTATTTTAATACAATCGTCTACCTTGACAATTTTTTATTTGAATCTTGATTGATATTTATATCAACAATTAATATTGTATATTTATTACTTAAACTGTCATCATCATTAAATATTTTTTATTTGTTCAAAGTTTGAAACAAGATGGCGTTATGTTATAGATGTTTGACATACATTACCATTAAAAACTAATCCGGTTATAGGACTTACAATGATATTTTCTGTAAAAGCTATCGAAATAGACTAAAGCGCTTGCGAAAGAAATACACATAAAAACCTCAAAAAATAGAACCGCTTTTTCTATTGCGGTGGTGAAAAAATAAGATTGGAGAGGTTTTTAATGGTCACATACTCGTGACTCATGAATCCCAAAGAGCAGGAGTATCCAAGGGATTTGTCAACATGGCCTAAAATCATTATGTCTTACTTATCTGCCTCTCTTCGACTGCCTCGTTGGTCTCGCGGTTGGCGTGAGCGACTGCTGATCATAAGGTCTCAGGTTCGATTCCCGGGTCGGACCAAATGTTTGTATGATCTACAAATCTTTGTTTCGGAGTTTGGGTGTGTTCTATCTATAATATGTATGTATTTACAAAAAAAAAAAGTATATATGTATTTGTATCAGTTGTCTAGTACCCCATAACACAAGCTTTGCTTATCTTGGGACTAGATGGCGTTGTGTGTTTAGATGTCCGAAATATTTATTATTATATTATTATTATTATCGTTGTGGTGACGGATTAGAGATAGAAAGTGTCTTATCTTCTATTCATCCTATGGGTGTCGCAAGAGCTGACTAAGGAAACAAACTACTCAGGACAACATCACTGTAAAAAGAAGGAAAACCTGGAACAAACCCTATACCCATCCGTATGGCCAGCGAGGTACAGTAGGCCAAAACCTCCTTTTGAAAGAGAGCTTTATGTTCAGCAGTGGACTTTTGAAGGCGATGATATCATATTTAGATTTTATTAGGGTAGACAGATTTTTTTGGATTTCATGGATGGATAATTAGCAATAGACTCAACGGGAGACCCTTTTCGGGGCTTTTCTACGCCTATGTTAAGTGCTACTTTCCCTCGTCAGCCTGACCAAAAGAGACCGTCCTTTACAAAAGAATATCATAAACGATTTATATCTAAAGTTGTTAGATATATTCTATAACACGTTATATAGTCGATTACATCAGTTGAGCGATGGCAATTAAGACACATCTAGAAATGATCACGATGTTCGGTTTAGAAAGCTCATTTATTACCAATTAATTTATCATCGATGTTACAAAGCGGTCCATTTAGAGCAATAATTTAAGTACATAGTGTATTCATTACTTTTAAGTTTAGCGGTACGAGTACTTTTAACAAGAGTCGATTAACTAACAGTGTTTTCAGCCAACCAGCTAAATTATATCGCAAGCGTTAAAATGCAAAATATTATTTACCAGCTAGCTGGCCTACATCTCATCCCGAGTATTTATTGGTATCGTTAACTGATTTTCAACTTCTTGAAATGAAACAATAAAGATATAGAATATATAGAATAGAATAAATAAATAGATAAAGTTTACCACAACACAGTTACCGTGGGAGAGTCAAGCTTTGGCATGAATGGGTCGGCTCACAGAAAACCGGTGTGAAACAGCGTTTGCGCTGTGTTTCACCGAGGTTTTGAGGATACCGGAGGCCAATACCCCAACCCCTAAAGGCCGGCCACGCACTTGTGACGCCTCTGGTGTTGCGATAATCATTTACCATCAGGTGATACGTCTGCTTGTTTGTCGTCTAAACCATAAAAAAAACCCAAGAGAAAACCGCATCCAAATCGTTTAACCTCCAACTAAGATAATTTTTTTAACACAGTTTTTTAACCCCTATGCAAAAAGAGGGGTGTTATAAGTTTGACGTCAATGTCTGTCTGTTTGTGTGTGTGTGTGTCTGTCTGTCTGTGGCATCGTAGCTCTCAAACGGATTGACCGATTTCGACGAATAATTTGGTTAATATCGGTTCAGCAGTGTAAGAGTATCAGCTCTTTTCCGAAGTGAAGTAAGGCATTTTAGGCTTGTGATAACTCGATTTAGGGCTTCACGCGTGACCGTATAATCGTTAAATGACAATTTCGAACTAATGATTATTAACTATAATTATTTTGAGTTGTGTAAGTTGCGTTACTTTATTAAAGTTATTAGTTTTTCTTCAAAATCTTTAATGTACAGACATCGACCTCTTTAAATCTTTATCTATGAAAATGTTGTGTCACGATGTCTGTTCGCGATAAACTCCGCAATTACTGAACAAATTTTTATCAAATTTTGTAAGCATAACTTTTTATAAAATTTTGTAAGCATCTGTAATTTGGTCCAACTTGGGAGATAGGGTAGTTTTTATCTCTTTCTCTTTTAAATGTTTATTATATGACTTTAGTGTGTATTTATCGGTTAATTATACAAAATCCTAATAGATGGCGGTTTAGCATCTATGTGGCACAGATATCCGGTAGATGGACCGTATGCAAGGTATAAAAATAAAATGTGGCGGTAAGAAGTTTACCTGATCAGCTAGTTTTATTATTATGTAAAGAAACAGATTACATACCAACATACACACCAGCTTGATTGTAATACAGCTCAAAATAGTAGTTTTGAAGAGGAGCATGATTCCCTCTCTTCTCCTATTGTTTTCTGTTTTTGGTCTAAGTAATTTCATAAAACAGACATTAAAATCAAGGTTTAGAACTAATAAATCACAGTAGAAGTAACAAATTAATTTATATACCTATACCTTCATTGGGTAAGGTTTAGATAGTTTCTAGTCCTAATACTTACAGAACTAGATAAGAATACTGATACAACAAATATGTTAAATACCTAAACAAAGTAGGTATGGAATCTACAGTCAGGATCGTCGATCTATGCGTCATATATTTTGTAAACTCCTATAGTCTAGTTCACTTCAACAATGTGGTCTGCAACTGCCATATGTTGTGAAAGCAGTAGGCCTCATTACATGTAGGTATTATGCTTAGTATCGCCATACTGATCGACCCATCAGTACTAATCTATACTAATATATAAAGCTGAAGAGTTTGTTTGTTTGAACGCGCTAATCTCAGAAACCGCTGGTCCGATTCGAAAAATTCTTGAATTGAATAGTACATTTATCGAGGAAGGCTATAGGCTATATATCATCACACTAAGACCAATAGGAGCGCAAAAAATGGAGAATGTTTCAAAAACGGGGTAAAATTATCACACTACAGGCAATAGGAGAAGCAAACGAGGTTGCGTGGGTCCGCTAGTTAAATATATACCTCATATAAATGCAGGTCGTTTTGCAGATAAAAGGCCTTAAGTTCATCCGGCCCATCTGCAAGATCGGTTGAAAATAAATAAAATTATAACCGAATTGTAAACCTCCTCCTCTTTTGCAGTGGGTTAAAAAGTTAATTAATACTACATACAAGAAAAAGCTTATTTTTACTTTTTACACTTTTCTAAATAAATTTTAAATATCCAGGTAGTAGAGCCACGCTGATTTCAGTACAAACGGGCCAGGTCGACCGGGGTGGTGGTACACAGAAGATCAACGTAAAATAACAGGATTCGTGCTGTCGTGTTTCGTTTACTAAATGATTTGTACAAAGAATTATCTTACCCTATAATAAATATTTAGATAACTAGAATACCAAAAACAAAATATCTAGTTGCGGCTACAGGGTGGGGTTAGCCTCAGATTATACAAAGCTTGCGTGCAGAACGCAATGCTAGTGATGCGACGTCTATGTTACATTAACTCACCATAAATAACCAAGTCTACCTAACCAATAGGATTAAAAAGACATCAACGTAAAAGTTCGAAATTATTCTACTTTTTATGTTAACGGTAATCGCAATATTAAAACTACATGGAATATTTCAATTTCAACTGCCTCGGTGGCGTAGTGGCAGCGAATGCGACTGCTGTGCTTGAGGTCTCGGGTTCGATTCCCGGGTCGGACCAAATTTTCTATTTGTTTGGGTGTTTTTTATGTTTAATATGTATGTATTCACAAACAAGAGGTATATTTGTATTTATATCAGTTGTCCAGTACCTACAACACAAGCTCTGCTTAGCTTGGAACTAGATGGCGTTGTGTGATAGATGTCCGAAATATTTATTGAGGATGGGGTAGCAGTTTAAGCGAACCGCTTTCTAATCCAACGAGTGTTGTGAGTTCAAAACCAACATGGGATAACGTTTTGTAGACAAATTATTATCCTTAGTCTACCCAGACTGAAGCTGACACAAAGAATACCCGTTCTTTGTGCCGTGTCCGTTTCATCAAGCTTCTAAAGACCATTAAAAATAACTAAGATTTTATACGACTTACGCCATGCAGCATACACTTCATTCATGGTGTCTCCAGGTGAATCACTGGCCCTGGAGCTTCTGGATTCACGGTCTCCGTGGCTCTCCATGATGATGGCACTTAATGGGTTTAGCACACTGTATTGTATACTACAAGTAATCTTCACTTCTAATTAGAACTGTTTTCTGTATTATTTTCGATTTTTGGCGGTTGGTTGAAAATTTTTGGCGCGTCAAGTTCCTTATAATTTAGACAATAGGTACTCCTTAATTGTTTATGGTCAAGCTGTAGAAATCATTGGTTAAATAACTTTGCTAACTAACTAACTAATAACTGATTTTATTTATTTAAGTTATTTCGGTAGCATGTGTTTTAATCTACATTTGCATAAAGTGACATACGAGTACAACTTTAATCATTACATAAAATCGTCTTTTGTCTGTGAATTTGCAACTCCAGTGAATTTGTGCATTTTCCAGTGATAAGCATCTAATGTAAAAATAAATAATAATAATATCACAGAACGCGAAAGTTCTGTGATATAATTATTACATATATATATATACTAGCTGTCCCGGCAAACGTCGTTTTGCCATAACTACTAATAAATTAAAAATTAATTAAAAAAACATTGTGGACAAAATTGTGAATCTAAACCATTCCCAGATCCCCTTGAACACACACAAAAAATTTCATCAAAATCGGTCCAGTCGTTTGAGAGTAGTTCAGTGACATACACACTCACAGAAGAATTATATATATAAAGAAAGATACAAAAACTTAGAACATATTTACATGACATACATAGACGCGATATTTACATTTGATCTTACTCATTTGTTTTGCCGTATTTTACGTATGGCCTTAACCCTCTCTTGAGAGTAGACCCGAACCCAGCAGTAGGACATTATGGGTTGTTGATGATTTGATTTGCTTTAGACAAGAATGTGTGAAACGAAATTATTACAAATACCTACGTAATCGTGAAAGTTGTTTTAAAGAAAACTGAACCCTTTTAATCATTGTTTAACACTGTTGTCATACTAAGACGTTACTTGAAATGTAAAACAACCTTAGCATTGGAAATAAAAAGGCTCACTTACAATGTGAGCTGTGAAGACATAACTTATCTTAAAAACAATTCATAAAGCCACCACAAAGATGTCAAAGCAATAATCACAAAAGTGCGTACGACAATGGAAGTGTAAAAGCATGTCGAAACATTTCACCTTCCCACATCGTGTGGAATTCGGGTAACGGTAAATATACAGCTGCGGCGTCTGTTTTGCATAATGATGTGCAACGATCTATCGATTACTGTAAATCGGTAGCGCACATCCCTAGTTAAGATTGCTGGTCACCAGGTGACCTTATTTTTCGGATGACCTTTAAAGGGTTACTTGATAAAAAAATATTATAGTTACGTAATGGTTGTGTTAAAAATAAGACAGGGTATCATTACTTATGTATGTCGTGTACGAATAATAATTTATTATGAACTAGCTGTTGCCAGCGGCTCCGCCCGCGTTTATGTAGATTATCGCTGCAAATTATATATTACTGAAAAGTTTCGTCTAAATTCGTTCAGTAGTTTTTGCGTGAAGAAATAACAAACATACACACTCACAAACTTTCGCCTTTATATTTTAGTGTGATGACCGCAAGTGGCGTTGTCCGGTTCATCCTAAGTACGCAAGCAATTGTTAATTTTAAAGCATTAGGGTTCCATTAGGAATATATTTAAGGATTTGTTTATTCTTTTTTTTTTTGACAGTAAGTTTCATTCTTGAATAGATATAAAAATCTTCTACCTAATTTTTGATTAAGAAGATACAACCTTAATCAGAATTACATACTTTCATCTAAGAATTGGTTACATTTATACAAGTAGATACGTATTAGATATTATTGAAAACCAAGTCATGGTACTTGGTGCTTTGAATAAACTAAAGCATTACGTAGATTGAATGTTATATTTTTAAATTGCACGATCATTATTTTAAATTTATGACTGGAGTTTAATAAAAAGATTCAAAATAAAGTCGTTAGATTGTTACGCAATTTTCAATTGAACTTTTACAAGGAATAAGTTATATAAACTAAGTTATATTCAAAGCAATCTTCGTAGCTCGGGCACAAATAGGAAAGGTTTATATAATACGGTATATCACGAATAGGAAGTAGAACTTTATTGGAGTAAAGTGAATGAGTTAGAGCCTCGATACACGGACATGTTTGACACGTAAAGTGAAACCGCATTCTTAGACTTAGGCTAGAAACATAAATACATAAATAAAACTGTCGCCAACTGTCTATTGAATTTAAATACTAATTCTCTTATGGTCATTTCAAACCAGCTTATTTATTCAAGATGCACAAGGTAGGCTAATATTTATGTCTAGAAATCTATGAACTTATGTTCATAATTTAAAGTTATTGGGTTTTCTAATGTCTAACAAAATTCCCCAGAATTTCTCTTTAATAAGTATTATTTTAAAGACGTGATACAAGTAACACATTAATCTCACGAAATCTCTACCTTTTACGCAGTGTGTAGAGAATTGTAGTGTTAAAAATTTAAAAATGAAACTTTCTATTTCGAACTTATACTTTAATCAAAAAAATTACAAAAGTTTCCTACTGTCAGTTTAATTTGACATTTGAATGAGTGTCAATATTGTTCGTGTATTGTGGAACTTACATATTTCGCATTACAAACAGTAGTTGGAATTCTCACGAACTGAGAAAGTTAACGTGAGAAACCGCTTAAAAACAATTATTTGTTTATCGTCTTAAGTATATAGAAATAAGGTTCGAATAGGTGCAGACTTAAATTGCTCTATTATAGATAAGTGTTTGAAATAACCGTATCATGTGGTATTGCATAAGAGAGACATTATAACAATAAGAAATAATTGGTTTGTGATTTCTTAGATAAATCAGGGTCACATGTATGTAATTGTGTGTTGTGAGATTTTGAACCGGATCATTTCTTTGTGGGAATGTGTAATATATCGGAAAGAAATCTAGACGCATGAGAGAAACAGTAAATACAGAAAGTAGTTTAAAAAAACTTTGCTATTTGAATATGTTAGAATACAAAAAAATATCTCTGAAGAAATTTAATAAACTGTATTCCTTATATTATAATTTATTTTTCATATTAAAGTATGAATTTCTTTCTCCAAATTGAATGACACCAAACGAGAATAAATCTTCCTGAATAGGATTTGTATATAAATGACGTAGTTATGAGGTAACAAAACTTTAAAAAAAAAACTTCCGAAGGAACCTTCTTACTTTAATCGGTTAAAACAATCACATATTTAAAGTTGTTCTTCTTTTGTAGCTAGTGGAGCCAGTAAATATATACAAATAAATATAATTAAAGTGTCTGTTTGAAATATTAAAATAACCACTTTTAACTAAATGCATATGTATGTATATACCGTATACACGGTACATATACAAAAAAAAATAGTAATAAAAAAGTTTGTCTGTCAGTCTATTTGTTCCGGGTAATCTCTGGAACGGCTGGACCGATTTTGACGGGACTTTCACTGGCAGGTAGCTGATGATCCAGGGAGTAACTTAGGCTGTTTAGACTAGCTTTATCCCGCGGCGTTAGTCGCGGTACGACGATAACCGCGGTTAACACCGCGGGGTTCAGCTAGTATTCCATATAATTTCTGTTAACAGTTGTGATATTTGCACATTCAAAATTTCAACTCTAGGTACTCGATGCAATCGTATTGCAGCATTTTACCTTACAAAGTGAAATGTGACAAGAATATATTAGTGGCATTGTACCCACGACTGGCTGATTTTATCCACGCAAATACAAATGAGAAACAAAAAAAATAAAATTCAGATTCATATCACGATATCCTAAAAACCAAACATATTATGTTTATTAATACAACGTACACATCATTGATTATAAACTAATCACCAATGTAACGGGAAAATTCCCGTTGTTTATCTAAATACAATGTTTTATCTCGTTTTTAATGGCGACAGAAAGTCTAGCTGTATCGTTTTATTACTTGGCAATGTGGCAAATGTCTTGGAATGTAAGAGTTCGGAGATAAGTTTCTCGTTTCTATCTGATAAAAAATGTCTACTATGTTGTATAGAAAAAATTCTATAACAGTGAATACGTTAAAGCTATTCCTAAAGTGAATTATAATGAAACTCTGCGTTCGATTACTTATCTACTTTCTAAACTGATAAAGTACCAAATATATATAGGTGGTATTTCACTAGTCGAGGTGCGAGGAAACGAAAATTGGAACAGAAACGTCTCCAGCCGAGGAGGTTCAAATTCAAATTCAAATTCAAATCATTTATTCAATTAAGACACTAAGTGACATTTATGAACGTTAAATTGAAGCTGTAGTTAAGAATCATAGATCGACACAAACAGACGCCACAGCATGTGCTGTATTGTCGAGTTAAATTAGGTGAAAACACCAAAATCTACTGCCTGCCTGTGTCGATCCATAACTTCCAGTTTCCAAAATGCGTAGAGCCTCATGAGAAGAATACTGGCAAAGAAACTCATGGCCACTCTTTTCAAAGTGAGATTTTCAGGTACAATAGTGTTAGTATTACATGTAAGGTAAACAGTATGCAAGCTGTTGAGTATTATTCTGTTGAGTATTATTATGAAGCCTGGTCTGGTCAATCGAAACGTCTGTGGACACATCTAACTTCCAGCAACTACGAGGTTTCCAAAGCTTTTAAGCTATTGTATTAAGAACAGTACAAACGCTATAAGAATATGTCCTATATGAATGTATATTATACCAAGACTACCTTTACCTAGACATGATGATGATGAAATTGACGTGAATATTTTACATAGGTATATTTACACTATTGCTTTGAGAGTACACTAGGTTGTTTTAATTTTAGGACCTTTTTAGGACATTCAAGAAAATGCAAAGTTAGTTGTTACGACACAAGGGTAATAAAAAAGACTTATTTGTATGCAATTCTTATCTATACAAATAAATAAAATTGGAGTGTCTGTTAATATTAAAATAACAGCTTTTTAATCAATGCATATATACGTATACACGATAAATATACCAAAAATGTAGTTAAAATTTTTTTTGTCTGTCTGTCTGTTTGTTCCGGGTAATATCTGGAACGGCTGGACGGATTTTGACGGGACTTTCACTGGCAGGTAGCTGATGATCAGTAACTTAGGCTACTTTTTTTAGACTAACTTTGTCCCGCAGCGTTACTCGCGGTACAACAATAACCGCGGGTAACACCGCGGGGTTCAGCTAGTATAATATAAAATAAGTAGCTTCCGCTGTTTGTACGCTTAGATCTTTGTAACTACTCATAGGATTTCAACGTAGTTTTGGACAATAGAGTGATTCAATAGGAAGGTTCATATGTGTAATCTTTAAATATATAATTCTTCTGTGAGTGTGTTTGTCACTAAACTACTCTCAAACAAGTGGACCGATTTTGATGAAATTTTTTGTGTGTGTTCAAGGGGATCTGGAAATGGTTTAGATTCACAATTTTGTCCGCTGGACAATGTTTTTTTTAATTAATTTTTAATTTATTAGTAGTTATGGCAAAACGACGTTTGCCGAGACAGCTAGTATATGTATATTATAGTAGAGAAATTTGGGAACTTTAAAATACTATCGTGCGATACCAGGTCGTAGTATAGTATACATTAAAAGTTCTAGTTTTAAACTTGTTTCGACGAACAGTCACATTCCGTATAGCGCATCTATTCGTATTCCGTATATATAACTAAGATTATCATTGACTAGCTGATCCGAGTTACTTACTTCGTCTGTCCGTCCCCGTTTTACAACAATTTCGTAGTCGTAGGGTCCAACACTAGGATTTTTAATTTAAACCAGTAGTTTTCGAGATAAGAGCGTTTTATCAAACAAATTCTTCAGCTTTATAATATTACTAAAGATTCTGGGTTCTTTAGAACTTTGTTTTTTTTCAAAGTCTGAGGAAAACTGCTTCTTATTGATAAAATAAAAACATACTTTCTGTTCTCTTTTCCAGAAGATTCGATAATTACTATTCTTGTAAAGTATCTCATAGCTAAGAAAACTAATAAGCAAGCTAATTGCCAACCGGACGACCATTTTTGAACAATACTTTAATGGGTCTAAGAATAATTTCAGTATTTAAATGGAAATACAGCAATTACAACTTAAGACAAAATTTCAAACCACTTCCAATAATGAGATGCCAATCAACGTAAGGTGACTTGTAATGACCGACAACGTACCAAGTATTCCACAGTATCCACCATAAGAGTAGAATATTATTGTGTCTCATTAGAAAAAGTAATATTTCCAAGCCTCCAAGTAAGCCGAGCCGGGCTGCTAGGACCCTGCCCAGCTTAGTTCGGAAGTCTTTACAATTCTCGGATTTCGTCTATTGTATGCTAACTTTTAAACTTTCGCGTTCCATGATATATTAACAATTATTTTTACGGGAATTAACGCGATCACTTATTAAAAGGTATTACATACCTCTGATTTGCCTGACGTTTCGACCAGGTTGCACTGGCCGTGGTCACAGTCAGCCTGTGCAGCCTTTTAATAAATGATCGCGTTAATTCCCGTAAAAATAATTGTTAATATTGTAATATGTATATATTACATATATAATTGAATATCAGTCTATGTATTGAATTTATCTCTATTTGAAGACTGCATTGAAATACGTTGAATAGTTTAAAAGATCTAAACAAACTGAAAACGGAAGCAACTTAATTTTTTACTATGTAAAAAAAGATTCCCAAAGCAACCTACTCGACCGGAGTGCTACCAAGACTTTGTAGAAAATCGGTGTCACGTAATCCCTTGCTTTTCGAGTGAGGTTAAGGGCGGTTTCACCTCATAGAGCATCATAGGCTAAATCATTAAAACTATTACAAATCAAAACACGATCACCACACTTATAATCCCTTGGTACTTGCCACCGGATATGACGACAACAAACCATCATTTTAATTTCTAATGCGACGTTCAACGGCGGATATCTCATTGAAAATCTGCGCGTGCGCTGCTACATGCATACAAAATACGTCATGAATTTTAAAAATGGAACGAAACCAACAAAAGTGACGGTATGCTAGCTTGTTATGTTTTCTGAAGAGTGTTTCAAAGTATGATGGAATAACTTACTCATAAATAGAAAGAGAAATCAACTTCATGCTGTATTATGTCATGTTCAAGATGTTATGGAAGTAAGACAAGTCAAGTACTATAATAATTTAGTAACAAATCATAAATGAAACATTCCTTTCCGTTTAATAAGAATCTGATATTTTTTCTATACTCACGTTATATGGCTATACAGCCTGAATTTGTTCCAGGAGTGAAAAGCTTTTAGGCGAGTCTAAAACATAGATTAACATCATGTAAGTAAACCGCACCCGCAAACCTATCTATACTAATATATAAAGCTGAAGAGTTTGTTTGTTTGTTAGAACACGCTAATCTCAGGAACCGCTGGTCCGATTTGAAAACTCCTTCAGTGTTAGATAGCCCATTAATCGAGGTAGGCTATAGGCTATATATCATCACGCTAGGACCAATAGGAGCGGAGCACCAATGAAAAATGTTTCGAAAACGGGGGAAAATTATCACGCTACGGGCAATAGAAGACGCAAACGAGGTTGCGTGCGTCGGCTAGTAATGAATAAAAACAAAATAAAAAAATGTTCCCCCCACAGTACCTAAGGCTTATTCCATTCTAAGTCTCCATTTAAGGAAAGACCATTTGTAAAAATGTTGACAATCCATTGTGGTTTAGATAAATCTTACAAAAAGTACAGTAATGTATCACAATATGCTTTTTTATTTACAACAATAAACTTTACCGACAAAGACGAAGTCTACATGACAGTCAACGACAGCAGAATGATGATGAATGATCGAGGCTTCGGACGCGCGTCACGAATGGTCATGAATTCATGATACGCTTCGCTGATGTCGAAAACGATGTATGTCAATAGACTAGCGGATTTCAGTGACTTAGTTTAAAAATAGAATAAATTGGAGATGTCGTATATTAAATGTTCTTTTTGTACGAGGTGCACAATCTAAGGTAAGAATGTACTTCTTAGAATTCTACTTCCTACTGCGAATAGATGAGAACAGTGGACGAAATCGATTTCCGTCAATCATATATACACTGACGACTTCAATTCAAAGAAAACAAAAAATAACACAAAATTATAGAAGAGCTAAACAAATTAGTTCAGGATATTTGTACTAGCTGAATCCCGCGGTGTTACCCGCGGTTATTGTTGTACCGCGAGTAACGCCGCGGGACAAAGTTAGTCTAAAAAAAGTAGTCTAAGTTACTCCCTGGATCATCAGCTACCTGCCAGTGAAAGTCCCGCCAAAATCCGTCCAGCCGTTCCAGATATTACCCGGAACAAACAGACAGACAGACAAAAACTTTTTTAACTAAATTTTTGGTATATGTACCGTGTATACATGCATATGCATTTAGTAAAAAGCGGTTATTTTAATATTACAAACAGACACTCCGATTTTTATTTATTTGTATAGATGTTTATTAATCCTTGACAGTAAATTTAAAGAAAAAAGATTATTATTTTAATATACAGGTCATCATGATAATAAGTCAGTAACGATAACAACTCTGATACCATTAAATTCAGAAATATTACATGTACATACAAAATATAGAAATCACACGATTTTCAAAAAGTTCTATTAACATCGATTAACTGATGGCACTTTGATAAAACGAGATAACCAACAAAGCCGCTTTAAAGCAAAATTAATTAACAGTTTTATCCATTTTACAGTACATATGTTTTTAATGAAGATATAGCTTCTGGACGGTAGAGTTAGAAACATCCAAACTTTCCCACATAATGTAATAGCCGGATTTTGGAGAAGTACTTTATTTGCAGGATGTCATAATGAACTTCATATATTTTAAGTGTTTTTCTACATCCCGTTCCTAATATGTAGTATGTTTATAAATGTAGCCGACATCATATTATCGTGTTTCTGTAATTTACAAAGTTTACGTGATAGCAAAAAATACCTGTACGCGACTGAGATGTTTTTGCTTCGAAATCACGTTTTAACCTCTAAGATCATGTAAATACGATTGTAAGTGCCAAAATAGAATTCGGCCAAAACAAGTTTTTCACGGTTCGGGTCTGTTCCCTTCTTTTTATTTTGAATCTACAAGTAAACTAAAATGTATTGTAGATTTTGAACTATTAATGTGAAGTCAACGTTAGGGGGTGAGCGGCGCCACCTACTACCTAAGGTCTAGCAACGTCAACCATGCAGGATTTCGTCTGAATAAGAGGAAACAATCAAGTTGAATTGAAGAAAATAGTACAGATGTGATATTTGATGATGTGTGATCTGTGTACTGAATATTCATTACACATTTCCTCTATTTGCCAGATCTTACCTCTGCTGCTTTCTTGCACTGTACGATCATGCACTTATGCCCGTAATACCGCAAAAGGAAAACCATAAATCAAATAAAAACATATTTAGGAAATCATGGACTGAACATTTAAAACAGGTAGGTACTTAAATCTTTAACAGGTTATATCATCGATTCTCAAAGTGTAGTATAAAATCGCCAAGTGTTTTTGTAACGTTGATCACGGTTATATACGCAAGATTACATTCAAGTGATTTATTTGAGCAATGGAGTTTTTATAAGAAACTCCGAAGAATGGTATATGTATTTACAATATTTATTAATTTCATAATGCTTGTTTTAACGACTAACTAACAATTTTGTTGTGTAAAATCTGATAGAACCTTGGTTCGTTATTATATCACCGAAATGGACAAGAACATTGTTGTTTAACAAATGCTAATAAAAATACTTCGTCTATTTCGAAAGAAATAAACTAGTTTTTTTCTGCAGCTTTACTCGTGGGAAGTTTCTTTATCGCCCTAGAGCTCCTTCAGTTCTACCTAGTTATATTTTATAGAACCCGTTTATTCATAATTACAGGTCAATTAGTTAAAGTGTGAAAGAATAACAATTAACAAACTCTCTTTCTCTGTTCACTCTTGGGGTCTTGTTATTTAAAAGTTTGGGAAACGACGACGTGTTTGATTATCAAGGAACCATATTAACGACGATGATGTCAGGCTAGTCATAATATTTGATTTAAATATTCGCAAAATATATTCAATAACCTGTTATACATATAGACAGACTTTAATTAAACTACTTATTGTTTTTAGAATTTTGTAAACATTCCACTGTCTTGACAATATATTTATAGAAAACCCATGTTTTAAGTCTAGCTATTACCATTAATAACTAGACTTAAAATTTTATAATTAATAATAATTACTGGTCTAGTGGTTAGTGATCCTGGCTGCTTAGCCAGAGGCCGCGGGTTCGATTCCCACCCAGGATCAATCTTTGCGTAATGACACAGATCGTTTGTTTCGTGTCTGGGTGTAATTTATCTATAATATGTATGTACTAGTTAGAAATATATAAGTATGTATGTTTATCAGCAGTTTGGTCACTATAGTGCAGGCTTTGCCTAGTTTGAGAACAGACAGCCGTGTGTCAGATGTGTAAAATTATTATTCTCTTTATTACATTTAAATATACATATTAATTACATTTTTAAATATATATGTAAAAACAAATACATTTAAAAATATAAAAATAGTAGATCACCGATTTCGGGTACAGGGACCAAGAAACCGATATTATTATTATTATTATCGTGAAGACCTGGTACTAAAAAAAGATTTGACAATAAAAAGAAAAAGGTGTTTCAATTATGACAAATTGTAAAGTAACGTAATACATTTTATAGACAGATATAATCTTGCATGAAAATATTTGAACAGCAAGGGTGAAAAAATTCATTGCAATAAAAGATTCGCATGACTTGTATTAACCCCTTAATTAGTTTTATTAAAATATAATTACTATAAAAAACCCAATCGATGTACATAGAAATTAGAATAAACATCACGGTGAAAAACATCTTCTCAAACACTAACAAGTCTGAAAACCATTTGTGTTCCAAAATCCATATTTTAAAACAGAATTTTGGTGGCATAACCTTGAAAAACCCGTGTAATGAGGAAATATCCCACGAATCTGCAACTATCTGAATTCAAGGCTAACAGAATAATTAGGGTTGACATTAGTGAATATTACTGAATGTGGTTTAAGAAGCGCATCAGACAGAAGGCCATCTTATTTCGAAAGAATTATATTACAATAACACTGAGTAGGTATTTTGAATCCCGAATACTGAGAAACATGAAAGCAATACATTATTTTTCGATTATTTACAGTTTATTAATATTATTTTCGGCCAGACATTCTCTCAAAAATAGGTTTTTATATTTTTTTTTATTGATTGATATACGCACAAAATACAAAAACTAAATCTTAACATATGGTACTTTATAACGGGTACATAGCTGAATAAAATATACATTGCGATCCCATTTGAACGAAATTCCTACAATTTCTAATAGATCAATATGACTGCATATTGATCATGCGGTTTGTATTGCGTTTTCGTTTAAAAAATATGAAAAACCAATTTTAGTTCCCCTATCCATATTGACCGGTCACGGAGAACGCACAAATTCGATTATGATCGGCTCCAGCAAAAAATGGCTTCTATGCAATAGATAATACAAATTACACTGTTATAAAACGGTTTAAACTGTATAATGAAACAAATGCAGACAAAACACAGACTTCCGATGCAGGAGGCGAAACAAAAGACCTTTTTTCATAACCTCACTCTTATTGTTCTATTTTTAAACACTTCTCTATCACAGATTTCGTAAACTATTCACTGGTAATATTTATTTAGTTGCATGCAGTTTTTTAGTAAAAAACTAAGCTCTGGGTTTAAGCCGGCAGTCTGAACACTAACTGAATTATCAATTGGGGACACACAGCTGATTAAACACAAGACGAAAACTGTTCTAAAGTCTAGATCTGAAACGGAACTTTATTTGTATAGAGGGAAAGCAGAAAGTGGTGAAAATCGAAATACCTGGGACCCTGCTAGTGTAAGTGGGGTAGGTCGACGCGCATGCGTGTGGCATGGCATAAACCTTTGAAAGAGGGTGTTGATTTTGAGAAAATAGGCTTTATTTCTTTATGAGAAGGTGGAAAGTCGAGAGAATGGAGGCACGCGCGTGCGTGTCGAAGTCGTAATATAGTAAATATTTGAAATATTTTGTTTGATGATTTACAAACAGTAACCAAGGAAATGTGAGGCAGTTGTGTACATAATATGAAGGTATTTCAATTACATTGACATTTTAGGTGAAGCATAGCTGACGCTCAGTTAAATAAGTAAGATATGAGCTATAGAGGTTAAAAATCGATGGAAAATTACTTGCATTTTTTTTGAGATCCGGTTCTTTTGTTTAATGGTTAAGATACCTATCTATGTACCTAAGTACACATCAAATAAAGCCAATATGTGAAGTCATAGATGATCTTTTGAAATCTGCCCCTATAAAGAGGATTTTTAACGCAAAAGAGAAATGTTGTTCATGATATGCGCGCTAGAAGTGCGAATGAGTAAGCCAGACGATTTAGTTTCGTTCAACCATTCATGTACTCTCAATAAAATAACAAACCTATTCTTCTCCACTCTACGAGTAATACATTTAGATTGATATTTTTTTCAATGATTATTACATTCTTAGTGTTACACGCAATGTTTTACACTCCAAATCAGTCTTGACGTTTTTAAAAATATGTATTTATAACGAGACTATTATCATTAACATATTGGCGGTAAATGGAATTCAATAGAAATCTCATTTGCTACAGAATATTTCCTAAACGTGTCTTCTCTACAAGGTCATCGATGATGTAATGTTGACATCATGTATTCTAGTATTGAATGGATAGGTGCCGTGTGCCGACCTTCGTATCACAATGACCGTCTACTTCGGTGATTGATAATATTATTGCTGGAGAATCACTGCTGTACAATTCAATATAAATACTAGGCGACTGGTTAAATTTATTTAATTGCCAATCCGACCCATTTCTTTTTTATTCCGTGTGGAAACCCCCTCGGGCCGTCACCCCGGCGGGGTTTGCGGCGGGGCTGTGTGTCGAAATCGAACTGACTAAAACCACACGGTGTGCCACTCTGCGCCTGAGACGGGAGGGATCCGGGAACTGCTGATATTAACACATCCGGACCCCTCCCAAGTCCGACCCTATACTGACCAACGCACTTTTAACAGACTTCAAAAGGAGTAGGAAGTTTCTCAGTTCCTTTGTTTTCTTTTAATGTATCTAACATACGAATGTATAAACCGATTTGTAAAATTTCATTTGGAATAGTACACTTAGCGTTTGTTTATAATTCCAAGTAACAATACCAATAAATAAATATTTCGGACATCTAACACACAACGCCATCTTGTCCCGAGCTAAGCAGAGCTTGTGTTATGGGTACTAGACAACTGATATAAATACATAAATACGTTTTTTTTTTAAATTCATACATTTTATACATAGAAAACACAAACTCCGAAACAAATATTTGCAGATCATACAAACATTTGTTCCCACCCGGGAATCGAACCCGAGGCCTCAAGCACAGCAGTCGCATACGCTAGAACTGCGGTACAGATGTAATAAGGAGGTGTTATGTTAGGCTTCAGCTGGAAATCACCGCTGTGGTCACTTTCAGGACCTTAGCACAAGCTGAGCTGTGGTCTTTTAGTCACACAGCCAAATATTTCACTGTTTTTATATTGTTTGTTTTGTATTATGTTTGTTTGTTGTTTAGTCTTAGTTAAATGTTTTATTTTTCTCTACTTATATTTACTTTGCGTGTGAGTGTGACTAATCAATGTACTTCTTTCTTCCTTTCAATAACTAACAATAAGATGGTGTCGTCTGTTCATTTGCTAGGGGTTGTTTCCATAAAAAAGAAATTGAATATTAACGACTTTTTTAACCCCATTGAAATAGCTTTGTATGCCATTTTTCGTATATATTTTAATAATTTTTCAGGATATTATATAGCCTATGACACACACATAATGTGTATTTACCCCGTATCCGTAGATTACCCCCTACAACCTCACAAACCTACCTCTTTATAATATTAGTTTAGATAAGTGTCGCTCACTCACGTGCAAAAACTATTCCAATTAATTCCAGCTAATCAGTATTACCCTTTGTTCTTTTCTTAGTCTACTTGTAAAATAAAATACAATATCAATTTCGGTTTATTTCGTCAGAAATAGTAGGTATTCTCAAAGGTGTGCATTGAGTCAATTAGAGTGTTTATAACAAACACTCTAAGCTAATTGTATGCTTCTATTGTGATTCAATCATAAAACATATGATGAATGGTTTCTATTTATTATTGTACATAAGACTTAAAATATTCATGAAAATAAACAAACAGCGGATTACACATAAGAGTTGCCTGTTTGGCTAACTCGAATAGTTAGCTATTAAACATTATTTAATACGTAAATACTGTATGTATAATACTGACAAAATCGAAGAAGTCTCAAAATCAGTATTTCTTAATATATGTAGAAAAAAATAATAATTACATATGTCTGCATTTTAACCGATTTCAAAAAAAGGAGGAGGTTTCTCAATTCGACCGTATATGTATTTTTTTTTATGTGTGTTCGGGGATAACTTCGTTGTTTATGAACCGATTTTAATGATTCTTTTTTTAATGGAAAGGAAATGTCCCAACGGTGGTACCATGATAAGGACATTAATATCTGATGAAGGCATCCAAGAGAAATCGAGTCGATCCTTGAAGTCGGTTTTATTTTTGTCTAATTTTAACTTATTATTGCTGTGTTTGTGAAGTCCCCGCGACACAGGATAACTTCCTAATGCAAGCGTTGTCTTTTCTTAAGATATATGAAGAGTATGAAAAAAGCAAATTCTACTTTAAAGAGAAAGGAAACTTGAAACATACCCCATAACAACATGTTTGGTCATCTTGGTGTAGAAGGGTAAAACCATGGGCAAGAAAACCTCCTTGCTAATGAGAGGGATATCCATCAGATGACCATTGACGGCCTCAATTATGATTGCTTGTAAGTAACAAGCAGTCTGTGAAACGATCCAAAAATGCATAAAACTAATGACAAGCTAGTACCCACTATATACAGAGTGCGGTGTATTGTCAATGATAATGACTGCAACCAACAATGGCATGACGTATTAAGTGACAACAACGTGACAAGTATGGAGACGATACAAATCGTGAACATGACATAGGTGTTGCATAAATTTTGATGTGATATTACGGTGCGAGGCTTTCAATATATATTTTTCATCTGTAGGAGAACTTTTTTCCACACACTGGCTCGACTGGAGTGAAAAAGAGTGTTTGTGCATTTCTTTCTGCAGTTGCTTTTGACGGCCTCTGTAATTATGAGGATTTGGTTTATGGTACCTTAAGTCAGCGGCTTTATGTGAAGAAGCCTATCAAGGCTCTCGAATCATCGAGAGCCAGATTCACTTACTTACAGATCAACCAGCCAAGCGATCAAATAATGTCGTATGAAATATTTATGCATGTTTCTGGCTTTTGATTTTATTTACACATACATATGTTTCTTTCTGCAGTTGCCTTTGACGGCCTCTGTAATTATGAGGATTTGGTTTATGGTAACCTTACTCGGGTAGCGACTTTATATAAAGCCTCGATTCGAGAGCCAAATTCACTAATCTACAGACTAACCAAGCCATTAAAAATGTGACATGAAATCTTTATGCATATGTCTGGCTTTTGATTATATTTACACATACATATTTATCTTACTGACTAGTTAAGGAGATTTGGTATATTTCCTGTTCCATTGCAGGTTCCAGAAAGATTATAAATTAATATATAACCATGAACCTTAGCCGATGTGAAACTCAGTATTTATGTAGGCGAATATTTATTATATCAACGTTATCTTGACACAACTTTCTAGATCATATCACGTATTCCGAGAATCAGAGCAATTAATGTTTGCGAAATTCATCATGTTTGGAGCCACCCACAGCCACGTCCATTTCCTCTAATACTCTCAAGTGTTGGTTATAACAATTGCGTAAGAACCCACGCATTCTAATATAAGAGCTTTCCTAACCCCATTTGTGGTATTAGTCATTTGTCGCAGTTTGGTGCAAGGGGCAGAAACTGGATTTTTTGCTTTTTACCATCTTGGTCACAAGAATATGATGGCAAAACGCCCATTAACACTCGCGAATCACTAGTGTTGCCGCCTCTGGAGGGGTCTCCAAAGGCCTTAATAATTCTAACCCTAAAATTAGTAGGAGAAATTATTTGTGCTCATGTTATTTATTTACCGTTATTGTATACACAAAATATAACAATAGAAAAAACACTCGGGGATCTTATCGTTCACGGCAATTTCATCCATGTTATTTATCTATCAAGTTATCTCATTTATCAAATGAAAAGCAACTACAAAATTTCTGCAGACTGTTTTCTTTAAGACCGTAATATCACTTTTGTCTATTTGTGCCGAAGTGTAGATCTCCCACGAACAAATCATTTTCTTTTCCAAGTAATTTGCAAAATCTGCCTTCATAAATACTGTCAATTCCAAAAATAGTTTTCTCCCTAGCTTATTTATTAAAGCGTGTTTTACTCTATGAAGTAACAAGAATCTGGTATGCAGAAAATTAGTCAACGAAAATTATATAAGGAGACAAGTAATATTGCTCAAAACGGTCACGGTCTTTAGTGAAGAATTAGATATTTTGTACACTTACGTGTTGCGGCCTACATTATAAAGGACCTTGACAGTAATGTCCATAGCTTCAAGTCCGTCTTATAACCTTTAAGGGGAAGTCATAAGTATTACCATATTAAGTATCCTTCACATACACGACCCTAATTTAGAATATTAAAGCCTCTCGGCATTTGAATGTCAATATTAAGGTTTGTCAATGCTTTGTAAATTTTTAATTTATATACTCTGTCGGCACTTGATAAAATTTAAAATACATTCTGGACTTAAACTGACTTCTATTTATTCTACTATTTTCCTGCCCGATATCGACCTACTAGTAATCTTTGACCTTACGTTACGTAGCTACAACGTTGTCTTGTCCCCAACCCGCATTTGGCCAGCATGGGGTCGTATGGCCTTAACCTTCTCCTGAGAGGAGATCCGAGCCCAGCAGTGGGACATCATGGGTTGTTGAGAGTAATCTTTGATAATGCCGAAAGGCGTAACCGGTCAGGATTGAAGTGAAATAAAATAGTTGAATAAGTACAAGAAGTACAAGTGAGTTTAATTCAAGAATATATTTTGGAAATTGTATCACCCATCCATCTGCTGATTTCAGAGTTTATTTATTTTATTTTTTATAATTTTAGATATTATTCTTTCCAGTACCGGCGTTAGGGTGGGGCGCGGGTGGGCGATCGCCCAGGGCGCCAGATAAAAAGGGGCGCCGCAGGCGCCCCTTTAAAACCCATCGCTCATAGTTCGAGGTCTACTTACTCGTAAATTCCCTAAATTAAGCGAAAAAATCTTTGTTTGCAACACTTGAATCACAACACAATCAAACACTTCGAACTGAGCACTGCATGCAGTTAATTCTATCCGGAATCCCCAATCATAGAGAAACACATTGTCTTTCTCTTTTTAATATTTAAGTTAATAAAATTTAACAAAAATAAAACCGACTTCAAGGTTCGATTCTCTTGGATGCCATCATCAGATCTTAGTGTCCTTATCATGATATCACCGTCGGAATATCTTCTTTCCATTAAAAAAAGAAACATCATAATCGGTTTATACACGACGAAGTTATTCGCGAACAAACTCTACACGTTGGCAGAATGTCCGGCGTGTGGGGAGTCGAGGCGTGATCTTGTGACGGCCATCGGGGTGCTCTCTCTCGGTATCATGATTGCAGCCAAGTTATGTTTGCGAAGGTGACGGCGAAGCGGGGCTGGGAGAGGTTTAGAACTTTCTCGGTTCGCCAGGCCCGGGCCAGGTACCGCAGACAACTCAAGCGCTGGAGATCGTAAAACGATCTCCGTCCTCCATAAGCGCAAGCCTGGGCGTGACAGGTGAGGCCAATTGTCACACTAGCAGAAACAGGCCGGGTTGAGTGCCTTTTGGGGACAGCAACGGTAACATCGGAGTTCCCACACAGGAGGGGCCATCTACACACCGTAGGTGGCCCGAGGTACATCGGGGTTCCAGGGTTTTTCTTTCTAGAGTGCACCTGGTTCCCGGGTTCCAGTAGCCGAGACAGCGTGCGGTTTTAGCCGGTTCGAGTCCGACATGCCACCAGCAAGTCGGTATCCAGAGGGATTTCCGCAAAGGAAAAATATACAAGGATGACTCCATTGATGATGTAAAACAAATACAATGTTCATCCATGGAAAATTCTAACTGATCACTTGGGGCTATAAACTATAAAAAAACTCAGTGACCACTTTGGGAAACAAGAATAAGCAGTGTTAAGGCAGTCCGTTACCAAATTACTGCCATCCATGATGCTTACATAACTTTACTATTGAAATCCAGACAACTGATGTTCAAGTGTCTCATGAGACTATTACTCCAGCTGAACATCTAAAAGATTTCAGAATTTGAATTTTTCAACTGTCTTCTGGACACTATATTAACTTCAGTCAATGAAAGGTTCGAACAGTTAAGTTAGTACGAAATCTTGGTCTTTTTTGTAAAATTTTAAACAGAATCAGGAAAGAGAAAAAGTTTTTTTCAGTGTCGTTTTTTGTCGTAGTTGGGTTTTAGTTTTTACTTTTCTTTATTTAAAATGTTTTGGTGCCTCTATAATACTAATTTCTTTGCAAAGTATATTTTAAATAGATACCACAGAAATATCACAATTATCCAATAAATACGGACAAAGTCACGAGAAAATGCCAATCTAATATATAAAATTCTCGTGTCACAGTTTTCGTTGCCATACTCCTCCGAAACGGCTTGACCGATTCTCATGAAACTTTGTGAGCATATTGAGTAGGTCTGAGAATCGGCCAACATCTATTTTTCATCCCCCTAAATGGTAAGGGTCACCCATCCTTAAAAAAAAATTATGGCAAAACGACGTTTGCCGGGGCAGCAAGTAATATATATATTTTTGAAATGTTCAAGTAACGCCCTTTTGTATGATACCAAACACGGCATATTTCTCTCATATTTATTTTTTAATACACTACTTTGCGTCGGCTTGAGGGAGCCACAGATTTAGTGACACGTCATATAGCCTATTATCAGCGGGCAATCAAGACGCTTCTAACGATACCTCATTTGTCTTATTCTGACTAGTATTTTCAGAAATAAGGATGGAACAAACAAGCATACCATAGAAATACCACATTTATCGAATAAATACGGACAAAGTCACGAGAAAATGCTAATAATATATGTATTTTTGAAATGTACAAGTAACGCCTTTTCCAATGATATCAGAAACGGCATATTCATTTCAAACTTACTATTTAACACAGTACTTTATGACTGCTAGAGGGCGCCACATAAGAATCAGTGACACGTCATATAGTCTATAACCAGCGGACGATCAAGACGCTTCTACCGATACCTCATTTGTCTAGTTCTAATAAGTAGTTGAGGAGCTATGAGGGAACAGATGAGCATACATACATACATAACCTGTCAAAATCATAACCCTCCTGTAGCTTTGCCGTAGTCGGTAAAAATCCGACTTTGTCAAAGTCTGTCTCTGTCAAAGGGGATCTCCAATTAAAATTGACTCTAAATCAAACATAGATGGTTATATGTTATGTACTAAACTCATAAGTCTGAAATATTTTTTGCCTGATCAGAACGTTTCCTATTTTTGTTTTAAATTTTATCAAAAATCACAACCTACAAGAAAAGTATCCAAATGTGTAGATAGCATTTCGCATATCTTTGACTATACCTTAATAGTTGCTAGTGGGGAGAGGAGTTTTTCATACAAAACCCATCTTCGATCAATAATATCTCAACCTAGATTGACAAACTTAGCAACTTAGTCAATTGAAAAATAAATTGCTAAAAAAACGTCGACTTTGATTACCTTATAAAAGAGTTCACTTATGGAAAGGCCAGAAAGGTATTTTTTATGATAAATAATTGTTTTTTTTTGATAAATGCATATTGAATTATATCATTTCCCTTTTTTCGTATGGGTTTTAATTGCAGTTGGGGGGCGCCGTAGAAATCTCGCCCAGGGCGCTGGTAGTGTTAAAACCGGCACTGATTCTTTCAGAACTTATTAAGCTTTCAATTCAATAAATTTAATTTAGGTAATAGATGGGAAATTGAAGGATCAAGAATACAACTTATTACAATTTATAATTAAGTTGGCGTTGTGCTTAGTATACCCACTAGGAAAATATGTATAAATAGTGTCTAGTCCTGTTTTTATCTTGATAATTACTAATTACGGTCGCCAGAATTTCGCGGAGGCAGGAACAAAAATAGACGGTCGCTTGCTTGTTAGCCAGTAAAGTACCAACCACACTTACAAGATACTTTAAAAAAAATACTCTCGAAGTAGGAACTTTTTTTAACAACACTATAACCATGGTTTTATTTGTACAGATTTACATAAAAACAGTAGCGATAATCATACGTATAGACAGCAATAAACCCATGTATCGTGATTAATGGATTAGTAGCCAGAACGTGCATGACATTGAATGTTATTTACCATATTTATATGCAAATATTCTACGTTCTTGTCTCGACACTACCACAACCAGTATTTATTCAACGCTAGTTGATTTTCCCTTAGCGCATAAATCTTAACATGACATTACGAGCAAATAAAGTGTATAGTCTTGTTTGTTAAAGACAAGCATTAGTAACCCATTATTGCAGCTATAGGTATAGATATAGATAGAGCATTCTTCCACCAGACGCGGTGATCATAGTCCTTATTTATTATTACTGCGTGGAAACCCCCTTGCGACTTCAGATCTCGGGTATTGCGGGGTAGTGTGTCAGATTGTACTGACTAAAACTATACGGTGTGCAACTCTGCGTGATCTGCGTCCTCCCATTTCAGTAAGATCCGGGAACTGCAGTCATCAAGACATCCGGAACCGATGTGATCATAGCCTGCCTTACGGTTGAAGTTGAAAAGTTCCATGTATTTACACAAATCAGCGCGTATACCTCACCGTTCGATGGTGGACAAGTTGATATTCCTTGGTACGGTGGCTTCGTTAGACGGTTGTGAAGTGTATTTTTTCTATTAGTGAAAATTCAACTTCAAGGCTAATGTTTTTGTGATTATAGATTTGAATAAAGTCTGTGAACTACTTAGGAAGCTAATTAACAAGTAATCAGTTAGATCCACTCGGCCTTGACCGACGATTGACGTAACTTCTTAATTACTTTTAGAAGCAGATCACTCAATTTGTTTACCAATGTTTTGAAGTTTAAGTGTATATAGTGAACACATCCGGTCCGACCCGGGAATCGAATCCGAGACCTCAAGTACAGTAGCCGCATACAATACCACTACGTCACCGAGGCAGTCAATGAAACTATAACACCTATTATAAGACCGGTCCATTCGTTTGCCCCTAATCCAATAGCAGCTGAAAACGGCAGTGCTTTTCAAGTTTTTGAATATTTAAAAAAACATTATAAAAACTCGTTTAAAAGAAATGCTCTTCTTTATTTTCTTTAAAGTACAACTGAGTAGTCACTTATTGCCGTGGCACCCCGCAGAGGGCACAGCGAAGCGATTATTCGAATCGAATCGACTAAAATCACAAGGTACCTCTGAGATCTGGCATAGTCTAGTGGCGCCATAGGTAGACGCGACGGCAACGCGAAATCATGGTATGGCGAAGCGGTCTCTTTGCTAGTAAGCACCGGCTGGTTCTTTAAACTTATTAGCAGAATTAAATGCGAGTAAAAAAAAAACTAATATTAAACTGTTGTCCCTTTCCATGACCATTTATAAGCATTTGGGCGAAACGGAAATATGTATTAGACGGTATCGACTGTTAGGAAATGTATAAATCCTTCCTCGTTTCTTTATGCAACCCTCAATCACTGGAACCCAGAGTAACCCTTAATGTTAGCAATTTCCGCTGCGTCAAATTATATGCCGGAAGCAATTATACTCCTATACCAAAAGACTGTCATGATACATCAGGGTTTGTATTTATCGATTTATCTATGATGATGACGCAATTCTCAATGTTTTCTAATAACAACTGTTTGCGAAATATGCAAGTTTTAAAACACATAAAACTAGTTTAGGAACTTTTACTATAGAATCCAGTGATTGGTTAGTATATAAGATTGCACGAAAGATATATAGGAGAACATGATGTTATATCTGATGTAATTACATGTATATTATAATAAATAAGTTTAATCACAGAACTTAATTCATTCTCAAATAGATAAAGTTTATATGAATTTATAATAGGATTATATTGATCACCAATGATGATAGTGTGCGTTCTGAATAATAGGTACGTACTTATTATCATATTTTAACTGCTGTTAGCCAAACGTGACTAATTTATCACGATGTAGATTGTAAAATTGAGAATAGGTGAGAGCTGCGATATCAGTGATAAGGCACACGTGCTGAATGTGCTAACGCTCACAATTTTAAGCATCATCATCAACTGCCTTTGATAGTCTACTGCTGAACATGGCCTCTCCTTTGAAAAGAGGTTTTAGCCGTCTATACTAGCCAGACGTGTTGGTATAGTTTGTTTCAAATTTTCCTCCTCTTTAAATATTTCGGACATCGGACATCTAACACACAACGCCATCTAGTACCAAGCTAAGCAGAGCTTGTGTTATGAGTACTGGACAACCGATACAAATACGTATATATTTATTTTTCTGTGAATACATACATATTATACATAGAAAACACGCAACTCCGAAACAAATATTTGTAGATCATACAAATATATATAACTCATGATCAGCAGTCGCACACGCCAACCGCGAGACCAACAAAGCAATCAAAGTTTTTACAGTGATGTTGTCATATGACACTGTATTCGTAATCTGTCACCACGTGGATATGATGATATGAGCATTTGCTCAATATTTCGGACATCGGACATCTAACACACAACGCCATCTAGTACCAAGCTAAGCAGAGCTTGTGTTATGAGTACTAGACAACTGATACAAATAGGTATATATTTATTTTTTTGTGAATACATACATATTATACATAGAAAACACGCAACTCCGAAACAAATATTTGTAGATCATACAAATATATATAACTCATGATCAGCAGTCGCACACGCCAACCGCGAGACCAACAAAGCAATCAAAGTTTTTACAGTGATGTTGTCATATGACACTGTATTCGTAATCTGTCACCACGTGGATATGATGATATGAGCATTTGCTCGTAGCTTCGATTCGTAACTAATAATCACGCCCATAATTATAAATACTGCGAGCAAGAACTTTCGATGACTCTATAGTCAATATGAAAAGATTTTGCTAAGTCACGTGGCTATCGCTCTTCTAACATATTCGTTATGCCAATTAGGCCAAATCAAAAAAAAAATAACTAAAATATTGATTGTTAATATTCTCCAAGTCTTATGATAGAAAAATTAAGTATACTGTTTTGTTTCGATGTACGGTCTGGCAAATTGTTCTTGACTTTTTCTATGGGTAGTTATTAGTGTGTGTATATCATTTCTACACTCGGAAATGTACTGGCATGATTAAATGATATTTGAAATAATGAAGACCCAAAGAAAAAGGAATAGTATTGATTTATCTTTAATGATTATAATTATTTGGATTAATTAAATGGGAAGAACTAGTTGATATATTATTTTGCTTTAAGCATGTTTTTTTTTTATGTATGGGCCTGCCAAAATGACTCTACTCCGCCTGGTGGAAAGCAAAAGCAGAATCCAAGAGTGGTTGTCATCATACTCATTGCGAATACAGACAATTCAGCATGGTGACCCACACCATGACGGCCTTGTGATGTTGTGTGTTTCGCATCGTTGGGCCTCCGGTCTCGCACTCACCAACGAAACACGACCGGACGAACGCTGTCATTTTAGGCTGATCTTCAGTGCGAGGGTAGTACCGCCCCGGTCGAGCCGGACCGTCCGTGCTGAAATCAACAGGGCTCTACTACCTAAACTGCATTGTTTACTTTTATTGTAACTTTTAAGGTACCTATTTTGTTTTTACCAAACAAGCTTAACTATTAAGTTTCTCGTGGCGCTTGTTCTCAGCAGGTGATTTACGTATAATTACTGGTTCAAATTCAAAATAATTCATTCAATTAGGACACTAAGTGACATTTTATTAACGTTAAATTGAAATCACAGTTAAAAATCATAGTTCGAAAAAATAATACGAAGTTGGAAATGCAAACGTTTCAATGATTGTTAGAAGTCATGGATTTTAAATACCATCATAAATGTATATTTTATCAGCCTACAGTTCTAGATAATAAGGTTCAATTTATCTTAATAGATTCGGTTGTAATTAAAGGTAATAATGTATGTATGGCGTATTGTTATGTTCGCATTGTAAACAATGCCATGGGTGTTTAACGCCGGCGCAAGAATCGCTTCACAGTCAAAGAGTATATTGATAATACATATAGACACGAAAAAATTATAATATCCTTTATTATCTGTTAATAAATTTAATATGAAAACTAATCCTAAACTGATGCATGTCATAATACCTATATTAAATTTAAATTTATAATATACTGGAAAAAAAACATTTACAATACTATTTTTCTATACAAATAAATAAAATTGGAGTGTCTGTTTGTAATATTAAAATAACAGCTTTTTAATCAATGCATATTTATGTATACACGATACATATACCAAAAATGTGGTTAAAAATTTTTTGTCGGTCTGTCTGTTTGTTCCGGCTAATCTCTGGAACGGCTGGACGGATTTGGACGGGACTTTCACTGGCAGGTAGCTGATGATCCAGGTAGTAACTTATTATATATATATATATATATACAAGCGCAAAAAATTCCTCCCAAAAGACCGGCAGCGTTGCCATGTTGAATAGTAATGCTAATTCTGTTGATTGCTTTTTATAATTTGACTTGATAATCTAGAAAATGTCGAAGTACTGACGAAGCAAGTTGAAATGGTAATGGCAAGCCATATATAACATAACATAGAACTTCTTTCAGCAGAAGATTATGAACACCTACATCACGTTCAAAACAAATGTTCTCTTGGGCTGAAAGGTTCTGGAGTGGACATAATGAATTGTTTAACGAAGCGAGTTTTGCAAAATCTATCTAAAATAAGAGCCTTGTCAATTCTTTTTAAACTGCATAACCGATTTAAAGTAAGGCAGCCGAAATGTTGAAAGTAAAAAAGCTCGAAAGACGACGACGGCGCAATTTTTAATACCTTGAATTTTTTTTTATCTGTTTGGCCCTACCAATATGACTCTACTCTGCCTGATGGAAAGCATAAGCAGAATCTAAGAGTGGTGGTCACCATACTACGAATTCAGACTGTAAATGAGCATAAGACCGAACAGTGACCGAATTTATGTTTCAAGCCTAAGACATAATGTTAGGCTTCAATTTATTACTTCCCTGTTGTGATGAATTAAAAACGCGGAGTGTTACCACCCTTCCTTATCCCAAAACTACGCACGACAACATCACTGCAAACAAAAAGAAAGAAACAACCCGTATACCCATCCGTCTGACGAACATGGAATAGCAGGCCAAAACCTCCTTAATTCTAAGGAGCGGTCTATGTCCAGCACTGGAGTGTTAAAGGCTGTCGATGATGACAGGAAATTTTGTCATGGGAGTGTTCTGAAGAACTCTTCAAATTGGTCCCCCCTCTCCCTTCCTCTGACGACGAAACGTGCCCGGCTTGGATCTCACCGTTTCAGAATGGTATATACGTTCTCGTACTCATCGCTTTGGTTCTTCCTTCCTGCCGAGCAGTCAAAACTTGGAACTCACTACCAGCGCACGTGTTTCCTTCTCACTATGATCCCGGGTCCTTAAAGCGGGACGTGAACGCCATAGTGTTGGTCACTATGCTGCACTGAGTCATTCCGACAGCTATGGATAGCTATCTTTAATAAGTTTTTATTATAAGCTTCAGAAAAACATGTGTAGAAATAATAAAGAGATGTGAATACAAATTGTATACAACAAAAACATTCACACTACACATAAAAGAGGGGGGTCGTAAAGACTTAAGTGTTTTAGAAAATTCGTATCTAAATTACGTAGAAAGTTCAAAGTGCAGTAAAAGTAAACGCAATACAAGCTTGCGTCATTGTGAAATCAAACAGTTGTTATTTTGTACCATTTGACATTTGTTCAACAATTTTACTGCTTCATTTTGCAACTTGTTGGTGTTAGAAGGTAATGTTTACTTAACTAAAGATTTTGTAAGTTAACATTCAAGTTTTTTTATTGGTATTTCAATAAATATCGCTATATGTAGTTCAAAGGGTTATTAGTAGGTGTATATCATACAGTTTCATGGAAAAATAAATTCCACCTTCATTTACAGTACCTATTTCATAATCTATACAAATAAATAAAATTGGAGTGTCTGTTTGTAATATTAAAATAACAGCTTTTTAATCAATGCATATTTATGTATACACGATACATATACCAAAAATGTGGTTAAAAATTTTTTTGTCGGTCTGTCTGTTTGTTCCGGCTAATCTCTGGAACGGCTGGACGGATTTGGACGGGACTTTCACTGGCAGGTAGCTGATGATCCAGGTAGTAACTTATTATATATATATATATATATACAAGCGCAAAAAATTCCTCCCAAAAGACCGGCAGCGTTGCCATGTTGAATAGTAATGCTAATTCTGTTGATTGCTTTTTATAATTTGACTTGATAATCTAGAAAATGTCGAAGTACTGACGAAGCAAGTTGAAATGGTAATGGCAAGCCATATATAACATAACATAGAACTTCTTTCAGCAGAAGATTATGAACACCTACATCACGTTCAAAACAAATGTTCTCTTGGGCTGAAAGGTTCTGGAGTGGACATAATGAATTGTTTAACGAAGCGAGTTTTGCAAAATCTATCTAAAATAAGAGCCTTGTCAATTCTTTTTAAACTGCATAACCGATTTAAAGTAAGGCAGCCGAAATGTTGAAAGTAAAAAAGCTCGAAAGACGACGACGGCGCAATTTTTAATACCTTGAATTTTTTTTTATCTGTTTGGCCCTACCAATATGACTCTACTCTGCCTGATGGAAAGCATAAGCAGAATCTAAGAGTGGTGGTCACCATACTACGAATTCAGACTGTAAATGAGCATAAGACCGAACAGTGACCGAATTTATGTTTCAAGCCTAAGACATAATGTTAGGCTTCAATTTATTACTTCCCTGTTGTGATGAATTAAAAACGCGGAGTGTTACCACCCTTCCTTATCCCAAAACTACGCACGACAACATCACTGCAAACAAAAAGAAAGAAACAACCCGTATACCCATCCGTCTGACGAACATGGAATAGCAGGCCAAAACCTCCTTAATTCTAAGGAGCGGTCTATGTCCAGCACTGGAGTGTTAAAGGCTGTCGATGATGACAGGAAATTTTGTCATGGGAGTGTTCTGAAGAACTCTTCAAATTGGTCCCCCCTCTCCCTTCCTCTGACGACGAAACGTGCCCGGCTTGGATCTCACCGTTTCAGAATGGTATATACGTTCTCGTACTCATCGCTTTGGTTCTTCCTTCCTGCCGAGCAGTCAAAACTTGGAACTCACTACCAGCGCACGTGTTTCCTTCTCACTATGATCCCGGGTCCTTAAAGCGGGACGTGAACGCCATAGTGTTGGTCACTATGCTGCACTGAGTCATTCCGACAGCTATGGATAGCTATCTTTAATAAGTTTTTATTATAAGCTTCAGAAAAACATGTGTAGAAATAATAAAGAGATGTGAATACAAATTGTATACAACAAAAACATTCACACTACACATAAAAGAGGGGGGTCGTAAAGACTTAAGTGTTTTAGAAAATTCGTATCTAAATTACGTAGAAAGTTCAAAGTGCAGTAAAAGTAAACGCAATACAAGCTTGCGTCATTGTGAAATCAAACAGTTGTTATTTTGTACCATTTGACATTTGTTCAACAATTTTACTGCTTCATTTTGCAACTTGTTGGTGTTAGAAGGTAATGTTTACTTAACTAAAGATTTTGTAAGTTAACATTCAAGTTTTTTTATTGGTATTTCAATAAATATCGCTATATGTAGTTCAAAGGGTTATTAGTAGGTGTATATCATACAGTTTCATGGAAAAATAAATTCCACCTTCATTTACAGTACCTATTTCATAATCTATACAAATAAATAAAATTGGAGTGTCTGTTTGTAATATTAAATTAACCGCTTTTTACTAAATGCACATGTATGTATACACGATACATATACAAATAAAAAAAAGTAAAAACTAAAACCCAACTACGACAAAAAACGACGTTGAAAAAGCATGAAACAAGTTTCAAAAGCCGTAGTCACGCGCGAAACTTGTTTCATGCTTTTTCAACGTCGTTTTTTGTCGTAGTTGGGTTTTAGTTTTTACTTTTTTTTATTTAAAATGTTTTGGTGCCTCTATAATATTAATTTCTTTGCATAGTATATTTTAAATAGGTACTATAAAAAAATCACCATAATCGAATAGAAACAGACAAAGTCACGAGAAAATGCTTATAATATATATATTTTTGAAATGTACAAGTAACGCCTTTTCGTATGATACTGAACACGGTATATTTCTCTCAAATTTATTTTTTGAAACAGTACTTTACGTCGGCTAGAGGGCGCCACATAGCATTAAATGACACGTCGTATAGCCGATAGCCAGCGGACAATCAAGACGCTTCTAACAATACTTCATTTGTCTTATTCTGACTAGTAGCTTAGAAAGGAGGGAACAAACGAGCATACCATAGAAATTCCACACTTATTGAATAAAGACGGACAAAGTCACGAGAAAATGCTAATAATATATATATTTTTGAAATATACAAGTAACGCCCTTTCCAATGATACCAAACACGACATATTTATATAAATTTATTTTTTAATGCAGTACTTTATGTTGGCTAGAGGGCGCCACATTAGATTCAGTGACATTTCATATAGCCTATAACCAGAAGACGATCATGACGCTTCTAACGACACCTCAGTTGTCCAGTTCTAATGAGTAGTTAAGGAGCTGTGAGGGAACAAATGAACATTCATACATACATACATACATACATACATACATACATACATACATACATACATAGCCTGTCAAAATCATAACCCTCCTTTGGCTTTGCCGTAGTCGGGTAAAAATGTAGTTAAAATTTTTTTTGTCTGTCTGTCTGTCTGTTCCGGGTAATCTCTGAAACGGCTGGACGGATTTTGACGGGACTTTCACTGGCAGGTAGCTGATGATCCGGGGAGTAACTTAGGCTACTTTTTTTAGACTAACTTTCTCCCGCGGCGTTACTCGCGGTACAACAATAACCGCGGGTAACACCGCGGGGTGCAGCTAGTATAACTATATAATAAAAATCACGCATTTTGTGGGTAAATGCACAAAGACAGTAAAATATGGCATGTTTATTATGGAGAAGGGCAAAAAAGTAGAAACAATTGGTGGTACAAATTTGAAAATCATGTAAAATAATCTTCATACAACGTTCCAATATCATACATACTCATTTGTCATGGTAGGAAGGTATATATAATGACAATTTAGTTATCTATACATTAATTCGTGAAGCAAAAACCTTGTACCTTGTTTATAAAAAATATGTGAACGGGACGAGTTTATATGGAGGAGTGCAGAAAGCTTAAAAAAATAAAAACAATTATTATGGACAAAAACAATAGTTTCGACCACTGTTTCGTATTATTAAATGCATGATTTATGTTTAAATTAAATTGTAGTCATTAAATATAATTTATTTACGAACACTTAACTAATATCATATTCAATTCTGTTATGTTGAAAATTAAACTAAACCATTTGAAATTATCTTCATTAAGGAGAAACTGATAACACCATTTCTTACTGCACCGATAAATCAACGAAGTGTCATATCTATTTGCATGTAGCAGATCAAAGACACGTGGGCGGCCATATTGGCAACATGGCTACCGGGCCAGGGTCGCCAATCATAATTACACGCGATATCCGATGACAACTAGTTGCACAATCACAATGGGACGTTAATTCAATTGTTGGTCCTTTTAATTTCAATAGACATAGATAGACACTGCTAGATACACTTACGTTTCTACTTTAGTATGTATCATGACTACACACAATATAATAGGGAATATGAATGTTTTTTTTATTTCTTAATTTGATCATTTACGTCTCTAGAACATAGAAAAAAATATAAATAAGCTTGAAAATAGTCAAACTAATTGTCAAAGTAAATTTAAAACACTGACTAAATTTGAGCTTTCCAAATGTCCCCATATTGCGCGCGTTTTTGAAACGGCCAATGAAGTCATTGTCATATCGTGTTTGTTTACTATTCAGTGTTTCAGTTACTTCATACTTATTTACAGTTTAAATTGCTATAAAAATCATGGAAGAAGTTATTGTTTCTCAGAAACACTAATAACACAGTAGGAATTTCGACGCCGAAAATTTCGATGAAGTGACCATCAACGTCACATTTCGGTTCGACCAATAGTGACGCGTTTTGTGAGTTTGAATTTTCCTCCCATCATTTTCACTTTTTATTTAATATTTTCTGGGTTTAAATAATCACTAAATAAAAAAAATACCTTTTAAGTACATTGTAAAGACAATAAAGAATATAGAAAAAAATATTTGAGATAAATAAAAAAATTATGCATATTCCATATTATTCAGTTACAAGTATAAAATTAATTTTCAGTACAAACTTAATAAACTGTCTCGTTGGTCGTGAAGGTGGAAGGTTTTATTATTGTTTGAAAACGCTTTATTTACGGTTACTCCGGTGTCTAACAATAAACTCTAAGTAACTTCTCTTTCTTTTTTTATTATTCAAAAGATTAAGACTACTTGTATTTCACATATTTTCACGGTTAAATTTGCCCTAAAATAGGAAGTGATCAAGGTTTATATGTATGTTGATGTACCACAATTACAGCGATTGACATTCGGCACTTAACCCAATTGATAACCCCACCTCCACAACAAGAGCTTCATGAAAAGAATATACCTCAATAGCGCCGGCTAATGAAACGTTTCCAATTCAATCAAACCAATGAACTCATCTTATTCATTCCTTCCAATTAGGCTCTAAGTTGACGCCATTTTAAAACTACGTCTGAATGCATCGATTGTGTACGTTTAATTATTTTACATGTTTGTTGCGGTTCATTGTTTACAATAGTCGTCTCAGTATTGGTAGGACTAAGCTAAATTGGAAAACAATTACATATTTGGTAAATGTTAGAATTTAAAAAGTTTAATTCGAGTGATTTGACAACGTTGCCTTTTGAAGTCATGGACTCCTTACAGGTCGGATTTGGTTAAGGTAAATATGAAAATGACCCTTGAGTTTTCCTGAGGTCCGAATGAACGAAATTTGTAAGTAACCAAAAACTAATTCACCTATGTGAGATCAACAATGTATCAGATGTGTACGCTCAGGCATATATGTATTCAAATTTCTTTTGCCTGTTACCGTCAACAAACAGGGAATAAAGGTCATATGATAAACTATATCTATATACGACTTGACTAACTTCAATGAAAGAACATCTGGAGACTTCTATACCGTTGGCGCTATTGTTATAGGAAACGAAACCCTTTAAACAAACGGTTTAACCGACTGTCTGACGGCGAGAGATGGCGACCGGCCACGCGTAACTTCACAGGTCCGTTTCCTGCGTATGCGCGTACAAAACGCAGGAAACCGCCAACCGGATGTCAGGTGTGCCACTCCAGTTATTATCAGACGGTGTTCGGTTAATCATGTTATTTACCAAATACGTAAACGACACTGATCCATTAATGACTTAGAAATTAATGGTTTAATCTCCTACAATGTTGAACGCTAAAATGACTGAGCTTATTTTAAAAATACATACCTAAGTCAATGATGTTTTTTACGGACATTGACTTTACAATGTTGCAATTTATTATCTGTAAAAATGAATAGCAAACTACATTGATAACTGCAAAATATGACAATGTCTTGATATTGTTTATCCATTTCTCTTGGTCATTCTACTTAAAGTCCGAAAAGGTTTTTAGGCGATAAAAATAAAATAAATGTTTGTGGGGGTTTACACAGGTAAGTCAAATTAAGAAATTTTCGGCGGTACAAAGTTTGTTGGAACAACTAGTATTTTACCCGATTACGGTGAAGCCAAAAAGAAGGGTGATATTTTTAGCAGTTTATCTTGAATAGTTAATTCATATTTCATTTTTTATGTATTTCCACTGCCTCGGTGGGGCAATTAGTAACGTAAGCGACTGCTGCGCTAGAGTTCGATCTGATCTCAGGTTCGATTCCCAGGTCGGATCATTCGTATGACCTGCAAATGTTTTTTTCGGAGTTGGGGTGTTTTCTATGTATAATATGTATTTAGTAAAAACTATATATATGAATTTCTATAATTTTGTCTTAGTACCCATAATGCAAGCTCTGCTTAGCTTGGTACTGGATGGCGTTGTGTGTTAGATGTCTAAAAATATTCAAGAGATTTAAGTATTAGATTTTGCTTGAAGGATGTATGTTAATTTATTATAGTCTCCATGTTGTTTGACCATGTATTAAGTATTATTTTAATTCAAACTGATTATAGAGTATAGTTAAGTATGTGTGGTCAGACTGTGTCTTCAAGTACAATCAGCAAACTTATTGACAGATGTCGTCATGATGTAAGACGAATAACGATGAGGTTTGCCTAATTATCTTGTTGTGTATATCAAACCTTTCATATTCTGTACCTAACTAGGTCAATGCATGTATTGCCAGAGTGGACAACTTGTTACTTACGTATATTTGAAATAGTTAAAGATATTTTGGTACTGTCTTGATGACTTATCATTCGGGCGATATAAAAGACCCGGGGATAGGTTATTTATGAATCGTTGTTGGATAGTGGGAACTGAAAATATTCAGAATTGCTTGAGAAAAATGAATACTGTGTTATTATATGCCAAGCAACCATAATAGTCGTCAGGCGTAATCTTTTCCCAAGAGCTTAGTTTTGAAAGTCATAAAACAACTGCATAAATAAAAAAACAACACTCAAGTGATGAAGATGATGTTCTACTAGCCGATTAAGCAGGAGATATTATAGTGCACTTGTGTGTGCGCAACCACAGGTGCATTCTCTGTTCCCTCTCTCTCATAATCCGATGTGACGGTTAACCAAGACAACCGGGGAGAGATCAGACGCAGGACCGACAGCTTTACGTGCTCTCCGGGGCACGGGGGTTCAGACCCCGAGCTGTTTATTAAGTATTTCTAGAATTAGAAAAACTCAATAATACTATCGGCCCGATCCGAAATTCGAACCCGAGACCTCTTGATCGGCAGTCGCATACGTCAACCGCTAGATCAACAGATCAACTAGGCCGTTAAGCATTTAGGCGTGGGACAACAGAGTTTTATGACACGGATTTTATGTGATCACTTCTTAACTAGAACCCCATAAATTGTACCTATTATCAGATGTTAAACCTGTCCAGAAACAATTATTGTGAGTCTATTTAGCATATTTGTTACTCCCTCTTAAGATAGTGCTTGAACGATATAAAAGCAAGTGTACGATTTCCATAATCTAATTTCACACAATCAGTATAAAATATCAAGAAGTAGTTTCCCACAGGTGTTAAAAGCGGTTCCCTCGCCCTATGAGATTGTATTCGCACTGTTCGCACATGTTTGTACACTCGCTAATAAAAGTGTTTGAAGGAGTTATATTTCTAAGTAAATACAATACACTACATTGGATAATTGAAATAATAAATAAATATTTCGGACATCTAACACACAGCGCCATCTAGTCCCAAACTAAGCAGAGCTTGTATTATGGATACTAGACAACTGATATGAATACTTACATACTTTTTTTTTTGTAAATACATACATATTATACATAGAAAACACCCAAACTCCGAAACAAATATTTGCAGATCATACAAACATTTGGTCCGACCCGAGACCTCAAGAACAGCAGTCGCGTACGCTACCACTGCGCCATCGAGGCAATTAAATAAATGTGCAATCATGCCTACGTGCACCCAGTGATTTCATTTAAATTGCTTTAGGACAAATAGGTATTATAAGCTTCAGACTTTATTATTATCCTAACCGAAAACATATTTTCAACAGAGAACGTAACGTTCAGGGATGGATCACTAAAGGCTGTTGATGGAACATGGATGGAGTGAGTAATTTCCGCAAAACGGTGGCTATGCGGATGACGAGACGTAACGACTGAGCTCTGTGTCGTTTATTGGGAGAGGCCATGTTCGGCAGCGGACGACGAAAGTTGAATCGAACTTGATATCAAAAAGTCAGTGTCAGTCAAAAGCCACTGGTTCGTTATCACACTAATCACTCTACGAAAGATATTTTTTATGTAGCATGAGTAGCTTCGCACAAATAATCTCAATGCAGTCATGAGGAATGCCAACAGAAGAAGAACACTCAAAACTATGAACAGACAGTTGTCTAAGAATACCTGAAATAAACCTCGTTGCTCTTTAAATAAAATGCGCGAAAAAAAGAAGTAACAAAATATAGCTCATGGAAAGTATTCGGTGACGATGATGATCCATGATTTTTGTTCACCCAAAAAATGCTCAACGCGTTTAAGTTTTCACTTAAAAAATTGACAAGCTAATAAATGAATAATATTACTAATAAAACTAATTCCCGTAAAGATAGTAAGGTAAGCAACTTCTTTAGTCTATTTACACAGTTCATTGAAAGTAACGTGGAAATGGAACAAGCCAACAAAAACAACTCCAATATATTTTAAGTGGCTCAATTATCTTGAATTATATATTCAGTGATAATGTTAAGTACTATAATTACGTAAATTTATAATTGTATTTGTAAATTATTGCCTTGTTTGAAACGGTAGCAACTGTAACGTGTTATAATTAGATAGTATTAAAGTTCAATTGGTAAAAAAATGTTTATCTCGTACTTGGTAATATAGAAAAATGTTTTAATTTGTGAAAATGCAAAATTGCTTCTTTTATCATCTTTTTTTCATATTGAACTCAAAACTCGGAAGTATTGAGGTGTCCGGTTAGTCCTTGGGTAAGGACAAAATTTAAGTCAGTAAAAGATAGCCGTTTTATATAGGAAATGGCGTTAGAGTACGTTTACGGTTAAAATTAAGCCTAGAGCTTTGTCGTCGACAGTACTCATAGGTAGTTAAATACCGGTCTGGGAAACGAGAACAATTAAAAATAAGTTTTATTGTTAGCGTGACAATAAGTGTCATTTTGCTTGCGTTATCTGTTAAACGTAATAATTTAATAACGGTTTACCAGTTTAAGGTCCTGAGATTGTCGTCGCGTCAATTGTGTAGTGTACACACTTATTATCAGATAGCTCGTTAGCGAATATGAGAAAATATTTTAGCTGTGTTATTGTTATTTTTTTCATTTACTCAGAAATAAGTATAACTTGTCTGAAGCAGAGTTCAACTATTTGGTGTCGTTCACACCTGGTGGTAATATGGTAACTGATGTCATATGAACTCTTTGATCATGGTCTACAATAGATCATTCCTGATCCTGACCATGATACCAGACTATGGCGCTTGCAATGTTAAAATATATAAGATTAAGACCCGAAAATAAACATGGTAAAAGGGGGTTTATATTAACTTATTAACAGGTCCCTCTTTCCCACTGGATATTGGGTACGTACTCCAAAGCCCGGTCAGCCCCTAATTTCTGCCAGAATACCAATTGACAATGAAATGAAACCTTTTTTTTTAGGTGTGGAAACCCTCTTGGGCCGTCACCCACCGGGGTTTGCGGCGGGGCGGTATGTCGGAATCGAACCGGCTAAAACCACACGATATGCCACTCTGCACCTACGAAGGAAGGGATCCAGGAGCTGCTGTTATTAACACATCCGGACCCAACAGAATAGTACCTAGTCTAAAGTCGTAAAAGCACCATTACTGTAATGTACCCAGGGCTTAGAATAGACTATAGACGGCACGATTAAAATAGGCATGGTAGTTTATCTAAATCAATACGTCTTTACGTGAATTTACTTAATAATTACACATTTAACAAATATCCTGTTATACCAAGCTCTCTCAGTTCAGTCCGTGAGAACACCATTAGATGTAGATTAAGTGAATTACTTACTGGCATGGTCGTCGTGCAACAGATTGTGGTATCTGTGCTGCTTGTCTGTCGAGTCGAGCCTCATCATCACGCCGTAGTCACCACAACATCGCGATTTTACTGCGGACAATGAAGATTTCACATTAGATAATATATACCACATCTCAGGTTTACAGGTTCACATCATTACTTGGTAAGTAATTCTTAACACATACAATATCATAGCATAGACAACAGTGCCGGTCATACGACAAATGATCATGCTAATTATACCTATATCGACTAGTTTACCTATCTGTGTGTCTTTTTAATCATGCTCAGCTTCTATTGGTCTAAGCGTGATTTTAACTATCCTATTTTAGGCACGACAGCAAAACACATTTAAAAACGTGAAAAATCGGTTAGATAGTTTCGGAGTTCATCGTAAGATTCGTAAGCAAAAACTTGGCACGAGAATTAAACATTATATAAATAATAGATTAATTATACCGTACCTTCGACCTCTTGTTTAACAGTCAGGATTAATAATCACTGGACAGGACACGCGATGGGATGTACCTTTCATCAAGGTAACAGTAGATAGTATGTTCGAAAGATACTTAAATTCACTAATTCTATGCTAAAGCGAATAATGCTAAAGCCTATCATGAAGTACCTACATATAAACACATGTTATCAGTTATTTATAGACTCAAAGTCTCAAGTGCAGCAAGGTTAAGCTATCTCTTTATGTAGATAGGACAGTAGCAATCGGATAAACCTTTTATGATAACTATCACGTGCACGTAGACAGATTAATGTTGCAGTCGGTCTTTTTCTATAATCTCTTCTACTAGAAATCTATCTCCGCCAATTCTCTCGGATCGACTAAAACCAGTCGATGTGCCACTCCGCACCTTAACCGTGGGAGAGTCACGCTTCGGCAAGAATGGGCCGGCTCGACCGGAGTGATACCACGGTCTGACAGAAAACCTGTGCGAAATAGCGCTTGCGCTGTGTTTCGCCGAGTGAGTGATGATATTGGATACCCCCTACATCCCCTCATTCCCCTCCCCGTCCCCCAAAAACCGGCAACGGACACCTCTGGTGTTACGATATGTCTGCTCGTTCCCCCCATTACCATGAAAATAAATCGGAGGACAATATAACCTTTTTACATGTGGATAACACGGGTTATCACCCTTCCGGGGTGTGCTGCAGTGTGGTGTATCTGAATGGGACCGAATAACATCACACGGAGTGCCCCTCTGCGCCTGTAGTAGGCGGAATCCGGGAACTGTTGTTATTAAGTCAGCCGGACCCCAGAACAATATAACCTACCTCATCATTTTTCCTTCATATACCTAGTTTTAAAATTATTTTACTTATAACCTACTAGACAATACCATTTGTAGACACTATAGTATATTTTTTATGTAAACAAAGTATTATTTTACGCAATGAAAACAGTTATTAGTCTATTGTTGTATATTTAAGTGTATGTGTATCTGAATGTCCTGAAATACAGGCATAATACACTCGTAATTAAACTAAACACATTTAAAATGTAAATATGTAACACTAACCTTAATTCTTTTCATATGTACGTGTATAATGCAAGTTTTATGACGCTGTGAGAAAATAAATATTATTGTACGCTCTTGACTTATATTTCTTTATCACATGTATAAAAATATTTTCGTGTGTATTTGTGAATAGTTTAGTTTGTAATATTTAAATCTATACGAATAAATAAAATTGGAGTGTCTGTTTGTAACATTAAAATAACCGCTTTTAAATAAATGCAAATGTATGTATGACATGTACCAAAGTCCGTTTCTTAAAGTCATTTTTGGTAAAATTTAAATAATAAATAAATATTTCGGACATTTAACACCCAACGCCATGTAGTCCCAAGCTAAGCAGAGCTTGTGTTATGGGTCCTAGACAACTGATACAAATATATATATATACTTTTTTTTTGTAAATACACACATATTATACATAGAAAACACCCAAACTCCGAAACAAATATTTGTAGACCATACAAACATTTGGTCCGACCCGGGAATCGAACCCGAGACCTCATGACCAGCAGTCGCACCCGACAACCGCGAGACCAACGAGGCAATTTGTGATTATTAAAAAGGAAAATTCTAATTAATTAAACGTGCGATTGTTTTACCACAAAAAATAAACAATAAGTAACCAATGACGGCCTACAGTAGTCAATCAGAAATTTTGCAAGTTGCAGATAAGGCTTACAAAAACATTTCTTAACTGGAGCCACTGACCGGTGTAATGGGGCAATTCAATTTAACGAATCAACTTATTTTATTGTACACTTTAGGCGGAGGAATGACCGTGGATTTATTATTGCCTTTATTTGTATTATGTAGCGTACAACGAAAAAGGATAACGTTAATGAATGGGTTAAGAAATACAATCTACTCATTTAAAAACCTTAAGAGGACGTTTAAGCATATTGTTCTTCAATATCGTATCTATATCTATAAATGCATATGTATACATATACGGTACATATAACAAAATTATATTTTAAAAAATGTTTATCTGTCTGTCTGTCTGTTTGTTCCGGGTAATCTCTGGAACGGCTGGATGGATTTTGAGGGGACTTTCACTGGCATGACTAACTTCGTTCCGCGGCGTTACTCGCAGTACAACAATAACCGCGGGTAATACCGCGGGATTTAGCTAGTTTTCAATTAAACTGAGTTAGTGGACTTATAACACAAACATCATTTGTCGCCCTTTTGCTTAATTATTTGAGATCGGCAATTAGTAAAATACAAACTTCTGGCTAGTTTCTCAAATCTCGAATAGGAATAGCAGCTGAGGTGGCTTTATTAGGTCTCTGGTAACTTTACTCAATAAAAAGTAAAGTAAGAATTGCTTTACATGGATTTTTATAAACCAAATAACTCCAGTCTTGACGGCCTGTAGAAATATGGCTCTCTTACTTATTGAATGTAAAGGTTATGGCATGAACATAGGTGCATTAATAAGAATGTTAGTAATAAGAAGGTTAATTAAAAATTGATTAAGGATTAAATGTAGCAAATATAGCTAAACTACATCTATACAGGTGACCCGATCCGGCTTTGCTCGGAAGTAATTGACATTCTCGGATTTCTTCTACTACAATATGCATGTATTACACATATAAATCTTCCTCTTGTCATCAATATCATTCTTCATCATTTCAACCAATCGCCGTCCACTGCTGAACGTCGTAGGTCTCCTCAAGGAGCGCCAACTATCCCGGTCTTGGGCAGTCCGCATCAATTCGCTGCCAGCCACCTTCTTTAAATCGTCAGTACACTACGTTTGCCTAATCGTGGTCTCCACTCAAGCACATTTCGGCTCCACCGAACATCGATACGTCTAGAGACATGACCGGCCCATTTCCACTTCAGCGTACTGATTCTCCGTGCGATGTCGGTTACTCTAGTTTTCTGTCGAATAACCTCGTTTCGAATTCTATCAGACAGAGAAACACCCAACATAGCACGCTCCATCGCACGCTGAGCCACTTTAAATTTGTGGACCAGTCCAATGGTGAGTGTCCACATCTCGACTCCGTATGTCATTCTTGAATAAATGACATTGTTGAAAATTGCAATAAAATTAGTAGAGAAGTTTAAAAGATTTATGCGACTTTAAGCGAGCACAGTTTCAAAGGTGTAATCATCAAAAACAATATAATTTGGATACAAATTCCACTAACCGTCATTTCTGCGGTAGGTGTACCTATTACCGTAATTGGAGTATTGTGTGTAGATGAAATCAACCTGCCATTCTATTACAATGTGCAAAAACGGTCCTACAAACGGTTAATTCGAACAAACCACGGTTTTTATGATTGGTGTAATTTAAGATTAAACGTAAGCTACATACAGTGCGGCGAATTAGCGGATGCTATCTGGCGAATTTGACGCTTAGAATCGAGATCTATTGCCTTTTAGCAATTGGAAAATTAGACGAATTACTTTGAGATAGCTTCCATTTCCTTATGAACAGTGTCGGATACGAAATATAATTTTCTACAACGTATTGTAATAACTTGTTCGAACTACTTAATGATTTTTTTTTATTTCTAATTCATCATCAACAGAATTTTCTTACTTTTGCCCCAATTGGGGGTCGCTGCATGGTTTGGTTAGACATAAACGACGTAAAACGTCTCTGTAGGACGTCACTTCTCTGATGATATACTGTTGTTTGATAATTGTTGTTAGATATTTCATTATTGTTTATTTGATATATTCTGTCAAGGCCACGACAAGGTACTTAATTAATTATCAAGTTTTTGAGCGTTTCCGTAATTTAAACGTCAGCATTTAAGTCAATTGGAAAGGAATCGGTCGTAGGTACGTGACCGTCAAATTGAACTAGTCAACAAAAATTATGTTAATTTTAAATTTCCAAGTGATATTCCACGATTACCTATTTAACACTTTGAAACACTCTAATAGTTTACTTATATCAAGCCACTATGTAATGTGTTACCTCTATGATTCAAATGATGTTAGAACAAGATATCAGATGCGGAGCGGTCGCTTACGTCTAATGCCCGTAACGTCTAGTAGGTTCAGTTGGTCTAATTCCTCGAACGTCTATTCAACGAATATCTAATTCCCCAAACGTCTAATTCTCCGAACGTCTAATACCTGACAGTCCATTCCGTGAAGGTCCATGGTTTAAATACCTACCGACGTAAAAAGTAATAAAATTCGAAGTTAGCTTTAAAATTATACCAGTCCATAGTCTCCGGTCCGTTACGCGGATAGTTGGAGACTTAAAAAGCCATGGCAACAGTCTTTCTACAAACCTTCGATATGGCCTAGTCCCTACTTCGGTTGGAGGTCTGATGATAGCCGTTTTGCGTGAAAATCGAAGTTCAGCCGTTTCCAACTCTATCCCAATTAGGAAAAAAGGCTCTGAGGAATATCAGTTTTTAGTAACTTAACATAAAAAGTACAAGACAACAGCTAATAAAATTAAATGATTCAATTGAAACTTTTTATGCGAACACACAACAAATTCGGCGGTAGCCACAAAAACGTTGGCGCCACTATTGTTGTTTTTTTTTTTTTAATTCCTGGCTCAATGCACAACGCCAACGCACAGCCTACACTACTCGTACAGGTAGTAGGGCTGCCACAATATTTTTATATGTGATTATTTTAACAAAAGAATTTTAATACGTGTGAAAGGAACTTAATATGATCCATATGGCAAGAATATCCTTATGTTACTGCAGATATTTCCAGGACTTTGGATAAGGCCGTTAGTTTTATGATATTTTAGAAATTTAACGGTAATGTATTCTTTTTCAGATGTCATTAGTAAAGGAAGGGTAGATCAAACTTTATTTTAAACCTGTACCTAATCTTTGACTTATAGTCTGATCTGGTGGTTTGTGAACCTGACTGCTGATCCAGTCAAAATACACATAATGTAGTCGCCACCTTTCATCTTCTTTTTCTTATTCAAAACGAAATGCCAGTCTCTTCCTTCTTAGAATAAAATCCCAAACCAATACTTATTTCTCAGTGGCTGAGATTCCAAGCAAAACTTACATGACAAGTATGACATAATTTGCGCAACAAACCTCGTGGGATTGATAAACAATTTTGTATTCAAGGTGAGCATACCGATAAGCAGCCATTTTATGATTTATCGACTTTGTACATACTTGACCATCCAAAAACATAATCTGTACCAATAAATAAAATCGGAGTGTCTGTTTGTAATATTAAAATAACCGCTTTTTACTAAATGCATATGTATTTATACACGGTAAATATACCAATAATGTATTAAACAAAAAATTGTCTGTCTGGCTGTTTTTCGGGTAATTTCTGGAACTACTGGACCGATTTTGATAGGAGTTCAGCGCGGGGTTTAGCTAGTATGGATAATAATATATGTACACTAGCTGAACCCCGCGGTTTTACCCGCGGTTATCGTCGTACCGCGAGTAACGTCGCGAGACAAAGTTAGTCTAAAAAAAGTAGCCTAAGTTACTCCCTGGATCATCAGCTACCTGCCAGTGAAAGTCTCGTCAAAATCCGTCCTGCCATTCTAGAGATTACCCGGAACAAACGGACAGATACAGACGAAAAAAAAATTAACTATATTTTTGGTACAGGTACTGTGTATTACATACATATGAATTTAGTAAAAATTGGTTATTTTAATATTACAAACAGACACTCCAATTTCATTTATTCGTATAGATAACTTCTGACACTTCATATCAGTTTACGAACACTTATGTTGTAAATACTTTTTTTTTATTTTAAGTACTTGAAAGATCCTTCTACACTAATTTATTTTATCGTAATAGACTTCCATGAACGACGAAGCTATGGATCATCAATGACACAGTATCATGCACAAAATACATAAGTATATCTAGAATAGATTCGCGAAACAACCATCTAAGTTGGGCAATTGCTTTATAAGAGACCCTACTCTCACCCTTCCCATTTTTCATTATCCTTTCACTCCTTTCTTTGACTCTTCTTTAATGTATTTATCAATAAAGCAAGCTACAAAGGAAACAAATCAAATACTCTTGCAATGATGACTGATCCAAATTAAATCTAGAAAAAGAGGAAGAAAATAATGCTGGTAATGTAATAATTTCTTTCTGTAATCCTCAGATGGTCTTTACGAGTCTTGGTACTCTTTATATCCTTCATTTTACATAGTGCATGAACTTGTAAGTATCTACAAATTTTCAATTACGTGAGAACTAACACAAACTACGAACAGGCTCACAGTTATTAGAACAACGACAAGGTTAATTGTATACTATACCTTTTGTAATTATTGTAAACAGTTCACACAACCAAACAAGCTCAAATAAAAAATTAAAAACCCCCTACGCAAGTACTTAATCGAGTACCTAATTCGCCAAAAATGCCTCATATATTTTTGGAAAAGAGTTGATACTTTTACACTGCTGGAGCGATATTAACCAAACAGTTGAGAACCATTGCAAGGAAACTGACTTTCAAATGAAAACATCAGAATAGGTACATTCGTTTAACAGTTACGATGCCACAGACAGACCCACACACTCACAGACAGACAGACCTCGACGTCAAACTTATAACACTCCTCTTTTTGCGTCGGGAGTTGAAAAGTAGTCAACGCAGTCCTATTAGATTGACAACTTGCAAACTAATACTAAAACAACATCTTCATCATAAACAAAGGATATATTATCGATACTATTATTTAGAGAGGTAAAGTTTGTGACGTTGTACTGGGTAATTTCTGGATCTACTAAACCGATTTTGATAATTCTTTTACCAATAGAAGGCTACGTTCTTTGTGAGTAACATAGGATATATATAATAACCCGAAAAGTGGAAAAAGTTCTTCGTGGTAGCCAGATTTGCAAATGAAATCGGAGAAAAAAATGTTTACCGCCCAACGAAGTGGGCACGGGTCAGCTAGTCTATACCTACAAATAAATTAAATTGGAGTCTGTTTGTTATATTAAAATAACCGATTTTTACTAAATGCATATGTATGTATACACGGAACATGTACTGAAAATGTATTTAAAAAAATTGTCTGTCTGTCTGTTCCGGGCAATCTCTGGAACGGCTGGACGGATTTTGACGGAACTTTCACTGGCAGGTAGCTGATGATCCAGTGAGTAACTTAGGCTACTTTTTTAGACTAACTTTGTCCCACGTCTTTACTCGCAATACGACGACAACCGCGGGTAACACGGCGGGGTTCAGTTAGTAAATACTAAAATATGACATGATGTTATAAAACTATAATAGGTTTATTTTAAGTCATTTGTAAGATAAAGTATCTATTATATAGATTATTTTATAGATAAAAACATAGTTTTCATTTGAATTAATGTTAAATATTAAAACACGTGGCAATTATCAGAAATTTATCAGTTAATTTATTCAGTATCTAAGAAATTAAAAAAGTTTGTTGGACTATAAAATAATATAGTATGGTACATTCGTATTTATAATCTAAAATTTATATATAACCATTAGGGTAAACGTGTTCCGCGTCTCAGCAAACGCAACTAGGTGGAGTGATGAATTCAAGATGACAGACAGGAGCTGGATGCGAGAAGTCGAAGATCGAACCAAGTGAGAAGCCTAAGTTCAGCAAGAGACTGCGATAGGCTGATGATGATGAATCTATAATCTATACTAATATATAAAGCTGAAGCTAATCTCAGGAACTACAGATCCGATTTAAAAAAAATCTTTCAGTGTTAGATAGCCCATTTATCGAGGAAGGCTATAGGCTATATATCATTACGCTAAGACCAAAAGGAGCGGAACACAATTGAAGAATGTTACAAAAACGGGGGAAAATTATCACGCTACCGGCAATAGGAGACGCGAACGAGGTTGCGTGGGTCAACTAGTATATCAAATTTCGTGACATCCCTATGACGAGTCACCCGCGTCTCACCTGCCCAGTTTACCGACTGGCGCACGCGCATTGGGAGCGAATGCCGTATGACACAATACAATGTTAAACATTTTGTTCTTATCCCACAAGCTTGTATTATAATATAAACATGCACACAAGGGGCATGGTAAACGGAAGCTATAGATTCAGGTTGTTGAACTTTGACAGGTTGTTTGTGTCACTGACTTCAAAAATACTGTTAAGGATATAAAAACGAGAATATACGTTTGTTGAAAGGACTAATTCTACCGTTATATATGAAAACATAAAAATGTGAAACACACAGAACACAGAAGTATAGTAATGATAAAACGGTATGCTAAAAATATTCAAATTAGGTATCATATTAATTAAATTATTTTAATAAAAACAAAAACTGAAACCCGACTTCTTAATAGTAATTACTGAAATTAGCAAAAACAAGTATCACATTATCTATATAAAATTTCGACTGAAGAATGCGTTGTTTTGTTTGTACTAAATATACATTAAATACTGCAATGGTAACGCATGCCGGTTTCATTTATGTACCTAGTTACATCAACTACATAAATAGTATAAATGGAATAACATGAAACTTTAAAGAAGACGATTAAGTTGTAAGATTTGTTCCGTTTCTGACTTCATAAAAAGAAACAAGCTATTGCCCGCGGTTCCGCCCTCGTATTTGTTCTCGCGGATACAGTAGCCTATTTCTCTTGTCAAAGATCAAAGTATTTATTTATTTTTATTATTTTTTTCTATGTCTCCGATTATAAAGACCGGCAACGCACTGGTGACGCCTCTGGTGTTGCAGGTGTCTATGGGCGGCGGTAATCGCTTACCATCAGGCGATCCGTTTGCTCGTTTGCCCCAAACGTTTACACAAAAAAGTCATATCGTATAATAGTCATCGTTCACACGTGTATCGTAAATTTACCTCAAGTTGTATTACTTAACGCTTACAAGCATAGGTATTATCATATTGTTGAATGGTGTCGCGTGTATCTACCCGTGACTGACAACAATTATTCCAGCGCACGTATTGGTGTAAAAAAATTACAAGAAAAAGGTGAGAGTTATTTTTTGTACAACACTTTTTAGATGCCGACATGCATATAAAAAGAAAACGTACAAGGTAACGTAGTTTTTAGCTTTTTTTATAGAAGACTTTTGTAGTACTAGTACCCCTACATTGATGGACCAGCCCCCCTTGCCAAGTTGCAAGCTTTCTTCGTTCTGCAATCGTTAAAGCCTAGGGGCTGTTGTTGAGTGGATAATCACCTTGACTGCTAAGCCTTGTGTGATAAACACGATCATTTGTTCTGTGTTGTGTCTAGGTGTAATTTATTTATAAAATTCATAGATTTAGAAACATATAAAAATATGTTTGAAGATCTGACTTTTAAAAAGTGTGGACATGAGCTTCTTTGCCAGTATTCTTCTCATAAGGCTCTACGCATTTTGGAAACTGGAAGTTATGGATCGACACAAACAGGCAGTGAATTCTGTTGTTTTCACCTAATTCACCTTGATAATGTAAATCTGTGGCGTCTGTTTGTATTGATCTATGATATTTAACTGTAGCTTCAATTTAACATTCATAATTTTCACTTAGTGTCATAATTGAATAAATGATTTTGAATTTGAATCTATCAGCCGTCTGGCTGCCATAGTAAATTTAATAAAATAATAACAGTAATATTATTTCAGACCATATAAGTTGTGTTAAATGCTAACAACACTTCTATGATATGCTGTTAGAACTTTTTGTACATATTTAATACGCCTAATTTACATATCTACTAGATACATTGAGATAAGAAAGATTATAAGTTGTTTTTGTTTCTCTTCTTAATACCTTATGTAATAAGAAGATTTATCTTCACTTTGGACTCTGAAATATAATCAAATACGTGATAAACTCTAGTGCAAATTCTGATAAAACAAAAATAGGAACATTGTTCGTGTAAACAGAAAGGTCGAATATTATCAATAGGTGATAAGGGTATCTGATAGCGAAGTAGGAACTGCACTTTGTCAATGATAAAAGGGGCTTTAAACAGTTTTATGGTAAAAGTTAAAGCTGATGCTGAATATTTTATTAAATTTGCTAGTAGCGTAGAATTAACCATCATTTACTTATTTATTACATACATTAGAATCTTCAACAAAAGATATACCTACACAATCATACATAGTAATTGACTAAAGAGATTTTACGATGATGTATTCCTTCACTTAGTAGTCCGAGTTTACCTTTTCTTTCTATTATTACACTCCGTTTCTGAAGAAACTGTGCCTCGCACAACAAGACTATGGAATGAACTGTCACCTGATTTATTCCCGGACCAATAAGTCTTCTAAACTTTCAAGAAAAGAGCGTACTCCTTCTTAAAAGGCCGGCAACGCACTTGTGACGCCTCTGGTGTTGCGGGTGTCCATGGGCGGCGATAATCGCTTACGATCAGGCGATACGTTCGCTCGTTTACCTGCTATTTCATAAAAAACCTACAGGAGACTATAGCAAGCAAAAAGAAATACCTAATATCAACTAAGCGAACAAAGTTTAAAGGAGTTTATGTCCAGCAGTGCACTTAAGGGCTATTAATGATGATGATAAAGCCTACAAAGTTACTTGACGTAATGTTAAGTACATGGATGACCGAGCTTTACTCTGTATTTTTAAACAGTTTTATTTAGCTTAACCTGTTTTACTTTGTTTTTTTTTTTAAATTAATCCTACCTAGATCGATTTATCGCTCCCGAAACCCCCTGCATACTAAATATCATGGAAATCGTTGGAGCACTTCCCGATATTCAGATTAAATACAATATTTGCTAGTTTAAAGGTATTAAATAGATTAAAATACATTTTATATTTTAAAAATAACCAAAAATAAAACAATAAGTAAACTAAGCAAAACTTACATAATTTAAAACGTTGAAGCTTGCATTACACGAAAGCTTTCCGTCATTTCTTACATCTAGAGAAACTTAGATGCTTTCCCAATTTAAAAGTTAATTCAAGTAGAGATGCGTTTAATAAATATCATAGACTCTAAATTACTGTTAGATTTATATGCGAACATCGATTTAATTCAGTTCTATAGCCATTTATCAAGATTTCTATCAAGACATTTCTAATTTAAATCGAATAATAACAATTCGACCATGAGATTACCTGATAGTAGTAATACAATATACGTTTATAATTAATCAATCAAGATCTCGTATAAGACCTGCTATGAATGGCCAGTTTCATCTACTGACACAGTTTCTTTGCTATATCAAACCCCATGTAATGTCGGTCCACTACATTTGCGATAGTAAGAGCGGAGGCATAAGCGTTTTTACCTATATGTGCTGCTGTCAAATTCTATTCGCCCTCTCTCCTTTGTTTTAAATTGAAAGTCTGTTTAATGTACATATTTCGTATTTAAGAAGCCATAGATTTACTTGATTACTTCCTTCCTGCATACACTTTGTACGGTTGTGAATTTACTGTTTCTAGACTGGGTGTGCAGTTCCCGGCGCAGAGTGGCCCACCGTATGATTTTAGTCGGTTGGATTCCAATACACCACCCTCCGCAAACCCCTGGGGCATACGGAAAAAATGTGTACTGTTATAAAAACAGCAGCTAAATAGGCGTATCATATTTAAATGTGACATCACAGAATAGATGTTATTTTCAAGCTTGTAGATAAAGGAATCTATTACGAGTAATTGTGCAAGGTCTCAGACTAAAATTTCTATTGCTTAATTTATCGGTTTAATTTAAGAGAGAATGAAACAAATCGCAATAAATATTAGCTATTTCAAATTAGGTAAATATCAATTGAAAAAATACACCACACAACAATAATGTAATAAAGGCTTATAAAACAGAAGAAAAAAAAGTAAACAAATTGGCAAAGCTATTTAAACGCACTGACAAATAATGGGCAAAAAATTTCAAAACAGGTTGATATAATTGCGATTTTTATGGCCCATGTAGAAACATAGGCATTCATTGTATGCAGATGATGTGACAGACGGCGAAAGTAGATCCCCTCGGCGCTCCGGCGCGGGAATCGAACCGGCAAGCCTTTCATTTCGGTGTACTGTGTGGTAACTAACGACCTTACTTGAATATAAAAGCGGTTTAGTTGAAACCAAGTGCAGCATACAATTTTTTTATTGCATTTTAAGGTGTGCACTTGTTAAGAACTTGTGTTTTTAATGTAACAGCATTTCTGAGGAAATTGGGTGATACACACATGTTTAACAAGTTTACGTGAGTGGTCCATTAAGTAATGAATGAGATAATGTTGAATTAAAGTCAAGATGCATGTTTATGATAATAGAATTACTGTAGATAATGTAGCAAGAATGGCAAGGTTTCTTCCTATTATACTCGAGGCTTTTGTAAAAGAAAGCTTTCGCTTTGAGCGCTCGTCATCTGAACATGGCCTAATACTCAGTGTGGTTGTTACCTGACACCATTTTCATGACAGACATGTATTCCTTGATAAGAACCCAACGTGTTTCAAAACATGGTCGTTTTCGAATTACTAATTAGTGTAAAACCGTAAATTCTTAATTAAGTCTTATTGGAAGAGGATTGCCATTCATCCTCTGCATAACAATCGAGATGGGTCAATCTAATAAAAGACCCAACATCTCCCAATTTTCCCACTGTAAAGAGACGCACAGGACAGAAACTGGTGGATGCATATCTGCCGACGTAACCCTGATTAAGAACCTACCCCAGACATGGACAATGATTTCCTTCGAGTTAGAATGGAAAGAAGCTTGTTTTTGGCTTCATTTAAAACAGTTACCCAGTTATGAACTGTCAAAAGTAATTTTCGATTACATAATATAGTGTAACATGCAACTTATGGACTGTACATAAACTTGTAATGAACAGGTTTGCGAAAGTAGAACTAGATTAACGTTGGAAATTAATAAATCTATGCTAATATAATATTATAAAGCTGAAGAGTTTATTTGTTTGAACGTGTTAATCTCAGGAACTACTGGTCCGATTTGAAAAATTATTTCAGTGTTAGATAGCCCATTTATCGAGGAGGAAGCCAATTTATCATCACGCTAAGACCTACAAGAGCGGAGCACCAATAAAGAATGTTACTAAAACGGGGGAAAATTAGCACGTCACGGGCAATAGGAGACGCAAACCAGGTTGCGTGGGTCGGCTAGTAATATTATGTAATAATAATATAATTTTCATTTATTCAAATACACCCAATAAAACTCATTGTGTTTAGTAATAATTAAAGTTACATCTATGTTAGTAAAATATATAATAAAAAATATTATAGGCCTCAATATTGTTCTATTCTGTTGTTTTAATCGATTTCAAAAAAGGAGAGACTACGAAATGTATGCACCAGTTTAGCTTTTTTTAAGAGGACCTTTTCTTTTACTTGACATTTAACCCAATTTAAATTTGAAGAAAAAATTCCCTCTCTAAAAATGAAAAAATAAAAAATGGAGATACAGTTCATGGCAATTAATCATTTGAATTTGCTATCCTGCAGAGAAGCTAATACTTTCTTATTCACTTTCATTCTTCTAGTTCTAAAAATGAAAAAAAAAAACACTGTCTATTACACAAGCGGGTCACACTTAAACGATTGTTACACATATCTCTCTGCCCACAAACAATCGATCTTTACATAATTAAATAAACCGATGTCGAAAGTGAAACGAAAGTAAGTTGACATACCAACACAGTGTGTGTTATGCAACATAATTACATGCCATGGTTACTTAACGTTAACGTCACTTGTGAGAACGGACCACCCTAGTACTTCCCGTTTGACCTTTCCGTTGCCAATATGTCCAGTTAATCTTTTAAGCAGTTAAGAGATACGAAGAGCTCACAGAAAATCTGTGATAAGTAAATCTTTAAATTTGAATTTTACCTTTATGGTTAAAATGATAAGTGAGCAGACGAGACTCTTGATGATAATTTATCATGTTTATTTGGACATCTTCAAGTGCCATAATTATAGATGAACTGTACTGTAATAACTGAACAATCCATCAACGGCATTTAATAGTTTATTGGTGACTGATACTTCATTACTATACTAAGCTGGACAAGTTCACTCCAAAGGGAGGTACCTGCACACCTGGTTAACGTGGGTACAGTAGGAAAAAACTACGTCCCCTGAACAGCATGTACATAAAAAATGCAAGTGTGTTGTCATTTGAATCTTCCCCCAAAATTCGGTAAAAAACAACTAAAGCATTGTTTTAGGCCTTGAAGTCCAGGCACAGGGCAGAGACCTGTTTTAGATGTAACTGGCCTGGAGTCTTCGAGACCACGACCTGTTTCCTGCAAAGTTGTATCACTCCGGAGAAAACCCATTCTTGCCGTAGCATACTTTTGCTCCGACTAAAAGTTTCACAAACCACCACAATAACAAGACTTAAATAGTGGCACTAATCTTGTATGGCTGTCTGTCACCTAAAGAATATTTAATTTGCCAACACTAGATTGGTAATATCCGTCACTTATCGAGGGTATTGTGGTCTACTCTTTGTCAACTACAGCCATATTAAGTTCCAATTGACAATTATTCATGGCCATTCCATAGTAAGTTAATTTTAGGTAACTTGGAGGAAGTTACAATCTATAAAACACTAATTGATTGTCTCATATTATGGCCCTAGCTGGTAAATCTAATTAATGTACCGAAATATTGCTTCTTGTTTTTGACAATTTAGATTCATAAAAATGTAGTTGTATTAATATAGCAAATTTAAATTATTATTCTTTGGAAGTTTGATGAAATATGTCGGTATCTGATTTCTATCAACAGTTTTTCTATTCTACACAATATATTTCCAATAGTTTTAAGTATGTTAATCACATAGATGGAGGTCTTCCATGCATATAAATGCGCACGAACACCTGCAGTTCGGGTTTGAATACCAATCATTAAGAGTAACAGACGCACATCTAACCTCCTTTGACCGACTGACCTACAGGTTCATTAGCTGGCACTTGAATGCTTTGTAAGGCTGGTTCGGAATTTGAATGATTTCTAAACATTCCAAATTTGAATGGAATTTATTTGTTTGTTAACCGATACAGCCATGAAGAACTATAAACTTAGTAACGCTTTACGGTCGTAAAATTAATATATAAGTACAACATACTACAAAATTACTTGGTCTGACTGAATGACCAACGCAGATCCTAAGCCGCTATAACCTATAAATTTTGGCAGGTGATGCACTTTTGATGTAAGCAACCTAAGAAAGGGTTTCTTGTGATTTCATCCCAACGGAAGTAATTTAGGGATACGTTAACATCATAAGTTCGTCATTTTACGAAAAACAAGAAATTAAGAACCCTCGCAACTTCATCTGCATCTTTCAAAAGGAAAATGTTTTTCCAGTTCTTGCAATATCTTTCATTGGTACATATACTATACCCACAAAATAGGTAATAGTAACCTTTGCTATTGGCATAAGGCGAAACCGGTCAAGATTAAAGTTAATTAAAATAGTGGAATGAGTACAAGTGAGGTTAAATCTAGAATGTATGTATTTCAACAACTTCTATCAAGTGCCGACAATCGAGAGTATAACTACACAATAAATAGGCTATTTCCAACCCAAAAAAAAAACAATTCGAAACTGTAGGTAACTTTTAAAACAGTCATATAAAGACTTCGTAGATCCTTTACATTCATATTCAATTGTTTTAACCGACTTCAAAAAAAGGAGGAGGTTTCTCAATTCGACTGTATATATTTCTTTTTCTTTTATGTGTGTTCGCGGATAACTTCGTCGTTTATGAACCGATTTTGATGATTCTTTTCTTAATGGAAAGAAGATGTCCCGACGTTGGTACCATGATAAGGACATTAACATCTGATCATAGCATATTCTTCATAATCTTCATAACCTTATTCATTTAAAAAGAAGGAGTGTCTTAAATCCGTGTTAAAAGGATAATAACAGCCCACTGGACAGTTGTGAATGGACCGGTTTATTTTTTCGGTGACACCAGATGCAGTTGCGACCTTGCGAGTGAACGGCTCTTACTCAATGCCGATACATTATCAGCATTGTCACCTGTGCTAATAAATGAACGAAATGTGCTATTACACCTACCTGTATACTTTAATTATATCTATATGACATAATAGAACAATTGACTTGCTATTGTATTTGTTTAATAATAAGGTATACCGGTAATAGTCTTCATTATCTTCGCCTGGATATCTTTAGATGCAATGATGATGCTTTAGTTCGTGTATTATCGTTAACAGCCTGTCTGACATCGTACTCATCTCAACAATTCTTTGTCCTGAAGGGAGATTACACTGGATCAACAACCCAGTCATAAACTATTGGTAGGTACAACCGAATCGACAATACCCAAATTTTTTAACTTTTGCAACTCTACTTATCAAAAAATAACGTCACTTGAAGACAAAGAAGAAGAAATGTGGTTATCTTCACATAGGCTTTGTCTAGTTAGGGATCGAAGTGCCGTGCGTGAGACATGTGATGTTAGGATAATAAATTATTCTATTGTGGGATTTGGCAAATCAGTATACGTTTTTTCTGTTAAAAGACTGTAGACTGAAGGTGTGGCATAACGGAGTCTGGGAATGTGTCCGATACAACTTGTGAATGTATGTAACAGAATAATGTCTTCCTGTCTTTCTCTCGACTGCAGTGATTCAATTGACCTCCCAATTGCGTCACTGCTATATGATGGCTCAACGTACTTAATAACTTTTAGCAATCGGTATTATTATATCTACTAGAGTATGTGTACCTAAATTTATTTCTGTATGGGGTGTTTCCTACAGTTTCATTTGGGTGTCGCACCGTGATGTTTTATCCATTTTAAATTTAAAAACTCAAAGTAAGTTTGTCTGTCTGTCTGGTTCGCTTTCACGTCTAAACTACTGCATCTTCTTTAATGAAATACAGCATGAAGATACTTTGATTATTGAGGAAGAACATAGACTATTCTTTATCGCGATAACCTACCATAACACGTGGGTCACAAATCACAATGTTGTATTGTCTGCATTCGCAACGAGTATGGCGACCACTACTCTTGGATTCTGCATGATGCTTTCTATTAAACAGAGTATTCACTTTGGCAGGCTCATATAATGTACATAGTATATAAAATACATACATATAAAAAAAAAATGTTTGCACCGCAGGTTGTTTACGATGAAACATGCAAAAAAAAAAACATATTCACACGATCCTCTATGTCGCTAAGTTGGTCATATCTCAGTTGATAAGAGCCCTACTCGATATTGATAACAGATACCTTTCGCTTTTTGACGTCACTTCCTAGCTGTAAAATTAAAATCTTTTTTATCGAAACGATAACGAGTTGAGTTTGTCAATAATAACCGATGATAGCTGGAAATTCCGCATCAAAGCCAACAAACAATGATTAGTTAAATTAGGATTTTCGATAAAGGAGGACTCATACGAAGTATTTCATTCTTTTTAACCGACTTCCAAAAGGAGGAGGTTCCCAATTTAATATTTTATAATGTTGATTACTTATTTATTTTTATTTCATTATTTATAAACAGAAAAAGAATTCATAATAAATAATCTACACTAATAATTTAAATTCGAAAAAGCTTTTACCGCTAAATAGCAGAACCAATTTGGATGAATTTCGGTATATAATTAGATTGGGCCTTGGACAAGGCCATAGGCTACATTTTGTTGCGATTATCGATATAAACGCAGACGGAGCCGCGGGCAAAAGTTAGTATATATATAATTTTTTGAGACAAATTAGTATAATTTAATAATTAAAATGAATACATTATTACATTCATTTAATTCGGTATTGAAATAAAAATAAATTTATAAAGATTTAAGTAGGCAACAAATCGTTGAAATCATTTAGGTACGTATGTTTAATTGTAGCATTGAAATGAAATGAATGATTTACTTTTTTTCCGGACCACGGTGAAGGCAAAAGGAAGACTAGTAATTTTGGCAGTCATTGTATGCTAAATGTTTTCCACTGTAGCACCTAAACTACTGAAGCGATTTTAATAAATGAGGTGTCAATTGATACGCAATAATGGTCCGGGCTACATGGGCTATACGAAGGATAATGGCAGGTTTGTTTGGGACTTTTATTCCACCTGGCATATTTCACGGTAGGGATTGTTTTTGTATTTATTGGGCTGCTAATATCGCCGACAATAACATTTTAAAATGTCTGATTTTTACAACATTGCGTTAAAAAGTTAATTTACTGTCCACACAAATATCTGCTCAAATTACTTTGATATAGAACTATAGAAGACTGTAACGAAGGAATTAGGGTAGCCTAAGCCATTTGGCAGTTTCTGGTGGTCTACCAACCTAGAACTACGATCTCTTAGTTTTTAATTTTAGGGTTTCACTGGTAATTTTAGGTAAACAATGATGATTTTAGGGCTTCGGCCCATTAGGCGTGATCACCTCGCCTGATAGATGATCCTCACTTGGTGTTGGATAGACTTACGATATGATTTGACGTTTAGATAAACTTCTAGCTAAATGTTATAAAATGACTAAATTCACTAATAAAGTCAATAAAGATCCCTTGGTGGATTTATTTAGAGCGTGGGGAATGGGCTCTTACTGCTTAAGTCTTAAGTATTGTAATACCACATTCAGGTATACAGTCTTAGTAAAAACAACTTTCATGCATAAAATGCTAATCTCATTTTATTTACTATTTAAAAATATCTAAATATACCGCTATTTTAAACCGCTGCAGTTGTAGCTAATAATAAAAGCAGTTAAAATCAACCTAGTATTTGTTATGAATTAGTAACTCAAGTTTAAGTAACTGACTGTTATAAAACACACCTAGGTGTAACCGGCTTCAGACGTGACCTGTCCCAGGCAGTAATCACGCTGGTGGAAGAGGAGGACAAGAGTGCAGTGGTATCTATATGTGAACGTAAATGATCCAGAAAGAGTCTGCTGAACGGAGCTAGAAGACGTCGGTGATGATTTCAACCGAAGATTTAGTAACTATAATACAAAGTTTTTTGTTCATCACTAAACTAAATGTTTGTGTCAGGGAAGTATTAGGTATCTTAGAATATTTTTCTAGATTCCGCCGCGCCGTCATCTAAAACTTGATCATAAATTCATAGTTTACATTTCTATTAGCTTTCATTTTTAATTTATTAATCAAAATAAAAATTTCTCTAGTTTAAAGTTTTGGATTATAAAATATTTATTTACTTACTTTCAAAACTTAACTAAGTGAAAATTCACATTCTTGTTATAGTCAAATAGATTGTGTTAGGAGGGTATGACAAAAGCGGACTAGATTCGTCTAATCTAAAATAAAATTAATGTAAGGTACTCCCTTAATTATTATCAGTTATCTGCTAATGAAAGTCCCGTCAAAATCAGTCCAACCATTCCAGAAATTAACCGGAGCAAACAGACAGATACCCAAAAAAATTAAAAAAATATATTTTTATTTTGTTAAGTACCATATTTACTTTCATGTGCAAGTGTGCAATGTGTGTGAAATTACAAACAGATACTTTAGTATTTAATTGTTTTGTGGTAAATACTGTACCAGTGTCGGAAAAAAATTTTTTTTTTCTTTCTTTCCTTCTTCTTGCTAAGTAGTTGTGCAAAAGAGAGCGGTCAACCACCCCGATTTATTCGCACGTCTGCGTATGCGCATTCGCTAATGAGCCTGTAAACCTCAATACGTTACTATCACGGCTACACACTATTTTAAATTGCAAAGCGAATGCTCCCTCACGATTTAGTACGCATGATGCTTACTAAGTACATTCCGTATTACGGATTTCGACCTCCAAATTTAAACTAATTTTTGAGTAGAAATAAATAAATAAATATTTCGGACATCTAACACACAACGCCATCTAGTCCCAAACTAAGCAGAGCTTGTATTATGGGTACTAGAATACTTATATACTTTTTTTTTTGTAAATACATACATATAATACATAGAAAACACCCAAACTCCGAAATAAATATTTGCAGATCATACAAACATTTGTTCCGACCCGGGAATCGAACCCGAGACCTCAAGAACAGCAGTCGCGTACGCTACCACTGCGCCACCGAGGCAGTCGAAAGGAGTCGAAAGGAGACATTCTAGTGCTTTACTTACCAGGATTCACCTATTTCCCCGGCTATTGGGGTTCCTACACATAACTGCGATGCGATGCGACGCGGCGTGAAGTTTTTACGGTGCATTCCTGCGAGCTCGCAGATATTTGCGATGTATTGCGAATTCGCAGTTATGTGTGGGAGCCCGTAGTACCCGAGGTGTGTGCTTTTTGGTCAGTTTCAGTCCGATATAACCATCAACAGGTGAAATGGAGTGCAACACTGACTTGACGCTACTAATAAAATTTATAATTATCAAAAAAAACTGTAATCTTTACAATATCTATTATAGAAATATTTGCATTAATACGGACCGCGATTCGCGTTAAAGTTTATTTACGCCACAGCTAATATTAAATTCAATATATTTTATATTTCTCGTTTATTGAATATTTATACATATACAGACCTATTTTACATATACGTATAGAATATTAAAAACAAGATTTCTGTTTTTTTTAAGCAAACCATTTTACTTTAAACATATTCTTTACCAGCGATTGGTAATTTATTAAAGGATTTCGAATCGAGTCATGTCTCAATTCATTTATTTTAATAATTGACTAATGTCGACTAGCTTCGCCTTGAAATTTAATATTTTAAATAATAATAAAAACTAACGAGAGAGATCAGTCTGTTTATACTGTCAATATTAATGAAAGTGCGAAATAGAAGTAAATAGTTAACTAATTTTCACTCTTCAGTAGCCAATGTCCACATTCACACTAAAGATTAGCAATATATATACTAATACTTCTCACTTTCACTAGTCAAAGTGTAAACAATACTTGACCTGAAGCAAAAACTGTTTATTTCTTGTTGTTGATGAAAAACTAACCATAATTACTATGAAGTAAGTATGAACATATAAATAAAATGTAAAAAGTGAGTAACTCCGAGTTATTAGAGCACTAACATAAAATACACCTAATGTTTACATAATTACAAAGGCAATTATGTAAAGTTTTTTTTTGTAATAACATTCATAAGACTTAATATCAGACATCTACGCTGGTTTAGGACAATGGATTAACATATTCATTCTTATCTGGTAGTCACCAAGTTGCCCAATCTTTTGTCTAAACATTACAACACTAACTCCATAAACACTACCTAGTTAATGAAGCAACCAGGCCGCAAACATTGTTATCAGCGTCACGTTTACCTTATAAAAAAAGAGTTTATCTATGGCAAAGGCAACAGCCGGTATGGTGCGGATGCGGCCGGTGACCTCCTCGAACAGGTATAGACAGGCGGAGCAGTGAAGCGCCATCTTTTACGATAATTCTCTAATCGATGGGTGCTGTGCAGATTACTCGTTTAGTTACGGTTTTTTATCTACTATGTTTCAAATCACCAACTAAAAGCCGTTATATCTATAATGTCAGTATTATTATTATGAAATTGTAAGTAACCTTATTATTTTATATTAAATGTTTTGTCGCTACTTAGGATTTAGGTAACTTTTTCAATTCGTATATAAATCATTTTCAATTAAGTCTGTTTTTGCAATAGGTACTGTTAAGCAAAATGTAAAACTTACGGTGTTGTTGTTAGTACCTAAGTCTTATTTTGTTTTTATGTACCTATATCCTACTCGATATTAATATTTCTGTACTCTTAGGAATAATAATATATCTGAACATACAACCTTTATCTTCTTACATATAAAAATCAATTGCTGTTCGTTTGTCTCGCTAAAACTCATGAATGGCTGGGCCGATTTAGATGATTTTAGTTTTGAAATGTTTGTCGTAGCCTAGGGAAATTTTAAACGGTGAAATATTAAAAATAACTTGAAAGTCCAAATGTCACGTGTACGAAGTAGATAGGTAGTAGCATAAATAAATAAATATAATGCAAAATGCGTATTTACAACCACATAATAAGTTATAAGTTCTTTAGATGCGCTATGTATATATAATATCCAAGCCCTTCATTAACCGATTAGTTTTAATCGATAATCCAGTTATCACACTATCCTACTATCCCATCTCTTGTAATGTTGAAACCGTAAGTCTTTTATTCTAAACAATGTTTCAATAATTAATTAATGGTACGTAGGCCGATGTCAATTAATTTCTGTCTACACTATTACTATGATTGATGGATATGATAATGAAGATGCTGTTGTAATGTATAAAGACAAATACGTAGGTATAAAATAAGTATAGGTACTCATCCCCTTTGAATGAAATATGCGTTACGTTAACTGGGGCCTTATTACGTCTTAGGCAATGCGAATGAAGAAACAATGAAAAACTAAAAATAATTTGCATCCTCATAACAAGCAGACAATCACGCTAACACGCTAGATAATTATCCGTGGGGTGACGCTATCGCCATGCGTCCCATTGGTGTCGTAAGGAACTAAAGGAGTAAATTACGCAGGGCAACATCATTGCAAAGAGAGGGAAAAATTGAAACAAATCCTTCACCAGCCTGTCTAGTCAGCCATAGAGGTATAGAGGGCCAAAACCTCCTTTCGAAGATACCTATTTAGAGTAGTGGACTTTTATAAACTGTTGACGTTGATGAATATACCAAAAGCCCTAATTTTAGTAGTAGCATTTACGTAATAGGGAGATTGGACATTGCCGGTTAACAGGTATTTTTAAAGGACTTCAAAAAAAAGGAGGAGGTTTCGCAATTCGACCGTATATATTTCTTTTTTTTTTATGTGTGTTCGCTGATAACTTCTTCATTTGTGAACCGATTTTGATGATTCTTCTTTTAATGTGGTACCATGATAAGGACACTAAGATCTGATGATGGCATCCAAGAGAAATCGAGTCAAACCTTGAAGTCGGTTTTATTTTTGTTAAAATTTTACTTGTAGAGATAAGATTAGCTGAGATGACAATTGGGGTTATTTATATTGCAAGAAAAGGTAGATAAGAAGTGAATGTAACGACAGGGATATTGCTTATACGGATGTATGTGAATGTAACTGCTCCACCAAGTCAGGGTCGAAAACTAGTAATTCGGATTGGCTATATCCGAGCCTTCTAATCGATATAGATATTTCAAATAACAATAAATCTTACTACCAATCACACATTTTTTCATGACGTTTTAAGTCGAAAAGTTTGCAATGAGTTGAGCTGTCGGGAATGTATTTTTTTTATATGAACTTGCCAATGTGACTCTACTGTGCCTAATGGAAAGAATGAGCAGATGCCAAGAGTAATTTTTTATATTACTAATGTATTGCACATGATTTGTGACAACAACAAACAGAACAGCGCTGATTTCACTACGGACGGTACTGCCCTCGCACATGCGGACCCCTCCCAGATCACATGTCCATACTAGGCTAACCTGTTGATTCTCCACTTTTGATTCACTACTTTCAGGCTCCCTCTAATATAGTCATCTTTCACCATATCCATTCTAGTCACACTACACATGCATCTCAATATTCGCATTTCAGCTATATGCAGGTATCTGTCATCCGATTTTTTTTATTGGTCAACACTCAGATCCGTGTAGTACGGCAGGTATGATGATCGATTTATATATTTGTCCCTTTAACGTTAAAGGGCAATTGGGATCGCAAATAGTTCCTGTTACCTGCTGCTGTTATTACTTACTAAATAAAATTACTATCAGATACTTACCTATTTATTTTCGTAACCATATAAATATTATGTATCAACCTGCATAATGATTTCTCGTCATTGACAGCTTCTAATAAGTTAAACACACTTTCAAATAATTTGAGAAAAGTAAAATATTACGATTTTGATCGTTTTAGCATTTGGCATTTTTTGACTTCGAAGAATTGAAAAAAATAGTAGCAATAATGCTAAAACATATAATAAACATAACGATATTATTGTATTTGATATAGAAGATATCAATAATATAATAGGTGCAATTTTATTATTGGAATCTTTGTGGGCGTCATATAGACGGAAACAAAATCATTAAACACTTGTAGGTAGGTATCGTATGTCAAATACCACAGAGTAAATTTATTTTTTCTCTCCTAATACCAACCCGTCTGGAACTTGAATGTCGTTGTATCGGGTACGTAAAACCGGCTTTTTCATAACATTAAGGGTACATGACTTGAGTTGTTTGCCTTGAGAATTTCCACGAAACGGATATAGCCTTTGAACTCGTGATTTACTAAAAATTTAACACCGAAATACCGTAAATTATTCACCGTTTACGGTATTATATATTTTAGGTAGGTACCTACCTATATGGCGAAAAAGGAGAGAATTAACAAAAAAAAAGGCTGAATAAATCACGTCATTCACGTCTGTTCTGTGCATGGGTCAATTATTTTTTAATTTAATCTCAATGTCAGTAAGTACCTGAATAATTTGAAAATCTACTTTTAACAGTTTTTTGAATTCTTTTTATTTAATGAACTAGCAGTGTACGATTTGTAATAACTTAAGGTCTCATTGGTACCTCTTTGTATAGGTCTGTTAGATAATGATCAGATTGTGTTAGTCTAACAATATTTCCTAGATAAAGCGATTAGGTAGGAATGTAAAATTATTTACGCATTTAATGATAGACACAAATAAAAAAAACTTTTCTTATCTATTGATTAATTATATGCTCTACCTACCTAGTATAGTAATTAAATTAAATTGCTATTTAGATTATTACAAATAACATAAGTTGTTATCAGTTTGTATCACGAAATATATTTTTATTCAACAATATCAAGGCCAGTGAGATAAATTCCATTTGACAATAATTGTGACACAAACAAAATGCGCCACAAGGGCTAAAACTTTTCAAACCAACGGTCTTTGTTTGCGTGGTTTTAGACATTACAGTAGGTTGTATTTTACCGCTAGTTCACCATGAAACATCTAACACCATAACAAAACGCTACTCACCAAATAAACCAATATTATCAGCAGAAAAATCCGACACGATTCAGTTCCGTTAAGACAAAGTTTTACCGGTGATTTTGTTCGAAAATCACGTGAAAACTAAGGTACACACACAGTTATAGTTAAACACTTCTAATTATATTCACTTTACCACAATTTCCACTATCACGAATTATGTTTCATGTACATTTATTTCAAATACATCGATACTTTTACGTAAAGAGTTTTGAATAACTACGCGCGAAGCACGTCTCACTGCGCTGGTGACATCAATACAACTAGCGCTATAGGTGCGACGCGCGGGGTGTCGATCGCGGGAACTAGTTTTGCATCGTTGACTTGTTTGACGCGATGAAGGCGACGCGGCGCAAGCGAATAGCGATGCAATAACACTATTAGGTACTTACTAAGATACTTTCCTAGGTGGTCTTTAGTTCCAACATTACACACAAAAGATATATTGCGCTTAATTTACCTACAATCTGCACATTACATATCGTTTTCATGGTTTTTCCTATCCTGGTCTATATAGAACCGCCATGATAATGTTGAACTTTTGATTGTTCTGAATCCTTTGCTGAAATAACACAACGGTCCTACTTATGAATAAACATCTGTTTTCTAGTACAAATCTGTTTTCTAGTGCATTTGTAAACAAAAGGAGTAATGGTTCAAGAGCGGAAAACAAATTTTGAGATGGAATTAAAAGATAAAAAAAGATTCAAGTTGCCTAAAACATTTTTTCTTGTTTTTTTTTTTGCAAATTTTGTATGCTGCGCAGTAGCGAAATAACCGCTAACTCGCTAAAAATCTCCCAGGACTGGATTCGCCAATTCACGCAATTTCAGCTTGCAAAATTCGTTATCAGCTCTCCGTCTATAATCGTTAACATCTTGATCATCACATTATTATTTGACCGCGACCTCTGCGTAAACAACCCTGACGGTTACCATTAGCTGAACAGTCTTATAGCACAAAATCAGGTTCAAAGACTACATACCATAGGAGTGGTATGTCGTACACCTGTTAATACATAGAAATAACCAGGGTAATACCTAGATACTACTGTTTAGATGTATTTAGTGCGCCTAGCTGGAATCAACACGGAAACAAATAACGATCTACGCATGCCACTCCTTAACAGCCTCATGAGGAAAGTGGAAGTGATATTTTATACGAAGGAAGGGAATTATGGTGATTCATAAACAGTATTAATCCAACGAGGATATGTGATTCACAATAGTGTAACTTTTAGGGTAAATTTTATTTCGGCGAAGTCCTTTCAATGACGTCACCGTGTTCCCGTTTATCTAACTAGCAGACCCACGTACGACTCCGTAGCCAAATGGCAAAAAACGGTATTCAAATTCGTCACATCTGTCTGTATATGTATTCTGTGAACCGCATTAAGATTTTCACATAAAAATAGAAAAAAAAACAATAATTTTTGGGGGCCCCCTATATTTGGAACTGAAACTGTAAATTTTTTTCCCCAAACCCATACATCAATCACTTTTTTCTGAAAAGTTTGAGCGAGAGACACCTCTATTCGTTAACCGCAATTTACATTTCATTTAATAAACTCAAATATAAGAAAAGAAATATGTAAAATTATAAATAAATAAGTGTTACTTGCTGCTACAGAACCCTTCATGGGCGAGTTTGGAAACCTGTATGCGTTTCCACCTTTGTAATGTACAGAGTGCCATTCGACACACCCACAGAAGAGACTTCAACTTTTCAATACTTATTGGGCTTTAAACCTCACAACCTAATACCTAATACGGTATTTCCTTCTTTGGTGTTGCTTACACAAACTTGAGTATAGATATATGGACTTCCTGCACTATTCGTTTTTGTTGCTTAAAATAAACCTAGTACTCAGAGAGAGTTAGAATTTCTAGCATAAAAGTATTTAACAGTTATGGAGTAGCATTACGAATATACAAATAAAACTGAATCTGAACCAAATGTGTTGCTAAGTGTAAACCTCGAGAACCACTCTCGTAATTCGGTTATTTTTTTTTATTTTCGTTAAGGCACAGAGAAGGTTCTAAGGCCAAAATCGTAAAAATTGTGACGAATTTAGTAAAAACCCCACTTATATTTTTTTTTCTATTAGAATGCGACAATTTTTGAGTAATCCAAGTCTGTCGAGATCTAGGCCGTGATCGAGCCAGTTAGATAATCTATACATATATTTAAAAGAGGAAGGTGACTGACTGACTGACAAACCCAGAGATCAACGTACAGCCCAAACCGCTGCACCTAGAGTCCTGAAATTTTGCAGGTAGTTTCTTTATATAACGTAAGTGAGAACTAAGTAAGGAATTTTTGAAATTCTACCCCTAAGGGGGTAAATCAGGAGATGAAAGTGTGCGTGTGCGAAGCCGCGTGAAAAATAATATTACTGACGTTTACTAAAGTCAGAAATCTTGCTTTGAATCAAGACTTAAGAAAGTATTAGGTGTCCATCCACAAGACAACAATTTTATTAAGAAACTATTTGTGATTATTTCTTTTTATACTTCTTAATTATTTAAAAATGAAACTTTCACTAAGATATAAGTGAGTTACTTACTGTAAATATACACTCCGTCTTCAAGTTGTGACAAGAAGGTCCGACAACCTGGTAAAGGTTGTAGGAAACTGTTGGTTGCGTGCAGCTGACTATCGGTTGTTATAACGAGCATTGGAGAAGGCCTGTGTCAGAAAAGACCTCTTTAGAGAGTAGAATCATGATAAACGGACTATCCGGTAATCAGTTCAAGTGATATGCGCAACTTAGACCTAATAATATTCCTCTAACATTGTTTTCCTTTGACTATATGCCCTTTCAGCCAGCGGTTCCCGAGATTAGCGCTTTCAAACAAACAAACAAACTCTTCACCTTTAATATTAGTATTAGTATAGTTAGTTAGTATTAATATTTGTATAGTAAATTCAATCAATAGCCTTTAATAGTCCACTGTTGGACGTAGGCTTCTCTCTCTCTCTCTCTCTCTCCTTGAAAAAGAAGTTTGACGTTTAATAAATGGAAAATTATTTACTTGACAGGTAACAGCAGTAGACAAATTGCATTTGAAATATGTTTTTTTTTACTCCTGCTTTAAACAAAACATATCTATAGCTGATAAATACCCATCTGTACCTGTACCCGAGGGTGATAAAAACTGCAGCAGCTGATGGACATATGGTCAGTGCTAGCACGAGCATCGTATCTTAAACGGTAATTTTCATTTATCCGCTTTCCAATACCTTATTTGTTGGCAATGGTGCCTGAGCGATTGTATACAGCTAGCAATGGATGTCAGCTGAAACAGGTTTGTGTGAATCTTCCTGTATGTGAGTGCGTCTCTTGCAGTAAGCAGGTGCGTCAATATTACCAGTTTTGCTATAAAAAACGTTATGTTCGTTTTATTAATAAAAGGTCTATGGTGTGGTCAGGTGGTAATGATGCTTTTTTTTGTCTAAAGCATCGATGGTTATCATGTAATGAAATAACTGAAAAGTATTGGGATCTAAAAGTATTATGATTCAAAGGACTTCAATTATAAATAAGTTTTTCCGTTTATGAGCTTATGCTTTGGCAAGTCTTTTAATTTGAACAACTCCTTGACTATATTTTGATTTACTAAAAAAGTATCTACATCAATAATAAGCAATATTGTTAGTTTGCCCTATCGACGATGATGCAAAAGTGAAACGAATTGCACTCGTGATAGGCCTGCGTTGCTCATGCATTGCGTATGCGCAATGCGCATGGCCGCTTTATAGTATTTGACACTGACAGCATAACTGTAAGGTCATGCAATTGATCCTGCTGACAGGGTATGAATGAAGCAGCCAATGTTACAAGTTTCAAGAACCCGGATCTGCTTATTACTTGATTGGGCGTGTTGCTTCTGTGCTGCTGGTTTAAGAAATACCTAAGTAAATATATGACCAAATTATCAAATACTTATAAAATAAGTAGACTACTTACACTATGAGGCCATGCTCTGAGCCACTGACTTGAGGGGGAATCTATACAATTATTCAATACTTTTTTATGTTTGTCCCTGCCACAATGACTCTACTCTGCCTGATGAAAAGTTTAAGCAGAATCCACGAGTGGTAGCTGCGAATGCAGACAATGCAACAATAAATAAATAAATATTTCGGACATCTTACACACAACGCCATCTAGTCCCAAACTAAGAGAGCTTGCATTATGGGTACTAGACAACTGATATAAATACTTAAATACTTTTTTTTTGTAAATACATACATATTATACATAGAAAACACCCAAACTCCGAAACAAATATTTGCAGATCATACAAACATTTGGTCCGACCCGGGAATCGAACCCGAGACCTCAAGAACAGCAGTCGCGTACGCTACCACTGCGCCACCGAGGCAGTAACAATGCAGCATGGTGCACCCACCTTGCCTTATTAATTCTTGGCGTCAGTTTTGTTGCTCATTTATCATCAATGGTTCCACAATGCGCTACGGTGAAGCCTTCAAGTGTACAGGTAGCTATTTAAATATATAACTATGAGTAGGTAATAAAAATTGGAATTTGTCGCCTTCGTGTCACAGAAGCCTGATTTCTATAAGATGCCTTTGCTTGGCTCTCAATCATTCGAACACAGGAAGTCCATCATTATGATTACAATCAGGTACAGTAAAACATTTTATTGCATCATTAAAGTGAGACACATACTCACACGTCCCATTGTCCTCAGGTACGGCGTACACCATCACGTATTGTACTTTCTGCTAGTGTATATCGAAAGTGTTCGAAGTGATTGTTCTATAGAAAACAGTCATCACTCCTGTTTTGTAAGAACCGTTTAGTTATCAATTGTATTCTGGCTACTGAGAAAGAAATGTACAATACAACATTGCTTAAGGTTTTGTACTCAAAAAGAGCTATTTTCAGAAACTTTCACTGAAAAAAATCGATTGAAACCATTTCTTGTATTTCAAAAAGTCCGGAGGAAGCAAGTGTTATAGGTATACTGTAACTGCATTGGTAAATATTAAAAAATGTCCCCAAACAATTCTTATTAGCAATATACCTTTCTTATCATTACTTTTTATTTATCTTTCCTTTTAGTTCTGACTGACTGGAGTACCCTGTAGACCACAATAGGCTTTTACTCTAATACGTTAGTGCGACACGTTAATACGTCCCTTAGAAGATATATCTCTTTCTTTGGTATGTCTATGAGCGAATACATCAAATTCGGTAGTACTGAATACTTTCATTACGATCACTATTCTGCCGCGCTTACGATAAATACAGTAAGTCACATTTTTGTCGATATTTAGTTAAGTATATATTTGGAATGTAGAGATCGAGACCTACATTTCTGTATATCTAAAATTTTAAAATGTGGTATAGAAAATCAAATAAGCTTAAGCATAATTACAGTATGACACATTTGCGCCAAAGCATACTTATTATGATTACAGTATGAGCACATACGGTTGATTTTTTCATAAAGTTAAAACCATTTCCCTATGTATTGCTACAGTAAGTAATTTTGCTATTATTATTTTTAAGATATGATAACTTTTCATCAAGTATCACTGAAACATATTAGCAGTAAGTGCCACATACTATTATTATATTAAGTGTTGGAAATAACACATTACTTTATTAAACCTTAAGATATCTACAGTAAGAGCATATACTATATTAATGTCTATGAGTTTCGCAATGTATTATCGTATTATCTTAGCATAAGTACAGTAAGTTGAACTTACTGTGTATATGATAAGACAGCGAATTAAAATATTTATTTTTATGCGTAGTCGTAACAACAGCAAGATTCACTACTGTACTTCTATTAAGGAATACTTCATATTAAGCGTAGGCTTGCCTGCAACATATTAGGTAAACACGTTACTTACTGCAAATATTATAAGGCGTTTAGGGTCCGAATGAGTAGGGCGGGGCGGGGCCAGTACGTCAATTTGCAGTCGCGGGTCACGCAACAACCCTGGCTGACGTGCTTCGGAGAATAAAATTGGCGCCAAAATCACTCGTAAGTACACGTTCTTTCCTAGCTTTTGAATTTTTAAGCAGTTAATAACTGGTACAGTAATATGATATAATTAACAGGTTAATATAATAAGTTTGGCACTAGTTTTACATTGCTTCGCCTAAGCAAATTATCGTCGTAACCGTTTTAAAATACCTACCGGCATATCCATATATACAAATCACAATGAATTATGTGTTTATTATTCTTATTAATTATATTAACCAAAAACATAACGAAAAATACACGAGTACTTGAAAGGGTGCAAAAAAACTATGTATTCAAGCTGGTTTAACTAAATGGATGTTAACTTTCCGAATTTTTGTTATATTTTTAAAAATCGCTACAAATATATTGCTGTACACTAAAGTTAGCTTGTTTGTATGTATGTGTTGCTTATAATTATAGTATTTTATTTTTATTTTTTTCAGGCAATATGTCTTCCAGAAGTGATCGAATTATGGCTTTGGCTAGAAAAACAGCTGCGTCAAATAATTCAAGTGCACATCAGTTAAATTTACCAGCAACTGATTGTACCAGTAACAGCTGCACCAGCGACTCTTCCATATCTGAATTCTCTAAGTACACCGACATGAATGATCAACGTGTAGTTACCGATATTAACAAAATGTGGCTGCGGTACGTAAATTTTAATGACCATCCAAAAATATTTGATTTTAATAATGAATACCAAACTTCACATAGTGCTGTAACGACAAATGATATGACTGACTTTGATAGGTTGCTTATTGAGAAAGAGCCTTTTGATATCAATTTGCTCAAATGTAATGAAACTATATCTAGTTCAGATGAAGAAAACGAAAATTCACAAATTAATAATAAACAAAGCTTATTCGAAGATTCTGATGATAGTGTTAAGGATAAAGATTATATACCTGCCTCTGACACAACCGACACGGATTGTGAAGATTCACTGATCTCACGTAGTAAAACATTTACTCCAGAAAAAGATGCTCCAGCAGTTGAGACCGATAACATTAATATTAACATAGTTTTTCTAGAACAAAATTCAGCTCAAGTTAATTGTGAGAGTGCAATTAATTTAAATAATTCAGAACAATTAAATGTAGTTAATAATCCAGTACAAGAAGGAAAAGGATTGACTAAGTCTGGTTTACCACGTAAAAGACAAGTGTTTGTAGAGTCATTAATAGAAAGAAAGAAGTTTAAAAAGCAATTACTAATTGAAAAGTTATCACTTAAAAGGGCATGCATGGAAAATTGTAGACGAAAATGTTCGACGAATATTAGCGAAGACCAAAGAAAGGTAATTAATAACTATTACAGTAAACTGAACAAAGAATCCCAGGGTATATTTATTAAGGGTATGGTTGAGACGAAAGCTGTTGAAAGAAGAAAACAAACAAGCAGGGAAATACCAAAGAGGAAACTGACATATGCATATTTTTTCACCACACTTGATGATATTAGAATAGAAGTTTGCAAACAATTCTTTCTTACAACTTTGGGATATCACCCAAAAAATGATCAGAGAGTTCTTGCTGCCCTAAAGAGACCAATCGATCAGCAAAAAGATCGCAGGGGAGTGTATGAAAGAGCCAATAAAATAGATAGAAGTACTATAAAAAGTCATGTTTTAGGGTACAATCCTGCAATATCGCACTACCGAAGAGAGCATGCTCCTAATAAGCTGTATCTGCCCAGTGATATTAATGTGCCAATTATGTACAAAAACTTTTGTGAAAAGTTTCCCGATTTGAAAGTATCTCTAGAAACTTATCGCACAGTAGTAAAAAATGAATTAAATATATCTTTTACCCATCTAGGAAATGAAGAATGTGAATTATGTGCAATATTTAAACTACATAACCCAGAACATTATAAAAATCCTGATACTACCTGTGATGTTTGTAACAAGTTTATTGTTCATAAAGTGAGATATACAGAAAGCCGAATAAAATATAAATAAGATGTGGATAATGCCATTGTTGATAAAACCACTATTCGTTATTCCGTAGATTTACAAAAAGTAATCATGTTGCCAAGATTGGACCAATATAAAGCCTCAATTTTTTGCCACAGAATAATTGCCTTTAACGAAAGTTTCGTGCCATTAGGCAAAACATCTAAAGAAGAAGTGCCATTCGCAGTTGTATGGAATGAGTCCATCTCAGGTCGCCATCAACATGATATAATTTCAACATTCAGGGCTTTTTTGCTTCACAAACGAGATGCTGAAAATGTGATTTTGTGGGCTGATGACTGTGCATCTCAAAATAAAAATTGGGCATTGATGTCGTTTTTAGTACATGTTATTAATAGTTCCTTAATATCTGCGAATACAATCGAGATACGATATTTTGAGCCGGGACATACCTTTATGTCAGCTGACCATTTTCATCACCAGGTTGAAAAAATGTTGGGAAAAAATAAAGTGTACGATTTCGATGATTATGTCCAAAGGGTAAAAATGGCAAACAGTCGCAAATGTATTGTCAAATCATTAAGTGCTTCGGACTTTTATTTATATGAAGACTTATCGTCACAATATAAACTGAAAAACATGCAAAACAGGATTTACCTTAAAAATATAATGGTAGTTAAAGTTGTCAGGGGTCAATATGTACTAATGTATAAAACAGGTCATAATGACAATTTTCAATCATTGGACTTTTTACAAGCAAAAATTGTAAAGACCCAAAAGTTTCCCGAGGTGAAGTCCAAAAACAGTCCCAGAGGAATCACTGCAGATCGTAAAGCAGATATTATACAGAAGCTTGTACCTCTGATGCCTGAGAATAGAAGGGATTTTTGGCTAAACATTCCTGTTTCGAATTCTGCAACAAATTTATTAACCGAAGAGTTTTAAGTTCATATTAAAAACAAAATATACCTGTATGTAAGCCTACATTTTGCTAGTCAATTAAAAGACATTTTACTATATATACTAACTAGCCGACCCACGCAACCTCGTTTGCGTCTCCTATTGCCCATCGCGTGAAAATTTCCCCCGTTTTTGAAACATTCTTCATTGTTGCTCCGCTCCTATTAGTAGTAGCGTGATGATATATACCCTATAGCCTTCCTCGATAAATGGACTATCCAACACCGAAAGAATTTTTCAAATCCGACCAGCGGTTCCTGAGATTTGTTCAAACAAACAAACAAACTCTTCAGCTTTATATATTAGTATAGATATATAAAGCTGAAGAGTTTGTTTGTTTGTTTGAACACGCTAATCTCAGGAACTACTGGTCCGATTTGAAAAATTCTTTCGGTGTTAGATAGTATATTTATCGAGGAAGGCTATAGGCTGTATATCATCACGCTAGGACCAATAGCAGCGGAGCACCAATGAAAAATGTTTCGAAAACGGGGGAAAATTATCACGTTACGAGCAATAGAAGACGCAAACGAGGTTGCGTGAGTCGGATAGTAATGTATATAATAACTAGCTGCCCCGGCAAACGTCGTTTTGCCATAATTTTTTTTAAGGATGGGTGACCCTTACCATTTAGGGCGATGAAAAATAGATGTTGGCCGATTCTCAGACCTACTCAATGTGCTCACAAAGTTTCATGAGAATCGGTCAAGCCGTTTCGGAGGAGTATGGCTGTATACGAAAACTGTGACACGAGAATTTTATATATTAGATTTAGTAGTAATAACCGTCCTAAGAGGTAAAATGACAATTATAATAATTAAGTGCCTTATTTTTTTCCAAAGAGAAATTATCTTAGTTTTTAGAAACTTGTTTATATTTTTGGTGTTTTCTTTATTGTGTACGAAGAAGTACAAAAACAAATTTAAAAAAAATAGGTACGGTATTTTTCTAGATACTTACAGAGCTTGATTTATTTGATTTATGATTGTTTTATGTACGAAGCAAATTGTACAAACACGAATTGTTTTTTTTTTTAGTTAGTTTATAATAAAATTAATTTAAATAAAATGCTTTAAAAATTCCATAAATGGAACTTATTTTACAATTAGTATTACCAAAGTTGTGTAATTATTTTATTAAACTATTATTTCATAAGATCTCTTTAATTTGTTTCATTTATCTACAAATAATATCGGGGAAGAGTAATTAATTATGGTTCCGGTGCTTTATGGTAGATGCCAAAGTTTACATATTGCTCCTAGCTATAATTGCAGTAAGTGAATAAGTTTCATTAGGCAAATTGTGCAATTTTTGTCATTCAATTTAAACATTTACCTCATTCCGTAATCATAATTGCAGTATGTAGTTCAAACTAAAGATTGTTACAGTAAGTCACACACTTACTGTATATATACTAAAAAACCGTTATTTTTTAATTATTAATTCCTTAATATAAATATTTTTTTCTATTTTTGCAATTTAAATATTATTTCTAAATAAAAATGAAAATAGAAAAATTGTTACATAAGCCTATATTTATCTTAAACATTTATGAAAACTTAGATTTAATTTATACTTCGGGAGAAAAGTCAAAAGTAAAATTGAAATCTTTTACCGCCTTTTTCTCAAAAGTTTCTCCAAGGCACTTACTGTATATATCACAAGTACGGCAGTATTACGCCTAGTACAATATCTATATGAACCACTTCGAAAGTAACTGGAGCATGTTGATAAACGGGAACGATATGAAACAGACAGAGATCCACTAAACAGGCATTACTTCCTGGAGACGACACGGACCACGATAAGAGTTTTTTTTATAGTGTAATGATCTGACAACCTAATGGTAAGTGACTACAGTTATTCTAGGAAACCTGTGTGGCAGCTTCTCCATACCGCACAACAAAATGCATTACAGCGCCATCTAGCGAAGACACACCGAACTCCGGAGTTACTGCTAATCCTGTATCGCGATACAGAAATTTTCACGCTGATGTAGGTAGTATAGGACTTCCACAGGCTAGGTGGAGTGATGATCTGCCCAAGGCGGCTGGCAGAAGCTGGATGCAAAAAGCTGAGAATCTAACTAAGTGGCGTGCAATTGAAGAGGCTGGACAGCAGTGATTCAACTTCCCAACACCAAAGTCACAGTCAAGTGTTAGAGTGGTCAGTACTTTGGGTAGTTTTCGGTCTTTGAAACTTCGGTAACTCCACTTTGTTTGTAACTCCAATTGTTCTTTTCCTTTTAGGAAAAAAGTAATTTATTGCTAAACACCTATACTCGTGAGGCCATGGTATCAATTCGGTTTATACGATTATTGTATCTCGTACGGCAAAACTGATCGTCGTTGTTCCAAAGACATAAACACAATTCAATACATGTACATTTTTTGGTTACTATCTATACAAATAAATAAAATTAGAGTGTCTGTTTGTAATATTAAAATAACAGCTTTTTACTATATGCACATGTATGTATACACGGTACATATACCAAAAATGTAGTTAAAAAATTGTTTGTCTGTCGGTCTGTCTGTCTGTCTGTTTGTCCCGGGTAATCTCTGGATCGGTTGGTCCGATTTTGACGGGACTTTCACTGGCAGGTAGCTGATGATCCAGAGAGTAACTTAGGCTTACTTTGTCCCGCGGCGTTAATCACGGTACGACGATAACCGCGGGTAACACCGCGGGGTACAGCTAGTAAAAAATCAAAAACATCGATCATTTCATAAACATAGAATCAAACGTTTCCTAACAATAATCACATCATTGTATAACAAAGCTATTAAAGACCAACCACGGCGCATGACTCGACAGTGAACCACTAGAAACACTTTAACAATACATGGATATATTAATCAAGACTGCACTCGTTAAACTTTCTTATTTGAAACACTTATCTTCATTCCATGAACTTTCTGTTTGTCTACGTGTCATAATTAGAAGCAATGAGTCGACGATTTGCTGATGATGTCGATGATATACTTAAAGTTGTCAGCTTTCGATAATACATACCCTTGAGGTAACTGGAAATTGATTTCTGTGTTCCGCTCAATGAAAAGTCGCTTTTTCCATTTCAAAAAGATGTGATTTTTCATTTCCATTTTCACCCGACTTATTCCATATTTTTTGTAGCCTATGCCTGTTTGTATGTTCCAGTGTAGCGTCTTAACTATTAAACCGATATTAAATAACGAGAAAAACCATAACGAAAGCAACCAAACTTATGTTTCTTTAATACTGTATTTAGTTCTACTTGTTTTTACAATAAACGTAAAATTGTTTTCAAAATGTATTCACTATTTTTAATTTCTTTAATACTGTGTATTTAGTTCTACTTGTTTTTACAATAAACGTAAAATTATTTCCAAAATGTATTCACTAATTTAATATACTTTTTAAAGAAGAATTTGAATTCTAAACTTGACACAAAAATCAGTTGAAGCATCGTGTGAAAGCAGTTTAGTAACACGCAATATTGCTTAATAATTAAAATATAAGCCTTACATTAAAGTAAACAACAATTAAAATTATATATATTCATATAATAGTTTGATGTAATTGTGACGTCACTATTAAACTATACTATATCCAGTTAATCTTTAACGCAGACAGTTACTAATGATGTCAATTTGGACGAGTACCTGGTATATTATAATTATGACGAACTAAAATATATATTTCAGTGGAAGAATAAAACAAGAATAACCAAAATCTTAGTTTTAATAACAATGAATATTCATTCAAAGAACTACACATAATATTCATACATAGCACTGTAGTAAAATACCTTGAGCTATATAGGTAGTCTGAACCAACCAGACATCAAATCCTTTATTTTTCTCCGGTATCTTCTGAGGAGATCAAAAAGATTATCCTGTCCATCCGTTCCAATCCAGTCAATCCTTTGGGATGCGACAGTATTAGCTGTCGAATGATTATTCCTATTCTGGATCAAGTTCTACCAGCAATATCTCATATTAACAATTTTTCACTTAACTCGGGAACCTTTCCCTCACTTCGGCGTGAGCCCTTCATTATTTCTTTACCTAAAAAACCTAAGCCCTCACTTCCTGAACATTTCTGATCTATTTCTATACTTTCCTTTCTTCCCCTCACAACCACAGCTCTCCTCAAAGTGACAAACGACATAAGGGAGGGTATAGAGGAACCCAAATCCAAATTCGCGGTGCTGGTTTTAATTGATTTCTCGAATGCGTTTAATACCATTTGTCACGACATCCTACTGGCCATCCTCTCCTATCTTATAGACACTTCACACAGTCAATAGTGTCTATTAAATAGACACTTACCATCAGGTTAATTATCTACTCATCAAACCCTATGTTATAAAACACACATTCACATGAGCAAAGCTACTTTATCAAACATTTTCTGTGGATCGAAACATTGTGCCCGAGGCTCATAACGGCACGTCAATACACTTTGGTTTGTGTTGTTACTTTCCAAAAGATTACCGCCATTAGCGTCGATTTGAAGATGGTGCAGGGAAATAGTGTAGGTTTATGATATCTTGAATAAACAAATCATGCGATATTGTGTGGGAAATTGAATGAACAAATTGTGAGATGTGTTTGCTTTTGTCGTTGCGAAATATCTATTAAATTTTCTGGTAAATATTTTATCTAGAAGTATATTGCTTTCATTAGTAACTGCACCTACATATTGAACTTTTTTTTGTTTGTTGGCGGGAGACAAATCCTTTCGGATCCCCGTCCCCTTTGGGATATAGGAGACAGAAGTATGTGATGATTATACAAAACCATAGATGACGACCTCCTCCGGCGTCAGGCACCTTACTCATTGAGGACCCAGACCACGTTTTTCCAAGTTCGCCCCGAATCAACACCACGCCAAATCAAGCCCTATATCGAGGGAAAAGTCATCACCTCGAAGGAATTTTGAGTGAGAATTGAATGTACGAACTGCATTTAGGATGTCTAATAAGTTTATCTAAATAACGAATCATATTTTTAGTGATTCTTACAGCATGAGGAGTTGGTCATGGAGTCCTCTTATTTTAAGAGGCTCTCGCGCATTGAGGCTCTCTGGTTCTTCATATCAGGTGACCAAACTGCTTGTTTTCCACCTTACAGATTTGAAAATAAAGAAATTAGCTAAATATTAATGCGCATTCCACAGCATTGTTACCTTGTGCTTTACATTAAATCTATTTGAATACATTTCTAGCTCACCTTGGCCCTAGACATGTCATGTTGACATTTAACACGATCTACGCTATTTATATTTTATATTACATTACGATTCATAGAGAACCATTTAAAAATTTATCGTGGGAGAGACAGACAGACAGAAAACCGGTGTGAAATAGCTCTTACGCTGTGTTTCACCGAGTGAGTGATGTTACCGGAGGCCCATAGCTCAACCCCTCCCCACATACCTTTCCTTATCCCCCAAAGGTCGGCAAAGCGCTTGTGACGCCTCTGGTGTTGCGGGTGTCCATGGGCGGCGGAAATCGTTTACCATCAGGGGATACGTCTGCTTGTTTGCCTCCTTTACCACAAAAAAAATGCAGTTCATATCTTGGTTATATGCCGACTCAGGGAGCAAATTGCGTAAGACAAAAGCAATGCAAAGAGACGGAAACTTTGAAATATACCTAATACTATGTTTGTACGATCTACAAATATTTGTTTCGGAGTTTGGGTGTTTTCTATGTATATAATATGTATGTATTTACAAAAAAAAAAGTATTTATGTATTTCTATCAGTTATCTGGTACCCATAACACAAGCTCTGCTTAGCTTGGGGCTAGATGGCGTTGTGTGTTAAATGTCTAAATGTCTGAAATGTCTGTCTGTCTGTCTGAATACTAACCCGCCTGAGACAGGCCTGGCCAGAGTGGTACAGCAGACCAAAACCTCCTTTCTAAAGAACGGCCAACATTCAGCAGTAGACTGTAAACGAATGTTCACAATAATAGTCATGATGATAATCACACATTATATTATTCTAGGATATTCACAATTGACAAGTTGGTCGCGGTTGGTTGTTAGACTTTAAGACGGACATGCGGGTACGCGAACGTCTCCGTATTGCATTAGTCGCATTTCGAATCGAAGGCTTGTAGTATCTTTTACATTAGGTCGGTCCCATACTCCTCAAACCAGTTGAACTTCTTTCCTTGTTCTGTTTAATAACGATTAGATTACCAAGAAAGAGTTGGCGTCTTAATAACAGCAGTTCCTTGAACCCTCCCGTCTCAGCCGCAGAGTGGCACACCGTGTGGTTTTTAACCGACTTCAAAAAAAGGAGGAGGTTTCTCAATTCGACCGTATATATATTTTTTTTATATGTGTTCGCGGATAACTTCGTCGTTTATGAACCGATTTTGATGATTCTTTTGTTAATGGAAAGGAGATATCCCAACGGTGGTACCAGGACACTAAGATATGATGATGGCATCCAAGAGAAATCGAGTCAAACCTTAAAGTCGGTTTTATTTTTGTTAAAATTGTACTTGTAGTCGTTTCGATTCCGACACACCACCCCGGGTCATCGGGTGACGGTCCGAGGGGTTTTACACACGTAAAAAAAAGGGTTTATTTAATGTGATCGTTCTGCGCTTTAATACATTGACCGAATCTTGCGCCTGAGTTTTAGTTATTTACAATATGTGTGTCTATACGTGTATTAAAGATCGAACTAAGAAATACCCTTATCGATCAAAACAAGTGGCGTGTAATATAAGGGGCCTATGTCCAGCCGTGGACTGCGATGGACTGATAATGATGTGTGTATTTAACAGTTTCTAAGTATGTTTATCAACAGTTTGTTTGCCATAGTTTGGTATGAAGCCTTATTTGAAATTAGATGGCCATGTTTGATACGTTTGAAGTTATTAGTAAGTGAAGTTATCACTACTTAGGACATATGTTGTCACATTGTAAGATCGCTACATTGCAAAATACAATATCACATTACGATAGTTAAACCAGTGCACCATATGGCGCTTACGCATAACCCTGGCGGCTAGGTCACGTCTGCCAAAACTGGACCGTCTCTGTTGTACCCGCAAGTCATTGAGTTTAAAAACAAAAGACTTTTATACCTTATAATATTAAGGGATTAATAAATTACCAGTTTATAAAAGTATTGTAAATAAATGTCAATTGCAAGAGGGTAGGTAGGCACCCAACTTTTAATTTAAAGCTAGAGGGATTTAAAGGTCGACAACGCACTTTATTGAGTCGTAAATTCCACAGAGTAGAGAATATATTTGTTCTGTGGTAAATTCCTTATTTCTTCATTAGAATCGATGATCTACCCACAGTAAATGCTTGCGAGTGCTATTTTTAACTGAATTCGAAAAAGGAGGAGGTTCTAAGTATTGTTTTTTTTTTGTTTTATTTATCCTATCATCTATCTGTCATTCATTAGGTAAGAGGATTTTTACTTGTACTAGTTTTAGAACCCCTCCCCTAAATAAAAAAATAATAAGAAAAAGGCCGACACAATGAATGACCCCTTATGGTGGGTGCAAATAATAATGTCGAAAGAAAAGACAGATTGAAAAACACATAATTGAGCGAACTGGCTGAGCAATTAACTTCTCTTTCCAATCTTTTACAATTGCATTTAATGATGAATAAAACACTGGTTGATTAAAAACGTTTAAAACAAAACGTAGTAATGCTAAACGCTTGAAGTAATAAATGGTAATAATAAACAATACACGCATAAATGTTACACACCTTTTTCGAATGAATAAACACGAATACTTATTAAACTTATTATAGAAGTTTATTGTCGTTTCAAAATGGCCGCCGATCGTAAAATCTCTCAATGGGACGATTAAAAAGGTACATAAAATTTATTTTCAAGTCGCCAAACCCGCTATTTGGCGGTTCTGCATTCTGATACAACGTCCGTCCTTTTTAGGCAAATGCAGGGACGGTCTTACAATTTGGAAGGGTCAGCGGAGATAACCCTACGTTCAAACAACTCTGTAATTATTTTTCATGGAATAGAAGGCAGTTTGTCCGTATGGTGGTTTAGGAATACTGAGTGTCACCATTCCTATTAATCCCATGGGTGGGAACTTCCTTTCTCCTTTCACAAGGCCCCTTGCCTTTGTCTAGCAATGGACTGTTAAAGGCTCTTAATAATGATGTGATGCGGGAAAGCAGAGGAGTAGACGAGCTACCTGAAGATAGGCAATAATTGTCGTCAATTGACACCTGCTCAAAATCACAAGTGTGCTAAAAATGATTCTCTTAGTTAATAAGGTTATACCTTCAGTTTAACTTCACTTAATCGGAGAAAATTTACGAATAAATTGCTTAAAACCAGTTTACTTCCTGGCCAGCAATGTACCGAAGTACGGATTTCCCGCCTTTCACAAAGAAAACGTATTGTTACATGTTTATGGCATATTCTTTCTCCGTGTGGTTACGGATAAAAAATACGAGTGTTACCACCCAACCACCCCTATACATTCCATGGGTGCCGTAACCGGCATCTAAAAGAGTGTACTAACTTGAAAAGAGAAAGGAAAACTCAAACCTCCTTCCTAAGTTGAGGCCCACATCCAGAAGCGAACTGATAAAGTCTATTGATGATTTGTTATGCATATGCATTAAATCTCAAAAAGTGGATAAAGTAATCAAATCTTTGCGATCAATAATATTAAAAAATCATTTTTCTAACCACTAGATATCATAATAATCAGTAACAAACTTGACATCAATCGATTTGATCTCCTTATTTGTTCATCAAACCCGTTTGTTTGCTGAATGAAATGGCCTAAGCCAACTAGACGGCCTTTGTCATCCTTACACAGTACATTTAATGCACCCACTAACCCAATCAGGAATGCTGAGCTGAGTCACGGTCTTACCGGCCACCAGCTTTTGTTAAATAACTTGTTTTGTCTAGCTGTGAGATCTTTATGGCGATTGATTGTTAGCTGAAGTTATGCAAGAATAGATTTGTTTCTTGAAATAATTTTTTTGGTGAGTAATATAGAATTAATATTGCCTGTCTCAACTAAAAGATTAGGAACATTATAGTGATGTTTCAATTGTTTTTATCGATGATGTTATAATAACAGTAGAACTTATGTAAATGGTACGTACAACAGGAATGAAAAACCCTTAAAATCCATACTAAACCGATATTAATAAAATTTGGCATAGAGATACTTTGTTTCTTAGTGAAGAACATAGACTTTTAACCGCAATAACCGACATACAAGCGGGCGGAGCCACGAGCAAAAGCAAGTGATATATAAATTGCAATTTATCATAATAATATCAATAGCCATTCGTATTCCATTGCTGAACACATCTAGGCCTCTTCTTAGAAAGCAGGTTACTACGCTCACTGCTACGCTTGACAGACGGGTTGGTTTAGAGATAGAGTTTGTTATAAGTTTTCCTTTTTCTACTGTTGATAATGAAGATATAGGATTGGTGACGTTCCGTATTTTTATTCTGTCCAAAAAAAATTCAAAAATATAGATAGACGAAGACGGGGCGACGCGTGGTAAAGGGAGAGGTGAAGCGCATTCCAGCCAGGTGCGCGATATTTCCGACGGGTAGTAACAGCATAATGGCGCGTCATAGCATTTTCTCATAGAAGTTCATAGAACTATTAATCAATTGACTGGAACGTGAACGTTATAAGTAGACTGGGAGTGTCGCGCGCTCAAACTTGTTATTATGATGTCAACTCTATTACCAAAATCAGACAGGTGCTCACCTAGTCTAAATGAAGATAAATTTCTACAGGTAACACCATAACTGTTATTATGTAAGTTGCTAGCTTTTGCCTGCGGCTCCACTCCATAATCGTGGTAAAGAGTAGCCAATGTTTTTACTCAAGAATCAAAGTACCTCCATGCCAAATGTTGTTGAAATCAGTGCAGCGGTTTAGCAGTGAAAGTATGACAGACAGAGTTACAATTTCGAATTTATAATATCAAGTATGGATATAAAGTACAAACATACACTAGAAAACATAATCCTCTTTCTGCTAAAAGGTCCAATCAGTTAAAAGAAGAATACAAGAAATTAGAAAATAATATAATCATAAAATCAGTCAGTCAGTCAGTTAGTCAGCAATCACCAATTAGTTCAAACAATCACCATCAATGAAGAGTACAAACACCTGTTAGAAAGTGTTAGCCGTTCATCTCAATTGCCGGGCGGTCCATTACAGGCGGAATTGATTGGATGCTGTATTACATCGATTGGTTTAGAATTAGATCTTTGTTATTCCTCTTCGCGATAACAATTGGCCTGGTGATCTTGTTGCTTTTATAATTGGGTGTTTGTTTTTCTTTTTGTTGATACATTTTTATATTAGTAAGTGAAGCAATAACTTTGTACACCTTTTTACGAAAATTATGAGAACGGAGGAATATGAAATTTGACACAGTTAAAGTTTATATGGAGGAGAATTGCAGAAAGCTAAAAATTGTAATGATTGAATGTCGACCACTGAGCGACCACTAATTTATCTATACAAATAAATGTAATTGGAGTGTCTGTTTGTAATATTAAAATAACCGCTTTTTACTAAATGCATATGTATGTAAACACGGTACATATACCAAAAATGTAGTTAAAAAATTTTTTGTCTGTCTGTCTGTCTGTTTGTTCCGGGTAATCTCTGGAACGGCTGGACGGAATTTGACGGGACTTTCACTGGCAGGTAGCTGATGATCCGGGGAGTAACTTAGGCTACTTTTTTTAGACTAACTTTGTCCCGCGGCGTTACTCGCGGTACAACAATAACCGCGGGTAACACCGCGGGGTTCAGCTAGTTTTATATATAGTATCTTTGATAGAATTGCCGAACTGAAGGCTGCCAATGAAAGAAATCTTTGTGATCCTTTGTAATGTATTTTAGACTCTTATTTATCCTGATAGATATATTATCATTGCGACTGTTAACAGTAGATTATTTATATTTACTTGAGACTGTTGCAACTATAAGTTTTATAAAGCCGAGCCTTTGTATTAATGGAATGGGCCAACTTAATCGTAATGATATCATAGCCATACAGTGAATTGTGAAGAGACAGGATTACCTTTTTTTTACGTTTGGAAACCTCCTTGGGCCCCCGTCACCCCACCGGGGTTTGCGGCGGGGCGGTGTGTCGGAATCGAACCGACTAAAACCACTCGGTGTGCCACTCTGCTCCTGAGACGGGAGGGATCCGGGAACTGCTGTGATTAACACATCCGGACCTGTACCCATTTATGACATAAATTGAGTTGGAGGTCGTATTTGCAAGCAGGTATTCAATTACCATCAAGACACATATCACAGCCTCTTGATTCTTTACTCTATTTAAATAGAACGTTACAGTATTAAATATTACCATAGCTGAATGAAATAATTCAGAACCATTATTTAAACCAATCCCACGCTCTCGTCTGTGTAATACGATAATAGGTACGTAACTCGTATCAGTGAGAGTGATATCATTTCGTAGCGAGAGGCGTTGGTGATGGCAGACGGTCAAGTGTGAAAGTGATATGTTACGAATAATCGAATAACAAGGAATGAATAAGATACTATTTATTCGACTTGATTGCAAATGTTCCGATAAATCGGTCAGGCGGGACAATTGAAAGTATATACAATGTGCTGTGCATATATACATATCCGTGTACTGACGGTATGCAAACAATCCTATTTATTCCGTGGGTGTTGTAAGACCAAATATAGAGAGCAAACCACGAAAAATAAATAGAAATAAACTCTATACCAACCAGGGCCGGCGTGCTATGATGGGGCGAAATCTCTTCAGCAACTTGTTGCATTGTCTGCTTTGAATTTGAAAGAGTATTGTGATCTCTACTCTTAGATTCTGCTTATGCTTTCCATCAATCCCCCGGTCAAGCCGGCAACTCACTTGTGACCCCTCTGGTGTTGCGGGTTCATGGGTGTTGGTAATCGCTGCCCGTCAGGTTTGCCCCTTATTCATTAAAAATGTAACCAGCCCCGGTGGCGAAATCGGCGTGGCACTTCTACCTTCCTATTTCTCCTGAACGGGTAATTTACAACTTAGACAGAAGCATCATCATAATACAATGCCATCATTGATATCTACTACATATTTAATGTCCTCTGATACAAAAAACACCATCATATATATCATGGTGACTCACACAAAAACTTTTCATTTCACTCTCAAAGTCATTGACCATGAACAAAAACTTCTAAACCAAATGAACATGGTCTCAAAAGAAAGTTTAACATGTAATAATGTCTGTGAGAACGCCCCCGGGCTGTTAACTGTGGGTTATTGAATTACCAACTGCTCTCCAATTATTTACTCGAACTGTGTTATAGCCTGAAGATGTACAAGTTTGTTTTTTACTTTTACATTTGACTCGGATTGGATTGGATGATTAAGATTTGCTCCGTATTTAATTTTATTTATTTATTTTATTTTATTAATACTTGCTGCATTACATTTGCACGAGGCGGACTTAATGCCAAATGGCATTTTCTACCAGTCAACCTTTGGATGATTTAGTATGGAACGTGGCAGGTGCACTTGTCGTGTGAGGGGAAGTTATGAACAAAAAATATATGATAACAATTAACCTTTAAAAAACATAGATGAATATATAAATAAATATTAATATAATATACATACAGAATAAAATATATATGGTATAATAGAGGTAAAGAGATTATGAAGATATTTCTGCTAGTTGCTTCTTGTAAATTTCTTTGACTTTGGCCTTAAATGTATAACGGTTACTTAATTTCCTGATCTCAAGTGTTAATTTTGTAAACTTGCGGTGTATCGATCGGGCCGACTAAAACCACACGGTGTGCCACTCTACGCCTGAGAAGGTAGGGATCCGGGAACTGCTGTTATCAACACATCCAGACCAACATTTATCTTAACCTGTTTTTATCAAACCTGGAGCCGTCTTTTTGAATAGAACACTGAGTAACTTCCTTACCTTACCTTATAATTTTTTCATTGTATTATTTAAGCATATACATAGGTATACTTATAGACTACATAAAAATTTTTAGAATTTTTGAAATCGGACCAATGGTTCCTGAGATTAGCGCGTTCAAACAAACAAACCAAACAAACTCTTCAGCTTTATATATTAGTACTAGCCAACCCACGCAACCCCGTTTGCGTCTACTATTGCCCGTAGCGTGATAATTTTCCCCCGTTTTCGAAACATTTTTCCTTGGTGCTCGCTCCTATTGGTCCGAACGTGAGAATATATAGCCTATAGCCTTCCTCGATAAATGTACCATCCAACATTGCAAGAATTTTTCAAATCGGACCAGCGGTTCCTGAGATTTTACTCTATAGCTTTATATTTATATATTAGTATAGATAGATTATACTCCAACAACGATCAAATTAAACATAGTAAAGCACGCGATAAACTTGTTAGTTGATATTTTTGAAACATTATTTATTATACGAGAAATGTTCAGACATGTTAGGCATGCTATTAAATTCTAGTTTAACGTTGATAGAGTTATAATTATAGCTTATTTTTAGCAAACTGCTTTTTAACCAGCGATTTGTCATGGTTTTACTTTCATTAATAGGTTGTTTCATTGTTAAGGGTTTATATTTTATGTTTGAATCTATGAGGGTACCGTTACGATGTCGCAACCCCAGCTTTCAATATAAAACTGCGTTTGCATTGACGTTACCGACGCAATTCATTCTTAACGATGTTCGATATAGTACTAGCCGAGCCACGCAACCTCGTTTGCGTCTCCTATTGCCCGTAGCGTGATAATTTTCCACCGTGTTTGTAACATTCTTCATTGGCTCCACTCCTGTAGGTCTTAGTGTGATGATATATAGCCTATAGCCTTCCTCGATAAATGTACTATCCAACACTGAAAGATTTTTTCAAATCGGACCAGTAGTTCCCGATCACGCTCAGATCAATAGGAGCGGAGCACCAATGAAAAATATTCCAAAAACGGGGGAAAATTATCACGCTATAGGCAATAGGAGACGCAAACGAGGTTGCGTGGGTCTGCTTGTAATAGTATACATGACAACATACTTATTTCCGATTTCGTTGAGGGCACTAGGTTTATATTTTTGTAATTTCTTTGATTTTTTATGAAACAGTATTTCAGTTTTACTTAATTTTTTTTTTAAAAAGAAATTTTAGACCCATCCTGTAACAGTACCTAACAAGCGAATTTACCTTAGAAATATTTAGGAAATTATTAGACCGGGCCGTGCTCAAGGTGTGCCGTGTACCTTGTAAAATTCCAGTTCCATACATTTTAAACAAACCAGGTGTATTAGTAATACATCAACTGCCTCGGTGGCGCAGTTCTTGAGGTCTCGGGTTCGTTCCCGGGTCGGACCAAATGTTTGTATGATCTGCAAATATTTGTTTCGGGATTCGGGTGTTTTCTATGTATAATATGTATGTATTTACAAAAAAAAAGTATATAAGTATTTATATCAGTTGTCTAGTACCCATAATACAAGCTCTGCTTAGTTTGGGACTAGATGGCGTTGTGTGTCCGAAATATTTGTTTATCAGTATTCCATCCGGGTTCATCTATTAACAAATGACGCCGGCCTAAGCTCGGTCTAAAGCTGGGTACTCACTTAGCAGTGTAGCACGTAACGTATCAGATACGGTATCAACCTGCAAGTGGGTACGGCTCGTCCACGGTCCTCCGCGTATCTAGCTACGAGCTGCCGGATCCGCAGTGCTCGCAACGACGTCTCGCCGACAACATGTCTGAATCTCAAATGGTCAAATGGTGGCTAGTGCTGCGTTCATATTCATGTATAATATTTTAGATATATGTATATAAAAGCCCACGTCGATTTTCAAAGATAGAAATCGTTCTAACAATTTAGTAATGGATATGAAGTCTCGAGAGATTAGTGGACATTTCAAGAATTTCACTCGTATGTCGAGTACAGATTTTGAGTATCTAATTAATTTTTCTTCAGTCCACTCCATAATGAATAATTGAATACGTAAGTTCGTTTGAAGCTCGCGCGTACGTACTCACTACACAAGCGGTTGTGACGTCGTCCACGAGCACACTGCGAGCCGCCTTTGTGTTCGCAGCGAAATCACTGCGAGCTTACAGCGCTCCACCCGCGAGCGGCTCGCAGCGGGCTCGTGCCTACGTACTCACTTGATACTGTATCTGATACGTTACGTGCTACACTGCTAAGTGAGTACCCAGCTTAAGGTAAATCTGTCCTAACACTGATAGGTGTATGGTAGCAGGTTTGCCGTGACGTGAGAGAGTGATGACTTGACAAATATGGGCTGGCTCGAGTAAGTTTACAGGAGGTGTAACCTACCCTCTAATAATGGGGTAGAAGAGGCATGCAAATGCGACGCGCCTCCTATGTTACGGGTGCCCAATGCACCCGTAATAATATATACTTACCGTCAGGTTTGCTCCTGATATCAAATATCAGTAGTTGGGTATTTAACTATATATTCTGCTATTCGTTATTCATACCTTATAATCTACATCTACGATATTTTGATAGAAAACTAGCTGTTGCCCGCGTGTATGTCAGTTATTGCGGCAAATATTAGATACTATTTGTGTGTACCTATATGTTATTCTGATGTATAAGCTATATTACTGTAAAGTTTCATCCAAATCCATTCAGTCGTTTTTGCGTGAAGAAGTAACAAACATACACGCTCACAAACTTTCGCCTTTTTATATTAGTGTGAATGTAATCTACTTCTGTTGATTAAATAATATCATTTTCTAGTATCATAAATAATAATTCTTCCATCGCTTATAAACTATCACAAAACTCCTACGTCCATAGTAATCTATACTAATATATAAAGCTGAAGAGTTTGTTTGTTTGTTTGTTTGAACACGCTAATCTCAGGAACCGCTGGTCCGATTTGAAAAATTATTTCGGTGTTGGATAGTCCATTTATCGAGGAAGGCTATAGGGTATATATCATCACGCTACTACTAATAGGAGCGTAGCAACAATGAAGAATGTTTCAAAAACGGGGGAAATTTTCACGCTACGGGCAATATAAGGCGCAAACGATGTTGCGTTGGTCGGCTAGTGTATACTTATATAGGGTGATGTCGAACCGGCACCACCGGCATCGAGAGTGCAGATATTCGCGGAATGCGCACACACAGGCGCGAGGCGAACGACCGCCGCTGCCCTGTCCACTCTAGGGCTTTCACATTTCTCTGGTTTATCCCGTGACCTTCGGGGCCAAGGTGTGGTAGGACTTAATTTAACGACAGGTTTGGGGTTTTACTTAGTAGGCGACTACTAGTATACATAACAAAACAAGATGTTATTATTGCTTCTTTCGTCTTATTTATATAGCTGTAGCTTAATTAGCTAGCTGTCCCGTGGTGTTACTCGCGGTTTTTGTCGTACCGCGGGTAACGTTGCGAGGCAAAGCTAGTCTAAAGAAAGTAGCCTAAGTTACTCTCTGGATCATCAGCTACCTGCCAGTGAAAGTCCCGTCAAAATCTGTCAAACTGTTCCAGAGATTACCCGGAACAAACAGACAGACAGACCGACAGACAGACAGACAGACACAATTTTTTTTAACTACATTCATGGTATATGTATCGTGTATACATACATATGCATTTAGTGAAAGCGGTTATTTTAATATTACTAACAGACACTCGTATTTTATTTATTTGTAGTTATAGATATAGTTGAGTATCAGCTAGACAGTAAATAGTTATTTACTGACGAACTACAAAACACTAATATTTCTAATATACTCTAATAAGTACTATTAGAGTATATTAGAAATAAACAAGTTACTCGCGCCATTTTCGCCGGAGGTGTTGATGATATGATAAGGCTAAAGATCTCACGGAACACCATGCCTTTGTTGTGTTATCTTAGTAGAAGCGAAAGTTTAACAGCTATATCTGACTGTTATTAAAATGTTCTCGTTTCTACCTTTATTTAAATTCTAAATGTATCTTTACTGCAATAGGCGTGGTGGCAGGAACCAATAACCACAAAAATTATGTATTTATCTGAAGAAGGGGGTTCATAAAGTATAAAATTTGTTTTTATTTTCATGTTTAGAGTGATATTAATAGTTAATTAACAAAAATAAAACTAAAAAATACAGCAATTCGCCATGTTAAGTTGAACACCAATCAGAGCGAGTTACGTCACGAATGTATAAAGGTCACTTTATTCGGATTATCGACGATCAATTTACTGCTTTTAAGAACTACTATTGACACTCGTTGAGAAATGGTGACGTCACGTCTGCATAAACAGAGGCCATGACATCAAGTGTCTTGGCGTGAATTATAAACTTAAAATTTAAATCGCAATTTTTTCTTACTAAAACATTATTTTTTATATAAATATAACTGTTTTTAGCAATAGGAGATACTTCCGAACATCTTAAAACAGTTTTTCAAAATTAGTTATCATGCCTATTAGATCGTTATGTAAGACAAATTGGTTAGGAGGTAAGCGTTATGTAAGTGACTTGACAAATTAACTATTTCCGATTTATTACCGTATTCATACAATGTTCTAATCTTCAAGAATTTATCTATCTACTCTTATATAACAGAACTAGAATATGTTTAGCAATATTTGCAGGGGAATAAAGCAAATGCGATGCGTCCCCCGGCTATTGGCGAGCAGGGAAACACGTTAGTGGTTTTTGGTAGGTAAAAGTCCGATACACCCTTCGGTCCCTCCCAATGGGCGATAGACATCCATGAGTAACTTCCATCAGTAAAAAAAACCTTTCATTAATTCGACATATTATTCCGACTTGTAATAATTATGACAATGTTATTGTATATCAATGACGAAACACTATTATTGGTCAGTGTTATATAAATAATGTTCTCCTAGCCCATAACGGCTACGGCGGCCAGTCTCAACTACGCAGGAGATATTATAGTGCACAAGTGTGTGCGCAAACACAGGTGCACTCTCTGTTCCCTCTCTCTCAGTATCCGATGGGACGGTTAACCAACACGACCAGGAAGAGATCAGGCGCAGGACTGACAGCTTTACGTGCTCTCCGAAACACGGGGGTTCAGACCCCAACTTCCAAGCTGCGAGCTGTTACTATGTATTTATATAATCAGAAAACCTCAATAACACTTTTGGCCCGACTCGGGATTCGAAACCGAGACTTCTTGATCGCCAGTCGTATACGTCAACCACTTGACCATCATCGTTGTCGTCGTCCACAGGTCTACCACACTTACTTATATGATAAAATAATTCATTCAAGATATGAGGATTAAGAGAAATTCAGTTCATATTTCCTTGGACTCCAATTGATAAGGTCTAGAAATTTCTAATCTCACGGTCCCCGGTGGCTGGCATGTCTAACAAGAATGAACTTTATTGTGTCGGTGCATTCACCTCGACGCCTCGGGTTCGATTCCGTGACCCCTGAGAAAGTAAAATTGTGACAGCATTGTTCACTTCCTGTTCGCGCGTGCCCTCATCTTGAAGAGCTTGCCATTATTCAATCAAGATTATTGAATTAGATTTGGTCGAGTTTTGAAACTTCATGTTTCTCAAGGAACCAATGTACCTACATAGTAATTTGTTTTGTAGATACGTGTGAACCATAGTTTTGTTAAGTTTCGTCAGAGTCAGTTTCGGAGTATCTGATAACTTGCAGGTCCCATGTTCATGGATTTCAACTCAAGAGTCCTGAGGGCGTCGCCACTGGTCTTTGAGGTGGGAGACTGGTTTCTTAGAAACTCTCGAAATACCGGATCTCTCATATGGCTACCTATTCATGAAAAGACAGTGTGTACAATGAGAAATATCCTCAAGTCAACAAAGAATCATGTTCATCACACAATTGTGGATCCTCTTCGGGCACCAAACCCATGACACTTGAATCACCAGCCGGGATTATGAACCACGAGACTACAACTACCAGGCATTATAATCTAATACTAGCTGAACCCCGCGGTGCTACCCGCGTTTATTGTCGCGGCGGGGCAAAGCTAGTCAAAAAAATAGCCTAAGATACTCCTTATATCATCAGTTACCTATCAGTAAAAGTCCCGTCAAAATCGGTCCAGCCGTTCCAGAGATTAACCGGAACAAACAGACAGAAAAAAATGCAAAAAATAATATTTTGATATATGTACCGTGTATACATACATATTCATTTAGGTGTAAGTCTGAGAATCGGCCAACATCTTTTTTTCATTACACTTAATGATAAGGGTGAACCATTACTAATTTTTTAAAAACAAATTATGGCAAAACAACGTTTAACGGGTCAGCTAGTAAGTTATATGTTTTTATCACTAGGAGAAATAAAATCCTTAAAATTTGTATTTAAATTACTAATTACATTTTAATTTACAAGAAATATTAACACTATTATATTCATTTGACTTTGACGTTGAAATTGACGCAGCATGCCTGTGATGCGTTCTCCTCATTCCAGAGCTTCACTTCCACTGGGAATTTGCCCTGAAACACATGGAAACCATCATCAATACATTTATCACTGGGTTAGAAAACATACTAGCTCCCCCGCCTGTGTGTGGGTCTAATAACGCGATAAAGGATAGCCGGTGTTCTTCCTTGAAAACCAAAGTATCTCCATGCCTTTCATAAAAATCGGTGGAACAGTTTACCCGTAAAAGCGTAACAAACGTAAGACATTCGGGATAAACAAGAAGACAATAGTCTGTTTTTTTTATGCATCAGCTGCTGAAATGATTTTGCCCTGCCTGATGGAAGGCATTAGCAGAATTCAAGAATGGTGGTCACCATCTTCACTGCGAATAAGGACAATGCAGCATGGTGACCCAAACTATGGCGGCTTGGTGAGATGCTTTTTCACGCCCCGTTTAAAGGACCCGGGATCATATCTTCTAGACTTCTATAAAATTGGAAAACACTACGTTTGAAACAACCTATTTGCTAAGTTATACTAATACTAGCTGACCCACGCAACTTCGTTTGCGCCTTATATTGCCCGTAGCGTGAAAATTTCCCCCGTTTTTGAAACATTCTTTATTGTTGCTCCGCTCCTATTAGTAGTAGCGTGATGATATATACCCTATAGCCTTCCTCAATAAATGGACTATCCAACACCGAAAGAATTTTTCAAATCTGACCAGTGGTTCCTGAGATTAGCGTGTTCAAACAAACAAACAAACAAACAAACAAACAAACAAACTCTTCAGCTTTATATATTAGTATAACCGAACCGAAAAACCTAAGTTATTTCATCTATCTGATGAAATAACTTAGGTTTTTCGGCTTATATTAAACCAGCATTCCTTAATTCTGTTCAAGCTTTCCATCAGGCAGAGTAAATTCATTCATAGTTATTCTAGAAAGATGTTATTTACATTTTATTAATGTAAATAACTATGTATGTAGGTATACTTAATGCAAGGTTTATCTTAAACTAGTGGCCCAGCCTCGCTTCGGAAGTCCTTAAAATTGTCGGATTCCCTTTGCTATAATGTCCATATTTCTCACAGAAAACCAGTGTGAAATAGCGCTTGCGTTGTTTTTCACCGAGTGAGTGACGATACCGGAGGCCCATACCCCAAACACTTCCGATACACCCCTTCTCATCCTCCTCCCCACCGCCCTCCGTACCCCAAAGGCTGGCAACGCACTTGTGACGCTTACCATCAGGCGATACGTCTGCTCGTTTGCCCGTGTAGTATATAAACAATACATATATTACACATATAAACCTTGCTCACTAGTCACTCTATCTTTTGCTGAAAACTGCATTAAAATCTGTTAAGTAGTTTTAAAGATCTAAGCGAACAGACAGCGGAAGCGACTTCATTTTGTACTTTGTTAGGAATCACAGAACAAAAGGAATTCTCCTCTTATGTGTTGGGAATAATAGGTAGTTGCGGTTGCGCCGGATACAATTATATCCGCAAGTTGCCTGAGAGTGTGGTGCAGACACAGTCGATACTTAATCTATACTAATATATGAAGCTGAAGAGTTTGTTTGTTTGAACGCGCTAATCTCAGTAACTTCTAGTCCGATGTGAAAAATTCTTTCAGTGTAGATAGCCCATTTATCGAGGAAGGCTATACGTCATATATCATCACGCTAAGAACTACAGGAGCGGAGCACCAATGAAGAATGTTGCAAAAACGGGGGAAAATTATCACGCTACGGGCAATAGGAGACGCAAACGAGGTTGCGTGGGACGGCTAGTCTTCAGGTATTTGGTGACAATTTATATTATTTATCGCTTATAGCTGTAGATAGAATAGACTATTTTTACATATTTCATTTACAAGTATGAAGTAGGTACAACATACATAGTTAGCTGTGAAAGGTTTGTACAAACTATTTGGACAGCTATGTAAATAAAACTGAACTACAATTGAAATTGAAAACATAATACCTAATAACATGTGTGCGGTTACCGTATACGACTTTCAATTAAGAGGTCTCGGGTTCGATACCCGGGTCGACCAAATATGATTATTGAGTATTTCTGGTTTCAGATATGATTAATAACAGGTTGCTTGGAAGGCAAGCATAATATAACATTTAAGCAGAAATTAACAGTAGCGAAATAACGATCTTACAGAGAACCGGTGCTAGACAATTTACTAACTTACCGGAATTAAATCATCCCTCTCTTTGATTCTGAGGTGAAGGAGGGAAATGAGGGGAATTAATTTGCAGGTTACGAGTGTGTGTTGCTCTAAAACTTACCGATACTCTTTTATCCAAGTTCATGTAGACATCGAAGATCCGCCTTTCCTGCGATTGTAAAGGGCAGTAGAGCATGCCGCAAGCGTCAGAATTATCCTTGATTGTGGTTGTGAAATTGCCGCTATTGTTTACATCGGCTTTTATAGACAATTTCAACTTTGTTGCAGAGAAACCTGGAAGAAAAAAGTTGGAATCAAGACCATTTAATCTATCTATGTACTAATGCATTTAGATTGATGTATTAAAGCAGAAGAATTTGCTTCGTTGTTTGGCTACTACTGGTTGAAATTAGTAGATAATTGTATTGTTAGATCTATTTATCGAGAAAAGTTTGTGGGCTATTAGCTCACGCTACGCTCACCTGTAGGAATGGCGTATTTGTCAATGAAAATTTTTGCAAGTAACGAATTTTAAGTTTTCATAGAGCTGCTTTACCACATTTTTAGCTTGTTTTTTCTTCTTGTTTTATAACTTTGGTTGCCTTCTTTTAATTCCAGAAGTTTATTGTTTTTATTACTAAGTACCTACAAAACCTTTTTTTTTTAAATAACCTTACATATCTTGTCTTTTGACATATTTTCCTATATAAACAAGACTTTAAAGTCATAGATCCAACTTCAAACTCGCAAACTCATATGGAAACCATTCACTTAATCCCAACATGTTGGTGTTCTAAGACTGTTAGTTAGTTTATTTCTCAATATCTTTATACAATCGTTCACGTGTCACGATGTATGTTCGCGATAAACTCCAAAACTACTGAATATATTTTTATCAAATTTTGTGAGCATCTGTAATTTGGTCCAACTTGGGAGAAAGGGTAATTTTTATCTTAATTATTGATATCAATATTTGTTAATTCAAATTAATTGTGTGTATTTATCGGTTAGTTCTATAAAATCATAATAGATGGCGGTTGGGCATCTAAGTTGCACAGATATCCGGTACATGGCGCCGTATTTCCCTTTTTTTGTTGTATAGTGGCAAACGAGCAGACGTATCACCTGATGGTAAGCTATTACCGCCGCCCATGTACACCCGCAACCCCAGAGGCGTCGCAAGTGCCTTGCCGACCTTTGGGGATGGGGAAAGGGATGTGGGGAGGGGTTGGGGTATGGGCCTCCGGTTTCCTCAATCACTCGGTGAAACACAGCGCAAGTGCAATTTCACACTGGTTTTCTGTGAGGCCGTGGTATCACTCCGGTCGAGACGGTATACAATTCATGCTGAAGCGTGGTTCTCCACGGCAATTTCTATTTTTAGAATTTACTTATGTATATTTACATGCTTATTTTTGTTCGCAACTGTAAACTAGTATCATATAAATGAATGAAGATACTTACGAGGCACTAAATCCAAAGTGACGGCATAGTTCTTGTTTGTTTTCATGGTACAAAAGCCCACTCCTTGGACACATGGGTCTATTATCACGCTGTGTACTGTACATTGGCTGGAGTCAACTGTAAATATTAAAAGAAAACTTAGGAAATTGTTTCAGCCGTTTCATTTGTGCTAAAGTTTACTTGGACTTTTTTATTTTTTTTTATTTTAATCTTTATGCTATTTAGTAAATGAACAGAGGATAAAGTAAATGGTAAATAGCGAACGCTGCCCAGAAATACGTTGCCGTTCATTGATTTCTTTTAATGGGATCTCATGGATAAATATAATAATAGTAATAAATATTTCGATCTAACACACAATGCAATCTAGTCCCAAACTAAGCAGAGCTTGTATTATGGGTACTAGGCAACTGATACAAATACATATTTATCAACTTTTTTTGTAAACACTTACACATTATATATAGAAAACACCCAAACTCTTAAATAAGATACTTGCCTTGTGCTCTTTCCCGCCTTCCAAAATTATTCTAATTTTAAATCTGTGTATTCCATTGGTATTTTTTTTCATATTTTTTAATCTCATAGTTTTTTAATAAGTATGTAATGAGTACGTACCATCTTTACAAAGTTTTCGAGTTATATATTTAGGTTCTGCCACCACAAAATTTATCAACGCGAACAAAATGACGCACCTCATACTTCTGATTTTAGCCAACAACTGAGCATTAAACTTGTTATTGATAAACTCTTTGTTTGTATTGCAGCCATTACCGATAACAAATGGGAATATGGTCCTTTTGTCTGTATTAACGTTTGTTCTTTATTTGCGTAGTCTATTCATGAGCAGCCATGTTTATTTTAATTTGTATGTAGCAAATTATAATAATTTGTGTATTTTGTACCTATGTATTTTGGGGCTAGAAAAGGTGGTTAGAAATAACTTCTACAATTTCTAAGACGACGTTTACGTACGTACGACGTATCAAAATCATGTATAGTAAGGTAAAGATACTTTATATTTGAAAAAAAAACATACCAAGTATTTGATACTAGCTGTAGCCCGCGGCTCCGCCACTTTTATGTCGGTTTTTGCGGCAAATAGTAGCCCATGTGTAATTCTGATGTATAAGCTATATTACTGTAAAATTTCATCCAAATCCGTTCAGCCTTTTCCTGTCCAGTGCTGGACATAGGTATCTCTATATGGAATAAAATATATTTATTTATTTATTATTTATTATTCTCTATAAAAAGGAGATTTTCCGTGGGAGAGCCTTGCTTCGACATGAATGGGCCAGCTCGACCGGCCTCATAGAAAACCGGTGTGTAAAAGCGCGCTTACGCTGTGTTTCAGCGAGGGAGTGAGGATACCGGAGGCCAATACCCTTTCCTCTTCCCACTCCCCATCCCCTAAAGGCCGGCAACGCACTTGTAACGCCTCTGGTGTTGCAAGTGTCCATGGACGGCGGTAATAGCTTAGGTACCAGCAGGCGATACGTCTGCTCGTTTGCCCCCTATTCAATAAAAAAAAGCTCCAAATAAACCTCAAGGCCTCATCTATGATCTATGATGAGGCCTAATGATAGACAGTGTATTTTAAATTGTTCAAAATTGTACTCGTGTTCATCTATGCAAATAAATAAAATTGAAGTGTGTGTCAAAAATGTAGTTATAATTATTTTGTCTGTCTGTCTGTTTCTTCCGGGTAATCTCTGGGGCTGGACTGATTTTGACGGGACATTCACTAACAGGTAGCTGATGATCCAGGGAGTAACTTAGGCTCCTTTTTTTAGACTAACTTTGTCCCGCGGCGTTACTCGCAGTACGACGATAACCGCGGGTAACACCGCGGGGTTCAGCTAGTTAAAATATATGATTACTAATTAATGTCAGAATTAAGTAATAAATAGAGATGGTACCTGTTGGTACATTTGAGCCTAGTTTTACATATTATTTCACTTTTATTTTGAACAGTTATCGATGTCACTTATACGCTAAGAAACTGCTATCTCTCTGACCTCTCTGTCTAATTAAGAATGCAAACATTTGTGACAATTTACTTCAACTTGCTGATTGGTGAGCCCGGGGTCATGGGTTCAATTCTCAACCGGGCAGATATGTAATAATAATATTATATCATATTTATACAACGCTACCTAGTCTCAAACTAAGCAGAGCTTGTAGTATGAGTAGACTCGACACCTGATGTAAATACATATATATGTATTTTTGTAAATTTGTACATCTAATATATAAAATTATCGTGTCACAGTTTTCGTTACCATACTCCTCCGAAACGGCTTGACCGATTCTCATGAAACTTTGTGAGCATATTGAGTAGGTCTGAGAATCGGCCAACATTTATTTTTCATCCCCCTAAATGGTAAGGGTCACCCATCCTTAAAAAAAATTATGGCAAAACGACGTTTGCCGGGGCAGCTAGTAGTTTATAGAAAACACCTAAACTCCGAAACAAATATTCGCAAATCACACAAACATGCGCTGTGTTTCACCAAGTGAGTGCGGATACCGGAGAACCATATTCCAACCCCTCCCGCTGTCCCACCCCTCATCCCTCAAAGGCCGGCTACGCACTTTTGACGCCTCTGGTATTGCAGATATGCATGGGCGGCGGCAATCGTTTACCATCGAGAGATGCGTCAGCTCGTTTGCCCCCTATTCCTTAAAAAAAAGGCGTGTGGCACTTGGGGACAGCCGCGGTAAAGCTATTGCATAACATTTTTTATCAACTTATGCAATTATATTTATAACAATTTTTTTTTATTTAAGCAGTATGTATAATATTGTGAATGAAAATACAAAACTACTTTTCAAATGCTCCATCGCATTCAAAGTACACCGCCATCTATATAATTAGTGCCATACTGACAACAAACAATGTATGTTTGGGATTACCGGACTGCTAGAATTTATCAAGTAGCACAATAACAACAATCTTAACATTTAGTAGTAATGAGTTATTGGCTGGAAGGTGTAGGAGAATGATTTATGAGTTCGAGTTCAATTTCAACTGGACGTCGTCGTCTTTTTGTGAATGTTTCCTGGATATTGCCAGTGCCAGAGTACCTGAGGCGGCTAGTGGCAGACTATTTAGAGGAGCGTACCGTCGTGTACGAGGACCGAGAGGGCGCCTTGAGACGGTGCCCCATGTCGTGCGGCGGCGTTCCGCAGGGGTCAGTCCTTGGACCACTCCTGTGGAACGTGGAGTACGACTGGGTCCTTCGGGAGCGTCTCCCTCCCGGGCTGGGCGTAATTTGTTACGCCGATGACACATTGGTCACAGCCCGGGGGGCGAATTTTATGGAGGCGGTGCGCCTGGCCACCATTGGTGTTTCTCTGGTAAATAACGGGAGGACGACCTCCACTCGGACTCAATCCGCCGCTGATGAACCGGGCGGCGGAGGCGCGCTTACCAGCGCCTCATGCCGCCCTGAGTGTGGCCGCGGATGGTAAGGACGGGTTTTCCCCTCCATCCGCTCTAGTGGCCGCCCGCGACCCCTCGCGGCGTACGCGTGTGCCGTACCTCGCCTATATTGAAAGTTTTAACTAGCAGATGGTGCCCACTTCAGTGCGGGCAAGCGCTGGGAGGGGTCCGGATGTGTTTATAACAGCAGTTCTCAGACCCCTCCCGTCTCAGGAGCAGAGTGGCACACCGTGTGGTTTTATTTGGTTCGATTCCGACACACCGCCCCGCCGCAAACCCCGGCGGGGTGAAGGCCCGAGGGGGTTTCCACACTTATTATTTTCAAATATTTAATGTAACTTAGGTTTATATGTCCTATGCCTATTTCCAGAAGTGGACTGCGATAGGCTGATGATGAGGTTTATATGTATGTATACTTGAATAAAACTTAAAAGAATGTGTACAAATGTTTAATTATTTGATAGTATTTGATTAATATTATTTATCTAATACGTATGCCCAGTTTGAAACAGCAAGATTCTTGCTCGTTCTCTTCATTCCACAATTTCCATTTCAGGTCATAGGAACCCTGGAAACACATAATAATATATTAATAATAACATAAATAAATGTATATATTTATATATATATATAAAAATAATAATAATAAGGAATTGGGATATGATGTGAATGTTTTTTTAACCGACTTAAATTTATAACCGAGGTTATCAATTCGAGTGTTTCGGTTTGTATTGTACGTAACATTTATTACTATTACAGTGTTTTAGTTTATTACATTAATAAAAAACCATTGAAAATATATTAAGCTTATTAGAAGTGAATTCCATTGGCTGCAGTACAGTCCTTTAAACATTAAGGTCGGTTATCAATAGCAGCACGCACCCTTTCTATGGGAAAATTCTTCACTGCCATTCGTATGGATTGTTTTAGGGACTCCAAATTACCATGGCTTTTAGAGCAAGCCTTACTTTCTAAAACTGGCCATAAATCATAATCCAGTGGATTAAGATCAGGACTAGAAGACGGCCAGTCTTTAAGATTGGGTGGATCGTGATTTAAGACTCGGCGCCGAGTCTTGCTGAAAAGACCATTCTTGGTTATTAAACATGGTGTTGTTAAGGGACTTAACTACCTTCTCAAAAATGATATCTTGATACACTTGTGCCGATGACTGTGCCATATTTTTGTGAAAAAAGGTATAAAAACATACCTTTTTTCACAAAAATATGGCACAGTCACTCCTTCATAGCTAACACCCTACTAAACCATTACCACTGAAGTCAGATAATGCCCACGTTGTATACCGCGTGTTGAGTGTAGATTTGATTTTCTCATTGTTATGTCCCACAAATAGTTGTTCTGAGTCCGTTCTTTGTGTCCTTTTCATGAATATTCGTAAAGTCCCCCTCGAAATAGAATATATTTACGTGTATATTTCTGTCACGGACCCGAAATACACAACTGATGTAAAGTGGCTATAGCCGTCGCATACGAGGTACAGTATGTTTTTTACTTGAATGTAGTTTCATCAATTACATACACACACTCCGTTGCATCTTTACCTGGTCAAAGAGTGATATATTTATTTTCCACACCGTGCTTAGTCACAAAGATGCTTTAAATATATCGAAATAAGTATTAAACTTGATTGGCCATTAATTAACTACTAGTAACTAACGTTACCATTCATGGTAAATTGCTACGCTGTATACTTACTTTGGGCGTTTTCGGCTGCAGGAACATATTGTAATTGAAGGTCTGTGATTTGCCGGCTTCGAGGGGACAACTGGTGTAGGAGCAGCCATCGTCAGAACCGAATCCAACAAAGGGTTCATACTTATTTAGGATGAGCGCCGATACCATGGTTTTGGCTTTTGATGTGCTGAAGTCTGTAAGAAATATTTGATGTATTATTTTATCATATTCACAAGATTTAGATTTCTACGTCCAGTTAGGAGGGTTATAAGGTCCAGCTCATGTCCAGCTCGAAAGACCATACGTTGCGGGACGAGCCCCTTAAATGGTAATTAAGGTGTAAGAATGACGAACAAACTAACTAAATAACCTAATAGCAGTTAATTTTGAATGACGTGTTAGGTTATTTGATTAATTTTATCCAACTTACTTGGCGTGAAGTCAAATGAGATAGCTACATCGTGGTTCTTCTTAATCACACATCTGGCGTTATTGGCGCACGGAGTGATGCGGGCTTCAGACACTTTGCAGATATCCTGGGAAACTGAAAGAAGAGACAAGCATTTACATTAATTGGAATAATAAACGCTTTCTCTTATTGGCTTAAATCTCCAAGCAAACACAAAAATAAAATTTGCTTCGTATGTTTACGCAACGATTTGACTTCTAACATATAAAATGTTAGTTACTATTGCACTTAAAATTATTTAATTTTATTCTAAGACGTAAAGTAACGCCGCGGGACAAAGTTAGTCTAAAAAAAGTAGCGTAAGTTACTCCCCGGATCATCAGCTACCTGCCAGTGAAAGTCCCGTCAAAATCCGTCCAGACGTTCCAGAGATTACCCGGAACAAACAGACAGACAGACAGACAAAAAATTTTTTAAATACGTTTTTGACATATGTACCGTGTATACATATATATGCATTTAGTAAAAAGCGGTTATTTTAATATTACAAACAGACACTCCAATTTTATTTATTTGTATAGATAACATTATTATCTGTGTTAAGAAATACTGGTGGAATAATTTTTTATAGAGAATTGACATAATCTTAATATATATAAATCTCGTGTCACAATGTTTGTCCTCAATGGACTCCTAAACCACTTAACCGATTATAATAAAATTCGCACACCATGTGCAGTTCGATCCAACTTGAGAGATAGGATAGTTTAAATCTAAAATTATAGTCGTAATTTTAATAATATCCACGCGAGCAAAGCCGCGGGCAACAGCTAGTTCGTCTATAAATATGGGTACGGTGGCGTTCTTGACAAGATACTTTACGAGTATAATATAATGTTCTCTGAATTACGACTTGTATTAAACAACACGTAGTCAATTTCTAGTTCTTCTAGTCGCACAGAAAATCAACGTAAAATGAGAGCTGTCGTGTTTCGTTGGTGAGTGCGAGACTGGAGACCCAATGATGCAGAATCATCACTAGGCTGCCATGGTGTGGGTCACCATGTTACATTGCCTGCATTCGCAATTAGAATGGTGACCACCACTCTTGGATTCTGCTCATGCTTGCCATCAGGCAGAGTAGAGTTATTTTGGTAGCGTGGACATAAAAAAAAACGCAGCACTAGAAAACGGCGTGGCGACCGCTTCACTACACAATCCGCGCAGGTCCAAGGTTTCTCTTCGCTTCAAATCCTTCTATGGTATGTGTAGAAATCGTGTTAGGTAAGGTTTTAAAACTAGGATTTTGGTGACTTCTTTTCTTCCGAATTGTATTGCGATTATTTTCAAGATATAAAAGTATTCTTTTATACGTCTTATTTATTTATTGCTTGTATGTGTTTGAGTTTGTGAGTAATTATTAATGTTTATATAAAAAAAAATCGCCGAATTTTATGTACGCGCATAACTTCCGATCGGCTGCACCAAATCAAATAATTATTTTTTTATGTGTACGTTTTTGTTAAGACAAGGTTTGTGTAAGAGAAAAAATAAAAGATAACGGGAAAAGTCATTTTTTTTCCGTGACTGTACACTGACTGTGGGAAGCTGATTTTCTCCTACGGCGCGAATATACTGCCTGTTCGAAGCTGAGACAGATATGTAAATATGGCGGTACGAAGTTCGCGCGGGTCAGCTAGCTATTGATAAATTTGTAATGAGAAAGAATTGGAGTGTCTGTCCCGATCGTTTGTGGTTTCTCATATAACTTTATTCATTTTGGTATCGTTTGTAAGATTATCAAAGTCTTTGTATTATCATTGTTCAGTAACGTGCTTGGTAAATTCATAGACAGAAATACTAATTAGGTAGGTACATGAGATAACTTTAAGTTTTTTGTCAAACTTCTGTCTTACCCCTCAAGATTAAATATATATTTGTTACCATAAACTATTTACTTAAATTTCTTTGTGTCCGTCTATTTATGTTTGAAGAGTGGGCTACTTTATAAACACGGCACATGACGAGTATATTAAACATATATATATACGAATAAATAAAATTGAAGTATATGAAAGTATATACGGTAGGTACTTACATAAAAAATACTTTATTTTTTATTTTTGCAACTCTATCTGTATGTTCCGGCTAATCTGTGGAACGGTTGGAATGATTTGAACGGCACCTATATCTGGCAGATAGCTGATGATGTAAGGAGTATTTAAGGCTACTTTTTTCCCCTGCGCCGCTTTGCGAGTTTCAACTAGTTTCTAATACAAGAATTGTGTTTTTAAGAGAATACTTCGGACTGTAGTTGCAACTCAATGTAGCTAATATTAATAACCACGTCGTATGGAGTTCCCATAGCTATGACTGCAAATAGATTGACATTTGTACACAGATTTAATAGACCGTGGTTAGGTATATGAAATGCGGGTGTTTGAACCGCAACTTGATAACACTTTTAAACGTCTCCGTCTGTGATAACTGTGACCTCTATGCGCGTCACACCTTTTGTACATATTATTACTGTTTATGTAACGATACGATTAAGTGATTAACTATAGAGTTTAATTGCCTTACATTGGCTTTCGTCAACAGTATTGGTTTTAAATAAGTTGATGATGTCCCACGCGACCTTTTTGCCTATAAGCCTCTCAAATTGCGTGCTACTATGATCAACTTTAGGCTTCTCGTAATTACGATCAGACGTAGTAATTTAAAGGTTTTTGTGTACCTATTATAAATAAAAAAAAATGTTTTTAAAACAATACCGCCAATTTCAATGTGTCCTATGGTGGTGAATTGCGAAAAACCATATTCTTCATATGTAAGTTTACTACTACGCTGCCATTTTTGTTAAAATTTGAATGGAACTTATCAGAAAACAAATCTTTTTAACCGACTTACAATAGGAGGAGGTTCTCAATTTGATTGGTTTTTATTTTGTTTTTTTTTTATGGATTTACACTTATTACTCCGTCAATTGTGGAACGATTTAAAAAAAAACTTGTATTCCAAAGGGTATGCTCCCCATGTGGTCCCATTGCCACTAGGAAACCCTCAAATTTGTTAGGCACGTACTATTTTTTAACCGACTTCCAAAAGGAGGAGGTTCTCAAGTTGATCGGATTTTTTTTTCATTTTTTTTTTAAAGCTATTGCAGTATTTACACCTGGTACTCATCATTTTATGATGATGAGTACAACTTCTAAGCGGTTAGGAGTTGGAAGATAAATCTTTAAAAGTCATGTGTATGTATGTTACCGTTACTCATATTCTTTCCAGTTACTTAGATGAAAGGTACAACTCCTCAACAGTTATGAGTTGGAGGATAATTCTTTCGATTTCATACGTATCTATAGATCTATAGTTGTACCAAATACACGAATAGAGCCTTAGTTGTATTCTTTCAAATTGTTTAGGTGATTTGACAGGTAAGGTTAAAAGAGAGAATTTTGATATCAATCTAGTAACTAGTAGCCATGCAAAGCTATTAAACAGAGTAAAAAAAAACATCAAAGAAAACTCTATGCCTAGAAAGACCAAAAGCAAAAAAAAAAGGTTTTTGTTTGGTTAACATGGTATTTATTACATTTGGCTTGGCACCGACTTCAAACCTATGAATAGGTAGCATAAACAAATAATAGTGTTTTATCAATATTAAAGGTTTGCATAAAAGGTGTATTTAAATCTGTATTTAAATGAATCTTTATTATGTTATTTTATACTTTTTAGTTTTTGAAGTCGGTTTTTATAAAAGAAGTTTTTTTTAAACAAAAATTATTTCCCAAATCGGTTTGATACTGAGCTAGCAAAAAAATACAACCGAATTGACAACCTCTTCCGTTATTTTTGAAGGAATTAAGAAAAAAACTGATTAGCATTCATTTCTAGAACGATTACGATTTCGATTTTTTATTTCACATTGAACAGTATCAGCTAGATACTTAAGGATCCTTAGAGCGCGAGATAGCATTGACAAAGACTAATTCCTACATCTTTTTTTAAATTATAATAACGTTCTACATACATACCTTCCTCACAAGGCCGGATGTTGATGACTGTTGCAAAAGCCGACGTGCATAACGCGGCAAAAAAAAATAACTTCAGGACGGCCATGTTGTTCAGCTCGACTGTTCCAAGTGAAGTGACTACGAAATTTATATATGTTTATATGATCCGGTTGACCCTATGTCACTGATAAAATATCAACAATGAAATTGTTTATTATGTCTGAACGCATTGATCTATTACACACGTTTGTTCTACGAGTGCTCGTAACTAATGACTGCAATTATCTAATAGTAAATAACTTTTCATAGCCTTTCAATAACAGCTTGTTTACACATTTTGCAAACTAACAAATTAAACTTAACAATTCCAAGAAACCGATGCATAATAATTTGCAAAATTTTTAAAGTTATTAGTTGATGAATAACAACCAAAACAGTTATTTGTTCAGAAGCTATTTCAAGCTATGGCCAAGTAAATGTCAGATTATTTCAGTAACAAACTTAAATTTCGTCAGTTTACTTGAAGAAGAACTACAGAGCTTGTTCTTGATACTTTGTGAACGAGATTGATGGATAATGATGGATACGGTCAGTCATAATTGCAGACGGAAGTCTTACAATATCTCTCAGTTCTCTTTTTGACAATACGGAAATAAACTTTATTCACATATTAACTGTAACATTTTGGGCATGACTACAGAAAAAATATAACTTTATCAGTTACAGTGACCTTTATGTTACCCCGATTCTCTAAATTTGTTTACGTACTTGATAAGGCGTTATTTACAAATCATTATTTTTAGGGAAATTAGACACTAATCGATATATAGGCGACAATCGAATCGGTTGCATAATGACCACGGAGGCAAATCTATTAAGTGAATATATTCTCGTGTCACGTTGCTCAGGAGGAACTCTTAGACCTAAATCGTTGGATGGCTAGTATCGTGTAAAACTACATCGAAACGAAGCTATTATCAATATTACTCCTCAGCCAGTACACAGATTGATTCGTGTTTTATTAAGATATAACTGGCAAATTTGAAGACCGGTCACCTCATGGAAAATGAATGACGGCGGCCGGTGCCTCCCCAGAGTTACCCAGCATTCGACGACGACCTTGGCCCACCGGTCTGGACTTATCCGACATACGTGTCTGGCCCAGTTCCATTTTAATCTGGCAGTTTTTTTGCCCACATTTGCAACTTTCGTTTTGGATGTTAGCTTTAATAAGTACATTTTTAACTTTCACAGATATGCTGTACAACGTAAATCTTAAATACATCAATAAAAATGAATCGCTGAAATGGATGTTAACGCTTAACTTCTGATCGACAGCACCAATCTGGAAAATATATGTTCGTTAATGTAAGGACAATGTTCGTATAGGAGAAAATTTAAAAAATGCAGCGGTGTTATATTTTCTTAGTCCGCTTAGTCCTATACACTACGACCCTGAGGGAAGTCGAGGTGGGCTTAAAATACTAAAAGAAGTTTTTCAGTAATTTAGAAACTATAGAGTAGAGTCATTTTGGCAGGGTCAAATATTAAAATAATCACTAAACTAAATATGGCCTTATGAAGTTCGCCGAGACCTGAGATATCTGAGGCCGGGACAGCAAATATTTATACTTCAAAACCAAAATTGTTTTTCGAAACTGGCAACTTTTTCAAAATGTCACATTGATGTCAGTGAAATGACAAGTGTACTGCTAAAGATTGACAGATTGTGTCGATGAAAATTAAAGCGATTGTATCAAACAAAACAACCTTTTTAGTTTCTTGTTATTCGGTATAGCTGTTTCATTGTAATAATGAATTCAATACGTAAGTTTGATATTATCACAATTGATGTATTAAGCCAAAGTTAGTCTTTTGCCCATATACTACTAAAACAAACGTGGAACTAACTTTTGCTCGTTTATAGCTTTTCCAGGTGATATTATAGACTCAAGACAATATTATGAAGGCGATTTTGATACGCAAGTAAAGAATATATTAAGCCACGTAAGACTGACAGCCACGGAGGTCCGCAATCTGAGAAAGTTATTTGTTGATTTAGAAACAGTATTACAAGAATTAGCTCCAGGTAATTCATAGTTTATTAGAAATACTAGCCTTTGATTGATTAGATTGCTTTTCACATGAAAAAGATAGACAGAAAGAAACATTCGAATTTATAATATTTGTATGAACATTAATACTTTGTAAGTCAGTATACAATATAACCTATTCCAAATGCCAAAATGCTTACATTGAAACATTTTTTTTTATTGTACGTTACATTTATTACTATTACAGTGTGTTAGTTTAATATATTAATATAAAACCATTAAAAACATAAAGCTCATTTGAAGTAGTCTCCATTGGCTACAATACATTCCTTTAAATGTTGAGGTCAGTTATCAATAGCAGCACACACTCTTTCCTTAGGAAAAATTCTTCACTGCCAGTCGTGTGGATTGTTTTAGGGACTCCAAATTATCATGGGGTTTAGAGCAAACCTTACTCTCTAAAACTAACCATAAATCATAATCCAGTAGATTAAGACGAGGACTAGATGACGGCCAGTCTTTAGCTCTGATGAAGTCCGGAATGTTCATTACTAACCAAGCTTGGGTGGATCAAGCTTTATGACCCGTCGCCGAGGCTTGCTGAAAGGACCATTCTTGGTTATTGAACATGATGTTGTTAATGGGTTTCACTATCTTCTCAGGAATGGTATCTTGATACACTTTGGTTTTGATGCTTTTTTCACAAAAATATGGCTCAGTTACTTTCAAGATAGTAGAGCCACGTAGACAAGTAGAGCCATGATTTCAGCATGACAGGGGCGGTACTAGCCTCGCACAGAAATTAACTTAAAATGACAAAGATAGTGCTGTCGTGTTTTGTTGATGAGTGCAAGACCGGTGGCACAATGCTGCAGAGGTATCACTAGCCCGCCATGATGTGGGTCACCATGCTGCATTGTTGCATTATCCACACTTGCAGTATGGTGACCACCACTCTTGGATTCTGCTTATGCTTTCCATCAGACAGAGTAGTCATTATGGCAGGGCCAATCTTGAAACAAAAAAAAATCCCAGCAAACCATCAGTGAAGTCAGATATTGCCCACGTTTTAGTCTGTTTACTAATTTGGGAGTTTTTTCAGAGCCTTTAGCATAAACAGGTTATTTTGTTTGTTAAAATATTGCTCAATGGTAAAAAAATCTCTTTCTCCTCCCTTTGCGTACTGCTTATGTATTTGTTTTGATTTTACCACCCCATTTTTTTAAATTGACAATTGAGAAATGACCAGAGTGTCTCTCATACTCCACATGGTTCTAGGTGGTATCTTCATCTCCCGAGATAAAAATCTTTGCTTTCGGACAAGATTTCTTAGAATTATTTCCCTTACTGCTTTGATCGCCTTTTTTTTATTGAACACTATTTGGACCGCCAGATCTTTCTGCCACACACAGAGGAGTTTTCATTGTACCTATCAATAGCCCGGTACAGTAGCAAACGTATGGAGGATTTAAAAAATTGCATTTCGCTCAATACCTACTTACTACACTCGTATAAAAATGAGAGATTCCAAATTCAAAAGTAATATTTTGTTTTTTTTTTTATTTGTAAAGGCGCATGTCCACCGAAATTGTTGGCAATTTGTTTCTAACTGTTTGCAACTCCTTAGAAACTTTTGTTTCCATTGTGGCTACACCGAGTCGCCAACAATTTGCAACTAAGCATCTCCACAGAGCCAATGAATATTTGCAACAAGCTTATTCATTTGATCAGGAACCTTGTTTCTATTATTATTCTATTTGTTGACAATTTTTGATGCCAACACAAGGAAATTACAGAAACTTTTGTCACCAACACATGTTGACAACACAAAAGTTGCCAACTTTTGTTTGGTGGAGACTGGGCTTGACAGGACATATTTATAGCCAGACTAAGTATATGTATAAGAATACGTAATAATATTGAACCAGAAATAGGTTAAATCCAAACATTATATTCAAACTAACTCATAGTGGTAGCAAATGCATAAGTTTCTTAATATATTTTCTACCAAGATGAGTGCTTCTGGAAGTATGTATAGTACTAGCCGACCCACGCAACCTCGTTTGCGTCTTCTATTGCCCGTCGCGTGATAATTTTCCCCCGTTTTTGAAATATTTTTCATTGGTGCTCCTCTCCTATTGGTCTTAGCGTGATGATATATAACCTATAACCTTCCTCGATAAATGGGCTATTTAACACTGAAAGAATTTTTCAAATCGGACCAGTCGTTCCTGAGATTAGCGTGTTCAAACAAACAAACAAACAAACTCTTCAGCTTTATATATTAGTATAGATGTATGGATGTATTGTTTACTTAGTTTAGACATAAGATCTTGACTTGCACTTCTTTGTAATAATTAGAATAAGAATCTGTTTTCCATCATTCTTTTAAGAAAAGATGATGAGATATATATCCTCATTACTGAAGCCTACAGTTCAACTTGACCTAGAGACTTATGCATTCATCATTGTGCTACATCATTTTAATTTGTTACAGGTCTACAAGTCCATCCATTTGGCTCAATTGTCACTGGACTGGGAATAAGGACCAGTGATGTAGACTGCTTTATAGAACTACCACAAGGGATGGAAGCAAACAAAAGGCATATTATCTACTCTAGCAAAATTCTTAAGCGACATTTTAAAAGATTTACTAATGTGTTTGCCATAGCAAATGCGAATGTACCTATTGTGAAGTTCCTACATGTACCGACGAACTGCTCCTGTGATATTAACTTCACCAGCCCTGCAGGAGTGTATAACAGTGAATTAATTAGTTTTCTACTACAAATGGATACAAGTGGGCGAGCATTACAACTTGCTGTATTAGTTAAGTACTGGTCTAAAGTTAACAAGTTCACTGGAATGAACTTACTGGCTAGTTATGCTTTAACCCTCATGGTCATATTCTATTTACAGTTAATGAATATGCTACCTTCTATCTATGATTTACAAAGAGAAGTGCCTCAGGGCTCCTGTATGGTAGACAACTGGAATATGGCGTTTGACAGAAGTGTCTACTGTAATGGTATTAATGATTCTCTCCATGATCTCTTAGGAGGATTTTTTAAGTGTTATGCCAGTATGAATTTGGATGAAGTTATAATTTCACCATATATGGGGCGCGTACTAAAAAGGCATTTGTTCCAAAATTTTAATGAAATTCCTCCAGAATTTGCGTTGTACAAATATAATTTGTCGCATAACTTATGCCAGAAACCATTGAAAGTCGATGGTCCACTATGTGTTCAAGACCCATTTGAGCATGCCAGAAATTGTGCCGGTGCAGTTCACCCAAGACTGGGTGAGAAAATAAAGTCTCATTTTCAATTCGCCGCTATGAAGTTCGATGAGCTTCCCCCACAACGTTTTCTCCAAGCAATCTTCACCGAAGATCAAACTCACATAGTTCCTAAGAGAAAGCGTTCAAAGCCCACTTTTATCGACAAAGTATTGAAACGCAAGAACATTACTAATCAGAAAATAGCTCCTCTGAGAAATGCTCCTGAGAGAATTGTGCTTCAGAAAAACGATCCGCAGAGAATTTTTTCACAGAAGAATCGTGGTGTAAATAACTTAAATTTAGTTGGATGCTATGAGAGGATTAGAAATAGTAAAAAGTAAGATAACTATTATATGGGGCATGACGGATGTTTTGATGACTTTAGATTTTAAATGAAAGTCATGAACCCTAAATATAGCCAATGCAACTGTTCATTCGAGATAAGAAAATTGTGACGCTTTAATTGAGCTCTATACTCTCTAATTGACCTGATGTGAAGTGACTGATTGACGATAATTTCTTGCAACCTGATTGGAATGCGACTAGACTAGAAATAAATTGTAATTAATAAACAATTAGATACGATAAATATACATGACATGTACAATTTAGTAATAGACCCAAACAACTTCCTCTGCGTATCTTTTCAGTCACGCTCAGCTCCTATTGGTGTAAGCGTGACACGCCAGCAAAATACCTTAAATAAAAACGTGAAAATTGGTCAGAGTTCAGAGCAGCAACGTTACACGAGAATAATATGTAACAGATTTGTAAAAAGGACTAACGTGATAACAAGAATAAAGAAAATTCAACATATTTTTTTCATCATTTCATCCTCTACTTACGGTTATTACTACAATTGGTTCCCGTTGCGGTTCACCTAATAAAAAAGATTTATTTTCGCCAAGACACGGTTATTCTGTTCCCTCCCTCCTAAAACAATGATTGATTTAAATCCCAGGCTTTGATGAGGCTGCGCATCATTTCAATCTAGCGGGCCCACTCATATGTGGCGATACTCCACTCCGCTTTCACTAACCTTGAGAATTCCCAAACAGGAACTGCCTGAAATAATTTCTCCGAAAGTTGTGGCCAGCATTTCAGCGACGTTTAATCTAACTGACGAGCAAGGTTCTGTACCAGAGTTAACACCTGTTCATGGTAGATTTTTCTATAACTTTAAATACCAGGAACTCGACGAATTACACATTCCATCTATCAGACTTTAAATTTAAGTTTACTTATCTAGTCATAATAGTGGGATACGTAGCGCCTTCAAGGGCAAGCAAGGAAAAGAGAGGCAGAGCGGGTAAGGCACGTCTGCATGTGTCTTAGGTGACTATTATATAACTATATTGAGCAACACGTCTGCTTTATTATTTTCCTCCGTTCTCGAAACATTTTCATTGATACTCGAATTCTATTAAAGCATGATGTAAACCTTTCCTTGATAAAGAGCTGTCCATCACTAAAAATTTTTGGATTTGATTGGAACTTGTAGTTCCTAATTACGCTGAGCATCCAACTCACTCGCAATCTTTACCTCTATATAGTACTTATTAATTTAAATTCGTTCGCTAGACCAAGTTAAACACAAAACCCATTGTTAATAAATGACAAATGGTTGTAATAATATTAATTAAATATTATTTTAAATAAGGGCATACGTATTTTGGCGAGAAAAATAAAGAGGGAATTGCAATAGAATTAAATGCTAGGTTCTACTTAAACAGACGTATTTATTGGGCATTGTATTCCCATAAGCTGTTCCAAACTATAACACATATCTTCTCTAAATATTATTTAGATATGTTCAGCCGTACTTTAAATTATATACCTACATATCTTACGAGGATATTACATAGTATTTCCCTGTTAACAATAGGTACATATCTTAATTAAATATACGCAGACACCCCGAGGGAGGGGGCAGTCGCTTCAACGGCGCGAGCCAAAAAGGACATGATTATGAGTGTTTTAATTGTTGTGTTTTTGTCTACGATATGGTGTTCGGCTCTAGCGAGCCTCTACATCAGACCTTGTGAACAACGTGAGTTTTTATCTATAAAAAGTGGAATGTTTTAAAATGTGTATTTTGATGATATTTATGTGTGTTTTATGCTGTTCTCCAATTTCGTCATAATTTTTTAAATTGTGAAATTGGTTGCCAATATTTTAGGTTCAGGTAGATGTTCTGTCGTCAGCCTATCATTGTTTAATATCCTGTGGATAGTCCGCACTTATCAAATGCCAGCCATTTTTCTCAAGTCTTCGCTCCCACGTGTCGCAGGGTATCGTATAAGTACCAAGAGATCCAATAATAATAATAATAATGGACAAACATTTCACTGGGCCGCCATAGTGTGGGTCATCATGCTGCACTGTTGCATTGTCTCATTCGCAACGAATATGGTGACCACAACTTTTGGATTCTGTTTATACTTTCCACCAGGCAGAGTAGAGTCACTATGGAAGGCCCATACATAAAAAAAAAACTACGTTTACCTAAATCGCAATCTCCATTTTAGCAAGTGTGGACTCTATCGACGATCAGTCCATTTGGAGACGACATCTAGAACATTTAGATAGAATCAACACAGGATCCTACTCTAATATAACGTTTTAAGGCAAGATGTTATAAAAATAATACTCCGGTGGTGTGGCTATTTTATTTTAACAAATAGTTGAACCCCGCGGTGTTACCCGCGGTTATTGTTGTACCGCGAGTAACGCCGCGGGACAAAATTAGTCTAAAAAAAGTAGCCTAAGTTACTCCCCGGATCATCAGCTACCTGCCAGTGGAAGTCCCGTCATAATCCGTCCAGCCGTTCCATAGATTACCCGGAACAAACAGACAGACAGACAAAAAAAAAAAAATACGTTTTTGGTATATGTACCGTGTATACATGCATATGAATTTATTAAAAAGCTGTTATTTTAATATTACAAACAGACACTCCAATTTTATTTATTTGTATAGATTTAATTAAAATATTTTTAGGGACTTCAAAAAAGTAGGAATACTAAAAATCACTCTGCTTATACCACTAGTAGACTTAAAAATAGGTATTTTAAAATACATTAAAGACCATAAACAATCATTGTAGTTATTTTTGGAGGCTGTGTCATATATCTATTTCTTCTAAGTAATTTACCTGTTGAACCATTTTGTTTTTTCATAAATCTATGCATAGGTACTTTAAAGAAAAGTCTTGCTCTGCGTGTCTGTTCGCGATAAACTAAAAAGCTACAGACCGGGTTTTATACGGTTTTCCTCAATAAAAGTTACATGGAGTGAGTGATATAATCTGGTTTGGGTATAATGGTCAGAACGTACAAGTCACCTAGCCGCCTATTAGCATTCAGCTTTGTTGGATGACTGTAAACGAATGTATCATACGTTTAAATCTAACCACTCGTGGGACGCCAACCGCCAAAAGTTGATGCAAGTAGCTGAGTAGTTAGGCATAATACGCGCTACTATTCTAAGCGCCTCTGTATCTACTGAAATAATAATCAGTAGGTATTTGCGACATGATTATGTTTTAACGACATATGCTCAGTTTGAGCTCAGTTAATACCATCAATTATATATTATACTAGTTGTTGCCCGCGGCTCCGCCCGGTATATGTCGGTTATCGCGGCAAATAGTAGCCTATGTGTTATTCTGATGTATAAGCTATATTACTGTAAAGTTTCATCCAAATCCGTTCAGTAGTTTTTGCGTGAAAGAGTAACAAACATCCATCCAAACATCTATTCATCCTTACAAACTTTCGCATTTATAATATTAGTAGGATTTACCTTGTACAATGATGATACAATTTTTTTTTACCTGTCACTAACCATGCAATGTCATCCTCATAACCCTATTTTGGAGACTATAAAACCAAACAAGAAATTGGTAGCTTTTATACCTACCATAAAGCATCGTTTCGTAAGCTTTAATAAAATAAAAAGTGACTGAATTATGTAGGTATATTCAATTTAGGCTAATTAAATACCAACAGTTTGTCACCGCATGCGGCACCACCGCATGCGGTGACAAACGTTGTTTTGGTAGAGCTTTCTTTGCCCGTAATAAGAATTGTTTGTCCTCATCTGCAGCACCGTAAAGTAGTTAGTTTGAATAAAGTTGTACAAAGATTGCCTCCGGGCGATAAGGCCGCCAATTGTACTTCCCTAGTTTAAGTTTTCCTAGTTAAGTTAACCTTGTAACTAATCTGATACAATAATGAGATTTATTATTATTATTATACTCATGTTGTCGTTTTATTATTTTATTGAAGCTTACTAAACAATGCATTAGTCATTAGAATTTTATAAGGTATTGTGATACTTGTTCTCTTTTCAGATCATTAAGCAGTCGGGTTAATTGTTTAAATATTTCTTTTTTAATTTTCTTGTCGTAAAAATTAGTAATAGCCGGGGCCCGAATATCTACCATTTTTTTTTATGTTTGGCCATGCCAAAATGACTCTACTCTGCCTGATGGAAAGCAAGCATAAGCAGAATCCAAGAGTGGTGGTCACCATACTGCGAATGCAGACAATGCAATAATGCAGCATGGCGACCCACACCATGGCGGGCTACTGATGCTTCTGTATCATTGGGCCTCCGGTCTCGCACTCACCAACGAAACACGACAGCATGATCGCTGTCATTTTATGTTGATTTGCTGTGCGAGGGTAGTACCGCCCCGGTCGAGCCAGCCCGTTTGTGCTGAAATCATCGTGGCTCTACTACCTTGAAATTACTAGGTTAACAGTAACATTAACAGTTAACAGGATAGGTTCACGTTTGAATCTAAAAATATTAAATATATAAATTTTAAATAGAACAGCAACATCCTAAATAGAAATTAAAAGGAAAAAATTGCCTAATGTTTATTGCATTTGGATACTTCACTAACCAATGCATAATAAGGCTTACTGAACTAAATATTATTATTATTAATTTGGTAAGCTTTTTTATGGTACAGGAGAGCAAAATGAGCAGAAGCCTAATGGTAAGAGACTGCGACTGCTCGCGGACCTTCCTGGGATTATCCTCTAATAATCAGGGGAAGAGGGTTTCGGTAATCTCACTTCGTGGAAAACGACGAAAGAATAACAAACCTGACACCGGCTTTCTGTGAGGCCATGGAATCGTTCCGGTCGAGCCTACGGCCAGACCAGAGAGAAACAGTCTCGCATGGGTTTTTCTTTTGTGAAGTTGTTATAAATGTTTTGATTTTAATAAACAATTATATTATATTTAATAGGCACTTATAATTTTGTTTTAGATTTAACAACATGTCAGGTGCACCAACTCAATGTTACACCGTGTAAAAGTGACAAGAAATGTTTCGTGAAAACGGGACACAGTGTTTCCATTTCCATTGATTACACACCCTGTAAGTTGATTTAACTGTCCTGTACCTGTAGTTGAAATAAATATATTGCTTATTGCAAAAATATTTATGTTTTTTATTATTAAATAAAATTGCATCTAACATATAATTCTTGTGTCACATTGTTGCTCATGATGAACTCCGAAACTAAGTATCTAACCAATTTTCACGTTTTTAAATTGTTTTGATGGCGTGCCTAGATAGTTAACAAAGTATCTTCATGTAAAATTTCATTATAATCGGAGTAGCGGTTTAGCCCTATAGGTAACAGACAGACCGACACAGTTACTTTAGAATTAAAATGAAAGTATGGAAGTATGAGTTCATTTGTTGGTTCAATTAATGGCAAAAAGCTCTGATCTCTTCTGAAATATAAATAATTATGACATTGTTTTCAGACTTCAACGCTCGGAACTTGAAGACTGGCGTGTTTTGGAATACAGGAGCAAGTGAGTGGCCTCTCAAACTACTCAAATCAGATGATGGGTGCACCTTTACCACCTGTCCCATCGAAGCTGGCAAAACCCAGAGGTTCACTTACAACAGCACCAGTTCTTACTTACTTAAAATACTACCTCAAGTAAGTTTAATATTATCTATACATCTATACAAATAAATAAAATAAGTTAACCGTGCGGGACAGCCACGCTACGGCATGAATGGGCCAGCTCGACCGGGGTGATACCACGGCCTCACAGAAAACCGGTGTGAAATAGTGCTTGCGCTGTGTTTCACCGAGTGAGTGAGGATACCGGAGGCCCAAAACACCTCCCCCTATCTTCCCCCCATCCCCCAAAGGCCGGTAACGCACTTGTGACGCCTCTGGTGTTTGCAGGTGTTCATGGGCGGCGGTAATCGCTTACCATCAGGCAACACGTCTGCTCTTTTACCCGCATATTCCATAAAAAAAACGCTATTTACTAAAGGCATATGTATGTATACACGGTACATATACCTAAAATGTAGTTAAACAATTTTTTGTTCTGTTTGTTCCGGGTAATCTCTGGAATGGCTGGACGGATTTTGAAGGGACTTTCACTGGCAGGTAGCTGATGATCCAGGGCGTAACTTAGGCTTCTTTTTTTAGACGAACTTTGTCCCGCGGTGTTACTCGCGGTACAATAATAACCGCAGGTAAGACCGCGGCGTTCAGCTAGTTAATTAAATAATTATTCTACCAGAAACTCATCATGAGAACAAAAGGTTTTCCTATTTTTACCCGACTACGGTAAAGCCAAAGGAAGGTTATAATTTTGACAGGCTATGTATGTTTGTATGATGATCTGTTCCTCATAGCTTCTCAACTACTTATTGAACTAGACAAATGAGGTATCGTTAGAAGCGTCTTGCTGCGTCCGCTGGTTATAACCATGATCTGAATCTAATGTGGCGCCCTCTAGCCGACATAAAGTACTATGTTAAGACAATTATTTGGGATAAATATGCCATGTTTGGTATCATGGAAAAAGTGTATATATTATTAGCATTTGCTCATGACTTTGTCCGTATTTATTTGACAATTGTGATATATCTATGGTATGCTTGTCTGTTCCCTCATACCTTCTAAGCTACTAGCCAGAATAAGACAAATGAGGTATCGTTAGAAGTGTCTTAATTTTCCGCTATTTATACTCTATGAGTGGCGTGTCACGTATCGAATGTAGTGCCCTCTGGCGGATAATGAAACTAATGTCAATAAATAAATTAACATAAGCATACCGTACTTTTTATCAGTACAAAGGTATTCACTAATACTCTACACACTAGTAGGTACATTTTTCCGAATAATAAGTTAAATAAATTTTAATTCGGGGTTTACCCATAGAAGCTTGAATAATACTAAGTCAACCCGGGTGAACCTAGGTTTGCTCCATCTTCTAGCATTACCCGTAACACATACATCACTTACAGCTTGTAGAAAGTCACAAGTAAATGCTTTATATTAGAAAAATGTACCTACTAGTGTAGTAGTTTTATAACCATGGCCTCCTGAAAGCGACTGTTCATTTGCTAGCTCTCGTAAGCTTTTTATTTCTGGTGATATATTTTCGATATCAATCAGTTTATCATGACACACAGAAAACTGATTCTTTGAAAACATTTCCTCAATGGTATCACGTTCGTTTCCTAGCCTATACAGGTCATCAGCTTTTTCTACAACTGCCATAAGCACGTTCCGAAACTAGCCTCTTCCTCTATCGTACATATCATTAACATTACCCAGCCATTTCAGGATTATTCAGGATTAAACAACGTTACATGACTACGGATTTTCAAACTTGATTTTGTGTATCTCTGTATACTGATAATTGTGTACTATAGTATAGAAACGTATGACATTATAACGAAAAAAAAGTAATTCTACGTGTTATAAGTATCGCACGTCTTACAAGCAACATTTACGCCTGACTGCGTCCTAGCGTCCTTCGTCCGGTAAAAAATTAAGATGCAGCCCTAGAAATTTTATTTTAAAGTAATTACGATTTTTCTCTTTTGAAATAATGACATTCAAGATGTTTTAACCTTCTTTTTTATTTTCAGAGTGCCTACAAGATCAAATGGAAGATGTGGAACAAGGAGAACAACACACAAATGTGCTGCTTCCAGACGAATCTCTTGAAGAAAAGACATCAGTTACAAATACACCCACAATCTAATGTATAAAATTCTCGTGTCGCGGTGTTTGTTAACAAACTCCTCCGAAACGGCTGGACCGATTTGTATGAAATTTTGTGTGCATATCGGGTAGGTCTGAGAATCAGCCAACATCTATTTAAAATTAACCTAATGGCAAAACAACGTTTGCTGGGTGAGATACTATTTTTATAAAAAACACACTTAATATACCTATCTAGAAACAGAATTATTTGTTTTATTAGAATCTTTTTTACCTACCAGTCAATAAGAACTGTCTTCTTATAATAAACTAGCTGACCCACGCAACCTTGTTTGCGTCTCCTACTGCCCGTAGCGTGATAATTTTCCCCCATATTTGTAACATTCTGCATTAGTGCTCCGCTCCTGTAAGTCTTAGCGTGATGATATATATCCTATAACCTTCCTCGATAAATGGGCTATCTAACACTGAAAGCATTTTTCAAATCGGACCAGTTTTTTTTTATTTATACAATATTATACAAATCAGGTGTTATCTATAAAACATCACAAAACCTTGACAGGTTTGTCTGGATGTTGAATCACTTTTGAGCAATCTATTAACATATATTCACCTAAAAACTTCTCAAAACTAAAAACAATGTTTTTACAATAGTACCTACAATTCGCTTAAACTATTTATCACAGGAAACCGGCTATGGAACCGTTCGATGCTTGTCCATAGTGTATTATCTATGGCTTGTCCTGTTCAATGCTAGTGATGCTACCTGACTTTGTTATGAATGAAGTTATGATATTATGTAGTGTAGTTATGCAGAAGGAGTTACACTATAGACAGGATGTTGCACTTCCTATTTTTTTTTACTTTCTAATTAAATTATATTACGGTGTTAAAACATAGAAATAAAATATTTTTTGTATTTATATTTATAGTTCTTGTCTGTTATTTTTGTTTGTATATATATTGGAATGTCATTGATATAAGTTGGGATTAAATAATTGTTCATTCGTTGTCTGTAATAGTTACTAATCCTGGACACTTCTAATTTTGCGTGGGTTATTTTCCGTGTTGTTATTTTATGAATAATTTTAATTTTTAGTTTTTATTTTGATATTGTTCGATTAAAAGCCACATTTTGATATTAAGATTGGAAGTATTTTACAATTGGCAACACCACGTAAGCGCGGGTAACACCGCGGAGTTCAGCTAGTCTATACAAATAAATAAAATTGGAGTGTCTGTTTGTAATATTAAAATAACCGCTTTTTACTAAATGCATATGTATGTATACACGGTACATATACGAAAAATGTAGTTAAAAATTTTTTGTCTGTCTGTCTGTTTGTTCCGGGTAATCTCTGGAACGGCTGGACGGATTTTGACGGGACTTTCACTGGCAGGTAGCTGATGATCCGGGGAGTAACTTAGGCTACTTTTTTTAGACTAACTTTGTCCCGCGGCGTTACTCGCGGTACAACAATAACCGCGGGTAACACCGCGGGGTTCAGCTAGTATTATATACAATCGAAAAGTATGATCCTCCCCTGACACAGTCGAGTAAAAAAAATTTAAATAGATTTTCCTGTAATTCTCATTTACCCAAAAATTAAAAGCAATTTCCAATAAAAGACTTAAAATCAAAGAAAAAAATGTTTATTCTATGTATTTACATGAACCTCCCTTATATATGCTAAGGGTAATTATAATAACAGTAAATTGAGTACGTTGTATAATTTCGTTGTTGCTTTACACGTTGCATTTTGCGTTGCACCTTGCACCTTTTGAGCTCTACATTACATGTTGCATTTTATATTGCGTGTTTCGTTACATGTTGCAATTTGCGGTACGTTACGTTTGAGATTTCATTACGTGATGATAAAGATGACGCAGTTAAAATTGAGCAATCTCATTAGCGCTCACCTCACCTCACCTCAAAACCTCAACTTAAAAAAAAACAATTGTTGAGTTATTAAAAATGGAGCTAAATTTACAATATATTTATATATAATTGTTCTTAGGCTATTTACAATCTAGTATTTATATACAGTTAAATACATATTTTTACATACGCCGAGTAAACTCTTTGGCATATTATTATTTTCTTATTAATTCTTACAAAAATTTTAGTTATTCCTACATTCGTTGTATTTTTCTCTTATTTTGAGAAAATATAGAGATCCATGGCTGCCATCCGGATGGTACTTTCAATATTTTATTAAATACTAGTCTGGAACTTGTCTATCAATCTGGGATAAAAAATTGTTTGGTCATATTCAATAATGAAATCTATCTTTGTGTCAAATTTCATTCAAATCGAGTCAGCCGTTTTGACATTAGTGAGTAACATAGGTCCATTCAAACTTTTAAAATAATTGTTGTTATTATGTATTAATAAAAGGGTAGTATATTAATTTAAAGATAAACGGTTTAACCCAGTTGTGTATTCGTATTAGGGGGATAACCGGCTACTTTCGTTTCTAAAGGGAATCCCTCCCCTTTTTAAGGAGTGAAATATCCTGCCATATCCAGGTTTTCCTATTTAAAAAATTAAAAAAATTCTCTTCAAAACTACAGATGGGATTTTTTATAATAGCAGAATAAAGATGTATAAAAAATAGACATTAATCTTACGCAATAAGATTCAATTTCCTATGAGCTAACAATAATTTTTAATACTTGTTATAACATTGTTGTATTGTTTGACAATATTAACTATCGCATTGTCAATTACAAGATCATAACTAGTAATCAGTCTGTTCTCAATTATGTATCTTAAACCAACTTCTTAAGGTCTAGTTTCAAACAATAGCTAGTGTGGTTGTAGTGTTGTGGGGGTCGTCTCTTGACAAATGGTGCAAGTCCTGGTGAATACCAGCTTCTTTCAATATCCTCATCCGAGGTCCCAGAGGAACGCCAAGAGCTCGAAGTTTGTCCTCGCCAACGTAGGGCAATTCTGCTGCTCCCACTTTCTCCTTTTCTAATAAAGCGGCGTATTTCTGTAAAAGAAAATATTTTTTGTGAGTACTAAAATCAGAAAACATAATTCTGAATACAGGATTTCGCTGAATGAGACGAAAGTGTGTAACATAGCTATTATCACCACCACCATCATCATAAGAATCATTTTGAAGAAGTCTGCTTTTGGTGCTGTATACACAAATCATGTTAAACTTATAATGCCCCTTTTTTGCGTTGGACAAAAAAAGATGAATCTAAGAAATTGCTGCATTCAGTTTAGAAGAATTAACTGAAACTGTCATTGACTAGATACTGCGAATTCTGATTTTTAAAGGTTTTCTTTGAAATTTTTTTAACCATCTCAGTGGATGGATTTACCTAAGAAAATAAACACATACCTCATAGCCAAGCTTCTTCAGGAACAGCCTCATGAGTGGAGGCTCGTCACCGAAGAACTTGGTGAGTCTCTTCACACGATCAGGATTGCTGAAGGAGTACGGGTCCAGATGGCGGCTGTGATGACCTGACCTGATGTACTGCTGAGATCTGGAAGCAGGTGCACATAAACATTAATAGAGAACATATTTTGATTTGTTGGTGGCTTATGCTGTAGGCAAAAATGAGCAGACTATGACCTGATAGTAAGTGACCATCGCCGCCCAGAAACTCAGAGTTTCAGAAACACCCCCTTCCAAAAGGGAATGTTCGTCAATCTGGTACACCGGTTTTTTGTAAGACTGTAGTATGTCGACCATTACTGACCAAGAATGGTTCTGCCATGATTGGTCTATGAATTTTTACTCTCTCACTCTTTAACTGTCTAAATTATGTAATATCTTGCAAAAAATAACATAGAGACGTGAACTTACTTGTACATATGTCTGAGGGCAGTGATCTCCGCCCTGATGTTGTCCATCTCTTGCATGACGAGATGCTGGGTGCGCATCTCGCTGGATAGATGTGCAACTGACCGAGCTAACGTCACAACGTGAGACTCCAGACGCTGGAAACGCTTGTTTATGCCCTGGAATACAAAATGTGCATCTTGTTACTTAACTGCACCAGGATTATGTTTCTGGATTCTACGTCTGTATGTACTGCGGAGGACAAATTCAACGAGAAGGAATTTTTGACGCAAACCCCACTAATCCGTTTCGACAGCCTGGAAAAGTAGGCTAAAACCTTGGTCAGTAGTGGCAAAAAGACCTGGAATATGAAATGCTGTTTATAACGCATGTATATTGTATATTTTTCTTTGACACGTTTGGTAGCCTAAACGGACTGATGGATTTTGACTTGTTAAGTATTCTTAGATTCTCTTTCTTGTGAGGGTAAAACTTGAGAAATTTAAAAATTGTAACACCATGTGTTCTATTAGCTAGTTCATTAGGAGTGTCAGACTATGGCAAAAGTGTATCACACATATGCTTAAATTCCCTATCGTGTAAGTTTTCACTCGCTAGCTGAACCATAGAGCTGATGAAGTTACCTTGTAGTCATGCTTCTTTCTGTGCTCTGTGGTACTCCGTCTCTTGTCCCTCACGGGCCGACTGCTCACGGAGCTGGAGGGTAGAGAGGACATGCTGCCGTAGCGACGCTTTGATGATAACCTTGGAATAGGAAAAGTATTAAAAATTAAAGAGTTGCTTAATTATGACCATTGTTAATAAGGTAATCATTGTCAAAGTGGTCCATCTTAACGGGTTAGTGATCCTCCTTCGAGAAGGTGCAAGTGTGTCGTGTGTATTCTCTTTTACTACTATCGCTGGTGCCACTTGGATTCTGCTTATGCTTTCCATCAGGCAGAGTAGATTCATTTTGGCAGGGACACAAAAAAAGAGAAACTCCGTTTGGTAGTTTAAAGCTAATTGGTTGCATTGAGAAAATTATCATAATCAGATGGGACAGATGAAATCGGTAATTGGAATAAGCAAAACGGATAATAAAATGAAGTTACGAGTATGATCTGAGATGGTACGTTTGACGGTTTATTAAAATATTGATATATCAAAAAGGACGGTTACCGGGACTCCCAAGTGGGTTGTTTGGCGAGGCTGGTGGGCTTCCTGACGCCGAGCAGCTGCAGCACCTCGGCGTACATGTTCTCGAGGCCGCGCAGCTGGCGGCGGATGGCGCGCGCTGAGCCTGACGCTGAGCTGTCGGAGCGGCCCTCCAGCAGCGACGACAGGTCCAGGCTGCGGGTGGTCGTTGATGTCACGTCCGTGGTATCCAAGCCGAATACTGGAAAGTTTACACAAATTTTGCTAAATATTGCTTGTATATTCCGCCGAGTACGGTAGTAGAGCTCAAGTTAATAGAGTGACGCTGATTTCAGCACAAACTTACTTTTGGATTCTGATCAGGCTTTCCTCCACCAGGCAGAGTAGGTAATAAGGTTGGGATTATTGGCGCAGAAGATAACGAAACAAGTCTTCGTCTGTACTGTTCAACATTTCAGTTTATGGTATGACTAATTGGAGGCTGTTACAGATAACTTTTTATCATTTTTATTTCGGTCTAGTGACTCTAGTGTATACCATTTAGTTATTTATGTAGACTTGGGTTTTTGTTACAATCCACATTACCCCCTTGTACCTAATACTCTCGCTTTGATTTCATTATCTTAATAGTACTTACAATGTTTTTTGTAATGGTGATCTCTTTTGGAGGAGTGTTTCTTGTGTGAGTGGGAGTGCCACCGCGGTGATTCACGGCCACGTCTCCTCTCTTCTGGATACTCGGACGACCTCCCCGGGAGACTGGAATATGTGAGATACTTTTTTAAAATTTATATGGTAAGCAACGACGGTGCAGTCAGTACTTGGACGGGCGACCGTTGGTGGCACGATTCCATGAGCATCTCCGTGATTCAGAGGTCACAATAAGCAGTCGGTCCCGGTTGTTATCATAGGATAACAGTCGTGAAGCTTAGTTAGGGTCTTTGGGCGGCTTCAAAACATCCAACGGCAAGATTACGTAGCCACAACGTTGTCTTGCCAGTCCCCAACCCGCACTTGGCTAGCGTAGGAACATATGGCCTTAACCCTCTCCTGAGAGGAGACCCGAACCTAGCAATGGGACATTATGGTTTTTGATGATGGTGATGATGATTCTAAGTCATTCAATAATCCTTGATCACTCGAACAGGTTGAAGCCAGAAAGTTTGAATTCATCATCCTAGCCATTATTATTTCCAAGAATAATTGGGGTCGGGTACTAGTTCAATAGGTTTTACCTGAACATCAGTTTTTCCACGGAACGACTGACATCGAACCTTCGCAACTTCAGAGTTGCGACCTCAGGTTCGAACTAAATTCCAAGGTTGTATATTTGAGGCTTCTGAGTTCTCAAATAACCATTGCCAAAGATGTTCATGACAACCGGAACGGCACGGAATTTAAAACTAATCAAGATACAAAATAAACAGGCATATTAAAATTAACAGACATATGTTCTAATCGGAAATTGATCTTACATCTAAAAGTTAATTCTAAATTATAAAACATTTTACCTGTTCCTCTTATGCATATCAGAAGATGGGGACAGCGGTGGTAGGGGAGGAGTGACCGATGTGTCTGAGGAAGCAGAGGAGTCCAGCCTCATACCCGCCAGTTTCGGTTCTAAGATATGCCGAAGTTCACATTCTACCCAGTCGTTTTCAACATCTGGAAAAGTGTCTGTTAATATAAAACTACTGCTGCGTTATAAACAATTTCTTTATCATGAGTAGGTAAGCATAATTTTGAAAAACAAGTACTAGCTACTGCCCGCGGCTTCGCCTACGTTTATGTTGGTTATCAAGACCAAAAAGTAGCCTATACCCTTCTTCAAGGTTCAATCTATATCTGTAGAGAAATTCATCCAAATATGTTCAACGTTATAGTCGTGAAAGTTTAAAAAACTATTTATATTTATTCACACACACAACCGTTTAATCCCAAACTAAGTAGATCCGTAAATAATAGTAAATATAGTATTCAAACTGTTCATAAATCTACCTAAAAGTTATTTACATTATTTTTCTAGTTACCATCAGTAAGCAATTAGCTCATGGTGATTTCTAGTTGATTCGAATATAACATGGTCTTACAGAAAGTACTAGTGGAAACTACTACTTAAAAAGACTTACTTGGTCCAGGAGGTTGTTGGCTGGTCCCAGGTTGCGGCTGGCGAGTTCCCAGTGCGTCGGAGTCAGCTGAGGTGTCGTGTAGTGGTTCTGGTCGTCTGCCGCTGGAGTAGGCCACGCTGCCACGACCTGAGTCCACGTTGGATGACTGGCCACCGTTTTTGTCGTAATCTGAAATTTATTTAGGAAAAAACTCTGCTATCAAATTGTACTTCTCAGACAAATTACGGCCTGTAAAATAATTGGCCCGTCGCACTTCAATAGAGAAAATAAATAAGTGTTGCTTTTACTATTTTACTCGCAATTTTTACGTGTTTTTCTCTGCATTAGAACCTCCCTTGTAACTTACTAAACGAAAATATAACATACTTGGCGATTCATACTTATTTATATAGATATTAATGAAATACAAAATGTTTTTATTGGCAGTGCCTTGTCTATAGATGCTTAAATATATTATGAAGCTTAAAATCCCTGAAAGTACCTTTAATTACTAATGTTTATTTCATAAAATATAAGCTCATCTAATACTAACTAACTCCTGATAAACATACCTAATTATATACTACTGTATATATGCACCTTATATATAAAATACTCACAGATACACAGGAATAATTGACAATGCCCATCACATAGTTATTTGTCTTGGGTGGAAAGGTCCTTTGATCTAGTGATAACCACTAGACCCAAAGGCTGTTCTATGAAAGATACATTATTTCAATTTGTTTGTTGGAATTATCTTTATGATGTACCTTTTGTATGGTAACTCTAAAATTGTTTATGTTAAACTTGAAATACTAAAAAGGGGTAAAAACATACCTGAACTAGCACCTGACCCTGCTCCCTTCTTCCCGTGTGCTTTCAAATCTTCTATCCTATTCGGCGTCTGCCTCGATGAAGACGGTTGTGGATTATAAACCTCTACTTTCCCGCTAGAATTGTACACACTATCCGCGGACTTCTGACTTGCACTCTCATCGTTAATTCTATCTTGAGAAGTAGACGCTTCTTCTTTCTCTCTCTTCTGTCTTAAAGAGTCTGGAGTTCGTCTTTCTTTGTGACTATCTGGCGTTCTACGCTCTTTATGGATATCTGGTGTTCGTCGTTCCTTATGCATATCAGGGGTTCTTCTATAAACATGTTCTTGTCTATGAGACTCTACAGATCTTCCACTTGTACGTATTCTCTCTTCAAAGCTAGACCTGCCTTGAGCAGCGAGTCTAGCGCGAAAGCCACCATCATCGGATTCCCGTTCTTCACAATGTCTAGGTATTTCATTGGCCACTTCTAAAAGGTTCCCGTGAGAGTTTCTTCTTCCAGGATCGTGTATTTGAGGTGTAGTGACTTCGGGTCTGTGTTGGGGCTCGTCTAGAAGGTGAGGATGTGAAGCAGCCCGTCTCCCTTCAACTAACCCTCTTTGTCTTATTATCTCTCTTTCTAACTGCTGTGGACTTCTGAGGTCGGGTCTTGAATGTGAGTTGTCAAACTGTAAAAACAATTTTAAGCATATAACGTCCATTGCTTACAATTTTTGCTAGTGCTATAATAATAGCTATGTTTTAAACGTATTTAATTGTGTAGATGACACGGTTGTTGGGTTGTAAAACAAGTTTTTTTGTCGTAATATCTTCGTCACCGGAAATTAAAGTCGTTTGATTTCCTTTTAATAGGTATCGATGCTAAAACTATAGTAATTAAGAAATGGTCTGTTTTCGTACTTCGGTTTTTTCTAAGGCCAATGACATAACTCGACTTATCTAAAGAAGCAGTATTGCAGCCAGGTCCTTAACCTGTCTGCAATGCTGGTAAATAATGGACAGTCAGGATAAGTTATGTATAGTTTTATAGCCAATAAACTTTAATTTCGAATTAGTGCGTAGTTTGCGCATTACCTATATTCTGTGGTAGAAAATGGATCAACTTCTAGTCACGAGAATTGTCCAGCAGTATCTTAACTATATTTTTGTTATATATGCACAAAAATGAATTTTTAAGAAATATATACTAATCAAATAACACTGTTTTAAATTGAGTTTCTTATAAAAGTGTGTGCAGCGCCGGCGCCCTCAAATAACAAGCAGTAGATATAATTGCCGCGTATTCGTGGGAACATAATTAATTGTTGAGAACCAGCATTGTTCGATGTCTGAGAACCAAACCCGGGACCCAGTAAAAGATGTTGCAAGTGTTACCACAGTTTAACTTATTTGATGAATTGTTTCAATTTAGCGTTAATGGCCGGTGAACTCCTTGAAAATCTTGGTCAATTTATAGAACTTAATTGATTGTTAACTTTTTTTAAATTTCAATCTTAGAATAAATGATTTAAATTTTACTTTCAAATATTGTGATGCAATCAAGCACCAAAAGTTAATTATCGGTTTCCCTTTAACGTATTGCTTAGTTATAACGTAATAATATTAAAAATGAATAAAGTAACACTTTATAACATAAAAGTTAGTAAAACCGCGAGTTATGTTGCATTATTTATCTAGCTATTTGTTAATTAATATCACAGACATTTTCACAGCTGACTGTACACTTTACATTTTAATTATTAAGCTTCTTGTAGCTGTCATTGTATGAAGTAGATATCTTAAAACTCTCATATTGATTTCTACGTTAGCTACAGTTTAATGCACGTTTCAAATAAGCTTTCCAAACATTGAATGGAATAAAAAACTTCAGATTCTTTTTGTATTTAAAGACCTATTGTTACGTCGTAATGAGGTTATTGTCCCCGTGTAAACAAACACTTTCTGATTGGTTTATTACAAACACGTGGGTTTAACTTTGTTGCTATTACTTATTCATCGTTTGATCGGTGTCTTCACTTTTTGTCGAATTACACTATAATTTTATATTTATGACAGCTTTAGATATTTAAGTGTATGACTGTACTTTTGATCTTGTTTCTTTATATGCGTTTAAATGTCATAAACTTTTTATGTATATAGTATAAAAAAACAGCAGTAGTACATGTTCATAATCTATAAATAAAAATATAATATATAAATAAATCGTCGAAATGTATGTACGAGCATAACTTCCGATCGGCTGCACCAAATTAAATAATTCATTTTTTATGTGTTCGTTATTGTTAGGACAACGTTTGTATAGAAGAAAAGTTAAAAGTTATCGGGAAAAGTATTTTTTTTGTCCGCGACTGTATATTGCCTGTGGGAAGCTGAGACATATATGTAAATATGGTGGTACGAACGAATACGTGGCGAAGTTCGCCGCGTCGCGTCGGCTGGATTTAATGTAATTATTTTGTGTACATTGTTATTGTCCTAAGAAAGAAGAAAAGTCGACTATACTAGTATAATGAGTTAAAGTACAGTCAGTGTACCAAAAATAAAGATGCTTACAATTCTTGATTTTTTACCCGACTACGGCAAAGCCAAAGGAGGGTTATGACTTTTGACAGGCTATGTATGTATGTATGTATGTTCATTTGTTCCCTCCTAACTACTTAACTACTCATTAGATTTGGACAAATGAGCTGTCTTCTGGTTATAGGCTATATGACGTGTCACTGAATCTAATGTGGCGCCCTCTAGCCGACATAAACTACTGTATTAAAAAATAAATTTGAGATAAATATGCTGTGTTTGGTATCATTGGAAAGGACGTTACTTGTACATTTCAAAAATACATATATTATTTGCATTTGTTCGTGAATTTGTCCGTATTTATTCGATAAGTGTGATATTTCTATGGTACCTATTTAAAATAAACTTCATACAACAACAACATAAGAAATATAGAGGCACCAAAACATTTTAAATAAAAAAAAGTAAAACTAAAACCCAACTACGACAAAAACGACGCTTAAAAAGTATGAAACAAGTTTCAAAAGTCGTAGTCACGCGTTGTTAAAGTGTTATGGACTGTGGTACACTACATGGACTACGGCTTTTGAAACTTAGGAATATTCTATAGTCCGTGTCGTAGTTGGATTTTGGTTTTACTTTTTTTTATGTTTTTTGATAGGAACTTCGGATAAACAGAAGTTCTTAAGTTTTTTAAAAAGAGTAGGATTACATCAATCAGTTTGGTTCAAGGGTGCCTGCTCGTAACAGTGGGGTTGTCCTGCGTAGTTTGCTGCCTCTTAGTTGCCTCTTACTACACATTATTTATCCGTCATTACACGAACACAGTGATAACTAGCTTTTGCCTTCGGTTCCACTCACGTAAAGGTCGATTATCGCAGTGATTTTTCAAACTGATATTACTTTTTTATTTATGAACCGATTCAAACGATACAAACATTAAATGTAAAGTGGTGCAAATCGCAACACATTAGTGAAAAGCGCATTCAAATCGGTTTAGCCATTTTTGAGATTGGCGTGTACCAACATACAGACAAACAGACAAAAAAAAAACATTGTTTTGGGTTCTATTGCGTTCATAAAGCATCCAATAAAAGCTTTTCTTAAAAAAAAACATGTGCAGACAGCGAGCAGCTATAATTTTTAACCGACTTTAAAAAGGAGGAGGATTCGGCTGTTTTTTTTTTAAAGTTTTATGTTACCTCGGAACTTTTGACCGGGTGAACCGATTTTAATGATTTTTTATTTGATACCTGGTGCTTCCCGTGTGGTCCCATTTCAAACTGGTTCAGTTCTTTAAATCGTTTTTCTGTTAAAGTTTTGTTTTATTAAATGTATTGATAATTACCTTTCTTTATTAGGACTACATTCCTATTATACTTCAATACAAAAGTGATGCTTTTTTAATACAATTAATGTTATAATAACTCCATACCTGAGTTTGGGGACCACTCTTTAAAGATGTGAAGTTAGCCATAGATCTAACATCGATATCCCTCTGGTACAAAGCACTCCTCCGGCCGGGATGGCCGTACTGTTGGTACAGGGCATCTGCACCGAGGGCTTGCGGCTGCCGGTGAGGAGTGCTCGCCAACATTTCTTGAGATCTGGCCTGGGGACTCATCATCATTTGTGACTGGGCGATTTGCTGTTGCATCAGTTGCCTGTTGATGGTAATATAAATAAAATATTACTCAATAAGAAAACACAATTATAAAAAACATTTAGAGCAAACAAACAAACTGCAGACTTTCGGTCGGCCGATAATTTGGTTAGCTTCTTGGTCAGTATGAAGATGTATGGGAGTGCGTACATTATAACCATTCGGTATCGGCCGACAACTGCCGTCAAACTAAACTATATGCAGATTAAAAGCCTGTAGTCTGTAGGGAATCTTAGATACATATATATTATCTACTTTACTGCAACAATTAAGAATATATACTAATATATAAAGCTGAAGAGTTTGTTTGTTTGTTTGTTTGAACACGCTAATCTCAGGAACAACTGGTCTGATTTGAAAAATTCTTTCAATGTTAGATAGCCCATTTATCGAGGAAGGCTATAGGGTATATATCATCACGCTACTACTAATGGGAGAGGAGCACCAATGAAAAATGTTTCAAAAACGGGGGAAATTTTCACGCTACGAGCAATATAAGGCGCAAACGAGGTTGCGTGGGTCAGCTAGTCGAGTACAAAATGACTAATTATGTTATAGTAACTTGACATATGTCACACACAGCCGACTAACCAAGCCGTAATCAACAACTGTGTTCCGAGTTCAGTTTTATTAATTAATCTCTGCAGTATTTCCTGAACGATACGACTTTCAAACCTTCAAGAAAAGAGCGTAACTCCTTGCACAAAGGCCGGCAACGCGCTTGTGACTCCCAAATTTCAGGCTTGGGTGGTGGGAGTCACTGTCCATCAGTCGTGTATGACTCGTCGACTCATTTGCCCGCTATATCATAAACAATCTCTGACCTCCGATTTACATACTAGCATCTACTTAACATATGTTACTAAACAATCTGCATACAGGTTATATAAAAATTACATCCAGACACAGGACCTACTTATGCAACAAGGAAAGGGTAATTTTCTTCCGTTTTTAAAACATTATTCATTGGTGTTGCACTCCTATTGGTCTTAGCGTGATGATATATAGCCTATAGCCTTCTTCAATAAATGTAATATCCAACACTGAAAGAATTATTCAAATCGGATCAGCGGTTCCTGAGATTGAGCGTTCAAACTAAAAAACAAACTCTAGATAGATTTTGGCATGTGTGTGGATTGGGTCTTTATTGGATAAATGGGTTTATTCGTCCTGGTCGGAAAGCAATAATTTTTGTTCAGTAATCAGGAATATTGGACCAACAGGTCCGTCAACAGATTTGACTGGAGCAAACGCTTTTACTTGAAGCAATTATCATTTTTGTTTGTCTAAGTAGGTTGTATTCTAATTTTTGAGTCTGAAATTTGTCTAAGTTTTGAGAAATCGCACAGAAAATCAACGTAAAATGACAGCGATCTTGCTGTCGTGTTTCGTTGGTGAGTGCGAGACCGGAGGCCCAATGATGCAGAAGCATCACTAGCCCGCCATGGTGTCGTCACCATGCTGCATTGTTGCATTGAGTATGGTGACCACCACTCTTGGATTCTGCTTATGCTTTCCATCAGGCAGAGTAGAGTCATTTGACAGGGCCAAACATAAAAAATAATAATTAAAGAACAACCTTATAAGGTTCATCGATATTATGTCACTACCTATGATGACAAGCAAGTGAGTTTAGAAACTTATCCATAACAAAAGTCTTAAACACCAATGAAACATCATTCATATAACATTTATAAAATATTATCAAATAGTAGTACCTATATTCTTACATATGACCGTGCTTACGCAAACACAAGCTTTCATAAAAAATGTATTTGCGAATTAATGTATGCATATTCATTTTGTTGGCTCTGTAATTCATTTCCAGCGACATAAAAATATATAAGATACACACCTGTGTGGTGAAGGGCTGGGGTATGCCATATTGTTGGCAAGCCCGTGGCTGTACTGCATTTCCGGCCTCGTTTGCGTCATTGGCCTTCCATAAATTCCCTGCTCTACCTTCCTAGGGCCGTTCTCTCTAGGCGTCACCTGTTCAGGTGGCTCGGGACGTCTTTCAATCTCCGGCCGTCTTTCAATATCTGGCCGTCTTTCGATCTCTGGCCGCCTTTCAATCTCTGGCCGTCTCTCAATCTCTGGCCGTCTCTCAATCTCTGGCCGTTTCCTCTCCTCACTGTTGTTCAAACTTGGCTCTTGCTCGTTACTTTTATCAGCATCATTAGCGTCTTTACTCTTAAACCTGCTTGAGATCATGTCTTTGAGTGTATGGTAAGTCTTACTTACAGATTTTGCGCTTTTGGGAGCATCCCTTGTGTTATCTTTGCCCGTTTCGACAGTCACAGTTATTAATTGTGAATTGTTTGGTGTATCTACTTTGCCATAAGTTTTAGCAGGTATGGGAGGTTTTGGGGAGTCATAATTCTGTATATTCCTCGGGACAGCACCTTGATTCTGGTTCATGTTGTATCCGTATTGATCATGGTACTGCCTAAACTCAGCTGAAGTGCCGGCTTGTTGATTCTGTGTGAGAAACGGTATGTTTTAACCATGTTATTGTTTCTTAGTGGCATGGGAATCGGACACAATGGGTTGTTGGAAGTCAGAATTGTTAGGTGTATGTCTGGTATAGCTGTAAACGTGGCAACGTTGGTGAAAGGCGCGTTTTTAAATAAGGAAATTATAAAAATAAGTGGTTTTAATTTGTTTTGAGTAATTGAAAGTTTATATATTTCTTATAATGTGTGAGGTGAAGTTAGTTTGCTTATAAATGATTAAATTACCAATTTACAGATACCCATTACTCCTTAAACAGTAAGTGAAAATGACAACTTTAACATAACATAAATTAATAGCCCAATGTTACTTATATATACGTATGTAAATAGACACATTTTATCAAATAACTCGCTCTTCAATACCTAATAGGAAACAAAATTACAAATTGCATGAACAAATTTAGAGTGACTGAAACATGAACTGACTCATGTTGGAAAATCTGTCTAACAAATATCTAACAAATAATATACTTAAAATACAATATCATTTTTAAAATAATGTGGACTGTACTGAAGAGAATAAAAAGTAGCCATTTTAAGACTAGTGAGCCTATACTGAATAAAACAGAAGAAACTCAACAAACAGCAGAATCCAACTTCTGTAGTAGTAGTTGAATAAAATATCTTATCCATCAAAATACGACCGGAAAGCAGTTGAACATAACATTATTGCTGATGATTTAGGTCTCCCAGGAAAAGAAAATTGAGGCTACTGACTGATCCTGATCATCTTGACTAACCGTTACGTACAGTATACATTTATTGGCCGTTTACTGTACCGTTTTTAATAAAATTCTGCACTTTAGACTCACTCCAGAGTTGAAGACGAAGTAGAATTACGTAATTCACAAAAGAAGATCCGACTATAGTGAACAAATATAGAAGTCTTCTAGAACTCTTATTGTTCGGAGGATCATCACTGCATCTGTTAGGTATAACATTGTATCGCAATACTTCGGTTCTTACTTCCCAAACAAAGGAAGAGCCACATTCGCTGTCACCGGATACATTAAAAATTATGTCAGCGTCCTGTATAATCATAGTCCTGACAAAACTTAGCTTAGGTTAAACTAAGACATTAACCAGATTATTATTTAGAAAATTAAATATTTGCCTTTGTATAACAAAATAATCCTGCAATCACTGTATAGAACACACTGTATATGATAGAAATAGTAAATACTAACATTATTTTCTAAAGCGAACTCCACCATGTTCACTGAATCACTTTACATGACACAACTTGAGTACTTAAAGCTCTAAATAATACTGGCGTGCTGGGGTGCGCGGGCGCCGCACCGGATGCGTGCGTTCGGATCCGACCGCACGTTGTGTACCTTCAGTAAGTGCGGGCGCACTATGACGAATCGCACAAATAATTTTGTAACGTTCGTGTGAAATTTTTCTGTTGTTCTCGTAGAATGTGTTAATCAAAAGAATATGATTGTTCTGTGATTATTTTAGGAGGGCTAATGAGATGTCTCAATCAAATGTGCAATTTTCCATAACATAGTAATACATCTACTACAAATTAATAATATTAATACATCTATTACAATACCTTTAAATCAAAGGTAGTGGAGTTGGAATAATGAATTCAGTAGTTGTATGTTTCAAAGGGTCTATAGTCTTTAGTAAGTGCGCACAGTGTTAATAGGTCTTTACATGAAACAGATCACGTTTATTAGTCGTCACCATGACAGGAGCAGAAGATGTTGTCAAGGTCCATCATCGGAATAATGGATGAGCACATGGTATGTCGAATATTCAGAAATGTTCATTAAATGAAAATATCCTTAGAAGCTTAGTTCACAAACTAAGATATTTTATTGACAGTTTTACAGAAGACGTGAGTGCTTACTCATCGAGTAGATTATGTGTCTGATTTATGTAACAATAGTAATCTATCTATACTAATATATAAAGCTGAAGAGTTTGTTTGTTTGTTTGAACACGCTAATCTCAGGAATCGCTGGTCCGATTTGAAAAGTTGGATAGTCCATTTATCGAGGAAGGCTATAGGGTATATATCATCACGCTACTATTAGTAGTAGCGTGATGATATACACATAACAATGAAGAATGTTTCAACAACGGGGGAAATTTTCACGCTACGGGCAATATAAGGCGCAAACGAGGTTGCGTGGGTCAGCTAGTTAATAAATAAAAAAATAACAGTGACTCAAGGAATACAAATATAATTATTATTAACGTCTCTCCCAAAAAAAATACTTTTTCTCATATTCATAAATTTAATTGACACCTTGATCTTGTTGGCCGTAGTGTAATATTATACAGCTTGTATCCTTTCTCAAGGAGCTATCTACTACTGAATTTTTAAATTGAAACCAATATTGTCTGAAATTAGAATATTAACCTAAAAAGTTTTTAGATTTATAATTTTAGTAAAGATTTTTTTCTATATCAAATACCTATAATCATAGCTAACGTAAGTAATTGATTGCCGCATTCGTCGTAGCAAGCTAGTACCTATCCAATACTGCTCGGCACACAACCGTTGTTTCTTGGTACGCAACTGAACTACGTCGCCTGCGCATCATGAATTTTTATGCGTTATTTTGTACCATAGCCGCCTATTTAATTTCGTAACGTTTACCGACATTGTTCGTCTATATTTGAACTTGAAGTATCCTTGACAATCAAACTAATATAAACACTGAAGTATTGTATATTAATTCAATACCAAACAACTCGCACACATATCCATATATATCGCTCCAAATAATCATATATAAAAGATAGCTTTTTCAACACAAACAACTCTTTTTACGGAATAAAGGGCAAACGAGCATACATATCACCTGATGGCAAGCGATTACCGCCGCCCATGGACACCTGCAACACCAGAGGCGTCACAAGTGCGTTGCCGGCCTTTGGGGGATGGGGAGAGGGATGTGGGAAGGGGTTGAGGTATGTGCCTCCTGTATCCTCACTTACTCGGTGAAACACAGTGCAAGCGAAATTTCACACCGGTTTTCTGTGAGGCTGTGGTATCACTCCGGTCGAGCCGGCCCATTCATGCCGAAGTGTGGCTCTCTCACGGAATATGCATGAAATGTATTCTATTTTCTTACCTCCTTGATATTGCGTAGGTGAAATTTCATAATAATAGGTTGAGCTGTTAAGGCGTAAAAGCATAACAAACAAACCCACTAACGAATTTATAACATTCATTGGGATTTCGCTAAAAGGTTTGATTTTTTAGCATACTGGTGTTATTTAACTTTAGAACCTTCGTATTTACTCCGTGTTAGAAACTATAAGTTTTGATTCAATTATTATTCCTATTTAAATATATTTAATAATTTTCATTATAATATCTTCTTACAGGCAGAATGTCCTTTAATTCTCCTTAAAGTAAGAGCTATAAGAATACCTATATAATAAAACCGGGAAACGTTTCCAAAATAGTTTTTTTTCACTTTAATTTAGCAAGAATTTCCCTATGGTTGGGAGAATCAACTTTGCTAGTTTTTGGAGATGCTTGTTGTTAGTGTGTTTGAGGTCTAGTTTTTTATTATATTCTCATTTCTCAAAAGAAAAGCGTTTATAAACGACAATTTTTCTTCTATATATGTAACGCACATGACAAAAATGGCAGTAGAGTCTGCGTGTAATATAACATCCGACCTGTTCTTTTTTTATAAACGACAGTTTATGCTGCACAAGAAAGATGGCGCCACTTACATCAATTAATAAAACAGCAGCAGCAAGACTTAGGTGCACATTCATACACCCATTTCTTTATAACCCAAAGGGATAGACATAGACATTTTAAAAGCACAGATTTTAATCCCATTTTCATACGTAATAGCATCAACCAACATAGATTATCTCATCTATTATCTAGAAATATGTATGTACATATTTCTAGATAGATTGTAGATAAACAACACAACACAGTAACAAGCTCTGTACATAATATTTGTTCTCGGTCTAAATCAAACCCATGATATTTTGCTCCGCAGTCCAGATTTTACATCAAAAAATATATTGTTCTCTCTATCTCTAGAACAGCTGTATGGGTTTTGACGGGACTTTCACGGGCAAATAGCTGATGATACAAGAAACAATTTGAGCCCACTACTTTTTAGACTAGCTTCGTCACGCGGCTTTATCCTCGGTTTTTGTTGTACCGCGGATAATACCGCGTGTATCACATCACACTAATATATAATGGCGAAAGTTTGTGAGTGTGTACGTTTGTTACTGCTTCACTCAAAAACTACTGAACGGATTTGGATGAAACTTTTCAGTAATATAGCTTATTCATCAGAATAACACATAGGCTACTATTTGGCGCGATAGCCGACATACACGCGGGCGGAGCCGTGGGTAACAGCTACTAGTTAACAATGATTATACTGGTTACAAATCTTACAACTACTAATCCATCCATTATATTATTATATATAGAATAGAGATAATCTCTTGATAAAGTATAAAATATTATGTGTTATCATATTGACGTCAGCTAACGTAATCCACCGGGATTTGTAAATGATATAATATACTTATTGGGTTACAGTGTACAAGACTCGTTAGCTCAGCAGGTTAGAGCGCTGTTATAACTGAAAGTTGATCATCAGAGGGCGGAGGTTCAAATCCTCCACGAGTCAAACTTTTAATAAACTTTTAAAATTTTCCTCTCTAGTAGCCTCTCCACTCAAAGCACGAATGTTCCTTCCTTTCTCCTCGAGATTCCTAGACTTTTTCATTATCATTTTAATTGAACATTTCACCTGTGATGTTAAAACATCAACTTTGTGTTTTATCATCACCTTGTTGATTTAACTAGAAATGTAATGTTTTGTTTAAAAACATCTAAACATCAAACATTACAAAACATCTGGTTAAATCATTGGAGAGGTGTATGTCCAACAGTGAACTATGATAGGCTGATGTTGACAAACAAATGTTGAAAACAATGTTCTGGTTCACAACTTCATTTATAATTTCTGTTGGTTCAAAGTAAAGTATTAAATTTAATATTTTTAGATTATTCCTAAGAGAACCATGCCTTACCACAAAAGTACTAGCTTAACTAAAGTTCTAAAAACCTGTGCTTAGCAATTGTTTCGTAATAGTTAAACAAGTAAAATTATAGGCACCTAAACTATCCCCTCTCATTCTGGCGCCTGGCAGTGAGTATATTTAATTTTCTCTACTGTCTCTCCTTGCTACAAGGTTGGGTTAATTTGGGTTTCCACTGAATATTAAATGACATAATATCATTAAGATACAAAATCAGGGCTTTTAAAATCGTTATAACTATAATCAAAGTTCGTACACATATCTATATCAAAAGTCAGTGAACGTACTATGACGTCACTTCGCGAAGTACGACCTTGGCTCATTCAGCTGCATGACACATCACCAGACAATACCACACCACCATAAACGTTAGCAATTAAGGTTCAAAACCATTCAGCAGATAGATAATCTTCGTGCGATTGACCGTTGCGGTATTTTTGTATTAATAATGAGAAAAATAAGATCTAAATATAAATACATATAAGCAAGGATAATACTGTGGTGATAAAGTTTTATGGATTAGCCTGGCTTGGAAAGATGAATAATAGCTTTTGATCAATTATTAATCTCGTGGTCTTGTAGTCATTCATCTTACATGGCCAGTCTAAATGAAACTGGGCAGAACGCCTAAGTGCACATAAAGATTTCTATGTTAGTAAATACAGATAGGTTGTGAAAGGATGTTTTATACATGCCTTGACCACAAAGGGTGAATCTGGCGGCCGGGTCAGATGATCATTATTATTAATATACAATATACTATCCACAATTGTTTTTACGGGAATTAACGGGATCACTTATTAAAAGGTATTACATACCTCTGATTTGCCTGACGTTTCGACCACGGCCAGGTAGCAACTGGCCGTGGTCACAGGCTGACTCAACAGTGACAGTCATCCTTATTTAGTTATTATAATCATGATCATCTGACCCGGTCGCCAGATTCACCCTTTGTGGTCAAGGCATATATAAAACATCCTTTCACAACCTATCGATCAACGATCGCCTTAATTCCCGTAAAAATAATTGTTAATATATCATGGAACGCGAAAGTTTAAAAGTTAGAATATACTATCAGTTCAAAATTATTCATAGTGCGATTCAGGATTAGTAGATAATCTGTAATTCTGAGTGTTTTTGCTAGATGGTTTTGAAGTAGGTTTTTCTTTGTGCTATGTAAAAGTCGCACCAAGATGAATGGATTTGGGACAATAGGAAACTAAAAACTGATGCAGTAAATTGTTTTCAATTTTTCCTATCAGGAAACTCTTGGTAATGCTTACAACCGTTTAGTTTGCTTCAAATTCAGTGAAAGAAGGGTATACACACGCGTATAAAGCATTATTCAATGCACTTCACTTTTCCTTGCTTGTGAATTTTGTAGTCAATTTCAGAAAAGAAACGTTAAAGTTAAAACGTCATTAATACATATAAATTAAAAACGCCCTCTCTTGGAAAAATCGTCATTAAATTTATATTCTTATGCATAAAATTCATCTGAATCTGTAGACCGTGAAAATATACGACTGGGTGCATCAAAAGCGAAGTTGAATTTCTGTAATCACTACCTTACAATCATTTCAAGGGCTATATTAAAAGCAAATTTGAAGCCACGAGCAATAAGGGCACAGTGATTAACGATAATTCACGGTTATTTTTGAATTAAAAAGATAATTTAATGTGAAATCTAAACCGAGTAATAAAGCCCTACGGAATTTGTTGTTCAAAAGAATTATAACTTGACACATTTATTGATTACAAACTTAAGTCTAGTCGACAAGTTAAAAATGGTCTAAAATAGAGATACTTCTTAAAATTATGTGTGAGAGCTCATTGGATCCGGAATCACGCCTAGAAAAATGTGCCAAAATCGTGTATTAAAATTTCTTAAATATTAACAGTTTATGAAATAATGGCAAAAAACAAAATGCCATTTTTTTCATCTTTAATTGTTTATAAGTTTTGCAATTTTTTATGCAATAATATACGCTTTTATGTATAATACACGCTTTTGGCACATTTTTCTACGCGTCATTCTGGATCAGTAAAAGCAGTATCTCTATTTTAGAGCATTTTCAATTTGTCGACTAAACTGCTAGGCCGATACTGTTCTAAGGCTCCCAGCTGATTAACATAGTTATATATTTCTAAATGTATACAAACAATAAAATTAAAGTGTCAGTTTTTATTTATTTATTTCAAATTAACAGCTTTTAACTAAATGCATATGAAAAGAAAACACCAAGAAAACCAATCTTTAAAATTTTTGTCTATCTGTCCATCTGTCTGTCAGTTTGTTACGGCTAAATTTTGGAACGGCTGGACCGATTCTGACGGGACTTCCATTGGCACATAACTGATGATGTAAGGAGTAACTTAAGTTACTTTTTTAGGCTACCTTTGCCCCGTGATAGTTGTTGTAAAGCTAAAGCAATAATTGTGGTTAATTCCCAAGTATAGAAAGATTTTTAGATAGATGGCTTTGGATTTGAAATATTATTTTTGAAATCTATTTAAATTTTGCCTACTTAAGACACTGTTTTTGCTTTGATTGTTCCTCAGTCGGATGGCTCCATTGTGAGCAAATATATACAGTGCTCTATTCCCTCGCACTGTAACCAACTTGCTACAAACAGGTGAAAGATGTAGAAGCGATAACTTCGTGACGTGGAAATAATCTGTATGCTCAGCCAGGCGTCACTCGTCACGCTCGGCGGTCAGCAGGAAGACAACTTATCGTAGGGGTCGTGGGTTCTTTTAATAGAACAGGTAATAGAACAAGTGTATACACCATGAACCATGAAGTGTTAATATAAGTACCTCTGTTCTATAGACTACGGTGTCATATATATATCATAGCTGGAATACCTAATACTTATTTGTAAAAAAGTACACAAGGCTCACATTTTTAAACAACTGATACTACAGGTTATATAAAACTATACAACATAAAAACAATAAGAGTTCAACACAAGTACGGAATTCTATTACCCAAATGTAGTTCAAATTTTCCTGGTACATTCTATACGTCTGTCTGTCTGTTATGCTTTCATGGCTAAACCGATGAACCGATTTGGATGAATTTCGGTACAGAGATAGTTTGCACCTTAGAGAAGGCGATAGGTTACTTTTTGCGGCGATGACATACACGCGGGCGGAGTCGCATGAAAAAGCTAGTATCAAGTAAAACATGACATTTAAAATAATCAAAAACCTGATCATCAATGATAACTAGTTCAAATTGTTATATAACTCAAAATGGCCTAGGTAATCTGAACCTCTTTATTTCATGTTGAATCATTGTCCCTAGCCGATTACGGCCACGGCGGCCAGGCTCAACAGAGACCAACCAACTACGCAAGAGATTTTATAGTGCACAAGGTGCACTCTCTGTTCCCTCACTCTCATAATCCGATGGGACGGTTAACCGACACGATCGGAGAGAGATCAGGCGCAGGACCGACAGCTTTACGTGCTCTCCGAGGCACGGGGGTTCAGACCCCAACTTCCAAACTCCGAGCTGTTATTAAGTATTTATAGAATTAGAAAAACTCAATAACATCTTTGGCCCGACCCGGGATTCGAACCCGAGACCTCATGATCAGCAGTCGCATACGTCAACCGCTAGACCAACGAGGCAATCATTGTCCCACTCAATCTGGTGCCCCAGCTTTTCCACCACAGCATCAGCCTCATTCCTATACTGATAAATTTGATTTGATAAAGCACAGCTGTATCGTCGATCATCCGACACAGATTGGAGGTGTAATATGAGAGCCGTTAGGTGACCATTTCTTGATAGATATTTTCGATTTATATAAATTATGGAAGTAGGTTTACGTTCCTAAGGATGTCAAATTCTAGAAAATTGACTTCGTAATTTTTCAGGCAATTTTAAATTTGTTACGTAGTTAGATATTTCATTATTTGTTAGAAGAACTAGTTTAAATAACAAATTAAATTTTTAATATATTTGTATTAATTTGAGGCACTAGGCAGAATCTGCATTATGGTAACTACATCGGTAAATTAGGTAGTAATATTGCTATTTTACGTTGTTCTTACATTCATACGAACTACCTAGATAGCGTGTGCGACTTCTCTGTTTGAGGTCTCGGGTTCGATTCTCGGGTCGGAACAAATGTTTGTATATTCTGTAAATATTTGTTTTGGAGTTTGGGTGTTATATATGTATAATGTGTATGTTTAAAAAAAAACTATAATATATATGTATTTATATTAGTTGTGCTTGAGTTACAGGTACTAGACCTGTAACATTATACCTGTCATATATGTACCTACACAATAAATGCAAATCTTTATACTTTTCAATGAGAAGCTTATGGAGTTTCTTGCCGCTTCTTTTTTGGAACCGATCAACTGGAGTCATTAATCTAACGTTTCGAAAGATTCTAATTAGAAATAAAAGCTTTTTGATTTTGATTCTTGACACTTATATGGATTCCTATCATTTGTTAAGTTGTGGTAACTTCCTCGGATCGGAAGAGAAGCTTGATTTGTGTTGGACGGAAATTAACCTTTGCACAATGTCACACTCAATTTAAAAACTCAAATGTAATATCTAAAAATACAGAAATGTAGTGATGACATACGACGCATCGAGTCCAACACACATATTGATAATTCTAATACTTATGCGACAACCCTACGATATGTATTGCAGCACCGTACTTAACGGCTCTTAGCTGTGGCATCGATGCCATTTGGAGAATGGGTGCTTCATTGCTCGCTAGTACAGTAATAAGGTATCAATTTTGACTGCTTCGTTGGTCTCGCGGTTGGCGTGAGCGACTGCTGATCATGAGGTCTCGGGTTCGGTTCCCGGGTCGGACCAAATGTTTGTATGATCTACAAATATTTGTTTCGGAGTTTGGGTGTGTTCTATCTATAATATGTATGTATTTACAAAAAAAAAAAAAGTATATATCGCTTCCCGGCTAGAAAAGTGTCACAACACATATTATGTACAAAATGACATAATCACAGCATTAAATAGCGCATATTTCATTTGTCCGGCTGAAAAAATGTCGTTATTATGCTGCGCTTGGCTACCGCTAGATGGCACTAAGTTCTCTTTTTCACGGAGCCGTTTCTCTCCGAACACCGTCGTGAACAGTGTCACATTTGTGTTAATACAGAGTAAACGTGTACTGTATCGCCAGAAAAGTGTTTTAACGTATGATGTGGCTTTTTATCGGTAAGTTATACGTTCTAATATTCGAATTGTTACTAAAAAGGTGGCACAATCTGTGTTATGACTGTATTGTTGACGAAAAAGCAATGTAAATATTGCCAGATCATACAAAAAATAGACATAACTTGTAAAGGGTCTCTTTTTTTTACTGTTTCTGATCTATAATCGCGATTTAAGGAAATTTATAAAAACGCAACACATGTAATATCGTTTTTGTTGTAAACTTTTATAATAATCAGGAGTTATATGTTGTGTTCGGTCTTTTTTTCTGTATAAAATTGAACTCAATCTAAATGCCACATTGCGTATTTTATTTATTTAATAGTACTAGTCTTTACTAATTGTTTATTTTTTTAGGATCAATATGAATAATAATAGTCGGGCAGCATTGATATTACAACTGGCTAGCGAGAAATTAAATGAACAAAATATTTATAATCAAAATGCTTAAACTTTACGGTGTCTCTAATTGGTGTTGATAAAACCGATTGTCGACCGAACCGAGAGAAGCAAACTGCGGAGCTGATGAAATTGGATCTCGTTTGTTCAAGTTTATTCAGAATAGTGTGGTAAATTACGATGGACCAGGCTTAGATCTAATATTCTATTCTGACAATTGTTGTGGTCAGAACAAAAACAGATTCATAATTTCGATATACTTGTATGCGCTGTTAAAATTCCCTATAATAAAGTCTATAACACATAAGTACCTAATTACTGGTCATACACAAAATGAAGCTGATGCTGTTCATTCAACAATAGAAAAACAAATACAAAGAAGACTCAGGTCAGGTCCAATTTATGTACCCAGTCAATACGTTGAAGCTATTGAATGCGCTAAGAAGTAAGGTAATCCCTACACCGTGACAGAAATGTCATCTAGTGATTTTTATTCATTGAAGCGTCTGTCTGAGGATATTGGGTTAACTACCACAAAGTCTTTTAAAATTACTGAGGTGAAGATTTTCAAACTGTTGCAGGACGATCCTACGATACGTGTATACATACATGTGCATTTAGTATAAAGCGGTTATTTTAATATTACAAACAGACACTCCAATTTCATTTATTTGTATAGATAATAATATTCCGCCCTTTTATAAATCTCTTAAGTGAGTAATTTAGCTTTTCTAGTTGATTGTAAGTTCACGTAAAAAAAAATTATTTTTACCTATAAAGAAGTTTGTTTTGTTTTTTTTTTCTTATTTTAAAAACATGTTAAAGAGATGGTTTTAATTAGTTATTTTTTCTTATTGTAAGTGCCTAAATTTTATAAGTAAAGACAGTTAACCAATAAAAGTAATAACGATGATTGCATTTAGATGTATGTTTAAGAAAAATAATTTCATGGTAGTTCTAAGATTAATTTTTTATATTGTTATCGGCCAACAAGTGAATTAAGACTGATTGTTAATTAGGTGAAAGCTAGTAATTTATGACTAATAACTTATTTTTTGATATTTTTATTTTATTTTAATGAGAAGTTTATAATTTAGTACTTTTTCTTTATTTTTAATTAATATTGAAGACTTTTAATAATAAAAGTAATGATGATTACATACATTATAATGTGTATTATTTTTTAAACTACAGAAATTTTAATCGAAAAAAGAGTCTTAATATTCATCAAATTAAAAGTTTCTTAAAAGTTAGTTAAAAAAAAATACAATTTTGCTATTAAATTTAAAGCCCTATAATAAATATATAAATAAGCTATTTACACACCATATTTCAGCAATCTGACTATTATAGTTTTTAAATTATTGACGTCTAGATGAACTAAAAACTATTAAAGTTACATTTTCTCGAAACAGCTATTTTCGTATTCTGACACTTTTTTTGCCGGGAAGCGATATGTATTTGTATCAGTTGTCTAGTACCCCATAACACAAGCTCTGCTTATCTTGGGACTAGATGGCGTTGTGTGTTTAGATGTCCGAAATATTTATTATTATTTATTATTATTAATTCTCTTAATATAGCTGTAGGATAAGAAAACTATAACGTTTTAAGACTAGTATTTTCTGAGATGACGATAGATAATCACGTTGTTCTGAATTGAAGATAAGTTTGTAGTTAGTTTTATTTACCTGAAAGTGCACACCTTGCTGCTGTTACCAAAACATTTTACTATCAAATTGTTTTGTGAATATTGTAGAAAACGTGTAAAGTACAATTAAGTTTTGAAGAAGCTTCGGTAAAGTAAAAATACCTACCCTCTATTTTTGTAAGAATGTAGCACTACCAAGAAATAAATTTCTGTTAATCGAATTGATACCAAAGTTCATATCTTCGCCTCCAAAGAATAAAGTCTTAACCTTTCGTCAAAATTCGTCCAGCCATTTCCCAGTCCATAATTAATCTTCAAACACACATCGATGTTTATGTATAATTCTATTTTTAATACTTATTATACAACTGCATATAATACCTACATATGATTTCACCTTATCTTAATCTAACATTTCTGTGTTAAATGTTAAACAGAATTTTATGATGAGAGAATTACGCACGGCTCTCTTTTACATAATATAATACATAAGTGTCGCGAAATTACACTAGCATTTATATTAACGTCCATGTTATATGACGACCTCGTCAAGCGTCATTAAATTAAATATTATGTGTATGTGGTAAGTCAGGCAAGCATAAAATATTACTTTCGTTTGAAGTAAGTGTACTAATGAATTTTTAAGTTTTTCCCTAGCACGGAGCAGTCTAGTTTGGGAATCTAACGACCCAAATATTGTTGAAATATCATTTCTATAAATGTTATTTCTAATTAAACTATTATCTTCAAGCGAATGCCTTACCTATAAGCGCGTGGGTTTGATAGTTGTTTTATTGTTCATTTACATAATTTTCTTTTTACGTGGAAAATATTTACTACGTACTCATACTATTTTAAATATTAATATGAGTGTGTTTATTATACTTTTCTAGTTAAAATCTAGAGTAATGGAGATAAAATTCCTTTTGACGTGGAAATTAAATTAGTATGCACGATAGAAAACACCACAGAAAACATTATCACACTATTGTCGCTGATACTTTATTATCACTTAACTCGTCAAGCGAAATTTAAATTCAAATAAGAAAATATGTGTAAGTTAACATATTCTTCTAATTATACAAATTCTTTTGAGTCTATTTCGACCCTTTATCTTTCTTTACACATTTCATAAATAAATAAATATTTCGGACATCTAAACACACAACGCCATCTAGTCCCAAGATAAGCAGAGCTTGTGTTATGGGGTACTAGGCAACTGATACAAATACATATATACTTTTTTTTGTAAATAGATACATATTATAGATAGAACACACCCAAACTCCGAAACAAATATTTGTAGATCATACAAACATTTGGTCCGACCCGGGAATCGAACCCGAGACCTCATGATCAGCAGTCGCTCACGCCAACCGCGAGACCAACGAGGCAGTCATTCAGTCAGAGACACAGTCAGAGACAGTCATACATTAGTGAGAGTAGTTCCTTAGCCCATGATTATAAAGTTTTGAAGTATTCATACCTCAGCATGTTGTGTCCAAGCTGAGAGCGCCTTCGGAGGAGCATCAGGCGCTACTGCACCAAGCCTGCCTCTCTTTCTGGCCTCCTGCAGGATCGGGACCTTGGAATTTTTGTCACCAGATGATAGGATCACTTCGCGTTCTATCTGTGGATAAAAAAATTGAGATAGATAGTTTGTTAGTTTTTCTTTATGAAAAAAAATGTCCATAGATATATATTTATCGAGAAGGCAGGTTCAGTAAAAGATTCTAGACAGTGACTCAAATGGGAAGTATGCTTTCCCAATTTGGACAATAATATTAAAATTGGTTTTATTAATTACAGAAGTCTTAAGTAAATAAAAATAAGAATTGGATAGAGATCCACTACCTTTTCTGGACGACAGTTCTAAGAAGTGATAGTATGAGCTTCAACTCACCGTCATTAACATTTAAAACACAAACAAACATAACAGAAAATTCAATCAAAAGAGTACAAGAAAACACATGTAATACAATAAATTAGAATATTAGAAAATAAATATGCATTAACGAACCTCACTAGAGATAAGGCGTCAAGATTTTCCCAGATAATATAGAGACAAAATCCTTCACACCACAACAAAAACATGTAATTAACATGTCAAATTATTCTCAAGATATTCGCTAAACACGTTACTGCGGCAAGATAAGCAATGGTACAATGTTACTTTCTCCCCCCATACAATGGTATGTAAAAACTAACTATTCTCATACGAAGTACGTAGGTATGTGCGTATGGGAGAAATCGCGGATGTTAAGATGAACGCGAGATATTTATTGCATTTGTATTGATGTATTGTAGGCTTTTCTTTATAATATACAGAGTGTCACCTCTGTGTGTCGTAGAGGCCAAGTAAGGGAGTAAAATACTCAGGACAACCGCTCTGAAAATAAAAGTAAGACATGAAACGAACCCTTTTTTACGAGTGGAAACCACGTCACCCCTTCAGGGTTTGCGGCGGGTGGAGGGTCGGAATCGGACCGACTAAAACCACACGATGTGCCACTCTACACCTAAGATAGGAGAGATTTGGGACTTGCAACGAGTCCTACGGCTACGTCCGCACAGACAGGCGGCTTGCTTAGCGCCTAGTGCCTAGCAAGTCACCTAGCGAGGAACTTAGTAAAACGAACGTTTTAAAACGTTCGCGACCGGCCGCACTGTGCGCTGTGCGCCTAGCTAGTCGCTTAGCTTGTATCCAAGTAAACAAATGTGTTGGCTTTTTCTCGCTAGGCGCGAGGCATTTTTAGATAAAAATCCACATTTTCGAAACCTACATCCACTTTTTCGAAGGACAGTTTTATGTTCCAACTCTCCTATTTCACGGCTTAGTAAGAAATATAATCACTACAGTAGTTAAATATATATGTTTGGTACAACATTTCAATGATTTAAGAACCTCTCGATTACCCATGTAGGTACTAATTAATTAATGTCCCTAATAAGGATAGATACCAATTTTTATGTCATGTACATTAATTTCTTTACTTTTTGATAAACTCTAGAAATATAAAGGGTTTTTCCTTAATTCTAATAGAATTTATGCGTGTAGTGTTTGCCTACATGAGCTGTACACGGAGATTAAAACTTTTACTATGTTTCATTTTGTACTTACAAATGTTTTAGGGTAATAACTACTGGTAAACCATTAAATAAATAAATTAAAAAAAAAAGATGAAACATTATTTGCATCAGTTTTTAGCAAAGCAGGTAACCAGAATGCTAGTCACTAGGCGCTAGGCGCTAAGCAAGCCGCCTGTCTGTGCGGACGTAGCCTATAGGTACCAACCCGTCAGGCTTAAGGCCAAAATCTAATTTCTAAAAAAGTTTATAAACAGTCAGACTATTAAAAGTTGTCGATGTGATGATTATGTACTTTCATCATTACTTTCGGTGACTTGGTTGCAAAATGCATTTTTTTACTTAAAAGGATGAGAGATGGTGAAAGCGGCATCTTAATTTATAATGTTAGTTTAGGAGTGATTGGCGGATATACAGTCGCATACGTAACGCGTTTTTGATTTATACTACACACGTAAAGGAAAAAATTGTTTACTCAAATCCACAGACGAACTTGGATTTTTTTTTTATTTTTAGCTGCTTATATAAATTATATCTTACCAGAGATTAAGACTTACTTTCTTTTTAATGATGCATGGATATAATATTTTACACAGTAGGTACATACCTATTATGTCCCATTATTTACCAACGGCAAATGCTTAATATCCTTTTTCGAAATCTATCTCGGTGGGCATTGAATACTGATTACGAGATTTTGTGGTCTAATCAAGAATTCACCATTTTATTACTACAACTTTTTTTTTTTTTTTTTTTTTTTTTTTTTTTTTTACGTGTGGAAACCCCCTCGGGCCGTCACCCCGCCGGGGTTTGCGGCGGGGCGGTGTGTCGGAATCGAACCGACTAAAACCACACGGTGTGCCACTCTGCGCCTGAGACGGGAGGGATCCGGGAACTGCTGTTATTAACACATCCGAACCCCTCCCAGCGCCTGCCCGCACTGAAGCGGGCACCGTCTGCTGTTAAACTCTCTAAATAGGCGACGTACGGCACACGCGTAACGTCGCCCCCTCGCGGGTGACCACTAGAGCGGATGGAAGGGAAAACCCATCCCGACCATCCGCGGCCACACTCAGGGCGGCATGAGGCGCTGATAGGCGCGCCTCCGCCGCCCGGTTCGCCGGCGGCGGATCGGGTCCGAGTGGATATCATTCTCCCGGGCCTTCTCCGCCGCCTCCTTCTGCGAGATTACATCTTCACAGAAAGTTGCGACCGCGGTAAAACTGCTGTCGCTACCGGCCATGGATCGTATGACGGCCGGTAGCGACAGATCTCCTCCGATGACTGCAGTGAGGGCCCGGCGCTGCGACGCCCATGCGGGGCAGGTCGCCAGCGTGTGCTGGGCCGAATCCTCACTGCAGTCGCAGTGGTGGCAGGCGGGACTCAATTCCCTCCTGGCGACCGAGTGCAGGTACTTCCCGAAGCAACCATGCCCGGAAAGCACCTGCGTCAGTCGGAAGGAAAGAGTCCCGTGCTGCCGCCCTGCCCACTCGAGGATGACCGGCTGGAGAGCCTCCACGGCGGCAAATCCAGCGCGTGGAGTCTCCAGCCGGAACGACCAACTAGCCATCGTGGCTCGACGGGCGGCTTCACGCCACTCGCGTACCTCTTCGGGCGGAGGGCGATAGCCATACTCCGCCCGGTATTCAGCCACCCGTCGATAAACTTCGGCGAGCACTTCCGCCTCCAAATCCCACGGGGGTGTCCCGGCCAAGGCGCACGCCGCCTCGGTCGACACCGTGCGGTATCCGCGTATGGCTCTGACTGCCAACACCCTCTGAGGCCGCCAGAGGCGGGCCTTATTGAGGGCAGTCAGAGCCGCCACCCACACCGGTGCCCCATACAGCGCCATCGACCGGACCACCCCCGTGTAGAGGTGTCGCGTTGCGACGCTGGCTCCGCCCAAATTGGGCAAAAGTCGCCCAAGGGCAGAGGCAGCGTCGACCAGCTTGGGACCAAGCTGTCGGAAGTGCTCGTCGAAGAGCCACCTACCGTCGAGGATCAGGCCCAGATACCTCATCTGGGCCCGAACCGGTACGAGGACCGAGTTGACCATTATGGAGGCACCGGGGGGTGGCCCACGACGGGGCCCATGGAACAATAGGGCCTCCGTCTTGTCCAGGGCCACCCGTAAGCCCAGCGCCTCGATGCGCCCGACCACCAGAGAAACACCAATGGTGGCCAGGCGCGCCGCCTCCTCGAAGTTCGCCCCCCGGGCCGTGACCAATGTGTCATCGGCGTAACAAATTACGCCCAGCCCGGGGGGGAGACGACCTCGTAGGACCCAGTCGTATCCCACGTTCCACAGGAGTGGTCCTAGGACAGACCCCTGCGGAACGCCGCACGACATGGGTCGCCGTCTCAAGGCGCCCTCTCGGTCCTCGTACACGACGGTACGCTCCTCCAAATAGTCTGCCACCAGCCGCCTCAGGTACTCTGGCACCCCGTGGTATTGGAGTGCTTCCCTGATGCAGCTGAATGGCAGACTATTAAAGGCGTTGGCGATGTCCAGGGACACCGCCAACACCACGCCGCCACAGCTCACCGCCTCTTCGGTCACGGCCCTAAGGCGCATCACGGCATCGACCGTCGAACGCCCCTCTCGGAATCCGAATTGGGCGTCCGACAGGTCGGGCCCCACCTCGCAGAGGTGCCGGACGATGCGGGCAGAGAGTATCCTCTCAAAAAGTTTACCCGCCTCGTCCAGCAACACGATGGGCCTATAGGCCGCGACCGAATCAGCAGGCCGTCCCGGCTTCCTCAGCAGGACCAGCTTCCCGCATTTCCAGCACTCAGGGAAGCGTCCGGACGCCAGGCTAGCGTCCAACACCTCCCTGAGGCGGTCCGACATATGGTCGAGGGCTCGGGCCATCACTCGGGCTGGAACCCCGTCCGGCCCGGGGGCGGTGTTCTTGGAACGGATCCGCAGAACAGCCGCCCCAACCTCCGATTCCCCAACGGGCGGCATATCGTCCTCTCGACCCCCGTCGTCTCTGACCGCATAGGCCATCGACGGGGGTGTGTGCTCCGCCCGCTGTGGGAAAAGGCCCTCGACCACTTCCTGCAGGAAGCTGGGCTGGAGAGTCTCGGTAAGGGGGGGGCCCGCCGTGCGAAGCTTTTGTCGCACCGCACGATATGGGCATTTTATTACTACAACTAGCTGAACCCCGCGGTGTTACCCGCGGCTATTATTGTATCGCGAGTAGCGCCGCAGGACAAAATTAGTCTTAAAAAAGTAGCCTAAGTTACTCCCCGGATCATCAGCTACCTGCCAGTGAGAGTCCCGTCAAAATCCGTCCAGTCGTTCCAGAGATTACCCGGAATAAACAGACAGACAAAATAAAAATTAACTACATTTTTGGTATATGTACCCTGTATACATACATATGCATTTAGTAAAAAGCGGTAATTTTAATGTTACAAACAGACACTCCAATTTTATTTAGTTGTATAGATTTAGCAGCATCATTTCAATTACGTGGGATTTGATGAAAATTAAGTTATTTCACTGATCACACGGTTTTTGTTACAGATTAAGTTGTAATGGTAGTAAATAATATTTGAAATGCAAATGTGATATTTTATGGTATGGAGCAAATGATAGATAGGTCACCTGGTTATGAGTTACTTAAATATTTCGTAAGTCGAGACACAAATGGGTTCCTATGCAGGTCATTGAATGCTTCCTCCCGATGACATCAGTCACTTGGTAAAAAGGAAACATGACTCTCATACGTATCTCTCATAGTGTCCAGTTCCAAGAGTGGCAAGCAAATTTGTCCAACAGCACTATAGTCATCCTGCACTAACATTTTATAACCAATTAAATTTGATATGGATATACAAATAGTGGAATAATGATAACTTGAATAATGACACACACACCATCACTAGACTCAAATCTAACACATAGCCTACTGAAATACACAGTAAATTATACTTCCTCACTCACACTTATACTCACACTCACACACAAACATATTATCTAAATATACAAACTTACACTTACATAACTACTGTCTATTAATGTCTACTATTGTAACAAATGGTTTGTTCTTTTTGCCTTTGAAAAGGAACTGACTCCCAACACAGAGCTAGTACTACTTTGGGAGACAGGGCTGTACAGTGTCTTGTAATCCATTTTTGGTACAATAAAGATTTATTATTTTAATACTGAAAACTCCCAGAAGTAATACATCAATATTATTTACCTACCTTTTAAATTAAACACCATTCTTACATATTTAAACTTAATTATTCAATACGAAATTAAAATCAATTACAAAATTTACCTTGCATGTGCGCAGTGACCCCTCAGAATCAATACGAGTTTCAAGGACGAGTGCAGATTAACAAATGCCTTCCTATAAGACCAATTTACGAGTTATTTATCAAGATTGCTTTCTATATATAAGACACATAGTTTCGCAGTCAGTAACCTGAGCCAGTCGGACGGCTTAACAAGTTGCTGCGACACCGTGACGGAAAGACGGACAAACGAAACAAGACTGACTATAAATTTTACGACGGACTTTTGCTCTTGGATGGTGTTTTTTGCCGACTATAAAGAAAAAGAAGCAGTGTAGTTGCTTTGATATGTTCTCTATATAATATTTTACTAAAATTGCTATGTAAAAATATCCAATTAATCGACTAGTTCTACTATTCTACACTAGATGGCGCTGTGTTTTTAACAAAATAAAAAGTAAAAACGCTGCATAATTTATGGGCGACGACGAGGTCGGGAGGAAGTGAGGGTCTAGGCGGGAATTATCCCTTCAGGGTACTCTTTTAAAACCTGATAGGATTGAACTAAATTGGAATCAAAATTAAGTTACCTCTTTACTGAAAATCACCATAACCAAAAACAATTGTCCGGGTCATTCACCTGCGGCGACTCTTAACACCTAGTTTTAAAATTATGTTCTCACTTTTATAGCGCCATCTATTGACATTAAAGGAACTAATGACTTGAACGAACACGATAGTGTAATTAATTTTAGATTATTTTATATATTAGTGCAGTAGGACCATGATGTAAGTTACAAATTAACGAAACGTTTATATTTCGGTATAAATTAAGTCATTACTTACATACAAGTACATACATAATCACATAAAATATCAATAACCTAGCTAACAAGCAAACGTCTTTGATGAAAACAAGACACAATAACCTTTTGACGCTTTCATGAATAAGATAATTATGTGTGATTGTATTCATAAATACTGACAGACACACATTCACTAAAGAATTGTCATGATGTAGTGTCGAAACTTGTACTAGGAATAGTGTTGTGTTGTGCTGAACCTTAATCTATCTATCTATACTAATATATAAAGCTGAAGAGTTTGTTTGTTTGTTTGTTTGAACACGCTAATCTCAGGAACCGCTGGTCCGATTTGAAAAATTCTTTCGGTGTTGGATAGTCCATTTATCGAGGAAGACTATAGGGTATATATCATCACGCTACTACTAATAGGAGCGGAGCAACAATGAAGAATGTTTAAAAAACGGGGGAAATTTTCACGCTACGGGCAATATAAGGCGCAAACGAGGTTGCGTGGGTCGGCTAGTAATATATAAAGCTGAAGAGTTTGTTTGTTTGTTTGAACACGCTAATCTCAGGAACCGCTGGTCCGATTTGAAAAATTCTTTCAGTGTTAGATAGCTCATTTATCGAGGAAAGCTATAGGCTATATATCATCACGCTAAGGAGGACGGGAGCGGAGCAACAATGAGGAATGTCACAAAAACGGGGGAAAATTATCACGCTACGGGCAATAGGAGACGCAAACGGGGTTGCGTGGGTCGGCTATACTAATATATAAAGCTGAAGAGTTTGTTTTTTTGTTTGTTTAAACACGCTAATCTCAGGAACTACTAGTCCGATTTGAAAAATTCTTTTAGTGTTAGATAGCCCATTTATCGAGGAAGGCTATAGGATATATATCATCACGATAAGACCAATAGGAGAGGAGCAACAATGAAGAATGTTACAAAAACGGGGGAAAATTATCACGCGTCGGGCAATAGGAGACGCAAACGAGGTTGCGTGGGTCTGCTAGTATTGTATATCCGCCGTATCCGCGGTTCGTGGTGTTCACGAATACCACACGCGGTTTAATGCACTGAAAGGTTTTAAACGCATTATGACTCTCGAGGTCCAAGCGCTATGCGGGTCGCTTGATGGTAACAAATGACACGTCACTTCCTTTGCCCATACACAATATAAAAAATAAAGTAAAAACGAATACAGACACGGATAGCCGCGAACATGCGTAAGGATATCCACTACATCACTAATTAATTCTATTTCCAAACTAAAAAGTAATAAACATAAATAAAACAACTCTGTTGTTGTTATACCTAACCGGTTGCGTCTCTTTAAAATTCAACGTTGAAGGTTTCAAGCTCAATAATTGATACTTTTACTTTTATTAACAATGTTTATAAGCGATTGCATCAAACAGACATTTGATAGTTGAGCGTGTGTTAATCAAATCACTGATTAATTCGTCATCATGCAGTTAAAAGCGAAAGGCGGTGCCAATCAAATGCAAAACATGAGACTGGGTGGCAAGGATTTTGTTTTGTTTAGTTACTCAATCATTGTTGCCAGCAAAATAAAAAAAATAGGAAATAAAGATTGTTTATGAAAATTAAAGGCAGTTCTAGTATGTTTATGGACGTAATTGGATTAATTACAGCCTCTAAGACGTGGAAGGACGTGTTTGTTGTGTGTTATACCCGAGGCTAAATCAAAATAAGATTACTTTTGTCAATGTTAGAAGTGAAACAAACCATGAGATGTATACTCATTATAAAGATCACTAATTCTATTGATGTTGCTCTAATATAAAATTTATAAAAGCTAAAAAATATGGGTTAAGTACAAAATAAAAAAAAATACAAATAATATTAATAACCTTCTTTTTGGCAAAGTCTTGGCAAATTAAAGAGGAAATATAGCAAAAAGTAATAAAAATGATTAAAATGCAGCATTAAAATGTTTATGTTTTAAGACTGGCTTTTGTCCAGAGCGTATTTATCGGGGTAATGAGTATATGAAGCCACTGACATTTTTATACCCTAAGGGATAGATGAACATGTTTTCATGGTAAAAGGTACCATAGGTAGTCCAAAGTTTAGATTACTTTCAAGGTAGTAGAGCCACGCTGATTTCAGCACGGTTGGGCCGACTCGACCGGAGAGGTACTACGTGTTTCGTTGGTGAGTGCAAGACTGGAGGGAGGCCCAATAATGCAGAAGCATCACTAGCCCACTATGGTGTGGGTAACCATACTGCCTTGACTGCATTCGCAGTATGGTGGCCACCACTCTTGGATTCTGCTTATGCTTTCCATCAGGCAGAGTAGAGTCCTATTACTTACATTTACTTACATTATAGGGGCGATCATAAAAAAAGAAAAAAATAATTGACAGAAGAGAAGTCTGTAGAATGTTAGACAGAAAATAGTGAACTATTGGTTATTTACTTACAGGGAACTTTGCGGAGTGTGTGTGAAGGGCAGCTGGTGCTGAGGGGGCCGGCGCGCCGGGTAGCGCCGCGTCCGGCGCCGGCGGCATCCTGTACGGTGGTACGGGCTCAACTGTACCTGGGAAAAAAGAGACAATAAGAGAATAAGAAACCACGATATGGTACTGGGCTTGGTTGTTGAAGAAATAAAACATTAAACGAAGCAAGTCACAAATTATCTAGTACTAGCTTTTACCCGCGGTTCTCCTTCCTCAAGAATCAAAGAATCTTCATATCAAAATTCATTGAAATCGGTGCAGCGGTTTAGCCGTGAAAGCGTAACAAAATAACAAGCAGAGTTACTTTCGAATTTGTAATATTATTATGAAAGTATGGATAGTATGGATTGAGTAGGCCTTGTTTAAGTGCCTTAGTCACACATCAGTAGAATAGAAAATAACAATCATATTTAAAAGAAAAACGAAACACTAGAACAACGTTAACTTTAAACTTTCGCGTTCCATGATATATTAAAATTATTTTTACAGGCTGATTCACAGTCACCGTGTTCACAGGCTGGCAGTCAGCCTGTAGAACCTGGTCGAAACGTCCAAAGGTATGTAATACCTTTTAATAAGTGATCGCGTTAATTCCCGTAAAAATAATTTTTAACACTAGCACAACAGATTAAAGATGATGACTGTGATGACCTAAATGACCATGTCATAAGAGTCACATAAATACATTTATATCCCCATTTCTAGGTCTAAGATATACCGCCGTAATGTGGGTCACCATACTGCTTTGTCCACGTTCGCATTGGAATGGTGAACACTGCTATTGGATTCTACTGATGCTTTCCATCAGGCACAGAGACACTTTGGCAGCTAACACTGAAAAAAACAAGTTTGCCCATCCTATAGAAAATTCTTCCCCTAGGACCATATTATTATCGGTCTTAATGTCAAAACTATTGTAGCCATTAAGCACTTAGGCATAGCCAGCGGTAACTTAGTAGTACTAGTACATAAAAATAATTCTCTGTTAGAATGTGTACTATTACTGCCCTTTCCCACATAATTCTTCCGACATTTCATACAAAGACGTTACAATCCGACGCAACAAACAAGGACGCCGCATTCACAAAGAGATTGTATAAAAATAGAACAGATGTGGGCTCATTAGATCAGTGGTTGACAACCTTTTTGCGAAGTGCGATTGAATCACAATGAAAAATAATGAAGATGTATTTTCAGTTGTTAATATTTGTATCAAAGTATTGGAAAAATAAGTATTAAATTGAAGATTTACTCGTACCTCATAAATATCAGCCTTTAACTGTGATAATTGTGAAATGTGATACTAAGATGTATATTTTTATGATGCAATGGTACACCATTTTATAAATTGTGTTAAGTTTATTTCATAAATGATAATTGTAAATTTTAGAATAACTTTAAAATAAAAAAATGCATATTAAGATTCTGTTGAGTTTAACAGCATCTTAATATGCTATTTGAACTAGAAACTGAGACAAAAGGACGCCATTTTCCTATTTGTCTTGATTGCATAGTCGGATTACAAAAGTTACAAAAGCGTTTCCGAATGATGATTTATTTTGTAACTAGTACAACAGGTTGGCGATCCCTGCTTCAGATGACAATGGTATCTGATAGTAATGATATTAACTGAAGCTCCTGATACGTCGGGAACGTCGGAAATATGTCTTTTTTTCCTTCTTATTGTGTAGGAGTAGTTTTTTACATAATGTTTAATATCATTTATAAGTACTATGAAAGTTTCTAATAGACAGTTTGTTGTAATATTTTATGATATCTAGATTTAAATAGGCTTGATTCTACTTATGTATCGACTATATCTTTCAATAACAATTTCTAAGAAGTTGCTTTGTTACAACAAACTTTAGAAATAAGGCCTCAGTAACGTTTGGTACAATTTAAGTAGGCTTTAATTCTATTTTTGAAATCTTAAGATCGTTGCTCGAAATAATTAGATGCATTCCTTGCTCTTTACTGTTATTATCGATAACAGTATTTGATAGGTACAGAAAAGAAAGACGAATCTAAATGTATATCAAGTCGCTTAGACTACATATTGTTCTAAATAAATAACTATGTATTGTGTCGAGTGTATGGTTGTACTAATATATAAAGATAGAAGAAGATATTTGCATATAAGTACATACCTGCATTCCACATACGATAAAGCCAACAGAGATATATAATTATAATACATAAACATCCTTTTGGCGCAGCCGGGTTATGACTTGACTTTGTGGCTTACTTCCTAAATTCCTATGTAAGTATTTTCAGTCTGAGCCAGAAAACATTATACATTATTTTAAAGAGGGCCTAAGACTCTAGTCTGGAATGTGGTCATGTATATGGTATAGCCTTCAACTCGATATAAATGTATCTGCTTAGAAAAAGTAGTTTTTACTATTGGTCGCACAAGTCGGAATAAACTCCAGTACTTGGTACAAATACGGCAACTGGGATGCTTCCTGTTCTATCTACTAGATATATATAATAAAGGTAGGATCTTATGTAAAGGTTGGTACTACAAAGAACTTGTATATTTCTAACGCATTCCGCAACGTTTTTTAATTACATTCATTATTTCAGAGTAGGTACTCTATTTGTGGAATCTAAGGACGCGAATGTAAAGGCTATCGCCTTCCTCGATAAATTTACTGTCCAACACTGAATTTTTTTTTCAAAACAAATATTTATATATATTCAAATTTATATATATATATTCAGCGTTATGATATATAGTCAGATCAGCATAGATCAATAGGAGCGGAACAAAAATGAAGAATCTTTCAAAAACGGGGGACAATAATAATAATAAACAAACAAACAACAAATAAATATTTCGGAAATCTAACACACAACGCTATCTAATCCCAAACTAAGCAGAGCTTGTGTTATGAGTACTAGACAACTGAACTGAATACTAATATACTTTTTTTTTGTAAATACATACATATTATACATAGAAAACACCCAAACTCCGAAACAAATATTTGCAGATCATACAAATATTTGGTCCGACACGAGAATCGAACCCGAGACCTCAAGAACAGCAGTCGCGTACGCTACCACTGCGCCACCGAGGCAGTCATAATTATCACGCTACGTGCAATAGGAGACGCAAACGAGGTTGCGAGGGTCGGCTAATAATTTTATAATAATTCAGATTTTTTGTTTGATTGTAAATTAATTTAACGCGCTCAATTTATGTAACGCTAGGTACCTACTATTCTTAAGAACAAAAATGTGGAAAGTGTCACTAATAAGATAAAAACGCGAAAAAAAAATCGTAGATAAGACACAAACACATTTGCTTTGCCCGAAAAATTTTAAAAGACATTAAAACTGTTTTAAAAATTGGTGAAAGTAAACTCAGATAAGATGTATAAAGATAAGTAACGTAAACAGGAATGTTGCCGTACAAGTGTTTTATATTTTTAAAACCTTTTTCGTGTAATATATTAGCACTTTTTCATGGTCAGAAATAACTTTTGTAATTATAATCCATATAAAATTAGTTATCATATTTATAAATAAAGCCAACATCATATGTTACTTGTTAACAGTAGAACTATAAAATAAAATGGACAACAGATAATAATGTGGAATGTTAGTTTAGTTTCTCGATTTTTAGCTGTAATGACGCCCTTGTACATTAACAATTAAAAGTAAATATTAGGATAGTAAAGCTACTATTACTGTTTAAGCAATTAGTGTAATATAGATAATTTATTTCTTATTTTACCCAATTTTATTGTAGCTTCAATTAAATATTTCTAGCGTGAGCTTTCACATGCGTTATGCCTCTTCTGGTCTGCTAGCGGTGCGCGGCAGCAAGTAAGAATAGTCATCATCATTTGTGGTATAGAAAACATTCAGAAACCACAGTAATTTAAAGATTTACGAGCTATACCACTCTTGTCTTGACACTGAGTGGTACAATATCGGTACTCCTAAGTTTCTAACAGTAACTTAACGGGTCTAAATTTAAGTAGCTAACTTCATCAGATGCTTTGTAGAAGACAAGGCTATCTGATACCACACTAGGCAGATTTTGTACTAGTCTTATGCTGGACTACATACATTTGTAAATATGAATTGCGTTGACAATTACATCCAGGTACAGAATATGCCTTTGGCCTTAATACGCAATATTTTGTTTTGGATTACCTGCTCTATAATCTGTTTTTTTCCATATCAATGTGTGTTATAGGTATATAATATTTGTAAGTGTAACCATTTCAATTATATTAAGAAAACGTAACAGACTTGTAATGTATTGCAATTGTGACAAGCAATGTCCGCCTTCGAAAATATGCAGGTTATATCAAATATATTTTACAGTTATGTAAACCATTACTCTAAATTATAGCTGGTTGTCCAACGACGGCCCATATTTTTTACATTCCTCATTTTAAATTTCACGTTAATCTAAGCTACCGTGGGACAACCGTCCATAATCAAGTGCTTTAAACAAAAAAGCACTCATTGCGTTCCGATCTTGATTATAGCTCGAATCGCACTTATCGAAGAAAATCGGTTAGTCTGCAGTTTTTGTGTCTTTAATTCAAGAGGAGTAAAATGTGTTCGGACAATGACCGGTGTTCGAAATTCGAATCAGCTGTGGACCGGTCGAAACGGTACCGTTTGTATTGACGCAACAAAGACGACTTTTTTGACGATTGGTAATTTTTTTATTCATTGGATGTGCTATAATTTTAAATGTTATAACATACTAGTAAGTTTTAATTAAAAAAGGAAATCCTCGAAGCTTTTAACTTGCACAGTTTATATAATAATTAAGAAATAATAACAATACTTCCCTGAGAGTTTATTTGAATTGCTCACAAATATTTATTGTTGCGAAAGTGCGTATTCTAATATTCTATTAATTTATATTAAGTAACACACTGGTACCAAATTAAATCAATTTGAAACGTACGCAATCGGTTACGAAACTTCGATTCTGATGGTGAATTTATGAAATAATAAGATTCTAGTCGCTTATCTTTCTTTATTAATAAGTGACACGGAAGTTATTATACGAGATTGCAATTTATTGACTTACGCAAGACACTCGTTAATAAATCCAAAGACAATAGAAACAAAGTATTTAGAGCGTGTTTTGTTTTATTTCTGAACACGATCGCTTAAAAGCAAGATGGCGTTTGGCGGGAAAGCCAGCAACTTATGACAAACAAAAAACCTGTGTGAAAACTTTGTGAAGTGCATGCTTCAAATAACTTAATACTACTTAACTTGACTTGAATAAGGAGAAAAACTTCAAACAAACCCTATACCAACCCGTCCGGGCATCGTGGTATAGTGGGTTAGCCCACTAACTTATGTTCTAATAGAATGCCTATGTCTAAAGACTATTAAGTAAATTACATATTACCCACTTTATGATTATGGGGTAAGTTGTAAAGTTTAAGGCCTATTAGAGGCTGTTAACCAGATTTAGTATGCACTATTATATAATGTTAGTTTTGGTTGTCATATCAGTGAAGTATTCAAAATTTGAAAAAAAAAGTATTTGAATGAATAAAATCCTAAAGTTATTGCAAAGTTACAAGGATCTGATTTAAAATTATAGTTATTATTATTTTTATTAATTATAAGTGCTTGTAATATAAAGTGAAGCTGATCTAAACATCAATTTTTTTACAATGAGCAAGTAATCTAATAATATATATCTATAATCAAGTAATCTAAACAACTAGAAAGTAATTGCATTCGATGTATTTTCTAGTTGTCGGTGCCGGTCCACCGTTGTTTGCTCCGTACCCAACGGATTTCTTTGCCGATTATTAACGCTGTCTCTTTTTTAATTTGTTTATTCTATTGTTAATTCAATATTTCCTTAGACTTGTGCATAGATAGTGTCAGCGACCTACCATTATAATTATTACCTTCTCCACATAGTTATAATTTTAATATTAACAAAACGTTATTTGACTTAGATCAATGATTCTTGAGGTTCAAAGTTGAAAATAAGCCAGAATCGATGCATATGTTAAATAACGTTTGGTCTATAATGTCTCGATCTTTAAAACAGGATCTTTTTGAAAATAGATATGTCAGTTTTATAATTAATTTAGATTATAGTTTGTTTAAAAAAAAAAAAATTAATTGATTGCACCCCATGGTTTTGAAGGCTTGAAAACCTTTTTCATTATAAGAGATAGCGGTCATGTCACTAAATAATGAATTTCTACTGTACAAATAATTGTTTTGATTTATGCTTTAAAATCACTTTTTAAAAAAAGTTGATTTAAACTTACTGCTTTTAATAAAGTAATAATAAAATGAATTTGTTTCAGTATTTTTAATCTAGACCATGATTTAAGCTTACGAATGGTTATTAGTTATTAAATTAGCTGAACTACTGTGAAGAATTGTATTGACCGTAAATATCGATAGAGCAAAGTATTTTCTAATTCTCCTCACTATAGGAGATAATTTAACGAGTCAGGCCGAATGCATTTGGCAACCGTTTATTGTAATTTAAACAGTAATTCAATAAAGATAGAAGCTAATTTTAACCTGCAATTCATGAGGGTCGAGGGTCTATGTATAGGCAGGTGCAGTGTACCAACCTGTTTTTTTGTTTCACATCTGTTTTGTTTTAAAGTTATTATGTCTCATTTTTTTAAATAGTTTTGAAGTTTCGGGTCAGGTGGGAAAGAGATAGAATGTGATGAGTAAGACAAAGATATGGATAGAAACTTGAACTGTGTTTTTACTATTATACAATCGTTATAGTTTAAGATACGGCAAATTTAGTGAATATTAGATAATCTGACATCTATCGGCTCAATTATAACGTTTAAAATTAAAAATGATTAGTGATTACAGTATTTTAGTAGAAAATTATAAATTTTAAATATTATTAACAGTTTTAGGCACCAATTTTATTGGTGACGTATGTCAGAAGTCAATTTCATGGTATTTAGAATGCAAAGTACAAATTATAAGATGCATATTATACAAATAATAACTATGTATTTTTCTTTGAAGAGAGATACACCGGTGTAAATAAAATAAAAAAAGAAATTCGCTACTTTCCATAACTTTTTCCATTCTTTCTTAGTATATTTATTACTAGCTGAACTCCGCGGTGTTATCGCTAGCTAGACAAAAAAAGTAGCCCAAGCTACTCCCTATATCATCAGCTACCTATCAGTGAAAGTCTCGTCAAAATCGGTTCAGCCGTTCCAGAGATTAGTCGGAACAAACAGACAGACACAAAAATTGTAAAAATGCTATTTAGGTTTATGTACCGTGTATACATACATATGTATTTAATAATAAGCGGTTATTTTAATAGTAGAAACAGACATTCAAATTTTATTTATTTGTTTAAAAACCACAGATAATGACTTTTTATTAATCGACATTTTTATTATTTGAATGAGGTTAGTAAGCACGCCATTGAAAGTTTGACATTCCATTTCAGACTTTCTGTTTCAAACAACAATAATATAACTTTGCAATAGCAATTTACATTTATTAATATTACTTGTTTCGTTCGACATTTGTGTTTTTAGATGAGTTGTGTGATAAATAAATAGTGTTATTTATTTATAATTTTATGTACATTTGTAGAACGGCGGACTTAATGCCCAAGGCATTCTCTACTACCTTTGGGTGATGTAAAAATCGTTTATCACACATTTCATTATGACCGTTGTTTATAAATTATAAAAATAAATATTTCGGACACTTATTTCGGACACTTAACACACAACGTCATCTAGTCCCAAACTAAGCAGAGGTTGTATTATGGGTACGAGACAACTGATATCAATACTTATATACTTTTTTTTTTGTAAATACATACATATTATACATAGAAAACACCCAAACTCCGAAACAAATATTTGCAGATCATACAAACATTTGTTACGACCCGGGAATCGAACCCGAGACCTCAAGAACAGCAGTCGCGTACGCTACCACTGCGCCACTGAGGCAATTAATGATAAAAAAAGTTGAATAAGCATTAATTATTATTTATTTTCTTAAATAGGGGGCAAACAAGCAGATGTATCACCTGATGGTAACCGATTACCGCCGCCTATGGACACCCAAAACACCAGAGGCGTCACAAGTGCGTTGCTGGCCTTTGAAGAAGGAGTACGCTCTTTCAATCAAAGACTTAATAATTATGATTAAAATGATATTTTATATGTAAATTTTATGTCTTAATATCTCAAACTATATGTCTATGTCAAAAAAAACGACATGAAAAATGTTTTAAAACTTTCTAGTGTTAAAACAAAATTTTAAATGTAACCTACTTTAGACATTTATTTGAAAACATGTTATAATGTGTAATGTAACATGTTTGCTCATCCTACTAATATTATAAACGCGAAAGTTTGTAAGTATGGATGGATAGATGGATGGATATTTGTTACTCTTTCATGCAAAACTGAACGGATTTGGGTGAAACTTTACAATAATATAGCTTATACGTCAGAATAACACAAAGGCTACTATTTACCGCGATAACCGACACATACGCAGGCGGAGCCGTTAGCAACCATTAGTATAGGTATAAACAACAATACAAACAATGTGACACACACGAGCGGTTAAAATTTCATCTGATCTGATCAATATATAAAGCTGAAGAGTTTGTTTGTTTGAACACGCTAATCTCAGGAACTACAGGTCCGATTTGAAAAAATCTTTCAGCGTTAGATAGCCCATTTATCGAAGAAGGCTATAGCCTATGTATCATCACGCTAAGACCAATAGGAGAGGAGCACCAATGCAAAATGTTTCAAAAACGGGGGAAAATTATCACGCAACGGGCAATAGGAGACGCAAACGAGGTTGCGAGGGTCTGCTAGTTACCTAAAGAAATTTCCACTAAGTTTTCAAGTGCTTGCGGATTTTGTTGAAGTGTTATGTGACAATTTGTGTAGTTATGTGTTAACTCATGACAGCCTCGGTGGCGCAATGGTATAGCGTATACGACTGCTGGGTTTGAGGTTTCAGGTTTGATTCACGTTTAGGACCAAATGTTTGTATGATCATCAAATATTTGTTTCGGAGGTTGGGTGTTTTCTATATAAGTATAATATGTATGTATTTACAAAAAAAGTATAAATGTATTTATATTAGTTGTCTAGTCAACAAGCTTAGCATGGGACTCGATGGCGTTGTATGTTAGATATCCGATATTTTTTTTTTTTTCTAGTATAATATACATTTTAGTCTACACAATTAATGACCCTGTACCATTTTAGTATAATTTATAACTTTATTATTTGATCCAATTTTAGCGGCAGCCATTAAAATAATTCTTTGCCTAAAATCTTAAAGTGCAAATCTATTATGTCATTAGTATCAGATCTGTAAAAGTCAGACAGCTAATAGTTTAGTGATTTATTGAACATATTTTATGGTCAAATGTATCAAGTTTTGTAATACAATATCCTTATAGACATTTGAATGCTAGTGGGCGTGATATTAAAACTTATGGAACCTATAAAAGTATGAAAACCTACGATTTATAAGAACATCGTCATAAATCAATAAATCTATATCTATACTAGTATTTGCAGCTGAAGACTACGTTTGTTTGTTTGAACGCGCTAATCTCAGGAACCGCTGGTCCGATTTGATAAATTCTTTCAATGTTGGATAGTACATTTATCGGGGAAGGCTATAGGCTTTATATCATCACGCTAAAACCAACAGGAGTGGAGCACCAATGATTTTTTTTTTAAACTGGGTAAAATTATCACGCTACGGGCAATAGGAGACGCAAACGAGGTTGCGTGGTATAGATATATAGCGTTTGCCTTTGCCTTTGCCCGCGTATTTGTCGGTTGTCGCAGTGAAAAGAAGCCCTTTCTAAAAAACCAAAGTATGTCCATACCAAATTCCACTAAAATCGGTTTAGCGGTTTATCCTTGAAAGCGTAAAGACAAAGTAACTTTCTTAATAAGTTTAGTATGGATAATATAACATGTAAATAGGCTTCTTAGGAGATTTTGTTGTCGCGCTGTCCCGACGGGTCGCTGCAGGCATATGCGACTTCGAAACTTAACATAAGTTCTTATTCTAACAAGGTAACCAATCACCAACACAATACCAAAGGAAACTTCATTGTGACGTTACGAGTCCTGTCAACCGTCAAATATAGGTCTCCATTGTTCAACACTACGAGGCCGGTCTTAGACAGGTTGACTGACAGCCTTGACTTACTTGACAGGTTGAATTTTATTGATTGTTCGTTGAAAATCATTGCATGATTGTGTAATTAGTCATTCTCCGAATTGTAATGAGTTTTAGAAATGTTTGTCTCCTACTATGTACCTGTACTAGCCGACCCACGCAACCTCGTTTGCGCCTTATATTGCCCGTAGCGTGAAAATTTCCCCCGTTTTTGAAACATTTTTCATTGGTGCTCCTCTCCTATTAGTAGTAGCGTGATGATATATACCCTATAGCCTTCCTCGATAAATGGGCTATCTAACATTGAAAGAATTTTTCAAATCGGACCAGTAGTTCCTGAGATTAGCTTGTTCAAACAAACAAACAAACAAACTCTTCAGCTTTATATATTAGTATAGATTCATGAGCGGAGTACTGATGTCTATAGACTTCCATAGCGACATGTCCGACATGTCGTGAGAACCACGTCGTGACATGTTCTATAAACAACTTCCTTCAAGAAATATATTTATTACATCATATTGGTAGCAGCATATTTTAAATCAAGTCATAAATAACTCGTTATCTCACAGAAAGGTGTCATATTTTAGATTCGTTTAGGAAAATACGTGACTTAATAATTTTGATGCATAAATTTGCAACTACTAAATATTTTCTAAGAAGTTTGAATTCAAGAGTTTTGTTTTTATAAACTAAGCTGATACTAATGATACTTAATCGACTATAAATGTCGGAAACCAAATACTAATGTCCGATATTATATAAGTCAACATATAGCCTGAGATCCCAGTCAGCTCAGACTTACGTCATTTTAGGAAAGATAAAAGTTTTAGGGTCGGTAGTTCAACATATACTCAGAAAGGAATGGGTAATCGCTAAGCTAAAGGCGGGCCGTTTTACAGTTAGCAGGTATCGAAGGTGGATAAAAAGCTTGCTCACTTATGTCATTTTAGGAAGCTAGAATGTTATATAATATAATTAAGTATAACATTCTAAAATATTTTTCAATCAGCCAGACAAAATCTTTTTTATTATTATTATTTTTTTTTTATTTATTTACTGATACAATATATACAATTCAGGTGTAATCTATAAAACATCACAAAACCTTGACAGGTTTGTCTGGACGTTGGATCACTTTTGAGCAATCTATTAACATACATTCACTGAAAAACATCTCAAAACTAAAAACAATGTTTTTATAATAGTACCTACAATTCACTGAGAGGCCTAATACAGTCCCAGACTCGTTTAAAGTTTATAGGAACTAATGCCTCTTCTATATTAAAGGCAGACATGCGCATCATGTGTATTGCTATAAAATTACCGTAGGCGTCCATATTTCTCAACAATGTAGACTAAAAACTAAAACTAAAAGCGAGTATCCGTTGCTCTCTGAGTATATGTAGACTACCGATCCTAAAAAAAATATCTTTCCTAAAATGACGTAGGTCTGGGCTGACTGGGATCTTGGACTAATTAGTCAATGTCCGGAGTGCGTCAGAAAAGACAAAAGGATATTTTACGACAGTTCAGATAATGTAAAAATTATAATTAATTTTGCAAATTAATACTTTTACGCCTTTTAATTTTAAAGTACTTTTTGCTTTGGAACTAAATTTTATGAGAATAGTAACATACATAAAATAAGCATAATGAACTTTGACGGTCATAAATTAAGTCTTAATTTTGTAAACAGGTTGCATAAAAGTTGTTATTCTATTAAATTATATAAACTGCTTAATTTTTGGATCTACTGATCCAAATAATATGGGTAGTAAATTTTAAATTTATGCAAATCTCTACGCTTTCGATGGATTAAAAAATGTTGCCAGTATAGAGACATTTAAAACCGGTACTGCATCCTGACTCAAAATTATATGATCTGAGATATATATAATTTTCATGACATTCAAGTATGTTATAATTATTTCATAAACATCTTTGATACATGCCTATCTGATCCTGAAGTAGGTAGAACATGTACTATGGTGACCATAGGGCCTGATGCGAGTTTATTTCGCTTCAGAGACACAAATAAATGTGCATACCACAATGAATTTGTCCTATATGGGAATCGAACTCACGATCCACGACTCCTGACTGCTAAGTCAGGATTAGACGCAGGCCAACACACCATATTATGCATAAATATATTTAGTTTATTCCTTTTGCCTTAATAGTTTTATGTCTATGTATGTTCGTTTGTCTTTTTTCTAAGTTTAAAAGGTATGGAGCCTCGAACAACAAAACTGTGTGTCTGAATGAACTGTCGCCTACGGTGTTCCCGGACCAATAAGACCTTCAAACCTTTAAAAAAAGAGTGTACACCTGCTCAAAAGGCCGGCAACGCATTTGTGATGCCTCTGGTGTTGTCCATAGGCGGCGTTAATCGCTTACTATCAGGCGTTACGTCTGCGCGTTTGCCACCTATTCTATAAAAAATGAAGAGATGTTTAGCTACATTTGAATGTGCCTTGTATCAATATGTCCAGATTAATTTTTATGTTATGAGAATAAAGGTTTTGCCTGCATTTAATCACGGCTGTTGCCATTCACAATCAAAGATGGAGTCTTTAGATAGTGTTATGTATTCGTATAAATAGCGACAACTTTATCGGTTCGATAAACTCTGCACGGCGTGGCTGTATACATTTGAATACTACGACTTGTGTGAATTGATAGCTATCTTATAATTTCCTGTGTTAATTAAATTCTCTAAGCTTCTAGGGCCGTCAGGATAAACTGTTTCTATGTTATCTTTGGAAATGTCGTCCGCTTTGCTTAAACTATAACGATTATATCCTTATTTTATTTATTTAAAGTTTATTTCTTATCTTATCGTTGTATTTTAATGAAGGAAGAAAATAATCTAACTAAAGCATCGAAGTATAAGTCAGCTAATTCATCAATTTTTTTAGATGAAATCCTTACGGCTCATCAAATCAGGTTGAACTGGTATGTCGGACTTGAACTGACATCATAAGTTCAGAGAACCTGGGATTAAATAACAAGTAGATAAACCATCGAGAAACTACATATTTTTACCACCTTACAAAATAGGTGGTCACCCCGAACCGGACTGACTCTTCACTTGCTATTACCAAATTATAAGATAAAACCTTGTCTTATTAACGTTATTACAACCCAAAATAAGGTTCATAATAGTATGATACATTATTTTCCACGGGATCCCACATTTCCTCATCTCACCAAAGCCAACGGTGAAATAGTCGGAATCTTGTACATAAAGTTCCGTTAGAAAAGAGTTTAATAGCACTGCAATAAAATTGCGAAGAATCCGGGTCTACAGAATCCTTAGAATACTCAGTGAATGTACCCAAAATATGTAATACATTTTATAGGTCACGGTCGCTTCACCCGTGAATAAAGGACCCTGTCGAGTTCATTCTTAATCCTTCACCACACAGTACACGTTTGGTGAATAATTTAAGAATACACCCTTATTTATACCAAAGGCATCCTAAGAGCCAACTAAGAAAGGAAACTACGCAACAGTCCTGTAAAGAGAAGAAAAAATTGAAACAAATCCGATACAAGCTCGTCTGCTCTGAGGCCAGTAGACCAGAACCTCCGTTCTAAAGAGAGGCCTTTGTCCAGAAATGGACTTCTAAAGGCTGTTGAATCTAATGTGGTAAGAATAAGAGGTAGTTAAAGCTTCAATATATTTCTTAATAACAGTATTAGTAAACAATTAACTTTCACAATATAGAGAGTTTAATTTCTAAGTAATACTTATTTATTATTCTCTTAATTTGTTCTAACTGTTAGAAAGTTGTGGATAGGTTTCACGCTGTAACCTTTATAAATATCTTAAAGGACTGCTTTCTTATCCATGTTTCAAGTTGCAAGATTCTCTTTCTACAATATCAAACTCTAATCTCTTGTTAAACTGGCTGATACTCTATTTTGAACTCGTATATTTGCGTTGAATAAATAACATTATTATTATGACAAAAATAACTTCTAAAATCACTATTCTAACTAAAGCATTATTTTTCTTGCTAATAATTAGGTGCGGATATATTATAACCTAGAATTCTTAAAACCTTGACACGTCATAGTTAGTTCAGTCAAGTTATACAATTCTAACGAATGTAAAAAAACAAAAAAGATACAAGTTTTAAAGGTTACATAATTAACTAGAAGGATATTATGTAAAAGTAGGTTTTATGTCCGTATTTCAAAGAGGCTGTATTTTTTAGCGGCTCTTTTTCCAGTTTCGATTTTTATATTTGACTTAACGCCTTTAGTTTCCCTTAATACAGTTTAAATACATATTGAAACATGGGTATAGTACATAACAAACATTTTTAATATGACTTATTTTTCTATCCTGTGTGGGTAGCTGCATTCCTCAAGGCAATAATAGCATTAAGGATATAATTACATAACTGATGTTTTTAAAGAATTTGGAATACAAAAAATTGTTCATAGGCCAACCGTGACATGAATTTCAATTGAAATTTTCTTAAATAAAGCATAAGGCACATTTGTTACTGAAAATATTCCGTAACAAACCGTAAATAAAATTGGGAGTGTCTGTTTATAATATTAAAATAACCGCTTTTTACTAAATGCATATGTATGTATACACGGTACATATACCAAAAATGTAGGTAAAAAAATTGTTGTCTGTCTATCTGTCTGTTTGTTCCGGTTAATCTCTGGAACGGCTGGACGGATTTTGACGGGACTTTCACGGGCAGGTAGCTGATGATCCAAGGAGTAACTTAGGCTACCTTTTTTTAGACTAACTTTGTCCCGCGGCGTTACTCGTGGTACAACAATAAGCGCGGGTAACACCGCGGGGTTCAGCTACTGAATAGTAAACGTGTTACATTCGAAACACTCAAAACTACTAAAAAGGTCACGGGTAGGTAAATTATTTTGGTCAGCAAACAATTACATCATTTGAGTCTCTTCCTCCAGAACTAAGAGGTTTACATAACAGTAGCAGATCATTTAATATCATTCATCAATAACGATGAGTTAAGTGTGTGGTTCGAATCCCAGAACCAGAAAGAAAGTAAGTTTTATTACCGAGATATCTATGCTGCAGAGTTAACACGCGTAACTTCGTATGCGTCTCTCCAAAAGAAATAAAATTTTCCCATTTCACCAATATTTTCGGTCGATACCCAGCTTCTATTGGTCGTAGCGTGATGTTGTCTAACCTACAACCTTTCTAGCTAAATGGGCTACCCAATAAAAAAGGATTAGCAAAATAGGTTCAGCCGTTCACGCGTGATGTCGTGACGAAGGCAAATAAGGATTGTGTGTTTCTTGTTCTAAAATATAATTTAATACTATTATTCATTACAACGCGATAAAACAGGGAATAAGTGTTCACATATCGCAAATAAACATAAAATTTTCCCACTTTTAAACTGACTCACGTCACTTGTGACGCCCCTGGTGTTGCGTCTGGTGGTACGTACACTCGTTTGCCCCCTGTTCTATAAAAAATGCCTATAACCCACGTATATAGCACTAGCCGACCCACGCGACCTCGTTTACGTCTTCTATTGCCCGTAGCGTGATAATTGTCCCTCGTTTTTGTAACATTCTTCATTGTTGCTCCGGTCTTAGCGTGATGATATATAGCCTATAGCCTTCCTCGATAAATGGGCTATCTAACAGTGAATGAATTTTTCAAATCGGATTTTACAGCGGTTCCTGAGATTAGCGTGTTCAAACAAACAAACTCTTCAGCTTTATATATTAGTATAGATTAATGTAATCACCTAACTAAAGAGTTGTACAGAAACAGCAATATTTAGCCAAACTTAATCATAATCTATACTTCTATACTAATATTAGAGCTGAAGAGTTTGTTTGTTTTCAAACAAACAAACTCTTCAGCTTTATATATTAGTATAGATTGGCGTGTAAGTTTGCTAAGTTTGCATTGTACGATAGATGAACACTAATTGTTTTCCTGATGCCTCTGTGTCTGCTTGTCACAAAGAAGTTAATAAATTTCTGCATTGTGACATGAGACTCCATAACTAGTTTTCTTGTGTATCACTATGCCTAGTATAAAACTTGTGATATGAATAGGTGCTGCACTATAACCAACCAAATTTTAAAACTAAATTTATATAGTAATAGTATTCCTATTAATATTATTGAGGTTAATAAGTCCAAAAACCTCCCAAATATGCAGTTGTCACGGCTTCTTTTTCAAGAATTCGAGCCAAGACTACTAACTTGGCGGGGATACAATTGTACCCAAAGATGAAAGTTCTATGAGATAATGTACGTTTATGTAGGATGGAAGTAATTTAATTTAATAGCATGAGATTTTGTTTCATTTAAAATGTCATATGTATAATAATTTAAAACAAAACAATGAATACAATAGTAAACTGTTTCATGCGTTTTCTTGTTATCGAGGTCAGGAGTAAACAATGCGAATAAGCTGTTTAAAAGGCATGTCTAAACGAATTAAACCTTATAAAAGCTTTTTTTTCTTTTTTTCTTTAAAAAAAATTCGCATTAGGAGTTTATATCCTGCGTCGCGGGGGACTTTATAAACATAAATGAAATGGACGCAAAGAACACCCAGACTCAGGACAACCATTTGTGGATCACACAAAGTATTGTCCTATGTAGGATTTGAACCCGCAACACTTGTAGGAAGCAGCGTGGCGACCAATTAAACCACTTAATTTATACAGATATCTCCCATCAATACTGGTCTTACTTGTGTTTAAACCTATAGAATAATGCAAGGACACATACCGGACTGTCCAATCGGACACTGTAGCACTTGATGGAATATAACGGTTACACCACAACTGTGCCGAGTCAACGGCACGAAAGCTAGTCAGCCTACAATTCACATCACACCAACAAAAACTATTAAACACAAAAAAAAATTACACCTAAAACTGAAATTAACAACTGGATACTAGTCTCAATATTTACTAAAAAAATACAATAAAAATGTACGAGACATTCACCTGTGGGAGGCGCGCGCGCACTGGCCGCCAAGCGCGGCAAACGGCCGGCTACAGAACCCGTTTCGTAGAAAAAAATACTCCTTCCCGCCTCCGCCGCCATCATAGCGACCCTTTGCATATTTCCCTGCTCACTATTTATCATTGCACCGTGAGAGGGAATTTCTTGTAGTCTCTCCGGAACGAGTTGTGCATCTTGGGTTTCGACGCGGTGACCTGCGACCGTCGCGTTACTCCGAGATTCTGCCAAAGCTTGATTAGGCACACTACTTACTATTCCGTTCAGATTTCTCGGTATTGCAATAGGCAGTTTACCGTAGACAGGTTTGTTTGTATACTTTTTTGGAGTATCTATGTTGGTTGGGTTTGCAAAAGCGTTTACTTTTAATATTTCGTTTGCCTGCTGAAGTAATCGTCTCTGTATAGTTTCTATCTCTGTTCTTGACGCTCTAGAGTTTTCTGATAACTCAGCTATGAGTTGATTGACGTTGAATTCAGCCATTTTGTTAGTGCCTTGTGATGTTGAAGCTTCGTTTTCTCGAACATTATCTTTAATGTTATCTGATTTCTTCGCTTGGACTTTCATGTCTCTATTATCGGGTGGAGTTACTATTATTGTTGGTATGTGTTCTTTTGAAGTAAATTCTTTTCTGCCACGTTTTACTTTCTTAACTATTCTGCTTGCCATTACATTGTTAGTGTTTTAATGTTGATTACTTGAAGATAAAGACTTAATTTTTTGTTCATTTTGTTCTAAGTGATTTAGTTCAATGGTTTAATTTGCCTATAAAAGGGTTTAAGTGAGATTGGGTCTTGAATTTTATTGAGGTTTCCGATTTAGGTTATTTGTGTCGGTGTGTTAGTTCAAAATTGACTTGTAATTAATCTGTCTATAACATTGATTATAAATTAAAGTTTGCTTAGTAAAATTTGACTGAATTTAATAAGAAGTTTTAGTTCTAAGAATGACTCAGAGTCGACAAAAAATAGGTAATAGGAAAAATTGTAGGTACACAAAGTTTAATTAATACATTCTACTATATTTACTATCAAATATTTCATCACATACTAATATACACACACACACTAATATATAAAGCCGAAAGTTTGTGAGTGTGTATGTTTGTTACTTCTTCACGCAAAAATTACTGAACAGATTTGGATGAAACTTTACAGTAATATAGCTTATACATCAGAATAACACATAGGCTAGGTACTATTTGCCGCGATAACCGACATACACGCGGGCGGAGCCGCGGGCAACAGCTAGTCTAAAATAATCTCAAATTAATCACGATATAAAAAAATATATTTCTTTAGTTAAGTGTATTAATACACTTCTAGTAATATTCTTGTTAATGTGTATATTCGTATAAGTATATTTTATTACATTTTCTCTTGATATTTTTCTTTTCAAACCTGTATTTTAGTTTTATACTTTAATTTGTACAAAAAGTACCAAATGAAATAAAAAGTAAAACAAATTGCCTAAATTTCTATTCCCGAAGCAACAAGAACATTGAAGTTAGTATAGCTATAGATAAACGATAGAGTTTTTCTTTTAAATAAATTTTGGTCTATCGCAGGAACGGCTTAAACGATTTGGATAATATTTTGTAATTAAGGTTGCCTAAAAGTTTGATAATTTATTTAAAATACTTGTCACAACTATCTTTAATAGTTTTATGAGGCTATTTAGATTATTTAAGAATAAATTAGTTGTGATTTATTAAACAAAATGAAAAAAAAAATGTTACATTGAGTTCAATGCTGTAGATACGACTCTCTATTCTATATTATAGTATATATATATATATATATATATATATATATATATATATATATATATGTATGTATATATATACTCTATATTCATATTCTATATTATAGGGTCCAATGTTATATCAAAATATTAACAATGGAAATATAAAATTTCCTCATGATTACGTCATCTTTCACAATAATGATTCGCAATTTGCTCGCTTTTCCATCGCGACTCGTTAGCTCAGCAGGTTAGAGCGCCGTCATTAGAAACTATCAAGTACCTTAACGGAGGGCGAAGGTTCAAATCCTTCACGAGTCAGAGAAGATCTTTTTGATGTTTAATTAAGTTAAAACATATTCTTAGATAAAATAAAAATAAAAGGGGCATGAGTAAGATTTTTAATCTGAATTATAAAGGAATTACCGCTGCAGATAATACGAATTCAATACATAGGACTGGAACATTTCAATAGATGTATAATAATTTTAAGTACAAATAGTTAGAATGACTAAAGAAAACGGGGAGCTTTAAATAAATCTAAGTAGATAGAGAGTTTTCCTAATTAATATTTTGGAAATATCCGCACTATCCGCGGATATATCGTTTTAACGATCCGGTACATCACTAATACCAATAACCAATAATACACATACATACACTTACTCTCACAACTATTTAATTATACATATAGAGGCATTATAAAGAAACGAAAAAGTATCACATGGAGCAAAAGTTACAACCGCAGTTTTCAAGGTAGTAGAGCCACGCTGATTTCAGTACGAACGGGCCGGCTCGACCGGGGCGGTACTACCCTCGCACAGAATATCAACGTAAAATGACAGCGATCATGCTGTCGTGTTTCGTTGGTGAGTGCGAGACCGGAGGCCCAATGATGCAGAAGCATCACTAGCCCGCCATGGTTTTGGATTTACTCCAAATTTGCTAAACTTATTTGCCAGTTACTTCTGTAACCGTAGACAGTATGTTAAGTTGGGTAAGTATCAATCAGACGCATATGACACTCATTCAGGTGTAAGCCAAGGGAGCACATTAGGACCGACGCAGTTTCTAATTATGATTAACGACTTGCCCGATGTAGTCGAACACGCCCAGTGTCTGATGTTTGCAGACGATCTGAAGCTGTACTTGGGAATTAAAAACCCCGACGACTGTGAAGCGCTCCAGCGGGACATCGACAGTGTTGTGACCTGGGGTGAACAAAATCGGTTGGAATTTAATGTCTCTAAATGTAAAATGATGACACTTACTCGATCTCGCTCTCCATACACCTACAATTATAAACTGTCAGGGGTCATGCTGGCTCGAGTCACAGAAATACGTGACCTAGGCGTGACCTTGGATTCACGTCTCACCTTCAATACACACATAAATAATATCTGTGAAAAAAGTTTTAAGTCACTAGGATTCGTGATAAGAATGTCAGCACAATTCCAAAACAGGAACACTATCACCGTGTTGTACTTCTCTTTTGTGCGCAGTGCTTTGGAGTATAACTCCATAATCTGGGATCCGCACGAGGCGGGGTACAACACGATGATAGAACGCGTCCAACGAAAATTTGCGCGGCTCTTATATAAAAAGCTGTATGGGTTCTATCCTTATCTGTATCCATCACTTTTTGTTCTCGGCATGGGAGGTCTTAACACATTGGCATTGCGACGCAAGTGTGCTTTAATGGTACACTATTATTTATTATTAAACCATAAGATTGATAATGCAAACTCATTATCTCGTTGTCTGTTATGGGTACCGAACCAGTACACTCGGCTACGCTCTTGCCGTCTCCTCGCTGCGCCGCGAGTGCGAACGTTAACGGCACAATACGCTCCCACTAGTCAGGCAGTTAGACTGCTTAACTCCCTGGTTGCTCAGTATCCAGATGTTGATTTATTCTTTACCAAATTAAGTACATTTGTTTCATTTTGTATGATTTTTTTAAATGATAGGTTTTAATTTTGACAGGCCTGTTGCTTTAGTCTGACTGCCAAGCGCCTCAGGTCGTGGGTTCGGTTCCCACCCATGACTAGCCTTTATGTGATAAGCATGATGGATAGTTCAACGTCTGGGTCTAATTTACCTAAAATATGTATGTGTTTGGAAATGTCTGGTTGCCTTGGTCAGGCTTTGCCTGGTTTGGGACGGACGACTATAAATTATTACCATATTTGTAACACCAATGTTATAATGGCTCGCTACACGTGTTGGGCAACTGTGAGTGTAGTGAGCAGTTGATATAAATAAATAAATAAATAAAATAAATAAATGGTGTGGGTCACCATACTGCATTGTTGCATTGTCTGCATTCGCAGTATGGTGACCAACACTCTTGGATTCTACTCATGCTTTCCATCAGGCAGAGTAGAGTCATTTTGGCAGGGTCAAACATAAAAAAAAAAAAAAAAAAAAAAAAACCGCAAGGAAGCCAGTCGCAAATTTATTTTGTCTTTAAATTGACAACATTTATCCTTATGGCTTAATATTATTTGTGATTGTTTCTAGTATCTAAGTTGTAGAGTGATAACCTTACTTAAAGAATGCTCTATTCGACATGAAAAGCTTTACACAAAGCTTTTACTTGCTGTGTCCATATTGCAAAAATGTTCTTATTATATTTGTATTAATATTGGTATACTCGTACCTCGGATTTTAGCATGTTAAGCCGTGTCGGTCTCGGTTACTTTAGAAACATCTTTAGTCGTAGTTGTATCGTAGTCGGAGCATTAATAATCTAAAGTTTACAAAAATAACGACTTCAAGAACTGGACCGAAATAAAATGGGACCATACGAGAAGCATCAGCTTTAAAATATATTATATAGGATTGAGAACCTCCTCCTTTTTTGCAGTCGGTTAAAAGTCCGATAAAAGTCTTTCTACAGAAGTTTTATATCGCTTAGTACTTAGGTTGCTAAGTTCTAACGGCAGTCGAGCCGCGAAAAAATCGAAGTTTAGCCGTATTAAAGAAGGCTAAAAGCCGACCCTGCCTTTGAGGAAAAAGACTCAAAGGACAGAAAATCTTTCAGTTCCCCCCTTTTTAATGTGTAGCAAGTTATCTACAAAGCCTTAGTTACTTCTTAATTACGTCATCTTTTATATCTATGGGAAGTTTTCCACACCATTTTCCATTGTTTTCACACCTCACAATCATTTTATCTGCACAAGTCTATTTTATGTATGGGAATTAGAATTGTGTCACACCTTACTGGAGTATAGTTTATAGTGGGAAAATAGACATAAATACATACGTTATTGTATTTTTTATATTTTTGTTATTGGTGACGTGTTGTATTGAATGTTTTTTTAATATACTTGGATAATGGGATATGTTCACAAGTTCTTTTATGAAATATAAGATTCAATTTGATATGGTTTACTGTAATTTCATTTTCTAACTATTTTCATCTTACTGTTCGATGGAGGTAAGCAATTTGGGAATTCAATTGAGTAATTGTATACCTGTAATTGGTTTATAAATTTAACAAAAATAATAAATAGACAAAAAGTGACGGGACAAGGAGAAATCGCGGATATCCGAGAGTAAATATTTTCGTATATCCGCAGATTTGTTTGCGGAAACGGATATTCAGCACACCTCTAGTGCAAGTAGTGTCACTATATGTGTGTGACTTGAAATACAACGTCTTAACTGTCATCTGTCCGCGCTTGACTTATGTAATGTTATAGAATTTATTTACAACCGTGTCTAAAGTTATTAAAGAAATATTGTAGGTGAATCTTGAGTGAACATAATATGTTATGAACGCTATAAAATCGGCGGTATGTGATGATAAATAAATTAAATTGACAGCGTACGTAATGAAATAAATAAGTGTTTTCATTATATATTGACAAATGAAAACTTGAAACTTGAAAGTTATAATTGACTTATCGCTCTTTGAGTCCCTTCCACCGAAACTAGGAGGAAGGAAGGGGCTGTTTTTATATCAGCCTACGAAAGTGACTCTTCTCTGCCTGATGGAAAGCATGAGCGGAATCCAAGAGTTGTGGTCTCCATACACCTTTCTAATGCAGACAATGTAAGAATGCAGTATGGTGATCCATACTATGGCGGCCTATTAAGATGCTTTTGCATAATTGAGCCTTCGGTCTCATCAATGGAACACGACAGCACGAATGCTATCATTTAATTTGTAGTAGTTCTATGGGTTCCGTTACTTTTCCTCTTGTTCTTTTTCACGAAATCATTCCCACCGATTGCAAGCAAAAATTATTGAAACCTATTTTAAAAGAATTACTAGCTTTTAAATCTCTGAGACTAGAGACGCATTAATTCTTAAAAAAGCAGAATATAATGGTTAAAGCTTTGTACTTGTCACTGTTTAAACAATGTTTCACTGTAAGATACTGTTTTTAGTATTACTTTACTCTCCAAAACAACAATTTTATCGTTGTTACACGACCATTGCAGTTTAAGTTAAACGGTCACTATAAAAGTGTCATATTGCAGGCGTAATGTATACATGAAATCCGTTGTTTTCTTGTGTTTATTTCGGGCGTATACAGTATTTAATATGCGTAATCCTGGATGATTCACTGCATTTGCAATGTTGTTGTAATACCACCTACATTATAATATATTTCTGTTATAGCCTTAAAATGTACGTAACATACAAACGTTATTCATCCTTCGGTCCAAACTAGGTTGAGTCGACTTATAGTCTACTTCGTCATGGCTAAATTACGATTTCTGCCATCCATTCATGTCGACTGCCATCAGAACATAACAACCAAGGTACTAGGCAATCATATTAATTCTGTTGTAGCGTCTCTGGACTTTTTTTTTTCTAAAATTATCTTCTAACAGCTGTGCCCCCTACTTCGTACACGTGACATTTTCAAGTTATTTTAAATTTTTCACCGTTTAAATCTTCCCTCGACTACGACTAACATTTCAAAACTAAAATCAGCTCAATCGGCATAGCCGTTCTCGAGTTTTAGCGAGACAAACGAACAGCAATTGATTTATATATATATATATATATATATATATATATATGTATATTACATATGATTCTCTTATTTTGGTGAGATTATTGCAAGAATGCCATTTTTATATGTATGCATTCACGTGATGTCGATTTTTAATGTTACATATCTAACTTTAGTAAAAATCACAAGACATAAATCAGTTTTAGTGGTTTTTATTTTAGTTTAGAAGATATAATTTAGAGAAGATAGAATGAGAGGGAATTACGTTTCGTATGTTACTGTAGAGGCACGTGTTCGTTCTCTTTTTCTTTCATAGCCAATTATATATAAAGAAGTGTTACTTCAATCGTGTGGTCTAAAACTCACTCGAAACTTTTTTTGAACAATACAATTAGCACCAATATCGAAGTTGGATATACTAATGTAGGACTGTTTAGGTCCTCAAAATTATCCGTAACAATTGCTACAAATGTTCGTATGGTAACCGCCACCGACGGCATAACGGGCTCTTAGAGGCCGGAGGATTCTCAACGAGAATGGCTTGTTACCCAGCAAGATTACCTGGCTCTTATTGCTTAGCTTTGCTATCTCTGTCACCACTCAGTTAACCTTCTCAACTATTCCACAAATGGGGGTTTAAATATAAAATTAAGATAATCTCTCAGATTACGATTGGATGACATTAGTAGACGATGCAAGAAGCTATTTGCTCTACCTACGGTTTTAAAACTGAATGTTTTTTTATCATATTATTAAAGTCACACAAATTAAGTAATATAGTTAGGTGATAAAAGATTATCTATTTTTTTACTCTTTATTATTAAAATGCTATGTCAAATGTGAAATCTTGAATATACTATAAAGCACAGACCATTTTTTTATTTACATATTGCATCAAACCCATAATTAAACTTTAGTTAAGCATGATTTATTTAGAGTCGATTTTAAGGAACGAACAATACTATAATTTCAAAATTAGAATAAAAATGTTACTAGAACATACATGCAGTCTGTATATGTAATTATATCCTTCTTGGTTTCGGTCAATTCTAAAACGGCACTAAGGTACTATTGTCCAATTAAAAAGCTAAGAATACAGCTCTATACCATTGTCAGTGGTCATCCAACTGTGTTTCCCTTTCTTATCTTTTAAACGGACTATTGTTTGGCCATTGACATTAGGAAATGGCAAAAAGTATGTGCTAGTTATCGGTTTTCATTACCATGAAACCGTTAGCTACTAGAAATTAGGCGATTGTGGAATGCTAATGACGCTACACACAACACAAAGGTAATATTTGACCTATCAACATATTTTATAGTATAGCTAGACATAAACCTCCTCTATGAAGAAAAGTTTTATAGGCCCGCTGTACCACACTGGCCAGGAAGTAGCCATCAAGTTTTCTGTTTGCAGTGGTATTGTATCGTCTCTTACAAAGCCCATGGGATGAAAAAGATGGTGATACCCCGTATTTTTATATTATTTATGCTGTCTTTTTGACCGACTTCAAAAAAGGAGAAGGTTGCTCAATTCAACCATATTTTTTTTTTTTATGTGTGTTCGCGGGGATAACTTCGTCGTTTATGAACCGATTTTGATGATTATTTTTTTAATGGATAGGAGATGTCCCAACGGTGGTACCATGATAAGGACATTAATATTTCATGATGGCATCCAAGAGAAATCGAGTCGAACCTTGAAGTAGGTTTTATTTTTGTTAAAATTGTACTTGTTGAAGGATTAGTAGCATTTATTGAAAAACAATGAATGCTGAAAAAGTGTACGCCATTTGGTTTTACCAAAAAGCGTGCGTGGTTTTATAATTTGCCGAAAGATTTTAAATGAGTTATTAGATGTAACATCATTAGGGACTACTGAAATACTACTTCATTCTTTTTTCAAATTCATATCTAAAGTATTTTTTTATGTAATATATATATTTGCTAAAACTAGATTGTATTGACAATAAACGTGGCTGAAGCTTTGAGCTTTCTTGAATAGAAATTTGGTAATTATAGATCGTATTCTTATTTTTTGTTTTATTTCGATTGAAAGCCTCGTACTTTTATGGTGTGGTTGTAATCATAAGGCAAATAGGCAACAATTTATTTTACACCACAGTTAAATCGCAACTTTAAGCCGTATATGGAATGTGCTGTATCGTTGATGTGCTATTAAATTGTAGTAAAATAAAACAATCTATATTTCTTTTATCGTCAAAAAATCCAGTTGAATATATTCTGTTTCAAAACTTAGTAATTTTAACTTTCGCGTTTTTCTGTGTTTTAAATAAATTAGTTACATTATACACTTATGCTTCAACGCGTTTCAACTTTTTGAGTAAATACACATACGTAATACGGAATGAAATTAACAGACCGACACAATTTATACATAAAAAAACACTGAATCAGTAACCTCAAGAAAATAACGTAAGACTTTAGAATATCGATGGGGACGCTGTATTTGCTATTCTTATTTCAAAAGTAAACTTTTAAGAAGCGTCAATGAGAATCTTTAATGTATTCGAATTTCAAATGAATGGAAAAAAAGTTAAAACAAATGAATTTTGCAATAAGTATTTTTAATTGGAATTGATTCTTGATTACTGTGTCAGTTTTAAATTAGTTCAATAAAAAAAAACCACGATGGTTTTACTTTTATTAAATTTCTAGAACGCACTGTATTTCTTTTTGCTTTGTTTTTTTTTTAATTATATTACCATGTGTTTTCAAAAGACAAGACTTTTGTTTCACAGTAATTACATTCATACTTTAGTTTTAGTGACATTAGTAGATAATTATAGGACTTATTTCACTAGAAGGTTTATTTCATCACTGATTTGTTTGTAGAAATATAAATTTTATTGGTCTCACTTCACATAACTCACACATGTGCAAATAGTTGGAACTTTTTAAATCACAATGTGGGTACATTAAACAGTAGAGCACAGAGACGCGGGCGCACTTATACTGAACGCGTTTGTGGCCACATTGGGGAATCGAGATTCTCTTTCGTAGCCTCAAGTGACGTAGACTTAAGAGTCAATACACGCGGCCTACTTTTATTTAAAAACAAATACCATAATATGTTATGATAATCGTTTATGTTAGCGATAAAAAGAGGTCTAAATAGAAAAAAAATTGCGTAGGTTTTGTGAAGTAGTTTTACAACTGTGTGTAGGAATTACTTCCGTCTTGCGCTAATATTTTAGAATCGTACACATGTTAGTCATACAAAAAAGTTGTTTATTAGTTAAAAAAATGTATCATACGATTGCCCTAGACTAATTGTAGGGATATGGTTCTATCCCGTCTCTCACTGATCTCATCAATATCCGATTTTAGCTTAGCATTGCTTTTTAATTTGCCGTATTAGCATGTAATTTCTTTCAAACATAGAAAAAAATAACAAGTTTTATAAACAGAAAATATTTGTCTAAGTTCAAAATTTACGCAATCTATTTGAATTGCACCTGTCCAAGCTGTTTTCAACCGATATAAATTAGTAAGTTAATTTACTAACATAAATATTATATTTGTGACAGGGGAGATTGGGAAGACAGAGCTGTATTTTACTTTTATATGTGAAATACAAACGAATATTCCAAATAAATCTGAGTGAAACGTAATGCAGGACATCAATGTTCAGAAGAGGACTATAATGAGCTGATGATGGTAAAAACAACACTCAAACGGGGACTTTAATGGGACTGGCTCTCATAGTTAGAAATGAATTACAATTTAAAGCAATAGTCATTGCTTACATGGATGTATTATAGGGAATGAAATACGTCAAAGAAAAGGCCAAAAAAATTACTAGAAACTTTTTTTCTGAAATCGTAATTCTTAAAAAAAAATACAAATTTAAAAAAAGAACTTGCAATTTTTTTGTCAATGTTAACATAAAGACACCTCCGAATACAGACACTGATAATTAAAAAAAAATAAACTGTAGGTGTTAGTTGTTCTTCCATATAAAAGCTTTGTGTCCATCTTTGTTTACTGTACGAAATTAAAGATCACTTTTTACATTCGAAAGTCAGTTGTTCAGAAACATGTTGTCTGAATGAGGCAACCAGTTATGTCATATTTGGACATGAATTGAGAACTGACATCTGGCTGTAACAGTGTACTGTTTGGCGGGAAATTGAATTACAGCGAATAACTTAAGATCAGGTGTTCTGGTCTAGATTGTAATCTGGATTTACATGCTTCTTTGATTGGAACTAAGGATTAAACGTTTTAGTTCTGTAAAGTGTGATATCAAATAAGATATTAACTTACAAATCTGCAATTTATATAATTTACAATGATATTATGAGTAAAACTTATGAAAAATTGCATTGATTCCAGCATAGCTCAGCCTAGATTCTGAAACAGAAAATAGGCTATAAGATATGTATATGACTATTACGTAATCTATTCCTGTGCTAAATTTGTTTCAGGTTTGTTCAGTCATTCCTGCGTGATTATTTAAAACATTGATCCAAACTTTTTTACGCTGATAAAAGTAATAAGATTATTAAGAAATGGTTTAAAGTATTGTTCCTTTGTCTGATGGGTTAAATATTTAGTATGTTTTAGTTCATGCTCCTTTTTAATTCATTGTTTTATTCCTATGACCCCCTTCGAAATCTTCACGAAAAATCAGTGCTATATTCTTGTCTATACAATAGTAAGTCTGCATACAATGGTGCGGTACTGTGCGATACACATGGCTGCTCCAACTAATATGCCATGCTCCGTCGACCATCGGCAAGACAGGGAAAAACTAGGGGTGATGAACTTATGGTGGTATATGGGGATTGAAGAGAGATTGCCCATGGTTAACACTATAACTTTGAAACGCTAGGGAGTAATAATATCAATTCACATCTAATACCTATGTGGGTAATTTTCAATGATCCCGAATTACATTATTTCTTCAATCATAAATACATATTTGAGAAGGAGACTGTATCGAAGTATTTTAACCGTAGGAGGGTGATACTTTGTCACATCTGGAATCGTCGCATCTTTTTTTCTTTCCTGAGTCCATCTAGACTTATAAAATAGTAAGTCCTGACTGACTGACTGACTGACTGACTGATTTATCATCGCCGAGCGTAAACTATGATAGTTAGGGCTATGAAATTTGGTGAGTAGGATCCTTTTATTGAGTAGACACGCACTAAGAAAGGAATTTTGGAATTTCTACCCCTAAGGGGGTGAAATAGGGGTTGAAAGTTTGTATGGAAATCCGTCATTTTTTAAGTTAGAAACCTGAAACTTTACTTTTGGGCTGCTGATTAAAAATGAGTAAACACGTATTTCAGCGTTTTTGAATATTCGACCCCTAAGGGGTGAAATAAGGGTTGACATTTCGTACATAGGTTAGTCTGGAAGTCCGTCATTTTTGAAGTCTGGAACATGAAACTTTATTTATGTGTTACTGATTTAAAAAGAGTAGAGACGTATTTGAGCTTTTCTGGGTATTCTACCTCTAAGGGGGTGCAATAGGGGTTGAAAGTTTGTATGGTAGTTCGTCACATTTTAAGTTAGAAACATAAAACTTTATTTATGTGCTACTGATTAAAAAACATTAGATACGTATTTAAGCGTTTCTGGATATTCTACCCCTAAGGGGGTGAAATAGGGGTTGAAAGTTTGTATGGAAGTTCGTCTTTTTTTAAGTAAGAAGCATGAAACTTTATTTTTGGGCTACTGATTTCAAATAAAAAGACACGTATATAAGCGTTTCTGGATATTCTACCCCTAAGAGGGTGAAATAGGGGTTGAAAGTTTGTACGAAAGTTCGTTATTTTTGAAGTAGCAAACATGAAACTTTATTTTTGGGCTACTGATTGAAAGTGAGTGGATACGTATTTAAGCGTTTCTGGATATTATACCCCTAAGGGGATGCAAAAGGGGTTGAAAATTTGTACGTAAGTTCGCCATTTTTGAAGTTACAAACATGAAACTTTGTTTTTGGGCTACAAATAAAATATGAGTAGATACATATATGAGCGTTTCTGGATATTCGACCCCTAAGGGGTGAAATAGGGGTTGAAAGTTTCTATGAAAGTTTGTCATTTTTTAAGTTAGAACCATGAAACTTTATTCATGTACTACTGATTAAAAAAGAGTAGATACGTATTTAAGCGTTTCTGGCTATTCTATCCCTAAGGGGGTGAAATAGGGGTTGAAAGTTTGTATGGTAGTTCGTCATTTTTTAAGTTAGAAGCATGAAACTTTATTCATGTACTACTGATTAAAAAAGAGTAAAGACGTATTTAAGCGTTTCTGGATACTCTACCCCTAAAGGGGTGAAATAGGGGTTGAAAGTTTGTATGGAAGTCCGTTATTTTTTAAATTAGTACCAAAAAACTTTAATTTTGGGCTATTGATTAAAAATGACTAGATATCTATTTAGAGTTTCTGCATATTTTACCCCTAAGGGGGTGAAATTGGGGTTGAATTTTTTTATGGAAATCCGTCATATTTAAGAATACATAGAAATAAGAAAGGTGAAACTTTACTTTTGGGTTGCTAATTAAAAATGAGTAAATACGTATTGCAGCGTTTCTGAATATTCTGTCCCTAAGGGGTGAAATAGGAGTTGACATTTCGTACATGGGTTAGTCTGGCATTCCGTCATTTTTCGCAATAGATGAATACTTATATCAGCATTTATGCGAATTCTGTACCTAAAGGGGATGAAATTTGAGTCAAATGTTTGTGTGAAAGTTCTTTTAAATGAGCTATTGATCAAAAATAAAGTAATACGTTCAAAAAAATGAATAAAGTACTGATACATACTTTTACACAGTTTTAATTAAATACATATTATCAACTTCCACGCGAGCAAAGCCGCGGGCAACAGCTAGTTAATATTTATAAAATACACTTATTCTAGGCACGGCAACGCACTTATGACTCTTAGTTACATGTGCTTATGAACTGCGGTAGTCAAAGGTTATCAACCAGGACCCTGTCTGTCACTTTGGGTTCGCCTGAATCCTATATGGTAGTCGGTCTACACCTTTCATACCACCCATCCATGATTGATCAATTTGTGCCTACGTCCATTTTAATATGTGTTTACGCTTCTTCCTAAAAATATTTAAATAAATACAAATAAATAAAACCGCTTTTTAATAAATGTATATGTATGTATACACGGTACAGGTACCAAAACAACATTTTTTAAAATTTTTGTTTGTCTTTCTGTCTGTCTATTTATTCCAGGTAATCTCTGGAGCCGGAAATGGGCCGATTTTGACGGCAGGAAGCTGATGATCTGAGGAGTAACTTGGGTTACTTTTTTTTAGACTAGCTTCGTCCCGCTGCGTTACCCGCGGTACGGCAATAACCGCGGGTATCACCGCGGGGTTCACCTAGTTCTATTATATAACTCTTATTTAGTCCCCTACTAGCTTAACCGAAGCTGACTAATGCTTTGGTAGCCTTAGGCTCAAAATTAAGGCGAGCTGTTGGCGTTGCACCATAACGTACACCATTGTCACTTGTAAGGAACTAGAATGTTATCACACCACAGCCTTACCTACTATTGTGATTCAGTTTACAAAGAGAAACTTTATAGCTACACATACATAGATAGATAAAACACAGCTACATACTTAAGTAGTTTGATTTCTGTATCGTAAAACGATACTTCAGAAATTAAGTTGAAGTTTAATTATTTTCTCTTTCGTGTTTATTAAATTGAAAAAATATTAGAATATCCTGATAATAGGTAATACAAGCCCAGGCCCATACAGTCCTTATATATAATACACATAAGTATTACTTTGGCAGGGCCATACACAAAAACAAATAATGTTTTGGCTTTTTGCAAAACTTTGTATTTATAAAAATAAACCTCAAATTTTACAGACTTTGAAAAAAATTCATACCACCGTTTATTCTTTATTCTATCTCTTAAGGGAAAAACCCTTTCAAGTGTAAGTAGCTGAAATTTCAAATTTGAAGCTTCAGTTGTTTAAGATATCAAACAGTCAGTCACTGGCTGATTTTTCTTAACTTAAACTTAACTACTCTTTTTTTACTTGACCAGCATGTAAAGGGATTAGGAATGACTTGAATTATGAATGTCTTACTTACTGACAATAAAATTATTAAAAATAAAAAACCCGACAGCGTCAATATTTGTCATCTTTATTAAATTCACTTTTTTTTAAAATAAACATATCAGTTTTATATATATTCGTAATCGCCGTTAAAAATTCTGTATTTTGATACACACTCGATGTATTTTGAAAACAATTTTTTTTGAGATTACTTTTTTGGCGCCAAAAGTCCTTAATTTTGTTTTTTTTTTAATTTTGATGTACCCAGTGTCACTCTCACGAGTAAGACGAATCTATTGACAACACTCACAGAAAAATACGACAAGCCATTTAGGCTCTAGGGCAATCTAGGGCGTGGCAAAGAAATATACCTACATACATACATACACTCGAAAAACATAACTCATTTTACCCCTCTTTTTTTGGCAGTCGGGGAAATGGGAATGGACCAGGATTATCATCTTCGTAGGACGTTTTATGCATGATAGGATAGAATAGGCCAGACCTTAAGAAGTCATCTGATTTCAATAGATTTCTAAAAATACTTAGGATTCTCTTTAATAGAGACGTGGGTGATAGTCGGAGCCACTCTTACATCATACCACCATACCTTTACATCATAAAAGAGTGGTTTATGCCAGTCACATCCGTGAAATCACTTAAACGGCGGAAATAAAGCAATCTTCTTGGTGATTATATCTTTAAAGGCGTTTGCTAAAGAGTCGCAAAAGACGTAGTCTCTGAAAGCCACTTTTACTATACATAAAATGTGTGTAACTTTCGTAATCGCGATTCAGAATTGTGATAATGGAAGCATTTTACAAGTGACACAGATTATCTAAGGTAGCAAACGAGATAATATAATATCATACTTAACCCTGATCCTCGAATGTCATATCAGTCCGTTTTTGTTTTAAATTATTTATTTGGCAGGTTGTTAGTGAACCTGACTGCTAAGCCAGAAGCTGTTCGAGAGTTCGATTTCCGCCCAGAACAAAATAAATATGACAAAAAATTAAATACGAAAAAGGGTTATAAGGGGTTGAATAGAGGGGATAAAAGGTTGTTTATATAAATAAATAAATAAATATTTCGGACATTTAACACACAATGCCATCTAGTCCCAAACTAAGCATGTGTTATGGGCACTAGACAACTGATATAAATACATTCATACATTTTTTTTTCTGTAAATACATTCATATTATAACAACGAAAATGAAGTAAATATTTGCAGATCATACAAACATTCGATCCGACCCGAGAATCGAACCCGAGACCTCAAGCACAGCAGTCGCATACGTTACCAGTGCGCCACCGCGACAGTGGACTCTTTAATATGTATGTATTTAAAAAAATATATGTATGTATTTAGAAAGTACGTTGATTAGTAATCTGGTCCACCATAGCACAGGCTTCGTCTAATTTAAGATCAGACGGGAGTAAGTGCTTAAGTACTTAAATACATGTTTATATACTATGTTTCTTTGTCTGCAAACGCAACTGCAACGCAATCAAGGTGGTAGAGCCACGCTGATTTCAGCACGAACGGGCGGGCTCGACCGGGGCGGTACTACCCTCGCACAGAAAATCAATATAAAATGACAGCGATCATGCTGTCGTGTTTCGTTTATGAGTGCGAGACCAGAGGCCCAATGATGCAGAAGCATCACTAGCCCGCCATGGTGTGGTTCACCATGCTGCATTGTTGCATTGTCTACATTCGCATGCATGGTGACCAATACTCTTGGATTCTGCTTATGCTTTCCATCAGGCAGAGTAGATTCATATTGGCAGAGCCAAACATAAAAAAAAACCTAACCTCTGTAACTAGCTACTAATCGGCTTTGAAAAATTCTTGAGATATGTTATAGCGTTTTTAACATCACGCTACGACTAGGCACGGGGCAGAGAGTAAAGATATATAAAGGCACGATTTAAATAGTGATAGTGTTCATGTATTATCCAAGTTGCGATTAATTCGTGAACAGCGCGTGGTTACTTCACACATGCATGGGTTACGCCACGACACGGTCGACGGCGCGTGGCGTTCTAGTATGTATGTTTACCATCTTTTGATTGAATGCAGGACTTTAAAAAAAAAAAACGAAAATGTAATATTAGAAGTGCCTTGTACTGTTCTTGGAGTGTCTCTTTCTACCACTGGGTTTTCAGCTGTGGGATGTATTTGGGAATTATATTCTGAGTACCCAAATTTAAATGCAAAGCAAAATATTGCACACATTTATTTTGTGATAAAATTACTTAAAAACAATGCTTATATTTAAAATACATATTTGGTTTCTATATAGCTCTGTATTCTTTTCAGCGTTGATTTCAGCGCCTAACGTCTTTTTTTTTATATCTTTCTTAATAAATAGTATTTTGTAGTGATTATAAAAGCTGATAAAAGTTTGTTTACGGTCATAAAGTTAACAATTTAGCACTCAAAATGAAATAATAAGGTCACTACCCAAATACATAAACCTGTGTGACATTTATTCTTCTAACTAGTGCCACTATAGTGGTCTCAGCGGTACCGAGGCACAGACCCTTTGCAGACGCACAAATGGTAAATGGAGGATAAATTAATGAGAAATCACAAAAAGCGAATCTAATGCAAACAAGTAAAATTTTAACAAAAATAAAACCGACTTCAAGGTTCGACTCGATTTCTCTTGGATGCCATCATCAGATATTAATGTCCTTATCATGGTACCACCGTTGGGACATCTCCTTTCCATTAAAAAAATAATCTTCAAAATCGGTTCATAAACGACGAAGATATCCGCGAACACACTTAGAAAAATAAATAAATAAAGACATACGGTCGAATTAAGAAACCTCCTCCTTTTTTTGAAGTCGGTTAAAAAGAGACCAAAACAATATTTGAAGTTAGTTGTATTTCGTGGCAAAATTTAAACTCAATCGGATCGGAAGCTACAATCAAAATCATAACCCTCCTTTGGCTTTACCGTAGTCGGGTAAAAAATAACTTCCCTTTATATAACATACGTATATAGATTGTAACAAAATGATTCGCTAGATTATCCTCTTAACAGGTTATTTATGGTCACTGACAATCAAGAACTTTACACAAGAAAACACTGTATGACTAAACAGTATGTAGAACGTGTGGGCTCCCTACCAGTTATTGATAGAAACACAATGTTTTACAACTACACAAGATCTATAGTATTGTAATATTTTTTGTGAGGCAATCTGGTACGCGTATTGATTGAATAGAAAACAGTTCAAGAAAAAAAATTTACTTAAGGTATATTTATTTTTTTACGGCGTTACTCGCGGTACAAGAATAACCGCGGGTAACACCGCGGGGTTCAGCTAGTATTAAATATATCTAGAGTTATGTATACGGCTTATATACGAAGATAATAATGATTAAACTAAATGCCGTTATCATAAATGAAAGGTCCTCTAAAATCTTTTATTTCGTAAGGAACCTGCTCTTGCATCGCAAGATTTTTATCTCTCCTCTTTGTTTATTGTAACTGTTTAACTGAGGTACGGTAAGTACCTAATTTACTTTATAGAAGATATAGGGTTAATAGTTTTTGTGTTCATCGAAAAGGTATTATAAATTGTCAGTTTGAATTTACGAGTAGTTTTTACAATAAAATTATAAAAGTACATAAACGTTTTTGATAAAACATTTCTATAATATTATAGAAATGTTTTATCATAAACTATTATACTAGAATCTATAGAAAGAAAGCTTCTTTAATAGAATCTGTAGGATGAAAGATTCTTTCGTTTTTTTAATACTAGCTTAACCCCGCGGTGTTACCCGCGGTAATTGTCGTATCACTGGTAACGCCGCGGAGTGAAGCAAGTCTAACAAGTAGCCTAAGTTTCAGCTACCTATCATCGAAAGTCCCGTCAAAATCGGTTCAACCATTCCAAAGATTAGCCGGTACAAACAGACAGACATACATACAAAATTATTAAAAAAGAACACACACACATATGCATTTAGTAAAAAAGCGGTTGTTTTAATATTACAAACAGACACTCCAATTTTATTTATTTGTTGTTCCTTGCCCCCCTAAACTATAAAGGTATACATTCGAAGTTTAATAACAGCAAAAGTAATTACGTTTTTTTTTTGGGAGTAATCCCATCCACACGCCCATCACTGTAACTCCTGTACACCAGGAACAAAAGCAGTGACCCACGAACACACCGAGTTATGACACTCGGGAAGTCCCAGGAAAAAATTAACTGTCTTGGAACCCGCAACGAAATTAATCAGAAGAAAAAACAGGAGGAGTTGGAAATATGCTAAATCCACTTCTAATTATGGAGTTTGCAAGAATCCAGAGTTTATAAGCAAGACGCTATCTATAAACAAGTAAAGTATGTGTAACCCGAATCCTCGTTTAAAGCACTCCACCAGTTATGCCCGAACCTTACGAAACATACAAAGTTGATGTTATCTTATTTTCAAACACGATTAACACGTCGGTACATTACGTGAGCGGTTCAAGAGTTTCAACTTAATCCGCAGGTAACGCAACAATTAGTTTGATCGGTAATATTACATATTAGATTATATTGGAGGTCAGTCGCAGTATTATTAAGTGAAAGACAAAACAATAAGTAATGCACATTTAAACATAAAGATATTATAATAATCCTTATCATTTAAAGTGTTTCAATGACTTCAATGAATCCACATCAAAATGGATTGTAATATACTGTTTTTTTCTAACTACAGCATAGCTAAAAGATAGTTTTAACAGTGTGTGTGTGACTTTAAGGTAAATGAACAGTCGGGTATTAGACGTTCGGGGAATTAGACGTTTGGGGAATTAGACATTCGGAGAATTAGACGTTCAGGAAATTAGACATTCGAGGAATAGGCGTTCGGAGAATTAGACGAAAGTGACCGCTCCGGTTTGTATATTCAATCGTAGTCTACGATGGAATATACGAACACACACACACATTGAACTGATTCGAATAAATTACATTGATCTGGTATATCTCAATGATAAATAAGGTAGCAATAGAATTATAATAATGACCCGGATGACATGAGTAGGTTATATAAACTTTATAGAACGTTTGTACATAGTCAGTGTCATTTCAAGTCATATAGATACCCCCGTTTTATTTTGTACGGGAATCCCCTTTGATACCACCGACTGATGGCTATGTGGGACTCGAACCGACTAAAAACAAAAGTAAAACAACAAACAAAACCAGTCATGTACTCCTAAAATTCAAGAGTAACAAGAGTTTGACAACCTTTTTAAGAGTTCTGAGAAGTAAGAAACAATGATGAATCAAATTCAGAACCACCTCCCAACTTTGTCGATAAAGAAGTATAAAGCACCTAAAAATCCAACAAACAACCAAGCTAATTGAACTATCTTCTAAAGATATAAAATTACCTGCTGAATAAACTGCTTGCTAATTTAGACATTTGGGTAGCTAATGCTTATTATGTAGTAAGTACCCACTTAGATAGACTTTTTTGAAATTTTACCCCTATAGGGGAAAAATAGTTGTGTGGAAGTTTATCATTTATTACAAAGTTAAAAATCAATAGTTAATAAAATGAAAACAAAAGACTAAAATTTCTTTTAACAATACCAACGGTTGTGAAACATCTGCCTTTGTGTGTAGAGGGTTGCAAATATCAAGGTCCGAACGGAAATTGTGCACCTGTACATACTAACTTCGCTTGGGGCCACGAAATAAGCGGGTTTCGAACTGATGTGTAATACTATTTCCGGTGAGGATATTTTACAGTTGGTTAAGTCTGGTTGAAAATAATATTGTAATGATAAAGTAACTACGTATATAAATATGAGTGGTTAGCGATTTAAACACTCACATTTTGCCACTATGTAGCCGTGCAGGATATTTGCGAATTATACTCAGATACGAGAGGTTTTATTCCTTGAATTTACACCTAATAATAATTTTAAATAAAATTTCCATATTATGAAAAAATAAAACAAATAAAACTTGTTATTGTGTATCTGCTTTAAAAACTATTTTAAAATAAGTCAAATACCTTTAAGGCCGTTGGAGGAAACTTGAACAAAGCAACTCAAAAAATATATGAAATAAATCATGACTGATATAAATCAAACTTGGAAGGTTCCTAGTTTCCTCCAACAGCTATCTCTTGCAACGCGCGTTTATTCTTCCAATCACGTTACGCGAAATAACCTGGGTGTCCGTTATTTGTAAAAAAGGACTGAAGTGTAAACACTTACCTTTTTACAAAATTTATCCCATGGATTACAGGGAAGTGAAAGGGGATTTGTTAAAAAGTAAGCCAAAGTGTGCAATATATGTGCTTCAATTGCAATAACTGAGGGTATATATAAATATACATATATATTAATACGAGTAACAAAAACTTTGTTTTCCTTTTTACGAAAATTGCGCAGACGGAAGTACAAAATTTCGCACACTTATATTTTATATAGAGAATGATTTGATGATTAAATTAATAAAAATAACGTTTTACATACTATCACGCCTATAACATACAGACACAAATATACATATACTCAAATGTATATGTCCAAGTCAAACTAAAAAGATGATTATTTTTTGTGTATACTGTCATGTTGAATTTCATGTCAAAAGTAGCCAAGATGAAATATTTGATTAAAGATAGCCTTAGATAGTAAAGAAACTCTAAAAAGTACTAACAAAAGAATTAAAAGTAACTAGTGTGTGTTCGTTATTCCAGTGGGTTTCATGGCCCAAACATTAGGAAGTCTATTAAAGTACAACGGTTGAAGTTGAACGAACACGCTTTCGTCCGTGACAGTTTTTCTAACAATTTGTTTAGCATCTTGAAAGCGGTTAATCTATTGTAAGTAATAGAACATTATGCTATTACTAGATGGTCTGAAAAGCTTCCGACCACAATGTTAAGATAACAGCACTAGTTAATAAAATAAATACCAGCGAATGTAGTTGTGTATTTTAATTTTCATTGTGCATGGCTGGGTTTCTTCCAAATTCACTGTGTAGAGTTCTAGCTGAGGATAAATGTCTTGGTATCATCGGTTAGCTCGGACACTTTAGACCAGCCGTGTAGGTGAAGTGTGAAATAAATAAAAAAATCTAGATAAAGAAAGCAGCGTGTCGCTTCTCTGAGACAGGATCTGGCTAGACGTGACGTTTCGATTCGGAGGGAAATACATTATCATGTAAAAGAATATAATAGACTTTATTGTGTATATAGTCTGTTCATTTTCATAGTATCATTTTAATCGTGCCGCCTTAATTGTTTTCAAACTTACTTAGTGGACGGATGGCGCAGGCGGCTTGTTTGATATTGTGTCGGAGTTCATTTGACAATGAAAAGCACGCGCCGGGGCGGCACGATCAGAATGACACTATGAAAATGAACAAACTATACAAGTTAATTTTAGAGATAACAGAACCGTAGTAGGATCTCACATATATATATAATAGTTAGAAGTGTGCTGTAAGGATATAGTCACACTATAGCGCATATGAGTCACATAGCCTTTGCCCGACTGTACCAGAGAGAGGGTTATGTTTTTCAAGTTAGATAAATTAGTTTTGTTGCTGCAGTGGACGCATTTGTTATTGACGATGTTTGTGGTTGACCATATACAATCGCGAGTCCCATCATTCAGTATTCATCGTCAATTTTCTTTAATTATACTCTTTACGCTGTAGAATGGTGCGGATGACATTTGAGTAACATTTCGTTTCACTTTTGAAAAAAATATGACTAAGTATTTCAGATGTACCACATTCGCAATATATTAAATCATTGATAACTGTAGTAAATTAAATTAAACGAACCAGAATGTTCGTACAGGCAACTGTCACCCGCACCATGCTAATTATCAGTGCGCTTACCATCAGGTGATACGTCTGCTCGTTAGCCCCCTATACCATAAAAAAAATACAACAATAATGTTAGAACAAGAATTTCAATGACATTGCCGTTTCTTTTGAGTATCCTTGCTAGAATTTGAAAGGAAGTTAAAAAAAATATACTTTGAACGAATGCGGAAGGTAGTCTTTAGTAAAAAACAGGCTGAATAAATTTTGACTGGTACAGTCTCGGTCAGTATTTACTTCTGCACCTCAATTTAAAAAAAAAATAACAATTGACTGCGTGGATGATGTGGTGTTTTCAGCGGTAAATTACAAATTTCCTATTACGCTGAATATTGTGGCTTCGTTTCCACATGTGATAAAAACCTTGTTTGATTCTTAAATTGATTGTTCTAGGACTGGGTTCTGTTTTTTTTGTTTTATGGAATAGCAGGCAAACGAGCAGACGTATCGCCTGATGGTAAGCGATTATCGCCACCCATGGACACTCGCAACACCAGAGGCGTCACAAGTGCGTTGCAGGCGTTTGGGGGCTAGGAAGGGGGATGAGGATGGGGGGAGGGAAAGTGGTATAGGCCTCCGTGTCCTCACTCAATGAAACACAGCGCAAGTGCTATTTCACACCGGTTTTCTGTAAGGCCGTGGTATCAGTCCGGTCGAGCCGCCCCATTCATGTCGAAGCGTGGCTCTCCCACGGTTGAGTTATGGAGTTTGACGGTTCCTCTCCATTTGGAATGACATTTTGGAACCGAGTAACTAGAGTCATTAATGTAATATTTCTAAAGTCCCTGAAAAGGCCTACTTGAAATAAAAGCTATTTCTTTTATTGGATCTTGTTTGTGTTCGTTTCATGAATGTTTGTAAAGTTATCACCACACAGGAATATTCCTATTACGGGAATTATCTTTCGAAATAGATATTATGTTAATCAATTCTTGAGTGTGGTTCAAGATTAGTATTTAATAATTAACATTTATCTGCAATTAACATACAACGAGTAAGTGTCCACCCACACTAAGTAAGTTGACAGCTGATTATGTTTTATGATTAAGAAGTAAGATTAAAACAAAATGGTGTCTGTAAAGATTAATGTCACGTTACTTGTTGGAAAAGATTTGCAATAGAAAAAACAACTATTTAGCCCTAGGGCCAGTTTCAGTTTCACCAATCACTACTACTACTACTAATGTCAACTTATCTGTTAAATAACTAAAGGTTTTAGTTTTACAAGTCTTGGATAGGAACATATATTATATGTCAGATATACATATATTTATCAACAATATTTTTTATGGAAGTAACTGCTCATTTGCCCTAAACGAGCAGACGTATCGCCTGATGGTAAGCGATTACCGCCGGCCATGGACACCCGCGTCACAAGTGCGTTGCTGGCCTTTTAAGAAGGAGTACGCTCTTTTCTTGAAGGTTTGAAGGTCGTATTGGTCCGGGAATACCGTAGGCGACAGGTCATTCCACAGTTTTGTTGTGGGAGGCAGAAAGTTTCTGGAAAAGCGCACAGTTGTGGCCTAGATGAAACTTCTCTCGCGTAGGACGATGGTGGAAAGAGGCGGCAGGCATCAGTCCAAACAATTCCTCGGAGCACTCCACGTCGTAACTGCGGTAGAAAATGCACAGCCAAGCCACATCTCTACGCAGCGTCGGAGAGTCTAGCCGAATTGAAAGTTCTTGCCATTCAACGATTCGAGTCGCTCTCCGTTGAATGTGGTCCAGAGGAAGGAGTTGGTATTGGGGTGCCCGCGCTCAAAGGTGAGGACAGTATTCCATGTGAGGCCGAACCTGAGCCTTGTAACCAAAAGGCGGTGTGTGGGAGTGAAACACAGTCTTGATTTGTACAGTACGCCAAGCTTCTTCGAGACCAAATTGGCCACGAAACTGGATTTCGTTCGATATATCGGCACCAAATATTCCAATATTACCATAGGCAGATAGGAGAGTGTCTTCAAACTTTTTAGTTGTAAAGCCGCCTCGAGACATGTTTTATTCTTAATTCTGGAAATGTCTTTTTAAAAAAAACCTTTGGTTGCTATTTCAAGAGTTACGGTATACGAAGGCCTAACCGCCTTTCATATTCGAGATGGGAGGAGCTCTGAAAGTGCGGCAACATACTTGTGTTATCTATAAATAAAGGTATCCTCCCGTCTACTCCTTTGTCATCTACTCCATTCAAAACTTCCAAAACTTTTAAAATAAAACTATTCTTTAGAATACCATTTTGGTCAACGGTTAACTTCAAATCGTCGTAAGACTATTTCTTTCTTTCAGGTTCTCATCAATGCAACGACAACCTGTCCGAAAACATAGTCATTAAAAAGTTTGCATTACTATTTACGAAGTCGTGTATTAGAAGGTGCATTTTTAAATGTCAGAAGTGTAATCATTACATTATCTCAAGGTGTCCTAACTGACAATTAGTTTAACCAGCGGTTACATTAAAACATATCACGTATAGATGTTAACTTATAAATAGCGCTGTACAAACTGACACTAGTGTGTTATTATATGATTATAGATTAACGATAAGGTATGCAGCTTCGTAATATATGTCTGTGTGTAAACTGTTGAGGTCAGAAGTTTGAATGGCGAGTATATATACACACTAAATAATTATAGGTATAAACAGAAAAACACGTTATAATCGAATCGAATTAAAATGGAATAAACAGTGATGTTATTTGAAACCTAAAAATAGGTATTTTAAAACACGACTCCAAAGTTTCATAAATCGACCGGAAAGTAATAAGAGTTATTAATAAAAAGTCGTGAGAAGAACATTACCCTCCTTTACCAATGCCACAGTCGGCTATCTATGTATCGATAAACTACGGCAGTTATATACATATATTTGTGTATGGCCCTGCTAAAAAGACATTACTCTGCCTGAAGCATAAATCGGGGATCATGCGATCCGCGCGCGTGTATGGAGTGTGGACCGTACTGGGCCGCTCCAGTTTGTTGAAACTGAACTACGGTTCAAAGCAATCCATGGCGATCCGTGATTCAGTCGAACTCTTGCTTTAAATGGAGTCACACGTACAGCGGCGGCGTCGAATTTCCGTGGCAGCAACAGCTTTTACAGGCTTGCAATAAAGTAAACCACGACCATGACCCCAAAAAAAAAATGATAAAAAGCTGGGGCGTTGAATAATGATTACAAAAAAGTTACGTAGATTATTTGTGCGAATGCTTTTGACGATGTGACTGATTCTGACGCTTTCACAGTCCCGTCTTCAGGACATTTCCAGTTCACAAAATAAATAGACACAAACTGAAAAATGTCCTTTTCCTTAAGTACCTGAAATTATCGATAAGGTCCACAAAAAATGACAATACGACGACACTTGCACTGCGACCTTTTATGTGTACTTAAAATGTCTATTACAACTGCTATTTAATAGCGCAAGCACTATTTCACACCGGGTTTCTCTGATGCCGTGGTAGCACTCCGGTCGAGCCGGCCCATTCATGCAGATGCGTGGCTCTCCCATGGTGATCACAAGTATTGGTCGACTTGCTGCGTTGTTGCATTGTCTGCATTCACAATGAGTATGGTGACAACCACTAATGGTTTCTGTTCATTCTTTTCATCAGGCAGAGTGGAGTCACTTTGGAAGGTTCATAATTTAAAAAAGATATGTAGTGTAGGTAGGCAGTAGTACAGAACTTCAGAAGTCAAGTTTATTTATAATGTCCAATAATTTTTTGTAATTCTTTCATTGATCTTACCAATCAATTCTCTTGTTATTTTAAGTAATTGAAGTACATACTATATTAGGCGTAAGCGCTACTTACTATAAAAGGCAATCGATTCAAAATTGACGAATAAATTTACAGTAACTAATGTTATTGTAAACACCCACAGCAAACAGAATGGCCACAAGTCATACCAAAAAAGGCAACTAAAACCTATATTTTATGTTTGTTGTTTGTATCTCATTTCCGTGTTCAAGGTTCGGTTCATGTGTGGTATAAGAAAATAACTTGATAGATGGCAATACTTGTTTCACTTCTATTTAAAGCCTCAATCATAGACAACGTTGTGGAGGAAGGAAGGAAGTATCATCCGACCAGGCGAGGTGATCATGCCTGGCGTGCCACGGTCCAACAGTTGATGTTGAAGTTTTATAAATGCTAATCTGCGCGAGAATTTCTATTGCGCGATGCAGGATTGGTAGTTTCTTCATATAGTTCGTTACTACGTCGTCTGGTGTATATACGGTAGATGGCGCTGTATTGAGTTTTCATGTTGAGCTATATGTGGAGGTCGCCACATCGTAGAGGTTTTTTAAATACGGTCGTTTTATCTCATAGTAGTCAGTGTCTGTCTGTTACGCTGTCACGGCTAAACGGCTGCACCGATTTTAATAAAACTTGACGTGGAGATTCTTTGACTCTTGAAGAAGGATATAGGCTAGGCTTTTAACCGTGATAACTGAGAAACACGCGGGCGGAGCCGTGGTCAAGAGCTACTAATTAACGTTTCTAAATTCATTATGTTAACGTATATTATTTTATATATATAGCAAGCTAAATTTTGATAAAAAATCCAAAAAATCCCAATGTAGTTATTAAATATCACATTCCAAAGAAATGAGCCCTATTTTGAAATATAATTTATGTAATGTGTTGGTCCAAGGGCTAGACTTTTGGCGACAACGATTACTTACTACCTACTTATTTTACCTTCAGGATGAGTTATATAGTTGAAACTTAATTTTCAATCTGTGCCCTATTATTATGTATTGGCTTGCCAAAGTGACTCTTATTTGCCTGATGGAAAGCATGAGCAGAATCCAAGAATAGTGGTCACCATAATCATTACGAATGCAGACAATGCAACAATGCAGCATGGTGACCTACTCTATGGCAGCCTATTGAGCTGCTTCAGACAATCTGAGATGATTTATAGAATATTAGTGTCATTATTAATAAATAATTTAAAAAATATTATCTATACAAATAAATAAAATTGGAGTGTCTGTTTGTAATATTAAAATAACCGCTTTTTACTAAATGCATATGTATGTATACACGGTACATATACGAAAAATGTAGTTAAAAAAAAATTTGTCTGCCTGTCTGTTTGTTCCCCGTAACCTCTAGAACGGCTGTACGGATTTTGACGGGACTTTCACTGGCAGGTAGCTGATGATCCAGGGAGTAACTTAGGCTACTTTTTTTTGACTAACTGTGTCCTCCGGCGTTACTCGCGGTACAACAATAACCGCGGGTAACACCGCGGGGTTCAGCTAGTGTGAAATAATTAAGGAGCAGACCGGATGACCCTGCTGACGCACACTTCTTCTGATCTCGCGCACCCCAATGACTCCGTTTGCATGCTCTTTTGTGCTCGCAAGTCCGACTGGTTCCAATTGTGTGTTCCCATTGTGATAGCAACTAAATATGAGTGTTTATTTGAAATAAGCTTGTTTTATTTTGCTTCAAATAATCTTACCAACAAATACATTTTTTCATCGGAGCTAGCAATTTAAAAGCACACGTTATAACACATTGAAATAAAATTGGACTGGAGGTAAATGCCCTTGTAGAGCACCCGTTCGGCTTCGAACGCATCTGTCTGGTTTCGAGTGCATTCGCTCATAAACGGTGCTTTTCCAGCCGGTCTATGTGAAATGACTGTCGCCTCAGGCCAGTTATAAGCTTAGAACTCGCGCTGATTTGTGTGTAAATTCGCGGCAGCCGATGCTCTCCGAGCCGGTCCGTGTGAACGGACCCTAAGACTTCTACTTTAACATGTTTCTAAATATAAGCTGAATCGTGTAAGAGTGGGAGAGCCACGCTTCAGAATTAATGGGCCCACCGGGTGATACCACGGCCTCACAGAAAACCAGTGCGAAACAGCGCTTGCGCTGTGTTTTATCGAGTGAGTGAGGATACCGGAGGCCCATTCCCATCCCCCAAAGGTCCGTAACGCACCTGTGACGCCTCTGGTGTTGCGGGTGTCCATGGGCGACGTTAATCGCTTACCATCAGGTGATACGGTTACTCGATTGCCCCCAATACCATAAAAAAGTCGTTATGAAGAGATATGCAACAAGTTACCTCAGTAAATCTTTTAACTTAAATAGGTTTTATTCCAACCTCACTAAACTTAAACAGAAACTAGAACGCTTAAGTACATAACTGACACCACACCCCAACTACCTGAGCAACTTAACCTCAACAAAGGATCATATGAGTCATGCGCAGACGCACCCAACCTCACTTATCCACACGCTATCGCACTTAATTCCAACTTAATTTACTTCCAATAAACTAAAATCAAGACAAAGGGTTTTTACCTAATACCGGGCGGAGAAAAATGATGTTCAGACCGAAATTGATATAATTGCAGTTTTTTTTTTAAGTTAAATGCTTTTGACGACTTACAAGTTTCTCCGTTCAAGTAAAAGTAGTACTTTTATATATTAGGTAACTGGCCTCTTGCCTCCCTAGCGAATATGGATTCTACAAAACAAACGTAAAAGTTAATAGAAAACTAACTAATGTACCTATGGGAATTAAGTCTCTCAACACTAGTCACATGGTCAAAACAAAATTGTCAAATAATAGAAGAGAATAGAGACGTTACAATTTGGCTAAGAGTATAGATAAGATCATCACATCACATCAACAAAAGACACACAACAGCTCACTGGACATACGAGTAGGTATCTGCTTAAAAAGGAAGTTATGTGTGTTGTCATTCAAGTTTAGGTTTTTCTCCTCTCTGCAGTACTGTAGTCCTATATGTAGATTGGTCCCTAGACTTCTCCTTAAATACCCACGAGATAAATAGAGGTGGTAACACTCTATACCGTACCACCCTCGCACAGAGGACCCACTCAAAATGACAGCATTCGTGCTGTCGAGTTTCGTTGGTGAGTGCAAGACCGGAGGTGCAATGATACAGAAGATCTCAAAAGCCTGCAATAGTGTGGGTCACCATGCTCTATTGTTGTACTGTATTTACATCTATACTAATATTATAAAGCTAAAGAGTTTGTTTTCTTTATTTGGTCTCAGGAATCACTGGTCTGATTTGAAAAATCCTTAAGCTTTTTTTTCATTTATATATCATCAGGCTACGATCAATAAGAGCGGAGTATCAATAAAAAATGTTTCAAAAATGGAAGAAAATTATTTATTTTGAGGGCTTCCATTGCGTGTGCTGCGTAAATGGGTAAAGATTTGCTTAATATCTTAAATATTTGAACATGACACACGAATTCCTGTGCAATAATATTAGTCATGGAAATGCCAAGTCATCTTCAATGCTATTAGCAAAGTGGGACAAGCAGAGAAAGGCCCCACATCAGTAAAAATAATGACGAATCGAGAAAAACCATGAATAGACATGATTCGAATTGTTTGGTTACGGCATTTTAAGTCAAAATGGTTACGAAAATAAGTCGGTTAGTGACAGTTTTAAACTGTCATGAGAATTTATTAACCGAAGAAGATTTTTGGTTTAATTAATTGCAATTCGTTTTGCGTTACGTCAGTAAACTAAAGTTGCATAACTTATGACTCAGTTAAGCGGAAAAAGTCAACTTTCTTTGTAAAAATAATTTAGCAGTAGGTTACTCTTGAAGATAATATCACATATCTATGAGGTCTTCTTTGCATTGTTTCAAACATTTAAAATATTTTTTAAAGTATTTTAAGAATGCAGTACTATTTTTCATAACGGGGGCAAACAAGCAGACGTTAAGTGACTACCGCCGCCCACGGATACATGAAACTGAAGACAAATGCATTGACATATTTGAGTCTCTTTCTCCCTCCAAAAACAGGGGAAAATGGATTTGGGCTACGGTAGGTTCGGAAAAACTATTTAACATCGACATTCTGTAAGAAGTCATGCAGACTTTTGTTTGCCACTCTGGAACAAAAAGTGGCTAATCTTAAGGAAGGCCTTTAAACTATAAGTACCAAGCACACTGATTCAGGAATAACTTCCGTATTGTTGCATATACCACTGACGAAATATTTATAAACATCAAAAACATCCAATCTGACCAAGCTATAGATTATAGATCCTTGCATTAACGCCATCTATGTAATAGATCACGAACTATTCGCCGCTAGACCACGTGTGTGTGTGTGTGGTCGAAGACACTGTTTACTAACGTTCTTGACATCAATGAACTTATTAGACACATTTTGAGGTTAGAAAACTTGCAAAGCATATATAATTTTGTCCGAGATTCATTCTAGAGTGACAATTGAAATTATGACTTTTAATAAAGTTCCACTTTAATTTCCTTTCCCCATTACATTTAGCAAGAAGACAATGATTTAAGTCATTTACGTGATTAACATTTCTTATTAGAAATAACATATAAAGTAGTTTTATGTTTTTAAATTACTTACTTTCATAGTAAATTATTTGGGATCCCAAAATCCCTTTGCGTCTCGGATCCAGCTTGGCAGTTTAACAACACACACACAACAAATTAAATTACACAAAGTTTGGCACACAACACGAAGTCGTAAAAGTTTTCGGACACGCACAATTTATTCCAAATATATTTCACCACTTTAAATACTTGTAAGAATCAGACACATTCCGAGATGTTGTTGATTCACCGCAGTGTTCAATGGAGTTTTGATTTCGATCTGTTTTAAGATTTCTTGTCACGCACGAAACGTCTGTCGGCTTCGCATGTTCTGAGGCCACTCAAGCGCAGGCACTGTGTCGATGGAAGCCTTAGAAGTAGAAAAAAAACAACCCCAGCTTTTGTTTTTTACGTTCAACCTTTTTTGTTAGAAAATTAGATGGATCGTATATGAAATTTTGGCCTTTAAAGTCTCCTTTTTACTCGACTACGGCGAAACCAAAATGTATGTTTGTATTTTCCACTGTAGCGCCTAAACTACTGAACCGATTTTAGTTAATGAAATGGCAATAGGTTCGTAACAGTGGTTCGGGTAACATAGGCTATATACATTTTATCAAAAGTTTTTGCGTAGTCGGGATATGGCTCTTAAACTTTTTCATGTTACATAATATAAAGGCTAACAGTTTTTAAATGAACCTATGTTTGAATGTTTAATACACTCTAAACCCTTAACTCTAAATCTACGAAGAAAGACACAGGTTACTCAAGTAAAATGGGTGTAATACTTAATGAATAATTACTAGCCGGTCCTGGCTGTTATCGTAGGATAACAGTCGTGAAACTCAATCGGAGAACTTTGGCCGGCTTGACAACATCCAACGGCAAAATTACGTAGCCACAACGTTGTCTTGCCAGTCCCCAACCTGCACTTGGCCAGCGTAGGCACGCATGGCCTTAACACTTTCCAGAGACCCGAGCTCCACAGTGGGATGTTACGGGTTGTTGATGAATTACCAGCCAACACATTCATCATCGTCGATTCTAAACCACTGGGGTTAGAAACTTAAAATTTAGGAACTGATGCTTTTTATGTTGTAGGCACCCATTAAAAAAGGATTTTCGATAAAATAAGGAATGAACGATATGGAAGTTTTTAATTGTTAAAACATACATGTAGTGACGGATTAAGAATACTTATTATTACCACCCCTTTTCGTCCCTTTGTCGTTAGAAGCGACTAAGGCTAACTACGTAGGGTAACTTCAATGCTTAGAGAAGGAAAGCTTGAAACATATGTTATACCAACCCGTCTAACGAATAAGGTACAGTAAACCAAAATCCTCCTTGTTAAAGAGAGGCCGAACAATGGACTGTTAAAGGCCGGTGATGATTGATGACAATGAATTTTTAGAGTAGACAAAAACAAATGTTCATAACTAAAATAATCATAATATGGGAATAATAATAATAATAGCTTATTTCGGATGATACATCTTCACTTAGTCAAAAGTTTTTTATATATAAATAACTAGCCGAAGCACGCAACCTCGTTTGCGTCTTCTATTGCCCTTAGCGTGATAATTTCCCCCCGTTTTCGAAACATTTTTCATTGGTGCTCCGCTCCTATTGGTCCTAGCGTGATGATATATAGCCTATAGCCTTCCTCGATAAATGGGCTTTCTAACACTGAAAGAATTTTTCAAATCGGACCAGCGGTTCCTGAGATTAGCGTGTTCAAACAAACAAACAAACAAACAAACTCTTCAGCTTTATATATTAGTATAGATAACTCATACAGGAGTTCTATATCAGCCAAAAACTTGATACTCTTGTGTAGGTGGAAATGGAACATACTGAACAGACAGAATATCGTCATCTCGCTCACACACGCATACATTGTAGCAGATTCAATATGACTTACATCCTGCTAATTCGATTTTTTGTTATAGGATGCAATATTAAAAAAACATAGAAGCTATCAAATTATAGGATGTAATGAAGGCTTTAACCATTAAAGAGAGAAGCAAGGTTTAGATTTAATATACGCTATTCAATGCCTTATTATGCTCATAAAGTTTTTTTTACAAGAAACAAAACTGATCGTTTTTTACCGTATTAGACAGTAATAATCCGAACGTGGTAATCTATAGAACACCGCCGGTGGCCTGTGTAGATCTAAGTGGTAATTAAATATATAAATAATATAACACTAATTAATAATCACCATTATTTTGTATGCAATAGCTAAAAACACACATATACATACATAATTCAGTACCTACATATTTTCAACGATTTCAATGCAAATTAAAGATAACCTAGCGACGCTCCCCTTTGTCTTTGAAATTATCGGATTTCCTCGACTTCGATGTACATGAATTACACATAATAATTTTCCCCTTAAACCACTTTATCTTTTGCTGAAAACTGCATTGAAATCCGTTGAGTAGTTTATAAGATCTGAGCGAACAGACGACGGAAGGGTCTTCAATTTATACCATGTAAAGAAGAAGATTACACCCAGACACAGAACAGAACAAATGACCTTGCTTATATCACAATACCTATTTGTTTTTGACGATGAACCTACGACCAACGGCTTCGCAGTCAGGCTTGCTAACCATTACACCATAGACTAACCGGGTTATATTTTTTAAACTTTTTCTGATCTTATTTCTGGATTGGGTTCAAAAGGGCAGCAACGCGGTAATGCGTCTTCCAGTTAAAGGTCCACAAGCGCTGGTAGTCTCAGCTTGCGCCCTAATGGAATGTCGGACAATAGTATAATATAAAAGCCTGCACACGGTTCGTTTCCCGGATCGTTCACGATTGATTGAAGTTACATCCTGGTCTAGAAACTTAGAGAATGATGGTATATTATTTTCAGCATTTTATTATATATATTTTTAAGTATCATAGTGTAGGAAAATAACCTGCAGAGATTCCAGAACAAGACCCAAACTCTGAGCTGATAGTAGAACATTATTAATTTATTCAGCAATAATACGGTCGTCTACCAATGAATGTTCTATAAAATTACCATAAAGAACATTAGAAACACAAATATAGCACTACCTGAGAAGGAATATTAATAAAACAATTGAACTTATAACGACATTTCAAGGAACTATAGAGTGGCTTGTTTAATTTTCATATTGCATACTGACCAAAATACGTGGAACCGATTGTTGGAGCCGTGACTTGGTTCAAGTATAGCGCCTGGTGGTGCACTGACCCTTCGATTGTCACTCCCTGAGGCTCTTGGCGACCCATTTTCTGTTGAAATATAAATACAATAAGAATTTTTACTGAGAAATTACGAATTTGATAATAGCGCCATCTGTTAACAGGTTGTGCAAATGAAAACGTACATCATTTTACTTAGGTACCTACTTCGTAGTTATAACATAATATCAAAGATGTCGCTAATTTTACATTTGTGACTACATGAAATAAGAAAAAGATAATTTCATAAGCTTGATTGAAAAGCGTCATTTCAAAAGCTATTGTTCTACAAATAGATAAATAATCAGAATGGCCGTAATCACCTGTGTATCACTATTGTCTTTGTTTCTTTGTTCTTGGCTTAGGTTGATGTTTTTTGTTTGCATTTTCTCCCATACGGAGCGTTAGCCCCACCTGTAAATGTAAGATTGTAATGTACAGTCTGCTTGTTATGGAATACCTAAGACACTTATTTATATCGTAAAAGTGTGTTCTCACGATGTGTTATAATGATTGTCTATGAGTAAAGGTTTTCTTGAAAAAAAAATACCTATAGAGATTGTGTGTCGGTGGTATGCTCAGATCAAATCATTGATCTGAGCTGGTAGGTTCCTGAATGTCGATCGAAATGGATGAGTCGATTTTGTTTCTTATAGTAAGAAAGCTACTAAATTGTGATTTTTAAGGTATTCTCGTAACAGAGTTAGTTTTTTATACTAATACATAGAATTTTGAAGTAAAGTATTCAAGGCATGTCCAAATTTACATTTTATAGTTGAGTTATCATAAAATAATCATTAATTTAAAATAATTCAGCTCCAGATTATTCCCCTTATTTGTAAACGTTATTTTAATTTAGGCCTACATGTCTGTGGTACTTTCAATTTTTAACTTGAACGTTTATAGTTGGAAATAACATAGAACCGTTATTGCTTAAAGTTAAGTAACGTTTATGAATAAGGGGAATTATCTTTAGGCATTCATTTAGGCAATAGGCAACGTCTATTTTGCCATCGGATGTCTCATTTTTTTATTTCTTATTTTGGATTAGACGGGCAAGCGAGCAGACGTATCGCCTGACCGCCGCCAATGGACACCTGAAACACCAGAGGCGTCACTAGTGCATTGCTGGCTTTTTGGGGATGGGGAGGGGAGATAGGGGAGGGTGTTTGGGTTATGGGCCTGCGGTATCCTGAATCACTCGGTGAAACGCTGTGTTTCACCGAGTGAGTGAGGAGAGGAGACAGTATCGTACAATCAACAACAACTTGTACTTGATACTGACGAAAAGTAAAGTAGTTTATTTTTCAAATCGGAGCAGCGGTTCCTGAGATTAGCGCGTTCAAACAAACTCTTCAGCTTTATAATATTAGAATAGATATATACAGTATAGATTTAGACCATAAACGGAGGTATATCTGTATTTACACCGCCATTTGTACATGGACAGTCAATTGAAGTATTTTTTTTTTAATGTAAACTATATTATTTAATCTATACAACTAAATAAAATTGGAGTGTCTGTTTGTAATATTAAAATAACAGCTTTTTAATCAATGCATATGTATATATACACGATACATATACCAAAAATGTGCTTAAAAAATTTTTTGTCTGTCTGTCTGTCTGTCTGTCTGTCTGTCTGTCTGTTTGTTCCGGGTAATCTCTGGAACGGCTGGACGGATTTTGACGGGACTTTCACTGGTAGGTAGCTGATGGTCCGGGGAGTAACTTAGGCTACTTTTTTAGGCTAACTTTGCCCCGCGGCGTTACTTGCGGTACAACAATAACCGCGGGTAACACCGCGGGGTTCAGCTAGTGTACAATAAAGATTATTATATTCTATTCTATATCTATGTAATACCAGTATACAGAGTAAACATATAACTCATAGGAAGAGTGCAGTGACGATGACGCGAATTCCATGACTTTTTAAAGTGTTTTTACTTCAAAACAATGTTTTGTTTTGTTGGATATCTGCATTTATAAGCAAAAACATTTCAGTCTGTTATCTAGAGTGAATTAGGCTGATGAGAAAAGAAAACTTCCAACTAAAATGTTTAACATCATCACATTGAAAAACTTTATTAAAACATGAACGCGTTTTACATAAAGTTAATTATAACAAGGTATACCTAAATTTATTTAGGTTATACCCAGAATCTTCCAGCATTATACATATAACTCACTAGCTGACCCCACGGTGTTACCCGCGGTTGTTCTAATCAAGTTTAAAAAGTTGCCCTTACTCCTTATATCATTATCTCGTCAAAATCTGTTCAGCCGTTCCAGAGATTAGCCGGAACCAATCGACAGATAGACAGATACACATTTTTTTTTATTGTTTTTATAATTTAGGTAATATAGTTGTTAATTTGAAATTACAAACAGACACTTCAATTTCATTTATTTGTAGAGATATCCTGACTTCAAAAAGTTTTTACTTAACATTTGTTGATATTACGAACGAACATGTTTTCGTCAACATGAAAACTTTTCGTTGGTAGGTATGAAACTTTTAGAATTTCTAAATACAGTATAAACATATTAGGTACGTAATTATATTAATATTTTTTAAGTATATGAAATTAATTAATATCTTGGTAAAGTTGTCATCTCCAAAAAAACGAGTAGCTACAGTGCTTATAATAAGGCTTGCCCTCTGTGACATATATCACTAGCGTCATTTTGAAACTTACGAGGAATATTTTAGGTGTGAATTTATCTATATGTATATAATGCATTGCACATTTATGATAAAACTGACACGTACTAGGTGATCCGACTAATATTATAAATGCGAAAGTTTGTAAGGATGGATGGATGTTTACATGGATGTTTGTTACTCTTTCACGCAAAAACTACTGAACGGATTTGGATGAAACTTTACAGTAATATAGCTTATACATCAGAATAACACATAGGCTACTATTTGCCGCGATAACCGACATATACGCGGGCGGAGCCGCGGGCAACAACTAGTACAAAATAAAGTTAAAACTGCCTCGATGGTGTAGTGGTAGCGTATGTGATTGCTGTGCTTGAGCTTCGATTCTCGGGTCGGACCAAATGTTTGTATGATCTGCAAATATTTGTTTCGGAGTTTGGGTGTTTTTTATGTATTACGTAAGTATCTACAAAAGAAAGAAATATAAGTATGTGGTGGTATGGGTAGTAACAATAAAAAAACTTTTGAGCATAGGACCGGGATAACGTACCACGCAATTCGTAGAAGACTTGTAACGCAATTTGTAATAACTTGTAAAATTTGTTCCGGGGATCCCGGGCTATTGGTATCTTAATTGAATAAATGATTTTGAATTTGAATATAAAAAAGGTAGGTGGGCCCACATGATAAGGTACCGATCACATCACATATCCACAGCCTTTAACAGTTCATTGCAATGTCTTATGATCTAATCTATTCATCTATACAAATAAATAAAATTGGAGTGTCTGTTTGTAATATTAAAATAACCGCTTTTTAGTAAATGCATATGTATGTGTACACGGTACTAATAACAAAAATGTAGTTAAAAAAAATTTCGTCTGTCTGTCTGTTTGTTTCGGGTAATCTCCGAAACGGCTGGACTGATTTTGACGGGACTTTCACTGACAGGTAGCTGATGATCCAGGGAGTAACGTTACTCGCGGTACAATAATAAAAGCGGGTGACAAGCGGGGTTCAGATAGTCTTAAATACAATTGAGAGGTTCTATAAAACAAATAACAAACAACGTGTGTACATGTTTATTTATTCCCTCAGTCCCTCAGAGACTCCCAATGACCGCAACATCCTGTTATACTGTTCCTATAACAAACAACCCAATTACTATTTTGATAGTTTCTCAGAATTATTTTTAAAACATTTTATTTCTAGCTTTACTTTAATCTAACTAAATATTGGAAGTTATTTAAACTTCCTCTTTTATTGTATTAAAATTAGGGTCTATTGTAATACTAGATAATAGAGTTCCTACAGATAGAGTCAAGGACATTAATAGTGGTGGAATATACTGCTTACGCGCGTCAATAGTCCCTAATTGGTCGGTTTTAAAATAGGCCGTTCAATTGCCATAGAGTTAGGTTAGGTTAAAACTTCTATAATTAATCACAATTTAATTTTACTGTCAAAACAATTTTTATAACTAATTTTAAAGCTGTTTGAGGTGTTTTTGACATGAAAAAAATATACAATGACAAAAATACTTTACATCTGGCAACAAAACCGAATTAACAAACAAATATGGCGGCGCGGGACATATGCTGCTCAACCAATCAGCGCGCGACTTGTGATTCGTAGCATTTTACAATCTTTCGACTGTTTGCAATCTCGCGAGATAGATTACAATCTAACGGTTTTGTCAATCTTACCGTAACAATAACCTTTAACAACAGAGATTTTTCACAGTAGTGCTAAACGCCCTATGGGTACTATATTTTTTCAAATGTGTAATATGATTTGGGACCCAATTGGTGCCTATTTTCTAGGAATGAATGTGGTAGTTGTAGAACGTTTCAGGGCGACGTCTAATCGGACATCATCGAAATATGTACGTGAGTAAAAATAGTTACCATTTCAAAAATTAATCTTCCCAATTACCCAACAATCCCAATAGCGCCAACAAATCAGACATTAAATGGTAACATTGCACAACAAAGTCAGGACGATTTCCACCGAATGGCTCGCGACAACACGGATCTTTAGGCGATATTGCACCATGTGCCTAGTAGTTAAAGTCCATATTACAAAGTTCGTCTACGATCGCGAATCGTGGAAGGCACCGTCATGCTACTGTGAACGGGTTGCAAATATAAACTATAACTACTATGTTTACGATTTATTTTCGTTTAAAGATGTGAAATCATCCTTTACAAGGAAATAATTGAGGGACTGCGTAAATCACCGTCTCACCCGAGGTCAATCTAATGCACATGAATTATAGTAAGGGTATTCTTGGTACGCATAATTGATAGGACACACAGCCCTGTATAGTGCATTCGCTTAGATACGGTTACTTTGCGGCCGTCGCACGAGCGGCAAGCCGCCATAAAATCAAAGGGCCGGCCTGCGGCGTATACCCACAACCTAGTATGATTTATCAGTTTATGCTTTATATGAATTAATATATTTGTATTTTACAACAATAATTACAATTGCGTGCGGGTGCAGTGGTGCACACACGGGTGCATCGATACCGATACATACGATATCTAAACGAATGGACTATATATGGTACGTCGTGACTCGTGACTGACCCGTGTATAATGGTAATGTAATGTAAGTACAAGCAAGTGTTTACACTGGGAGTTAGATATATTTGTGTTTAGATTAGATTTATATGTGTGGGATTATTTATACATCTACCTATACGAATAACTAAAATTAAGTGTCTGTTTGTAATTTTGTTGTTTGTTATGGGTGCTTTTTACTAAATGCATTTGAAAGTATATACGGTAATTACATAAAAAACTAATTTGTTTTTTTTTTTTTTTGTCTGTCTGTATTAGTTTATCTCTGAATATGCTTGATCGATTTTGACGGGATTTTCACTGGCAGATAGCTACCGATATACGGCATAAATTGGGCTAATTTTTCATAAAAATAGATATATGCGATAAAAAAGAAATACTGAAACAGAAATTTGCGATTCAGAAGCATCAAATCGCAGGGCGTAACTAGTTACTAAAAAATAAGGTCGCAAATTGAAGGTTTAAAATTATTACTGCAATCTAACACGAACTTTAAGAAAAGTATCTACAATTGTATCCTTAGGAACAATAATGGCATAGCACCTGCATATCTATAGCGTCTATGGCGTCACTTTGTGGGGTACAGACCCCCTCACCATCTTGAATCAGCAAAAGAAGTTAATAAGAATCTTGGTTAACATAGAAAATACTGATACGTGTAAACCATACTTTCAAGAACTAAAAATCCTGTCTCTAAAAACTGTATATATATATTACCTGCGGTTATTGTTGTACCGCGAGTAACGCCGCGGGACAGAGTTAGTCTAAAAAAGTAGCCTAAGTTACTCCCTGGATCATCAGCTACCTGCCAGTGAAAGTCCCGTCAAAATCTGTCCAGCCATTCCAGAGATTACCCGGAACAAACAAACAGACAGTCAAACAGACAGAACAAACAGACAGACACCTGTCTGTCTGTTTGTTTGTTCTGGGTAATCTCTGGAACGGCTGGACAGAGACAGACAGACAAAAATTTGTTCAACTACATTTTTGGTACATGTACCGTGTACACATACATAAGCATTTAGTAAAAAGCGGTTATTTTAATATTAAGTACAAACAGACACTCCAATTTTATTTATTTGTATAGATATTCACTTTTTTTCTAATTGAACGTTTTGGTTATGCCAGGAATAAGACAGGTTAGTTAACGTCACGCTTAGACCAATATAAGCCATGATTGAAAAGACACAAAGACAAAGTTGCGTCGGCCAACTAGTAATTCTATAGAGTTATAAAACCATGCTATACTTTTCTCTGGTTTATCTACAGCGTGTTTGCTTTACTTAATTAATTGGCTACGTGATACATCCTGTATGTAACATATAATAAGGGTGGGTACACGCTCCCTGTTTGCCAACGTCGGTGAACTAGATTAGCGTTATTTTGTTGTTAAGATTTAGTATGTAGATAGGAATTTTAATTAAATAGAGCGTAATAACAGGTAATATACTTGAATCTGCCTCAGTCTACCCGTAACCACGAGCTGTATAACCCGTTCGAAACGTCGGGAAATAGTAGGTATCGTAACCTTTTAAGTAATATTATTGCGGACTAGCTTTTGCAGGCGGCTCCGGCCGCGTGTAGGTATGTCGATTTTCGCGGTATTGAGTAGCGTATGTCTTTCTACAAGAATCAAAGTATCTTCATACCGAATTTCATTGAAATTAGTTAGCAATTTAGTCGTCATGGCGTAACAAAGCGTTCTAAAACGGTAGTTCTTGGATCAACTCTGGAATCAAACAAAGGACGAACTTACTGCCTATCTCATGAGCTGCAGAAGTTCTTGGACAGCGGTAGTCAATAATCCTCAAAAATGCGTACCTAACAACCTCTAAGCAGTTTTCGTATCAGAACTAAACGGTACACCTCACTAGGACACCATAGTATGGATCAATATGCTGCATTGTCTATGTTCATTGTCATCATGCTTTCAAGCAGAGTAGAGTCCTTTTGGCAGCTAATCTATACTAATATATAAAGCTGAAGAGTTTGTTTGTTTGTTTGTTTGAACACGCTAATCTCAGGAACCGCTGGTCCGATTTGAAAAATTCTTTCGGTGTTGGATAGTCCATTTATCGAGGAAGGCTATAGGGTATATATTATCACGCTACTAACTGCTAACAATGAAGATTGTTTCAAAAACGGGGGAAATTTTCACGCTACGGGCAATATAAGGCGCCAACGAGGTTGCGTGGGTCGGCTAGTACAAGAAAATCTTAAACCTATTAAGGATTTAGTTAGAAAAGAAATATATACCTATCAGTTATAATACCGGTATCTGTTGAACGGATAAGAAATGAGTCACAGTGTCACAGACTCCGGATACTGGTGGTCTGTAGATGGCGTCTGTGGGAACAGGATGTCATAGATCTATTTATTTGAACGTTGATAGTACTTAAAGTTATTAATCAAATTAGTTTATTACCAAGTAAGGGAATGATTATACTATAATTGTGGAGAGTGGAGTTCGTTTGGATCGTAATTATATATATTATAAATAAATTGAAAAAGTTTATAATATAGTATTTTTATGCCAGAAAATAGCCTTTGCCCGCGACTCTGCCCGCGTGTATGACGGTCATCGCGACGAAAAGTAACCTATGTCCTTTCTCAAGAATCAAAGTATCTCTACGCCAAATTACATTGAAAGCGGTGTAATGGTTTAGCCGTGAAAACGTGACAGACAGCCAGATAGATTTACTTTCGAATTGATAAAATTATTACGGACGGATAAAAATGGTATATCAATGCTTTAATCACATTTCATGTCTGGAAGTAAAAGAAAAATTGATAATTATATTTAAAAAATATCAATAAGTATTACATTGTCCAGAAATTGTGATAAATCACCCTGAATTTTTTTACCTAAGAGGTGGTATTTTTCATCTAATTTGCAGAGGATCAAACGAGAGTATTGCTTTCGAAACAAAACTGAATCTTTTTTCAAAATCAGATCATAAACGACGGAGTTCTAACATAACCAAATTTTATACATTACTAGCTGACCCACGCAACCTCGTTTGCGTCTCCTATTGCCCATCGCGTGATAATTTTCCCCCGTTTTTGAAACATTTTTAATTGGTGCTCTTCTCCTATTAGTCTTAGAGTGATGATATATAGTCTATAGCCTTCCTCGATAAATGGGCTATCTAACACTGAAAGAATTTTTCCAGTAGTTCCTGAGAATAGCGTGTTCAAACAAACAAACAAACAAACTCTTCAGCTTTATATATAAATAAATAATAATAAATATTTCAGACATCTAACACACAATGCGATCTAGTCCCAAGCTAAGCAGAGCTTGTGTTATGGGTACTAGACAACTGATATGAATACATATATACTTTTTTTTTGTAAATACATGCATATTATACATAGAAAACACCCAAACTCCGAAACAAATATTTGTAGATCGTACAAACATTTGGTTCGACCCGGGAATCGAACCCGAGACCTCATGATCAGCAGTCGCACACGCCAACCGCTAGACCAACGAGGCAGTCATATTAGTATAGATACATCAGAATAACGCATAGGTTAGGTACTATTTACCGCGATAACCGACATATACGCGGGCGGAGCCGCTGGCAACAACTTTTATACTATAAAACTGTTTGGCTTACTATTGGTTACGCCGCAATCAAGTAAAGAAAAAAACCACTGCTGCACTCAGAATATATTCTTTCTGTATCACGTGGATTATACAAATCACACTAAGCCTTGTCCCAAGTGGAGATCAAACCTACAACCTACAACACTCAGCGCAGTAGGAAACGGCAAGACAACCGTTTAAGCACTACACCATTGGTGCAAAATATTAACTGTGGGAAAAGCTGTGATACATCGCACATTTAATAGATTGTCATTTGTAATTAAATGTGGTCGAAAATTTTATATTATCTAGTCTAGATTAGTATATAGATAAAAATCTATCATAAATGTCATATCCAATTAATAATTAGAATGTTACATTTATTAATTTGCTATGACATTTATAATTATAATTATTTATGACAAGTGACAAACGCTTTCTAGATACAAATTAATAACTTGCGACTTGTATGTTTTTGCGATATTCATTTTTTAAAAGCTTTTATTTAGCTTCACCAGTACAGATGTTTGTCTGCAATCAAATCTTACAAGTTAAATTTGACCCACTTCCCGATTGAGCTGAAAATCGAAATATACCTTTAGTTCCGATGAAAATGCAATTAAGTTTTTTTTTTATTAACAACTAACAAAAGCTTGTTTTTTTTTTAAAAACGTTTTAATTTTATCACTTGTTACTTTTGTAGTTTTCTGAATACTTTTTCAATATCCTACTAATATTATAAACGCGAAAGTTTGTAAGTATGGATGGATGGATGCTCTTTCATGCAAAAACTATTGAACGGATTTGGATGAAAATTTACAGTAATATATAGCTTATACATCAGAATAACACATAGACTACTAATCGCGATAACCGACATACACGATACTCACGATTAACTAAGCGATAATCAGATTCTTTTTTAAATGTTTGTTTTGCTGGCCTATTATAGGATAACGATTATAGGATAGTTAACATCACGATTTGACGAGCTTGATTGAAAATAGACGCAAACGAAGTAACGTATGTCAGCTAGCAACTCTATAGTGTTTTATGCCAGTGGTATAAGCTATTCATTTTTTAAGCTCTATTTTTGCATGTATGATCCTCCCAAAATGACTCTACCCTGCCTGATGGAAAGCATAAGCAGAATCCAAATCCATTTCGAAAGTAGACAATGCAATAATGCAGCATGGTGACCCTACGGTGGCCTGGAGATGCTTCTGCATCATTGGGTATCCAGTCTCGCGCTCACCAATAAAACATGACATCACGAACGTTGTAATTTTAGGTTGATCTTCTGTGCGAGGGTAGTACCGCCCCGGTTAAGCTGCCCGGTTGTGCGTGGCTCTGCTACTTCTAGTTTTAGAATTCGAAGCTTTTTGAGAGCTCGTTGTGCTGTAAGTGAGCAGCAAAATTCATTTGGTTGGTGTTACGGGTTAGGATATCTTTTAGAGTTTGCTATTTTACGTTTGAAAGAAGAGGAATTTAGGAAAAGCTTACTTTAAAATCTCTGGACCCGTTATAGCGCCTGTCAGCAGCGTTGAAACGTATTTGCACCAGATCTGTCAATTTTATCACATTTATCCCGGATACTGGAATGTTACGGAGTTCACCTTATATAACTTATCCTACTAATATTACAAATGCGAAAGTTTGTAAGGATGGATGGATGTTTGGATGGATGTAAAAAAAAAAGTAAATAAGTATTTATATCAGTTGTCTAGTACCCATAATACAAGCTCTGCTTAGTTTGGGACTAGATGGCGTTGTGTGTTAGATGTCCGAAAATATTTATTTATTTATTTATGTTTGTTACTCTTTCACGCAAAAACTACTGAACGGATTTGGATGAAACATTACAGTAATATAGCTTATACATCAGAATAACACATAGGCTAATATTTGCAGCAATAACCGACATACACGCGGGCGGAGCCGCGGGCAACAACTAGTATCAAATAAAAAAGGTGTGATCGGTATAAAATAAAAAGTTTTTGTTAACAATGTGCCAAAACTTCAGATATATGGTTTGCATATTTCATGAGTGCGAAAGAGTCAAAGACGAATACTTCCAAACTGTCACTGACATATTTCATGATTTATAGCAGAACTTGGAAATGAGTATTTGTCACTGTATTTATATATATGCGTGTATATATATATTATACCATTTGCTTTGAATTGACCTTAATATAGTTTCTTAACATGTACAAAAGTCATACATAGATACTAACACTCAAGTCTGTAACTCCTGAAGAGGAAGATTCGCTAAACTTGGCAGTACTGTATTATATATAAATTCATATAAATTATGTATGTAAAATAAGTCTAATATGCTTTTAGTATCATTTTCTGCGTGATACGGAATTTTAATATCGATAATGCGAAAACATAATTGAGAACAGACTGCAACTTGACATCGATTCTTACGCAAATTATGACATTTGAAATTTGGTATGAACTTAAAAATAATTTCAGGTATCACACTAATCACAGTTCAATAGATACTTTAGAAATCTTTTAAATACGGGCCTTAGATTCATTTATGTAATAGGGGCAGCGTATTCGCGTGAAGTTTCTAAAATAGCATACAGTTTTACGTTTCTAAATATAAACATATTAATATCATTATCAAGATCATCACTATTACAATTTTGATAATTTGAAGGATAAATATCATTAGAAAGTACGTTATGAAGTTATTATTTAAACCTTGTACTTATAAACTACGGCACTTCTAACATAAGTAGATTTATACAAGTTATGTACTAATGGATTTTGACTTCGTAAAGCCACCACTTAGATTTTGTATCTATTTGCGACTTTGTTAAGCTTTACTACAGCTAACTTATGGATGTGAGTAAAGGCCTAGGAAGGCTTTATTATCGTGAAATAGAAATTTATTTATACATCGCCTATTATATTATATATAGCCTTAGGCTTGATGAAATCGCGTTTAAAAGTGGTAGTGAAAACTTATTTCTATCTAGAATACATTCTAAAATTAATCTCACTTGTGCTTATTCCACTATTTTTATTGACTTCCTGACTGGTGTTGCCTTATGGCTTTATCAAATTTTAATGTTACTTTTAATATACTCTTTAATTATTTCTATTTTACTAAACAATACTGGGGTAGAATTAAGGCAGTGTTTTTTAAACAACAAAAAATATAAATAATACCAAGGATAGTAGTTTTGGCAGTCTATATAAAATAATAATAAATATTTTTATTGTCTCATAAAAGCAAATATACATGTATGTTTGAATGTTTGTTTCGCACAGAAAATCTACGTAAAATGAGAGCGATCATGCTGTCGTGTTTCGTTGGTGAGTGCGAGACCGGAGGCCCCATTGGGCCTCCGGTCTCGCACTTAGTGATGCTTCTGACGCACTTAGTGATGCTTCTGCACCATTGTGCAGAAGCATCACTAGCCCGCCATAGTGTGGGTCACCATACTGCATTGTTGCATTGTCTGCATTCGCAGTATGGTGACCACCACTCTTGGATTCTACTTATGCTTTCCATCAGGCAAAGTAGAGTCATTTTGGCATGGCCAAACATAAAATAAAAAAAAAACCACCGTAGTACCTAAACTACTGAACGTAATAATGTCCCGGGTGACATAGACTATATCTCTTCTTTTCTTCCTGGCCTTTATTCGTCCCAAGATTATTTTACCCAAGATTATTTGGGGTGGGCTACTAGTGTGAAGTATATAGGACTAGCTAAACCCCGCGGTGTTACCCACGGTGTTACCCGCGGGTATTGTCGTACCGCGAGTGACGCCGCGGGACAAAGTTTATCTAAAAAAAGTAGCCTAAGTTACTCCCTGGATCATCAGCTACCTGCCAGTGAAAGTCCAGCCAGTGAAAGTGAACAACTCTGACTAAAACCGGGAAAGCTGCTGCTGCGATTGCTGAATGAATGAATAGGGATAGTGACCAGCGTTGCCAGACGTCCCGATTTTCGCGGGACGTCCCGCTTTGTTAATAAAAATTGTAATGTCCGCGGGACAGGTTTTGTCACACTTTTTTGGGATAACTGGCCGGACGCCCACATTGAAATTAGCTGTGGCACTAGTTCTTTCACGAATTGGGGATGATGTAACAGAAAAACAAAAATATTAGGAATGACGGGATTTTTTTGGTCACTTACTCATTTATCGTAGGTATACGTTTGAAATTTGAAATGATATATATTTGCAAGAATGTAGTACAAAATAGGTCACAATAATTATATAAAGTTCAAGTACATTCTACCATAACAATGGTGTGCAACTAGCAATGTCTTACATTAATGGCATGCAATACAATAAATGTCAGTGTCAATATGTATTGTGATTTCATTAATTAATATTGATTTTAAAATAAAATTAAAACAATTCAACAAATCAATTAATATACATTACCGAATGCCAGGAATAATAAGTTGATTAAATGTCACAATAAGTATGTCAATTTAATCAATGTCAAAATAATTCAGAGATGTCAATAAATTAATAACTTTAAAAAATTAATTATAAAAATCATGTCACTATATTTTTATTCCTTATTTGTCATGTAATCATTTAAATTGTAAAAACATTTGTCAAGAAGCCATTTGGAAACTTTACTTTTAAAAATTTTTGAAGGTTGATCCTTGAATGAATTTGGTAATTTGTTATATACTTTAATTGCAGTTAAATAGGAGTTTTTTTTATGTATTTCTAGATTGCTTCTTGGTTGAAAGATTTTGTGTACATTTCTGGGTATAATGTCTCTTTTTGTTACATTTGATTGAAGATCGAAGTATTGAGGATGTTGTTTAACAAAAACACAGAGCTCCCTAATGTACATGCATGCCAGCGGTAAAATGTTTAACTTTTTAAAAATTGGTCTGCAGCTATCCATAAACCATGCCCCGCATATTGCTCTAACACACTTCTTTTGTACACGAAATACCTTTTCAATTTCAACAGAATTTCCCCACAATAGTAGGCCGTATGCAAGTACCGAAGATACATAGCCATGGTAGGCACTGAGTGCTGCATCTGTCGAAACAGTTTCTCGGATTCTTTTTATGGCATACGTTTTTTTGCTTTGTCCCGCTTTCAACGAAAGCATCCCGCTTTTTTCACAAATAAGTCTCAACACCTGGATTTCACAAAAAAAGTCTGGCAATGTTGATAGTGACACTTCGTATCATGACACAGACACAGACAGACAATACACAGACACACCCAGTTAATATTGCTCGATTGTATATATCGACTATAAAGCTATATAATACAAAGTTACATCTTACAAGGGTTGTTTGGTTACCATATTTTTTTGTATCCCTCAATTCATTGAGCGCAGTTTGAAGGGTTATCCACCTTAAAAATAATAGCCGGAGGGCCAATTAAGGGCTATTTCATTCACAAAACTACTTCGACCACGCCACGGGTTGAGATTAGTTTAATTCATGTTTTAAGAGAGACTTTACACTGATTGATGAATCGTTTCGTTTTACCTGCGTTTGTTTGTATTGGGAATTTTTAAAATAAGATTGAATATATATTTTTTAATCATTTCGTTGAACTAGATTGCAGTTTATCTATTTGGCAATAAATTATGGTGTTTTGGATAAGAATTTCTTACGCAAAATATTCACTTCAAGTTTAAAATCAATTATGGTTTTAGATAAAGTATTAAATGTATTGCAGAATTGGAGAAGTCTACAAATTCTATTATTTCTATTATTAAAAGTCAATAGCATAACTTGCTGGTTAAGTCACTGATAAACTACTTTGATTTTATCTGCTAGATATATAAGAATAAATCTCGATTTCATATTTTTTATATGTTAAATGGTTTAAACGACAGATAACTATTTGAGACTCAGAACAAAACAGCTTAACTTTTTCATTCCCAAGTGTTTAACTACATTTTTAATAACCACAGAGGCACAAGTAACAAAAGTAAGGCCAAACTTAGCTACGCCTACTTTCGTATTAAACAAGTACCTAGTTGACCCGTTTCAAATTGCTCATGCATTTTAAATGTTACTGACGAAAGAAAGTGAAATTTAAAGTAAAAGCTATAAAAAAATGTAAAGGGTTAAAGTCTCCGTTCAGAATATTCATATTTAATTACTTTGTAACATTAACTTGAATTTACAATAGAATTGTAAAACTTAAATTAATCAACATACGAATTTCATCAACAACAAATTCTTACCTTAGTTGAAATAAGACAAATAAATAAAATTGGAGTGTCTGTTTGTAATATATTAAAATAACCGCTTTTTACTAAATCTATACTAATATAAAAAGCTGAAGAGTTTTTTTGTTTGTTTGTTTGAACACGCTAATCTCAGGAACCACTGGTCCGATTTGAAAAATTCTTTCGGAGTTGGATAGTCCATTTATCGAGGAAGGCTATAGGGTATATATCATCACGCTACTACTAATAGGAGCGGAGCAACAATGAAAAATGTTTCAAAAACGGGGGAAATTTTCACGCTACGGGCAATATAAGGCGCAAACGAGGTTGCGTGGGTCGGCTAGTGCATTGTATGTATACACGGTACATTTACCCGAATATCATTTTTTACAAGTTTTGTCTGTCTGTCTGTTTGTTACTGGTGTCATGTTATTATTGTTATTGCCCACGATGAACCCTGAAGCCGTGTTACATGTAGGTTTTAATTTAGTAAAATTAGTTTATAAGGAGATTCTGTTTTCACACTTCGAAGCAGAATCACCTCTAATTAGCTGTAGTCATTATTATGTAATACTAGTAATTAATTAAATATATTTAAGCATTATAAATTGCTTTATTTTGGATCCTCCGGATGCGGTAAACGTAATTGCCGTTTAACCGATGTTTATTGTTTACTGTTTGTTTTGCTGGCGTGCCTAGCATTGGATAGTCAGCTGGTAATTCTATCTCTTAGGGTAACAGGTCTTCGGGACTCCCAGGAGCATCCCATCCCGTTAATAGGCAAGTATATTGATCTACTGAAACTATTACTTGCACATTCCAATACATACGGATATTTTATTTATAGATATATTTATTATTTATGCCTTTACATCCTTTATCTTTTATTATATCCCAACTCATGGTCATAAACTTGCATATTGCAAAAGTGGTACTAAAAGTAGAGTCGTTGAAATGTAGACGTTTGATAACACCTCTGAGGGTAGCCTCCGAAGATATACCTAAACGTTGGTAAAATGAAGAAACTAAAAATAAAAAATACGTATGTGCTTCTCATGGTCAATTCTAAATTAGTATAAAAATCTTAATAAGGAGATCTTTTGCACGAGATTATAGAAATATTTATGTTACTGGATTGAAGAGAGATATCTATACTAATAAAATAAAGCTGAAGAGTTTGTTTGTACGCGGTAATTTCAGGAACCGCTGGTCCGATTAAAAAATTCTTTCAGTGTTGGATAGTACATTTATCGAGGAAGGCATCTAAGAATATCATCACGCTAAGACCAATATGAGCAGAGCACCAATGAAAAATGTTTTAAAAACGGGGGGATAACGGGTATTTTACCCATAATATTTAATTTGAACTTTAATTCAATAACGACGAAGTCAGAACGAGAGCTGCGAGCCCTTACATACGATTACAACTATTATCTGTTCCGCATATTGGTTAAACTAATTAATCAAGTTATTTTGGCAGTGTAATGACTGTTCGTTAGATGTAGACAATGAGAAGTCAATCACGATTTAAAAAGCTTCTTTGCGTTATATACAACATGAAAAACGCAAATGTTTAGTCTGACAACTTTATATACCTTCTTAATCAATAAATAAAATAAGAAATAGAAAACTTACATTTTTATTTTACTTTAAAACGCAAGTAGTGCGACAATTTCTTCACATTTTCAATTTACAACACTTTTTAACAAAAAACAGCTGTGTTTCTTGTGTCCAGTGTAAAATCTCCTTAAGCCAGTAACTGGCGCCGGAACGGACCCGTTTTGTTCATACTTTTTAATTTAATGGAGCTCAAAGATAATTGTAATATCGTGTCTGTTACCGTTCCGAGATATTATGAGCAATGGTTGTGTAGCTTCACGCTTGTTTTGTGAATAGCTCTTTATGTTTTTTTTTTAACTTCTGACGAAAGCATGTACATTTATGTCTTTATTTCGAATGTAAAAAATAAGAGTTAGGTTTTGCTGGTTGAACGGGGTAATTTCTGAAGCTGCCAGCTGCATATCTGAGTTCTTTTTAGGGTTCCATACCTCAAGAGGAAAAAAACGGAACCCTTATCTTATAGGATCACTTTATTGTCCGTCTGTCTGTTCATGAGGACCCTTTTTCTCAGAACGTGTAGAGTTATCAAGCTGAAATTCATATCAAATACTCAGGCTACTATATTTTAGGGCTGCGAAAAAACCAAACTTCTAAGTCGATGCAATTAAAAGATAATGCCGTTTATACTGAAAATTTTCGACACTCGTAAGGGAATCAAAACCTACAGGTGCTTCCCGTGAACTCAGAACCTTAAAATGTCTTATAACATAATAAAGAAAAAATTGCGAAAAGCATAATTTTGGTTTCATCATATAATAAAAATATTTTTAAAATGTTTAAACTTACTACCCCTACTATCAATTACTCAGGTCAATGTCTATAATAACTTTAAGCTGCAACAAAATCAAATTTCTATGTTAACGCAATAAAAAAAAGAGCAATTTAAACCCTTCATTGTGAAACTCATAACTACTCGCAAGGGAATCAAAACCTAAAGAATACTTCCAGTCGACCTCTAATCTTAAAATTTAACATTTAAAAGTATAGCACACATTATGGAAAAAAAACGATGACCTTAAGTTTTTAGTTACATCACTATTATTATGTGTTACACTTTTCCTTCGCTTGAAATTTGGTAAGAAGTAATAGCTTACAGCACAGGTAATAGAGTAATTCCAAAAACTTTTACTGAGGTATATATCTACAGGTTTGTACGGAACCCTCGGTGCGTGAGTCCGACTTGCACTTGACCGGTTTTTTTTTTGTATTTGTATTTTAGGGAGTGCACAGTATTCTAAACCTAAATTAAGCATAGCTTGCACATAATGTCTTATTATCTGTAGTCTGTGTTAATAGAAGTAGCTGGATGACCCAGCTTTGCTCGGTATTTCCTAAAAATCAATCCTAGCTAGATAAATTTATCGATCCCAAAACCCGAAAATGAGATTTACTGAAGATTCATACAAGATTATATACAAGCACTGTTCGTTTTTTTTTCTTGTAATAGTGGGCAAACGAGCAGGGCCTGGGCCTCCGGTATCCTCACTCACTCGGTGAAACACAGCGCTAGCGCTGTTTCAAACCGAGTTTCTGTGAGGCCGTGGTATCACTCCGGTCTTGCCGGCCCATGCATGCCGAAGCGTTGCTCTCCCATGGACATTGTTTTCCCACTTATTTTCCTACTTCAGTCGCCTCTTCCGACATCCATGAAATTAATAGGGATGTTGCCACTCTATGTTCTTAATCTGTCACCACATGAATATACACTTTAAAGTCAGATCCATTTAGTTGAAATTAATTCCAAGTTATGGTAACAACCTAATTGTTAGAGTCAATAAAAATTAAAAGGGTATTATGATCCAAGAGCATTTTTATAACCAACCTAAATGGCAGTGGCGTTGTCTACAAAACTATACACAAATAGTTATGAACTGTACGAGGCGTAATTATTTCGTTTATCGCCGTCAAATTACCATAGAAAACGACTTGTGAATATCATATAAATATTCAACTACCATGATTTGGGGTTTAAACGCATTTTGTAAATATTTTATTTACTTCGTCTATGTGATGGCGAAATAAGTATACGGTGTCACTACCCCCCCGAGTACCACTTCGGGCGGAGTCATAAGCGTCGAATAAGGGAGCTAATTACACAGTATAATAGAAATGAGAAGAAATGGGAAACTTCACACCCAAATCGTCTGACTTAAGAGTTATAATAGGCTAAAACTCTCTTTTTTAGAATAAGCCTTCGTTCGTTTCATCGAAGAAGGTTCCCTTTTAAAAGAGCCACGTTGATTTTAGCATGAACGGGCCGGCTCGACCTGGCATAGAAAATCAACATATAGTATTCGTGCTGTCGTGTTTCGTTGGTGAGTGCTAGACCGGAGGTCCAAAGATGCAGAAGCATCACTAGGCCGCCATGGTGTGGATCACCATGCTTCATTATTGCATTGTCTGCATTCACAATGAGTATGGTGACCACCACTCTTGAATTCTGCTTACGCTTTCCATCAAGAAGAATAGAGTCATTTTGGCAGGTTTACATAAACGGGCCAACTCGACCGGGGCGGTACTACCCTCTCACAGAAGACCAGTCTAGAATGACGGCCTTCGTGTTGTCGTGTTTTATTGGTGAGTGCGAGACCGGAGGCGCAATAATGCAGAGGCATCTCATTAGGTCACCATGTTGAATTGTTGCATTTTGTCATATTACACATTGTCTGCATTCACAATGTGTGTAATAACCACCTCTCTGCTCATGCTTTCCCTTGCTGGTGTATTGCCGTCTTCAGGTAAGAATAATACGACCCGCTAAACCGCTCCCATTTTGCCGACTACTCATAATTTTTATCTCATTTACTTAATAGGTATGCTTTACACAACATTTTCGAATAAAAGAAAGTAAGATTTAAAGTCACTTAAAATATTACTTCAAAAATTTCAATATATTATGTACCAATTTAAAAAATGTCCAGGAAAACTTATTACTGGAATAAAGGTATCTGGAAAGAAAAGAAAATTGCCTTGCCCGGATTATCTGTTGGCCTTACCGCAAAATACTAAAAGTCAATTTGAATGAATTAATGAGAGTTAAAAAAGTTGAAACGTGGCCTTCTGAAAATTCTGCTAACGTTGTAATTATATCATGAACATTTATCTGTATTAGAGCTTCGAAGAACATTTTTTCACAACCATAATTACAGTAGCAAATGTTGGCTGGTTTTATAAAGAAACTAATTACCACTGGTTTGTCTTTAGTAAAATTCAGGACTAAAATAAATTGTTCTTAGAGTTCCACGTGTCGGTCGAGTTAATCTGTGTGGTGACAGTTTAACACGACGCGCCACCATACCACCCCTATTCATTCTATGGGTGTCGTAAGAGATGAAAATATCACTGCAAGGAAAAGGAATATTCAATGTATGTTGATCGGGTACATGCGTGGCCTGACACGCACTTAGTCGATTATTTCTTGCTATGGCAAGCGGCTACTGCTACACAGAAAACTGACAAAAATAATTATATACTTAGCATAATCTCACATGGGACAACAATTTGTGTAATACACAAATTGTTGTTCTGAGTCTGGGTGTCCGTTTTATCATGTATGTTTGTAAAGTCCCCCGCGATACTGAATTTATTCCTGAACCCCACGGTGCTACCCGCGTTTATTGTGGTACCGTGAGTAAATTTTCCAATTTTATTTATTTGTATAGGTGCGGGAGTTGTATTTTCTATAATCTATACAAATAAATAAAATTGGAGTGTCTGTTTGTAATATTAAAATAACCGCTGTTTACTAAGTACATGTGTATGTATACATGGTACAGGTAAAAAACAATTTTTTTTTTTAAATTTTGTCTGTCTGTAGATAGGTCACTGGTAGATAGGTCTGAGGAGTAACTTAGACGACTTTTTTAGACTACCTTAGTCCCGCGGCGTTACCCGCGGTACATCCATAACCGCGGGTAATACCGCGGGGTTCAGCTAGTAATCTATAATTTAAAAGATACTTTAATAATAGGGAACCATATAATTTGATTGTGTAAGTCGTAAAACTCTGATCCATTATAACGACCACTAGACAGACTCAATTATGAATTTAAAATTCAACAGATCCTTGTAAACGAAATTATAACCAAACCTCAACAACCCTGCATAGTTAAACACAAAAAAGAAAAAATAATAGCGCAATTCAGGTCTGCACAGTGGGTCCGGATTATAATTGGCAAACCACGCCTTAATAACTCGTGCGAGAATTAAAACTGCAATTTTTAGTATCCAATGAGTATGTTGTTGAAACAATGAGCAATGTACTTTTGCTGCCTTATCTTTAAGATTTGATCGTCTTTAAGTGATGCATTGGATTTTTTTTTATTGTCTGGAATCACTAAATCAGTACTGCAATCCATGACCACCTGGAACTCAAAAGTTATAAGTCTGTACTCCTCCAGAATGAGGGTAAGGTTGGAGCTATTTGGCTCCCGTAACCTCACTCACTCGGTCAAAAGATCACAATAAGCACAGGATTATCTTTGTGTAATAAGTTTTCTAAAGATTGTCAAGACCCTTGTATGGCTGGATAATTATGACTGCCGATTCTCTAAATATTCTAAAAGATTAGATGAACGTATTCATTATGAAAGTTTTAAGCAACATACAGCTCATAATCTCTTAATCCCTTGATGATGCATGAAGACCGAATCAGCTTCTTGTAGTGTGCTTTTATAAGCCGTTGATCCTCTATTATTAAAATTTGGTGGCGATACAGCCATGGGTGTTGTATACAACAAAGGCGATTTCAGAGGGCGTAGTCGTTTCTTTACATATGATGCCAGTTTACAACATAATCAAATTAAATAATCAGATATTCTCTTTGGAATATTCTTTTGGATATTCTTAGGAATACTTCTCTACTATTATTATAATTTGACTGCCCGGATGGCATAGTGGTTTCTGGTAGTCAGGTTCCTAGTGCGCTGCGTGTTGTATGGTTGATCCCTCCACATAGAACAACAATTTGTGAATTGCATACAGTGTTGTTCTGGGTATTCTTTATGTCCATTGCATGTATGTCTGTAAATTTCCAAGACACAGGATATATTTTGAGTGCCAGAGTTGTCTTTGAAAAAGACCGTTTATTACAAATCATCGCAATTAACATGGACTGGACATTTTTTTAGGCTGGTGATAATGATTTAAATGTTTAATATTAAATAATACGAAATGCCAATGTCAACAATGATAAGATAAATTCTGACAACACTTAAGAGCCTTTCACACACAGGATCGCAAATTTATCAACACAACCCTTGTCAAAAGTCATAAAAATTGATTTAGCTGATAGGGGTTCACGGTTTTAGTAACATAACATCATTCTTACTTGTATGTCAGTATTTCTTAACAGCTTAATTTTAACTTTGTTGACTAGTCCGCTAGTCTTGTGGTTAGTGACCTTTTATTGTCAAGCGGAAGTCGTTAATTCGATTCCTTTTTAGGAAAATCTTTGTACCAAAATCATTTATTCAGTGTCTGGGTTTAATTTATCTGAGTCTAATTACCATGGCACAAATTCGACGTAGTTAGAAATCACAATAGTATGTGTTAGTTCTGTAACGCTATTATTATTATGATATGTATTTGGTTAGGTTTTTGGTGCTATTAACACAGTGTGCAGTGTTCCGGTGTATTACTTATTACTCAGGGTTCAAAATGTAGAAAATATGAGTCATATTACTTGAATTAATGACCAACTTTGGATATCGGCCAACACTATAAATAATACAGCATGAATGATATAATGTATAAATGTAAAATTAATATAAAAATGAAACGGAGAGCATTACTTGTGGTTATTTTGGTTTGTATATACAGTTGTAAATAAAAATAGTTATCATCGCAGTTAGCACGACGTTGTAACTGCTCAGTTTGAACGCAATGAAAAAGAACAAAGAAGAAACTTTATTTAGATTAATTACTACATACATTGTTTGAGGGCTATTTACTAATTTGCATAAGTTACATAATGCATCATAATAATCGTTTTTGGGAGCTTAGCTATTAAATAAGGTTTTAAACTATTTTTTTTTTTTTTTTTTTTTATGTTTGACCCTGCCATAATGACTCTACTCTGCCTGATGGAAATCATAAGCAGAATCCAAGAGTGATGGTCACCATACTGCGAACGCAGACAATGCAACAATGCAGCATGGTGACCCACACCATGGCGGGCTAGTGATGCTTTCGCATCATTGGGCCTCCGGTCTCGCACTCACCAACGAAACACGACAGCATGATCGCTGTCGTTTTACGTTGATTTTCTGTGCGAGGGTAGTACCGCCCCGGTCGAGCCGGCCCGTTCGTGCTGAAATCAGCGTGGCTCTACTACCTTGATAAATAAAAAAAGACAAGATACTATTCTAGGTATCTTGTCTTTTTTTACTTAACACAATTATAAGGAAGTATATGAATAGATAATATGTTTAAAAATTAATTCATCAACAACTCATAACGTCCCACTGCTGGGTTCGTGTCTCCTTTCAAGAGAGGGTTGAGGCCATACTTCGCCACGCTGGCCAAGTGCGGGTTGGGGACTGGCAAGACAACGATTCGGAGGATATACCCTCGATTTTTTTAAATCACCGAGTCCAATGGGCTATGAGGGCCTCAAGATAGATTAATAAAATGAATCAATTCACATAAAATTTATGGTTGAGCGTTTTATGACGATGTTCCGCATAAACACCTATGATTCTAATAAGTTATTCTTGAAACATGCCAAGTCCGGTCCTGGCTGTAAAAAATGGTTTAAAAATTTTCTTCCTGTGCGGTAATTGTTGATTATAAAAAAATGTGTTATTTTTACTGTAACTCACTGACGCCCAAAGTTGTCTCCATACATACGTAAAAGAGATCGTTTTTTAGTTTTTAGGGTTCCGTAGTGCAGGTCTCGGAACCCTCGTAGTTTTGTGATGTCCGTTCGTCCGTTCGTCCTCGGAATGCTAGAAAGATAAAACTTTGTATGGATATATGTATTTACTACGTCTGCAAAGTGCTAAAGTAAAATCACTAAAAGTTATTTTTTGAGTAGATGGGTGAGTACCATGCTGCATTGTTGCATTGCTGCATTTGCAGTGAGTGTGGTGACCACTCTTGGATTCTGCTTATATGATTTCAAATATGAGGGATTAGAGTCATTTTGGCAGGGCCCAACATAAAACAAAACACATCTGAATAAAACTCAACAACTCTACAGGAAAATCAATATCATTAATTTATCATTAAGATTATACCAATAACTTATTTCATAATTAACTTATTAAAATTACACTATAAATGTCTTGTAAGTACGAATGAACGAGACATTAAAAGGCGAATGTTACATATTTTATGTCAATACTAATTACAGAGGTATAATAATACTTATTTTATATTTCTTGTGTCATTACTTTGAATCATTATCACAGTTACAGGTAGTTGAATGACGCAGTACATGTGATACTACTAATTACTTAATTCACTTTTTTGTAAAGATCCAATTAGATTTAATTACATACTTTATTGCTACTGATATGGCTCATATAAATATACTTTTTTTTTTTTTTAACGTGTGGAAACCCCCTCGGGCCGTCACCCCGCCGGGGTTTACGGCGGGGCGGTGTGTCGGAATCGAACCGACTAAAACCACACGGTGTGCCACTCTGCGCCTGAGACGGGAGGGATCCGGGAACTGCTGTTATTAACACATCCGGACCCCTCCCAGTCATATAAATATACTAGCTGAACCCCGCGGTGTTACCCGCGGTTATTGTTGTACCGCGAGTAACGCCGCGGGGCAAAGTTAGTCTAAAAAAAGTAGCCTAAGTTACTCCCCGGATCATCAGCTACCTGCCAGTGAAAGTCCCGTCAAAATCCGTCCAGCCGTTCCAGAGATTACCCGGAACAAACAGACAGACAGACAGACAGACAGACAAAAAAATTTTTAACTTCATTTTTGGTATATGTACCGTGTATACATACATATGAATTTAGTAAAAAGCGGTTATTTTAATATTACAAACAGACACTCCAATTTTATTTAGTTGTATAGATTGGTAACTTTAGTCGAAATTCTAAATTTAGTTAACCTTAAATTCTCAACTCCCAAATAATCAAAATTGTTTTTTTTTTTTTTTTTATGTTTGACCCTGCCATAATGACTCTACTCTGCCTGATGGAAAGCATAAGCAGAATCCAAAAGTGATGGTCACCATACTGCGAACGCAGACAATGCAACAGTGCAGCATGGTGACCCACACCATGGCGGGCTAGTGATGCTTTCGCATCATTGGGCCTCCGGTCTCGCACTCACCAACGAAACACGACAGCATGATCGCTGTCATTTTACGTTGATTTTCTGTGCGAGGGTAGTACCGCCCCGGTCGAGCCGGCCCGTTCGTGCTGAAATCAGCGTGGCTCTACTATAACAAGTGGCAAGAAATAACTATGTAATTAACTAATTCTGGGGACGGAATAGATGCAAAGTCCGTCTAATGATGACTCAATGACTTTTTGACCCTTGGATGTCCAAATAAAATGAAATGAAATCATTTATTCTGCAATTCGATTACATGAATACTTTTGCAACTTTTTGAGGAGATGAATTCGACCTTTCCTAACTGGACTAGCTCTGAGAAGAAAGGACGGAACAAACTCAGTGATCTTCGTCTCTTTCTTAGGGGACTATGTAAGACAACGTCACTGCAAAGAGAATAAATAACTTGAAATGAACCTCATACCAATCAGTCTGGCAAATGTGATTTCCTCTGTATTCTTAATTCACAAAACACACGGTAGAGGTGTATTTCCCATCTATATTCTATACTAATATATAAAGCTGAAGAGTTTGTTTGTTTGTTTATTTGTTTGAACACGCTAATCTCAGGAACCGCTGGTCGGATTTGAAAAATTCTTTCGGTGTTGGATAGTCCATTTATCGAGGAAGGCTATAGGGTATACATCATCACGCTACTACTAATAGGAGCGGAGCAACAATGAAGAATGTTTCAAAAACGGGGGAAATTTTCACGCTACGGGCAATATAAGGCGCAAACGACGTTGCGTGGGTCAGCTAGTTTTAAGATAAAAAGACGAAATCCTAGTACCTGCTAAACTTTTAAAAATAGAATTTCTCAAAACCAATTTGGCCAAGTCCTGAATCTAGACTTACAATCTCAGGTATAACAAGTTCGTAGTTCTGCCAAGATAAACAAACTTCTGAGGATCATAACTAAAGTTACCGCTTGTTTTAGCGGTGAAACAAAGCTTTTAACTAAATATTGTCTGTTTGTTTGTTCTGATATAACAGGAATAGTGTCTTGGTCTTTATAAAGTTATTGTTGTTTTATCTAACTAGTGGGTTTCAAAATCTTCTGTTCTCTTTGTCATCTAAAACTGCGGCTTTGTCGAGTTTCATTATAATTAGTACAGGGCTTTAGTTATGAAATAATTAACAGACAGTTGTTGAATATCTCAAATCAATATAGGTAAATAGTTGTAGCGAGATACATGTCACAGTAAACTTCCTAAAGCGAATTATGCAGTCATTCATGATCCTGAATTACGCAATCAAAATTCTCGTACTGAGTACACTTAACTTTCTATTACCAAAATCATCTAACCTAATGTATGGAAATGACGTCCTTTAACGCTGTGTCACGTGGTCAAAATAAAATGTTAACCAATGGGAAATGATAATTCGAAATACTTAGAAACACAAGTGCGTTACCACTCTGTTTGTATCTCCTCGAAGAATTGGGGAAAGGAGGGGTTGGTACTTGATAAGATGAGTGGTTCTCTTACACATGTTTCGATGCCTAACTGTTAAATATCGACTTACAATATAAACTATTAGCCAAACAAAGACAATTAAGAAACTTATCAAGTTAAAACATCAAAATGTACCTAATTCAAATCACAATAAGGATGAAAATAAAAACGTAATAAGGATGTGTTATGACCAATTGTAAGTAGTGTGCTGCTATAAAAAGAACTGAAGACATTATGTAGTTGTTTTGATCGGAAGCAGCAAAATTAACACGGTGCTTACGGCTTTAGGAAGTACGCTTTGCGCCTACTCACACAAGTACAAAATCCATCAAGAAAAGGATGTTTACGCGACTGGGTATTGCTAAAGGAAGAACAAATGTATTGCGGACATTTCCCACAGTTATTATAATATTTATATGAATTTCTTGATTAATATGCGCAGACAATGATTTTGTGGTTCCGTAGTCTAAATAAGGAAGTTATATTGTGATGTCCATTTGGCTGTGTTTCCGTTGGTAGCAATCTGGCTTATAGACTGTTAGTAAAGGAAAGCTGTAATTTTTATTTAATTATGATATGAATGCATCAATGTAATCACTCTAATATCTTACTAATATTATAAATGTGAAAGTTTGTAAGTGTGGATGGATGTTTGTTACTCTTTCACGCAAAAACTAAAGAACGGATTTGGACGAAACTTTACAGTAATATAGCTTATACGTCAGAATAACACATATACTACTATTTGCCACGATAACCGACATATACGCGGGCGGAGCCGCGGGAAACAACTAGTTACTTATAAAAGCTAAAGTTTGAAAGTGTGGGTGTGTGTGCGTATTTTGATTAATTTTACAAGTTAAGCGATTCGAATAATTTTGATACTCAGCATTTTCAAAGTATAGTATAGTATTACTTTAACAATTTTAACAAAAATAAAACCGACTTCAAGGTTCGACTCGATTTCTCTTGGATGCCATCATCAGATATTAATGTCCTTATCATGGTACCATCATCTGGACATCTCATACCGACATCTCCTTTCCATAAAAAAAGAAACATCAAAATCGGTTCATAAACGACGAAGTTATCCGCGAACACACATAAAAAAAATATAAGGTCGAATTGAGAAACCTCCTCCTTTTTTTGAAGTCGGTTAAAAGTTATAATATTTAAGAAGAAGCGGTAAGGCATAATGGCACTTCTAAACACGTATAAACATACACAATAATATTATGGTATTTTAATTTCAGGACAGCTGATAAGTTGGGAAAACTCCATATCTATGTACTTGAAGTCTAAAAGGAATATTTAATTCTAAGACTAATTATACTCAGAATAGTTTGGCAAATGTGACACGGCTTTTAAGGTACACCCAACAAAAGCTCATTCGAGTTACCATAACTGTTGATAGCATTTACTTAAGGTTTATGGATTTCCAGTTTATACGGAACTCTAGCAAACGGGATTAAACTGAGTTCGTAGAGGACTTTAAGACCTGTTTAGATAAAAGTCTTTATTTTCCTTGTAGAAAAAAACGCCGGAAATATGCGTAGGTATTGTAATTATGTGTATGTGATATGTATCTATCGTTATGTACACAGATCAAAGATTGTTTTTATAATTTGTCACACTGAATATTGTCATTTCATCATTGGTATTAACAGCTTTTACTGGTCCGTTGCTGGATATAGGCTTCTTACTTACCTTTTTTAACCGACTTCAAAAAGGAGGAGGTTATCAATTCGATTGTTTTTTTATTATTTACTAGCTGAACCCCGCGGTGTTACTTGCGGTCATTGTTGTACCGCGAGAAAGGCCGCGGGACAAAGTTAGTCTAAAAAAAGTAGCCTAAGTTACTCCCTGGATCATTAGCTACCTGCCAGTGAAAGTCCCGTCAAAATCGGTTCAGTCCTTTCAGAGATTACTCGGAACAAACGGACAGACAGACAGACCGACAGACAGACAAAAATTTTTTAACTACATTTTTGTCATATGTATCGTGTATACATACATATGCATGTAGTAAAAAGCGGTTTTTATAATATTACAAACAGACACTCCAATTTTATTTATTTGTATAGATAAATACCACTGCAGCATCAGGTATCAGCTGATCCCAGTCCGCTATAAAACAAATGTGCAGAAGTAGTTTAATAAATTCAATTAAAAATCTTTTTAAAAACAAGCTGTTATTGGAATGCCCTCATAAAGTACTCGTCGAGACGAATTAAATGAGTCCAAACTTGATGGTGCTGCGAAGTTTCTCTACAGAGTTTCTATGCCCACCTTACAGCTCCAGCATCAGATCAGTTTCATATCATCATAGTATTCCATTTTCACGCTGTATACATATGCTTGCAAAATCGGATAAAGATATCAGCTTCAAAATTGAGTTGCAAGATACCATCCTAGCATACATTATACATATATACATTACAAGTTGATAAAAAGCTTGTAAAACAGTGTAGTTACGTAGCTACAATAAACGAAAAAGAAAAAAAAATAAGATACTAAAGAACATGTGAACGATACTACGCAAGTACTTAATGCGTTTATGAATTGCGCGGCAGATTAGAACCATAGTTTCGTAGACTACGAGGCTTTAACAAACAACCCAATCAATGTTTTTAACCGACTTCAAAAAGGAGGAGGTTATCAATTCGACTGTATTTTTTTTTTATGTTTGTTACCTCATAACTTTCGACTGGGTGAACCGATTTTGATAATTCTTTTTTATTCGAAAGCTGGTGCTTCCCGTGTGGTCCCAGTTCAATTTGGTGAAGTTTTTGAAGTCGGTTTTTTTTGTTAAAATTTGTGATTATTGTCCCAGTAGCTTCTTTCGTCATAGAATAAAAGTGCGTGTAGGTACATGCTTGCAATATACGGATCATTCAACTTCAACCATGTTTCTTTCCAATTGCGCTTTGCTCTTATTGATCTAAGCGTGTTGTTAACTATCCCACTTATAAGACTGACAGAGTAAATTCATGGATCTGAGTTGATCTAGTGGTTAATAAAGAAAAAGAAATCCTGACTACTCAACCAGTTCATGGGTTCAATTCCCATCTAGGACAAATCTTTGCGTCCTGAACACGATAATTTGTACTATGTCTGGGTGTAATTTATACAATTATTTTTAGACTAGTTTTGACTCGCGGCGTTACCCGTGGTACGACAATATAATATTTTTATTAAGTATGTTTATCAACAGCTAGCTTCCCATAATCTACGCTTTGCCTAGTATGGATTCAGACGGCCTTATATGAGATGTGTGAATTTCTTTAATCACGCAAACATTTATTTCTTCTGGGCGGGCGACGAAGCCATGACAATTCAAGTCCTTGCTTACTTATAGCCTGGTAAATACCGATTATTTAAATTTAACACGTGTTTACATATATCTGCATTTGAAGTGACATCGTACGAATAGATACCTCTTTAATGGATGAACTGTTTTTTTTAATATTCACCTCATCGCGATTTAGTTTTGTGCAGAAAGAAAGATAGAAAACTGTCCTCAGTTTAAAATTTATCAAAATCTAGGATATGGGAAAAAATCGGGGTATCGAGTCAGGCATTAATAGTAACATTGTAAATTTAATAGTAAACATCTCTGTCTCTATATCTATTTGTCTGTCTGTTGCAGTTTAACGCCTAAACCGCTGCACCGACTTTAATGAAATTTAGTATAGAGACATTGTTATTCTTGAGGAAGTACACAGGCTACTCTTAGTTACTCTGATTATTGACAAACACACAACAATATCCATTTTTGACATACCATACCTACATTGATAACATTTGATCACCCTAACATAGTTATTTAAAACTTATTCTTTTCTCATAGAGGTCAAAATTGTTGTAACTATTATCCTGTAGAAAGGTACTGTCTAAGCGTTGGCTATTCTATATAATTAAATTATTTTGAATATGATTTTAAATTTCGAATGCAATTCAAATGTTTGAATACGCATTTATAATTACGAATTGTAATGACTCTAAAACACCCATAGACTCACAAATGTCTAGACAAGTATTTAAAATTGTAATGTTTGTAATAGATGCGGCTATCAAGCCACACCTTTTAAGGCTGCCGTAACTAGTACATAGGACCTCCAAGGCGTGTCAATTTACATCCTGATTATTCAAGGACTTAAAGGAAAATATTTGAATATTTTCAGTTCTGCCACGATAATTTATACATTCATATTCATTATTTAGAAAAGTCTATAAAATAGTAGCTATTTTCAATTAGTTACCTACTTGTTTAGTACCTACTTGAAACACGACTTAACCTGAAAACGTTGCTTTGTAGTTATTAAATGATATTTTCATGTTACTTAACGTAAACTGTCGAAAAATCCTTATCCAAAACTCACCCAAATTAAATCCTATCACAAATCCTTATACACACACAAACACACAATATCACGTAGCACACACACTATCACTCCGTCGCACGATTAGTTTTCGGATCACGTGGATGCGCGCGCACTTCGAAGAACGCGTGCGAGTGACGCGCGAGCCCGCTAAGCACTGCTTTGAGTGTTTTAACTTACGCGGTAATGTTCATAGATATTGGTTCCATTGCTTCCATTTTTGAATTTGGATTTAGAAGATGATAATAAAAACCTTTAAATTATGATTAAAACTTTTTTAATTCCGCCAATACGTTTTTATAATCATTTAAATGTTATTATTTTAAAAAAGTTTTATAACTAACTACAATTTTATTTACAGAATGTAGGACGGGATAGACATTTATTTTGATGATGCAAAATAATAAAAAAATCAAGGTCAAGGACAGCCACGTACTTATGACTCTTATCTATCAATCACTTTCAGGCGACGGTAGCCATTTACCATCATGCATGGGTACGTACCATATAGTACAACAAAAACCCTAAAAAGTTTGGTGCGGTGGCGTCTGCACATAAAACACCAACACGACCCAACTATGTTCCCACGCCGTTATCTTACTAGCTCACATTATCTTGTAAAAACTGTAAAACGGTTTGTGTCTGTTAACACAACGCTGTTCTGTAAAGGGAAGCTAAAAACAGATAACATTAGAAAAAAGTTGTAAAAACACCGCTCATCGTTTCACTCGAGTTGACAGGAGGTTTAAAGGGTTAACCACTGTTAGGGTTGTACCTGTTAGATAATAACAGTTATTTTAGTTATTATAATAATATTGTCTCATAAACTTTTACAAAGTTTGTAAGAAAGCTGATCAGATCTGGACGAAATTTATCGTCAACTTGGAATACTCTGTTCATTCCAAATGATCACCGAAAAAACTTAGATTTGTCTTAAACAAATATTAAAATAATAATTAATAAATACAATAGAGAATGGACCGTAGCAAGTAGAGATCAGTTTTCTGTGCCTACTCCTCTGTATGTAAATAGGGTAAAATTACTTGAATATTAATGTAAATTAATCCATACATGTAATCTACCTATTAAATCAATCATGACCAAAATCATGTCAAAAGTTATAACTTTACGTCAGCCATAACAAACGCGACTTATTGACTTTTCTGGTCCCAACATAAAAAGGATTTTCAAACATTTTATGGTTCCGGACGGATGTTTCATTGCGTGCACATCCTGACTGCAGTGTGAACTTTATATCTGAAAAGAGTAACTTTACTATTTACGGTCCAGTGATTTTGCTTACGGAAATAGCCCCAACGTTGACAGAAATTATGTCCATATAGCTCTTAGTAGTTTTTAAGGTAATTTTTCTGATAAAGGAAAGATTTTGCTGTGACATCTGAAAGAGTTTTACCATCTTTACAAATAAATAAAATTGGAGTGTCTGTTTGTAATATTAAAATAACCGCTTTTTACATTTTTACTTTTTACATTATCTGCACGTATACACGGTACGCACATATACCAAAAATGTGCCTAAAAATTTTTTGTCTGTCTGGCTGTCTGTTTGCTTGTCCGTCTGTCTGTCTGTCTGTTTGTTCCAGGTAATCTCTGGAACGGCTGGACGGATTTTGACGGCGCTTTCACTGGCAGGTAGCTGATGACTCAGGGAGTAACTTAGGCTACTTTATTAAACTTTGTCCCGTGGCGTTACTCGCGGTACGACGATAACCGCGGGTAACATCGCGAGGTTTAGCTAGTAAATAATAATTTTTGACTTAAGATCATGGATTCTTGTTGAACAGAGACAAGCTAGATTCAATTATTTACTTTATTTCTAGTGGTAATTTTTGGCTAGTTATTAACCCAAAGACACGATTGCTATTTACTGTTATATATCAGAAAGAATATAAGAGTTTCTAAATGGGAATATGACTTGACTCGCGCTCGCGCTGAAATTCACCAAACGCAACGCCGAACGCGCTCGCTGTTGACACCGAATTGAAGTCAAATGCTTTAATAATTTTCTGGCGAGCTCGTCCTAAATAAATGTTTTACCATTTCTAAATTAATTATAGTAATAGATGTCACACTCATATGTAGGTCCAATAACATCGTTTATCACTCATCGTGTCAGTGTTTAATAGATTTATGTCCCTAAGTCGTCTGCCATTGTCCGCCAATTATCCCGGTCTCGGGCAGTCCAATTTTACGATTTTAATTTTTCTTAACTTACAAAAAACAGTGTGTGGGTTTTTGATACCTTGCGAAAGACAATTCCTACCTCGTCTTTTATAATTTTTAAAGAGGTTTCGTTTTAAAGACACTGTTATTGTCTTTAATCTTTCAGTTTTGGTTTGAGGTAGTTTTATGTATAGCAATACACGCAATTTTTCTATCAGCTACGCAGAACCGTTTTGCATAAAATTTGGAATAGAAATAATTTCATGCTTCAGGAAGGACACAGGTTTCTTTTTACTACAATAATCGTTGTCGAACACACGGGTGGAGAAACAGGAAAAAGCAAGTATGAAATATAATTCAACAATTTTTATTCTCCTGAATAAAATAGCATCCCACTTCAAACCGAGCAAGAGAAACGTTGATGGAAGATTAAATTTTATCTCAGAATTTCCTTTGAATATTCGTTTCATTCAGTTGTAGAAAATGAAAGTTAAAATGGAAAATATATTGCTAAGATAGTTGAAAATAAACGGAATATGGTTAAGAAAACCAGTTCTTTTACCGGTATTGAGACAATGATATTTAATACTAGTTTTAAACCGTTGCTTCGGTCGCATAAACAGCTGTTACTTACCTCTTTTGACTTATGTGCTATTCTAGACTGTACTGTATGTGTCTATGACAGATTCAGAACACATGAGCTCAGCTGTCAAAGTATGATTGAGTTACACATCATCATTACCTTCGAGTACCATTTATGATCGAAGATCATTACATAGATCCATGGCAAAACAATATACTTCGCCAGGTATGGCATTCTGACGACCGATATGACGTTATCATCGCTATCGCTGGTTCTGGTTGGTTCATTTCGTGTAATGTTGCGATTCGCTTGCTCTGGTTGGATCATTTCGTGTTAATGTGCTATAAAGTGGATAGTAACGTCACATCGGGCAGCTCTCCCATTGCGAGATATTGTTTTCTTAGACCATGCATAGATCCATGTTTGAAATGTGTCACGATAACACTTTATTATTAAAGCCATACAGCAGATGTTTACTGTATCGAACCTTGAACAATGACGGCGAAACAACCCCGACTCGTGTTTCGATCTTCGTCATTATTGCCCCATAATAACCCAAGAGCTTAAAACGCACGAGAAACCGTTGTAACTCTACAGGAGCTGTAGTTAAAAGCGATACATCCTTCTCTATACTCGTCAGATCTTACTCCAACGGACTACAATTCTTTTAGCGCTTTAGAAAAAAATCTACGTCATAAAAAATCTTTTCCCAAGACGCAGTACAAAATGCTTTCACAGTTTGACGAATCTTGATTCCGAGACTTCTATCGCAAAGGCATAAATTAACTTCCAATTGAATGGCAACAATGTATAGATGAGGGCAACAATGTAAATATGCATTAACAACAATGTATACGAGTATACATAGTAAATACAAATCAGCAATTTCATACTTTAACCCATTCCTAATAGTATCCTAGCCTGACAGTCCTGTTGGTTTAGTCTTAAGTGATCCATTACATAGTAAAGTATGATTATTGTCTTACCTACTTTTGGTTTTCTATAACTGTGCGCCAAAAATACTTTCAACTAGTTGTTCAAAATACTGTTGTACCCGTTTCTATAAAACTATTGCGCAGATAGCTCAACTGCAAACAAAAAAACCGAAATAAACCAATTTGTATGAGTGTTGCACGCGTGCGCTTGCGCACCAATGACTCATTTAACTTGGTGACGTTGTGAGCTTACTAAAAATAGTTCGTGTTTCATTTCCCTAGTTCATAACATTCAACTCGTGTGACAGAAACTATCAAAGTTAAAATTTAGCTTATTATGAAGAATTAAGAATAAGATTTTGCCCACGGCTCCTCCTCCAGCTCATCTCCATCTCCGTCCTCAAGAATCAAAGTATCTCAATGTCAGATTTCATTGAAATACATATACCAAAAATGTAGTTAAAATTTTTTTGTCTGTCTGTCTGTCTGTCAGTCTGCCTGTCTGTTTGTTCCGGGTAATCTCTGGAACGGCTGAACCGGTTTTGACGAGACTTTCCCTGGCAGGTAGCTTATGATCCAGGGAGTAACTTAGGCTACTTTTTTTAGACTAACTTTGTTCCGCGGCGTTACCCGCGGTACAACAATAACCTCGTTCGGGTTAAGCTATAGTTCAGCGGTTAGTTTAGTAATAATTTTATGACTAACCTAGTCATAAAATTATTTTTATAATATAATAATATTATAAGAGAATGTATCGAGGCTATCAATGCAATGACACGGGACAATGGGACAGTAGAAATAAATAATAAAATATTGAATTATACAAATCTGCTATGAAATATTTGAAAGTCTTTACAATATACTCTAATCTATATTTATTTAAGTTGACTAATTTTACTAATGTCATTTGGAACTGTATATGCATATATGTCTACCTGCATGTACCTATCTGTCTGTATGTCTGCCTTTTTCTAGCATTTAGAATTAGAATTGCCATTCAACGTGGCAATGCTGCCAGTCTCTAGGAACGCTACCAGTAGGCAATGGTGCGGAGGAATTTATTGACGCTGGTTTGTAAATATTATTGTTTCTTTTTTTATTATTATTTCCTAGTATCAATGACACACTAGTATTTTAATTTAATTTAAGTATATACTTATGTTTCATTTTCGGTTCTTTTAAACTCCAACATACCTGAAGACGGCCTAACTAAATAAAACTCTTCAAACTTCCCATAAAAACAAATTGATTCAAAGAAATCAAATTTAAAATTGAATTTTCAAAGTTCTCAAGTTTTTTCTTATCCAAATAAAGTTATGGCGAATTTTTCGACGAAGGCAGAAATGTGTTGTTCCTACAAATACAATAGAATCAATTTCCATAAAAAAGTTAGAATTGAATTCTAGAAACTTTTTTATCTTACAGTCTTTTCCATTAAACTTATGGAGAGAAAAAGTATATACTACATAAATACATATACGTAGATACCTATATTTATAACTAGCTGAACCCCGCGGTGTTACCCGCGGTTATTGTTTTTTTTTTTTTTTTTTTTTTTCTCTTTATTTTTTTAAGGGACTTTTACCCCATTAGGGTATGCCAGTCCCATAAGGCCTGAACTTAAACAAATATCAATTTACATATTATATGCTAGACTGTACAATTTAATAGCTTTTTTTGATGTCGGTATAGCCAAAACACTTTGAATTATACCGACATCCAAACAATTCAGGTTTAACTGTGTCATTATTACATCTCTTAAAGATTGATTCTTGACACATTCCATCAACAAATGTTGAACATCGTCCACAATGTTACATATGTCACACTTTGGTGAGTTAGCTCTACGCATTAAATATTCAAATTTTTTAGATGGAACGTGTCCCGAACGCAATCTATGAGCTATTGTAACACACGATCTACTTATTTCTAAGTTACCGAACCACGGTATATGAGGAGGTTCGGACTGAATAGTCTTGTACCAAATTCCTTTTATTTTAGACTGTTCATCAAAGTATTCTTTCCATTCATTGTAGCACCTAACTTTGAATTTATATAATAGCTCGGAGTAATGCGGTTTAATGTTAATATTATCCCCTTCTTTAATTGCTAATCGGTCCGCCTCCTCGTTGCCCTTTATATTGATGTGCGATGGTATCCATTGCAATTTAAGATTTTTTGACGCACTGATATCACGTACCTTTTTAATTATAACATAGGCTATCGATACACCTCTGTACCCAGAGGCGCATCGAGCCAAATGCTGTAAGGCACTTTTACTGTCTGTAAAAATTACAAAGTTTTGGCCACTTGAATCATTTATCCGATTTAGCGCTTCTGAAATTGCAACTAATTCCGTCGTCATAATTGAGACATGTGAGCAAATTTTGTACATAGCGGAGCCATTCGGATAGTGATACGCTGCTCCAATACCATCAGAACTTTTAGAGCCATCTGTATAAAAATGTAGCCATCCTTTGTATTTAACATTTAGTTCATGCACTACGTCTAATCTTAATGAATTAGATTCGTAATCACGCTTTGATGTTTTAATACAATTCAAATTAATACTAATAATATCATCTAAATCTATATAAGACATCCAGGTATCAAGACAAAACATTTCAAGTGGATAGGATGAGCTTATTTCAATATCCTTAACATCAGTATGAGCAGATAGAAGTAAGGGTTTCTTTTTAGTTCGCCAGTATCTACTATTTGATATCAAGTGAAGATCGTTCAATAGCTCAACAGTTGGGTTATCAGTGCAAGATATTGCTTTCGAATAGTATTTAAAAGATAAAAATGTTCTTCGCACGAAAAGCGGTTGTATGCATAATTCACTTTCCATAGCATATACTGGCGTACTTTTAATAAAACCACCTATGATTCTTAAGGCTTGGTTTTGTATTTTGTCAATTTTATACAGATGGGTCCTAGCACAACTACCATAAAGGAAACATCCGTAGTCAAATCTGCTTCGTATTAGGGAAATATAAATAGTTCGTAAATGTTTAGTGTGAATTCCCCAGGTAGGTCCCGCCAAAACTTTAAGCAAGTTTAGAAATTTTGAAGTTTTCTGAGATATTTCATTGATATGCTTTTGCCATAGAAGAGATCTGTCAAGCCATAAGCCCAAATATTTAAAGCATTCCACAGACATCAAAGGTTTCTTATCAATTTCTACGGAAATTTGCCTTTTAATGCGTCCGCGACTAAAAATGCAAATTTTAGATTTTATAGCTGATATTTCTAATCCAATGTTGTCTAGACCAGATACCATTGAGTTTAAAGCTGATTGCAATTTTGCCTGGCATACGTGTATGTCTTTACTACTAACAAAAATAGCAAAATCATCAGCATATTGTGTAAACAGCACCTCATTAATTTGATGGCAAACCTTGTATGTAGCAATATTAAATAATAAAGGAGCCAAAGGATCCCCTTGAGCTAAACCCCTGTGTGTGTATCTTGTATAATGAATTTGTATCTCACTCTGATCTAAATTTATACTTTTTAATGTTAACTGTCTGTCACTCAAAAAGGACCAAATATATCTGCATATGCTTTTTCCTACATACAAGTCATCGAGAGTGCTAGTCAACTTGTCAACTAAAATATTATTATAGGCATCTGTTATATCGAGAAAACAAGCGACTGTAGGTATATGCTTCGAAAAACCTTGTTGCACGTAAGTAACAAATCTTGTGACGCAGTCTAAACAGGAGTGAGCTTTTCTGAATCCAGATGTATACGGGGATAGGATTTATTTGTTTTCAATAAACCATTCTAGTCTAGCTACCAACATATTGTGGAAAATTTTACACAGACACGTTAAAAGCGATATTGGACGGAGCTTTCCCTCACCGCTGGTATTATTCATAGCTTTCGGAATTGGAACAATTAATATGGTTCGCCATTGTTTAGGTATGTATCCCGATTGGAAGATTGCATTATATACATTAAGTAAATATCTTAGTGCAACTAGGGGAAGATTATAAATCATTGAATAGGTGATCCCATCACTACCCGGAGCAGTGTCTTTTCTTTTTATGCATTTCTTAACCTCTTGTAATGTAAAAGGCGATTCCAATATAGCATTACTTGATGCAAAAGATGGTGATTTATTCCTGACTGAATCAGGCGCAAGGTTGTATAATAACTCCTTCTGCTTATCCTCAGATGGAATAGAGCGAGATGGTTGACAATATCCCTTGCTCCATCTCATCTTTTGCCACATATCTGAGACAGAAGTAGTGCTTTCGATATTGCTACAAAATAATTTAAAATGCCTAGATTTGGCTTGTTTTATTAATAGACGAGCTTTTTCAACTTTATTTTGAAACTTCACTAAGTTATCCGGCGAAGGGTTCCTCCTGAAAGAACTCAGCGCCAATCTACGTTCAGCAACTGCTTCAGATAATGATGGATTCCAATATTCTTTAGGTCTAAATTTGCTTGTGGGATTTGTACATAGTTTTTTGAATGGAATATTACGTTCAGCGGCTAGGTTTATTTGATTTTCCAAATAATCATACATAGTTTGAATGTCTTTTGTAAGAAAATAATTACTGTAAAAAGTTGAGAATGTCGTATCTAGATCTGTTTTATATGATTTCCAATTTGCCAGTTTAAAATTTAGTTTTTTGGTAAAACTCGGCATGTCTCGATAATTTAATGATATTTTAATTAGAAGATGGTCACTGCCGAGATTTTCATTTAATACGTGCCACTTAGTCATCAACGCTATATCTGAGGATGCAAAACTAATATCGGGAGAGGTTTTTTGTATTGTTCCATTGACATCCTGGTAGGATCACCGTTATTGAGAGAGATGAAATTACCATCCAATGATGAATCTAATAACTGCGTGCCCCTGTTGTCATTTCTATACGACCAATTTGTATGATGTCCGTTAAAGTCCCCTAGAATCAGAGCTTTTCTTGATATTCGTGAGAACAAACTATCCCAGTCACCCGGATCCGTACGAATTGATGATGGACAATAAACACAGATAATATTCTCTAAAACTTTACAGTTCAATAATTTAATGTGAATAGCTTCTATCCCGGTATTATTAAAGATAATGGGACATACCTGAATATTAAAGGACTTATGAATTATAATGGCCACTCCTCCATATCCATCATGTCTATCATTTCTATAGATATTATATCCACTTATGTTAACAAAATCCGTATTTGAATCCAGCCAAGTCTCACATATTGCAGCGATGTGTATTTTTTCCCTATTAAGAAGCAGTTCAAAATCAGCTAGTTTAGGCTTTAGACTTTGTGAATTCCATTGAATTATATTTACAACAAAATCTTTAAATGAGCTATCCATCAAATAATGTGAAAAAATTTTTAAGTAATTGCTCGCAGTTAAGGAAATATATGATTTTAACTCGTGGACTACCATTTCAAATATTGATACAATCTTATCTTCTAATTTAGCTTTTGAAAAAAATATCTCCTTTATTTTAACAAATATATATCTTATTTTAAACCCTTTTCGCAATTTCTCTTCATTATTGCCAGTTTCACATCTTTGTAGAGGTTCATTACTCATACTTTCTTGTATCATATGTATGGGACACGATTCGGTATTTTGATTTTTCTTACTCTTTTTAATAGTGGATTTCGATCTAAGGCTCATATTCCCTTCGTCTTCTTCTCTTTCGCAAAAATCTTCTATCAGGTCGTCTTGTGAATTTTCTACTGTATATTCTAAGTTACTAAATCTGTTTTGCCTAAGCGGGGGGAACGACTTCTCGATGTTGTTATTAAGATTAAATATTTTCTTTACGTTCCTATATTTGGATGGCCCATTAGTTTTTAGTAGAAAATCCAAGGCGTTCTTATAATTTAAATTTTCTTCAGTCATTATATAACGTATTTTCTTCTCTTTCAAGAAAATAGGACATGTCTTATCAAGTGACATATGTGGGCCCTTACAGTTAAGACACTTAAATGTCTGAGTTTCACAATTGATATGCTCTTTTCCACATTTAGGGCAAAGTATTTTATTATATGGACAATATTTCCTTATATGACCAAATTTCCAACATGCAGAACACTGCATAACTGAAAACATATACTTTTCAACTCCGAATCTACAGCCAAAGGCATATACATAAGGTGGAATCACCGCGCTTTTAAAGCATATTCGAATAGTCTCGCTGTCAACCCATTTACTTTCCAAATTCATTCTTCTCATTCTTTTAACAGACAATATTTCAACTGAACTGCTTAAAGATCCTAGGATTTCTTCTTCGCTCATTTCTAAATCCACCCCTCTAATAATGCCATAAGATACCATACTTTCATCTGCGAAGTTCACTCGAATATCTAAATCTTTAAGTTTCTGACTACTAATTACCCTTTCTGCCTGCTGCTTGTTATTTAAGCGAATAGATACCTTAAATGGGTTTTTGAATTTAACGTTTATTATTCCTTCAATTTTTTCACTGTACAATAATTTTGCCAGGGCCATTTGTTTTGGTAATATTTTTAGTGAGGTTAAAATTATTTCAAAACTACCCTCAGGTTCCGCACTTTCTTGACTAATACGCGTAGAATTTGTATCAGGCATATCAAGTGAATCACTCCTCAAGAATCTCTTTGATTTCCTCTTCGTAACCGTTTTAAATCCCTCTTCGCTACTCTCTTCACTCTTGTCCCGTTGCCTTTTCTCAGTACTTAAACTTGGATTAATCAGTAACAAAGTACTATCCGTCTTTGACATATTTTGCAACTCCCTTTCACAATTATTAATAACTATAGAATCACTTTCTTCCGAATCCTCTTCATCCATACTATTGTCGATCATACTGTTATACTATTATTAATAAATAACAATTAATTAAACCGCACGCGATACGTGTAAAGCGGATAGATACAAGCGCTCGGCACAGCGTCTCGCGCGTGAATGGCGGTTATTGTTGTACCGCGAGTAACGCCGCGGGACAAAGTTAGTCTAAAAAAAAGTAGCCTAAGTTACTCCCTGGATCATCAGCTACCTTCCAGTGAAAGTCCCGTCTAAATCCGTCCAGCCGTTCCAGAGATTACCCGGAACAAACAGACAGACAGACAGACAAAAATTTTTTAGCTACATTTTTGGCATATGTACCGTGTATACATACATATGCATTTAGTAAAAAGCGGTTATTTTAATATTACAAACAGACACTCCAATTTTATTTATTTGTATAGAGAGGGTTACTTCCTTGTTTACTAGGTATTTGAGATTTCGTTACTGTAGAAGTGTAGAGTACTTCTTAGTTAGTTATTTATTATCTTAATAGACATCCTTGTGGTGAGGGATTAGTCTGCTAATCCGCTTTACCACCCCTATTCTTCTCCTTGGTGTCGTAAGGCGCGACTAAAAGAGCGAACTGCAAACACCCCTGCAAATAGAAGGAAGATCTGTGACTAGACACAAATCCTACACCGTGGGAGATATACGACGTACGACGCTTCGGCATAAATAGGTCGGCTCGACCGGAGTGATACCATGACCTCACAGAAAACGGGTGTGAAATAGCGCTTGCGCTGCGTTTCACCGAGTGAGTGAGGATACCCGAGGTCAATTTTTTTTGTACTTGTGGGATCCCCTCTGGCAGTAATACCGCCGGGGTTTGCGGTGGGGCACGGTCTGCTGAGATACCCGAGGCCCATACACCAACCCCTCCCCCATCTCCCTCCCCATCCCTCCAAAGGTCGGCAACGCACTTGTGACGCCTCTGGTGTTGCAGGTGTCCATGGGCAGCGGTAATCGCTTACCATCAGCGGCTGTTAAAGGTTGATCATTATGATAGGCATAAACTTGCAACTTACTCATATCTATACAAATAAATAAAATTGGAGTGTCTGTTTGTAATATTAAAATAACTGCTTTTTACTAAATGCATATGTATGCTGTACACGCTACATATATCAAAAATGTAGTTAAAAAATTTTTGTCTGTCTGTCTGTCTGTCTGTTTGTTCCGGGTAATCTCTGGAACGGCTACACGGATTTTGACGGGACTTTCACTGGCAGGTAGCTGATGATCCGGGGAGTAACTTAGGCTACTTTTTTAGACTAACTTTGTCCCGCGGCGTTACTGGCGGTACAACAATAACCGCGGGTAACACCGCGGGGTTCAGCTAGTTAGTGATATAGTTCGTTCGACGGTCGATGCCGTGATGCGCCTTAGGGCCGTGACCGAGGAGGCAGTGAGCTGTGGCGGCGTGGTGTTGGCGGTGTCCCTGGACATCGTCAACGCCTTTAATAGTCTGCCATTCAGCTGCATCGGGGAAGCACTCCAATACCACGGAGTGCCAGAGTACCTGAGGCGGCTGGTGGCAGACTATTTGCAGGAGCGTACCGTCGTGTACGAGGATCGAGATGGCGCCTTGAGACGGCGACCCATGTCGTGCGGCGTTCCGCAGGGGTCTGTCCTAGGACCACTCCTGTGGAACGTGGGATACGACTGGGTCCTAAGAGGTCGTCTCCCCCCCGGGCTGGGCGTAATTTGTTACGCCGATGACACTCTTGTCACAGCCCGGGGGGCGAACTTCCAGGAGGCGGCGCGCCTGGCCACCATTGGTGTTTCTCTGGTGGTCGGGCGCATCGAGGCGCTGGGCTTACGGGTGGCCCTGGACAAGACGGAGGCCCTGCTATTCCATGGGCCCCGTCGTGGGCCGCCCCCCGGCGCTTCCATAGTGGTCAACTCGGTCCTCGTACCGGTTCAGGCCCAGATGAGGTATCTGGGTCTGATCCTGGACGGTAGGCGGCCTCAGAGGGTATTGGCGGTCAGAGCCATACGCGGATACCGCACGGTGTCGACCGAGGCGGCGTGCGCGTTGGCCGGAACACCCCCGTGGGATTTGGAGGCGGAAGTGCTCGCCGAAGTTTATCGACGGGTGGCTTCTTTCCGGGCGGAGTGTGGCATTCGCCCCCCGCCCGAGGAGGTACGCGAGTGGCGTGAAGCCGCCCGTCGAGCCACGATGGCTCGCTGGTCGTTCCGGCTGGAGACTCCACGCGCTGGCTTCGCCGCCGTGGAGGCTCTCCAGCCGGTCATCCACGAGTGGGCAGGGCGGCAGCACGGGACTCTTTCCTTCCGACTGACGCAGGTGCTTTCCGGGCACGGATGCTTCGGGAAGTACCTGCACTCGGTCGCACGGAGGGAACTGAGTCCCGCCTGCCACCACTGCGACTGCAGTGAGGACTCGGCCCAGCATACGCTGGCGATCTGCCCCGCTTGGGCGTCGCAGCGCCGGGCCCTCACTGCAGTCATCGGAGGAGATCTGTCGCTACCGGCCGTCATTCGCTCCATGGCCGGTAGCAACAGCAGTTTTACCGCGGTCGCAACCTTCTGTGAAGATGTAATCTCGCAGAAGGAGGCGGCGGAGAAGGCCCGGGAGGATGATATCCACTCGGACCCGATCCGCCGCCGGCGAACCGGGCGGCGGAGGCGCGCCTATCAGCGCCTCATGCCGCCCTGAGTGTGGCCGCGGATGGTCGGGATGGGTTTTCCCTTCCATCCGCTCTAGTGGTCACCCGCGAGGGGGCGACGTTACGCGTGTGCCGTACGTCGCCTATTTTGAGAGTTCATCAGCAGACGGTGCCCGCTTCAGTGCGGGCAGGCGCTGGGAGGGGTCCGGATGTGTTAATAACAGCAGTTCCCGGATCCCTCCCGTCTCAGGCGCAGAGTGGCACACCGTGTGGTTTTAGTCGGTTCGATTCCGACACACCGCCCCGCCGCAAACCCCGGCGGGGTGACGGCCCGAGGGGGTTTCCACACGTAAAAAAAAAAAAAAAAAAAAAAGTTAGTGATATAGTTTCTCATTAGTCATGAGCAAAGTGACTACATGGTTGACCTTGTACTCTATGCGGTCGCCACCTTGTTTTCTACTATGCCTAGTGTAGTGGGTTCAAATCCCACGTCAGACAACACTTTGTGTTATCCACAAATGGCAGATGTGAAGTATCGAAATAGTTTCGTATAAAATAAAATAACTGTTTATTACATTAATATTAATTTTTATTTGAATACAAAATTCAAATGCAAATAAAAATACAATTAACAACTCAAATACAAATAAAATAAAATAAATAATATGTTATATTACCGTAACAGATGCTAACAAGGACTTTAAAGCCTGTCATCATAGTCATCAGATGAGCCAGGGAGACTGCAAACGACCCTTTGAAATTCGTCGCCTAATTCTGAAGTTAGCCACGACTGACCACTTTCCACATGTAGGGACAGTCCAATAATGAATCAAGTTCAACCCTCGTCTTGACAAACCCAAACGACAGTGCTGGTGCGGAGGATTTCTCCCTGAAACCATCTTTTCATTCGTCTTAAGTAGCAGTTCCTTCTGTATATTGGATGGTAGAGAAACTAAATTTGTATATGTATGTTATTTATTTTCGGTATATGTATACATGATACATATACCGAAAATATCTATATATCTATACAAATAAATAAAATTGGAGTGTCTGTTTGTAATATTAAAATAACAGCTTTTTAATCAATGCATGTGTATGTATACACGATACATATACCAAAAATGTAGTTAAAAAAATTTTTGTCTGTCTGTCTGTCTGTCTGTCTGTCTGTCTGTTTGTTCCGGGTAATCTCTGGAACGGCTGGACGGATTTTGACGGGACTTTCACTGGCAGGTAGCTGATGATCCGGGGAGTAACTTAGGCTCCTTTTTTTTAGACTAACTTTGTCCCGCGGCGTTACTCGCGGTACAACAATAGCCGCGGGTAACAGCGCGGGGTTCAGCTAGTAGTTAATAAAATTTTTGTCTGTCTGTTTGTTCCGGGTAATCTCTGGAACGGCTGGACGGATTTTGACGGGACTTTCACTGGCAGGTAGCTGATGTTCTGGGGAGTAACTTAGGCTTCTTTTTCAGACTAACTTTGCCCGCGGTGTTACTCGCGGTACAACAATAACCGCGGGTAACACCGCGGGGTTCAGCTAGTATTAAATAAATAACCTAACCTTTCAACATATCTGTCTAGTTTCTTAACTAATACTCAAAGGGATTTATGACAAATGCTACCCTCCATTAATTAATGAGCAAAAATTGTAGTCAGTAAAATCATACAATTATTCGTTTCTAACCCCTGTATGACTTGACTGTATGTAGTGTTAAAATTACAATTAAAATTTTGCCTACTTTAAATGAAAAATACTAAGTACATATATAAATGAATTATACAAGCATTATTGTATAATATTCTACTAAAATATTTCATCTTGAGGACCACAAATGTTACCAAGATTATGTACTTACGAACAAGAAAAGGGAATAAGAAATGACAGTACTTTCTTTGAGGCAGAAAAGGGATTACTGTTATCAATGCTCAATGGTACTCTTATGAGATTAACTTTGTAAATATGGGAATATATTACAAAATGAACAGCTGAATTCTTAAATTCTTCGTAATTAAGAGGATATAGTTTGGTTTTAAGGTTAGCGTTTAACTGACTGTTTGAATCATGTTGAGATTAAATTATGAACCAGAGAAATTCACTGGTAGGTAATCTAATATCCTAATCCTATTCTATATAGTTATAAATGTGAATGTAAGCACGTTTGTTACGCTCTCACGCGAAAACTAATTAACCGATCATCATGAAACTTTGTATACATATTCTTGGAGGTATCAGAATTAACGTAGGATACTTTTCATTTAATTCGAGCGAAGCTGCGAGCGACAACTAGTAATGTCTATAAGTAAGGTATGTATTTTCCATCACATTGGTTGGTTAACCGAAGTAAATAAAAAATAAATAAATACGTTTTTACTATTCGAACTCAAAATTGTAAATCTATACTAATATATAAAGATGAAGAGTTGGCTTGTTTGTTCGTTTGTTTGAACACGCTAATCTCAGGACCGCAGTTCCAATTTCAGTGTTTCGTGTTTCAAAAATTCTTTCAGTGTTACATAGCCATTTTCTCGAGGAACGCTATAGGCTATATATCATCACGCTAAGACCTACAGGAGCGAAGCAACAATGAAGAATGTTACAAAAAAGGGGGGAAATTATCACGGTACGGGCAATAGGAGAAGCAAACGAGTATGCGTGGGTCGGCTGGTAACTTTATATAACTTCAAAACGAAAACCCATTTTATGGTTAAACTGCACGGGATGGGACACATACATAGTGTTATTCGGTATCATCTTAATTGATACTGGTATTTAGATAGGCAATACGAACAATGGATATGTGAGTGACATTAGTTCTACAAACAAAAAAACGTTTTTCATTCAAATCTGACACCATCTATCTATTGACTACTATCTGACACAAAATAGTGTCAGATCCATAAAATATGATAGACAAAGGTAGGACTTTGCCTATCATACTTAATGTTTTTTGTTACTACATATTTAAATTTTCCCACGAGAATTGACACAAATCACTTAAGAATTCTGACATTTATTCAGATTAGCATGAAGACAAACACCAGATACTTTTTATTACATTTCTATGAAACTGAATAGTTCGGAAACTGACTGCTTATTGCATACCAAATATGACAAGTTAAAGGAATCCAAATAAACACAGTTTGTTGAATAAATACCGACTTTATTTTAAAAGGAATAGCTTTGAAAGTTCTTTGTTTTGATGCTGTATCGTTCACATATGCTGTCGAGTAGGGATTCACGCCCGACAAGGTCAAAGCTTCCGCCGCTTCCGGCGATTATTGCTTTTTTTTGCGGTACATGTGCGAACTGATTGAGGGCTCCTGACGGTATTGTTCCGAGTAGCCAGGAGGTCAAGTATTGTTGGTGTTTTAAATACATTTTGAAACGTCTGTTTATTAAATTCAACTTCTGTTTTGTTATTGTAGTACACAACTTCTGATAAATATACATATTGTAGATGAACTGAAACCGGTTATAGAAAAAATGTTGGTACCCATCGCCCATCAGCAGTAATTTATTCTGGGTGGGTTTTTTGATATACCCGAAGCAGCAAACTATCAGACAGTTTACCTGATTAGCTACCGTGAGTCACTACCAGGTTTCATGGACACCTTTTTCTTCTGTGCGGAATTCACCCCGGACTCCACGCGCTGGTGGTCATGCAGGACTTGAATCGATCAAAAACCGCACGCCGTCTCCGGAACTAGTAGCCGGGGAACCTTATAAAAGGTGTTTGTGTGTATTTTTATAAGGTGCACCTTATGAAAAAATCCTGGAACTCCGACGTATCTCGAGCTGTCTATGGCTTGTAGAAGGCGCACTCCAACACTGGTCTGCTTTAAATAGGGGTCCCATGGACAGCAGACTGAACCTTGAGAGACCAACGGCTAACGACTTCTGGTACATTAGGATAACTAACCACTAGCTAACAGCAGCAGCTGGTTCCTACCAAGACGACGTTCGTGTAGAGAAAGTCCAGTAATGAACTAAGTTTCCAACATACAGTCCATATTAGTTGTTAGGCTTAACCTACCTAACCTACGGTCAAACAGAGGCTCTACTCAAATATTTGAAAACATAATCTCCTTCCTCACACATTCATTAAAAGGTAGTAAATAAAGCCACACTGATTTCAGCACGAACTCGCAATGAAAATCAACGTAAATGACAGCGATCGTGCTGTCGTGTTTTGTTGGTGAGTGCGAGACCGGAGGCCCAAAGATGCAGAAGCATCACTAGCCGCCATAGTGAGCCGCCATAGTGTGGGTCACCATGCTGCATTGTTGCATTGTCTGCACGAGCAATGAGTATGGTGATCAACACTTTTGGAATTTGCTTATGCTTTCCATCAGGCAGAGTAGAGTCATTTTGGCAGGCCATACATAAAAAAAACACATTCGCATAAAATAACTCATGCACAATTAACTCACATCGACACTTTTAAACTATTATTTTATAATTATTAAATAAGTGTACTACTGTTGTTAAAACAAAATGTTTTTAACCGACTTCAAAAAAAGGAGGAGGTTTCTCAATTCGACCGTAAATATATATTTATTTTTTTATGTGTGTTCGGGCATAACTTCGTCGTTTATGAACCGATTTTGATGGTTTTTTAATGGAATAGAAATGTCCCAACGGTGGTACCATGATAAGGACATTAATATCTGATGATGGTATCCAAAAGAAACTGAGCCGAACCTTGAAATCGGTTTTATTTTTGTTAAAATTGTACTTGTTAAGTGTTGATAATTATTGTCTCTATTTCCTGGATCTAGGATTGAAGGTGCTGGCGACTGTAGTACAATTTAAACTAGCACGGTTGTCAACGAATTCTCTTATCCTAAACTAAAAAGTTATTAATAATAAAAACCTTAGTGCCAGTGGCCTGTATCTCTGCTTGCAACCATCTCTCCATCCATCCTTAAAAACCCTTCCGTATTTCAAAATAATTAATAGGCCCAATGAAGCCGCCATAATATGGGTCACTATTCTATATGGTTGCATCATCTGCGTTCGCAATGACTATTGTAACTACTAGTCTTGAATTCTGTTCATGCTTTCCATCAGGTAGAGTAGACTCACCTAGACTGCACTAAATAAAAAAAAAACAATATTTGTATTTTTTTTGGCAACACTTCACATAGCTATCGACTTTGGACTAATCTATACAAATAAATAAAATTGAAGTATCTGTTTGTAATATTAAAATAACCGCTTTTTACTAAATGCATATGTATGTATACACCAAAAATGTAGTTAAATTTTTTTTGTCAGTCTGTCTGTCTGTCTGTTTGTTCCGGGTAATCTCTGGAACGGCTGAACGGTAGCTGATAATCCAGGGAGTAACTTAGGCTACTTTTTTTAGACTCACTTTGTCCCGCGGCCTTACTCGCGGGTAACACTGTACCCCGATAACACTGCGGGGTTCAGCTAGTAATATATATAAGCCTTCCGATTTAGATGTGTTTTATTCCATTTATATAAATTAAATGCACAATAATTTTCTTTTATAACCACTAAGAAAATTCATAAGAAAAACCGTAGCCTCGAAATCGCGTGAGCGGCTCAACTAAAAAGCCTCATACACGGCTATTGACCAGTAAAATAACATTTTATTGCCTCCATAAATCAGTGAACCAGCATCTAGGCGCGAGCGATACGAATGAACTGGAAAATCCTTTTTGTTCTTTAGTAAAGTAATTTATTCGCTGATATGTAACGACCGAACCTATGTAATAGCGTTTTCAATTTTTTTATATGTAATAGGGGGCAAACGAACAGACGTATCGTCTGATGGTAAGCGATTACATAGACACGCGCAACACCAGAGGAACATCACTTGTTCGTTGCCGGCCTTTGGGGGATGGGGACGGGGATGGGGGGAGAGGTTGGGGTATGGGCCCCCGTTATCCTCACTCACTTGGTGAAACACTACGCAAGCGCTTTTACACACCGGTTTTCTGTAAGGCTGTGGTATCACTTCGTTCGAGCTGGCCCATTCGTGCCGAAGCGTGGCTCTCTCACGACAAATATATATATCTGTACAAATAAATAAAATTGGAGTTCTGTTTGTAATATTAAAATAACCGCTTTTTACTTAATGCATATGTATGTATACACGATACATATACACACATATGGAGACACTCCAATTTTATTTGTTTATATTGATACAAAATAGTTTGTATAGCGATATGTTTTTTAATGCGATTTTTTTTTAAATCTCTCCCTTAATAAAAGCCGGGCCTGACACCCTTGTCAGTAGAGTAATCGACACGCCTCTCTATTTTCTGCAATCTCTTTGACATCTTAATAGGCCCCGACTCCCACTTTCGCTTCTATTTATTGATGTACGTTAATCTTTCTTCGTTTCGATCTTCCTCATTTTCAGTTTTCAGTATTGTTCTAAAGAAGTTGTATTGTTGTATTGTAAAAGTTCTAACTTTTACAATATTTTCCACAGGTTTGGAGACTGTCTGTTGGACGGGACAGTCTGTCAACAACAACAAGACAAGCTGCAAGAGCGGGGTTGGAAGCTCTCCCTCATCCGCCATACTCACCAGACCTTGCACCTACCGACTATTACTTTTTCCAAAATTTAAACAACTTTTTAGTGGGTAAAAAATTCAATTCCCGGGAGGCAGTACAAAATGCCTTTGAGGAAAGTTTGTTGCCTCCCGTCCAGCTGATTTTTACAAGAAGGGAATCAATAAACTGCCAATGCGTTGGCAAAGATGCGTCGATTGCATGGGTGATTACTTCGAATAAAAGAAATAAAAAAGTTTGAAAAAATAAGTACTTTCACTTATTGCATACAAAACGGCAATTTCAAAGGTAAAGACCTATTACATGTATGTGATATATTTGAACGTGATCCTCTAGAATATTCGTATAAAAGTCATGTTAACAGTAATCTAGCACACAGTTTTCCCATTACTGTTACCTGTGTATACGGGTGTATAATAGCAAACAATCTTCATGTCTTATAACTTCAGAATTATACAAACTATATAATCAAGTACAAGCATACAGTAAAACCGATTCAATAATCTCCGAATACCCCTATATTGAAACTGTCGACGGAGTGTTCAATTTATGAAGTGCAAATGCACACAAATTAAGCCATACTGAATATACAACGGATCGATAGTCAAGCGATAGTTTAGTTGAACGCAAATACCTGATGTGATAAATAAATGATACCTGTCTGATATTTGATGAGATAATAGTTATATAGATAGACTAGAAATTTCAATGGTTTCATTGGTTTTCTTTTTGCGGTGCCTCTGAAGTAACTGAGGTTGGCTCTCAGCTCTGCATTCTTCTTTCTGAATTTTGCCAGACGAAACAGTTCTGCCAAGATTTTCTTCACCTTTCGAAATGGCGTTTTATGGATACTTTTCTCGTCATAATTTGATGGGTGACGGAAAATGTGACCCAGGTAGCCGACCTTACGCTTTTTTATGTTCGAAAGTTGATCACGGGATTTCCGAACACGTCGGAGAACCTCCTCATTCGTGACTCTGTAATTCCAGTTAATTAGAAGCATTAAATGTGGATTCATTGGTCTCCAACTCATAACTTTAAAGTGATTGTCAGAACTATCAATCTACCGGTATAGCAAACTGATTATGATACAACGTACGATGTTGTTGTGTGTTTCAAATGAATTTCATAAAGCCAATTTAGTAGGTAATGCACAATGAAAATATTCTGTGTTACACTCTAGTGCGTTGCAACCTTAATCATTCTATATTAAGGCTGTGGTCAAGGATAGTGTTACAGCATAGTACCAATTTAGATATTTTATAGTGAAAATGTAATAAAATAACCCCTTGAAACTTTTGTTGTTATGTATTTCAAGGATATTAAGTTCTGAAAATGTTTTATTAATAAACGTATAAAAATTGTAACGCATGTATGGAAATATTTTGTTATCAAATATGGATAACTTGATTTTTATATGTAGAGAACTGACATGCAATTGGAGTGGCTGTCTAGCAGTGGACTATTGCTAATGATGAATTCATTCATCCATACTAATATTACAAATTCAAATGTTACTTTGTCTGTCCGTTATGATTTCACAGCTAAATCGCTACACCAGTCTCAATGAAATTTGGCATGAAGATACTTCGATTCTTGAGGAAGCACACAGACTACTCTTGACTACGATAACCAACACACACGTGGGCGGAGCCGCGGTCAAAATCTAGTGTGCTATAAAGTTTAAATAAATAAATATTTCGGACATCTATCACACAACGCCATCTAGTCCCAAGCTAAGCACAGCTTGTGTTAAGGGTACTAGACAACTGATACAAATACATATATACTTTTTTTTTGTATATGCATACATATTATACATAGAAAACACCCAAACTTCGAAAAAAATATTTGTAGATCATACAAACATTTGGTCCGACCCGGGAACCGAAACCGAGACCTCACGATCAGCAGTCGCACCAGCCAACCGCGAGACCAACGTGGCAGTCAAAGTTTAAAAAGTTAGATTGTGTTACGCCTTAATTTTCTTCTGTCTGCCTTCGTTACTATTATTTTTAGTAAAAATATTTCCTGTTCCTAAATATATCACTCACAAAGTCTAGGTATATTGACGTGACGAAAACAGCATCTAAAACTTATCTTTATTGTCATTAATGTTTATTTTATTATAAACACCACACGAATTTTTATTCGTGCAGAATTTAATCTGTTTTTTTTATTTCAGATTAAATTCTGCAGTGAATATTGAAATACAATGGGTACACCAGTGTGCTCTGCAAGCACGGTCCATCAATCATCCGCAACCGATCGACTGGAAACACCTGGCGGGGTCACTGACCTCGCTTCGTTTGTAATGGATGCTCAACTATCTACAGACAGCATATTGTTCATCTGTTTTCTATATTTCATTCTAATATATGCAGTTAATGGGAATTTGATTTCATTTGCTTTGATTTTTATTGAATCACTGGAGATGTATTATACCCGTGGGAGAGCCACGCTTCGGCATGAATGGACCGGCTCGACCAGTGTGATACCACGGCCTCACAGAAAACCGGTGTGAAATAGCGCTTGCGCTATGTTTCACCGAGTAAGTGAGGATACCGGAGGCCCATACTCCAATCCCTCCCCACATCCCTTTCCCCATCCACCAAAGGTCGGCTCTGGTGTTTCAGGTGTCTATGGGCGCCGATAATCCCTACCATCAGGCGTCTGCTCGTTTGCCATCGATAATAAAAAAAAGACGAAGGTACTGGTCTCAAAGAGATTGAAATATAACTTTTACGAGAACGGAACCTTGTTTAACATTTACTATTATTCTAAGGCCCTGTTTCACCGGTTAGATATGAGTTTCGGATAGGTTATCTGGAAGGTAATATTACGTATCTTCCATATAAATTGTGACAAACCATCTGTCAGATACCGGTAACCGGTGAAAGGGGAATAAGAGCCATAAATAAAGTCACCACTTGCTGATAGTCCCTGATAGACAAAGTCTCTTAACTTACCATGGATTTCGGTTTGACAAGTCTTACATATCTATACTAATATATAAAGCTAAAGAGTTTGTTTGTTTGGTTGTTTGTTTGTTTGTTTGTTTGTTTGAACACGCTAATCTCAGGAACCACTGGTCCGATTTGAAAAATTCTTTCGGTGTTGGATAGTCCATTTATTGAGGAAGGCTATAGGGTATATATCATCACGCTACTACGAATAGGAGCGGAGCAACAATGAAGAATGTTTCAAAAACGGGGGAAATTTTCACGCTACGGGCAATATAAGGCGCAAACGAGGTTGCGTGGGTCAGCTAGTAGATATATATTTCAGTTAAACATGTATTTTATGGCATTTTTTATCTGATAAATAATGTTAAATTGCAAAAACTATCTGACACTTTATCAGAAATTAATGAAACTGGCGCTTAATATTATATTTAGATCCTTCTTTGGAAATTACTTTTATAGAAAAAAAAACGAGGACACAAAGAAAATAAGGTTTAGTAATAGGAATTATTGTAACAATCATTATCTCCCAGGAGTATTCTTGAACGAACTTAGAACTACTTAAAAAAATATTTAAAACTAGCTGAACCCCGCGGTGTTACCCGCGGTTATTTTTGTGCCGCGAGTAACGCCGCGGGACAAAGTTAGTCTAAATAAAGTGGCCTAAGTTACTCCCTGGATCATCAGCTACCTGCCAGTGAAAGTCCCGTCAAAATCCGTCCAGCCGTTCCAGAGATTCCCCGGAACAAACAGACAGACAGACAGACAGACAGACAGACAGACAAAAATTTTTTTAACTACAGTTTTGGTATGTGTACCGTGTATACATAGCTATGCATTTAGTAAAAAGCGGTTATTTTAATATTACAAACAGACACTCCAATTTTATTTATTTGTATAGATTTAAACGGTACGTAGCGAGAATAAAATTGAAAACATGTCGAAAAACACGGGTAGATGAAAAACCTCGCAGATTTAACGACGACGGCGAGTGTGCATTACAGAGTCAGCAGACAGGCAACACAAAGGAATCTATATGGTACCTACCTAATATGTTTTAAGCACCTGCATGCAAAATCTATTGAAAGCGACCGATATGTTGTATTTTTTTCTATTTTTACCGCCATTTTTACCCGACTACGGCAAAGCCAAAGGAGGGTTATGATTTTTACAGGCTATGTTTGTATGTATATATGTATGTATGTATGTTCATTTGTTCCAACATAGCTCCTTAACTACTGATTAGAACTGGACAAATGAGGTGTTGTTAGAAGCGTCATGATTGTCTTCTGGTTATAGGCTATATGACGGGTCACTGAATCTAATGTGGCGCCCTCTATCCGACATAAAGTACTGTATTAAAAAATAAATTTTAGGTAAATATGTCGTGTTTGGTATCATTGGAAAGGGCGTTACTTGTACATTTCAAAAATATATATATTATTAGCATTTTCTGTGACTTTGTCCGTATTTATTCGATAATTGTGATATTTCTGTGGTAAGTATTATAAAAAATTACTTTGCAAAGAAATTAGTATTAGAGAGGCACCAAAACATTTTAAATTAAAAAAGGAACTAAAACCCAACTACGACAAAAGACGGTGCTGAAAAAGCATGAAATAAGTTTCAAAAACCGTAGTCACGCGTTGTTAAAGTGTTATGGACTATGGTGCATTACACTACATGGACTACGGCTTTTGAAACTTTTTAATGTACCATAGTCCATAACACTTTAACAACGCGTGACTACGGCTTTTAAAACTTATTTATGCTTTTTCAGCATCGTCTTTTGTCGTAGTTGGGTTTTAGTTTTCACTTTTTTTGTATTTTGTGAATATTTGCCATTTTGTTGAGGTTGGAAATGGATTGACTATTCGAAAAATATCTTATTGACTGAAATGTATTTTGACGTCAATATAATTCTGTCCTTCAAAGTATATCACATAGAAGCCTCTAAGTGTATTTGTATCTATACAAACCTATGTACGAGTATATATAAAGATTCTTAGAATTATATCTTTCCTATGTGTTGTGCCTCTGCGTAGCATTGCAGCAGATACATTTTGAATAAAATGAGTTAAATTTGTGCATTAGTGAGAATAATGATCAATGCGTATAATAAACTGTTCAGCATTTGAAAGATAACCCAACTATTTCTACTACTTTACAACTACAACAGTAACTTTAATTGTTACAATGTTCGGAATAAAGTGCTGTGTCAATTTTTATTTATTTAGGTTCCAAAATAGAACTTGAGCTACTTTTTTAGCGAAAATACGGAGATCTAAATCTGTATGAGAGATCTCAGAAGACAAAAGTGGCATCAAATATGGTGGGTTTTGCCTTAAAATATATATGAAAAAATAAAGACATAAAAAATTGAGATTTTTCGTTAAATTCTGATCATTTACTAAATATTCCGAGTACGTTCTAATACAGATGCATATTAAATAGATGATACTATGGGAGAATAACAAGAGGACAGTTGGTTCCCACATAAGCGGATCTGATTAGATGACCTTGGAGTGTTCTAATTATTATTAAAATGAATACAAAACCGATATGTAGATAGAATCATAATTTTGAGAAACTTGAGCTCCTGGTATTTCTAAGATATGTAGCTACTTAATAACATAAAATTAATTACTTAATTTTGTTCATCACTGAACATTTTAGTTACCAATTCCATAACCATAAGCCCTATTCAGTGCGTCGCGGACCATCCGTTGCGGATGAATTCGTCGTTCAGTGCTGCGCGGAACTGTCCGTATAGTGTGTCGCGGATAGCTCCGCGTAGCACTGAACGCGTTGTATAGACTTCATGCATTGTACCATCCGTCGCGGGCATCTGCGTCGGTCATTTGCGTCGTACTGAATAGCGGAATAACAGCGGAGATACTAATTCAGTAACAATTCAAATTCAACCTAAATTTCTTCAGAATACAGTTTGGAAGTACTGACTTGAGACCACTGTGAAGGAGGCATACTCAGCCTCCTTCACCCGCCAGCGTGACAGTAATGATTGCTGGCTCTCTGAATCTCGATCAAAAAGATTGGTGCTTAGACTTTAGGGAGTAGGTGCGTACCTATAGTTGTATTTCAACAGGTATTTCTAAAATACTGAGGCCCATGTTGAACGTGAGTCGTGTCATACTTAGCTAGTTGTCTAGGATTACGTTTATCAAAGAGAACTCCATATTTTTTATGCAATCAATGTTCACGGATTTAAAACAGATACCTTTGTGATTTTTTCGGTATTTCTTTCTAATGTGAGTCTTTAGGAAATGCTATTACCTTCTAGCTGTAAAGTCCAACGAGTAAATTATCTGTAAAAGATTAATTTACACGTATAAATATAATTTATCATCACTACTATCGAAGAAGGTAACTCCAAAGGTGTGTCTCCTGCTCCTAAATATCACCAAACTAACTAACAAAATGTGTTAGCAAAACCATTGCAGTCTCCTGCGACTTTTAAACGAACATCAAACACGAACATCAAACATAGGGACACGGTATCTAATGGCAAGCATCGATACTGTACTCACGAGTAGCATCGAAAACAAAAGTAACGTACTCATACAAGTATCGAAATGAAAGTATCGAGTATTTTCTTACCGAGGCCTAATGGCGAGTTTTTTTTTGGTCCGTCAGCCAGAAGTGGTTTGATTGACAGGTTGAAAAATCATTCCGTAATAAATCAGGACATAAAAAACAAGTTTTAAAGATTATCTACCCATTTAAAACTTTATTTCTTAATCGATACCATACCTGTCCAAAAGTACTCATTGAATAAAGGTATCGAGTACAAAAGTATCGGTATCGAAAGGGAAAATACGCGAATCGTGGGTGTGTTTCTCAAATTAAGGTAAATTTAGACACTATGATAGTTTCTACGCCACTTTATATGAGAGTTTTGACTTGAGTGCCTGAATTAGGACCAGATCCGAAATAAGTAACAAAATAGTTATTTCATTTTGAATATAATTAAATTGCTCATAATGCTGATGTTAAGTGACCTTTTAATATTATTTAAATTGTTCTTTATAGTATAAATATGAAAAATATTAGTTTTAATATTAGTTCAGTTCAGTTTCATTTTACGAGAAGCATAAAATTAAAGTAAAAAAAATAGGTGAATAAGTATCAGCTACTTAATTATAACGAAAATGATCACCGGTTAGCAAGGCGATAACATCCGATTTGTAAATGAGAACGATTAATCTTTACCTCTGCATCGATTAAAAGGAAGAATGTTATGTGGTAAATGCACAACCTCAATGTAAACAAATGAAATTGCCCCCTCCTCTCCGCAGGCGAACACGGGGATATTTTCCGTCCGCTTCAAATAACGTGTTTGCTTGTTAGAACTTAGAACTAACAAAACTGTTAGGCCACGCCCGTATTTTGTTAGATGTTTGATGTTACGCGTTAAAAAACATCAAAAGTGACGCAGGAGACCCGGCTTAGTGATGACATCAAAACCGAAACAAAAAGAGATAAACAAAACCCTGTTTGAGATTCAACACGCCTGCCATAAATGTCGTGGCAATAATAAAATGCCTGATGCATGTACCCCAATTCGTTTGTCGACATCCTAATTGTCGATAATCGTGGCATTTGGAAAGAATAACACCCTTTATTTTGCTAATGACCTGTGAAGGTTTCGGACGATATTGTTTTGATGTAACGTGTGTAGATTTAATTGTTGATTGTTTTGTATTCTGTTTACGTCTGATTTTGATTTGTTATGTACGATGGTTAATGACCCTGACTCTTGATTCCCAAACGGAACAAATATTTATGTGATGCGTACCATCGTTTTTTTACGAACAACAATTTAAATATATAATATGAATTAAGCAGTGTAATTATCCATTTAACTGTCATAAGGTCTGACTAATTTAGGATCAGATAACCGAGTGTACACGATAGCGATATATGAAAGACTTTGAAGCATATTTTAAATATTCAGAATAGATGGTGATCTCCAGATTCCTGATTTTAACTTTAGGCATTATGCAAAGTTGATTGGAAGTCAATACAGCTCCTATTAGTTGTTTGTAAGTAGCATATTAGGGGCCAGTATCACCACTTGCTGATAGATAGACTATTTTCAACTTAATCGCCAGATAACTATAGATTCCGGTTTCAGCATAAGTGTTGGATATAGATAAATATGTCAGATAACATATTATGTCAGCAACCTTTATCTGTTAAATAGTATTTATGAAAGAAGAGTAAATGGTGAAACTAGCACTAAAGCTGTTGTTTATTTCAATTATTACACCACAGCAAAAATAACAGCGTTTTAGCTTCTTGGAATGTCAGCCAAAATTTATGCCAAAGGAGCAAGCCCCACAAATGAAGCACATCCTCGCTACAAGGTACAGCTGATAGCCACTAAGAGAAATATACCAATTCTATGCCTATTTAAATAAATAAAATAAATGTTTTCGACATCTAACACAAAACGTCATCTAGTCCCAAACTAAGCAGAGCTTGTATTATGGGTACTAGACAACTGATATTAATACTTATATATTTTTTTTTGTAAATACATACATATTATACATAGAAAACACCCAAACTCCGAAACAAATATTTGCAGACCATGCAAACACTTGGTCCGTCTCGGGAATCGAACCCGAGACCTCAAGAACAGCAGTCGCGTATAGGTGCCGGCATCTAACTTGGCCAAACTTCGGCGTAGTGGAGGAAAGTTCGCGCATAGTCACTAGTGCAACAAATCAAAACAAGCAAAATTGAAATGTAGTCGACTTACGCACCAATCGCTTGCTCGGAAACCGTGCTACCATAATCCTAGCACCAATCGCTTGCTCGGAACGGTGCTACCGCAGTCCCCGCGTCTATTTGTCAACCAAAGAGACCTAAAAACGAATACTGCGCATCTAACGAATCTTGCCAAGTTAAATGCCGGCACCTATACGCTACCACTGCGCCACCGAGGCAGTTAATTTAGTAGGTGTTATATAATTATACTGTATCTATTTTTAATAGACACACCCACGTACACGTTAAATTCAAATACCTTGACCAGTGACGGTTACAACACGGCGTCAACACGTGTCACGTACGATTTGTATTCACGTGACATAGCCACGTTAAATCACTAGCTATCAAACATTTAGTTCGTGAACTGTCCAGAGAATTTTGAGCAGTTAGGCTTAGTGCATAATAGCGGGTAACTATTACACTTCAAATAATACTTAAATTTGTCTATGAATATATCCTGTTCCAGGTGGACTTTAAAAACATTCCTCCAACAGAGGACAACTAGACTTAGAATAACACACACACACAAAGTGTAGTCCAAGGTAAGGTTTGATTTCAAAACACTTGACGCAGTAATTTTGCATCGAATTTGTATGAGCCACCTGTGTCTTGCATCAATATTAGAATTTTTAAGAATTGAGAGTATTCCTACTGACACAGTTCTTTTTTATGGAACAGGGGGCAGACGAACAGACGCATCGCCTAATGATAAGCGATTACCGCCGCCCAAAGTCACCCGCAATGGCAGAGGCGTCACAAGTGCGTTGCCGGCCTTTGGGGTATGTGGGGAGGGATTGGGTGTGGGCCTCCGTTATCCTCACTCTCTTGGTAAAACAACGGTTTTCTGTGAGGCCGTGGTGTCACTCCGGTCTTGCCGGCCCATGCATGCCAAAGCGTGGCTCTCCCACGTTAACACAATTTTTCACCTGTTTGTTTACCAAGATTAACGGGTTGGCTTCAACGGTGATATTGAGAAAGTTGTATTTATGTTACGGCTAAAAGTCGTTGTACGGTAGAACCTAATTCTAACTGCGATCGATAGGCGTTGGTTAAATTTAGGAGTATCCTTTTTATACCAGACCGACCGGTGATAATACGTTTTTTAGTAGTAGTAGAGTCTGAGACCATATATATACAACTGCCGAGACTTCACGCACGGCATAGCAAAAAACATAGTACAACGCCATCTACCGAAGATACATCTAAGTACTGATTAACAAACAATGGAGTAATTACTAATCCCGCATCGCGATATAGAAGTTCTCGCGCCGATAAGCAAACATACAAGTCACACATCGACCACCAAGCATACATACGACGATACGCCCTTTTATTTTACCCCACTATTTGTGTGAAATATTTTAAAATCGTTTCTTAGCAGGCATGCAGCTTCTCTTAAAACTATTAGCTGCCTAAATTTTAAATCATAGTGTCAGCGGTTTGGGCTACTGTCTGTCACATGTATAAATAATGGCCCATAATCGGCTAGTTTTTCATAAAAAATCAAAAACAACTTCACATTTAATAAGAAAACAAAGTAATATTTCCTTTAACGTTTCTCTTTATTGTTTGCGAAGCTGACATATTTATAGACGGTCCTAAATCTCAGAGTGACCCATTTCCCTCAATTGACTTTTATTACATCGGGTGTAAGATTATTATGATGGGTATTCCGTTTCTGCGTTAAGTCCGTTATATAATTTATATACATACTAGCTTACGCACGCAACCTCGTTTGCGTCTCCTGTTGCCAGTAGCGTGATAATATTCCCCCGTTTTCAAAACAATCTTCATTTGTGCTCCACTCCTATTGGTCTTAGCGTGACGATATATAGCCTTCCTCGATAAATGTACTATCCAACACTGAAAGAATTTTTCAAATCGGACCAGCGGTTCCTGAGATTAGCGCGTTCAAACAAACAAATATATAGTATAGAAGTATATATATTATTATGTAGGCTTTAGTCACGTTTTCATGATGATCATCAGTTAAGCGCTACATACAAAATAACATATGATCCATACCAATATTATAATTTCGAAAATAATTATGTCTGTCTGTCTGTAACGTTTTCACTTCTAAACCGTTGAACAGTCTTGAATGACATTCGGTATAGGGATAGATTGGACCTTGGAAAAGGACATAGGTTACTTTTCGTAGCGATATAATCGATATTCACATGGGGCCTACTTGATGTCATCGCATCCATTATTATTATTGTTTTGAAACACGAAGAAAGCCTTCTCAAAAGCAGTCATTTTATTGAAAGTTTACTCGTGGTCACAGATTTACATTACCAGGTTACATCACAGTCATTATCATCTTACACATAGTAGTCTGATCTTAAAGCAAGCGGAGACTGTACCATGGTAGCTCACTTCTTGATAAATATACTAACTATATTTCTACATAGATAAAAGTTACAGGTATTTTATTTATTTATTTATGTTGAGGCGTTTTCCACATACAAAGCAAACAGAAATATACACCACAGCACCATCTACTAAAAATACGTCCAACTAAGGAGTAATGAAGGAAACGAAGAAACTTCCAATCCTGAATTGCGCATGGAAGTTCTGGCGCTGATTAACATATATACAACATTCCAACATTAACTTCGGGCCGTAGCCCTAGAGACAAGATCGTCTCGCCTGGTCGGAGGATCCTCCCTTTGTGTCGGAGGGATATGTCACCCGTTCCTCTACAATGTGTTATTTCCTTACAGATAGACCTAATGGGATAGTGACGCTAACTTATAGTTCTATTATTAAATCCATTGCTTTACAGGTTTCCCCAGCCATCCGAGAATTGTACCCAGACTCAGAATAATTGGTTGTGCTTATCACACAATATCTGTTCTAGTAATAGAACCCAAGACCTCCGGCTTAGCAACCAACAACTCCGGCAAAAACTGTTGTAGAGATGACAACTCAAACACAAGTAAAGAACTCCCGTGTGGACTTGAGTTTATTTCTTTAAATGATAATAAAAAAATACGCATACGACTATTGTGTCAAGAAACTTGTAGTACGTTTACACATGTGATTGTTTTTGTAGCTTTAAATGTTGATGTATTGTTATGGAAAAAATTGGATTCTGAATAACAATAGTAAAGTATGTAAATACTAGCAGACCCACGCAACCTTGTTTGCGTCTCCTATTGCCCGTAGCGTGATAATTTTCTCCCGATTTTGTAACATTCTTTATTGGTGCTCCGCTCTTATTGGTCTTAGCGTGATGATATATAGCCTACAGCCTTCCTCGATAAATGTACTATCCAACACTGAAAGAGAGATTTCTAAAGCTTCTATGATTAACAGAGGTACTATGTAATATAGACATGATCATCTTCATAGCCATTATTATTCCCAAGATTTGGGGTCGGCTACTAGTTCAACCGGTTTTACCTGAACATCAGTTTTTACACGGAGCGACTGGCACCGGAACTCCGCAACCGTGAGTGTGAACTGAATTCGAAAGTCGAACTAGTTGTCACTATATTTGAGGGCACTGACTTCCCAATAACGATTGCTATAAATGTTCATGACAACCGGGACCAATGGCTTAACGTGCTCTCCGAGGCACAGGCGCGATCACCGCCATCTTCTATACTCCGGGCTGCCATTAAGAATATCTTGCAAGAAAAACCCAACAGCAGTCCGACCGAGGAATCGAACCCGAGACCTCTTGATCTGCAGTCGCTTACGCTAACCACTAGACCAACGAAACAGTCAACGAGACATTACTATGTTATATAGACAGTTATATAATATTGCCTAAAACAAGATGGTCAACACGCATATGACTGTTCTTTTACAACCACAATCGACTACCAAAACCAACAAGCAGGTAGTATACGTTTTTCTCATTTGGCATTTATATTTTGATCCCAAACTGGAAGTAAAGGTTTTATCGGACTATGGAATGATAGTTCCTACATAGATTTTTAATTATAATTACATAGATTGCAGCCTGCTTGTGCTAATCGGGATCTTGCACTCTCTGCAACAACGTTTTTAAATAAACATCCATCCTTACTGATATCAGGGCAAACAATGCAGCCTAAATCCAGTAGGTAAGTCGTATATCCGATGCTGCCAGTGATTAAGATTGATTCGTAAAGATAATTGAATTTGTCCGCTAATCCATTTCCTTAAGCCCCGGATTAGGTATATGTTCCACGGCTGTTAATTGGAGTCACTTTAACTGTGTCCATTTACTGCTCGGTAAATAAGCTCTGTTGTAAAATAAAACTTGCCTTGCCTTGGAAGACAAAGCTCACAAACATTTTTCGTTAAGCGTAATAACAAATCTTAGAAAGACACGAAATGAATCGTGAAACATAGTATTTAAATTCATTTCAATAAATCCAATTTATTTTAAAAATAGTAAAGCTACGTTCCATTTCAGCATGAACGGGCCAGCTCGACCGGGGGGATACTACCCTCTCGCATTAGACTAACTGATAAGATGACTAATAGACTCAAAAATGAATAATGAGACTTTACGCGTGTGCATTACTCGATGTGTTTGTGGGTCACTGCTGTTGATACAGGTGTACAGGAATTACAGTAGTAAGCGTGGGAAGAATTAGTACTCCTAAAAAAACACATCGTGGTCCATCTAGTGGTAAGATAGGTCGCCCATTTTAATACTGCAAATATTAAAATATGGTAAGCTCAAGTAAGCTTTGCTTAGCAAGTAATAAGAAATAGGTCGCACTGAATGATACCAAGTTAAACAGAGTAGCATTATTAAACATCGTTGTTGCTTGTATTGTAAGGAGCTTAAAGGCTCTGAATGCGAGATTTGTTTTCGATATTGATCGCAATTCTAGTTTCCAATAGTCAAAGATAGATTTAGGTATATTGCGCTATGTTCGTGAATTTACGTCTTTACTTCAGAAACCACTTTATTTTCACAAACTGAAACTTTATTATTAGCTGTTAACACTAACAAACTAACTACAAATATTAGTAGTTAAGTTAATATATGAGTCGTTATTGATTGAGAAGTCGGTGCTAAAATTTACTAAAATCTAGTTTGACCTTCAAATTCAGTTCGCACTCAGGATTGTGGAGGTCCGATGCCAGTCGCTCCGTGGAAAAACTGATTTTTAGATAAAACCGGTTCACCTAGTAACCGACATTAAATAATCTTGAGAAAGTACAGATGAAGTTATTATTTTCAGATTTTTTTATGACATTTAAACCCAACCATAACCTAAGGCACATAAACCACAAGCTTCTACAGTACCCTTTTTTTTTACCTGTGGAAACCCCGCGGAGCGTTTGCAGCCCATCGCGATAAATTCCTTACCGTTGGCTGCATCAAAAAGTGGCAGGAGACGCTTTTCTGTCACAGCAGTCGTGACCAAATTATAGGGATTTGTTTGTTAGGACTGATGATCCCTAAAAATGGCCACCCATATGAAACAGTCCAAGAATATCTATTTTTACCACATTCCGTTCGCTAAGTATAAGGTAACTTTGGAAATTGATCGACTCCCACGTCAGTACTAAACTCGCAAATAACATAATCTTTATACCTTTTAGGCCATTTTCGATATTAGATTGGAACGCCTACACGTTTCATGAAAGGATAATTCTTGGAAAGCCAACCTTCTTTGACAACTGACGCCACATCTATACAAATAAATAAAATTGGAGTGTCTGTTTGTAATATTAAAATAACCGCTTTTTACTAAACGCATTTGTATGTATACACGATACATATACCAAAAATGTAGTTAAAAATTTTTTTGTCTGTCTGCCTGTCAGTCTGTTTGTTCCGGGTAATCTCTGGAACGGCTGGACGGATTTTGACGGGACTTTCACTGGCAGGTAGCTGATGATCCGAGGAGTAACTTAGGCTACTTTTTTTAGACTAACTTTGTCCCGCGGCGTTACTCGCGGTACAACAATAACCGCGGGTAACACCGCGGGGTTCAACTAATTCTGAAATATAAATACAAATTTTATTTTGAGTAAATCCCTTACCTCCTACACCCAGTGTCAGATGCTAAACTACATAGCAACATTAACATAACTATTATTTATACGGGAATTAACGTTGTAGTGTATGCGTGTATTGAGTCGCATCACTCGGTTATTTGTTAATGCATTCACTCACTTTTTCACCTATATATAAAGACGTACATTCTCACGCAACACAGTACTATTGAGAAAACCGCCGAGAAGGATAGACATGAGTGCAAGCCTACGTACATCACCCAGTGGAGGATGCTACAAACGCAATCACTTATTTGAAGGTATTACATACTTCAGATTTACCTGACGTTTCGAACAGGTTACACTGATAATAATAATCAATAAAATCAAAAAATATTAATCATTATATCATGGAACGCCAAAGTTAGTATTTAACGCCCTTTCCAATGATACCAAACATGACATATTTACCTAAAATTTATTTTTTAATACAGTACTTTATGTCTGCTAGAGAGTGCCACATTAGATTCAGTGATTTGTCATATAGCCTCTAGCCAGCAGGCGATCATGACGCTTCTAACGACACCCCATTTGTCCAGTTCTAATGAGTAGTTAAGGAGCTATGAGGGAACAAATAAACATACATATATAGCCTGTAAAAATCATAACCCTCCTTTGGCTTTGCCGTAGTCGGGTAAAAACTATATTGTGTCGAAAACAAACACATTTCTAGCTAAAAATACGTCAAAGTAAGATATTCTCAAGATTACCATTTTCCGAGAGATCGACGTAACAAGCTCTTCGCTTATAGAAGAAAGTATGAAAAGTCTTTTATAAAGTTTGCTATCTCATTTCGTAGAAAACTTTAATGAGACTGAACTAGCTAAGCGAGTATTATAAGTTTCGGAATTGCGCTTTGCGTGTATATTACTTTGTTATGAACATTTATGAAGAAAATCTTGTTTTACGTAATATTTAATATTAAAGCAAGATATTGAGCCAATCCATACTTATTTATAAACTTTTTTTTTTTTTAACGTGTGGAAACCCCCTCAGGCCGTCACCCCGCCGGGGTTTGCGGCGGGGCGGTGTGTCGGAATCAAACCGATGCGGGGCAAACCGCCAGCGTGTGCTGGGCCGAATCCTCACTGCAGTCGCAGTGGTGGCAGGCGGGACTCAGTTCCCTCCTGGCGACCGGGTGCAGGTACTTCCCGAAGCAACCGTGCCCGGAAAGCACCTGCGTCAGTCGGAAGGAAAGGGTCCCGTGCTGCCGCCCTGCCCACTCGAGGATGACCGTCTGGAGAGTACTTATTTATAAACTAGCTGAACCCCGCGATGTTACCCGCGGTTATTGTTGTACCGCGAGTAACGCCGCGGGACAAAGTTAGTCTAAAAAAAGTAGCCTAAGTTACTCCCCGGATCATCAGCTACCTGCCAGTGAAAGTCCCGTCAAAATTCGTCCAGCCGTTCTAAAGATTACCCGGAACAAACAGACAGACAGACAGACAAAAAAGTTTTTAACTACATTTTTGGTATATGTATCGTGTATACATACATATGCATTAAGTAAAAAGCGGTTATTTTAATATTACAAACAGACACTCCAATTTTATTTATTTGTATAGATATGTAGGTAAATCGATCTGTCTGTCAATCTGTTACACTTTCACGGCTAAACAGTTGTACCGATTGGAATGTATTTCGGTATAAAGGGAGATTGGACTTTGGAAAAGGACATGGACTACTTTTTGTTGCGATTACGCTAGTATCAATACATAATTAAACGTTATGTTGGTTTTAACAAATATTTTTTTTTTTCTTTTTTTTTTTTTTTTTTTTTTTTTTTTGCTCTGCCAGTCAGCCAGTCACCACGGCCAGTGCAACCTGGTCGAAACGTCAGGCAAATCAGAGGTATGTGATACCTTTTAATAAGTGATCGCGTTAATTCCCGTAAAAAAAAAAAAAAAAAAATTTGTTAATATCATGGAACGCGAAAGTTTAAAAGTTAGTTATGTTGGTTTGTATATGCTTAAAAAACTCAAAAAGTTTCAACTCAACTTCAATCCAAACAAATATAGTTAATTAAAAAGAAAATACTGAATATACAGATGGTAGCCAGTATTAACAATTTTAGTCCTTTCGTAACTCGTAACATATGTGGGAGAAACACGCTTCGGCATGAATGGGCCGGCTCGACCGAAGTGATACCACGGCCTCACAGAAAACCGGTGTGAAATAGCGCTTGCACTGTGTTTCATCGAGTGAGTGAGGACACCGATAACCCCTCCCGTCATCTTTCTTTCCATCCCCCAAAGGCCGGCAATGCACTTGTGATGCATATTATGCTGCAGGTGTCCATGGGCGGCGGTAATTACTAACCATCAGGTGATACGTCTGCTCGTTTGCCCCCTAGTTCATAAAAAAAAAAACAACTATTACTTGCCAGAGAGTTTTACTCTATGGTTGAACCTTATCGATTACATACCAGCCTGGAGAAGAGTCATGATCATAATAATCAAATTACTTAACCACAAATAAGATTTCCATTAGCCCCCATAAACTGTAATAACGGGTGAAGTATTAGGGAGTGGTTCTGTACGGGAGGTCTGATCGAATTGTTGCTTAATGAACGCGATTGTTTTATGCGAATTTAGATACAAAAAAATAAAATCTATACATTAATGCTACTAAAGAATGCATTAGGATATTTATTTTAAAATCAGATAGAGCCTATATACCAGTAATGACATTTACACAGGAAATAAACATCTGTATATTTAAGCCTAAATGTATTCTCGGGATCGAGGTTGACCTTTCTATAACCTTATTATACACTAGTTGTTGCCCGCGGCTCCGGCCGCGTATATATTGGTTATCGTGTCAAATATTAGCCTATGTGCTATTCTGATGTATAAGCTATATTACTGTAAAGTTTCATCCAAATCCGTTGAGTAGTTTTTGTGTGAAAGAGTAACAAACATCCATCCATCCATCCATACTTACAAACTTTCTTGTTTATAATATTAGTATAGATGCTATTTCAACCGTTTGCCAAATTTTATTAGTAACATAATACTTGATGGTTTTGACTTTATCAGTGTAAGGATTTTTTTACCAATCTTAAGTTATCACAATAATGATTATTAGAACATTTGAATTGGTTCACAATAAGTAAAGAAGAAAAAAAAAATTTTTCGTTCAACTAACAGTTTTAAAGTGGATTTAATATCATATTTATTTAATTGTTTCAATCTACTCATGTGAAAAATAAACCTAATATTTTCTTCCTTTAACTTAAATTGACTTTTTTGTTCGCATAAATGAAACATCATCCTAACGACATCGTAAACCAACGCGACCTAATAAAGACATGTATTTATGTTCGTATTATATGTATATATATTAGTACATTACTCAATACTGGAGCCTAATTAGTTATAATGTTACTGATACTGGAACGTAATGAGAGACTTTATCAACACAGTATTTAGCTACAGAAATTGGCCGAAAGTTGTTTCTTTTATATTGTGGCTGACATGACGTCTATTTCCTCCTAGCCTTTATTATTCCCCAGTTTGTGTGGGGTCGGCTACTACTTAGACTGGTTTTATGTGAATATCAGTTTTTCCACAGAGCGCCTGGTATTGGACAACCTAAGGGTGAACTGAATTCGATGATTGAACTAGTTGTCAGTATATTTGAGGGCACTGACTTCCCAATAACGATTGCCATAGATGTTCATGACAACCGAGACCGACGGCTTAATGTGCTCTCACAAACTCACAATCTTCCACACTCCGGGCTGCTATTAAGAATTTCTTGATTAATCTTATATGACATACACATCAGTATAATCTATACTAATATATAAAGCTAAAGAGTTTGTTTGTTTGAACACGCTAATCTCAGGAACCTCTGGTCGGATTTGAAAATTTTTTTCAATGTCAGATAGCCCATTTATCGAGGAAGGCTATAGGCTATATATCATCACGCTAAGATCTACAGGAGCGGAGCAACAATGAAAAATGTTACAAAAACGGGGGAAAATTATCACGCTACTTGCGTGGGTCGTCTAGTACTAACATAACTGTATTTGAAATTAACTGTCTTTACAAAGATGTCTCCTTGGAAAGAAGGTTTCGGTCTACGTTAGCAAGCAACACAAGTTTGTTTCATGTTTTCCTTTCTTTGCAGCTGCGCTCTGCCCCTTAGTTGGCTCCTAAGACCCCCAGGGGGTGAATACGAGAGGTGAGACTCCATGGCCTCAATTCGAATCAACACGAATATGATTAACATTATTATGTACGAAACTGAAATGAATTATATTTACTAACTGTTACCGCTATTTCGTACACATGAAATTTGACTTTTGGGGATTATAAGGGACTATCTGTATTCATGTTAATAATTATCTTTGTATTTATATACCCCACAAACTTTTCCTGAACTCTCACGAATATTTTAATAGGTACCACAAGTAAAATTTTAACAAAAGTAAAACCGACTTCAAGGTTTTACTCGATTTCTCTTGGATGCCATCATCAGATGTTAGTGTCCTTATCACGGTACCACCTTTGATATATTGGATATATCCTTTTCATTAAAAAAAGAATCATCAAAATCGGTTCATAAACGACGAAGGTATCCGCGAATACACATAAAATACCTCCTCCTTTTTTTGAAGTCGGTTAAAAGAAGTAACTAACAGCAGACTAATAAACATCAATTCATTACTGTTATATAGATAAAACAAACCTAATTTCGTGAATTCTCGTTTCTTAGTCATAATTAGAAAGATGTATCTAACTTAGGTTGAACGTTATTATCAAAGGAGCTCAGACACTTATGGAACAAAAAGTTGCATGTTACTAATAACAAAAAGTTTGAGACGTGTACGTACGTCATAAGACTACTGTTCTCTAATTAAACTGAAAATGTTTTGAGGATCTCTCGGTAACAAGGGAAAATACAAGAGTGTTTTGATGCCATGACAAAGACTACTTGCACAGAACACGTGGGTAGTGTACCATAGTACCTTTAATAACATTCCCATCCAGAAGAAATAATAGGGTCAATGCAGGATTGAGGTATTTATTATACCCATTGAGAAAAGAGTGTCACAAAGGCAGGAGATCCTTCAACCATTCTACGCGATCATGCCTGGTAGACCACGGCTCAATGGTTGAAGTTGGATTATTGCATATTAAAACCGGTGTGAGAATTATTCATAATGCGATACAGGATGAGCGGTTATTTCGTAGTTCGTCGTGTTTTCATTAGATGGCACTGAAATATATCTCTGTTTCATTTTAAGCACTGACAAGTGTAAATAAATTATATTATTATTATAAAATTATATTAAAAACGATTAAAAAATAAGAAATATAAGTTTTATTTATATTCGTACTCACTGTTAAAATTTGATACCGAACTGGTTTCTTTTTGAAAATATAAGTTTTTTTAGATTACTCTCTTTGACCAAAATCCTTTAGTTTTTTTTTTAATTTTGATGTACCCAGTGTCACTCTCACGACTAAGACGAATCTATTGACACCACTCACATAAAAATACGACAAGCCGTTTAGGCTCTAGGGCGTACCAAAGAAATATACATACATACTCGAAAAACATAACCCTCCTTCTTTCGCAGTCGGGTAAAAATACAGAGTGTAACCATTCCTATTCAGTTCAAGAGTGTCTTAAGAAGAGACTAGGGATCAAATCATGCAGGACAACATAAATGTGAAGAGAAGGCAAGCTAAAAACAATCACTATACCGATAAGTCTGGCCTGGTTAGGAGCTCCTTGCTAGAAAATGCCTCTGCCCAGCAGTGGATCACTGAAAGCTCTTAATCTAGATACAACGTCAAAATGTACACCAATAGACATGTAGTCGTATAATGTACGTTCACTAGGAGACCATTAACACAAAGAAAGTCAGAAAGCATAATTTACCCACCTCCACACTTTCTTAAACGACACCGAAACAAAAATGTGATCAAATGTAGATGGGTTAAAACATATAGTTGTTTTCGAAGTGTATCGCCTTTTGTGAAACACAAAAAAACAACATGTACCGTAATATAGTACTAATAAAAGAACTTTTAATATAGCAAATGGGGTAGTATTGGAGTAATGTTCTTGCCCAATTTAACCAGAATGGTTAAGTTTTTCGAGTTTATCTTCCTATTACACTTCTTCTTCTTCTTCTTTGATGAAATGGCAACCAGCCGGATCTCTCGGATCAGCTATTTCTGCCAATGTCAAGTGTTTATAGTCTTCAAATCATAAGTCTTCAAGTCATTTAGTATTCGTCGTGATGAAATTAATGATATAAAATATGAAAAATGTGGATAAGATGAAATGGGGACCGTCTTCCGAAAAAACAAAAAACGATCCCCTCCTATTACACTTATTATTAAGCTGAAGAATTTGTTTGCCACTTGACAGCACTAGTGCTGTCATTTTAGGTTTGTCTTTTGTGAGAGGGTAGTATCGCTACAGTCGAGCCGGCGTTTGGCGTTTCCCTACTACCTATAAAGTGTAAATTCCAGTTGCTCTGCGAAGTTTGTTCCCTAACTCGGTGGTGTGATGGGTGAGACTCTGTATTATTAATCTTATTAAATTAATTCAAATTACAAATGAAGATAGCAACACATCAAGTATAATTTCTACTTTACTTTAAATCAAACCAAATTTCCTACTTACACAGAGTTCCTCAAGGTTTTTTGGAATTAATAAAGGCTTAAAGCTCCTTGACATAAATACCAAAATAGCTTAAATACCGTACAGCCTTCAACCACAACGACTCTACGAATATGAAGTATTGCCTCGGCGCGTTACTGAGACCCAATTACATGAAGGGCTAAGCAGATTAGAGCGTGTAAGGGCGCGCCAAACTCCATCTTTATTGTGTTTTGCTGCTTGGGGTGGGGCCCTTAAAACTGAAATTTATTATCCATACTTCCATACTAATATTAAAAATTCAAAAGTAACTCTGTCTGTCTGTTACGCTTAATCACTGAACTACAATTAAATTTAGCATGGAGATGGAGAGAACGAGGAAGAGAAAGAGGAAGGACCTAGGCTACTCTGTACAACTACTACTCTGTCTACAACAGACATGATACACGCGATGGAGCCGCAGTCAAAAGCCTACCTACCATCTTATAAATTACAATAATGCATTCAGTTAACATATTTAATAACCGACTTCAAAAAAAGGAGGGAGTTTCACAATTCGATCGTATATATATATTTTTTTATGTGTGTTCGGGGATAACTTCGTCGTTTATCAACCGTGTTAACCATGCCCTCATTTTATTATATTAGGGAAGGACATAGACTAATATATAACTACGGACAAAAGCTTATATAAAATGAAGGTGAAATAAAAAAAAATATTAATTATAAATTATATTTTTTTGTAAATTTAGAAAAAAAGTTGAAATAGTTTATTTAACTTTTTAAAGAGAAGTATTAAAACCAATTGTGGGTATTTGCTGTTTCAGGGTAAGCGTGGCAACTGTATGGTTTGGTCGATTCTATTTCAACACACCGCTGATTCTATTTACAACCAAAACCTGGTGCAGGTGACGATTGGAAAATCTATGAATCTATACAAATAAATAAAATTAGAGGGTCTGTTTGTAATATTAAAATAACCGCTTTTTACTTAATGCATATGTATGTATACACGGTATATAAACCAAAAATGTATTTCAAATTTTTTTAGTCTGTCTGTCTGTCAGTCTGTCTGTCTGTCTGTTTGTTCCGGGTAATCTTTGGGGACTTTCACTGGCAGGTAGCTGATGATCCAGGAAGTAACTTAGGGTACTTTTTTTGACTAACTTTGTCCCGCGGCGTTACTCGCGGTACGACGACAACCGCGGGTAACACCGCGGGGTTCAGCTAGTTTAAAATAAAAATGATGATTTTTCAAGCCCAGTAATCGCCGTTTTAAAAGCTCCACAACGAATAAACAGTTCAAAGAACAAGACATATGACTAATGCTCTATATTAAATCCAGCGCTGAACTTTTGTTTCATGACACACAATCAGAACTTGAGTTTCTTTGATGACTGGGAGGAAATGATTCCATTATGAAGTGCCAAGTGTTGAGAATTTTGTCTAACACTTTGGAATATTAAGATAGCTAAATAGAAAAGAAAAAATAACACCATAGACTTCTATTTGTATTGAATCTTCAATGTGAAACGAATAGGCGATTTTGAGAAGAGACTGCGTAGGGGCAAACGTAGTTTAGGATGTCCACAAACCTGGTGGAGTCATGATTCATACCAATGTTGGCAGGTGCTGAATGCAAAAAGTTGAGAGTCGAACCAAGGAACGTGCAATTTGAGAGACCTATGTCCAATGGTAGACTGGGATGATGATGATAATAAACCTTCAATATTGGCAAAGACAGTCTTAAAAATTCTGTTATAAATTGTAACGCCGTCTCCGTGGAGTATCACACCCCTATTCATCGCAAGTGTGTCGTAACAGGCAACTAAGGGAGCATACTAAGCAAGACAATATCACTGTAAGGAAAAGTTGAAACAATTCTTATACCAACTCATCTAGGCAGCGTGTTTTTTTATTTTTTATTTTTGGGCCTGCCAAAATGACTCTACTCGGCCTGATGGAAAGCAAAAGCAGAATCCAAGAGTGGTGGTCACCATACTGAATGCAGACAATGCAGCATGGTGACACACACCATGGCAGCCTTGTGATGCTTTTGCATCGTTGGGCCTCCGGTCTCGCACTCACCAACGAAACACGACATCACGAACGCTGTTATTTTACGTTGATTTTCTGTGAGAGGGTAGTACCGCCCCGGTCGAGCCGGCCCGCTTGTGCTGAAATCAGCGTGGCTCGTTGGTAAAAAGATTGTAGGTAGTAGTACCTACAACCTTTTTACCAAACCTCATTAGTGAGGACAGGTTCATGCCGAACAGAAGAACTTTAAGGGATATTGATGTTGAAGATGGTGATGAAAATTAGATACGCCTCTATTTACACCTTCCTGGATAGGTATAGGCGTGAATGTATTAATCTAGGTGCGTATGTATCTGCAAAGTTTTCACGACATGACAAGACTTAATATAAAGTACTAGCTGTTGCCCGCGGTTCCGCCCGCGTGTGTGTCGGTTTTCGCGGCAAATAGTAGCCTATATATTATTCTGATGTATAAGCTATATTAATGTAAGGTTTCATCCAAATCCGTTCAGTAGTTTTTGAGTGAAAGAGTACCAAGCACACACAAACACACACACACATCCTTACAAACTTTCGTATTTCGTATTTATAATATTAGTAGGATGTATTTTAAGTGGGTGGAACAACTTATGCGAGAGTACAGACTACATAAATTAGATGTCACCGACATTCTTGACGTCTGCGACCGAAATTAGACGGAATTTTGATTATTATTTCCGACTTGCTTGATAGAAAGTTAAATATCCTCTATGTGTTCTATGTTAATACATATAAAGTAAGATTTTTGTAGAAATAATTAGATATTTTTCAAAAACGAATGCTTGTAAATTCGAAAATAACTCAGTCTACCTGTTTGTCTGTAATGCTTTCACGTCTAAACCAAATTTTGTATGGAGATACTTTGTTTCTTGAGAAAGGATATAGGCCACTTTTTACGGACGGTAATAATTTTTTTAATTTTATATTTTTAGGATTCCGTACTTAAAAAAAATGGTATCCTTATCTTATAGGATCACTTTGTTGCCCGTTTGTCTGTCCGTCAAGACCATTGTTTTATTTTGAGGACAACTCTAGCATTAGATATTTACATCCTATGTCGTCGTCTAACTTTACAAACACACGGAACAAAGAACACTTTTCAATGCATGCACATATGCATGTATTTACAACATAAAAGTATCTATCAGTCAATCTAGCTTTGATGGTGCAAGCTCTGCTTAGTTTGAAGCTAGATTTCGTTGTGTCAAATGTTTGCATTGTTCATAATTATTTGTTATACAAGAGTGCAAAGTTGATTTTTAACCGCGTGCTCAATTTTGATGACCGAGCAAGCGAAGGATTCTAATATTAATAAAAAATTATATAAATAATATAATATATATATATATATATAACAATTAAATTAATAAAAAAATAAAATCTTTGCTTTCTATGGCGCGGGGAAAGCAAATCAAAAAAATGTATCCCAAGAAGGTTCCGAGTCTGAGTTCTGAACAAACTAAAAAAGCTTGCATGCTAAATTCGGCACCATGGAATTAAAAGTAAATAGGTTAAATGATGTTCTGAACTCACAACGTTCGTACACACGATGTCCTAAATTAATTTTACTTTATCCTCTAGCGGATAAAAACGACTTATACACTTAGATATCGAAGAGCAAAAATACTCTTTCCGAGATGGTGGGATGAAAAATATATTAAACACATGATTCTCTATCTTCTGCCTACATTTAAAATACATTTTTATACAGAAAACATCGACTAAAATAAACACCTTTTACATAAGTAGGTTAAACAAACAGCTTCCTTCTTAACCTCGTTTCAGCATCCATCCCTAAGCCTTTGTAATTATATTGTGAGTTTAATAAAGTAACATGATCGTAGTTTATCCTTTTCATCGAAATTAAACCGCTCGAGTGTTGTACCCTTTTCAAATTAAACCCTTAATTGTTTGAAAGAACTAAAATTACATTAAATATGTCGGCTAAATGTATAACGGGTGATACTTTTGAAGACTGGGCAGTTGGTTTAATGGTAGGTCATCGTTTGTTTTATGTCTGGACGTAAATTATGCATAATATTTATGTATATAGAAACGTGTGACTATTTTTTATTAATAATAATAAATATATCAGCTTGGGTACTATTAATTATCATCGTTCCAGAGTGGAAAAAGAATTTGATAAATTGCTTGATACGCATCTTCCAAGGACATAGTTCAGCAGTAGACCAGTAAAAGCTGACTGAGATACTGCTACTAATAGATGCAATGGACCAGTAATGATGATGAAGTGAAGGGTCTACCAATTTGGGAATAAAAGAAATAAATATACCTATGGTAAATTAACCTTTTTTTCGGCCTTCAAATGGTAATAAGTAGGCTTTCACATAATAATTTAAATGAAATTTAAATGAACCTATTTCTTTTATAAACAAGGTATGATATAGTTTGTGGTAGAAAATGGTTACTTTAAATCGTTAGTACTACTAACTTACTGCTAAGCTTAAGGAGTTATATATTTACCGTGGGAGAGCCACGCTTCGGCATGAATGGGCCGGCTCGACCGGAGAGATACCACGGACACACAGAAAACCGGTGTGAAATAGTGCTTGCGCTATGTTTCACCGAGTGAGTGAGGATACCGGAGGGCCATAACCCAAACCTTCCCCTATCTCCCCTCCCTATCCACCAAAGACTGGCAACGCACTTGTGACGCCTTTGGTGTTTGCAGGTGTCCATGGGCGGCGGTACTCGCTTACCATCAGGCGATACGTCTGCTCGTTTGCCCGCCTATTCCATAAAAAAAAGTAGCATCTAGACGTGAAATGCTCATTGTGCGAACTTCAAATAGAATTATTGGTTAAATCAATAAACAGAAGATATCTACCTCATATAAAGCGAAGAACGCTTTAGGAGTAGGTACTTACATTGATTGCATTCTAGATTACTTTTAGTCTTTAAATTATTAATTATATTCAAAGAAGATTACAGGGTATGTAAAGTCCTGAAAAAAGGGATAATTCAAATAAAAAAATACTTGTTAAAGTTTAGTAAGTGCCGTCTATCTGCTCATAATTTACATCTTCACGATTATTATCCTAAACAGAGCCTGATTTTCGTACCAAAAAGTCCGAGCACAACAAAATAGCTCTTTATCTACCCTTAACATCTTATCAAGGCGTGGAGTAAAAAGTACAAGACAATACAACTGACTTCCCGTACAACCGGTCGACTTCCGGCTAGGGAATGATTTTACTGCCAGCAAGTGCACCTCTTCATTGGGTTTTTGTCGTTTATAATATACATTAAAGTTAGTTAAGAGTTAACAATTATAAACAGTCAGTAGTAATATAATCTAATTTCGGTGGACAGAGATAAAAATTTATTGGACTGTTTTGTTTTTATCTTTTTTTAGAAGGTTATAATGTTGTTAATCCTTTTCGAACTACTGTAACTGGTTTAAGAGTCATGGGAAATGGAAATAGCCTTGTTTCCCATGGCTATGTCATGGCGGCCAAGGTCTGATAGGGTAGTGGGGAATTTCTTTTCTAGACGATACCTTCCTGTCTTAATGGCAATCACCTCAAATTTGATAGCTCACTAATCTCACAAAACTACAGTAAAGGGAGAGGGGGTTAAAAATAGCTAGGAATCTACATTTTAGTGTAATTGAACTAAGAATTTACATGTACGTAAAAGTTACAATTTGGTATACCTAGATCCTTTTTAGTGCCTACAAGTTTTAGTGTCATAAAACAATAATCTAACTAACTCTCACTTGGTAGGGTAAGTTTTTATAGGGAAATAAAAATATTCAGGAGTATTTTACAGGCTACGTAACCCGTGACGTTACTGTACGCCGCCTGATGAAATAACTTTAGCAGTAACTTACAGAAAGAATTTGTTGCTCTAACAAATTTAGCAGGCGTCATGGCACGTGAGAGCACTTAAATTTATTTAAAGGCGTAATGAATTTTGAAAGTTTTACTGCTTATGGTGCAATAAACGATGTTTTTATTTTATTTGAAATTTATGTTACTAACAGGAAGTAGAGGCTTTTGTTCAGCAGTGAACTATTAAGAGTTGAACATTATGTAGGGAACGAGAAATTATGGTTTTTCTAGTATTAAAGATACGTGACGAAAGACAAGAGAAACGAAAATAGAAAATTTAAGTTACAAAATCGGATAGGCGAAGGGAGTTTGAGCTCGAGGAATAATCAAATCCTCGTCATCTTCTTCAAACCAAAGAAGCACTGCTGACATAAGTACCTAGTCATGTAATGTTTTCACACAACTTCTCCCACAGTCTTTAGTCTGGTTAATCTGTCCATCTATTCGAGACAGTGCACTCGAAATTGTTTACCATTCTGTTTGATATTAAGATTAATATAATTTATATGAAACATAATATAATTAGGAGAAAACTAATCTAAATTAAACTAACAATATTTACCTACATGCAAGCTTCAAAAAACACCTTCACATCTTCGCCTACTTCGCCGGCCAGTCAGTTGCATAGCTAATTAAACATAATTTAAATTTGAAATTTAAATATGTAAACACTTTTAAATACAGACCCTTAAACAAATACTACCGTGGTCCCAGTAATCATCACTTGAACATTTGAAGGAAAGGCAATTTCGTTCCAAAGAGAATATCTTCATTAAACCAAATTTGAACAAATACAGGTTAAAATTGATTAAAACTTCTCAAATATCGGTAAATGAATATCTGAAAAAGCTAATTTTAAACCAAAATTACTCTATAAACAATGTAAAATATAACTTGTAGGCTCGAAATTAAGATTCAATGTAGAAAAGCAAGATAAATAGATTGTTATTTATCATTGTATAATATTTTATACAGTAATGATACAATAAAAAGTAATAACTTGTTGAATGTTTACAAAAAATTTTAAATGATGCAGTTAACAAAGTTTTTTCGGGGTTTATCTCGTTGTTTTTGAAATCGATGTACCTTAAAAGAACATTAAAAACATAAACGACCTTCTTCTACCTTAAACAGAAAAACTTTTTTACATCATAGCATTTATAGGTGCTATAGCTTGAATAGTTGTTATTGCTTAATTTGTTATAATTATTATTTTTTTGTACGGGCAAAATCACGTTCTTAACATATTCCCTTTTTTATTATTCTAGCTAGAATAGGGGCAGACGAGCAGACGTAAAAAAGACGGTAAGCGATTACCGCCGCCCATGGACACCCGCAGTGCGTTTCCGGCTTTTGGGGGTTGGGTAAAGGGGTGGGGGAGGGGTTGGGGTATGGGCTTGCGCTATCCTTACTCACTCGGTGAAACACAGAGCAAGTGCTATTTCACATCGGTTTTCTGTAAGGCCGTGGTATCACTCCGGTCAAGCCGGCTCATGCATGCCGAAGCGTGGCTCTCCCACGGAAAAACTACTCACTATTGTCCCTGCTCATAAATTTCAAGTATTTTTCTATGTATTTCCAAAGAGTTCAGTTGATATCTTTTGTTCCATAAATATGATTACAATTACTTTTTTTTATTTTGATTAAGAGCCTGCCAAAATGGCTACTCTGCCTAATGGAAATCATGAGTTGAATCTAAGAGTGAGGGCCACCATACTCATTGTGAATGCAAACAATGCAACATGGGTGGCTCACACTATGGCGGCATAGTGACAATCTTTTTCACGCACGCACGATCATTGTAGCAGGGAAACGTTCGTTGGAAGTGAGTTTCAGATTTTTGCAGATTTAGTTTAAGCATATACAGTGTTCATCTGATAGTAAGTAACCGCCCCCGTACATGGGTGCCTACTACTTAAGAGTGACAGTACGTTGTCACTTTTGAGACCCAGTATCAAGAAGGGGAACTCAGGCTTTTTTTTTTTAACTTTTGGAAACCCCCTCGGGCCGTCACCCCGCCGGGGTTTGCGACGGGGCGGTGTGTCGAAATCGAACCGACTAAAACCACTGTGTGCCACTCTGCGCCTGAGAGAGGGAGAGATCCGGGAACTGCTGCGTTACGACACCCGGACCCCTCCCGGGGGGGAACTCAGGCTATGGCAACCTTACACGTTGAAAATCAACGAAAACTTGCTCATCATTAGATTTCTATGAGGATGTTATATCACACTGGTCGAAAGTACATTTTTGGTATATGTACCGTATATACTTACATATGTATTTTGTAACCCGCGGTCATCGTCGTAACGCGAGTAACGCCGCGGAACAAAGCTAGTCTAAAAAAAGTAGCCTAAGTTGCTCCCTGGATCATTAGTTACCTGCCAGTGAAAGTCCCGTCAAAATCCGTCTAGCCGTTCCTGAGATTACCCGAAACAAACAAACAGACATACAGACAGACAGATAGACAGACAGACAGACAATTTTTTTTTAAATACATTTTTGGTATATGTACCGTGTATACATACATATGCATTTAGTAAAAACGGTTATTTTATTATTACAAACAGACACTCCAATTTTATTTATTTGTATAGATAGACACTCTAATTTATTTATATAGATTAAGATATTTTAAATATATACTTATTATACATAGAAAGCACAAGCACAAATGTTTGTATATGGTTGTAGATCAAACAAATATTTGGTCCGACCCGGTAATCGAACCCGAGACCTTACGTCACATACGCTACCATTGCGCCACCGAGGAAGTTCAAACGATTAGACGGTCGATGTTGGATGTGTGAGAATATTATTAGTATTTTTTCTGAAATATGTTTCTTCACCATAAAATCTTCATCTTATTATTCTAGAGCCATTATTATTCGAGTTAAATATTCTAAAAAAGTTAATAAATTTGAATGAACTTTTTGTAAATATAAAAGAATCCCCACAAAGTAATAAGCTACATGAAACTCAAGAATATTGCTACGTTTAATCTTAGTAAATTGATATAAAGGCTTCTCGTGGCTAATACAGATTTCGCTATTTCCTCTACCGTTCTCCACAATATAGTTCCACTATTTTGTAGGTTTTCTAAGCCTCGGGATAAACTATTATAAATTAAACTAGCCGGTCTTGATCCAATACTGTTAAGTATGTGTGCGTGCACCTACGCACCAATAAGTGTTCGCATGATTAAACGTTAGTGCGTTACTAGCAAGCAAGTCTTTCACTCGTGTATACCCCGTACTTAACATTGGCGACGAGGACCCAAATTTTATAAAAAAAATAAACTTTATAAATTTTTATAAATAATTGTAAAGATGTCCGGCCAAGTATTTGGAATTTTAACGACATTCGACCACAATTTACAGTCTTGGGAGACTTACAAATGTCGTATTAAACAGTGGTTCGTGGCAAATGACATCACCGGGACGAGTGATCCCACGGGATCGAAGCGACGAGCGATCTTGCTGAGCGCACTCATAGATGGCACACACAAGTTGGCGACGGATCTCGCGTTGCCGAAGCAGCTGCAGGACGTACCTTACGACGACATACTCAAGCTGTTGGATGAACATTTCACCCCAAAGCGGTGTGGGTTTGGCGAACGGTACAAGTTTTACGCGGCAATGCAGCAGGAAGGGGAGACGTATGCGCAATGGGCCGCGAGGTTACGCGGTCTGACAGCATATTGTGGGTTCTCGAACGTGCAAGAAGCTCTTCGGGATAGGTTTGTCATGGGGATGCTGCCTGGACCTGATAGAGAGAAGCTCTTCACGAAGGATATCGCGAGCCTTACGCTGATAAAGGCGATAGAACTGGCAGAGAACGCACGGAGTGCTCGTGAGGCGGCGGGAACCGGCGGTGGCACTGGTATATCCGCGCCACACGATCAGCTGTTCAAGATAGCGCGTACGGCGCCGGTGGCAACGCCATTAGATCGTGAGGTTACGAACAATTCGGGAGTCAAAGTGCAGTGTCAAGTGTGCGGCTACTACAATCATGAGACATCCAAGTGTCGATTCGCTAAGTCCAAGTGCAGGAAATGCAATGCCACGGGGCATCTGCGTAAGATGTGCAAAAAAATTAATTATGTCGAATCGGGAGCGGTGGATGAAAGTGATGACGATGGTAAGTGTTTTAATATTCGATCAGTTAAAGGGGAACCAATGGCAGAAATGGTATTAGTTCAAGGGATCGAGTTAAAGTTTGAGATCGATAGTGGCTCAGCTGTTACAGCTATATCGGAAAGAACTTATAAAAAATATTTTAGCAATGTACCATTGTCAGTGACGTGTAAAAAATTATTTTCTTATACGGGCGATAAAATTGTATGTGTGGGTATTGCAAAATTACAAGTAAGTTATGCGAGCGTATCGCACTTACTATGTGTGTATGTTGTGCGAGACGGCGGCCCGCCGATACTCGGTCGCGATTTTATTTCTAAGTTTAAGTTAGAATTATTGCCCATAAAATATTGTAAACAATTAGATGAGAACGATCTGATGGTAAAGTTACAACGTCGTTACCCTTCTGTTTTTTCAGATAAATTAGGATTGTTTAATAAGTTTAAAGTCCGATTACAATTAAAAAAGGATGCAAAACCAATTTTTGTTCGCGCCCGGCCGATGGCTTTTGCCTTAAAAAATAAAGTCGACCAAGAAATCGATCGATTAGTTGCGTTAGGAGTTTTAAAACCGGTTGATCACGCGCGGTACGCGTCACCGATTGTGCCTGTGTTAAAACAAAGCGGGTCTATACGTATATGTGCCGACTACTCCACCGGTGTAAACAAACAATTACTTATCGATCGATATCCTTTGCCAACAATAAGTGAACTGTTCTCTAAGTTGTATGGAGGACAACAGTTCTCTAAGTTAGACTTATCTAACGCGTATAATCAGTTTATGCTGGATGATGAATCACAAGAGATTACGTGCATAAATACGCATAGGGGAATTTTTAAACAAACACGTCTTTGTTTCGGTATCGCAAGCGCACCGGCGGTGTTCCAGCGCGCCATGGAGGGCGTGTTAGTGGGCGTGCCCGGTACTCTCTGTATGCTTGATGATATTTTAGTAACCGGTAGAACTAGATCGGAGCACCTGGATAGGCTTAATCAAGTGTTATGCAAATTACAAGACGCGGGGCTCACCCTACAAAAAGATAAGTGTGTGTTTTTCCAGGATGAGGTTAATTACCTCGGCTATGTTATTAATAAAGACGGACTTCATAAGTCACCTAAAAAAATTAAAGCCATGGTTGAAGCACCGATACCAACTAATATTAACCAACTACAGTCTTTTTTAGGGTTGGTAAATTATTATAGGAACTTTGTACCACAAGCGTCGACAATTTTGTGTCCTTTGTATGAATTGTTAAAAAAGAATAATAAATGGAGTTGGACACAAGCACACGACGCGGCGTTCACCAAAATTAAAACTTGTTTAGCGTCAGATCAAGTGTTAGCTCATTTCAACCCAGATGCGACTATTGTGTTGACGGTCGATGCGTCACCCTTAGGTCTGTCGGCAATATTATCGCAAGTAGAAGCAAATACGTTAGAGCGACCGATTTCTTTTGCATCGCGTACACTTAACGCCGCGGAGAAACGTTATTCGCAAATCCAAAAGGAAGCGACTGCAATTATCTTCGGCGTCAGACGTTTCCATCAATACCTATATGGCAGGTCGGTTCCGTTCATCTTGCGTACGGATCATAAGCCGTTGTTATCGATATTTGGTCCACATCGTGGTGTACCAGAGGTCTCAGCAAATAGATTACAAAGATACGCGTTATTTTTAAGTGGCTATAATTATAAAATAGAATATGTGCGTAGCGCTAATAACAGTGCGGATTTCTTATCGCGAGCTTGCCTGGCCGAAGGGAGCGGGGAGGCGGAATGCATAGACTCGACACTGCCCGACACCGATCGGGCCGCATACATTAATTTTGTGTTAGATAACAGCCTACCTGTAACGTTACAAATATTACGCGAGGCGACAGATACGGACGTGACCTTGCGTAAGGTAATGTATTGTATATTGAAGGGGTGGCCTAAGAAAATGACTGAGGATAGTCTTAAACCCTATCATGCATGTAGGACGCAGTTATCCGTCGAAAATGGGTGTGTTATGAGAGGACACAAAGTTGTGATTCCAGAAAAATTACGAAATAAAATTTTATTAGAATTACATCGATCTCATTTAGGTATTGTGAAGACAAAGGGAGAGGCGCGAGCGCGTGTTTGGTTTCCAGGTATTGATGCGGCCTTAGAACGTTTGATTGGATCATGTGACGTGTGCATGCAACTTAGGGCATCACCGCCACGGGCACCGATTGCCCACTGGGAATTCCCACCTACTCCTTTTTACAGAGTACATATAGATTTTTTAGGCCCGTTGAGAGGTCTAACCTATTTAGTCATAGTAGATGCCTATACGAAGTGGGTCGAGGTATATAACATGAAATGTAGTACTTCTACTTCAGCTACAATTCAAAAGTTATACGATTTTATGTCTAGATTTGGTATTCCGCATACGCTTGTCAGTGATAATGGTACATCGTTCACGTCATATGAATTTGAGGCTTTTTGTAAGGCAAACGGTATTTCTCACGTGACTTCTCCGACATACCATCCGGCTAGTAATGGTCAGGCGGAAAGTTACGTGAAGATTGTTAAAAAGGGTATTAAAACAAGCTTACTTAGTAATCGTGGGGGGCAAGATTTAAACAATCACCTTTTAAAATTTTTGTTTGACTATAGAAATTCCGTGCATACCTTAACCGGGTTCTCTCCGGCTGAGCTGGTCTACGGTCGCAAACTTAGAACGCGTCTGGATCTTATAAAACCCGAACAACCATCGTTTTCATCCACGGCACTCGCTAACACCGTCAAACATAAACAGTGTTTACAACATAAATCGGGTGGACATAATACACAATGTTTTGTAACGGGCGACACAGTTTATTATAAAAATCAAACAGTGAATGGTAAATATACTTGGTGCAAAGGTGTAGTGATTAAAAAAATTGGCAAAGTGTTATATTTAATAAAAAACTTGGCTACATCAACATTAATTAAAAAACATAAAAATCAAATTATTCCGTATAAAGATAACAACAGTAGCTACGATTGCTTAGACGATAATACCGACCTAGAGGAGTCGGATCAGACCAATCCAGTGCCAGATATTCAGTGTGAGACTCCGTGCTCAACCACTGAGAACACCGAGCAGACCACAGAGGGTCACGTCAGAGAGACAGGGTTAGAAAATGAAACGGCCCCACCTGTTTTACCCATAGTGCCATCACAGCACGCACCGCCTGATAATTCAGGGGAGGAAGAAGAGGACTTTCAAGAGGCTTTTTCAGGTCCTTCGCATACTGTTCAGGCTGACGGTGCATTACTCGGACATCGGACTACTGAGACTGTATTGGCACCTCGGTCTAAGCGCAATCGTAATAAGGTCAACTACAAAGTGTTCTTCTAGAGTTAAGTATTATTGTTATATACGTTATTGTGTTTATTTGTTTATATCACTGTATGTGACTATTGTAGCTGAGCATTGTAGCTTTGAGCTCAGTAATGTGCCTGACTGTATCTCTAAGCTAAGGGGAGGAATGTTAAGTATGTGTGCGTGTGCCTACGCACCAATAAGTGTTCGCATGATTAAACGTTAGTGCGTTACTAGCAAGCAAGTCTTTCACTCGTGTATACCCCGTACTTAACAAATACTTAATGTAAAAGTTGCTTGAGATATTTGTAAGTATAGCTTTTTAAAAAGTGGAAAGTATCTTCATGGGTTATTGTTAAAACTGTACAACAAAAATTGTCCAAAAAGCAGTTATGTGACTTCTTATATCATCAATTATCTGATATTGGAGGTCACGCTAAAATCGCTCCAGTAATTTCAGAGATTAACCAGAAGAGAACAGATAGATGGATAGATAAATAACTCCGGGCTGTTATTAACAAAATCTTGTAAGAAAAACCCTGTTGGGTTTTTCTGCTGTTGCAGTCCGACCTGAATCGAACCCGAGACCTCTTGATCAGCAGTCGCTTACGCTAACCACTAGATCATCGAGGCAGTCGAGTTACATATGAATACTTAAATTTCGTTTATTTGTATAAGATTAGCGACCCGTCCGGGCTTTGCACGGATATCTGTAGATAATGTTAGTAGTGAAATGGCAAGTTGACCACTGCAACCACTATACAACCTTTGCAGTCAATCATGATTCCTTTATGTCGTTTTGTTGGTTACAAAATTTGTCACAACAAATTTTTTTGGGAATTTGATTTAATGTTATTAGGATTAATGTGACTTTGTCAACAATAGGCTTTAGTGAAACTTATTACTTTACCTCTGATATTCCTCGTAATCCTCAATCAAATAAATTGAATTGCACAAATTAACATTAATGTACATAGTACTTAAGAAACTGTCCCTTGGATGTTCGACCTCCATTATCTCATCAATATAATTTAACAAGAAATGCCCCATTCAAACTTAAACTTTATTGCTTTGGAATTACATTCTAAACTTGTTAGTAAAACAAAGTCACAGTTCGTAGAGCTTATCGTAATGGAAAAGGTCGGGTCGAAGGTAGTTATAGAGAGCAAAGTATCGTTTATTTTTCTCAGACTGCTCTAAGAAATCCCTAAGGGCTTCGAAGGTGAGACTCAATTGCTTTACCTAGTGGGACGAATCTTTTTGTTTTGTTGTGATAATTCTTATAGATTTAGTAAACAAGAACACATTTTTAAGGTAATCATTAGACCTGCCGTCCCCTACGGTAATTTTTTTTTAACAGACAATTCCGTCCGACATAGCCAGGTACGATATGTTTCATAAGCGCCTGTTAAAGCTGCAAAGGAGGCCAGTTTTTTGGCCCAACCCCAGTCTCATGACACATATTGAGTTGGCCACGATCTTTTGGGATTCTCAGTGACTTTTATCCTAGAGTATACCCGAGTCCCTTTGCATTCGACTCAACAGTGAATGAATAACGTGTTTTAGTTATCTCACCGTGAATTTCGTATTTAGTATTTGTTCTGCAATAAGATTCCAGAATTTCTAGACCAGATAATTGCAAAGTTGATTAGTTTTACTACATCTGTGGTATAGCTAGTGTAATAAATACATTGAAATCCATAATTAAGTTTGCTTTTAGGTCTTTTATTCTGAAACTAAACTCAATAAACGATAAATCCAATTAAGAATAGTCCGTAGCATCCATTACGATGAAGAAGCAGTTGGTAATTTAATAATTGATATGAATTAATTTCATTATGTACAGTGTTAACGTTTTGTTTTAGGCGCGCATGGAGCGATTCTGGAGGTCAGACATTGTTTGCCACGGACATTTTATTTGTTTTGGATTATAATTCAGAGACGCATTTTGAATTTAAGTTTTGAAAATGTTGGTTTTTGAGCAGTTACTTTAGATATGCTGAGAAAATAATTATGGGGTTAACCATTTTTTTATTGGTACACGTATTATGTTTGATATTTGTGATGGTGGTTCTGTGGCAACTTCCACACACAGCGCAACAAGAAATCATTTGACAGGACCATCTACCGAAGATACACTGAACTACGGAGTAACGTACTATGAAATGAAATGAAATGAAATCATATATTCTGCAATTAGGTTATATTTTTGAGCAGATGAGTTCGGCCTTTCCTAACTGGAATAGCCCTGAGAAGAAAGGACTACACCACTACTAAATCTGAATCGCGCAATAGAAGTTCTCGCACCGATTAGCATATATACAAAATCCCAACATCAAACGCTGGGCCGTGACCCGCCAGGCATGATCACCTCGTCTGATCGGTGGATCCTTCCTTTGTGTTAGAGGAATACGACACCCTCTCCACAGTTGTGTCTCCAATAGCCTCACTGATTTGGTGATATAAAACGAAAATCTGTGTTAAACAATGCTTAATTTTCAAACACCGATTTTCTTTCAATCTGTGTCGTTCAATCAATATTCTGGCTAAGCAGTGCTGTATGTGTTCGTGTGTAGCTTTTGTATGTGTGTGATATATCTCTTTATAGTCTACATAAAAGCCGACATGAAACGTGGGCCACCATACTGCATTGTCCACGTTCGCAATGGGGATGGTGTCTTCCATTCTTGGATTCTACGCATGCATTTTACCAGGTAGAGTAGAGTCATTTTGGCAGCTAATATTTTAATATTTTAAGGTTATAGTATTTATTTTACATTAGAGTGTACATTTTAGGTTTGATGTCGTAGGTGATCACCGAGTGGTCTATAAATTCGAGCGTAATTCATTTGTTTTTGTATCTCTCTGCGCTCCTCCTACATATAAACTTTAACTGTGCAAAATTTAATACTTTTTCGATCGCATAATTTTCGTTAAAGCGGGTACCTACAAAGTTTTTGTTTCACGTATTTTAGCGGTATTCGCTCCATTTTTTTTAAAGTAGCCTATGTGCTAAACCAGGTTTTCAGCTTGTTGCATACCAAATTTTACCCAAATTGGTCTAGCCGTTTGAGCGTGAAGAAGTACCAAACATACACACTCGCAGATTTTCGCCTTTATATATTAGTGTGACTAGCTGTGCCCGTTACTTCGTACACTTCATTTGGATTTTCAAGTAATTTTAAATTTTTCACCGTTTTAACCTTCCCTGGACTACGACAAATATTTCAAAACCAAAATCAGCTAAATCGGCCCGGCCATTCTCGAGTTTTAGCGGGTAAAACGAACAGCAATTGTTTTTTATATTAAAGAGATAAGAAGATATAGATGTTGGTAAGCAAGTAAGTAGGTATAGTATAAAACTGACAAAAGAAGTTACAGGCTGTAAAGGCGGATGTGGTCCGCTGTACAGTTTTGAGAGAACAGAATTTAGAACAATAGCGATAGGGTGACCATTTGATTCTTAAGAAAACTCAGATTAATTATAACAGAATGTTAAAATATATTGTTTTTATGTGTATTATAATCCGGCTAGCTCTTGCATATGACATAATTTTATAAATGACTAGCTGAACCCCGCGGTGTTACCCGCGGTTATTGTTGTACCGCGAGTAACGCCGCGGGATAAAATTAGTCTAAAAAAAGTAGCCTAAGTTACTCCCTGGATCATCAGCTACCTGCCAGTGAAAGTCCCGTCAAAATCCGTCCCGCCGTTCCAGAGATTACCCGGAACAAACAGACAGACAGACAGACAGACAGACAGACAGACATACCGACAGACAGACAAAAAAATTTTTAACTACATTTTTGGTATATGTACCGTGTATACATACATAGGCATTTAGTAAAAAGCGGTTATTTTAATATTACAAACAGACACTCCAATTTTATTTATTTGTATAGATTAAAAATCATTAAAAAAAAAAATCTAATTTTTAGGTTTTATAGATTTAAAATAAATTTTACTATGTTTTATGGTGGTTAATAAATCCGTTACAAAGGGTAAGTAATTTTGTTTGTTTATATTAAGCTTTTATAGATACTTAATTTATCGTTTTTTGCTGCTATAATTTCATTCAATTTAAACAAAATTAGCTAATCTAGCCCAAAAAACTGGTCTGCTAATTAGTCCTACAATATATTGGAACTACTTTTACTTACTCATTAAATTTTGGCAATAATTTCACCATTTATTTTCTGGTAAAATTTGTATTATTAAAATAAGTACAACTTTTTGTATACAATAAAGTTTTTTTTTCTTTCTTTGTTTTATTTACAATACGTATATTTACTTTTAAAAAACAATGTTTCTAATAATCATCAACAAACTATGTGTACATCATGAATAAACATGAGAGAACTTGAAACATAGAAATATCATTAGCTTCTTTGAAGAAAATCTCTATTAAAAGTAGCGTCAAAAGAGAATATATCCGTTAATCTTCCGGACGGGTGGTCATCCTTTCAAGGTGAGGGCAGGTCCTTGTTCGCGAGAGCGTCGAGAGTGCTCCACCGTACCTTGGGCGGTAAGACTCGGGAATTGTTTGGACGTAAATATAAGAAGGTTGGGTATGTGGTTGAGTTTTATAATACACTGAAAAGACTGATTTATAATCATGAATTTCGCGAAACAATAGCGGTTGCATGTTGTTTGACTGCCTCGGTGACGCAGTGGCAGCGTGTGCTACTGCTGTGCTTGAGGTTTCGGGTTCGATTCCTGGATCGAACCAAATTTTTGGATGATATGCAAATATTTGTTTCGGAGTTTGGGTGTTTTTAATGTATTAGGTGGCAAACGAGAAGACTGGCCTTCTGATGGAAAGTGAAGCCAAGCAGAATCTAAGAGTGGTGGTCACCATACTAATGCAGACAATGCAACAATGCAGCATGGTGACCCACACCATGGCGGCTGGGCGGCCTAGTGATGCTTCTGCATTTTTGGGCCTCCGGTCTCGCACTCACCAACGAAACACGACAGCACGAACGATGTCACTTTATGTAGATTTTCCGCCCCGGTCGAGACGGTCCAACCGTGCTGAAATCAGCGTGGCTCTACTACGTTGCAAACTTGTTATCAAGAAAGAAAAATAATTGGGTTTTGGACACTGGTCTCCAATCTTTCGTTTCCAATGTGGCTGAAATTTACACAACTCAGTGTAGTACGATATGATGTCCTCCTTGTCCTCGTTTTTAGAGTAAATTTCCCCATGATAAAGTTGTTTTATAAATGATGTTGCTACTTCCATAGTGCACGGCTGCCAGCGTAATAATTTCACTTTAATCATATTGTAATATATTTAAATCGGAGCACCAAGGCACACAGAAATCCACACTGTTTGAACTTTTAGCCCGGTACGCGCTCAGTTCTAGTAGTATAAGGTAATATAGTAATAGGTATATAGGCATAAGTATAAGGTGACTGAGTCAAAATACAACTGCTTGATTCAAGTGTTTAATGCATAATCTTCATGTATGTTGTCTTATATAGCTACTTCACACGGAAGAATGACTAAACAACGGCTCGTTGGTCTAACGGTTATTGTATGCGGCTGCCAATCCAGAGGTCTCGGGGGTTCGATTCCTGCGTGGGGCCTTAAGTGTTCTTGGGTTTTTCTCACAAGAAATTCTAAATAATGGAAGTTTGGCGGTGTGTCACGCCCGTGCCTTAGATAACACGTTAAGCCCTTGGTCCCTGTTGTAATAGGCATATTTGGCAATCGTTTTCAGAAAATCAGTGCCTCAAATGTACTGACGACTAGTTCAACCTTCGAATTCAGTTCACCCTCAGGGTAGCAGAGGACCAATTAGTCTCTCCGTGGAAAGACTGATATTCAGGTAAAATCGGTTGAATTAGCTAAAAAAAAGCTAGGAAGACGATGTTTATTTATAAGCCTGTGGTATCAGTTCAGTCGAGCCCGTTCATTATTTTGTACCAAAGCATGGCTCAACCACTAAACAACATCAAATCTAGACTTAAACAAGTTGACATTAGTTAAAGTTAGTTAAGTGAGTAAAACCGTAAATCCTTTATGAATACAACTATCTCTTTCTTCCATACGGTATACAAAACAACACTTAAACTAAACACTTAACAAATGCTTCTTCAATGCCCTGACTTCAGTCAATGACGAATTGTCGCTTTCACCTGCAGCGGTAAATTTTGCGATTGAACTCGATATCGAACTGACACCTAACATTCAAACTGTATTGCGTGATATATGGCTGCTGTCATGTGTGATGCTTTGTCGTTGGAACTGATTTCTTTAATGTGTTTCTAATACAGAAATACACTTGAACTGAAACTATACAGGACCTGTATTACGACTGTGTGGTGACAGATTTAGAATACAGAATATCAGTAAGGTAGTAAATTGAATAACAGTATTGCAAAAAGAAGGAAATCTGAAACAAACCCTATGGCCTATATTTAGCAGTAGGCTGTTAAGGATGTTGATATGGTAATGTGTATGTGTACTGATATATTACCTAAATACATACAGTGATAGATTAATTATACGCAATACCTAGACACAGCATAAGAGATCGTGTTCATCATACGAATATTTGTAATCGATATGAGTGCGAGACCGGAGACCCAAATATGTAGAAGCATGCCATGGTGTGGGTCACCATGCTGCATTGTTGCATTGTCTGCGTTCGTAATGAGTATGGTGACCACCAGTCTTCGATTCTGCTTATGCTTTCCATGAGCAGAGTAGCGTTATTTTGGCAGGCCGTAAATAAAAAAATAAAAAACCCGTAAGTTTGTAAAAATGGATGGATGGAGGTTTGTAACTCTTTCACGCAAAGACTACTAAACGGATTTGAATGAAACTTTACAGTAATATAGCTTATACATCAGAATAACACATAGGCTACTATTCGTCGGGATAACTAGTATTGAATAGATATAAACCTAATTTTGATCTTTTTAAGGTTTTTGTTCCGCAAAAGTAAAAAGGGCTTCATTGTTCTTTAAAGGATTACTTCATTGTCCGTTTCAATAGACATCTGTCTGACTGTCTGTTAAGGTCCCTTTCTCAAGAACGCGAAGGATTTTTAAGTTAAAACTAACATTAATTAATTTATTTAGGACTGCGGTCCCTTGAAGCTTCTAACCAATCAAAAGAAAAAATCTTTAGAGACGATAATATTTTTAGCAATTTTTACCATTTGCAATTAAATTGAAACCATTTATTATTGAATTACTCTAATTCTATGTTATTCCTAACAGAATAACTCATATTACCGAGATTTTAAAGTGAGCCGTGAGTCCAGAATTGCACAGATAGGCATATCCTATTTGTTCTAACTATGCCTTCATTCTGATTCACAGTAAACAATCAGTAGCACGCAATTCTCCACCTTATCAGCATTAATCTTTCGAGTGTAGTAATTTAAACGACATGATCTCGGAAATTTTATTGCAGCCTTCGTCTGAAATACGATTCTAGGTCCGATACAATGAATAGACCTTTAAAAAAGACGAAACTAAACGTGAAAAAAGCAAGCCAAGTTTACGTGATTTTGCAAAATAGAGCAAATTACTTATTACTTAACTTTATACTAACTAAAGTACTTATATTAAAAAGGAATCATTGGGCTTGACAAGTTGCATTGATTGTGTACTACAGATAAAGTAAATCCAGTTATGATTGAATATGCCTATTTTTTTTTTTATTTATTTTGGTTTGGAAAACCAACAGCTACAAAAATAATATGGTTTGTTTCATATGCAACATCAAGCCAATTACAGGTTTTCACGAATTGTAACATAATAAATTAACTAAAGTTCTAACCAACACACTAACCAACACGACTTTACACCTTTACAATAAACAATAATAAAAACATAAATAAAAATACAAAAACAAATACAAAAATGTCATCATTGAAAAAACTTAAGATTCAGCATACTCCGTACAACATTAATGCTGGTGTTAAAGGGATCAATAGAGTACTCCTTGCACAATTTATTGAAGTCGTCGCTCGCTCTAACGATAAACGAATTTTTTCTATAGTTGGAAGAGGAAAAGGGAACACAAATCGGTGGATTGAATCTAACTGACCTACGGGGGACATTAAACTTTAATTTTTGCAACAGGTGTGGACAATCAATTTCATTTGAAATAATTTTCAAAAGGAAACAACAATCTGCTAATTGACGTCGATTTATAAGTGGCTGGATATGAAACCTTCTGCATAGACCAATGTAATTACTTGCGCTGTATGGGATATTCAGACGAAAACACAGAAACCTCAAAAAACGTTTCTGAATATTCTCGATACGATCGATGTATTTGTAATAACAAGGGCTCCAAATTTGTGAGGCATATTCTAGGTGGCTTCTAACAAAAGTACAGTAAAGAATTTTAAGCGTTTTAGCCTTTACAAAACATTTGGAAATCCTCATCACGAATCCCAATGCCTTCGAAGCTCTTGCAATCATTTGTTCGATATGCTCATCAAACAGTAGCTTCGAATCGTGGTAAACACCGAGGTCTCGTACGCCATCACATCTGGATATTACTTGACCCTTAAGTTCATACGGCGCGAGTATTGGAGAACGCTTCCTACCAAATGTGACGACTGAGCATTTAGCGGGGTTAAGTTCCAATTTATTTACATGACAGTATTGATCGAGTCGCGATAGGTCTGATTGAAGTGCTTGCACGTCCTTTGCCGATGATACTACAGAATAAATCTTCATATCATCGGCAAAACAGAGCAAATTAGAACCTTGGAAGCAGGATTCGATGTCATTCACATAGATAGTGAAGAGCAGGGGACCCATTAAAGAGCCCTGCGGTACACCGCTGGGGATAGAAACCCAGCTAGAAATATAGTTACTGACTACTACAGCTTGCGTCCGATTTTCCAAATAAGAGGAAAACCACCGAAGTAAGTCTCCCCTTATGCCACTGTTAAATAACTTCATTTTGAGCATGTTGTGATCTATTTTATCGAACGCTTTGCTGTAGTCGGTGTAAATGACATCGACCTGAGCACCATCCTCCATACCCTGTGTCACATAATCATTCAGCAGTACCAAGTTTGAAACCGTTGAGCGACCCTTCAAAAAACCGTGTTGTGATGGATTAAAACAGTTTTTGAGTGCTGCGTATATCTGACCGTAAATAATCTTTTCAAAAACTTTTGCTAGTACACACAATTTGGAAATGGGTCTATAATTAACAATTTCAGTTTTAGGCCCTTTCTTGTGCACTGGGGTGACATAAGCGGACTTCCAAACCCTACAACAAGCGAACAGTACAAGTAGTAAGCGATTTTTTAAGTAACAGCGATATCGGCAGAGCAATGGTTTTAGCACATTTAATGATAAATTTGGGTGACAGATGGTCAGGGCCAGCAGCCTTCGATGGATCAAGGCTACTTAAAACTTTAGTAAGATACTCCAAATTGATCTCAATTGTGCTGATGTCACAAGACGTGTATGGTGTATTTGTAGTGCAGATGTTTGCACTCGTAGAAGCGTCAGTAATTGGGTCAAGAAAAGTAGAATGGAAATGTGCAGAGAATGCATTACATATTTCATCAGCAGATGAAACTGATACGCCGCTGTAATTAAAGTAACTTGGCAGTGAGTTAGATTTAGAGCGTTGCTTTACAAAGCTCCAAAAATATTTGGGATTCCTTTCAATAGACTCTTCAGCAGAACTCAGGTACTTAGAGTAACAGTCAACTTCAAGCCTTTTTTACCCTATCACGTAAGAGCCTGAACGTAGCCCGGTCAGAAAGCCTACCATATATTTTGAATCTATTAAGGTATTTCCACTTTTCTTTTATAAGACGTTTGAGTGAAGAAGAGTACCAAAACGGGTAAGAAGTGTAACAAATGTTCTTGCTTGGCACGTATTTATTACGAATGTCAGCTATAGTATTGTAAAAATACGTCACACATTCCTGGAGTTCAAAATTCATAAACACGTTATCCCAATCAATCGCTGAAATTTCCCTATTTATCGAAATGAAATCACCTTTATCATCAATATATCGAGTGTACGACGCGGGAATCAAATGTGTGTAGTCCGCAAAATCTAAATCAATCAACAGAGCTGGGTGCTATTTATCGACTGGTATCAAGGGGCTTGAACATTCACATACTGTCACAGTTTCATTACACAAAACTAAATCTAAGATCTTCCCGAAACCATTTAATATAACATTGTACTGGCTCAGACCTAGTAATCGCAATTCGTCCGTTAGCGTATACTCATCACTGCTACATATGTTTACAGGTAGTAGAACATTGTTTATTAACTGCCACGAAATTCCACTTAAGTTAAAATCACCTATAATTAAAAATTTTTCGTCTGAATTATTTAACACTAAACTGTTTAAATTGGTCAGAAAGTTAGACAATTGTTCCCAAAAAGAGAATCCCTTACCCTCCGCACATAAATAAATAACACTTACGTTTAACTTGAAGACATCCCTTGTACCAGGATAACGTAGGTTCACAGTCACCCATAAATCTTCCGCTGAGGAGTGAAAAGATGGCTGTGGCACCGCAGATATGTGCTTACGAATAGCTATCAACACCCCGCCTCCCCGCGTCTGACCAGTCCGCGAATAATTACGATCACGACGCCACACAATATACTGATCACCAAAAAGTTCCGAATCCGAGATGCCGTCAACTAACCAAGTCTCAGTTAACACAATCACGTCATACAAATCAACACACACTCCCCTATAAAAAGCATCAGTCTTGGTGCGAAGTCCTCGCACATTCTGGTAGTATATGCGAAGATTTTTAATATTGCTGTTAGCCATTTAAAACTTTAATAGTTATAGCATCCGCATAAATAACTATAGGTTGCTATAAAAAACATTATTGTAAGAAAATATACAACAATCGTAGTGTGATTTAAATAATTACTTTCATAAAGCTGCAAAGTAGGTAGGTTGCAAAAAAGACACAAACTCGAGGTATATGGGTGAGCGAGAAAGCGACGTCCTGATTCAAATATAAATGCAAGCAGTATAAGCAAGACAGATAGATTTTGAATTAAATTTATGTTAAGTATAGAATAACAGATATTTATGACCGGCAAGCGAGAACAGTATCGATATATTGAACTTTCGAGATAGGCAGAGATGCTAAACCTTTTACAAAGTTTTTCAGTATTCAAACACTTAATATGCTGAATTATAAAAATGATGACATAACAATATAAATATTCAGTACAGTGCAATGAATGATGATTACAGCAATAGACTACGATAGTTTGTTTAAATCTTTCTCACTATTTATTACAAGTACACGATGTCCATCAGACTTACGAACATATATTTTACCGTGTTTAACCCAAATAAATTTATAATGCATCTCTCCCGTCAATGTCCTTGCCTTGTTAAGTAACTTCTTAGACGTTGAGTTCAGATGATCGTTTACGTAAACTCTCGTTGTCGATCCTTTTAATCCAAGGTCCTGGGCAGTTAGGTTCTTAAAAGCACGAGCAGCCGCAATGAAATCTTCCTTGACATATCTATTGAGGAAACTCACAGCAATAGATTTCTCCTTAGTGTTAAAAAGTGGTATTCTCGACACGTAGTTTACCTGACTTTTAGGAAACGTATAACCAACCTTCTGGGAGATTGTTTCTAGGATAGAAAATAAATTCTCATTGTTGCTCGATGGTATACCTTTTATTTCAACATTATTTAGTCTAGACCTCTGGTCGCTAGCCGACAATTTCAATTTTACAGCATGAATATCCTCATGCATGGATTGAACTTTGCTCTCAAGAGCCTCGAGGCCGACAATGCGGGACTCAAAGTCATTTAGTTTAACTGCATACTCTTCCACTTTACCACTGTCAAATTCCAGACTCCTCTTGAGGTCTCTGAGTTCGTCCTTCATGCTACGAACATCTTCATGGAGCAACGCCAGTCCAGAAAGCTGTGCCTTCATCTCCCTGATCTCGTTGAGTATGGTCTTATTTGAGACAGATTCCGTAGGTAACGCACTGGGGGACTGAGTAGTGTTTCGACAGGTCATACACTTCCACAAAGCTCTTCTCTCAGTTCCCAATTTTCTCCATCCAGCTTCGGTCATATGAACACAACCAAAGTCATAGTGTTTCTTGCACATACCACACTGAACTCCATCCATAAACTCTGTGTTGCAAGCCGCACACTTCATAATGAGCGAAAAAGATGTTCACTACAAAATTCAACAAAAGGTTGCGAATCGCTGATCAATTAGATTGACAGGTGCAGGCGTGTTTAGCTAACGATTGCGCGAACGCTTTTTGATAAAGCATTATAGTACTCGCCATAACAGAATTCCTAGACTAAAGCGTTTCTTATATTCTTCGTTCGTCTTCGTTTATACGTAATAGTTCCTACCAGCTGTTTCGTTACAGCTCTCTTTTTTTCTGTGTTTCTATATTGTAGCATGGAAATACATCTTGCCGTTATTGAGAGAGCAACACAATAGGAAATAGCCATAAGCAGTCAATCCTTTCTGTAAAGGAGTGTGCTCAAATGGGACTATAAATGATATTGTTATAACACAGAATATGTTAAATTATGTGTTTTTGTTTTGTTTATTTATAATTGCCTAAGTCAGCATAAGTGAATTATTGGGTGATGCAGGAAAGCTTTTACTGCTGGAAAAAACTGCACTGACGAGTGAAAATTTTAAAGTTTGTAATGTTTTACTTAGCTTGGCTACGCACTTCCGTGCACTTACCCAAAAGATTACCAAGCGATTGGATCATAATAAATGGTCGTGGTGTTTTTCAAAAACATTATCAGGAATTCAGTAAGAATTGTCAGTAGGCACGCTCTGTTGTGGGATGATATTATCTATGTTAGACTTTTTGTTAACTTGCAGGTTTTTCAGCATTTTTTTTTTTTTTATGGGACTGATCCCGCCCACATTCCCACCACTGTAACTCCTGTACACCAGGATCAACAGCAGTGACCCACGAACACACCGAGTTATGACACTCGGGAAGTCCCAGGAAGAAAATTAACTGTCTTGGAACCCGCAACGAAGTTAATCAGAAGAAAAACAGGAGGAGTTGGAAATGATAAATCCACTTCCCTCCTTAGCAAAGCGGGAGACAAAATGAAGTCAAAATAGGCAGACACCTTTTTCAAACAAACAGCAATTTGTGAAAAATATAAAAGTAGTGATGCTAACCAAGGTGAGGATCAAGTGACGAGCCAGAAGATTCTCAATAACCAAGAAATCACGACCCTCAATAATGAGGATAACGACGCAAGGAGAAACAGGAGTAATGGTCTACAACCATAGCTGAGGGTATGTTTTAAATTACGATGATATTTATAACCGACTTCAAAAAAGGAGGAGGTTCGCAATTTGACTGTTTTTTTTTGTTTGATTGTTACCTCAGAACTTTCGACTAGGTGAACCGATTTTGATGATTCTTTCTTTATTTGAAAGCTGGTTTCCCGTGTGGTCTCATTTCAATGTGGTCCAGCTCTTGAAGTCGTTTTTTTTGTTTTTTTTTTTTTTGATGTACCTACCTTAATGTGGCAGTCGTAGAGCATCAAATAAGACAGATTTTTCTTACTCAAATACTTCAGAACAGCTGAATTATTCTAGATGAAAATATTTGTTTACGCAAACTAACCTTAGGTTAATAAATACTCAATTCTCAAGTGTATATAAAACGAAATCCCATTTCAAAGCATCACGCGTAACCGGCTTGACCAATTTCGATAATTTATTGTTTGTTGGAAATTCATTTATCGAGGAAGATAAAGCTACGGTCAATAGGGGCCGAATATAAATGGGAAAAGTTGCAAAAACTGGAAAGCTTCATTTCTGTGCGTAGTGGTAGCGTATGCGACTGCAATACTAAAGGTCTCGGGTTTGATTCCCGAGTCGGACCGAATGTTTGTGTTATCTGCAAATAATTCATTCGGAGTTTGGGTGTTTTAATAACAATTGGTATTTACAAAAAAAAAATTATTTATATCAGTTGTCTAGTGACCATCATACAAGCTCTACTTAGCTTGGGGCTAGATTGCGTCTTAGATATCTAAACTATTAATTAACTAGCTGAGTCCCGCGGTGTTACCCGTGGTTATCGCCGTACCACGAGTGACGCCGCGGGTTGAATCTAGTCTAAAAAGTACCATAAGTTATATTGTTTTAAACTTTCATGGTCAATAACATTAAAATAGGAATCTGCGGGAATGCTACCATGTACCTTTTTGTTCCACGGAGTTCCGCGATCGTGGCGCTTGCAACAGCGCCGAAATATCGGATACTCACAAACAGCTTTTCTCGATAAATGTACTATCCAATACTGAAATATTTTTTAAATCGGACCAGCGGTTCCTGAGATTAGCGCCTTCAAACAAACAAACTCTTCAGCTTTATATATTAGTATGAATTTATTCTTTTGAGACGCAGTCAAAATTGAAGTAACAAGCTAGTAACGATAATAAATGTGTTACCATTAAATCAAAATGTCAGGTCACCGAGGTACTGGTGAAATTTTCTTCTCCTTAACTAAGTAAGTCCTTGATCCCTTTCATCAAGTGCTTAATATAAGGTGACGTAGATGAATTGAAGGCTCTCAAGGGACTGACTAGACAGCAGTAGCCCTTTTATACCGGAATCTAAGGCAGAAAATTTCTTTGAACGTCGTACAACGTGTGTATTATTTTTGCACTTCGTTTTGATTAATTAATTATCCTTTCCTATTTAGAAATATGGTTTGACGCTTAATGTAAAATTAACTTATGGAAACTGTTTTGGATTATGTGTAAATAATTTATATGTTATTGTTCTCTATTTGATATCTGTTTGTTTCCCTAATAAAGTAAAATAGTAAAAAACTATGCGAAAGTTTGTTAAGCTGTATGTATGGATATTTGTTACTCTTTCACGCAAAAAGTACTGAACAAATTTAGATCAAACATAACAATAAAATAGCTTATCGATCAAAATAATGTACAGGTTTATAATTGCCGTGACAACCGCGATAAGGCGCAGCCGCTACTAAAAGATAGTTTGGTTATATTTGACTAATTAAAAGTTACAGTAACTGTGCAAGTTTTGTTCTGTTATATTTAAGGTTAGTTATGAAATTATGAGATTTCAAAGAATTCACCTGATTGATGAAAAAGTTTGTTTTAAATAAGTTTTCATATTGAATTAATTTAACTCTAAATTAATAAATGTATTACTTTTCTTTTTAAAAAATAGTTTGACCTCTTTTTTATGTTTGAAAAAAGTTCTAAATTACATTTATTTTTTGTAATGAAAGAATTTATTTGTCTAGTACCCATAACACAAGCTCTGCTTAGCTTGGGACTAGATGGCGTTGTGTGTGAGACGTCCGAAATATTTATTATTATTTATTATTATTATTTCAAAACAGCATTAAGAAACTGCGCATTTCTTTTTAAACTGAATCGTTCGAATTCAAAATCTCCTGTTAATCTTACTTTTAGTATCAGTTCTAGAACTAGTACTGAACCTAGATTTGTATTTAAAAAAAATGATGCCTTGTTTGTTACCTGTTGTAATTGCCTTAATAAATAAATAAATAAATTATTTACAAGGTTTTAAAATAATTAAGAGGTAGAATACTTCTGAAGTTTCCTGGTAAACAGTATTGAGATCACATGTAAGAGGAGTCTTATACACTTTCCATATTTAAAAACATAAGTATTTGAAATATCATTGATATACATTAATGCTACCCCTATTATTATATACGTAGATGAAATTTCCAACAATTTGTTCGTGCAAAACCTACACCAATATTATGATAGCAAATACCATGACAAATGCGTGATTATGAGTGCTTATGAGTTCTCACCCTCTCAAGCGACGAACAGCATAGTGATAACGACACAATTTGCGAACTTGTGTGTATTAGGGGAGAAAGGTAAACATGGAATTTTATGGGGGGATAATGGAATACATTATGTTTGGGTTGCGTCGTTCGAGGCGACGTTTTTATTTACACGTGAACACTTGTGGCCTCTGATATTGAGGAAACCACTTATTATATTCTACTCAATATAGGCTTATTTCGATACTTATATCGTGTGCGATTTTTGTCAACAAATTGGGTAGAACATGAATAAATTTTTGAATGCGAAGCATTTTAAAAATAAATCAAAAGGTTTGAAAAAATTGTATACAAATTATTTATTTTATTTTCAAAACTAATATTTTAGGTATGAAAGATTTGATTTCTGTTTGTTCCTTTGTTACAACCAATCTATATAAATAATAAAAATAAGGAAAAACTAAAACCCAACTACGACAAAAAACGACGCTGAAAAGTATGAAACAAGTTTAAAAATCCGTTATCACGTGTTGTTTAAAGTGTTATGGTACATTTATATGTAACGTGTGACTACGGCTTTTTAATCTTGTTTCATATTTTTCAGCGTTGTCTTTTGCCGTAGTTGGGTTTTATTTTCTAAATTTTTTTATTTAAAATGTTTTTATGCCTATATAATACTGATTTCTTTGCAAAGTATATTTTAAATAGGTAGCATAGAAATATCACAATTATCGAATAAATACGGACAAAGTCACAAGCAAATTCTAATCATATATATTTTTTTAAATGTACAAGTAACGCCCTTTCCAATTATACCAGACATGGCATATGTATTTCAAATTTATTTTTAACACAGCACTTTATGGCTGCTAGAGGCCGCCACATTAAAATCAGTGACACGTATTGCCTATAACCAGCGGACGATTAAGACACTTCTAACGATACCTCATTTTCTAATAAGTAGTTGAGCAGCTATGAGGGACCAGATGAACATCCTTATTTACTTACATAGCCTTTCAAAATCATAACCCTCCTTTGGCTTTGACGTAGTCGTGTAAAAATGAATCACCACATGTGTTGCTAAATGCAAAACTCGAGAACCATTCGACCAACCGATGACTTTTTTTAATACTTTCGTTAAGGCTCAAGGAAGGTTCTTATGGAGGGAGAAACGTAAAAATTGCGAGGAAAATATATATATAAAAAGTAAAATCAACACCTATTTTTTTTTCTATTGAACTGCGACAAATCAATGACTTTTGACAGAACTAAATCGGTCGGGGCAGCTAGTCTTTTATAAAAATAAGACATTTACAATAATGGCATCTAAAAACCACCAAAGTTTATACTTATGGTATCTTTCTTGAGTCAGTCCAAGTTATATAGACAAGTGAAAACTATAAAATGTCTTTTATAATTATACATCATCTGGAGAGAATACTTGTCTTAGGTTGTTTACATAAAATATAATAGTAATATTGATCTATTATGAATTCATAACATTAATATGCGTGCATCTCATGAATAACGAATACACAATCATGAATCTACTGATTTACTGAATATATTTTACATGTGACTGCCTTTGAAGATTCTTTTCTGTAGACAGATATATCTTTCAGAATAAATTAATTATTATTCTGAAAATATTTAAATTTAAATTTGAGTATATTTTACAGTATTTACAAGCATGAAATTGTTATTTGCTTTTGGATATTCCTTTGAAATCATATTTATATAAAAAGCGGTTGAATACAAAAAAAAACGAAATCAAATATTCGACTAGCGGAGACTAATTTTTAAACAAACGTTCTCAATGTGCTGCGCTGCTTGCAGTCATCATCAAGAGCCTTTGATAGACCACTAGTGGACATAAGTTTTTTTTATTTATGTATGGACCTGCCAAAATGACTCTACTCTGCCTGAGGGAAATCATAAGCAGAATCCAAAAGTGGTGATCACCATACCCATTGCGAATGCAGACAATGCAACAGTGCAGCATGCTGACTCACACCAGGGCGGTCTCGCACTCACCAACGAAGTACGACAGCACGAACGCTGTCATTTTACGCCGCCCCGGTCGAGCCGGCCCGTTCATGCTGAGATCAGCGTGGCTCTACTGCCTCAAAAAGGAGACTTTGGAAAACTATACGTCGCTTGCTAGACAGGTTGGTTAAGGATTTGTTTAGTTAGTTGTCCTTTTCTGGGCAATGTAGTTTTAGCTTCTTTAGTAGACTCTTTTGCTTCGATTAATAGTAGTAGTGACAATCCATATACTAAATCTGTAACCACACTAAACTACCTAGAACTGCATTTTTTGAATTACGAACACAATACAGAACAATTATTGCACCGGCCTGTAGATAGTGCTGCTCGCTTGAGATTTCCCACCGACAAGCTATTGTTATTTGCGATTATAATGTCTGTGTGAGATCTCGATTAGTGTCAGTGAACTTTGATCAAATGCTTTTAAAATAGTCCCGGTGTTTTAATTTGTAGTAATTAAATAGTTTGTTTAATAACAAGTACAATTTTAACAAAAATAAAATATTACAAATAACAGCAGAACTTAGGCTATGGGTAGTAACCATAGCCTAAGTCCTGCTTGGTTGGTGGTTACTATCACCGGGCGTCAGACTTCATCTACTCTTTTTAATCTTAAAGCTAAATCTATAGGTCCACTTAAAGCTAATAAATAATCGTATTCAAGTGGCAGAAAATTCTCAGAATGGAGTTCTTGTTTACATCAGTAAAAGTTAATTTAAAATATTTCTGTCTATGATATTTCTTGTACTTCTTTAACAGAATTTTCCGATTAACCTTGGTCAAACAAAAACAGTTTTCTTATTGGAAAAGTACTTAGCGACAGCTTAGGACTGCCTGTTTGAACAACGTGACATAATATCAATTTTATTAGAAGAAATAGAGTAGTTTATGAAACATCATCTTTGCTTTTAGATATGATATTTCTAGAAAGGTTATAAGTCCCAAAACGTTGATATTTTAATTTAATCGGTATAGATTTAAGAATAAGTTTTTCAAAAGCATCATAGACTTACCGCTTGCGAACTTAGCTGATTATAATACAAATACGTTCGTGTTTAATCCCGTGAGAATGTTATGAAACTAAAATCAATAGTTAGCTTATCTGTTTTATATTTCATTAGCTACTACTACTTCTACTAGCGGTAGCTAGTAGAAGTAGTAGTAGCTAATGTAGTAGTAGTACCTTCAGCTTCGCTTAGGACATTATTTCTTACTCGTGTTACTAACTTTGAAAATCATGAACTTGCATACAAATATTCATCCCTTATTTTATCTCTTTAGGGATGAGTTTTCCCATAAATATCTTTCTAAGTGGGGTGCTTACAATATAAAGGTTAAGCTGCTCAAATGTCAAGTTGGTAACCAAAACCGGGCTTTGCGTTGATGAGTCGAGCAATCAGGACAAGTCATGAATGCTGCTCTTCGTTAAGCTTCGATAATTTTGCATTTAAATATTTGCTACCAAACTTTTTAATGCTAAACTTAGACTAGCTGAGCCTCGCGGTTTGCTTTGTTTGCCCTTTGTTTTCTGTGAGGCCGTGGTATCACTCCGGCAGGCAAATTCAGCTGATAAGTGGCTCTCCCAACTCTAAGTTATAGAGAAAGAGAAGTGGTTGGTGTTTTCAAATTGTTAACGTTGGTTCCGAACAGAATAAGCATCTGCTTCACTGGCAAGTCTTTAAATTCTTGTTTTGTTCAGCTCTACGATATCGGAGACGATTTGAAGTCGCGAAATAATCCCCAAAAGTAGATCTACATATGTGGAAAAATGTTCAACCAAAAGTAAAAAGAACAAGTATATAAATCTTCGTTGGTATTATTGTTTTCTTGATAGTACTTTATTATTACGAGGACGGGTATAAATCAAATAGATTTATGAACTATAGACATAATCAGATAAAACATTAATTCGAGTAAAACGATGAAAGTTTTGAGAATGAGACATAAATCCATACAATCATCAATCAATCATCAAAAACCCGTAAAGTCCCACTGCTGGGCTCGGGTCTCTTCTCAGGAGAGGGTAAAAATAAATAAATCCATACGAATAATATAAATTCGAAAGTTACTTTGTCTGTCTGTCTATTACGTTTTCACGGCTAAATTACTGCACCAATTGCAATGGAATTTGCTTGAAGATTCTTGGAGAATAATATACGCTACTCTTTCCTTCGATAATTGACATAAACGCGGGTGGAGTCGTGGGCAAAAGCTAGTGGGATAATATTTTTGTTTGTCCGTGAATTTGACGGAACAATGAATTTGTTGACTTCCAAAAACAAACATTAAGTAATCATTTCGTATGAAGATGCAGCAATGAAATGTTTCTAGAACTTTAGTATTTATTATGTGTTACATTCAAGTAAAATTTCATTAAATTATTTTCTTCTTTTACGGAAAACGTTGCCTAAATTATGTCCAATATTGAATATAATTTAGGAAACGTAAGCTACGCTAATTCCGTTATTGCGTCACTTAACTAAAATATCTCTAAAACTATTTTCTGTTCCCTTATTTTAGTGAAGTGATTTTCAACAAACTTTTTGTATATATTTATGTAGATAACGTCTGTTTTTAGTGTCTCTCGTTTCATCATCTCATTTAAGTCAATCTTTGACATTTAGAACGTCATTTTTTTATAGTATAAAACTCACTTTATTAAGTTTTTGTTTTGTTTGGAGAGTTGTTTTAAACAACATTTATGGTATTTTATTTTATAATTATTAGAAGTTTATAATGGTATAATAATCGCGATCGATTACAAATTACTAGCGATCTGCCATGGCCATGTACCGATCGATATTTTAGAGTATTTTAGTTGTAGATATAGTTTGAATGTAATTTCTTCTATAGCTTTTCAGAATTTTAAAAGTTACTATGTGTATTCGATTCATGTTTTCAGTTATCTTCATATTTAATGGAAAAGGATTTTACATTATCATAAACGTTACATTCGTAAAGCGATGTGTTTTATTATAAACCTTGTTTGTATGCATACATTGTTATTGTAAATGATGCACAGACGTCACATAAATAATGTAATTTGATATATTATAAGACTAATGCATGAGACGAGCTTGTACCGTGACCGGTCATCTATCTTGTGATATAGCTGGATTAACTATGGATTTTGAACAACTTTTATAAGATGGTGGATCTTGCGTTTTAATTTAATTCACTTTACAGATTTTTGTTGATGTAAATTTTGGATGTGTTTAATAAATAATAAATAAATATTTTTATTTCTCACCATAACCATACAAAAGTGCATTTTTACAATTTTATCTTACAGTACACATAATCTGATTATGGTGGGCTGATACCTTAACTAGGTAAAACCTGTATCTCAAGTTATCAACCCTCCACCTTTCAAAGTTTCAAGTCACATATCAGTCATGTTTTACAATTGAATAATTTCACATAATGTAGTCTGTGGGTATCAAGTTAATCATTCCAATTACATGTATTACAATGATTTCACATATGTGGGTATCTAGGGAACTATTCTTTAACAATAATACAGCTAATAAAAATATCCAATAGCGCGGTGAGTTGTCTCGCTTGAGTATGTGGTAGTGTTTGTGCGTGAATGTTGTTTTTATATGTATGCGCTCCCGGGTCTCAAAGCACGTCAAGCCTTCGGTCCCGGTTGTCATGAACATCTACGGCAATCGTTATTGAGAAGTTAGTGCTCTCAAATATACTGACAAGAAGTTCGCGTTCAGGGTTGCGGAGGTCCGACGCCAGTCGCTCCGTGAAAAAACTGATATTCATATAAAACCGGTTGAACTAGTTGTCAACTTCAAATAATCTTGGGTATTAGGTATAAGGCTAGGAAGATGATGATAATATATATATATATATGTATATATGTATTTGCTTTTACTATACAATTATGTATACTTAAGTAATTGAGAAGTTCTGAAACTAGAGCTTTTATTTGTTCTAACTTATAACAAAGATTCATTATCTTTGTGATGATTTCACGGTTACTAAAAGAAAACCGGTGTGAGATTGTGCTTGCGCTGTATTTCACCGAGTGTGTGAGTATACCGGAGGCCCATACCCCAACTCCTCCCCCTATCTCCCCCTCCAATCCGTCAAAGGCCGGCAACGCACTTATGACGCCTCCGGTGTTGCTGGTGTCCATGGACGGCGGTAATCGATTACCATCAGGCGATACGCCTGCTCGTTTGCCCGCCTATTCCATAAAAAAAGGGAAAGCCATCCAGGTCTTGGGCAATCCTCATCTTTCACTGGCAGGCAGCTGATGATCCAGGGAATAACTTAGAGTACTTTTTTTTAGACTAACTTTGTCCTGCGGCGTTATACACTCGCGGTACAACAATAACCGCGGGTAACACCGCGGGGTTCAGCTAATATAAATATGCGATTCTAAGCTAATAACAGTTCATAACTGCCGGTATCAAACTCAGTGAGGTGTGTATAATTGTCTTTAATAAATTGTTGTTCTGAAGTTTGCGATTCAAACTTTTCTTGTTACTGCTGATAGCGAGTTAAATTTCAGTACTAAAACGAAAGCTTCATACAAACGCGATGTTACCCATTGTGAATAAAGCTTTAGTCAGTTATTTGCAATTCGTTTTGGGAAATTTTACCGGACTGGTCATTTATATATAGTAAACAGTAATAGTTTAAAAAACTATAACGTAACTACGTAAAATCTTTTAATATAATTTATACAGCCAGAGGTCAGGTCAGGTAGAGGTATAATTTATACAGAGGTCTCGGGTTCGATTCACGGGTCGGACTGCTGTTGGTTTTTTTTAAAGAAATTCTTAATAGCAGCCCGGAGAGCACGTTAAGCCGTCGTCCCGGTTGTCATGAACATCTATGGCAATCGTTATTGGGAAGTCAGTGCCCTCATTAATGGTTCTGCTCAATGGCAGGGTAACTACTTATGGCTTTACAGAAAACTAGAGTTTCCATTTCCTTCGTTGCTTTTTAATATAGAGCAACACGTTACAGAGTAGATATACTCGGGGGTTTTCCTCTGGTGAATTATAAGCATACGTGTGCTTCATAACGTGTTTCAGTCCAACATTTGAATACGGTATTTATTTATTTTATTTAAAAACTTCATGCACTAAGTTTGTACATCGGCGAACTTAATGCCCAGGGCATTCTCTTCCAGTCAGCCTTTGGGTCGTGTAGAAATCTTTTAAGGTAGGTGTATAGATATTACATATTAAGTAGTCAGTTAAAATGTCAACAGTTCACAAATATTTAAACATATACTTACATATACATAAATAAATATATATATATATATATACAGATTGACACATACATAAGTATTATGGTTATACACTATGAATATCAGTAACTTAAGGTTTGCTATGAATTAGTAAGTTCTGCCAGTTTGCGAGAAAGAGATCATGTACTTTCTTTTTGAATGTAATTAGTATGATGATATTGTTATAGAACACTGAAGATAGTGAAGTCGGATCGAAACTGTTGTACTTGTACCTGCTACAAATAATGATAGCTTGAGAATTTACGGGATTGACAAGTAGCCCAAACGATTTTGTATATTTGTTATGGAGATAATTATTGGTAGCATTGATAGCTTCCGTGACTTCATTAAACTCTATATAGTTTTAAACTTTCATGGTCAGTAACATTAAAATAGGAATCTGCGGGATTGCTACCATGTACCTTTTTTTACTCACAAACAAAAAGGTACATGGTAGCAATCTCGCAGATTCCTATTTTAATTCATTAAACTCTGTTATATATACTACGTTTATATTTTGCTGCCGTGATAAGATAGTTAATACCACTTTTTTATTGTTCCAAAACGAATTTTATTCATATTACTAGCTGCCCCGGCAAACGTCGTTTTGCCATAATTTTTTTTTAAGGATGGGTCACCCTTACCATTTAGGGGGATGAAAAATAGATGTTGGCCGATTCTCAGACCTACTCAATATGCTCACAAAATTTCATGAGAATCGGTCAAACCGTTTCGGAGGAGTATGGGAACGAAAACTGTGACACGATAATTTTCTATATAAGATTACTGTACATCCATATATAACTCATAGGTTTTCTAACAAAATGTATGTCCTGTGTCCCAGTGGTGTGAACAAGGTCTCAAAATAAAAACAAACTTATCAGATTTACGAGACCGCGATAACTTCTTGCACGGTCCCAACGGAGGTCAAACTTGTAGACATTATATTTATATGGCAACATATCAGTTTGAAGAGCCGCTTATAGCCCAGCTGCACTCGGTGATTAGAAACAATCATGGATGGGTGACCGCTGGTGGCATGATGCCATGACCGTCTCCGTTAAGCAGTCAGTCCCGGTTGCTATCGTAGGACAACAGTCGTGAAGCTTAGTTGGAGGATTTGGGTGGCTTAAAAACATCCAACGGCAAGATTAGCCACAACGTTGTCTTGCAGTCCCCAACCCGCACTTAACCCTCTCCTGAGAAGAGACCCGAACCTAGCAGTGGGACGTTATGTGTTGTGGATGATATCAGTTTGCAGCTATGGTTTAATGGCTTTGAGATTTCTTGCAGTAAACCCTGTTTATGTCTAATTGTAACAGTTTTTTATTTATTTATATGATCCTGCCAAAGTGACTATACTCTGACTGATGATAAGCATGAACAGAATGCTAGAGTACATAAAGGTCACCGTACTCACTGCGAATACAGATAGTATAACAAATACTCGTATAACAATATAGCATGGTGACCCACATTATGTCAAAATTGCCAATATTTTTAACAAACAATTTACTATCATTATTGAGCATTGTTTGTTCCTGTACATACCTATATGAAAAAAAAGCTTTCGCCCACGGTACCGCATACCACCAAAATTACTCTACTCTGCCTGATGGAAAGATAAGTAGAATCCAAAAGTGGTGGTCACTATCCTCAATGCGAACGTGGACTGAGCAGCATAGTGACCCACACTATGGCGGCCTAGTAAGATGCTTATTCACGCCCCGCTTAAAGGACCCGGGATCATAATGGGATGGGAACACGTGCGGTGGTAGTGAGTTCCATGTTTTAATCGCTCGGCACAAGAAGGAAGAACCGAAACTTTGCTTTCGAGATCGTATGTATTCTACTCTAAAAGGGTGACTGCGAAGGCCATCACGTGTTGTCCTGTAGAGTAGAGGAATATTGGGGGAAATAGAAATACATGTTATTCTGATGTTTAAGCCATATCACTGTAAAGCTTTCTCTAAATCCGTTCAGTATTTTTGCGTAAAAAAGTAACAATACAGACGAAAAATTCAATCAGGGGGAGGCTTATATACGCAGTGGACTGCAATAGGCTGATGATGAAAAAATAGGCTTGCATAGAGTATTCGTAAAGATTCTTTAATAATGTGATTATGTTACATAGTCATTTTAATGTATCATAGAGTCCAGTTTACCGAAACCGGATATCGATTTAAATCGATATTTTCCTTAAGAATGATTTGAATATTAATAGATGCTTTTTTGTTTGACTCGTTAATCTCTACAAGCATGATTTGATAGAAAATGTTTTAATTTGCTACAGCGACACTACGGCCTTTAAAAAAACTGGGATCTTCCAGTTTCGTAATGTCGTTTGAATCGTGATTAAACACGAGTTGATATACAAAAAATGTATGCAAGAAATCCGTACTAATATTATAAATTCAAATGTAACTCTGTCATAACGTTTTACGGACCAACCTCTGCACCAATTTAAATGAAATTAGACATGGAGATACTTTGATTTATGAATAAGGACACAGGCTATTTTTTATTGCAATAACAAACACCCCACCAAAAGAAATTCTTGTAAAATGTTGTCAAGACGAATGCATATGGACCCTGTGAAAAAGATATCATGTAGAGCCAAGCTTCTGAATCTAAACGCCCTAACTCTACCAACCCTAACTTCACAAACTCTATATCTCCGTAAAAATGTATAGCTTTGCCGTTTCGTCAGATACAAGTGGATGAAGCCGCGATCAAACACTAGTAAATCATAATTACAGAGTATATCCAACAAAAACTAGTCGAAAAGTTTTTATAACTTCTGATGAACAATCTCTGTGTACAGATGTTTTTGTTTTTGCAAGTCAGATGCATGTTGTCGTTACTCGCAATTCTGTCAGAATCGACAAACTTAAAAAAATAAATAGTACCTGGAAGTAAACAAACAATGAGTAAGCTAAGAAACATGGATAACACGTGACGGACGTTAGACCTAGAAGAATAATGAAATGAAATGAAATGAAATTAAATTAAATTAAATCATTTATTCTGCAATTAGGTTACGTAAACACTTTTGCAAGTTAAACTGTTTCTGAGCAGATGAGTTCGGCCTTTCCTAACTGGACTAGCCCTGAGAAGAAAGGACGAAACAAACTGAGGGATCACCGTCTCTTTTAAAATTTAGACAATTTTCACAAATTCAAAAGACATTATTTCAATAAAAAAAGCGATAATTACGATTTGAATAGGAATAGGTAATTAGGACATCTATACAAGAATTTTAAGGCTGTTTGTTTATTTGGTTAAACGTGATAACCTGACGAAGCAACCGTCCGATTTAAAAAAAAACTTTCAGTTTTAGATGGCTTAGTTATCTAGAAAGGCTACATAATCATGCTACAATCAAAAGGATCAGATTATCATAAAAAAATGTTGTAACGTTATACGGGGGAAAAATAATTCCTTTTGAGAGTTTCCATGGCGTGCGCTTCGTAAACGATTAAAGTTTCACACAAGTTAAAATTAAAAGAAACTTTCTCGCATGCACTTAATAGAGAAATCATACGCCGAAAATGCCTTACATCATTTTTGGAAAAGAGCTGATACTCTCGATATTAACCAAACATAACTAAGAACCACCGCAAATAAACTGAATTTCAAATGAAAAAAAAAACATTGAAATCGGTCTATCTATTTGAGAGCTACGATGCCACCACAGACACACACACACACAGACAGACAGACATCAACGTTAACCTTATTCTTATATATTTAGTTCGTGTGGAGATTTAAGTCTTAAATTGAAATAAACTTTGGGAGCCTCATAAAGGATGTAGATTTTTTTTAATATCTGGAAGAATACATAAAATTTCTTCAGATTTTGTGCACATTATATCCATCCTAATATTATGAATTCGAAAATCACTCTGTATGTATGTGACGCTTTCACGCTAAACCATTTAAATTAAATTTCGCATGGAGATACTTTGATTATGAAGAAGGACTTAGGCTAATTTTTACCACAATAACCGACATACACGCGGGTGGAGACGCGTCAAAAGCTAGTTTATAATAAATATTCGATTGCAAAACATTTGTTGATTTTTAAAGTTCTTTTAAGATTTTTTATTTACTTTTACCATCTTTAAATCATAGACATTTATGCCAACAATTTCGCAAGACAATACATAATTCTGATACTATTGAAGAATAAATTCTTGAACATGTATATAATCTAAATCTCGAAAACGGATTTAACGATTTTCATGAAATTTAATATGAAGGGGGGTTTCAAAGGCGATAAATCAAATTAGCTAGGATTTATTTTTAGAAAATTTACCAAAGAAACCATCATCCGGTCATCCAGGTTCCTACTTAAAGAAATATTATTAAAATAGGTAACTTTTATTTTTAATACAATTTTATTTTTATTTCAACCGTTTAATATAAAATACTAATAGGTGAATCTAGTTCCGCATCGAAAGAGTAACCGTTTGAAATATATTTTCTTGTCAGAGTATTAAAGACAATATAAAATAAACACTCCTCCCACGGGAGCTTCAGAGTCAATTTAGTAAATGGGTATGATTATTGCTCTATAAATATTGCCGTTGAGTAATTTTTATGGGAAAGAACATTTATGTAATATTTCAAATAATATTAAAGGGTTTTATTGTGCGATATTTCATTTTATGGTGTAAAGATGTATCTAGGGAGCAAATACAGGAGAAAGAGAAAATAAAGAAAACGAGCAGACGTATCACGTGATATCAAGTAATTATCATCACCTATCGGCATTGCAACTTAGTACAGATATAGATAAGTTTACACTGTTCGAGTCCACAGCTCAGGATGAAGGGAAAGAAGGCAGTAACTTGAAACACTTAGAAAAAAGAATAGAAGGAAATGGTTAGCACTCGTTTTCTGTTTTCAACACAAAGGGAGGATTATCCGACCAGGCAAGGTGATCATGCTTGGCTATCCGCGGCCCAACGATTGATTTTGGGATGTAGTATATTTGCTAATCGGCGCGAAAACTTCTGTTGCGCGATTCAGGTTTGATAATTACTCCGTGTTGTGCGTTACTTCATAGTTCAGTGTATTTTCGGTAGATGGCGCTGTCATATGTTTTCTTGTTGCGCTGTATGAGGAAGTCGCCACAGGTTTCACTCCGGTCGAACCAGTTAATTTGTTATTTAAATGTAAGTCACGTAATTAGAAGAAATAGTATGTGATCATCACCATCCCTTAATAGTCTACTGATAGCCATAGGTCTTTTAGAAAGGACGTTTTGGGGTACAACACCACGCTAGCCAGAGGTGTTAATATAGGGTTTGTTCAAGTGTTTCTTCTTTGCAGTGATTTCGTCCTGCTTAGTTATCTCCCTTAGGTGCATCTAACAACAAACCCCGTGTTTCTACTCTTAAATAATGTATACGGATAAATATACTCTGTTTCTTTTGTGATCTACATGTTATACATAGAAACCGAACTGTCTCATGCAAATTGACACATTCATGCATACAAATAGGGTATGGCACCGCAGAGATCGTTATGATAGGGAAGTATGTATTTTTATGCAAAAATCTATTCAACTGTTGTTTGAAGATGTGCGTTATTTTATTAGTAATAGTTGCATCTTATAATATTAGTATAATGTACGCGTATAGGATGTGTCTATTAGAAGAACATGTCACCCTTATTTTCAAAATTGGAATAGGTTTACCCTGTAGGTATATATATATATATATATATATATATATATATATATATATCTGTATAAAACTAGGTGTAACATTGGTGATTTTTGATCATACCATATTCTGCCATGTTTTGGTATGCAAATATTTATAAAGTGACATTATGACCTAAAAAAGTAATTATCCTATCCTACTAATATATAAACGCGAAAGTTTGTAAGTATGGATGGATAAATAAATAAATATTTCGGACATCTAACACACAACGCCATCTAGTCCCAAGCTAAGCAGAGCTTGTGTTATAGATGGATGTTTGTTACTCTTTCACGCTAAAACTACTGAACGGATTTGTATGAAACTTTACAGTAATATAGCTTATACATCTGAATAACACATAAGCTACTGTCTACTATTTGCCGCGATAACCGACATATACGAGGGCGGAGCTGCAAGCAAAAACTTGTATTAAATAAAAGTAATAAAAATATAATCTATTACATTGTTCAGCAACATATAACTTTGTAAAATACTAATGTTCGTCAATGGTTTAAGTATAATAAAGCCAACCCTTATAGCAATATGAGACATTTTATGTATTTTTTTCTCCTATAAAAGTGGTGTACAAATACAACACACAGTACAAAGAGTCTTCTAGAACACATAGCAATTTTGAAAGAGGCATTTCAGATGTCCTTGTTAGCGGCCTTGAGACACCATTACGGAGACATCGCTTATTCTTTTAAGAACGATTTGAATCGATTATTGTCGAAGCGATTATTTCCTGTGGGCTAACTGCAGGCATTAACTACTTTAATTCCTTTACTAAATCTTCCTTATGGATGGACAGTTACTGAGTTCAATGCTACATTCCTATGATAAGTACACATATCTTTGCGATCTCGTGTGATCCTCAAATCGTTGATCTAAATCAGGGGTTCCTTTATATCCATTTGTGTGTGGAGTGTGGAATTTTTCTTATTAACAAACGACTAAAAAAACTAATGTCCACATTAATTATGTTAAATTTTTGGCTGCATGAAATTTTCACAAGGCATGATAATTATTCAAAATTTAACAGAAAATCTATATATACATAAAGTCACGCATATTTCCTATAGCGATATATAATAGAGAATATCGATGTCTACTTACTGTATCACCTGATACACCTCTTTAACTTAGTCTCACTGGTTCCTATTGCTTTTCACACGGCCCGTTTTCCGAACCTCATCAAGTTGGTCGGTAAATGGTCGCCGTGGACGACCAGTTGATCCTTGTATAATATTCTAGTAAAGAGCTCACTAAAGATAAATGCATGTCAACAATGTATATTGTAGTTTGCAAATATGTGAACATTCTGAAACAGGTTTGCCACCTGTTTCTTGAACAGCACATGTCTCGATGACAACTTAAGGTAGCGGTTCGCGCCGCGACAGAGACGGGAGACCGCGATAAGTGTCTCGGTATCTTCTGTATGTACTGTCCTCTGTCTCCTGTCTAGGTCTCGCTCGCAAACTGTTGCTTATACATTGCCCATAGTCAAGTCACGCGGTCGCGGTCTCCCGTCGCGGTCCCCTGTCTCGGTCGCTCATCTCTGTCGCAGCGCAAACCGCTACCTTTACAGTGAATTTGTTATTTATAACATTATCTTTGTGAACTTAGTTTATTGCAATTAAAAAGAGTAGTTTAATGAATATGAATAAATAAAAAAATTACCACCTTTTTCTTATTATTTACTATAGATTTCGATAGTTTAAAAGTACATGCGACCGTATTTTCAGGTAAGAATGCAGTAAAGTCCTATCGAATCTTATGTACTTGAATATACATACATACATACAATTCTAATTCAATAATAACTGGTAACGATGTACTAGAACTTTCAAGAACAGTATTTGTAAAATGTCATGGCAAATATCAGTCACTTTATTAAATGTTTATTTAGTATGTATATCTATGATGATATAATTAACAAATTAGGGTGGAGTCGACTTTAAGTCTACTAGGTTGAACTTCTTTCTAGCTTTAGCTTTTTTAATAAATGAAGTAAAGATGGAATAAATATATCAGTTGTAAATCATGTTGTATTAAACGTGTATTCTTAAAGTATAACGTCTTGTGTTGAGAGTTGTATTAGTTTCAGCTCTTAGTGGCGTGTACGATATAAAGGAATAAATCACAATGCTTGCTTTATGATTTTCTTTATCATAAAGAATTATACTTTATAGCAATCATAGTATTACTTTAGAATATTAATGGAGGAAGATTTTTTTGTTATTTCTGATTGAGTGGAGTACTTCTTCCTCGTCTAATGGCTTAGCACTTTGTACATTGGTGTAGATCTATACTAATATATAAAGCTGAAGAGTTTGTTTGTTTCGTTTGAACACGCTAATCTCAGGAACCGCTGGTCCGATTTGAAAAATATTTTCGGTGTTGGATAGTCCATTTATCGAGGAAGGCTATAGGGTATATATTATCACGCTACTACTAATAGGAGCGGAGCAACAATGAAGAATGTTTCAAAAACGGGGGAAATTTTGACGCTACGGGCAATATAAGGCGCAAACGAGGTTGCGTGGGTCGGCTAGTACTAATATATAAAGCTGAAGAGTTTGTTTGTTTGTTTGTTTGAACACGCTAATCTCAGGAACCGCTGGTCCGATTTGAAAAATTCTTTCGGTGTTGGATAGTCCATTTATCGAGGAAGGCTATAGGGTATATATTATCACGCTACTACTAATAGGAGCGGAGCAACAATGAAGAATGTTTCAAAAACGGGGGAAATTTTGACGCTACGGGCAATATAAGGCGCAAACGAGGTTGCGTGGGTCAGCTAGTTATCTATAATATTATATATTAAAGGAAAAATATACATAGACTCAGAACTATCAACAGAATTAATTAATAAGTCTGCCTTTTAAAGGTATTTTCCCTTTTCAATGTTTACTCAACATAAAAGGCTAACTTAGTTATTGAATTATGTAATGGGCCAATTAACCGTGAAGCTGAAGTCTGAAATTCTGAATCGTGCCGTTTGCCCCTCCCACGCCGCGCTGCCTACTCCGCTCAGTCAACGAGACGCAGCCAAGTTGCCCGCGCGTACAGTGATCGGACTTGTTAGTGTGTGTGAGTGATTTAATTACTATAGGTGTATATATATATACGTATATACAGGTGAGATGTGTTTTATCTATACATACATACATACATATAAATAAAATTGGAATGTCTGTTTGTTATATTAAAAGAACTGCTTTATAATGTATGTATACACAGTAAATGTACCAAAATAACATTTTTTTCAATTTTTGTCTATCTGTCTGTCGGTCTATCTGTTTGTCTGTCTGTTAGATGTCTGTGCACAGCTTGTAATAAATGTAGAACGACTGGACTGTTAAGTAGGCAGGTAGATTGTGGCATATCTATATAAATAAATAAAATTGAAGTGTCTGTTTGTAATAGTAAAATAACCGCTTTTTATTTAATATGTATGTATACACGGTACATATACAAAAAATGTAGTAAAAGAAAAATTGTCTGTCTGTCTGTTTGGTAATCTCTGGAACAGCTAGATCGATTTTGACGGGACTTTCACTGGCAGATAGCTGATGATCTAAGGAGTAACTTACGCTACTTTTTTTAGACTAGCTAAGCGCACGGCGGCGGATTCTTTCGAATCGAACTAAACAAATTTATGTATATATTTATACAATAGTTCAATTGAATAAAATTTATATTCATTTATTGAAAGTAGCATTTTGAATCTATTCAACTAAAGATGAATAAGTTAGATAGTAATTTTAGAAAGTAAAAGTCGTAGACTTTAGACATGATAGGTATACATACTAGAAATCTGAATATGATTTGAAAGTATATCCAGTGCGAATTGATTTAAAGTTTTATTTAACACTAACTGTTACACGGGGCTTCATTCGCATGATATTTTTTATTACCTACGTTTATTTTACCCAGGCAGGTACTTACACCGTATTTTGTTATATCTACCATTTAAACCTTTAATCTGTTTCTATACAAGTACATTTTTAACAAAAAAAAACCGACTTCAAGGTTCGACTCGATTTCTCTTGGATGCCATCATCAGATATTGATTTCCTTATCATGGTACCACCGTTGGGACATCTCCTCTCCATTAAAAAAAGAATCATCGAAATCGGTTCATAAACGACGAAGTTATCCGCGAACACACATAACAAAAAAAAATATATAGAAAAAATATAAAAAATAAATATACTGTCGAATTGAGAAACCTCCTCCTTTTTTTGTAGTCGGTTAAACAGTAGAAAAATAACTCCCAAATCATAGGAACACCTAGTTTGGGAGTTAGGGTTAGTCTGAGTGACCTTTCCTTAAAATCTGTAATTTTTAGCTCTAAGTTATTTGTAAAAGGCTATTTATGACAATAAAGATTATTATTATTTAACTTTAAAAACCACGAACTTTCGTAAAACAGTTAATTCCTTATTATATCATCCGAATTGGTAAGAAATTTTCGAAAAAATATTTCTTAATAGTTTCTTGCTACATAAAAGTATCATTCCCGGGTCGTATCAAATGTTTGTATGATCTACAAATATTTGTTTCGGAGTTTGGGTGTTTTCTATGTATAATATTTATGTAATTACAAAAAAAGTATAATATATGTATTTATATTATATCAGTTGTCTAATACTCATAGTACAAGCTCTGCTTAATTTGGGACTAGATGACGTTGTGTGTTAGATGTCCGAAAAATTTTTTTACTAGCTGACCCACGCAACCTCGTTTGCGTCTCCTATTGCCAGTAGCGTGATAATTTTCCCCCGTTTTTGAAACATTCTCCATTGGTGCTCCGCTCCTATTGGTCTTAGCGTGATGATATATAACCTATAGCCTTCCTCGATAAATGATAACTATCCAACACTGAAGGAATTTTTAAATTCGGACCAGCGGTTTCTGAGATTAGTGCGTTCAAACAAACAAACAAACTCTTCAGCTTTATAATATTAGTATAGATTCATATCATCATCATCAACTGCCTTTAAAAGTCTACTGCTAGACATAGTAACTTTATATGTAAAGAAGAAAATTTGGAGATAAACATATGTTGTAAATTTATATTCTTATAGGTCCTGAAAGTCTTTGAAATATTAACCTCCCTGAGGAGAATCCTGAGAGCTCATGAGACGGCTAATGTTTCGAGGCACCATCTGATATTTATTACCAAACAATCTAATAACGATATAATCGTTATTACTAGCAACTGTTCTTAGTAGATTTTTAAATAAAAGGATTAGGTACCAACAAATGTTTATAGTATTTTTTTTTTATGGCGGTCGCTGATGGGGCTGTTAGGAAGTATGCTGCTGTCCCTCATTGGCCGTGCGGCGCGTGATGGTGGTGACATCTATCGTAATAACGATGCGTGAACAGTATGGTCTTCCAAAACTACTCTACTCTGTCTGATGGAAAGCATAAACAGAGTCCAAGAGTGATGGTCACCATACTCATTGCTCGTACAGACAATGCAACAATGCAGCATGGTGACCCACACTAAGGCGGCCTAGTTATGCTTCTGCATCATTGGGAGATTTTCAAGAGATCGCCGTTTTATTGATGGTTACTTTATAGTTCAAATTCTAATGATACCTAAATCATTGCTAGATTAATAACAAATCCTATTTTATCTAAAAATCAATTGCTGTTCGTTTGCTTCGCTAAAACTCGAGAACGGCTGGGCCGATTTAGCTGATTTTGGTTCTGAACTGTTTGTCATATTCAAACTTAAAAATATCTGGAAAATTCAAATGTCACGTATATGAAGTAGCAGGCTCAGCTAACACCTAATTACCTAATTAATAACATTACCAGCTGGTCTCTGTGGTAGACTAAGGATTTTTTTCCTTTTAAAGGCAACTCTCGTATTAAAAATATACACCGTGTGTCGCGGGGGACCATACAAACATACGTGAAACGAACACCTAGACTCAGAACAACAATTTGTGAATCTTGGCACTGAAGAAGAAACCACTTGAAAACTGGCACTTGACGCTGTTGGACTCGCCCATGAAGGGTTCCATAGCAGTAAGTAACATAATATAAAAGTTCTTGTAGTTCGGTGTAACTTTGATCGATGTTTTAATATTTATAGACCTGTCCATAGATACCCCACAGGTATGGGACTGATGAAAAAAAAAATGAGTTTCAGCTCTAAGTATAGGGTATAACCCACCAATTTTTTTTTTTTTAAATCTTATTGCTTTTCACAGAATAGTTTCAACGTTATAGTTCTTGTAGTTTCGGAAAAACGTGGCTGTGACATACAGACGGACAGACAGACACGACGAATCTATAAGGGATTCTATACATCTATACGAAACCCTAAAAAATGTGTTGTTACATACCTCAACTTTGTTTATTATGGTGCTTTAGAAAATTAATTCTTAGCGACCAATCTTAGCCGAGAAACTCTGTATGTGTAAAGCCAGACACAAAACCTTTAGTGACAGGTGATGAATCCGCAAAAGAAAATAAACATATTTATGTTGTTATCTGGTGAGTGAGGATTTTTCGTTCACTGGACAGCTGTTCCGAGTCATTATTAGCAGATGGTTCGAAAAGTCAAAGGTATGTAGTGACCTTAAAGCCAAAGGATCAATACAAAAAAAAACTAGCTTTAACCCGCGGTTTCGTCCGCGTTAATGTCGGTTATCGCGGTAAAGAATAGCAAATATCAAAGTAGCAAGAGTGTGTATGTTTGTTACTTTTTTACGCAAAAAGTACTGAACGGATTTGAATGAAACTGTACAGTAATATAGCTTATACATCAGAATAACACATAGACTACTATTTGCCGTGATAATCTACATACAGGCGGGCCGAGACGCGAGCAATAGCTACTAGTAATATAGATGTATGGGTAAAAGATAATTACTGCAATCTTGACTATTTAATAAAAAATAAGTAAAACTAAAACCAAACTACGACAAAAAACGACGCTGAAAAAGCATGAAACAAGTTTCAAAAGCCGTATACTATGGTACATTACTAAGTTTCAAAAGCTGTAGTCCATAACACTTTAACAATGCGTGACTACGGCTTTTGAAACTTGTTTCATGCTTTTTCAGCGTCGTTTTTTGTCGTAGTTGGGTTTTAGTTTTACTTATTTTTATTTAAAATGTTTTGGTGCCTCTATAATATTAATGTCTTTGCAAAGTATATTTAATAGGTACTATAGAAATATCACAATTATCGAATAAATACGGACAAAGTCATGAGCAAATGCTAATAATATATATATTTTTGAAATGTACTAGTAACGCCCTTTCGTATGATACCAAGCACGGAATATTTCTCTCAAATTATTTTTTTAATACAGTACTTTACGTCGGCTAGAGGTCGCCACATTAGACGTAGTGACACCTCATATAGCCTATAACCAGCGGACAATAAAGACGCTTCTAACGATATCTCATTTGTCTTATTCTGACTAGTAGTTTAGAAAAGAGGGAACAAATAGGCATACCATAGAAATACCACATTTATCGAATAAATACGGACAAATTCAAGAGCAAATGCTAATAATATATATATTTTTGAAATGTGCAAGAAACGCCCTTTCCAATGATACTAAACACGACATATTTATCTAAAATTTATTTTTTAATACGGTACTTTATGTCGGCTAGAGGGCGCCACATTAGATTCAGTGACACGTCATATAGCCTATAACCAGAAAACGATCATGACGCTTCTAGAGACACCTCATTTGTTCAAATCTAATGAGTAGTTAAGGAGCTAGGAGGGAACAAATGAACAAACATACATACATACATACATACATACATACATACATACATACATACATACATACATACATACATACATACATACATACATACATACATACATACATACATACCTACATACATACATACATACATACATACATACTTACATACATACATACATACATAGCCTGTCAAAATCATAACCCTCTTTTGGCTTTGCCGTAGTCGGGTAAAAAAATAGTAGTAGATGATACAAAGAGTAACTTACGCTACATTTTTTAGACTAGCTTCGTCCCGCCGCGTTACACGCGGGACTCAGCTAGTAGTTCATAAAAATGGTCCGGGTGACAGGCTAAATAATTACTAAGAAAAACTTTTGCGTAGTCGAGTTATAATTTTTCAAATAACTTATTGGAGTCGGTTGACAGATTCACTTTCAGAATTAACGACCGTTTTGTAAATAACTATGATAAATCTCGTAATTAAATTTACGAAGAAGTCGCTGAACTCTCATCGATCTGTTTTTGACCACAATCGGTATCAGTCAAAACTTCGGGTAAACGAAAGTGTTGTAAACCTTGCAAGTTTTATTGCGACTCATCACATCACCACAAAACGGGATTTACATTAGAAGTTTTTAATGATTAAATCACACATTAAGCGCTACAAACACAAATATTTTTATTACCAGTTATGAGATATTTAAAAAAAACTCAACATTCCTAACTATATATTATTCTAGACATATTCTTGCACCATTCATTTTACTCCCACGCTATTTATTAAAGCCAGACGCGAAAGCATCATTGTGAGGTCGTTTGTTTAAACAAATATATAAATTATGTAAAACATTTTAAATTCATAACAGACTTGTATTCATCAAATTGACTAATTAACAAATAAATACGATTTTCAAAATGGTCTTCTACTTATAGCTGACGATCCCCAATCATCTTTCTATGACCACTCTCGCACTATGAATATATACACTCGTATGCATATCCTGTATTGTGAGGGACTTTACAAATATACTTGAAAAGGGCAAAAATAACTCTCTTCTTCTTTTGGTGAGATGGCAACCAGCTGGATCCTGCCAGATCAGCTAATATCTACCAATTTAATGTCAAGTATTTAAAGTCTTTAAATATTATGTCTTCGAGTCATTGTCGTGATTGTGTCGATTTAAAAATAAAAAAAATACGGATGAGAGTAAATGGGGACCGTCTTTCGAGAAAACAAAAAACGATCTGCAAAAAGAACTCTCGGATGTAGAACAACAATTTCTTGATGAGACAAACAATTAGGACGTCAGGAATAGAAACCGTTCAAATTACTTATGAAACAAAAGAATTCTAATAAAATTCGAAAACTATTATATTCTAACAAGTAAAATTGTAACAAAAATAAAACCGACTTCAAGGTTTGACTCGATTTCTCTTGGATGCCATCATCAGATATTAATGTCCTTATCATGGTACCACCGTTGGGATATCTCCTTTCCAGTAAAAAGGAATCATCAAAATCGGTTCAACGACGAAGTTATCCGCGAACACACAATCTATATATATAAAAGAGGAAGGTAACCGCTGAACCTAGAATTCTGAAATTTTGCATGTAGGTTCTTTATATAACGTAAGTGAGCACTAAGAAAGGAATTTTTGAAATTTCAACCCTCAAAGGGGTAAATCAGGGTTTGAAAATTTGTATATATATATATATATATTTTGAGAAACCTCCTCCTTTTTTTGAAGTCGGTTAAAAAGATTGAATATGTACATGAATATGTGTGTGTGAACATAGGCTATAGATTATGATTAAACTTATATTCTACAATCGCTTCGCTATATACGAGTATTATGCCTATAAATTTTTAGTTAACTTAGTTAATCATTGTCTTTGCTGCACCTGTTTTGCACCTTATTGCGATGCAGGTGTCGTCCTGTGGACCTGAACATCTGCGTTATAATACCTTGGAGTGGATAAATTACAGATATGAATTTTGTTGCAAAAAATACGGATAAACAGTATACATATGGTAGTGTTATAGGGGAATGTTATGTCGTTAACTAAGAATTGAATTGGTCCTTTCTATATGATGTACACTTAGCCGTATTCGAAAACGACTGCCCCTCAACGGAGACCATTCAACTACGCAGGAGGAAGAAGTGGAGAGGATTACAGGCGAACCCTCTCCACTTCTCGTAGACACACTGGGGTCTCGGTGTAATTTTTCCAGATCTACGGCCTGTTTAAGTAGTTTTTACAACTACATTTGGGTCACTGGGTTGGGCCCGTATGGGCCTGTTGGTAGTCCCTGTGAACTCTCTGTTTCCCGTACTATCACTATCCGGTTACGGTTATCCGACATGATCGGGTAGAGACTCGACTGTCTTGATAAATCGATCTCAAAGAGAGATGTTAAGCTATTCTTTTAAGCTCTTGGCCAAGTGAGTTAGATTTCCGGAGTAGATGCAACTCCCGTTCCCTCTTTTTATATCCAAATAACAATATTTATTTTGATTAGTTAGCTTAATACTTTGGTTTGCTTTTGGTGGATTAGATAAAACCAATTCGTCAGTACGGTTAAGCGTATTTAAATGCCAATCAAGAAGTCTCGGGGTCTGTTCCCGGCTCGATCAAAAAGTTATAGGTTTATTTTTACCCACAAGAAATTCACATTATAGTAGTTGATGGTGTGTCTCACCCGTAACTCGAAGACCCAGTTGTAATGAGTTGACACTGAAATATATGGTGTGAGAAGCAGTAAACGTAATGTTTGGATGTGCAAAAATAATAAAGTGATGAGTTTAATTACTGTACGTGTGTGCGTGTGTGTTTATGTGCGTGTATATAAGTATGTTTAACGTCTGATTACCGCAGCACGGTATGGTTATCTTTTTTTAAAATACAACTCTCGCATTATGAATATCCTGTGTCGTGGGACTTTATAAACATACATGAAACGGATACAAAAAACACCCAGAATCAAAACAACAATTGGTTGATAACACAAAGTGTTGTCTCATGTGGGATTTGAACTCACAACACTGCGGAAAGCGGCGTGATAACTGTTTAATCTATTAGGCCAACCGTGCAGTCAAATACGAGATGTATTAATCTATATACTAATATATAAAGCTGAAGAGTTTGCTTGTTTGAACGCGCTAATCTCAGGAACTACTAGTCCGATTTGAACAATTTCAGTATTAGATAGCCCATTTATCGAGGAAGGCTGCAGGCTATATATCATCACGCTTAGACCAATAGGAGCAGAGAACCAATGAAGAATGTTTCGAAAACGGGGGGAAATTATTACGCTACGGGCAAAAGGAGACGTAAACGAAGTTGCGTGGGTCAGCTAGTGTAATATATTTATTGTAAGTTAGTATTTTTTTCTGTACGTATATTTATACTTGATTACTTTTTCATAGTAGTCCCTATTTCAAACTGAAACATCATAGAGGTATCGTATAATCCTAAATTACAAAACTAAAAGGGTATGCTCCTAAATCGTATGCCGATAAAGCCGTCGGCACTGTTTTAAGCCGAGTGTTATAAGTCAAGCCCTCGACCTTTCTAAGATAACGAGATAGCTTCAATTAGAATTTATATAATGTTGCGTATTCAAATCTATTAGGGTTTAAGATATATTACAATTAGTTTTAATGATAATTAGTATAAAACTTTAGGTTTTTTTATGTATCAACCGCATGACCATGAACCAATCGACTGGGTGAACCGATTTTGATGATTCTTTTTTATTTGAAAGCTGGTGCTTCCCGAGTGGTCCTATTACAATTTGGTCCAGTACTTGAAGTCGAATTTTTTTTGTTAAAATTTGTAATTATCATCGGGTACAGTAGAGTCATTTTGGCAGCTTGGTTTTTTTGTATGGTTTAGGGGGGAAACGAGCAGATGTATCACCTGATGTTGTGCGATTACCGCCGCCCATGGACACCCGAGGCAACACCAGAGGCGTCACAAATGCGTTGACCACGTTTGGGAGATGGGGAAAGGGATGTGGGGAGTCTAACTCACTCGGTGAAACACAGCGCAAGCGCTATTTCACACTGGTTTTCTGTGAGGCCGTGGTATCACTCCGGTCGCCCATTCAAGCCAAAGGGTGGCTCTCCCACGGTTAAGCTATTGTTAAATCTATTTCATTGCATTAAAAAAAAATACTTATTTTGCTACAGTCCAGGTAATTACCCTCGGAAATTTCGGGCGATTAGTAGCCCGAGAGCGAGGAATAGCAGGTGCTCTACATCATCGGCTACCCGCGTAAAAAAGCCAATTACTCGCATACACAGTACAAATGATTGTACTCATTGTACACTTGTTTTTCCTGGCTGGGAATCAAACCCGTAACCTCTAATTAAGAAGTAGGATCTCTTACCACTAGACCTATAGGTCTCTCTACTATCTATACTAATATTATACAACTGAGGAGTTTGTTTGTTTTAACGCGCTAATCTCGGGAACTACTGGTCCGATTTGAAAATTTTTTTCAGTGTTAGATAGCCCATTTATCGAGAAAGGCTATAGGTTATAAATCATCGCATCACGCTAAGACCTACAGGAACGGAGTACCAATGAAGAATGTTGTAAAAAACGGGGGAAAATTATCACGCTACGGGCAATAGGAGACGCAAACAAGGTTGCTTGGGTCTGCTAGTCTATAGAAATCATGAAAATTGGAGTGTCTGTTTGTAATTTAAAAATAAGGACTTTTACTGAATGCAAATGTATGTATACACGGCACATATAGCAAAAAAAATTTTTTTTATAATTATTGTCTGTCGGTCTATCAGTTCCGTCTCTGGAACGGCTTGACCGACTTGACGGGACTTTCACTAGCAGGTAGCTGATGATCTAAAGAATAACTTAGGGTACTTTTTTTAGACTAACTTTGTCCCGCGGTACAATAATAAACGCGGGTAACACCGCGGGGTTTAGCTAGTTAACTGTAGTACGTTTCTAGTGACGTCGTTAACAAGTATTAGTTTGATGTGTTTACGAATACGGAAGTAAAACAGATTGGACAAGCTTGGGCTTCGTAAACACAACATAGCTTACATCTGGTATGTATCTGCGAGTGCATGCTGTACGTCTTGCTGTTGTAATGTAATGAACATATGAATAAATAATATTTATATTCTATAATCAAAAAAACTCAGTCATATTCTTTGGCCCTACTCAGAATTCGAAAGAGAGACCTCATGACCATCAGTCGTATACGCCAACCGCTAAACTATGATTCCCCATTTTTCAGATTCTACCAGAACATCAAAAGCATTTATTTGAATTTATATTCTCGGTGGCAGAGGATTAACTTTATTTAAATACTGAGATAGACTTTGCAACTGTCATTCACTGAAATTTTAAGCTTAATAACAACGGCTTAGATGTTATTACGTCTCTGGGCACAAACTTCCTTTCATCAAGAGAGAGCCTTTGTCCACCTCGGTCTAAGTCTTGCCAACGTAAGTTTATTTACCATTCACAGAACTTCGTAAACAATATGTAGGTACAAATCTCTGGCAAGAAGCAGATATCGTCAAGATTTCCTTGTCTGTTAACACTATAATTAATAGCTCAAGAATCTATTTTATTCGGTAAATTGATTGGTAATCTATTCTACTCTCTTGTTTGTACAAACACTTCAACACAGCATTACATTGCGGAACTTATACTTCGCTATATTAGGCCGGCCGACCGGAATGTCATGGTCTCACAGAAAACTCGTGTTATGTAATATCTTCTTTACTTTTGACAGATTTCACCGAATATAGCTAGCTATTCGGTGAAAAGTTTTCTTTTCGGTGAACGAAATAAGAAGTGCCTATTCGGTGAAAAGTAAACTTAAACCGGCTTACTTTTAAAGACTATAGAGGAACGAGTGTCAAGTCCATCCAATTCAAAGGGAAGATCTACAGACCAGGCGAATTGATCATGCCTGCTGACCCCGCGGTCGATGTTGGGATGTTTTGTATATGCTAATCGGCGCGAGAACATTTATATCGCGATACAGGATTAGTAGTTACTCCGTAGTTCGGTGTGTCTTCAATAGATAGCGCTGTAGCATATTTTTAGTTGCCTATGTAGATGGCGCTACAAGACATCTGCCACACTCAGAACGCATTCTGTATCGCTACATATATGATACATACACAAAGATCACCAATCTTTGAATCATACAAAATGTGGTCTCATCTGGGAATCGAACAAACGACTGGTAACAAACAACAAACTATTGGATTCGCCGTAGTACGGTATAAAACATAATTTGAATGTAAAGCTCTGGGAATTTAATATAATTTGTGGTCACTACTAACAAACAGTAAGATAGTGTCTGGTTTGCATCGATTGCTATTCGCTTGAGTGCGTTCGTACTCTGTGCAATTGTGGAGAAATTGTTAATAGTTAAACAGTTTTGTTTTCTGTTCAATTGAGTTAATTACTGCGCTGGTAAATGCTAGATGTTTTGTTTGAATGCCGCTGATGACTGAAACCGATTAAGGTATGATTAGTTCTATTCTTGTGGGAAGACTTTTGTTCAGTCCTTGGTTTGAATTTAATATTTATTTTATTAATTTATCATTGTGCGAGACGAGTAAAGAAAGCAGTAAATAATTCATTGAAAATATTATTGTATATAGACAGGCAGCCAGTTGAAACAACTGATATAAGCCTGCGTCTTGATAGGTTCCAATCAGTTATTCTTATTAGATTTAAGCAAATATGCGTCAAATCGATTGTTGAATTAGTTTACATTTGGGCATAAATAACTTTAATTCTTTTATTCATTCAGAATTCGCTATCATATCGTATCCTGATGTAAAATTGTTTATACATCTCTCCTCGTGGTTCGTCTCGTAGACCCGAGCTAGGATTTTGGGGTAATTTCTCCAGGTCTAAGGCCTGTAAATAGTCTTTCGCGCCACCACCACCTGCGTCACTGGTTGGTGTCATCTGGTTGCCAAATTTGAAGTTTCTAGGTCATCTAGAACTGGGTTAGAATTTTGGTTTTGGAAGCAAAAAAAAGGAATTTTTTAACGTTAATATCTAAATAGCCGATTGAGATGTGTTCATGAAATATAGAGGACATGTGAATCTCGCAAGTCTAAAAATACGAGCGAAATTCGACATGTCTATGTGAAATAGCTTTTGAGTTATGGGGGTGTCAAAAGTGGCTCTGAATGGTTTGTGTAATATTACACATGGTGCTACTCGCCATGTTCGCTTGAACTTGGCTTGACACGCTACCGCGCGTCTAAACGGTAGTTTCGGTAATAATCCGGTGGGGGGCGTAACTAGCTCGGCCAAGCCTGTGTGGGTGAGTTCCACGGGGTGACTAACTTGCTAGTACGCCCGGGTCTTGTCATGTAAAAGAATTTAAAGTAATATTTTTAGTTAACAACATTTTTATTAAAATATTTCATAACAGAAACACTATTATTTGCGGACATTTTTTCATCCATAACCTTTTTAAGATGAACACAATAATTATATAATGCAAATGTCAATTTTTTTGGGTCAAGAAATAAATAATGCAAATATGAGAATTTTCTGTAGCCTTCATTATATTGAAATTACTTATAAATATTCAATATTTAGACGAAGCAATTGGAAAATATGCTTCTTTCTATAAACTTTTTAATTAATAAGCACCTTAATTAATGTTTTTCAAGAATAAAAAAAGCATGACAAGATCGCTTCAGATCGATATTCTTACTGTCTTTTGATGATTTACATTATCTGATTTAAAATAAACTACTGGTAGAGAATACCCTTGGTATTTAGAATTAATTATATTTATCAGACATAGGCTTTAATAGGTATTACACGCCTCTGTCAGGACGTTTAAGTATCTAACTCTCAATGGCTTTTCCGCTCTATGAGTGGGATCACACTCTCGAATCTGCTGGGGTAACCTTATGCATTCGATGAAAAGAGTTTCTAACAATAGATTTCTGTGAAATCGTGACGTGGCGAGTACCATTTACGATGTATAAGAAATATACTACAACGCCATCTACTGAAGAAACACCGAACTCTAACTTACTGTGGAGTTAGTAAATGATCCTATATCGCGATATAGAGATTCTCGCGCCGATTGGCATATATACAACTTCTGAACTTCAACCGTAGAGCCAAGGCCCGCCAGGCATGATCACCTCGCTTGATCTGAGTAACCTTCATTTGTGTTAATGGAAAATTACACCCGTTCCTCCCCAATGGTATTAATCAGCTCCAAGCAACCCGTATATGCTGAGGTATCTAAATATAATGACAAAATAAATGTATTGTTTACATATTCAGCTTTTAAATTCTCAGTGGTTATATACTAGCTTTTGTCAGACCGCATGTGTAAAAGGTCGCTGATAACGTAGCTTTCCATTGGAGAAAGATATAATAACGAGAGCGAAAAAAAAACAAACATACATTCACATTTAAAATAAAAATAAATAAATAAATAAATATTTCGGACATCTAACACACAACGCCATCTAATCCCAAGCTAAGCAGAGCTTGTGTTATGGGTACTAGACAACTGATATAAATACATACATACTTTTTTTTTTGTAAATACATACATATTATACATAGAAAACACCCAAACTCCGAAACAAATATTTGTAGATCATACAAACATTTAGTTCGACCCGGGAATCGAACCCGAGACCTCATGATCAGCAGACGCACTCGCCAACCGCTAGACCAACGAGGCAGTCCAATATTAATATACTAATACTAGGATGTTATCTCAATTCTAATTATTCATGTTCTCCCATTATGTATATTCAACATTGTATTCATATTATAAATTCTAAAACAATATTTGAAATAGTGTATTATTCAAAACTACATTTTACATCAATACTAATATTTATGTTCTATAATGACAGAACAGCGTACCAGTTGTAAACAAACCCTTAGGTATGGATTTGTTTACAGCTGTTTACAATATACGACTGACATGTTTTATGTATAGGTTGGCAAATAATAGGCTAGCACTTAAGAACTGTTTGTTTGCGTTATGAAAATAAACTGAGAGGGAATTTATAGGGCACGATTAGAATAGAATTGCGTTCCTATGTTGTGGTGGATCTAACTGTTTTATCTATTTGAAGAAGGATATTATTAATTATGAAGTGGGTTCGACTGGCTCGGCCGCAATAAGTAGAAATATATACCCATTTTGCTTAAAAGTTTAAGCTTTGTGTTTAAGATTTCTTCTACATGTATTTTTTATGATGTAAGGTAGTGGAACTTTTAAAACACTTGTTATGACTTCAGACGTTATTGGGTACCCCTGTTAGGTGGCAATCGGCAGACGATGGCTCTCCAAGGAGTGTATATACATACATGGTACATAACACTTTGTTACAAACAAATGAGCTGAGTCACTTAGATACTGACAACTACAATATATAAAAAATCCGTTTGTCATTATAACATTGTACACTACTTTTGACTGCACGGTTTCTCTTAGTGATTTAGGTGGTCGCCACACCGCTTTCTACTACGCCAAGTGTTGCGGGTTCAAATCCCACATGGGACAACACTTTGTGTGATCCACAAATTGTTGTCCTGAGTCTGGGTGTTCTTTGTGTCTGTTTCATGTATGTTTGTAAAGTCCCCGCAACACAGGATGTTTATTCCTAATGCGAGAGTTGCATTTTTAAAACAAAACTACAAAAGAGAACTCCTGTTGGTGCATAAAATTAAGGTTCAGTTGAATGTCTACATTCCTTTCAAATAAACTTTATCTACCGACCCCAAATAAATTGGGGAAAAGGGCAAGAAAACGAAGTGCTTCTGTTAAACAAAGTTACTATTATTACTACCTGTTACCATTACATTAGCTGAAACAATAGCGGCCACGTTAGCATTTACTGCCTATTAATAAATCCACGATTTTCGTCCTGCCGCATCATTGAATCTTACATATTTTGATTTATTGGCCAGAAATTATCTCTTTCCTGGAACATTTATATACTCTACTTCCAAAGTTATTACCTCAGATAAATATAAATTACAATGTACTGAAGCATTAACCACCTCGTCTCAAAGTCGTCCCGTCTGTCATAATTGTTAAAGTCTTATGAATTATGTATTAGTTTTGCACAAAGATATCTACCAATTGTATTTTCCGATAACTACAATGATTGATCATCATCATCATCATCGTGTCAGCCGCTGAAGTCCACTGCTGAACGTAGGCCTCCTTGTTAGGTATTGATTTCCATTTCGACCAGTCGATTATAGTATATTGATTACAGTATATTTTTAGAGCAACAATTTTTTTTATGTATGGTTCTACCAAAATGACTCTACTCTGCCTGATGGAAAGCAGAATCCAAGAGTGGTGGTCACTATATTCATTGCGAATGCAGACAATGCAACAATGCAGCTTAGTGATCCACATGGCGGCCAAGTGATGTGTCTGCATCATTGGACCTGCGGTTTCGCACTCACCAACAAAACCCGACAGCACGAACGTTGTTATTTCATATTGTTTTTTTTTGTGCGAGGTTAGTACAGCCCCTGTTGAGCCAGCCCGTTTTTCTTTATAAATTACATGTAGTTGTTAACGCGCGTTAGCAAAACGCGCGTTGAGCGCTCGTCATCTGAACATGGCCTTAGACTTTTCCTTTTCAATAATTCAAGTTTGTGTCTTCATTTGTTATAAAGTTGAAGGAACTTCTTCCATTTGTCATAGAAAACATTTATTTCCGCGGGTGTTATATTATTCAAACTGTGAAGATAGTCATTATGATGGCCACTTAGACGGAAAAGTTTCTAAATTATGACGAGTGGCACACTTTTGAAATGATTGAAAGAGAAGAAAATGGATCCGATAAATAAATTTCGGTTACAGCCTACCATTTTATGTATTTTTTCAATTATATATACAAAAAATAATAGAACTCTTCAATCAGCCAATCTTAATCATATTGCCATCAATATCTATACAAATAAATAAAATTGGAGTGTCTGTTTGTAATATTAAAATAACCGCCTTTTACTAAATGTATTTGTAGGTATACACGGTACATATAACAATGATATAGTTAAAAAAAAAATTGTCTGTCTGCCTGTCTGTCTGTTTGTTCCGGGTAATCTCTGGAACCGATTTTGACCGGACTTTCACTGGCAGGTAGCTGATGATCCAGGGAGCAACTTAGGCTACTTATTTTAGACTAACTTCGTCCCGCGGCGTTACTTGCGGTACTACGATAACCGCGGGGTTCAGCTAGACATATAATAATACTTTCAAATGGGAAAATACTTTAATTTAAAAAAAAACATCATATGAATGTGTACACATTTTATTCACATACGTCGTATCAATTTAATTCATATTTTCCAATAACTTTTACTATTTTCAAGAAAAAATGTAGATAATTCGTCTTGAAATGAATGTGTATTTTCATTGCAAATAAGAGTAAAACAATAATTCACACTTACTGGCTAGCACTACTAGCAGTTATTGCTCAGTATAACTCAGTAGAGCTTTGCCAATACATAACGCAGAATCATATTGGCGCAGCTAAAATATAAAAAAAAAAAAAAATATGTGTTCTTTTACCGTACAATGGTATGGTACCTTTTTACCTTCCTGCCACAAAACGGTCAGTCATGCGCGCTCATTGGTCGAATCAGTGCACGCTTCCTGTTATACACTTCCGTCTCATTTTACGTATTATCTCGTATTATCATATATATCTACAGTTTTGCAAGAAACCTAGCTAGCAAGATGTTATATACCAAACAAATTGTTCCAAAAATCAACCCTAACTCATAAGTTATACAGAACTTTTCAGACTTTTTAGTATACCGTATTTGAAATTCAAAATAATCTTTTCACGAAGTACTTCTATAGAGCTAACTGTTCGACTTTATGTTTTAAATTTTTGAAACTCGCTGAGAATACTTTGTTGTCGCTTTATTATTCAACCGCGTGGAAACTACAGTTTTCGACAGAAATATTTTAATACAGAATAGTTTGACGTTCATCATAAAATACATTTGAATGAACTGAACCGCATAAGGTGAACCGCAATTTTGTTGGTTTTAATTTTATCAATTAAAGTAGCCTAAGTTACTCTTTATAATAGCAGCTATTTATCGGTGAAGGTCCCGTCAAAATCGGTCCAGCCAGAGATTAGCCGGGAGAAACAGACAGAAGAAAAAAATATTTTTTGTTGAAAGTACCTACATATATTTGTAAGTTGCAATATGCATTATGTAAAAAGCTATTAATTCGAAATTGTTATATATAATTTTTGATAATCTAAGCCACGTCTTATTCATTTTGACTTTTCCCCAAAATTCAATAACCTAATTCAACCTGTATAAAAGGAAATTTCTCATAATTTCCTTTAACCTAGAATTATGGTTAACATAATTATGAAACTAATATTGTCACAAGCAACTCTATTGGCAACTACACAATCGGAGTATTTGCATAATTTATTCATAACAAGTTCCTACGAGATCTCGTATTTGATTAGCTTCACGAACTGTAGATTCACCTATGTTGAAATTAGAACATTTGCATTGCATTGCATAAGCATTTCATTATGAAACAATGATTGATTTCGTCTGCAAATCAAAAAGAATAAGCTTTTACCGTTAAACATTTCATTCATCGGTCCCGTTTGCCATGAACATCTATGGTAGTTATTACTGGGAAATTAGTGCCTTCAAATATATTTAACCTTCAAATTCAGTTCACCCTCATGGATGCGGAGGTCTGATGCCAGTCATTCCGTGGAAAAACTGATATTCAGGTAAAACCGGTAGCCGATCAGTTATCTTGGAAATAACAAAGAACTAAGAAGAAGATTGATTCCAGCGTGATTTTTTATAATCTATAACTTCAAATAACACTCATCTATACAAATAAATAAAATTGGAGTGTCTGTTTGTAATATTAAAAAAACCACTTTTTACTAAATGCATATTATGTATGTATACACGGTACATATACCAAAAATGTAGTTAAAATTTGTCTGTCTGTCTGTCAGTCTGTCTGATTGTTCCGGGTAATCTCTTGAACCGTTTGACCGATTTCGACTGGACTTGCACTGGCAGGTAGCTGATGATCCAGGGAGTAACTTAGGTTAACTTTGCTTTTCTTAGACTAACTTTGTCCTGCGGCGTTACTCGCGGTACAACAATAACCGCGGGTAACACCGCAAGTTCGACTAGTTTATAATAAAAATCTGTATCTCACGCCCATGTATATATATAGAGATAACCAGAGACTTGTTAAATGCCCCATATTTTGTTCACTCACGGAACAGAGGGTAAGAGGTTAGATAACCTATCTAATCCATAAACAACCGAATTAGTGCACAAATACTTGCGAAACTTAGCGTCTATTTAAAGAAAAGGTAGATAAGAAAGAAAGGTAGTTGTAGAACAATAAAGTGTGGCCAAAAAATTCGAACTAATTAAAGTCAACCTGTAACGCTAAATCCGAAGAGCACTCTAAGCAATTCTGACTTCTGGATTAAAGCGATTGACTCATCAAACCAACAGTTGTTTTAAGTCTTTCAAATGATTTGCCAACAGGTCATTACCGTCATTAGTTGGTAGGGTTCGATACCCACGTAGTGATAACTATTTGGGTAACGTCGACCTGATGTTGAATATGTATTTTTGAGTTCAGTTACACATTACCGGAAGTTTTATTTATCTTAAAGTTACTATTTTAGATTGGTAAAGAGAGATACCGCGTGTGTGCTGTGTTTCTGGCGAGATATTTAAATACTTCTGTGCATTATTTGAATTTCGTGTGTGTTTTTGTAAACAAATTTTACTATTTTGATGGTGGGGTTTTGAGCAGGAGGTGCGTTAATTTCAAATGAACGGATATACGCAGTGAATATTTGAAAAGTTGTGGAATTTGAAAACGTGTGTATTATCTTTCGTTTTAAGACTAAAACGTAAAAAATTGCATAAAACAGTGCTTGAAGTTTTCATATCAATATAATCCGTTAACGAATAAGTATTATGCATAGTGATAATATTTAAATAACGCAAAGGCTGACAACGTGCTTGCAATATCAAAACAATTTAATGTATGTATTTTCAACGTTTCATTTTATTTAGTTAAATTCTGAAAAAATCACAGTCTGCTTCGAAGACGTGAAATCGGCCGATTGTTTGTTTAATTATATTCTGCTAAAATATATTTATTTTATGCGATTTATTTGGATATTTATTTCATATTATATATATTTTAAAATATACAACAACAGACACGGACGGATAGACGACACCGTGCTCGGCCCCTATCATAATACAAGCTCTGCAGTCACTCTGGCTGCAGCAATATGCTGAAATAGGCGCCTATTCTGGCATTGCACATAGCATTATAATCGCTTGTCCGTACCCTTAACTCTGTATGAAGCCCTGTGTTGTCTTCATATAAGAAAGCCCAAAAAAGACATTTTAACTAAAATCTCGTTGCAAAAATCTTCTAATACAATACAGAAACAAGGAAAATTCTCATAAAACAAGAGTTGCTAGCAAAAACCTAGTCAGTGTACTTTTATAACTCCCAAATACCTCAACACCGTCCAAGTTATCTTCAGAAATGCAAATAGGAAAGGTTAGCAGAACCTTTTTGGACGAATATTCGGTTTATCCTATCCCGCAGGGATCATAAAACCCCACGATAATGACTCTATTTTAGCTTGATCCTTTTAATGTTGATATTGTAATTAATTTGAAACATACCCTGCGGTGTACGCGATTAACACATTAATTAAAAGGAACTTGGTTATTTTAGGTCTCTGGCAATAACGATACCTTAAAAAGTTACTCAAAACCTAAATACGTCTGTTTAACAAGTTATTCTTGTTATTCTTCCTTTTAATGGGCGATTCGTTGACTTTACTTTTGTGCTTAATTATTTTTGTAGTGGAACCTCTCATGACGGTCAGACGCACTGTTGACATAGCGGCGCGATGCTACAGATGCGACAGAATGGTATCCTAGATAGAACAAGAGAAAAAAATGGAGACAGTGTTGTCGATGAGAGGACGATATTAGGAAGGTGGCTGGAGTCGCATGGAGTAAGGCATAGGATAGATCAGTATGGAAAACTTTTGGGGAGGCCTATTTAGCTGAACACCGAGATTGTCAACAAATGCATATTAAGAAAACTATCTTTTAGTTAATTCGGAATTATCTGCAAGCATATTATTGTATATTATAAGTTAAAACAGAAAATATGTTTAATGACTGTTAGTACAAGATATTATTATCACTAATACTATTGGCTCAGTCCTATCATGTAATCTAACAGTCATCTATTATTACTTCAAAATTCGATTCATCCAGAGCACACTTGTTTATTACAATTATCTAGTTTCGTCTTCGACACTTAGTAAGGTAGGTAAGTAGGTTTCATACTTAAAAAGATGAATTCAAAATAAACCACACGACCAAAAAATAACTGTTGAAAAAAAGAAAATGTGTCATATAAGCAGTCTGACACCTTGATTGATGACAAGTAGTCAGGGATGTCCATAAACATTGACAAAGGCATCACACCAAAAATAATAAATATTTTCCCATAGACCTATATAAAATGATATCAATTTATTTTTCTATCGTATCTGTTTCAACACAATTTATAACAACTATTTCTCAATAGGAGAATCGTTATTGATATCTTGTAAGCGGATTCAATCTTCCGCTTTTAGAGCGATTTTAGGTATTTCAGCTTTGAAACATCGTTGTGTTCATTTTTTTATCGTATGATAAAATAGTAGTTAAAAACATTATGTCCATACTTATAAGGCAAAACTGTATGCAGGTACATACGTATGTACTTTCTACCTAAAAATATTCCTATTTAGACCTTATAAAAAGACAATCTTGGTTCGCTTGACTTTTTAGAAGGAACCAGCAACCCGGGGTAGGTTGCTGGTTTCTTCTACAACCATTTGTTGTAGAAGGAGTGAGACTTTGCAATGTATTTTCTAAAATTCTCGGATTTTCGCCACAACTTTACACATACACTATTTATACATACACTAGCTGTTACCCGCGGCTCTGCCCGCGTTTATGTAGGTTATCGCGGCAAATAATAGCCTATGTGTTATTCTGATGAATAAGCTATATTACTGTAAAGTTTCATCCAAATCAGTCCAGTAGTTTTTACGTGAAGAAATAACAAACATACACACTCACAAACTTTCCTTTTAAATCACCCTTTTCATTAGTGATAACCGCATACAAATTCATTGAGTAATTTAAAAGATAAGAATGAAAGGCAACTTCATTTTATACTATATAAAGATATGAGATAAAATATTTCAAAACTTTTTTAAGAACAACTTTACCCATTTTATGACCGCAATTTTTTTATTTCATGGGGTGTTTTCGTGTCCTAAACCAGCTCTGACCTTTACTATTCAGATAGAGATAGACAAAATCGTAAAATATATGATGTAAATGCCCGATGACCTAAATATAACCTAAAAAAATTTTTGTTCATCTAAAGCTTACCTACGTAAACCTGCCCGCATTCAAGGATTTTCGGTGACTTTCACTAGTCGAACTAACTTGTAGAGGACCTCGCAGTCTCCAGAACGGCCCCATAAGCCGTCTTGTCTGCGAGCAATGCGCCCCGCCTGCCACTTAAGCGTACAATTATGTTACTACTTTCTTTAATGATGAATTTAAAAACGGATAACAATTGAAGAACTAATTAAACCCAAGTCAAGCAGAGAGAAAGAATATATGACTAGAAACAACGTGAAGTGACGAGTGACTAAAATAAACGAAGAAACAAAATTAATTGCATCGACTCGACATCGAATGTGCTAAGATTGTCACTATATAGTTAAACCAAAATAACCACGCTGCACATTCCATATCACGCAAAATCTCTGTGTCAGAATACCGCAAAGATTCCATTAACAAACAGGACTAAGGGTAATGTGCAAAAAAATAGACTTTAACGAGCCAAAAAGGAATCTTGATACATCTGATTAAACAACTGAATCGCGACAACACTTCGGAAAATAAATATTGCACGGAACTAAACTTGTTATTGGTAAAATGTTTTATGGGGTGTCCCTCGAGGGATACGGAAATGGATGAACAGTTTTATAGGCAAATAAAAAATATTTGCAACAATTTTTTAATAATCCTTCGAATAGAGTAAGTCTGTTTCACAGGGACCGGTGGGACGGAACTCATTACACGTCATCAAGCAGCCGTCTTTAACAGTTTATTACAGGACATAAGCCTCTCTTTGGAAACTAAGTTTTGACCTACTAATGTTTTGTTGTTTTTCATCAAGTAATTATAGTAAGAGGTGCACACTCGTGAATCTGGGATTGTGTGTATTCATCAGCAATGGTAATAAAAATTAATACGACCTCGAACTTTCAAGAAAGAGCTATGTGACTTACATGGGGGTGGTAATCGCTTACCATCAAGTAATCCGTCTGCTCGTAAGCTCGTTATCCCATAAAAAAACTTGCAATCAATTAGTCTGTATGCTTCCCTTTCTCTCACTTTTAGCATATAAATTAGAATAACAATATAATGAAATTGACTTATTTGTTGATTGATTCTTGTATTTACTTATTGTTTCAAATTGAAAAACTTAATATGTATTGTTTTTGTTTCTTTATACCTAAAGGTAACTGTATAATCTAATATTAATGAATTTGTTCTAATGTTGATACGTAAACTTCTTTCAAAGGTCATTTAAATATTGCTCTTAAAAAATGAACAAATGTTGCTTGATCTGATGGGATACTTCCTTTAAAGAAAGCAAATTGGTCAGCTAAATCTTATCATAATGAATACTCAGTACTTGTAACTTGATCTAATTCCAGTTCTTCGTTTATTTAATTTCAAATTTCATATTTATTTTAACGTTCAAAAGCGAAAGATAAGCCGACCTCTGGAGTTATTATCATACCCTTGCGGAATTCAGATGAATCCCTTCGTATAAGAGATAGCTGTACCAAAATATGCATGAAATCTGTTTTACTTATATTTTATTTATATACTTTCGTGGTAGTCTCTTTGGAGGTTTATTTGATTTGATTGAGAAACAAGATTTTTTCATATCATATTGATTATTAATATTTACGACGTCATTACATTTAGTCCGTACCATCTGTTTATTTGTCGTTGTAAGTTAAAAACCAGTGAGGATGAGGTTACAAAAGCCAGAATCCCTCTTCTTCTGATTCAGGGGGAGGGAACTCGTAGGGTAGCAACTTTCTTGTGACTCTTGAACCATAGGTGTCCATGATGGTATTATTTATAATGTGGATAGCCCCATGCTAATGTCCTTCCAACGCCTAAGTAGGATCCTTCGATCAGGTGAAGTGAGCATACCTGGCGAGCCGCGACCCAACGGTCAATTTTGGGAAATTGTGTATTTGTTGACCGGTGCGAGAATTATCTATATCGCGATGTAAGATTAGCAGTAACTCCGTGATTTGGAGTGTCTTCGATAGATGGCGCTGTAGTATGTTTTGTTGTGGAAGTCACCACACGTCTTTTCGTTTGTACCTTTGTATCATAAAAAACTATAGTAATCTCTGCAAAATGATCAGCTATTCTAACTTTTAAACTTTCACGTTCCATGATTTATTAATAATTATTTTTACGGGAATTGGAAATCGAAATGGAGTCAGCCTGTGACCACGGCCAATGTAACCTGGTCGTAACATCAGGCAAATCCGAGGTAAGTAATACCTTTTAATAAGTGATCGCGTTAATTCCCGTAAAAATATTAATTATTAAATGAACAGCTATTGCTACAGCTATATATTATTTAGCTTGACATGTAGACGCTACACAATCTTATTTAGATATACCTAAATTTCTTCATGAATTATTACAAAATTCAAGCCACAGGAGTTGTTTTGATCCTTGACATAAAAGCATATTCAAATCGTAAAAAACACCATGTAATATGCAACAGCTTGTTAAAGCAGTAATAATTCTACTTTTATCAATATAAAGATCGTTGTCTCCCAGCCTTGGGCGCATCGAGCGATTCTTGGCCGCCGCAAATGTGGGTCAAGGGTTATTCTCTACTAAGTACCTACGTTTTGTTTATACCTTGTTGTTATTTAAAAGTTTTAGCGCTTTCATAACTTCAGAGAATAAAGTTAATAAACTTTACACGTGTTTAGACTTTAAAGCAAAGTAATTTTTCTTAATTTTTTAGACTGCCACGTTGGTCTAGTGGTTATCGTAACTGACTGCTGATCAGGAGGTCTCGAGTTCGATTCCCCGGTTGGACTGCTGTTGAGAGCTGGCCCTCAAATATACTGACAACTAGTTCAACTTTCGAATTCAGTTCTCCCTCAGGGTTGCGGAAGTCCGATGCCAGTCGCTCCGTGTAAAAACTGATATCAGGTAAAACCAGTTGAACTAGTAGCCGACCCCAAATCTTGGGAATAACAAAGGCTAGGAAGATGATGACTTTTCTTAGTTTCATTAATATCAGAAAAAAATTATAATGCTTCAATGACGCTATTTTCATCCTTTTTTCTCCGTGTTTTTGTGTGTGTTCACAAATTAGGTTGGCAGCTAAAAAGCCGATGCTAACCTAGTTTAGGTACTTTGATTTGTTGCATAAAGCAATTGTCATCAAATACTTATAAGCGATATCGAACTTATGTAGAAAGATTGTTTTCGCCAGACAGACTTTTTAGAGCTCCTACTTACAGTAACGATTGCCGATTTGTGTGTCAATCGAGATAGATGGCTTAACATGCTCTCTAAAGCACGGAGGGGTCTCATATCACCCTCTATAGACTTAACTTGCTAGGATTGCTTGACTTCGCGGTGCTGTCTTATACCTAGCCTTTATTATTCCCAATATTATTTTGGGGTCGGCTATTAGTCAACCAGTTTAAACTGAATATCAGTTTTTCCACGGAGGGACTGGCTTGGACCTTCGCAACTCTGACAGCGAACTGAATTCGAAGATTGAACAATAATTTTGCGATTCTGTCTTTACACTATTGTTACTTTCATAGAACTGAATTGAACTTAAATTTCAATAGGTAAATATTACACTAATATGATGTTCTTTTATTGTTCCAGTTACAAATATCAATAAAACTGTATGAAATGGAATAATTAAGTGATTGCAAGACACCAGAATAAATCACCTACGTTACAAATGTAAGTTAATGTTTTTGTAAGTTCTTAAAAGTTTAACTTTATATTCTGTGTTCTGTCTTTATCGTTAGATATTACAAAAGCTAAATAACTTTGCCATTATTTCCATAAACGTAAGGAACATACAGAAAAAATGAAACGCAATTTCTCTAGCGACTGAACGAAAGAAATATCTAGAATCCCGGGGTAATTTACATATGACTACACATCTCCTCACATAGTATGTCAATGCATATAGCGAATGAATTATTCATCTTATTATCATATATTATAAAGTATGTTTTTCTCTAAGAACACAACATCTCCATATGATAATGTCTTAGTGAATGTGATTTTTTAGCGAATATCACTTGAGTACATTAGTTTGTTTTAACGTTGGTGCTTAATACTGCCAATGAATGATCTCATTAACAAATAAGAAATATAGTTTGAAAAACTAAGAAACATGCTAACAAAAATGGGAGAGTAAACAAACAAATATACAGATCAAGATAATAAAGGCGTGTTAAAAAACAAGCCAACTTGAGGTTACAAAATAAATTTCCACAATTTCTTAATTTTTACATGTTTGTTTCGTTCACTGCCATTTTTGTGCTAGTTTGATAAGCTGTATCTACACTAAGTTTCTTACATGACGTCACGGAATATTTTCCCAATCCCGTCCAAGCTCATTTTAAAGCTCTCAATTGAATTGAAATTTGATCTACGCGAGACCTTCCCCATACAGGTAATATTCGCTATTCGAAGTGAAGGAAGTAAATACCCATTATTAAGTAGGTACGTATGTATAGTCAAGATTCATAATCGGACACAAACCCATGCGTGTATTAAATTAACATCGTTAGTCATCCAGGAAATAGTTTTACTAATACCAGTTCAACTAAAAGGGTAAGGGGTTTAATCGATTAGAATCGATAAGATTATGGAAATTTGAACGGAAAACTTTTCGTTTGTGAAGTTAATAGGTTTAGTACAGCGCACTTAATAGATCTTCATTATCTGAAATAGTATGTTTTACAAAAATCTGGATTGTAGTGACTGTGTTCAACTTTACGTTTAGGCATTCAAATGACAGGATATGCTATGCATATGCCTTGCTATCGTGGTAATACGTTCTACCGACAATAATCCACGCCCGACGTTAACATTTGACTTAAACACTCATAGTTATAAGACCTCAATGTTCCTGTGTCACAGAAACTTAAGAAAAATCATAAAAATAAAAACCCAGACTTAGAACAATAATTCGTGGTCGCATTAAAATGTGGTCCCATCGAGAGAGATTATGATGAAATTAGACAGATGAATATAAATTTCAAAGGTTTCAGTCATTAAAAGTTTGCGTTGTCGTAAATTGGCGGCGACTTTTTGCAGCGCTGCTGTCGCGAGTTTCGTAAACGTGCGACAACAGCGCTACTAATGCGCTACAGAATCGCGACGAAGATGACATCGGGGAAGAATGGATGGAAGGTGGCGTGTGCAGCGTGACTGAATCGTGGTTATGTGGGTGAGGGCATACAGATTGCGACCGCATCGCGACTGTATTGATGCGAACGCGCGACAGCCTCACTGCTGCATCTCTGCGAAAAGTTGCCGTGGGCAAACGCCGTTATGCCACTAAACTTTTGAACAAAGAGGTCACGCCCGCTGATAGTTGATGAACGTAAATTAAAAACTTAATTTAAAAAATAGATGAATATTTTTTTTTTAATTTCCTATACACATACATTTACAGATACAGTCATGAAAATTGCACCACGAAGACCTCGCAGGGTCTATTTGAGTAGCAGCAAGTCGCTGTAAACTATTTAATACACATAAATTAACCCACTCATAATTTAACACATTATGTTACTAACTTTTATTTTTCTTCTTTTATCGAGAGAGAGCCACATCAAACTCATTCAGTGGCGTCTTAAGTGTGATATGAGGATGACAACTAATAGTATTTTTCAAACGTTCAGCGCTCTACTTCTTTACAAGAAAAGGATACATAGTTGAAGTTTACCTAGTAAAGTGCTACATACATATATGTATATAAATGGTGTATATAGTCTTATGTGGTTCTCCTTAATGGTGATCAAACAAGTGTCAAAGAGATTTAGTTTGTGGTTACCAGCCAACATGGCCTAACTCTATTGAGGCTTCTCAAATAAGATATATTATAATTGTATTACTGTGGTTTAATATTTGCCTTTATTAGTATAGTTTACTTGATATATTTCAATACTGTTATGAAAATAATGCTAAGTTGATCTGTTTTTACCCGACTACGGCAAAGCCAAAGGAGGGTTATGATTTTGACAGGCTATGTATGTATGTATGTATGTATGTTCATTTGTTCCCTCATAGCTCCTTAACCACTCATTAGAACTGGACAATTGAGGTGTCGTTAGAAGCGTCATGATCGTCTTCTGGTTATAGGCTATATGAAATGTCACTGAATCTAATGTGGCGCCCTCCAGCCAACATAAAGTACTGCATTAAAAAATAAATTTTTGATAAATATGTCGTGTTTGGTATCATTGGAAAGGGCGTTACTTGCACATTTCAAAAATATATATATTATTAGCATTTGCTCGTGACTTTGTCCGTATTTATTCGATAAGTGTGGAATTTCTATGGTATGCTCGCATGTTCCCTCCTTTCTAAACTACTAGTCAGAATAAGACAAATGAGATATCGTTAGAAGCGTCTTGATTGTCCGCTGATTATAGGCTATACGACGTGTCATTTAATCTAATGTGGCGCCCTCTAGTCGACGTAAAGTACTGTTTCAAAAAAATAATTTGAGAGAAATATGCCGTGTTTAGTATCATACGAAACGACGTTATTTGTACATTTCAAAAATATATATATTATAAGCATTTTCTCGTGACTTTGTCTGTATTTATTCGATAATTGTGAAATTTTTATAGTACCTATTTAAAATATATTATGCAAAGAAATTAATATTATAGAGGCACCAAAACATTTTAAATAAAAAAAAAGTAAAAACTAAAACCCAACTACGACAAAAAACGACGTTGAAAAAGCATGAAACAAGTTTCAAAAGCCGTAGTCACGCGTTGATGAAGTGTTATGAACTATGGTACATTATACTACATGGACGACGGTTTTTGAAACTTAGTAATGAACCATAGTCCATGACACTTTAACAACGCGTGACTACGGCTTTTGAAACTTGTTTCATGCTTTTTCAACGTCGTTTTTTGTCGTAGTTGGGTTTTAGTTTTTACTTTTTTTTTTTACAAGTTATGAAGACAAGGCAGGTCTATGAATAGGTTTGGAACTTTTAGGAGGTCCCTTAGAGCTAAAAGTTATTATGATGAGTGAGACGTATGTGTCAAGTAAATTCAGTGTTACCAGTTCCATAATTTTAAACTCCACCAAAATAAACCAGCGAATCGATTATTTAAATCAAATTATTGCAAACCTAACCAATAAACATGAAACTCTTTTATCCTTTATTTATATTGAGCAAATGCAAAGCAAAATGCTAAAACGTATGTTTACTCGATTTTTGATTTGCCTAAAGCTACGTTCACATGGTATTTACTTTAAAACGATTTCATATCAACCTAGATTTCTAAAAATTCTATTTAGTTTAGTTAAAGAAATGGTTAAAAAACTATAAATAAATAAACAAACCTGTGTTTCTCCGTACTTTCAATATTTGCTGAAGGTAAAATTTCATTAATTATAAACACATGTAAATGTAGTAGAGTACAGCACTAGGATGATAGATCCAGAAAGAATAAAAGCGATCATTGAATTAAAAAGTCCCAAAAATAAAAAAGAATTGCAAATAATACTAGGAATGATAAACTATCTAAGAAGGTTTGTAGCAGGACTGGCAGATATGGCAGCTCCACTTCAGTCATTGTTAAAAAAAGATATTGAATGGTTATGGACACCAGTACACGAAAATACTTTTGTCAATATTAAAAAATGCATTAGTCAAGCACCGGTTTTGCAAAATTTTAATAGTAATTTACCAGTAACAATTCAATGTGATGCATCCAAGGACGGCCTAGGTTGTTGTTTGATGCAGGATGGCAAACCAGTAAGTTATGCATCTCGAAGTTTGAGTTCAGCAGAAAGAAATTTTTCTCAAATTGAAAAAGAACTTTTGAGTGTGGTATGGGCAACACAAAAGTTTCATTATTACATTTATGGTAGAAAATGTACAATCTTAAATGATCATAAACCGTTAGAAACACTATTAAAAAAGGGAATTCATGATATTCCATCAACACGTTTACAAAGACTAAAACTAAAATTATTAAAATATGACATTGAGTTTAAATACTTAAAAGGAAAATTGATGCATGTTGCTGATTTGCTGTCACGTTCTTTTCTTATTGAAAATAACCATGATGATGCCTATATGTATGAGGTTATTCACTGTATTGGTCTTTCATCACATCTCCAATGTTCTGAAGAAACAAAACAAGAATTAATAACAGAAACACTAAAAGATGATGAATTACTAAAATTAATTGACTATAATAAGAATGGATGGCCAGAAAAAGTGAACAATCTCGATGAATCCATTAAATATTATTATAAATTCAGGATAGACATAACAGTTGATAACAATTTAGTATTTCTAAAAGATAGATTAATAATACCGAAATCATTAAGATTGAATATTTTAAATAAAATACATGAAGGGCATTTGGGAATAACAAAAATGAAACAAATGTTGAGAAATTTATATTATTGGCCGAAATGTGATGATCATATAGAAAACTTTGTGAGAAAATGCTTTATTTGTCAAACTTACCAGAAAAACAATGTAAAAGAACCATTGTTATCACATGATGTACCAACACTGCCTTTCACAAAAATAGGAGTTGATATTATGGATTTTAAGAAGAAAAATTATTTAGTAATATATGATTATACTACAAAATGGTTGGATATAAAATTGTTACCAAGTAAGTCTGCTAGTAGTATTAAGAATTGTTTGATTGATGTCTTCTCACATTTTGGTATACCAAATGAAGTAATATCTGATCATGTACCGTTTGACTCACGAGAATGTCACCAGTTTGCAACAGAATGGGGGTTTAAATTTAACTTTTCGAGCCCTAGATATCCGCAATCTAACGGGATGGCAGAAAGAGGTGTACAAATTGCAAAAAAGATTTTAACTAAATGTAATGAGGATAAAACAGACTTTAGACTGGCATTATTACAGTATAGGGCTTGCCCTGTCTCAGGAACGAAATTTTCACCTGCACAGTTGATGATGAATAGGAATCTTAAAACTAAATTACCAGTATTGTACCAATATCTAGAGCCAAAATTAAATATTAATACAAAGCAAGAATTTAATAATGTAAGAAGTAGAAATGAACAAAATTATAATAAGCAAGCTAGATATAAGAAAGAATTTGTATTAGGACAAGACATATGGTTTAAGAAAGATCCAGGTAGTAACAAATGGTTAAAAGGAAAAATTGTAAAAGATAATAATCATAGATCCTATGATGTTAAAGATGAAACAGGGTGTACTTACACGAGAACTTCATATCATATTAGACCTCAATGATTTGTTGTCACTTCAGGTTTATTGCTGAGTGTGCAGGTTCAGGGGAGTTCAACACTCTTTTAATTAGTAGTGAATAGTTTATAATTAAAGTCTTAGGATTAAGATTTAAAAAAGTATTGTTAAAGGCTGATTCATTAAACTAAATGAGAAAGATCTCTTATTACAAATATTAATTAGTATGTAGTGAGAATGTTACTTTATGTGACCTATTTTTTTTTTTTTCTCTTTTGTTTGTTCGTTATGGAAAGGAGGAAGGAAACTACTTTCAATATAAAGTTTATTTTTTATAAAAATGTATAACTTACAAAACATGTACCTACTATTGTTAGTTTAAGTTTGAGTACCTACTTAGTTGATAATTGTCATTTAAGTATCTAATTTAGAGTATGCAAATTGTTTTGTATTCAAGTCACTTAACTTCAAAATGTTTTCATTGTTTTATATTCAAGTCAGTAACTTCAAAATATATTGTTCTGTTTAGTATTATGAAAAAGGGGGAGATGTAGTAGAGTACAGCACTAGTATAGCATAGAGTATAGAGCATTACTGTCTATGGTTTAGTCTATTGTCTATGTTTTGGTCTATGGTATATATCATCTGAAATGGCGGGCTGGAAAGGTTAACCTCGTAAATAAGTGCACAAAGTTAATAAAAAATAATATAATAGTAATAAACCAGTGGATACTAAAAATAAGTGTTTTAATGAATAATACAGTAAATGTTTGCTAACAAGAAACTCTTTTATAACTCTAAATCTAAATTAAACGAACATTAAAAAAAACCTCTAAAGCAAACGTAGGAAAATAGTTAATGATCTTTTTTCTGTTATGCGTATTTTACCACAAAAATGTAGAAATATTTCTTTTCTTTTGCAGCAAGTTGTTGAACCAATTTGAAACATATCATAGTAACTTTATTTCATAAATAAAAAAAAAAGATAATGTTAGCCTACAAAACTCTTCTTAGTACAAAAAGAATTAATTAGCCCTAAGACCAAAGTACCAATTTTATTGAATTTTTATACAACTTACTATAAATTAACTTTCAGTGATCCTAGGCCTAGGACAGGACGCGACGTGGAAACCTGCATCTGCAGGACGGTCTTGCAGTACCCCAGACCAAAAAAAGACGGACATTGCCATAAGATAAATTTTATCTTTGGTGGCGCATTCTTGAGTGTTTGCAGCCTATTTCTATAAATTCATTACCGCTGACTGCTCCCAAAGTGGCAGAATACACCTTTCTGTCACAACATGACTTGATTAAAGAAGTCCCCTACTTTCAACATATATCAATAACGAGGTTATCAAAAAGAGGTTATTAATATTATACTGGGGCTACAAACTTGAAAGTTTGCAGCTGATGCCTTTAATGTTTTAGGTACCTAATAAGAGCGGATTTTTGGAAGTTTTACCCTAAAACCGTCAAACAAGGGTTAAATGGTTATATGACATTTCGTCAATTTGAAAGTTAGAAAAATGGAATAAAATAACTATTCATTTGGTAAATATATATATATATATATAGATAACGAATAATTTTATTTCTAAATCTCAAATAGATTGTTAAAGTTTATGTGAACTCTTGACTTCGTCAGCTAGTAGTCTTTGGCACTTCGGCAATCTCGTTTCAAATACTCCGAAACACTTCTACAACACATTATCATCATCAAATGCCGAACGAAAATACATTTGATACATATGTTTATTTAGTTTTAAATAGACCTATCTAATGTTAAAGGTGTAGATAAATACAGTATCATTGTCGTTATGGATTAAAAATACGGAGCCTCACCAGTCACCATCCTATTCAACCCATGGGTGTAGCCCACTAGTTCGAGTCGCGACAGAGACAAGCGACCGAGACAGGAGACCGCGATACAGTCGCTGCCCCAGACAAGTAATGTCTCGTGTTGCGCTCAAAAACCACAATAAATACTTCCCATATTGTCATCAAACATTTAGTGCTACTTCACTAATAAGGAAAATGATATTTCTTGGCTTCTGGTACAATACAAAAATAAATATTATGAACATTTAATACACAACGCCATCTAGTCCCAAACAAAGCAAAGCTTGTATAATGGGTACTAGACAACTGATATAATTATATACCTACATTTTTTTATTAAAAAAAAACACCTAAACTCCTGAACAAATATTTACAGATCTTACAAACATTTGGTCCGACCCGGGAAGGGATTTCCGGTCTCGGTCTCCTGTCTCGGTCGCTTATCTCTGTCGCGGCGCGAACCGCTACCTTAAGAAGCGACTAAGTGAGCTAACTACGCAAGACAATATCATTGCAAAGAGAAGGGATACTTGAAAAATACCTTATGCCAACTAGTCTGGCGCTCGTGGTATAGTGTAGTAGACCAGAACCTCTTTTCTAAGAAGAGGCCATATTCAGCAATGGACTGTTAAATAATAATAATAAATAATAAATATTTCGGACATCTAACACACAACGCCATCTAGTCCCAAACTAAGCAGAGCTTGTATTATGGGTACTAGACAACTGATATTTATATACTCTTTTTTTGTAAATACATACATATTATAGATAGAAAACACCCAAACTCCGAAACAAGTATTTGCAGATCATACAAACATTTTGATCCGAGACCCCGGAGGTCCGAGGTATCGAACCCGAGACCTCAAGAACAGCAGTCGCGTATGCTACCACTGCGCCACCGAGGCAGTCAATGCTTTTATACAAAAAGATTAGTTCGAGAGTAGTCAAATACCACAGCCTCTCAGAAAGCCAACTTTAAGCAATCCTTTGGTTGCATTTTAAAATGACTCTACGCTACCTGATTTCCAAAGGTAGTAGAGCCACGCTGATTTCAGCACGATGGGGCCGGCCCGACCGAGCGGTACTACCCTCGCACAGAAAATCAACGCAAAATGACAGTGTTCATGCTGTCGTGTTTCGTTGGTGAGTGCGAGACCGGAGGCCCAATGATGCAGAAGTGTCACTAGACCGCCATGGTGTGTCACCATGCTGTATTGTTGCATTATCTGCATTCGCAATGAGTGTGGTGACCACCACTCTTGGATTCTGCTTATGCTTTCTATCAGGCAGAGTAGAGTTATTTTGGCAGGGCAAACATTAAAAAAAATATCAGGCAGCAAGAGTAGTGTAGTGTAGTTAGTGGTCATCATCGTCATTGCGAACGTATACAATGCAGCATGGTTACCTACACTATTTGACGTATGACCTTAATCCTCTCGTGAGAGGAGATCCGAGCCCAGCAGTGAGACGTTATGGGTTGTTGATACACTATTTAATGGTGAAATTTAATTTACACGTTTCTCACCGAGTTAGTGGGGTTACCAGAACCCATAATTCACTTAATTATTTGTATTATAGACTAGCTGGTAACGGCTAGAATAATAATTCGGATCACTAAGCTAAAACCTATCAATTTCCAATTAATTGTAAAAATTCGAGGTAAAATAAGTACATAAATAAACTATGTCCTCATAACTTCCTAAATTGTACAATAACAGTTCATGAATGCGATGAAATCCTTCAGTCTGACTCCAGGCACATTTCCCGCGTACTTGCGTCAATCGTTTAAGTGTATGTGTGAGTGAGACAGCAAGAGAAAATCGTTTATGATAAAACAGGACAGGCAATCAAAGCCTTAACATAGAGTATGACGGGGTGTATAGATTTATAGATATGCGTTATGTGCCTCTGGGCGAAATATTTTAATTTATAAACTTTTTAAAATTTAATTTATAATAACTGTGGAACTCAATGTGTTCAAAGTTTTTAATAAATACAGCTTACTTCTGGTATTGTTATACAACTGCAAAAGATAAATTAAAATTATAAACATATACTAATATATTGATTAAATTTTTATTGATAAGTATATAAATTGGTACACGATCACCTACTTTTGTACTGTCACTTTAGTCTATTCCCATTTACTCCATTGGATCTGGATACGTCCATAATAATAAAAGGAATTAATGTACTATTCTGTAAACATTAAATGTGGTAATTTGAAAGTGATTTTTATTAAATCATAAAAGATAATATTTTACGATGAGTCGAGAATTGTAATTGTATTTGGCTTTATATTATGTAAAACAACTTATTAACAAATTTATTACAAGTAAATTGTTAATGAATATAAAATAAAATCTACTCGATACGTTTACTATAAAATTTTATAGATCTGCTCATAAATTAGATCAGTTATAAACACGAAAATCGTAATGAAGAAAACAAAGAAATCATTTACTGCCCAATAACTGAGGATTTAACGTTTAATTAGAACTGCCAGAGTAAATAATGGCTTAATGGTCTCGTAAAAATAATTTATTTACTATTGTTTAAATGTAGAAGAACAAATAGTCTTAGATAGAAATTTATGCGGGTCAATGGCTTACTGTGATGTAATGTTTATTAAATTACTCATTTACTAAAACCAAGCTCTTAATTATGAATGATATGAATTACAATAAATTTACTTCTCAAATGATACTTATAAGTAATTTTTATGGTGAACTTCGATAAAACACTTTAGAAAAAAAAGTGAACCGTTACGGGAGATACAGGTACTTTTTTTTTCTAAAATGTGTAATCTGAAACAGAACAGTTGTGAAACATCGAAATCGTTATGTATAAGTTATTTTGTCCCTTTAATAAAATTACTGTTTATTACATTAATATTCGTTTTTATTAAATACAAAAATTCTAAATTTATTTGAAATCGCGACATCGGTAAATCGAAGTGCCGAAGCGTCGCAACGGCAATTCTCGCCACGCAAAAAATCTGGTTTACCCGCGCCTATAGATGTTTCACATCAAAATAGATAATAAATACAAAAATAGACAGTAAACAAAACTTAATTTGCACACCACATTACAGAGTTGCACTGTTGTACTCAAAGATTAAATAAAAATGGATATGAAAAATTTGATAAAAGTCTCAGCACCTGCTCGGAGATAGGTACAATTCAATTAATTTGCATATTGCTGAGTCTGCAACGCCGCTTGATCTATGGCTATCAGTCTGTAGGGCCAGTCTGTGTCGACGCGCCTCGGAGGGCGCATTCACTCACTGAAACCCGCTGAAAACCGCGCTGAAAATACGCTGGAAATAAATTTTTAAAAATTGTGACACGGTGCTGTGTGTTCTTGTGGATGTTTTAAATAAAACGGTAAGTCTATATTTAAATAAATTTTAGAAACATACTTTTCATGAAGTATACTTTTTGATTACTTTTTGTGTCGTGTGAATAAATTTAGTTCAAAAATTTTCTGTAGAGGATTGTGCGTAAAAGAAACGAATTCATTGAGATTTTGAAACGTAAATTCTGTTTCGTGTTTTAATAACGTAGATTATGAAATAATTTCTTATCACAGTTTTGTGTGTAATATTTTTAGAATGTTTTTATAAATGGAAATCTGTTTTCTAATTTCATACTAATGTCGTACGCTTTATTTCTTGGAAGCATAAAAATATGCATTTTCTTTTACGTTCGTGAAATGTATTTTCGCAAAGTTCATTTTACAATTAAATTACATTCGCATAGTTATAAAATTATGAAATATTTCTTCTAGACAATTTATATTTACACAGACAGACAATCTTTAGAGAGGATAGTTAAATTAGTTTTTTAATAATCTATATCTACAAAATAAATAAAATTGGAATGTCTGTTTGTAATATTAAAATTACCGCTTTTAACTAAATGCATATGTATCTATACACGGTACATATACCAAAAATGTAGTAAAAAAATTTTTGTCTGCCTGTCCGTCTGTTCCGGGTAATCTCTGGAACGGCTGGACCGATTTTGACGGGACTTTTACTGGCATGTAGCTTAGGCTTACTACCAGGGAGTAACTTAGGCTTTTTTTTAGATTGACTTTGTCCCGCGGCGTTCCTTGGGGTACAACAATAACCGCGGGGTTCAGCTAGTTTAATATATTATTACTTAGTCTTATTTAGTCGAGTGCCGTAAGTTCAATCGTTAGAGGTATGTCTAACAGAATGTGTGTATGTATGAAGAATAAATGTATGAAAGACAAATTAAGAGTAATTAAAATAATTATGAATATTAAATACAGGTAATGTGGGAACTGGAAATGAGTGGTATCATTTGTATACACAATTTTACTTAAACGCGTATTATAAGAGCGAAGTTTAATACTTTTATTTTCTGAGGTATTTGAACATTAAGTAGATTATAAATTTACAATCCAGCAACAATTTAACGGTACAGCAAAAAAAAAATTATAGAACATTGTTTAAAAAGCTCTTTTTTTTTTTTTTGGATCTTTATTATTTATTTACAAGCTGAGCAATGCAACCTCGCTTACATCTCCTATTGCCCGTAGCGTAATAATTTATCCCCGTTTTTGTAACATTATTCATTTCTGCTCTGTTCCTATTGGTCTTGGCGTGATGATATACAGCCTTCCTCGATATATGCCTACCTAACACTGAAATATTTTTTCAAACCGAACAAGTAATTCCTGAGGTTAGCGCGTTCAAGCAAGCAAACAAACTCTTCAGCTTTATATTTTAGTAAAGATTCCTCGACTCTTCATATGTAGAAAGTAGAGTATATTTAATTATTATTCTATGATATTATTACATTAATTAACGAGTATATTAGATAGATTGAACTGCTAAGTTAAGCAATCGTAACTAGGGCAGTTGATGGATAGGTGATCGTTCTAAATGTATTAAGACATTGAGACCCTCATCCTTTAATTAACCCCAGAAACGGAACGAACGAAGTTATTCAGCTTTATTTCACCACAGTCATAGCATGTTTTATTTTATTTACTGCTTCACACATATTTATTATATCAGCTGGAATTTTAGTTAGCAATAAAATGTATTACTAGCGGTTGTCCGCGGCTCTCCCGCGTGTATGTCGGTTATCGCGGCAAATAGTAGCCTAAATGTTACTCTGATGTATAAGCTTTATTACTGTAAAGTTTCATCTAAATCCGTTCAGTAGCTTTTGCGTGAAAGAGCAACAAACACACATCCTTACAAACTTTCAAATTTATAATATTAGTAGGATTATATTATTAGGAGAACCTTATCTACACGCAAAGTGGGATTTCTTTTCGCACGTTTGCACCATTGTTTGTTTTATTATTTTATTAGATAGGTCGTTTAAAAACGTTGACAGTTTGCTACGACGATTATTTTATATAAGTATCTGTTTGCGCGATATTCAACTTTAAAGCGCATTTTTTTCTTCGAACAGGGCCCTCTCTGATAGCTAAACAGCTGGCTCGGAAAATGTAAAAAAAACCATGTTGGTAGAAAACCGTAACGACTTAGATAACTTTGTTAGTTCAGGAGTTATAGAGGCCTAACTTGTAAAATGCGCTACTTAGAAAACTTCGTATTAAAACAACGAAATATAAGTAAGCACTAGTGTGTAAACCCTTTTCTTTCCATGCGTGCTCTGGCACGCCCTTAGCCGGCTTTTTAAGGTAGTCAATAGACACCAATGAGTTGGTTATTGATATCTAATGACCATGTTCTGAAAGCCTATCTCAGTCCAAGGCTGGATATAGGCATCTTCAATTGCACGCCACTTGTTGGATCCTTGGCTACTCACATTCAGGGCCTACCAGCCGTCAGCCGCAGATCATTACTACCTACACTACGTTAGCCGCGGTCTTCACTCAAAAACCCAACCCGTTTACCCCAACGGTTATTAGTTCCGACTTCTTCTACTTTGTCAAAATATCAACAGCGAAATCTAGTAAGCATTTTCCACATCCAGTATTATTGTTACCAAGGTTTTCATGAGTAAATAAAGATGGAGAGCTCCTATTTATTTACGTTGCCGAGATTTAACGCAATACTTTGGGTTTCTATTTCTACATACCTTTCAACTGTTTCACATCTCGCCCGGTTACACTGCCGTTATCACATGTGTTCTGTTAAAACATTCAGTTTATCATGGCCTCGGTTTCATCATGATAGTTATGTAGGCGATTTTCTTATTTGAGTTTCGGTATTACTCGTAGTTTTGCAATTACTTAGACATTGCACGGAAACATTCAATTTATACTAAAAGTAACTTCTGTGTTAATCCAAGGACGTAGCTGTCAAGCTACGTCCATACGAAATTGTATCTAAATTGGTTCAGCCGTTTGAGACGTGAGAACATCACAAACACACAACCTTTCATCTTTATAATATTAGTGTGATACTAAACATATTTTCTGAATATATAAGTGTACGAGATATTCGTATTTTAATTATATATGCCCAGCAGTGGACAACTAAGGGCTGTTGCTATGTTGTGATTTGAAATAATAAATCTTAATACAGTTTCATTAAATTAGATATCTATAATCTATACAAATAAATAAAATTGCAGTGTATGTATATTAGCTAAATCCCGCGGTGTTACCCGCGGGATTCAGCAGCAGACAGACAGACAGACAAAATTTAAAAAAAGTGTTAGTTTGGTATATGTACCGTGTACATTTAGTAAAAATTGGTTATTGTAATACTACAAACAGACACTCCAATTTTATTTATTTGTATAAATGTATAAATAATACTTACTGATTTTAAGGTTACCGTCGTGTTTAATGAAATAATCAAACAAAATAGAAAACCTATGGCCTCGTCTCATCTTTTGTCAAGTTCTGAAGAATTTCAACTAGAGCACAGAAATTATTTTAATCATATTAATATTTTTTAAGTACCTTCTTCTTGGGGGTTTGTATATTTTAATTTTTAATACAACAATACAGTAATCTATACTAATATATAAAGCTGAAGAGTTTGTTTGTTTGCTTGTTTGTTTGAACACGCTAATCTCAGGAACCTGTGATCCGATTCGAAAACTTATTTCAGTGTTAGATAGCCCATTTATTGAGGAAGGCTATAGGCTATATATTATCACGCTATGACCGACAGGAGCGGAGCAACAATGAAGAATGTTACAAAAACGGGGGGAAATTATCACTCTACGGGCAATAGGAGACGCAAACGATGTTGCGTGGGTCGGCTAGTGATATATATGCCAAACAATTATCTTTTTAAATTTGATCGTCACATTTTTAGCCCGACGCTTTAACCCCTAGCGGCCACTCCCGTTGAAATGAGCGTGATTCGGTAAAATATAAAATAAAACGGACCGCAACAAGCTTTATGTGGCCTCTTTTTTAATTTAACGTTAGAAATCTGTTATGCTCGACATTGCTTTCTGTTTTTAATAAAAGTAACAAATCTTCAGTTTCAACTGGATATGGGATATTGAAACCCGTTTGAATTTACTTTAAAAAGAGTATTTGTTTTATTTAGTTTAGTTGTCAAATGTTTCAATTTATGGTCAATCAATGAAAGTATTAAATCAATCTTTTTGAACGAAAGTTCCTTATGGAGCGTTGCGGTGAGGTAACCAAAGCCAGCAAAAAGCGTCCGTCAGGTTAAATCAACAAAAGGTAAGATTTAAAAAAAAATGTAAAGTGCCATCTGTAAGGTGCATATATTATTATATTTTATGATAAGGAACTTCGTTCCTATCTGGTGTCCCATGACACCACACGACTGTTTTTTTTTACTTTTTAAAAGGAAACTGACATAAAAAACAAACATTTACCAGAATTTACTCCATCTGAATGTCGGAAGTTCATTTGAATCGGATTTGAACCTTTAACACTTGGCTCACTAGAAAGCGGCGTGGAGTAGTATTCCTTAAAACATGTAGACTATCTTCAGTTTAGCTGGAGATAGGTCATTGAAAACGGTCATAAACCGTACGAGAGCTGGATGGATTGGATCGTCAATTCGAGTGATACCACACGACACCACAAAAGATCAGTAATGATGTTGTCATATTTTAAGTAGTTTATCCATGTAAAGAAATTAATAGCACTAGTTTAGGCTAAACTAAGTTAATTTTACTGTGAATTTTTGAAGGAATTTAATTTACAAATGTTTTACTTTAAGAAGATGAAGTAAAACGAAACTGGAAAATAAGAAACGTCAACGATTTAAACGTGAACTAATATTTGTGATTATTTTATACAAAATTTTGTATTGAAACTGATATATAGAAAAAAAATAACAAAAATGCTAATATTTTGTACCACTTTCGAATCTATGAATAGTTACATCACATGCATGACGTAGAGTCATTGACAAAATATAGGGAGGTACTAATTTGTATCAAACATCCGAAAAAGTTATTTTTTATATGTATTCTAACAAATACGTTATATAAATAACTAGCTGAACCCCGCGGTGTTACCCGCGGTTATTGTTGTACCGCGAGTAACGCCAAGCGACAAAGTTAGTCTAAAAAAAGTAGCCTAAGTTACTCCCCGGATCATCAGCTACCTGCCAGTGAAAGTACCGTCAAAATCCGTCCAGCCGTTCCAGAGATTACCCGGAACAAACAGACAGACAGACAGACAGACAGACAGACAAACATTTTTTTAACTACAGTTTTGGTACATGTATCGTGTATGCATTGATTAAAAAGCTGTTATTTTAATATTACAAACAGACACTCCAATTTTATTTATTTGTATAGATTTAAAAGCTAACTTTTTAAAACAAACTAATTTAAATAAATATTTAGGAACACATAGTTATTTAAATAACATGTTTTGCACGCAACAAAACTCATCGATAAAACATCGACCCATCTTTCGCACCAACTAACATCTCGTCGAGTGATTACTTAATTAATTACTCAATTAGTTCCTAGAACTATCCAGATAGTTTGTAGTTTCATTATTTAGGAATAACACCTTAACAGTTTTGACTTCATCCCTACTGGAATCTATATGTATAAATTACCAACATAAAGCCAAAGACTTTTGTTCGTTTGGTTGCGTAAATCTCAAGAAATACTCGTTCAAATTGAAAAATTATTTCAGTGTTAGATAGCCCATTTACCGAGGAAGGCTTTAGGCTATATATCATTTCGCTACCCACACTATATCGGCCTATTGAAATACTTTTTCACGCCCCGCTTTAAGGAACCGGAATCATAACAAGAGGATGACACGTGTGCTGGTCCGATTTGAAAAAATCTTTTACTGTTAGATAGCCCATTAATCGAGAAAGGCTATAGGATATATGTCATCATGCTAAGACCTACAGGAGCGGAGCACCATTGAAGAATGTTAAAAAAACGGGGGATAATTATCACGCTACGGGCAATAGGAGACGCAAACGAGGTTGTGTGGGTCAGCTAGTATTAAAATATACACCATCTAGCCTCAAACTAAGCAGAGCAATTAGTATGAAAGCTGAAATGACTGATAGAATATCGGTAGCTAATAGATAAATGCGAAAGTAACTCTTACGCTTTCGCGGCTAAACCACTGCACCGAGTTCAATGAAATTTGGTATAGAGACAGACATACTTTGATTCCCGAGGAAAGACGTAAACCATATTCTGGATAACCGCGCGGAGCCACGAACAAAAGCTAGCAATTCTTATAAACGCAGACTACATAAATACCTATTTGACAACAGTACTTTTGAAATACATGGTTGCCGAATAACCCCGGCTGCCGCGACAAATAAATCCCATTACAGATACCCCACAGTCCAGATACGTTATAAAATATTCACACGTATAACCCTAACCCCATTATACTATAGGTAATAATTGATTTGACATTTAACATTTCAGACCTGGCTTGAAAGTACACGATACTGATTTATATCTATATAAATATTAAAGAAGTTTGTTTGGTTGAACGCTTTTATCTTAGGAACTATATCGGTTCAAATTTTCACCGTGGGAGAGTCACGCTTTAAATCTCTTTCTCGTTTTAAATCTCTTGACACCTCAATCATTAAAATCGGTTTAGTAGTTTTAGCGCTACGGTGGAACACATAAATTGCTAACGAATCACACATGTTTTATAAGTTTAGATAGATAATTATATTTTATTTATGTATATATTGTTGTATATTTTAGCATGGTGACTCACACCATAGCAGCCTAGTGATGTTTCTAGATCATTAGGCCTCCGGTCTTGCACTCACCAATGAAACACGACAGAAGAAACACTGTCATTTTACGTTAATTTTCTGTGCGAGGGTAGTACCGTCCCCGTAGAGCCGGCCTGTTCGTGCTGAAATCAGCGTGTCTCTACTAACTGGTGGAAACTTGAAGGTCGTAGGCATTTTGGAAACTGGAAGTTATGGATCGACACAGGCAGGCAGTAGATTTTGGTGTTTTCCCCTAATTTACCTCGACAATTCAGCACATGCTGTGGCGTCTGTTTGTGTCGATCTATGATTTTTAAATGTAGCTTCAATTTAACGTTCATAAATGTCACTTAGTGTCTTAATTGAAGAAATGATTTGTGGCTGCGCCGAATTTATACTATAAGTTAAAATACTCAATTAATATCTAAATATAAACTCTTATTGTCATAACACAATTATCTCAAAAGCAATTCATATAGTTGTAATTAGTATTTATTTTGATTCCTGCTCACTCTCATACACTCGTACACTCATTAATCAGTCAATGTTCTATACTCCTACCCTATTCCTGCAACCTGACCTGTCAGTATGAAAAGAAAGTGTCATCCGAACGCACGCGACGGTGATAACGTACTCATTTCTCTTATACAAAAACGCGCTTACTAGCAAACCGCATAAAATCCCAAAAAACCCGAGTACCAGTGTTTTAATTGTTGAGTGTGAGTGCACTCTGAAATAAAAACTTAAATAGTGACTTGGACTGCATTGTTCGACCAGTACCAGCTGAAGCTATCGAAGAAGCTCAAGGTCAGTTCCTACTTTCCCTAATTGCACGTCCAAGGTCTTGGTCCTTCACTCCGGTTATCCCTTTTATCGCCCTTATACATTCTACACGCTTCAACACACTAAAAACGCATACAATCTATACAACTACCTATCGTTCACTCCGCAAAATAATTAACATATTTTCATTAAACTTAAACCCGCTACTTACTTTAACGCTATAAACAACCCATATTTACATTATATTATATAAGTACTATCATACTTTCATCTGAAAAAGAACCTAATAAAAATATCTCAATTTTTCTTAATCTCGCAAGGTAGTTTAGTTCAATACCGTTTCCGCCATATTTGAAACAAGCCGGCGTCGCTGCGCGCTCACGACCCGCCCGACTCAACTCACGCGTACCTACAGCTGTTCATATTTTGTAGTTATTTTACAAATACCTACTTACATATATCTCATAGTTCTTATTTATTATTTCTAAAATGCCTAAAGACACAAAAACAGAAACTGTTGATCCGCGTATTAAACGTTTAGAAGCAAAGAAGAATTCTTTGTTTAATTTAGTTCAAAATATCTATGACCTCAGTCTAAAGGTTTCCTTTATTTGAATTTGAATTTGGTCTCTTATTTAGTAGATTTTGAAGAAATAATACATTTATTACTTACACATAACATACATGTAAAAGGGGAAGATAAGGCATTTAACTTAGAAAAAATAACAAACAAACAATATACAAAACAAACAAAATAAAAGCAGTGAAATAGCTGTGTGACCAAATGGCCATAGCTCAGCTTATGCTACGGTCCTGAAAGTGACCACAGTGCTGATTTTTAGCTGTAGCCCACCTTAATACCTTACTATTAATGATTACTAAGGCCCATTGGCCTTAGTAATCATTAATAGGTTTGCTACTAATGCATGAAGGTCAATCTAATTTATTGATTTTATTTGTTGTGTGCTTATTATGTGTCTTAAGTATAGGTGCTTTAACGTTATACATAGAGTTTATTGAATTTACATAGAAGTTATCTGTAGCGATTGTTATTAGGAAGTCAGTGCACTTAAATATATGGACAGCTAGTGCAGTCTTCGAATTCAGTTCGCTCTCAGGATTGCGGAGGTGCGATGCCAGTCGCTCCACGGGAAAACTGATACTTAGATAAAACCGGTTGAATTAGTAGCCTAGTAATATTGGGAATTATAAAGGCTAGGAACATAGAATGTATAGTGACCACCTGAATTGTTTCTAAAACTTAAAATTTATGACAGACAACAAAGTGAAATAAACCGTAGGTATTATCCGATATTTAAGCTTATTTTTTCTTTATCAAATAAAACAAGCACTAGGATACGTTGCTTGGATTTTTATGTTAAAATTATAACAAATTTATGTCAAGACGTTTCCTTCATTTAGTATTTCTTTAATACAGCATGGACAAAATATTATTCCACAAAAATGATAGCAATTTGCGTCGGCCTTGAGTATATTTGATCCCAAATCACTTGAGCAATTTGGAATAGAAACAAAAAGTATTCAGAAGGTTTCTTAAACGCAAAGCATAGAGAGAAGTTTTCTTATAGTTACTAGCTTTTGCTCGTGACTCCGCTCACGTGTATATCGCAGTAAAGCGTAGTTTATACCCTTATTCGAGAATCATAGTAAATGCCAAATTTCATTGAAATTGGAGCAGCGGTTTAGTCGTGACAGCGTAACGGACGGACGGGACAGACAGTTATTTACGAATTTATAATATTAGTATGGATGAGTTAGAACAGTCTATGTTTATTTGTCGTCTCATGACGTGACTGAAATACCTCAATCTTCTACTTTTAATGGTATTCATGAGCAAGCTTATTCTGAAGCAAGCTTATAAAGCATTTTATTATTTGTAATTCAGTCACGCAATGAATTTTAAAATATAAAAGTAAATACGTTTTTTTATGGACGGCATAGAGGGCAAGTGAAGAGATGGGTGAATGATGTAACTTAAAAGTCCCCAATTTGTGGCCGATTATTGAGACAAAAGACAGAACAAGGTTCTCTGGTAACCTCCAACAAAATTAATTAATATCAGTAAACTTTTTTTTTCTTTCTTTAAATACATCTTCCGCATTAGGAATAAACATCCTTTCCAACAGGCATTTTACAAACATACAAGAAACGGACACAAAGAACGCCCAGACTCGGGACAACAATATGTGGATCACACAAACCCACGACACTTGGCGCAGTAGCAAGAGGCGTGGTGACCGCTGAAGCCACTAGGCCAAGCGTGCAGTCACTTTGAGACTGTATCATTATTCCTGTTATTCCAGGCCATTTCTGCCGAAACATACCTGTCTAATGGTCGTCAACCGCATTTAATAGTATATTTCTGGACATAGATCTTTCCTGAGAAAGGATGTTTCTCGAATTCAGCTTCCAATTTTTTCACTTTTACATTCTGGAATCAAGCTTATAGTCGTGTTAGTAATAAAGAAACTATTTTATAGAGTTTCAATCTCATTAAGATTCACTCAACCAGTCTCGCGTGATTGAGCTAAATGTAATCGATAAATGAGACTGTAATGATTACTTTCTGCAACACTTTGATTCTCTTGTTGCTAATTTAAACCTGTACATAGAATTTAAATACCATTTGTATCGAGGAATAAACTTCAATTCCAGCTTTATCACCTGAAGTAATTAAAGAGAGCAATGAACTGCCTAGAATTTTAGCAATGAATTAGCCATTAAGGAAATTAAGTGCTAACAGACACATTAACTAGCAATTGGTGACTATACGAATTTTCAAAATAATAACTAAATGAGTTGACAGAATTTATTTGTTAGTTGCATACATCTATTTGATTTGTTACAAACAATACAACTCTCCAATTCAACGGTTCAAATACCAGTTGCACTTATTTTTCTTGTTTATACCATGATACTATACAAAAGCATCCTCAATTTGTATAATGGATAAGACTTAATAATATTAAAAAATGTACTATAATACGCACTCACGTAATATAATAATCCATACTAAGATTATCAATTCGAAAGTAACTCTATGTCTCTATTAAGCTTTCACGGAAAAGCTACTGCCCCGCTTTGAATGAAATTTGGTATGGAGATAGTTTCATTTTTGAGGAACGACATAGGCTACCCTCTACCGCGGACTGAGAGCAATACCTGGTTTCTTATATATCGTTTTCTTTAGAAAAGATAAGATGAAAGAAAAACTGAAGTTTCGAAAATTTAAGTTCACACAAGAGATGTTACGGTCATAAGATTATCTATACAAGTAAATAAAATTGGAGTGTCTGTTTGTAATATTAAAATAACCGCTTTTTATTAAATGCTTATGTATGTATACACGGTACATATACCAAAAATGTAGTTAAATATTTTTTTGTCTGTCTGTCTGTTTGTTCCGGATAATCTCTGGAACTCCTGGACCGATTTTAACCGGCCTTTCACTGGCAGGTAGCTGATGATCTAGGGAGCAACTTAGGCTACTTGTTTTAGACTAACTTTGTCCCGCGGCGTTATTCGTGGTACGACTACAAAAGCGGGTAACACCGCGGGTTTCAGCTAGTTACATATAAATCCGTCGACAAATATTTACATATTATTTACATCCTTAAAGTCAGTATATTAATTTTTGAAACCATTTCTCGTTTCAATAGTAATTCAAAAAGGTTATACGAGAAAGGTTCTTAAGGTCGTTCGACGATCCTTATAATGGATACTTTGGGAGAAAATTCAATTTCCCGAGCTACGCGTGAACATTTTGATGAATCATCTCAACTTTTTGTGATGGAGTATGTAATTTGGAATGTTGAGTTGATCCTGTGATATGATTATCGTGATCTAGTCAAGGTCTTGCCAAGAGAATAGAAGGCTTACTGTTCGTCTTGTGATGTCATTTGATAAAGTTGTGATGGATTAAACAGTAGATAGTGAATCTGTATACATATCGTATGTATACACATATTATCCTGTTTCTTAACCAAAACACAGTTCATCAATAAATGTTGCAAATCTTGCCTTAAATTATCAGTGCATTTAAAGTAGCCGGCAAGGCGATTTTAAATCAAAAAATAATTGTTTCTAAATCTATCTAAAGTGCAAATATAATAAATAATACTACCCGTAAGAAAACTAACGAGCCTCATGGTAAATGTTCATAATATTTAGTAAAGTACTGATATTGTTAGTGTTTATCGTGATATACACCAACAATATCAATGAAAACCCGAGCAGGGAATAATGAAAAAAAACCTTCATAGGCTAAGAGTAAAAGATTGGAATAACCAAGAGAAGATATTAATAAAGCTTGATAGAAACTTCAACTAAACAAATTTGATGTGAAACCCAATGAGGCTGTAAAACTTTTGATATCTAGACAGTTAAATCTTAAATTCTGCAATGTTCGCCGAGCTCTGTAAGACTAAAACTTCTCCATTTAGAATCGAAATGGATGCACTTCGAACTCGACATTCTACTGAAAAGTGTAGTAAACAATTTGCTAATGGAAATGGGGTAGTAGTAACTCGTGACTGCTTTCAACCCTCCTGGATTTAAAAAGCAGAAAATGGTCTGATAAAGTATGTTTATTTGTATAGACTTTACGTTTTATTCTGAAAGAATGCTTTTTTTTATTTGTATCAAACGAGCAGACGTATCGCCTGATGGTAAGCGATTACCGCCGCCCATGGACACCCGCAACACCAGAGGCGTTACAAGTGCGTTGCCGGCCTTTGGGGATGGGGAAAGAGATGTAGGGATTGGGATATGAGCCTCCGGTATCCTCACTCACTCGGTGAAACACAAGGCAAGCGCTATTTCACACCGGTTTTCCTTGAGGCCGTGGTATCAATCCGGTGGAGCCGGCCCATTCATGTCGAAACGTGGCTCTCCCACGGGTTTTTTTAAATAGTATCTTTAAAAGTGAAAAGAAATATAACTAAATATCTGCTATAGAAATTAGAAGAGGCAAGATGATAAGCCACTTTATACGCCACGATAACTTTTATGTAAAATCTTAGAGGATAAAATAGAAGGTAAAAGAGGAAGTGTATATGAATTTTCAAAGAATGCAGGGAAATAACTGACGTCCCCATCCCGCAACAGATTTGAAACAAGTGTCATTCGAAACGTCTTAGGACAGATAATTTCTTATTATGGCGACATACTTAAAAGAAATAGGGGATTCAGGTTTTTAAAAAACATTTTATTTTATTAATTTCCTAAATTTTACTTACACATTTACTTAGTGTGCAAGAAGAAGCAATGGAAAATGAATCTAATATATATATAGTCAGATTATGCAGTTATTGATGAGTCAAGATAATCCATTGCATTGATTTTTAAACAGTGCAGACGTCTTCATAGTAGATAGGAGCTTTAAAGATAGCGTTGATGTTATTGGCACTGTACTTGCCTTACAGGCAATCGTACTATGGGAAATTGTGCACACACAATATTATATTCTATTGTGTGGTATATGTGGTTAGGGAGACATACCATCACAAATACTCGACCATATTGCTATAGATGACTTTATGTAAAATGTATAATTGAATGTAATGATTGTACAATTTGTAGGCACATGGCATATTTTAAGTATTGGATTATTATAAAATAGGCATAACATCAACAACCGATAATGTCCCATTACTGGGCTCGGGTCTCCTCTCAGGAGAGGGCTAAGGCGTTACGTCCCCAGCTGGCCGAGTGCGAGTTAAGGACTGGCAAGACAACGTTGTGGCCACGTGTGGATGTTTCAAAGACGCCCAAAGGCCTCCAACTAAGCTTTACTACTGTTATCCTATGATAACAACCTGGACCGACTGCTTAACGTGACCTCCGAAGCACGGGGACGCTCATGGTATCACGCCACCAGCGGTCACCCATCCAGGTACTGACCGCGTACACCGTTGTTTACCCTCGGTGATTGTTTCTAATTACCGAGTGCAACTGGCTATGTCACGCATCTCATATCTGTTGTACCTTACGGGGTCGAGGTCTGTATAAAATCCCCCATGGTCCTTAACTACCGTTTTTTTTCTTATTTATAAACACTAGAGTCATTTCGTTTTTTAATAACTAGCTAAACCCCGCGGTGTTACCTGCGGTTATCGTTGTACCGCGAGTATCGCCGCGGGACAAAGTTAGTCTAAAAAAAAGTAGCCTAAGTTACTTCCTGGATCATCAGCTACCTGCCAGTGAAAATCCCTTCAACAAACATACAGACAGACAGACAAAAGTTTTTTTAACTATATTTTTGGTATATGTACCGTGTATACATACATATGCATTTAGTTAAAAAAAGTTCTTTAATATTACAAACAGACACTCCAATTTTATTTATTTGTATAGATTATTCCATATTTTTGTCGTTTCATACTGCATTCGTTTACTAATAGGAATGTATCGTAAATCTTTTAGATAAGTAAGCGTATCATATAGATACTCTTCGTAGTATTTATTCACTTCAAGGGTTTTACGATCCAAATATGGCGGCAGTACACAAATGATATCATTATGCAAATCTTTGGAGCGTTATGTCTTTATGATGCCTTTTATTGTCCTCTTTCGGTTAGCGGCGGATAATTTGAAGGTTGACGTCTCTTCTATAATCTTTAAACATTCATGGCGAATTTTGGTGACGGTCGGATTTTCATTTATAAGTAAGTGAGACTAAAATACTATTCAGTTTAGGAAAAACGATATTAAAAACCTCAATATCATTTTTAAAGACCTATCCATAAATACCCCGTAGGCATTGAATTGATGAAAAAAAAAATTTTGAGTTTCAATTCTAAGTAGGTTCCCCAACCTCCAAGAAGATAGATCCCTTATCTTAACTTATCTGTAAAATAACTAGGTACATATTTCGGTTTCATAAGTCTCGTAAAGACACATATACTGTAGTAGTAATCAGATTCATATTAATTTATCAGCAAGCTTTATCTTTTGCATGGTGCTATAAGAGAGATAACTATCTGAAACTTTACCAGGATCTGGTGAAATCATCTCTTAGTCGGCAAGATGTGAACGTTTCATGTACCTCAGCCTACATTTTCAGGGATAAATACGTAAGTGTATTAACTCCTTTAGATTCCTGGCATAACTTTTAGATTGTTTTACCTACTAAAAGAACCATTGTTTGTCCTGAAAATCAAACAAGTAGCTATAAACAAAACACACCTTTTTCTTTTCTCACTGAAAGTTCGTCAGGATAATGTATTCAAAAACTTTTCGGTGTGAAAAAGTGCTTTTGTTGGAACTAACAGAATTTTATTTAACAAGCAGACGGTGCTGACTAAATAAAGAGTTTCACTCTGAATTTTATTTTGTCCAGCTGAATCAAATACAAAATTGTATTATCAACATTTGCATAAAGGTTTACGTAAAATGAATTACTACTGTTTCTGTCTGGAGTTTTTAGTGCATTTCTTGTGATAAAATTGGCTGGGATTTATATCTTGATTGAGTTATATTTACTACTAGCTGAACCCCGCGGTGTTACCCGCGGCTACTGTTGTACCGCGAGTAACGCCGCGGGACAAAGTTAGTCTAAAAAAAGTAGCCTAAGTTACTCCCCGGATCATCAGCTACCTGCCAGTGAAAGTCCCATCAAAATCCGTCCAGCCGTTCCAGAGATTACCCGGAACAAACAGACAGACAGACAGACAGACCGACAGACAGACAGACAGACAGACAGACAAAAATTTTTTTAACTACATTTTTGGCATGTGTACCGTGTATACATACATATGCATTTAGTAAAAAGCGGTTATTTTAATATTACAAACAGACACTCCAATTTTATTTATTTGTATAGATGAAGCTGTAGTTGTATCGTCTTGTTGTTATTGTCTATTAATTAATTAGTAGATGTGATATTGTAACTGGATCTGCTAGTTAATTAACGTCAGTGGGAAGAATAACTGGAGAAATCAACAATAACAGTTCATTTATGTTGGAATCATATTACGCTACCTTTTTCCAGATAAAGAGCGGTGAATGAATAAATGTTTTTGTTGTTTTTCTTTCTATTTTTTAACTAGATGAACCCGCGGTGTTACCTGCGGTCATTGTTGTACCGCAGGTTCCGCCGCGGGATAAAGTTAATCTAAAAAAGTAGCCTAAGTTATTCCCTGGATCATCAACTACCTGCCAGTGAAAGTCCCGTCGAAATCCGTCCAGCCGTTCCAGAGATTACCCGGAACAAACCGACAGACAGACAGACAAAATTTTTTTTAACTACATTTTTGGTATATGTATCGTGTATACATACATATGCATTGATTAAAAAGCGGTTGTTTTAATATTACAAACAGACACTCCAATTTTATTTATTTGTATGTATAGACGTATAGATAGGTCTCTCCTTAGAAAGGTGATTTTGGTCTACTAATATAGTATACCAAAATCTCTTGACGCTGCCTAGATGGGTTACTAAAGGGTTTCTATCGAGTTTTCTTTTTCTTTGCAGTGACATTGTTCTGCGTGGTTTCCAGATAGTTTACCTATTGGTAACTACCACCACCCGTGAATAACTACAACTTAATATTAGGGAGAAGGGATGGATTATGGGCTCTAGTAATATCATTTACTTCGAAAAACCAGGAACGAACTCCTTAACACAGATTTCCTAACAGGCAATGTTATCACTCCTTTCGCGTTGGCCTATGCGTACTAAACCATGGTTGTTCCACGGTCATTCGATTGTCTTTGTGGATTGTTTTCCAACCAGGTAATTGAAAAGATTGAGTTGATGTTTTGAAAACGTAAAAAGCACTAAAATATTAGACAAATCTAAATTATGCAAATTAGTATAACTGACTATGAATAAACCAGTATTCAGTAAATCGACGTCTGCGCAATTTACATGTCTGTGTTATGTGACGTATGTGCAGACACATGTAACTAAATTGTGTGATATATTTACACTTCGGAATTATTTTTGTCAGGGTTATTCTGGTTGTGAAATTTACAATTCACTAATAATATGATGGTATATTTATATTTATCATTTTCTTCGCGTTGGCTTAAACGACTATGCTAACCGTGAAGTCACCACAAAGCGCGTCACAGTCCACGCGCTGCTTCCTAGAGCACCTGTATTCTGAGTTCAATCCCCTTAATGTGATATATAACAATTTATGATGACGGAGTTGTTGTTCTAAGTCTGAGTGTTGTTTTTATCCTATCAACGACAACTCCAGCTCTCAGAACCTGGGACTGGACTGACCCTGATGCTATGGCAAAGTAATACTGTCAGTACATTATTTGTTTATATGAAATGTCGACATCCAAGCAGCAAATATTTTTTTCTCTATCTCGGTGACGGACTGGTTACGTACCATCGATTTCGATGACGGAAGAAGAGGGTTTACCTCCCCCTCTCATTTCAGTTGTCAGTTTCTTACCACTAATAGAAGGGTGGTGTTACGCTATTTTCAGCACAAACGGGCCGGCTCGACCGGGGCTGTACTACTCTTGCATTATACAATAGCATCACTAGACCGCTATGGTGTGTGTCACTATGCTGCATTATTGCATTGTCTGCATTCGCAATGAGTATGGTGACCACCACTCTTGGATTCTGCGTATGCTTTCCATCAGGCAGAGCAAAGTTATTTTGGAAGGGCCGTACATTAAAACGTGGTTTGTGTAATATGTTATGATATTTATATACATTGATATGATAACCGTGAATAACGTATACCTAGGAAAAAATTGGCACATTACTTGGGAAATATTCTGAGAAATGTAAACATATATTATTTAAAGGAAACCTTTACTAATCCATTGACATTTTGGCTCAAACCCACAACATATAGGGATAACGAATTCGGAGAATCTGATATAGAATTCAGAACAATACAGATTTATATTCAATACCATTTCATCATATGACTGCCTCGGTGGCGCAGTGGTAGCGAACGCGACTGCTGTTCTTGAGGTCTCGGGTTCGATTCCCGGGTCGGATCAAATGTTTGTATGATCTGCAAATATTTGTTTCGGAGTTTGGGTGTTTTCTATCTATAATATGTATGTATTTACAAAAAAAAATATATAAGTATTTATATCAGTTGTCTAGTACCCATAATACAAGCTCTGCTTAGTTTGGGACTAGATGGCGTTGTGTGTTAGATGTCTGAAAATATTTATTATTATTATTTATTATTATTATATCATCATTTGTTTTATTTTTTATGTCAAAATGACTCTACTCTGCCTGATGGAAAGCATAAGCAGATACTAACAGTGGTGGTCACCATACTCATTGCGAATGCAGATAATGCAACTTTAGCATGTAGACAAATACATACACGCTTATTGGTGGGGCGAGCGCGGGTAGGCATTGCGGTCTGGCAGTTGACTCACTCACGGCTAGTCCGCCAGGCGTGCAAGACGTATCCGTTACTATATGGTTCACCACGTACCTAATACCTATATAGCGACCTGTACAACAAAAATGCAGCATGGTGACCCACACCATTCCGGCTTAGTAATGCTTCTGCATCACCGTGAGAGAGCCACACTTCGGCATGAATGGGTCGGCTCGCCCGGAGTGATACCACGGCCTCTCAGAAAACCGGTGTGAAATAGCGCTTTCACTGAGTGAGTGACGACACCAGAGGCCCATACCCCACCCCTCTCTACATCCCTTTCGAAGACCGGCAACGCCCTTGTGTCGCCTCTGGATGTCAATGGGCGGCGGTAATCGCTTACCATCACGTGATACACCTGTTCGTTTGCACACAAAACCATTAAAAATATATTTAACAGAAAGTATAAATTAAAATGACAGAGACGTCACACGTCAGGTATTACGAATTTCAAATCGTTTTGAAAATCGAATGCTGTCTATGCTTTGACCAAGATTTTTCCCGGGCTTATATTTAATATATTTTTGTGAGTCGTTATTTATTATTATTATTAATGAATAGGGATTGTGACACTCTTATTAAATCATTACCACACCGACATTTTAAGTTCAATTTGTAAGCCACAATTATACACTACAGATTATAATGGTACCAATACATCCAGTCTGTCCATTCACGTTCACGAAGATATTCACGATCCGCCTGAACATTTTGTTTTTATTCTCAAGTAGGCCAACTGAATATTCCTTACAATGATTGCCTGCTATAAACATACGTAGTTATAGCCATTATCATAATATGAATCGTTTTCCTCACTGAGCCAGTGGCCTGAATTCTTTTGCTGAGACTTCCAAATGGACTGAACATTACGCTAATTTGAATAACTGAGAGATTTTATGTATGTATTGTGTAAAAGTAGTCCAGGTATATTTTGAGTTAAGCTGTTTTGATTATTGTTAAACTCATTTGCGTCACCTTGAGAACTAAATTTTTACAATGTATTTTTTTAAGTAGGTAAATGTGATAGAAGGGCTTAGTTTTTTCTTTAAATACAATAGGGTATTTCAATATTGAGAACGCCGTCATTGCGGCGGTAAAACCCGTTATGGAGGATTGGTTAGAGAGGCATCACGCAGGATGTCTGATCCGCAAAGATCCAAGTCTGAGTGCTACCACTGCGATGGCCAGAACGAGGACTCGGCGCTCCACAAGCTGGCAGAATATCCGGCGTGGGACGAGCCGAGGCGGGATCTCGTGGCGGCCATCGGGGGTTCTCTCGCTCGGGAACATGATTGCAGCCATCTTGCGGAGCGAGAGCGCGTGGAACTCTGCCATATCTTACTGAGGGTAGCTTAGGCTATAAGTAATCGAGAAATATTAGTTTTAGTTCATTAAATACCTTTAACGAGTGGCAATGGAGGTATATTGAGTTTACAAAATTCAGATTTGCACACCATTGACACGAAGAAGAGATATTTATCTGAATCCGTCATAAGCGAGAGGTTATTTGTTTCTTCTAATAAATAACAAAAACAATTCGTAAATACATCTGACTAGTCTTCTAAGTAAATTGAGGGCATTGAACTTGAAGTACGTTGAATGAGTTTAAATCTTCGAAGTTTTATAAGTCTGTCTGAGAGTCGACTCTTACGGTAACATATTTTATTTTCTTGTGTTATTTAGACTGTATTTTAAAGATATAAGAGTATACATGTTTGTTTAAAATGAGAGTTAATGTAATTAGCACGAAATTCCCTTGCCATATATGTATATACATGATTGATTTAATGTTTACGTGTCAAAAGTAAGGGTATAAAAAAAATTGTACCTATCTTCATATCCTCACTTTGTAAGTACGTATATTTGTTACTTCTTCACGCTCAAACACCTCTTCAAATTTTGATGCGATTAGTTAGAAAGTCTGACATGAACTACCCAAGACCGTAACGGTTGGCCTTTAATTAAAAGTAAAGTAGGACACAAATAATAATACAAAATGTTAACCAAAAACCGACTTCAAGAACTAGACCAAATTCAAATCGGACCACACGGGAACCACCAGCTTTCAAATAAAAAAAGGATCATCAAAATCGGTGCACCTGAAAGTTTTGAGGTAACAAATAAAAAAAAATACAGTCAAATTGAGAATCTCGTTCGTTTTTGTAGTCGGTAAAAAGAGAATTCAATGATCAGAAAACATTGTACCTACTTAATACAGATAATCTTATGAGTCATAAAATATGTTTTACCAACAAATTGTATGTACTGTAACCATATAACTCGGACCTAATCCCTTAACAAGTCTCTACAACACTGTAATCAAATAAAGCATCTCATGTCTCGCTTGAGACATGGCAACGCCTCAAAGAAATCTAATAGAGATGAAAGCTTCATTAATTATGTAGCCTGCCTTCTTTTACGTGCAGAGTAGGGCTTCTATTAATATACCATGCTACATATATTTTATGATTTTATTTTAACTTTATACATTTTTTCATAAGGTGGACTAGGGCTTTTTTCTAGTCGGATGATATAGATTGATTATAAAGATTATAGACGATGCACTGAAGTTACATTAGTATGAATGTAAACTCAGTTTACTTCATTTATATTATCTTATATACCTGTGTTTAACACATACATGTATATAATTATATACAGACACATACAAAGTAATCGAGTCCGACATAGCCACCTGTCGGGGGAAATCCGCATAAAAGAAAGGGGTAAGCTTTAAAATGGGAATCTGCGGGATTGCTACCATGTACCTTTTTGTTTGTGAGTATCCGATATTTCGGCGCTGTTGCAAGCGCCATGATCACGGAGTTACTGTAAGGGGAGGGGTAAGCTTATTGTTATCAAGCAGACATTTTCTGAAGTAAAAATAAACCGAGACGTTACAAATATAAACAAAAGGCATAATATAATATGTTTTGTAACGATTATTTTTGGACAGAACGGCAATCATTCCCGTAATTCCTATTCGCATTAACATTTGAATTTGTATGAGAATTAAAACAATTTTCTATTTCCTTTGAACTTTATATTACAACAAGTAAAGCGTAGTGTAATAAATATTTAACAGCCAGTCGTCACGTTGTAAATGAACGCTCTATATTATCATCTAAATATAACCAGAGTTGTGAACAATGAGGGATTTATTTCATATGTTTCGTGCAATATTTTTGGCTTACAAACCTTAAAATCGAGTGGCGAACAGATCTTTTCCGCTCCAATTCGCTATGTTATATATAAAATGTAATCTATATCTATTCTTGTGACAGCATTTATGGTAGTTTATACTAGTAAGACGATAATATAAGTTCAGTTTCATTCCATTATTTGCGCCTGACTCTTGCCCTTTTTATTAAGTCCTAATAATGAAAAAAGTATTCTTCAAGTTCAATTTTAATTACGTATAGTTCTTTTTTAAGACCCTATTTCGCAAATCCTCATAACAGCAACACAAAAACCATAGCAAAATAATCTCGGCTCCTAAAAATTCGTCAATTTAAAAACTTAAAATTGAAGAGAAAATATACACTAACTTTAGTTTGATAACTAATTATTTATCAGGTGGCTCAGTTAAATAAGACGGTTAAACAAAAATCTAGTTTAGAAATATTAAAAATGTATAACTTTAAGGCAAATGAATCATTGCAAGAGTGAAAATTCTATAATTATAGTGAGTTGTATTGTATAATGTATATATTTTCAATAAACTAGCAGACCCGACTACGTTTTGCTACGTTGATTTCATAATTATATTAATAAAAAAATGCGTGATAAAAACTATCCTATCGTAGGCTCGCTAGCAAAATACATATTAAACAAAAACGTGAAAAAAATATTTTAGCAGGAGAGATAGAAATATATATCTGTGTGTAAATATTGCCGTGTATTGTATTCTATTTGTATAATTCTAAAAAGGAATTTCCTATTGGAATACAATTAATTTTATTCCTTGTCCATCTGTAGAAAAAGTGTCAAGAACATCGTTCTCGGTTGTCAAACGCGTAAGCCATTGGGGCACAATCTGACATGTTATAACGTGTCAATCTTGGCTGCTACATAAGGGACCGTTAAACACCTGCGTGGCTTAACACAAAATATAGACATATATATATGCATGTTACCGTGAGGCTCTATCACGTTCGACGATGAATGGGCCGGCTCGACCGGAGTGATACCACGTCCTCACAGAAAACCGGTGTGAAATAGCGCTTGCGCTGTGTTTCACCGAGTGACTGAGGATTCCGGATGCCCATAGGCCCTCCTCCCTCAAAGGCCGGCAACGCACTTGTGACGCCTCTGGTGTTGCGAGTGTCCATGGGCGGCGGTAATTGCTTACTATCAAGCGATACGTCTGCTCGTTAGCCTGCATCAAAAAAATGCATCCGTATTCTCCATGCCAAAACTGACTGCTTACATATAATTATATAGGTACACCTTTACTTTACAATTTAAAAAAAAACTGGAACGATTCCAAGGACACCCTTCAGACTAAAAAAAAAGAACGCGTAGAGGTATTAAATTGAAATTCATTATTCAGGTTTGTACGGAACCCTCGGTGCACGAGTCCTACTCGCACTTGACCGGTTTTTTTGTGTACTATACAGTGTACTATTTGCTATAATATATTTATAGGTACAAATAAAGGATTCCAGAATATTATTATTGGGAATCTTTAAACAAGGAAAAAATGAATTGCTTGCTAAAATTTGCAAGCAATTTACTCGTAGTAGTGAAGTTGCAAGCAAAAGCAAGCTTGTTGCGAAGACGGAGTGTTTTAAAAATAGAATTTATTAGGAGTTAAATTAGCAGTTTACTATGTTACAAAAGCCATTGATTTATTTATGAGTAGTCGAAGAGCCAAAACTTGCTTATAAGTGTTGCAAGATTGTATATTTACTACTTGGAGACTGGTAAACAACAGACAGACGCACTAGCGCCGGAGAGAGAAACTCAAAGAAAGATCAGGACTTCCTATTACCAGTTGTTTTCGGATCTCTCATTTTAGTGGTACGGAGGCGCTATATTTATTTATTTATTAATTATTTAAGGGTTACCAACAGTTGTTACAGATTATTATTGCAAACATAGGAATATGCAAGAAATTTCGTCTTATATCTAACTGCACAACCAATTCAGGCAAACACCACATGCAATGTGTTTTATGTATCAATATGTTAATATACCTATATGAATTTAAAAGTTGTTAGCTAGGTACAACACACTTCTCTTAAATTAACTTAAACTAATTTGTTTTCAATTTATTATCAGTTACCGGTTTCACAGTACAGTTTGTCTTCCGACAAAGGCCTCCTCTAAAGCTGTCCATTGGTTCCTGTACTTGGCAACGGGTGTCCATTCTGGACCAGCCGTCCTTTTTATTCAGTAACATTATATTTAGTAATAATTTACAAATCGGTTAACCCTACAGCAATAAAGGCTTATTTTATTTTTTATTTTAGTTAGGTACATTTGAACTATAGTTAATTACAATATATATGTGTAAATAATATTACTAATTATGGCTTTAGTAGGGTCGTTTTCAGCCTGAACAAGGGGATTCCCGAGAGTCAAAGTTTAGAATATCAGTTAAAATATAAAATCTCACAATAGCGTGTGAAGTCCTCAAAATATGTCAAAAGTTGAACTGCATAGTCTTCCTGTACTTCGTCATAAAATAACAATTGTCTTAAAATAAAAGCAAAAAAATCTTTGAACTGATAGTTTTTGTATGACGAATGTCATAAATATATTGTTTTATATTATTGTGACCACTACTTTGGTAAATAACTCTTGGAATTGTTTGAGTTTTGTAAAGTATTACCAATCCATGTCAAAATTAAATACACGCTACTAAATGAAGAATTTTTTAATGAACATCTAAAAGAAAAAAGAAAGTACAACAATAATACGGTTCAAACGAGTCATATTTTAAAAAAATACCTAATTTTGCCTAAATACACCAACAATTATGGTAAAAGAAAATTGGCATATGTCATTCCATCTCTGATTAATGAACTACAAATGGTACAGAAAGATCAACTAACTCCTAAAAACCTTAAAAGTAGATTGAAACTATATTTCTTACAAAATATAAACAATCCATAATTCTGTCTTACGTTTATATACATACATACTTATACTTATAAATTACATATATTTCGGAATTCTTAACTTTGTATTTACAATCGCATGGTCGTCTTCCTTGCTTAGTATGTTCGTAAGGTGAAAAAAAAAAATCGCACTCATTGTTATTTTACTGTATAGTAATGTATCACTCTGTATAATAACGTGATAAATATCTCTGCTTATGAATATGTATTGTGATCGAATCATCGAGCGCCGATCGGAGATGAGCGCGACTTGGTAGGGTAGTAGATACATATAAATGTCAATGACTACCCTCTCTAATTTATATTTAATTGTTTAGTTCTTTATTGTTGTGTAAAGTGTTTTGTTTCTTTCTGTTGAGGCCAAGCATGTGATATGATGAAGTATTTGAGAAGGCTGGATCATTTTGTAGCCGTGGCTGTGTATGAGATTGGCAATGGTTGTGTGTGGTATGTGGATGGATTTGGATATGCTTCTGTGATGACGCTGATGCACGGAAAAACTCGAATGAGTTTATGTGGCATCTTCATGTGGATTGAACTATGTACCTTTTTAATTTCAATAAATAAATAATAAAATAAAAATAATAAAAATAAAAATAAATTAAACTATTGAGAATTGTTCCTATGTATGTAATGAACAATTTGATTTTTTATCCGACTACGGTTATGTTTTTCAAGTGTATGTAATGTATGTATGTATATTTCTTTGGCCCGCCCTAGAGTCTAAACGATTTGTCATATTTTTATGCGAGTGGTTTCAATAGATTCGTCTTAGTCGTGAGAGTAACACTGGGTACATGACAATAAAAGGGGTAAAAGAACCTGAATTTAATAAAGGTGGCAGATATTGACGCAGTCTGGTTTTTTTTTAACCGACTTCAAAAAAAGGAGGAGGTTTCTCAATTCGACCGTATATATATATTTTTTTTTTTTTATGTGCGTTCGGGCATAACTTCGTCGTTTATGAACCGATTTTGATGATTTTTCTTTTGTTGGAAAGGAGATGTCCCGACGGTGGTACCATGATAAGGAAACTAGGATCTGATGATGGCATCCCAGAGAAATCGAGGGGAACCTTCGAAATTTGTAGGGGCGACTAGTGCATTTGTAATTTTTTTAATAAAGTATTTGAAAGCACTACAATTTAATGGAGGTCTGGAGTCGATCTGATGATGGAGACGAAAGATAGTCGAGGGAACTCCTCTACGATTTATAGCAGTTGCCTTGTGTTTGGGCTTGTTTAATTTGTATTGATGAGAACTTCACACCTAGAATAGTTGTAACTATCATTAGCGGTCTAATAATGAAGACGAAGAACAGTTAAGGGAACTTCTCAATGATTTAGAGTAGATACATTGTGTTTCGACTTTATTCAACTATATTGATGAAAACATAATGTTTATCACATATTTTCAAAGGTATTTCAATATTTGCATATGTTTGTCATCATTTCATGATGATGAGCCGATGATGGAAGATACATTTCCTTAACAGTTAGAAGTTGGAGAATAATTCTTTAAATATCAAATGTTTGCGTGTTACCTATTTTATTGCGTGGTAGTCGTATTCTTTTAATTTATTTAGGTGAGCTGATAATGGAAGGTACAATTCCTCAATGGTTAGGGGTAAGAGGATAATTCTTTCACTTTCATACGTATGCATAAACCTGTATAAATTGTTCATCTCAATATGAGTTGTTGGCTTGTTGCTTAAGCTCAGTTTTAATACGTGCTTCCAACTCCTACAGTTATTCGCATCAGCGGGAGTAACGTTTGTAGGTGGTCACTTACGTAGGTTGGCTCACGCGACTTGTATTAAATAATTAGTTTAACTCACTACTTACCTATGATTATTTACACTAAAAATGTAAAAAAAAAACTTTTTAAAAAAAAAAAAAACCGACTTCCAAAAAACAAAACTCCCTGCCAAAAAACACTAAAAAGCTCAAAATAAACTGGCTCTTCATAAATTGCAAAGTGCCAATTCTTGTCTATACCTAACTCTTTATTCATTTAAATAGTATTATTATTATGTGTGCTAGGTACCTAAAATCTGATTGAAGTCGGTGCCAAGCCAAAAATGAAAAACATAAATTAACATAAAAAAAGAAATAGCACCCCATTAAAAACTTGATGAAAAAACACCTGAAATTAATTCAGGTATTTTTACAAAAAACAGTTTTACCTGGACAAGTAATGGACAAAGTAATCTTTAACATTCCAAAGAGTCCTTGACTTTTCTATTTATGGAAATTTCGAAGCACACATACAACCATCACTGACACACAGAGATAGGGTCCGACACGAGCTTTATATGTGACAAAAGCGGTCACGCATAAAACTTTTTGAAATAGGACGACCCGGGGCGAAAAGGGCTCAAATTAGTTTTGGGCCTTTTGGGGTCGGTTCCGTATGTTATGACAAGTCCCGTTACGTTAATATGTCCAAATGTCATGTTCCATTATTGGCTTTTTAAGTTTCTGGGATACAATTTATGGCATAGAGAGTCAGATATGGTTAAACAAGTGGTTATCCCATTTACTCACTCTAACTAAAACAACTAATATTTAATTTTAGAAAACTGGTAAGATGGCAAAAATATCGCTACACACAGAAAAAAAGTCAAATGCTGAAATTCAACCTTAGTCAGTTAGAATATATGTTTTATTTTTCATATAATTACCAAAGGAGCTTTCATTTATTATAATTGCGTAAATGAACAAAAGTCCTAAAAGAGATTGGAGTTTTGAATAAGTAACTTAAACGCTGAGTCAATAAAACTTGAATATTTCAGTAGGCATTTTAAGTTAAATATAATCTTTGTAACCTATCCTACAGGTACTAGCTCCAAAGGTCCTTTGAGGACTCAACATAATCAAGATTAAATTTATTCATTCATTTATAGTTCAGACAAGGAGAGTCGTTTTTAATTTTATCTGTAGCCATGTTTCGTGTATTATAAAATTATTATTTTTAACTACTATAATGTTTTTCTGTGAGAACTACCTGACCCACGCAATCACAACTCTTTTCAATCATACTTGGATACTTTTCGTTTAAGCGTGATGTTAAATATCCAAATTTGGGCACGACAGCAAAGCGCACATAAAACGTGAAAATCGAAAAAATCGTTTCGGAGATTTTCGTGAGCAAGAACATGACACGAGAATCATGAATTACGTACTTAACAATAGCATGAAAATGTTCTGGTTAATGGTCGTGAGAAAAATGGCTACGTTATCTCAGGTACACGTGCGGTTTTACTTACAAAAGAAAATTTGGGAGCGGGGTAGCGGCCTATTTTTAACCGACTTCAAAAAGAAGGAGGTTATCAATTCCCCTTTATTGTTTTAAATGTTTGTACCTCATAACTTTCGACAAATCAGTCCTAAGCAAGTCTTTAGTTGCTTTTCAGTGAGTGAGGTTACCAGTTCCTAAGCGATCCTGACTGAGTTTTTAAAAGTTGGTAACCCAGATTTCCTTAGACGGTATTAGTCACTTATCATCGGGTAATTCATTTAATGGTTTGCCCTTTAAAAAAATCGAACAAGTGCGAGTCAGACTTGCGCACGAAGGGTTCCTAATAACGAGTAAAAACGCCAAAAAACGTCTATTAAATGGAAACCATACTTAAATATTTATTATATTTTGTTTTTAAAATTTGTTGCTATAGCGGCAACACAAATACAAAATCTGTAAAAACAGAAATTGTCTAGCTATAACGGTTCACGAGATACAACATGATGACAAGACAAACGGGCAGTGTGGTTTTAATAATAGGGTCATGTGTTTACCTGCTGGGTGCGGAACCCGTAAAAGAGATACCTACATTAAAACATTCTAATAATCACTGTGGTCACCCACTGCTCGAGATTCGACCATTTTTCATTATTATTTTTAAACTTTCTGCATTCCTTCTCCATATGAACTTAAACTGTGCCAAGTTTCATACTCAACTATTTATTGCATAATTTTCTGAAAAACGGGTACAAAGTTTTCGCTTCACGATAGATAACACATAGGCTATCAAAGCTTGCTCATAATAATTATTTTCTTATGTATGGGTCTGCCAAAATAACTGATGGAAAATCTGGCTGATGGAAAGCATAAGCAAAATCCAAGAGTGGTGGTCACCATACTCCTTGCGGATGCAGTCAAGGGAACAATGCAGCATGGTGACCCACACTATGGCGGCCTAGTGATGCTTCTGCATCATTTCTTGCACTCACCAAGGAAACACGACAGTACGAACGCTGTCATTTTACTTTGATCTTTTGTGCGAAGGTAGTACTGCCCCGGTCGAGCCGGCCTGTTGGTGCTGAAACCAGCGTGCCTTTTCTACTTTTGTATTATTTGCCAAAGACTTTCTCTAAAGGTATTTGAATAACTCAATTTAATTAAACACCACATTGAAATTTCAATGAAATAAACCTGAATGTCTGCGTAAAACTACCACTAACAAATTGAATTAAAGTACTAAAATTCATTATAATAATTAGATTTCGTGGTCGGAGTTTGGTTTGTATTCCCTGTCTGTTCAAAGGGAATTGACGATTGAGTTCGTGAATGCGAATGAAAGTGTTGAAGTTGTTAATGGTGAGATTATTTCCTGTTATAATCTATATACATAAAAATGAATCGCCGAAATGTATGTACGCGTATAACTTCCGATCGGCTGCACCAAATTAAATAATTCTATTTTTAAGTTTTCGTTATGAGAAATATTAAAATAAACAATAAATAAATATTTCGGACATCTAACACATAACGCCATCCAATCCCAAGCTAAGCAGAGCTTGTGTTATGGATACTAGACAACTAATACAAATACATATATACTTTTTTTGTTTTGTAAATACATACATATTAAACATAGAAACTCTCAAAACAAAATAGAAAAACCCAAACTCCGAAACTTTGTAGATCTTACAAACATTTGATCCGACCCGGGAATCGAACCCGAGACCTCATGATCAGCAGTCGTACACACCAACTGTGAGACCAACGAGGCAGTAAAAGAAAACGGGAGGATTGTTTTTTTTTCTCCGCGACGGGAAGCTAAGACAGATAAGTAAACATGGCGGTACGAAGTTCGCCGGGTCTATATTTTTTATACAGAAAAGTTTATCTTTACACGTTTAGGGATTTGATTAGATGTTCACCTATTTACTTGTTACTGTATAATATACTAGCTGACCCTCACAACTTCGTCTGTGTCTCTTTTCAATCATGCTCGCTTCCTATGGGTCTAGGCGTGATCTTAACTATCCTGTGTATACATATTTAAATAGAAACTTGAAAATCGGGTTGTATAGTTTCGGAGTTAATTGTGAGCAGAAACGTGACACGAGAATTATATTTAAAGAAAAGATAATATCACTCTTCTGTATTATATGTATGTGCTTATCTATACAAATAAATAAAATTGGAGTGTCATTTACTAAATGCATATGTATGTACACATGGTACATATAACAAAAATGTAGTTAAAAAAAAAATTGTCTGTCTGTTTGTTCCGGATAATCTCTGGAACGGCTGAACCGATTTTGACAGGACTTTCAGTGGCAAGTGGCTGATGATCCAGGGAGTAACTTAGGCTACTTTATTTTTGACTAGCTTTGTCCCGCGGCTTTACCCGCGGTACAAAAATAACCGCGGGTAACACCGCGGAGTTCAGCTAGCCTCCAATATAACCACTAACAAAATTTTAACAAAAAATAGTTTGATAAAGTTGGTCCCTAAATTCAAAAATAAATTCGGTAGGTATCACTGCAGTCGGTTGTGTCAGGTCGGTCCAGTTCGAGGGTTCTTACTGAAGTTTGCCATCGGGAGATTTTCTGATTAAATACCTCTTTCTTTTTGGTTTATAATTATGATTAACAATTGTTTTTCAGTGTTGTTTTACCTACAAGTTGCAAAAGCATGGTTGTCACAATCTCGTCCAAGTATTTTAAACAAACTGCGATTAACTAAATCTTAAGTATAGATTCCATAAACTAAACTAATTTTACTAAACTTAAGTAAAGAACTTTAAAATAGACTCAAACTATAAGACTACTAAGACTCAGATCTTTAACTAAACAAGTTTCAGTTCGCAAACAGTTTTAGTACAAAACGAGGGTTGAGACTAAATAGACAATTTAATGTTTCGTTCAGCATGCAGATTTTATGAGCACTTTACTCTTAGAAGCATATAAGTAGGTACCTTTCTAGACTTAATAACCGTAACATGATATTATGTCACACTGCAAGGGGAGAAATAGAATTTGTTATGGTCTGGAGACGTAGTTACCTATATGTAAAGACATAATCTATATAGAGAGAGACAAAATGTGTTATTCTGATGTATACGCTATATTATTGTACACTTTCATCCAAATCCGTTCAGTAGTTTTTGCGTGAAAGAGTAACAAACATCCATCCATCCATCCATACTTACAAACTTTCGCGTTTATAATATTAGTATAGACTTAGGCACCTATTAAACATTTATTATTAGAAAATAATGGTTCACGGTTTATGCATAAAGTTTATGTTTATGAAATTAAATGTTATTTTTTATTTTTATATTTAAGTTGATTGAAAGGTAAAGCGCTGTTTACGATTTATGATGTATTGAATAAAACTACTTACTTGATCTCGTTCAAACCAATTTTCGGTGGAAGTTCGCATTGTAATGTACATCACATATGTTTTTTAGTTTTATCATTCTCTTATTTCAATGCCCGATATATTAATTTATTTATTTAAAAATAATTTTTGAAGAACTATCCATAAATGCGTACAATACATAACATGTATGGGTATTATGAAAAAAAATATTTCGAGTTTTAGTTCTAAGTTTTTATTGCTAAGTATTACACCCAAGGTTTATTGTTATTTTTACCATTTTTGAGTGAAAATCTGAATGCGGTACACAGAATACATTTATTTACCAAGTTTCAACAGTATAGTTCTTATAATTTCGGAAAAAAGAGGCTGCCACATACGGACGAATCCATAAGGGTTCCGTTTTTGCCATTAACATATTTCAACTGCAAATTAAACGTTTCAGTATCGGATTATATAATTATGATATTAGGAATGGTTTCTGTAAACAGTATTTATCACAGAAATTTTAATGGAACTGATCTCTCCCACAAGCACACACCGACCTATGATACTCGGGGAGTTTCTGGAAAAATTAAAGCCACAGTCTTGGAACAAATATGTAAAATCATGTATACCATGCGATAGGTAATGAAATTTCATTAGAAATCACTTTTTTCATTTCACAATATAGGTATGTAAAATTCTAGAAATAAACCGGTTAGGTGTAAATTTAATTAAAATAGTTGAATAAGTACAAGTGAGTTTATTTCTAGAATGTATTACAAATTCCATCAAGTGGCAACAATCGAGAGTATAAAGTTAGTAAAATTATTTTCAGCGAAAGATTCATACACACAGATTTTAGGAGTGAGAAGTGATTTATTATCGTGATATAATCACGATAATACGTTGATAATACGATGATAATGACGTTGACTTTCAAAAGGATATGTTATTCTTCTGAAAATCACTTATTATTATCACGATGATTTATTACTTCTCAGCTTGGTAGTCGTTTCTATAATCTTTCTATAAATTGTTCCGTTTCAATCTTAGCAAAAGTTTTTCGCTCCATATTATTAATAGTTTAAACTAATTCCCCTGATTTTCAAGGAACAGAAAATTTCTGTAAACCATAATTAACAACATTTTAATCAATAACTCTTTACCCCGATTTTCTATTTTTTACACGACAATGTCACCAAATTATCTGTGAAAATCAAATCCTCTCGAAAAACAAGAGAACTCAAGGTTATTCACACCAATTTTTTAACACCATAATACATTCAAGATCCTCCCTTGCTCCCACCTGCGTCCAAATATAGCTACGCGAATGTATTCTTTATGCGTTAAAAGTATATACAATATTTGCATAGGACCCAAGCCTTCAAAACAACTGAATTATTCATAGCCGGGGATATATTTTTACCTTCGATCAAGATTTTACGCCTAAACAAACGTAGGCGATTTCCAGGGGAATTTTGAATGGTTAATAGCCAAATTTCGATGCAGGTTTGTTCTATTTATAACGGATTTAATAAAATAGTTACCACATAGAAAAATATTTTAATATATATGAGTGTTTTATGCCAAACAATACTGTACAAAGATTTAAAATTTGTTTAGATTTTCTCCAGAAAAAAAGGCGACACTTACAACTGAATTTCCAAAGCAGTGTTTTAGAAAGACTACTATTGCAAATGCTTCCTAAATAAAAAAAATATAGAATAGTAAATAGGTGCCAAAAATGTAAAAAATTGTAATATGTAATATGAATGTAGAGTAATTTATTTTTTATTAAAAGGTTTATGCGAGCATCCGTTTTTATCTACATAATTTACATATTTTACCTAAGATAGGACTTTTCACCTGAATCATAATGAGTTTGTTGAAAATAATCCTATGATTTAACTTTTCCCGACCTGGTGACAAAATAATAAATACCAAACCTACTACTTAATAACACACTTATTATTTATTCATTACACAAAAAACATACAAAACACAATCTTTTTTCCCCTAAAATTTTCCCTGAATGGCTTCACTAGGGACTCCAGTCTCCGCAATAACTGCTTATATGAAATTATAGACTAAAAGTAACTAATATTAATAAAAACTAACGAGTAGGAAAACAAACTAACTACAATTAGGAAATTATTGTAAGGTATTTTACAGGTATAACAGAAAGTTATTATAATAAACCTAACAAATATTACTACTGCTCAAAAGCCTTGACATAGTTAAGAGTTCTTCGTGCCTTAGTTTTCCATCTTAGAGGTATTATTGGACTATACGAATACCATGCACTTACAAATAAAATAAAAAACCGGCCAAGTGCGAGTTGGACTCGCGCACCGACGTTGCCGTACAAACCTGTAGACATATTATATGATGTAACTAAACATTCATGCTTTTCGCAATTTTTCCTTTACCTGTGCTATACGTTGCTTCGTTCAGAAATTTCAAGATTCTGAGTTCATTGGAAGTACCCTGTAGGTTTTGACTCCCCTGCGAGTGTCAAAAATTTGCAGCATAAACGACTTTTTATATGATGTAACTAAAAATTTATGCTTTTTGCAATTTTTCCTTTATCTGTGCTATAGACGTTGCTTCGTACCAAATTGTGTGTCTGTACCTTTTGATTGCGTTGGCTTAGGAGTTTGATTTACTCACTCCAAGGGACAGTAGACCTGAGTATTTGATATGAATTTCAGCTTGATACTTGACACGTACCTGAGAAAAAGGGTCTTGACAGACAAACAGACGGACAACAAAGTGATCTTATGAGGGCTGCGTTTTTTATTCCTTTTAAAACTTTGATACGAAACCCTAAAAAACCAAATCAGTTCATAACATAAGTATCAAATACAATTATAGCCTAAATAAGAAGCTCTTTCTATGTTCGAAGTCAGTTTAAAAATATATTTTTAAGCGTGTTGTTGTATTGCTCAATTCCACAGTATTGGAGATTTTCAATTACTTGCTACCAACTGTAACGTTCAAATTTAAGCCTTGCTAGTTTGTAGAACATGCCAGAAAACGCCAGGCAATTAAAACTTTCCGCTACTTTTTTCCATTTAGCGTAGTAACAGTCTTTTGTTACTAAAAACTTAATAGTATTCTGAAACATTTGATTTGTATACTACGCTGTTTATTATTTCTGTGTAATTAGGTATATGAATGTTTGTATTTCATGGTTTATTTGAATTGGCTTATGTCGCTGTTTCTGGACAGCTATAACCTCAATGGACTTTCTTCACTAGATCTCTACACCCCCCAAAGTTTGCCTGGTAGAGAATGCCTAGGGCATGTCTGCCAATATACATAATTACTGACTATACTGTTATGTAATTGTCTAGCAAAAACACTAGTTTCTTTTTACCGTCCTATGAGTTATGCTCAACCTCCACCAGTAATAACAGTGGCTTACAGAAAACCAATATCAGCTGAATTTGGCGACGCTTTTCACCGAGTGAGTGACATCATCGAAGACTAAATCCTTGCCTCCCTTTAATCCTAGAAGGGGAGTAGAGATAAAGGTCTTTAACGCACTTGTCACTATTGAGCTGCATGTGTCCATAGGAACCAAGCTATGAACTATTTTTTTGTGTTAACGAATTGAAATAAATATAAACTGGACTAACTTATGTTTCAGTCAAACACTACATTTATTCGTAATAATAGCGAATGATTTCGGAACACGCGACTATTGTTCGTCCCATAAAACAGCAATTCAATCGCTTCGTATCTCGGTAAATGTTTTATGTATGAGAAGAGTAATTCGCTCTGTTTCAAGTTTATTTTGTTAAGATTATAGGGATCAGATTCAGGATCTGTTTAAGCGTGATGTGGGATTAATTATAAACTAGCTGTTGCCCGCGGCTCCGCCCGCGTTTATGTCAGACGTCTGTCGTAGATTGGTCATATCCGAAGTATTGGTCATAATCATGACATGATCGACTGCATAGTTTACGATTCTATAAGAGACATACAGACAAACATTCATTTTTGTATATCTAGATAGATGACTTGTAGTTAGAGTGTTTCTGTAGCAAGTCCGTATCATATATGACTTGGCAATCACACAAGGTAATAGAATTTTCATAAACCGAAATCTATTGAAAATTTGTGTAGTAAGTGATTTTATACGGCTGTTTCAAGTTTGGCCGTCAAGCGCTACGTTTATTACATCATTTCCTTCTTAATATTTACCTAAATTGATTTGGAATCAGTGTGGTAAGTTTTCTTCTTACATTTTCTTTCCTTTATCACTGACATCCTTTTGAATTTCACAAGAACTGCCCGCCATTCTTTGATGAGATAGACATTTCGTGATTTAGACATTTGGAATATAATTTTTATAATTTTACCTATTTCCAAATTCATTTGAACTCAGGACTGTCTGATATGGTAAAAGAGTTTAGACTGGTTTATTTTATAGCTACATGTTTACATAGTGAGGATATTATACTTAATATATTTCTAAGTACACATTCTAATAAATAGCAAAGCCCGCAATCACATATTCGAGTACCTTCTCTCTGGCAATATTTGAAATATTAATATTGGGCACGTGTAGTCAATTATATGAAGAATCACTATTCGAAAAGATTTCATTTACTCAATCAATCAATTCCTCACCTTGACTAAGATTGTCACGGGGCACATCACGTGACGAGTCAGCAACGTGAAAAATCTTACTGAATCAAATAATATCACAATTTATAGGTTGTTATATTCGTAGGTACCAGTCAAATTTATCGCCATTATATACCTCCACCGTCAAATTTCTAATCTGACACACCATGCATGTGAAAACGCTATAAACCCAAGGCTCTAAAACCGAAGTACTTATTATCTTACTCTGCAAATTATTTTCTGTTAGAAAAGATTTCTTTTTGATATAAAATTGAGTAAACAGGAAAAAATATTCAGTTACTCGTATTCAAATTGCGTCTTTTTAACCTTATTTATTATTATTTATTTATTTATTTATTTATTATTTTTACCGTCCTATGAGTTATGCTCAACCTCCACCAGTAATAACAGTGGCTTACAGAAAACCAATATCAGCTGAATTTGGCGACGCTTTTCACCGAGTGAGTGACATCATCGAAGACTAAATCCTTGCCTCCCTTTAATCCTAGAAGGGGAGTAGAGATAAAGGTCTTTAACGCACTTGTCACTATTGAGCTGCATGTGTCCATAGGAACCAAGCTATGAACTATTTTTTTGTGTTAACGAATTGAAATAAATATAAACTGGACTAACTTATGTTTCAGTCAAACACTACATTTATTCGTAATAATAGCGAATGATTTCGGAACACGCGACTATTGTTCGTCCCATAAAACAGCAATTCAATCGCTTCGTATCTCGGTAAATGTTTTATGTATGAGAAGAGTAATTCGCTCTGTTTCAAGTTTATTTTGTTAAGATTATAGGGATCAGATTCAGGATCTGTTTAAGCGTGATGTGGGATTAATTATAAACTAGCTGTTGCCCGCGGCTCCGCCCGCGTTTATGTCAGACGTCTGTCGTAGATTGGTCATATCCGAAGTATTGGTCATAATCATGACATGATCGACTGCATAGTTTACGATTCTATAAGAGACATACAGACAAACATTCATTTTTGTATATCTAGATAGATGACTTGTAGTTAGAGTGTTTCTGTAGCAAGTCCGTATCATATATGACTTGGCAATCACACAAGGTAATAGAATTTTCATAAACCGAAATCTATTGAAAATTTGTGTAGTAAGTGATTTTATACGGCTGTTTCAAGTTTGGCCGTCAAGCGCTACGTTTATTACATCATTTCCTTCTTAATATTTACCTAAATTGATTTGGAATCAGTGTGGTAAGTTTTCTTCTTACATTTTCTTTCCTTTATCACTGACATCCTTTTGAATTTCACAAGAACTGCCCGCCATTCTTTGATGAGATAGACATTTCGTGATTTAGACATTTGGAATATAATTTTTATAATTTTACCTATTTCCAAATTCATTTGAACTCAGGACTGTCTGATATGGTAAAAGAGTTTAGACTGGTTTATTTTATAGCTACATGTTTACATAGTGAGGATATTATACTTAATATATTTCTAAGTACACATTCTAATAAATAGCAAAGCCCGCAATCACATATTCGAGTACCTTCTCTCTGGCAATATTTGAAATATTAATATTGGGCACGTGTAGTCAATTATATGAAGAATCACTATTCGAAAAGATTTCATTTACTCAATCAATCAATTCCTCACCTTGACTAAGATTGTCACGGGGCACATCACGTGACGAGTCAGCAACGTGAAAAATCTTACTGAATCAAATAATATCACAATTTATAGGTTGTTATATTCGTAGGTACCAGTCAAATTTATCGCCATTATATACCTCCACCGTCAAATTTCTAATCTGACACACCATGCATGTGAAAACGCTATAAACCCAAGGCTCTAAAACCGAAGTACTTATTATCTTACTCTGCAAATTATTTTCTGTTAGAAAAGATTTCTTTTTGATATAAAATTGAGTAAACAGGAAAAAATATTCAGTTACTCGTATTCAAATTGCGTCTTTTTAACCTAAATCCAATAAGGATCCTTTTACATAAATGATTACGCAAAATATCGATTTCAAAAGTGAAAGTAACAACGATATCAAATAACCGGGTGGAAAAGAAGCAAAGTTTTTTCCTAGAACTTGAAATTTATTAGTGTTTTTTTTTTTTAATCGGACATCTAACACACAACGCCTTCTAGTCCCAAGCTAAGCAGAGCTTGTGTTATTACTTTTTTTTGTAAATATATACATATTATACATAGAAAACATCCAAACTTCGAAACAAATATTTGCAGATCGTACAAACATTTGATCCGACCCGGGAATCGAACCCGAGAACTCAAGCACAGCAGTCGAATACGCTACCACTACGCCACAGGGGCAGTTTATTTTATACATTTATAAACTATATATAAAATAGTATATATTTATAAACACTAGTTTTGAATACTGAAGATATCTTGTGACCAACAGCTAAAATATTTGATTTTACGTTTGACTAGCCAGACTGACAAGAAAGAACTCTTACAGACCAAATCTGCCTTTAACTGGTAAATTTATTTTTCATTATGGAAGTTACAAATTCGGTCAGTATTTGGCTGGTGAAGTGTAATTAAATTAGGCATTGATCAATCAATCTTTAACTAGACACAGATATAAAAACATTAGTTTTCCTAATAATACGTGAGTCAAGTCCAGAAAGACAATTATAAAACTTCAGGTAGATCAGTTATTCTTTAAAAATATCTATATATTATCAACATAAACTCACGGCTTTTATCTCCATAAGCTAGAAACAATACAAAAATATGTATTCTTCTATTAAATAATCCTCATAAAAGTCAGAATGCAATGTTTACATTAACAGCGGTACAAAAGTGTATGGTGAATCTAATAATACGCCAAAAGCTATAAACACTGAAACATTAATAATCACTTTATATAAGATGTAGGATGACGCAATATAACTAACGAAGTCTGAAATATCTAAGAAATATCTTATTTTCTGCAAAAGATGATGGGAAGACTTTTTTTTTATGTATCGCCTGCCAAAATGTCTCTACTCTGCCTGATTGAAATTAGAATCCAAGAGTGGTGGTCCCCATCTCAACAATGCAGCATGGTGATCCTCACTATGACGGCCTTGTGATGCTTCTGCATCATCGTTAAATGACAGCAAGAACGCTGTCATTTTATGTTGATTTTCTATACGAGGGTAGTACTGTCCCGTTCGTGCTGAAATGAGCGTGGCTCTATTATCTTGTGTAGACTAGACTTATAAAGTGTTAGTGTTTGCCTGAGAGTATTGCTCAATTATAAGTTCCTTTCATGTACTTGTATAGACGATGCTATCTTAAACTTTAGGTGTTCAGCTACAAGTAAGCAGCGAGTTCCACTAGTCGGCTTACATCAATGGTAGTAGGCAAAAGTTAAGGTTGCAAAGCGTAAGAAACAAACTTGTTACCGTAATGTAAACCAAATGCACTGACTGATACTAAGGCTACCCAAAAACCTTGAACTATTATTTAACGAGTCAAAAACCCTACTTAACAGGGGAAGGTCTTATCGAATCATGGCTTTTGAGTTATATGTATTCATGGCTAGTGATAGTCACTTGCCAGATAAACCATGAACTCGTTTGCTACCTACATCATCTAAAAACTGCAAGTTATGCGCAAAGTGTTGTGGTTCTAAATCCCACATGAATAACACTGTGCGATCCACTCATTGTGATTCTGAGTCTGGGTGTCCTTTGTGTGTATATTCAACTCAGGGTGTATATTCCTAATCCAAGAGTTGCCTTGAAAAAAAAGCTAATGTTCGTGTTTAAAACATACTTAAGTACCGTTATCTTCATCTTCAGATAATATCCCTATCTCCATAATCTCCAAATCCATATTTACAATACCCATTATCTACAACCCATTACTCATGCTGTGCTTATACTATTGTATGACGTTTGTGGCAAATTTAATCAGACCTTTAATTTTAATTAAAACTCGGCAAGAACTATGTGTTCAGCATTTTCAGTGTATTTAAATAATTCAATGATTTATTTATGTAGAAGCTCAAAAGGATAGCAGCAGTCTATTGAACGTCTTTTTTATGTGATTTTTTCCCAGTCATGTAATTAGATGGAAACCTTATTACTGACAACTGGAAATATAAAGAAGGGGGAAAATTGTGTATATTTGAAGAACGTACATATTATTAAGATACAGAAGCTGAATGGTTTCGCTATAATTATACACTTATCTCTCTCTTCTGTATTTGCTCAGAAATATTATATTTAATCTAGCATCGTTATGTTTATTTCTACAAAAACACTTGTTTTCATATTCCCTTTACTAACTAAAAGAGAAGGAATATAACCGCCACAACACGCAATATAAAAACTTATAAAATGCTCCAATATCATGCTGTGTATTTACTATCAAAGGCTTTTGATCAAACCTAACCTGTCACTCCTAGAATAAAACTATGATGCGTGTTTATCTTAAGGTTTTAGGTAAATTAATACAACAAATTGATTCTATATCGAGACAATAACAACGTTTTCATTACCTTTCTTGAGTATTTTAATTATTGTTTAAGTCATACGTCAATGCACATCTTCTAATTGGATGTATATGAAACACGGTAAAAAATAAGTAGACTTTATAGTAAAGCTCTATCATAATTTCATAACAATTATCAAATAGACACACGATTGTTTGATTATTGTTTGAGATGTCTATTTTATCTATCGAATTCGCTTCTCTGACTCATTCAGTTACCAAGAATAAAGGTTTAAAGTCAGCATTATAATTACCATACATTTATATGTATAATAATTATAAGAGAATAATGTTATTGGGGTTAACCCCAATAACATTATTCTCATTTCGAGTATTAACCCGTAGACTTTACCATATATGCAAATGCTAACTTTATTAATTTTAAGTTATATACATATAGAAAGTTTTAATTTAAATTTAAATTATAATAATCTAAATTATAATAATATTATAATAACATTTACTAATATTATAAAGCTGAAGAGTTTGTTTGTTTGTTCGTTTGAACGCGCTAATCTCGGGAACTGCTGGTCCGATTTGAAAAATTATTTCAGTGTTAGTTAGCCCATTTATCGATGAAGGTATTAGGCTATATATCATCATGCTAAGACCTATAGAAGCGGAGCACCAATGAAGAATATTAAAAAAACGGGGGAAAATTATCACGCTACGGGCAATAGGAGATGCAAACGAGGTTGCGTGGGTCGGTTAGTATAATATACACACGTAAACGCGACCAGTCGGCGAAGATGTGGAGGACGTTTTTGACGCTTATATGTAACTAAATATTTTTATTTTAAGTTAAAAAATGTTAGCCTACCAATAAATTGTAACTCTGTATATAATTCCGGTTCCGTTTCCGGCGGTCAAATAAAACACACGTACGTCACCGATCCTCTCGAAATATAAATTGTTTTTAGTGCCAAACAGTGTTAATTCAGTGCTGTGCGACGGTAAATCACTAAAGAAACATCCAATAACCACAATCAGAAAAAAAAATACTGTGAAAGTGTTAAATTCCACCAAAAAGAAACTACAACAAATTAAACTTTTATAACCGAAAAAGTTTGACATCAACACCATAGATTATAGACAAGACGGTTCAAGATACGGCTGCAACTTCACGTTGATACCGACATTAAGAAACAATAGGGTTGCCACTTAAGGGAAAAAAAACTACTAAATTGGGAATACCACACAACATTTTAAATTCCTACCAAAATAGAAAAAAAAAAAAAGAAAAAAAATTAAACAACGAACACAAATAACACACAGGCATGGAGAAAAGTATGGATTTACTTCTTTCAAAAATTGATGAAAAACTAGAAAAACAGACCAAAGTTATAACACTTTCGGTCACTAAAATGTCATGGCAGCGATAGACGAAAAAATGAAAGATATTATTGAGGAGAACAAAAACTTGAAAAAGAAAGTATCTGACCTAGAACAAAAACTCAAGTTGGTGGAAAGAGAGAAACGAAAAAATAACTTGGTATTTTTTGGAATACAGGAAAAGGGTAAACCTGAACTAGAAGTGATAGACTACATCAAGGAAATGATTACAGATATGGGGGTAAATATAGAAAGTCAAGAAATTAATAACGTTTATAGAATCGGGCAAAACATTAACAATAAAAACCGTCCAGTGGTGGTCTCCATCACTACTAATTGGAAGAAACATCTTATACTTAGAAACAAATCGAGTCTCCCTCCAGGCATCTATGTAAAAGAAGATTACTCAAAGGAAGTTTTAGAAAAACGTAAACAACTCCAGCCACAGGTGGAAGAAGAAATAAAGAAAGGAAATATTGCCTACATCAAACATGACAAAATCATAATTAAAAACCAGAAAGACAAGTCTAGAGAGAAAAGAAAAAGGGAAACCTCAGATTCACCTCAGTCATCGACACAGAAAAAAGGCAACATAAACAAAAACATGATCAATCCAATTGAAATTTCTTCTAAAACTAATATGAAAGATATCATTAGACCTAACAAACTCAAATATGTAGAGAAACCAACTTCAGACTCTAATTCAAACACTCCAAAAAAGTAACTACTACCACGGAACTATGGAAACAAACAACAACTACAACAACAAAAAGTAATAAACAAAATCAATTAACCAAATGTCTCCCACAACGGTTGGTCACCGAGGGAGATCTAGACCACCACCCTCTAACAAGAAGAACGAAAGTCCTGAAAATTGCCACTCTAAATACCCTAACATTAAGAACGGAAGAAAGTCTGCAAGAGCTAGAGAAAGCCCTACATGAAATTAAATGGGATATCTTGGGTCTATGTGAGATACGAAGACTGAGAGAAAAAATTGAAGAGCGCTCTGATTACGTACTATTCCACAAAGGCGAAATACCAGGTCAAAGAGGTGTAGGATTCGTTATTAGACAGTCACTGAAACGACATATTCAAGAACTCGTTGGGATTTCAGACCGAATAGCAGTGTTAAACATCTTCATACCTGGGTACTGAAAAATTTGGTCAATTATACAAACATACGCCCCGACAGAAAAAGCATCAAAAATGGAAAACAAACTCTTCTATGATGAGCTCACAAGAACAGTAACTAGATATTCACATAATTATGTAATTGTAATGGGGGACTTCAATGCACAAGTGGGTGTAAAACAAAATAAAGCAGAATACGTACTGGGAGACCATGGACAAGGGAAAACAAGCCCAAATGGCGAAATGCTTGTGGAATTCTTACTAGAACATAATCTGACACATCTCAACAGTCTTTATAAGAAAAACAAAGCTCAACAAATGGACCTGGCTTTCTCCTGAAGGCAGGTATAAAAACGAGATTGACCACATAGCAACAACAGTGGAAAACGTCTCATATCATACTCCTTTTTAAGAAAGGACAAAAAGAGGACATAGGAAACTACAGACCTATAAGTCTCATGTCAAACATATATAAAGTTTTCTCCAAAGTTATTCTTTAAAGAATAAGTAAAAAGCTCGACGAAAATGAACCTCGAGAACAAGCTGGCTTTAGAAGCAAATTTTCCACCCTCGACCACATACATACAGTAAAACAAATATTAGAAAAGTACAAAGAATATAACAAAGTCTTGTACATGGCATTTATAGACTACTCCAAGGCCTTCGATAGCATAAGCCATAAAGCTATATGGGAAAGCTTAGAACAACAAGGAATACCCTCAAATTACATTTCAATCATCAAAAACATCTACTCAAATAGTGAAGCCAGGATACAGCTTGAAACTCTAGGAGATAAGTTCAAGATAGAGAGGGGAGTAAGACAAGGCGACCCACTTTCACCAAAGTTGTTCTCAGCCGTACTGGAAAACATCTTTAGAAGACTGGATTGGGAGGGCTTCGGCCTTAATGTAAACGGAGTAAACCTTAACCATCTCAGATTTGCAGATGATATAGTACTTTTTGAAGAAAATCCAGAAAATCTTAAGCAAATGATCAAAACTCTTAATAATGAAAGTATGAAAGTGGGACTATATATGAACAGGGACAAAACCAAACTACTCACAAACTCCAACCCAATAAGTATAAAAATTGGCGACCAACCACTCGAATATGTGCAAGAATACAACTACCTGGGACAGTTAATATCGTGGGATATTATATATTATATATATATAAAGATCAGACAACAAACGAGATCAACAGAAGAATAGCTAATGGCTGGAAGAAGTACTGGTCATTGAAGGAAGTAATGAAATCAGAACTGAGTATAAGAATAAAAAAGAAAGTCTTTGATGCATGTGTTCTTCCAGTCATTACCTATGGTTGTGAAACCTGGGCACTCACTAAAAATCACAGGGAAAAGTTGGGACGTTGCCAGAGAGCCATGGAGAGAAGTATGTTAGGCATAAAGAGAAAAGACAAAGTTAGAAACGTTACCATAAGGGAAAAAACTAAGGTTACTGACATACTTACTCAAATTGATCAGAGAAAATGGAGATGGACTGGTCACATGATAAGAGATCCCCAAAACAAATGGAGCACAAATACAACTTACTGGTACCCCAGAGATGGAAAACGCAACAGAGGACGTCAACAGATGAGATGGGAGGACGACCTGAAACTCACAGCAGGACACTACTGGAGAAGAGTGGCACTGGACAGAACACAGTGGAAAATGTTAGAAGAGGCCTATGCCAACAGGCACACTGAACTGCGAGATATTCTATAGAAAAATCAAAGAAAAACATTGTTATGTAAAAAAAAAAAATCTCAGAGTTCAGAATAAAAGGCTATTCATTCATTCATTCATTCATATAATTGTATTAATATTACTTAAATACAAAACTAACTTACTAATTATAACAGAACACAGTATATGTAAAAAAACATTATTTTTTGCTCTTTCTATTGAATATGAAAGCGTTGCCATTGCGTGTAAGTTTTTCAATAATTTCAATAATATTAGATTTTCTTTTTACCACAGCATGCCAATAATAATTAAAATACTATAGCATAGTATAAATGGCATGTCTACAACTTGATTGCATGCTAGCCCCCGTATACGATTTTTATTGAATGTCAACGAAATTGCACCCGCTTTACTGAACATTGCGTTAGATGATCTTTTTTCATAGACCGTTCAGAGTTATGCACGTCCATCCAACATACTAATATTAATGTGACATATCGAACTTGAACCGACTAAAACCGTACGTCGTCTCGGGTACTAGGAGCCGGGGAACCAGGTATACCCTAGAAAGGAAAACCCTGGAACCCCGACGTACCTCGGCCCACCTACAGCATATAAGTGACCCCCTACTGTATGAAAACCCTGAGGTTTCCATTGCTGTCCCCAAAAGGGTGAGCCGCGAGCACTTATGGATGACAGAGATCATTTTGCGATCTTCGGCGCCTGAGGCGTCTACGATACCTGGCCCGTAACCGGGCCTGACAGACTGGGGGAGTTGTAAACCTCTCCCGGTCCTGCTCCGCCGTCTCCTTATCAAGCGTAACTTGCTCGCAGAACGAAACGGCAAAGTTTCACGCGCTTTCGCCCAGCAACATGGCCGCAATCATGTTACCAGGCGAGAAAACCCCCGATGGCCACCACGAGATCACGCTTTGGCTCCTCCCACGGCGGCCATAATGTTTTCAGTCACCTAAAGTAAAGGGTACCTAAACGGGTGAGCGGAAGGAGGACACCTCGGACTCAAGACCAGCTTCTCTTGCTACCTTGAGTGTGGTTGTAGCCGAGCATACGATACATCCTTCACTCGTCGTCGCGTAACTAAGGAGGTTGAAAACATACCCCTCGTTTTTGAACAGGCATTTTGTCAGCATCTTCTTTTTTCACTTCAGTGATTAATCAAGAGATTACTGTACTATTATCATCATCTTTAGCATCCTGCAATCTACGAGTGGTCCCATTGCCCATTCCATGCCATTCTGATTGATTTTTTGCTTCTACTTAAATATCTATCTTCTAATATAGTGTATACTAACCGTATACTTCTAAATTTTCACTCTGGTTATTTTGATAATCCTATCCACGTAACAGAAATATTGAGACAGGTTTACTGAGCTAAATTAATTATCTTTTCGTACCCACTAAAACTCTGTAATCCCTACTTCTTTGTTATAAACTCTCCACATTAATTATATCTCATATTGTCTATTAAAGTTTTAAGTATTCATAAATTATTCCTTGAAAACTAGCGTTTTATTAATAGATAGAATAAATATTTCTAGCCGATGAATGTTCTGATCGACGGATAAACGTAAATATATCAACAATAGAATCCGGTTTACTGAAACAATCAAGCTGTAACCACTAGCAACAATCTGGCCTCCATTAATACATTTTACTTTCATACTCTTTGAAACAGATTAATTACAATTTTTTTTCGGATTTCTAACACTCAACGCCATCTAGTCCCAAACTAAGCAGAGCTTGTATTATGGATACTACACAACTGATATAAAATATATATTCTTTTTATGTAAATATTACATATTGTCAGTTGAAATGTAGCGCCGCGCCGCGCACTTGCTAGAGTGTCACCGCGGCCGTGAGATGGCGTTGGACACTTTATAAGTTATACGTAGAAAACACCCAAACTCCGAAACAAATATTTGCAGATCATACAAACATTAGCAATCACAGCAATCGCATTTACTACCTCTGCGCCATCGAGGCAGTCGACTAAAGAAACATCTCGTAATGAAATAAGTAAGCAACATATTTCTAATTAGCTGATATGTGAGCACCTTCGACTACGTCGTTCAAAAGAAATAAATTTTCCCCGTATTATAACATTTTCCATTGATACTCAACTCATTATTCGTAACTTGATGTTATATAACCCATAGTCTTTCTTAATGAATGAGTTATCCAACACGATAAAAAATATCGCCATATCTACCTTTCTAGTAATACATTCCCAATTTTTCAATCTAGTATTTAAAACTCTCGCTTAATGATAATATAATCTTGGTAGTAGAGCCACACTGATTTCAGCACAGAAGACCAGCGTATAAGGACAGCGTTCATGTTGTCATATTTCGTTGGTGAGTGTGAGACCGGAGGCCCAATGATGGAGAAGAATCACTAGGCTGCCATAGTGTGGGTCACCATGCTGTATTGTTGCATTGTCTGTACGAGCAATGAGTATGGTGACCACCACTCTTGGACTCCGCTTATGCTTTGCATCAGGCAGAGTAGAGACATTTTGGCAGGCCATACATAAAAAAAAAATATATACTGATGAATTTATTAATTCATTTGCTTTTTACGGCTCTTAAATCTTTCACAGCTTTTTGTAACATACTGCGTAACTGACAGCTAATAGTCAGCTTACGTCATCAAATATTCACCACCCACACAGCTTGAATGGGAGGACTCATTCCTCCTCAATTTTGCTACAAACTATAACGGTTCTTAATACTTACACTCGCCTCTTTACACCTGCTCCCAAGGTGTAACATGTAGGCAGCTGTGAGGTTAAAACATCATGAGCTTTCTGACAACTGACAAATTCTGTTATAAGTTTTAGTACTTAATAGTAGTAAAATATTTTATTAATCTTAGTTCGGAAACATGATGTACAGTTAGAAACTGAGACAGCTTTAATTTTTTATTGTGTTATAACCTCACACATCCCATTAACTCTCTGTTCTGTCTCTGTCTGAATCCAGAATAACTAGAACCTGTACTATGGTGAAATATACTTAAATATTGCTAAATACATTTATATCCATGGGGTATATATGTAATTGGTAAGGTTCTGTGTGTTATGCTTTCATGGTTAAACCTCTGCATCGATTTCAATGAATTTGGGCATGGTGATGCTTAGGTTCTTGAGGATATTACACAGGCTACTTTTTACCATGATAAACTGCTTACACGCGGGTCGACCCCGGGGTAAAAGCAAGTTATAGATAAATTACACTCTAAATACCAAATAACTGGTAGGTACTCATCACATAATTATTTATCTCTATTGGGAATTGAACCTCTGTACAATACAATTCATTAATCAAAAAACCCCTAACGCAGAGAGATATTATATAACTACGAAAATGATGGCTGCTGTTATGAGAAAAGATATTTGAGTATAAATAGTTATTCATGAAATCGGCAACGAAATGGCTAAAGCAGATGTAGTAACAGGTATTAATAATACGTTACCAGTATTAGTAGTAGATATCACAGTATTATGGAAGAATAATGACACAAGTTATCTTCTGCAAAGTTTCCTCAAATTAAAATCAACATATTACACGTGCAATAAGAGGAAATTCAAAATGATTAGGTTCCTGTTTTAACGTATTCATTATTCCAAGCGAATCTTAAAATCATGCTTCACCTAAAATAATACCGTTTGAACAAGACATATTAATAAAATGTTCTACTCATATTATTGTAGCGTTATTAAAGTAGATTCTTCTTTTGTAACGGTTTTAGGTAACGATATTTATATTTAATTTCCTAATGTCTATTTGTGCCTGTAATAATCTATCAGTGAACATCGGCTCTGGGAAAGACGTTTCGATTAATCAAGAAGAGATTACGGCTGGGATTAATAAAGAAATCGCTGGATTAAGCTGAAATTTGCCTAACAATAAATTTCGTAGGAATTTGGTTTACAGGAAAGAATTTAACCCACTTTCGCAATTAATTTAAATTTGATTTTGAAATATTTTGCAGTCTTCAAAATTATATTGTGATTGTAGTTTAAAGAATAGCCATTTTGTTTGAATATTGCATTTTATTTTTAATTTAGTAGTAGGTGATTAAATTTCTATTTGAAATTATGCTGATATGTTTTTTCAGTAATTATAAGGTTAAAATCTATTTAAACACTATATGTGTGTTTACAAACAAGAAATAGCAGTGGCGTTCTTCGTCAAATACTATTACATTAACAATAAATTCATGGGTATGGGTATTTTTGACAAAAAAATAACTATATTCTAGATTTATTCATTTTCACTTTAATGTAAGGAAAAAAGAGAAATATCTAGCTGTTTTAATTCATCCACGGAATTTTCCTGCTTTGCATTTAGATTAGGCAGCAAGTTTGAGCGAAATATTGACTTTATCAGCTACGTTCCCTTGATAGACTACGTTTGTCTAAACAGTTCTAACTGTAATTGTGCATAATGATAGAGAAAGCTTCGTGACGAAGTTATACTAGAATATAGCAATACAGTACCAATAACTCAAACAAAAAGGCTCTTGAGTCAGACAGACGGGCAACAAAGTGATCCTATAAGGGTTCCGTTATTTCCTTTTGAGGTACGGAACACTTAAACCAAACAACTATCTGTCAAAAAAACTTGAAATAATATTCGATGGTAAAGTCAAAAAAATTGACAAACCTGTTCTTATACCCGATTAATATTAGCATATATAGCATAATTGATTTTAAAAGTATTTCATGCTATTACTCCACTATATTTTATTTAACATAAATACTCGTATATTTACTCAATATACTCGTAGCATATGTTTCTCTATTACTAAGTATCACATACAGTAGCGAAGGCCATTTGTTATCTGTCAGTTATCGGTTGCACATCGTGTGAATATAGTAAATTGGGAGTGCACGGTATCGAAGTATCAAGTACGACTCAGTACGTAGTAGGAATAAGGTATATATAGTAAGTCACTAGGTTGTTCAATACAATTAATTATATGTACTTTATATTTTGCAATATAAGACACAAATTGCATAAACAGTTCTAGGCAATAGGATAGACTCATTTTCGTGGGAGAGCCACGCTTCGGCATGAATGGGCCGGCTCGACGGGAGTGATACCACTGGAGTTGTAGGGTATAAACGAGCAGACGTATCACCTGATGATAAGCGATTAAAGCCGCTCATGGAAACCCCTGACACCAAAGGCGTCACAAGTGCGTTGCCGACCTTTGGATGGGGAAAGGGATGTGGGGAGGATTTAGGGTATGGGTCTCCGGTATCCTCACTCACTCGGTGAAATACAGCGCAAGCGCTATTTTACACCGGTTTTCTGTGAGGCCGTGGTATCACTCCGGTCGAGCCGGCCCATTCATGCCGAAGCGTGGCTCTCCCAGGGTGAAAATGAATTAAGCGTTTAAGGACCTTTTTCCCAGAATAACTTCTGGTTAATATTACCTACTAACAATGCTAACTGTCTAGCACTGGCTCATAAGAGTATCTACAACAATTAATTCGTCCTTAGTTTTACCATAACACGGCGGAACATTTTGACAGTTCCATTTTGTTTTTAAAACACTCTTAAATTCTAAAACTAATTTGCTTAAAAAAAGATTTTTAGAAATTTTTTATCTTTAATTATAAGTGTCTTTTCTTTATGTCCTAGTTTAGTATATAGTCTATAAAGGTCGTATACCCAAGGCTGTTGCTTCAAATTCTGCTCCATTAAACTCAATAGTTTAATGAGCTTCAGAACGTTCCCCTCCAGCCATTCGGGCCATTACCGGCAACGTGATCGCGTAGTGAGTAAGTAAATTAATAATTCACGAGTAAATAGTACTATTATAACGTTATATTGGGTTGAGACTTTGGTAACTCAGTAGGAATCTGAAAGATTAAGAGTGCTAACTGTGTACAGTAAAATGACTCAAAATCTATATGTATAAATTTGCTTCTTTTTCCGTTTTTACTCAAAAAGAATAGCTTGATCATGGCTTTGGCGCACAGAAGAGGAGAATTAAAGGTAGAAATGCGATGTAGGCGGGTCAGGCGCGCCGCAGTTAAGCACCGATGTCACTAATGTCTCTTCTGGCATCAACTGAACGCTTCAATACACGTATTACTTTCGTCGGGAACGTAGCTGCGTAAAAAATTATTGCTATGCCGAACTGTCCGATAATTACGCGCTGAAAACGAAGCAAGGACTACAATTTACTCAAAAGAAACATATCGTATTATCAATGAGTCTAAAAACTTTTGTTTTTAAGCGATATTAACAAAAATCTAAAAAGTATTATGTAATACACATACATACCGTTATTTTCTAATCTATTAAAATAATTATACATTACGTATTAAATTAAAGTATGTTGTGCATAGTTGCCAAGAGAGCAAGCAATGAACTACATTTTCTGAGGGAATGTTTTAAAACATTTGGCATGAAAATATTTAGTAAAAGTAATTTTTCCAATTCTTTGCCATAGGGACGTAGACAAATTTAATCGATATCGTTATCGATGATATTGATTTTTACAGTGATTTTACGTTTAGTATCCGATTTATATTGTACTATGGTTTTAAAACAATGTTGTTTAATCGTAAAATTTTTATTAAACTTATTTTGGAGGTATATTTGAAATCAAATGTTTTACTTAATAAAAAGTTTATAAATATGTCATATACCAAAATTTTATAGCCACCAGACCAATAAACAGATTTGATTGTCAAAAGATAGTGTGTAAGTACTTTTGATTAAATAACAGTATACGGTAAAGTACACTAAGACTCGGAACAACAATTTGTGAAATCAAGTATTGTTCTACCGCAGTAAAATGCATAGTCGTTTTTTAGAGTTTCGTGCCAAAGGCAAAAGACGGAACCCTTTATATTCGTCATGTCGGTCTGTCTGTCCATCCGTGCGTATGTCACGGCCACTTTTCTCCGAAACTATAAGAACTAAAATGTTGAAACTTGGTAAGAAGATGTATTCTGTGAACCATATTAAGATTTTCACACAAAAATAGAAAAAAAATAAAAATATTGTGGTTCCCATACTTAGACTCAAACGAATATGAAATTCAAAAAGAAAAATTTCTTTAAACCCATACGTGTATCTATGGATAGGTCTTCAAAGGTGATATTAAGGTTTCTAATACCTAATTTATCTAAACTGAATAGTTTACGAGAGAGACACTTCCAAAGTAGTAAAATTGTAACTTCTAAAATAAGAGAATGATAAAACTAATAAAATATAATATATGATTTACATTACAACACAAACTTCCCCCAAAATTTGTTTTTAATGAAATCTATTAAGTAGTTGTTTTTAATACTTTTTAATTATATTCGACAAATGTCAATCCCTAAGGTTTTCGACGAAACCTCCCACGAACACAAATATGCAAGTGAAACCCTACCTTAGTTGAAAGGTATAAGGTTGTAACGTTAGTAACATTGTAAGTGGCTTTTAGAACTTATATTCGTAGCATCATTTGGACGAATTAGGATATTGTTCTTTATGTGTGTATAATATTATTGATCGTTAATGTGTCCGTTTAGGCGACACAGTGTACCTTGCACTTGCAGCTTGACACCATTTCTAAGTATATATTCCTCTGTTCTGTGCTTTGGCGTAATCGTACCGGAAGGTTTTATAACGTTTCTATTTTTATTCTGAACTGTTTATTTGTAACCAGCTTTTGCCCACGGCTCCACCCGCCTGTATATCGGTTATCGTGGTAAAAAGTAGCCTAAGTCCTTCTTTAAAAATCAAAATATGTACATGTCAAATTTCATTGAAATCAGTGCAGTAGTTTAGCCGTGATGGCGACAGACGAAGTTACTTTCGAATGTATAATGTTAATATTAATAGGTACTAGATTTGAGACAGCTGTCTTTTATCCACTATTTATCACAACCTTACAATTTTCATACAGAGCTGTTCGATACAAAACTTAATAAACCCAGTACTACAAAACTGCTGCTAAACATAATTATAAATTTCTAAATTCATATTAATGCACTATCATTATTCAATATCTTCTTACGACGAAAAGATAACATATTTCTTTTAGCAGTAAAATATTAAAAAATCATGTGCATAAATCTAAAAGGCTGTCACGTAAAATAAGACTAAAACATCGTAACCTAAGCCAGCGTACACACTGTAATATCGTGGCGTTAAATTATAAAAGTTAACACACAGTGAAAGGGCTGTGGGGATTGTCTACACGAGCGAGTATCGATTAAACGCTCACCATATAATCGATGCTTGTCTGGTACTACTACTGTATTCTCGAACGGTTATCACTTCAAAGTCTTATAACCTTTCTTTTGACTAAAATGACCATATTACATACAATTCTTCAAATAATTACTTAAAAGACAATAAATACTAAAGTAATAAAGAAGTATTTCGGACATCTGACACACAACGCCATTTAGTTTCAAACAACGAGCTCGTGCTATAAAAGCTAGATTGACTGATAGAATATTTAGATACATTGTTTTTGTTTATATACATTGTTACATGCATATTACTAGCAGACCCACGCAACCTCGTTTGGGTCTTCTATAGCCCGTCGCGTGATAATTTTCCCCCGTTTTTGAAACATTTTTCATTGGTGCTCCTCTCCTATTGGTCTAAGCGTAGCCTATAGCCTTCCTCGATAAATGGGCTATCTAACACTGAAAGAATTTTTCAAATTGGACCCGTAGTTCCTGAGATTAGCGTGTTCAAACAAACAAACAAACAAACAAACAATCAAACTCTTCAGCTTTATATATTAGTATAGATACATAGAAAACACCGAAAAACAATAAATGTTGACCCGTGAATCGAACGCATCGAGTAGTATACGCTACCACTCCGTCACCGAGGCAGTCTAATATTTTTACTTAGTAAAAAGAATATTGTGGGCAAAACAATGGATCTGTGCAAGCGATGCGATAGTTTTCTGTGAAGCCGTGGTATCACTTCGATCGAGCCCTTTAAATATTAAAACTATCATATTGGTCTGTTCGTTAAACCTGCTACTCATAAATAAGTCAAGAAAAAATAAATATGGAAAACAACCTTAAATAAATTCAGTATATTATTTAAATAGCTTAATATGATAATACTTTACATATTGCCTTTATATTCAATTTTTTTGAGTTATTAACTGCTCTGAATTCTGGAATCTTTCCAAATAGACAAATTACAGAAAATATAAGAGCTCAGAAGATATATCTGAATAAGAAATTTTATTTGCAAGCATTGGTTGACTGTAAATTCCAGCGTACATATTAGCATTTACACAAATATTACTATTTATTCACTACTACATTTAGTTTTATTCAGTCATGACAGTTAAGAAATACAAATAACAAAATTAATTCTCATATAAACACCCAGAAAATTGTGATCTGAAATATTGATAGCATTGAAAAAAACGTTTAAAATTGGCGTTTCAAATTGTAAAAAAAAGTTATTCTACATGTATTATTGTTTGTGTTGTACAAACATAAATAGGCATAACAACAAATTCACGTATAGCGCTCGCACATTGCCACTGAAAACTTTTTAAAATTCAAATAAATTAATTTCCCCGACAATTTGATACAGCTCGCAAACTTTCAGAATGAGTTTTTAGGCAGGATTTAGCGATGAATTCAGTTGAAAGTTTAAATTGAGGTGAAAATAAATCGAATATCAATAATAGTACACAATCGAGCCTAAAGCACCGAGGCTTATTATTATAAGTTGACAGTTAATCTTATCATTATAGATTCAGGCCACACAGGGCACATACCCTACGATTTACGATGCCGACAGGATTCATCCGTCAAAGTTCTAGGATTTAATCCTTTAGGGTTAAATAGAATAGCAATACCATATTTAATAGTTGCTTAAACGTAGCGCGGTTTCTGTTTCTTGTAAGAACAAATTAAGCCTATTTTAGAACTACATTACTTACCTACGTTAAAATTCTAGGACTGCTTTAAAATCTGTCGTTTATAAGTCCTTAGTATTATTTTTTAACTGGAACCAAAATAAATGCTTGATGGCAGTCGGCTAATATGTATAATTTCGTTAGAAAGGACTACTTTTTGGAAATAGACCACACTAAATCCTTCTGAAAATCAGGAAATTCTTTGATCACTTTTAGAAAATTAATCAGTAACAACACAAAAAATATGTAAGTACAAAAACATATATACATATCTATAACCTTCCTTGATATCTCACTATCAAATTGTGTATATTGACATAACAATTCAACAATTTCTTGCTATTTTCTTATTGGTCACTAATTAATGCTTACATTTTTAATCTCAGTATTTTATCTAATACCTTTAATTGAGCAATTCTCGTATAATATATATTATCTTAATTTCGGAAATGGTTAGAATGATTCGGGGGTAAATCGATTAACCTAGAATTCATTTTCCAGGTACGAATACCTTCTTTGCTGTACCTACTCTCAAAAATCTGAAATATATAAATCAATTGCTGTTCGTTTGTTTTGCTAAAACTCGAGAACGACTGGGCCGATTTAGCTGATTTTGGTTTTAAAATGTTCGTTTGTTTCAAAATGTAACGTGTACCAAGTAGCGGACATAGCTAGTGCCAAATAAAAATGAATTCTTTGTCCAATCAACACTTAAAAAGGAATGTAGCAACCTTATTAAACAATTATGAATTTTGAAGATCGTAAAAACTAGAATCTTATTCACTGTACTTTCATTTCTATATATTGTACATAATACACTGTATATGTATACATATCGTGTAAATCGTATAATGAAGAAGTTTACCTCATAAATAAATACAATGTAGTCTGAGAAACGAGATTACGACCCGGCCAAACTTATGCAACTCACGTACGCCATTACTATGAAGCAGTTTGGAACTGCGACGTTTACGGCAAATGTAATTTAATTAACTCCTGAGAAGCTGCTTTGATGGCCACGGTAACTACTCGAATAGGAGCAACGCAGACATTAGACTCGCTACAATGTCATATTATGAAGCAACTTTGAAGGCGACTCAAGATTTAGTCCGGGATCCCCGAAACAAATTTTACAAGTTATTACTATCGAGCTTATTTTTCGTGAGTGGCTTAATTTTTTTAGAGGGGCTTACCTTTTACTTCATAAAAAATTGCGATGGTAGTAGCTAACAGAGTTAGCAGGGTCAAAAATCTTTTGATCATAGGACCGGGATAACGCACCACGCAAAATATTATTATTACTTACTGGAAAAAAATATTCGTTCTAAAAATGTATGGTTTCATCCTTCCAACACGTATCGATAACCAGGTCATCAAAAATGATACTAACTAGCTGATTTTTAACAGTTGCTTAGTTAATATTTATACGATTTGACAGTTACGTTGTCCTACAAATTGTGTGGATCGTTATACCGGTCCTATGCTCTCAAGTTTTTTGTCCCTGCTACCCCTGTTAGCTATCCCAATCGAAAACTTTTGTAAGGTTAAAGGTGGACCCGTCATGAAAATGAAGCCACTTGAAATTAGCTTGATACTAATAAGTTGTAAAATATGTTTCGGGGATCCCGGACTGATTATACTACTAAATACACACATTGAAAATATACGGTAGTTGCGATGGCATACTTCGATGGTTGACAGTATAACGCCTGCCATCAGTACGAAACAACCATCGTTGGCAATTCCTTTTTGATCCAGTTTTAAGTCGTTATGGCTAGTCTCTCCACTCCTTTAAATGGTCCACTCTCTTGACCCTAAACAAGTGCCTAAAACTGTATATCTTTGCAACCTCGTGCCCTTGACCTCATCTAGTGCTGTGCACAAATGGTTTTCCTATTTAATATGAATAATACGCACGTTAGTTAAAACTTCTAGAATTCAAAATATTTATATATATAAATATAAGGTGACGTGCACAATCATTTCCTTCTATAATAATATATGTATATATTTGAAAACCTATCATTATTTTTATTACGAAAAACAAAAATTAGCGTACCTTACCGTATCTTAAAGGTCGTTCATGAGTAGCGATAGTCAATTTCAAACACGTGACTCATCTTCTTGTTTGTCCGTTATAGCATAACAAAGTATAATAATTATATACGTAAAGTGCTTAATTACGTAGGTATAATTGACAACAATAGGCGTGTTGGGACAGAAATTGTAATCTGCTAAATACGGGCCTTAAGTACGCCTCTGTCCAACCTTTGGCGGATAATAAAATAATTATTGATATGTATTATACAAATCAGTTATTAGGTAACCTTGTGTATAATAGTATTCACTAATCACACGCACAATGGACGATCTGATTGCTAAAACCAATGTTTTTCACACAACCTTGGAAAGGAAAATAATATAGGAAATTGACAAGCTCTACACACACATTAATGATATTACTGTGTTCACTCTCATTTCCATCTATAAAAGGCGCTCGAGTGATATACATGACTTTTTATTTGACAAATTATATTTAGTTTTATGTGACACTGCTATTTGTATTTGCCGAAGAGGGGCGTTCCAGATATCAGAAGTGTCACATGCGCTGTTCAAATTCTTGTAGCATAATTTATTCATGTAAGTTGTTAAAAGATTGAATTGTGTAAAAAGAATTGAAGTGAATTTGTAATATCGTAATTTTCTTTATATACTAGGGCGTCAAACAAGCAGACATATCGTCTGATGGTAAGCGATTATCGCCGCCCATAGACATTTGCAACACCACAGGCATCACAAGTAATTGTAATCTATACAAATAAATAAAATTGGTGTCTGTTTGTAATATTAAAATAACCGCTTTTTACTAAATGCATATGTATGTATACACGGTACATCTATACAAATAAATAAAATTGGAGTGTCTGTTTGTAATATTAAAATAACAGCTTTTTAATCAATGCATATGTATGTATACACGATACATATACCAAAAATGTAGTTAAAAAATTTTTTGCCTGTCTGTCTGTCTGTCTGTCTGTCTGTCGGTCTGTCTGTCTGTCTGTCTGTTTGTTCCGGGTAATCTCTGGAACGGCTTGACGGATTTTGACGGGACTTTCACTGGCAGGTAGCTGATGATCCAGGGAGTAACTTAGGCTACTTTTATTTTACTAACTTTATCCCGCGGCGTTACTCGCGGTACGACGATAACCGCGGGTAACACCGCGGGGTTCAGCTAGTATACCATAAATGTAGCAAAAAAAAAATTGTCTGTCTGTCTGTCAGTCTGTTTGTTCCGGGTAATCTCTGAATCGGCTAGACCGATTTTGACGGGACTTTTCACTGGCAGGTAGCTGATGATCCAAGGAGTAACTTAGGCTACTTTTTTTAGACTTACTTAGTCCCGCGGCGTTACTCGCGGTACAACAATAACCGCGGATAACACCGCAGGGTTCAGTAATCAAATATATTTTTTTACATTCAATCAAAACATTGGTATACAATTTATCGTAACACTTTTTACTCTACATGAGTGTGAACGTATATAGGTGACACATATATACAGATATAGGTACAAAGATTAATGATAACTGTTGCTAAAAGTACATCTAACTAAGTAAGGGCAATTTCTATTTAGTGAGGTCTCGACAAACACAATATATATTGTGCCATAAATAGCCACGATCGTACCGTGATTGTGTAGAGACGCTGTGGTTTGCGGTACCTATGACTGTGGTACTCTATTGAAGTTCAATTTAGATTAAGTGTCGTAGATGCAAGGAAACCAACAGGTGATTATTGGTATAAGCTCGTAGGTAACAAGAATTTGCCTTGATGCAGAAATGCCTTGGTACAGATAGACTGGCCCGTTAAAATGTTGCCACGATCTCATATAAGACCGCTGTCAAGCAATTCTTTTACTTTTCATCGACTGAATGAATCGTGTTCATCATCATCATCAGACCTTTGTAGTCTACTCTTACCTACCTAGGACCTAGGGGGACCTAGGTTGGGAGGGGTCCCAAGACACGCCATAGAGCCCGATCTGCTGCTTTTGCATGAGGCTACCGGAGCTCAAATACCCTACTTCCCTTTTCTGGCGGAGGTTTCCAAGAGCAGTAACATACCTGAGACAATTCTGATATATATAAATCAATTGCTGTTCATTTGTCTCGCTAAAACTCGAGAACGGCTGGGCCGATTTAACTGATTTTAGTTTTAAAATGTTTGTCGTAGTCCAGGGAAAGTTTAAAAATTTAAAAATTAAAAGTAACTTGAAAATCCAAATATCGCGTGAACGAAGTAGTTTTTAATAAGTATTGAAAATTTACAACACTTGAAACGATTTAAAGATTATTACGTACACATGGATGATAAAAAAACCTTTGTAGAATAATTTTAATAGTGGACCAAGTCATATTGCAAATACATAGTATTATTTAAAAACATATATGTATATGAATACAGATGATGCAAAAACTTTGAACCCCTTTGTATAAGTTATGCGAACGGAGATGTATTCAATTTGGTGCAGTTAAAGTTATTATATAGGTTGAGTCCAGACAGCAAATATGAATTATAGTCGGATTTCGACTACAGGGCCACCACTAATCTATTATTAATAAAGCTGAAGAGTCTGTTTATTTGTTTGTTTCAACGCGCTTATCTCAGGAACCGCTGTTCCGATTTGAAAAATCCTTTCAGTGCTAGGAAGGCTATAGGCTATATATCATATAATAGGAGCGGAGCACAATCGGGGAAATTATTACGCTACGGGCAGTAGGAGACGTAAACGAAATAGCGTGGGTCAGCTAGTAGTACATTATAATAATACTAGGATTTCAGTATAACTGATTGCCACAGTTTGGAAATTTAACAAACACATTTTCTTAAAAGCTAAATGAAAGAATGTAATAGAATAAGTAAGTATTTTTAACTTTTATGCAAAATAAAATGACTTATCCGATATCCAAAGCAATTTTGCCATTTTAAAGGAAATTCCTGGCGACTAGTGAAGGAATTTCAGTGACGTCTAAAAGGCGTTTTCACCGCGTGATTGACTTTAAATTGAGCCCTGGACGTTAAATGGAACAAGGAAGTTAATACACGGTTGGGCAAGCAATGTGCGTATAGAATAGTTTTCAGATATATGTAATTCAAATAGTTCTGAGACGATCCCTGGGGTTAATGAGAGAAGGCTATTGAAAGACGAAGTTCCATTGTTTGCCAGTTAAATCGTCTATCACAATTAGTAACTGATATTTTTGTTTATTTTAAGTGATTTACCACTAAGTGCCAAACTAGAGGTTGTGGGACATCCAGAACAAATAATTGCCTAATGAGCACTATCAATTTCAGGGTTCCGTTCACGTCTCAGAACCCCTAAGTCATGTCAGTACGTTCGTCCCGTTACCTCATAGTGGGGGATATCATTAGATGGGTATTTTAAAAACATTGAGAGCGCATTTTTTTTGTTCAAATTGGGCGTCCCCCCTCTAAAAACTATAGGCGGGCTAAAACAATCAGAAAAAAAAACACGATATTAGTCCATAAAAACTTTGAAGAAAAGCTATTTCGTTAGTGCAGGAGTCATAGAGCCCTAACTAATGCACTTACTTGTAAAAATTCGTACAAAAATAACGAAATAATAAGTAAACATTATTCACAGTAATAAATACCACACCCCACTTTTTAAATCCACATGCCATTGTGGGTAACTACGGAACCTTATTTTATGCGTGGCCTGACACGTACTTGGCATTGAGGAATAATATAAATATTAGTTCAATGGTAATTGTTCGTTTTTATTTTTTATTTAATTCAGTATCTGAGTGAATTTATAAATAAAATGTGGGTAGTTCGGAAATTTATAAATATTTTAATCAGTACTCCGATTGTTTTAATACAGGCTCTACTTAGTTTAAGATTAGACGGCAGTGGGGAATTAAAGTATATAATCCAACAACAAATTTTAGTGAATTTTAGTTTAGTAATGACAACAAGAGAATCGACACCATTATTTAAGACTAGCCGACACACGCAACCTCGTTTGCGTCTCCTATTGCCCGTAGCGTGATAATTTTTCCCCGTTTTCGTAACATTCTTCATTGTTGCTCCGGTCCTATAGATCTTAGCGTGATGATATATAGCCTGTAGCCTTCCTCAATAAATGAGCTATCTAACATTGAAAAAGAAACAAACTCTTCAGCTTTATATCTATTACTAATATATAAAGCTGAAGAGTTTGTTTGTTTGTTTGTTTGAACACGCTAATCTCAGGAACCGCTGGTCCGATTTGAAAAATTCTTTCACTGTTAGATAGCCCATTTATCGAGGAAGGCTATAGGCTATATATCATCACGCTAAGACCAATAGGAGCGGAGCACCAATGAAAAATGTTTCAAAAACGGGGGAAAGTTATCACGCTACGGGCAATAAGAGACGTAAACGAAGTTGCGTGGGTCAGCTAGTATTAGTATAGATTTGTTTTTTGTTTGTTTGACATAAATACCAGTTTCAGCAAAGCTATTACGAATAAAACCAAATCTAGGTATTAAATACCATCAAAACCTGTCATATATTATGTTTTATGCTTTCATCACAATTAATCGTCATCAGAATAAAATAAAAAATCCCCATTTGTGTGTTTATTCAACAAGCTAAAGCTAGTATTGACGCGATTTCGTTGTTCTGTTCAGTGAATTCATACATTTCGCTCTTTGTGAGAGCTCTGTGTCAATTTATTTCTTAAATTCAAGGCTCCTGCCAATTCTATTTTGCTTTTGAAATCAAAATTTCACAGTACCAAAACAGTTATCAACTGTGGGCTTTTCTAGAATAATAAATAAATAAATATTTCGGACATCTAACACACAACGCCCTCTAGTCCCAAGCTAAGCAGAGCTTGAGTTATGGGTACTAGAAAACTGATATAAATAATTATATACTTTTTTTGTCAATACATACATATTATACATAGAAAACAGCCAAACTCCGAAACAAATATTTGTAGATCATACAAACATTTGGTTCGACCCGGGAATCGAACCCGAGACCTCATGATCAGCAGTCGCACACGACTACCGCTAGACCAACGAGGCAGTAACTTTCTATCTCGCATAACAAAAATGTAGAATGAATGCCTGCGGTATTCTCGGACTAATACGAATCTTTCAAGAAAAGAGCGTACTCTATTTTAAATGGCCGGTAACACACTTGTGACGCCTCTGGTCTTGCCATGGGCGGCGGCAATCGGTTACCATCAGGCGATCCGTCTATTCGTTTGTCTGATCCGTCTATCCCATAAAAAAGTCATATCAACCAAATGTTAAAATACGGTAAATTTTGACTTTCTGACTCTCTTAACTTGAAAAAGCATTAATTAAATTCTCATTTTCTTTTTTATTATGAACTTATCCACTCAATAGATTAAGAATAGAAAATCAGACAATAATATCTGGGTTTACAAAAAACTGCTTTTTGCAGTTAGTGTTCTAACATTATTACACTAAATTTTATCGTCCGTTTTTGTTCTAACGTACTTAAAACTATGTTTTACATGGAAAGGATTACCGACGCCCATAGACGTCACAAGTGCGTTGCCAGTCTTTCGGAGATGGATAGAGGAAATGGGGGAGGGGTCGGATTATGGGCCTCCGGTATCGCTCACTCGGCGAAATACCGGTTTCCTGTGAGGCCGTGGTATCACTCCGGTCGAGTCCAAGCGTGGGTCTCCCACGATAATGATTTAGCGGCTCCAGTGAAATTTTCTAATCGTGTCGTTTATAAGTGTCTACCTCAACAGTTTTTGTTCGCAGTAAACTCCGTTGGACCATAACGACGAAGCGATTGTATGTCCAATACCAATTTTTGCAAACGAGTGACAATATAGATAACTCACCTTTCAGCTAGTGAAAGGGATTTAACGAAAACTCAACAAAGTTTGCGACTACTTAGTTAACAAGAAAAGTAGTAACTCCATCGTATCTCCAAGACTCTTGTTACCCAATCCAATACAATACTTTGTAGATTCAGTTAGACACTAAGCCAGAAGATATTCAATTTATATAGTAACTTATTAATTATCAACAGTAAAGCTCTTTAAAGGACGAAAAAGAAATAAACAAGGAAAGTAAATAAAAATGATAAAACATGCACAAATTAATTATAAATGCTATAAATTAAAATTACTTATCACAAAAACTACACGGAGGAACCAGAAAATATTTTTTTAACTTTATGCTGTCTTTGCATAAAAGTCTTATCCGTTTTAATGATTTATAAATGTAACATTGTAATTAAATTGTCAGGAGCTAAGCTAGCTTAATGATGACAAGAAAGCGCTTTATTTTGCCTTAATTTGTTTGGCAAAAGTAAACGGTTGAAGTAGCTAAGGGCTCAATTATTTCAAGACGCGGCTCGAAATGTCAAGTTAAGCGTTTCGTCTTCAATATATTCTAAATGTAAGTATTAAACCCTTCACTCAGAAGATTTAATTTGATATATTACCCGTATTAAGAGGTACGCGGTCTCAGCAGCTAAGGCAAAAACGAACTGGTGACGTGACATCACTACACGTCACGCGAACGTGACTAACTGAGATCTAAGATCTCAGAAATGAATATAATTTCATTACGGCTAACATTACAGCTCCTTACAGATCATTGAGTACAGACAATGATGTATATCACATGATTCTCGTTCTTCCTGTTTGCATAGTCATAATACTATAACCCAGCGTTTATTATGTCGGACAATTAGGATATGTTTTCATTGATTTAGGTATGCGTTATCCAGAGTATTTTCAAACCAAATAGTTACTCATTTAAATGATTGAGGAAGCTATATTATTATAGTGCCTTACCCCTAAATTTGTACGATGAAACACTTGATTTTCTTAAACTTACCACATTATTAATACTAAAAACTGTACAATTATAATCATCAATGTCAAAAATTAGAGGTCTAATAAGTGTTTGATAAGTGACACAGATAACCTTAACGGGAGTACTCGGTGGTACAACTAAAAATTCTACCAAGATATGTAGAAAAATTTGTTACTTACTCTTACTACTTATCCAAATCTAAAATCCAAATCAAGAACCAACCACCAGTTTAAAATAAATCCATTCAAATGTTACTTATGCTCTTTCTACTTTTAAAACTTTATATGTATTGATGTCTGTAAAACAACATATTTTCATTTAATTGGTGTACAAGTAAAGTATACATATATCCATTTATCAGTCAAAAACGAAATAAAACAATCAACGTTGCTAACGAAAACCATGATAAATGCACAAATAGACAGTGAAATAGTTATTCAAAGATTTACCTTGCTGTTTAGTCTCAGTTCGAGAGGAGCGTGACATGAAACTTGTTAAAGAGATTTGACATTAACAGACGTGATCTTGCTACGTGACAAGTCTGTCTAATTTGTTTTGTATACATGGAATAATGGAATAATATGTTAATAGATTTCGTAACAGTTTTATATGTACTACAACTACAATCTTTAAGCGATAAAATTTACTTCGGGAATCGAAATATCAATATGTAGTAAATATAGTTGCGCTAGTTAAAAACTCGAAACTGTCGTTCGTCAGGAAACTAGTTGTACGAAGTCAATCTGACACTGGTTTCCGCCACGCAATTTATAAATTGAAAAGGCAAAATATTTAGGTTGAAATGTTGAGTTTGAAGACTTATTTGCTTACTAGCATTTTCTCGTTGCTACGCTCACGTGTATTCGGTAATCGCGGTAAAGAGTAGCTTATGTTCTTTGTCAAGAATCAAAGCATCTTCATGCCAAATTTCATTGAAGTCGGTGCAACTGTTTAGCCATGAAAGCGTAACAGAGAGAGTTTCTTTCGAATTTATAATATTAGTATGGCAATTGCAATGCTGATCATAACAAGTAAAATTTTAACAAAAAAAAATAACCGACTTCAAGAACGACCAAATTGAAATGGGAACATATGGAAAGCACTAGCTTTCAAATAAAATAAAAAAAAATACAAATGCACTAGTCACCACTGCGAATTTCGAAGTCTCCTCTCGATTTCTCTTGGATGGCATCATCAGATCTTAGTGTCCTTATCATGGTACCACTGTTGATATGTCTCCTTTCTATTAAAAAAAGAATCATCAAAATCAGTTTATAAACGACACAGTTTATAATAAAATGTACGGTCGAATTAAGAACCTCCTCCTTTTTGGAAGTCGGTTAAAAAAAACTCGAAACATTTTTTTACCCTCAGTTACTTTTATTTATGTTTCTCTTGCAGCCAAATTTTTAAGTTTTTATAATTGAAATGAAAATAAGAAATATAAGATTACGATTTTTTCAACTTTCAAACGACATATTGAAAAATTTATAATTTTATCTAAAAGCGACACTATTGTAATAATAAAGCGACTTTTTATCATGACACACTTTTTAGATAAACAATTAATTTTTATTAATACTTCTCGAAATACAACTAGAAATACAGCTTTTTCACCTTACTCTTGGCCATAAATCAAATGTAGAATCTGTAAATAAAATATCAGTAAGTAATTCATTCAGTGAAATGAAAACCTTGAAACTTTGCAAAAGTATTCTCACCAAATGTATCCAATTCAACAACAAAACAAAGCAAACAAAGGAATGACTGGCACATTTATGTTTTGTTCCACGGTTTCGGAAGATAATTTTAGAACAAAGGTTGTTCGACGTTTGATGAGTTCGGAATTAAAGAGAACGCTACGTAAGAATACATAAATTTAAATTCTTTACCGTTTACTTTAAAGTTTATTTGATACATAATGTTATACCTATGTTATAATACCTTTATAATGATAAGCACCTTAATGACTAACTTTGCTCTATATTTTTTATTCTAAATTTAAAAAAAAAGATTCCTAACCATATCAATTTGTAACCCCCGAAACCCCCTGTATACTTAATTTCATTAAAATCGTTGAGGCCGTTTTTACCCGACTACGGCAAAGCCAAAGGAGGGTTATGATTTTGACAGGCTATGTATGTATGTATGTATGTATGTATGTATGTATGTATGTATGTTCATTTGTTCCCTCCTAACTCCTTAACTACTCATTAGATTTGGACAAATGAGGTGTCTCTAGAAGCGTCGTGATCGTCTTCTGGTTATAGGCTATATGACGTGTCACTGAAGCTAATGTGGCGCCCTCTAGCCGACATAAAGTACTGTATTAAAAAAATAATTTGAGATAAATATGCCGTGTTTGGTATCATTGGAAAGGGCGTTACTTGTACATTTCAAAAATACATATATTATTAGCATTTGTTCGTGACTTTGTCCGTATTTACTCGATAAGTGTGATATTTCTATGGTATACTTATTTGTTCCCTCATTCTTTCTAAACTAGTCGGAATAAGACAAATAAGGTATCGTTAGAAGCGTCTTGATTGCCCGTTGATAACAGGCTATATGACGTGTCACTGAATCTAATGTGGCGCCCTCTAGCCTACGTAAAGTAGTGTATTAAAAAATAAATATAAGAGAAATTTGCCGTGTTTGATATCATACGAAAGGGCGTTACTTGTAGATTTCAAAAATATATATATTATTAGCATTTTCTCGTGACTTTGTCCGTATTTATTCGATAATTGTGAAATTTCTGTGGTATCTATTTAAAATATACTTTGAAAAGAAATTAGTATTATAGAGGCACCAAAACATTTTAAATAAAAAAATGTAAAAACTAAAACCCAACTACGACAAAAAACGACGCTGAAAAAGTATGAAACAAGTTTCAAAAGCCGTAGTCACGCTTTTTTTTTTTTTTTTTTTTTTTTTTTACGTGTGGAAACCCCCTCGGGCCGTCACCCCGCCGGGGTTTGCGGCGGGGCGGTGTGTCGGAATCGAACCGACTAAAACCACACGGTGTGCCAACTCTGCGCTTGAGACGGGAGGGATCCGGGAACTGCTGTTATTAACACATCCGGACCCCTCCCAGCGCCTGCCCGCACTGAAGCGGGCACCGTCTGCTGGTAAAATTCTCAATTTAGGCAACGTACGGCACACGCGTAACGTTGCCCCCTCGCGGGTGACCACTAAAGCGGATGGAGGGGAAAACCCGTCCCCACCATCCGCGGCCACACTCAGGGCGGCATGAGGCGCTGATAGGCGCGCCTCCGCCGCCCGGTTCGCCGGCGGCGGATCGGGTCCGAGTGGAGGTCGTCCTCCCGGGCCTTCTCCGCCGCCTCCTTCTGCGAAATTACGTCTTCGCAGAAGGCTGCGACCGCGGTAAAACTGCTGTCGCTACCGGCCATGGATCGTATGACGGCCGGTAGCGAGAGATCTCCTCCGATGACTGCAGTGAGGGCCCGACGCTGCGACGCCCAAGCGGGGCAAATCGCCAGCGTATGCTGGGCCGAGTCCTCACTGCAGTCGCAGTGGTGGCAGGCGGGACTCAGTTCCCTCCTGGCGACCGAGTGCAGGTACTTTCCGAAGCATCCGTGCCCGGAAAGAACCTGCGTCAGTCGGAAGGAAAGGGTCCCGTGCTGCCGCCCTGCCCACTCGAGGATGACCGGCTGGAGAGCCTCCACGGTGGCAAAGCCAGCGCGTGGAGTCTCCAGCCGGAACGACCAGCGAGCCATCGTGGCTCGACGGGCGGCTTCACGCCACTCGCGTACCTCTTCGGGCGGAGGGCGAATGCCTCTCTCCGCCCGGAATTCAGACTCCCGTCGATAAACTTCGGCGAGCACTTCCGCCTCCAAATCCCACGGAGGTGTTCCGGCCAAGGCACACGCCGCCTCGGTGGACACCGTGCGGTATCCGCGGATGGCTCTGACCGCCAATACCCTCTGAGGCCGCCAGAGGCGGGCCTTATTGAGGGCAGTCAGAGCCGCCACCCACACCGGTGCCCCATACAGCGCCATCGACCGGACCACCCCCGTGTAGAGGAGTCGCGTTGCGACGCTGGCTCCACCCAAGTTGGGCAAAAGTCGCCCAAGGGCAGAGGCAGCGTCGACCAGCCTGGGACCAAGCTGTCGGAAGTGCTCGTCGAAGAGCCACCTACCGTCGAGGATCAGGCCCAGATACCTCATCTGGGCCCGAACCGGTACGAGGACCGAGTTGACCACTATGGAGGCGCCGGGGGGCGGCCCACGACGGGGCCCATGGAACAATAGGGCCTCCGTCTTGTCCAGGGCCACCCGTAAGCCCAGCGCCTCGATGCGCCCGACCACCAGAGAAACACCAATGGTGGCCAGGCGCGCCGCCTCCTGGAAGTTCGCCCCCCGGGCTGTGACAAGCGTGTCATCGGCGTAACAAATTACGCCCAGCCCGGGGGGGAGACGACCTCGTAGGACCCAGTCGTATCCCACGTTCCACAGGAGTGGTCCAAGGACAGACCCCTGCGGAACGCCGCACGACATGGGTCGCCTTCTCAAGGCGCCATCTCGATCCTCGTACACGACGGTACGCTCCTGCAAATAGTCTGCCACCAGCCGCCTCAGGTACTCTGGCACTCCGTGGTATTGGAGTGCTTCCCCGATGCAGCTGAATGGCAGACTATTAAAGGCGTTGGCGATGTCCAAAGACACCGCCAACACCACGCCGCCACAGCTCACTGCCTCTTCGGTCACGGCCCTAAGGCGCATCACGGCATCGACCGTCGAACGCCCCTCTCGGAATCCGAATTGGGCGTCCGACAGGTCGGGCCCCACCTCGCAGAGGTGCCGGACGATGCGGGCAGAGAGTATCCTCTCAAACAACTTGCCCGCCCCGTCCAGCAACACGATGGGCCTATAGGCCGCGACCGAATCGGCAGGCCGTCCCGGCTTCCTCAATAGGACCAGCTTCCCGCATTTCCAGCACTCAGGGAAGCGTCCGGACGCCAGGCTAGCGTCCAACACCTCCCTGAGGCGGTCCGACATATGATCGAGGGCTCGGGCCATCACTCGGGCTGGAACCCCGTCCGGCCCGGGGGCGGTGTTCTTGGAACGGATCCGCAGAACAGCCGCCCCAACCTCCGATTCCCAAACGGGTGGAACATCGCCCCCATCGTCTCTGACCGGATAGGCCATCGACGGGGGAGCGTGCTCCGCCCGCTGCGGGAAAAGGCCCTCGACCACTTCCTGCAGGAAGCTGGGCTGGAGAGTCTCGGTAAGGGGGGGGCCCGCCGTGCGGAGCTTCTGTCGCACCGCACGATATGGGCGACCCCAGGGGTCACGGTCGAGACTCTCCAGCATCTCCTTTCTCTTTACCTCCTTGGCGCGGCAAATGGCCAGCTTCAGAGTTTTCCGCGCTTCGCGGTACTCCTCATGAAGCTGGTCCCCGCCACCGTCTCCGCGGTGACGTCGCCGGCTGCGGGTGTAAGACCTCCGGGCACGAGTACAAGCCGCACGGAGGTCCGCCAACTCCCGGGACCACCAGTAGACCTCCTTCCGAGGAGGCCGACGAGTCCGGATGCGGGGCATGGCCGTATCGCAAATCTGCACAAGCGCATCGCGAAAACGGCCAGCCCCCACGTCCACGCCGACCTCAACCGAGGTCAAGGTAGGAGTGGTGCTCCGCTCCTACCTTGACCTTAGCGTGATGATATATAGCCTTCCTCGATAAATGGGCTATCTAACACTGAGGAGGATTATGGGCCTGCGGTATCCTCACTCACTCGGTAAAACACAGCGCAAGCGCTATTTCACACCGGTTTTCTGTGAGGTGGTATCACTCATGTTTGTGATGTGACGCAGACTCTGTCTTACGTATTGTCTTTGTATTATTTACAAGCTTTTGCGCGAGGCTTCACCCGCATATATGTTTGTTATCGCGCTAACAAGCCTATGTCTTTCCCTAGAAATCAAAGTATATCCGTGTCAAATTTCATTGAAATCGGTTTAGCCATGAAAGCGTAACAGACAGACGAATAGAAATAAAGTAATTCTAAAGTAAAATTTTATAATATTAGTATGGATGGTACACACTAAACACATAAATATAAAAGGTACAAGGCAATTCCATGTACAAAGGCGAGCTTAATCCAAAATTGAGTTTTCCCACAGCAAATCCTGGGTGAATAGAGGATAGTAGAGAAACTTAAGGTCCTGAGAGACCACACCTTTTCCAAGTTTTGGGTATTCAAAGTTCTTGGCAAAACCATACTTTGCCTTTATATGTTTGCCAAGAACTTTGGTTATATTTTTTTTTGACGGCGTGTTCTATTACTGTTACAATCATTTACTAAATCATTTGGTAATTTTCTAATTTATATAATGCGGATATTAAGCAAATTAGTAACATTCCAATTCACTAAATGTCGAACGGGCTGTTTACTTAATGTTTAATAGGTCAGTACCACGAGTAGCACTTAACGACACCCCGGGGGATAATAAGCTTGTCGGAGCCATTACTTACTTATCCGATAGATGTATTTAGTGCACTGTTGTTTTATTTGTAGTTTTATCCGCTCCATTTTATAGATTACTAGCTGACCCACGCAACCTCATTTGCGTCTTCTATTCCCCGTAGCGTTATAATTTTCCCCCGTTTTTGAAATAGTTTTCATTGGTGCTCCACTCCTATTGGTCTTGGCCTTCCTTGATAAATTAGCTGTTTAACACTAAGAATTTCAAATCGGACTAGCAGTTTCTGAGATTAGCGCGTGTAAGCAAACAAACACTTCTGCCTTATATATTAGTAAAGAAAAGATTTCGTATGGCCACTAAAGGCTAATTCATACGTAATTGTAGTTATGGGCATAGAAACTACGATATCCTATTAATATTATAAATGCGAAAATTTGTAAGGATGGATGGATGTTTGTTACTCTTTCACGCAAAAACTACTGAACGGATTTGGATGAAACTTTACACTAATATAGCTTATACATCAGAATAACACATAGGCTACTATTTGCCGCGATAACCGACATATACGCGGGCGGAGCCGCGTGCAACAACTAGTATAATATAATTAGAAGTAAAAATATCGAAGAATTAGAATAGTCTTGTTAGTTCATAATACTAATACAATAAAAAATATCGGTCCGATTACTCGTGATATTAAGTTGGATGAAAAGTTATGAACAATTTTAGATAATAACTAGCTGAACCCCGCGGTGTTACCCGCGGCTATTGTTGTACCGCGAGGAACGCCGCGACAGAAAATTAGTCTAAAAAAAGTAACCTAAGTTACTCCCCGGATCATCAGCTACCTGCCAGTGAAAGTCCCGTCAAAATCCGTCCAGCCGTTCCAGAGATTACCCGGAACAAACAGACAGACAGACAGACAGACAAAAATTTTTTTAACTACATATTTGGTATATGTACCGTGTATACATACATATGCATTTAGTAAAAAGCGGTTATTTTAATATTACAAACAGACACTCCAATTTTATTTATTTGTATAGATATAATTTTACAACAGGCGTCTACTTAACTTAAAAAAGAGATGTAAAATGTTTGCCCAATAGGTACTTATCTTAAAAAAAAAAAAAACTGATACAGAATCCTTATTAGTTATCTCACTATTTGTTATCTCCATAGTGCATAGGCACTATGGAGATAACAAATAGTAATTTAAAAATATATAATACGCGGTTTTTAAGAGAAAAAGAAGTATATACATGAGTTTAGAACTACGATGTTTAATATAATTATTCTACTAAAAGCTAATTCCTTGATCCTACTATAAGTAAAGGTTCTAGAAAAAGCTTTTATATATTTTTCCTTCAAAAGGATATAAAAATCTCTTACCTACTGAAAGGGCTTAAAACAAAAACGTCTGAAGGATGCCTAAAAAACTACACAGAGCCAATAACTTTGGAAAAGCTGTAAATCCATTTAGAAAATGAATTTCACCTGCTAATAGGCGTTTCTGACTAATAAACTCAAGGACGACAATGACTTAGTAAAATTTGATATATTGGAGCGAAAGAAACGACCTTTTCGCTTTATACTAAGGTTTTAAAGTTATACGGCAGTTAGAATTGGTTTGAAAATATTCATTTTGCTATTTGATAATGGTTGATATTTCTTAGATTTATACAATCATTATAGATATAACAGTAACTCCATTTGTTTGTCTGTTTTACTTTTAAAGCTAAACAGAAGCACCGATTTTAATGAAATTTGGCATGGATATACTTTTATTCTTGAGGAAGAATGTATGCTACTCTTTACTAACTGACATACACGCGGGCGGAACCGTTTGCGAAATTCAGTGATTCAATAAAATACCTAATTGTTCGTAGATGATTTTATAAATCAACTGGTCCGGGTCTTCCTCAAAGCAAGGCGCCTGAGAACGGCCCCCGAGATAGTTTTTAGTAGAACCACCACATACTTGGCTCCTCAGTCTACGAGGAGCCGGAGATCCGAAAGAATTTTCCAACTCGTTATCATAAAAAAAGAGTATCGTTGAAGAAATAATTGTTTTCTGTTAACTGCTTCTTGAAACTAGTTATCATTTCATTTGAGATTATAAGTGGTCTGTGCTAGACAAAGTTCTATTTAACTATAAAAGAGACCCGTTTTTTACTGACATATCGTATAATATTAAAATTATAGGTATAAACTGATTTTTGAACTATAAAATAGGTACTGATAAAATTTTCACACAGCAAAAATATTTAAAGTTAATTTTCAACTTTCGAATTTTCCCTGTGAACACGACAGCTGTCGAACTTTACAAAAAGTTTGAAATTGGACTTAACAGCCAAACTAAGAACGTAGTTTCTGTTCCTTTTAAAAAAAAAAACAGTTGTGCAGAAACGATTTAGAAATTTTAAAAATGTTCGATTTTAATCGAATGAATTTGTCTTTTGAACGAGTTCTTTTGTTTGAACGTGAATAATCAAATTAGCTTTTAGATAAATGATATAGTTTTGACGGAAGTAATTCATTACTTCATGATTTAATTATTATTATATAGAAAGCCAAAAGTATAATTTTTTTTCGTAACTGAATTTGAAAACTATAATTAAACTTTTACACTCCACGTTTTATTTACATCCGACCATCTTTAATCACCTTAACCCTTAAGGATGCCAGAAAAAATCTATACCTACAAATAAATAAAATTGTAGTGTCTGTTTGTAATATTAAAATAACCGCTTTTTACTAAATGCATATGTATACACGCATACATGTATATACCAAAAATCTAGTTAATTTTTTTTGTCTGTCTGTAATCTCTGGAACGGCTGGATGGATTTTGACGAGACTTGCACTGGCAGGTAGCTGATGATCCAGGAAGTAACTTAGGCTATTTTTTAGACTAAATTTGTCTCGCGGCGTTACTCGCGGTACAACAATAACCGCAGGTAACACCGCGGGGTTCAGCTAGTAGTGAAATAAAAATATTGAAATAAGTACAAGTGCGTTTGATTCCAGAATGTAGTATTATTATATAAGTGTAACATGATCAGCTATAAAACTATCAAACAAATTATCAAAAGTTTGATTCGATAACAAAATTGAACTATTTAGAGTAGAAGAGCCATACTTTACGACATATGTCCAGAATGACACCAGCAATCCTCTCGTATTTTTTCAGTAAGTAGGTCACTGACAGCCTAAATCCTTTGCCTAATTCAAATGATGGCAACGCGCTTGTGGCTCTTAAGCCGGTTCATTCTCAGAAGATCCATTGGCTGGATCCATGATGGATCTAATGACCAAATTATATTTTTCATTAGATCTTGATAAGATTCAAGATGTGGATAAGTGATAATTAATTGAGAAGAGCACCTATTTTGACTTTTGATTAAAATTTACGATTTTGCTTCCCTTCCCCTATCTCGTCTTCCGTAACTTTGTCTTATTTTTACGCAAAAAATATTTTTACCAAGGTAAGTATCAAAAACACACAGTAATCATGATCACTTGTTTTAGCAATATTCATATTTTTTCTCAAGAAATTATCTTGTTACAAAATATAATTCTCAATAGACCTGTTATCTTAATGTTAAAGTAAATAGTGGCTCTAATGAGAAAAAAATATTCTCATAAGAGCATTCAAGGATCTGGTCAATGGGGCCTCTGAGAATGAACCATATGTTTACATGTAACAGCCCCTAGTCAAGTAGGTACAATAAGTCTATAAAACTAACACTAACTAACTAAATGACTTCATCTCAACGCTAAGTCACGTGATTAAAACTAAATGTTAGCCAATGATGCTATAGAATTATCTTACTACAATCGCTAACGCCTCTAGCGTTGGCAGTGTATCTTGGCTGGCCTGGCGAAGCGGTGACGAGCCCACGTTGCAGTGCCGTTCCGCGTCCACTTACTTCGACAACCGCGGCTTTATGTTCCAAGTTTTTATTACAGCGGTGAACATTTACAAATAAAACCATGTAAAACTTTAACATTAAGAATAATTCATAACAATTTAGACCACACCATTTTGTACAGAAAAGCAAGCACATGAAACAAGTTATAGAAAGGCTCATCCTCGGCCACAAAATCTAGGAACGGCTCTCAAAACTCTTTATTCACTTAAAAGTTTTAAACACCAGATAACAATTTAGATAAAAACTTTTTGCGGCTGCCGTAAAGTTTCATTCAAATTTGTTTTTGGACACAGTTTTACATGCATTAGTGTTTTTAGATAAAGCTATCCGTGGATGTAATAGATACACGGCAGCTTACCTCTTACATATCAATCAAGCATTTATTTGTGGAAATAAAGGTTAGTTACAGTTCTTATGCAAATTTTATAGATACACTATCTTACCATATTATGCGTCATGCAAATATTCATTTAAAGAGAAATGTTACAAGTTAAATTAAATTGAATACGCTTAAAGTATCAAAATATGTCAATACTATACCAATACCAATAACCGTGGGAGAGCCACGCTTCGGCATGAATGGGCCGACTCGACCGGAGTGATACCACGGCCTCACAGAAAACCGGTGTGATATAGTGCTTGCGCTATGTTTCACCGAGTGAGTGAGAATACCGGAGGCCCATACCCCACCCTTTCCCTTATCCGTATAGTGATGATAGAATAAGCAAAATAAAGTACAAATTTCAATAAAGGTACAGCAGTTCAGGTGCTACGGTGGAACATTTAAACATGCATTCATAGACCTGCCAAAACTATTACCGTTCCATTTGGTTTCGTTGTAGACGGGTCAAAATAGTAGTTCTAATGGTTTTATTGACTTTGGTTTTAGTCAAATTTACATAATAAAGATCAAGCCTGTTAGCTGAACCTCGCCGTGCTACCCGCGGTTATCGTCGTACTGCGGATAACGCCGCGGGACAAAGCTAGTTTAAAAAAGTAGCCTAAGTTACTCCCTGTACCATCAGCTATCTGCGAGTGAAAGTCCCGTCAAAATCGGTCCAGCTGTTCCAGAGATTACCCGGAACAAACAGACAGACAGGCAGATACACAGACTGTCAAAATTTTTTTGACTACATTTTTGGTATATGTACCGTGTTTACATACATATGAATTTATAAAGCGGTTATTTTAATATTACAAACAGACACTCCAATTTTATTTATTTGTATAGATGTATGTATTATCTATTAGTCCGTTTACAACAGTGTGCCAAGATGGTTGTGTCATTTTGTTTGACAGATATATACCTTTATACACTTATCTGTATATAATACAGATAGCGTTAAATAAATATGAACATTGAAACCCAATCGCGATAATATGTTTAAACTACGGTATAATTTTGTTTACCTAAACTTCGATCATCTACTTTGAGTAATTTACCTACATGTTTAATTTAACAAATCAAAACTTCAAACATAAAATGTTAATTTTTTTTCAACAAATCTCTTTAATTTCACAATTTCTTTTGCAGGTAGCCACCATTCGCGTGCTGACCCAATTAGATAAGATAAAAACATGTGACAAGGACGGATGATAACTCTCATATAACAAAAAGAGACGTGCAATACAAATAAAATGTATTGAAACTAGATAAAAAAAAGACAATCGCCATTTTGGAGTTCTTTGTGACTCAATTCAAATACTGTTCGAAATTCAAACCATGATTACATGACGTTCGTACTATTTCAAATTTAGTAATAGTGAAGTGACGAATGTTGACTAAAAATTTGAGTATTGCTAGTGTAAAAATTAGTGTATTATGTGTTAATTAAAAAGTTAAAATTTAAAAATAATGATAAATAAGTGAGAAGTGTACAGTTTTAAGTGGAAGTGCTATTTTAAAATGGTTAATTAGTGATTGTGATTGTCAAAATGGGTTGTCAGTTGGGTAAACTAGCAACCTCAGGGAGGGCTAACAATGCGGGGCCTGTGGTGACTGACGGGCCACCACCAGCTACTGACCCGCGACTGCCTCTGACTGCAAAGCAGAAGTATTCCATGCTTGCATCATGGAAAGGCATCTCAAGAGCCATGGAGAAGACTGGCATCTGTATGTTTATAAAGTAAGTTCTACTTTTTTTTATGTTGATGACTTTTATATTGTAGGATAAATTAAAATTATACCTTTAAAATATAATTTCTATAAATTTACTTGCTATGAAGATGTCTTTAAAACTAAAAATATGTTTAACATAAAAACAAACCAACTTCAATTAAGTTATTTTGGTAATCTTCTTATACATAAAAATCAATTGCTGTTCGTTTGTCTCGCTTAAACTCCGATTTAGCTGATTTTGGTTGTGAAATGTTTGTCGTAGTCCAGGTAAGGTTTAAACGGTCAAAAATTAAAAATAACTTGAAAATCCAAATGTCACGTGTAGGAAGTAGCGGGAACAGCTACTTTTTTAATAAAATTATCTAACAACTACCATAATCTGCAATTGTTTTTATTTTGAATTGATTAAGGGATTTAGAATGAAATTAAATATAAAAACGTAAAATCTCTCTGAAATACACAACAAAGTTACCCAAATTATTATAAAAGTTGCCACTTCGGTCATAAATTCACGTATGTATCGAAATATAGAGAGAATAGAGCCTTCAGTTTTACAATTAATTAAAACGTTCCTGGCTACTTAACCTACAGGTTTTACTACTACTATATGAACCTATTTAAATACAAATAGAAAGAAAATTAAATGAAGATGAAAACTATCAAGTTATGTAAAAGTAAATACATATCAAGATTATCAAACGTAGGTCGATAAGAAACTTTGGGATCACGAACGATTTTCCTCCAGTCTTGTTAAATCAAAGCTGGGAGGTAATTAAGTTAGCGAGCGTCAGTCGGACATAATTCCTTCGGGGAGAGCGGTGTAGTAATGACCAGAACTGTATTATTATTTGCAAAGAAAATCTTTCTGATATTATAAAAGATAATGTTATGACATTGTTTTTACGATTGCTAATAAAACTGGGAATGCGCAATTTTTCTTTGCTCTTCCTTCTTGTTCTGAGCAGTAAATAATGGGAACTCACTACCAACGCACGTGTGTATGAGAAATCGTGGCAGATTTTCATTCGTCAGTGGCGATCAGCTTTGCACAGATGGTTCGATCTATGATTAAGTGTATAGCAAGCATTATGTATTTGCAGACTGCTTCGGTAGCGTAGTGCAGCATATACGACTGCTTTCGTTTAGGTCTCGGGATATTTTGATTGTTTTTTTTTTATTGATATCAGTTGTTTAGTACCCATAACACAGCTTGCTACTAGCTTGCTACTTAACTAGCTTGGGACTATATGACGTTGTGTGTTAGATGTCCGAAATATTTATTATTTATTTAATAATGTAAGACTATTCTTCATCACGCCCTTATTTGAAAGTGTTGAATATGTTTTCGTCTGAAGCTAACGGCTGTGTGAAGGGGCGCGAAATGACCCTTGTAAATAATGCACGGCCTTGTTTCCAAGTGGCTTATTTTTAGCAGTTCGTAGCGCCCTCTCAACCCCTGTACTCATATAAACTAGAGTACACTTCGTTTTACATACACTAATTTAGATATCAAGCCATTCTTTACATCTGCACTAATTTTATAAAGCTGAAGAGTTTGTTTGTTTGGTCGAACGCACTAATCACAAGAAGTACGGGTCCGATTTCAAAAACTCTTTTAGCGTTATATAGCCCAGTTAACAAGGAAGGCTATGGGATATATATCATCACGCTACGACTAATAGGATCGGAGTATCAATGTAAAATGTTTTAAACGGGAAAAAATATTTATTTCAGAGCTTCCATTGCCTGCGCTGCGTAAACGGACGGTTAAAGTTTTGCAAAAATTATGTATGGAATAAATAATTGTTTCCCTCTCCTTTTTAAGTTCTAATAAATAGTCCACGATGGCATACATATTATGTATTCCTATAGGTTGGCTCATTATAATTTTAAGCTGTTTAGATACATAGGAAGGGCTACTCAAACATTAATTTGACAAAATTATTTACCGTAATACCTAAATAAAAATTTAAACTTTTGGCAGCCCTACAGCGTTTAAACTATACTGAGTTGAAACTGTTGGTTTGAAGGTTCTTAATAAATAATGTAAAAATACTACACAGGGGAAACCTCCCTTCTGATACAAAATATTTTAGTTACTAAAGACTAAATTCCGACGTTACTGCGTTCGCCCCTCTGGGCTACGAAGGAAATTCATTACAATCGGCTACATGACCTAATTTCACGTTGATATCATAATATTGTTTTGAAAACCATGTTTAAATAAATATTTCGGACATCTAACACACAACGCCATCTAGTCCCAAACTAAGCAGAGCTTGTATTATGGGTACTAGACAACTGATATAAATACATATATACTTTTTTTTTTGTAAATACATACATATTATACATAGAAAACACCCAAACTCCGAAACAAATATTTGCAGATCATACAAACATTTGGTCCGACCCGGGAATCGAACCCGAGACCTCAAGAACAGCAGTCGCGTAAGCTACCACTGCGCCACCGAGGCAGTTAAACTTTGACAACACTATACCATAAACAACAAACTTAATCGCAGAACACTAAGATTAAAATCGTCGTACGACTAAACATTCTTATACCTACGTCGCCGTATCGAAATTTCCGAATTGACGCCAGGCGATAGTTAAACCTTATTGAAAAGAGTGTACATCATCCGCTTCATCATCATCGACAGCCTTCACTATTCCCCTGCTGGATACAGGTCTCTACCTTAAAAGGAGGTTTAACCGTTAAGAGAGTATTCCTGCCTTAACAGCTGACCGACTTTCGAGTTGCAAGCGCTGATGGGCGGTGATAGTTAATTTTTACCCGACTACGGCATAGCCAAAGGAGGGTTATGATTTTGACAGGCTATGTTTGTATGTGTGTATGTTCATTTGTACCCTCATAGCTCCTTAACTAATCATTAGAACTGGACTAATGAAGTGTTGTTAGAAGCGTCATGATCGTCAGCTAGTTATAGGCTATATGACTTGTCACTAAATCTAATATGGCGCCCTCTAGCCGACGCAAAGTACTGTATTATAAAATAAATTTGAGAGAAATATGCCATGTTTTGTATCATCCGAAAGGGCGTTACTTGTACATTTCAAATATATATATATTATTATAATTTTCTCGTGACTTTGTCCGTAGTTATTCGATAATGGTGATATTTTTATGGTACCTATTTACAATATAATTTGCAAAGAAATTAATATTATATAGGCACCAAAACATTTCAAACAAAAATCAGGTGACGATCTCGACTGCCCCCTGCGCCATAAGAGAAAACATAATTGTTTTAGTTGTACACATATAGAATATCTATATGCGTGACAACCCTGCAGCGCCTAGTACAAACTTAATTTACGTGTAGGGGCTATCAACAAAGTGACCGGGGTGACAAAGGGAATGCCCAGGGGAAATTCTACGGGTGTCTACTCAATGAGCGGGAACCACTGGGACATTAAAGCAGGCCTTCGTACTAATAACTTTTTGCCCTTTAAGTAATTAGAGAAGGGTGGTGGATATAACTAGTGGTAGGGTACACGACTGCTCTGCTTGAGGTCTCGGGTTTATTCCCGAGTCGGGCCAAATGTTTGTATGAATCTGCAAATATTTGTTTCGGAGTTTGGATGTTTTCTATGTATAATATGTATGTATTTGCAGAAAAAAATGTATCTGTGTATTTATATCAGTTTTCTATTACCCATAACACAAGCTCTGCTTAGCTTGGGACTAGACGGCGTTGTGTGTTAGATGTCCGAAATATTTATTTATTTTATTTATTTATTTATATTGGCTTTAAATATATACTTAAGGTAATATTTATAATGTTATTAAATTAAAAAGGTAATCTTATCGTATTCGTTTTATGTAGGGGTTCTATTTTAAATGTATCATATTTTTAACTTCTTTGTAAGTAATGTCAAAATCGAATACCCAGGGAATTAAATGTTAAACTTTGAAAGAAACAGTGAGGCTAATCAATGTAAAATATGGAGTTGTTATAAAAACCGATTAAATGATTGCTTCTATTTTCAACCTAAATCATAATTATTCAGCTTCGAAAATATTTCTCAGGTTACCTTAACTTGTTACTCCAGACAGTTTCATAGTTTATTTTTCATAAAAAAATCTTAATATAATATGAACTCAACACAATTCCATAGATCTTTATTGTTCATCATAGGTACGTACATAATATAGGTGTTTTGTGTAGAGTACGATCAGTCATTACCCGCCGAATACAATAATTTTATGTCAAGCTATATTAGAATGAGACTAGTATCGAATGCCATTCCATTCATGTCGCTTCTGCGGGTCTTTTTAACCCCCGACGCAAAAAGAGTGGTGTTTTTTTATGGTATAGGGGGCAAACGCGCAGACATATCACCTGATGGTAAGCGATTACCGCCGCCCATAGAAACCCGCAACACCAGAGGCGGCACAAGTCGTTGCCAGCCTGTGGATGGGGAAAGGGATATATATACGTTTGATTGGATGTTTTTACATACAGAAACGGAATACAGTTGTACTCAAAGGCTATCCATACATACATTTACTCCAATCACAAACTCCATATTGTAACTCGTGGTCGACATCGTATTAATCTGCTCTCAAGAAATTTAATAAAGGCTAACCCGGCCTTAATGCGTGCTCAAAGAACTTTGCTAGATGGTTCGCTGTAAAATTATATTAGAACACGTTAGCTATAGGGTAGTATCAAAGATATTATTAAGTTCCCTATCATAAACAGAATTATGCTTACGTTTTAAGAGCACTCTAGTTGATGAGAGGCAACTGCTCTTTAGTTCCGCGTAACGGTAAAATGTGGTATCTTGTCTCAACTCAATGTGTTTAATGGATTGACGCAAAATGAAAGTAATATTAAATCGTCCTTTAAGCGTTGACTTCGTTCTTGCTTTGGTGGTTTATTGCTTACCTATTTGCCTCACATAAAACCGGTGTGAAATAAGGCTTGCGTTGTGTTTCACCGAGTGAGTGAGGATACCGGAGGCCCATACCCCTAACCCTCCCTATATCCCTTTCCCCATCCCGCAATGGTCTACAACGCACTTGTGACGCCTCTAGTGTTGCGTGTGTAAATGGGCGGCGGTAATTGCCATCAGGTGATACGTATTCTCGTTTGCCCCCTATAATAAAAAAACGATATTTTTTGCACTAGTAATAATAATAAACTTACGTGAAACGGATACAAAGAACAGCTAGACTGGGAGTTAATGTTTCTTAGTATACTTCGCGATTTGTTATCTTATATCGGTCATATAAGATAACAAATCGCGAAATTGTCATAAAGGCTAAACTGATTTAATACAAAGCTGAATGAAATTCCTCACCACATTCATGGAATGATGACGTTATAAAAGATTCGTCTGCTGGTAACGCCAGGAGCACAGATTCCTATCTTATTCTTAGCAATTACATACCGAAAAGGTCTGGTATTTTCTGAGTACCTAAATATTGACATTCCTCAGTATACTAGGTGGATTGAAATATTTCCGACCTTAACGAGAAAATAGCAGCACTCTTTATAAAAGCTAATTAATTTAGTTGAGCATATTTGCATTTAAGTATATCGCTGGGAGAAGTCTAAGAAAAATAGGAAAAAAGGTCTTGCATCATTGTTAGGTCGAAAACGTTTCATACCATACACGGACCTCTACTTGTACGTTTGCCTTTCACAATTCAAAAATGTTTAGCTACTCACTAATTAAGCTAGTGCTATAAACGAATAACTCATAAAGAGAATGAAGTTACCGAGGCTTAAAACCCTCTTTTCTAGCAAAGGGCAGCAAAGCACATGTTATTTCTTACGTAATAGCTAACTCCACTCTGCTTGATAGAAAATATGAGTGTGGCAATCCATACTATGGCGGCTTAGTGAGATTCTTTTTCACGCGCTTAAAAGACCCGGGATCACAGTGGGAGAGAAACATGTGCGCTGGTAGTGAGTTCCAGGTTTTAACTGGTCGCCAGAAGAAGGAAACCTAACCGTTTAGTTCTAGGGCCTATGTCTGCCACTTTAAAACGGTGACTTCCAAGGTCAGCTGTACATACTGTTGTTTAGAGGAATGAAGGATACTTATTATTATGTAACCTGTCTGCTCCTTTATCATCTTATGATAGTAAAATAACATAGACTACTGCTCTAATTAAAACACACTCCTATCATAAAATATTTTCGAGCTCTTTTTTCGGAAGATGTGACTCATAAACTACAACAAGTGTTTGCTATCAAGCGCTCTTCGATTGGCCACAATCGTACATAAAAACACATTCTTCCGAGAACACAAACAATTATTCCAGCACATTAAAGTAAAATCCGAGAAGTAAACATGAGAAAGCTCGACCCACTTTGTCCGTCTGTGCCTATTCACAAGACGGCTGTTTTCTTTTCATTTTATTTCAGTGGAAACGGAGAATTGAACGCAGCCGTGTGTCAACAATCCCTCGAAGTGTTGATTCAGAAAAGAGATATTTATTTGTATACTTACTACCGCGCTATGTTACATTGGTTGATTCTGAAAAACCATACGCCACCACACTAGAAAACAAGATAAATAATATATTTCGCTTCGGGCAAAAGCCCTGAAATATCATAACCACTAAAATAAATGACCAAAATTTCTTCATCAACAACCCATAATGTCCCACTGCTGGGCTCGGGTCTCGTCTCAGAAGAGGGCTAAGGCCATACATCCCCACGCTGGTCAAGTGCAGGTTGGGACTGGCAAGACAAAGTTGTGGCTACATATCTGGCTATGGATGTTTTTAAGCAGGAATGGTGTCCATGGTCTCCAACTAAGCTTCACGATTGTTTTTTAATGGAGTAGGCGGGCAGACGATCAGACGTTTCGCCTGATGGTAAGAGATTGCCACCGCCCAAGGACACCTGCAAACACCAGAAGCGTCACAAATGCGTTGCTGGCCCGTTGGAGGAAAGGGAGGGGAGATAGGCAGGGGTTTGGGTTATGGGCCTCCGGTATCCTCACTCACTCGATGAAACACAGCGCAAGCACTATTTCACACCGGTTTTCTGTGAGGCCGTGGTATCACTCCGGTCGAGCCGGCCCATTCATGCCGAAGCGTGGTTCTCCAACGGTTGTTATCCTATGATAGCAACCGGGACAGATTTTTTAACATGACCTCCGATTCACGGAAACGCTCATGGTATCAAGCCACCGTTGCACACGGTGATTGTTTCTAATCAAAGAGTGCAACTACGCTATGAGTGTGGTTTAAGTGGTCGCCTCGCCGCTTTCTACTGCGCCAATTGTTGTGGGTTGAAATCCCACATGAGACAACACTTTTTGTGATACATAAATAGTTGTTAATGTTAGTAATAAGATTTACTTGATATTTAAAAGAGTGACTCAATAATTAGTCTGTACTACCTCTGCTGGAGTTCAAATCAAATCAAATCAAATTTTATTTAAATACTTGTCCACAACGGTTACAGTCATTGCTATAGGTGCCCAAACTAAGCTACGCTTGTATCTTGGACTGCCAGAAAACACAAAAATATGCAACAGTGGAATAATACGCGAGTTAGTCCTTTCTTTAGAAACAATTTTTTTCCAACTACAACAAACTGACCAGGCTTCTGAATAAAGTAAGTATTTTTCAAGTTTTAGTTCTCATAAATAGATTTTCCAGTCCACTATTTTTATTTGTCCCACTGCTACGGAGATCCAAACATCGTCAAAATAAACAACCATAAAAGTCTATTAATAATCTCAAAGACATTGTAAATACACATAAAAAACTTTCCGATTATAAACCTCCTTGAAATTCCTCCTCTTTTGAAGTCAGTTACGAATATTTTGGAAAAAAACATAGAATTTAAATAAAAAGCCCACAAATTAGAAAACAGCACACTGGGGACTTTATTATTAGCGTAGAACACAGAAGAGATTGAAATTATCATTTTTATTCATCTTTTTGTGTTAGAATTCCCAGAGGTAAAATTGTAAGATTGATATAAGAATTTTCTCATTCCTTTTTGTGATTAATTTCATACCTTTGTCGTTTACTGTGTTGTAAAACCACTGAGGCGACAAACAAGACAAGTATGAAGCGTAAATTTTTATTTGTTCCCAAAAACTTATCATCGATGCTAGATGTTCTAGATATTCTAATATTTATAAATATGTATAAACCGAATCTATTCAGGGAAGGATCTTTTTTTTAATGGTATAGGGGGAAAACGAGCAGACGTATCACGGTAAGCGATTACCGCCGCCCTTGGACACCCGCAACACCAGAGGCGTCACAAGTGCGTTGCCGACCTTTGAGGGATAAGGAAACGGATGTGGGGAAGGGCAAGCCCTATTTCACACCTGGTTTTCTGTGAGGCCGTGGTATCACTCCGGTTGAGCCGGCCTATTCATTCCGATCGTGGTTCTTCCACGGAATACAGTATATTTGTGTATGTAAGCTAGGTATATGTAGGCTTCCATACCACACAAGGATATGTGCAAAGAAGATAACATATACCCAAATTGTAAAAAAAATACTTATTTGTTCAGGAATTGAACCGGAGTCACCAAATCACGGTCTTACGGAAAACAGGTGCGAAGCCATTATTACTTTTTTTTAAGGATATGCCTGCCAAAGTTATGCCTGGTGGACGTGTCTTTACTTTTCATTGAGCGAGGTTACCGTAACCCAAAATCTGCCCTCCAAAAATCTGGGAGTATATGTCCATGGGGTGTGAAAGTCATTTCTTCTTCTTCTAGAAGTGCCTCTTCAATCCTGAAGGTTGGCCGTCAGCTTCTTGTACTCCTCCCTGTCACCGGCCAGGCGGAACAGTTGCTCAACGGAGGTAATACCGGTCCACTCCCGGATATTTCGCAACCACGATTTTTTTCTTCGTCCAACGCGTCTCTTTCCCTCCACCTTGCTTGAAAGTCATTTGCAATCAGATAATCAGTTTACTTTTTTGCTCTCTGTGATATAGATAAAGGAGAATAAGTCACCAATACCCACATATTCACAGCACACACCCACACAAATAGGTTCATCAAACTCAATATACAATTATGTAATTTGATTTGCCAATTAATTGCTCCATAACAGTACATTTTATTCATCGTTTAGTTCCCACGATATTGTGGTTTGCATAATTACCATACTAAACTGTGTAGAACCCGACACTTGAAATGTAGATATCCACTGAAATTGCACAGTGTGTCATTTCTAGTTTATCCTGTCACAAGTTTTAGTTCATACTAGTTGTTGCCCGCTGCTCCGCCCGCTGCTCCGCCCGCGTATATGTCGGTTATCGCGGCAAATAGTAGCCTATGTGTTATTCTGATGTATAAGCTATATTACTGTAAAGTTTCATCCAAATCCGTTCAGTAGTTTTTGCGTGAAAGAGTAACAAACATCCATCCATCCTTACAAACTTTCGCATTTATAATACCTATTAGTAGGATGTTTTGGACACATCGCATAACACACCTCAACATTATTTAATAGAGCAATACTGGACATTGTATTTTTCTCAGAAAAGGAGTTTTCATTTACTTTACCACGTTAGCTAGACGGCTTTGTGTCAAGTTTTTCTTCTCTTGACAAAGATTTTATAGATTTTATAGGTAGGTATTTCTATAGTAGGTATTTGTTTGTTTGTTAGGTTGAACGCGCTAACGTCATAGATTAACGTTCGATTTTGAAAAAATCTTTCAGCATTAGACAGTCCATGTATCGAGGAAGGTTAGGCTGAGGCTATACATTATCACGCTACGACTAATAGGAGCGGAGTATCAATGAAAAATGTTTCGAAAATTTTTCTTTTGAGAGTTTCTCTTGCGTGTGTGGTGCGTAAATGGTTAAAGATTCGTGAAAATCTAAATATATAAAATGAATCGGTTGGAAGTTCTCTTTCAAAGTTCTAAAACAAACCCGTGACAGCCTATATTTTAAGGTTGGCTCACTAAAATCTCTTTTGTGTGAAAAAAATTTACTTCTGCAGTATAATATCACCGTTTCGGCAATTTTTCCGTGGGAGAGCCAGGCTTCGGCATGAATGGAACGGCTTGGACGGAGTTATACCACGGCCTCTTAGAAAACCGGTGTGAAATAGCTCTTGCGCTGTGTTATACCAAGTGACTGAGGATACCGGTAGCCCAAACCCTCCCCACATCCCTTTCCCCATCCACCAAGGCCGCCCTTTGGTGTTTTAGGTGTCCATGAGCGCCGGTAATCATTTACCATCAGGTCATACGTCTGCTCGTATTTCCCCTATACCATAAAAGACAAGAAAATAGGAGAGGCAGACGACGCTGCGTGGATAAGCTAGTGTGGTTAAAAATGTGATCTGTGCTTTCTACACAACACGTAGTTTACGTTTAGTCGGGTTTCGATGCCCATGAAATGTATAGGGCTATTGACACTCCGTACTTTTAATCTGTCATCATATAGATAAACTGTTCTATAAATAAATAAAGTTTGTTACAATTAGAGACTTCCATACCCATTTATTATTTTTAAACATATTTTGCATCAGATATTAAATCCCGGCTATCTCACAATCGGCTGCAAAAAAACGTCTTAAATATGTGTATATTTACGAGATCCGATATAAAAAGCGGAATTAGGTCACCGTCTTCTTTCGACGACACTAACAAGATATCTCGGCGCTCCCTGCGCTGACGTCACTACACATTGATGAAAAGAAAGTATGCCGACGAATGGTAATTGGCTCTTTAATGATCACCGCCTGGGAAATGGCGGAGAGAGCTTTTTTCATCTGAATTAATTTTCTTTGGCTGTTAGGTTGATTATGTAACGCTATTCGATGGGAGATTTAGTTTCTTCTAAGTAGCAGATGATATTATGTATCTTGTAGTTAGAAATCTATATTTACTAATATTATAAAACTAGCAGACCCAGCGTGATAATTTTCTCTCGTAATCGTATCTGTTCTTGGGTTGAAATCTAAATCACTACCTCAGTTCTAGCAGGCGGGATTGTTAATCACAAGACCAATAGGCTAGTAGGCTCAAACGTTAAACCTTGATCTATATTAAATATCGAAATGTAAATCAATTTAACATTAATTAGAAAAGAGTAGTTAAGTTTCTTGAGTCTATAATTAATTTGATGTTTGTCCTAAATTAGAAAATGTGTTTATTAACGATACCTTGGTAATGTGAATATAATTAAATGATTGTTATTTCCATTCCTAAAGATTGATAAGCTAACATTAAAATAAAATGGATGATCAAGACTTATAATTTATTATTATAATATATATTAAATATATTTTTTTCCCGAAACCCCCTGCACACTTAATTTCATGAAAATCATTGAAGCATTTTCTGAGAATCAGATTATATATATTTATGTATATGTACAAGAATTGCTCATTTAAAGTTATTAGATTATATAGATAAAAGATAACAATGTATACGTTACTAGCGACTCACGTTAATATCTTTTTTATGGAATAGGGGCAAACAAGCAGACGTCTTGCCCATGGATACGCAGAACACCTAAGGCGTCACAAGTGCGTTGCCGGCCTTTTGGCAGATGGGGAAGGTGAAGGGGGCAGGGGTTGGGGTATGGGCCTACGGTATCCTCACTCACTCGGTGAAACACAGCGCAAGCGCCGATTCACACTGGTTTTCCGATGCCGTGGTGTCAATACGGTCGAGCCGGCCCATTTATGCCCACAAGTCTAACTTTGAAAACGTTGAGCTTTCATACAACTTAACTTTACCTCGTCAGAGGTGTAAGATTGTTAAAACTTTTCTTTGTAAGTATTTATAACATAAAATACGTTAGCTGATTTCCAAAATTATTTGCAGTCACTAGTTCCGGTTTTTAACTGAATGTTAGGTTTTCCACGGAGCCTCTGGCATTAGACCTGAGGGCGAACTGAATTCGAAGGTTGAAATAGTTGTCAGTTTATTTCAGGGCACTGACTTCCCAATAACGATAACAATAGATGTTCATGACAACCGTGACAGATAGAAAAATTTGAATATGGGATACTAATGTTATAAACGCGAAAGTTTGTAAGAATGGTTGGATGGATGTTTTTTACTCTTTTACGCAAAAACTGCTGAACGGATTTGAATGAAAATTTACAGTAATATAGCTTATACATCAGAATAACACATACGCAACTATTTGCAGAGATAACCGACATATACGCGGGCGGAGCCGCGGGCAAAAACTAGTACTAAATATTTTTATGTCTGGCGCCATAGTTATTGATTATAAGTCTAGATTGGATAACCACGCTATGTCGTCATACGGAACTTAATAAGAAACATTTACTAGGAATTTTATCTTCAATTTACCATTTGTGTGTGGTTACTTGTGGTTCATCGTCCTCTGTTCGAGGTATAATTTTTTTACGTATAATATATAGATTTATGTGACGTTAAAGCGAATACTATATCAAAACATCAGCGTCAACAGCAGATATTTAATAGTCCAGTGTTGGACACACGTGTCTCCTTAAATAAAGATGACACCATGGTATTAAGCCTCGGTTCGTATCAAGTTATCCTTCTCATTACAGTGATGTTTTCCTGTGAAGTATGCTCTTTCAGTGGTCTTACAATACCCACAAAGTGAAGGCGTGTATGATGGATTAGTCGCACTAAAGTAAGTAGTGTCGTAACATAGTTAATAACGAATAAATGTTAGCAAAACTGTTTTACCGTCGTTCCACAGTGAGCAAGACTGCTTGTTTGAGTATCGGTAATATTTAAAAAACCTCTCCCTACTACTAATTACGTACAAAAAGCTTAGTTTTAAATTTTAAAAAAAATCTAAAAAAATATATTAGCTTTTTCACAGAGAAATATGAAAGAAAAATGATGAAAGATGTTTACAAGCATCTCAGTACCGCCGCTCTTCTTCTTAACTAGAGTAACTAGCTTAACTTAGATCTTGGCAGACCAGAACGCGGCTACTCTGACTACATTGTCATAGTGTGGGTCACCATACTGAACCACTACTTGTGGATTCCGCTCACGCTTTCAACCAGGTTGAGTAGAGTCACTCCGGCAGGCTCGTATAAAACAAAATATAATAAAAATTGCAATTTGCCAGACATTGTAACCAACCCAAAATTACCTCAAAAACCCCTTTTATACGTACCAAGTCGACCTAGCAACGGAGTGAAATGGTTCATTAAACTTAATGTAATTTTAACAATTCATTGAACAAATGAAACGTATATCGTAAAGTGATAGCAATATTAATTGTCCTACTATAATGTGATATCTTTGTTCCAAAACGCATAGTGGTAAAGAAATACAGCATCTGTTCCACTTACTAAGGCAATTTCTCCAGGTCCTTGAAAGTCCTTAAAAGTCCTTTTTAAAACCCATGATGCTCCTGGCTTAGTGTTTGGTGATCCTAAATGTGAAGCGAGAAGTCTTAGGTTCACTTTTCACGAGACCCACTATCATTAATTGTTCTACATCTGAGTGTAATTTATCTATGAGTACCAGGATGATATAGTTGCTCGATATTTCTTTTTTATAAATTTTTTTTAAAATGAGTTCTAGCTATGATGAAATTTAATATACACATATATACAAGAATTGCTTGTTTTCAATACCTTTTATTATATAGATATGTATGTAGCTCTACCTTATTTTTTTATCAATACTTATCACCACGATTTTTTTTTTATTTCTTTGCGTGATGAAGATTAGTAATAATAAAGTAGTTTATAATTATGGCATTTACACCTTTAGCGAAAATGACGTAGCTGCAAATCAATATTAATATTAATGAAATATTAAATATATAAATGTTTGTTATACTTGTACGCCTAAAACGCTGAATATATTTATCTGAAATTTACAATAGACATTCCTTGTTTTTTGACGGAGGATATAGGTTTATATTTACTTCGTTAACCAGCAAAAGCTAGATCCCAGAAGGACTTGTAAAAATGCGGTGTGATAGAAATTTTCGAACTATGTTTACAAATCTTACTTGTCACCTTCTTACATTTTTTTTTTAATTTCTTTAGAAAAAAGTCACAACAAAATGCCTCTGCACCTAGACTTTACTTAACAGAACTTGCTGCTACATTAAGAAATTAAGTTAAAAAAGTTTCCAACTCTCAAATATATTGTTAAACAGTTTTATATTCAACAATATTTGGGCATTAAGACTTAAGAACTTTCCTTTGAATGAACAGCTTGAGAACGTTGTCCTCAAAAGTTTTACTTGAGTCCACAGAGAGTGTCTCCGAAACTTTGATTGCTTTTCTTCACAAGTCGGTAGGAAAATAGGGAATATGTTATATGAAATTTATACGTTATATATTATTTATACGTAGTGTAGGACGTCCACAGGCCAGGTGGAGTGATGATTTGCGCAAGACGGCTGGCAGGAGCTGGATGCGAGAAGCCGAGGATCGAACTAAGTGGCGTGCAATTGGAGAGGCCTATGTCCAGCAGTGGACTGCGATAGGCTGATGATGTGATGTTATTTAATTACCAATGAGGAAGAATGCGTCCCTCCTTGGGAATACAAGGGGAGAAATATCTGACCAAGTGATCATACCTGTTGGACATCACAGTCTACAGATTAAAGAAATTGTAATTTATAATTTTATTTAATTAAATACAGCAATATAAACAACCTTTCAGCACGAACGGGCCGGCTCGACCGGGGCGGTACTACCCTCGCACAGAAAATCAACGTAAAATGACAGCGATCATGCTGTCGTGTTTCGTTGGTAAGTGCGAGACCGGAGGCCCAATGATGCGAAAGTATCACTAGCCCGCCATGGTGTGGGTCACCATACTGCATTGTTGCATTGTCTGCGTTCGCAGTATGGTGACCATCACTCTTGGATTCTGCTTATGCTTTCCATTAGGCAGAGTAGAGTCATTATGGCAGGGCCAGACATATAAAAAAAAAAAAACCTAAGAATGTTTTGGTTTCTTTAATGTTGTGATTCAAGACAAATGGATGACTTGTTGGTTATAGAAACCGATTTTAAGCAATTATTTTGGCTTAAAAAACCTTCTTTTTCCTAACCATAATTATTCCCAATATTATTTGGGCCGGCTACTAGTTCAGCCGGTTTTATCTGAATATCAGTTTTTCCTCTGAACGACTGGCATTAGACCTCCGCAACCCTCAGGGCGAGCTGAATTCGAAAGTTGAAATAGCTGTCAGTATATTTGAGGGCACTGACTTCGCAATAACGATTGACATAGATGTTTATGACAACCGGGACTAATGACGACGGCTTCTCTTACTCTCAGAGGCACGGGCATGAAACGCTGCCATCTTCCACACTCCGGGCTGCTACTAAGAATTTCGTAAGAAAAATCCAACAACAGCCCGACCAAGGAACTCGTGGTCGGCAGTCGCATACGCTAGCCGCTACACCAATGAGGAAGCCTTTGTCAGAAAACACCAACCACCGAGATATGACTAGTGATTGATTAATATTTTTGAGTCTCATTATCCTTTTAACAATCCTTTTGTTAGTTTTCACCAAGCCAGTCAGGTTACTGAAGCCAAAACTCCTTTTTCCTCTAATTCATGAGGAGTATACTTAAAAGACGGCATTTTACTCATGACTCTTGAGTAGGTATCTATGGACGGCAGTAGTCACTTACCATGGAGTGATCCGTTAGCTCATTGCCACTTATACTATACAAGAAAACAACTAACATTAACATTTTACATCACAATAAAAATACCTGTTTTCATTATCGTTTTTCACAAAAGCAAAATTCTTTAAAACATTTTGTTCTTGCGATATGACAACACAAAGTAATCACAAAATTTACAGGTTTTAGGTTTTTATTCTGCTCATAAAGTATACGTTACATTAACGAATAGATGAGTCCATTTCATGGATTAACAGCATTTTTTACGGGTGGGTACGTTTTATGGCAAGAATCATACACAAAAGTTGATCTCAGCTACTTTTGACACCTCATAATTTAACGAGATTAAGGCGGTATATTAAAGAATAATATTCTTTATGCCAGCTATTGTCCTTGTTTTCGTAGCGTTTTGAAAGACACATTGAAACTCTGAGAAAGCTATGCTTAGCTAAACGAAACCTTGAAACCTTGAGAATGGAACTCACAGTGCAGGAACTGACTTTTTGACTCTTTATTGTCGGGTGATTATGGGAGGTGATAATCACACTTAGATTACTTGTCCTAAACCTTGCAGCCTTGGTTGTGTTTTAAATTCAGTGAATATTTTCAAATTTGTTATAAACACATCTCTCGTACTCGGAACGTACATTTTGTTATGATATAATATGGCAAACGAGCAGACGTATCACCTGATGGTAAGCGATTACCGCGCGTTACCAACCTTTCGGGGATGGGGAAAGGGATGTCGGGCGGGGTTGGGGTACGGGCCTTCGGTATTCTCACTAAGTCGGTGAAACACAGCGCGTGTTATGTGAGGCCGTGGTATCACTCCGCTCGAGCGGGCCCATTCATGCCGAAACAGCAATTTGTGGATCACTTAAAGTATTGTCCCATTGAGGATGGAACCGAAACTACTGGGCGCTGTAAAAAGCGAATGTAGTCAAAGTTAGTGGCGTTTCCTTACTAGTTTGTGTCCCTTTTTGTGTAAATACCGGAATTAAAACCTTTAAACATAATAATTTGCGCAAGACGGCTGGCAGCAGCTGGATGCGAAAAGCCGAGGATCGACCTAAGTGGCGCCAAATTGGAGAGGCCTATGTCCAGCAGTGGGCTGCGATAGGCTGATGATGATGATGATGATGAAACATAATTTACCTGCCTCGTTGGTCTCGCGGTTGGCGTGTGCGACTGCTGATCATGAGGTCTCGGTTTCGATACCCGGGTCGGACCAAATGTTTGTTTCGGAGTTTGGGTGTTTTCTATGTATAGTATATATTTATACGTATTTACAAAAAAAAAAGTATATATGTATTTGTATCAGCTGTCTAGTACCCATAAAACAAGCTCTGCTTAGCTTGGGACTAGATGGCGTTGTGTATTAGATGTCCGAAATATTTATTTATTTATATTTATAATGATTCTTCCACAATATCAATAACACACAACAACAGGAAACAACAAATAGTTTAAAAATCTATAAACCGACAATGTAAAAATAAAATATAAAATTTTATATAATCTAAATTACACGGCCCAATATTACAAATCTACCGACACTTAAATACGTTCAATATTTTAGGCGATACGGTGGAATATACAAATAGATATAGACTACCAAAACTGTTATCCTTCCTTTGGGCCTCACCGTTGTTGCTTAAACAATTATCTGATTTAAAACCTGCCATAACTTAGGTATTCTGTATAAATACCTAAACCTTTTCATCGTTCCCGAGATCGTCTTCAAATTGAATATCGGCAAATATATTTAGTTGAAGTATCGCAATTACAGCTGAATCTATTTCGAATTGAACTCCACGTCTGAAGTGATAGAGATCCGAAGCCAAACTCGTTATCCGAAGGCTAAGTTAAATAGGAATTCTGTTAGCTCAATTGAATTTTTATAACAAAGTTTATAAAACATTTTAGTTTGGCTTTTTAAATGGAAAATGATAGTTTACTAGCTTTAAAGTTTTCTTTAGTTTACTTGTAGATTATAGTATATACGATTTTTTTTTTTAATTGTATAAAAATTTTATCAACAGTAAAATCGAGCATTATCTTAAAATGAGAGAACAAAAAGCGCTAGTACTCTTAACTTTGTTGCCTCCCGTCCAGTTGATTTTTACAAGAAGGGCATCAATAATGTTAGATGTCCGAAATATTTATTTATTTATTAAAAAAAAAAAAACTGCCAATACGTTGGCAAAGGTGCGTCGATTGCATGGGTGATTACTTCGAATAACTGAAATAAAAAAGTTTGAAAAAATAGGTACTTTCACTTATTGCATACAAAACGGCAATTTCATAGGTAAAGACCTATTATTATTATGGATAGTATTTTCACGACCAAAATGACACACACTTTTTTATCTACTTGGAAATCATGAAAACAGAATTTTATAGTGATTAATACAATAGTTAAAGTGTGACAGTGTAATTTACAAACTTCTTTATCATCAGCCTTCATCAATAATCCACTGTTGAACAAAGATTTCACACTACTATACTATCATCATAATGATGAACTCTATTTTCGGTTTAAGGGCTCCCACACATAACTACGATGCGATATGACGCCGGCCGCATCGTAGGAACTTGCGATGCGAATTGCTATGATACGAATTCGTGCGGTAAAGCGTTTGTTCATGTGACCATACTTTCAACCAGAAAGAGATGTCCTAATGAGATTTTTGTATGAAATGGATGATGAAAAATAAAATAAAAATAATAAATAAAAATAATGATTTATGGATAAAAATAAATAAGAAAATAATTTTGTAAATGTTTTAAAGGAAAAAAAAATGTTTAACATATATTTTGTTTATATTCTTCAGTATTTGAACCAAAATATCTCAGATCCTGCAAATTATACGTAGCTACACTAGCTACCTTACACTACATATGTTTAAAATAATAATACATATTTAGGACATCGAATACACAACGCTATCTAGTAAAGGTAAAGTAAAGAAAAAAAAAGAAAGAAAGAAAGTAGTGCCGTTTATTAAAGTCTCAGAGTGGACCAAAAATGTTGTCAAGTATGACGTAACATCGCACGAATGCACGATTAGAATTACATCGGACGTTCTTGCGGTGCGAGCTCGCAGATAATTACAATGCATTGCGAATTCGCTGTTTTGTGTGGGCGCCCTAAGGATAATCTGTGCAATCATTAATAATGGTTTTCCACATAATAGATTTTCCATAATAGTAATGGTACCACAATTAATCACGCATTTCCACTGAACGAATTCATGGGACATTATTTACATGCAAGCTCTATAATTAATCAAGCAACTGCATTCTATGAATCACGTGATTGCTTCTATTTAGTAAATTACATCGATGATTTCATTCTGGGCCCATGCATTTGTCGGCAGACTTGCACAGCAGTGTATGCGTTTGAGGTGTTCCATTTAAACAGCGATGTGAAATGTCTGTCACTACTGACGGAACATGTTCGCTATTGTGTTCCTAACTAGCACGCAACAAAGGATCACTCGTTGAAATTACTTCACATTTCAATGTTAGCTTTCAATGTTGTTCGAAATTTAAAATTGATTTTAGTATTTGAGTGAATGTTTATTTATTTTTTAAATATACTTGTGCCAGTATTTTTGTCAGAGAAAAGCAGATGTGTATTATGCCGAGTCTCCAGCGAACAAAAGTTGGCAACTTTCGTGTTGGTGACAAAACTTTCTGTAATTTCCTTGTGTTGGCAACAAAAATTGTCTACAAATGTTGGGGAACCGTGTTTCTGTTTTTGGCGGTAGACATTAAAAGAATATGCTCGTTGCAAATATCTTTGGCTCTGTGGAGACGCTTAGTTATAATGCTTTTCAAATTGTTGCGGACTGTCTGCACCGAGACACAATGGAAACAAAAGTTGGCGATTTTCTGAATAGTTGCAAACAGATGGAAACACTAATATTGCCAACAATTTCTGTGGATACGCGCCTTTAGACATCCACATAGTGACAACTATATTTTTGACTCACTACTGGCAAACCAGATGAATATGTTATCAAAAAATAAGAACAGAATAAAATATTTTATGTACAGTGTTGTCTATGGTTAACGTCTTCTTGTTATTAGGTACGTACTTATATTTTACTAGCTGACCCCCGCAACGTCATCTGGGTCTCCTATTGTCCGTGGCGTAGTGTTATAGATACATAACGTGAACGAAGGTTATCATAAAAACGATTACATTAACAATTATTTTAACGGGAATTAACGCGATCACTTATTAAAAGGTATATTACATACCTCTGATTTGCCTGACGTTTCGACCAGGTTGCACTGGCCGTGGTCACAGGCTGACACGTTAATTCCCGTTAAAATAATTGTTAATATATCATGGAACGCGAAAGTTTAAAAGTTAGTAAAACGATTACAATTAGTGACCTCAAAAGGTATACTTTCAAACCTTTTCAAAGGGTAACAATTTTTTCATACAATGTTATTGTGAAACTTAAACCGTTTACGCAGTGCACGCAATGGAAGCTCTCAAAAGGAATATCTTTCTCTCGTTTTTGCTACATATTTGATTGATACTCCGTTCCTTTTGGTCGTAGCGTGATGATATATGATGATGATGATGTTCTTGTAGCCGGTGAAGGCTACGACTTCCAGTCTCAACGGAGACCAGCCAACTAAGCAAGAGATATGTGTGCGCAAACACAAGTGCACTATCTGTTCCCTCTCTCTCATAATCCATAATGGGATGGTTAACCGACACGACCGGGGAGAGATCATATATATAGAAAACATATACTACTTTTTTTAGACTAGCTTTGTCCCGCGGTACGACAATAACCGCGGGTAACACCGCGGGGTTCAGCTAGTTTTATATGAAATCGGTGTGAGATGTAAGAGAAAAATGGGTTGTTGGTGGTTTCTATCATGATAACGCCGAGTTATACTAAATAATAAACCTCCTTGAAAATATTATTTTTTTAAGGGCACATAGAAAGAAGGCAATTTCGAGTAAGCACACTAGGATAAGTGAGCTTATACCTACGTAACTGCAATCTATAATTTGATTGCAGCTTTAGCTTGTGGTGGTCGTTGGAAATAATCCTTTATGTATTTCATTTATTCCTAACCGCCTCCAGTGATATGAGTGACTAGCCGACACACGCAACCTCGTTTGCGTCTCCTATTGCCCGTAGCGTGATAATTTTCCCCCGTTTTTGTAACATTCTTCATTCTTGCTCCGCTCCTGTAGGTCTTAGCGTGATGATATATAGCCTATAGCCTTCCTCGATAAATGGGCTATCTAACACTGAAATAATTTTTCAAATCGGAGTATTTCCTGAGATTAGCGTGTTCAAACAAACAAACTCTTCAGCTTTATATATTAGTATAGATAGATATGAACGACAAGTGGTGGCAGTTTTAGTGGTGGTCGTTGAGAATATGGTTTATTTTTACATTATTTGTTCCCAACTGCCTCTGGTTATGGTTGTTTAGAAAGAAAATAAAAACATTGATAATAACCGCCAATAGTTTTAGTGGTAGCAATTGAGAATAAGCCAGAACTATTACTCTTCATTTTGATTCGTCATAGTCAGGTACAATCTTTATTTGTAAAATACCAACAAACTACACATTTTCCAATCGATAGTTAATCCATTGCCGAACCATTTGGCGTTCGGTGTAAAAGCAATAAAGCTCAATAAAATGTACAGACTCATAAACATTATTTATGCAACGATATGTCAGATATTTCACAAAAATATTGTAATATTTTCCACATGACATGTATCTTTATCGTTACGTAGTATAAAGTTTCTTGGATCCTTTAAACTACTCAACAGATTTTGATGTAGTTTTCAGTTATAGATAGAGTAATTCAAGAGTAAAGTTTGTATGTATAATTAATGCATATTGTAGTAGAGGAAATTCGATAATCTCAAAGATTTTCGTGCGATGCCGGGCGGGTTCGCTAGTGTTTAATTACACTTTATTTGCGAGAATTACTTTTTAAAATTTATATACTAAGCACTACTAATAATGTCCGAATGGTTGGAGGTTCAATAATACAGAAGCATCACTAGGCCGCCAAAGTGTGGGTCACCATGCTGCATTGTTACATTGTCTGTACGAGCAATTAATATGATGACCACCACTCTTGGACTCTGCTTATGCTTTCCATCAGACAGAATAGAGTCATTTTGGCAGGTCATACATAGAAAAAAATGCTTCGTTATAATACCTATGTAAAAGATCTCTCAATAGTGACCACTAGGACTCCAGCTAAGAGTAAACTTGTGTTATCAGGACCAAGGCTCTCTATTTCTTTACCAGCCTATGACGTCATTCCAATTGGGAACTTCTTTTTTGATCTCATCACATCATATCAACAGGCTTTAACAGCCCACGGCTGAACATAGACCTCTCCTTAAGTATGAGGATTAGGACTGCTATTCCACGCGGCGTCGTGGGCAAGACGGGTTGATACAAGTGTCAAGTTTTGCTACCTTTTGGATGAATAGGGATGATGACAATCTTCCTTCAATTCTTTATCCATCACCACATGGATAGTACATCCTTTTTAATATTTATTAAATACTAGCTGAACCCCGCGGTAATACCCGCGTTTGTTGTTGTAACCGTGGCTAACGCCGCGGGACAAAAAGCTAGTCCAAAAAAAGTAGCTTAAATTACTCCCAGGAGCATCAACTACCTACCCGTGAAAAAAATCGGTCCAGCCGTTCCAGAGATTACCCGGACAAAAAGACAGACAAAAATTAAAAAAAAAAATTGATACATGTATCGTGTATACATACATATGCATTTATTTAAAAGCGGTTAATTTTATATTACAAACAGACACTCCAATTTTATTTATTTGTATAGATTGTCTACATATTGTGTGAATTTAAATTCATGCCAATTACAATAAATAGTACAATCTCAGTACGAGTATAATATTCATTCATCGCTTTGACGAACGAATTTATAAAGAGATTTCGCTGAATTTTGAATGCAAAGAATACCCTTTAAACGCCTACCCTTTGCATTCAAAACTCAGGCGAAACAGATAAAAGGTATTTATCAAATACACCGCCGCTGTTTAAATTCATACAACATTCATTTCCCTATATTGGACAAATTTATGACATTCGTAATAATAGCGCCTGTCAGTTTATGCATAGCAAAATTATTTTAGTCCGTAAAATCATTCTATTTGCAGGCGCTCTTATTTTGATTAAATTGTGAACGTTATTGAATATTATTTATTATTATTTATTTATTTATTATTATTTATTCATTTATTATTATTTATTCATTTATTATTATTTATTTATTTATTTCGTATATTCCTATTTATCACAGAGTTATCCATCCTATATCATGTGGTTAGAGGCAGTTTTCAAAGAGGAGTTATATAGGGCAACAACTTCATTATAAATATGGTGACTTTCTCTGCTTTTATATTCGAATTATAACTTTCAGGATAAGTAAATGCTAATTTCCAAGTTAAAATACTTCTTGTATAATTATTTCTTATCACTTTGTAAGCTTAAAATAAATCTGTGCAGTTTTTAAGTACTACATATATCCACCACATTGCAAAGGTATCAACCCTTTAAGTTTGTCATGTGGTTTGAGGCAGTTCTTATGTTTCAAAGAGATGTTACACAGGGTAACAACTTCACTAGAAATATGGTTACTTTATCTACTTTTATATTTGAATCATAGCTTTTACGATGAATAAATGATTATTTCCAAATTAGGTACAATACTTTTGGTATATTTATTCGTTAACACTTTTTGAGCTTTAAATAAATCTATGTAGCTTTTAAGCGCACGAACATAATTATGTTTGATCATTTGTAAATGCCTGTTTATTTTTTTTTAGAAAACTTCTCTAGTATTGGAACTGTACATGGATGTTTGTTACTCTTTCACGCAAAAACTACTGAACGGATTTGGATGAAACCTTACAGTAATATAGCTTATACATCAGAATAACACATAGGCTACTATTTGCCGCGATAACCGACATATACGCGGGCGGAGCCGCGGGCAACAACTAGTATTTAAATAAACATTAGTCAGGGGCACAGCGCGTGAACTTCCATCCTTTATCTTTGTCAAAACATATTCCATTAACCAGAGCCTTCCCCGAAAATACGATGACATATAAATACCTATTTCTTTTTTGTCGTTATATCAAGTTATACACTTTTAGTATACAATTATCTACACATATAATACCTTTAAATGATCAATTCTTATATATGTTACCGTGAGATTGTCAAAACCGTTAGATTGTAATCTATCTCGCGAGATTGCAAACAGTCGAAAGATTGTGAAATTGATTGGTTGAACAGCATCTCACAGCTTTAGAATTAGTCATATAAAATTATTGTGACAGCAAAATATTTTAAGTAGGTAGCTTTCGATTATGTTTTTTAGCAGGTTTGGGCGGATTGGCATACTTACAATACGACGACAATAGATAAGTTGATACTACTAAGTTAGGTACCTACTATTCCCGGTGCAGGCGACTAGCCACATGTCATAGCAAGAAAAAGTTGATTATGGATAACTACTAGTCATACAGAAGAAAACGTTATTTAGTAGAAACTTACCTTAAATAAACAGAGGTCCCAATACTCTTTTCAGTGTCCGTGCACTCTGCTCAGACCCCAATAAAACATTTTATGACCCACTAAAATTTTCTTACAGTATACTGACCAATTCAATTTAATCTTTAAGGTTGTAAATATAAGCTTTATTTTATGTTGATGATAAAAAGCCTCTTATTTTAAAAGGCTTTCAAGTACTGTGTTACTTCTATTATTAAGTTTTTTTAAGTAAACATAGGTTTATATATAGGTACCTACTACGGATTTTGACTACAGAACTAATTCCAACAATTGTACCTTAGAACGGTAATAATATTGAAGCCCTTAGCTTTGTTATAAGGTTTAGTGATTCTGAAGACTATTAGAAATAAGGTATGATATTTAAAACTGGTGAGTTAAGAATATTTGAATAGAATTATGAGTAGGTAAAATTACTAAACAAGGCAAACCACATTATATAATTTAATTTCTCAATAGAAAAGAATATCATACATCATTTAGTCATAAATATAAAACCTTACATTTTATTCAAAGGTTACCTTAAAAGTAAACGTATTTTAATGTAATTTTGATAAAAACTTAACAACGCCTTTGAAATAAAATATCTAACAAACTATAAGTTGTTGCTATAAATTATTGTCAGGCGCTTAGAAGAAATATAATGTATTTCATACACAACATACTGTTCTTGGTTCTATTTACTAGCAACGTAACACACATCCTTTTCTTCTATGTGATTAAATTCTAACAAACGATAAAAATTTAGGACAAAAAACTTTTTGGCAACTTCGAACATAATTTCAGGTGGCACTTAAAGAAAATAAAATTGGTCATAATGATGTTTTTACCCGACTGCGAAGAAGGAGAGTAATATTTTTATGTATGTTTGTACATTTCTTTGGCACGCCCTAGAGCCTAAACGGCTTGTTGTATTTTTATGTGAGTGGTCTCAATAAATTCGTCTTTGTCGTAAGAGTGACACTGGGTACATCGAAATTAAAAAAAAAAACAAAACTAAGTATTTTTGGTGCCAATAAGTACCTAATCTAAAAAAAGTTTTTAAAATACATCGAGTGTGGTATCAAAGTAAAGAATATAACTTATACGTTTTATTTAAAAAAATGATAATAAAGATGGCAGATACCGACGCAATCGGGTTCTTTTACTAATAATTAATTTTACTTGTTCTACATACCCATGAAACTTTATCTTTGCTACTTAGATTACACATTGTGAGTGAATTTGACTGAATCCAATTATCTAATGTCTGTTTATAAAACTTATCTCATCATATAGTTATTAGTTTTTTAATAATGTAGACGCATTGCTATATATATATACTGTAGGTACTTATTATAAGAGAAACATGTTTTTAAGCTTTGCTTTTTTGTTCGTTGATATCCTCTGTTTATCACACAACGATTATTCTTTCAAAATTAGGTAGTCTAAACCAATATTCTCGGAATTTCGCCACTCACTCCCGTATGAAACATTTTGGTAGGTTTTTGAAGAACTAAATAAATAGGTATATTCTTGTATACATATAGGTATAGTTCATGTCTTCAATATTTAATTATGTTTTTCCAATTATAATTGTTAAAACACTCAGAAAATTAATTGCTGAAACACTCACTTTTTATTTTTTCGCGTTTGTAACATCTTTAACATTCCTGTTTCGTAATGGTTCATAATAATTAAATTGTAATTTGTAAATTAATTATCGAAAAGGATCGGCGTAGGGTGGTTTCACCCACAGAGATCCTCAGCTATAAGGTGGAGTCGGTAAACCTAATAAATTAACCGATGCGACTTAGCGAAAACCACATGATTACCTACATATACAGGAATCAACTTCTACATAAAACAGACAATATATAAGATTGTTATTTGGTCAAAATAATAATAATAAATAAATATTTCAGACATCTAACACACAACGCGATCTAGTCCCAAGCTAAGCGGAGCTTGTGTTATGGGTACTAGACAACTGATATGAATACATATATACTTTTTTTTTTGTAAATACATACATATTATACATATAATATTTTTTTCTTCGGGATATTCTACTTACTACCAATTTCTGTGGCCAACGACGGCGAAAACGACGGACTTTCACTCATTTTAGGTACCCTCTTAAGGGTAAAATTATCTTAAAATAACTTATTAGTGGATGTTTAAAAATTAAAAGGCAAAGTTACAATTTTTAAGCCCCAGATGTTTAGCCTCTGTGTCCTTGAGTCGTAAATCTGATTGTCACTTAATTAGTTAAAACTGAGTTTTGCACCGTGACACTGCACAACAACAATTAGTAACTTTGTAAGAAATAAAATAAACAACTTTTAATAAATTAATACTCGCAAATAGCCAAGATCTCAAGGGAGTAGAGCTACGCTGATTTCCGTCTCGTCGGGGGTAGTACTACCCTCGCACAGAAGAGCAACCTAAAATGACCAGCATTCGCGCAGTCGTGTTTGGTTGGTGAGTGCGAGATAGGAGGCCTAATAAGCAGATACATCTCAATAGTCCGCCATAGTGAGGGTCACCTTGCTGCATTGTTGCAATGAGTATGGTGACCACTACTCTTAGAGTCTGATCATCCTTTCCATCATGCAGAGGAGAGTCACTTTGACAGGCACATATAAAAAAATACATAGCCAAATCTATACTGATATATAAAGCTGAAGAGTTTGTTTGTTTGTTTGTTTGAACACGCTAATCTCAGGAACCGCTGGTCCGATTTGAAAAATTCTTTCAGTGTTAGATAGCCCATTTATCGAGGAAGGCTATAGAGTATATATCATCACGCTAAGACCTACAGGAGCGGAGATACAATGAAAAATGTTACAAGAACGGGGGAAAATTATCACGTTACGGGCATTATGAGACGCAAACGAGGTTGCGTGGGTCGGCTAGTTAATAATATAGATAGCCTATAAGAACTCAAATGAACTCCCAAATTCAATAAGACTTTTATTCCTACAGATTATTCGAAGAGAACCAAGACCTGCTGAACATGTTCGAGAAGTTCCGCCAGTGCCGGACGAAGGAAGAGCAGATCAATTCCATGGAACTGGCGGAGCACGCTAATAATGTGATGAACACCCTCGACGAAGGCATCAAGGGGCTGGATGACTTGGACAACTTCTTCGCGTTCATTCATCAAGTTGGAGCCAGCCATAGAAGGATACCGGGGTTCAAAGTGGAGTATTTTTGGGTCAGTATATATAGTTTTTATACACTTTATATGGCCGATGGTTGACAGAATTAACCGTTATTGTTTATAATAAGCTTTCACGACGATATCTAAATTATTTTATTGCTAAATCTATACTAATATATAAAGCTGAAGAGTTTGTTCGTTTGTTTGAACACGCTAATCTCAGGAACTGCTGGTCTGATTTGAAAAATTATTCCAGTGTTAGATAGCCCATTTATCGAGGAAGGCTATAGGGTATATATTATCATGCTAAGACCTACAGGAGCGGAGCAACAATGAAGAATGTTACAAAAACGGGGGAAAATTATCACTACGGGCAAATAATGGACGCAAACGAGGTTGCGTGGGTCGGCTAGTGTTTAAATAGCGATAAAGTCTTATTTGCTCCCTGCAGAGCCGTATTATCATTTACCAGGACCTCGTGTTGTCTTTCCACAATGTAATCGATTCATTTTAGTCGTAGTCGTAATTCATTCGAAGAGTTCTGTATAACTTCTGCAGACCTAAAATTGCAAAACATTTATTAAAACGCACATTCCTTGAAATTCTTCTTGCATTTTTTTTAAACGTAATTGAAAATGATGTTCTTTTCTTAATGCTTATGTTCGGGTGAAATATATTTTTAATATATCCTTTCTTTTACCGAACTCATATTTGGTACAACATTAAATAAGATTTTTTTACTTAAGATTTAAGTATATCCACCTTTCCGATATCTAACACCGGAGCAAGCATTCTCAATAAATTTTCAAGGGTGGCTCTGGTTCGGAGGATCCAGGGGAGGCCCTTTTCCCACCCTACCTTCGCCACCTTCGTAACGTAAGGTAATATCATTTTCAAGTAGATACTTCTCGCAATAAAATAAAACATATCTGTTTAATTTTGAGAACCTTTAGCAAATGGTTTAAAATTAATTTGGTGGTGGTTGCCTTTTTTAATTGGAGATACGAGTATTTAGAGATCTTTTAAAGTACTAAACTAAACTACTTATGACTTCAGAACTGTTTTACTAGATTTTCATGCTCTAAAATCGATAATAAAGCATGTTTTTCGTTTATTGGTTTATCTATTATATTTAATTCTCGTGTTTCGTTGTGACTCACAATGAACTCCTAAACTATGTAACTGACATTGGCGTTTAATTTTTAAAATTTGTGTTTTACTGTCGTGCCGTGCCGTGTTTACGTCACGCTTAATCCAATAGGAGCCGAGCATGATTGAAAAGAGACGTAGAGGTCAGCTAGTAATTTAGTAATAAAGTCATGTCTTAAAACTTGTTTACTTAACCAACTTACAGTTTCTGATTTTGGGATAAAACTGTACGTAAGATAAAAGACCAAGGCATCATTTCTTCCTACTAAAGATTACTTAAATGTCAACTAGGAGAGAATTTCCCACGACATTAAGACCACCTATCCAGAAAAATACCTATTTCGCCATTATGCTGGCCAAATTAAAGTCGTCCAGTATTGTGGCTTCATCGCCTATTTTACATAATCATTCAAGAAGAATGGCACCGAAATCAAGTACCAAAATCAAAAATCAAGTTTTCAAAGTTGAATCAGAACAAAAATATGTAAAAAGAATTTACTAAAATTGACGTAGTAATCGGTGAACATACATTAAAAAATTGCCAGTCATAGGAACTAATGTTTAAATTAAAATTATCAATATCAAACATTAGCATGTCGGTAACGCGAATCCATTAGATTTCCCCTACCCAAACTTGCTCAACGCGGCTTAAGAAGTTTTCACTTCAAAACAAAACATACATAGGTACAGTGGAACATAGAACCTCCTCCTTTTTCGAAGCCGGTTAATGATTCAGACAACTAAATACTTGGCTGAAATCTGAATTTTCTGGCCGTTTTCACTATAAACTTCTCCACACCACACTATAATAACTTACATTCCAGGAGTTTCTATTCAATACAATAAAAATACAAATAAATACTATTAGAGTGTCTGTTTGTAATATTAAAATAACCGCTTTTTAATCTATATATATATATAAAAAAGGAAGACTGACTGACATACCCAGAGATCAACGCACAGCCCAAACCGCTGAACCTAGAATTCTGAAATTTTACATGTAGGTTCTTTATATAACGTAGGTGAGCACTAAGAAAGGGTTTTTTAAATTCCACCCCTAAGGCGATAAATCAGCGGATGAAAGTCTGCGAGAGCGAAGCCGCGTGCAAAAGCTAGTAAATGCATATGTGTGTATACACGACGCATGTACCAAAATATCATTTTTTACAATTTTTGTCTGTGTGTCTGTTTGTTCCGGTTAATCTCTGGAACGGCTGAATAGATTTTGACGGGACTTTCAATGGCAGATAGCTGATGATCTTAGGAGTAACTTAAGCTACTTTTTTTAGACTAACTTTGTCCCGCGGCTTTACCCGACAATAACCGCGGGTAACACCGCGGGGTTCTTGTCGGCAGGCAGACAGTCATCAATATAAATTTAAATATTATGAGTATAATATAAATATATGCGTAGCTATGTATGAAACGAGGTAGGGACACATTCAATCAAATTTTGTCGGTTGTTAATCCGAATGGCGCTCGGTTAATTTTACTCGACCCATTTTCCAAATGTTTTCTGTTATGATTGGATTTATTGAAATTCGTTAATGGATTTTTGTTAGTTTGTATTGAATTCATTCTCTATTCTTTTTTTAACCGACTTCAAAAAAGGAGGAGGTTCTCAATTCGACCGTATATAATTTTCTCTTTTTTATGGAAAGGAGACTTCCCAACGGTGGTACCATGATAAGGACACTAAGATCTGATAATGGCATCCACAAGAAATCGATCGATTTGGTTCTTCTCGATGTCGGTTATTTATTTTGTTAAAATTTGACTTGTATTTTTGTATAATATACTGTACATAATATTACTAACTATGGATAAACACAATACATCATAAGAAATCAGCTCTTAACAGACTTTTTCGTATAAATAACTTTGAAACTACAATAAAACCTTTCGAAATTGGCCACGGAAAACCCCGACGTATTACATTCAGCAAAGCCATTCACAAGCCAATGTGGGTTGGTCGCAGCTGGCCTTTAAGGCTCTATAGCTGGGTCGGGGAGGCTGCCCAGTTGTGAATATGTAGCTCAAGGGTACTTACGACGACGAACACAAAGAGTAGATGGGTGGTCACTGTTAGGATAGTATGAATTCTGAACTGTGTTGTAATCTCGTTACATATTGACTTCGAACTTACTTTATCATATAGCAATTCTCGTAGTGTCGAATTCGTTTTGTTGGTACTGCATTTCTTCCAAGGATCGTAGTGAGATGTTGAAATCTATACCTATATATTTTATTTTATTAACCGACTTAAAAAAAAGAGGGTTTCTCAATTCGACCGTTGGGGTATCTCCTTTCTTCCTTACAAAATTATTTTGTGTGTTCGCGGATAACTTCGTCTTTCATGAACCGATTTTGATGATTCTTTTTTTAATGGAAAGGTGTGGTACCATGATAAGGACACTAAGATCTGATACTGGCATCCAAGAGAAATCGAGTCAAACCTTAAAGTCGGTTTTATTTTTGTTAAAATTTTACTTGTAATTATGTACATAATGAAAATAAGTAACCTACTTTAAAATTAAATTAAAATACTAGGCAATTAAAACAATGACAGCCTCGTTGGTCTAGCGGTTGGCGTGTGCGACTGCTGATCGTGAGGTCTCGGGTTCGATTCCCGGGTCCGACCAAATGTTTGTATGATCTGCAAATATTTGTTTCGGAGTTTGGGTGTTTTCTATGTATAATATGTATGTATTTACAAAAAAAAAAGTATATAAGTATTTATATCAGTTGTCTAGTACCCATAACACAAGCTCCGCTTAGCTTGGGACTAGATGGCGTTGTGTGTTAGATGTCCGAAATATTTATTTATTTATTAATGAAAATATTTACATACAAACTTCGAAAAATTCCTTCGCATCATTGCCTACTGGTAGCGTTCCCAAAAGACGCAGTATTACCACTTTAAATGGAATTGCTTATTCTCTGTGTGTTCTTTTTATTAGATACTAGTTGTTGCCCGCAGCTCTGCCCGCGTGTATGTCGATTATCGCGGCAAATAGTAGCCTATGTGTTATTCTGATGTATATGCTATATTACTGTAAAGTTTCATTCGAATCCGTTCAGTAGCTTTTGCGTGAAAGAGTAACAAACATCCATCCATCCATCCATCTATACTTACAAACTTTCGCGTTTATAGTATATATAGTCTAGTCTTTATTATTGTATTCTATTCTATATATTTTATTTTTAATATTGAAATTTTAAAATTTGTAAACTAAAATCTTTGTATGTATATCTAGTACCGATTTACTTTTATGATTCATTTTACTTTAAAATAGTTAGATTTACTTTCTCGTCTTACTTGTCCCAATAGGCATTAAGTCCGCCTTGTGCAATTTAATAATAAATATTTCGAACACCTTACACACAACGCCATCTAGTCCCAAGCTAAGCAGCGCTCGGACAACTGACTGATGACGTTGTTTGTTAGATGTCCGATGACTGGTATTTTTTTTTTAAATGAAACCTAGCTAGATCGATTTATGGCCCCCAAAACCCTATGCATACTAAATATCATGAGAAACGATGGAGCCGTTTCTCAGGTTCAGTTTATTAACCGACTTATATATATACAAGGTACCTATTACATTTTAGTGGAACGAACAATGCCAGATGTTAACGCTGAACTACTGAAGTATCAGATTTTAGGGCGATAGCTCATCGATCAACGTTATTAGTAGAGTCTAAAACTTTGTGAGATGATTGATGCAGTTATCGGCAAGAAGGTCTGGAAGTAAAACTAGTTGCTAATTATTTATCTCACGTGTTACGTATTGATAGATGATAGCTAGTCCTACTAATATTATAAACGCGAAAGTTTTTTAGTATTAATGGATGTTTGTTACTCTTTCATATATCTTTAATAAATGGATTTGGATGAAACTTTACAGTAATATAGCTAATACATCAGAATAACACATAGGCTACTATTTGCCATGTAATTGTACTTGTTTATAACTAGTTGCCAACAACTAGTTATAAACAAGTACAATTTTAACAAAAATAAAATCGACTTCAAGGTTCAAATCAATTTCTCTTGGATGCCATCATTACATATTAATGTCGTTATTATGGTACTACCGTTGGAACATCTCCTTTCCATTAAAAAAATCATTAAAATCGGTTCATAAACGACGAATTTATCCGCGAACCCACATAAAAAAAATGTATATATATACGGTCGAATTGAGAAACCTCCCTTTTTTGAAGTCGGTTAATAAATTCCAGATGATTACCTACCTTAGAGAAATAATTACCTATACTAAAAATATAACAAACTAGCTGACCCATGCAACCTCGTTTGCGCTTTTTATTGCCCGTAGCGTGAAATTTTCCCCCGTTTTTGAAATATTCTTCGTTGTTGCTCCGCTCCTATTAGCAGTAGCGTGATGATATATACCCTATAGCCTTCCTCGATAAATGGACTATCCAACACCGAAAGAATTTCTCAAATCGGACCAGGGGTTGAGATTAGCGTGTTCAAACAAACAAACAAACCAACTCTTCAGCTTTATATATTAGTATAGATGACAGTGCTCATTTCTCAATTAACTATTTGTCGAAGCCGTGAATTTAAACCACCTTTAATACACGTTTGTTGGTATGAATATATGTAGATTTTCGTTGATAAATCATGCTCATTAATTATAATAGCAATAAAACTCATTAATCATTTCATTTGTGAAATCATTTGCTTATTTTAAATCGATGTCTATTGAATGCGCATCCATTTTCCCGACTTGCATTTTGATTTATACGGGTAGCTTTTAACTCTTTTTTTCTCCCTTATTTATTAAAGATTTCTGAATCGAATACGAATTTTAAAGCTAGTAACTATACTATTTATATTATTTATTATTTATTTTATAGTGGTGATGAAAACCTATGAGTTTCCAAAGATCTTTTTGACAAATAAATTTTTGGCAAATGCAAATGTAAGAATTGTTCCATTACTTAAATTTCTTTTAATTTATCTTCTCTTTTATTTTATTTTAGAGAAATAAATTTTAAAAATGCTATTTTCTATATGTATTTACGTAAAATCTATTTTTAATATCTATTTATATAAAATTTTAGTCAAACCTTGACTTTGAGAACAATAATTGACAGGACAATACTCCCTTACTACTAATATATAGAGTTTTAGAACAGCAAATTTACCAACATTGTTACATAACTATGTGTGAATCTAACTCGCAAAAGAATTTCTAAAACAAGTATATTCAAGACCTTTTCCTTTTTAAGTGGACTATTTTTCATGTATTCGAAGTTTGATAAAACCTTTTTAGGAATGGTTTCAATAGCTTAGAATTTTCTTTTCTACCAAGTCGTAACGACCCGGTATTGATCTAAATTTAACAACTAAACGTACTTTTGATGCGTAGTGCCGTGACGATTTAATGTGAAAGTTAAAGTTACACGGTAACCGGAAATTAGGGAGAAGACGTGTTCCGGCGTCCGGAGACTACGCAGAATTGCTTGAACCTATGTTATATATTTTAGTAGTGACCAGTGGCTAATTAAATTTGAAGTTTATGTAGATGGTAGAGATGTACTGTTTTGTTCTGAAATCCATGACCGATGTACCTATGCTTTGATTCAATGGGTGACCAGTCAAAAGGAGTTTGGCAGTTGATGATGGTATTTAAGTTAGACCTATTTTGATTTTCCTATCTCATAATTATCTTCTTAAACAGACAACGCCCGCATAAGAAATATACATTCTGTGTCCCACATGGGACACACAAAGTGTTATCCCATTTGGGATTTGAATCCTCAACACTTGGTGTAGTAGAAAGTGGCGGGGCGACCGCCCAGGCCACTAGGCCACAGTCATAGTTTTGTGGTTAATCACACTAATTTAAGCGAAAGTTTATGAGTGTGTATATTTGTTACTTCTTCACGCAAAAACTACTGGACGGATTTGGATGAAACTTTACAGTAATATAGCTTATACATCAGAATAACACATAGGCTACTATTTATACTGTTGCCACACACACACATATATACATTACACATATACTGTTGCCGCGGGCAACAGCTAGTGATAAATAAAAGAAATAAATCTTTAGTCCCAAATTAAGCAGAACTTGTATTATGGGTACTAGACAACTGATATAATATATTTACTACTTTTTTTTTGTAAAAACATACATATTATACATAGAAAATACCCAAACTCCGAAATACACAAATAACAAATATTTTCAGATCATATAAACATTTAATCGACCCGGGAATCGAACCCGAGACCTCAAACACAGCAGTTCATACGTTACCACTGCGTCACCGAGGCAGTTCAATGATATTATGATTAAAATACTGTTAACTATATAAAATATCGGTGATTAACAACATTTAACCATAAAATGTACTAAAAAAATGCGAGGCAGTATTGGGGACTGCATCTTGGGGGAACTGCAACGTCTTTGAAAGCGTTCGGTTATGATAACGCCTAAATATGTTTTCACTACATTCAAATTAATAGTAACTGAAGATTTTCGAAAGAACAGGCTTCATTTACTCTTAGAGCCAGATCAATAGATAAGCGGTTGGAAGAGTGCTACGGCTAAAATACGTATATAAAAAAAAAGTATATAAGTATTTATATCAGTTGTCTAGTACCCATAATACAAGCTCTGCTTAGTTTGGGACTAGATGGCGTTGTGTGTTAGATGTCCGAAATATTTATTTATTTATTATTACAAAGTATAATACATACATATATAATAAGGTTTTATATGTGATATTAAAAATCAATGTTTTAATTTAAGCTTTATATTCCACTGACCACCTTGTCGGGTAAACACTTTTTTGAGAAGAACTGCCTAAGGAACACTACAATACGTCAATGATCAATGTTGGATTAAATTACTATTTTTCTTTCACAGAAAATCGAAGCACCATTCCTAGCAGCTGTGGAGTCGACCCTGGGTGATCGCTACACGCCAAATGTGGAGAATATATACAAAATCACCATAAAGTTTATATTAGAAACTCTCATAGAAGGCTACGAGAAAGCCGGCAATAAGCCTAACTCCACGTGAGCTCAACTATGTACAGAACAAAACGTTGGGAAACATAACTGGAAAGTACCAAACAGATATTATATTGTAGCATGCGGCTAACGTTTTAAACGGGACAAATAAAAGCGACGAGACTTGGAAAATAGAATTTGCCGACTTCGAATACTCCGTTGTTCGTTCCGAAGTTTTCTGGAATATTACTGGTAATAAATAATGTCAATTTAATGAGATTTGTAAGTGAAGTGTACAGACGTTTATAAATGCATCATGAATTGTTTATAATGTGAATAATTATTGTGTATAGACGTAACTGTTATTTTTCGGTCATCTGTATTTAGACTGGTATAGTATGGGACTAAATGTTCTGATTAGGGACGCTTTTTGAATAGTTGTGTAATTTAAATTATAGAAACAAAATGTAGATAATAGTGAACAGATGTGTGTTTAAATTTAAGAAATTTTAAACCAAATAACTTTTATAAATGTCACAAAACGCTTGTTAGAACTAATTTATTAATTAATGTATTTATTTCTAATGATATTCTTCTAAATGTTCTGAGAGTTGGCTGGTCCATCGATCTTGTTGTGTACTTAATTAATTATATTTTTAACTATTCGGCATAATTATTGTTAAATTGCGTCTTCCGTGAGTGAGTGTTGTCGTAGGATCTAAGCATAAGTTTCATGTTGAATAATTTCGTTGAACTATCAGAGTTTACGGCCAAATTTCTAACTAAACTAATGACTAAAATGGTGCAAATTTGTCGAAACATCGAGAAGGCAAAGGTGTGTCTTTATACAGATATTAACTTACTGGCGAGAACCAGTTCCACTTAAATAATCATTTTAATAGACTTTTTAGCACCACGAGAGGTCCATATGTTTGACAGAGATGTAGACAGATCTATTCACGTAATAATACGTTGATTATAAAGATACCCTAAAGTGTCATCTCACGGCCGCGGTGACACTCTAGCAAATGCAGACAATGTAACTATGATGACCACCACTTTGATGGCATTTACACATTAGCAAGCTATTGAAAATATAAGGAGCTGTGAAAAAAAAAAATTACCTCTATTTCGTTTTTTAAAATCAAGTAACGCTAACAAAATGCACAAAATATCTTTGATATTCTTTATTAATATAGAAATATCTCTTTTCTACAGTCTTTGCACAAATCAGATGATTTTTCCATATTAATATATTTTACTAGACAATGTTTCTAAAACTACATCAATAATGTTTAGAAGTGTATGTATGTATCTATTTAAAATATTTTCTACATTTGTAAACTGACATAAAATTAAGTCATATAAAAGTAAAATGTGAAAATCCCGGAATATCAATATTATATATGGCTTCTGATAAATATAAGGTATTAAAATCTCAATTAACCACATTTATTACTATAAAAATGCGCTCAAAACTTAATTTATGATTAATTATTCTACTTTACAATAAGTATATTATCTAAAAAAAATAATTTCATATTCCGGAATAAATTTATATTTCGACTTGACTTGTTGCGTAGTTAAATATCTTGTCTGATATTCACTTGTCCTTTTGTATCAACACGAACATTGCAATTTTGAAGTCTTTATTCGAAGTCGTCAATTAAGTTTATTGACTTCGGTTTTATATAACTACGTCAAAATTGATGAGTCCTGCAACTTAAAGAGATAGACCATCAAAAAAGGGTCATAACATCAAATAGGTAATTTGGTTAATGGTATTTACAGTTATTGTGTTTATGGTAACTTTTATGTAATGCGGTCAAACCGGCGCGGCACGGCGGTAGCAGGTTATTGTTGCATGCTATTTCACACATTAATAAATTCACTTTTAAAGAACTCGTCCATACTATACTAATATAATAAATTCAAAAGTAACTATGTGTGTATATTCTTTCACGGCTAAACCGCTACACAGCACCTTAATTTCATTAAAATAATGAAATTTCGGTATTTTAATTCTTAGCTAGGCTACTCTTTATCGCGATAAACCCCGACATATGTACGGGCGCAAAAAAAAACTAAAAAAGAACGAAAAATCTGCAATGTAAACATTTTCTCAAACAAATCATCTTAAAAATAATTTCGTTAGAGTCTAAATTACATTAATAAAATTTTCATTTTAAATTTTACCTAGATCCGTCAAAGTCGACGTTGGAGTAACGAGCTGCAGACATTTATAAGTTATTGTTTCTGGAAATTCCTCAAAGGCACGCAGAAATCGTGACTTCCTTCTCAATTCGTGAAGAAGTCTTTCGTAAAATGCGTAAATATCAAATTTCCGTCTTTTAACAGTTTTTAACTGGAACCACGTTGGCGTGCATCAATCAACATCAAATTTTGGCAATTTATTTATAAACAGCTTTTAGTTTAATCAGTGAACTCTGACTGCATTTTGACTTTATTGGAAAGAATATCGGACAAAGAACTATGTTTGTATAGCTACTTGACGCTGTCTCTGCTTCTTGTTTTGTAGGTTAATTCGTTGCTAGGAATAATATCTTTACAAACATAAGTACCCCATACGTCGAAGGATACAATGGTGATTTTCATTTCCCCTTTACAGACAAGTATCAAAAGTCCAATAATTCTTTATCCACTTTTGTCTCTGAAGGCGGAAAATATCCATAAGAATCATCCATTTCGTCAATACTACCTACTGGAGCCCAAATAACCTTCCCATCTTTTCTAGAAGGGAGATGAATACACAAAGACACAAAAGCTGCAACGCGATTGCATCTCTCGAGTGACAGCATTCGCTTACCATCAAGTGACCTGATTGCCCATTTTCCCCTTTTCATTTAAAATTCTGAAATTTGCATACACACATTTGTACAAGGACATAGGTAAAACCGATGGTAATCTATAGATAATTATGGCTTTTACTATTTTATTACGCACCTCTGTTATAAGAACCCTTCCATCATCACTTCATATTAACAGTCTTTAATAGACACAGGTAAATCCTTAAATAAAATGAGGTTCTGGTCTCCTTCATCACGGTGACCAAATGGGTTCATTTAGGACACCCACGGCATGAATAGTTGTGGTGACTCTTCATATTTTTAATCCGTCACCACAGGGACTGTTAAACCATTTATTATATAACTACAACCCTTACTAAATTAAAACCCTTCCAAATTAATAGAGTAATTCAAAATTCATGCGGCATTCAAAAATTAATTGCTCTAACGATAATATGAATCATTAAGCTTTGAAATTGTTACAACAAGTTAAATTATTTAATGAGCTCGATTGATTGTCCTGATAAATTAATTATCGGAAGTTTGAGGGTAGCTGAAAGATTTTCTCCAAAATTTTCATTTTATTATGATTTAAGTGATTACGAACATTCGAGAAAGCTTACCACATACCTACTAGTTTTGTTGGTGTATTTTTGTATTAATGTCAACTTTTCTCTTGGTTAGTGTTACTGGACTGTAAAATAAATGGAAGGCAATATAATCTAGGGGGGCTAAGGCAGTGTGGGAAGAAAATATTTCCTTCCTATATAAAAAAGGGGTAGGGCGTTATTCTGTGGAAAACTAAAGCAGTGAAGGGCTATAGTTACATGATAAACTTTAAAACCGATATTTAGATTTTGAAAAGGTTACTTTTTATTGTATTTAAACAATAGTTAAATGCTACCTCAATTTTTTAAATTTATTTTGTGGGTATTTTGTCTAGATCCGGTTAGCAGTTCTATTCTGGTGAAGTATCAAATATCTATTCCAACTTTTACGTTTTTATATAAGTAGCATGTATTCTTATAAACGTCCTTTTCATTCAAAGCATAAAAACCCTTTTAAATTTAACTTTAAAACAGCGGCCACAAATTTCGGCGATCTAAAAAGTAAGAAAAAAAAAAAAAAAATTTACACGTATCGGGAGACTTTGACCCAAGTCCAATGTCGGCGGGTTATTTCGATAAAATAAAACATCTAAACTAAAATGAAATTCAAAGACCCCTAGGGAGTGCCAACACATTGATTTCGATTTGAACTTGTAAAATTGATTTTCTTCTACCTGTTCTGACTTTTCGATGTCATTATATGAAATTGGAAGTTGTAATATTGCAGACGATTTTTATATTATTGCTACTATAAAGGCGATGCTAAAAAGTGTGAATGGATTGTTCTCACTTTGGCCACTGTAGTATCTTAGGCCACAATACCTTCTTGCTAAGGAGGTATTATGCCCAGCCGTGGACTGTTAAGGGATGTTAATGTATGTTGTTATTCTATTGAGACCCTTTTTACAAACACAGGTGGGCCGTCTTAACTGGAATTATAGCGTGACTAAAAAATGGTGTTAGGTATAGCGAGCTTATTGGTACGAAGAATAACAACGGCAATGAATAAGAGCAGTATTTATTATTTAGGAGCCACGGCTCCATAATACTCTAATGTTACATGGTAACGTGTGGCTTCTCCACCAACTTACAGCGACAATATATATACTAAAATCTATCGTTACAATCCATTTAATCACGTCTTATTCTCGACGAGATAAGTCGTGTCTTCATTCTACGTGATCGATAACATCTCATATCTGTAATCAGCTGACCTAGCTGGTCGGTCTTATCTATATATAAATTCTATTGATTTAACAATATATGGCGTAGGAATATTAAGAATATTTTTCTTCGCTTTTTACCAAGTGATTGAGGTTACCCGTTCCATTTGATTGTCAAAATGACTGAATAGATCTAGACGATAGTACATAGACTACATAAAGTTCATTTTCATGGACTGTGGATGGAGAAAAGGATGGAAACTATGGGTATTTTGAAGAGTGCATGTCACATATGTTTGTCCTTGCACTAGAGAGGCGACTAGGACGGGGCCATCAGTTGAACCACGGTATTTATGATAATGTTTATCAAACGAAATACTCGTAGCGTCATTATACCGCGCCGTACCATTCTGCTAGTATCGTTGTGAGTTATGATGTTTGAGCAATAAAATTTTTGATTACGGGATGGGTTCAATTAAAGCGCATTTATAATCTCGTTAAATTTTACTTATTTTAAGCATTGAATGAATCTTTCATAGACATTGAATGTTTCTATCAGTAAGTCGTTTAGTAACTGTGATTTATTTAGGTTAGGCTTTCTTATGTTGAATGAAATCAAAGTAATTTCTTTGTTCATGATAATATTAGTCAATATAAAAAGCTTGTAGCGGCTATGTTATAAAATTACATTATTGTTTATAAAACAAGTATTAAAATAAATGTCTGTTCGTCTACTTAAAACAATTTGTTTCACTAGAATCATAAAAAACCATTTTATGATATTTTTGCTCGTTTTGCCAAATATTAAAAAAACGCACACATAATCATGTTGATTCTCTATGGAAATAAATACACATAAACAATCTAAACTGCTTTTACCATAAATAAACATAGAAAAATTGCGCAAATATAAATTATCAAAATGTTAAAATGTAGTGCCGAGAACAGCCCTTCAACTCTAAAAATAAAATAGTAACTTCTTATAAATAGCTACAGTAAGGAAATTCTTCACGGATTAATCTCCAATGACGTCATAACTCACCTCAGACGCTGCCAACGGTACCTGTCGGCTTTAAGCAAAATATTTACAAAGATGTCGACCGAGTTATGGCTTAGTAATAGATTCATGTTATCAATTTGTGATAATTCATGGACGCAAATTATCATATCGACGTAGGAATGCATATTTGCTGTAAGTAGGCATATTGCAATTGTTCACCAGAGCCAAAAAACTTTATTGATTTCGGAAAAAAATTAATAGTTTCTGACCTATCCATGATATTGCTACCATTTTTGGAACATAGGTTTATTTAACTGCCAGTCACCATTTGCAATGTAAACTTTTTATCCAAAGTTACTATAAGTATGTGTTTGGCTAGTTACAGCAATCAGTTTTTTAAATCACATACCTTTAAAACGCTGTAACTAAGGAAGAAAAATGTACGCGTAGATGGAAATATTATCAATTTACAGGCGGTAAATGTGCTGTATGCAGTAAATTTATTTATATGGTTACTGCAATTCAAGGTGTAAGATTAAATTTATAATTATGATTAGATCTAGAAATGCAGTGGGTTAGTTGGTAATGTAATGTTTGGTTGAAATAAAATTTCGTAAATGGTTAATTAAATAATTATTTTATTTTATTTTATTTTACTATTGTAGGAAAACTTACTTATGGTCTTTTAAATTGTTGAAACAAAATTTTAAACTCTAATTATACAGCCAGAACTTCTTTTCAACAATACAATAAATTAAGAAAGTATTTTCCTCTTATATATAAGAGATAAAACATAAAAAAATACAAAAAAAATAAGGCTTTAAAACTAATTAATAACGCTAGATGTAAATAAAAACATTGTATGCAATCAAAAAATATTTATTTAAAAGTAAAAAACAGAAACTTAGTAGCAATTTGCCTTATTTTAGAACGAAAATACAATTATAATTGAAACTTAACATGAAGACATTGTGTTCAATCAAAAACATGTAATAAGGGAAAGGTAGTAAGAGCCACGCTGATTTCAGCACGAACGGGCTGGCTCGACTGGGGCGGGACTACCCTCGCACAGAAGACCAACCTAAAATGACAGCATTCGTGCTGTCGTGTTTCGTTGGTGAGTGCGAGACTGGAGGCCCATAGATGCAGGAGTGACGGTTAACGTGATAAGTGTGTGAGCGAAAGAGTGCTCGCGAAGTCATAGTAAGGTTGGATCGAACCGTCGGCTAGGGAGACCCGTAGAAACGGTGGTGCCGCTGGCCGCCCGCGGCATAGAGAGGGGCCTAACCACGGCTAACCACGCTGGGAGGCTGCCCCGTCAGGTCGCGCATAATCCACGGAGTGGCTCGTCGTGCCGGTTGGTGACCGGACGGTGGGACCAGGCGACCATTTCCGGGAGGACTCAAGAACTACGCACCAGAGTTGTCTCCCGTACTGACACCCTTGTACCGCCTGTCCTATTCCTCAGGACTTGTTCCGGGGGCTTGAAGAGAGGCCAACGTTCAACCTATCCCCAAAAAAGGTGACCGTTCAGACCCGGCTGATTACCGACCTATAGCTGTAACTTCCATTGTCTGCAAGGTGCTCGAACGGATCATCAACAAGCAATTGGTCCTCTACTTGTAAGATCACTCCTTGCTAAATGATCGGTAATATGGCTTTAGGCCGAACCGATCCACGGGTGATCTTCTAGTGTATGTCACTCACCTTTGGGGTGAAGCTATTGATGGTCATGGGGAGTCCTTGGCCATTAGCCTCGACATGGCCAAAGCTTTTGATAGGGTTTGGCACCGCTTGCTTCTCTCCAAACTTCCCGCAGTCGGCCTGCCTCCCAAACTCTGCACATGGGTCTCCGCATTCCAGCACCAGCGCCGCAGTAAGGTCCTTTGCGACGGTGCGGCCTCTGATTATCGGCAGGTAAACTCTGGTGTACCTCAAGGCTCTGTCCTGTCGCCCACGCTGTTTCTTCTGCATATCAATGACATGTTGGCCCTAGGCAATATACATTGCTATGCAGACGACAGTACAGTTTATGGGCGATATTTTGGTCACCCTACAGCCAAGTCTGCAGGTGTTGAGGATAAGCGACAGGATTTTGTCGCTGAGTTCAACCTGGTCCTAAGCCGCATCTCTCAATGGGGCACTGAGAATCTGGTCGAGTTTAACGCCAAGAAAACACAGGTGTGCGCGTTATCTACCAAAAAGTCTCCCTTCCTTCCCTTCTCCACTTTTCGGAACACTCAACTGCCCCTTCAAGATAAGCTCGGTATCCTGGGTATGGATGACTGCCATGACCTCAACATGCGTGAGAACATCGAAAGCGTCATTAAAGCGGCCTCGCGAAAGTTAGGTGTACTTAACAAGGTGAGACGCTTCTTCTCGCCCGGGCATCTGTGTCATCTCTACAAGACCCAGGTTCGCTCGTGCGGGGAGTACTGTTTTCATCTATGCGATGGTGCCGCACAGTATCTGTTTGTAGCTTTCGATCGGTTGCAGCGGCGAGCAGTCCGCATCATCGGTAGTCCCGAAGCCACCGAGTTTCTTGAACCTCTGCAGCTGCGAAGAGATATCGCCTCTACGGCAGTCCTCTATCGCCTGTATCATGGAGAGTGTTCTGAAGAGCTCTTCCAACTGGTTCCCCCTTCTCCATTCCTCTACAGGACAACACGTGCTGGCCTTCGCAGTCACCCTTTTAGAGTAGAAGAAATATAAATGATTTATCAAAATGCGTTATCTCAAATTTCTAAAAAACCGTGTGTCTAAAAGTACGTGATGATTTGCTGTAAATAACGAAAACTAAAACGATAGGTTCCCTAAACTTGCTGTAAGTAAACGAATGTAAAAATCACACACCGCAAATATGCTGTAAGTAGCGTAAAGTTTTTAAATGGGAAGAAGTAAGTATTTGTAAAGCAAAAAATGCAGTCTTTCTTTTGCTGTAAGTATAAAATGTCTAAAATGACTGGATTTTAGCCTACATACAGCATTTAATCTTGCTAAAAAAAATATAAGTACGGGCGTTTTCAACGGCGTATGTAATTTTTTTTTCATCGTAGAGCCACAGGACCCGGGTCAGTCGATGCGGCTTTTTTTTCTGATTCTAATGATGGTAAAAAGTCACTTTAGGTATTTTGTCTACTTACAGCAAATATGCTTTCCTACGTCGATATGTTGATGGACAGCTTTCAAATCGTCTTTAGAAATTGAAAGCGTTTATGCCTCTCCACATAATGGCTCGACCAAAATGTTATCTCGGTCTCGCTAAAAATTGGTTTGAAACAAATCTTTCGTTGCTTTAACTGAGTGAATAAGGACCAAACTAGAGGGACGAGGATAATTAAGCGGATGTATTGGTGAATTTAAGAAATTGCTCGGAAAGTGAACTTTTAGAGGAATGCTTACATTTCTGTTGATCAAAATGTCTGTTGCCGAAATATCCCTGTAATCTCTTACAAATTAACCTTGTATTTATCTGAAAAGCATTTCGGTAATAAAATATTGGCAAACATGATTGTAAATTAACCATCTGTATAAAGACCACGGCTATAATTTATTTCAGGTCTAGTGTTGTGTCAAAATTTATAGGTATTTTATCCGAGTATAAGGATGCGAATGTATATTTGTTTAAATGGAATATTAAATATATATTGACGTTATTTGATTCTTGACAGATACGTTTTGTTTGTTTTTATTTATTTCTTATCGATAAATTACCGATTGTGAATAACATTCAGAATCGCTTAATTCTGCGCGATTCTACGAAGTTTTCTTTTATGAAGTATTTTCAATAAGTCAAATACATTTTAAATATACTATAATTTGAGTTTCTTGTCTAGACAGGCACCCATTCTTTGAACTTTTTACGCCTATATTGATCGATAAACGTTCTTTTACATTTAAAACAAAAAGAGTGAAGTTTATTTTACACAACGGGTAAATTTATGGCGCCTACATACACTATGGTTTAATACTCTCACGAAATGTAAGCAAATTTACCATAATTTATGTGTTTGTATACTACTTCGATCGGTTCGAGTGTATTTTTCACTTCTTTGCGGTTATATTTTTCTGGGGGATTTTAAAAATAAGCGCGAAAAACAACGTCACAAATATTGGTGTATATCATCTTTAAAATGGTAATAGCTATATGTTATACAAGAGTGCAAAGTTTCTTTTTAACTGCGTGCTCAATTTTGATGACCAAGTAAGCGAAGGATTCTAAAATTGAATGTATGATAAATTCAGCACCATGGAGGTAGAAGTAAATAGGTTTAATGATGTTTTGAATTCATAAACTTAGTGCACACAATGTTCTAAATTCAATTTACTTTATCCTCTAGCGGATAAAAACGGCTTTTGCACTTAGATATCGAAGGGCAAAAATACTCTTTCCGAGATGGGGGGATGAAAAATTGTTTTGTTTTTAAGCGACTATAATATGAGAGGTATTATAAAGCCAACTGAATCATTAATTATGTCGTAAGCTAGTCTGGGTATAGCTTTAATAAAAAAAGGTTCTAATAAGGAATTCATTGCAGTTTCTTCCCCGCTCATCGCCTGTGCTCAATCCACAAGGATTATTACCACAAAAAGGTCTCATAAATACGATTTCTGTGGAAGTAGCATAAAGTTAGTAACATCATTATTTGCCTCTTCTATGAGTAGGCTTGTGCAAATGCAAAAAAAAAACTGTCATTGTTTTTTTTAAGTCATTGATTTGAAAATGGAATCAAAATAAATTGAATGAAAATGTATTCATGGCACACAGAATAGAATACAAAACACGGAATGGAGTAATAAATACAATGTTACAAATGTATACCACACTCGGAAGGACCTGCATAAATATATGGGTTAGAATGTTTCACCCATGTTAATGTCTCTACACGGTGCTAAACTGTGTCCCTGCAGCGCTGGTTTTCAGGTGGCACTCTCGACTACAGTTTTACAGAAGACTAGCAGACCCACGCAACGTCGTTTGCGTCTTCTATTGCCCGTCGCGTGATAACTTTCCCCCGTTTTTGATACATTTTTCATTGGTGCTCCGCTCCTATTGGTCTTAGCGTGATGATATATAGCCTATAGCCTTCCTCGATAAATGGGCTATCTAACACTGAAAGAATTTTTCAAATCGGACCAGTAGTTCCTGAGATTAGCGTGTTCAAACAAACAAACAAACAAACTCTTCAGCTTTATATATTAGTATAGATATAGATTGCAGTGGTATGCAAACTATCCCTGCTAATAAGTTTGATTCCAGACATGTATCTTTTTTCCAAAGTCAGTTCTCTTTTATCTATCTTCATTTGTACACTAGATTTTGTCTGCGGCTCCGCCCGCCTGATCTATTCGGTTATCTCAGTAAGGAATACCCGTAAAGCGTGACAGACAGATTTACTTTCGCATTTATAATACGTATGTATTACTTTATACACACGAAAAGACGGGTCATTTAATGGTAAAGTGACATCCATGGACATTTATGACTGAGCGCCTCAATTGCGTTCCCACCTCTATTTCTTTTTTTAAAAAGTAAAGTATTGAAACAAAAGGACAACTAATTCTCTATAAGTTAAGAGCGTTATAAAGTCTTAAGTATGTCATGTACTGTTGAATGTTAAAGTACATAACTATGTTGTATTAAATTTATATAAGTAATGAATGTATTGTATGTATTAAAGTGTATAAGGTCGGTGTTATCAAGTGTTAATTTGATTTTAAATAAATATTATTTGAAAATTTACATTCTGTATGTTTTTTTTCTCCCTTTTATCTATATTAGTAAGAGTAGCTACCACTATCAAGAAGTAAAGCCACCCTGATTTCAGCAAAAACGGGCCACCTCGACCGGGGCGGTACAACTGCGCACAGAAGATCAGCGTAAATTGATAGCGTTCGTGCTGTCGTGTTTCGTTGATAAGTGTGAGACCGGAGGCCCAATGATGCAGAAGCATCACTAGGCCGCAATAGTGTAGGTCGCCATGCTGCATTTCTGCATTGTCTGTACGAGCAATGAACATGGTGACATGGTACTCTTTGACTTTGCTTATGCTTTCCATTAGGCAGAGTATACTTGGCAGGCCATACGTACTAAGGAGAGGCCAATGTCCAGCAGTGGACTAGAAAAGACTGTTGATGATAATGATTGAGGTTACCAGAGCTGAAATCTCACTCCTGTACCTGAGAGCACCAACGATCCAGAAGTCGAGACACTTGAATCTACAGCTGACTGCCTCGTTGGTCTCGCGGTTGGCGTGTGCGACTGCTGATCATGAGGTCTCGGGTTCGATTCCCGGGTCGGACCAAATGTTTGTATGATCTACAAATATTTGTTTCAGAGTTTGGGTGTTTTCTATGCATAATATGTATGTATTTACAAAAAAAAAAGAAAAAAAGTATTTATGTATTTGTTTCAGTTGTCTAGTATCTATAACACAAGCTCTGCTTAGCATGGGACTAGATGGCGGTGTGTGTTAGATGTCAGACATATTTATTTATTTTATTTATTTTAGCTTATTTGCCCCTGTACTATAAAATATCCCCAAATTTATGTTCCTCCATCATCGATGACCTTCTTACCGAAATTATATGAATACTTGGCAACCAAATGTCAGTCAAATATCGTCACACAGTGAAGCAACTACAACCCATCGTTACAAACAGTACCACCAAAATATAAATATGTATATAGTTCACATACCTATTGCTTATCGGATGCGTTCATCATAAGACAAAAAGGAAACATAACCAACAATATATCAAACATTTCGTCACCATCCCTTTAAAGGCAGCACTCATGACGAGGGAACTGAGAAGGTTTCTACTAAATGATCCTTATCACAACTCTGTAATGTTTAGTTTTCCTTGATGATTGCCGAAGCTGGTGCGATGACGTGCAGTAGCCATAATTACGTATATGGATGTGACATTATCATACAATTGCACAGACAGAAATGTATGGACAATGCGGTTAAATAGTGATGCGACATGTGCGAATATGAAAATCATTTTTCGTTTTTTTTTTGTAATTTTTTTTTCCTATATTTCTATACTTTTTCTACTACCTGTTAATGAAGATCTCTTAAATCTTATTTTGTGAAAGAGACGGAGGTAAATAACATGAATTCAGGAAACAACACGTTAGATGCTTTTAATAGATCTGCTGATGTAAGATTCACTCGTTTCAGTTCCCGATTTTTAATTAAAATGTAATATTCGTTAACTCCCAAAGACAGTTATCAGCAATAAATTTCCCCCCAATACGTAAATGATTCTAACGTTATATGACACACCGCAAGGTTTCATTTTTTTTAACATCTTTTGTTTTAAACAATACATCAATCGTACAATACATTCTCATTCACGTCGCTATATTTCACAATTACTTAGAAATAGGTTTGTTGGCTGAAAAACGAAACTGAATCGTAATGTCACATCAAACGCTGTTCCCTAATATTATATGAGACAATTTCAGCCGGATCCTGTCATGCCACGGATGGTCGCTACACTTTCATCTTCAAATTGGATTTGTGAGGCCGGCGAAAATTGTCAGCGACACGCGAAAAATAAAAAGTACATTAGAACATGTGTGAGTGTATATAAATACATGTTTTTGATTCAATGGGATTACCGAAATATGCTTTTGTATTCATAAATAACTGTGTTTTTTTTATGGAATAGGGGGTAAACGAGCTGACGTATCACCTGATGGTAAGTGATTACCGTTGCCTAAGGACACCCGCAACACCAGAGGCATCACGAATGCGTTGCCGGCCTTTGGGGGATGGGGAGGGGGATGTGGGGAGGGGTTGTGATATGGGCCTCCGGTATCCTCACTCACGCGGTGAAACACAGCGCAAGCGCTATTTCGCACCGGTTTTTTGTGAGGCCGTGGTATCACTCCGGTCGAGCCGGCCCATTCACGCCGAAGTGTGGCTCTCCCACGGTATCGCTGGTTATGTTTACAGAACATTTTTAGGAAAATGTCGATACAGTAATTCTAAGATGTTTGTTTCCCATTAATTATATTATCAACCATCAACTTCATAATGAAGATAGCTTCATATAATACGAAGTGTAAAAGTTTTTTTGATAAAGTATTCAAATGCAATAGATATCAGCAGTAGTTCTTTACCATTATAGATAAAGCTTGTGTGCTATTTCAAATGTTAAACTATCTCGATTGTTTAAAATTTGAAATCTCTCTTTATTCACTTCAGTTTAGTCATTCTGACACTGTTGAGTAACTATGTTAAAAGAATCTCTGTGTAAAAACTTAATAATGTCATTATGACTAAACGACTAGACTAGGTATACATCTAGTCTTGATAAAGCAGTAATCTTTTAGATTGCCGTTGAATTCAGATTTGTTGATCGAGTTACATGTAAATAATTGACAACAATTTATATATTTCTTAACACATAGTTTTTACTCATAAGACTCCTTCCTTCCTTTTTACAAATTATCTTAAGTTCTATTACATTTTTTCATTCATAAATCAGTTTTAAATAAAGTTTTAAATCAAATAGTTTTAAAAAAGTACACAATTTTTTTTCGGAACATTAACATTTACAATCCCATCACTAGTATCTGTACGGAGCACTTTAGTTTTAAAAAGTTATAGCCATCAACTAGTCGAATAAATGAGCTGTTTTATTTTTAAATTTATTGCATAACCGAAACTCACTAGACATCGTTATTAATAACATAATAAGTTTTAGTGGATCTATCGATTTATAGTACGCGTTTTGTCGATTAGTAGTAACGTTTCGATATTTTTATTCAAAAAACAAGGTATTTTAATATTGTATTTGATATAAAAATAACTTGTGTGATAAATAAAAATAACTGTTTGTTTTTTTAAGAATAATAGCACTGTAAATATCATTTTAATCCTCCGAAGTATCAAAAACCACTTAAAACGCGCAGACCCAATTTTTTCTATTTTTAATCGAGCATACAATTTATTGCATTTGATTTCACATCAGCGCTCTAGGATACTCACACCGGTGTAGCAATGCGGTAATAGCGTCTACACTCGTTCGACCATTTTATTTTTAATATTTATCAACAGATATTTCTCAGTGGAAACTTGTGGTTTTTGTGTGTGACAACATTTACAGATTGACATCTGACAGTTTAAAAAATGAATTTCAAATTTAAATTAAGAATATAAACTTTTGTTTAACACGTTCGAATCAAATGAAAAAGTGAATTAATAAATTAACTATTTTTCTGTTTAATTTAAAAATATTTTACGATGGGTTGTAAATTAACCAAGTTATTGGCCTCGGAGATGAACCATGATGAAATAGACAGGCCACCACCGCCTCACGACCCTCGATCACCGCTGACCACGAAACAGCAGTACTGCATACTGGCTTCGTGGAAAGGAATCTTCCGACAGATTGAGAAGACTGGCATCATATTATTTATCAAGTAAGTTAAATTTCATAACATTTTTTTTGATAATTGTGTTTACAAATATATAATGTATTAAATCCATTAGCCACCTACACCTCGGGATCTGAAGGTTCGTTTCCATAGTCTTTATATTACTACCTTTTTTATGTAAAATCAGAAATAAATTCTATGTGGAAACGTAACAAGCACTCATAAAACGGAAACAAAAAGTGCTCTAGGCAGACTAAGGCAAATATTTTTTTTAATAAAATGTGAATCGAACCCAGAACACTCGGATCAGTAGGCAAGTTACTAAGCTCTCCGTATGAAACATTTTGTGTCATTTCATGACGATTAGTCGTAGTTCAGGCCCCAAAGCATTACAGACAGATTTTTGTTAACGATAATTGAAGAAAACGTCAAGAAATAGCGTACTGCTACTGTAAAGGTTCTCAGTGCACTTCTATGGGCCTCCGCTATCCTCACTCACTCGTTATATTGTGAAAAAAAAACTGTGGCAGGTACCTCTCGTACTCGTTACTTTTGAACTCAATTTACGCTTACGTATTCTGTTTTATTAGACATCAATATATTCTTGGCATTTCAAATAAAGATTATAAACTTTACTTCACTGAATTACGTTTTTCTATTTAAAATGTTTTGGTGCCTCTACATTAATTGGTCTGGACTGCCTCGTTGGTCTAGCGGTTGGCGTGAGCGACTGCTGATCATGAGGTCTCGGGTTCGATTCCCGGGTCGGACCAAATGTTTGTATGATCTACAAATATTTGTTTCGGAGTTTGGGTGTGTTCTATCTATAATATGTATGTATTTACAAAAAAAAAAAGTATATATGTATTTGTATCAGTTGTCTAGTACCCCATAACACAAGCTCTGCTTATCTTGGGACTAGATGGCGTTGTACACACAACGCCATCTAGTCCCAAGATGATAGATGTCCAAATATTTATTTATTATTTATTTATTTAATTTCTTTGCAAAGTATATTTTCAATAGGCATCATTTCGTATGAAACCAAACACGGCATATTTATCTCAAATTTATTTTTTAGTACACTACTTTATGTCGGCTAGAGGGCACCACATTGCATTCAGTGACACGTCATATAGCCTATAACCAGAAAACGATCAAGAAGCTTCTAACGACACCTTATTTGTCCAGTTCTAATGAGTAGTTAAGGAGCTATGAGGGAACAAATGAACATACATACATACATACATAGCCTGTCAAAATCAAAATCCTCCTTTGGCTTTGCCGTAGTCGGGTAAAAATTGATTTAGGCCAGTCGTACAGACTGTTTCGTCTCGCGATTCGCTAGAAAGGGAAGTCATTTAAAAATACGAGAATTAGGAAGTATTACTTTATACTTCCTAATTCTCGTATTTTTAAGTGTGAAGTCAAAAAAAGGGTAATTGTTTTAACAGTTTAAATTTGTATGTATTTTCCACACTAGCGTTTGAACTACTGAGTCAATTTTATTTAACGAAGTGTTATTAGATTTGTAATATTGGCCCGGGTGACATAGACTGTATAAAACACAACGTATTATAAAAACGATAAATTCAAAAGCTACTACACGGAATTTTTTGCTGATATTACTTATAGGTAGACTGATTCTTGAGGAAGTTTTGCTGAATATAAATTTTAAAATGTTTGAGTACATTGGCTCAAATATAACGATATTTGTTGAAGACATCGAAAAAAATTATGTCGCACACCTCGGAGAAACATAGGCCATATTATATTTTCCGTAATAAACCCGTGCAAAGCCGGGGCAGGTTGCTAGTTTTATCATAAGTGCTTACGTAGTCGAGTTTTAGTTTTTGAAGTTTCTTTGCTTTCTGAGTATATTTGTTTTACAATTGAGAATTACACACAGAATGAATAGACACACAGTCATGGCCAGGGCAGGTAATTTATTTCTGAATTAATTTGATTCCTGTGGTGACGGAATAAGATTGGGAAGTCCCCCCTTTCATCCGGTGAGTATTGAAAGAACCGACCATGAGAATAAACTATAGCAAAAAATGCTCTTATTTTACGTTTATTTTTCTTATGGTATAGGTTGCAAACGAGCAGATTGTAAGCGATTACCGCCGCCCATAAGGCGTCACAAGTGCGTTGCCGAACTTTGGGGGATGGGGAAAAGGATGTTGGGAGGGGTTGGGGTATGTGTCTCCGGTATCCTCACTCACTCGGTAAAATACAGCGCAAGCGCTATTTCGCACCGATTTTCTGTTAGGCCGTGGAAACCCCCACGTCAGAGAACCAAAGTGCCCGACATAGCTCTGTAAGTTGGTAAGATGATGTAGGATATGTGACCAGCCCATTGTTGGTCACATATGTTGCAGAACAGAAAACCACTGGAGTAAGCGTGTCTTAGAGTGGAGATCTCGTTTTGGCAATCGTAGTGTGGGAGTCCCTGGCACTGGCAATGACTGGATGCAGAAAGCAAAAGGCCAGGCCCTGTGGTGTTCCTTCGGAGACATCTTTATCTAGTAGACTGGACTGCAACGGACTGATGATGATATCCCCACGGGCAGTCATCCCACCGGAATTAGCGGCAGGGTGGTGTGTCTGAATCGGACCGGCTAAAACCACTCCTGGAACTGCTGTTATTGAGATATCCGGACCCACTTAAAACATTCCCTTTTCCAACTTAAAAGTAAAGGCTGTTTAACTGATCTATAATCTGAGCCTGATCATTTGTTCGGCATCTGAATATAAAATGATTATCAACAGTCTGAGTATCATAGCATAGCCTGGTGTCTTATTTAGGATTAGACGACCGTATGTCACGGTATTATTAATAACTCCTGGGTTCAAATCCTGGATCGGGCCAAAAAAGTGTTGAGTTTTTAGATTATAAAATCCTTAATAACAGCTTGGAGTTTGGTAATTCGGGTCTTGGCCCCCTTGCCTCGGAGAGCACGTAAAGCCGTTGGGATGACTGCGCCTGATCTCTCCCGGTTGTGTTGGATAACCGTCCCATCTAATTATGAGAATGAGGAAAAAGAGAGTGCATCTGTGTTTGCTCACACACTTATTCACTTTTACATCTTCCATTCAGTTGGCTGGTCACCGTTGAGACTGCCGGAATCGGCTAAAAGAACATAAGCATCAATAAGATTATGTACATAAATGTATTTTTATCCAATCTTACATTTAATTTGTATCGCAAAATAATGAGAAGAATAATTACCTTATCAATGGCGGCCTTTCTGTAAAAGAACGTAATGATGTCAAGTTAGAACCAATTTATGCCTACATTGTCTTACACCCAATATCTTGTTTTAAATACAGGGTTATGTTTTGAAATCTTCTCGTTTTCTTTTGATTAATTTTTTTCGACTTCCAAGGGTTTAATTTCTCTAAGACTTCCTAAATTTTTAACTAACCCATCTCTAATCCAAATGTTATAACTGTGTCTGTGTGGGTCACTATTGTTGATCCTAGTGTACAGGAGTTACAGTGGTAGGCGTGAGAGTGATAACCACTGGAGAGTGGTACTGAGGTGAGAGAGATTAGTCCCGCAAACCAAAAATACAGAAAAAAAAATATATTAAAAAAATGATGTTGCCCTTAAAGTTGTTCATTGTTGTTCATTGTTGTTCATTCTTGTTTTGAAATAATATAAAGTTATAAAGAGACAAATAAAAAAAAATACTAAACTTAAATAATCACGAAAAGAGCAACAAAGAAGCTGTTAAACCGGAATTACTATCATTAATGATAATTTTATAATTAACTAGCAGCCCGTCCCGGCTTCGCACGGGGTAGACAATTATTTATTTTTGGAAATTTGGATATAAAAACAGTTTTTCACAAATATTTTTATTTATTAAAAAAATATTATTGATTAAATATATATTAAAAAAAACCCCACAGTTATATTTGTATGTAAGTCTATTTATGTTCAATTTCTTTGATGGTTTAATTGGCGGGCACTTAAATAAGTAATATTTACATAGGATATTATATACATTTTTACTATGTTTTTTTAAGTAATTAGAATAAACGCAGAGTCGAATAAAATATATACAGTCTAAATTAAACGTTGACAACTTTCAACTAAAAATGTATCTACCTATACATCTAGGTATTTCAAAGAAATTTTTGTTCGTGTCGATAGAAACTTGCCTATCATTATTTAGTATTTCCCTTACAAAATTTTTTTTTTTTTTGGTTTTGTTTTTTTTTTTTTTTTTTTTTTTTTTTATTTTTTTTTTTTTTTTTTTTTTTTTTGTTTTTTAATTTTTTTTTTTTTTTTTTTTTTTTTATGTTTGGCCCTGCCATAATGACTCTACTCTGCCTGATGGAAAGCATAAGCAGAATCCAAGAGTGATGGTCACCATACTGTGAACGCAGACAATGCAACAATGCAGCATGGTGTCCCACACCATGGCGGGCTAGTGATGCTTTCGCATCATTGGGCCTCCGGTCTCGCACTCACCAACGAAACACGACAGCATGATCGCTGTCATTTTACGTTGATTTTCTGTGCGAGGGTAGTACCGCCCCGGTCGAGCCGGCCCGTTCGTGCTGAAATCAGCGTGGCTCTACTACCTTGAAAATTAAAAAAGGGTTTGTCATTAATCATTTTCATTCTTATTATTACTTAATAATTTACATTTTTAGTATTTTTTATTTTACAGGTTTACTTTTACATTATATACAGATATAATATTAAGGTAGATTTACGTTTTTTACTTTTATATTTGTCAGTTTTTATCTTAAAGCTTCACTGTAAACTACGTTGGCAGTGGTATTTGTAGATGGCAACAAAATATATTGATTTTCAGGAGATCCCACTCGAGAAAGGGCAACATATAGTTGTCCATGAGAAAAGCATTCTTTTCTTAGGTCGATGCCAACCATCGAAAATGTTTGACCCTGGGACTTATTTATTGTGAGGGCAAATGATGTTTTTAGAGGAAACTATAACCTCTTAAAAGATATAGGCAAGTCCGTAGGAATCATGGGGATCCGCGGTATGTGGGCGAGCTGTCCGGCCGCGGCCCCGGTGATTATAGTGGCTACTATGACGTTCTCCCGCAATTCCTTCACCAGAAGTCTCGTGCCATTGCACATGCTGGGAGGGCATAGGTTCCTCAGCAGCATTACGGGAGTGCCTACCTTTAATTGTAGTTCGTGGGGCGGCAAGCCGAAAGGATTCAGGGAATTTAAAAATTCTTGTGGATAGTGCACTGTATCTTCGATGGTGCATACTGTGTCAATAGATTTGTAAGATTTAAATTCACCGGGTACTTTTTCCATAATAATTTTGTTAATCTCATTAACCGATTCATTTCGCGGGGACACTATCGCTCTCGAACAGAGCCAATTGAAAATTCTCTCCGTAAGATTTTGTATGTCCGGATATATTGTGTCCACAAGAATTTCTAGACTTTGAACGATTTGACCCAATTCGTTATCTAACAATACCTGGGGACTGTTTGCAACCGGAGACGGTAATTTTCCGTCTCCAAGTTTTAGAAGTTTTTGTGAGAAATTATTATCGTCATTGTCACTTAAATGTGCTCTCATATTTGTGCGCAGATTAAGAGTTTCAATCGATTGCCATAAAGTTGATGATTTAAGGCAAGCTCGAATAACGTCAACTCGAGTACCTTTTGTTATAACTGGTAATGTTTGACGAAAGTCTCCAGCTAAAACAAACGTCACGCCCCCCATTATACGGTCTGAGCTTCAGATGTCTCTCAGCGTGCGCTCCACCGCTTCCACGTGCGCCCTGTGGCTCATGGTGCACTCGTCCCAGATGACCAGCGAAGTGTCTTGTAAGAGCTGCCCCAGCGGACCGTTTTTGCGGATCGAGTACACAGATTGTTGTTCCAAAGACACAGCCAATGGTAATTTAATGTAGAGTGAGCAGTCTTTCCATCATTTAATAGGGTTGCAGCAATTCCGGACGATGCCACTGCGACAGCTTTTTTTCCAGATTGACGTACTTTTGCCAACACTAAATTGGCAAGGAAGGTTTTGCCTGTTCCACCGGGCGCGTCCAAAAAAAACAGTTTACCGCTGTGATTTTCAACACTCTGTACTATAGCATCGAATGCTATTTTTTGATCTGCCACCGGCGCTATGGCGGTTTTGTTTACTATTTGAATTTTTTAATTCGTAATATCTTTTGAATGGAAAGTCCAATTTAAATAATTTAAAAACTATTTTATAGGTAGTTAAATGGTCTTGACCATAAAATAATTTATTTGGATAAGGATTAATATAAACACATAAATAGCATGGTTTGGATTTGGTTAGCATTTTCATTAATGTTTAAAATGAAAAAAGTTGTTGTAGTGACATAACTACAATAGTTGGACATATGCTACCGCGGAGTTTTTTGTAGACATTATGATGTTCTTCAATATTGTTGTACATTATTTTGTTCTATCGCTAATAGTTTCGGCAGCGCATTCGACGAAAGACATTTTAAGACTCATTTTTCTACACCTTCGGTTACATTGTTCAAATTTTACCAAGGATCCCTAATTTTTTTCAAAATGAAATGTAGCCTATGTCAAATTGGAAGAATGTAGCATTCTATTGGTGAAAAAAATGTTTAAATCGGCCCAGTACTTTTTGAGCCTATTCATTACAAACATACAAACATACAAAAATAGGTACAAATCTTTCCTCTTTATAATATTAGTGTAGATGAATGTAGGTAATGCGAGTGACAATCGTTAATGGAAAAATATAATATGTAGGTATATGTCATTATTATCTCATTAATCATATCTCTTCACGTTTCGATAATAGTTACTAAACCAATTAGATTCAGGCGTTATCACAAATGTTGGGGTCAGAAAATTTTTATTTACCAGCTTTTCATTATAGTTATTGCTTATTAATAGATATATAATGCATTAATCTATTTGTAACGATTGTTATATAGCGCCATCTAGTAAAAAGTATTGGAACTTCAACGGGCTGTTGAATTTTTAATCCTGCGTCGCACAATTAATATTTTTTTACTAATGAAGGGTTGATTGAGGGGGTGGTATCCGAGGGGAAATCCCCTCGGGTCTGGGGTACTAGGAACCGGGGAACCAGGTACACCCTCCCGTAAACTCCTTTTCAAGATCGAGAAAGTGACGTACACAAATTCCTGGCGTCCATAGGCTACTGCTTATTCTCAGGCAATTTTGTCGTTTGACCGTGTTTTTATCTCATATACACATTCAAAAAGGGAAAACAGGAGAGGTACTTGTCCCTTCTAAAGTTCGATATGGGTCGATAAACTTTATTAAGAAAAGGTAGAGTAGGGTAACTTCTTTAATAGAGTCATAGAGTCACTACAATTTCAAAGACTTGAATTCAATGTCAGAATAAGAAGTGATTTTTATTTTTAATGCTTGTTCTCAGGTGATACTGTCATTTGACCGTGTTTGTGTCTCACATACACACTCAAAAAGGGAAAACGGGACAGGTACTTGTCCTTCTGTAGTTTGATAGGGTCGATAAACGATGGGTATATCTTTATTTAGAGACGGTAGAATAGAGTAGGGTAGCCTCTCTAATAAAGTCACTACAATCTCAAAGAGGTGTGAATTCAATGTCAAAATCAGAAGTGATTTTTAGTGTTTTGAAATACTATAGTAGACAATGTGGTATACTTAAAATCTTAATTCAGTATAAGCGTGATGTCACTTAATTTTATCACAATTATCTTTTTCTTTCTTTTATTTTTTAACCGACTTCATATATATATTTTTTTATGTGTGTTCGCGGATGTCTTCGTCGTTTATGAACCGATTTTGATGAATCTTTTTTTAATGGAAATGCGATATCCAAACTGTGGTACCATGATAAGTATACTAAGATCTGATGATTGCATCCAAGAGAAATCGACTTGAACCTTGAAGTCGGTTTTATTTTTGTTAAAATTTTATTGTTTTAAAGACAACTCCAGCATTGGGAATGTACCTACATCCCCTGTTAACTTTGTCCTTAACAAACATACATGAAATGGACACAAAGAACACCCAGACACAGAACAACAATTTGCGGATCACAAAAAGTGTTGTCCCATGTAGGATTTGAACCCACAACCCTTGAAGTATTAGAAAAGTGTGTGTCAACGGCTGAAACGACTAGGCCAACCATGCAGTCATTTTTCTGCTTTATATGTTTCTAATGATTATAAAAGCCCATTTTTGATTTCGTTTCTATGATAGCTCATAAGGATTTAAAAGAAATAGGTATATTTAAAAATCGAAGCGTTTAAAATGAAAATTCAACAAACAAGCTGTCTGTGTAATAAAATAAACTTTATCAGTGTTTCAGGGATTTGGCCCTTGGTCAAACGGTATGCGTCGTAAAAACTTTGTTATGTCTGCCGTAATTCCAGTTAAACGAGGGGGTGTCGACGATATTTTTACGTTAGATACATAACTATAATATTGTATGCCTACATATGACAGCAAATTTACTTAGACCCCAAAATATAACTGGCTATATAAGTCATTTTTATGATAAAATTATTAAAACCACCTAGTGACCACGATTGATAGAAACCGGTCGAAACGTCGATAAAAGAAGGTACTGGGACCTTTTAAATGTAGTTTGTCGTATTTATTATCCCACAATTGGCAATTGGTCACAGGCTGACTCACTGTGGTGAGCCTGTGACCACGGCCAGTGCAACCTGGTCGAAACGTCAGGCAAATCAGAGGTATGTAATACCTTTTAATAAGTGATCGCGTTAATTCCCGTAAAGATAATTGTTAATACACTAACAGCCTTTCATAAACCACTTCTAGATATAATATACTCTTAAGGAGGTTCTATCCTACCCATAGAACAAACAATATCCTACCTCCCTGGTTAGATGGATTGATACAGGATTTGTATGAAGTTTTCCTCAATCATGTCATGTTTCTTTAAATTTGATACTAACGTATGCAAAGCCACAGTTTAAAGGCAGTTAAAAGTAAAATGTATCAGTGAATGACGAGATTCTATAACAAGTAAAATTTTAACAAAAATAAAACCGTCTTCAAGGTTCGACTCGATTTCTCTTGGATGCCATCATCAGATCTTAGTGTCCTTATCCTGGTACCATCGTTGGGATATTTCCTTTCCATTAAAAAAAGAATCATCAAAATCGGTTCATAAACGAAGAAGTTATTCGCAACAAACATAAAATATATATATATATATACTGTCGAATTGAGAACTTCCTCTTTTTTTGAAGTCGGTTAAAAAATGGTACAAATATAATACTAATAATTTGACAAAAATTTAAGTTTTCACATCTTCAAATTTTTACGAGTTACAAATCAATTTTTTTTTCAATATCTTATCTAAAAATAAATTGAAGTTCGTTATCAAAATTTTCTTCTCACCAAACTGTAAAAATGTTCATAACATCGATCAAATACCAACTTTCCTATGATAAACTTCAAACTTTAGCCGATAGTAGTCTTAAAATCGATTTCATCGAGGAAAACAAGTTTGGAGTAAACTTACCTACCCTCAGCGTATTTTATCCCACAGCTGTATACCTTATAGAGAAAAATGTAACAGAATCTAATTTCTCTTTAACTCCACTTGCATCGGAAGAAGGGTTACGTTCTTCAAGTATATGTATATATAACTAACTGTGTAACGGGTAAAGCCGCGGGGCGAAACTAGTCTAAAAATTGTAGCCTAATCTTACTCCTTATATCATCAGCTACCTATAATTAAAAATATCGTCTTAATTGGTTCAGCCGTTAGTATCGTGTATACTTTCATTGTAGTGCATGTAGTGAAAGCTGTTATTTTTTTTTTTTGAGTAGGCGGGAATCGATTAGACGTATCGCCTGATGGCAACACCAGAGGCGTCACAAGTACGCTGCCGGCCTTTGGGGGATGGTGAGGGGAATAGCGGGAGGGGTATGTGCCTTCGGTATCCTCGCTCACTCGGTAAAACACAGTGCAAGCGCCATTTCACACCAGTTTTCTGTGAATCCGTGGCATCAATCCGGTCGAGCCGGCCCATTTATGTCGAAGCGTGGCTCTCCCACGTATTTTTTTTTATGTTTGGCCCTTCCAAAATGACTCTACTTTGCCTGATTAATGGAAAGCATAAGCAGAATCCAAGAGTGGTGATCACCATACTGCAAATGCCGACAAGGTAACAATGCAGTATGGTGACCTACACCATGGCGGGCTAGTAATGCTTCTGCATCATTGGGCCTCACTTTATATCATAAAAATATTTTACATAATTAATCCAATGAAACCGCTGACAATCCCGTCATTGACTTTTAGTCAATTCAGTTTTTTTCCTCCTTATTTTCAAGAGCATTTTACAACCGTAGACGTTTCGCCTTACAGAAACGTATTTTTTCAAATGTTTTTTATCTGAATTCGTTTTGTCACGGCCCATTCAACACACCCTCTTGAAGTAATAAATGGCTAATGGTGGGGGCGACACTTGCCTTGTTATCAGTTTGGACCAGCCCCTGTCGAGGGCAGAAACCCTCGTCATATCACGGCAATACGGGATTAATGGTTTTAATTGATTGCTAAGCATCAAAGTGAAATGTTATTGCTTAATCGTATATGTTGGAATCAAACAATTGAATCAGAATCATTTTATATTGTGATTGGCAACGAAAGTAATAACACAAATCATATTTAACAGATATGAGTAACGTACTAAGCTAAGTAGTGAGTTAATTAATAGTCAATAAATCATTAAAAAAAATACATAGCTACAACAGAATAAAGAAAAGAACACATTCGAAAACAAGAACAAAAGACAGTCGATCTTTTGACAACTCAAATATCAGCACATACTGTTTTATTGTAGTTATAAAAAATTGACATTGAAATCTTATTGACAATTACACCGATGCCCAATGACAAAGTCGACTAAAGTTTATTAGATATTTAAAAATAAATCGTGATCTTAACAGTTCCACTGACTAACTCATAATAACTACACATTGAATCAATCGAGATAACGAAACAACATTCGTATGCTGGCAGCTAAATAGTGCAAGTTATTCTGCACGCCAACTCTTGACCTGAATCTGTCATTCCGTTTGATGTCAGACTCCTGACGTGTGACGTGCACGTTTGGGCAAGGAAATTGGACGTCTAGATTGGAAACCGCAAGAGTGAAGTATTGGGGAAGCTAATTAGTTGGACATTAGACAGTAGTTGTGTGAGCTAAAACTCATACGTAAGATTCGGTCTATTACGTCTATTACACAGGACGTTGACTTGGTTTTTTTTTTTAAACTTTCGCGTTCCATGATATATTAACAATTATTTTTACGGGAATAAACGCGATTACTTATTAAAAGGTATTACATACCTATGATTTGCCTGACATTTCGACCAGGTTGCACTGGCCGTGGTCACAGGCTGACGTCAGAGTCAGCCCGTGACCTGTGTGTGTGTAAAAATAATTGTTAATATGTTGTCTTGGGTTTTAAAAAAAAAAAGTGTATTTTCAGTGACAGAAAAAATATTTCTTTTATAATTTTTTGCTTGCTTGCTAGATAAAGAACTATTTTTGCGCCATGCTCTGTAATTTGTTATTGTTCTCTCGGGGAAAAAAACCCCTATAGAACTAAAAGGGTTTTCAACCAAAGCCTTACTTATTCTAAACCCTTTTCGAAACTTTATTGACATCTTAGGGACAAAAATCTGTAAAAAAGTGCATACAAATTCTCATTATGTATCGTATCTCATTTACGTTGGCCTTCAGTCTTCGCCTCGTATATCTCAATACTTCCTGATACATCGTCAGTAACAAATATTTCCTAGAGAACGGAAATTGAAACAGCTACACTGTACCATATATCTTATACATAAATATAAATGTTAAGATGGTTTATGTATGCTTCCAAAACTCAAAGCATTCTCTACTGAGTTAATTTTTTATTTACATATTTTGATTTAATCATAATAATAACGAATGGATTTATTTTTACAAAACTTTTTTCTTGTATAAACAACAAAACGAAACGAAATGGCACTTTTAACATTCGCCGTTTTTTTCATTTGACATATTGAACTCATTGCGTTGTTTCTTGTTTGTAAATCTGTGCAGTAAGTCTGTGCGATAATATTTTTTCCATATCGACTGTTATTCTACACGGACTGATTCCGTTACCCAATGAATATCTGGTGCTTATCAATACGAACTTGATTGTGCGTTCATTCTGGACATTGTGAACTGTTTACAATGAAGTGTATTAATTGCCTTATAGCAACGGGACGGCTAAGCAAACCTTTTGTGACTTCGTTAGACATATCTTTCCATATAAAAAGTTCTCTTGTATTATCTAAACAGCGTAGCGAATGATTTGTAGAAACGATTATTATTTCCATTTAACCTTTAACTGGTGACAAGCAGGGTCACAGGCCGAGCGGTGTCAATGAAACATGATTTTCACCAATTTCGCGGCGCTTAATACAAACATTGTAATAGCAAGTTCTTTAATAAAAATTACGTTTGGAGTTAATTGATTAGTTTTATTTAATCATTTTATATATTTTTAAACTGATGTTGTTTTATGTAACTGTGTTTAAAGACTACAATAAACTACGAGGAGGTACGTGACCAAGACATGTTTTTGTTAATTTCTAACAAATCTGAAATTACTGAACTGTGTTACTTTTACAGTTAATTTTAGGGCATACTTAATTTAAAACAAAGCAAAATTCGTTAATGTACGTCATTTTTTATATGCTAGGCAGAGTGTCTTAGGTAAACTGGCCATGTTCTTTAAAACTTTGTCTAGAAATGATGTGGATGAAAAACGAAAACAATTGTCAAAGCGTTTCTAGCTCGGAGCAGGTACGGTCGGATATTAAATATTGAAACGAGCTGCAATATGTAGAGAACTGACAAAAGATAAAAAAGTTGTGGGTGAAATGATAACGCTACCTGTTTTATTTTCAGTGAAGTGGGGATTTATTAAGTCAGAAAACGATGTATAGCTGTAGTGTGCTTCGTGTAGGTGGTTCGTGGATTCAAAAAGATTTGTTGTCACGAAATGAAAGCAGAGAACAATAAGGATCAGTTGCATCAGTTACTGATGAAGTTTTAGAAAGATATCTGCCTGGTAGCACTATTTAAGCGATAAAGGTTATAGTCGAAATTGAACCATTTATGTTACTTTTTAACCGACTTAAAAAAAAAGGGGGAGGTTCGCAATTTGACCTATTTTTTTTTATGTGTGTTAGCGGATAACTTCGTCGTTTGTGAACCGATTTTGATGATTCTTTTTTTAATGGAAAGAAGATATCCCAATGGTCGTACCATGATAAAGACACTAAGATCTGATTGTGATTTATTTTATTTGAAAGCTGGTTCTTTCCATGTGGTTACATTTCAATTTGGTCGTTCTTGAAGTCGGTTTTTTTATTGGGTAGATAAGTACAGAATAGCCAGTGACTGGATAATAACCTAACACGGACTTTATCAGCTAGGAATGAAACAAGCTTTAAAATAGTAAATAAATATATGTCTGAATGATACTACGTTAAAGATGGTATTTTCTTTTTAAACTTTACTACAGGATCAGTTATTTACATAATTCTATTATTTTCATAAATCAAGCTCAATATAAAACTAAATGTAAGTAAATAAATTTACAATACATCACAGCAATTTACTTGGTAAAGCTAACATTTAAGCCATTCATTCTTTTTTTAAGATTGTTAGGTACTTCGGGATATATCTTTGACCCGGCTTTATTGCTAGTATATTAAATACATAACAGACATATAACATTCCAAGAAGGCTCAGAATAGAGCCTCTGTAAAAAGAGCTTTTACGTGATCTCATTAATTAAGTACTTGTAAGGTTACACGTACGACTATGAAGATAATATAATTTGGGACTAACAACCAAAATTGGACCTTATTTCTTTAGCAAAAAGTTTCTTTTTAATTTAACGTGGCCTAATGTTAAGTCATTAGGTGAAAGTTCTTAATAAACTCAGTCGTTTAATAAAAACGAGAGCTCATACTGTTCTGAGGTTTGGACAAATATTTCACCTTAGATAAATGTTATGTTTTAATTGAATATGTTTAATCGTCAACAACCCATAACTTTTAAAAGCAATTATATTTTCCGACTAGAATCAACTACTTTAATTTTGTAATTTATCGGTAGCATTCTGTTTAAAATACTCGCATTTGTCGATGACCTAAACAAGTGTTGTTTAAAATTCGATTTTTCGTTAAATTTGATTCCAAATTCAAAATAGCTATATTGAATCATCGAATATCTAACCTACCTATTGTATCGATTAAATGTCTAAACTTATAACATTCATACATCTTTTTTGTTCGTTTTGTAAGTGTTCTGTTGCAATATACAATCTTATTTTAACTCTATGAAACATTCCAACCTTTTTAGTTCATCATCGTTATTTACAATATAAAAATTCCAACTCAATTCAACCGAGACTTATTTATTATAACTTCGATTAACTGTTTCGTATGCACTGAATTGTGGATTCGACTAATGCTACCATTAAACCACTACGTATTTGTGTTGCAACATTATTTTGGGACTTGCATTCGAAATTCAAAATGAGTGTTATAGTGAGGAGATTGATGTTAAACGAAAAAATATTTAAATTTGGAAAACACTTTTTGATTCTTCTTCTTCTACAAATTTCTATTTCGATAAGATTTTATTGTAAAAGTAAATATCTTAGTAGAATGAATATATAATATAAAAACACCAAAAAAATTACGTTAAAAAATAGAATAAAATATATACACTATAGAATATCCTCTCAACGCTCAACGCCGACATATCCACAAATCTATTGAAGATGGTGACCCGGTCAGGGTCTGGAAATTTCTTAAGTCATTGGGGATCGGCAAGTCACATCCTAATGGTGTTTCAAAAGATGTTGACATCGATTCCCTGAATTCTTATTTTTCTGCTTCCTCCAATTACGGAGGAACTACCAAGACTGCGACGCTTAGTTATCTTTCTTCTCTGCCGACCCCCAACTGTTCCCCATTTCTTTTTAGTCAATTTGCTGCATGTGATGTGAGGAAGAGCATTATGTCTATAACATCAAATGCCGTAGGAAGCGACGGCATCAGCCGTAATATGGTTCTTCCTATCCTGAATGAAATCCTACCTATAATATGCCATATTCTCAATTATTCCATATCCATTAACATTTTTCCATCTGCATGGAAAATGGCTCAAATTATTCCCCTACCCAAGAAATGCAATCCGACATCCTTCTCAGATTACCGTCCCATATCTATCCTTCCTTTTTTCTCCAAAGTCCTCGAGCGTCTGATTTACACACAGTTAAACTCATTCCTTTCAAGAAATTGTTTCCTTAATCCTTTCCAATCAGGTTTCCGTCTAGGTCATAGCACCACCACAGCTCTAGTCCATATCACAGATGATGTAAGGTTGGGCATGGACGAGGGAAAGCTAACGGTCCTAGCTTTGCTAGACTTCAGCAACGCTTTCAATACTGTTGATTTCGACGTCTTGTTGGGTATACTGTGCTCTCTTAACATATCTCCATCGGCAATTGACTGGTTTCGTAGTTACCTGTATGGTCGTCAGCAGCGTGCTTGTATTGAAAATGTTTACTCCTCATGGCGCACTACATCTGCTGGCGTACCTCAGGGCGGCGTGCTATCCCCGTTGCTTTTTGCAGTTTTTATTAACTCAATCACAAAACAATTACTTTCTTCCTACCATCTTTATGCGGATGATCTCCAAATTTACTCACATGCCACTCCGGATAATTTAACGCAAGCAGTGGATGTCATCAACAGAGACCTGACCCAAATTTGCCTGTGGAGTGAGGAGTATGGACTTAGTGTGAACCCTAGCAAGACAAAAGTCATTATAATTGGCAGCTCCAGGCTTATCTGTAAAACAAACTCTCAACAAATTCCAGTTGTTTATTGCAACGGTTCCATTGTTCCGTATAGTGAAAAAGTGAGAAACTTGGGGATCTGTATGGATAGATACCTATCCTGGGGCCCTCAAATTGAGGAAGTCAGCCGCAAACTATTTGCGGCTGCAGGATCTCTGCGAAGGCTACGGAATTTTCTTCCCTCTAACACTAAAATTGCGCTTGTACAATCACTTTTGCTTCCCATCCTTGACTATGGCGATGTCAGCTATCTAGATCTCACCGAAGACCAGCTGAATAAACTTGAGCGACTCCAAAACCTCTGTATCAGATTCATATTTGGATTACGCAAATATGATCACATCTCTGGGTATCGTGCTAAACTCAAGTGGCTACCAATACGCCTTCGCCGGAATCTGCATATTCTTACTCTTTTATACAGTGTTCTGTTTTTTCCTCACACACCCCCTTATCTCAAACAACGTTTCCAGTTTTTAAACAACACACATTGTAGAGACCTGAGATCATCGGAGAATTTGATATTAACAATACCAAAACATTCTACTCAGTTTGCAGACAAGTCTTTTACCGTGCAAGCTGTAAGGCTTTGGAACAAATTGCCTGTGGCAATCAGACAAGCGAAAACCTTGCCTATTTTTAAAAAACTAGTGAAGGACTATTATTTGTCATTATAAACACTTAATGAATCTTATTGCTTAGTGTATTTATTTGTGTATGTGTTTATATGGACTATATAAGTACTGTCTAAGTGTATATAATAAATGTATTTGTATATGTGTCATGAGTATAAGTATGTATTTCTGTGTTTATCTTTTACTTATCATTCTTTTGTGATATATTTCAAATAAATTAACTACCTACCGTTAAATTTCAAATACCTAATATCCGTGTTAAGGTTGTCTGGAAGAAATCGCCATGAGCGATAAGACCGCCGATTGTTACATTTATATTTTACTGTAACTCTTTCTATGTTTTATGTCATTACATGTATGCAATAAAGATAAATAAATAAATAAATAAATAAATATATTTTATTCTATTTTTTAGTATTTATTGTTATAGCGACAATGCTATAATACAAATACATCATCTGTGAATATTTTAACTGTCTGGCTATTACGGTTTATAGGGATATAGCCTGGTGACAGACGTACAGCGAAGACTTAGTAATAGGGTTCCGTTTGGGTAAGGAACCACAAAAAAACAAGATTTTTTTCTTTAAGGATTTAATTTTTTAATTTTATGATCATAGTCGTCCTCGTCCTCATCGATCACCGATCGTTCACTGATGGTAACTAACTACCATTGTCCATGAACCTCCATCTCGAAAGTCACAATACATTAAAAAGCTTGAATCGCAAAAAAAATAGGGACGAAATTATATTTATGCCTCCAGTTACTCCAATCCGCCTCGTTGGTCTCGCGGTTCGCATGTGCGACTGCTGATCGTGAGGTCTCGGGTTCGATTCCCGGGTCGGCCCAAATGTTTGTATGATCTACAAATATTCGTTTCGGAGTTTGCGTGTTTTCTATGTATAATATGTATGTATTTACAAAAAAAAAAGACCCATAACACAAGCTCTGCTTAGCTTGGGACTAGATGGCGTTGTGTGATAGATGTCCGAAATATTTATTTATATTTATTTATTTATTTATTAATCACTCCGGCCAAGCAACAAATGAATTGCTTAAAATACATGAGTCTTGACGAGAGACTCCTATGAAGTCATGTCTCTCCTGAAATCATTCGGAATCGTGAAAATATATTAAAGAAATTATCGTCCAAGCAATTGTGGGTATAATATTTACGGGTTGGAATTTTTAGAGTTGATTCTGTATGGCTGCCAGTAACAACATGGTTCAGTTTGCAGAAACGAACGATGGTTAAGAGTAGCGATAGTTTTATTATTTTTAGCAATGGTGTTACGTCAGGGCCTTGAGAGTAAACAGTATATGAATAATTTATCGGAGTTAATATTTAAAAAGCTATCTTCTGATAGAAACTCTCCGATATTGTTTTTAATAACATATATCAATACATTAAGAAACAGTATATTTTTTTCTGAGAATCGCAAAATTATTTATTTATTAAAAATCAGTCAGGCTTTGGACGGTTTTTAATTTTTGATTGATTTGATCTTTGAGTAAAGAATCATTTGTTATTTTATTCTAAGTGTTTTTACATGTTTCGAAACATAATTTAATAAATAATATCTGGAAAGAAAAAAGCGTGTTAAGAAAACTAAAATGTAAAAATAAAGGGAAACTGACTTTTGAGTCGTTTGTAGTGTAGTTCCGTAGGAAAAATCGTTTCAAACAAGCAATTACTAAGCATTTTATGCTCTTGATTCGAGTGTTTTTCTGAGAAATGGTACATTGTGCATTAGACGACTAATACTCCCACGCTTACATATACAGTTGTTGTATCAAACAAAAATGTCACTTTAAATTTTAATGAGAATAAAGTTTAGTAGTTTTTGTATGAAAGAGTGACAAACATCTATCCATCCATCCGTACTTACAAACTTTCGCGTTTATAATATTATTAGGATTCCTGGCGAAATCTGACTGGAAAATGACATGGCGAAACTATGAGGGTTTATTGTTAAGACTAAGGAACCCTGAAAATATTTTTACTGCAAAACAAACATCCATCGATCAGAACCTCTGTCAAAAACTTGCGTACCAGCACCTGGTGCAGCCCGAATTTAGGGTATTCTGTGTGTTTGTTGTTTTCAATGTATTGTTCAGTTTATAAGTCATAGATTCGATGCTGACCTTTGAGTCTTCGATAGAATTAGTGGAACAGGTTGGGGATCAATTAACTTCAACCACTCAATAATTAACTGCCTCGTTGGTATCGCGGTTGGTGTGTGCGACTGCTGATCATGAGGTCTCGGTTTCAATTCCCGGGTCGGACCAAATGTTTGTATGATCTACAAATATTTGTTTCGGAGTTTGGGTGTTTTCTATGTATAACATGTATGTATTTACAAAAAAAAAGCATATATGTATTGGTATCAGTTGTCTAGTACTCATAACACAAGCTCTGCTTAGCTTGGGACTAGGTGGCGTTGTAATAAAATATATATATTTATATATATAAAATAATCATAAAAATTTCTACACCGATTAAACTTAAATTTAGACACAATGCACAACACGCCTCTAATATATTGTTTTTATATTTATTTCCATAATGTGCCACAGCGAAGCGTGGCAGAATAAAGCTATAAAAACTCTAGAAAAATGCAAACAATTTCTCCTTTGTGTTCCTAAACGCAATCTAATCGAATAAACATAAATTTAATTTCATTCGCTGGTAGTCTTTGCTTAGAAGATATATATGAACACTTCCTGGTACATTCAATGTTTGCCAGAAAACGGAAATTAAGAGTTAAACCATACCATGCTTTTATATAATAAAAAAAAAACAATTTTTTCAACCATAATATAGAACACTAGCCGACCCACGCAACCTCGTTTGCGTCTTCTATTGCCCGTAGCGTGATAATTTGCCCCCGTTTTCGAAACATTTTACATTGGTGCTCCGCTCCTATTGGTCCTTACGTGATGATATATAACCTATAGCCTTCCTCGATAAATGGGCTATCTAACACTGAAAGAATTTTTCAATTCGGATCAGCGGTTCCTGAGATTAGCGTGTTCAAACAAACAAACAAACTCTTCAGCTTTATATATTAGTATAGATTTCCAATTAAATAAACTGATTTCTCTTTTTCCTTATTCTCTTCTCGTTTGGAAAATATATCTTAAACTTGCTGATGAAAATTCTCAATGAATTCTGGTGCCATCAATTAAGCTGAAGCGACGTGATATTCGCCATATTGTTCTGGTTTTGTCGCTCCGTTCATTGTCACCGCCCGACTCTTTAGCGCTGGACTATTCTGACAGCTTTGATTGATTGTTTCCTCTTGTACATACACCCAACATGTTTATATCTTCCTACGTATATAACAGGTCATCGTATATTAATATATTAAACTCCATGTTAATGTATTTTCTTTATAAAAAATGTTTAGTTAGCAAATTAAAAAGCTTTTTTATTCTTGTATAGTAAACACAAAATTTGTTTGAAATAATTCACCGTGGGAGAGTCACGTTTCGGCACGAAATGGCCGGCTTGACCGGAGTGATACCACGGCCTCACAGGAAACCGGAGGCCCATACCCCAACCCCTCCGCACATCCCTTTCTCCATCCCCCAAAGGTCGGCAACGCACTTGTGACTCCTCTGGTATTGCAGGTGTCCATGGGCGGTGTTAATCGCTTACCATCAGGTGATACGTCTGCTTGCTTGCCACCTATACCATAAAAAATTGTATTATCATGACTGAACGACTCCTTTGTAACTTATCCCATCACAGTTCTCAAGATAAATCAGTTAGAGCACAAACTCATTTGAAATCATTTCTAAATAATTCAGTAAATCTCTTTCGAAAGTTATTACCAGCATAACCATTTCCATTCAAAAAATTACATACTTAAATCCATCAACTGCCGAAATACCAAGTATAACCCAATTTGTTTTGGCTCTAACCTGGTCGCTGAATCAGTCAGTATAGATTAATGAGGATTGGATTTAGTGAGGGAGCCAATACGCTACCCTGCGGCACACCCTTTGCAGTTCTATGTCAAACAAATGAAGAATCGTCAATGTACACACAAGAGTTGTTTCACACAAGTAACTAGAAAGCCAATCCATCACCACACGTCATGTTACGTCAGCTATATGTTAAACTAGTTGTTGCCCGCGGCTCCGCCCGCTTATATGTTGGTTATCGCGGTAAATAGTAGCTTTTGTATTATTCTGATGTATAAGCTATATTACTGTAAAGTTTCATCCAAATCCGTTCAATAGTTTTTGCGTGACAGAGTAACAAACATCCTTACAAACTTTCGCATTTATAATATTAGTAGAATTAGTAGGATTACACAGTCATTCGTGCCTTTAGTGACTTCTTTTGCAAAATTTTACTTAGTATTTTCAAGTCAAAAACTTAAATCAAATTGGTAAAATAGTGACATCAGAAAATTTAATAAAACAGATATCTTGACATATTTTCGAACCGAAGAGCTGTAAAGCTACTTCTCGTAAATATTTTTTTTGTAGAGGGTAAGAATTTTTACAAAGTGTTGAGAGCATTTAATAATTCATTCTAATAGTATTCATTTATATATTCGAGAGTATTTTTACATTCAACAAGCCCATTTAGTATGTGTGCACCAAGCCAATTCGAATGAAGGGCTCATGATTATGAAGTACTCCTATTGTTTTGCACAATGACAGGCTGCTAACAGAGTTCCTTTGTTGTCTAGATAGGGGAGTTCGTCAGTATCCGATCGTATGACTACACCTAGCTTGTTTATTACTTTGAAGGTACTAGTTTCTGTAGGTCGATGAACCACAAAGCTATACGCGAGCGAAACCATAGAACGATTGACTGATATTATTACATATGTAGTTTTAATATAAACGTCTTCTTGTGAATAATGTCGCTATAATTCAGTGGACATGAACCTCTTCAATTGCACGCCACTTCAATAGATTTTGGGCTTCTCGGATCCATGGCTTTTATAAGCTATTTTGCAAAATAATATAATTCAGTATCATTTTATTGCGGTAAGTAAACAAGATTAATTTGAATATCCATCTTCTACTGTTTGCGAACAATACTTTTATTTAAAAATTCCAAAACAAGATGTTCCCCAATTTTACCTAATTACCAAAATATCTAATTAGTTTTTGCCTGCCTCTTGTAAGCCCAATTTAACCCAAATCTGTTTAGCGGTAAGCCCCTGATTAAGTAACAAACATCTTACCTCCTTGAAAACAGATGAAGAATGCGTTCTCCGCTCCGATTTTCTTAGGTACCGGGTAACTTTTCTAATTTTTTATCCCTAAAGAACCTTGCTGCCAGCCAATTTTCTTACACAGTGTGTGTGTAAGAAAATTGGCTGTCTATCAAAGATATTATTTTCGAAACTTGTATCAAACTAAGACCTATGAAATATTTCCTACTTGAGATTGTGCGAAGGAGAACAAAGAAAACATCATTACACTAGTAAAAAGATGTTCCTTTATATGTTTCTACTAGCTTTTCCCGTGGCTCCATCCGCGTGTATGTCAGTTATCATATCGCAATAAAGAGTAGCCTATGTCCTTCCTCAAGCATCACAATATCTCCATGCCAAAGTTTGATATGAAAATCGGTGCAGCGTATTAACCGTGAAAGTGTAACAGACAGACAGGCAGAGCGACTTTAGAATTTATAATATTAGAATGGATTAATCGTATATCAAAAGTGAGATGCCTACTTCTTTTTTAATCATGGTAAAGACTCCTGATATGGCAACGTTACAAGTCAACCATAGATAATAAAAAACCATTATTTGAACACCATTATTGGGATAGTCAAAGTATATTTACAGTTCATATACATAGCATAGGAACAAATAACGATACATATAAAGTTTTATACATATCTATTACTTATCACAAAGAACTTTGTGCCGTGACAGCAATTTATTTCAACTGTCAATGGCCGTGTCGCGCCTCACATTTATCATAAAAATTTACTTAATGTCACTTTTATGTATCTATATAGGCCAGTCAAATTTATTTGTTGGTTTTCTGAAACTGAATATCTTTAAATTAAATTTTGTACGGACCATACAAGGGTACATTACATTATATAATGGATACATTTTGATACTTACGGATATCGAGAAGAGGATACTATCGTGTAACAAATCGATGAGATTCTGGGTGCGCAGGTTAGGTCGTAAATGGAATATGGTTTCATCTTTCAGTAGGGGAACGACATGAGAAGAATTGTCGATTCCCAGAATATTTCAGATCGACTTAAACTTTTATAAGTGCAGAAAATCAAGAAATCAATCAAAAAGGAATTAAGTAAATGTTTAATTAAGGAAGTTCGAAATTGTACAGAGAATAGTCCTACCAACATAGATTTTATTTGTATATTTATACTTAAGACATGGCTTGAGTCGCGGCAGCCAATACGAGATATTCCATTATTATTTTTTTGTAATTATGTCATTGAAAACCTTCTAAACAACACCAAAAATCACTAACAAAACAATTAGTTTTTAAACTGTTTTATGTAGCTTGATCTGATTGTTGTTTGGGTCAAATCTTGTAATTGAAATTTGAACCTCTCCCTGTTGACAGATAATTAAACGAATTCTGTTTTATTGTAAATCTAAGATGGTTGCCGCTACAAAATGGCGGTTTACAAATTTTGTCACGACTTCTTCAATATGGCTATCAAATGAAAGGGTATGAGTGGAATACACTTCACTATGAAAAATTAAAATCCATGTTGGCCGCCTCTACAAAATGGTGGTTTACACATTTTGTCAAAGACTACCACTATATGGGTATCAAATGAAAGATGAGATCAGATGAGAAGTACTATGTAATAAAATTAAAAACTTGAAAATAAAACTATGTAAAAAAAAAGTTAAGCGGTTTTATTGAGAACTAGCTGAACCCCGCGGTTATTGTTGTACCGCGAGTAACGCCGCGGAACAAAGTTAGTCTAAAAATAGTAGCCCAAGTTACTTCCTGGATTATCAGTACCTGCCAGTGAAAGTCCCGTCAAAATCCATCCAGCCGTTCCAGAGATTACCCGGAACAAACAGACAAAAAATATTTTTTAACTACATTTTGATATGTGTACATTGTATACATACATATGCATTTAGTAAAAAGCGGTTATTTTGATATTACAAACAGACACTCCAATTTTATTTATTTGTATAGAAGACTTAGGTAACAAAAGAGCTCTTGGCATCATGTAGTTCAGTGTATTGATTGATATAATATTTACAGTCGAAATAGTCCTATAAATCCACTTACTTCGTTCTCCAAAATCGTATTGGGTTTTGATAGTGAAAAAGTGTAGCTAGTGCGTTAGCAAATATGGGGTGAAATATTTGACTTACGAGATGGAAGGACGCAACTATTTTTATTTATTTACACTGCTTGATAAGTGTAAATATGTATGTAGCTTTAAAGAGAGCCTCACACATATAACACACACATATCACTCATCACACATTCGTCTACTCGTTATTTAAGTTAAATCTGTAGTGCGATAACCAGACCACTGACATCCACACACGGATCAAATAATCGATTATGAGTCCTACAACTAGGACAAATAATTGTCCTAAGTGGAAATCAAAGCCACTCAATCTCTGGCTAGCAGTCAATACCACCAAGTAATAAACGAAAAAGTAATCAAATGTGAGCTACGCATAATATGCGATTCTAGCTAAAAAGCACAATGTTACACAAAACGGCATATTGTTTCTCGAAAATATTTCATCTCGCAACCGTATCTAGCTTTTATTCATATTATTCTTGCTCCACGTTTTATTACTGAAGGAACGATGGCATTGCGTAATAAAACCAATTTTTACGTTACTATAATACGAGAAAGCGAAATCAGAAAACGAATGTTAAGACGTAATTCGCATTTAGATAGTATCGCTAAACCACGCAACTTGAAGAACAAAAATATTCTGAGGGAACTCACGCCTAGTCCTCTGAAGTGATAGACAGAGGCCTACTAATGGCCGCTACAAATGACCACTAAAGCGGATGGAGGGGAAAACCCGTCCCGACCATCTGCGGCCACACTCAGGGCGGTATGAGGCGCTGATGAAACTTGGGCGAGCACCTAAATATAAGTACCTGGATGACCAAGACTTTGCTCGGTATTTTGTTTTTGCAAAATTTTCTGAAAATAAAAACCGCCCGCGAAGTATTTAATGAGCTTTTGGAGTGCGACACAATACACTACTAGTCCGGGGCAACGACCGCCTCGCTGTCTCCAGTCTCACTCGTGAACTGTCACTTATACATTGCCTATGATCAAGTGACGGTCGCGGTCTTCGGTCGCGGTCTCCTGTCTCGGTCTCTTGTCTCTGTCATACGCCATAATACAACTGCGCCACCGAGGCAGTCTTATAATATTTAAGTATATTTATCAGCACTATGTTATCATAACACAGGCTCCAACCTATCCTATATATCAAACTGCCGTCCATAAAATGCTTAAAGTTATTGTAACTATCAATAAACTTGTACATATTGGTATCAATATTGGTTTATCCGCTCGACGCTCCAATTTCACAGAGTCAAAATACATGTACTGTTAGGATAAAAGCTCACAACCTCGTCTTTTGCCATTACGCTTTACCGCTTAACTTCCGCTACTTTAAAAGCTTTAATAAGACCACTATGTCGATACATTTTTAATTCAACCTCCATCCTTTCTTTTCGGTTTCGCCATTTTAATTTTCTAGAGTGCCTGAGTGCTGCTTTATAGTTTCCAAGAGTTAGGATTGACTTGAGAAACCTAAAAATAGCTTCATTCGTGTATTGAAATATATATATTTAGACACTTTATTCCTCTAGTCATTCCGTTTACTAACCATCTGGAACCTTTTTATTTAGACTTTTTTTTTAACGTGTGGAAACCCCCTCGGGCCGTCTCCCCGCCGGGGTTTGCGGCGGGGCGGTGCGTCGCAATCGAACCGACTAAAACCACACGGTGTGCCACTCTGCGCCTGAGCCGGGAGGGTTCCGGGAACTGCTGTTATTAACACATCCGGACCCCTCCCAGCGCTTGCCCGCACTGAAGCGGGCACCGTCTGCTGGTAAACTCTCTAATTAGGCGACGTACGGCACACGGGTATAGTCGCCCCCTCGCGGGTCACTAAAGCGAATGGAGGGGAAAACCCGTCCCGACCATCTGCGATCACACTCAGGGCGGCATGAGGCGCTGACAGGCATGCCGGTCCGAGTGGAGGTTGTCCTCTCGGGCCTTCTCCGCCGCCTCCTTCTGCGAAATTACGTCTTCGCAGAAGGCTGCGACCGCGGTAAAACTGCTGTCGCTACCGGCCATGGAGCGTATGACGGCCAGTAGCGAGAGATCTCCTCCGATGACTGCAGTGAGGGCCCGACGCTGCAACGCCCATGCGGGGCAAACCGCCAGTGTGTGCTGGGCCGAGTCCCCACTGCAGTCGCAGTGGTCGCAGGCGGGACTCAATTCTTGGCGACCGAGTGCAGGTACTTTCCGAAGCAACCGTGCCCGGAAAGAACCTGCGTCAGTCGGAAGGAAAGGATCCCGTGCTACCGCCCTGCCCACTCGAGGATGACCGGGTGAAGAGCCTCCACGGTGGCAAAGCCAGCGCGCGGAGTCTCCAGCCGGAACGACCATCTAGCCATCGTGGCTCGACGGGCGGCTTCACGCCACTCGCGTACCTCTTCGGGCGGAGGGCGCATGCCACACTCCGCCCGAAATTCAGCCACCCGTCGATAAACTTCGGCGAGCACTTCCGCCTCCGAATCCCACGGAGGTGTTCCGGCCAAAGCGCACGCCGCCTCGGTCGACACCGTGCGGTATCCGCGGATGGCTCTGACCGCCAATACCCTCTGAGGCCGCCAAAGGCGAGCCTTATTGAGGGCAGTCAGAGCCGATCTATATTAAGCCTATCTCAAGGCGAATGACTGAAATTATGGCGCTAATTCGCTATTCTTCGCTTCAAACAACGCTATTCTTAATAATCACTACCTTCGCTTCCCTCCATAGCACCTCTTCAATGTGGTCGCGTCAACTTTATAGCAATGGATTAAGAATACGATCTATTTCTACCCCTATTCATCTCGTTTACTATCGTAGAAGTCGACTTAGGAGGCAAACTAAGCACATAACACCTCTGCAAAGAGAAGGTATACTTGACACAGAGTATAGGGTCTGTGTCAAGTTTTCCTTCTCTTTACAAAGGGTTGGTATAAAAACCCGTCTTGCCGCGTATGGTCGGGATAATTTTTCCCCTCCACCCACATTACTTGGCACCCGCGAGGGGCCGACGTACGCGTGTGCCGTACATCACCTATATTGAGAGTTTTATGAGCAGACAGTGCTCGCTTCAGTGCGGGCAGGCACTGGGAGGTGTCCGTATGTGTTAATAACAGCTGTTCCCAGATCCCTCCCGTCCCAGGCGCAGAGTGGCACACCGTGTGGTTTTAGTCGGTTCCATTCCGACACACCGCCCTGTCGCGTACCCCGGCGGGGTGACGGCTCAAACGTAAAAAACATAAAAAGAGCAACCCGTCTAACTGGCTAAAATCTTAAAGAAAAGGGGTTATTTCTAATAGTGGACTATTGAAAGCTATAAATGATGATTCCTGTTCACAGACACTCCTACAATTTAATTAGTTCTCAACACTCAAGGAGCGAAAATCGGGGACGATACCTACCTCCGCTTCTCTCCATAGAACCGCTACAATGAACACACCACAGCAGCAAAACCACAGTAGCCATCAATACGTCAGACATATTATTTATATTAACTTATTTGCTTACCTCATTGTTTGAAATCAGACGTGAATAAATAACGCTATAATTATACCATTAGTGTTTAAACAATGTAACAGAGTCTGGATGGTTTCACTTAGAAATAACTGACCGTTTACACAATGTAGATTATTCAGAAGTGAGATGTGGAAAGAACAAAAACAGTATATACCTGTAAATATTTTAACGTTATTTTCGGTCTATATTATTAATGTGCTGTATGATTGGCTTTAGAGTTTATGTATTGTTTGTGTATATACAAGAAAATGTATATATGTATTTATTTCAGTTGTATAATACCCATAACACAAGATCTGCTTAGCTTGACGGCGTTGTGTGTTAGACGTCCGAAATATTCATATGTATATTGCCTTTTTAAGGTTCATTTTCTTTTATCAATCTCTCTCTCAATTCAGTTATAAATAAAGATGATATTTAAGCTACTATAAAAGATCTCACGTCACATTACACGGAAGCTTGAGCTGTTCTATAGCTTAGTTCATTTATCTTCTTCATTGCATAGGGAGCTTACGAATTCATATGTGCCGTAGCACGGCCCTTTCAGAGATTTTTCACTCTTTTAAATATATATTGGTTTATTAAATTTGTATTTTACTTATAAATTATAGGGTTTACCAACGCGAGTTCATAAATGTAAATGCAGCAAAAACGTATTTATTTAAATGGAACGTTTTTTTTTTTGGGTTTTACCATTCATCATTAATTCACTTCCAATCTTCTTTTGACATACTTATTTCAATATTTATAGTGTCTTTGAGACAAATCCAATCCAAGTAAATAGTGGTAAAACTTCTAAGTAAACGATGGTCATAAAATTATTTGTACTTTTACCATAATGGGTTTGGTAAATCTTAAGTTCTACTAGGAAATCTTATATTTTACCTGAGCTCGGACTTTTATAGAAACATACATTATGTACATACTTTCACCAGCTGAAATATTATTAGTAACTAGCCGACCCACGCAACCTTGTTTGCGTCTCCTTTAGCCGTAGCGTGATAATTTTCCCCCGTTTTTGTAACATTCTTCATTAGTGCTCCGTGCTCCTGTATGTCTTAGCATGATAATGCCTATAGCGTTCCTCGGTATTTGGGCTATCTAACACTGAAGGATTTTTTTAAATCGGAGCAATAGTTCCTGAGATGAGCGCGTTCAAATAAACAAACTCTTCAGCTTTATATATTAGTACTAGCTGACCCACGCAACCTCGTTTGCGCCTTAGATTGCCCGTAACGTGAAATTTTCCCTTGTTTTTTGAAACATTTTTCATTGGTGCTCCTCTCCTATTAGTAGTAGCGTGATGATATATACCCTATAGCCTTCCTCGATAAATGGGCTATCTAACATTGAAAGAATTTTTCAAATCGGACCAGTAGTTCCGGAGATTAGCGTGTTCAAACAAACAAACAAACAAAATCTTCAGCTTTATATATTAGTATAGATAGATTCGTTTACCCTCCGGCGGTTAGTCACGTACAAGGACCACTGCGTAGTTATTAATTATAAAGGGACCTTCTCTGGAATGACAAATTATACTTAGGGACGAGCCTTTCTCAATAGCTGTATTCAGAAAACATAAAAGGTGGAAAGAAAGCTGGATTACACAGATTATTATCATTATGGTGATTATATATTTAGGTTCTTTTATGACGTAGTTATTACTACAGATTTAATTTTTTTACATCATTTATTTCCTGAGTATGTTATTTAAAGTTTTGTAGACTGTTTCTTTAACCGCAGAATAAAACAATACAGTTAATACCTATATCTCAACTTTCACACAACGGGTCTACTACTTACTAGTCCGGTGATTATTGGCGCTAATTGTCAAGGCGAAGGTCGTAGGTTCAATCCCATTTGTGTTTTGATCACGATTATTTGTTCTGTGCCTACACACTCACTAGTGTAATTATAATAAACTAGATTATTAAAAAACAAAATAAAATAGCATATTCTCGAAATTTATAGATTCTTTTTTTATTAATTAGCTGATAAAATGACTCTACTCAGCCTGGTGGAGATTAAAATAGAATCCAACAGTGGTGGTCACCATCCTGATTGTACATGCATACAATGCAGCATAGTAGCCCACACTATGACGGCTTTCATGCCTTGCTTGAAGGACCCGGGTTCATAGAGGGAGGAAAACACATGCGCTGGAAGTGAGTTCCAGGTTTTAACTGTTCAGCACAGTAAAGAAGAGCCAAACAGTGTATTCGAGGGCGTTTAACTAAACTATGAAGATATTACGTATTCCTTCTAGATACCATGACTACCATTGCCATTACAAACATTGGCACAAATTCAAATCTATATGTGTTCGGTACTAAGGATTGAAACACATTTTAACGGAACCAACATCCAGGTTTGTAATAGCAGGCCTTATATTTAAAGCCTACTTTACATACAAATGGTCGTTTGCCTAATATATACAATTTGTAATCCAAACAGCGCGGCGGTCAATGTGATTCAGACATGTAAGAGATAACAGACAAACACTGTCAGACTTTGGAACCCTACAAGCCACACACGAAGTCATTTTTAATAATAATAATAATAATAATTTTTGTTGTTTATTCTTGAAATAAGTGGTAACACAGTGTAAAGAGGCAATTTTATGGTTTTTTATCATTTTATTTCCAACTAGCTGAACCCCGCGGTGTTACCAGCGGTTATTGTTGTACCGTGAGTAACGCCGCGGTAGAACAAGAAGTAGCTTATCATCAGAATAACACATAGGCTACTATTTGCCGCGATAACCTACTTACACGCGGGCAAAGCCGCAGTCAACCATAAGTAATTCATAATTGAATCTATTTAATTTGGGTCATGATTCATTAAAATCCACAGCTAATAACAAAATAAAGTTATTCTTGCAACATTTTGCGGTCATACCATACTCTACTATATAATGTATGTATTTCTTTTATCTCAAATAACCAGGCAATGTCGTCACGGAACATCCTTCATACTAATACCTAAACAAATAAATAAAATTGGAGTGTCTGTTTTTAATATTAAAATAACCGCTTTTTAATAAATGCATATGTATTTAAATACGATATATGAACCAAAATAACATTTATTTTTAAATTTTTGTCTGTCTGTCAGTTTGTTCCGGGTAATCTCTGAAACGACTGGACCGATTTCGGCGGGACTTTCACTGACAGGTAGCTGATGATATAGGGAGGCAAATTTTTTTTGACTTACTTCGTCCCACGGCTTTACCCGCGGTTCAACATAAGCGCGGGTAACATCGCGGGGTTCAGCTAGTTATAAATGTGAAAGTTTGTAAGGATGTGTGTTTGTTGCTTTTACACGCAAAAACTATTGAACGGATTTGGATGAAACTATACAGTAGTATAGCTTATACATCAGAATAACATTAAGGCTACTATTTGCCGCGATAACCGACATATACGGGCGGAGCCACGGACAACAGCTAGCGTAGTCTCACTTCCTGTGTTATTATTTTTCGATTTAATCCAACAACATTTGTTTAATGTTGATTAATCAAATCGAATTCAAGACTAGTAAGTATTTAATTGTAAAAAAGTAAAGCGCCATCTACTTTTGATCATTGAAAACTACTAAATTAACTTTTCGTAATATTCTTTTTTTAATAGCGTTAGGAGCAATCTTCTCACGAGTAAGTAACAAAAAAAAACATTTTTTTTAGAAAAACCTCTGGTTATGGGTATGGGTATTTATGAGTGTACGTTATTTACAATGAAAGAATGAGAAAGAAGAAAAGAAAATCTATGAAATAAATAAATGTTCCTAATTAAAAACTACTTCTAAAGATATGATTGAATATAAATATGAATAAACATTTCGAAGTACGATATACAGGTTGTATATTTCCATATGTACCACAATATCAAATACATATATCAGCTATACAATCATTCAAGGTAGTAGAGCCACGCTAATTTCAGGACGAACGGGCCGGCTCGACCGGGGCGGTACTAACCTCGCACAGAAAATCAACGTTAAATGACAATGATCATGCTGTCGTGATTCGTTGGTGAGTGCGAGACCGGAGGCCCAATGATGCAGAAGCATCACTAGCCCGCCATGGTGTGGGTCACCATGCTGCATTGTTGCATTCGGACGCAGTATGGCGACCATCACTCTTGGATTCTGCTTATGCTTTCCATCAGGCAGAGTAGAGTCATATTGGCAGGGCCAAACATAAAAAAAAATAGGTTATATTGTCATAACCACATTTTAAACATATTTTTAGTGTAGAATTTATCACGCTTTTATAAAGTCTAGTTAGGCATGTCGATGCAAAATCCATAACCATTGCCACAAAGCTTCGAACAATGCTTCATAATTCCATTTAAATCGTTCAATGGAACGAATAATAAACGATTCTTATTCATTCCCTCATTCTACCTACCTACCCTCTGCTACCTCGCAGCGTCAATTATTTTAAGCCGAATTTGATGCGCCTTCATGAAATCAACCAGTTTGAAATACGAATTGTACACATTTTTATTTAAATAATTTTATTGTTCTCTGCCTTTTAAAATAATAAATCAACCCTTACAGAATCACCTTGATGTCTGTCTGTGCAAATCCCTTTTCTCAGGAACGCTTAAAAGTTCACGCTGTAAAAATCAAGCTTGCAGACAATGCGATCAAACACTATGTTATAATTAATTGGACCATTTCACAGATACAATTGCCAAAGCATTCTTTGCATTATCATCTTTAATTTGTTTCATTTAAAGGTGGAAACGCTTCATTATTGTAAGTTGACGGAAAATTTTGTATTGTTTATGCGGCAACCAATTAAAATACCATCTTTATTGAGAAAACAATGAAAAGGCAATAAACAAACGTATATATAAACAACGTATCTCCTTTACAAGTAGAACAAAAGTCAAACAATTTTACCACTTCGCTGAACGAAGAAGATAAATTATTCGGTCTTAGAATGATACACCTTTCCGGGCATTTTATTACCCGTAGCTTCGGTTCGTTATTATTTCTTACTAGCTAAACTCCGCGGTGTTTCCCGCGGTTATCGTTGTACCGCGAGTAACGCCGCGGGACAAAGTTAGTCTAAAAAAAGTCTAAGCCTAAGTTACTCCCTGGATCATCAGCTACCTTCCAGTGCAAGTCCCGTCAAAATCCGTCCAGCCGTTCCAGAGATTACCCGGAACAAACAGACAGACAGACAGACAGACTAAAAATTTTTTAGCTAAATTTTTGGTATATGTACCGTGTATACATACATATGCATTTAGTAAAAAGCTGTTATTTTAATATTACAAACAGACACTCCAATTTTATTTATTTGTATAGACTACGTGTTTCTAACTTACGAATTTCCATATAACCATTACTTAATTTCCATATTTAACCTTTAATGTTAGGGTAAAGTTTTATGAAAATCGTTCTTAGTTGGAGCATAAAAATTCAAGAGTGTAGTCGGGGCAAGTAAAATTTATACGTATAATATTTAACACTAAGTCACATTTTTACAATTTACAACCTTTAAAGTTACAAACTTAAAGTTCTACACTTATGAATAAGTCCGTCAATAATAAGTTTCGTTCAAAATACAAGAAAATTATCACTGTAAATACAAAATTTATCCATTTCAAATACTCTACGAAAAATAAATTTTAATTTGTACATAATTTTATTGTAATGTATTTATCCAGTACACCAATTGATTTCCAATATTTATTAACTTAGCTACCTATCATTATTAGTATGTACGACTGCATATTTCCATAGATCCAAAACATTGTTATAGAAATTTATTACAAAGTATATACTATTTATTACATATTCTTACAAAGGAAAATTGTGTAATAGTAGAAAAGTATGTACTCTTAGAATACATCAAACGAACTCAAACCATTTCGAAAAATACATTTTGTGTTGTGCTACGAATATCGACGATGGTAAAGTCAAGCAAATCAAACGCGAGGTAATCACGCTCACGATCTCGCTTTGTTCGTAATTCTGTTTCATAAATTCCCAACGGGAATGATGTGGAAATGTAAAATATAAATTCAATGTGGGATGCAGTTGGAATGGTCAAAATGTAGATTTAATGTACACCTAAATGAAATCTGGATTCTGGTCCTGTTGATGTTGTATTATGAAAAAAACGACACTCTTTTCTTTAAATAGGATGTATCACAACCAAAGTATTAATACCTACATATATTTTTAGTATTTAAATTTGGTTAATTTAGAACCAATTCGACGCTAAAACGTATAACTCATAGTGTATAACAACATTTATCTAGTCCGATAGTTTTCATTCATTCATTAATTTTCTGACTTTGAAAAGGATATAATCTCGAGATTAAAAACCAGCTTCAAAGCTGTTTGAAGGATTGTGACTGTTTGGGAGCAATTCATTGAACACAATGCAGCCACTGTACAATGGAGGGATAATTAATTAGGACCATGTCTTTTCATGAGAGTGAATCGAGTGGCTCCCTCACAGATTAACCAATCAGCGAGAGTGATTGGTTAATCTGTGTTACCAGGTTACTGGTTAACCAGTTTCACCACCTAGTATAAACTCAATGATGAAGAATGAAGACTATTATGAACTCATTTATCTAATTACTACAGATTTCGGTTTCACTAGTCTTAGATAGAATGTAGGTATGTGGAGGGACAGGACATACCTTTTTCGGCACGGGCTGGTGATCTGCTTGTCTCCGTATTTGCGTTCAAATGTCACCACAAATACAGCACTTGAACGTTTTATATGTGAAGTAGTAATAAATGGCATTTAACTAACTGACATTTTATCAGGAATTGGTGAAACTAGCCCTAACTCACGTTGTTCTTCTTGACAATATATGTATTCACAAATATATTGTAATATATTGTAAGATCTGCAAATATTTGTTTCGGAGTTTGGGTGTTTTCTATGTATAATATGTATGTATTTACAAAAAAAAAAGTATATGTATTTATATCAGTTGTCTAGTACCCATAATACAAGCTCTGCTTAGTTTGGGACTAGATGGCGTTGTGTGTTAGATGTCCAAAATATTTATTATTATTATTATTATTCATAACATTTCTTCCACCTTCACCAAGAGAAGCACCACTTAAAAATCTCCTTATTGAAGTCATATAAAATCCCACTAAACAAATCTTATTTGCCAATCGCAGATAGTCTTGTCTATGAGTGCAGGGATTTGTTCTGTAGTCCCCCTTACGCTCTTGTAAAAGGAAGCGCATCGGGACTTAAGCTTTGCAAATTCGTTGCCGAACCTTCACAAATGTTTATTTATTTACGTATACGAGTACAGAAGCTCTCTTTATTACGCATACCGAACATTTTCCAGCCATGAAATTTCAATTTGCTTGCTGGGCTTAATGTTCAAAGCATTCTTATGCCAATCTGGTTATACTCGAAACAGTTATTTTAATACAACTCATGCCTCTGAGCACGAGACGTTGTTCACGCTTGTTATGAACATCTAAGGCAATCGTTATTGGGAAGTACAGGCCTTAAAATATACTGACAACTAGTTCAATTTGTCGAACTCAAGTTTGCTCTTGGGATTCCAGAGGTCTTATGCCAGTCGCTCCGTTGAAAAAGTGATATTTAATTTAAACCCGTAGCCAACCCCAAATAATCTTGGGAATAAAGGCAAGGAAAATGATGATTTATTTTGATAACTCTGTGAGTAACATGGGGCATTACTTTGACTTAATATCTTATAAAACTTTTATTAAATTTATGTTATACTTACTGTGTATAAAAGCGAAGCTTTTCCCAACAGCATTGTATTGTAAGAAAAATGTAATGTAGTGTATGTAATAATTGCTAACACACAATTTTTGCAACGCAATAAAATTAAATAATTTATAGTTAAAGTCAGTTACAAACAAAACTTACGGGTGAAGCTAATTAAAGCGTGTCAACGATACTGACCTCATAGTGACGTAGACTCCGAGCGAGTCAACTCTTATGTAAACAAGCTCTCCTAACAGTGATAAACTAAAAATACAATCCTGAAGAGAAAACAAAACCAATTAAAACTTTGTATATAAGTGTACAGTCTCAACAATAATACTGAACACAATTTATAATTGAAACTACATAGAAGCACTAGCTCTAGTCAGACCACACCGGCAAATCTCTTCTCTAGTACTTGCTTAAGTTGGTCCCACAGGTAGGCCAATTCTGTGGTCAATTAGATGACACTACGGCTACTAAATTCCAATACGAATAAATAAAAACTTTGCATGATAACTGATTATATTATTATTGTTCTTTCATATGGAAAAAATCCCCCTCAACATATTATTATTCTTACATATTATGCTCCTGTACATTTAAGCCGGGTCAACCCGAGTGATATACAGATATCTTGGCCTCATAATAAATTGATGCTAAACAATTGAGTTTCAATTTGAGTTGAGGGAGGGACTGGTATCTACCACACAAGTTTAATCTTACTGTGGATAACAGAGGCTGAATACTGTACACGTAACTAATCTGTACCAAATTTTGCGTTAGTAAATATTATCATAGGTGGCGATTTACCCTCTATTAGATAAAAAATCTTACTAAAAGTAGACCTGAGAGACAATAATCAACTTGAAGACTGTAAGTTAAAACACTATACAAATATCCCTTCGATATTAACTTTAAACATAGTCTGACAGTATAACAGAATAGGCGCCTAGTATAAATCTTCGGAACACGGAGTCTACAACTACCTGTGACGTACGCCAGTCCCCGGATTGTTTGTTTAGTGCTTGGTACACGAACCGCATGCATAATTACCTGAACTATGGTGATTTAAACCCATTTAGACACATGGTTAGTTATATTGAAAGTAAAGGAAAATAAAGCTTTCTAAATCCCCTCCATTTACATATGACATTTTATTTATTACTAGTTTACCCAGAGAACTTTGCATCGCCACATTTTTCTTACGTAAATATTTTCTAAATTTCTTAAGACCTTGTTTTAATAATACCCGCCTCAGCTTCCCAAAGTGTCATAACAGTCGGGGTCAAAAAAAAATTAATTTTCTTCTCTAAAAATCTTGTCCTTACAATAAGCAATACATAAAAAAAAGAATTATCCAAATTGGTGCAGTCGATCGGAAGTTATGCGCGTACATACATTTCGGTGATTCATTTTCATATAAATAGGGATAGACAAATGAGACGTACATCGATACTATCTAATCAATATTCACATTTTTGAAAATATGCGCTTTGCTGTTATGCCTCAGATAGGATAGCTAACATTACGCTTAGAACAACAGGAGCCGAGCATGGTTGAAAAGAGAGGCAGATAAAGTTGCACGGGTCAGTTATTTTACTATAATTATTTATATAAAACAATGTTTACGCGTAAATGAAAAGATCGCTAGAATGGGAATAAGCAGTGAACTTAAAAGTTATGGCAAAATCTAATTATTTATTTTCTAATTGCAGTTTTTTTAACCCATTTTTATTACCCAAATTAATAGGCGAATTAGTAATTTATGAATTACATCATTTGCTTTATTCTCCGTTTTAAAATGTGTTGGCAATGTGTTAAGAACCTACATTAGATTATTTAGTCTTCACACTCATATTTAAGTGTAGATTGATAATAATTAGCAATTTAATAATAAGTAGTCGTAAATTTTCGTGAACGTATTTATTTTTATTTATTTATTATTTATTTATTCATGGAAAACTTACAGCTAGATATGTTAGTAAAAATAAAGCAGATTAGTCATCAGACAAAAATTTAACTTATAATGAATGAATTATAACTTTGCGAAATCGCATCACTTATAGCAACACAATGTAACATTACATATCACAGCGATCCATGTCAGTTTGTCGATATCTTTGACACGTCTCGCTCCTGTCCTGCGACTAGAACACTTAGAACAGTCGAAAATTGGTCACCACGCTAATCGCATGTGTGTCTACCTAGATTTATCTACCTAGAACTGTAACTGTGCTTTGACTTTCCGATCTTGTGTGCTAGTGAACTTCTATTATTTAGTGAACTTCTGAAATTATTCTGTGTGCTAAATTTTTGGACTTGAATCGTAAGTTAGATTTATTTATATATTCGCCACTAGATAAATAGCCTGTTCATAAACCCTACATATTATTCTCTAACTACTCCTTTTTCAGCACTGGTTCATTATAATGTTTGTACTTTTTCTTTGTGTAATCGTAACAACGGTATTGTTATGCGTGTAAGTAAAATATACGTATGTTTACTTTCAAATGTCTGATAGTTATAAAGCTGCGTTGCCTACTAGTAGCTACGCTTTTTGCGCGAAGTTTGCGCTTACGCCTCTATACGTAAATGGATCAATGACGGGGAAGATACTAATACAGTAACAATTTAAATTCAACCTAAAGTACTTCAGAATACAAGTGTATATAATGCAACGATATAAAATGATGGCAAGCGACCATATCTATGGAGAATTGTTATTACTTGGCGAGAATTAGTTAGTGATTTCATCGCCAATCAAAGAGTTACATTTTGGCTGGTTTACATTTTTTTATGTTTGACTCTGCCAAAATGACTCTACTCTGCCTGATGGAAAGCATAAGCAGAATCCCATGTGCTGGTACCATACTCTTTGCAAATGCAAACAATGGAAATGCATCATGGTGACCCACACCATGGCAGCCTAATGATGCTTCTGTATCATGGGTATGTTAGTAACCAAGAATACATTGTATCCTTGTTGTTTCCTTGGTTACTTCGTAAATGAATTCACTACAAATAGATGTTACTTGTGTACTTTCAGTTGAATTTTGGTTACTTTACACTTACTTTGATATTACACATGCAAGTAAACAATAGCTTTGGGATTTCACGCTCTCCGCGACTCACGTCTTCAGTTGTTATACGTTTGGGCAATGGCTTTTGCCCAATTTTTTAATACAACTGCTTAACTGGAGAGATACATTATCAAAGTTTTTCTTATTCGTTTTCTATTAATTTAGTATTATTTGCCATTACTGAAACATGGATGTCGTAGGTTACTTATTAAATGTAAAACGAAACGCGTAAGCGCCATGAAAATCAACAAAATGGAGCATGGATTTTGTTAATAATATATTAGCTTCTCGTAATGTAACAACAGCTCAAAGTTTTTTACGAAAACCCATGAGTCGCATCTTGTCTCGTATGTTGTATCCTCTTCTCTATCGCTCGGACTTTGAGGGCTCTACTCTCCCTCTCACACACATATTTAACCCCTTCGCCCGCTACCGTGTCAAAGAGTGGACGTGTGTTAAATTTTAATAAAAATAACTAAATTATAGACTTAAAAAGCGAACAGTTTCGCATTAGTTGCGCTGGAATAGCAATAGGCGACAAACGCACTGAGTGAACCAGCGGAGCGCCCGCCTTCACCTCTGCGAGAAAAGGAATCAGCTCATAATTGCTCTCTCGCTCGTTTGGGACAAGGTGACGTGACGTTGAAGTTTTGCACCGCGACGACTGGAGTGATTCGTAGTTCATACATCGAGACCAGCCGCTGTATGCCACCACTCAGTGCGTAATCTGTAAACTGCAAGGTACCTCTACTTGTTTGTTTATTTATATATTTTACTCATCGCAATTATAGTGCAAAATAATACATTATATAAAGTTTATAATACAGTATAATATAGCACAAAATACCCATTAATTGAACGTTACCACAATCGCCAAAATCGCATTTACCAAACGAGCCTGAAACGATGCTTTCAGTCAATACGAGTATTACAGTATTTGGATCGGCACCAAACTTACACCGCATCGATGCAGGAAATGTCACAACATACATGAAGAGCAAACGATAAGACGACATGACGTCGTTCATCCAGGAAATACGTGATTTATTGCAATTATCTAGCGCGCAATATGACAAGAAGTTTCATTGATTACAAACATCAATGGATGAAATAATAGATCGGGATACTGAAATAAAAAAATCTTTAGACTTCGGAACTGCGGAGGTCCAATGATGCAGAAGCATCACTATCCCGCCATGGTGTGGGTCGCCATGCTGCATTGTTGCAATGTCTGCATTCGCAGTATGGTGACCACCACTCTTGGATTCTGCTTAAGCTTTCCATCAGGCAGAGTAGAGTCATGTTGGCAGGGCCAAACATACAAAAAAAACTCGACAATATGATAATCTCAAAGTTAAAGTAGAAGACCTTGAAAAAGAGAGAAAAGCAGAACGAAACTATATAAATCAGCTAGAAGAAAAGGTTGAGAGCTCGGAGAAGGTGTTATACATCTCAAAATTAAAAGTAGTTAGTGTTCCTAATTTAGAAAGAGAAAGTCGTGAAAATCTCGGAAACAGCTAACGTACTTCAGATTCCATTAGAATGCCACGATGTAAGGAACATTTACCGCAAAACTAAAAAAAGTTGTCCTCCAAGCATAAATCTTTGACTTTGTTTCTTAATCTATCAAAGAAAGTGACCAAAAAAAAGTGTGCCACTTTAACAACAAAAATACACAAAAGAAATGAAACACAACCCATGTAAATATAAGAGGCGAAGTAAGACCTATTTTTATATCGGAGTGCTTAACACCGAAGTCACAACGTTTATATTATATTGTTCGAAAGTTTGCCAGTGAAACGGGTTCAAGTTCTTCTGCACCTTATTAGGGAACAATTTTCTTCGACAATCTGGAGTGAAAAAGCATATACTCGTAAAAAGCCGGAAGGACCTCCATATCAACAGTTTGTCGACCGTGGGAGAGCCACGTTTCGGCATGAATGGGTCGACTCAACCGGAGTTGTGTTGTGTTTCACCGAGTAAGTGAGGATATCGGAGGCCCATACCTCAACCCCCCTACCCTATTCCCCCCCCCCCATTCCCCAAAGGTCGGCAACGCACTTGTGACGTCTCTGGTGTTGCTGGTGTCCATGGGCGGCGTTAATCGCTTACCATCAGGCGATACGTCTGCGCGTTTGCCCGCCTATTAAATAAACAAAAAATCTATTAAATATATACACACACACCAAGTTCATTGTCTAGGTACATTTAAAATCCACACCATATTCGTTTATCTCATAAAAATATTAGCAGTGACAACGACGTACAACAGAAAATATATTAAGTTTCTCAATAGCAAACATAATTAAAGTTATATCTGATCTAATCAATCTAAAGATGGCAATCTCGAATCAATGTGAAACAGATGTTTGTAACTCAATCATTGCGAAATGTGCTAGATCTCTGAAAATAATAACGCAAAATATTCGGAGTACATATAGAAACTTTGATAGCTTTCAGGCTCAATTAGCTAGACTGACATGTGATATAAACAATGTAATAGTTCTCACGACATGTTGGCTCAACGATAACAAGCCAATCTAAACTTTAGAAAATTAGGTATCATCTTCCCCGAGAAACCATTTTATTAATTAAAACGACAACATCATTATATATGTCAAAAATGCCTGTGTCAAACAGAAACGCCTGGATTGCCTAGACCTAGCGAAGGCATGACATGGTCTGTATTCCTACTCTTGTGAGAAAGATGGAACACATTGGCATTCGCGGTAAACCATTTAGTATCTTCACAGATTTTTGCATGAATCGAACATAAAGGGTCAAAATTGATGAAACGGTTTGTCAAGACATTGAAGTAACTTGCGGTGTGCAGCAAGGTAGTTGCCTCTCTCCCAGCCTCTTTTTGATCTACGTAAAAGATCTATCCCAGCATTCTCTAAACATGCGTAACATATTAAGTTACGCTTACTATACTGCTGTCATATTTCATGGTGGAACCTGGGTAGAGGTGACGAAAACTACTGACCTGACCTCTAGAAAATAATTCATTATTTGGAAAAGAACTTATTCACCCTTAATATACCAAAGACTTCGTACGTACAGTTCACATTCTCAAGATTTAAACCTAAAGAAATAACGCTAAGGATATAAGCAATCGATACTCTAGTATCGATGCTTATGTCCTTCATCATGTAAAAAGAAAAATATTAAGATAGTAAAAAGTTGTACTAGATACAAACCTGAACTGGCGACCACATATTGAACAAACCATGTCACGGGTTAGAAAGCTTGTCTGGAAATTTAAGAAACGTCACCAAGTTGACCATGAGTTGCTTCAGTCGATATAAAATATGTTGCCTTAGTACAATCGGTCATCGGTTACTGTTCTTTTTTATGTATGACTTGCCAAAATGAGTCTACTCTGCCTGATGGAAAGAATAAGCAGAATCCAAGAGTGGTGGTCACCATACTCATTGCGGATGCAGACAATGCAACAATGCAAAATGGTGACCCACACAATGGTGGCCTAGTGATGCTTCTGCATCATTGGGCCTCCGGTCTCGCACTGACCAACGAAACACGGCAGCACGAACGCTGTCATTTTACCTTAATTTTCTATGCGCGGGTAGTACCGCCCCGGTCGAGCCGGCCCGTTCGTGCTGAAATCAGCGTGGCTCTACTACCTATAAAACCTATAAATCTGGGTAACGATATAGGGAGAAGTCTGCAAAACCAACATGGTTCACCTAGAAAGAGCCCAATGATCACTACTTAAGGTTATGACTTTTAAACCATTCAGATTCCTAACAAAGTCACTGTACGAAATCTGTGAACTAAGGTAAATGTACCAGTAGTTGACACAATAGTGAGAAAAAAATACGTTTTATTTAATAACATTAAATTTATTTAAGTTAGAATTTTTTTAATTATTAACATATATTAACCAGTCTTTCATTTCTCTTAAATTGAATTTAAATAAAGAAAATATGTGTTTTCTATTTTAATATAGTTTTTTTCTTGACAGACTAAAAATGTACCAATAATTGAGTGGCAAATTTTCATTTGTCCCAGTAATTGACTATGACTTTTTCAAGCTAGTGCACCAGTACTTGACAAGTCCTACTCTTTACAAAAAGCTATAATAAACTAAAAAAAATCACAGTAATTGTAAAAAATAGTTTAGCAAAGCTTCTTAAAATCATCTATACTAATATGTAAAGCTGAAGAGTTTGTTTGTTTGTTGGGACGCGCTAATCTCAGGAACTACTGGTCCGATTTGAAAAATTCTTTCAGTTTTAGATAGCCCATTTTACGAGGAAGGCTATAGGCTATATATCATCACGCTAAGGCTTACAGGAGCGGACCACCAATGAAGAATGTTACAAAAACGGGGGAAAATTATCACGCTACGGGCAATAGGAGACGCAAACGAGATTGCGTGGGTCGGCTAGTATACAATAACAATAAAAAATAAACTTTCAAAATCGCTAACTAACATCTTGAAATGGCTAAATAAGAAAAAAGATCCTAAAAAATATTATAATCATCAGTATTATCGCTATTTAGATCATCTGTGCTGCCACCAGAAGGTTTCCATGATTCACATTCAGATTCGCTGTTTGAACCAAACAAAACCTTTGTGACTTTTCTTATAGTAATAGACTCTTTGTTTAGTTCAGTCTTTTTTGCCCATCGATGAACAATACCACAGGCTTTTCGATACTATTCTCGCTAAACCATAGATTGAAAACATATGCAATAAACTCAAATAATGTTTCACCGGTCATCCACCCATTCTATGAACGCCCAATGCCCCAGTTTTTCATCATATGCTTTTCTCATATTATCTTCAGAATATCTAAACATTTTCCCCTTTATAGGAGGCATTTTTAACTTATTTTATTAATCAATAAGTACCTGCACAATAAAAAGAATACTTTAATACCAGTATTTGATAGTGTTTGTACCAATAGTTGATAACCCCTATCAACAACTGGGTAGAAATCACCTAGAAAAGCTTTATCTGATGAGATCTTAATTTCAACATTATGCTAATCAGAATATTATAAAAAATCGATCAAATCGAGCAGACAAGAATATACCCAGTAAATGATATCTGTATCAAGTACTGGAAATCAAATGATTTTTGTCCTAGTATTTGATACCCTTATATTTCGTGTAATTATTATAAAGACTGTAAGAAAACAACATATTTACTTAATATATGTAATTAAAAAAAAAGTAAAAACTAAAACCCAACTACGACAAAAAACGACGCTGAAAAAGTATGAAACAAGTTTCAAAAGCCGTAGTCACGCGTTGTTAAAGTGATATGTACCATATGGTACATTACACTATATGGACTACGGCTTTTTAAACTTATTAATGTACCATGGTCCATATCACTTTAACAACGCGTGACTACGGCTTTTGAAACTTGTTTCATACTTTTTCAGCGTCGTTTTTTGTCGTAGTTGGGTTTTAGTTTTTACTTTTTTTTATTTAAAATGTTTTGGTGCCTCTATAATACTAATTTCTTTGCAAAGTATATTTTAAATAGATACCACAGAAATATCACAATTATCGAATAAATACGGACAAAGTCACGAGAAAATGCTAATAATATATATATTTTTGAAATCTACAAGTAACGCCCTTTCGTATGATACCAAACACGGCATATTTCTCTCATATTTATTTTTTAATACACTACTTTACGTCGGCTAGAGGGCGCCACATTAGATTCAGTGACACGTCATATAGCCTATTATCAGCGGGCAATCAAGACGCTTGTAACGATATCTTATTTGTCTTATTCTGACTCGTTTAGAAAGAATGAGGGAACAAATAAGCATACCATAGAAATATCACACTTATCGAATAAATACGGACAAAGTCACGAACAAATGCTAATAATATATGTATTTTTGAAATGTACAAGTAACGCCCTTTCTAATGATACCAAACACGGCATATTTATCTCAAATTTATTTTTTAATACAGTACTTTATGTCGGCTAGAGGGCGCCACATTATATTCAGTGACACGTCATATAGCCTATAACCAGAAGACGATCACGACGCTTCTAGAGACACCTTATTTGTCCAAATCTAATGAGTAGTTAAGGAGCGAGGAGGGAACAAATGAACATACATACATACATACATACATACATACATAGCCTGTCAAAATCATAACCCTCCTTTGGCTTTGCCGTAGTCGGGTAAAAATAGGTTACTATAAATACTTACCACTCAAAGAGCTTCAGCTATGAATAACACAGCTCTAAACAAGTAAGGTCCTTAATGAATTCGTTAACATAAACACTGAGCGGCGAACACGAGTGGACACTATTGTAAACTAAACGAAAATTTCAATGTTAGTCAGCCAATAACAAAGAAATAAATTCCGGGTTTGAAAAAGAGATGTCTCTAAAAGTATATTTAAATAACGTGTTATTGATACGTGTGGATGAATTCTTATTATGACGAGTTAAATAAAAAATTATCAACTTTTGGGACAATGTCGAGGACTGGGTCAATTACCTTACTTAAAGTAATACAACTATATATTATCAATTTAACAATTATATAACATAAAATTTTACCAATTAATTAAGAAAACAAAAACAAGCGTACCATTACTGACGTCGGTTAAGCGAATGTAGAACTGTACAAGTAAGACGGCAACACTTATATCTAACCACTCTTGACTGTACTTTTTCTTTCCTGTAACATAGGTTGTAACCTACCACATGAAGTAGGGTTACAATGAATTTCAACTATGTGTATACCAATAAAAATAATATTTATAGCTACGACTTTAAAGTTTTAAACGCTTTGCAATAATATGATTTTTGCAGGCAAACCTATTTGTTTTTAAATAATGTTTATTTTCATGTAAAATTTTGATTACTTAGTAGCTAGTTACAGTTACCTAAACTAATTTACCTGTTTGCTAGGTAGCAATGACAAGAAATAACTAAGCATTTACGACAAAATTTAGTTTAGTTGTTTATAAGAAAAGAGTAAAGGTAATAAAAAAATAAAAAATACATTTTAAGAAAAATAGTGCATATGACTGATTACAATAGGCAAGCTTTTATAGGCGTGTTCATTAATTAATATAATTTCAAAATAAATAAATCTCATCTGGTTAAGAGATGGGTGTACATCGTTCTTCAGTTTTAGACCATAAAATAACAACATTAATTTACATGTTGTTACACAATTTATATGCACCAACAATGTTATAGATTACTTGTCGGGAAATTTTAAGAAAAACATGTTGGAATAGCAAGCAAAGTCAACTTTTTATCGTGTATGTACAGCGCTCCTAAACCTTTTATCATGCCAATCTAAAACGCCCTGTCTCTATATACATGTAGGTATAAAAATACCCAGTGAAACCGATATACGCACGTATGAGAGAAACCAATCCACCTTTCATCTCCCTTTCTAGTCACGAACGGCGATAATGTAGCGAACTTGAGAGTGTGTAAATACCCTTACGTAAATATAAGCCAAGTATTTACTTCTTATAGAACCGTTATCTGCAATGACAAATTGAATTGTTATGTTCTATGTAATAATAATTTTGATTTATTAATATCCTCCCATAAACATATTAGTTTCTCACATACACATTTCATAATTGGAAGACTGGTTTCTAAGCTATGTAAAAATCTGTAATATGGAAAACCAGGCTTCCATTACACAGTTGAAACATAGTCTTAGACAGTGCAACATTGTACAGACATAAATCACAAAATAATTTAGGAATGAACAGAACAAGATAAGAAAAATAACAAACGGGGGAAAAATACATCTAATTTGATGTGTGTGTGTTTTGATAACAGCATCAAACTAGCCTACATGCGACATTTCATTTTTTTTTATTTTTTGTCGCGAATTTATTAATGTTCTTTGAGTTAGACCCTTCTAATTACAAAATGGTGTTGTATATAGCATTTACATATACTAAAACAGTGCAGAACCTTTATTCATTGTGAATTTATCGGCAAGGCTGATCTCATGTGAAATAAATCACTTAGCTGCTATTTCCCTTGTAGTATTGGAGTGAAGAAGTGTAATTCTGCTATCATAGCTACCTTCCCTAGAAGACCTTGAGACTGTAATACGAATAATGCTTAAACAAAATAAACTCATTCAAGAAAAGTCGACTAATTAAGCTTTAACTTTTACCTCTTATATTTCACCTCTTCCTCTCCTGGGGTATACCAGAATTAGCGAAATACAAACTTTAATTACTTCCCCACTAAGTCCAAACTTGCCCAATTTGGTGACAAACGATAACGAACAGAGAACACCTTACTTTCAGTAACTTACAAAATCTTCGCAAATTCTACTTTTAAAGAGATCGTTTCGAATTGCATAAATAAACAAGCTCAATTTATTATTACTATCTGAGTGGAATAAGTGGAATTCAATGTTCTCTTAAAGCTACTCGAAATTGATTGTCTGAATTCGATGCCAATGTCATTTGGCAGTGAAAAACTCTTTGATAAAAAGTCCTACCAAGGTTAGGTCGTTTACGTAGTATTAACCTGAGTGGTTCAAATAAGATAGGATCTATTAGACAAATACTGGGAATTGAATAATATTACGAGTATACTAATCACCTTTCTGCCTGCAACGTGTAGTATTTCCAAAGGGTTAGGTTGGTTTCTTAAATGACCTTTATGACAATGAGTTCTTCGGAATTAATTAGTTGTAAGACAGTTTATCGGTATATTATTATACCAACAGTATATAACGTATACTAATATTGTAAAAGGTAAAGTAAGTGTGTTTGTGAAGTTCTAACGGGTGATCTCCGGATGTACTGAACTGGTTTTGAAATAAATTTTATCAATGGGAATGGGAATTCGTATTATTTGTAAGCTTTTATAACCGCATGCAAAAGATTGTATAGGATAAAATTATCACAAGATTCAGATGGACGACAGGACTGACATTACAGTTGTCCAAAATGTGTACTCACTGTAGTTGTCCAGTATATGTTTTGACTTGTCAGGGTACTGCCGCCTAACAAAGTTCAAGGTATAACGGGCATGATATAAAACATTCAAAAAGATCTCAACGTCAACTGTTAATTCATTTCTATGATGGAATATTCGGCACAAACGATTTGACCGGACGGAGAGGTATTCCAGATTCCACAGAAAATAAATAAATAAATATTTCGGACATCTAAACACACAACGCCATCTAGTCCCAAGATAAGCAGAGCTTGTGTTATGGGGTACTAGACAACTGATACAAATACATATTTACTTTTTTTTGTAAATACATACTTATTATAGATAGAAAACACCCAAACTCCGAAACAAATATTTGCAGATCATACAAACATTTGATCCGACCCGGGAATCGAACCCGAGACCTCAAGAACAGCAGTCGCGTACGCTACCACTGCGCCATCGAGGCAGTCAAAACGAAACGACTCACATTTTACCGAGAGGCTTATCAAGAGTCCAAACCTTTCTCCTGTCCCTCTGATTCTGCGGAAATTAGGACGCAAAAAAGCGACAATTTTGTGTTTATATAAAATAATATTGTTACTTATAGTCTTATCATTTAAATTGTACCTGCGTAAAACTTAAGTGAAAGAGGGAGTATGTTCATTAATTATGTTTTGTTTTACGAACAAAGCGAATGTAACGAAAACGTAATCCACGGTACCTATTGTTCATGAGGCTTTTGTAGGAGATTAATACTAGAAGACTAAAGACGCGAGTACCTAGTAAATAAACCGGGTATTGTAACGCATATATTTAATACCAGCTTTTGACTGCCATTCTGCCCGCATGTATGGCCGTTATCGTGGAAAAATTATCTCATTTCAATAGCAGGTAATGGAAATTTCCCAGGGTGAAACAGTTTTTGAAATCGGTTAAGTGACTTAGGCGTGAAAGTACAACAAAGAAATATTAGTCAGGTTCTTGTTTGTGATATTAGTCAGGATTTAAATAATAGATGTAGTTTTAATACATACTTATTGGTTTTATTACCCCACATTTTAATACTATTCCGTTCTCATATGGTTCTCGTGCAACGGTAGGAAATTGAAACGTTTAAAATTTCTGCGAAACCGAATCTTCTTAAGTTCTCCTAAATGCTCAAAACAAAATTCACAGTTTTGTGAAGGTATATTAAAGTTTATAATAGATTGCTAACCGATGTGAGGCGCCGACAATGCATTTAACAGCCCCGCCTTGACTGCAAATTTTTGTATGTATGCATGAATTTGTACCATTGCGTTAATATTTCTAGATAAATAAATAGATGGTGTTTATTTTAATAACCTTAATTAAAAAGAACAGTAACAATATTTACATACAAGCGTCAAAAAACTCCACATCTTCGCCTACTGTTAGCGTTCCCAAGACTGGCAGCAATACCACGTTATTACGTATTTCTAGATATGTGTGTGTTTACGAAAAAGTATATTTGTTATGACTTTACACACGTGTAAATTCTAAAACGCATTTTACAAAATCTTCTTAGTTTCAATTACATTTCTTCTTTCCAGATTATTCGAAGAAAACGAAGAACTCCTCCACTTATTCGAGAAATTTGCTAAACTAAAAGAAAACGGGGAACTGGCCAGTTCAGAAGAGCTAGCTGAACATGCTACGAAGGTCATGAAAACCCTGGATGAGGGCATCAAAGGTCTTGGTGATATTGATGCGTTCCTTGCGTACGTGAGACACGTTGGAGCCACACATCATCAGGTTCCTGGATTCAAGGTTGAGAATTTCTGGGTAAGTTATAATATTTTTATTAAATGACTACTTTCAAATTTTAAGGACTGTTTTTTTTTTCAAGAACGAAATCGAGCTTCGCCGTTCGATATTTAAAATTAATGACTATTATACTCACTCGAAGACTAGGCTGAATAGTAAAGCGACCTCCTTGCTCATTGAGCTGAATGCATGATGTCTATTGCCAGTATGATGTACGCGAACTTTTTGAAAGGAAGGGTTTTTTTTTATATACTTACCGCCCTAGGGCTTTTCTAGCTACATTATTACCCTAGAGCGCTAATTAGTCACCTACAAGCCCCATTTGGAAGTAATAAGAACCTACTTACCGAACGTGAGAGATGTAAAAGTTTTTTTTTCAAACAAAAACAGTACCTCGATTTCTTAAAAGTAATAAAGTAATAAATCTCATCAACTGCTGGTTCTAGTTTCCATTCTCACCTAGAAAAAATATTTTGTAATAACACTAAAATCATAGATATGATTTTTAAAGTGTGTATTGAGAAATATTGGTTCCTATGAAACAGTTTTAAAGCGTCCATCATTGCAAAAAGTATTTCGGCGTAATGGAAATGGCGATTTAAAATATGCAGTCAGTTTTATGCAACACGCAATCTTCGCTCCTGTCCCTTTTCCATGAAATGTGACGCGAATAAATATTATTTAAAAGCAGAACTGAAAAACATCTTGCAATATTGTATTATACTATAACAGAATTTTAAGTCCATCTATACTCAAAATTGCCTGGCAGAAATGTTCCTTTTGAATATTCTTTTTTTTTTATCATTCTTTTCATGATTAAACTCCTTGTACTTTTCATTATAGCCTTCACCATCATCAACAGTCTTTCATAATTCATTGATGGATATAGGCCTATCCATAGAAAGAAGAGTTTGGTTTGTTGTAGCACTCTGGCCATACTAGTTAATGATCATTTCTCAATTCTTCATAGCGTTGATTGCAATCTTTACTTTATCATCATCATCATCGTCGTCGTACCCTTTTTCTAAATTATTTATGTTTTCTTAAATCATTTTGTTTCTTTCTCTTTCATTCCTAAGTTTTCATCGTGAAAATGTCTTGGCTTGTTCTTTCATGGTCGTATGCGTTTTAATTTTTGCCCTGAATAAGTAATTGGGATTACTAAACACTAGAATAATAAAAGCCCCGTCATCGCAATGTTGTTTATGTATGTAATGTACTAGTAAATTCAAGATGGCTTCTACGACATATTATTCTATCAGTACACATGGTATTCTTTTTGTAATTTCATAAGAAAGAAATCGAAGTTAAAACTGTTTTCACCCCTAATTTAACTGTTTAGCGTCTTGATACAAACTACCGTGAACAGACTTTCATAAAATTCAATACTATAATACATAAAAATGCTTTCTCAATTAAGAAAAGCCAAATAAAATTATATAAGAACGCTGTTAAACCTTCTAAACTCTTTAAGAAAACTAGTTTTCTTCCAAAATTTTTCTTTGAGATATTCAATTTATGTAAATCCTTCACAACATTGGACAATTTAAGTACCTAAATCAGATACTCCGGTACCTGATTAAAAACCGGCTTAGTCTGTTTTATATCAGTTCGCTCATTATTTAAACAAAAAAGGGAAAAATTACAAGTTATTTTTCTTACATTATTAACTAGCTCTACTCCACGGTATTACCCGCATTTGTTATTGTAACCGCTGCGGGGTGAAGCTAGTATAAAAAAAGTAGCCTAAGTTACTCATTATATCAGTCAGTCAATCAGTCCAGCCGTTCCAGAGATCAACCGGAACAAACAGACAGACAGACAACAATTAAAAAAAATGATATTTCGATAAATTTACCGTGTATACGTACATATGCATTTAATAAAAAGTGGTTATTTTAATATTACAAACAGACACTCCAATTTTATTTATTTTATGTATTGACGTTACTAATAATACATATATACTATATAATAATACTATATATATAATAATACTAAATAATAATATATATAATAATACACATATTATATAAAGTCACTGTCCCCAAAAGCAAGCGTCTCTGGTGCAGTGTAAGAATATTATTTTTGTTAAGAATTTGTGTATGCGAAGAATAGCAATGATAACATTTAAAATGAACGCTTCGATAAAAAAAATCTGCCTTTTCTCCAAAGAATCTTTATATTTAGTATAAGGACTCCAAATACAGGTGACACTCTAAATGCGGCCTAATGAGTGTGTTAAAAAGGTAAACGTAAGTAGACTGTTGCTTAAAGTTCTTACTGAACCTCATGACAAAACGATACATTTCTAGTCAATTTTTTGAACATGAATTTTAATCCAAGATCACGTAGTGAGTCTACTTTATTTAATGTCATATTACATAATTGATATTGAAATAATATTACTTTTTTATTTTTAATAAAATTAATATAATTGCACTCTGGAAGACTTAAGTGAAGTTTATTTAAGTTACAGTATTCAGTGAGACTATCCAAGTCCTGCTGTAGAAGAAGACAATCCAAGTGATTGATTTTTTTATAGATCTTAAGATCGTCAGCGTAAAGTAAATGGTGGGAATGTTTAAAGCATGAATTAATGTCGTTTTATAAACTGGACATACAACAAGGGGCCCAGAATTGATCTCTGCGGGACCCCAGATGTGATTTCTCTTTTTCTCTGACTGCGGTTAGATATATACGTTGGCAAACGTATGATATTATAATTAAGACGTAAGATTACACTATAACTCCGTATCTTGATAACAGTTATAAATACCATTAGTCATCATCATATTTGAGTTAGTATTAGTATCCTCTTTCTAACATCAGAAAACAGATACCAGTTGAATCTAACTTTGGATACGAATGTTACAAAGAGTTTGTTTCTTTGTACAAAGTTAACGATAAATTGTAAAGTTTTGGAACGAAGTTCCTTATCGCGCATTGCGGAAGGGGGCTAAACGAAAAAAATTAAGACCAATAATTGCAACGACACTTTTTGTATAAGATCAAAAGTTGTAACGACACTTTTTGCTATAGTTGTAAGCCGTGCCGCGCGCGCGTGTTTCTCTGTCTGTCTCTCTCTCTCTCATAGAAAAAAAGCCAGTTATTTTCGTTTCGTCTTTCTATTTCGTATTAAAGAGTGTGGTGTCGTGACAATTATTTTTGTTGAGTGTATGCAGGTTTTTTGTATATAATAAATAACAATAATTACTTAATCCTGACAGTGAACTTCGTTCCATCCGTGTGTCCCTTGACACCTCACTAGTTTTTATTAACTAGGTTTATATCTTTTAATTTTATATATAAACTAGCTGTCCCAGCAAACGTAGTTTTGCCATAACTACTAATAAATTAAAAATTAATAAAAAAAATATTGTCCAGCAGACAAAATTGTGAATCTAAACCATTCCCAGATCCCCTTGAACACACACAAAAAATTTCATCAAAATCGGTCCAGTCGTTTGAGAGTAGTTCAGTGACATACACACTCACAGAAGAATTATATATATAAAGATATATATATATATATAAGCCCGCCAAAGGGACTATACTCTGCCTGATGGCAAGCATGAGCAGAATCAAAGAGTTGCGGTTACCATGCCCATTGCGAATGCAGACATTGCAACAATGCAGCATGGTGCCTCACACTATGACGGCCTATTAAGATGCTTCTGCATCTTTAGGCCTCCGGTCTAAAACGTGTGCTCTAAAGGTCACCAACCTTTTACATTAGTCGATATCTTGACTGACTTGTATTTTTACCTTTTTTTCTTACAATTGAGACTATCTGATGAGATGAGACTTATCCATATTTTCAAGACACTTAGATGCTCTGTAAATCCTGATACTCTAAAGATGGTCTTTAATTCACTGTGTCAATCAGTAATAGGATATTGTATCCACGTTTGGGGCGGTGCAGGGAAGACTAAATTCTTGAGCATAGAGAGAGCACAAAGGGCAATACTTAAAGTTATGACACGGAAACCTTTTCGTTATTCCACAACCAGCCTATACCTCGATTGCAATGTTCTTACGGTCCGTCAACTTTACATCCTCCGGTCTATACTTAAGAGACACTCAAGTATTTCTGTCTCATATCGCAATACTCGAACGATCTTTCCAAAAGGCAAACGGCACAGAACCACCTTTGCTAGTCATCAATACTATATATTGAGCACTTACATCTACAAGCAGGTACACAAAAAACTGAATATAATAAATTTAAACAGTATTCAACTAAAATCTAAGGTAACAACATGGCTGCTTCAACAGGACTACTCGCAGACAGAGTCTCTGCTTACATATATCGCATAATAATAAACTCAACCAGGTTTTCTTCAACCAAGTATTTCTTTTATACACTACATACATTTACATACACAACCCAATCACAATATTATTAAACATACATCACACACACACACTCATACACTTCCTCATATGCTCACAGATACAAGCAGCACACACAACTTTTACCTACACAATTTGGTCGAGCGGCACTGCGCCCACTTAGATAAATGTTAAATATTTTGGCCGAACACTGTCTCTTATAATACAGGTCACCCTAGTTTAAGAGACAGAGTTTACAACTAACATCGTTAACACTATTCATTTAATAATACCTATCATAAAAACAGTAATGCCCAACCTAATTAACAGTAATTTCTATAACTGCTATATTTGCTAATATCTGTCAAATATGTTAAACAATGTACTGTGTCACCTAATTGTAATTTAATTGTATGTTAACTAACTATGTACATCCTCTTATGTGTGAATAAAAAGTTATTATTATTATCTTAAAAAGACAACTGCCGCATTAGAAGTACGTCCTGTGTTGCAGACATATTTACAGACATATTTACAGACCTACATGAAACGGGTACAAAGAACACCCAGACTCTGAACATTAGGCCAACCGGGCATTCAAACTCTAATTCTATTAAGGACTAGCTGGGCCCCGCGGTGTCACCTGCGGTTATTGTTGTACCGCGAGTAACACCGCGGGACAAAGTAAGTCTAAAAAAAGTAGCCTAAGTTACTCCCTGGATCATCAGCTTCCTGCCAGTGAAAGTCCCGTCAAAATCGGTCCAACCATTCCAGAGATTACCCGGAACAAACAGACAGACTGACAGACAGACAGACAAAATTTTTTTTAATCACATTTTTGGTATATGTACCGTGTATACATACATATGCATTTAGTAAAAAGCGGTTATTTTGATATTACAAACAGACACTCCAATTTTATTTATTTCTATAGATTCGGAGCGTTCACCGGCGCAGATTTAACTTATCATTAGAGACAAAATAGAACAAATATTTATTACTATCCAAATATTGCATCGCTTAAACAGTGTTGTCATTTTGTCATGTCAATACAATTATAATTTCATTTATCTTTTACAGAAAGTGGAGGAGCCTTTTCTACAAGCAGCGAAGACGACGCTTGGCGATAGATACACTCCGAACATAGAGAATCTCTATAAATTAACCATAAAGTTCATATTAGAAAACTTGGTAAAGGGTTATGAAGAAGGTCCGATCAAGAGCGAAAACCCACAAACCTGACATATTGGCAAAATAGTTTTTCAATTTATTTTTTAATATTTTTTTTTAAATGGAATGTGACCGCTTTCCAAAATACCATTCAAATAGCATTTAGTAAAATAAAAAGGATTTATTGAATAAGGTCTTAGGTTTTTATGTATTGATAGAATGTCAAAGCCGTGAAAACTGTTTTCGCTATTGTTAGCTGTTTAGTCGTATAAAAGATCGATTTGCACAAACATTAGTTTAATAATTTTGTAGCGCGACACTAAATCTAGATAATATCTAATATTAAAGCTTAAGATTTTCTTTCCTACCTTGTTTATCATTAGAGTAGTTTATGTAACAATAAATGTAAATGAAAGGCTTTTGAATAAGTAATTGAGTCATCCATAGACAAAAGCATAACATTCTTAATTTAAAAGTAAACAATAGATTATTGAACTACGATATTAATTTTATCATATTAGACATAAAGATTGTTTTTTTTAAAACTGGAGCCAAGGTATAATTATTTTATTGCTCTGTGTAATATTTAACGTAACGTAAAAATACACAAAATCGTTACGGTACTATTTCATCTTTCCTCTTTAGAAAAATAATAAATCGATTGCATAGTTATTGTGTTCAAATCTTTATTCTTTATTAAGTTACTTTTAATAAATCTATAATTAACCTGCTTAAAAAAATTACTAAATTAGTTTGTTCTGTTGCTCTACATCGATTGAGTAAAAAAGAATATCTCTATTAAATACAAAACTTTTTCTACACGTTTTATATATAAGAAGAGATTACCAAAGTTGTATAGGTAAGCTACTTTTCATCATATTTATAACATGCAAATAGTTTGGTAACGGAAATTTTATATTATTATTATCCCACAGCTGGATATAGGCCTCTCCTTAAAAAAGAGATTTTGGCCTACTGTACGACTCATACAGAATTATATTGTTTTGCGTAGTTTTCTCCCTTAATTACCTTAACCTGTCACCTGAACATTATTATACTGAACACTTTATTTGAAAAGTATTGATACAGTCCCTGTTGTACTTGTTCTAGTGACCTCTCCAATCCCTGGATGTCGGTACATACCGTAGTCATAATCCTGTCGCTCGTCCGAGTACTACAACTTTCTTAGTTCTTCTTACTCCAACTTTCTTTCAAATTCCCTTCCTACCCATTAACGATAACCATCCCAAGGAGGGTTAGCATCAGGCAGGGGGCTGGCTATAAATATAATTAGTTACAACTTAATTTCGGGAGTATGGAAGGGATGCCAATTGAGTGCGATAAGGCTAGGGCGTCCACCGTAGGCGATGAGCGTCAACAACACCCAGCTACGCGAATAAGTGGTCAAGGGTCGTTGCACCACCCGAGGTGGGTATTTCAACATAAAAAGCAAGCCCAAGAGTTCAAGATGAGGTGTGCAAGTTGGAATATTGGGACTATGACTGGAAAAGTGAGACAGGTAGCAGATGTGTTGAAAAAAAGAAAAATAAAAGTAGCATGCCTGCAAGAAACAAAATGGAAGGGTTCGAAAGAAAGCGACATACAAAAGGGGTACAAGTTTTATTTTAGTGACAGTGATGGAGTAAATGGAGTATGTGTAGTATTGGATAGTGACTTAAAAGAGTGTGTGACGAATGTAAAGAGACTAAGCGATAGAATACTAGTTGTAAAAGTAGTATGGAAGGGTGTGACTATAAATATCGTTAGTGTGTATGTGCCTCAAAGTGGACTACATAATACGGTGAAAAAACGGTTTTGGCAATATTTTGATTGGGTTATGATAAGTATCCCTGAAAGCGAAGAACTTTTGATAGGTGGCGATTTCAATGGACATGTGGGCACAATAAATGATGGTTATGAAAGAGTGCATGGAGGAATGGGGTTCGGAATTAGAAACTCTGATGGTGAAACCCTTCTTCAGTTTTCCTACGCGTTTGATCTAGCAGTAGTTAACACATGGTTCCAAAAACGTGACGAACACCTTATCACGTATAAAAGTGGTCAACACGAAACACAGATTGATTACTTTCTCATAAAAAGAGATAGGCTGGTATGTGTCAAAGACTGCAAAGTAGTGCCTGGGGAACACATAGCATTGCAACATAAATTGCTGATAATGGAAATCAAGTGGAAAGGTTTAAGTATGAATAAAATAAATCTACCCTCTCCAAGGATTCGATGGCGAATGTTAGAGAAAGAAGAGTATGCAAATAATTTCAGGGAAAAGGTGGTGGAAAAAGTGATTGAAATGAATGCAAGGAAAATTGAGTCTGTGGATGAATGTTGGAATGAAATGGCAAACTATATACGAAAGATAGCGAGAGAAGTATTTAAAGAAACGAAAGGCAAAGGCTTTATTGAAAGAGATACATGGTGGTGGAGTTACGAGGTACAGCAAATTATAAGAGAAAAGAAAGTTGCCTTCAGAGCGTGGAAAAATAAAACGGAAAGTGAGAAAGTGAACGAAGTCAAGAAAGAATATAAAGATAAAAAGAAGAAAGCAAAAAAAGCGGTTGCAGTAGCCAAAGCTCAAACTCAATACAACATGTGTAAGCACCTACACGAACCTAGAGGTCAAAAAGAAGTCTACCGCATTGCAAAAAGTAGGGATGAAAGAGTAAAAGGTTTAAAGCACGTGAGATGTATAAAAGATGAAAATGGGAGAGTTTTGATTAAAGATGAAGATATAAAAAAAAGGTGGAAGAATCACTTTGAAAAACGTATAAATGAAGGGAATAAATGGAGCGGAGTGTTGAAAGATGTGGATGTGAATGTAGGAATGCTGAATGCGATTAGTATAAATGAAGTAGAATTGGCAGTACTGTGCATGAAAAATGGAAAAACAGTTGGTCCCGACGGTATACCAGTGGAAGTTTGGAAGTTACTGAAAAAAGACGGATGGAAGTGGCTAACGTTGTTTTTCAATAAGTTGTTGCTTGAAGAAGTGATCCCAAAAGAATGGTGTGAAACTCAATTGATACCCATTTTTAAAAATAAAGGGGATGTCCAAGAATGCAACAACTATCGAGGAATAAAGCTCATATCACATACTATGAAAGTCTGGGAGAAAGTGATTGAAACAAGAATAAGAGATGAGATTGAGATAACACAAAACCAATTTAGGTTTATACGTAGGCACGGAATAACGGATGTCATATTTGCAATGCGCTTACTATGTGAAAAATACAGGAGAGCATACAGAAACTTGCATATAGTGTTTGTGAAACTCGAAAAAGCATACGATAGGTTACCACGAGAGGTTTTGTGGTGGGCTTTGAAAGCAAAAAGAGTGCCTGTTAAGTACGTAGAATTGATTCGTGCTATGTACAGAGAGTCAAGCACGCATGTTAGGTCGGCTGTGGGAAATACTGATCAATTCAGTGTCTCTGTAGGCTTGCACCAGGGATCGGCTCTAAGCTCATACCTCTTCCTGTTGGTAATAGATGCTCTGACATGTGACATACAGGAAGAGGCACCACGGTGCATGATGTTTGCAGACAACATCGTATTGGTTGGTGAAGATAAAGCTGTAGTCCAGAGCAGACTGGAAACATGGCAACAAAGACTGGAAAATGTTGGCATTAAAATCAGTAGAACTAATACTAAGTATATGTTCTGCAATTTTCGTGATCCCTCCTCCTCGCGTCCTGAAACTATTTCGCTAGATGGTATAGCGATAAAAGTCTGCTCCAACTTTAACTACCTCGGCTCCCTCGTGCAATGTGATGGCGAGATCGATCGAACTGTACAGCATCGAATTAATACAGGATGGATGAAGTTGCGGCAGATAAAGGGAATAATTTGTGACTCCAGTTTCCCTTTAAAACTAAAAGGACAAATATACAAAACTATCATAAGACCTAGCGTCTTGTATGGTTCTGAAAGTTGGCCCACTAAGTTATTGGATGAGAGACGCCTGGACATAGCTGAAATGCGAATGCTGTGTTGTATGTGTGGTATAACTTGGCTAATCAAGGCAATAAGAAATAATCAGACTCCCTTGGATATTATACGACCAAGTCTGAAAGTAGCGGAAGTGGTTGAAAAGTTAAGAAGTAATAGATTATATTGGTATGGACAAGTTATGCGGAGAGATGAGACAAATGTGGCGAGGAGAGTGTTAGATATGCAAGTTGAAGGGTACAAAAGAAAGGGAAAACCAAAGTGGAGGTGGATGGATTGTGTGACCAATGATATGAATTTGAAGGAAGTTAACAGTAGCATGACGAGTAATAGAGAAGAATGGAATAATAGAACATATTGTGCTGACCCCAATTAAAATTGTGATAAGGACAGGGAGATGATGATTATTTCAGTAATCTTTATTGCTAATTATGGGATTGAATCCCACCCGAGCGTAATAATTATTCTGTATCAGAGATTGGTTTAAATTAAATATTTTAAGATTTTAAATAAATATGTATTATTGTTTATATATAATAGATCAATCAAGTGTTTGTATCATCAACGAATATTTGTTTCAGAGTTTGAGTGTTTTCTATTTATAATATGCATGTATTTCCATTATTATGATATAATTACATATTTGAAAGTATCAGTTAATTAAACTAGTTCTCATATTTTTACGCTGTATCCAGTTTGAAACTAGATAGTGTTGTGTCAAATATCCGATAAAATATTATATATTACATTAAAGTTTTCCACATAGCATTGTAATAAATTTTATTTTTATTTATTTATTTATTTATTTATTTCTTCATTGTACACACATAATAAATACATAACAAAGAATGAGTTACAAAGTAGAAAATGTAACAATTGGCGGTCTTATCGCTCACGGCGATTTCTTCCAGACAACCTTAGTATGGATATTGGGTGTTTATGATCTTAAGGCAGTTTATACACTAGTAACACACCATCAAGTGAATATTCAAACAATAAATAAAATAGAAAAATTCATACATATACCTACACATATACAAACATAAATATACATATCAGACCATAATATATATATATTATGAATTATAAACGGAAATATATTTTCTGTTTTATAATTGATTATATTATTGTGAAACGATATAATATGCCTTTAAAAGTACATAAGACGAATATACTGGTCATTGTATAGATATAGTGATGTAAAATTGCATTACATGTTAAAAACATTTTATTACAAAGATTATTAATATAGTTTGTGTTTTATTTACTGAAACTTTACAGACGTTTTGCTCCAGTAGTAAAGTGTATAAAATATATGTTAACTCCGTGTATGTTATCGTATTAAAAACAGGCAGAGTCATTTTAGCAGTCATTTCATAAAAAAAAACTCGCTTTTACTAGCTTTTGTGCTCCTATGTTTCTCCAAAACGCTGAATGATCAAAAATCATGGAATTAAATCGATTCAAAATAACGAAAGTTTTGAAAATGAAAGGAAATACTTCCAATACAGATCATCATTAACAAAATTGCAGACAAAACACAAAAAAAATGAAGTTTCATTCTTTTTATTGACAGTACTTCATCATTATCATCATTTATCAACACCTTTAAATAGCTTTCGAAAATTTGGCACTTTCTCCCAACGATCTTGATTTAATAAAGTTTTTCATTGGTCCCTGGGGGTTCCTGAACTATCCATTACTTTCATAGTCAGCGCTAAAAAGCACTTTAATAAATCAGTCTTGACCTTGTTATTTTTCAAATCGAGAGATTACTTTACTTTACGGGATACTTTTTCCCTTCGGATTTTCTGCTTTTTGAAGATAGAAGTCAGGAGAACACTCCCACGACCGGCCTTACGCACCATTTTGTGAGAGGATGCGGACCATGTCATTTAAGGCATTCACCGAATCGACTAAAGGCTTTGTCAGGCTCTATCCCAGGGCAAAGTACTTACTCCTTGAATGTAGGAGTAGCCGCCAGGGACCATACACTCCGGCCGCCAGCGGTCCAGGTAGCGGTTCATACCGCCACCGACGTCTTCACTCGGGTCCGCCTCTCTCTCGACCCTGTTCCGTTCTTTCTGGGGCATTAGAGCTTTACAGAAAGATCTAATTATTGGTTATTAACCTAGTACAAAGTATATTAATTACGAAGAGAAATCTCTTCACGTACGTGTATTGATAAATATTACTTCTTTAGAGATAAAATATTATAATATTTTCCTCCAATCAAATTGTTTACTGCCCTAGAAATCTTGTTGCGAAATTGTTTCTCTAATAACTTGTACTGACGTCATCTTATAGATCGATGATCCTATTAATAATATCGAATCTGCAAAAAGTCAATGTTTGATTAAAGTGCCAGTTCAAATATTTTATTACACAGAACTGTGGATATTCTAATTTTCACTGACTGTTTTGTATATCACTGAAAATACGAACTACTCTACTAAAAAAATTCTTCTTGCAGATCCGACGTTAGAATAGAGACTATCGAAATTATACATACTGTAGGTATTTTACGGAAACTTTTCAGACTACCTAGTATTTCGGGTATACAAGTCTTGTATAGACGTAATATACCAGCAATTTTTATCTGTTAGTGTTATATGGCTGATAATTTACTATGACTATTGAAAATCAGATAAATATCAGTTCAGCAGTGTAAGAGCTATTAACCAAAATGATGTAAGGCATTTGTATCGTATGATTACTCGATTAAGTGCTTGCCTAGAGGGTTTTTCAATTTTGAAGTTTAGCTTGTTCGGTACACGGTCGCCACTCAAGAATTTGATCGGCCATTTTTTCTGCGAGAAATGAGTAAATTCAGTAAGTAAGTTTCAAGCGAAGCAAAAGCGTAATATAATAACTGCGGCTGGATGCGAAAAGCAACAGACCGAACTCTATGGTGTGCCTTGGGAGAAGCCAATGTCTGAAATGTGTTATAAAAACAAATATAAAAAAATGTACAAATCCATGCAGAGAAATAATTCTCCTAATTATTACACTTAACAAAACAATCCCCAGATCCAACAAACTCTGGATTCCTGTACACGCTGATATGAAAATAAAATTAATTAATGCCATTCCCGCGCTCCAGTCTGGAATCGGATGAATGATAGCGATTATTCTTCGTCATTACTACGTACTTATACCGAATTCTTAATTTAGTAAAAAGCTTTTTTAAGAAGAAAATATACTGCAGATAAATGTTGATCTTTTTAATGGAATAGGAAAGCATAGGAACAGGCGAGCCGCCTAATGGTGAATGAGTACGGTCACCCAAGGACACCTGAGAGTGATGATGTACTTCTAACGATCTCCTATTTAACGATCTCTTCCTAACCTATTTTGACCACAGCAGCCAATCTCAACGATAGCCAGCCAACTATGTTTGGGAACATTTCGTGCAGTTGTGAGATGACCCCTTAAATCATCCGTGACTACGCCAACCGTACACCCAAATTATTGAACAAGCATTTGTCGTATTCTTATCGCATTATAAGCAAATCTATTATAAGCAAATCTGTTGATACTTAGAATTAATCGATAACTTGATCTAGATACACAGTTAATATCTAACCGCGATCGGTATTAATCGTCCACCCGTTTATCATTCAATTGTACTCTAAAAATATCTTATCTAGACTTTCTTTGCTTTGACAGTACTAATGCTTAGTAATAAACTGTTCACTCCGAGATCGGGAGATTAAGAAGAAAAAAAAATTGGAAATGTAAAACCCGACTACGTAAAAACTTTTGATAAAATATATATATCCTATGTCACTTGTGCCATTGTTATGAATCTATTGACGCCTGATACATTAAAATCGGTTCAGTAGTTTAGGCGACAAGGTGGAACCTACAAATTTACATTACCCACCCATTATTCGAAGTTAGAAATAAAAATGCATTTAATATAGCAGATCTCTTGCTAGGGTCCCGTAAAGGAAAAAACAGAACCCTTGTTGGATGACTTTGCTGTCCGTCTGTCTATCTGTCAATACCCTTTTTCTCAGGAAGACGTAGAGGTATCAAGCTGAAATTCATATCAAATACTCAGATCTACTGTCTCTTGGAGCTGTGAAAATATCAAACTTCTAAGCCAACGCAATCAAAAGATATAGCCGTTTATACTGCAAATGTTCGACACTCGTAAGGGAATCAATACCTACAGGGTACTTCTCGTGAACTCAGAATCTTGAATTTGGTACTAGGTAACTTCTTATAACACAGATAAAAGAAAAATTGCAAAAAGCATATTTTTCTAGCTACATCATATACATATATACATATACCTACAGGTTTGTATGGAACCCTCGGTGTTCTAGTCCGACTCGCACTTGGCCGGTGTGCCACTTTTTTTATCTAGGTACTTTAAATTTCTCTATCTACATACGAGTATAATAGTGTATTAACACATGCACAAGCGTTCGAGATTTCATGTAAAACTGTAGATTTTATTCAACATTCTGCAATGTCATCAAAACCCATCCGCGTGAGATAAATTACGCGCTTCCACGATTTAATCTCATGCGCTCTTACTTTCAACTCAACTTCAGGTAAATAATTATACCTTCATATGTATATTTGAAGAGTTAATGTTTTGGTAATAAAATAAAACATTTAATTAAATTCTATTCCCGTAAATCTCAAACTGTAGAGTCTGTTATATTGTACACAAGTAAGTATGTGTGTATGTAAGATACTAAAACCAAGTTTATGTTATGTAATTTCATTGGAAATAAGGTGACTTTTTAAGCGACTTCAAAAAAAGAGGAAGTTATCTATTCGACACTATTTTTTTATTTTTATGTTTGTCACCTCAGAACTTTTGACCGGGTGAACCGATTTTGATTATTCTTTTTTTTTATTTTAAAGCCAGTGCATCCCGTGTGGTGTTGATGACGGTTTTTTGTTAAACTTTTAGTTTATGAACTAGTGCTACCTTTACTTTTCATCTCGGCAACACATGTCATAAAATCATCACGAGTTGGCTTAAGATTTGTGTCAAGTTTTCCTTCTCTTTGCATTGATGTTGTCCTGTCCCTTCGCACATGGTGTCCTAGTGTAAGCGTATTGTAATACGCGCGTAGGACGAGAGTTATGCGAGCATGAAAATTTTCATACAAGTCCGCACACGAAGCGATGTGGCAGCGAATCGTAGGAGAAGTTTATTGTCATTATGATAGTCGTAGCGTACTGGCGTAAAACACAAGCGTTAAAAGTTTAAATAAAATAGTTTTTCTAAAATGATGGTAAGTATAGCGAACTATGGGTACGATGAATATCAACGGCGATGAATAACGATGTGAATAGTATTTATTATTCAGGAGCCACGACTCCATAATACTCTAATGTTACACTTTTTTTTTATAGTGAGCTGCCAAAATGACTCTGCCCTGCCTGATGGAAAGCATGGGTAGAATCCAAGAGTGGTGGTCACCATCCTCATTGCGAATAAGCACAAAGCAGCATGGTGACCCGCACTATGGCGGCTTGGTGAGATGCTTTTTCACGCCCCGCTTAAAGGACCCGGGATCATAGTGGGAAGGAAACACGTATGCCGGTAGTTAGTTCCAGGTTGTGACCGCTCGGCACAGGATGGAAGAACCGAAGCGATGAGTTCGAGAATGGTAATGTGTGGCTTCTATACCAACTTACAGTTACATTATATATACTAAAGTGTATCGGTACAATAACATATAATCACGTCTTAAAAACTTATCATCTTGTGATAAACGCGTGTATCATCTTCAAGTTCACGTGCAGCAACAGACATTCTGTTCATTTAATTAATGTATGGATGCATCTAATAAGCACGTCAATTTCTACTTCTAACAAAATCAAACAATAAAAAAATCCTCTTCATCTCAAGAGCCAGGTAGTAGAGCCACGCTGATTTCAGCACAAACGGGCCGGCTCGGGACGGTACTACCCTCGCACAGAAGATCAACTTAAAATGATAGCGTTCGTGCTGTCGTGTTTCGTTGGTGAGTGCGAGACTGGTGGTCCAATGATGCAGAAGCATCACTAGGCCGCCATAGAGTGAGTCACCATGCTGCATTGTTGCATTGTCTGTACGAGCAATGAGTATGGTGACCACCACTCTTGCACTCTGCTTTTGCTTTCCATCAGGCAGAATAGACATCTCTCGGCAGGCCATACAAAAAAAAAGAGAGAAAGTAAGATTCTCAATATCCAAAATGTCTGATGCTGTTGACGCCATGATTTTAATTGATACGTCGATACGTCTACGCAACGATACGTTTGTACAACACTGCAGGTCGCGTACGCGTAGCGTCTTAACGATGCGCTACGATACGACTATGCTCACGACCCGTGTGCGTAGAGCCTAATTGTCTCTTGCGACACCCTTTGGGTAAATAGGGGTGGTGTCACTCAGTATTCTTAATCCGTTACGAGACGGAGTGGTCGGAGTCGGTCGGAGCAGGGCTCGGGTCTCCTTTCAGGAGGAGGCCATATCCCAAAATATTATGTCTACAAATAATTCAAACAGCTTGGTATATTTTCAGCTACGTCTTGCTTCATCTACTTGGTATTGGTATTATTTGAGGAGTTGTCAACGGTACATTGTGACAATCGGGGTGGATGCGACGACGTGAGTTTTCGATGTTGTCAGGCAGAGATAGAAATTGTAGGGTTGGCACAACCCGTTTATGTGCCTTATCTTTTCGTAAATTAAAAAGTACTAGTAGGGCCACTCTTCGGCGATTGAAATAATACTTCAAGGTTCTAAGAACATACCGAATAGGTCATTTTTGCAGGTGGTGAACTTATCGGCTTATTGGATAAAGAAAAGATTTTTGGTTAAAGATTTATATATTTTATTATAGACTAGCTGCTGCCCGCGGCTCCGCCCGCGTGTATGTCGGTTATCGTGGCAAATAGTAGTCTATGTGTTATTCTGATGTATAAGTTTAATTCCTGTAGTGTCATTCAAATCCGTTCAGTAGTTTTTGCGTGCAATTTCACTGATATGTCCACATATTATGACAGTGTTACCTTTATTTAAAGAGCTATACTATGTTATGTGTAATGCCATTGGAACAATATACGAACATATTAGCATTGTCGCTCACCCTCGACAGAGCCACATATAGCTTTCCGTTGCTGAAACAGTTCGTCTATGCCTGCGGTGCGCAACGTCTGACCTTATGTCTTGTTTATCGTCATCGCAAAGCATAGACTCACAGACTCACCAAAAACTGCACGCGTTTAAAGAGGAAAGGGAAATAAACTATGGATTGGGGTCATCCTTTAAGATAATAGTCTAAAAAGACATATTTCACTATAAATCAAACAAAATAATTTAAGTTTCTCGCAGATTGCACGAAATAAAACTAACAATTTTTTTGAAATTTTGTCTTCGACATAAACGTCTTGTGATTGGTTGCAACTCTGGTGACGTCACATGCTAATAAACGAAAGATTCCTCTATTGAATATTGTTTGCGTTTTATTTTTTCGGAGTGGTAATAATCGATCTGTGAGCTATTTCTGCAGGACTTTTTTTAATAAACTATTTAATAAGTGGTTCGAAACAAAAAGGAACCAAATTTTGTGCGTGCCGATAACATCAACCTACATAAGATAGACGCTTTTATGGTTGCACTTTTCTATCTATACAAATAAATAAAATTGGAGTGTGTTTGAATATTAAAATAACCGCTTTTTACTAAATGCCTTTGTATATATATACACAGTACATATACCAAAAATGTAGTTAAAAATGTTTTTGTGTGTCTGTTTGCTTCTTCCGGGTAACCTCTGGAACGGCTGGACGGATTTTGACGGAACTTTCACTGGCAGGTAGCTGATGATCCAGGAAGTAACTTAGGCTACTTTTTTTAGACTAACTTTATCCCGCGGCGTTACTCGTGGTACAACAATAACTGCGGGTAACACCGCGGGGTTCAGCTAGTACATAATAATAACATTGATAACTATGCTGCAGAACTGAAAAATGTTAAAGCAGCTATGTTGCACTTGCATAAGTTGTTTCTGTAATAACCTCTGGAAAAAATTCATTCATTATTTTTGTAAAATCTAATTTACTTTATGTAGGTAGGTATATCTAAATGCTTTTAGGTTACATTTTGAAATAGTACAAAGCGTGGTATTTAAAGATGTTATCTGACCCGACGAACTTCGTACCACCATATTTTTCTTTCGTTACCAGCTACCCATGAGTAAGGTGTAGTCACGGACAAAAAAACTTTTTCCTTTATTTTTTATTTTTTCTTGTACACAAACCTTGTCCTAAGAATAACTTACACATAAAAAAAAAAAAAAATTGGTGTAGCCGATCGAAAGTTACGCGCATACATACATTTCGGCGTAACGCCGCGGGACAAAGTTAGTCTAAATAAAGTGGCCTAAGTTACTCCCTGGATCATCAGCTACCTGCCAGTGAAAGTCCCGTCAAAATCGGTCCAGCCGTTCCAGAGAATACCCGGAACAAACAGACAAACAGACAGACTGACCAAAAATTTTTTAACTACATTTTTGGTATATGTACCGTGTATACATATGCATTTCGTAAAAAGCGGTTATTTTGATATTACAAAGAGACACTCCAGTTTTATTTATTTGTACCTATAGATGTATAGATTTGTTCACTGTGGCACTACAAACCATTTATTCAACATTTTAATTAATATAAAATTGGAGAAAACTGATAAAATTAACTTAAACCGCGCTGTTTTGTTTTGTTGTGGCTAGAGTGTGACGTCACGCGTTTCATGTGACCAGCGCCATAACAGAAATATCGATTTTGGTTGTCAAGCTTGAACTTTATCTTAAATTTAAATTCATAATTAATCATAATACAGTAGAAATTCTGCAAAAAATTTGATTCGGTAAGTAGTCGTTTCACCACCCGATGAATGAAGCAATATTCTGTACTTTGACCAGGCAGGCATGCGACATAATATCTTATTGTTTAAAGCTGTGCCGTCCGCGTGGATCTCCTTTTACAATAATGTTTTTTTTTTAACTATAGACTATTAAAGTACAATTTGTGGAATTGTGGTTTGATTTGTGGAACTACTGACCCAGGAAAAAGCGACGTACAACTGCCCACGTGAAAAACATCTGAGACTAAGATCTACTCCAGCAACACGGGAAGTCTGAAGATGAGATTTATTAATTGTCATTGCATAAATTTACTTATTTGAAATTATACTTATTAATTTTACAACTATAAATATAAAGAAAAGATCTAATACCTACTTTAAACTGATATCTAAAAACTACGTCTTATGTATTTTTTAAATCTAAAACGCGCTTATTCCCAGTCAATAAGAACCACGTTCGTTCGCATTAACAGTGACAATTCGAGTGAAGTCACCGCGTGAGCGGCGTGAGCGCTCCCGCCTTTTTGTAGATTCAGCGGATGGCCGTTTCGCGTGTTAAAGAAAAATCAACCGTAATGATCGTACTTATACTGGTGCGGCGAGATTTGGCATTTTTATTTCATCTATATCTTGTGTGTTCATTAATTATAATTTTATAATTCTATATTTTATTAAAAAAGATATTAAAGTGTATAGTGATAAGGATATATCCATGTGAAATACAATATATTTAAGTACACCTTGAAGAAATGCCTAACGCTTAAACACGTTATTGTGGCTAATTTATAAAAGATAGAAATATACTATTGAGGACTTTTTTGTAGATCTTTTGAAGACCATCATCTTTGTAATACATATTTTTGGTGTATGATCAACGTATGCGAGGATAAGAGCTCGAAAGCGAAATTTTTCATCCGACTTGCTTCAAATTTATCGTCACTGCTCAGCTCCTATGCATCTTAGCGTTATGTTATATAGCCTATAACCTGCCCAAGAGTATGGACTATAATCGTACCAAGTTTGGTTAAAAGCCCTTCAGTAGTTTTTGATCCATGCGTGCACATACAGACAGACAGACAGACAGACAGACAGACAGACAGACAGACAGACAGACAGACAGACAAAAAACTTACTGATTACATTTTTGGCATCAGTATCGATAACCATTCATCCCCCAATAATAATTTTTAATATATATTCAATGTACAGAATTGACCTCTCTACAGTTTTATTATAAGTATATAGATATATAGATATATAGATATATAGACTAGCTTTTGCACTCGGCTTCGCTCACGCAGACTTTCATCCACTGATTTACCCCCTAAGGGGTGGAATTTCAAAAATTCCTTTCTTAGTGCTTACTCACGTTATATAAAGAATCTACATGCAAAATTTCTGGATTCTAGGTTCAGCGGTTTGGGCTGTGCGTTGATCTCTTTTTATGTCAGTCATCTTCCTCTTTTAAAATATAGATTTAAATATGACTATCTGAACTCCGCGGTGTTACCCGCGGTTATAATCGTACCGTGGGTAACGACGCGGGACAAAGTTAGTCTAAAAAAAAGACGCCTAAGTTCCTCCTTGGATCATCAGCTATTTGTCAATGAAAGTCCCGTCAAAATCGGTCCAGCCGTTCCAGAGATTACCTGGAACAAACACACAAACCGACAGACAGACACACAGACAAAAATAGAAAAAATGTTATTTTGGTACATGTATCATGTATAGGTACATACATATGCATTTATAAAAAAGCGGTTATTTTAATATTACAAACAGACACTTCAATTCAATTTATTTGTATAGATGACTGTGTCATAAATTAATACCGATGTCTCCTTCATTAAACCGAATGTAATGTTGTTATGTTATAACATTCAAATCTTACATAAGCCTACGCATTTAAAGAAGGAGAGATTAATCACCCCTTGGGGAATAATGATGGATAAGGATCCACGTACCCAAATTATAATTAATTACTTGCATTAATCTTGACTTAGAGGATTGAAAAAGGAATTCATGTTCTGAGTAACGTTTCGACAACCCTATTGTAATTCTTACCTGAATCTACGTAAACGGATAAACTTATTTCGTTGAACATCGCTGACTGGATATACCCTGAAAATGTCTCCAACAATAATACTTGTGTATGCCGGTACACCCTAAATCCGAGCGGAATTATATGTAATATCGGAACATCGGAATGGATGAATGGAACTTATACCTTTATTATTAAGACCCTCCATTTTAGTAATAGATTATTTTTTAGCAAGAGAGGCAGCTTTTACATGAATTTGGCCGTCTCTACTTGGCGTGTTTAAAACGCACGTGTAGACACGATAATTTAATGTACAATTCTACATGAATTAAATATAAATAAATAAATATTTCGGATATATCACAAACACAACGCCCTCTAGTTTCACAAACTTAGCAGAGCTTGTATTATAATAACTAGATTAACTGATAGAATACGTTTATGTTTTTTTTTTAAATACATACATATTATACATAGAATACACCTAAACTCCTAAACAAATATTACCAGACCATCCAAACATTTGGCCCGACCCGAGAATCGAACCCGAGACCTCTTAAGCACTGCAGTCGCATACCACCGAGGCTGTAATATACTTCTAATAAAATAAAACGAAAAACTCCCAGTCATGGTCATATACTACATAGAATTGGGGTGCCTTTCACAGTTTTAAAACATATTTATACCACATAGAAAATACGAAACGAAAGGACCTCTTCTGAAAGTAGTTACTATTAGGAAATGAACTGAATGATCTAAAAAAATCATTGCCAAAGAAATACCCACAGACAACAATGTTCTCAACTACACCGTAATTATGGTATACATGACGTAATTATGTGGGATTAACTACATACTCTTCATGCCGTAAAGGAAGTAAACGTGCTACTGAGAGATTTCAGCAAAATAAATGAATGAGTTTTGAACCATCTATTAAACAAAATGTATAGAAAAGAGGTTTATGTATAAAATTATGTTAATGCTTCTAATTTCGCTATGAGTTCTAAGAATGTAATGTAACTACCATAGACTTCATAATCTACTGATTCTACCGTATTTTAAACGTGGTGACACTCTCACTGTCGCTTTCCATATATAAAAAAAAATGTTACGAAAATACTTTTTCAAATGACCAATAGCGAGTCGACTTTTGCACATATCTGGACTTCTAGACAGTGCTAACAATGCAGTCATGGCTCCAGGCCGCCCACAATATAAATTGCCATCATCTCGTTAAGAAGAATAATGGCTTGTTATAAATCATTGTTATTTATGGCGTCCGGATATTTCTCATTTTTAACAAATATAAGCACCCTGGTGACATTAACTAGGCTATATTCTATTCCCTCGACTAGACTAAAATTATATTTATATACATTTAAATGACTATCGATCAATAACTATTTTCAAATTAATGTTTAGTTAAATGAAATTATCAAAATCCTAATTGACAATTCAGCAAAAGAAAAGGACGACAGTTGCGATGTACTCTGTCTAATGTTCTTCCCCATCATTGATACAGTTCGCTCGATTACAATGCTTGGCTCCTATTTGTCTAAGCGTGATGTTAACCATCCCATCTTAGGCACGTCAGCAAAACACACATTAAGAAATACCGCTTTTTAAATGAATATATATACACGATACACGTACCAAATTTTTTTTTTACAATTTTTGTGTCTGTCTGTTTGTTCCGGCTAATCTCTGGAACGGCTGGACCGATTTAGACTGGCCTTTCTCTGATAGGTAGCTGATGATATACGGAGTAACTTAGACTTTTTTAGACAAGCTTCGCCCCGCGACGTTCCGCGGGGTTCAGATAGTAATCTATACTAATATATAAAGCTGAAGAGTTTGTTTGTTTGTTTGTTTGTTTGTTTGTTTGTTTGTTTGTTTGAACACGCTAATCTCAGGAACCACTGGTCCGATTTGAAAAATTCTTTCGGTGTTGGATAGTCCATTTATCGAGGAAGGCTATAGGGTATATATCATCACGCTACTACTAATAGGAGCGGAGCAACAATGAATAATGTTTCAAAAAACGGGGGAAATTTTCACGCTACGGGTAATATAAGGCGCAAACGACGTTGCGTGGGTCAGCTAGTTATATATAATAGAAGCACGATGAGAAATTTCATTAATAGAGTTTATCTTTAAATTAAATTTCTAGGGACAAAGCGTTAGAAGAAAATTGTTAAACTAAATTTTATGTCACCTAGCATAATTTATATCTAAAATGTTATTAGATTTATTCTCGAGCCAGACAAAACGACTATTCTATAAATCTTTTAGAAAAAATATTGTCCAAACGAGCGAATTATGTGAGAGTTAGATGAGTCCGATTGATTCTGTCTATTTTCTTGAAGAATAAAAATGAAATATTGAAATTACTTTCTTTGAAAGAACATACCATTTTCGAAATTGAACTAATCGTAAGGAAAAAATTTCTTGCATTGACTTATGTCCAGCCGTGAACGATTAAAAGGTGTTAATGATGACGATGGTATCATCTATACAAATAAATAAAATTGGAGTGTCTGTTTGTAATATTAAAATAACCACTTTTTATTAAATACACGGTACACACGGTACATACACATATAACAAAAATGTAGTTAAAAAAAATGTCTTTCTGTTTGTTCCGGGTAATCTCCGAAACGGCTGGACCGATTATTATCTATTAAATTTTATGTGTATATCGGGTAGGTCTAAGAATCGGCCAACATCTATTTTTCATACCCCTAAGTGATAAGGGTGACCTACCCTAATTTATTTTTTATTTTTATGGTAAAACAACGTTTGCCGGGTCAGCTAGTAGATCTAAATATTAGTACGTGAAGCAAATACTTTGTACGTTTTTTTACGATTTTTTTACGTAATGAGGATGATGATGAATAAAGTTTGGTACAATTATAGTTTATATCAAAGAGGAGGGCAGTACGCGAAAGAAAATAAATAAAAGTAATGATTAACAGTCCATTATGTGTTTATTTTTGTCATTTACGAGTATTACCATTAAGCAAATTTTTCGAGAGTAGCTACATTGTGATGAGACGCCCAACTTTTGATTTTTCGAAAATTCTCGGGAGTTAGGGAGTATGGTAACTAACAATATGATATGACAATTTTATATATAAATACCTACGTTTATAATATCTATCAAAATTCGAAGTACAACATTTCTATAACATTTATGTACGAGTATTTAACAGTGTATTAGAAACATTTTTATCAAAGATCTAACTTAAAATTAAGACACGAAAAGGAAAATTACTTTCTGTAGGAATATTAAACTTGTCTCAAAGTCTCTTCACCTCAAAATGTCAAGTCGCAAAACCATTACCTATTACCGTCAATTGAACAAAAGATAACTCTCAAAAGAATTCTGTACTCTCTCTCGTGAAAAGCTAACGAGGCTCTTTAGATTTTAATACTTCAAAAAGCCGACCATCTCGAATATTAATGGACCTACTAAATTAACATTTTGTTAGAATTTGTGTTTGTCGTATTTGTAGTATCGGATGGCAGAGCCTTGGTCGGTGTTTTTTTAGATCGATTTATCGCCCCCGAAAACCTCTGCATACTAAATTTTATGAAAATCCTTGGAGTCATTGCCGAGATTATACATACAATTATACATATACACAACAATTGCTGGTTTAAAGATATTAAATACTAGCCGACTCACGCAACCTCGTTTGCGCCTTATATTGCCCGTAGCGTGAAAATTTCCCCCGTTTTTGAAACATTCTTCACTGTTGCTCCGCTCCTATTAGTAGCAGCGTGATGATATATACTCTATAGCCTTCCTCGATAAATGGACTATCCAACACCGAAATAATTTTTCAAATCGGACCCGCGGTTCCTGAGATTAGCGTGTTCAAACAAACAAACAAACTCTTCAAGTCAGTCAGTTTCAAGGTGTGTCTCCAGCAAAGACAATTAGCAAGACCATGACTTCAACTCATCTATCTGAATGACCTTGCCAAAGACACCACGATTCCAGATAAACTTAAAAATCCGACTTCACACAAACTGGCCAGAGGATTGGTAATGTTGTAAGAAAAGTTGAATTTTGAAATTCACTTCGGAAAATCTTTTCTATATGAAAATAGCCCGGAACGATGGTCTAAACTCATGGTTTTGCAAATTATCTTTGCTGGAGATGCACCTTGAAACTGACTAACGCCTTGTATATGCCTTCGTATTTGAATTAGACTAGTATTCTGTATTAAGTCTATCCAGATAGTTTTATCCTCAACAATATTATTTTGTATACCTCTTATAACTAATGCAGTCTCAATTTGTTATTGTATGTTTGACGTAGTGGTTCTGATTTCGTAGATTCAATCTATCCTACTAATATTATAAATCCTACTAATATTATAAATGCGAAAGTTTGTAAGGATGGATGGATGTTTGGATGTTTGTTACTCTTTCACGCAAAAACTACTGAACGGATTTGGATGAAACTTTACAGTAATATAGCTTACTAGCAGACCCACGCAACCTCGTTAGCGCCTTATATTGCCCGTTGCGTGAAAATTTCCCCCGTTTTTGAAACATTCTTCATTGTTGCTCCGCTCCTATTAGTAGTAGCGTGATGATATATACCCTATAGCCTTCCTCGATAAATGGACCAGAAATCTTTGTTCTGAGTCTCGTTGTTTATTGTGTCCGTTTCATGTGAAGTCCCCGCGGCACATGGTATGTTCATAGTCTCTCCTATAATTTAATGAGTATAGCAACCTAATATCCCCTAATTTGTCAATTATAGTAAACTAACTGTGGCCCGCGGCTCTAACCGCCTTTATGACGGTTATCGCGGCAATTAGTAACCTACGTTTTATTCTGATAAAACGTAGGTTACTCTACGTTTTATTCTGATGTATTATTTTACTTTGAAGTTTCATCCAAATCCGTTCAGTAGTTTTTGCGTGAAGGAGTAACAAACATCCAAACATCCACACAAACTTTTAAGCTGAAGAGTTTGTTTGTTTGAACGCACGAGAAAGGCTATAGGCTATATATCATCACGCTAAGACCAATAGAAGCGGAGCACCGATGGAGAATGTTTTAAAAACAGGGGAAAATTATCACGCTACGGGCAATAGAAGACGCAAACAAGGTTGCGTGGGTCGGCTAGAATTAGTAATATACACATATGGACATGGCTTAGAAAAGAGGTTAAATCCTTATCTAGCTTTCTAACGATGTTTTGTAAGTTTAAATCTAAATTTATTGATGCCTTCTAGGCAATAAATCCAATAGTCCTATGTGATTTTTAGCAAGACTGAATAACAAAGAAATTATAATGTATGATTTACTTAAATAAATTAAACTGAACTACAATGAAATCGACGTAATTGTAATGTAAATCAGATTCACCGAATTCCCCAAAATCACTTATGCATGCACTACTGGTTGGATGGAGTCGTCGAGTCTGTCTGGATGTTACAATAATATTTTAGTTTCGAATTGTAAAATACATTTAAATTTTTTACATTTCTAATTATTATCTGGAAGAATAAGGTTCAGAAATGGTTTTCTAGTCTTCTTGTGTTTAAACTTTGGTAAATTTAACAAATTTTACTATTGCTCTTAAGCTATCTTCATCTTTTGAGGTTCTATTATTTCCAAGATTATTTATAATTCTTAATCTATAATTATCATATTTTTAATTGTTTTTTTAGAATAATATGGTGATGTAAGATATTTTCCTTAACTTTTGTGCAATTACCGTCTGATTCATTATGGAATGAAATAAAAAAAATCATTCTAAGCTACATCAGACCGTACAAATCAATCGTATTGATACTTTCATGACTTACATTTTTCAAAGATTTAGGATAATAACTATGTAAAGCTGTAGCTACTTATCACACAAAAATATCTTTTAATACTATCCAATAAAATACAATTTACTTTATTCTGATCTTACGACATTTAATATTTGTTCCAGTGTAATATGATGATAATTCAATCTCTGCTTGTGTAAGACACTGCCTTAATAATCATCTAATCTCAAGAATCAAGGCATCTGAGGCATTAAATTATCTTGAAACTTGCTTCGCAGGCGTATCTTGCCAATCATGCTCGGCACCTATTAGTGTAAGCGTAATGTTAACCATCTTATCTAAGGCACGCCAGCAAAACACATACATTTTTCAGCTTATGGCCGCGGCTTTGCCCGCGTGTGTGAAGGTTATCACCCGAAGTTGAATTCGTGCATGCACTTTTATCCTATGACTAAGGAAGCTATTGGGATGATAAACAAAAATTTTAACAAAAAAAACGATTTTTAAAACTAGACCAAATTGAAATCGGACCACACGGGAAGCACCAGCTTCCAAATAAAAAAAGGATCATCAAAATCTTTTCACCCAGTCGAAACTTCTGAGGTAACAAACATTAAAAAAATATACAGTCGAATTGAAAACCTCCTCCTTTTTTGAAGTCGATTAAAAAGTAGTCTATGCCCTACCTCAAGTATCAAAGTATCTCTAAGTCAAATTTTATCGTAACAAATAAAATTTATAATTTTAGCAAAAAAAAATTCTTTTTTTTTATTTTATCCTAACAGATGCAGGGATTTAACTGTGAAAGCAACAACATATTGTTATCAATGGGTTTTGACGCTAGTGACCACTTAGTCCAGTCAAATTGACATTCACGTAGGAAAGTGAAGCAATATGCAAAAAAGAAATCTTAGTATAGTGGAGCTTAAAAAAGCTATTTTACCATTTGTCATATCGTGAGATCTTGAAGGCTTTTTTGGGGGGAGGATGGCAAGAAAAGAACTGTTTTTTCGCTATAACTATGCGAATGTTTGACCTCTCATTTTGTAGGTATTTTCAAGCTCTATTATTTTGTTATATGCTATTATTGCATTATGCTATGTATTGCAAAATACATAAATATTTATTCAAATTTATGTATATTGTATAAAGGGGGTGGAGGGTAGTAAAGGTTTATAGCAATTACGTTTTGTTGTATTTAAAATATTTAAAAAATGACAGTCTCTAATTGAGCCTTTGTAAATATTTAGCAAGTAAAACAGACCTTTTATTAATGCCCTACAGTCTACTGAGTTAATTATCAAACCGCTTCGGGGTATCTACCGAGAACGTGTTTATATATGAATACGAGAATTCTAGGGTCCCTTTTTAAAAGCAATAACTTTCAAACTTCATAATTTAACCATTACAAACATTCATAGAAACATCGCAATGGTAGTAAAAGGTTGTATACAATATAAGCCCATTTCGGAAAAAAAGAAAAAGTTTGATAATCTATTGCACGACAACGTAAAAGCCTGTGATGAAACTAATATAGCCTATGTCACCCGGGTCATTATTACGAATCTATTGACACATCATTCATTAAAATCTGTTCAGTATTTTTAGCGCAAGGGTTGAATATACAAACAAACATAGACTGCCTAAACTATTGCCATCGTCGTAGTCATATAACAAAACTAGCTGACCCACGCAACCTCGTTTGCGCCTTATATTGCCCGAAGCGTGATATTTTCCCCCGTTTTTGAAACATTCTTCATTGTTGCTCCGCTCTTATTAGCATTAGCGTGATGATATATACCCTATAGCCTGCCTCGATAAATGAACTATCCAACACCGAAAGAATTTTTCAAATCGGACCAGCGGTTCCTGAGATTAGCGCGTTCAAACAAACAAACAAACAAACTCTTCAGCTTTATATATTAGTATAGATATATTAAATATTTCGGGCATCTATCACACAACGCCATCTAGTTCCTTAGCAGAACTTGTGATAAGCGTACTAAAATAACATAAATAATATACATAGAAAACACCCAAACTCCGAAATAATTTACAGATCATACAAACTTTGGTCCGACCCGAAAATCGAATCCGAGACCTCAATCACAGCAGTCGCTTACGCTACCACAGTGCCACGGAGGCAGTCGATATTGAAATAACTTTTTTGCTTTAATATAATAACTAATAATAACTAATATTGTAGTAGATATACTTTACAACATTATTTGAATGTTGCAATATAATATGGAAACTGAAACGAATAGAAAATAAATACAAGATAATATATTTGTTGATCCAGATACAGAGCTGAACGCCGCAGGAGGTGGAGCCGACCACACGTGGTGACACAAGGCTTTGTAATTATGAGACCTTCGAAAAAAGTATTAAAATATATTACTATCAAATGAAATGTATTTCGGTGTTTCTCTGTTACTTGGAAAATCGTCCATACAAGTCTGTCCTTAGCAAATTTTATTAAATGTTGTTGATTTTTGTTAATAAAATAAAGAGCAATAGTAAATTAAATAAATATCTTGCCAAAGGCCATTTATTTTACTCTTGGTTTGTGAATTTAACTTGGACGGACGTATTTCTGCAAACCTGTGACAAGGGACTAGTTTTATAGACAAAAACAAGTGTTTTTGTTTATAACTGTAATTAAAGTCTTTATTTTTCTTCGTTGTTCTTAAAATATGTAATTGTTAGGACTATAATATCAACATAAACAAATTTTACTTATTCTAGAAACTAGCACTAACTTCAGTCCTCCATAATTTCGATCGTTTGCTATTACTATTTTTGCGTTTTTAAACCCGCATAGTTCTTTATAAATGATTTATTCAGTACTTCCCCAAAAATTGTCTGTTTAAGTCCCCTTTTTAACCGACTTCAAAAAAAGGAGGAAGTTTCTCAATTCGACCGTATACATTTTTTTTTAAGTACCATATCCTATTAAATGTCAGGGAATTGTTGGTCAGGGGACTGTCATCCTCACTTAGATATTTAATGAAACAAAATCATTTAAACATATGAAATTAACGAAAGAGATGTGGCTACATTCTAGATAATCAGCTTATTTTAAACCCATGTCGATTTTAAAAGTCTTAAAATAGTTAAAGATAGGCTTTCCAGGGAACGGTTTCCACCAAGGGCGAGACCCGTTGTTCGCCAGTAGACGCTGTCGTAGCACTAAAAAAATGCCGTCTTCCCATATACAGATAAGACAGAGTTACTTTCGATTTTTTATTATTCATATGGATGGACAAAAGGCGTATAACATAAGAATAAAAATCTATACAAATAAATAAAAAGTGTCTGTTTGTAATATTAAAATAACCGCTTTTTACTAAATGCATATGTATGTATACACAATACATATACCAAAAATGTAGTTAAAAATTTTTTTGTCTGTCTGTCTGTCTGTTTGTTCCGGGTAATCTCTGGAACGGCTGGACGGATTTTGACGGGACTTTCACTGGCAGGTAGCTGATGATCCGGGGAGTAACTTAGGCTACTTTTTTCAGACTAACTTTGTCACGCGGCGTTACTCGCGGTACAGCAATAACCGCGGGTAACACCCCGGGGTTCAGCTAGTTTCAAATAAATACAAAAAAGGGGACACCAAAAAAATGTTACTTGATATTTTCAAATTAGTATTTGCGTCACGTGAAAAAACGGATTTCAATGAGAATTTCACTTTCAGTAGTCTGTTCGTGATACGAGGTACGGATTCTGAAAAACATATATTATAAATCATAGCGAGGTACGTAGCTGGGCGCTACGTGCTTATTTCATACTCGTACTTACCTTGAGAATAAAAATGTATTGTAGTAAGAATAGTGAAAACTGCGAAATATGTATCTTTATTTAGAGACTAGCTGAACCCCGCGGTGTTACCCGTGGTTGTTGTCGCTGTGAGACAAAGTTAGTCTAAAAAAAGTAGCCTAAGTTACTCCCTGGATCATCAGCTACCTGCCAGTGAAAATCCCATCAAAATCGGTCGAGCCGTTCTATAGATTACCCGGAACAAACAGACAGACAGACAGACAAAAATTGTTTAACTACATTTGCATCAGACTGCCTCGTTGGTCTCGCGGTTGGCGTGTGCGACTGCTGATCATGAGGTCTCGGGTTCGATTCCCGGGTCGGATCAAATGTTTGTATGATCTACAAATGTTTGTTTCGGAGTTTGGGTGTTTTCTATGTATAATATGTATGCATTTACAAAAAAAAAGTATATATTTATTTGTATCAGTTATCTAGTACCCATAACACAAGCTCTGCTTAGCTTGGGACTAGATGGCGTTGTGTGTTAGATGTCCGAAATATTTATAATTATTTATTTATTTATTATTGCATTTAGTAAAAAGCGGTTATTTTAATATTACATACAGACATTCCACTTTTATTTATTTGTATAGATAATAGTTAGACAGTTATATTTTCAGTCTGACTTAATGTAGAAGACATACAGAAAATAAGAAAAAAGTGTATGATAATAGGTAGGTATGCATCTTATTGGCTTATTGGCTAGTACATGTACACATTATACAAAGTAGGTACATGCAGTGCTATGTTTATAAACTAGTATCTGGACTGGATGACTGAGCTTAGCTCGGTATCTTTTTAACCGACTTCAAAATAAGAAGGAGGTTTCTCAATTCGACCGTATATATTTGTTTTTTCTTGTTTTATTTATGTTAGCGGATAACATCGTCGTTTGTAAACCTATTTTGATGATTCTTTTTCAATGGGAAGGAGTTATCCCAACGGTCTTAGGATGATAAGGACACTAAGATCTGATGATAGCATCCAAGAGAAATCGAGTCGAACCTTGAAGTCGGTTTTATTTTTGTTAAAATTTTTCTTGTCTAAAAATGAATCTTAGCTAGATCGATTTATCTCCCCCGAAACCCCTTACATACTACCGTTCCCGAGATTCAGATTTTAATATAAGTACAAGGAAAGCTCATTTAAACGTAGGTATTAGATAATTTCTAAATTTTAAGTTAGGTGGCACTGCAATCAACTTAAGCAGGTATTTTTATGTTATTAGTACTCACGATTGGCTAAAATTTATGTATCTACTTGAAATAGTAATGAATTGCCTAACGTAGGTTTTTGTGAGGTCGTTTGATTACTCCTGAGTCCGATTGAAATGTCTCAGACGAAGCATGGCTATCACACGTTCAAAATAATGAATTGCAATGGCTCCTCTACAAGATGCGCCATGGCGATCGTCCACTATGATGGGCCAGCGTGTGGATGGAATTGTGGGGTCGGATGGCTTATGGCGCGTGCTCTGATCGTGGAATCGTCGTGGTCGTGGTGGTGTCGGTTTTTCAGCTGCACATCAAAGGTAGTGAGTGGACCAGCGATGGCGCTACGCATCTACACGTGGCCCATTCCACAGTACGTGCTCGAACTGTATAGCCAAATTTCCGCAGAGGCCAATGCTTCCCACCGATCACAACTGAATGTCGCTATCGTGTAGTTGGGTCTCAATCATCGCATGGCCATCTCGCTGGGTCAGCACTGGCTTATCATGGAGAGGCAGCGTATTATGCTACATTCTCAATCACAGTATTTGTGTTGGAATATTCGAGTACGATCAATTCAATTGAAAAACAATATTGTAATCGGTTCACAAACGTGAAAAAATCTTGTAACATAAACAAAATTCAGCCGAATTGCGTACCTCTTTCTATTTATAGACAGTTAAAAATAAAGATACAATGGCAATACTATTGACTATTTATTTTCTGTTGAAATTGAGATGTTCACGGAATTGAAAAAATATGATATCAATGGTAAAGCGGTATACCAGGTAAAAGCGATTAGCGATTAAATGAAAACCATTTAAGTATTTTCACTTTTTATGTCAAATATCCTTTTTATTACTTTGCTGCACTGGCGAAAATTGGTTTGCTGCAATGTCAGAAACTAGACGGTGATTTCTTGAAAAGGGACTGAAGTATAAAAGCAACAGAAAAGCGGGCAATCGCTTTGTCGTCGTCAGTCGAATTGCGAACCTTTTTCTATTTATGGTCAGTGACAAATATATAAGACACAATGACAATTGACTATTTTCTGTTGAAATTGATATCTTCGCGGAATCGAAAAAATATGACAATAACTATTATAACATACAGGACCAAGCTATTTTAAACCATTACATCGGCCACTTAATTATATTTTTAAGAAGAATGCTTTGTAATTAGACACTGCCTTTTAATAATATTGTTTATTAATTAATACACTACATAATTTAATTTAACCGTGGAAGAGGTAACCGGTTAAATTAAATTCCATTCATGGTCGAGCCATTCATGCCGATGAATGACTCGACCAGAGTGATACCACGGCCTCACAGAAAAACAGTGTGAAATAGTGCTTGCTCTGTGTTTTACCAAGAGAGTGAGGATACCGGAGGCTCATACCCCAACTCTCTCTACTCCCCCATCCTCCGAACGGTCGGTAACGCACTTGTGACGCCTCTGATGTTGCAGGTGTCCATGGGCGGCGTTAATCGCTTACCATCAGGCGATACGATAACATAAAAAAAATCCATTTTTGAAAATACTGGTTCTAAAGATAAATATAAAATATACCAATGACACAATATACTATTATCGTCAGTGAATATACCAAAACAATTGCCGTATCCATTATCACTTATCACCGTTGGGTTTAAGTTAATACAAGCACAAAAATTTCAAACAAACAGTATAATTTTAATAAACAGAATAGTAAAAGACAATAAGAAAGAAATTTCACAAAAACTGTCTAAAATATTATTATTATTTTAAATTGTCGCTAAGAGTAGGACCTCGGCCAACATTTCACATTTTTATCTCGCCCGATTTCCCGACGAATGAAAATGTTTCCACGAAAAAATAAAGGTAACAAAACAGCTTCTAGTATGATTGAATTAGATAACACCCCGCCTGTGTAAAAATCTACGGTTTCTAAAATGGGAATCTGCGGGATTGCTACCATGTACCTTTTTGTTTGTGAGTGTCAGTTACTCCGTGATCATGGCGCTTGCAACAGTGCCGAAATATCGGACACTCACAAACAAAAAGGTACATGGTAGCAATCCCGCAGATTCCCATTTTAATGTTACTGACCATGAAAGTTTAAAACAATATATCTACGGTTTCTATACCACTAAGGTAACATACAAACATACTACTCTACATACAGGCTTAAAAATACTTGTGTGTATGAACGAGTAATGTATGTATGTAACCAAGAAACGATTTTATGATGAACATGAAGCTATTTGCAGAATATCAAGATTAAAATTGTCAAATTTTGAAAGAGACAATGGAGGACATTTAAATGTAATAAAATTAGCCCTAAAAGCCCATGTTCTATATACCGGTTGACAATACATGTCGTATAAAACACTGTTATAGGGAAAATCAGCCATGTTTTGAGAACAGGTAATAAGCAATTGAAGTTCTCATCATCAGCCTATAGCAGTCCATTGCTGGACATAGGCCTCTCCCATTGCATGCCACTCTGATCTATATGTATATATAATACTAGCCGACCCACGCGACCTCGTTTGCGTCTCCTATTACCCGTAGCGTGATATTTTTCCCCCGTTTTTTATAACATTCTTCATAGGTGCTCTGCTCCTGTAGGTCTTAGCGTGATGATATATAGCCTATAGCCTTCCTCGATAAATGGGCTGTCTGGGGGACATTGAAAGAATTTTTCAAATCGGACCAGTAGTTCCTGAGATTAGCGCGTTCGTATAAACAAACAAACAAACTCTTCAGCTTTATATATTAGTATAAATAATAAAAATATAAAAAGTACATTTATATTTTTTTTTTAAATATTACAGACATCTAACACACAACACCATCTGGTCCCGAGCTAAGCAAAGCTTCTGTTATCGGTACTAGACAACTGATATAAATACATACATACTTTTTTTGTAAATACATACTATATTATACATAGAAAACACCCAAACTTCGAAACAAATATTTGCAGATCATACAAACATTTGGTCCGACTCGGGAATCAAACCCAAGACCTCGAGCAAAGTAGTCACATATGCTTTCACTACACCACCGAGGCAGTTAGTAGTATAATAGTAGAAAAATAGTAAAATTATTGAGATTGACCCTCTAAGTGTACTGAACTTAATGAATATTTTCTCGTTTTGATGACAGTTAATTTAGACAACACTGCGTAAATATTTTACATATACTATTCAAAAAATCCACACAACATAAAAATCCTGTCTCCAAATTTTAATACCAAAATCGCAACCATCTGGATTCAAACACTATCAATACGAAACACAAAATGTCATGGAAGCGAGTGAACAATATCTGCGGTTTTAAGGAAATGAAAAACTTTGATCTTGTTAGAAGACAATTGCTATCAGAATTTTTGGGTTCCTTTCTATACCTATCACTAACCCTATCCGCCGGTATAGGGATCAGGAACGCTACTGATAAAGAAGGTAGGAACCTTGAACAGGGAACGGCTACTGTTCTGTTCGCTTTAGGTAATGGACTCGCCGTGGCTAGCATCATAACAATCTTCGGTCATGTGTCTGGCGCTCATATAAACCCGGCCATAACATGTGGTGCAATGATTTGTAAACATATTAAACCCGTTAAAGCTATTTGCTATATCATCGTGCAGATTCTTGGAGGTGTAGCAGGTGAGTTTATCGATTTTGAGTCTTATTTTGCTTGGTATAGAAATGAGATTTTTTTTTCTTCAAAAAGGCAACTCCCACTCCCGCCTTAGGAATATACATCCTTTGTTACTGGGGACTTTACAAACACACATAAAACGGATACACAGAACACCCTGACTCAGAACAGCAATTTGAGGATTACACGAAGTGTTGTCCCATATGGAATTTGAATCCACAACACTTGGCGCAGTAGAAAACGGCGCTGGAGTCCGCTTAAACCACTAGACCAAAGTTTCATCGGACAGAAATTCATCAAATTGTTTTAGTTGCTAAGACTTGTTGCCGGACTGTTAATCTAAATACATATATGTAGTACTGATTACTGAGACAGTCTTACTTTAACACATTTGGGCCCCGTATGGCTCAAATGGGTAAGAAAGCCGTAACTCAACTCCTCCTGATTCATAGAGATGAGATGACTTTTGTTGGGACTAATTCCACCCACACGCCCACCACGGTAACTCCTGTACACAAGGACCTGTGACCAGACTGAGTTATGACACTTGGGAAGTTCCAGCAAAAAAAATATGTCTTGGAATCCACAAAGAAATTAATCAAAAGAAACCTGGAAGAGTTGGAAATATAATAAGTCCACTTCCCTCCTTAGCAAATCGGAAGACAAAATTAAGATGAGATGATTTGAGAATCTTGAGTTGTAGGTGACCATGAGCGGTGGCAGTCACATACCTTCAGGTGATTCGTCTGCTTTTTCACTAACAAAGTATATTGAGATAAATATATCAATGGACCACTATAACTTGAACTGCGATTGCATAGACACTTAAACCATAACAGGTCAAAATATATGCTAAAACAATGTAGTCTTCAAACCCAATTAACTGTAGCTAAATACAACAACTATAAAGCGATTTTTACATAATTTTGAACTATTTATCACTTATTATTCAAAATGAAGTATTTTATAGGTATACTAGTTGTTGCCCGCGGCTCCACCCGCATACACGTCGGTTATCGCAGCAAATAGTAGTCCATGTGTTTTCTGATGTATGAGCTGTAATGCTGTAAAGTTTCATCCAAATCCGTTCAGTAGTTTTTGCGTGAAAGAGTAATAAAATATTAGTAGGATATTATATGAGTCTGCCAAAGTTACTATACTCTGCCTGATGGAAAGCATAAGCAGAATCTAAGAGTAGTGGTCACCATACCTACTCATTACGAATGCAGACAATACAACAATGCAGCAAGGTGACCCACACTATGGCGGCCCATTAAAATGCTTTTGCATCATTGTATTTAGCTATAATAAGTAAAAAAAAATTCTTGTATTATAAAAACTAGATTGACTGATAGAATACTGATATACTTTTTTTGTAAATACATAAAAATTGTAGATAGAAAACACTGAAACTCTGAAACAAATATTTGCAGATCATACAAACATTTGATCCAGAATCAAAAACAAGAGCAGCTTATTACGTTCTTTTTGTAACCAAACACATTTACAAAGAAGTTTTCGCTTTGTATAACGTCTCTTTGAAATATAAGATACCTCTAACCACATGAAACAAGTTAGATAACCCTACGGCAAATTGTGTCGGTGACTTGTTAACATGGTGATATAGACATACACGAATGAACAAAATAATTAATTATAAATCTTTAGGAAGAGGACGTACGAAATATTTACGTTATTACCCGTACACATTGATGAAATGATGACTCTCATACAATGGGCGTAAAGGGACAATGAGTGTAACGGGACATCGAGTCGTCCATTTTCGTACGTGCAGCCGGCGTTCATCGATATATTAGACGTACCTATGACGTACGGACGATAGTTAACGTGATAACGTTATAACAAAACATTGATGAGATCTATCTCTCATACAACGGGCGTAACGGGACAATGAGTCATCCTTTTTCGTGCATTTCTATTTCATGCAGCTGGCGTTCATCAATTTATTAGACGTTGTCACTGTAATTATGTTATATTATTTATAAATAATTATCTATTAAAATAAAGAACCAAATGTATGGCTAAGTTAAATATTTGAGAACGACTTCATCAATCCGCCAATTTTTTTTTTTAATATTGTCGTTAAGACTAAAAGAAGAGAGCCGAGTATTGCTAAGTAACAAATTCGGGAATGACGTCATCACCCCGACAATTTAAAAAAAAAATTCTCATTAAAACACAAAGCTTTTTTTTAATACAAACCTTGGTCTAAATGAAAATTCTTGCTGTCAAACATAACAATACAGCGTTAATCAAAACAAATGCTATTTTAAACCAGTTTGTACTTTTGTAACTAATACAGCAATATTTTATACTACAAAAAAAATATCGTTTTCATTGCGTAATCATTTGTCTTGGGTCATCAATGGGTATTCAAGCCACGCCTTTTGCCTCGGTCATGGGCCCATCATATACACTGTTGCCAAAGAACGTAGACCCATTAAATGGTGCTCATCTTTCAACGGTTTTAAACAAATTAATAATATACCTACCGACATTAACAAGATAGCAATCTGAGCGCTAAAGTAAATAGAAAAAGTGCTTTTCTAACAAAAGTTAATACAAATCTAAACCAACCGCAATTAGAAACTCAAAGCTAAATTGTGTCCTTAGACAGAAGTTTATAGGTCAGTATTTCATTGTTGTATTATTGTTGCCACTTCTAAAGTCAATTTTAAGTAATGACAACTCACTGGATAACTCAATTTGTACATCACAATAAAGTGGAACAATAATTCCAGAATTATTTACAGTAAATTTAATTTAGCTTATAAACAATAATTCTGGAACTATTTAATTGAAATTATGGAGATTACTACCTGACTTTCCTGACTCGTGACTACACCTTATGATGAAATTTGTTGAAATCTTCTGTCTACTGGTTACTTCAATATATTTTTATCTCTTTCCCCAGAAAGAAGATTTTAAACTATTAAAGCCACACTTGCCTAACGGCTAACGGTATGGGGCTTGTGTCAAATAGTTTCTTCTCTTAGCACTGCTGTTGTCCTGAGTATTTTGCTACCTAATTCCACTCTTACGACTTCCACATGATAAATATATATATAAACTAGCTAAACCCCGCGGTGTTACTCGGTTATGTCGTACCGCGAGTAACGCCGCGGGACAAAGTTAGTCTAAAAAAGTAGCCTAAGTTACTCCCTGAATCATCAGTTACCTGCCAGTGAAAGCCCCGTCCCCGAACAATCAGACATAGACAGACAAAAAATTTTTAACTACATTTGTGGTATATGTACCGTGTAAAAAGCGGTTATTTTAATATTACAAACAGACACTATAATTTTATTTATTTGTATAGATAAAAATACGGGTGTTGACATACCGTATTCATAACTCAACTCATATTAGTTATATTATGTTGTATATGGGTCATTACCCCATTCGGACTTGATGAATCTCTTAGCCTTTGTCACTTCTCCAAAATATTTTGGTTTCCCTTAATTGCTGTCTTCCGAAGTCTATTTTTTGTTATTCATTTCCAAACGATTACCTACATCGTGAGGAGGGGTTGATGTCAAGCAGACAAATCAGGAAGAGGAAAACCATTTACGATATTTATTTTCAGAAACTTTAAGTGAAATGTGAATGAAATTACAAATATCGAAATTTGATAGTTCTATCTGGTCTCCTAATATATCGAAATAGATTATTTCTTATCTATCTTCTCATAAATGTTTTTATGAAAAGCAAATCTATCTTTAACGTAGATATATCATTTTCGTTAAGATCAAGTAACTCCCATTATTAAGGAATGTTCAATTTATCAAAAAGTTACTTTCGTCGACGGTTGGGTGTAGAATGATTTATAAAATACGTACATAATAATATCTAGTAACATCTACCAAACGTATTCATTAATTTGTGTTGTGTGGGTGGTTATCAAGCAATGGTTGTTGTGCTAATACGTCGCTATTACGCAACAACTAATTAGTCGTGTGGGTGTAAGTTTCTGTCTGGGTGTGTTTCTGTCTACTAAAAAAGTTTTTAAAGATGTGGGAATATTATAATTCCAAGTGTAGGAAGGAGCTGTTTTCAACTGTCAAAGAAAAATGTTATATAAATTTAGTTACGTTATTCTTTTTTGTATAAAATAGGGTCTGAAAGAGCAAAAGGGGCACGGGATTTAAACTTTTAGAGTGAATTCCGATGTTCATAGACACTAAAAACTAGATACAGTTAGTTACAAGTACTATGAAAACCTGGGAAAAGGGACCAAATAAGTGGACCCGGTCTAAAAACATACATAAAGTAATAAGCTTCTGCTTATTATTTTCATTAGACAGAGAATGTAGTAGAGCCACGCTGATTTCAGCACGAACGGGCCGGCTCGACTGGGTTGGTACTTCCCTCGCACAGAAAATCAACGCAAAATGACAGCGATCATGCTGTCGTGTTTCGTTGGTGAGTGCGAGACCGGAGGCCCAATGATGCAGAAGCATCAGTAGCCCACTATGGTGTGGGTCACCATGCTGCATTGTTGCATTAGTTAGGTCCAAACATAAAAAAAACACGACAGCACAAACGTTGTCATTTTAGGTTGGTTTTCACACGATGAAACAATTTTCTTTCCAGGAGCAGAAGTTGCGTATCTTCTCTCTTCTGAAACTATTCGCGGGAACCTTGGTGCAATAATTCCTTACAAGCACTTAAGAGAAGATCAAGTCTTCGGTTTGGAGTTCCTGATGACGTTTATGTTAGTGGCCGTAGTCCTGAGCGTCATTGATACGACCCGAGGAGCGAGGGGCCTAGGTTCTGCACCATTAGCCATAGGTCTAACTGTCACAGCTGGCATATGTTGCTGTAGTCCTTACACAGCTTCTATGAATCCTATCAGAAGCCTTGGCCCAGCAGTTATTATGAATCGTTGGGATAGCCATTTGGTCTACTGGGTAGGGCCAATCGCTGGTGGTTTGGTCGCGGGGATAATCTATAGGCGTTTGCTGTTGTATCACCAGCAAACGATAGTGCTACAATCATCGCGTGTAGACATGAATCGGAAGTTGGACGAGCCCAGAAGCGAATGATAAAATATTTTGTGTTATTATATGTTTTATATTATGTATATTTATGTGAATCATATTAAATATTTTTGATGTTGTTGTCCTTGTCATTTTGTCATCATTTAACGCACCTTTGAAAGAAGTATCTTGTATATTTTGCAACTATAAATGGAGGAGGCACTGTTTTTACCCAACTATGAAGCCGAAAAGAAAGGATGGGTATTAGTTTTGGCAGTCTTGGAATGTTCCGATTTAAAAATGTCTATAGATTCATAATAATCGGGTGACATAAGCTGTAATTTCATTTATTTTCAAAGGTTTATATAATAATATATGCTAACACGTAGGCTCAGGCTTCGTGAGGCATATTGTAGCGTGGTGCTTTATTTATACTAATAGACTAAATAACCTTTAACGTTATCAATGAGTGATTTTTCATTTCTTTTTTTTTGTTTGACCGTTAGGTTTTGGAGCATTTTAATAAAAGGAAATTGCATACTGTTTACCTTACATGTAATACTAACACTATTGTACCTGAAAATCTGACTTTGAAAAGAGTGGCCATGAGTTTCTTTGACAGTATTCTTCTCATGAGGCTTTACGCATTTTGGAAACTGGAAGTTATGGATCGACACAGGCAGGCAGTAGATTTTGGTGTTTTCGCCTAATTTACCTCGACAATACAGCACATGCTGTGGCGTCTGTTTGTGTCGATTTATGATTCTTAACTACAGCTTCAATTTAACGTTCATAAATGTCACTTAGTGTCTTAATTGAATAAATGATTTTGAATTTGAATTTGAATTATGGTGATATAAATTATTTATATTTAATTATAATTAAGATTGTAAGGTCAATCCCCGAGTGCCCACCCTATAACTAACAGAAACCAATAATCTGTTACCTTAAAACACAACCCTTACTTACTCTAATTTATATTCTGTTTCTAAAGATAATACTCGAAGCCAATTAAAGTCAACGAAGATCAAAGAACAGAAACTTTTATCTTAAAAGTTATCTTGACAGAAACACGAGACATTTTTGTTAAATTAAACTAATCATTGCGAAGGAGAAGGAGTTTCTTTGAGTTTGTCTCAAGGAACATCGAAAATAACGAGTTTGAAAGATCAATGTATGTTTTTTGTAACTTGTAACGTAATGGGTATGGTACATAAAGATTCTATAAAAGTGGTAAAATAATTTTACCATGGCAATATGTTCGTAACAAATTAAAATGAGTTTGATTTTATTTATAAAGATAATACAACCATCTCCGAAATTCTTGCATACGAAGAATTTGCACCAAGAGCTGTTCGGCAAAAGTTTTCATCGGTTTACTTGCAATGCCTCATCGCTAAAAAGAAATATCTTCCGGGTAATAGGATGGAAGAAAAGTACACACGCCACATTACATTCAGTGACACTTCATAAAGCCTATAACCAGCGGACGATCAAGACGCTTCTTATGATACCTCATTTGTCCAGATCTAATCAGTAGTTAAGGAGCTATAAGGGAACAGATGAACATACATACATACATACTGCCTGTCAAAATCATAACCCTCCTTTGGCTTTGCCGTAGTCGGGTAAAAATTGATCACATCATTACACGAAAATTTACATACCTACATATACCTACAGTTGAATGCTCTTAATAGTATCATCAAAATGAGACTTTATTATTCCAACACCTGCCTTTCTAAAATATAATATGGTAATACAAATTTAAAGTTTTATTATACGTGCATAAACGAAATGGCAGGCAACTCCAGTGTGTAGGTAACTTTCTCAATTAAAAGTTATCCCCCCATCGATTTGTGTTTACTCTTGTCACTTGGGAATTTCAGTGAATCTGTATATGTTTTCCAATAATATTGTGACAAAGTTAAACTCAACGTAACTATTTTTAATAGGAATCGGAAAACTCATAACGTCACTTAACAAAATATAAAAACAGCTAAGGAGAAACTTTTTAACAAGATTAGTCAACCAGGGACTATAGAAATTCTACTCAGTTGTAGTATAAAACACTCCGGCATTCACTTCATGTTTTCTTAACTTAAAGTGGTATAAACTTCTAACTTTCGATTATATTTTCGTAAACGTTACAATAATCTTTTCCTTTACTTTTTAAAGACAACGAAAGGATTACATGTACACCACAGACTCTATCGTTTCCGTTGCAATTACACATTTGCGGATATTACGTGAAACCTTTTCCTAATGACCTGTTTTCTGACGATCAATTAATTAAGTATCGAGTGGCAATAGTATCCAGCCGGACTATTCATTTATGAGTTTGAAATTGAATTCAATATTTAGTAGTGTAACCTCCTTTAAAAAGATACTGAAAATAAATGTGACTTTTAGAAAATGGCTTAAATGTAAAACTAGCAACCTTAGACGTTAGTTTAGTTCATTAGATATTAAAATGTACAAGTAGGTACAATTTTAACAAAAATAAAACTGACTTCAAGGTTCGACTCGATTTCTCTTGGATGCCATCATCAGATATTAATGTCCTTTTCATGGTACAACCGTTGGGACATCTCTTCCATTAAAAAAATAATCAGCAAAATCTATACTAATATATAAAGCTGAAGAGTTTGTTTGTTTGTTTGTTTGTTTGAACACGCTAATCTCAGGAACAATGAAGAATGTTTCAAAAACGGGGGAAATTTTCACGCTACGGGCAATATAAGGCGCAAACGAGGTTGTGTGGGTCAGTTAGTCGGTTCATAAACGATGAATTTATCCGCGAACACATATATTAATAATAATAAATAATAATTCGATATATATATATATATATATATATATATCGAATTGAGAAACCTCCTCCTTTTTTTGAAGTCGGTTAAAAAAGAAATATGAAGGAAACACATTTACCTAGTGGATAAACAATAAACAGGAAGTATAAACGTATCTCGTAACTTATTATGTCCTGCACTTTATTGCCTTTTAAAATTTATATAAACACAAACTTTGAAAATTCAAGAGTATGTGAATCTTCAAATAGCTGTGTCCCTCTCACAGGTATTAAAAACTCATTCCTACATTCAAAAGTAATAATACAATAAGAATAGAGAAGAAACAAGCACAAAGAGATCTTACTGTTATCTTTGTTGAGCAAACAACAGACTGCTGTGTGATCTTCTTCGGTTTTGTGAGAAATTCAACGCATATATTTACAGTTTAGTCTATTCTATGATATAAGAGGGAAACGAACAGTATGTAGCAGAAAAAGGAAAACTGAGCCATCACCAGGTAAAAAGTTACGCCTAATTATCGCCTGTAACTCCTTTGCGATAGGAGTAGGTATGCTTGCTTATGGTAAATAAATAGACCATTGGCATATTGGTATACATTATTGGATAGTAATTAAAGGAAAAGTTTTGTGTATATGGTTAATAAAAATATAGTGCAATAATGGTGGTTTAGTAATTCGAGAAAAAAATCAAGAAAACCTTGAAAATTGTTCCTTACAAAAGCAGTGTAATAGAGCTATTTGTACGAGTGACAAAATCCAAACATTCGATTGCGTTTCACCTTTTTAAAGTAAGCTGACAATTAAATGTCTTATTTATATCTTACACTAGCTGTTGCCCGCGGCTCCGTCCGCGTGTATGTCGGTTATCGCGGCAAACAGTAGCCTACGTGTTATTCTGATGCATAAGCTATATTACTGTAAAGTTTCATCCAAATCCGTCTATTTTGTGAGAAGAAGTAACAACAAACATATACACTCACAAACTTTCGCTTTTATATATTAGTGTGATGTGATGTGATTATAATTTATATTACTCTTAACGCTGGCAGTCATTAATCAAACCACCTTTATTATTTTACGTGTACCTCCTGTACAGCACTATTTAGTCTATTTAATTACCATAACTGTTTCCGAAAAGTAATGCCCTCTATGAGTCATATCAGAAACAACTTTTAATGTTGCGGATCAGCTCAAGTATCTGACCTGGAGATAAAAGTCAAATGGAAGCTTCAGCGGAATAGTGTCACTAGTGATCACAGATGTCGTTACTGAGTGGATATACTTTTTATAATTTACAATAATTTTTAATAGTCCCGTATTTAATATTTAAATACGTACATAAATGTAAAAAAAAATGGTAATGCTTTATTACACATTTGTTTAACTTATAAAAATAAATATATTTATTTTTATAAGTTAAACAAATGTGTATAACAAAATATTTTAATTTCTGAGTGAAAACAATTTCATTGGCTCACTATTCATTTATTTGGTGTGACGTCAATGAAAATGACATTTCCTTTGTGACGTCTCTTATGTTTTCAGGCTTTTTTCAGTGTTTGTGGAAATCGATTAAAACATGTAGAGATTTTAATTTTGTATAAAACATTGCAAACCGAATTTCAGAAAATGGATGAAGCCGGCGATTACGATGAGAATGATTATCATATTTGGCAAGAACCGCGGTGCGAACCGTTGGGAGCACCGAAAGAGACTTTATGTGATGAAAACCCTCAGGATCAAACTCAAGGAGACAGGCTACACGCATTAGAAGAGGAACAGGAAATATTATCTTCGTCTGTGTTTTCTTTAACGTCACATCTTGCACAAGTAGAATTTCGTTTGCGACAAATTTTAAAAGCCCCGCCGGAAGAAAAAGATGCAATGTTGAAAGCTTTAGAAGAATTTACATCTCGTGGAGTGCCTGACACGAGAGCTGCTCCTCAAGGAAGTTCTGGGGAAGTGTCATGTAATGAATGTGTTGAATTAGAACGAAAAATAGGAAGTCAACGAGCCAAACAAGCTCATTTTATCGAAAGATTAAAATCTCAGTTAAAAGAACTAGAACGTTTCGCTGCAAACCCACCTCCAAGTGGTGATACTAAGCATAGAACTCTTATCGATCATTTACGAAGTGAATTAGACCAGGGCCTTAAAGAAGGATGCCATCAACCCTTGACTGCAGATGAATTAAGACATCAGATCAACTGTGCAGTTCGTCAGTATGCTGATAGACAACTATCAAAAGATGAAATCATTGGTAAGTTACAGGGACACATAGATGACATGCAACAATTCATTAAACTGATGAAAAATGAAGAGCTAAATAAAAGTAAGCCACCACCGGAAACTAAAAATTTTGGTAAGTCAGAAAAGTTTGAAAAAACTTTTAGTAGAAGTAAAGCAAATGATGATTTAAGGGCAGAAACTATAAACTTGATGAGAAAAGCTTCAACATTGATACAAATTTTTACGGTGTCCCAGTTTGGATGTTCTCCTAGTCAAAGTAAAAGAACTGTAGGCAAGTCATCAAGTACTGTGACCCACTGGGGCAATCTACGGGCCAAGCTCGAGATGTCTATAGATGCTGTACTTCACTTAGTGTCTAGAGAACGGCCAACCCACACCACGATAGACAATTATGACAGTGAATCTGAAGAAGGGGGAATTATCATAAACGATGCACCGCTTACAACTGCTGTAAGAAGACACTTAGCGGTTAACCTCAGAGACTTACTCCACCATGGACTCACAGGCCCAGAATCAACCTCTTTAGTTCCAATCATTGGGTGTTTTCCTGTCCGAAGGTCTTCCTCATCTCGCACTTTACATATCTGGGAGTTAATCCTACGCTATTACGACTTAAATGACGGTGAGAGGTTCAACTCGACACCGGCAAGAAAATTAAGTCAGAGCTTTAACTTAGATATAGTTGGAGGTACAGCAATAACTAATAAACAAAGCCTTCTGAGCGCTATAGGTAGCATTGTAGCTTCACACACACCGTATAAGAGAAGTTACGATGCTCACTTTAAAGCTTTTGTATGCGCCGCCTTAAATGTTCATAAATTAGTTATTTGGTTAAATATTATCTTAAAAAGCAGGTCTTTGATCGATGTGTATTATTCATCGACCAGTTATGTTGTAAACACAGGTTTCCAGGATGCCCTACAAAGCCTGGACCGTTTAACCCCGTACAATTTTGATCTGCCTGTTGACCTTGCTGTTAAACAATTTCAGAATATCAAAGATGTATTTATGTAATTAATTATGTAAGAGTACAATTATATACATAATATAATTCTGCTTTCAAATATGCTTCTAGCTAGTTTGATAAAATGTAAAATTAGTTTTGCTAACTAATTTGTCTGTTGTAAATTTTGCTTTCAAAAGTAGACTAAAGAATGTTTTTTGTTTATATAATTATGTTTACTTTAGATGTTCAAATGACCCTCAATGTAAAGTCTTGTGTGGTTACTGTCAAGGAAAGAACTGAACTACTGAAAATGTGCAAATAAGTAGTTTTTAGTTTGGTTATGAACTTAAGGATAAGTAGGTAATAATGATTATCTCAAATTTTCCTTAGTGTTATGCTTATTTGAAGTATCTCATGTATCTCATCCTTAGGGGTTGGGTTCTCCGGTATTCTCACTCACTCAGTGAAACGGTCCACCCATGGTCTCGAGCCGGCCTAAGATATTCAATATAGTGTTGCATATTTGAAAGCAGGATTAAAAGCCTTGCAAAATATCAATATCAGAATGAATGTGTTTATTTTAGTCTAAAGTCCTAGTCCATTTATTATTTAATTATTAGGTTATTGTCACACCTGTTGCTATTTATGTTTAAGTCTATTTCTTGAGGATTCAAATTCACTTTTCGAGACTTATTAGAGCTAATTTTAATACTGGCCTTGCACTAGTAGCGATAATCATTTACCAATTGATGACCTGTTTACTTGTTTGCCAAAGAAAAAACCAAAGAAAAAAGAACTGACAACTATGTTTAAGAAACCAAACAGAATCTTATTACATATTGTTATGTAAAATTTATTAAAACTTAAGTATTGAATGTATTATGGACATAGCAAACTGCATTACTTTTGGTGTGTAAATCAGTTTACTATGTTCAAAATATAGCCTGTTCATTTTCATAGTATTATTTTGATCGTATACAATCAAGCCGCCTGCGCTGTCAACCCACATTAGTGGGCACTAGTAGTACTATTAGTGGTACTTCACATAAGCAAAAAAAAATACTTAATTTTTTTTGTACTTGTAAGTGTGCGCCGCACGCGGTTCCTTTAATTCGTGTCGGCGTTCCTTTGACATTGATTCGCACGGGCCGGGGCGGCACGATCAAAATGACACTATGAAAATGAACAGGCTATACATGTTCTTTGTAAACTATACTGCACCAATCTGTGTCTCTACTACTACTACCTACACTTAAACTAACTTAGACTTAAGTGCCATCTATCGAAGACACGTCGAACTATAAAGTTACTACTAATCCTGTATCGCAATATGAAAAGTTGCCACGTCGATTAGAACATTTGTAAATATTGACCAGGGCTCACCAGCTATGATGATCCAGGATCTTTGTGGCAGAGAGAAAATTATACTCATTCCTCCAAAATATCATAATTTATTTCCTAATTATCAAGTTCATTGAAGATGATAGATTTATTGACTTAAAATATCTTGACCAGGCCCTTGTTCTTGATCAGAAAATCGTAATGTTAATATTGTTTTCGAATGAAATTTCTTTATGGTTGAGTTTAATGGATATGTGTTACATACTAAAAAAATATATTATTTTGTTAATGAAATGTGCATGTTTTGCTTAACTCACTTAAAAAAAGTGTAGGTTCTAAATTCTTTTTTTTTTTTATGATATACCAACCAAAATGACTTTACTGTCTATATACTGCAACAAGGCAGCATGGTGACCCACACCATGGTGGGCTAGTGATCTGCATCTTTGGGCCTCCGGTCTCGCACTCACCAACGATACACGACAGCACCAACGCTGTCATTTTACGTTGATTTTCTGTGCGAGGGTAGTACCGCCCCGGTCGATATTGTTAAAGTATTCTTTCTAGTCACCTTTGAAGTTTAATTTTTCTCACATGAATATTATTATTCCTCAAATCAGGCTTACATCTGTCAAATGCTGTGGAATAAAAAGCTTCAGAAGCTTTCTCAACATAGTTCTTAATCTAATTCTAAGTTATTAAGTATTTTGTTCAATCAATAAAATGTTATTATAAGAAAATTACATTCCATACAAGATCTCGCAGACGAAATTGTGTGATAATTTGTTTACCAAAGATGTATAATAATATAATTTATGGTAAGGCAAGTGCACAGTTCACTATATCGCTAATATAAAGTAGTTGAAGCATTAAAACTGAGTTTTATTTATTTTCAATAATACTTTTGTATCATAATTTTGACTGGTGGTAATCTAAGTTTTTCCCACTTCATTAGCAGTGTAATTTATTCTTTCTTTCTTGAACATATTTCAACCTTCAGAATTATAAAAGGTTTTTTTTTGTGTAGTGATTAAGATTATTTAAACTCGGAAAATATTAAATAAAAAGTGAAAACTAAGGAAGGAAAATTCAAACTTACAAAACGCGTCACTATTGGTCACCTCATCGAAATTATCGACGTTGAAATTCTTGAATGTGTTGTTTGTGTGTTGAAACTACTGTGTTAGCAGTGATTGTGAGAAAAAATAATTTCTTCCATGATTTTTATAGCAATTAAAACTGCAAATAGGTATAAAGTAACTGAAACACTGAATAGTACAAACACGAAATAACAAACGAATGTTCGTCAGTCCTAAAGCTGACGCAAAATGACGGCGTTTGAATAGCTCAAATTTAGTCAGTATTTTAAATTCCACTTCGAAAATTTGTTTGACTATTTTCAAGCCTATATATATTTTTTCTATGTTAAACAGTAGTAAATGTTCAGAATATGAAATAAAAAAAACGCGCATATTCCCTATTTCGAAAGATGAAGATAATTACTTTTTAAAATTTATCTTAGTGATAAATATTTAATATACGATTATATAGAGTGATCGAGGATTTCCAAGTTGAACAATTGTTTTTTTTTTGTTTTTCTGTACTAAAACTTATGTATCGTTATAATGCATTTGTAAGTCATCATCATCATTTCTAAGAGTCTATGAGGCAAGTTTACATATTCTTTACTAAATGTCTGTGGTCACAATACCTTAAATTTCGGCTATGGCTATATTCCTTACCGCGTGCGATACGCGCCAGTCCTTCTTTGAGTGCGTTCAGTAAGAGAACCAGAGATTATTATCTGTCCCTTCAATAACCAGACAATATGTATATATGTATGTGTACCTGTATGTATTTACGCATAAATATCGTATATGTGTAACTTGTAATATGTATGTATAATATAAATTCTATTGTATAAATTAGTATTATTATTTTTCTGATTCATAAGTACACATGACTATGCCCTTACGTTTCTTTGCTATCCTCTATTCACTCAGGGTTTGTTGGAAGAAAACTCAATTTTGGGTTAAGCACGCCTTTGTACATGTAAATTTCTTGTATTTTTGTTTTTCCTATTTATGTGTGTATTATGTACAATAAAGAATAAATACAAATACAAAATACAAATTATAATTTTTCACATACTGGCCGAGATCTACCTGATGGTCTGTGAGGATTGAAGGACCCTGAAATGTCACTATGGTCCCTCATTTCACACGCACATTTTGCTCCTTAATTATTTTTGGCTTCTGGAACCTCTATTAGTTTAGTAAATGAAACTTCACAAATATTAACGCCAAGTTTATTATGGACAACAATAAATAAACTTATAAATAGAAAATTAAAACAGAAAATTGCAAAAAAAATTGGAAAACAGCATTGCGCGTAACAAATTTTCTGCATTAAATGTATAAGTAGTACATAACAAGACATGCCATGACCAGCCACAACCAGTGCAAGCTGGTCTAAAAAACGTTTAATTCAGTTATGTCATTTATACATATACAAGTTACATTTATATTAACTACGTCAAATACTGCTTTTGTTTAAAATTTTGAGCCGAACTGTACATGTCATTGATACTACTATTCATAATCATATTGAGAATTTTAAGGACAAGACAACATTCTTAAATTTATCTCCATGACTATAACAGGTAAGTGAGGGATGAATCATCTTTCGCCGGAAATCTAGCTCAGCTACACTTACAATCTGCTGAACAAGACTGGCGACCGACTGATGGCGGTATAACCATCACAATAGTTGCAGTTACTGGCACACTATAGGTCAGTCAGATGCGACAAGTGATCGCCAACCTGCCTGCCTAGTGTGGCGATTATAGGCAAAAACTTCCAAATGCAGAGGCAACAAGGCCACGGTTTGTATTCCCACCATTCCGTTATGATTGATGTTGGGATGTCACATCCCTATATAACTAACTGAAATTAGTACGTTGTAGAAAGTCACTACAATTGTCATAGAGGGCCAATTCAAAATCGATATTACATTGGTTCAGACTGTGATGTAGATTGCAATGTGTAATTATATGTAATTCATCCTGAATATATATTTTAATCAATCAACCGAACATAACAATAGAGACCACGGTAACAGTGGGCAAGATGGGCTGGCAGAAGGTGGATGCGAGAAGCCTAAAATCGATTAGAGTGGCGTATTATAGGACAGGCCTATTTCCAGCAGTGGATTACGATAGGATAATAGCTGACGCTCACGATGACTAACAGATTTAATTTATCCTTTTAGGTTTATCCTTTTGCACTAGTCGAGATTTAAATTTAATTAAATCTATATTATGAATAGTTACAACAACGTCATCCCATATGATTTAGTTCATGGAACTAGTAGTAGGTTGTATTGTTGTATGGTTTACTTAGGTCCCAACATGTTCTCTGGTTTGACCCACTGGTCGAACTGTTCTGCGGTGAGGATGCCTAGTTTGATGGCTGTCTCCTTCAGGGTACCACCTTCGTGGTGAGCTGTCTTTGCGATCTGTGCAGCCTGGAATGTAAAGTAGTGGGTGAGATATTGACTGATTTTATTGCACACATTAATTCCCAATGTATGTAATTTAAAGAATAGTCATTAAATGGGGTAAGATTTTCATGATCCGACACATTTACGAACTCATGTTTGGGCTATTGTGCAACGACCACCCTATCTGTTTGCTTCATATTGGCAAAGGCCTCCTCCAATTTCTTCCATTCCTCTCTATTAATAGCAGTTCTCGTCCATGTGCCTCCTGCCACGGCTTTAATATCATCCATCCCCCCACTCTAGTTCGTAAATGTGTAGGATCACTAGTATATGTAAATCATTTTCTACTATGACGTTAAGGACGAAATTGTTTTACTGTCTTATTAATTACTAAATTTGAAACGCGCTACTCTCATTTAAAGTATTTTATGAGAGTAGCGATTGAAACCAGCAGCTTGCAATTGAAAAAGGCAAGATATAAAAAGTCGAATTGCAATTTGCGAGGGCTCGCGAGTAAGGTATAAGAACTCGAGGATAACGATTATAAATGGCAAGTATATTACAGTGTTCATATTAAGCATCTGGGCGTAGAGTTAATGTCATGATTACCTTATCATAACCAATGTGCGGGTTGAGTGCGGTGACCAACATGAGCGATTCGTGCATGAGTTTGTCGATAGTCTTCTCATTCGCCTTGATGCCTGCCACGCAGTTCTTGGTGAATGCTAAACTGGAATCACCTGTCGATGAATAAATGTATGGTAAGAATAGGTGGGGGACACTCCGTATATGTGTAATAATCCGTCACCATAATCAAATTTACACACACACACAGTAGAGCCACGCTGATTTCAGCACGGTAGGGCCGGCTCGACCGGGGCGGTACTACCAGAGCACAGAAAATCAACGTAAAATGACAGCATCAATGCTGGCGTGTTTCGTTGGTGAGTGCGAGACCGGTATAATGATGCAGAAGCATCACTCGCCCGCCATGGCGTGGGTAACTATGCTGCATTGTTGCATTGCAGTGAGTATGGTGACCACCACTCTTGGATTCTGGTTATGCTTTCCATCAGGCAGAGTAGAGTCATTTTAGCAAGGCCAAACATAACAAAAAAAAACTTTTTTTTTTATAATTAGCTGCCAAAATGAATTCTCAGCCTGATGGAAAGCAGAAGTAGAACCCAATAGTGGTGATCACCGTACTCATTGTGAATGCAGACAATGCAGCATGGTGATCCACCTATAATGGTTTTATGAGCCTTTTACGTATATATATCTTCTCAAGTGTCACAGCTCAGTGGGTCGTGGGCGTGTGAGCGAGATTAGTCAAAAATACTAATATACATATACTAGCTTTTGCACGCGGCATCGCTCACGCAGACTTTTATCTCCTGATTTACCCCCTTAGGGGTGGAATTTAAAAATTCCTTTCTTAGTGTTCACTTACGTTATATTAAGAACCTACACGCAAAATTTCAGGATTCTAGGTTCAGCGATTTTATCCTGTTTAAAGAGACGAACGATAAGTTACAGAGAATTAGTCGTAAAGCTAATCGGTGACTTACCAAGCAGTCTGATTGATCGCAGCACGTTGGCTACCATCATAGGCTTGAAGACATTCAGCTCGAAGTGTCCGTTGCTGCCGCCGATGGTGCAGGCCACGTGGTTACCCATCACTTGTGCACACACCATGGTTATGGCTTCGCACTGAGTCGGGTTCACCTTGCCTGAAATAATAATAAACTTACAGTAAATTACAAAATGCCACATATTTAAGTAACTTCGTGAGGCTGGTGCCTGAAATCTGAGGCCACCAGGGCCCTCCCTCAGTAATGAAGCTTTACAAAGCTACTTATTAAAAATAGTGTGCAAATTGGACAATAGTAGATTTAAGGAAAGTTAATATAAAAAAAAAAGTTCTTAAATTATATTAGAATCTACAGCCCCTTTGTATGTGTTGTAATATGTTTGAGTGCAAATATTTTTTGTTTGTAGTGTGAGAACTCATTAGAACTCTGTGAAAGTTATAACATTCTGAGAGGCGCAATCTATACTAATACTAGTTTGTATCAGTGGCTCCGCCCGCGTGTATGTCGGTTTATAGCGGTAAGGAATAGCTTATGTTCTTCCTCATGAATCAAAGTGTCTGAATACGAAATTTTACTAAAATCGGTGAAGCTTCTTTCGAATTTATAATACCAGCGCCGCGTGGAAGTATGAATTGCAAAGAGGTAAAGTTTGTGAAGTTGGATCTACTGAACAGATTTAGAAAAATATTTTATCAATATAGTCACATTATTTGTGAGTATCACAGGTTATATAATAATACCGGCTGAACCTCGCGGTGTTACCCGCGCTTATAGACGTACCGCGGGTGAAGCCGCGGGGCGAAGCTAGGCTAAAATGAAGTAGCCTAAGTTACTCCCTGTATCGTCAGCTACCTATCAGTGAAAGTCCCATCGAACCCAAAGAACAAACAGACAGACAGACAAAAATTTTTTAACTACATTTTTGGTATTTGTACTGTGTATACAATAAATATGCATTTGTTAAAAAGCGGTTATTTTTATATTACAAACAGACACTCCAATTTAATTTATTTGTATAGATGAAAAATGATGACCGCGATATTTAACATACACGCGGGCGGAGCTGCAAGCAAAAGCTAGTTATATATTTTTCCTTGTTAAGAATTGAACCTACGCTCTCAGGCTTGGTAGTTAGGATCATAGGTCATCGTATCAATAGGTCAAGTGGGGATTAATTTTTGGCCGCCTCGGTGGCGCAGTGGTAAATAAATAAATAAATAAATATTTCGGACATCTAACACACAACGCCATCTAGTCCCAAACTAAGCAGAGCTTGTATTATGGGTACTAGACAACTTACTGATATAAATACTTATTTTTTTATTTTTTTTTTGTAAATACATACATATTATACATAGAAAACACCCAAACTCCGAAACAAATATTTGCAGATCATACAAACATTTGATCCGACCCGGGAATCGAACCCGAGACCAGATACCATATCATAATGTAGCGAACACGTTCGATTTCGGGGTCGGACCAAATGTTTATATGATCTACAAATATATATTTCGGAGTTTGGGTGTTTTATATGTATAATATGGATCACTAAACTGTCACCTCCAGCACCAAATTTCAAAAGCATCGATACGGTCGCGGTCAGCTTTCCTCAACGTTCATGTCTCGGCCCCGTAGCTGAATATGGAGAATACTAATCAGTTTAATTTTGCTTACACGGGACATGTTACGATCTTTTCATGTTCCGTGGGCTATCTATATGCTATTTGAATATAGATAGCCCAGGTATGAGATGCTATATGTTGCTGGGTTATCGCACTTTTGGCCATCCCAATGCGTCTTCTGACTTCCTTTTCGCACGAACCATTGTTGGTTATATTAACCACAAGATAGACGAAGTCTTTAACCCTTTCGAGTTTGAGAGCTCCCGTGAATTCTAGTTTATTGCCAATCAATCAATCTAAGGCGGATTTTGAGACCCATTTTTCTCCTCTTTTTCTATATAACCAGGGTAGAGGGTTACAATGGCCCATTACCTAGTGTGTGTGTGAGTGTGTGAGTGGTGTGGTGGTATACCTGGCATGATGGAGGAGCCAGGCTCGTTCTCAGGCAGCATGAGCTCGCCGATGCCGCAGCGTGGGCCGGAGCCGAGCATGCGGATGTCGTTGGCCACCTTCATGATGGACACGGCGATGGTGTTGAGCGCGCCCGACACTTCCACCAGCGCGTCGTGACACGCCAGCGCCTCGAACTTGTTTGGAGCCGTCTCGAACGGGATACCTGCACATTACAATCATAACGTCAGACAAACAAACAAATCATCTAGTTTACTAGTCTCCTATTGCCCGTAGCGTGATCATTTTTTACCGTTTTTTGAAACATTCTTTATTGGTGTTCCGCTTCTGTTGGTCTTAGCCTGATGATAGCCTATAGCCTTCATCGATGAAAGGGCTATCTAACGCTGAAAGATTTTTTGAAATTGGATCAGTAGTCCCCGAGATTAGCGCGTTCAATTAAGCAAACAAACTTTTCAGCTTTATATATTAGTATAGAGAGTAAAGATTTATCTTTATTGTACACACAAATCAGATAGATAAAAAAGTTACAATATACAAAACATTTAATCAAACTTGTTCGGTGCTGTCTCGAGTGGAATACCTGCACACGTAATAATCATATAGTCAAACAAACAAACTAATCTGCAATTCACTGGTTCCTAATAAAGTTTTTTTTTTTTTAATTATTTATATTTCAGTAGTGCAGTGGTATGTATGTGACTGCTGTGCTTGAGGACTCGGGTTCGATTCCTTGGTCGGACCAAATGTTTGTATGATTTGCAAATATTTATGTCAGAATTTGGTCGTGTAATATACAACTGTGATCGAACTTGTTCGGCGAAATCTCGTGCGGAATACCTGCACACGTAATCATCATACTGTCAGACAAACAAACAAATAATCTACTTTCAATGATTCAAAGCTTCAGTTATTTTTATTAATTTGTTTATTTCTCCTAGTCTATTACGGTCACGGCCGGTCAGTGTCAACAGAGACCATTCAATTACGCATTAGATATTATAGTGCACAAGTGTGTGTGCAAACACAGGTGCACTCTTTGTTCCCTCTCTCTCATAATCCTATGTGACGGTTAACGGGCACGTACGAGGAGAGATCAGGTACAGGATTTAGATTTAATACAAATAGGGGCACTTAGAAAAGTCAATATTTAAAATTCGAGTGATTCTAGTCGCCAGTTCTAAGTGCAGCCTACCCTTCATGGAGAAGGATCTGGCAAGAAACTCCATTTTTATTGTATATCAACCGAAAAAAAAAAGAGTGGCAACATACAAATGTGACAATTGGCGATCTCATAGCTCACGGCGATCTCTTTTAGACAACCTTTTCTGTAATTATATGTCATTTCTGCACAAGACGTCCAGCACTGGCTTTCTTTTATATGATTCTGTATAGTGACTCTACTCTGCCTGATGGAAAGAATAGGCAGAATCCAAGAGTGGCGGTCACCACACTCATTGCTCGTGCAGACAATGCAACAATGCAGCATGGTGACCCACACTATCGTGGTCTATTGAGATACTTCTGCAAACGGTCACGTTAGGTATACCGTAACACGTGTGGCTATCCAAAATACCCAGGGCCGTCCTTACCTATAGTGCAGGGTGTGAGGTGCACAGGAACGTAGCAGTAATAAGGGCGCGGGCCGTGGCACTGTTAATAAACCTGCGCACTAATTGAAGGGCCTAACACTTACTAAAGGGCGCTATGCTTACTAAAGGGCACTATGCTTAAAGGGCGTTATGTTAAAGGGCGTTATGTTAAAAGGGCGCTATGCTGAAAGGGCCCTTTATTTACTAAAGGGTCCTACGCTGAAAGGGCGCTGTGCTTACTAAAGGAGGCTACGCTGAAAGGACGCTACGCTAACTAAAGAGAGTTACATTAACTAAAAAGCGCTTCGCTTATTAAATAGAGCTACGCAAATAAAGGGCCCTACGTTAACTAAAGGGCGCTACGCTTACTAAAGGGCGTTACGCTAACTAAAGAGAGCTACATTAACTAGGGAGCGCTTCGTTTATTGAAGCTACGCAAGCTACAGAGCGCTTCGCTTACTAAAGGACGCTACGCAAACTAAAGGGTGCTACATTAACTAGGGAGCGCTTCGCTTATTAAATAGAGCTACGCAAACTAAAGGGCACTACGCTTAATAAAGGGCGCTACGCTTACTAAAGGGCGCTAAGCTAACTAAAGAGAGCTACATTAACTAGGGGCGCTTCGTTTACTGAATAGAGCTACGCAAGTTAAAGGGCGCTACGCTTACAAATGGAAGCACAGTAGAAGTACAAGCAAGTGGCACGTACCGGTGAGCGAGGAGATCTCGGCGGCGCACTTCTCGGCGAAGCCGATGCGCGTGTTGAGGCCGGTGCCGACGGCCGTGCCGCCCAGCGCCAGGTAGTGCAGGCGCGGCAGCGTGGCGCACACGCGCTCGATGCTGTAGCTGAGCTGCGCCGCGTAGCCGCTGAACTCCTGGCCCAGCGTCAGCGGCGTCGCGTCCATGAAGTGCGTCCTGCACACGCCCCACACACACACACACCGACCGTTAACCACCCTCTACTTTTCTTGTTTCTCGCCCGGTTAGGCAGGACGGTTAAAACTCGGCTCGCACTTCTGTGCGACTCTCTATTTACTGGTTTATATGGTTCACGCTCAAAGTTTTGCGTTACTTACCATAAATGTTTCGATTACGAATGTCATACTTTTTTAAACAAGAAAACACCACATTAGTTGATAGAGACATTTTTTTTCGGAAAGTTATTTTTTATCTCTACTTGAAGTTTTTTGTCATTAGAAAAAATTAATTTAATACGAAAAGATTTTAGGTCGATGATTTTTTACAATTTTAAAAGTTCACTCTCTCCACAAGACTGCTTGCTCATCTTCAAAATGCGCCTGTATTATGGTATCCAACTACTGATAAAATCCTTATATATTTCAAAATTACTTATATTATTTTGCCTCGGTGGCACAGTGGCAGCGTACGCGACTGCTGTTCTTGAAGTCTCGGGTTCGATTCCCGGGTCGGAACAAATGTTTGTATGATCTGCAAATATTTGTTTCGGAATTTGGGTGTTTTTTATGTATAATATGTATGTATTTACAAAAAAAAAAGTATATTAGTATTCATATCAGTAATATCAGTTGTCTAGTACCCATAATACCAGCTCTGCTTAGTTTGGGACTAGATGGCGTTGTGTGTTAGATGTCCGAAATATTTATTTATTTATTTATTTAAATCTATGCAAATAAATAAAATTGGAGTGTCTGTTTGTAATATTAAAATAACCGCTTTTTACAAAATGCATATATATATACCCGTTACATATACAAAAAATGTAGTTAAAATTTTTTTTGTCTGTCTGTTTGTTCCGGGTAATCTCTGGAACGGCTGAACGGATTTTGGAGGGACTTTCACTGGCAGGTAGCTGATGATCCAGGGAGTAACTTAAGCTACTTTTTTTAGACTAACTTTGTCCCGCAGCGCTACTCACGGTACAACAATAACCGCGGGTAACACCGCGGGGTTCAGCTGATCATAAATAAATTACATACAGACCGGAAGGATTTTGCTTATCGCACAAACTTTGGTCCTGAGAGAGAATCGAACCCACAAACTTTGGTATAGCAATCAGGGTCCCTAAGCCAAAATAATCTGACCTTCAACACCATCTAATTTCAAACTAAGCCAAACTTGTACTATAAAAGCTGAATTATCTAATCTAGAATTTGAACCTAAAATGTTAAATTGTAATTGACCTACCTTCCGATTTTAATGATCTTCTCGAATTCCTTAGACTTAGTTTCCAGGGCATCCCTGAGAGCGCAAAGTCCCGGCATGAGCTTGTCACGCAGTTCCATAGCCACAGCAATGTGCATAGCTGTGGGGTACGTGTCGTTGGAGCTCTGAGATTTGTTCACGTGATCGTTTGGATGTACTGGAGTTTTGCTACCCAGTTTACCACCCAGTATTTGGATCGCGCGGTTTGAGATTACCTGGTGGCAAATACAGTTTCATTGTTAATAGATTGCGCAAAAATATATGGGAACTTCCATTTAAATATCATAGGAAACAGTTTCGCAAATGGTGGGTAGAAAAGTGTTTTAATAGAATAAAAGAACCTACAAAAAGAAAATAATAACCATGGTCAATATACTACGCCAGGTATGGCATTCCGACGAACGACATGACGTCATCATCGCTGTCGCTGGTTCTGGTTGGTTTCTTTCGCGTTATGTTTTTTTTTATGTAATAGGCGGGCAAACGAACAGACGCATCACCTGATGGTAAGCGATTACCGCCGCCCATGGACACCCGCAAACACCAGAGGCGTCACAAGTGCGTTGCCGGCCTTTGGGGGATGGGGCGGGGAGATAGCGGAAGGGGGTTTGGGTAATGGGCCTCCAGTATCCTCACTCACTCGATGAAACACGGCGCAAGCACTATTTCACACCGGTTTTCTGTGAGGTTTTCTATCACTCCGGTCGAGCCGGCCCATTCATACCGAAGCGTGGCTCTCCCACGGTATAAATGTTGCTATTCGCTGGTTCTGATTGGTTAATTTCGTGTCATGTTGCTATCACGTGGCAACTGGATAGTGACGTCACCTCGGGGAACTCTCGGAATGCGAGACCTTGTTTTGTTAGACCATGATAATAACAACGTAATCTTGTTAAGAAATACAATATTAATGTAATGTAGTTTTTGGTTCATATACATTTGCATGCCGAAACAAGGCAGAATATGGCTTGGATCAAAAACTATCAATGTGACAGCTGGTTTTTCCTTGGTTTTTATTTATATTTCATTTCATTGGCTTTACCTTTAAAGCACCACGATCACTAGACCCTCGAGACTAATCGTTTAGATCTTTAGCAATGCGACAAAGGTTCCAATTTAGCCCAATATTAAGTGTGTAGAGTTAGAATGTAGCTTTACCGAAGTACAAACAGTACAATAGTCCGATTTCAATATATTTTTTGTATTTGAAAGGATTATTTAGAATGTGTTATAATCAGATGAAACTGTTAAATAGCAAGTCCAATAAAATTACAAAAGTACTCTTGTTTTGTCAGTGTTTCGTAAGTTTTGGAGCGGATTCTGTTGTAAAGTCACTAAAACTTCTCTAAAATTATCTCCTACCTACACTTTTATTGGCATCAATAGCGAACGAGCAGACGAAATAGCTAATGGTGGGTCTGCCGCTTTTAGACACCTGAAGCTTCAGTGCGTCGCCCCCCCTCCCCCCCTCCCGAAGCTCAAGAATCAAGGAATTCCAAGGAAATAAGGACCTTTCCTTCCCACTATGATTCCGCTTAAAGGAAGCGGGGCGTGAAAAAATATCTCAGCAGGCGCCATAGTGTGGGTCGCTATGTTGCATTGTCCTTATTCGTATCGAGGATGGTGACCACCACTCTTGGATTCTGCTTATGCTTTCCATCAGGCAGGGCAGTAATTTTAGCAGCTAATACATCTACACTCTATACAAATAAATAAAATTGGATTGTCTGTTTGTAATATTAAAATAACCGCTATTTACTTAATGCATATGTATGTATACGCGATACATATACCAAAAATGTAGTTAAAAAAATTGTTGGCTGTCTGTCTGTCTGTTTGTTCCGGGTAATCTCTGGAACGGCTGGACGGATTTTGACGGGACTTTCACTGGCAGGTAGCTGATGATCCGGGGAGTAACTTAGGCTACTTTTTTTAGACTAACTTTGTCCCGCGGCGTTACTCGCGGTACAACAATAACCGCGGGTAACATCGCGGGGTTCAGCTAGTAAAAAATAAATTCCCCAGAATCAGGTTTGGGCTCAAATTAACTCAATCACGCGGTAAACCAAAATATAGGCTTTATCTAAGCATGGCTTTTAGTACATTAATCAAACTTTGAAAAATGTGTACCTCGTTCGTGTTCATGTTGGACTGAGTGCCGGATCCTGTTTGCCAGATGACCAGGGGGAAGTGTCCTTCGCGGTATAACTTGCCGGATATTACATCATCGCACGCCTGCATTATAGCTTCCGCTGTTGATAGAAACATATTTTGTATAGATTAGTCGTGTGATTTCTATACCCACGAGAGAAAGGTTGAAAACGAACACACTTCCAAAACGACTACTTCTCTTAACGTTAATTTCCCATTTTATTCTTGGGCTCTACTTCTCCTTTGTTAAGTATATTTTAGAATTGTTTTATATTCATTACTATTTGTGACTATTTCCAATTTCTTCCACTTTACACTTGAATGTTTCGGGTAGTGAACCTAAAAGGAGTATGGTAAACGTTACGTATATTTGATAAATAGTAAATGCAGAGAAATACTTGTTCGTTCATTTTTTGTAATCTGTTATTTAAAAAAAATCTTTATCGATAAAATATTCCATTCATATCTTATTGAGAAGTTTAAGAAAAACTGTCTTGAGATCCTTTCTTTGGAAAACAGTTTTAAATCCTGATAATAAACCTGGTCTACCTGGTTCAAAATACTAAATAGCAGTCTATACTGATATAAAATAAAATTAAGTTTCTTGTTGTGTTTGAACGCGTAATATCAGGAACCATTGGTCCGATTTGGATAATTATCTTAGCGTAAGCCTAATTTTATCGAGAAAGGCTATTACTCGTACATCATGCTACGACCATTAGGAGCTGAATATCAAAGAAAAATGTTGCAAAAACGAGGGATAAATAATTCCGTTTGAGGGCTTCCCCAGCGTGCGCTGGATAAACGGTTAAAGTTTCGGAAAAAATAAAAGAATATATGAAAGAATTGTTACCTCTTAATGAGTTCTAGTTCTAAAGTAAAGTCCTATACAGCATATCTAGATTTAAGGTAGGATTACCTTTTTTATGGTAACACTAGCTGAGCCCCGCGGTATTACCCGCGGTACAACAACAACTGCGGGTGAGAAACGGTAAGTAGGTTACTCCCTGGATCATCAGCTACCTGCCCAGTGAAAGCCCCGTTAAAATCGGTCCAGACGTTCCAGAGATTACCCGGAACAAACAGACAGACAGACAAAATTTTTAAAAATGTTATTTTCGTACATGTATCGTGCATACAAACAAATTACCTTACTGTAGGAGAGCTACGCTACCGTGGGAGAGCCACGCTACAGCGCTTGCGCTGTGTTTCATCGAGTGAGTGAGGAACTAGAGGCCCACACCCCAACCACTCCCCACATCCCTAGCTGATGATCTAAGGAGTAACTTAGGCTACTTTTTTTAGACTAGCTTTGTCCCGCATCGTTCTCGGCGGTACAACAACAACCACGGGTAACGCCACGGGGCTCAGCTAGTTTGTAATAATAATGTTACTAACCAATTTTCTTTTCAAGTCCGAACTCAATGTTGACTTTAGCGGCAGCTTTCTTCAGGATACCGAAAGCTACTATGACGGGGTACTGAAAAAAACAACGAAACACATTAATGCCATAATATTATATAATAATAATCAATATTTTTGTTCTACTAAATTACTAGCCAACGCAATTAACTTTTCTAGGGTTAAATCAATGTATATGTCGCAGGTATATTGTCAAACTGCCTCGTTGGTCTAGCGATTGAGGTATGCGATTGTCGATCAAGAGGTCTCGAGTTCGAATCCCGGGTTTGGGCCAAAAGTGTTCTGATTATATAAATACTTAGTAACAGCTTGAAGTTTGGAAGTTAGGGTCTGAACTCCCGTGCCTCAGGGAGCACGTAAAGCTGTCGGTCCTGCACCTGATCTCTCCCTGGTCGTGTCGGTAAACCGTCCCATCGGATTATTAGAGAGAGGGAGCAGAGAGTGCACCTTTGTTTGCGCACACACTTGTGCACCATAATATCTCCTGCGTAGTTGACTGGTCTCCGTTGAGACTAGGAGAACTTTATATTGTCAAAGCCGTGATAATAAAATTTTACTAGTGATATTATAATTAAACGGTAGATAGTCACTAAAGCTAGTTGAAAATAAATACGTAATAGATTTTAATTAATGTAAAAAGTTTGCTTGTTCTTATTACATCACTAGCTAAACCCCGCGGTGTTACCCGCGGTTAATATTGTACCGCGAGTAACTAAAACTACTAAATATAAATAAACTAAAAAAAGTAGCCTAAGTTACTCCCCGGGTCATCAGCTACCTGCCAGTGAAAGTCCCGTCAAAATCCGTCCAGCCGTTCCCGAGATTACCCGGAACAAACAGACAGACAGACCGACAGACAGACAGACAAAAAAATTTTTAACTACATTTTTGGTATATGTACCGTGTATACATATATATGCATTTAGTAAAAATTTTAATATTACAAACAGACACTCCAATTTTATTTATTTGTATAGATTATGGTTATCGCGGATCATTTAACAGTATGTCAGGGACTGACGTCACAGTTGATTCATTTAAAAATATTTATTCCAGTGGCAATAGAGGTCAGTAGTATTTAGTATTCATTGATTACAAAGCATCTAGTCATCTGTTTACTTAGACTGAAATAGTTTAGACAACTAGAATAATCTTAGCTCATCCATCGGAGTCATTCGTAAATTTCGTCAAACGATGGTGGTAAGGTAGGAGGAAGGCAAATGGGTTGATGAAGTGACAAGCAGTATGAGAGGTTCCTAAGGAGGCTGATGATGATGATGACGGACATTATGTATGTACGTGATTAGGTATGTATTATAGATAAATATTTCGGACATCTAACACACAACGCTGTCTAGTCCCAAGCTAAACAGAGCTTGTGGTACGGGTACTAGACAACTGATATAAATACATATATTTACTTATTTTTTTGTAAATAGATACATATTATGCATAGAAAACACCCAAACTCCGAAACAAATATTTGCAGATCATACAAACATTTGGTCCGACCCGGGAATCGAACCCGAGACTGCGAAGCAGCAGTCGCATACGCTACCACTTCGCCAACGAGGCAGTCAAACTCAAGTACTGTGTTGATAAATCAAGCAACTTACCGGCATACGTTCTTCAATTCCACCAATGGGGAAATTCATGATGGAACGGACAGTTTGACAGCCGTACAGCCTGTCGTCCGGCACCTCTAGCTCGCCCATCGTGTCTTTTTCTTTCCTCTGTAAAAAGACAAATATAATTTTAAGAGAAAAAAATAATGGAAATATGCACCCCATCCTTTATTTTTCCATACTAATATTCATCATCATTGATATTCCATACTAATATTCCAAATTCGAATTCCTAAATCGCTGCACTGATTAATTTGGCATCGTTTGTTTGTTTGTTTTAGCGGGTAATTGCCGCACTTAGCCTCTTGATTGGGCCGTTGTAAGTGAGTTTGTCATCTTCAATCAACTCCAACCATCCTAGATCATCTTAGAAGCTCAGCAGCCTTTTCAGGTCACTACATGCTTCCGGGAGTGATGTTGATTGAAGGATGTCCGCCCGTTGATCTGCCACACTTCTACACTCTGTGATAACATGTTGCGGTGTTCGGAGTATGAGAGAAATTTGGCATATACATACATTGATTCTCGACAAACACGTGGACGGTGCCGGGAGCAAAAGCTAGTCGGTTCATAAATGTTCGACGGTAACAAACATTCACACACAAATACCACGACGAATTGATAACCTCCTTTTGCAGTCGATTAAACAGCCGCATTTGATAGGCACACAACTAAATTTCTACACGTACCTACCTATTTCCAAAATCGACAATAAACGAACTAGCCTTGCATGAAATTTTTACAATACTATTCTGTCATTACTTTTCCTTTTGTAACGTTGAAAATATTGGTAGAGAAAGTGGGATGTATGATGTATGTAAACATTAGCTATGCAATAGTATAAAATTCTGATCTGAAGAAAAAAGTATACTGAATCCAAATTAATATTATTAATTCGAAAGAAACTCTGTTACGTTTTCACGACTAAGCCACTGCACCGATTTAAATGCAATAATATACTTTGGTTCTTGAGGAAGGACATGAACTACTGTTTACCGCCATAACCGACATAAAAAGGGCAGAGTAGCAGACAAAAGCTAGTGCTATATGAAACCTACATTTCGTCAAATACTTTTCAAAGTTAAATATAGTTCTTTATCATATATAAACAATTGTTTGACTTACCAACCGGCATCTTTATATCTTAGTTAAACACATTACATTCATAGGCTTTAATAGTTTTTAAGTGTAATTGTTTTGATATCATCTGTATGTTACGTAAGTTTAGTGTCTCTTTCGTTCTGTATGCTATCAACCTTTACTGTCACAAAAATACGTTCTATCATATCGTGGTTACCGAAAAACCACACAAAAATATTATAACCACCTATAGTGATAAGGTAACCACAATTAAACTACTAAAAACTGGTCATACATTTACCCTCATTTCCATAAAAAACATACGTTAAAAAGAGTTCGTGCAATACTGCGTTTAATTATTCCAACATTAACAGCAATTATACGCCCCAGATACAGAGTCAAGTGCAAATCGTAAGACAATACGCAATTAATATGATGTAAACAGGATGAAGACGTAACTTTTTGTTTACTGTTCGAAGATAGGTTGAGGTAAAATGTTCTTGCCGTTGATGAAACAAAGGCATGTTTTTGTCACAAGAAGACAATATTTCTTTTTAGCTTTATACAGCATTAGCTCGGAATGTCTTTCTTCGTATGCAAGATAAGAAAAAAATATGGTGAAATAGATGGAAAAACCACAAACTGAATTTTCAATATACTTGTCCTAAATCTCCTGGATGGCAAACCGGTGCGGTGTTCCCATTGAACCCTATCACTTCTGTTACCACCAAGTGAAATTTTCGACGTGCATTACTACTAAATATTCTAACTGAATTTGTCTTTGTCTTTGCTGAATTCATTGATTGCGACTCAAGATGCATTTACACAGCTCTGACAATGCGTAAATACACCTACAAGGACCACTGTGCGATTACGACCAATTGCTTGGCAAATCAGAATAGGATTCCATGTTAAACAGTCTTCAAACATCAGCAGATAGAATGATAATTAGTTGATCAATCTAGCAAAGAATAATAATTCATAAATAATAACTAAATTCAACCAATTGTTTGCTATGTAATCTAAAGATATCAATGAAAATAATGTTATCTGAAAACATTTCATCTCGGACAAAAGTCAAACTATTTAGAATATTCACCATTTTAACAGACTTGCTGTCAGGATTCAAACATATGGAGCATGCCATTTTGCTAAATTCTTATAAAAGCACTCAACAATATAAAATGTAACTTTAAAAAATTAAAGAAAATAATAATAAAACGTTCACAAAAGGTCGTCTTTTGACATTACTGAAATGTCATATGTTTTATTACGGATCCATCTTTTCGAAAAATGAACGACTGGCCTGTGTTGACAGTAAAAAGTACGTATATAGAGGTACTATTTCACACAAAACCTAGTTTTCACATCATAGTCCGAACACAAAGGAACATGAAAAAATCTTCGAAACAGCGGAAACAATTACATGCGAGTGTGGCGGCACTGGCCGAGAGTAAGCCGAGAGAAAATAAAGTCAAATTTCATCCATTTTTAGTGGGTCAGGGTTAAAGAGACCTAAAACCTGATTTCACAAGGGTCAAAAGGAGGCTCAAGTGGGAAAATCACAATGGTACTTAACAGAAAATAAGGAAAATTACTTGGTATGCATAACAAAAATTCGCGATAAGCAGTATTTTTAGATTTCGAACAAGGCAAACTGGACTATACAATATCAAACAATTCAAACTATGGTTACAATATTTTGTTTGAGCTAATTTCTAACAAAATTAGCTCACTTAAAAGTTGTATAACTTGACTAACATGTTGAAGGCTTCAATGAGCAAAGATAAGTATACCTTGTTCCCGGTAGGCCGTAACTTTGGAGGTTGTTGAATCGCTGTATTAATAAGTCCATTTGAATGATCTCTACCTTCAATCTAATCGGACAGTTTCGCTTGTATTCTACGTAGGTCCAGATTTGTATTATTCGTCTGTCAGCTGTCTTGTAGTATGTGTGGATGTGTCACGGATCCCCTTGAGGATATGAGGTCTTGTACAGTATCACAGATTCTTGAAGAATCTCAGGTATCTAGTATTGACACCAAGGTTAGAATTCAGATTTCTTAAAGCCATAAAATTCTACATGAATAATTTTATGGGAATAATGCATACACGGGCTTTAGCATGTCAAGGACCGCGACGTAAAAATGAACAAATATTTCTAAAATTATATGTACTTATAAATATGTTTGAGATCACAACGACTACGGGTCTGAGACGTGTACGAACATTATGGTCTAGGTATATCATTAGCACTTGATTATTCCAGTCTGCAGCTTGCACACTGGTTGTTTCAAGGTTGATTGCTTATTTAATATTACGAGTGGCATCCTAGTGGTCGAATTTCCACTATAATTCATTTATTTATTTATTATTTTTTAACCGACTTCAAAAAAAGGAGGTTTGTCAATTCGACCGTATATATTCTTTTTTTTTTATGTGTGTTGCGGATAACTTTGTCGATTATGAACCGATTTTGATGATTCTCTTTTTAATGGAAAGGAGATGTCCCAACGGTGGTGCCATAAGGACATTAATATCTGATGATGGCATCCAAGAGAAATCGGGTCGAACCTTGAAATCGGTTTTATTTTTGTTAAAATTGTACTTGTAAGTTTCTGCACTCCTTCTCCATATAAACTATAAATGTGCAAAATTTTATTTTCGTAAAAGCGTTAATGTATATTTACCTTGACGGTTTAGTTTATGTATTATCTATCTTCCTAATCTTATCTTTTGGAATCCGTAGCTTTTTTTATTGTCGTTTTAAAACATACATTGATAAACATGTTTCATTATCAATAATCCCAAAATGCAATAATTTACTGGTCTGGTCTAGAACGCCATAGGCATAAAGTCCGTAAATGCATTAATTTGTGCATAAAGTTTATCAAAGATATCTTATCTAGTTAGCATGCATAGATACTATTGAACAACCTATTGGATAACATTAATAGGAACAGTGTCAGCCAACACAATATTGACAACTGATAGCTAAGATATTTTGACCACTTTGAATGCGTATTTTTTTTGCGAACAATTTGAGTGCCATGTCTGCCAATATTAAATTGAATTGATGATTTTTCACATAATTAACTACGCTACATTGAACAATTTGAAATGTGCACTACATTTCAATATGATTCTGACTGTACTGAAGTGTGTATGCTCCTTATGGTTAAGTTACTGAGTAAATGTACTCCTTAACATTAGTATTGTATTTTGCTGACTGTACATTTTACTATATAATGCGCATTACTAATGTAAAAAACTTAATAAACTACTTTCGTACGTAGTGGTTGTCTCTTTAAATGGCTCGCTAGGAACCCCAACATTACATTAACAATTATTTTTACGGGAATTAACGCGATCACTTATTAAAAGGTATAACCAATAATTGTTAATATATCACGGAACGCAAAAATTTAAAAGTTAGCCCAACATTACAGTACAAAAATATACATCAGGTTGAGCCGCTCTGTACATTTTTAACCTAGCAACAATATTATTCTAAATATCAAGTAATAAAGGTCAGGGAGGTTATCTCTAGTTTATTATTAACGACTCAACTAGGTACCTATATCATAACGGAAAATTAATTTAATGTATACACAACAATCGTAAAGTTATCTTTGAAACTTTTACTAATTTTATATTCGGTAAAGGCACTTACCATTTTAACAGGTTTCTCTTCACGTTTACAGGTACAACACGGTTCCATTTTTGTAAATATTAAATATTAAAAATAAAAAAGAATAAGTCTTTACTAAACGAATTTGCAACATAAAATTCAAAAAGTATAGAGTCAGGGGCCACGTCACGCAACAACGAATAAACCAAGTTAGCAGTCACTAAGGAAACCGGTCGAGTCCCCACTACAACATTCAGTAACGCGAACCACCAGACCACCAGTCGATTTATATTCGCTCGTTATCACTCGGCATTAAGACCGACCGCAACGAAAGTCGTAGTCGAACTGATTATAAGTATAACTTTGTGTTGTGTGTAACCACAAAGTGATACGTAACCGTTATCAATTAACATGTCTAACTATATTTGCATATTCATTTAGGAATTATCACATTACGTAACAAAAGCCATTTGAATAGAATTGTTATTAGATTTTCATTAAAAACTCGAGTATTGTTCGTTTAGTCGCATTGAGAGCTATAATAAAGCGGCCAGCTTTTGTCTGCGAAGCTGCTTATAAATAGAAATAGATCTAGTTTATTATGTTTCAATGTAAAGACTAACTAGAAGCGGTAATAAAAATTAAGAATATGGTACGCTTATATGTTAAAAATGTTTTAATGTTTAACATTTACGAATTTTACGAAATTTAAATACGACTTGTACGTGTTTAGTCGATTAGTATGGTACACTTACAGCTATGTACTAATTTTATTACGTAAGATGCATCAATCACAGCGTGATTTATAATGCAAGTACTAAGTAAAAAAAAGGAACTGTTATAGGTAATAAGTTATAGTGACCTGTTGTTATTAGTAGTGTCGTATTATTTGCCACCTTAATTATGAAACGGCAATTATGCCACAATCATGACTAATTATTATGGTTACAAGCCATGTTATTGATATTCGCTAAGCTAGTTAAATAAAGTCCATGCTATTTGATTAGCAAAACGTAAAAAACGTAAAGTTCTATAATAAGTATTGAACCAAGTGAGGCTGATGCGTTCATAGAGCTTCTCCCGACTGCCGAAGTAGGCCGCCGCGAGGTTTAGAGGGTAAGCCGGTTTACTAAGAATCCCACATACGCCCTTCGGAGACGAAGGTACCAGGTAGGTCGCATCTTATCCTCCTTAGGGGAGACCCGGGGTATGGTCCGAAAAGCATACCACGGGTACAAAAAAATGTCGCTTCACCCTTGAAAAAGACCCGTATCCGAAACAAAAGTAAAATAATTTATGCTTTATAAATGCGAATAACTAGTAATGAAAAAACTACGAATATAGATAACTAGCTGACCTGGCGAACTTCGTACCGCCATATTTACATATCTGTCTCAACTTCCCACAGACAGTGTACAGGCGCGAACAAAAAAAAATTACTTTCCCGTTTTCTTTTAATTTTTCTTGTACACAAACCTTGTCCTAACACGAACACATAAAAAAATATTATTTAATTTGGTGCAGCCATACATTTCGGCGATTCATTTTTATATATATATAGATTGTTTGACTGAATGAAATAAAGAATGTCTGTAAAATAAATACTATCAACTTCGTAGTTAATTTTTTACAAAAACTCTCCAGATTAAACTATTTTTACCGTTAGTAATTAGTACCGTTCACATCCAAATGTCATAACGTAAGTTGTCGAACTTTTGTATAACATGACTAGTATGTTTTTGTATTTACTAATCTACAATTGTGTAAGAAATACCTCTTTCACATTGAACTTTCAAATTCTCCCACAAAATTCCTAATGTGATCGTCTCACGGCAATAGATCCATTAAGATTAGACTAAAATTTTAGTCGGCAAAACATACATATACATAATATAATACATAATGGGAGCTCTGACTAAACCCTTCGGGGATAAACATTTGAGTAAATATTGATGATCCTTACCATGGTTCTTTTTAACGGGGGGTTTCCCTCCCCAGACAAACGTATTGCCGGTTTTGCATTTACTTTACATTTGGGACACAGCATGGTAAACAATTACTTGAAAATGTATTATATCAAAAACACCATTGCACTTAAAATTTTGAAAAGGTAATGTTAAAATTGCGCGTTATATTTACAATGTTATGACAGCATTTTTTAAATGTCATGTTACATGTTTTGAGTAAGAAGAGAAGAAAGTAGTTATAGGTCGTTTAAACTCTTTAGTCTATGGTGAATTCGAAAATTATGTGAAAATCCTTTTTTGTCAACTGTTTGACAGGAAGGTACCATAAATAGACGAAGAGCTGATAAAGAATTTTGAGAAGGTTCTTTAGGCAAGATGAAATTGCCAAAAATACAATTTCGTGAATTGGCGAATCCAGTCCTGGGAGTCTTTTAGCGAGTTAGCGGTTGTTTCGCTACTGCTCAGCATGTAACATTTGCAAAAAAAAACTTCAAAAAAATATGTTTTAGTCAACTTGAATCTTTACCACACAGCTACCACAGTAAATTTTTGTAAGGTGAAAAGTTGGCCCCTCATTAAAATTAAGCTACTCACGAAAAATTTGCTTGATAGTTATAATTTGTAAAATTTGTTCCGAGGATCCCGGACTAAAATATGTTCATTCAAATATTCAGATATATTATTATACAGTTTAGACTACAATACAAATACAATCGTCTATCATTACGGATTCGCACATAACAATTAAAACAAAACATTCACAGTTTCACACACAAACACATTTTTAAGTGTAATGCGTAGGCCCATTTGGGCGTTTACTTTGCAACAGGGGAACGCCTGCGGATCACTACTCTCTGCCGTGTTGCTTTATGGGTGAGACTTATTATTACTTTAGATTTTATTTTTGCTACAGCGACGGAAAAGAGGTCCTTAGAGCTTCTCATCTCGGCTTATTTAAGTCTTGGTTATGTGAAAGTTCGAGACGTTATCGACTAACAGCAAGCTTGTGTGAAATTCCTTGGTCTATTCTAAGTTTTAGAGAACTTTGTGTCTTACTAAGTCTATCTGATGTGCACATTACAGTAACTGACCTACTAACTTTATTATTAACGCAGTCAGAAATTGACCTTGGCAATAGCAGTACGCTGGACTGGTCAAAGTAACTCTATGGACGTTAGCTTTATGTAGATAGTTTTGTTTTTATTATACTCGTAATTATGTATCGTAATTATGAAGTACGATTTGTATGTAATCTCACATAAGACTGTCTAATTCTCTAGTAGATAGAACATGTACCACATTAGATTACCAATAAATACACTTATATAATTCTACATTCATTCATATTATAGAGTAAGCTGAACTTTTACCACAACCGCGGGACGTAGTTAGTTTAAAAAATCGGTCAAGTGTATGTCAGGCCACGCATAACATAATAAGTGAACGACGCCGAACTAATCCATGTACGACGACATAGCTAAGGTCGTGTCTCGTAGTAACACTTTTTTCACAATTGTCATTGGCGTTTTTAATGCGAAATCGGGAGTACAAGATTATAGGGAAACCGGGGTGGAACCGTTCGGCCAAGGACGCAGAAATCACCGAGGGCAAATGCTGGTAAACTTTCCCAAGCCTCAGGGGCTCTTTTTGATAACTTATTTCTTTCAGAAGAAGCGCCAAAGGAAGTGCACCTGGCTAAGCCCTGATAGCGCGACAAAGAACGAGATCGACTTCATCATTATAAACAAACGTCAAATATTCAGAGATGTCTCTGTGATCAACGAATCCACCGGATGGTTTTTTTTACTTTTCATATATAAACAACAACATTTTAAATATGAAAATAAATTTTGTACTCGCCAAGCTGTTAAGCTACGTGTTGTCTGCGAGGTGAGTAATAAACACTTTCGAATAAAGATCATTGGACGCAAGTCGAAGCTCAACAGCGAGAGCCTTGATCTCATGAGGAAACGACAAGCACAAAACGTCACACCATCTGGCGGTAGGAATTTAACAGGCAGATAAGAATGATGGTCAGACGAGACAATCGAATACTCGAGTGATCGAGGATGCGATTGCTCGATTGCTTAATTTTTATTAAAAACTAGCTGTTGCCTGCGGCTCCGCCCGCGTGTATGTCGATTATCGCGGCATATATTAGTTCTGATGTATAAGGTATATTACTGTGAAGTTTTATCCAAAACCGTTCAGAAGTTTTTGCGTGAAGAAGTAACAAACATACACACTCACAAACTTTCCCCTTTATAAATTAGTGTGATGTGATTAAAGTAGATATTTAAAAGTTACATTCAAAAGAAGAAATATATAAATCCTTAAAACCAATTCATAGGTATTGCAGATCCTTTGTTAATTTTTATTTTAAATTAATTTTAAAAAAATTAACTTTAAAAAAGGCTTTTAGATTATTTGAGGTTGACTTAGTAGTTCCACTGGTTTTAGCTGAATATCAATTTTTACACAGAGTGACTTCAACTAGTTATCAGTGTATTTGAGGGCACTGTCTTCCCGATAACGACTGCCATAGATATTCACGACAACTGGGAGCGACGGCCTAACATGGTCTTGGAGGCATAGGCGGGAAACACCGCCATTTTCCATACACCAGGCTGCTATTAAGTATTTCTTGCAAGAAAAACCCAAAAGCAGACCAACCTGGGAAAACGAACCTGAGACCTCTTGATTTGCAGTCGCTTACGCTAACCACTAGACTAATGAGCCAGTCGAGGCAAACCAGAGTTCTAAGGACATTACATAAAGTAAATAAATATTTTTGAACAATTATTTTTACGGGAATTAACGCGATTACTTATTACACACAGGCTGACTCAGAGTCATCCTGTGACCATGGCCAGTGCAACCTGGTCGAAACATTAGACAAATCAGAGGTATGTAATACCTTTTAATAAGTGATCACGTTAATTCCAATAAAAAATAATTGTTAATATATCATGGAATGCAAAAGTTCAAAAGTTAGTATACATATTTTTATTGAATGTAGGAGTAAATAATAATAATATCCATCTCTCTCTCAATCTCATCATTCGCACACGGCCATTCGGTCATCCTAAACTTGGCAGAGCCTGTATTATATTAACTAAACTGCTGATACGCATACTCATATACTTAATACTCACATACTCATATGCTCATCACACAAACATTTGTCCTGAATGAGAATTAAAGCCACAAGCTCTGGCATAGCAGTCAGGATCACTATCCATTAGGCCAACCAGTTAGAATAATCAGACTGGTGATCTAAAGCGACTTAATCATCAATAGACACCATAAACGATAGAAGCATTGAGCTGCAATATGATTGCTCTCCTATGAGGCCACATTGTCACTTCAGGATGTAGTAGCTAGATGACTAAGCTTTGCTCTGAATTTTGTTATTTTAAAAGTTTCTGTAATTGAATCCTAACTAGATTGATTTATCACCCCTGAATCTCCCTGCATACTAAATTTCATGAAAATCGATGGAGCTGTTTCTGAGATTCAGACTATCTATACTAATATATAAAGCTGAAGAGTTTGTTTATTTGTTCGAACCCACTAATCTCAGGAAGTACTGGTCCGATTAGAAAAAATATTTCAGTGTTAGATAGCCCATTTATCGGGGAAGGCTATAGGCTATATATTGTCACGCTAACACCTACAGGAGCTGAGCACAAATGAAAAATGTTACAATACAAAAATTGGGGGAAATTATAATGCTACGGGCAATAGGATACGCAAATGAGGTTACGTGGGTTAGCAAGTAAAACATACAAGATTTGCTTAATTATAGGTGATAAATATAAACTATGCAATTACATATGCAGTAAATTCAAAATATATTTTATCAACTAGACACTTTTTGCATGTTTTCTTTGAGTTCTGCTTAATAATTTAATAACATAAAATTATTATCATTTAATGAGAATTAGTATTGCCTTTCAATCTAGCGATGATTCTGGTCTTCTAGGAATGCTACCAAAAGGTGATGAAGCAAATAACTAATATTTTTTTAATGCTTGTTTATACTAGCTACCTGCTAGGTTTTGCACGCAAATCTAAGAAATTCTTAATCTGTCTCTGTTTTAATATCCATTATAAATATAAAGCAGTATTATAAATATAAAGCTTTCTCTTGAATCACACTATCTATTCCTGTGAACTGCATTAAAATCCGTTGAGTAGTTTATAAAATTTAGTGAATAAACAGAAAGCAACTCAATTTAAAAATATGTAAAGAATTTTATTTTATTTCTTTCATTTTTTTATTAAAAAAGCCTGTTAATAATTATTTAATTGTTTTATTAAAGTCAACTCCTTATAGAATGATTTCATATTAAGGCAAATATTTTTCCTTGTCAACTTTTTAAAAAGGCAATAGTTTTGTATTGATACTTTTGGAAAATTCTAAAATTGAAGACAACCTATTACTTAAACTAAAATTACAAATACTCTAGAAATTAAGGCAATGATATTAATTTATTAGTTAAGCGTTTCATACTAGAGACATTATAGGGAAAATGTAAGATTATGCAACGTACCGGTCTCACATGAGTGGTGGATATATTGCATTTTGTTGTACGACCGTCTAAGACCGCTAAGCATCGAATTTGCTTTGAAGACTGAATTATGGCGGAAGATAATTTAAACATCGACATAGCCATGATGTAAGATTTTTTTATCTTATTTAAGAAAATACTTTACGTATCAATAATTTCACTTGGCACATACGTCTAAAAACAGAAAATTTGACAAGCAAATGGAAAAGTGAAGTAAAGACAAGTAAAATTAAAAAAAAAATTTGTTTGACGTAGGTTGTCTATGGTATGAAATCTTTAATGGTTTTCCTTAGAGTATATATATCTTGAAGGACAGCCGAACAGGTGGAAAGCGTGATCGGAGTAGAGAGAGAGAGAGACTCACTTTGGGTAGTATTTGTCTCTCCCTCACAAGTTTCCTATTGGTGAACGCACATACCAATTTGCATGACTGATTTGGCGAGAAATTCACCAACTAATCAGAAGTTTGCGTGAGCGAGACAGCCACTACCCAATCTCAGTATCTCTCTTTCGATTCCGAACACGCTTTCCATCCATTCGGCTACCCCTCCAGGTATATGCTCTTCTAAGTGGTTAAATAAAATAAAATAAATATTTCGGACATCTAACACACAACGCCATCTAGTCCCAAGCTAAGCAGAGCTTGTGTTAGAATGTCTTCATTTAAGATATGGGGAAATCTAATACTGACTTTGTAATAAAGAAGTCGTGTTATCTTACACTTAAAGGAATGTGACCATAATCTCCTCATACCACCATTAACCATAACTATTTCTTAAGTTTGCCAATCCTTTTGTATTTACCTTATACGTACGTACGACTACCTCGTTTTATTTATCTTCCTTTTAAATAAACTCCTGATTTACCCACCTTGCCCCTAAAATTGCCCCAGACTAAGAAAGCAGAACTATAATTACAGTTGATGAAACGGTCCTACTTTGTAGCCTTTCTTTCTTGTAGTCTTGTCTGTTGCACAGTGTTGTTAGAACGCCGAAATGTAAAATTACTTATTAAAATTTTGATTTATATACTAAAGTATTATTAACAGAGTATACCAAGGAAATAGCTAAGTTAGAGTGCCTTGAATAGAGTTGTCGATGTTCTATTTTGTAGAATACGCAACGAGTATAGGCATAAAAGAGAAAAAGTTGATTTCAGCCTTAGACTAAGAATGTCTAAGATTTCAGCCCTCAAATAATTTATCCAAGATTTATCCAAGTGTCCAGCAGAAGTTATATTCTGACTGATAGTTTAGATATATAGATAAACTAATTTTATTAACTTTTGACACAAAATAGCCAATGATTTGCCTGAAATACGAAATATTCAAGAATTTTATTTTCCTTTCATTTAGCAGTCAAAAAATAATTTGGCGAAAAAGTATATGTGAAGATTGTTTCAAATATTTCTATTTTACTATATTCAGAACGCATCATTAACATTGCCTACAGCAGCGCCTCTTGTGGCGAAACAAGTGTACTAAATCCGGGAATCGGCTATGTTCGGCTTTACTCGGCGCAGTCACGCCTAGACTCGTTCGAAAAGCGAAACTAAAATCATTCCACGGCGATGTACGAAGACTGATGCTCTTGTCGTGGACTCCTTGTGCAAACGTGCTATTTTACTCATTTTAACGGGCTTTCATATCTGACAGAGATATTTTTATAAGTATAATGTGATTACAACTGCTTGTGGTGATTGTGTTCCATTACGAATAAGTGAAAATTATACAAAGAATATTGTGTGTGGTGCAATTGTGTTCACGGCAGTTCACTTATTCTGGATTCATAAGGATTGTTGTTACCAACGAAGAGATTATCTGTACTAAGGTAAGTTCCAATTATCCGTGGTACAAAGTTGAAGTAGAGAAGAAGGAACGCGTGGCGTTTATTGGAATGGCTTCCGTTTATCGACTCGCGTGCGCGGTAATGGCTGACTTTCTTTTCTTTACAGAAGGAATTTCGTACACACACTATTGAAAATAGGGAACACGTATAAATAATAAGTAAAAGACTTTTAAGAAGATCAGTATTTAAATGTTAAAAATTCATGTTAGTGATAGATTAGACCAGTGGGTGGACGCATGGAATGTAATCAAAATGTTGCGGCATAGCATGCTTAGTTGACTGGTCGGATGTCGTTTGTGTTGCAGCGTTGCGTTGTCTGTTCGGAAAACTAATTGTGTGTTGAACTTTTTAAATATTTATTAAAATCATATTCCGCCAACCTACTGAATTGAAAGCATCAGCATAGTGTTTATTATTCAAGTTTTTTTACATCGTATCGATATTTATCTTTTATGGTTAGCATCAAAAATATTGAAATGACCTAATCATTAACCTTGCTCGAGTAGAGGTTTTTATACTCTTTTGCTGTACAAATTTTAACGTATTGTCATATTTTTTCTTTGCATGTGTAGGTAAACAAGTCGCCTGACTGATGTGACTTTTTCTCCTATATTTATGAAGCCATAGATTAATAAATTCTATTAAATCGAATAATTTGAAAAAATGTCCGTATAGTTAAAATATACGCCTAAAATTCTGTCTATGTTTTTACTGTACTTGAATATTCCAAGAGCGTGGAACACGATTCTTGATTCATAATATCAAAGAAATGCAAAAAATCTCTTCAAGCAGATAATTTGAAGTGAGTATGGTATGACAGATAATTTGAGGAACTCGTTACTTTTTTAATAACAACTAGTGTAAATTTACATAAGTTTAGTAGGTAATACGGTACTTTACCTTCTTTAGGTAACTACCTTTTTTGTTATAGCGTCAACTATTTAACAGGTAACATTAAAATAAAATATAATACGTTTGAAGGTAGCTAATTCGTCTTTTTCTTCATATTTTGAAGTAATATTTACATGAACTTAACAAAAAATTACAAAAACGGCTAAATTAATATTACAGTTCATGGTACTAATGAGGTATAGGTATATTGTGGTTTACTTCCGCATTTGCGAGATAAGATTATGTTGTACTCTTTAAAAATATCAGTTAATCATACTATTACGTAATTGTTTTGTTATTTTCATAACTCTGGATCTACAAATACCTAAAAAGCGTAGAACATTTTACCATCGGAATTTCGAGGAGTCAAGTCTCTCAATAGTTTTTATTTTGGCCAACAGTTAGCAAAAAAAATCATTTGTTATAAATTACACTACAACATTTCCATATAGTGTAAAACAATCGCTAAAAAAAGGCTTTGAAAAAAAAAACGTGAGACGTCATGGGACGCCTGGCAGAATTAAACAACGAAATTGTTTTGTATAAAATTAAATGTCTGTTAATTACATTAATATTTGTTTTTATTAAATACTAAATTCAACTAAAATACAATTAACAAAACGAATACAACTAAACATAAAATAAAAATATAAAATCGCGGTGCCCCGCCGTGCCGCTTTGCGGCGAGGCGTCGCCACTCGCCACGCCAAAAATCAAGTTTACCCCTCGCCTAGATGTTTCAAAAAGTGTAAACATTCATCAAAAGTGTATACAATTTAATCTATGGGTTTCTAGTTATATTCATTAGAAAATTATAATTTTTCAAACCTCATCGCCGCAACGTCAACTACTCTATGTCTCTCCGATACATTTTGATCCATCCTAAGGTTGCCTGGAAGAGATTGCTTTCGTCAATAAGGCCGCTCTTTGTACATTATACAGTCGCATTTTCTGTACTCCCTTTTTAATCTGTAATACGGTGTAAAATAAAGAGTTTTTATCTATCTATTACAAATCCCGTAAGAACTAAAGTCGGTCGCATACGTTACGTTGTCATAACGAAAATCAAGATGACGTATATGAAATCAATCATTTGGACAAGAGGGGCAAAGGAAATTAGGATTTACAGTATTCTTTACAATGAATCATCCATTTTTGTTACATTTACTACATGGATAATGATACTTTCACAAAGTTTTCTTACGTACGTAAACAAATCGTAATTGGAAGATTCATCACAGTAGTTACTAGTTGCCGTCATACATTGGGTAACATTTATTTCATAACACGTAAAGAACAATGGAGCTCTTTTTTTATAATATATTATGTTCTTAATATTTGTTTTGGAATTGTAAAATTATATAGAAGTGAAATTGCGAAACAAGTTACTCCAAAAAAGTGTTGGATCCAAACTTCTTTCTTCCTTGCGTTGAACTAGTAATTATGTTAAATTTCAAGTAGTACGATACTTAATTAATAAACGAGAGACTTTAATTAGACAACATTAAAATTAACAGTGTACAAAATTTGTATTATTCGCGTCACATTTTAGGGTTAAAATAACGGACTATAAAACATCGCTGAAACTGGGCCCAACCGGGCTTTAAACATGACGTTTGTTGTTTCAGGTCTCGACAACGAACGAAGTTGCGCTGCTGTTACCGCACTATGAGAGTGCGCTTTACATGCTTATGATCTCAATATAGAACAAATACACTCTTGAAACCCGCATCGAACACCACAATGGCATTTCTGTAAGTATACATGACTGTTTCTTTTTTCTTGATGTTTTTCGTTCTTCCGATTTTTTCTTTTCATTATTTTATCGTTACGCTACCACGTTCACTCCCTCGTTGCGAACAGCATGCCAAATTATTATTTTGTTACTCCCCTTTATGAGATGATGCTGAGGCTTTCGTCGGCGTGTGACTTGTATTAGTGCACTGACCGCGTCGGGGTCGCCCGCGCTATCCTGGTACTAACCTATTTTTATCCGTTTCATTGATTAGTCACCGTTACATGACTAAGACGTGCTCGATATTTTTTTTTTTAAATACATGGCTGAAAATTTGGAAGTTTATTAATAAATAGAAATAGAAATGAAAATGAAAAGATCAAATTTAAAATTTCATGATATAAATATGTATAAATAATATAAAATTGCAACAAAAATACTTATCCTTGAGTCGATAATTTATAAGCTATATTCTAAACATTGCCAATCTATAATATAAAGATAGATCAGTACCAGTACCGTTTATTTGGGATCAGGGTCAGCGCGCGTCCCGCTGGTGTATTCGCTCCGACCGCACTGGACCTCTCCGAGCCGATACGCGGACTCGTTTATGCCGCGGTATGCTATCATTGTAAACTCGTAAACACGCGATAGGTCCTTATCAGAGAATCGTTAACAGGCGTCACTGGACCATTGTAGCACTTAGTCGAGTAGCAGGCGTTGGAGCGGTGCGGTGCGTTGGGAACGAAGCGGCGAGAGTGGCGCGGACAGTGCGCCTCAGTGGATGTATCGCGTTGCAGATGTATGGGGCGGGCGGGCGGTTGCAGCTCGACGAGTGGGCGGCGGCGCGGCCGGTAGACTGCCGCACACATGCGCTCGCGCCATGTGGCGCGTGCTGCTGGCCCTCGGGGCCGCGTGCGCTGCCGCGCGCGCCTCACAAGATGTGGTGCTGAGCTTCAGCGACCCCGTGTCGGCACCTTTCTCACTCTTCAATCACCTAGCCGTCGATCGCAACACCGGCCGGGTGTACATAGGCGCCGTGAACAGAATCTACCAGTTATCTCCGGATCTGGAGGTTGCCCAGTCGATCGTCACGGGCCCCGTCAACGACTCTGCCCTTTGCACCTTCGATTGTCCCTCTAATTATGTGAAGAAGCCTACAGACAATGTGAATAAAGCCCTAGTGATTGACTACGCAACCAGCCGCCTTATTACGTGCGGTTCGGTGCTGCAAGGGCTGTGTTCTGTACGTAATCTGAATAATATCTCCCTTGATGTGCGCGAGGTCCGCGAACCTGTTGTTGCAAATAACGCCACCGCCTCCACTGTGGCGTTTATTGCTTCGGGACCGCCAAATCCACCTATGACCCAAGTTATGTACGTGGGCGTCACTTTCACGGGCAATTCTCCCTACCGTTCGGAAGTTCCTACTGTAAGTAGTCGCTCACTCGAAGATGATCGTCTATTTATGATAGCTAGAACAGCAGTTACCACTGGAACAAGAATGTTTGTCAATTCCCTTTCCCGTGAACGATATCCAATTAATTACGTTTACGGCTTCAGCTCTGATGGATTTAGTTACTTTTTGACGACCCAGTTGAGAGGTGTGGGCTCAGATACCTACTACAGCAAACTTGTTCGAGTATGCCATGACGATGAGAATTATTATTCCTATACCGAAATTCCAATGTCATGTACGGGAGAGGGAGGAGGAAACTATGGTTACAACCTTGTTCAGGCAGCGTTTGTTGGAAAAGCTGGATCCGTGTTAGCTGGAGAACTGGGCATCACTGCCCAACATGAAGTGCTGTTCGCTTCTTTCAGTCAGAGTGAGTCCATCAACACTAATACTCCTTCGGATTTGTCCGCGCTCTGTGTCTATTCACTGAAAGCAATCCGACGTAAGTTCATGCAAAATATAAAGACATGCTTCAGCGGCAATGGTTCTAGAGGGCTTGATTTTATATCACCATCTCATGCATGTATTGGGACAAAGCTTCAATCGATAAGCGAAGATTTCTGTGGATTAGACGTCAATACTCCTCTTGGAGGAGAGCAACCAGTGGAGGCGGTACCAGTTGCTATATTTTCAAAGAGGCTAACGGCAGTGGCAGCCACGGCTACCGGTGACTATACAGTTGTATTCGCCGGTACAGCACAAGGTCACCTCAAGAAAATCGTTGTCGAGAGCGCGACGTCTGCGTTCGAGTACGGTGACATCGTCGTCGACGAAGGTTCTGCTGTCAACAAAGACTTATATTTCGATACTCAAGCTATGCATTTATATGTAATGACTGAACGTAAAGTGTCTAAAGTGAAAGTTCAAGAGTGCAGCGTATATAAATCGTGTTTAACGTGTCTCGGAGCCAAAGACCCATATTGTGGATGGTGTTCTTTAGAGAATAAGTGTAGTTTGCGATCGGACTGTCAGGAAGCAGCTAAAGATCCACTGTACTGGATTTCATACCGTAGCGGTCGATGTACTACTATCACCCAAGTGACACCAAATCAATTGCAACGAACGACTGCTAGAACATTAGATTTACTTATAGAAAACTTGCCCACGCTTAATGGGCAATTCTTGTGTGCATTTACAGCTTTAGATCGTACTCTTATTACCAATGCTACTAGGAAGCCGTATGGCGTTAATTGTACCACTCCGCGTACCGACACACTTCCATCGATCCCCACCGGTCAACATCACTTTACAGCAAAATTGTCGGTGCGTACTACACAGGGACCCGATTTTGTAGCTACCAATTTTACCTTTTTCGATTGTAATACGTACAGCTCGTGCACGCAATGCGTTAGCTCCTCATTTCCTTGTGATTGGTGTGTAGACGGACACCGTTGCACACATGACACTGCAGAAAACTGTCGAAACGATATATTAGTTACTGGCGTCAGTAGAATCGGTCCTAGTTATCGCTCCGGTCCAGGTTTCTGTCCAACCATAAATTCCACGTCCGACGGTACCAACGAGATTTTAGTTCCATCCGGTGTAAAGAAAGCCATAAAAGTAAAAGTTCACATAATAGGTCAATTTATCGTTCAGACGAGATTCGTTTGTCAATTCAATATAGAGGGGCGAGTGACACATGTTAACGCTCAACTTCTTGCTGACACTATTTACTGTGAAGCCGTTGAATTTACGTATACGTCGCGTGCTCCAAATATCACCGCCTCATTCGCTGTCATATGGGGAGGATCGAAACCTTTAGATAATCCGGATAATACTCACATTCTAATATACCGTTGTAATGATATGGCAGATAATTGTGGTATGTGCCTAGCGCTCCCGGAGAAATTTGGTTGTGGTTGGTGTCAAGGATCAGATAGATGTGAAGTACAAGAACAATGTGGTGTGCCAAGTGTGTGGTTAAATCGTACTCAGACATGTCCCAATCCTGAAATTCACTCGTTTAAACCCAAGTCAGGGCCATGGGACGGAGGCACTAATATTACAATAGAAGGAATAAATTTAGGTCGCAATATATCCGATATCTATAATGGCGTTACGATTGCTGGAATTAAATGTCAACCCATTATTGAGCTTTACGTAAAAACAAAGCAAATTGTTTGTACTGTAGATGGTCCGGGTGAGGAAGTCCCACGGGATGGTCCTGTGGTAGTTCGTGTTGCAGATTATCGCGGTGAATCAAAATATCATTATGCATTTGTTAATCCAAAACTTAATTCTATTCAACCAAAATACGGTCCTCAATCGGGTGGCACAAAACTGCGAATTACAGGCGAATATCTTGATGCGGGTAGTAACATACAAGCTTTCATAGATGACTTGCCATGTGCTATTCTATCTGTGTCTCACGATGAAGCCGTTTGTAGAACTAGCCACTCCTACCAAAATAAAATGGGTACGCTTCGAATGCGTTTCGATAACGGCATGAGAACTTTAGAACGAGAAAAGTTTGAATATATGGAGGATCCTATTGTTGCTTCTGTAGAGTCTGGACCACCATTAACGACGCAAAGAAAACAACCTAAGGGTATCCCGTCAGGAGGGATAAACATTAAAGTAACCGGCCAAAATTTCCATACCATTCAATTTCCGCAGATATACGTATATCACGATAATCGACCTTACATTGCCCCCTGTCATAGAGTTGATCAATCGCATCTCATTTGTGAATCTCCCGGTATAGAAAGTGCTAGTCTCAATCTAGATCCCGATAGACCTTTAGAATTAGAGTACGGTTTTAATATGGACGATGTTCAAAGCGTGCAAAACCTCACCAGTAAAACGGGCGAAGCTTTCCTTCTATACCCAGATCCTATTTATGAAAAGTTCGATGAAGATGTGAAGTATTATAAGTCTGAATATTTAACTATTAATGGTCAAAACTTGGATAGGGCTTGTACTGAGAGTGATGTAGAAGTGCATATAGGAGATAGTATGTGTAATGTGACATCGGTGTCAAGACATCAATTAACTTGCCGTCCTCCATCGCGCGATGAACTTCCCGACGGCGTAGATACACCCGAAGTTATAGTCAAAGTTGGACGCGCTCTCACGTACAAGATAGGCAAATTATCTTATTCATCGCAGGCCGGCCTGCAAGCAGCTTTAGGAAAGCCAGCCTTAATAGGCATTATTATAGGCGCTGGCATTCTCCTTTTGATATTCTTCGGATTTTTAGTTATGTATAGGAGAAAGTCTACTGAAAATATTAGAGTTCTGAAGAATATGCAGGAGCAAATGGATATTTTAGAGTTAAGAGTGGCTGCTGAATGCAAAGAGGCGTTTGCAGAGTTGCAAACAGAAATGACTGATTTAACTGGAGACGTGACGGGTGGCATACCTTTCTTAGATTATCGCACGTACGCCATGAAAATATTGTTCCCTAACATCGACGACCATGCCGTCCTGCAATGGGAGCGTCCAGAGCTTATTAGAAAAGAGAAAGGTCTCCGAATGTTTGGCCAGTTAATTATGAACAAAACATTCCTTTTATTATTTATTCGTACTTTAGAAAGCAATAGATATTTTTCAATGCGTGATCGTGTTAATGTAGCTTCTCTAATTATGGTTACTCTTCAGAGTAAGATGGAGTATTGTACTGATGTTTTAAAGACGTTATTAGCAGAGTTAATAGAAAAGTGTATGGAAGGAAAGAATCATCCCAAACTGTTGCTGAGGCGCACCGAGAGCGTTGCGGAAAAAATGTTGAGTGCTTGGTTCACTTTCTTATTATATAAATTTCTTCGTGAGTGTGCTGGCGAACCATTGTATCTATTATTTAGGTCAATGAAAGGTCAGGTTGATAAAGGACCTGTAGATGCGATTACATCAGAGGCCCGATATTCCCTCAGCGAGGAAAAGTTAATTAGGCAGTCTATAGATTTTAAACACCTGACGGTTACCGTGTCGATATCGCAACAGACATTGTTTGTTAGTGGTTTAGAGGCTACTACCGAAAACGTTCAAGTTAAAGTTCTCGACTGTGATACAATAAGTCAAGTAAAAGAGAAGTGCTTAGATGCAATTTACCGTGCAACTCCGTACTCCCAAAGACCAAGCCGTGACGACCTCGACTTAGAATGGCGTACGGGTACTTGCGGTCGCCTGATCCTCTACGATGAGGACACTACTACTAAATGCGAAGGCGAATGGCGTAAACTCAATACTCTTAATCATTACCGCGTACCGGACGGTGCCTGTCTTAGTCTCGTCGCGAAACAAAGTTCCGTATATAATCTCTCGAACATGGAGAAGAATGACAAATCTCATACATATGAAACTCTCAATCGCGGTAAATACGGTTCGGCAAGTCCACCTGCAAGCCCTCTTAAATACGAACACGGCGGTGGTTTCAAATATTGGCATTTGGTAAGACACCATGACGATGACGCGCGCAAAGAGGGAGATCGTGGCAATAAAATGGTTTCAGAAATATATCTCACACGTCTTCTCGCCACCAAGGGAACTCTGCAAAAGTTTGTCGATGATTTATTCGAGACTATTTTTAGCACTGCGCACCGCGGCTCGGCGCTTCCACTCGCTATAAAGTATATGTTTGACTTCCTCGACGATCAGGCGTTGCAGCACACTATTTCCGATCCCGAAGTGGTGCACACCTGGAAGAGTAATTCCCTTCCCCTTCGTTTTTGGGTGAACTTAATTAAGAATCCTAACTTTGTTTTTGATGTTCATAAGTCCAACACGGTAGATTCTTGCTTATCAGTAATTGCGCAAACTTTCATGGACTCGTGTTCAACTTCAGATCACATTCTTGGTAAAGATTCCCCGTCGTCCAAGCTTTTGTACGCGAAAGACATACCAGTTTATAAGGACTGGGTGGAGCGTTATTATGCGGATATTAAGTTAATGCCCGCGATATCCGACCAGGACATGAACGCCATGCTTGCGGAGGAGTCGCGCCTCCATACTAAGGAGTTTAACACAAACTGTGCGCTGAACGAGCTGTACGCGTATGCAGAGAGGTATAACGAGCAACTAACGGTAACCCTTGAGGAGGACGAGTTCTCGCAGAAACAGCGGCTCGCGTACCGACTCGAGCAGGTGCACGGGCTGATCGCTCATGACTATAACGTGTGATCGCCTCGTGTGGGAGCCCATGACAACCCCACCGCCCTGTATATAAAGCCCCCGCACATATCTATGCTGGCAGATATTGTATATATTAGATAGTGTACAGTCATTAATATTGTAATTTTTGTATCATTTCTGCGGTCCGATGTCGTTTTTTAATTTTATATAATGAAATTTGTATTAATTTTACACGACGAGCTCGGCCGGCCGCGGTCGTGCCCCAGTAAGCATCGTAATAAAATTGTGTATGTCTGTCTATGTGTGCTCGCATCGTACGAGTTATTGTTACGTCGATCGGTGTAAAATGTGTGTCGCAAAAGAAATCGCATGTGAGCTCGCCGGCGAGCGACGGTCTCGCTCGCCGACGGGCGATTTTAAAATTTGTACTCACTATTTAAAGAAATATCCGACAGTGATACCCTGAACGATTCCAATAAATAAATATCGTCGAATATAAAAATGTGTTTGATTGTCGTTGGCGGTAGTGTGCAGCGCCATTGTCAGCGCAAGACGAAAGCCCCCGCGTCTCGGCAGCTGTCGGCAGGGTGAACGCGGTACGGTGCCATCCCGCCTCGTCTCGCTCGTTCTCGAACCCTTATCGGTGATGTCACTCAACTGTGGTGTCCAGCACGTCACATTTCATATCACCAATCATGTGTATGTCGTTGCGTTGAGCCCAGCCCACAAGGGTAGCGAGGGATGCGCGGCGCGGCGAGACGGTCATGGATGAACCTACGCGGCCCTGCTGTTTCAGCCGGTACGTGCGGATCGTGGTGCGAACGACATTCGCGGTTATCAACAACATATACTGCATCCCGGCTTACGTGGTGTGGATGATGGCGCTGCGCATGGTCAAACCAACTTGCAAATCCCTCTATTGGAAGCTTGAAGGACTCATGTATCACTGGCTGCTGGCGATGGTCTCCATGTGGTCCTGGACGGCTGGATATGAAAGTAAGTCTGTTTTGTTGTTCAGAGACGGCGCGCCTTAGTTCACGCCCTGTGTACCTGGCACGAATTGATCAAATCGATTTAAATATAGTCGAAGAGTGAATAGAATCTTCGAAATTTTTGCCTGCGATAAGAAAAGAACATGGATCAGGATTTTGGCAAATGGCGCGCCTCTCAATTTATTAAGTGGATACTTGGAAACCCTTTATCTTTTATACGGCTCGTTAAATTTGCGCCTTCGTAACGGCCTATCAATCGTTACAAATAATGTAAGAAACTTATACATAAATATGACTTGCGTCACGAGTACACTTTCAAGGAACTTATTAAATCAGCGGCAAGGTAGCGGACGTAAATTCAATGTATGTAAAGCAAGCGGATGTCAAAACAATGAACACCTCATTTACACTTGATATAACCAAGTATTTATAGGCATATTAACAGCAAGGAAACTTCCAAGTACAAACTATACTTATCATATACATGTAAGATCGTCTTTGCAAATAGGCAATTCAACCCAAATCCAAATCAACATCGTAACTGCTCTTATGAAGTCATCACTGGTCTTAACAAAGTCACTTAATTGCTTAAGTCACACATACAGCATCTTGCATCAAAATGGATTTGTACTCTTATTCTCTGCTACTCTGCACGGAAGGTTTGATTCATATACATACATATTATATTTAAGTATAAGTCTGTTCTATTTACTATCTACTGAACATCTTTTAATCTTATCTCTGATAACTCGTATATTTATGTCTTATATTATTTAAGGAAATAATTTGATTCCTACGTAATACAGGTCCTGTTAAAATGAGCCAAAGCTAAGTCATTTATAACGCGAAACAATACTTGCTTTATAGATTTTTTTGTACATATTAGGTGCACTTAATTTATGGTATCCATAACCGATATTTGAAATATAGACATTTATGATTCATCAGATCAGGTGATTCCACTAGTGGCGCATGTTGTTTGCGCGATGACGCAACACATGCAGAAAAACGACGTAATCCGTTAAAATGGTACATGTTTTATGTAAAGCGAAATCGCTTCATTCACGCGACGCTGGCTCGAGCTAATCGCATTGTAAAAGTGGTCTCCCCATAGTCCGGGTGGCGACAAGCAACAATAATCTGGATTGCGTCCAATGATTTTTAGATAATGTACCTGTTACTCAACAACACGAATTAAATTTGGCTACGTAATTGATTTTCGAACTCGAACAATAGTGGGTTTCGAAACGTGGTCGCGAGAAGCAGCCGGCGGCCGGTGACGGAGACCGGTCGTGGAAGCGCGCTGTATTGACCTTCTGCGGCTGCGTAGTTTATGCGCGGCCGCCTGAGGACGGTCGATGACCGCCGCTCGCCCCCGCGCAGCCCCGCTCGCTAGGAATGCTACCTCCCCCCACATCATGTCAAGTTGCATTTCGAGTGGCGAATTTGCATATTGTTGTCGAGTCAGCGTTGTGATCGGCGTTTTCAACAGTTTTTCGGCTTTAAATTTGTAAAGGGTGTAAGCATGCGGAAGTGCAACTGCTGTTTTCACACAGCTGCCGTCAATTGTTTCCATCATCGTTTACCTATTTTTGATTGATAGCCGACCGTCGCTTAGTATTTTTAAGAACATTCTCCAAAAAACAATAAACATTTTTTACAAAATTGGGGAGATGAAAGTACAAATTAAAATAAATAAGAGATATGTAGGCGTCGTATTCTTTAATTACCAGTGACAACAAATGGAAGCGGATCCGATCCTCATTAATTCAAACCCGAAACTTGTACTGACACGTTGCCGGCCCATTCAAATTCCCTTCACACCGAGATAAATTAACATTGAACGACTCAACACAAACAAATGATATTCAGACAGTGTCCACCTACAATCATTATTGGTTGGCATTGCGCCACAGTGTAATCAGTCGCATAAATTCCTTTAGGAACATCCTTTGATTGTGGTCGTCCAGAGTCAAATTGAGGGCTTCCTGTGTAGTAAATCAGGCAAAGCGTGCGAGCTACATAGATCTTGATGGGAAATGGTCGTTTTGCCTAACATGGCGAAAATGGCGCTTATTGAGGCCACCGCGCCAGATGTTCACGAGAACTGGATTCGGATAACTATTACACACATCTGCGACGCTTGCATTAATATTACAGTAATACAATTTATAGACCTTCGTATGAGATAATTCATTGTTATATTTTGCTACAATTAAATAAAGGAAAGCTATAATTACCATATAATATAAATAAAAAATATTTAGTAGACCTCTAATTATAGCGAAATTGAATTTCGTTAAGATGCTGAGCTGCACGCAACAATTCTTAGCATCATTTTAAAATAGCAGATGCGTTCAAATGTATTGAGATTATTCTGACATTGGTTTTAGTCACACGCCAAAATAACAATGGCCTCACAGTTGGCGTCATTTCCTCGTCATGTCATTTTTGTATTCAAAGTTATAAAGTAACATAGATTTCAGTCAATTTGATATTGGTTTAAAAATACCTGATGATTCGGTGTTTAAACACGACTCAGGAAAGTAAGTTTTTTTGTCAGATTACGCGATTTGATTGACTACGCATCGTTGACTGTCCGACTTTCAGTATTCTCTTTAAAAATATTACGTATCACGTTTATCGACATGAATGGATACTAAATATGCTTGCTTGGCTATTTTATTGTCTTTTGTAATGTTGACTAGGCTTGGCTATTTTGTAATGTAGCACTTCACTTTGGCATTAATAATTTTCCTAGCTGTAGATCTCGGCTTCTTTCGTATTACAGTTATTAATTCTTTTTGGTATATTTTTAGGGAAGAAAGTCCCATTTCTACGCTACTAGCAAAATGTATGCGATATGCTGTGAGAATCGATCGGTTCAGTGGTTAAGAAATGAAAGCGTAACGAACAAACGAACTCACTTTCGCATTTGTAATATTATTTAAGATTTATTTAGTACAGCCAACAGAATTCAGACTCTGACCTTGCGTAATTAATACAGTAAATGCTATAGCATGCCTAGGTTTTTTTATGTTTGGCCCTGCCTACTCTAGCTGATGGAAAGCATAAGCAGAATCCAAGAGTGGTTGTCACCATACTGCGAATGCAGACAATGCAACAATGCACTATGGTGACCCACACCATGGTGGGCTAGTGATGCTTCTGGATCATTGGGCCTCAGGTTTCGCACTAACGAACGAAACACGACAGTGCGATCGCTGTCATTTTATGTTGATTTTCTGTGCGAGGTTAGTACCGCTCCGGTCGAGCCGGCCCGTTCGTCCCGAAATTAGCGTGACTCTGCTACCTTGCAATATATATATAAACTAGCTGACCCACGCAACTTCGTTTGCGCCTTATATTGCCTGTAGCGTGAAAATTTCCCCCTTTTGGAAACATTCTTCATTGTTGCTCCGCTCCTATTAGTAGTAGCGTGATGATATATACCCTATAGCCTTCCTCGATAAATGGACTATCCAACACCGAAAGAATTTTTCAAATCGGACCAGCGGTTCCTGAGATTAGCGTGTTCAAACAAACAAACAAACAAACTCTTCAGCTTTATATATTAAGTATAGATATATATATATATATATATATATATAGAAGTATAATATGTATAATGTTATTGAACAATGTGTCGTTCGCACAGCTTGTGATAAATGTAGAACGACTGGACTGCTAGGTAGGCAGGTAGATTGTGGCATATCTATACAAATAAATAAAATTTTAGTGTGTTTGTAATAATAAAATGACCGCTTTTTATTCAATGCGTATATATGTATACACGGTACATATACCAACAATGTAGTAAAAAAATTTGGCCTGTCTGTCTGTTTCTTCCGGGTAAACTCTGGAACGGCTTGACCGATTTTGACGATACTTTCACTGACAGGTAGCTGATAATCCATGGAGTAACATGCAGATACTTTTTTAGACTAAGGGTTCAGCTAGTATATTATTTATACAATACTATGGTAATAGAAGTATACGCATCAGTAGTACTTATTATTATCTCGGCAAATAGTAGCCTAAATGTTATTCTGATGTATAAGCTATATTACTGTAAAGTTTCATCCAAATCCGTTCAGTAGTTTTTGCGTGAAAAAGCAACAAACACACATCTTTACAAACTTTCGCATTTATAATATTAGTAGGATTAAAAATATGAGCATTATTGCTATCAGTTCTGTTTTTATAATTATTATTTTTTCTTTCAAAAGTTCTTGAATATAGATCAAAGAATTAAGCTTAATATTACAATAATTTATAGTGATTCTCGGCCCATTGATGTAGGTGAAAACTTTTTTAAGTACTTCATACAAAAGACGTGGATGCGCGCATCATATGGCAACTAAGGTAAGAGAACGTTCATAAAGTTTATTTTTATTTGTACTTAAGTAATCAATAAGAACTGACCCTACCCGAAACTGTGGACACGTGCGTGGGTGTAACCAATGCACCCTACTTTATATAGACGTCATCTCAATCCTTCCAAAAGCAAATGGAAGTTGATTAAATATTTTCATAAGCAGTTCTTAACCTTTTTGTCCATCATATAAGGATTATTTTTAATAGTTCATTATTTTTAACAGTGAATCACGTATGCTTTATGAATGATTAGGTTATTAATGTGCAATGCGTTTGAGTCACTTTCCGGTTATATTTTTTATTTATTTCTTGTTAACAAACTGGTCTTGTTTCCGGCGCTTAGTCGAATACTGATACCCGTTACTCAATTTCTGTGCATACAAGCTTGGTGATTGAAGACCAAAGAGGAAATGGTAGAGCGGATCTTGTTGATAACTATAAAACGCTTAAAACATTAACTTTGGCCATGGTTGAGATAATAGGACATTCAATAACGTTACTGGTTATTGTAAATTCTAGTTCTATTCGGATAAATGAAAACGTGCTCACGATACCACTGGCAATGACCGACAAAACACGTTTTTTGTGGTACCCGATAAATGGGCGCAAAAACCTTTTGTTTTTTTTTTCACTATTATTACAAGCTTTATTCCTTTATTATATCTAAAATTATTTATCAATTTATACATATCTCTTTATATAGTAGATCAACGATCATCTCGACATGCATAATTTATTTTATTATTTTTCAGTATATATAATAAAAAAGCTTTTCTGAAGTTGGTGCAGAAAGTTGTTACCTATATTATGTGATTCATGACAGTGATATCCACTAATTAGCTTGTCTATTATATTCTTAACAAAGAAGTATATGAACTTCATTTATATATGTGTACTTCCATATAGCCGAATGACTCATTAAAAGATGAACTCGTCGATTTATTGATCAGTATCGAATCTTTAAAAAGAACTAGATAGATTTACTTTTCTTGCCTTTACGAAAGGTAAACTTTCTGCATCGCACAACAAAATTGTGGAATGAACTGTCGCATGCGGTGTTCCCGGACCAATACGACCTTCAAAAGAAAACCGTATTTCTTTTAAAAACGGCTGGAACCGCATTTGTGATACCTCGGGTGTTGTGGATGTTCAATGGCGGCGGTAATCGCTTACCATCAGCCGATTCGTCTGCTCGTTGGCTTCCTATTCTAAAAAAAAAACATGTCATATCATAAGTGTATTATAAAAAAAAACTAACATCTTAACGCCGACAATATTGGATTTTAATTTGTATATGTCACTAAGTTACGCTAGATTTGGTATTCAATATAGCGTTAGTGTATTATATAGCATCATATTTGGTTTCAATATACGACTTTGAATATCATTTTAAAACTTACTTAAAGATATTCAGTCTCTTTTCCATTATTTGTAACATAGATGTAAAACAGGTCCACACATACATATTTTTAAGCATAAATCTTGTATCTATGAAATATACTGTATGTTTTATGACGGAGAAGTGCTGTACCAAACTTCTTCATAAATTGGTATATTTTGCTTTAACCCTTACCCTTATTTTAAATGTTAGTGATTAATAATTACATATACAATATTGCACATTGGTAAAACCGGTTGAACTATTAGTTGACCCCAAAACATGGGAATAATAAAGGCTAGGAAGATGATATAGATATAGTTAGCATCCTACTAATATTATAAACGCAAAAGTTTGTATATATTAAAGTATGGATGGATGAATCGATGTTTGTTACTCTTTCACGCAAAAACTACTTAACAGATTTGGACGAAACTTTACAGTTATAGCGCTTATACATCAGAATAACACAGAGGCTACTATTTGCCGCGATAACCGATATACACGCGGGCGGAGCCGCGGGCAGCAACTATCTTCAATGTACCTAATACTCTCAGAGGTTATGTCTGTCACATGTTAAAATATAAGTTGCTACTTAAAAAATAGTCTCGAGAAATTCGATAATTTTTTTCTTAAGACAAATAATGACCAAAAATGCGATGCGATGAGTTAAATAGACCAAATCAGTCTATACTTGAAATCTCTTTCAATTTGACAAGTCCCAAACAATGAATTGTAATACTTTCGTCTAAAAATGAGATTTTTCCAAAAACTTGTACAAAAATTTATTACAATTTGTTAGACTTAAAAAAATCTGACAAATAGAGGGGAATCTATAAAAGGAAAAAGGAAAATTTTCTCAATAACTGCTCGTTGCTTGTGTTCAAATTAAATTTACATACCTAATAAAATAAATGAATTTTAGTGTAATACGTACAAAATAGATATTCATTTGTACATTTAATCAAAAACAAGAGAATATGGTCTATAAAGCAATGCACTAGAAAACGTTGAAGTTAGCCAAACTTGTATAAATGATGTGCTATTTCCAAGATTTAATTTATTCTACAAGCGACTCCTTCATCATAGCAAAAATTATGCATTCATAACTGTTTGCAAAGTCATTTCCAGTTTTCCTTTATGCACCTACGTCTGTTTTATTTCCTGCAATCACACACGGCGGAGATACAATCCAGATATGTTTCCGTTCAGAAAATGTTCTACGCTTGTATGTCCTCGTTCTAAAACAGTAATTCCAAACTCAAGGACGTAATACTTGTTCGAAACTGCGATGTAACACGAAATTTTCTCAATACTTGTACCGAGCACTTCACATGAAGCAGTAATGAAAACCTGTTTTAGATACGATCTCATGGTGCACGGACAATCGTACCTACTATAGAGTTAACAAAAAACTGGTTCTAGCCTCGTTTATGGACCATCGTTCAGAGGGAACAACTAATTTTAGAGTTGCCGTTTTAATGACTAGTTCGTCTTTGAGTACTGAAGTTCCTAATTCTTGGATTGTTTTAGTGCTATGCTTAAGACCAGATTCTTTTGGCGTATCGAAATGTTTGCAAGCGGCTCTGCCCGAATCTATTTCAGTTATCGCGAGAAATAGTAGCCTATATGTTATTCAGTCCTAACCTAAATTACTAATACATATTATGAAATTTTCATCTAAATCTTCGGTAGTTTAAGCGTGAAAGAGTACTAAATATCTATCTATACCTCTTTACAAACTTTCGCATTTATGATATGAGTAAGATTTATTTTAACTGTATTACTCAGTACGAATACAAAGGCTACTAGTATTATTATTTCCTTGGTAAAAACTAGGTACTTATTTATTTTTTAACCTAAACGGGTCTCCACTAAACATGTAGGTACGTGTTTGTGATTTGATTGTCTGAAATAAAACCCGATAACAACGCACAGTATCGCTTCCAATACAGAACTACATATAAAATGTTAACTTGAGACTTGTGCGTACATTAGTATACCACAAAAGCAGTAGAGCGAAGCGAGTTCTCGCAACAAAACCACATTATTTATGTGTGTGTGCGTGTGTCCGACTTTCCTACCAATCCGAGGGCGATGATTCGAGTGTGTGTAAGGAACATTAGTGGCATTGTTCGAGTTGTAGTGTCTGATCTTATTTTTTAAACAAATGATGGAGTAAGTAAAGCATAGAGTATGAAACTAAAAGGGAAAGTTGTTATTAAAAGGGTAGTGCAGGTGGTGATTCGATGTTTCAAATACAGTTGTTTTGAATACAAGGGGTTCTAGAAGTTTGTAAATGGGTATGACATTTTGTACGAATGTTATATGACGTCTTTAGTAATGTGAGTGCATGATGCATACAGTAAATAATGTGCCTGGAAGGATTGTGTGGGACTGAGGAGCAATCCTATATATAGTACCTATTTAGTAAATGATCTGGTTCGGCTTATCCATTTTTTCAGTTACCGCAGTTTCGCAAATATCAGTACTTGAATAGTTTAGGCAACTGGGAACTTAAATGGAACATAAAAATGGCAATATAAGTAGTTAACTAAACATTTGAGATATAATAACAATAATAGCTTCAAATGTCTCAGACAGGGCTGACTGATCGTAAATTAGACAAAACCTGTTCCAAATTGCTGATAAACAAATAAATGTAGCTTGATTTCTATGACAGATGACCACGGAATCGATTAAGTAACGTTGAAAAAGCGGGTTTATTTTATATCACCTATATTTTCTTTCTTTACAATGATGTGCAAGTGATAGCGTAAGCGACTGCTGCGCTTGCGGCCTCGGGTTCGATTCCCGGGTCGGACCAAATATTTGTATGATCTGCAAATGTTTGATCGGAGTTTGGGTGTTTTCTGTATATAATATGTATGAATTAAAAAAAAATAGGTATATGCTATATCAGTCTGTTATCTAGTCCCCATAACACAAGCTCCTGCTTACCTTAGGACTGGATGGCGTTGTGTTATAATAATTAGGAAAAAAATGCGGTACAAAGCTCGTCGTGTGTAAGGCTATATATAAAAGACTAAAGACACAATTATAATATTAATATAATGATTTACCTACTCATAACAGTGAAGATAAACTACCAGGAGACCAATGTATTTATTTTATTCGGGTATTTACACCACACAAGAATTTGTAGGAAAACTATTGTATTAAGAGGGAAAGAGGAATTACCGCTTGGGTAATTATTACATTGCATTAAAAAGGTTATTTGAGAACATATAGTTCCCTAATATATTTATCATGTACTATGTGTAACCGAACAATGAACCGACCGGTCGCAATGGAAGTCAATGGGGGAGGCCTACGTTCAGCAGTGAACTTCTTACGGCTGATATGATGATGATGATTATATATGACATACACAAATCGTAATCTTCCTAGATTATTTGGGGTTCGCTACTAGTTCAATTGGTTGGTTTTACCTGTATATTAGTTTTTTAAGGAGTGACTGTCAAAAGGCCTCCTCAACCTTGACTCAAACCAGATGGACGTGCTCATCACACAATTGTCGCAGGTGGGAATATACCTTTGAAACTGTAACTAAGCAGTCAAGATTACGAAACACTAGACTCGCTAGGGTTAATGGTTGTGCTTGTAGCTTGATGATTGTGCAGTCACAATAGTTATTAAATATAATGAAAAGGTACATAGGAATCCATACCTCCATACTAATATAATAATGTATTAATGAAACTCAAAAAGTAACACATGTATGCCTGTTTGTCACCACTGTACAGATTTAGATGAAATTCGGAATAGAGATAGACTGTACCTTGGAGAAAGACATAGGCTACTTTTTGTCACGGTAACCATACACGTGGGCGAAGCCGCGTATAAAAGCTAGTATACAATAAGTTCTTGCGGTTTTACCTTAAAATTAATAAAATCACACATACATAGATCATCGTCTGAGCTATAGCGAATCATTATCCTGATTATTTCTATTCCAACCGTACCTCACAAAACATTCAGAGGATTTTTTAAATTAAATATATTCAAGCTGAAATCCACTTCATGAATATAGGTTTAACGTAATACCCGCTCTTCATAATTGTGTCCGTTCAAGTAGGATCGTTAAGAAAATTTAAATAAATTAGAAAAACAATGGGGTGTGTTCATTGAACTATTACTGGTAACATTAAAACTTCAATGTTTATGTTGAGTATGTAGCTCGTAATATTTTTTTTTATGGAATAGTCAGGCAAACGAGCAGACGTACCGCCTGATGGTAAGCGATTACCGCCGCCAATGGACACCTGCAAATACCAGAGGCGTCACAAGTGCGTTGCCGGCCTATGGAGATGAGGAGGGGTGATAGGGGAAGGGGGTTTGGGTTATGGGCCTCCAGTATCCTCATTCACTCGGTGAAACACAGCGTAAGCACTATTTCACACCGGTTTTCTGTGACGCCGTGGTATCACTCCGGTCGAGCCGATTCATACCGAAGTGTGGCTCTCCCACTTCCTAAAGCGCGAATGTATGGAGTTATTTCATTTAGAATATTTAGAATTGAAATAAAGGCTATACTAAAATTAAGTTTTTTTTTTATAAAATAATTTAAACATTAAGAATATAAACATCCTGTGTCTTAACAAACATACATGTCATACGTGAGAGAGACACAAAGAAAACCCAGACTCATGACATTACGTCACTCAGTGGATCACACAGTGGGATAAAGCGAAGTAGCGATCGCTTAAATCACTAGGCGAAACGTGCAGTGAAATTAAGACAAAGAGTAGGCACAAGACTAGAACCTCCTACTTTCAGACCTTCGTTATCAAGTCAGTTTGATTAATTTGTGTGGATGAAATATATCACCCCGCACCCCGAACTTAAAAGGTTTATTCGTAGTTATTATAACCAAATTATAGTATTGGCATCCAAATTCCATACTCTAAATAGGTACATATAATAAAGTTAAATTTAGATCCAGAAATCGTTGTTCTGAGTTTGGCTCGATACAGGAATGTTCATAGTGCTCGAGTGATGTTATAAAAAGATGAAGGTAACTTGGATACGACAATTAATTCAAATCATGGGTTTAATTTCAGTTTTAGCTTTTTTTCGACACATATATCATGTTTGTTTACGTTATATAGTTAGCTATAATATTTATGCATGACCCGATAAATCATTTGAATCAATAAGGAAAAAAATCAATCACAAGTTTAGGTAATTATTTCAATGTTCTGGAAATTATTGGTACTCGACTCATACACCTACCTATCGAGTTCGCCATTATATAGCTTCTAGACGTTTTTCATATACATAATATGACGTCATCCTCATTATCAGTAGCCTTTAGCAGTCCACTGCTAAACATACCTCTTCTTAGAAGGAGGCTTATAAGATATGTGGGGCCATTTTATTCCCCAGTGGGATAGATATCCTGCCTAAGCTCCATTTTCTATTTTACTTTGTCTTGACAGTCCTCATATCTCGTGAATATTAGCCTATTACTAGCCGAACCACGGTAATTTTCCCCCGTTTTCGTAACATTCTTCATTGGTGCTGACGGGTTGGTCAGGGTTTTGTTTAGTTTCCTTCTCTTTGCGGTGACTTGTTTACACATGATTGATCTATGGAACTTACATTCGGGTTTTTTTATGGTTCTGTGTGGGTGGATGAGTCACCTGATTGATAACGAGTGACTACAGCTCTCTATGGAGACCTTCAACTGAAGGATAGTTTTAATACACACTTCGAGTACCTCATAGGATTAGAGAAGGAAGGAAGGGAGGGGAGGTAAGATTGATACACAGCTGGACTTGGACCGAATTGATACACAGAAAAATTCTAAAACACATGGAGGTGCAACCATTGAATTTTGGATTTTCCCTGTGTTTCAATTCGGTCTAGTTTGCTCATGTGTCGCAGAATGACTCCCTAACGACTTAAGCTAATACATATTTAGAAAAGCAATTTTTTAGACAGAACAAATTAAGAACAGTGTTACAGATATCACCCTCTGTAGGTATAGTGAGCTGTGTTTTACTTAAGTAAAGATCATGAGGTCATCTGTAAATAAGCAAATATTATATAAGAGATTTACGCAGTTGACCTCACCTTAGTTATATTATCTACCAATGACAGATGACAGCGTAATGGTTTTAATGAGCTATGACCGCAAAAAAAAAAACACCCATTTTTCAGTAGGTAATAGATCTGTATTTATATTTTAAAAGTTTCCATATCATTACAGTTATCAGAGTATTACAATAACAAAAGTAAAGTATTGATATCATGAAACAAGTCTATGTCAACTTGAATGACAGCGATCGTGCCGTCGTGTTTCGTTGGTGAGTGCGAGACCGGAGGCCCAATGATGCAGAAGCATCACTAGCCCAGCATCGTGTGGGTCACCATGCTGAATTTTTGTATTGTCTGCATTCGCAGTATGGTGACCACCAATCTTGGTTTCTGCTTATGCTTTCCAGCAGGCAGAGTAGAGTTATTGTGGCAGGGCCAAATATAAAAAAAAAGAAAGGAATACATACCAAACTGCGTGGGACAACATCACTGTAAAAAGAAGGGAAACAAAACATGGCCATAGTGGATTATGGGCTTCCACATGTAACTGCGATGCGATGCGGTGTGAAGTTCTTGGGGCGGCATACGTTGCGAATTCGCAGTTATGTGTGTGAGCCCTATAGGCCAAAACCTCCTAGTGGCCTTCGAAAGTGGACTATTAAATCCTGTTGATGGCTTACCACTTTTTCAATAATAATCTTAACTATAGGTGAGGCTTCCTCAGAGTAATATATTGTTTTGATATTAACAAATGATAGACATATCGTAAGTATATAAATAGGAAAATGCATGCTTGCTGCAAGTTTGACATCGACGTCTGTCTGTCTCTCTCTGTGTGTGTGTCTGTCTGTAGCATCGTCGATCTCAAGCGGATAGACCGATTTTGATGCGGTTTTTCATTTGAAAGCCAGTTTCCTTGCGGTGGTTCTTAGCTATGTTTAGTTAATATCGGTCCAGCAGTGTAAGAGTACCAGCTCTTTTCCAATATGATGTTAGGCATTTTTGTTGCGTAGAAAAATAATAATAATATTATTGTTCATGTAATTATAAGTATTTCAAATAAATAGTTTGTTTTTCTCCGCAACCAATCGAAGGCACGAGTAAAGGTTAGTAAATAATAAAACATTCGTTATCACTTGAAATGACATGACAATGTGGAGACAAAACTGAAGATGATAAAGTGTGATAACTGTCTCCGGTTATAGATATCGGAGGTCGTGTGTCGAATTGGTATAAATAATAATGATAGATTAACATGTTTTTAACCGCAAATACACCTACAATGATTGGAATCCTAGAAGTAAAATATTTAAATATTTACTCTAAGATAGAAATCATCTGTCTTCGTGGTTTGTTTCAGCATTTCTTCCTAGAGTCTTAGAAAATAGCCAACGCCTTCTTACTTCCAGCTGTTATGTCCGACGTGTAAAAATATATGTAATAGATTTATTTACAAAAGTAAACATAATTTATTATCATTAACAGCTAATTTCTATATACTCAGGGTAAATCCCGACGACGACTCCTCAAAGCCGAAATCCATAAGACCGGCAAATCTATAGAGCCTGGCAAAGGAATATGGATTGGGATAAAATGGCCAAATATAATGATAATTACTCATTTAACAAATAAATTTATTTCATTTTAATTTTATTTTTATCTAGTTTTTCTAAAAAAACGGACAGTGTTTTCAAAGAACAGGGTTCGGAGAACTCTTACAGAAGAACCTCGCAAACTGAAGAGGCAATTACCGTTTTCATAACATAACAGTAACTTCGAAGCGTAAAATGAAATTGTAATAACATTTTAAAGTTAAACGATACCGAAGAAAAGCTTTGCACTTTGTTAAATCCTTGACTATTGAGCATAATGTTTAGGAAATCGGTATAAGCGGATAAATGTACCATAGTCTACAGTAAGAACTTTATTATGTTCCTAAACCGATTCAGAAACTAACTGGTTTAATCTCAAGTATTGATCTTAAATTATCAAAAAAAAATTGTAGTGTTAATCTTTCTAGAAAATAGGTTTTAATTAAAATAACGAGAACAACTTTAGCTATCACAAGTCATTACCTTGAACTGTCCCAAATATACTTTCATCTCTTTATCCAATCACAACTGTGTACTAAAGAGTTCTCTTTGTATAAGTAAATCTAATTCCTTTAAACGAGCAATTATTATATACATCTATACAACTAAATACAATTGGAGTGTCTATTTGTAATATTAAAGTAACCGCTTTTTTCTTCATATGTAAAAATGTTGTTAAAAAAATGTTGTCTGTCTGTCTGTTTCGTCCGGGTAATCTCTGGAACGGCTGGACCGATTTCGACGACACTTTCAATGAAAGGTAGCTGATGATATAGGAGTAACTTAGGCTACTTTTTTTGAATTACTTTGTCCCGCGGCGTTACACGCGGCACGACGATAACCGCGGGTAACACCGCGGGGTTCAGTTAGTATAACATATATTTAATATGAATCTTGTAAACGATTCCAACGATTTTCGAGCTAAACTCTGTCATCCAGGTGCAATAGTACCTACTACTAGTACTAGTTCTATTAATTTAAGATAGTTTTATATTTTTCATAATACCATTCACCAACTTTTCGTTCGATAATTCAATTATATGTAGTAACTAGCCGACCCACGCAACCTCGTTTGCGTCTCCTATTGCCCGTCGCGTGAAAATTTCCCCCGTTTTTGAAACATACTTCATTGTTGCTCCGCTCCTATTAGTAGTAGCGTGATGATATATACCCTATAGCCTTCCTCGATAAATGGACAATCCAACACCGAAATAATTTTTTAAATCGGACCAGCGGTTCCTGAGATTAGCGTGTTCAAACAAACAAACAAACAAACTCTTCAGCTTTATATATTAGTATAGATTTCAGTGACAAAAAGGATATATATGACTTCTTATATATATAGCATATTGATCCAGGGCTATTGCACAAGGATCTCACTGTATAATTGACGTTCGCTGATTGCCTGAGAAATTCAACAGCTGATGCGTTTTGCATGCATATTGCTGACCTTGATTCGAATACGTAGAGACATGCAGCTCATATTGATTACAATAATGATGAATGCTATTCTATATTGGGTATAATTCTAAGTTGGGTTTTGATATGCAAGTTTTAAAACAGATAAATAAATAATGCTTTGGTCTTATCTATACAAATAAATAAAATTAGAGTGTCTGTTTGTAATATTAAAATAACAGCTTTTTAATCAATGCATATGTATGTATACACGATACATATACCAAAAATGTAGCTAAACAATTTTTTGTCTGTCTGTCTGTTTGTTCCGTTTGTCTGTAATCTCTGGAACGGCTGGACGGATTTTGACGGGACTTTCACTTGCAGGTAGCTGATGATCCAGGGAGTAACTTAGGCTACTTTTTTAGGCTAACTTTGTCCCGCGGTGTTACTCGCGGTACAACAATAATCGCGGGGTTCAGCTAGTTTACAATACAATACATCTTTAGAAGAATTATTATTGCATACCTACAATTAAATCGATCTGTGGTACTTACAAACGGATGTTAATGATATGTGTGTTTTACTTTCTGTCCCAGTGACCTCTTAAATCCATTAACAGACACGCTTTTGTGGTGCTTCAGTCAGGTTCGTTTCCATTCCAAGACTTGTTACTCTGGTATCTCTTATTTTCTATTCTTCCCCTTTTATCTTATCTTAATTTACCTTATGTCCGGTCAGCCAGAAAAGGAATATATTTCCAATCAGTAATTGCGTCAGGAGGCGGTAGACCATGACGCTAAATTCAGTTGGAAAAGCGGATTAAGATAGTACTTTTTATGTCCTTAACTATGGACATTGTAAATAACCATTGTATGTACAAAAATATATATAAAATTGTATATATAAAATTTTAACAACAATAAAACCGACTTCAAGGTTTGACTCGATTTCTCTTGGATGCCATTATCAAATCGTAGTGTCCTTATCATGGTATCACCGTTGGGATATCTCCTTTCCATTAAATAAAGAATCATCAAAATCGACGACGAAGTTATCCGCGAACACTTAAAAATATATATATACGGTCGAATTGAGAAACCTCCTTTCTTTGAAGTCGGTTAAAAAGTAAATCCTTTTTCTTATGTAATACTTAAATTCGTCTAGAAAGTCATCTATTGATCCAATATCAGTCCTGATTAATCATACATGTATTGCTTTTGCAATCTTTCGTCGTTAAGACATGCTGATAACATCAAATATAGCTTACCTATTGTAAAGTCTCCAATTAGGACTATTGAGATGCTGAGTTCGATAATTGTTGTAATAATTAATCAGCGTTTGATGTTCGCACCCACATAGCTTCGTTTTACTATCATCGTTTCCCAGCCTTCCACGCAAATGACGTAATACGAAAGCGTATGAATAGAACGGTGTTTATCAACGTTACAATAACGTACGCAGCAGGTACAAAACCACTTATTTTGATACGTTGATTCAATGTATGGGCACGTTTTATGGTTTGTCTTTGAAATCAGCGATTAAAAACTCTTGGGAGATAATTTATCTAAAGCTTTAGTCTTATGCATGTATTGGGTCATGATAAGCTTATTGTTCTTGATTTAAAAATCAACTAAAGACGACATATCCACATTATTTCACAAATTTTTGCCATATTCATCTAGATAGTACATTACTCAAGTGCAAAAAACTTGATTATTCATTTGTTACTTGCCTGTTCCCTAGTCTCTTTGTGCTTACCTATTTTAACTAATAACAAAAAGCTTTTTATTTACAACCATTTAAACATTGAAATAACGGAAACTGATCCCCCTAAATAGATATAAAAAGCGGCGAAAAGACGTAAAACAGATGCACAGACAGAAATAGAACAATCATTTTGAACTTTATTCTAAAAAGCTTAAAGATTAAAGTGATTTGTTATATCTGCCTTCTGAAAATAAAGTTTCCGTCTTTCTCTACTCGCAGACTTCAAAGCCTCAATCAAACGCGCATGAACTTGAATCTGTTTGTCAGTATGTGTTAAGTTCTTAAAGCGCATTTTCAGTGGATCTAAAGTATTTATTATTTACTTTGTACGTGGTTCTGGAATTCAAAAATATAAATAGAACCATGTTTGTTCAGAACGTCTAATATAATTATCGCGATACTTGAATGTATTTGTTATAATGCAGGTTTACTTTACAGTGTTAGCTTAAACAAACTAACAACCGTATGTAAAGTAATCCGGTAAAATATAAAAGGATATCGTTCTCATAAAAGTCAGTAGAAGTTACTATGATCGTCGGCTGTCTAGTTTATGACCTCTGTAAGTTGAAGGATTATTCCAAAATAAGAAAGGTTTAGGGAAGAAATACGGTAAACTTGTTATTCGTAGGAATCGTTTATAATAAATACCACGAGCGTAGGTGTATAACGTCCTCCCACGCTCAGATGATAAGCTATTCCAACCCTTAATCCCATTATCGGGCAAGGTTCCAATTTTGTTACCGTTCTTATTTCTGTATATAAAAAAATCTTCAGTATACTTTTCCGTTTGAATGTTTTATGCAAGGTCAGATATTAAAAGTGACGAAGTTATTTTATATGTTTGTATTAATCTATACTAATATATAAAGCTGAAGAGTTTGTTTGTTTGTTTGAACACGCTAATCTCAGGAACTACTGGTCCGATTTGAAAAATTCTTTCAGTGTTAGATAGCCCATTTATCGAGGAAGGCTATAGGCTATAAATCATCACGCTAAGACCAATAGGAAAGGAGCACCAATGAAAAATGTTTCAAAAACGGGGGAAAATTATCACGCGACGGGCAATAGAAGACGCAAACGAGGTTGCGTGGGTCTTCTAGTCATAGATAAGATAACTATTGAAGTTAATTGTACATGTATACTATATAATACGACCGCGCTATTGGCACAGTGGTTTAAACGGTTGTCACGCTGCTTTCTACTGCGCCAAGTGTTTCGGGTTCAAATCGTATATCGGACAACACGTATGATCCTCAAATTGTTGTTCTGAGTCCGGGTGTTCTTTGTGTCCGTTTCATGTATGTTTGTAAAGTCCCGCGACTCAGGATGTATATTCCTAATGCTGGAAGTTGTCTTCTTTAAAATAACAAAAGATGCAATTAGCCAGTAAATCCTACGTTTGGGCAGCGTGGTATAGTCTAGCTAAAATCTCCCTTTACCAGCCAACCTTCGGGTGATGTAGACTTTTTTGTGAGAACTTATCTGTAATGTTAGTTACGTTTCGATTTCATAAGTCTTGGATAGACATAATATGTCACTTAAGCGTATATTTGTCACAACTTGTATCTGTTTCATAGTGTTATATATGGTAGATAACTATCTTAATCTTTATCAGGAATTGGCGAAACTGGCCCTTAGTCTCGCTACCTTATGGGGTGTTTGCAAATCAAACTTTACTTCCTCTTATAGTATACTAACTGACCCACGCAACCTCGTTTGCGTCTCCTATTGTCCGTAGCGTGATAATTTTCCCCCGTTTTCGTAAAGTCTTAGCGTAATGATATAAAACCTTTAGCCTTCCTCGATGAATGGGCTTTCTAACACTGAAATAATTTTTCAAATCGGAACAGTAGTTCCTGAGATTAGCGCGTTCAAACAAACAAACAAACTCTTCAGCTTTATGTATTAGTATGGATTAGATTAACTTATATGTTATTTTTGGGATGGAATCAAAAAGATTCTTGATTTGCACGAAATTTTCATCTTTTTCCAAAGCATATCATTCATTCATTTTCTTATACCCACTTGCATTGTGATAGCTCTATCGCTTCTTATTTCATTGTGTATAAAATAACAATACTTACAACGTGTGTATGATTGCCAATTGTGTATTGAAAGATAATTTACAAACATAATTGCAAATTATAATTGTGAAATGCCGATGATCAACATTGTATTATATACAATGCCGATTGTACAGCATTGAGGTTAACCACAAATCTAAAAATTTTCCCCAATGTAACCACGATTCATAAGTAAAATAAAAAGCTCAATTAACAATATTTACTTTAGATAATATCCTTATAAATGGCTCATTGGTACTGTAATAAAAACGAACCGTTTAAGCCAGATCGTGCCCGAGAGCGTATTGAAAAGCTTTTACGTACGCCGGGAAAAATTGAAACAATAAACGGTTAAATCCGCATCAATTAGAAGCCTTTTAATTAAAGGTTTTTCTGTTGTCGTTCGTCTTGTGTTTGTTTTACATAAAAAGTGTAGATATATGAGTGTGAACTCACTCGATATAAAAATGTATTCGGTACAGAAGAGACATGTGGACAATTGGTATATAAGAAATCATATGCTTGTTGCTCACAGGCCTCTTCTGTTCTGCTTCAGGACATTTCGTCATCTATTACATTAAGTATATTGTCTACATAATGTTGAATAAATAAAATTTTAACAAAAATGAAACCGTCTTCAAGGTTTGACTCGATTTCTCTTGGATGCCATCATCAGATCTTAGTGTCCTTATGCCTCGGTGGCGCAGTGGTAGCGTACGCGACTGCTGTTCTTGAGGTCTCGGGTTCGATTCCCGGGTCGGAACAAATGTTTCTATGATCTGCAAATATTTGTTTCGGAGTTTGGGTGTTTTCTATGTATAATATGCATGTATTTACAAAAAAAAAAAGTATATAAGTATTGATATCAGTTGTCTAGTACCCATAATACAAGCTCTGCTTAGTTTGGGACTAGATGGCGTTGTGTGTTACATGTCCGAAATATTTATTTATTTATATTTATTTATTTATCATGGTACCACCGTTGGGATGTCTCCTTTCCATTAAAAAAAGAATCATCAAAATTGGTTTATAAACGACGAAGTAATCCGGTCGAATTGAGAAACCTCCTCATTTTTTGAAAAATACATTAAACTAGTGTCTACATGCATAGATAAATAGTGGCAAGAAAACAGTGTAACATGGAAGTGTCCGCTTAATTTGGCACTTTTATCCATCTACCACATGTTACATTACAGCTACATATTTAATTACCAATGTCTTTCGAGTAGATTGTTAAAGTTGGTGTCTTCAATCTGTTCGTTTAGGTTAAAAGTGAACACTAACTGAACTCTGAAGCTACATTCCATTTGGTGTATGTTTGCAAATAATCTGCCGCAAATGTCGCGATTAAAAAGTGTACTTTGGATTTTGTATTACTAAGCTGACCTTAATGCTCTTAACATGTAATTTAAACGTAGCAATAAACAATTTGTTTCTTTATATTAAAAACTAGCTGAACCCCGCGGTGTTACCCGCGGTTATTGTTGTACCGCGTGTAACGCCGCGGGACAAAGTTAGTCTAAAAAAAGTAGCCTGAGTTACTCCCCGGATCATCAACTACCTGACAGTGAAAGTCCCGTCAAAATCCGTCCAGCCGTTCCAGAGATTACCCGGAACAAACAGACAGACAGACAGACAAAAATTTTTTTAACTACATTTTTGGTATATGTATCGTGTATACATACATATGCATTAAGTAAAAAGCGGTTACTTTAATATTACAAACAGACACTCCAATTTTTTTTACTTGTATAGATAATGTTCCTTTTTCATTAATTCATATTTAGTAGAAATTGTTAAGCAGTTAGGAGAATTGGTTCATGACTAATTCTTTACATTGAAGCCGTTGGATGACAAACTTAAGGATATTGAATATTTTTTTAAGTCCAGAAATTAGCTCTCGTTTGGAAACTATTACAGAGGTTAGCTGTTGTGGGTAACTGGATTTTACAAACTTTGGAACACTGTGTGGGATTATCCGTTCCCAAAATTAGATTTTCTACACTTAAAATAGGGAACATTGAAATCGCGAAATTTACAGTAACAGTTGTGAATTTATTTCGCGATGATTTTATATCTGACTGATAACTTTGTAATTACTTATCAAAAGACACATTCACTACATGATGTAATGTGATAAAATAACTAAATTAACACCTAATATCTGATTTATCCTTCATTATTAAATCGATACTCATCTTTCTTTGTATTTATCCATTATATCATTTTTGATAGGCTTTAGATTTCTCTAAAGCGTCTTGCCTTGCTAGTGAAAGAGATATTATATAGTAATGCATAGACCATCATGAGGTCTGGAGGAGGTGGGGGTCATGAGGAATTGTCAATATGTTATTGACTGACTTTCTATCTAGTGAGTGAAGTTATCCAAGTCTAAACCCAACCTCTTACCGATCCTGGTGGAAGGGACTGAAATCGCGCTAAAGCAATTGAGGTTCGTTAGTTGAAGTTGGTAGGCGGTGATAGTCTGTTCCCATCAGATCATTCCGCTAATCGTTTTTTTTATGAATGTCCTGCAACAATGATTCTACTCTGCCTGATGGAAAGCATAAGCAGAATCCAAGAGTGGTAGTAACCATTATCATTGCGGATGCAGACAATGCAACAATGCAGCATGGTGACACACACCATGGCGGCCTAGTGAGATGCTTCTGCACTATTGGGCCTCCGCTCTTGCACTCACCAACGAAACACGACAGCACGAACGCTGTCATTTTACGTTGATTTTCTGTGATTTGATTACTCTCTTTAGTTAGTTTGCCTTCTTATGACCTTAAACAAGATATGTGTCGCTCATACAAATTTGTGAAAGCAGGGGGCAAAACCTTAAGTTTCGATTATGACAGGAACACTGTCAGTTTGTAAAAGTTCCGATAGGTGAGGGCTGTCGGCACCCATTTCTACCCGCATCCTTGATCATTATTCCCGCATCGCACGCACACCGCAAGAAGAAAGAGTTAAGTTGTTCGCGAAGTGACGCCCGGACGCCTTGCTCACCGCTCGTCGAGTTCTACACCAGTTGTGGACTCCGCCACCGCGTCTTATATAGACAATAGAACCGCAGTAAAATAGTTTAATAACGAACCCGCATAATTAGCCGAGTGCAATCGTGGCTTGCTGGCAAGCTAGGGACGTTTATTCTACACCGATCACGCGTTGCCATCGTGATTCGCAAGCCACACCACGGTACGAGGAGCCAGGCCGCCTGATCAGGCCGCCAGGTCTGGACTGCAGCTCAAGATCACCAAAGGTAAGCGTGCTTCCATATTCTCCTACCCACCTAACCCATCCGGCAGCCGCAAAGTACTCAGCCCACACAGTTTTCAGGCAGTGCATAGTCGCTGAAGTTATACTCGCTCCCGCCTTATGTGTTAGCGCTTAATAATTCTTTGGCCAAGCCAGTTGGCGCTACCAGGTTTACTGTTTTACATAATTACTAATTAGTCTAAAAGATCGTGTGCTTGACTCACTCTATGCTTGAGTGCTTGACTAATTGACGCATTCTAGGTAGGTTACACGTAGTAAATGAGTAGACAATTATGTGTTTTCCGCAATTATTATATATTATTAGATGGTTATTTATGATCCATTGTTGTCACGCATCATTAGCACTCGCATGCGTTTGGTGAAGCTCGACCTTAAAGGTCCCGGGAGTATAAACTGTTCTACTCTGCTTTGATTATTTCTGCACCCTGTGCCTAGAAACTGAAGGAACCCTTCTAATTACGGTACTGATCAAACCGAACGAGACTAGGTCTGTGCTTGTATTAGTTTAATTAGCGTTTTTCTGCAGGTATCTACTCTCTGAATATGTGTGTGTTATATTACACACACATATTATATAACACACACATATTCAGAGAAAGGTTACTACTAAGGTTTCACCGTGAGAGAGCCACTCTTCGGCATGAATGGGCCGGCTCGACCGGAGTGATACCACGGCCTCACAGAAAACAGGTGTGGAATAGCGCTTGCGCTGTGTTTCACCGAGTGAGCGAGGAGACCCTTTTTTTTTTTTTTTTTTTTTTTTTTTTTTTTTTTTTTTTTTTAACGTGTGGAAACCCCCTCGGGCCGTCACCCCACCAGGGTTTGCGGCGGGGCGGTGTGTCGGAATCGAACCGACTAAAACCACACGGTGTGCCACTCTGCGCCTGAGACGGGAGGGATCCGGGAACTGCTGTTATTAACACATCCGGACCCCTCCCAGCGCTTGCCCGCACAGAAGCGGGCACCGTCAGCTGTTAACTCTCTATTTAGGCGACGTACGGCACACGCGTAACGTCGCCCCCTCGCGGGTGGCCACTAATGCGGATGGAAGGAAAAACCCATCCCGACCATCCGCGGCCACACTCAGGGCGGCATGAGGCGCTGATAGGCGCGCCTCCGCCGCCCGGTTCGCCGGCGGCGGATCGGGTCCGAGTGGAGGTCGTCCTCTCGGGCCTTCTCCGCCGCCTCCTTCTGCGAAATTACGTCTTCGCAGAAGGCTGCGACCGCGGTAAAACTGCTGTCGCTACCGGCCATGGATCGTATGACGGCCGGTAGCGAGAGATCTCCTCCGATGACTGCAGTGAGGGCCCGACGCTGCGACGCCCATGCGGGGCAAACCGCCAGCGTGTGCTGGGCCGAGTCCTCACTGCAGTCGCAGTGGTGGCAGGCGGGACTCAGTTCCCTCCTGGCGACCGAGTGCAGGTACTTCCCGAAGCATCCGTGCCCGGAAAGCACCTGCGTCAGTCGGAAGGAAAGAGTCCCGTGCTGCCGCCCTGCCCACTCGAGGAGAGCGAGGAGACCCATACCCCAACCCCTCTCCACATCCCTTTCCCCATTACCCAACTCATTTGTGACGCCTCTGGTGTTGCGGGTGTCTATGGACGGCGGTAATCGCTTACCATCAGGTGATACGTCTGCTCGTTTGCACCCTGTAACATAAAATACTATCATAGGCATACAATCTAGTTATTTGAAAAAAACCTGTCATTAAGCCCTTTTTCACATTTCCATTGACAAATAAATATTAACTAGTGTTTGTATGTTTGTTACGTTTTGAATTTCAATAAACGTGACATACATTGCCAAGGGTACAATAAGATATTCTTTAAAACAAGTACTGTTATGTTACAAACTAAGTAATTTAAACGAAGTAAACTATATAAGTATTACTTACTATGGTAGTAAATAAAGGAGGAAAGTAGGCATACAGTTTAGTGAAGTTTAGCCGGTAGACATCATGTGTACCGTACACTGTCATGTACAAAATCTGCAAGTGTAAGATGTATGTTCGTTGTGACAGGCAGTAATAACTGTGAGTAATGAGAGTTGAACTAACTCTGAGGGTAAACAAGTTCAAATCCAAATATTTCGTCACTTGAGCTGGTGCATTTGTTTATTTGGATAACGCACTGGGGTTGGGAGGATTTTGAATTGTTTTTCTTTATTATTTTTAATTCAGTGTTACACTGAAGAGAGGAAAGTATTAGAAACTTTAAAATTACAAAATAATGAGGTATTATTTTGAACCTTCGTGTTCATTCATAATTCATCCACCTTTTTTAGTCATTTGATGGTCAGTGACTACCGTCCATTATGAGCTCAAGAGACACTATAATGCGTTACTACCCTAAAGCCTCCCCTCTCCCCAACCATCAGAAATAGGACAATGGGGGAATGGGGATTCGAACTCCGGAAAATTATTTGTTGTGAAGAGCCTTGAGTGAAGTTTATATCCAGCAATAGACGTCCTTCGGCTGAAACGATGAGAAATTAACTTACCTAATCATAGGTTTTAGAAAGATTATATATATGTGACGGCCACTGTGAAGGCAAAACCATATGTCGCAAATATGCAACTTAGTACCACTCGTAGGTACGTCACGATCTACGTGACACCGCGGTTAAACATTCGACTGCAGTGTCAACGGTCGTGGGTTGCATGAATAATATAATTATATCTACTTGCATCACTTTGGCTGTTTATATTCTTTACACATTACGTATCGTGTGTAAACAACAATTGAATTAACTTTGAGACCGATATAGATTTCAAAAAATATATATTGGCAAATAGTGAACTAATTAATACCTAATGCACACAATTCCATATTGAAAAGAAAAAAAAAATTGATTTAGAGCTTTAGAGATTTAGAGGAAATGGCGCGTGTGTGTGTTCTAAAACTTTTAAAAGCGACAGTTATCTTATATTTTTTTGTTAACGGGTTAGATAATCCTCATGAATTTCCTTTAGTCTTTAGAAAGAAATATAGGGAATTGGTTTCTATGGCTCTTACCATCTAAAAACCAACCCGGTGTTCCTCTTTATGTCAATGGCCGGAACCTTATACTTGGTATAGCATTGTTATTACCTACCTACTAATTACTTCAGTGAAACAGCACAAAATTTCGGATACTTCGTGCACCTAATTCCTGATGTCAAATAAAGTTTAAACTATTTTGAAATTAAAATTTTGTCAGTGCAACCCCCTAGTTCAAACAAAACTTTAATGCCTAACTACTAACCCAAGTTTGAAACTGGAATGGAATGTCCAAATATTTCTTTGCTCGCGCCGACCACAGTCCATACGTTATTTACAATTTGTATCGGTTTGTTTATTGTTCGAATTTCGAATGTTTCAATATGGCGTGTATGCTTGTAGGCCTGTTGCATGTCACTGAACGTTTATGGCGATAACTGTACTATTAATAAGTTTTGAATGCGTGTGTAAAATAGCATTTTGCTGCAGAATATTCTTGATAAATGATAACACATTATTTTTATTGACTAACCAGTAGGCAATATGTTTTGCGCATGTATCTAACACGGCAAGAATATTATAATGAAGTTCGATTTTTAAAATAGCGACATATTACGTACACATGTGTAATTTTTTTCCTGTTTTTTTTTTGTATGGCTAACTGGCTTTTACGTAGAAAATAATACACTTTATTTAAATAGGTAATTTTATCCTCACATCCTTATCATCAAAGGTACCGTCCATCCGATTAGTTGGTCGGTAATTTAAATATTTGGGATCCGGATTTACAAATGTTGGGAAACGAAAATTTAAAAGCCTATTAAGATTAAAATAGAACGCTGTTCTGATCTTAAGTAGCGATTGATAGCGCATGTTCTTATTGGACTCGATACTTTAACATGTATCATTTGTATAATTTAATTAAGTTCGGTAAAAGTGGATTTAAGTTTGAAACAGATAGTGGGCGTTGGTACTCCAACGCGCTCAGATCATACAAACAACATCTTGTTTGTTAGCCAAGTTGACATTATACAATCGTAAACGGAATAAGGTCATCTCAACGCTAAGTCATGTGATCAAAATAAAACATTAGCAAATAATACAAGAGAATTGGTACGAAACACTTGCAACTTGGCGAAAGGGGCTGATTGTGTTACATTTCCGTGCCGCGCGCCGCAGAGCGTGACAAAGCTGTGGCGATCTTCTGTAATCCACTACGATCTTTTTTTTTTACCTTTTTTTTACCTGTGAAACCCCACTGGGGTTTGCGGCGGGGCGGTGTGTCGGAATCGAACCGACTAAAACCACACAGTGTGCCACTCTGCGCCTGAGACGGGAGGGATCCGGGAACTGCTGTTATTAACATATCCGGACCATGACGCCCGCTGTCTGCCCCAACCCCAACAACACTGATGTCACTTGTGCCTTGTTCAACACTTATTTTTGAGCGCGCATATGGTTACCCGACCGACCCACGGGCCATAACCACCGTTGCGGTTGGTTAGTGTCGTGTCATCTTATCCGATTTGTCTTTTTTTAGATCTTTTGTAAACAATACAAAATAGCTTTTGTACTGAACTCTTGATGGAGATTTCTTCGAATTTTGACCTCTTGGGGGACCTACTGCTTATAAGTAAAAAAGTATTTTGTCTATGCATTTTTGTGCAATTGCCTGTGAGACTTAGCTATAGACTAGACTACCATAGCTAGCTACTACTTACTAAAGACAACTTGCTACTCTTACGCTCTTAGTCTCGCTAATTCCACCCGTCGACGTGGTTTAAAAAAAAACCACGCAATATTAGATCATTTAATAAAATATAAACAGAATTACGAAAGAATGGTTTCGTCATTTAATTTTATATCGCTTTCACCGCACTTACTTTCAAATACAATGAATTAAATGGTACCGCAAACCGTATATAATATTAAATATTATGTATTTAAAATTCGTTTGTTGTCATGCGAAAGGCAGTTAAATTTATCTGCGTTAGTTTTGATGACGAAATATTCTTCGGTAACTGGCTTATTTAATGTGAAATCATAAATCTATAAGTCTAGTTTCGCCCGTGGCTTCGCCGGCTTGTATGTTGTTGATTGCGAAAAATAGTTGCCTGTGTGTTATGCTGATGTATAACCAATATTACTGAAAAGTTTTATCTAAGTACCAACGTTCAGTATTTATTTATTTTATTTAATAGGTACAGATAGCAGATTGATAAAATACAAAATACAGTATTAACAGTACAATACAGTAAACCTGTCATCAAGTTACAACTGTACAAAACTTTAACAGTAAACAGTGGTTCGTTTTGGCATAAAGATAAAAAAATTCAAAAAAAAAACGAAAACCATGATTAGATACAACATGTGTATGTTTTTGTCTATTATTTCTCTTTATCTAGCATGTATATTTCGATGTCCAATATTAAGTGGCGTGGGGGTCTGGTGACCTGTAACACAGTTATCTTAAACCTATCACCAGTCTCTCTCAAAATGATGTAGAATTAAATGTATTGGACTCAAATATATATAGTAAAATTATTTTTTATTTATCTGTATATTTAGTCTGTTTGTCATAGTTCGGTCTCTGCGTGCTTTGGTATCCACGGTTAGGATCGGACAGCTGTATGTATGTGTGATGTGTGACTGTCATTATGTTCGTTTTTCAACACAATAAGGTAGACTGTATCGTTAATAAATACCGATGTCTCTTTAATTAAAACGAACATTATAAAAATCTCTGAAAATATAATTGTCTTAATATACAAATATACATTGATCAATTGAGTAGACTAAAACAGTGACGTCATAAGTGTGCATTTAGTACATTGTGCATTTAGTACATTGTTCATACAAAGTATCATTTTGACAAACTAATTTGACTAATTTTTAAAGTGTCATCATCCCTATTGTGTCCATGAACTTGCTTTAACATGCTATAGTGGTGGTTTTAAGTTTCAAGTAACAAGTTTTCGTTCATTTACACCCCTCGCTACGTCGTAACGACCGCAGATGGTGTCTAATTAACTTTTTTCAAATATCTGTCTATTGTAGCTACATAAAATGGGGACGTACTATACAACATATTATTATCAAACCTTCTAGAAGAAAACAATAATTAATTTAGTAGCAGTTTCTTCTGCTAGAGAATATAGGGACTGTCGGCAAAGCATTAATGGCGTCATTGTCGTTCTTAGCAGGAGAGGGAAACTGCCTTCTCTGGCTTTTGATTGTCAACTTTAGTATAAAGTTCATCAAAAGTAACGTTTAAGTCAAATGTAGACAGGTTTATAATTTTAGTTCCATCAAACATGCCTTATCATATTTAATACAAGTAGTATGACAAGAGATTGACATTAAATAGTAAATGTTTAGGTCAGATAAATCTAGTATACTTGATCAATCTAAAAAACTTTATAAAACCTTCAAAGTACAATACTCTTTTTTACAATATAGCTGAATAGTTATTTTTCAAAACAAACAAAAATTTGAAACATCTAAATTTTAATGAAGATCTATATAGACCAAACACGCGATGTAATTAATATAATATGAATTTGTCTCAGTAATAATTGAAACTCATTTATAAACAAGCTTTAAAATGTAATTAAACTAAATGTGTTCACTACTATAAAACATTAATCTGTATATCACCTCTAGGCGAAGTTATACCTTACTAAATTAAAACATAGAACAGTTAAGACCACCAAAAAGGTCCAAACGCGTCTGCAATCAATCATTAACGTCTGCCTGCTGGCTGCATCGCCTTGCGTCCGTCGTCACATGTTTAAGAAAAAAAAAACGATAAAACCCGAGGATCGAATTCCCGAAGCAACCGGTTTCGACTCTCACGAGCCTTGAATGGGTACGAAAGCATTCGATAGCGGCCCTAAAGGTTATGATTCTGAGGCTCTTTTTCACAAGTTTGGCCCACATTTTTTTTTAATTTTGTCGTTGTTGAGTGCCGCATGTGTAGAAGCTGTAAATGAGAGGAAACAGACTGCAAACTTTTGTCTCGAAATAGATGAGGGTATTTTAAATTTAGAACTATATCTGTAGGGACAGCTCCTGTTAGATATTTTCGTAAATATTGTGGTTTAGATTCAGGTGCAGTCAGTAAAACTACAAAATAGCATTAAGTGAATAATGTAGGAACTATTTACAACTTTACGTTTGTCGATTTTTAGGCTCTCTTTAATATCATTTAAAGATCATGGCGTCCGTCTGATAGTATGAAGTGTGAAACAATTGACCCTTATTTCTATGCACTACTGAATTTCTATTTAGTAGTTCAATATTGGACACATGATATAATCCGATATAGGATACAAGATCACTACTTCTTGAAGAAGTTACGTTAAATCACTTAACCAAAGTCACTAATACAAAAGTTTAAGTCTATTTATGACTCTAAATAACAGTTCCCACAATATAGAATATCTATAAATATGTATACTAAATTATCAAAATAAGTTTTATTAGTAGCAGTAGTGTTATTCTCAGTGAAAAGTAAGCACATTTCTTATCAACATTATTCTACAATTCGGCCTTAAAGCCAAGTTTTTTAAGTCCAAAATTTTCATTGAACCAAATTTCTAGTTGGACATTTACCGATAGTGTCGAGCTTTGAGGTCGTCCTAATGCGGCTAATCAGTCTATAAACGGAGTGCATGACGCCTGACCTCCGCAGTCTCACTAATTGGCAAGCCAGTTGATGTTTGGCAAGCAGGTTCGACGGCTGAAAGGGCAAACTGCTTAAATAGACGAGGATATTAACGTACCACAACCTAATAGTTACACAGTTTAGTACACTCGGGTATTCCTATTCAAATAGGTTTGTTTATTCTCGTTCTAAATCACTTAGTACTAGCCTAGTTATAGTACGTTTCTATACTTACGTATTTATCATTAACAGAGTAGACATGGCGTACGAGACACTCATGTTATGCCGACTATGCTTTTTTTTTTAATGTTTGTGCTTGCCAAAATGACTCTACTCTGCCTGATGGAAGGCGAAAGCAGAATCCAAGAGTGGTGGTCACCATACTCATTGCGAATGCAGACAATAATAATAATAAATAATAAATATTTTGGACATCTAAACACACAACGCCATCTAGTCCCAAGATAAGCAGAGCTTGTGTTATGGGGTACTAGACAACTGATACAAATACATATATACTTTTTTTTTTGTAAATACATACATATTATAGATAGAACACAGACAATGCAACAATGCAGCATGGTAACCCACACCATGGCGGCTTTGTGATACTTTTGCATCGTTGGGCCTCCGGTCTCGCACTCACCAACGAAACACGACAACACGAGCGCTGTCACGCTGTCATTTTACGTTGATTATCAGTGCGAAGGTAGTACCGCCCCGGTCGAACCGGCCCGTTCGTGCTGAAATCAGCGTGGCTCTAATACCACGTTGACCCTTGGTCCCTATTAGTGAGTGGGACAACTAGAGCTTGTAGTCCCACTCACTAATAGAGACCAAGACTTATTACCTATTCCTGAAGCCCTATCTTTGGCACTAACCTACGTTTTCTACGCGCAAAGAAATGAATAACGCCCTATATGTCGACAGCTGCGAAACAATTACTCAAAACCAGAAATAGTTCTATGTTGTCCCCCCGGTGTTGTATTCAACGTTTCGAGTCACATAAATACAAAACATTACTCTATTTTTTTCGTTGTTTCATTAGGTGCAGATAGCGACCTACCCTTACTCCAGATAAAGACACTGTGACCTTTCTTGGAGAAGCTTAATTACTGTGTTATCTGCACCATCCTTATCTCCGAAGGTTAATTGCTTGAGATAAGACGTCTTGTAATTTGTAACTGGAGGCTTTAGTGACATCCTTTTGGACGTAGCAATGTTATAAAATAAAGAATGGGAACAGAAATCGTTTATGAACTAATCTCGCGATTACGTAGTTATTGGTTTAAACTCCACTCAGTATAAACTAGTGGGGAATCGTCTCGAAACTGAATGGACAAAAACCACACGGTGCACCTTATTAAATAGTAGACCAAAAGTAGGAGGGACTCAGGCAGCTTTATTAAGAAATCGGGAACTCTTCTAGCGCTTGCAAAATCAAAAGCACAATATTCGGTAGATTCCTCTGAACGTCGTCGTTCCACGACCCACGCAACCTCGTTTGCGTCTTCTATTGCCCGTAGCGTGAAAATTTTCCCCCGTTTTCGAAACATTTTTCATTGCTGCTCCGCTCCTATTGGTCCTAGCGTGATGATATATAGCCTATAGCCTTCCTCGATAAATGGGCTTTCTAAAACTGAAAGAATTTTTCAAATCGGACCAGCGGTTCCTGAGATTAGCGTGTTCAAACAAACAAACAAACAAACAAACTCTTCAGCTTTATATATTAGTACTAGCTGACCCACGCAACTTCGTTTGCGCCTTATATTGCCCGTAGCGTGAAAATTTCCCCCGTTTTTGAAACATTCTTCTTTGTTGCTCCGCTCCTATTAGTAGTAGCGTGATAATATATACCCTATAGCCTTCCTCGATAAATGGACTATCCAACACCGAAAGAATTTTTCAAATCGGACCAGTGGTTCCTGAGATTAGCGTGTTCAAACAAACAAACAAACAAACTCTTCAGCTTTATATATTAGTATAGATAGATGTCATGCAGTTCAGGGGACAGTATTTAAACATTGAAATCTTTGAACTGCTCTGTGATGAAACCAGGACAGTAGTAATAGAAACTCTTCTGGTGTAATTGGTAAATCTGTAGTTTTGGTTTGACATTTCCAACACATTGGATTTGGTGAGAATGGTCTGATTTTTAAGGAAGACATAAGAAATATATTTCTTTTTTATTTGGTTCTTGAATAAATCGCGTTTAATTCTACTAAATAAATTAAACAAATTTGTCATGCAAACAGTAACCCATAACATGTGTGAAAGGTGTACCAACATTTAATCATTGATGATTCACTCTCAGCAGTCACGTACATTTAAAATCAAGAGGAATGTTAATAATTTAAATTTTATCGTTAAGTAAAAGCGTAATGTTTATAGCATATAACCCTCATTAATAAATGAAAGCCATTTAGACAACACCTCTATAACATTTTTATCCGACAACGGTGAAGCCAAAAGGAAGGGTTATAGTTTTGACAGCCTATGTGTATGTTCCACCATAGCACCTAAATTACTGAACCGATTTTATTGAATAAGGTGTCAAGAAATTCGTAATAATGGCCAGGATAAAATAGGTTATATAAATTTCATAAAAAAAAATTAAGTGGTCGAATTATACATAGTTTTCTAGCTTTTTTATTATTTATAATTGCTGAGATTAATGCGTTGAACCAGTCGAACAAACAAACTCTTCAGATTAAGTATAGATTTAATTTCTCCATTCATAAACACATTTCAAAACTTAATTAATATTTTTATGTAGGGCCTGCCAAAATGACTCTACTCTGCCTGATGGAAAACAAAAGCAGAATCCAAGAGTGGTGGATGCAGACAATGCAACAATGCAGCATGGTGACCCACACCATGGCGGCCTAGTGATGCTTCTGAATCATTATACGTTTTCTAAGAACGTGTAAAGAATGTTATGATTCATATAGATAACCTGTGCATTGCAAATAATTTTAATACTATTAAGTTGATATTCACAATACTAAACTCAAAAAATGCCTTATGTAACTACTTAAGAGTTATTAAATTGTGAACTTTCTGCATTGAGACAGTACATTCACATTTATTCTTAGTGAATATTAAGAAGTTAGCCAATAGAACGTGACGCCGATCCGGCCATGGAATAGTAAATCATATTAGAACTTCAACTATTCAACAAGTTCTACAACATAATGGATTAAGTTACTGATAGTTAACTTAGCTAGCACTTATCGGCGATGCGATCTTTGTGCCGGCTTCATTGTTAGACTATAGATTCTTCTTGGTTGAATAGGAGTCAAGTCTCATTAATTATTTATAATGAATATAAAGAGGTCGGAAGACAGAGCGTGGGTATGCCCCCGACGACGGTGGTCCGACGAGCTGGTGACGGTCGCGGGAAACTGTAGTATTCGGTCGGAGGGAGGTTTATGCCCAGTGGTGGATATCTTTTGGTTTAGTTTATTTATATGAATTGCCAAAGTAACTCTTGAGATGCTTCTTTATCATTAAAATGGTGGTGATATATATGATTATTTTTTATATTTTGTAAAGGGTAGGCAGGGATTATTTTACGCTGAGTTATAATTAAAATTATGATTTAGTAAGAGGAACATAGCTTATCTGAATTGATCGGATTACGTAAGCATAGGTCGAGCATGTGAGGGTCGCACACCTGGAATTGTAGGTAATAGGCTTCTGCCGAGATTCTGAGACCTGTAATCTGACAATTATCATGGAATTTCCCAATATTTAGCATAGTATAATACAGGTAGTTAAGAATAAATAGTTATCATAGTAGGAATTACACACGTCAGGTTACGAGTGCCATGATCATCGTTAAACAGTTGTGCTTAAAATACATACATACATAATATATCCCAGAGGGTTAGGCAGAGACAGTTGATATCCATTTACTTCGGTCCTAACACACCTCATTTGCTTCGTCTACGTTGATTGATCGTCGTATGCATGCTGATCGATTTCTGGTCCCTAAAATATCCCATATGAACGTCTTATCATATTTATAAGTTATCATAGTTCATTTTTTTAGATTTTCAAACAAGTATCATTGACTTGTAGATAGTTCGTATCAGCTGATTACTATGAAGTTGCAAAAAATATAGAGCGAGAGTGATAATATAATATAAACCGACATAAATGAAAATACAATAAAATTCACGTCGAATCATATGTTTGTGATACAATTTCGTTTGGTATCACATCCGTCTCGTATTGATAAGATAACATTCGTTGGAAACAGAGTGGCATGATATTTGACATATGTCTTTATTTGCTATCAAATTAAACGGTAAAAAAATTACTTTACAAATATTTGAGAGATATTTGAGTTGGTTTAGGACTGTTCACATAAAATACATCAGCTGTAGTGTAATGAGCTAGTTTAGTGGTAGATAGAAGGAAGTTCCTTACTATAAAATATACAAATCACTTATAACAATTTGTTTCTTTTAAATGTAGCTTAACTTAGTACCTACCTTTTACGAGGACTCCGTGGCAGTTATTGTTTTAACTAATACAGAATCCAATTAAAAAAAAAATGATGCGTTTGTCCGATTGGTGACGTATAAGAATACGGAGTATCAACACCCCTATGCATGCCATGGGTGTTTCAAGAGGCGACTAAGGGAACAAAGTAATAGGAAAACATCACTGTAAAAAAGAAGGAAAACTTAAAAGAAACCATATACCAACACCTCTGGGCAGTGCGGTATATAATAGGTTCAAACCTTCTTTCTGAGAAGATGCTTATATCCAGCAGGGGACTGTTGAAAACTGTTGATGTGATGCCTTTCAAATCATCAAGCCGAAGACCCACCCCAACCCATCCCAACATCTCTTTCCCCATCCCACAAAGTTCGACAACGCACTTGTGACGCCTCTGGTGTTGCAGGTGTCCATGGGCAGCGGTAATCCCTTACTATCAGATGATACGTCTGCTCGTTTGCCACCTATACCATAAATAAAAGTAAAAAATGATTGATTCCCATACATTATAACATAGCAGTCAAGGTCTTCCAGTATGATTAACATCATTGCCAACTACCGTAGCACTCAGTCCCGTTAAACACACTCGCAATTAAACCTTAACGATGCGCCTTACGCAACAAGATCCGAAAAAGGCGATCGGAACGAGTTAGCCCTCTCTCTGCCCTCGCTTCGGATGTGCATCGTCAAGTTATCAACTTGCGCGGGCGCAGGAATTTGTTTGCCCTTTGCTTGACGGCGCGGCGACGCATTCCTTTAAACGGGGTTGTCGAGGGCGTGGCTTGTGAATTCGTGGCTTTTAACTTTCTTTTGCTGGATTTTAATTATAACGACTTTCTTAAGTACAAAGGTGATTTTAATCTGAGTGTGTGGCGCAGTGGTAGTGTATGCGACTGCTGTGCTTGAGGTCTCGAGATGAAATCCTGGGTCGGACCAAATGTTTGTATGATCCAGAAATTACTGTATGAAGCTTGATTGTATGAATACTCGTACGTATGTATTTACAAAAAAAAATATAAGTATTCTATCAGCCAATCTAGCTTTCATAATACAAGCTCTGCTTAGTTTAAAGATAATTTTATTGGCGTTCGTTTTGTGTTAGGCGTCCGAAATATTTATTTAATCCATTTAATTTAATTGTTTTATATGTTATCTGCTTATTTATTTGGAACTCTTGATATCAACCCATGGGCGTCCACTGCTGAACGAATGTCTCCCCCAAGTAACTATCCCTGTTTTTTGAGCTGTACAAAGCACATTTTTTAAAGTGATAGCATTTACAATGAAATAGGTAACTGTTTTAATATTGCAACATTCTTAAACAAGTAAGGTAAGGTAAAAAATAAAAAAGCTTTTATTTCAAGTTATGAAAACAGTCATTCTGTCTATCTATATATGTAGTTCGTCTCCAAAATACTATTTTATTATTGCCTATTGTAATAAGAAAACAAAGACGCAAAATATTTTATACAAGCATACCATTGCAGATTTGTGTTTTCCCCAATCGTGGCACGATCGTCATGTAAATAAATTAGAATGTGCGACAACCCTGTTTTAGAAACATGCTCCGACATGGGAGAATAAAGATGCGGAGTGAATGAGTAAATACGAGTATGTCTATATGAGAAAAAAAAAGATCATTAAAAATACTGTGTCTCTGCATTTTTGGGGTGGTGTGTTGACGTCTTCTCAACATGTTTATTAATGTATTTTCAGGATCTTTTTTCAATTGAGTGAATGTTTAATTCCGAGTTCTTTTTTGTTCGTTTTGAAGGGTTTGTCAAGTGTGATCGACAGGCATTATTATTGAAGTGGTTTTATAATCGTCTACCCTATCTATTCTCATAGTTTGAGATACACGAGGGGCGTAAAAACTGTGGGAATAATTTATATTATAATCAACCTCCTGATGGTAGAAATTCATAGTTGTGTATCTTTCAAAAGTTGTGATAGGCAAATTTGCCACTTGAGTTGTCTCACTTTTGTTACGTGGATGCTCTCAGAACAGAACGGGATTTCTTTGTTCTGTGAGTCCAAACCACCTGTTTCTATTTATGAAAGTTGTTTTATATCATGCAGGTGCAATTGTGTCAAGCTCCTGACATTGACGCGGAAGTTCGCTTCATATTTGAGAAATGACTTCTATCGGGGCCGGAACTGGTCGGTCGCCCCGAACCTGCGAATAAAAACGTATATCTGTTACGAACGTGATATATATTCACGTTAACGAATACGTTATTAGTGTATTAATAAAGTTAATAAAGTATTGAGTAGAAACAGAGAGGATCTGAAATATATTAAACTAGTTGTTGCCCGCGGCTCCGCCCGCGTGTATGTCGGTTGTCGCGGCAAATAGTAGCCTATGTGTTATTCTGATGTATAAGCTATATTACTGTAAAGTTTCATCCAAATCCGTTTAGTAGTAGTAGTAGTGAAAGAGTAACAAACATCTGTCCATCCATCCGTACTTACAAACTTTCGCGTTTATAATATTAGTAGGATCTTTGAATAAACGTAATCAGCTGTGGGTAGCGTATATATATATGTATTATTACATTCACTTATATAATTTTTTTAACTCAAATTCAAATTCAAACTAAATCATTTCAATCACTAAAAGTAAAAGTGACTTGAGGAATCTCAAAGTAAAGTATTTCATATCTACAAACATAACTCACATACGAAACAAAACAAAATACTTAAATACAATATTAGTAGGTGCTCTTGTTACATTCTAAGTGTTGTTTTTTCTAAGAATTTAAAAAACGAATACGCCTAATAGTATTAATTCATAGACAGTATTTAATAGCATACAGCTTGACATAGACCTCAATTTAGAAAGAAGATTTTGCCCTTGGTGGTATAGTAATACCAAGTTGGCCAGACGGCTTGATATAGGATTTTGATTGAAATTTTCCTTCTGTATGCAGTGCAGTTGCCTAATAGTATGACTCATTATCACACCAACACATCTATATCACAATACTGCACGTCAACGACGGAACTAGGTCAATTTCATTACGCTAGAGCGTTTATTTTTATCACCTAAAACGTCAACAAAAACTAGCGCTCTGTTCAGTGGCAGAGCAATGACTAAATTGCTTGATATCGGGCTCATTGATTCCAATTACTTTCAAAGGTCGATTGACCGCAACGTTCCTAGTTGTCAATCAAACAATTTTGAGTGACTAATAATCGTGACCGTTAGAACAAATGAATTAAATGCTTGCTGAATAAAGGTCGTGACCTTCTTCTAAGTTATTCATTTAATATTGAAATGATACTTAAGAACAAGAGAATCCATTAAATCCTACCATAAAACACACATACACATACAAACTATGTTTGTGGATGAATTTGTGTTTTATCTGCAAATATTTGTCGCTGAGTCACAAAGGTAATTGTTTTGTATTTTAGTTTCATTCCGTTTTAAGGAACAAAAAGAATTTGATTGGTATTCGGGATTAAAGTGGTCAATTTTGCTAATGAACCCAGCTTATATTTAAATTCGTTTAAGCTATTTTTCTTTTGACAATGCTTGTTTTCCGTACATGGTGTGTAGCCAGTGAATTTAATTTAGATTTTTATCTTAAAACAAGGTAGAAGTCAATCAATTAAAAGAATTTCTATATCGCATAACATTGCGCAGACTATTGGTTTGATTAATATTGTTTGGTTTGGCTGATTTATTGATTTCAATCCAGATAGTAAAAGTAGTCCATTGATAAAGTGAAATATTTAAGAAATAGGATTCATTTAATGTAAGTGCTAATGCCCGAATCAGGCTATAGTTCCTCTTCACCCACCGTATCCCCCACAGAATTTGATTTATTCCGTGTTATAATTTAAAAAGGATTCTCTCATTATTTGGTTTGATTTGGTTTTTCCCGGGCTGTTACACACGTAGCCTCTTGATTGGGCGATTGTACGTGATTATTGTACATAGCGATTTATTTTTAAAGAGACTAGTCCCACACTTAGAAGAAATCCTGTGTCGTGAGGGACTTTACAAACATACATGAACGGACACAAAGAACACTCAGATATAGAACGATAATTCGTGGATCACACAGAGTCTTGTCCTATGTGGAACCAGACCCGGACTCTTAGGCGCGAAACGAGGATATTTTCTATTTCTCACATAATTCATTTTGCTGCCAACAGTTATTGCCACGGCTCGTCTAGATTTACCTAAACCTAAACGTGAATTCTACTCACGACAATTTCTGTATCACTAGATTGTATCCATACAATACGTCCATTTCGTAATGTTGTGAAGCATATGTTCTATTAAACCCAGGATATTTTATCCATTAATGAACTAGAGAAATTTGACGCACATAATGACTTACAGGACTACGTGTTTCTGAGTTTTAGGTTCAGCTTTTAATCAGTATTACTATTTCATCGTATAGCAGGCCAAAATTTCGTTTTTCAGGTATCTGACTATTATAAACTGTTGTTGATGATTACAGTAAATATAATAATAAAGAGAGTTAAGTGCATAAAAGGTACAGATATATATATTTGGGTAACAAATGACGTGACATCATACGTCATGCCTCTCTTTCAGGATAAAGGATCATTATGCGTATTGAGCCGCTCTGTCTTGTTATGTTCTCTTGTGAGAACTGCTCTTCTTCTTCTCCTGAAAGTACTTAACACCTTCAAGCTTACTTTTTACGTATAAATAATATATAAATGTTTCGGACATCTAATACACAACGCCATCTAGTCCCAAACTAAGCAGAGCTTGTATTATGTGTACTAGACAACTGATATAAATACTTATAAACTTTTTTTTTGTAAATAGATACATATTATACATAGAAAACACCCTAACTTCGAAACAAATATTTGCAGATCATACAAACATTTGATTCGACCCGGGAATCGAACCCGAGATTTCAAGAACAGCAGTCGCGTACGCTACCACTGCGCCACCGAGGCAGTTAAGATAGACGTATTATCATTGTAAATAAAAAAAAATATAGGTGATACAAAACAAGTGTTCAACGTCACTTAATCGATTCCGTGGCCGTGGCGGAAAAATGTGCAGTAGTCAGAGAATTAATTATTCTTTTTTTTTAATTATTCTTAATTATTATAATAGATATTAAATTTTCATATTTGTGTTGGCAACCTATACCAACACCGTGTGACCATAGTTCTCTTATGTTATGCTCTAAGCACTTACAAGAGATTAGATAGAGCACCGCTATCTTGTTGTACTCTCTTGCGAGTCCGTACTCGCAAGAGAGTACAACAAGACAGCGGTGGAGAACAAAGAGCATCAATATAAGGTATGCTGTGCCAATAAAACTCGTTCTATTAAAACTTTTTAAAGTAATGCACACCTTTTCATTAAATATTAAATGACAGGTGAAGTACGCCTATATATTGATAGTATCGATTAAATAATAAGTACTGGGAATATATACCTTCACGTCCAATGGTGTAGCATACAGGTTATATTTTTAAGGCTTTTAATATCGATTTATTATAAACATCACCATCATCGTCCATTTATCACAGTCCCTTGCTGCACATAGACTTCTTAGCTCGTCACTCTGCTTGATATTGGGCCCCTTATTGTGTCGATATAATCTATACAAATAAATAAAATTGGAGTGTCTGTTTGTAATATTAAAATAACCGCTTTTTATTAAATGCATATGTATGTATACACGGTACCTACACCAAAAATGTAGTTAATTTTTTTTTGTCTGTCTGTCTGTTTGTTCCGGGTAATCTCTGGAACGGCTGGACGGATTTTGACGGGACTTTCATAGGCAGGCTACTTTTTTTAGACTGACTTTGTCCCGTGGCGTTACTCGCGGTATAACAATAAACGCGGGTAACACCGCGGGGTTCACCTAGTCTATTATACAAACGTAACTTCCGAGTTATGTTGTTGTTCGCGATGAACTCCGAAAGTTGCTAACTGATTTTCACGTTTTTTTTAAATTTCATGATATTCTAAATGGGTAGTTAACATCACGCTTAGACCAATAGGAGCAGAGCATGATTAAAAACGACGCAGTCTAAGTTATGTGGGTCAGTATTATTTATATATATTCTATACGAATTACCGTATTACTATATTACCACAGGGCGGCGTGCTCTCTCCCCTACTTTTCTCTGTTTTTATCAACACAATCACTAACGATCTGTCTTCTTCCTACCACCTATATGCGGATGATCTCCAGATTTATACCAGGGCATCACCGGTTAATCTGGCTGATGCTGTTACTAGTATTAATGCTGACCTGGATAAAATATGTAAGTGGAGCAACGCCTACGGTCTAAAAATCAACCCATCTAAAACCCAGGTTATTGTCATTGGAAGCTCGCGAATGGTCACCAAAATTGACTGGACAAAGTTGCCAAAAATCACTTGCAATAATACACCTATTCCATTCAGTGACAAAGTAAAGACCAAAGTCGACCAGTCGTTTTCAGTCCAAGCAGTACGCTTGTGGAATGCCCTACCAGTCGCAATTAGATGTGCAAAAACTCAAACTGCCTTTAAGAGATTGGTAAAGGAGCATTACCTGTTAGACAATAATCCATAAATAACTGTTATTATAAATCAATTGGGTCACAGTATCGAATGCCAGGATGTGTATAATATCTATGAATTTCACTTATTATGTGTGTATATATAATCATATATTTGTGTCACTTGTACTTCATATAATATTGTTATCAATAAATTACTCTCTAATGCACCAGACACTACACTACTCGTATACGTCTGCCCAATAACGTTATTTATTTCCATCCCACGGTTGCCTGGAAGAGATTGCCATTGGGCAATAAGGCCGCCAGTTGTACTACCGACCTACCTAGCCTTAAGTTATGTACTTAGTTATCTGGTGTACAATAAAGCGATTTATTATTATTTCCTTTATTTCATTTATATACACATTAATTACATTTTTAAATATAAATATAAAAACAAATACATTTAAAAATATAAAAAATAGTAGACCACCGACTTCGGGTACAGGGACCAAGAAACCGGTGGTTAGGGCTCCAAAGACAGGAACCTCCTCACAATACGAGCCGTGTCAAGGAGGACTGCCTTCTGCATCAGACCCTTGATCCAGCCATCTAACGTGAGCCTGTTAAGGTGTTGGTCGAGGCTCCTGACAATAAATCCGTGAGCAGATACGACTATCGGAACAATGATCGCCGAATCCACATTCCACATATCGACAATCTCGTGAGATAAATCCAAATATTTTATTTGTTTTTCTTTTTCGGCTTTCACGAGATTCTCGTCATGTGGAACGGCAATATCGACAATCATTGCGCGGCGCTCCAATCGATCTATCACCACAATATCAGGCTTATTGGCAACAATAGTCCTGTCTGTGATAATAGATCGATCCCAATATAACGTAGCACAACCATTCTCGAGAACTGGGTCGGGCACATACCTGTAGTATGGCACCTCTGAGTTCACAAGATGATATTTAAGGGCAAGTTGTTGATGTACAATCCTGGCTACTTGGTTGTGCCTGTGCAAATATTCGCCGTTAGCAAGACGAGAACAACCAGAAATAATATGCCTGATAGATTCTCCAGGACGGTGACATTCCCGACAGATGTCGACCGTACCATCCTTCAGGATATATTTCCGATAGTTATTCGTCATGATAACTTCGTCCATAATCGCACAGACAAAACCTTCGGTTTCTCCGAAGAGATCACCATACCGTAGCCAGGACGTAGATGCTTTAAAGTCTATATCAGGCCCATTAAGGGCCCGATAAAATCGACCATGAAGTTCTATTATTATTATTATTATTATATTTTAACTGATTAAATGTCCTCCTTATTTGGGCTACCTATAAATTATGTCACATTAGGGGAACTGGGGTCAACGAAGTGTGACGTATATAACAAGGGGTGGAGAAGATCATATGCGTCGTGATGTCACAGGCTAATATCTAATGTACTATTTAGAATTTACATATTAACTGTAACCGTAAAAACAAATGAATATTGAGATAAAATATTATATTATCAAGTAACGACACTTGATGTTTTCGTTTATTTTCTTGTGCATAGTGTTAAACTTAAAAAGAATAAATTGACATAACAATTATGTAGTCAATTTAAAATTACAAACAAACACTTCGATTTTATTTATTCGTAAAGATGTATAGATTGGCCTAGATATCACCGCATCTCTCCCGGTAAATTTTTCAAGCTTTAAAATCTTTTTTTGTCATGAGGAATATAAATACAAATTCACTTATATGAGAAAATATAAGTAAAATATAACTCTTAAAATACTTTAGTGCAAAACAAAAAAGAAGTCACGTTATTATACATACATACTACATACAAAATCACAACATTGTTTTTATTTTTTTAAATAATTATTAAACAACTTACTGTTAATACCTAAATCCAACAACATATCATACATTTACGCGACCTGTGTTATTATTATCATAAAAAAAACATCTTTATTAATGGCTTGACCTGTACATGATCTGTTCTCAATTTATCCATTGCGCAATAGGTGCGAAAATATTCGATAATATAACAGTTCTTTAATATCGTGACCTGAGAACAATGTCATCAGTGAATTCAAAATATTTTGGCAACATTTACAACGGTTTGCGTCATACATAACATTTATCTCAGCACTATCTTTGTACGTGAGAATGCAGTTGATTATGGATTATCATAAATATTCTTTTTTTACCCGACTTATCATCTTCCTAGCCTTTATTATTCCGAAGACTTAGGGTCGGCTACTACTTCAACCGGTTTAACCTGAATGTTAGTTTTTACACGGAGCGACTGGCATCGGACCTCCGCAACCCTGAGGGTGAACTGAATTCGAAGGTTGAACTAGTTGTCAGTATATTTGAGGGCACTGACTTCCCAATAACGATTGCCATAGATGTTCATGACAACCGGGAACGAAGGCTTAACGTGCTCTCCGAGGCACGAGGGGGAAACTCCGCCATCTTCCATACTCCGGGCTGCTGTAAAGAATTTCATTTAAGAAAAACCCAACAGCAGTCCGACCCGGGAATCAAACCCGAGACCTCTTGATCAGCAGTCGCTTACGTTACCACTAGATACCGCGAAGCAATCCATGTACGTTAGCATATTCCACCGTTGCCTCTGAACTACTGAAGCGATTTTAATGATTCACGTGTCTATAGATTCGTAATAATGACCCGAGTGAGATAGACTATTACAAATTTATCAAGGTTTTGTTTAATCGGGTTATAGTTTTTTAAAATAATTTCTTGTTTCTTTGTTAGTTCTCAGAAACATGTTAAGTCTATGTTGAATTGAAATTCTTTCGACAAGAAATATGTAGACTTAATGTAAATCGTCATCGTCGCTTTGATTTTAAACCGACTTCAAAAAGGAGGAGGTCCTCATCTTGTTTATTTTTTTTTATAATATCTTTCTGCACTCGTCCTCCATGTCAATAATATACATATTAACTGTCACTTTCATACTTCTGCATTCGCATAAACTTCGTAAAAAAATAATAGTTTTTGCTTCACGTATTAATACAAATATATTTATTACTAGCTGACCCATGCAAACTTGTTTACTTCTCCTGTTGCCCGTAGCGTGATTATTTTCCCCCGTTTTTAAAACATTCTTCATTGGTGCCCCACTCCTATTGGTCTTAGCGTTATGATATATAGCCTATAGCCTTCCTCGATAAATGTACTATCCAACACTGAAAGATTTTTTTAAATCGGACAATCGGTTCCTGAGACTAGCGCGTTCAAACAAACAAATAAACAAACTCTTCAGCTTTATAATATTAGTATAGATAGGCTTATTTCTGATTACCTTTAATCAACACACTTTCACTTTAAATAACTACCAATGTTTGCTATTATTCTATGACTCAAGAAATTATTATAGCAACAACCGCATAACTTGACCCCTCGAGCATTCGCCTCTTCACATACTGAAGCGTACTATTAATTTGATTGTTAAATCATAAAGCTTTTGTCCCATGGCGTCGATGCGATTTTAAAATTAATTATGATGTTAGAATATTGAATAACAGTTACTTATATTACGAAATTTAAATACAGGAGACATTATTGTGCTCTATTTTGAATACACACAATTTTGAAGAAGATTTATTGTTTTGATTCATGCAAATAGTTTTTAGTACTTCGACTTCATGATGCTATTTTATAACACTTTGTTACTTTTTATTTAGTACAAAGTTTAGGGATAAAGTTTATTTATTACTAACTAGCCATTGATCTCAGTTACATATAGGTTTAAAGTCATTGACCTGCTAAAGGGGATCCTGAAAATTCAAAACCTTAATAATTCTTCCTCAAGAAATATTATTCCATTTCAAAAATATAAATCATTCAAATAGTCAGAACTATATGTCAATATAGTTCTATAAATTAGCATAATAGAAACATTTTTCAGATAAATATAGCTTGCATCATTTCACTTAGAGTTTCTCCTGTTTGACTTCTTAAGTCTGCTCTTCTATCTCTTTTTAGTACTGCATCATTTGAGGTTCAACACAACGGCAACTATCAATATTCAAAAATAATCTCATTCAAATTGTTTAAACGTGTGTAGGCCATTGTATACCTCTATTTTATTATCAATAATTCTCACCAAATAGATTTTTTGGTTCGGTTTATAACTCGAACTCCATATAAATAGACGTATCTACCTATGTATGTATGTATATCCATTTCTATTCAAAACGAATAGGAATATGAGTCATATGTAATAATAATAACAATAGGTGACTGTATATCATAATAAGAATATTATGCTGTTTTTTAAATATTATCTTTAAAAAAAAAAGAGAAAACTTTAATAAATGCTGCTCTTTCATCATTATCTGTTAACAATAATGACGATAGTATAAGAGCTCTTTATGTCCTAGATACAATTGATTTTACTTAATAATAAACTTTGAGTGAAGCTGAAGTTTAGAAAAATAGTATCTATAAAATAAATGTATAGTTTAATAAAGAGTAAAAGTTTACTTAATAAAAGAATTACTTTTTATCTTTAAAATTGACCTTTAACCCTTTAACGCTCGCAGTGTGACCAGGGTCTATAGATAAAAGTTGACACAGACGACCGGTAGGTTATCGCCGAGATACTGTCGTCCGGTACAACACAACACGAACGATGACCTCTACTTATCATTTGTTAAGTTATGATTTTACTTGCGGCTACAGAACTTTTGCGCCATTTTGTAAGCACAGTTTTATCATTGAGAGTTCTTTTTGGTAAAAAAGCTGCCTGTTTAAAACAACGTAAACATATAATTATTTGGGAATTTAAGTAAGGTTGAGGGAATTTAATTTACCCTAGCAATTAATTTTGAATTTTCACAAAGCATTGTTTCGACCAAAATATAATTCTTCAAAACTCAATGCACCTTCAACTACATCCTAAGGTTGCCTGGAAGAGATAACCTACTCTATTGTTACAATGAAATTGTGTACAAATAAGCTTTTTAACTAATCAAAAACAATATTAATCTAATTAATTAATTAAGAATTGTTTTTGTAATTTACGAAACTGTAATCTGTGATATCCTTACGCTATCTTTCATAACAACTCTTGGTACTTTACACAAAGTTGGTATTATTTACATTTTAAATATACCAGTCTGTTTGTGTGAGTGCTGGAGGATCAATCATATACATATTATTACATACATATTATTTATAACACCTACATTGTATCTTGTTACGCTTGGGAATGTAAATGGAATATAAACATACATACCTATACATTTCGAAGTACAACTAGACTGTTGATGGCTCGTTGATAGACAGTAATATCAAGTGCAACTTATGTTGGGAGTGTAGATGCTGCATTCAAGAATAACATTTTAATTACATCATAAAGTTGATATTATCAGCAGATGTCTGCTTACTGTTGGCTTCTAGAATAGATATAATATTTATACAGTTCTTCGTATGTATGGTACTGGACTCACTTTAACCATTAGATCGCTTTTGGTTATTCAGTAGTAACTCAATAGTTTTATTGTTCGACCCGGTTGCACTCAGGTTTTAGGATTTTGACGTGACAACGTCTTATAAATTGGTTTGCCGGGTGACACTTCAAGAAACTGCGTTACGCTCCGCTCACGTTATGCGCTCACAATGAGAGCGAGTGAGAGGCACGCGTCCCTTCCACTCGGGCATGGTTAGCCCGCCTAAGAGCGAGAGAGACAGACATAAAAAGTTTATTGTATGTATATTTGTTTATTTCACTAATTTAATAAAAAAAATATTGTTATTATAAGGAGTTTTTTATACTTACTCCACTAACGCCGCCCATGGATATCCGCAACACCGGAGGCGTCACAAGTACGTTGCTAGCCTTTTAAGAAATAATACACTATTTTCTTGAAGGTTTGAAGGTCGTATTGGTCTGGGAATACTGCAGGCGACATTTCATTCCACAGTTTTGTTGTGCGAGGCAGAAAGTTTCTAGAAAAGCGCACAGTTGTGGACTGTCAACCATCTAGATAATGGGGATGAAACTTTTGAAAAAAGTAAAGAATAATTTGATATAATTACTTACAAACGATATGAATATATGAAGTTCTAATGGGCACTAAATTAATATCTTCTATAGTTTAGTACTAAGCTATTCCACGAAGTGAAGAAGGCTACAGTATAAAGCTACCGGTTCATAGCAGTACCTATTCACACCTAACAATAAGATAAACAAGATAAGTGCCTTTGACCAAGTCTTGGCATTAATTTTTGCCGTCGGCCACTCTGATCGGCATTTAATTCGTTTGTCTACATGCGATGACGTAATCATGCATTGCTATGTAGGATTACCAAAATAAATCATAATTCCAGATAGTTAGAAAATAGTTTTTGGAGCTCTAGAGTTCGTTCTCCCTATTTCTGTCTACTTAGCTTATTTGCAAGTCTTCTTGATAACGTTCTTTGCTGTTTTCCCTCTCAGCCAAGATGCAACTGTCTCGCTACGATTCTCTTTTTCAAATCGGTAACGCTTCGATTCTCTTGTATTATTGGCCGGTTGTTAGTTTTCTGATAACGTTTATGTTTTTAGAATGTTAACTCAGAAAGGAGGTATGTTATAGTTTTATGTCTTTTTACTCCTTACTTTCATCACATAACGTCACCCAGATCTGTGCCATTGAATCGAATTATTGGCCAAACAAAAGACATTCACTATGGGTATATAGATCCGATAAATACGTGTATAGAAGCATACATCATACAATTTAGTTCAGATTACAAAACAAAAGGTAGTTTGTAATCTGAGCTAAATACGTATACGAGTATAGACTCGATATAACAAAGTTGAAGGAGATTACAGAATATTCGTCACACTTTATAATTACTAAACATAGATATACATTGTAAGTAATGGTATTGCCTTAACCCTCTCCTGAGAAGAGACCCGAGCCCGGCATTATAGGTTGTAGATGAAGTAATATTTATCCTTTGCATAAATTCTTCTACCCTCTGTGCATCAGTGAACAATTGTTATTAATAAAGGTACCTAAACAATGGGTTTAAGTTTGTCTGTAGTTTAGGAACATCTATTTGTTCCTTGGACTGCATTTTTTTTTGTTAAACAAGAAACAATAGTGACAAAGAGCAGCGGTTACATCACCTTTCATTAAACAACAGTGATCGTATTACAATACAACCACACAACATGTCTGAACTTGTCGAGACATGATTACTTGGGGAATCTCGCGTGGTGATTGGTGACGTATAAGATGTGTACCTATTCATTGAGAAAAGGTGCTTTTTGCATTAATTCTTTTCGATAGTTAGAGAAATTCCATGAATTGTTTATGAAAATTTTGTTGTCGTTTGAGATTTGTTTGTTACATTTTTATAAGGTTTATTTGTTGAAGTGTTACTGCAGGTTTAACGAGTAATTTACACAAAGTACACATATGCAGTAACTAACTTTACTTTTGTTTTAAATCAAACAGTATAGTAAAAATACATGATTGAAAATAAAAACTGAGCATTTCAGTATTTGTGAGTACATCAAATATCCGTCCACTATCAATATTTGTCCGAACAAACCAATTTGTGGTGGTTTCCCTATCCATGAGTCATTCGTATGACCGGTCACAGCAGCGATTAAAATGCAGATAAAAATGTCTTGATACGTAGCCACGTGTGCACCGAGCGACATTAAATATTTTTATTGATACATGGTAGGCGTTAGATTGTGATAATTTTAGAAATTCTCGTTTACATTCCCTCGGATTTATTGACCTTGGTGGAATTTGGTATTATTGGTATTTTCTTAGGATGTTTGAAGTTTAGATGAAGCTGTTTAGTTAAAGAACAGAATTAATTTTACAAGAAAGTTCATTGTGTAATTTCGATGGTATACAATTAATTTTCATCTTAGATAAACCGTGAATTGAAGTATGCAAAATATAACTTAGTTCAATTCACAGTTTAGCTATATTTATCCGTGAAATATATGACTATTTTGTAAAACGAGAGCGTAAAATATAATAACTCAACCTCGTGCGATCGTTCCTTTTCCAATGAATTAAAGTTTTTTTTTGGTTCTAAGATAACTAAACTATAGCATAATGGACTTAAACTTATGGCACATCTATACTATTGCTGCTTGTTCGTAGATAGTTGTGTTAGAATGAGAATTGAAATTATGATCTAGTAGGCTTTTTAGCTGACCAGGTAGAAAATCTCTTCGAATCTCCAGCTCATTAGGGACTCAGGTGCAAATAGTATGGCGCTTCCATTAAAAATCACCCCGTAGGAAGAATTTCTGGAGTCTGGGCTTTGTACTTCAACATTCTCCCAGGTACGACACCATGCCTAATCAGGATCATTTCATATCCCGGAGAAAGTTTTTGTAGGCCTTGGTACAATTTCATGCTTTGTTTTAAAATAATGTTATGGTAGAGTACTTTAACTTTGACAGCCATAAATATTTAAAAAAAACTGGTGGTATAGTCGTTGCGTATAGAAAGATGGATTTTCGCCGTAAGGTGGACACATGGTGTGCTGAAATAAACTATTTTAAAAATATTCTTAACAACACTAACCTTTATTGTGGAGAAAAACACTTAATACCGTTTTATTGAATTCGTTTTCAAACAGCAAATAGGGTAAGGATTTATACAAATAATATTTCATATTCTAAGTCCGGCAAAAACCTTTCAGAGCCTTCACTTCAATGTGCACTTTATGCTAGATTGCACGAATGCGGCACACACCAACCGACGTACTATATAATGGTTCAAGATCCGACCTCGTTACATAAAATATGGCGCTCCTCTCGCTTGATCTCGCCTGTTGAACGTTCAGATCGAGAGGCGCGGCCAGGTCTATACATACCTTATATGTTGTATTAAAAGTTAAAGTTCTTGTTGGATTAGATGGCATACGTTACTTATATATTTACGAGTTGTAAACGTTGCTGTACTTCCATGAAATGTTTGTAACTGTACCTATCGAGGTTTAAAAAAAACCTCGCTGTCTTTGTTTATCATTTAAAGATGGATTTAAAGTTACAAATTAACGACATTTAAAAAGTTAAATGCGAAACCAATCTGTATTATCTGTACTGTACTCGACGATTTGTCATCGTGGCCAAATAGATTTAAAAATACTTGTTTTAAAGAATAGTACAATATTAAGAGCGTTTTCACATTATCCGATCCGATATCGGTGTCGGGCGCCGATACTATATCGGAGGAAGTTAAATGTATGTAATATGTATCTGTCTCTCGTTTTGTTTGGCCCGAGATCGGATATCCGAGCCGATACATACATTTTGCTTCCTCCGATATCGGATAAAGTGAAAACGCTCCTACTGTTCAGAATTTTCCTAATTAATCAGTTTGTGAGTTTATTTTTATTAGTTATAGAGGGTTCTTGAAACATACAGGACAGAACTTGTGACATTTAAGTTTAACCTACCGTTATCCAATTACGATTAGGTTACTCATCTTGTCTTCTTTTCTCACCTTGTGTTATTGATTTTTCTCAGTAGAGCAGAACTAGAGAGCAACAGTTGTGCTGTCAAGTGTTGACAGCACAACTGCGCTGTCGTACGAGGGATAGATGGAGTTTATTTATATTTTTTCTGTAAAAAGTATTGACATGTATAAACTGAAATAGTCGAAAATTGAATTGACAAACTAGTAACAAAAAAAAACTATATTCAATCCATTCGGTGTGTAAAACATGCAAATGGATCGGTTACAGCATGGCCCAGTTGCTGTCGGCATTTTATTTGTGTTTCAAATGAATTTCGTGCTGCAAACAGTTTTGCAAATAGCGATGGTAATATTTTGAAGTGCCTGGCGACTGTCTACACGTAGAGGCTTGAACGAAATAGTCAATTTATGTTGGTTTGTTGCTCAGTAGCTATAATATGTTTGCGGGCTACTTTGAAGAAATTACGCATAGAATTGTCCAGAAAACGCCAATTTCAAGATTCAATTGGAACATTAAATTATAATGCAGTCCGGTTTTCAGACATGAGATATTTAGTAAATCAGCAATTATACGACCATCATCATCTTTTTTTTATACAGACGCTACTATTCTTGCAACATTGCAAATAATTTTTACAGCCTCCCTGACACTCATCCATCTTCTGAATGTTTCATCTAAAATAACATTAAAACGAGACAAGAAAAAATGGAATTCGTAACAAGGGAAACTGATGTGGTCAGAGGCTGGGTAAGGGATACAGAAGTCTCAGAAAAAGGAATCTGAATACTAATAATTAGATGGGGATCATCAGTGTTTCTTTGAACATCGCTACACGGTGGGGTTGGGTGGTCGGACTAAAACACGGAGCATCACGCTTGAATATATTTTTTGTAAACGTTAAATATAGCAACACCCAGAAAAATAGAACAACTCTCAGAATCCTGACGTAGTGACCGTCATGTAAATTCCTAAAGTCAAAATAATCCTCTTACGTATTCCTCTGATGTGTTGTCTTCGAGGATTTCAATATCAATCTCTGACAAATCTGGTACGCTAGTAGTACTCAGAAGAAATAACCAGTCTCATAACAATATAATTAATTTGAATATGAACTCAAACAGTTCGTGCCCGCAGACAATATAGAGATACTATTTAAGTTAAACATGCTAAATTGTTATATCAACTGCATTGATATCTACACAACGTAAAATTGTTAAATATCCATTTGTATATTTATTCAAGGTAGCCAGGCATAGGTGTGTTGAGCTATGAATAATGTTTGAATATCATGGCGATGAATTCCACTCCTTAATACCTTAGGTACTATGTTTTCAACTCACTACATTCTGGTGTATAAATTGTGTAAAATAATGTTCGTAGGGCGAGTTTCACCACTTGGTGATAAAGTCCCCGAAAGACTAATGTCAACTTATTTGTCTAATAACTACAAAAGTTCGATTTCACATGTCTTCCATCATCATCATCCTATCCCAGTCCACTGCTGGGCATAGGCGCTCCCCTCAGATCGAACCTATGCCAGATATAAATAATATTTATAAGTAACTTTTATCTTTTAAATAGTGATGTGGGAGATTGCTATCTGAAAATCTAAAATATATTCTTGTCTTTCTTTTAAGTTGTCTTTGTTTTCAAGACTTTATGATTTGTAGGCAAGTAATGATTTCCATTGGGCATATTTGCGTGGTTTTAAATACCTTCATTTCTGCTGCTTAGTAAGATTGCTAAGATTTCGAAGTTAAGGTGTCCCTTAATATGCAAGCAACCCAAGTGAGCTTACATAACCTACCTTACTTTAGTTGGCACACGTCCAAACAGTAATAACGCTGCCTATGTTTAAAATGCACTTAATTCTCATAATATTATCGCTACTACGCTTTTAGTAGCTGCGGATAGAACATCAGTTTGTGTATTTGATAATAAGGGGTCTATTTAAGCTTTTAATTATCATCAGCCTATCGCAGTCCACTGTTGGACATAGACTTCTCCAATTGCACGCCACTTAATTCGATCTTGGGCTTGTCGCATCCAGCTCCTGCCAGCCATCTTGCGCACACCATCACTGGCCTTTGGACGTCCTACACTACGTTTGCCGAGACGCGGTCTCCACTCAAGAGCCCGTTTACCCCAACGATAATCAGCGCTGCGGCTAATATGGCCAGCCCACTGCCACTTCAGCTTGCTAATCCTGTGGGCTATGTCAATGACCTTGGTTTTCTAACGGATCACCTCATTTCTGATGCGATCCCTTAGTTAGAGAGACGCCAAGCATAATCGTCTCCATAGCACACTGAGCGACTTTGAACTTGTTGAGCTTTTAATTCTTTTGTTATATTCTTACTGAATTGTACGTAAGTCCTTACTGTTATCCAACAAAGCCAAGCTTGTTACAACTGCCCTGGCACCTGCCCGTCTATTTTTACCGATGTAAGCGGTCCCATCCGCTAAAAAGGACATGTTTCAACATGTCATGAGGAACATGTTTTGTATGGTACTGGATACTTTGTCTCGTCTGGAAATCATGTTGATTTGTTGCTCAGATATTTGATGGCGTATTCTTTTGTCATAAATATCTTTATTCCGGTTTTCGGTAAGGTCATTAAATAAGTTTTCCGAGACTTCATTGCTCGGATACAAGTAACATCGGAACTTACCTTATGACAGGGATTAGTCTTGAGTATTTTTATATGTTACACATCCGCTTCAGCTATAGACCTCAGTGGGAATAAAGTATAAATGATTTAGTAATCCGCGAAAGTGTAATTCAATGGCTTGTTTACGTTTCAAAACTACCGACATTCGCATTTCCTAACGCACATCCTTCAAAAGCAACCGGACTACTTATTGAGTAATACGCGACGGACGGATGTGTAAACTAGCGTTATAAATAAGTAATCGTTTTCTTCAAAGGTGGTAGACTTATACTTGATATCTATACTCTATACATATCAATAAAACTGGAGTGCCTGTATGTAATATTAAATAATGTCGCCACACGCTTTTTACATTAAAATTATTTTCTACTTTTTAGTTCGATTGCTATTAAATCAATCATAATGTGCTCCTACCTTATAAGATTTCTACACCACCCGAAATATCAATAATCATCAGTCTATCGCAGTTCACTACCGGACATAGACCTCACCAATTACACGTCACTAAACATACTCTCCTTAAAAAAGAAGGTTTTTGATAATAGAGGACATAACAAGCTATACTAGATTTTAAATTTGATGATTCGGATGAAATTATTGATTTTAAACCCAAGAATTTATTTACTTCAAAATAATAACATTTTAACGCATCGTTATTGTTACTATTATGTCGAAATGAAATACAATAAATTGTCATCAATCAATTCGTGACCAACTCGAACGGAACGTCAGGTAATCGTAATATGTTCCCTTGTAGTACAAATGCTATTAAACGCAGGACGAGCCCAAATTGCGCAAAGCAAAGGTATTCGCAAAATGTCCTCTCAACGTTCCGTTTGTTTGATATTTTAATGTGATAGCTACAGTACTAGTTTATAAATAATAACGCCATTATAGTCGTAGGAAACGGATACATTAGAATTAAGCTGTTTAGAAAGTTCATTTTGATTTACATTAATTTATTAATGATCTAATTTGGAGAGATTTATCTGTAACATTATATCCTCACGTTTTTTGATGACCAATTATTTTGTATTAACTTTTGCCCGCAGCTTCGCCCGCTTGTATGTTGGGTATCCCGGTAAAGAGTGGCCAGTGTCGTTCCTCAAGAATCAAAGTAGTTCCATGCTAAATTTCATCGAAATTTCACTTTAACCAAGAGTTAACATTAGTGTGGCTATTAAAAGTTACATAATGTGCTTTTGTTTTTAATTATTATTTAAGTGGCATCTTCTGTGAATTATGGCTGAATAAAAACAAATTATAAGAAACAATAATTATAAATCCAAAAAAAAAATGCAGAACACACGTAGAAGGAAACCTAGATACTAAACGTGTATTATTGCATGCCCGGCCAACGTAATATAATAACTAAGTTAAAACCTCTTCTATTAGATGCCCAATAATGCAGAAGCATCACTAGCCCGCCATGGTGTGGGTCACCATGCTGCATTGTTGCATTGTCTGCATTCGCAGTATGGTGACCACCACTCTTGGATTTTGCTTATGCTTTCCATCAGGCAGAGTAAAGACACTTTGGCAGGTCCAAACATCAAAAAAAAAGAAAAAAATGTTGGACATAGGTCGGACAGTGGTCTTTTAGGAGCTGTTGATAAACTCGTTACCCAAAGGAGTACAGTAGGTTAAACACCTAATAATTATTCAATTACTCAATACATTACATAGTATACATTGAATATTAAATCTTTAATTAAATTAATGTACGAATACTAATGTTATTTTTAAGATATTAGCGTATGAGGTAATGTATCTTTTAATATTAGTTTGTTTGGTAAAATTACCATAAAATTACTAGTTACAGTTCTAAAAATAGTATTTAACGAATAAGTTGAATGCAATAGAATCTGTTTTTTTTTTATATGAGCCTGTCAACTGTGACTCTTCTCTTGACGACTGCCTCGTTGGTCTCGCGGTTGGCGTGTGCGACTGCCTATCGTGAGGTCTCGGGTTCGATTCCCGGGTCGGACCAAATGTTTGTATGATCTACAAATGTATGTGTTTACAAAAAAAATATATATATGTATTTGTATCAGTTGCCTAGTACCCATAACACAAGCTCTGCTTAGCTTGGGACTAGATGGCTTTGTGTGTTAGATGTCCGAAATATTTATTATTCTCTACCTGATGGAAAGCTTAAGCAAAATTCAAGAGCAACTACGTTAGTACTAGTAACTATTAGTTATTCTGTGGCAGTACTCATTGCGAATGCAGACGATACAACAATTGCAATAATTTCATCTATACAAATAAATAAAATTGGAGTGTCTGTTTGTAATATTAAAATAACCGCTTTTTACTAAATGCATATGTATGTATACACGGTACATATACCAAAAATGTAGCTAAAAAATTTTTGTCTGTCTGTCTGTTTGTTCCGGGTAATCTCGGAAACGGCTAGACCGATTTTGATGGGACTTTCACTGCTGACGATCCAGGGAGTAACTTGGACTACTTTTTTTAGACTTACTTTGTCCCGCGGCGTTACTCGCGTTAAAACAATAAGCTCGGGGTTCAGCAAGTTATAACTAAAACTATAACATGTCACATTAAGACATATTCCTCCAATAAGTACATTCACATTTAGGAGTATTTATGGCCCATCTACTACAGGTACCAAAGTTTCCATAATACCATTTAGCAACAATTTATAGTCAATGAATCGTTTGGGGCTTATAACAGTCTGGGGTGGCTGTAACGAGTATTGTTTACGTTGACTTACACTAGGTAAAATATATTTCAATTAGCATTCAATGGTTTGAGTTTGAGTCACTCGGCTAATGACAAAAGAAGTTAAACCACAATAGCAGTTTTAGACATACATACATCACAATAGATGTATTTCCTCTAGTGCTTCCTTGAATATTAGTCACATATTGTCGATATTTTCAAGGTATTTATATATTTAAGTACCTACTTGTATTTCGTCTATATTATTGAGATATTTAAGTATTTTGTTACACAATCTGTACAAATAAATAAAATTGGAGTGTCTACTTCTTATGTTAAAATAACCGCCTTTTACTAAATGCATATGTAGGTAGACACGGTACATGTACCAAAATAACATTTTTTACAATTTTTGTCTGTCTGTCTATCTGATTGTTCCGGATGATCTCTAGAACGGCTGCACCGATATTGACGGAACTTTCACTGACAGATAGCTGATGATCTAAGGAGTAACTCAGGCTACTTTTTTAAAACATAGCTTTGTTCCGCGGCGTTACCTGCAGTACGACAATAACCGCGGGTAACATTATGAATAAAAGAATGAAACATTCTTTATTAGTGACATCTAAGGTTATGAAGCGAACCTTCGTGATTAAGAAAGTTGGCCTTTAGTAACATCGACTAAGACATCTCCGGAATGCGTAAAAAATTTCCAATTATATTATATTCAACTGCTTCAAATGCATTTGTTGTGGTTACAAATCGTGCTGTACCTTATCTTAAATCGACTTAAGACGCCAATTATAAAGCAATGCTAACGATCCCTCTAATTGGTCCCTTCTAACTTTATCTTCACTATCTCGGCAATAGACTGATCGTGACAAATCGTCCCATAACGTAGTCTGTAGTTCGCCTTTTGTGAAGCTTTCGCCGTCGGTAAGGATTAAGTAATTGAGCCCCGGTTACACTTTTTTTAGTTGCCTTAACTTAAGTGATGGCGCGGATACACCACTTTTGACAGTCTTGTATTCTTTGGCTTGATGAGAATGAAAGATGCTTCTATGTCATGTGTCAAAGTGACATATTGATGTTTATTTGTATTTGAAAAGAACGTACCTTAATAAGTTCTAAATTTGAATTAAAAAATAATAAAATACAGGCTTGAAACACAAAACGAATCGTAATTTGTTAAATCCTTAATAATTGTTGAAAAATCGTGAGTTATTTTATTGAATTTTCTTATAAGGCAAAAAGAAAATCGATTTATATCAAATTTTAAAATTAAAATTAAAGCTTCTAAATTACTTTCTTTAAAGTTGCCAACATACCACAGCAACATTTAAGATATTTCCTTGTATCGTATCGTTTACTATGTTGATTTGTATACCGTAACAGAACATTTCCTGAGGCTATGTGGTGTAGTAACATTTTATCGGAATAACATCTCAGAAAACTAAAGATTTCATACAAAATAATGTCGCGTAGATCGCATATTTCTCTATTATGATGCTATTATACTTAGCATAATGATAGCTATGCCGTGATCAGTCGTATAAGATTAGAGCAGAAACGGTCTCAAACGGATATGGGAATATCAGATTCTATCAAAATAATTGGTAAATCGCTTGAGTATGGACTAAAAGAATGTTAGATATTTCGAATACATTTCGTTAGCGATAAAGATTTGAATACCAATTTTAAATTTGGAATACCAGTAATGTAGTATGAGATCCTAAGCTCAAACCGGATAATTTACATGTTTCAATACACCGCTATTTTGGCGGGAATTGACAGATTATAGCCGACAAACAAGATACACCTTTTGTTGGGAACAAAGATGGCTGACTACAACATGGCGGAACGTTACCGATACGAAATTGCGGGTAATTGACGCTATTGTCGGTCCTCTAGGGCTGGTAGCTTTGAAAGTGTTGTGTCATCGAATGATTCTTGAATTATATCAGAACGAGAACGTAATATAAGATGAATGTTTTTTTGTAAGACACGTGTTGCTTTTGTGTTTTCTTTTGTGCTCTATTTTTATCCTTTTATTTTTTGCATATGTTGTGGTGTACTGCCGCGTGCTACTCGCTCCATTTTTATTTAATAGTATTTCTGAATATTAAGACACGTGTTATTCCATATATAGCTAAATTGGTCGTGGTTCAAAATAGTTGAATGTTTATCCTTATTGTGATGGCATTCAATTCAATGAATTTTATGATACTTTGAAGGTTTAGATATAATCAATCAATAACATTGACAAACGAACCAAATTTTATATCATAACTTGATGAACCCCGCGGTGTTACCCGCGGTTATCGTCGTACAGCGGGTAACGCCGCGGGAAAAGGCTATTCTAAAAAAGTAGCCTAAGTTACTCTTTAGATCATCAGTTATCTGCCAGTGAAAGTCCCGTTAAAATCGGTACAGCCGTTCCCGAGATTACCTAACAAACAGACAGACAGAGAGACAAAAATTAAAAAAAAAAATCGCTACGTATGTATCGTATCGTATCGTGTAAACATACATTTGTATTTATTAAAAAGCAGTTATTTTAATGTTACAAACAGACACTATAATTTTATTTATTTGTATAGATGTACAGATGAAATGTATCGTAGATATGTATTGTTATTTTAAATTAAAACAAAAATTAGGCTCTTCTAAAAGTTTAGTCCATAATGTACAGGTTAATAATTACCGATAGTTCACATAAGTGCATAAACAACGTGACCCATAAGCCTTGACTACATACTTAATATGCCAATGCATAATCAGACTCGTAAAGGCGCGTGTCCACCGAAATTGTTGGCAATTTCAATGTTACCAACTCTTTGCAACTTCATTCAGAAAATCGACAACTTTTGTTTCCATTGTGTCTACACCGAGTCGCCTACAACTCTACGATCAATTAACAACTCGATGGATTCGTTCGTCCACGTATTAGGTATGTTTCTTTTTGTTTTCAACTAAGCGTCTCCAAAGAGACATTAAATACCTGCTACAAGCTAATTCTTCTGATGTTTACCGCCAAAAACAGATAACATTTGTTTACAAATTTGTTGCCAACACAAAAAAATACATGTGTGTGTGTTTCGTTGGTGAGTGCGAGACCGGAGGCCCAATGATGCAGAAGCATCACTAGCCCGCTATGGTGTGTGTCACCATGCTGCATTGTTGCATTGTCTGCATTCGCAGTATGGTGACCACTCTTGGATTCTGCTTATGCTTTCCATCCAGTCCAGTAGAGTCATTATGGCAGGGCAAACATAAAAAAAAAATACAGAAACTTTTGACATCAACACGTGTTGACAGCACAAAAGTTGCCAACTTGTGTTCGGTGGAGACTCGGCTTAAATGCAATGTTGATGACTCTGACCATCAATGGTCATAAATATGCACATATTCATCTTCAGCCTATTGCAGTCCACTGCAGACATAGGCTTCAACCATTGGTCGCCACTCTAATTGATTTTAGGCTGCTCGCATCCAGTTCCTGCCAGCCATCTTGTTCTTTCCATCTATACTAATAAATGAAATTGGAGTGTCTGTTTGTAATATTATACATATGCATATACATATGTCAAAAATGTATTTAAAAAAAAATGTGTCTGGCTGTCTGTTTGTCTGTTTGTTCCGGGTAATCTCTGGAACGGCTGGACAGATTTTGACGGGACTTTCACTGGCAGGTAGCTGATGATCTAGGGAGTAACATAGGCTACTTTTTTTGGACTAACTTTGTCCCTCGGCGTTACTCGCGGTACAACAATAACCGCGGGTAACACCGCGGGGTTCAGCTAGTCTTATATATTCATATTTACCTTTAATAATAGTTTTTATGCGGCACTTAATTACTTTTTTTTGGATGAGCAAATTCTTGGGTGGTCGATGGCTTACGCTGTTTTTTTTTTGAAGTTTAAACCTGTTTTGTATCAATGTCGTTCTGTCACAGATCTTTTTAAATGTTCTTTAGTAAAAATGTTCATAGGTATAGAATATAATAGTAGGTATAGAACTATTGCTAAAATTTAGTGAAGTGTTATTAATGCTTCGTTTTAATTCAGGCTGTACCTTCAATTTCTAATTTTGTGTAAGTAATAAGATTATTAGTATATAATAAGATATTAATTTGTGTAAGTAAGATTATAGTTTAAACTAGCTGAACCCCGCGGTGTTACCCGCGGTTAGTTTCAAAAAAGCCTAAGTTACTCCCCAGATCATGAGCTATCTGCCAGTAAAAGTCCCGTCAAAATTACCCGGAACAAACAGACAGTCAGAAATTTAAAAAAATGTTGGTTTAGTACATGTATCTTGTATACATACATATGCATTTATTAAAAAGCGGTTATTTTAATGTTACAAACAGACACTCCAATTTTATTTATTTGTATAGATAATGTTATATTTGAAAACATCGCCAGAGTGTCATCATACCGATGATGATGAGCATTTCTTACTTGTTAAAACATGTTTCTGTAGTTTTGTGGTTAGGGGATAAACTAAGTGATTATAGTTACTATTATTTTAGGTATTAGTTCTTCTGATGATTGTCCACGTCGCTGCAAGTACCAGACAAATTATCACTTTAGTATCTTAAAAAAATATGCACATTTTAATATGAAGGATTCGTGTAAGTCTTTCCACGATCGCCAGATATCTGAATCTTTTAAAACCTTTCACTTTTGATGTGCACGAGATGTAAAAAAAAAAAATTAAGACAAGAATGGTTAGTCCAAAATAACATTTTTTTTATTAAAACTCAATTCCCGCATTAGGAATACATACTTTGCAGAACACCAAGACTCAGAACAACAATTTGTGGATCACACGAAGTGTTATCCTATGTAGGATTTGAACCCAGAACACTTGGGTCAGTAGAAAGCGGCGTGGCGTCCGCTTAAACCACTAGAGACTAGACCAACCGTATAGTCGAATATTTAGATTAATAACAATTTAAGAGAAGGCAGTGAAATATGTTCGGAGTTTAGCTTCGAAATACCGTTTCGTCCATTAGAATCCTAACACCTTCCAAAGCAATAACGTGAACATAAAAAAAACAAATGTTCTCTGTACTGTCTGGCTCTAGCCTAGAATAAAAAAATACAAGTAGATATTTTGACGTTAATAAATTAACAGCATAATTAAATTAGACTAGGTTGGTCTTTTAACGTTGAAATAAATGATTCTAAATATAGAATACCTACCGTGAGTGCTAACCCTATTCAAGCTCCATATAGCGTTGTTTAGTAATTATTTTCAATTAATATTATTAATTGGTATCGCGCTCGCTATGATCGGGCATTGTTGTGGCTGCAGGCTACTCCTCCCGTGCTCACAGCTTATCTTGTTCACTAATTTGTCCTTTGGTTCTCAGCCCTTTGAACAATTAGCTCCAAATTGAAGTCTGCAAAAGTTTTTCCAAGTTTCGAGGTTCGGTATTCGATCTCGATGTAGTGGATTTTGTTGTTTTTAATTATAGGCCTAAAAAAAAGTTTGAGACGTCTCTTCGTTTCGTGAACTCAAATTAGAAATTTGACTATTTTATGTTATTTATCGTTTTCACGCGGTGATTAGTAATCAATTGGTTATGACTTATAAAAAACAAACTGCATTGTTTTACAATGAATATACATGTCATTCATATGAATCGAATAGGTTTTATACCGAATCAGAAATATGTGTATTCGTCCATGAATATGCGGTAAAAATATTTGTTTGCATCATTGTTGAACAATAGAACGCTACGGTATTGATTGCGTACAACGATAAAAAAGTTACTAGTGGATGTAATATATTGTACAATATCATAATATCTACATTTTTATGTATGTGTCTGCCAAAGTGACTTCACATTTTATCATGGAAACTATGACCAGAATCTACGCAGCATGGTGCCACTATGGAGGTCTACTGAGGTGCTTCTGCATCATTGGGCCTCCGGTCTTGCACTCACCATCACCAACGTAACACGACAGCACGAATGCTGTCATTTTAGGTCGTTATTTTGTCAGATGGAAGCTCCTACCGGTCGAGCCGGCCTGTTTTTGGTGAAATCAGTGTGACGTGACGACTATTATCATCCTAACCGTTTCCTAAATATGTTTGAAGTCGGTGCAATGAGTTATCCTTTTCCAATTACCAATAATATATTTTTACAATCCAAATACACCAATATACTTTTTAAAATATCATACCATTATTTTAGCACGATACTGCAATTCAGAATACGCTTAGCCTTATTCGATTTATGTGCGATTTCAATAGCACACCACAGTTCGTGTCGATAGTGGTTTATGATATAAAGCTCTCACACACGATAGCAAACTACTAATAATATTAAGTGTATATGAATATTGAAAGTGGGGAATTTAAGCTTAAATATGTCTGGTTTTAGCTCGAATCTACTTATATCGAATATTATCGTTCTGATAGAAGAAAGAATGAAGGTTATTAATAAGGAACTAGGCTAAGAGAACCAGACTTGCCCTGAGTGATACAGATTAATTTGCCAGAGCACCATTCCTACCTACCTACTTACCTATCTATCTGTATAATCTCTTCTTGTCTTTATATATATAATTCTTCTGTGAGTGTGTATGTCACTGAACTACTCTCAAACGACTGGTTCCTAAAGTTTGCGCGTTCAAACAAACAAACAAACTCTTCAGATTTATATATTAGTATAGACTAGCTGACCCACGCAACCTCGTTTGCGCCTTATATTGCACGTAGCGTAAAAATTTCCCCCGTTTTTGAAACATTTTTCATTGTTGCTCCGCTCCTATTAGTAGTAGCGTGATGATATATATTCTATAGCCTTCCTCGATAAATGGACTATCCAACACCGAAAGAATTTTTCAAATCGGACCAGCGGTTCCTGAGATTAGCGTGTTCAAACAAACAAACAAACAAACAAACTCTTCAGCTTTATATATTAGTATAGATTCAGTTGCCATGCCCTTACTAATGATCCTTTCTCCACGATTATAATCTTGGAGACTACTTTTACGTTTATTTTAAGCTTTAAGTATTATAGTTTATTTATTTATATTTTCATTGTGTACAAAAAACAAAAGATGAGTTACAAAATATGCAAATGTAACCAGAGGTTATACATAATGTTGATATTAACATTTGTTATCATGCATTAGTCTCTTATTCAAATCTGACAATGTCATGTAAACGAGTGCGGAAACCACTTTATTTTAAACATTGAAGGTCGTAACCTTCCTTCTTCATGCAACGGATAGCATGTCTTGAGCTATTTTTCCTATTCATTGCTCGCTAAACTGTTGTCGTATTGACAGTAGTGACAAGTAAACAAGTCATGTACTACGATATAACTATTAAAATCGTCATTTGTTCAGTTTTACTAGTTTTTTGTTTGCTTTTTGCATATCATAATTATCTATAGTATTTTTCTTATTATTTAACGTACTAGAATTTATTATTAGTCTGGACTATTTTCGAGTTTGTATTTTGTTAACCGACTTCAAAAAAGGACGAGGTTCTCAATTAGACTGTTTTTTTTTCAGGTGACAGTAGTATAGAAGTGAATGCATGTTTTTGATTTGTACTGAAGTTGTTACAATAAGAATTATAATGAATTATAAACTACTGAGATGATCCTTGAGAAACTGTGACAAAGAAGCTAACTTATAAGCTTTAGGTTAACGAATTCATAAGACCATGTTTTTTTATGGTATATATGGCAAACGAGCAGACGTATCACAGAGAGCACAGACAGAGCACTCAGTGAAACACAGCGCAAGCGCTATTTCACACCGGTTTTTTGTGAGGCCGTGGTATCACTCCGGTCGAGCTGGCCCATTCGTGCCGAAACGTGGCTCTCCCATGGTTTATTTGGTTTTTCAATATTTTAAACAATATTTAATACTTGTCAACAAGATTTTTTAAAACTATTACTCGTATACGTAAAGCTTTTGATAAAATTTATATAGCCTTCATCACCCGTGCTATTATTACAAATCTAATGACACCTCATTCACTTAAATGGGTTCAGTACTTTAGGCATACAGTACCGTGGTGGACCATAGGAAAATGTATACCTTTTAGTATAAGCTGCCAAAACTATTACCTTTTTTGTTGGATTCGCAGTAGTCGGGTAAAATAATTAATTTCTAACCTTAAAATGCCATTTAATACTTACATTTATGATATTTTGTTATTTAACGTTCTTAGATTTATGATGTTTACCTTGATCCTTGTTAGCTCTGATACGTGACCCCAAGATTATCATCTTAGCAACGGTACCAGAACTAAATAGTTCGTGGTAACTTGTACCTACGCTTCGCAGTATTTTTTTTTGTATAGCCTTTAGTAGAAAAAAATGTTTTCCCGTGTTTAGATGTATATCAACAAAAAGTTAAGCTGTTTCCTTGTTGAAGACCTGTTCCTTTGCTGGTATTCATTATTTATTTATCTCTTATGAAATGAAGCTAGTTTTTGCACGCAGTTTCTCTTACTGTATTTTAGTAACATTCCTTAACCTCTGACATGTAAAGTGTTTAATCAATAAATGTGTCGCTGATTAAGATGTTTGATAAATAAAGACGCGTAGAATATTCACTAAATTTTCCGTAAAAAACCCAAGTTTCGTTTTCATAACAAAACAATAACGATACTCAATGAACTGGAGTTACTGAATGTAGAACATTATTGAACCAACAAATATATCACAATCAAATAAAACAAGTCTACCAAACAATGCTCCATTAAAACTTCATAGTTAGTGGTAATAACATAGATTATTGTAGTGCACACATTCTGTAGGCATACTCCGGGTTTATTGCCCTTAGGGAAAACCTGCTTTCGACACGACAATATTGATTTATTCATAGAAATTATCGTTATTTGACCGTCAACGGTGAGGGTGGATGGTCATTGTAATGACAGGCGTCGATCACACCGGTGTCAAGGTATCGGGATCGAAGTACAGAATTATTTGTTTTCACACTGACATAGGCATCGCTATATATAGGGCTGTCAAAAGTGAAAAGTACCGACGTTTTAAATTTTGATGTTCTTAACTAAAATTGACAGTTTTGGTAATAGAATATAGGTTATTAGGTTCAATTTTTGTCTTTGTTCCCATTGTTTTTCCAATAACTCTGTCCCATTCTGTTTCGGTTCTACTTACATTAAAATTAGATTCCAAGAGTTGCCGTCAGGTAGGGCTGCATATTACATAGAACCTAAATAATATTGGGATAATAGAATTAAAAGAAATTCATTTTCTAAATATTATGACACGGCATAAGAAAAACTAATGTGTGATAACCCTATATTTAAAGCTTAGACATGGCAAGTACATATATTATGTATAGTTTATGTGGGCATAGTCGATATTATTTTGTACAGCAACTATGAGAGCATGTCATATTCAAGTAGTAGTTTTACGTAGATTGTAAACACCAGATATCGATATTTTAATGACCTACCTGAAACTTAGTCACTTTTTAGTAAAATAAAAAGTATTAAACTAACTTCGGCGCCATGCTATGTGTTTTACAAACATGTTTTTTGTAATAACTAGTCATTACTGTAAAGTTTCGAAAGTGCCTGGAAAGGCTTACCTACTTGAAATAAAAGCTATTAGATTTCAAATTTGGGCGCCATGCTATTTGTTTTACAAACATGTTACTTGTAACAAGTAAAATTTTAACAAAAATAAAACCGACTTCAAGGTTTGACTCGATTTATCTTGGATGCCATCATCAGATCTTAGTGTCCTTACCATGGTACCACCGTTGAGATATCTCCTTTTTATTAAAAAAGAATCACCAAAACCGGTTCATAAACAACGAAGATATCCGCGAAAAAGCATAAAATATATATATATATATATACGGTCGAATTGAGAAACCTCCTCCTTTTTTTGAAGTCGGTTAAAAACTAGTCATTACTGTAAAGTTTCGAAAGTGCCTGGAAAGTCTTACCTACTTGAAATGAAAGCTATTAGATTTTAAATTTGGTCGCCATGCTATTTGTTTTGCAAACATGTTATTTGTAACAACTAATCATTACTGTAAAGTTTCGAAAGTGCCTCGAAAGGCTTACTTACTTGAAATGAAAGCTGTTAGATTTCGTAATGTTTACTTGAAATAATGAAGTCCAAAATTTAGTGTCATTGTATCCAAAATCAATTGAACTAAGCACCCTTCAATTTACTTTAGATTTCTATTATTTCTAATTTGGTTACAGTTTACAAAAATAATCTACACATAATCAACGTAGAGCTTAAATAAATTTGAATTTTATGCTGTTAATATTATTAAAAAGCTTTAACACTTAGATTTTTTTTTGGAAATTTCATCCCATTTTGGTAAAAATAAGGGATGAACGGTTGTACTGTGGAAGTATGACACTTTCAAAGTAAGAAACACGAAAATAGAATCATGTGAGCGAAGTCGCAGGCAATGGCTAGTTCAATATAAAAATAAACACAACAGTAAGAGATTGATGATATATATTGCTTGCAAAGTTAGGGGCAGATAGTGCAAATCGTAGTACTGCAATGCCTCACAGGGAAGGTGATCCATTTCAATTGGTTAATTTTTTCTTCGCCCTAGGGGACAAACGGGAGCTGTCTAATATGTGCAATTGTTCTTTTTACTTTCGATAAGCGATTGCAGTGTTGTTCAATTGTAATTGGAATTCACGAATGTATTTTTAGCTTTCTTTATGAAGTACAACTTTCGCACTATGAATTTTTAGCTTTCTTTATGAAGTACAACTTTCGCACTCGGAATATTTACTTAAATAATATACATGAAACGTATACAAATAACACTCAGACTTAGAACACCAATTTGCGGTTCGCACCAAGTGCTATCCCATGTGAGATTTGAGCACACACAACACCGTGGAAAGGCGCGATGGCCGCTTAAACCACTTCGCCATCCTTTTAGTTTTTCTTCTTTATATCATTGAAAGACTACTATGATATAAATATCACTTTTTAATCATGTGATTTGAGATGGTGATTGTTAATAAATTAAATATGTATATATGCGTGTTAGAAATACAGACGATAAACCTCCAAATAAAACGTTTCCGGTATACCATCAACTGTAAATCAAAGTTTTAAATTAGTAATAATCTTACGTTACAAGAATATATTTTAAGATCATAAAATTATTTTTATACATATGTAAAGTAGCTGACGGGATGCCTGACAAATCTTTTTTTATTTGTAAGTATTAAAAGACATTTATAAGTCGGACTTTACAGCTAGAAGGCGCCTCTGTTCTGCCGATATAATTTCCGAAGACAAAATATTTTTAAGAACTTCATTCGCGTCGCGACGAACAACGAAAATAGTCCTTGTATGCTATAAACGACGACATCCATAATGCACATTTAATATCACCTTCACGATCACACAATACAAAACCTATGTAATAGCGTTATATTGTGTCATACGACATGGGAACGGACGTTGATAGTTTTTGAACAATGGCTGCGGGGCCATGACCTTCGGGGAGCAATTAAAACTGTCCAACTGATTCATTCTATGGACGTGACAAATTGATGATGTGCTATTGGTTTCGTTCTTACTATAGATTATTTGAAGTGATATTTCGTAATGGATTTACTTATTGATTTATACACTCATGCTTATGTTCATGAAGAGTTAGGCACAGGGTTATTATTCTGTGGTTTTAGTTCTACTAACACGCCATGGTAGACAAGCCTTTTTACGTTAACTAACTGTGACCAGTTTAACAATTGGGGATTCAGTTAACTTTATATAGAAGTGAAGAAGAGGTAATCATTAATATATTATTATCAACGTTTTACTGTTTTATTTATACTTAATTGTATGAACATGTTTCCTTCATTTCATTACAAAATAGTTTTGACTGTTTCTTTTATACCTGACGGCCTAGTTAGTAATATAATTTGTTCTTCAATTATAATATGTATGTCTGTTATTATATGTATATACATATTGAGTAGCAAATGAACTCCAAGATTATTTACCATCCAATTATTTTTATTGAAAATCATTAAAAATTAATCAACCAATATAGGTGAACGGTTTTCCCTTTCGTTACTGACAGCTATTAGTAACGATTTACAAACAATTACGCAAATTTAATGACCTAGTGACTAATTGCCCGATTGGCAGACTTTGTACCGCACGTGAATTTGTAACGAAGTGTCTTTACTGAATCAATTACATTACTATTGGGCAAAGCCCTGTAACGGTAGATAATGTGGCCTTACTGATTTTTGATTGAGTTTGTTTATTTACTCTGTGGTTCACCGTTAAGTAAAGCCTTTTGTTTAGTTACCTATAACTGTTTCTGAACGTTTTTTATCACGATCTATAAATTGCAGCAAGTTGCTTTTGAGATGGTTCAGTGAGTAATATGCGTAACAGATCTCCGAGGCAATTAACACCATAGTGGCTAGTAGAGATTACAGTACAGAATTTGCTTCGCAATTGCAAAAGACAAAACATAATACAGTTATATCTACATCTAATGAACTGTTATTATTTACAGCGTGTTTATATGACAGGCCAATACGTATAGTAAGTATATCTAAGCTACCAGCATAGATTTTACTTGTCGTTTTCATTAAGTCTAAACATAAAAATCATCTCATAAAAACTGCCTCGGTGGCGCAGTGGTAGCGTACGCGACTGCTGTTCTTGAGGTCTCGGGTTCGATTCCCGGGTCAAACCAAATGTTTGTATGATCTGCAAATATTTGTTTCGGAGTTTGGGTGTTTTCTATGTACAATATGTATGTATTTACAAAAAAAGTATATAAGTATTTACATCAGTTGTCTAGTATCCATAATACAAGCTCCGCTTAGTTTGGGACTAGATGGCGTTGTGTGTTAGATGTCCGAAATATTCATTCATTCATCTGATTCAAACGTTTGATTTAATACCTTTAAATGAGTAATTCTTGTTTATTTACATATATACTCTGCTGCTAATCCGAATCTCGGAAACGGCTCTATTGATTTTTATGAAATTTAGTATGCAAGTGGTTTCGGGGGTAATAAGTCGATCTAGCTAGGATTCAATTTTAGAAAATTTACTAAAGTAAAAATAAAAAAGAAATAAAAGCATCCAGGTAATTGATTCTAAATGGATACAAGAAAATAATCGAAAAAAAAAATGTTTCTAACTATTTTTTCTACCCATTTATTTATATGTAATTGACACATATGTTATACTGTGTTATATACTTGTTTGTGTGTTATACTTCTGAAGAGGTTAACAAAATACATCTTTGTTGTGGATTACGCCACTAATATGAACATACATGAAACTATTTTCGAACGCTCTTGTCACTTATGACAATGACAACTAGTGACGTAGATAAACATGGAGCAATGTCTAATGACGTAATAACGATTGTCATCAATACATTATTGAATACGTTGCTATTTTAAGACATGAGTTCTATGAAGAAAGTTTACATTCGCTTACAAAGTCTATAGGATTTACCGAAGGCGATGAGAGACACAACAGCGTTCTGCCCTGGGGGTGACTTTAGTCGGGAATGTACCTTATAGGGAGGTAAGGCAGAGGGGACTCCAGAAACCGCTTGATGTGTCCCTGGAGTTCGTCCCGACTATTGAGGTAGGTAGGTAGATAGGTAGTTTAGTGACGAGACCGATTCTCCGGGAGTATTTTTCAAGAACATGCAGTATAATTTATAGAAACTTAATGCTAAGAAAACACATTCTATAAAATGGAGTAACACGTAATTTTTTTTGTGGTGGTTGTTGCAAGCGAGCATGTGTATCACTTGATGGTAAGCGATTACCGCCGCCCATTGACACCCGCAACACCAAAGGCGTTACAAGTGCGTTGCCGATCTTTGGAGGATGAGGAAAGGGAGGGGTTGGGTATGGGTCTCCGGTATCCTCACTTACTCGGTGAAACACCGCGCAAGCGCTATTTCACACTGGTTTTCTGTGAGGCCGTGGTATCACTCCATTCGAACCGGCCCATTGATGCCGAAGCGTGGCTCTCCCACGGAAATAAAAATGAAATTTTATATGTGATGACATACAGGCCCACTGTCGTCATAACAGTGGGCCTGTATGTCTTTATCGAAACTCTTGATACTTAATACTTATTGAAGTATACTTCTGAAGATACTTTTTGACATAGTCTGAATTGACGCAGACGTCATCGTCAAACATACGAGCGACGTACGTCGGAACCGTTACTTCAATCAAATAGATAGATCTGTTAATTGGAGGGAGCGAATGATCTAAATCATTGCGCTTCCTACACATATGGTCATTGTTAAAGTCTTCCTGTTTGAGTTTCGAATCCTTTGTCGGGCTTTTACTGTAGTTGATAGCTAATAATAGCGCGCGTTAGCTATTATTAGCTATCAACTACGGTATGAAACCGATCGATGTCAATTCGAACATTAAGAACGCAACATAACGATTATAATTTCGTTTTTTATGTGTTTTCATTTCAAAGATGTGTTTTCTTAACTTTTTTGTTTCTAGAAATTAAACGCCTTTTATTGAAAACTGTTGGTTTAACACCTGTTGAACACAATTTTATTAAAACGTTAATAAAATAATTGTAACGATAGAAATAAAAATATTCTATTCAAAGGTTAGGTTAAAATATAACTTCCATTGTACTACTGTTACACAGTACAACACTAGTAAATTGTGTTTTTATCGTTTCTGTTTTAATGTCAATACATATTTAAGATATCTTTTTTTAAACACAATTCTTTAAAAATTGTTTGTTACAAAAAGTATCAAAGTAATTGAATTTTGTTTCAAAATTCAGCAAATCTAAAGAACCTAGCCTTTGTAATCATATTCCTTTACTGTATTACAATTAAGCAGCACCTCCGAATCCATCCACAAAAGATACTATCCGTTTCCTTTACAAAAAGCTTAAGATCGGGTCCTTTTCAAGTATAAACAAGGAGATTTCTAGGAGCTCCTACATTGTCCAAGCTCATAATATCGTTGGCCTTTTGAAGGCGGGAGCAGGAAGCGCTTTGTCCCCGCACTAATTAAACCCTCTCGGCTTGTCGCGACGCTGATAACTTGTGGAGTTGCACGAGACCATAGCAGACGGGCAACTTAATCGACATCATATCATGCGTGACGTAACACTGATATTGATATTTTTAAAGACTAATAACATCTTTAAACAAAACCGATTAAGGTCGCAATTGAAATAACATTGAAACTTTGAAACTTTGAAGAGTTTGCTTATCATTAATGTTCAACTGAGGCCATCTATTTAATTTCAAAATCAAAAAGCTTTTACTTCAAGTAGAACTTTTCAGGCACTTTCCAAACATTATATTAATGACTCCAGTTGCGTGCTTCCAAAATGTTATTCCTGTAGAAAGAACCGGCAAGAAATTCCATAAAAGTCTATATTATTGATAGTGTTTAAATCTTAATTAAACTAGTTTAATTATTATTTAAAAATAATGTGTATAATTATATAACGCTTGAATTAGAAAGCAAAAAAGAGATTTAAAAAATTAAAAACAATTGGGAATTTAACCATGCTATTGATAAAAAACTTAAAATGCAAATAAGCATGGTGTTTGCGTGTCCATAATAAATAAATTAACGAGAAACGATTACTTAACCACAGATCAGAGCTTAGGTGCTTAGTGTTTATGTTGATAACAGAAGTAATAGTCATGTTGCTATTGACATTTGTTAAGTTATTTTACATGTATTTTTTAAAGCTTTGTGTATAATTTTAAACCCAATCACAAAGGCAACAAGCTTCACTATTGCTTACATTTTACGATAATTAATTTAAACCGGACTTTAAACGGATACAAATGTGATTACGGCCTTGTTAGATAATGCAGGTATCTAAAGTGGTCTTACCTTGATAGCTATTTAGTATTGTGAAGACAGTAGTTTCAATATTTTTTCCATATGTAAGGTATTTTTTGCTACTTTGTTTGCGTTATAAATTTGTTTTCAAAATATCTGCTCCCTTATTTCTTATATATATCCTATATATATCTCTAGTTCTCCTGCGACACAGTTTTGTGTTTTCTAACACCTAACATCAAACATCTAACAAAATATGGACGTGGCCTAACTGTTTTGTTAGGTCAAACAAGCAAACATGTTATCCGATCCGCGTTTGCTTGCGGGGGAGGGCCAATTTCAAAACAAAATGTTAGCCAATAATGCAAGTGATAATATGCAAGAGAGAGAGAGATTGTAGAAAGAACGCGAAACACTTATATTTTGGCTAAATGGACGCTTACTCTCGCGGCAATTAGGTTCGGAAAGGTTTAATCTGTGTTGCTGTACAGTTGCTCGTCTACGTATCACTAACTCATCCCTCTGGCGCTGTTCCAAACCAACTGACGCCTGTTCCCGCGCTTTCTACAAGGTCTAGATGTGTTATTTATTTTGTTATTACAGAGAATAAAACCTCCTTCAAGTCGTGATACGTTTGTGTCGTATTTGCTACTGATGAATGGGACGGCCAACTTTTGTTTTGGCGATAATCACTTAAAAAGGCGTTGTTTGTGTCAAAAAGAGACAAAAAATATTAGCTTTAAGACTTTCTTTTACACGTTCCTTTTAACGAAATCACTCTTAAAATTTTTAAAAGAGAGTGAAAATGTTGTTTTTTAACTGTAGCAACTATTCATATTATTCGACTGTAAATCGGGACTTAATCGCGGTAATATCACCAAGGTATAATACCTTGGTATAATACCTAGTTATAAAACTAACGTAGTCTGTCAATGCTAGTTAAGTTTAAATTCCCGTGTGGAATGGCGCCGTAAGCCGAAATACAGGTTTCTACCTGGTTTGGCAAAGGAGGCTATCTCATGTTCGATTTGTAACTTAAACTAGTTTTAAGTTGAACATATTGTATTTGTTTTTGTTTTAGTGCGATTAATGTTTTTAATATTATTATTATTTTAGTTCGAAGGACGTGATTTTCAGTTAGATCCGGGACAGACCGGGTATTAAGGGTTGAGGGGAACTTGCCGCAGAGACCTTGGTAATTGGTAGATGATGATTTCACGATTGCTTATGATAAGAATGTAAAATAGATCATAATAATAGGTCTTTGAAATTGCCGTTTTGTATGCAATAAGTGAAAGTACTTATTTTTTCAAACTTTTTTATTTCTGTTATTCGAAGTAATCACCCATGCAATCGACGCATCTTTGACAACGCATTGGCAGTTTATTGATGCCTTTCTTGTAAAAATCAGCTGGACGGGAGGCAACAAACTCTTCAAAGGCATTTCGTATTGCCTCTCGGGAATTTAATTTTTTTTCACTAAAAAGCTGTCTAAATTTTGGAAAAAGTAATAGTCGGTAGGTGCAAGGCCTGGTGAGTATGGCGGATGAGGGAGAGCTTCCAACCCCAGCTCCAGCTTGGAGACTGTCTGTTGGACGGGACACACAACTTTTTAGTGGGTAAAAAAATCAATTCTAAAATTAAAGTAGCCTAAGTTATTTCTTACATCATCAGCTAACTGCTAGTGAAATCCCATCGAAATCGATCCAGCCGTTCCAGAGATTAACCGGAACAGACAGACAAACAATTCAAAAATTGAATATTGTGATGTAGGGACCGAATATACTTTCATATGCATGTAGTAAAAAACTGTTAATTTATTCGATCATAATTTACATAAATAACACAAAAAGACAATCAGTCCTGTGAGAACCTTTTCAAATTATAAAAACAAAAAAAAAAAACAAAAAAATATAAAATAATTATAATGGGTATCTAAGATCACCATATAAGGTTTTTTTATTAATGTATCGGACCTCTAACTTGTATGTCTTTATATGGTCACACTAATATATAAAGGCGAAAGTTTGTGAGTGTGTCTGTTTGTTACTTCTTCACGCAAAAACTACTGGACGGATTTGGATCAAACTTTCCAGCAATATAGCTTATACATCAGAATAACACATGGGCTAACTATTTGCCGCGATAATCGACATACACGCGGGCGGAGCCGCGGGCCACTGCTAGTATTTAATAAATTGTAATAAGTATCTAAGATCACCGTATAACATTTTTTTATTAATCTATTGGACCTCGAACTTGTGTATCTTTATATGCCATGAATACAAAAAATAATTAATCCATATTTAGAGACCAACTAAAAATATTATGCTAATATGTTCAATTTATACTCTACCAGGGAACACGCCCGCTCCATCTTATCATGCTAAGTAGATTTTGAATAGAACATCAAGTACTTATACGAGTTAAAAGATTTTGCTTTATTGCCCGACTGCGCCAGAAAGAAGGTGTTTTTTTATTTGTTTAAAAAATACAACTCCCGCATTAGGAATAATACCTCCTGTGTCGTGAGGGATTTTACAAACATACATATAAAGGACACAAAGAACATCCATATTCAGGACAGCAATATGTGGATCACGCAAAGTGTTGTCCCGTGTGGGATTTGAACCCACGACACTTGACGCAGTAGAAAGCGGCGTGGTGATCGCTTCAACCACTGAGTCAACCGTGCTTTCACTAAACTATTACTACTACATACTATTATATTTGACTAAGTAAGCTTAGATAACAATGCATTATTCAGTCGAATGTTATATCATCATCAACCACAGTCCACTGCTGGACATAGGTATCTCCAATTACAACCCATTTGGTTCGATCCTCGGCTTCTCGCATCCAGCTCCTGCCAGTCGTCTTTTTTTTTTGTATACGGTCAAACGAGTAGACGTATCACTTGATGGTAAGCAAATACCACCGCCCATGGACACCCGTAACACCAGAGGCGTCACAAGTGCGTTCCGACCTTTGGGGAATGGGGAAAGGGATGTGGGGAGGAGTTGGAGTATGGACCTCTGTCTTGCGCACATCATCACTCCACCTAGCCTGTGAACGTCTAACACTACGTTTGCCGAGACGCGGTCTCCATTTAAGAACCGTTTACCGCAACGGTTATGTATATATGGTGATTTATACGTCACGTGTATAATATACATATGTTATGATACCTGTTTTTCTTCTTCTCAGTTTCAAGAACTCAGGTTTTAATAATACTTGTAATACTTCCATTCAACGTCATCGAAATATTACTCGGAATTAAGTTAATAGTTCTCCCACGTTTATGTAACCTTTTGTTTTAATATTATACTATTTTTGTTATATAATTAATCTGGCATTGTTATCATAATTAAAGTAGAGAGAAAATATATTTTTATTTACTGACTTTAATACGTCTACGTCACGATGAATCGTAATAAACTGTATTCAACATTTCTTAATTTTCCGCCTCTAGGAGTGCTATATTTTCTTCAAATTAAATGGGATTAACTGGGAACGACAGTTCATAAAGATGGAATTCTCATAGAACAAACAAAATAAATAAATATAACCTTACTACCTACCTACCTACCTAACCTACTCGGTTAAATTGGTAAAAAATAAGAAAGTGTGTAGTAAAGAAAAAAGAAAGAAATACATTTATTAGTGACACTCACACAAAATAAACATAAAAGAGGGAAAAATAAAAAAAAATACAAAAGTAAACAACAAAGAAACAATTTAAAAAAACTCAGCGTATGCTACGGTCCTAAAAGTCACTACAGCCACGGTACGTATATTAGATTCTGTCAACCCATTTTTTTAACCGACTTCAAAAAGGAGGAGGTTTCTGAATTCGACCGTATACATTTTTTTTTTATGTGTGTTCGCGGATAACTTTATGAACCGATTTTAATGATTCTTTTTTTAATGGAAAGTAGATATCTCAACGGTGGTACTATGATGCTAAGGTCTGATGACAAGGACACTAAGATCTGATGATGGCATCCAGGAGAAATCGAGTCAAACCTTGAAGTCAGTTTAATTTTTGTTAAAATTTTACTTGTAAATTCGTTAAAGGCACTTTCCATTTTGGCCTGTCTGTAACGAAGGCTATAGGTAGGTGTAATATTAAATTTCAATTTACAGGAGTGAAGTAGCGATGCTATGAGGTACAGATTGTAAAATTATGAACATTAACTGAATATATTGAACCCACGGAAAAGTCACCAAAAATAGTAGTAATAACACTAATAGTATAGATGTCTGTCTTTTCTGTGTTATTGAGTTTTTCTGATTATAGAAATACTTAGTAACAGCTCGTAATTTGGAAGTTGGGATCTAAACCCCCGTGCCTCGGAGAGCCCGTAAAGCTGTCGGTCCTGCGCCTGATCTTTACTCGGTTGTGTCGGTTAACCGTCCCATCGGATTCTGAGTAAGAGGGAACAGAGAATGCACCTGTGTTTGCGCATACACTTGTGCACTATAATATCTCCTGCGTAGTTGGCTGGTCTCCGTTAAGACTGGCCCCCGTGCCCGTTATCGGCTAGGAGAACATTATCATTGGTATAGATGTCTATATTAGTAAATTATAATAATGTTACCTTATTAACAAAATTGAAGAAAATTGAAGATCAGTAAAGCTTAAAGGCATTGACATAATTTTGTATCTAACTAAACGATTTGTTTTTGTCTTAATCCAAAAAATGTTACCGCACAGTGCGTAGGCGCCTCTCACTCACACATAGACGTATTTGACCCTATTGGCTAAAACGCACTCGCGTCGGCATGTTCTATTAGATGGTTAATACACTGACCTTCGATATTATAAATTAATAGTTCAAATAATAATTAATTTCGTAGCAAATTTTGTATTATCTCCATATATTTGTAGATATTTCTATGTAAAATGTATGGACGTATATGAATGTATTAACAAAAAAGTATAAAGGTATTCATACCAATGTAGTTTCCATAGTACCAGATTTGCTTAGTTTAAAACCGAATAGCACAATGAGTTAGATGTCTAAAATAATACTTTTAGTTTAATTGCAATTTTTTGAACTGTTATACATTTTTACAACAACATAAAGGAAATCTTATTTAAAGATTCAATGTTAACCTACTTTTAAGTAGAACAGAGATATGAGTAAAACGTTATAAGATTACAACTGACATCTGTTTTGTTCTGAATGCCTTGATAACGCATTCATATAGGTATTGAGACATGAACTCAAACATAAGATAGAGTATTAGTTTTGTGCAAACAACAATTCATTTTTGAGTACACATTTACACAGGTTTTAGTATATAAGTGTTATATGTATTGTGAAATCTGTTGAGTTCTGAAATTATTAATTCATTGCCGTAGTGTAGGATGCCCACTGGCCAGGTGGAACAACGACTTGCGCAAGATGACTGGCAGGAGCTGGATGCGAGAAGTCCAAAATCGATCTGAGTGGCGAGGCCTATGTCCATCAGTGGACAGCAATAGACTGACGATGATGGATTTGTAACAAGAAATTGTCGCTTGTCATATATAAGGATTGACATGATCTCTAAAAGTTACAGATCCACAAAGTACCTAGGTACTACTTCAAACAACGATAAAGTAATTGTGACTTCTAAGGTGCCACGCGGTGGTCACTTTCCATCACTTGTATCCCGTAGGTACCTGTATTATATTATACTAAACATCGGCGGCTGTCAGATGTCTGCTCTGTTGCTACTTAGTACAAATTTTTTGTACGTACAAATATGTTGATATGCTTTAGTCTTAGTCACATTTAACATAACATAAGAAAACGTACTGTTGGCGTCAAAATCTCATATTTTGCATTACGTAATTATGTACTTATGTATACTTCTACTGATAATGATCATTTCCGGATGATAGAGGAAGAATTAATTAAAACATATTGTGTTCTCGATGCCTATAACTTATATCTTTACTATTGTGATAAGATACAAGTAATAGAAATTTTTCAAGTTTGAAAATAATTACATATAAAACGTTTTTCATTTTTCTCATAAGTGAAACTTTTACATATTATTGGATTAATACCTTCATAATAAGGTTGCAAAACCGACAATTTAATCTCGTTAAACTTCGATAAAAATAAAACGTGTAGGGACCACGCGTGTGTAAGTTCCATTAAAATAATTAGCATTCGACCTTGCGAACAAAACGTGACTAACTTCAACCGGTCGTCAACTGGATGAATATTCTCTATGGCATCACAACTTTTGAACAACTTGGAACTTTAGTTTTAAATAGTTATAAGAGATGGAGAACGACCGAGTTGGGAAGCGTCTTCGTCTTTTTTAAGTTTTAACCCTGCGAAGAATTGTAAGCACAGAATCAGAAAGTAATGTGAGCTATGCCGTTCCGATTTCAAGATCTCTCAGTTGTACGCTGGATTATTCAAGTGGCGCGGCGTAACCTTAACTACAGACTTCCAAGAGACATCTAAAACACATAATCTTTTTTATTATATCATTATAGAGTAATCACAGCCAATAAAATCTTACTTCTTACATCTTTTTCTAAATTATCGGTATATCGGATCTCTCGCTTGTGCTCACCGAATGAAATATTTATCAATACTAGAAGCGGCACCGGGAAGCGGTCTGTCTGCCTTGTAATAGTAAATTAAGATTGTAATATATACATGACATTGCTTCTAATTCTGTAACTGTGACGTTTTGTCTGTATTACGTGTATACGATGCTACATTTCATTCATGTTTACTCCTACTATTGCTCCTATGTTTTGAGTATTTTCGTCCGGTTAGTCGTTTGTTGATACGGAAACCGGATTTTTGGCTACGGTATTTAAGGGTTATGTAATTGATGACCGAGTTTGATATTTCTTAGTATAAAATGTCAGCTGTTGAATTGGACTAATTTGACAAACTTTCACTGTACCTGGGACATGTGAATTTTGCAGCTGTTCCTAATAATATGTTTAAATAGTTTTATTAAAAGTAAGTAGTTTTAAGTACAATAATTTGTTTTTGAGGAGAAATGTTTTGGCTTCAGCTCCAGACTGATACTAAACTAAGCCGAGCCTGAACTATGGTGTTGATATCAAAGATTACTGATAAACATATATTTTTGAATACGTATCATATTATAGACTAGCTGAGCCCCGCGGCATAACATCAACCTTATTTTAGATAAGTTACTCCCCGCATCATCAGCTACCTGCCAGTGAAAGTCCCGTCAAAATCCGTCCAGCCGTTCCAGAGATTACCCGGAACAAACAGACAGACAGACAAAAATTTTTTTAACTACAGTTTTGATACATGTATCGTGTATGTATATATATGCATTGATTAAAAAGCTGTTATTTTAATATTACAAACAGACACTCCAATTTTATTTATTTGTATAGACAACTAGCCTAAAAGCAAATTACGTTAAAATTGGTCCAGCCCTTCCAAAGATTAGCCGGAAGAAATGGATAACCAGACAGACAAAAATAAATAAAAAAGTTATTTTAGTATATGTATCGTGTATACATACATATACATTTAGTAAGAAGCGGTTATTTTAATATTACAGAGACTCCCATTTTATTTATTTATATATAGATAAACACAAAGGTTTTTTTTTTTGTTTTCTGTGAGGTCTTGGTATCACTCCGGTCGAGCCGGCCCATTTATGGCGAAGCGTGGCTCTACCACGGTATAGTTTGGCGGTGTTTCACGGTTGGCATGAACATCCATCGGTATTAGGAAGTCAGTGTCCTCAAATATGCTGACAACTAGTTCAACCTTCGTATTCAGTTCACCCAGGTTCAATGCCAGTCGCTCCGTGGAAAAACTTACATACAGGTATAAATATGGTTCGGGTATGGGCCATAGATATCATGTAGTGTCCCGTATCCTAGACAAAATTTCATAGTGATGGTAACGGATACGATATTGCAGCTAAATTAACAAAACACATTCGCATTCAATATATTTCATACAAATATATTACACAAAGTATAACATTCCGAGTCCAACACAACATTTAAATAGGAGAAAGACACGAAAATGAAATATTGAGATAAAAATAATTAAAAGACACACACGCACGCCATTATCAAAACAGTTATTTAATATAACACAATTATTTAAAGATAAATTCAATGATACGAGAAGAATTAGAAATGAGTCCATAAATTCGTTTCGGTTCTCTTCCTCAGAATTTATCTGACATATTTATGAGCTAGATAATGTAACTCGTGGATATTTAACGATGGCTGTATCTTTACTATTAGTGTGAGTATCACGAGTTGGTGACGTAACTACAGTAGTTACGGTTTGAAAGTATATTGTTTTTTTTTTTTTTTTTTTTTTTTTATATTTGTCCCTGCCAAAATGACTCTACTCTGCCTGATGGAAAGCATGAGTAGAATCCAAGAGTGGTGGTCACCATACTGCGAATGAAGACAATGCAACAATGCAGCATGGTGACCCACACCATGGCGGGCTAGTGATGCTTCTGCATCATTGGGCCTCCGGTCTCGCACTCACCAACGAAACACGACAGCATGATCGCTGTCATTTTACGTTGATTTTCTGTGCGAGGGTAGTACCGCCCCGGTCGAGCCGGCCCGTTCGTGCTGAAATCAGCGTGGCTCTACTACCTTTTATATTATTTTATTATTAAATATTCTAATAGACACATAAAATAACCATAGGTTGATCTGTGAGATTTAAGTAAATTTAAGTGCTTTTTCAGTAATGTAATGTGTTTTGCTCAGATGCATTCTCTTAATGCGTATAAATGTTACAAATGAGAAACATTTCCAGAACATTAAGTACTCGGCTATTGTAATATTACATATCTAAATGATGTAAGTAAACTTTTGTAAAAATAGAATGCCATAAATTGCGAAACACTTTTTTCAGTAAGGCTTTAAATAAAGTTAATAACGATGCCTTTATTTACTTTTATATTCATTTATCTACAAATCAATTACATTGAAAAGTATACATATGTAATTTATTAAGTAACTTTAAGTAATTTAGTAAGTGACATTGTTAACATATCATGGAACGCGAAAGTTTAAAAGTTAGTATAACTATTATTAATTTGTTTCATTCCATTTCCTATAAATTACATTTTTCTTCATCAGGGCCTCTCTTCTAATATGAAAATTTGGTTTACTTTGAAATATCGAAAATACTTCGCTAATATCCTACCCTACAAAATGTTTTTAAAAACCTTGGCAGTCCGTTAACTACTATATATATACTAGCTGAACAGGCAAACGTTGTTTTGCCATAATAATAAAAACAATAGGAGTGGGTAACTCTTATCATTTAGGGGTATGAAAAATAGATGTTGGCCGATTCTCAGACCTACTCGATATGCACACAAAATTTCGTAACAATGACCGCGACACGAGAATTTGATATATTAGATTAATTTCATAAGAATAAATTAAATTTTGTTTACTAGCCTCGCTATCGATACGATTTCATAGTAGTAGTCCAGTTACCTTCATATATGGTCAAGATTAATGACATTCGATTCGACGTTATCATCATTTTTATCAGAGTGACGTATTTTATAGGCAACCGTCGTACTGTCCGTGCTTGTTTTATTCATTCTAATCGGCATTTAATTATTTAGGCAATGCATTCATTACTAATAGCTATTAGTAGCTACTGTACTGTACTGTACAATATGTTGTTTTTCATGTCTTGGTTGATTAATATTTCCAGGTTGAATTTTGATATCATCAGATCATTATACTGATTTGGAAGGAATTTATGACATGGATTTGAACCAGGCGAGGTCCATACTTTTGATGTTGACAAGCTAATGTTGCACTACATAAATAATAATTTTAATTTCACTTTGAAACGATAGAGTTTTGAGGTTATCCATAAAAATACTACAGAACTGGTTCTATTTTATTTGAACCCATTCCTATGGAACCAACCCTATGATCCCAAACGAACTAGAGCCTGTAATATACTTACTAACATACATACATATTATGCATAAATAACACCCGAGACTAAAATATCTAGCTTATCACGCACCAATTTTCCCTGTATACGAATTGAACCCACTACTTCCGGATTAACAGTAAGTGTTTAGCAGCTAGACAAACAGCCACACAAAAGAAAAATTATATCTATACTAATATTATAGAACTAAAGAGTTTATTTGCTTGGTTGAACGTACTAATCTCAGGAAGTACTGGTTTGATTTAAAAAAATATTTCAGTGTTAGATAACTCACTTATTGAGGGAGGAAATAAGTTAATGTAACACCACGCTGCGACCAAAATAAAGTAACGTGCGAAGTATCAACGAAAAATGTTGCGAAAAAGAGGAATATTATTCCTTTGGAGTGCTTTAACGTGAACGGTTATAGTTTAGAGAGAATCGTTCTCCTTTAAAATTACTAAAAATAGTCACTACAGTATAATTATTTCTATGTTTTAAGGTTGACTCACTCTAACCTTTTTTATGGTAAACAAATTTATTCACGCTGTATAGCTTTGGGCTATGGGCAATAGGAAAAGATGAGGTTGCGCTGCTCACCTAGAGTAGTATATATACGTTCTGAACAGTTAATGAAACCAGATATTCCCATACCGAGATAGTTCCAATCACCGTTAATTTCTTAAAGAAAATGTATTCTTTGGTATTTTAATTAATTAATGTTTAATCCTCACTAACTTAACGAGATGTATCAGATCTAGTTACAGTTTCTAATGATGGGAAAGGAACGTGATTTACATTAAAAAAAAAACGTTTAACTTTAAACTGCTCATAAGTATTCAAACGTTTCAAAATGGAGATTTTAATTTTGAATTCTCATTAAATGTTCTTATATCTATATCACTTAAAATAACACCTAATTTTGAACGTGAATAATCAGTTCATTCTTGAAACAGAAGGTTTGTGGTTGTTGAAATACGTAGTTACTTTTAGAAGAAATATTTTCTTCCTAAAGCTCTTACGTCTATTTTTAGCTCTTGTGGTTACTCGGAAATCAGCTTCATTTTTACTACTGTAACTGAATACTAATATAATAAAGCCATAGTGTTTGTTCATTTGTTTGTTTATATGCGTTAATCTCAGAAACTACTGGTTCTTATTGAAAATCTGATGTTAGTACCATCAGGAGCCGAGTATCAACTAAAATCTTGCACACCTGAAAAGTTTGCATTACAATACATTTTTAAATCTTGGAGACACTAAATTCCAAAGAAGGTACGGGTGCCATATTGTTCTAATACTATAATAAAGGGGGGAACTCCCGACCAGGCTAGATTATCGCTGTGTGATAAATAGATGTTGTATTTAAAGCTTATTAGAAAGTACGTTGCTCATATTCGCAGAATAACGCTGCCGAAATGTCTTTAGTGTATATGAAAATAGACAAACAATGGACACTTCCCACGCAACATACTTGATTATTATAGTTTCCATCTTTGCTAGTGAAGTACTTTACGTTTAGGAACGGTTAGGTGGGTCTATTTTGTAGAAGGATTAGTTTCTATTCTGGTAAACAAACCTACAGCCTCGGTTACTGGTAATCATATTGAATGGAGCTTTGTGCGTTGTTTTTTTTTATATATTTCATGTGTTAGGACTGTTGTGGGCCTCCCGCATAAAAGGGCCTGATAAGGCACGGTATCAATTCGGGGAGGACCTGAAATAATATGGTCCGGGTCCTCCCAGACTAGGGCGCTACAGGACGGTTGTTGGGGTATTATTTGTATTATTTAGTGGAAATACCACATACTCCCGGCTCCTTTGTCCCCAATGAGCTTCCCGGAGATATAGGAGCCAGAAGTATGTGGTAGTAAATATCCACCAATCCACATTGACATTGAAATATATTCCAAAAGGACTATTGTTACTCAAGTGTTTGATGCGTCGATAGTAGTAGTTAAATTTCTCGTTGTTATTATTTCAATGAATACTTTTGAAAGGTATGACTTGACCCTATTTAGGTGTTAGGCGCTATTCAGTCCGTCGCGGACGGTCTGCGTGGCATCGAATAGAGCCTCATTGTATGTTATTTTCCTAAACATCTTTTTCATTTAAGAGTTCAGGGTGGGACGTGAAAAACATCTCACTAGGTCGCCATACTGTGGGTTACGTCACCATTCTACATTATCTGCATTTGCAATGAGTATGGTTAGCTACCACTCTTGGATTCTACTAATGCTTTCCATTGGACAGAATGGAGTCAATATCGAAGGCTTTATATTAAAAAAAGTAATATCTTAAAAGTTATGTTAAACATATATTTTTATATAACCCCTGCTTTATATAATTGTGTCAAACGGGTAAAATAACATAATTGTCATACCTTTTATTGCTGTTACAAGTGTTTCAATTGCTAATTACCCCATTTTGAACTCCTTTGATCATCTGAGTAATGCTTGATTAAGTTCATATCAAAGCAACTCGTTACGTATTCGTAAAATGATCTCCAAATATTCTGTGTTATTGATTTGTACACCTATGATATGTTTATGCAATAACAGAAGTACCTATCGTAGATATAGGCTAGGTATCGTGGTACCATTCTTTTATCTAACTAAAATTATAAAACCGAAAAGTTTGTATGGATGTTTGAAATGTTTCTCTTTGAAATTTGTCGCAGAAATCTTGTTGAAATTTACAGAGATAGTTTACAGTCTGCAAAGTAACACAAGGCTACTATGGCACTGCTAAGTACACCAAGATAAAATATCTTTGATTCTGTCAAAAAAAATGTACTTTTGCTTTTTTTTTGGATGTTACTCCCTTTAGACTAAGAAATAATAAATAGGGTGATTCTTTGACTGAAGCACCAAATACTTGTAAAACACTGATCTGATATTACTGTACCATAAAAATAGTTTATTTATACGTTCAGAACGTACCCCAAAGTAACGATTCATCGTAAATCTTCATTAATATGCGCTCGACAAGCAATGCGACCGCGCCCTTCGTCATTATCAGACGTAGCACCTTCCATATCTATATAAATCAACCTAGCTTGTCCGGTGTGGGCGTTCAATATATTTCACATTAGCTTTTACCCGCGGCTCTGCTCGCGTGTATGTCGGCTATCACGGTATAAAGTCTAAATGCTATATGCTTTCATACAACTCATGCTATCTACTTAACAATTTTCATGGAAATCGAGTCAGCGGTTATTGATTTTCCACCACATTGTCGTCTTCTTAAAAAATAATTTCTGAAATGTACACCAGCATGTGTTCTTTCCCAGGACAAATCATCTATAGCAAACTTTATGTAAATTGTTTAAGGGTTGAAGCGTGAAGAGGCAACGGATAGACATACATTTTTCCATTATTGATTAGCTTATTTAGTCGTAAAGTATTTGAATTCAATTCGTGTGTATGTTGAGAGTTCATATTCATTTCAGTGACGTTCATTGTCAAGTTCGTGGTTGAAGTCTTTTGTTTTATTGTTTAGAGTTCATTTGTTTTGTTTTATAATTATTTTTTTCATATTGTGATGTTAAAACCTTTTCAATTAATTATTTGATGTAAATTGAGACTGTGAAAGTAAAAAAAAACTGACATAAAAAGAGGTTTATTCTGTAAATTTCAATGGTTTTACTATAGTTTAAAACTTTTGTGAAATTTTAATAAGCAGTCGTATTAAAATCATGGGGGTTACTAACTGCATGTCGACTACTGCTATCAGGATGATGGCCACCACTCTTGGATTCTACTCTTGCTTTCCACCAGGCAGAGTAGTCATTTTGGCAGCCATCTATTATATATAAAAATAAGGAATACAATAAATTCACAACTTCAAATTAGAAACATCCATAGCCACTTAACAATGAAGTATATGTGTAGGTGGTGTAGCTAAATTTTTAACTCGGTCGGCGGGGAGTGGACGCCGTCCATCCCGACAGTCCCCTAGAAATCCCGTAGCCATCTTTCTTACTCATTTATTAATGACACGTGGATGTTTTTCCTTTCCTTTTTTATTTTATTGTTTTATTCACGAAGCGAAATGGCGCGTCTATTTTTGCCGACGAGAATTAGGTCGCATTGGAGTTCTCACCAAATCCATAGACAATTTTAATGGTTGCGTTGCAGCTATTCTGATATATTCTGGTATCAGTTTTTGGTTACCATTTATAAAACTTGTATTACATTTTTTTTGTGATGACTTTAGTGACCAATAACGCTTTTTTGGAATATTTGCCTAGTGTCCATTCGCGGTCATAGTTCTGAACCCCAACGAGCGTCAGTGGGATAGTTATTATAAATGTGATGGAAGGTTCTGATTGTTATATAGGGACATCTGATGTACCCTACTTTTCTTATCTGATATGATGTTCTAGTAACTTAGTGGATTTTAAAAACTATTTTTATGTCCTAGGCGATACTATTTTATGTAATGTAGGCAGTTAAGTAGGCAGATAGTGAGAAAAATTTCTGTTCTTTTTTATTTGCTGAAAAGATGGTTATCCTTACAGAGATGGTTTTACCACGAGACCTATCTACCTAAACGTTTTGTCTGCATCTAAATATTAGTGTTTGATATTAAGTAGGTATAGATCTAAACTTAAATATATTGGTAATAAAATACCTTACCATATCTTTATTGAATAAGCAATTGTTTATACAAGCTCCGAGAATGATATAACCAGGAAATGTACCAAACCAGCAGAATACCAATAAAGTATTAGATTTAAATAAAGCAATAACACTTAAGAGGCACGTTATTGGCTGGTCCCACAAACACAACCTCCCTGGCGAAACACTATAAAATATATCACATCCAACCTACGGCTGAACACTAAAAGTAAGAATGCCTTGACGATAAACGTTAGGACTTGTTCTCGTTAGACGAAGTTTAGTAAGCAGTTGGAATCAGCAAAATGTGGCTGATGGATTTTACTTCCTTGAAATTACCTAATTTTATTGATTCACCATCATGAACAGTTCTCATTTAAGCCTCTTGTCTTAGAAATTAGCTTTTAATATACTGTACCAAAGCCTTTTTTTATGGAATAAGGGGCAAACGAACAGACACCTGCAACACCAGAGGCGTCACCAGCCTTTGCGGGATAGGGATGGGGAAGGGGTTATGGTATGGGCTTCTGGTATCCTCACTCACTCGGTGAAACACAGCGCAAGCGCTATTTCATACTGGTTTTCTGGGAGGCCGTGTTATCTCTTCGGTCGAGCCGGTCCATTCAGTCGGTTTAGTAGTTTGTTACCCTGACAGCTAAGCCAGTTCGAGTTCGACTCTCACTCAGGATTAATATTAAATAAATAAATATTTCGGACATCTACAACACAACGCCATCTCGCCATTTGGTCCGATCCGGGAATCGAACCCAAGACCTCGAGCACAGCAGTTGTATACGCTACAACTACGCCATCGAGGCAGTCACATAACTGCGTGATGAATGTAAACATTTTTTTTTGTGCCTAGTTATACATAATAAGTATGCGTTTAGAAACGTATATCACAGAATCGTATCCACGATCACTGACCAATAACCCAAACAAGTAAAATGAAGAATAGTAAAACTAAATAAATTAATTAAGACGAATGATTTACGCGGCACACTTGGCATTATTCCAAATAAAGCGGACAATGGCTTTCTAGGATACGAGATCACTGCGAACTTCTTTCAAACACACCTTTGTGCAAGCTCTTTTGCTATTTATAAAAAATGTACACTATTATTGTTACATACTATTGTGCTTTTAAATAAAACGCTATGCATTTCAATTGGCAAACAATTTGTAGCAAACTTTAAGCAAAATATACTCTTGTTGTAAGAATTCGGCCTTAGCGGGTATTCAAATAATAAATCAAGAGTCGTAAGTTTCAGAACATTCGTTGATATTAATATAAACTGAATAGAAACCTTAACTCATTATGCTTGAGACTGCCTTGACCGATCAAAGCAATTTATTGCTTGAAGAGAATCAAGACTGTTTGTTATTAGATATACATATTTTATTGCTTAAATTTACTGTACACGTAATGCTCTAATATTTGATACGCCTTGAAAACCAGGATTATAAGATCTGTCAATGTTTGCTTTTAGTACCAAGAATAGCGTGGTCTAAAGAAAACATTTTTACAGCATTTCAACTTGTTCTTTCTGAACTTCTATTATATTTTTTTAGTATTTCCAACTTCTTTTTATATTTTTTTTAGTAATGTAAAAACTGTTTCCTTCACATATTTATATGTAGAAATGTACTTGTACGATTAGTTGACAAGGATCGCAACGACACTCATGGACATTATATACCTCAACACTTAAAATAGTCATCTGTAAATTAATAAATCATATACAGACCAAATTGAAGAAGACTAACATTGGCAATCGAGAGGCCGTATATGTTGAACCTTAATCAACTATTACAAAAAGAATCATCAGATTTCCAATAGAGCTGATAATTTGTCGCATTAAAAATGCCATAGCAAATTGTGGTTACTCGTCGTTAACTATTTTCCCACGCAGGCTGTGTCAATGGTAAATATCACTACTACTAATATAACTGTGAACTTGTCTTAATAAATCAGTTGGTCTCCAGTTTGCATAGACCATCCCAACGTTTTCGCTGATTTCGTAAGAATTAACTACATACAGCGGAGCCATTTGGCTTTATTTCCCACAATACTCTTAGAAATCATGGCTAGAAATGACAGCTATAATAAATGTCAGGCAAATCAGAGGTAGGTAATACCTTTTAATAAGTGATCGCGTTAATTTCCGTAAAATTATTCTTAACATAATACCAGTCAATGATAACAACCTCTTCGCAGATTGCAACACTTAAAACAAACAAAATTAAATCATTATGACTTATGTATCAATAGCATTATTGTTAAATGTTTAAATATGTATAAAATTTGTAATAACAAATTCAAATGTTAAATATTATGAAAAATGCCGTGAATCTTGAAATCTATTTAAGTGACAAAAAAACAAAAACACGAAACAGTCACACTTTAATAACCATTCTACTCACAGATAAAACTAACCTCAATTTAAAATAAATCTTCCGTTTATTATACAGTAAGCATATTTTACTTTCAATGTAAGAAAGAAGCCTTTTATTTTTTTTTAGGAATTTGCCTTTAATTCTCATTTTTACAATGAGGTAAAAAGTGTCATTCATGTAAAAATTCAGAATTACCAAATAATTATATTGTATTGACAATATTAATAATTGCATAGGTGCGGACTTTGATGGATGATTCTCATTTAGCGGTTTTCTCATTAACACTCGAGTAATGGGATTTTTGTTTTTTCTTTTGCTTTTTGGTAGTTTTCGAAAGATTTAACTATAATAAAAGTAAATATGTAAAATTTCGTGATAATTCTAATCGCGATCAATTATTTATTATTCCGGTCATTATTCGCCATTCTTCTTTTGTTGACAAACATAAAAAAAAACATAAATAATTACGTTTATGTTTTAAAATAGCGTGTGCTGGTCTTGACCAATAAATACTGATTACACCAACCTTTAGTTGGACCAAGATTTGTCTGTGAGAAGCACTTGCCTTTTGCCAATAAAACTGCAAATCATTAAATCTCGTCAGAACTTAGATCAATTGGATCGTAATAAGCCTATGTAATAGTCATCTTTGATTCACAGTTCGCAGTAATAAACAGAGATATTCAAAGCATATTATTACCAATCGTAAAGGCTAGACATTGCCTAGTCTAGGCCAAATGTCTAAGATAAATGAGCCAATGACATGATATACATACACCATACGCAAGCGTTATTTACAGGTCTTTAAGGTGATTGTGTATCTTACTGATTGTGCATAAAGTTTATATTTGAATATCTTGTAAGAATGAAATGCAATCACGCCTTTGTATTCAAGACCATTGAGTGTTCACATTACTGCACGAATTCATTCTTTCATTGTTGACATGAGATGTGTTGCATCCCTTTCTAGTGTTTTACATGTGATGTGATTCTGTCTCATTTTATCGTTGCATTTTTTACTAGTGTTGTAGTGGTTCATACAATTATTCGTCATGTTTTCGTCACCATTGAAACGTAATTCAATTTTAGACAATGAAAGCTCGAGGTTTTGTTTTTGGATTTTTGTTTTTATTTTGAGCTTTGGTTGTAATTTGAGTAAGTTGTTTGTTGGAAGAATGTCGTGGGTGTTAGAGATATGTCTATGAGCGGTTGAGAGGTCAAGCTTTAGTGGGTTTTTTATTTCTTAGTAGATGTTCTATGATTGTTATAAAACCACATGGTTATATCACATTGCACATATAGTTGTAGAGAAATAAAATAGCCACTTAATTACTTACTTTACTTAAAAGGGTTTCTCTGTAAAATTTATTTGTATATTTGTTTCTGCGATTTATTGTTTGGATTCACTACACCCGGCCTTGAGAAACTGAATTGCAGGTACATGGTTGGTGGTAGTACCTGCTACCCCGTCTGCCTGTTTGCCTCCTCAATTATGAAAGAAACTAACTTTTAAGCATTATAGTCATCCAAAAACAGCAATTAATGTCAAAATATGGAGTCGCAAATCCAATTCTCGCCTTCTAGTTTTGTTCGGTTTATGGGTGCAAAATCTGAAGCCTAGATGTAACCGCAAGCTGATATCCGCTGTGTGGACCAAACCATTTCCTCTCTGTTTCGATCACACATACGGGGCATACCTCTCTATTCATAAAACCACAAAACACTTCAAATGTTTGTGTATTTCTACGTAACGTAAAAGGCGTAGAAAGTTAAAATAAATGGCCACTCAAAATCGTTATTTTAAAAATAAGTTTTAATGAATGGTTCACGTGCTACCGTATTTAGACGGGTTAGTTATCTGTATTCAGGTCAACTATTTTCGTGATTTAAACGTGTCTAATGAAGTATAACACTTTTGCGTGGTGACACCGACTATAGTTGTGCCACTCAGTCACTCAGGTAACAACGACAATGGTCAAAATAGTTCTTAGTTTATATTTTATCAGTTTAGCTTCCATCATTAAGGCAAATTGGAATCAAGTGCCTTTGGGTGATCCCCGGTCATTGTGATTATAACACAAATGCTAAACTTACTTAACTTGCTCAACTAATGTGGTTAGTTATTATTACACAAAGAATATCGAAGAATTTCATTTTTTGAAGTGAAAAATTCTTTAGCGGCGTTGAGTTTTTGGTATGGGTAAAAAATGTTAAACTCGTGTCAGGACACGTGATCTAATCGTAAGACGATGGCGTAGGCCGCTGGCGCGAGTGTCCATGGTGACAGCTGATGGCTCGATTGTCTAATATGACATGACATTTTATAAAATCACAATAAACATTTTTTAACTTCTTTTTATTGATAATTTTATGTAAAGAGCAAAGAGGTTCATTTCAGGTGAGCCTAAACAACTGTTTGTTTATAGTTTTGAGTTTTTACTTCTGTTGGCAGTCCTCATGACTGCTTTGTGTTTTTTTTAATTAGAAACATAATGAATAGTATTAATGCCAGTTGAATGTTCCGGGCTTAGAATATCTAATGAAACGTAAAAATTGGTCAAAAACCAGCCTTCGATTGTGTAGCAGTTTGAATTCGAAATAAAACTATCTTGATAAGCTATTGTAAATGTCTTTGTTTCATAAAGTCAACACAGGCTCTTCCGCAAGGAAAATATCACCATCTACAAACCTATAATTATGTTACCAGCTTTATCTGCCAGTATCATAGCATAAGGGAGATTTAAATCTAACACTTATTGTATCACCTTTACAAACACGAGAGTCTACACTCTAGTACAACACAAAACACATAAGAACACGATTAACCTCACTTATATGTGTGTAACTCCTCTAAATGACTCACGTACGAGACAGAGGGGTAGCTTAGAGCTGCTGTAGAGGTATTAGCGACAAAAGGGGGTATTTCCATTGTCAACGATAACTACTGAACACCTGGATATATGGTTCGAGGTGTTTTGTCGATATGTGGTACAAGAATTGGTAAATTGTACGTTATTATTGCTAGGTGTAGTGTGTCGGTTGGTTGTCATAAAAATTGTAGTTTTTTTATAATTTGTTTGTTTTGTAGATAAGATCGATTTATCTCGAGTCTATTGATCGATTTGGTAAGGTTTACTGTTTAAGATAATGTGACCATGACTATGAAAATAGTACCGTAAGTTACAACGAATTTGTTTTAGTTTGATTTTTAAACTTTGGTTCGTGTTATATAGACTGTTATATAACTGCCTCATTGGTCTATTGGTTAGCGTAAGCGACTGCTGATCAAGAGATCTTGGGTTCGATTTCCGGGTTGGACTGCTGTTGGGTTTTTCTTAAAAAGAAATTCTTAATAGCAGAATTTCTTTGGTTCCCGCCCGTGCCTCGGAGAGCATTTTAAGCCGTCTCAGCAATTATTTATCAATATTTAGATCAGAGTATTTAGGTACTAATGTTTTAATAAACTGATAGATCGCCCACAAACTACTATAACAGTTTGACAAATGTTGACCTTGTAAAACACATGTTACTTAAATATGAATAAAGCTAAACTCATCATCATAATCATCATCAGTAGTTCACTGCTGAACATAGATCGGAACAATTACACAACATCGTTGGCTTCTCAGAAAACTTTGGATTTTTTTATTTGCATAAACTGAAATACTAGTACACAGTATAGTAGCAATAATGCAGCAATTTAATCGAGTTAACTCTCGTTAATGTAATAGGAATGAAGTAAGTTCGTGTCAAGGATTAAAGACAAGGTCAACGGATTTGTGATGTATAACTGTAAACCATATTCAATTCTAAACGTATACCTCAAGGTTTGTTGTGTTGTACACATCAGTGTAAAACAGAAATGTAAACATTACACAACATAAAACGTACTCGAATTTATTGCAAACGTAATTTCGTTTGTATTTAATCACCAATCTGAATGAATCAGAGCGTAAAATTATTCTTATATATATTCCTTTTACAAGCAAATTTGATATTACACGGACGCTAAATCGTAATACGAAACGTTACCGAAGGGATTGCGGGTCTCAAAAAAACATTAAAATGTAACAAATATTCATGTTGAGTCTCCTGACGATTGGGACAACCCCATTCGTTGCCGATTGCAATATTACCTTGTCTTTTCAAATTTATTATTATTACACAACATTGCATTCGAGGGTTGAGATCGCATGGTGCATTTGTTGGCAGCTGTTTCGGACTCTCAGCTTAGGGTACTGCATCCTATCAACAATAAACAAAAAGCAACTCATCGTTAAGTCAAATAGAGTTTATTTCCGTTTGATATTACTCGAAATCCCACAGGCACATGTGGGCTGTCTACCCTCAAAATTAGATTTAGGTAGAAAAAATTACTTAATGGGGTGTTTTCTGTATGAACGCGAGAGGAAGACACGCGTATTTTTTTCTGACAAATATTTCTGTCTTTACGAGATTAGTGTTGATATATGAGAAACTAGAGATTTCTCTTTGATTGTGTTTGGACCGACATCGATTCGAATTGCTGATTAATAGTTTTGGAATCTAGTATTAAATATTTAAGTGCAATCTTTTTTTGTTACTGTACTTGTGTTTTGATACTATACAGTATACGAAGTTGCTTGATCCATTGATATAGCCTTGTTTAGACAAGACACTTTTATCGTTTTGTTCTAAATCATAAATATTTTAGCAGAATCTACATGGTTTTCATTTTGTTTGTGTTTCGGGAATGCCCTGCTTGTTTCGGACTAGATTAGTAATCTTTATCATGGGATCAAGCAATTTCATATTCTGTATATCTGCTGTATAGTATTAAAACACAAGTACAGTAACAAAAATAAATTGTACTTAAATATTTAATGCTAGATTCCAAAAAAAATAATCAGCAATTCGAATGTCGGTCCAAACACAATCAAAGAGAAATCTCTAGTTTACTGAATGGAAGAAACAAGCAGGGCATCCCCGAACCACAAATAAAATGAAATCCATATAGATTCTGCTAAAATATTTAAAGGATATGATGATTTAGAATGTAACGATAAAAGTGTTTTGTCTTCGTAATACCAAGAAACTTTTATCGTTTTATTGAACCTGTTGAAAATTTATCCTGTTGTATGTACCTATGTGAGGTTAGGTAACCTATTGTGTATTCTGCTATTGCGGTATGAAACGAAACAAAAGATGTCATTATGTATGGTTTATAGTAAATGTGATTGTTTTCATTGAAAATCATATTTTGTCTGCGGTTTGTTTGCATAAACATTTATCTTGCTCCCGGAAACTATACTATTGTTGAGATGAAATGTATTTTACATACTGTTTTAAGGAAACTAAGGCCTGGTAGGTCTATTTTAAGTTACTTGCATTACAAATATGTGTGTCAGTGATTCAAATTTATATCATCCAAAGTTAGTTTTCTGTACTAAGCTTTGATCAGCAAAACTCAGCTTTTAACCAACCTGAAACGAGAATATAATCTTTTACCCAGTTTTTTTTAAAGTTTCCCTACTGATGAAGGACATTGCCAGTATTATTATTAACTCCACGAATAAAGCCTAACGTTTATGGAAGCTGCAGTACGCCATTCAGTTTATTTCTTGTTAACAGCTTAATTGTTTTTTATCAGTCACACTTTTAGTACCATAGCGTTGATATGATACATCTACAGGTATAATAATCTAAGGCTGTCGGCCTAGAAATATCAAAACATGATATGTACCCTAAGACGTTAAAAGTACCTAATTAGTTGTTATTTATTACAAGATATTAGCTGTTAAAGAATCTACATAATGATATCAATAGAGTACAAGCTATTGTTTGGTGTTATTACTGTGGGAACTAGACATTATATAGTCGTGAGTCACGTAATCTAGACTCAACAAGCAATAAAATAAATCATATACCTAGCTAGCAGGATAATGTAAGGTTAAAATGAAATGAAAGATATATTTAACTGCCTCGGTGGCGCAAGTGGTCTCGGGTTCGAATCTCGGGTCCGACCAAGTATTTATATGATCTGCAAATATAAATATTTGTTTTGGCGTTTGGGTGTTTTCTATGTGTGATATGTATGAATTTACAATAAAAAATATATAGTTATATCAGTTGCCCAGTAGCCATAACACAAGCTCGGCTTAGCTTGGGACTGGATGGCGTTGTTTGTTAATGTACGAAAAATATTTATATTTATTTATTTTACCACTTAGATACTTAGAACTCCGACTTAACGCAAATAAGTCTGTCTATAAAAAGTAATGTGCTCCTTCTCTAGCAGAAAGAAAGTAGTACTAAATTAAAATAATTGGCAAATTGTTGGCAAGCAAATAATGTTGGAGATCTTACCTAATTTAATTTACCAAATTTCACTTTTACTACGTCAGTAAATTCATACTTAAAATATTTTTTTTTATTCTTTCGTCTATAAAACAAAGCCTATTGTGTTGAAATAATACGAGTTTTATGAAATTTATTATGTAATTAACATCATAAATAGTAGTGAGTTCATGAATTTACTTGAATTAACTGAAAGTATCGTGAGATAGCTCTGTGCTGTTGTCACTCAGCGTCAGCATAACCGCAACAATACCCAGTAATCTATTTGCACAAAGCGCCGACCGTACAATACCATGAGCTCTCACAAAAGGGTGTTTACCTAAACCCCTTTCACACCTCCATTGTTCAAAGACCACTCACTGAAGACCTCCAAGTTTACTTAAAAATTTACCTTTCAACTCGTTTTGAGTACTGAATAGAAGGGTGAGGAAGGTCTTTATCATATGGATGGTACGACTACTGAATGGCTGTAATGCTGAATCGAGTGGTCCTCGCGTAGTGTGCAGGAATTTTAAACATACCACGTTGACAATATATTCGTATGAGACTTGTGATGTAAGAGAGATTTGTGTATTTGAGGCTCTTAACTAAAAGTGTTGGGCGTTAGAAGTGGAACGTAAAAGCTTTGGGATTTTTTGGGTACGTTGTTTGACAACTCTTTGAATATTGTTGTATTTGAAATTGTAAATGAGTCTGGACTTTCGTTACTGTGAGTTATTCATTGTGTGTGCGATCAAAGTGTACAAAATTTAAATATTTTATGTACGTGTGAAGTCGTTCAGTAGTAATTAAGTAAATATTGCCATATTACATTCTTTGACTGGGCGCAGCAGTCTAAGGGGCGCCTGCCGCGGCACTTTTAATGAATTTGCGCGCTTACTGGAAGGCGCTACGCTTACTAAAAGTAACGTTACGCTAGTGTAATGATAGCACACGAACGCTTCACGGGTTAGAGACGTATATGTGAGATGTATAAGGTTATTTATTACTAGCCGACCCACGCAACTTCATTTGCGTCTCCTATTGTAATTTTCCCCCGTTTTTGTAACATTCTTCATTTTTGCTCCGCTCCTGTAGGTCTTAGCGTGATGATATATAGCCTATAGCCTTCCTCGACAAATGGGCTATCTAACACTGAAATAATTTTTCAAATCGTACCAGCCTTTCCTGAGATTAGCGTGTTCAAACAAACAAACAAGCTAACAAACTCTACAGCTTTATATATTAGTATAGATTGCATTGTAGGGTAATTTTGTGTATGAGTAAAAAATCGATTCTGTTACAACAATATCGTGAGTATTTACAACTCCACCTAGCCGAATACTAGAGCCTACTTTTTAATATACTACTAGTCAGTACGAGTACACTGTGCCATGTATTAGCTTCTAACGTGATCTGTAGTGTCTTTTAATGTCATAAACAGTACTCTCTCATCTTCCTCAGCCCCTCTCGCTTAGCTAATACCCTCATCTCATAAATAAATAAACACGAAGACGTTTTAAAACTTCGATATCAACGTTATACCTACATATACTCGCATCCCAGTCAACTGAAGTACTTCAAAAGAGTCACAACAGCTGTTGTTTCTGGCCACCTTTATATGAACCCCCGTCTTTATTGAGCGGAGCTTTCTTTGTCTAGCTTTCGTTGACGGTCGAAGGGCAAGGTAGGTCACGTTTTTCTGGTTGTCAAGTTACAAGGGTCGTGGAAGGGGCGGCATTGTCCCACGCGTGGACCCCACGCATCGTCGCAAGTGATTTAGTAGTTGTTACAAAAAACTTTTGGTTTTGAAGACACTGTTGTACAGATAAGTGGTATTGATCTCTGCGGGGATGTACGGCTACTGGAGGACTGCTCTTGGTAACGGGGTGTTGGTACTTTATGACTTGAGGGTGATAAATGAGTGAAGAATCTGACGGTATAGGTTTCCTATGCTATTTAATTTTTGAGACGATGGTTAGTAAGTATTCGGCTTTGACATTTTATTCGTACATATAAGGCCAAAACTGAAGCATTAGAAATGTGTTATAATTTCCAAAGATTCTAGGGTGTTTAGCACCTGTTACAAATTAACGATGTTGTTTATGTTTACAAAATAAAATAGTTTCAATTTATTGTGATTGCCTAGGTGGCGTAGTGGTAGTGTAAGCGACTTCTGTGCTTGAAGTTTCGGTTCAATTCCCAGGATCAAATGTTTGTACAATCTGCAAATATTTGTTTTAAAGTTTGTGTCTTTTCTATGTATAATATGTAACATTAACTAAAAATAAGTAAAACTGTGTTTATATCATTTGTCTAGTACCCAAAATACAAGCTCTGCTTAGTTTGGGACTCGACGGCGTTGTATTATATGTCCGAAATGTTTATTTATCGTCATACTTTATGTCGTATTTTTTTATTTTTTTTAACTTTATCAGAGTATGCAATATAATTCACAGAAAACCGGTGTAAAATAGTGCTTGCGCTGTGTTTCACCGAGTGAGTGAGGATACCGGAGGACCATACCCAAGCCCCTTATCCACCTCTCTCGCCATCCCACAAAGACCGGCAAAGCACTTGTGACGCCTCTAATGTTGCAGGTGTCCATGGGCGGCGGTAATCGCTTACCATCAGGCGATACGTTTGCTCGTTTGCCCGTCTATTCCATATATATATAAATAATAGTCGTTAAGTGTGTTTGAATCGTGTTAGTAATATTCAAGTAGGAAAAATATCCTACAAACCATCACGAACATGAACAAAGTAGATGAATTTAATTATACACACATACTTGTACATTCCTTTTATATTTAAACATTCCTTTTTTTCAAATTGTCGTGACTAAGGATTGTTGCGAGTACTTCTTTAGGCAGAATACAGATCAATACTTACTACCCCTCGTTCCCTACAATTGTAAAAACTATGAGAGGGGTTAATATTATAGTAGAATGACCACTGCTGGGGCCACCTGTCACTGGCCACTGTGCAAACATGTAGATCAATGTGTACATTCTACTAATATTAAAGGCGGACTAATTCTGTACGAATGGTGCTTTGCTTTCAGCCGTAACTTTTATGCTTCCTACCACGAGTTTTGTGGGTTTGTAGCGGAACGGATTTCATTTCCCACCAACACAAAGGGTGGATCCTCCGACCAGGCGAGGTGATCATGCCTGGTGGGCCACGGCCCAACGGTTGATGTTAGGATGTTTATCGGTGCGAGAACTTATATTGCGCGATGCAGGATTGGTAGTTTTCTTCGTAAATTACGTTACTCCTTTGTTTGGTGTGAATCCGGTAGATGGCGCTGAAGTATGTTTTTTCTGTTTGTGTTGTATGTGGAAGTCGTCACAGGTTTATACCTACATGGTACAACACTTTCTGTGATTAACATGTTTTGCACTAGATCTTGGTGTTCATATATCAGTTTCATGCATGTTTGCAAAAGTCCACTTAACAGGCTAGGTATCTAGTGCGTAAGTTTTTAATTCTTCTACCACATTTACACAACGCCATCTAGTCCCTAACTAATATACTATGGATAATATACAAGTGATATAAATACATTTATACTGTTTTGTAAATATATACATAGAAAACACCGAAACTCCGAATCACATATTTGCAGGTCATACAATTTTTTAATCTAACCTGGAAATCGATGCGCCACTAAGGCATTCGAAAAAGAAAAAGTCTCTATAAAAGAAAAAAATATAGTGTGGCTAGATTTAAAAATGGACAACTACGCGTATGAAAATGCTAGCAAAAGTGCACCATACTATGGCGCTTGTAAAATACACCCGTCTAAAAATAACTTACTCATAGTGGCGGGAGCTGTGCCACTAACCTTGTCAATTCGAGATCACCTAACTGAGTTTTGCAGAATATTGATTCGAAAGGCCTATCGTACAAAACCGTTAAAAAACTTTTCGCTTCACTAACCCATAGCACTATGATGTAAGTATGATTATGCCAACGGAAAATACAGATTTCTGTAAATGACAGGCGAAAAATAGTTTACGAATGTATTTCCTAGAATATTTAATGGCACAGTGCGGCCCTCTTTAACTAAATAGAAGGGTCTGATGTAAACAAACTAATGTAAACAATTGCACCATCTCAGTGTAGTTATTTGTGAGTTGTTAATTCTACGCCACTGGACTTGATTTGTCTGACAGGCTCTGACAATCTGGCAACATTTAATGGTCTTTCAAAACGTTGGTACACTTTCTAGTGTTCCTGATTCTCAATTTAACATCTTTAATTGTCATATGCTTTAACTACAAAGTTATAAACTTGTTTATTGTTTCAATGTAATCCCGAAAATGTGCATTCTCTTCCTTAATTCCTCAATGTTTATTATGGGTGTTCATTATGACTTTGTCTACCACCTCGGGAATGCTATCACGAATTTATCCATATTAGTGCTCGCCTGGTGGTCGAAATTCCAAAAAAAAAAAAAAAATGTTGTGTATTTTTTTAACTTTATGGACTTCTCCTCCATATGAACTTTTGCGGTTCCAACTTTAATATTCCTTCCCTTTTTCAAAAGGGGTACAAAGTTTTTGCTTCACATATTATTATATAGATATTTATACAGAGAGAAACTGCCTTTTATAAATAGCCGGCTCCACATAGATTTGCTATATCCGTTCACCTTTTGAAGTGATTGAATTACCTCTCTTGTCATTATAAGCAACGGTGTTCGCTTATTTATCAGTCCTCTTAATGTCCAAAAACATTTGCGGTGTCTAGCAAATCCGGTTTAGATCGGATATGACATAACCGTTAATGTTGATAGAGAGAACGGTCGCGTGTCGATTAACCGCGACCGTCATCAAGGCGACATCCACATGGCGCCCACTTGGAATGTAAAGTGTGGATTTGTGTTCTTGGTAATGTTTGCTGACAAATCCAACTGTCTATGGTCATTGACCTTAATTTTGAAAATTAGAGTTAATAAATAATAATAATATTATACACTGTGAATGTGATGGTGAACATAATTACTTGTTGAGCGGTCCAAGAAGTCAGGTAAGAAGAAATTTAGTCAAAGTAAAGTAGGATATCTGAAGTGCTACAGTCGCGATTTTTATTTTATTCATTCAATATCCAATGTTACCAAAACAATAACACGATGTTAACGATTTGTCTACCTAGTTTACCTAATTGCTATATTTTGGGCGTCTTGTTCCCTACAAAGAACACAATACTAGGTAGGTATGTGTGCCCATACAACTGTTATGATATCATTAAAATGCTACAGTAAATACACACTTCGTAACAGAGCTGAGAATGTTACACCTAATACTGATTTATGGGATTGAATACATAATACATGCCTCCTCAGTATTCCAACATAATGCTGTTGTATGCAAATTATAACACAACCAATTTGGATAGGTAATTAAGTCTGTTCAAATTTTACGTCAGTGTAGCAGAATTTAATTAGTCGGGGTATTGTACGTCGAAGGATTTGGCGCTACTAGGAAGACGTCATCGGTGAAGACTAAAACGTCTCTGTGCCAATGCGAATATTGTTACATCGTACCTTCATACAAGTTAGAAAGACAGCAAGAATTTCTATGATCCTATAGAGTACTATGTTGTTAATAATTATTTTTAACCGGCTTCAAAAAAAGGAGGAGTTTCTCAATTTGACCGTAAATATATTTATTATTTTATGTATGTATCTACTTTCCTTTAAAAAAAGAATCATCAAAATTGGTTCATAAACGATGAAGTTATCTGCGCAGATAACTTCGTCGGTTATGAACCGACTTTGATGATTATTTTTTAACATAAAGTAGATATCCCAACGGTGGTACCATGATAAGGATACTAAGATCTAAGAACTAAGAAGATGAGGCCTTCTAAGAGAAATAGAGTCGAGCCTTGAAGTCGGTTTTATTTTTGTTAAAATTTTACTTGTAAGATATTTATTTACTTATCTACAGATACGTAGATGCATACTCAAAATATTATAGTCTAAATGTTAACAGATAAATACATTTCATTTGAAATCATGTCAAAACGTGCAAAGCGAAAGCATTTTTATATGAATTTCGTTTGCACTAGGGTCTTCTGTTAGGAACTAGACCGGTCAAATAAGTACAAATATAGCTAAAATTTGTTGTGAACCCTTTCCTTGCTCAGGAATAAGTTAATCATAGTTTTAGAAATTCATTATTGAATTGATTCTTCAACTTTTCCACCATTTAGGCTACTTTCGTTCACGTTAAAAAAAGCCAATTTTGTTTCTGATCAAAATTAAATACTGCTCATGAAATGTACAAACCACAATATTACAGCACGGTGTGAGTGTCCGCTAAAGCCCATAGCGATTGTCTTTCACTCGCACAGCTAAATCCATGTGCTAACTTCAACCGCTTCGACAACCCGGCTTAGCTGCTCTCTGTATAATGAAGTAACTCCGGCCCTCGGCGTCGCTCCTCTGTTTACTTTTATACTTCGGTGACAAGCCCTTGGAGGTTTTAATTATAAAGATATACAGGATTTAGGTGTGTCGGCAGTGTCCTTGTAATCTAACAGCCGTACGTTACGTACGTATTTGCGTTAGTTTGTGCGTGACAGAGGTGTCGTCGAACTAGGAGTTAAAGGAAGTAATTTCTGCGCTAGTCGTCGATTTGATTACCACTTATGTGATGAACACGGTCATTTCTTCTGTGTCTGTGTGTAATAAATGTTTACCACGCTAGGATCGAGGGGGAAATAATCTTGCTCCGGGACTGATAAGGCACGGCGTCGATTCTGGTAGACCTGAAATTACATGGTCCGGGTCCTCCCAGAGTAGATCGCCAAAGACCGGTCGTCTGAGTGTTTTTAGTGGAAACACCACATACTCCTGGCTCTTATGTCCCCGAGGGGCTGCAGATCCGAAGGGATTTTTCACCCAACGACCAAATAAAGTATAATAAATGTATAATATGTATGTATGTATTTAGAACTTGTTTAGTATATTTATCAGCATTCGGTTGACCATAGCACGCTCTGCCTAATTTGGAATCAGATTATCGTTGTTTATATATTTTGGTTTTAACCTAACCATTCACACAATCTTCTAGATCAGATAAGTACGACTTAGACTGACCCAAAATCATATACATATATACAAAACACAGACCATGATCCCCTATTCAAATACTCGTATATTAAAGTGATAATCTAATTCTTGATAGTAGTTCACAGAAGCACGTGCTCCCTGCCACCGCGAGATAGCCTACGGGTACCATTCCGTTTAATTATACACGCAGTTAGCCTATGCCGACTGTTCAAATGGTTGGTAAGCAAATTTATTTTGCAAGCGCAGTATTTTGAAATAGGAAAAATGAATAAAAGGAAAATTAGCCAGTCTCCTCTTTGTTGGATAGGTTAGACAATATTGGAATAGTTTGAATAAATAGATAGGCAACAGAATACTAGCGTAGTTTATATTCGTCAAGAATTCGACAGACTAAGGGCTCTGACTAGGGACTCTGTCATCTTAAGGACAAATGACATCCAATCTTTAATTCGTCGCAAAAATATTCGAAAGAATAATATAGGTGACGATTTGCTGAAGCACTAATCTAGGTGGTTTATGCTACTAAGGTTTCGCAAAAATACACATTATTTTATAACTCGCTTGTCTATAATGATATTACAATCATGGTTTTATTACCAGGACTGTCACGATATACAAACTCGTCGTTAAATCGTTTAAAATTATAGGTGTAGGTTAAAATATGCTTATTCGTGCACCGGAGCACAACCCTATCAAAATACTGCATGGTAATAAAACATTAGAGTAATATTATACGTTTGACCTAGTTATTAACTATGCATGTGTTTGGTGGTTCAGTGCGACGGGTCAGGAATTGAACTTTCGACCTGAATCGGGGGACAATTGACCTACAAAGTTAAGCTAAATCGAATTAAATAAAATCTGTACTCGTAATACAAGAGTAATTATACAACAAAACATATAGTTATATATTTTTATAGCATTTAACATAATACGAAGAAGAAATGTTTTTGATTTATCCTGGTAATCTCATCAGTCGGATGAACGAAACATCTATTATACTATAATATATCTGGCTTAAGAGATTTTCTTCAGTGTGATCCACCGTTTCTATGCACAATATGTTATATTATTATCTCACGAACATCTTCCTACCTACTTTTTTTTTCTTGAAAAACACCACCCGCATTAGGAGTATAGGTATATACATCCTGTGTCGCGGGAGGCTCGATAAACATACATAAAACGAACACAAAGAACACATAGACTCAGAACAACAATTTGTGGATCATGCAAAGTGTTGTCCATCTGGGATTTGAACACACAACACTTCATCGCAGTAGAAACCGTCGTGGCGACCGCTTAAACCACAAAGTTATTAAACTTTTCTCTTTTCAGTTTATTATAACTTAACTTGAAGTTGCATCTGCCCACATAAAAAAAGCAGACATTCTATGATATCGACGTTTACTTCATATTGGTTTTCTCTAGGCATTTAACAGTAGTTTATTATATTCGAACCTAACATACTCGTAATACATCAGAGTTCTTTATTGCCAACGGACCGTCTGCGAGTTCTTTCCAAGAATCTCTACGGCCTGAGTCACAGGCTTGCGTCTGTTTATATGACGTCACCGAACGTTCCCGTGATAACGTGACTAATGATAACACTGTGAGTCAGCCGTGCTGACAATAATTGTGCTATTTTTAATCATTTAAAACAATGTGATCGATTCAACAAATTATACTTTATGCGATAAGCGTTATGGCGTTTTGAGTTAATCAAAGATGGAAATAAAACCATATATGGTCTGACTATTTGGATGTCATCCAGCCACATTACCGCAACTCCTGTATAGGAACAACGTTGAGCAGAGTTTATAAAGTTAACGACCTTGGAACTAATCATCGTCATGTTAATGCCCTGACAATGTCTTTGAGGCTGACGCAATTTATGAAATTGCAAAGGCCTTTGTAGAGCTTATATGGTGATAAGAAAAAGAATAAGTTAAATTGTTATAAAAGCAACAGATGGGGCAAGGGTGCTAGAATAAAGAATACCGCGAATCTGATTGGAAAAGGATAGTCTTTAAGGTTCTGCAGGCTCACAGAACCTTAAAGAGGATAGTGTAATCTTGTGATTGTGACATCATTAGTAGAAAGACATCAATAAAGCACCGAAGTAGATACACACGGAATCCATTGGGAAATAAACTGTCTCGCATTAGTCAGTTATAAACAAGGGAATTAAGTCGCATTCAGTTCTTACAATATTTATCGGCTCACAGTTTAGGTTGTTAAATTCCAAGAGATAAGGTTCATTTTTCCGTGAAGATATTCAGATTGATAATATTTATTTTATGCCTCAGTGTTAGATGATACACAGAATGACACATATTTAAGTAACGTAATCATCTTTTTATACCATCAAACTAATGTTATTACTGTAGGTAGTACATTATAACTCAATGTTTATACTAGGTTTTCTGATACTAGTACTTAGTTTAGTACATAGCATTTAAATTGCAACTATAGGAAATCACTTTCTAAACATACTTGTGTACGCGTATGTTTAGCGTATGTCTTTCCTCAAGAATCAAAGTATCTCCATGCTAAAATTTCATTGAAATCGATGCAGAGGTTTAGCCATGAAAGCGTTACAGACAGACAAATACAGTTACTGTCCAATTTAGGATATCAGTATGGATTCACAACTATTGTACTATTTAACTACAACATTTTTTTATAAAGTACATGACAATATGATTGTAATGGTTATTAAGATTCGTCCAAGAGGTGAAGTCTGGTGATCTGTGACACAAGGTTTTCCTACTATAGACACCAGCCTCTCACAAACGAACGAGAGTTGTGACTATTGTACTTACCTTTGTATCTATACAAATAAATAAAATTGGAGTGTCTGTTTGTAATATTAAAATAACAGCTTTTTAATCAATGCATGTATATGTGTACACGATACATATACCAAAAATGTGGTTAAAAAAATCTGTCTGTCTGTTTGTTCCGGGTAATCTCTAGAAAGGCTGGACGGATTTCGACAGGACTTTCACTGGCAGGTAGCTGATAATCCGGGGAGTAACTTAAGCTACTTTTATTTAGACTAACTTTGTCCCGCGGCGTTACTCGCGATACAATAATAACCGCGTGTAACACCGCGGGGTTCAGCTATTATGAATAAAATAAATAAATCATTATTATTATTATTCACAAATTCATGACAGGAATATTTTGGAATAACTGAATGAATGAATGTTAAATGTCCACAAGATGGTCAAAGTTACAGTTGTCAGAAATAGGATGAGTAAACGTTGTTTACGTTTCAAATACCATGGATGGCGTGACGCGCACGCTACCGGCTTAGGCAGTCACGCAAACATACATAACCGTTTCTGGTTGTCGTGTGCTTCAAATTTATGAAGATAGCCCCAATTTAGATCATTAGCATCTTAATATAGACTAATCCGAATTGAGTATGGCTACTGGAAGTCAAGAAAAAATTGTATTAAATCAGCAATTACTTCCAGAAATACTCTTGTAAATTTCAAATTATAAAATTTTAAGTTCTATGAATTGTAAATATCTATAGGTAAGGAAATTTACGCGATCACGTAATATATAGCTTATACGTTGAAAATGGTTGAAGTTTAGGATGTATTAGATTTCGCTGGCCATGGTTCATTGCTTCTACTGTTTTTTGTCAACCATTAACCATAGAGCATCGAATGTTTAAAAGTTCTTGCTGTGTAATTCTAAGTACAAATCTCCTACAAAAAATCGACGTTAACATAAACTTAGTCCAATTGTTCCCACAAGAGAAAGTACCTACCTAACTATTTTGTTTCTTTTGTATTCAGAAAAGAAACAAAATAGTTAGGTAGGAATTCTCCTCTGCATCAATTATGTTGATGGGTTATGGTACTTAATGCCATAGAGGTAAAAATCTTCGAGATGTGGGGTCTGATCTTGAAATACCATTTAATTCATCGAATCGAATATAACTAAACCATTTACTGGAGTGGAACGGTGCTAAATGATAGGATATTAAAAAACTTCCACTTTTAACATTTATACATAGCCTTCAAAGGCCGCCAGTGTATTTATTTTATATTTTGCCATATCCCTATGTGACCCTCGCAATCTCGTTTGAGTCTCCTATTGCCCGTAGCGTGATAATTTTACCCCGTTTTTGAATCATTCTCCATTGGTGCTCCGCTCCTATTGGTCTTAGCGTGATGACTACTATACTGTATACTACTATACTGTGCTATCCAACACTGAAAAAATGTTTCAAATCATACCAGCCGTACCTAAGATTAGCGCGTTCAAACAAACAAACTCTTCACCTTTATATATTAGTATAGATTAGGAACCATGTTCATCTAGTTTACATATTTAAATTAGAAAATATATAGATAATGCAAAGTACATACGATGAACAAGTTTCTAATACAGCGTATCACGAACTGTTTCGATTACAAAGCGCTCTTGGAGAAAAAAATATTTAATCCCCATAGCATGCTCGTATATGCCACCTCTGCTGGATAAATAGCAATAAATTCCTATCGTATAGTATTCCCAACGTACATGAACAGAAAATGACAAGGGCGAGAGCCTTATTTCTCTTTTCTCTCATAGCTCAGATTCTATAGAATCAATAAAAGTATTTAACACTAAACTGCTCTAAACCTGCACATGTGAGGGGCACGTTCAAATAGGAAGAGCGATTAAGCGCCCCAGCGGCGCCTTTGATTCTACTCGTTGTAATCGGGGTGGCGTTCTCACGGCAACACGCGATGGCACCCAGGTGCCACTGCAAGCGGTATTAAATAAGATGTATAAAATTTGACAATCCGCGTAATTCCGCTTTTCTGCTTAAACTAATAGTAATGGTACAACTACCGTTCAATACAATTTGATCTAGATGTTATAATAATGATTTAAGTTTGTCTTCTTTCAATCGTGGGAGAGGCACGCATCGGCATGAATGGGTTGGGTCGACCGGCGTTAAGTATACCACGGCCTCACAGAAAACCGGTGTAAAATAGCGCTTGCGCTGTGTTTCCTCTCCTCTTCCCTATCCCCCAAAGGCCGGCAACGCACTTATGACGCCTCTGATATTGCGGGTGTCTATGGTCTATACGTCTGCTCGTCTTCCACCTATTCCATAAAAAAGTGTATTTCTTTAATCAAAGTATTATGCGTTGATTCGATTTGATTCTATGGTATTTAATTTATTAAAAAGAAGCAATTAATTACTAAAATATAATATTAATTTTCCTCAGTAATAAGTTTTACAATACTTTTGAGAAGCATTTTCACTGACAGACTATTATGCCACTGAGGGCATAAAATCGATATTATGACATTTATTTGAACCGTTGTCGCTATCAACGCGGCGACGGGACGTTGCCTTACCGCGGCTTTGAAGTTTAAAAGAAGGGTAGGGTTTTTTGGTATTTAATTTAATAAAAAAATACCATTTTGGAATCTTTTCGTTGTTTGTTATTAAACATGACTCTGGAATTTGAGGATAACTTTATTTAAAGTTATATGGATCTTAATTCACTGGTTTACTTTTTACATCCTTGAGGGTTTATTTTTGTTTAATTTGCTGAGATTTTGAGTGAACAAATAATAGCTCTTAAATTATTACAACTCGTATCTCGGCGATGAGTGATAAAACCATAAAATTATAGTTATCTTTTTCAGTGTTAGATTTAACCAGACTTTATATTGAAGGAATTCATATACAATATCACAATAGATTTCTGTTAATCTTAAAGCCTTTATTTTTGTATAGCCTACCAAAATGACTCTACTCTGCCTGATGGAAAGCATAAGCAGAGTTCAAGAGTGGTGGTCACCATACTCATTGCTCGTACAGACAATGCAACAATGCAGCATAGTGACCCACACTATGGCGGGTTAGTGATGCTTCTGTATCATTGGGCCACCGGTCTCGCACTCGCCAACGAAACACGACAGCATGTACGCTGTCATTTTACGCTGATCTTCTGTGCGAGGGTAGTACCGCCCGGTCGAGCCGGCCCGTTCGTGCTGAAAGCTCTATCACCTGTAATTTGTTTTGAAAAAAAACATTTTAATGGTATATAAGTTATAGAGTTAGCAAAGCAACGAAAGATTTGCTATGCTTTTTACGTAGTGTCCGAGGTTACTGTATGTGAAATACCCTTTGTCTGCTCGTTTACCTATCATCAAAATCATTTTAACCGATAAACATCCGGTCCTGTGTTGCCCTAATTCAATGGTTTCAACATAAACCATAAAAAGGTATTATCTATATACATATGTAAAAGAGCAAGGTGGCTAACATACCCAGAGACCAACGCTCAGCCCAAACCGCTGAACCTATAAGCAAGGTGGCTAACATACCCAGAGATCAACGCTCAGCCCAAACCGCTGAACCTATAATCCTGAAATTTTGCATGAAGGTTTTTTATATCACGTAAGTGAGAACTAAGAAGGGATTTTTTTTTAATTCCACTTGGGTAAATCAGGGGATGAAAGTCTGCATGAGTGAAGCCGCGTGTATAGGCTAGTATATTATATTAAAGATAGATAGCATGAATCTTAATATTTTATATAATAAAACGAATGTTTATTTGTAATGCCTTTTAAAACTTATAGAAAAGGATATTGGGAAAATTATCTTCAAAATATCTATTAAATGTATCGCTGTGAATCGTTAGTGGATAATTGAAATTTAATTACTCTAAACATTTTATGAAATTGAATTTCAGAGCCTAGTATCTTTATTTTACAAAATGTTGAGATTAAAATCACGTTTATATTTAGATATTTTTCTTCTGAACACACTTTCTCTGCCAATTTTAATAAAGTTTTTTTAAAACTTAATGTACATCTTGTACATAGGCGGTAGGTCCGCCTATGTACAATGCCATGGAACATTCTCTGCCAGTCAACCTGAGTGATGTTAAAATATGAGGCGGTAGGTGCAAAATGGAGCATAAATAGAGTTTATCTCAGTAGATAAAAGATTATCTTATTCTCTGATATAACAGAGTTTAATGTCACTGTTTTACTTCACTATCGTGCATTTCATCGCACCATGAGTAGGTAAGATAGCATACATATCAGCCACTCTCAGTGATGAGTTCTACTCGTCGACCGACTCTTCAGGGAATGGTACTGCTGAAGTCGTAATTTGTTTCGAAGGAGTTTTGATAATATCGTTAGAATACTAAATAAACAGTTTATTTTTGATATTTATGTGAAAATACTATGTTATTTGAAACACAATTGGGGGTCACCATGCCGCATTGTCACATGTTAGTTCTAAAATCAAATTCCAAAAAAGTGCAACATGACGAGGTCGCCATGCTGCATTGTTGCATTCGCAGTGAGTATGGTGACCACCACTCTTGGATCCTGCTTATGCTTTCCATCAGACAGAGTAAAGTCACTTTGGCAGGGCCATACATAAAAAAAACTAAAATATTAAATCATTTTTCAAAATGTGTTAAAAAGATATTTTACGAAAGTCTTATTTAAGACTGATACATTTTGCATAGTATATATCTTAGGAATAAGCTAATCATAATTATATATAATCTATATAATAAATAATCATAATAATAATAAAATATAATCATAAAAAAAAAACAAAACAATCATTTAAGTTAAAACGATATCATACATTATACGAATAGGTTCAAGATTCAAGGGAACCATTTGTTCACCGACTGATTCGTTAAAAAAACAAGCAGTTAATAAAAATCAATACCAAAACGGACTTTCCCAAAAGTGTCCCCAATCTTACGTCATCAACTTTCGTTAACTTTAGCGAGACCTCGACCTACACATTCTGCTCAAAGTGCGTGTTTCTTACACAAAAATGTAATTAAATGCATGTAATGTAATTATAACATTATTTATTATAGTAATACAGTACTGAGATATTAACACATTACGTACCTCTATAGCCTGAAAGAATCTACCCTACGTATTGTAGCTATAAATCGTGTTTGTACTTGTGTGGCGAGCTGGGGAACTGGCGAGCACAAGGCTACTGTGACAATGCGATTTGCGAAATATATAATTTCTTGCTAGTTAAATCAAAATAGTGTGAGGGTAATCTTCAGTTCAGTCTTGTATTTTTTCGGTTTCATTGATTTTATCTTGTTTATATTGATCTAGTACTTTCATACATCATTTTTGCAAGAAACTTACCAAGTGAAAGGACCGACTGTTTTCAATGTAGCCGTTGTTTTCAGTTAAGAATAAATGTTATAACGGGTATTTAGTTAATTTCTGCTAGCTACTTTCTTATTCGAACTTAAATTGGCTGTTCAATGAGATGTACATAACAATAAACATTGATCAGGTATCCTCAACGTTTTTATCACAATTTAAATTTGTATTAAAATCAATTTCGTCTGTTTCTGATTACTGCAAGAATTCAATTGTTATATAGTACTATCGTACAATATATTATATAGTTGTAAGGTACAACAACAACCGCGGGTAACACAATAGGGTGCAGCTATTTCTACATATAAATCTCGAATGTCTAATCTGTTGCTAGATACTGCATTGAAATCCGTTGAGTAGTTTAAAAATTCTAACAGACATCGGAAGCGATTTCATTTCACACTTTTTAAAGATTCTGTTCACCGAATTCTCCGATAATAACCAGAATGATGGTGACCCGAGTGATGGCGAGTAATTTCTTTGTTCCTGTCCATGTCCCCTTTTAATACCTTCATTGTTTAGGAGCGAAAGTGAATTATGTCTGTATTGTGTGATACGCATTAATGTACATTTTTTGTAATAGTCATTTGTATACGTTCTTTCAACAGATTTTTATCTAATGTTGTGTTTTTTTGTTGGCTATGTAATTGTCTTTTTGATGCGTTTTATCTCTATCTCATTTGACTAATCGTGTACGAAAATTATAGGTTTGTTGTATTGTGTGGAGTTATTGCATGAATGAATGAAGGTAATTATGTTCTATGTGTCACATACATTGTTTCGTTTGGGATAGTTGACGGCGCGATGACAGGTTGTAATGAATCGTTTTGACTCTACAAAATACATTTATGAAAGAGTAATACTTAACCGATACGCAATGCTTTAGATTCTCATAATCGCCATTTTTTGCTTCTTTTCCAATTTGTAATATACTAAATAGACTTAGACAAACAAATTATTTACGACTTATTAGACAAAGAACAATACAAATTGATCATGCAACATTATTTGTCCTAACTGGGAATCGAACCTGTACATGAGCAGGAATCACTATCCACTAGACAAAGTTACCAGTCATTTCAAGACTAGTTACCATTATACAAGAACATTTTTCTTCATTTTGGCTAAAGTGTAAATTCTTATAAATGGACACAATTAAGTAAAACCATTCTACCCATTTCCAAACAAAGAAGACCTTCAAAGAAACAATGAGATTTAAGAAGACTTTCTATTGTTTCGGCTCAGCTTTATATGGCACAGTTAACTATGTAGATGTAACGATCTTATCTTTATCCGTATAAAATTGGAGAACAAAACGAAATTGTATTAGAATTTTGTGCTTCGCTCACAGGTAAATAGCTGACAATATAAATTCTGTGTGCTTCAAAAGTTGGTCCAATTTCTTTGATACTGTAGTTGATTGGTAATGTTATTATTCAATTCGAGGGATCTTGGAATATGAATTTTATAACGCGTATAAAATGTTAATTTGTTACAATTTTTTTGTATTAAACGCAATATTTTGAAATGTTAATGTAATTCTTCAGAAAAACGGCTATGTTTCAAACGAAAAAAAACTATGAATTAGAATATCGTTCACCATTCATCGATAATTAAATACTAGTAATTACTAAATTTGTATTCCATGTTAGTTTTTTTTAGTAATTTATTCCACTCTATTTTTTAAACATCATCACAACTTGACGAATACAAATGTGAAATACTAAAACAAATTACCAAATTATTATCATAATTAATTATGAATTATTAATAGAACATTTACAGTGCAGTGATCTACACGGACAAAGATTAATTTGGATAAGAAATTGCAAAACCCGGGCTCTCACAAGGAGAATCCGTTGCTTTGCTATTCAGATTACAGCTTATATAAAAAAACTGACTGATTACTAACTATTAGCAGTATCATTGTAGTATCACGCAACGCGAATTAATCAACTAAATACATCATTATTCACAAATCAAAAGAGTACAGACTACAAAAAGATGCTCAAATACTTTTTGTTCCAATACAGGAAAGAAACTTATACTTCTGTCTCAGTCTAACATCACGACAATCGTGTACGTTGCGTGAAGTCCATTCATTAAAATCTCAGCGTGAGCTAAGACGCGTTGCCTAACTAGCGACATCTATTATCTTTTACTTGAAAACTATGGAGGTACCTTTCGTTCTCTCCTTAAAGGAGTTGGCGGCGCATAACTTTCAGTGCTCACGCGCATCTGGAAGATCTTTCCTATTTAATTCACCAATTTTGAACTTTATTATATAGGAAATAGAGATCGGTGTTTACTATATCAATCTACCGAGATTCCGAATTTATTTATGTTCGTCGTGACTGCACTTATACTTGCTTATACTTCAACAGTACATTCATGTACATATAATTTTAACTCCTTACGTTTGTCTATTTGATTGTATCGCGCAAATTATTGATCAGATGTTCTGGTATTTGTTGCTCATGTTTTCAAGTACAAATTCCTAGTGTGCTTTCAGTTGATGGAAGATTACATAGAAAATAATATTCACACGACGATTTTTTTGTTGGTATTAGTATCACCGTAGCATCAAATCGAATCAGCAGGTAAGTATTTCGAGAGAACGAGTCACGCACCAATCGATTAATTAAGATTTCTTAACGACTGCGATACAAAAAAATAATTATGATGGGTCTTTTTAATTATGACGAAATCAAAAAATTATTAAATATTTAGGTCCTACGATAGAAAAGTAAAAAGGCACGAGCATCGTCGAATAATCCACTAACATTAAAGTACACTATGGTATCTCCATTTAGGATTTGTGTTCTGTTGAAACTATATAAACAATCCTGTTACAAAGTGTTTTAAACTTTAATCCTTGTCCACAAAGGTTTATTTTAGGATGAAGTATTGTGTAAAGTCGTGGGTATACCCCCGGGGTGAAGGTATCAGTGGACGAATGTATTGTGCAACGCCACAGGAGATCGAAGCCGTTATTTTGACCGATTTCATTCGAATACAGTTCTAAAGTTACTATTTGTTCTTGTGCGTTATTCGAAGTTTCTATGCCTGGAAAGATTGGATGCCAGTGCTACTTGTACAATTGTTTTTTGTTTTGTTCCTTTTACCCCTTTATACCTGCTTAACCGTAACTGATTTGTCATTCTTTTTAGGTGTTTTTTATAATAGTCGTTGCAATTAAAGTAAATTTGGAGCAAGTGCAGAAGACCTTCTCACGAAAACGTTCATATGTAGGCATTGTAAGTGTCAACGTATTTTCTCACTTGTTAATTGTCACACTGATTAATGGTTGCAGATTTTATGGTATCCTACACCACAATTTAGAACTATAAACTGAAACTGTAGGCAAATTAGAAACGAGAAGGCAGCAGAAGCAGGTTCCAGTAAAATTTCAATTAACGAATGTTGTTAATTCTTAGATCAGTCCTTTTTTGTCCAAGCGGTACGATTGTGGAATGCCCTACCAGTCGCAATCAGACGTTCACAAATGCTTACTGCCTTTAAGAGGCTGGTAAAGGAACATTACTTGAGAGAGATATTCCATAATGAACTGTTATTGTAGTTGTTAATTAGGTCACTGTATAAGTTATTAAGTAACGATAGGAGTCTTATCAAATCAGAACATACAATATATACAAAGAGATGTGATTTTTATAGACACCAGTAACTCGCTTGCTATAAGTTGAAACATATAAAATATAAATTAATGTAAGTTCACACTCTGTTTTACTTGAAATAACAAATGCGAAAGTTTTTTTTACTGTTTTTATGCTTCCATACTGTAACTGCCTAGGCAGGGTTGGACATAGGTTACACTCACATTATGTACCAGTGTTCCCGAGGAATACTTTGGATCAATTAAATTAAAAACATGGTAGACATTAGCCATCTAACGTTATGTTTCGGCCACCCATTTGATGAATTGCTCTATGTTTTAACTAAAGTATTTTTTTTTGTTTGATGTGATAACTTCTTTAAGAATAGCTTTGAAAATCTGCTTTAGCGTCTAAATATTAAGTCATTTTGAATTCCATGTGTGTTGTATGAGCACAACGTCTGTTATCAGCTTCAGCAATGCAAATAATGGATAATTACTGTCTCACTCTGATTTGTTCCAAGATTATACGATAGCGACTTGCTTCAGAGCCTTAAAGCATCACCAGTTTATCGAGATCCATCGCCTCTCACACGTGGTTTAAAATTTTAATCTAAACATGCGAAATAATAGATTATAGGGTGTCTTTGTATTCTGGTCGTTCTAAATGTTACAGTTAACGGTTATGGAATTCTGTGGCGATCTCGGCAGTCCATGGGTCAGGTTTGCACAAGCCTTGCGTTGACCTTTCTGTAGATAAACATGAAAAGGTCAGAGACAGTAAAGTCCTGCTTTGTACTTACGATTTGTTTGTTGTTTCGTGATATCTGTTTACAAAAGTGCTTTTAAGGTGGTCCAAGACTGTTTACGTAACAACTTGTTATTGTATGTTGGCATCAAATGTGATTGAGTCCAAATTAACGTTACCGTTGGTAAAGATAAAATGTCACTGGGTTTCTCAAAACTAGTAAATGTTACCAAATCTGTGCTGTACCCATCTTACCGATCGCCATCATCATTAAGATCATCGGCCTATCGCAGTCCACTGCTGGACATAGGCCTATCCAATTGCTCGCCACTTGATTTGATCCTCGGCTTCGTCTTTCGCAAATCATTACTCCACCAATAGTTCCAATTCGATAAAAATATTATTGAAATCTTCTTATGAAAGTTGAAGAATGTTAATTGAAATGTATCGAGGTTTAATTATTGTATGTGTGAAAAAAGTATATATCACATTAAAAATATTATGTAGGATTAAAATGCTATCCCTTTATTTAGGAATTCAAATTATAATATTTTCAACTAATAGTAACATTAATTAAATCACTAAACAAATAACAAACAACGAACAAATTATAATGATTCAAGGTAAAATGAGTAAGTCTAGACTAGGTTTGATTTCATTCCAAATTCCAGTAATATTTATGACGGTGATAGTCTGTACAAGAAACTTTTTGTTTGTAATGAAATCGAAAATCACAATGTTCAAATTTAGAAAAGCGATATTGATATTGATAGGGTTAGTTAGATAATGAGTAATTAAATCGTAGCAAAAACATAGCATTTATCTAAACTTGAACAAAACATAATAAAGAAGAATATGTAGGTATGTAAACCAGTGATGCAAGATCGCAAAATTCATGAATTAAAAACATTATTTCGATGTTTAATAGCATAATATATCCATATTTCGTCTTTGTGACAAGGAGTTACGTCGGCTTAATCAATAAATTCTTCAAAAGGTAAACAATATTTCATATCTATATTATATTGATAAAACGATATACCATTTCTTATTGCCGAATAAAATCTATCTCAATACAAAATTTTATCCAATTTCGTTCAGCCATTCTGACATCATTAAGTTACAAATATCCACCCATAGAGACGTTTAAATTTAAAACATCAGTGTAGATTGTTCTTAAAACTATATTATTTCGAAAAATATTATTTTGCTAATTATGTTGTTCGAAAACCTTTAAAACTATACTAAAAATCACAAAAAAATAGTATTGTCCTTTCAAAAGACGTTCTAAATATCAAATAATAACTAAATTTAAAAACGTCTCCCTAAATATACATGTTATCTAAAATAACGATAACTATGGAGATTATTAAGTTTAGTGAAGAAACAACAGAATTAGCACTATTATCGTTAACCTTGTTATCAAAAATGTCTTGTCATAGAATAGTGAATTCTATTCTAAATTAATAGAGTTGTGCTCAAACTACAGTAAATAGGAGGCGTATGTTTTGTTACTGACCCAATAATAGGTATCTAACGGTTAGGTGATTGTAATTTTAGATTCGATATCAGAAATCAAATTTTCGTTTCGGTGTTTTGAAGACTACCTCGCGAGTTGTGCGATAGGCATCGCTCTATTTCCTTTATTAAACTTGTACTGGCGTTCATTATTCATATTTATGATATTATTTCTTGGCACGTGTAGTGAGTACTTTTCTTGACTTAAGAATAACTTATTTCTATTTCTGATATAAAATAATTTTATTCTTCTTTGACATTACACGGCCGTCTTATCTCAAACTAAACAAATTTATTAATATACACATACATATACATATATACAAAAATAAGTTACATTTAAACAAAAAAAATAAGGAAGCTGTCTCGTCCTTATCTTCACCGCTTTACACAAATATTGATACAATTGTGTGCGCTATAAGCACTAAGTACTAACCCCCATTTTTATAAACATTATTTAGTAGCGGTTCTGTGTTATTTTCAACTTTAAATGTATTAGTTTAAAGTTAAAAATAACGCAGAACCGTTCCTAAAAACGTTTAAGAAAAAACTGTTAGTAATCGTTAGAAGATTTCTGACCTGACCTACCGGCAGTGCTGCTCATCAAATACATGTAAATGTTTAAATAATTATAAAGTTTAAAAAAACTAAGGCATGTATTCTTTTCTTCCCTGTCAATCAGTTTCCCACAATACAGTTTTCCCTCAACAAACAGGCGCAAGTATCGTCAGTAAATTCAATGTATGAAGCATAGGAAATGATGTATGTTTATGAATAATTGAACAAACATTGTCTGGGTAGCAGAAGAGTTGTAAATATTTGTGGTTTTCCTCCTGTCCTGGTTTCAGGAGTACATTCAACTTTGTACGCATACAGTAGACAAGGTTATGCCCACACCATTATGAATGAGTACTCTGAACAAGTGTGTACTATCACTAAATCTAATAGAAAAATAAATTTCTCAATCCATTATGTATCCAGGTTGAAACAGTATATAATTATAAAAATGTAGAAACAAACAATGAACTCTAGAGATGATTATTTGCAAAATCGTGGGTTGTGAGTAAATAATAATAATAATATGCCTGCCTTGGAGACGTAGTGGCAGCGTATGCGACTACCTAAAGTTTCGGTAGATCCGAGACTGTAATATGTAGGTATTTACAAGAAGAAGTATGTATGTATTTATATCAGCTGTCTAATACCCATAGTACATGCTCTGCTTTTAGTTTGGGATTATATGGCGTCGTGTGCCTTATGTCCGAAAATATTATTATCATTTATAACGTTATACGAATAGCGTACGTACTAGTTGTGCGTACGCCATCGTACACACACACACACACACACACACACACACACACACACACACACACACACACACACACACACACACACACACACACACACACACACACACACACACACACACACACACACACACACACACACACACACACACACACACACACACACACACACACACACACACACACACACACACACACACACACACACACACACACACACACACACACACACACACACACACACACACACACACACACACACACACACACACACACACACACACACACACACACACACACACACACACACACACACACACACACACACACACACACACACACACACACACACACACACACACACACACACACACACACACACACACACACACACACACACACACACACACACACACACACACACACACACACACACACACACACACACACACACACACACACACACACACACACACACACACACACACACACACACACACACACACACACACACACACACACACACACACACACACACACACACACACACACACACACACACACACACACACACACACACACACACACACACACACACACACACACACACACACACACACACACACACACACACACACACACACACACACACACACACACACACACACACACACACACACACACACACACACACACACACACACACACACACACACACACACACACACACACACACACACACACACACACACACACACACACACACACACACACACACACACACACACACACACACACACACACACACACACACACACACACACACACACACACACACACACACACACACACACACACACACACACACACACACACACACACACACACACACACACACACACACACACACACACACACACACACACACACACACACACACACACACACACACACACACACACACACACACACACACACACACACACACACACACACACACACACACACACACACACACACACACACACACACACACACACACACACACACACACACACACACACACACACACACACACACACACACACACACACACACACACACACACACACACACACACACACACACACACACACACACACACACACACACACACACACACACACACACACACACACACACACACACACACACACACACACACACACACACACACACACACACACACACACACACACACACACACACACACACACACACACACACACACACACACACACACACACACACACACACACATGTTATTAACTAGGAAAGAGCTATAAACTATTTATTCATTTTCAGTACCATAAGAAGAACATGTATTTCATTGTTCCTTGTTTAATTTAACCATTAAAAGTAACGTAAATATATGGCTGTACCGCTATAGTGTGACAGTAACCTAATAGTATTCGTCAAAGTAAGTTACTATTTTAGTTAACAGGAAAAGGATGGCCTTGTTTAGTATACTCATTCAACGAAAAAGGGGTATCTCACCCCATTTTCAAACGATTTTGTGTTGGTGGCTAGCAAAATATAAAAAATATTTATATAGATAAACCGAGGGGCTTGATTGAATGTGATTGTATTTAGGTGTTCTAAAATCAGATTGTATATTGTCTACATAGAATAAAAACTATGTAAAACATGATGTTTACCGTATTACCCTTCTTAAGAGCAAGTATATTTTAAGTAAATGAATGCTAGCTGCAAATAAAAGTAATAAGAATGGCTTAAGTTACTCATTATAACATCAGCTTTATGAAAGTGTGAGTCCCGTCCAAAATGATCCAGATCTAAATAAGGGAAGAGATTGACCGAAACAAACAGACGGAACAAAATGATGTTGCTTTTTAGATGTATGTATAGAACAAACTTTCATACGCATTTAGTGAAATGCTGTTAACTTGACACTTCAGTTTTAATAGATATGTCGTAGAGAGGGACCTTCAATATTATCGTATTTTTATGCTTTAATTTTCAACTGTACGCCTTTGAGAAACACTTTATCATTTTGAATACGTAACCCGTATTATTAGTTAACACACCCCATACAGCAAAGCGATATATATATACTATAAAAGCTGACCTGGTGAACTTCGTACCGCTATATTTACATATCTGTCTCAGTTTCCCACAGGCAGTGTACAACGCGGGTAAAAAAAGAATTGAATTTTCCCGTTATCTTAATTTTTCTTTTACACAAATCTTGACCTTATAATAACGAAAACATAAAAAAGAATTATTTAATCACAGACAGACACACAGACAGACATCGACGTCAAACTTATAACACCCCTCTTTTTGCGTCAAGGGTTTAAAAAATTAGTCTACTGGTAACGTTAGGTATCTACATTGAAGTAGCAAATGACGAATACAATGTCCCGTATATAAATCTTAAAAGAAATAAGGGTTTTTGTCTTGGCCCAAAAAATGTCGACGATCTTTTTACCCCGTTCAAGGAACTTGAAATTCGTACGTGTGACTTATTAGTTGAACCTAATGGCACCCGTCAACCCAACCCAAGGTTCAATTTTTTACCCTCCAAGGGTAATATTTGTAGAATCCACGACCGTCAGAATAACATACGGCTGACTTAACTTGCAAAATGAATTCCTTTTCAAATATAACTGGGGAGAATGTGGAGTTTGACAAATAAAACCTTTCGGATGTCAGTACCGAGAGATTAATGGTCTGCAAACGGGGATTAATTTGAAATATGCTTTGGTTGTGAAGTGATAGTATGACTAATATACAAGGACTGATAGTCGTAGTTCGTGTATTAATCACGGTCTGATATTTCGGTGGTTTGTAAATAAAATAATTGAAAGACGTACGTTCTTTGAGCTGTAATATACGACTTTGCTTACACAAATTCATGATCATGACGGTTGAAAGTTATTATATACTAGCTGACCCACGCAACCTCGTTTGCGCCTTATATTGCCCGTAGCGTGAAAATTTCCCCCGTTTTTGAAACATTCTTCATTGTTGCTGCGCTCCTATTAGTAGTAGCGTGATGATATATACCCTATAGCCTTCCACGATAAATGGACTATCCAACACCTAAAGAATTTTTCCAATCGGACCAGCGGTTCCTGAGATTGGCGTGTTCAAACAAACAAACAAACAAACAAACTCATCAGCTTTATATATTAGTATAGATGAGGGGGCTTAGGAACGGTTATTTCTATTTATATTTATACGACCTTGACCTAGACCTCTTCGAGCTAGGGCTTACACTCGAATATCCTTTCTTATCTACCATTACCTTCCCTCCTAATACAATTTTTATAATACTACTTATTTTCCTAATCTTATTCCTAAATAGTTTGGTTGACTGATTTAAGTTTGCCCTTGTCACGCAAGTGTGAATAAAATCATAATAATCAAAATGAGGGGTTTAGTTCACCCTTAGGGGTAGACATGATTAAATATGAAGTAAGATGGCGTGTGTGACGTTTACGGTCTTCCCTTCAGTTTTCAATCATAATTACGCGTATAATGAGCCTCTGTCAAAGTGTCAACTCAAAGAGAAATGTTGCCATACACCACAATCGAAGTAATTATGCATAAGGAAAATTTCAATTATTCAATTAAATTCAAATCTTTGACCTCGCGGCTTCATTTCAGTAATATGAACTTAGAATATAGAAGCGTTCCCTTTGATATTAAAGTCAGAAAATTAAGTGTCACGACAAAATGTAAGTAATTTTGAAACAGTTACTCGAGATTCATTTTTAATTTTATTGTGAATGACTCAAGTCATTATTTAGTACTCAATCTAATTTAAGCAAACGCAATAAATTGCCTTTCTGACATGTTTTTGGCACGGTATTTGCATTTTATTTCAGATGGATATAATTAAGTAGAATTAGATTGACATTCATAATTAAGCTACTACTACTATCTACTACTACTCATCATCATCAGCCTATCGAAGTCCACTGCTGGACATAGGACTCTTCAATTGCATGCCACTTGGTTTGATCCTCGGCTTCTCGCATCCAACTCTCTCTCAACTTCTACACTATCATGTTAAAGTACTTTGACTAGAATTTTATCAATAGGGAAAATGCATGTTTTTAATCTGTTCATTTACATCTCTATAACAGAAAAATATAAATAGGCTTGAAAATAGTTAAATTTTCAAAATTTTCAAAGTGAAATTTAAAACTCTGACTAAATTTGAGCTATTCAAACGCCTCCATTTTGCACGCGTTTTTAGACAAATCCAATGACGTCATTGTCATTTCATGTTTGTTTACTATTGAGTGTTTCAGTGATTTTATACTTATTCGCCTTATTTTTAGCGAGACAAACGAACAGCAATTGATTTTAATATATTAGAAGATATCTAGTGCCATAAGTTTAAAAATTATCTTGAAAACGGCTAAGTAAAGCTATACGAATCCAGTGTATACTGTGATCTGTCATGGTATCAAACTCTACATAAGTTTATTTCAAGTTATACTGGTTAATAAGTCGAGACCTTTCGTAACTATGAAGATATAGCGATGATGAACAAAATATTTCTTTTCTATTATTTGGTTCATTTCTCCGATGTTTTCTCGGTGCTTCGTTATCGATGAGTCATCGTAATATCCACTAATACTATGATTAATGCGTTCCTACCAACAATGTTGTAATAACACGCTTCTATTGAAAAAGAACAGATTGTCGGTTCAAAGGTTAATGTCCTATCCCTTTTTAGTCGTTAATCAATCTTATCGTAGAAATTTGTCTAGATTGGGTCTTTGAACACTTGGATATTCGAACCTCAGTAGGGTTTTTGATGAACTATTAGCATGATCAGGTTGGCAGAGCATTGGGCCTAAATGGAACTGCTCGACCTGAGTGATCAAAGAAATTGGTCTCTTCTCTTACTTTTATTGCCATTATATCGTTTGCTATTCAACGGATGAATAAGGTTCACTGAGTAAAAAACTCTCCTCTTCATTCTGTAAAGGAGAATTTAAAACACGTACATACGCATTTAGTAGAAAACTGTTATTTTAATATTACAAACAGACTACAATTTTATTCATTTGTAAAGATGTATGGATAAATGTCTTCGATTTTCGTAAGTTATACTTTAGTGTGTAAGATTAATTATACTTTATAATGTAGCAGTAACAATCGTTAATAAAATTCATATAACTGTATTTATAGAGAACTTGTCCTAGTTTTGTGACTAGGTTTTTTCTAAGCACTGCAGATAATGTTGTCGCGTGCTAAGCAATAATTTGTCGCAGAATATTTCAGCGTGTTTGTAAAGAGGCGGTAATAGCGTTTTGGTTGTTTACTTTCCGTTTAAATTATAGATAATACCTTGAGGCTTACATTTGGGGTAAAAAACTTTCAATTCAGTTCAGTTTCAGCAAGGAAAATAAAAAACCAATTTTCAACTTGTTGTAATATTGAACAAAAACTGAAAAAAAAGTCTTTTAATATTTCCTTATGTCCAGGAATGGCAGTATTAAGTAGAAATTAATATGATCCATCATCTTTACAGACATGTCAAATCAGTCAAATGTAATCAAGCTTTTTCAGGTCATCAAGAATTCTTATTAAATTACAAATATTTCCCCAACTGAATTTCTAATTAAAGTTAAACAGCGTTAGTATACCTTATCATAAAACAAATATTTTGTTGAAACAAACATTTAATGGCATGAGCGTTTATAATGACTTCTAATGAACTCGTGATTATTCCTCGAGGTTCTGCACACGCGAAGAAATTGTGTTTTTAAAACATAACAATGTTTTCTCAGAAATAACATTCTTTGTGACGGGTGACTTGGAAATGACTTGCGTACTATTTCATTTCTAAGTTTTATATTTCTATTCGTAATTTTTTAAGTCAGACACATTTGTAATTGTAAAAAGATAACAAAAGAACGAACAGAAGAAGCAAACCGCGTAGGAAATCTTTTGTGTTGGTTGTGTTAATATGCAACAGTCATAGCCAGAGAATATTAAATGACCAGCCAGGTTAGGCTGGTCATTTAAAATTTGTTTGAAATGAGTAAGCAAATTTGTATATTGTATAAAGGTTTTATCACTCTTAGAAACCTGTGAACCCAGAAGGCATCTGCGCTTCAGGAAGGAGCTGTTTTAACTCATCTAGCAAACCTTACCACGGAGCATACCGTTATTGGAGCACAATAAGAAGAGGTTTTTTTTTATTACGTTGTATGGCCCTGTAAAAATGACTATCCTCTGCCTGATAGAAAGCATTAGATTAAAATTATGCTGTTAAGATGAAAAAAACCAACCTTCGAAACAGCGAGATAATAATCATAGGTCAAAACCTTTCTAAAGAGAAGTCCAGCAATAAACTTTAAGAGTCTGTTGATTATGATATCCTGCTTGCTTAATGATTTCTCTGCTTTTGATATTAATTGTAACATATTTAAATATGTATATTTGATTTCGAAACCAGATTCATTAATATAAACATAACTTTTAAGCTCGCCTATCAGAAACTCAAACTCTTTGTTTCTGGAAAACCATTTTCCACTCAAAAGTTATACGCCAAATCTGTAACATTTACCATAAGCAGCGTATATTTTTGAGAATATACCAGACTATATTTTACTTCACAGAAAGTTATTATGTAGTCCATGATAGGACCATACATAATCCTGAAGACGTGGCAATATAATGTTAGTCTGACTCGGTGCGGGCGTGTGCATCTACGCTACAAGAACAATAACTCTCTTACATTTTAATACCCTCATGAAATACTCTCTTAGCGTCGTGACACTTGACAGAGTAATTCCTACTCCTCACATAACGTATGTTGGAATGAATGATGCTGATTCTTAAACTATATTGTTACTTTGGTCTATGAAATAATGCATTGCTTTACAGGTATGAAATATAGTCTTAATAAATTCTATCACAATGATTCACTTTATAAGAGTATCAGCTACTTCACGAACTCAACGACGCGAAATCATGGAGAATTGTATCGAATTGTATTTTTTTAATTTTCCATTCTTAGGGGTAATGGTTTATCTTCTAATTTTAATAGAATAGGAAGTAAATATACTCTTTTTTTACTAAATACTTTATCGAATTGTTCCTTTACCACTCTCTACATTTAACTAAACATATGGCATCATTCCATTTCTTAAGAGGTAGTTGAATTAAATTCAGCACTACTATCAATCTAAAACATGTAATACAATATATCTTGTGTCGGAGGCTTTTTACAATTCCAATGAATATCGACGACACGGCGACTTTATGTCATTTGTTACGTAACCATTCAAGGGATTTCGCATCTTAAAATTTAATCAGTTTATGGCCCCAAATGAATTGACTTTAATAAGCTTTGTCACTCTGATGTAAATGCGAAATCTTAGCAGAGCTAAATAATATTAGTTGAAACGTTGTTCAAATTTCATACGGGGCATTGTGTAAACTGTAAACCAACAAATATAACTAAAAGAATTATTTACAGCATTTAAGGATCAAACACTTTTTACAAGCACACTGTACAAAGTTTCTTTGAAAAAAAAAACAACATTAAATAACAATAAAAAATAACATTACAAACAAAATCATATTTTAAGCCCACACACACACACTAATATTCATGGTACAAAGAAAACCAACTAGTCTTTACAATTGAATCACATTTTGCCGACATAATGTCTGCTAACTACTCAATTCTTAACTGGAATTGCCCCTTATCGCAAGGATTTCCTGTGCGTCTGACCTATTGTACGTTATCGTAGAACAGAGGCCAGATGCATTTGTACTGTTTGTTTAATAGTAAAAATAGTTAAGCAATATAGTATTCAGGTACATATTTGTCCCACAAACGTCACAATTGACTGGGGAACAAACTATCTAAGGCGCCAGTCTCCACGTCGCCCAACGGAATTAATGCAAACGACTAATGCATAAAAGGAGCAGTAAAACTTCACAGTACATCACTGTTTTTATTTACTGCTGTTAACACAGATTCGGTTCTAGATCGTTGATGGAACTAGGTTAAAAGATTAGGTTCTGATTACTGTGTATTTTACACATTTCTTTAAGAGAAGTGGCAAGATAATATCTGTTAAAAACTTGTTGAAGAATAACAGTCGAAAACCAATTATTGATTTGTAAATAAAGTTTTCAATATTAATTTTGGGTTTATGTAGGTCATTGCAGTAAATAGTAACTTAGCTATATTATTGGAAAGTTTTCTTTAATTCCGCTCAATAGTGTTTGTGTGAAAAAGTAACAAACGTTCGTACATTCTCACAAACTTTCGCATTTATAGGATTACGTGTATGTTTAAGTTAACTATATTTTTTATACACTAGTTTCAAGACTTACTTGGAGTAAATGCGACTATAAATTGTAGATGTTTGCAGAAACAGAAGTAAAAATCAATTACAGGTGACAATTAAAGGTGTATGCAGTATTGAAAGCTGAGTCAGTATTCACATTTAACTAGAAAAAGTCTGAGGACTTTTTCTAGTTGAATGTCTTTCCATTTTAAGGTATTGTTTTCTTTCTTGTCCTTTTGGATTTCCTGTTACTTTCGATACTGCTATTTTCTCGAAGCTTCGCTAGAACTGGCTGTTGATATAGCAAGAAATATTTTTACTAAGGACTAGTTAGCCTTAATTATTTTCAGCCGATTGGGCCAGGGGGATGTGTTTTTAAAAATGTGTATTTAATACGTCTTATGACATGATTTGACATGTTCTGTAGCCTTACTACTTGACGGTTATGGTGTTTAAAGTGTGGTTAGGTTCATTTTTAACCGATTTACAAAAAGAAGGAAGTTCTCAATTCGACTGTATTTTTTGAATGTTTGTTACCTCAGAACTTTCGACTGGATAAACCGATCTTGATGATTCGACTTTTTTATTTGAAAACCGGTGCTTCTCGTGTGGTCCCATTTCAATTTGGTTCAATTCTTGAAGTCAGATTTTTTTTAATTGTTGTTTTATATATACTAACTATTAACCGACTTTAATTGTTAAATCACCGGTTTGTGAATTTTAAATAATTGCACGAATTCACGCAGACGTTTTTTTTCTTAAAGTATCCTAAAGTAACTCATTGCCAATGTAGACAGTGCAGCATGGTGATCTACACTATGGCCTGATTATATGCTTTTTCATGACCATAGTGGGAGGGAAACACAGGCGCTGAGTGACTTAAAATTTTTGACTACTCGGCACAGCAAGGAAGAGTCGAACAACATTTTTTTGCATTTTTTTCAATAATTAGCTTGGTAAATTTACAAATTACGTTACTGCACTGACTGATATTGAACGTACATTAAAGTATAAATAAGTATTAAGTCAGTAAAACCTTTAACAGGAGATAATACGCAATACAAATTCCACTTAATACCTAATATTTCCCACCTACACTGAAGTTTCAAAACAGATGTTACAACAAATAAATCCGTTGTTCGAAGTGTATCCGAGTGTCAGCAACACTTGCGCACCCGACTGTTCTACGTGCTCTTGGACATTTTGTAATTTATATGTTCCACTGTCTCGATAATAGTTCCTTGTTCTTTCTTACATGTTTTCTTTGACTTTTCTTTTAGGTATTAAGTCTTAATCGTGGAAAATAAATCTGAGAGAATCATGAAACGTATTGTGCTTCATTTGTCTTTACTGATACAAATAGTGAAATAGATTATTTGAATATACATACATACATACAGTCACGCCTTTTTCCCAGAGAGGTAGGCAGAGACAATAGATCTCCGCTTATTACGATCCTGACACACCTCTTTTGCTTCGTCCAGATTCATTGCTGCGCGACAAAGACGTATCATATTGAATTATTTTTAGGTAGTCTTCATTTGTTTAGAATATCAATTTTATTTTATGTAATGATATCGACTGACAGTCAGTTGTAATACATAATAAGGGTATGTATTTCTCGTGCATTTATGTGATAAACAACTATTAAACCTTCATTTTATGTTATATAATTATATGGCTTAGAATTCCCTGATGTTATATACAAATGTTTTATCAAATAAGTGATCGCATTTATTCCCATACATTCATAAACACAAGTGAAAATCACATCAACTTTCCAAAGTCTCAGTAAGAAAATGAATGCTATTATTATTTGTTGTGTACACACACATACATATACATCAACACCCTTCTTCTTCTTCTTTGATGAAATGGCAACCAGCCGGATCTCTCGGATCAGCTATTTCTGCCAATGTCAAGTGTTTATAGTCTTCAAATCATAAGTCTTTAAGTCTTCGTCGTGATGAAAGTAATGTTAAAAAATATATAAAGTATGGATGAAATGGGGACCGTCTTTCGACAAAACAAAAAACGATCTCCAATCAACAGCCTTAGACATAGGCCTCTACTTAGAAATAAGGTTTTGGACTACTTCAATTTTCATTGTTTGTTTCAATTTCAAGTTATCCTTCTCTTTGTAGTGATCTCTTCCTGCGTAGTTTGTTACCTTCTACCTTATTAATAGAGGTAATGACACTCCGTACTCTTAATCCGTCAGCACACAGACAATATTATTATTCAATAGTAATAAAATACCTACTATTTTAAGACATAACTCACACTACAGATAAATTACCTTAGCTGTGTTGACAGATATGATTTTTTCGGCTACAAACAAATGGGTATTATCTCTATCCTAAAACCTTTTCAATAAAGATTTTATAAAGAATGTTCGCCCACCTGTTGAGGGAAGTAGACTTCGTATAGTATCAGATGATATCAAGGCGACAATGTGTCAAAATGTTATGCCAGCAATATCCCGCCGACAAGGTTCACGGTTCAGACGCGTTGCGGACACACGTCACACCGATCGTCAACGTGTCGAATGTTGAACAAATTTATAAAACGATATGTTATGAATATGGTGGTGCCTTTATTGATTGTTTTATTTCTTTGCTAGACATACATTCTTTATAAGTCCCAAGCAAATTTCATGTACCATCGACAAATGTGAAGCATGACCCACCATAAGCTTACTTTCTTCCAGACATTCAAATAAAATTAGGTCGACATTTGCGTAAATATGCATTTCCATGAAAACAACCTTGTTATCGGTTATTAAATTAGACAGAAAATTATTCTTCTTTGTTAAAAGGTTTTGGTTTTGAAATAAAAAATCATTTGTTCATGTGATTATTTTTGTTTTATCTAAAATATTATCTACTGGAGTGATAATACCTACAGGTTAAAATTGCATAGACCAGGTCCTCAGTGCGGCATGCTCTGTAAAGGAAGTAATTTTTTGTTGTTTTGATGGTTTTAAACGATTTATCGGCAAAGTGGTCATGATTTAAATTTGTCGTTATTGCGTTACGATATTATTAAATGTTTAAGAAACTATCCTGTCATGTATCGTCAATCCATTCACTTTCATTACACACACGACGTTCATTTTCTTTACACACAACGTTATCATATCATTCTGATATTTTCACATTTTATTTCAACATTGCTATGAGATAGGAAAGCAAATTGCTATTAACAACCACATAAGTTTATAAGTGAAATAATCAGCATTTAATGTATAGGCGCTGTATATTTAATAGTTGACAATTGATTAGCATAGAGATATATTACATAGAATAGGAAGAATTTTTATACTTTTCACGTTTAATGCTACACACTTATATAATTATTTTAGAGAAGAAATTAAAGTAATTATGGTAAAAGTATAGTATGCAATGTCTCCCACATCAATTTAATGCTTTGATTTTATGTCATCATCTTTTTAGATTTTATTATTCCCATCATCCATCCATCATCATCAGCCTATCGCAGTCCACTGCTGGACATAGGCCTCTCCAATTGCACGCCAAGGTTCCCAAAGTTCGCTAATTCTAAAGGTCAGCTAATAGTTCAACCTGAATATCAGTTTTTACACTAAGCACCTGGCATCGGACTTCCGCAACCCTGAGTATGAACAGAGTTCGAACATTGAACTAGTTGTCAGTATGTTTCAGGGCACTGATTTTCAATCACGTATATATTACTTCAAATTGACATAACTAAACGATTTCACAATAGCTCGGCATAACATTACGCCTTGGTATTTATAGACTTAGTACAGACATATATAGGATCTATAATAATAAAAATAACCTCACACAAGGTCTTCTAATCCCAGGCTAGGAAAAGTCTGTATTATGGTTACTTGACTCCTGATAAATATATTTATTTCTAAATACATACATATTTATACATAGATAGGTTACACATAGACACAGAACAAACGACTGTGCTCATGACATGAAGATTTGCCTTGAGTGGAAATCGAACTTACGACCTCCAGTTTAGTACTCAGGATCACTAACCACTAAACCAATCGTTTTGATGTTAAAAAAGCCTGATTAGATTTGACAGTAATTAAACATACGTTATACATCAAGAGCCCATTTGGTTGGTTTGTTAATAAGTACGAAGATGTAATGGGAGTGCGCACATTATTTATTTATATATACTTTATACACAAATGTACAAAAGCCGTGGGCATTTTCTAACAGTCGACCTAAGGGCGATGCAGAGCCAAACATGTTAGATGCACAGAAATTAGAAACGTAATGATTGTAATGAAGGATATCATTTATAAAAAATATATGTTTATAGAAAAATAATAATATAAGTACATAGTACATATATTTACATACATAAATACACATAATACAAATTCTAGAAGAGAGAGTAGAAAATTATAAAGAGTCGGTATCGGTCAACAAATAAGCCAAAAGCCAATCCGAACAAAATATCGGCCGATTAAAAAGTTCATAGTCTGCTGGGGCTATAGTGAAGACTGAGTCAGCTTGTAACTATGATCACGTTGACACAGTGAGTGTCACTATAACCATTTAATTGCTGTTATTAAAAAACTACAAAATATTCTAACTGTCATCTTGTTCTATCTACAAATATCTATGACGGTGCGCCAGCGCATGCCTGCTAACTACACTTTACGACTGTAATAAAAGTGTAATCCTAACAACCACACGCGGTTTTTTAATGCACATTACAGTTCAAATACCTGCCTTACGACATTGTAATAAAGTTCAAATTATGTTGCATTCTGTTTAGTATGTGATCTATGTCTCGTTTACACCCTGTTAACTTACAAACAGACAAAGGCTATTTGTAATGGGAGTCATATAATTGATGTAATGCCCCCTGCGAAGTTCCGATTTATTGGTAACTACTGGTAACTTAACCATTGGAAACTAACTTGGTTTGTTTGTGTGTTACGCTTTTACGGCTAAAACACTTCACCGATTTCAATGAAATTGAGCATGGAGATACTTTGAGGCAGGACATAGGTTGCCCTTGACTGCAATAACCGACATACATGACAGATATTTATTTTATGTCACACGCGCGTTTTTCAAAGTATTTATTATTTAATTTAAATTCCTTCTCCTTTTGGTTTTTCTTAGGCTTATATAAATGGATCTATCAGAAATAACCCTATAAGTAAGCAATATATCTTTCATGTTTAGCTCTTATTTCTAAATAACCTCCCTCAGAATCGGTAGTTACACTTAGCCCTACTTATCCATTGCCTTGTTGATCTCGCGGTTGGCGTGTGCGACTGCTGATCACGAGGTCTCGGGTTCGATTCCCCGGGTCGCACCAAATGTTTGTGTGATCCACAAATATTTGTTTCGGAGTTTGAGTGTTTTCTATGTATATTAAGTATGTATTTACAAAATATGTATATATGTACTTGTATCTGTAGCGGACTGCCGAAATTCGGGTTTTTATTTGTAAAAAACAATTAAATTCAAATATCTCAAAAACGGTTAGATTTAGGATAGGGTGTTTCATAGAGAAATCAGTCGAAAACGATTTAAACTTGATGATTAACGCCCTTGATGATTAACCAGTAACCCTGCAAGAATTGCTCGTTTAAAGATATAAAATAGTAATTACAAGACATCTAAGTTAGCGTTAGGCGTATGTTGTGTGTATATACTACCCTTAGAAATTAAACGTATGTTCTCATTGCTTAAGAGGCATTATAAAAAATTGCGATTCTCCGACTCCCATAAGGAACGCATCACTGATTGCTGCAGCATCGGTAAACCGGCTGTTACTAGTAATTCCCACGTTACGAGTATTACTCGATCCCGTCTCGGTAAAGTCCCATAAACGTTCATCCGCTCGGCAACACGTAAAAACGTTTACGTTTGTGCATACCGAGAGCTAATCAACTTGAGTATTTGATTGGAGCCTTTGAACCAGCGATTTTTCGCATGATGAAACATCTCCATATTAATAGGACCGCTAATAAAGTCTTATATGTAAATGAAAGTTCAGAGAAATATCTGGGTAACTTTACGGATTAATTCTCATATTAGCTCGGTGTTTTATGCAAAACTTCCCTTAAAAAAATAAATATGTACGGTCAAAAACATAACTGCTATCTAACTTCGTCTAGCACAGAGTAAGAATCGATACTGATGTAAAGACTTCTTATTAACCTATAATTTAACGTTAATATGTTACTTAACAATATCTTTTCTTTTGTTTTAGGTAAGTCTAGTATTCTTTAAGCTGCTTACAACTTGACTATGACATCCTGCAGTAGGTAAGTACAGAGTAAAATTCTAAAGCTGTGTGAACATTTTTTACTTAAATATTATATAATGTAGGTATCTTTATCAGTTCACGTACATCTAAAATACTTGTTATATTGAAGAGCTTTGAAAAACAAATGATAAAGTTTAAACAAGGTTCGTAGTACTCTTCTTTTTATATGTTTTGTTATTACAAAACCCCCTATATATATTTTCTTAATTCATTTTCAAGACAAATTAAACCTCTTCGCACCGTACATTACGTACTAGGGCCGGGGTTCCCAAAGTGTGCGCCGCGGCGCCCTGGGGCGCCGCAGGAAGTAGCGAGGTGCGCCGCGAGTCGGTCTTCTATCATTATCCGAAAGGGTTAATTATTTGCGGGTATCCATACCGCAACAATATTTTGACCGCTCGCATCATAGGTTCTTAAGGCCTTGTCCTACGTAGACGTTTCAACGCGAATCGAATTACAATTTGTAATGCGATCCGACGCGGTGATTTTCAGTATAATAACAATGTACTCTTAGGCGGTGATACGCGAATCCAAAGCGATACGATGCGACGCAGCGCTAAAGTTAACTTCAAAAGCTTCAACATTTTAATTTCCTTTGCAACGTCATATTTGTGTGAAGCTGGATTTTTAGCAGTAGCCGTAATCAAGAACAAATATTGCTCAAGAATTAAGGTGGGGCACGAAATGAGAGTGGCAGTCTCAAACCTTATCCCACGCTTCGAAGAACTGGGCAGAATACCAGGCTCACGTCTACTATTATTGAGAAATTATTGTTTTTTATTTTTGTGTTTCTTAAGTTTCTTTCGTAGATATTTTGTTGCAATTCTGATTTTTTATAATAAATAAATAAGTTTTTTACCGTGGATGTTTAAATTTTTGGGCCTTGCAACCAATAATAACTACTATTGTAGGTATATAATTTTTTTGATACTATCTATGTCTAATGGCTAGGTACGGGGGGGGGGGGGTGCCGTGACAATATTGTAATCTTGAAAGTGCGCCGTAGGCTGAAAAAGATTGGGAACCCCTGTACTAGGGCATCGTAATTTTCATGGCCTCTAGCCCTGAATGTACTACGGGCGAACCTATATTACAGAGTCTTCTAGATTAAATTGAGGATGTATTATACCTGTGGTATGTCCCCTACGAATGTGTATACAACTGAGATTTAACTGAATGCTGACTGAATTTTTATTTAGTAAATTGTTTTCTAATCTATTCATTACACGAACTGAAAAGGTATAAAATAAGTGGCAAAATTATTTTGACCTGTGTGATACCTCACTCTCTTTTCAATCTTAGTATTGTTTACCTTTTAGATGTACTTTAGTTGCTGGTTATACACATAAACCTTCATCTTTAGCCACTCGGTTTTTTAAAACTACGTTGAAATTGTCTTCATTTTATACATTGTAAAGATATTTAAACAAGAATTCTTGTACAGAGTAAGAGATTTCACGTATCTTGAAAACAAATCTTTCCAGATTACCTCTATTTTTCTATAACTACTAATCATACCTTACCGTATACCTACTTTAATAACGAACTTATTTTTGTTTGTGAGCGTGGGTCTAGTTCAGTTTTCTTGTCTTAAAAATCGAGCAGACGTATCGCCTGATGGTAAGCGATTACCGCCGTCCATGGACATCTGCTGCATCTGCGTTCCTGGCCTTACGGGTATGGGAATGGGGGAAGGGAGAGGGGAGGGAACGGCCTCCGGTATCCTCACTCACTCGATGAAACACAGCGCAAGCACTATTTCACACCGGTTTTCTTTGAGGCCGTGGTCACTCCAGTCGAGCCGACCCGTTTATGCCGAAGCGTGGCTCTCCCAAGTGTAATCAATAGCTCTTATGGACATAGGATCTTAGTAATTCTTTATTTCAAATTTATTCACGAATGTGTTTTATTCGAGCAGTGCATGTATTATATGTGGCTCATGTGGCAGGGTTACTCCAAACGAGCATTTGAAAAGCGAGGAGTAATAAAGCGATATTTGATCGTAATGTATACATGAATTAGTGGATAAAGATTCTAAGGGCTTCTGTAAAACTGTGGCACACACAACAGCTTTTAACTTCAAAACAGTTTACACAGGGATATGAGGGTAAAAAAACAATTGGCGACATTAGCTGCAACGCGGATCAGCGTTCCCGCCACCTACGACGAACTATTCATTTGTTTTATTTGATTTTGTATTTTAAACACAGTCAGCTAAAGTCAAAATTACTTTAATAAGCATCTCCAATGAAGCAATAACAAACTTTAAACATTCATTCGTTGGCTGAAGCCTTTTTTGTCCAGAGGTGGACTATTAAATAACGGTTGTTTAACCGTTATTTAATAGTCCACCGCTGGACAGATGTGGCCCACGCAAGTAAACCTAAAATTTACAATTTGAAAGGCTTATAATTTTTTTTTTGTAATAGAATCCATAATAAAAAAAATGATGAGCGGTAACATTTTGTCTGTCTTGTCCACACACACACTTGTATTCTAACTGAAAAGTACATAGATTATTTAACAAAGATACAACTGAAAAGTCGTTTCATCAAAATAAAAGATTTCGTTACTCAGGCATTATTAATCTTTCTATTAGTGAAAGAATTTAAAATACTAATAGAAATGTATTTTTCATTACACTATAATTATTTAATAGCTTATGTGAATAGTATTTCAATAACTGCTAAATGCGAATGCCTCGTCAAGATATACTTGTTTGCGACGTCATAAAATCATTTAACGGTAAAATTAATCAACGCTGCAATCAGTTAGCAATATGATTTACAATACTCTTGATTTAATCAAATTGAATTCATAAGGTTAAAGTATAAATGGTTTGATGACTTTTTATTACTACTTGTATAAAAATGAAAATTTACTTTTTTTTTCAATCCAGATGAGTTCTTAACTTTACGTTTGATAATTTGATTGGTTTAAAATCGTCGGAGATGAGCGTCGGAGATGTAAGGGTAGTTCTGTTTAATCTTGAAAATTATTATTCTTGAATACATGTAAATTAAAATTTGTCAAATTGTTTTGTTAGCCTCATTTTTCACAAACGTTTTTGAGTTTTTATTTTTCAGTGATTAATAATAATAACGATTAATTGAGTTTTGATCTTATGAATTGTCTTCTTCGAATGAATTAGTTGAAGAAAACTTACTGCGTCTGCGTTCACCTTAAGTAAATTAGACTAAAGGGTAAGAAGATATTAATCGGAGCTACAAGCAGAGATTAGCTTATATATTAAGTCCTTCAATGTATTGTTTCTGCATGAAGTTTAAAATAAACATAAATATTTCTGTACTAAACGTCTTACTTGCAGTAAAACTACTTTCAAGTTTGCCAAACCTTCCTTTTTTATATAAAGTCTACGAACTATCATTGTCTCCAGCAGAGGGGTTTCTTACTATATCAAAAATCAGAACTGACTTCAATATTCCTACTATCCTTCTGTTTTACCAATTCAAATAAAGGCTAATAGAAATTTTAATTATTTTTCTATTTACGTTTGAGAATAATACGCTTAACTTTCACTAGAAGATATATCTTCAAGTCAATTCAACACTAAACACTGTCGGCAGTTTCAAAGGCTCTTTTATCGAGAACTAATCGAGTCAGCAGATCTCTGAACGTGTTAGAGTCGAGATCGTAATCTCGTATCGATTGACTCTTACTGCGCTGGAGACGAACAGCAGTTTCGCTCACAATGAACTATTTTTACTCTTGGCAAACTGAATTGACAATGCAGCCATGCGGCATAGTGACCCACACTATGGCCGCATATTGAGATGCTTGGCTTTTTGACAGTTATGATGCTTTTTCGATTCCAACAAGACAAAATTTTCTTCTTTTACAAAGGCTTCAATATAAGCTCAGAACGTATTTAACATTTGTGGAAAATATCCAATATTCCTTAAGAATACCAGATGGAATTGAGCGTATACTTGTTACGAACCAAATACCTATTGTAAACAGGTTCAATATTAAACGAAATAATCCAGCGACAGTCCGGGGATCGCAAAAGGCTTGTGTCCGAATTGGCACAAGAATTTAACACCCCGTGGGAAATAACGGCGTTTCTTTTTGTTGCCGTCGTATCGGAGATTGTATCGACAGTCCGAGCTTTTTGTGCGGTTCTTCTTATAAGCGGTGAGCGATTTCTTGCTCAGTTATTTCTAACATCAATACAAGATTTTTATTTTTTTGTCTTTAGCAAATGAAATAACCTGATATAATCTATATTTAAATACATGAAGCAAAATAACTCTTTTTACGAAAATTATGCCAACGGAACGGTATGAAATTTGACACAGTTAAAGTTTAATGGAGAATGAGTGCAGGAAACAAACAAAACCTTTCATTAACAAAATGATACCTGCCCTGGTAATTTTTTTATTTATAACTTAAGATTTAGTTTTAACAGCAGATGTTTAATTTTAATTTAAAGGCCTCTTATTTTGAAATTCCGCTAATGGAAGTTGCCCAATTCAAAGAGATTATTATAATTCGTGTCTTATTACAATTTATGATTGAAATTGCTAATACTAATAATCACTACGTAAAGGCGTATATAATATTCTCTATAATTAGTAATAAGTATGATAATTGGATCAACTTTTATGTTAGTTACAACATTACTGTTGTTTTAACAGATTCGAGTATTGATTAATTATTTATGAACTTAATTTATAAGTTAAATTATAATATCATTTTCTTTAATAAATATTTACAACAACTGTCTTTTGTTCGTTTCTCGCGTGTATGCCCTTTTTAGATGTTCAATATATTTCTACACTGAAATTCATCCTAAAAAAAAAGGTTGGTGGTTTAGTGGTGAAAGAGTAACGGACACACATAGTTAATTTCGATATATAGCTAATAAACAATAGGAGTTCTACAAATAAGTCTTTCGTCGTCAGTCAGTCGTTAGTAATGGGTAACGTTAAGTTTAAAATTTCACCACTTGTTTGTAATTTATTCGATGGCCTTGGGGCCGCTATCTTTTGTTTCTATCTAGTACTGGTATAGTCATATATTTTATGTAAATTAATTCAACATCTAAAATTCCAACAATTAAGCTTTAAACATTCAAATATTGCTATCTTTTTCTGACTTGCACCACTCTTCATATATTTTGCGTCGTGTTGTTATTATGATGGCCGTTGTCGGGCGGCGGAATTATGCAATTTGCGGTCGATACCTGACATCTCGTGATGACGCTGCTAAGAAAATGCCGTGAAATGTACCTCGGTCTAAGGTAACAGTATCATAATTTGTTCTACCGTTTTTGGGAGTATGATAATCGTGACAGTCACGGTATACGCACTTTGTGGTGGAGATTAATTAAGTGCAGTTATAGAGAGTTTGTTAAAGAGCTACTGATACGGTAATTATGTTTTTACTGCAGTTTTATATAGTAAAGTTAGGATAGTCAGCCTCATAAAGATGTATACGTTAAAACAGTTTCAATGCTATATATACTATGTACATCCATTTTTACCAATGATCGATTACGATTGCTTACTTACCATTAAGTAACCTTTGTTGTTAAATTCAGTTAAATAGTATTTCTACAGTATCTTAAATATCTAACTTTTAAACTTTTGCGTTCCATGATATATTAACAATTATTTTTACGGGAATTAACGCGATCACTTATTAAAAGGTATTACATACCTCTGATTTGCCTGATGTTTCGACCAGGTTGCATTGGCCGTGGTCACAGGCTGACTGGCTCAGCATAAGTGATCGCGTTAATTCCCGTAAAAATAATTGTTAATATGTATATCTTAAATATCGTCGTATTTTTTTTATTGTGAAGTGGACAAACAAGAGGCGTCTCAAGTGCGTTGCCGACCTGTAGGGGATGAGGAACGGAATATAGGGATGGGCCTCCGGTATCTTCACTCACTCGGTGAAACACAGCGCAAGTGCTATTTCACACCGGTTTTCCGAATGACATGCCGAAGCGTGGCTCTCCCACGGTAATTTTTTTCTCTTTTAAGTATGCAGTGGCATGGCAACTCACTACCATTCACTTTAATCCTTACATACCTCACGTTCTTCTTCTACGTCTTCGAAGTTTTCGTACAATGCGGTTTCTGGTACTTCTGATGTCTATTATAATTTACTTTTCTTTTTACTTATCCAAACCATCTCTACATTCCATTTCTATTCAAATTTCAGAGCTATTTATCAAAACAGGTCATCATACTCCATAGCAAAGAGAGGACTCACTGTACATAAAGTTTAATCATCTCGTAAACTAAAGTAACAATTGTACACATTGCCGGCGCATATAACATTTAAATACACACATTTTACGTCTCATACAATCTAAAGAGCGAGGTATTTTCATACTCTTTATTGCATATAAACCTTTTATAACTAATTTGGGTAGTTATTTTATCGAAATATTTCTGATTGCTGTGCCGTGGGAATTGGAGAGCTACCAATCTTTTTTAATGAATATATATATATAACGATTATTTTTATGAGATGATACCGAGTTAGTAGTTGTGTAATATGGCTAAGGTTAGTATCAGTTTGTTTTTGAGTTCGAGCGTTTTAGGAACGACTTAGAAGTGTGTTTTAGGAATGGGGAACGAGGAGAATTGTAAAAGAGAAACACATTGCCAGCGATCATGTTTCTCTCCCACTATAATCCCGGGTCTTTTAAGCTAGGCGTGAAAAAGCATCTCACTGGACAGCCATAGTGTGGGTCACCATGCTGCATTGTCTGCATTCACAATGAGTATGGTAACCACCACTCTTGAGTTCTAATCGTGCTTTTCATCCGACAGAGTAGTCATTTTTTTTTTTTTTTTTTTTTTATGTTTGACCCTGCCATGTTGACTCTACTCTGCCTGATGGAAAGCATAAGCAGAATCCAAGAGTGATGGTCACCATACTGCGAACGCAGACAGTGCAACAATGCAGCATGGCGACCCACACCATGGCGGGCTAGTGATGCTTTCGCATCATTGGGCCTCCGGTCTCGCACTCACCAACGAAACACGACAGCATGATCGCTGTCATTTTACGTTGATTTTCTGTGCGAGGGTAGTACCGCCCCGGTCGAGCCGGCCCGTTCGTGCTGAAATCAGCGTGGCTCTACTACCTTGAAAACCTACTACCATTTTAGCAGACTCAAATATAGAAACAAAAGAAACAATTGTTTTACTGTACATCTCCTGGCTTCTTAATCAGACTACCACTATCAGATTAAATATATTGTAAAAAGCATTTAGCTGGTACTAACTGACCCACGCAACCTCGATTGCGTCTTCTATTGTCCGTAGCGTGAAAATTTTCCCCCGTTTTTGAAACAGTGTTCATTGGTGCTCGCGATTATATAGCCTATAGCCTTCCTCGATAAATGGGCTATCTAACACTGAAATATTTTTTCAAATCGGACTAGCAGTTTATGACATTAGCGCGTTCAAACAAACGAACTGTTCAGCTTTATAATATTAACTAGCTGATCCACGCAACCTCGTTTGCGCCTTATATTGCTCGTAGCGTGAAAATTTCCCCCGTTTTTGAAACATTCTTCATTGTTGCTCCGCTCCTATTAGTAGTAGCGTGATGATATACCCTATAGCCTTCCTCGATAAATGGACTATCTAACACTGAAATAATTTTTCAAATCGGACCAGCGGTTCCTAAGATTAGCGTGTTCAAACAAACAAACAAACTCTTCAGCTTTATATATTAGTATAGATACTTCGCCGTATTTCGTGAATTAATGCCGCAATATTCTATGAAATGAAATGAAATGAAATGAAATCATTTATTCTGCAATTAGGTTATACAAAACACTTTTGCAAGTTAAACTTTTTTTGAGCAGATGAGTTCGGCCTTTCCTAACTGGACTAGCCCTGAGAAGAAAGGACGAAACAAACTCAGGGATCAACGTCTCTTTTAAAATTCAGACAATTTTCATAAAACAAAAGACATTATATCAATAACAAAAAGCGATAATTAAGACTTGAGTCACAATTATAATAATCTGTAAAGATAATTTTAAAAAATGTCAACTATAACAATAGTAGATCAATTTATTTCAAAGTATAAATTATCGTCACGTCAAATTAATTTTAAACATTCAAGGTAAACAGCATGTGCAGAGTGGGCAGCTCAATCCCAGGCGGTTTTATCTCTATCACACGAGTTCACATTTAATCATCAACCCATAATGTCCAACTGCTGGGCTCGGGTCTCCTCTCAAGAGAGGGTTAAGGCCACACGTCCCCACGCTGGCCGAGTGCGGGTTGGGGACTGGCGAGTTCACATTTAAGATGTTTGAATGTTTTTTCATTTAAAACCAAATAAAAGTTATGCGTCCAAGATCTAGCACTACCGAGTTCCGAGAAGCAACAGAGAGAAGTGCGGCCCATGGACCGCACTTGAACGGAACACTGTTGTTTTCTGTGAGGCCGTGGTATCACTCCGGTCGAGCCAGCCTATTTATGTCGAAGCATGGTTCTCCTTCGGTAATCGGTAAATCTGTTTATATCAAATTTCAAGGAATTATTTTTGCATATTTTAAAACTAAATTTTATCTGTCCCTTTATGTAAGCATCTATATACTATTATGGTTTACCTTACTAACTTTCTGTATAAAACGCGTGTCTCATTCTTACACACTCGCCAACGCTAATGACCTATAAAAGAAACAAAGAGATTAGCACATCAGCTCTGCACCGTCCTACGCAAGTATGAGTCAATTTCACTTTGAGGCGCATTAACTTGTTTTTATTTATGTTATTGAACTTTGATCTCATATACCTATTGTTCCACATATCTTCGCATTTAGCTACCGATTTCAAAACATATAAAATACAATAAAAATACTTAATCCAATAGCCATATAAAAATATTTTCGAATACATAACTGCAGTAACGAAATGGCATCTGTTTGGAAATCAAGAGATTGCGGGTTCGAGCCCTACTAAATATACTTTCAACGAACTTCCCAACAAAAACATTATTTATTAGCTTCTCTGTGGGAGTTTAATAAGAATAGCGACCGATGTTTCCAGTAGTCTTTAAAACATACCTTGACATTGGGCAATTGCTTTTGTTTGCTTTGTACTCTTAAAGAAAGTTAACTTTTTTTTTACAGCAAAGGTAATCTTTTAAATACATTAAATTTGCGGCAGGTACACAAAATTAACAGGTTTCATTCCGTTTAATAGGTACATATATATTTGCTGGTGTTTTTCGTAATGTTGAGTCATTGAATGCTACAATTATCTACTTCTAATAAAGAATCATATTTTCTTGAAAGCCATTTGAAGTTATGCTCGATCTAATCCTTTGAAAATGATTGATATCATAACTGATTAAGTAGCAAATTAGATTGTATAATGAACTAACTAGCCCGTTAAATGTTAATAAACAATATGATAAAATGTATCATCGGTCCATGCTATATATCTAAAAATATCATAAAAAATATAAATTCTTCACGAAATGTGAAAATAACGGCGTCAAAGAAAAAACGTTAATAATATGTCTAAATATCAGTTTTTTATCTATTAGCTGGGAACTCTATTTCTGTAATATGTCTAGAACATGTGTTGCCATTATGGACTTAAGATGTCCATTTACCTAAATCAGACTTTCATATTGACACGTTCCATTAGCAGAATTCTCGCCTTTATTTTACATCATAAAAGTTCCACAAATACCTGTTACTAGTCTATTATTTTTGGCTCTTACAAAATCATGTCAGGACCTGTCCGATTTATTCGACAAGTCGGGACCGTTGTCATGGAAAAAAAGAACCAATAAATAGCAGCTTACAAAAGAAAAATATTGTCGAAAGATCTAGTCGGGATCGGACTACAAAGGTTTGTATTATGTGGCGTTGAAGACAAAAAATAAGGGACTAAGATTCGAAATGGACCCGAGAAATTAGTGAACGGTTAAGTGGTCACCAATTTATTGGTAATATGAACTCGAGTTCCGCTTGATTTGTATTTTACTAACCGACCTTAGAACTATTACGATTGATCATGATGAAGACGAACTAAAGTCGGTCATATTTCTTCCGTTCATTTTACTTTTAAATACAAAAAGTTACTTATTGTATGTACTTAAATATTGTGCTTTTTAATATTTGTAGTTTGAAGTGCTTCTTAATAATTCTACTCTAAATAAAAAGGAAACATTGTGTTGGAGTAGTATTAGGTAGTAAAATTTTTTAGTGAAAATTAGGTAAGTTTTATGTATTATAAATATTAAATCGTGTGTATAAAAGTATAAAGATCAAAAGTCAACCGTGTAATATACAGTCGATTCAACCTAGAAATTAAAATACTCATTCAAGATCCAAAATAGAAATTGCAAAAACTTAAAGGTTTCTACAGAGATCATGCTTATCATTTTTAGAATCATTTTATAAATTCATTTTACAAACATTTATCACCAATTTAACTCTTTTAGGGATAATGAGAGATTATACACAACACAGTCCAATTGATAACTATAATAAATCATTTCTCTAGGCAATTAAGACAAGAGAACAGCATTTAAATAGTATTTTTAGTATGTAGTTGTATCGGTATTATCACTCAGGCTTAGGCACAAAGGCTTTGCAGTATTCACGTCATGTTGAGCAAAGTAACAGACACTGCGGCCGGGGGCAATACTTAGCGCTGTCTACCCGGTCTAGGAAATTAAACCGCGGTTGGTTTGTTGGAAAATATTTCCTGAGAGAGTTTCCCTTTGATACAAAAACAGGATTATGAAGAAAACAGTTTATGAATAGGGAAATTAGCTGGATAATAGTTTTTCTACGTTGTTTCACACAGAAGAATAATTAGTATTTTATTTTCGACTAGCTGAACCCCGCGGTATTACCCGCGTTTGTTGTTGTAACCGCGGGTAACGCCGCGGGACAAAGCTAGTCTAAAAAAAGTTGCCTAAGTTACTCCCTAGATCATCAGCTATCTGCCATAATCGTCCGTCCGTCATAATCGTCTGAAAGTCCCGTCATAATCGGTGCAGCCGTTCCAGAGATTACACAGAACAAACAGACAGACAGACAGACAAAAATTTCTTTAACTACTTTTTTGGTATATATACCGTGTGTGTACGTGTACATACATATGCATTTAGTAAAAAGTGGTTATTTTAATATTACAAACAGACATTCCAATTTTATTTATTTGTATAGATGTATAGATAAGTTACTTGTTTAAAAAAATAATTATAATTTACAGTAATTGCATTCTTTTGCAAAATGTAAGTTCGGTCGCGTCCTGTTTTACGTTTTACAGACGGGAACTTAATTTTAAGTGGTTACCGCCGCTAATGCCATCTGCAACTCAAGTGTTTTGGTACCCTTTGAATCCGATTCTAGGGTTAGGCTTTGGATACTGCACTCCATAGGTGATACCCAATGAAAGAATTGCTGAATACCGATTCTCTATAAGCCTAACTAAGTTGGCTGATGTGTATCGAATCGTGACTCTCACATTGATCCGGTGTACTAAAGTACACACACTAAACATGTCAGTCGCTTCACTTTAGAATATTCTTACTAGTATACGTCCGTGTTCACCAAGTACAGATTCAAAGCATCTTATCTGTTGTTTTATCATAATTCTCGTTAGTTATCTGTGTGCAAGTTGGTGCGCTCCAGCCGTGTATCGTCCTAATACATATTCAATCGATACCGCCTGTTGCGAATTGTGGCGATGCACTTGGTGTGTTTTTAACAGAATCGAATAAGGTTTCAGAATTTTATATTAACTTGGTCCGTTATTTTTATTCTATTTTGTTCTTTTTCACCAAATACATACTGCGATTTATACGTAAACTTTACTATAAGTAGGATGAAACATTTAAGGGAACAACCATGACTTCTTTTGTTTTTGGAAAGGATATGTTGTTTGTCAAATAAACCTCAACTTTAACATCATAGTCGTATGTTATAAAATTATTTGTCTGTTATTGATGGACAACCTATAACACTAATATATTAACTATTTTGCGAGGCTTTATATGCTTGAACACAGCAACATTTTTTATTAATATTTATAGAACCTGCCATGTTGGATATATACCTATTATAGTTTCCATGTAATGTAGGTACCTAGATGTATTCCCACAACTTACCCTGGACGCCTCAGTGCTGTCTCCAACTTGCCAGTGGATTATACGGTCGCTGCTTTACGATCGCCGTTGGGGATTATTGTTGCGAAATACAATTTGTGCTTCAGACGTTTTAAACTTCATCATGCATGTAAATTGTCATCATGCAAGTATTTTATGATAGTGAATATATAATGTGCAATTTCTTGACTTCAAACTACGCAGAGATTGTACTATTTCTTTATCTGTTTAGAGTTTGGATTCGAGATTTACCGTGGGAGAGCCACGCTTCGGCATGAATTAGCCGGCTCCACTGCAGTGATACCACGGCTTCACAGAAAACCGGTGTGAAATAGCGCTTGCGCTGTGTTTCGCCGAGTGAGTGAGGATACCAGAGGCCCATAATCCTCGGTCCGGATGTGTTAATAGCAGCAGTTCCCGGATCCCTCCCGTCTCAGGCGCAGAGTGGCACACCGTGTGGTTTTAGTCGGTTTGATTCCGACACAGCGCCCCAAATAATGGCTCATAACCCTCTCTACACCCCTTTCCCCATCCCCCATAGATCGGCAATGAACTTGTGACGACTCTGGTGCTGCGGGTGTCCATGGGCGGTGGTAATCGCTTACTATCAGGTGATAAGTCTGCTCGTTTGCCCCCTGTACAAAAAAAAGAATTATGTGAGTAATCCGGTCCGAAGTCTTTGAAATTCTCAGATTTACTCTACTATAATATACTGTGTGTGTAATATGTGTGAACATTATTCTTATTTGCTATACATGAATCTAATGTTTCCTCGCATTGCTGACCTTTTCATATCATTATTAACTAGCACACAGATTTGATAGTATCACTTAATAATACCTATTTCCTTGCAATTAACTTCGCTGACAATCAAAACTTCCTTTCATATCGGTATATAAATGTTGTTCCAATTCATTTTTGACATCCGTCTAAACGACGTACCGTTGTACAAAATGTAGGTACATTTGCAATGTGAGTTTTTTGTTTGGCACCAAATAATAATGTAGCACGTGATGACGTTCATCCGTCTTCAAACTGACTTCCGATGAGTGTAAAGTTATTTAACAAATATCATTTGTATCTATTCTATATATTTATATATTCTACTAGCTGAACCCCGCGGTGTTACCCGCGGTTATTCTTGTACCGCGAGTAACGCCGCGGGACAAAGTTAGTCTAAAAAAAGTAGCCTAAGTTACTCCCCGGATCATCAGCTACCTGCCAGTGAAAGTCCCGTCAAAATCCGTCTCGCCGTTCCAGAGATTACCCGGAACAAACAGACAGACAGACAAAAATTGTTTTAACTACATTTTTGGTATATGTATCGTGTATACATACATATGCATTAAGTAAAACGCGGTTATTTTAATATTACAAACAGACACTCCAATTTTATTTATCTGTATAGATATATATATTTTTTTATATTCTATATATTGTATCTATTCTATATATTCTAGAGACTAGAGGCGAAGTTCGCAGATATTTCTTTTCTAGGATATATCTAAATGCCTTGTGTGACTTCACATCATCGCGATCTTTAAATTAAACGCGTTCGGTGAAGCGCCACATCGATAGCGAGTTGATGTGACATAACCTCGTACTATGCCCTCTGGAGCTGCGGTCACAAGTCATTTGGGAATATCAATCCAAGTCTGACATGTCTCTTTGCCTTTTAGCTCCAGTGGAATTGTTACACAAAACAGTGAATTCAAGTACCATTTAATTATTGTTTTTAGCAGAATGTCTTTTGAAAAAGTGCTTCATTAATTATTCAGTACAATTGTGTACAAGAGCTTTAAGAGTCTACCCGCACTGGGGAGTAATCCATGTCGCAGTTGACTGTACACATAATATATTTCACAGACCACTAGCTGGGAACAGTTTCCTAGACACATATCTACATAATAGTACCACTGGGAACTCGAAGGCAAAGTGACTACTTAAGTGACCGGGGTCACCAGATTTGATTGCTACTATTTTTGGATTCCTGTTTACAAATAGTAAAATAGTAAACATTATAGTTTGAGCCCTTTAATTTCTTATTATGTATTCTTTACAGAGACTATTGACGATTTTATATACAATTTTGAGCTTATGTTTGAAGTTCAATTGAGCTGGGTAATTACCCAGAGAATCATTCTTTTCCATATATGTATTGGTTATTCTGTACCGACCGAGTGACCGAGCTTTGCTCGATATTATTATTTGTTTTGGTATTTTTGAAAATGAATTCTAGTTAGATCAATATATCACCCCCGAAACCACCTGCAAGCCGTTTCATAGATTCAGATTATATACATATACAAAAAAGAAAATGCCTAAAACTAACAGAATTATGATTGTCTAAATCTGTTTTACATGTCTAATATTATAACCCTAAGTCGTGATAGTTTTAAAACAAGTTTGAATGACTAAATGCACTACCGAATTCGTTCATTCATCCACATGATTTGATCGCGGTCCGTTTAATTTCGCCGAAAGACTTCCGTTTAAATAGATACCTACTTCTATGCCAATGTCAACAGTGCGTAATTATCGGCGAATTAGATATGACACTCAATCAGTTATTGTATTATTTATATAGTGTACTAGCTGTTGCCCGCGGCTTTGCTCGCGTGGAAGTTGATCATATGCATTTAATTAAAACTGTGTAAAAAAATGTATCAGTAATTTATTCATGTTTTAAACGTATTTATTTATTTATTTTTGATCATTATCCCATTTAAAAGAACTTTCATACAAACATTCGACCCATATTTCAACCCCTTTAGGAGCAGAATTCGCATAAATACTGATATAAGTATTCATCTATTTGTAATCAGAAACATGAAAACGAAAATTCAGTAGCCCAAAAATATAGTTTAATGTAATGTCTAACTTAAAAAATGATGAGCTTCCATACAAACTTTCAATCCCTATTTCACCCTCTTAAGGGAAGAATAACCAAAAACGCTTAAATACGTGTCTACACTTTTTTAATCAGAAGCATATAAATAAAGTTTTATGTTTTAAATTTCAAAAATGACGGAATTCCAGACTAACCTATGCACGTATTGTCAACCCCTATTTCACCCCTTAGGGATAGAATATTCAGACACGCTGAAATACGTATTTACTCATTTTCAATCAGCAACCCAAAAGTAAAGTTTCAGGTTTCTAAGTTAAACATGACGGATTTTCATAAAAAAATTTAACCCCTATTTCACTCTCTTATTGGTAAAATATGCAGAAACGCTAAATAGATATCTAGTTACTCTTAATCAGTAGCCCAAAATTAAATTTTCATGATACTAATTTAAAAAATAACGGACTTCCATACAACCTTTCAACCCCTATTTCACCCCTTTAAGGGTAGAATATCCAGAAACCCTTAAATACGTCTTTACTCCTTTTTAATCAGTAGTACATGAATAAAGTTTCATGTTTTTAACTTAAAAATGACAAACTTCCATACAAACTTTTAACCCCTATTTCACCCCTTAGGGGTAGAATATCAAGAAACGCTTAAATACGTATTAACTCATTTTTAGTCAGTAGCCCGAACACAAAGTTTCATGTTTCGAACTTCAAAAATGACAGACTTCCAGACTGACCTATATGCGAAATGTCAACCCCTATTTCAGCCCTTAGGGGTAGAATATTCATAAACGCTTAAATAGGGGTATCTACTCATTTTTAATCAGTGGCCCAAAAATAAAGTTTCATGCTTCTTACTTAAAAAATGACAAACTTCCATACAAACTTTCAACCCCTATTTCACCCCCTTAGGGGTAGAATACCAAGAAACGCTTAAATACGTATTAACTCATTTTTAGTCCTAAGCACATGAATAAAATAACATGTTTCTAACTTAAAAAATGACGAACTTCCATACAAACTTTCAACCCCTATTTCACCCCCTTAAGGGTAGAATATCAAGAAACGCTTAAATACGTATTAACTCATTTTTAGTCAGTAGCCCGAACACAAAGTTTCATGTTTCGAACTTCAAAAATGACAGACTTCCAGACTAACCTATATGCGAAATGTCAACCCCTATTTCACCCCTTAGGGGTAGAATATTCATAAACGCTTAAATAGGTATCTACTCATTTTTAATCAGTAGCCCAAAAATAAAGTTTCATGGTTCTTACTTAAAAAATGCCGAACTGCCATACAAACTTTCAACCCCTATTTCACCCCCTTTGGGGTAGAATACCAAGAAACGCTCAAATACGTCTCTACTCTTTTTAAATCAGTAAAACATAAATAAAGTTTCATGTTTCAGACTTTAAAAATGACGTACTTCCAGACTAACATTTGTACGAAATGTCAACCCCTATTTCACCCCTTAGGGGTTGAATATTCAAAAACGCTGAAATACGTGTTTACTCATTTTTAATCAGCAGCCCAAAAGTAAAGTTTCAGGTTTCTAACTTAAAAAATGACGGACTTCCATACAAACTTTCAACCCCTATTTCACCCTCTTAGGGGTAGAAATTCCAAAATTCCTTTCTTAGTGCGTGTCTACTCAATAAAAGGATCCTACTCACCAAATTTCATAGCCCTAACTATCATAGTTTACGCTCGGCGATGATGAATCAGTCAGTCAGTCAGTCAGTCAGTCAGTCAGGACTTACTATTTTATAAGTATAGATATTGGAACTTTGTTTGTAACGGATCTAAAGGAAACGCTCGCAATTATTCCGGGGAAGTTATTGAACAATCCATACACGTTGACTTTCGGCAGTTTAAAGTCAACCGAAGGATTGATATCAGAATCCAGAAATTCGTATCACAAGCCAGAATAGTGATCGTTCAAAAACACATGCTGTTAGTTTATCACGGTAACACATTTTTATTACATTAAGTTTTTAGATTTTCTTTTCGTCTGTACTCAATGTTACATTAAATAACTGTCGTCTTTTGTTATTCATTATATTAATATATAACTATTTCTATTTAGTTCGCCATTCACTTCAACTATTAGACTATTTTTATAAAGATTTTATTTAAATAAAATAAGTATATATAGATATATAGATGTTTATATTATAGATTCTCAGTGACATACATATTTGTATTTAAATATAATAATAAACTACCTGAATATTACTCTTCTAGAGTTATACTCAAACCTAACTTCTTCCTTCTGTATTCTTATGGTTACTTTCTTTCTTTATGGGTCTAGTTTTAATGAAAGTTCGTGGTTCGTTTTGGTCTAAGTATAAATCGGAGGAAGGGATTCTTTTACTAGAACTTTCACCCACTTACATAAATTGCTTAAGTTGGAAGTTGTGAGGAAGGCAGGTGTGAACATTCAACTTAAATTTAATGCTCCGAAATAGCAAGAATATTTCTCGTCTTTCTTCATTACTTCTTTATCAATTCCAGGATTGTGATATGCAACCATTTTTGGGTTTGTTCAACTTCTAAACTCTATTGGTTTTATAGTTTTCCGGTCGTTGTATAAACGACACCGTTATTGTTTGACTCATAGGTCCTTGATACAGGGTTTCTTTTATAATATAATCAATAGACTTTTCAAAGCACAGACGGACATGTAGACGGCTTTATAGATGGTCGTTATATATGTATGAGTTACTCCTGTTGTTATTGGATAATTACCACATTACAAACCTTAATTGCCAGGTATCAGTACTTAATATAAGTGATTCGTCGTTGTAAAGTTTAGGAAATTGAAAGAAGGAACACTTCACCCAAACAAGAATAACCCTTTTGCCAGAATGGTATAAGTAAGTTAAAACTTCCTTTCTATGGAGAACCTCTTGTCCAGTAATGGACTAGAAAGGGTGTTAATGCTGATAGACTTTATATAATACAACTCTAGTAATAATTGTGACGTATCCACCTCTTTGCTCACGTACCTTTCTCATGCTCTTGTGCTCAAGTTGAGAACAGCATCTCCACAGGCATAACAAAACTGGTATTGTGATTACTTATATTTACTTGTTCTCGTTTTATGATTTTCATTTTCTACTTTTCATTAAGCTGTATTTCTTAAAGGTAGGTATAAGTTTATATCGACTGAACGTTTAACTACATTGTAACTGCCTCGTTGGTCTCGCGGTTGGCGTATGCGACTGCTAATAATGAGGACTCAGGTTCCATGCCCGGGTCGACGACCAAATGTTTATACGATCTACAAAAAAATATTTCGTAGTTTGGGTGTTTTTTATGTATAATATGTATGTATTTACAAAAAAAGTATATATGCATTTGTATCAGTTGTCTAGTACCGATAAAACAAGATCTACTTAGCTTGGGACGAGATGGCGTTGTGTGTGAGATAACCGAAATATTTGTTTATTATTATAGGATTGACCGCTATTGAAAGTACTATGCGAGTACTAACAAGAGTAAGTACTGGTGCTACTTCCCTATTTAAAAAAAGATGTCTGCCTATTTTGACTTCATTTTGTTTCCCGCTTTGATAAGGAGGGCAGTTGACTTATCACATTTCCAACTCCTCCTGTTTTTCTTCTGATTAATTTCGTTGCGGGTTCCAAGACAGTTATTTTTTTCCTGGGTCTTCCCGAGTGTCATTACACGGTGTGTTCGAGGGTCGCTGCTGTTGATCCTGGTGTAAAGGAGTTACAGTGGTAGGCGTGTGGGTGGGATTAGTCCCAACAAAAAGAGTAAGTACTAAATAAAGAATATTATACGTTGGTGTAATAATAAAGCCTCACCGATCTACAAGCTAATGCAGTACAGTAATGTATTCGTTCGTATAGCTGCGTCACAATATTCGTCCGGGCTTGAAGGATGCCCGACGTACGTGTCGTTTCGACCCGACACGACCTGCATCCTAATGCGATTGTGTTTAGATGGAGTCCCGTAAGAAGATGGTCCTGGTTTTATATTGGTGATAAATTTAGATGAATGTACTCATATGTTGGTTTGTTATTATTTTATCCCGAGAAACAACTTTTTTTATCTTTTGCTTTTTATTTGCTTTGCAATTTTAAAAGTATTCAAAGCGCACGTCGGTTAGTACTTGCTATAAGTAAAGCTTTGGTTATAAAAATACATTACAAAGTTTTAGCTCGCAGGTCTTTTACTGATCGCCACTTGTTAATTAAAAAGATCCCTTTGGAAAAAATGGTTTTCAAATTAAAAGCATTATTTCATCTTTTTTGCATCTTATATTTTCATGCGATGTGTGTTTACTGAATATAGCCGAAGCTAAATCTTAGCTTTTGACGGTTCTGCAATCTCAATGATAAAATGAGATTTTGAGATTTAAGAACGATGATTTTTGCATGTGTTTTGAATACTGTGTTCTGTCTAAGATTTAATATCTAGCGAAGTTGAATAACTGCATGTGCACCAAAGTCATGCATGAAATATGTTCAAAACGCGAAGATAATGCTGTTCTCCTAGAGAATTCAGAATACGGGCGTATATCTCGAGTAAAATAAAATTACCATACATTTTGTGCACTTGTTGTGCGAACTGTTTTACAGAATTTTGATAAAGTAAGTGTTTTATGTTTGACTTGCACGTTTGTACTTGTAAAGTCTGTCTAGAATACTTTGGTCGGCCAATTATATTGTTAATCCAATCGTTGTAAAAATTCAATAATTGTTATTAATAATTTAAGAAAATAGTACAATAGAGTTAAAAACAGAAAGAGAGCCGTAATTTAAGTTTTGCATTATCACAGACTCAAGTAGTACCTACACATGCATATTTCACTTAACTATTGAATTCAAGTTTCAATAGTACTTATAATAGTCAACCTTAATTGAATCTACGACGCATCTACGACACACATTCTCAGTTAATTTTACACATAAGTAAATCGATGTCATTGTTTTACAGTCAAGAGAGGCCAAGTAAACAATAATTTATAAATTTTTACTTGATATTTAATTTTTGATGAATTATTTATTATTTTGACATCTTATGTAAGTTCACAATTTCTAAGCGGAACCCATTCGATTTGTATTAAGGTAGGTAGTGACGTAAACCCCTCCTGAGCCCAGTCGTCCTCGATATTTCACACACGAGAGGCTACTTATTTAAGGGATCAGAGGTGCCCTAGCTGATTTATTCACGGCCCCGTCTGGATTGTTGCTTGACGCGGGGAAATGGCGGACGTCGGCCGATAACATTAGATTTAATGCGCTCTCTGTGTAATGGTGTGCGAATGACGTCGATACGAGGTTTAGTTTTGATGGTCCCTGGAAGGTTTTGTTGCTGGTGTTGTTTGGTTGAAATGTGGTTTGTGGAGTTTATGGGAAAGAAGGTTGTGTTTGGCTTAGTATTGGTTAGGTTATTTGTGGAATCATTTGTGTCTATATATGTTAACCTCTTACGATACCTACTAACACATAAAACTGACGCCCATTTTTCTTATCATCTTCTGACCCTTTTCCTAACTTTAATTGGAGTCTGTTCAGGTTATTTTCTTCTTCCATTCTGTCTGTATTTTCTTATGTTACTCGTCAATTCAATGATATGAACGCGGAATGCGTATGGAAGATAAACGACATAAACGCGGGCGGAGCCACAGATAAGAGCTAGTGAATAATAAACTCCAATCACTTTTCAACCAAAACTTCTATAAGTATATAATACATGTGAGCTAGTACGAATTTTCTCTCACAGGAATTTTATCTTACTTCCGAGCTGCCGATGAATTTAAATTTAAACAACGATTTGAATTTCAAAGTATTATTAACGCTGAACTTAGTTCCAATATTGTTGGATCAAAGGTTTATTACGTTCCACGTCTAGGGACTAATATACGCGCTCTAGATATATTTTATGCCGTTGTTTAATGTTAATATCTTTCTAAAATGAAGTATATGATAAATGAACCTACTTCAATTGAATTGTAATCTCCTTGAGTGCTTTTCTTGAGAATCTTAAGGTTTTTAGAAGAGATTAGTTTTCTGAAAGCACTTGACACTTTATGAAACTGTCTGTTACCTGTGCTACAACTTGAGTGCTATTACTGTTTACTTATAAGTTAGATGCAAATTGTTTTTGAATTTCATTACGATGAAATTATTTTTTAGATAGCACAGTTAAAATAGTGTTAGAATATTTTTTTTACGTGGTCGTAGCCTACTTTGTTTGCTCGTTAGGAACAACATGTACAACCCTCCTTTGGCTTTGCCGTGGTCGGGTAAAAACTAATGCGGCACTTCGTCAAAGATCTCCTGTCGTGCCCCAAACTATCCTTTTCTATAAATATATGTATGAGGTGCATCGTTTAGAAAACGCTCTTTTATAATTCTGTTGACCCCAATCAGTGATCTATCGAGTTTTTAGAGAAAGTCAGAATACACATCAGGATTGGGCGTATTGCAAGTGCTTTAGGAACCGATTTATTCGCTGGTAGGCAATGTGTTTATTTGGCAACATGTTTGTACAAAATCAATGAATTACAAGAATTTTTTCTTCGTGTCCGCCAAGTAAGTTGGTTTCAGTGTGATATTTCGGGGGCTGTAGTTTCTATAGTTTTACATAAACGTTAAAGAAGATTCTCGAAATCAGAGATACTTAATGTTTTTTTGTCAAAATCTTCAGGTACAAGAAAGTCTCGGCGTGGGCGTGAACTTGGCCACAGTTTTGTTTTGTTTGACCATGGTTTTTACAACAAATCTACCTGACAGACGTGGCTCGAATAGATGAAGCTTTTTACTCAACAATCATGACTTGTCTCCCGCATTGATGTTTATTGTACCGTTGATAGTAAAACTAGAGTTTTGAGCGGATGGTTAGATTAATCAGATAAATTTTAAAACCTCTCCAAAAATTGGATCTTGGATTTTGTAGATGGCTATAAACCGTTTGAATTAAGATTAGTATTGAGAGTTTAGAAGTCAGTGGAGAATATGGTAATTCAGAAATTGATTAAATCTTCGAATAAGTATTAATATATATGTGCCCTCTACTTCGTACACGTGACAATTTTTTGTTCACCAATATGTTCGTCGTAGTCCAGGGAAAGTTTAAACAACCTTCCCTGGACTACCACAAACATTACAAAACCAAAAACAGCTAAATCGGCCCAGCCGTTCTCTAGTTATAGCGAGACAAACGAACAGCAATTGATTTTTATATATAAGGAGATGTGCATAACTATGGGTCACTGGTGTTGTGACTACTTTTCCTTTTAGTCTGTGATATATTATAATTATGTTATCATACTATAAAAAAAATCATACATGTATATCAACATACACTCATGTGGATATCATTGAAAGGAGTAAGCAGATTTAAATTGGAGTTCATTTCAAAAAAGTGTGGTTATTGCTTTAAGTTAATTCGAGCTGCCTTTTTTTTACTTTTTTTATGGAATAGGCGGGCAGACGAGCAGACACATCACCTGATGGTAAAAGATTACCGCCGCCCATGGACACCTGCAAAGAACAGAGGCGTCACAAATGCGTTGCCGGCCTTTGGGGTATGGGGAGGGGAGATAGGGGAAGGGGTTTGGGTTATGGGCCTCCGGCATCCTCACTCACTCGGTGAAACACAGCGCAAGCACTATTCTACACCGGTTTTCTGTGAGGCCATGGTATCACTCCAGCCGGTCCATTCATGCCGAAGCGTGGCTCTCCCGCAGTTTAAATAATCAAATAACTTATCTACTATAATTGTTTTTTATCGAGTAGAAAACTTAGGTATGCTCTGAGGTTGCATGTAAAATGGTGCGGCATCAGATAATGTTAGAAGAATAGAAGATTGCTGTTGATCAGCACAACTTGTAAGTGTACTTGTAAATGTACTTATACTATATAAGTACTACACACGCACTAAGGTGCGTTTTGTCACCAGAGCTTGACAGGGAGCATGGGAGTCTAGGAGTCAATGCTATGAATATTTAAACTACTAACAACATTATATACTAGCTGGTAAACACAACTTCATCTGCATCTCTTTTTAATCATACTCCGCTTCTATTGGTTTAAACGTGATGTTAACTGCCCTATCTTGGCACGCTAGTAAAACACGTTGCAATAAAAACGAGAAAATCAGTTAGACAGTTTCAGAATAAGAAACAACGCAAATTATATATAATGGATACATTTCAAGCAATTTTACTACTAGTAACATTTTTTTTCATAATGTTTATTTATTTAACTGAAACATTATGTTCCAAAACATAAAATTAGTACAGTATAATATGCGTACATAATATGTGAGAGTAAAATTTCAATTACAGATATTTTATACCAGCAAGCTACAATTCATTACATCCAGTAATTGATTTCTAATAACTTCCGTAAAACCTCTATTTCCGAATAATTGTGCAAATAGTAGTAGAAATTTCATAAACATAATGTCAAAGAGACCGTTAAATTGTAATGTAAAATATTTTATGTGCCCAATTTTCGGGGACAGCCATAAAAACAGCGGAATATAACTGCCAATAGACATTATTCTTTTTATAATTGTTTGAGATTTATAGTTTCTCGAACGATTTTAAAGGCCGCTACTGTGAAAAGTTTTGCTTTATTAGTTCTTTTAAGATTTCATTTTTATTTTTTTAACAGAATACTTCTTTAGCGGCGTTGTGCACTTTTTTGGATGGGTATAAAGTGTTAAACTCGCATCAGGGTGGGTACCTTACGCGTCAGGCGCAAGACATGTGACGCGTCATGACACGTGACCTAACTTAGGACAGCGGCGCAGGCCGCTTGCGCGAAAACGACGGCGCAGGTCTCGACCGCAAGTCAACAAATCCGTCACTTTCATTAAAAACATTATTGTTTCTTAGCGAAGACGTAAATTAGATAATAATAAATTCGTTTTGTATGTTCAATACATTTGTAAAATAAATAAGCCAAATTTGTAAACATTGTTTCTTAAACTACTGAATCCTGATTTGTTTTTTGTTTTGAGTTTTCACTTCTGTCGGCCGTCCTCATGACTGCTTTGTGTTTTTTTTATTTATTTTAGTATTACTCTCACAGGAATAACGATTAAATAGCCTCGGTTGGGGACAAATGGGCTTCAGTGCCGGAATGATGATGAGTAATGCTTCTAATAAATACCTGTTTTTATCTAGCCGATTGATGCGGTTAATTTTATTTTCGGCAGTGTAAATGTACATCGCGAATCTATTGGCCTCCAATGTATGTAGGTCGCCGCTTAATTGCCGTTTCAGTGGTGGTGACAAGCTCGACAACGATTTGTGTGCACGTCGCCGTCACCTCGATTAACTACACAAATACAAATGTTTCTGTTTTTGTTTCTCTTTGAGATAACTGGATTTCTTTTAAATGAACTGAAAGGTATTGGTATAAGTTGTGCCTTTAAAATTAGTTTCCGATGTTTAACACGAGTATAATTAGTATTTTGGTTGCCTGTCATGGATGCCTGTAAGAGATTGCCTTTGGGTGATAATGTCGCCAATTGTACCTAATGGCATTAAGTTACCTTTGTAAGTAATATGGCGTACAATAAAGTGATTTATGAATTGCACGTTAAATGAAAGTCTCATATTAAACAAAAAATAGCCTCCGTTACCAAATTATAATATATAAATATATAATAAGTATATAGTAATTCGACTTATGGCGATATTTTAAAGTAGTTGTGAGCATCGATGTTGTCTATTTAAGCTATCCACTATTTCATTTTTTAAAATTGCATCTACTGGACCGTTAATCTTGTTATAGCCCACGGTCAAAACTATGCTCATAAAAATTAACACTTGATCTCGCGTAATTTAAAATGTGCAGTTTATCGGCAACAATTCTTTTTGTTAAGACCCAGATTAATATAAGAAATTTCAAGATATGATTTGAGTACGTACGAGCAATGCACTGTTTAATAGAGAATAGAATTAAGCATCGATGGAAGAATGACGTAATAATTTGTCTCGTTTTTTTATGTTTAGTAAAAAAACAATAATTATTTTGAAGAATTATTTGTGTTCTAGTTTACTTTCGTGAATTATTACTTAGAAACCGTTGCTTTTAAATTTACCACGCGCCTAAATTCTTATTTATAATATTTTGAGAGAATCGTATATAATTAGCCTATAAATATCCCACTACAAAGTGTAACATGATTACAGGACAAACCAGAGTGATTACAAAGTTATTTGAAAGTAATAACACAGTCGGAAAATTATTATTCACCACAAGAGCCCAGTCCATTTTAGGTTGAAAATGATCATTAATTTACTACGAAGCGTACGTGACATTTCCAATTTATTTACTCCTTCACCATGTAATTTAACCCTGGTAAACAAATACTCATAATAAAACATACTCGGCTTTAAAATTGGGGTCACATCAATCGATGATTCAAAATCGCTTTCATGTATTATTATCGTCACGTCACTTGCTTTGAAATAATGTCATTACGTGTATTTTGTCTTCTATAATTCTTAAGCACTCTATATAGAGTAGATCTGAAGAAGTCACTCCGAGACCCCTAGTTGGGGTCTACAAGAAAAATCTGAAGCGACACAGTCTCTGGTTACATGTGTATTCGTTGTACAAGATTCAGAACCGTTAAACTCTTAAGTGTGACTTATCATCACATTGAAGGAATACAAATATTTTTTTAAGCTCTCAAATGTTAGTGCAGTTTTGAATATTTACTTTTAACTTAGAACCATGTCCATAAAACGTGACCAGTCTCATTGATGACAGCATCAGGCTTCTTCAGCAGCTTCAACTTCGTTTAAGTTTCTGTGGCTAGGATAAAGCCACAGTTAAAGTTCCCCCACTTTCTGGACGTATGTATATTCCAATAGACGAATTTTAATGATAGCAAAGATATTCAATTTTTAAAACACAATGTATCAAACAATTTGTGTAATTTGTAAATATTGCATTGTGTTAGTACTATATAATCAATAGATTCCATGAAAGCGCTAATCACAGCGAAAACAACATCTCCAAACATTCCATTTAGTAGCCACAAATTAAACAAAACCACAGTAATTGAATGTGAATCATTTATACCAAATCTATATAATTAGGTATACAGGACAGATCCGATGGTCAATATTGTACAGTAACGCAGTTATCCTGCGGTTTAGGATTTGGTATGACAATGTTTAGTAGCTAATCACACAGGCAGACAGGCATCCGAGGCATTCATGATGTATCCAAGGTATTCGTAATGCAATTGACTTGATATAATTAGTCGAGAATTGTGTTTAGATAATTGGACTGGTAGGAGCTGCCTATGAACATTGTTTCACTTCAACGCTTCTCAAAGTTGTTTAGATTGTGACCCCGTAAAAATAATTCTGTCCTTAATAAGGAGAAAGATATCGTAGTTGTATAATATTTGTAGTTGAGTTTGTATGATATTTCAAGTCGATTTAACATATGGCTTTTTTATTAAGATTGAATTAGAATTAAACATGCCCTTTAAGGGGTTGGTTTTGAGTAAATTTAACAAAATATTTAAACATCAAGGAATAAATTATAGTCCTCTTGTAGTCTATTTACTTAATATAGACACTTCACAAGTTAGGAAGAGTGAGGTCAGATGTTAAAGAGTAATTTTAACATCAAGCCTTGCCCTGTCCGCACTCAGCCTATTCTAGCTATTTTATTGTAGTCTTTACTAGCAAACTATAAAGTGCACATTACTAATATAGTGACTAACACGTTCAATCGTTATTGACAAAAACTTAAAAAGGTAATGTTTTACATGAATTTTCAAAAAGTGCTTTACTAGTGAAGATAGATCAGTATTAAATTTTTTTTTTGTCTTTTTTTGTCATATTTAAATACTGTTAATAATTAATTATAAGTAACTTTGTAATATAAAGACAAATAAAGTTTTTCTTATTCTTTCTTATTCTTATTCTTATTAAATTATACTACTATGTTTTCAAAACTGTTGCTTATTTTAAAAATCACTAACGAATAATCATCGAAAACGTTGAACGCTAGTGAAAGTCGCGAAGAAAGGTTTGAAGATCCTCGACTTTCCACGAGGCTCTTAGTCTCAATTTTAATTTCATATTCATTAAATCGAAAATTTAATTTCATGTAGTTTGAAATATAACGAAACTACATACATTCTGTACAAAGTGACAAGTAAGAGATGGAAAGTACAATTTGTTTCATTTTAATCATTATTGTAATTTAATAATCATTTTAAATTGTGAGAATGGCCTTTATTTGTTTACTGTCTTTGTCGTCATTTTAAGATGCCACAGGACATCCACATATATAAAGGCTTATTTCGTTGACCTGATGGTCTGTGAATGGTTGGTGATTCGGACTGCTAAACCATAGGTCGTAAGTCGAAATAATAATATGATAAGTACGACCATATATTTTCGAGACCATAATTCTTTTATGAAGATTGGAATGGTCTATATATATAGCGTGGGTGTAATTTACATAGAACTATCTATCGGTAACCTTGATGAAATAACACGGGTTCGCCAGAAGAACTTTGTATGTCTTTAAAAAAAGAACGGGACTGTCTTCGGGGGTTGCGGAACTTATTATTACACACACACATACACACAGTATACATATAGCTCCCGGAAAGCATACGGTGACAATGACACGAGTTCCATGATTTTTGTTAACCCAAAAAGTTCTCAACGCGCCTATAGAAATTATCAATACAAAAAGGCTAGCACAAAATCGGCCAGAATTTGTTCATAACCTTCCCTATTAATCTTAACTCTTATCTTCTAATTACTTTCAATAAGTATTTTCTAAAGTTGTAAGTAAATAATATGGCTTTACTACATACATATTCCTTAGTTTCCTAACATAGAAATCACGTCCCACAGTAATAATAGAATTGTCTCCACATAGCCTGGGCCGATAGTTCTTACGACGGAAGTTAGCGTCCCTAGGGAAATACAAAGCCGGGCCTAAAACGAGTCACATTAATCAGTAGATATATATTACAGTGCTTACTGTACGAAGGATTTGCTTCAATATTGTGTTTGTACATTGAGGCAGTAAATTTTGTGGTACCTATCTGGAACTTTTAAAATTCAACAAGTACTCGTATAAAAATTCCAACTTTTGTCTCTCAGTGACGGATGAAGAAAACAGAGTGCCACCTTCTGTATTCCTTCTAAGGGTGTCTTAAGCGGCGATCAAGGGTTACCACCCAGGTCAACATCACAGCGAGGAGAAGGTTTTTTTTAAAGGAATAGAGGGGGTTAACGAGCAGACATATCACCTGATGGTAAGATATTACCGCTGCAAATGGACGCCCGCAATACCAGAGGCGTGACAATTGCGTTGCCAGAATTTGAAAGGATGGGGAGGAGTTGGCGTATGGGTCTCCGGTATCCTCACTCACTCGGTGAAACACTGCAGTTTCACACCGGTTTTCTGAGGTATCTACTCCGGTCGAGCCGGCTCATGCATGCTGAAGCGTGGCTCTCCCAGGGTAAGGAAATAAACCCTATACGTACCCGTTTGGCCAGCGCAGTATAGTAAGCCCAAACTTCTATTATAAAAAAGGCCAGTGTCCAGTGTCCAAAGGCTGTTGAATTGATAGGTAGGTTATTTCAATACTTAGTTTGTTACATTGTTTGGACACGAAGTACTATTGCTCCGTGGTACTAACACTCTTGATCTAATTGCTTTCATATAATTTATTTTTTTCGTTCCGGTTAACTAAATGCCATTGTATCAGATATGGCAATTGAACAAAAGTAATAAAATCATGTAGAAATATCGAACGGAACGAAATCATTGAAATAAAACTAGTACAAAAATAACAAAAGAAGAATGACTAACATAATCGATTGTGAACCAAATAAGTAGTTAATGACTTGTGTATCACATATTAATTTTACCAAAACTTCTTTGAAAATATTTAGAATATGTTACTAAAACAATATAGACAGACATACCTTATTAATAAAGAACAACTTAAAAATGAACAGCAAAAATGAAGATCCAATTGATATAGTACAAAACCTCCAAACCAAAGCCACTCATATCATTATTCATACCATTATAAAAATTAGTTGTCTAGAGATAAGTGAAATTTTATAATAAACATATTATTAATAGTACAAAACCTACTCAAAGCCACTCATACCATTATTCATATCATTATTAAAATTTCACTACGTTATATATGATTATATAAGTAATGTTTTGAGCCTCTTGACTCCAGAGGTCCAGTCAGTAATTATGAATTAACATATCAAAGAAGTACCAACATACCGAAGGTTATAAAGCAAAGCCCACACTAATGGGTTCAGGTCATGTATGTAGGGTTGTCAGACGTAGTGGCTTGATAAATTGTTTGTTGGTTTTATTTCGTGGTGGGAGCCTGTTATAATATTGATAACCTCGCCCGATTTACACACGGTCACATGATCCTAAACTAGGCTGAACTTGTGGTACGGTAATCAGATTACTGATAAATAAATAAATAAGAAATTATTTTTCTAAACACATATATAGACAAACAATACTTACTTCTGCCAAATTTCGCACGGAGACTAAGAACTGGGAAGGCAGTGAAGTTATGTAAACTTTGCCAAAACTCTGTGGATGGTTTTCCAAACATAGGCGATTGAATATGTCAAAAATAATTTAATCTTGTATATAAACATTAGCATGCTATCGTGACATTAAAAGTATTAGAAACCACTTTCTGTCATACTTATAAAACTTGGTTAGTTCGAACGAACTACTTAAATAGTTTGCCAAGAATTACACACTGCGGCAAAAATACCACAATACATATTGTGTTGTGACACTTTGGAATAGACAATTCTCTCGAATTAGAAAGTTTTTGGCCAACCCTAGCTATGACGTAAGTCGTAGGTCGTTTAGGTCGCCGCGGTTACACTCAAAGTAAATGAAACTTGAGCTTATTTTTTTTGTGTGGCATAAGCCTATTGTAATCAGTGTTTAAGTAAATTGGTCTGTGAGTAGGGGCTGTTTTTACCTCCATATTAAGGAGAGACGAGAAGGTATTTAAAGTGTAGTTCTAATTACTTGTGTATTGCAAAATTACTCTTGGAGAAAATATTACTTCTTTGATTGGTTTTTACGAATGAGAGATTTTATTACAAATGAGTGTAGTTTTCAAACTACCAATTCACCTTTTTTTCCTAGAGGAGAGGGAACAACACAGCAACACACAATCGAATTTAATTAGATTCTTTTTAATAATTAGGAATTGTGTAATACTTATGACCACTTCCTTTTGAATTTATTATTTGACTTAACCCGTTTCGATATCGCGATCCAGCAACAAATCCACGTACAACAATAACACGAAAATAAAACCATAAACACACAGCCGCTGCAAAATAAATATCGGCTGAAACCATTCCGCAGATGTGACGGTAAACAATGACAACCAAAGTGCATTTGCGACCAAGCACGTCGCTAGAAATGCTTGAACCAATACAAATGAATACGGCGGGTGGCCGCACAATCGAATTTTCACTACGCGAAAACTATTTCGATCTATTCGCATTGCTGCGTCGGGTACACCTAGCTCTGTTCTGATTGGTTTTAGTTTCTCAATAGAGAACTTAAATCAGTTATTATTATATTATTTATCCGTGTGCTGACAGACAGAGAGTGCGGGGTAACACTACGGCCATTAATTCCGTGGGTTTCATAAAAGCTAACTAAAGAAACTAACTACGCAGTAGGTATAACAAAAATACAAAGAGAAGGTAAATTTTACACTAATGTAGTCCAAAAATTCTCCTTCACTTTCAGCACTGGAATATTAAAGGCTTGTTGTGAGATGAAGTTAGTTTATAGTTAAGAGGTAAAGGAGTCGATGGATTACCCGAAAATAAGAGAGACAGGAGAGCCACAAGGTTTTGTTGCTCTCCTTTAATTGCCCTTCCCTCTCAGAATTAAGGTATAAAGGCTGCGGACAAAATGTCTATAAAATCTTGAACAGAAACAGGTCACGTTTCTCTGTTAAAATAAAGTTTTGTGGACATTGTGTTTCCGTCCTCACGGTCATATTCCGAGGTTTCCTCAGGGGACAACGTTTATGCAGCATTCACACGTCCACGTACTCTGATAACTGTTTATATTTAGCTGATTCAACAGAAATGTTGCTGTTACATTCATAATTTATTTTGATTATTTGGAAGAAAAGAAAACAGCAGATTGCCTTGAAATTTTCCGGCTTTAAGGAAAACTTATTTACCTACATATTTTGTTTTACAAATCTATTTCAGGTTTATATGAACACTAGCTGAACCCCGCGGTGTTACCCGCGGTTATTGTTGTACCGCAAGTAACGCCGCGCGACAAAGTTAGTCCAAAAAAAAGTAGCCTAAGTTACTCCCCGGATCATCAGCTACCTGCCAGTGAAAGTCCCGTCAAAATCCGTCCAGCCGTTCCAGAGATTACCCGGAACAAACAGACAGACAGACAGACAGACAGACAGACAGACAGACAGACAGACCGACAGACAGACAGACAAAAAAATTTTTAAATACGTTTTTGGCCTATGTACCGTGTATACATACATATGCATTTATTAAAAAACGGTTATTTTAATATTACAAACAGACACTCCAATTTTATTTATTTGTATAGAGTATAGATTGGAAAAGACGTTTTTAAGTTATGCAGTTGAATCTGTGCATATGCAATTTTGATCAATATCATCCAAGCAAGGTGTTAGATTAGTATAGATGCTCCTGTCTTATACAGATGTTGAATAGCTATTACATGATTCTGAACGTGCCTTTAGAAAACAAACAATTTTGTTCATATAACAGGGCGCCTTCCGTTATCTGTAAGATTGAGTGTGTATTTTCTATTGGTTTATAAATGTTGCTGAATAGATTGTATTAAAAGATTATCAGAATATCATAATACACAATAATATTCATATAACTCTTAAATAAAAACACATTATATATATATATATATATATCTTATATTTATTACAAAGGACACGCAGTACATCTATGCTAATATCATAAAGCTGAAGAGTTTGTTTGTTTGTTTGAAGGCGCTAATCTCAGGAACTGCTGGTCCGATTTGAAAAATTCATTTCACTGTTAGACAGCCCATTTATCGAGGAAGGCTATATATCATCACGCTCAGACCAATAGGAGCGGAGCAACAATGAGGAACGTTCCAAAAACGAGTGAAAATTATCACGCTACGGGCAATAGGAGATGCAAACGAGGTTGCGTGGGTCAGCTAGTGTTATATAAAACAACAAACAAAACAGTTTTGGGGCTGTTAAAATATAGTCATTCATCAAAACGCATTAATTCCCTTTAATAAGAAATAACATTATAATTATCTACTTATCATTCCACAACGAAATAGTGACATTTCAGCGACGCCATTACAAGAGCCTTTTGTGAGCGTAATTAATTCTTATAGTATCTTCTGACCACTGATAAAGACATAGATAAACAGAAACATGCTATGAAACCATACAATAGAGTTTAATTTACTTTAATATGTGTTTGTTAAGGCCCACACCAGGCTCGAGTTACACATGAGTTATGACCTTTACGCAGTCTTTCGGGTTCTCCTTTTGACAAATTTATACGTGACATTTTGTATGAAGCCTTTAAATAAACGATCCTCGGTTACAATAAAGTAGGAATGTGAGCTAGGAAGTTAGTCTTTACAGCTTTACGGATAATACGAAGATATAGAGTCGGGTTATTGTTTTGTTATTGCCTCCGCGAAATTATGCGAATAAAGTAAGTGCTTAACAAAAAACAATAGCTGTTATAAGGATCATATTTATATTTATGTTTTTGTGGTCTCATTGGAGTGTAAACAAACCTTCACTGTTTCTAGTAACCTAATGTAATAAATTGTTATCATGTAATGTTCATAGATATAAGACCGCAATGTTAATAAGAAACTAGTATTATTGCGGATAAGAATACATCGTTTTCTTCATCTCAAAAGAATCCATTACATGCATTGTTTAGCCACTATAGTTTGTTTTACAGTTTGATTCTCGAGTTTCTATACGTATAGTTAAATAAATATGTTTAGTTTGATACCTTGAGACCTTCTGGAGATCAATGACTTATATATCTATACTAATACTATAAACGCGAAAGTTTGTAAGTGTGGATGGATGGATGGAGGGATGTTTGTTACTCTTTCAAGCAAAAAGTACTGAACGGACTTGGATGAAACTTTACATTAATATAGCTTATGCATCAGAATAACACATAGGCTACTATTTGCCGCGATATCCGAAAAATACGCGGGCGGAGCCGCGGGGAACAGCTAGTCCACAATAAATATGATGGGTTTCCACACGTAATAAGAAAAAAAATAGCCTCCGATATTCTCACTCACTCGATGAAACACAAGCACTATTTCACACCGGTTATCTGTGAGGCCGTGGTATCGCTCCGGTCGAGCCGACCCATTCATGCCGAAGCGTAGCTCTCCCATTATAAACTCTCCACCGGTCTCTCTTTTATTAAAATACTAGCTGAACCCCGCGGTGTTACCCGCGGTTATTGTTGTACCGCGAGTAACGCCGCGCGACAAAGTTAGTCTAAGAAAGTAGCCTAAGTTACTCCCCGAATCATCAGCTACCTGCCAGTGAAAGTCCCGTCAAAATCCGTCCAGCCGTTCCAGAGATTACCCGGAACAAACAGACAGACAGACAGACAGACAAAATTTTTTTTAACTACAGTTTTGGTATATGTACCGTGTATACATACATATGCATTTAGTGAAAAGCGGTTATTTTAATATTACAAACAGACACTCCAATTTTATTTAGTTGTATAGATGTATAGATAACCTTCCTGGTACCTATATACTAACATATAAATACGATTTATAAATAAAATCAGCTCATAAAATTCCAGTTGACATATATTGCTGGAGTAAGCACATACAGTATATGTTGAAAATAAACTTACATTTGACGAATTACTTCCCCGCTAGATTGACATCTCTAACGAGGGGGCGTGGAGGGCAAACGTTTTATCATTAAAGGCGAAAACCACTAGCTTAATTGTTTCGTTATTGGAAAAGACATATTTCATGGAATGTAGGTCGTGTTCTTGGAGCTCTTGAAAATTAACTGTAACATATTTCAGGAGTCAAATTAGTAATTTATAAATTTTTTGGTGAAATTTTGTCATCATGTACACATGTTGCCTTTCTTTACTCGGAGTGGGAATAGATAACAAGCTTATGAGGATCATAACATAAATATATCATCTATACAAAAAAAAAAAAAATTGGAGTGTCTGTTTGTAACATTTAACTCTTTTTAAATTTTTGCCTGTTTGTCTGTCGGTCAGTCTGTCTGTTTGTTTCAGGTAATCTCTGGAACGGCTAGACCGATTTTGAATTGACTTTACTAATTTGAATTTACTGACAGATAACTGATGATCTAAGGAATAACTTAGGCTACTTTTTTATATCCCGCAGTTACCCGCGGTACTTCAACAACCGCGGGTAAAACCGCGGGGTTCAGCTAGTTATATTATACATATTTATATATTTTTTTTATTTAAACAAGATTTATACTTACACGTAAAATATATTATTTGGCTTATATGTATCTTGGATGAGTATTAAAGCTATGACCTCTGGTATCGCAGTTAGTATTACAAACACTACATCTACAAGTCAATAGTTCCTTCCAACCTTCAACTTGTATGTAAATACAGCATTTGATAGAGAATTCAAAGATACTGAAGGTAGTACCTGAGCAGGTGTACATTTATTGATGGGAGTGCAGGCGTGGGCAGCGCACGTGGGAGTCGACATTAGACGTGGAAATACAGTTATCTTTAACTGCCTACGCCATTTAGACAATGAAGTAATGTGATAAGGGCCCTAAGTAAAACAAATTGAATGTTCTATGTTTGAGCTTGTTATTTTTATATCTAATATGACAAGGTATAATTATAGAGTGTTATTTTATGTAAGAAGAATACCTGAAAGTGTTTGAGGTTATTGTTACTGCTAATAATAAAATTGTTTTTTTAATAGTAGGAGACAGGAGGTTTTCTTTCGATATACGTAGATAGAGGAACAAACGATGACAATACTTCTTGCGACGAGAGAACTGAGACTGAGAGACTGGGAGGCGAGTGTACCGCACACCCCCATGTAATGCTAATTGTAGTCTATTGTAGGGAAAAGTTACTGAAATATTCAGGCTATACGAACTTTATAACTAATAATATCGATACTTAATAAAACAAAAAAGTTCGGACTGCTTATTTTTTTTATAAAACGTATATAGCTATATTTGTATACTCCACTGTAGCTATATGGTGGGATATAAAAACAAACAGAATACGAAAACTATTAACCGTCTTTTTGGCATCGCCGTAGTTGGATTTTGAAGTTGGATTAAAATAAGTATTGACACACACGCCTATTACCACAGAGATAGACTTCCGCCCACCTTAGAATTCTCTACTTGTGTGATAGTACTAAATTGTAAATCGTACAGTTCTTTAAAAGTTGTCTCATTTCCCTAACACAGTATAATAAATTATCATTTTTTTTTATAATACAGAAAACATTGTCAATAACCATAATCGTAATTCTTATAATCTTTAGTTGTATTTCATTTCTATTAACATTCACTTTTCCTAACTAAAAAGCCTTATCAAATCACATATACATACATAAAGAGGTACAGTTGCCCACCGTTTCCATAGCCCGTCCGCCCACTCGTTAGCCAACCAATTCGTAGACTTAATTCATCAAATGTTCCGGCGCGTGGCATTTGTCAACAATTCCTCCGGACCTATTTGTACTACGCCTGTACGATGAAAGCAGAGAATTTCTCCTGTAGGGCAGGATACACTGCTGGCTTAATATACTGTTAAATTATGATTCTTCGTAACAGGTTCTGAATCAACTAATGTGGAGCATAGTTTGAAAATTCTGGTTTTCGAAGAATTAATCTGCGTCATAAATAAGAATAAATAACGAGTCATTAGTTTTTGTTTTTAAAATGCCTTTGAGATTTAGGTATGTATACAAATGACTTTACTTAGCAACTTTTTTGTCACTTCGTAATTTCGTCTCCAGTCAATTAGTAGTACACGCTTTTGACATTAATTATTTCATCCTTTTATAAAATATATTATTAAGCCAACGACGGATTTTAAGTAGAAAACGTAGTTTAATTTGTGCACTATCAATTATCATTTCTTTGTTGTTCTAACAATAATTCTCATAATCCCAAATAGCAAGTGCCTATAAATGTTAACCTACAGTTTACAGTGAAGAATTTTAGTGTTTTACAGGGATTTATTATAGTATCTTCATGCTTTTGTACATTATTCATTTTAAAACTAGTATTATTCTGAACGCAATATCCCAAAGATTTATTGGCGGATTTTTGTATGCTTAGAAGTAATAAACCCAATTTCATAATATCCGTGCTCGAACACCAAATCCAGGATATTATATTTACAAGCTTCCGACTTATCCGCTTTTCCTTTAGACGTAAATTTTGCCGATACCTTGTAGTATATTAATAGTTTTTTTTTTTTTTTTTTTTAAGTTTGGCCCTGCCAAAATGACTCTACTCTGCCTGATGGAAAGCATAAGCAGAATCCAAGAGTGGTGGTCACCATACTGCGAATGCAGACAATGCAACAATGCAGTATGGTAACCCACACCATGGCGGGCTAGTGATGCTTCTGCATCATTGGGCCTCCGGACTCGCACTCACCAACGAAACACGATAGCATGATCGCTGTCATTTTACGTTGATTTTCTGTGCAAGGGTAGTACCACCCCGGTCGAGCCGGCCCATTCGTGCTGAAATCAGCGTGGCTCTACTACCTGTTAAGATACATTTAAGTTTGTTTGCAATATTAAATATTAGCAAGATATATATTTAATAGATCACTAGAGGACCTATGCCTTTATTTATAAAGCAACTGCTAAACAACACGCTGGCCAGATAGTTTGTTTTAGGAATTTATTTCAAATTTTCCTGATGTTTGTAGAAATTTCGTGATTTTGCTTCCTTAGTCTGCTCTTGTGACATCTGTGGGATGATGATACTACGAATTTTTTATTCGCAACCACACCGATTTTTTGATATAAGACACCAGACTGAATTCAAAACTTTTTAAACTAAAGCGCAATGTAAACAATCTTATTCGAAACTTTCACATAACTATCGAGCTTTGATGCACGCTGTATGCATTCTCGGAATGCTATGTCAGCATTATTTAGGCATTTTGACGCATAGCCGCTCTGTCACGGTTGTGTTCGGAGTGAAACTTGAAACCTTAGGCGCTGGCCTGCAGTCCGAGCTTACATGAATAAATGGCGACAGCCAACGCGTGCCCAGTGTATAAACGGTTAAGCTAGAGCATAACATGAACCGACCGTACGCATTTGAGCCACATCCATTGACTTTTAGCACGAAAATTAATATGAGTTTCTGAATCAAATGTGTCAATGTATTTGGTGTGTTGATGAAGTAGTAGATCTGTTATGAGTATGTGTATTGTAGTCGATTGATGTGATGTCTGTTGTAAATAAGAAGCATAGGGAAGGTAATATATTTATTTTAATATTTGGTACTTGATTTATTTATTATATTAGTGGTTGCTCTATGGAAATTGGACTATGATTCTTTTTTAGTTCTGCACTGCTCCTTCATATAAAGATTAATTGTAGCGAATTTTATACTTCTTCTTTTTTTTTTTTTTTTTTAAATATTTCGGACGTCTAACACACAACGCCATCTAGTCCCAAACTAAGCAAAGCTTGTATTATGGGTACTAGACAACTGATATAAATACTTATATACTTTTTTTTTTTGTAAATACATACATATTATACATAGAAAACACCCAAACTCCGAAACAAATATTTGCAGATCATACAAACATGTGGTCCGACCCGGGAATCGAACCCGAGACCTCAAGAACAGCAGTCACGTAAGCTACCACTGCGCCACCATCATTGCATTGCATCATTGTGATAAAAAGGGGTACAAGGTTCTTGCTTCACGTATAAATTAATTCAGAAAAGATATTTCACTGACATAAACTCGTTTCTGTTTTTATTGTGGTGTACAATAAAGTTTATTTTATTCTACAACTAGCCGACCTACGCAACCTCGTTTGCGCCTCCTAATGCCCGTAGAGTGATTATTTTCCCCCGTTTTTGTAAGTTTCTTCATTGGTGCTCCGCTCCTATAGGCCTTAGCGTAGTGATATATAGCCTATAGCCTTCCTCGATAAATGAGCTATCCAACACTGTTACTCGATAAATGAGCTACACAACAATAACAGATAATTTTTCAAATCGGACCAGTAGTTCCTGAGATTAGCGCGTTCAAACAAACAAACAAACTCTTCAGCTTTATATATTAGTATACATTATTTACCTGGTTTATTTTAAACCACGATGTACTTAAGTAGTTTACAGAGGTTTTAGAAACTACCAGACAGGGTCTGATATAGGACCCAAAACAGCTTGAAATTCGGGGGCAATATTTATGAATTCCAAGACCTTGGATCCACCCGTAAGCGAAAACACTCATAGTTGGTGTACTTACACTCTTAGAATATGATGTTACCACACTTTAAAAAATATCACATCCTTTTTAACCCGATTACGTCGAAACCAAAAGGAAGTGTAATATTTTTGGCAGTTTATTTTGTTTTAAACAATTGAACTGATTTTGATGATGGCACAGATGGCTATATAAATTTTATCAAAACTTTTCACAGTGAGTTTGAGTTTTAAAACTTAATTTTAACAGTTATATTTTAAACTAGCTGACCCACCAACCTCGTTTGCGCCTTATATTGCCCGTCGCGTGACACTTTCCCCCCGTTTTTGAAACATTTTTCATTGGTGCTCCTCTCCTATTGTTTTTAGCGTGATGATATATAGCCTATAGCCTTCCTCGATAAATGGGCTATCTAACACTGAAAGAATTTTTCAAATCGGACCAGTAGTTCCTGAGATTAGCGTGTTCAAACAAACAAACAAACAAACTCTTCAGCTTTATATATATAAAGCTGAAGAGTTTGTTTGTTTGTTTGTTTTAAAGTTAAAAGCCAATGATATCTATACTAATATTAGTATAGATATCTTTTAACTTTTTTTTTGTTATCTTAATTCTAATACCAATTTTTAACGTTTAATATTAAGATTTCAAACCAAGATGATGACTTGATACGTGTCTATCGTACTGACCGTCATTCCAAATTCCATCCCAATATCAACATGTTGATACAAGTCTAGCTTCGTAATTGAATGTCATATACATATGCCAAAACGTGTGGCTAACGCACAAGCGCCTTGCTGGCATATTGAGATCTCAACGCTAGGTATTAAGGGACGCGCCTATGATTAAATACATTGGGTTTGTCTACTTCAAATTAGTTTAATGTTAATGAAATATAAATATTTCATAAGTTATTATAAACGGAATTAAAACCATTTTCAAGAAAAAAAATTTTGTGATTCTCATTGGCCAATTAACCAAAATTTTTATCGCGTCATACAGCGGACAACATCCAGTTTATAAAAAATCTGTCTAATCTGAGTCTAAATCTGACTTGTGTCTTAATGTAAGTTCCTTTCAAGAAAATATTTTTCAGTACATATGTACATGAATATAATAATTATTATTTTTACGGTAGTTAACGCATTCACTTATGTAAAGGTATTACATACCTCTGATTTGCCTGAAGTCGGCGACGAAAAACGAAAAGTAAGTATATACATGAACTTGTATATTTAATCTTTTACTATAGTTAGGAAAATAACATACACAGATCAAGTCTTCAAGTGTTGAAAATCACAAAATTTCCACGTTTCTCAAGGTTCACTTTAATGTGATTTCCTTCTGTACCTTCCTTGTGTTTTCAAGCCTTTTTTCTTTATATTACGGGTTCTAAGTGAGGTACGCTTTTCTTTTAGTTTTAAGAAAACTCGCTAGAATGAGTTTTTTCATTTGAAGTTAGGTGTGAAGTGAAACCTTAAATTTAATACTGCATAATGGCAAGATGTTAAAACCAAGTGTTGGAGAGCATAAGCAGAATCCAAGAGTGGCAGTCACTATACTCATTGCGAATGCAGACAATACACGAATGCAGCATGGTGACCCATACCATGGCGGCTAATATTATTTGTATTTACAATAGTCGCTAATAGTAGTTTGTATTTTATTTAGTAGTGTTTTTGCAAAGGTATAAAAAATGTAAAAAAAAATATGACAAAGTGAATACATTCATTCGGTCTTGTTGTTTTGAGATCCGTATAACTGCATAATTAATTATTGTTTTTAAACTTTTGCAACTATAAATATTATTCGACTGTAATTCGGGACTTAATCGCAATAATATCTACAAGGTATAATACCTTTTTGGTTGCCCGACGTTTAGATCGAATTGCACCGATCGTGGTCACGGGCAGATTAATTATTTCTTTTATGTATACTTTATCACCACCCAAAAAAAACTTTAAATGCATAGGAAGTACGCTACAATTGCGGTTATTAGACTCACAATACCGTGAATGGTCGACTAACGAAAGCTGGCGTCATAATAATATACTCCAATAGAGAGTCCAGGGAGGGAAGTGCCCTCAGTTAATCAGATTAGAGCATACGGGCAGCGGTCACGACCTCGCAATGGTTCAATACTCAAGATATTGTATCAAGAATTATAATTGATTCGATCTACACATGCGTTATGTGAATCGAATTATAATATGAGGAAGTTTTTGGTCCTAGATCATGATACAATGTAAAGATTTTGATAGTGCAGAGCCTTATAATATTGCACTTTAAATTTAATTACTACAAATTTATGTATAAATTAAATCTAGATAAAAAAAATTGATGAAAACTATTATTATTTTGGAATTATCTAGATCTAAACTAATGCAGAAAATTAATAGACAGATCGATGTTACAACCAAGGGAGGTTTATTGCGGAACATGAAAGTGTACATAGATAACAAATACAGATTCACAAAAACACGGCGACCTCTATGACCTACCATAGATATATTTGACATGGAGATTGCGTTCACATTACAACATAAATGAAGTAAAAGTGTCCATTTTGTAAGGTAGTAGAGCCACGCTGATTTCAGCACGAATGGGCCGGCTCGACCGGGGCGGTACTACCCTCGCACAGAAGACCAACCTAAAATGGCAGTTTTGGTGCTGTCGTATTTCGATGTGTCCATTTTGTAAGGTAGTAGAGCCACGCTGATTTCAGCACGAATGGGCCGGCTCGACCGGGGCGGTACTACCCTCGCACAGAAGACCAACCTAAAATGGCAGTTTTGGTGCTGTCGTATTTCGTTGGTGAGTGCGAGACCGGAGGCCCTAAGATGCAGGGATGACAGTTATCGCGGTAAGTGTGTGAGCAGTGGAATGCTCGTAGAGTCATGTTGAGGGTGACGTGGATCGAACCGTCGGCCAGGGAGACCCGTAGAAACGGTGGTGCCGCTGGCCGCTCGCGGCATAGAGAGGGGCCCAACCGCGGCTAACCACCCTGGGAGGCTGCCCCGTCAGGTCGCGCATAATCCACGGAGTGGTTCGTCGTGCCGGTTGGTGACCGGACGGTGGGACCAGGCGACCACTTCCGGGAGGGTATGGGGGCCCTTCCGTCCGGCGGTTCGGTCACCGTCATGCCTCACCTTTGTATGACGATACAGCATTCCGAGTCTCAGTATTACACTGCCGCGATGACTGTCATGCCTTTTACGCTCCCATTCCCCTCCTCCTATATATTTTCATGGCAGCACAGAGAAAGTACACAGGATGCACAGCGGCACTTCATTCTCCCACCAACCCGCTTTTTGAGGTGGAGTTCACAAACATCCGTGGACTCCATGCAAACCTCAACGCCGTCCACCAGCATCTTGAGACGGCACGGCCGGCCATGCTTTTTCTGTCGGAGACTCAAATACGCCGCCCTGCCGACACGACATATCTTCATTACCCCGGTTACATGCTTGAGGAGTGCTTCCTCGCGAAGGCTGGGGTATGTCTTTTTGTCAGAGCGGATGTTTGTTGTCGCCGATTGCGCTGCCTTGAGGACCCATCCTTCTCCACCCTATGGTTTCACGTAGATATTGGCTGTACGAGCCGAATCTACGTATGCCTATACAGGTCCCACTCTGGAGACTCTGAGACAACTCGACTTTTTGAATATCTCAGCCAGGCAGCGGACAAAGCGCAGGAGCAGTTCCCGACCGCTGAACTGGTGTTTCTGGGAGACTTTAACGCCCATAATGAGTCCTGGTTGGGATCTTCCAGAACTGACCACGCGGGTCGGACTGCCCATGCATTCGCTCTCACGCATGACCTCACCCAGCTGGTACTCCAGCCCACCAGGATACCAGACATATCGAGTCAAGCGCCTTCCTTGCTGGACCTACTGCTGACGAGCCACCCGGCGCAATACAGTGTATCGGTGCTCGCTCCTCTGGGATCCTCCGATCACTGCCTAGTTTCCACTACGGTGCCTCATGCTGCCCCTCCACGACCAGTGGCAGTAAAAAGACGTTTATGGCACTACTCGTCAGCAGACTGGGATGGAATGCGGGATTATTTCGCATCCATCCCGTGGGCTCAACGCTGCTTCAAAGACAAAGATCTGTCTCAAAGTGCGGCCGCCGTGGCTGGCGAAATCACTGTCGGAATGGAATACTATATTCCCTACAGTGAGGTCGCCAGCCAGACTACCCGTCCCTGGTTCAATCGCGAGTGCGCCCATGCTGTTCTTCAAAAGCAATCGGCCCACCGCGCATGGGCCAGGGCCCGCGCTAACGGCTCGCTTGACGTGGATCGACTAAAAGCAGCGTTTAACAAAGCCACTAGGGAATGCAAGAAGGCTTACAACAGAGCGGATGCCCAGCGCATCGCGCGGCTTGGTCAAGAACTCGTCGCATACCCTACGGGTAGCCGAAAGTTCTGGCGATTGGCTAAAGCCGTGCAGTCCAACTTCTGCCAGCCCTCGCTACCACCGCTGAAATATCCTGACGGATCGCTGGCCCATCAGCCGCAGGAGAAAGCGAAACTGCTTGTTGATCTCTTTGCGGCTAACTCCCGAATCGATGACCACGGCAAGCACCCGCCTACGATTCCGACCTGCGACTCTACAATGCGGGATATTCGCATCCGGCTGAATGATGTCAGTGCGGAGCTTCGGTCACTCGACGTCCGGAAAGCCAGTGGACCCGACGGTATCCCAGCGGTGGTTCTTAAGAACTGTGCACCAGAGTTGTCTCCGGTATTGACGCGTCTATATCGCCTGTCATATTCCTCGGGAGTTGTACCGGAGGCTTGGAGAGAAGCAAATGTTCAACCTATCCCCAAAAAGGGCGACCGCTCTGACCCGACCAACTACCGTCCGATAGCCGTCACCTCCATTATCTGCAAAGTAATTGAGCGGATAATAAACAAACAACTGGTCCACTACCTAGAGGATCACTCCCTACTAAATGATCGACAGTATGGTTTTAGGCCGAACCGATCTACGGGTGATCTTCTAGCGTACGTCACACACTTTTGGGGTGAGGCTATTGACAGGCATGGGGAATCTTTGGCCATCAGCGTCGACATGGCCAAGGCCTTTGATAGGGTTTGGCACCATTCGCTTCTCTCCAAGCTACCGGCTTTTGGTTTGCCCCCCAAACTCTGCAACTGGACTGCCGCATTCTTGCACCAGCGCCGCATCAGAGTCCTTTGCGACGGTGCGGCCTCCGATTTTCAGCCGATTAATGCCGGAGTGCCGCAGGGCTCTGTCCTGTCGCCCACTCTGTTTCTTCTGCATATCAATGATATGTTAGCCCTTGGCAACATTCATTGCTATGCAGACGATAGCACAGTTCATGGGCGATATTTCGGACACCCTGCGGCTAAACTTGCAGATATCGAGGAAAAACGACAGGAGCTTGTCGTTGAGCTCGACCATGTCCTGGGCCGCATTTTTCATTGGGGCTGTGAGAATCTGGTCGAGTTCAACGCCAAGAAAACACAGGTGTGCGCGTTCTCTGCCAAAAAGTCTCCATTCCTACCCCTTCCCACTTTTCAGAACACTCAAATGCCATTACAAGGTAGGCTCGATATACTGGGCATGGATATCTGTCGAGATCTCAACCCACGAGAATACGTTGAGAGCGTCACTAAAGCGGCCTCGCGAAAGCTAGGTGTTTTAAACAAGGTGAAACGGTTCTTCTCGCCCGGGCATCTGTGTCTTCTTTACAAGACCCAGGTTCGTCCGTGCGTGGAGTACTGTTCTCATCTTTGCGATGGTGCCGCACAGTACCTGTTTGACGCTCTCGACCGGTTGCAGCGACGAGCAATCCGCATTATAAACAGTCCCGAAGCCACCGAGTCTCTTGAGCCCCTGCAGTTGCGTAGAGATGTCGCCTCTATGGCAGTACTCTATCGCCTGTATCACGGAGAGTGTTCTGAAGAGCTCTTCCAACTGGTCCCCCCCTCCCCCTTCCTCTACAGAACAACACGTGCCGGCCTTGGAAGTCACCGCTTCAGAGTGGTAGACATTCGATCTCGTACTCATCGCTTCGGTTCCTCCTTTCTGTGCCGAGCGGTCAAAGCCTGGAACTCACTTCCAGCGCACGTGTTTCCCTCCCACTATGATCCCGGGTCCTTTAAGCGGGGCGTAAAAAAGCATCTCACTAGGCGGCCATAGTGTGGGTCACCATGCTGCAATGTTCTTATTCACATTGAGGATGGTGACCACCACTCTAGGAATCTGCTCATGCTTTCCATCAGGCAGAGCAGAGTCATTTTGGCTCAGCCAAAATATAAAAAAAAAAAAAAAAAAAAAAAAAAATTGTGAGTTCAAATTAACAGCTTTTCACTAAAAGCATATGAAAGAATGTAAGATACTTACATCAAAAAAAAATCTGATCAATTTTTAAAAAAAGATCTGTCTGTCTGTGTTTGATCTGGTTTATTTCTGGCATGACTGAACCGATTTCGACTGGACTTTTACTGGCATATAGCTGAAGGTAGAAGAAGTTACTTAGGTTACTTTTATATTAGATTAACTTTGTCCCGCAGTGGTACCCGTGGCAGTTTTTGTGAAGTTACGACAATATCCAAGAGTAACACCGCGGGGCACAGCTACTTAATAATCTATACTATATAATATATAAAACTGAAGAGTTAGTATGTTGTTGTGTAAAAAAATCTTACAGTGTTAGATAGCCCGTTTATTTAAAATATTAGCTAGGACGGACTTTTAGGAGTCTGATCACCATATAACAGACTATGCTGTAGGATCGGATGACCATTATGTAAAAAGAAATTTGAAGTCTTCTATAAAACACCTAAATTTTACAAGTCAATCATGAACTGCAATACAAAAATCTAAGTACATTCATCATATGTAGGTCTATTAATACTCGTAGCAAAGTGAACATAAATATTATTGTGGCAGCACAAATACTTCGCTCAGGACTCTATCCGTCTAAGAAGTTTGGACATCTTGTAAAGAAAGTAGATCCACTGAACTGTTAGATATGTGGGACTCTTGATGATGTCCAACACTTGCTGAAGAAGCTTGACTGTTAGTGCGTATGATTTAAATAATAATGATATTGGTATGTTCATTAACATTTAAAATAAACACATTATTATTATATTATTATTATTTAAGGAAACCTAATCTCAAATGCTGCACTCAATTTATTAGGAATATTTACGCATCAAAAGCTTTGACCTGATATTAAATATATTTTAACATTAACGAACACAAAAAAGAAGTTTCTAAATGCAACAAGACCAAGTACAGTGCAGGATATAAAACCTAGAATTACTTAAACAATGCGGGCGTGAAATACGGTATTGAAGCAGGTGGTAGACGTCTGGCGCTCAGACTGAGTCCGACGCATCGTGCACAGTAGCGAGACGGTAATTACTTTAGACTGAATATAGTCGAAATTGAATTACAAGTGTTAGGAAGTACTACGCCCAGCAATAATGGTGTAATGTTTGAAATGATGATAAATATCATCAAAGAGGAAGCAAGCAAGCAAAAAAAGTATTGTACACAATATTTTTCTGAAAGTTTCTTTAGTTAGTACAGACAGCAATTAATTCCGACATTATAAATTCTAAAGTAACTCTGTTTATTACGCTTTACGGCAAAATTATTACACGAATTTCAATGAAATGTGGCATGGACTTGCTTTGTTTCTTGAGGAAGGACGAAGCTACTCTACATAGTTACACGCGCGGACCGAATCTCAGGCAAAACCTAGTTAACTATAATACATTGTAAGTTTATTTTTTAACTTTGGGCCTGCCAAAATGACTCTTCTCTGCCTGATCGAAAGCGTAAGCAGAATCCAAGAGGTGGTCACCATACTGCAAATGTAGACAATGCAACAATGCAGCATGGTGACCCACACCATGGCGGACTAGTGATGCTACTACATCATTGGGCCTCCGGTTTCGCACTCACCAACGAAACACGACAGAATGATCGCTGTCATTTTACGTTGATGTTCTGTGCGAGGATAGTATAGCCCCGGTCGAGCCGGCCCGTTCGTGCTGAAATCAGCGTGACTCTACTACCTTTTTTTGTATTTTTTATATACCTAACCTAATAGATTGACTATCTAAATTTCCCAGAGGCTATAGAAAAAGACAAATTTCTTTCATACAGAAAGATATCGTTCCCGAGATATGCTATATATAGGTTAATAATAAAATCAATATAAATCCGATCGGAGCCGCATACATAAGCTAGTATGAAATATAATAATCGTGTAGTTGTAATTTGCTTGAGTGTGCAGGGGTTATTACCTACAATTGAGTTAAATTGAAGCGGTTGCAGCGTAATGAGTGTGGCATACGATCGCGATCAAGTGGTTACGTGTTCGAACCCCACTTGATACACAAGCGACGTGAACCTTCAGTCCTACTCAAGTAATGTGCTACTAATATTTGTATTTCCTTTTATGATAGTAACTTACGGTAATTAGTTTTGTTGTCCTTATAAGTTCGACACAAACTTTATACCAATAATTGGTATAATATAATTACATACATTGGTATAGTATAATAACATTGGTCAGAACGTGGTGGTAATTTCGGCCGAAACCTCATTTCGAAGCAGGGGCCTATGTTTAGCAGTTGACTATTAAAGGTTGTAAATGATGATCTTTTATTAGAAACTGTGTCTTGCAAAACAAACCCGTTTCTCCGTGGGAGAGCAATGATCAAAGTGATTTTAGTCCAAAGGAAATTCCCAGGTCTATTTACTAGATGTTAAAGCCAAATTGATATTTATGTCTTAGTCCACCTACGTCTATAGAAATTGCAATCATATTAGTATGATTGCTGAACAATCAATTCATTGCTATTATCGCTAATGGTTTTATAAGTACCAGTGTTGACTGTTAGCCGGTTCTTCGAAAGGGTAGGCAAAGGGTTCTGCTTCCTGTAGTAGACGCAAGTTCATTAAAGTTTTAGTTAGAAATGTCTGGACGACTTATAACATTTTCTGAACAAAAATAACTCAATGTAATTTTCAAGTAATAAAATTTATTTAACTGTACACATCCTTATTTTGACTGTAAGCTGATTTAAATTAAACTAAAATTTCATGAGTAGATGGAAATGTAATGTCATTTATTCCTACAATGAAGATTTTGAATACAAATTATATCGAACCAATATGCATATGTCCGCTTAAAGTAAGTGTAAAAAGAGTAGCACTTCAATTGCAAATACTTTTACACAAAACGATTAAACTAGACCATGATTTCCCAGGGCATGCGCTACAACACAATACTGCAATTAACCAATTGCTTAAACAGGATGCGTTGATTATGAGACCACCTACAGACCACCGCTTATAAGGATGTGAACTGATGCTCACCATATTTTGATATGAACTGGAGGTGGGCGGAAGAAATTCTTTTAACCCAATTATATAATGGCCAATATTAGCAGTGACTCTGCGAAATTTGCGTGTGAATATTGGATGTTTGCGTCATTGATCTACTTTTGGCTTGTAGCACAACAGTGAAATTATTATTCAATTATCAAATAGCTGATTCCCTCGTCAAAAACCATCGTTCTTATATTCAGTAGATTTCTGAATAAGAAAAAACTAAAAATTAAAGAATTTTCGGGCTTTTTGGTCCTATAAAATCACATATCATATTTGTCAGTATTTGTTTTGTTCAAAATGCCTCTCCAACTAGTAAAAGTTAGCAGTTTCCTTTCTGTGTGTCTTCTAATTTTTGGCGAGGTGTAGGGTTCCCACACATAACTGCGAATTCGCAACGCATAGCAAATATTTGCCCGTATGCATGGTGCACAATTTTATGCAAGTTGCACAGGTACGACTTTCTCCTTTTACAGCCACCTTCCAGGGACGTTTCGTAGCATAATCAGCTGTAAAAGATTTTTCATGCTTTGCATGTGCCCGTAATATTCAAATATTTTGTTCGTCTTAAACAAACATTTTTACATTTTCCAATTAGACCCACCTAAATGGAAAAGAAGCGTACTTCCTATTTTATTAATACCTATTATAATTAAGATACTTTATTGTAAAACGTTACTTGGTATCAAATAAATTGTTATGGCAAAGATATGATGGTGTTAGCGTTACCCAGGACTTCTCCGATATTTCGTTAAGTTGATTGAATTATTAGTATTTATTAGTTAGAAAACATCATCTTTATGAGTCACCAACTAAGAAGTTTCGGACCCCTAATCGATAATGTACCGAGTTGAGCAAACTAAATCAGTCAGCCCTCTTAGTGCCCCTCTGTCTGGCGATATTTTATGTACTTGGATGGTGTTTGCAATGGACTCGTAGTTTGCACGGGGAATTTGTCCCATACAGTGCATAGTTGTAGGTAAGTAAATAGTCATACATTTACTAGGTTTCACTTAGGAAAGATATCTCTGGAATCGTTTACGAACACGATTTACAATTGTCATATGTTGAAAACGTTTTCAGAAACATGAAAATGATGAAAATTGTTTTACTTATCAGACCTAATTAAGAATCATAAACTACCAAAGGTATATTAATTAACTATGAAAATAATAATTCCTTTTCATCCTTTAAAAGTAGTATAATTTGGATTAAGTAGTTAAGTAAGCTTCTTTCTTAATCTTTTATCCTTTTGTCCAAATACTTTTAACTAAACACATAATTCAATTCTCTATTCGTTTTGTTTTTAGTAAATAAATAATCTGTAACGAATAGGTTCTAAAAAATACCGTAATTTTTTTAGCTTTATAGTACAACATAGCAATACCCGTAAATTTGTATAGAATTTGAAGAAAGGACATCATTAAAATTTGAAACGGAATTGTACCTATCAGTAACTACGATAGCTATAAGTAAAAGCTAGTACAAAAACAATCAATGTCACATTAAATAAAAATGAAATCAAATACCATTATGGCTGACGACTGTTCAGAAATACATATTGGTACATAAACATTACATCGGGTATTTTTGTACTCAAAATCAAACAAATAAACTAATCGATTTATAATAACGGACAATTTCCGACCGCGTTAGGGGGGGTTAACAGTCATAATAAATGGAGCTTCCGGCAGCGCTTTGGCCGAATATACCCCCATAGTGGCCACATGTTTATTCTAATCACCAGTTGTTGATTTGGAAAAACTTTTACGGAAATTAATGGTTGATTTGATGGTTAGCTCCGTGTCGAATAGATAGTTAATGATGTTTTTGTGTATGTAAATAGATTAGGGTTGACACGTTCTCATTTAGTGTACATATGTATACGTATGGAAAGACTTTCCTAGTGTCGACCATAATTTATAGAGTTTTATATCATTGTTCATCATAACTTGAAATGACATTGTAGAGACAATACTACAGTGTTACCTCTTCAAAAACATGTACTGAATATGTATATAATTCTGTAGTTCTTTGCACATATATTTTTTTTTCTATTGATCAATATGTAAATTGTTTTAGCAGAATATTGGTCCAAAATGTTACATTTTTGTACCGTTTAAACTTACAAACTCAAGTTTTATAATTTTGGGCAGTAATGTCGCCCAGATAGTGCAGTATTCAAAATTTCACTAACAAAAGGATTGACTAGACGAATATAAGAGCGATAAACTGAAAACTTTCAATTCTGGAACCGGTACCTACGGGGCTGAACATTATTGATTATTTTATTCTAAGCTAACATTATGACTTGAATTGGTAACGAGATTGGAACCCAATCTGATTGTAACCCTAAGTAGGTAAATTGTAATATTTGTACGCCAAAGTTTACAGAAACCATGATGCATGTAAAGTAAGTTTTCAACGTTGTACCTAATAACTTTGCTAATCTTCAATGAGTCAATCATTCTATTGCAGTCCAATACTAAATATTGGCCTCCCCCAAGTACGTCAGTTCTGTGCTTTCTGCTTCCAAATCCAGCTACGTTTTTCAGACTAAGACTCCACTTTAACAATAGACTAGTGTCCGTCAACAGGTAGGGATATTTCAGCTATTTTAAACCAAATAACGCGAATCCAAAATAATGGGTCATAGTTTTGGAAATTTTTGTATGTTTGAACGTTCCACCGTAGAGCTATTAAAACGAATTTAATGAACAGATTTGTTAAAATGACACGGGCGTCATAGACTATAAGAAAGTTAAAGATAAAAGTTGAAGACATAAGTGAGGCAAAAAGGTTCACCTATTAAGTTCATTGTAAAGAAAAACCGTTTTGAAAGGATGTTTCTATTAGTTGGCATAGCAAATGGAAAGTCATTTATTACTTGTAAGTTGGAATGTGACATTTTCTAGAATTTTATCTCATTCAACCAATCTGTGGAGCAAACTCGAAAGTATTAACAGTCTTTAATAGTCCAATGCTGGACAGACCTCTGCTAACATGGAAGCAGTAAAGTAGAGAAGCAAAAGACGAATTTGGCTTTACTCGAACAACTCACAGGATTTGGGTCAACTAATGGAATTAAAGTAAAGTGCAGTCAAGAAACAGCTTTAATTGAATGACGTCTGTAGCGTTTCTGATGAAAGTTTTTGCCTTTTTTTGCTTATAAAATATTGTTATTGTGATGTAAAATGTGCTTGTAAAAATTTATTTTATCAACTTTGTCTAAGTGTTGTCAAACAATGCTCTTAATTTATTCACTTCTGATATTATGGTTTATAAGAAGACTATGCCAACATTGATATCAGTTGTACAAAATCCATGCAAGCAGTACTTACATAACTTCTAATGACACCTAAACTTAGTTACAGAAGTAACACAATTATATTTTGATAAAATATTAAATGTAATAAAACTTATTTGTAGCCCGTGCCTCGGAGTGCACGTTAATCCTTCGGTCCTGGTTGTCATGAACACCTATGGCAATCGTTTTTAGGAGGTAAGAAATATACTGACAGCTGTTATTTTTTCGACTTCTCAGACAGGCTTCGAATTCAGTTCGTCCTCAGGGTTGTGGAGGTCTTGTGCCATTCCCTCCGTGGAAAAACTGATATTCAGGTTAAACCGATTCAATTAGTAGCTGACCCCAACTAGTCTTGGGAATAATAAAGACTGGGAAGAAGAAGACTAAACTTATTTGGGCTTATAGCAAATTATTAATTTATACCAAATACATAACCCAATAACGAAATCAGATATGACAAAGCCATTGTATTCAGTTTAAAGGTATAATTAACCGATTTGGTGTAAATCAGGCCAGTGTACAATAATCGTAAGAATTGATTAATACGATCTCGGCCCAGTTTTACGACCTATTAATTTGAATTGGAGGTTATTTGAGTTTAGTAGGTGAAAATATGACAAGGGTTTAATTAATAGTTTTTAAATCTAAATGTTGTTGTCAGGACTTCGTTTTTCAAAAAAAGAATGATTGAACTGAATAGCATCACTGTACTCGTTTATAGTCATGTCTAGAACTTTCTCAGACAGTGTTCATTCTATTTATTCTCAAGGCCGTTTCGTTGGAAATGGCTGGATCGATATTTATGAAATTTTATGTGCATATTGGGTAGGTCTAAAAATCGGCCAACATCTATTTTCACGCCCTCTATTGATAAGGGTGACTCAACCCTATTTTTTTTTAGCAAAAAGACGTTTATCGGATCAGTTAGTTGTTCTACATAATCTCCTTGAATACACATAAGTACAACAACATTCACTAGTTTTATTAAGGAGTGTTGCTAACTTCACGTAAATGTCGGAAACTTCAGGCCACTAACCTTAAAGTCTTTTACGGTTATATGTCAGAATAATATTATTTTTTGACTTCATCATGTCTACATGTTACCTTGATAATGTGAAAAATGAATTATGATCTTTAGCTTCGACAAATAAACTAGTTCATAAACTTTAGTTCATAAAGAAAGAAAACGAAATTATAAAGGAATAATTAACTAATGAACAAAATAGTTATACATTTATAGTTATTTAATTCTATATAATATACTCTCATGTTTATTATTGCCCGACTTATAAAATTCAGCTAGCTATAGTAATAAAACCAAAAGTTAATCTAGCATTCAGATATGGGTTATTCTTGTATAAGGCATTACCTATATCACTTCAATGACTTGAGGTAACATTTAAATATGTATATGTAGGCCTAAAATATCCACAACTACTGTAATGGCATCCTAATACAATCTGGTCCGTAAATTTTATCTTTATTGTCCTGGAAAAAGGGTATTTTCTTGAATATGTTTGTTTTTCAACATAATCTGTTTTAGTAGCATCAACGTGGATTAGGCCCCTTTATACATAGCCTGGATGGTTCTCTGGGTTAAGCTTTCTCTGTTATAGTGCGGGTCTGAGTTCGATCTACCGGATGAAAAAAAGGTTATTAGATTTTTCCGTCCTCAAATCGAGTGTGGAAACATGTCCGGCAGGCACGTCTTCGTATTCGATACCTACGATATACGATTAAACAAATAAAAGATTTTGATACTATCGATTTTCATGTTGTCCGAACACTATTGATAATGATAATGATATCATAATTTTTTTAAGTAAGTTTGAAAATAGTGATGTGATGTTCGAAATAAGTGATATCTATAGCAACCTGCTTGCTGAGCTGGAGGATGTGGATTCGGTTCCTACTCAGAATACATTTGTTTAATCTATGTCTGGGTGTAATTTCTCTATGATATGTGTATACTTAGAAATATTTAAGTATGTTTATTTAAAATTTCAATAAGTTTGTTACCTATCACGATAATATAACCAATTACATTGTCATCAAAATTCAAGCGTTTAGTACATTGAGGAATAATATATTAGTTCAATGGTTTAGTACGACTCTGTATACGATTTTCGGCATAAAAAATGTGTGAATGTATATGGTAGTATGGTTTACTTTTAACAAGGCGTATACTATACTTTTGTGCACTGCACCTGCTATGGAATCCTGGGGATAAATACCTTCATATATAGTGTATCTGTAATGTCGTTGGGGAAAACTTTTTTATCACCAAATTTATTCTATCTCTATACTGAAGTTCGAAAGAAGTTTATCGGTTCAGGAATCCCCGTTTATTAAACTACTTTAAATCAAACATGACTTTGTTTTCATACGTCATTGTAAATGACCTTTTTTAAACTAACCTAAGAGGGATCGAACGAACTCTTAAATTCGTAAAGTATTTTATTGATACAAAAGTAAATAAACTAAATTTGAACAACAAAATAAAAGGAAAAGATTTTAAGATTGTCTTGGATATATAGATAAAATAAACATTTCTTATCTATCTCATAGAATAATCGAGGTTTTATCCAAGAAAATTTCCTTTTATTGAACGTACCCATGGGTCAAGTTACATTGGTTAGAGGTTTATATGCGTAGGCCGAAGTTTGTTCCACGAAAAGGGGACATGTTTGGTTGTTCAAAATTATAGGATGACATGTCTTGCTTTGTTTTTATAAGAGAGAAAAAAGATTTTCTTGGCTTATACGTGGAAAATTGTTTTACTGAATCACTTGTTGTTTTGAATCTGTGTTATATACCTTGAGATTTTCTCCTTTCGCTATTTGAACTAGAGTCTTTCGGTCGTGTTGTCTTTCTTTATTCCAAGATGAAGACTGTTTATCTTTGAAACTAGTTAAATAACATTTTCATATTGTTTTTTTTTTCTGATGGGTATATCTTTGCATTTGTACTTTGAATTGACATTACTATTGTGAAATTCGAGGCACTTTTTTGGGTAAATTTGGAAGATAATTTTTGGGTTTTGGTACTTTACACTTACATATGCATGTACAAAGAGACACACGCATTGTACTATTTTATTGTGTTTTCTAAAACTGCCTCGTTGGTTTCGCGGTTGGCGTGTGCGACTGCTGATCTTGAGGTCTCGGCTTCGATTCTCGGGTCGGACCAAATGATTGTATGATCTACAAATATTTGTTTCGGAGTTTGGGTGTTTTTTATGTATAGTATGTATGTATTTACAAAAAAAAAGTATTTATGTATTTGTATCAATTGACTAGTACTCATGGCGTTGTGTGTTAGATGTCAGTTTTTTTTTATTTTAAAAGACTAAATAGGTACTCAAATAGGAACAGTTCTCCGAGGCTCTTGTGTTGCAGGTGTGCATGGGTGGAGTTATTAACTCACCACCAATCTTGTAGTTTGCCTGTTTATATTATAAAAATAAGATAGATTTAAAAACTAAAACAAAAACGCTCACAAGCCAACAAACATACAGAAGAAGCTAATAAAAGCGTGTGAAAAACAAGCAAAACTGATTAAACTTCTAGCTGACTTCTAGTTTGGAATAGCACATAAGTAGTTTTTTCTCGAAAAAATTATGTTATCGCAAGCGAAGACGGGAATAAAAGTTAGTAGCTATAACTTGCAAAACGTGGGTGTGTGGGTCGCGAAAACGAAAGCGAAATTATTAATTCAATGGCTAACATTATTGTCAGCAACTTCGTGCAATAGATCTCTCTTAGATAACCTTTTTTGTTCCATTACAAATGTTCGTCATATTGACACTTGAATATGAATTAATCATTATCATTTCATTGTATACAAATTTATTTAAATATAATTTTAATTGCCGTCTCTTAAGTTGGGTAGGTAATGTATACGGAAGTGTTTCGGCAATACGGCAGAATAGTTATGGTCGTAACACTAATTTATTAATGGGTGTTAATTTAATTAACTTGGTTGGTTATATTTTACGAGAGTATGTGTGTTTATGAGGTTAATTGTGTTAATTTTATAAGTAGGCGGGGGTAAATACATATTTGCACGTAATAATAGGTTTTTTTAAGTAATGACAGTTTTGACAGCGTTAGATAGTGTGGTGTTTTTTTTTTTTACTAGTGGTTATAATCACAGTTAAATGAGGAGTGTGGCGTCTTACTTTGATCACTTTTAGTAGTATTTGAATTTAATTGTAACTTTAGATCCTCACAGAGTCTTTATCTATATTAACCGGCTGCTTAATTTATATATCTAAGTGAGTGTAGTATACCGGACTGTCATAATTATTAATATTATATATTATACTTCAAAAATATTTTTCCTCATATTGATACAATTGAGATCAGAATAACACAGTATCTGAATAAAAACTAATAGCGATGAGTTGTAACTGGTTCGAGATTGAATTTCATTCAACTAGTTTGAATCATCAGTTTTTCTAGGCATTTACTTATTGTTTATCTCGTCGTACTCATCGTTTGCATTGCTAATTACATTGTTCTTTGTAACTTACATGCGGAAAATTATGATAGGTACAATGTTATTGAAAACTTTCATGACTTTTAATACACCTTTGGTATATATTTAAGTAAAGAAAGTAAAACGCCTTTACTTTTGAATTTGGTTTTTTTATAAATGTCAAACTTGATAGTCTAAAGTTTCTTAAGAGGTTAGGAGTAATGGAAATGGTGTTTAAAAAATGACCGAAAAGTAAACTTATATTAAGATGTATTTTGTGATAAAACAATTAGAAATAGTGAAGAAGTAAACTTTGAATGTCGTTCCTTTGTTTTTAGGTGAGGTTTTTACTATAGTGTACTAAAGTAGATGTTGATAAAAAATTAAGAAAATAAATCTTTGTTTTCAGAAGCAACACATTAGTTTATTTCTGTCCAAAACGATAACATTTGATCCTATATATATATATATTAATAGTACCTTGGTGACAAAGCTTTGCTCGGTCCTTTTTTTGTAGATTTTCTAAAAATGTATCCTAGGTAGATCGATTTATCTCCCCAGAACTCCCTGCATAATAAATTTATTGAAAATCGTTGATGCCGTTTCCGAGATTCATATTATATTTAATACAAGAAGTGCGCCTTTAAAGGTATTAGAAAATATAAAATAGGGATATGGATTAATGGACACCATGACCATGTTTACAATCCATTTGCATATGCAAGATAAGTGAAATTTATGCAAATAATATGCCAACGAACAATGTCAAGTTCGTATGCTGCCCTGTCTTTGAATGTGACCTTCAAGATGGCGACGACGTGGCATTTCTAGATAGCGGGTAGCATGCCTGCATATACATATAATGCATTATACATTTTTACTACAATTTGTTAGCATATATTCCTCGAAGGAAAAGTGTTCTACAAAATATCTTACAGACCATGTAACAGGGATGAAGCTTATTATGATGTATCGCAAATAGACTCAAAAGGATACCTACAAGAAAAAGACGATATGACTATAACCCGGCTACTCAAAAACTTATATATCTATACTATAATATTATAAAACTGAATAGTTTTGTGTGTGTTTGTTTGAACACGCTAATTACAGGAAACGCTGGTCCCATTTGAAAAATTCTTTCAGTGTTGGATATCACGCTACAGGCAATAGGAGACGCAAACGAGGTTGCGTGGGTCAGCTAGTGATAAAATGTTTATAGCTTATGTGTAGTGATAGATTAAATATATATTCAACTCGGCCACAATTGACTCTTCATTCATTAAACTAAATACATACAGTGGAACATAAAACCTTCTTCTTTTTGAAGTAAGTTCAAAATTAGATCAGTAGTACGGTGTACCAACCAAACATACATACATACTGCTAAAACTTTTACACTTAGTTGGGTAAAAATAGACCGGGTCCTGAAGTTCGTTGTGATGGAAAAATCTAATGGTAATTCACCCGACCCGGGAACCCGGCCTCACAATCGCATGCAAATGAATGAAAACTTATGCGATGTTGTTGGCAATTCAGGTAGTCAGTTTAATACTACCCTAATTCTATACCAACCTAAATATTTAAACATCTTTCGCCCCTGACCTGGTTTCTCTTTGCTCTATTGTTACGATTCCTTTAGCTTTACTTCGAACCGACTTCAACGCGAAGATAAAAGATAGTAGCCATTGCAAAAATTTGGGAAGATGGAATAAAAGCCTGTTAGATATGAGATAGTAATCTTATTGAGAAAATACTTTTCTTGTGATATTTGTTTCGTAGTTTTTGTATAACAAAGTTATTTGTTCTTACGTCCTTTGTGATATTCACGCATTGTGTTCTGGTAGAAGTTTGACGCCTTAATACTTCTACAAAAGTAGATATATCTTATTTAACTTTTATTATTACGGGTTAGTATTATAACAGGACTTTGTAGTTTTGTCGTTATGATATAATATTTTCAAACTTCTGATACACAACGCCATCTAGTCCCAAACTAAGCAAAGCTTGTACTATGGGTACTAAACAACTGATATCAATACATCAATACTTTTTTTTGTAATTAATTACATATTATACATTAAAAGCACCCAAACTTCGTAACCAATATTTGCAGGTCATACAAACATTTGGTCCGACCCTCGAATCGAATCTCCTTGATCAGCAGCTGTATAGGCTAACTGCTAGACAGTCAAGTTGCAGTTTTATTTTAGACATTCTAACATAAAACTGTATATTCAAGACAGTCGGAGTTTGCACTATTATCAAGCCACACACTTAGGAATTTCACAGTTTTATTAAATACTCTAAAAGGTTTTAAAGTCTGTCATCTAGATATAAACAAGTGTAATATAGAATTACACTCTTATGACAACGATAATTCCACAAATATTTCATATTTAACCTGGCCACTAGCTACAATAGATGCCAAATGGCTATCCAAATGAGGCTAGGGCTTAAGTAATTGGTTCTTAACTGTCACCAACTCGATTGTCGTCAAAATACAGCATAACTATTTTAGTATTATTTTTGTAATAAAAGAAAACGATATAACTGTAGGTTTTCTATATATTTTTTATTTCATCCCAATTAAATCTTGCGTTAATTTTGGGAACATCGATATTTGAGAATAATCGTATCGGTGTATTGTGAGAATAGGTTGGTTTCTTTGAATAATCTGATAAAATAGTAGTGTATTTTCTATTTTAGTGTAGCGATTTCCAAAGCACTATTTTTGTATCCTTGTATTCGTCAATTTGTAGTGTGATATATAAAATATTTACTTTAGTTTAGAAAGTTTCCGAATAATAGCATTAACACAATGGTCTACTCGTATTTACAAGTACCTATAACCAAAAACAAGTATATTAAACACCTACAAGTCAACAGAAATACTAATTCTTGCCATTATTCACTAACACCCAGTTTTCAGAAATACAATCTGTATCTGAAGTTTGATTATATCTCTCTAATTTCGAATTTAAACGAGAAGCACTAGCAATATCACTTTCAAAAACAACTTTGCCAAACAATTTATTAAATTTCCTTTCTACATTACAATAGGTAATGAAAACCTTTACCCGCAGCCCTTTCCTTAAATCCACTGCAACCTTCAATTACTTAAGCACGCTTTTCCTTTGAGACGCTTAATTACCGCTATCCTTTCGTATTTAACTCCTTATTATCTGCCAAAGAATATGAAACAGATGGTCGAGCTGTTTCTAGAACTTTTTATATGGATTGATTGTTTTTAAGAGTAAATTGACAATTGATTTTAGCTTTACTATTTAACAATTAACTTCCTGCAAACGAGCTTTTAGTATTTTTTAAAGTATTTTATTTACCTTTTACCTTATGGCGATTTTGTGTGTGTGTGTCACTTGTCCATGGACACGAGCTATTTGGTATCACCAGAGTTAAGCGACGAGATAAAATAAACAAACATTGTCTTGCATGGTATGTGTTAATTATATAAGGGTGTTTTCAAATATAATCAGACTGTTTCAAACAACGAAATCTATAATTAAGTACACTCGTAAATCCTTTTACATACGAATACCCCACATACCTACTAGTTTTATGGTGTACGTAAGTGTAAAGTTACGGGAAATTTCTGACTATTTTATGAACCTTTTAATCGCACCCACTATATTATATATACGTACTAAGAGCAACAAAAGAGGTACCCATCATAACTAAATTATTTATTGTATTTAAAAAAAGCTACTTTATACCTCCTATAAAATACAATAAAATTATCAACATACAATTTATTAACTTAGAAACCACGATTGAGTTCTATGTTCATTATTTATTTTTTCAAAAAGTCTTAATCTTTGAATAAAGTTGGTAGAAAACCGATATTCTCTAATTATCGTGTAGATTTGTCAAGATATCAAGTATCTCCGATTTGTTTTAGATCCATCCGACTAATTGGCGATATGGAACCCCTTATTTTCACAAACGGCCATTAAGTAAAAGGAGAAAGTAGGCGGTAGAAACGAGCTTAAGGTTAAATACGTACATCACCCGATCGAACCACTTTACTGCTTTGTTTTATGTTATAGAAGTTAAACGACCACCACCATTTAATGGTCACTACCGTCGGCTATATACACTAGCAATTCAATAAATGCATTGTCACTCTTTTTGTTCCACAGGGCACAATTAAGCACACCCCCTTTCCAAGCGGAGGGTTAGATCTGCAGTAAAACAAACTAACTATGAAATGATCTTTTCATTCCATAGATAGATATTTCACAAGACAGTCTATGTTACTGAACAAGTTTGATCTTTATAGGTATAATAATCTCATACATCGCTGAGAAATCCTTCCCTTAGTCAAAAATACTTACCGATGTATCTTAGATCGGTAATAGTTTTGTTCTCTTCTTGTCATTTTGTTTATATGCTACTTTTGTACTCTGATAAAAGATTATACGTGCTTCTATCTATACCTCTATACATATATATCTAAAAATATTTAACCCGTCAGCAAGTAATCCCTAATAATACATATAGCAGTAAACCACATAAAGAACACTTTGCGTCACTTTGCGCCGATACGGTACGGTTTAAACAAGCTGTAGACATATCTTTGTGGGCAGTGTGCGCTACAAGCAATGACTGGTGCATCTTCTTTGCTAATTACTCGCGAACCTGCCCTAGGGAGCTCTCTGTGCGATGAGATACGAAATTATTAAAGGAGGTATTATTTAATTTTAATAATTAAAATATTTAAACACAGCAATTTACATATAGATATTGTATGTGTAATTTGTGAAGTTACTATTATAATAGCTGTACCCTGCCATACTCTATTGTTAAAATAATAGGTAAATACTATCTTTGAAGCATGTTGTATAATTTTACTATCGTGCTAAGTTCTGAGCTCAGTTTGTGCAAAACTTTTTTAATGCATGAAGTACACAAATGAACTAACTGGAATATATCTCATCATGCTAGCTTTTTCTTTCAAATTTCTCATTTTTCAATCTATTACGAAACTATATGGTCAGCAGCCAATAACACGATCATTATGTTTAGAGAGACTGTCATGATTCTATGAGCATACCTACAACTTTTTCTTTTCTGTGATCGTTGTCCTCAACATCCATTCCTCGCCTAGAGCCTGAATGCAGAATTCAATTATGCTCCAAATGCATTGTCATCTGAGTTGCAACAATATAAACAAAACATTTCAATACATTGCGTATATATTGAATGTTGTACTTCATTTAGATTTAAAAATTCAACCCAAAATGGAAGGACAGTGCAAACGAATAAACTTTACATATGCTGATACATTTGTGTAACAATGACTTAAGTCATATATTTATTTATTACACTTTACTTTACTTTCATCATCATCATCATCATCAGCCTATCGCAGTCCACTGCTGGACATAGGCCTCTCCAATTGCACGCCACTTAGTTCGATCCTCGGCTTCTACTACTACTTCTACTTTACTTTACTTTATTATAATTTACGAAAAGGATGGAATAAAAATTTAATTGCAACACTGTTTTTTCTTTCTGTACCGGTGAATCAGCAATGCAAATGTAAGAATTAAGTTGGCTATATTCGCAAAAGTGGTGAACTTCAATCAAAATGAGTTGGAAATGAAAAACCTTGCTGTTGCTTAAGAACATGATAACGTCTCCTATTAATATCCTACGTAAGCTTTCTTCTTTATTTGATATACCATAAAATTAATCTGTTGAATCACCCTACCGCTGTTTTTAGCCGACTTCAAAAAAAGGAGGAGGTTCTTAATTTGACCCTATATATATTGTGTGTTCGCGGATAACTTCGTCGTTTGTGAACCGATTTTAATGATTCTTTTTTCATGGAAAGTCGAATCCGATAAAAAATGTGCACAACTCATTAATTCAATTCATAGTTTTAGTCTTACACATAAAACTTAATAAACAATTCTATAAAGTCAAGATATTTTCCTGAAATTCTTTGGATTGCCTTGGAATTCAGGTACAAAAACATTTTTACATTTCTTCGTAAATTTATCGTTGAAATATATGTAAATATTCATGTATGCTTAAATTAAAGACAATTCAATTTCTTGGAAATCATTTCTTTCAAGCAAAATGAAACCAGTTACTGCTATCAAATAATAGAAATCTGTGTCATTTGAATATTATCACATCTATCTGTTCAATATTCATTCATCTTAACGAAAGTTGTGCCTGGAGCATCACAAGTTAATAAAGTCTAATGAACAGTTTTCTTTGCTGGGTACTGTCTTAGCGTCCAATGCAACCCCGCAGGGATGAGGGAGAAATGTTGAGTGCTGCTCAACTTTGAGCAATTAACTTTGCATTTTTTTACAAAATCTGTAAAAAAATATCGTAGATTATGTTGAAGTATAATTGCCTGTATTTGTGTCTCTCTTGTATTCTTTGTTTGTCTTTTATGTTATTGGCAGTGCCTCAGTATGTATCGCTTTATAAAGTTCTAATAATAAAAAAATAATAATGAACCAATTACTACTAACAAAATGTTTAATTGTTTGCTGATCTGCTAGCTGACTAATCCAGTTTCCTAACAATACAACGCTTCTTCTTTTAGTGCTGGAGTGTACTAGATAATTCCTCACTATGTCTATCTCTTACCTAAGAAAAGTGAAGGTATTGATTCTTATATTCAATTTATATATTGCTCATCCTTTGGTTTCGCTATCATCTCTTAAAATGCGTCTATATTTAAAAAAAACAAACCAATTTTGAAAGAATATTTGAAACGGCCAACCAAGATCATTCTGTTTGTTCATTTAAAAATTCTAGACAAAAACGTTGGAAGCAACCAATTTCGAACAAAAAGGGCAACTAATACATTTTTAATTTGGCCAACCTCAAGGAAACGTTCCTCGTAGATCACTCGTCTTGCAAACAGTATTACGAATTCATGAAAATGTTAATAATTTTTACGGAGGTAGGAATTTTTTGCTCTCTCTTGAAACTGATAGAAGGGCGGCTTTTATTAGGGTGGTTCCGGGGTGTAGGGTGGTACCCGGGAGGGGGATACTTAAGTAGATATACTGTAATTTGAATCTTAATACGAAAGCCATTATTTATTTTAAGTAGAGAAAGAAATGCGTGATTCTTTTTGTGATGAAAATCTTGAGTTTCGATTGAACGTTTCATATTAAATTTGCTAAGTTTTGAAGGGCTCTTGTACTTCTATGTTTCTTCTGATTCTTTGCTTTTATGATTTCGAGTAGGCGCACATAAAATATTTAGATCTTATAAATTATACACGCGTCAGTTTTGATATTACGGTGTATACCTAAGCTCTTTCGATTAGTGTAATTGTGAAAACACAGAAGTGCAAAATAAAAGCTTCTAAATCCAATTATACAGAAGAGATACTGTAATACGATGTAAGTACGATATAGGATTAAAGTAAATACAATTTCTTGATTTATGTAAGGATATGCGATGTTAGCGGTATGTTCATAAATTAAGGAAAATAATCTACGTGTATTATCGAGATTAATATATATTACATATGTTTTATTAGCAAAGCTGGAATTCACACACATTGGTGATCATCAGTTTCCGAAGACGTGAATTTAGACAATAAGGAATATCGAAAGTTTAAATGTTCGTAAGAGAAACATTTAAATATAAAACCCTGGTTATCTGAATTGACCATAAATAGTGTAGACAGTATTATGTGTATTTTACTCGTATTTACACTCGTAGGATAACGATGAATGTAATAGTTAAAGAGATTCCTATATATTGCATGAAGGCTATAAAAAGTTGCACAACTAATACATGCTTAGTTGCATGTCCTTAAAGGTTGGTATACTTATCACTACATATTATAAAACAAAGTCCTCCACCGCGTCTATCTGTCTGTCCGCGATAAACTCCAAAGCTAAAGCACGTTTCTCGTAGGTTTTTACCAATAGATGGAGTGATTGTTAAGAAGGGTTTTCCTATATAATACCTATGTTAACTCTTTGATTACATTGGCTACATTATTTTCTTTTTTAATAACAAATAAAGATACATGTTAAATTATAACTAGATACAATGTGTACACAAAATTTATGAACATGTAACTAACACCATTGATCAAATTGATTGGCAAAAAAATAATCATAGATCATTACTCAGTAAACATTAGATTAATTTATTTTTCTTTATTTATATTTAATGGAACTCAACAAATATCTCAGCAGTAAGTGAACATCAATTAAATATAGTTAATTTTCGATTTTTAATAGAACGGTATTTGTTGAAGACGTCGGAAAAATGTATCACACATCTGCTCATGGTAACAAAGGATATATTATATTTTCCGGAAAGAGCCCGTGCGAAGCCGGGGCGAGTTGCTACTTACGATATAAAATTAACAATGCAACATTTTTATTTCTGTGACTCAGCTGAACTAGATCAATCAATTTAGTTTATAAGAAGTGGAACACTTTTAAATTAACCTAATTTCAACATTTTTTTCGTTGAGCAACTATTACGAATAACTTCAGTAACAATTAACAGTCGATTGGTACTATCATAACCTGGTTTCTTTATTCAAAAATGTATAGAATTGAATAAACAACAGTCACATTAATTCTCCCGTTATATGATTTACATTTGTTTCCCGAAATTTCTTTAGTAAAATGACTGATCGTAAGAACACCTCGCATCCTTATATATCTGACACATCCCTTCAAACTATTTCATTCATATTTCACGTAACAAAATTCGCCTAGTAACTGAACATAAGCAAACGCAAACGCCTACGTAATCCATATTCACCGTACCATGTTCAAATATGGTATAACATATATAAAGAAAAATGGCCGGCATTTTCTTATCGCCATAAGCGGAGCCACGAAATTCATAGACAAACTGTATATCCCGGAATCAATATCCATCTTCTTATACGTCACGTTCCACAAACATGAGACGGCATCTCTAAACGGTCTCGGAGCAAATAAATATTTCAGTGTAGTTCGTATTTACGCGACGCGAGGCAAACAGTCGTCTTCCACCAGTAGTGGTAATAGTTTTAGAGTGGAACGAAGGGGTGGTGAATTTCTGATGAGGTGCCATGTTGATAGATGGAACATGATATGGCGAAACTACAGTTTTTCTGAAGATTGGTTTGTGACGTTATACGTTGGACTCTAAAAACGAAGTTGTTGGGATAATAATATACTTCTTGATCTAAATAAAAAATATATGTCTCAATATTATTGCTAGAATGTTCGGGTTTATTTCTGGCCATATATCTTCAGCCATTATCATTATGACCTGAAGACAGACACAGAAAACTGGCTTTTTGTATGTACATTTGTAGTTAGAAAAGATGACCGGTGTGGTCTATTGCCATTGCGTATTTGTGTTAAGGTGTCGACTGACCTAAAACATTTCGTCCTAACGGAACTTTACGTTATGTCGAAATGTTATATATAGATCAGTACAGCGAGCCGAGCCGCTTGCTGGGAGCGGCGCGTGCTCCACCCGGTTGTCGGTATTTTCGCACGTTCGCCACGAATGTTACGTTACGCCGAAATGCTTTAGGTCAGTCGGCACCTTTATGTTGAATATTAACTGTAAGTTATTTTTATAACTACCCCACATAAAATTATTTTATTTTCCAATCTTTTAATTACCAGAATAAGAACAGAGTAACTGCCATAATTCGTTAATAAGAATATTTAATCTAATATAAATCTAATTAATAATCTACTCTATGGACACAAGTAGTAACTTATGAATGGAAAAAAAAACACAAAGCAGTCGTGAGAACTGCCGACAGAGGTGAAAACTCAAAATATATACAAATAGTTGTTTAAGCTCACCTGAAATGAATCTCAAAGAGAATAATCTATACAAATAAATAAAATTGGAGTGTCTGTTTGTAATATTAAAATAACCGCTTTTTACTAAATGCATATATATGTATACACGGTACATATACCAAAAATGTAGTTAAAAAAATTTTTCTCTGTCTGTCTGTCGGTCTGTCTGTCTGTCTGTCTGTTTGTTCCGGGTAATCTCTGGAACGGCTGGACGGATTTTGACGGGACTTTCACTGGCAGGTAGCCGATGATCCGGGGAGTAACTTAGGCTACTTTTTTTAGACTAACTTTGTCCCGCGACTTTACTCGCGGTACAACAATAGCGGCGGGTAACACCGCGGGGTTCAGCTAGTATTAAATAAAATGCGCTATAAAAAGAAGTAAAAAGAAATGAAGAATGCTTGTTGTCATCATCATCATCATCATCATCACTTCAGCCCACTGACGTCCACTGCTGGACATAAGCCTCCTTCATGGCGCGCCATTTCTCCCGGTCCTCTGCCTTCCGCATCCAGCTGCTACCGGCTATCCTTTTCAGGTCATCGGTCCAGCGAGCTGGAGGGCGTCCCACACTTCGCTTGCCAGTCCATGGTCTCCACTCCAGGACTCGTCTGCTCCATCGGCTATCGGTCCTTCGACAGACATGACCGGCCCACTGCCACTTCAGTTTACAGATTCTGCGAGCTATGCTTGTTGTGATGTTATAAAAATATAGGTTAATGCTATACAGTCTAAACATACTACCAGTCATGTCATTTTAGACAGTTGAGCCATCAGCTGTCATCATGCACACTCGCGCAAGCCCCCCTCCGCACTGTCCTACGATCAGGTCACGTTTCCTGACGCGACGGTTGCTGACGCGAGTTTAACATTTTTCACACATCCTATAATAAATTTTGCTTTTGTTTGGAATCAGATCAAATCTATAGAATTTTAGATAGAAGTAAATTCTGCATTAGTTTTCTTAAAAATATCTGCATATATGTGATACCAGGTGGTTTTGATACGATATTGCTCAGTTTTATCCATAAAAATTAAAATTTTCGGGCGGGAACCGTACTTGTACACATTAGGTTTCTTAAAGATAACTAGATCCCACTAACTAAATACGAAGGATGAGAAGAACTCTTCATACTCAATTAATTTACTGTCAAATCAATCAAAAACCACCAGACGCAATTTCAATAATACTCATTTTGGCTCTAAAATACAACCTTTTGGTAAGCCAATACTTACCGTTTTTTTCTCTATCTTCCACAGTAATAGAAACTGGAGACGAACCAGCAGCATGCGCTGGAAGACGGACTTTAGTTTTGGCCAATCACCAGAGCACAGCAGACGTCCCCATGTTAATGGCTGCTTGGAACCCTCGCCCCGGTGTGTTGCCGAACCTGATGTGGATCATGGACAGGATATTCAAGTTCACGAACTTTGGAATAGTCAGCGTGCTGCACGAGGACTTCTTCATACAAGCGGTAAGTGGTAGAATAAGTAATGATATCTTTTGGACTACACATAAAATATTATATATGAATTTCTAAAAGTGAGATATCGACTAAGATAAAGATAAGTAAATTGATTGAACAGAGGAGTTGCAAGACATTGGTGGTCATCTAAACTATGAAACAAACGACTTGATACATAAACACTATACTACAGGAATAAAGAAAATAAGAAAAATCTAATAGGCGTTTCTAATAATAACTACATGCTGATTAATCTTATTATTTAAAGAAAGGATTTTGTGAAACTAAAAGAATTTCAGAGAATATTCTTATATTTGACTTTAAACTGCGATGCTCATTTCAATTTAAACAAAATAATTTACCTAGCCTGCGATGATGACATGTTGTTCAGTACAATCACGTTGTCTCCTGAAAATTCTTCAAGACGTTGCACTCTTAAGGCGAAAATCGTAAATGTATATTTTAAGTTTATTACAATTTTCAATTTTCTTGTTTGAAAGCAAAGTCATTCCATTTTAGCTTGAAAAAGCCTTACAGGGAGAGGCAGCACGAAGCAAAATAAGCGCGAAGTGACATATCTGAAAACCAGTAGTTAAAGAAAATGGTGTTAGATAGCAATTTGCTAAATATTTTGGAACGAAATTCCTTATGGGGCGTTGCTGATGGGTATCCTAGGTGGCAAAAAGCGTCCGTAACGTTAACTCTTACGTTAGTAAGCCTCGGTGTCGCAATGGTAGCGTATGCGAATGCCGTGTTTGAGGTCTCGGGTTCGAATCCCGGGTCGGATCAGATGTTTGTATGATCTGCAAATATTTGTTTTTTCGGAGTTTGGGTGTTTTCTATATATAATATGTATTTACAAAAAAAAAGATTTACTTTTTCTTCACCCTTTTTATTTTAATTTTAATTATTTCGTGAAGGAAAAATTACTTTTATAATTAGGAACTTTTTTTAACACACGTTTATGTAAATTTTATTGAAAATCATCTAAGATTTAACCTATTCAAATTTGAATCATGATATTTACTTTTGTATTTCGGTCTAAGAACACTTTCTCGGTTCAAATAAATTCTACGCATCCTGTTATTTGTAATGTGTCCTCAAATCTTATATCTTATATCTTATATATATATAAAAGAAAGTCGTGTTAGTTACACTATTTGTAACTCAAGAACGGCTGAACTGATTTGGCTGAAAATTGATAGGGAGGTAGCTTAGAAGCAGGAGACGGACATAGGATACTTTTTACTACATTCTATATAGATTTTTGCTTCATTTACCGCGGTTATATTTCTACCGTGGGTAACACCGCGGGGCTCAGATAGTTTACATTTACAATATAAAGTATACGCCTGTATAACTGTAGGAATAGTTAAGGCAGAAGAAGTTGGTTATTACAATCTAAGAAAAAATGTTAAAGTTGTGTTTCGGAACGTCGTTTTGTGACACTGCTTGAAATTTCAGACAACCAACTTTAAGTATTTGCCAATTTCACAACGTTTATTGAGCACATTACTGAGAACTAACACTGAATACCACGAAAGTTATTTTGCAAGACTATTGTATTTATCTTCCCTACTGACAATGTTTAAAACAATCCAAGTAGTAAACCTAATTACAGATCTGACCTAATTCCTTGACCAGGTCGAGATGTCAAAGCCCAATAGAACCTTAATTATCCTACACTATAAATTATTACCTCGTAAATCGTGTTCCGTACCTTTTTTTTTATTTGAGCCAGCAAATGACTTATAGCGGAGGTGGTCGGTTTTTAACGGCTTTATGATGTTGTAAGTGCATTGGTTCTTTTATTGATACAACTTGATGGCAACATTGTTGTTTTAAGTGTTATGACTTTGATTTTAGAACTTTCTTTAGTAATACTGGTGGTCCGACGACCTGGTGAAGGTTCTGGAAACCGTTGGATGTGGGCAGCACAGGAACGGTTGTGGGTGAGGCCTATGTATAACAGTGGATGTCTTTTGGTTGAGAGATGATGATGAGATGATTTTCAAACATACAGCTCCTGCTATAGGGGTAAACATCCTGGGTCGCGTGGGACTTTACAAACATACATGTAAAGAACACAAAGAATACCCAAACCCAGGACAACAATTTGAGAATCACAGAAAGTGTTGTCCCATGTGAGATTTGAACCCACAATTCTTGGCGCAGTAGAAAGCGGCGTGGCTATCGCTTAAACCACTGAGTCAACTGTGCAATGAAGATAAATACTGAGATGGTGACGAAGCATACAATTTCTTGTAATACATGATAAGTGATTTACGAGTCTATTGTATTTCAGAAGTTAGTTTCAAACCTCGGGGTGGACACGTAACATGCTTTCGCTCCCTTAATCTATTTGTTTTTAAACCAAATTTGCTTAAACCGTATTGCATTTTATACCTTAAAGTGAAATAGGCAGGAGAAAGCTAATGAATCAAGCCTAAGATAAGTTCATCTAACTCTTTACTATAGAAATCTAAATAAGCTTCGCTAAATAAAAATAAGGCTAAATAAAATAAAAAATAGGCTTCGCTGTGCATCTTCTACCGCATTTACTATGGGGAGTGCCCTGAGGAATTGTTCGGATTGATCCCTGCCGCCTCTTTCCGCCATCATAATACGCGAAAGAAAAAAAAAAGCTGTTTCTTCTTAATTAGGTACCGGTTCTCTTAAAATAATTATTATTTTCTAAGGTTTTGTGGCCTATAAATAAACATTATCTTATGTAACACTATTAGGTATTTGAATATTAAACTGACGATGCTAATACAGAGGCGAATGGTAGTCGTTCGATGCACACGCTTTAATTTAATTAGTCGTCGTACAGGCGATCGTTATCAGATTAAAAGCGCTCATTCCCTATACATAATATATTGATTCACATATTAAACGATATCAGAGTGGACCATCTCACATAATATTAAGCATTTTGATCACTAAACTTTTTCTCGCAGGTGTAATCTTTAGAACAAATCTAGCAGTTTAGCGAACTTGATCAATATTCTTCAAAATGAAATAAGGTTTTCCATCTTTATAGGCTTGTTTGTGATTTTTGAGTTACAGGAGACCATCAGTGGTAATGTCAACTTACCTGCAAGAGACTGTCTTGTCTGTCTGCAAGAGAATGTACTTATGTCACAAAAGAAAATATGATCATAAACAAATATTAATAAAAAGTTATTGGCAAACACCTGAAAATGTAACTTTTACTATTTCAGAATTTGCAAAAACAGTAAATTCGTGTGTTTTTTCTTCAAAGTAATCTAAAATTAAACAGTCCTATTTAACAGCAGAAAACGCATATTAAAATCTGTTTAATTATTCAAACAAATTTATGATGACGTAACTATTTAATTGGAATCGTAACATACTCGTCGATTGAATATACGAGAGCTTTTAGTAATATGATTACTGAATGGCAGCAGACAGATTTTAGCGATTAAATCACACAAATTTACTTTAATGTGTGTTACAGTCATTATACATGAATATAATGTGGTACATTATAGCACGGCTTTAATATCGCGATAATATTCATTTCCATTGACACGATAATAGTTTTGATCGAGCACTGTTAATGCTTTTATATCGGCAAATTCAATGTAACCACTATTGATTTTGTCTCTCTTCAAGCAAATGACATGTGTTTAGTTAAAATTAATTCATAGTAAGTAGTAATGATTTATTTCAAGATCTTTGACAAGTATTAGTTCTCTTTACAAATTTATGTACTGTTTGATGAAATTTTAATCGCAACATGTTGCGTTAAACCTCAACACTTTTATCTATACTTAGAACCAAACCACTTATTGCTGATGAAGTCGTATTTCAATCACACGTAAAATTTTAAACTTGTAAGAAAAAAAATGTGTTTTCTACTCGTTGGTATTGCCATTAATCTTTGAAGTTTTACGATTAAAGTTGATCCCTTGTTATATTTTATTGGTGCTCTTCAGAGCTGATATATCCTAATATTTCAAAAAGCGGTCAGTTTCATTCGATTAAGAAGTGTAATGAACAAAAGAATACACGCTTTGTTTTTAGTTGCTTTTTAACCGACTTCAAAAAATGGAGGAGGTTTCTCAATCCGACCATATATATATTATACAAACCGTAGTATGCGATCGTGGGAGAGCCACGCTTCGGCATGAATGGGCCGGCTCGACCGGAGTGATACCACGGCCTTACAGAAAACTAGCGTGAAATAGCACATGCGCTGTGTTTCACCGTGAGAGTGAGGATACCGGGGGGCCATACTCCTTCCTCTCCCCCATCCTCATCCCCCTCCCCATCCCCCAAAAGCCGGCAACGCACTTGTGACGCCTCTGGTGTTGCTAGTGTCCATAGGCGGCGGTAATCGCTTACCCGCTATTCCATAAAAAAGAAACAGTCATACGCTCACACACTTTCACGATTATGATATTTTTTGCATAAAGATTTTTTCTTGTTTTTAAATCAGTGATTCGTTCAATAGTCACAAACTATCAAAAGCTGCGATCGCATTACAAATATTACCAGCATCCCATATTAATCTCCAAACGCAGTGCAAATGTCATTCACGATGATTAATCTCGGATAAAGAGTGCTATATTTACATCGGCCATTAAAACGACACTTTAGGCCGCTGTGTATTTGTGTGCTGGACACAATTTGCCCACAATTGGCCGTTGGAGTGACGTGATTCACTAACTAATGCCTAACGTGTGGTTTTTGTACTGCCAGAATAGACGACACGGGAGCGATACGATTTTTGTACATTTGAATTTTCTATCACGCTTTCTAATTGATATATCTAAACCATAATATGAACAAGGACGTTATCTATATATATAAAAGAGTAAGGTGACTGACTGACATACCCAGAGATCAACGCACAGCCCAAACCGCTGAACCTAGAATCCTGAAATTTTGCATGTAGGTTCTTTACATAACGTAAGTGAGCACTAAGAAAGGAATTTTGGAAATTCCACCCCTCAGGGGATAAATCAGGGAATAAAAGTATGCGTGAGCGAAGCCGCGTGCAAAAGCTAGTATATGTATATATACATTAACAGGCTATGTCTTCTTTTTTGTGTTCAAATTGGCTGTGGTGTAAATCGATTGTGCTTCTATCTTATTATCTACTAGGGTGTGTATTGATGAACGTAGGCGACATTCCAATTCAAAGAATCTGAATGTCACCTAGTATTCGTACCACTGTCACCTAAACTATTTTCGGTTTCGTGTGTCTATGTTTATGGTGTATTAGTGAAAAGGGACCTTATACGTTGAAGTTTACGGAAGGAAAGTTTGTTGTTATATCTTCCTTTTCATAATACTTTCTACCTATAAAAAAATAATAATATAGAAGGCTTAGGTTGTTAATGTATATATTCATATATAATGTTCCCTTTTAAATTATAATTTAGATATATAAATTAAAAACGAGATTAAAAATTGGCACTATTGAGATAGTTTTCAACTGTTGATTATTAAAAGAAGTGACGAAATCAAACACATCTCAATGGATGTTATGTAAAATAGTTTTCTTTAATCTCTATTGCAATGTTAGTTTATGCTATTACAACTTTTACATATTATTATTCATTGCTTATAAAAACCAGTTGCGCCCCGAGTGTTATCTGCGATTGTTGCTATTCCTCACTCATCCTACAGGAAAATTACATTTTTGGAGTAATTAGAAGCCTATGAGCTATATATCCAGACTGTGTATCTCTGTATCAATCAGACTGTCCCATTTTTAATATTAGTAGGCTAATGAACAGGAACATATTCCACAACGGATGCGACACGATTAGTCGTTTCTTGTAAATGCTACCACAATAATTCATTGTCTTGAACACGTCTTTGTTGTCTCGTTGGCACATTTGTCTCTCAATGTTTTAATGCTTTTAACTAATATGCACATCATACTGCATTGTACTCTCTACATGCATGAGCCTTTGTTTTGAAAATCATCCAAAATTGTTACTTATATATTGTTTTATTACAATTATTTGCACAATTGTTAGTTAATTGGATCAAAACGTCATCATATTTTTTCTCCCTACCTACATATATTACCGACCTACCTACATATATTATAATAAAAAAAGTATGCTATCATTTGTGTTTTAGCTATATACGCAAAATCAATCATTCTTAATATATGCAAGTCTGAATTAAAATTTAGACAGGGAATTTAAAAAAGAACAGACTAAATAAGAAACCTTTTACCATTCACGACCCCGAAACACACGACAACCTCAAACATTAAGATTTACATTTTCACAGTTAATTATTCAAGGAGGTTTTAAACCTGGTCGTTGTATTTCACCCCTCTTAATCCTAGCTGCGATTACACCAACCCTTGAATGATGAATACCTTGAATTTACCGAAACACTGTACTGTGTGAATGTTTAAACCTATTTTATTAAACGCGAATGCGAACAATTCCCACTAATAGAAAAACGTATAGTTTTTACTTCGGGTTTCGAAAAGCCTGTTTTTCTATTGGTTAGTGACTCTGATTTTATCAACAGGCTATAACTGCTGGACATAAAGGTCTCCTTAGGAAGGAGGTTTTAGTCTACTATATCTGAACGTAGTAGAGCCACGCTGATTTCAGCACAAACGGGCCGGTTCGACCGGGGCGGTACTACCCTCGTACAGAAGACCAACCTAAAATGACATTTCCATCAGGCAGAGCAGAGTCATTTAACACTCGACGCCATCTAGTCCCAAGCTAAGCAGAGCATGTGTTATGGGTACTAGACAACTGATATAAATACATATTCTTTTTTTTTCAAAGGAAATACAAGCATATAATACCGATCGGATATAGTCCGACCCGGGAATCGAACCCGAGATCTCACAGCAGTCGCGTACGCTACCACTGCGCTAACGAGGCAGTCAGTTTTGTGTATCTTCGTTTATAATAATATAATAATAATATCTATGTAAATAATAAAAAAGCAACTACCACGCTGGCCAAGACGGGTTATTTTTTTTTAAATTTGTTATTTGTTTGGCCCTGCCAATATGACTACTCTGTCTGATGGAAAGCATAAGCAGAATCCAAGAGTGGTGGTCACCATACTGCGAATGCAGAGAATGCAACAATGCAGCATGGTGACCCTCACACATACACATTAGATACATATTGTAATTGCTACTCGAGAAAAAAAAATCTAAGCTCGACTAACATTTTTTTTTGTTAAGCTGTCACACTGTGGTATCGCTCTGGTCCGCCTTACGAATTAACAATTCATCATCAAAAAATATTATTAGAATTTTATATTTGCCTAGATTTAAACCTTTAGGCAAACAAACAATCAAATAACTCTGTGACTTCATTGAGCTAGTTTGGATTTGGTGAGACTATTATATTTTAAAGATTTTGGTCTTATGTAAATATCCAAAGAAGAATCGAAACTGTGCTTAGTTTATCCCATACCACGCCTTCTAGCTACGACGCCATTAAACCTTCCGTATATACAAGATAAATAATCTGTAAATGTACACAATGACCCTAGAAGTTTAATGCAGTCATCTGCAGAAACTTTTTTATTAAATAAGAATTTGATTAAGAAACCTCCTATGTCCTTTCTCCTTCCGTATTTTGATGTCTTATTTTATCTTTCATTAAATTAACGTAAGCTTCCTTTAGCAAGTTATATAGCAATTACATTATAAGCACTCTCCTAGAAACAGCACAAACCTCTTGGTAAATGCAAGTTATGACGCCCGGGGGACTAAGGGAGGGAATGAGGAAGTTTCCTTTATTCGTCCCTATTATCATTCGGTGTACGAAGAGGCACGATGTTTACGGCGATAATTAGCTGAAATGATGAAGTAGACCACGGTACATTACCTACAACAGTTTGGAATGGACCTTCCATTGAGGAAGCCTTTGTATTTCCGCTGTTAAGGAAGATCATCATAGCTCTATGTAAAGACATTGGCGTTGAAATCGAACGTGCAATGAATATTCATACACTGTTACTATTGCTTATCTTCAGTTCTGTAGTATGTGAATAATATTCTGTATAACATTCGATGGCAGCGTATGTGACTGCTGTGCGAGGTATCAGAATCGATTCCTGTATCCAACCAAATGTTTCTATTATTTCCTATTTGTCGTACCGTAATACTATAGTCTATAAAATAATTTAGGAAATTAGTACAGCCGTGATGATGATATTGCGTGATGCAGTGACTAAGAAAAATAGGAATTTATTTTATATGGATATGGATTACATCATAATACTTTCAATGACTACATAAGATTTATGAATATCTCATTGAGTCCAGTTTTCAAATTTGGCTGTAACTGTACTGTTTATCGAACAGCATACATTCTCGGTGCGTGATCCGTCACGATTTTTGTCTGTCCTAACAAAGGTCTTATTAACTTAGAACAACAAATATTAGCTTAGTGTTTTACATCATGTAAAGCACCTGTTGCTACTTTTTACCGAAACACGAACACAGAAAATCAATGTCTTATTAAAAAAACATACAGTGAACGAGCGAACGGATGTCACACGTTACCACTCCTAACAATCTCATCTTTCTAGTTATTTTAATCTTTGTCACGGGGCCGGAAGGTCTAATTTTAAGTGTAACTTTGTAGTGAAATATTATTTAAACAGTTTGGTTTTCGTGTGGCCTGAGTGATGACATTATAGCGAGCACATGCTTTGGTAATGTGGTGGTTTTCTAATAAATTAACAATGTTTTTTAACATTTTAGATTTTATGTGTTTGGTTTCCTTTTTTCTAAAATAATATGTTTACTAGAGATTTTCTGATAGTCTTCAAATGCATTAAGAAGTTTTGAAAAATAACTGAATGTACTCGATGTTTGGATCTTAATGTAAGTTGAAATACACATTTTGTTTTCAGTTAAACCGTCCTTCAAACGATAATACCTGTGTGTGACTACTTCTGTTAATTAATAACATCCTATTAAGCCTCAAAGCCTCAGTATTTGCATCCTGCAGAGCCAATGACAATAAAGCATGTGTTTTGGTATGTACTTGACAGGTAGTAGAGCCACGCTGATTTCAGCACGAACGGGCCGGCTCGACCGGGGCGGTACTACCCTCGCACAGAAGATCAGCGTAAAATGACAGCGATCATGCTGTCGTGTTTCGTTGGTGAGTGCGAGACCGGAGGCCCAATGATGCAGAAGCATCACTAGCCCGCCATGGTGTGGGTCACCATGCTGCATTGTTGCATTGTTTGCATTCGCAGTATGGTGACCACCACTCTTGGATTCTGCTCATGCTTTCCATCAGGCAGAGTAAAGTCATTTTGGCCCTTCAACAGAAAAACGCTGTCGCTTGTGAGTTTGACCGATTGAAAAGTATTAAAAACAATGTTGTATATCCCTACCAATGCGAGTTTACGACCTTTGCCCCTTTTATAGACAGAACTAATAAACTTAAATCGCCTTGCTACCGGTGCTCAACACAGCACCAAATAGACCTTACTCCCATACAAACTGTTTGAAGTTACGACCTTTCGCCATCAAACTTGTAAAATATCTTCTTCAATATTGAAGCGACGTAAGTGCATAACATTCCCATCTACACCTACGACCTTTTGAAATAAACATTTCAGTTTATAGTACAGTCCGTTCGTATGACTGACCGGTAGAGTATTTTAATGTTCTTTTTTACTTATATCGTGGTTTCCTGTGATATTTATGATACACAGGGTGTTCGATTCCTATAATTATGTAAATGTGCTTGTGAATATGTATTTTCTGCAAATAATTACAGGGTATTTTATTAAAGTATCAATTGTAATGTTACAACGTAGAGTCCCTATTCAGTATGGTGATAGCATAGTAAGGATATGCAGTTTTTTATAGAATAATAGATATCTACTGAACTAGGAACGTTGAAATGACAAGTTTTCCTTCCTCAAGAATCAATCTAGTATAGCATACTTGTTTTTTTGTGTCCTTACGTTGATACATAAAAGGTTGTTAAAAAGTCAAGCTTTTACTACATGTTTTATGAAGTAGTATTAGTTTATTCCGTAAACTGAATACTGACTGACTACACGATTGGCCTAGTGTTATTCCTATGTTATAATAGTAGTTATTTCTTCTTTTTACATACTTTTATTTAGTTCACAGTAGTACTCGTAGAGCTTACTGTACCGTGGGAAACAAACGTACCAAAAGACCACGCGATAAAAATAAATAAATATTTCGACCTTTCAAACGAATTAACAAAAAATGGCTACATAGCTTATATGCTGTAGAAGTGGGTGCGAGAGGTATACCAGCAAAATCTCTCTATAACCTGCTGAAAGACCTTGGCCTGTCTAGAACTGCAGTAAGTTCTATATTAGAACGAGTATCCAAAGCTGCGCTGGCAGGTTCATACCAGATTTGGCTGGGTAGGGAGAGAAACACGAGTGGTGAAGGTGCGTGTTGATGCGTATTGCTAAGGGGCCCCTTAAACCTACACCCGTGTCACAAGTCTCGGACTCCGCTCGGAGTTTCTCTCTCTTCCACACGATGGACCCGGCACCCTCACGGTGAATCCATGGAATGCTAAGAAGTTCGTCTCTCTCCCGGTTTTTGTCAGTAATCAAATCTGGCAAGTTAAATTTGATCCACTTCGCGATTTCCGATTGAGCTGAAATTTTAAATATATCTTTAGTTCTGATGACAATACAATTATATATAATCGGTATTATTATTAATCAAAAATGGCCGCCGTAACAAAATGGCGGCATCCAAATTTCTGAACAACCCACGCGATATGGGTATCAAATGAAAGGGCATAAAGTAATTTTTTTAGTAACGAGTAACAAAAGCTGTTTTTTTTTTAAAAAAAAACTTTTTTAATTAATCACTTGTTCTAATCGCACCCTCACGAAATCATCATGTTATAGAAAAAGTGGCTAGTGCGGAAATCGAGCGTTGTATGCGCCAATGTATTTGATAAGGGTTTTGTTTAGTATCTACCCTCGATATGCGTTTGTGTAATTTATTATTGTAATCGATGACCTTGATACACGATAAATCTCAATGATGGAATAATCATTGAGATGGGGATCGCATCAATTGAAATTATTTTTTTGTAACTTTCTTAATATATATATATAAAAATAATCGGTCGTCACGCTGTTTTCTACTGTTCCAAGTGTTGCGGGTTATCCTACAATACAACAACAACAACAATACTTCATGTGATCCGCAACTTGTTGTTTCGAGTCTGGATGTTCTTTGTTGCCGTTTCGTGTATGTTTGTAAAGTCCCCCGCGACACGCGAAATTGACTTTTTAAACAAGAAACAACTAAAAACACAAAAAAGAAACTTTTCAAACTTACAAAGTGAACTTATAACTTGACTTACGAAAAAAAATACTGAAAAACCAATGTATTGTTTTAATGGTTTCTGTATTTTTTTAGTACACAATATATTCTGTTCCCATTTGTATATTGATTACTAAAAGTTATTAAAGAGAAGAAGTTATCATAACTTGTAGTATTCTTAACGTAACCCAGATATCGCAAAGGGATGCTTTCTTGTATTTATTTAATCATATATTTTTATTTGCCGGCCTTTACAGTGTGCAATTCAGTTCATTCACCCTTATTTTATTGTGCAATAAAATACGGCTTCACCATAAAATGCAGCAATCACCATAAAATAATGATGTGTATTACGAAAATTATGATTGTGTTTTTATTTATTTTTTAGGGAAAAATGTATTTATTGGCCTTTAAAGAGAAACATTTCTCAATTGTAAAATTATCGGAAATTGTCTATTGAACGTAGCTTCGCTCGCGTGATCTTTTGTTATTTCATGTGTTTGACTTTCAAAATCATAAACTTCCATTCCTAATCTTAGTCCTTTAGGGATGATATTTCCAAAAAAAAAACATTTCTCTAGGGGTCCCGATAACATAAAACCATCGATCGCCAAATTTAATATTGTAGTTCTAACGGTTTAAGCTCTGCGTTTATAGATCAGATAGATGGTCAAGGCCTGTATTCACTTTGATTAGTGCGAGTGCAGGTGCTTTGTGCAGAAATTAAAAACTAAAAACTTGAAATTATAAAATGTGAAATAATTTTAATAATTTAAACGGTTTTATTGAAAATAACAATTTGATACCGAATATATTTTACTTTTAGTACATTATTTTTTAGCTTTTAGTACATTATTTTCAATAAAACCGTTTAAATTACTATTTTTATATATTTTTCTTAAAATAGAGTTTGGGATGAGTATGTAGGTAGACTTCTTTGACCTTTTGAAATATCTTTGAATCAACTTAGTATTTTCTTTTTCTTCTTCTTCCTAGCTTTTTAGGGGTCGCTAATAATATCTAATTACTTACTTCAGTGCTTTGTATTATGGTTATCAAATAATCAGAATGAGACAATAAATTGAAATAAAACATGTGTTTTCCAAAAACTGAGAAACTATAAAAATTGAGGAAGACAGCGCGCAAGACGGAATAGCGACGCGACATGACTCGACCTTGAAGGTTTTAAAATGATACTATTTTCAATTTAAAATTTAAAAAACGTACAGCTTAATTGAATAATAATAACTTTACAAATTCACACATGTTAGTCTGATCTCAAAATAGACTAAGCTTGTGCTAAACAGACTACTGATAAATATACCTATATATGTTTCACTAAATTCGTATAAAAACAATGGCAAAAAAAGAAATGATAATAGTACTCTTTCTTCTGTTGACTCGTTAACGCCGTTCTAAAATTTGCATCGATTTTTTTATACAGGTAAAGCATGCATGGTACTTTCAAAAGTTAATTCTTCTGCTTCTTCTTCTGAATGATGTCCACTTCCGGACATAGGTTTCCCCTAAAGTTGCATCACAACAACCGCTCCTATATTGCCCAAATTCATGATTTATAAACTATCAGCATATTGGTAGAACTACATATAAGTAAACTACTACACGACAGCCAGATAATAATTAATAATGCGCTTAATTACACTAAACACATTAATTTACCAACAATGGCTTGAATATCAAACATCATTACGTCACCAGTTGATATGTGGACAATGGCAGGCTGGAATCGAATCTTGTACGACAATGCTCACTGGCCGTGTTCCAATATGAACAATTAGAACGATGTTAATGATTTCGCTAATTGGATTGTTATTCGCTAGTTGGATGCGTGTTTAATGACATGTAGGATAGAACTGAGATCACCGCTTATGGAGGATATAATTTGAGTCAATTTAGATTTCTAAGTTTATAGCTCAGCCTAAAGACTTCTTTAATAAATTGGCTACTACAGACTTTAATAAATTAGCTAACCCTTTATTATTTTGCACTAAGCAAAATTGACTTGACTGCCTCGTTGGTCTTGCGGTTGGCTTGTGCGACTGCTGATCGTGAGGTCTCGGGTTCGATTCCCGGGTCGGACCAAATGTTTGTATGACCTACAAATATTTGTTTCGGAGTTTGGGTGTTTTCTATGTATAATATGTATGTATTTACAAAAAAAAGTAAATATGTATTTGTATCAGTTGTCTAGTACCCATAACACAAGCTCTGCTTAGCTTGGGACTAGATGGCGTTGTGTGATAGATGTCCGAAATATTTATTATAATTATTATTTAAAATGTTGACTACTATTGAACTTAAAAAAAACAAACCTCGTTCAAAATGGTGTTGGCAATATCAGGCCAGCATCTGTTACGAGTTGTAGTCAGTATTCATATTACATAAAGCCAGATGTGCAGCGAGAATGTGTTTAGACTTTGCTAAATTAAGCTGCTTATAATACAATTCGATACCCTAGACTTGTATGACAACGAATAAAGGGTTACAATTTTTGAGGGTGTCGGCTTTCCATGCGTTCGTTTTCGAGTCATGTTCGAGTAGGCACGGTATCAGCATGGAACTTTTTTCTTCTGACTGGATCAGGATGACTCCATGGATGGCTACTTCGGGGTTCTGACTTCTTTCTTATGCCGATCGGTTAAAACCTGAAACTCACTACCAGCGCTCGTGATTCCCTGCCACTGTGATCCCAGGTCCTTTAAACGGGGCCTGAAAAAGCATTCCACTGGACCTCCATGGTGTGGGTTACCATACTGCATTGGCAACATTCGCAATTCGCATTTTAGTAGGTCTTAAATAAAAATAATGTAATTTTACTATAAACCCTGATAACGGAGGTTTTAAAAGGTACAAAAAAAACTGGTGTTGCGAGACGATGATATGGAAACGGTTCGAAAGTCGACTCCTTAACTTCTTATTTATCAAGGTCACTATTTGGGTATCTAATGTCTTTCTGTATGCCTGGCTAAAAGATCTTAATTTAATATAAATTATCCTTATCCCTAACATAATTAATCATATGTTCCTTTTGGTTGACAAAGTAAATTAGCAGAGAACCGTTGTCCTCTGTTTCCAAATTACCCTCTCCCAAGAGATACATAATCACAACATTTATTTAGCAAGGGGAATTCTAATGATATTATTCTTATTTGAAAATGTTAAAAGTGTCCCATTTTTACTTACCTGGTCTGCCAGGGGAAAGCGATAATTACGTCGCCAACATCGTCTGTTGGTCATTTGTAAACAGAAAATTTAATATTGTGTTCTCTACAGAGATAAAGCTTTAATTTATGTTCTAAAAGTATCTACAAAATTTTTTTTGTTGCTTATTTCTAGAAAATGTAGGTACTTTGGTTCTCAGTTATACTTATTTAAAATTTTCCACATGTTTTAATGATTTTATCATTTACTGGCAGTATCTGGCACCTATGATGCAATGATTGCATTAGTGAAATATATAAATTTGGTTACGCTACATAAAGCTGTAAAATTGTATGTTTGTAAACAGTTGTTTGCTCAGGAAACTAAATTATTTAATAATAATTTTTAAAATGATTGTTACGAAGTTACTTTGATCACAAAAAACCTAACTACCTACTTACCTTCCATAATGTCTCATACTAAATCTCAAAGTCTTCGATTGTGAAAAATTGATTGATTATAGTAATTTACTTAACAGTATATAGAATAGTATTTGCAAACAATACATTTGAAGAACAGGCTCTCTTTCTGCTGGTGAATAAATTGTTATGAGACTTATCATTTCTTTCCACATAATGGTTTGTTGTTCTTAACTTAACTGATGTTCATATAAATCACGTTTGAAAATTGAGTCTTTGTCCATAAACAGTATCGCCGAAGTAAGAACTGCCCCAACTTCGAACCAAATGTTCTGGAGCTTTGCCAATGCTAAATCTTCTTTAAACTCTCAGTCACTGAGATATATATTTGCGAAGAATTTACAACCTATTTCCTTTGTACTGTGGAAAGCTCTGGTTTTGTTAAGTATTGGTTACCAGTTAAAATTTTCGTTGCAGTGTATTTCTTAAAATGGAATGAATGGAATAGTGCTATTTAAGGTGATGCTCTCGTATTTGATACTTTTACTACACATTGGGTCTTTTTTTTTTTAATTTTAAGCACTGATATTTCCACTTTAGAGTTTTATTATTCTCTGAAAACATTTAGTAACCGTTGAGCATAAAATAGAATGATCATCGTCTTCTTATCAATTACGTGTAACGGGATCGATCTAATCATTTTCTTTCTTCCATTCTTCTCTATCATTATTCACTCAATTATTAACATTAAAGCATTGTGCTTGAATTCCAAGGAGATACTGTGCACTATTAGTTTCATAATACCAATTCCTTATTTATACCATAAAATTTGCACTGACAATCATCAGTTCTAGAAAGTGTAACAATTTAAGTCTAAACTAATAAGGTGTTACAATTACAAGAGCGATCGTGAGGAATAACCACTTGAACTTCATTGCAAAACCTTAAAGCAACTACTGACTTCAGTTACACTGTACACGCGAGTAAAGCACACCTATAATTTAGAACTACGAGTACTTGCGCCTTGCTGTTGTCGTAAGCTGTTAATATAACACGCCTGTAAAGCTTTTATTTAATGCTGGCAGTAAATTAAGTGCTTGAACAATTTGTTGGATAATTATGTTTAGTTTAAACGTGCAAACAAACAACTTTTACTACCTCGGTGGCGCAGTGGTAGCGTATGCAACTTCTGTGCTTGAGGTCTCATAGGGTTCGATTCCCGTGTCGGACCAAATGTGTGTATGATCTGCCAATATTTATTGTTGAGTTTGAATGTTTTCTATGTATAGTATGTGTGTATTTACAAAAAAAAAATGTGTATTTTTATCAGTTGTCTAGTTCATAAATTCATAATACAAGCTTTGCTTAGTTTGGGACTAAATGGGATTGTGTGTTAGATGTCTGTTTTTTTTAAATTTATGGTTAAGTTAGAAAACTGATTTTAACAACAACAAAAATCACTTTGAGTTCGAGTATTATACTTGGAAAAAAAGTAGCTTGCTAATTCTAAGATATTTTGTGGTGGCTGCCTAGATTAAGAATTCAGTATCCTGTACATCAACTCGACAACTGTGACGGAAACCATAAACTTTACCCGGCAGTAAAACGAATGTTAGGATAGTCGTGAACAAGAATTGTGTAATATTATGCTATTTCGATACTAATATTATAAAACTGAAGAGATTGTTTGGTTAGATGCGCTTATCTCAGGAAGTTTATTTTAATCCGATAGCCCGGTTATCGAGAAAGGCTATTGGCTATATATCCATACGCTACGACCAAAAGGAACGGAGTATCAATAAAAACGTTGAATGTATCATGTATGAAAAATTTTTTTTCCTTTAAATGTTTAAAAAAAAGTCTGCCACAGCATATGTATGTCTTTTAAGGTCTCACTAATACCTTATTTATGTTAAACAAATTTGTTCTCTTATAACATCACGCTACGGGTACGCAGACAAGGTTGCGTGGGTCAGCTGATTGTATATAGATGTCCTTAAAAACAGGTAGTTTCAATGATGAATTAGCAATACCTAACTCAAAGTTGGCGACCGTTAGATACATTCACTCCTCGTGTTATTAATTCAAACCACTTTGGTGAAATTTCAAAATAAGGCTCGGGCCTGTTCTAACTTCTTCTAGGTCACTATAAAAGTTTAAGGTTTTCTTCGACTGTATACTGAAATTTTCACAAGTTTCATTCGTTGGCTCGAAGCCAAGTGATGTTTATTATGTGTATATGGACTGAATGTTTCTGTATGTTTCTAAAGACCCGCTTATCAATTCAGGTCAAGGATTGATCAAGTTTTTAAAAGCTATTGTTATGTAAGTTAAAAGCTATACCCAATAGCAGTGGGTTGTGTACTGTAATTAATTGTCTTCGAGCTGATCTGATGATGAAGCCAGGAGATATATGGATGGGTAGACAATCAGACTTATAACTTTAAACATTTTCTACCAAATTGAATATTTATTTATACTTTATTTAAAATCAAATATAGTCCTATTTGAAAAATTACGTAACTGATACGTATTTACTAAAATTTTAACTAATAATGACGTATAATGAATTAAATAAAACAATTTACAACAAATAGTTGATTTACTATAGAATATTTTTCTGGCATGCTTACTTTCTTTCCTGCATTTCTCTTGCATGCTTTTATTAAAAAGCCTCATAGTTATCATGTCAAATTATAAGTTTAACGCTAATGATTTCTTCTACTGTACAGTTATTTGTGTTTTTTATTACCTTAACGCATATGAACCTTAATATATTTTGATAATTAGAAACGTTTACTGAGATGATGCCTTCAAAATATTGGTACAAATGTTCCCGTTGAATAATATATGAAGATGAAACGTGCCTTACCTGTACAAACCAACTTCCTTCGTGCATATGTTAGTAGATACCTATTTTGATGGCACTCGATAAATGTCGCTTATGAGATATAAAAAAAGTTCTGTGCGACAATTGATGCGTTCGAAATTTATGGAACAATTGACCAGTTTTGACGGCTTCCTGAAATATGTAGTGGTCAAAAACAAATTAAGCCAAACAATTCTTTCTTCGTTTGATTTCATTGGCTTTAATTTCCTAATTGGCCGTGTAGAAAAAAAAAACAGTTATAATAATAATAACATTAAGGACATAAATATATTTGTTTTTATTTGTGTGTGTTTTTCTCACATATGTTTATGACTGTGTACCTAATCACAGTCAGTGTTCGTTCTTAAAATACAGATTTTTTCAAAATGAGATTAATAACCACAAAGCTATTCTATTACTTAAAAACACAGAAGTAATTATAATCATATTTTGAGACATTGGCAACTTCACATCGAAAACAAGTTATATCCTTTCGTTGCTCACCAATTCCCATATCAGAACAGTAATACAGAAAATAACATACACTGACATCAAAATGTTAACAAATGACATTTAGCTTTATCGCATACTTCCATAATAAAATTACACCAAAATGAAAACCTTTACGCGTTGGAACTCCATTGAAACCGCTCCAATGACATTATCCTCTGATTTCCCCCCTCATTGCATACGAGATCGTTGAGGTTACCTTCTAATGGGGCGCGGTTACTACTCTGCGTTTTGTTAGCCTATGCTTCTTCTTCTTTCTGCGTATGAAACTTTGCAGTAATATAATCGGTAAATATAAAGAGTCCGATTCGAAGAAGAAGAACTTGGGATTTGCTGAAGAATAGAAAGTGGAAAACACTCTGGTATGTTGAGTTCCATGAATTACAAATTTCAGTAATTATTTAATATCGGCCAGAATGTGAACAAGTTTGTCAATTAGGTATATACTCGTAAAATACAGACGCCAATAAGTGACCAAAAACATAGATACGATGACATTACATACGGAAATTGCGACGCAAATCAAATGTAGATAGATAGTCAAAGACAGAATGCCCAATTTATTGTCCTTTACTTAGGAAAGTCAAACGTTGCAATAAATTTGAATTAAATCTACAAAAGCCATAAAAGCAATCTTCGTACCTTCAGTTAAGACAAATATCCGATTAAAAAAACGAGAAGTTTAATCACCTCTGAATGGCGTTCACCTAATTCTCGAGAAGGAATAATTTATTCTTAGTGTCGCATCCCTAATGGAATATTCAAGTTACAGGGTTGTCACCGAAATTAGGAAGACAATGGATAAAAAGAATGTCTCTTTTTTTTCAACGAAATGTTTGTGACAAGTTTTTGATTAATCTAAGCTACGGACACACAAATGAATTTATTATTATATCTGTGAAAGAAATGAATGGTGACGCACGGATAAAAGAATATGGTGTTTAAGGAAATATGTTTTTAGAAGAACGCAGGTGTTACCACGCGTTTTATCAAAGTAATTGTATTTTAGTATAAAATGTTTAGGTTTGGTTAGTATTCTCACAGTGGTCTGAAATGAATATCATTATTGAATCTTGAGTGAAATACTACGGTGAAAATAAGTTTAGCAATTAGTGTTTCTTCAGTCTTGACTTTCTTACTATTGAAATAAATTGTATTGATTTTAAAGCTCAAGTCACCAACTTTAAATAAAGAGAGTCGGTCGAGGAAAATGGGCAAAGGGGTTCTTGTATGTTTTATCCTTGCTTACTTCTGTTTCTCGGTTCATGTATAAAATAGTTTTTTTGGAGTTCTAGTATTTTCACACAGTGGCCTTTCTACTGCGATGAATGTTGTCTCGTCGCCAAATGCTGTGCCCAGTGTTGTAAGTCTGACCCCACATACAGTTCGATACCACTTTATGTGATCCACAAATAACGCCCAGGTAATCTTTGTGTCCGTTTCATGTATGTTTGTTCCTCCTCGACATAGGATGTATTCCTTATGTGGGCATTGGCTACTTTAAAAAAAAACATAAAGCAGTTATTAGGACTATCGACAAAAGTGAAATCTCAAAACTATAAACAAACAGTTGTTTAAGCTCACCTGAAATTAACCTCTTTGCTCTTTAAATAAAATGCGCGATAAAAAGAAGTAAAAAAAAGCTTATTGTGATGTTATAAAATATAGGTTAATGCTATACAGTACAAACATATTACCAGCCATGTCATATTAGACAGTCCAGCTATCTTCCACCATGCACATGCACGCAAGCGCCCTGCGCCGTCTTACGGCGTCTTAGGTCACGTGTCCTGTCGTGACGTAACCTTTCGCGAGTCTCCACCCATAAAGTTTTTGCTAAAGTACACAACGCCACTAAAGAAGTTTTCACTTAAAAAGAAACAAATGATATGAAATAAGAAGTGTTACCTTTATGTATCTAATAAATCAAAAGTTAACAAATTGAATAAACATAACAAAATATTGTTTGTAAAGCATTTAATTAATTCAAATAAAACTAACACAGCCCTAACTTGTAGTTAATAGTTATCACAAATTAACTCCCAATTATTTAATAGTACTAATAATAGTACAATAACTAACGCGTGATGACCCTATTCTGATTTACATGGCGTCTCACCGTAATACCTTTAATAAGAAAGTTGTGGGCACCTTTTCTATGCGGATTGAGACATAAAAAAGTTTAAATAGCATTCTCCTGTTCAGAGGGGGCGCTCTCATCAACGATCTGATTTGCATAAACACCGATATGATTTTCCTTTAAGTCATAAATTATGGTTTAATTGCTTGACTTTGATTATAAAATTTGCTTAAGCGATATTACATGAGTGTATTTTTCTATCCAAAAATCTAAGTATTTTATACATCAGTTTTCTTAATGGCTTATATATTTTGCCTACATTTTTGTGTCTTTTTTTCAGGATAAATAAAACCATATATGTATTTTTGTGTATCCTTCGAAATTTAATAGGTCGTTGAGCACAGTTATAGTAAAATTCGACTTTTTAAGTAATAATAATAATAAACATTTCAGATATCACAACGCCATCTAGTCTCAAGCTAAGCAGAGCTTGTATTATGGGTACTAGACAACTGATATAAATCTTTATATATATAATTCGTCTGTGAGTGTGTATGTCACTAAACTACTCTCAAACGACTGGACCGATTTTGATGAAATTTTTTGTGTGTGTTCAAGGGGATCTGGGAATGGTTTAGATTCACAATTTTGTCCGCTGGACAATGTTTTTTTAATTAATTTTTAATTTATTAGTAGTTATGGCAAAACGACGTTTGCCGGGACAGCTAGTACTTATATAATTTTTTTTATAAATACCTACATATTATAAATAGAAAACATCCAAACTCCGAAACAAATATTTGCAGATCATACAAACATTTGATCTGACCCGAAAATAGAACCCGAGACCTAAAGAACAGCAGCCGCGTACACTACCACTGCGCCAAAATAAATGGCACATCATGTCGTGTCGTATAAGCGACACGCACTTGACAATAAGAGTTTATTAGAAACGAAAAGATATATAATAATATCAAAATGCAATTGATGCCATCAATGGTGCAATTTAATTATTCATCTGCATGAATATCGCCTCAAATTAGACGGACTTGATTGTTCAAAGATGAGATGTATGAAAATGACTAATTTAACGTTTTTTTTTGTTATGGTAGAGGTTTGTTTTATTAGGGTTCCGTACCCAAAGGGTAAAACGGGACTGTAATGCTAAGATTCCGGTTTCCGTCTGTCTGTTTGCTGTATCTTATGAAACGTGATAATTAGACAGTTAAAATTTTCACAGACGATGAATTTCTGTTGCCGCTAACAACAAATACTAATTCTTGATCGTTTTTGCTTGATATTGATAACGGGTCCAAGTCGACTCGCACTTATCCTATTTTATTTTTTCTGTAATATGGAGGTTAAGAGAATCATTCAAGGCTGTTCAAGCAAAGTAGTATTTTCTAAACCCCTTTATCTTTTACTCCATAATACACGCTTCTATGGCAACGTTTCAGTGCCTATGACACATCGACGTATATAATGGTAATGATTATTGATATTACTTTTGACCTTTGGAAATGACAACCGTGAATACTAAAATATTTATTTTTAATATAGCCTAATAGACCCTTGGGATTTAAACAACTCTTGTTTTTTTATATTGATTTCAAAACACATATTTTTTTGTGTCAAGCGTTCACTAATGTTAATTAGTATTGTCATACATATATCTATAAGGATTAGATTGGTATGAAATGCACGGTGATTAGTAGAACATTCTATTTATATACTAGCTGAACCCCGCGGTGTCACCCGCTGTTATTGTCGTACCGCGGGTAATGGCGCGGTAATAAGTTATAAAATAAGTAGCCTAAGTTACTCCTTAGATCATCAGGTGTCATCTGCCAGTGAGAGTTCCGTCAAAATCGATCCAGCCGTACCAGAGATTATCCGGAACAAACAGACATACAAAAATTGAAAAAAATGATATTTTGGTACGTGTTTACATACATATGCATTTATTAAAAAGCGGTTATTAATAATATTACAAACAAACACTCCAATTTTATTTATTTGTAGAGATAAATAGACAAAAGAGATGGTTAAAGAAGAAACTACGATATATTTATAACTAGCTGAACCCTGCGGTATTACTCGCGGTTATTGTTGTGCCGCGAGTAACGCCGCGGGACAAAGTTAGTCTAAAATACTTTTTTTAGACTAACTTTGTCCCGCGGCGTTGTTAAGTTACTCCCTGGATGATCAGTTACCTGCCAGTGAAAGTCCCGTCAAAATCGGTCTAGCCGTTCTAGAGATTACCCGGAACAAACAGATAGACTCCGAACCATCCAATTTTTTTTAAATACATTTTTGGTATATATACCGTGTATACATATGCATTTAGTATAAAGCGGTTATGTTAATATTACAAACAGACACTCCAATTTTATTTATTTGTATGGAGTATAGATTAACAATGGATCTGTCTATCTATGACCGTCTTAAGTTCTCGGTTGCCTCGGTGGCACAGTGGTGGCGTATGCGACTGCTGTGCCTGAAATCTCGGGTTCGAGAACCGGGTCAACCAAATGTTTATGTGATCTGCAAATTTTGTTTCGGTGTTTGAGTGTTTTCTAGAAACAAGTAAAAAATATACTCCTTTTTTGAAGTCGGTTAATATTATGTGCTTACAAAATAAGTATATAATATATGTATTTATATCAATTGTCTTGCACCCATAATACAAGCTCTGCTTGGTTTGGGACTAGAAGAAGTTTTTAAGTCTTCTGAACTTATTGTCACTTCGTACCAAAGGTATTCCATACCGGTATATTTTGGATCAAATAGAAATACAAATACAAATGAACACCAAATTAGGGGGAAATACTTTTGAACTAATAAAATCAAACGACCTTATGCTATAAGTGGAACTTAAACGAATTTATTGGACACCACTAAATTACCCTCGAAGCATAAGTTTACCTAGAAATCTATCTAACTATACTAATATATAAAGCTGAAGAGTTTGTTTGTTTGTTTGAACACGCTAATCTCGGGAACCGCTGGTCCGATTTGATAAATTCTTTCGGTGTTGGATAGTCCGTTTATCGAGGAAGGTTATAGGGTATATATCATCACGCTACTACTAATAGGAGCGGAGCAACAATGAAGAATGATTCAAAAACGGGGGAAATTTTCACGCTAAGGGCAATATAAGGCGCAAACGACGTTGCGTGGGTCAGCTAGTGAACTAATAAAATCAAACCACCTTATGCTATAAGTATATATCATCACGCTACTACTAATAGGAGCGGAACAACAATGAAGAATGTTTCAAAAACGGGGGAAATTTTCACGCTACGGGCAATATAAGGCGCAAACGACGTTGCGTGGGTCATCTAGTGTCTCAATATAAGTCAATTGTATTCTTAATGAGAAATAGATATCTTAAGTCAGAGAGCCATCGTAAACTAAATCCCTGATATCCACATAATTTTGTTTCGATGACAACAGAATACAAAACTATCTCTCATAAAATAATAAAACCAATTTAACTAGTTATATGATATATTTTCCTCTGTCATTTTTAGACACAATCTTACTAAACCACTATTGTTTCCCAATCCAATATTACTAATCAAACTCGAGCTTTCATGTCGAATAGTCAAAGCTCCGTTTTAGCCGCCCAATCAGCAATAACCTTAAGCTCTCCCCCCCTTCCCTACGCCCCGAAACCGGGACACCCCCTCGCCACAACTGATTGAAATTCCATTATTATCCGTCCCTCCGGTAATAGTAAATCTTTATAACTCGGGAGATTTTTCCCATCGGCTGCCTTTGAGACCGCTCTTTGTGGGGATTTCGTCAGGATTAAACCAATGAGGATTGGACACGTGTACGAATGTAGTTTGTTTGGTGAAGTGTGCTTTTTTGTTTGACAACTTTAAAATATAGAGTGACAAAATCGTTGAGTGTAGATTAAAAACTGCTTCTATTTGATTATGTATACTTCTATATATTACCTAATTTGTTGTAGCTACCAATGAACTGTAACAAAGGACACAGAATCAAAATAACATTTTTAATCTTAACCAATTATAATGTATATAGTAAAATGTGATTTGTAAAGAGCGGGAGTCTGTCAGTATATGCCAATCGAGAAGCTAATGAGCTAGCTGTTCCAATCCGTAAACACACACACAAAGACACTGATATGTGAGCAATGACAATTGTATACTAGATAAAATATTCCTGTATTTTAACGTAACTTGTAGATATTGACAATAATGAAATTTAAAACTCAGAAAAGCAATAGATTTTGTTAGTTTGTAGTATTTGCGATTAAAGAATATCCATGTTCTCTAAATCTTTGTTCATTCACCGATACTGATGTAATGTATAAATATAGGAATGCGTGGGAAATTTGCGAATACACGTATGCGATAAAAGTGTTCCTCTGACGAGCACAAAGGGACTAGACCTCACAACGTTTGAACAGTACACTAGCGATTTTTATTGGAAATAGCTAGGAGTTGGAATGCGCCGATGTTTTTATTGCCTACGTAAAGGTATGAGGTACGTGCGAGTGAGATTCTCTTATGAGGTACTAGATGAGTTATTTGTCGATTCTCAGGAAATAATGATTTTTACTATGTCCTTTGCTCTTTGCAATTCGTGATGTGTATGAAAAAGTAATGACCTTGATAACTAATCTTAAATATTATCATGAATATAAAATAAATTATAACAAAACACTATTATATAATAATGTCAAAACGTATTGTATAATTCCTGTACGTATGTGAAACAATATATTCTACAATATGGCTTTAATTTCAATGCCAGTTTTGAGAAACCAGGTAAAGGAGGAAGGAGGACGAATTGGTAAAATGAGTGACAATGTAATATAGTTTCAAAAACTGAAAACTCTCATACAAAAGTTTGCTACAAACAAAAACATGCAGGTGAAACCACTAATATCCATTTTGGCATAAATATATTAAATAGGAAGGCTTGACCGAAGTGATACCCTGGCCTTTTCATGGTTTTGCACCAAGTGAGTGAAATCACCGTAGGTCGAACAAGGAAAAGATAAAGCTCTTTACCCTTTAATGGAGGGAGGGAGAATTAAAGGGCAGCAATAGACTTAGATCTTTTGAGTTGCAGGTGTCCAAAACCAGGGTGGTAGTCATTTACCGAATACCGTAAAACAAGGAGTGTGTGTATTACAACGATCCACGACTGGAGATTACATACGTCACGCCACTAGTGGCTTAGTGGCGTGGCGCCGATTTCCTACATTGCGCACTTATACTACGTTAAACGAAACGCGTCATGAAATTCTCGGCGCCTACGTCATTTTGGTCACGAGCAATGTATCTCTAATGATAAGCGTTTTTGCGCTATTTTTTTGAATAGTTTACTACGGATTTAGTAAGAAAATCTTTTCTTAAGTAGTAAACTCCGAAAAATTTGTAACTGAAAGGCGATATTTGAACGAAAATCGAGAGTATAAACTATTCAACCTTTATCAATATACTAGCTGTTGCCCGCGGCTCCGCCCGCCTGTATGTCGATTATCGCGGCAAATAGTAGCCTATGTATTATTCTGATGTATAAACTATATCACTGTAAAGTTTTATTCAAATCCATTCTTAGTTTTTGTGTAAAGAAGTAACAAACATACACTCACAAACTTTCGCCTTTATATATAAGTGTGATGTGATTGTCATGATCACCTCGAATTTGTTGCAGAAATCTTAGTAAAGCAAACATATCTATCTTTGTCCTTCACACTGGGTAGTTAGCACGTACAGACACACTGAGGTACACAGAGGTCTCAATAAGCAAACATCAGAAGCCATGAGCCCGACAGTACACATTGTGCTACGTAATCTCATAAGCGTATGTCGTCACAAACGATTCTCTAGGGCTTGTAAGCTTAGTCTATCGACAGGTATACTAAGTGAACCTGATTTCAATTACCTTCCTTTGTATAAAGGAAGAAGATTGAGATTATGAAATGAAATAAAAACCTGGAACTCACTACCACCGCACGTATTTTCCTCCCACTATGATCCCGGGTCTTTTAAGCGGAGCGTGAAGAAGCATATCAGAAGGCCGGCATGCTGCATTGTTCTTATTCACATTGAGAATGATACCACCATTCCTGAATTCTGCTAATGCCTTCCATCAGGCAGAGCAGAGTAATTATTAATGTTAACGGAGTGGTACAATGTCTCTCTCGTTGCATTTTACCAAACGAATCATTATAACAACTTCACACATCTCACACACGGCCGTTTGACTTCGAATTTTTTTTTTTAATATTTGGGACATCTAACACACAACGCCATCTAGTCCCAAACTAAGCAGAGCTTGTATTCTGGGTACTAGACAACTGATATGAATACTTAAATACTTTAGGCACACAAAAGCAACAACATGCTTATGACTTTTGGCTTCATTTATTTATGGGCAGCAAGTCACTCATCATCAGGTGATTCAGCTGCGTGTTTACTCTCTACAGCATAAAATATACTACTATCCTAAAGTCGCAATATGAGGTTCTATGTTTGTTACAAATTTTCGTATCGAATGCCAACTCATCTTATGAAATTAGCAAACAATTTTATTTCTGAAATTAGTATTGTTCAGTTTATAGAAAAAGACAGCGCGTAGCCGCAGGCACGAGCTAGTACTGTCATGAACTAAAAGAAGCTCATATATAAATTGCTATTGTATGAAAATTGCTCAGTATATTTACTATCGACAACGATAACCACGTAACCTAATCTCAACTAAATTTGAGTTTAGACCACAATCTCATTAAGCCAACATGTCGTGACGGGTCTACAAACTAAAACAACTGTTTTGCTTTTCCTATTTAATTAACCATACCTATCGCTTTTGGAATTGCTACTGTACATGTGATTCTGACCTGTGCCTATTAAAAAAGTTATTTATTAATGCAATACAATCAATATAATATATATAAACCTAACTGAATAAAAAACTATTATTATCAATCTAGATAAGTACAGCCAAATAGTTTTACTTATTCATCTGATTCTAATGTTTGTATGATCTGCAAATATTTGTTTCGGAGTTTGGGTGTTTTCTATATATAATATGTGTCTATTTACAAAAAAAAACTATGTAAGTATTTATATCAGTTGTCTAGTACCTACAATACAAGCTCTGCTTAGTTTGGAACTAGATGTCGTTGTGTGTTAGATGTTTGAAATATTTAATTATTTTATTTTTATTTTAATAGATCAAATAACTTGGTCTGTATTAATACCTCAGTTAATTAAAATCAATGATAAATTGTATCTATTGATATTTATATGCGTGTGTCTATCAATTTCTTATATAAGTATATTTGTATTGTTTGTGAGAAATACAGATATCTTTAATCTTTTTTTCATATATGGGCCTGCCAAAGTGAGTCTTCTCTGCCTGATGGAAAGCATGAGCAGAATCCAAGAGTAGTAGTGGTTAACATACTTTTTACCTTATTTATAAGTCCTATGTTTTAAGAGGATTACTGTTTACTCATATTCATGCGAGATCTATGTACCTGTGTATGTACAACAACATACATATTTCTATGCACGTATAATCTAATTCTTTAATACATATTGAAGCAGAAACTGAAACCGCTTAGCTCCTGCAGCTTAATTAGCACATTAATTAGACCTCGTGTACACATTGTCCAGTAATTTAGTAGATGTAATTGTTAATATAATGGTTTAACATATGAATAGACAGCGAACAAGATATATGGATGTCTGCCACTTGTATTAATTAAGTTGTACATCAGGCTAGTACAAGAACTGATCATTTTAATTTATATACTTACAATAACTTAACTAGCTGAACCACACAATTTCGTTTGCGTCTTTTTTCAATCCTGCAAGGCTCCTATTAGTCTGAAAAATGCACATCGTTTGAAAAATGTAAACTCGGTTAGTTTTGGAGTTCATCATGAACATGAGAATCATGTGTAAATAGATAAATGAAGGCACTGTAAATATTTGTAATAATTAAGAAAAAAACACAAAGCAGTCATTAGGACTGCCGACGGAAGTAAAAACTCAAAACTATGAACAAACAGTTGTTTAAGCTCACTTGAAATGAACCACTTTCCTCTGTAAATAAAAGGCGCGATAAAAAGAAGTAAAAGCAATGCTCATTGTGATGTTATAAAAATATAGGTTAATTTTATGCAGTATTAACATATTACCAGTCATGTCATATTAGACAGTCGAGCCAACAGCTGTGACCATGCACACTCGCGCAAGCGTCCTGCGTCGCCGTCTTTCAATCAGGTCACGTGTCCTGTCATTACGTGTCTGACGCGAGTTTAACATTTTTACCCATCCTAAAATAAATTTTGCAAAAATGGCACAACGCTGCTAAAGAAATGTTCACTTCAAAATAAATAATATCAATTTAGTAACATATTAAAACGGCTACTTAAAACTTTAGTTTCATGCCTTTAACAGGTTCCTGTATAAAATACATTTTAAACGACCTTCGGAGACTTTTAAGAAGTATAGAATTCTAAGATGCGATAATACAAGTTAAACAAAAAAGCACTAAAACGTTAAATTGATGTAGTAAAAGGCGGGTAAATTACAGGACGGTACAATTTACGAGGCAATAAGGTCTCAAAGTCAGCTGTTGCTATAGAATAATAATATTATTAGAAAACTCCAAATCTAAAAATTTTACTCAAATTAAATCAGAACTTTATCTCATCAATCTTCATTTAGTGTCAATATATTTTAGACCACAAAATTTTGTATAACGACATAACTTGTGTCTGTGGAGGGAAAGGTGTTATATCCCAACACAATAGGAGCCGACTAGGTGAGGTGATCATAACTGGTGGGCTGCCCAACAGTTGATGTCGGGATGTTGTATATATGCTAATCGGCGCAATAACTTCTATTGCGCGATTCACGTTTAGTTGTCTTGTGTAGCACGTTACTCCATAGTTCAGCGTACCTTCGGTAGATGGAGCTGTCATACGTTTTTGTTGCCACTGTATGGGGAAGGCGCTACATGTCCATGTGTTATTGATAACGTATTTTTGCATGGTAACCTTTGTTTTAAAATATGTTTCAATCAGGATATCATCACCATCAGATCTAGGTTAATGAAATAAAACACGCTACATGGTACACGTATTTAAAGGTATATGAAAATTTTACATTACTGCCTAATTTTAATAAAAGGGCGTTTGGATATAAGACTATATATAGACTATATAAAAATAAGATAATAATTTTAGATCTTGTTAGTTTTCATTATAATGCCCAAACAAAATAAGCTAATAAATATAGAAACCTGTGTACATAACCTTAATTAAAAAGAACAGTAACAATATTATTCCCAAAAGACTGGCAGCATTATCACGTTGAATGGCAATGCTGATTCTCTGTGCTAGAAAAAGGCCGGCCTTCTGGTCGCGAGAAGCGTCATACAGTTAAATGGAAACGTGAATGAAAAGAAAAAAGAAAATGTGTTTCTGTTACCCGAGGAACTTAATGTAAATACTTATAAAAAAATCGGGTTTGCCAAAAAATTTCACTCCATTGACAACGCCAGAATAATATTATACAAAGTATTTATTTCAATTAATCGTTCCACCTGTTCCATCTAAGAATTCAATTTCTAAATATAAATTTTAGATTTTCAACCTCATTAATTCTTATCGACAATTTAAAAAGCGTATTTAAACCTCTCAGGGGTAAAATCATCCGTATTGTGAGTGTACCCAAAACGGGATAAAAGTAATTCACAATGATTTGAGGGAAGTACTTTTTTAAAACCGGACTCAACTGGGTGAATTCGACTGTGTACATTTTCTTTGATTGGACCGAGGTAATTTTTTGACAGGATTGAATGTTTCCCGATTTGCCAATAGAGATGTATCGAATCGTTTCTTCTTTTTACGATTTGCTTTTAAATTTATGCGTGTTAACCGTGCCATGTAATTTGTATCGACGATATATAATGTTGTCATATGCATGGTATGCACACTTTAACATGGTAACATTTTCGGCTTCCACACTCACTCATTGAAATAATCATCATGTATAAGTAGTGTATTAATGCATGTCAGTTAATTAATTCGAAGCCATTTTTATTAAACTTTTAAAATCAGATAGGTTTGTCTTTAACGTACATGCTTAAAAAGTAAAAAAAAACTTTAATGTAAAAGAATGACCCTAATCGTATTGTGTTAATGTAGTGACACCATCGCGTACTTTCATTGCAACATTGCAACGGTTGTGATTTACTTTGGAAATATTTAATTAACATAAAAAACAAAATCTTAATAAATAACAAAAAGAAAATTTTAGTAAAGTTCGAAATTCCCCAATTTTCCAATATTATAGAAGTTTAAATACGTCGGTCCATCACTCGGCCTAGTACGAAATATTTCGGGAAGGATCAGATTTCTTTCTCAACTTTTAATGAGACTAAAAACCCGTAATAGTATAAACTCATTCTAACTCTGTGATATAGTGAGGAAACGAATGTTAATAATAGTTAACATTACAAACGATCGTGTTTTCTTATAATCATAAGTCCTGGCTTAAAAAATATCCATTCATAAACTCGCAAAACTTCTTAAACTAACAAATAAACAAAAAGGTGACTTATATTTGCACTTCTGTAACATTTAAAGAATTAATTTAGCAAGGTAATGTTCAGTGCCTTGCATTAAAAGGGTTTTACTTCTCGTTGATTGTAGATAAAACAACATACACATTACATTTGAGCCATACACAGAATTCAATAGTAGCAACTAAGTGCTACGCTCAGATGGTGTTTACTCTAGCTATCTTCTGGATTCTGTAGAGCAAATATAAATTTAGAGATTCAAATGTTTTCTGCTACACTTAGAAGTTTTGTAAATCTCTTTTACATGTGTGTAACTTTGAATATTTGATGTAACTTTATGCAATTAAAATTTAAATGATGAGAATATTCCACTGTAATAAAACTAGAATAAAATGTACTGACTGCACGGAGAGTGGTTTAAGCAGTCGCCACGCCGTTTCCCACAGTGCTTAGTGTTGTGAGTTCAAATACCACATGTGAAAACACTGTATGGTCCTAAATGTTTGTTCTGATTCCGAGTGTTCTTTGTGTATGTTTGTAAAGTCCCCCCACGAAACAGGATTGATTCCTAATGAGGGAGCTCTCTTTTTTAAAGGAGAGTAGGAAAATAAGAACTATGACCTAATAATTTAACCGCGAGAATCAAGTTTAAAATCAATTTTTATTGAAACCATTCTATGTTACGAAAAATCTTCCATTCAAATAAGTAAGTGAATTTATCTGTATGTATCAAGTTCATTCTTGAACCTACCATGATCGATATTTAATTAATAAACCACGAACACGAACATTTAAGCTCATTTTAAAATCAAAATCTCCCAAAATGTACAGCCTGTGCAGAAACGAATCGATCTTCAATCTTGCCACCTCCCTAATACATCAAACTCTGCAAAATTTAACAAACCACATTGTGAATAAATTCACTCTTATTTCAAAGCAATAGAGTGTATTATAATTTTAAAGTCACGCAAATGTTAAATTGTATAAATATACCTAAGAAAAGTGGGTCTTTGTTGGCAGGTGTATAAAAAATGGTTGCCTATAACGGCCTAGTCGAACCTTAGGAAAATGAGTTCGACGAAAGAATGATTTCGCAACATTAAAATGGTGACTGACATAACTTTTTTTTTGTCGTGACGTATTGATCAGTTATAAAGAAGCTTCTGTCTTTTAGATATCAGGTTTGTTTCAATTTGGTGACTTTCTGTATTCAAAGTAATTGTAAGGAAATATTTGTTTAAACGTTGTAATAGGAACTGTAACTGTTTGCCTGAGGTACATTATGCATTTGTAAAGAAAATCCTCTAAATATTAAACTTAGTACATGCAATTACTGCAGTCACGAAATAAAGCTTGGTTTTTCAAAAAGCGTTTACAACATTTCTTCGCACCATTTGGATTTTAAATAACTCCATGCTTTTGACGTGAAGTGAAAAATTCTTGTACTAACATAAAGGCATTCACGGCCAAATTGCTACTATTCACTCGACGAAATAGTAGCAACTTGGCGTCGGGGAGTAAAAAATAATAGAAATAGCTTGTGCGTTTGGGAGAAATAAGGGAATTGCCGGGGTATGAATGGTTAATACCCAGTATTATCCAAATGTGGGGAAGGTTGGGGATTAATTTAGCGGTGAACGCCGCTGGTGCGTTTTCCCATTGGATTTGGCGAGACGAACGTTATTTTCTTTTAGACAATGAATGTGGCAGTTATCAAAGAAATGTGAATACGTGTTTTGGTACAGTATGCGTATCTCATGTGGCATGTTATTCTGTTACAATACAAATATGCTTGCCTGGGGTATATATATACATAATTTACCTGTATATTGTAGACTGTATAATTACGTTTGCCTGCTTCTGTGGCGCGTATGCGACTGCTGTGCATGACTCGAGTTCGATTCCTGGTTCGGACCAAATGTTTGTATGATCTGCAAACATTTGTTTTGGAGTTTGGGTGTTTTCTGTCTATAATATGTATGTATTAAAACAAAAAACGTATATATGTATTTATACTAATTGTCTAGTACCCATAACACAAGCTCTGCTTACCTTGGCACTAGATGACGTTGTGTGTTAGATGTCCGAAATATGTCCGAAAATATTTATTTTGTCACATATTTATTTATTATTTATTTTATTTATTTACTTGGTTTTGTACACAAAAACCTTCGTTCACAGGAGTGGCTTATGTCCAGAAGTGGACTATAAAAACTGTTAAAGATGATTGATAATATAATTAATCTCATCTCATACCAGAAGAATGTGTAGTGAACTAACTCTTTAGTAGTCAAAACAATTGTACCTCCATTTTCTTTTTACACATTTATTTCCCTCACACACGTACTTCACCCTCCCTTTCAACATCCCCTTGTTCCGTCACGGTTTTTCTTTTATGCCGATACGAATTGGAATAATATCCATATGTTTATTTGTGTAATTGAACAATGGTCACTCGTAAAATTGTTTTGGTTTATGGACGGACGAGCAGCCTTATGTTGTTTGCATGGGGTGGACAAAGAGGATAGATTTTCTATTAGCGTATTTTGTTGAAGTTGAATGGAAAAACAAACAAATAAACTAAGTTTTTGAACTCATTTTTCTACTTGACTGTGATACCTGCACCATGGAAGAGCCATACTTCGGCATGGTGGGCCGGCTCGACCGGAGTGATACTATGGCCTCACAGAAAACCGGTATGAAATAGTGCTTGCGCTGTGTTTTACCGAGTGAGTGAGGATACCGGAGGCCTATAACCTAAACCCCGGCCCCTTATCTCCCCTCCCCATTCCCCAAAGGTCGGCAACGCTGTTGTGACGCTTCTGGTGAAGCCGGTGTCTATGGGCGGCGGTAATCGCTTACCGTCAGGCGATACATCTGCTCTTTTCACTGCCTATTCCATAAAAGAAAACACCTGTCCAGGGCAAGTTTCTGCTCAATATGAAGGCTTGTGTCCTCTTGTTTTGGCAAGACCATGGATCATCGTCACATGCTAAATTAAATGGACATTTCTCGCCTCGTCCTCATCTGTCTTAGAAACTTTTTCCGACATATATCTATATATACAGTCACTTAAGAATAGACTTAAAATTACACATACAACAATTTTGCTTGTTTTATCCTACAATGATTGTTTATGTACTGTTAAAAGAAACAGTATATTTCAATTGCTCTCGTTTCAATTATTCATTAAGTCTATCAAGTTAAATTGACGTTAAAAATATACGTTCGAATTTCGGTATAACAATAAGAATGGTATGTATAGTAAGATTTAACCTCAGAACACACAGCTAGGGAGCGTAGCACTGACCACAAACATTGTTGAAACTGTTTAAACGGCTAGTACGTTTCAATGAGTATAACCAAACACCGAGGAGCTCGAGTAAACATGGCGTTCTCATCCGATAGACTTAGTACACCGATCTCGTTCAGTATGTTTTACACAAACAAAGTAAGAAAGTAAATAATCCTTAATTAAAACGTAGATTTATATTAAATGTGTTTTGTTTACATGCTTGGAAACCGTCTGCGGCTACGTTTGCCAGTTTGAAAACTGCGGTTTGTTCTAATGAAACCTTTCTATGTGTTTTATGTATTTCTGAGATATTACGATTTGGAATTTTGGCAGTAAATCAAAGCAACAGAGCTATTCGGTATTTTCGATCGTTAGCTTGTGATAGAGTTGTGATGGTACGAGTTGGCCAACTTTGTACAAAAAATTTGGTAAACTGGGTTAATATGAATTTTAACTTGAATTTAATTGGATTTGATTTTCACTGGGTATATAAATACTTAGTTGGCAAAATCTCAACTTTTATTATTGCTTAGGAATGAGTAGTTGTAGTACTAATTTATGGGATTGATTATTATAAAAATAATATAAAAAGACAAATAATCCCACCAGAAACATTTTCATATAAAATGTTGCCAAGACGACTGCATATGGCTTATCCAGAAAAAGATATTTACCAGTTGTGGGAGAGCCACGCTTCGGCATGAATGGGCCGGCTCGACCGGAATGATACTTCGGCTTCACAGAAAACCGGTGTAAATAGCGCTTGCGTTGTTTTTCACCGAGTGTGTGAGGATACCGGAGGCCCATACCTCAAGCTCCCCACATCCCTTTTGCCCTTCCCCTAAAGGTCGGCAATGCACTTGTGACTCCTCTGGTGTTGCGGGTATCCATGGGCAGCGGTAATAGCCTACTTAATATAAATCTTTTTCTTAGAAATGTACAGCAAACGTCTAATTAAATAACTTTTTTTTAAGCTAGTAATGCCTTAATCATTATTCAATCTCCATCAAATTTTGTTTATTTTAATGATAACTGTCGATCTTCTTTTAATTTAGCATCTTGTCATAAATATCGTTTATGTTATAACTAACAAACGATTTCTAAGAATAGGAATCGATACAAAAGTATGAACAGTTTTCATTTATTGATCTCCTTTTGTTTTGACTCTGAACTTATTAATTTTGAAATATCAAAGTTAAATGTCTACGTTTTGTCTTTAAGCCTGAGGCAGACAGAGCAAGAGGTACAAATGTTTTGGCTTGAAATAAAATTTTATTTTATTTTATTGGAATTTATTGGACGAGTTTGAATGAAACGTCTAACGTGGTGTCTCGAACAAATGAAAAAGAAAGTAATAATGTTTTGTGTTACTTTAAGTAACCTAGTGTTGCCACTTATTTAAATAAATATGTCAGTGCCGATGCTAGTCATAATATGCCAACAATAGCCATTTGTGATATAAAGCAAAAAAATAGGTACAGTGTTTCCTAAAACATGATTCTAAATTACTTGGTCTAAGAGTCTAAAGCTCTCTCTACTTACGGCTTTTGTTGTTGAGTTTTCATTAACGAGCTCTGTAAACATCTTTGTTTTTAAACATAACCTCCAGCACCCTAAAAAGTGCAGCCCTAAAAGAGCAAAAACACAAGTTCAACATCCGATAAAATTCGCTGAGCGGGCGAAGTTTGTTCCTCATTCATTATTGCCAACAAAGAATGTTTAATGCAATACAAACATCTACGAGAACACTGAAGTGGGGTTAGAAGGCGTTAGGAATTTCGCAGGGGTGGGATTATTATTATAAATATATTTTTATAATGAATTTCATATGGCAAGGTAAGAGGCAACTGAGGAACAAACTACGCAGGACAACATCATTGAAAATAGAAGGAAAACTTGAAACGAAGCAGAGTTTGTACATTGAAACTGGATTGACTCATAGAATGTCATAGTATTGCTCTCCCACGTTGATAATACCTAGAGAAAATCTACGATCACAAATGATCGAAGGAGAAAATGCATATTTCTTCCTATAATATTTTATCAATATTTTTATGCGTTTATGCAAGTTAGTTTTTTAGATGGCTTTGCAGCTATGTCAGAATGTTTTATATACCGTCGATATCAAATTATGAAACTCAAAGGAATTTAAAAATGTTGAAAAACTTTAGTTCAAAGACGCTTTCTCACCTAAAGGCTCGTATCTCCATCTTTCAACTTATATAGCGAAAAAGTTTTTGCAAATCAGGTACATAGGATTAAGTTTTGAGAGATATATTTTAGAATATGTATTTCCTTGTCCACATTCTATGTTGCTCTGGATGTATTAGAAGAAAAATTGTTAGACATTAAATTCCATCTGGTTTTTCTAAATGCCATGATAAATTGTGGTATGTTTGAAAATATTGATATTTTTTCAACATCCTGTAACGCAGAAGTTAATCAACTAATCTACGTGAGCACTAATCATTTACTTAAATGTTAAAATTCATTAAAGCTGAATTTTCACATTTTAAACAAAAAGACTCGAGTTTAGCAATAAAAAGTGACAAAAGTACACTTTAGAAAGTGAGGGAATATTAATAAAAAAAGAAACCGGCCAAGTACGAGTTGGACTCGCGCACCGAGGGTTCTTACAAACCTGCAGAAATATCATATGATGTAACTAAAAAGTTTGTTGTTGCTTTGACACTGACACACACGTTGCAGACTGACAACAAAGTCCTATCCTATAGAGCTTCCGTATTTTTTCATTTTGAGGTACGGAACCCTAAAAATCAGTGTAGAATGTATTTAAGGTCTAACTTATAGATGGCAATTTCTTTATCAAATAAATAACAATCATGCGCGCCGAAGGATGATACGCATTACATGTCATAAAAAACGTTGCTTGTTCCAACACTTTCATAAACGAAGTAATACGAATCACGAATATAAAAGCTTATATCAAACGCCAAAGAATATTAATGAAATTGAGTGTCACATCAAAATAACATTCCGTCGTTCGATCACAAAAATTTAACCTTCCCTGCACTCGATGGAAACAAACAATATTCTTAATCCACGAGGTAGGTTAGGTGGTAACACGAATGTTTGCGGAGACGAGGGAGGGCAGGGTGTAAGGGTGCTGGATCATCCCCCTGTGACGTGACGTTTGATTATGGCGTGACAAAACACGTCGTGCGCCACTTTTCAACCCCCTTTTGTGAACTTTCCGAGCTGTGTAGGTGCGAAGCTCGTAACACCTGTTTTAGACAGGCTAACAAGTTTTGTAAGAGGAATTAAGAGTTATTGTTGGTATAGAATACATGATTAGAGAGCGGGAGACTAAAGCGGGTAATCCTCCTAAAGAGGATAACGTAGAGAGTTTCGATTGTGTGTTAATATATCTCTTCAATTGCCGGGATGGGAGCAAGATTACATTGGATAGACATCATACTCTATCACCACTAATTATGTATTGTTTCAACACGCTTGTTTTATCTACGAGCTTAACAAATCTCTGAATACGAATTGAGCCCCGGTACTTTAAATAAATCATATGAAATGATATTTGTGAGCAGAATTATAATTTGAATCTGACGATGAAGTCAAGATTATTGGGAGCGCTGTTGCTAATAATGTCTCTTTATTTTTTTTATAAATGAGCCTGCCAAATTTACTCTACTGCGCCTGATGAAAAGCATGAACGGAATCCTAGAGTAGTGGTCACCATACTCATTGCGAATGCAGATTGTACAATAATGCAGCATTGTGATTCCATGTTGTTTCTAGTTTGGGTACACGTTTTGCGAAAACTACGAGGTTGATATAATGAAATACTTTTTTATCTTCATTTGGTTTGCGACTGCATATTTGTTAATATTTACTAAACTGTAGTTTCGATTCATGTTTGCATGAACATGAAAAAGGATTTTAGGTAATGCAGGCGATTTCATTCTATCTGCGCGATTTAACACTATAATTTGAAATGTAGGTACGTGCATTCCATTCCTTTGCATCATACTTATCCTACGCTTTGATCAAATAACACTGTCAAATATTTCAAATGTATGTAGGCATACCTAAACGATGACTTAAATTGCCATAAGTGTAGTTTCTTATTTTGTTGGTAACACAATTTAAGGGCATTTTATATAACGCAGCATGATTAGTGTGTTCGAGTCACGGTTGGCATAACATGTTGTACCGACTTCATGACAATAATATTCGACTGCATAATTATTATTTTTTTTTTGAATTCAGACGTGAACGACTCCATATAAGAACAGCCACATCTAAAAATACTCTTTCTACTTTCTTGAATTCACTAGCGCAGAAACTGTCAAGTTGAAAGGAATATATAATATGATTAATAAAATTGAATTGTTTGTTTGTAATTTCAAATTAACAGATTTTTTCCGGTTATTCCCGAGCTGTACAGATTTGCACTTACAGATTGTTGATAATATTTTTCTTTAGACTAGCTTTGACACGCAGTTTCACCTGCGGTTATTATTGTAAAAGTACAACAACAATCTCGAGAAACACTGCGGGGCTCAACTAGTTTTAATAAATTGATATTAAATTAGTAAATCGGGACCTAATTATGATATTTGTTAGGAACAATCCTGGCTACGAGTCCTTTAGCACTGTCAATATCAGTCGAATAGCACTGGTACTGATCAAAGATAGGCTCTTGATACCGATTGATCTTTTCTCTTTGAGACGCAAATTCAGAGTTTCGATACTCAAAGTTAAAATTCGCTTTTATACTTAGATTGCTTTCTTATTTTTCTGTTAGTTGGATTATTCAAAATGTTTCTATAAGGGAACTAGAAGTAGGAGATGAAACTTAACCATGTGTATACTGATTTAAATAGACTAATTGAATTTGTCTATACATTGTAGAAGTATTGAAAAATTCTCATCATAATAATATTATAAATGTTATAGTTTGTGAGTGAGCGTGTTTGTTATTTCTTTATGCTCAAACGACTGAATTAATTTTGAATTAAAAAAATCTGCATTAAAGAATAGGCTACTTTTACCGAAAACACTAATTGTGCTCACGTAGAATGAAGAAGAAAACACTGACTGAAAGAAACACTGGGGGTGAAGCAAGTATTTAAATAGTTTTTCTTTTACAAAACTTACATAAAATATATTGCCCTCTGATTGCTTTACGACTTTTTGCGAATTCCCTAGCTACGTCATAATAGTTAGTATCAGTAAGTGTCATCTCCGGAAGGTACAATGATGTACCCTATTTTTGATGCTCATCAGAGCAGAGTCATACCTCACTCTCACTCCAAGAGCAGACAGGCGTGAAGATACATTACACCATCAAAAAGATTAACGACAGAACCCGTTGCGTCAAACTTTGACCCTTTATTTCACATTTTTCTCGCTTCGGAAACGATAGACGTGATATGGGACATTACATCATACCGAGTATCTTTTCCCGTCCGGTTTAGATCCGGCTCCTAAAAAGCTATGTTATGACTAGTTTTTGAACCGATGTATAATATAATAATCGATAGCACTATATTTGAACACTTCTGTTATGTTTTTGGGAAGTACTACTATTACAAAATATTCTTAAGGATTTCATGATGTTAGAATAATTTCCCGCGCTCTTATCCCAAAAAATTGCAGCGAGCAAATAATATAGGTATATCAATAATATTGAAAAAACAAGTTGTTGTCCGCGTCTTCGCCCGCGTGTATGTCGGTTATCGCGGCAAATAGTAGACTATATGTTATTCTGATGTATAAGCTATATTACTGTAAAGTTTTATCCAAATCCTTTCAGTAGTTTTTGCGTGAAAGAATAACAAACATCCATCCATCTATCCATACTTACAAACTTTCGCGTTTATAATATTAGTAGGATACATAAAAGTTCTTTGCAATTTCCGATACTATTCTTTCTACTATTTTTATTTTGTGATGTTGAAAATCGTCCAGTTCCTGTTTGCGTGATTAGTTGTTAAACACGGCAATAAATCGGAAACGAACCGGATAGCTACGTGTAACACTTCTCTAACGTTTTGTTTCTCAAATTTTTTGTCGAGGTCTCGTCACCCGGCCATATTAATAAAGTACACATGTTGCTTTGTTCACTGAACACCGGTTTAATTACTACATGTTTATTTTCATTGGGTTCTGTAGGATTAGCTGAGGTTTTGGTATGTGGGGTGCGTTGGACGTAGGCATTTTGCTTTTCATGCTCACTGGCTTTTATTATACAAATAGCGAAGGACACATTCGTACAAATTTACACCGTACTTATGCGTACTGATTTGTTATAAGTATTCGAATATTGTCTAGAATATTTTATTACGGATCAAATTTTATTGATATTTTTTCGAAAAATTCAGTAAAGTTTGATGATGATTGTTTGATTTGATAAGAAGATAAAAATTTCATTAGCTTGTTGAATAATATAAAATAACTACCTATTGTATTCAGAGGTATAGTGGCAAAAGTTTATAGCTCTCTTAGACAAACAAACATTTAACAGAAACCTGCTACACTTTATTATTTTACTATTTGTGTATAGATGGACTAAAAAGCAATGAGAAAATGTCCCGGCACATTTAAATATACTTTCAAATGAATGAATGAACCCATGTTCATTTATCACATATCCGTTTTCATTCCAATATTGTATTCATATTGAACTTCTAACACAATGAGATTTTTCCGCTTTTATTCAAACAAACAAAGCCAATACAAGACTTATTAAATTAGTTAAGGGCTGATTATTTTCTGGCATAATCAGGATTAATCGTGAAAATTTCTACTAATAGTAGAAAGCTAAAACTTTTTATGTTTGGTACCGCACTATAATCTCCCACGAACCCATTTATCGATAAATCTATACTAATATATAAAGCTGAAGAGTTTGTTTGTTTGAACACGCTAATCTCAGGAACTACTGGTCCGATTTGAAAAATTCTTTCGGTGTTAGATAGCCCATTTATCGAGGAAGGCTATAGGCTGTATATCACGCTAAGATCAATAGGAGAGGAGCACCAATGAAAAATGTTTCAAAAACGGGGGAAAATAATAGCAATAGGAGACGCAAACGAGGTTGCGTGGGTCTGCTAGTAAGTAATATTAAGCTACGACCAATAAGAGCCAAGTGTCAATGACTTGGCAAATGAAAAACGCAAAACATTGCAAAACGATAAAAAATATTCCTCTCGTGAAACAGGTACAAAGTAAATAGATTGGGATCTCCTGACAAAAGCAACCCTAACTTAAAAGGAGGTCCCCAACACTAATATTGTTATATGCTAACTTATATGTAATTATAAGTAAAAAACAAAAAAAAAACTATTATCTATTCAATATTTCGGAGACCTGAAACACAACGCCATCTTCCTTCAACCTAAGCATATCTTGTATAATGACAGCTACTACTAGATTGACTGACAGAATACTAGTGTATTTTTTTTTTGTTAATACGTACATATTATACATAGAAACATCCCAAATTCCGAATTGAATATTAAAATATTTCAGACATCCAACACAACGCCATCTAGTCCCAAACCAAGCAGAGCTGATCATACAAACATTTGGTCCGACGCAGAAACTACACCCAAGTTGCATACACTACCACTGCGCCACGAGGCAATCAAATTTGCAGGTCGTGCAAACATTTGGTCCTACCCGGGAATCCAACCCGAGCGCAGCAGTCGCATATGCAACCACTGTGCAACCGACGCAATTATATCGAGACATTATACAGTGTTTGAATACTATTACCAAAATGATCGATAGATAAAATTGAAAAGTAGGTTAATTTCATTTTGAACGTTAACGTAAAATATATATTTTGTAATAGCATTTAGAACAAGTGGTGGAAGCGTGGCAGTAGGAGTGGCTGTTACATGCGTTTTAAAGTGACGTAAATTACTCACTAAGGAAATGAAATAACCTTTATTTCCTTGCTACGTTTGTGACTAAATAACATTATTATTACCACTTAATTTGTGGTTAAATTAAAAGGCTTTTTATTTTGCTATTCAAATATTAATTAAGAGCACTGTTGTAAGACTCCAGTGAAATGTTACAATAGATGAAACTATAAGAAATAATTCTTTTTTTTAATTACAGATAATGAAATAATAATCAAATCACAAAAATGTGCTAAATTATTTCTTAAAGTGATACTTGTTAAATGTCATGTTCTATTCGAAAATATTGACATTATGGGTCTATTTCTAGAACTGAGCATGCAATACGTATCTACAAATTAAATTGGTTCCTAACAAGTACACAAATTTAATTGCATGATGTGGTTGACTAATCAATTTTCAATACTCTATTTGATATATTTTGAGAAATATCTATTAACTTAAAATTTTAAATATGATACAAAATCTTGTTTCGTTTAATGAACCTCTTATGGCATAAACTTAATTAAATGGAGCTCATGAGTAGCTCACAAGTAGTATTTAACACGAAATCACCTGTTTTGATGCCAAAATTAACGAAGCTCTTGACAAAGAGAGAAAAAGACAAAGTGACTACAACACTTACATGGATACATAATCTATACTCTATACAAATAAATAAAATTGGAGTGTCTGTTTGTAATATTAAAATAATAGCTTTTTAATCAATGCATATGTATGTGTACACGATACATATACCGAAAACGTAGTAAAAAAATTTTTTGTCTGTCTGTCTGTCTGTTTGTTCCGGGTAATCTCTGGAACGGCTGGATGGATTTTAATGGGACTTTCACTGGCAGGTAGCTGATGATCCAGGGAGTAACTTAGGCAACTTTTTTTTCGACTTACTTTGTCTCGCGGCGTTACTCGTGGTACAACAATAACCGCGGGTAACACCGCGGGGTTCAGCTAGTTAGTATATAAAATTCTAAAAATTATAACTTCCTATAATCATGTTACACAACTGTGTCTGTCAAGATTGAATTTCGTCACAACAAAAGCCTGTTTTAAAAATTGATAAAAAAATCCTCTTTTACACAGTATGTATATTTACATAGTTATACATATTTTTTTAACTTTTTTTTTACCAACCATTTGTGTGAAATACATGTTGTGTGAAATAAAACTCATTTTTATTTGTGACAAAGAAAAAAAAAATCTTGCCATTTTCTCTATAAAACATAACTGAATATAGTCAACCTAAAGGTGCTCAGGGCTCGCATAATAAGCAGAATATCTGCCAAGCATAGGGCTGTCGCGCGTGAGCAGAATCAAGACGGGCACATTAGCTGCCAGCTACCTAATAAAGAAGTCAAACGGCCCGACACGTGAACTTTGAGCACTGATGAGCTTGTTTGTTTAGGGTTGACACCAGTGCGTTATCACACAACGTTATCAAAGCAGGTTTTTTACGTATGGGCCTGCCAAAGTGACTATACTCTGCCCGATGTAAAGCATAAGGGGTAAGGGGGAAGTCACCGTACTTTTTGCGAATTCAGACAGTACAACAATGGCGACCCACGACGACCTATTGAGATGCTTTTGCAGCATTGGGTCCTTTGTCTTTTCGTTTGTTTATGATGATTTATTATCAATAGCTAATTTCTACTTTTTTTTTTACCGACTTCATTCCAAATTTATTTTGGTTCAGTGCTATGAATGTATGGACGGTTTTTTATTTTCTAGAAACAACTTGGACTATAAAAATATTGAAAGTAAATAGTTATTTAGAATAAATTTGGATACTGGTGACAACCCTGTTTCATAATATACTTTGAACTACCTAATTGCGTTGTTATACAACAAGTTATATAAAAAATAGTCGCGTTGTTTCCATGTTTAGTTACTTTGAACCTAAATGAGGTCATAAAACCAGAAAATCATAAGTACTTTTATACAAATTTACATGCTATTGTAATAAACAGCGCCTACGGTTTATACAAGTATTTTTGTCTATACGTAATCGTTTAGTGGCTACAAAATTTTACTTAAAGAAAGTATTACGTAAAACGTTTTGAAGTAGTAATAGTTTAAACAAAAGTCTTTCTTTAAACGTTTAGCTTTAACGCTTATTGTTACACTAAGTTCTACTTTTATCGCAAAAGGCTTCTAATGTGTAAAATAGATAGAAGCCATTGTTGTTAGTTCGAATTTCACTCAGAACATATACTCGTAATATGTGATGCAAAAAACTAAACACAATACAGCAAATATTCAAAAAATGAAAAAAAAGAAATATTGAACAAAGCTCGGTCGGAAGCAATATTGTCGGCTACAATTTCCAACTTCGGTACTGCAAGAGAGTATTTTTGACTGAAAATCGAAATCCCACCAGACATGAAAATTAAACCTATAAAATTTTAACAAAAATGAAACCGACTTTAACGTTTGACTCGATTTCTCTTAGATGCTGTACCACCGTTCGGATATCTCCTTTCCATCAAAAAAAGAATCATCAAAATCGGTTCATAAACGAGGAAGTTATCCGCGAACACACATAACGAAAAAAAAATATAGAGTCGAATTGAGAAACCTCCTCCTTTTTTTGAAGTCGGTTAAAAATAAAATTAAAAGTCACAAGAAGAAAACAGCAATTCGATTTAATTTTAAAATTAATGGCTCTTTGAAAATTATTTAATATCTAAGCCTTTGAGATATTAAAGAACTATTTAAGCCATATTCGAAACTTTCAAATTACTATATTTTCTTCAAAACTTTATTTCATCTTTCTTTGAAACCAATCTATATCCAAATTAAGTTTTTTTAAAGTTTCTCTGTCTTTCGAAAATTTAAGTCGACTCTAAGTTCAATATTGAACAAATTTTATATCCACAGCATTTTCCAATACTTGTGATCACTATTTCTTTTAGTTATGTGTCCTCGATAATACTCTTCTTGGGTGGTAGATAAATATCTAAACAGACTCAAAGGGGACATTGATATTTAGTTTCAGAGATGGCGGTTTTCCAAAATTTGACATATTGATCTTTATTTACAAGTATATGCAATATAATATTGAAACTACAGTCTCTAAATAAAATGGGAAAATGATGTCGATAGATTTATAACTAGACTTCATTGATAACCTTTTAATCAAATATTTACTATAAGAGAACTCATTTATTGGATCATAATCATTTCAACTAAGATAACTCTTAGTTTCATTCCCAAATCTGACAAAGTTTTTCACGTACTTAGCAATGGAATATATTATTATTTTCGTAAGTTAGTTGCTGTATCGCACATTTTAGTTAGTACCACCTAGTTTAGTATTAACTTATATTTCACACACTTCAAGATCTCCAGGGTCTAGCCTGGGGTATAACCCCAAACACGCTAACCTTAAAAAAATTATTTCTCGTTTTACCTACTTTTTTTCTTAATTATTTACCTACTTAAATTAACTTAGAAAAAAGAATTTATTGTTTCAAATAATAGAAATTAAATTTCCAGTTCTATGCCTATCGATTTTAAACTAAGAACATTAAACATCTCAAGCAGAGAAACCGACAACGGTTATCGTTAAATGTTTTTCCTTATCTCGAAATTAGATTTGCATTTTAATTTATCCTCGGATAATTACTTATAAAGTTATAATTGTAAAACATTTTTCCTTTTAAACATCTGTATGTAGTTATTCTTATTTTCGTCTGTGATCAAACTTCTACCAAGTAATTAAGTGTTAGCAAGAAGGGCTGGTGTGGAATACTTACACCCACACACCCTAGAAATGGATATAAAATTCGTCTGTTCCACTACGATACAAGCCTCGGCCACAGTAACAAATGAGGGTAATTGGTCAGCATGTCTCTATGTTTCGTGGAGAGGTCGTAACCTCTCTAGATTACTTTCAGAGCACACTGATCGATTGCGCAGTTGTGATTGCGCTGGATAAATCGATTTGGGGTTATTTATGGCTCATATATATCAAGGGATGTTTCTTGAGAAAAGGTGGTACTGTGGAAATGCAACGAATTACAGCGGCACGCTGACTTCTTTGCTTGTTCGGACATTGTGTGATAGTCATGTCATTACTGACTACTCTATCGACTAAGATCCTAAGTAAATGACGGTTAACTTGGGTTCTGGGTTTGTACTGTTTTTTTTTCTCAATATATAATTTGAGCCATCAATAAGACCAGTCTGGAATATTCATCTACTAAAGGAAATTTTGATGTATTTAATTCTGTTAGTAGCTATTTTACTGGATAGCAAACAGTAAAAGATATTACAAACCAATGTTTTCTCACTAATTTAACCAATTATTCAGAATTTATATTTTTTCCTACCGTTTCCTGCCACAATGTCTGACTATTTTTAACCGACTTCAAAAGTGGAGGAGGGTGTCACTCGGATAGTTTTTTTTTTTTTTGGCTTGCTGCCAATATGACTCTGCCCTGCCTGATGGAAAGCATGGGCAGAATCCAAGAGTGGTGGTCACCATCCTCATTGCGAATAAGCACAAAGCAGCATGGTGACCCGCACTATGGCGGCTTGGTGAGATGCTTTTTCACGCCCCGCTTAAAGGACCCGGGATCATAGTGGGAAGGAAACACGGATGCCGGTAGTGAGCTCCAGGTTGTGACCGCTCGGCACAGGAAGGAAGAACCGAAGCGATGGGTTCGAGAACGTATGTCTACTACTCTACAGTGGTGACTTCCAAGGCCGGCACGTGTTGTCCTGTGGAGGAAGGGAGAGGGAGGGACTAGTTGGAAGAGCTCTTCAGAACACTCTCCATGATAAAAACGATAGAGGACTGCCATTGAGGCGATATCTCTAAGCAACTGCAGAGGCTCAAGGGACTCGGTGACTTCGGGACTGTTGACATTTTATTTACTTAATTATTTTACTTCCCGTGGATTTAATTTGGTCTAGTTCTTGAAGTCGGTTTTTTTGTTAAAAATTGTGTTTATTACAGTTTTCCCACGTAAAGGTTGATATTTTGTTCCTCAAAATTTTGATAGAAAACGTCATTGATACTTCGAATTTTTGTCACAATCTGAGTTCTTTGCATAACGTGTTAAATTTTACAATTCTATAACCGAAGAATTAATAATTGCAGTGATAGCAACATTTTTATCTTACACCATAACACAAGAGTCATTTCTCAAGTAATTATACGTTTAATTTTACTTGTTGCTTGCCTCAAAATTACAGAAATGCCATTAACTTTTTACGACGAACAAAATGGCGAATGCGGGGAAAACTGCTGAAAACTTTCCTTCTATCTATATCACATTAAAAATAACCTTGCTGCTTATGGAATAAGAGCTATTTGAGTTGTATTGTAGCTTTTAGTATGACTTTATGAGATTCTAGGATAGACTTTAATAGGCAGTGTGCGAGTTTCCACGCTACTCAGGTCGTTACTGGTTCTCGTAAAAGTGCTGTAGGCTTCAATTGGTGGTCTCAAACTACTTTTGTTTGACGGCTTTTGTCTTGATATTTGTTTTCATTAAAACTCCTTTGATGGTTCAACACAATTTGGATTAGTTTGTTGAGTCTTCATTCTGTTGTGAGACTCTTATGATAAAGTTGAATAAAGTTTAGCTTGAAAATGCACGTTGTTTTATATGTTTCTGCTAGAGAGCATTTTTAAAACTAATGCTGTTACTGAATACCCGATTTGCATAGTGCTGTGCGTAGTTGTGAGTATCTGCACTTTAGTACAGACGCTAGAACACTGGGGATAATCGTAGCAACTAGCGAGCTCTTTAGTCAATACATGAACTAAAATACATTTTTTTTTTTTGATACACGGGACAAACTAGCAGACGTATCACCTGATGGTAAGCGGTTACCGCCGCCCATGGACATTTATATGGAGCATACGGTTGGACATAGGACTCTTGTATTGCACGTCGCTCTGATTGAATTTAGGCTTCTCGCATCCAGCTCTTGCCGGCCGTCTTACGCAAGTCGTCACTCCACCTGACGAGTAAAAGAATGAAAGTGAAATCATTTAAATGGCAGAATTAGGGAGTGAGGGGTATAGTAAAGTATACCTATATTTGCATGATTAGCTATTGCTAGAAGATTCGAGTACGGTTACCAAAACAATTCAATTGGCATGAAAATCGACTAGGATAAAATTTCCAAGAATTTCCTGTAGGGTATTTCAGTTTTTTTGTTAAATACTTTGATTTTACTTGCTCTTGAAATTTTAAAGTAATGTATTTTAGGAAATTATTTTTTTTTAGAATTTATACGTCTGAATATATGTATATCAACAGTTACGAGACTAATGTAGAAAGTGTAATGCAACGTTATACAACTTTTCGTCAACCCCTGGTCATGTTTCGTCCTCTTTCTTATAGTCCTCTTTTACGGCACTTTTAGTCACAAGTTATTAGATGTTGTACATATTTTCATGTTCGTATCTCTTATTATTTGCAAATTAAGGTCGAAAATTTACCAACACCTAAAACATTTTTTTTCTTACTGATCATTTACATATAAATATATACATAGTAAACTACAAAGCTTTTAAAAAATATTAGGGAGGTCGTGTTGCTGTCAAGTGTTAGCGGGTTCGAGCCCCTGGTCTAAAAGACAATTGTGTTTAGGGTCGATAGCATTTAAGGGTGTGTATTAGCGACAATACTTACAATGTGAGGAATGAGCAAGCGGTAACCATCGTTTTAAAAAAAATAAACGCGACAAAATACCTCCATTTTGAAGATTAAGATAGAATTATTACATTTTTAAATTAAAAAAAGCAAAAGGTATTCTAAAACGTAATTACCTAATCACAGTAAAAAAGTGAACTTAACTGTACATAATAATTAAACATTACCTATTTAAGGCTATTACAATCTTTATTACTCCCCGAGGAAATATAACGCGATGAGAAAATAAAACTCATGAAGATAAGGAAAAGCTTTCGTTAACATTATGTTTTATTTTGTTCCAGGTAAGTCGAGAACAACATTAAAGCTGATAATATATTTTACAGTACGTATGCCAGTTGAATTCTGATTCGTGTAAATCTTTTGAATCACGTCATGTACTGCTTGTACGTTTACCATGATTGGTTCCATGGCCTAGTGGTATTAGTGACCCTAATTACTTAGCCTGAGCTTTTGGGTTTCTACCTAGAACAAATGATTGTTTGTTCTTTGTTTAGGTGTAATTTATCTTTGTATTTAGGAATATATGAGTATGTATTTTACGCTCTTGTTACCAGGTATAACCTTTTTTTGTTGACGGGGTGGAAAATTCTTCGGATCTCCGGCTCCTCGAGGTCTGAGGAGTCAGTTATGTGCTGATTACATTAAAAACCGCCCGGCGGCTGATCTCAGGCACCCTGCTGTAGAGTAAGAGAGAGAGAGTAAGAGCTGCGTAAGAGTATACGTACCACATTATTTTAGGTCCCCCCAGGATCGACGTCGCGTCCCCAAACTCTATCCTGGGGAAGATCTAGTATCTTTTTCCCTAGTTTGAGATCATACTGCATGTGTCACTTATAAAGTTGCCCTACAAAAATTTATAAATACTAAAGTTTGTGAGGAATACGGATTCATGTGGAACTTTGCGGTGATATAGCTCTTTCATCAGAATATCACATATTACATACATGCAACTAGAGCCGTGGCGAAAGCGTTGACATCTGTGTCTTTAGAAAAATAAAACTAGTTCTTTATAGAACTAATTTAAGATTTTGATCGATAGGATTATGTTAGATGACTGACTCCTTTAACGGAATTAACAGCTGATCACATATAATCTACGAAATATCTAAATTCAAGGTCAACTCATACATATTATGTCTATATACAATTAGTTAATACTTGAATGCACGATTGACCCAGCGGTTGAAGCGGTTGCCACGCTGCTTTCTACTACGTCAAGTGCTGTGGGTTCAAATCCTACACGGGACAACACTTTGTGTGATCCAAAAATTTTTGTTCTGTGTCTGGGTGTTCTGTTGGTGTACCCGTTTTATGTATGCTTGTAAAGTCCCCCGTGACACAAGATGTATATTCCTAATGCGTAGGTTGTCTTAAAAAATACTAGACGTCGCTTCACATTTCAAACAAAATAAGTACAGAACAATTCAAATGATTCACGACAGTCGCTTTTAATATCAACAACTCGTTGTACTCCCAAATGATCCCCGCAAAAAGGTGTCATATGATACGGACTGTAAACTTCAGATATATTAATTGCTATAATAAAACAATACGCGAGCTTTATAAACAATACAGATTATTCAACGGCGGGCCATCTAACCTAGAAACGATAAATCTGCTACCTAAACCACCTGAGCGTTCGACATCCCTGTGATTATGAATGAGGGGACACCCTACACCCCCCTTTATACCGTATCGCACGCACCACATCGCTACACACCATTATCAACTCTATGCTCACAAAATTAGACACATTTTTCCACTGTCATAACAGTACTTATCGATAACCGAATTAGCGTTCGAAAAGCAGACCCTATTCCATGTTGCATAGCATACAAATCGCCAATTCTGCTGTATCGAGTCTCTCAAAAAGTGATAGTTGTCGTATAGCCGGAGACATAAGGTTTCGTTTCGCGTGTGTTACTGGTTAGGGGGGTGGTATAAGGGTTCGTTTGCACCCCGACGGGGACGACGGCGGCCCGGGCCAAGCTCGTCTCCCGGGCGACCGCCGCTCGACCCGTAGGGTTGCACTTGCACAAAGTGGGCGCCAAGTGCACGCCGCATCTAACTCACGCGCTCGCTTCGATTGGCTACACAGAAGTTTCTAATTTCAAATGTTCGTTGCTGTGAGGTCAATTTTTACTTTTTTCAATTTGGAATTGGAAAAAGATTAGCGTACACTGAATCTTGTGACGGTCTGATTGCTTGTGGTTTGCAGAGGGAATTGAAAATGTTGTCATAAAGTTGAAACTACGGGGATAGGTTATTGTAAGAGCTCATTAAAGAGAGACATGTTTGTGTTAGCATCCAGTGGAAAAATGTTTACACTTGATTAGCTCCGCTCTTGTAAACATTTTATTTTCCTGTTCAGTAACTCAGATAATATAGTCAATTCTAGGTATCTTTTTTGTATAAAAGTTTGTAGCCTGTGCATGAATACGTTTTCTTTTAAGTGTTGTGTTAGCTCACTTGTGCTGAATGTGTAGTTATGAGTTAGTAATTACGAAAATTGACAGTAGCAAAGTTGGAAATGGAGATTTAAATGTTTCACCTGTGTGATTCATAAATAAGATTGTTTTTATAACGTATAAACGGTTAAACTGACTGCCAAAATGAATATTTTCATGCCTTATGAAAAACATGAGCAGAATCTGTGAACGGGGTGGTCAGCATACTCATTGCGAATGCAGACGGTTTAACAATGAAGCGTCATGACTCACATTACGGCCTATTGAGATGCTTTTTGCATCATTGGACCTCTTTTCTTTTAACCGACTTCAAAAAAGGAGGAAGGAGGTTCTCAATTCGACCTCAACGTTCGGTATATATTTTTAATGTGTGTTTGGGGATAACTTCGTCGTTTATGAACCGATTTTGGTTGATGCTTTTTTTTAATGGAAAGGAGATATCCCAATAGTGGTACCATGATAAGGACACTAAGATCTGATGATGGCATCCAAGAGAAATCGATCGATTTGGTCGTTCTTGTAGTCGTTTATTTATTTTGCTAAAATTTTACTTGTTTTATTTTACGCGGGTAATGCTTTTAGCACCATACCAAATGCCGTGTGTGGGACTCCCAGAGGACCGGTCTACCCATCAGACAACGCGGCGGCCTACCTCGACAGTCGGGAGAAGCTCCTGCCGTACCTCATGACTGAAGTACATCATTGGACACGCGGTCTCGGTTAATCTATTGCATAGAGTTAAAAAAAACAAGTTCTTGCAAATTGCAGCAGACTTTTGCGGCCTTAGACCAATAATGGCTAGTACAATCTGATCGAAACTTTAGTAAATAATCGACATACGAAAATTCAAAGATAGTATAGTTTAATTTAGTACCAACTCTCGTGAAGCAATACGGTAACGTACAAACACATGATTTAATACCACGAAAAGAAAAAAATATGAGTATTACCCCCAAAACTGTTATACCTCCTAAATATATCTCATAATGGAGCCGTATCTAAGGATATATTTACACAAGACGGTGAGTCAGAGCAGCAATAGCAACAAAATAAAGGCGGCCATTCACATCGGTTATCGGCGCCGTGCCGGGGTTGATTTAACTAGATGGTTACCGTGAACCACGCTCAGCCCGCGTATTTCCCCTACATTACGCCACAGAGTAGAATATATGACTAAGCCTGTTTTAGGTTAAACGTTTTCTGCCTATCAAGATTGAGAGTAAAAACGACCTGCTCTTTTAAATGAAAAAGTTAAAGACAATTTCTTTACAAATGAAAAAGCAGATGCTTAAAGTTCCTTTAAAATAAGTACTTAAGTAGATTTAAATTCAATTTCCTCAGCCAAATGTAATTACCTTCATGTTAAATTGTCGTCCGTTCAAGATGAACCAATTCATGTTTTGTTCTTGGTGTAAATATGTAATCAATCCATTTTGTTACGTTAATATAAAACGAACATGAAAATAAAAATTACGAATGTAAACACTGTATTCATACCTAAATATTTTGTAGTATAATATATTATGTTTAATGTAATACCTACGCAACTTAGTCTTTGCCCTCTCAAGCTAGTAATGGGCGTCTTGAAGAAAGCGGCTCGGATATTGCCAGTAAACGTATGTCGATATGACCCCTGCTTCTCGCCGCCCCCACCCAGTACTTAGAACTAACTCGTACAGTCAGCTACGAATGTATTCCGATAGTAAAATAAAGTGTACTTAATAGTAGCTGTACGTTTCTATAAGAGTTTTCTGAATTTTGTGGTCTAGTATATAATACATAAGTATATGATACAATTCAACAATATGAGGTTGTTTACGAGTATTTTCTGCTGTAATTATACTCATTTTTTAATGAAAATTGTATAAGAATAAAATATATAATTCCTAAAGTGTAAAAGCATACCTTTAACGGGACCACGAATTAAGAATTATGGTAGCTTATACATTTATGTTTCAAAATGAGTTAAAGAATTTTGCAAAATAAAGGAACGATTGTTTAGAATTTTCAAAATATTTATCATTTTCAAAAATAGAAAGGAAAATATGAAGAATAAATTATTAAGTTGTCCGTTGTTTACCTACCTAATTAATAAAAAATAAAATTACCTAAAATGTTTGAACAATTATATTTTAAAAGAAATTTATTTCTCAGAAATGCTAATCTACTTGTAAATAATTTTCAATTTATTCGTCCCTCAATTAAAATCTTGTCTAATCCTAAGAAATACAAGATAAGAAATTTGCGTAAGGTCTGCTTGAGAACGAACTTTAGCTCTAAAATAGGTATAAACTTCTAAAACTTTCCCAAATTTCCATCTTACAGCTCGAATTGAAATGTATCTCAAGATGTAATTCGTTCATTTGAAAGTTATTCTATCGACAAGACCCGCCAAAGAACTCAATTATAATAATGAAGGTGAACCTGAATAAAGAAAAGGATAGACATATTCCTATAATACTAATGAGGAGCAATCAGCTGCATTCAAACGCTAATAATGTCTGCAATACCACACCACCCGATGAGAATACTGATTCTAACGATATCGTCTGAGGAACGGAAAGTTTCGTGTCTATTACAGCTCCATTGACTGAGTGTATTAATAGAAATAAGTGAGAACCTGACAACGCAAGTTAATTTTATAGTATTTGATGATGTTAGTATGAATTCTTATGAATTACTACTTGAATTTGGTCATTTTGAATTTCAAAGTAGTGGAGCCACGCTGATTTCAGCATTAATTGGTCAACTCAACCGGGTACTACCCTCGCACAGCAGATCAGCGTAAAATAACGACGTTCGAGCTGTCGTATTTCGCTGGTGAGTGTGAGACAGGAGGCCCAACGATGCAGAACCATCACAAGGCCGCCATAGTGTTGCTCGCCATGCTGCATTGTTGCATTCGCAATGAGTATGGTGACCACCACTTTTGGATTCTGCTTTTGTTTTCCATCAGGCAGAGTAAAGTCATTTTGGCAGGTTCACACATTTTAATGTGTTTAATGTTCATTATAAGAAGTCCAGTATACAGAATTAAAGGATAAAATTTAGCATCGAGCAGGTCAGAATCGAAAGTCGACAGATTTCACTGTGAGTGGTTAGTTTTGTATCTGTAACTTTGACTAAAGTTTGTTTACAAGAGTCAAACGAAATTCTCATGTTATTAAGTTAAACGGCATCTGAAGAGTTTTATTTTTCAACAACAAAGACTCTTATGTTCACACTTTGAAAATTTCAGGGTCCTCAAAACCTTAAGGAGAATGTTTGACTTGTACTTTTTCCCTCGAATAAAAGTTCGGCTCGTTGTGTTGTTACCATTCTTTTCATCAAAAGTTTTTAATTTGTCCAAGTGCTGTCAAGATTTTCCTTTAAACAAACGAGGATTTTCTGGCCCTTTATACGAGTCAAATTCAAAATGAGTTTTCTCCCATTTTAGCTTTTATACAATAATGCATTAGTCTCAAGTACAATGTTAAACAAAATGTTGTTTTTTTTGTTCTAAAATTGTATTTTGGTTTTATGTGAGTTTTGCGACAGCTGCAAATTAGAGCGCCCCGTATTTGAATGAAAATAACGCGTAATGCTGCAACTTTTAACGATCCGCTTTGGATTTTGCGTAGATTATCTAGATAGGTCAAGGATGAAAGTTGATCTTGAAATGCAGGGTTTGGGTATGTCTTTATTAACATTACAGCTACATCAGAGCATATTTTGGTATCAGAGATGATTTCATGAACGTTCTGTTAAGCATTAAGGATTATGGTTAGAAAAATACACTCATTGTATTACTGTTGTCTTCTCAAAAATGATTGCTGCCTATATACATTGCAAATACATTCTTTACAAATTTAAGAGACTTCGAAATTCAGCCAGCTAAACATTATACATGAGTGTAGGTAACATTCTACTCGCGATATTGCTTGTTTATTAATTTGGTTATCAAAACTGGACAATTGTCCTAACAACCCGACTCACTTGATTCTGGGAGGAATATACTCAAAGGGCGGCGATGCACTTATCTCTTAAGTTGCGTTGCCCATCAGTGACGGTATTTAATTTCCTTCAGGTGATCCATCTATTAATTTTCCTTCTGATATAAAAAAAACCTAAATGATCTAATCATATTTAATGTTAAATATACTTAAGCATCCTACCATATTTTATTTTAGCACAAATAATACGCTACATTTATAAATACCTTCAGCGGGCGTATGAATAGCTTTAATGTAGACCTTTCTTTATATTCTATGACAGCGCAATGACCCCGTAGGCGTTCGTAGGCGTATTGGTTAGTGCAACTTCAATATGCATCTGGGACAAGTTGCGACATCGTTGATGCACCGTGGAAATGCGTATTTAATTTTATTGGTTGCCTGTTTAATAATTCTGATAATAAAGTTTTTTACTGTATATGAGAAAAAAATTAAAAATATATTATTGAGATACCTTAGGCAAAAAGCAGTAAAAAAAATTCATAAAATATTTTTATAATTTATTTCAAATGTTTTCAATTTTTTAATCTGTTGTTTAACACCATGAAATAGTAGCCGCCATGTTATTACGTCAAACGGCTTTGTAAACTACAGACCGTTCACCGTAAGTGGTCCCCTGCCCGTGATGTTGGCACCATTGCTTGTCATTTTTTCTTGTCTTGTTGGATAATAATATAATATAAAAATTTTACATTATATTATATATTATTTTACATTATATTATATATTATTTTACATTATATTATATATTATTTTACATTATATTATATAATAATTTAATATAATGTAAAATTATAATTTTACATTGTATTAAATTAAAGAGAAAGACAAGAAAGAATGACAAGCAATAGTGCCAACATCACAGCAGGGGACACCTTACGGTGAACGGTCTGTAAAACTTCAACTGTCAACGGATCTGCGCATTTTTATGGCACTGAATAAACTTTTTGTGTGTTTTTTCAGTGGTTTAACAGCACTATAGAATCTAATTAAGACACTTTTCATAAATGGGTGTAATACTCTATTGACAAGCGATGTGTTCATTACTTTGAGGTGTAAAATAAGCATACCTAATTTTCATAGTGAGTTAGGAATTAATAGTAGTAGAGAACACACACCAAAAAATTTCAAACCCACACACACACACACATTTCAAAATATTCAAAAACACATTCCAAAAAATCAATAAAGTATTGATTAAAAGAAAGAAATAACACCATATTAATGAATTTATCAGGGATAATAATTAAAATTGTATAAAATTGTATAATTTTGTTCTCACAGCATTATAGAAAAAAGTAAGACGAACAATGCTGCAAGCATAAACTTAAATTAAAATAGACAATCAGGTAAAGGGAACTAAACTTAGTCATTTTACTAATGATTTTACTTGTTCAATTTACTAGTTAGTAGTTTCAATCTGTGAACATTTATAAAATTACTTTTTACTCTTTCTCGAACCTAACTTAAGCCGATTGTTATTAATACTGGTACCATAACACTACATAATAGTTACCTTCTTCGGTAATTGATGTCAACAACTACCGAACTATGATAATACATAAATATTTTGTTGTATATTGTCCTATATATATTTTTATGCCATAATGCAAAGATAGTTGAGCTTAGGAATTACTTCAGAAGAGAGATCCAGAAATATACATATACAGTATAGTAAAAAAAATATCAAAGACATTGGTACTTGAATTCAAAGTTCTTGAAAATTCAATGTATCCCGTAAGAACAAGAGCTTATCATGTATAACAGACCTCTAAGATGTGATTGACAAATGACGAAATGTGTATAAAAGTAACATCTGTCAGTTTATCCAATTACAACAGACTAACGCGCACATCCCTTGGCGAAAGTTTGACAGACAGGAAAAAATTGCCACAACGAAAATTTAGGGGTGCAAACGGGTGCAAGGGGGTGCAAAATCCCTCGAGACGAGAGTGATGGGTGCATCGATAGAACGCAATCGTGAACCAACGAAGTGATTCATTTAAATTGTGAGCACCCAAGTTTGAAGATTAAACTTGGTGGAAGAGGGTTTTGGAGGAGAAATTGTACTGATTTTTGTTTTATGGATGGCTCTTAAATTAGGGAAAAATGGAACAATAAAAATAAAATTAATTTTCTTCTTGCGTTATTTGATTTTGGGTAGTCAATTGTGTTTAACGTTTATGAATTTGACACGTTTTTTTCCATTTAAGTTACGTAATGTGCTACTGATTAATTGAAAATTTCATCGCATTATTATCAAAAGAGTTGATATACCAATAAAGTCATTTCAATAAAAAAAAAATGAAAAAAATGAGTTTTTTCTTATTGTAATGTATTCAATATTGAAAAAAAAAAATTAAAACACTCAAATTAACAGAGATGAAGACAAAGAATGTGCTTTTATAAAAAAGAAAAAGAAAAAATATAACTCCTATTTATCTGCAGCGGTACAGAAAATCTGTAGGAAAAAGACTGTCGTGCAGTGCCTTTGTCAACATTTAATGCTCAGCGAAAACGCATAAAACAGCCAGCACGGCTCTTAGGCGGACATTTTTGTGAAATAGTTTCACTACTGTTTGTGCTAAACCTCCACTTGAAAGCGATATGAAGCTATTTTTTATATTCACTAGACTTAGTGAGTTTAAAGTACTATTGAAATATCGTTACGTTTAGAAATAATACTTGAAACATCACATATATGATCATATACTCAGAAACTGCCGATAATTAATTAAAATTAATTATTTATATAAATAAAAACGAATCCCTATTTGCTTTGATCACGACATCACGCGTGAACGGCTGAGCCGATTTTTTAAATTCTTTTTTTGTTGGATAGCCCATTTAGCGAGGAATGTTTTAGGCTATGTAACATCACTCTACGCCCAATAGGAGCCGGGTATCGACCGAAAAGGTTGGGAAAAAAAAAATATTTCTTATGGAGAGACGCAAACGAAGTTGAGCGGGTCAGCTAGTTTTATTATAAACTAGCTGAACCCCGCGGTGTTACCCGCGGTTATTGTTGTACCGCGAGTAACGCCGCGGGACAAAGTTAGTCTAGAAAAAGTAGCCTAAGTTACTCCCTGGATCATCAGCTACCTGCCAGTGAAAGTCCCGTCAAAATCCGTCCAGCCGTTCCAGAGATTACCCAGAACAAACAGACAGACAGACAGACAGACAGACAGACAGACAGACAGACAAAAAAAAATTTAACTACATTTTTGGTATATGTACCGTGTATACATACATATGCATTTAGTAAAAAGCGGTTATTTTAATATTACAAACAGACACTCCAATTTTATTTATTTGTATAGACAAGCAAGTCTAACTACATGCTTTAGAGGAGCATTCAGGATTTCTAACTACTGGACCGACATCATAGTTGTAAACCAAACTTTTTGGAAACGATTATAGTATTTTTTTTTTCATAAAAAAGTGCTCAATTTTTTATTTAACTAAACTGAAATCAATGTAATACTGGGCTATCTAATGAAGAAAACAATTTATATTTTTGACACATCTGAAACGTATTATTGTTGATATGAATTCTATCTATCATTCTTAATGATAGTGCAAAAGTTCGGCAAAGGCACCATTTTAACTGTATTATCAGACTTTTTTTTACACTAAACAAGCTTCTCATGAAACAGAAAGCTTTTAGTTGAGGCCAAACTCTATGCCTCATGAACGTAGAGTTTTGTGTAAATTTGATTTTCATTACCGGCTGCAGACTTGCACTCAACATATTGAGTTCAGAATATTTTCTGACTGAATTACACAGCTTGCAATGTATGCGGGCAGAGCGTAGTTGAATTGGCAGTATGATGCATATTACAAGGGCTCGTATATTCACATCGCTTGTGGCTTCTGAGGAAAATTAAATGTAAAAATACAGGCGTCATCTGCAGTGGGATGTTTACGAGTATTCTATGCAGATCTTGTGTCGACTATATACAATTTCTGTAGGTTTCATTTTACAGTTTAATTTAGGATTTATACTACATGTCTTAAGTAGCGTATAATATAATTTACAAATTATGTTATATATCGTATTTAGACTAAGTTCCTTGTTGAAGGTTAACAAAGTTATTTTATCACAACCAGTGGCGGATAAAGAAAAGTTTTCCTAGCGTAACTGGTTACAAAACCCAGTAACGTTTGTGTTCAGAGCGGCAATCAACTAGTACAATCGTTACAGCTGCGCTACACATCGCACTGCACATACGAATCACTTTATACCGGTTCTTATCACCGGTAACTGTAAGTCAACACAAAAAGAGTGCTATACTTTTCAATGTTGCTCTGTCCCGTTAATAAAGTTCCAATAAGAGGATTGGAATCATTCTCCTACTGGTTACTCTCTTACTTATTCTGGTTATCTATACTAATATATAAAGCTGAAGAGTTTGTTTGTTTGTTTGTTTGAACACGCTAATCTCAGGAACTACTGGTCCGATTTGAAAAAATATTTCAGTGTTCGATAGCCCATTTATCGACGAAGGCTATATATCATCACGCTAATGTTATAAAAACGGGGGAAAATTATCACGCTACGGGCAATAGGAGACGCAAACGAGGTTGCGTGTTTCGGCTAGTTAAGAATACAGGGTGTCACCAGCCTTTCATTTCATTCTATTGGGTGTCGTAAGAGGCGACTGAGGGAGTCAAATTATAGAGGAGACCATCACTAAACTTGAACTGAAAGGAAACAAAAACAATTCGTCTGGCCAGCGTGGTATTAGAGGTCAAAACCTTTTTTGTTATGGTATAGGTGGCAAACGAGCAAACGTATCACCTGATGGTAAGCGATTACCGCCGCTCAAGGACACCCGCAACACCAGAGACGTCATAAGTGCGTTGCCGATTGTTGGGGCATGTGGAAAGAGATGTGGGGAGAGGTTGGGATATTGCCGTAGACCTTATTACGTTCCTCCCCGTCCAAACTGGATGGGACGGCTCCGTGGCAGTCGACGGCTCGTGGCCCATTCCCTGTTTCATTCCCTTCATCCATTGTCTCTAAGCGACAAGAGCTCTGGATATGTGGCCGCCGAGTCGGGGGGGGGGGGGGGGGGATCACCGTAAACAGTGTATATTTCTCCCCCAACCGGACTTTGAGCGACTTCGAGGTCTTCCGTAACTGCTTGGAGACCTCGATGCGGCGATTAGCGTCTGGGCACGTACTCGTGCTGGGGATTTCAACGCAAAGTCCATTGCGTGGGGTTCCCCCAGCATCAACGGTGTGAAACACACTGTGAGGCCGTATAACTCCGGTCGAGCCGGTTCATTCGCGACGAAGCGTGGCTCCCCACGGTAAAAGGTTTTTTTTAGTCTTATGTCTAACAGTGGTTTCTTACTGCGTGCAATAATTCAATGTAACAATTTAAAAGACAATTATCAATTCGGAGTTTTCGAAACAGTTCAGACATTTTTACCTTTCCTTGTCTTAACAAATATCAGTAACTAAGTTATTTAAGTTTCGTTTCTACAAACACCTCTAAACATCCAAAAGAATATAAGGACCACATCCTTTTAATTCTACTTTACGATCTGCCCCCTGTCTCACTTAGTTTTCCTTGCGCAGATGCAAGACTCGAAGCACATTGCACACAATACGTCTTAATGAATGCATTCCAAAGTCACGTGGGCTTTAGTCCCCTGGGAGTTTATGACAGGGGAGTGATCTAAGAGTGCGTTGTATGTGTCGCTTTAGTATAATGGTGTAACTGCAGAACAATTGAATTGTCAAAAACTTATATTACTTCTAAAACGAGCAAAAATAGTCATCACTGCTAAGCTCAGGGTTGTAAACTAATCTATTTATCATTTTTAAAAGGAAGCGTAGTATTTTTAGCAATCTATATATGTTTCTACGTTTCACCATAGCGCCTAAACTACTGAGCCAATTCTAATAAATGAGGTGTCAATAAATTCTTTGTAAAAGCTTGGATGACAGGCTGTATAAATTTTATGATAAAAGCTTTTGCGTAGTCGGGTTATAGTTTTTTATACAATATTATGATACGATATTGAAATTTTGAACTAAATTCAGTAGAAAATTCTAAGAGACATAAACATAATATATATTGAACGTCAATTATTATATGTTGATTTGTCACTGACTATAATAAATCCAAAAGATCCTGCTCTGATAATCCCTATGTGTGTCCATTTGTCACACGCTTAACGTGGGAGAGCCACGCTTCGGCATGAATGGGCCGGCTCAACCGGAGTAATACCACGGCCTCACAGAAAACCGCTGTGTTTCACTGAGTGAGTGAGGATACTGGAGGCCCATAACTCAAACCAAAGGCCGGCAACGCACTTATGATGCCTCTGGTGTTTGCAGGTGTCCATGGTCGGCGGTAATCGCTTACATCTGCTCGTTTGCCCGCCTACTCCATAAAAAAAAAAAAAAAAAACTCAACATTATGTGTCTATTGAACACATGTATTGTGGTGTATTGTTATTGTGTATATTCAATATCATAGTTGCATACACTTATGATTTTAGAAATCTTTCTCTAATTTTGAGCGATGTGTTTGACTTGTTGATAGGCCACGACTTCCACTTTCTACTTTACTTGGTGAATTAATCTTGTACTTCTTCATTTTCTTTTGTCTTCTATCTTTTGACCATGTCTCGGTAAACTTTTATAAAGATTCATATTATTTCTAGATAGACGTACTTCATTTAAAGAGAACGAGAACACGTCGTTTGACACGATTCTACCACAATTCTCGTCCTATATTCATTTATCAGTCCTTACACGTTACCCAATTAGGGCTGATTTTAATTAGATTCTTCTTCATGTGCTTTTTCTTTGGTCAGTTTACTTTCTATCGCTTTCAGGAACATTTTAAATTTACTCATCTTTGTAACATACTAAACCATCACAACATTTGTTTTTTTTAAAAGGGAACTTGGAAATATATCCCGTGCCGCGAGGGACTTTACAAACATACATAAAATGGTCACAAAAATCATTCAGACTTAGTACACAATTTTTGACAATTAGTAGACAAACACACGCCATTAGTGCAGTCAATTCCTTTCTTTATTCATTCATCTTTCAGTTCACGTTCCTTAGCTCATCATTCCTGCCACTATTAGCAGTCAATTTTGCGTATCACGTAGGTACTTGCCTGTGAATGCATTTCCAGAACATTAATTTTCCTTTGATAAATTTTATCTATCGTATTTTACAGTACATTCTATTTGTGCATAACAATGTATTGACATTTTCAGACGTCTTAGATTTATTCTAATACCTATTATTACTCTCTACTTTATTTTATTAAAAATCAGAGATGAATCATGAACAAGTAAAATTAAAAAAAAAAAACGACTTTAAGGTTTGACTCGATTTCTCTTGGATGCCATCATCAGATCTTAGAGTCCTTATCATGGTACCACCGTTGGTATATCTCCTTTCCATTAAAAAAAAAATCATCAAAATCGGTTTAAAAACGACAAAACTATCCGCGAATACACGAAAAAAAAATATAATATATACGGTCGAAATGAGAGACCTTCTCCTTTTTTTGAAGTCGGTTAAAAAATAGTATTGTTATGCTATTATCATAAATAACTAGTGCTATTAAACGATTACAAATAAAGTAGTATTAGACAGAAGATCTGTTTACATGAAACCGCAAACTCAGCCTGCCAATTGTGGCAAATAGCGGAGGTACACGCATATAATTTCAGGCTTTGAGTAATTAATAGATGATAGCTGATTCAGATTACCCTTTGGGAATTGTGAGATCAAACGTCATGCACTGTGTTCAGATACGTAAATGGATTTGCCGACCGGAGCCACGTTAAAGAGACTTATCATTGATTTATCAGAGAGTACTTAATCCGAAACTCGGTAACGTTTGTGTATTAGATAAGACAGGGTATTTGAAATCAGCCATGTTTAATCTCAACTGAGAGTATTACTGTAAGGTACAAACACTATTGCCGACCCTATGTAACTATCAAACCTTCAAGAAAAGTGATTTATCATGAAAGTCTGGCTTTAAACCTACAACTATTGTGTGTTCAGATGAGAGGCAGTGGCATTGAGCTTATGTTAGGTGAAATTAATACTTAAATAATAAAAAATAAATGAGTCGTTGTTTGCTGACATTTAATACTAGAATATGACCTTTGCGTAAAGTACTAGAAAACCCAAAGACAAATAAAGGTTGACAGTTCGGTGGAAAGGTTATAAATACAAAATATTTACGAAACTTAAGAAGAGGCAAAAATTCTGTCATATTTCAACGTTCGTCGTAGTTCTTTTTTATTTTCTTTACTTATTCCCGATGACAGAAATCTACGACTTTCGTATTTTACCGAATCACGCCATTACTTATAATATATTTACTTATAAGATATAATGAAAGCTAAAGCCTAATAGCCACACACCCACAGCCATATTATTATGCCTGGCGGTCTCTGTGTAAACGACACAATTTTGTTAGCCGACTCAGATCGCCTGCGGCGCAGCCTGCTTAGATGAAGCACTTATTAAACAAGCGCCCCTGTACACATAATTATTGTGTGTAGTGTAGATTAGATAGATGCGAACACAACCACAAGGTCTACAATACAGGTTTATGCCTATGCCCACATGCCATCTACTAATGATAACATCGAAATCGAACTCAAAGCAGAAGGTTTTCAAGGTAGAAAAGCCACGCTGATTTCAGCACGAACGGACCGGCTCAACCGGGGTGGTACTACCCTCGCACAGAAAATCAACGTAAAATGACAGCGACCGTGCTGTCGTGTTTCGTTGGTAGAGACCCAATGATGCAGAAGCATCACTAGCCCGCCATGATGTGGATCACCATGCTGCATTGTTGCATTGTCTGCATTCGCAGTATGTCGACCACCACTCTTGGATTCTGCTTATGCTTTCCATCAGGCACAGTAGAGTCATTTTGGCAGGGACAAACAGAAAAAAAACTAGTTACACGGCTTTTTGCCAGAGAGTTGAAGAGATAATTAATCTCTACTTACTACGGCCCTGACACACTTCTACTGCTTCGTCCACGTTCACCAACGCAGCGAGCATACATACTCGTCGGTTCCTGGAGCGGTAGGACCACGTGAAATGCACTAGGCACCAGAAATTTGTCACCTTTAAATTTTTTTTTAAGACATTTGTATATTTGACCTTTCTGACAAATTATTCCAAATAAAATATTTGTATGAGATAACAAGAATAAAGTGACTTGACTTTTTTTTCTTCTTTTATGGTATCGGGGGCAAACGAGCAGATGTATCACCTGATGGTAATCGATTACCGCCGCCCATGGACACTCGCAACAAGTGACACAAGTGCGTTGCTGGCCTTATAAAACATTTTAAGTTTGTTCTCCTGGAAATATTACTCAATTTTTACGATTTTGTAATAATAATAATAATAACATTTTGCATGTTGTTAAAACTAGATAGGTTTAGGTTTATTTTACAGTTTTCATACATTTTTATCTTATAAGACTTCCTCGCACAGGCGAAAACTTTCGTCTCGTCTGTTTTTTTATCATCTATGCGTGTTCTATTTTAATTAAGTCCAGTAAACGGTGGACGGTCCGTGTTCATACGTGCGTAACATATGAGTTCTGTTTGTACTGCCCTTTGATGATACTTCATATGGTCCGGCAGAGGAGACTTTGGTAAAGGAGCTCATTTTGGAATGTTCTTTTTAAGGTTGAATTCTTCAATACGATAAATTATTTTTTCTAAGTCAGCGAACAGTTGTAAGTTATATGGATATTTATACAATAATGTGTAGGATTCTTCTTTTTAACGCATTTTTAATAAGAAGCAAGTCATTATCTGATTTTTATACAATGACACAATAATTGTATTTTACGATTACTTTTATGTTTTGTGCTTAAAAAAATTACTTTAACAAAAATTTAAAATTAAGAGAAATTATTATCGGTATGACATTATATTAGTTTTTCCAAAAAAAAATTATGGTGTTATGCGCTGTCTACAGATTCGATTTTTTTGTGATGCCAGAGCAAGAGCTGAGGATGACAGGCCAAATTATACGGAGTTACCGCACATGTACATCCGTAACTCAATAGATACAAAGCGCGTTACCGTACGTTGACGGCTCTCCCTCTTTCGGGAATCCTCCCGGATACCACATATTAGTGGTTATGTCGGACACGAACCGACCACAGACCGCACGCCATCTCGAACACTAGTAGCCGGGAATCTACGTGCACTCTAGAAAGGAAATCTCTGGAACTCCAATGTACCTCGCGCCACTTACGGCTTTTAGATGGCACCCCTCCTGAGTGCCCTCCCTCTGAAATAAGAGGAGGTGCTTTGAGTCTCCACTATACATACTCATTCAAAAACAAGGATAACTTAAGACCTGGTTTTCTGTGACGCCGTGTGGCTATCACTCAGTCAATTTATTCATTATTCATCGACATCATCAACCTTTACCAGTCTACTTATGGACTCAGACTTCTCCATAGAAAGGAGGTCATGGTCTACTGTACCACGCTTACCAGACAGGTGAGGGGCAAACTACACACGACAACATCACCGCAAAAAGAAGGAATACTCAAACACCCTGTTTATTCAATCCGTCTTGTTTAATTAATAACAAAGGTTGATGCATTAAACGAAGTAATATTCTATGATAAATAATATTACTCACCTTAGATAATTGTGAAATAATAATGAGTTTACATTTAAAGCACATGGCCTTTTAATCCCTGGTACCCTTTGTTATCGTGCATTGGTGATAGTTTTAATGGTGTATCGGGTTTCGATGATTGTCAGCGTTTAGTTATTGTTCTAAAACTGTTCGAATATACGTTACAAAATTAACAATAGTGAGCGAATACTTAAATATTAACCTGTAAATGACAGTTTGTAAATTTAATACCAGTCTGTAAATTTAACTATTAAAATTTTCAAAATTCAAAATTTTTCAAACTTTTTTGATACAGGTTGAATAATTTTTAAGTGACTTTTTACATACAGACATGAATGTATCCATATTAATCTCCAAAGGAAAAGGCAAAGATGGAATAAACACCAACATTTTGTTGATTACAATGTAAGTCCTCCTTACTTAACCTCTCGAAGCAAGTCTGTTGCTAGCATTCAGTTACATACATTACAAATAAACATTTGCTTTCATTTCAAAATAATAATATATATTTTGTCCACTTATATTTCACGGTGACATACCAAAAATACCCTAAAAATAACTCTGTTTTATTTAATACCATTTTAATTCTCGAGCCGTCGGAACCTCAAAAATATCATCGCTGGCATTAATCACCTGGCAGTCGGATTCCTGTTGGTGTGAAGGTATGCAAGGACATTCCAGAGAGCCGCCCTTAATGTACTATGACGTAATGAACAGAAGGTGGACCTGCCATTTGTCAAGGGACTGTTTAACTTATTTGGCTTATGTAATAGGCGTTCTAGTTACTCTTTTCGCTATGACTCTTCTATAAATACATATAATAACAATAAACACGAATCAAAGGATTTTAAGCTCGATGGTGTTGCGTCGATCATTACATAGTTCCTATGTTAACAATTATTTTTACGGGAATTAACGCATGTATAATACAAAAAAAGTATATATGTATTTGTATCCGTTGTATAGTACCCATAACACAAGCTCTGCTTAGCTTGGGACTAGATGGCGTTGTGTGTTAGATGTCCGAAATTATATTTGCAGTTTTTAACCGACTTCAAAAAAAGAAGGAGGTTTCTCAATTCGACCGTATATATTTTTTTCTTTTTTTATTTGTGTTCGCTGATAACTTCGTCGTTTATGAACCGATTTTGATGATTCTTTTTTTAATGGAAAGGAGATATCCCAACGATGGTACCATGATAAGGACACTAAGTTCTGATGATGGCATCCAAGAGAAATTGAGTTAAACCTTGAAGTCGGTTTTATTTTTGTTAAAATTTTATTTCCATCCTTATCGTGCCTTCTTTTATTTATTTTTAAGATGTACAGTCATGATACATAAGACACATCTCTGGCTCGTATTATATTTTATACTCTGCCCAATACAAAATAAAATCCTAATTCGTTTATAGATCAATACAATCATTGCAGTAAAATAATGGTTCATTGAAAAAAGGAATGAATAATAAAAACTATTGACATCTTGTTACAAATGAGTAAGGTCGCTCTCTGTCAATGTAGGTCTAAAACCATTTACAGAGTTGGAAAGGAGGAGAAGGAGGTCTTGTAGAAACAAATAATTATTATTTACACCCACTCGTCAAAATAACTGTTTTGCCGCTTCAATAACATATTAACTGAAGTAAAATTCAGTTATGAAAGTTGTTCCGAAAGAAACCCTTAAGAATAAAGTAAAAAGCAAAAAAAAAAAACACAAAATATAGTAACTTATTATTATCAGTACCCTATAAAGAAAGAAACTTTTTACTTATTTACATACAAAGTTTCTCAGATGCCTTGAAATGAAGTCGTTCTTTAAATTTAATTCTTTATCAGATAGAAGAACAAAGGGCACAGTACCTAGAACTCTGCTCGTTCCCCTAATGTGTATCATCAAGAACGCCGAATTAAATTTTGCCACTTGAAAAATTATTTCTGATTGCTTCTATTAACGTTAGAACAGGATAGGGTTGGTTATCGATGGCTTAATTTCCAAGAGTTATTTGCATCGAGTCAAACGCGTGCCGACTTAATTCCTCCAACATCTGCATACAAATGGATGTAATTTTGTATTGTGACAGCCCTTAGAGGCGCTCTAGACAAATGTTTGTAGTCAGGGTTGCGAGGTTCACAATCCTCCTTCCGATTTTTGAAGCCACTAATATTGTCTCTCTGATTGTCACTCACTGGATTGTTTTATGTGCTAATGAGAGGCAACCCCATGCTTTTTGACGAATTCGAAAGTTAATTTAGAGTTAGGGGTGGCGACTGCGGTTTGAATATATAAATATTTTATTGAGGCTTCGCTACCTTTGTCATTGATTTTCATTCAGTAGATTGTAGTGAATAGCTTATACGTATATATTTGTTTTTGTTAAAAAACATTTTCTCGCTATTTTTTCCGATGATACAAATAGTAGTAGTGTGTGTAAGCTGATGAAGAGTAATTACGCAAGCTATTTACTGTTATAATTATATTATACTATGACAAATTAATCTTGATTAGCTTCTCTGAGTATAATATGGTATATTTAATTATCTAATTAGTTTGCTCAAATAAATATCCTTTTCTTTCTACTAAATGGAGGTATTTAGATGGGAACAACAATACGAAACGTACATGTTTAATAAAGCCCGTGGATGGTTTCTACGATACTATTATTATATACGAAATACATTTTTCCATTTACAATATAAGTGGAAGAGCCGTGCTTTGCCACTAATAGATAGGTTCCAGTGATTTCATCACAGAAAGTTGATGATTAGCAATGAATCCTTTGCTTTCCAGCTAGTGGCTGAGATTTTCCGAGCTCATAAGACCACTCCCCTTGAATCTGGGGTCTCACAATGCGTTTGTGACTCTCGAGTTGATTTGTGGTTGCAGGTGTCCATTGATGACGTAAACGAGAAAAGATTTGCTTAGCCGCAATCTGGCAAAATACATACATACGTTTTGTAGTTCTCTTAATTTACAAAGAAACATACGTGTAGAAGAAACGCGAGATACTCAGAAAACCATTTAGCAGTGACAAAGTAAGCTAGTGTTAATGTTACATCTGACACGGTATCATCTCGTATCTACTTTGTAACATGTGTAATTCGTATTCAGGCGTCGAGTAACACTGCCATCTTAAGGTATATGGACACAAAATGGAAGGAGGGAACATAGATAACAGTTTACTGGATGATACATTATGAAATAATTGTCAATTATTTCAAAATTTAGAACAATTTTTGTTTGGTTACGAAAGGTTTACTTAGGTTTATTATATTAGCGTCACCTGTATGTTTGTTTATTTGTCTGTGTGTAACTGACTTCGATGAGAGTGTTTTTTTAGTTTTTTTTAAACTATATATATTTTAGTATTTATTAATTTACTAAATATTATAATTTTCTTTGTGATCAGTTTTAATATTTGAAATTAGAACTGGTCAAATTAGTTACGTATCTTTTGATAATATCTGACATAATGCAGTTATTAATTTAGAAAAAGATCTAAATATTTCAATCTGTAAGGATATTTCTGCTAAGGATTAGCAAGCTGAAGTGGCAGTGGGCAGGCCATATTAGCCGAAGAACTGATTACCGTTGGGGTAGACGGGTTCTTGAGTGGAGACCGCGTCTCGGCAAACGTAGTGTAGGACGTCCACAGGCCAGGTGGAGTGATGATCTGCGCAAGATGGCTGGCAGGAGCTGGATGCGAGAAGCCGAGGATCGAACCAAGTGGCGCGCAATTGGAGAGGCCTATGTCCAGCAGTGGACTGCGATAGGCTGATGATGATGATGATGATGATTTCAATCTGTTTTGCAGTATTTTTAATGAAATATGAGTTTAATAATCCGCAGAAGCCAAGATCACAATGTAAGTTTAAACATACATAATATACAGACAAGTGAACATAGCAGCGTCACTCATTCACTTCTACTCGTGGTGGTAGAATATTTTCCATATAGTGGGAGACCATGGGCGATCCAAGCTTCGGCATGAATGGGCCGGCTCTACCGTAGTGATACCACGGCTTCATAGAAAACCGGCGTGAAATAGCGCTTGCGCTGTGTTTCACCGAGTGAGTGATGTGATCGGAGGCCCATACCCCACCCCAACCCTGTCATCTCTCTCCCCATCTCTCAAAGGCCGGTAACGCACTTATGACGCCTCTGGTGTTGCGGGGGTTCATGAGCAACGGTAATCGCTTACCACCAGGTGATAAACCTGCTCGTTTGTCCCGTATTCCATAAGAGAAAGTACCTATATATATATATAACAATGTCAATTCATACTACTCTCAATTCATACCTGTATGAAATTAGTGTTTCAAGACAGATACGATAATAATTTGATATCTGATTAATTTCTTAAAACAGTTCCTACCGTATCCAATCTATCGAACTCTTACATAATGCAACTCATTATATCGAATAAAAACCCTAGTAGGCTTCCGTCTACATTTTTCCAATATCTCCCAACTTCCAACGACCTGAAGCAGTATGAAGCACTTCTGAAAGTTTCTCTCAAAAGGAGTAGTAATTTCCTGTGCTAGTTCGCTTCGACACGGTCCCACTGCCTTTGAGCCGCGGAAAGATTTACTGCGTCTAGTTAAAGTAATTGGATGTGTTCTTACACGTGAATGCAGAGGGACTTAGAGGTGAAGTTTGGCTTTCGCGTGACGTCACATGATAGATTAAGCTTTTGCATCTATGTAAATGGTTTTACCGACTTATGAATATAACTTAACTTGGTTAAATCATGATTTATATTGTACGTAAGTGGGTACAGGATTGCATGGAAACTACGAGCTTTGTGTAATGACTTTCATTTGCATGCAGACGCACAGGCGACGCGACGCACACCCAGAGTGAGTCACTTAACCTTTCTGACATATTAATAATACTAACTTTTAAACTTTCGCGTTCCATGATATTAACAAATATTTTTTACGGGAATTAACGCGATCACTTATTAAAAGGTATCACATACCTCTGATTTGGGCGTGCGCCGCGGAGCCAGTCAGCCTGTGACCACGGCCAGTGCAACCTGGTCGAAACGTCAGGCAAATCAGAGGTATGTGATACCTTTTAATAAGTGATCGCGTTAATTCCCGTAAAAAATATTTGTTAATATTAATAATAACCAATTAATAGTTTACTCTACTAAAAATACTCATAATTTTATCCGACTGTGGGGATTGCGACTACTCTAAACGTTTGAATTTTAATGACCTTTAATATCCATAAAAACTTTATGAATTCGAAACTAAACCTATCTATCTGTTATGCTTTCTTAGCTAAAGCGCTGAGCTGATTTGGATGAAATACTTAGTCTAGCCATAAATATTGTTACAAAGAAAAACATTTTTTTTTAACGTAACATTTATTTCTATTGCAGTGTGTTGTTAGTATAATACATTTATATAAAACCATTAAAAATATGTAAAGCGTATTCGAAGTAGTCTCGATTGGCTGCAATCCTTTAACAATCCTTTAAACGTTGAGACTAGTCATCAATAGCAGCATGCACTCTTTCTTCGTATGTTTTTTGAGGGACTTCAAATTAGCATGGCGTTTAGAGCAAGCCTCACTTTCTAAAACTGACCATAAATCATAATCCTATAGATTAAGATCTGGATGAGGGCCAGTCTTCAACTCTGATGAAGTCCGGAACGTTCGTTTCTATCCAAGATTGGGAGGATCGAGCTTTATGACCCGGCGCCGAGTCTTACTGAAAGGATCATTCTTAGTTATTAAACACGGTGTTGTAAAAGGGCTTCAATACCTTCTCAAGAATGGTATAATGATATAATTGTGCGGGTGTTTTGATACCCTTTTCACAAACATATATGGCTCTGTCACTCCTTTATAGTTAACACCCCACGAAACCATCACTGAAATTGGATAATACCCACCTTTTACTCTGTTGACTAATTGGGAAGCTTTTTTAGAGCTTTAAGCATAAATACGATGATTTGATTTATTGAAATATTGCTGCAAGTCCTAAGTCATCTTTTAAATAAGCGACATGGTCCTAGGTGCTATCTTTATCTCCCGAGATAAAAAAAATTTCATCACAAACAGAGGACGTTTGATCTATCAATAGCTCAGTACACAAACATTTGACTAATACCAAGCGTATGGTGGATTTAAAAAAATGTATTTAGCTCCATACCTACTTTATAAAATGCAATCACAGCGACTTTTTTCTCTTTATCACCCCACTCAATTTTAATATCACAATATTTTAAAATATATAGGAATACAAGAAAATAAGAAAACACAATGAACAATCGTATAAAAATGACGTATTCCAAATTCAAAAGTAATATTTTGTTTATTTTTAATTGTAACAGTATTTATGGCCAGACTAAGTGTATAACGGAGATCCTTTGAATCTCGAGGAAGGATATACTCTACTATTTACCACTATAACCGACACACACGCGGACGGAGCTATGGGGAAAAGTTAATTCTAGTATAAATAAAAAAAAACAATTATTAAAACATATCAACTTACGCAGTTCATGACATTAATATCCTGAATCATGGTAATGAGTGCAGTTACGTGAATTTTTAAATTGCCTGATATTGTATTAGCCATGGTCGCAGGCTGACCACATATTTATTTAAATAACAAGCTTTATAAGCGGATAACATGATAAATTCGTTTCATATACATTTTACGAATTCAAGTACATGATATCTCATACACAAGTTAACAATTATAAATTCCTGTATCTATCATGTCGCTTTAGTAAAGGCCTTTATATAGAACAGAACATCCAACTACATACGGATAAATGTTCAAACCGAAGTACCAAGTTTTGTATTCAGCGATGAATGCATGCCTCTGTTAATGAGATCCGCTTGCGCTGAATGCGATGCGCAATAATGATGTACCGACTACTGTATGGGTTTAGTTACTCCGACTTATGTGGTTGCTTGAATGTTTCATGTTCTTATGTGTAACATTATTAGATCTAATATTAATAGTACACTTTCTCCTTAGATCTCATCAGCTTTGAGATATTCATGTTCTTTTGTTATGGACTGGGAAGTTATTTCTGTTCTACGTGTATCCCAGAAAATAACTATTAATAATTTTTTTATGGTACCAGAGAAAAATCAGCAGATTACTATGTCTAAAATAGTCATTAATGTGCAACTTAGTGTCAAAGTGTGGCCAGGGAAATAACATGGGCTCACAGACAACTAGGTTAAAGGTTTTTTTTTTATTGTGATCAACTTATGGAGTTTCTTGCCAGTTTTTCTCCGTAGGTATTACAATTGAAAAGGCGTACTTGAATTAAAAGTTGTTTGATTTTGATTTTGCTTTACACCAAATCAGTGACCGAAGGCCCAATGATGCAGAAACATCACTAAGCCGCCATGGTGTGGGTCACCATGCTGCATTGTCTGCATTTGCAATGAGTATGGTGACCATTAGTTTTGGATTCAGCTTATACTTTTCATCAGGCAGTGTATAGTCATTTTTCAGGGCCATATATAAAAAAATTGCCGAAGTCAGAGTAGCATTACAGATTCTGGGGGACTGAAATGAGATCAACACATTAGTGTCTTGAGTTTGAGGTATTGTTTAGCAGTAGTAGTCATTAATGGGTAACCTATCTACTAGTTTGCCTTCACCTACATACGTAAATAAATTTGAAGTGCCTGTTCATGCCTGTCTGTTCATCTTAATCTCTGTAATGGCGGTACCAATTTTAACAAGATTTTCACCGGCAGAAAGCTGATGTTATTAGGAGTAACTTAGAGTAGGCACTTCTATTTAGAAAAAAATATTATAACGCGAAAACATTGAAATATATGAAATAGTGTATAATACTTTATTCAAAAGCAACAGAAACCACGGCAAATAAATACAAATGAACTGTTTGTTACATTGCACCGTCATACTGGAAGAAAGAAGCTACCTCATTATTACACTTGCCCATTTTGTTATTATGTAAAATATTCACATCAATCTGCTGCATTTTATCTATCTTCTAAATAGATAAAAGAGGAAGGTGTCTGACATAATAAGAGATCAATGCACAGCCCAAACTGCTGAATCTAGAGTCCAGTAATTTTGCATGTAGGTTTTTTATATAACGTAAGTTTTAGTAGTAGTAGTAGTTTAGTAGTAGTTAAAATTCCTTTCTTTGTGCTCCTAAGAAAGTTATTTTTGAAATTCCACACCTAAGGGGGTAAATCAGGGGATGAAATTATGCGTGAGTGAAGCCGCGTGCAAAAGCTAGTTACTTATAAAGTTGAAAATGGCTGATCTAAATGAGCAACTCTACCTATCAACTTCAACTCTACACATGTTTAAATCGATATTAATATTGGTTACAAAGCTTAAGTAGCTGGAAGAAATTGGTCGTTATAACAAAGTGTAATAAAATTGACAATCGCTTGCGTTTGCCGTTTCTATTAAATAATAACTATATTGCTGTAGTATTCGGTGATATTATACAGCTAATTGTTTTGAGTATTGTCATAAATAAAGCTTAGACCCCACTCCCAGTTATAACACCACATCCCTTTAATATACTCTCATTATGTGCTGTGAGGAACAACCCTTATGAATGGTATTTAGGTGGAAATTTATGATCTGTTTTGGTCTTTAAGAATACTCGTAGAACGTATATATGTGTACGTATGTATAGCGTCTAATTTTATTGTCTCATTACATTATAGGAATTTTATTAATTTTACTAAGCTATTTCATCTATACTAACTTTTAGCTTTACTAGTCAGCCTGTGACCACTACCGGTGGTCACTGATCGAAACGTCAGGCAAATCAGAGATATGTAATACCTTTAAATAAGTGATCGCGTTAATTCCTGTAAAAACAATAACTATTTTATCTAGGTAATATTTGAAACAAACAACTTTTGAAAAAAGAAATTACTGTCATAGCAGTGTGAATTCTGTCTAATAATTCCGAATGTGAGTTTGTTAGTTACGCTTTAATGCCTAAGCTATTGAAATGATTTTAAAAAAGCCTTTTAGAATAGAAAACCACTTATTTAGTGAGTAAAATTGAGTGCTGTTTGTCGCAAGTACTCACATACAGGCGGGGAGAGCTGCGGACAAAACTAAATATATGTAGTATCACAGTTTAAATTCAAACAACTAACAAATATTGCAATAAGCGATAGTCTTTTGTACATTTTCTATTTTTCACGCAGTGTTCAATACAATATTTAATGTACTACAATAGAGAATTACTTCATTGTATGAAAGTAATAATTGTCATTAACCCTTATTTCCTTTTCGATTGAGTCAGATAATGGATTTCTTTTTTATTAAAAAGGGACATTTCTCTCTACCCGTACAGCGAATGTATCAATTAATACAATCCCCGATAAGATCAAGCTAGGGTTGTCGCGAGCAAATTACAAAATTGGCACACCGGCAATTTTATTTGCGGAACGTGCTTTTTAATTTGTCAAAGTGCTCGTGACAAGGGTTGTGTAAGGCCCACGATAATTTTAGGCCTTTATCATAAGGGAGCAAGGGAAAGGGTGTAAAATTCTCATACTTAGTAATTTGTATAAATTGAGTCAAATTGTAATTTAGAAAGCGCTTTTTGGCGTTGTGTTCGTTATTTTCTTTTTTTTTTGTTGTTGGGTGTTTTGTGCTGATATTAATATAATAAAAGGGTATCAGTTGCGTGAAATTATACGTTTCGAAGTTTTGCAATATAAATTTTTACAAGCAGAGGAGGTACCGACTGTTATGTAAGAAATTTATATTTGACAACAGATGTTTAATTGCAATGATTAGTTTATGTTGTTGATTATATTTTGATATTTAACAAAAAAAAGGGCGTAGTATTGTAGTTTTTTTAGTTTGATTGAGCAGTTCTTTTTTGTTCTTAATTGTTTTTTTTAATGAGTAACATATCTTCCTAATGAAAACGGTGGTAGTACATTTATAGAAATAACTGATGACGGTTTTCATGTGGCCTGCCAAAGTGACTCTGCCTGATGAAAAAGCATAAGCAGAATGCGTGAGTGGTGATCACCATACTCATTGCGGATGCATACAATGCAACAATGCAGCATGGTGATTCACACCATGGCTGCCTAGTGATGCTTCTGTATCATCCGTCTCCGATCTTACACTCACCCAGAATCGTGTCAAAAATCGATTCAAGAAGTTATAAACGATTTATCAGGTACCTTTATGACATATCGTATAATCTTTTTTGTTTTGGTGGTGTACCGCCTGAGTGAAGGCATTAGATTTATATAAAGAAAGTGATTGATTATTAAAAATTTTTTTTTAAAATCGTGCGTTTAATTTAAATATTAACCAAGGACTTTTTAAAGTATGTAGAAATTGATAATATATTATTTTCACCACGTGACTCTGAAGGACTCTATAAAATTCTGTTAGCGGTATTTAAGAAAATGTATTTATTTACCTTTAGTACCTGAATTTTACAGTCACTTACAGCGACTAAAATACAGTACATAAGAACATTCCATTACCTAATAACAAATAAACGCGACTAACAAATATGTACATGAAATAAATTCAACATTCATCAGCTCATATTTATGATGAGAGAAACAAGCCAGGCGATAAAAACGCTTCGTTAAACAACGAAATAAAATTACGCGTTCTCCCCCGACAGTTATTAATAAATGTTTCGCACTTATGAGTATTCAATATTTTGTAAAAGCTCAATATGTTACGAACAATATAGGTTTTTTTAAAGTTAATCGTGTGTGACACCCCTGTGATGTAGACCATAGACTATGGGGTCCTTTTAAGCAGTCCGATATGCTTGTTGGTTGTGCTACTAGTTATTATGAATATTTCTACCAACTTTGTGACAGAGCCACGCTTCAGTATGAATGGGCCGGCTCGACCGGAGTGATACCACGGCCTCACAGAAAGCCAGTGTAAAACAGCGCTTACGGTCCAAAGGTCGGCAACGCACTTGTGACGTCACTGGTGTTGCGGGTGTCCATGGGCGGCGATAATCGCTTGCTGTCAGGTGACACGTCTGCTCGTTTGCCACCTATACCATAAAAAAACTTGTCTGGCCACCGTTGTATAGTAGACCAAAACCCTCTTTCTAAGGCCTATGTCTAGCAGTGGACTGGTAAAGGCTTGATGATGAGGATGATGCATTTTTCGCCTGCAATGTGCCACAGGGTTCAGCTCATTATTTATGTTCTACATTTGTTTTTTTTGTGAAAAACTTTATATTTTTTTTTTTGTTTCAGGTAAGTAAAACTTTTTGTCAATCCAGTTCCGTTTTACGGTAAGTGTACACAATGCAAACAGATTACTTAAACATTAGACCACAACGCCATTCTAAACATATATTCATCTTTTGAAATTTCAGGACAATAATATTAAATTACTTACATAAGAGGAACAATGGTCCTATTTTCAACCGTTTCATACATCCCGGAGACTATCCTACAACACAATTGGCAATAACATATTCCACAAACAGCGGTACATCCTACATATATTAAACCTTTTGGTATATTAACTTTTCTACTGTTTGTAAATGTCGTAGGCAAGTTGTGAAATGAGATATAATGTGATATGTTAGAACGGCAAGAAATAAATGATTCTTTAGATTATGATGTGATGCAATCGAATTAGATAAGTAATAATTATAATGAGCTGCTCTGTTCCAATTGAGAATGCAAACCAGCACTTAGAGATAAAGGGTCCTTGTCACTCTAAATATAGAGGTAACTAATGTAGCCATTTTCCGTTTCTACGTTATCTAATTGAAATTGTTAATTATACTCTAAAGTTAGCTTCTACGTAACAAAAGATGTTTTGTAAACCAAATTTTGGTTTATAGTTAATAGTGAAAACACAAAAAAAATATAGATATGAAGGTTCTACGATAAAAATCAGACGTAAATTAAGACTTCAATGATTCAAATACTCCTAGTATGATCTTAATATTTCTATATTGCCATCATTCTGCTACACAACCGCACAAAGGTCGCACAAAACAATAAAATTTTCCCTATGTTATGATTAGAGGGGGATTGTAAATCCAACAGAGGCCAAGTATGCCAGATTATGTTAATCTGTCCTTGTTTCGCCCAGACATCGCGACAAGTGTGGCGGAACAAGAGCGCTCGTTGGCTCGGTTGCTGTGACGTCATACTGTTGCTGTGACGTCATCTTGTTGCTGTATAATCGGGTGTCGTTGATGTGTTAAGATGAAGTTAGACGTCATATTGTGTGTAAATCTATGAAGGGTCGGCGTTTTGATTAAGTGACGCCTTTGTTCAAAATTAATATTGTGTTCTGTTCACAAATTAAATTTATTTTCTGTGTTTTTCTTCTTAAAAATATATTTTATTTATTATTTTATTCTAAAGTATGATAATTTCTTGCAATTACTTGTATAAACTACGTCGATACAAGCTTTTTTTTTACTATGGTGAAGCCAAATGGTTTTGTTATTTAGATTATGTATGGTTATACAGTGAAACCGTAGCGTTTGAACCGATGTTATTGAATATGAATGATGCATTTTATGAAACGTTTATAAATAGTTGTGTTATAAAACTTTTTTTGTTAACCGACTTCAAAAAAAAAGGAGGTTCTCAATTCTACCGTATATATATATTTTATGTGTGTTAAGTTCGGATACCTTCGTCGTTTATGAACCGATTTCGATGATTATTTTTTTAATAGAAAGGAAAAATCCCAAAGGTAGTACCATGATAAGGACACTAAGATCTGATGATGGCATAACATAAGATATGGCAAACGAAATCGAGTCGATCCTTGAAGTCGGTTTTATTTTTGTTAAAAGTTTACTTCTTGAGTAAAGTTGAGAATAATAATAACTATGTAATACATGTTTTAAAGTGATAATCTCACATGAATATAACAGAAAAAATATCGAACTATATACAAATTCAACTTATCAAGTCGTAAATTTAATTAATGTTAATCAGTAAATAGTAATTATTATGAACATTTATGTTAAAGGCTGTAAAAATATCTTCTCAATTGTCAAAGAGATAAATCTTTGATGTAATACATTGATTCGAAATTATCAGAAATTTTCCTTCACTTCCAATAGTTCCGTTGGAACAGTTCCACTACAGAACCAATGGGACTTGTTATTTTCTTTCTTATCGATAGCTCTAAATAGTTATGATATAATTATATATTTGTGGATATTTTATTAGCATTATTGGTATCATTTGTCATGGTATCATTCGCTTAAAATATGATCTACTTTTTAACCGACTTCAAAAAAGGAGGAGAAACCTCCTCCTTTTTATGAAGTCTGTCAATTCGACCGTAATAATTTTTTTTATGTGTGTTCGCGGATAACTTCGTCTTTTATGAACCGATTTTGATGATTCTTTTTTTAATGGAAAGGAGATATCTCAACGGTGGTACCATGATAAGTCACTAAGATCTGATGATGGCATCCAAGAGAAATCGAGTAAAACCGTCGGTTTTATTTTTGTTAAATTCTCTTAGATTGTGCAGTAATCTTCGAATTGTTATCCTACACTCTAATTGGCAGCTCTTTATTAATTTGAAATTTTATTTAACTTATTAAAAATACGCAATTGAATTATCCGTTAGTACATATAACAGATTGAAATAAACGAGGTCCAGATTATTAGTTTTAAAGCAATTACTGGAAATTAATTAACACGAAACTAGTCGGAATCTAATTTCGAACGTTTCGGTGTGAAATTTCGGAACACAATAATCCGAGTAAATTGAATAAAGTTTTCGTATTTAGAAGAGATAGTTATGTTTAGAGCTAGACTAAGTTGTGGATGCTGATCATAGAAATGATTACTGTGAAACACTTGAAGCGGCTTTCTAAAGAGCTGAAATCGTTCAACTATAACAAATTCCAGTATCCTGATTTGGTAACATAATTGGGCCGTCTCAATCGAAGTAACACGACTAGCTTAAGGAAAACCTTCGTTAAGAATTTTGTTTTAATTCGATTCCTGTGTCGGGGAAAATGTTCGTATCATCCACTAAAATAACTAATATTTGTTTCGGAGTCGGGGTGTTTTATGTATTAGATTGAGGTTTTTTGAAAATCTTTTTTAATAGATATGTATTTTTATCAGATGTCTAGTACCCATAGTACAAGCTCTGCTTAGCTTGGGAGGGAGCAGGTGGCGTTGTGAGTCAGATGGCCGAAAATATTATATTATTATTATTTGAAGCAATTTCACGGAGCTAGCGAACTTATCGAATATCCAATCTAGTCTTTCTTTAATTCTAGCGGGAGTTACAGTACAGTTTATGTAGCTACGAGTGCGTTTTGAGTCTCCTCCCCCCATAATCAGAGGAATGGTTTGTACTTATTCTTTGGTGAAAAGCAAAAAGGAGTTATGTAATACCGGTTTTCAAAGAGGCTATGATATTTCCCCAGAAAATTCAGTATATTTATGTAGAAACAAGACTATCCCACGTTAAATGCTATTAGCGGCACAGAAAACTTTTATTTTTTCAGAAAATAATACGATTCTCGATAAATACCAGAAACCAAGGAATAACCTACCCACGTACTACAAAGGTTTTTCTTTTAAGATGAATACACACTACTCCTGATATATTCTTAAAGTAATTTGCATTGCTCACGAGCACATCATTATTTGCGGATTACTGTCTGTTGTTCCTACGAGTGCGTCATAACAATATGTAATGTGAAGATGTTTCATGTTATATAAACAGACATTTTATTCTTGAATACATAAGTTCTTGTATATACAGTATTTTTCATGTAAACGTAAGGTGGACGTTCAGATTAAGGACATGTATATTTTTCACAAATGTTGCTAGTGGTCGTAACCAACATTTGTAAATTGTTAATAACTTGTTCATGCTTAAAGAAATCAAGATAAATATGACAGAGACTTATTTCTGTTTTAGTCTCTGTAGTCTTCTCCTTTTGGGGATGTACGTTACGTAGACTTGCACACCCGTATACTCTCGCCGGCGGCTCTCGTAACACTAAAGTGGTGCGTGCGAGACTGTACGTCTGTATATACGAGTATAAGTGAATGAATGCATGAATGAGTAACCTAATGAGGAGACTGGATAGACGCATACACTGCAGATTCTTTTAGTCCATTTGACAAACACTAAACGTCAAGCCACTTTTTGACGGGTTTGGTGCAGCGTTGCTGGCAACATATTAAGATTATCTTACATTAAGAGATAGAATAGTGTGTGATCTAAATAGTTTGATTTTAAAGTGTCATCGCATTACGTCAGTACGTAACATTAACACTATTGGAGGATCTCAACTGTAGTTATTTTACTTTTCTGTCGAAGGTTTACCTTTGTAAGTTATTCATCCATCGCGCATGTGTTTCTTAAAACAAAAAACTTAGTATAACTGGAAAAAAAAATGTTTTTCGTATTTTGTGCAATCATTCGGCCTTCACGATATTCGCAAAATAATACAAGACATATTTTATTATTACTATTTAAAAAAAATAATCAAACTGATACACAAATTACTGTAACGTAAACGAAACCGCTGACAAAAGCTATTTATTTAAATAACAACAAAACAAAATTTTAATCTGTCCGTCGTTTTCACAACACAGTCAGCAACAAAGCAAATCTAAGTACCCATTAAATGTAACGTTACTTCTCAACTCCGCAGTCAACTCCTGGCTACATAATGTGAGTTCAGCTCGCTAGCTCACCGTACAAGTATTATTTATTACTCAAACTGTAGGTAATTATTTAGGAAGCGACCCCTGTTACGAGGGAAGCTATTAGAACGTTTGCGGACCAATGAACATCGTTTTGTAGTTAATTATTTGAGTTCGTGTATTGAATTGGCTTTGTTCGGACCATTTTGGTATTGATATATTTGGAACATCTCTTCTTACTACGAATAATAATGTTTTCCAAAAACATAAAATATTAGTGCAACTACAGACTTGATAGGTTCTAACAATAATTATAGGCAGTTTGAAGCTCCGTCCAACCATCCAAAAACTTATTTGTTATTTATTATCGAGACGTATAGGTTAAATAATCACTAAGCAATCTACATTTAATTTATTTTAACAGTTATGTTTGTGTTATTGAACCTTGCGAAACCTTTTAACCTTATTCCAAAGAAATTTATATACATGGTACTAACCCAGAAATATATATCTTGTTTTGCCACGCCAACCACATCTTATGTAAATTTTTATTTTATGTCTGGTGAAATTGTTAGTGATTTCAAATCGATCAAGTGTACCATTCATAATTGTTTTACGAATTTAAATTCAATCTAAATACTTACCTGTACAACTAACAGGATCGATGTTTCGTCTACTTAACTATTTGATACCAATGTTTAGTCAGATATATAAATCACGGATATTGAAAAGTTATTCCATCATACAGTGACAATGTGGCAATTTTACCGTGGGAGAGCCACGCTTCGGCAAGAATGGGCCGGCTTGAGCGAACCACGGCCTCACAGAAAACCGGTGTAAAATAGCGCTTGTGCTTGAATGGGGATACCGGAGACCCAGAGTATCATAGCTTACGTTCGTCTGCCTGTTTGCCTGTTAAAAAATCGTCCACTATAGAATTAGCCAGTTCATTCAATTTCACAAAACCGAAAATAAAATTTAACAACATCCAATATATCAATAAAACTGAAACAGTTATAAATCTAACGCAATATAGCTCTGGAACGCGCAATTCTGAAAAGTCAATACACCGATGCGTTCCATTAACGAATGCGTGTATGCTTGCGTTATCAGCGGTGAGCAGCCTTGTGTGGGTTACCGTGCCATAGACTAGCAGAGGATTTTAGCAGAGGGATTAATTCTATAGAGTGTGGAGTTATCGTGGCTTCACTAGTTCACTCACTCACACTGTTCCGTAAATTGACGATTGAGTTTCAGTTAACTTTTATGTACAATTTTTTTTTGAGACTTATTATTTTAAGTTAAAAAAAGCTAAGTTTTATGGGAGGACGAATTAGTTAACTTTTCTGCTCTTTTTCGTAAAACGTCATTCATTGTACACAGACTGAAAAAACAATTTTGAACGATCATATACTCTTAAACCAATTTATTTTGTTCATCTTGAAAGTAGTGGGCAAATGGAAATGCCAATGTTCAGCTGATAACTGCGATTGACTGTTGATGATGACGATGATGAGTTTGGAAATAACAAAAAAATCAGCACAATTCGATGCTTCCATCTATTTACAAAATAACTTTTTTTAACCGACTTCAAAAAAAGGAGGAGGTTTCTCAATTCGACCGTATATAAATATATATATATATATTTAATAACTTCGTCGTTTATTAACCGATTTTGATGATTCTTTTTTAAATGAAAAGGAGATATCCCAACGGTGGTACCATGATAAGGCACTAAGATCTGATAATGGCATCCAAGAGAAATCGAGTCAAACCTTTAAAGTCGGTTTTAGTTTTGTTAAAATTTTACTTGTGACTTATTAAAATTTGTTTAAATGTATAAATGTATTTCAAAAGCAACGTCACTTAACGCCCACGAAATGAATTTTAGAACTGCCATTTAATGAATAAATTTAACTACTAATTTCAATACATAATTACCCTACTGACTTTGCGCTATGGAGCTATTCGACCGAGCGCAATATCCGTTCCGACTGCGTCCCATTAATTGTTTCCGACTTCACAAACAATATTGCACCTGAAATGTACTTTTAGTAGATTTATTAACTGGATAAATATTTTTGACTACAACTTTCGCATTCTATGATATACAATATAGTTACTGAAGCGATTACGTAATATAGTCCTTAAAATATACTTTGATCTCGGTGACGGATAGCTTCGAAACGAAACTTGGAACAAGCGATTTTATTTTATACTAGCTGAACCCCGCGGTGTTACCCGCGGTTATTGTTGTACCGCGAGTAACGCCGCGGGACAAAGTTAGTGTAAAAAAAGTAGCCTAAGTTACTCCCCGAATCATCAACTACCTGCCAGTGAAAGTCCCGTCAAAATCCGTCCAGCCGTTCCAGAGATTACCCGGAACAAACAGACAGACAGACAAAATTTTTTTAACTACATTTTTGGTATATGTATCGTGTACATTAAGTAAAAAGCGGTTATTTTAATATTACAAACAGACACTTAAATTTTATTTATTTGTATAGATCACAAATATTTTTATTCTTTACATTCCAGAGCTATCACAAATGAAGTGCAGAATATAAATATATAAAAACGAATTGACGTGTCTTGATCTCACTAAAACTCAATAACGGCGGCACCGATGTGGCTTATTTTGGTTTCGAAATGATTTTATTAAGGAAGGTTCAAAAGTTGAAAAACAAAAACAAAAATTGATCATTCTGATTTGACACGTACAAAGTAGCAAACACTGTTATTACATTATAAATATAAAATGTAACTCGTAAGTTCTAAAATGACCCTAGTGGTAACTGTGACTGAGGTTAAGCTTTATTTTAGTTCTGAATTGCCTAACATTTCGTCACTTTTGTACTGTTCATGGACTTACGTGAGTTATCCTGACTGTTCTATACTTATAATTTTTGGATTCAATTGCTTCGTTTCTTTGTGCCTTTGATATTATTATTGAAGCTTTATTTAGTACACAGAGGAACACCAACATACATCTTTTACAAAATCTATTGTGCAGAAAATAAAAATAGTGTTATATTTTGTCTTAAATAATTTTAGTACGTTACCAAAGCGTCTGTTTGCTTTTATTTGGTTTAAGTTGTCAACCCAGGAACATATTTATGATTGACACGGGTTCTTTTAGTTTTATTTTTGTATTTTATGCTGTTTTTGCATAAACAGAATGTGCGTAATCTTTTCTAAGACGAAGGTAAGATTTTATTTTTTATGACAATGGTTTTGTATTCTAAATGAAAGTACGCACTAACCATATACGCTTTATCTTACAATACATTTTGTAATGGCATTGTTTTTTGAATTAGAATATATTATTTCAGTATATGGTTTTATTGTTACAAATTTTTAACTCCTAAAAGGTTGTTTGTTCACAAACTATGATCTATTATATACTACAATGGTTGATGCCCGCGGCTCCGCCCGCGTAATTGCGGGTTTGGCGGCAAAACGAGGCTTTGTGTTATTCTGATATATAAGCTTTATTACGATAAAGTTTCATCCAAATCCGTTCAGTAGCACTTTGCGTGAAAGAGTAACAAACATCCATCCATCCATCCTTACTTACAAACTTACGCGTTTATAATAATACTACATTTACTTGTAAGAAACTACATATGTGATATATATATAGGTATATATCTTTCCAATTTTTTTGCTTTTTCATAATCCATTGAATCTTCATAATATAGGAAGAAACAATAAGTCTCAGTAACTCCTGTCTTTTAAAAACTGCCCACAATTAGGTAAAATCAACTTAAATTTTTAAAGTTATACATAACTGCTGCTTGGGGTGATTGGTCGGCCTAGTCAGCGATGCTTTAGACATACAATTATTTTGGTTGGTTCAACCGCAACTGTAGCCTTTTAATCTAGTCGCGAATTATTTTCAACAGCAGATTTTGCAACTGATTGTAAGTAGATGTGCACCTTGAATGATTTCTATGTGTAATAGACTAAAACCTTTAACGTTATCAATGAGTGATTTTTCTTTTCTTTTTTTTTTGTTTGAGCGTAAGATTTTGGAGCATTTTAATAAAAGGAAATTCAGGTGGCAACAGCTTGCATACTGTTTACCTTACATGTACCACTATTACCTATATACCTAACACTATTGTACCTGAAAATCTGACTTTGAAAAGAGTGGCCATGAGTTTCTTTGCCAGTATTCTTCTCATGAGGCTCTACGCATTTTGGAAGCTGGAAGTTATGGATTTTGCAGTAGATTTGCAGTAGATTTGGCAGTAGATTTTGGTGTTTTCACCTAATTTACCTCGACAATACAGCACATGCTGTGGCGTCTGTTTGTGTCGATCTATGATTCTTAACTACAGCTTCAATTTAACGTTCATAAATGTCACTTAGTGTCTTAATTGAATAAATGATTTTGAATTTGAATTTGAATAAGTATTTCATGAAAATATAAAGTTAAGAAGAATAAGAAGAAGATAAAAAGATAATTATTAGACTAATACTTATTAGAAGTAAGAGAGTTATCTATAGAGGTATATAATTCGCGATTATTCTTTGATACTGACTGGCCAAGACCAGGATAATTCACGCTTCTTGAGGTCGACCTTCGTTCATCAGTGGACGGCAATGAGCTGATTTGAACTATAAGGTCTTCAAACAATTTTGACATCGAGGTCATCATATCGTATTATTTTCGTTACAACACAAATCATTATAAATGAACCATTACAAAGTGCTTTCATTATTAAAGTTGAATAGACTTTTGAACAGATAACACAATATCCAATGAACTGTTATCGGCCACCATCTGTTCATGTTTATCGCTGTTAAACTCAGTTAATTTTAATAAAAGCGATACCGCCTGTGCATCTACTGTATTAATTGCTTGGAAAAACCAATCGGCGTGAGTGTTTAGTACTTATAGACTAGGAGTTGGATGCGTCATAATTTATTTTCAAAATTTTTCTTGCTGGCATATTTGATGTTTATATTAAAAGTTCTTAGCAGAAAGATCTTCTCTTGCTTACTTAATTTAAATTTTCCTACACTCTCTCAACATATTATGGAATCTAGAACAATTTGAAACCGAAGTAACAGGTTTTACAAAATGTAATAAGGGGTAGTTGTCTTGACTGTTATGTGTGACGTCGTTGTTATTTTACCCATGCATAGGCATATTAGTATATTAAACACAGAAAATACAAAATATACATATTATTATTATTTCTTATTAATAAACAGCAACAACAGTTGTTTGATGAGTGTGTAATAAATTTCAATAATCTTGAAAGGTAATAAATTGTGAAATGATAAAACCGCATTTATCGCCTTAAAAAATTAGTAGGTGATTAAGGTTAAAACTTTATTGAAAATTATTATTATCATATTCACACACTCTCTTCAACCTATCGCCGTCTTCTGCTAAATAAATATTAAATGATTCATAGCACATTAGCAATTTAAAATAAACATTCTCACATAATAAGGATTTAGGTTCGTACACCTAACGTATTATATTGGTAGTTATATTTTTGAGAAAAATTTATATGTAGAAATTTTTGCACCCTAGCTTCCAGCCTAGCCGTGCCACCCGTAAAAAATATATGCCTTTGAACAATATTACTGCGAGCACACTGCACTTTTTTCATGTGTTGCACAGGAAGCAACTACCAGTATAGCTAGCAAAATGGTTTGAACTTGTTGGCCTCGTTTGGATATTGGTTTATGTAATACATGAATATATACATACACTCTATTTTAAGAAGTATAATTTTATTCTACTGGTACACACCACACACCTATTAGGTTTTTACGCAAAGCTAATCGTAGAGGGCGCTACCGAACTACAACGAAAACAGATTGGCGCGGTAGGGTTTTAAAGTTTCATTAATTGTATATTTTATTACCATATTATTATTATAAATGGATAATAATGTTGGACGTCTAACTATTCCAGAATTAAAAAAGCTGCTCCGGGACCGCAAAGGAAAAAAAAATGTGAAGAAATATCTTATTTGTTTTATTGGTTTTGTTTATGTTATGAACAAATTACACACAATTTTAGGACTAAATAGTACTAAAATAAACATTAAGTTTTACACTTAACGGTCGCAAATCCTTCAATAAAATAATCTTCTGCTTTAAAATGAGAGTCTTAAGTGCATAATAGCCTTGAAGTTTTTACAACGTATAGCTATCTCCCATTGCTTACGCAGCTTTTGATCTTTAGAAAACAAAATGTACTCCAAAGTTTTTTCGCCCAAATACACAATACTGATGCATTTTTATAATTTTCTCAATAAACAAAAATAGTTTTGATACAAAAAGTACTATTATGTTAAATATTAACATGAACGTTCTAATTTGTTTACATTGTAATTCGGTGGCGCCTCTATCGGGATAATTTGGCAGTAGTATTCCCTATTTTGGACAAGTCGTCAACCGGGATTTTTGTAAATTAAAGGTTAGAAAATTGTGAGTAGTATGAAATAAAAATACATATATTTTAGAGGAAGTAATATGATTTACTGATAAAAATAGATTGAGAAATATAAATATTAGCCTTTGAATGGGTCAGGGTACAAAAAAGTTGTTAACTGAGTGTTAAATTGTGTACCGGTAATAATCCCCTTGTCACAAGGAATATCTTTACTGTATGAAGACTTATTTTAAAACAAAGGGTATTTGCAACCATTTCTGATGTTATTGGTCTATTACTCGTCAATTTAATTACACTCAGAAGTACGTCATCTAACCATCTCAGGGTAATCTATCTCTAGTTAACTAGAGATAGATTACTCAAATCGGTCTGATTTTGATTAAAAAGATAAGTTATGTGAAAAGGCCGTAGGTCTATCTGTAAAATTAATATTGACTTCCATCTGACTGTTTGCTATTCTAACTAAACGCAAATTTAGTCATTAATTACAAGTTATTGCTAAAGTAGCTCACTAGAGCACTTGGAATAGATATATGTTTACATTAATCATTATATATTAATAATACACAGTCAAACTTCGAATTGCCTCGGCATCGCCTGCCCGAAATAGCTCGACTTGAGCTTGTTACTGGACGCGTTTCCAATTGCCATAGGCTTTCACTTATTTTTAGTTTTAGATATCGACTGCTGATTTTTTTATACGAACTAATTTTAAAAGTGGGCTGCGTATATTATATTTAGATTAAATAGAAGTGGTAAAATAGAACAGGTTAGCTAATATCGCCTTTATTTTTTGAGTAAAAAGGCGGAGACGCATTCATGACGAGTACCCATTAGTGGCAGTAATCTGGCACAGTAAAGACGAGTACTATATTGTACCGGTTAGGATTCATGTGGGGATGGTGGGGAGTTTCAATACATGGATGACTGAGGTATGCTTGTTACTTATTTTTTGGTAAACTTTCTAAAATGAATTCAAGCTAGATCGATTAATCGCCACCAAAATCCTCTGAATACTAAATTTCATGAAAATAGTTGGAGCTAGCACGTTATAAGCAATATTTTTGGATAAAATAATGAATAGAGCTTTAAAATTCAATTTCTTGTACAGAGAATTGTAATAGAATATTTAATCTTTGTAAATGTAAAAAAGTGCAAAGTTAATTAATAAACATGTATTTTAAAGATCTAATTTAAACATTAATTAACATGACGGTGAAAAGCTACAGCCTATTCTGGCCATATTGTTGAATAAATTCAAAACATTCAAAATTTAATCAATTATGGTCGAAAATTGACCACGAGGCGACCTCCGTTTTTAATTAATCCGTTCTATTGAAGGCTCTGTTCAAAGCATCCATGAATTGCTCATCTTTGTACCTTTTTTAATAAATTTTTCAGGGACTGAATTGATTTGATGGGACACTTTCGTAATCATGGGCATAATACCAAAGGGGTGCAGGCTAATATGAATTTGTTTCATAAAATTTTATTTTTGTTTCCTTGAAAATATGAATTAATCATGAATATTTGTTGTATGGAAGAGGCGATGATTTGTTTGAAAATTATTTCATTTGTGGTCTAGTGTCCGTATCTAAGAACATCTCCTTGTGAATGAGGTCCACTAAAGAAATGTAGCTACGAGAGAAAAATATCGGTAAACTTTAATAATAAACTTACTACGAAACTGTAGACGTAGTTAAATGCTTGTAGAATTATTAAAACTACACTTTATTGATTCTTTAACTGCGCTAAAAAAACGGCGGTAAAGAAGAATGAAAATATAAATTTAGAGAGATTTTTATGGTTACTAAATGGTTAACGGTTTTGTTATTCTCGAAAACAATACAAATATTGTATAACTTGTTAGTACATGTCGCGCTGTTTCGCCATCCCGCCCCACCCGCTGTCTGCCCCAGTCTTTAATGTAACTTCAACTTCCCGCATAACATACATATGTATGAGCCAATATATTTCTCATCAAAACTTTCCAAAAAAAAAACAAACTGATAGAAATTCATCATTCACAGTTTCCAATACTAGAATCGTATAAAAACGACCAGAGCAATATCCATTGCCTTCAGGCCAGTTACGTATTCAACAAATATATTTCTATAGCAACCGAAAAACAACCTAAAGTCTTTCAGAGTAACGTTCAAAATTACTTACTTAAGTTATAAATGAAAACTAAGTTTGACTTTCAATTTGTGTAAGCAAAAATGATCTTTATTCAATTGACATAGAGTTTGCGTAGAGTGAAAGAGTATGACTAGACAGAGAAAGGTTTGTTGACGCAATCAGCTTTGTCAGGTCACAGAACGGTCAAAGGTTTCGGTGCTGTTTGCTTGGACACGGAGATACATACAATATAGTTTATGGAAGGAATTAAAAGCACCACTGATTAAAGATGTCTTATTTATTCACAGGACTGATCCACGAATAAACTTGGAAGAAAATGGATAGGTTTTATCGAAAAAAATTAAGTTGTTTGGAGAAAATTATTTTTTATGTTTCTTTTTTAAAATAAGTGGTTTTTCTGAGGAAATTTCTGATTTTCTTCATTGCTTTATAGAGAGATGGGTAATTTTACTGCGAAACAGCAGTATCGGTAATGATTAGGTGAATTTTGTAAATATCTGTATAATCATATCCCAAATGCAAATAAAAAATATGTTTTAAATTTATTATAAACAAAATTTTCCATATGATTAAAAAGAGACCATACTTCTTTGTAGCAGCATAATTTTGAAAATAGTATCAAGTTTTATGAAAATTCAACCTGCTAAGAAGCGCTATTTAATTTAAAACTATTCATTGCTTATGTTACTGAACATCACACGCATTCTTAGCTAATTAGAAGCTAGTCGAGTTCCTATGAATAAGCAACTCACACACACGTACTTTATACTCGTATATACTTGCACACAGCATTATTTAACGTAGCATCCGCTTCCCGTAGCACATGGCGTAGCTTTTGTAGCTCGTGTGCTACGAACATCGTAGATATGCTACGCGTCTGATTTGTATCTTTATTGTTGAGTAAAACGGAATTTCCAACGGAATTACATATTCCCTTTTACTTAACAATATAGATACAAATAAATAACAAAAGTACATATATATGTATTCAAGAATTAATTTAGTTAACCTTTATATTAAAATATTAAAGCTATTTATTCACCATTTGGGCCAAAATTGAATTGAAATATATTTACAAAATAAAAACTCTGAAATATAACCAAACCTATCTATACAAACCGACCTATATATACAAATATATAAAATTGAATAGTCTGTTTGTAATGTTAAACTCTACTAAGTGTTTATGAAAGAATGTACGATACTTACGTTTTTTTTTTTTTTTTTTTTTTATTTTTTTATGTTTGACCCTGCCATAATGACTCTACTCTGCCTGATGGAAAGCATAAGCAGAATTCAAGAGTGATGGTCACCATACTGCGAACGCAGACAATGCAACAATGCAGCATGGTGACCCACACCATGGCGGGCTAGTGATGCTTTCGCATCATTGGGCCTCCGGTCTCGCACTCACCAACGAAACACGACAGCATGATCGCTGTCATTTTACGTTGATTTTCTGTGCGAGGGTAGTACCACCCCGGTCGAGCCGGCCCAACAGTGCTGAAATCAGCGTGGCTCTACTACCTTCGACGTCAAAAAAGCTTTTAATTTTTGTTTGTCTGTCTGTTTATTCCGGGTAAACTCTTCAATGGTTGGGACTGATTTTGACGGAACTTTCACTGGCAGAAAGCTGATGATATAAGAATTTACTTTGGCTATTTTTTCAGACTCGCTCGCTCTACGGCTTTACCCATGACCGGCATTTTTGTACCGCAAGTTTAACTTAATTAAACATGTTATACCTTATTTAAGATGGAAGAATTGTAAATATTCTGTGTGAGAGAGAAAAATAAAGATTTATTATTATTATTATTCAACCGTAGCAACATTTGTAGACCGGCGCTACGAACATGTTGCTATGGCCTAATCTTAATTATTACTTTAACTGACTTCTTTTCAACTGCTTTATGTTTCAATGTGAGTTACTGTTGCTCAAGTCTCCTTTTATACACGTGCCTTAGATATTTTGTACGAAGCTTTTAAAACTTCTTGGGTACGATATAAATATTTAATAACAAAAACGAACTTATTTGGAACAAACTTTAGATTTATATTGAAGAGTTGGTGAATAATTTCAATATTAAAATTGAAACTCTGACCTGACCTGATAGTCTAAAGCTATAGTTACGTAAAATTTTGATGACGAAACTAGGTAATTAATTGGTTTTAACTATAACTACGTGGATTGTTTTAGATGTTAAGTTTGGCGAGTAAACATTAACGACTTGACATATATTTAGCTAGTAAATAGAAAAATATTGTCAATTAACATCCAGACTTATGTTATAAATTTGAAAGTAACTCTGTCTGTCTATCTGTCTGTTACGCTTTGCGGTTTAACTGCTGCAGATATTTAAATAAATTTTATCATGGAGATACTTACATTTTTAAAAAAGGATATAGGCTATTTTCGACCGCGATAACTGACATACACGTGGACGGAACCGCGCGCGAAAACAAGTCGTGTTTTTTTTTTAATATACGCTTTAATTTTTTATAAATATATATAATTGAACTTATCACGAAATTTTTTGTTCCTAGATGGAATTTGAACCCATGATATCTGGCTCAATAGTTATAATCACTAACGAGATGACTGTACATCAAATGAGATACCAATCTATGAACGCAAATGCGGGTTAATATTTGATCTAATTTCCTTTACGTTACCCTACTGCACAGCGGCTTCCTTCACTTTACTTTGATCTCTGAACGATATTGAACACACCTATATACGCACATTGCAAGCTACTCAAACTCGCACTCGATACAGTTTGATCGCGATTCGATTAGTAGGCGGAACGCTTTCTCGTAATAAATGTCTCATTTGTCAAATTTTATGGGCGACCCACCCTGTTCGGCAATGTTTCACGACGGAAAACCTAGACTCATTTCAGAAGTGCTTTGTACGCAAAACCCAATAATACTTATTAGTATATGTATTAGACTGTGTATAGTAGATTGAAGAAGAGGCTATATTTTTTTTTTCTTTTTTTTTATAGGAAATCACTTTTTAGCAGTTAAATTTAAGTAATTTATACTCTAGATTATCGGGAACTTGTTAAAATACGTTTTAGAATTAAACTCACTTGTACCTATTCTACTTCTTGAATTTTATTATAAAAATATCCAGTTAATAATAATAATGCAATAGAGTGAGACCGGCCAGTATTGAAGTTTAATGTATATGAAAGTTTATAATTAAAAATCAAACTTAGTGCAACCGTCCTCAACGAGCCAATCGTCCTTACCGAAGTATACCTTAAGAACGAAGCCTATAGAAGCGAATACATTTTGTGAGTATGTAAGTTATATTTTTAGTAAAAAATTTGTAAATTTACAATATTCGATAAAAAGGTAAAAAAATGGTTTAAAATATAATTCGACAAAAACATCCAAAACTTATAAATGTTTTACACTAATTGTTGCCCGCGGCTCCACCCGCGTGTGTCGGTTATCGCGGCAAATGGTAGCCTATGTGTTATTCTGATGTAAAAGCTATGTTACTGTAAAGTTTCATCCAGATCCGTTCAGTAGTTTTTGCGTGAAAGAGTAACAATAATCCATCCATCCATCCATACTAACAAACTTTCGCGCTTATAAGATTTTTAGGATCTATAGTTAAGATAATAATGTTATGCAAACGACTTCTATTAAGATAATAAAATTATTTAATTGATCTTTTTACCCGACGACGGCAAACCCAAGGAAGGGTTATGATTTTGAAAGGCTATATATGTATGTACATATGTTTGAAAAGCCGTAGTCACACGTTACGTAGAAACGTACCATAACACTTCAACAACGCATGACTACGGTTTTTGAAACTTGTTTTATACTTTTTCAGCATCAGTTTTTGTCGTAGTGGGGTTTTAGTTCTTACTGTTTTTTTATATTAATTAAATAATATACAATAAATGCAATATAAAAATCAAATAATATTATTAGCACAAGTATTAACGATTCCCATCATTTTATCACATTTCTCGTCTGCCTGTCGCTACTTGACACAAATCTCTGCAAACATTATTCATATATTCATTCTTATGATTTGGTATCGAAATATCTCCTCTGTGAAATGCTAACATTAAACATACGTATGTAATTACAAAAGCGAGATACGATGTCCTTTGAATACAGAGAGGGAATCCTCCAACAGAATTTCGTGATAATACCTATGACATAGCTGCATGGTCGAAACACGTATTAATTAATATCAAAACGTTCTCAAGTTTTTATCTAACTACTGCGAAACCAAAATGAGGGGTAATAGTTTTGGCAATCTATGATCGTATGTATCTTTCGCCGTAGCGCCTGAACTATTAGACCAATTTTAATGGATGAAGTATTTAGGTTTAAAATCATGGCCTGGATGACATAGGTTATATAAATTCCATCAAAAGTTTTACATAATCGGGTTATATTTTTTTGTTACTTTTTCTTGTTTTTTCTCCGCAGTGCTGTTGTACTGTGTTTGCTCTATTTAGTCGACTCTCATGACACTCACGGAATAAATAGAGGTGATAGTTTGTATTCTTATTCTTTCCTAAGATGGTAGTAGAGCCACGCTATTTTCAGCACGAACGGACTGGCTTGACCGGAGCGGTAGGTACTACCCTTGCACAGAAGATCAACGTAAAATGACAGCATTCGTGCTGTCGTTTTTCGTTGGTGAGTGCAAGACCAGAGGCCCAATGATACAGACCCATCTCAATAGGCCGCCATAGTGTAGGTCACCATGCTACATTGTTGCATTGTCTGCATTCGCAATGAGTATGGTCACCACCACTCTTGGATTCTACTTATGATTTCAGAGTAGAGTCATTTTGGCAGAGCTATACAAAAAAAAAGATGGGTATCACTCACACTTGTGAACGCGATGATTAAAATCCAGGTACACTATAGACACTCTGTAACAAACGACCTTACGGCCATAATGACTTTATTGCGCTTTAATGTCGCACGTCGTTGAGCTACAAACAGTTTCATCGAGACCTGGTAACATTAGCGCTCTGCCCTGATTCCACATTATTGATGGGCGAAGGATTACTCGATGCTAAAGTCGTTCAGTGATTGATATAACAGGTCGTTAAGGCTTTATATATTTTCCTGGAAGGATCAGCCCGGTTAGTTTAACGGCCCACCTGATGGTGAACGCTTCCGAAATGTATTTTCCATTCAAGGCCTGTTCACCGGTAGTTATTATAAAATTTTGAAGTAAATCATGTAGTATAGTTTGAAATTTATTATAATATATGTGTTATGTAGGTCTAGTGGTTAGCGTAAGCGACTGCTGATCAAGAAGTCTCGATCAAGATTTCGATTTCTGTGTCGGACTGCTCTTGGGTTTTTCTTAAAAGAAATTCTTGATAGCAGCCGTTTCCGTCCCGTGCTTTGGAGAGCACGTTAAGCCGTCGGTCCCGGTTTTCATGAACATCTATGGCAATCGTTATTGGGAAGTCAGTGCCCTGAAATATATTGACAACTAGCTCAACCTTCGAATTCAATTCACCCTCAGGTTGACAACTAGCTCAACCTTCGAATTCAATTCACCCTCAGGGTTGTGGAGGCCCGATGTCAGTCGCTCCATGTAAAAACTGATATTCAGGTAAAACCGGTTGAACCAAATCTTGGGAATAATAAAGGCTAGGAAGATGATGATATGTGTAATGTTTATATATGTTTAAATTTTAACACAAATTCACCCTTTAAATATTAAGAAGATGAAAGAGATAGAGAGAGAGAGAGAAAGAAGATGATGTTTAACTTTTAATGAAGTGACTAATAGGTTATTACTATTTTTTTTAAATGAATGCTCCCCACTTAGAAATAAATATATACCCTACAGATTTTTAAATTATTCCCTACAGTACTATATAAATCAACCTAGGAACAGTGCATTACATAGTTAGTGAAAAACTGAGCGTGGTGACTGCCGTCGCTACAATATTTTTTTATGAAAAAAAAAAACAAAACGAAACGGTACTGTGCATGCTGTAAACGAAATTTCGCACAATGGTATCGCACGAAAATTCCATAGACAAAAAAACCTCGACGCCTCTCGCCTACTACTACGACTAAGCCGTGGATTTCGTTAATTTCGTGAAATGAAAATTAAAATTGCTTCAAAAATGTTCCTGTGGCGCTTTTGCGAAATTGAGACTTGCAGTTTTTGAAATTCAGACAATGAACGAGTGTTTCATCAGTGTGTAAAGAGATAGAAGGGTGTTTGACTTTGTCTTGAGACAAATGAAAAGTTGATCCATGATGACAAAAAATAAATCGGATAGATCAGCAAAGTTTACTCAAAACTATAGACGTTTTGCCCTGTGGTTTTACCTACCATACATGTGTAAATATCATTCTTCCGTTTCTTTTGTTAAAACATTCCAATATACATAATATGCCATGAGGCCGTGGTATCACGCCTTTCAAACTGGCCCATATGAGTGTAAGAATAGCTATTCTACGGCTTAGTATATTTATCGTTGTAGTATTTATTTATTTGTGTTGGTAGTAGAGCCACGCTGATTTCAGCACGAACAGGCCGACTCAACCGGGGTGGTACTACCCTCGCACAGAAAATCAACGTAAAATGACATCATGCTGTCGTGTTTCGTTGGTGAGTGCGAGATCGGAGGCCCAATGATGCAGAAGCATCTCTATCCCGCCATGGTGTGGGCCATCATGCTGCATTGTTGTATTGTCTGCATTCGCAGTATGGTGACCACCACTCTTGGATTCTGCTTATGCTTTCCATCAGGCAGAGAAGAGTCATTCTGGCAGGGGAAAACAAAAAAAAGTATTTAAAATCTTTTTTTTTTACCTCCTCCGAAAAAAACCTCTGTCTAGACCGTCAAATGAGTACATGAGACAGATTTTCTTTCTTTTGTAGATGTACGGTACTTTAAAAAATAACATATTCGTAATGTGACATGCTTTATTCAAAGTAATAACATAAAATCAGTACACCTGTCTCTGACAATCCTTTGAGCGACAATGTTACGCCTATATGAAAAAAAAAGTCCATCAAAAGGGGAACAAGACGGGATAAGCGAATAACTATAGCCTGAAAGCGCTCACAAAGGGACCTGTCAAAAACATCGAACCTTTGAAATAATTGCCCTTAGATTAACCTGACGAAGAGAAATGTACTTTTATGTAGCTGTCGTTTATTATATTTGGAATATTGCTTTTTGACGGTTAATAATTGATATGAGGGGACGCCTAATTAATGACTGACTTTTTGAAGTGACTTTTTATTTTAATTAGAGAATAGAAACTTTAATGAGTTGAAATAATATCTGTAACTTTAAACAAGTTTAAACTTGGTTATGTAAACCCTAAAAAGAAAGTTTTGCACCGATCGATACAGTTCGAATTTAGATACGACATACATCGCTTCTAAGATCAATTTCATTATTTTATCTATTTTTGCTTCAGTTTTTGGGGTGGCCAAATGGCAAAAAACGGAACCCTTATGGATTCGTCATGTCATTGTCTGTCTGTCTGTCCGTCCGTATGTCACGGCCACTTTTTTCCGAAAGTATAATGTTAAAACTTGGTAAGTAGGTGTAATCTGTGAACCGCATTAAGATTTTCACACAAAAATAGAAAAAAAAAACAATAAATTTTGGGGGTTTCCCATACTTACAACTGAAACTCAAATATTTTTTTCCATCACAGCTCTTCACAGTCCAAGAGTGTTCATCATACTCATTGCAAATGCAGCATGATGACCCACACTATGGCGCTCTATAGAGACCCTTCTGCATCTTCAGGCCTCCGGTCTCCTACTCACCAACAACAATACAGCACACAGCACGAATTCTGTCATTTTAGTATGATTATCCGTAAGAGAGTAGTACCGCCCCGATCGAGCCGGCCCGTTCATAATGAATATAACAGAAGTAGTTACTCAATAGATCTCTTTAAAAATAGTAGAGAGTTTCAAAATTAGACATATATTTATACACTCAAGGCTGTATCACCGGTGAGGTAAGGGTTAAGCACCCTCACGTTGCCAACTTTAATTTGGTTCCACCCCACGTAACACGCAGGCCTTTTGCCGTCTACAGTTCGCTGAATTAAATATACAAACATTGAGAGTATATTGAAAGGCTAAGTAAGAAAGAAAGGTAATTAATAGAAAGGGCTTTTACGTATGGATAGCTTAAACTGCTGAAGATCACAAAACAGATTTTTTACAACCAGCAAGGGTGTTGTTGCCGATAAGCTCTCTAAAACGTTTGTAATTTTAATACAAACAATACATTATATTACAGACAGTATGAAAAATGTGTCTATTCATGAAATGACCAGATTTGTCACATAACGCCTATGCCCAATATTTTAATTAAAATCATTTTAATGTAATTTCATATGCATTATATTATTGGAAAATATCTTACTATAACAAAAAAAAAATTGCTGGACAGTTTTTTCTTTTATTTTTCTTATGGCATTGTCTTTTTGTGGGCAGAGTATAAATATTCGACGTAACCTACATACTTTTAAGAATAATATAGTAGGTCTTGATTTGATTAACCGTCTGCAACGTACATCTGTACGTGTCTTGAGTTTCAATGAGATGTCTTCGGTTGTTTAATATGTTTAAAAGAAAAGACATTCATAAAAATATATATTTTAGATGCTAATCACTTTACAAAGAAATCAAAAGAGGGGTGGCATTTTTTATGTTTTCAGCAACGATTTCTTACATAGATTTTATATTCTACGGAACCAAGTATTTATAAAAAACTTCTTATAAAAAATTACGTCAAAAAAATTATATTAAATCCCAATTAGCAAATTAATCTTAATCAAATTACTTAAGCAAAGTATGTCAAAAGCGCGAATGAAAATCTCCTCATTAAGTTTCTCACCGAATAAGGCCCATTTCTATTAAGTTATGAATTTTATTAGATTTAACTTTTTTAGAAGGCTTCAGTGGCGTGTCGTCTTCTTAATTAATTTGGCATTTAATGTAATTTATCGTTACCCCTCCATGCTTTTCTTAGACGCAATTTAAATTAAAAAGGAGTCCTTTTTTTAGGAAATAACCCTTTTTTAGATCATATATTGACATTTCCAGTAGGTTTGCTCTGTAAACAAATCGTGATGACGATTGCTTTAATTCATCCCCTACAGGATGTTTTAATTTATTTTGATGTGTGCCTTATAATAATATTTGTCGTGTGCCCTTAGGGATTGAGATTTGTATTTATTGGAGCATCTCTTGTTTAGGAGATGCTGTGAATTATACCTATACAGTATATTCGATGAGAAATTTAATTCATTGGTCTGCCTCGTTGGTCTAGTGGTTGGCGTATGCGACTGCTGATTGTGAGTCTCAGGTTCGAATTCCGGGTCTGGCCAAAAATATTTATTGAGTTTTTCTAAATATAGATATGCTTAATAACAGCTCGGAGTTTGGAAGTTGGGGTCTTAGCCCCCGTGCCTCGGAAAGCATGTAAAGGCGTCGGTTCTGCGCCTGATCTATCTCTCCGGTTGTGTCGGATAACCGTCACACATGGATTATGAAAGAAGGAACAGAGAGTGCACCTGTGTTTGAGCACACACTTGTGTCCTACGTAGTTGGATGGTCTCCGTTCAGACTGGCCGCCGTGGCTGAAATCGGCTAGGAGAATATCAAAATTCAATTCATTAGATACAATACCTTGAAGAAGTTGCTAGAATCAATATGGCCGCCATTTATATATCACATTTGATGTTAATGTCATGACTGGATAATGTTTGTAAACCCTGGTAAACAATAGTTATATACATATAAATGAATCGCTGAAATGTTTGTACGATCATAACTTCCGATCGGCTGCACCAAATTAAATAATGCTTTTTTTGTGTTCGTTATTGTTAGGACAAGGTTTATGTACAAGAAAAAATAAAAACGGGAAAAGCATTATTTTTTTGTTCGCGACTGTACGCTGCCTCTGGAAAACTGAGACAGATATGTAAATATGGCGGTACGAAGTTCGCTGGATCAGCTAGTTTATTATACAAGAGTGCAAAGTTGCTTTTTAACCGCGTGCTTAATTTTGAGGACCGAGCAAAGCGAAGGATTCTAAAATTACTTCCTAAGCGTTAGGAAATCAAAAGAACACGAAGTGAAAAATCTTTGCACTTGAGTGCAACAAGTAACTTTACATCCCACCACAGCGAGCAAATGAATAAATGTAAAAAAAATGGCGCGGGCAAGCCAATAATAAAAAAAGTACAATTACGTTTAATGATGTTTTGAATTTACAAACTTAGTGCACACGATGTTCTAAATTCAAATTAATTTATCCTCTTTTCATTTACGGCTTTTGCACTCAGATATCGAATGCCAGAAATACTCTTTCCGAGATGGGGGGATGAAAATAATGTTTTATATATTTATCTAATGATATTTAAAGTAGAGGTTATTGAATGTTTGACCGTTGCGCATCATTGATGAATTTACGATAACGTTACAACACAAATGTTCAACACGTTTTTTTACTAAAAAGTTTTTATATTGCATACGGGCTGCCAACACGAGCTGACGCACCGCCCTTTTTCTATTGTCGAGGGCACTGGAAGAGGTTTTTTCCATAAACCTCACACAGACGGTTAAAATCAATGAAATGTTTCCTTAACCTTGGTATTCCGTGAGGCCGTACTATGACTTCAGTCAAACCTGGCATATGTGTTGAAATATTCCACTCTGAATTCTAAAATGAAGAATGATATTTTAATTCCCTTAATTATTGTGCAAAATATAATATGTGTATAAATATAATATTTGGTTAGCATGCAAGTTGAAAATGATGAGTTAAAAAGTCATTCACAATAGATCGTTTAGAGGTCAAATTTCAAACCCATAATTCATAAAGTTTTGTATGTTTTGTTTTATATTGATGGGCTCAATAACCTAGACTGTCACGGAATGTCAAAACAGGTTTTGTTGTAGCTGTGTTCACATAACTTTTAAATTTGGCCCATGTTGACGGAAGTCAGAAAGTTGTTTTTTTATTTTAATTGTATCGATATGGAATATGTATCTTCTGAACTTTCAAATATTATAACTCTTCCGTGTACTATATTTACTTGAAAAAGTTAAAATGACTACTGACGACACTCTTAACATACTTAGTATACATATAGATAATACCTCGATTTTAGATTATCAATTTCATGTTATCGATTTAGAGAATTACTGTGTAGTAAACGGTACAACTCAGATAATTTGCCAAAGTTCGTACAGTACTAAGCATTGAATATTTATTGCTAAAAGTTTCTGTCGTGTCGAGATAGTCCTGACCCTTTGTCTACCATAGACTTAATTTAATTAAAGTAACAATAAAACTTGGACAATAAACACTATAAGCGTTATTGGAATTAATTTAATTAAAACTCTTCGCGTAAACTAAAGTATGAAATTACTTTCTGGTACTTACTAACGCCGTAAAGGCTTATGTATACTCGCTTTTAAATAGTTTACAGTTAGTCGTAATTATGTAATTCTGTGTAAGATTATGGTTTTTTAATACAAACATTTGATTATAATTTATGTTAATTTTCTATTTAAAGTACTACTATTAATACTGATCTCGAATTAATTATGTGAACAATATCTCTCGCTTTTAGCCTTTTTACCGTGTAAGAGCCATTTTGCCTGTGCATATTTATATGACTAAATTCGACCGAAATAATGCTTCGGCTTCAAAGGATACTTATTTTAATCAATTATTTTATTGTTTTAATGAGGTTTCAGGTAACCCAACCGTTAATATCATTTTGCGAAAAGGAAGACTGCTTACAGAGCATCAATGCTCATGTGTCTCTGGACCCCGTAAGTGAAACTAAATTCACATCACATTTAGAGAGACAATTGTTATAACACCTTATGTATGTACACCTAATATGAAATTTCGCTCGCAGGGTTTTACTGGGGTCTTAAGTTGCTTTGCAATCATAAGTAGCAACTAATACCGTGAGACTATGGAGATAGTCGTATGGTACCGTAATTATATTGCTTTATAATTGTTATTATTATTAATAGTTCATGTACTTGGTAAAACATAATTAAGTGTAATTATAGTGATTTGTAGAGAACTGTATTCGTAATAACTAAACTAATGAAGACCCGGTGAAGTTATACTGGTTTAATTTTTTTTTTAAAGCAAAATTTTCCACAGTTTATTGTTACTGTTCATATCTCACAGCCAACATTGAAGTAATTTTTAACATTCAAATTCAAATTCAAAATCATTTATTCAATTAAGTCACTAAGTGACATTTATGAACGTTAAATTGAAGCTGTAGTTAAGAATCATAGATCGACACAAACAGACGCCACAGCATGTGCTGTATTGTCGAGGTAAATTAGGCGAAAACACCAAAATCTACTGCCTGCCTGTGTTGATCCATAACTTCCAGTTTCCAAAATGCGTAGAGCCTCATGATAAGAATACTGCAAGCTGTTGCCACCTGAATTTCCTTTTATTAAAATGCTCCAAAATCTAACGCTCATACAAAAAAAAGAAAAGAAAAATCACTCATTGATAACGTTAAAGGTTTTAGTCTATTAAACATAGAAATCATTCAAGGTGCACATCTACTTACAATCAGTTGCAAAATCTGCTGTTGAAAATAATTCGTGACTAGATTAAAAGGCTACAGTTGCAGTTGAACGAACCAAAATCATAGTATGTCTAAAGCATCGCTGACTAGGCCGACCAATCACCCCAAGCAGCACCCGTTCACGAGTATAACGCATGGACTAGCCATCCTCTCCTTCGCCATATCAGGGGGAAAGAAACGACCCGCCCCACGACGACACCGCAAGCAATGATATTTTAGTGAGCATGACAAACCATAGTCGAGATACTGATAAAAATCACTACTAATTAAATTACCATGATAATCGCATTACCCTCAACTAACAATTGTTTGTTAATAATTGTTAGTTGAGGGTAACACATGTTTTTCATTCACCTGTATGTTTGTTTGTCTCCTTGTAACCAATTTTGCAAGTATGTTTTTTAGTTTTATTACATATATTTAATGTATTCTAATCCACAGTACAATTATAAATACTAAAGTAATTTTGTCAGTCTGTTACGCTTTCACTGCACGATTTTTATGAAAGGCATGAAAATTACTTTGACTTTTGAGAAAGTATATAGGTTGTTTTCGATTGCGAAAACCAAAATAAATACACGAGGGCAAAGCTAGTCCTATACCACTAATATGAAAAACGCGAAAGTTTGCGAGTATGTTTGGATGTTTGCTACTCTTGCACGCAAAAACTACTGAACGGATTTAGATGAAACTTTATAGTAATATATATTATACATCAAAATAATACATATGCTATTATTTACCGCGATAACGATGAACACACGACTAAACCGCAGGAAAAAGCGAGTTATATCCTACTAATATTATAAATGCGAAAGTTTGTAAGGATGGATGGATGTTTGTTACTCTTTCACGCAAAAACTACTAAACGGGTTTGGATGAAACTTTACAGTAATATAGCTTATACATCAGAATAACACATAGGCTACTATTTGCCGTGATAACCGACACATACGCGGGCGGAGCCGCAGGCAACAACTAGTATAATTATAATTATACAAATGGAGATATAAGTAGCTATAGTTCAATAAATGTAAGGTACTTCCCGCTTGATCTTCGAACCTCCAAGAAAAGAGGACCTCAAAGGTACTTGTGACTTTTGAGTTACAACAAATTTCCATGAGCAGAGGTCAACTAGTCGGCACCCTTAATCATAAACTAAATAATTTGTATTTAGTTTATGATTTAGGGTGGTTACAGATGCGTATTTAAACATCACAATAAAAAGAACGTAAAAATTATGTTTTCGGTAACTGCAGTAATTTTTAAACGTTTATTTTTTAATGTTTCTACTGAAACAAAGGCCGTTAATAATTTTATGGGCGCTTTTAAGTGTAAAAAATAATAATAATATACAGTAGTATAGAAAAAAAAACAGTTTAACTCGTCGACTTACTTTTAAGGATACTTTTCCACTAAACTAGCAGAGATAAGTCTATAGGCGTGTTTGGTAATAAAACATCGTCGATTGCACGCATGGGGTAGTGGTTAAAGCAGTCTTTGTCCACCATACTTAGTATTGTGGATTCGATACCAAAATATGACAACACTAAATGCAATCCACAAATTATTATTCTGAAGATACTTATAACACCCACGTATTATAAGTGTCTGTTTCCAAAATGTTTGTCAAGTCCCCCGTAACACATAGTTTATTCCTAGTGTGGGAATTATCTTCAAAAAAAAGACCTGTTAATATTCATACGATTATGGTAGAGTATTCCACTTAAACCGTTTCTTCATACGTCTTTGCTTTAAATAACGTTTTCACATCTTGCAATACTTACATTCGAAATTATTAAAGTTTTAATTTATTGTAAGATATAATTTTTTTTTAACATTACAAGGAATTTGTATATTTTCGAGTGCGATAATTACTAGTACTAATTTGATTTCAGCCGAACATTTTATTTGTGTTAGAATAATTCTTTATATAATGCTTTAACATATAAAATGATTTGAAAACAGTTATTATTTAAACGCAACATTTTAAAATCTGTTGTGAGTAACTTTTCGAATTTCCAACTTAGCTACTTTTCAGGTTAATTACGAAAAATGTAGATAATAAAAACACACAGTATACACACAAAGTTTTTGTTCCATTCTGATTCCACAGAGAATATAAAATGTCTAAATAATAATATATGTATACTTAAAAATATCTGCCGAACAAAAAGAAAAGTTAATGTTCTACGCCTCCGGATTTACATACTCTCTGTACTTATATAGTGATGTGATACAGTATATCGATGTAAATGATATGATAAAATTTAAATTTCGCCAATGTTACTAACATTGTCAATATCACAATACCAAGTCCAAAGTTTGTGTTCTTAATTAAATATTCAAGTTCTTTACACGGACGATGAATTAAATACACCTCCCATTTTCTAACATTACATGTGCAATACTTAAACGAATCAAAAGTAAAGTTACTAGAAAGAATCACAGGCGGCTTTTGCAATATATACTTAATTATTTGTATCAAAATGATCGATAACTTAATTCATATTTTATATATATTATCTAGACGTGAATAATATTGAAGATCTTTTACTAGAATTACCTTAAAATTACGCATTTAAAAAAAAAGGTACACTTAAAAAAAAATTACTACAGCTCTAGTAAAGAGTCTTTGAAATTGTCAATTTCCTTTCCTACTTGCCCCAGCTCCGATACAATAAAATTTTATTATCACGCTTATCGCTCACAATAAATATCGATAGTCGAACTATTGGCTTGAAATTATCGATACACATCAGCGGCACTAGCGACTTGGCGTTAAGGTCGAATCTCAAACAAAACGCGGGTCTGAATTGCCGGCAAATATGAGCTCGAAGTTAGGTGGGCACCGAAATTAGATTTATGACTTCGGGAATTTTCGGAACTCACCGGATCAGTACGGAACCTCGTGCCAGGGTACGCATTATCATATAAATGCGGAGTTGACGGAAAAATATTGCCGAAGTGTGCTCGGGCTCCACCTGTAGTCAGTCGAGTAAAATAGGTACGTGAGTCAAATAATACGGTATTTAGATGTAGCAGAGGGTGATTCAGTTAACTGTTGTATGAATGTTTTATTTGCAAAGCGTCGGAGTGCCGCCCAAATGAGCCGTGATCATCTTTGTTTAGAATTCATTCCTTTCTCTTTTTGATATGGCAATCGAGCCTTTGTTTTGAGTATTGCCATTAGAGATGAAAGTGTTCGAGGGTACCATTTGAGAGATATGTGAATTTATATTTGAACTCATTACACGAAACGTATTCGGAATATGTCACTGGCTAATGTACAAAATCAGAAGAAATTTAAGTCTCTTTACATTTTAATTTAACATATATTTGTTTTGGTCTTTATGAAAATGGATTTCTATCAGTTACTTTTAGTCGTGTTTATAATGTATTTCTTTTTATGTACATATATATATTTATATATAACTTATGTGTTGTATTTTTTTTTAATATTTTCGAGTTTCTTTATTCTTGCTCGATTTTAAAAAAATGTTTATTTAAACACTTATAAAAGGATGTAGTGTGCATTCACCTTTATCAAATCGAAATGAGTTATAGTTCAATATCTACCTAAAGATACAAATATATTCATGTCGGGTCCCTTCTTCATTGTTTAATAGAAAAAAATACGAGTATTTACCATGAAGAGTCATAACAAAATAATATGGATATACCTTCCTTTGGGGGAATACTGAAAAGATCATACATTATTTAAATTTTTTATTGTTCTTGAGATGTCAATAATAATATTTTTCGTACAGCGTGGTTTATTTTTTAGAAAGAAGTAAGGAAACAGAATAGATGTAGTTTGGTTTCAAGAAAAAGCTAAACAAATTTCAATCAATTTTCTTTCATAACGCATAAAGTGTTCATGTTTTAATTATTATAATAATTCAAATAAGTAGGCTCGTGAAGCAAAATTTTTTTTTGTAGTTTGCGTTTTTTTGGTAACTAAAAAAATCGTTTTTATGATATTATATTGAAATATTTCTAAAAGCATCCCACGTTTGTTATATTAAAATAATTTTTTACTTTTTATTATGTTTGACAACCCTATCATCTATAATAATCGATCCCGCCCACCTCACAACCTACAAAGAACACGTGACAAATGGTACGTACTCGTCCATAAAACCACTAAATTCAACATTCCACACGTATCCCACTCTTTTCTTTGCACATAAAAATAAACTGCTACAAGAAAGTATCACAAAATTTCATTGCACCTTAATATTTCCTTATTATCATTTTTTGGACACACATCGTTACATATAAAAGGCCAAAAAGGGCTCCCTTTTATATCAATTGTTTTGTACTTTCTTCATAGGGAACCTTTATCCTGTTGGGGGATTAATGCGGTATAGTTTCGGGGGAAATTGCAGGAAGGGAGGCGGGAATCCCCAGGGTTCGTATACCTAATAGTATTTATAATGCCGTCGTGTGGGATTAGGTTGGAACGTGATGTTACCACAGGCCTTGTTAGCGGAATATGTGTTTATGTTGGCAACCCTATTCGCTTAAATGCTTTTCTGCTTCATATCATTGTGAAAGGTCTTCATTAGTGTTAAGTGGGTATAGTTTTCACTAGGGTTACTTTTGTTCTTGGCGAGAATTCGACTTTTATTTTTAATGACAAGGGACAAGGTTTAATTTAATTTTATTTTTTCACAAAATCCTTAGTAAAAGTCGAATTAAACTACTAGTGAATACACAAATTAACTATACTCACCATAGAATGCTCTTAATAAAAAACGATATTTTAAAATGCATTACAAAATACCTTCATCATCGTCATCATCATCAGCCTATCGCAGTCAACTCACTTAAGACACTGCTGGACAAAGATCTATCCAACTGCACACCACTTGGTTCTTTCGACTTTCGACATCTTCGACTTTTCAAAATACCTTGTTTTAATTAAAATACAAAAAACTTTTAACTTCACAATTTAGACCAACCTGTATAATACAGAAATATTTACTCGTAAATCCTAAGTCCGTCTAACTTGTGCCCACATTATCGACTCGCCAAATTTTATTAGGTAGAGCAACCACCTGAGTAATATGCTTTACTTCGCGTACGTGAACAAAAGTTAAGTTCTAACGCGTTAGAGCGAAATTTGCAAGTTACGATTCAAATTGGCCAACCGTATGTAGTTTCTGGACTTTTAGTTCGCAAAGAGGATCATAGCGAATGTATTTACAGTTTATTATAATTTTATGTAACACTAGCGCTGGGAAGTTTTAAAGTTTTGGTACCTTAAATTATAGTTCGAATTTGCAGAAAAGTCTCTTTAAAATAGAGTCTACTTATTAAGTTAAAGCGATGTGACTTTAATGACGTCTGTATTGTGGTGATGCTGTGACTTCCGGTTCGGTCGTTTATCTGTACAAACGTCACGAAGTGCGATCCGCAAAGTTAAGGACAAAAGTGTTAAAAAATCAACTTAAACTATAAACTGTGCAAGGGAAACGAACAATAAAGACTAAATCTATAAAAATATAAATATAAACTTTACGTGTGTTCAGTGCATATCAAATTAACAGCAAGTATAATTGTGTTACTAAAAATATCTACCCTCCTTAATCAAAGTTAAAAACATTATTTGACATTACCACATCAAGGCTACCAACAACAGGAAACGCAACAGTACGTTTCGTTCCAAGCAAGTCGCGGTGCTAGTGTTGCCACTTTTGCAAAAAATATTCTACCATAATTAAATCAGTGCTGCCACTTTCACAAATATTTTTGTATCAAAATAAATTAGTGTTGCCAGTGCTGAAATTCAAAACTACCCAAGATGGAAGACCAAATGCAACTATTATTTTCAAATATTAAACTAGAGATGGAAAAACAAACAACAATATTAAAAGATTCTATAAGAGAAGAAATAGACCAGAAATTGAAACCTTTAGTGGAAGAAAACCTATATCTAAAAAATGAAGTGGAGAAATTAAATGAGAAGATAAAACGTCTAGAATTTGGGAAAAGGGAGAATAATTTGATTTTCTATGGATTTGAGGAGTCCACAGAGGAAAAAAATATAGACATAATTGAAATGGTAACAAAAACTCTAAGCGACTCTGGTATCGAGATAAACAAGCGTGATATCAACAAAGCTTTTAGAATTGGAAAGGTGAAAGGAGAAGCACGCCCAATTTTAGCTAACATCTTAAACGTATGGAAGAGAAATGAAATTTTGAAAAACAAAAGTAGACTACCTAAAACTATATTTGTTAATGAAGATTTCAGCAAAGAAGTTTTAGAAAAACGAAGAGAACTCATACCTCAGCTAAAAGAAGAAAGAAAAAAGGGACGTATAGCGTTCATAAAATACGACAAGCTGGTACTAAAAGACAAAGAATTTGATATGCGGGATAAACGGAAAAGAGAACAATCTGACTCTCCAAATAAAAATAATAAAAATGGTCGACCAAAAATTAATAAAATAAATGCCTTTGAAAGAATGTACAGAAACAGATCTCAATCAACATCAAAATTAAATAAAGAATAGCCATTAACACACATCGGTAGCCGGAAGATCCAAACAAATAAAGACAAAATATCTAACGAGACAACTAAAGTTAAAACACCTCCCCCAAGCCGGCTGGTCCCCGTGGGGGATAGCGACCAATCCCTTCCAGCTAAAGTGCCAGAAAATAACATGGCCTTCAGTACAAAAACAAGAGTAAATACAATGAAAAGAGAAGAAAAAAGAAAACTCTATATTGCCACTCTAAACTGCCTTACGCTGAGAACTCAAGAGAGACTAACCGAACTAGAATTAGCACTTTCAAATCTTAAATGGGATATACTAGGTTTGAGCGAAGTTAGAAGATTAGGAGAAAGTATCGAAGATCATAAAGAATACATTTTATATTATAAAGGCGAAACTAAAGGAAGTCATGGAGTTGGTTTTATGGTTAAAAAGTATCTAAAAAGAAACATAGAAGAGTTTAAGGGCATATCAGAGAGAATAGCTGTACTTAATATACATCTGCCAGCGTACAAAAATAAATGGTCGATTATTCAAGTTTATGCTCCCACTGAACAGCATGATGAATCGGCAAAAGACCTCTTCTACGACCAATTGTCATCAGTCTTAAAAGAAACGCACAAGAACGTTTTGGTAATAGGAGATTTTAATGGCAGAATAGGAACTCAGCGAACTGGAGAAGAAAATGTAATTGGCAAATTCGGTTTTGGCAGAAGAAGTAAAAATGGTGAGAGGATGATAAACATGGCTTTTGAAAATAACCTTGCATTTATGAATAGTTTCTTCAACAAAAATACAAAGAAAAAATGGACATGGCAATCTCCAGATGGATCATATAAAAATGAAATAGACTATATAGCAGCTAACAACAGAAAATGCTTTCAGAAAGTAAACATCATTAGCCAATTGAATTTTAACACCAACCACAGAATGGTAAGAGCAGTAATAAATAGTACGGAACCAAAAAAAAGCAGAAATAAATATAACGTAATGAATAACATCATAAAGCATCAAATAGAAGCAAAAAACAAGGTCGTAGAAATTTATGATAAGGAAATAAACGAAATATTTGGAATATCACACGGTAAACTGACGAAACCTAAGACAAGTAATATAGAAAATGAAACTAAAACTTTAATAGAAGAAAGAAAAAAACTTTTAAAAATGAAAAAAGACAAACATAATCGAAAAGCCATTTCAGAAATAAGTAAAAAAATAAGCAACAGTATTAAGAAAGACAGAACTAAAAGAAGAATAAACATTATCAACTACCATATAAAAAAGACGGGCGGAGTAAAAAAAGCCTTAAAAGAACTCGAGTCAAAAAAATGGATACGAAACATTAAAAATAAAATAGGAAAACAGGAGACAAAAAGAAGAAACATAATCCAAACTGCAACTGATTTCTACAGGACACTTTATGCAGCAGAACCCAATACCCAGAAGGCAACTATAAATCTTGAAGACGACGAGATAGAAGATATACCAGATTTGCTACAATCAGAAATAGAAAAAGCGATACAGAGTCAAAAAAATGATAAAGCACCTGGCCCAGATCAGATCTCAAATGAAATGTTAAAAAGTTCTATAACTATACCTGAAAATCTAAGGAAACTCACAGACATCTATAATACCATCCTAAGAACAGAACTTATACCACGGCAATGGACCAAGAGTACAATTATATTATTACACAAGAAAGGAGACAGGGACAACATTGAAAACTATAGACCAATAAGCTTAATGTCAAACATATACAAAGTATTTTCTAAATTGATTTTAAACAGACTTTCAGGGTTATTAGACCAGCAACAACCAATGGAGCAAGCAGGATTTAGAGCAGGATTTTCTACTATCGATCATATGCATGTCCTAAATCAGTTAATAGAAAAATGTACAGAGTACGGTAAGGCGTTATACATAGCATTTGTGGATTATAGCAAAGCATTTGACTCAATCTATCACGACTCTCTCTGGAAGGCTTTGGTTGAACAAGGAGTCTCTAAAAAATACATACGTATTATGAAGAATATATATGAGAAAAGCACAGCACAAATAAAATTAGAAACAACGGGTGAAGAATTCCCAATAGCTAAAGGTGTGAGACAAGGGGACCCGCTATCTCCAAAACTTTTCTCTGCAATCTTAGAAAGTGTATTCAGGAATCTGGAGTGGGAACAAGTCGGCATAAATATAGACGGCAAAAAACTCAATCACTTGAGATTCGCGGATGACCTAGTCTTAATCACTGACAACGCAACTACGCTCCAACATATGCTGAAACAGTTGACAGAGGCAAGCAAAAAAGTAGGGCTCACTATGAACAAATCTAAAACAAAGGTAATGACAAACAGGGATGAAATAACTATAACACTGGATGATGCAAATATTGAATATGTGAAAACCTATATATACTTAGGACAACTAATTGCATTCAGAGACCAAACGAACATAGAAATCGAAAGAAGGGTAGCTAATGCATGGAATAGATATTGGTCACTTAAGGAGATATTCAAGAGCGAACAGTTTCCCATGGCAGCGAAGAAAAAAGTGTTCAACTCATGTGTCTTGCCATGTCTGACATATGGATGCCAAACTTGGGCACTGAACCTAAAACATCTTCAAAAACTGAGAACATGTCAAAGGAGTATGGAAAGGAGCATGACAGGTGTTACGAAAAAAGATCGCATAAGATCAGAAGAAATACGATCCATAACCAAGGTGGACGATATAATAAAGAAAGTAAGACAGTTGAAATGGAGATGGACGGGACATATGACAAGAGACAGTAGAGCAAAATGGACTAAGATCATAACGGAGTGGCAGCCACGCGACGGTAAAAGGAAAAGAGGCAGGCAGGCAAAAAGATGGATGGATGACATAAAGAAAGTTGGAGTCGTTACCTGGCCAAGAAAAGCTAGAGATAGAAAGGAGTGGAAACAGCTGGAAGAGGCCTATGTGTCACAGGACACGCTGATCACTAAAACGAAGTAGCAGATGTGTTAGTTCATAAGTTAGATTATTATTTTATGTATGTTTAGGTTCAGCAATAAAGGCTTAATAATAATAAGTTTATGTAACACTAGCGCTGGGAAGTTTTAAAGTTTTGGTACCTTAAATTATAGTTCGAATTTGCAGAAAAGTCTCTTTAAAATAGAGTCTACTTATTAAGTTAAAGCGATGTGACTTTAATGACGTCTGTATTGTGGTGACGCTGTTTGATTTTAAATTCGGTCCTGGACTGTTACCGAATAATGTATCCTACCTTGATGGTATCACGAGTAAAAATCAAATGTCTGGTTAATTGATAATGAATTGCTTTTAGGAAAATCTAAATGATAAATGATATTTATTTATGTGAGTAAATTTTTAACATATGTTTTACACGGTCGGACTTTATAGCTGGAAGGTGCCGATATTTCCTACGACTGACTATAGGAGAAAATGCTGAAACAAACCATAGAGGTTTTTTTAGGTCCATTAACATTGATTAATGTAAGTATAGTATGGGGTCTTGGTTAACATTTTAAAGAAAGGACCATAGTTTTTTCTTATGGTATAGATGGCAAACTGGCAGACGTATCACCTGTTGGTAAGCGATTACCACCGCCCATGGACAGCCGCAATACCAGAGGCGTCACAAGTGCGTTGCCGACCTTTAGGGGGGATGGGGAAATGGATGTGGGGAGGGGTTGGGGTATGGGCTTCCGGTATCCTTACTTACTCGGTGAAACAAAGCGCAAGCACTATTTGACACCGATTGTCTGTGAGGCCGTCGTATCACTCCGGTTGAGCCGACCCATTCATGCCGTGACTCTCCCACGGAAAAGTTTTGAGTCAGCCTTTCCAAATAAACGACGTACTAGCCTCCATCGTTTAACCTAATAGTCGAAGATCTCAGTCAGCCCAGACTTACATCATTTTAGGAGAGAAACAAGTTTTAGAATCGGTAGTCTAACAGTTATTCAGAATGGAATGGATACTCACTAAGTTGAAAGCTAAAACTTTAATCTCTCCTAAAATGACGTAATTCTGGGGTGACTGGAATCTCAGGCTTTAACCGGTACTAGTCAAAATCAACGAAATACATTTTGAACGGCCATGGTAATACTCAGGAAAAACAAATATTTATTAATAATATAAAACACTCTTAGATCATTTCAATCCTTACTTAATTTATTTAACAAAAGATAGTCCCTCCGTGTTTCATTTCATTCAATATCTAATCAATCTTGATTTCCATTAGATGCTTCAGTAGTCTCAAGTTCTATGAACGATTGAATCAACTGAACTTGTTCATTCGAGCATATTAATCTCACGATTTGTGGCAAGAAAACCCACGCTCCAACGATAATTAACCAATATTGTAATTTTCATCACTTAATAAAGTGTAGTTTGTACAGAGTTTGAGGAGTAACTGGGTGATGAATGATAAATATTGATGATAAATATTATTGGTTGTATAAAAAAATTCTAATTACTCTTTTATGCTTTACCTCAGACAATAAAATTGCTAAAGCAATCACAGACAGTCAAAATGTCCTTTACATCTCTATGTACTTAACAATGTATATTTAAAATAACCAGCTTAACTTGAAACGAGATGACGATGTGTGCAAGAAAAACAAAATGGAAATTTTACAAGACTTACACATGCATGTTGGAGGACATGTCGACTGGCAAACTGACTTACAGAAAGCAAAAAAAACCATCAGATACGCAATAATTTTAATACAAATAACAATTTCATATATTAAAGCAATAAACCTCATTGTTGTAATAAAGTAAAATATAGATACATTCTAGAATTAAAGTCACTTGTACTTATTCCATTATTTTAATTAAATTGACACCTGACCGGTTTCGCCTTATGGCATTCTCTAACCAAAACCGGTCAGGTGTAAATTTAATTAAAATAGTGGAATAAGTACAAGTGAGTTTAATTCTAGAATGTATCACAACAACTTCCATGAAGTGCCGACAATCGAGAGTATAAATTATAAAATAAGGATATATATAACAGTGCTGTAGTGTAAGAATTATGAGTGTACCGTACATCCGAATAAAAAGGTTTATTATTAATGTTAATATACTTATATTTAAATATCTATTTATGTTATTATTAACATTCGTGTTGTATGTTTGGAATTTAACGGATACAAAAGTAAAGGATGACTGCTCTGAGTGTTGTGAATTCAAACCTGACGTGGGACGACACTTTGCGTGTTTTTCAAATTGCTGTTCTGAGTCTAGGTGTTCTTTATGTCCATTATATACAGACACAGGAATATTCCTATCTTTTTTTTTTTATGTTTGGCCCTGCCAAAATGACTCTACTCTGCCTGATGGAAAGCATAAGCAGAATCCAAGAGTGGTGGTCACCATATTGCGAATGCAGACAATGCAACAATGCAGTATGGTAACCCAAACTCTGTAAAAAAATTAAGAGATTACACATTCAGTACAGAGTACAGGCTAAATCAAACATATTTGACTCTTTTAGATTTTAACCGACTTCAAAAAAAGGAGGAGGTTTCTCAATTCGACCGTATATATCTTTTTTAATTTTTTTATGTGTGTTCGCGGATAACTTCGTCGTTTATGAACCGATTTTGATGATTCTTTATTTAATAGAAAGGAGATATCCTAACGGTGGTACCATGATAAGGACACTAAGATCTGATGATGGCATCCAAGAGAAATCGAGTCAAATCTTGAAGTCGGTTTTATTTTTGTTAAAATTTTACTTGTTTAATGTATGATCCTGACAAAGACTCTACTCTGCCCAATGGAATTGGAAATTGAACCCGCGATCTTTGTCTAAAAATCTAATTTTTAACAGAAATATTCCACGTGTAACGTTGTTAATACGATTTTGTTAGGGTAACTTGTACCATAATTACATCAAGAGAACGATGAATTAACTTTAATATATTCACTAACTGAACCCAGGAATTTGCAAAACGTGTCTGTATATACGCGGTCTTAATAAAGGAATACACATCTCCACTCATAGTTATAATATATTGGACAAGTTGCAGGGCACGGGGTGCTTATTGAATTATATCCTTATCTGAGTCCATTGTTGTAAGTTTTAATGAATGGCCTTTACCGGCCGTAGGCTTAAGCGCACGTGGGCCACTTTATGGACCCAGTCTTTATTAATTTATAGCTGCGGCTTAAAAATAACAACATAATTTAGTGTATTTTAATCTTAATTAGGGTTTAGAGGTAGGCGCATTAAGGTAAACAGAGTGTTTCAGTCGGAAGTTCCTTAGAAAAAAAGGTTAAAAATGTTGAAGGGTTAAAAAATGGAATAAATATATAAACTTATCCAATTACGACTGCAAATCACAATCCGAAAAGATAAGATGAAAGATTACGTGTTTCATACTCGTAATCATTCATCTAAATTTGATTCGAATACATGTTATAACATTTTTCTTGCGAAAACGTAATTTGACTATGATTATATAAAAAAAAAATATATGAAATTATCTAGGTATATAGTAAATTTAGTATATTGAGTCAGTTTTAGTAGCCAATCGACTTCGGAAATATTAATAATTTATGATTAAAATTAAATATATCTACGTAATATTTATTCCAGTAATGGGAATCTGCAGCTGTCTTTACAAGTGATGTTCTCCTAGCCGATTACGGCCACGGCGGCCAGTCTCAACAGAGACCAACCAACTACGCAGGAGATATTATAGTGCACAAGTGTGTGCGCGAACACAAGTGCACTCTCTGTTCCCTCTCTCTCATAATCCGATGGGACGGTTAACCGACACGACCGGGGAGAGATCAGGCGCAGGACCGACAGCTTTACGTGCTCTCCGAGGCACGGGGGGGTTCAGACCCCAACTTCCAAACTCCGAGCTGTTATTTAGTGTTTCTATAATCAGAAAAACTCAATAACACTTTTGGCCCGACCCGGGATTTGAACCCGAGACCTCTTGATCAGCAGTCGCATACGTCAACCGCTAGACCAACGAGGCAGTTTTCGTATACTTAAAGACGCAACCCAAATTTAATCTTACGTCAAACTTAGATTACTTGTTGGTTGTTATTGAAACAATGCGGTTTTGGACTAAAAGACAAGTTATCTGATGAATTTATGGACTCTCCGTAAATTATCGAACAAGGTATTCGCGGTTTCTCCTATTAATTAAATCGTGTAATTTGATGAAATTTATCGCGGCAGTGCCCCTACTATTTAGTCTGAGACGAAGCAATTACAGTTTGAAACCATTGGAATTGGTTTCGCAAAACTTTACGTTTATACTTCTCACAAATTGGCAGATTCAATTAAGTATTCCTTTATAAAGCTCTTAAAAGAAAATTGGGCTTAATACCTTTATAGAATTGCTCATTTCACTTTGTGAAAAATTCTTAATGAATTTTGTAATTAATTAGTATGTTGAATTATATATTTTATCGTGTGATAGCCGTTCTTTGGCACAAATTAGCTGGTTGGATAGGGATGCTACCACGGTTTTTTAAAAAACCGAATTTGTACAAATTTTTCCTTGCTTTTCATCGATCGAATGATTTTACCAGAACCCAAATGCACCATTCCCTTACGGGCTCACGTTAATTACCGTAAACATACATACTTATATAAAATTATCAGATCCACGCAACTTTCTCTGCGTTTTTTTCTTAAACATGATTTGCTCCTATTGGTCTAAAATTCCAGATGACAACTATCTTGTCTTAGACACAGCAAAAGCATTTGAAAAAATAACGTAAAAATTTGTTAGATAGTTTTGGAGTTCAACGTGAGCAACAACGTGACAAGAGAATTATATATATATTTTATAGATTCATTAAAATTCCTTCAAGCTTCAGTACGTTTCTTAAAAGTCTTCTAAAACAGTTTAGACAGTAAGTAAAATGATCTAATATGCGAAGATGCAGATAGACAGAGGCTGTCAAAATCTTTGTCAGCCATCAAACTTTTTAGACAATATTGTTAGCTAACAGCTCGATTTTCCGCTACGGAGTGATTAATTAAACGAACTGGAACCACCGTTAATGTTTATTCGATCTTATTTTGTACATGATAAATGCTATTTTGGTTTAAATGATAACTGCCAAGCAGTTAATCTATTGTCCTGAGAGAACGCCTAAGTGTTAGCCATGAACATAAAAATATCCATTGTGTTTGTCATTATTCAAGTAAAATTGTTTTGATCGTAAATAGTTATTGAGCAATTGATTACAATTAGTTGTATGAACTTTAATTCTGTTGAACGAACAGTCATTTAAATACACTGTTAGTTTACTTTCATTGGAACAGTAAGATTTTTCCTGATGTCCATCCAGTTAGTTCTCTAAAATTTCTAACAGAATTTGAATCATCTGTTATCTGATCATTTTCGTGATTAAATAGATGTAACTTCCAATATTGAAACACAGCCTTATTCATAAACGTTATTCAACTTTAAGTACTGTATTTTAACTTATAAATATAATAATAAACTGCCTCGGTGGCGCAGTGGTAGCTTACGCGACTGCTGTTCTTGAGGTCTCGGGTTCGATTCCCGGGTCGGAACAAATGTTTGTATGATCTGCAAATAGTTGTTTCGGAGTTTGGGTGTTTTCTATGTATAATATGTATGTATTTACAAAAAAAAAGAGTATATAAGTATTCGTATCAGTTGTCTAGTACCCATAATACAAGCTCTGCTTAGTTTGGGACTAGATGGCGTTGTGTGTTAGATGTCCGAAATTTTTAATATTATTTATTTATAAAGCTGAAGAGTTTGTTTGTTTGTTTGAACGCGCTAATCTCAGGAACCGCTGGTCCGATTTGAAAAAATATTTCGGTGTTGGATAGTCCATTTATCGAGGAAGGCTATAGGGTATATATCATCACGCTACTACTAATAGGAGCGGAGCAACAATGAAGAATATTTAAAAAACGGCAATATGAGGCGCAAACGAAGTTGCGTGGGTCAGCTAGTTATTCTATAAAAATAATTTAGAAACGTTGCTTTAAATTAAACAAAATTTGTAAATAAGGCTGATATACCTTTTCCAAAAGGTGTCACACAGTCAATACATAATCCTCCGCCTTGGTGTCCAGTACATCCCAGCATCCTTTTTATGTCTTTAGTCCTCTGAAGGAGGTACATTCCTGTCCAAAACCTAATCATTATATTTTGAAACGTTTCAGCATTACAATCTAGTATTCAAACGATGATATTGTCACGTACTTACAAATCTGATAGATATTTGAATACTATTGTGAATGACAAATTCGATAGAATACTTAAATAATCTAATACGAATAATAAATCATGACAGATATAAAATATAGTTAACATGATTATATATGTTGTTTACCCTATAGACGTTATAGATGAATATAACAGCATAAAAAACTCAATTGAATGCATTTTTATGTACATCTACAAAAATATATCATGTATGTCTTCGTGTGTACTACATGCTATATTTTTCGAATAAGACTATTATATAATCTATGTAATCCATTAGTGGGCCCAAAAACTTATTTCTAAAGAGCATATATTCGACAGAGGACTAATCAAGGCTGTTGATAGATCCATTCACAGAATAACCTGTATTGTCAATTTGTGAAAAGACCGCATTGTAGAGTTTAAAGTATATTTTATGACAAAACTACTTCATATAAATTATGATAATTGTTAGGAAATAGTTTAGTTCAAAATAAATGACAGACTTGTTCTCTCAAGTCTCGTAGTTCGTTTCCTAACCAAGCATTTGTTATGTTTATAGTACTAACCTTGATTTTTCACAACAATATTTTTTTTTTTCTCCGTGCTCTAAATTACTTTAGCACAGCTTCTCGAATAAATAAGTTATTTAAAATCAACCAAAATAAGCCGACCCTTAGGAGCACAGTATTTTAAATCTCAAAAGGCCTCTTTAAAGACTAGGGGCATAGTACCTGGAAGTTCTTTTAGAGTACATAAAAAGGTCACCCACCTCGGTAAAGCTCTTAAGCGCATTGGAAACGAAACGAAATTTCGTTTCATGGACAAAATTTAGTCGCATCAATCGGTTTAGACAGCACGCCACCGCGCATGGAGGCGGGATGCCACCCTCATAGAATAAAATGGTTTCGTCAGACGATAAATTAAATTACTCGAACACTATTTTGTATTTGAAACTGTTAACCAGCTTGTAATGATACATTTGTACTGAATAATTTATATTGTTGCTAACTCTGTTGTTCAAAAGTCTCTGAACTAAAATAAAAATCAATAAACATTAGTTTAGTCCGATCAAATAAAGTTCCAAAAATGCTTTATCAAAAAAAATCATACCAAAATATGAATGAATGTCACCTTCTACTGAATCGTGGTTTTATAATTGTTAAACATCTAACAGAATGAATTAGCGTGTAAGCCAGAACACAAGAAAAAAGAACATTTAATGAAAATATGAAAAAGCTATCACCCTTAATAGCTATAAAATGATACCTGAGTTTTGAACTTAATTTCTTCAAAAGCAGATGCCAATAAGACTGCTTACACATCTATTTTTAAGCTTTATATGAATTAGGTTTAGTACTTAGCATGGCATTGGAGGTTAACAGAAGGTCAGTAAAATTGATTATTGTTTGACCACAAAAGTGTTGTGTTATCACCTGTGCGGTCATGCCCACACACCATCACCTGCCATTAAATATTGACGTCTAAGCTAGTGCACAATCGTCGGTCTGTCTATTCTATGGCCGGGGCGGCTGCGAGCCGACGCCGGCGCGGCAGCGGGGCGCGGGCGGGGCGTACCTGCGCCGGGCGCGCGTGGAGGGTTTCTGTATTGATTATTTGAGGGCGTTCACTTTCGCCAGTGTTTTAATGTGAGCTATGAAAATGTTTTTATTGGCAACTTGGCAGCCCCAGCGCCAAACTGAATAAACAGACGAATAAATGTACGCAAGCTCTCGTAATGCCCGATTATTCATTTTATACCGTCTCGCTTATTTGTCGATGCGATATTTTTTCCCTTCGATTTTCGTTTCGATAATGTCTCTAAAGAGCCTTACTTTGTTAGGAGCCTTACAACTTTGCTTTTCAATGATTGTTTCTCATCTCGTTGACTTCGTTCATTCATTTCTTCTTATTTTATGTATCAATAAATCAAAGAGAATATTTTTTTATATTGTCCTCGTCACAGTATTCAACGTTTATTTAGTGCAGTTACTGTAACATTATTTGGCTTTTAAATAATTATAGATCTTTGTTGCAATGTTGAGTGTTTAAATAGTGCTCTCAACTCTGCTCCGTTGGCTACCGGAGTTTAAAGCCAAATACTGTAATTACATTGTTCGCGGCGCGTCGAGGAATGTTCAGAAACATTGTTAGGTACTGACGCGTAAGTAACCCGTTTACACATTTTATGTAACTGTAGTTTTCACTTTCATGTCTACCAACGTTTTATTACTTTAATTTATGTTAGTCATAACACATTTCTAATTTGTTCTTATATTTTTCAACTTTGAATAGAACGATATACCTTTTTATATTTAAGGCGGTAAAGTAATTTCGTGTCTTATAATTCCCATGGGTGTCAAACAAAGCAAAACAAAAGATAATATTCTTTTAATCTGCGAAGAGGATAGTGAATGAAATACACGTACATAGTTCTCTTAAAAGTTATCTATTCTGTATCTACATAATAATATTACCTATTAACCTGCCTCGTTGGTCTCGCGGTTGGCGTGAGCGACTGCTGATCATGAGGTCTCGGGTTCGATTCCCGGGTCGGACCAAATGTTTGTATGATCTATAAATATTAGTTTCGGAGTTTGGGTGTGTTCTTATCTATAATATGTATGTATTTACAAAAAAAAAAAAAGAAAAAAAAAAAAGTATATATGTATTTGTATCAGTTGTCTAGTACCCCATAACACAAGCTCTGCTTATCTTGGGACTAGATGGCGTTGTGTGTTTAGATGTCCGAAATATTTATTATTATTTATTTATTTATTATTATTAATAACCTAGAAATAGAATACATAAGGTCTTGATCCAATTCAATGAGTTTGTCAACCTAGATGAAATTCTCAAACCTTTGACTATAAAGTATGTCTACATAGCGGTTCAGTTTCCGACACCGTAAGGTCTCAAAAGCCACATTGACATGTAAATTTGGCGCGATAAATTCTAAAAGCTTTCTTTGAAAGAGGATTATGGTTCTTTTATAGCCACCTATCTGTTTATTCAGGTAGAGCGATTGAGAGTGTCTAAAGAATTGTTTGAAGACTTATATTCTTGGATAACTCACTTGATTTCGTAATAACGGCAACGGCGGCTTAGGTTCAAATTGTATTATTTGAAGAATGTTGAATTTGTAATCACATTCATACTAAGAAATATAGACATTGGGTAAAAAAATCTTCATCCTCTTTTTAAATAAATATTTCGGACATCTAACACACAACGCCATCTAGTCCCAAGCTAAGCAGAGCTTGTGTTATGGGTACTAGACAACTTCTGATACATACATGTTGTACATAGAGACCCAAACTCCGAAACAAATACTTGTAGATCATACAAACATTTGGTTCGAACCGGGAATCGAACCCGAGATCTCAACATCAACAGTCGCCACGCACGCACACGCCAACAGCGAGCCAACGAGGCAGTTAAAATAAATATACTGCATGAAAGCTTGTATTTGGAAGACCTAATGTCAATATGTAAAAGAAATGCAGAATGATATTTTAACAATTATCATTATTTTGTTCTTTTATCATCAGCCTATTGTAGTCCACTGCTGAACATAGGCCTCTCCCATACACGCCATCTGATCGATTTTGGACTACTTGCATCCAGTAAACAATATAGGTATGCCCATAAATTAAAATCCATTATTTGATCCATATTCAAATGTTATCCATCATGACAGATAAAACTGTCATGATAGATAACATTTTAAAATGAAATTGATGTTCTGAAAACTAAAATGCATAGAATTTGGTCGAAAAATATCTATTTACATCTATTTGCCGGGGATTCATTTTCAAATATGTACCAAATTGATATACCTTGATTTTTTTGTAGATTAGTCTATTATATTTAATATAAATTTCGTGTCACTTTGTTGCTCCGGATGAACTTCGAAATTATTCAATCATTTTTAGGTTTTTTTAAATGTGTGTTTTATTGATGTGCCTGACATAGTATAACTAACTAACTTCACGCTTAGACCTTTAGAAGACGTTTATGATTAAAAATAAACGTAGACGAAGTTGTATGGGTAAGCTAGTATTTACATAAATTAACTTCATTCTGAACATAATCAATCTTTTTTAATAGCAACTCAAATCGTAAAATGACTGAAAATGAATTCTAAAGAATAAAATCATTATTATATAATTTAATAAAATTGTAAATATTACAACACCCTCTATATAGTTCTTATTGACCTTTTCAAACAACACCTTTTGAAAGACCAGAACCACCCACCCACGTAAATTATTACACCTCAGTCCATCCAAAGTTTGCTTAAAAGATATTGCTTTTTGCTGTAACCACCTACCGTATATTTTATCGATATACTTTAGTTTGATGTATAAAATAGATTTCTGAGTGTTAAAACTGGAATTACTATATTGAATATATAAAGGTAGGTAATAACTTTGTTTCTGTTGATTTTTTATCAACATGTTATTGACTGACAAGGTGTGCCTTAATTTATTTTAGTTTATAAAACAACTTAATGCACAAGTGTCCTCATAATCATCCTATAGCAGTCCACTGTTGGGCATAGGCCTTCCCCGTTGCAAGTTGTACTCCTAAGGACTGAATCCCCATGGGATGCTTCTACTCTTCTTTGATGATGATGAATGATGATAAATATGGTTTCAATCAAACAACGTATTCAACCAGCGTCTAATAAGAGTTGCTTAAATTTTTGTTTTATTTTAAAACTCCTTTCTTAAATTCAAATTAATACGAGTACATGGTCTTATTTCAAGGTTGACTGCTTTAACAGGAATACTTCTGTCTCTAATTCGAAACGAATAGTTAAATTGTCTTTGTCTGGATACATTGTTTCAACTTTAACAACAGGTTTATTTTAGGTGTAGCAACACTTGAAAGGGGTTGCCATAATTGTTACGCTTCAGTGAATTGATGGTCTGTGCTACACCTGTGAGCTAATGTAATCTTATTGCTCGATTTACTTGTCAAGAGACATCACGTTAAATGTTCATTGATCATATAAATGTACTTGCAAATATATTAAATATTTGCAGATCATACAAACCCCGGTATGACCCGGAATCTGTTTTTGTATGTTCACAGTGCATTGCACTTCATTTGTGACAAACTAGAACGTAAAGAATCAAGATATAAGTGATACAAATAAAATCTAGTTACTTCATCGATTTCGTAGCCATCTATGATAGAATTACTGTACACCTACAGGTTACCGTCCGTTTTTTACCCCCTTTGCCTTAAAAAATATCTTTTGTAATTATTGTTCTATCAGTACATTGTTGCATGTGTATAATTTTTGAATACATTGCGTTCATTTTATCCACAAGCGTTTTACATAACACATAACCTCAGACTAATCGTTCCACACAATTTCAGGCTTCTACCTGCGAAGATAATTTATAATTTATGTGAATATTTCACAAGGCTATAGGCAGGAAACATTAATTTCCGGCGACATAACGAGATCTCTCGCAAGCTACGCAACGTGGGCTTCGTGTTTTTCGACGTGTATTGTGACTTAGAATGTAATATAGATTGTAGATATTTATTTGTGGTGCTAAATATTGATTATATTTACAGCTGACTGAGTAATTGTCAGATTGCGGTATTCTTTGTTATGTTTTACATAAATATGAGAGCGGATTTGTTTGTGTTTCTTTGTTACACCGATTCGATTATCATCTTTTTACGTCATCGATATTAAAGAGAGGGACATAGGGACATATAGAAGGGTACAGTTGTGGATCCTCCCTTAAGTGTTAGCATTTTTTTTGTACAAGTGTATTTTTCTGTATTTTTCATGTAGGTTATAGTGCGTTGATGCCCTTCAAGTTTTTCAGCAGAGGAAGAGGAAAGTCTAAGCCTCTGATAAACTCACTCTTACAATGAAAAGCATTGCAAAAATTGCTACAGTTACGAATAAAATCATAAAGTTCAAAAATTTCATTTACTTTATAAAACAAATAGAAAAAAAAGCGGCAAAATGCGAGTCAGACTCGCCCATGAAGGGTTCCATATCAGCAAGTAACTTATTATAAAAGTTTATTACATCATATTTTTTTTCTATCTTATTTTAGGAGGAGGAGGAGTTACAAGGGGGGAGGGGCACACACTTTACCACTTTGGGAGTGTCTCTCACATTAGAAACCTCAATATCATTTTTGAAGACCTATCCATAAATAGCCCCTACGCTTCTTTTTTTATTTTTTTATTTGGCCCTGCCAAAATGACTCTACTCTGCCTGATGGAAAGCATAAGCAGAATCCAAGAGTGGTGGTCACCATACTGCGAATGCAGACAATGCAACAACGAAGCATGGTGACCCACACCATGGCGGGCTATTGATGCTTCTGCATCATTGGGCCTCGAAACACGACAGCATGATCACTGTCGTTTTACGTTGATTTTCTGTGCGAGGTATACGTGTGAGTTTAAGGAAAATAAAATTTTTGAGTTTCAGTTCTAAGTATGGGGACCCCCAAAATTTATTCCTTTTTTTTCTATTTTTGTGTGAATATCTTAATGCGGTTCACAGAATACGTCTACTTACCAAGTCTCAACATTATAGTTCTTATAGTTTCCGAAGAAAGTGGCTATGACATACGCATAGACAGACAGACAGACAGACATGACAATCTATTAGGGTTACGTTTTTTGCTATTTGGCTACGGAAACCCAATAATTACACTCCTCAAATTCTTTTTATTGCCATAAGACTTATATTCCTCTAATCGGATGCAGGCTCTCATAGAACTGAAACAGTCTAATAAACGTCACATAATTCGTCCATAAAGGGCCTTATTTTATTACTGGCGAAGACAAAATGGGTTTTTTGGGGGCAATAATAAGTTAAAAAACCGCCCCTTTCCTAATATCGTGGCAGAACCGACGAGCCACTCGAAACGGTTCAGACGTGACCAGTATGCTAAGTGATAACTTTTGTCTCTGTATTGTGCTGTGTAGAAGAAATGAAGATTGGTCGGTGCGTGTTTAAATGAATAATTGGTACCATGAGATATGCTTTGATACAATCTTTTTGTGGTAAAATTTAATTACTTAATCGATTCGTTCGTTTCTTTATATGATGTTCCATTCAAATAAAAAAAATAGTAGCTTGAAAACTACTTTCGAAAATCTAGAGTTACAATTTTTACTACTAACACATCCTTCCATTTCTTATAATAACTGATATTTTGGTTACATCTTCTAATATATAAAATTCTCGTGTCACAGTTTTCATTGCCATACTCCTCCGAAACGGCTTGACCGATTCTCATGAAACTTTGTGAGCATATTGAGTAGGTCTGAGAATCGGCCAACATCTATTTTTCATCCCCATAAATGGTAAGGGTCACCCATCCTTAAAAAAAAATTATGGCGAAACCACGTTTGCCGGGGCAGCTAGTGTTGAGTATATAAATCTCGTAAACCCTAAGTCTTGGGGGAGAATAATGAAAATACGTGATTTAGTGCATAATCACACTGTTACTGCACTCTGTAAATTTTCATTAATTGAAATCATTTTGTCTTTATTGCTTTCGTTTTGGGGCTAGAACTATTTTCCTTACTGTCTTAAGACAATTTTATGAAAATTAAATATTTTGTCACTTTAATCACTCAATTTCTTTGAAAAAAGGGTCTTCTTAGATGGGAAAAATAAAAGTAAAATATAAATAGGCCATTTAGTCCCAAGCTGGGTAGTAGACAACTGATACAAATACATATACACTTTTTTTGTAAATACATACATATTATACACCCAAAATCCGAACAAATCGTGACCAAGGCAAATAGGGATTCATTTTTATATATATAGATTATTATTTGATACTTTATAAATTAGTACGCTACCAATGATTGTACTAATCACAATCAACGAAAGATATGCTACTTTATTTACATTTTTACTTCATCAATATTTGACTGCCTCGTTGGTCTAGCGGTTGGCGTGTGCGACTGCTGATCATGAGGTCTCGGGTTCGATTCCCAGGTCGGACCAAATGTTTGTATGTTTTACATCTATCTACTATATTTGTTTGTATGATCTGCAAATATTTGTTTCGGAGTTTGGGTGTTTTCTATGTATAATATGTATGTATTTACAAAAAAAAGTATATATGTATTTGTATCAGTTGTCTGGTACCCATAACTAGCTCTGCTTAGCTTGGGACTAGATGGCGTTATGTGTTAGATATCCGAAATATTTAAAAAAATATTCAAATATCTATTGAGCTCAGATCAATTATTTTCAAAACCAGTTCATTAGATTCAAACATTATTCCATACAACCTCTCAGATTTTCACTCTTTATAAAATTAAGTAAAATAATAGCAAGTTGGTTTGTGTATGGTATGCCTCAAAAACCTTAAAAAAATCTGAAACAATAGAGACCAAATTTTGACACAATATACAGGCAGCTTCTAGGATAGGTTTTTTTTATGTTTGGTCCAGCCGAAATGACTCCACTCTGCCTGGTGGAAAGCATAGCAGAATCTAAGAGTAGTGGTCACCCTACTGCGAAGGCAGAGAATGCAACAGTGCAGCATGGTGGCCCACACCATGGCGGGCTAGTGATGCTTTTGCATCATTGTGCCTCCGGTCTCACACTCACCAACGAAACACCACAGCATGATACTTTGTATCAATATGCTACATTAGAGCTTGGCAGAGTGCTCCTAGTATTTTAAAAATTATATTTACTTATGCATCTCTTTATATGTCATTTTGATTGAATAAATATATACAACTCCTTGATTCACTTCCTTAGTGTAACATTTTCATAATTTTATATCGTTATAAATAGCTGCTCTGACTTCAATGTTTATTCTCGAAAAGATAAATAACTTAAAATATCATTAACAAAAGTTCTTACAGAAAATAATACCTAATCGCTTTCTAAATAAACTCGCTGTAAAAGAAATTTTAAGTAGTATAATTTTCCCGACGTCGATCTTCCGATCCAAAGACGGATCTATTAAAAGGCCGAAATTAAATTCGTAAACTTTTAGATTATTTATTCCTTCCCTTAAAATTATTTAAGCATATACACAATAAACTTTGCAGATATTCTTGACATTATTTTTTGCGTGATAAAGTTCAGTTTTGTTTGAATTAGCTGTTTTAAAAAATTGCTTTTCACCTGTCAGGGGTCAATTTTGTTTGTGTAATGGATTCCTGTTAAGTGCTCACTCACACGAGCCACTGGAGACACAGACTGTAGGGAATATACGATGACCAGACGGTTTATGGTTTAACTTGGTGGTTCTATGTGTACGTGTTTTTTTTGCATTAGGCGGCAGATAAGGTAGCGTTTTTCTATGATTAACAAACTTTCTTTATTTTTCTAAATTAATTGCAGTAATGAAAATAAAACCGCTTCTTAATAGTTTAAAATTATTATCCTAATCTAATACTGTAAATGCAAATGTAAGTTTGTAAGTTACGCTTTCACGCGAAAACTACTTAAGCGATCATCATGAAATTTATACACATATTTTTGGAGGTATTAGAAGTAACATAGTATTTTTATTAAATGTGAGCGAAAACGCGGGCGATTGCTAAGAGTTTATAAAATAAGAATTTTTATTTTCATTCACGGCTGACTGCGTCTCACTTTTCGTTAATTTTACAGTCGTAGAGTCGCTTAATGCAATTTCAGTGAATATCTGAAAAGTAGAAGTCTGTTACTATCGGCACACAGTTATAGTAAATATATTATGCATGAATAATACTTTAGTTACTTTTGACGTTAGTTTAAAGTTCAATACTATTTGTATGTTTTTTTATAAACTGAAGCATCAAATGCTTTTATGCATTAATAATGTCAAACTAAACAGTTTGCTTATATGAAGCTAATCATTTCTTTTTTAAATTGCTGACAGTTTCGTCGTAAACAACGAGTTTCATCACGTATACACCGATACTATATCGTTATTAATGTCAATATAACAATATCCACTTTAGTTGAAGATTTATTTTATGTCATCCACGCTCTCACACACCGCTAAGTGAATATCGTCATCATCGACAAAGGATCTCCTTGAAATATCCAGTAGACCAAGCTGCCTGCCGAACAACATATAACTAAGGTATCATATGGATAAATGTGCAGGGAATCCTCGGGAACCCTTTTTTTTACATGTAGAAACCCCCTCGGGCCCTCACCCTGCCGGGGTTTGCGGTGGGGCGTTGTGTGGGAATCGAACCGACTAAAACCACACGGTGTGCCACTCTGCACCTGAGAAGAGAGGGATCCGGGAACTGCTGTTATTAAGATCTCTGGAACCCCCCCCCCCCAGAACCCTCAGACAGCAAACCTAACCCAGTCCATTAGATTCATACCATCGATTATAGACGAACAATTCACGAGACGGAGAAATGGAGCGCGAAGCTACAGAGAATCCACGATTCTTTACAATTATTATTAGTTTATTCTTTCAGATAATAGTAGATTTGAGCACAAACTGACCGGCTCGACCGGGGTGGTACTGCCCTAGCACAGAAGATCAACGTAAAATGACAGCGTTCGTGCTGTCGTGTTTCGTAGTTTGGTGCGAGAACGGAGGCCGAATGTTGCAGAAGCATCACTAGGCCGCCATGGTCACGATGCTGCGTTATTGTATTGTCTGCCTTCGCAATGAGTATGGGGACCACGACTCTTGGATTATACTTATGCTTTCCAATAGGCAGAGTAGAGCCATTTTTGCATTTATGCACGGAAAAAAATATCATGTGCTTAATCGTTACCTGTTCTCTTCTTCTCTCTTTTTATCCTTTAGAAAGTCAATACTGTCTATCTTATCTGTTGTATTCATACAAATAGGTACTTGCTATCAACAATCTTTATCATGTTGAATTTATATTGTGTCGATAGCCTAGTTCTAAAAGGATTAAATAAATAATGTATGCGTGGTTTTTACGTTAAAACATAAACCGCGAATAACTTATACCTACCCAGAATTTAATTCCTGTCTGCGTGAGTTTTGATTAGCAACCCTTTCAATTAATATTTTGGAATTTCTGCCAATTTTACACCACTCCGTGTAGCGAGTATTTTGAGCCTAAAAGGATTGTTTAAATAATAGATCACGAGAGTGCCAACGAAAATGGTGAAGCTATTTAGATATATTGGAAACATGAAACATTTATAAAGGTGGATGATAATATTTAAATATTCACACGTCGTTCTAAATTTGTAAGGTCATGAATTATTTTGCATCAATTTAGGTTAGTGGCATATATTTTTTAGTTATATCTATTTGTTATCGAGTCGTAACGTATTTTACATTTATACAAAAATTTTGATTGAGGGGAATAATCAGCTATCTATCAATTAAAAAATCGGTCCAGCCGTCCAGTAATGCCGAAACAAATAGACAAAGAGACAAAAAATAATAATTGATTTTTCTATATAAATACCGTAAATAGTTTCATATGCATTTAGTGGAAAACTGTTAACTTAAAATTACAAACAGACACTTTAATTATTTCTTATTATATTAAAAAAGATGGATTTGTTTATTTACCACCAACCTGGCGGTTACAATCACCAATTAATAGTCCACTAATTACTAAAGCATGTTGATGATTAAAGGTGATAAGGACAGGCCTATGTCCTAATACAGGCCTGTCCTTAGAAGGAGTTTATGGCCATAGAGTTAGTTTAAAATTCTTTTCTCTTCGTATTGTTGTTATCCTGTGTAGTTTGCTCTAGTCAGCTCTTACAACACTCATAGGACCAATAATATATAGTACACAAAACGCGCGTTGAGCGCTCGTCATCTGATCATGGCCTAAGGATAGATACTTCGCATTCTTAATTTGTCGAGATCTTGTAAGAAAATCACTGCTGCTGGTTTATTGACGCTCTTGGAGATGAGACCTTTGTTTAGCAGTGGACTGGAACAAAAACTATTACGATCAAACTATGATAAGCGCTCACTGTAAGGAGTATCGAATATAAAACACTTATTTTATTCCTTAAAAATGTATCTCAAGGTTCCCTAAGCTTAATATAATAACATTAACCACAGTAAATATCCTCCTATAAAACATACCTAAAGGTTTACCTTTAAAAGGTTTTGGGTATAAAGGAAAAATGTCCAAGTGGCCTCATAGTACGGTCATCGGGAGGACCACTAAACTAATCATTAAGTTAAACTCGCATGTCTGGGCATTAGGCGGTCATGTCCATCCCATTACAGATAAAAGGCACTAGCCTCCCGCAGATTTCGATTGTCCCTTTCTTTGTAGGGGTCACTAGGGCTGCCAACCGCATACGAATTAGAGTAGGCACCGAGTGGTTTTTAATTCATTAAAAATGTGTTTGTCTAGAGTTTTAAACGTACAATATTTAAATTCAAGTAATTTCTCTCAAAATTTATTTGGTTGCTTGTAATTTTTAGTGATTAATATTAATAACTCAATTAAAGTAGGAAAGTAAATTTTTATTTACTGGATTTACTTGACTGTAAATAGTATCGCCACTGTCATCGCTGTCTAATACGTTAAGCCACTATATAAAAGACGGGTTACGTAATATTCTAAGTTATTTTCTTAAACAAAAATAAACAAAGCAAGCAGAGGAACATATTAGTAAAAGTAAGTGCGGGAAGTGAAAAATATTTTCCATTTACCTCAAAGAGAAATAACCACAAAGAATTGCAAGCACCACTTTTATCAAGGAACTCATTAATAACAAAAGTAAGAGAAACAAAAAACCCACGGTCCCCTGGCCTGTCACGTAATATTTCAACGGTACCAACCCTGTTAGGTCCAGCCCTCCAGTTAGACGTGTCTACCGACCGTGACCCCTGTGTACGGTCAGCTAAGAAAGTAGCTGTGTATGTTGATAGGGACATAATACAATTCAGAAGTCTATGATCTAATATTGCACAGGAATTTGTGTGAAATTAATAAAAAAAACACACATTTGTTATTTAATGCTATAAACTCTAAACGAATTATATTAGTATTCTAATTATCATTAAATGCAGGCTGTACCCTGCCATATTTTGCTGTGGTACGTTGTGGTTGCGTTCATAAGAAATTCGGACTAGGGCCTAGAAAAGATAATGAAAATACAATCTTTAAAGCGGGCTGTATATCTATACTAATATATAAAGCTGAAGAGTTTGTTTGATTGTTTGTTTGTTTCTTTAAACGCGCTAATCACAGAAACCAATAGTCCGATTTCAAATTTTTTTTTTAGTGTTAGATAGCTCATTTATCAAGGAAGGCTATAAGCTATATATCATTACGCTAGGACCAATAGGAGCGGAGCACCAATGAAAAATGTTACAAAAACGGGGAAAAATAATCACTCTACGTGCAATTGGAGACGCAAACGAGGTTGCGTGGGTCGGCTATTATTATTATAATATGAGATCAATTGTGTGCAGAGGTTTTTAAATTTTTGTGCATACAAAGCAACTTAATAATTGCATAATATATTTAGTACGAAATAAATAAAATCAAATAGATACAGCCAACATTTAACTGTAATGTGATCTATTTTACAGTCAAGTATTTTCTTCAAATTCACATATGTTACAATGTGTGTAGTGCATATTTGTAATAAATATACTCAGTAAATTTTGTTGCGTACTGTACGTATCTATATGACCTCTTCTACGGTATTGTTTCAAGGCAACGACGGTCTAGTATTGATTACAAGTCCTCCTTTGTACTGGGGTGATTTTGCGTCATTTTCTTGGCGTTGAGAGAAAATGGGGTGATTTAATTTTACTGTCGTTACCTGAATTTGATGTCATCTATGTTACGTACCTTTCTTTATGAGATCTTACTTTTCGCTTTCTTTACAAATTGTAATATTCTTGAACGTTGATAATGTAACGATATATGTGGGTGGTTTACATTCAAGCTCTTATTTGTGAAACTGACTATGCTAAGCTATGAACCTGTTAGGAAAGAATCATTATTAATCATCACTTGCTTAAATATAATAATCCCAGTAAGACAAGTACAATTCCAACAAAAATAAAACCGACTTTAAGGTTCGACTCGATTTCTCTTGGATGACATGGTCAGATATTAATGTCGTTATCATGATACCACCGTTGGGACATCTCCTTTCCATTAAAAACAGAAAGCATCAAAATCGGTTTATAAACAACGAAGTTATCCGTGACCACACATAAAAAAAAAAGAATAAATACGCTCGAATTGAGAAACCTTTTTTTGGAGTCGGTTAAAAATACAATGGAAATAACAATTACATTATTAATAAACAGCTTTTAATTGATAAATGGTGAGCAGTCAGGACCGTGAGTTCGATTGTCGCTCAATACGAATATTGGTCTGTACGTATTTATTTGTTCCATCCCATGTGTTGCTATGTCGAATTTGTAGATATTAAAAAAGTTAAATGCATATATATTTACGTACGTAAGTTAGTTTCATAGCCCTGACCCCTCTATGTAGTTTGAACTCTGTGAGAATTTTGTAAGAGCATTTTTTGTTATTATTGTATAAAAATTTTTGTGAAAAACAAATTGATAATCCTACTTAATATTATAAATGCGAAACTTTGTAAGGATGGATGGATGTTTGGATGGATGTTTGTTACTCTTTCACGCAAAAACTACTGAACGGATTTGGATGAAACTTTACAGTAATATAGCTTATATATCAGAATAACACATAGGCTACTATTTGCCGCGATAACCGACATATACGCGGGCGGAGTCGCGGGCAACAACTAGTAATCAATAAATAACTTACAAGCTATTTCTGTAGCAAAGAATGTTTATTAAATATTAACTTATTGATTGAAATTATGAAACGAGTATATACAGATTATTCGCATAAATAAATCCATCAGTTCTGAACAATAATTTGACTGGGCACGTTAAAATCGCGGGGCGTTTCAAAGAAAAGCAGCGTTTTTATTAAATATTTCCCCTCGGAATGGCAGTCGGGCCCGTCTCGCGCTAAATAACAAGGATACCGGACGATCGTAGATGCGGAAAATTTTCAAATAAATATAATAACGATGATAAAGAATGTTCGGAGTGTATTGGAAATTATTATTTTATATCGGAGTGCTTTCTCATGTTAAAACAATAGATTTTATAAGAGATCAGTGCTTTTTGTATTAGAGAATATTTTTATTTCTATACTAATATCTACCATCTTCACCAATATTTGAAGTTCTTTTACCAATATAAAACCACATTCTTTGTGAGCATCATCTATACTAATATATAAAGCTGAAGAGTTTGTTTGTTTGTTTGTTTGAACACGCTAATCTCAGGAACCGCTGGTCCGATTTGAAAAATTCTTTCGATGTTGGATAGTCCATTTATCGAGGAAGGCTATAGGGTATATATCATCACACTACTACTAACAGGAGCGGAGCAACAATGAAGAATGTTTCAAAAAACGGGGGAAATTTTCACGCTACGGGCAATCTAAGGTTGCGTGGGTCAGTAGTAGAGTATATTGACCCTCAAAATGATAACCGCGAGCAATATATAGTACTAGTTGTTGCCCGCGGCTCCACCCGCGCGTATGTCGGTTATCGCGGCAAAATCCTATGTGTTATTTTGATGTATAAAGTATATTACTGTAAAGTTTCATCCAAATCCGTTCACTAGTTTTTGCGTGAAAGAGTAACAAACATCCATCCATCCATCCATACTTACAAACTTCGCGTTTATAATATTAGTATCTTTATAAATAAAATGGATCGCTGAAATGTATGTACGTGCATAATTTCCGATCAGCTGCATCAAATTAAATAATTCTTCTTTTATGTGTTCGTTATTGTTAGGACAAGGTTTGTATACAAGAAAAAATAAATGATAACGAGTAAAGTCTTTTTTTTGTCCGCGACTCTACAAGCTGAGACAAATGTGTAAATTTGGCGGTACGAGGTTCGCCGGGTCAGCTAGTTTTTTTAAAGTCTACCGTGATACTTAATTTTGGTTTATATAGCGCAATTAGTTACGTTTTACGTCATCGAAGTTAGTAGTAGAGAAATGGAGTTTAGTTTCCAATCTATTTATCATCATCAGCCCGTTGTAGTTCACTGCTAGACATAGGATTCTCGCAAGGCAGGACAGGACCGCGGAAGAGCCACGATATACCTTTCATCTTCTACCTTTTGTGCTTAAAGACAAATATTCATCGCATGTTTGAAAACCTAATAATTGAATTCTGTAAAACAGAGAACAGCTTAGAACTAGTGTTGTGTTGTTGACTTTGTTGTTGAGCTAGCAGGATCTCTGAAATTTTCTCGCTATATTTCTTATTCTATTTTATTTTTTATCCAGTACTAACTTTTGTCTATGGCTTCACCCGTGTGTATCACGGTAAATAGTATCCTTTTTCCTTCCTTAAAGGCAAAAGCTCTCTATTTAAAATTTCATTGAAATTGGTTTGGTGGTTTAGCCCTGAAATTTTACTAATTACTAGCAAGTACCTAGTTTCTGAAGTAATAATACAGCCAAGCCATACAATTTTACTGAGATGTAGAGTTTGTGAAGTTAGAGTTGATGGAATTAGGGCGTTTAAATTCAAAAACTTGGCTCCACATGAGATCTGATATTTTTTCACAGGGTAAGCTATACGCAGTCGTCTTGGCAACATTTTACAAGAAAATGTTTTTGGTGGGATCATTTACTATAAATCCAGCATCAAATTCTTAACAAGTTTGATTAGTCATATTAATTTTAATTAAAAAGATTAAGCAATTAGTAAAAGGACAATTTACGTAAATATCAATAAAAAAAAAGAAAATCTGTGAGTTTGTATGTTCGAGATAATCTCTGATTTAATGATCAGATTTTTAAATTCTCTCGCTGTTATAAATGCAAATTTTGTTTTGGTAAATGAGGACAAATGAACGTATTTATCACATAATTATGTCTCGGATGGCAATCGAACTTACAAAATCTTGCTGTGCAGTGAGGATCAGTCAATATTAATAATTCCTTACGTCCTTCTTCCCTACGATCTTTCATAAATCTCTATTTATTACTCTTCACAACTTGATTTACTCTCATTATGAAACAAGAAAGTTACCTACATACAAAGCACCATAATTTCCTTCTCTCTTCATTTTGAACTTTATCAAGTCCTTCATTATTTCTTGTATTCAAAGTTTCAACATTATATATTTCAGCGGCGCACATGACATTGATTAAAACGACCCTGTCGGTATACCCTTCAGCGATTTCTTTGTCTTATACCTAACGCTAATTTTGTATCACAAAACTTCCACGTTTACTTAGAATGGGGCAATTCATAATACGTAGCGATTTTTTTTTTTTTTTTTTTTATTTTATGTTTTAGCTGCGCCAAAATGACTCTGCTCTGCCTGATGGAAAGCATGAGCAGATTCCAAGAGTGGTGGTCACCTTCCTCAATGCGAATAAAGACATTGCAGCATGGTGACCCACACTATGGCCGCCTAGTGAGATGCTTTTTTACGCCCCTTTTTTAGTTTATAATCACTATAATTTTAAAAACACATAAGACAGACGTAAAGTTATCGAATGAGGTGTTTATTGATTAATATAGATTCGTCTTTTAGAAACTGTACCGTAGAAAGAAATACTATCTTAAGGATATACTCGTAGTATAAAATGTGTATTTTATATATGTATTACTTAAATAAAAATTTTTATAGTAAAAAATTGCGGTCGTTAACTTTCGTTTATTAACTACACACAGGTTACACTTACGCCTCATGCAATACTCCTCAACTAACAAAACCTATTTCAGAATAAAAATTACTTTATTCGATGAAGAAGTTTTTTCAGCGAACATAGTTATATTACTTCACATGTCAAACTTTTAACGTTCAATTCACTAAATCAAGTAATGCATAGAGTAGAGTTAAAAAATAATGCAGAGTATGATGGTATTATGGGTACTGGTTAAAAAATGTGACACAGTGTTTAATGACTTACAATTCTTAAAATCACTCTCAAACACGCATGTCTTTTTCCACTTAAACCACAAAATAAAGTCGAGTACAGACAATAAGGAAGATGCCGAGAGGTGTCGTCCCTTAGGCTCCCCTCCTTTGATAATTTATTATTGAAACCTCGTCTCCATTCTTTTCTTTTGTAATATTGTCTCTGCGTTTCTTATTTGTTCCGTGGTACTAATTTGTTTGTTATTTTTTCTGATCGATCCCCTTTCGTTCTGTTTAATGAAGTGTGTGAGGGATGAAGGGTCAATAATCGTTGAGTAGGTATGTAATGTGAGTTCCGTCCGTCTATTATATGGTGGAAAAATTCTACGCTTCTTTTTTCGTATTTTTGCGTTTTGCTGTAATAGGCAACGTAATTATGGAATATACCTATCTATATATAAAAATAAATCTCCGAAATATATATAATTAAGTAATAAACATATTTATGTGTTCATTATTGTAAGGATAAGGTTTTTGTACCAGAAAAAAATAAAAGATAACAGGTTTTTTATCCGCGACTGTACTCTGTCTGTGTGTGTATGCCTAAATTACCCTTAAAAATATTCAGCAATAAACATTATGTAAAAATACCTTATGAGAACGTAAGAAAAACAATCATTTTCGTAGAACCAAAATAGAAAAGCTAAACAGAATATTTTGCTCTGTTTTCTTAGCTAACAATATCCCGAAAAATGTTCTCTTATTCGCAGCCTCCTAGGTATTGTTAATATAGTGTGGAGGTCACACCAAATTTGGGAAACTGAGACGTTGGCAAACCGCCAATATGGCGGCTCTACGTGTCTTAATATTCACTAATATCTGATATTGAAGAACATGTTTGCTCGGTAAATGTACAACATATGAGCAATATATTGTTTTGAAATGGGAAAAATAAGAATTGCTTTTAAAAATAAACACTTGAAAATGTAACTGTAGATATTTCCAGAAGTGTGAATTATTTAAATAATAAAAATCGTCCAAGTACGAGACGGACTTGCGCACGAAGTGTTCATTATCATTATCTATAAAAAAGCGGCCAAGTGCGAGTCGGACTCACCCATGAAGGGTTCCACAGCAGCAAGTAACATAATATAATTTTTATTTTATTTTTATACTAGCTGAACACCGCGGTGTTACCCGCGTGTATTGTTGTACCGCGGATAACGCCACGGGGCAAAGCTAGTCTAAAGAAAGTAGCCTAAGGTATTTTTTTTCTATTTTTGTGTGAAAATCTTAATGCGGTTTACAGAATACATCTTCTTACCAAATTTCAACATTATAATTCTTATAGTTTCAGAAAAAAGTGGCTGTGACGTATGGACGGGCAGACAGACAGACATGACGAATCTATAAGGGTTCCGTTTTTTGCCTTTAGCACGGAACCCAAAAAAGTTCAAAAATATCACGTTTGTTATATGGGAGCCCCCTAAAACTTTTATTTTATTCTGTTTTTTACTAGTTTTTGTTATCGCGACAACAGAAATACTTCATCTGTGAAAATTTAAACTCTCTGTGACTATCACGGTTTATGAAATACAGCCGGTTGATAGACGTGCAGACAGACAGACAGACAGACAGCAGAATCTTAGTAAAAGGATCCCGTTTAAGCCTTTGGGTACGGAACCCTAAAAACTAGACATAGTAGGATAGATAAGACTAAATTCGGCTGATTGCTACGTCATGAACTTGATTCTGTCCCAAGACGAATGATTGCTTGATGAGCATAATTTTTCTGAATAAATTATTCTTTGTATCAAATATCTGCTCTATAAAGTATCAAAATTAATTCGTCTGGTATAGAAATATATATATAAAATAATCATCCTAATAATATATCAAATGTATTTACTCCTGCAGGTATTAATAAATAATATCAAGTGATATTGTTGAAGTACACACAAATCCTGGAGAATGACCGAGTGTCTCCCCGCACCGTTAATGAAAGCCCGTTGCACCTTCGTTCTTTTAATTAAACATTTCATTAAGCACAAAGTAACTTTAGGGGAGATCTTTTTTGTTTCAAAATAACTATAAGTGAACACAAACACGTGAAAGTTAATTCCGATTCGCTGACGAAAAATTTAATAAAAACATCACCTGCGACGCGGTATTTATTCAATACAGGGGTGTATTGGGGTGTTATTCATGAAAAACTCCTTTTGAAGTTTTTAATTTTTGATCTTGGAACTACTGAACGAAGTTACAGGAAACTAATTCTGGTAATATCATTAAAAAAATATATAACACTAGCTGAACCCCGCGGTGTTACCCGCGGCTATTGTTGTACCGGGAGTAACGCCGCGGGACAAAGTTAGTCTTAAAAAAGTAGCCCAAGTTACACCCCGGATCATCAGCTACCTGCCAGTGAAAGTCCCGTCAAAATCGGTCCAGCCGTTCCAGAGATTACCCGGAACAAACAGACAGACAGACAGACAAAAATTTTTTTAACTACATTTTTGGCATATGTACCGTGTATACATACATATGAATTTAGTAAAAAGCGGTTATTTTAATATTACAAACAGACACTTCAATTTTATTTATTTGTATAGATAATCAGAATTCTATGTCTTTTGAAATCAGAAAATATTATTCTCTTCTTATATCATAAGACAACTTATGAAGTCTTAAATTAACATAGTGAATCTCGCAGTTTCAGTGTTATATTCTTGTATATGTATTATATTATATACAAAACACTCCGAGTAAATTCTATTCTTATTTATTTCCAGCATTATTATATTCAAAATTAGGTAAATTGTTCGTTGACTATACGTAAACTCTCAAGTAGTTTTATTTGTAGGCGTTAATTTGTTTTTTGAGAATTCTCCCGTTAGACTTTATGTAAAATAGATATTTTTTTACATTAAAATCTCTTTTAGACAAAGGTATAAACAACCTACTGAAATATATGTCAAACAGAAATAAAACGCTAAAACTCTATAAAACAAGGAGTTCTTTTACAAGACAGCAAATAAAAAATAAAAATTGTTTACTAAATTTAACATAATTTGTCTTACAAGCTCTAACATTAAGTTCTAGACGACTAAACTAGAAAATTTATTGGTATTTACATAACTTTCAGGGCAAGAAAATACTAACTTGCTAGCCGTAGACACAATATAATCATAAACGTTTCACCGTGAATTTATAGGACACCAAGAGAAAAATAAATCTCTGCAAAAATAAAATATTGCTTGCGAAAAATTCTTACGAATATCCGACCCTGTACAGATGTTTGTATGCAGATAGAAGTATAGGTAGGGAGACAGGTCGAGGCATGGAGGGGCACACTACAATGTGCCTCGTTTGATAAATTAGGATATTGTTACCGAATGCCTCCCTGTCGAGCAAACCAAAAATATACGATCCCCAAACACTGTGTCAGCTATTTGAAACTCCCAAACGATTCCTCTCAGACAGGAGGTCAAGATAAAATAGAGAGTCTACGTGGATTTTTTTGTCGAGTCAACATATTCTGGCAGCGTAATTTGGACTGGTTCATTGGATTGTGTTAGGCTGTTACTTTTTAAAGTGAATTCTGTTGGTATTTCATGTAGCACTCTCAACTTTGGGATTTCCACGGGTGGTTCGTTAATGTTTAATTTGTTATTTGTTTCATCTTCTTTGCAGTTTACACTCAAATTAAAATATCATAGTTTGTGGCCAGTACTACCAGGTACCTCATCGTCCTTATGTCTTTTATAAGGTTTCTTTTGACGGAATACATACGAAGAAATGTAACACCGTCAATCAAAATACGATACTATCCTATTAGAACTGACCATTGGGGATCTTTCGCCCCTACTAGCCACTGGTTATAGAGATTCGATGTGATTTCTCCGCAACAGATATGTAACCGATTATACTCATATATAGCCAAATATATCAAATAATTACAAGTCATACAGAACTCACAAGAAACATTGGATAAACATAGTTCAATTATTATATAAATTATTGTAATAGTAATATTGAATATTGACAGTTCATTCATTAGTAGAATGTAAAAAATAGTATTTGATACTATTACATTATCATATTAAAATCCATTCATTAAATTGCAGCCACATTACCACAATTCTAACATTAATTTTCATTTCAAGCTACAAAATTTTTATTAGTTAACTTTTCTTCGTAAAGCAAAGAGAACACCTCGATTACATAAACTGCGTTATCTCCATACAAAGCTTTTTAATTTTCCATTCACATACAAAATCATTCATAATTAGACACACACATTCCTATAGATAGCACAGCCCTCTAACAAATGAATGGTCCTGGTACACTCATCTGGTAATGAGTACGCTCCAGTCAGGCCGGTCATCGCGCCAACCATCAGTTAAGGAAGGTCCGACAGTTCTTTGTAACTAATTGCGATTTTGAAAGGGTGCTTTTAATATGGGATGGTAGGGAAAATGTAGATTTTTTATTACGGTCTGCGACTGAAAGAAATGTAAGTCTTATCATCTTGAATTTTACATTAAAGGGAAATGCCAGTGTATTTTTTACGTTAGGGAAAAAGCCTTCGTTCTGGGTACGTGTTGGCATGAATTTTCGAGGAAAAACAGTATCATTTCTGCGAATTATGGGTCTTGTGTAAAAAAACCTATGAAATAAAGGTTGTCAAGTTGCTGAATATAGAGAGATAGGTGTATGTATTAGTTGCCTTCTACTATGTTATCGGTGAATAATTTGAATTATAATCTTTCAAAGAAATGAGTATGATATTGCACCAAAAAACTCCATAAGCACTTAATCGATCATCATAAAAATGGAAATTCACTTTGTCTAGGATATAAAAGGCCATACAATTAGAGATTTTTAAGTTAAAAAAATACACTGTGCCAAAAATATTTGTTGACAAATGTACTTCAATTCAAGCTAAGCCACGGAAATACCTAGCGTCTTACCGTGTCTTTACAAATAATAAATTGAATTAACTCATGGCGTGGGGATTATATCTGTAAAAATATAAAAATAGGCTAGAGAGATATACAACATAATGTTATTCTTTTTTTCAATATTTTATAATAAATTAAATTCTTTCAAAGTCAGAACGTTAACGTCAAATTGTGTTCATCGATAATATGGCCACATAGACAGGTGAAATGTTCGACGTAATACACAAGTTATAAGTGAAATGCGACCGATGCGTTACGTGCGTAATTTCAATATGAAACGCGGTCGCGGATATGAACGGAGGATTGCGAATGATGGCGACGGTAAGGTCAACAAATTAAAGTTAAATAACAGTTGATTCTAATATAATCTATTTTGTAAACTTGTCTAAACTTAATTATGAATTAACACATAACACTTCTAACTTAATTGTCAAAATTTACAAAATATTTCCATAGTTGATTACAAATATTCCATACAAGAAAGTGTCGTAATCACACTCAACAACGTCGGAACATCAACAGCAATCAACAATATTATATGAATAAAATAAATAAACTCATAAAAAATAAAGAATGATTATTATTCGTCTAATAGAGGCAAGTTGAGTTTCAGTGTTTTATGTTCTTCGAGTAAAATGAAACTCTTATTTATGTATGTTCTTCTTAGTACTAAAAATGGTTAAAACAGGTTGGTTTTAACCATTTTTACAGTACAGGCCAGAGTACTGTAGCTTATAGTAATAAATCCATTAGAAAATCGGTGAAACGTAATTCAGTTCAGTCCCATATTTTAAAGCAATATGGAATTATAAATGAAGTTGGTAATTGTGAGGACTATATTTGATTGTGAATTAATCTAATCTTATCTATGCAAATAGATATAATTAGAGTGTCTGTTTGCAATATTAAAATAACCGCTTTTTACTTAATGCCCGTGAGAGAGCCACGCTTCAGCATGAATGGGCCGCCTCGACCGGAGTGATACAACGACCTCACAGAAAACCGGTGTGAAACAGCGCTTGCGTGTGTTAGTTCCGGCTAATCTCTGGAACGGCTGTACCGATTTTGACGGGACTTTCACCTATCAGTGATGATATGACCGTATCCGATGATATGATGTGTAACTTAGGCTCCTTTTTTTAGACTAAATTCGCTCCGCCGCGGGGTTTAGATTTTCTCCTAATATATTTATGATATATATGATAGCTTATTGTACAGTTGTATAAATAATTCTTGTTACTAAGTTTTTATTAAGTAAACTAGTAATAATAAATCTATAAAATATTTCATTCAAAAATCTTTTTTACCGTCAGTACCAACTAATTCCGGTAACGTCACATACCGATTCTGCTGTTAATGTTTAGCCCTGATTGTGCCCCTATAACCATCGAACAGGCAAAATGGCGGACAGTCTACTAATAAGCTTATGTAGTATCAATTATTGAAATTGACTTTCGTTTTCGATGTTTGAATAAACGAATAATGAATTAACTCAAAAGTTATGATTATTTTTGAGAGGTATGTACTACAAATCATACCATTTTACAAAATAATATTGTATATTTATAATAAGTTATCGGATTTCATATTGTATAGATTTCAGTAGATAAAAAGAAATTTATTACTAGCTGTGCCCGCTACTTCGTTTGGATTTTAAAGTTATTTTGAATTTTTCACCGTTTAAACCTTCCCTAGACTACGACAAGCATTCAAAAACCAAAATCAGCTAAATCAGCCCAGCCGTTTTCGAATTTAAGAGACATATAAGATTTATTTCAATTTCAGAGACCAACACTTACAAAAAAGAAAATGGTCTGTTTCATATACAACATCAAGCCAATCACAGATTTTCATGGATTGTAACATAATTACATCAACCCAAATTCTGGAATTCCAAGTAACATGACACTACACTTAAACAATAAATAATAAAAACATCTAATTAACGTTTAGCATACTGCGTATAACATAATATTAGTTATCACACGGTTCCTATTAAATACTCTATATGTCAGTTATTGCGGCAAATAGTAGCCTATGTGTTATTCTGATGTATAAGCTATATTACTGTAAAGTTTCATCCAAATCCGTTCAGTAGTTTTTGCGTGAAAGAGTAAGAAACATCCATCCAAACATCCATTCATCCTTACAAACTTTCGAATTTATAATATTAGTAGGATAGTCGCTTTCTTCAGCTAGTTGAAGATTCGTCTTACGCCTTTCTTTCTTCTATGTATAAGCTATATTACTGTAAAGTTTCATCCAAATCCGTTCAGTAGTTTTTGCGTGAAAGAGTAAGAAACATCCATCCAAACATCCATTCATCCTTACAAACTTTCGAATTTATAATATTAGTAGGATAGTCGCTTTCTTCAGCTAGTTGAAGATTCGTCTTACGCCTTTCTTTCTTCTATTGTAAATTAAAGATCTTTCTCTTTCAGTTACCACCTTTAGATTTCTTTGTCATTCTTATTTAATACTTCGAGGCTCGATCCTCCCACGGTCAGCCATTACGGTACTGTCCCACCATAAATCAAACTAACTGTTACCGAAAAATCCAAGCCCTCTGACCGTATAACCCCCAACACAACACAAAGAGCATCAGCTAAATATCCATTCTCATTAAAATTTAACAACAGTTATTGGCATGCAACCACAAAAAAAGTAACAAAGCAATTATGTCATTAAATTGAAAGTATGCTAATCACATGGCAGTGAACCCTAAGCATTGATGTGTTAATGACACTACCGCACCACCATTGCTTGTTACAGTAGATGCGCACGCGCCGACACAATTACGTTCAACAATGCGGCTACACAATCATTTGTGGGATCTACATATTTTAATGTAGCTTTAGATGTAATCATCTTTTGTTATTTTAATGAAATATAGTATTGGTACTGAATTATTTAAAAAAATCGGCTAAGTGCAATTCGGCCTCGCGCAGGAAGGGGTTTGTACCAATTTCTATACATTTCAAGCGTCTGTTGTCATTACTAATATTGAGCAAAAAACGACAATCACGTTTGTTGTATTGGAGCCCCCCTTAAATGTTTATTTATTCTGTTTTTAGTATTTGTTGTTATAACGGCAACAGAAACACATCATCTAGGTCAATTTAAACTGTCTGACTATTACGGTAGATGAGATACAGCTTGGTTACACTGATAGACAAATGAACGGACAGTGGAGTCTTAGTAGTAGGGTCCCGTTTAGGCCTTTAAGTATGAAACCCTTAAAAGGAATTTTGTTGTTTTATGAATGAATGAGTATGGTTGGTCAGCTTTATTTCTGGGGAGAGAAACCTCAAAAGATGAACACTTACTATTACAAGACTTACCTTACTACTTAGCATTGTTTATCTGTCGATTGTTCTTTATACTTTAAAACTATTTATTATTTTGTTTATATATGATTTCGGACATCTAACACACAACGCCATCTAGTCCCAAACGCCATCTAGTGTATTATTGGTACAAGGATAACTTATATGAATACATATATTCTTTTAGTAAATACATACATTAGACATAGAAAATACTCAAATTCCAAATAACATATTTGTAGATCATACAAACATTTGGTCTGACCCGTGAATCTAGCCACAGCCACACATTATTTACCTACACATTTTTAAAGAATAAAAGATAAGTCAATGAAAATACAACTTATATGTAACTGAATGAGGAATTTATTTGCAAATTTTACCATTAATCGAACTCTGGTCTTAGCTAAACTGCAAAGGTGTGGACATTTTGAATATTAATACATACTAACCAATTACAAGATTAATTTTATTGATATGCAAATGTGTGTGTTGCAGGCTTATGCGTGTGCAACGATCAAATGAATAACAATTATATGCAACACGTGTTTGAATAACTTATTGCATTTAAATAATTCGGTCAAATTAAACAAATAAGCTAATTGGCTCTTTTACCAGCAGACGGCCTTTCATTCAACACGTCATCCATTTTACAGAAAAGCCTATAATCTTAAAACAGAGTTCATTTAATGCTGTTTTTAGGAATAAGTTTTTTTTAAACTTAAAATCGTACCCATTATAACTGTTTAATAATAGTGAGATGGATAGTGAAACATCCGCAGTAACATTTATAAAGTTTATTCAAGGAGTGTACTTTTGAAGGCCGTTTTTAACCGACTTCAAAAAAGGAGGAGGTTCTCAATTCGACCATATATTGTTTTATGTGTGTACGCGGATAACTTCGTCGTTTATGAACCGATTGTGATGATAATTTTTTTATTAGAAAGGAGATATCCCAACAGTGGTACCAAGATAAGATGGTGACACTAAGATCTGGTGACGGCATCCAGGAGAAATCGAATCGGAACTTGAAGTCGGTTTTATTTTTGTTAAAATTGTATCTTTTTATACTAAATGCATATGGATGTATCACGGTACATATACCAAAATAACATTTTTTTTTCTCGTCTGTCTGTCTGTTTGTTCCGGCTAATCTATGAAACGGCTGGACCGATTTGACCGATGACGGGACTTTCACTGATGGGTAGCTGATGATATTAGGAGTAACTTATGCTATTTTTTAGACTAGCTTAGCCCCGGTACGACATTAACCATGGGATCACCGCGGAGTTCGTCTAGTTATCTATATATTCGATGATTCGAATGATTTTCATTGATCCTGTTCTCGGTCTTAATGGTATATGATATAACAGTAAAGGCGTTAGACCCTATTTACTGGTTCTACATAAGAAATTGCATAGGTTTTATTTTAGTTTAAAAAGTAGTGTTCTTACACTACTTTTTAAACCAAAATAAAACCTTCCACTCTTAAATAGCAAATGTGCCGCTCGTCCTTAGATTTGCATTAGATTTAAGTTTCTAATGACATGTCGTCATCATTTTTATTTTTTCTTCTTTTTCTGTACCGGCAAGCACCAGAATATAACGTGTTAAAACTTGCTCCTGTTTTTGATTTCTATTATTAAGGATTAATTCTCAACGAGTAGAGAGAAATCTAAAGCGGGACTGATTTGATAGGATTTTGTCCATCATATTGTTTTGTTACGAATTTAACATTAATATTTTTAATTTTGTCTGTATTTGTCATGAATACTTACCATTATTATCTGGCATACCGAGCTTTGTTCGTTTTTTTTTGGTAAATTTTCTGAAAATGAAACCTAGCTAGATTAATTTATTACCTCCGAAACCCCCTGCGTACTAAATTTCATGAAAATCATTGGGGCCGGTTCCGAGATTCAGATTATATATATACTAGCTGACCCTAGCAACCTCGTTTGCGTCTCCTGTTGCCCGTAGCGTGATAATTTCCCCCCGTTTCTAAAACAGTCTTCATTGGTGCTTCGCTCTTATTAGACTTAGCGTGAAAATATATAGATATATAACCTATAGCCTTCCTCGATAAATGTTCTATCCACTACTGAAAGAACTTTTCAAATCGGACCAGCGGTTCCTGAGATTAGCGCGTTCAAACAAACAAAAAACAAATAAACAAACAAACTCATCAACTCTATAATATTATAAGTATAGATAAAAGAATTGCTCGCTTAAAGATATTAGATACTAAGTACATTAAATTAAGCCATATACCCCTTGACTAAAACGAATCTCTCAAATTTCCTTCACACTTTTTTCTATGCATAATATGGCTTTTGACCACATTGAACAGTATGTTATGAATCGTCACACAACTGTTGGACGGATCTTCGGTTCGATGCATAGCACGTGCTATGCGCACGCGCTCCTATATAACCACACACAAACAAGCGATGCTATAAATATTAGCATCATAATAATAATTATTTGTTGTTTTATTTATAAACTTAATAAAAAAAAAACTCAAAAGTACTTCAAAAAGGTCTTTTAATCGAGTGTTTGTTCGAAGCTCCATTCGCGTGTAGGTATGTCGATTATAACAGTAAAGAGTAGCCTAGGTCTTTCCTCAAGAATCAAAGTATCTTTATTTTAAATTTCATTCAAACCTGTGCAGCTGTTTAGCCGTAAAAGCTAACAGACGGATAAACTTTTGAATTTATAATATTAGTATGGATTACAATCCCAAGTTTTAATAGCAAAAAGTATGGCTTCATTTTTATAAAAGAAATTCTCTTTTCGTATCAGTTAACTTTTACATACAGTAGCCAGACAAATAATTAGTTTAAAATCTTCTTATAATTGCAAACCCGTATTGAACTGTTTATTTATGTATTCAAATGATAATACTATTTCTTCGAATCATTCGTTAGTACCTTACATACAATTTATTTTACAAAATTCTTTTTATAAACCTAAAAATCTTTCAATACTTGCCAAGATTGCGAATCTATTGGAACGAACAACATTTTCCAATAAATAATGTAGCATCGCTCGATATATTTCATCGCTTACTAGAATTGAGACAGGGCGTTTAAAAAATACACGGCTGGTTGGCTCATGTTGATCGCGGAAGACATATCGCTTTCATTTATATCGCTCGTTGAAAAATGTAAGTGAATTTACTGTTTTGGGTCACGCTTCTGCATAAGGGCGTAGTGTTAAATTAATTACTTTAAATACCGGTGTTAGTAATAAAATTTTAACAAAAATCAAACCGAATTCAAGGTTTGACTGGATTTCTTTTGGATGCCATTATTAGATCTTAGTGTCCTTATTATGGTACCACCGTTGGGAAATCTCCTTTCCATTAAAAAAAGAATCATTAAAATCGGTTCATAAACGACGAAGTTATCCGCGAAAAGACATAAAAAAATGGTCGAATAGAGAAACCTTCTCCTTTTTTAAAGTCGGTTAAAAAAGAGCAACAGAAGAATGGAGAATGGTCAATTTAATTATGCCTAGTATATGCTGGGCTTGCATTGCTTCACCGTTTTAAAGTATTTGGGGCAAACGGGTTGGTCATCTAATGGTGAGTTATTACCATGTCCATGGACACTTACAATTCAAAGGGCTACGGCTTGCAGCTTAAAGCATTGAGTTTATCCCATCCCCATCCCCTGGAAATAGATGAGGTTTAGGGCTCCAGTCCAGCTCTAAAAGGCAACGAAAAAATAGCTTAACTTAGTTTATTGTGAAGCCGAAGTATGTTATTGGAATTACATTACATAATTACTTTAAAATTATTGTTTCGCTTAATGACTTTTTTGATTGACATGCTATGTTAGGCGCTTTGTGAAGATAGTTTTTAAAGTCTGTTAACATGCCTCGGCATTGCCTGATGGTCCTTATGATATTATATTGTCAAGAATTCTTCTACAATACGTCACGATAATTCCTTTGTTTCGTTTGTTTTGTTTGTGTGAAATTATTAATCACAGGTTAGTAAAATTTCTGGAGAGAAATAATATCATTGCGGATAACCAATTTGGCTTTATCAGGGGAAAATGTACAGAAGATGCTACTTTGTTACTCACAGAAATAATCAGTAAGCACCTTGACAGGAAGGAGAAGGCCATTGGTGTCTTCCTAGATCTCTCTAAGGCTTTCGACACTGTCTCTGTCCCTTTACTGCTTGCTAAAATGGAGTCGGTCGGCATTCGCGGTGTTGTGTTGGAGCTGTTTCGTTCCTACTTGTCGAATAGAACCCAATGCGTTAGGGTAGGCAAATTCACCAGTTCCAAGCAATCACTTTCTTTTGGTGTGCCGCAGGGTAGTGTGCTTGGACCAACTTTGTTCTTATTATACATAAATAGTTTATGTACCAAGTCGCTACCCAACTGCAACATCATCACTTATGCTGATGACACTGCGCTAATCGTGCATGGTAGTGACTGGACTGAGACTCGGCACTACGCGGAGCATGCGCTTGCGGAGGTGATGGTGTGGTTAAATGAAAATCTACTCACTTTAAATTTTGATAAAACAAGTTACGTTGCCTTTACACCACGTTCTATCACTCAGCCGCCACCTGATTTCAAAATTACTGCACATACCTGTGGACTCCTGGATGGTTGTGGTTGCCCTCAATTAACCCGGACTGAACATATAAAATATCTCGGTCTAATAATAGATTGCTCGCTAAATTGGTTACCTCACATAAAACTATTAACAGCGCGAGTGAGACGACTGATTCCAATTTTTCGAAAACTTAGAGCATCGGCCGATCTTGGGACACTTCTGTGTGCTTATAATGCACTTGTTCAGAGCCTTCTCCAATACTGTATTGTTGTATGGGGTGGTATTGGGAAGACCTCTCTGCTGTCCTTGGAGCGTGCACAGAGGGCGATATTGAAGGTAATACTGGGTAAGCCTCGAAGGTACAGCACCAGTCTCCTATACAGTGATTGTTCTATGCTAACTGTCAGACAACTTTTTATACTATCAACTGTTCTCCGAAAGCATAAAAATATTACCTATAACGTCATTACAAAGCGTAACAAGGCAAGGGTTTGCTCGGTTACTTCCCATCGTACGACTCTTGCCGAAAGACAATTTTATGTACTTGGTAATAAATTATACAACGCAGCAAATCATGCGAGAAACATTTATGCACTACCCATCAACAAATGTAGGGCTGTTCTTCGTAGGTGGTTGTTGGGTTTGAACTATAGCCAAGCGGAGGAGCTATTGCATTTTTATTCTTGACAATTCATTTGATAAATCCAATCATTCGTACTCATACATTCACACATCACAAACCAAGCGTACCTACATTCACACCTCACACTGACTCACTAGGGTATTTATGTCTACTTGATTTTAAGGAACTGGAAACTAGAAACATGTCCATATTTATGATTTTCGTTATGCGGAATATCATAATAGCAGATATATTTTATTATTTTATAATGATTTAATAAATAAAATAAAATGAAAATAAATATTATTGATTAAAGTTTATATATAAATCGATTTTGTAAATTTTCTTGTAATTATTGTTGGGATATTTGGGAATACGTCTTTGCACAGTAAAACGTTTGTTGTTTTAATAGGTGGAAGGCGCTGACGACTGTAACACAATTTATATTAGTACGGTCGTCAACGGCAACCTCTAGTCTAATGTGTCACTATTTTTATGTTTTATTATTATAAGAAAAATTTGTAAAAATAATCTGTTGAATAAACATTATTATTATTATTATTATTATTCTTATTACGTCTGTACTGACCAACGTAACGTAACAAATCAAGACCTCATTTTGGGTTAGAAAAATACGTACTATACAAAACACAGCAAAGAAATAAAAACAACCGCGAAAATATCCCGGCCTCTAGTTAATTTCCTACAAGGATGGAAGTTCGTGGACAGTAGGCCGTTGATAGTGTTGAGACACATTCCGGGATTTCTGGGAATATTTTTTAGATGTAATAAATATTTTAAATCAGTATAATGCTCATAATACCTTCTACCTATACGATTAATGAATAGAGGATTTTAGGAAGCAAATCTTAAAAAGCACTTCTTAAAATCCTGTACATATAGAAAATGAAATCTTCAAATTTTAATCAATTTAATGTACCCACTTAGAATTAAAAACAAAGATAGTATTAAAACTTTTAATTTTATTTAAAGAAAATGATTAATTTTGTGTTATAAGTAGTATTTTTAAAAAAAATCCGGGAGAACAGATATTATTGTTTTGATAAGGATTTGTAGCCAGTGGATAGCATCGGACAGGAATAAATATTCTTTAAGGCTTTGTAATTCTCTGATGGCCCAATGATAGTAATAGATCGGCCTCTTATCGATATAATTATGACTAATAGGATGAAACGGTTTGCTGTGATAGACCAACAGTGCAAAGGTATATCATAGGTATCAGGGAGCATACCGGGATAGTTAGCACTCCTTAGCTTTTAATAGCATCAGACGGTGATAGGTTGACGGAGATATCGTATTTTACAAACTCATATAAGTACATGGTAACTGCTTTGAGCTCCTCACGAACATTTAAGCAGATGCAAATATTAAAATACAAAATAAAAATCCCGTTAATTCAACATCTTGATGATTTTGCCCTACACTATTCCCAGTCGTGTAACAAATTGGGCCAAAGTTTGCGGTCTTCATTTCCTGGCCACGGTTATCCCGCACTAGCACTGACCAGATGAAATGATTTCCACAACTTTTTTCATGTGAGGTTTTTTTTACGGAATAAATGACATGTCTCTGATAGCTAGCACATTTTATTTAGTACTAGTTGTTGCCCGCGGCTCCGCCCGCGTATATGTCGGCTATCGCGGCAAATAGTAGCCTATGTGTTATTCTGATGTATAAGCTATATTACTGTAAAGTTTCATCCAAATCCGTTCAGTAGTTTTTGCGTGAAAGAGTAACAAACATCCAAACATCCATCCATATTTACAAACTTTCGCATTTATAATATTAGTAGGATCTACAATTTTTGTTTTTTTTTTTAATGTTTCTAGTTTTTTCATTGTATTTTAAGTTGAATTTAATGCTGAAAACTGAAGTATTCTGCTTCTCTTTTTTGCGATGTTTGTAATTTTTTCAATTTATTACAGGAAATTAAAAACGGTATATTCTCTTTCTAATATTTTAGGATATTTTTTGGAAAATTTACAAAATATTCTGTTTATGGAATATTCATTAAATGAAAGTATTTAAAGTTTTACGCAAAATGTACAACATTGTTTGTACAAGCTGTTTTTGGATTTGTTCAAGATAACATTTTATAATTTTTATTATTATTCTACACCTTGACTATTTTTTTTATTCATTTCAGTATTTTTGACTCTAATACAAAACTGATCAACAAAAGGACCACTTTTAACCTTTTTACGTTTCACTTAAAACCATATAAAACTGGCATGAGATAAACAGCGCTTTCTAACTTAAACTAAGAAAGGCTTGTTCTATTGTTTTATTTTAATTAAGTACAAGATACACAACTTTTTCCTGACGAAAACTAGATCAACAATCTCACTGATTGTACAGTGACCACTGCCCTAATCACAATACCTCGAATTAACGGTATTAATTCAAACGTAACCGACGGTCCGTGAACCAGATAATTTGGGACACTTGTACGGTTTCGGTATCGGATATCCATGATACACATATTTTGTTATATACGTTGGGTCTTTATTTCTGTGTTCTATATTTATATGGTTGTGTTTATGTAAGTAAAGTATGATATATTTTAGTTTTGGTCCGACCTTACGAAAACCTTGTTTTACGAAAATTACAGGAACGGACAAGTATGAAATTTAACACAGTAAAAAAAAATATATCGAAGAAGAGCGCAGAAAGCTTAAAAAATCAAATATTGTAGAATTTCGATCACTGGGCGATCACTAGTAGTAGTAGATGTGTATTGTGTTGTGCATTTGATTAAATTTATTAAATCATTTTATGGCAATAATTAAATAGTGCTTAAATTCTAAGAATGATGGGCTGGCCACATCGCCAGGATGGACCCCAGAAGATGGAGAACACTGGAGTGTGGACCTCACGCTAACACCCGCGGACGAGGAAGACCGCCCAAGAGATGGACAGACGACATCCGGCAATAAGGCGGTATAAATTGGATGCAGGTGGCTCAGGACAGGCGCCAGTGGAGGGATGAAGAGGAGGCCTTTGTTCAAAGACGAACATGTTAGGGGCTGATATAGATAGATAGAAATTCAAAGAAGTGGAGCCACGCTGATTTCAGCACGAACGGCTTGACCGGGGTAGTGCTAATATCATCTCGTACAGAATATCAACGTATAATGATAGCGTTCTTATTGTCGTGTTTCGTTGGTGAGTGCGAGACCGGAGGCCCCATGATGCAGAAGTATCACTAGGCCGCCATGGTATGGGTCACCATGCTAAATTGTTGCATGGTCTGCATTCGCAATGAGTATGGTGACCTCTTGGATTCTGCTTATGTTTTCCATCGGGCAGAGTACAGTCATTTTAACAGTACATATAAACAAAATACAGAAATGTTATTATTTTTGAATAGAAAAATTCTATTTAAAAAAAATTGGAGAGTAGGTATCCACATAAACTTTGTAATAAATATTTTTATAGTTAAGATTTAAATTAGAATCCTTTTTCTTTGATCGGTTGTCTTATATTTAGCCAGGTTTAATTACTTCTATTGTTTCAATCAAAGGAATATGAGATGAGGTAATGAAATTGCTTAAATGTTTCTGTTATTCATGAGCTAAACTATTTAACCATATCTGTTATGTGTCTTTAAATGTGGCATGTCGCCAAAACGAGGTCGTATATTAAAGCGAGAAAGAAAAAATATACCTCCTCTGCAATTAAAGCAAAAATAGAAAAAGAGGAAACTCGGCCACAGGTAATTAGGCTTGCTTTTCTACGAGAACGGCCCACGTAGCAAGTTTAACGATACACTGGGGGCCAAGAAAATGTATGCAACATAATAAATAAATGATTACCCTTCAACGTGTTTTGTAAGTAAACAGATTTTTTTCACAGAATGTAAAATATTTTTATTCGACTTTTATAGAAATATATTAAAGTTATCCTAATCTCTTAATTACCATAGCAACAATAGACAGTACTTGTAATTCGAGCGCTCAATATTTTCGCAATATCTGTTTTCTACTATTGAAAACAATTAAAGAACCAATAAGTGAGTATCTAATAAAAATGATTATTTGAAATTGCTTAGTGTTTAAATGTAATTTTTTTAATAAACTGAAGTTTATCTATTTATAAACATTTTATATCATCACACCGTACAAAGCAAATCTTGATCCTAGTAAATCTATCTATCACTAGGGTACAATATTGGTGCTAATTCTGTTGCTCGATAATTCTGTATTCTAAACTAAAATCACTAAAAATAAGTTTCGTTCTATCAAAGGGCATTATAAATGTCAAAGACCGGCTAAAATTAGATATGTCACAATATATGACTGTCTCGTTGGTCTCGCGGGTGGCGTGGTGACTGCTGATCATGAGTCGGGTTCGATTCCCGGGTCGGACCAAATGTTTGTATGATCTACAAATATTTGTTTCGGAGTTTGGGTGTTTTCTATGTACAATATGTATGTATTTACAAAAAAAAAGTATAATATGTATTTGTATCACTTGTCTAGTACCCATAACACAAGCTCTGCTTAGCTTGGGACTAGATGGCGTTGTGTGTTAGATGTCCGAAATATTAAAAAAAAAAGAAGTTATCTAAATACATACAAAAATAGCACATTGAAAATTTCTTACTAAAATAAGAGAATAGAAGATTATTTTAAATAAGTTTTACTTTAGAGACCCAACAACGGAATTAGAACTATTGTGTTTAATTTACTAGTCCGGCGAGCGTCAGAGTCACGATCTCTTGTGAATATGTTAGAGCATGTGGCCACGTTAAACCTATTATCTGTCCATGTAACATCGAAGCATGTTGTCAGGTGGCCAGTAATTACACGTATAGGACGACAGCTAACTAAATCCTCTTGCATGTTGTTGCTATAAGCACTTTGTGAGGGAATTATACTCTAGACATTTGGGTTGGATGTTAAAAACCTATACCTATTATTTGCTGTACCTATTATTTACTTTAGGTAAAATTTTGTGAGTATATGTGTATTAAAATATGCCCGTGAAATCAGGAGTAAAATTAAGAAAGAATGACTCAAAAGCAATTAACTATTTGCTAATAATCCTGAAAGAATATAATGTTATATCATTGAATATTTACATTTGTGTATATGTTTGTAATCTATACAAATAAATAAAATTGGAGTGTCTGTTTGTAATATTAAAATAACCGCTTTTTACTAAATGCATATGTATGTAAACACGGTACATATACGAAAAATGTAGTTAAAAATTTTTTTGTCTGTCTGTCTGTCTGTTTGTTTGTTCCGGGTAATCTCTGGAACGGCTGGACGGATTTTGACGGGACTTTCACTGGCAGGTAGCTGATGATCCGGGGAGTAACTTAGGCTACTTTTTTTAGACTAACTTTATCGCGCGGCGTTACTCGCGGTACAACAATAACCGCGGGTAACACCGCGGGGTTCAGCTAGTTTGTAAATAAAAACAGATTGAAATTTTTGTTACTTAATTCACAACATTTGTTATCTCAGTTGAATTCTGTTTTTTTTTTATAAAATTACTTTGAGAAAAAGAAGTGAGAATATTTTTTTACGTATAATTGCTTGAACTCTCTTTTCTTACTAAACGTTTTCTTCAAAAATGTATTCTTAAAGTTAGAGCCGTGCCCACTCGTGGCCTGCAGTGTGATCGAAAGATTTTCCCTTATCTCACCCGTAGTCGCGGTAACGATGCGAAAGTTTTACTTCTAGATACGCTCGTTACAGCTCCATGGACATTTGTTACGAAGACTTTTTTTCTTTTAACGAATTTCCCTAGACACTTTTGTGTATACTTTCCTCAACTTGTAATAGTTCGGACGATTAACAAGCTCAACTCGTGACGATTTACTCGGAGCCGATTACCTTTAAGTGTGTCCGAACTATTTTGGTCGGGTGTGTAATATGATTTTTCGGTATATTTTCGGATAATCGGTTTATGATAGTTATGAGTACGTAAGCTTATTATCTGAGTCACCAACTGGGTTATTCTACTTCAGTAAAGTGGTTAAATATTGGAAATATGTACATGAAACTTTTACAAAAAGGAGCTCTTGACTTTGGTCAACTATTTTAATAAATCCTTTATGCAAAACGTAGGGTATCAAAAACTTGAATGTATATCTATCTGTCTTTGTATTTAACCGTAAAGGAAGAGGTTCTCAATTGGATCGGATTTTTTTATGTATGCATGTAACTGAACTCCGTCAATTGTAGACCGATATTGAAAATTATTTTTGTATTCGAAAGGGTATGCTCCCGATGAGGTCTCATTGCCACTATATCAGGATCTGATGATGGGATCCTAAGGAAATCGAAGGAAACTTTCAAATTTGTTAGGCACGTACTATGTTTTTAATCATACGGGTTACATACGGTACATACCCCTATCAGATTCAGAGGGAATCAGCCTGGTTGAACCTTCGTTAACCTCATTCACCCGAAAAAGAAACTACTAAAAGAAAACTTACTACCTTAAACAAATATTAAGTATTCGTGGTAACGTTTATAACTACACCCCTTTACTGCTTATATGTATCTGTGTGTAACCCACTCTCAGTTCTGAGTTCAACTCGTCCACCAGCGCACTTTTAACACTACAACACAAACTCATGCACACTCATTCATCTCACTCAACCCGTGTGCACAATTAAATGTCGGAAGTAGCGCGTGCTTTGTACAGAAAACTACCCCGAGCAAAATACTCCTAACTTTTAATTGAACATGAAAATGATATGCTAATATTGAGGAGTTGACGAGCCGTTGGAACTGCTTTGTAATGCCTTTAAGTATACTTTTTATAAATTTTATGTCTAAATGTATATTTCCGAGATAGTGGCTAAATTCCGATTCTAGATTGAGCCTTTTCGAATTATCGTGCCGATATGCAACTTTGTGAATGTCTTTATTACAATATGATAGTTTGGCTTCTTAAAACTGATCTGATGGTGGAGCCATTGGGACTTGAACACTTCAATCTTCACTAGTGTACCCTCGAGTTTGAGCTATATAGTTAGTTTAGGCTAGATTAGGAGCTTGATAACGATTATCTGATGAAGAAACTAGGAAATGAGTAATAGTATTTTTTATTCAATCTATATGTTTGTCTGTTTTTCTACAAATTTAATTTATTACTAAAGGTATGGTCTAAAATTTATTATGCAAATTAAGATTCATATTCTATCTCTATAGTTTCGGGCATATATTCTCTTGGGTATATAGTCAGCTCAAACTACGCACAAATTAAATTAAATATCTTATTGTACAATATATATGTAAGATACACTCACATACATATGTAACACGTACATATTGTGTCACATACACACATATTTTCTAACTAATTAGCAGTCCGCAGTCAGAAACACGCGGCGCTGAATAAAGCGTCCTTCATAAAATAACAACAAATACAGTTGAATGTGGATGAACTTTTATAGAAGTAACTCTTTGGTTAAGAAAAATGTTTTGTTCAAATACAGCATCAGATAATTATGGAAAAAGATATCTGTATTATTAATAGCATAAATACAGATAAGTTAGCACTTAAAGCAGATACTCTCGTACTAAGAATACATCCTGTGTAGCACGGGACTTCACAGACATACATAAACGGCCTCAAAGAACAACCAGACTCTGAACGACAGTTTGCTGATCAAAGTATTGTCCCATGTGGAAATCGAACCAACAACACTTAGCGCAGCAGATAGGTACGTACAGCCGTATAATATCTTCTCGGGTTAACATCGAACTCGTCTAAGTTCCTTTCATTCAAAAGACTGAACTACGAGTATTCGCAAAATATAAATTTATACCGTCTGTTTTACACGAATAGTTTCAATAGAATTAAATAGTATAGAGCTTTAAGCATTAAACAGTGTTCCTATAAATATAAGGGGTCCTAGTATTATCCAGTCTATGGCGTTACAGTGTTTGTCGACGTGATGTCTGTAGCGGACTCACGATTTGTACGTTTTCCAATGATGTCGACACGATTATAAAATTATATGTAAGTAAGTAAGGTTTGTTTATTGCACGGAGGTATAAAAAGTTTTATCGATTTATTAGTTGTTTAGCACGTCTTTATATTATTAAGTTTGTTTGGCTGTAACCGACTTTTGTAAGGTTTTTTTTTTCTTAAACTTTTTTTACACAATTTGTACCTTATCTTTAGACGCGAAACAAATATTTTTGTCGCTTTCATCAATCACAATTAAAATTACTTCAAAGATCTGATCAAGCAATTGGGAATGTATGATAGAATAATATGAAATATTTTAAGATAAAAAGCGATAATTGTAATTAATTCTCAATGTACAATTGTACACTATAATTTATCGTTCAGTCCAATAGCACAACAATCAAGTTTAAAACAGTAGATAACTAATTAAAATTATATTTCACATTTTACTATCTGTGAATCACGACAAAAAGTTATTGAAAAAGGACAATAGACAAAACAAGATTAAAAATATAAATACAATGTCGAACACAGTGTAAAACAAGATTCCAATCGCGTAGTCGTTAGTGTTTTCAAAACTCTTAGCGATAGTTCTCGATTGGATCGTTCCGGTTCAGTCTGGTTCATTGTACCCGTGGGAAAACCTACTTATTAGCCTTTCCAACTCAAAGAAATTAATACTGGAATTAGAACCCTCTCCTCAACCAATCGCCGTCCACTGCTGAACGTAGTTGAACTAGGACCCTAGTTTGTTTTTTTTATATTGATTTTTAGGGATTTAGGTTTAAGAAGTAATTTGAGGTGTTGGTCTTTACTCCTGATGAAAACGTAAATGACAGCTCCAAAACTATTTTATGGATGTACTAAGAAGCCTTCGTTTTTGCAATCATATGAGAACTATGCTTAGATGCCTATGGTCCGGTCGACCCTCAATACAATTGTAACTAATACCACAATGTCACAAAAAACCAAGGTATCAAATAAGGCTTTTGTTGTTTTTCCCCAGAGAAATTTAGATTATCGGTGGCCCAACCCTTCCAAGGTTCATGGCGTTAAAAGTAAATATGGAGGAGGTGATTGTTTACCATCAGATCACACGTCTGTTTATTGATCTCTGAACGTTATGAGACAATATTTACCAGAGTAAGGATTTATGTGCATCAAATTAAGCATCGTCTTTTTGATAGGTTCATCGACCTGGTGAAGGTCACAGAAAGTCGTTTGATGCACGAAACACAGGAACGGGCTATTGTGGAGAACCTTGGAGATATCTAGCATTGGACGTCTTTTGGTTGACATGATAATGAAATAAATAAATAAATATTTCGGACATTTAACACACAACGCCATCTAGTCCCAAACAAAGCAGGGCTTGTGTTATGGATACTAGACAACTGATACAAATACATATTATACTTTTTTTTGTAAATACATACATATTATGCATATATATTATGCATAGAAAACACCCAAACTCCGAAATAAATATTTTTAGATCATACAAACATTTGATTAATTTCCAAGTTGTCGTATTTTACTTTATCGCATTAACATTTAATTTAGACTCTATCACATTTATTTTTCACGTAGCAAAGTTTTAATAAGACCGTGTCAACTGTGTTATGTATAGATGAGTCTTATTTTAATTTGACATTTCTTATTTGAGACAACTTTTCATGACTCAAAGTAATTATAGACTCAGTAGAATAAATTAAATAACTTTATTTATATACCTAAAATACATCTAGTCCCATGCTTTTAAACTGCGGAATAACATCTTAGGAGAACTAAATTAGTTTAGGTTTTAGTCTTGTAATTACAAATAATTCTAAGGTTATTAGTCTGGGTGTATTTACAAACAAGTTATAATAGACATTGGTGCTAATTCTGTTGTTCAAAAACTAAATTAAAAACCACTATAATTTAATTTTGTCCTGCCTATAATCATTTTACCAAAATATGCGAAAGAATAGAAGATAACTTTAGTTATATTTTAGTTTAATAACGCAACTTCAGAAGGCTACCAATTTATTTTAAGCACTAAATAATATTGTTAATTGAGTCCCACTGGATGTCCATCGAGGTACTGTATTTGTTTAGGAGCTTGGGAAGACACGAAATAGAAGATTTTAAGACATTTAATAATCTACCTACACTAGGTGTTCCAAAAACTTATTTTTGTTCATAGTCTATACACCAAACTACTCTCACAAAAAGAATATTTTCAGACAAATTAAATTACAATCTTCATTACATATTGAAATTAATTGTTTTTACTTTAAATTAAAATTTGTCAACCTGTGTTATGAATACTGGTTGCGCTCACACCAGTGAGTATACATCTATACAAATAAATAAAATTGGAGTGTCTGTTTGTAATATTAAAATAACCGCTTTTTACTAAATGCATATGTATGTATACACGGTACTTATGGCAAACATGTATTTTTTTTTTTTTGTCTGTCTGTCTGTCTGTTTCATCCGGATAATCTGGAACAGCTGGACCGATTTTGACGGGACTTTAACTGGCTGATAGCTGATGATCCAAGGAGTAACTAGGCTACTTTTTTTAGACCAACTTTATCCCACGACATTACTCGCGGTACAACAATAACCGCGGGAACACCGCTGGGTTCAGCTAGTTTACTATATATACATTCACAGATGTCTCGATGACGACTTACATGATTTCCTCTCCATCTAGACCTGCCTATAGAATTTTTCACTTGATTAAATAGGTAAGTGTAAAAAATGTGAGGTTGAAACAATAAGTATGAAACCGACTTCAAGAACGAACAAATCGATCGATTTCTCTTGGATGCCATTATCAGATTTTAGTTTTCTTATCATGTTACCGCCGTTAGGAAATCTCATTTCCATTAAAAAAATAATCATCAAAATCAATCGACATACATAAACGACGAAGTTATCCGCGAACAAACATTAAAACAAGTACAATTTTAACAAAAATAAAACCGACTTCAAGGTTCGACTCGATTTCTCTTGGATGCCATGATCAGATTAATGTCTTTATCATGGTACCACCGTTGGAACATCTCCTTTCTATTAAAAAAAGAATTATCAAAATCGGTTCATAAACGACGAAGTTATGCCCGAACACACATAAAAAAAAAATAAAAAAAATATATACGGTCGAATTGAGAAACCTCCTCCTTTTTTTGAAGTCGGTTAAAAATATATACGGTCGAATAGAGAACCTTCCTTTTGAAGTCGGTTAAAAATACATTCAAGTTCTCAAATTACGACATTTTTTGTAGATTATATATTTAATCAATTTATTTTAATGAGGTTTTAAAATATATTGTTTTACTGGCCCACTAACCGTAAACTCATAGAAAAGATACACAATTCTACCATTTATTTTATAGTATCCTCAGGTTATATTATTATACCATGTTCCATAGTTAGATGTATAGCAAAAAATCCCAATGCCTCAAAGAATTGGGCAGGCACGTTCAGTAGAAACACAACACAGGCTTTAATTAAAACATCGCGTTGCGCCCTTCCGTCCAATCAGGGTTGGTCGAAAAGTTGTCCACTCATCGCCCCGCCAATATCGACAATACCCATTACTATTTCCCCTACGCAGGGTTGTGTCAAATAATATTGTTATAGATTTCAGTAACAGTTCTACCAAAAGAAACAATGTGTGTTCTATTAAAGACACGCTTTTTTGAATTTATTTCTTTTATCTTTACTAGAGGTCCTTAGTAACTTTGTGGTGTATTCAAACGTAGCTGTACAGAAATTAGTTGCTATTACATCAGCCCTGATGAGTAATATCCAGATGGTCTTTTTTGTATGTACTACCCTTCCAAAGTGATTACTCTACTCTGCCTGATGGAAAGCACATCGGTATATTCAATTATTTTTTATATATTTACTTCTATTTATATACTATACCACCAACGGTTCGTACTATTACAATGTAATTATAAAAATATGGTTCTTAAAACTTAGCATCTTGCCACTTGCAGGTAGGCACAGCTAGGAAAGAGAAAATCCTCACATTTATGTTATAGTAGCTGAACCCCGCGGTGTTACCCGCGGTTATTGTTGTACCGCGAGTAACGCAGTGGGACAAAGTTAGTCTAAAAAAGTAGCCTAAGTTACTCCCCGGATCATCAGCTATCTACCAGTGAAAATCCCGTCAAAATCCGTCCAGCCGTTCCAGAGATTACCCGGAACAAACAGACAAACAGACAGACAGACAGAAAGACAAAAAATTGTTTAACTACATTTTTGGTATATGTACCGTGTATACATACATATGCATTAAGTAAAAAGTGGTTATTTTAATATTACAAACAGACACTCCAATTTTATTTATTTGTATAGATGAAGATAAGAGTTGTTAAGCTATTATTCTATGAAGACGTTAAATTTGATATAAGAAATCAACTTAAAAAAATATCTTCAATGTTGACAACCCTAATTCAAAGCAGTACCGATAATGACCTATGAAATGCACGTTAATAGTTAACGCATTGTATGGGCCACTATACTAGCCCTTGAGTCGGAGACCTAATAATACCCCTTATACTATTCGACACGACATCACTGTCGTCACGTATATGAGACAAATTTTAAAGAGTTATTCTTTTTTAGGAGTCATTACTCTTTAGTATCATCATCTTCCTAGCCTTTATTAGTCCCAAGATTTGGGGTCGGCTACTAGTTCAACCGGTTTTACCTGAATATCAGTTTATACACGGAACGACTGACATCGGACCTCCGCAATCCTGAGGGTGAACTGAATTCAAAAGTTGAACTAATTGTCAGTATATTTGAGGGCACTGACTTCCCAAATAATGATTGCCATAGATGTTCATGACAACCGGGATTGACGGATGAACGTGCTCTCCGAGACATGGGTGGGAAACACCGCCATATTCCATACTCCGGGTTGCTATTCTTGTAAGAAAAATCCAATAGCAGTCCGACCCGGTAATCGAACCTCTTGATCAGCAGTCGCTTGCGCTAAACACTAGATCAACGAGGCATTCTCATTACTCTTTGGTGTAAGGGCTACTATTAGGTCTCGTACGATGTTTAATTGTTTTATTTGTAAGTAACACTACCTTTAATTTAGATTTAGTGCATAGTTACTGGATTTAAATATGAATTTGTTTTTAGTTATCGAACATGCATGTGTTATCATGTTTTTACGTTCGTAGATTGACGACGTCAAAGGTAGTGTCAATTTCAAACAAGACAATGAATGAACTGAACTAGTGGTTTTGCATTTTTTTTTAGTTTTCTGCACTTCTCCTACATTTAAACTTTAACTGTACCAAAGTACATACTCCTTAGTTCGCATAATCTTCGTAAAAAGAGGTACAAAGTTTTTGCTTCACGTATTAATATATTGATTAACTAGCTTTATATTTAAATTATCTTTTACCTAAATAATAATTAAAACATATTTATAACACGCCAATCCACTGACTAATAATATCAGAACGTGTCGGCATCGTGTCGTATTGTCTTATAAATATTTACAGGAATTTATATTAACGTATGCGGGAAACAATTTATCTCTGATTATACACGCATGGGCTCATGATGAGTATAATATTTCTGTCGCACCCTCTGTTTGGGTATATCAGAAAATGACACGTCATCACATCACGCCAAGTGCAATGAATCGATGAAGCGGAACGACCTCACTACCAAAATTTATCGTTTTCCTGCGATAATTTAAAAGTTTTTTGATTTTAAATAAAGGCTACAATGAAGCTACTCATATCTGATAAGTATAATATTTTTCTGATATCTAAAACACAACGTCATTTAGTTTCAAACTAATCAAAGCTTATAATATGAAAGTTAGATTGACTATTAGAATACCAAATACTTCTTTCTTGTAAATATGTACATATTACACATAAAAACACACATCCCGAAACAAATATTTGCAGACCATACAAAGTTTTGGTCCGACCCGAAAATCGCATCCGAGAACTCAGCAAAGCAGTCGTTTAAGCCACCGAGGATATGATGGTAGAACTTTCCTCTATATATAATAACCAGGTTGCATCGTGATCATCAGTCTATTGCAATTATCATATATATCTTTCTCGTATCCAACTCCTGAAAAATTTTGCATGTTAAATGAAAACTTGATTGCTGCAAAACGTTTTTAAAATAATAAATAAGTATACTAGTAAAAACACGCTTACAAAACTCCGTTATAAACAAATAAACATACAGTTGAACCTAATTATTACAACTACAAGTGGCAGAGCCCTATTTCGTTCAAAAAAGGGCGGACTGCCTCTTCGGTACATTGGTTAGCGTAAGCTGCTGATCAAGAGGTCTGGAGTTCGATTCTCGGGTCTGGCTGCTGTTGATTTTTTTTACAAGAAATTCTTAATAGCAGCTCGTGGCTCGGAGAGCACGTTAAGCCGTCGGTCCCGGTTGTCATGAACATCTATGACAATCGTTATTGGGAAGTCAGTGCCCTCAAATATAATGACAACTAGTTCAACCTTCGAATTCAGTTTACCCTCAGGGTTTCGGAGGTTCGTGCCAGTCGCTCCGTAGAAAAACTGATATTCAGGTAAAACCGGTTGAACTAGTAGCTGACCCGAAATCTTGGGCATAATAAAGGCTAGAAAGATGATGACTGGCGGGCTTTTTGTAAGAAAAAAAAAGAGAGCTGATCGGAGCTCAATCTCCCTCTTTACTTGTAAACTTTTGGTGGGGGCCGTTCGTTGGCGACGGTAGTCACATGCTATCAGGGGAATCATCTGCTCCTTTGCCTTTCTGCAGCAGAAAAAAACTAGTCACTAACATATGTTTTTTGTTTGTTACCAGGGGAAGGCTAAAAGGGAATCGTCACTGGAGGATCTAAGACAGCACATCCACAAGTTTTACATTCCCCTTGCGCGACAGTTTGTTGTACTGTTCCCTGAGGGAGGCTTTTTGCACAAGAGAAGAGAAATCAGTCAAAGGTATAGTAATAATCAGTTTTTATATATTCAAATGGTCTACATAGATATCTGTTGTTATTTGAAACACTAAGCACCTGGACAGATATAAACCATGCATATGCTTTGGTCATAGTAATACAAAGGCAATGCTCTTTAACTTCTGTGAAAACATGGATTTCTACATAAAAGTTTATTGACAAAATAATATTTTACTATCTTTAAATCTGTACTAATATGTATATTGAATTAGTTATTATTCTACTCATGAACATAAAGAGCTTGAAAAGAAAAATGTAAAAAATATAGTAAGGACACAAAAACAATGATAAATTGAAAAATTACCTCGGACAAATCTCGAAGTAATTAAAGGCCTTGACTGAATGAGTGTGTGAGTGCTCACCTCTTCTGCTTCTATTCCTTCGGGCATACCAACATTCATAAATATATGTATGCACTAAACAAAGAAAAGAAATTACCCAAACATATCTTTCGTCTTTTCAAATGAAAGTTATTTAAATAATGTTAATTGTATCCAGGTTTGCAGAGAAAAACAACTTGCCAAAATTGGAGTACGTTTCATTACCACGAGCCGGTGCTATGAAGGTGATAATGGAGGAGATAGGCCCCAGCTCTAAACATGGTGCCGGTTCTTCTAAAGAAGAGAATTCAAAGAAAGGTAATTAATAATAGATTAAGGCTTGGAGGTTACTAACTTCTTGAACAGTGCTATATTGGTTTAAGTATGAACTATGTGATTAAGTGCGCTTTTAAAGTCGACTACCCAAGAATACATCGCCACGTTTCCTCAGCTAGTTCTTTGTTCAATTACTAGTGCCGAGGTTCTCATCTTACCATATTACAACTAAACATTATGCGAACAAAAATTATTTCTAAAAGAAAATTATATCAACATAAACTGTAGGCCAAAAACCCGTTATAAAATTATCCGTCAAATCCCGTCAACGTCAAACGTATCTACGTTATATTTGTGAGGTGGGATTGAAATATAGACGCCTTATTATAAATGTATAATAAGGAGTCTATATTTCTATATCTATACAAATAAATAAAATTGGAGTGTCTGTTTGTAATATTAAAATAACCGTTTTTTACTAAATGCATATGTATGCATACACGGTACATATACCAAAAATGTAATATTTTTTTTTTTGTGTATCTGTCTGTCTGTTTGTTCCGGGTAATCCCTGGAACGGCTGGACCGATCTTAACGGGACTTTCACTGGCAGATAGCTGATGATCCAAGGACTAACTTAGGCTAGCCGTTGTTTTAGACTAGCTTTGTCCCGCGGCGTTTCCCGACAATAACCGCTGGAAACACCGCGGGGTTCAGCTAGTTATGTAATAATTACTATAAATACACAATTACAGATTAAAATTAGGTGTCTATTATATGTAAAGAAAATCCATTCCTATTTGTTGATCCTCATCCTTGACACCTATCCTCTATCCTTTTTAGATTCTGATGAAAATACTCTCCTAGTTCGCCGTGATGAGAGCCAAGACCTAAAAGAAACCGGTTCAAATAAAGGTAGGGTATTTAATCATCCGTGTCGCTGATACGTGCTGTATAATATATATACGTATACATACCTGTTTATTATACTCATTTCCGATAATGTTTCATCCAGGATATTTCACCCAAGATATTTTACGACAGAAATTTCACCCACGATATTTCCATGGAGATCAGTATTTTCATCTGCAACTTTAGACAACTTCAGAGGTATCTGGAGAGTCATATCATCAGATACGGGCTTCTAGGTCTAGTGGTTAGTGTTCCTAACTACTAAGCCAGAGGTCGTGGCTTAGATTCCTACCTAGAACAAATCTTTTTAACCGACTTCAAAAAAAGGAGGAGGTTTCTCAATTCGACCGTATATGTATATATATATACTAATATTATAAAGAGGAAAGATTTGTACCTATTTTTGTATGTTTGTATGTTTGTAATGAATAGGCTCAAAAAGTACTGGGCCGATTTAAAAAAATTTTTCACCAATAGAATGCTACATTCTTCCAATTTGACATAGGCTACATTTCATTTTGAAAAAAATTAGGGATCCTTGGTAAAATTTGAACAATGTAACCGAAGGTGTAGAAAAATGAGTCTTAAAATGTCTTTCGTCGAATGCGCTGCCGAAACTATTAGCGATAGAACAAAATAATGTACAACAATATTGAAGAACATCATAATGTCTACAAAAAACTCCGCGGTAGCATATGTCCAACTATTGTACTTATGTCACTACAACAACTTTTTTCATTTTAAACATTAATGAAAATGCTAACCAAATCCAAACCATGCTATTTATGTGTTTATATTAATCCTTATCCAAATAAATTATTTTATGGTCCAGACCATTTAACTACCTATAAAATAGTTTTTAAATTATTTAAATTGGACTTTCCATTCAAAAGATATAACGAATTAATCAGGTATAAGCGTGGGCGTCATGTCTGCCTGGTATACGAACACCGTACAATCGGCGCTAACACATGCACAGCGGCCGTAGTACATTGTCACCAACTTATCAGATTGCGTTTTCCTATTACTAATACGATAGCATTATTAGCGTAATATGTATAGTAATTAAAGAATAGTAGAATTTTTTAAAGATTATGTTGCCAAGATCGACAGTGTAATGACGAAGGGCCTTAATAAAAGCACCCGTAACCGGCAAGTGGATTATTACCTAGCCTTAATGAATGTCAAAGAAGCACGTGCTGTATGTCAGGATAATGGCGAATAGGGTTTTTTAATTTCTGTTACCCTAGATGGGAGTTAGGAGCGAGTGTGTGTGTGTGTGTGCGTGTGTGTGTGTGTAAAGCTATTGGATATAATCTATACATCTATACAAATAAATAAAATTGGAGTGTGTGTTTGTAATATAAAAATAACCGCTTTTTACTAAATGCATATGTATGTACACAGGGTATATATACCAAAAATGTAGTTAAAAAAATGTTTGTCTGTCTGTCTGTCTGTCTGTTTGTTCCGGGTAATCTCTGGAATGGCTGGAGAGATTTTGACGGGACTTTCACTGACTGTGACACTGTAGCTGATGATTCGGGGAGTAACTTAGGCTACTTTTTTAGACTAACTTTGTCCCGCGGCGTTACTTGCGGTACAACAATAGCCGCGGGTAACACCGCGGGGTTCAGCTAGTATATATATATATATATATATATATATATATTGTCCTCCACTCGGCAATTGTTGATCAGGCTGAGATACGCTATAATTGTTGATCCACCTTTTTGGCACTATTTCTAAGATAGTATCAAGTGTATCGTCTTATACACGCAATATAAGTATTATACGCCTTGCGACGCTGTGCTTGAGTCTACGGCAAATACTCTAGCTCGTCATCGATTTACACGGCAATTGCAGCTCTAATAACGGTCAACTTTATCATACTTGATGATGCTTTGTTGATCAATATACACAACGTTTTGATCAACATATGCCGCTTTTAACTAGCATTTTAAAACATGGGGGGCGGGGGCGGAGCAGCACTATCGTTAGAAAGGAACAGGTATATTATTGTGTGTAAGATGTCCAAAATATTTATTTATTTATTTATTTATAATAAAGCTTCTAAAAATAATGTGCGATAGCTCATTCGATTCCTAATGAGTGTTATGACTTCTAGAAAAATGTTTTTAAGGATTTATTAGCGATTGTTATTAACAAGAAGAAAAGGAAAACAAGGTATTTAGTTTTTCGTTACAAACTTCTAAAATAGTAATATTTACGGAATTGTTGAAACTAAGTCCTGAAAAACAAGGAAATTTCCGATGAAGTCCTAACTCTTGAAACTATTTCACCAATTTTTAAAATTATTTTTGTGTTCGAAAGGGTATGCTTATTTTTTTGTAGGCACGTACTATGTTTTTAATATATTTTCTATAGTTACACCGATATTTGCGTCTGGTAGTCATCATTTCATGATGATGAGCTGATGATGTAAGGTACAACTTCTTAACGGTTAGGAGTTGGAGGATAAATTTTTAAATATCGTATGTATGTATCTTACCTTTAGTCCTATTCTTTCAAATTATTTAGATAAGCTGATGATGGAAGGTATAACTCCCCAATGGTTAAGAGATGGAGGATAATCCTTCGATTTTATATGCATCTATAGATCTTTAGTTGTGTAGTTTCAAGTTCTTTAGGTGAACTGATGGTAGAAGGTTAAACTCTTCAACAGTTAGGGATTTGAGGATTATTTTAATATTACACGTACGTATAGACCTTAATTTGTATTCTTTTGGAGTTAGAGGCTGATTCTTTAAATTCCATACATAGAAATAGGAATTTTGGAATTTCTGCTCCTAAGAGGGTGAAATAGGGACTGAAAGTTTGTACGATGGTCCGTCATTTTTAAGTTAGAAACATGAACATTTATCTTTAAGGTACTGATTAAAAATTATTAGATACGTATTTAAGCGTGCGAATTCTGCCGCAAATGGAGTGAAGTAGGGTTTGAAAGTTTGTATGGAAGTCCGTCATTTTAAGTTAGGAACATGAAACTTAATCTTTAAGCTACTGATTAAAAATAAGTTAAAACGTATTAAGGAGTTTCCGGAGATTCTACCACTAAGGAGTGTAATAGGGGTTCACATTTCGTATATAGGTTAGTCTCGAAGTGGACTTTTGATTACAAATAAATGAATACTTATATCACAGCATTTATGGTAATAAGCATTGATGGGAATTCTACTCCTAAAGGGGTAATATATAGATCGAAAGTTTGTGTGAAAGTCAATTTTTTAAGGTATACAAATGAAACTTTATTTCCTAGACAAACAAAACAGTTAAAAAAACTTTTTCAAGTAGGTAGTTTTAAGAGGGTTTACAACGCGAAAGTGCATCCACGTTTACAAAAATCTCAACCAGAATGAATATTGAAATTCTGCTCTGACTACTTCGTGTATACCAAGCCGTTTTAAAATATTAGTTCCCGTGGCATATGTTAATCAAACGTTGTGTATATTGATCAACAAAGTATCATCAAGTATGAAAACAGTGATCAACAAAGTATCATATATGAAAAAGATGACGGTTATTAGAGCTGCAATTGCCGAGTCAATCGAGTTAGAGATTTTGCCGTAGACTTAAGCACAGCATTGCAAACCGTATAATACTATATTGCGCCTATAAGACGATACACTGGACACTTCCTTAGAAATAGTACCAAAAAGGTGGATCAACAATTATTGCATATCTCGGCCTGATCAACAATTGGCGAGTAGAGGACAAAATATATATATATATAAGTTTTCAACCCCTGTTTCATCCATTTTTTCATCCCTTAGAGGTAGAATATCCAGAAACGCTTAGATATGTTACCACTAATTTTTAATCAGTAACCGTGAAATAAACTTTCCTCTTTCTAACTTAAAAAGGACGTACTTACAACAACAAACAAACTTTCAACCCCTATTTCACGCCCTTAGGGTTAGAATATCCAGAAACACTTAAATACGTATCTAGTGAAATCTAGTCATTTTAATCAGTAGCCCAAAGATTAAGTTTCATGTTCTAACTTAAAAAATGACAAACTTCCATATTATCTTTAAACCCCTATCTCACCCCCTTAGGGGTAGAATATCCAGAAACGCTTAAATACATATCTAGTAATTTTTAATCAGTAACTTAAAGATAAAGTTTCATGTTCTAACTTAAAAAATGACAAACTTTCATACAATCTTTAAACCCCTATTTCACTCCCTTAGGGGTAGACTATCCAGGATGGCTTAAATAAGTATCAACTCATTTTTTTACTTATGGTAAAGTTAAATAGTACCTAACTATATCTGAATACGTACCTTTTTTTGTTTGAAGGCTCCTTAGGCAATTATACGTTACGCATTAATTCGATAATTAATTGTGAAGCAAAGTGGAAACAGTCTACCATAGAAAAGACCCAATCCTGGAGAAGGTGGCCTCTGATTGGTCCATTTGAATCGGATCAACAATAGCTGGTGTGGATTTGTATAAAAATGATGTAAATAGTTCGTAATTCTGCCAGCAGAGGGGTTGGAATTGTTGATCCAGAGCGGAGCCACATTAGTACGCCGGAATACACATTAGATCAACAAAATCCGTTGCTGATCAACAATCGCCAACAGATCAACAATTAACTGACGCCACGTCGCGTCAGATCAACAAGGGCCGAAAAGAGATATCTATATATATATATATATATATATATTTATGTGTATTTGCGGATAACTTCGTCGTTTATGAACCGATTTCGATGATTCTTTTTTAATGGAAAGGAGATGTCCCAACGGTAGTACCATGATAAGGACATCAATATCTGATGATGGCATCCAAGAGAATTCGAGTCGGACCTTGAAGTCGATTTTATTTTTGTTTAAATTGTACCTGTTGTAATAACACGATGATTTGTTGTGTGTCTCTGTGTGTATATATATAAATATTATGTGCGTGTGTATGTGACTAAACTTCTCCCAAACAATTGAACAGATTTTAATAAAAAGAAATTGTCTAGTCCTGAGGATTCGGGAATAGTTTAGATTCACAATTCGGCGGGGTGTTACCCGCGGTTGTACAACAATAACCCCGGGGCTCAACTATTATATGTATGTATTTAGGAATATACAAGTATGTATCAGTAGACTGGTTATCATAGTACAGACTTTAGACAGCCTAGTTTGTGATCAGGCGGCTATGTGTGAGTTTTGTATGAGTATTATATCATAAAAAACAGCACAGGCTGCAAAAATTATTGTATCTACTCTAATTGTAGAATATCTGTAGTAGATTACTAAACTTTGACAGTGACAATTAAAAGTACCATAAAGTTTTATGCCTGTAAGCCGTGGACTTGCACGGCAAAATTACTACTATAATTTGCTCCCTTGTAAAGCCGCGCCAGGTCGCTAGTTACAGAACATTGTTGCTATCTTGGACAATCCAATTTTCAACCTTGTTGCAATGAATAATTACAACTTTGCCTTAAAAGCATTACAATAAAATATTCTTATAATATAAAACAGTTCACCACATCGCATCTGCTGTCAATAATATAATTTGTCTATTTCTATATGAAATATAAACTAAAGAGTCCAAGAATAAACAGGAATATTGGCGTGAGCATAGTTTTAGTAATTAAAAGTAAGTTATTCGTTTCTAATATTTAAAAAAAGTTGATAATAATCCAATCGTTGATCTGGATGCAGAAAGCAGTAGATGCTCCGGTCACCTTAAATTCACTTTGTTTGTACAACGCAGGCAAGCTAAGTTCACTCCTCGCGTCGATTGCGTCACACTCATTGCTTAGGTACAGTGTGCAAAAAAGGAATTTGCTATTAAAATTTGACTTCAAAAAAATTAAACGAATGTTTCGAAACGAATGTCAATTTTCTGTAATAAACTAATAACTGATGCGATAGGGCGATCACGGGATCACGTAGAGCGGGGAAGTGGGCGGAGCGCCGCATTCCAGTCCAGCGAGGAGCAAAACTTAGCTCGGCTGCTACTTTATTCATCTATTAGGTTTTGCCCATTTCCCCACCCTCGTGGATATCGGTTATTTGGATAAAGAGTAGCCAATGAGCTTATTCAAGAATTAAAGTATCTCCATGTAAAATTTCTTTGAAATCGGAGCAGTAGTTTAACCTTGAAAGCGTAACGAACGGACAGAGTTAGTTTCAAATTTTTAATATTACAGTATGGGAGTAATTATGACGACGTCTAAATAAGCCAACAGTTCCATTTCTTACAAATGTCAAAAGATGTTTCTGGCGTTTATAGATTTGCCAGAAACATATTTTGAATATGACAATCTCATAATTAACAAATAAATATTCTTGTGAGGTAGAAAACATTTTTTTAGTTCCAAAAAAAATGTCTATGGCTATTATATTTACCAAGATTAGGTAAGTTGATTTATTGTGTACCTACGTCTGGCATCTAATCCCGTAGACTGAACAGATTGCACGAATACACTGTTTACTACATATGTGGTTTTAACACGATATTTATTTTGTAACTTGTAAGGCAACTAATTATTTGTCCCCTATATTGTAAACTTGCTGTGGTTTTAAGGTACTCCTAACATTTTCCGTTCCGTACCCAAAGGGTAAAACGAGACCCTATTACTAAGACTTCGCTGGCCGTCTGTCTGTCACCAGGATTTATCTCATGAACCGTGATAATTAGATAGTTGAAATTTTCGGAGATGATGTATTTCTGGGGCTGCTATAACAACAAATAGTAAAAACAGAATAATATATATTTAAGGGGGCTCCCATACAACAAAGGTTATTTTTTTTGCTCGTTTTTGCTCGATATTGATAACGGCAACAGGCAGACGCTTGAAATATATAGAAAATGGTACGGAATCCTTCCTGCGCGAATCCGACTGACACTTGGCTTATTTTTTAAATAATTGTTTTATATGAACGATTATAACTTTATTCTACAGAAAACAATCTCAGCCATAACAACTCTAAGACGAGCATGCAAGTCAAAGTCGGGGACAGCATCGAGTGGATCCTGGACGTGACCATCGCTTACCCTGACAGGATTCCTCTGCATTTGATAGACGTCGTGTGTGGAATCCGACCACCCTGCACCACACATCTGCATTACAGACTATATCCCAGCTCCGAGGCAAGTAATCAGTTACATTATATATTTTGCCCGAGGGCAAGTCCTTGCAATCCCTTAAAAGGCAACTGCAAAATTCAGCAAATATTGTTATTCGAAGAATGTCACGAAGAGTGTCACAATTGAAAAAGTAAAACTTCATTGTAAAAATTTAAAAGTAAGAAATCGACAGTTTTTTTTAAATTTTTGTTCTATGTAACAAGTACGCTTAGTTTCTGTTATGCAATTATTCGCGATAAAAATATTTAATACGTTACGAAACCTATTTCCTGACGTTTTGAATGGGTTATAACGTTCGTGGTCTCAGGCAGTCGAGCGGTATAACTTGTTCGAAACGTCGGAAATAGAAAGCAACGTAACCTTTTAATCATTTTATCGCTGAGAAGTCCTGATAGTCCAGGCTCCTCGGCACACATGTTACAAGTTATTACTATCAAGCTAATTTTTCGTGAGTGGCTTCATTTTGATGAGGGAACTTTTCACCTTACAAAAATTTTCGCTTGTGATAGCTAACTGGACTAGCAGAAAAAAACAACGTTTGATTGTAGTGCCGGGATAACGTACCACACAATTTGTAGGGCAATGTGGCTATTTAGGAACGATTAAATATAATAGAAACGTGAAATTGGGCATTTATAAATTGTCAGAGACAGACCCAGTATCATATATTTACAAACTATATAACAACCCTTTTTTGCAGAGACTATTATTTAAATCGATAATTTTAAATTAAAAGAAATGCAAATACTGAACTTAAATAAAATGTTATTTTCACAGGTACCGTCCGACAACGAAGGTATGACCCAATGGTTGTACGACAGATTCATAGAAAAAGATAAAATGCTAGAAGAATTCTACGCCACAGGAAAGTTTCCACCTCGGGGTAACAATCCCACTGTAGCTAGGCAAGTCAGACAGGATAACCTTAGATATTTTATACTCCACCTTTTCTTCTTAATGTCAACTTACCTACAATACCTGATATTTTCAGTGATTTTTAGGCTTTTTTGGTAACAATATCTAGAGAAATATGATGTTTCTCAGACCTTCACAGAGACTTCTGTGTTGATCAATGGATGGATTCAAACGACCTTTCAATTTTCTTTGGTATATTTGATTTAATTTTAATGTCTTTTATAGTTTTTTCTGTTTTTTCTTCGATTCGTGCTTTTGGCGGTCTGCATGTAATGCGAAGTCACTGAAAGCGTAGAATTTGTTTTGTAGTCTAATATAATTTTTTAGTGTTTTAATTTTTTATTAAAACAAGTCAAAGTAAAGCCACAATCATTCTACTGCAGTGCTATCATAATAAAACACTAAAACTGTTATTTTGTCGCGAATATGATATAAACAACATATGTATGTTTTGTCTTACACTATACATTCTTAGCCATTGAACATTTCAACTGTACATATTATCAATAGTTACACTCATAATTACTCAACACTTTTTTATTGTGAGCACTAAATGATACGACATTTCTTCTATTGAATCAGGATACCTCCATAAGATCAAAACGTAACTTTGGTAATAGCTCCCTCTGTTTTTACATTAAGTTAGCCATCAATTTTTAAACAAATAAGTAAGTACTTTAGTTCAAGATCTGGCCACAATATTTATATGAAATTATTTGGATATTGACTGCAATTTATACACTTGAAAATACGTCATGAAGTATCACTTTGTTTTATAAGTGATTTTTGTCTAATATTTAAAGTACATTAATTTTAAAACTGAGTTACATACCAGATATTAAAAAATTCTTTAACATATAATACTACATCTTGAATTCGCAGCAGTCAGTATTCAAATATTTAAAGGTGCATGGCAGAAGTACATTTTTTTTTTTAATTACTTACTAAAATAGAATTTACTTTATTAGTTTTTTTGTAGTTTTTAAAGAATGTGCGTGAGGTTACTACGAGTTTTGACATATTGAGTTGCGCTCAGTAGTTTAGTGCCCTGGGCACTTTTAATTTAGATAATATCATGATAGTGAGAGGGTTACGCTCACCTTAAAATTAATAAATGTCTTTTGATCGATTTAAAAGATGGACCAGCAACTGTAGTACGATGTAATAGAACTTCATATTGAATACATTCTTCTACGCAATACTACAATATTGCAATACTGCTTCTTGCAATAAAGTACTAATAAGCACGATTCTAGTTAAAAAGATTACTTTTGTTGTGTTGGAAATTCGTATGTAGGCGTGATCGTATGCGACGCCAAATTTAATATTGTTATCAAAACGCGCTGTGACATACAAGTCAATATTTAAGTAAAGAAATCTTAGCATGGTACTCATGCTTTGCAATGAACCAAAATTACAATCTTTCGTGACAATAAAAGAAAATAAAAATAGACGAATTTTTTCCTTCACTTTTTATCACGTTCCGCGTTCTGCTTAATCAGATACTTTCGCTTCGAACTTAAAATACAAAATCTAATTTTCTACGAAGAATTCTCGAGTCAATTCGTGGTAAGAATTCTAAATAATATTTTAACTAGCAAATACTGTTCGGTTGCCGTTTACAGTAAAAATCACGGAATGATCCAGGTCGAAAAATCTAAAAAATCTTTAAGAATAATTGTCATTCTATACCATTACGACTATGGAAATCAGAAAGATTTTTCTATCTGGAAATTTAATTTACACGCCATTGTACGAACAGCGGTTAAGACACTTTCGTCGATATCTAAATTAGTTGTAAGTCGATGTATGAATAACAATAGTGTAAGGTTCACGTTTATGTTTGAACTAAAATGTGAGTATTGTTCCTTTTAGTTGATAGCTTTTGTACAAGATTACTCAAAATATAACAATATGAAAGTCAAAAAAAAAGTATATGTTTTGTGGTAAAATTGTACGACTTAATGAATATGCCAAAACATATTTGCCGTAAGTGCCTAGGCTTGTATTGGTGTAGTTTACCATTGTAAAAAATAAATAAAAATGTACATACATTCTTAAATATCCAAGATAATGTAACTGACAGATATTGGTAACGAATTCTGTTTATTTTTTAGTGTAACCAAATAATCTACTGATAGTATTCTAAAGGAAAATAGTAAATATAAATAGGAACGTGTAGTTTTTATAGCAAAGTTACATCTAAAACAGAATTATTTCTAACCTATAAGTATCTAGATAGACAGGAGTTAATCCAACGGAGTTCCTTTTAGTCATGTCCAAGTGCCTTCACCTTTTTTCAATTAAATAAACATTATTATCGAATTATTTTATCAACTTTGTGGCATATAAATCATATCAACTATAAATATTTTAGTCTGAATAAAATTACAACTTAGATCAACAAACATCCATGAAAGTCCAAAATTAAAATAGTTAGTTAAAATGCATAATAAATAGTTATTTCTAAGTAAGATATTGCACGCTTAACATTACCTTGACTCGACACAAATTTTAAATTTAAATTAATTTCGTGGATTCACATTTAGATATAGAAGTTCATTCAATAAGTATACTGTGAGGGCTTGAATTTAAATCGGAAACACATATTCTGCATTTTAAATTAATAGGCTAGTGCCAATTTAATAGTTTAAAACGACTTTAAAGTGCTTGATAAATCCATAAACCCAAATGCTTATACCTATTTTGAATGAATTCATAAAAATAACTTTTTTGTTGTAAGCACTTTAGACTCTACATATCGTCACGGTTCCAATATAGAATGTAAAATTAGACATTACAATTTTTTCAACTATTACACTTTTTCAAACACTATATTACATTATTATTTATATATTTTATAATATATCATATGTCAGCACATAAAGTTAAAAAAATTAGGTTCTTATTTAAACAACGAATAGTCAGGTGGAAATAATTTTTGTTTTTTTTTTTAATATTAAGTACTTTTAATGTAACAATCTTAAATAAGTTGTTCAGTATCGACATGACTAGTCGTGATATTATTAACACTTTTCTTGAGGTTTCTTTTTTTTCATTGTATACGGTGATATCGAAAAATATTCTGAGAATGATTTTCTCTTATGTTTGTCTATAATAGGATGACTTGAATTATTATTACTAAGATTGAAATGGAAAGGAATGTGATAGCCATGTTAAGTTTTGAGCACAAATATCGTTCTTTTAATTTTACTATATTTGTTCACCTTTAGATTTTAGCTTATGACAGAATCACGTGAAGTACACATAGTAGATAAATAATATTTTATTACAAAATAGTTTCTGAAAATTTTTGGTCCGAAAATACATTATTTTTATTAATTTTACCTAGATTCTTTACACATTTACTTTCGACGAAAGAAATAAACCTTCTCTATTCGGACATTTTTTCATAATAACGTATCTACTACCATTATTGCAAATATTATTGTGCCCATACATCACCACTCATTGAAATAACTGTTGTAATTTACAAGAAAAAAATGTGCATGTATCAATGAATAGGCTTATTATAAAATAGGCTATAACGGAGCTTCAAATGTTAAACTGGAAAATTTTCGAACAAAAGAAAATGTAACGCAATTATAAGCAACTGTACACAGACAAATAATTAAAAAGCAGCATTGCTTACTAAATATAATATTTCTAGGGAATTTTTATAATGGTTTTATAAAATACGCCAAATCTAAGTCGACTAGTCTGGGGGTCTAACAGGAATGGAATACAAGCAGGAATGTGTTAATATTTAAGATCCCAAAGCGAGATTAAAGTGATGTTAGATTAGATTTTTAAATTTAAATTTGTAGAACTTACATTTCGATTTGCCAATTTAATTAAATTGGCGATTTTTAAAGTTTATCCTGAATTGTATTCTAAATAAAATAATATTTTTTTTAGTAATATGGGACACTTGGTTTAATGTGATTATTTTTAAGGTAGGCACATATTGTTGTTTCTTTTTTTTAAAGAGTTAAGTTTGTTTTTTGTAGAAAGGATGTGAAATTGCGAGTAGCAATATTTGTGATGCTTTTTGTGTTAATAATAATTTTCCTCGCTTGTTCTGCTAACCACAATTTTTTTCTTTACTTTGTAGTTATATTACGTGTAAAAGAAAGATGTTAATGTGGCAGCAGTCCCTAAAGTGAGTGAGATAGGATAAGCTGTATTCCAAGGAATTTGATGTGTAAACAAAGTATGATACTTTTTATTTTTCGATGTATACGAAAATTGATATCAACATAATTAGTAACAGCTACTGTTCGAGTCGAATTATTTTGGAATACTAAATTGTACACGTGTTTAAATAATGTGACACGGTGCATAATACTTATAGTGAGTTCTAAAATGTGAGATTGAAAAATTATTCCAAAACTGATTTCCATAGTCGTAAAATTTCAAGTCGAAAAGTTATTCGAAAAATTGAAATAATTTTTCAATCAGTATTTTTGTATGTGTTTTGAAATTTATTAATTTCCCGATATGAAAATATCGATGTCAATATTGGTGTATTGAATTCTAAATGTACCGAATTATCTAATTGTCTTAACTTGTGGTTTTATAAATGTAATTAAAGTAATTGTACTTTGTGTATTGGCCAGTTGTTTTGGGATTTAATTCATTATTATGATGCTTAATTGTAAAAAGAACATTTTCTAATACAGTACTATTACAGTTGAATATGAAAAAGTAACTATATAACTATATTTATATATATAAGTAACTATATATATAACATGAACTTCTTTTTGACGGAATAATAGGCTCACACTATATTTTTTTCTTTACTATAATAATGCCTTAACCCCTAGTAATAAAATTACCCTGTATGAAGAACATTTTAGGTAGGTAATAATAATAACCATACTTGGAACAAAACAGGTAAATTACTCGATTTGAAGTATGAAATGCTAAAGAATTACTACGTACCAAGTAATATTTCACTTAAAATCTATTAACAAACATATCACAACTATTAACCAGGCAATTGTTTTGTTTGTTCACTCGAAACCAAAATTAATAATGTTTACTAATGTATAATACAATACAAACAAATAATAAAACAAGTATATAACCGTGCACACACTTTTAGTGACTTGAATCGAACATTTTGAAGTCCATATTTACATTTAATAAATATTTGTTTGTAAATTGTGCACTCGGTGGAAATGATTTCATATTTAAACTGTAAAACAAATTCAATTCAATAAATAATGATTTTAAATTTAAAGTTTATTTACCTTTAATATAATTTGATTGCTAAAAAATAATGAATTACAATGCAGTATACAAGCTTAGTAAAAATTGGATTTGAACTAATTTTATGCACTGATATAAATGTGAAAGTTTGTAACAAAGCAACGCCTGAACGTACGTCTAATAGACCATTTTCTCAACTTGAACACATAGATAATCTTGGATTTTTACAAATAATTATCAATTAGCAAAATGTTCAAATCTAGGATATTGGAGCATATTTCTCGGATATCATAGATTCGTTTTCGGATATTATATAATGAATTGAATGCCAATACCGTCTTGTTTAATAGACCGCATTTTGAGCAGTCGCTTAGCTCGCTGTACATATACTTACGGAAAATATTCCACGGTTTGTCAATAAAACACGTTTGTGGCACTCCATTATGTTGTTTCATTTATGTATTATATCCTTTTCAGGAATATATTGAGAGAAATGTTATAAGATGCCAATCGAACATGGAGTTGAGATATGGAGGTAAAATATTTCTGCATTTTACGAAAAAAAATCTTTGACAAAATTCAAATGCAAACAGAATTAATAATACATTTCTATTTCCTACTCAAGATTCAAATGAAGTTCAACTAACATCGATTCAAATTATTATGAATTTAATTTGTGTAGGCCTAACACGTATAAGCAGGCAAGGGGTTAATGCGGTCCTTTCCTAAGCCTGTTCCTATTTCAAATTATTTTCCTATTTAGGTAATGCATCGCTCTTTTTACTTCTACGTCATTGTCCGTAACATAATAATCTTTAAAATTATAAATAAGATAAAATAATAAAGATAAAATATTTACCCAAACATCTATTCTAATTTAACCGTTATTGGCAATAAGGAATGTAAATAATACTTATGATATTCTTTACCTCGTTGCCATTACTTTCCCGCAGAAATTAATTAGAGGAACAGTAAGTTTCGGTTTCACAGTTGAAATAAAGAAACCATCTAATTACAGCCGCGAGCTGCCTCAAACAGTAAAATGAGAAGGTTTAATTAATTAAGAATTAAAAATATAATTTTACATTCCATTACATCTTATTCATAAAAACTTTGAGACAACATTCATTTAGCTAAAATTATTCATACAACATTTTTGCTTTTATACTATGTGTAAAAGGTCTTACTATGGTCTTCGCAACGTTTATATAGATCTATGGCAAAATTTCCCTATAGATTTTTCTTCTTTTTTTGATGAGATGCCAACCAGCTAATCAGTTATTTTAGCCGGATCAGCTATTTCTGTCAAAACCAAGTATTTATAGTCATCAATTCTAAGGCATCGAGTCTTCAATTCTTCCTCGTGATGAAATTAATGTTAAAAAATACAAAAATGTGGCTGATATGAAATAGGGACCGTCTTTCGAAAAAACAAAAAACGATCTACTGAATTTCTCTTATGAGCACGTATATGACTGACACAAGTGAGTTTTCGTACTTTGAGAAAGTGTGAAATCAGTTTTTTTAAATAAGTGATAATTAAAAAAAAAAACAGATTAAACACAAAGTAAATAACGAACATAAAATAACATTTAACAATAACTACATACATTCGCCCTACGGTTAACCAGGTCATGATTGAAGTTAATCAAAATAGTGGAATAAGTAGAAATGAGTTTGATTCTAGAATGCATTTTAATAAGTTCCATAAAGTGCCGACATTCGAGAGTGTAAATTGAATAGCTACAAAGAGAAATAATACCGAAAACTGTATGTAGTAGAAGTACTACTCTCTATGGCAATATACTAGACTGACGTAATATCTATACAACTAAAACATTTTTCAATTCAAAGATTTTGCTCAAAGTAGAAACATTGCTCGTTTTTAAAGTCGACTTTTATGTATCCAACGGACCGTACCCCGTGATATTAATTTCAATTTGAAATGTCCACGCATTCCTGATAAAAAATATGGCTTTGACAGACAGACAGACAGTCGGGCCACGAAGGGTTTCAATTTTCTTTTGAAGTGCGGTACACGTTAAGGTAAAAATAATAAAAGGAAAAAATTTCACTGAACATTTTTTAGATGATTGAATATGAAATTCCTTGTGAAGAAAGACACCACAATGACTGAAAGTGATTTGGTCAAGGCAGTCGAATAATCTGCCCAAAACTGATGAGTTCTGATGACTGACTACATTAACTACACTATTTTGGTCCAATGAAATTTGTCCTGGTTAGATTAGATAAAAATCATATTTAACCGACTTCAAAAAAGGAGGAGGTTTCTCAATTCGACCGTATATATATTTTTTTTTATGTGTGTTCGGGGATAACTTCGTCATTTATGAACCGATTTTGATGATTCCTTTTTTAATGGAAAGGAAATATCCCAACGGTAGTACCATAATAAGGACACTAAGATCTGATGATGGCAAACAAGAGAAAACGAGTCAAACGTTGAAGTCGGTTTTATTTTTGTTAAAATTTTTATTGCATATGAAATTGTATGTACGAAAATGAACACATCCAGAGAGTGTTAATCTTCCTTAATCTGAAGTTCCAATCAGATTGTTTAAGCCGCTATCAAAGTTACTCTTGCTTAGTGGTGAATCTCTAACATCATGGACTCTACAAAGAAAGGCAGTGTAAAAGGTTTCAAAATATATGTTATTTAGTTTTTTATTCAATGGAAACAAAAAATAGCTACAACATGCAGTTTTAGAAAGAAGTGTAAACAAGTGTTATACTTATATTGATACCCATAAAGTTGTTCCAAGTATTAGAAAACTAAGTATAAAATCATTATACAGTATAAAACAAAGTCGCATCTGCTGTCTGTCTGTCCCTATAAATGCTTTTTTTTATGGTATAGGGGGCAAACGAGCAGACGTATTACCTGATGGTAAGCGATTACCGCCGCCCATAGCCACCCGCAACACCAGAGGCGTCACAAGTGCGTTGCCGGCCTTTGAGGATGAGGAGGGGAATGAGGGTAGGGATTGAGGGCCTCCGGTAGCCTCACTCACTCGGTGAAATACAGCGGAATCGCTATTTCACACCGGTTTTCTGTGACGCCGTGGTATCAATTCTGTCGAGCCAGCGCATTCGTGCCGAAGTGTGGCTGTCCCACGATTGTGTGATATCATAAATAAACACATTTTTTGCGCTTACATTACAAACGCTGGCTGAACAGTACGGCATAGATCAAAATAATGTACTACAGTATTGTACATCTTAAAAAAAGGCTTTAAAAAGTACGCGTTGGCATATGTCGATCTCAGGGATAACCCACAACTATCATTTTTTATGGTTCCGTAGGCAAATGGCAAAAAAACGGAACCTTTATGGGTTCGTCATGACATGTCTGTCTGTCCGTCCTTTTTTCCGAAACTGTAAGAACTATAATATTGAAACTTGGGAAGCAGATGTATTCTGTGAACCGCGTTAAGATTTTCACACAAAAATAGAAAAAAAATACAATACATTTTGGGGGTTCCTTATACTTAGAACTGAAACTCAAAAATTTTTTCATCATTCATTTGCATCAAAATTGGTTAACTAGTTTAAAAGTTCTAAGCAAGCAAATACCTGAATCGACTTCATTTTATACTATGTAAAGAAACATCCTCACATCTGTGCAAACCGTAATATCCAAATATTAGTCGTTTAAATTAAGTAGTAAGTATTATTAGCGGTAGTTGTTAGACTAGATCTAACATTTTAAATATTCCTTTTATAATAAAGTAAGTAATAAATTTCAAAGAAATAAAAATTCGAGTTGTGTTCTCAGATACAAAGTAAATTTAATATAAGGTTATAAAAGTGCGATATCCTCTTTAAACAAAGACAAATAAATAAAGAGAAATAACTTGTCGAAACAATACTATGTAGGTGTAAAACATCACAGCGAAAGACCATTATCATTCATAGATCTTTACATTGTCTCTAACCAGTTTAAAATGATTCTCACCATCTGTAATTCGCACCCCGTATTGCCTTACTTATTAAGGAAGGAGAGAGGGTAGGGAGATCAAGTGGAGATTGTTGTTCAAACACTCTTGTCAGAAGAACACTGGATTAAGTTGATTTTCGGTGCTGGTTGTCTTAATGAAAGCTTTATACGCCAAGATTGGAATTCATCATGAGATTTTTATGTACGTTTGTGGTAATTTCGTTTTATTTTTGTATGCTTACTTACAATTGTAGATGAAAGTAAAAATCTCTTTCGTAGAAAGGTGTGTGTGATTTGTGGTATTAATCATTTGAAATCGACCAATATGTGCTGAAATATGGCTCTTAAGATCTATAATTGGTAAAATTAGACCTGTTAGCTAGAGATATTCATATCAATTGCGAATCGCCCCTTCAGTATGATAGATATATTAATAATGAAAATACCCATCTTTACGTAGTATAAAATGAAATTGTTTGCGTTGTCTGTTTGATTAGATCTTTTAAACTACTCAACGGATTTAAATGAAGTTGTCAGCAATAGATAGAGTTTTTTTTTATCCTTTAGCTGCGCCAAAATGACTCTGCTCTGCCTGATGGCAAGCATGAGCAGATTCCAAGAGCGGTATGCGAATAAGGACATTGCAACATGGTGACCCACACTATGGCCGCCTAGTGAGATGCTTTTTTACGCCCCGCTTAAAAGACCCGGGATCATAGTGGGAGGGAAACACGTGCGCTGGAAGTGAGTTCCAGGTTTTGACCGCTCGGCACAGAAAGGAGGAACCGAAGCGATGAGTGCGAGATCGAATGTCTACCACTCTGAAGCGGTGACTTCCAAGGCACGGCACGTGTTGTTCTGTAAAGGAAGGGGGAGGGGGGGGACCAGAGTTGTTTCAAAGAAAGTTTTATACGTGTAGTACATACATATTATAGTAGAGGAAATCCAAAAATTTAAAAGACTTACATACAAAGCTGGTATGGTATACTATGAGGATCTTGTGTCAACTGCGGTGAATTTCCGTGCGTTTAGGCGATTCTGCCATACATACTATAGTAATCAAATATAGCTCACTTAGGACCCCTAATACTTTATCCGTGGTGCTTCCCGGTTTGTAAAAGGTGTCTGCCTATTTTGACTTCATTTTGTCTCCCGCTTTGCTAAGGAGGGAAGTGGATTTATCATTTCCAACTCCTCCTGTTTTTCTTCTGATTAACTTCGTTGCGGGTTCCAAGACAGTTAATTTTCTTCCTGGGACTTCCCGAGTGTCATAACTCGGTGTGTTCGAGGGTCACTGCTGTTGATCCTGGTGTACAGGAGTTACAGTGGTGGGAATGTGGGCGGGATTAGTCCCATTAAAAAAAAAAAGTACAAAGCTGGGACGAGTCGCTAATAACGTAAAACGTCGGCAAACGTAATGTAAAACATGTCCACATGCAATTTGAAGTTATGATTTGCGCAAGATGGCTAGCAGGAACTGGATGTGAGAAGCCGAGGATCGAACCAAGAACCGTGCAATTGGAGAGGCCTATGTCCAGCAATACTAATACTACGACAGGCTGATGATGTTGATATAATATAAAGTCACGCCTACTTCCCAGAGGGGTATGCAGAGGTAATATCTCCACTCCCTATGGATGATGATATAATATAAAGTCACGCCTACTTCCCAGAGGGGTAAGCTGAGATAATATCTCCACTCTCTATGGATTATTCTAACATAACTCTTTTGCTTTGTATATATTCATCATTCTTGCGTCATTCATGCTCGTCGGTTTCCGGTTAATAAACATATCCCATTTAGCCAATAAATATTCGTAGATGACCTCTTCCGATATTCCTCTCTGACCTCTTCCGCCGTAGATCCTCTCTACGTTGCGAAACTATTTTTTTTTCAGCGCCATAATGAATAATTTAATCATTTAAAACCTTTATTTTCATTATTACTATTATTTAATCTCTCTCTCTCTCTCTATCTCTCTCTCAACACACAATAAAATTGTTTTGAACACATTTATATTTACTGTACACAAAAAAACCCGCACTCAATTCTCACCCCGTAATTTTGATTACTCAGTCACCGCTTCCTATAATAAAAGGTAAGGTACATAAGAAAGAAAAATAAACATTTCAATAATAACACCTTCGATATAATCGAATATGGAAGTACTTTCAGTGAAGAGCAAGGGGAAGCTGAAAATCGCTCCTTCCTTCGTAAATAACATTTTAGGGTTGTGCCGTAAAATATATAGACGTCTCACCGAACACGTGTCGTAGTACGGGTTCCGTGACCAGGATATGAAGGAGGATGTGAACACTAGATGTGGTTATATCTTCATTTGCTTTTTTATTACTCTCTAGTTCTATACCTTTTATGTTTGTCTAAATCCATGTGTCAATTTATATTACATAAGGACCTACCGCAGCTACAGCAAAAAAAGAAGTTTAAAAGTAAGGTAGTAGACTTAAAGCCTCTAACTAGTTCTCGAGAATTTCGATCGAAAGAAAATCGATACTTTCCTCATTTATCTTCGATACGATAAACAATAATCCGTTTCTATTTATTAAACTAAAACAAATTCAACAAGCCTATCAATTTATTTACCGTTCTTTAAAAAGAGAAACATGAAACAAAATCGAATATTTCATGTGCATATGTGCGAGCTTCAAATAGGATTTAAAATACGTTTCAATTAATATCTGTCCGAATGAGTTTGTGAGTTATTTTATTCAGCAAATAAAATAGAATTGAATTATTTTAATCTTATATTTTAATATTTTATGAAATAGTGCAATAGCACTACGAGTATATGGATTCCATATTCAATATTCTTCTTTCTATTAGTCCCTGTCACAGTTACCAAAATATTCCCATTTCTTTATTACATGAGCAATTTATCAACCAAAGTCGATATGGTGATAACTATATTTTGATATTTGTTCCGGGATTGATTTTATTAAAGTACTAGCTGAACCCCGCGGTGTTTCCCGCGGTTATTGTTGTAGCGCGAGTAATGCCGCGGGACAAAGTTAGTCTAAAAAACGTAGCCTAAGTTACTCCCCGGATCATCAGCTACCTGCCAGTGAAAGTCCCATCAAAATCCGTCCAGCCGTTCCAGAGATTACCCGGAACAAACAGACAGACAGACAGACAAAAATTTTTTTAACTACATTTTTGGTAGGTATATGTATCGTGTATACATACATATGCATTTAGTAAAAAGCGTTTTTTTTAATATTACAAACAGACACTCCAATTTTATTTATTTGTATAGATTTATTTGGGACTAGACGGCGTTGTGTGTCCGAAATATTTATTATTATTATTTATTATCTTTTACGAAAAGTAATATCATCAACAAGTATTGCTAAAAAACATTAATAAAATGATCAATTCATACTCATTACAGATATAACATTTTTGAGTTGTATAGCACTGATAGAAATAACAAGAAATATTTCAATTTGAAATCACTTGACCTGGTTACAGAATTGTATTGTAGGGACAGAGAGTTTATTGACAGCATGGGAAAATGTGCTAATAAAATAAATCAATTTTCAGGTCACCAAAAAGAAGAATCTTTGAGTAGTTTTTTTTTTCATATAGTCTAATTCTTCCATCTGTAGGCAAAACAAACGTATGGACATTTCTAGACTATCGCTATATCAGTGTCTCAAGCCCATTTTGTGAGAGTGTCTGCCACGACAGTCGAGTCTGTATTGATAAAAAGAAAACAGTATTTATATTTTATGTTTCCGCAAAATGGTACTTATTGCGTTCTTATATTTAACATAAACATTTGTATTGGCTGATGTTTTAAAATTATGCAAGAATGTTGGCATATTATTAGAAATATAGTTATTATTCTTTGTATTATAACTTAACGACAATTTGATGTCTAAATATTCGGAATAGATCTCAATTTGAGATTTGCTTCTTTGTACATATAACACTTTACTAGTTTCACCGATACCTGATAAAGTTTTAGTTAGTTGACTGACATATTTATTATTACTCGAGACTTGTGGCATCGACATGTGTAGTTATCTGGCAGATAAGTTCAATATATTCTATCAGACATTTCATCAACAACTGGTGAACAAGGCCCTTAGAATTTTATGTTTTAAAACTGAATTCACAAAGAATCTGTCGTCATTGGAGTTTTCTTTGCATTACCTTTAAAGCATCAGAAATATTCATCATCATTTTCAGCCATCTTTTATTTTAATCGATTTTGGGCTACTAGAATTACAGAATGATCAGAAACATTACTGATGTTAAAACGTTGCGTTTTCGACCTGAGCAGTGAAACTTATAGATATGTGTGTATTACTACTTCACAGAATCAATTATGTTCTCTTTGTTAGCAATACTATACTTCATCATTTCATCATTTTTTTAATTAAAAAGTCTTTACCCCCATTTTAACTGACACTAAAAAGTAACAACGTCATAATATTCAATACAGTTTTAATATAAATTTCGTCTATGAAACAAGGCTGTATAATTTTTCTTATAAGGTTCTTCTTATACTTGAGACGTGGAGTAGCAATATAGTCTGCAGGTGAACTTAACAACCAATATGCGTTGAGTTATAATGTCACTGTGCTCTTTAGCTAAGATTGTATAAAGGTCTTTTGAAAAATATTGCCTTTGATGTTAGGGCGAATTTTCTTTGGAAACATGCAGGTGAGGCTGTGCTATAAAAATTTTGTGCTCTAAGAATTCTTGTTAGATTTAGTCAATAGGCATACAATGTAAAAATTATATTTATGAATGAATTACGTATTCATTTTATGGCGAAGCCATAGGATTATAGTAGTTTAAATCTGTACGCCGCAACGTGCTACATTAATAGTTTTATTACGTGCCGTCAAATAACAATAAGGAAGCAACGATATTATAATAGGAAGTAGAAATAAGATATTGTCAATTTAGCAATTTCAGTAAACAATAGTTACTAGTTACCCCCACCTAAAACCTGTCCATAAATCTTGTATATAAACTTTAGTTTAAGTTTAATTAACTGAGTCATAATAAATATATTACAATCAACGTGTCGTCTAATTGTCTCCAAGGGTAAACACGCAATAATTGGTGACCCGACGTGATCTATTGGTTTCTAGTGCTGATATAATACCGGGACGACCGGAATCCTATTAGGTTTTCAGCAGTGAATCTAGAGAAAAATAGCATTACGAAATTATCACATCCCAAAAATGGCTCCTACAACAACAACTTCTTCAAGAGGCGACACTGGGTGCGAATCAGTTGCTGCTATCACGGTCACAGACAAACTACCTCAATTTTGGACAGACTCCCCACGTTTATGGTTCGCCCAGTTTGAAGCTATAATAGCACCACAAAAACAGGGCGAAGATTACAAATATAACATGGTAATATCCAAACTACCAAAAGAGGTCGTCCATCAAGTTAGTGACATTTTAACTAACCCGCCCAGCGAAAATAAGTACTCCACCATCAAGGAACGTCTAATAAACTGCTACGAAGAGAGCGAACACCGACGTTTCCACAGACTACTATCAGAAATGGACCTTGGAGACCAGAAGCCTTCCCAGCTCTGGAGAAAAATGAAGGAAGCTGGATGTGGAAAAATAAACGACGACACTATTCGCCTGCTGTGGCTAAGGCAACTCCCCGCTTCGCTAACAGCGATATTATCAGTTACAAACAATATATCGTTAGAAAACTTGAGCGAGTTAGCCGATAAAATATACGAAAACTTGACCTACAACAAGAAAAATACTCAAGAGACAGCGGTTGACATTAACCTAGTTACAAACATATCGTCACAACTTGAAGCCATGCGAATAGAAATAAATGCATTACGCAGCATACGCGAGAAACAACCTATGCAACGCAGCAAATACCAAACACGACATACGCCACATTCACGGTCAAGGTCGCGCCACAGAAACTCACATAATGGATTATGTTATTTCCATAATCGTTTAAAGCAGGATGCATATAAATGCAATAAGCCTTGTTCATGGAATATAGTTAAAAATAACAGGCTATCGGAAAACTAAATTTAGCACAGAATACGACGGGCCTCTGTGCTATCCACCCAGCAAACCGTCTAACTATAACTGACTCACACAGTGGTTATAGATTTTTAGTCGACACGGGTGCTAACATTTCGGTCATAAATAGCACAAATAATAAGAGCCAAGCATGCGAATACCAATTATTCGCCGCGAACGGGACCCCTATAAATACACACGGGGAACGCGTTTTAACGCTTAACCTAGGACTGCGCCGAAGCTTTAAATGGACATTTACCATTGCCGACGTCAAGTTGCCAATCCTGGGAGCTGATTTTTTGAAGCATTATCAATTATTAGTGGATATACACAGAAAAAAACTGATCGATAAAAAAACAGGTCTGGAAACGCCTGCCGAAATAGTGAGAGCAAAAAATTTGCATCCGTTCGATCGTTAAACGCTCCTCTCCAGGAACCAATAAAGGGATTATTAGAGAAATACGAAGATATTAAAAAGCCTAGATCAATGAATCTACATACAAAGCGCCGAGTACAGCATCAAATAATAACAAAGGGTTTCCCAGTATTTACTCGAGCGCGTCCATTACCTCCTGACAAATACAGGATGGCAAAACAAGAAAAATAAGTTTAAGGAACATTATGAACACTTAGAGGAGGTGTTTAAGCGCCTACATAAACGGCATAACAATAAATATAAACAAATGCGAATTCGCCAAGTCGGAGATTGATTTCCTCGGTTATCATACAACGAGCCAAGGGTTGACTCCTACTATGGAAAAGATTCAAGCTATAAACAATTACCCTAAACCACAAACGATAAATGAATTACGACGTTTTTTGGGTATGATTAATTTCTACAGAAGCAGTATTCCACATGCAGCAAAGCATCAAACACCGTTAAATAAATATTTAATTAATTGTAAGAAAAATGATAAGACGGTTATCCAATGGAATACTGAATCAAACCACGCGTTTGAACGCTGCAAGCAGATAAGCAAACAGAAACAAGGACACGTTCTGGTAGAGTCTCCCACCAGACGGTTAGATTCCAATTATAATGTTTTTTTTTTTTTTCTCTTCAGAGGGGGAATATCTATGGCGAAGCCATAGGATTATAGTAGTTTAAATCTGTACGCCGCAACGTGCTACATTAATAGTTTTATTACGTGCCGTCAAATAACAATAAGGAAGCAACGATATTATAATAGGAAGTAGAAATAAGATATTGTCAATTTAGCAATTTCAGTAAACAATAGTTACTAGTTACCCCCACCTAAAACCTGTCCATAAATCTTGTATATAAACTTTAGTTTAAGTTTAATTAACTGAGTCATAATAAATATATTACAATCAACGTGTCGTCTAATTGTCTCCAAGGGTAAACACGCAATGCATTTAAATAATTACTTATTTAACTGAATAAGAAAAAGCTCCTGCCCAAATTTTTGTACGCAATAAAGGGAATCATATTATTTTTAATCGAGTAGAATCACATTCATCCTTCTACTTCAGTTCGTTAAAAAGATTGGACTTAAAAATTATCTGTTTTTCAAACAAATTGATATAACCGTTGATTTTATGAATATTTTCGGTATTTATTTCAATAGTTCCGATTCTGTTAAACTTTTTCAAGAAGTTTTAAGTTTTATTAAATTTATCTTTATTATATTTATTTCAAATAGTTTAAGATACTCACACGAGTATGTAAGATAAGAAAAGGGTTATGTTGTTAATTTTCATGTTTCACGTTCTAGTTTAGTTCAATAGTCTGGAAGTAAATCCCAATATTTATGTCAAATTGCGAGGAATTTTAAAAGGTAACGTTTACGATTTCTTTGATAGATTATCAAAGGGATATTCTTGACGCCTTCAATCACTTGTGCCTTGACTCCTAAAACATATAAAACACATAGCAAGTCACTGCACTCACCCCGAGACACACCCGCGCACTCGAAAAAGGTTTGAATTTCCATGTAAACAAAGCCTTCAATTCAGAAATACAGCCATAAAGAGAATGTGAGGGTCCAATTGAAAACCTCTCTCAAAGTCGCGAACATCCCCGAATTCAAATCAAAAAAAGAAACACGTTTTTAGCAAAAATAAGAAAATCTTTCATAGAGACTCGCTTTCCACCAGATTAACCGGAAGTGGCGTACTTTGTGTAGTTGACGGCGCCAGCCGCCAGGTGGCGCCGGAAATGAATGTCTGTTTGTCTTCCTTTACCACCTGAATTCTCTTTTATATATCTTTTTTCAAAACATTTTTATAGGTTTTTTATTTGACAATGGAGTTTCCCTACTAAGAGGCGTTGTGTGTATAAAGAAATATTAATGTTTAAGGTTTGTGTATCTTATTTATTTTTTGTTGAAGTAATCATTTCTTAAAACGATAAATATGCTTCAATTTAGTAACATAAAGACAATTTCTATAAAGATTAAGAAGTCGAAAAAAACTATGTAATGCTAAATGGTTTTTTAATAAACTTTTTCTATAAACACGATTCTTAAAAAAATGATAGAATATAATTCATTTATTTGTTCCAATGATATTATATAAACAAGTTAAATTTTAACAAAATGAAAATTCAAGAACGATCAATACGATCGATTTCTCTTGGATGCCATCATCGGATCTTAGTGTCCTCCTTGTTTGAAGTCGGTTAAAAAAGCCCGAAAACCCGAAGACTCGAATACCATCCAATTGACTTATCTCGCAATTACAGTACATAATGAAATTAAAGAATACATTTGTAATGTGATAATGAAATATAGCTATCTTTTTCTCTTACGTGCTGCTTCGTATCTTTCGTACTATTCATCAGTGAAATTTGTCAATGCATGCAGTTATACACAGTTTGACAGCACGGCCGCGGCTGGCACGGCACAGATTCGGCGTAAATTATTACGTACATAACATATATATGATTTTAAAATATCATTGAGTTGTTCTAATCATCCATTACACTTTTATGGCTTAACTTTGATTTTATGACTCTTACTTATTTATGTTCTCATATTGTGGGGGAAAATTGAAGTAAATAGTATTTGTATTTAAGGAATAAGCGTTAAAGTAATTGGAGACCCTTTTAAGTAACAAAAATCTTTTTCCCATAATTTAAAATTACGTGTTTCTCATGAAACTACACGGTCCTTAGTGTCAATATTTTCAATTGACTATTCAGGACTTGACAACTTGTATTGGTCTTATTTGCGTCCTAAGTCTTGTCTAAGTTAGCTACGACGTGACAGGGCACAGACTTATATTAGGGTGGGAAGTAAGTTATAAGCGCGACGCGAAAGCTTTTTTAAAACGCCTTCCTCTATTCTGCCCTTTGGAAAGTCAAGAGTGGAGGTCACCATCCGCGATGTGAATGCAGGCAATGCAGCATGGTGATTAACAATATGGCGCGAAGCTTGAGGCTTCCCACATAATAAGGCCTGGATATTCCTTTTTCGGAAGAAGACCTTGAAAGCACATAGATTGGGTTCTCCCTGTCGTTGTGTGCCTTACACCTGATGCTCTTAATTGTTAGCTGCATCACCACGATGTCGTCTCCTGAAGACGGAGGTCCAAAGAGTTTTCTATCCTGTAACAAAGGAAAAAAAAATTGGCACGGTGTTTAATACATTCAAGAATTACATTAAGATATTAATACATTTCGTTAAATCTCCTGAAAACGATACAAAGGTTCTCAAACTTTGTCGTTCTTTTACAATATAATGACATTAAAACCTCCCAAGAGGCTCTGTTTTATCTCTAGACACGGGTATCCTTTCTAAATAAGAGGGGTCAACTTCACAAAGGTTGGATATTTAATGTGCTATGTAACATTAACATAAAACTTAACCGCCCGGTAAAGGATAAAGAAGATTTTGAGGATCGATTTTCGATCTCACACGTCACTCTCGACCCTAAGCTTTGATCTCCTAAATTATCAATAACTTTATTTCTAAGTGGGTTATTGCATTCATTTTTTTAAAGACAACCACCGCATTTGGAATATCTAACCTGTGTTGCGAGGGACTTTACAAACATATATAAAACGGACACAAATAACACTATTTCATGTATCACGTAAAGTGTTGTCAAATGTGGGATTTGAACCCACAATACTTGGCGCTGTGCGCAGCGGCGTGGCGACCACTTTAACCACTAGGCCAAACGTGCCATTGTTTTGTTTTTGTTGTTTAAAAACTTGAAATAAATTATGTGTCGCGGGACTTTACAAACATACTCAGGACAACGATTTGTGGATCACACAAAGTATTTTCTCTTGTATGTAATAGTCAACATGACAAGGTAACCGCTTAAACCACTGCGCATTCCGTGTAGTCGTTGTGTATTTCTTATATGTAAGTGTATAGTTAACTGATCTTTATTTATACCGCTAAACGCTTTAGAAATATAAATAAATACTAGTTTGATTCACGTAAATTATGTACTGATTGGAATGGTATTTAAACCAGAAACCACGATCTCAAATCTAACCTGATATTATAGTGCTGATAGAGCTGCTTCAGTTGAAAAAAGCAACTAAAAGAAGAAAGCAGAGAATCACATTAACATTTTCTAATAGTAAACTGTTAATAAGCACCTCTTCGAAAATAAGTTAAATAAAAGTTAGCAAAGAATCTACCTTACCTGTATTTTTATATTTACTTGTAGTTTTATAAGGTGACTCTTAGACAGAACGTAAATTACTTTTTCTCTCGTCAAAACAAATAATCAGCATTTCAAAGCACGATATAAAAAAGCTACTGAAATTGCTCAATGCATTGGAAATACTACGATAACCGCAATACGATGGGGTACGTAGAGGACACCCCAGCCAGGAGACATATGGGCACAGCGTGTATAATCGCGTTAACCATGAGACGGTGAAAAATTGCAGGATAATGTTTCTGTGAATATTTTATTTCTGTTTGGTTCCGCAGTGTTTGTGTTATATATTTTCATTTAATCCCAAAATAGTTATGGTCTACCGTTAATAACGGCGTGGTTTATTTAATGGTAATCTTTTTTCGCAGACAGATAAATAATGAAAGAAGGTAAACGATAAACTGGCAAAAAAGTTTACAATTAAATATTTAATAACATTTATCTACAAATTTAAAAATGAATCCCTATTTGCCTTGGTCACGACATCACGCGTGAACGGCTGAACCGATTTTGCTAATTCTTTTTTTGTTGGATAGCCCATTTAGCCATGTAACATCACTCTACAACCAATAAAAGCCGGGTATCGACCACGAAAATGTTGGGAAAATGGGAAATATTTATTTCTTATGGAGAGACGCAAACGAAGTTGAGCGGGTCAACTAGTTACATATTAGAATTACTGTAAGATCTTATACCTCAAACGAATCATACTCATGAACAATGTGTTCATCATCTTGATTACTACAATTACAATACCTGTTATAATAATTGCCAATAGGTACGTCAACTAGTTAATCATCATAGTTGATACTTTCATACGTTATATGTTGAGTAATATTCATCAATCTGATACACGCGTCTCTTAAATACTCGTTTTTCACCAAAAACTTTTGGCATTACACAATCATTATAATTCATTCTTATTAGATATAAATAATTTCGTATCTTCCCTTACTGTGTTCAATCTTAATTAAGTCGTTTATAAGACAGTTTTGCTGAGTCCCTGAGGGAGCAAACATGAAAATATATTAGTCGTATGTGCTTTCCTTTAATAATTAATTTTTAATTTATGCTTACTGTTTAATGTACTGTTTATTGCTCTTTGTATTGTTATTGCTTTCTTACGAAAATATAATCCTCTTTCCACATTTTGCAATTATAAATTATGATGAATGGATACTATCAAGTAAATAACATCGACAAATATTCATTTCTGTGAAATAAGTCACAAATATTTGTCAGTGCACGATAATAATGTAGGGAAGTGATAGATGGGTGATAAAGAGGTGATAACCCATCTCATCTCATACTATGACTTGCCTGCTCTCTACAGCATAAAAAATATTAAGTATGTACTGTATGTTATGTAAGGTTATGTTCAGTTAAATGTAAAGTTCCTAACACCGATAACGATACTGAGTTTTTTTAATATTTTCCACCAAAAAGCAGGAAACGACATTTTAGTAAAACACCATTAAATACTCAGAAAATGTATTTATAAAAACATAAACAACTTTTTAAAATACGGAACCCTTTTAACACGTCACGCCTCATCACGGTCCACGTCATCGACATTCAATTAGCCATGGGCGATATTGACGGTACCCTAAACAGGGGTGCCACGTCACGGAGCTCACCGTCTATTGACATATTTCGGATTATTGAAAAAGCTGATTTGAAAGCATAATTTTTGAAGAATATGTGGTGTTGAGATTGCACGGATGAGAACTTCGATAATATATCCTATTGTATTTTTACTCGACTGCGACAGAAAAAGTTTATATATGTTTTCGAGTTCAATTTTTATAAAAATCGCTTTTATTTCCAGTAGGCCTTTTTAGGTACTTGGGAAACGTTACATTAATGATTAGTTACAAAAGTCATTCCTATGGAAAAAAAACTTCGGATAAAAAATACCACTATACAGTGTTATTCTTTATCTGAGAGAAAAACCGTTAAGAAACTCATATTCATAGCATTTGTGTAGAGGCACGCTCCATAGCGTTAAGTCTGGTGATTTTGACGTTTGAGGTGTCATTAGATTCGTTTTAGTACTGTATTCCATTCAGTCGAGTTTTTGCTTTATTGTTTATTAAGTAATCAGCTTGAAGGTTATCTTAAAAATAATACACTTTTTTCTGCATCAGTAGGTATATTTATATAGTACAAAACAAACTCGCTTAAGATTTGTATTTACTACTAAAAAAACATTACCGATGAACCAGTGTACCCACCCCCACGTTACTAAGGGTATGCCACATATAGCTGTACCTTTCTTATAAATATACAACAAATGCATGCTTACACGTACTAAGGACAGGTAGTAGAACCTTCAGACCCAAATCACCCAATCACGGTGCCTATCAATTAAATGAAGTCCTAAACCAACACAGAATCAGGCAAATCGTTAAGTAGGTCTACTAGTAATGTTACCAACTGGATTAGGCTTGGGAAATTTATCCTATCCCGGGCAATTACTATTTTGTTACCAATTACAGTTATATCACAGACACAGTTCTTGTTTAAAATATATTTTATAGACACTTAAGTAATGAATAATGAAATTTTTATTCTCTTGCGTTAAGAAACAGTCCCTTGAACGTTAATAATAAATCTAAATTAATGTTTAATATGACTCATAAAAATAATGATAAAGATAAATACTAAAATTGAGAGTGATTTGAAGAATTGGCTTTCTAACATATTACCTAATTTACAAATCCCTATTACCAATGTGAAGTGACATAATTCTTGTATTTGTGGGTTACGGTAATAAATGTACCCTTTGAAAGATCTGACGCTACAGTTAAATTGCTATTAATATGATTACAGGAGTCACTATGCGATTCTGAGACAACGTCTATGTCTACCTAATACTTCCACATTAATGTAGATTATTGAACGCCATAAAACGCCTAAGTTCAAAATTCAGTGAAACAATATCATAAGACAAAGTTTAGTATTTCATCGTTCAATTCCACATTCAATAATCGAGTAGGGTTTATGAACATGGCAGTACAATCGAGTCGATCCTCGCTACTGATGCTATGTAATTTCAAAACCGTCAATATCCGCACAAACGCGGGACTGGTGCGTCCCGTGCGTTACATCACTACCGTCATGAACAGACTAGTTGTGTTCAGTTTGCCAATCCCGTACAATCGGGTTTATCTTTGTGGTGACTTAATTGGTCGCCATGTTTGCTTCAAAGATTTGCTTCTAGTTAAAATGGTTATTTCGCTTGTTCAGATGTGTGAAATTAGTGTTGGTTTAAGCAAGTATCGAGTTTAGTGACTATAGTATATAGTGTAATACTTTATTCTTGTAGGATTACAACGTTTTAAGTGAAGGTGGTGTGAAACAACGCTTGCTCTGTGTTTCACCGAGTGAGTGAGGATATATATATATGTATTTACTATGATGCGTTCTTACGTTCATTCTAAAATTTGTTTAATACCGTGATTCTTAACAACAGATAACCTCAATATCACATACCTCATGAAGTGACTTTTGATATTTTAGACTTTGACATTGAACTTGTTTGATACTTTAAATCCTACTAATATTATAAATGCGAAAGTTTGTAAGGATGGATGTTCGGATGGATGTTTGTTACTCTTTCACGCAAAAACTACTGAACGGATTTGGATGAAACTTTACAGTAATATAGCTTATACATCAGAATAACACATAGGCTACTATTTGCCGCGATAACCGACATATTCGCGGGCGGAGCCGCGGGCAACAACTAGTTTTTAATAACTTGTGCTCTGTTTTAAATCTGGTTTTTACAACAAAGCAATTTTAACTCAGTTTGACTGTTTTTAAGCTTGAAATTGAAATTTTCAATTTAAATAACTTATTACATTAAAAGACGAAATCTATTTTTCTTTCCTTTAAAAATACTGTTGCCATATTTAAAAATAAAAGAGTTCATGTCACTTGAAACTAAGGAAGGACATTTCTGTTATCATCGAAACTCAATAACATTCTTTAGCCCGGCCCTGGTAAGTATCAAAGTAAGTGCTCTCATGGTCAAGTTTACTGCTCAATGATAAAAGCAGCTCCGGTTATTTTCGAAGACCTATCTCCTAGGGCTCTCCTTGGCTTATTTACACAAAGCTTTACGTCACTTCCATACTCGCAGAGTATATACTAACCGTTCGCGTGAGATTGCGAGTCTTTGTGATACATGATAGTGGCAATGAAACTAGAATGTACCGGAGTAAATTGCTTGGTATTTCAGGATACACTTGAAACTAAATAGAATTTCAAGCAATACCTCTTATTAGTTTATAATATTGTGATCTATATTATGTTTAGAACCGACGTTTTGTCACGAGCTGTATATTAGAATAAAAATAAAACCCAGTAAAACGTTGGAATCAAACGATTTGACATGTCACTAAGAAAGTCACGAAATTCACAGAATAATTAAAGGAATGAGAAAAAACTTTATCACCACTAGCTTATTACCATTAGAACGATAGATTCGGATAGACTTGAAATCAATGTTCAATCAATAGTCGGATTGTATGTGCGTCAAAAAGTCCTGCATAGATTGACTTAATTTTTTTACACTAAATATATAAAACTTGTTTTTTGAACAATTGGAGAGGTATGTTTTCAGCAGCGGACTGCGGTAGGCTGATAATGACGATGATAAAACTCATTTCAAAGATTTTGTTTCTTATTGGCTTTTCTTCTATCTCCATATTCCACTACTGGATTTAGGATAGACTTCAGAAATGAGGTTTCGACACACTGGCCAGACTAGCTATGCAACTATTTTTACTTTATGATATGTGCCTCATTGGTCTCGTGGTTGGCGTCTGCGATTGCTGATCATGAAGTCTCGGGTTCGATCCCCGGGTCGGACCAAATGTTTGTATGATCTACAAATATTTGTTTCGGAGTTTGGGTGTTTTCTATATATAATATTTATGTATTTACAAAAAAAAATATCAGTTGTCCAATATCCAAGCACAAGCTATGCTTAGCTTGGGCCTAGATGACGTTGTGTGTTAGATGTCCGAAAAAAAAGAAAAAAATAAAGAATATGTATAAAGTCAAAATAATTCAATATGAATTTGATTATATACACGTTCGTACATCAACAATTCATCTTCATTATCGTGGGGGCACGAACATAATGTTACCCAGTGAATGTTTTGACAAGCTATTTCAGCTGAAATGTCGTCTAGTAACCCAATAAAAACTTTCTTCATCATGTTATTAATAACGTAATTTCGTTCATGTCCAAGAACAAGCTGTTTACTCTACGTGACGGGTACGTGACGGGAATTGAGACAACTTGTTAGTTACATCATTAAATGAAGTCGAAGAAAAATCGTAATACAGTCAAGTTGGGATGAGTTTTGGTTATAAGGTGCTAGTACCTTTATTTATTTATACTTTATACACAAAGAATTAATTTTCTTCTAATGGTCGCTTGTTTAAATTGATTTGTAGCAAATTATGTGTTCGATAGACAGTCGCAGAAATGATTCTATGAGGGTATGCTATTAATAATTAAAACACATAGGGATCTTAAAAAAACAAAATTGAAGTGTTCATATTTATTTTTTCTTATAATGAATTTCATTTTTTAAATAGGTAAATCAATTCAAACATAATGTTAACCTGTTTCGTAACGCACTGTAACCGAACCACACAATGAATACCTTATTTTACATAATATAAAATACAAATTATAGTATTAATTTTAATCAATTTCAAAGAAGGAAGAAGTTCTCAATTCGATTGTATTTTTTATTTTGCTTTTATTTACTCCACTTGTGTCTTTGTTTTTATAATCGATTTTCATCACCGTGTTTCTTAATTATGTTAACTTTATATATTATTAAACGAATATATTACTTACTAACCTACTATATAATGTATAAATTACTTTATTTTCAAAAGATTAAGACTGTGAATCGTAATTTTTAGATCATCAACAAATAGATCGAAACCAGTAACAAGGTAAACGATGGGCACATTTCAATAATGCGACATTTATTTAAGTATACTTCAATTGACCTTTCCCCAAATCATAAAGCTATTCAAAGATAGAGTTTTATCTCATATTACGTCAGTAGAACTAAAACATTAGGGCGTTAACACACTGAGAAGGGTAGACAGGCATGTGTAACTAACAATATTGTTGAGTAGATTCTGTTTGAGACAGTGAAATATGATTTAAGGAAGCAAAATTGTATTTTTGTTTAGTGTGTTGGTAAAATGGAGCAATATATTTTTATTGATGACATAAAAGTATAAGCCTGGTTATTCTCACAACACTACGGATATTAGTTTTGTGCGTCTAACTTTTTCTCGTGTGAAAACTTTGCTTCAGTGCAAACGGATGGTTCGACCGGTATGATACCTACCTCGGCCGAAAGGAAAACTATTTCTATGCAATCCTTGTGTAGATTTTTAATGAGTGAATGCCGTTACCGAAACCCAGACACCGGGATGTCCCTCCGTATCCCACGTCTGTACGTAGAGGGACAAGTACAGGAAAGACTCCAGCAACTGTGAATGCGTTTCTGAAGCTTCTTCCGACTGCCGAAGTAAGCTCCCACCGGGCTATGTGGGTATACCAATTACCGAAAGTACCACACGCACTACTTCTCTTCCATGTAGGATATGGTGCAAAAAGCATTCCCCGATTTAAAAAAGGAGGCCATGGGCGGTTACAGTTCCCATCAGCATTCTTGTCGAGTCGGTCCACACAAGGTATAGCATCGCTCTTCCACTGTTCGTATTTCAAGTATTTGAAATCCATTATTCGAGAATTATATTACTGGTATTCTCGTTAACTCATATAACAAAATAACAGGCATTTCAAATTCCAATCACGGTACATATAGTCATCAAACAAACAAAGCACATGGTTCCGATAGTTTAATTATTACTAATTGATTACAAAACGTATATAAAGGTAATACCTTTCTCTGTTATAACATCAAAGCCAAATACTCTGTGCTAAGCAGTAATTAATGATGACGAATGTACTCTAATTTCGTCTTAATATCGTACGCATAAAGATCATTACTCTATACACTATATTAATTATATAATCATTTTACTCACTAGTGCTTATAGAAAAGCATGTATGTGCTTCTACAATGTTGTAGTCAAGATAATATTTATACTATTATAGCTTTTATGTTGCCGGATTAAGGTTTCAAATAGCTGCAGATGTGATTTGATAGTTTCATAGGAGTCATTTAATGATGTCATGAACGAGTTGCTTTGATCTTACTCGCTGTGTGTGGTGTAAACTTGAGCCGGTAAGCGTGTATAATTGATATATCGATTGTGATATCGTATGAATTTCCACTCATCTCTAATCAAAGAAAACAGGGTTGTATGTTTCAGAATAAACCTCTATTAGTCATCAACAGATCGTAAATGAAAATATTACGCTTATATTACTATATCGTGTATATAGTGTGTAGCGTTTAAAAATATTCTAGGGCTCTAAAGACTTATTTCGCAAGTCGTTTTAAAATTGAATTTATTTTATTTAAATTACACACACAAGAACAAAACTGACAGCATTCGTGCTGTCGGGTTTCGTTGGTAAGTGCAAGATCGGAGGCCCAATGATGCAGGAGCATCTCACTAGGCCACCATATAGTGGATCACCATGCTGCATTGTTGCATTGTCTCCATTCACTATGATTGTGGTAACCACTTCTCTTGGATTCTGTTCGTGCTTTCTATCAGGCAGAGTAGAGTCACTATGACGAGCTTATAATTATACTAGTTGTTGCCCGCGGTTCCGCCCGCGTATATGTCAGTTATCGCGGCAAATAGTAGCCTATGTGTTATTCTGATGTATAAGCTATATTACTGTAAAGTTTCATCCAAATCCTTCAGTAGTTTTTGCGTGAAAGAGTAACAAACATCCATCCAAACATCCATCAATCCTTACAAACTTTCGCATTTCTGATATTAGTAGGATATATTAGAAGAAATTAAATAGGTTATAAGAGCTACCGATTCCCAAGATATGAGTTTTACTGAATGCCTAGGGTCCAAATTTTTAAAATTTGTTTATTATTTTTTTCTTTTTTTTTATGTATGGCCTGCCAAAATGACTTTAGTCTACCTGATGGAAAGCATAAGCAGAATCCAAAAAAGGTGGTCACCATACTCATTACGGATGCAGACAATGCAGAATGTAGTGATGCTTCTGCATCATTGGGCCTCCGGTCTCGCACTCACCAACGAATAAAGGTATTATTATTTTAAAAAAAATCAATTAACAAATTTTGTACAAATCAATAAGGTAGCATCTGAATACTTGGACCACCCTTCCTATAGTAAAACTTATCCGTTACCAATAGTTGCGGCCTATCAAAGGGGCGCAACTTCTCCCAACTTTGGCATCATTCGTTAAGTCTCAACTCAGTAACGAGATTTTTTTTCAGATTAGTTCGCTTTAGTTTATTAATGAATAGGACGAATCAAAGGCGAACTTTTTTAATTTGGTCAAAGTTTCCGATAGTCTTTGAAACGGTTTTCATTAAAATAATCTTGGGACTTTTAAAAAGAAGATTACATGAGATAAGAGTGGGAAGAATTTTGAGGACTGGACAAATATTTGATATTATGGGTTGACATATATGACGTCATTTTATTACCAACCTGTTGTATTGCACGCTACTTGGTACGAGCCTCAGCTTCTGCAGCCTTCTTACGATAGGTCGATGATGACGTCATTTTTAAATAGATACATTTAAGTTAAAATAGCTAAAGTGTTAATTAAAATAGTGGTGTAGGAGTTTTTATATTTCGTTTATTAACTTTAACGTTAACGATTGCAATTTGTTACAATCAGTTTAAATTAAATGCATTTTACCACTGAAATATCTAATCATAAAACATACATAATTATATGCACATGTAAAAAACAAAAAATGAAATAATAAACAATATAAAAACTAAACAACTGATTGACGCATCACGTGACCAGACGCTACCAGTTGGCGATGACGCGGAGGAATTTGTTGACGCTCGTTTATTTAGTTAAAAAAGGTATAATAATTTACAAAGATTTTTTTTATATATTGTGTACATTAATTGTTATTTGCCCGAACTAGATTGAATCTGTGTCTCGGGCGAAATTGAAATTAATTGTTATTGTTTCTTTTTTATTGTTATTATTTCCATTAAATTTGTGATGTTATTTAATTTAATAATTTTTATGAATCTAAATATTAATAGTCTCTCGAAAGCTTGACCAATTTTTCAGAAATTGTTGTGCTTGTATAAAATAGCTTGCAGGTTATTTTATTGGGTGATATGAATGGCTCCTTCAACTTGCTTTGATTTGACATCAAAAAATACTCTCAAAATTTTCTCCCATAAATTATATGGCAAATCGCCTATGTCCAGTAGTGGACTTTAATAGGCTAATGATGATGATGATGATTCAGGCTATCTTCTTCTTTCTTATTAGAATGAAGAAAGGAATAAAAGAATAGGAACTTATTATTATAAGTACCTGCTATTGTTGTACAATTTAAAAAAAAAACAACAAGCCATTCTTAAATATTATTTAACTGTTTTCTCATTCAAAACAACAATTTGAATTCGACGCGAAAAGGATGGGGTTCTCAATCGAGGCTCTTAAATACAGAATATAAAAGAATGCAGTAGGGTTAATCAAGGAGGAAGAGATTCCCCTGGTGTGGATATCGACCCAGTGCAATCTATATGCAAATCTGCGTTCCATCCAATTAGAAATGACTTATTTTCATACGTCATGTGCGGAGAAAACGCGGCGGTTTCAAGCTGGTTTACTAAAATTAGACTTAGATCTACTTTTTGAAACACTCAGTGACTACAGTGATTTTACTGTCAAATTAAATGTCGTGAGTTGGACTACACACGAATAATCGTTTATGAACCTCGATAATTTGTTCTAAATCATTTATCTATAACTAGCTTTTAGTCCCGGTTCCGTATGTTTGTCGGTTATCGGTAATCGGACAGACAGACAAAGTAACTTTCATATTTTTTTATGTTAGTGTGAAAGAACCACTAGACTGCTGTTTTTAATGATAACTTTTTATTTATAAATAAAATTATTATTATCCTATTCTGGACGAAGACAAATTCAAAAACACAAACATCATAAGAATTGGTCCCGCCATTCTAGAGCTATAAATGATGCAATTAATATGACTGTGTTATTACATACAATCTGTAATTATGTACATACTTAAAAATACTAAGTAAGTAACCATCACTATAGGATCTGCCTACTTTTGAAGCAGATCTCCATTTGTGTAAGCTATATGAGGTTGATATCTTTACATACAAGTAAATGAAATTGGAGTATCTGTTTGTAATATTAAAATAACTGCTTTTGACTAAATGCATATATGTATGTATACATGATGCATATACCAAAATATAAATTTTTACAATTTTTGTATGTGTGTCTGTCTGTTTGTTCAAACTAATCTCTGTAATGGCTGGACCGGTTTTGACGGGATTTTCAGTGGCAGATAGCTGATGATATAAGGAGTACTTAGGTTACTTTTCTTTCACGGCGTTACAAGCGGTTGTTGCGGTACCGCGTGTAGCACCACGGGGTTCAGCTTGTCAATAATATAACAAAGTAAATGAAATTTTTCATTATCTTTTAAAAGGAATAACCGCAGCTGTCGACTGTCCTAGTGCGAACGTAAACATTCCAGCACCACTTGTTACGATAGATTATTGCATTGTCGCGTCATTTGCATCTGTTAACGCCTGTTTGCATAGGGTTTCTTAATAAACGATGTGTATAGGGTTGCCACTAGAAACGTAATCTGTTCAAGTGGTATAGCTGTAACTTATGTAAGGGTGACATAATTAAACTAATAAACGAAGTCTTCTGCCTTTAAATGCGTATTTCACTGTATGAAGAAAACAATGTGGATAGATTCTCATATTTAACTTAGATTACCCGAAATTTAAGTCCACCAAATTACTTTTATTTTACTTTGTTTTTTCATAATGAAATTATTCAATGAAAAAAAACCTTTTAAATATTTTTATTTTTTTTATTTTATTTATTTATTTATTTTTGAAGTGAAAACTTCTCTAGCTGCGTTGAACACTTTTTGATAGGGGAAAATATTATGAATTCGCGTCACCGGCGTGCTGACGTCACAAAACTTCTTTGGCCGCGTTAAGCACTTTTTCTTAAATAAAATCTTATGAGTTCGCTTCACCACGTCACCGACATGATGATGTAATTTGAACATTATGAAATTCCTAATTTTACACATTAGTTTTACAAACAAAATTCTTAGTTATAAGTTTTCACTTTTATCGGCAGTATGACTGCCAATACTTTTAGTTATAAATAATGTGCAATGAATAAAATTAAATTAAAATAAATTACTAATTCTCGCGCCAGGGTAGATCAGTTGCTTAGCTAGTTGTTTAAACATAACGCGAGTACTCGAACCCCATGAACTGAATGTTATTAAAAATAGGTTTTAGAATGTTATGAGAATAATAATTACATTCTATATTTTAATAACTAAATTTTTTATAGTTAATTGTCAATTTCCTGAATAAAATTTCAACTTCTATAAGGTGAATTGTCTGTTCATCTGAACTCTTACAAAATAATAGTGAACTGACTTCGAAGATTGATATTTATCTGTCATAAAGTATAGACTTTGTAACTATCATATGTATGTGTGTGTATGTAAACTATCATAAAATCACTCTCTAACATACCAAAATCCAATTCAAATCACTGAATAAAAACTACCTCAGTTAATTTTATATTTTATCCGTCTACCCTACATACTCAGCATAAAACAGTGAATTCTCTGTTTTTATCAGTAGACGTGAATTCCGGACTCAAAAGCCTAACTAATTTAAATGTTGAGCGGTGTCCGGCTGGTTGAGTCTACTCCAACAAATTGGATGTAGTCCACTTTATGAACCGCATCGGTTTCCGAACCGGTTAATGCCAATAAAGCTGAATTTTTTTATCTCTTGAAACGTCGTTGAGGGACAAGTGGACGGATAAAATGTTGTGATTTAAGGGATTAATTTAATTTGAACAAAAAAATTATAAAATTCGTTTATCTCCAAGCGAAAGTAATGTCCTAAATAAAGTAGTTATGGTATTTTTGAGAATTGTTTAGATTTTGTTTTATTTATAAAGATAACGTCACCGCACGTTTTTAGAACCATATTTTTTTATATAATATGAAGTAAATGAATAGACGTATCATCTCCTGTAAGTGTCTTTCGTTGCCTTAAGACACCTGTGCTCGCCCCTCCCCTCTCACTAACTAGCGTAAAAATATTAAACTTTTTTTTTATAGGATTGGGGCAAACGAGCAGACGCCTGATGATAAACGATAACCGCCGCCCATGGACGCCCGTAACACCAGAGGGGTCATAAATGCGTTGCCGGCCTTTGGGGGATAGGGAAGGAAATGAAGGGAGGGGTTGGGTTATGGGCCTCCGGTATCTCACTCACTTGGTGAAATACAGCCCAAGCGCTGTTTCACACCGGTTTTCTGTGAGACCGTGGTATCTTACCTTTGTATATAGGTACTTCTGAATTGTTGTGGGGATGTATCAAAAATACGGAATATCACCGCCTCTTTTCATCCCGTGGGTGTCATAAATACCAATCTTCTTTTAGTAGTGATGTTTCTCTACCAAAACGAAGAAAACGTGAAAAAACTCTTTATCAATACGTCTGGTCAGCATGTCCTGTAACATGTTTAAACCTACTTGCAGTAGTAGACTGTTGAAGGATCCCATCTCCCTAAGACAATAATCTTGTCCTCTATTACATAATTGAGATCAAAACTAAAGTCTAAAAAAGGAGAACTATATAATATCCTATGACTGCCCCCTTCTGTTATAAAGACGAGAATCTTTTATAATTTCAAAAGATAATATTGCAATTTGTGGGTTCGCGACAAATTGCCTAAATGACTCAAATCTGTCTGATGGAAAGCATAAGCAGAATCCAAAAGTGATAGTCACCATACTCATTGCGAATGCAGACCATGCAACAATGCAGTATGGTGACCCCACGCTATGGCGGTATAGTGACGCTAATGTATCATTGAGCCTCCGGTCTTGTACTCACCAGTGATACACGACATCACGAATGCTGTCATTTTACGTTGATCTTCTATGCGAGGGTAGTACCGCCCCGGTCGAGGCGACCCGTTCATGCTGAAATCAGCGTGACTCTACTACCTTGACGTAGACTTTATATTGTAGTAATAAAATAAAACGTTAATAAACGTACCGCTACGCTATTGGTGGCATAGTGGTAGCGTATGCGACTGCTGTGCTTGAGGTTTCGGGTTTGAATCCTGGGTCGGACGGTGTTACCCGCGATACAACAACAAACGCGGGTAACGCCATGAGGCAGAGGAAAAAAAAACTATTTAAAAAGTATCCTATGTCCGTCTCCTGGTTCTAAGCTACCTCCCACAAATTTTCAACCAAATCGGTTCAAATTCTTGAGTTATAAATAGTGTAACTAACACGTGACTTTCATTTATATATATATATAGATATATGCATTACAAAAAAAGTATTTATGTATTTTGATCAGTATTCTAGTACCCCATAACACAAGCTTTGCTTAGCTTGGGACTAGATGGCGTTGTGTGTTAGATGTCCGAAATATTCATTTATTTAAAATATTATTATTCTTATACTCCAAATCGTGTTTAGTAGTCAAGCGTAAAGGCTCAGTTGGCATCCGAGATGCGTCTAATTCGAATAAATTCGTACTGTTACGGTTAATTTAATCGGTACGGTCCATCCCTATGATATTTCGTCTGAATGCTGAATATGTGCCACGACAGAATAATTTTAGACAGAATTCATTCATATGAAGTTAATTTGTATTATGCTGTTATTAAGCTGAGTTAATATTAATTATTCTATTATATGTTTTTTTGTATAAGAAGCTGACCAGTTATAAAAATTGATGGGTTATGTACTCGTAAACCATCAGGTGACCTTTTTAGAAAGATACAGGGGCATATAACAATAGCATTTAGAGAGTACTGGTGAAGAGGGCGGGGTAGCAACCCTCGATTTTTCTCCCTTGTCACATGATTTTTGTACGGCATTGCGGAGTTATGGATTAGAGGTATTGAAATTGTATGGAAGATGGTATGGAGGAAAACGTGCTAGCAGTGAGAAATTTAATCCAAGACAATAGGGGAATATTATTAGTGTTTCGAAAACTGGTTCAGCCGCGTGAAACTTCGTATCAGGGCTAGTGGTAAGTATTTTGAAAAGATTTAATAAGAAAATATTTACCTAGAGAACCCTTTTTTTATTTTCGCAAAACTTTCTTAGTGTCCCACGTATCTGTATCATAGTTATACTGAAAAAAATAAATCAGCACGTATCACTCAAAAACAAAACGTGAAAAAATCTTATGTCACTATCTCCAAAACTGCTGACCCAGAAACCGCATAACGAGGCTTATCACGATGTAGTTTTTCGATCACCTGTGCTGAGTCACAGTTACGTGAGAGACAAGCGCTCGATCGAGCGAAATGAACCGAAGCGTTAGACAAGAGTGTGTCAAAAGCATACGGGCAATAGAAAAGACATTAAAATTGTTGAAAAATTTTGAATATTTGCTTTAAAAGATACCAATTCTAGAGTGCTGGAGAATTCTAGGGCACTTGAATTACAATATTGAGGTAATTTGATTAAGAAGGTCTTAGCTGTATAGGATTCCAGGGGGTTTTTTCATTTCATTTTTGGAGTCTGAAAACATAGAACCACACGGTCCAGACCTAACTCCGATTGCGATTTCTTTATTTTCCCAAAAATAAAGATTTAATTTGAGGTTCGCCATTTACGTAACCTGATGGTAAGTGATTACCGCCACCCATGGACACCTGAGGCCTCACAAGTGCGTAGCCGGCCTTCGGGGGATGAGGAAAGGGATGTGGGGGGGTATGGACCTTCGGTATCCCTAGTCCGGATGTGTTAATAACAGCAGTTCCCGGATCCCTCCCGTCTCAGGCGTAGAGTGGCACACCGTGTGGTTTTAGTCGGTTCGATTCCGACAAACCGCCCTGCCGCAAACCCCGGTGGGGTGACGGCCCGAGGGGGTTTCCACACGTTACAAAAAAAATGGACTCGATAAAACACAGCGCAAGCGCTATTTCACACCGGTATTCGGTGAGGTCGTGGTATCATTGCGGTCGAGCCGACCCATTCATGCCGAAGCGTGGATCTCCCACGGTGTAATTTTTGAAAGTTTATTTACCTACGCATCTAAAGTCTCCTAACCTTCTGTTCTCCACCTTACCTTTTGGTTATAGATACCGATTATATATTGTTTACCGTGGGAAAGAAATGTTTCATAAAAGTCTATATAAATACATACTTATTATTATTATTAGTACATTATTTTGTTCATCGATTCTACATCTTTGTAGCGGTCTTGTGGGCTCCACTGAAAATCACTTGGTAGACATTTATGGCGTCGAGAGTTGCACAATATTCACGTAAAAGCATGCATAATTTATATGATTCCTAGTTTATTTTATTGTCTGAAATGTATGTATGATCCGCCCGCGTGTATGTCGGTTATCACAACAAAAGGTAACCTAGTAGTCCTTCTTCAATGTCCAATCTATCTTTTTACCGAAATTCATCCGAATTGGTTGAGCGTTATAGGCGTGAAAGCGCAATAAACAGACAGACAGACAAGGTTACATTCGAATTTATAATATTAGCATGGATGTATGGGTTGATTAATCACCTGGTCAACTATTACGCGAGTTTGGCTATAGTTATAGTTAGTGAAATAAGATCCTTCAGTATGTCTCTGTATCTCGCTCTGTTTCTACTTTCTTCAAGAAAAAGATATCCGTGTAAGTTTTCTTTCTTTCTATTTATCTGTTTATGTTCAATGTGTGTTATTTTCTGTACCTCGTTTACATTTTTTGTGACAAATTAAGTAATTAATTTTTTTTTTTTTTTGTACACAACTCTTACAGGTCACGACTGTAAAATAAAAAAGTTCAATGCTTTGTGTGTTCATTTAATTTTTAGTGCAGTAATGTACTTTTAATAGCTAGCGATTTGATGTGATTGATATAAGAAATAAAAGGGACGAGTAGCTCACAATAGAGGACCTAAAAATTAATTAAAAAACACGACATATTTATCTAAGATATTTTCTTTAATACAGTGCTTTATGTCGGTTAGAGGGCGCCGCATTAGATTCAGTGACACGTCATATAGCCTATAACCAGCAGACGATCAAGATGCTTCTAACGACACCTCATTTGTTTGTCATGAGGGAACCAATGAACATACACACATACATAGCCTGTCAAAATCATAACCCTCCTTTGGCTTTGCCGTAGTCGGGTAAAAATAGCCGTAATATGTAAACATATTGTCTGTTTTTAAGATTAAAAGCTGCCAAAGTGATTCTACCTTGCCTGATGGAAAGCATGAGCAGAATCCAAGAGTAGTAGTCACCATCCACATTGGAGATCTCATGTCAACATTTGTTAATAAAACTGTTTTAGCTGTCTTGAAATTTAAAGAATAGAATAAACGTTATCATTTGCGTTTTGATAAAAATATTTTTAAGTGAAATAAACAAATATTGGCGTGCCATTGCATTTTCTGTTCAACAGTCCTGAACATAATGTTGAACTTTCTTCTTACAATAGAAGACAGGAGAAGAATGTTCATTTCCTGCAGTTACTGACTTAGCTGGATGACTTTGAGTTATTTAAAATGTTCGGTAATTAAACAACAAGTTTCCTATCAATTTAGGGGAGAAACAATGAACAAGTTTTTAATTAAATAAGTATTGGCGTTTCTTGAACGCGAATGTTACAATTGATTTGAAATGTTTACATTAAAGGTTGTTCCCATTAATAAATTACTCTAAAACAGGTATTTATAACAAATTATATGAATTAAAATCACTAGCGATACTTTTTATATATTTATAAAATTTGTTAAACAAGATTACCTTTTCTTTGTCCACTTTGAATCATGTATAAAATATTATCCTTATTAGATCCAAATTAAAGATTAATCAGTTAGTCCCTACTCTATATTCAAGCTCTGCTAGTAACTTTGAAAGATTAGGCTGGCTTTTGAATTTTATTTTAAAAATACTTTCAAACTCATTGATACGCAATTCAATATACGTAGTGGATGAAATATATAACACTTGGAAGAAAGATTAATTGCTAAGTACCTGAGTTTCCAACCCGGTCAGTGATTTCGAAAGGTCAAGTTTTGTTTTATTTTTTAGTTTTTTTTTTATGGCGGGCAAACGAGCAGACGTATTGCCTGGTGGTAAGCGATTACCGCCGCCCATGGACACCTGCAAACACCAGAGGCGTCACAAGTGCGTTGCCGGCCTTTGGGGGATAGTAAGGGGAGATAGGGGGAGGGGGTTTGGGTTATGGGCCTCCGGTTTCCTCACTCACTCGGTGAAACACAGCGCAAGCACTATTTCACACCGGTTTTCTGTGAGGCCGTGGTATCACTCCGGTCGAGCCAGCCCATTCATGCCGAAGCATGGCTCTCCCACGGTTAGTTAAGTTACCTTTTGTTTAGAAACTCTAGTTCCGTGCTATTTGAATTATTAACTAGAAAGAATAATAGTTCCAACATGACTAATAGTATTATTTCGTTTGCCAAATTTCTCAATTCTTGAGGTGATAATTGTATTCAAACAATCATTTTTTGCCTCGGTGGCGTAGTGGTAGCGTATGCGACTGCTGTGCTTGAGGTCTCGGGTTCGAATCCCGGGTCGTACCAAATGTTTGTATGATCTGCAAATATTTGTTTCGGAGTTTGGATGTTTTCTATGTATAGTATGTATGTATTTACAAAAAAAAACAGTATATATGTAATTATATCAGTTGTGTAGTACCCATAACACAAGCTCTGCTTAGCTTGGGACTAGATGGCGTTGTGTGTTAGATGTCCGAAATATTTATTATTATTTATTTATTTATTTTTTGTGAATCAAAACTAATTCGACACATTTATTCTAATGGCGAAACCAACCCTTAACATTATTTTGTGGAAGTGACTAAATTGTTTCATGGCTTTTGATGTTTCAACGTAATGATATTAAGTTTGGTTTCGAAATAGAAAGGGTTTTGAATAAATTAAGCTAATATTTTATTGAATCGTCCGAAGCCAGTGAAAGCTATTTACCAAATTGTTCTCAGTTCCGTGGGTTTGTTTTTACATTATACATTAAAATTTATGAAATGCCAAAGACCTGAGGCATTTATGAGTGTTTTAATTATTTACAATAATTCCAATCAATAGCTCACTTATAAAGTGCTTCTATCAAATAACTAGCTGAGCCCATCTAGGTGTTACCCGCGATTATTGTCGTACCGCGAGTAACGCCGCGATATAAAATTTTTCTCGGGTGGAAATAGATATGTTGATAGAAGAATTACCATACATAGACAGATAGGTTGACTATCTAAATGTAGATTAAGATTAAATGTGCCTACATTTGTCACGCTGGCGAATGATTCGTTAAAAATAGGCTACTCAGATAAAAATGTAAAATACCTACAGCCTCAAAGAAAAACAATGATTATTATGTTCCATTAGAGCGAGGTTACCGGTTAGCAATCGACTCTCTCCTCACGTTTGCCTCTAAAATTATAAATGGGAAAATCATCTATACTTTACAAAAAAAAATATTTTTTTACATCGACCTACTATTTTAACTACTATTGTACTAAATTTACTTATAATATAAGCTGCGAGTATGATATATTTTAATAAGCTCCGTATAGTGTAAGCCGTCGATGTAATCTAAAAATAGACAGTACTCGTACGGAAACCTTACATCTCTCACTTGGTTCTACGAGAAATCTTTCGTGGACAATACAAGCGAATGTAGTTACCTCGTAGAAAAGCCTCCATGAAAGGCTCAGACTAATTCAATGGCCTCCGACCATAATATCAAAATCCTATTAAACGGGAACTCGGAGTAGTACCTTAAAAGATAGTGGAGAGAATCTGGGGATATATGACGCTTCGTGAAAGTAATTCAAATTTCATTTTTACGCTCCAGTACCTATAAGTAACTGGGATGGTTTTCCAGGTAGACTTAATACCTTATAAGCTTATTGGGTAAGCTTAGTTGGCGAAATATTAAATTACTGAATATATAGGTGCATTTTATTCTTTAGGATTCAAATAGTGAGGTGTTATCGCTGAAAAACTGCTACCAATACTCAAAACAAGTTAGAGCTTGTATCAAGGTTTACCACTGAGCCGTATCCAATAATGGAGCCCCGTCTAGACACTCCAATAAAACTAGGCTTATGAGGACTTGTTTACCCAGCTAACGGAGTTTTGAGTGAAGGGAGAAATTTTGAAGCAAGTCTTTAGAGATTTAGGGATTTAAGGATTTAGCCTGTAATTTCACGTATATTGATCGAGTTGTAACGTTGTTTAAATTGATACATTTTGTGTTAGGGGACTAACTCGGCTGACAAGGGCACACTACGATATTTGTGGACAAAACAAAAATACAAAACTCAACCCTGTCATTTACATAACTTTTTTTGGGTGAACGAAATCATTGTTTCAAAATAGTAGAGGAGAAAAATTTTCATTTCTAAAAACAATTTATTTTGTAGCATTTTGAAGTTACAACAATCAGAGCTTAAACATACAAAATATTTTTATCATAAGATAAAAAGAAAACACGACGTACAAGTCTTTACAGTAAACAGCCATAGTCTAATCTAACAATAAAAAAATGTTAAATTCATTAATATTTGTCCAGCAGGTTTAGAAGGGTAACAACGCCATATTTAATCAATCTATATAGTTACAGATATAGTCTAGAAATATATAGATCTAAATAACAGCATACATGAAAAAGAAAGGCATTAAGATAATTGCTAACAAGCTATTTACTAGAACCCAAACTGAAACAATTTCGTTCTTATATAGTTATAATAAACCGGCCCCGGGTCGCTACCTTATAAATTATTTTAATCAAATAAAGGCCTCACTGTTTTCATTTAATTTTCTCAACACAAAAGAGATACCTAAATCTAAATAAAACTTATAATCTAAATTTAATGGCAGTATCAGTACACCAAACAAAGAGCTTCTATCAAAATTTATCTTCTAGGCTAAACAATCGCGGTATAAATCCTGTAATCTATTTGTAGGCGCCTACCGGAAGCTTAGGCAAGAGCCCAATGAGAGGGGAAGGCTTAATTGAAACTTAGTCGCGGATAGGGTGACTACACTCACAGTATTTAATTTATAAAAAGTTTTTAAAATTATGGGAAGGTTTAGATAAGGTTTAGAATTAAATTAAATGTTCAGGATTTTTCACGATATATATACGTACCTTTTTCTGTGTTGACGGGGTGAAAAATCCCTTCCGATCTCCAACTCCTAGGGAACTGAGGAGCCAGGAGTATGTGGTGTTTCCACTAAAAACCACTCTGACGATCGGCTTCAGATGCTCTGCTTTGCTCTGAGGAGGACCCGAACCTTATTATTATTTTAGGTCCCCGTAAATGTCCAGGAAATTTGAGGATCAACGCTGCAACTTAACCTGACCTATACTGTTTGGAATAATAATAATAACCTCATACAGCTCAGACACGGCCGTTGTCTATGCATATATATTTATGAATACATGCACGTCATACCTAGATAATTTACCGTCAATCATTTATAACAAATGATTACGTTGATCACAGCTATTTGTCAGTAACGATCTCAAACCAGTAGACAAACAGACTCGTCAAACACTTTTCAGAATATCTCAAAAAACTGATCTAAAATCTTGGTGTCCCTACTTAAAGGGAGCGGTTGTGTCGACAAGTTATTTCGGGAATTAACGTACTTGTACACCCCAGTGTAACGTGCGGAGGTCCGTGTTTTTAACGTGCCTACGAAGCAGCACTTAGAGTTGCTTTCTAATACAATTACCTAAGAAATCGTCTGCACGCTGTAAGTATGTCACTTTGTGATCAAATTCTATTACACAATATTCTATTATATAGCTTGTACATTTTGTACAAAATAGCGTAAGTAATATTTGGAAAAATATACATATATAGTAGGTATACCATAGTAAGTAGGTATAAAGCCTGGTCTAGTGGTTAGCGTAAGCGACTGCAGATCAAGAGGTCTTGGGTTCGATTCCTGGGTCGGACTGCTGTTAGGTTTTTCTTACAAAAAATTCTTAATAGCAGCCCGGAGTATGGTAGATGGCGGTATTTCCCGCTCGTGCCTCGGAGAGCACGTTAAGCCGTCGTTCCCGGTTGTCATGAACATCTACGGCAATCGTTACTGGGAAGTCAGTACCCTCAAACATACTGTCAACTTTTTTTTTTTTTTTTTTTTAACGTGTGGAAACCCCCTCGGGCCGTCACCCCGCCGGGGTTTGCGGCGGCGGGGCGGTGTGTCGGAATCGAACCGACTAAAACCACACGGTGTGCTACTCTGCGCCTGAGAGAGGGAGGGATCCGGGAACTGCTGTATTACGACCTCCGGACCCCTCCCGGCGCCAGCCCGCACAGAAGCGGGCACCCTCCTCCACAACCTCTCCGTTTAGGCGACGTACGGCACACGCGTCACGTCGCCTCCTCGCGGGCGGCCACTATAGCGGATGGAAGGCGAACCCGTCCCGACCATCCGCGGCCACACTCAGGGCGGCATGAGGCGCTGGTGAGCGCGCCTCCGCTGCCCGGTTCGCCGGCGGCGGATCGGGTCCGAGAGGAGGTCGTCCTCCCGGGCCTTCTCCGCCGCCTCCTTCTGCGAGATGACGTGTTCGCAGAAGGTGGCGACCGCGGTAAAACATACTGACAACTAGTTCAACCTTCGAATTCAGTTGACCCTCAGGGTTGTCAGGGTTGCGAAGGTCCGATGCCAGTCGCTTCATGTAAAAACTGATATTCATGTAAAAGCGGTTGAACTACTAGCCAACCCCAAAATCTTGGAAATAATAAAGGCTAGGAACACATATAGTAGGTATATTATGTCTTTTGAATTTAATCGGCAGTGCAATCAATGATATAAGGATCCATCACCAGCAATCGTGCAAAAAAATTATGAATGTTTAAAGTTCTTTTTTAATTACCTATCGCTAATTAATATAGAGATAGACTAAATATTTTTTCAACATGATTGATTCAATACTCCATCCATTATTTTTTTCTTTTTGAGATAAGTTACAGTTGGTAAAAAGACAAATAATCATATAAATACATTCAGACCGTTCTCAACAATCTATTTCTAGCTTTAACTGGAGATATAGGTTTTTGAAAATAGCCAGAAGTAATTGGTATACTATCGAGTACTGTATTTTTATTCATTGTTTTATTATTATTTCCATCCCAAGGTTGACTGGTATAGATTGCTTCTAGCGATAAGACAGCCCGTTATCCTACTTTAATTTACTTAGAAAAGTATTTTGCTACAGAATTTTAGAGTAATAAGAATATTATATTTATCTTCTTACAATATTTTATATGACTTATGTACATCTATGCAAATAAATACAATGTCAGTGTCTGTTTGTAATATTAAAATAACCGCTTTTTACTAAACGCATATGTTTGTTTTTTTTTTTTTTTTTTAATCAATGCATGCAAATGCAATTTTCACGGTACATATACCAAAAATATAGTTAAAAATAATAATCTCTGGAACGGCTGGATGGATTTTGACGTGACTTACATTGGCAGGTAGCTGATAATCCGGGGAGTAACTTAGGCTACTTTTTTTAGATTAACTTTGTCCCGCTGCGTTACTCGCGGTACAACAATAGCCACGGGTAACACCGCGGGGTTCAGCTAGTTGTTTTATAAGATTAGTAGCCGTCGTTGGTCGAAATTCAACAATATTTTTTAAAGTATTCTGCGCTCCTCCTCCATAAAATTTGAATTAGTTCCAAAATTCATACTCCTGCATGTCCTTGAGGTCTCGGGTTCGATTTGTCGAATAAATAAATAAATAATAATAAATAAATAAATATTTCGGACATCTAACACAAAACGCCATCTAGTCCCAAACTAAGCATAGCTTGTATTATGGGTACTAGACCAAAGTGTGTAAGCCGGTCACGTTCAGCTGAACTGGCTGGTGACACTCGTTCACGCTGACTCAGCGGAGTAGCACTGTACTTCATACAGCAGTGGCTGAAAAATCGGACACACTTACACTTTGAAAACAACGATTCCTATTTTAAACAGAAAATTTTAAATAAATAAATAAATATTTCGGACATCTAAACACACAACGCCAAGCTAACATATGTGTCCCGAAACTCCAACCAGCGGAAATGTGAACCGTCAAATTTCGAAATTTGTATTTGAGGTAACTTGAATCCAACGCTCCGGTAATCAAAATCTGAACAGACAATGACAGAATCACGCCGCTTACTATCATCATCAATATTGAATTTCTGTAACTCAGTTCTAGCCTTAGCAATACTCTGTATAATATCTTGTTCAAAGCGTTCTCGCTCATCAAGCTCCTCTTGAATATTAGTAAAATTTAAAACCTCAATCTCAGTCTGCAAGTCATCAAATTTTGTCGATAAACCTTCAAACTTACTTAATTTTAAATTTAACTCAGCTATTTGAACAGTTGAAAGTTCAAATAATTCGCTTATTTGGTGTAAATAGTTTTTAAATTTCGTAATTTGTCCTTTGATGGAACTACGTTTTGCAACTAAAGCCTTTAAAAAAGATTTATCGCTACCTTCCGTTGTCATGATTAATTAATAACTTGTCTAAAAGTAATTGTAAATACACTTAATTCGTTAATACTTTTAGGTCCAAGTAAATGTTTCTAAAATAATTTGTTTCAATACAAACATAAAGGCATCGACAATGTTTTAATGATTTAGAAAAGGAATAAAAAATGATTTTTGCTCACGCTCACCTTCTCGGTGAAATCTGCAGAAAGCCGGTCACGTTCAGCTGAACTGGCTGGTGACACTCGTTCACGCTGACTCAGCGGAGTAGCACTGTACTTCATACAGCAATGGCTGAAAAGTTCGGCAAATTCGCTTAAATATACTTGTAAATATTATAACGCTTGCATCCCCGAGGGGGTGGACAGAGGCGCACCAACACTTACACTTTGAAAACAACGATTCCTATTTCAAACAGAAAATTTTAAATAAATAAATAAATATTTCGGACATCTAAACACACAACGCCAAGCTAACATATGTGTCCCGAAACTCCAACCAGCGGAAATGTGAACCGTCAAATTTCGAAATTTGTATTTGAGGTAACTTGAATCCAACGCTCCGGTAATCAAAATCTGAACAGACAATGACAGAATCACGCCGCTTACTATCATCATCAATATTGAATTTCTGTAACTCAGTTCTAGCCTTAGCAATACTCTGTATAATATCTTGTTCAAAGCGTTCTCGCTCATCAAGCTCCTCTTGAATATTAGTAAAATTTAAAACCTCAATCTCAGTCTGCAAGTCATCAAATTTTGTCGATAAACCTTCAAACTTACTTAATTTTAAATTTAACTCAGCTATTTGAACAGTTGAAAGTTCAAATAATTCGCTTATTTGGTGTAAATAGTTTTTAAATTTCGTAATTTGTCCTTTGATGGAACTACGTTTTGCAACTAAAGCCTTTAAAAAAGATTTATCGCTACCTTCCGTTGTCATGATTAATTAATAACTTGTCTAAAAGTAATTGTAAATACACTTAATTCGTTAATACTTTTAGTTCCAAGTAAATGTTTCTAAAATAATTTGTTTCAATACAAACATAAAGGCATCGACAATGTTTTAATGATTTAGAAAAGGAATAAAAAATGATTTTTGCTCACGCTCACCTTCTCGGTGAAATCTGCAGAAAGCCGGTCACGTTCAGCTGAACTGGCTGGTGACACTCGTTCACGCTGACTCAGCGGAGTAGCACTGTACTTCATACAGCAATGGCTGAAAAGTTCGGCAAATTCGCTTAAATATACTTGTAAATATTATAACGCTTGCATCCCCGAGGGGGTGGACAGAGGCGCACCAACACTTACACTTTGAAAACAACGATTCCTATTTTAAACAGAAAATTTTAAATAAATAAATAAATATTTCGGACATCTAAACACACAACGCCAAGCTAACATATGTGTCCCGAAACTCCAACCAGCGGAAATGTGAACCGTCAAATTTCGAAATTTGTATTTGAGGTAACTTGAATCCAACGCTCCGGTAATCAAAATCTGAACAGACAATGACAGAATCACGCCGCTTACTATCATCATCAATATTGAATTTCTGTAACTCAGTTCTAGCCTTAGCAATACTCTGTATAATATCTTGTTCAAAGCGTTCTCGCTCATCAAGCTCCTCTTGAATATTAGTAAAATTTAAAACCTCAATCTCAGTCTGCAAGTCATCAAATTTTGTCGATAAACCTTCAAACTTACTTAATTTTAAATTTAACTCAGCTATTTGAACAGTTGAAAGTTCAAATAATTCGCTTATTTGGTGTAAATAGTTTTTAAATTTCGTAATTTGTCCTTTGATGGAACTACGTTTTGCAACTAAAGCCTTTAAAAAAGATTTATCGCCACCTTCCGTTGTCATGATTAATTAATAACTTGTCTAAAAGTAATTGTAAATACACTTAATTCGTTAATACTTTTAGTTCCAAGTAAATGTTTCTAAAATAATTTGTTTCAATACAAACATAAAGGCATCGACAATGTTTTAATGATTTAGAAAAGGAATAAAAAATGATTTTTGCTCACGCTCACCTTCTCGGTGAAATCTGCAGAAAGCCGGTCACGTTCAACTGAACTGGCTGGTGACACTCGTTCACGCTGACTCAGCGGAGTAGCACTGTACTTCATACAGCAATGGCTGAAAAGTTCGGCAAATTCGCTTAAATATACTTGTAAATATTATAACGCTTGCATCCCCGAGGGGGTGGACAGAGGCGCACCAACACTTACACTTTGAAAACAACGATTCCTATTTTAAACAGAAAATTTTAAATAAATAAATAAATATTTCGGACATCTAAACACACAACGCCAAGCTAACATATGTGTCCCGAAACTCCAACCAGCGGAAATGTGAACCGTCAAATTTCGAAATTTGTATTTGAGGTAACTTGAATCCAACGCTCCGGTAATCAAAATCTGAACAGACAATGACAGAATCACGCCGCTTACTATCATCATCAATATTGAATTTCTGTAACTCAGTTCTAGCCTTAGCAATACTCTGTATAATATCTTGTTCAAAGCGTTCTCGCTCATCAAGCTCCTCTTGAATATTAGTAAAATTTAAAACCTCAATCTCAGTCTGCAAGTCATCAAATTTTGTCGATAAACCTTCAAACTCACTTAATTTTAAATTTAACTCAGCTATTTGAACAGTTGAAAGTTCAAATAATTCGCTTATTTGGTGTAAATAGTTTTTAAATTTCGTAATTTGTCCTTTGACGGAACTACGTTTTGCAACTAAAGCCTTTAAAAAAGATTTATCGCTACCTTCCGTTGTCATGATTAATTAATAACTTGTCTAAAAGTAATTGTAAATACACTTAATTCGTTAATACTTTTAGGTCCAAGTAAATGTTTCTAAAATAATTTGTTTCAATACAAACATAAAGGCATCGACAATGTTTTAATGATTTAGAAAAGGAATAAAAAATGATTTTTGCTCACGCTCACCTTCTCGGTGAAATCTGCAGAAAGCCGGTCACGTTCAGCTGAACTGGCTGGTGACACTCGTTCACGCTGACTCAGCGGAGTAGCACTGTACTTCATACAGCAATGGCTGAAAAGTTCGGCAAATTCGTTTAAAAATACTTGTAAATATTATAACGCTTGCATCCCCGAGGGGGTGGACAGAGGCGCACCAACACTTACACTTTGAAAACAACGATTCCTATTTTAAACAGAAAAATTTAAATAAATAAATAAATATTTCGGACATCTAAACACACAAAGCCAAGCTAACATATGTGTCCCGAAACTCCAACCAGCGGAAATGTGAACCGTCTAATTTCGAAATTTGTATTTGAGGTAACTTGAATCCAACGCTCCGGTAATCAAAATCTGAACAGACAATGACAGAATCACGCCGCTTACTATCATCATCAATATTGAATTTCTGTAACTCAGTTCTAGCCTTAGCAATACTCTGTATAATATCTTGTTCAAAGCGTTCTCGCTCATCGAGCTCCTCTTGAATATTAGTAAAATTTAAAACCTCAATCTCAGTCTGCAAGTCATCAAATTTTGTCGATAAACCTTCAAACTTACTTAATTTTAAATTTAACTCAGCTATTTGAACAGTTGAAAGTTCAAATAATTCGCTTATTTGGTGTAAATAGTTTTTAAATTTCGTAATTTGTCCTTTGATGGAACTACGTTTTGCAACTAAAGCCTTTAAAAAAGATTTATCGCTACCTTCCGTTGTCATGATTAATTAATAACTTGTCTAAAAGTAATTGTAAATACACTTAATTCGTTAATACTTTTAGTTCCAAGTAAATGTTTCTAAAATAATTTGTTTCAATACAAACATAAAGGCATCGACAATGTTTTAATGATTTAGAAAAGGAATAAAAAATGATTTTTGCTCACGCTCACCTTCTCGGTGAAATCTGCAGAAAGCCGGTCACGTTCAGCTGAACTGGCTGGTGACACTCGTTCACGCTGACTCAGCGGAGTAGCACTGTACTTCATACAGCAATGGCTGAAAAGTTCGGCAAATTCGCTTAAATATACTTGTAAATATTATAACGCTTGCATCCCCGAGGGGGTGGACAGAGGCGCACCAACACTTACACTTTGAAAACAACGATTCCTATTTTAAACAGAAAATTTTAAATAAATAAATAAATATTTCGGACATCTAAACACACAACGCCAAGCTAACATATGTGTCCCGAAACTCCAACCAGCGGAAATGTGAACCGTCTAATTTCGAAATTTGTATTTGAGGTAACTTGAATCCAACGCTCCGGTAATCAAAATTTGAACAGACAATGACAGAATCACGCCGCTTACTATCATCATCAATATTGAATTTCTGTAACTCAGTTCTAGCCTTAGCAATACTCTGTATAATATCTTGTTCAAAGCGTTCTCGCTCATCGAGCTCCTCTTGAATATTAGTAAAATTTAAAACCTCAATCTCAGTCTGCAAGTCATCAAATTTTGTCGATAAACCTTCAAACTTACTTAATTTTAAATTTAACTCAGCTATTTGAACAGTTGAAAGTTCAAATAATTCGCTTATTTGGTGTAAATAGTTTTTAAATTTCGTAATTTGTCCTTTGATGGAACTACGTTTTGCAACTAAAGCCTTTAAAAAAGATTTATCGCTACCTTCCGTTGTCATGATTAATTAATAACTTGTCTAAAAGTAATTGTAAATACACTTAATTCGTTAATACTTTTAGTTCCAAGTAAATGTTTCTAAAATAATTTGTTTCAATACAAACATAAAGGCATCGACAATGTTTTAATGATTTAGAAAAGGAATAAAAAATGATTTTTGCTCACGCTCACCTTCTCGGTGAAATCTGCAGAAAGCCGGTCACGTTCAGCTGAACTGGCTGGTGACACTCGTTCACGCTGACTCAGCGGAGTAGCACTGTACTTCATACAGCAATGGCTGAAAAGTTCGGCAAATTCGCTTAAATATACTTGTAAATATTATAACGCTTGCATCCCCGAGGGGGTGGACAGAGGCGCACCAACACTTACACTTTGAAAACAACGATTCCTATTTTAAACAGAAAATTTTAAATAAATAAATAAATATTTCGGACATCTAAACACACAACGCCAAGCTAACATATGTGTCCCGAAACTCCAACCAGCGGAAATGTGAACCGTCAAATTTCGAAATTTGTATTTGAGGTAACTTGAATCCAACGCTCCGGTAATCAAAATCTGAACAGACAATGACAGAATCACGCCGCTTACTATCATCATCAATATTGAATTTCTGTAACTCAGTTCTAGCCTTAGCAATACTCTGTATAATATCTTGTTCAAAGCGTTCTCGCTCATCAAGCTCCTCTTGAATATTAGTAAAATTTAAAACCTCAATCTCAGTCTGCAAGTCATCAAATTTTGTCGATAAACCTTCAAACTTACTTAATTTTAAATTTAACTCAGCTATTTGAACAGTTGAAAGTTCAAATAATTCGCTTATTTGGTGTAAATAGTTTTTAAATTTCGTAATTTGTCCTTTGATGGAACTACGTTTTGCAACTAAAGCCTTTAAAAAAGATTTATCGCTACCTTCCGTTGTCATGATTAATTAATAACTTGTCTAAAAGTAATTGTAAATACACTTAATTCGTTAATACTTTTAGTTCCAAGTAAATGTTTCTAAAATAATTTGTTTCAATACAAACATAAAGGCATCGACAATGTTTTAATGATTTAGAAAAGGAATAAAAAATGATTTTTGCTCACGCTCACCTTCTCGGTGAAATCTGCAGAAAGCCGGTCACGTTCAGCTGAACTGGCTGGTGACACTCGTTCACGCTGACTCAGCGGAGTAGCACTGTACTTCATACAGCAATGGCTGAAAAGTTCGGCAAATTCGCTTAAATATACTTGTAAATATTATAACGCTTGCATCCCCGAGGGGGTGGACAGAGGCGCACCAACACTTACACTTTGAAAACAACGATTCCTATTTTAAACAGAAAATTTTAAATAAATAAATAAATATTTCGGACATCTAAACACACAACGCCAAGCTAACATATGTGTCCCGAAACTCCAACCAGCGGAAATGTGAACCGTCAAATTTCGAAATTTGTATTTGAGGTAACTTGAATCCAACGCTCCGGTAATCAAAATCTGAACAGACAATGACAGAATCACGCCGCTTACTATCATCATCAATATTGAATTTCTGTAACTCAGTTCTAGCCTTAGCAATACTCTGTATAATATCTTGTTCAAAGCGTTCTCGCTCATCAAGCTCCTCTTGAATATTAGTAAAATTTAAAACCTCAATCTCAGTCTGCAAGTCATCAAATTTTGTCGATAAACCTTCAAACTTACTTAATTTTAAATTTAACTCAGCTATTTGAACAGTTGAAAGTTCAAATAATTCGCTTATTTGGTGTAAATAGTTTTTAAATTTCGTAATTTGTCCTTTGATGGAACTACGTTTTGCAACTAAAGCCTTTAAAAAAGATTTATCGCTACCTTCCGTTGTCATGATTAATTAATAACTTGTCTAAAAGTAATTGTAAATACACTTAATTCGTTAATACTTTTAGTTCCAAGTAAATGTTTCTAAAATAATTTGTTTCAATACAAACATAAAGGCATCGACAATGTTTTAATGATTTAGAAAAGGAATAAAAAATGATTTTTGCTCACGCTCACCTTCTCGGTGAAATCTGCAGAAAGCCGGTCACGTTCAGCTGAACTGGCTGGTGACACTCGTTCACGCTGACTCAGCGGAGTAGCACTGTACTTCATACAGCAATGGCTGAAAAGTTCGGCAAATTCGCTTAAATATACTTGTAAATATTATAACGCTTGCATCCCCGAGGGGGTGGACAGAGGCGCACCAACACTTACACTTTGAAAACAACGATTCCTATTTTAAACAGAAAATTTTAAATAAATAAATAAATATTTCGGACATCTAAACACACAACGCCAAGCTAACATATGTGTACCGAAACTCCAACCAGCGGAAATGTGAACCGTCAAATTTCGAAATTTGTATTTGAGGTAACTTGAATCCAACGCTCCGGTAATCAAAATCTGAACAGACAATGACAGAATCACGCCGCTTACTATCATCATCAATATTGAATTTCTGTAACTCAGTTCTAGCCTTAGCAATACTCTGTATAATATCTTGTTCAAAGCGTTCTCGCTCATCAAGCTCCTCTTGAATATTAGTAAAATTTAAAACCTCAATCTCAGTCTGCAAGTCATCAAATTTTGTCGATAAACCTTCAAACTTACTTAATTTTAAATTTAACTCAGCTATTTGAACAGTTGAAAGTTCAAATAATTCGCTTATTTGGTGTAAATAGTTTTTAAATTTCGTAATTTGTCCTTTGATGGAACTACGTTTTGCAACTAAAGCCTTTAAAAAAGATTTATCGCTACCTTCCGTTGTCATGATTAATTAATAACTTGTCTAAAAGTAATTGTAAATACACTTAATTCGTTAATACTTTTAGTTCCAAGTAAATGTTTCTAAAATAATTTGTTTCAATACAAACATAAAGGCATCGACAATGTTTTAATGATTTAGAAAAGGAATAAAAAATGATTTTTGCTCACGCTCACCTTCTCGGTGAAATCTGCAGAAAGCCGGTCACGTTCAGCTGAACTGGCTGGTGACACTCGTTCACGCTGACTCAGCGGAGTAGCACTGTACTTCATACAGCAATGGCTGAAAAGTTCGGCAAATTCGCTTAAATATACTTGTAAATATTATAACGCTTGCATCCCCGAGGGGGTGGACAGAGGCGCACCAACACTTACACTTTGAAAACAACGATTCCTATTTTAAACAGAAAATTTTAAATAAATAAATAAATATTTCGGACATCTAAACACACAACGCCAAGCTAACATATGTGTCCCGAAACTCCAACCAGCGGAAATGTGAACCGTCAAATTTCGAAATTTGTATTTGAGGTAACTTGAATCCAACGCTCCGGTAATCAAAATCTGAACAGACAATGACAGAATCACGCCGCTTACTATCATCATCAATATTGAATTTCTGTAACTCAGTTCTAGCCTTAGCAATACTCTGTATAATATCTTGTTCAAAGCGTTCTCGCTCATCGAGCTCCTCTTGAATATTAGTAAAATTTAAAACCTCAATCTCAGTCTGCAAGTCATCAAATTTTGTCGATAAACCTTCAAACTTACTTAATTTTAAATTTAACTCAGCTATTTGAACAGTTGAAAGTTCAAATAATTCGCTTATTTGGTGTAAATAGTTTTTAAATTTCGTAATTTGTCCTTTGATGGAACTACGTTTTGCAACTAAAGCCTTTAAAAAAGATTTATCGCTACCTTCCGTTGTCATGATTAATTAATAACTTGTCTAAAAGTAATTGTAAATACACTTAATTCGTTAATACTTTTAGTTCCAAGTAAATGTTTCTAAAATAATTTGTTTCAATACAAACATAAAGGCAACGACAATGTTTTAATGATTTAGAAAAGGAATAAAAAATGATTTTTGCTCACGCTCACCTTCTCGGTGAAATCTGCAGAAAGCCGGTCACGTTCAGCTGAACTGGCTGGTGACACTCGTTCACGCTGACTCAGCGGAGTAGCACTGTACTTCATACAGCAATGGCTGAAAAGTTCGGCAAATTCGCTTAAATATACTTGTAAATATTATAACGCTTGCATCCCCGAGGGGGTGGACAGAGGCGCACCAACACTTACACTTTGAAAACAACGATTCCTATTTTAAACAGAAAATTTTAAATAAATAAATAAATATTTCGGACATCTAAACACACAACGCCAAGCTAACATATGTGTCCCGAAACTCCAACCAGCGGAAATGTGAACCGTCAAATTTCGAAATTTGTATTTGAGGTAACTTGAATCCAACGCTCCGGTAATCAAAATCTGAACAGACAATGACAGAATCACGCCGCTTACTATCATCATCAATATTGAATTTCTGTAACTCAGTTCTAGCCTTAGCAATACTCTGTATAATATCTTGTTCAAAGCGTTCTCGCTCATCAAGCTCCTCTTGAATATTAGTAAAATTTAAAACCTCAATCTCAGTCTGCAAGTCATCAAATTTTGTCGATAAACCTTCAAACTTACTTAATTTTAAATTTAACTCAGCTATTTGAACAGTTGAAAGTTCAAATAATTCGCTTATTTGGTGTAAATAGTTTTTAAATTTCGTAATTTGTCCTTTGATGGAACTACGTTTTGCAACTAAAGCCTTTAAAAAAGATTTATCGCTACCTTCCGTTGTCATGATTAATTAATAACTTGTCTAAAAGTAATTGTAAATACACTTAATTCGTTAATACTTTTAGTTCCAAGTAAATGTTTCTAAAATAATTTGTTTCAATACAAACATAAAGGCATCGACAATGTTTTAATGATTTAGAAAAGGAATAAAAAATGATTTTTGCTCACGCTCACCTTCTCGGTGAAATCTGCAGAAAGCCGGTCACGTTCAGCTGAACTGGCTGGTGACACTCGTTCACGCTGACTCAGCGGAGTAGCACTGTACTTCATACAGCAATGGCTGAAAAGTTCGGCAAATTCGCTTAAATATACTTGTAAATATTATAACGCTTGCATCCCCGAGGGGGTGGACAGAGGCGCACCAACACTTACACTTTGAAAACAACGATTCCTATTTTAAACAGAAAATTTTAAATAAATAAATAAATATTTCGGACATCTAAACACACAACGCCAAGCTAACATATGTGTCCCGAAACTCCAACCAGCGGAAATGTGAACCGTCAAATTTCGAAATTTGTATTTGAGGTAACTTGAATCCAACGCTCCGGTAATCAAAATCTGAACAGACAATGACAGAATCACGCCGCTTACTATCATCATCAATATTGAATTTCTGTAACTCAGTTCTAGCCTTAGCAATACTCTGTATAATATCTTGTTCAAAGCGTTCTCGCTCATCAAGCTCCTCTTGAATATTAGTAAAATTTAAAACCTCAATCTCAGTCTGCAAGTCATCAAATTTTGTCGATAAACCTTCAAACTTACTTAATTTTAAATTTAACTCAGCTATTTGAACAGTTGAAAGTTCAAATAATTCGCTTATTTGGTGTAAATAGTTTTTAAATTTCGTAATTTGTCCTTTGATGGAACTACGTTTTGCAACTAAAGCCTTTAAAAAAGATTTATCGCTACCTTCCGTTGTCATGATTAATTAATAACTTGTCTAAAAGTAATTGTAAATACACTTAATTCGTTAATACTTTTAGTTCCAAGTAAATGTTTCTAAAATAATTTGTTTCAATACAAACATAAAGGCATCGACAATGTTTTAATGATTTAGAAAAGGAATAAAAAATGATTTTTGCTCACGCTCACCTTCTCGGTGAAATCTGCAGAAAGCCGGTCACGTTCAGCTGAACTGGCTGGTGACACTCGTTCACGCTGACTCAGCGGAGTAGCACTGTACTTCATACAGCAATGGCTGAAAAGTTCGGCAAATTCGCTTAAATATACTTGTAAATATTATAACGCTTGCATCCCCGAGGGGGTGGACAGAGGCGCACCAACACTTACACTTTGAAAACAACGATTCCTATTTTAAACAGAAAATTTTAAATAAATAAATAAATATTTCGGACATCTAAACACACAACGCCAAGCTAACATATGTGTCCCGAAACTCCAACCAGCGGAAATGTGAACCGTCAAATTTCGAAATTTGTATTTGAGGTAACTTGAATCCAACGCTCCGGTAATCAAAATCTGAACAGACAATGACAGAATCACGCCGCTTACTATCATCATCAATATTGAATTTCTGTAACTCAGTTCTAGCCTTAGCAATACTCTGTATAATATCTTGTTCAAAGCGTTCTCGCTCATCAAGCTCCTCTTGAATATTAGTAAAATTTAAAACCTCAATCTCAGTCTGCAAGTCATCAAATTTTGTCGATAAACCTTCAAACTTACTTAATTTTAAATTTAACTCAGCTATTTGAACAGTTGAAAGTTCAAATAATTCGCTTATTTGGTGTAAATAGTTTTTAAATTTCGTAATTTGTCCTTTGATGGAACTACGTTTTGCAACTAAAGCCTTTAAAAAAGATTTATCGCTACCTTCCGTTGTCATGATTAATTAATAACTTGTCTAAAAGTAATTGTAAATACACTTAATTCGTTAATACTTTTAGTTCCAAGTAAATGTTTCTAAAATAATTTGTTTCAATACAAACATAAAGGCAACGACAATGTTTTAATGATTTAGAAAAGGAATAAAAAATGATTTTTGCTCACGCTCACCTTCTCGGTGAAATCTGCAGAAAGCCGGTCACGTTCAGCTGAACTGGCTGGTGACACTCGTTCACGCTGACTCAGCGGAGTAGCACTGTACTTCATACAGCAATGGCTGAAAAGTTCGGCAAATTCGCTTAAATATACTTGTAAATATTATAACGCTTGCATCCCCGAGGGGGTGGACAGAGGCGCACCAACACTTACACTTTGAAAACAACGATTCCTATTTTAAACAGAAAATTTTAAATAAATAAATAAATATTTCGGACATCTAAACACACAACGCCAAGCTAACATATGTGTCCCGAAACTCCAACCAGCGGAAATGTGAACCGTCAAATTTCGAAATTTGTATTTGAGGTAACTTGAATCCAACGCTCCGGTAATCAAAATCTGAACAGACAATGACAGAATCACGCCGCTTACTATCATCATCAATATTGAATTTCTGTAACTCAGTTCTAGCCTTAGCAATACTCTGTATAATATCTTGTTCAAAGCGTTCTCGCTCATCAAGCTCCTCTTGAATATTAGTAAAATTTAAAACCTCAATCTCAGTCTGCAAGTCATCAAATTTTGTCGATAAACCTTCAAACTTACTTAATTTTAAATTTAACTCAGCTATTTGAACAGTTGAAAGTTCAAATAATTCGCTTATTTGGTGTAAATAGTTTTTAAATTTCGTAATTTGTCCTTTGATGGAACTACGTTTTGCAACTAAAGCCTTTAAAAAAGATTTATCGCTACCTTCCGTTGTCATGATTAATTAATAACTTGTCTAAAAGTAATTGTAAATACACTTAATTCGTTAATACTTTTAGTTCCAAGTAAATGTTTCTAAAATAATTTGTTTCAATACAAACATAAAGGCATCGACAATGTTTTAATGATTTAGAAAAGGAATAAAAAATGATTTTTGCTCACGCTCACCTTCTCGGTGAAATCTGCAGAAAGCCGGTCCCGTTCAGCTGAACTGGCTGGTGACACTCGTTCACGCTGACTCAGCGGAGTAGCACTGTACTTCATACAGCAATGGCTGAAAAGTTCGGCAAATTCGCTTAAATATACTTGTAAATATTATAACGCTTGCATCCCCGAGGGGGTGGACAGAGGCGCACCAACACTTACACTTTGAAAACAACGATTCCTATTTTAAACAGAAAATTTTAAATAAATAAATAAATATTTCGGACATCTAAACACACAACGCCAAGCTAACATATGTGTCCCGAAACTCCAACCAGCGGAAATGTGAACCGTCAAATTTCGAAATTTGTATTTGAGGTAACTTGAATCCAACGCTCCGGTAATCAAAATCTGAACAGACAATGACAGAATCACGCCGCTTACTATCATCATCAATATTGAATTTCTGTAACTCAGTTCTAGCCTTAGCAATACTCTGTATAATATCTTGTTCAAAGCGTTCTCGCTCATCAAGCTCCTCTTGAATATTAGTAAAATTTAAAACCTCAATCTCAGTCTGCAAGTCATCAAATTTTGTCGATAAACCTTCAAACTTACTTAATTTTAAATTTAACTCAGCTATTTGAACAGTTGAAAGTTCAAATAATTCGCTTATTTGGTGTAAATAGTTTTTAAATTTCGTAATTTGTCCTTTGATGGAACTACGTTTTGCAACTAAAGCCTTTAAAAAAGATTTATCGCTACCTTCCGTTGTCATGATTAATTAATAACTTGTCTAAAAGTAATTGTAAATACACTTAATTCGTTAATACTTTTAGTTCCAAGTAAATGTTTCTAAAATAATTTGTTTCAATACAAACATAAAGGCATCGACAATGTTTTAATGATTTAGAAAAGGAATAAAAAATGATTTTTGCTCACGCTCACCTTCTCGGTGAAATCTGCAGAAAGCCGGTCACTTTCAGCTGAACTGGCTGGTGACACTCGTTCACGCTGACTCAGCGGAGTAGCACTGTACTTCATACAGCAATGGCTGAAAAGTTCGGCAAATTCGCTTAAATATACTTGTAAATATTATAACGCTTGCATCCCCGAGGGGGTGGACAGAGGCGCACCAACACTTACACTTTGAAAACAACGATTCCTATTTTAAACAGAAAATTTTAAATAAATAAATAAATATTTCGGACATCTAAACACACAACGCCAAGCTAACATATGTGTACCGAAACTCCAACCAGCGGAAATGTGAACCGTCAAATTTCGAAATTTGTATTTGAGGTAACTTGAATCCAACGCTCCGGTAATCAAAATCTGAACAGACAATGACAGAATCACGCCGCTTACTATCATCATCAATATTGAATTTCTGTAACTCAGTTCTAGCCTTAGCAATACTCTGTATAATATCTTGTTCAAAGCGTTCTCGCTCATCAAGCTCCTCTTGAATATTAGTAAAATTTAAAACCTCAATCTCAGTCTGCAAGTCATCAAATTTTGTCGATAAACCTTCAAACTTACTTAATTTTAAATTTAACTCAGCTATTTGAACAGTTGAAAGTTCAAATAATTCGCTTATTTGGTGTAAATAGTTTTTAAATTTCGTAATTTGTCCTTTGATGGAACTACGTTTTGCAACTAAAGCCTTTAAAAAAGATTTATCGCTACCTTCCGTTGTCATGATTAATTAATAACTTGTCTAAAAGTAATTGTAAATACACTTAATTCGTTAATACTTTTAGTTCCAAGTAAATGTTTCTAAAATAATTTGTTTCAATACAAACATAAAGGCATCGACAATGTTTTAATGATTTAGAAAAGGAATAAAAAATGATTTTTGCTCACGCTCACCTTCTCGGTGAAATCTGCAGAAAGCCGGTCACGTTCAGCTGAACTGGCTGGTGACACTCGTTCACGCTGACTCAGCGGAGTAGCACTGTACTTCATACAGCAATGGCTGAAAAGTTCGGCAAATTCGCTTAAATATACTTGTAAATATTATAACGCTTGCATCCCCGAGGGGGTGGACAGAGGCGCACCAACACTTACACTTTGAAAACAACGATTCCTATTTTAAACAGAAAATTTTAAATAAATAAATAAATATTTCGGACATCTAAACACACAACGCCAAGCTAACATATGTGTCCCGAAACTCCAACCAGCGGAAATGTGAACCGTCAAATTTCGAAATTTGTATTTGAGGTAACTTGAATCCAACGCTCCGGTAATCAAAATCTGAACAGACAATGACAGAATCACGCCGCTTACTATCATCATCAATATTGAATTTCTGTAACTCAGTTCTAGCCTTAGCAATACTCTGTATAATATCTTGTTCAAAGCGTTCTCGCTCATCAAGCTCCTCTTGAATATTAGTAAAATTTAAAACCTCAATCTCAGTCTGCAAGTCATCAAATTTTGTCGATAAACCTTCAAACTTACTTAATTTTAAATTTAACTCAGCTATTTGAACAGTTGAAAGTTCAAATAATTCGCTTATTTGGTGTAAATAGTTTTTAAATTTCGTAATTTGTCCTTTGATGGAACTACGTTTTGCAACTAAAGCCTTTAAAAAAGATTTATCGCTACCTTCCGTTGTCATGATTAATTAATAACTTGTCTAAAAGTAATTGTAAATACACTTAATTCGTTAATACTTTTAGTTCCAAGTAAATGTTTCTAAAATAATTTGTTTCAATACAAACATAAAGGCATCGACAATGTTTTAATGATTTAGAAAAGGAATAAAAAATGATTTTTGCTCACGCTCACCTTCTCGGTGAAATCTGCAGAAAGCCGGTCACGTTCAGCTGAACTGGCTGGTGACACTCGTTCACGCTGACTCAGCGGAGTAGCACTGTACTTCATACAGCAATGGCTGAAAAGTTCGGCAAATTCGCTTAAATATACTTGTAAATATTATAACGCTTGCATCCCCGAGGGGGTGGACAGAGGCGCACCAACACTTACACTTTGAAAACAACGATTCCTATTTTAAACAGAAAATTTTAAATAAATAAATAAATATTTCGGACATCTAAACACACAACGCCAAGCTAACATATGTGTCCCGAAACTCCAACCAGCGGAAATGTGAACCGTCTAATTTCGAAATTTGTATTTGAGGTAACTTGAATCCAACGCTCCGGTAATCAAAATCTGAACAGACAATGACAGAATCACGCCGCTTACTATCATCATCAATATTGAATTTCTGTAACTCAGTTCTAGCCTTAGCAATACTCTGTATAATATCTTGTTCAAAGCGTTCTCGCTCATCGAGCTCCTCTTGAATATTAGTAAAATTTAAAACCTCAATCTCAGTCTGCAAGTCATCAAATTTTGTCGATAAACCTTCAAACTTACTTAATTTTAAATTTAACTCAGCTATTTGAACAGTTGAAAGTTCAAATAATTCGCTTATTTGGTGTAAATAGTTTTTAAATTTCGTAATTTGTCCTTTGATGGAACTACGTTTTGCAACTAAAGCCTTTAAAAAAGATTTATCGCTACCTTCCGTTGTCATGATTAATTAATAACTTGTCTAAAAGTAATTGTAAATACACTTAATTCGTTAATACTTTTAGTTCCAAGTAAATGTTTCTAAAATAATTTGTTTCAATACAAACATAAAGGCATCGACAATGTTTTAATGATTTAGAAAAGGAATAAAAAATGATTTTTGCTCACGCTCACCTTCTCGGTGAAATCTGCAGAAAGCCGGTCACGTTCAGCTGAACTGGCTGGTGACACTCGTTCACGCTGACTCAGCGGAGTAGCACTGTACTTCATACAGCAATGGCTGAAAAGTTCGGCAAATTCGCTTAAATATACTTGTAAATATTATAACGCTTGCATCCCCGAGGGGGTGGACAGAGGCGCACCAACACTTACACTTTGAAAACAACGATTCCTATTTTAAACAGAAAATTTTAAATAAATAAATAAATATTTCGGACATCTAAACACACAACGCCAAGCTAACATATGTGTCCCGAAACTCCAACCAGCGGAAATGTGAACCGTCTAATTTCGAAATTTGTATTTGAGGTAACTTGAATCCAACGCTCCGGTAATCAAAATTTGAACAGACAATGACAGAATCACGCCGCTTACTATCATCATCAATATTGAATTTCTGTAACTCAGTTCTAGCCTTAGCAATACTCTGTATAATATCTTGTTCAAAGCGTTCTCGCTCATCGAGCTCCTCTTGAATATTAGTAAAATTTAAAACCTCAATCTCAGTCTGCAAGTCATCAAATTTTGTCGATAAACCTTCAAACTTACTTAATTTTAAATTTAACTCAGCTATTTGAACAGTTGAAAGTTCAAATAATTCGCTTATTTGGTGTAAATAGTTTTTAAATTTCGTAATTTGTCCTTTGATGGAACTACGTTTTGCAACTAAAGCCTTTAAAAAAGATTTATCGCTACCTTCCGTTGTCATGATTAATTAATAACTTGTCTAAAAGTAATTGTAAATACACTTAATTCGTTAATACTTTTAGTTCCAAGTAAATGTTTCTAAAATAATTTGTTTCAATACAAACATAAAGGCATCGACAATGTTTTAATGATTTAGAAAAGGAATAAAAAATGATTTTTGCTCACGCTCACCTTCTCGGTGAAATCTGCAGAAAGCCGGTCACGTTCAGCTGAACTGGCTGGTGACACTCGTTCACGCTGACTCAGCGGAGTAGCACTGTACTTCATACAGCAATGGCTGAAAAGTTCGGCAAATTCGCTTAAATATACTTGTAAATATTATAACGCTTGCATCCCCGAGGGGGTGGACAGAGGCGCACCAACACTTACACTTTGAAAACAACGATTCCTATTTTAAACAGAAAATTTTAAATAAATAAATAAATATTTCGGACATCTAAACACACAACGCCAAGCTAACATATGTGTCCCGAAACTCCAACCAGCGGAAATGTGAACCGTCAAATTTCGAAATTTGTATTTGAGGTAACTTGAATCCAACGCTCCGGTAATCAAAATCTGAACAGACAATGACAGAATCACGCCGCTTACTATCATCATCAATATTGAATTTCTGTAACTCAGTTCTAGCCTTAGCAATACTCTGTATAATATCTTGTTCAAAGCGTTCTCGCTCATCAAGCTCCTCTTGAATATTAGTAAAATTTAAAACCTCAATCTCAGTCTGCAAGTCATCAAATTTTGTCGATAAACCTTCAAACTTACTTAATTTTAAATTTAACTCAGCTATTTGAACAGTTGAAAGTTCAAATAATTCGCTTATTTGGTGTAAATAGTTTTTAAATTTCGTAATTTGTCCTTTGATGGAACTACGTTTTGCAACTAAAGCCTTTAAAAAAGATTTATCGCTACCTTCCGTTGTCATGATTAATTAATAACTTGTCTAAAAGTAATTGTAAATACACTTAATTCGTTAATACTTTTAGTTCCAAGTAAATGTTTCTAAAATAATTTGTTTCAATACAAACATAAAGGCATCGACAATGTTTTAATGATTTAGAAAAGGAATAAAAAATGATTTTTGCTCACGCTCACCTTCTCGGTGAAATCTGCAGAAAGCCGGTCACGTTCAGCTGAACTGGCTGGTGACACTCGTTCACGCTGACTCAGCGGAGTAGCACTGTACTTCATACAGCAATGGCTGAAAAGTTCGGCAAATTCGCTTAAATATACTTGTAAATATTATAACGCTTGCATCCCCGAGGGGGTGGACAGAGGCGCACCAACACTTACACTTTGAAAACAACGATTCCTATTTTAAACAGAAAATTTTAAATAAATAAATAAATATTTCGGACATCTAAACACACAACGCCAAGCTAACATATGTGTCCCGAAACTCCAACCAGCGGAAATGTGAACCGTCAAATTTCGAAATTTGTATTTGAGGTAACTTGAATCCAACGCTCCGGTAATCAAAATCTGAACAGACAATGACAGAATCACGCCGCTTACTATCATCATCAATATTGAATTTCTGTAACTCAGTTCTAGCCTTAGCAATACTCTGTATAATATCTTGTTCAAAGCGTTCTCGCTCATCAAGCTCCTCTTGAATATTAGTAAAATTTAAAACCTCAATCTCAGTCTGCAAGTCATCAAATTTTGTCGATAAACCTTCAAACTTACTTAATTTTAAATTTAACTCAGCTATTTGAACAGTTGAAAGTTCAAATAATTCGCTTATTTGGTGTAAATAGTTTTTAAATTTCGTAATTTGTCCTTTGATGGAACTACGTTTTGCAACTAAAGCCTTTAAAAAAGATTTATCGCTACCTTCCGTTGTCATGATTAATTAATAACTTGTCTAAAAGTAATTGTAAATACACTTAATTCGTTAATACTTTTAGTTCCAAGTAAATGTTTCTAAAATAATTTGTTTCAATACAAACATAAAGGCATCGACAATGTTTTAATGATTTAGAAAAGGAATAAAAAATGATTTTTGCTCACGCTCACCTTCTCGGTGAAATCTGCAGAAAGCCGGTCCCGTTCAGCTGAACTGGCTGGTGACACTCGTTCACGCTGACTCAGCGGAGTAGCACTGTACTTCATACAGCAATGGCTGAAAAGTTCGGCAAATTCGCTTAAATATACTTGTAAATATTATAACGCTTGCATCCCCGAGGGGGTGGACAGAGGCGCACCAACACTTACACTTTGAAAACAACGATTCCTATTTTAAACAGAAAATTTTAAATAAATAAATAAATATTTCGGACATCTAAACACACAACGCCAAGCTAACATATGTGTCCCGAAACTCCAACCAGCGGAAATGTGAACCGTCTAATTTCGAAATTTGTATTTGAGGTAACTTGAATCCAACGCTCCGGTAATCAAAATCTGAACAGACAATGACAGAATCACGCCGCTTACTATCATCATCAATATTGAATTTCTGTAACTCAGTTCTAGCCTTAGCAATACTCTGTATAATATCTTGTTCAAAGCGTTCTCGCTCATCGAGCTCCTCTTGAATATTAGTAAAATTTAAAACCTCAATCTCAGTCTGCAAGTCATCAAATTTTGTCGATAAACCTTCAAACTTACTTAATTTTAAATTTAACTCAGCTATTTGAACAGTTGAAAGTTCAAATAATTCGCTTATTTGGTGTAAATAGTTTTTAAATTTCGTAATTTGTCCTTTGATGGAACTACGTTTTGCAACTAAAGCCTTTAAAAAAGATTTATCGCTACCTTCCGTTGTCATGATTAATTAATAACTTGTCTAAAAGTAATTGTAAATACACTTAATTCGTTAATACTTTTAGTTCCAAGTAAATGTTTCTAAAATAATTTGTTTCAATACAAACATAAAGGCATCGACAATGTTTTAATGATTTAGAAAAGGAATAAAAAATGATTTTTGCTCACGCTCACCTTCTCGGTGAAATCTGCAGAAAGCCGGTCACGTTCAGCTGAACTGGCTGGTGACACTCGTTCACGCTGACTCAGCGGAGTAGCACTGTACTTCATACAGCAATGGCTGAAAAGTTCGGCAAATTCGCTTAAATATACTTGTAAATATTATAACGCTTGCATCCCCGAGGGGGTGGACAGAGGCGCACCAACACTTACACTTTGAAAACAACGATTCCTATTTTAAACAGAAAATTTTAAATAAATAAATAAATATTTCGGACATCTAAACACACAACGCCAAGCTAACATATGTGTCCCGAAACTCCAACCAGCGGAAATGTGAACCGTCTAATTTCGAAATTTGTATTTGAGGTAACTTGAATCCAACGCTCCGGTAATCAAAATTTGAACAGACAATGACAGAATCACGCCGCTTACTATCATCATCAATATTGAATTTCTGTAACTCAGTTCTAGCCTTAGCAATACTCTGTATAATATCTTGTTCAAAGCGTTCTCGCTCATCGAGCTCCTCTTGAATATTAGTAAAATTTAAAACCTCAATCTCAGTCTGCAAGTCATCAAATTTTGTCGATAAACCTTCAAACTTACTTAATTTTAAATTTAACTCAGCTATTTGAACAGTTGAAAGTTCAAATAATTCGCTTATTTGGTGTAAATAGTTTTTAAATTTCGTAATTTGTCCTTTGATGGAACTACGTTTTGCAACTAAAGCCTTTAAAAAAGATTTATCGCTACCTTCCGTTGTCATGATTAATTAATAACTTGTCTAAAAGTAATTGTAAATACACTTAATTCGTTAATACTTTTAGTTCCAAGTAAATGTTTCTAAAATAATTTGTTTCAATACAAACATAAAGGCATCGACAATGTTTTAATGATTTAGAAAAGGAATAAAAAATGATTTTTGCTCACGCTCACCTTCTCGGTGAAATCTGCAGAAAGCCGGTCACGTTCAGCTGAACTGGCTGGTGACACTCGTTCACGCTGACTCAGCGGAGTAGCACTGTACTTCATACAGCAATGGCTGAAAAGTTCGGCAAATTCGCTTAAATATACTTGTAAATATTATAACGCTTGCATCCCCGAGGGGGTGGACAGAGGCGCACCAACACTTACACTTTGAAAACAACGATTCCTATTTTAAACAGAAAATTTTAAATAAATAAATAAATATTTCGGACATCTAAACACACAACGCCAAGCTAACATATGTGTCCCGAAACTCCAACCAGCGGAAATGTGAACCGTCAAATTTCGAAATTTGTATTTGAGGTAACTTGAATCCAACGCTCCGGTAATCAAAATCTGAACAGACAATGACAGAATCACGCCGCTTACTATCATCATCAATATTGAATTTCTGTAACTCAGTTCTAGCCTTAGCAATACTCTGTATAATATCTTGTTCAAAGCGTTCTCGCTCATCAAGCTCCTCTTGAATATTAGTAAAATTTAAAACCTCAATCTCAGTCTGCAAGTCATCAAATTTTGTCGATAAACCTTCAAACTTACTTAATTTTAAATTTAACTCAGCTATTTGAACAGTTGAAAGTTCAAATAATTCGCTTATTTGGTGTAAATAGTTTTTAAATTTCGTAATTTGTCCTTTGATGGAACTACGTTTTGCAACTAAAGCCTTTAAAAAAGATTTATCGCTACCTTCCGTTGTCATGATTAATTAATAACTTGTCTAAAAGTAATTGTAAATACACTTAATTCGTTAATACTTTTAGTTCCAAGTAAATGTTTCTAAAATAATTTGTTTCAATACAAACATAAAGGCATCGACAATGTTTTAATGATTTAGAAAAGGAATAAAAAATGATTTTTGCTCACGCTCACCTTCTCGGTGAAATCTGCAGAAAGCCGGTCACGTTCAGCTGAACTGGCTGGTGACACTCGTTCACGCTGACTCAGCGGAGTAGCACTGTACTTCATACAGCAATGGCTGAAAAGTTCGGCAAATTCGCTTAAATATACTTGTAAATATTATAACGCTTGCATCCCCGAGGGGGTGGACAGAGGCGCACCAACACTTACACTTTGAAAACAACGATTCCTATTTTAAACAGAAAATTTTAAATAAATAAATAAATATTTCGGACATCTAAACACACAACGCCAAGCTAACATATGTGTCCCGAAACTCCAACCAGCGGAAATGTGAACCGTCAAATTTCGAAATTTGTATTTGAGGTAACTTGAATCCAACGCTCCGGTAATCAAAATCTGAACAGACAATGACAGAATCACGCCGCTTACTATCATCATCAATATTGAATTTCTGTAACTCAGTTCTAGCCTTAGCAATACTCTGTATAATATCTTGTTCAAAGCGTTCTCGCTCATCAAGCTCCTCTTGAATATTAGTAAAATTTAAAACCTCAATCTCAGTCTGCAAGTCATCAAATTTTGTCGATAAACCTTCAAACTTACTTAATTTTAAATTTAACTCAGCTATTTGAACAGTTGAAAGTTCAAATAATTCGCTTATTTGGTGTAAATAGTTTTTAAATTTCGTAATTTGTCCTTTGATGGAACTACGTTTTGCAACTAAAGCCTTTAAAAAAGATTTATCGCTACCTTCCGTTGTCATGATTAATTAATAACTTGTCTAAAAGTAATTGTAAATACACTTAATTCGTTAATACTTTTAGTTCCAAGTAAATGTTTCTAAAATAATTTGTTTCAATACAAACATAAAGGCATCGACAATGTTTTAATGATTTAGAAAAGGAATAAAAAATGATTTTTGCTCACGCTCACCTTCTCGGTGAAATCTGCAGAAAGCCGGTCCCGTTCAGCTGAACTGGCTGGTGACACTCGTTCACGCTGACTCAGCGGAGTAGCACTGTACTTCATACAGCAATGGCTGAAAAGTTCGGCAAATTCGCTTAAATATACTTGTAAATATTATAACGCTTGCATCCCCGAGGGGGTGGACAGAGGCGCACCAACACTTACACTTTGAAAACAACGATTCCTATTTTAAACAGAAAATTTTAAATAAATAAATAAATATTTCGGACATCTAAACACACAACGCCAAGCTAACATATGTGTCCCGAAACTCCAACCAGCGGAAATGTGAACCGTCAAATTTCGAAATTTGTATTTGAGGTAACTTGAATCCAACGCTCCGGTAATCAAAATCTGAACAGACAATGACAGAATCACGCCGCTTACTATCATCATCAATATTGAATTTCTGTAACTCAGTTCTAGCCTTAGCAATACTCTGTATAATATCTTGTTCAAAGCGTTCTCGCTCATCAAGCTCCTCTTGAATATTAGTAAAATTTAAAACCTCAATCTCAGTCTGCAAGTCATCAAATTTTGTCGATAAACCTTCAAACTTACTTAATTTTAAATTTAACTCAGCTATTTGAACAGTTGAAAGTTCAAATAATTCGCTTATTTGGTGTAAATAGTTTTTAAATTTCGTAATTTGTCCTTTGATGGAACTACGTTTTGCAACTAAAGCCTTTAAAAAAGATTTATCGCTACCTTCCGTTGTCATGATTAATTAATAACTTGTCTAAAAGTAATTGTAAATACACTTAATTCGTTAATACTTTTAGTTCCAAGTAAATGTTTCTAAAATAATTTGTTTCAATACAAACATAAAGGCATCGACAATGTTTTAATGATTTAGAAAAGGAATAAAAAATGATTTTTGCTCACGCTCACCTTCTCGGTGAAATCTGCAGAAAGCCGGTCACGTTCAGCTGAACTGGCTGGTGACACTCGTTCACGCTGACTCAGCGGAGTAGCACTGTACTTCATACAGCAATGGCTGAAAAGTTCGGCAAATTCGCTTAAATATACTTGTAAATATTATAACGCTTGCATCCCCGAGGGGGTGGACAGAGGCGCACCAACACTTACACTTTGAAAACAACGATTCCTATTTTAAACAGAAAATTTTAAATAAATAAATAAATATTTCGGACATCTAAACACACAACGCCAAGCTAACATATGTGTCCCGAAACTCCAACCAGCGGAAATGTGAACCGTCAAATTTCGAAATTTGTATTTGAGGTAACTTGAATCCAACGCTCCGGTAATCAAAATCTGAACAGACAATGACAGAATCACGCCGCTTACTATCATCATCAATATTGAATTTCTGTAACTCAGTTCTAGCCTTAGCAATACTCTGTATAATATCTTGTTCAAAGCGTTCTCGCTCATCAAGCTCCTCTTGAATATTAGTAAAATTTAAAACCTCAATCTCAGTCTGCAAGTCATCAAATTTTGTCGATAAACCTTCAAACTTACTTAATTTTAAATTTAACTCAGCTATTTGAACAGTTGAAAGTTCAAATAATTCGCTTATTTGGTGTAAATAGTTTTTAAATTTCGTAATTTGTCCTTTGATGGAACTACGTTTTGCAACTAAAGCCTTTAAAAAAGATTTATCGCTACCTTCCGTTGTCATGATTAATTAATAACTTGTCTAAAAGTAATTGTAAATACACTTAATTCGTTAATACTTTTAGTTCCAAGTAAATGTTTCTAAAATAATTTGTTTCAATACAAACATAAAGGCATCGACAATGTTTTAATGATTTAGAAAAGGAATAAAAAATGATTTTTGCTCACGCTCACCTTCTCGGTGAAATCTGCAGAAAGCCGGTCACGTTCAGCTGAACTGGCTGGTGACACTCGTTCACGCTGACTCAGCGGAGTAGCACTGTACTTCATACAGCAATGGCTGAAAAGTTCGGCAAATTCGCTTAAATATACTTGTAAATATTATAACGCTTGCATCCCCGAGGGGGTGGACAGAGGCGCACCAACACTTACACTTTGAAAACAACGATTCCTATTTTAAACAGAAAATTTTAAATAAATAAATAAATATTTCGGACATCTAAACACACAACGCCAAGCTAACATATGTGTCCCGAAACTCCAACCAGCGGAAATGTGAACCGTCAAATTTCGAAATTTGTATTTGAGGTAACTTGAATCCAACGCTCCGGTAATCAAAATCTGAACAGACAATGACAGAATCACGCCGCTTACTATCATCATCAATATTGAATTTCTGTAACTCAGTTCTAGCCTTAGCAATACTCTGTATAATATCTTGTTCAAAGCGTTCTCGCTCATCAAGCTCCTCTTGAATATTAGTAAAATTTAAAACCTCAATCTCAGTCTGCAAGTCATCAAATTTTGTCGATAAACCTTCAAACTTACTTAATTTTAAATTTAACTCAGCTATTTGAACAGTTGAAAGTTCAAATAATTCGCTTATTTGGTGTAAATAGTTTTTAAATTTCGTAATTTGTCCTTTGATGGAACTACGTTTTGCAACTAAAGCCTTTAAAAAAGATTTATCGCTACCTTCCGTTGTCATGATTAATTAATAACTTGTCTAAAAGTAATTGTAAATACACTTAATTCGTTAATACTTTTAGTTCCAAGTAAATGTTTCTAAAATAATTTGTTTCAATACAAACATAAAGGCATCGACAATGTTTTAATGATTTAGAAAAGGAATAAAAAATGATTTTTGCTCACGCTCACCTTCTCGGTGAAATCTGCAGAAAGCCGGTCCCGTTCAGCTGAACTGGCTGGTGACACTCGTTCACGCTGACTCAGCGGAGTAGCACTGTACTTCATACAGCAATGGCTGAAAAGTTCGGCAAATTCGCTTAAATATACTTGTAAATATTATAACGCTTGCATCCCCGAGGGGGTGGACAGAGGCGCACCAACACTTACACTTTGAAAACAACGATTCCTATTTTAAACAGAAAATTTTAAATAAATAAATAAATATTTCGGACATCTAAACACACAACGCCAAGCTAACATATGTGTCCCGAAACTCCAACCAGCGGAAATGTGAACCGTCAAATTTCGAAATTTGTATTTGAGGTAACTTGAATCCAACGCTCCGGTAATCAAAATCTGAACAGACAATGACAGAATCACGCCGCTTACTATCATCATCAATATTGAATTTCTGTAACTCAGTTCTAGCCTTAGCAATACTCTGTATAATATCTTGTTCAAAGCGTTCTCGCTCATCAAGCTCCTCTTGAATATTAGTAAAATTTAAAACCTCAATCTCAGTCTGCAAGTCATCAAATTTTGTCGATAAACCTTCAAACTTACTTAATTTTAAATTTAACTCAGCTATTTGAACAGTTGAAAGTTCAAATAATTCGCTTATTTGGTGTAAATAGTTTTTAAATTTCGTAATTTGTCCTTTGATGGAACTACGTTTTGCAACTAAAGCCTTTAAAAAAGATTTATCGCTACCTTCCGTTGTCATGATTAATTAATAACTTGTCTAAAAGTAATTGTAAATACACTTAATTCGTTAATACTTTTAGTTCCAAGTAAATGTTTCTAAAATAATTTGTTTCAATACAAACATAAAGGCATCGACAATGTTTTAATGATTTAGAAAAGGAATAAAAAATGATTTTTGCTCACGCTCACCTTCTCGGTGAAATCTGCAGAAAGCCGGTCACTTTCAGCTGAACTGGCTGGTGACACTCGTTCACGCTGACTCAGCGGAGTAGCACTGTACTTCATACAGCAATGGCTGAAAAGTTCGGCAAATTCGCTTAAATATACTTGTAAATATTATAACGCTTGCATCCCCGAGGGGGTGGACAGAGGCGCACCAACACTTACACTTTGAAAACAACGATTCCTATTTTAAACAGAAAATTTTAAATAAATAAATAAATATTTCGGACATCTAAACACACAACGCCAAGCTAACATATGTGTCCCGAAACTCCAACCAGCGGAAATGTGAACCGTCAAATTTCGAAATTTGTATTTGAGGTAACTTGAATCCAACGCTCCGGTAATCAAAATCTGAACAGACAATGACAGAATCACGCCGCTTACTATCATCATCAATATTGAATTTCTGTAACTCAGTTCTAGCCTTAGCAATACTCTGTATAATATCTTGTTCAAAGCGTTCTCGCTCATCAAGCTCCTCTTGAATATTAGTAAAATTTAAAACCTCAATCTCAGTCTGCAAGTCATCAAATTTTGTCGATAAACCTTCAAACTTACTTAATTTTAAATTTAACTCAGCTATTTGAACAGTTGAAAGTTCAAATAATTCGCTTATTTGGTGTAAATAGTTTTTAAATTTCGTAATTTGTCCTTTGATGGAACTACGTTTTGCAACTAAAGCCTTTAAAAAAGATTTATCGCTACCTTCCGTTGTCATGATTAATTAATAACTTGTCTAAAAGTAATTGTAAATACACTTAATTCGTTAATACTTTTAGTTCCAAGTAAATGTTTCTAAAATAATTTGTTTCAATACAAACATAAAGGCATCGACAATGTTTTAATGATTTAGAAAAGGAATAAAAAATGATTTTTGCTCACGCTCACCTTCTCGGTGAAATCTGCAGAAAGCCGGTCACGTTCAGCTGAACTGGCTGGTGACACTCGTTCACGCTGACTCAGCGGAGTAGCACTGTACTTCATACAGCAATGGCTGAAAAGTTCGGCAAATTCGCTTAAATATACTTGTAAATATTATAACGCTTGCATCCCCGAGGGGGTGGACAGAGGCGCACCAACACTTACACTTTGAAAACAACGATTCCTATTTTAAACAGAAAATTTTAAATAAATAAATAAATATTTCGGACATCTAAACACACAACGCCAAGCTAACATATGTGTACCGAAACTCCAACCAGCGGAAATGTGAACCGTCAAATTTCGAAATTTGTATTTGAGGTAACTTGAATCCAACGCTCCGGTAATCAAAATCTGAACAGACAATGACAGAATCACGCCGCTTACTATCATCATCAATATTGAATTTCTGTAACTCAGTTCTAGCCTTAGCAATACTCTGTATAATATCTTGTTCAAAGCGTTCTCGCTCATCAAGCTCCTCTTGAATATTAGTAAAATTTAAAACCTCAATCTCAGTCTGCAAGTCATCAAATTTTGTCGATAAACCTTCAAACTTACTTAATTTTAAATTTAACTCAGCTATTTGAACAGTTGAAAGTTCAAATAATTCGCTTATTTGGTGTAAATAGTTTTTAAATTTCGTAATTTGTCCTTTAATGGAACTACGTTTTGCAACTAAAGCCTTTAAAAAAGATTTATCGCTACCTTCCGTTGTCATGATTAATTAATAACTTGTCTAAAAGTAATTGTAAATACACTTAATTCGTTAATACTTTTAGTTCCAAGTAAATGTTTCTAAAATAATTTGTTTCAATACAAACATAAAGGCATCGACAATGTTTTAATGATTTAGAAAAGGAATAAAAAATGATTTTTGCTCACGCTCACCTTCTCGGTGAAATCTGCAGAAAGCCGGTCACGTTCAGCTGAACTGGCTGGTGACACTCGTTCACGCTGACTCAGCGGAGTAGCACTGTACTTCATACAGCAATGGCTGAAAAGTTCGGCAAATTCGCTTAAATATACTTGTAAATATTATAACGCTTGCATCCCCGAGGGGGTGGACAGAGGCGCACCAACACTTACACTTTGAAAACAACGATTCCTATTTTAGACAGAAAATTTTAAATAAATAAATAAATATTTCGGACATCTAAACACACAACGCCAAGCTAACATATGTGTCCCGAAACTCCAACCAGCGGAAATGTGAACCGTCAAATTTCGAAATTTGTATTTGAGGTAACTTGAATCCAACGCTCCGGTAATCAAAATCTGAACAGACAATGACAGAATCACGCCGCTTACTATCATCATCAATATTGAATTTCTGTAACTCAGTTCTAGCCTTAGCAATACTCTGTATAATATCTTGTTCAAAGCGTTCTCGCTCATCAAGCTCCTCTTGAATATTAGTAAAATTTAAAACCTCAATCTCAGTCTGCAAGTCATCAAATTTTGTCGATAAACCTTCAAACTTACTTAATTTTAAATTTAACTCAGCTATTTGAACAGTTGAAAGTTCAAATAATTCGCTTATTTGGTGTAAATAGTTTTTAAATTTCGTAATTTGTCCTTTGATGGAACTACGTTTTGCAACTAAAGCCTTTAAAAAAGATTTATCGCTACCTTCCGTTGTCATGATTAATTAATAACTTGTCTAAAAGTAATTGTAAATACACTTAATTCGTTAATACTTTTAGTTCCAAGTAAATGTTTCTAAAATAATTTGTTTCAATACAAACATAAAGGCATCGACAATGTTTTAATGATTTAGAAAAGGAATAAAAAATGATTTTTGCTCACGCTCACCTTCTCGGTGAAATCTGCAGAAAGCCGGTCCCGTTCAGCTGAACTGGCTGGTGACACTCGTTCACGCTGACTCAGCGGAGTAGCACTGTACTTCATACAGCAATGGCTGAAAAGTTCGGCAAATTCGCTTAAATATACTTGTAAATATTATAACGCTTGCATCCCCGAGGGGGTGGACAGAGGCGCACCAACACTTACACTTTGAAAACAACGATTCCTATTTTAAACAGAAAATTTTAAATAAATAAATAAATATTTCGGACATCTAAACCCACAACGCCAAGCTAACATATGTGTCCCGAAACTCCAACCAGCGGAAATGTGAACCGTCAAATTTCGAAATTTGTATTTGAGGTAACTTGAATCCAACGCTCCGGTAATCAAAATCTGAACAGACAATGACAGAATCACGCCGCTTACTATCATCATCAATATTGAATTTCTGTAACTCAGTTCTAGCCTTAGCAATACTCTGTATAATATCTTGTTCAAAGCGTTCTCGCTCATCAAGCTCCTCTTGAATATTAGTAAAATTTAAAACCTCAATCTCAGTCTGCAAGTCATCAAATTTTGTCGATAAACCTTCAAACTTACTTAATTTTAAATTTAACTCAGCTATTTGAACAGTTGAAAGTTCAAATAATTCGCTTATTTGGTGTAAATAGTTTTTAAATTTCGTAATTTGTCCTTTGATGGAACTACGTTTTGCAACTAAAGCCTTTAAAAAAGATTTATCGCTACCTTCCGTTGTCATGATTAATTAATAACTTGTCTAAAAGTAATTGTAAATACACTTAATTCGTTAATACTTTTAGTTCCAAGTAAATGTTTCTAAAATAATTTGTTTCAATACAAACATAAAGGCATCGACAATGTTTTAATGATTTAGAAAAGGAATAAAAAATGATTTTTGCTCACGCTCACCTTCTCGGTGAAATCTGCAGAAAGCCGGTCACGTTCAGCTGAACTGGCTGGTGACACTCGTTCACGCTGACTCAGCGGAGTAGCACTGTACTTCATACAGCAATGGCTGAAAAGTTCGGCAAATTCGCTTAAATATACTTGTAAATATTATAACGCTTGCATCCCCGAGGGGGTGGACAGAGGCGCACCAACACTTACACTTTGAAAACAACGATTCCTATTTTAAACAGAAAATTTTAAATAAATAAATAAATATTTCGGACATCTAAACACACAACGCCAAGCTAACATATGTGTCCCGAAACTCCAACCAGCGGAAATGTGAACCGTCAAATTTCGAAATTTGTATTTGAGGTAACTTGAATCCAACGCTCCGGTAATCAAAATCTGAACAGACAATGACAGAATCACGCCGCTTACTATTATCATCAATATTGAATTTCTGTAACTCAGTTCTAGCCTTAGCAATACTCTGTATAATATCTTGTTCAAAGCGTTCTCGCTCATCAAGCTCCTCTTGAATATTAGTAAAATTTAAAACCTCAATCTCAGTCTGCAAGTCATCAAATTTTGTCGATAAACCTTCAAACTTACTTAATTTTAAATTTAACTCAGCTATTTGAACAGTTGAAAGTTCAAATAATTCGCTTATTTGGTGTAAATAGTTTTTAAATTTCGTAATTTGTCCTTTGATGGAACTACGTTTTGCAACTAAAGCCTTTAAAAAAGATTTATCGCTACCTTCCGTTGTCATGATTAATTAATAACTTGTCTAAAAGTAATTGTAAATACACTTAATTCGTTAATACTTTTAGTTCCAAGTAAATGTTTCTAAAATAATTTGTTTCAATACAAACATAAAGGCATCGACAATGTTTTAATGATTTAGAAAAGGAATAAAAAATGATTTTTGCTCACGCTCACCTTCTCGGTGAAATCTGCAGAAAGCCGGTCACGTTCAGCTGAACTGGCTGGTGACACTCGTTCACGCTGACTCAGCGGAGTAGCACTGTACTTCATACAGCAATGGCTGAAAAGTTCGGCAAATTCGCTTAAATATACTTGTAAATATTATAACGCTTGCATCCCCGAGGGGGTGGACAGAGGCGCACCAACACTTACACTTTGAAAACAACGATTCCTATTTTAAACAGAAAATTTTAAATAAATAAATAAATATTTCGGACATCTAAACACACAACGCCAAGCTAACATATGTGTCCCGAAACTCCAACCAGCGGAAATGTGAACCGTCAAATTTCGAAATTTGTATTTGAGGTAACTTGAATCCAACGCTCCGGTAATCAAAATCTGAACAGACAATGACAGAATCACGCCGCTTACTATCATCATCAATATTGAATTTCTGTAACTCAGTTCTAGCCTTAGCAATACTATGTATAATATCTTGTTCAAAGCGTTCTCGCTCATCAAGCTCCTCTTGAATATTAGTAAAATTTAAAACCTCAATCTCAGTCTGCAAGTCATCAAATTTTGTCGATAAACCTTCAAACTTACTTAATTTTAAATTTAACTCAGCTATTTGAACAGTTGAAAGTTCAAATAATTCGCTTATTTGGTGTAAATAGTTTTTAAATTTCGTAATTTGTCCTTTGATGGAACTACGTTTTGCAACTAAAGCCTTTAAAAAAGATTTATCGCTACCTTCCGTTGTCATGATTAATTAATAACTTGTCTAAAAGTAATTGTAAATACACTTAATTCGTTAATACTTTTAGTTCCAAGTAAATGTTTCTAAAATAATTTGTTTCAATACAAACATAAAGGCATCGACAATGTTTTAATGATTTAGAAAAGGAATAAAAAATGATTTTTGCTCACGCTCACCTTCTCGGTGAAATCTGCAGAAAGCCGGTCACTTTCAGCTGAACTGGCTGGTGACACTCGTTCACGCTGACTCAGCGGAGTAGCACTGTACTTCATACAGCAATGGCTGAAAAGTTCGGCAAATTCGCTTAAATATACTTGTAAATATTATAACGCTTGCATCCCCGAGGGGGTGGACAGAGGCGCACCAACACTTACACTTTGAAAACAACGATTCCTATTTTAAACAGAAAATTTTAAATAAATAAATAAATATTTCGGACATCTAAACACACAACGCCAAGCTAACATATGTGTCCCGAAACTCCAACCAGCGGAAATGTGAACCGTCTAATTTCGAAATTTGTATTTGAGGTAACTTGAATCCAACGCTCCGGTAATCAAAATCTGAACAGACAATGACAGAATCACGCCGCTTACTATCATCATCAATATTGAATTTCTGTAACTCAGTTCTAGCCTTAGCAATACTCTGTATAATATCTTGTTCAAAGCGTTCTCGCTCATCGAGCTCCTCTTGAATATTAGTAAAATTTAAAACCTCAATCTCAGTCTGCAAGTCATCAAATTTTGTCGATAAACCTTCAAACTTACTTAATTTTAAATTTAACTCAGCTATTTGAACAGTTGAAAGTTCAAATAATTCGCTTATTTGGTGTAAATAGTTTTTAAATTTCGTAATTTGTCCTTTGATGGAACTACGTTTTGCAACTAAAGCCTTTAAAAAAGATTTATCGCTACCTTCCGTTGTCATGATTAATTAATAACTTGTCTAAAAGTAATTGTAAATACACTTAATTCGTTAATACTTTTAGTTCCAAGTAAATGTTTCTAAAATAATTTGTTTCAATACAAACATAAAGGCATCGACAATGTTTTAATGATTTAGAAAAGGAATAAAAAATGATTTTTGCTCACGCTCACCTTCTCGGTGAAATCTGCAGAAAGCCGGTCACGTTCAGCTGAACTGGCTGGTGACACTCGTTCACGCTGACTCAGCGGAGTAGCACTGTACTTCATACAGCAATGGCTGAAAAGTTCGGCAAATTCGCTTAAATATACTTGTAAATATTATAACGCTTGCATCCCCGAGGGGGTGGACAGAGGCGCACCAACACTTACACTTTGAAAACAACGATTCCTATTTTAAACAGAAAATTTTAAATAAATAAATAAATATTTCGGACATCTAAACACACAACGCCAAGCTAACATATGTGTCCCGAAACTCCAACCAGCGGAAATGTGAACCGTCTAATTTCGAAATTTGTATTTGAGGTAACTTGAATCCAACGCTCCGGTAATCAAAATCTGAACAGACAATGACAGAATCACGCCGCTTACTATCATCATCAATATTGAATTTCTGTAACTCAGTTCTAGCCTTAGCAATACTCTGTATAATATCTTGTTCAAAGCGTTCTCGCTCATCGAGCTCCTCTTGAATATTAGTAAAATTTAAAACCTCAATCTCAGTCTGCAAGTCATCAAATTTTGTCGATAAACCTTCAAACTTACTTAATTTTAAATTTAACTCAGCTATTTGAACAGTTGAAAGTTCAAATAATTCGCTTATTTGGTGTAAATAGTTTTTAAATTTCGTAATTTGTCCTTTGATGGAACTACGTTTTGCAACTAAAGCCTTTAAAAAAGATTTATCGCTACCTTCCGTTGTCATGATTAATTAATAACTTGTCTAAAAGTAATTGTAAATACACTTAATTCGTTAATACTTTTAGTTCCAAGTAAATGTTTCTAAAATAATTTGTTTCAATACAAACATAAAGGCATCGACAATGTTTTAATGATTTAGAAAAGGAATAAAAAATGATTTTTGCTCACGCTCACCTTCTCGGTGAAATCTGCAGAAAGCCGGTCACGTTCAGCTGAACTGGCTGGTGACACTCGTTCACGCTGACTCAGCGGAGTAGCACTGTACTTCATACAGCAATGGCTGAAAAGTTCGGCAAATTCGCTTAAATATACTTGTAAATATTATAACGCTTGCATCCCCGAGGGGGTGGACAGAGGCGCACCAACACTTACACTTTGAAAACAACGATTCCTATTTTAAACAGAAAATTTTAAATAAATAAATAAATATTTCGGACATCTAAACACACAACGCCAAGCTAACATATGTGTCCCGAAACTCCAACCAGCGGAAATGTGAACCGTCAAATTTCGAAATTTGTATTTGAGGTAACTTGAATCCAACGCTCCGGTAATCAAAATCTGAACAGACAATGACAGAATCACGCCGCTTACTATCATCATCAATATTGAATTTCTGTAACTCAGTTCTAGCCTTAGCAATACTCTGTATAATATCTTGTTCAAAGCGTTCTCGCTCATCGAGCTCCTCTTGAATATTAGTAAAATTTAAAACCTCAATCTCAGTCTGCAAGTCATCAAATTTTGTCGATAAACCTTCAAACTTACTTAATTTTAAATTTAACTCAGCTATTTGAACAGTTGAAAGTTCAAATAATTCGCTTATTTGGTGTTAATAGTTTTTAAATTTCGTAATTTGTCCTTTGATGGAACTACGTTTTGCAACTAAAGCCTTTAAAAAAGATTTATCGCCACCTTCCGTTGTCATGATTAATTAATAACTTGTCTAAAAGTAATTGTAAATACACTTAATTCGTTAATACTTTTAGGTCCAAGTAAATGTTTCTAAAATAATTTGTTTCAATACAAACATAAAGGCATCGACAATGTTTTAATGATTTAGAAAAGGAATAAAAAATGATTTTTGCTCACGCTCACCTTCTCGGTGAAATCTGCAGAAAGCCGGTCACGTTCAGCTGAACTGGCTGGTGACACTCGTTCACGCTGACTCAGCGGAGTAGCACTGTACTTCATACAGCAATGGCTGAAAAGTTCGGCAAATTCGCTTAAATATACTTGTAAATATTATAACGCTTGCATCCCCGAGGGGGTGGACAGAGGCGCACCAACACTTACACTTTGAAAACAACGATTCCTATTTTAAACAGAAAATTTTAAATAAATAAATAAATATTTCGGACATCTAAACACACAACGCCAAGCTAACATATGTGTCCCGAAACTCCAACCAGCGGAAATGTGAACCGTCTAATTTCGAAATTTGTATTTGAGGTAACTTGAATCCAACGCTCCGGTAATCAAAATCTGAACAGACAATGACAGAATCACGCCGCTTACTATCATCATCAATATTGAATTTCTGTAACTCAGTTCTAGCCTTAGCAATACTCTGTATAATATCTTGTTCAAAGCGTTCTCGCTCATCGAGCTCCTCTTGAATATTAGTAAAATTTAAAACCTCAATCTCAGTCTGCAAGTCATCAAATTTTGTCGATAAACCTTCAAACTTACTTAATTTTAAATTTAACTCAGCTATTTGAACAGTTGAAAGTTCAAATAATTCGCTTATTTGGTGTAAATAGTTTTTAAATTTCGTAATTTGTCCTTTGATGGAACTACGTTTTGCAACTAAAGCCTTTAAAAAAGATTTATCGCTACCTTCCGTTGTCATGATTAATTAATAACTTGTCTAAAAGTAATTGTAAATACACTTAATTCGTTAATACTTTTAGTTCCAAGTAAATGTTTCTAAAATAATTTGTTTCAATACAAACATAAAGGCATCGACAATGTTTTAATGATTTAGAAAAGGAATAAAAAATGATTTTTGCTCACGCTCACCTTCTCGGTGAAATCTGCAGAAAGCCGGTCACGTTCAGCTGAACTGGCTGGTGACACTCGTTCACGCTGACTCAGCGGAGTAGCACTGTACTTCATACAGCAATGGCTGAAAAGTTCGGCAAATTCGCTTAAATATACTTGTAAATATTATAACGCTTGCATCCCCGAGGGGGTGGACAGAGGCGCACCAACACTTACACTTTGAAAACAACGATTCCTATTTTAAACAGAAAATTTTAAATAAATAAATAAATATTTCGGACATCTAAACACACAACGCCAAGCTAACATATGTGTCCCGAAACTCCAACCAGCGGAAATGTGAACCGTCTAATTTCGAAATTTGTATTTGAGGTAACTTGAATCCAACGCTCCGGTAATCAAAATCTGAACAGACAATGACAGAATCACGCCGCTTACTATCATCATCAATATTGAATTTCTGTAACTCAGTTCTAGCCTTAGCAATACTCTGTATAATATCTTGTTCAAAGCGTTCTCGCTCATCGAGCTCCTCTTGAATATTAGTAAAATTTAAAACCTCAATCTCAGTCTGCAAGTCATCAAATTTTGTCGATAAACCTTCAAACTTACTTAATTTTAAATTTAACTCAGCTATTTGAACAGTTGAAAGTTCAAATAATTCGCTTATTTGGTGTAAATAGTTTTTAAATTTCGTAATTTGTCCTTTGATGGAACTACGTTTTGCAACTAAAGCCTTTAAAAAAGATTTATCGCTACCTTCCGTTGTCATGATTAATTAATAACTTGTCTAAAAGTAATTGTAAATACACTTAATTCGTTAATACTTTTAGTTCCAAGTAAATGTTTCTAAAATAATTTGTTTCAATACAAACATAAAGGCATCGACAATGTTTTAATGATTTAGAAAAGGAATAAAAAATGATTTTTGCTCACGCTCACCTTCTCGGTGAAATCTGCAGAAAGCCGGTCACGTTCAGCTGAACTGGCTGGTGACACTCGTTCACGCTGACTCAGCGGAGTAGCACTGTACTTCATACAGCAATGGCTGAAAAGTTCGGCAAATTCGCTTAAATATACTTGTAAATATTATAACGCTTGCATCCCCGAGGGGGTGGACAGAGGCGCACCAACACTTACACTTTGAAAACAACGATTCCTATTTTAAACAGAAAATTTTAAATAAATAAATAAATATTTCGGACATCTAAACACACAACGCCAAGCTAACATATGTGTCCCGAAACTCCAACCAGCGGAAATGTGAACCGTCTAATTTCGAAATTTGTATTTGAGGTAACTTGAATCCAACGCTCCGGTAATCAAAATCTGAACAGACAATGACAGAATCACGCCGCTTACTATCATCATCAATATTGAATTTCTGTAACTCAGTTCTAGCCTTAGCAATACTCTGTATAATATCTTGTTCAAAGCGTTCTCGCTCATCGAGCTCCTCTTGAATATTAGTAAAATTTAAAACCTCAATCTCAGTCTGCAAGTCATCAAATTTTGTCGATAAACCTTCAAACTTACTTAATTTTAAATTTAACTCAGCTATTTGAACAGTTGAAAGTTCAAATAATTCGCTTATTTGGTGTAAATAGTTTTTAAATTTCGTAATTTGTCCTTTGATGGAACTACGTTTTGCAACTAAAGCCTTTAAAAAAGATTTATCGCCACCTTCCGTTGTCATGATTAATTAATAACTTGTCTAAAAGTAATTGTAAATACACTTAATTCGTTAATACTTTTAGGTCCAAGTAAATGTTTCTAAAATAATTTGTTTCAATACAAACATAAAGGCATCGACAATGTTTTAATGATTTAGAAAAGGAATAAAAAATGATTTTTGCTCACGCTCACCTTCTCGGTGAAATCTGCAGAAAGCCGGTCACGTTCAGCTGAACTGGCTGGTGACACTCGTTCACGCTGACTCAGCGGAGTAGCACTGTACTTCATACAGCAATGGCTGAAAAGTTCGGCAAATTCGCTTAAATATACTTGTAAATATTATAACGCTTGCATCCCCGAGGGGGTGGACAGAGGCGCACCAACACTTACACTTTGAAAACAACGATTCCTATTTTAAACAGAAAATTTTAAATAAATAAATAAATATTTCGGACATCTAAACACACAACGCCAAGCTAACATATGTGTCCCGAAACTCCAACCAGCGGAAATCTGAACCGTCAAATTTCGAAATTTGTATTTGAGGTAACTTGAATCCAACGCTCCGGTAATCAAAATCTGAAAAGACAATGACAGAATCACGCCGCTTACTATCATCATCAATATTGAATTTCTGTAACTCAGTTCTAGCCTTAGCAATACTCTGTATAATATCTTGTTCAAAGCGTTCTCGCTCATCCAGCTCCTCTTGAATATTAGTAAAATTTAAAACCTCAATCTCAGTCTGCAAGTCATCAAATTTTGTCGATAAACCTTCAAACTTACTTAATTTTAAATTTAACTCAGCTATTTGAACAGTTGAAAGTTCAAATATTTCGCTTATTTGGTGTAAATAGTTTTTAAATTTCGTAATTTGTCCTTTGATGGAACTACGTTTTGCAACTAAAGCCTTTAAAAAAGATTTATCGCTACCTTCCGTTGTCATGATTAATTAATAACTTGTCTAAAAGTAATTGTAAATACACTTAATTCGTTAATACTTTTAGTTCCAAGTAAATGTTTCTAAAATAATTTGTTTCAATACAAACATAAAGGCATCGACAATGTTTTAATGATTTAGAAAAGGAATAAAAAATGATTTTTGCTCACGCTCACCTTCTCGGTGAAATCTGCAGAAAGCCGGTCACGTTCAGCTGAACTGGCTGGTGACACTCGTTCACGCTGACTCAGCGGAGTAGCACTGCACTTCATACAGCAATGGCTGAAAAGTTCGGCAAATTCGCTTAAATATACTTGTAAATATTATAACGCTTGCATCCCCGAGGGGGTGGACAGAGGCGCACCAACACTTACACTTTGAAAACAACGATTCCTATTTTAAACAGAAAATTTTAAATAAATAAATAAATATTTCGGACATCTAAACACACAACGCCAAGCTAACATATGTGTCCCGAAACTCCAACCAGCGGAAATGTGAACCGTCAAATTTCGAAATTTGTATTTGAGGTAACTTGAATCCAACGCTCCGGTAATCAAAATCTGAACAGACAATGACAGAATCACGCCGCTTACTATCATCATCAATATTGAATTTCTGTAACTCAGTTCTAGCCTTAGCAATACTCTGTATAATATCTTGTTCAAAGCGTTCTCGCTCATCAAGCTCCTCTTGAATATTAGTAAAATTTAAAACCTCAATCTCAGTCTGCAAGTCAACAAATTTTGTCGATAAACCTTCAAACTTACTTAATTTTAAATTTAACTCAGCTATTTGAACAGTTGAAAGTTCAAATAATTCGCTTATTTGGTGTAAATAGTTTTTAAATTTCGTAATTTGTCCTTTGATGGAACTACGTTTTGCAACTAAAGCCTTTAAAAAAGATTTATCGCTACCTTCCGTTGTCATGATTAATTAATAACTTGTCTAAAAGTAATTGTAAATACACTTAATTCGTTAATACTTTTAGTTCCAAGTAAATGTTTCTAAAATAATTTGTTTCAATACAAACATAATCATCAATAGCATCGACAATGTTTTAATGATTTAGAAAAGGAATAAAAAATGATTTTTGCTCACGCTCACCTTCTCGGTGAAATCTGCAGAAAGCCGGTCACGTTCAGCTGAACTGGCTGGTGACACTCGTTCACGCTGACTCAGCGGAGTAGCACTGTACTTCATACAGCAATGGCTGAAAAGTTCGGCAAATTCGCTTAAATATACTTGTAAATATTATAACGCTTGCATCCCCGAGGGGGTGGACAGAGGCGCACCAACACTTACACTTTGAAAACAACGATTCCTATTTTAAACAGAAAATTTTAAATAAATAAATAAATATTTCGGACATCTAAACACACAACGCCAAGCTAACATATGTGTCCCGAAACTCCAACCAGCGGAAATGTGAACCGTCTAATTTCGAAATTTGTATTTGAGGTAACTTGAATCCAACGCTCCGGTAATCAAAATCTGAACAGACAATGACAGAATCACGCCGCTTACTATCATCATCAATATTGAATTTCTGTAACTCAGTTCTAGCCTTAGCAATACTCTGTATAATATCTTGTTCAAAGCGTTCTCGCTCATCAAGCTCCTCTTGAATATTAGTAAAATTTAAAACCTCAATCTCAGTCTGCAAGTCAACAAATTTTGTCGATAAACCTTCAAACTTACTTAATTTTAAATTTAACTCAGCTATTTGAACAGTTGAAAGTTCAAATAATTCGCTTATTTGGTGTAAATAGTTTTTAAATTTCGTAATTTGTCCTTTGATGGAACTACGTTTTGCAACTAAAGCCTTTAAAAAAGATTTATCGCTACCTTCCGTTGTCATGATTAATTAATAACTTGTCTAAAAGTAATTGTAAATACACTTAATTCGTTAATACTTTTAGTTCCAAGTAAATGTTTCTAAAATAATTTGTTTCAATACAAACATAAAGGCATCGACAATGTTTTAATGATTTAGAAAAGGAATAAAAAATGATTTTTGCTCACGCTCACCTTCTCGGTGAAATCTGCAGAAAGCCGGTCACGTTCAGCTGAACTGGCTGGTGACACTCGTTCACGCTGACTCAGCGGAGTAGCACTGTACTTCATACAGCAATGGCTGAAAAGTTCGGCAAATTCGCTTAAATATACTTGTAAATATTATAACGCTTGCATCCCCGAGGGGGTGGACAGAGGCGCACCAACACTTACACTTTGAAAACAACGATTCCTATTTTAAACAGAAAATTTTAAATAAATAAATAAATATTTCGGACATCTAAACACACAACGCCAAGCTAACATATGTGTCCCGAAACTCCAACCAGCGGAAATGTGAACCGTCAAATTTCGAAATTTGTATTTGAGGTAACTTGAATCCAACGCTCCGGTAATCAAAATCTGAACAGACAATGACAGAATCACGCCGCTTACTATCATCATCAATATTGAATTTCTGTAACTCAGTTCTAGCCTTAGCAATACTCTGTATAATATCTTGTTCAAAGCGTTCTCGCTCATCAAGCTCCTCTTGAATATTAGTAAAATTTAAAACCTCAATCTCAGTCTGCAAGTCAACAAATTTTGTCGATAAACCTTCAAACTTACTTAATTTTAAATTTAACTCAGCTATTTGAACAGTTGAAAGTTCAAATAATTCGCTTATTTGGTGTAAATAGTTTTTAAATTTCGTAATTTGTCCTTTGATGGAACTACGTTTTGCAACTAAAGCCTTTAAAAAAGATTTATCGCTACCTTCCGTTGTCATGATTAATTAATAACTTGTCTAAAAGTAATTGTAAATACACTTAATTCGTTAATACTTTTAGTTCCAAGTAAATGTTTCTAAAATAATTTGTTTCAATACAAACATAAAATCATCGACAATGTTTTAATGATTTAGAAAAGGAATAAAAAATGATTTTTGCTCACGCTCACCTTCTCGGTGACATCTGCAGAAAGCCGGTCACGTTCAGCTGAACTGGCTGGTGACACTCGTTCACGCTGACTCAGCGGAGTAGCACTGTACTTCATACAGCAATGGCTGAAAAGTTCGGCAAATTCGCTTAAATATACTTGTAAATATTATAACGCTTGCATCCCCGAGGGGGTGGACAGAGGCGCACCAACACTTACACTTTGAAAACAACGATTCCTATTTTAAACAGAAAATTTTAAATAAATAAATAAATATTTCGGACATCTAAACACACAACGCCAAGCTAACATATGTGTCCCGAAACTCCAACCAGCGGAAATGTGAACCGTCTAATTTCGAAATTTGTATTTGAGGTAACTTGAATCCAACGCTCCGGTAATCAAAATCTGAACAGACAATGACAGAATCACGCCGCTTACTATCATCATCAATATTGAATTTCTGTAACTCAGTTCTAGCCTTAGCAATACTCTGTATAATATCTTGTTCAAAGCGTTCTCGCTCATCAAGCTCCTCTTGAATATTAGTAAAATTTAAAACCTCAATCTCAGTCTGCAAGTCAACAAATTTTGTCGATAAACCTTCAAACTTACTTAATTTTAAATTTAACTCAGCTATTTGAACAGTTGAAAGTTCAAATAATTCGCTTATTTGGTGTAAATAGTTTTTAAATTTCGTAATTTGTCCTTTGATGGAACTACGTTTTGCAACTAAAGCCTTTAAAAAAGATTTATCGCTACCTTCCGTTGTCATGATTAATTAATAACTTGTCTAAAAGTAATTGTAAATACACTTAATTCGTTAATACTTTTAGTTCCAAGTAAATGTTTCTAAAATAATTTGTTTCAATACAAACATAAAGGCATCGACAATGTTTTAATGATTTAGAAAAGGAATAAAAAATGATTTTTGCTCACGCTCACCTTCTCGGTGAAATCTGCAGAAAGCCGGTCACGTTCAGCTGAACTGGCTGGTGACACTCGTTCACGCTGACTCAGCGGAGTAGCACTGTACTTCATACAGCAATGGCTGAAAAGTTCGGCAAATTCGCTTAAATATACTTGTAAATATTATAACGCTTGCATCCCCGAGGGGGTGGACAGAGGCGCACCAACACTTACACTTTGAAAACAACGATTCCTATTTTAAACAGAAAATTTTAAATAAATAAATAAATATTCCGGACATCTAAACACACAACGCCAAGCTAACATATGTGTCCCGAAACTCCAACCAGCGGAAATGTGAACCGTCTAATTTCGAAATTTGTATTTGAGGTAACTTGAATCCAACGCTCCGGTAATCAAAATCTGAACAGACAATGACAGAATCACGCCGCTTACTATCATCATCAATATTGAATTTCTGTAACTCAGTTCTAGCCTTAGCAATACTCTGTATAATATCTTGTTCAAAGCGTTCTCGCTCATCGAGCTCCTCTTGAATATTAGTAAAATTTAAAACCTCAATCTCAGTCTGCAAGTCATCAAATTTTGTCGATAAACCTTCAAACTTACTTAATTTTAAATTTAACTCAGCTATTTGAACAGTTGAAAGTTCAAATAATTCGCTTATTTGGTGTAAATAGTTTTTAAATTTCGTAATTTGTCCTTTGATGGAACTACGTTTTGCAACTAAAGCCTTTAAAAAAGATTTATCGCTACCTTCCGTTGTCATGATTAATTAATAACTTGTCTAAAAGTAATTGTAAATACACTTAATTCGTTAATACTTTTAGTTCCAAGTAAATGTTTCTAAAATAATTTGTTTCAATACAAACATAAAGGCATCGACAATGTTTTAATGATTTAGAAAAGGAATAAAAAATGATTTTTGCTCACGCTCACCTTCTCGGTGAAATCTGCAGAAAGCCGGTCACGTTCAGCTGAACTGGCTGGTGACACTCGTTCACGCTGACTCAGCGGAGTAGCACTGTACTTCATACAGCAATGGCTGAAAAGTTCGGCAAATTCGCTTAAATATACTTGTAAATATTATAACGCTTGCATCCCCGAGGGGGTGGACAGAGGCGCACCAACACTTACACTTTGAAAACAACGATTCCTATTTTAAACAGAAAATTTTAAATAAATAAATAAATATTTCGGACATCTAAACACACAACGCCAAGCTAACATATGTGTCCCGAAACTCCAACCAGCGGAAATGTGAACCGTCTAATTTCGAAATTTGTATTTGAGGTAACTTGAATCCAACGCTCCGGTAATCAAAATCTGAACAGACAATGACAGAATCACGCCGCTTACTATCATCATCAATATTGAATTTCTGTAACTCAGTTCTAGCCTTAGCAATACTCTGTATAATATCTTGTTCAAAGCGTTCTCGCGCATCAAGCTCCTCTTGAATATTAGTAAAATTTAAAACCTCAATCTCAGTCTGCAAGTCAACAAATTTTGTCGATAAACCTTCAAACTTACTTAATTTTAAATTTAACTCAGCTATTTGAACAGTTGAAAGTTCAAATAATTCGCTTATTTGGTGTAAATAGTTTTTAAATTTCGTAATTTGTCCTTTGATGGAACTACGTTTTGCAACTAAAGCCTTTAAAAAAGATTTATCGCTACCTTCCGTTGTCATGATTAATTAATAACTTGTCTAAAAGTAATTGTAAATACACTTAATTCGTTAATACTTTTAGTTCCAAGTAAATGTTTCTAAAATAATTTGTTTCAATACAAACATAAAATCATCGACAATGTTTTAATGATTTAGAAAAGGAATAAAAAATGATTTTTGCTCACGCTCACCTTCTCGGTGACATCTGCAGAAAGCCGGTCACGTTCAGCTGAACTGGCTGGTGACACTCGTTCACGCTGACTCAGCGGAGTAGCACTGTACTTCATACAGCAATGGCTGAAAAGTTCGGCAAATTCGCTTAAATATACTTGTAAATATTATAACGCTTGCATCCCCGAGGGGGTGGACAGAGGCGCACCAACACTTACACTTTGAAAACAACGATTCCTATTTTAAACAGAAAATTTTAAATAAATAAATAAATATTTCGGACATCTAAACACACAACGCCAAGCTAACATATGTGTCCCGAAACTCCAACCAGCGGAAATGTGAACCGTCAAATTTCGAAATTTGTATTTGAGGTAACTTGAATCCAACGCTCCGGTAATCAAAATCTGAACAGACAATGACAGAATCACGCCGCTTACTATCATCATCAATATTGAATTTCTGTAACTCAGTTCTAGCCTTAGCAATACTCTGTATAATATCTTGTTCAAAGCGTTCTCGCTCATCAAGCTCCTCTTGAATATTAGTAAAATTTAAAACCTCAATCTCAGTCTGCAAGTCATCAAATTTTGTCGATAAACCTTCAAACTCACTTAATTTTAAATTTAACTCAGCTATTTGAACAGTTGAAAGTTCAAATAATTCGCTTATTTGGTGTAAATAGTTTTTAAATTTCGTAATTTGTCCTTTGACGGAACTACGTTTTGCAACTAAAGCCTTTAAAAAAGATTTATCGCTACCTTCCGTTGTCATGATTAATTAATAACTTGTCTAAAAGTAATTGTAAATACACTTAATTCGTTAATACTTTTAGGTCCAAGTAAATGTTTCTAAAATAATTTGTTTCAATACAAACATAAAGGCATCGACAATGTTTTAATGATTTAGAAAAGGAATAAAAAATGATTTTTGCTCACGCTCACCTTCTCGGTGAAATCTGCAGAAAGCCGGTCACGTTCAGCTGAACTGGCTGGTGACACTCGTTCACGCTGACTCAGCGGAGTAGCACTGTACTTCATACAGCAATGGCTGAAAAGTTCGGCAAATTCGTTTAAAAATACTTGTAAATATTATAACGCTTGCATCCCCGAGGGGGTGGACAGAGGCGCACCAACACTTACACTTTGAAAACAACGATTCCTATTTTAAACAGAAAAATTTAAATAAATAAATAAATATTTCGGACATCTAAACACACAAAGCCAAGCTAACATATGTGTCCCGAAACTCCAACCAGCGGAAATGTGAACCGTCTAATTTCGAAATTTGTATTTGAGGTAACTTGAATCCAACGCTCCGGTAATCAAAATTTGAACAGACAATGACAGAATCACGCCGCTTACTATCATCATCAATATTGAATTTCTGTAACTCAGTTCTAGCCTTAGCAATACTCTGTATAATATCTTGTTCAAAGCGTTCTCGCTCATCGAGCTCCTCTTGAATATTAGTAAAATTTAAAACCTCAATCTCAGTCTGCAAGTCATCAAATTTTGTCGATAAACCTTCAAACTTACTTAATTTTAAATTTAACTCAGCTATTTGAACAGTTGAAAGTTCAAATAATTCGCTTATTTGGTGTAAATAGTTTTTAAATTTCGTAATTTGTCCTTTGATGGAACTACGTTTTGCAACTAAAGCCTTTAAAAAAGATTTATCGCTACCTTCCGTTGTCATGATTAATTAATAACTTGTCTAAAAGTAATTGTAAATACACTTAATTCGTTAATACTTTTAGTTCCAAGTAAATGTTTCTAAAATAATTTGTTTCAATACAAACATAAAGGCATCGACAATGTTTTAATGATTTAGAAAAGGAATAAAAAATGATTTTTGCTCACGCTCACCTTCTCGGTGAAATCTGCAGAAAGCCGGTCACGTTCAGCTGAACTGGCTGGTGACACTCGTTCACGCTGACTCAGCGGAGTAGCACTGTACTTCATACAGCAATGGCTGAAAAGTTCGGCAAATTCGCTTAAATATACTTGTAAATATTATAACGCTTGCATCCCCGAGGGGGTGGACAGAGGCGCACCAACACTTACACTTTGAAAACAACGATTCCTATTTTAAACAGAAAATTTTAAATAAATAAATAAATATTTCGGACATCTAAACACACAACGCCAAGCTAACATATGTGTCCCGAAACTCCAACCAGCGGAAATGTGAACCGTCAAATTTCGAAATTTGTATTTGAGGTAACTTGAATCCAACGCTCCGGTAATCAAAATCTGAACAGACAATGACAGAATCACGCCGCTTACTATCATCATCAATATTGAATTTCTGTAACTCAGTTCTAGCCTTAGCAATACTCTGTATAATATCTTGTTCAAAGCGTTCTCGCTCATCGAGCTCCTCTTGAATATTAGTAAAATTTAAAACCTCAATCTCAGTCTGCAAGTCATCAAATTTTGTCGATAAACCTTCAAACTTACTTAATTTTAAATTTAACTCAGCTATTTGAACAGTTGAAAGTTCAAATAATTCGCTTATTTGGTGTAAATAGTTTTTAAATTTCGTAATTTGTCCTTTGATGGAACTACGTTTTGCAACTAAAGCCTTTAAAAAAGATTTATCGCTACCTTCCGTTGTCATGATTAATTAATAACTTGTCTAAAAGTAATTGTAAATACACTTAATTCGTTAATACTTTTAGTTCCAAGTAAATGTTTCTAAAATAATTTGTTTCAATACAAACATAAAGGCATCGACAATGTTTTAATGATTTAGAAAAGGAATAAAAAATGATTTTTGCTCACGCTCACCTTCTCGGTGACATCTGCAGAAAGCCGGTCACGTTCAGCTGAACTGGCTGGTGACACTCGTTCACGCTGACTCAGCGGAGTAGCACTGTACTTCATACAGCAATGGCTGAAAAGTTCGGCAAATTCGCTTAAATATACTTGTAAATATTATAACGCTTGCATCCCCGAGGGGGTGGACAGAGGCGCACCAACACTTACACTTTGAAAACAACGATTCCTATTTTAAACAGAAAATTTTAAATAAATAAATAAATATTTCGGACATCTAAACACACAACGCCAAGCTAACATATGTGTCCCGAAACTCCAACCAGCGGAAATGTGAACCGTCTAATTTCGAAATTTGTATTTGAGGTAACTTGAATCCAACGCTCCGGTAATCAAAATCTGAACAGACAATGACAGAATCACGCCGCTTACTATCATCATCAATATTGAATTTCTGTAACTCAGTTCTAGCCTTAGCAATACTCTGTATAATATCTTGTTCAAAGCGTTCTCGCTCATCAAGCTCCTCTTGAATATTAGTAAAATTTAAAACCTCAATCTCAGTCTGCAAGTCATCAAATTTTGTCGAGACATCTCTACGGACATCTTAGACAGAGTGGTACGGTGGAGAGTAGACGGAAGCCTTACGAGCTCGGATCACAACGGCATAACATTTAATTTAAATTTGGAAAAGTCAAAAGGTATCAAGATAGATCAAACTACCAGAATATACAATACAAATAAAGCAAACTGGACTGAATTCCATAAGAAACTCAGCCAGTCAAAGTTAAATAATAATATAAATAAAATAGAAATAGGAAAAATCGATAATATAGATAAATTAGAGGATACAGTAGAAACAATTACAAACCTAATAACAGATTCCTGTAATAGTACAATACCAAAGAAAAAAGTAAAAGAATTACTTACCTTGCCGTGGTGGTCCGAGAGACTCGCCAAGTTAAAAAAGGAAGTCGCCACCAGGAAACGAAGAATAAGATGTGCATGTCCAGTCCGAAGGCCGATGGTGGTCGAAGAGTACCTGGAAAAGAAACAAATTTATGAATTGGAAGCGTCGAAAGCTCAAGTTAATAGTTGGAGGGAGTTCTGTGCGAAACAGGACAGGGAGGGGGTTTGGGAGGGGATCTACAGGGTGATAGGAAGAACTACACAAAGGGAGGAGGACCTGCCTCTGGAGAGAAATGGAGTGGTGCTGGATCCGCCAGAGTCAGCAAAATTACTAGCAGAAACCTTCTATCCTAATGATGACGCTGACAACGACAGTGCTTACCACATCCTCACTAGAAAGAGAGCGGACCTGGTGAACGAGAAAGTAAACGATGAACAGTGTGATCCCCCGTTCACCATGCCCGAACTCAAAACATCAATCGAATCTTTTAACCCTAAAAAGGCACCAGGGGCTGATGGCTTTACAGCTGATATTTGTAGCCACTTTATAAATGACGACCCTGAACTTGCCCTGGCCCTACTAAATAAATGTCTGGAGCTGAGACACTTCCCCAGGGGATGGAAGGAGGCTACGATTGTGGCCTTAAGAAAACCCGGAAAGGAAAATTACTCGACTCCTAAAGCCTATAGACCAATAGGGCTTCTCCCGGTTATGGGAAAAGTGTTTGAAAAGATGCTGGTGGCGCGTCTCAAGTTTCATTTATTCCCCAGGATGAGTACCCGCCAATACGGATTCATGCCGCAAAGGAGCACTGAAGACGCCCTCTATACCCTGATGGAACGCATTCGTGGCGGACTCGATCAAAAGAGGCTTGTCACGGTTGTGTCTCTGGATATAGAGGGCGCCTTTGACAGCGCCTGGTGGCCGGCTATAAGGGTCCGGTTGGCTGAGGAAAAGTGCCCTGTGGACTTGAGGCGCACCATAGACAGCTATCTGAAAGACAGAAGAGTCAGGGTGAGATATGCTGGAGCTGAACACCAGCAAAGCACAGAAAAAGGGTGCGTACAGGGTTCCATTGGTGGACCGATCTTGTGGAACCTGCTCTTGGATCCCCTCCTCCAGGAATTGGAAAACCGGGGCAACTACTGCCAGGCTTTCGCAGATGACGTCGTCTTAATATTTGACGGTGAGACGGCACACGAAGTAGAGGCTCAAGCCAATTCTGCTTTAGCGCACGTTCTGGCGTGGGGGGTCAAAAATAAATTAAAATTCGCACCTCACAAAACTAGCGCCATGCTCATAACTCGAAAGCTCAAATTTGATACCCCACGCCTGAGCATGGGCGGGATCGGCATCTCTATGGCCAGAGAAATTAAATTGCTGGGTGTCACAATTGATGACAAGCTCACGTTCAACAAACATGTGGCGAACGTCTGCGGTAAGGCAGTAGCGATTCATAATCAGCTATGTAGGGCTGCAAAGGCTACATGGGGCTTACACCCCGAAGTCATTAATATAATTTATACGGCGGTAATAGAACCGGTTATTCTGTACGCCGCCAGTGTCTGGGCTCCGGCTGCGGAAAAAGTGAGTATCAAGAAAAAACTGGGAGCGGTGCAGAGAGGAGTGGCACTAAAGATGTGTAAAGCTTACCGAACTGTCTCCCTGAACTCATCGCTGGTGCTTGCTGGGGTGCTTCCTCTTGACCTCCGAGTACGCGAGGCAGCGTCACTCTACGAGGCTAGGAGAGGAATACCGCAGCGATTTCTGGGGGACAGGGAGGTGGAGCAACCACACTCTGCCTTATTGGTATCACACCCCGCGGAACGGGCTGACCTGGGGTTCGGGACCCTGGTGGACCAAGAACAACTCACAGCGCAAACCAATTTTGATATAACCATTTTTACGGATGGCAGCAAAATTGCTTGCAAGGTTGGGGCAGCGCTGTCGGTATGGGACAAAAACAAGGAAATCAAAACCATCAAATTAGCACTACCGACATACTGCACGGTCTACCAGGCCGAGCTCCTGGCCATTTGTGTAGCCACGAGAGAGATCGGGAAGAATAGATCAGCAACGTTCGGTATCCTCAGCGACTCCATGGCAGCATTGATGTCGGTCAAAAACCATGGATGCCTCCATCCCCTGGCAGTGGAGGCTAGAGAGAACCTTAAAGCCCAGTCTCTCCAGGGCAAAGTTGTATCTTTGCTCTGGGTCAAAGCCCATGCAGGGATGGAGGGGAACGAACGTGCAGACTGCCTGGCCAAGGAGGCTGCAGAGAAATTAAAGAAAAAACCGGACTATGACCAGTGCCCGGTTTCGTTCATAAAGCGGATCCTGCGTGCGGGGACGCTGGAGGAATGGAACTGTAGGTACAACGCGGGTGAAACCGCAAGTATAACCAAATTGTTTTTCCCGAACGCAGTGGCGGCGTACAGAATTATTAGAAAAATAAAAATTACCAACATCCTAACACAGGTAATGACGGGGCACGGTGGGTTCTCTGAATACTTGGAACGTTTCAAGTGTAAGGGGAGTCCATCGTGCACCTGTGACCCAGGTGAAAGAGAAACCGTGCCGCATATTTTGTGTAGCTGCCCTATATTTGCTGTGGAGCGATACAACTACGAATGCAAAATTGAAATCGATATTAAACAAGAAAATCTGTCCAAAATTATTCAAAGCAAGCATAGGGATACATTTTTAGACTACTGCAACAAAATAGCAAAAATAGTTATACTGAGAAACAAAAATAGCGTTTGAAATTATGTTTACTCAATATTATTAGAATATTAGTGATAAGCATAAACAGAAAAATGTCAATAGATAATAAGCGAATAGCCATAAGAAGTATCTAAAAGAATAGAAGTTAAGAACTGTATTTATTGTATTGTAATAGAATAAGAACAGATGTACTAGACATAAGAAGAAAAATAGCATTTATAAAATAAAAGAAATTAAAAGATTAAGATTTAAACATGTAATAAATGGTTTGTACTGTGTAAAAGATTAGAAATGTAATAAATAGTTTGTACCCTATATAAGATATAAACATGTAATAAACAGTTGTACACTATATAATAAGTAGCTAATAAGAAACATACTGTAAAGGAATAAGAATAAAATGTAGTTGTACTCACCTTATTTCCCCGCGTAAAGATAGAATATATAGATAAATATAAAATAAAGATACAAAGATACATAGAAAAGATAGATTAGATAGAATAGGATAGTAGACGGGAATCCCACCCGTAAGAGTGAATAGATGAATGACAGAAGAAACAGGTATGCTGAATGAAAGTGCGAGAAGCATAACAGTGAGAACTGGCATGAACGTAATTACGCAGCATAGGCTCCGATAATGTTGGAGGTATAGAAAAAAAAAAAAAAAAAAAAAAAAAAAAAAAAAAAAAAAAAAAAAAACACAACGCCATCTAGTCCCAAGATAAGCAGAGCTTGTGTTATGGGGTACTAGACAACTGATACAAATACATATATACTTTTTTTTTGTTGTAAAAACATACATATTATAGATAGAAAACACCCAAACTCCGAAACAAATATTTGCAGATCATACAAACATTTGATCGGACCCGGGACCTCAAGAACAGCAGTCGCGTACGCTACCACTGCGCCATCGAGGCAGTCATTTTATTTGTTGTATGTAGTATGTAGGTACTTACAACACTTTTTAAATGCTAAAAGATATGAAATTTACACAAATAAAGGCCGTACTATATTAGAAAATAATGAAATGCTAGGAATATATAGGAATACTTATATATTTTGTATAATTAAGGAATTAGAACTGGAAAGGAAGTATTGTAGGTACAAAGGATGGCACTTATCTTGGTAATCACGACGAGGCTGGCTGTTTTCTGGTGCGCTCTTTAGCTGAATCGCTGGCCAGGAATACAAAACTGGTTTCTAGTGTCGAAATCTATTCGAGTGTCCTCGTATCCTTGAACGGAGTTTGCCGCTTCTTGTAAACATCGATATCCGTAAATTTTTGTTTATTTGTCCTGTCACGGTCACCAATTTTCTTGTTTTGGCACAAGATTGGAGCTTTTTTAAGTAAAACTCGGTTAATATGTTGATAGTAGTGTAATTGCTTAATAATACATGTTCGGTGCAGCCGAGAGCAGATAATAATTAGTAACGTCAAATGAAAAGAAATCTACCGACACTCTGTTAATTGTCGACAGAATATAAAATTACTTGACGGTAGGCTGGTACTCAATAGCGTGATGTAGGCGCTTGTACACCCGTCAAAATCGGTACGGCCGTTCCAGAGATTAGCAACAGCCTTAACAAACAGACAGACAAAAATTGAAGTAAATGTTATTTTGGTATGTGTACCGTGTATACATGTGCTTTTAGTAAAAAGCGGTTATTTTAATTTTACAAACAGACACTCCAATTTTATTTATTTGTATAGATAATATAATAAGTAATAAAATAATATAATAAATGATCGTGAAACACAATAATTGTCTCGAGTGAAAATCATAATCTATGACTTTGCAGTCAAAATCACTAACCACTAGAAGACCAACAGATCCTTGTTTTTTTTTAAGTTTATGAATCTGTCTAAGTGACTCTACTCTGCCTTATGGAAAGTATGAGCAGAATCCAAGAGAGATGGTCACTATACTCAACGCAACAATGCAGCATGGTGACCCAGACTATAGCGGCCTTTTGAGATATTTTTTATCAAGGGCTTTCGGTCTCAAAATGAAATATAAAACCGAGGAAAAAATAAGACGTAGTTATTTTCAACTATCACAAAAACATCTAAAATTATATTTAGCATTGATAATAACATTAATAACTCAGTTGGAAAGTTTTTAATCAAACAAATCTATAGACTTGTCAGTCAACTTGTTTACGAACAGATCTTTCGAACTTACTTCAGGCCAAGAAATACCTATTTGCTGACGCTTTGCGAAGTTTGTCATTTCATACATGAGGGAAGATATCTTCTGCTTAGATCTTTGGAATTGACTTTATGATAACTTAATTACTGTTTTATATTATTGGAAAAATATATCGACATACGCAGAAAATTTCAAAAAAATAAGTTTATATCAACAACATAAGAGGCTAGGATATTCCTCTTCAACTGAAAAGAAGATTTGGCCTATTATACCATTTTTTTTATTGAATAGGGGGCAAACGAGCAGACGATATCACCTGATGGTAAGCGATTACCGCCGCCCATGGACACCCGAAACACCAGAGGTGTCACAAGTGCGTTGCTGGCCTTTTAAGAAGGAGTACGCTCGTTTCTTGAAGGTCGTGTTGGTCCGGGAATACCACAGGCGACAGTTCATTCCACAGTTTTGTTGTGCGAGGCAGAAAGTTTCTTGAGAAGCGCACCGTTGTGGACTGCCAACCATCTACATGATGGGGATGAAAGTTTTGTCGCGTAGCACGATGGCGGAAAGAGGCGGCAGGGATCATTCCGAACAATTCCTCTAAGCGCTCCCTATAGTAGATGCGGTAGAAGATGCACAGCGAAGCAACATCTCTTCGCAGCGCCAAAGAGTCTAGCCGAATTGAAAGTTCTTGTCAGTCGACAATTCGAGCCGCTCTCCGTTGAATGCGGTCCAGAGGGAGGAGCTGGTACTGGGTTGCACCCGCCCAAGGATGAGGACAGTATTCCACATGAGGCCGAACCTGCGCTTTATAAAGCACTAGCTGAACCCCACGGTGTTACCCGCGGTTATTGTTGTACCGCGAGTAACGCCGCGGGACAAAGATAGTTAAAAAAAGTAGCCTAAGTCACTTCCTGGATCATCAGCTACCTGCCAGTGAAAGTACCGTCAAAATCCGTCCAGCCGTTCCAGAGATTACCCGGAACAAACAGACAGACAGACAAAAATTTTTTTGACAACATTTTTGATAAATGTACCGAGTATACATACATATGCATTAAGTAAAAAGCGGTTATTTTAATATACATAAACAGACACTCCAATTTTATTTATTTGTATAGATGAGGCGGTGGGCCGGTGTAAAATAATATATACGTTGAATACCAACCATGCTGAGTTAACTTGATATCGGATTTGTTACAAGTTTTATTTTCTTGACTACATCCGTGGAATTACTAAGGGTAGTGAAAATACGTATTCCTAATTCTTTACCATACTAGTAATTGGAAATAAAAATGTTTAGATAGTTATGATTAAAATTAGTTTGATATTTTTTTATGTTTGGTCCTGCTAAAATGATTCTCTGCCTGCTGGAAAGCATAGGCAGAATCCAATTCGCAGTGTGGTCACACTCCGAATGCAGACAATACAACATTGTGTCAATGCGACCCACTCTCGCACTCTCCACCGCAACTCAACAGCATGATCGCTGTCATTTTACGTTGATCTTCTGTGCGAGGGTAGTACCGTCCCGGGCGAGCCGGCCCGGCCGGCTAAAATCAGCGTGTCTCTACTACTTCTATTATATTCATTAGATATTTTAATAATACGTTATCTTTATTATTTGTCTTCTATACACTTTACAGTGTATGCCAGTAGATCACTGCTAGACCTGCTACGTTGCTAAACTAAAGTTCATTGGTTCGTTTTCCACTCAGGACAAACATTATTTGGTGAGTATGTTCATTTATTTGGGTGATTTTTTCTGATAAATAGTTACAAATATATATTATATAGTAGTATAGTAGATTAATATATTACTAGTGGTCAAAATCCGACCATTTCTTTATTATTATTATTTTAAATATTTTTTTGCTTAATAAATAAATAAATAAATATTTCGGACATCTAAACACACAACGCCATCTAGTCCCAAGATAAGCAGAGCTTGTGTTATGGGGTACTAGACAACTGATACAAATACATATATACTTTTTTTTTGTAAATACATACATATTATAGATAGAACACACCCATTGCTTAATGCAATTCTTCTCCTTATGAAATTAACTGTGCGGAATTTCATACTCATCGGTTCGCACAATTTTCGAAAAAAGGGGGGTACAAAGTTTTTGCTACATGGATTAATAATATAGATTCGACTTGACCACTAAACTAAGACTTTAGTCTATTAAATATGAGCGTTGAGTTGGACCCTGTCTTTGGGGGTAAAAGGCATGATTGTATGTATGACATATGAAGACATATATTATGTAGGTACGTACCAAAAAAAAACATCTTAGTCCTTTAACTGCTTCGGTTTCAACTTAGTGAGTCAATAATAATAATAATAATAATAATGTTTATTCAAAAGATAATTTTACAAATATCTCTGATATTATATAATAATAAGGACACATATAAATTGTGTTACAGTCGTCAGCGCCTTCCACCCATTACAACAACCAATGTATTAATACGTATTTTAATGTGCAAAAACGTATTCCTGAATATTAAAATAATAATTACAAAAAAAAAATGTTAAATTAATTCAATACAACGGAATGCAATCAACTCATAGCTTATATAAGAAATCAAATAGGTACAGACAATAACTGATACCAATGACAACAATTATCTAGGATTGTCTATCACCACAAAAGAATCTCTTTGTGTGCGTGCGTGTGTGTGTGTGTGTGTGTTAGTGTGTATGTGCGAGCGCGCACCTTATGTGAGTAGTAGGATTTTTGATTAATAATAAGTTTTTTCGTGTTTTCGTAGCTAAGCGTCTCAAGCCAGCTTAAGGTAACTGCCTTGAATTTGTTCATTGGTAGTGAATAAATATTATTCGCAGCATTTGCGGCACTGTATAAGAAATTACCAAGAACATAATATTGCCGCCGTGCTAGTGCCGTTCTACGTGGTATTACAGAATGAATTCTGGTTTTGTTGCGCTTTGCTATTGGCTTAAAAGTAGTGCTCTTATGCCTGCGAAGCAGTACGCACTTGATAAAAAGCTGCCTTACTGTGAGTACGGAGCACTCGCATTAGAGAGCTAATAAAAATGACAATTAAATATTATTGGACAGTAAACACTTACAATTCCGTCTGAATATTTGTAACAAGACAAGTGTCACAACATACGTGACCTTTGTAAAAAAAGTATCAAGATTTTATTACAAAGTTCACGAATATCACCTAAATCTACTTAAAGGAATCTACATGTTAGTATAAGAGTAGAATTTATCTTAAGTATTTACAAAACACTCAATACAAAATTTAGCCACCCAATCCATCCATTTAATTATTATAATCCATCGTTTGATATTGCATTAATAGCCATACCAATCCATATTTCCATACTAATTTTATAACGTCGAAAGTAACTCTGTCTGTCTGATACCTTTCACGTCCAAGGGTCCTCACCCAGAACAAACTTTTGTAGCGATGCTGTCGCGTGTTTCGTAAACGCGCAACAACATCGCTACTAACGCTTTTTGTCGTATTTTCAGCGCGCTTCATAAGCGATACCGACGCGCTACAGCATTGCGACTATGTCGCGGTCATGCAAACGCGCGACCGTATCGGATGATATCGGAGGAAGAATGAAGACTGCTTTCATTACCGACGCTCCAGCTGGTTGCGTTAACCCATCACCAAAGACAGTTGCCTCAACGGGGTCCATTTTGTAACTGGCTGGCATTTTTGTTAGTGAATCGCGTTTGCAGCTCGACAAAAGCGTAACATTATCGCGTTTGTATCGCGACTGAAATGTGGTTATGTGAGCGAGGGCATATAGCTGGCGACGGCATTGCGACTGTTTCGATGCGAATGCGCGATAGCATCGCTGAAAAGGTCACCGTGAGCAAGTGCTCTAAACCGCTGCACAAATTTTAATGAAATTAGTATGGAGATAGGATTAGAGAGATTTATCATAGACATATCATAACATTAAAAGAACAAGTTAATTCACAAAAAAATATAAAAGTTTGATAGTTAATTTAAGTTCCGGAAAAGTTTTTTGTAGGCAACAAACTATTCAATTATTTTTAGAATGAAATACATAATATATCACAGTAACAATGTGCTCGTCAACTATTAGTTTAATCCACCTCATCAACACATTTATTGAGTCTTTTTATCTACTTTACCCTGATTTAGCAATTCGGAGGTATTGTCTCTCAGTAACAATAACTTGTCGGTGGGAATTAGGTGATTTGTACAAACGATGTCGTTTGGACGATCGTTGGACAGCTAATACCTGCCGATGGTGATAGCCGCAGGGATGACGGTAAGCGGTGATTAGCTTGGTTTATTAGCTATCGGATATTGGCGCGTGTAACGATTGTCAATGCGATTTGGTATTGCCTAAAATCGTTCATTTTGTGATTAGCTTAAATTAGTGATTTTGAATTGGACATTTTGCAGTTTATATGTTCAGTATTTTCATTGATAATTTTACTGCTAGTTTAGTTGGAAAATATTGGTTGTGATGCAGTTGCGGCTTACGGGCGATTTAAAAATGAAAGTGAACGGAAATTTAGTTTAGAGTGATTATAATTTTTGTTAATTTATTTGTAGGTATTATATATCTTTAAATGACTGCCTCGTTGGTCTAGCGGTTGGCGTGTGCGACTGCTGATCATGAGGTCTCGGGTTCGAATCCCGGGTCGGGCCAAAAGTGTTATTGAGTTTTTCTGATTCTATAAATACTTAATAACAGCTCGGAGTTTGGAAGTTGGGGTCTGAACCCCCGTGCCTCGGAGAGCACGTTAAGCTGTCGGTCCCGCGCCTGATCTCTTCCCGATCGTGTCGGTTAACCGTCCCATCGGATTATGAGAGTGAGGGAACAGAGAGTGCACCTGTGTTTGCGCACACACTTGTGCACTATAATATCTCCTGCGTAGTTGGTTGGTCTCTGTTGAGACTGGCCGCCGTGGCCGTAATCGGCTAGGAGAACATCATCATATCTTTAAATGGCCTGATGAAGTCACTTAGATTAAATCGTTCGGGATACCTGTCTCAGTGGTTAAGGGTGGAAGTAGGCATAGGAGCCAGAAGCGAGAGACCTGGAATAACTTGTTCACTAGTTTTAGTTTCACAAAGCTAGGCAATCGACATGTATTACTTATCGACACGACACTTATACGACACTTATCGATTGCATTCAGTGGTGTAAAGCCACGCTGATGTCAGCACGAACGGGCCAGCTTAACCTGTGAGGAACTACCCTCTCATAGAAGACCAGCCTAAAATGGCAGCATTCGTGTTATTGTAATTTCCGAATCAATAGGTTACCATTGTGTGAGTCATCATGCTTTCGCAATGCGTATAGTTAGCACTACTCTTGGATTCTACAGATGTTTTCCATCAGATAGAGTAGAGATACTTTGGCAGTTTCATGTATAAAAAAGTATGAGTAGAACCTATTAATACTAGGATACTACTAAGGACCTAAATAGAACACGCTAGCCCGTATACACCGAGGCAGCTAGAACTGGTTGGAAGGCATGTAACAAACGCTTTATTAATTATATTACAGGCTGTCAGAGCGACAAGAGTTTGTCAGACTTGACGTACGCATGAGATGACTCTACATCCTTGTTTTGCATTGTTTCACGATACTTTTGAGACGTGAAAACTCAAGAACCAGCTCATTATAGCAGTAAAGTTGAGTGTTGCGTATAGTTGCTAAAGATTGAATGAAAATAAACCATGCTTTCATGTACTTTGAGTATCAAATCGCACACAAACAATTAAATTTGTAATATTTCTTATCTATATTTATAAAAATGAATCCCTATTTGCCTTGGTCACGACATCACGCATGAACGGCAGAACCAATTTTGCAATTTTTTTTTGTTGGATCGTTCATTTAGCGAGGAAGGTTTTAGGCTATGTAACATCACTTTACGACCAATAGGAGCCGGGTATCGTTCGAAGGTATTGGGAAAATTGGAAAAAATATTTTTATGGAGAGACGCAAACGAAGTTCAGCGGGTCGGCTAGTTTCATATAACTTCTAAGAGGCCAATTTGCTGACCATCGTTAAAACTTTAAATCCTCTAATTCTAGGTGAGAAGATAGTCCAGTAGGTGAGAAGAAAGTGCGGTAACATACTTGTAGTTGTAGTTTCGTAGTGTCAGAAGGTGTTTTTTTTTTGTTTTTTGTATGTTTGACCCTGCCACAATGACTCCACTCCGCCTGATGGAAAGCACAAGCAGAATCCAAGAGTGATGATCACCATACTGCGAACGCAGACAATGCAACAATGCAGCATGGTGACCCACACCATGGCAGGCCAGTGATGCTTTCGCATCATTGGGCCTCCGGTCTCGCACTCACCAACGAAACACGACAGCATGATCGCTGTCATTTTACGTTGATTTTCTGTGCGAGGGTAGTACCGCCCCGGTCGAGCCGGCCCGTTCGTGCTGAAATCAGCGTGGCTCTACTACCGTGTGTAGAAATAATAAAAATACTTCACTAAACTAACATGGCCTCATGTATCAAATATATAGGACATGTTAGTTGGAAAACAAAAATCATAAAAACAAATAAAAAATAACTGTAAGATTATCCTTTCGTAAACCAATACATCCATTGAATATTTTATTCGAGCTTTATTCCGAATGTTGTACGACATTTCGATTTTATAATTCCCTATAGCGTTGTAAGTGAAACCAGGTTGAGACTATCAAATATCTTAGAAGATTTGGTTGCTTTTACACCAAAAACTTTTATTTGTCTTTATTTATAAATCAAATATATGTCGGTGAAGATTCCAATTTCAAATAGTAAATGCAATTTTAGTTATTGCTTTTGAATAGGTATTTGAATAGATGATAAGAAACACTTTTTCTTTAATTTAAAGTGTTAGTACATGATTATTCTCACATAATACCGCTATCACTAGGCAGCCATGGTGTGGATCACCATGCTGCATTGTTGCATAATCTGCATTCGCAATGAGTACGGTGATCACCACTCTTAGATTCGGCTTATGCTTTCTATCAGGCACTGTAGAGTCATTTTCAAAACTGCCTCGGTGGCGCAGTGGTAGCATACGCGACTGCTGTTCTTGAGGTCTCGGGTTCGATTCCCGGGTCGGAACAAATGTTTGTATGATCTGCAAATATTTGTTTTGGAGTTTGGGTATTTTCTATGTATAATATGGATGTATTTACAAAAAAAAAGTATATAAGTATTCATATCAGTTGTCTAGTACCCATAATACAAGCTCTGCTTAGTTTGGGACTAGATGGCGTTGTGTGTTAGATGATGATAGAACTCACTTATATCCCAGCATGATAGGCTGATTGCATTTCCCGACCGCAGCGATCAATCTGCCATCAGATGTCCCCCTCCTATGGTAAATAATTTTCCCGAGGCAGAGGCTCTGTCTCTGTCTGGTAAACTACAACTTCGATTCGGGGAGGACCTTAAATTACATGGTCCGGGTCCTCCCAGAGCAGAGCGCTAGAGGCCGGTCGTCGGGGTGATTTTTAGTGGAAACACTATATACTCCTGGCTTCTACTTCACTGAGGAGCTGGAGATCCGAAAGGATTTTTCTCCCCGTCAACCAAAAAAAAGAACACACTTATGGCGTTGTGTGTTAGATGTCCGAAATATTTATTTATTTATTTATTTATTATATCTAGATATTCAAAATGTACTATCTAGAAATACAGTAACTACTCTGGTTATTGCACAATTGTATGTCCCCAAAAACAAATAAATACCGTTTCACCAGTCTGGGATCACCATCTTATATTTATTTATTACATGCATTACTTAGCTGTTTAACTTGCTCCAAATAATACTTAACATATGACATGTTACATTATTGTGATTAATATTTTATAGATAAAAATAAAACCTTAAAAAACCTTTATATTTTTCTGAAAACGTTCATATTATAGAAAAATACTAGCTGTCCCGGCAAACGTCGTTTTGCCATAACTACTAATAAATTAAAAATTAATTAAAAAAACATTGTCCAGCGGACTAAATTGTGAATTTAGCTAAACCATTCCCAGATCCCCTTGAAAACACACAAAAAATTTCATCAAAATCGGTCCAGTCGTTTGAGAGTAGTTCAGTGACATACACACTCACAGAAGAATTATATATATAAAGATACCCAGACACAGAACAGATGATTGCGTTCATTACGCAAATATTTGTCCTGTGTGGGTATCAAAGGTTGGCAGTCAGTTACTAGACTAATAAAAATTATGAAATGTAAATGAGTTCCTTACAATACTGCCTTTAGTTCTGAAAAAGTTCAGATAATGTCGTTAGGCTTACTTTGCTTCCTATTACGTGACTAAAACCAAATTTTAGATAATAAAACTTGGTTGTTAATACAACTCTAACTAACCCCTTTGGGTTATACATGCTTAAACACATTAACCATTCTAGCACATTTATTTTTATTTCGTTACATTTTTGTTTATAATAAAAATACATAAAGCAGTAATGAGGACTGCCAACAGACGTGAAAACTCTTAACTTAAAGCAAATAGTTGTTTAAACTCATGTGAAATGAACCACTTTCCTCTTTAAATAAAATACGCGATAAAAAGAAGAAAAAAAAAATTGCTCATAGAAAGCGTTCGGTGACGATGACGTAAGTTTCATGATTTTCATTCACTCAGAAAGTGCTGAATACGCTTAAAGTAGTTTTCACATCAAAATTCATGTAAAGATAAATGTATTCCACGAATTCGAACTATATTTTCATAACTAAACATTAATTTGCGGTTATATTTAGAGTCTTGGTATATTTAGGATTTAGAAAGAGCCTAAAAGTAGGGGTTTCTAGCTCATAAAATAAACTAAAGATAACATCAAATCCGACCTGAGGAAGGCCTTTATAAACTGCCAGTAGTGATAGATAGGCGTAACGTCTATGTAAATCAACCATTACTGTCTGCGTAAATTTACCAAAGAACCATAAATCTAGATATATAACAAAATATATACCATTTTGTTTATAGCCCTCTTGATAACACTTATTTATCAGTCGAGGTACTTGTATGGGCTTGACCTTTGCTACGCTGACGTAAGTTAGAATGATGGGTAGAAGTGGAGATGGATAGACAGATAACTCTTTATTTGCACACAAGTGTTATAGATTAGACATGGTACACACACTTTTAAGGCAGAAAGTGTACCAAACAGAGATTTTATTTAGCAGTTGGCCTTATTGAGATATGGATGCTAGGTGCCAATTGCTTTTTCATGAATGGCTCTGCCAAAATGTCTCTACTCTGCCTAATGAAAAGCAAAGCAGAATCCAAGAGTGCTGGTCTCCAGAGAGCCGGTTAATGCAAATCCGTTCTCAATATTATTGTTCAATGTTGTTATGAATTAGACGTTGTAACGAAACAAGACTGCCATGTTTTATTTATTGTACTACTTTTAAACATAACAACTCCAAAGTTATTTCTTGACAAATATATATTTCAGAAAAGTAGTGCCTCAGAAGGAGTATCGAAGCAAAACAGAGCTAGTCCATAAACTATGTTTGTAATACACTCAACTCCGTTTCTCTCCAATGAACTAAAACATTGCAGCGTTGTATTGTACCCGGTTTGTATTTCTCTAAAACTTTACTAGAAATAGGATTCCTTAAGGCTATGAGATTTAACTTCAAATTTGCACGAACACGAATTAGGTGTAACATTAAGTATATACCTAGACTGTCAACGCGCTAACTGAGAGAACAACACGTAAAGTTGTAAACTAAACTTAGTTCATGTTCAAATAGGAACTAAGCTTTCTGTTGTCGTATTATGTTCTGTACGTCTGACGTATGTAGCAAGACGACTTTACGATAAGTAGCCAGGAGAGTGGTAAATACATGTCCAACGGTCACTGTCGTGGATCTTTCTTATTTCATATTTCTAACCTAGAAATATGTCAAATTTTCATCCAATGCTTCAACGAGTAGAGCAGAGTGATACAACTGCCTTACAAGAAAGCGGTGTTAACTGTTTTGTTAATTTAGTGAGTTGATCGAACACTCAACTTTTAATTGTAGGAGAGGGCACACAAAGAGTAGCAATGTTCTTTTAGTTAAGGAGTATTTCTTTAGTTGATTGTCCTTATTTCCAACAAATAAATCTACTTCTTTACATCAGACATCTTAGCGCCTCCATCACGCTTAGCGCTAGTAGGTGCAATTAAGCCATTCACGTCTTGCCTTTTGTCTAGCCTTACCTTAATATACTTATTTATTACTACAAATATGCAATCATATTTTATGTTAACGTTCACTGTTCCTTTATGATAAAATATCTTTTGTAAATACATTGTAAGAAGCGTTTTATTCAGCCAACAAAGTTCTAAGCCCACGTCAGAGGCAGTTCTATTTAATAAAACAATATTAAACCTAGAATAAAAACAATGTGTTCTTACAAAGGGAGACGTCAGAGGGAACCTTTTGAGAGAAATTTAAGCGAAAAGTTCTTTTACCATACGGAACTTAAAATACGGCTTCGAGAAAAATAGATGTAAAAAATGTTATGAAAAACGAATGATTTATATTAGGCCTCCTTAAAAATTTACGAAACCAAGACACCGATTTATTACTTCAGAGTATAGAATCATGTACGGATAGAGGTGGCAAATATTCCATAAAGATTTCCATAAATAAAACAATGATGGAGCTAAATTTGTTATGTTTCGTATACATGGATTAATTTTTGTTGTAATTAGGGTCACTGTAAAGAACTGTAGAGGAAACATATTTACTTAGTAATGTTTATAGCAACTAAAACAATTCCTATCTCTATATATCTAAATTTACTGAAAGTATTTAAGTGCTTATGCAACTTTGTTTTGTATCTTAAATAAAACTTTGATAAAAATAAAGGAACAAATAAAATTACTTTTTGTATTTGCTACATAAAAGTTTAACATAGGAATTTAATGACGTCATCGACTAATAGACTCCCGATAATCTATGGTGACATCGAATTGTTTGGTTTTTGATAAAGGAAAGCTTCCACAAAAATAAATACATGAAATGGTCAAAAAAGCACTAAAACTAAGAACAACCATTTGCAACACATAAAAACTAGTTGCGTTGGTGAGAAAATCGAACCCGAAATACTCAGCTCAGTAGAAAGTGGCGAAGTGAGCTCTTAAACCTAATTTCCACTCTTTCTTCATTTCTTTTAAAACATTGTAGTACTAGCTGTCCCGGCAAACGTTTGCCATAACTACTAATTAATTAAAAATTAATTAAAAAAACATTGTCCAGCGGACAAAATTGTGAATCTAAACCATTCCCAGACCCCCTTGAACACACACAAAAAATTTCATCAAAATCGGTCCAGTCGTTTGAGAGTAGTTCAGTGACATACACACTCACAGAAGAATTATATGTATAAAGATTATGAATTCTAAAATAACTCTGTCTGTCACCCTTTCGCGGCTAAACCGTTACACCGATTTTAAAGAAATTTCGCACGGAGATACTTTGATTCTTGAGAAAGTATATAGTACGTATTACCGCGATAAACCATATATACTCGGACAACGCCGCAGATAAAAACTAGTTTTCTATAATTTAAAATATATTTCAAGTTAACTTTTATAGCTTTGGTTAAGCAGATAAATAAACTTGTGCCGCCTCTATACATTACTAATTCGTTATTATATTTTCTACCCTCCTAATTTAAACGTCGCTTAATATAAATCCCCTCATGAATTTGTTTTCGAAGGAAATATTTGTGTATTTTCTCTCTGGACTTCTAATGATAATAATATTTAATATCGCGTAATTATTATATTTAATAATGATAACGATGACAGTGAAGGACCGGCCCTCATTAATATTTAGCAATATTTGTCCTTAACAACTTTTAATGAAATACGATAAGCTTAAGTTAGACTGCCAATTTTCTATGAAATGTTGATCAAGTCCCTAATGATTCGTACAAGTACTTATGTAAATATTTATGATCTATATGATGATGCTTTAATAATACATTAGAGTCTTGGTATTGATTGATGTGGCATTTATATACATTTAATTTTATCACCAATATCAACCTGCTCGATATGGGTCTATCCGCAAAGAGCTTTTGTCCTACGATGCGACGCCTGACAAAACGGACTTATTTCGGGTTTGTTTTAAGTTTTCCTTCTCTTTGCATTGATATTGTCCTGCGAAATTTGTCCCTTAGTCATCTAACGACACGCATGAGATGAGTAGAAGTGGTGGACACCCCGAATTCTTTATCCGTCACCACGCGGATTTTTTTCTGATATTTTGACACTGTGATAACGAATAAAGTGATGATCTTACTCTGACTACTGCTGCTACTAACATTTTGGATCCATTTGAAAAATTAAATGTAAAAAATATAGAAACTGGTCTGAAATAGCATATACCAAGGTGGTAGAGCCACCATGATTTCAGCACGGTTGGGCCGCCTCGACCGGGGTGGTACTACCCTCGCATAGAAAATCAACGTAAAATGACAGCGATCGTGCTTCGTGTTTCGTTGATGAGTGCGAGACCGGAGGCCCAATGATGCAGAAACATCACTGGGTCACTATGCTGCATTGTTGCAATGTCTGCATTCGCAGTTCGTAATATGGTGACCACCACTCTTGGATTCTGCTTATGCTTTCCATCAGACAGAGCAGAGTCATTTGGGCAGGACCAAAAAAAAAACAAAACACACTATTTATACTTCCAAAAAATTTTTATCGTTAAATTAAATGTATGCTTTGTATGGTTTAATATATAAAGATTTATTAATACCAAGTTATCAGACTTGGATTTTATGTTATCTTACTTATAAAAGTGTTTTTATACAAGTCCCATCTACAATAACAGAAATGAATAGTGTGTATTTTACGACGCCTTCTCTCCTCCCAAATGAAAAAACAGTATAAACGCAAACGAATGTCTGAAAAGTCTATCGGTAGATAAAAACAAACCACTCATTAATGAGCTTTGATCTTTCAAAACTTAAGTACAAAGATATCATAAATTCATATTGATCCTCCTATCTCGCAAGGCACTGTCTAAATTCTCGAGCTTAATATACAGGTTGACTTTTTTACTGCTTAATTTTTAGGTAAGGCGAAAAATATCTGATGGAGAGTTACCATGACTTACGTCTAGTTTAGGGACATCAATGTGTGGTATAAAAGAAGTTCTGTGATTTGCTGTTTTAGTGGTTAAATTTTTTTAGGATTATCTCATTTCTGTTCATTAACGTTTGGGATTCTTAAGTTTCTTGGACATGTTCTCTTCATGTTACATTCTTTTTTTATTTTATATTTTTATTTATATAAACAATGACATCTTACACATTACAATAAATTAAATACTCGCCAAGCTGTTACGCTTGTTGGCGAGAAGGTCTTATTGTTATATGATCCAAAAAGAGTTAATATTAATGTTTCTAACATTTTCAAATCCCAAGACTCGTCTCGTATGTTTTACTTATGTACCTTATTATTACAGATTCAGCTCAAAAAGATATTCAGTATCTTACTGAATATCTTTTTGAGTTTTAATAGTAAGTTTATTTATATATTAGGTATACCAACAGTACATATACGAAACATTTTAAAAATGTTATACAAAAATATTATCTAGTATGTATTCCCATTACGGATACACACAACATTCGCCATATGAGATAACACCTAACAACACAGTGGGAGTAAAGTAATAATTACAAAAAACAAAATACTAAAGGAACTTAATACTCCTTTAATTATCTCTCTATCTATTTAATTATCTTCATAATTAAAATGACATTACGAAAGGTTACACTTTAATTTCAATGGAACATGGGTTCAAAAGGACTTAAACAACTACTGTTTACCTATTTTATTTATTCCAGTGTTATCCTAAGATATAATATAGTTGTAATTTAAAAAACCCAAAAAAACTGTTTTACTTCAACACTGGCAGTGGTAATTCTACTCTCACTTTATTTAATAATACATATTAAAAACTATTTAGAAATCTATTCTAACTAAACAAAAGAAATCAATTCTATTTTAATGAAAGTGGTTTTATACAGCCACTTTAAAACATCCTGTACACAAACATTGTCTTCTCGAAGTTTTAATTTGTCATACAACTACAAAGCCTTAAGCTTGTTTTATTTAAAAAAAAATCTCTTCGCTGATAAGATATTTCTTTTTATACCTAAACGTGTACCTTAATAAGAGGTAAGAGGAGAAGGTAGCGAGCTGGAAAAATAACGCAATTTCTTCACGTACATTCAACTTATGTTAAAAGTGACTCCCGAAATATTAACGCAAATACTTTATTTACGATGTTTATACGGAATATAATGGAAACACGTGTAACCTCTTTTGGTCTTTACACTTTGATTGCCTCGTTGGTCTCGCGGTTGGCGTGTGCGACTGCTTATCATGAGGTCTCGGGTTCGATTACCGAGTCAGACCAAATGTTTGTATGATCTACAAATATTTGTTTTGGAGTTTGGGTGTTTTCTATGTACGTATTTACAAAAAAAAAAGCATAATATGTATTTGTATCAGTTGTCTAGTACCTATAACACAAGCTCTGCTTAGCTCGGGACTTGATGGCGTTGTGTGTTATATGTTCGAAATATTTATTTATTTATTATTACAATTCATAGTTTGAAAAGAAGGCGTTTCCGCTGTCTGCTCGCTTAGATCTTTTAAACTACTCAACGGATTTAAATGCAGTTTTCAGCAATGGATAAAGTAATTAAAGAGGAAGGTTTATATGTATACTATGTACATATTATGGTAGAGAAAATCCTAAAATTTTCAAGACTTCCATGAGAAGTTTGATCAGGACGTATATATTTATATATATATATATATATATATATATATATATATAGAAGCTGTGGGCAATAAGCAATAGTTACTCTCAATAAGGGTGTTCAGGTCTATTTTCAATTGCATACGAAGTGTACAAACTTACTACTATTTACAACCCTTGAGAAAACATATTTTTGTAGCATAAGCTTTCACACACTGACACACAATGTTGTTAGATATGTATTTCTTTCAGTTATAAATATCTTTAAAAAAAATATTTATTTCAAACTAGCTAAGTCACGCGGTATTGAACGTTCTTGTTTTTATAACTTTACAACAACAATCGCGGGTAAGGCCAATGGGGCGAAGTTCTTCTATGAAAGTAGTCCAGGTTACTCCTTATATCATCAGCTGTTCCAGAGACTAGCGAGGAAAAACAGACAGACAAAAATGTTTAAATAATTGTTTTGATCTAAATACCGTACATGCATTTAGTGAAAAACTGTTAATTTGAAATTACAAACTGTAACTTCAATTTCATTTATTTGTATAAATATGATTAGTATTCTCGCTGTTTTATTGGGCCTATACTGGACTGAGAGGTATTTTTCTGAAACAACATATTAGAATTTTCTACAAAGCGAAAACTCTGGACATTGAAACAACCATATTAGTTATTAAGGTGGTTATTGTACAATTTTTATTGTACATAAATAAATAGAAAGAAAATAATAAGTAAAACAATATCTACAAACGTATACCAAACGTCTTGATACTTGAACCATGTGTCTCAAAACGTGAACAGATATTCCGGACTAGACCAGAACTCTGATTTTAAATTGATTTAGATATAAATGAACACCATCTAAAAAAGAAGGAGATTAAAATTCGTGCAGCGGACTAGCATTAGACGCACATTTGTATGGTAAAAGTTACTGAAGGCTGTTAGACTGGCAGGGGGCTAGCAGGGGTATTCAGTTACAGACTGATTTTTGAGCTAAATTAATATTTGGATAGGTAGCTATAGGGATACACAGTTAACTTTTAAAAACAATCACAGACTTCAAAAGAGGAGGAATTCTCAATTGGATTGTATTTTTTTTTGTGTGTTTACTCAAAATTATTTTTAAAATCTTCATCCTTAGAATTGATAGTATTTTTTTAATTTTGAGACCAAGTGCGAAGTGTATTCTAAATAAAATTATTTTACCAAGTAGCACATAAAACAATATGTTTAAGGAACAATTTCAGTATTGTAAATATCGATTTTATCTATCTCTGTGCCTAATCACATTGAGATCCATTCAGTCTAACTTGATAGAGTAACACTCGTACGTATATACACATCTCAACAAAATTATAATGCTAAGAAAATGTTCCCAATCGGAGTCGTAATGTACAAATAAGAGTTACTCTGGCATCTTTGCTTAACAATGTTTTATTAACAACTAATTACAAATTTACTTCAAATAATACTGCTTATTTGTAACTGTTATTTTATATTACTAATTTGAAACTTATCTAAGAAAATGGTATTGATTCACGAGATACTGTTTCCTACCGTTCGTATAAAATAAAAACATGTTATCTACTCTTGAAATACATACGAGATAGCTTTCTCATTTCTTTTCAAATCACAATAGCTGTCCAGCACATAAACCACTCGAATTGTGTATTCGCCTTCTCGTTACATCTACAAACCTATATGTTCGCTATTATTTTCTTACTCTTATTTTTATTTAACTTATCCTCCAATGAAATATTGCAGAATATCAGTTCTAACAATAGTATGAAAGGGACTTAAGATCAAACAAAATCATTTTGTATTTCTACTTTTGAGAAGAATTCAATTTGAAGGCAATTAGTTGTGAGTTGGTTTAGATATGTAAATGTATTTATTTAGGGTAGAGTCCCGTTTAAACAACTATCAACCTTCTTGTTAAATGAATACAGATCTCGGGGCCACAAATGTTGGCTAGAAACAAAATTTTCAAATATACATAAATTTATCAGTAACATTTATCTGTTGAATAGTGTTTAATGGTAGATAACTATCCTAAACTTTATCAAAAACTGGAGCAACTGACTCTTAATTTGGTTAACTACTATCATTTCTAGAATGTATGCCTTTTCTTGCAAAGTAGGTACTAAAACAACGTGGATATGTTCATTTAGAATACCTCAACTTTACTTCTAAATAAAACTATCGTATCCTAAAAAATCTGTTATTTAAAGTTTTTTTTTTTTAAGTAACGACACAGTTCAGCTGATGCTAATTAAATATTAACAGCCAGTGACACTTGCAATTCAGGCCGCCGCCCTTGTACAGTTTGTGCCTCTAGAATTAATGGGAGAATTAACTTGCACAATGGTCATTCGGTGAAAAACCACTTGAAATTATTATTACAGTGTGGTATTCCTACTACAATATTTCTAATAAAAATTTCACTCTATGTACAGAAATATATATTTATATTTTTAAATATTAGCTTCCAAAATGATTCTACTCTGCCTGATGGAAAGCATAAGTAGAATTCAAGAGGTCACAATCCTCAATGCGAACGTGGACAATGCAATATAGTGACCTACATACTAATAAATCTCCATGCGAATACTAATAAATCTCTCCGACTGCTATATATGCACAACTATAACTTAAAATAAAAATGTACAGTAATCTCTCGGTGTGCTTCCTTAATTACACGAGACTACATCATGTAACAACTTAAATTATATTAAATAATAAAGACAGAAATTATATAATTGACTAGCTTTTGCACGCGGCTTCGCTCACGCTGACTTTCATCCCCTGATTTACCACCTTAGGAGTGGAATTTCAAAAATTCCTTTCTTAGTGCTCACTTACGTTATATAAAGAACCTACATGCAAAATTTCAGGATGCTATGTTCAGCGGTTGGGGCTGTGCGTTGATCTCTGGGTATGTCAGTCAGTCACCTTCCCCTTTTCTATATATAGATTATATAAATCTAAATCTCAAATACAGTCCGACATATTTTACATCATACGATAAAGAAACGATACCGCTGTAGATATTTAGAATATAACCGCGCCGTAGCAGTCTCTACGAACTTGCGTAATTTTGACAAGTTTAAAATTTCTCCGCCCACCGCCTCCTGACCTGTCATTCTACCAAGCTCCTCGTAAATTAGACAAAAGTTGTGACGTTCCACTCTGTATTGAATAAAATAATATATAATTTCCAAATTTTGTAACAGCATAAAACGACCTCAACATTTGTTTTAATGAAAATGGATTGAATTTGTGAATTACTAACTTGTAAATTTGAGTAAAAGTAAAAATTATATTTTATATCACTGGTTCCTTTCAAGTTAACTAAATATTATGTTATTATACACATACGTTATCAAAACTACTGAAAAGGATATAAAAACAAGCTAATTATAGAAAAACTTGTTAACTCACTTTGTCAGTTTTTGGTGGTAATTTTGGTGTTAAAAAACTCTTTGAACTAAACTAAAAATCACTAAAAGTGAGTTTAGTCCTGTCAAACGAAGTTTTAAACGTCATAGATTGAATGAATTTCAAGGTAGTAGAGCCACGCTGATTTCAGCACGAATGGGCCGGCTCGACCGGGGCGGTACTACCCTCGCACAGAAGATCAGCGTAAAATGATAGCGATCATGCTGTCGTGTTTCGTTGGTGAGTGCGAGACCAGAGGTCCGATGATGCAGAAGCATCACTAGCCCGTCATGGTATGGGTCACCATGCTGCATTGTTGCATTGTCTGCATTTGCAGTATGGTGACCACCACTCTTGGATTCTGCTCATGCTTTCCATCAGGCAGAGTAGAGTCATTTTGGCAGGGCAAAACCAAAAAAAAAAACTAAATTGAATGCGTCATACTAAAAAAAATAGACGTTACTTGAAAACACATGCAAAAATAACATTTTGGAAATCGCATCACTGAATTGATTGTAAATAGAAGTTGTATGAATTTCAGTTTACTGATATAAGATCTTAATTATCACCATTGTCATCAAATTTGAAACCAGCCTTTTACTTCTGCTCAGAATTACGTTAAAAGAAAATCCAGTAATATTTTATCTGTCTGAACTCAAATTCGATATTTCACAGACGCATCCAAAAAATACCTAGGTTCCAGCATCATGACCTGTTGCATGTAAAAGAAAATCCACTGAGTTTAAAACAACGAAAACCATAGCTTAGTTTACTTGGAGCGTACAACAGCTTTTGAACAAACGTTTTTTAATGATTTTCTCACAATACCTTCCAGCCGTGACTCTCTAGGGAGGGGTACAGACAGATCCATATGTGTTACTCTGAATCTAAATATCTTTCTCTCCCTACAGACTGCTTGATATGACATATAATGTTCCTTACATGTTTGGTGAAAGTCGGTAAAGAGAATTTCTTTTTTAAAACAATTGTTTTTTTTTTCGATGTAAATTGCATTTGAAATGTGTAATTTTTTTTCTAGTAATGTACATGTGCTTTGCAATTAAAAATGTTCTGTGTCTGGGTGTTATTTATAAATACAAGTAGCCTAAAAGAATGAATGGATATCATAGCACAGGCTAGGCCTCATTTAGGTTAACTGTGTATGACCATTTCTAAGGAGTTTTATGGTGGTTTATTGAAATAAATATATAATACGTAGGTAGTATATTACAATATAATGTACATGTCATGTACAATATAGCACAGACATCAAGGACATCGAAATTATCTCATTTAATGGGTATATTAAACATACTATGACAAAAGGGGTAAACATGATATTATCAAAGAAAATATTACGTGTCTTCCAAGCTTAGGGTGAAAACGCCAATTCGCGTCCTTTGCCTAATTGCCGTTTTACCCTACACGTCACGTGATGACGGAAGTGATATTAATTTTGGGTTCCGTAGGGTGAGTAAACAATTGACCGGTTCGTGTATTATTGTTATTTTCCCTTTATACCCCTTTTTCGGGGATTTTGCGTCTTTATTTTGAAAGTAAATCGGCGTGTGTCAACTTTGATCAATTGTTGTGGCGCGAAGGCATTGTGTTAGAACAAAAGGGCTTAATACAATATAATGGGATGATTTACTGGCCATTTTGTATATAGGTTGGTACTATATGTATATGATGCTATATATAGAAACCCGTGTTGGTAACTGTAAGACGACTATATTAATTTTCAGCAGTAGATAGATTCGCATAAACTTGGAACCTTGGCTTGTCACATGTTATGCGGATAGTTGGATTGCTTGGGGTCGATTTCCGGGTCGGACCAAATAATAAATATATAAATAATAAATATTTCGGACACCTAACACACAACGTCATCTAGTCCCAAACTAAGCAGAGCTTGTATTATGGGTACTAGACAACTTATATAAATACTTATATACTTTTTTTTTGTAAATGCATACATATTATACATAGAATGTAAAATGTTTGTATAGTCATAAAAAATATATCCAGTGCAGCTGATGTTAAGTAAATATTAACAGCCAGTGACTTGACTTGCAATTCAAGCCGCCACCCTTGTAGAGTTTAGTGCCTCTGGAATTAATGAAACTATGTATATTTTTTTAATGAATTAATAATCATAAAAAAATATATACATATTTATTTATAACAGTTGTCTAGTGCCAGCATCAATTTGTGATCTAACTTCTTAGAAAATATTTTATGCGTCTAACTGTTTTCAAACAAGTTTGAATTTCATGTTATAATTTATATTATAAATCAAATATTTACTGTTGCACGAAAATTTTACGCTAATTCGAAATATTTGGAATCAACAGTAAGCCCGAATACTTCTACCAACCACAATATTATAACAACGTAATAAACAAAACCAACAACATTGGAAAAGTATTCGGGAGGCGACGTCACTCTTGACACCAAAACTCGAGGGGGGAAGAGGGGATGCTGCGAACTTTTTGATTAATTACATTTCGCTCGCTGTAGAAATATTGCCACATTCCAGGTAGAAGTTACGCGAGAGAAGATAGAGTGAGTATGAAATAGAGAAGGCTGGTTGATGAGTATCTGGCAAGTGGATATTAGATAAGTTTTCTAATTATTATTTTTACGGGAATTAGCGCGATCACTTATTTAAAGATATTACATACCCCTGATTTACCTAATCTTTAAATAAGTGATCCTTATAAGTCTCGTAAAAATAATTATTTTTATACGCGAATGCGAAAGTTAAAAAGTTAGTAAGTTATTTAACGTTGTCATAGATGTGAAGGGCAGCAACGAAGTCCCTTGAAATCGGATGACCCGTCAATTTGTTTGTCCTTATTGCATAAAAACATAAAGTATAATAATGGTAATAAATATTTCGCACATCTAACACACAATGCCATCTAGTCCCAAACTAAGCAGAGTTTGTATTATGGGTATACTAGATAACTGATATAAATCATATACATTATACATAGAAAACACCCAAACTCCGAAACAAACTGTGTACCCTAGAGTTGTTGAAGAATATCTTGAATAATCAGAAAAAAAAAGTATTTATTGAACAAGGATGTCAAAAACAAACAGTAGAAGCTAAGAAAAGAAAGCAAAAGATAACCCTTGTATATTTTATCTAAACAAATTCATTGAGTCAACGACCTGGAACTCACTACCAGCATACGTGTTTCCCCACTATGATCCCGGGTCCTTTAAGCGGGGCGTGAAAAAGCATCTCACCAGGCCGCCTTAGGGTCATCATGCTGCATTGTCCTTATTCGCGGTGAGCATGGTGACCACCACTCTTGGATTCTGCTCATGCTTTCCATCAGGCAGGGTAGTCATTTTGCCAGATACCATACAAAAAAAATTGAGAACACAATATTTTTTTTCAGATTAAAATTCGCATCGCTAATAATGTATCCCGATAAAACCGTATGATATAGTCACAATTGAGCAATTTTAAGAAAAAATATATGTATTGATTCCTATAATCTAGTCTAAGACATTCATGGCTCTAAGTGTAAAGTATGGAGCGCGACTTTCAAGTTTATTACCTGACATGTTTGAAATACCGGTTTTATTGTAGGGAAAGGGGGCGTATAACGTGTCTGTGAGATTTTTTAATCTACTTAATATTTACATTAGATAATAAACTTATTGTGAAGGTCTAAACGGCCCCCCATAGTTTGCTTACAGCTGTACCTACCTATACATAATAAAAGTGTGTAGTTAATATAGTTTTATGAAAGTACTAAGAAAATAATTGATCCTTTTAAGAAGGAGTACGCTCTTTTCTTAAGGGTTTGAAGGTCGTATTGGTCCGGGAATACCGCAGGTGACAATGCATTCCACAATTTTGTTGCGCGAGGCAGAAAGTTTAATGTTTTTTATCACTTTTTTACCCGATTACGGTAAAGCCAAAGGAGGGTTATGATTTTGACAGGCTCCTTAACTACTCATTAGTACTGAACAAATGAGATGTCGTTAGAAGCGTCCTGACTGTCCTCTGGTTTATGCTATATGACGTGTTACTGAATGTAATGTGGCGCCCTCTAGCCGACATAAAGTACTGTATTAAAAAATAAATTTTAGATAAATATGTCGTGTTTGGTATCATTGGAAAGGGCATTACTTGTACATTTCAAAAATACATATATTATTAGTATTTGCTGTGACTTTCTCGTGTCCATATCGGTATTTATTCGATAAGCGTGGTATTTCTATGGTACCTATTTAAAATATACTTTGCAAAGAAATAAATACATATTATAGAGGCAACAAAACATTTTAAATAAAAAGAAAGTAAAAACTAAAACCCAACTACGACAAAAAACGACGCTGAAAAAGCAGGAAACAAGTTTCAAAAGCCGTAGTCACACGTTGTTAACGTGTTATGGACTATGGTACATTACACTTCATGGACTAGCATAAGCAATTACACCTAGACCCAATAAATAGTCATGCTCATAAAATTATGGCAATACTTATATATTATTAAAAGTAGAACCTCATCGTTCTGACTAAGTTGAAATATTGTATTTTGACTAGAACCCAGATAATGTTACTACTTTAACCATTGCGCTTCTGGAGCTTCTCATGGACACCGAATATAATATAATGAACCCTACTTGGGAGTTGAATTCGGATCTTCTAATGATGATTCTAAAACAGTAGAAAATTGCTCCGTCCACTTAGATCCGTATGGAATTTTCATCCAGACTGATCCTCTAGGGGATCTTTTTGGATTTAAATTCCATTTTGATCCCCCAGGGGATTCATATGGAACATATTCATCAACTTGGATCCCTTGCTTAAACAGATGGGGGTTTATTTGGATTTTTTGTTCACACCGATCTTCCTTATGAATTTTCTATACATTTTCATCATTAATTTATAAGTTTTTCTTAACGAAAATTCCCAAAATATTCATATTTTTATTTCGATTTAAATATTGTTTTAATCAATGGATTTAACACTAGGATTTTCAATGCGTTTTGAATTGTGTAGATAATCTTTGTTGGTGAAATGTATTAATAGGCATAGCATTAAAGCTTCATACAATATTGGCCATAAATAGGCATGTTGTGGTGGACAAAAAATCCAAATAAATCCCGCATCGGTTTAAACAAGGGATCCAAGTGGACGAAAATCTTCCAAATGAATCAATGCAATCCAAAACTGATATGGAAAATACATAGAAATATGGAAAATCGATAAATAATACTATTGGAGTAATAAAGCATTTAAACCTTTCGAATAAATAACTCAACACTGATCCTGTAGTTTTGTTTTACATTGTTTTGTTCTAAAATACATAAAACATTTACTTGACTACAATTCTAACGTCAGAATAAATCAACAAATTAATTCCACAGTCACACAAAATATATCTAAAAGCTTTTTGACAATAATCACATTGGAATGCTCGGAATTATAACTAAAAGTTTCTTCAGCCCTCGGATGAACAAAGAATTAAAAGCAATATAATTAAAATGTTCCATCAACAGTGTTTTAATGGACAAAACAGCGAGTTCCATTATACACTATAAGTTTTTACTATAAACAATTTGTTGGAATCTCGCCTCGAATAATCTTAAATACTAACTAAGCCCTGCGGTGTTACCCGCGGTCGTTGTTTTATCTGCCAGTAAAAGCCTAAAAATTGATGGAAGTACCGTATTTACTTTTACGTACATTTAGTAAAAAGCAATTACTTTAAAATTACAAACATTCATTTTAATTTTTATTTGGAAAGATTATTTGTTGTAGTCTTACCTTAAATAACATTTAAAAATTTAAAAAATTCAAACTGTTTTGAAAAGGTTATCGTGCGTTGTATCAATACTAACTTGTAACATCATCATCAACAACCCATAACGTCCCACTGCTGGGCTCGGGTCACCTCTCAAGAGAGGGTAACTTAAATTAATAAGTAATAATGGTGATTATAATAATTATAATAATAAATATTTCGGATATCTAACCCACCATCTAGCGCCATCTAGTCCCAAGCTAAGCAGAGCTTGTATTGTGGGTACTAAACAACTGATATCAATACTTATATACTTTTTTTTTTGTAAATACATAAATATTATAGATAGAAAACACCTAAACTTCGAAACAAATATTTGCAGATCATACAAACATTTGATCCGACCCGGGAATCGAACCCGAGACCTCAAGAACAGCAGTCGCGTACGCTACCACTGCGCCACCGAGGCAGCAGTTAACGGATGTGAAATTTAAATATCGAATAGAAAATAAAAATCCAACTCAAAAACTTTTGTATATTCTTTTAGGTAATATTTTTTTTAAATCATTTTCATTTGACAAGCTAAAATTTAAAATTTAAAAAACCAACTACGCAAGCACTTTATCATTTTGGATACACATAGCAGATTCAAAAAATACAAAAATCAGTCTTAACAGTACGTTATAGTAAACCTGCCATGCAGTTAGAACTGTACACAACTTTGACAGGAGACAGTGCTTCGTTTTGGCATAGAATTAAAAATATATAGACCTTTCACTATTCAAGAACAGAGTTTGGTTTCAATCTTGTGTGATAAGATCAATAAGCTTTGGCAATTAAAACTCCCATTACATGAATTGTAGGAAGGCTATTAATTCGTCGATCGTCGTTTCGGTCACAGGTTGTGTTAAACCCTTTTCAGGAAACACCCTTTGGGAACTACCTTCGTTATTATATACACGCGCATTCAATTCAATGGAAAAGACATCCAAATGGTTTTGTGAACAGTTGCATAAAAGAATACAGCTACAAAAGAATCCTAATCGATTACATTACATCGATAGATCGTTTTTTGTTTTTTCTCTTATCTCATCCACATTTTTTATATATTTTATCATTATTTTCATCACGACGAAGACTTAAAGACTTAAGATTGAAAGACTTTAAACACTTGACATTGGTAGGAGGAACTGATCCGAGAGATCCGGTTGGTTGTCATTTCATCAAAAGAAGAAGAATCCTAATATCTACTACTATAAAAGTGAATATAAGTTGTTTTGTTACGCCTTCACGCGAACTACTTAACCGATTATCATGAAATGTTCTACACATATTCTTGGAGGCATTAGGAGTAACATAGGAAAGCTAGTTAGAAATAATTTTGTTTCAAAGTATTTTAAAAGAGTTATTACAAATCATCACTACAATGGTCTACCTCTATTCAATACGATGCATAAATCGTTTTACACACTTTCATTACCTTTACTTGTATGTTTGTTTGTATGTAACCGACTCCTGCGAACTTGATTTTGTTCAACTTAACTGCTTTTGGTGCTATGTATCTTTTGGTGTCATAAACAACATAACATATACGTTTTTGAATGTCTTAAATGAGGTGTTTTCTGTCATATCTTTCATACGATTTTTGGACGTACCGTACCGACCAAATATCTTCGAAAGCTAAATTATCATGTACCTCATGCTTTTTCTACACTAATACTATTTCTTTTGTTTATTATTTTTAATCATTTAATGAGATATATTTTTTGGCTTATAAAACAGTTTATGTAGTAGTAAACGCTGAAGAAAGATCATTATAACAAACAAAGGAAGTCTCATCTAGCATAAACAAAATCTATAATACGAATCAGGGACAAAGTTATTTCAATTATAATGCAATTAAAATCTAATTTTGTGGGTTGTTAAACTTCGTACAGAGGAATTAAATTAAATTTACAACCACAAATACGGATACCAATTGTATGTTCTATATTTTACCACTATACCTTATATGTATTTACATAATACTAGCTAAACCCCGCGGTGTTGCCCGCGGTTATCGTCGTACCGCGAGTAACGTCGCGGGACAAAATTAGTCTAAAATATTAGCCTAAGTGCCTGGATCATCAGCTACCTGCTAGTGAAAGTCCCATCAAAATTGGTCTAGCCGTTCCAGAGATTACCCGGAACAAACAGACAGACAGACAGGCGAAAAAAATTTTCAATACTGTTTTGATATATGTACCGTGTATACATAAATTTAGTAAAATTTAGTAAAAAGCGGTTATTTTAATATTAAAAACAGACACTCCACTTTTATTTATTTGTATGTATAGATAAATACATTTAGAACCAGTTGCTGAAGTGCCCGATAGACTGTTCTGATACCACTGTTCTTCTAGCGAAAATAAGGTAACTTATCTGTCTTACTTCATACTTATAGGTATTCCACTATTTAAAGAACTTCAATTCATCGATTTCACTCCATCTTCCATCCATCAAAGATAAACTTTAGGTATCTAAAGTAATAAAAGTATGTCAATTGAGTTTCAGTTCAAGAATGTATTTCAACAAGTTTCACCAAGTCCAGACAAACGAGAGTAAAAATTATTCAAGACTATTTACAGTAAACGTTTTAATTACATTTCTTTTTAAAGTAAACTCCCGTATAAGGAATATACATCCTGTATCGCGGGCGACTTTACAAACATATATAAAACTAGCTAAACCCCGCGGTGTTACCCGCGGTTATTGTTGTACCGCGAGTAACGCCGCGGGACAAAGTTAGTCTACAAAAAGTAGCCTGAGTTACTCCCTGGATCATCTGCTACCTGCCAGTGAAAGTCCCGTCAACATGGGTCCAGCCGTTTCAGAGATTACCCGGAACAAACAGACAGACAGACAGACAAAAAAAAATTTAACTACATTTTTGGTATATGTACCGTATTAACATACATATATGCATTTATTAAAAAACGGTTATTTTAATATTACAAACAGACACTTCAATTTTATTTATTTGTATTGATTGATACAAAGAACACCCAGACTCGCAACAATGTATGTATCACAAAAAGTGTTGTCCTATGTGGGATTTGATCCCACAACACTTAGCGCATTAGAAAGCGACGTGATGACCGATTAAACTACAAAGCCATCCGTGCAGAAGGTTTTGATCTTCTTTCATAAAAACTAGAACTACTCACATTAAATGCCTATATACGCATTAAATATATACAGGTACAACCGCAAAGATAGCTTGTCTATACAAATAAATAAAATTGGAGTGTCTGTTTGAAATATTAAAATAACAACTTTTTAATCAATGCATATGTATGTATACACGATACATATACCAAAAATGTTGTTAAAAAAATTTTTGTCTGTCTTTCTGTCTGTCTGTCTGTTTGTTCCGGATAATCTCTGGAACGGCTGGACGGATTTTGACGGGACTTTCACTGGTAGGTAGCTGATGATCCGGGGAGTAACTTAGGCTACTTTTTTCAGACTAACTTTGTCGCGCGGCGTTACTCGCGATACAACAATAACTGCGGGTAACACCGCGGGGTTCAGCTAGTATAACATAAAGTATGTTCACCAAGTAGAAATTTATGCTAACATCTCCCTAAAGTACCATAAAGCTTCTAACAGAATTAAAATAGGATCCTGTACATTTGAATTTAGATATGAGTAGTTTTGCGAACACAATAAAAGTTGCAGAACCTGATCAACAAATGGTTTTGCTCTTAAGATTAGACTTCAAGCGTGATCACATAAATTAAAAACATTTTATGTAAACTGTTTTAGAGTTGAGATCGCGTGGGAAACGTAGTTTAAGCCCACAGGCTAAAAGGAGTGATGATTTACGCAAGATGGCTGGCAGACGCTGGATACGTGAAGCTAAGGATCAAACCAAGTGTCGTGCATTTGGAGAGGTATATTTCCAACAGTGGACTGTGTTACATGATGATGATAATGAATATTGTAAAAACAAATCTTCATGAGGACAGATAAGAACGATAAGGATATTTGTTACAAATGGACGGATGGTTTGATAAATAAGTAAATAAATATTTTCTTCCATTTAACACAGAACGACATCTAGTCTCAAACTAAACAGAGCTTGTACTATTGGTATTAGATAACTGATATTAATACATACTCGTTAATACTCTTTTGTAAATACATACAAATTATATATAGAAAATATCCAAACTCTAAAACAAATATTTGCAGATATACAAACATTTGGTCCGACTCGGTAATGTAACTCACGACCTCAAAAACTCTACATAATAAATTTCATGTAAATTTTGGAGATTCAGATCATATATAGTCGAGTCTACCCGGAGTGGAAGCACGTATAATAAAGTAGCAGTTGAGATGGACCAGCCACGTAAGATTCGAGAAAGGTTCGAGACTGCCCGTGTGAAGGAGCTTGACGTGAAGCGTCAAAAGCGCAAAACCAGGCCCAAGATCTCGTACACCTATACCTTTAACTCAAACAACCAGCTCTACTGTGCGCAATGCAATCGGATCTTCAAAACTAGGTTTGGTTTTGCTAGCCATATCAGAGCCCATTAAAGGAATAATCCAGAATGAACAGGAGAGAGTCGCCATCACTGAATAGGGTGTGGATGGATACATACATATTGGCTATAGTATGAATGGCAACCATAGGACAATAACATAAAATGAAATAATTACAAAATAAATAAAACAAACCAAGCTTAATCTTTCAGAATAACTGGAGCTTCACATCGTGAATCACAATTTTAAAACAAATAAAAAATAGAGTAGCTAACGGCAGCACTTTCCTTAAGAGACTTCATTTAATCTCGACTCTGACTTGTGCTAAATTGCTGACATCAATTCAAGTGATTACTGTACCCTCTTCTACAGTACTGTTTTGTGTACTGTAGTACTTCTTATCTTGAGTAACTGCGATATGAAAAGTTAGCTGAGATTTTTATCTATATACTGTTTTATGACGTGAAATTTAGCCCGAGTTAATAAAGTGTGTTTATAATTTAAAAGTTTAAAGAACAGTTCATACAGATATCAATTTACCAAAAACTATGACAGTTTTCTATTGTTACAGCCCTGACGCTTAGGCTACACGTATGCTTGTCTGTTTCTGGTACTTTTCTTATGGCAATTTCAGGACATCTCCACAGAATAACTGATAGTACAAACACATCACCAATTGGTGGGTAAATATTTTCCGTAGACAACCTCTTCCAAACCATCACACGCATTCGCTCTTTAAATTCCTATGAGTCTTTAATAATCCATCCTCTCTAAGTTGGAAAGACATCGAAGCATGTCCTTTTCAATGCTTGTCATTACATCTTCTTTCAGTCAGCTCCAAAACTGTTAATTCAATATACAAACGAACTCAAAGTTTACAAACTAGTAATGAATTTTGAACCTAAACTCAAGGCAGATCAGCTCGGGTCTTTCCCAGTATGTTTTGAATTTTATTGACCCTGCATTATACAAATTCACATAATATATGCAGGGCATAATAATATTTGTTACATTTAAAATATACGGCTCGAAGGGCCGAAGTTATAAAAGGAACTAAAAGGTTGATATTTTATGTGTTAAAGTTTGACAGCAAATAGGTAGTGAATAAAGTAAAATTTCTGAACGAAATTCTCTTTATTTCTTAATACTCCTACAGTATAAAATAGTAGTAATAACAGTACAGTGGTTTCAATTATACAATGTTCTATCTAAATACTAGTTAAAAGCTATTTAATGTCGCTCAAATACAGCCTGCAGTCGTTTTTATTAACCTGCCTGTCTGATTTTATTATTCCATGTTAATAATGCCTTACTTTCACTCGTTAAAATTGTGTGTTTTTTAAATTGTGAGGGTATATAATAAATAGAATACCAATATGATTAATGTAATTCAGAAGTATGTAACCTCATTAAAATTTAACAACAGTGTACCTTGAGGAATTCACCTACTACAGGTACATTTGATTTCTTTATATAATATGTATATATTTACAAAAAAAAGTATATATGTATTTGTATCAGTTGTCCAGTACCCATAACACAAGCTCTGCTTAGCTTGGGACTAGATGGCGCTGTGTGTTAGATGTCCGAAATATTTATTTATTTATTTGTATACGTCTCACCCGCTATTTGACGACCAACTTTTGTACGGCAAGAGCTCATCATAGTTTAATGCACCAACTGGTGACTCTTTGTCTCTGGTGACTTCCAAGACTTTTCACGAGCAAATTTTTTTTTTAAATATCCAAAAAGTCTGCTGCTGTCATCATTATTGGATTTACTTCAATGTTCATAAAATATTCAGAAGTAAACACCGATCGATCCTGATTGTCTTAAGGTAAATAAAATTGTGTGTCTCACAAATCTTACAACATCAAATTGACATTGCTTTTAAGAAATAATATATCATTCTGGGTAAGGCAATGCTATTAAGCAAATTGATTTTATTAAATAAAATAGGTACCAATAATGAGTTTCTAAAAGTAAATTTTATCTTCAAACTAAAGCAAACCAACAAAGATCTCGTCAATACTTTTCTAAACGAACTTAAAACGAAAACTCCTAAAAACGAATACCTACTTAACATACGTGTTTATACCTTTTCAAACGAAAAGGCAAACGTATTAAAACACGACTCTTTCAGTAGCTATGATACCAACCAACTCCAAAATTCCAAAATAAGGGGTTGATATTTCACCCCTAACACGTAAAGTTATCCCTCGTGAGCTGTAAAACTACCCTTTCTTATTCGAGTACTGCCTGGGGATATAGCCTAGAGCCTAGGGGAAGTCTGTCATAGACTCGCTGCAGTTTTAAAGAATTGTGCAGAAGGGAAAGTTTGTTGAATTTTATTGGAACGAAGTTCCGTATGGCGCGTTTTTTAAATTCTTTTTTCGAATTTCAATTCACTGCTATATTTCTCTATTGCCAAAATTTAATCGTGACCCATCATACGCCTACTTTCTTACAGACATTCAAATACTATTAGGTCGACATTCGCTTGAAATATGCATTTTCATGGTAGCGGCCTTGTCTGTCATTTAATTAGATTATTATTTAAATTTCATAGATCTCCGACCAGTATCGACGTAGCTTGCTTATTATTTAAAAAGTCCTAAGCAGTAAAGGAGCGAAACCTTTGTTGTTTTGACGGTATCAAACGATTTATCGGCAAAGTTGGTCATGATTCAAGTGTGTCGATGGTACTATTTTTAAAATTGGAAGTTCTGTTACAACATTTTTAGCTTCCGTGTAGGTATTTTTTTTGTGTAATCTCTGAATTAGATTGACGATGAGATCGTTACAGAATTGAATGTTCAGTTGCAACAAAAGTAAAAAAATCTAAATATGTAAGAAATGCCCTGGCATTGGGATCAGATCACCTAACTTTAGGTGGTAAATAACCAGACTGCTGATAAAGATAGAAGTATGTTTATCAGTAGTATATTTCTAAATACCTGCATACATATGAAAGATAAATTAAACCCAAACACAGAACAAATGACTGCGGTCATCACAGAATTATTCGCCTTGGGTAGGAAGTCATGACTATCAGGGTTACTTACCACTAGACCAAAACTAGACCAGATGCATAAACAACTTTAATTTTTATCCAAATTACAGTGTTAAAGTACTTTTAAAATTGGAATATAAATTTATTAACTCAAATAGTGAACTGACAAAATTCCATTCTGAAGCGCAGCGCTAATATCCACGAACGCACGTGTTGCCTAACTAATCGCCGGTCGTACGTCGCATCCGGCTCTCTTTACGGCCTATTAGCAATGAAGGAGTTTTACAACCATTCTCTATCCTGTTATTACGAGTATTTTTATATCACCTGCGTCACACCATCTGTCTGTGACGTCACATTAATTGTAATGTAACGTGTTTATGGCATACTTTTTTGCTTAATACTCGTTTTATTGGAGTGGCAAATCGTTCTTTCCATGCAAATGTTTTATTATGTTTTGTTTTTGTCATTTAGATTTAAGATTTCGTGTGTATTATTGCATTGTGTGATTAAAATAATAATTTGTTTTAAATGTATGATTCACTAAAGTTAATGCAAACAAAACACTTTTGAGAGCCACGCTTCAGTATGAATGGGCCGTGCCGGCTCGACCGGAGTGACACCACGGCCTCACAGGAAACCGGTGATCCATCCCCCAAAGGCCGGCAATGCACTTGTCACGCTTCTTGTGTTGCAGGTATCCAGAGGCGGTACTCGCTTACCATTAGGCAATAGATCTGCTCACTTGCCCGCCTATTCCAAAAAATAAATACTAGCGTAAACTGCCCATCTCGTGACGGAATAATTCATTCTATGGGTGTTGTAAGAGTCGCCTTAGGAAGCACCATGGTCAACCAGAGAGAGAGAAAAAAAAAGAAAGAGAAGGCAAATTTAAACAAATCGTTTATCTACCCGTCTACCCAGCGTGATATAGTAAGTCAAAACCTTCCTAAAGAGAAGCCTATATCTAGCAAAAGACCGCTAGATAGCAAAAATAATGACTCGGTACAAAACAGTGCAACAATTGATATAAGCTTTTCGCAAGCAATGAAATTTAAACTAATTTCATATATTATTATGGCAAATAAGAAACCACAACATACGCGGAACAAACAATTGCGAAATTCGATAATTAATGCCAGACAAAGTTTGCCGTTGAACAATATTATACAATGCATGCGCGACACAATACCCAATTACTGCACGCAGCACGCAGAAACAGCGCAACTCATTCATGCAAGAGCTTGTTAGACGATCGTCTATGTCTAGCTTATAGGGGTGTTCCTCTAATGCTGTACTCGGTTGTTCAATGCCATTTTATTACTGAGAGGACGAAATTCACGATATTTTTTTAGTGTTATAAATATTAAATTTTATCTTTTTTATAATTATGTTAACATAAATTTTTCATTTCATTCAAATCCATTTCAGGAATGAGGAGTGGATCAATTTTACACAATATGATCCAAATTTATTCTTGAATTTTGTGGGCTGTGTCTGTACCAGATAGACAGATGCACGTTTAATTTTAATTTTGAATATTTTATTATAAAATTTAAAAGAAAGAGAGTCTAAATATTATTTTAAGCAGTTATACAGCTGGCTTTATAGACTATCAAGTGTAGTAAATCTGCCTTAACGGAACTCAACTTTAACTAGAGATGAGAGAAGGGTGAGCACCTGTGCGGGGGAGGCCAGACGTCAGTTATCGATTATTCGAGAGTGAATACAGAGAACTTGTTCGGGACCCGGGAGCATTGCCTTTACAAACGTCCCGGTGAATATTATCAACCTTATGACACATGTCACACAGTCCAATTTGAATCTGCATTCTACATAAATCAGTCGTGCTCATCCATGTGTCTATAATAACACTTCAATCCATCAAATTACAACTTAAAATTCACAGATCTAAAGTTGAAATTTGTTTGGGAAGTAATGCAGACTTGTATTACGGAATCAATTTGTGTTTATGAAAAAAACTTCAGAGTACAATTCCCTGTAATATTATGGTTTGCTTCGGAATTAAGGAAGGATGAGATTTTTTGTATGATAATGAATGTTTATTCAGAGTTACTTTTGAAGTTGGATGTGTGACGGATGTTTGTGATGTGGGTGAAGAACTTCGCTCAGATATTCGGAGGCAAAAATAAGTTCATTTCAAGCTCCAAAGCTGACTTTTTCCTTCGAGAATTTGCCAATTACTTACATAACTCTCGAGTAAATGTAAAAAGCTTTGGGATCAAGACAAATAAAAGGTAAACTTTTCTATTAAACTTTTAACTCTAGAATTTCAGTGTGAAAATACATATATCCTAGAGAAAAGTACATCTTCCAACAGGATAATGGAATTTCCCTTTTAGTAAGAAGGGTTGATGGAATTGTCTGAAGATTGAAATAGTAGGTAACGCTTAAAAACTAAACTTAGCTTAGTTAGTAGTATTGTAGGTAGTAGAGCCACGCTGATTTCAGCACGAACGGGCCGGCTCGACCGGGGCGGTACTACCCCCGCCCAGAAAATCAACGTAAAATGACAGCAATCATGCTGTCGTGTTTTGTTGGTGAGTGCGAGACCAGAGACCCAATGATGCAGAAGCATCACTAGCCCGCCATAGTGTTGGTCTCCATACTGCATTGATGTATGGTGACCACCACTCTTGAATTCTGCTTATGCTTTCCATCAGGCAGAATAGAGTCATTTTGGCAGGGCCAAACATAAAAAAAAATACTAAATTAAAACCTACGAATGAAATACTGTATTCGCTATTGATTTAAATTAACGTTAGAGTGGGTAAAGTTTTCGGGAGTTCTATCTCTCACTTACTATTATATTCAATATGATATTCAAGACAAAGCAACGCAGTTTTGTCTCTAAGTTGTAGGTATCCAAAGTAGACGGATATATACCATTACCAATCAATTAGTATCACTTAACCGTATAAGAATCTGATGATTTTGAGAAGTGTTTTATGTTACTTCCCCAACTGCCTTTAAAAGTCAACTGCTGAACTTTTGCCTCTTCGTGGTTAGCAGACCTTTAAAAGTATTATACCTACTGCAAGCAGGTTACATTTTTTCTTCTATTTAAAAAAATACGAAAGGTTTTCGGTGTAAAAACAAAGGCAGTGTTAGCTAAACAATAACGTCATAGCTGAGATGGGTCGGTTAGTAAGAAAGTTAAGAGTGCAGCCGGGTAGAACTGGTGATAAATTTTGGACCAAATTTCGACTTTTTTTCATCTGCAAAGTTTTATGGAGATGATAATAAATTGCAATACATCTTAACTAAGAAATTGCAATGACCTGGTTAGATGTGTCAAAAGTCTTAAAAACTTTTGAATAAAGTAATAGATGTGCATACACTATTTTGTTTAATGGAGTTAAGTAAATTATCATTAAGATATACGATGATACAAGTAAAAATTGTTGTCTATAACATAACGTCTGTAACTTAACAACAAAATTTTGTGTGGATGAGCCAATCTTCGAAATAGTTGGACACAGAAGAAAGCTGGTGTATTTTTTTTGTTGCTTTTACAAAACGTATGAGCTTACAGAAGGCCCAAACCTTGTTGTGGCAGGGTAATTATGTCTCTCGACCTTCAGAAGTCCATCAACGTCGCCTGACGTGTCTAATAAGTAGGCAATCAAGTCACGATCTGTCATTTTCTTTATGCTATATCGTAACAATATGATTAAATCTTTTTCAACACACTACAAATCTAACTTAATTTACAGCTAAATAAATCGAATGAACTCAATATTAATTCAACCAATATCCATCCGCACTTCACCGCCTCTTCAGCGCATAAAATTCCGCTACTCATTCCCATGATACTGCCTGAATCATCAGTCAGTTTTCAATTCGATTACACTTGTCTCTCGCATTACAAGTCGAATCATCCCTTGATTGGCATCGATAGCTTTAAATCGAACTGAGGTTTATTTAAATGTAACGTAACGAGAACGATCTGGCAATTTTTTTTTTTTTTGCCGGTTATAGAACTTTAAACATATTTGAATATTTGAAAATTGTTTGTGTATTGTTTTACAAAGGTTATTCATTTATTACCTCTTTTCTACCCTCTTCGATTCTTAATTTTAACACTTTTAAGAAACAATAACTATTAGTTATTATATTATTTCAAACTGATACGTATTTCCACCAATGAGGTAGTTAGTGATTTAATGAAGCGAGATTATAAATTTTCATACATTTCTTTTGTGAAATAATTTACCCTTTTTTGAATTATATATTTTTCATTATGCCCTATTTATTTTTAAAGGCATTAACATTTTTTTATATATGGTTCTGCCAAAGATAGTCTACTCTGCCTGATAGAAAGGATAAGCAGAATCCAAAAGTGGTGGTCACTGCAAATGCAGACAGTGGAACAGTGAAGTATGGTGACCCATACTATGGCGGCCTAGTAAGATGTTTCTGCGTCATTAGGCCTCCAGTCTTGCAAACGCCAACGAAACACGACGTTGATCTTCTGTGCGAGGGTAATACCGCCCCGGTCAAGTTAGTCCGTTCGTGTTGAGATCAGCGTACTACTACCTTTCAAAATCAATTCAAATCAAAGAATAGAATTGGCGCGTTGAAGTCCTCGTCACGTGTCCGTCACGATCATGAATAAAAAATATATCCATTCCAAATATGTATATTTCGTCCATTAGTTTGTTAATCGGAGCTCACCGTTCGTATTTAATGAAATTCGATTCGAAATGAAATAAAATCATTTCATAAATTGATAATGTTTTGTATTACGAAGGGGATAAAGATTTTGCTTATTATATTGCACTATCATTATTGCATTATTATCATTCCTTCTAATCATCTTTATCAGCCTAAAATAGTCAACTGAACTGGACACAGGACTCTCTTATTGCGCGCCACTTAGTTCGATCCCCGGCATTCGTACGATGATTTTACTTATTATTTTAATGTAAATTATATTTATATTTTACTAATTTGCTTTTCCCCGCAGTTTTACTTGAGGTTTTAGATGCATAATATACTTAGTGCACAATGTTAGAGAATTCTGTTTTTGCTGCTGTGAAAAAATCAAAACAGATCAAAATCGGTCCTACCGTTCTTGAGTTGTAAATTGGTTAATTGCCTTACTTTACTTTATTTGTAATTCTACCTTCTGTTCAATGTAACCTTTACAGCAAACATTTCGTCATGTCTTCTTTATCTGCCGCTTTCTGTTCGATGATCCGAGTCAAGAACCTTTCATCATCATCAGTCTACCGCAGTTCACTGCTGGACATGGGCCACTTTAATTTCCCGCCACTTAGTTCGATTCTCGGCTTCTCGTATCCAGCTCCTGCCAGCCGTCTTGCGCAGATCATCACTCCACTTGGCCTGTGGATCATACACAATCATCATTATCTCTGCTAAAAAATGATAAAAGTCTCTACATAATTACCGGTTGAGCTTTGAGTTTTACCCGCATCGTTTTATATCTTTTAAAGACTACTTCTGCATTTAGGAATATACGTCCTTGGGTCGCAGGGGACTTTACAGACAATATGAAACGGCCATAAAGAACACCCATACTGAGAACAACAATGTTAGGATAACACAAAGTGAGGGATTTGAACTCATAACACTTGGTGAAGTAGAAAGCGGCGTAGCGACCGCTTAAACTAAGGCCAACCAGTCATTCCTGAAATCCTGACAAACTGCGAGATATGTGGGACTCTTGATGATGTCCAACACTTGCTGACGGAGTGTTAAGTATCGAACACAAAGGGAGGCGTTGATGCGTAAATACGATTTCAATAGTTATGATGTTGGTATGTTGATTAGCATTTTAAGAAACCCAACCTCAAGTGGTGCACTTGACTTATTTGGAATATTTACGCATCAAAAGCTTTGACTTAATGTTATAATATTAAATAGAATGTAACATAGGATAAGGTACGATGGAACTAACATATGAACATGTAATAAAAGTCTCTAAATTAATAAAGATTAAAAAAAAAAGAATCCTGACAGAGCTTAGCTTGTTTTTTTTTAATATTGTTTTTTAAACGAATCATAGCTAGATAGATTTATCGTCCCCGAAACCCTCTGCATACTAAATTTTACGAAAATCGTCTTTTCCGAGTCTTTTCCGAGATTCAGATTACCTATATATATAGAATTGTTTTTTTAAAGAAATTAGATTGGAAGGATATCTTCATCAATACCTTGCCAAAAGATTATTTTCCCTGCTCAGCTTCCGTGGGATAGCTAGCAGCTTCCCCGCTAATCACCAGTATTATTATAATGGCAACAAATAAGTCAGTCCACGGACATAATGCCCCGAAGAAAAAGTTTTACCATAACTTACAATTACTTATTAATGCTCAAATGTTTCGGGTTCATTAGCGAATAAAAAAATATTATTATGTTACTAATAATTTAATTATTCTCCCTCAAGTTTTATAATTAAACTTAATGTGAAAGGGCCCGGCCATAAACAGGCGATGGCCACCTACCGACATTACAGGAGTACCACGGAAGCAAGAGCTATCAAGAGGAAAAACCTTGTGAAATTATAATTACTAATTCACTAAATGGAAGTTCAACTTATGTTGGATACTGCACCATTCGTTATATATTATTTCGCTAGACATTTTCTTATTTAATTTGTTAATGTTGAGCGTAGTTTTTTGTCCGTACCCTTGTTAATGTTATTTTCTTTATACGGTTAAGAACACGTTGCTTACATTCGCAATGGCATATTTTTTGTTTAAAGAAGTAGAAAACTCAGTAAATAAACCATACCACTTTATTTGAAAACAGTTCCATCTAACGGCTAATGTAAGAACTAAATTACATTACAGTTTGTTGTCAGTTTTAAATTTAAGGTACCTGGTTCGATTAATAATTCATAGATGTCACTCAAGTTCCAGTATTTACGAGTATTGTTGTAAATGTTACTTTTTTACCCGACTACGGCAAAGCCAAAGGAGGGTTATGATTTTGACAGGCTATGTATGTATGTATGTATGTTTTTTTTTTTTGTGCAGAGGTGGAAAAAAATACTTTTACGTATCATCAGGACTGGATGTTCCGCCTGGTATGTCGGACTCGAGAATCTCCATACCGACTAAAAAAAACCCTCCTCTGTCTTCTGCCTCTGCTGCCCCCGCGGACCCGCCGTTAGGCATTACTTCACGGGCGGAGGCTTTAGCTGACGCTCTTCCCTCTTGAATTCGAAGCCTTTGCTTCCTTACTTCTAACTGTGCTTATTTTTTGTTCGCTGCCTTTCTTTCCGGCGAAGGTCTTGGAGGACTTCCGTTGCGAATGTGCTAGTTGCCTCCCATGCTGCTTTTGATGAGAGCATCATCCTCACTAGGTTGTCTGGTCTCACTTTCTGTTTGAGGGCAGTTTCCAGGGTATCCCGCTGCGAATTGAAGCAGGGACACGCGAAGAACACGTGTTCCGCATCTTCTACAATACAATTGTATGTATGTATGTATGTATGTATGTATGTATGTATGTATGTATGTATGTATGTATGTATGTTCATTTGTTCCCTCCTAGCTCCTTAACTACTCATTAGATTTGGACAAATGAGGTGTCTCTAGAAGCGTCGTGATCGTCTTCTGGTTATAGGCTATATGACGTGTCACTGAATCTAATGTGGCGCCCTCTAGCCGACATAAGGTACTGTATTAAAAATAAATTTGAGATAAATATGACGTGTCTGGTATCATTGGAAAGGCCGTCACTTGTACATTTTAAAAATACATATATTATTAGCATTTGTTTGTGACTTTGTCCGTATTTATTCGATAAGTGTGATATTTCTATGGTATGCTTATTTGTTCCCTCATTTTTTCTAAACTAGTCAGAATAAGACAAATGAGGTATCGATAGAAGCGTCTTGATTGCCCGTCGATAATAGGCTATGTGACGTGTCAATGAATTTAATGTGGCGCCCTCTAGCCGACGTAAAGTAGTGTATTAAAAAATAAATATGAGAGAAATATGCCGTGTTTGGTATCATACGAAAGGGCGTTACTTGTAGATTATAAAAAAATATATATATTATTAGCATTATCTCGTGACTTTGTCCGTATTTATTCGATAATTGTGATATTTCTGTGGTATCTATTTAAAATATACTTTGCAAAGAAATTAGTATTATAGAGGCACCAAAACATTTTAAATAAAAAAAAGTTAAAACTAAAACCCAACTACGACAAAAAACGACGCTGAAAAAGTATGAAACAAGTTTCAAAAGCCGTAGTCACGCGTTGTTGAAGTGGTATGGACTATGGTACATTAATAAGATTCAAAAGCCGTAGTCCATGTAGTGTAATGTACCATATGATACATATCACTTTAACATCGCGTGACTACGACTTTTGAAACTTGTTTCATACTTTTTCAGCGTCGTTTTTTGTCGTAGTTGGGTTTTAGTTTTAACTTTTTTTTATAAACATTTATCTGTTTATTAATATTCTATTCTAACCTAACTGCTGGACATGGGAGTTTTATTTAGTAACCAAATAATTCCTAAAAAATAATCCACAATATGATGTTAGGGTCAGCGCCGACGTAGACGTAGTAACGGCGAAGTGGTTATTCAGTGAGAATTTAAATTCAATCTAGTTTTTCAGACTTTCGCATAGTAACCGGAACTGACACGGCTCAACGTGTTCCCCGAAGCACAGGGAGTCAATGTGTAGAGAATGGTGGTCACCCGTCCAAAATCTCTGGCCAGGATTGCTTAACTTTGCAATATCTTAACCTACTCGGTTCCCACTTAGATAAGACATGTAAAGGTTACATACTAACATCAAAAAATCCTTTATTATAATTTTTGCCTGTCCGTTTGTCTGTATGTAATTCTGGCTTCTGGCTAATATCAGGAATAGTTAGACCGATTTTGACAGGACTTTTCACTTTCATAGTTGATGATATAAGGTGCCTACTCCTAACGGTATTACCTAGATTACTACATAGGCTCTTTTTTTAGACTAGCTTCGCCCTGCGGCGTTACCTACCCAAGGTTGTTGTAAAACTATAACAAAAAGCGTGGAGAACACTGCGCGTTTTTCGCGGCAAATAGTAGCCTATGTGTTAATCTAGGGTGTCAGCTTCCTGCATACCAAATTTTATCAAAATTGGTCCAGTCGTTTGCGCGTGAAAAAGTGACAAACATATACGCGTGTGTTTGTGCGTACAAACTTTCACCTTTATAATATTAGTGTGACTAGTTGTTGCCCGCAGCTCCGCCCGCGTATATGTCGGTTATTGCGGCTATGTGTTATTCTGATGTATAAGCTATATTACTGTAAAGTTTTATCCAAATCCGTTCAGTACTTTTTGCGTGAAGAAGTAACAAACATACATACACACTCACAAATTTTCGACTTTATGTATTAGTGTGATGTGTGATTATTGTGATGTCCATGTGGACGTCTTTTGTCTAAGATGATAAAGATTGAATTGGTTAGTAAGCTTAAACTACTTTTGTACCTACCTGTAGTTTTTACCTAGAGTTTCTATGCCACTATTGATAAACGTTACATACTGGAATCATAAAATATTTTAACCGACTTCAAGAACAGGAGGAGGTTTCTCAAATCGACCGTATATGTATATTTTTTTTTTTATTGGTGTTCGCGGAATACGTCGTCGTTTATGAACTGAATTTGATGATTCTTTTTTTAATGAAAAGGAGATGTCCCAACGGTGGTAACATGATAAGGACATTAATATCTGATGATGGCATCCAAGAGAAATCGAATCGAACCTTGAAGTCGGTTTTATTTTTGTTAAAATTGTTGTTATATCTTTCAATAACAGTTTCTAGTATGATGATTTGACCAAAAACTTTACAACTTTACTTTTTTTTACTTACTTTTTACTTTTTACTTACTTTAGTTCACCGGGGAAGAGCCACGCTTCGGCATGAATTGGTCGGCTCGACCAGAGTGATACCGCAGCCTCACAGAAAATCGGTTTGAAATAGCGACTGCGCTTGAACCTGGAGGCTCATGCACCAAACTCTCCCTCATCCCTTCCTCCATCCCCCAAAGATCGGCAACGCACTTGTGACGCCTCTGGTATTGCGGGTGTCCATGGGAAATCGCTTATCATCAGGTGACAAGTCTGCTCGTTTGCCTCCTATACCATTAAAAAACTTTTTGTATTTCTACCAAATGAGTTTCCACTTACTACACAATCTTCTTTACACGCGAAATTTTCTTAAAATCTGCATATAGAGTTATCTTCACAGGCACAGTTTCACCAGTCCTTGTGTATCCCTAATTAAAAGATAAAAGTTGCTGTTATCAGTAACTTTATCAGCCATTGGTGAAACTGGCCATGAGTCAAGAATATATTTAACATAAACTTCTTGAGAGTTCCCCATGTCGACGTCAGTAGCACACATTATTACTGAGAAAGTAAATACAGCACGTACGTAATGCATGAAAGCAAATCATTGATATTCCAACAGCGGAATTGTCTTGGAAATCACACAAACCTTAGATGGTTACCATGATTGAAGTTGAAACATTCTTTAAAAAAATCTGTGTTCTATTCATCATCATTTTAATTGTATACAGGACCCTGAAATTTGAGATAACTGAGAAAAGATTTAGAAGTATTTTTAACCGACTTAAAAAAAAGAGGTTTTTCAATTCGACCGTACATTTTTATTTTTTACTAGCTGAGCCCCGCGGTGGTACCCGCGGTTATTGTTGTACCGCGAGTAACGCCGCGCGACAAAGTTAGTCTAAAAAATGTAGCCTAAGTTACTCCCCGGATCATCAGCTACCTGCCAGTGAAAGTCCCGTCAAAATCCGTCCAGCCGTTCCAGAGATTACCCGGAACAAACAGACAGACAGACAGACAGACAGACAGACAGACAGACAGACAGACAGACAGACAAAAAATTTTTTAACTACATTTTTGGTATGTGTATCGTGTATACATACGTATGCATTGATTAAAAAACCGTTATTTTAATATTACAAACAGACACTCCAATTTTATTTATTTGTATAGATGTTTATTCGCAGATAGCTTCGTCGTTTATGAACCGATTTTGATGATTCTTTTTTTAATGGAAAGCAGATGTTCCAACGGTGGTACCATAATAAGGACATTAATATCTGATCATGGCATCCAAGAGAAATCGAGTTGAACCTTGAAGTCGGTTTTATTTTTGTTAAAATTGTACTTGTTATAGACAAGTTTGGATTGGAAGTAACTTCATATTAGTCGTCATCAACATGGTCATGTGACGTCATAACGCGATAACTCATTGGTGCGGGCACAGCCAGTATAATTATCACAGGTTGTCAAAATATGTAACAAACAAATTATAATTCAACTAGCTGACCCACGCAACCTCGTTTGCGCCTTATATTGCCCGTAGCGTGAAAATTTCCCCCGTTATTGAAACATTCTTCATTGTTGCTCCGCTCCTATTAGTAGTAGCGTGATGATATATACCCTATAGCCTTCCTCGATAAATGGACTATCCAACAACGAAAGAATGTTTCAAATCGGACCAGCGGTTCCTGAGATTAGCGTGTTCAAACAAACAAACAAACAAACTCTTCAGCTTTATATATTAGTATAGATTAAGTAATTAACTTAGGATTAAACAATGAATTTGACAAATCGAAAACAATAACTTTCACATTAATTTTCGTTGCTATATTCTGTCGGTCGGTGTGTTTCTTTGTTTCATCAAAGTGCCTTATTGTCAAGAAAACCAGACCTGAACCACTCATCATATATGACTCATTTGATACATTACCCATTATACATTGGAGGAAAACCTTCAGCAATTATAATGTAATGCCGGATCAAATTTTTTCATCGTTCCAAGCTATTAACTTCCTTCATCTATACAAATAAATAAAATTGGATTGTATGTTTGTAATATTAAAATAACCGCTTTTTACTAAATGCATATGTATGTATACACCTATCTTTCTGTTTTGTGGTATACACGGTACATATACCAAACATTTAGAAAAAAAAAAATCTGTCTGTTTGTTCCGGGTAACCTCTGGAACGGCTGGGCCGATTTTGACGAGAGTTTCACTGGCAGGTAGCTGATGATCCAGGGAGTAACATACGCTACTTTTTTATACTAACTTTGTCCCGCGGCGTTACTCGACTTACGACAATAACCGCTGATAACACCGCGGGGCTCCGCTAGTCTATAAATAAATACGAGAAGAAAGCTCAAAAAAACATGAATAATAACTATTACCACTAGTATTATGTTATTTCTTATTATGTGATTTTAATTAAGCAATGAAGTCAATTATATTAATATAGGTAATAATAACCGGAACATTACCAATCATTACCATCCCACGTGAGAGTAACAGATTAATGGCGAAGCCGTAGAGAAAGGCATTAAATAAATAATACCGACATCTGCAATAACTAACTTAGCATAAGTATTGCACGATTATCTTCAATACGTGATTTTCATTAACGACCTGCAATTAACTCTCAGTAGCTATTTGTGTTCATCGAGTAAGCGATAAAACAGAAAGTCGTCCTGTCTAAAGAGTTAAGTAAGAAAGAGAATAAACGTCGTTGCACTCTTTATAGAAACACTAGCTGACCCACGCAACTTCGTTTAGCGTTTCAGCGTAATAATGTCCCCCCCGTTTTCGTAACATTCTTCATTTCTGCTCAGCTCCTATTGGTCTAAGCGTGATGATATATAGCCTATAGCATTTCTCGATAAATGGGCTATCTAACACTGAAAGAATTTTTCAATTCGGACCAGTATCTTCTGAGATTAGCGGGTTCAAGCAAACAAACAAACAAACTCTTCAGTTTTAGATCTAACTAGCAGACCCACGCAACCTCGTTTGCGTCTCTTATTGCCCGTCGCGTGATAATTTTCCCCCGTTTTCGAGACGTTTTTCATTGCCGCTCCGCTCCTATTGGTCCGAGCGTGATGATATATAGCCTATAGTCTTCTTCGATAAAGGGGCTATCTAACACTGGAAGAATTTTTCAAATCGGATCAGTAGTTCCTGAGATTAGCGCGTTCAAACAAATAAACAAACTCTTCAGTTTTATATCTATACTAATACTAGCCGACCCACGCAACCTCGTTTGCGTCTTCTATTGCCCGTCGCGTGATACGGTGGTGGTTTGTTTGAACACGCTAATCTCAGGAACCGCTGGTCCGATTTGAAAAATTCTTTCGGTGTTGGATAGTCCATTTATCGAGGAAGGCTATAGGGTATATATCATCACGCTACTACTAATAGGAGCGGAGCAACAATGTAGAATGTTTTAAAAACGGGGGAAATTTTCACGCTACGGGCAATATAAGGCGCAAACGAGGTTGCGTGGGTCGGCTAGTATTAGTATAAATATAGATTTACTACCTCCTTCGTCTTGCGTTTGACGTTTGCGACAGTAACAATTTTGGCTCTGGTCGGGCCAAAATGGTTATTGAGCTTTTCTGATTATAGAAATACTTAGATAATAACAGCTCGCAGTTTGGAAATTGGGGTCTGAATCCCCGTGCCGCGGAGAGTACGTAAAGCTGTCGGTCCTGCGCCTGATCTCTCCCCGTGTCGGTTAACCATCCCATTGGTTTATGAGAGAGAACGAACAGAGAGTTCACCTGTGTTTACGCACAACTTGTGCACCATAATATCTCCTGCGTAGTTGGCTGGTCTCCGTTGGTACTAGCCGCTGTGGCCGTTCTCGGTTAAGAGAACATTTATTAGAAGCATAATGTAAACGAAGTACATGACAGAAGAATTCATTGTATTTATTAGCACCTTAATTTTTGTCTCCGTGTCGTGACGTGATTATGGATGCTGAGTGCCACTAACTGCTATATTCTGAACAGCTGGAATAAATAGCTAGTCAAAACATTCACTGGATAACATTATATTTACCTACTAGCTGAACCCCGCGGTCTTACCTGCGGTTATTGACGTACTACAGGTAACGCCGCGGGGCGAAGCTAGTGTAAAAAAAGTAGCCTAAGTTACTCCTTAGATCATCAGCTATCTGTCAGTGAAATTCCCGTCAAAATGTGTTCAGCCTGTTGTACCTCATACCTTTACCGTACAGTACAATTATACATTCACACCGCGGGTAACACCGCGGGGCAGAAACTAGTCTAAAAAAGTTACTCCTTATCTGTCAGTGATCAATCGATCCAGCCGTTCCAGAGATTAGTCGGAACCAACAGACAGGCAAAGATTGTTAAAAATGTTACTATGGTATGTCACGGTGGTACATACATAGGTACATAGACTGCCAAAACAATTACACTTTCTTTTGGCTTCGTCGGAGTTAGGTAAAAAGATACATTTTAAATTAGACGAGTACAAATCATAACACGAATGTACATCCCTTGAGAGCACACTAATTATAAATGGTTCAGATTTCTAAACACAAAAAAAAACTCATGTTTGACTAATCTATACCTCGTTAAAGCTAAATACACAACGACTGGGTACATTACCTATGTCCTATACGATGACAAATGTCACCGAAATAATTATTCCAAGTGAGTGAGTCCGCGTGAGAAAGTAAGACCATAAAACACAATGGGGACGCAATTCTCATACTTATTTATTTAGAAATCAGAAACTGTTCTGAAATCATAAACAGTTTGATTTGGATATAGTAAATCGATACGAATAAATAAAATTGGAGATTCTGTTTGTAATATAAAATAACCGCTTTTAAATAAATGCATATGTATACACGATACATGTACCAAATTTTTTTTTTTGTCTGTTTTTCCGTTTGTTCCGGGTAATCTCAGGAACGACTGGTCCGATTTTGACGGGACTTTCACTAGCAGGTAGTTGATGATTCAGGGAGTAACTTAGGCTACTTTTTTATACTAGCAACACCGCGGGGTTCAGCTAGTTTAAACATACAAGAAATCAAGTTTTACAGATCCATTATTTGGGCTTATATTTTAATGAAAAGAGTATCCCAAGTTGTCTTAGGGCAAAATTCTGATAAATGTGGATATCTCTCAGCTTCTGGGAAAGTTACTTATTATTCGTCCAATTATACATTTTATTCAGCTGATTGTATATCAGGAGGACTGTTTTCTAAACATCTGAATCAACACTATGATGTCTCACTTCAATATAAGGCCCTTAAATGTGAGCTTACACTACAATAATAGCAATTTTACTTTTACCTTTAAATATTTCTTACAGAATATCAAACCTTAAGCGTTTAGCAAAAGGTATATTTTCGAATGGTGAGTTTAATAAATTTAGATGCTACTCTGGATGCGGATTGCTGAGTGCACGTAGAAACATTGCGCTATCGCTCGCGGTGACGTGATGACGTGTTTGATACTGTTTTTGCAATTTCGAGTGTGTGTTCGAATGTTGAATTTTTGAATTTTGGATTTGTTATAACTTCTGTTTTTAAATTAACGTGAGTATTTATTTATTTTTTGAATTCTATTTTGGTTCTTAATTCAAATACGTATTTGTTTTAATTTATATTTTTTTATTTTTGAGCAAAATTGATTGAATATAGCTAAACGTCATAAAGTTAACAAAACGATCTATACAATTATATAATATGTATTGATTTGAGTTGTCTGACAAACTCAAAACAATAGACGAACTGAACAAAGTCTTAGCTACCTAGTACCTATTGGTCGTATAATAACGTAAAAAAATGTTTGATGCTAATATTTATCAAATTGAAAAATATTTCCTTTCAAAGGGTGTCTTTTACAAGCTTATTTTTTTCTTTTGAGGATATTTTTAATTGCGTAACGATTTAGTTGATATTGTCTTATTTTCAAAAGTTTTTATTCCACATTTATGTTTGTTTAATGTTGTTTATGTAAACAACCCTTTGCTGGCAGCTTTCGTTAGCGTTAATATTATAGGTATCTATAAATTTTGCCGGGACAAAAAATAGCTAGCCTATGTGTTATTTTAGAATTTAAAATGTCTCTGTGATTCCTCATTCAGTTCCTATCAAGATTTTATTCAAAGATTCGCATTTATAAAATTATATATATTGTATATATAAAATAAATATATATTATAATAACAATAACGCCATTAGTCAATTAAAAAAACAAGCACTTATCGGTAGATACATCATTTCACGTACAATTAAGGTTCAAAAACCTGTACTTAGAACACTTACCCACGAAAAACAAATACATAGTTTAAAAACAAACACTGTTTATGTAAACCGTGTCGGTTAAGTGTGGCAGAGTAATTACAGCTCAATTGCAGTCATTATAAGATAACAATCAGTGTGCACCCGACTGGATAACCCGTCACTCATATTAAGGATTTTGATAATAAAGGTATATTTTATTACACTCTTTTGGAAATAAAACAAAGAAAGGTAAAATTTTCATGGCAGTAGAGTCACGCTGTACTACCCTCTTATGGAAGACCGACCTAAAATGACAAGATTCGTGCTGTCGTGTTTTTTTTTTATGTTTTGCCTGGCAAAATGACTCTACTCTGCCTGATGGAAAGATAAACAGAATCCAAGAGTGGTGGTCACCATACTTATTGCGGATGCAGACAATGCAACAATGCAGCATGGCGACCCACACTATGGCGGCCTAGTGATGCTTCTGCACTATTGGACCTCCGGTCTCGCACTCGCCAACGAAACACGACAGCATGAACGCTGTCATTTTACGTTGATTTTCTATGCGAGGGTAGTACCGTCCTGGTCGAGCCGGCCCGTTCGTGCTGAAATCAGCGTGGCTTTACTAACTGTGGTTAGTTGGTGAGTGCGAGACCGGAGACCTAATGATGCAGAAGCATTTCTATAAGCCGCCATAGTGTGGGTTACCGTGCTGCATTGTTGCATTGTCTTAATTCGCAATGAGTGTGGTGATCACTAGTCTTGGATTCAATCAATCAATCAATCAATACAATGAGATGTTACACTATAATGATGGAACAGCCACATTCCACCTCTGTATGAAACTATATTTAAAATTACACACAAGAAAAATCAATAGTCAATTTCAATCAAATCACACAAAATAAAATAAACAATCCAAACAACAAAATTTAAATGTCAATATTAAAAAAATACAGATACAATTCATGTCATATATATCTTAAACAATTGAATGAGCAACATTAACTTCAATCCACAATAACACAACTTTCTGCGGGCTGCTTTACGGAGTCAGCTCATGCTTTCCATTAGGCAGTATAGAGTCACTTTGACAGACTCGTATATATAACAACTAGCTGACCCACGCAACTTCGTTTACGTCTCCTATTGCCCGTAGCATAATAATCCGTTTTCGCAACATTCTTCATTGGTGCTCCGCTCCTATTGGTCTTAGCGTGTTGATATATAGCCTATAGCCTTCCTCGATAAATAGACCATCTAACACTGAAATATTTTTTCAAATCGGACCAGTAGTTCCTGAGATTAGCGCGTTTACAAACAAACAAACAAATTCTTCAGCTTTATATATTAGTACTAGCCAACCCATCCAAACTTGTTTGCGTCTCCTATTGCCCGCAGCGTGGTAATTATCCCCAGTTTCCGAAAATTATTTTATTGGTGCTTCGCTCCTATTGGTCCGAGCGTGATGATATATAGCCTATAGCCTTTCTTGATAAATGTACTATCCAAAACTGAAAGAATTTTTAAAATCGGACCAGCAGTTCCTGAGCGCGTTCAAAAAAACAAACAAACTCTTCAGCTTTATATATTAGTATAAATAGATAAAAAGTATAGCGATTTCCCCAGGCCTCTTGTCCATTAGGTATATATTGTTTTAATGAAAATTAAAAGGGAATTCGTCCTCCATTATGTTTTTTCACGGTTCATCAGGTCTGAGGTCTAAACAACACTTTATAGCACAACAAAAAAAGATCAGTACGATTTCATGTTTCTTGTTGCATTTTGCTTTTTGGTCTACGTGATGTTAAGCAAGTTACAGAAACGTGCTTTCGTACTTATTGTCATATTGTTCTGTTAAAGCGGAATCTCTTACTATGATAAAAAAAAACTGACAGACAGCGGTGGATTTACAATAGGGGCAGTCGGGGCACGTGCCCAGGGCGGCAAATTTTTTAGGGTGGCAAACTTTGGTACGTGAAAAACATTGTTTAGCTAACCAAGATTGCTCAATATATTATAATTAATTAATTCCGTTAATTAATAATTTTATGTTAAATTGATAATTCAAGAAATTCAATTCATCGATTATATGTGGGGGTTTTGTGGTTTTTTGGAATGGTCTACTCCAGATGGCGGCACTTTGGCGTCAGGTCCAATGAACTGTCAAGTACGATATTTGCTTTTTTTTCTAAATTATTTTGGTTTATTTATTTTTATAAACATTCTTATACAAATATTGTTTTCTAAAATGCTGCAGTGTTGTGCAGTACCTATGTGGGCAAATAAAACGGGCAGGCATAAGTTCCTTACTGTAGATAAAAACCTAAAAAAAATGGAAAGACCTTTTAACTGTGAAGAACAAAAAAAATATCTTTGGATACACGAAAGGGTCATTGTTTTGGCTAAAACTTTGAACATCTTAAGCGGCAAGTTATTTTCAAAATTGGTGCCAAAACATTTTCAAAAATAATATTAAGAAGTAAAACAACTCTTTCTTTAATTTAATTTATTTATGACAATGACGCTTATAGCAGTATTGTTCATTCATGATCATCATCATCTTCAGCCTATCGCAGTCCACAGCTGGACATAGGCCACTCCAATTGCCCGCCACTTGGTTCGATCCTCGGCGTCTCGCATTCAGCTCCTGCCAGCTGTCTTGCGCAGATATCACTCCACCTTTCTTGTGGACGTCCTGCACTATGTTTGCCGAGACGCGGTCTCTACTCAAGAACCCGTTTACCCCAACGGTAATCACTTCTGCGGCTAATATGGCCATTGTCATTCATGATCATAAAAAAATATTTTACCTTATTGATTTATGATTTACTAGCAGACCCACGTAACACCGTTTGCATCTCCTATTGCCCGTAGCGTGATAATTATCCCCTGTTTTTAACACATTCTTTATTGGTGCTCCGCTCCTATTGGTTTTAGCGTGATGATATATAGCCTATAGCCTTCCTCGATAAATGCACTATCCACCTGTAAGATTTTTTTAAATCGGATCAGCGGTTCCTGAGATTAGCGCGTTCAAACAAACAAACAAACTCTTCTATGTTTCATCTACACTATAACATGATAAAGTATTATAATATTATAAAGTGGATGAAACATACTTCATTGTTAAATTATAAACAATTGATCAAAATTGTTGCTAATACGCAAAAGGAAATTATAACATTGAAAAAATTATGGAACAGAATTCGCTTTCCGATCTTTTGAAATTGTTGCATGCAAGTGACCTGTACTCATTTTCCAAACGTGGAAATCGCCTATCGAATATTTATGACATTAGCTGTTGTAACAAACTGTACAGAACGCTCGTTTTCATGTTTGAAGAGAGTTGAAAACTACTTACGTTCTAAAATGACTGCTAATAGGCTCAATAGTTTAGCTATTCTATGCATCGAATCCGACGTACTTCAACGTTTAGATTGCAAAGATTTTTAATCAAACAATTCTCAATTCAAAAACTCAGACGAATTTGCCTGCTATAAAATTGATATAATATAATTAAGACTCACCTTTAGTGCTAAATTTATAATTGTTAGAAAAGAAACAAATATTTGTTTATGTTTTTGGAATATGTAACAAGTAATAAATATAGTTTCTTCAACAAATTAGTTATTTAATTTTGACAAATAAAATATGTGAACTATAAGTTTAAGTAAAATGCCGGATAAAAACCCGCCTTAAGGCTGGTTTTTTTTCCGGTGCCCAGGGGCGGCATTAAGTTTAAATCCGGCCCTGCTACAGACATACACCTTACCCTGACTGAGTAGAGCTTCTATAGGGGAGTGACTTCAGTTTAATCCCTTCTTAAAACTTCAGTGGCCGGCAACGCACTTGTGATGCCTCTGGTGTTGCGGATGTCCATGAGCGACAGTAATCGCTTACCTTTAGGCCATACGTCTGCTCGTTTTCCCACTATTCCATAAGAAAAGTATACTAACATTTATACAACACATGTTACAAAGAATACAAAGTAACGAAAAATTTAAGAACTAGGGATCACTAGGAAAGTGTGTTATCAACGGCTGAACATAGGCCTCTCCTCAGAAAGGAGCTCTTGGACTACTATATCACGGTGCCGTATACCTGAACCTAACTTAGTATAAAAGTCTATTTATTGATAATTCAAGTTACACTGGTCATGGTTAATGAGACGAGATAATCTCTTGAATAAAGGAAACGATTGAACCAATTGATTCGGAAACAATTAAGAAAAAAAATATACTATGACATTATGTATGACATACTTAAGGTCCCATGTCCCCTAGATGGGCAGAGCGCGTCTAGAGTGCATCGCCATCCCATTCTGTTTCGAGCGTCTCGCTTGATTTCGCTCCAGGCCTTGCCAATGGCCTTCGCTTCATCGATGATAGTCCGTGAAGTCATGTATACGTTACATTAAAAATAATACCTGGATGACCGATCTTTGTTCGATATTCTTATTTGGCAAATTTTCAAAAAATGAATCCTAGCTAGATCAATTTATCGCTCCCAAAACTCCTTGCATACTAAATTTCATGGAAATCGTTTGAGGACATATTACATCTACAAAAATTGTTCGGTTAAAGGCATTAGATAACCATACCAAAAATCATCTGTTTAGGTTTAACTCACGTGTGTACGGAGAATATTCTAGAGAGGATTAAACGAAATATAAAAAGGGTTACTTTTTAGTTAATATTCAGGAACAAATGATTGAACTTTTTAAACACACATTTTACTCAACCTAAAACTGATAATTGATGATAACCTTGTTATTAAATGGTTAATATCTCCTTGCTAAGCAGAAACCTATGTCAAAAAGTGGACTGTCAAAGGCTGTTGAGGTGATGTGATGTAGAAATAACTCCACTTTAATGTTCGTCCAATTTGAATTGATAAATTTTTATTTTTTTAAGTCAGTAAAAAACAATATTCCCGTAACAACTCAACAAAGAATTATAAAATAACTAGTTGTTGCCCGCGGCTCCGCCCGCGTGTATATCGGTTATCGCGGCAAATAGTAGCCTATGTGTTATTTTGATGTATAAGCTGTATTACTGTAAAGTTTCATCTATATAAAAAGAAAGAGTAACAAACATTCATCCATCCATCCATACTTACAAACTTTCGTTTTTATAATATTAGTAGGATTAATTTGAAGTATTAACATTTCAAGTATCTGTAGTTAATATCATAATGATGGCCAATTGGTCACGTTTAAAAATAACAATAAAAATGCCTTTCATTCAATTTTATTGCCCGCTAAACGGAGATAGTTACGCCACAGTTATGGCGATATGAATCGCTACTGAAAGAAATATTATATCTCCAATCGCATTATGTCACGATAATGACTAATGATTGCACAGAAATTGTAGTTAAACCAACAATATACATAAAAGTTTACTGTAATCTTAAACACATATTAAACTGCAGTATGACTGTACGGGGGACAAATAAGTTTAAGGACAACTTAATAAAGTGCTCGCGCCTGAACAGAATAGAAGTGTAAGGGTTCCTACACAGGAGGAGGCCACCTGCAAATAGCGGGTGGCCCGAGGCACGTCGGGGTTCCAGGGATTCCGACATAACCACCAGTGTGTGTGTACCAGTGGTATCCGAGGGGAATTCCGCACGAAACAAAACTGGGTGACTTCGTTGTTGTCTTCGTTGGGTTGCTCCTACGCTGAGTATAATGAATCCGATATACATATGGCATAAAACTTTGAGTTATCCACAAATTGTTCTGTGTCTATCCTCCTATGTATCCAAGATATACTCTAAGTGCGGGAGTTGCCTTTCATAAAAACACTTGGCCATTGGTTGTTCTAGCTCTATTAATTAACTCTCTATTTTATAGTCCATCCTCTAGATACGGTCACATTGATCGCGCCGCAAGCTGCCACAAAATCAAAGGGCCCGGGCCCGCCTGCAGCGTACACCCACAAGCAAGTATGATTTGTCAGTTTACGTTGTTGTATGAATTAATACATTCGTATTTCACAACAATAACCACAATTGCGTGCGGGTGCACCGACACTATCTAAACGAATGGACTATACAAGACATATTTAATGCTGATCATCTAGTAAAACTATAAATTTACTGTAGAAACATATTATAAAATATGAAATATGCATTAAAATGTTTTAGTGCCTTAGAAACTTACTTACAAGTTAATGTGAATCTTTAAGAGACATCCATTAGCTGTGATGTTACGAATCTATTATAGAAAAAAAAGAATGAATTTGATATATGAGTATGGATGCTTTTATGGCCGATTGCGTCATAATGTCTTTAGAGAGATATGTCGTTACGTGAGATAAACTATTGGTTGTCTAGACGTACTTTAATGTATAACATTTTGCAATTTTGTCGGTTATTGTTCCAGTGTTATTGGCTTGTCCGGTTAAAGGATGGAATACAGCGACTTGACCCTGGACAGTCCGATCAATATTATCAACAACCAATAATGTCTCACTGCCAGGCTCGGGGCTCCTCTCTGGAGAAGGTTAAGGCCATACGCTGGCCGAGTGCGGGTTGGGGACTGGCAACACAACGTTGTGGCTACGAATCTTGCCAATGGATGTTTTTAAACCGCCCAAAGGCCTCCAACTAGGCTTCACGCCCAACATGCCACTAGCGGTCACCCATCCAGGTACTGTCTAAATCTATATAGAGATGAACATGTTTCTGATCCAATACTCGAAATATTCCCAATTTAAGCAATTAATCCGTTTGTCTAACCTCAGTTTATATTTTTCTCATCAACGCACAGTTGCAGTCAAATCTATGTTGATATCACTATTTCCAATTTCTGTAGCAACATTAATAGGGTAGATTACCTTATCGTAAATAAATGCCGATATCTCCTTCATTAAAACGAATATTACAAATCATTTCGGAAAATATACTTATTACATCTTTTTTTCTATTACAAAATTTTTCATAAATAAACATTGAAATGTAATGCTCAATTGAGTAGTCTAACATAGTGACGTCACAAGTTTATCTTTACTACATTTTTCATACAAAGTTATCGTTTTCACAGATAATAAAAAGTAACTAATTTGACTAAGTTGTCATCTACCCCTTTATCGTCTCTGGTTTGTCAACAGCCTTTGACAGTTAACTCTTAGTCAGTTATGGACAGAGGCCTCTACGTGGAAAGGAGGTAATCATTATCAATATTCAAAGAATTTCAATTCAAGGTAGTAGAGCCACGCTGATTTGGGGAGGTAGTACCCTCGCACAGAAGATGAACGTAAAATGACAGCGTTCGTGCTGTCGTGTTTTGTTGGTGAGTGCGAGACCGGAGGCCCAATGATGCAGAAGCATCGTTAGCCCGCCATGGTGTGGGTCACCATGCTGCATTGTTGCATTGTCTGCAATGAGTATGGTGTCCAACACTCTTGGATATCCATCAGGCAGAGTAGAGTCATTTTGGTAGGCCCATAAATAAAATAAATAAATATATATTATTATAATATATAATATCTTTATATATATAATTCTTCTGTGAGTGTGTATGTCACTGAACTACTCTCAAATGACTGGACCGATTTTGATGAAATTTTTTGGGTGTGTTCAAGGGGATCTTGGAATGGTTTAGATTCACAATTTTGTCCGCTGGACAATGTTTTTTTAATTAATTTTTAATTTTTTTAATTTATTAGTAGTTATGGCATAACGACGTTTGCCGGGACAGCTAGTAATATATATATCTTTTTTTTTTTTTTTCTTTTTATATTTGACCCTACCAAAATTACTCTACTCTGCCTGATGGACAGCATAAGCAGAATCCAAGAGTGATGGTCACCATACTGCGAATGTAGACAATGCAACAGTGCAGCATGGTGACCCACACCATGGCGGGCTAGTGATGCTTCCGCATCATTGGGCCTCCGGTCTCGCACTCACCAACGAAACACGACAGCACGAACGCTGTCATTTTACGTTGATTTTCTGTGCGAGGGTAGTACCGCCCCGGTCGAGCCGGCCCGTTCGTGCTGAAATCAGCGTGGCTCTACTACCTTGGGAATATCATTAATAGGAAAGAAATACGAGTATATTCCTTCAGAGAAATACATGTACCAATTATCGCATACCCAACATTATCTGCAAACAGACCACAGACAATCAAAACGCCTTAGGTTATGGGCGTCAATTATACTATAAAGGGAATAATTTATGCGCTATGCAGAATACAGTAACCTCAATACGGCTACTTTCTAAGGACGACAATGCAGTACTTTATCGAAGGTAGTTTTATCTACTAGGTCTGTTATGTGCATTGTGTGGAGCCTACAAATGTCTACAAGTTGCAGTTTGCTTTAACTATGACAGAGATTAGCTTAGGATACAATAAAAAGTATAACTTCGCTGTTGATTAATGAGTGTCGGTTAAATTTTCAACGAAAAACTGTAAAATGGGCCACACGAGGGGCCATACTAATCATCGTGACTTTGTATTTTGACTACCTCGGTGGCGCAGTGGTAGCGTATGCGACTGCTGTGCTTGAAGTCTCGAGTTCGATTCCCGGGTCGGACCAAATGTTTGTATGATCTGCATATATTTGTGTCGGAGTTTGGATGTTTTCTATGTATAATATGTATGTATTTACAAAAAAAAATTAAATGTATTTATATCAGTTGTCTAGTAACCCATAACACAAGATCTGCTTAGCATGGGACTAGATGCCATTTTGTGTTAAATATTTATTACTCTTACAAATTTGAGAGAAGGTTCCGGAATTATTGTAACTCAATCAAGTCAATCTGATGATTTCTTCCTAGTGAAAACGTGAATTTTGGAACAAAGATAAAATTCTTTAGTGTTGCGATAATAGGAGTATAGTTGATAAACGGCTGCTGACTAGATCGTGTTTTGTTTATATATGAGTCAGCTAACGTGACTCCACTCTGCCTGTTCCAAGCATGAGTAGAAGGTAAGAACCAAGTCACCATACTCATTGCGAATGCAGACTGTGCAACAATGTAATGCAAAAATACAGTGTGACAGTGTCCATAAAGCATGGTGACCCACACTATGGCGGCCTATTGTAATGCAACATTGTGTGCTAACAATGTTAAAACTAATTTCCAACTACGTGTGCGCGCTTCGTTCGCTTTTCATCTTTTACTAAGAAACCTATGTAATATTCGAGGTCAGTTACCTCCTATTCTCTAAAAGCATATTAAACTAAACTCTCTCTATAACTTACATCCATAGGTCATACTTACTGTCATCATATTGAACTTACAACAAACAAAAGCGTTGCTGATCCCCGTGTAACACATTGCCTCTAAACAAAAAGTCGTTAAAAGAATTTCCCACAACAATAATCGACCTTTATTACAACGCCACAATCGATAACCTATGAGAACACCCACTTTTTATATATTTTCCATGGGAATTGTGTACTACCCAGCAAACACGACAGTAAAAACTTTGAATACAGATTAACGAACCATACTATCGCTTTTCTTGGTCCTGTTGCGCTGTTCTTGAATTTGCATTTGCGATTTCTCGACTACATTAAATGAACGATTTCTAAATCGTAGACTAAGTGAAACTTGTATTTTATGTTCTGAAATATACATATTTATATACTAGTTAAATACATTCGTCTTAAATAAATACGTTTGCTAAATGTGTCAAATAGTATTTTAGTTGCTTTCATTTGACTGCCTCGGTGGCGCAGTGGTAGGGTATGCAACAGTTGTGCTGTGGTCTCAGATTCGATTCCCAGGTCAAATGTTTGTATGATCTGCAAAAATTTGTTTCGAAGTTTGGGTGTTTTCTATGTATGTATGTATTTACAATAAAACATGTAAGCATATCAGTTATCTAGTACCCATAGTACAAGTTCTGCTTAGTTTGGGACTAGATGGCGTTATGTGTCAGATGACCGAAATATTTATTGTTATTATTTATTATAATTAAGACTAGCGACCTCCTTGTTTTCTAATTTTTTGGAAATATTACATAAGAATACTATAACCAAACTACTTATGAAAAGGATGATGTAAGAATAACCATTAGGACTTGTGAGTTTTATATTGAGTATGTGGGAGACCCAAGATACAGCTCAAATGGGTTGGCTCTACCAAAGAGATACCACAGTCCCACAGAAAACCGATAGAAATAATTGCTGTTACTTGTTATCGAATCTAAATGAATCGCCGAAACATATGTACTTCCGATCGGCTGCACTAAATTATATATATACTAGCTGTCCCGGCAAACGTCGTTTTGCCATTACTACTAATAAATTAAAAATTAATTAAAAAAACATTGTCCAGCGGACAAAATTGTGAATCTAAACCATTCCCAGATCCCCTTGACACACACAAAAAATTTCATCAAAATCGGTCCAGTCGTTTGAGAGAAGTTCAGTGACATACACACTCACAGAAGAATTATATATATAAAGATATATTTTTTAATGTTATTGGTCTCATTATACATATTGTTTTTATGTTGTTAGTCGTTATTGTTACGAGAAGGTTTGCGCACAATAAAAAATCAAAGATAACGGGAAAGTTTGCTTTTTTGTTTGCGACTGTACACTGTCTGTGGGAAGCTGAGACAGATATGTAAACAGGACGGTACGTAGTTCACCGGGTGAGCTAGTAGATTACATTTTAACTGATTGGGAAGCGAACCTGTGAATGTTACAGGTACAAATATCGCCATGAAACACGTCAGTTTAAGTTTTATCCGTAATAATAATATCTTTCACAGACAAAATCTGCATGCATGCAAAATGCATACGTAAAAAAATGTACAGAATTTTTACATTAAACTTCATTTTCTTAAAAGACATAGTGAAAAAAAAATAAAGATCATGGATTTGTCCACTTTATTCGTTTTAAGTGAGTGGTTTGATCAAGTCGTTATGACATCGATCTATTACACGATAATACAACCCATCATCGATGACTTTAAAAGTAAAACAGAACCCTTTAATAATAAACTTTAGGAAAACAGCAGCATAATGTTTTTTAACCAGTTTAATATCTGCTCTTCAAACCGAATAAAATTATTCAATAGTATAATATTTAAGTACCCATTAAAATGTGTTAACAAAGGCATAGAAATGCTAAATTAAGCAATTAATCAAATTAATCTCCGTGTAACATAAAGCTATAATCTTATATCCGACTTAATAACAGTTCATTATAATTTATTGTACAATGCGAGTTATTTTAGAATGAAGTATCTCGCATCTCTCTCAGAATCACCGTTGAAGAAAATCAGACACGGCAAATATATATATTTATTGTATTTTTATTACTTAGTTATTACTTCTATCTATATATTCGATACAAATAAATAAAATTGGAGTGTCTGTTTGTAATATTAAAATAACCGCTTTTTAATAAATGCATGTTACACGATACATGTACCAAAATATTTTTTTAATTTTTTTTTATCACTCTGTTTGTTCCGGGTAATCTTTGGAACGGCTCGACCGAATTCGACAGGACTTCCACTGATAGGTAGCTGATGATATAGGGAGTGGCTTAGGCTACTTTTTTTAAGACTAGCTTTGCCCCGCGGCTTCGCCCGCGGTACGACAATAAGCACGGGTAACACTGCGGGGTTTCAGCTAGTAGCACAATGAGCTACGATACTTTCTAAAGATAGGATAGTTAACATCTCGCTTAGGCCAATAGGGGTCGAGCATGTTTGAAAAGAGACACGAAGAACGAAGAACTAGTAAACTACCCACGAGACGAAGTTGCGTGGGTAGTTTAGTTATTACCACTATGATCTGATACGATGAATAAATTTATCGTATCAGATCATATACTGTATGTGTTTTTTTTTTCACTCCTTGTAAATAGAGTACAGAAAGTTGCCTCAATGGTTTAGATATTGTCATATAGACAATGTTATGTGTGGATATCTATCCATAGATAATTATCTGGTTAGACTAAGATTATATGTATGTTAGTATACTGCATCGTGGAGAAAATAATTTCATTTCAAAAATAAAGAAGAACGAGTTTATAAAACTAAACGAAAAAGTAAAATCTTTTGATAAAATTTATATAAAATGTGTCACCCGGGCAATTATTACGTCTTTGGACTACTTATTAATTGAAATTGGTTCAGTAGTATACGCACTACATCGAGACATACTTTTTTTCGTGTGGAAGCCCTCACGGGCCGTCACCCCATCACAGTTTGCGGCGTATATCGGAATCGGATCGATTTCTGCGCCTGAGATAGGAGCGATACGGTAACTGTCCCATAGCCAAATTGCAAGCGTATTTCTTACTGCCAATGTAAACGCCTAAATTGTCGTGTGTCATTGGTTTATATTTTGTTTAAGATTACATTACCTAATATTAGACAATGACACACGAGAATTTAGGCGTTAACGACTGCAGGAAGAAAAATGTTTGCAGCTTGGCTAGGGGGGCTGCTGTTATTAAGAAATGTGTATCCCTTCCATCACCTGCGCGCACTGACGCAGGTACCATATACGGTTAAAACTATTGTACAAAGATCTCATCCAAGTAACGCCAATCATCCCAGTCTTTGGCCGGCCACATCCATCGTTATATGGATGGTTAAACGTATATCCATCCATATCTCATAACCATACACAGGCGATGACATTAATAGTAGTTTTAATTGTTTATGGAAATTGAAAAGCAGTTAATAAGGATAAATCTACTCACTATTTTTTTACCAGAAACCCATTCAATAACCTTGGCATTGTAAGAGCAATTATATGGTAGCAGGAATGAAAAAAAAACGTCTAAAAACACATCAAAATTCACATCACATTTGCAAATTTCTAGTCACGAATTCTCCTTCTCGGTACTCATACCATCACAGCGTGACTAAGCATCGTTGAAAACTTGATTACATCTGACCTGATTTTCCCTCAACTCGTGCGCATCCAAAAGGAAGGATACACATAAGTGAAATATACGAAAATGCTTTATACCTAAGATATGGAGAATTCCCATGCATTTTGACTGCCTCGTTGGTCTCGCGGTTGGCGTGTGCGACTGCTAATCATGAGGTCTCGGGTGCGATTCCCGGGTCGGACCAAATGTTTGTATGATCTACAAATGTTTGTTTCGGAGGTTGGGTGTTTTCTACGTATAATATGTATGTATTTACAAAAAAAGTATATATGTATTTGGATCAGTTGTCTAGTACCCATAACACAAGCTCTGCTTAGCTAGGGACTAGATGGCGTTGTGTGTTGGATGTCCGAAATATTTATTTTTTAATTTATTTATTTTATTTAATTAGACATAGGTTTTTGAAAAGGATCTGAATTTACCTTAAAAGGAGTATATTTTCCTTTTTGACAACTAAAACTTATTAAAAACATTTTTGTTTTCATTGTAGGTATGCATACACGAGGGGATATCATTGTAATGGATTTTTATGAAAACAATGCAAAATGGCTTTTAAAACACCCAATTTAGCATCCTTTACTTTCTAGAATTTTAAGTACCTCCTATTATTTGTATATATCTATGCAAATAAATAAAATTAAATTGTCTGTTTGTAATTTCAAATTAACATCTTTTTTTTTATTGTATAGGCGGGCAAACGAGCAGACGTATCACCTAATGGTAAGCGATTACCGCCGCCCTCGGACACCCGTAACACCAGAGGCATCACAAATGCGTTACCGGCCCTTGGGGGATGGGGGAGATAGGGGGAGGGGTTGGGGTATGGGCGTCCGGTATTCTCACTCCTTGGTGAAACACAGCGCAAGCACTATTTCACACCGGTTTTCTGTGAGGCCGTGGTATCACTCCGATCGAGCTGGACCATTCATGCCGAAGCGTGGCTCTCCCACGGTTCCCCCACATTCAATGAAAAGATGTTATTACCGAGCACTAAGGTTTGAACCGACTTTAACCGGATTTTCCCTGACAGATAACTGATGATATAAGAAGTAAATAAGGCTACTTTTTTAGACTAACTTTGCCCTACGGCATTACAACAACAATTAAACCAGCAACTAAAACCGCGGGTTACATCGAGGGGCTCAGTTAGTGGAAATAATATTGTTTTAAACCAGTGAGCTAAATTTTAATGACAAAACAATTTAGATTCTGATTATTACTGACGTCATCAAGCGTATAGCTACAGCTTAGTTTTATTGGAGCTGACTACTGTGGAAAGCAAAAATAATGGCATATACCTGTTATTTTCAAACCTAACTGGGTTTAAGATCTATGTGAGTAGAATAAATATACCCATTTCATACCTAATACAAAATATCCCTTAGCCTTAAGTTTGTAGTTCTGATGTCATGTCGAGTTATTGTTGGGATGACAATTTAGTGTCGCGTAGAGATGTAGCTTCACTCTGCATTCTCTGCCGCTGTAGCAAGATTGTTTCGGAGAGTCATTCAAACTTCGTCATTAACCGCACATTTTCGTCATTATTCAATATATTTTTGGATTGACACGATATAACCCGAGTCCTTTGTGTGTGTGTGTGTCTGTGGGCGCTTTCCATCAGGCAGAGCAAAGTGATTTTGGCAGCTAAAACATAAAACAAAATAAAATATTTAAAACTTAATAAAATATCGTTACTTCTACCACTTGCCAGTCTTGAATTACTAGTATTCTCAATCAATGACACACACTTCCCATCAGAAATAAATTTCACTACAAAACGTCGAGATATTACGTCGACGCTCCAAACTAAGTCTAACTTCCATATTATAGAACAATTATAATCAATGAAATTCACAAAATACCACTTCGTAACGTCAAAGTCATAACATTCCACGCTTGCTCCATAGATGAGAAGCGTCAAGAATTTGAATGAACTTTACTGCCCTATGTTAACCGTATGTAATTCTACCTTCACTTATTACATAACTTATTGATGAATTGATAGCATTCTTAGCTAATTGGTTTTACTGTATTCAGTAAATGGTGTTACAAGATATTTCTGTCAATTTAGATTTGATACAGTAGAGAGGTGTTTGTTTATGTAAAACTGACGACTGTCTCGTTAATCTGGCGATTAGCGTATGCGACTGCCAATTACGAGGCTTGAGTTATAGCGGGTCAGGCTGAAAGTGTTGTTAGGTTTTTCTTATAAGAAATTCTAAATATATATATATAGAATTTCTTATAAGTAGTAATATTAATTTCTATATAACAACCCGGAGTACGACAGTTGAGAGGTGTTTCATGCCCGTGCCGGGACACCGTCGAGTCAGTCCCGGTTATCATGAACATATAGGGCAATCGGTTTGGGGAAGTTGGTACCCAAATAGACTGACAACTATCAAAATATACTACAATAATATAAAATCTTAAACACAGGTGTCTATTTTTATAATTTCGCTTTAGTTTAGGTGATCCGCCCTAATTCACACCGGTTAGTTCACCGCGAATTAAAGTCATTAAGCTGCCACGACTTCTATCAGAGTTGTTTCCACTAACCATTTAGTTTGCTACTCAATTTTCTACCACAATTTCTATGCAGCAAGGATATGTTTTGACTATATCTCTTAGTTTTCTTTTCAAAAAGTCTTATCTTTAAGTCGCATTACTCGCTGCGTGTATAATAACTTTTTCACATATGTTTATGGCTTCTCATTCCGGTTCCTCTTACGTTAAGAAACTACGATAACCATGTTAAATATTACCAAGATTCATTTCCTTCTCATGTGAAAAAACGGTATTTTTTTCTCTTTTTAAATTAGTGAAGTACCTAATATCAATCCTATTAACGTAAATAAGTGAACCATTTATGGAGCGAATTTGTTGTCTATACAAATAAATAAAATAGGAGTGTCTGTTTGTAATATTACAATAACCGCTTTTAAATAATTGCATATGTATGTATACACGATACATGTAGCAAAATAACTTTTTTTTTTAAATTTTTGTTTGTCTGTCTGTCTGTTTATTCAGGGTAATCTCTTGAACGGCTGGTCCGATTTTGAAGGGATTATGATCTAGGGAGTAACTTAGGCTACTTTTTTTAGACTAGCTTTGTCCCGAGGCGTTACCAGCGTTACCAACACCGCGGGGTTCAGCTAGTTCTTAATAAAATATTGAAAAAGTACTAACTCATTTGGTTAAATATCTTAAATTTATCAATCACCTTTAACGGTCCACTGCTGAAGAAGCCTGAACTCCCTCCTAATAAATACTGCTTACATCGTTGTTCATCGCTGTTGTTATTCTTCGTACCCATAAGTAGGCTATAAAAGGCTCTCTCTCCTTAACTAGGAGGTTTTGGCCTGGTGTACCACGCTGGCTGGTTGGTAGAGAGTTTATTTCAAAATTTCTTTGCCTTTTTTTTTGGCTCTGCTAAAATGACTCTTCTCTGCCTGATGGAAAGCATAAGCAGAATCCAAGAGTGGTGGTCACCATTCTGCGAATGCAGACAATGCAACAATGCAGCATGGTGACCCACACTATGCTCGGCTAGTGATGCTTCGGCATCATTGGGCTGCCGGTCTCGCACTCACCAACGAAACACGACAGCACGATCGCTGCACGACCATTGCAGTAATGTAGTCCTGAATAGTTTTCTCCCGTAGTCAGCTCTCACTACACCCTCGGGATGTATAGGGGTGGCGATAGTCCGTACTGTTAATCCGTCACAGAGACGAATCGCCCTTTCAGACCTGAATTGTTTATATCTCTCGTAAAGAGGGAATTTTATTATTTCAGATAAATAATAATTATCACAAAAACACAAATATATTATCAATTGTGTGGACAAGTGAGTGCAACTGTTTTAAATTACAAATCTTAAATTTAGTTCTTGAATTGAAACTGCAATATATTTTAGACTTGCTTTTGCAAGCAGCTTCGCTAATGCGGACTTTCATCCTCTGATTTACCCCCTCAGGGATGTATAGTTAAATAAAGAACCTACATGCCAAATTTCAGGATTCTAGGTTCAGCTGTTTGGGCTGTGCGTTGATCTCTGGGTAGGTCAGTCACCTTCCTCTTTTATATATATAGACTAGCTTTTATCAGCGGCTTCTCTCGCGCAAAATGTTTCATACAAACTTTCATACCCTATTTTACCCCCTTAGGGATGGAATTTCAAAAATCCCTTTCTTAGTGCTCACTTACGTTATATTAAGAACCTACATGCCAAATTTCAGGATTCTAGATTCAGCGGTTTGGGCTGTGTGTTGAGCTCTGGGTATGCCAGTCACCTTCCTCTTTTATAAATATAGATTATTGTCCAAAATTGTCATGATGATGATGATGTCAGGTCTGAAATGGATAGCTTAAATGTAAATATATTTTGAATACAAGACTTGTAATTAGGACTCAGATAGCATGAGATACCTACCTTAGGCCTTCCATGAACATGAACACAAAAGAAATTCAACTTATAAAGATAGTGTCAAATGGTTTTTTTGTCTAAAGGCGTTGTACGTCCTCTTTTTTGCTTAAAACGCATTCTAATCTCTTGACTGAATGACTTTTACGTAACAGATATAAAGCAAACAAGTTATGTGATATAACAAATAATAGTAATACATAAAAAATAATTACGACAAGCTAAACCAAAACGATGCGTGACCGTGTCGGTATCAAGTTTATACATACTTCAATAAAAAACAAGTGTAGGCAAGATATCTTGTGTATAAAATAAAGTGTATACTGCATGGCTGACGCAAACATTGTAATTGAAAGAAAGTAAAAAGCTGTTCAGATTACGCGTAAGTATGTACGCAAGTGGACTAAAGAATATTTTTTGTTGTAGATACAGTTGATGAAGACAAAAACTAAGACACTATAAAAACTGTGACGGCGCGGCGGATAAACACATTGAGACAGAAGTGAAATAGGTCTAAATGGATGCGGAGCAAGAAAACTGGAGAGAATACTTATTGTTTGATTTTGAAAAATTGTCAACAACAATATTAATCTTTATTAAGTTACTTTAGAAAATAAGAATTAAAAACCTAGTTACATGGATACCGAGATATTTAGCAGAGGAGCAAATATGATTTTTAAACCCTTTACCCGACAAAATTTATAATAAGACAAACTATTGAGTATAATATTTGATGTGTGCAATTTTACTTAAAACAAGTATTGATCAATCATTAAAAGACAAATCGATAATCGACACAATATCTTATTACGACAATATACACATGTGAAGAAAATATAAATCAAACATTTAGAGAAAGTAAATCACATTAGAAATCAGAAGAGAACGAAATATACTCAAGATTCTCATGACATTATAATCAAATGTCAGCAAGTTAATATATCGACTAAAGACAAAAACAAGGTAGCTAATTTTAATTCAATTTGTGATTAGTAAAGATCATCATTAAAGGTTGATGGAGAAAATACATACCAAGGCACTGTCGACGTTGGACAAGACAATCGCGTTCGCTTAGAACACAGTGATAAACTTGATTCGACGCGGCAATAACCTTTGCAAAGGTTACGTGAATTGGCGGATAATATGGTTCGTGATAAAGATTCACTTTTGCTGTAGTGGAACAGAGACAGAACAAGGGAAAGTGATACGAATTTCGTTGAAATGGAGTGAATAATTGAAGCAGACGACGGAAGCAGTGCTGACAGATGAGGGCAGGTAATTTGTTATGTTTTTCTTATCTATATATATAAAAATGATTTGCGGATATGTATATACGGGCATAACTTCCGATCGGCTGCACCAAATTAAATATTTCTTTTATGTCTTCATTATTGTTAGGACAAAGTTTGTGTACAAGAAAAATTAAAAACAATGGGAAAAGTCTTTTTTTTTGTCCACGACTGTATACTGGCTGTGACAAGCTGAGACAGACATGTAATTATGGCGGTACGAAGTTCGCCGGGTCAGCTAGTCAATAAATATAAAAATGTTGATTAATTTCACATCTCACACTGTCACAAACAAACAGCTCTTATTTCACAAAACATTTTACAGTAAATTCTAAAGGTATCTAAGAATGAAATACTTCAATATCTTCATTTTGCAAAACATAAATTTAAAACAACACTAATAACACTAACAAATATAGCCGCCATATAGAAATAATCGTATTTACTGGGCTTTTACATACTGTTCCTTTTTTACAATCATTTCCATGAAACGTAGCAGAAATTTGCCATCATTATACCTATGTCCAAGGGTCATTTGTTGTATGTAAAACTGATTTGTTGTGGGTATGAATTGTTCAGATTTCACATTAGATAGGGTTGGCATTTGCCTTCTGAAGGTTCTCTGTATATAGTTGTCAGGTCACATAGTGCTTTTCCTTGTAAGTGCCTGTATTGTATGTAATTTGATGATGCTATTTTTTCTCAACGTCCTTGATAATAAACCTACCTTACCTCTTATTTTAATTAACAATTGTGTCTCTTTCTCACAAAATGTTAGCTTATTCGGTAATTTTTTTACTGTTTTGATATTTGTATTCACGATATTCATTGTTACACAATGATTCATCTCTGCTTCACAAGAATTTGTTATAAGATAGACAGAAATACATAATACCAAATCAGATAGAGACTCCGTACAAATATTTAAGAACTCATGTTATGGATATGTGATGACCCTACAAATTATGTACGACTTGAGAACTGCGAAGCTAATAATCGTAGACCTCAAGTGAAGCTTTCTTTCGTGCCACCTGCTTGTCTAGATTAGCTAAAGACATAACTACGTGCGAACCGTCGAATATTTTCTCACGGTTGAAATTTCTGTAAAGCCACATACACTGTCATTATTTTCACATTGAAAAACACAAATTTGTGGTAACGTTGATTAAAATTTGACAGCAAAATAGCAATACCTTATTCACACTAATATTATTTTTATAAAATCGAAAGTAACTTTGTCTGTCTCTTACGATTTTTGGCAATTTGACATGGAGATACTTTGATTCTTGACTGAGGACATAGGCTACTCCTATTTGCCATAGCCGTCATATACCCAGGTGAAGCCACGGACAAAGGTAGTTTTACATAAATGGCATGCTACAAAACCAGCTTTGCTCGTCTCCTGTCTCTAAACCTCTATAAAACACTACAAACGTAGATAATGGACACAATAAAACAAATAAAATCACAGTAACTCTACAATTTTTTACTGGAATTTCTCTAATCTACTAATGAATGACGGATAGTAGCTTAAAAAACAAAAAGAGTACTAAGCGAAAAGGGCCGTTTTTGTACGAAGTACTTTCATTAATTTATTATACAAAAATGTTGATAAAAACTATTTGAATGCAATGTGAAAGTAATGCGTATTCAAATAAAGATTAGATTTAAAGAATCTTGATCTCATAAACATTAACAGATTGAGTGTGATGATGTAAGAATAAGGGCTATTGTTGCGTGAAACACGTAAGAAGCACAAGGTCCGCAATGTAATAATTTAGATGTTTTTGAGTAGAATTTTGAGTAGTATTATACCGTCAACTAATTCGTACTTTACCGTATAATTAATTCAATTTCATTAATTTATATAAAATCAACCAGAAAAAGTAATTATGTGGTTAGCAGACTAACTAAAGCTCGTGCTGTCGTGTTTCATTTTGAGTATGAGAACAGTGGACCAATGATGCAAAAGCATCTCAATAAACCGCCATAGTGTGGGTCGTCATGCTGCATTGTTGCGTTGTATGCATTTACAATGAGTATGGGGAATACTACTCTTGGATTCTGTTCGTGCTTTCCACCAGGCAGAGTAGAGTCACTTAGATAGGCTCATACATGCAAACATTAAAATCAGTCAGAAAAAATAAACGTGTCATCAGCCGACTATGTTAGACTTAGAAATTTTAGTAATGATTATCTTTAATTCTAAAACTCATAACTGATGCTAAGTTTAACTTGGATATAAAAAATAAATAAATAGTGATATCGAAGAAATAATCGTCCTGTTAAATTTCATTTTCCTGAGTCACGTTTCTGTTTCAAGAAAGCCTCTTGTTTAAGTGACGCTAAATCCAAGCCGGTTTATAATGTACACATGGAAACTTTTAAAAAGTTTACAATACTAAACTACAACAGAATAAAAATAAGATCTTATTTATCTTTGGGAGATACCTACCGATATTACAGTTTAACAGCTTTTGACTTTGTTTTTACTAGATACGAGTATTACCAATTATGTAAAGAGCTCACATAAGACCAGGTTTAAGAAGTTCTTCTATTATTTTGTCATCAAGTGATTTAGGATCTGGAGCCATTTGAGTTAATATACAATTTTTGATTATTAAAACTCTTTTTTGTAAAACTATATCTTTAGTTCTCTTTAATTTCCGACCTGAATTTAGACCGAAAACACGTACAAACAAAATATCAAGCCTCAAATGTACCTACCTTTATTTTTAGCGCTGTATACTATGTAAACATTGTGAACATAGATATAAATAGTCACCATTGTGTCATAATTCACACAAGAGAAACTACAAACGAATACAAAGTAGTGCAAATCAGTATCGGATTTAATATTTTTCTAGAGAGCGTGCTGGTTAAATATTTTTATGGCGCGAAGGCATTAGAAGTATTATTATAGCGATCGTCCTAATGGTAAATATTTTTTCAAAACTTTCGATGTTACGTACCGACTAGTTTAACTAGTTTGACTGCCTGTTAGCCCAGACTATCAAAAGGTCTCGGGTTCGATTTCCCTGGTTGGGCTGAAACTGTTGTTAATAACACGAGAATGGAAGTTTCTTAGTGTTTGTCAACGCCCTGCCTCGGAGAGCACGTTAAGTTGTCGGTCCCGGTTGTCATAAGCATCTATGGCTATGTTATCAGGGTTATGGGAAGTCAGTGCCCTCAAATATAGCGACAACTAGTTTAAACTTCGAATTCAGTTCGCCCTAAGGGTTGCGCAAAACTGATATTCAGGTAAAATTAGTTGAACTAGTAGCCGACCGTAAATAATCTTGGAAATAGTAAAGACTAGGAAGGTACTAGATCCGTAGACGAACTAAAGTTACCGACATGGCAGAGAGAGTCAGCAAGCTGAAGTGGCAGTGGGCAGGGCACATAGCTCGGAGAACCGATGGCCGATGGGGCAGAAAGGTTCTTGAGTGGAGACCACGTGACAGTAAACTCAGCGTAGGAAGGCCTCCCGCAAGGTGGACGGACGACCTAGTTAAGATCGCAGGGACTCGTTGGATGCAGGCCGCTACCGACCGGTCGCAATGGAAGTCAATGGGGGAGGCCTGCGTTCAGCAGTGGACTTCTTACGGCTGATATGATGAGGAAGGTACTGGCTGGTTTCAACATGTTGATCCTAAGCTGGTCTGAATATTAATTGATTTAACCTCTCTCCTAAAGGTTTGATACTATGTACCCAATACACGAAAACTCAAGCAAAATCACAGATTTCTATTACAACTATCATCAAGCTAAGCTGGGGACCCATAAACTGATAGATAGTCTGACATGGTGAAATTATAAGGGTCCCTTGTTAGGACTACGCAATCTGAAATGAGAGTAGTTTGATAGTATCAGTGCGTACAGATACCTAGCATGTAAACAGAAAGATGGTATCTCTCACGATTCTGCGAGAGCGTCCAATAACTGTCACTATAATTGAAAGATTTTAATCGTAAGATGTACACTGAGGCCTGGTTTGTCTCGAAAATTTGGATTAACAGTCAACTGCGTCCATAATGTAACGTTTCAAAAGTGCCCGAAAAAGCTTACTTAAATTACAAGCTATTTCATTTTGCGAGCAATGGACATTTGCTTTTTGCTTTTAAGTTTTCTAGATTGTTCTGCTTATTTCTGTTCAAATATGAGTTTTGTTGAAGAAGTCAATACAAGAGGAAATATTCAAGATAGCGCTTTACTAATAAGAATTTACAGCTCCTTTTATCCCTCTTGAGGTCTAACAAAATATCTTGGATCTTGATACAGGGAGCTTGTTAACGACTCTTCTTGATGCCACGGAACTATTCCAAGTATTCACATTCTGAATTTCACATTTACCTTCTTTGATTTGTTTCATTGGAACACTTTGTAATTATAGTAGTTTAAAGTCAATAAATGTGTACAAATAAATAACATTATAAATCATCGATATCCGACACAGCCACTGAATTAAAAGAAAAAGAAGAAATAACATTAAAGTGTCTTACATTCCACTAGTGGAATAAGTAAATGTGAGTTTATTTCTAGAATGTATTACAACGAGTTCCATCAAGTGCCGACAATCGAGAGTATAAATTATTATAGTGTCTGTTTGTAATTTTGAAATGCATATGAAAATATATACGGTACTTACATCAAAAATGCAATATTCATAATTTTTCTCTATCTGTCTGTCCGTTTGTTCCGGCCAATCTCTGGAACGGCTGAATTGATTTTGATTTGTCTTTCACTGGCAGATAGCTGATGATATAAGGAGTAATTAACGGTACTTTTTTATACTAGCTTCGTCCCGCGACGTTACCCGCACTTATAGTTGTACCGCTGGTATCCCCGCGAGTCTCAGCTAGTAAAACAGCTTGCTGACAAAATATGATGCCATAAGAAGGGTTATTTAATTACTGTATTTATTAATATGCAGAACAGAAAATAGAGGAGTAGCGATACAAGCACGGAGCAAATACAAAGAGGAGATGCCCTAATGAGATTTTTGTATGAAGCAATGCGTGACAATTTGCGGGGGTGAGGGGGTGTTAGTTTACACTTTTCCTATGCATGTAGTTTATTGCTATGTAGTTTAGTTAGCTGACACTAGTGTGGACGTACTCAGAATTTCAAGGAGTAGTTTTTTCAAGGTCGATTTTGTAAGCATCTTGAACAAAAAACATCATTCGTAAATAATTTTGCAAAAGTGAACTTTTTTTTAATAAATAACCCTAAATAAAACATTGTTCAATATGTTTGGTTTACACGGGGATTATGTAGAACAAAAATTAATATATGTTGTGCAAATCTTTTTATTTAAAAAATAAATAAATTTATATTTTATTTCACTTCGGAATTGGAATGCTTAAATAACGACAATCTTAGAAAATCAACTAATCTAAATCTGAATTGAATGGTCGTACCAATGTTGCCTCTAATATCCACATCTAATCACTTTTAATCTTGCCTAATTTGGGTTTAGATAATAAGTTCCTTTTTCGATTTTTTATGATTTTTCCTTGAAATGAATCACTATCATAACAACGGGAAGAACAAGTATTGGTGTATTTTGTAGGAGTCCAGTTTTGCCTATTATTTTTTTGATCCATTGCTCTTCAATACTATTTTTGACTGCCTCGGTGGCGCAGTGGTAGCGTACGCGACTGCTGTTCTTGAGGTCTCGGGTTCGATTCCCGGGTCGGATCAAATGTTTGTATGATCTGCAAATATTTGTTTCGGAGTTTGGGTGTTTTCTATCTATAATATGTATGTATTTACAAAAAAAGTATATAAGTATTAATATCAGTTGTCTAGTACCCATAATACAAGCTCTGCTTAGTTTGGGACTGGATGGCGTTGTGTGTTAGATGTCCGAAATATTTATTTATTTATATTTATTTATTTATTTAGATGAAAATTTAGAACATTACCTGTATACTGGTACATTGTATTATTTTAATGAATTAAAAAAAACCGTCAAATCATCAGCATAAGTAAAATTTTTTTTTTTTTTCAATATTTGAAGTAACAACTTTCAATGCAAGTTTAATATAGTCGTAACTTGATAAAATATTTGGATTCTAAATACGACCCTGTCTTTTTATTTTAGAATAGATGTCGATAGATGTCAGTCTGTTCACAATATAATTAAGAAAAATACAAAAAAATACCATGATGAATAAAAATTCATTAGGTAAGAATGTAGAACTCATTTCCGTATCTTCTTATGGTATGTTTTATTAATATTCGGCTCAACGTACCATTGTATTTTTATTTCCAGTAACACAAAGTTTTGCCATCTAGTGGCGAGTAAATATAATAACATTTCAATAAAACACTAAGAGATTTTCCTAGAACTTTTTAAAAAATTAGCTAAAAAAATAATTTATAAAAGAAATATGATGCCACTTATGGTACCAGAACGTCTATCCGCGATATTTGTACAAGATATAACACAGCACTTCATATTTTTACTTGATTGTACCGAGAATATTCAAGTATTACGATTTTTCGATGCAGTTCTAGAACATTCACGTTAATAGTATAATTTGCAAGTTGCGTCAATTGCGATGACGTCGGGGTCAGTATTTTGTCACGGGGGTGATGCGCTTATGCCATCTCCTCTTTGTATTTGCTTCGTGGATACAAGTACCTAATTCTTAACAGTAATTAACTAAAAACATAAAAAATATTTATTTTGCTTAATGTAAGCCAGCGCCATCTTGTAACAGTCTCTTGAACTTCTAACTCAGCTTAGGTTGTTAAAGTACAACTAATATACTTTAAAACTTGTGCGCTAGATGTCGTGGTATTAAAAAACAGTTCTCACTTATATATGTTAGGAACTTTATATTTTACACATTTTTTTTTTACGCACTTTTATATAGCTGTAATTTTTTTTAGTAAGTACTAATAAATAGATTTTGTGATGCTGATGAATTAAACATTGAATGTCTGTTGAAGTGGTGAATTTTCATTCTCTACAAGGCAGTTCCTCTGAAGAGTGACTTCTATGAGCAAGTTTTACTTGTTCATGTAAAGTGTTTTCTATAAAAGTAAGAGCAACTGAACTGAAAAAGTCGTTCCTATAATATTATAATTTGTTTTCCACCATAAAAGTACAAGACATAAGCCAACCTGTATAGATTTTACAACTGATTAGTAGATAATATGTTTAAGTTGTAAAATAAGTTGAACATTTAGGCTTATTACCCGACTACGGCAAAGCCAAAGGAGGGTTATGATTTTGACAGGCTATGTATGTATGTTCATTTGTTCCCTCATAGCTCCTTAACTACTCATTAGAACTGGACAAATGAGGTGTCGTTAGAAGCGTTTTGATTGTCTTCTGGTTATAGGCTATATGACGTGCACTGAATGTAATGTGGCGCCCTCTAGCCGACATAAAGTACTGTATTAAAAATAAATTTTAGATTAATATGTCGTGTTTGGTATCATTGGAAAGGGCGTTACTTGTACATTTCAAAAATATATATATAACTAGCTGAACCCCGCGGTGTTATCCGCGGTTATTGTTGTACCGCGAGTAACGCCGCGGGACAAAGTTAGTCTAAAAAAAGTAGCCTAAGTTACTCCCCGGATCATCAGCTACCTGCCAGTGAAAGTCCCGTCTAAATCCGTCCAGCCGTTCCAGAGATTACCCGGAACAAACAGACAGACAGAAAGACAGACAGACAGACAGACAAAAATTTTTTTAACTACATTTTTCGTATATGTACCGTGTATACATACGTATGCATTTAGTAAAAAGCGGTTATTTTAATATTACAAACAGACACTCCAATTTTATTTATTTGTATAGATTAGCATATTCTCGTGACTTTGTCCGTATTTATTCGATAATTGTGATATTTCTATGGTACCTATTTAAAATATACTTTGCAAAGAAATTAATATTATAGAGGCACCAAAACATTTTAAATAAAAAAAAAATAAAAACTAAAACCCAACTACGTCAAAAAACGACGCTGAAAAAGCATGAAACAAGTTTCAATAGCCGTAGTCACGCGTTGTTAAAGTGTTGAAGACTATGGTATACTACACTACATGGACTACGGATTTTGAAACGCCCATAAACACCAGCAACTGTTGTTGCTGGTGTTTATGGGCGGCGGTAATCGCTTACCACCAGGCGACCGCCGGTCGGCCGGACGGCCGGTCTCAGCAGTGCTCTGGGGAGAACCTGGACCATATTGTATTATTTATTCTTTGATACGTGGTACCGTCTTTACCGTTTTAGAATGGTTTTCGGGTGGCTCTTCCATTCCATGCCAATCAATTAAAACCAGGAATTCTCTACCAGCGCACGTGTTTTCTTTCCACTGCGATCCCGGTTCATTTAAGCGCGGCGTGAGGAAACATCTTAGTAACCTGCCATAGTGTGGGTCACCATGTTGCATTTTCCACAATCACAATGAGGATGGTGACCACCACTCTTGGATTCTGCTCATGCTTTCCATCAGTTAGAGTAATTATTGTAGCTAATTGAAAACAGAACTGGACCAAAATGAAATGAGATGACACAGGAAGCACCAGCTTTAAAAAAAAAAGTAGTGTAAGTTACTCCTTATATCATCAGCTACCTATCAGTGAAAGCCCCGTCTAAATCGGTCCAGCCGATCCAGAAATTAGCCGGAAAAAACCGACAGACAGACAAAATTTTTTTTGGTATTTTGGTATGTGTACCGTGTATACATACATACATATGCATTGACTAAGGCGGTTATTTTAATATTACAAACAGGCACGCCTGTTTTATTTATTTGTATATACAGATTTATTTACGTCCATTATTCTATAAAAACTTTTACATGAACACTTTTTTGCAAATTAAGAAATCGACAAAATAATCAGCTAAATTGATCTTCAAGTCATACTTTGACAGATTTATGCTAAAGAGTACTTGTTGCCTTGGATCTAAAGGTTCTTATCGTATGACAGCCAACAGTTTTAAGACTTGCCACAGATTTACCAGGAGTGGAAGATGATTTGAGCAAGTGATATCCAAGTTCAGATTACAGATGATGTCAGAATTTTAAGTTTCAGTTGATATTGACTGGCCATTTTTTGTTTTTGGTACCATTAGAAGGTCAGATTTGTGTAGAGCTCTTATCAGCTTCATTATCAACAGTATTATGTATTTGCGCATCACGTTTGTGTCTAGTTTTCTCCTCTTGTTCTAAGTAGTTAACTCCTTAGGTGAATGAAAAAGACAAAATTGTGACACTCAGATTCTCGACTATCACAGGGATACAATTTGCTTTGACCAGTACAATATTACGGTGCTTCTCCTCTTTACATAATAATCAGTCGAGAAACTTATTTCAACGCAATATTTCAAATTACAGTCGTATTGGATCATGTCAGGTAATTACGTATTTTTGAGGTCATTTTTGTTTTCCAAAGTATTAAAGGGTAAGGAATCTAGTTTAACCTGTCAGTACGCCATAAGCATATGGAAATTGGTGTGTCATTCTGTGTCTGTTTTGCCTTAGTAAGAATGCTGACACGCTTGTAGTAGGAATGCACCGTGTCTCGTGCGTCCTAGTCGGGGAAGTAGCACGTTATACCGTTACGCATCTTCGGGCGCCAGTCTATCGGTATACGCGGTGATACCCGCCCGTGTCGCGAAATTGATTTAAACGTGTTCACGTGAGTTCGTTTCAGATATTTCAGTAACGGTAAGTTTACTTTTTTTTTTATCAACAGTGCTGGCCTATTGTTTTTTTTTTATTTACACTATTCTAAATTTGAAAATTTGGTAGAAATTTGACCTTTTAAAAATTTTAACTTTTTGGTAACTTTTTTTATCAGTTAAGAATATAGATTAAATAAATAAATAGGGGTTGTTATAGTTCTAGTAGGCGATGGATACCACCAGTTATTTCTAATGCGTTAACGCATTCTTGCATATAAATATGTTATTTCTTTGCAACAGACAACCAATAGTAACATTATTAGATACATGTTCTTTATGTTAAACCGCTACGGCAAACGGTCCGTGGTTAAGTCATGCTTGGCGGGCGGAGATGGTGATCATTAAATGTATGTATTTTTTTCTAGAAGTACCGGTGTTAATACAGTTTCGTTTAAGTGCGTTTTAGTGAAGATCATCTCTGACCATTATAGAGTAGCTTTTTAGAGTTTGATATTACCCATTTTTGGTCAAATGATGGTGGATTACTAAAGTACCCAAAATCCCAGCTTAGGTAGGATGTAGGGTTAGGTGACTGTGTCAATGGAATTGATGACAATAATTTTAATCTACAATTGTAAGTCCCATTAGATTAACGTTAGTTTCTAAATATTTTTCGAGAAGTTACCAGAAGTTTGGGTGCTGATGGAATGATTAAGTTATTCCTTGTATAAATATTAATTTTTCTTCGATTAATTTGACATCTTCCAAAAATGATGATATTATTTTCGACATATCCTCATAGTGTAGTTATTTACGGCTCTTAATAATTTTTAAAAAGTATCCTTTCCGACTTAAATGACCAATATTTATTATAAGGTATGATTTACCTATTACATGTAAATACACAACATATTAGATGCGCTCATAGCCCAGTTACACTCGGTGATTAGGCACAATCACCGAAGGTAAGCAACGACGGCGTGGTCAGTACCTGGATGGGTGACCGCTGGTGGCATGATACCAAGAACGTCTCAATAATTCGGAGGTCGTGTTAAGCAGACGGTTATCGTAGGATAACAGTCATGAAGCTTAGTTGGAGGCCTTTGGGCGGCTTAAAAACATCCAACGGCAAGATTACGTAGCCACAACGTTGTCTTGCCAGTCCCCAACCCGCACTTGGGGACGTATGGCCTTAACCCTCTCTTGCGAAGAGACCCGAGCCCAGCAGTGGGACGTTATGGGTTGTTGATGATTAGATGACTCTATGATCAGTAAAGTTATCACACCCCTAGAGCAGGACTGAGAATTGCAACTCATTTATTCCAATGCTAATGTTTCCAATCCCTGGTAACCACTTACTATGAAGTAGAGTTAGTAATCGAAAATACTACACTCACAATTCATTCATGAAATAAACACAGAGTTCAAAAGAATCATAGAGAAGACCTAAAATATTACGATTAAGTTAAAGTGATCTAATATATTTTCACATGTCACAATCATTATCACGAAAAAATGAGTTCATTTCAATTCATTAATTAGAAGTTTTTGAATTGTCAATAGTCGGTCACTTATTCAGTCGAATTAATCTACAAAACAATCGTGTATATAAACCTACAACAATAGCTATTATTTTTTACTAAAACTATATAATAAGAGCACATTAAAAATTCAAGCATTCGTAATTTTAGAAAAGTATCTTAGGCTTAGAGCATACATAAGTATACTTTAAGATCTTAGGTTTTCACATTATAATGTCTCGGCTGTGCGATACATTCTTGACATTGCACCAGAGAAAGCATATTATATATATATTATTATATTTATAGAGTAGGACAATGTAAAAAAATATGTGGTTAATTAGTTTCAATCTCTTTTGTAGTGTAGAGAAACATTGTCACTGGTTTACATGAGCTTTACATCGCATTGAATTTGAATTTACGAAGGCATGCGAAATATATGCCAGTAATTATTGTCTAATATATTTCTGTTTTTTAGGTTAATCTTGTTGTTTTACAAAAAAAAAATGCTCTTCTTATTATTAATTGCTATGAAAACTATTGAAACTACGCTACGAACAGGTAGCTTTTAGGTACGTTTTGTATGGAAATCGAAAAAAACTTTATTATTCTTTAGTTTTCCCAGTTTTCCTAGTCCTTTCATGATATTACCTAAGCAGCTTCAAGACATTAACAAACTTTATTATACGATCTTACCTTTTGTTTGTTATAATATTTGCTATAATATTTTTATAAATAAAACATAGGAAATTCAATATGGATGTTTATTGCAGGATATATTATGTATGATCTCATGTTATTTAAACCGATATTATATTTTACAGCATCACTCAGGTCTCTAGACTTTCTCAAACTATAAATATTCTTACGTAGACCATTTCGTGCTTAGGAAATGAAAAAATCATTATCATTTCGATCAAAACTTAATGTACTCTGAATTGCCACGAAAAGTCATCTTTTTATACGCATTTATGATTTATTTTGAAGGTTCGTGTAAAATAGTCGGAGTTTTTCCACCGAAAGTTGTTTGCCCACTCGTAAGTTTAGCCGCTAATGGCATACAGATTATTTCTGGTGCTATACCGTTGTCGTAAAGAAAATAAATTGATAATATAATAAGCTAGACAAAAAAAAAACGTATATAGTAGAGAATATAGGTTTTTCTTATCTAGACGCGTACCATCCTAATTTTTGTTGAAAAATCTGTTGAATTGAAAAACAATCACCACATTCAATCAAGAAAATAGTGTATTGTTGTCAAGACCCACATTTGGTTCTTACGATAATATGTGATGTATATTTATGTAAACACTAACAGGTGTCAGAAACTAGTAACCTAAATACCACTTACCTGCTATGCTAACGTAGATTATTCATACACCGTATTTTTCAAATAGTAATTTTGTTTTCATTGTAGTAATATGTCATCAGGTTTTGGTTAAACAGTTATGCCTATAATAAGCTTCCAGATTTACGGCTTATTATCAATATGTTTGCTTATTATGAATATGCATATTATTCATTGTCTTTTAAATAATTTCCCGGGCAATTGATCTTACTACTGACTAGAAATGAGCGTAAAACCACCTGAGAAGTCGGCAATACTGATGTGGTTTTTAACATGTAGGTGTCAAGCGCATCGGGTAGGCATCTAGGCACTATCAAGGGTTCGTCTGTTCATTTCCATTTACACATATTTTGGACTCCCGATAGCCATGTTTAACATCTTAGAATAGTTAATAAGAATAATTAACTAACCAGTTCGTTATCTTGAGACAAAGTAACTACTTAAATAAATTGCCAATGTATCTATACTAATATATAAAGCTGAAGAGTTTGTTTGTTTGTTTGAACGCGCTAATCTCAGGATTTAAAAATACTTTCAGTGTTGGATAGTACATTTATCGAGAAAGGCTATAGGCTATATATTATCACGCTGAGGCCAATAGGAACGAAGCACTAATGAAAAATGTTTCGAAAACGGGGGAAAATTATCACGCTACGGGCAATAGAAGACGCAAACGGGGTTGCGTGGGTCGGCTAGTGATGAATATAAAGGTTACATCTGTATTGAAAAGGTACACAAAAATATTTTGAATGAAAGCCCAACTTGAAACTAACAATAGATTAGCAAACACATCTAGGTCACTCATAATGCCAGCTATCAACTTTCAAAACAGAAAAAATAACAGTTTGTCTATTAATGTTACTCTCTGTCTTCAAATCAATGGCATCTCTAAATGTATACACAAACAAAAATTGCAGTGAAAGTACTGTAAAGTGTATTTATCTCTGCGCCGGCGCCGGTACTAAAGTATCATTTTCCCTTTAAGAATCAAGTTCAAGCCTACTTTCGCTGGATTATTATATTTAAGGGCACTTTCATTATAACTGACTAGCTGTACCCCGCGTTGTTACCCGCGGTTATTGTTGTACCGCGAGTAACGCCGCGGGACAAAGTTAGTCTAAAAAAAGTAGCCTAAGTTACTCCCTGGATCATCAACTACCTGCCAGTGAAAGTCCCGTCAAAATCCGTCCAGCCGTTCCAGAGATTACCCAGAACAAACAGACAGACAGACAGACAGACCGACAGACAGACAAAAAAATTTTTAGCTACATTTTTGGTATATGTGCCATGTATACATACATATGCATTGATTCAAAAGCTGTTATTTTAATATTACAAACAGACACTCCAATTTTATTTATTTGTATAGATAATCCTTTAAGTACAACGCTTTCTCTGTTACGCATAAAAGTAATGTTACATGTAAGATAGAGATGCAAAATCATGACCTCATTTTCTAGCTAAGAACAGGATGTTGCATTACGACTTCAAGAATTATTTGTCAGTCTCTTTGAGTTTTAAGACTCTGCTTTAAATAAAACCCCTAGTATTTACATAATGTAACTTTTATTATTCTACTAGCTGAACAACACCGCGGGTATTACCCGCGGTTATCGTCGTACCGCGAGTAACACCGCGGGATGAAATTAGTTAAAAAAGTAGCCTAAGATACTCCCTGGATCATCAGCTATCTGCCAGTGAAAGTCCCGTCAAAATCAAAAAGAGATTACCCGGAACAAACAGACAGACAGACAAAATTTTTTTTAACTACATTTTCGGTACATGTACCGTGTATACATACATGTGCATTTATTAAAAAGCGGTTATTTTAATATTACAAACAGACACTCCAATTTTATTTATTTGTATAGATTTCTCCACATGTAAGGTTTAGTGGCCTTTGTGGTGTCTATTCTCCCCATGGGTATCGTAAGAAGGAAGCAAACTACGCAGACTAACATCACTGCAGAGAATAAAAAACTTGAAGCAAACCATACTATATCAACCCGTCTAGCCAGCTTGCGATATACGCTTACCGTCCGTTACTGGTAACCCTCTCATCCGTTAGTAGCAAGCCGTCGGTAAGTTAGCTGACGAGTCGTTTTTTATATCTCATGTACTAGCTCATATCTACTACTAGCCGAGCCACGCAACCTTGTTTGCGTCTCCTATTGCCCGTAGCGTGATAATTTTCCCCCGTTTTTGTAACATTCTTCATTGTTGCTCCGCTCCTGTAGGTCTTAGCGTGATGGTGTATAGCCTATAGCCTTCCTCGATAACTGGGCTATCTAACACTGAAAGAATTTATGAAATCGGCCCAGCGGTTCCTGAGATTAGCGTGTTCAAACAAACAAACAAACACTTCAGCTTTATATATTAGTACTAGCTGACCCACGCAACCTCGTTTGCGCCTTATATTGCCCGTAGCGTGAAAATTTCCCCCGTTTTTGAAACATTCTTCATTGTTGCTCCGCTCCTATTAGTAGTAGCGTGATGATATATACTCTATAGCCTTCCTCGATAAATGGACTATCCAACACCGAAAGAATTTTTTAAATCGGACCAGCGGTTCCTGAGATTAGCCTGTTCAAACAAACAAACAAACTCTTCAGCTTTATATATTAGTATAGATAGATTCTTACCTAGAACGGATCGTTTTTCAAATATAGGAACCGGGCACAGTAAACCTTTGTAATACTTAAGGCATGTTTATTTCAACAGTTTTTTTTTTTGCGTAGATAATGAAATTGTTTCTTCATAAGTGAGGAATTCTCATTCTAGATTTTTATTATGAGAAATAAGGAACAAACAAGTAATGAAAAAAATTAAAGTACTGTAATGTATGTTTTTTTTTGAGGTCGAAAATATTTTGACATTCGTTGGTTATTAAATGTCTGAGGTATATGACGTACAAGATATGAATAAAAAAAATATACCTCCTTTAATAACAGTACAAAAAATTCGCTTTATCAAGTTAAAAACATCAAAAAACTGAAATGTGTGTCATTCACTGTGATCACTCAAGTCCCGTTGTTGGCCCACTTGGCCATAAGTGAAGGCATTCTCTTCCAAAACAAGGATCGCTTTCTATATTTATTGTTTGGTAAAGAACCGGCCTGGCAAGGATGTTTCACTCAAAATAGAACCAGTTTACAAATTATGTGTATTATGTATTTATTTATTTATGTTAGAAAGAGCAGTAATGTCAACATATTAGTAAGAGGAACAGGTTTTAAGAATGTTCCCGAAGCTTCTATGTTTGTATTTTGTGGTTCCACATTAATGCATGACTATGAACGAATCTTAGCTTAGCAAGTTTTTTTATTGGTTAGGTTTTAATAAAATGAATCAGGCTTAATTAAAATATACGAAATAAAACTCTGGTCGTTTTTTGCATTATGATATAATTTCATATTGTTTAAAAGCTTTTCAAAGTATTGTTAAAAATTAATTATAAATAGATGGACTAAAGAAATTAACGGTGCATATAAATTAAGAAAATGTTTATTCGATTGATTATTTTTTCCTTATTCAACTTATTATCTTCTTTTTGATTTTATGTATTTTAGTTAATACTAAGAAGGTGTAATGAATCTCTAACCACAAGTGGTATAACTTGTTCGAAACGTCGGGAAATCGAAGGCATCTTAATCTTTTAAATAATATTATCTCGAATAAGTCCCGCTTTTCAACAAAAACTTTGTGTACATTACAGAAACAGTAAATTAAAGGTTGTTTATAATTTATTTAGAATGAACTAAGTAATAAACAATATAAATAAAACTTAAACTTAATAATAAACTTATAGGATAATATCTAGATTTTTTTCACAAACATTTCGTAAGTTTTTCTCTCTATTGTCTCTACGAAAAATAAAACTTAAAATAATAAAAATGAGAAATACTCTTCAATTACGTTTACAGCATTTTTTATGATTTTGACAATATTTGTGTCATAAAGTGGCCAAAATTGACACTGTTCTGCTCTCTTTAGTGTGGCCAGTGTATATTGCCATACAGCTATAGACTTCAAAAAACTAAATATGTAACAAATATCACTTGAATGTTAGTTGTATGTGTGCTGGTCTAATTTTTACAAAATATGTCATTGTTACATTACTTCAAAAGAGAAGTAAAAACAAAACAAAGCAATACTGGGCTGGTTAGGAAATAAATAAATAGCTAACAATTACAAAAATGTTACTCATCACTTATCGCATAACACCAACCATTAAACTCTACATTTCAATCGAAATGTAGCATTATACAATTGTAATAAAGTAGGAAATGGAATGACGATTGTCATGTGCTGTCAAGCGCAGTGTGACATAGATTGGAAAGTGTTTCCTTTGCGATGGACGGATGATACCATAATGTTGCACACAAATTATAGTATAGTCTAAGTATCTATTACGTTTGTTCACATGTCGTGGAGGATTTAATGCGGTTATTAACAATTGAAATAGTGCGTAATCTTGGAGGTATATCGCAATCTAACATGCTTTAAGGTTAAGAATGTTTCTTCCGCTGTCATATTTTACGATGTCAGTTAGTCTTATAGAGTAGTATAATATGGGTTGTAGTACCCTGAAAGTTAGCGTGCATAATAGATCAGAAAATAAAAAAGACGATTTAAAAGATTAAAATTACACTACAAATACATAATTTGGACAGTATTTTCCGCATGCATGCATGGATACCGGAGGCCCATACCCCAAAGGCCGCAACGCACTTGTGACGCCTCTGGTGTTGTGGGTGTCTATGGGCGGCGTTAATCACTTACCATCAGGCGAAATGTCTGCTCGTGTGCCCTTATCACATATATATATATATATGTATACTAAATCCTTAATAACACTTAATAAAATTAAAATGAAGCCTCAAAAGGCACGTGAGAATAATCTGTATCTTTTTTGACTAAATTGTTAAATCAAATGGGTAATCACGCAAATCTCCGTTTGAAATGTAGAACGCAATGAAGACTTTTTTTCAGTCAAATGTTGGTCACTAACGAAATATAGACAACATAACAATTACCTATGAGGTTAATGAGGAAGTAGGTTTTTTACAGCTATTGTCTTTAAAGTTTGTAAAAAAAAGGCTACGATAATAATTACTTAGGACTATTAGGTAGTTCAAAACGTTTTTACAGTATGTAGGTAATTAAGACAGACGGATTATTTGATGATAAACAAGTACAATTTTAACAAAAATAAAGCCGACTTCAAGGTTCGACTCCATTTCTCTCGGAAGCCATGATCAGATATTAATGCCCTTATCATGGTACCACCGTTGGGATAACTCCTTTGCAATAAAAAAAGGATCATCAAAATCGGTTCATAAACGACGAAGTTATCCGCTAACAAACAAATATATATGTATACGGTCGATTTGAGAGATTTGAGAAACCTCCTCCTTTTTTTGAAGTCGGTTAAAAAGTAGAGCCGCCCATAGCCACATGCAACTAAACAACTCAAGAGATAATGATTCTAACTCTGTTGTTACGTCACTAAAAATATCTCGCATCAGATTAAAATTAACTTCTATTCTCTTATTTTAGTGAAATGCTATTTTTGTATGTATGTTTTCAAATAAAGTCTATAATTATTTTTTATTTATTTAGAAACTTTTACAATATTATAACAGGATAAATTATAAAGGCAATATTGTTGCCTTGGGATACTCAAACTAGTACTCAAATTAGATATGTCATTTAGTGTGACATATCTAATTTGAGTCAATCTTTGACACTTAAAATGTCGTTTGACAGGACAAAACTCACTTGCCCTTTGAGAGCACCTCTCCCTAAGTACGGGTAGTGGTTGGGCTTCTGTAAGCTCATGTAACCTCATACACCCTGTGTCTACTGCAAAAAAAAAAACTCTTAATCTCAGGTTTCTGTTAGGCCCTGGTATAATTACCATCGTCCAGTAATACTCAAGTCCTCCCTAGAATCGGATCGTGGATTGGGTTTGCGATCAATATTCAATCATTTATTTCATTGCATTGCATTGGTCTGTACTATGAAGAAAGCCAAAAATAATTGTTACGTGATTGTCTATGAGAGAAACAACACACATTTTAGATAATCGCTTAAATCGCAGTGCAATAACATTTTGCAATAACTAGAGCATAAACTATCTTTCTCTGTACGATAGCCAACATTTACAGTTGGATTATTTAGATAGATGGTCTTCTTTTGAACGCGGTATGAAATTTTCATTAAGAACACGCATTGTATAGTGTAGTGGTTAAGACGATTGTAGCTTTTGATTGGTACCGTTAATTCCTCACCAATTTGGCTTCAACGAACATTACTTTTCGTTATTGGCCGACCTCGTTTTAGAACCCAATAACACTATTTAACATTTCTTTCTACTATACAGGTGATTCATATTGACTATTGTATTAATATTTAGATGTCAGATAATTATGGCATTAAAATAATAATAATAAAAAAAAAAATGGAATTTAACAGCAATTTTTTTTAATATTTTTTCTTGCTTAGTGTGTCTATACCGCATGTAACTTTACCATAATAAACCTGTTCTGTGTGATTGTAACCTACAATCTCTCTGCCATAAAAACGAGAGAAGTAAACACAAGAATGCGCGTGAGTCTGTTATATCATTAACATAATAATAGTGTGAAGAGGCTGAGTGAAGCACTTTGGCGGTTGTTTATAATCTCCGTAATTAATATTACGTTTAAATTCAAAGTTATCTGTCTGTTACGCTCGGCTACTCCGCTGATCACAAAAGTTCTGATATTAAATAGCTATGCCAGTGTTTTTAATATCCTCCTCGGTGGCACAGTGGTTGTTTAATTGCGGCTGTGCTTGACGTCTGGAGTTAGATTCCTGGTTCGGACCAAACGTTTGTTAGTTTCATCTACAAATATTAGTTTCGGAATGTGGGTGTTTTATGTGTGATATGTATTTCACAAAAAAAAAACCTATAACTATTTTACCAATCAAATTAGCTTTTATAATATAAACTCCGCTTAGTTTGCCAGTAGATGACGTAATGTGTTTAAAATATATATAAAAAAAAAAATAGTAATTTAATTTTTTTATATTTACCAAAAAAAACTGTTAATTAGTTCAAATAAACCTAATTACCCGCTACACTCTTAAGTCTTAGAACGCGATGTCAATGCACTGAACGTGTTGTAATTAAGTGGTTGAATGTTATGGTCAAGTCGTATTAAGTTGTTGCATTGGAAAACTGGTTAGTTGGAGGAAGAAAATGTCTTAAAATTTTCACAAAAATCCTACTAAATAATTTTCATTATTTTTTAAAAAATCCTTTGCTTAACAGTTTGTTTGTAAAAGAAACATATAATTTAATGTAATACAATAAACACTAAACCTTATGACCAGACTACTTAAAACCTTTGATAAAATTTATATAGCTTATATCGTCTGGGACATTATAACAAATCTATTGACACCTCATTCATGAAAATCCGTTCAGTAATTTGGATGCTAGGGTGGAATCAATAAACATACATAGGCTACCAAAAATATTACCTATCCTTTTGGATAAAAATCAGTAGGGTATAATTTTAGTAACCTATAATATAAATAAGCCTTTTAAACCACTTAGCATGTTCGATACTATATATTTTAGTACACTTGGGCTGTATTAAGTTAAATATCTACTCAAACATTGTAAATACAACCACTGAGGCTTAGAGGCCCACAGAGAAAATCAACTGCCGTCTGCAAAAACCCGTTCATCTCAATTCCTAGAAATTTGTCGTTGAAAACGTATATACAGCAGTTTCCCCTTTAGAATTATACAAGGAAGTTATCTCTATAGGATTTCTAACTTTCTAAAAAGCTAAGGAAACGATAATTGATATGAGTAAAGACGTGAATCTAATCAAACCAAATCTAATATGAGTTTTTTCGTCTTTTTGAGTCTTTATTAACCATTAGATTCTGTGTCACTGGCACAAGCTGCAATTGGATGGGTATGGGAAAACACTCAGTTCATTTACTTTTATAACAATTTTGTGTCGTAATAGTATCATATACTTAGCTCATTATTAGCTTATAACAGGTATTGTGTCAGTAATTAGAAACCTGGTTTATAATTACCTGATAATCATATAAACCAGTAATAAACTGAATTCAGTCACCATGCTGCATTGTTGCATTGTCTGCATTCGCAATGAGTATGGTAACCACTACTCTTGAATTCTACTCATGGTTTCCATCAGACAGAGTAGATTCACTTTGGCACGCTTAAAAAAAGAACTCTTCTCATCACCATAGTTATAAAGGTGAAATACATGACATCAACGATTTCTTTTACAACTTAGGAGTGAATCTCATAAAAACTTGTAAATTGATATGAAACAGATCATGAAATATGTTTGAGAACCCGAGATCTGTTAGCCCCGTCATCAAGGGTATATGAATTGAATAATTTTCGGACTTATTTGCCTCCTGTGTCCAACTAACTTCTGGGTAATACAGGACTACGAAAGTTTTATGTGTTTTTAACCAAACTAGCAAACAATTTTATTGTTGCCAAAGTCTTATAGATGATCGCAACTCCATCAATTATGAGTTGCTCCACCTTTTCTGTGCGATTTGTTGAAATCAAACCGACTAAAACTACATGGTTTGCATCACTATGACTTAAATGAAGGAGATCTGGGAATAAATTTAATAAAACACACGGATAATTCCTAAAGCCTATACAAAACCGCGTCACCATCACTAGGTATAAAAAAGCTCTTCATTAGTCCACGTCCAGGCATCAAATCCTCTATCTACATTAACAAATACAAACTAGTCCCTGGTAAGAACTTTAAACCTTTGAAAATTTTGCTGTATGTTGATTTTTTAAATATGTTTTCTTAAAAACACCTTAAACAAAAAAACGGAACCAACTCATTCTTAATAGTCATCTTATCCCAATTACCGTCCAATTATATTTATTTTTGAGTTTTGTTATAATGGCAAAACGGTAACTTAAAAATTTGTGTAACCGGGTCAATAATCCAAGGTACTCAAAGCCAGTCGGTCAGGGCCGTGCGGCCGTTGACCCCACGCTGTCTCTTTCTAACAAACAGGTGATGATCTTGAGAGGAAACGGTGTTTACTATCATTACGCAGTTGGGTACTAATTTGTTGTAAGTAAGCCTTAATGTGCAGTATACTTTTTAAACCTATTTTTGGATAACGGCTTTTTTAAAGTAATTAGTACTTCGTAAAGCCAAAACCATGGGCGATAACCATCTAAGTCATCAACTGTCCAGGGCTTTAAGGTCAATCCTTAAACTAATACAGGGTATTTCACTACAAATTACAAAAAATCGCGATAATATTAACAGAGCTAAACATGAAGTCGACTTTGATAAAAATCCTTTTCAATACTCGAAAAATATTTTCAGGGAACATACTGGAAAGCTTCTCTTGACCATAGACGAAATTTACGACCACTGTAAAAGCACATACGAAGTACCTAAGCACGGAAGCCCATACGTAGATCCAAACACCCAGAAGCCTAATAAGCCGCTGATCGATTTTCAAACAACTCCTCCTAGTGCAGAGGAATTACACTATCAAATCAAAAAGAAAACATCCAAATCAGCTCCGGGCCCAGATGGCATCCCGTATATAGTGTACAAAAAAAATGTCCAACAGTACGTAAATATATGACAAATATATTCGATAAGATCTGGTCCAAAAAAGCAAATACCGGCAGCATTTGGCAGAGCAATTTTCGTCCTCATCCCAAAAAAGAATGAAGTAAATCATCCAAAAGACACTAGGCCGATAGCCCTAACCAATACTATCTCAAAAATCTTTTTTAGCATATTACAAACAAAAATGACAAAATATATGATAGAAAATAGGTATTTCAGGCCCAATCACCAGAAAGGGTTCTTGCCGGGTATTTCTGGATGCCTGGAACACAATACGCTACTAGCAGAAAGTCTGAAAGATGCCAGAACACATGAGAGGCAAATAACAGTCTGCTGGATAGACCTTGAAAATGCATTTGGTTCTGTACAGCACGAACTGATGATCTTTGCCTTAAGATGGTATAACTTTCCTGCTGTGGTTATAGATATAATCAATTCATATTACTCTCAGCTGAAATTTGTTATAGCAGCAAACAAAGAATACACAAAACCCCTACAATACAATGTAGGGCTATTCCAGGGCTGCTGCTTATCTCCAATAGTATTCAATATAATCATCAATATTCTAATAGACAAAATAATAAGCCATCAAAAAAAATGGGGCTACCGGCTTAAAATAAATAATAAGTATACAGAAACCATCTTAGCCTTTGCAGACGACCTTGCAATATTAACACGCAACCCCAAACAATGTCAGAACCTTTTAAATGTAGTGGATGAATTCTGTACTTGGACGGATGGATTGAGGGTAAAACCAAGTAAATGCCACTGTTTATGTCTGGGTAGACGAAATACCAGATACACTTCTTACGATCCGGGACTCTCAATAAGAGGTCAAAGCGTTACCACAATTGCCGAAGCAGCGCCTTTTAAATTTCTTGGTAGAAAGATTGATTATAAAGGATGTACGCCATCTCTAGAGGTACTTGTCGAAAATTTCATTAATGACTTAAATAAGGTAGACCAACAGCCAATTAGTAACACAAAAAAAGCGTGGATATACGACAATTATCTTACGTCACGTCTTGCTTGGCCTTTTATGGTCTATGACATCGGTAAAACCCTCTTAGCAAAGTTAGATGCAAACGTCATAAAGATATTGAAGTCATGGTTAGGATTGGCACATTCAGCTGACACGTCAACTTTATTTAGGGGTCATAATAATTTTGGGTTAAAATTAAAGAAACCATCGGAACTCTACAAACACCTCAGAGTAACCAAAACGCATGTCTTGAGGAAATCTCAAGATGAATTAATTACCTCACTCCCAAAAGACCATAGTGCCTCAGAACTTGAATCGAGACTCCAATTCCACAAACAGTTTATGGCAGGAGCACAGACAAACAGAGCCGGGTTGGGTGTGAGCAAGAAACAGCAAGACCAAGACATAATAAAGTCCTTCCTACAACAAGATGAGTACGACAACTATAAAGTGCATGCAATGAATTTGGAAATGCAAAATGAGTGGTTAACCTTAGGTGAGTTTTGCATCCCACTAGCTTTGAAGTGGCGAACCTTGCTATATGACTGGTCTCCCGCCCTTTTAAAATTCTATCTTAACGCCTTTCAAATGACCCTCCCAGACCAAAGTAACTTAGTAAGATGGGGAAAAGCCTCAGAAAAAACTTGCTATACTTGCGGCGAGGCAATAAGTACAGCAAGACACATATTGGTGGGATGCAAGGTGCTGCTCGATAGGGGTCATTACTCCCGCCGACACGACAGAGTACTTGAAATCATACGTGAAGCAGTAAGTCTTTCAGTAGCTAGAGCCCAAAAAGGATTGACCTCAAACAAACAACAAATTAACTTCGTAACAGAAGGCTCAAGGCTAAAGTCGAAAAACAAGCCCTACTCAATCCTGGGTACTGCACCTGATTGGACTATTTTGATGGACACGTATGAGAAACACTATAAAATCCCAGAGGATGTGGGTGTTTCGCCATCCAGACCGGATATTTTTCTTTTTTCTAGAGTTACTAAACGCGTAGTACTCGTAGAGCTTACTGTACCGTGGGAAACAAACGTACCAAAAGACCACGCGATAAAGCTAAATAAATATTTCGACCTTTCAAACGAATTAACAAAAAATGGCTACATAGTTAATTTATATGCTGTAGAAGTGGGTGCGAGAGGTATACCAGCAAAATCTCTCTATAACCTGCTGAAAGACCTTGGCCTGTCTAGAACCGCAGTAAGTTCTATATTAGAACGAGTATCCAAAGCTGCGCTGGCAGGTTCATACCAGATTTGGCTGGGTAGGGAGAGAAGCACGAGTGGTGAAGGTGAGTGTTGATGCGTATCGCAAAGGGGCCCCTTAAACCTACACCCGTGTCACAAGTCTCGGGCTCCGCTCGGAGTTTCTCTCTCTTCCACACGATGGACCCGGCACCCGCACGGTGAATCCATGGAATGCTAAGAAGTTCGTCTCTTTAGATTATATATTAGACTAACTTTGTCCCGCGGTGTTACTCGCGGTACAGCAACAATCGTGGGTAACACCGCGGGGTTCAGCTAGTATAAAATATAATAATTGTTCAAAATAGCCATCTTCATCACTTGGGCAAGGAACTCCACTAGAGGGCACGTATGAAAAAAGTTTCAGTGAGTGATTAACTGCAGGTATACTAGTTTATATCTATCTTAATTATTAAAGCAATCAAGTACACATAATAAAATATATTCAGACTCGCAATTAGGTTACTGTAAAACTTTCTCTTGCCCAGCTTATATGTAGAGGTCTAGAGGTCTATAGTCTATACACTGAGATATTCTGACATCCCCTAAGGTGTCCACGGCCTTTCATTGGCCGTATTAAAACATGGTCTATTGTGTCACCGGCCAGCCACTGGCCGGTCAATGGCCGCGAGTCGGGAATTATTAATAATAAAAATGGAATTATTAGTGACACTCAAGCTATGCTTATGTCAAAGTGACGTGACACCTGAGGGAAAAGTACCGCGATTAGTATCTTATTAATCCGAATGATAAGCTATAATTGAACTGTCGAGAAACTAATTTGGTATTCATAATTCTAATCTAGAATTACTTAAACAGTTTTGAACCCTATGTTGAGATCTTAACGTAGAGTGGAGCGTTATGTTGCAATGCAATACTATATTATACTCATCTTAAACAAGAACAAATTTGAAATTCATATCTGATACTAGAGATAATAAGATATAACTTAATTGAACTAAACTTACTTTGACTCCCTCGGTAGCGCAGTGATAGCGTATGTGACTGCTGTGCTTGAGGTCTCGGGTTCGATTATCGGGTTGAACCAAATGTTTCGGAGTTTGGGTGTATAATATGTATTTACAAAAAAAAAGTATTTGTATCAGTTGTCTAGTATCCATAATACAAACTGCTTAGTTTAGGACTAGATAGCGTTGTATGTTTGTCCGAAATAAAAAAAAAAACATAAGTAAATTTTTTTTTTACAAGCTTTTTTTTAATTTGCAATAAATGTATTCTTGTATGTTCGAGTGGAAACCTTAAACTCAATTTTGAAGCAGATATCTTCAACCGATTTTGCTGAAATTTTGCAAGCACATGTATACAGCGTGAGAATACAATATTATAATGAAATAGAGCTGATCTGATGCTGGAGTTAAAAGCTGGCCATAGGAACTCTGTTAAGAAACGTAGCAACATCATCGAGTTTGGACTCGTTTGATTCGTCTCGAGACATTCCAGTAAAAGCTTGTTTTTAAAAAGCTTTTTAATTTAATTTATTTAAAGATGTTTTATGTATATGTTAATTTATTTAAAGTCTAAATGTAAATTTTGATTGGTTTGCCATCCCCCGCTCAAATTCAAATCCCAAAAAAAACTTTATTGTATACTATGTAAAGATATAATATATGCAAAAGAAATAATACGTACGAACCTTTGCATGTAGAACCACAGAGTTGAATATATTACTAACATTCTGATGAAACTTTACAGTTATATAGCTTATACATCAGAATAACACATAGGCTACTGTTTGCTGCGATAACCGACATATACGCGGGTGGAGCCGCAGGCAAAAATTAGTTAATAAAATAATGTCTGCACGTATGGCCTATTGGTTTAAGTGGTCACCGCGTATCTGTTTGATTTATTTATGGGTCTGCTAAAATGACTGTACTGTCCCTAATGAAAAGCATAAGCAGAATCTAAAAGTGGTGATCACCATACTCACTGCAAATGCAGACAATGCAACAATGCAGCTTGGTGACCCATGCTATGGCAGGCTTCCATACTGTGAGTGATGCTTCTACATAATTGGGCCACCGGTGTCGCACTCACCAACGAAACACGACAGCACGAAAGCTGTTTTTTTGCGTTGATTTTCTGCGTGAGAGTAGCACCGTCCCGGTCGAACCGGCCTGTTCGTGCTGAAATCAACGTGACTCTACTACTTTGTAAACTTCCTACTTCGCTATGTATTTTGTATTCAAATTCTACACGGGATAATTTAGTGTGATCCACATGTTATCTTTGTCTCTATTTGTAAAGTCCTACGCGACACATAATTTATTCCTAGTGCGTTAAGTTTATTTTAAAAGTAAAATAGTTATGATAACATCGTCACTTATTTCACACACGGCCGACTGATCCCAAACTAATAATAACAGCAGTTACCGGATCCCTCCCGTCTCAGGGGCAGAGAAGCAAACCGTGTGGTTTTAGTCGGTTCGATTCCTACACATCATCCCGCCACAAATCCTGGCTAGGTGACGGCCCGAGGGGGCTTCTACACGTAAAAAAAAGGTCTCCTCTCAGAAGAGGGAGAGGGTTAAGACTATACGCCCTCACACTGGCCGAGTACGGGTTGGGGACTGGCAAGACAACTTTGTGGCTACGTAATCTTGCCATTTGATGTTTTTAAGCCGCCCAAAGACACCCAACTAAGCTTCACTACTATTATCCTACGATAACAACCAGGGTCGACTGTTCAACATTACCTCCGAATCACGGAGATGCTCATGATATCATGCGACTGCCAGTATCTGGATGCATGACCATGCATCCAGATACTGGCAGCGCGCTCGGTGATTGTTTCAAATCACTGCGTGCAACTAGGCTATGAAGTCTGAATCATACATTTTGTAGATCAATTACACCTAGACACTGAACAAATGATCGTACTCGTCACACAATATTTGTACTGAAGGGGAATCGAACCCATGACTTCCAGCTCCGGTTAAGCAGTCAGGGTTACTTACCACCAGAGCAACAGGCTACAATAGCTACTATTATTTCTATTATATATTATAGGTTGTAGTGTACTGATGACAATATTGAAACAGTCTCACATTTATTACGTCATATGTTACCGCACCGTTTTGTGAAGAACAAATATTATTAAATTTTCATATTTAATTTACAAATAATTTTCTTTATTGATTGATCTAACCTCATGACTGAAGTATAAACCTAAACGCATTGTCTTTACATGCATAGAATTATAGAAAAATAACGCTACAAAAGCCAATGAGATTGATTAAGTCATCTTATTGATTAATAGAACTCAGTATTAAGCGTAGCTCCAATGTATAGATATTATCCAATACCTTTAAATGAACTACTCTTTTAAAAGAAGTAAATAATTTAAAAAGCTTTTTAATACAAGCTTTTATTACTTGTTGATAAAAATATATCTATACATCTATACAAATAAATAAAATTGGAGTGTCTGTTTATAATATTAAAATAACAGCTTTTTATCAATGCATATGTGTGTATACACGATACATACACCAAAACGTAGTTAAATTTTTTTTTGTCTGTCTGTCTGTTTTTTCCTTGTAATCTCTAGAACGGCTCGACGGATTTTGATTGGACTTTCACTGGCAGGTAGTTGGCTACGTTTTTTTTAGACTAACTTTGTCCCGCGGCGTTACTCACGGTACAACAATAACCGCGGGTAACACCGCGACGTTCAGCCAGTAACAAATATAATTAGATATTTCAAGATTTCAAGTCAGTTACTGACTCACTAAATGCAATCTCTTATAGATGACCAAAAATAAATATGTGTCAGAGAGTTATGGAATATTCTACTCATATAAGTCGAAATAGAATACAAATTTCTACGTATAGGCTCTAATTCACCGGTTACAGATAAGTTTCGGACAGCTTATCTGACTGATTTAACCGGTCCAGCTTATAATCCCGTAAAACAGGGTCTTAGTGAATGTATTAAGACATTAGCGAAGGTTCTAAATTCTACCTTAACATGTGATCGAAATATGTTTAACATACCAATTTAGTCTTCATTTCTGTACACATTTTACGAAGGAAGAATCTCTGTAAGTAAAAACAAAGATTTTAACCATCAAAAAGGACTCATCGTAGGTGCTGAATGTATTGCATGAAACGGATACACATAACAGTATCGTTAAGTATTATTCTCGAATGTAATTCGAGGTAAAATTTAAATTCGATTTGGTTTGTAAAAAAATGTAAAAAGTTTAAATCTCAATCAAAAACGCAGGTTAGCTCAATGTCATATTTCAATTAGGTATTTAACTTTAGATGAATTAGGCAAAGAAACTTCAGTAAATAACTACATTTGTCAGCGGTGTGTTTAATGTAGTACAGGCTGTTCCTAGTTTGGGGCAGACGGCTGTGTGTAACATAGAATTATCGTTATTCTTACATCGTATCGAAATGCACAAAAAATGTATTGTTTAGCATCAAGTCTGTTTCATGTTTATTATCTTTATTATTTATCATCGTTTGCTCATTTTCAATATTTGCATGTTTTTTTTTTAACTTAACTTTGAAAAGTAAGTCGCGAGTCATTTGAATTTTAAACTAAGTCTCAAAGTCACCAAAACGCACTCGTACCTACGTCCTAGTTTAAACCAAACTGTTAAGTCATTGGAATCTATGTAAAGTACCTTAGTAGACCATATTAACGGTAATTTAATGGTGGGTTAACGGATCAGCGAACGATACAAAACAACATTCCGATAGAAACCTACAATCGATTTTCCAACTTTCCAACTTTAGACTTACTTAGCTTAGCTACTTATTATATATTTACAATAATGTATTTTTCTTCCTTTCAGGTAATCGTTGCAACGATGACGCGGCGGAAAAGTGTGTGTTTAAAGTGGACATTAGTTTTATTAGTAGTTTTAGTTTGTCCGTGTGTATATTCACGACCTCAGGAAGTGCCTACTAGCGCTACAAATACCGAACACGCGGAAACAACAACCCCAACTCCAATAAGGTATAGACATAGCAATTTAAGTTTAAATAGTTTTAAGTTAGTACCTATAGTTATAACCTTTGTAAATAAAACGATAATTAGAAGTAATAAAAAAAAAGAATCTAATAATTTATATAACAACTCTAATAAAACTTTTGATCTATCAATACTACTTAGCAGCGGTAGGACCAAAGAAGTAGGAGCGTTAAATAATGAAACTGTACTTTCAAAAAGATTAGGTCGTTTGATAAATTTCAGTACACGGGGTACACAAAATGAGAAGCGACCAAAACCAGCAACAAAAAGAAATCAGGGAGACTTATTCTCTCAAGATCAAAGAAAATCAACAATAAAAAAAGTAATCACTAAGTGGAAGGATAAAACTAAATTTGACGATTTAATCTTTTCTGACGAAATTATAAGTTCACCAAATCAAACTCACAATGAGATGAATGTAAGCAACTACGATAATAACACAAATATAGAAAGTTCTGAAGAAATTAATTCTAAGAGATATAATAGACCACCAGGTGATATGTATTACAACGGTCACAATAGACCACGACCTCAATATTCACAGGAAAGTCACACGTATTCCAGTAATATTCAAGTTGTAGACTCTAATTCTCATCCACATATTCAAGTAATTGAGCATTATCCACGTCCAACTAGACCTGTTTATGTCCATAGCATTCCCACTCCTACACCAATTATTACTAATGTAGGTTATCCTAAGCCTTGGACTCAAAATGTCAGAAGAACCACAACGCAAAAACCAAGACCTAATTACGAATATCACCACAACGTTAATCACCACGGTGGTAACTATGAGGTTACGACTTTTGAACCAACGAATTCTTACACCGATAGAATTGTTATACGACCTGAAGAATATAGCCCATATCCAGAAGATTGTCCAACTATATATTTGACTCTAAATAATACTTTTCAAGGTGAAGGTAAAGAAGCTTGTCCTGACTTGAATATTGCAGTTAATACTAATGTAGTAAATAAAAACGTAGTAATAGAATCAGATGAGGAAAGCGAGGGCCTTTTTCCTGGATTTGGTTTAGGTTTAGATGAAGATTCAGTCCTAAATGTTGGAGACAATTCTGGCACTGATTCTTCCAAAGATGAAGATTATTCTGAATCGAATGAAAACACAGATCAAGATGATAGTGCGTCTGTTGAAGGAACAGAGTTAGCAAATTATCATTCTGTAAATAGTCCTATTCAATCACAATCAAGTGAAGCTGGTGGATTTGGAGCTGCAACCTCTCCATTGTCTGCAATAACTAAACCCAGTGCGGGAGGGGAAGACGATGATTTATTTAGTTTTTCATCTTTAATTGACTTTTTTCGCCCGGCATTAAATGCTTTCAGTTGGTTGGTAACCCCCTTAAGTTTTGGATTGTTTCCCCTTTTACTAGCTCCTTTAGGTTTACTCTTTGCAGGAACAGGTGCTGCTGCTTTATTTTCCCCTTGGTTTTTGACAGTTGGAAGAGAAGCCCCTAAAGTTATACAGGTTTATAAACCAGAATGGCGATGGGATGACAAGTTAAAAACGTGGCATTTAAATTCATTTCCAAGTAATCGGAGAGTTGTACCTGCAATGGGCAGAGCGAATACTGAAACGAAACAAAAAAGTGGATTCTTACCTCTTTTTACGCGATTAAAACAATGGGTAATTAACTTAACAAATAAAATAAACGAGAAAAATGAAATGCAATCAAACAAACGTAGAGGTAAAAGAAAAAAGAGAGAGACATGGACAAGACGTTTAAATTAAAATTTGTCACAAAACTTAAGTTTAGTGACTTAACACAGCAATTTTTAATCTTAAAGGTAATGATATTAAAAGAAGAAAGAAATGGAACAAATTAACGTTGTAAACATTGCGTTCCCACTCTAAGTGATTTTATTTTTAAATTTTTTCGACATATACAGCTTTCTTATGAAGAAAAATCTAGCAGAAGAATTTATTTAAATGCTGATTAGAAGAGGTGTAATGTTTTAGTACTGACGATTCATAATACAATTCGATAATACGAGTAGAAGTTTATAATAATGCTTGATAGAACCTTACAATTTATTGAAGTATCCATACTAATAATATAATATAAATTCGAAAGTAACTCTCTCTCTCTGTTTGCTATGCTCTCACGGCTAAACCGCTAAAATAATTTGAATGAATATCAGTATCGAAATAGATTAGATCTTGGAAAAGGACATAGGCCAATTTTTTTGTGAAAACTGACCTATACGCTGGTGGAGCCGCGGGCAAAAGTTAGTTACTGAATAAATTAATTCATGTTTTTATGTAAATAAAAGTACGCGTTTATTTTAACGTAACGATTTAATAGGAAAATACGTTATAAAATATCTGGTAGCGATAATTGATTTTGAACAGTATTATGAAATTTATTTGATAAGACTTAGGTTAAGACCATCAAGATATCTAGGTTCAACTGCGTTATTTATTTCATACTTAATGTAAAAATATTTGTAAGAAAGATGTTTTCTTACTTGTTTACATTTATTGTTAACTAAAATGTACAAAGTTTTCTATTATATTATTTTAAGTCTTCAATTTCAACTATCGTTTGTTAAAAAATAATTTGACAATTGTTTTTATTTATGTATGGCCCTGCCAAAATGACTCTACTTTGCCTGATGGAAAGCATAAACAGAATCCAAGAGTGGTGTTTACCATACTCATTGCGAATGCAGAAAATGTAACACTGCAGCATGGTGACCCACATCATGGCGGCCTAGTGATTCTTCTACATCATTGGGCCTCCGGTCTTGCATTCACCAACGAAACACGACAGCACGAAAGCTGTCATTTTACGTTGATCTTCTGTGCGAGGGTAGTACCGCCCCGGTCGTGTCGGCCCAACCATGCTTAGATTAGCGTGGCTATACAACGTCAACGTCTATCTAATATCGTATCTATCTAATCGAATTAGCAAATGTTATCATGATAAAACTATCTATATATTTAAAAATGAATTGCTTTTCGTATTTCTCGCTAAAACTCGAGAATAGGTGGACCGATTTGGCTAATTTTGATCTTGAAATATTTGTGGAAGACCAGGGAAGGCTTAAACGATAAGACACATAAATAATAAATAACGGTAAATAATGGTTTTATAGCTATATATAGCTGTAGTTAGAGTCCCGATATCTTACACAAATATTTCTAGATTAATTATCAGATCAGATTCATCTAGTTAGACATAAAACGAATAATAAAATTAAATTAAGTTTTCTAATATTTACGATACTTTTCGTTAGAAATTTTCGAGTATCTAACTATTAAGTTAGGTACTCGGAAATTCAATTAAATTTTATTATCATTATTATTAACTTTAATAGGATTAGCATCATTACATTTGCTGCTTTGATGAGATAGACACGATGTTAGAAAGACAAAATAGCCAAATGCTTTTTGAAGTGAAAACTACTTTAGCGACGTTGAGCACTTTTTGGTAGGGGAAAATCTTGTGAGTTCGCGTCTACGCATCACCGGGTCACCGACATGCTGCCGTCACAAAATTTCTTTGGCCGCGTTGAGCACTTTTTGGTAGGGGAAAATCTTTTCAGTTCGCGCCACCAACATGATGATTTAGTTTAAACATTATGAAATTTCTAATTTTAAATAATAATTTTACTAACATCATTCTAAGTTATAACTCTACAAGTTTTCACTTCTATGCAGTCCTTATGACTGCCATTTTTTTTTATTATCCTTTTTAACAAACGATAGTTTAAAAACGTCTTTTTTAAAAACATGTGAGGATGGTTTTAATATTATGAATATATGGTTATTGTAAGTGATATTGTTAAGCTGTTTAAAATTTTTATAGACTAATTTATTTGCGTGCTTGTATTAAGATCGATAGAGTTATTATGTTCTTGACAGTCATACATAACCGTGCATTTATTTATATGCTTTAATGTTGTAAAATCTTTTTCAGATAATTTGATCTTATCTTATCTCTGTTGTACAAAATAATTCAAGCTTATTTTACAAATTTACATAAATAAAGCATTGAAATACTATTTGTTTTTTTCATTCGACATTTCCGACTGCCACATTGGTGCATTGGTTTAAGCTGAGCGTGAGGAGTCAGGTTCGATTCCCGAGTCGGACCAAATGTTTTTATGATCTACTAGCCGAACCCCGCGGTGTTACCCGCGGTTATTGTTGTGCCGCGAGTAACGCCGCGGGACAAAGTTAGTCTAAAAAAAGTAGCCTAAGTTACTCCCCGGATCATCAGCTACCTGCCAGTGAAAGTCCCGTCAAAATCCGTCCAGCCGTTCCAGAGATTACCCGGAACAAACAGACAGACAGACAGACAGACAGACAAACAAAATTTTTTTTAACTACATTTTTGGTATGTGTATCGTGTATACATACATATGCATTGATTAAAAAGTTGTTATTTTAATATTACAAACAGACACTCCAATTTTATTTATTTGTATAGATAATGATTTATTTCGGAGTATCGGTGTTTTTGTGTATCATATATGCTGTATGTATTTTCAAAAAGAAAGTATGATGGAATTATGTTTTCATATCAGTTGTTTAGTACCCATAATGCAAGCTTTGCTTACTGTTGTTGTGTTAGATGTCCGAAAAATTTTAATAAAATGAAAATACATTAAGCAGTTAAATATTAATTTATAGTAGTATTCAAATTTGATATAGTTTGGTTACACTCGCCTACCATCAGGCGATACATCTGCTCGTTTGTCAGCCTACTCCAGAAAAAAAAACTTTTAAGTTAATCCTTATAATATTGTGTAAACAAAAGAAGGATCAATAAAAACTATGTATTTTATGAAGAAATATTATTTAAAACAAAACAAAAATATCATCCTTCTATTTGCTTTCTTGAACTTAATAGATTATTTCAGTATTTTACAAAGAAGCGATGTGAAACATTTCTACTACTAGAAGTATGGTAGCCAACTTACCCTTTTGTGCGGTAATCCCCTCGGATACCACCGGCTGGTGGCTATGTCGGGCTCGAACCGACTAGAAACCGCAAACCGTCTCGGGTATTGAAAGCTGGGGAACCAGGTGCAAGTCTCTCTACCCTACCACAGAGATAGTGAAGAAACGAACATTGAATCCATACTTTGTTTTATATATGGCCTTTCCAAAATGACTCTCTACTCTGCCTGATGGAAAGCATAAGCAGAACACTTGGATTCTGTATATGCTATGAATCTTAAGTGGTGGTTACCATATGCATTGCAAATGTAGACAATGCAAAAATGCAGCATACAACATGGTGGCCTATTGATGCTTCTGCATCATTGGGCCTCCGGTCTCGCACTCACCAACGAAACACGCCAGCACGATCGCTGTCATTTTAAGTTGATTTTCTGTGCGAGGTTAGTACCGCCCCGATCGAGCCAGCCTGATCTTTCTGAAATAAACGTGGCTTTACTACCTTGTAAATTCCTAAGTAACTATGGCTGTTACTATCGATAAAATTCAGCATGTAGAATATTTGGCTAAAAAGACCGTATTGCTAGTCTAATATGCAGCAAAGTCAAGGTCGTGGGTTCAATTCCCACCCGGGACAAAAAGTTGGAAGGAGCAAATAATTTATTTTGTGCCTGCATTAATTTATCTTAAATATGTATATATTTCGAAATACGACGTTACTAAACTTACCTCATGGGGAATTAAAAGTCGTGAAAATGTTAGCATTAAATGCAGATGTAAATGTATCATGTGCCGTAAAATACCAATTTAGCGGTTAATGTAAGTAACTGCTGACCTAGAGGTCTCGGGTTCAATTCCCGAATTGAACCAAAAAGTGTTGTTGAGTTTTTCTTACAAGAAATTTTTAATAACAGTTGTTATGAAGTTGGCGGAGTTTTACGTCTTTGCTTCGGATAGCACGATAAGCCGTCCGTCCCGGTTGTCATGAATATCTATGGTAATAATCGTTTTTGACAAGACATTGGCCATCATCAAATATACTAATGACCAGTTTGAATTAATTTCGCCTTGAAGACCAGACCAAACTGTTGTTCTTATGACTTGTCAGAACAAGTTCTTAGATGAAAACCGAATTGAGTTCGATTAGGGCATTCAGTTACTTTGTGAACGACTATGCCTAATTCATTGCAATAGAATGCATATTATATGCAATTACATTTCTTCTTTTTTCTGATTCCAGAGATATATCCACGAAAACAGTTTCACCGTTGCCAGAGCAAAATCAGCCAGCATCACCAGCCCCTGAAAGCACTGCCAGAGATGTGAAAGCAAAAACTCCGATACGAGAATCGATTAAAATGGTTGCCATTCAACTAATGGACAAACCCAATGCAACAATAGAAGCACCCATTATTTCAGACACAAGAGTGCCACCAAAGCTTAAAACTCAAGTCAAACATAGAATAAGAACGAGAAATGAAGACGAAGAACAATACGAGAATGCACATCCTGGTGAAGCAGTTCCTGTTAGCATGGAAGAATTTGATACACAAAACAAAGTAAATGATGTGAAACTTGAATCATCCACCTCTACTGAAGGCATTTCAACTTGGCATTCATTAAGTAACGGACACAAATATAACCCACCCACTGAACCTACGAAGATCGATGAAAAAGAAAAGAAAACTAAGCCTGCTAAAAGTAAACCAAAACGACCACAGACAAACAAAATAAATAAGCGCCCTATCATTGGTAGCACAAACAAAGCTGACTTAGTCGCTGGGGGATCAGCTATCAGTGAGAACGTTTTGAACAAGTTAAAAGATACGGTGCTAACAAGTGTTCAGAAAAACAAAAATACTGTTAAGCCTAGCACAACCACTACCACCATTACGACTACAACTACTACCAGTACTGAAGCAACAATAGCAAAAAAAGAAACTAAACCCATCGTCACTCCAAGCGTTAACGTAAGTAATAAAACAAAAAAGAAGAACAAGAATAAACAGAAAACTGCTAGCACTACTTCACCATCACCTGTTATTGACGATTCAGCTCTTTTACCCACCGAAGCAAAAGAACAAGAAATTGAATTAGAAGTTAGCACACCAGCCACAACAACGAAAAAACCAAAAAGAAATTCAAGCAAGAAGAAAAATAAAACAAAGAGACGTAAGACATCAACGCCAAAACCAAGTACAGATGTCGCTATTTCTGACGTAAAAACATCGAATAAAACAAAAACAAATAAAAATTCTAAAAAACCAGTTGCACAAACTGGTGCTATTACTACGCAAATTTATAATTATTTGTCAAGAGAAGTTATGCCTTCTGTAGGAGTAGGTATGTTAGGCTTAGCAAGTTTGGTTGGTATCGCTGGTTACTTTTTGTATCCGTTCGCTACTCCAGTACGTAGAACATTTGAAGTTGACAAGAGTGATGACTTATATAGAAACAATGCTGAAGAATACGCTAATGATGGTAATGGGCAAGCAGAAGAAGAAATGTTGGGGACTGTATTAGCTGGAATGCCTGCTCATGCTAAACAAAAGCTAAATCCATATGCTGCTCAAACCACTCATATTAATCGGTATCCAGTAAAGAAAGAACAAGATATTAGATACAGGTATGTTACGCCTAGCTATAATCCAAATTACAAAATGCATTATGCCCAACAAAAAACAGGAATAGCACATGCCGCAGTATACTCCAAACCTCTTACTTATGCCCCATATGAAACACGTCATTCTTATACAACAGAGGGAAAATATAATTATGAAAAAGCTAAGCAACAGAACTATACGCCATATTCAGCAGCTGCTGTAGAGCCAATATATGCTGCACCACAGACTGGGCCTTCAGAAATATCATCATATGGAAGCGATGCATCAAGCTCTGTCGTATATGGTGTCAAACCATCATCAGAATCTGATTTTAAGCCTGTTTATCCTTTGGAAGGTCACTTTTTTAGTGAAACAACCAGTAGTTCTGTGACATATTCACCAACATCGATGTACTTAGGTTCAAACAATAATGAAGATAATCAGGAGGATATGATTAAATATGAAGATAATTCAAATAAATCTCAGGTGGATAATCAGTTTGTGGTAGGAAATGTTCCAAAAGAGCTTTCGGATTCTGCCACACCCGCAGTGGTACCTGAACATGGACCAAGAAAATTAAGGGAAAAACGCAGCGTAACTTCAGCTTCATTAGAAGAACTTTTGAATGACCCTGATTTTGATAAGGATCCACTGATAAGTAACGAAATTGATGACTTTCAGAATAATAAAATACCTGCTAAAATTATCGACAGCGTTTTAACGCCGCCCACTGAATCACGAGTCAGTGAACCAGAACCTACAGATGCTTCAGCTATTGAGGGTTCAAATTTAACGAACAATGATGTTGAAAGTAGTGACGCCAATAATGTAAACACAGAAGAAACTGAGGGAGATAAAGAAAGTTCTGTTCCCTCAACAGACACGGAAACTACAAATACAGATCTAGACGATTACGTTGAAAATATTTCGACTGTACCAATAAATAGTGAGACAACAACAGAAACTGAATTATATGATGAACCAGGAACTACTACCGAGTCTGTCAGTATTTCTGAAGATCCTTCGACTTCTACTACTCCTGACACTAGACGTATCAATAATTCTAATAAGTCAACAACTGAACACACCATGACATATCAAACTGAACCTGATACTGAAACTAAAACAACATCGGAGATAAAAGCTGAAACTATTGGTGTTGTATTAAATACACCCCTACCTACAGAACAGCCTAAAGAAGGTTCCACTGCGAAACCTTTAGATGAAGCTGCGGAAAGTGTAACAGAGGGTACAGATTTTTCGTCACAGTTCGGAATTTATTCATTACTTCAAAAAATTGTAGTTTTTAAATTAAAACTCGGTCTTGGACTAATACAAAGTACGGTAAATGTTTTAAACAAACTAAAACTTGATACTACTAGTGTGCTTAATAGTGTCTAAATTTAAGGATTTGTAAGAAACTCACCGATAAATTGATGACATCTATATTTTCATAATTTGTCTAAACACTTGCTTTTGTTGAAAAGAGAAGACAAATATAGCTTTTTTGCTAATTGCATGTATACGTCACCGTAAGATTGTAAAAACCGTTAGATTAAAATCTACCCAGCGAGATTGCTAACAATTGATAGATTGTCAACTATGATATACTGCTTACGCGCGTCAAATTGTCAACAGTCCCCGATTGATTGGTTTTAGAGTAGGCCGTTCAATAGCCATAGAGTTCGGCTAGGTTGGAACTTCTATAATAAATAACAAAATACTTTTACTGTCATAACAGTTTTATATAAGTAATTCTAAAGCCGTGCGGTATTTTTAACATAAAATCAATTTAACATCAAAAAATACTTTACATTCGGCAACAAAGACGAATTAACAAACGATTATGGCTGCGCGGACCATATGCTGTTCAACCAATCGGCGTCCGATTTGCAATTCGTTGTACGATTTCAAAATCTTTCGACTGCAATATCGCGAGATAGATTATAATCTAACGGTTTTGGCAATCTTACGGTAACAGATATATTTATTGCATACGTTTTAGACTGAATCCCTCACTGTTAAAATACGATTTTATAACTTGAAATACAGGAGTATTATTGCATTGAGTATATGTTAAATAATTCGAAAAAAAAGTACTTTGATATAAATAAAATACAATCAATTTATTCAAGAAAAAATATTTGCGGAACTTCAAATGATTGTTCTTTGCGTTGTACTAGATGATACAAGCACGAAGTCTCAGAAAGGAATTAAGGATTTGAAAGTTGTTAAATCGCACTGACTTACCATACACAATATTTTGGTCCAAGGGGCTTAAACCATATATTAGATTGTATTTATTATACGTTCATGTTAAAAATATTGTTTCATACACTCATCTTATTCTTTATATAATAAAAAACACAATAATAAAATACTGCTTCGTTGGTCTCGTGGTTGGCGTGTGCGACTGCTGATCATGAGGTCTCTCTCAGGTTCGATTCCCGGGTCGGACCAAATGTTTATATGATCTACAAATATTTGTTTCGGAGCTTGGATGTTTTCTATGTATAATATGTATGTATTTACAAAAAAAAAGTATAAATGGATATGTATCAGTTGTCTAGTACCCATAACACAAGCTCTGCTTAGCTTGGGACCAGATGGCGTAGTGTGTTAGATGTCTGAAATATTTATATTTATTATTATTTATATTCTTCAAATGTTTTAAGTTAAGATTAAGTACAGGGAATGTTATTAAAGGAAAAAGAGAATAATTTTATAATTTCAGAATGTTGTCCTCGATTCTATGGTTGAGGGAAACCTACTGAATTTATATTGTGATAAGGAATATTAAAGGAACGTTTACTTTGGACTTTATAGTCTAGACTTGTAAGATAATATTACACATTACTATTTTACTATAATGTTTAAATGAGTTGAACGCAATTTGTAATACAAATCAAAGAAGAAAGGTTATAACATGTGTTTCTGCTTTCTAAGCAATTAATACTATTTTTATACATTTTGTAAATATTGGAATAAAGACTTTTTATAATATTGATTTGATTTATTTGTCTAATCCTCTACATTGCGCACAAAAACAATAGCCAGTGTTGCGATAAAGTTCTTGAGTAGCGTTGGCGTATCAGTAAACCTGGGGGTCTAGCCAAGTTGCAAGCGTTTTTCTTTCTTCAATCGTTAACGCCCAAATTCTCGTTTCATTGGCTAATCTTAGACAAAGTATTAGCTAATAGGCGTTAACGATTACAGAAAGAAAAACTCTTGCATCTTGGCTAGAGAGCAGGTATAGGTAAGCCCTAACTATTAAATGTGATCCAACGACCTGGTGCAGGTCGGGGAATGCAGGCAGCACAAGAACCGGTTCTTGTAGAGAACCTTAGGGGAGGCCTACATTTATCCGGGTCCGGATGTCTTAATAACAGTAGTTCCCGGATCCCTCCCGTCTCAGGCGCAGAGTGGCACACCGTGTGGTTTTACTCGGTTCGATTCCGACAACCCCGCCGGGGTGACGGCCCGAGAGGGTTTCCACACGTAAAAAAGAGCTACATATATCCACCATTTGGACGATGGTTTTTAGTTGAAATAACATTTTTGCTTAGAAACATATCTTGAAATGTTCTTTAGAAACAAGCTGAGGAATTTAAGTAAGTTACAAATTGCAATGGTAGGACTGCAAGGATGGATTTATGGATGGCCACAGGGTGCTGAGTTACACGACAGGGCCCACATTTAATAAATAGTCACCAAAAATCCCATCAACACCAACCGCATTTAATATTACACAGCTGGAAATAGATTTCTCCTTTAAAAAAGTGGTTAGACTAGATGTCTCTTTACAGTTATATTGTCTTGCGTATTTTTGCTCCTCAACTTTTTGAGTTGCCAAAAGTCATGTCTGTCTGTTAAACTAGGGAACAAAATCTCTTCATAGAAGTGAGTAAAATATTCATATTATAATTTCAGTATTATAAATAAATACTCTTCGCCGTGACGCAATATCCTGCTTTCGGTGTAGAACTTGAGTAAGCAAGCAAGGAATGTCAATATCTATCTATACTAATATATAAAGCTGAAGAGTTTGTTTGTTTGTTTGTTTGTTTGTTTGAAAACGCTAAACTCTGGAACCGCTGGTCCGATTTGAAAAATTCTTTTGGTGTTGGATAGTCCATTTATCGAGGAAGGCTATAGGGTATATATCATCACGCTACTACTAATAGGAGCGGAGCAACAATGAAGAATGTTTCAAAAACGGGGGAATTTTTTACGCTACGGGCAATATAAGGCGCAAACGACGTTGCGTGGGTCAGCTAGTACTAATATATAAAGCTGAAGAGTTTGTTTGTTTGAACACGCTAATCTCAGGAACTACTAGACCAATTTAAAATAATATTTCACTTTTAGATAGCCCATTTATCGAGAAAGGCTATAGGCTATATATCATCACGCTAAAACCTACAGGAGCGGAGCACCAATGAAGAATGTTACGGAAACGGGGGAAAATTATCACGCTACGGGCAATAGGAGACGCAAACGAGGTTGCGTGGGTCGGCTAGTCCCTTATATTTACGAATAGTTTACATCTTGTAGTGTAACTACTAATTACATCTTGTCAGAAAACAAATGGTCGTGGGAGAGCCAAGCTTCGGCATGAATGGGCCGGCTCGACCGGAGTAATACCACGGCCTCACAGAAAACCGGTGTGAAATAGTGCTTGCACTGTGTTTCATCGAGTGAGTGAGGATACCGGAGGCCCATACCCCATCCTTCACCCTATATCCCCTCCCTCCGTCCCCCAAAGGCCGGCAACGCTGTTGTGACGCTTCTGGTGTTGCATGGTGTCCATGGCGGCGGTAATCGCTTACCATCAAGCGATAAGTCTGCTTGTTTGCCCGCCTATTCCATAAAAAAAAAACAGAACATGTTTTGAATACGGAAAGTTTAAGTAAATAATTATGCATTCATAACTATTTACTTAAAGTTGAAAAACGTTGTGAAACGATGCAGGTAATTTAGTGTAAAGGCAGTTAGATGGATGTGTTGGTCTACCTTGTCAGATTCTATTCCTACCCGGGACATATATCTGTTCTATATATCTGTCATTTTTTATCAATGAATATTCAGATAGAAGAAGAATAAGAATAAGTTTTAGGCATGGAGTATAGAGGTAAAGGAGTACCGTGTCTAGGATAGAAAAGTGTTCGCTAAAAAGCATTAACTAGGCGACACCACGGTAGCAAAAGTATTAATTTCAAAGAATTAGAAAAGATAATCAAATGAGATAATCAAATGCGAAAAAAGCTTCCGCTTACTACCTACGCAATTTTTTAAATTTTTAAACCACTCATCTTTATTGCAAAGCGAAAGCCCTTTCTCACATTTATCTCTTTAATTATTTTTATTAAACTAAAAACTTTGCGTAGTAACATCTTCATTAGGCGCGCCATTGCAAAGCGGAAGCCTTTTTCTCATTTGATTATCATTTCTAATTCTTTAAAATTTATACTCTTGCTACAGTGGCGTCGCCTATTTAATGCTTTTTAGCGGACATTTTTCACTTATCCGCCCATAAGAGATTGTACTCCTTACCTCTATACTCCATGGTTTTAGGGAAAAACGATATAGCAGCTTTGGGAAGCTTTGGAGTCATACATTCCGTAAAATGCAGAGCGCCATCTATTCCATAACAGCGGCATCGTTACTAAACTGTTGTAAGTGAAAGCCTCGAAAGTTTGTAATAGTACATGAATGTTTTTGTAGATGGCGCTTTAAGAAACAATATTGTAGTATATTTCGAACTTTAATAGAAATGGTACAAATAGTTATTTATTCTCTTTAAATTGGACGTAACAATGTGTGAATTTATAAAACCGTAGAAACATTAAATATAGAACTAACATTGCCATTACTTAACCTATGGTTTATTTTAACATCATTCAATAGCCCGTAGCAGTAAATAGCTGAACATAGGAATTTCGTTTTGCGATATTATTATTAGTACGGAGCGATAAATTAATAAACAGCACCATGCCCAAGATAAGTATGTATTTATAATATGTATGTATTTACAAAAAAAAAGTATATATATATTTATATCAGCTGTCTAGTATACCATAACACAAGCTCTGCTTAGCTTGGGACTAGATGGCGTTGTGTGTTAGATGTAGATGAAGTATGTGATATGTGTGTGACCACTTTATGAACAGGCTGTACTAATATAAAACAGGAAACTGGTTTAGTATGTACCTGGAGTGGCGACCACGTAATGGAAGACGAAGCGTAGATAGGCCCCACTACAAGGTGGTCCAACATCCAGATGAAGGTCGAGGGAACCTGCTAGATGTGGGCAGCATAGGACCTTGTTGTGGAGAGCTTCGGTGGAGACTTATGTCAAGTAGTGAACGTATATCGGCTTAGATGATGATAATAATGACATGACTACTTTTCGAACAGACTGGCTTAATACGAAACTAATTCTTAGTTAAGGTTAATATAAGCTTTACTTGAAAACTAATTGTTTTCCAGTACTAAAACAAGTTTAATACGTACCTAAATTCATTTTATGCGGTGCTAATACAAGCTGGAGACATTAAGAGCACATTTTTAACGTCCCCGAGATAATAAAAGCGAACTAAAACCTTTTACCCTAATAATAAGGCGATCCAAAGTTAACACTCTGATAGTTATGTAATAAACCTTCGCTGCGGTCACTGGGAGGGTTAACCGAAAGGGTTAAATCGTTAAATGTTATGACATTGTTTGAGCGTTTTATGTGAATTGAAATTGTTAGTTGTGTGAGGGATTGTAATTATATAAACGTTTTCATAGTTTCTGGCATGTTTGTATACAAAATAAGGAGTTACGTCTTTACTTTTTTATATCGTACTAGTTGTTGCACGCGGCTCCGCCCGCGTGTATGTCGGTTATTGAGGCAAATAATAGTTTAAGCTATATTACTGGATAGTTTCATCCAAATCCGTTCAGTAGTTTTTGCGTGAAAGTGAAAGAGTAACAAACATCCATCCGTTTATACTTACAAACTTTCGCGTTTATAATATTAGTATAATTGAGGGATAAAATTAAAACAACAAGTTTGGGTAACGCGTCGGGGCAAAGCTAGTAAAAAAGTAGCCTAAGTTACTCCTTATTCCTTATGTCAGCATCTGTCATTAAAGGTGCCATTAAAATCGATCCAGCCGTACCAGCGATTTTAGAATTAGATTTTTTGATGTAAGTATCGTATATGCATTTTGTGAAAAGTTATTATTATATTGAAATTAAAATAAACAGTTAAGTTTTATTTATTTGAATAGATTAATTATATGTGTGTTTAATTGTATGTTAGAAATTCAAATCCTTTAAATTATTGCGTTAGGTAATTTTAAGCGAGTTTTAGGATAACTTGGACTGTGTGTCAGGACCACGAGGACCGAAGTAAATGGAAATCAATTGTCTCTGCTTCCCCTCTAGAAAAGAGGCGAGACTCTATGTATGTATAATGTAAGAATATGATCCTTAAGCTATTATATATAATACAAACGGTCAGCAATTGTTAAAGAAGTAGGTTTCATAAGCATTTGATTTTTTTTAATTGTATAGAAGGCAAACAAGCACATGCCTCATCTGATGGTGAGTGCACTTCTCTAATAGACACTTGCAACTCAAGGAACACAAGAGGTTTGCTTCTCTTGGTGTGCCTTTCAGGAGATGATCATATTCTTTTTACTACCCGAATACGGTCTAGCCAAAAGGAAAGTTAACATATTTGGCAGTGTCTATATTATGTTTCTATATTCCATTGTAGCGTCTAAACTGCTGAACCGCTTTAAATAATATGGTGTCAATTGATTCGTAATAATGACCCAAATAAGATATGCTATTTAAATTGTATCAAAAGTTCTTAGTGAGTGTATGTCGGTTATCGCGCTAAAGAGTAACTTATGTCCTTTCTTAAGAATCATAGTCCATGTGAAATTTCATTGTAATTGGTGCTGCGGTTTAGACGTGAAAGCCTAACAGGGAGACAGATATAAAGAATGACACTCCAATTTATAATATTGGTAATAGTAGGGAAATATGGATTCTGTTTCTTCTTTTCGACACTTTACTTTCTTATTTTTATATATATTTGTCCCGGCCAATATGACTCTAGTCTGCCTGTCGGAAAGCATAAGCAGAATCCAAGAGTGGTGGTCACCATACTGCGTGCGAATGCAACAATGCAACATGGTGACCCACATCATGGCGGGCTAGTGATGCTTCTGCATCAATGGGCCTCCGGTCTCGCAGTCACCAACGAAACACGACAGCATGATTGCTGTCATTTTACGTTGATTTTCTGTGCGAGGGTAGTACCGACTCAGTCGAGCCGGACCATTCGTGCTGAAATCAGCGTGACTCTTCTACTTTGTACTACATTACTAAATTGTTTACATTGTTTACTACAGTTACTACTTTTTATTAAAGTATTTTCAGAAAAATAAGCACTTCAAATTAAGAGCGGTTCTACAAGGATTTATTTATCTTTCATTTCATCAATTAAAACAGTATCGCAACTTGTTCAGTATTAGCAATACCTTCGTACCGCTTTTGTATTTAAATCGGGTCAAAATCGTTCTTTAGTTGTGAACAATGGGTCTTAATTTATTCTGTTGGGTTAATTTCGTATACAATTTTGTTAGCCAAAGGCTTGGATGGGACGCTGCGGTTTTTAGTACGGAAATTTGATAAGTGTCCCTAAGGGATGCGAATAGTGGAACGATTTGTAGTGTAATTAGTTTATATTGAGGGTCATGATGAATAGCTTCCGTTCGGGAGTTTCCTTTTCGTGGTTCCGTTTACAAATGAGGGTTTTACTTTTGTATATATTTCTTCGACTGAGATTTAAGATTCGATACTAGAGATTCTTATGCAACTGTAGACAATGTTGTAATTTAGATGAAAGGGTTTATCAAAGGAATATGACCGATTGGTGTCGAAAAAGTTTCCTAATACCTAAAGTTGTATTGTTGATATATTAGTGAACTTCATTGAATTCTTTATATGCAGTGATCAGTTGAAGATTAAGTATTTGATACCCAATGGGACAATCAGGTGATTTATATTTATGGAATTCTCATCAACAAAAAAGCATCGACTGCTGAGGTACAAACTATAGCTATGACTTCGTTGCAATTTTTTTCGTATTCTAAATAAAGCAAACTATAATAATGATTTCGCCTATTTCTAGATAAACTACCTTAAGAGAAAATCATTATGCCCAATGCAAAATATAATATCGCGGGTCTGAATCGAACTCTGGCTTAGCTGGATCATTAACTACTGCGCCAGACAAGAGTTTTCAACATACTTTCTTATAAATAATTAAATTAAAATCAGCTAACGATGCGCAAATATAATTGTGTCCCGTAATCGGTGCTATATTGTGATATTAATTAAAATTGGTCGGGTTTAATGTTGTGTGACCAACACAAAAGGGATGGGGGACGCATTCAACCGTGATTGCATGAATAAAATTTATTAGAAATGGTGGTCACCGCGTGACTATTGTATTGCTAAACTCAAATTTATTATATTTTATTTCGTGTTTTAGTCACATTTTTATTTTTATGACTTGTTTTGTGAAATTTTCGATTGTGTGTGTAATTATGTAATACTAGCTTTTGCTTTCAGCTCCGCCCTGATGTATGTCGGTTATCGCATCAAAGGGCAGCTTATGTCTTTCGTCAGATGATTTCATTTATATCGGTGCAGTGGTTTAGCTGTGAAATCGTGACAAACATGCATACTACATGCAACTGTAACAGACAAACGGGTAAACAGAACTACTTTCAAAATAAAACATTCCTATGGTAATGGATTGACCAGAATTAAATATATATATACTACTCATATATTAATTAAAAACAAAAAAAATATTCGGTTATCATTTTATTGTACGAAAAATGTGATACAGGTCCTTCAGGTAAGTAAGGTTACTAGAGTCTGAGAGTTATACTAGTGGAGAAGTCATTCAAAGGGCACAAAATACTGGGTCTCTCTCGTAATGTAGGCATCCATGGGCGTTCTATTTGGCTTTACTTATTTAAGTTTGTTTACTATTATTATGCCGTTTCAGAAATAATGAAGATTACTAGATTTCAAAAGAAAAAGTATTTAATATTAATATGTGATAATTTGCTCTATATTTACTTAATAAATTATGTATTTTTCACTGTTTTGATTAGACTAGTTACTGAACCAGTTTAAGCCTAACTATTGCTATTTATCTTGAGTCTGGCTGAGAACAGGAGTATACTGTGAAAGAGAAGGTTTTAGAATGTTCTTTTTATGTTGTATGGGACAAACGAGCAGACGCATCGCCTGATGATAAGCAATTACCGCCGCCCATAGACGCCTACAACACCAGAGTCGTTACAAGTGCGTTGTCGGCCTTGTAAGAGGGTCTACGCTCTTTTCTTGAAGGTTTGAAGGTCGTATTGGTCGTTATCGCAGAATGTGATTTTATTTCATCAAAAAACTTTTAATTTTAAAACTACTTGAGCAACATATGTAGCTGTTCCCTATGATGTTAGTTTAAACTACATCGTGACCCACTTCAGCACAGCATAGTTCATTAAACCAACAAATTACGTGTTAAAAATTCTTTGAGAATAGCCACAAACGGGATCGTGAGGGGAGCTAAATAGAATAAAATGCGAATACTATGGAATCGTACCCGCTGGGTGTAATGTGCTGAAAGGAGGGTTAAGTTTCAAAAGGCACGGAGACGCATAATATTGTTTTATTTTATGTGAGGGAGAAAACATGCAATATTTGCAAGAAGGACTACAGAAATATATTTAATCTCTTTTGGCTGTCACTAATGTAAAATTGTTTAAACACATGTTTGTTGGTGTTTGGTTGGTGTTTAGAACAGGGGTCTTAATATAATGTTTAGATCTTTAAAACTGCTATTGATTTTAGTCTATAGCTAGACTTTACGACTTTTAGAAGATTGCGTATTTTTTTGTAAATTTTGTTTTACTACTTTCTTTACTAAATTATTAAATGCCCATGCTACAAACATCCAAAGCTTTCTAGCACTAAACAGTTTCGAAGCTAAGCCGCCTATTAACGAACAGACAGAACTAAATATGCCAAAACAAAAGGTTCCTAGTTCTAATGCGGAACCTATAAAAGTGTATTAATATTTCACATCATCAGAATTCATAGTGATTAATCCTAGTTATAACTTAGTAACTTGCTGATGCTTAGTAACAACTTGATTTATCTCCTCTATTTGTCAATTACGTATGTAATGTATTACAAAATACATTATTTGATATCTCCATGCGGACCAATTGCAATATAATTATAACACATTTAAAACATTATAAATACTCGACCCCACCTCTGTTCTATAACACCAAAACTGATGTAATAAATCTGCATTCGTCGATACATTGTCGACAATTCACGGCCGTGTCGCGGTCGAATCGTCCCCTCTCACAATCCTCTTGTCGCACAAGAATTATGATGACAGCGAACACCAAATTTAATTTATTTTGAAAGTGTGTGATATTTTCCGTGTTCCTATCCTACATACAGATGTACGTGTAACAGAAGTTGATGTAGGTACATTTTGTGGTTTGGGGGAAATAGTTTTGTGGATGAGGTTTGCTATATGAGAGGATGTTTTTATTTTTGTGTAATTCGAGGACTGTGTTATAAAGGTGGTTGTGATGATTTATTATTAGGTTTTTTATCATGGTTAACTGTTTTTAATTAATAGATTTCGCTAGTGTTGCTATAAATCTAAGATATATAATTTTCCTCTTACGTCGTTGCTCATAATGAACTCCGAAACTATCTAATCGATTTTCACGATTTTTTTATGTGAGTTTTACTGGAACGCCTAAGAGAAGATAGGTAACGATACGCTTCTACCTACCAATAGGATTTGACTTAGCATGATTGAAAAGAGATAAATAAATAAATAAATAAATATTTCGGACATCTAAACACACAATGCCATCTAGTCCCAAGCTAAGCAGAGCTTGTGTTATGGGTACTAGACAACTGATTCAAATACATATATACTTTTTTTTTTTGTAAATACATACATATTATAGATAGAACACACCCAAACTCCGAAACAAATATTTGTAGATCATACAAACATTTGGTCCGACCCGGGAATCGAACCCGTGACCTCATGATCAGCAGTCGCTCACGCCAACCGCGAGACCAACGAGGCAGTCGATACAGACAACATTGCGTGAGTCAGCTTATTACTGATACCACTGAGGAAATATATATTGTGTCATTGCTGATACTAAAGTATAAAAAATTTACATTAAATACCTTAATGGTATTGACATAATAATTTAAGAATACGCAGTTGAGACATAATTTCATTAGTTCATATAGCAGGCAGTTCTGCATTCGTCTACCGGATTAAATATTTTTTTACATTTTACATAATTGCTTAAATGTATAATGGCCACAATTGTCATGGAGGTAAGTCTTAAAAAGCCCCAACTGAAGAAAATTTTAGTACTCTCTTTACCACTTAGTTTATTAACAGCCATTAGAAAATAACAAGATACTAGCTAGTAAGGGACGGGCCGGCTCAACCGGGGCGGTGCTACCCTTTCACAGGAGACGAACCTAAAATTGACAGTATTTGCGGAGTCGTGTTTTTTGGTGAGTACGAGACCGGAGGCCTTGTGATGCAGAAGCATCTCAATAGGTTCCCATAGTGTGACCCACAATGCTACATTGTTGGATTGTCTTGATTCGCAATGTGTATGGTGATGACTACTCTTGGATTCTGCTCTTGTTTTTGATCACGCCAAATAGAGTAACTTTGGCAGGTCCGTATATAAATAAACACATAACTTTTATTGTTCTCAACTGTTCCTAATGCTACACAAATTACTTTTAAATGTTGCACATTGTATGGACATAAAATCGATTAGGTTTTATTACACGAACGATCCAATATCGTATAGAATGGATTAACTGTTAAATACTCGTTAAAATCATTTAGGCCTTAATGTATTCGACAATTTTCTTTTAGAGATCCTCTTACTAGAATTGAAATGATGATAATCTTTAAAGCTTCGAGTATTTTACGTATTGAAGTCTGGTATCTATATAATTGTTGCTATACTTTATTTAATGTTTTTATAACACACTACGCCATCTACTCCCAAAATAAGCAGAGTTTGTATTATGGGTTCTAGACAACCGACATAAATACATATATATATCTGTTTATATATTTGCAAATGTTTGTTAAAACACATTACGTATAGGAATCACCTATACTCCGAAGCAAATATTTGCAGATCATACAAACATTTAGTTCGATCCGGGAATCGAACCCAAGACCTTATGCACAGCAGTCACGTACGCTACGACTGCAACAGCGAGGCAATCAATTAGTGTCTTAAATATTGAAATTTTCCATTAGAAAGGCACACGTATACCCAAACATTTATGTTGTTTAAAACTAAGTATTGTCTGTTTCGTCCCTCGTAGATGATAAAAAACCAATTCATTCTGATCCCATACAAAAATATTCTCACATCATACATAACGTAGTTAATGCCTTTGTAAATATTCAGACGTACTTTACACTTTTGTAAATAACGTTGCTTTTATCAGTCTTCAATAGCCTTTATCTATGTATGTATGTATGTTCATTTGTTCCCTCATAGCTCCTTAACTACTCATTAGAACTGGACACGTGAAGTATCGTTAGAAGCGTCATGATCGTCTGCTGGTTATAGGCTATATGACGTGTCACTGAATCTAATGTGGCACCCTCTAGCCGACATAAAGTACTGTATTAGAAAATAAATTTAGATAAATATATCGCGTTTGGTATCATACGTAAGGGCGTTACTTGTACATTTCAAAAAAATATATATTATTAGCATTTTCTCATGAATTTGTCCGTATTTATTAGAAAATTGTGATATGTCTCCATAGACATATTGTCGTAGTTGGGTTTTAGTTTTTACTTTTTTTTTATTTTAAATGTTTTGGTGCGTCTATTATATTATTTCTTTTGCAGAGTATATTTTACATAGGTACCATTACCTATTTAAGATATACATTTAAAATAATAAAAAAGTAAAAACAAAAACCTAACTACGACAGACACAGACTGGAGTGTCTGTTTGTAATATTAAAATAACAGCTTTTGAATCAACGCGTATGTATCTATACACGATACATATACCCCAAAAATGTAGTTAAATTGTTTTTTCTCTGTCTGTCTATCTGTCTGTTTGTTCCGGATAATCTCTGGAACGGCTGGACGGATTGTGACGGGTCTTTCACTGGCAGGTAGCTGATGACCCAAGGAGTAACTTAGGCTACTTTTTTTTCGACTAACTTAGTCCCACGGCGTTACTCGCGGTAAAACAATAACCGCGGGTAACAACGCGGGGTTCAGCAAGTTTTTAATATCATTGGAGGTCGAGCCACAGGCAAAGGGCAGTGTGTAATAAATAACAATTACTAAAATTTAAAAGCCAGTTTGTCGGCGACAGGGCTCATAAAATAAAAAGAAATATACAGAACCTTTGTAATATCTATTTTTCCTCCATTCTACCAACAAAGGGTTTTCCACCACGGGGGATTAGAAGAGTTTTTATTAAAGCACCCGCCGACAAAAATTTATGATGACAATACCAAATGAGATAAATATCACGCTTTTTTGGTTAAAATTTATTTTGTTGTTATTTAATATAGTCTCTGTAATCAATGAAAAGAGTTCAATTAATAATTTAACGATTCCGATTTATACATCTTTGTGTTATTTATCAACTCCTTCACTGGTTTAGTTACTATCTTGTGTCTAGTGAACTGCTTTATTGACAAGCATTTCTAGTCTTCTAAGATGACGTGTTGATAATCACAAACTTTAACAAACATAAAACCGACTTCAATCTTAACAAAATTTAAATTATACCACACAAGAAGCACTAAGTTTAAAATAAAAAAAGAATCATCAAAATCGGTTCACCCAGTCGAAAGTTATAAGGTAACAAACATAAAAAAATACAGTCGAATTGAAAACCTCCTCCTTTTTTGAAGTCTGTTAAAAACAGGTAACAGATAAACCTTTTAAAAATCGTCAGTACTCTTTGCTTAGTTTAAATTAGCTTGGAGTCTTTGTTTCAAGTCCTTACAGCACTATTGGTCTCCTCAGCTAATGATCGCCTTACTTACTCCTATTGCCGCCTTATCTTGATGGTATCATGGCCCAGTCTATAATCAAAACATAAAGTAATTATAGAACATCTGAAAATTTACGCCAAACGCTAAGTCTACGCAAAATAATTATAAATTTTAACAAAAAAAAACCGCTTCAAGAACTGGATCAAATTGAAATGGGACCACGCGGCACGCACTAGGTTTTAAAAAAACAATAAACATTAAAATCGGTTCACCCAGTTGAAAGATATGGGATAACAACCATAACAAAACTAAAAAATATATAATCGAATTGATGAACCTCCTCTTTTTTGAAATCGGTTAAAATAGGAACTTAAAAGAAAAAAAATCTACTAAAAGTATTATAGAGCCAATACTCCAGAAGGTCTATACTCAATTATAAACGAAATTTATGAAGCAACCTACAAGAAAAATATTTAGGAAATAGCAGCGTCACCACTTTAATCATTATTTATATATAAATTGGCGTGGGGCTTGTCATGAACAGGCCTCACTTTCATATGTTACTTCCTTAGAAAATATATAATAAGAAACATGTTTAGAAAAATGAAACAGAAAAGTTTTTTGTTTTAGGAACGATCTTAGGAGAACACTTCGTGTGAGTTTGATGAGATAAAAGGACACATTTTGGAGAGCCTTTACCATGGGAGAGCCACGCTTCGGCATGAATGAGTCGCCTCGACCGGAGTGATACCACAGCCTCACAGAAAACCGGTGTGAAATAGTGCTTTCGTTGTGTTTCACCGAGAAAGTGAGGATACCGGAGGCCCATACCCCAATCCCTCTCCTCATTCCTTTCCCCATCTCCCAAAGGTCGGCAACGCATTTGTGATGCTTCTGGTGTTGCGGGTGTCCATGGGCGGCGGTAATTGCTTACCATCAGGTGATACGGATACAGGAAAAAAAAACAATAGATATTAAATACTAAGTGTAACTAATTGTATAATTATATATAACTAGCTGTGCCCGCTACTTCGTACACGTGACATTTGGATTTTCAAGTTATTTTTAGATTTTTCACTGTTTAAACCTTCCCTGGACTACAACAAACATTTCAAAACCAAAATCAGCTAAATCGGCCCAGCCGTTCCCGAGTTTAGCGAGACAAACGAACAGCAATTGCTTTTCATATATAAGAAGATTTGACAGGCTAGGCAGGATGTTGGCGAAGTAAAACATAGTAATAATAATTATGGTGATCTTGTTTATTGTCTCGAAAATATACAGGTACAGAATGATCCGTAGATCCTACAACAGAATTCCCTATGTCATAGGAATGTTTGTAAAATGTTTTTATGATCTACAAATATTTGTTTCGGAGTTTGGGTCTTTTCTATGTATGTATTAACAAAAAAAGTAAATTTGCATTTGTATCAGTTGTCTAGTACCCATAACACAAGCTCTGCTTAGCTTGGGACTAGATGGCATTGTGTGTTAGATGTCTGAAATATTTATTATTAATATTATTGCTTTGTGACTAATGTAACATGTCATTTCATTAGGCGACTTTTTGACGTAGATTGTCAAAAGAACTTCATACTTATTATTTTGAAATACTAACTCCGTTGTTTCACACCCAGGAGTTCTGCGTTTATGTTTACTACTAGCCGACCCACGCAACCTCGTTTGAGCCTTATATTGCCCGTAGCGTGAAAATTTCCCCCGTTTTTGAAATATTCTTCATTGTTGCTCCGCTCTTATCAGTAGTAGCGTGATGATATATACCCTATAGCCTTCCTCGATAAATGGACTATCAAACACCGAAAGAATTTTTTTATATTCATGTATAATATGAATATTTAATGTTTTAATTACATTTAATTATATCACTTTATAATTTTAAGCACCACATACTGTATTCAACAATAGTATTGTTCATCTAAAAAATGCCTGTAGGATATTAGAGACTATGATAAGGCTGCTCATTTCACTAACAGTATTTTTTTGCTAAAAATCAATACTAGCTATATCAATTTATCGCCCGTGCATACTTAAGTTCATGAAAATCGTTGGAGCTGTTTCTGAGATTCAGATTATATTTATGTATGTATACAAGAATTTGTCATTTAAAGGTTATTGTATTCCTACTCATCGTATATAATAAAGAAAACCTATCAATCTATTTTAGAATAATTATAACCTTCATAATTCACATCTCTAACAGCGTCCATTGTTCTATCTAGACTATCTTAGAGCAAGCTGGGGCCCGAGGGCACACAAAAACTTGGGGTCTCACTAGGGGACGATAAAGGTACATGATGGTAAACAGAAACTTTACTTCCGTGTTGTGATCTTATGTCGTACTTTAAGGCCCCTCTCCCTCGAGGATAGGGTTTAAAAAATGTCAATAATGTGGGTCACACATGACTGGCATTCTTATTAACGTCTTCAGCTAAACTCAATAAAGATGGGTTCACGTTGGTAAGTAGTGAAATCGGTGGAGACAAGCTCGCATGCACTTGATCGCAAATCGAATACCTTGGTGATTACCACAGAACTGAGAATTGTATATGTAGTTAGAAGTGACATGAAGATAATGAAAATGTTAAAGACAGGTGGGACAGACTCGCTTAGGTTTAGAAACCCTTGGAATAATAGACAAAAAAGGGATTTTAATCTAAAATCATGGACAGGCTATGCTTTTTGTAAAACCCTTTTACAGGTTACTTAGAGTAACTCCATTATTTTGGAGAAAGTAGTACCTACCGCGATTTTCAACGCAGTTAATTTGTGAAAAAGTTTACGTTATTCCTGCAAGGTTAAATATAACCTGGTGGATCCAAGATTCAGGAAATGTAGACCAGTTTGATGGAAGTGTTACCATAGCCTAATAGAAAATTTTGTTTTAAGGATTTTTTCTTCAATATTGAAACATACTCCAATAGTGAAAGACTGGCTAAGCCTGTTACAGCAGCCGGTATGGCAAAACATCGGGTAATTTACAGGTATACAATTATCTAAATACCTTGGAACACGAAAATTTATACAATCAACTAGCTCTTGTTTTTATGTTGGTTATCGTGGTATAGAGTAGCTTATGTCCTTCCTCAAAAATTAAATTAAAATAAATTTTATTCTAGAGAACGTCTATTCTTCTCCCTCCTTTCACTCTTGAAGGAGCGGTCATGATCACGTAGAGTTCACTACACTGGTGGTAGAGGCGGTCGTCTATTACAATGCTCAAAAATAAAAACCAATACCTGATTTATAGTCTTTTCAATAACTCACTTTTCAGTAAGACAATAAATTTATTTCGAGTTAAAATCGAGTTTGTATAGTAGAATCGATCCGTCTAACGCAAACGGACCCTTATCTCGGTTGACATGTCTGTAAGTAGGCCCTCAAATTGCTCTTTTGGGACTTGACCGATCACGTGTGGCGATGTCAAACTGTTTAGCTTTGAAATTGCGCTTATTAGTTCTGGAGGGGATTAGTTTATCTGATACAAGCTTACATGTCTTTCACCTTACAATCGATATGTAGAAAGTTTAGAACTTGAAATTTTGGCAGTTGATGCTGTTTATATTCTATGCACAAACAAAGGATTGTTGTAAATAAAAGATTTTTTTTTTATCATTATACCGAGTTCAATGCTCCTGCATCATGATGTAACTTTTTTTTGTTAAATTAAGATACTAGGAAATAAAAAAAAAAAAAACAATATTTACATATAAGCATCAAAAAACTTCCTGCACACCATCGCTTACTGGTAGCGATTTTCCATCCTTATATCAAAAAATAGATTTAAAAAAAAATCGAGAATTTTTCATAAACCCTTGGGGTTGGCTTTAAGTCACACGATACATCTGAACATCGATTTTGTACGTGGAGTTACTACCATTAGACCTAAAGATGTAATAACTAACTCAAGTAAGTTTTATACTTGAGTCTATTAGCCGATATCGAAGTTCTGTAGACAGAGTATTGTCAGACTTTTTAGGGCTGCTGCCTGTCACGATTGCCACTGATGTTCGCATGACAACCCGGACCTACCAATCAACTTGCTGCCCAAAATATTACGGAAGGATCTCAATATGTTCAGAATGTTTATCGATTCATAGACTGATCTGACTAGACTTGATTAACGTTGCAACATGTTAACGTACTTCGTTAGCACGTAACGCATGAGTCATTCCTCAAATCCATGCTAAATTATAAATTAATAACTTTCAAAACTTCTAACTGCCGCCTCGGTGGCGCAAATGGTAGGATCGGACCAAATATTTTTATGATCTGGAAATGGTTGTTTCGGAGTTTGGATGTTTATACATATTTAAAAAAGTATATAATATATGTATTTATATCAGTTGTCTAGTACCTATAACATAAATCTGAAAATATTTATTATTTTTAAAGTAACTCTGTCTGTCTGTCTGGCCCATGGACCTACCACACCCGCAAGTATCACCACAGTTTTGCCTGCTCAGGCTGGCTTGTACACTGAACACGGTGCGTGCGGTTGGTAAAGCTGTATCACGCACCAACCCCATAGAGCGGCTTGAGCATTTTACGGCTTGTTTAAAATTTTGTCTTCACAAACCAGGCCTGCGCTTACTTGCCTGCGTGTGTGGTTGGGTGTTCAGTGTTCAAGCCGCAGTCCACTTCGATCGTTTACGCTCTGACTTCTTTATAGTATTTTTCTTCATTAGCAAACATTGCAAAAATACTGGTAGATGAAATAGTTCCTCATTGGAAACATTGTTTCCACGCCGACGATGTTGACAGTTGAGGCTTGTACGTACTTAACTGTGCCGTGCGGTAGCTACGTCCGTTTTCAAGTATCACAACAGACAGTTTTAACTGCGCAGTTATAACTGTGGTGCTATTTGCGCGTGTGGTGCGCTTTCATAACAAAAACAGCTAGTACTCACATATTTATAAGAATATTCTGTTATTTCGTCACTGATATGCATTACTAACATGTATAAGAATCGAATTAGAACTTTACTATCAATCTAAGGTTTAATTCTACAATCTTAAATGTATTCATCGCAGACTCTACACCATTAAGACTGAGAGTGCTTTCGTCGATGTCATTGGTCATTAAGATAATTAGTATTAACATTTTGCTTGTCTCGAACCTCATCGTCTTGTCTCAGATTTTGAAGGTCCAAGTAATAGGCGATGAAGTATTTTATTAGTCTCGGAATAAATTAATTTTATTATATTTGGCTGATTGAAAAGTATAGACGTTTCTATTTTTAAACGACTTCAAAAAAAGGAGGAGGTTTCTCAATTCGACCGTATATATATCTAAAATATAAAACTCTCGTGTCACAGTTTTCGTTGCCATACTCCTCCGAAACGGCTTGACCGATTTTGATGAAATTTTTTGTGCTTATCCGGTATCTATGAGAATCGGCCAACATCTATTTTTCATCCCCCTATATGGTAAGGGTGACCCATCCTTAAAAAAAATTTATGGCAAAACGACGTTTGCCGGGGCAGCTAGTGTATATATATATTTTATGTGTGTTCCGGATAACTTCGTAGTTTATAAACCGATTTTGATAATTCTTTTTTTAATGGAAAGGAGATATCCCAACGGCGGTACCATGACAGGGACACTAAGATCTGATAATGGCATCCAAATGAAATCGAGTCAAACCTTGAAGTCGGTTTTATTTTGTTATTTTTTTTAATGCTTTCAGCACAATTGCGGAGGCGGAGGACGTGTGTGTTTGGAAAACCGGTCTCACTGAACCCCATTGAGGCGTATCTTGACTGTTGACTGAATCTATAGGGACGCATCGGCAGCTTCTGGACTCCTTCCTGCCGTACCCTATGACTGAGGTACGTCTCGGAATGACTGTGGTCATTCCAAGGGCAAAATGCCTCCATGGTTCAGACTGCTCTACACAATAATTGGACTTTTTATATTACTAACAGAACTTTAATCTATAATACTATGCTTACAAATATACAAATGAAAACAACAAACATGTAATTTACGTCTCTATAAATTTTCAATTTTGCCCTTTTAAATATTTTTGCTAATCCTTGTTTTTACTTTTATATAATTTTATTACGAAATTTTAAAAAGTATCAACCTCTTCAATGCGTCTAATTCATGATAAAATGTATTCATGATAAATGCCATATTCTTCATCCCTTAATTTACATCCCTTAGAGATGAAATATTTTCTTCAAAATTAAATGGGAGAGAAAATTCAATGCAATTAAGAGTGACTGACTGGCCTGAATGGCCCGGATTTCGTGTCTCATTTTTTTTTCTATTTCAATCCTAATAAACTATTACCCAAAAGGAAGAATAATCATTTTGGAAGTCTATGTATGTGTGTTCGACCGTAGCGTCTAAACTACTGAACCAATTTAGGTGAATGAGGTATTTATCTATCTATGTAAATAAATAAAATTGGAGCGTCTTTTTGTAATATTAAATTTTTGTCTGTCTATCTGTTTGTTCCGGGTAATCTCTGGAATGGCTGGATCGATTTTGGCGGGACTTTTTCTGGCAGGTAGCTGATGTTCCAGGGAGTACCTTGGGCTACTTTTTTTAGACTATCTTTTTTCCGCGGCGTTACTCGCGATACAACAATAACCGCGGGTAACACCGCGGGGTTCAGCTAATTTTTAATAAATTCGTAAAAATGCCCCGGGTGATATAGGCGTTAAATTTTCTCAAAGTGCCTAAACTACTGAACCAATTTTAGTGAATGAGGTATATATATATATAAAAATGACCCGGGTGATATAGACTCATATAGGTGCTAAATTTTATCAAAAGTTTTTACTTTGTCGGTTTATAGTGTTTTATCTTTTTCTTGTTTATCTATACTAATATCATAAAACTGAAGTGTTTGTTTTGTTTGTGTGGTTGAACTAATCACTAATCTCAGGAAGCATTGGACCGATCAGAAGAATTATTGCAGTGTTAGATCTAGTGTTGTCAGGCTAGTTATCGATCAAGGCCATATACCATCATATGTCACGACCAAAAGTAGTATCAATAAAACGAAATCCAAAAACGGGAGGAAAGTATTCCTTTTGAGAGCTTCCATTGCTTGCGCTGCGTACCTAAACACGCTGTTATGACAATACATAACGTTACGAGCACTAGAATAGGATAATCACCGTGGGAGAGCCACGCTTCGGCATTCATGGGCCAACTCGACCGGGGAGAAACAACGGCCTCAAAGAAAACCGGTGTGAAATAGCGCCTGCACTGTGTTTCACTAAGTGAGGATACCGAAGGCCCGTACCAAAACTCGTCCCTTAATCCCTCTCCCCATCCCCCTCCATGTCCCCCAAAGGCAGGCAACGCACTTGTGACGCGTCTGGTATTGCCCATGGGCGGCGATAATCGCTTTTCATCAGGCGATACGTCTGCTCGTTTGCCCCCTATTCCATAAAAAGGCATACGAACATTGCATTAGGCGTATGAGTCAGCTATGTATGAGACAAACCATGAAACAGATCACATGATTGTGACTGTCTAATGGAAAAGTTATAACTCGGTTGCTGACATTCAAAATAAACCCTATACCTAACAATCCGTCTTGTTAGCATTTTATAGAAGGTCAAAACTTCTCTCTTTGTTCAGCGGTGGACTGTAAAAGATGATGAATCAAGTTCCCACCTGATTCAAAATGATAGTACCCATAACACAAGCTCTGCTTAGATGTCCGAAATATTTATTATTTATTTATTATTATTTCGGTTCTAGTACCCTTTGGTGAAAATAACAATAATGTTGTTTAATATAGGGTTCCCTGTAAGGCCAAGGTTTCACTAAAGTCGTAATAGCCCATTTGTGCCAAGGCTTGTTTCAATATTCTCTATTTTATATTTACTTAATTTTATATTGATGTACTTTTGTTCGTTCTAAACTTCCGATAGTATTAAACAACCTACTTACTTATACCAACAATTATATTATAAACAGGAAGATCTTAAACTTTGCTTTTGGAATCTCTTTTAGTAGCTAAATATATTAAAGTTACTTTGTTTAATCCAGTTGAATTTCCAACAAGATTAGAAACCTTGTTCCAACTTTGGTAATGTTATAAGAGACAACGGGTTCTGTTTGGATACAACACAAACGATGTTTTATTAAAATTGCTTATTGCTTAAATTAAAATTAATCGACAATAAATTCATAAAATTATTTACCAAACAGTTATTGTGCAGCAACTGTGTCTTCGCGTGGTTTGGCACCAACAGAGGGGAATCAGACAGATCAATCAACTTATAAATTATTTACACGTAACACAGGTATTCAAATACCTATCTCGGGCACTAGTCTCTCACAAATGTTTGTTGTAAATGTATATTTAGATTAAGCATCTACACTGTACTGCACACATCTGTGATGAGAAATAAATTACATTATTATTATTATAAATGACTACATATTTGAACTAGTGCAGCTCAAGAAAAGAAGTGAGTTACGATGTATGGCAACGAGGTTTCTCTTATGGAGAAGGAAATCGAAAAGTAATTTTCCGCCATGCTTTGAGCTTAGTTTACAAAGCATCATGACTCTTAGAAGACCCATATCTGTAACAAAATACCTGAAAGATACTCACATCCTAAGAATAATAAAAGCTCAAAAAAGGGCTTACGAAGTAAATTGGTACTCCTACCAGTTTAAATTCGGGCTAAAATAAAGGCAAGGAAAAATAAAAACCGTTGTCCTAAATCACTTGCAGACGACAAAACCTATGTCGGATTCGTATTCCGCTATCGTCTCCGAATCATCGATGGGCTATCAAAATTGACAGACAAGAAGATTAGTATTCTTTCTACGTTTTACGAGATGCTATTTGACGTCGGATCCGACTGATTATTCTCAGATATTGTGACGTAGTCATGTCACTCAGTGCGAGACGATACTTCCTCGAGAGAAAAATTCAACAAAAGAAACGTAAGATTTATCCGCGTCCTATTACAAATTAAGGACCTTAAAAGCTTCAATGAAATAGAGCCTTTTAAAGTGTATATCTCAAGGTTTTTCTTCCTTAAATTATATATTTATTTGGATAAAATTTTGTATTTGAATCTAATTGTTGTTTTTATTTGGCGGTATTTAAATTGTCGTTCAGGTCGTCCATTTCCAAAAAAAAGGAATTAATTATTCGGTGGCGGAAGCGGTTATGTTGATGAACCAGATTAGATTTCATCTGTCTACATCAAAATGGGTGTTTTGTTTTTTGGGTGTATATGTATAAAAAGTTTAAATTAATATCTAGGCATTAAAAACAGAATGCTCTTATTAGGTAATAATAAGATATCACGAATAAAATTTACATGTGACTTTTTAGATTCAGAGAAAAACGTTATAATCAAATTTAGTTACCAATACACAATAGAATATAATAGAATAAACTTTATTGTACATCAGATAATACAGTTTATATAAAAATAACATTTCAATTAAATTACCATGTACAAGTGGCCGCCTTATCGCTAAAAATCAATTTCTTACAAGCATAATATGCTAATGTTTGCATATTGTGTTTTATTTGGTAACTTAAGTTTTAATTAGATGAGATTATGTAAATTATCAAAATGGTTTGGTAGTAACTGTAATATCAAAACGGATACTGATTTTATTCTGTAACTAGCTGAACCCCGCGGTGTTACCCGCGGTTATTGTTGTACCGCGAGTAACACCGCGGGACAAAGTTAGTCTAAAAAAAGTAGCCTAAGTTACTCCCTGGATCATCAGCTACCTGCCTGTGAAAGTCCCGTCGAAATCCGTCCAGCCGTTCCAGAGATTACCCGGAACAAACAGACAAAAAGACAAAAATTTTTTTAACTACAGTTTTGGTATAGGTAGCGTGTATACATACATATGCATTTAGTAAAAAGCAGTTATTTTAATATTACAAACAGACACTCCAATTTTATTTATTTGTATAGATTATAATTTATTTGACTGAAACAATTTTGAAAGGTATCACTTTATATTTTCTTTGCATAGATGTTGAATATTTTGCTCGGGTCGGTAATTTGTTTGCGTGCAATTCATTTTCATCATTAATATTCTAGCATACAAAGGATGTATAAATTACTATGATGAATTTATATTGACATTATCTTTTAGTTGATTTCACAACTTTACTACGATGAATTTATATTAACATTATATTTTACTAGCCGACCCACGCAACCTCGTTTGCGTCTCCTATTGCCCGCAGCGTGATAATTTTCCCCCGTTTTTGTAACATTCTTCATTGGTGCTCCGCTCCTGTAGGTCTAAGCATGATGATATATAATTTATAGCCTTCCTCGATAAATGGGCTATCTAATACTGAAATAAGTTTTCAAATCGGATCAGTAGTTTCTGAGATTAGCACGTTCAAACAAACAAACAAACTCTTCAGCTTTATATATATTAGTATAGAGTACAAATATGTGTGTGTGTTTGCGTTCGTGCTTGCGTGTGTGTGTATTGTATACGTGTGTGCATTATATATCAGTTTCATATCAAATCAAGACGCAAAAGCAAACAGTAGCCTTGACTGTTTCAAACCTATTCGGTTTAAGACCAATACTATAAAATGTTCATTATGTAGAAGAAATGCACTCAATAAGGGCTCAACATAAATATATCTCATGGTATGTGTATACAAAGAACACTGTCAGTTCCCATTGCTTCATGTCAAGACCAACGGTTTCAATTATATAGTCGAAACGCGTGGCTATTCTCCTGTTGTGGGAAATGCGTGATTTGCTTATTATGCAAGGCGGAACTGCGGGAACAATTGCGAGGAAACTCACTTATAGAGATAGGGCATAGTTGCAGTGTAAAATAGATCCCTTTTATACTAAGTATTAAGAGGTATGTACTATTATTTTGTGGAAGAGAATTCTAAGCCTTCAATTATTAAAGATTTTATGGATCCCTTCACATTGAAGTGTTAGTGATGGCTTCTACAAATATAAGTCTTCAATATATGTAATCTACTTTAAGTGATCGCCATGCTGCTTTCTACTTCGCCAAGTGTTGTGGGTTGAATCGAACCGACTAAAACCACACGGTGTGTCACTCTCACTCAATCAATGAAACAAATAGGTATGAAGGACTTTTTGGTCTAGTTAATTTTCAGGTTTTAAACTAAATATAAATTAAATTACTATAATCGGTAGTGCCCTATTGCAATATGATAATTATCAGGTAAAATGTATTTAAGATATTTAAGCTAATTTAGAACTCATTTTACTTAACTTAGTAGACATTTAAAATATAATCTTACTAATCCTATCCTACTTATATTATAAATGCGAAAGTTTGTAAGGATTGATGGATGTTTGTTACTCTTTCACGCAAAAACTACTGAACGGATTTGGATAAAACTTTACAGTAATGTAGCTTATACATCAGAATAACACATAGGCTACTATTTGCCGCGATAACCGACATATACGCGGGCGGAGCCGCGGGCAACAACTAGTATTATATACGCGAACGTTTGTAAGTACGCCGGAATGGATGTTTGTTACTCTTTCACGCAAAAACTACTGATCGTATTTGGATGAAACTTTACAGTAATATAGCTTATACATCAGAATAACACATAGGCTACTTTTTGCCGCGATAACCGATATATACGAGGAACCGCGGGCAACCACTAGTATCCTATTTATTATTATTATATTATTATAGCGGACTACCCAAGATTGGGACCAGTTGGCGCTCCTTTGGGAAGATCTTCAATCAGCAGTAGACCGCATAGATGATGATGGGCCTTCATTAGGTAGCACTAAAAAGCAAAAAAAATTAATGCAAATGCAATTCAATCAAACTTTTCTCTCTCTTCAATTTTGAAGTTACCCTAAAGTGTCAAATTTAATTTCTCTTGTTAGTTAACACTTACCAGTCCTCCAGTCAAATGATACCACAAATTGTATGGATGACCACTTATAAAATGAAATATCAGCACTTGAAACGTTAAAATGGACCCCATATGTATGTAATTTACCACATTAAGCAAATTTCCGTCGAATTCAACAAACAAAAAAGGGTACTCATTATCTACGTTGAAATTATAATTCCGTTCAGTTGAGCACGAAATAATTTATTCAAAATTTTAATATGACGTTGCCACAATGGAGGCAATAACAGAAATAATTGTGTACAATCCCCCATTCGATGTTATTTAGCAAAACGCCCGGGAATACGTAATTTGAAGCTGCCTATCTACTATGTGAAATTGTATTTAGTCTACCTACATGATAAAGAATTTAGCAAAAAGAATAGATGAATCTTAAAATTAACACTATCTACGAGTTCAACACATTAATGCGCGTATGACTAGTCAATTCTATATCAGTTTCACGTACTGCATTTATATGTAACTAGGTGTTGCTCGCGACTTCACCCGCGTATATGTCGGTTATCGCGGCAAGTAGTAGCCTATGTGTTATTCTGATGTATAAGCAATATTATTGTAAAGTTTCATCTTAATCCGTTCAGCAGTTTTTGCGTGAAAGAGTAACAAACATCCATCCATCCATCCATACTTACAAACTTTATATTATATATTAGTAAGATGCTATGAAACGCATCGATTTTTTTTTACAATATGAGACATTAAATATAAGTATAAAACAAATAAACACACACACCTGCATGCACATACACACACACACACGCACACACATATACACACACACACACACACACACACACACGCATACACATACAACTAATGTTCGTATCACCCGTATCGCAATCACAGCTTATCAGAAAACTGGTGTTGAGTAATGTTTTCGTTGTTCATTAGCGACGCGAGGGAGTGATGTTAAAATACAAGTTAAATTTATCAATTTTAACTTTAATTTTAGAGAACATTTTGACTACAGTCCTCTAAGTTTTACGCACCAATGGTAAGGCTGCTCTAGACACTGGTGTATACCTAGTTAAGTGTAATTACGTTGGCAACATTAACCGTACTTAAGCAAAGTATGATAATTTAACAGTTAACAAAACAATGGGAATTCTCTCGCAATATTTAAGTATGCAAATAGCCTAATGAAGATATCTTCAAAGTACAAGAAATTGACAGAAAATGTTTACGTCTTTTAAAGACATCTTGGAGGATTTGTGATAAAAAATGTCTAAATAATTAAATTGATTTTTAAATTAGTTATTTTTAATGTTTAATCTGCCCTTGCTATATCTGTGTATGAATAAAAAGTTTAATACAACTTTGTAAATGAATTTTATAACAATGAATTTATAACTTCTGCAATTTTTTATTAAAAAATATCGGAGAGAGAAGAAAGAGATTGGATTGAAAAGAGGGAGAGTACTAGTCACTTTACCATTTTATATTTTTATATTTACATTTTTTTTATGCTGGTCGATTTAATTAGACATTACATACATATTCTAGGTTAACTTTAGATAAGCCGTTTAAGATATCCTCGCTTCATATAAATTTGATACTGAGTAATTTAAGTAAATTAAGTTCACGAATACTAATTTGTTTGAAGGTACCATAAAATAGACGTAGGAACGAAATAATCAGTACATAAAACATCAAAGAACCAAACATCGCAACATCACGAGGATTTAACAATTTACATTTCATCATTCTCTTATTTGTAATTTTACTGTGCCCGACAGGGTTCATTGTGGAACAATTTGAATTACTGTAAAACCTTGTATACCTATGTGATGCAATAAAGTATTGAGTACATGCATTAACCTGTATAAAATTAAGCACTTCATGCGGTTTTCATAAACTATTCGATTTAAATTATTAAGTTAAATGATTTATATTACATAAAACATTCGCGGTAAAATATAATTGAAAACTGAGATCGATTGCTACCCTTTAGCTACGCGTGAATTATGCCTTTTATATGAGAGTGCAATCAAATTATATTTGCCAAAATATGAATTTTTAATTCTCTTTCAGAGACAGAGTCTTAACGTAGCCACTTCTCTTCGAAATAAACATCTACGGTGTGAACAAACTTCAGACATTACATAAATGAGTGTGTATGTGTTGGCGCCACTTGGCTCAAGATATTATAACCCCAGTCCCATATATATATATATAATAGGCCAGTACACGTTGGACCAGTGCGCTCGGCGAGTACGTTCGACCAACGTGTACTGGGCCGTTTTGTGTCTATTTGTTGTTTGCAACCAACATTGGCAGACGACCCGATTAGTGTCGGTTTTTCGTGCACAGATCAAAGTAATTAAGAAACAGGCCAACGTGTGAACAGTACCACGAAAATACTCGCCGAGCGCGTTGGTCCAACGTATGCTGTGGTTATTATAGTGTAGTTTCGAACTCGATTGTTAACTAATATAAGCTGTGATAGATGTTTCAATATTGTCTCATCTTCTGTTGATGAGATATGAATATGATAATAATAAAGACATAGGTGTCCTCATTTACTGTAGTCTTAGAATACAAATTTAATTATAACCATTCTGGTTCCATTACATCATGAAAATTTCTAGAATTTTTTTGACGATTAAAATTTATCAGTAAACTGACGAATAATTGATAAGAGTTTGTGAAGAAGAGTTACTTTAAGATTTAGGTAAATAGCAAGAAGATGACTGACTCTGAATTAAATCCATGACCGTGGGAAATCTACACTTCAGCATGAACGGGCCGGCTCGACCGGAGTGATACCACGGCCTCATAGAAAACAGGTGTGAAAAAGCGCCTGTGCTGTGTTTCACCGAGTGAGTGAGGCTACGGGAAGCTCAAACCCCTCTCCATCCTTCCCATCCCCCTCCCCATCCCCCAACGGCCGGCAACGCACTTGTATCGTCTCAGTGTTGCGGGTGTCCATGGGCGGCGGTAATCGCTTATCATCTGGTGATACATCCGTTGTTTGCTTTCTATTCCATAAAAAACATTATTCGCGCAAAATAAAACGAAATTGATATACCAGTAATGATAATTTGTAAATATATGACTTACTTGAATTCATGTCCTATGTCCTCTAGATGGGGCAGAGGGCGTCCACAGCAACCCATCGCGTTCGGTCGAGAGCTTCGCATTTCATCTCATTCCACGTCTTTCCGACCTTCTTCACCTCGTCTGCGAAAATTAAAAATATATAACGCTAAAATAATTTCTGTCAGCCTAGAAGGAAAAGAAGAAAACCTGCAATGCATAGGGATACTTACTATTAGAATTTTTATTTTCTTTAGAAAAATATGTTTTACAAACACAGTTTTTTATGTTAGGGGCAAACGAGCGTATTGACTGATGGTAAGCCATTACCTCCGCCCATGGATTAAATATAATATTAATTTTTAATTTATTAGTAGTTATGGCAAAACGACGTTTGCCGGGACAGCTAGTAATATTATATAAAAATAAATAAATGTTCATGGTTAAGATTGTTTCTTTGTTTCTGTTTAATGGAAGTAATAGCATTTTTATTTTCAGTTACTTAAAGATGAGTTTGCAGTTGAATATCAATTGGTTATTCATTAAGAAAAAAATACCCATGTCACGTTTAGTTTGATTAATGAATGGTTTTATTTTGCTATCCAAAACTTGTCACTAGACAGAGTTTTTCTTTTTTCTCTTTTATATTTTTAAAAAAGGCAACCTTCGCACTTGGAGTATAGTCTGCGTCGTTGGGAACTTAACTTTTTTTTTTTGTTGCTTAATTCTCATCAAAGCAAGTACAATGCACATTATGCAGCCAGTCTTTACATTGTATGACCCCGTTTACCACCGTTCAGAAATGGTTAGCGATAGCGCAGAGCTGTACAAAAAATGAATTCAGTCACTTACCAGTGACGTTGTTCCATCTTCTGTTCGGAACCATGTGATATATGAGTACAGTTCCAACCCGTATTTCCGTAACCCGGATTCGGCGCTACATTGGTCACGACCAGATACTCTCGTTCAGTGTACAAACTAACCAATAAGAGTAACAAAATACGATTGACAACACTGCGATACCACGCACATCCGAATGTACCGTTAATAAGTTATAAACTTTATTCGCAGTAAGAATTTCAATGTTTTTGAACACGCTATAACTATTTTGTGGTTGTTTTCATTCTTCCCTATGGTTAGAAAGGATCCCACCATTATTTTATTTTTGTTTTGATCAACAGCCAGTCGAATTTCTGTCACATTTTCTATCATAGATATTCTTCTCCTATTATACCTAGCATCAATAATGACTTCATTTATAATAGGTCTTTACCTATAAAGTGAACGGGACAGTCTGTCCAACAGACAGTCTCCAAGCTGCAAGAGCTGGGGTTGGAAGCTCTCCCTCATCCGCCATACTCACCAGACCTTGCACCTACCGACTATTACTTTTTCCAAAATATAGACAACTTTTTAGTGGAAAAAGAAATCAATTCCCAAGAAGTAGTACAAAATGCCTTTGAAGTGTTTGTTGCCTCCCGTCCAGCTGATTTTTACAAGAAGGGCATCAATAAACTGCCAATGCGTTGGCAAAGATGCTTCGATTGCATGGGTGATTACTTCGAATAACAGAAATAAAAAAGTTTGAAAAAATAAGTACTTTGACATATTGCATACAAAACGGCAATTTTATAGGTAAGACCTATTATAATCATACTAGCTGACTCACGCAACCTCGTTTGCTTCTCCTATTGCCCGTAGCGTGATAATTTTCACCCGTTTTGTAACATTCTTCATTGGTACTCCGCTCCTATTGGTCTTAACGTAATGATGCATAAAATTATTTCAGTGTTGGATAGTACATTTATCGAGGAAAGCGCCCTCGATAAATGTACTATCCAACACTGAAATATTTTTTCAAATCGGACCAGTGGTTCCTGAGAAACAAACTCTTCAGCTTCTTATATATTAGTATATAGATTTATATGTCTATTGCAACGTACATATAAATGTGACTGTAACAATTAATTTAGCAGAGTACCCAGCATACATAAAAGCATTGCCGTAATACCCTCTTTATGATGCGTATCTGCATAATTTTACGACAAATTTGATATTACAGGTTGTTACTCAATGTTACGAGCTTGGTCTAGCAAGTAATACCTACATATTCGTGGTATTGTAATAAGGCTTTCGTCTGAACTATGCTGTTTCAGCTTTGTTTTATCGCCACATATTGTTTTCCGAGGAAGTTTGCGGCATGTGCGTACTTTGTCAAATCAGCTGTATTTTTTAAGTAATTGCTTGCTTGCTTGCTTTTAAATTATTTGTAAGTTGGTTTGCATGTTGAGAGTAGAAAATATCTTTACAACAATTCGTGTCTCCAGTTGTAGTTGTAGTAATTGTTAAAAAGAAATTATTAGATTTTAGAAACATTTATTTATTCTAGAAAGTGCACTACTATTTTGTATTTTGTGATTTGATTTGAACAATAACAATAGGTGTTAAGCTTAATTGATATTGCTTAGCTATGAAATCATTAGACGTTATTGAAAGTATCGAAAAGCAGTATTTTTTTTCTATTTTTTTTAATTAAAAAGTGATAAAACTAAGTAAAAATTCATATTTTTGAACGATCTTTATAATACATTATGTAATAGTATCTCATTTTTAACCGATTTATTATAACGGCGAAAAGATAGAAAACTCTGTATGTGCACACCATATTACAGAGTTAAATAAGTACATCTACACAAATAAATAAAATTGGAGTGTCTGTTTGTAATATCTTTTTACTAAATGCATATGTATACACGGTACAATTTTTGTCTGTTGGTCTGTCTGTCTGTTTGTTCCGGGTAATCTCTGGAACGGCTGGACCAATTTAGACGGGACTTTCACTGGTAGATAGCTGATGACCTAAGGAGTAACTTAGGCTACTTTTTTAGTCAATTTTTGTCCCGCGGCGTTACCGACAATAAACGCGGGTAATACCGCGGGGTTCAACTAGTAATACATAAAATGTCCGAAGTGTATTAATGTGTAAATATCAAAAGCAATCTCTTCCAGGCAACCTTAATGGATTTATCATATTCTTCTAAAAGCCACAATTTAAACGCAATATAATAAAGAAACCTCATAATATTCTTAACAACGTCTATCGCACCGTTACCATTAAACTATTCTTAGTTCGATAGCACTTTTAATATCCGCAGCTATACAAGCCTGACCCTTTGATCACATAATCGCAAACGTGTCAAAAGCGATGGAAAATTATTTTTCGCTCCACCAACGAATTGATCGTTTACTTTGAAATTGATTTAGAAAAATCCCAAGGCTGTTTTATTATATTGTAGATGGCACTTTATATTGTTTACTTAGTAAGTACAAAAATCAAAACGATAAAATGTAATTTGACTTATTTACTCTAGTATCAGCTTTTTACTCTAGTAATTATCTAATGATTCTACTGTTTGGTAAACCTTTGGTCATGTGTTCTAGAAAGATAATATTTTTTCGAAGATAAGGGTCCATCTGATAGTCTCATCAATCGGGGTTCCCGCAGTGATACTTAGACCTGACAGGAAACCAGTTTTCTTTTCCCAGCAATCCTTTGGATGTATTTTACCAAGTAAATGAGGCTTCTACTTAACAACCAATTCTAAAAGCATTCAAAAGGTGGCTAAAACACTACTAATTTTATGTGTGTGTATTCTATCTGCATGTGTATGACTGTGTTTATGTAAGTGTATGTGTAAATTAACAAACATTAAATTAACTATGGGCACGACCATTCAAATTAATTCAAGTAAAGTCCTGATTGGCCAACAAGATGACAAAGGGATGCCGTATAATTCAATTGACATTTTGCTCATCTGGACGGATAATTGCATAGATTTATTCTTTTGACGCGTTCGATTGCCGATGGTTCGAAAAGCAATAAGTCTAACGAAGGGTAAGGAGCATAATTGCGTCAAGATTTAATATAAGGAATGGTGAGGGAATCAAGAAGGCGAGAAATTAGTTATTTCATTCGCTGAATGTACTTCAATAAAAAGAAGTAAGGTTTGGCTTCCTTCTTTTTCTACAGATGATCACAATGTTTTTGTTTTAATTTTATACTAAAAATTACGCAAGCCATACACGGTAGGGTAAACCTGACAGGTTTGCCTGTGCAATTGAAATTACGGTAAACCGACACGTATATATGCGCAGGTATGTCCTCTACTCAGCTCAATTTTTCCTGACGGGGATTACTTTGCAGGTAGACCTGTCAGGTACACCCTACCGTGTATGGCCAACCTTGAAAGTATTATTATACTACATAGGTATACAATATATATATATTGACTAAACAGTCCTGATGGTTTAGTGGTTTGTGAACCTGACTGTAAAGGTGGATATCGTGAGTTCAATCCCAGTCAGGACAAATTATTGTATGAAGAGTACGGTTATTTTGTCTGTATCTAGGTGTCATTTATGTATAGTAGTAAGTAGTCATCTATGAATGTGTGAAGTCCTTATTATTTTGCATCGATTTTACTTCGTGTAGATTGTGATTATATTTTGTAATCTAACAAGCTCATAATTTAATAAATGGTAGACTTGTATTATTGTTACTATTAAGAATTAATCTTTAAGTTTAATTTTAACCTACTTTTGACAGCAATAATATAAAAAGTGACTTATTCTATGGTAGATTAGTAGTTGATTCTATAAATTAATAAGGATAAATTTAACACTGTATTAAAGTCGTACAGTAAAAAATCACCTCATTATTAGGAAAGCCTACTATTCGATAGACGATTATCTGAACGACAAACAGTCAAGGGCTTAAGGTGTTATTATATAGATTAGATAAATTATATATATATTAGAATACTAGTAAAATGAGATTACCAGACTCATATTAAGAATTTACCTTACTGTTGTTCTACTATGTACAAAGTCTACAGAAAGGGCCATGCTCGACGTTTCTCTAAGGGATCGTATCAGAAATGAGTTGATCCGACAGAGACCAAAGGTCATCTACATAGCTCACAGGATTAGCAAGCTGAAGTGTCAGTGGGCTGGATGAGCGACAACCGTTAGGGTAAACGTGTGTAAGACGTCCACAGGCCAGTTGGAGTAATGAATTATGCAAGACGGCTGGTAGGAGCTGGATGCGAGAAGCCGAGGATCAAACTAAGTGGAATGCGAGTATTTTACACTTGCAAGACCAAGAATTTCGTTGCGGGTTCCAAGACAGTTAATATTTTTTCCTGGGACTTCCCGAGTGTCATAACTCGGTGTGTTCGTGGGTCACTGCTGTTGATCCTGGTGTACAGGAGTTACAGCGGTGGGCGTGTAGGTAGGATTAGTCCCAACTTGCCAGACTTTACTATTGTATTCTATTCTAATCTATGTGTATGGCCAATTTTTAGCCCACTTAAAACAAGGAGGTTCTCAATTTGACTGTTTTTTTTATATTTGTTACCTCAGAACTTTCGACTGGGTGAACCTGTGGTTTTGACGATTCTTTTTTTTTTAATCTAATGCTTCTCGTGCGTTCTTAATTCAATTTTGTCCAGTTTCTGAACTTGGTTTTTTCCTGTTAGATCATTGGTTTCTATTTACATAAGCGTGTAACAATGATCTAAGTTTTTAATATTTATTAGTTACCCTATAATATACATAATATAATAGGGAATATGCATAAAATTTCTTATTTGTCTCAAATACTTTTTTTTCTAGATTCTTTATTGTTTTTACAAAATACTTAGAAGGTATTTCTTTTATTTAGTGATTATTTAAACCCAAAAAATATTAAATAAAGAATGAAATTTAAGGGAGGGAAATTCAAACCTATAAAACGCCGTCCTATTGGTCGAAACTAAATATGACGTCAACTGTTACATTATCGAAATTATCGGCGTTCCTACCCTGATAGTAGTGTTGGCGAGAAAAAATAACTTCTTTCATGATTTTTATAGCAATTAAAACTGTAGATAAGTATAATATAACCGAAACACTCAATAGTAAACAAACAAGAAATGACAATGACGTCATTGGATTTGTCCAAAAACGCGCGCAAAATGGAGGCGTTTGAATAGCTCAAATTTAGCCAGTGTTTTAAATTTCACTTTGAAAATTAGTTGACTATTTTCAAGCTTATTTATATTTTTTTTCTATGTTACAGAGATGTAAATAAACAGATTAAGAAATAAAAAAACATGCATATTCCCTATTGTAAGTTAGAAATATTAAAGACTTATACTAAAGATTTTCACAATCGACAGTATTCAGAGCTGCCAAATGCGAGTAAGGAGAAATCCGTTTAGAATTTATTAAAATAAAGAGAGTTATCCAAAAATATAGGTCCGTCTCAATTCACTCAATAAGATTAAGGTTTCAATGTCGTAAATTATCTAAATTGCGTTATACTCATGGAAATTTTCACAACGTTCTTGACATACCGATGCGTAAGCAATATTCAAAAGTAGCGGTTCTTACAGAAAGCTTGGCATCTACCAAATGTTCTCCAATTTAAGGACTATAATACTGCTGTCGAGATATTCCGATCAGAATTGCAAATAGTCAAGTAAATTCACAAAGAATACTTGAAAATTATGCGGGATCCGGTCAGACGAGGTTTTATTCGTGTAACATACGGAGCCCCAGCCATTAGGGCTTGGGATGAGAATTTATTGAGAGGTACTCATTACTGCTTCTAAGTAATGAGCTTTAGTTAAAAAAAATAAAAGTATTCCTATGGTTTGCCAAGATTATGTAAAGGTCATTACAAATACTAATTCTGTGTAAAGACTTAGAGCAGTCTGCAGACCTTACAACAAAACACATTCCATATTGATTTAAACTAATCAATCTAACTAACGTCTCTTATACCCGAAGGAAATATGATAATAAGAGATATGTTAATTGTTCTCTATACCCCTTTTCTCTATACGGCCTATTGCCTTCAACTGACCATATATATACCTACCTATTTTAAATAGGACTAGAGACTGGAGAACAAAAGCAAAAACCTATACCCAGAGTGAAGTTCGAATCATAGATTATATCTAGTATTTAAATAGCTACTAGCTGTCCCGGCAAACGTCGTTTTGCCATAACTACTAATAAATTAAAAATTAATTAAAAAAACATTGTCCAGCGGACAAAATTGTGAATCTTAACCATTCCCAGATCCCCTTGATCACACACAAAAAATTTCATCAAAATCGGTCCAGTCGTTTGAGAGTAGTTCAGTGACATACACACTCACAGAAGAATTATATATATAAAGATAAGAAAAATAATGTCGTTTTATGGTAGTTGGAAATAAAAAGGCTTCTTATTATTATTTATTTTTAAATAGACATACGTTTATTATCTAAATATATACTAATTAGTTCATTCGTATTAAATTATACCCAGAGACAAATAAGTTATGATCGTGCACATCGCCCTTTATTTCTTTTAGCCGTGTATCAGATCCAATAACTTCCTAATCTCTTAGTCAGTCAGTAGTAGTCAGTCTAGTATAGCATATTCTTGCAATTAGTAAGACTTATTTCTAGACCAACAGGATACACATCACACAATACTAAGGTATTTTCTCTGCTACTTTCCTCGTCCTGGACTAATTTCCACTTCTCTATTGATCTTGCTATAAATTATCACACGGCTGACAAGATCATCGGCAAAAGTTAGGTGGTCGTAAAGCATCATTAGGATATTCACTTAGCCTTTGTTTACAAATAACACACATGTAAGAACATTCGATTTACGGCCTTGGCCGCAATAAAACTTTTGATCGCCAATAAATTTGATAATTGATGAAGCGTGGCCGTGTAATAAATATTGATAATTTTATCCGCTTTAGGGTCGTAGTCCACTGTTTAGAATTGTCATTTTTATACAATTCCTTTTGTTTTGAGTGCATCATATTAAATTGGCAATATTTAAAAATACATATTCATGCTGATATTCCTGAAAGGATGAGACAAATCCTAGAAGCCGCGAAGATAGTAGAACGTCGTATTCCGTGCGATTCTCTGAAAGAGTGCAACTGGACGACATTATTTATTTATTTATTTATTTATTAACTTTATGCACTAAATATGTACATTGGTGGACTTAATGCCCAAGGCATTCTCTTCCAGTCAACCTTCGGGTGGTGTAGAAATCTTAAAGGAAGGTAGGTGCATAGAGGTTACCTTCTTATGACGTCAGTTGAAATGTACAAAGTTTATAACTTATTCAAAAATATTACTAGTATTATACATACACCAATTATTAATAACATATATACATACACAAACATACATACATAAATATATACACATAAAGATTGACATTTACACAAATATTAAATTTATACACTACTAGCTGAACCCCGCGGTGTTACCCGCGGTGTTACCCGCGGCTATTGTAGTACCGCGAGTAACGCCGCGGGACAAAGTTAGTCTAAAAAAAGTAGCCTAAGTTACTCCCCGGATCATCAGCTACCTGCCAGTGAAAGTCCCGTCAAAATCCGTCCAGCCGTTCCAGAGATTACCCGGAACAAACAGACAGACAGACAAAAATTTTTTTAACTACATTTTTGTTATATGTATCGTGTGTACATACATATGCATTGATTAAAAAGCTGTTATTTTAATGTTACAAACAGACACTCCAATTTTATTTATTTGTATAGATGAATAATGGAATCGTAAATTAGGCTATAGATTAGATAGTTCTGCCAGTTCACTGACAAGGAGATCAGCGTCAGGACATTAGCGTCTCCATAAAAAGGAAGTTTTGGGTTCCTATATAACGTTGGCCAGATGTGTTGGTATAGCGTTTGTTTCAAGTCTTCCTTCTCTTTGCAGTGCTGATGTCTTACTCCGGATCTTACAACATTCACGGAATAAATACGGTTTCTTACACTTTGCATTTTTTATCCGTCAGCTCACAGACGGAGGTCATCTCCCTTGGAGATTTGTTTGATTATAAAATTGTATCTAACACACTCTTGTTAATTTTTCACGACCAGGTTTTAGCGAGATTTAAATTAAAATTTTACGTCTAAACCACGAAATATTTTTTATTCTGACTCATATATATATATATACAACTTTTTGAGTTTACGTACAGTGAGCTCGAATCCTATTCTGTCTACCCGGATATAACAAGATAGTGCCTACTAACTTTGCTATTTCAGTAATCGTGAAGATAAATATAGCACATTCATCTTGGTATATCTCTCCCTATGTTTTGCGCTTGGGTGACGACGCTGAACAATATGAAGTATTGTGTTTATTATCACTATAGCAATATTAAATGGTGGTTAATGTTTTTATTACAACACTGAATCAGAGATACGAAGACGACGAAAATTCGATTTTTTGACCAAAACGCTTAATATATTTAGTATTAATATAAATAAATTTCAATTATTTAAATGAAATAATCTGAGTGATTAGTGCTGACCACAGAAGAGGAGAATTAAAGGTAGAAATGCGATGTAGGCGGGTCAGGCGCGCCGCAGTTAAACACCGATGTCACTAATGTCTCTGCTGGCATCAACTGAACGCTTTAATACACGTATTACTTTCGTCGGGAACGTAGCTGCGTAAAAAAATATTGCTATGCCGAACTGTCCGATAATTACGCGCTGAAAACGAAGCAAGGACTACAATTTACTCAAAAGAAACATATCGTATCATCAATGAGTCTAAAAACTTTTGTTTTTAAGCGATATTAACAAAAATCTAAAAAGTATTATGTAATACACATACATACCGTTATATTCTAATCTATTAAAATAATTATTCATTACGTATTAAATTAAAGTATGATGTGCATAGTTCCCAAGAGAGCAAGCAATGAACTACATTTTCTGCGGGAATGTTTTAAAACATTTGGCATGACAATATTTAGTAAAAGTAATTTTTACAATTCTTTGCCATAGGGACGTAGACAAATTTAATCGATATCGTTATCGATGATATTGGTTTTTACAGTGATTTTACGTTTGGTATCCGATTTATATTGTACTATGGTTTTAAAACAATACGATTTTGTTTAATCGCAATTTTTTTATTAAACTTATATTGGAGGTATATTTGAAATTAAATGTTTTACTTAATAAAAAGTTTATAAATATGTCATGTACCAAAATTTTATAGCCACCAGACCAATAAACAGATTTGATTATACAAAAGAAAGTGTGTAAGTACTTTTGATTCAATAACAGCATACGGTAAAGAACACTAAGACTAGGAACAACAATTTGTGAAATCAAGTATTGTTCTACCGCAGTAAAATGCATAGTCGTTTTTTAGGGTTCCGTGCCAAATGCAAAAGACGGAAACCTTTATATTCGTCATGTTGGTCTGTCTGTCCATCCGTCTGTATGTCACAGCCACTTTTCTCCGAAACTATAAGAACTAAAATGTTGAAACTTGGTAAGAAGATGTATTCTGTGAACCACGTTAAGATTTTCACACAAAAATAGAAAAAAATAAAAAAATTGTGGTTCCCATACTTAGACTCAAACGAATATGAAATTAAAAAAAAATCTTTAAACCCATACGTGTATCTATGGATAGGTCTTCAAAAGTGATATTGAGGTTTCTAATACCTATTTTATCTAAACTGAATAGTTTACGAGAGAGACACTTCCAAAGTGGTAAAATTGTAACTTCTAAAATAAGAGAATGATAAAACTAATCCTACCAATATTATAAATGCGAAAGTTTGTAAGGATGGATGGATGTTTGTTACTCTTTCACGCAAAAACTACTAACCAGATTTGGGTGAAACTTTACAGTAATATAGCTTATACATCTAAATAACACATAGGCTACTATTTGCCGCGATAACCGATATATACGCGGGCGGAGCCGCGGGCAACAACTAGTCTTCCATATATCCTCTATTTCTGTTTTTTCTTTTTTTGTGTGTATACTTTGATGTAGCAGATATTTATAATTTTTGTGTGAGAGAAGAAATAAATGATTATTTTATAATTATATCCTACTATCCTACTAATATTATATCCTACTAATTATAACTGCGAAAGTTTGTAAGGATGGATGGATGTTTGGATGGATGTTTGTTACTCTTTCACGCAAAAACTACTTAACGGATTCATACATCAGAATAACACAGAGGCTACTATTTGCCGCGATAACCGACATATACGCTGGCGGAACAGCGGGCAACAACTAGTAAAATATATATGATTTACACTACAACACAAACTTCCCCCAAAATTTGTTTTGAATGAAATCTATTAAGTAGTTGTTTTTAATACGGTATAAATCGTAAACTGCAATTTATCTTTTATTCAATCAACACCAATCTATACTAATATATAAAGATGAAGAGTTTGTTTGTTTGTTTCTAATCTTAGGAACCACTGGTCCTATTTGAACAATTATTTTAATGTTAGATAGTTATATATCATCACGCCAAGACCAAAAGGAGCGGAGCAGCAATGAAGAATGTTACAAAAATGGAGGGGAAATTATTACGCAACGGGCAATAGGAGACGTAAACGAGGTTGCGTGGGTCTGCTAGTATAAAAATAAAATAAAATTATATTATGTTACTTGCTCTGGAACCCTTCATGGACGAGTCGGACTCGCACTTAGCCGCTTTTATTCATTTAAAGTTTCTGAAATATACCTAAATACACAAAGTATATAATTTATTTTAGATAGATAAGGGACTTGCAATGTTTTGCAACAAAATAATTATAAAGTAGAATGAAAGGACATCTGAGTATAAGCCAAATAAATATTAATTTAAAAATTATTGTAATAAATATAATTATATTATATTCGACAAATGTCAATCCCTAAGGTTTTCGACGAAACCTCCCACGAACACAAATATGCAAGTGAAACCCTACCTTAGTTGAAACGTATAAGGTTGTATTTACTAACATTGTGAGTGGCTTTTAGAACTTATATTCGTAGCATCATTTGGACGAATTAGGATATTGTTCTTTATGTGTGTATAATACTATTGATCGTTAATGTGTGCGTTTAGGCGACACAGTGTACCTTGCACTTGCTGCTCAACACCATTTCTAACTATTATTCTTTTGTTCTGTGGTGCTGACAATCGAAATACAGGCTTTGCCTAGTTTGATTGTAGATGCTAAAATCAATTGATCTGTAAAATATTGCCAATTTGTTTGTAATTTAGTATTAAGATCTATGTTTGGAAATAAAATTATTATTAGGTATTATATATTATTACTAGCTTTTGCACGCGGCTTCGCTCACGTAGACTTTCACCCCCTGATTTACCCCCTTAGGGCTGGAATTTCCAAAATTCCTTTCTTAATGCTCACTTACGTCATATAAAGAACCTACATGCAAAATTTCAGGATTCTAGGTTCAGCGGTTTGGGCTGTGCGTTGATCTCTGGGTATGTCAGTCAGTCACCTTCCTCTTTTATATATTTAGATTATAATATGAGGTAATACGATATATGATTCCCGGGTCGAACCAAATGTTTGTATGATCTACAAGTATTTGTTTCGGATTTTGGGTGTTTTCTATGTATAATATGTATGTATCTACAAAAGAAAAAGCATATATGTATTTATATCAGATGTCTAGTACCCATAACACAAGGTCTGCTTAGCTTGGGACTAGATGGTGTTGTGTGTTAGATGACAGAAATATTTATCATTTATTATTATTATTATTTAACTTAGGCCCGTATTATCTCATATTACCTACATGTGGACACGCGAAAACAATACCTTGAAGAAATATTACGTTTCGTAAGCTAAGTATTATCTTAACCATTTCTTCAGTTTTCAGTTGTTAAGTAGATATTATAACAATTATCAATTATTTGCTATCTATTGTATTATAGGGCATAGGTATGTTTAGCGTTTTATAGCATTACCTTCTAAAAATATTCAGACTTTCAAAGCCGAAAGGTAGTAAAACCTAATAGAAGGGAATGGCTAGTACAGTGTACATAATTTGTGAGTATAAGACAAGGGCCTATAAATCTACCCGACTCAGCTGTCGTAAATACCTTTACATTAGAGGAGAGACGTTTCTGGGTCTAGATTTTTACTGGACGAAAGATAGACATGTTCCGTTTCTTTAATTTAAAAGCATTTCGAACCAAATTTCTTGTTAAAGAAAAAACAAAATGTAATTCCGTGCATAGATAAATGTGATTCGCCATATTCACATATTCTGTAACAAGTTTCAAGCTTTAAGTACTTAGGAAGCCTTATGACATCTGACTCTAGATGTACTGCAGATATGAAATGTCGCATTGCGATGGCTAAACAAGCGTTTTATGAACAAAAACGTCTTTTGGAATCTAACATAAAATTAAACATTCGGAAACGCTTCATTCAATCATATATCAGCAGCATTGCTCTTTAAGGTTGTGAAACTTGGACAATAACTTACACAGGTATCTGCGTCATATTTGCATAGATAAATGTGATTCGCCATATTCACATATTCTGTAACAAGTTTCAAGCTATAAGTACTTGGGAAGCCTTATGACATCTGACTCTAGATGTACTGCAGATATGAAATGTCGCATTGCGATGGCTAAACAAGCGTTTTATGAAAAAAAAACGTCTTTTGGAACATTTATTGTACAACATCATGTCATTTCATCAATAACCTCTAACAGTTCACAACTGAACATAGCAACTTTCTAAGGAGAAAGGAGGTTTTGGGCTACTCTGATACGTCAATCAGACAGGTTAGTATACTGTTTGTTTCAAGTTTTTCTTCTCTTTGCAGTGCTGTGGTCCTGCAAAGTTTGCCCCCTTAGAAGCCTCTTACGATATCCACAGGATGGATAGGGGTGGTGAACACTCCGTTTTCTTAATTCGTCACTACAGGGATAGAATTCTAATAAGTATCTTTTTAAAGGTTTCACTGATATCCATGTAACTTTTTTAATGGAATAGGGTGCGCACGAGTAGATGTATCACCTAATCGCTGCCCATGGATATCCACAATATATGGCGTCACAAGTACGTTGCCGGTTTTTTAAAAAGAGTACATTTTTCTTGAAGGTTTGAAAATCGTATTGGTCCGGGAATACCGCAAGTGACAGGTCATTCCACAGTTTTGTTGAGTGAGGCAGAATATTTCTAGAAAAGCGCACAGTCGTGAACTGCTAACCATCCAAACGATGGAGATGAAAATGCTGTCGTGTAGGACGATGGCGAAAAGAAATAGCAGGGGTCAGTACCTACATTGAAGGTTCCCTTTACACGAAGAAAGACCGTGGAGACTCCAGTATTCTAACTCATCGGGAAGCAAAAATCCAAGAGTCTGAAGCCAGCCCACAATTTCTTGCGTGGGTCAAAGAGCGGCGTCTTCAGTTGCAGATGTCCATGAGCTATTTCCAGCCACCCATCATCAGGTACTCCGCTTATGAGCTTAACACCGTAAGTATGAGAAGGCTTAGAATATTACACTCTTGATTTATTGTTTTACTTCATCGATTACTAGGGTAAGGAGAGTACAATAGACGGATGTAACATAATAACATGAAACGTGTTATACGAAAATGAATAGGCACGAGTAATTATTGACAAATAGCCGTGATAGTTTCCTCTTTGATAAGTGTGTTGACATGTTGCTTTGATACTATCAGTAGAATGGGAATGTCCTTGGAACTTCCTGTACTTAAATCTCGTATTAATGAAACGTGGGCATTATTGTGTTTAAATAGGTTCGAGTGGATTATTTCGTTTCGGCCATGTCGGTCTTTGGGCAGGCCTTTACTTTTAATTATCTTTTCTATGTATTATTAATTACTATTTTGAATTACATTTATAAATTAAATGATTTATAATTTTATTTTTTTATATTATTACCAAGTTGAATTTAAATTTTAACTTTAAGGCATGAAATGATTGCCATAATAATTATATAGTTGATGGAATGAACAAGTTAATAGAATGAACGAGAAAACTCGACTAAAATAATATTTATAATCAAGCATTTCATTTACAGATATATTTTATTAAGAAATGTTTTATATATGCATGGAATAATAGGTATTTGTTATACAAAAGTGCAAAGTTGCTATTAAACCACGTGCTCTAATTTGAAGCAAGCGAAGAATCCGAAGCGTTGGCGAGGGAATCTATAGAACAAGAGGTGAAAAATCTTTGCACTCGAGTGCAACACGTAACTTATCATCCCGCCTCAGCGAGGAAATGATTAAAGGCAAAAAAAAACATGGCGCGTGCAAAGCAAATTTAAAAATAAAGTACGCTAAAAAGGTTTTTACTAGCTGTGCCCGCTACAGCGCACTCGTGAAATTTGAATTTTCAATATTTTTTCCCCGTTTAAACCTTCCCTGGACTACGACACATTTCTAAACCCAAATTAGCTAAATCAACCCAGCCGTTGTCGAGTTTTAGCGAGACAAACGAACAGCAATTGATTATGTCGTCAGCCCAGTGTGTCAGTACACTATATATTTGCAACTTCTGGATTAAGATTTCATAATGTTTGTGTAACTCGGTTATTGTTTTTTAAGGAGTGAATCATATTTCCGAAGTTCAAACCCTCCCTATTGGGGGACTCAAATGATGGTACTGCGCTTGACTCAAAAACCGCAACACAATAGGGATTCTATAGTTACAGTGGTGGTGGTAAGCATCAGGTAACCTTGATGGTAAAAGCGAGCGAGGGATCCAGGATCGATTGCTGAATGCGGATGATGCAAAAGATGTCATAGTAAGTGGAAATCAATTGTTTTTACCTGCCTCTCTATGACTCTACGTATGTGTGCATATATGCACAAACCTCATCCTGACATTAACAAACACATAAAAAAAAAACTAATTTTGTGCAGTCGATCGGAAGTTATATCGGGTACATACAATTTCATTGATTCATCTTTATTTATGTACATTTAGTTAGATAGAAATATATACATAGACGAATTGACTGCACGATTGGCCTAGTGGCTTAGCGGTCGCCACGCCGTGTTCCACTGCGCCAAGTTTTGTGGGTTCAAATCCCACATGGAACTACACTTTGTGTGATCCTCAAATTGTTGTTCTGAGTCTCGCTGTTTTTGTGTCCGTTTCATGTATGTTTGTAAAGTCCCCCGTGACTCAGCATGTATATTCCTAAAGCGGGAGATGTCTTTTAAATAAAAAAAATAAGTATAAAACGCCCTGTGACATCAAGGACCGATAAATTGAAAAAAATGGTTGACAGCAGATGGATGCGGGCTGCTCAAGACCAGGATGGCTGGCGCTCTTTGGGAGAGGCCTTCGTTCAGCAGTGGATGGCAGTAGGCTGAAAGAGAAATATCTATATGTTTGTTAGTAGTTACATTATCAAAACACAGGTACCGTGATAGTTTCAAGTTACTACTATCTTTATACTAGTACTAGCCGACCCACACAACCTCGTTTTCGTCTCCTATTGTCCGTAGCGTGATAATTTTCCCCCGTTTTTGTAACATTCTTCATTGGTGCTCCGCTCCTGTAGGTTTAAGCGTGATGATATATAGCCTTCCTCGATAAATGGTCTATCTAACACCGAAAGAATTTTTCAAATCGGACCAGTAGCTCCTGAGGTTAGCGCGTTCAAACAAACAAACTCTTCAGCTTTATATATTAGTACTAGCTGTCCCGGCAAACGTCGTTTTGCCATAACTACTAATAAATTAAAAATTAATTAAAAAACAATGTCCAGCGGACAAAATTGTGAACCTAAACCATTCCCAGATCCCCTTGAACACACACAAAAAATTTCATCATAATCGGTCCAGTCGTTTGAGAGTAGTTCAGTGACATACACACTCACAGAAGAATTATATATATAAAGATAGATTATCTTTTCAAAAGCTATAAAAATAACAGCTACTACTTTCATAAACCTTAACACACTCTTTTACTTTAATAGTCTTGCTTGCTTTTTGTATAATACCTACAGGAATAAAATAATATATATTAATTTATTTATTGTTATTTTTATTTTTATGAAAAAAAGGGAAGAATCTATACAGTTGCTATCTTAACTTAAAACTAACTACTACATGATGTTGTCACATTTACATATAAATGGTAGTACCAATGTCAAACATATTATTTCAAACAGAAAAACTTGTAAAAACAAAACCAACTACAAAATTATTCTACAATACAGAACAAATATTAGTTTAACAAAATCAAATGTAAAAAAGCAGTCTAGATATTAAAAAAATATGTTTGAGTAAAGCCCTCTAGTATGATTTTACCTAAGACAAGCTTCAATTTGTTCGGTTTTATCCTACCCTTAAAGTAACAGCCTAAGGGCTTATGAACAGATGACTGTTGTGACAAACTACAAGGACTAAGGGCGTATTTGTTTATTCATATAAACAAATACGCCCTTTTGGTCCTTACAACTTTATCCGCTTGTTATGTATTCAACACAACTGTAGACCAGCCCCAGGCTTTCAAATTTGTGCACAACTTCACAAACTTTAAACCCAATACGCAAAATATTCTAACATAAAATTCAATAAATTTACCAATTTTGACTCCCCTTAGACGTGATATAAGCCCAAATATAAAATTTGATTTAAACAGCACACACGACTTTCTTCAGCATTATATTTGAAGTATTTATTTTCTCAGAAGTGGGGAAATTATAAATACATTTATGAATTGGTGCAAAAAAAATTGTATTCAGATAAGCAAATGGTAAATAAATTAAACTAATGGACGGCCGAGATAGATAGAAAATAGACAAAATTATTAATTGTCGCAATACTTGGAAACGAAATCGAATGTATTAAATAGTGAAATCTACTGTTCTTCGTTGCTTTGTATTTAAGATTTAAATCTACTACATATAATTGTCGTATCACGTTGGGCAAGATGAACTCCGAAACTATATATATATGTAACCGATTTTCATGTTTATTTTTTGAATTGAATTTTTTTGGTAGGGGAAATTCTTATGAGTTCGCGTCACCGCGTCATCATCACCGTCAAGTTATATGTTTTCAGTTTTATCGGCAGTCCTTATGATGCCATTTTTTTTAAATGTGTGTGTTTTGCTGCCATTCATAAGATTAAACAGTAACATCTCGCAGCAGCGTTGAACAGCAACATTGAATAGAAACGCGAACAAAGTTGCGTGGTTAAGTATGTTTATATCTTCCACATTTTTTCAACCCGGTTATCATAAAGAACTCAGAACTACATATTATTTAAAGTATCAAGAAATCTTACCACATGTGCTTATTAGGAAAAAGCTCATTTCTCCCGAGCCCTTATCGCTCCACTCTTGAACGTGACTTCAGAACGAGGTTTACAAATTTAGTATACATATATACATGAATCTTTTGTCGTTAAATTAAGGTCCAAATTTGAATAAAAGAGGTACTTTTACGTTTGTCTGAGATCTCTAAAGTCAAGTACGGATCAAGAACTTTATAGTCGGAACAATAAGGGTTAGATTACAGTGGTGTGGGACTAATATATTTTTTGGTAGCAGTAAGTGGCCGTCCGTTGACAGATGACGACACTGCGAAGCTCTTTCTTGTTTTCTTGGTCCTTTAACTCGATTTAAGTAAATGAAAGCTTTAACTCAAGTCATCTGTTAGACAAGAATGATCGTATATAAAGGAAAGAGATAGATAAAGTAGCCCCCGTTGAGTAATCGTTCGGAAATCGAACTTTGCCAAACTCGTGAAGTGGGTTCGATTTGTTTGTCACATTTATGATAAAAAGAAGGCCAGTCATATAAGTTTGGTATTTCAATTTCAAGTGACTTTTCTGTATTTTATCTAATACTTATTCAACTTATATTTATGAAGGAAAATTCAAAGACGAATATTTTTAACCCACTACGCAAACAGAGGGGTGTTACACTTATACAAAACTGCACTCTAATTGAAAAATGTAATATTTAATCATCATCACCATTATTATAATCAACCTATCACAGTTTACTGCTGGAAATAGATCTCTCCAATTGTACGTCACGTGGTTCGGTCTTCGGCTAATACTACATCTGTTGCCACTAGTAGATATTCTTAACAACCCACTAGCTGAACTTTAATGTATTATAAGTAGTTATTGATAGGATTTGCAAAGAAATTTACATAACAAAGTAGTTTGGACTAGCAAATAGACGTTTTTTCATCCAAGAAAATAATAATAATATAATGATTATCAACATAAACGAAACTGCAAGAAAAAAAATAGCTAAACTAAATGCCTTCAAAGAAACTCTGCGGAAAATCAATTGTAAATATGCATTGCAAGCATATTAAAATGGGTAGACGTTTAAAATTTGATAAAAATATCGTTCCTATCAAATTCAAACCACATTGACTTAGAATGCATCAAGCTTTACAATCGACGATCTCAAAGTCGTGAGGTATTCGTCTCATACTCGTGTGACTAAAATTCATAATTTTTCCGTCTCTTGTTACATTACTTCACTTGCATAGTTTGACCTTTGAACTCCAGTTAATAATTCACTCTTTACCAACTCTTTAAAAATATATCCATTTGTAACATTTCATTTCTTGTTATTTTTCGAAAACTCATAAGTCTTTAGAAAAGTGTGAGACAAAACTCATTGAATGGAACTGAAGGCACTAGACAGATTTATACATACACATAAATACCATAGTTCTTACAGCAACACACAATGTAAAACTCCTGTTGCATGTTATTATAAAAACATAATATTATTATATTCAGTCAACATAATAATAAACATTTATTATTATGTTGACTGAATTACTTAAAAGAAGTGATAAAAAATTAATATCTATTAAGTCCATCATTATTTACAAAGCACGAGGAGTTTAATCGTATGATCAATAAATCATCCGAATAAACTAGCAGTGCAATTGACCAATCCGTATTCAATAAAAAGACTACAAAGGCAGCATGTTTTGGATTTGGACAGTTGCACTTTATATCCTAATGTAGAGATTCTCCCAGTGGGAATTTTGCTTTAAAAAGTACACAAACATTCTTCTACTCATCTGCTCACAGCCTATTGACTGATTGTAAGATAATATAAATTAAAAAGTAAGTTCATCACAACAAGTGTACTCCGAATCGTGATGAATAAATGTCTTCCCCTCCGGATCATAATAAACCAATACATGAGATAGGGAACGATCATCCCTCCTAAGCTGAGCATTCCGAATGTCGTATAATATCCATTTAGAGTTCTTGTACAAATTGTCAGAAGCAATTCTATCAATATTGAAGGTAGTAAATATTTTTTTACGATATTCACGACTTAATAATTATTGGAGGTTTTGAGGAACTGTCATCGTTTTGCCAATATCTTACAATGTGTTTTATATAATTTAACTTTATCTACTTAGGCTCTGGTAGAATGTTTACCTATAATATGTATAGATAGTGAAAATCGCATGCTGATAATACGTGCAGAGCTCTCCTCAAACTTCAATACTAAAAAAAAAACTAAAATATTTATGGGGATTTCTCTGAAACAATCAGTCACATTTACTAGTTTGCGAAAGTAAAAATTATTGAACCGATTGACTGGCTATCACGACTCCTATTTATCCTGTGGGTGTCGTAAGAGGTGGCTAAGGGAGCAAGTTACATTAGATAAGATCAATGCAAAGAAAACGAAAACTGAAATAAAACCCAATACCAACCCGTTTAGTCAGGATGATATAGTAGACCAGCACCTCCTTTCTGGGTAGAGACCGATGTCCAGCAATGTACTGTTGGAGGCTGCGGATGTTTGGCAAATTTAGAAATTATTTAAAAGTGGAATTTTCCAATAAAGAAAATCCATTAACAATTATATTTTACGGGAATTAACGCGATCATTTATTAAAAGGTATTACAAACCTCTGATTTGCCTGATGTTTCGACCAGGTTGCACTGGCCGTGGTCACAGGCTGATTGGCTCAGCGGCGCACGCCCTCCGTCGTCGAATCCGTGAAGTAGAAGTTTGTTCGTCCACCCGCACTTTCTCGATATTTTTAAGAAATTTGTTGTGCCATGTCACATACCACACTAACAGTGTCCCTATTCTGTAAGCAAACCGATGTGCTCCTATTCTGGTGTTTATCCGACTGCGCAGAAAAGCGAGGTGGTATTTTTTTATTCCCGTAAAATATAATTGTTAATATATCATGGAACACGAAAGGTTAAAAGTTAGTAAAGAAAATCCATACAGAAAATAAGGTAATGTTTCACTCCGTTCTCTTAATTACGTTACATTTGGCAAACTATTAATAATAACTAAAAACTAGTATGTCACACCACTTTGTCACATATTAATGGTTTGAAATTCCTTGCCAAAGCTTGAAAAGTTAAAATTTACACGAGCGTATATGAAACATCACTAAAACGCTTTGCTAAACGACATAAGCCCTTATAATCACTACAGTAAGAATCAATTACTTCAGAACTAAACGCATTACTCAGTTTGTTAGTCTAATTCAAATGCGAAGTTTATATTGCTTGCGCGGTACTAAATTGTTATTGAATTTTGTATCTTGCATGTTCCTTAATAGAGTTGTATAGTTTTTTATACGCAAACAAATAAATTTGCCTAAGCACTAACTATGGGCGTTCACCGAGATACGTTTTGAAACCCAATTTGCATGTAAATTCATCGAAGTCGGTTCAGATTAACTTTAGGATAGGAGTTATTGAACGTATTCCTAAGCACGCCTTTAAATAAAATTAGTGTATTTATTCAATTAATTTATTCGCTGTTAATACTTTTGATGTGTTTTGTAACAAGAAATGAAAGAAGATAAATATGGAAGAGCCATGGTACTCATAAATGGGTTGGCTTGACCGAAAAATTGCAGAGACCAGTTTAATACATTACAAATCAAGACAAAATAATTACAGACAACTGGCGTTAAGCTGTTGTTTCGCTGCTTTTCACCAAGTTTCAATGATTCTTGAGTTTTTGGTATCCAAACAACCTAGCAAGTAACTCAAAAAGCAAAATATTATCCACGAGCAAGATGTGAGGGTGTGAGGATGGAGTGATGATATAAACAAGATGGCTGGCAGGAGCTTACACTTGAAAGCCTACATCCAGTAGACTTCGATAGACTAATGTAGATGGGTCTAGCTATTAACTATCAGGTGACCCGTCCCTGTCCCTTAGCTTCTTTTTACCATGAATGGAAAAAAAAGAAAGTTTTATTTGAATGGATCTCTGTATATGCAACTAACTAAGGCAGTGGAACACTTCAGTTAATCCTTGACAAAAGAACTGATTAGAATGTTCGAAACCAAACGCAAGATTGCTATGGTAATACTTTGTTATTGTCTTTAGTTATGTCAAGGTTAAATGTCATTCAGTTCGGAACTAGGTTTTTGAGAAAATGTAGGTTGGGGTAGATCGAGATTTGACGGACAAATAGAAACAAGTTTGAAGCCGTTTGAAACGGCCATTGTATAAAATTGAGTTCTAGGAACGCTCTCAGGAAGTAACAAAGTCGTGGGGAAAGGAATCAAACATAGATACAAAACATATTAGGCATCTCCGAAATATATCTCGTAGTCAAATTCTTAATTTCACCAAATTCAAACTAAGGTTTAAGGTAACTAAGGTAAGGTATTAATTAAGGTAAGGTTAAGATCTTACCTTAATTAATACCTTACCTTTCATATTTATGCCTTTTTACGTGTTTTCAATAAAAGCACAACAAATTCGCCAACACCACTTACCACGTCCAAAATTAAGCCAATCCTGACTCTCTCTCTATTTACTTAGGGCATCAAACGTGAGCAAACATTTGTTTTTCATTCCAAATATTTGTTTCAACTGTCACTATTTGAGTACGGTATATTGTTTTCTACTGTTTATCTTCATTATAGATGCTGTTTTGAAGTCGTGGTTTTGATATGGAGCAAGTATGAAGCAGAAGTTTAGTGCTTAGTAGAGAATATTATTTTCTTAAAAAAAAAATGAAAAAGACGTCTATTGGGTTCACTCTATTTGTTCTATCAGTGTTTTTTCATGGTATAAGCTCCAAAAAGTAGACTAATACATAGTAAGCGGCTGTCGCCGTGTATGGACGTCTGCTACTCAAGCCTTTTTTATCTACTGCAGTCTCATTTCCCATACAAGATTAACAGTTTGCCTTTTCTTAGCTTGCTCTCATCCATTCAAAGTTAATTTCGATGTTTCTGCCTTCACTTTGCGTTTAATAGATCTATAATTAAATATTTTGTGATTTGGTCTATCATAATTGGCAAAAATATTATGAACTAATGGCAAATATGGGACAGTAGTTGTATCAAAATATCTCAGATAGCTCAAGTAGATTTATAGCGGTAGTTAGCATATTCATTAGACGTCACTTTGATTGACTTACTTCTGAATTTTTTACAGTGCCTATCATTTTATATCTATCAATATAAATGTGAACGTAAGTTAGTAGTAACAGTAAGATCATCATGAAACTTTGTACACATATTCTTGAAGGTATTAAAAGTAACATCGGAAACCGTTTTGTTAAATGCGGGCAAAGCCGCGGGTCAAAGCTAGTATTTTATAAAATCAATTTGCCGATAATTTTTTTTGTGTAACATTTTAGACCCATTTTATAGTTTACTACAACAAACAAACTTTATGACAAATTAATATTTTTTTAAACGGTTCCGTTAAATAATTGAAATAATTGTTTGAAAATTTCGAACCAGCTTTACACCTGAATTGACATAGATTGGTAAATAAATCAAAATAGCACTACTCCCAAATATTTGTAGGATAACTAACATAACAGAACTCAAAGGAGCATTCAACGTGTTACAGAACATACGAAAACGAACTCTATTTCGTTAATCACAAACAAGAAAATCAAACACTAACATTACCAAACTAATGCGCTGTAATTTGCAAACGGCAAAGATCAAAGTTAATAATTAAATCAGTTATAAAGATGTGTGCGAAACTATTGGTTTGATTTTAACGAAGGGCCTTTGATGTTATATGTTATAGCACATATTATTGCAAAAAGCTAATTAATGAGTAGCACCCTAATCACTACGTTCAAAAAAGTTTGTTATTTTAAAATTTGTGACTAAATCTTATAAGGTTTGTCTAAATTCTACTAATCTAATGTTTCAAAAATCGACAATTCATTAAGCAGACAGTTTTGTGAGATCTAAGTTAGTGTCTATAGTTCATGATAATTAGGACTCGAGTGACATATATCATAAATTTTTGCGTTTAAAATTAACGTAACACCAGCTTTAAATTTGTGTGCTTTCGTAAAACAAGATGATCTTTACCATAGATATACACGTACACATGTTATAGTTATATATATCTATACTTCACATACATAATGAGCGTAAAGAAAACATAATAAATTCATCCCTTTGTCCCCACAAACAATGTTGGCATAAACTATCATTATTGAACTTTGAGTTGCATCAAACAATCTGCCTGCATCAAAGATCTAAAGACAACACACGAACTATGCCGGGAGCCAAACTTATGTAAATAGAATACCACATATTCAATAGTAGCAACACCTACCAAATATTATATATGGGGGACCCTTTATAAAGAGATTATGTTAAGGGTGATGCGGTTCGGAATAATGTTATTTTTGAATGAGATTTGTAGTGTTAGAAAATATATTTATACTTATATGGATTTGTTGTACTTTGAATGTCCTACAACTTTTTAAATTATGTTTTCCTGTAGATTGATGACGTCTTTCGAAACCGCAATTAAGCAAACGTACTGTAGGGAGCCCTGCGGCACGATCGACCAACGATTTAAACAAAGTGGCTGGCGACGGATGGATGCAGACTGCCTAAGACCGAGGTGGTTGGCGCTCCTAGCGGGATACCTTCGTGCAGCAGTGGACGCCTGAGAGTGAAACTTTGGCGGTGCTTTGGTGCCTCGGAGAGCACGTTAAGCCATCAGTCCCGGTTTTCATGAAGATCTAAGGCTATCATTATTGGGAAGTCACACACTGACAACTTTGTTCTCAGGGTTGCGGAGGTCCGATACCAGTCACTCCGTGGAAAAACTCATATTCATGTTAAATTCCCAAGATTATTTAGCCAATCCAAATAATCTTGGGAATAATAAGGCTAGGAAGATGAAGATAGAAAGAGATATTAGACCTGGTAAGGGCTGTTTTAATTTCCAAGTTGTAAAGTAATCAAAGATAATATTAGCGTTATGATTACATCAAAAGGTGATTTTTCTTTTATAAAACAATACGAATATAAAGTTCCCTAAAGGGCCTTTGGTATGTTCAAAAATGTCAACCTAAAATAAAGACATCTTAACAATGATGTTACAAAGTTACGTCTTGCCTTTAACAGTTTTTGTAGAAAGAAACGCGAATTCCCCGTAACTTACTCCAGGTACATCAGTACCCAGTATTAGTTATTCTGTTCTCCAGGGTATTACAGACAAAATGTATAAATATTTATTATGTATTACATTTGTATTACTGACTTTGCCTCACAACTCTTAAATGATTTCAGTATTTCGTTATTTTGTTATGTCAATGATATGAATGGGTATGATAATATTTATAGGCTCGAATTTTGAACGAATAAAAAAATTGATGTTACTAGTTGATATCGCCCGAAGGCAGAGATGTTGCTAGCATATGAAATTAAAAGTAAACAGAGAGATTATTGAAATGACAGGAGAATGTAGATAATAATATATTTGTGTAACGTTCTAGCACTAAGCTGCGGCTCCGCCCGCGTATATGTCGGTTATCGCGACAAAAGTCTGTTATGTTATGCTTTTCTCCAAGGTTTAATGTAGCTCTGTACCCAAATTCACTGAAATCGGTTCAGCAGCTTAGCTGTAAAAGGGCAACAGACAGACAGAGTTAATGTCGAATTTATAACATTAGTATCAGATTTTCATTCTTTTTTTAAGGTATTCGTGGGCAAACGAGTAGACGGATCACCTAATGATAAGTAACTGACGCCCATGGGCATCTGAATCTCAAGAGTCACATAGGTATTACCGATCTTCGAGCCCCCCTTCCCTCTAGAATCAGAGAAAGGAGGGGGCTGCTTTGTGCTCTAGTAACTTGTCACTCAGTGCAACCCAAGGACAGACTCTCAGTCCTTTGTTTTTTTTTTATTAGTTGTTTTAATCAGCTTTGCAAAAGTATCTGGATTTTGATGTGTTAATATTGAAAAAAATTTTCCATTTTTTTTTTACATTTGGCCCTGCCAAAATGACTCTACTCAGCCTGATGGATAGCTTAAGCAAAATCCAATTATGGTCACCACGATACTCAGAAAACCAGAAAAAGCAACAATTCAGCATAGTGACCCACATCATGGCGGCCTAGTGATGCTTCTGCATCATTGGGCCTCCGGTCTCGCACTCACCAACGAAACACGACAGCACGACCGCTGTCATTTTACTTTGATTTTCTGTGCGAGGGTAGTACCGCCCCAGTCGAGCCGGCCCGTTCGTGCTGAAATCAGCGTGACTATACTACCTTTTTCACATGTATTCCAATGGGCTGATCGAATAAATTATTTTTGCGCGATGAAGGATCATCAATAGTAGATAAAATATTGTACATAATCTGCGCTAACTGACGTTAAAACTAAATTCATTGATTTTTTATATGAATTTTTAAAAGTTAAAATTTTAATTACTTTCATATTGTCTTTCGTTCGCAAGTGTGACTAGCATCACTAGGCGGCCATGGTGAGGGTCTCCATGCTGAATTGTTGCTTTTTTCTGGTATCGTGGTGACCATAATTGAATTTTGTTTATGTTTTCCATTAAGCAGACTAGAGTTACTTTGGCAGACTCATACTTAAAAAAAAACAAATCATTAGTATTCACATCAAGCAATATCTTTAAGCATAAGAATACAATACATTCATGACCTTTTTCTTTTTGATGTTACGCTAAAAGTCTTTTCTCTGCCCTTTATTATTAAAAGAAATATAAATCTGATCACGTTTTTCGAGTCGCTTGAGTTGTTATGTTTGTCCCCAAGGAGGGCGTGGTTGCAGTTTGTTTAGGACGAAAGTACTCACTAATAATACAGAACTGATTTTGCTCTTTTTAGGTTCTATATTTGTCAACAAAACTTAGCTTGGGGACTTCAAAGCCTCTAAGATGGTACGAACTTCAATTATATACATATAATTTTAAGATCAATTATAGAGAATTTTAAGCCATGCTTTGAGCAAATATTGACCAGCTCAACCAGCGAACCATGGCTTCACATTGGTCTTCTACCAAGTAAATAAATTAATTGATAGCCTAATGTTCCCCTTTCCCTCTTCTCTCCTCCTAATGTTTAATAGGGAAACTGCAAGGCACACAACGGTAATAAAGCTGTTAATCACTAAATAATTTGCTAGATAGGTATGTTAATCAACAGTCTGGTTTTCAAAGCACAAGCTTCTCTTTGTTTGGGAACACGTGGTCGTGAGTGAGATATTATGATCTCTCTAGGCTAGTATTATTGTTAAAGATGTATGTTAATCCTAGTAAAACAACAGAAGATATATCAACAAACACAAGTGTATTAATATTTGTTCCGAGATTTGGATGTTTTCTAAGTTATGTATGTATTTACAAAAAAGTATATGGGAATTTATATCTAATGCGTATAAAACAAGTTCTGCTTAGTTTAAGACTAGATGGCGTTGTGTGTCAGATGTCTGAACTATTATTATTATCATAGTTAATTATGTAGGCAACCTTCTCTTTCAACAGAATATACAGATTGCAACAGCAACTTCTTTTAAACTAATTTAGTCAGTTAAACTTTTTTCAGGTCGCCTGTATAGTAGGTATAAGTTTTTAGAATATTATGTATAATGTCGATTTAAAATGAAACTTGAAATAAAGATACTGATAGAATGACGCTTATTTGATATAGGGTTTTCCTAACTTTCAATAAAACGGTTGCAAATACGTATCAACGTGAAAAAAGGAACTAAGACATGTAGGTACTGTAAGCCTTGTACGTAGGTATATAAATTGTATGTATGTAGGTTCTAAATTAGGTTTCTAGATTCGTATCGAACTCGCATACTACCTACTTTGTACGCTAAATAGAAGCTTGTAGAATAATTTGAAGTAATTATATGAATAAAAGATATTTTCTTATTTAGTGAAATAGATTTCAAAGGTAGTAGAGCCACGCTGATTTTAGTATTATAGGGCTGGCTTGACCGTGACTGTAGGTACTGAGCTCTTACAGAAGACGAACTTAAAGTGACAACATTCGTGTTGTCGTGTTTTGTTGGTGAGTTCGAGATTGGAGGCCCAATAATAGAGAAGGCCTGGGCCGCCATGATGTGGGTAACCATGCTGCATTATCTGGATTCGCAATGAGTATGCTGACCACCACTCTTGGATTCTGCTTACAGTTTTCATCAGGCAGAGTAGAGTCACACTATGGCAAGCCCATACAAAAAAATCAGGATGGAAATAAATGTAATTGGATACAATATACTGACGATTCATTACAGTACACAGGCCCTTTACCAAGGGTTTCTTCAAAATATTAACCTGTTAAAAGTTGTAGCGCAATTTATTTTTCCACATCCACGAACGGAAGTTTTAACGATGTCAAGACGTGATATTTTGCTTGTATATTAGTACTGCTACAAACTAGTAGTTTGGGGAACTTACGGTTCTACTGGGAAAGTTCTACCAATTGTGCAATTTGTTACATTGTAGAACTTTGCTTTAGGTACTAGTATGTACATAAATATCCAAGTTTATTGTGCAGTATTTGCAAATTTCTTAATCATTTATGATAGACAAAATTTTATAGCTATTAAATAAGAATTGCTTAGTGAATTTACATTTAAACTGTTATTTAGGTATTTTTTCTTTTTTAAAAGACAACTCGCGGAATAAGAATGTATTCTGTGTCGCAGGGGACTTTACAAACATATATGAAACGGACACAAAGAACAACAATTTGTAGATCACATAACATGTTGTCTCGTGTAGGATTTGAAGCCACACAACACTTGGCATAGTGCAAAGCGTGGCTACCGCTTAAACCACCAGGTCATAAGTGCAGTATTGTTTTTTAAATGGTGACTAATTCCAAAAAGTTCAAAGTATAATCTAGTTATCTACATAAATAAAAATGAATCACCGAACTTCCGATCGACTGCACCGAATTCGATAATTCTTTTTTATGTGCCCACTCATACAATCCAACTTGTCATCGGTGGCGCAGTGGTAGCTTACGCGATCTTGAGGTCTCGGGTTCGATGCCCGGGTCGGACCAAATGTTTATATGATCTGCAAATATTTGTTTCGGAGTTTGGGTGTTTCATATGTATAATATGTATGTATTTACAAAAAAAAAGTATAGTATTTATATCAGTTTTCTAGTACCCATATAACAAGCTCTGATTAGTTTGGGACTAAATGGCGTTGCGTGTTTGACGTCCTAAATATTTATTATCGTTATTTTTATTTTACTCTCAACACGGCGTTTTGGGAGCCAGGTCTATTTGCAGAAATTTTGTGACCTTTACCGAGACGTTGGTGGAAGCTGTGGATTGCGGTGAGGAAGTGGACGTCATTTATACCGATTTTTCCAAAACTTTTGACCGAATTCGACTTAAAAACTTTATAGCCGTCTGAATAACAAAAGTAGGTAAAATAAAACCAAAAATAGGTAACCCAAAAAAGATTAAATAAACAGTTCAATAATTTAACATTCGAAATAACAAACTGCTGTCTTTTTCCCATTGAAAGTAATTTGGAAACATTTATAAACTAGAAATAAAACCTAAATAAACACTGTTAGACTATTCGATAAATTGGAGGAATAATCCAATTTTCCGTTCTACAGCACATGAAAGAAGTAATCGTTTTTTTTCAATCTCACAACCGTTTTAAAATTTTTTTCTTACTACTGCTTATAAATATAAATTTTTTGCTGAAATATACGTATACGTACTGATGCACGTATACAGACTTATTATATATATGTTTCTATTTGTAGATTAGAAAGACTAAATCTGCTATTTCCTACACAACACGAATACGAGTATATAATAAATTAATACACGAACCTTGGTTCTGCTAAAAAAGAAAATCTTTTAACTATTCATCTTTCAACCCATTTACATGATTTCTGTGTCTCATACAGAAAAGTTAATATACTGTGGCGAACGAGGTCTTCATGGTGAAGAGGCATACAACCTCATGTTAAAAATATACAACTGGCAGATGAAATCTCCTGTTTGAAGCAATTATTCTTAAATTTGATTTATATAATTTGATTGATTTTGAAACGCTGAAGAAGAGATTCGCTGCAGGAGTCGAGAAGTCAAGACCTCCTAGCACTGAATTATAATTATCTGTATTATTATATTGTAAAACTCTGATATTATAGTAAAAAACGTGTAGATACGTTTAGTCGTGTTATTTCCTGAAATTCAGGTACACTTATCCCATGACTACACAAACCCATAGGCGTCGTACTTGCAAAAGTACGGTTGCCGCAATACTAAATTAATTCAAAGACATTATAGCCATCAAAGACGTTCAAAGACAAATATATAACTATCCATTCAATCAATCTAAGCTAGATGGCGTTGTGTATGAGACGTCCTAAAATATATGAAAAAAGAAGAGAAACATCTAACGTGACTTAAAATATCTGAAGGCTCTTACATTTCTGCACGAGAATATATTATTACGTAATATATACGATTTAAACTTTACTTTTAGTACAGTACTGTTTGAATGTTTTGCCAAAATAATATACTGGAAAATCTACTCACAATAGGCATCACGACGATAGGCTTTATCTGCATGGTACTACGTCATGAAGAAGATACCAGACTGAACCGATTTTGGCTAATGGAACAGGTGTCGAAACGTGTTAGTAAACAAATAAAAAAATAAATTGAGTGCCTGTTTGTAATATTAAAATAACCGCTTTTAAATAAATGCATGTGTATGTATACACGATACATGTGTGGAGGAACAGGTGTCGTGTCCCTCCAACACAAAGGGAGGATCCTCCGACCAGGCGAGGAGATCATGCCTGGCGGGCCTCTACCCTACGGTTGATGTTGGGATGTTGTAGATATTCTAATCGGCGCGAGAACTTTTATTGCGCGATGCAGGCTTGGTAGTTTTTTCGTATTGTATGTTACTCCGTAGTTCAGTGTATCCTCGATAGATGGCACTGTCATGTTTTCTTGATGCGCCGTGTGTGGAAGTTGCCACACATGTACCAAAATTTTTTTTTTAAATTTTTGTCTGTCTTTCTGTCTCTCTGTTTATTCTTGGTAATCCCTGGAACGACTGGACCGTTTTTGGCGGGAATTTCACTGACAGGTAGCTCAAGAGTTATCCAGTGAGTAACTTGGGCTACTTTTGTTGTCCCGTGGCATTACCCGCGGTACAACAATGACCGCGGGTAGCACCGCGGGGTTTAGATAGTAATCCTATAAGATTAAAACTAATTAAAATCCGCTTTCGATCCACCATGTTATTTCTCTAGATATTAGTAGATCAGATATAATCTTACCTAGACTGTATCCAACATTTAGAACTTAATTCTGAACTCAGCAACAACTTGATATTTTAATCGGTTTTTTTTATAACAAAAGATGGTTAATACGTATTTATATACTTATTCAGTAACTTAAAGTATGTATAATTTAATCGATTTAAGTTGAAACTAAGTTTTCAAAGTAACCGTTCTAATATCGTAACTCAATATGAGAAATAAAACTCGGCATATTAATTTAATAAGGCTTCTCGATATAGAAACGGTGGCGGAAATAGACGAAGTCTTTTCAAAGTTAATTTTTAATAAGTTCGTAGAAACGGTTCGTGGGAAAAACTCGTAATCTTGACGGTAAAATAATCGAAGTTGCCCCCTTCATAGGGAAGTCGATGAAACGTTATTTACCGTAAATATTTTTAGGGTTCTTTGACGATTTCGGCTAATGAGAATCCAAATCTGGCAGTGGTAGTTAATCTATAATGAAAATATTTTCTGTTTTGTTAGTAATTCTAGAATCGCTTCATTATTATAGAAATAAACATGGAATCAAACATTTGGTACAAATAAATTTTGGAATAGCACATACTTTTTATCACCTAAAATTCCCTAAAGGTCCCATGGTATGAGTAAGCTACAGCGACAATTACGAGTAACACCGCGTGGCGCACCTAATCTGTATATAATACTTGAAACTTCGAAATTGTGTTGATAATACTTGTAATATTCCCTAACTTCATAACTTTCATAGTTCACGACGAATATGAACGATGATATTATTTATTAGACTCACAGGATTTAAGGCCTTCAAAACTACGGAACTCATTGTTATAAATATGAACACTCGACTACGGTTCGTCGTTTTAATAAATTTCTCCGAACCCTCAGTGACATAATCTGAGACTTTACAAACGTCAATCCCACTGAAATGACACTCGTCTTTTTTTTAAGTCCCCAATTTATTTAGACACCTCCAGCTAACAAGTATTTACAAAATTCCTATAAGCTGGATTGCACGGAGAGTTCTTTCGAACTGGTCGAATGTAGAATTTAATTTCCTTGAAGTTTGAATATTACTTTGATGTGATAAAATTGACATGTTTGGTCTGAAGTGATGTACTTTTTTCCTCTTTACGTAACTTTTCGGAAGTGCAAATTAAGTTTAAGAAAAAACATTTCCTTTTAGATGCCTGTCACATTTCATTTAAGAAAATAATACGCAAGTTTTCAACTCATAAAATGATAATATCTTTTCAGAATTTCATATTATTACTATCCAACTTTTGCTTAATTTTCGAATAGGCTAGGATTAATTATGATATTTGCCACCACATGGCAAATTACAAAGAGAATATTGCGCAAAGTAATTGCCGTAATCAGCGAAGAAATAAGAAGCGAGCTATCAAACCCACCGTCTGAAAATTCACATACGTGACGTCACAAATTGACACAATTAGCAAACACAAAGCTACTTAATTAGAAAATTACTATAATTTTATCAATTTAATTATGAACCTTGCTACTTTTAAAATAAAGTGTATATTGTTTTGTTTGTTTCATATCTGTGACGTAACTGTGCCGCGTACATTGAAAGGAAATTATTTTTCCGAATCGTTTCACACGCGTTTGCAAAGTGATGGGCCCTTTAATATCGAGTGTAGAACTTTTATTGTTAAAATAAGATACATAATTAACATTTTAAACTTTAGTATCACAAATATTTTTAAGTATGTGAAGGTTTGTGAGGAGTTTTTTTGTTTGCTACTCTTTCACACAAAAACTACTTAACGGGTTTAGATGAAACTTACAGTAATGTAGCTTATATATCAGAAAAACACATAGGCTAACTGACATCCACACAGGCTGAGCCGCAGGCAAGAGATAGTTTAGTTTCGTTTTTTTGACATTTCGACCAGCTTGCACTGTTTATGATCACATCAGCTATTGTCAGCGCGTTAGTTCTTCGTTGTACTCTGTGGCAGCGTTTTACTGCGGTTTATTTTACTTTTTTTGTGAATACATTTATATTATAAATAAAAAACTCCCAAACTTCAAATAAAATATTTGTAGATCATACAAACATTTGGTCTAAGTTGAAAACGAATCTGAGACCTCAAGGACATCGTATCGAGGCAGTGATAGGTATTTTTAAAGTGTAGTGGTTCAAAGAGAGTTTCGTTTATTCTGAAGTCTTCTAAAATGAGTTTATTTTTACAACCCCAAAACATGACTGTAGTTGGACAAAACCGTCTCAATGCTTAATACTTTGTAGAAAATCTAATTAAAATTGATATTGTAAATGAAACCAATTACAATCATAACCTTCCTTTGACTTTGGCGTAGTCGGGTAGAAAGAAATCAAACATCCTATCTAAGGAGAGACCTATGACCAGCTGTGGACTGTTAAAGGCCGTTGATGATGATGATGATGATGAAATACATTTTTCAATCCTTAGGAGAACTTTTTTACAAACATTCGGTTTCAACTTATCTTTTTTACAACTTCATTATTACGATATTATTTGTCTAAAGTTCTATTACAATTTTTTATTTGAGTTACAAAAATTCATACTTTAAAACTAATGTAATTAAGTTAAATGAAATTGGAAAGTTAAATACAAGAGGACAGAAATATACGTAATATAGAAAATCTTGGGTTTTATTCGCAGAAAAATACTTATAACACAACATCAAAGAATGTTCTAGAGCTATTTTCGTAAAGTGGCTATTTTGCTTGGCGGGAAATCGTCATAGATACATGAAACTGACGGCTATCCTTCCGTACTCAAGAACCACTCGAATAAGAAGACAAGTTTTACTAACAAGCAGCGATTTATTTCGCTCTGTTTTTAATAAGAAATGGTTGCTTACATAATATGGAATGGAATTTTAAGATCATATTATTAACCGTTTTGAATGCATTACATAAATAAATTTTGGCAAAAAAATTAAACCAGCCTCAAGTAATGTTAATAACGAGCTGTAAAAATTAAGAAATCATTATAATCGAAAAGCTAAAACAAATACAACTTTCGATCACACAAGTAATATTATCACAGTAAAAGAAACATTGTAGTCTTTCTAAAGTCTTTTTTTATACTAACTTTTAAACTGTCCCGTTTTATGATAAATTAACAATGATTTTTACGGGTATTAATTATTTCTTCTTTTTTAGTTAAATTAATTCTTTTTTCTAGTAGGCAAAGTAGTGAAAAGTAAGCATGCTTATTTATTTAAGGTCTTAATGCATGAATTACAGAATCTATACAAATAAATAAAATTGGAGTGTCTGTTTGTAATATTAAAATAACCGCTTTTTACTAAATGCATATTTATGTATACACGGTACATATACCAAAAATGTAGCTAAAAAAATTTTTCTCTGTCTGTCTGTCTGTTTGTTCCGGGTAATCTCTGGAACGGCTGGACGGATTTTGACGGGACTTTCACTGGAAGGTAGCTGATGATACAGGGAGCAACTTAGGCTACTTTTTTAGACTGACTTTGTCTCATGGCGTTACTCGCGGTACAACAAAAACCGCGGGTAACACCGCGGGATTAGGCTAGTTTGAAATAAAAGTTGAGAATACAATAAGCACTCATTGATAATAACATGGAAATGAACTGAATACTAATATAACTTCATTGGTAGTTGCAAGGTTTCAGTTTTCAGTTTCAGGTTTCAGTGGCAAGGTCATTGACGTAGGAGAGTCACGCTTCGCCATGAACGGGCCGGTTCGACCGGAGTTATACCACGGCCTCACAGAAAACCGGTGTGAAATAGCGCTTGCGCTGTGTTTCACCGAGTGAGTGAGGGTACCGGAGGCCCATACCCCAATCCTTCCCTTCATCTTTGGGAGATAGGGAAGGGCCCTATCCCCTAAAGGCCGGCAACGCACTTGTCACGCCTCTGGTGTTCGGTGTCCATGGCAGCGGTAATCGCTTATCATAAGGCGATACTTCTGCCTCGTTTGCTCCCTAGCCCTAGCCCGTTGCGCTGGGCAGACCAAGTTTGCTCTATTCTCCGCAGAACCATCCATGTTGCCCCACACACTGCTCAAGATACAAAGAAGTGGCGAACTATCATTCGCAGAATATCACCAAATAGGGGTCACAACCCTCAGAATTGAGGATAATGAAACAAATAAATTTACTAAACCATCGGTTGACTAATTCTGTGTTTACCCTAGTTCTGAAAGCAGCTAATAAAGTTATTTAATTGTTTATCTTATTGTTTATATTATATCAAATATATAATACACTGTCTTTTAGCTGTAAAATGTTTACTTCCATTTAGAACAGTCGCTGGAGTACAAATTAAGGTTATTGCAAGGAAATTCGTAAAAAGTTTACGGCCGCAAGAATTGTCTCTCATTATCGCGTCTTTAAAAGTTCCATTTTGTCTGATGAATTAACCCATCAGTTATATTGAGTCGGGAAAAGTTTTAAATTTAAAAGGATTTTTAAAAGTTTTGAAAACTAAACAACTTAAAGAGGGTTCAAATTAAAATTTTGTAGTACAGTTAATGATGATGAATAGCAACTAGGAAAGCCACTCCAAACAATTAATAATGCCGCACCCTTAAAAACAAATAAACCTAGAAAAAACAAACAATTAAACCTAGAAAAACCTCCCCCAGAACGGTTCGTCACCGCGGGGGTTGTAGACGATCACCCTCCAAACATAACAAAAAGGAAAAAATACTACATCTCTACATTTAATGTCCGATCATTAGCAAATGAAGCTAGAGTCACAGAGCTAGAGTATGCAATATCAAAAATTAGTTGGAACATTATTGGCATAGCTGAAGTGAGAAGAGTGGGATGTGGAATAGAAGATAGAGGTAGATACCGACTCTATTATTACGGCAAAAAAAAAGGTGAGAAGGGAGTTGGCTTCCTAGTGAAGAAACAACAAGAAACAGAAGTACAAGATTTTATCGCTATATCTGAGAGAGTAGCTCTGTTACAAGTAAAAATACAAGGAAATTGCTTCTCTATAATTCAAGCATATGCACCCACCAAAAAAGCCAGTGATAGAGACATAGAAAACTTTTATTCTGATCTAGATAGAGCTATGCAAAAATGCACAAAAAATACCATCTTTATGGGAGATATGAACGCAAAAATTGGTCACTCCAAGGAAAATGAGCAACTAATATTGGGAAAATATGGTTATGGAAACAGAAACGATAGAGGTGAAACATTCATTAACTTCTGTCTTCAACATAAATTAAAAATAGCAAATACGTTATTCAAAAAACCTAATAAACTCCGATGGACTTGGATGACACCAGACGGAAAATCGAAAAACGAAATCGACTTTATAGCTACAAATATCACAAAACATATAGAAAACGTACAAGTACTAAGCAATTTGGAACACCCCAGCGACCATAGAATGATTAGAATTAAAATAGATATAGAGAAGAACAAGAAATCCCGAGCTAACTACAAGTGTAAGACAAACGTGGATAGAGAAGTAATAAATTTAGAGCCACTATGCCTATTTGACTATGAAAATGAGAATGTACAACAGTTTAACAAGAATATAGAGACATTTTTACTAAGAGGCCACTCCAAAATGAAAGATAAAAATCAAGAAATTATAACTGAAGAGATACAGTCACTAAAAGCTGAAAAATATAAATTGAAGAACAAGAAAAATAAAACTAGAACAGAAAAGCAAAGGCTTAGTAAACTCTACAGAACAATTCATAAAAAAATAAAACAGAACATCAAAAATAAACGACTTGATACTATTAGCAAATTCATAGAAGAAACAGGTGGAATAAAAAAAGCGTTCAAAAAATTAGAGAATACCAAGCCTATTCTGACGCAACTGCAGAATACTTCAGGAACCACTGTTACAAATAGATCCGAATTAATGGAATTAGCTACACAGTTCTACAAAAACCTGTACACATGTACAAACAAAAATAAACCGATGTTTGTACAGTCAATATTTGACATAGAACCAGTGGCACCTTTTTTACAGAGTGAAATAGAGTTATCAATCAAAATGCTAAAATCTGGCAAAAGTCCAGGGCCTGATTGCGTCAAACGAAATGATTAAAACTGCCAAAGATAAATTAATAAAGCCACTTACCAAGCTCTTCAATCGTGTACTTGCAACTAAGGATATACCAGAAACATGGACATGCTCCGAAATAACTCTATTGTACAAAAAAGGGGATCCCAAAATGATATCGAATTATAGGCCAATTAGTCTCACATCCTGTTTGTATAAGGTTTTCGCATCCACTCTGTTAAGACGTATAACATCGAAAATTGACGAGAACCAACCGGTGGAGCAAGCTGGTTTCATGAGACATTACTCTACGGTTGACCATATTCATACTTTAAAAATAATAATCGAAAGATTTACCGAATATAACTTACCATTATACATAGCTTTCATTGACTACTCGAAAGCCTTCGATTCTATTTCTCACGACTCAATATGGCAAGCTTTACACCAACAAGGTATAGATAACGATTATATAGAACTCATAAAAGCGATCTATTTGAATAGTACAGCGAGAGTACGCCTAGAGACAAGTGGACCGATATTCCAAGCAGAGAGAGGTGTGAAGCAAGGAGACCCGTTATCCCCGAAACTTTTCATCGCAGTCCTAGAATGCATCTTCCAAAAGCTGGAGTGGAATGAACTGGGGATAAAAATCAATGGCTAATACCTATCACACCTAAGATTCGCGGATGATATAGTCTTGATGTCTGAAAGCCCTGATCAAATTCAGTACATGATAGAGTCGCTTAGCCAAGAAAGTGCAGCAGTCGGTCTGCAGATCAACGGGGAAAAAACTAAAATTATGACCAATTGTGAACAAACACAAATCTGCATTGAGTCTGAATATATATGTTATGTTGAGGATTACATTTACCTGGGTCACCTCATTTCATTTAAATCCTGTACAGAAAAGGAAATAGACCGTAGAGTAAAGAATACTTGGAATAAGTACTGGTCTTCAAAGGAGATATTCAAAGGTTGCATTCCCACAAACTTGAAGACCAAAGCGATGAACATCTGTCTTACTCCGGTCCTAACCTATGCATGTCAAACCTGGCCTCTCAAGCGTTCAAACCTGAACAAGATCAAAACTTGTCAAAGAGGAATGGAACGGAGCTACATGGGTATTAAGTTGAAAGATAGAGTAAGAAACTTGGAAATCAGGAAAAGAACCAAAGCGCGAGACGTGATCAGACTGGTTCTGACACTCAAGTGGAAATGGGCCGGCCACGTTCAAAGAGCAAGCGATGGAAGATGGTCGCAGACAGTCACAAATTGGTACCCACTAGACAAGAAAAGAAGAAAGGGTAGACCGTTTAAAAGATGGAGTGACGATATCGTGGAAACTAGTGGCCACCTTTGGTCCAGACTGGCACGAGATAGAGCCACTTGGCAATGTTTGGAGGAGGCTTATACCGCAAAAGGCGGTCCTTACATCTAACAATTTAATATTATTACTAATAGATAAAGTGTAATTTTAAGTTAGATTTAAATCAAACACTAAATGTAGTAAGGAAATTTAAGCTAATAAATAAATAAAATAAAAAGTACAGTTAAAGTTATATTAGTCACAAAAAAAATGTTACCATAAATAAAACCGACTTTAAGGTTTGACTCGATTTCTCTTGGATGCCATCATCAGATCTTAGTGTCCTTATCATGGTACCACCGTTGGGATATCTCCTTTCCATTAAAAAAAGGAATCATCAAAATCAATCATCAAAAGAAGTTATCCGCGAACACACATAAAAATATATATAAATATATACGGTCGAATTGAGAAACCTCCTTCTTTTTTTGAAGTCGGTTAAAAAGTAATTAGATTTTTTTTTCTTTGAAAAGACAACTCCCGCACTAGGAATAAATTCGCGGGGGGACTTTACAAACATACATGTAACGGACACAAAGAACACTTGGACTCAGATAAACAATTTGTAGATTACACAAAGTGTTCTTCCATGTAGGATTTGAACCTACAACACACAAAGTAGGAAACGGCACGGCGGCGTGACGACCGCTAAACCTCTATGGCCATATGTGCAGTGCACGTTCTTGGCTTTTAGCGACTACAACGAAAGCAAAAGGAAAGCCAATGTATGTTTGTATTATTCACTATAGCGCCTGAGGTACTAAACCGATTTCAATGATGTCAGAATATGTCACCTATGTCGTTATTTTGATATTATTAAAATCGATTTAGTACTTTAAGCGCTATGGTGAAAAATACATCGCCTATATAAAGTACATCAAAAGTGTTTACTTACTTGGATTACTGTTTTTAAACATTTTCTTATTTTATTTTTTTATCTGATAGTTCAAATTATATGATGAAGTGTGGTCATTTACTACAGGTAACCTTGTGTGCCCTGAAACCATAAAAATCTGACATGAGAATCTGTGTTTTGGTTCAATGATATAAGGAAAAGATATATCGAATATTCTTTATCATACACTAACCATAATAAATACAGGGAAAAAATAATTATTTAACAAGTATAGTGGGTGGTCTTATCGCTAAGAGTGATCTCTACCAGACAACCTTGGAATAGAGAAAATAACAAAATTATTTAACCAAATAAAACACAACAGTAGTTGATGCTGGTAATGTCAAATTATTTATTAATTAACCAGATGCCGTACGAGATTTAAGTATAGATAGATACGAAGTGTACCTATATACGTAGATATACAAATTATATATTTACATTTATTTAGTGGAGATAGCAATTCAGATTATGGTCTTACACAATTTGTTAAAATAAATTATTAGTATTACTACGTGACTAAACTATAGATGTCATGATTTATTTTATGGAATTGGTGGTGGTAAACGAACGAAACGAAAAACGAATGTATCAAAGGAATTTAAGCTCTAATAACGTCATTCACACTGATTTCCAAAGGTGTTTAAATGAGAATATGAATCATTAAATAGTAAGTGAATTACTTACCTACTTATATTTTAAAACAAGATTAGAGCTAAATAAAACTACATCTAGAACTATACGGTATTCTATCCGGTCCAACAACCGAGTCATGTCACAAAAATGTTATCATACCCACAATATACCATAAATAATAACATCTAATACAAAAACATATTACTCTATACAATGTGCGAAAGAGAAAACTCGAAACTGACAATCCTATTAAAAATACTTCGAATGCCATACAAAGAAATAAATTAAAATCATGTGAATATGTAAATAAATATGTTTGAGTTAAAAATATATTAAGTCACTAAATGATATTTCCTCTTTTGATGATGAAATGGTAACTAAGCGGATCAGCTAATTCAAGCCGGATCCAGCTATTTTTGCCAATGTCAAGTTTGCTCTCTCTGAAGGCTCTTAAAGTCTTCGTTCGTGATGAAATTCATGATAAAAAATATAAAGAATGTGAATGACATGTCCCCGTTTCGTGTCATCCACTTTCTTTATATGTCTATCGTCTTTCGAAAAAATTAAACGAACTAAGTGACACTTATGAACGTTAAATTGAAGCTACAGTTAAAAATCATACATCATATCATAGATAGAAAGTATTTTGCAAGTGAATTCTCACTATTTAACATTTATCGATGCATAAAATCGATATCTACACATCACTATCCGCGAGTGCTAGAGGCAATAGTGTTTGAATGAACAATTCTTTATTTTCGTTTCGAGAGAGATTATTTTCGTATATTTATTTCCCGTACCGGATTTCAAACTCTTATAGTATTTAATATAGGTTTTAAATGATTTCCTAAATAAAACTATGAAGGTTTTTGGCCTAGTAGTTTATGTGGTCACCACGCCGTTTTCTACTGCGCCAGGTATTGCGGGTTCAAATCCCACATGGCACAATACTTTGTGTGATCCACACATTGTTGTTCTGAGTCTGGGTGTTCTAATATTAAGTATTAGAACGCAACGCAATATGTCAAAGATTAATAATAACAATAATAATATATCGCTTTATTGTACACCAGATGCATTACAAGGTAAGCTTAAAATTAGAGAAGTACAATTGGCGGCCTTATCGCCCGGAGGCAATCTCTTACAGGCAACCGTTGGATGGAGAGAAAAACTTGATTATGAGATAGTGTAGGGTAGTATCTGGTGTAGAAGTAGGTAAGACGAAAAAATAAATAAAGTAAAAAGGATTTTTATATACCATTATAGTAATACATAGTGTGGATTATGAAATAAATACAAACAAGAAATAAGATAAATATAGATATAGATTGTATCTTCCCGCGCACAGGTGGCGCAGAACTAGAAAGATGGCATACGGCCTGTATTGCAAAAGTAAATTGTAAAACTTTAATTAAATAAAAAGTATATGGGTATCCCCCAGCACATCTCTTTTATTAAACAACATTACAGTGTCCGTTTCTTGTATGTTTGTAAATTCCCCGCGACATAGAATGTATATTCTTAAGGCGGAAGTTGTTTTAAAAAAAAATACAGATTTCAGTATGACGTAGCAGCTGAATTGAATGTATTTCAAATGTTTTGAAAGAACAAGTAAGGAAGAAGATTGCCCGGCGTGGCTAACCTTTATTTATTTACTAGCTGTTGCCCGCGGCTCCGCCCGTGTTTATGTCTGTTATCTCGGCAAATAGTAGCCTATGGGCTATTCTGATGTATAAGCTATATTACCTTAAAGTTTCATCCAAATCGGTCCAACCGTTTCCGCGTGAAGAAGTTACAAACATACACACTCACAAACTTTCAAATGTGTGATAGTATGATTTTGTTAATTTCCTAACTTATTTGGCTACATTTGGGATAAAACATTAACACCGAGTTATTTGAATAAATCTGTGAAGGTAAAATTTTTATTATATTTTTATATCTATGGGCCCGCCAAATAGACTACTCTATCCTTCGATCATAAATAGTACTTGATCGAAGACTCTACCTGATAGAAAACATAGCCAAAATCGTAGTGGTCACTTTACTCATTGCGAATGCAGACAATGCAGCATGGCGACCCACACTATGAGTACTATGACGGCCTATTGAGATGCTTCTGCAGCATAAGACTTCTTGTATCATAATCACAAAGAAACACAGCATGAATGTGCTTAAATTTGAACACGTTCAAACCAGCGCGGCTCTTCTACCTTAAAAAAATAATAGTAAGTGAAAACACAATTAAGTTAACATTCATAATATTGCGTTAAGCAAATATTGTTACAGTCAATAAATCACTTTAAATATATTAAACATTCATCGAAACCAACTGAAAATCTCCTTTTGTGAACCAGAAACATTCTTCAGTAGAACCTATTGAATTAATTTTATTCTGTTGATTGTAAAATGAAAATGGTCGGATCTGCATTGCAAATGTTGTCGCATGATGTACCGATTCGGTCCGGACGAGGTACGTTAACAAAGTTATCTGTCGACAATTAATGTTCCTATGATTATCGATGTTGGAATTTTTGACGTAAACTCGTTTGTACGCTGCGCGTGGATGGATGTACTGCGCAATGGCAGACAATGAGTTTTATTGAGTTACGTGAGAATTGTTTTAACATAAAATTCATGTTGTGAAATCATTTAAACTGTGATCTGTTTTTTGTCGTTATTTATGTGGAAGTAAAGATAAAACTCGATATAACTTTCATCCGTACGTTCTCTGCTGCGTATGTTCAGAGTTCTTTTCTCATAAAGTTGTCGAAAGTAGAATAATTATAATTTATATCTACATTTGTATTAATAACCAGACCTGCCTCGTTGGTCTAGTGATTAGCGTTATGGAACTGCTGTTCAAGAGATCATGGGTTCGATTTCCGGGTAGGACTGCTGTTGGGTTTTTTTTACAAGAAATTCTTAATAGGAGCCCAGAGTATGGAAGAAGCGGTGTTTCCCGCCCGGGCCTCGGAGAGCACGTTAAGCCGTCGGTCCCGGTTGTCATGAACATCTATAACAATCGTTATTGGGAAGTACTGACAACTAGTTCAATCTTCGAATTCAGTTCACCCTCCGGGTTGCAGAGATCCGATGCCAGTCGCTCCGTGTAAAACTGATATTCAGGTAAAACCGGTTGAACTAGTAGCCTACCCCAAATCTTGGAAATAATAAAGGCTAGGAAGATGATGATTTGTATTTACAATCAATTAGTATTAGTGTGTTGTATACATACTAATATTATAAATTAGAAAGTAGCTCTATCTATCTGTTTGTCGCTATGTTAGACTTTCGCGGTTAAACCGCTGTACCGATATCAATGAAATTTGGCATGGAAATACTTTGATTCTTAAAAAAAGATATGGCTTTTCTTTACCGCGATAACGACAGCGACATAATATCTATACGCGGGCGACTGGACATGGTTTGTTTAAGATGTAATTATAGTGATTTCAGTTATTTGTTATTAATGTTCATAAAACTTGGTAAATGTGGCTTTTCATTTTCATATTATGAAATGGACTACTATATACTAGTTGCTTTTGCCACTTATTTTTTATGACATATATTCAGTACACTATTAAGAAAAGCACTACAAAGATTTCAAGGAAAATGGTTGCATTTGCTGCTAAAGAATTCCAGATTATATGGACAAGTATATTTCAGTTTCAATACGGTCAAAACACAAAAAGTAAAGGCACTAAACCAAGAGACTCACATAGTTTTCTAGATGAGTAACTCTCAATTGAGTGGGAACACTAAAGTTCTTCAACTTTAGTTTTCTTTATTATTTATCGATACTTCTATGAAACCTGAAAGGGATAGTATCAATGGTTATAATGTGATGGCGGTGTAAGTCTTAATCTTTACTTTTAATCGTAATCTCTAACAGCAAGACTTATGTTATAAACAGCTTTTCGCGGTTTTCGTAAGTAAAAAGTGACAAAAATTTGACATTTTCTAGTTGTTAGAAAATATTTTCATTGCAAAGACTTAAATTATATGGAAAAGAATGAGAGAGAACATACAAAGAAATGGATAACTAGAAAATATTTGTACTACTCAAACGATGAAAAAATTGTACCCTCTCCGGAATCTCCATTTTGAACAATCTATATTTATTTATTACACAGAATATGAAGTAAAATATGTATTTGAACTAAATATAATAAATAATGTTAAAATGTCTGAATACTGTGAGTAGTATGAAAGTGGTATAAATAAGCCTAAATGTTGAAAATTTCATAATTTTGAGTTCATATTATATGTTTAAAATATAGTCTTACAGCTATTCACGAAGAAAATTTAGAATACCTTTTCAAGAATATTGCGAATACTTCTCATGCGGCGTATGGCATAGTTAAAGTTTATATTGCGAGGAAATACAAGTATTTTCTATATACCTTAGTAATCATTTTTCCATTCTTCAAGCTTTAGCCTAGTTTCATGGTATATTTAAGATTTAGAAGACACGACTACTTTTTCATATTGAATGTTAATATTTTGATTAATCGTTTATATTTTGTTTTTTTTTTTTATGTTTGGTCCTTCCAAAATGACTCTACTTGCCTGATGGAAAGCATAAGCAGAATCTAAGAGTGGTGGTCACCATACTGCGAATGCAAACAATGCAACAATGCAACATGGTGACCCACACCATGGTGGGCTAGTGATGCTTCTGCATCATTGGGCCTCCGGTCTTGCACTCACCAACGAAACACGACAGCATGATCGCCGTCATTTTACTTTGCTTTTCTGTGCGAGGGTAGTACCGCCCCGGTCGAGCCAGCCCGTTCGTGCTGAAATCAGCGTGGCTCTACTACCTTGTGAATGTTAGTGGGCATTTCTTTTTTTCATTGAATATGAGGCAAACGGGCAGACGAATCGCCTGATGGTAAGCGATTACTGCCGCCCATGGACACTCGCAACATCAGAGGCATCACAAGTGCATTCCCGACCTATTTAGAAGGAGTGCGCTTCTTATGCATATCAAATTTCTGTTTTTTTTTTTATAAAAGCAAGTAGACGACCTATAGGTACCTCGTGGAAGGTTAAAGAATACTTCGTCATAAATTTACACCAGTTCTTATAACACAACTTAACTAAAGCAACTTAAACTCACACGTAGCTAAATAAACTAACTCAATTGCAGAGATGTTTAGAGCACAAGAGTACTTCACAGCCCCTGTGTGTATAATTATACTCACTATGTCAACATTTTCGAAGAATTCAAGGAAAACATACCTGGGCTATTCATTGTCACTGGGCCCATGCCACTGGGAACTTTATAAACATTCATGAAACAGACACAACGGCTACCTAAACTTTGAAACACAATTTTGGATCATACTAAGTATTGTGGTCGTACCGCGGGGTGGTTTTAACCTACAACACTCAGCGCAGAAGAATGCGACGCGCTTACCACTTAAACCACTGCGATATCCACATATTTAAACCTATTTAGTTGTAGTATTTCGAGAAATATGCAGCTCAGAATTTTCAACCAGAATACGGCCGTAGCACACGGCAGGCTTGAGATCAGTTTTACATAGCTCCTCTTAAGATTGGTTTATTTAGGCCCACCATTGTCTATTCAACGAATTTCCCATCTTTATTCATTGTTCCACCAGTTTACAATATTAATACGCAATAAATTTTGTTTCTCTTGTAAATGATGATTTATTTTAAGAGCTATCTTGAGAACGACTGAAAAGGGTAGATTTTGAACTAACAATTTGATTGTCTTCGTTACTTGGTAGACGTTGGCAAAAATTGCTTATACTATTATTCTAAAGTCCATGATAGGCTGCGGTTTTTGTACAAGTGGAGATAGCCTGAAGTATCTTATTCTATAATTTTGAAGAACAATTATTGTCATTGGCGTTTTGTTACAAGAGGTTTTAATTGAATCTTTTGAAATAAAATTTATTTGTTATTTATAAGAGATTATTATGTAATGGTTTTAACACCATTTTATGGCATAGGGGCAAACGTAATATGTATTAGGGTCTTTGGAATGAGTGGGGTTACCGGAGTTTTCTTTAATCCTAAAAGGGTTATAATCAAAGAAGAGCAATACAATTATGACTGCAAATCTCTATGTACGGTGATAGTCACCTACATAATCATCATCATCGGGTGACAATCATCTCATTGGCAATCTGTACGATAAAAATAAATGCAGCATAGTCTATTGTGGAACTCTTTTTATGACCTAAGAATAAGATAGCGATCACACAGTTTTAAAAAATCGAATATATTTCTTTCTTTTTTCTTCAACTTTTTCACTTCTTCCTCCATATTAACTTCAACTGTGCCAAATTTCATACTCCTCCAATCGCAAATAAGTTTCGTAATAAGATATAGATACATACCTCCAAACATGCACATTTTACCGTGGGAGAGCCACGCTTCGGCATGAATGGGTCGGCTCGACCAGAATGATACCACGGCCTTACAGAAAACCGGTGTGAAATAGTGCTTGCGCTGTGTTTCACCGAGTGAGTGGGGATACCGGAGGCACATACCCCAACCCCCCTACCCTATCTCCCCCCATCCCCCCAAAGGTCGGCAACGCACTTGTGACGCCTCTGGTGTTGCTCTGCTGTCAATGGGCGGCGTTAATCGCTTACCACCAGGATACGTCTGCTCGTTTGCCCGCTTATTACATAAAAAAATAATAATATCAGTATCAAGCAAAAAATTTTATACAACAAGTTGATTTCATTATGTTATAATAGAAATTGATAGTAGCTCGTTAGTTACTAACTTATTATGCGAATACAATATCTAGGTGTCTTATAGCTAAGGGTGATGTCTACGAGACAACCTTGGGACGGTAATTGTGTGAGGGTAAGACGAAATTAGGAATAAATCGTTTATTTTAATTCAGTATTCAGTAAATATTCGTAATTTATATAAAAGAAAATCTGAAATGTGTAATACATAAAAGTTTGCTATAACACAGACAAACTTTATTTAAAGTACAGTTTTATACTAAGCATTCAAAATAAAAAATAAAAAGTAGTTTTAAGTGTAAGACTTTCTGGGTATATTTATGAGAGACTGTTAAATGCGGGTAGTACAGGACCGATTGTTGAGAAGAGCCTTAGGGAAGACCAGTCGAGTACGTCCTTCGGCTGAGATAGTGATGCTGAAGCATATATAATGCCATGGGAAAAATTATTGCGACTGCACAGTTGGCCTCGTAGCTTAAGCGGTCGCCACACCGCTTTCTACTGCACAAAGTGTCGTGGGTTCAAATCCCACATGGGACAACTCCTTGTGTGATCCACAAATTGTTGTCCTGAGTCTGGGTGTTCCTTGTGTCCGTTACATGTATGTTTGTAAAGTCCCCCGCGGCATATGATGTATATTCCTAAATAGGGAATTTTTCTTTTTTTAAAAAGAAAAGAAAAAGTAAGAATTTATAAAAACCTCGTAAGTAAAAATCCGCAAACAAGTTTTTGTACTGCAAACAGGTGTGGGATTATACTGTTACTTAACTTGGTACTACACAACATTTTGTACTAGCTGTGATAATATTAGACACCTTAATTACTAGAATAAATAGACTGTATTGGTCACGCACCACAGCATATAAGAATAATCTATCATATCCAATGTAGCGCTTTGGAGCCTTTTGCATACATAAGTATTGCCTTGTGCGGCCTTTTAGCAGAATAGTTACTTTGTACCCAACTACGCCAAAGCCAAAAAGAAGGGCAGTATTTTATAAAATTTCATAACTGCGATGAAATAGATGCGAGTAGCACAAAATCGACCAGAGTGGGAAGCAATGGTACAAGCCAATGTCCAGCAGTGAGCAGTAATATACTGCTGATGGTTGTCCAACTTCTGAAGAACCTTATTTATTCTATGAATAAAGGTGAAACATCCAAGTCACTTAGAATAAAACCAAATCCCACCTTCGCCATTCTGTCGCCCGATATTGCACAATCTAAACCAAAAGGTCTTAAACGTCTCTACTTAACTGATTAAACATCAACACAGGGAGTGGTGTTTCCGAATTAATTGTCTTGTTTTCTTTGCTAGGCTGGCGGGTATTTGCAATTCAAATATGACGCTCAGAGGCTCAACGTCTTGTCCAAACTTGTCACTGAATGGATTTTGTTATGCGCTGGCTTTGATTGCCGTGTTTCTAAGTACTCGTATAGTGTAGACTTGAAATCATTGGTGCTAGTATTGCGTGTACCTGGGAAGCTATTTGTGGTTGGCATAAATTTGCTTTGTGTGTATGTATTATTAGTAAGGTTATCTACCACTTATGAAAGATTAGATGCGTTTATTGGCTTATAGTAAACATCGGGACGGTGAAGCAAGCAGTTCTAACATATCGTGGTTTTATGTTTGTATGTTCAAAGACTTTTAAGTCTTTTATATGTGTTCCATAGTTAATTAGGTTAGATACTGTGATGCAATTAATTTTTTTTAGGATCGTAGATAGAATATACAATGGTTTTCCTATTATTCCAGATATTGTATCTAGGTAGAAGAGCCACGCTGATTTCAGCACGGTTGGGCCGGCTCGACCGGGTCGGTACATCCCTCGCACAGAAGATCAACGTAAAATGACAGCATTCATGTTGTCGTGTTTCGTTGGTGAGTGCGAGACCGGAGGTCCAATGATGCAGAAGTATCACTAGGCTGCCATAGTGTGGGTTACCATGCTACATGGTTGCATTCGCAATGAGTATGGTGATCACCACTTTTGGATTCTGCTTATACTCCCCATCAGGCCGAGTAGAGTCATTTTGGCAGGCCAATACAAGAAAAAGAGATTAGACTCATTTTGATATTCACATAAATGCAGGAATTCTTGTAGTCTATTTTTCTATTAGTTATTTAGTTTAACTTTTCTAAATAACGGACACAATAAGCAAGTAGAATTTCAGTTTGTCCTGCATCCTATGGATTATTATTTTCAACTACTATATATTTCTGAATATCTCGTGGTTCCACTACTAAAGTTTTTTAACAATATGATCTGATACAGTAAACTTTAGTAAAGGCTGACATTCAAATAAAACTCTTACCAGTTACCACGCTTAAAAATTGTTCATAATTAAATAGAACGATTTTCCAGTTTTGGCATTGTTTTGGTTTGCGCATTGTTTTAGTAAGGGTACTATTTATCTTTTTGTCTTATAGACCTTACTTTAGACGGTTTTGTTTCTGTTACCTGACCCAACTTTATCGGGAAGCAAGTTCTAGGTGAGTAAAGCTTTTATTTTTGATAATAATCCACAGAAGTTCTAATACCAACCGTTACCAACGATATGAATACTATAAAATGATGTAATGTTATTAAAATAAAATTGAAGCAAATATTTTTGGAAAAAAAAAAATGAAATTGAGAGAGACGTAGGGCACACCAATTTATAACTGTCCAACTAGACAGCTTCTTTACAGAAGACTACATTAATATAGTAAAACTTAAGTCCATGGGTGGACTGGAGGGTCGTGTTACAAGTTTGACGTCAATGTCTCTCTCTCTCTCTCTCTCTCTCTCTGTGGGTGTATGTATGTGGCATTGTAGCTCTCAAACGGATGGACCGATTTCGATGCAGTTTTTTCATTGGTAAGCCAGTTCCCTTGCGGTGGTATTTAGGTATGTTTGGTTAATATTGGTCTAACAGTGTAAGTGTCCAAAATGATGTAAGGCATTTTTGGCGTATGATTACTTAATCTTAATCGTTAAATGACAAATAATTGATAACTTCAGTCTGATGCTGTGTATGGGGTAATTTATGATTATAACTTAATAAGTGTCATTTCAAAAGTTATTTATTCAAAATAAATATCAATAAAAGTTATTTATTTCTCTTGACCTTTCATGTGACACGTCTCAATTTTATTTTTTGCGCTCTCACCGCCTACATACTTTAGCTAAAGTGTAATCATGGATTTAGGCCCCTTTTAGTTTTATTACCGCAACCCAAGAGATGAAAATTCCCTTCAATTTTGTTCTAAATTTGCTCTTATAGGCAGGCCGGCGGCTTCTTTAGGACTGGCAATCTTATTGCTAGTTTATTTCCTTTGCCGAAGTAAAACTAGTAAGTTGAAAGCAGTTTCGAGAAATTCATCTCGTTGCTCAAATATATCAATAATTAAATATCTTGTATTTTCACGTATACTGCACCGATATGCTATCTAATTGGAAAAACCGTTCTATCTGCTCGATGAATCAGATAAAAAAAAAGTAAAAACTTAACCCTACTACGACAAAAAAACGACGCTGAAAAAGTATGAAACAAGTTTCAAAAGCCATAGTTACACGTTACGTAGAAATGTACCATAACACATTAACAACGCGTGACTATGGCTTCATACCTTTAAGCGACGTTTTTTGTCGTAGTTGGGTTTTAGTTTTTACTTTTTTTTAAGTAAAATGTTTTGGTGCCTCTATAATACTAATTTCTATGCAAAGTTTATTTTAAATAGGTACCACACAATTATTGAATAAATACGGACAAAGTCACAAAGTATATATCTGTATATTTGAAATGTACAAGTAACGCCCTTTCAAATGGCACCAACACGGCATATTTATCTCAAATTAATTTTTAATACAGTACTTTATGTCGGCTAGAGAGCGCCGTAAGCGAGTCGTAAGCGTTAAGACGCGAAGTGTTATTTGAACAACTTTACAACTAATTTTTTTACATTTTCTTTTTACAATAAAGATATACATATAAATGACTAAATGTATATTTTTTTTATATTCATTTTATTTAGTACAAAACTAGCTATGACGAATACTAAAAAGACAAAGAAAATATTAAGAAATGTAAAAATTGAACCGTTACTTTTTTGCGTATTAATTTATGTAACTGATATTATATTTCAATAGTGACATTTCCCACGCCGACCTTCGTAAAACCGACATGAAACCGACGTAACATCCGTTACATGTAGTAAGTGTTTCCATTCGTAAGCCGACGGGGGCGCGGCCACATCAAAATGCGGATGTACCCAACGTCTGAAAAACCTATTGTGTGTCGAAGAATATGAAAGCCGTCAATTGAAGAGGAAATATTTTAGTTTACGCCGTATAGTGATAGTATTATTTAACGAATCTATATTACGTAGTATAGAAACCGATGTACATCACCATAATTAAAATAATAAAAAAAGCAAAAACAATATATACATAGAAACGTCAAAAAATTCCTCCGCAACATCGCCTAGTGCTAGCGTTCCCAAAACGCTGGCAGCATTGCCACGTTGAATGACAATGCTAATTATCTGTGCTAGATAAAGGCTGGCCTTCTGGTCGCGAAAAGCGTCGATCAGCTGCTTAGCTAGTTGTTTAAACATAGCGCGAGACTCGGACCCCATGAACCTCGCGTCTCTACCCCAAACGGTTAAAAGATGTAATTACCTATTAGGTTTTGGTATTTATACCGTTTGAGGCTTTCCGCAGCAGCAGCACCGGCATAACCAGCTGTACTTGGAAGATAAGATGGCGGGAGGGTGTCAACGCAAGTTGCATCCCACACCAAAAGCCTTACCTTCCATGGCAGTAACGATATACCATCCGGTCTCTTGCCATCGTCTCGTACCAGACCATTTGGTTCATGTACTGCTGGAATACCGGCGGTATCAAGAACACGATGGATAATGTCGTTATTTAACGAATATTTATTCTTCAATATTTAACCTTACATCTGCTATTTTATCAGCGTTTAAGAGTAAAAATAAGGAACTTCGTTCCAATAGAGATACACAGAAAATCAACGTGAAATGACAGCGATCGTGTTGACGTGTTTTGTTGGTGATTGCCGGAGGATGATGAGAATGATGCAGAAGCATCACTAGGCCGCCATGGTGTGGGTCACCATGCTGCATTCGGTGACCACCACTCTTGGATTCTGCTTATGCTTTCCATCAGGCAGAGTGGAGTCACTATGGCAGAGCCAAACCTAAAAAATAACTTAATTCTATACAAGATTTTAATATTTTCGCCCATGAATACCTGAATTATAGAGTCATAAGTGCCTTGCCAGTCTTCGATTGTTTAAACTCTTTGAGCCTTTGATAACTTCACTAATCGGTGAATAGTTAAAAAATCGGCTAAGTGCGTCGGTCGGACTCGCGCAGAAAAGGTGCCACACCATTATATATACATTTCAAGCGTCTACCTGTTGCCGTTATTAATATCGAGCTAAAACGAGCAAATAAATTGCGTTTGTTGTATGGGAGCCCACCTTGATTATTTATTTTATTATATTTTTTTTAAGTATTTGTTGTTAAAGCGGTAAAATTGATACATCATCTCTAAGAATTTCAACTGTCTAACTACTACCGTTCATGAGATATAGCCTGGTGACAGTCGGCCAGTCTTAGTAATAGGGTCCCGCTTTATCCTTTGGGTATGGAACACTAAAAAAATCTTCGTTTTCTTTGAAGCTGTAGTTTACCATCGTGACGGCTGGAGTATGCTGAAGTATGTTTGTCTTATCCCATCTCATCTCTTCTCATTCTCTATCCACGTGGTTACGGATTAAGAGTACAGAATATCACCATCCCTAGTCGTCTAAGGGAGAATACTAAGCAAGACAACATCCCTACAAAGAGAATGAAACCTTAAAATAAACCCTATACCAACGCCTTCCCAAGGAGAGTCCTAAAACCAGCACTGACCTGGTTGATGATGATTACAGTTCTCTCACGTCATAAAATGTCTTTCGAAATTCCAAATTCCCTGTTTGTCCGTGAATCAGTAAAACGATGCGAATGTAAAATGATATTGAAATATTAAACAAAGGCAAGATGTGTTGTATTTCAAAAGTCAGAATCAGAATCTTAATTAATATCTGAAATGTATATCAATATAACTCCCACACGTAACTACTTCAAGAGCAATTTACTTTAATAAAAATGAAAAAGTTAAAGTCGAAATATTTTGAAGATAAGTCAAATTATACCTTGGGAGAGCCACGCTTCGGCTCGACCGGAGTGATACCACGGCCTTTCAGAAAACCAGTGTGAGTAGCGCTAGCGCTGTGTTACATCGAGTGAGTGAGGATACCGGAGGCCTATACCGTAACCCCTCCCTACATACCTTTCCCCATGTGACGCCTCTGGTGTTGCGAGTGTTCATATGTTCGCGGCGGTAATCGCTTACCATCAGGTGATACGTCTGCTGCTGGGCACCCGTCCATGGGCCCTATACCATAATAAAAAAAATACAAATTGAATATGAATAGATAAACGAATGTATGTACACAAAGTGTTGTCCCATTGTCTCATAATATTAAGCGCAGTAGAAAGCGGCGTAGCGACCGCTTAAACGACTAGGCCAATCGTGCAATCAAATGTAATTCGATATACCTTCTAATCAAATGGTAAGTAAGTAAGTCAAACTCTTTTTTTACAATCCATTTAGCTTTTCCTGTATGAAGGAGTCTGTACGGCTATAAAATATCAACAGAAAGAAGTTTTATATAACATTTCTGTAAATACCTACTACATATCAGTATTCCATAGTGCTTACTGCACTTAATCTAAATAAATGCTATATCATCTTGTACTATGCGTAACCGTAGAAGAATATCACATTTACAATAACCAATCCAAATATAAACAGTTATGCTTTCAAATATTCATACTGAGCTGGAATTAAACCCGCAATTTCAAATGTTAGTATCAGTTTGAATCGTCAGCGATTGAATTGAGTCTCAAGAATGTTATTAAGTCGCTTCCCATCGCAATTCCAACTAACGCTGAATTATATGTTGTCATTACTTTGAAGGATTACCTATATTATTCAACGGTACATACAAAGGTGGCGCACATTGACAGGGTTTTAGGAGAGAGGTGAAAACATCTTTTACAAGGTATGATTATTGCATCAAAGAGGTAGTATAAGATTGTGCTTAAAGCATTTTCTATTAATTAGTCTTGTCTTCGATTGAAAAAAAAGCATTACCTTTATGCTTAAAATCCTGTTTTCTAATTTAATCTAAATCATTCAGCGTGTTATAGTTGTTCACCTGTTTAACAAAACAAGAAAAAAACTAAGCAAATCGCTAACTAAGTCTTAAGCTTTGCCAACTACATAGATGACTCCAAAATTAACATTTTAGCCTCAAAGATTGCATAATTTGCCAGCATTAAGAGTATGCACATGCATTAGATTTACATTTTTATCTAATTCCGCTGGTTTTGTCTGAAAGTTTCGGTAAAGTTTAACCTTTGGATGTTGGCAAATGTTTGCGTTTGTATGAATCTTTATTCGTATGTTAGTATAGTATACATATCCTGTGACACGTTTTAAGTAACCAGCTCTAGTTTTCTGCAAAACTCCTCAATGAAACAATAAAAACTAATTCGAAATCCAATCTCTATATATATCATATACACACTCACAGAAGAATTATATATATATACTAGCTGAACCCCGCGGTGTTACCCGCGGTTATTGTTGTACCGCGAGTAACGCCGCGGGACAAAGTTAGTCTAAAAAAAGTAGCCTAAGTTACTCCCCGGATCATCAGCTACCTGCCGGTGAAAGTCCCATCAAAATCCGTCCAGCCGTTTCAGAGATTACCCGGAACAAACAGACAGACAGACAGACAGACAGACAGACAGACAGACAGACAAAAATTTTTTTAACTACATTTTTGGTATATGTAGCGTGTATACATACATATGCATTTAGTAAAAAGTGGTTATTTTAATATTACAAACAGACACTCCAATTTTATTTATTTGTATAGATAAAGATTCTTCTGTGAGTGTGTATGTCACTGAACTACTCTCAAACGACTGGACCGATTTTGATGAAATTTTTTGTGTGTGTTCAAGGGGATCTGGGAATGGTTTAAATTCACAATTTTGTCCGCTGGACAATGTTTTTTTAATTAATTTTTAATTTATTAGTAGTTATGGCAAAACGACGTTTGCCGGGACAGCTAGTTATATATATAAAGATTTGCAATTAAGCATGTAGCTTTCTGCTTTGATCATCGAATCAGAGTTATCCAATTTGACTGCAAAATTTTATGTCGAAATTCATTTGATAGTCCGAATGTTAGTATTTTATCTTTGATCAAAGTTTCAGACAATATAACTGACTCGACACTATTATTTACTTGACAGCTTGTACGTTAAAGATTATTTTGAGCCTTACTTGTATGCATTGTGTGGGTGTACCTACATTTAGTTCACAATTGCCCTTTGTTCGATCAGAATTGTCATTTTCGCGTATTATGCTCTTGAGGCGTCTAAAAATAAAATTACCTATTATTCTTGTTACATATAGAAGTACACATTGAGGGCGAATTTGAAAAAAAAATTGCAAATATTTCTAGAGAATCTAGCGAGAATCTAGCCACTTCGGGGGTTTAAACTACTCACTCAACCATTTTAGTATCATGTATTTTGTTAAAACACAAATAAATATATGTAATTATATTCTTTTCTACCACTTTTTCATCTATTTAACAAATTCTCACATTTTAAAAACTTAGAATACGACGAAACGTCTTATGTCTTAAAAAACACAACAAACTATAAAAGTAGCTATTTATGTAATAGATTTTTGTCAACTTTTGGCAGATCCTCATTCTTCTCTTATGCCTGGAGAAATATTTTTCATTTATCCACATCATATTTCTTCTCAGAGAGTTTCTATGATATAGTACAGTCAGAAAACAAGTTTAAAAAAAGAATATGGATGTAGGAATCACAGATTTTTGTTAGGATTATTTTACTCATATATACTAAAGTTTATTATTTATTTAGGTTTGTTTAAGGAAAAACCAACTTATTTCGGATCCGACCGTTGCCTTTTTTGAAAGACTGAATTTTCCGCCGCGACAGTATGTGTTCCTACACACTATATAATCTTCCTTTTATTTAAAAGGTAGACTTGAATCACAATACCATACCTCTGTCACATAAGTTAAAAATATTGGCAAAAATCACTAAGCATCCAGGACCTGTTTGCTTTTTTGCATATCATATGAAGATTTCATCATCAAATTTCTGATCAGAGTTAAAATCATCCATAGTTTTCAACAGATATATCTTTCTTAAATCCTGTAGAAAAGTGAACTTATTCTACTGTTATTTATCTACCGAATTGCCTTTGGCCACAATTATTTTTTTCCCACTAGCTGACGTTTGATGGAGGCCCTATTAAAAGTTGTCGGCAACTTGAGTCCATTCGTAATAAGTCACACGTAGGGGACTGTGTCAAAGTTAATGATGGAGTTCACGCCAGGAAAAAGTTATTTCGTAATATTTGAGAGGTATACGCAACTTAAAATTGGGTGGAGATGGTTTTGGTGTATGTTTTATATTTTCGAAGTTAGAAATTGTGTGTACTCAAACTCATTACCAATATTTTAATTTATGTAAAAAGTCTACCCACAGAGATTATAGTTACTATCGATAGGATACCATCAATACTATATAATAATACAATCTTGGAAATTATTTACAGATTTCAATCTTATTATAGGTGTTACACAGTCTAGAAGGTAAACCTGTATAAGAGACTGAAACCTTTATGAGGTTAACTTTTTAAAAGGTCGGAGGTTACCAGGTTCTCCGCCTAAATAGTACTTGTATTTAGGTACATCAAATGATAACTATATCTAAATCTGTGTTTATCTGTGTACCCATGACAACGTATACCAATATCGGTGTGTGGATTATTTAAAAAATAATTGTTATCACAAATGAAAGGATACTTATAATTAATTCTCTTCACATATATGAAATACAACTAAAATTATATTCTACGATTATTTAATATCTACCAATTTAAAAACGTTACAATCCACACGTTACATTGGTGTTATGTCTTTGTCTATTGTATGTCTTTTACGTTTTCACGGTTGACTGGGTTACTGCACCGATGTCAATGAAATTTGGCATGAAGATACTTTGATTCTTTAGAAAGGACACAGGCTTCTTTTTACAGCGATATACACATCGGCGGAGCCACAGGCAAAAGTAGGTCCCATATAAAAAGTTCTGAATTCAACAAGGTTTAGCTAAGTACTAAAACAATATAACAAGAAAAAAAATTGTGTTTGATATCCGATTTTTACAAATCGCCATAAATTTTTGAGTACCATCTAAAAAGAAGCAATCTCCTAGTTTCAGTTTAATATTTCGTAGATCGATAAAATTGGATAGGAAAATTTCGAAATAAGACTTTTAAACACCAAATGTAGCAATTATAGGAAGAGGAAGAAATAAATACTTATTTTGTCATTTTTAACTAAGTGCTTCCTGAAGCGTTATATCTCTGCTCAACTATTAAATATTCAAAATTTTACAGACCAACGACACATAAGAGTGACTTTAATATTACAGCGTTCATGGGTTTTGTTAGTCTCTTTCAATTACACTTGTTTACTCGTTTGCCTAGTACATAAAAGAACTTAAAATGGTCATAAAATCATAAAAGTATATGTATCGTGTATACATACATATGCATTGATTAAAAAGCTGTCATTTTAATATTACAAACAGACACTCCAATTTTATTTATTTGTATAGATGAAGTCATTGAGCCCGTATTGTAAGTTATTGTATTGACGTTAGATATTAATAATGTCTTATTAGCGTATGTATGACTATGAATAGCATACGGATAATATTATAGTGAAATGTTATTGAACTGATTTGTTGGTCAATTTAGTTGGTTGGTTACTAATCCTGATTGCTAGGTTTATAAGTTCAAATCAATTCATGAGCACGATGATCTGTTCGGTATTTGTGTGTTTCTTAACTGTTATGTCACAAATATACCTTGCTATTTGTAATAGATGGCTATCAAACCGACAAAGTAAATTTGAACAAGCCATTTTATTACATACTAGCTGAACCCCGCGGTGTTACCCGCGGTTATCGCGTTTAACCGGTTTCGCCTTATGGCATTCTCAAAGGTTATAGAAGATAACCTTTGAGAATGCCATAAAGCGATACCGGTCAGGTGTAAAATAAAATAAAATAGTGGAATAAGTACAAGTGAGTTTTAATCAAGAATACATTTTTGATATATGTACCGTGTATACATTCATATGTATTTAGTAAAAAGCGGGTATTTTAATATTACAAACAGACACTCTAATTTTATTTATTAGTATAGATATAGCCTATTCCTGACGTGTATGTTTTATCAGAAATGTAGTATTATACATTATAAATATAAAATTCCTAAAATGTGAGTCGTTGCTTCTAAAATAATAATAATAAATATTTCAGACATTTAACACACAACGCCATCTAGTCCCAAACTAAGCAGAGTTTGTGTTATGGTTACTAGACAACTTATATTAATCCTACTAATCCTTCTAATCTTACTAATATTATAAATGCGAAAGTTTGTAAGGATGGATGGATGTTTGGATGTTTGTTACTCTTTCACGCAAAAACTACTGAACGGATTTGGATGAAACTTTACAGTAATATAGCTTATACATCAGAATAACGCATAGGCTACTATTTGCCGCGATAGCCGACATATATGCGGGCGGCGCCGCGGGCAACAACTAGTACAATATACTTTTTTTGTAAATACATACGCCACCGAGGCAGTTAATGATCATATAAAATGTGAATATCTGACTTTTAAAAAGAATGGCTCAGGTTTTTTCTTGCTACTATTTTTCTTATTAATATAAATAATATTAAAAAAAATCAAAAAAGACTATCCACGTTCCATAAATTTGAGTAAGTCTAAAGAAACCAAAGGTTTACTTTTAAACCGAGCTTTTTGTACACGGAGATTACAGAAAATTTCATGAATATTAAAAAAAAAGCGTATCAGAGGCTGGGATTATGATTGAACGAATACTTGATTAGTGATCGCTGATTTGCAAAAATAAATTGCTTCGTACCGAAAAGGATGTGGTGGAAAAAACCGTAGGTATATTAAGAGATTCCTATGATTCTAAAGACTGTATCAAAAAGCTTTCGTACGGGAAATCCGTCATATTTTGCCGCCTTCAATTACTGCTTCGTAACGGTTAAAAAATGATGTTCAAGATCAATAGGAAGAAAGCACCTTTAGATGCTCCAATATTAGGATATAATCGATATATCTTTATTTATGGTAAGGTGGGTAAAATTCAATAAGGACGCTTTCTATGAGTACTTGAGCAACTTTCTTTTTATTTACAATTCAAAGAGTATTGAACACAAAAGAGTTAGGTGTATTATGTAAGTTAGTTAAGAGATGAGTGAATTAAATTGTAATGGCTTTTTTGGGTAGGGTTATTCAAATGAAATGAAATACGTAAACCACCGAATGGACGACTACCGCCCATTGAGTTCCTTATTCCTTCTCCTCAATATTTGGGGGAGTCTGTTTGGCTCCGGTAACTTGCTTGATTACTTGCTTTTCTAACTTTTAAACTTTCGCGTTCCATGATGTTAATTCCCGTAAAAATAAAAATATTTGTTAATACTTGCTTTTCATCGAATGAATCCTTACTTACTCTGTTTTTTGTAATACTGTGGTGTCACTTCGGTTAGGCCTATATATATGCCGATGTATGATATTACACGTCTGGATATACGAAGTTAATTTGATGGTCCGCTTCTTCGAACTATTTAAAATCTAAATTATCTTAGTTTTCTGGTAATCTCTATAATAAGTTTATAAATTGGGTTACCTAATATAATTCAATAAGCGATTAAAGAGGAGAAAAATTTGAGATAAAGCTGATACCAACCCATTTGACTACACTGGTACAGTAGCCCAAAGCCTCTTCTCTAAGAAGAAGCTTACGTCTAGCAGTGGACTCTTAAAGCCTGTTGATATGATGTGTGACTGTTCAGAAAAAAAAATCTACCAAAGCTTTTTTCTTAAATTAAAATTCTAGCCAACTATTCACCGTAGGAAAGCCACGCTTGTATGTATGGGCCGGCTCGACCGAAGTGATACCACGGCCTCACACAAACTGGTATGAAACAACGTCTGTCCTGTATTTCACGAGTGAGTGAGGATACCGAAACCCATACCCCAAAGGCCAGCAAAGCACTTGTGACGCCTCTGGTGTTCTATCAGGCGATAGGTCTGCTCGTTTGCCCCTTATACCATAAAAGACTATCATAATTACGTAGCATTCACTACAAACATAGTTTACATAAACTTACATGTGCACTACCCCTATTTATCAGGATTGGCCAACGAATTAATTAATGAGGCTTCTACAAAAGGTTGTTAGGGACGCTACAATCCCTTAGCCCTTTGGGCGTATAAGAATGCCACCCTCGAGGACTATAACAAAGATATAGCTTCTTTACGAGTGTTTAAAAGTAATTGTCTATTGAACCGCAGGACTTAGTAAAACAAGCCGGCTTTAGGTCTAATACACGTAGAAGCAAAGGCGAATAAAAATGATCTGAAGTATAAGGTTTGTGTTATTAACCAACTTCAGAAAAGGAGGAAGTTCTCAATTCAACTGTTTTTTTATGTTTGTTGCTTCTTTCGACTGGGTGAACCGATTTTGATGATTCATTTTTTATTTGAAAGCTGGGGCTTCCTATGTAGCCTCATTTCAATTTGGTCCAGTTCTTGGAGTAATTTTTTTGTTATTTTTTTTTCGTTTTGTTGTTTTCTGTGCATTAATTTATTAAGACTGCAAATTAAAGAATGTAACTCATAATCTTGAGTACAATAAACAATTAATTGTTTTAAGAATAAACTTCGCCAAAAAGCTTTGTTTTTTTAAAGAAAACTCTTACATTAGGAATATACATTATGTGTACCGGGGGACGTTACAAACATACAGGTAATAAACACAAAGAACACCCAGACTTAGGACAACAATTTATGGATCACACAAAGAATTGTCCCATATGGCACTTGCACCTACAATACTTGGAGCAGTAAAAAGCGACGTGGCCGCATAAATCACTAGGCCAACCGTGCAGTCCAAAGCTGTGACTAACACTGTATTGAAGGAATAAACCGTCTGGGTACTTTATTTAGATGATCGAAGTAACGGCAGCTAAATTAAAACTAGGACCTTGATTATTAAAATCAATGACAAATAGTTAAAAATAATACTATATGAGATCGACGAATTCATCTTATTACAGTCGACTTGTCCCATTCCAAAGTTGTCTGTAAAAAAATTGTTTTAGGGATAAGACCGCCATTAGCGATTTTTATTAACTCAAGATATTACGCTTACAAAAAATCCTTAAACAGGGGTAGGTGTAACGAATTCTCCTCTTTTATTAATATGTATAGAATACTTAATTACATCACATACATCAATAACATCACTGATTTCTCGAATTAAGTTTGGTGCGTGCTTTCAACTAGACTTTAATAAAATGTCAAGCATCGTTTGTGTTGCAGCTTTTTTTTAACTAGATTAATCATATGGGACTCAGCAACCAAGTGTTACTAAAAATATTTATAATTAACGACCTCGACTACTTCATTTCTTTCAAAAGTTCCTGGCCCGTCGCTGTCCAACGTCTCAGAACGCGAGATCTTGTTTTATTAGACCATGGTCGAGCAGTTCTAGAGTTTTGCGCTTAGTAATATATTTGACGATTCATATTTATTTACATAGACATAATTGGAAAAACACTGACGTCGTAAGCTGATTTTGCTTCTTTCAATAATGTATTCATGCCTTAGTGTGAACAACACCTAAAGCTATAAGGTTTTTTCAGTGTAGTTTATGTATTTTCTTATGATATGAAAACGTAGTAAAATTTTGTTGTTCTAGGTACAATATTTTATGTTTAAAGATGGTAAACAAACTGGGAATATTTTATTGTGTGTGTCTACGTTGGTTGAATTATATCAAGAGGTTCGGTGCTCATTGAGAATAAAATAAAATTCGTTGTGTGTGTATTGAAGACTACATATATACTTCAACTATATGTATTCTGAATTAGATAAAGATATAGAGTGACTGATCTGAATTCAATTATCGAGATAAATAATTTTTGTCTTAGGTATTCAGTAAAATAAACAATTGATGCGAGATATTCATTTAACAGACATGTCGATACGTAATTGAATTCCATAGTAACCGTAATTATTTGTGTAGTTAAAGTACTAGGCAAAGTAGAGTCAATTTGACGGAGCCAAACATGTAACATTAGAGTATTATGGAGCCGTGGCTCCTGCATAATAAATACTGCTGACATCGTCGCTCACCGTCGTTGTTATTCATCGTACCTATAAGTTCGCGATAGTTGGTGACCCCAACAATTGAACAAGGAAAATATAAGTTCGTTACTACATCCAACACAAATAATGAAACAATCTATTTCACATTTTCACACCCAGAAAGGTCAAATGTAATTACAAAATGTTAAACTCAAGCTCTCACAATGTTCACTACGAACTGTAGTTTCAAACTCATACTTCCGTGTTAGCGAAATTTCATTCGTATCGTTGCAACTCATCAGCGGCGAGTAAAGCACGTACATCTTGTGTGAATTGTAAAATAGTTTTTGGTGCATTAGCGTTCACTCGCATCGTTCTAAACAAACCTGAAAGTTTCCCAACGGATAAAACAACAAACGTTTCTCCTTTATACGGTGGTGGGTTATAGAGCTAAGAACTTAAAAGCATCTGAATTTTACACGAAGTGAAATGCATATGTGATATTACCAGTCGTAATTGCTGAGAATGCAGAAATCCTTTATATACGTATAGAAATCCTGTATATACTAAAAAAAAATACTAAAGTCGATTTTCAGCACTCCAGCTGGTATTTCATTATTTTTTAAGCAAAATAACCATCTACCTAGATGTATCTATATATTATGTATGATGTTGTATGTATTTTTTATAATTATTATTAAGAAAAGTAAGAACCAAATTGTCTTTAGTATTACAAAAAATAAATATAATTAAAAGTTCAAGCTGATTCGTGCATATTTTAATATCCAAATTCAATTAAATTTTTTATCTTAAAATATAATTTCATTACAATTAGATAATTTACAATTCAATTCAATCTGATTTGATGAGTTATATTCAAAGAAATTATAATCACTTAAACTAAATGTGTCTGCGAAATAACTTTATTAACTTCAATTCGCACAATGATATTTCACAGTATGTGAATTTATATTTTAGAATTTCTAGTGTACAGATTAGTATTCGAGTTTGCATTTCCAAAAGCAATTCGAAGAAAGTTCGAAAAATTATAAAAACTTGAAATCGATTTAATTACAAGGCATGTAACAAAATGCCTAAGATAAGTTTATTTTGACAACAGACAAAAAGAAAAACAAATTAGTGTATAGCAGCAAAACAAATACAATTTTCGCTAGCAACGCGGACACCCATAATGAACTTTAGAGTTCGATGTCCTCAACCGAACTTTATCGTAGATATATATTACAACAGACATCGAATAAAGTAATAATCAGAATGATGACTGCACGTTCTTTGCGAACTGTCTAGAATCGAATACTTATTTTTTATCCGTAAAAGCACATGTATCAGCAAAAAGGAAAATTGATGAACTGCCAACAACTTTCTAAAATCATATCTACTTTCAGCAATAATGAAGAAAAATCAAAGATGTTTGGGTTTTTAACTTAATAAAAACAGTCTTTGGACAATAAACTTTCAGATTCATACATATTACATACATATTAGTCTAATACAATTAAAAGTACTTCTAATTATTACAGACGTTTAAACCAAGATATATAAACAATAAAATTAAGGTATAGAACAATAGTTAGACTAGATAGAAGAAAATAGGATCATTAATATTCTATAGCCTAGCTGTCTTGGTAACAATTCTATTAATACAGGTAAATTATAAGTAAAGGTAAGGTAAATTATAGTAGAACTGATTTTATCATTTGAGTGAGTTTTGTGTCTATTAATTTGTGTAAATATTATTAGTCTATCGTTAGAATGTCGATTACAGCTTATCGTAGGAACTCTAGTATGTAACCGTGCGGAGTAATAAACTATTCAAAAATATTTACGAATTTGAAAATCGCTAACGCTTATGAATGCTAATATTTTTTTTATTATTTTACTGTAAAATATACAGTATGGTATATGATTTTTATTAACAAAAAACAGAAATTAAATTTTTAAACTATTCAAAGAATATACTTCATTAATGTTTCTATAAAACAATTATTAAACGTGTGAGAGCCACGCTTCGGCATGAATGGGCCGGCTCGACCGGAATGATACCACGGCCTCACAGAAAACCGGTGTAAATTGTGCTTGCGCTGTGTGTCATCGAGTGAGTGAGGATACCTGAGGCCCATACCCTACCCTTCCCCCTATTTCCCCCGCATCCCCCAAAGGCCAGCAACGCACTTACTACGCTTCTGGTATTGCAGGTGTCTATGGGCGGCGGTAATCGCTTACCATCTGGCGCTACGTCTGCTCGTTTGCTCGTAATTGTACTGAAAATTTTATTTATTCCTGTCTAGATTTATTCTACTCTCTTGTCTATTAATGCCACTTCACTCGTAATACAAACCACAATTATGATATTTAAGACTCCTTGTTTCACGGTTCTCATTTCTTCTGAAACAAATTTTTATATCCTCCGAATGACTTAAATACGAAACACCAATTATTTAACCCACGCTGTAAAACAAAACTCATTGTACTTCTAAAAATTCTTCAATAACTTTAAAAATGTACCATGAAAAATGTAAACTAAATAACGAGTTTGATATCAAAACTTTTTTAACTCTTAGCTTGCTAATGCATAAGTTTACCGCAACCAGATGGCGCCACTGACAGAGGAATTGTCGATACATGGGGACTGGGGTGAAATGTTGCATGTTTCGCTACCCACCTACAGCCGACAGTTCTGCAAAGGACCCGCCGCGGGGTAGTCGCGCCGGGCAGTCGTTGGAGCACGCGCGGAGTTTTGCGTATGTTAAATGTTTCGTTTCAATATGTGTACTTAGTGTGTGATTACTGAATTTTAATTTTGGATGAAGCTCATAAAGGTAAGATACAATTTAAATATTTTCTATTTGTCGGAAAAGTTTTAGACTTTTCTGGATTATTTTCTTCTGAAGTTCTGAACTTAGAATTAAATTGTTTTCATTAATATACAATTCCAAAGTATAGATTGAAATAATTATATTTTTATAAAAGAATTAATGATAATGATATACCTAAAGTAGACACAGCGTAATTATGATTGATTTAATGTAGTAAAAACTATTTTAAATATTGTTTTTCCGTTGTAAAAAATGATCATATTTGACGTACTTAATTGTCGCTACTATTAACTAAATAATTACTAATGACATAAAAAAATTAGGTTACATATTAATAGTCAACTTTAATTTAGGTTGGGTATAAATAATAACGGTAATATTTGTTATAAAGGCTAATAATAAATACATATTATTTAATATACACGTGTGATTAAAGTACCAAAATTTAACTTTGATGTTCCTGATTCTACTGTAATATATTGAACTAGCTGAGTCCCGCGGTTACAGTCGCAACGCGGATGAATCCGCAGGTTAATCTAGTCTAAAAAATAGCCTAAGTTACTCCTTATATCATCAGTTACCTATCAGTGGAAGTCCTGTTAAAATCGTTCCAGCCGTTTCAGAGATTACCCGGAAAATCAGACAAGAATTATTGTAAAAAATGTTAGTTTGGTATATGCATTTAGTAGAAGCGGATTTTTAATATTACAAACAGACACTAGTATAGATGTGTAGATTAGAATAAATAGGTTAAGGATAAATACGGATCATAATTTCGTTTAATTATTTTATTGGGTGTTTTCTACGTATAATATGTATGTATTTACAAAAAAAAAGTGTATATTTATTTATATCAGTTGTCTAGTAGGTACCCAAAACACAAGCTCTGCTTAGCTTGACTGAAATAGATGTCCGAAATGTCTGAAAATAACCATATCGGAATAGTTCTGATATGGTTATTGGTAAATTTGTTTATTTCTAGTATTTAAATTTTATTAATTTTATTTATTTTCTGGAGAAGAATGGTTAATACTTGGAGCGTGGATTAAGATTTGATATTCGATCGCCTGATGTTAAGATTGTTTGATTGATGTTAAGATGATTTTATTTATCTATTTTTGTTTATTAATGTTTATAATTATATAATAGCATAAGACGTGCGAAAAGCTATGAAAAGGTTACCAAAATCTGAATAAAAAGAAACGTCAAAAGGCTATTTCAAACGAAAAGTATCAAATAAAACTTAAATTACCTATGGTACTATAACTTATACAAGTGCTGGTTCAAGTTATACTGGTCTATGAATTAAGACAAAAGATTTTAAATGGTTAAAATGTTATTAGAGGTTCTCTAATATTAACACATATCAAATTTCTAGTTTAGGTAAATGATTGCTTTTTACTTTCTTTTAGTAGGTACGTACTTTTTATTATCAGCGTGGTATACCAAGTACTAGGCCAAAATCCCCTAGCTAAGAACAGGCATATTCAGCAATGGACTGTTAAATACTGTCCATGATTTCATTTCATATTCTATATTTATTTATTTAGCTCAGTCACCAAATTAAAGAGTATAGAGAGTTTTAATTATGTTATTTAGGTTATGTTATGTTATCTAATACCATTAAATTAGGTATTATTGTATATATCTCAGAAACAGATGCAATTATTTTCATGAAATTTAGTATGCAGGGTGTTTCTGTATGAAAATTTACCAAAAAATAAAATCATCGATCAACCAAGTACTGATATTTTATATGAGATCGAGGTTTCATTATATATAATACTAGCTGAACCCCGCGGTGCTACCCGCGGTTATTGTTGTACCGCGAGTAACGCCGCGGGACAAAGTTAGTCTAAAAAAAGTAGCCTAAGTTACTCCCCGGGTCATCAGCTACCTGCCAGTGAAAGTCCCGTCAAAATCCGTCATGCCGTTCCAGAGATTACCCGGAACAAACAGACAGACAGACAGACAAAAATTTTTTAACTACATTTTTGATATATGTATCGTGTATACATACATATGCATTAAGTAAAAAGCGGTTATTTTAATATTACAAACAGACACTCCAATTTTATTTATTTGTATAGATAACCAAAGGCGACTATTACACGCTGTGACGACTTTATCTTATGTTATGTATCCTCAACGTACACGTTATGACGGTTTTAAATCGTATGCAACATAGATTAAGATAACATTTTCGTCATCATCATAAAGTTATTTCAGTCAGTCAGGGAGAGGCCCAACATACAAATTAATACTAATTAATTCATTAGTATTAATTTGTATGTTATTAATATGTTTGTATGTACACCACACATTAAGGTCGGTTCAGTTCTTTAAGCGCTACGGTGACATAGCGGCTAAACAACTAACAAAGTGTCAATAGATACGTTATATTGTCCCATAAAAAATTAACAAAAGTTTTACGCAGACAGGTTATATAGTTTTAAACTTCATTATTGATATGCACATGTTACTATCATGTTTTAGATGTCTTTTGGCTAAAACAATAAGGCAGAACAAAAATGATTTAAATTATGTAATTTAAATATTAAGCAGGCTTGTGTAGGCTACATTCAGTCGGTACAGACCTTTTGAGTTTTTTTAAACTCAAAATGTCTGTAACGACTGAATTTTAATTATGATATGATAAACAACTCGCTTCAAAAATGTTTTATCTATTTTCTGAAACTATAATTATTATGTGACAGGGTGAAATCTATTACATTATCTAGAACAAAATAAATTTAAAATTATGTTGTAAAACGACCTATATTTTATTCACAATTTCATTTTTAAAATTTGACATTTGCTATGAAAATTTCTTACAATATTACGTTTCGGAATTTACCTTGAAGGCTTTTTATAAGTAAATTTGACGTATACAAGACAGCGTTTAGATAAATGTAAAAAAATTACTTCACTTAAATTTAAATTGTTTCTAAGTTTATTCTTAGAAACAATTTCAATTTAAGTGATACATATAATAAAACTCTACTAGAAAATTTAAAGAATAATAAAAAGGATTTTAACTTCCTAGCTACGGTAATAAGTCAGTAACTTTTTTAATATTTCAAAGAGACATAATCAGAAGATAAGATGGAAAATATTCGTACCACTATTATAAATGGAAAGCTATGGACGGATGTTAGTTACTCAATTACGCCAAAACAGCTAAAGGATCTGAAACCATTTTTCAAGAAAGATAGATTATTTTCCGAAGTAACAAAAAGCATCCACAAAATCAACAAATATTTTTTTATTAAACTTTCTCAAGGTAGTAGAGCCACGCTTATTTCAGCACAAACGGGTCAGCTCGACTAGGAAGGTACTACTCTTGCACAGAAGATCAACCTGAAATAACAGCTACAGGCCCAATGATGCATCACCGTCGACTGGACCGCTTGCCGCCGGACGATGGGAACGTCTGCGGGCAGATTGATTGCTGCGGTCGGGATAGTGGCGTAATTACATAATTATGTAATCGGCATACCACGTTGGTATTGAGGGGGGGGGGGGGGACCAAATTATTTCCCCCAGGACAGGGCCGGTCGTCGAGGTGTTTTTTTAGTGAAAACGCCACATACTCCGGGCTCTTGTGTCCCCGAGGAGCTGGAGATCCGAAGGGATTTTTCACCCCGTCAACAAAAAAAAAGTATAACTGCCAGCTGACTTACGTAACTTCGTCTGCGTCTCTTTTCAATCCCGCTTGGCTCTTAGCTATCAAGTGTCATGTTTACTATCCTAACTTAGGCACGCCAGAAAAACACACATTAAAGAAATCGTTAAAATGGGTCAGATAGTTTTGGAGTTCATTGAGAGCAGTAAAATTAACATCGTAATTGACTAAAGCAAAATTAACGCTTTTTGTATATTAGAATGTAAAGGCAAGTTAAGACTCTGAAATTGTAATCATTAGTTTCTGTATTTGGAGAATTTTCTTACACATAAGGGCAGGTAGAATTACCCACAAAGAAAAAATACTTAACCACACAGAACGTATCTCTAGCGTATCAAGAACTATTTTCGTTTCAGTAAAATTACCTGGGATTTAAAAGAAATTTCATACCCACAGGGAGTATTTGGGGGCACGGTCGTGCCTCCGCCAAGACGAGCCAAGTGAAGCGCAAGGGCACTATATACCTTTTCTCGAAGTGTTTTGTCGTTTTTTTGAACCCTCATACCTTTGGTTTCCGATATACCAGATCGTTTAAACTCTTAGAATATGATGGCAATAATAAACTAATTAAACATACAAAGTTTCAATTGCATGGCTATGATACTTTAGATTTTATTGATATCTAAAAAACACCGATTTCGTCACTGATACACTGATGATCATCAAAAGTGTTAGGGTACTTCCTGAATTCCTAGAAAGCTAAAATTTGGTATGAAAACTACATTTAGTATACAAACAACAAATAAATTCATAAAACTATTACTTTTATTCCCCAAACCCCAAAATTGGGGGTTGGAAGCTTGTATGAGACTTTCACAATTTTTTATGCAAGAGGTTTGTCTTTTGGCATGCGGACTTTTTAAAAAGAAAAAGAAAGAATTACTGTCTTAAGCAACGTACAAAAAGAAATGAAAGCGTTTTTGGTGGGATTGTAACAATCCTAAAATTCTTTTTAAGCAGTTCCTCAGACGGATTACTATACGCTGTTATTTCGTAAACATTCGTAAACCCATAAAAAGTATTTGTCATTACGTAAAAAACTACGCAGGTATGATACATCAAGAGTGATATAGAGTTATATGTACTGTGATATCTTGTACAAATACGAGTGAATAAATAATAATAACACATTAACAAACAAAAGTTGTTGGTAATATTATGATATTGCTATATACTATATTTTTGTTTGGGGTAACATTTATGAGAATTTTGACTGATGTCCTTTGTTATGGTCAAATGGTCTGATATCAAATCCTTGGTAATGTAATTCAAGTAGATGCATCAAAAAAGAAGGGAAATTGGGGCAGAGAAAAGAAATGGAGACAGCCTCATAGGATATGTTATATATCTCGTCTAGCCAGCGTGGTACAGTATGTCAAAACCTCCTTTTTGAGGAGAGGTCTATGTCTCGCAATTAAGTATTAAAGGCTGTTAATGTAATGATGACGTATCAGGGTATATCTGACAGATTAACACTGACAGTTGATTACACAGTTGAACACACACATACACACACGCACAGGCACACACACACACACACAGCCGGAAAGAAAGGCAGCGAACAAAAAATAAGCACAGCTAGAAGTAAGGAAGCAAAGGCTTCGAATTCAAGAGGGAAGAGCGTCAGCTAAAGCCTCCCCCCGTGAAGTAATGCCTAACGGCGGGTCCGCGGGGGCAGCAGAGGCAGAAGACAGAGGAGGGTTTTTTTTTAGTCGGTATGGAGATTCTCGAGTCCGACATACCAGGCGGAACATCCAGTCCTGATGATACGTAAAAGTATTTTTTTCCACCTCTGCATAAAAAAAAAAAAAAACACACACACACACACATATACACACACACACACACACACATACACATACTGACGGGTTTAACTGTGCAGGAAGACCTGTCAGGAACACCCTATCGTATGTGATAAGCTTCACAAACCGGTAATTTTTACAATGAAGACGAATCTAACGTCACTATCGCCAGAATCCATCAAGCTGCTTAGGTGGTGGTGATACTACATATGGTGCTATAAAAATGTACATTCATTTACTTGGACATAAATAAGTTGAATCAAAAACTATAACCCGACTAACTTAAAACTTTTAATAAAATATATAACATAAGTCACTTGAACCATCATTAAGAATCTCTTAACACCTTATTTATTTAATCAGTTCAGAACTTTAGACGGCATGGCGAAACTTACAAACAAACATAGACTGTCGATAGATTACCCTTTCTCTTGGCTTCGCCGTAGTTGGTTAAAATTTAGCTTTTATCGCACAATCAGGTTAAGAAGCCATAACTTTAGTGTGTCATAAACATTGAATCTCTGTAATATATTTAACAAACTATATTAAAATCATTGCATTTCTCCTGTTGCGATTTTAGTGTAATCACTTAAGCATGCCAAATGGACACTTTTGTTGAAAGGAGTTACTAAAACCCGCTGTAGTTCTAGCAAACTGTACTAAAAGTAGCTTTGTCTACTTAAGCTCTCGTGTATCTAGGCTAAGTCCCTATAACCGTATTTTGCTCCCATGTTGTTATGGTACAAGTTAGTTCTAGCATTTAAAAAAACACATGTTATTACATGGCAGAAATGTCTATCATTTATGGTTTGTTCTTCATAAATTATTGACTTGTGTTGGGTATAATTTACATGTAACAAGTATGTAGTTCAGTGGCACAGTGATAGCGTATGGGACTGCTATGCTTGAGGTCTCGGATTTGATTCCCGGGTTGGACCAATTGTTTGTATGATCTGCAAATATTTGTTATGGAGTTTGGGTGTTTTCTATGTATAATATGTATGTGTTTACAAAAAAAAGTATATATGTATTTGTATCAATTGTCTACTACCCATAACACAAGCTCTGCTTAGCTTGGGACTAGATGGCGGTGTGTAAAAAAAAATATATTTAAATATTTGGAAATTTATGAGTATTTTTATCAGCAGTCTGGATACCACAGTACCTATAGGCTCAGTTTGGGATCAGACGACCGAATATAAGATGTGTCGAGTTTTATATTAAATAACTGGACACATTAGAATACAAAAAGTTATCCACAATAACTGGACACAAGTAACTGATCGTAAGAAAAACGTTATATTTATTGAATAAAATCCATTAACTAGTATTCCAGTTTATTTCATTTAAATAAAGTCGCTAGGAAGATGTCGGTCTTTGATAAATAAAGTATTCCAACAGCTACTGTGGAGCCATACTTTATTTTATAATAGACAACTAAAGCAGTAATTACTGCACTACAATTATAAAGAAAAAGTCTTAGCGTTTCTAACAAAGGAAAGTGAAGCTAGAGAAGTAGTGCCGGGCAAGAAAAAAGAGTCGGTCGTCTATGGAAACACAAAAGGATAAATTTTATAATATCTTCATATATTGCACACACAACCATCTGATCCAACGTTAGAAAGATCCTCAAGTGCTATAAATGCTTCAATATTTTTACTAACAACTAGCATGGTCGCATAAATCTTTGGAATCTTAAGATATACTTAATACGAAATCACCAGCAAAAAAAATGTATCTTTACATTGGAATTGCCATTTTATCGTCTAACTAAGAGAGTTGATTGTTAAAAAGAAATAAAAAGTTTAAGTAATGTTCTTGGTTTTCAAACAGCGAGTACTGCAAGCATTCATTATAGTTGATAGCTTTCGAACGGGTTATATACTTCTTTACTATCTAAGGTCGTAATATAATGCCCCATTTGGTGACGAGATAGGAAATTCGCTCAAGTCTCCTGTGACCGAGGAACTTATGTCTGTACCAGTGTAGAGTATTCAGTGAAACCACACCGCTTTCCACTAGTATATAGTTTATTAAGTTAATTAAGGTTTGGCATAAATTTTCTGAAATTTAACTTTAACATTCACAATGTAAATTGCAAAAAAACATATAACATCTTAAAGGTAAACGCCATCCAGCCCTATACTAAGCAGAGCTTGTGTAATGGGTATTAAGACAACTGATATAAAAAAAACATTTACTTTTTTTGGAAATTCATACATATTATACATAGAAAACATCCAAAGTCCGAAACAAATATTTGCAAATCATACAAAAATTTAATCGACCCGGGATTCGAACCCGAGACCTCAAGCACAGCAGTCGCATACGCTACCATTGCGCCACCGAGGCAGTAAAGCAAAAAAACTAAACAAAATGTTTAATGTAAGAAAAAAATAAAGAAAAAATAAGTAAGTCCATCCGTCTATACAAAGCTTATGTAGGTTGCTACTTATACTACACCTATATATGTACATCCAACGACTATCGTGAGAGTCGACTAAGGTAACAAAGTTAACAGAATGACGCCAACAGCACTGCGAAGAGTAGGCAAACTTGAAAAACCTAGACAATCCGTTTGATTAGCGTGGTACAGTAGACCAACACCTCCTTTTTAAGACGAGATCCGAACTCAACAACGGACTGGTAAAGCCCATTGACGTCATATGAAATATGTACATAAATTTAGCTGAACAAAAAGCTAATTTGAAAGTCCTTACTTAAAGTCGCATAAAATATACGCCAGTCAATACTAGTTTCATAAGTTAAACAACAGTTAAAATATTTTATAATGCCTTTGAATACAGAACACAAATAATAAAAATGGGCTAACCAATGTTATGCAATATTTCCATTCGAAAGGAATCTGGGTTTTCCATTCTTTGTCAGGCGAGCGCCGCGGGAGATACACAGCGTCCTTTGAATTATGTCAAAGACATGCCAAGTCAGAGATGAACGCTAATAATGGTATAATTAAATTGAAATATTTGTAATAAAAACTTCTGTTTATGTCAAATGATTCTTTCATTTGACATAAACAGCTACTTTAATAGGCGAATGCTGGAATATAGTAGTACCTTAAAGCTTGGTGAATCAGCGAAGTAAATAGATTTAGATTTCTACTCTAGAACACTAAGGTGGATTTTCGATTGTATTTACTTTTGAGACCAGTTATCTCCTATTTACGCATAGACACTTGCGACTGCCATTGTTACTGCTAGCTCAACTGGAGTTACCATGGCCATAACGTCTTAAAAGTGATAGAAAACCGTAGTTATAAACCAAAGCACTTAATTTCGGTGAGTGGATGAGGTTACTGAAGACCAAACCTCTTTTAACCTAACTTTGCAGGGAAATTTAAAGAGTGACAAAGGATTTGAAGTGTCCGTGGGAAGTCTTTTTTGCGAGTCTGGTCACCTCATAGAAAGTGACCGCCGGCGCTCATGAACGCCTGCATCTCAGAAGTCACAAGCCTTCTTTTGAGATAGAAGTACGCTCTTATCTACAATTTGGTACCGCCTACTACTACTAAGATGAACATCGTATTCCAATAGTGGTGTTATCGCTCAACCCGATTTAAAATATATGTTTCAAATAAAACAAATATTCCAGACCATTCATGGAAAAAGAAAATGATCTCCCATTTTCAAACTTGGCGACGTATTAACAAATCTATGAGTGAAGTACAATTCTATTAACGAGCGTGCACTCGACACGCCTCTACAAATGTCTAAACGAAGTCAATTAAATATCGCAAACTGCATTTGTCAGACAAATTGGAAATTTTCTGCCCCATAGAAAAATGTACGGTGCAAAAAAATACCCCATGAAAGTGAAAGCACTTTCCACAGAAGACGTCAACAATTCACGCGCGCTAATCTGCCCTTATAAAAGAATCTCGAAGGGTCTTTTACCCCAAAGTCCCTTTTATTTTATTAACGAGGATGAGGGGATATATATTCCCAAGAAAAAATACTGTATTTATTCCATTTGGAGTGTTAAGAGAAATATTTCGATTTTTTTTTATTGCCCTCGATTTTTAAACTGTTTTAGGAATTGGTGACGAACTTAAAATTAACTATCTCAAACCGTTCAAAATCCTCACTAATATGTTATTTTAAAACAAAAAAAAAACTCTTTTTAAACAATAATAATAATAAAAAAATAATAACAATATTTATATACAAGCGTTGCAATATATATATATATATACTATATATGAGCGTGTTTGTAAAAAACTAAAATATAAAATAAATTAAAATAATATAACAAATATACTCTTAATTATATTCATGTCGGTCATGAATATAACGAAGTTAATTGTTTTTAATATTATTTTAAGAAAAACATAATAACTATAAATGAACAAATAAATAAAAAGGGAAGTATTAATATTTTAAATATTTTATGAATAGTCTCAATTCTTTTTTAGGAACTTATTTTGTCATTAAATTCAATTTCAATATAGAAAAGAGACATAACTCAAATGGGCTTAACAAATTCGTATTTTTAGTCAAACCATTTCAGTAAAATACTCATACAACCCGCCAGCAAGCCAGACATGCATGGAGTAGCTTTATAATAATTACGCCTATCAAAGTACGATCGAATGGGCCCGTAGATAAAATGAAAAAATATTTCATGCCCATTCTTGTGTAGATATATACCCGATTACACTCTTTAGAGTTTGTATGCCAGTGTAATATGGCAGTGAACGGGAAATAAAATCGTTGCATGGGACGAAATGTGGGTGCTATAGACATTTATCACTGGCTAATGTAGGTAGACTTTCGGACATAATAAGTCATGCGTTAACCATAAGGAGTAACGATTTTGAAATTAATCGAGTTAATGGTTACTAGTTGAAAATACGAGGAGATTTTATATTTGAACTTGCTGAATTTCTATCTCACTTGTGTTTATTAATTTTATTATTCAACATTATGGAAGAATACAGTTGAACTATACAAAATAAGAGTTAAATTATGTAAATACTTTAAATTGACATAAAACTTTCATGGTGAGAGATATTCGAGTAAAATTTTTTAACATGATATCTATGAGGTTCACATTTTTCGACTTTCAATTGTTTTTTGGAAAAATGGATGCTTCGAAAAGCCGAGTAATCTTTGAATACGAGTTCCGACGCGAAACAAACGCGGCAGAAACACTCGCAATATCAATGCTGCGTTTGAAGATGGACCGTGGAAAACTGCTTACGCCGGTGATTAACGCTGAATTGAAGGGAATGGTGGAAGCCGATCCGAGTCAAACTTGCCAACAATTAATAGCACGGTTTAATGTTATCTTACCAAGAATATTGACTCATTTGCATCAAATCAATAAATAATAATCGTCGCGTCGTAACGTCGTACTCACCTCTGAATTTGTACCGAGTGTGTACCGAACTAGACTCACGTAGGTATGAATCGCTTTCCGACCTTTTGTGTGAAGATAGAATGCTGTTAAATAATATCACCGTGTCGTAAGGTTTAAAATAAATAGCAATAAAAGTGGTGGTGGTAATATTACGAGAAATAAATCGGTTAAAATACGAGTGTCTGGAGTATAAAATCTCATACCCGTTCTCAAAACTTCATTTTATTATCAATTTCGGAGACTCACAAGCTCAGCTCTAGAATAAAATAACAGATAAAATATTCCATAGACTTATTGCAATCGTTTTTCTATCTGAAGGCCAAGCGTTTTCTTCAAAAACAAACTGCCATGACGAAGCAGCGTACAAAGTACAGTATTATCATAATATTAATATTACTATGACATACCTATTGGATACCCTCGTAAAATAGGAAACTGCAACGTGGCTCAATGGAAATCTTCTATCTACTAAAGCCTCTACTTATCATTTTATGACGTCAGTCTGATGTCACATCTTGAGAGCAATAGTCAAAAAGTGTGTAAACAATTTATGTAAAATCAGTTGTGTCACTGCATTATTGCACTGGGACTCAGACATAATAAAGATCTGGGATGTTTGAGATACTGCTTATGCCCAACGCAAAAAGAATTTAACTTATTTTGTTTTTACGTTTCGAATGTAGTTCGCCGTTAGGGTTGCGGAGGTCCGATGCCAGTCGCTACGCGGAAAAACTGTTAAACCGGTTGAACTAGTAGCCAACTCCAAATATCTTGGGAATAATAAAAGCTAGGAAGATAGAGATATTTGACCCTGACCGACAACCCTGAGTGTGATTTGTTTGTGGATGGATGGAGTGACATTGTGGGAGTTTGTTTGGTGTTTTGTGAGAAGACATACGCCAGGAAGTCCACAGTGCCATATTAATTTTGTTTTATGTTTTGTGTCCCGTTAATTTTGTTATTATTTCCTTTTAATTTTTATGTTATTGTTTTGTAATATCAATTGTTTCAATGTTAATTAATGTAATTGGTGTAAACCGTTTTAATTAACTATTAATAAATAAATAAATAAAAAAAATCTAGGTTTCCATGTATCTATTGCGTCACATCATAGCTTCTAATCGGATGGACTTATTTTTTATTTAATATTATTTCTTTGGAAATAATTTAGTCATACGATTACAAATGGTTAGTGTTGTAATTCATAAAATGATCCTCTGTAATGATTATTTTTCAAAACATGTGGCGCCATCTATGGACGTATGAAGAAAGCATAATTAACATATTGGAAAAGAATTCGTCAGTGCGTCACTCGCTCTATTTTTGTTAGACGCACAAGATGACAAGATGGGCAACTATGTTATAAAATAGTTTAAGTAGATAAAGCCATGTTATTCATCTATAAAAGTATTCGCTTCAAAAGGCCTATCATTACAAAAGTTAAAAACCAAAAACAAAATTAATTTTAGTCAAAATTCAAACACCCAGCAATATTTTGTTAAATATAATTTACGCAGACAAGATGTAACGTCAACAGTAAGATTTATCGTTTTTAATTTTATTGTCATTAAAAAGTTTCTCGGAGATAATGGTGACACCTCGTACGTAATATTACTTAATTGGTTTTAGTATTTGACAATACAATATGTTATTAAATTTTAAGACATATCTATACGGACACGGCTTTAACAAATTTCATGAAATTTAGAATGAGGTTTTTGGGGGCGATTAGTCGATCTAGATAAGATTCATTTTAGAAAATTCTAAAAAATAAATAACACGCAAAGCATGGGCATCTAGGTACTGCGGTAACCGTACTTTTACAAGTACGACACCTAGGGGTTTCTGTAGTCAGGGACTAATATACCTGAAATTTAGGAAATAACATGACTAAACCTATCTACACGCAATATATGAATGCAGATGTTTAATTTCACTGCAAGGAGGTCTTGACTCCACGACTCCTGCAGCGAAACTCTTCCTCAGCCTTTCAAAATCAAGTTTTCAAATGATGTAAATCAATTTTTTTGAATATTCGCTTCAAAGAGGAGATTTCATCTGCCAGTTGTACATTTTGAACACGAGGTACGCCTCTTCACCATGAAGGCCTCGGTCGCCACAGTACTTTGCGTGAAATATTTTAAGTCTCTTTTCTTTTCTTATGATATGAGGCAAACCAGCAGACAGTGAACACCAGGAGACCACCTCATGGTTAGTACCCACCTTGCCAGCCTTGATATCTTAGCACTCTCTCCCATAGATTCGGAGGAAGGAGGAGGTTTAGGCTCCAGTAATCTCACTCACCCGGGAAAAGCACAAGGCTGATTTTTTAGATCGTATCGATGGAAACAATTAAACGATTGCTAAATGCTGATTTTCTGGTAGCCATGGTATTACTCCGGTCGAGCCGATCCATTCCGACCTAAGTTCTCTCTGTCATAACCCTGTTTCTACAGGTTTTATATAGCCATAGATATCATCATCAGCCTATCGCAGTCCACTGCTGGACATAGCCGTCTCCAATTTTGCCACAGATATATTTATAGCTATTTAAGTAGCCTGTAATATTTCTCTAGTAAAGAATCTTTCTCTAGGAAAAAATCTTTTATAAGTTTTTTTCAATGCTGAATTAAGATGGTTGATTTTTTTATACAATTACTTTTTATTATTATTAGTATTTTAATATTTTCTTAAATATTTACTCATTTGTATAGTTCTAAGATATCATAATGAGAGAAAATAAAGAGATTTATTATTATCATATTACAATTGGATACCAGAACATTGCGTCTTAAAAAATATTTTTAGTCTTTTTACGTAAATGGAATTAATTTTGCAAGACCACATTAGAACATCTTTGAAATAGTAATTCTTGGTTTCAGTTATCAAAATACAGTACATAGATTTAGTAACTTTAATGTATTGAAACAGTAACTTAGTTAATTATACTTTATTTTTAGGTATTACTCTAAGTAAGTTTCGAAAGAAAACTTAGCTCCGTCGATTTAGCCGTTAGCAAAGTAAGACAGTTTACGGATATGGAACCAGTTAGACTGATTTATTTTAGCTACTTCCAGTGAAATTTACTTAAGAGAAATACTGTTAAAACTGCTACTGTTTTTAGAAGTTTTTTTTCTTTTTCTCCGAATTATTTAAAAAAAATAAACTGTTAGACATATATTTGTTATTTATATATCTTCTCTTTCATGTGGATAATCTCTCGCTAGTTATGGTCAAGATCACGGGTGAGAGTTTAGGAGAAAAGTACTATAGTTTTGTTGCGCGGAAGGGAACAAAAGAACGCTTGTCTGATAGTTTTTTTTGCAATGTTACCAAATCAAACGATCAAGCCTACATGATTCTAGCAGATGCAAGTGAGAGAACCCGGTGAAATAAGTTTTGCTTAAGGTTACATTCAATTTCGTAACATTGCTCTCAAAGTTCTTCAAATCAATTGGAATGAACCTATTCGATTAGACAGTACTTCTTGTAATAGTCTTAAAAATGCATTCAACCGCACCACAACCAACAATGCTTATCTCATGAGACTTTAAAATAAATGTTATACATTGTTAGATTAGTTTAAATAAATTTGCCATGTTCCCGCGACAATTCGACTAAGTGTGGCTTGTGTTAAATTGTCAATCCTCGCTCACTTGTTACAAAGTTGAATTTATGTTATGTTACAGAGGGATTTAAAGTTTTAAATAGAATATATAATATATACGGAGGTAAATTAGATCTCTTCTCAAGGATTCATCTATAAAGTTAACACTATAAAAATCTTGACAATAGGTTTCAGGCCAGAATTTATGACTATGGTTCTATTCTAAACGGCTACACATGTTCTCTTATTTCTTGACCTCTATCGTCATTATATATACTTACACACCTTGAAAGGTCATAAACACATACGCAATATTAGATGCGTGTAGTTTGATAGTAAAATGTAAAACACAAATTAAGCATTCCTAAATAATGTTTTGTTTTATTTCTTTAGCGAATTTATCAACATTTAAGCAAAAAGCAAGTGGATTCATCACTAAAAACAAAATTTTTAAACTTTATCACAAAAAGAAATGTACCATTTAGTATAATCAATCAAATCGAAATACGTTTTCAACTTAACCCGTTAGCGACGACCACAAAAACATTTCGACAGCGAACTCTTTTGAAATTCCGAACGAGCCCGAAACAAAAGAGCTAATTTTCCATTGAACAAAAACGAAGGGCTGACGAGGGGAAAAACAACAGAAATCTTTTCCATTCTTCATTGCAGGAAGTGACAAATACTCTTAGACGGGCGATAGCAAACGGCGTGAAATTAAAGTACAATGCTGCCCGCAAAAGCATAAAAAATACTATTTTTAACTCTTTTAAGCTCGTGATCTTAATTAGGGTCAGAGTGAATTCCATTATTTGCGTTAAACTTAACCTTAAATAGCACGATGTAATTGTGAGGTGCAAAGTTGAGACCTCAGTTTCTTGTTATGAGTGCCATTAAAGTTTACGAGTTTTAAGATAGAAGCTACGGTGAATGTCGCTTGTCTTATAAAATTCAGTGTGATGTAAAGATAATTTCATAAGAGCTTACAATTTATTGCATATATCATTGTTACGTCATACATCATTTAGTAATCTACTGCAAAGCTCACAACTGTTGTTAAAGTAGCACATTTTTAATGATAATCCTTCATGAATTTTTCATTAAGACTGAATATAAAACGAATAATTTAACATAAACAAGAGTTTTGTTTTGGTAGGCATCAAAATCTTAGGTGAAACAAGGGGTTCCAATACGTTATTAATATTTCAATTTTTTTTTGTTGAAAATTTATTCATTAACTCACTGCAACATTATTAATCCAAAACAAATCAGGAACTACTACCTCCTTACTCGTAGACAAATAATATAGGAACTTTGTCAATTGTTGCGAAAGTTAAGGAAATAATAGCTATTAAGATCACTTTATCCTTACTATATTATTTCTTGATTTATGTTTTGTTCCCAAAATAATAATACGCAAGCCGCTCTACAGATTTATGGTTCTAGATGATGATGTAATCTCCGAAGGTCAAGGAAACACGGTCGGTTAGCGGACCCCAATAATGGTCCCTTAACTGGAGTAAGTTGCATTCCAGGAAAAATGTAATACGCTTTGGCATTCAGAGGGTTAAGCCCAGGTATTTTGTTGCTCCAGTAATGTGAATTGTTCACTATTTTAATTTGTTGGAATGGTTTTGGACTTCTCGTAGTAAACCATGACAGTTATATATTAAGTTTTCTTCGTGAGCGTAGGGCTTAAACCAAATGATCTCACATTATGCTGAAATGCCTAAAACCACCGGCTTTGCGATCGATTGCTCACAGTAATCGCATATTCTCGTGAAAGGTAATTTGCGTAATTTTGGTGGTCGTTGAATCTGCGTTGAAAATTAAATGGATGCTTCGACACGATTGCTTTGCAGTACTATTAGTATGTATGCAATAGGTATGCATAATACTTAATACTTTTTAGCGATGTTAAAACAAATGCTAAGATATATCAACATTTGTTAAAGATTCATGAATGGAATTTGTGAATTAATAAATAAGAATCAGAATAAGAAAAACTTTATTTGTCTTTATATTACAAAGTTATTTATAATTAATTATTAACAGCATTTAAACAATATGACAAAAAGACAAAAAGGTCTTGGACTCAGCATATGGATGACGATGCAGAGCATGCCAGCCGCTGTTATTCTGTCCAAGCCTATCATGACTAACATAACCTTAGAATAAGCACAATGACACCATCCCGACCACGAACATACTAATCACTAAACATATAAAAATTAATAACGTAGTTGTTACTACTGTAAACGTTATATACAGTACTGTCACACAAATACACGTCCAAGAAAGTCCCAGTACATAAAATTGTGTGAGCAGATAGATGCCACGAACACAGACAAATGCAAGACTTTATTGAGTATGCACCTCGGATTGCCTAACCAATAACCATCAGCTACAGCTTGATTTGAATGGCCCTAATTTTAGATGTAACATGGCTGGGGGTAGAACATTCCAGCATTTAGAAGCGACTATCTTGAAGCAACTCCTAGTCCTACATAGTGAGTGCTTGGGTGGGAGTAGTAAGCGGTTACGTGACCTTGTTTCAGTAAATATGACAACAGTTATTTGTGTACGTCAGACGACCACGCGAGTTTGTCATAGAGATAGCTAGGAACTTTATTTTTAATCAGACATCTGACAAAACACGAAAGCTTTAGAGTACGCTGGTTAATCATATTCAAAATTCCCTTTTTATTTAGGTATGGTGATATGTGATATCTTCTAGAGATGTCAAAAATGAAACGCATGCATTCTGTACTCGTTGAATAGCGGCTATAGTTTCTTTAAAAAGGCATGGTCCGTAGACGATGTCGCAGTAATCTAGATGCGATAAAACCAAACTTCTACACAGCTGTTCTCGCACTAATGCTATCTGTAGAAGTGATTTCATGAAAAGGGACAAAAGAAAAAATATAGATAGAGCTACTCATAAATCATGATTATTTTATTTGCAATTGAAAAATAAAGAGTTGAGAATTGTTCACAACTTTGATAGTTAGTTAGCCATATATATTTAAAAAGACTATCGCGTGGCGGATTGAGAATTTCAAGTATCAGTACCGCCATTTATTCCGTGGGTTTTTAAGAGCCGACCAAGGTACTACGCAAGTACTACATCACTGCAAACAAAAGCAAATCTTGAAAAACCCCAATGTTAACCCATCCGGCTAGTGAGATATAGTAGGCTAAAACCTAGTTTCAAAGAAGAGGTCCATGCCAAGTAGTGAACTTTTAAAAGCTATTAATGATAAAGAAGGAAGGGAAAACAGGCACAATGTATTCATATTTATATGTGATAACTTATATCAGGAACCTGACTGACTGTCTTGACTGTCGTCTCAATCAGGATGCAGAGGCTGTGGTTACAAGCATACTCTTTTAGTATTGCCTTTTAAGGAACGAGTTAATTTAAAAGTTAGTACCAGCTGAGTCAAATTTACTTTCAAAAAGTAACAACAAAATAATTGACATACGCTGTGCGTTTAAAAGTTTAAAAAAGTATAATAAAAAAGTAACGAACCAATTTACTTTGAAGTTTGCATTTCAGGCTAAAATTCGATTACCTATAACGATTATTCAGTTAAAACTGTTGGCACTGGCACTTTTATTTGTTTTTTTTTTTTATTAATTTGTGGTTTGACAGTTTGATGATTGTTAACAATATTTATCTTTGTTTAGTTTTCATATTCGATGTTATCATAATTATTTAAATCATATGAAAATTGTTTATCTGTTATTTCTATGATTTTAAGAACAGTATAACAGCAGAATAGAATGTGTAAATAATACAATGTAGAGAACATTGTATTATTTACACATTCTATTTAAATGTTCATAAGTATATGCTTAATTGGATTTGACATAACTTTAATTAAATTAACAATTATTTTTACGGGAATAAACGCGATCACTTATTAAAAGGTATTACATACCTCTAGTTAGTATAACTTTAAGTATCTCCTACATAACATAACATATCATTCAATCATTGAGATTTGTAATGAAACCCTACTAAGATTTTGTTTCATGTTTTTATGTGATTTAGTCTAATTTAGCGTTGAATTAGGCTTATTGATATTACAACCTCACTTGTCTTTTTTTGAGATTAACCTCACATTAAATTCGTGCTAAGTAATTTTTTCGTTGATTTCCACAGTGAATGTAGATAATATATTTCCTATATTCCATAAATATCCGCCTTTATCTGCTATTTCTGTCTTGACCTTTGAGGCGTAGTTATCTATGTGCAGGTGAAACGTCAACTCATTGCACTCTTGTACTACAAAAAATTATATTTTTTAACATCTACAATGGAAAAGTTTTAAATATAAGTCCTCGGAGTCATGAATCCTTAATTTCTTATCAACCTGTCCAGGAATATGATAAAAGAAAATATAAATCAGAAACTAAATTTATTCTCGAGCTGTCTTCTCAGATCACCAGTCCAGTCAGTGGCAGTCAATGCATTAAATTAACCAGCAAAGACCAGCTCGACGTAGTCGTTTTTTCATAAAATCCCACATCGAAGCGGTAATTTATAGACGCCGGTTCTATTCAGTTTTTATTTGAAAGACACTTGCGACGATAGTTAATATTTAGTACTTGAAAAGGTATAAAGTTTCTTTCAATATCCTATTATATAATTTTATACGTTAGAGTTTTTTGCATGTAAAGTCTATTTTTTTACGTTGCAGACTAAAACTTACAAGAAAAAGTGTAATATATAACAGATTGTATAATACACTTTGTTTGTGTTGTCACTTTTTTGTTGTTAAGTTTTTATTAATGTACATACCTATTGGATAGCTATGCTTTACTATTAGGTTCTTACATATCAAATTGGCGTTTTGTCGCACTGGCCACTTTGATTTGAAATATATCCTCTTTGGTTAAGAATTCCAAATTCAAGTTATAATACAAATCAAACAAATAGTGTATTTGAGTTTCGAAATCAGTCATTCATTTGTTTTTTTCGTCATTAGTTTTTTCTTTGGCGTCGCTCATCTCGCACAATTTAAAACTTGAAATATCACTCAATTTACGAGTACGATGTGTATGGCGCTGATGTCGCAAAATAAAACACTAAACATTTTTGGTTCCAACGTTTTAGTTCTGGGAATTTCGACCTTCATAACAAGCCCCGTGAACGGCCGGAGACCAAAGTGGATAATGAAGAATTAAAAGCAACGCAAACCACTTTCTGAATCGTGCAATAAGATTTCTCGCGCCGATTGACATATATACAACTTCCCAACATCAACCGTTGGGCAGTAGCCCGCCAGGCATGATCACCTCGCCTGGTCGGACACTCGTTCCTCCACAAGTGCATACAAATACAATAACAATGGTACATACTTTGATTAATTAAATATATTTTACAAAAAAGACTTTATATTCCTCCCATACAAAACGCCAATTTTACATGTAAGCGCCTAATATTTGCCGGCTTAAATGGCGTCAAACCACGGCCACAACTTTTCGATGTTTTACACCAAATGAGGTAGTTTAGCTTCCTTACCCTAAACTTTTTGGATAAGGGAGACTAGAAGGGCGAGAATTCTGTGACCTGTAATAAATAGCTTTTGAGTTGCAAGTATCACGGTAATCATTTACTGTCAAGTGATCTATCCGGTCGTATACATATGTGTGATATATATGTATTTATGTGTAATGAAAAACATTGTTTTATCATCGTTCTGATTACCATAGTACAAGCCCTGAATACTTTGTAATCAAACTACCGCGTGTAAGACTAGTAAAATTATTACCACGTATACATCTTTGTTACATTTTTTGTACAAAATAAATATTTAAATAAATAATCGTAACGTAACGTTACGGTAACGTTTCAATGTGTACTATCTTTATTAGTCAACTTCTACTAGAAAGCGTGGTAGGAAGTATCGTCTAGTATCTGGCCTGGAATATTTAATACTAGTTGTTGCCCGCGGCTCAACCCGAGTATATGTCGATTATCGTGGCAAATAGTAGCCAATATGTTATATATAAACTATATTACTGTAAAGTTTCATCCAAATCCGTTTAGTAGTTTTAGCGTGAAAGAATAACAAACATCCATCCATACTTCCAAATTTCGCGTTTATACTATAATCTAGTTGTTACACGCGGCTCCGCCCGCGTGTATTTCGATTATCGCGGCAAATAGTAGCCTATGTGTTATTCGGATATATATGCTATATAACTGTAAAGTTTCATCCAAATCCGTTAAGTAGTTTTTCTGTGAAAGATAACAAACATCAATTCATTTGCGTATACTATGTGTCAATATTTCGGCTTTTTCAATGGTTCTGAATTTTTGTCTTAATACTGAAGGTGCGGAAATGCTAGGAACTCTTCAATGAAGCGTGTATTCTTCCAAATGTAAGTACTAATTTTATTTCTTAATATAACGTATCACACAGAAAATGGTGGTAGGTACATCGGTGCAAGCGAGCAAGTTCGTTAGAAAAAGTAAGTTCACATGTCATTCATATGTAGATATGTGTTACGAGTCTTGTGAACTGCGCCATCTCGTGGGGATGTGAAGAGCTTGTAGAATCTTCAACAAGGTAACTGACCACTATCGATCGTTGTCATCTTATCAATACGGAAACGTCTAACACCTCTACAGGCCAATAGAGGGCAGTAATCTCAACATACTGGCGGCCCTTGAGAACTCCAGGTCTCAAGATGATGAGGAAAGCTTACGACGGCTGGTTTTATGATGGAATTGGTTTCAATTCGGTGACTGGCAGCGGGCAAATTTTTGAGAATGCTCGCTTTATTGATCCAGCCGCTGTACGGATACTTGCAACTCTTGAAATACCGTCTGTGCCTGGAAATACAGTCTCGATTCTTCCCAAGCGCCATTTCAACGGAGGTAGTTTGTCGTCCTTAATAATGACCATAGTATTAGGCTTGATATCTTCATGGTTTTCTTTCCATTTTGTTCTTCTTTGGAGTTCTGAAACGTACTCACGGGACCAGCGACTCCAAAATTGTGTTCTAACACGCTCAACTCTTCTGTAGCCCGACAAGTAGTGCGCAGACGAGGGCATCGTGTCTTCGCTGGCTGGAGAAGTAAGTTGTCGACCGATGAGAAAGTGCGCTGGCGTGAGTGGCGCGAAGTCGGTCGGATCTGAGGAGAGAGGACATAACGGACGGGAGTTGAGGATAGCTTCAGTTTGTACCAAAACAGTATAGAATTCTTCGTATGTCAAGTTTACGCTACCTACTGTTCGTGTTAAGTGATATTTACACGATTTTACCCCAGCTTCCCATAAACCGCCAAAGTGTGGAGCGTAAGGAGGGATGAATTTAAAATCGATGTCATTATGCGAGGTAAATTCGAGCACGGGTTCTGAATGTTTATTTATAAAATCAGTGAACTCCTTTAAAGCCCCCACAAAGTTCCTACCATTATCCGAAAAAATCTGTAACGGCTTTCCTCTACGGGATATAAATCGTTTCAATACCATTACATAATTTTCAGAAGTTAAGTCGGTAGCAAGTTCCAAATGCAATGCATGAGTTGCAAAACAAACAAACAAACACAAATAACATTTTATCAATTTAGAACCTCTGCCCTTTTTGTTAAGTATAAGAAAAGGCCCTGCATAATCCACGCCGCAGCGTAAAAATGGAAAACCTGACTGTAGTCTTTCAGCAGGAAGGTTACCCATTAGAGGTTGAATAGTCCTACCAATCATGCAAGTACACATCACACATTGTCGGCATATCTTTCTGGCTAAATTTCTACCTCCAATAGGCCACCAACAATCACGAATATGCGATAAAAGTAATTGAGGGCCAGCGTGCATCAAATTAATATGTTCGTGGCGAAACAAAATCAATGTAAAATGATGTTTACTTGATAATAACTTCGGGTATTTTTTGTCATATGCAAATTCTTTAGAATTTGATAGACGACCACCGACACGGATAACTTGATTCTCATCAACAAACAAATTTAACCCTGTTAAACTGCGTGATAATTTTATTTTTGATTTGGTAACCAATGCGTGATATTCACTCGGAAATGATTCTAACTGAGCAACTTTAGTTAAATAATCAAGTGACTTTTGCAACTCACCAACAGATAGCGCTCCAGTTAATCGTAAATTAGCTTGTTTATTTCGTGCGTTATGAATAAAACGGAACATATAAGCGCAAGCGCGTTGCAATCTTTTATATGAGGAAAATCTCTGGAAATTAAAAACACATTTTGTTTCAATTTGAACGGGCACAGATATAATATCCTTCTGTTTTAATTCTGGTATATCTGGATTAATAAAATCTTGTTGATTCTGTGACCAACCAGTTACCTTTTCATGTAAATATGAGGGTCCATTCCACCACAGTGATGAATTAATTAAATCCTTAGCGCAAACCCCCCGTGACACTAAATCAGCAGGGTTTTCTTTACCGGGGACATGACGCCATAATGTATCACCAGTAAGATCATTTATTTCCACTACACGATTCTGTACAAACGTCTTCAGCATTCGAGGTGAGATCTTAAGCCAAGCGAGCACTATAGATGAGTCCGACCAAAATACAACGTTATTAAAGTGTAATTTTAACGATTTTACAATTTTTTCATACAATTTCGCACCGAGTAATGCACCGCACAGCTCCAGACGCGGAATGCTAACCGGTTTGACTGGCGCGACACGACTTTTTGAGCATAACAATCTCACAGTGACGTCATTATCAATGCACGTTCGAATGTAGGCACAAGCTCCGTAAGCCTGTTCGCTAGCGTCAGTAAAAATATGCAATTCAATTAATCTAGGATCGTTACAAATGACGCGTCGAGGAATACGTATTTTAGGTAAGGTGTCAGTCACAGAAATTAGAAAAGTATCGAAATTCGCCCTTATTTCATGAGGTAGTAAATCGTCCCAACCGATTTTACACAACCAAAGATTCTGTAGTAAAATTTTAGCTGTAATTATAATCGGACTAAGTAAACCTAGTGGATCATATATTTGTGAGACGACTGATAAAATTGTACGCTTAGTAATGTTTTCCGTGGGTTTACTTAACTTGGTCGTAAAGTAAAATTCATCATTTTGATTTTGCCAGCCTAAACCTAAAGTTTTACTTGAGCAATTTTCGCCTAGAGATAAATATTTCAATTTGTCGTCATTGTTTCCGAATTTAACGACATCTGACGTGATATTCGGTGAATTAAATATCCACTTACGTAATGGAAAACAACCAGACATACACTGCTCACTAACTTTATTACATTTTTCGAGTAAATGGGATAGACTATCATCTCCAGTAATCAAATCGTCAACATAAAAATCTTCTAAGATTGTACGCGACACCTCGTCATCCTTGCACTCGATACCTAACTGACGTAGGCAGCGCATACTGAGATAGGGCGCGGACGCAGTGCCGTACGTCACTGTATTAAGTTGATACACACCGAGAGTATCAGTCGGATTATCCCGCCATAAAATCAACTGTAAGTTACGAAGATCGTTTTGAATTAATACTTGTCGAAACATTTTTTCAACATCGGCGCACGCAATATATTTGTATTGACGAAAGCGTAGTAAAATAGAAAATAAATCGTTTTGAAGGGGTGGACCAGTCATTTGAATGTCATTTAACGAATAACCAGATGACGTTTTTTGACTACCATTAAAAACTGCTCGTAATCTAGTAGAGGTACTGTCGCGAAAAATACCAAAATGAGGCATAAAATAAAATGGCGGTGAATAACTATCAATGCGCGTCATGTGTCCCAAGCTTAAATACTCCTGCATGAAGTTATGATACAATTTTTTATGCTCTGGGTTGCGCTCTAATCGACGTTCTAACGAAAGAAATCTTTGCTCAGCTACATTGTAGCTGTCACCCAATAAACTAGGAAAATCCTTTAATGGAATGCGCACTGAAAAACGTCCGTTGTCTCCACGTATTGTCGTTTCAGAAAACAGTTTTTCACAGGACTTCTCTTCAGGTGTAAGAAATGCAGTGGATTTGTTTATTTCTTCGATTTCCCAGAACTTTTTTAGTTGTTCATTTAATTGAACAGTCTGCGCAATATTACACTGGGTTTTTTTTGTATTTAAATAAACATTGTTTAAAGGACCCGAAATTATCCAACCTAATGACGTGTTTTGGAGATATGGTCCTTCAGGACAACGAATCCTACCTTCAATTATTAAATCCCAAAAATAGTCAGCTCCTACCAATAAATCTATTTGACTTGGAATAGAAAATTGGGGATCAGCGAGTTGAATATTCGTAGGTACAGATATTGAGATAGCATTTATGTCAACTGTAGGTAAGTTACCTGTAATGTTAGGTAAAACTATACATCTCATGCGTGAATTATAGTTTCCGTATAAAGATTTAATATTTATTTCACAGGATTGGGTTGATTGTGTTACCGACTGTCCAATCCCAGTAATATGAAAAGTGGACTGTATGGTTACTGCGTTTAATTTCTTATAAAGCGAATGAGTAATTATGCAGTGTTGACTGCCACTATCGAGCAGCGCGCGAGCTTTGTAAAACGTGTTGTTTTCACCGGCAATCTCAACTAAAGCGGTAGATAATAAAACCGGTTGTAAGGTGCGATTATTGTTAACAAGACTAGCGCTGTCATTGCGTTGTTTTTGTATATATGAAACTGTTTGTAAATGTATAGACTGCTCGGAGTCTGGGTGTTCGAGTACTTTAGGCGTTTGTATTACAGTAGCTATAGTTTGAACCGCAGAGCACTCGTTGTGTAAAATACTATTATGCTTCTTATTACACTGTCTGCAAGGACCAAAGTAGCAATCATTAAGCGAATGACCCGCACGTAAACAATTACGACACAAGTTAAGCGAATCAACGAATTTAAGTTTATCTGACATATTTATAAACGTATTACACGAATAAAGCGAATGATTTCCCTTACATGACGGGCATGAACGTGTACGTTTGGTATTTTTATTATTTTGTGTTGTAAAAAATGTATGAGCGGTGTTTTGAGATTTTCTAAAATGATTATCCTGTGTAGGCTTCATATTGGAGGTAGAAGACGAATTTGCTTTTATCATCTCCAACATGTCAGCTTTGTTTTTAAGGAAAGAAATAAGGTGGGACAATTTAACTTTTTGATGTTCACTAATGTTGGTAGTTTTATATTGTTCCCAATCCCTTTCAAGAGTAGCATCCAGTCTTGACACAACCAAGTAGATGATAAGGGTATCCCAATGAGTTGTTGGTTCCCCTAGGGATTCTAGGGCGCGTAAATGTTTTAAAATGGTATCAGTCAGTTTTCTCAAGATTGGAGCAGACTCTTTATGAACATGAGGCAACGTGAATAAAGCCTTCACATGATTATGCACTAACAATTTACTATTATTGTATCTGTTATTAAGCAAATCCCAAGCGATTGGGTAATTCTCAGAGGACAAAATTAGCGATTCTATTACTGCTGACGCACTACCGGTAACAGCAGATCGCAAATAATGGAATTTTTGTATGTTATCCAATCGCTTTGAATGGTGTATCATCGAGACAAAGGTATCCCTAAACTCAAGCCAGGTGGAGTATGAGCCATCGAATTTTGGTAGCGTAATAGTAGGTAACTTTATAATAGAACTTGCATTGCATTTGGACTCATGCTGAGAGTCACCAAGAAGCTGTTGAATGATAGACATTGCGGTAAAATATGAATTATCAAAGGATTCGCGATGTTCTAATTGGGCGGCTACGTCATCAGATGGTACAAGTTCTTCAATTGCAGTTTGAATTGTATCAAAATCGGTAAGTATGGATTTACCTGTCTCTCTACGTAGTTTTAGTTCTTCGATTTGTCTTTCAGTTAATTCAATATCAGACAAGGAGTTCACAAACTTTACAAACAAGGTCAGTTTGCCCTTAATAGTGCCTCGTTTTTTTTGAAGTTCGCGATATGAGGTTTCATATTCACTTTCCTTGGGCATAATGACGGCCTATAAAGAATAAAGGGTAAATACTCACGGTTGTCCAGTACGACTAGGTAAATATAAGATACCTACAACGTGGCGATATAATGCGCACCAACGTTAGGCGTTAGGACGATACACTGTATTCACTAAGAAACAAATACGTTTTAGTACAAATACTGATTGGAAAGGTAAGGAGAGGTATATTTACGACCCAACTTCCGTGTCTTCCTTCCGTTCTTAGGCGACTTCCTTCAGGATCCGGCAACGAAGGTCCATGTCAATATTTCGGCTTTTTCAATGGTTCTGAATTTTTGTCTTAATACTGAAGGTGCGGAAATGCTAGGAACTCTTCAATGAAGCGTGTATTCTTCCAAATGTAAGTACTAATTTTATTTCTTAATATAACGTATCACACAGAAAATGGTGGTAGGTACATCGGTGCAAGCGAGCAAGTTCGTTAGAAAAAGTAAGTTCACATGTCATTCATATGTAGATATGTGTTACGAGTCTTGTGAACTGCGCCATCTCGTGGGGATGTGAAGAGCTTGTAGAATCTTCAACAAGGTAACTGACCACTATCGATCGTTGTCATCTTATCAATACGGAAACGTCTAACACCTCTACAGGCCAATAGAGGGCAGTAATCTCAACACTATGTTTGCTGTAATGTGCGAGAAAATAATAAAGTAATACATAGCTAGCACTCGCTTGTCAAAACGTAACGTTTCAAATTGGTCGCGTTATCGATGGGAACTACTCTGCCGCAACACAGTTTTAAACTAGTGCCGAGGGTAGATTTCGCTATTTGATGTTACCTATTATACCACAAACGTACATTTTGACAATTATCTATTTTGTGAATCCATGTATAATTAAACCTGTGAAGTAAATTTAGATATTCGCACAATAAGTAAAAATAAAGTGATGAAAGGACGTTGTTTGCTTGCGAAAGAGCTGTCGGTTACTTTAACTTCGTAATGTGGGTAGGTACACGTACGTAGGTGTAGCAGTTGCTTGAAAAGATATTGTGATAATAATTATTCTTACACACTGTCATTTTTTTTGCTGTGTCGATGAATATTTTTTACTTGATATAGTGTACATTGATACTTGTATATAGTGTGGACATATACTCATAAAACTAGTGTTAAATAGAACACAAAAAGATTGATAAATTTATATCAGAAACGGATATTCACAAACATACAATAATAAGTTAATAATGAACTTCCCGATCACAGATGAAGAAACAAAATCATTCGTACGTGTATTCCAGTAAGTGATATTTAAAAATAACTATAAAATTTCAAAATTATTTTATTGACAGTATTATCGTAGATATATATAGTACAGCTTCGTACGTGCGAGTGAGAGAGTAAACATTTTTTAATACTTGCATGAATTTAGTGGGAATAAACTGTAAATATATGACTCCATTGTTTTTTTTTTGGTTTATTGGTTACCTATAAGTAAAATATAATTTCAGAAATCATTCAATTTAAGGTCAGGTTTATAACTACTGCCATACCGATTAATCTCAAAATTAAATCGAATTAATCGGTTTGGCTGAACTTTAAAAGTATATCATATAAAAGTATTAGACGACAAATTAAAGGATTTCAAGTCATAATAATATAAGTGTTCTTTTGATAATGCGGTTGATTTTCATCTGGTTTGAGTTTGTGAAGTGATCTAACTTCTACACAACACGATTCGTATGTGCTTGAAATCATTGAAAAAATCTTATCAGACCTTTAAATGTGTTTCTGTATCTGCCTACATTATTGTCTTGCATGGTTTCGTCTATTTTAGAATGGGATGATAATGAAGCATCACAGATTTTTGTGTAATTATTTGGGATGGAATATTCTGTGATTAATGTAAACGCAGCTAGTTGTTAAGTTTCACGTTTATTAATGTTATACCGTTATATTATAAGTCAGGATAATATGTTCGAATTGTATTGAATTTTGTGGTAATCAATAAATGAAAATGAATTTATCTTTACTTACAAACTTTCGTTTATAATATGAGTAGGATTGGGTGATAGTAGTAGTACTGTCATATCATATAATAGTAGTACTAGTAGTAAAAAAAGTTTTTTTAAGGTTGATTCGAATATTCGAGTTAGACTGCACTAGATATTGATTTTCAAACACTTTTAATTAAAGCAAACCCCAAAGTTAGTTGTATCGGTCGTGCTAAAGTTGTAAGTGGAAAAGTTTAAGTAGAAGATACCTGATCTTACTTCTCCGCTTAAATACTGAAGTGATAATTTTAAATGATTTTTAGATGTCTATATTGAAACCTAATAAATAGTCTCACGTTTCTACAATAATTTAAATTAACTTCTGAGAGAATAGAAAAGTCTATTAAAATTATACATATACCAATACCAATTGAATGAATAGACAGAGACAGACACACATCACACAGACAGTAATACAATACAAATAGCTATATATTTTATATGCATGTATACACACTCGTACATGATTTGAGGACTCCACTTTCACAAAAATATATTGAATAACATAACATTCTAAACGTGGTATGCAAAACCTGCAATATAAAATTGCTGATTGGGCAAACTTGTAGCATAGGCACACTTCTGTTTCATATAGACACGTGGTAGCGTGTCAAGCCAAATTCAAGCTAACAGTACTGGCGAGCAGCATCGTGTGTTATATTACACGAACCATTGAGAGCCACTTTTGACGCCCTTTTAACTCAAAAACTATTTAATATATACATGGCGGATTTGCCTCATATATTAAGATTTGCGAGATATATATTTCCCCAAAATTTTATAAACGTACCTCAAACGGCTATTTAGATATTAATAGTAGAATACAACTTACCGTGGGAGAGCCACGCTTCGGCATGAATGGGCCGGCTCGACTGGAATGATCCACGGCCTCACAGAAAACCGGTGTGAAATAGTGCTTGCGCTGTGTTTCACCGAGTGAGTGAAGATACCGAAGGCCCCGACTAGACCAAATTAAGTACAAACAAAAATAGTTTAAAATATTCTGGATGCTGGATAATTTACTCGAACATTATTATACCCCGTAAACGTAAGGACAAGCTGTAGATTAACAAAACCCATTTGGTATTTATTTTAAATAATAATAATAAGAATAATAACCTACTAATAATTTCAGTACAAAAAGAAATGATATCCTATCAAAAACATAAATGTGAAATGTTGGTTGTTGGTTTTTCCTTGGTTGTTCACTTCAACGACAAAAGAAGTGAGATTAAAATGACTGCCAAGTTCAATGGTCAGTCTTGAAGTTTATTTATGACAACATAAAATATTTTATAACAACTTAAAATATCATTTCTTCTTAAAACTCAAGAAAATTTATTGAAGCCTAAAGTCCGACTTGGTTAGTTTTCAAATACAGTAATGTTAATGTAGTGTTAAAACAACGGAAAAATCTCTACTGCACCACTAGCCATCTGCTGTCATTGCAAAGTGTCTCTAGTATCATTTTCCTAAGTCTGACTGCTTTATGTATCCATCGAAGAGCCACCAATGGATAGGTGCTATTAATCTTTGAATTTACTAACGTACAAACTAGGTAGCGATGACCATGGTCACAGGTTGATTTTCTAGAATATTATGTATTTTAACATAATAGCGCCTTACAGTCTACTGTGACACCCACAAGATGAATAGTAGTTATGACACCCCCTATTCATATAGGTACATAAACATACTATATTTTAATACCTGTTTATTGATGAATGCGTGCGAATATATTTTGGTATCTTACCAAACTTCAGCTGAATGAATGAATTACAACTGATATATATTAACAATCATAACTACATACTATACATAAATGAAAAAGTATGAGCTTCAGGGAAAATTATGTTGATGTCCAAACTTCATTAAAACATTATACCTGTATCTACACTTTAGAAGTTTAAAGTGAACTAACTATTTTATTATGAGCAAAAGTCATTCATATTATAAAGGTCGATCGGCTAGAATATATATATACGAATATAATTTAAATGCCCGTTTCGTAAACTGGAGTAATTCTGGCCATCAAGTTAAAATTATAGGGGGCCTCTTAAGTGCAGAATTCAATAAAGCTTATGTTACGCCTACACGAGCTCAGCATACGTAATGCCCTCGACGGGCAACTCAATATGAGTAAATAATTATTGATATGTTATACAATAATTTTGTTCAACAAATAATTTAAAAACTCTGAAAATACTCGCTACACTGAAATTTAAGTGGCACAATATTGTTTAGGTAAAACAAAATATTAAAGTCATCAACTGCATTGCAGACACCGACGCGATGCGGCAAGATGGTTTGCTGTCTGATACGGCGATTAAAGTATTGTTTCCTCAACTGTGACAGCTATAACTTAAAAGAAAGTGCTCAGATTTTTCTCAAAATTTATATATTAGCAAATAATCAACTAGCTGTTACAATTAAATTGGATTGTTGTTGCATGTTTTAACTTCAAAAATTACAAATTATCATACTGCCTTTCATCCTTTATTATACTCTAAAATGAAATTTGCTCAAATCCTTTTCTAGTGGGTGCTTACAACATAAATAGTAACAACTGTCGAAATTTCATGTCTGAAACCTTGCAATTTAGGCTCGGTGTTGATAAATCAGTCAGTCAGTTAAGGGAAGTAAGTTTATACGTAATGATGTATTTTATTATTATAGAAAAAGAAGTCGCTTCCGCTGTCTGTTGGCTTCGACCTTTTGAAGTACTCAACGAATTTCAATGCTGTAAGGGTTCGATCGGAAGAGTTGAGTGACACAACCTGATACCTTGATATATGATTTAATAGTTTCTTAATTCTAATAGATATATGGATTATATACCTTTAATCTAGGAATATCATGACATCATCATGAATGATTAATATGGTTCATCACATGACCATTACACCACAATGCAGTTTTTTGCAAATGTATGTGGATAGAGTTATTCAAAATAAAGGTTTATAATTTTATCATCATATATTAGGTAGTTTTTAAAAAACAAATACAATCAAGAATTCTCATTAGTGTGTGAAAAAATCTGTTAATCTGTTACAGAAGTTTTTAAAATTTTTCAGAAGTGTCTGAAGATAAAATACTATTATTATTATTTCTAACAGAAATTTTCATTTTGCTGCTACCACATAACTTTCTGTAACACGTATTGATATGGTTTCAAACTTCACGCTTCCTCCAAGTTGAAATTGCTGTTGAAGCAGTGGAAGAATATTAAGGTAGCTTGATGAATGCATAGTATTATGATCAGGAAGACTTGCACATGAAACATATAGAAATGTACCACTTCTTACTATAAATACTAAGCAGCGGACAAAATCATTAACATCAAAATTTGGCACTCATAATTATATTTTACAAAGAGTAAAGACATTTTTCTGTCTATAAAGAAGAATGTCCGATTTCCAAACTCCTTTCCTTCGATTCAAGCAATTTTTTCATTAAAATCTTTCTTCTTTGGATATATATACTCCGTGGTCTTTTTATTTACTCAGTTTGGTCCCGAATCTTTTTCATTTTGAGTTCAGAACAAAATGATTAAATTTAACGTTTCATCTAACCTCTAAATTACACGTTCAAACTTGGAAAAATTGTCTAAATACCCAAAAGTTTGGTTCAGACCCTTCGGGCTTTATGACTGTTTGGAAACTCTTATTTACGTTGTTAATTTATTTAGGGAAGTGAATATATTAAAAGTCTAAAAGATATTAATGTTCAGAGTTTACGATTAAGTAAGATTGAATGAAGATTTTAGCTAAGACTAATCTAGCAAAGTATATCTTATGCTCTGAAATTTCAATGTAAAATCTTGAAGACAGACTAAAATCTAGTTGAGTTTGTAATATTTTTATTTCAATAATTAAGTTGAGGTATTGTAATTATTTAATTTTAGACTGTATTTAACCCATTAAATAAATATCTTAAGGGTCTAAAACGTAGTATCATAATAATGTGCTTGTGCACTTTTTTTGCTAAATAATTGTTCGACATTTATTGAGGGTAGGAGTAAAAAAATATTTCCCGGAGGCTCGTTCAGCCGTGGTCTCTCGGTGAGGTCAATTTGCGTTTGCAGTTTACGATCACGGTGTCAGTAGTCATACTCCATTCTGTTTGTCGGAGCGTGAATCTGTCGAGTGGTACCCCCTAAACGTTTGGTGACCTATACATGTTAGTGTCTCGAGTTCGAGAGTCTTAGCCGAGCCCTTTGCGTCTTTTGTAACATATGAGTATTCGTGTCGTGATATTTACGTGTCCTGTTCTCTGTCTGCTTCAAACCTGCTAATGTTGAATATTAATCGAGAAGTCTAATATACAAAGAGTTACACTCACATTCCCCTAATCTTCAGAAATTTGTCGACCCCAAAACAAGAGTGCTTATCTCGGTAAGTAAAATACCCTAACAATTAGAAAGAAAAAGGTTAATATTACTATTTAACTTATCAAGCATGCTTGAAACTCAGATCAAATAAGCTTAAAAGAAGTGAAATTTATTCTCATAAAATTATTATCTCTTCAGTAAATTGTTATGATTGTACATTAAAATACACTAATTTAAAAGAGACAAGAAAGACAAAGATAAAATCGACCCAATAGACTGTACAGACACTTAAATAATAATAATAATAAATAATAATAATAAATATTTCGGACATCTAAACACACAACGCCATCTAGTCCCACGATAAGCAGAGCTTGTGTTATGGGGTACTAGACAACTGATACAAATACATATATACTTTTTTTTTGTAAATACATACATATTATAGATAGAACACACCCAAACTCCGAAACAAATATTTGTAGATCATACAAACATTTGGTCCGACCCGGGAATCGAACCCGAGACCTCATGATCAGCAGTCGCTCACGCCAACCGCTAGACCAACGAGGCAGTCAAAGTCAAAATATAAAGGTGACATCCTTGACTCGAGCTTAAGTTGTCACGCGGAGGCATTTCTCCACAATATCATTAGGTCCGACCCTTGAATCCCTACTGAATTCGCTTTCCTTGTTATCCGCGTCAGGTAAAATAGGCGCTGACCACATGGGACCTGTGGCTATTGAGCCATTATGCGTTAATGGATAGGAATTAATAATGCACGATAGTTAAAACCGATAGCCGGAGTGAAACCAACGTTCTGAACAAATATAGATCATAAAATATGCGCAACAGAGTGTGATATAAATTTGGGTCTTTAATAATATACAATAATAATTGACTAATCTGGTGGCTTAACTGGTAATCGTGACTATTAAGTCAGAGACTGTTTCGAATCGATTGCTATTCGGCCCCCAAAACCAAAATGCAATTGTCTTTCTACAATCGCTAACGCTATTTTAATTTATTATTGGCTTTTTTTGTTTTGTTTTTGACAAAGTGACTTACCGTTGAGAAACATAATTTCCATAATCTAGTATATGAAATCCTTGTGTCGCGGTGTTTATAACAAAACTCCTCTGAAATGGCTGGACAGATTTTTATGAATTTTTTTGTGCATCGTATAGGTCTGAGAATCGATCAACATCTATTTTTCATTCCCCTAAACGATAAGTTGACCCATACATTTTTTTTTTTTGGCATAACGTTTACCGGTTCAGCTAGTTTATTATACATACATATATATGTATATATTATAAAATGCCATCTATCTACAATACAGTCACTTTGTATTCTGTTGAAAAACAATTTAGATGGCGCATCAGTGAGCATTGCATTTTGGTGCCAAGTCACGGGTAGTCATCGAGAGTCGTGAAACCTAATAAAAGCAATAAAAATATACGTTGGTAACATTTAATAGTTTGGATATTAAGAATTCCTTATACAAAGACCAAAATTAAATAATATGATTTAACTACACGCTGTAAGGAACACTATATTCGATAAGGACAAGGGAAAAACGAGTTCTTATACGGGCTGTTCAGTTTTCCTTATCTTTTACGGGATTTTTCTCTCCATGTACTGTATTACATAGTAACTATTTTTTTATTGTGAATTTATTTATTTTTAGGAACACTTACAACGTATCGTACAATGATATCTCAAAATCTAATATACATTTTATTTTGATCTAGTATATGCATAAATAATATGTGTCCTCAGCTTCGGGCATTACGTAATAACTACCTTGAGAGATAATTATGAGATTAATGTTTATTACACAGAATAAGCACAATAATACTTAAAGGGATATTCATTTACAAAAAAATACTTATCCTATATATTGTAAAGAAAAGATAGAAATTATTAGTAAGTAGTTGATGTTCGCGGCTCCGCCCGCATATATGTCGATTATCGCAGCAAATAGTACCCTATGTATTATTCTGATGTATAAGCTATATTACTGTAAAGTTTTATCCAAATCTGTTCAGTGGTTTTTGTATGAAAGAGTAACAAACATCCATCCATCCATCCATACTTACAAACTTTCGCGTATTTAATATTAGTACGATAATTGCGAATTCTATTGCAAAAATTTGTATCTATTCGTGTTTTATTGCTAATTTTATGTGTTGTAATCAATTATATAAATAAGTGAAGCAATAACTATGTACCCTTTTTAAAAATATACGAACGAAAGAGTATGAATTTTGGAACAGTTAATGTTTATATAGATGAGAAGTGCAGAAATTAAAGGTCTTAAAATTTTCACAGAATCACTGACTACTAGTTGAAGCCCAGTGGCGAAATTATATTATATTTATCCTATTAAACTATGAATATTCATCTGCAAACGTTTACCATAATAAATATACGTTGTTACTCTTTAATTAATTTAATGGAAACTGTCTTGCGTCTAGCACAGTCGTGATAATATCAATTTAAGGGGCCATCCTGAGTTGGACCTAAGCCGCTCCTAACTGCGTTGGATGCGGTTTCTGCGTAATGCTTAAGACGTGATATAAAGCAATGGGCAGACAATGGGTTCCATGGTTTAATGGGTTTGGCTTAAACGCAAGTTAAATTCAAAGGAGGAAAACAGAATATAACTATATGTGTATAAGACAACAATATTTTAGGTTCTGTTGGATATCTAACATAAATCAAGTCATTGTAACTTCCTGAAGGCGATTCAATTTTTTCTCTTATAAAGCATAAGTAAATAGGTTATGTATATTCAAAACAAACAAAACAGAACAGAATATAAAAAAATGATCTTAGTTAGTTGAAAATGAAATTGAAATTTGTGACTTCATTTATGAAGTGTTTCCCAGACGCGAGTAGATTCCACTAAACGTTTAATAGTTTGTGTGTCCTCGTTAAAATCATTTACGCGTCAAAAGATCCTTTTAGCACTGTATATGATAATGAGAAGACAGTTACCTGGCTAGTGTTCCTATAAATTGGAACAGGAAGCTCTTTCGAAAAAGTTACGTTATAAAATCTATAAATAATTTAGTATTTATAATAAATATAATAACTCATTAATAAATGGTCAATTTTACGTTTCCTATATTCTTTTAGGCTATTAAATGTGGTTTGTGTAACCTTGCAGGCCAGCTCTATATTCAAGTAAAGCCCTTTCTTTACATCAATCGATTAGGAACCTGACCTATATAGATTTCTTTGTTCGTTTTTTGCGAATTTAAACTAAGCTCTCACTGATAAACCTAATAAATAAAAGGGAACAAAAACTCTCCTATATGATTACGGGTGATGGTTTGAATTACAAAATTAAAATGGAAATGATTTATAACTGAAAATTTTAAGTTTTGTAGATATCAGACTCTAAGATAAACCACAACTAGACTATCAGCCAAAAAGACCTGGCGGAACAATAAAGGTTTTTGTTTAGGTACAAAACTGTCACTGACAGACTATAATCCGATAACCCTATACCAGTCTCTTTTGAGTTTAAAGACATTTCATACAAAAGTGTTGTTGAAGCTCTATCTAAAGGACAGAACGCTGTCACATTGTATGAACAAACTTTTCGACTTTCAAATTCAAGTCATGCTCCAAAAGTTTCCAAATTAATCTAATACACAACATCCAGAAGTCAAAGCATTTCGTATTAAGTATAATTACTATTATATTTATTATAAAACGAATATACAGCGAAGAAGTGTAATTTCAAAATATAAAGGAATGTAAAGCTCTAATTAATTAGTGATTGCAATCTCTTTAACTTGTTCTTAAGAAATATTACAAGACTGCTATGGAAATTAGTCATTAATGCTAAGGTGAAATTAAAAGTTGAATAATTCTATTGAAAGAATGAGTTCCCGTTTAGCACATTTATCATTTGTGTATCGAAGTTTGACAGTTGTCATAAAATAATGAACATGACTCATATATACTCACTAACTAATACCCGACCTCAAATCTTGGGAATAATAAAGGCTAGGAAGATGAGATGTTGATATTATATACTCACATTGGTTTAAGGTTTTATATAACTCTTTTATACAGTGACAATAATTTTTGAAATGAAACCTTTTTTGGTAGGAGAAAATCTTATGAGTACGCGACACCGACATTCTGACATGACATTTTCGAAGTAAAAACTTCTTTGTCTGCGTTTAGCAATTTTTGATAGGGGAATATCTTATGGGTTCGTGTCACCGTCAAGCTGGTGTTTGATGTTGATAATTTTAATTTCATAAATCAATAATAGGTGCTCATAGCCCAGTTGCAATCGGTGATTAGAAACAATCACCGAGGGTAAGCAACGACGACACGGTCAGTACCTGGGTGGTTGACTGCTAGTGGCATGTTACCATGAGCGTTTCCGTGATTCCGAGGTCATGTTAAGCAGTCGGTCCCGATTGTTATTATAGGATAACGTCGTTCATAACATTTTAAGGTGTATGTTTTCACTTCTATCAGCAGTCCTTATTTTATTGGCGTCCAACTGGCGTCTCACTCATTTTTTATGCTGAAAAAAAGTAGTAAAGTAAAATAATTGTATAGGAACTATTTAGTAAGATTTTTGCTACACTTATAATTTAATGTGACTCAGACTGTAGTCAAATGATGACAAATCATAATAATGGTTTTTTTTTTTTCTACCACTGAAACATAATTTAATATAATTACTCTATGTATCTATATATGTATAATATTTATGTATTTACACAATAAAAAATGTGTATTTGTATTACTTGTTTAGTACCCATAACACAAGCTCTGCTTAGCTTGGGGCTAGATGTGTATTAGATGGCCGAAATCTTAATTTTTATTTATTATGTAATAATGTAACTATGACGATTACCAATAATATGTTTGGCCAAGAATGTCATACCTGCAACTAATAAAAAATCATTTAAAATAAATACGAAAGTAAAATGACTAGTATCATAATTGTGGTAATGTGACATTCATATATTTTTATTTCATTTTAAACTTTGTAAACATTCCCAAAATATACGTTCCGAAAGAAACACCACATTAGACATACACGTAAGTATATACCAATAAGAAATTTAGATCCTTAAAATCCGGTCTCAAAATAAATCACTTAATACGACACTCCAAAAATCCCACCTTACATTATTATTCGTGGGGCAAATACAAATTCGATCCGGTGCCATCTCCTTTAGTCTGTCACGACATTCTATTAAACGTACTCCAAACACATTTGCCCTTTTCGCTGAGGAAATTGGTTCTTCGGCTTATCTTGGGAAAAACCCCTATTTTGTATGTGGCACTCTTGGTTTATGGATGTTAGTAATTTAATGTAACTTTTAGAAGGGAATTCGTCAGACACTGAATTTTTAAAGGCGTCTCCTAATTCCGGATTGGGTTTGATTCGATTTCATTGTAAGCTAGATTTTTTTGTAGCACTTTTGTTTGGGATAATACTTTCTTTTGTTAAGGATTACGTAGGGTTGTCTAAAGTACACTAACATTTCTTATTTTATGTACATAGGAACTTCTGGTATTGAAAATAGCTATTCGACTATCATTCTGTCTATAGTTTTCAACGGAGTCGTCGTAAATAGGAGATATATATTATGTACGCTTGAAGTGTAAATGTGTGTCTCTCCATTGGATTAAAGAAAGATTTGGTTTGTTTTTTTTTTCTTGTCTTTGTTTGTACAGAATATTTTTATGGCCTGATTAACTAAAACTACTGCATTGTGAAACATATTCTAATCGTTTGATTTCTAAGAGATTTTTATTGGTAAAAAACTAAAATTTTCTTATATTTACGTATTCGCAGCTTAGTCACATTTATTAGAATTTTGGTATTTTTTTTTAAACTTCTTTAAATCTCGCCTACATAATGTTTGATCCAATGATTGATGTAGGTACATCATTCATCGTTTTAACATACATTTTATCGTCATCATTTACCATACAATTGATTGTATGTGATGTAACGGTAAACCCTCCAACAGTGACTACGTCACGACACAAAACAGTGTGTGGAAACTAACAAATCACATTTCCACATTGTATTAAATAAAACAGGGTGCGAAGGGGCCACGAAACCAGAGCATAATGATATTGTCAGTACTAAAAATACGACACAAAGAAGTTAGGTAATGTGATATGGAAATAAAACTCTGTTACACATTTTGTTCACAATTTATTTACAGACAGTTTACAGATTAGATACTACTAGCAATTCAGTCCGGCTTTACACGGGTTCTTAACGGAAAATATAATATAGCCTATGTTACTCTGAGAAGATGTGTTCAATTTTTCCGACGTCTTCAACAAATATCGTTATATTTTATTCAATGTACTAGAAAATTTAATAAATTTATACAAAAACCTTCCTCAAGAATCACTTCATAAAGTATTGTCAAAATCCGCATTAAAATCCGTGTAGTAGCTTTTGAGTTTATCGCGAACCGACAAACAGACAGACGCGGAGGAGGACTCATCACTGCAAATTGTAAAATAAAGATTTTACAATTTGTAGTAATGGTAATTAAATGCATAATTCATCGATGTCTGGTGAACGATTGAAGGTCTTCCCTAAATCGATTCGGATTTGAAGAATACCTATCGTTTTTGCGTGCCTTATTGGGCGTAGAATGAAGTTCAATAATATATTTCAATTATAATCTTCAGCTGTACTTCCCTTTTTTATATGTATGACCCTGCCAAAATGATTACTCTGCCTGATGGAAGGCATAAGCAGAATCCAAGAGTGGTGGTCACCATACTCATTGTGAATGAAGACAGTGCAACAATGCAGCATGATGACCCACACCAGGGAGGTCTAGTGATCCTTCTGCATCATTGAGCCTCCGGTTTCGCCCTCACCAAAGAAACGACAGCACGAACGCTGTCATTTTATGTTGATCTTTCTTACATTTAGATCAAGTTTTTCTATCGTTTCTATAAAAATATGAAGATCAATTTCTATGTCTTCGGTTGGTGGAAACTAGCCAGGTAACAGAGTACAATAAAGAAATAATCATGAAAAATTAATTAACTCTATTAGGGATAATATAAATCCGCTATTTTCATGGCTACATTAGAAACCTAGCAAGCGTTCTAACTTGTGTTATATATTGACAAGTATAGCTGTGAAATTGTGCTTACTACAACTACACGGTGTTGATTGGAACTAAAATAAGCGTGTGTGCGAGTTTCGCGTTCATATTTGTAGTGACGAAGGAAACTTTATTATCGCTGTATCTAGTGTTGATTAGGAGAAAAACAAGTTACTAAGTGAAACAAGTTATAAATAAAATAAAAAAAAAAAAATAGCCTTTATTTTCTACTACAATCTTTGCATAGATACATATAAGTTTTAATAGTATACATAAATAGATATCAATGTTTACATGCTTTCTTAAATCTAACCTTATTTGTAATTTAAACTTTAATTGTAATAGTCGCCTCCGCGGCGTGGGCCTCTCCTAAACCTTTCCATACACCTCTTTCACGCGCCAATCCCATCCAATGCGACCCACATCTCCGTTTAAAGATGTCTCTCCATCTTTTAATTGGTCTCCCTTTTTTCCTTTTCGAGTCTCTTGGTAGCCATTCTGTTACACGTTTTGTCCATCTATTGCTACCCATTCTGCATACGTGTCCTGCCCATTGCCATTTCAGTGCTCTCGTTCTTTTTCTAACGTCTATTATCCTTGTTTTCTTTCTGATGTTATCGTTGCTGACTTTATCTGTAAGTTTTAAGCCAAGCATGCTTCTTTCCATTTTACGTTGGCAGATAGCTATTTTTTCTTCGTCTTCATTTCTTAATGACCATGTCTGGCAACCATAGGTAAGGCATGGTAGTATCACTACTTCGTAGAGTTTTTTCTTGATGTTTATGTTTATAGAGCTGTTTTTCATAATTTCTTTTAAACTCCAATACTTCTGCCAAGCTAGAGTGATTCTTCTTTCTATTTCTTTTCTTGTATGGTTTTTTAATGAAATAAGCTGTCCCAGGTATACATATTCCTCCACATAATCTAACTTTTCGTTTCCTATTTTAACTACTCGGGGAACACCATTGGTTAAAATTTTTGTTTTATTTAAGTTCATAGACAGTCCAACTTTTTGACTTTCTCTAGCTAGTTCAGTGACCATACTCTCTAACTCTATAGCACTTTCTGCAAAAACGACAATGTCATCCGCGAATCGTAAATGATTTAGGAGCTCCCCATCCACCTTTATTCCCTTTGTTTCCCAATCTAGACGTCTGAATATAGATTCAAGTACGGCTGAAAATAGTTTTGGGGAGAGTGGGTCGCCCTGTCTTACTCCCTTTTGTATGGGGAACTCCGCACCATCACATTCTAAGCGTACTTTCGCGTGGCACTTTGAATATATATTATGGATTAAGTTTATATATTTTTGATTAACATCCTGTTGTCTGAGTGATGTCCATATAGCTTCGTAATGTAAAGAATCGAACGCTTTTGTATAATCTATAAAGCAGATATATACCGTCTTTCCATATTCCTTTACCTTTTCTATAAGTTGTGTTATGACTTGTATGTGATCTACAGTCGATTACCCTTTGCGAAAGCCCGCTTGTTCGCGCGGTTGATTTTCGTCGAGACTGTTTGTTATTCTGTTTAATATGATTTTTGAGAAGATTTTATATAGGTTTGTCATGAGACTAATTGGTCTATAATTACCCATATCGGATCTATCCCCTTTTTTGTGCAGCAGTATGATTGTAGATTTTGACCATTGTTCTGGAGTGCTTGTCGTTCTAAGGATGTTATTGAATAATGCTTGGAGAGGTTTCAGAAGTGAAGTACATAACGCCTTAAGGACCTCGTTGGTGATGTTGTCGTTTCCTGGTGTCTTGTCATTTTTTGTGATTGTATTGCGTGTTCTATTTCTGACCTCAGAATGCTTGGTGGCTCTGTGTTTGTTACCTCAGCACTAAATTCGCCAAGCTCTGTGCATAAAATACTGCAATCACTATTTGGGGCAGTGTAGAGTTTCCTATAGAACTGTGTAGCTGCGTTTATGATGTCAGGACGTCTTGACTGTATAATTCCTTGTTTGTTTTTAAGTTTCACTGACCACTCAGATTTATCGCTCAGCTTCTTGAACGCTTTACGTAGAGCTCCCAATTTACCTATGAATTTTTCAAAGGTTTTTTGTCTTATTGTTCTTTTTTGTTGTGTAATATTTATATTTATTTGTTTGCTTATTTTTGTTATTTCGCATTTTATTTCTTTTGATCTCCTTTTCGTGTATAGATACTTTCTCTGTTTTAAAAGGTTTTTTGTTTCTTCGTCTATATACTTGTTTGTATGCTTTTTCCTCCTAGGTAATTGTTTCAGAAATTCTTGAAATACTATTTGTAACTTGTTATATTGGTCCTGAACTACTGCACTTGTGTCAACGGCTTGCATGAATTTATTTTCCCAGTAGCTAGCAACATTTTCTGCTAAAGATGGTAGTGAAACAAGTTAGGGTTAGGTATATTATTATATAGTGACGGATAATAAGCATGGCCAAGTCATTCTTCAATACATTCTTTTGGTGCTTTTTTTCAAGTGAGAAAGTTAACCGCATATCAGCAAATCAAACGGCTAATTTTAATTGCAGGAATCGTCAATGTCAGTATTTTGATGTCCTTTGCAATATGAACTATTCACAATAGCTACCTATCTAGCCTTTATTATTCCTATAGCCTAAGATCATTTGGAGTTCATCATCATCATTAGCCTATCATAGTCCATTACGGGACATAGGCCTCTCCAATTGCACACCTCTTGGTTCGATCCTCGGCTTCTCGCATCTAGCTCCTGCCAGCTGTCTTGCGCAGATCATCACTCCACCTGGCCTGTGGACGACCTACACTACGTTTGCCGAGACGTGGTCTCCACTCAACAACCCGTTTCCTTCAACAGTAATCAGTTCTGTGGCTAATATGGCCAGCCCACTGCCACTTGAGCTTGCTAACGTTTTGGGCTATGTTGATGACCTTGGTTCTCTGCCGGATCACCTCATTCTTGATGCGATCCCTCAGAGATACGCCGAGCATAGTCTTCTCCATAGCACGCTGAGCGACTTTGAACTTGTGGACCATGGATCCACGTTTCGACTCCGTATCTCATGTCACGGGTAGGACGCACTGATTGAAGACTTTCGTCTTAAGGTACTGAAATCTGAGATCGGCAATGAAAAGAGCCGACGAAGTTTCCCAAACGCTGCCCAACCCAGCCGCATTCTCCTGTTCACCTCGTCCTCGTTGTTTCTACCTAACTACAAAGTCTGCCTGAGGTACATGTGTACCTTGTAAAATAATAAAATATGTATTTTGAACAACTTCGAGAACGACACTGTGTACTGCGACCGGTTTCGGTAGTACATGTTCATTGAACATGATCTTGGTTTCGGCCAAGTTCATGCGTAGTAACAGTAGTAAAGTAACTAATCGAGTCAAAGGCCTTCTCATAGTCCACGAATGTTGGACACAGTGGTTGATTATACTCTTCTAACTTCTGTATAATCTGCTGCACTATGTGGATGGGGTATATGGTGCCATATTCAATCAAGAATGCAGCTTGCTTCGGGGTTAGAATTCGTCGAATCTTCGCGCAAGATGGTTCTTGATGGCTCTTGAGAACAGCTTGTAGACATGTCTTAGAAGCGAGATGGGTCAATAGTTCTTCAACCTGGCCTTGTCTGCCCTCTTGAAGAACGAGATGGCCACACTTCTGCTCCATGCCTCTGAAGTTCTCGTTCGAACAAAAGAGCGTTAAAAAGCTTTCGGAGCTCCCTCAGTACAGGTTTACCTCCAGCCTTTAACAGTTCTGTTGTAACGCCTTCCTCTCCAGGGGTTTTCCCATTTTGGAGGCAATATGAAGTTGGCTACTGTCAACAATAATAAATATTAAAATAATAATAATTAATTACAAATTATCACTTAACTAACAATAACATTAATCATAAATTGTCAAACAGTCATTAATAATTTAGTCTATTACTAGATACCAAATAGTCTTTATAATAAATAAATAAATATTTCGGACATCTACACACAACGCCATCTAGTCCCAAGATAAGCAGAGCTTGTGTTATGGGGTACTAGACAACTGATACAAATACATATATACTTTTTTTTTTGTAAATACATACATATTATAGATAGAACACACCCAAACTCCGAAACAAATATTTGTAGATCATACAAACATTTGGTCCGACCCGGGAATCTATTAGCATTGGATGTTCAAATGATAAATAAAGTTATCATCCACATTTAAATGAACCTTAGCCATCACACTAATAAGTTCTAAATTGTCCAATGCTGAAAGCAGTCCATAGGCTTAATTTGTCATATTTACATAGTACTAAGAGATATTTTAAATCGTATTTGCATTATTGTGGCAAGATTTGATTACCGAACATCAGTATATTTCTATTTTAGACAAAAAAATTGAGAAATCTGTAAATAATTCCACCCAAAGTACAAAAATGTTCGTTTATATAAAAGCTTGTAGTACAAACCGAACAAACAATAAACAAATACCACAGAATAGTTACAACAAGTTTAACAGTTACCGGAGGCCCACCCCCCAATCCCCCCTATGATGGCGCAGTTGAAACAAATGCTACCCCAGGAAGGTACCAACTGCGCTAGCGTTGGAGAATCCCTCTCTGGGCGTCCGCACTCAGAACACAACACGCCTGAGCGGGGATGCCCAGGCTGCCCCTCGTATTCTGGGGGGGGCAAAACTACGCTCAATTATGCTCGGGGTAAGAGCAGTAAGATCATGGCACCCCCTACCACGCTGGTCGTGGACTTTTGCAACATCAGGGGATTGCATAGTAATCTGGATGCTGTCCATCACCACCTCGAGACAGCAAAGCCAGCCTTGCTCTTTTTGACAGAGACGCAGATATCGTCTCCAGCGGACACATCCTACCTCACATACCCTGGGTACGGACTTGAACACTCCTTCATAACTAAGGCCGGAGTGTGTGTGTACGTCAGAGACGATATCAGCTCTCGTCGCCTCAGCAACCTTGAAGGTAGGGACCTCTCCATCTTATGGCTTCGTGTAGACAGCGACGACCACCCTCGCGTCTATGCGTGCCTCTATAGGTCCCATAGCGGTGATGCCGAAACTGACCGACTCATTGAGCACATCCAGATGGCTACAGACTTCGTGCAGCAGCAGATCCCCTCCGCAGAGATCGTCGTACTTGGCGATTTTAATGCCCACCACGCCGACTGGCTCAGTTCCAGTAAAACTGATCATGCGGGGAGATCTGTTCATGACTTCGCCCTGGCATATGGCCTGACACAACTGGTTACCACGCCCACGCGAGTCCCAGATGTGGAGGGTCAGAATCCTTCACTGTTGGACCTTCTGCTGACTTCTCATCCGGACGGTAACCGCGTATTCGTTAACGCCCCACTTGGCTCCTCAGACCATTGCCTTGTTCGGAGTACAGTGCCTATCACACGCTCACCGCGAGCGCGAGTTGCACGCAACCGTCGTGTGTGGCACTACAGGTTAGCAGATTGGGATGGAATGCGGTCCTTCTTTGCGTCCTACCCTTGGAGACAGTTGTGCTTCTCGCCGGATAATCCCAACACCGCCGCTGATTCTGTTGCTGATGTTGTGCTGCAGGGTATGGACCTTTACATTCCATCCTCTGTGGTCCCCATTGGTGGCAAGTGTCGGCCCTGGTTTGGTCCATCTTCCAGAAAAGCTTCTCGCACGAAGCAGGAGGCTTACCAAGCCTGGGCTGGCGCGGTGGCGGTACGGGATCAAAATACCAGCGCTCTGAAAAAGAAGTACAACTTTGCCTCCAGGTCCTTCAAAAGAGACATTGCAAGGGCGAAGTCTGAGCACATCTCTAGGATTGGCGAGAGGCTTGAGCGTCTTCCTTCGGGAACACGGGCATTCTGGTCTCTTGCCAAGGCTATTGAAGGGAACTTCTGTAAGCCATCCTTTCCACCTCTGCACATAGGAGATAACCCGTTGACCTATGACGCAAAGGAGAAAGCCGATCTTCTGGCAAAACACTTTGCGTCGAACTCGACCTTGGATGATGGGGAACAGGAGCCACCTACCATACCGCGGTGCGAGAGCCGTATGCTGGATATCCAGTTCCACCAACGCTCAGTACGCTTAGCACTTTTATCCCTTGATATCCATAAGTCGAGTGGCCCGGATGGAATCCCTCCTATTGTGTTGAAGATGTGCGCTCCAGAGTTGGCACCGGTCTTAACGCGTCTTTTTCGGCTCTCCTACTCTTCTGGTGTAGTCCCGACATCATGGAAGGCAGCATTGGTCCACCCGATCCCTAAAAAAGGCGACCGCTCAAATCCATCCAACTACAGGCCGATAGCCATAACTTCCCTCTTCTCGAAAATAATGGAGTCCATTATTAACCATCAACTCCTGCGGTACCTAGAGGATCACCATCTGCTCAGTGACCAGCAGTACGGTTTCCGTAAGGGTCGATCAGCTGGTGATCTTCTAGTATACCTGACACATCTCTGGGCACAGGCAATTGAGACTAGGGGGGAAGCCTTGGCAGCTAGTTTGGATATCGCGAAGGCCTTCGATCGAGTTTGGCACAAAGCGCTTCTTTCGAAGCTCCCTTCCTATGGGCTTCCCGAGAAATTATGCGAATGGGTCACTAGCTTTCTAGCAGATAGATGCATTAAGGTCGTAGTCGACGGTGAATGCTCTGACTCCATATCTGTGAATGCTGGTGTCCCGCAAGGCTGTGTGCTATCGCCTACTTTGTTCCTCCTCCATATCAATGACATGCTGCAAATTAGTGGCATTCATTGTTATGCGGATGACAGCACGGGCGATGCTCTCTACACCGGCCGCGCTAATATTTCTCGGGAAAACGTCATTGAGAGTCGAAACAAACTTGTGTCTGAAGTTGAGACCTCCTTGGAAAAGATCTCAAATTGGGGTAGACTCAATTTAGTCCACTTTAACCCCACAAAGACACAAATTTGCGCGTTCACCGCTAAAAAACTGCCGTGGGTCGTATGTCCTCGCTTTGAAGACACTCCCCTATCTGCCTCAGCCAACATTGAGATACTTGGAGTCGACATTTCGAGTGGAGTCCACTTCTGTGACCATTTGGAGGATAAGGCCAAATTGGCCTCAAAGAAGCTTGGCGTGCTCAACAGATCGAGACAGTATTTCACACCGGCTCACCGCCTCATGCTTTATAAAGCGCAGGTTCGGCCTCATGTGGAATACTGTCCTCATCTTTGGGCGGGTGCACCCCAGTACCAGCTCCTCCCTCTGGATCGCATTCAACGGAGGGCGGCTCGAATCGTCGACTGCCAAGAACTTTCAATTCAGCTAGACTCTTTGGCGCTGCGTGGAGATGTTGCCTCGCTGTGCATCTTCTACCGCATCTACTATGGGGAGTGCTCCGAGGAATTGTTCGGATTGATCCCTGCCGCCTCTTTCCGCCATCGTCCTACGCGACAAAACTTTCATCCCCATCATGTAGATGGTTGGCAGTCCACAACGGTGCGCTTTTCAAGAAACTTTCTGCCTCGCACAGCAAAACTGTGGAATGAATTGTCGCCTGCGGTATTCCCGGACCAATACGACCTTCAAACCTTCAAGAAACGAGCGTACTCCTTCTTAAAAGGCCGGCAACGCACCTGTGCCGCCTCTGGTGTTGCGGGTGTCCATGGGCGGCGGTAATCACTTACCATCAGGTGATACGTCTGCTCGTTTGCCCCCTATTTAAATAAAAAAAAAAAAAAAAAAAAAGAATAGCGTAACAACATTGTTCGAAAAAAAGTAGTTGCCAAGTAAAATGTACTAAGACTGGCAAAATTAAAGTTGGCCAAGCAACTTGTTCTTTTGTATCGAGACTTCCTTTTAGCAGTTCGAGTAGAATGTGTCGAATTATTCCTTAGTTCATGTGTCTTTTACTATTAGTAATACAAAAGTTTTTTCTATAACAAGTTGTTTTTGTCTTGTTTTTTATTTTGTCTTTAAAGATTGGAATGTTTAAAGTTGCACCTGTTGTTTTAAATTCCATATGGAGTTGAAAAATTCTGTGATTATATGTTTGGAAAGAATAAGAAAAAATCTTTTGTGTTTACTTTTAACTTAGATTAATATTAGTTACTGTTTGATTTCTTTCACCAGGACTTGGAGTAAGGAAACCTTGATACCAACCTGTAACCGTAGAGGTTAATCCCATCAGATAAAAGCTAGTCAATCGAAGAACCATTCTCCTGGTAAAGCATTCAAACTAGGGCATTATCACCCTTTCTATAATAACAAAAAGGTATCTCACAATTTGCGTGGTGGCTCTTCTTTTTGGTGGGTTCGCTGTAAAGAGAGGTACTTCTTTTGATGCCAGCCTCACTTGAACCTTCACTTAACCACACCAAGGTTATGAGTTACTATTCCAAAACACTTTAGGTCAAGAGTGGAGTCCCGCCTCCGTATAAGACGGCCTATTTCTTTTACAATTAAATAATATCTTACTAACTACATTCCGTTTGCGAATACTACGCAATTTCCATATTATATCGGCACCGAACGCCGTTCTCAACTTACATTAGAAACACATATATTAGAAAATTCTTTGCCCGAATGACACGTCCACACGTGAATATAACTTTCCGCACAGTAACATCTATGTTGATAAGCCCCCAATATGCACAAACTATCAATAATCAATCAACAACTCCCAAAAGTAAATTATTAACATTACCGAACAAGCCTTGGGAGGACTTTAAACAATTAATTGGGCCGGTTCCTGACCACTACGCCCGCCATTACCGACCAAATTCCCCGAACTTTTTGTGAGGTTTGGTTTGACAACTGAAATTTCCCAAAGACAATAACCTAACCTGTGGCCATAATTGTTTATGTTACAATCGGTTTCGAACAGCCACAGTAGCTATTGGTCTAAACGAAAGAGTTTTAGAACTGATAATAAGACCTAGATATCTGATACCTTTAAACAAGCTAATTTTTGGGTAAATATATATATCATCTAAATAAAAAAAAACGACTCCAACGATTTTCGTGAAATTTAGTATGCAGAAGGTTTCGAGGGCGTCGAATCGATCTTGTTAAGATTCATTTTAAGAAAATTTACCAAATAAAAATGTCGTGTAAACCTGGACCATCCAGGTACTATTGTTAAAAATGGCATATTGTTGCTTGATTATAATTAGAGCTTAGGGTTTTTAATCCCTTACTAGGTTGCCTTTAATTGCTATGCTGACTCCAAAATTATTCCCGAATACCACTGTTTTAGAGACAAGAATCATTAACGACATTCCTTATTATGTAGGTTGGCTCTATTCTGCAATTGGAATCATGCCCGAATTACTTAGTTCTGAATGCGCCTGAATTTAATCACTAATTTTGTTTGTCCTGTAAAGGTATCAAATCTACGATCCGGTTTAGCAGTAAGGATCGCTGATTTCTAGTCCATCCGCGTGGAATATCAGGTGAGTGATTTATTTTAATTTGATTATAAGTAAGCTATGTTTTGACTGCCCATTGTACACTACTTTTGCTAAACATTAATGAGTTTTTTAATCTCTGCAAAACGTAGATAAAATATTTCATTTCTATTTCAAAATTTAAGAAAAGAGGGTCATATATGGCAAGACACAATACAAGCAAATTTATATATTAGTTGTTTTCGTTCAATTAAGTGTTTATTTTTTTAATGATAACAACATTTACTAAAGGAAATTGATCCCCAGGCGGGCCGCAAACCTCTAGAGATTAATCCAATTGTATCACACGAAGAAAGTGTTTCCTAACACCATTTACTTTGGTTACAATCAAATGAAATCGATATTTGCTTGAAACAACTGCCCCCCTAGCCAAGTCACAAGCTTTCGCTTTTCTGCAATCGTTAACGCTCTTTCTTAAGTAATTTTAGAAAACGATAACTTGGTAGCCAAGTTGACACAAATGATTCTATCGCTCGTTCTACAATTTACATGGAAAAAACCTAAAATATAGTCTATGGTCTATCCATCTAAGAAACGCTAAAGTAGGTTGTCATGGTAACGTTGACATTGTTCATCAACAATTTTTATTGTCGATTTTAGTTGGCTGAATTATAAAGTGATAAAATGTATATAAAATAAAGAACAATCTGTTTGTAAATGGTTTATTATAATATCACAGTGCGAAATGTCGTTTTAACATTATTGTGACTTGGAAACATGAAGATCCTGCTTAAGGATTAACTTATAATAAATGACGTGATACCTCTTACATAATGAATTTATAGATAGAGCCAGACAGAACAAGTCCTCGTCTTATTGGAATTCATGGAAAGGTATGTAAATTATTAGTTATTCTTTGTTGTTTAAAAGTATCTCACTTCATCTCTTGAAAGTATGAAACAAATAGTGACATGATAAGCGCTAACATGCAATAGTTATTGCCTATTTAATATTAAAAATATAATGTAATGGTTTCCTATTATGACATTTAGTTTTCTAAAAGACAAAGCACATACAACAACTTTCTTCATGTCTATGAAGAAAGTGTGTGTCTACACACTATAAAAATTAATCTATCAAACATCTATAACTTCTGTGTACTATCTATAAATTAATTACATGATATCTATGTAATATATAATGTTGATGAAATTCATTTTAAAATTGACAGAATGAGTCACAAATTCTCATTGACTCATCTTCGACAGCTTTTAATAGTCTACTGTTGGACATAAGCCTCTCCTGTGAAAGGAGACATTATTCTAGTAATGAATGCTTAATAGATAGATATGTTCTAATATGTGTGGGCAAACTAAAAGTCTGAAACCAAAAAAAAGCCCTAGCAATAAGCGGTGAGGACTGGACTGGTGATGGGCCTAGCAGCAGGCAAATGCTTACTGCTCTAGAAGAGAGGGTGTTGGCCTTAACGGGTTTGACTGTTGAAGTAGGACTGTACAACCACACTGTCCATTCTCTGTCCCAGATTATGTTTACTTATAGTCTCTTTGTTGTGACTCATCTACAGAATGAGTGGACCGATTATCACAAAAAATTTAATAGCAGGGAGGAACTTATAGTTTAAGTAATTATAATATAATTGTTTTTTTCAGCAACATCAGCCCCACTCCCTCTGGAGAAGTTCCATGCACAACCCTCGCATCTCAAAGGGGAGCGCCAGTGACGTCAAGCAAGTTCACGACCATAGAAACTCACCGGCTGTAACTAAAGGCAGACTGGCAAAAAAACTGGATGTGAGGAAACTGGAAAGGAGGCGAATAACATAGTAGACAATTGAAGCGAAGGATAGATACATTACAAATTATTATAATTTGAAATGCACTGTATAACAGAATTTTAAATAAACAGAATATAATTATAAATTGTTTCAATGATATTTCAGAAAAAAATTTAGAAATTTTACCTCAGTTGAGACCATCATCATTATCATAAACTGTTTAATGTAATGATAGTTGCGGGTTACTAATCTTTTCCTTCACCTACATTAAAAATAGTGGTAATATAAATTTTTTGTCAATGACATAATTTATACATTGTTTTGTAATGTTTCTACTAGGTAAATAAACAAACACTGTAATAATAAAGCCTTTTAATGATTGTTTTAACATCTGAGTACATTATCAAATATATTTATAAAAAATAAAAAAAGTATTATTTATAATAAAAAAAAATTCAAATAAAATCTTTATAGTCTCTTCTTTCTATCCAACACAAAAAAAAATCTATATCACGGGGGAAAATAACCCACATAGGAAACACAATGTTTAATAACGAAGCCATTAACAATTAACGTTATTTTAATCTATGTAATAAAGAATTTGGCATGGCTCTTCCTTCGATGACTTCACTTTGATTAGGCATATTCATAGCAGGTATGGGATCTTGCAAATTTATATTGTCTTCATTGTCATGTGTAGCAGAAAGTGGTTGTGGTAGTGGTATGCCAGCTTGTAACGCTAAATTGTGTAATACACAACATGCAGCTATAATATTGCTAGCTACATAGGCATGATGATGAAGAAACCTGTCTCTGAGAAAACATCTCCACTGTGCTTTGAGTAATCCAAAACAGCCCTCAATGCAGTTACGGGCTCACACATACTTTACAGTATAAACCTTGAACTACATTGAGAATAGGTGTCATTAGCCAAGGATGTTGTGAATATCCAGAGTCACCTGAAAAAAATAGTTTAAAAATTAGTTACCCACAGGAAAACTACTGAACTTTAAGGTAATAGAGCCATGCTGATTTCAGTACAAATGGGCCGGTTCTAAAATGATGCCACTATGCTGAGTTGTTGCATTATCTGCATTTGCAATGAGTATAATGACCACAGCTTTAGGATTGTGCGTATGCTTTCCATCAGGCAGAGGAGATTTCATTTTATAAGGCTCATACATAAAAATAATAATAAATATTTTTATTGTTACAAATACTAACCTAACAGCCATACTTGTTCATTGTTTTGATGAAGTTCACGCATATATGATTCAGCTCTACTTGAAGACCATATATGGGAATCATGTGTAGCCCCACCGAACTTTGCATTCACATTCATAATTCGCATATTACTATCACAAATCTGAAAACCAAATGAACATTAAGAAGTGTCATAATAGTCTAATACATGCTATTCTATAAAAAAATATAAGAAGAAATCTACCATTTGAACATTCAGCGAATGATATCCTTTTCTATTGAAGTATACATGCTCTTCAGTAATGGGCTTTACCAAAGCTACATGTGTACAATCTATGCAACCAATTACACCAGGCAAACCAAATCTTCTTTGGAACCTTGTAAAATAAAATTATGTTTAATACATGGTATGGTATATATTCAATTAAATATAGTTAGCTTGTTTGTTAAGTAGGTACTCACTCTTGTTTTATAGCTGTTCTCTCTTGTCGTGTAATAGGCATCAACAACTTGTCTTATGCACCGACTAGCTGTCCGTTGGGCAAGATGCTGAGTGACACCAACAATTCGCTGATAGGATCCTGTGGCTAGGAAACTAAGAGCGCACAATACCTATAAAAACAAACATTAGGGATAAGAATGGTAAATAGTAATATAATATAATAGCAAAAATAGTCAATACTACGAAAACAGTTAGATTATTAACTTACCTTAACTTTTAAGGGAATCTCGTTGGTTCCCTTTAACGTTGTCTTGTTTTGGAGTTCTTGACAAAGGGCTTCGAAAGACAACTTGTCTAGCCGGAATTGCTCCACAAATAAATTGTCCGGCATTTCGCGGATTGTCTCGTTGCACTGACGATTTATGTGTGTTTTTCCACGTCTAAGCCATACTTCCTCATTATGAGCGCACCACAACATATTTACAGTATGCATTTTAATTATTTTAAATGTTCAAAATTATATTATGCAAATAAAATGGGTCTCGGTGGTCCTATTAGACTGTGTTTATCTGTCTTATAGACGCCATTTTTAAAGCGATAACTCCAAATATTTTTGATCGCTTAGTGAACGTTCGATCGCATCGATATCGTTTCGCTTGCGTTTGTCAAAAGTGTAACTTGGCTAGCTTTTGAGAGCTTTTGTATGGAGTTTCGCATCGAATTTGTAGAAACGATCGCTTTCCATTCCATCACTACGAACAAACGTCAACTTGGCTAAGACTTTATAAATGGAATCAAGTCACGTGATCAAAACAAAATATTAGCCAATGACACACGAGAACGCGATTCGTTAACGATTGCAGAAAAGCGAAAGCTTGTGACTTGGCTAGGGAGGCTGATCCTGATACGCTTATGTATACTTGCGATTTTAGCTACAATAAATAACTATTCAAAAATATTAGCCTCAGTGAAATTGCATGTTTAAAAATACTAGTGGTGGCCCAGATGTCAAAATTTGACGGTACTATTTTAATTATGTTTAAACCTGACCGGTTTCCACTTATGGCTTTATCAAAGGTAACCTTAACAAGTACGAGTGATTTTGATTCTAGAATGTATTTTTTTTATCATTTATTGATTCCTTATCTCTCTGCACTCCTCTTCCATACAAACTTTAACTGTGCTAAATTTCATACTACCTCGTTCACACAATTTTCATAAAAAGGGATACAAAGTTTTTGTTTCACGTTATACGTCAATTAATATATAGATAAAAAGCGTTTAATAATCTTGGTTGTTTATTACTTTAAAGTAATAGTAATTAAAAATACGTAATTATATATACTTCATAACAAAACAATTACAAAACAATCTCAAAATTGAGTTAAAAAGAAAATTGTCGACCAACGAAACTTAGATGTGTATTTACTGTATATATGTAAATAAAGTTTTACAATTACTTAACCTTAAATATTCTATACTAGACTAGACTAGACTCTGTACTATATAGAGTCTTTGTTATGTACAATAATATTATTAATTTTAATAATAATTTCAATCAAAAGTAAATTTACTAAATACTATTAATTGAGACTTCAAAGTTGTGTACTTTTATTTTTTCCTGTAATTGCTAAAATAAGTCGATATTTCCTGAACATTTTTCACATAATGTTGAACGAACGCTCAAATAGTTGCACGTTTGCACCTGTTCCTACTTACGTATGAAGTTTCTACACGAATCAGAAAAATGCTTTCCACCCGAACGGGCGTTGTTTTCCCGTCGATTTCCATTCACTTCCACCGTTCGGAGCGTGGATTCTGGATTTGTGCACAGTTGTACAAATGATTTTATAGAATTTTAAACTTATATCAATTCAGCTTGGAAATGAAATTCAATGCACATGCTTTTATTCCATTTTGGATGCGTGCCTGTATAGAATATAACTTTCCAGGTATCTTAAATTTAATATTGCCAGTTTTATCCGCTTCTGTATTTGTTTCATCATTTTAATTGTATGACTCGGATTAATGGCAACAATCAGTTTTATAGGTATATAACCCGGATCTCCTTTATCCGTAAGGTATATTATACATTATTACTAAAATACCCATCAGTAATTGTAATACATTGCCAATTTTTTTAATTAAACCTTACATAACCCTTGCTAACTAAAGTACTTACATAAAGTAAATTTGATGAACATAACTTTACTTTTTGTAAGTTGTCAAAAATTGATACTTAATGCAGTAATTAAGGTCCTATTTGATTTCTCATTTGTAGCTGATGGTCGGTTGGTCAACTTTGCTGTCACATTAGGTCCGTCTTCTGTGCTCATGTAGTACAGCCCCGATCGAGCGGGCCTAACTGCACTACATTATAAACATGGCTCTGCTACATTCTACTCTACTCTGCTTGGTGGAAAGCAAAAGCAGAATCCAAGAGTGTTGGTCACCATACTCATTGCGAATGCATACAATGCAACATGGTGTCCCACACCATGGAGGTCTAGTAATGCTTCTGTATCACTTGGCCTCCGGTCTCGCACTCACCAACGAAACACCACAGCACGAACGCTGTTTTTTACGTTGATTTTCTGTGCGATGGTAGTACCGCCCCAATCGAGCCAGCCCGTTCGTGCAGAAATCAGCGTGGTGTAAATCCACCTGCAAAATAGTAGAGCGATATGGTTTCATAATATTGCGTTTAGAACAATACTCTTTTAATATGTAAGATTTCAAAAAAATATCCCAGTAAACTATAAAGCTCATAAGCCAATTACGTTTCACACTGATTGTATTGGTATGTGTTTAAAACACATGAAACTGGTTTGTATTGTATTTTCTAGTTCGACTAAAATCAAGAAACTTCATTTAGTTTCCTGAAACTCGGCGGGAGTAATTCAGCTAAGTTTAAACACATTCTCGGAATGTACCTTGACTTCAACTCCATCGAACACTAGCGTATCCTTTTAAGGTGCCCTGGAAACTAAAATACAACAAGATTATCAAGTTCCGTATAGTTATACTTACAGTATACATTACATTACATTACAGTTGACAATATCTTTTTTGGTTGATTAAGTTTGTGTCGTATTTTGACACGTCTATTTAAACAGTGTAAGTTTAGGATAAATTTATAATAAAATAATCTAAATTTCCTTATTTTCTTTCTTCAAGAAATTGATCTTCTTTATCTACATATTAACCAATATTCAAATTGCAAATTTCCAATTCGACTAGATATTGTCATTTTCAATTTTCCTTCTTTTATTAAATTGGTGTTTAAATTAGAAGAATATATTCCACAGTCAATACTGAAATAAAAAAAAATGATGGGCATATAGCTTACTACAAATTATTATCAATTTAAACATACAGGAGTCGGTAATATTGCTATACTATTAATTATCTTTAACATAATGTTTGTACACAACCGAATACCTTATTCTATTTTTCGAAGGATGACACATAATTATATTCATAAATTGATATTCGGTAACTTAAGTATAATTGTCTCAGTAACATCGAGTATTAGTATTCTGAATGAATGTTCTCTTGACAATTGTCCTGCATTATTACTGAGCTAATGAGACTCGATTACGAGACTCTAATGAATGACTGTTAAAGATAACGGTTTGCTACACAGATGGCAGACAAGGGATTGACGGAAGCTTATTAATGGGATCCATTTAGCCAAATCAAATATTTAGACAAATTACACAATTGGTAGAAGTCTATTGCCGTCAAACAGGCACTTTTGGAGAAATTAGAGCAAATTAAAATGTAAGAAAAAGGAAAATCCATCAGTCCACTATTCTCGACTTTTTGTTAAATATAATCAAATAGATATAAATAATATTTCAATACGATTACAAACGACGACACTAATGGCGTGGTGACTTAAGCGTCGTCACTGCGCTTAGGTTGACTTTTAGATTTAATACATGGGTGGTGATCCATGTATTGTGTGATCAACAAAATATTGTTTTATGTCTGAGTGTTGTATCCGTCCCTGTCTTGTATGTCTATAAAGTCATCGAAATAAAGGACATTTCTCTAATGAGAGCGCTGTAATTTGAAAATCGACGATTAACATTTTTGGTCACCTAAAATTGATTCAGATACAACGATAAAGATATTCGGACTTATTTTCCTCATAAAACAGAATCAAAGATTTCCTTCGATATAAGGGCTTTCTTGAAAATAAAATATTGCGCTCATCTACATATTTTATTGTGGCTGTAAAATTGAGCGGGAAATATGATAATGGATGAAACATTTATTTGTAGCAACTGAGACGAATAAATTTTTTGATGTCGATGTAATTTTATTACCTACAGAAAAACGGGATTATGAAATTGAAACTTAATTTCAATAACAGCCATATCCATCATTTGTGTAATGGACATTTTACTACTGAGAGCTTTTAAAAACAACTTTGTTATCCCATAACCAATCTGGGGATTAAATTGTGGTCGTTTGTGTTTCCGCACAGATAAGACTTTTTGCCAAAAAAAAGTGGACTTCGATCTCAGAGCTGATAGTATACTGACTCTTGATTTGCAAATAGATCGCTATGGGTATTCGGTTATTTGATTTGTATCCTACGAACAAAACGCGAAATTCATTACAGTCATAGTGTTATACTCACAAATCTGAATTTCGCGTCTACCAGAACCTCTTTTGGAATGGATTGAAATAATCAGCATCAATGGTGTCGTAAATAAGGTATGAATCAAAAGTCTCAGACAGCTTAACACATGCATCATATTTATTTAAATCGATAGTAACACACATAGCTGGTAATAAATATCTAAAAAGGCTTATCAAACAGACCGTATCGATCGTACCAATATATCAATCGGAACTTTCATTCATAGTTGATAAATATTTCTTGTTTTTTATGTATGAGCTTGCCAAAGAGACCCTACTCTACTTGGTGGAAAGCATAAGCAGAATCCAAGAGTGGTAGTCCCCATACTTAACGTGAATGCAGTTAATAGCGGCCTAGTGATGCTTCCGTATCATTGGGCCTCCGGTCTCGAACTCACCATTGAAACACCATAGCACTTAAGCTGTCATTTTAGGTTGATCTTCTGTGCGAGCGGCGCGCCGCCCAGGTCAAGTCGTTGTCTCTACTAGCATTCTTGTAAAGTTTATCTGTTAAATAAATTTGAGAAATATCGTATCAAATATAACTATATAAATATATAGTTATAAATAAATACTGACGCTAAATACGAATGAAGAAGATGTGTAGTTCTCCACAAGACGCACACTGAACTTTAAATTTACTTTGGAAGTAATGCAAAAGTTTGGTTTCACTGCATTCGGAAGTACTGCTGTCTGTTGAATAAAAACTTCGTTCCAATGTTGTTCGGGTTTGCTCTTGTTTTTAAACAAATATTTTTGTTTAGAAATAGGCATTGGAATTGGAAAGAAGAAGTTTGAATTTGGGCCCTTCACACTTTTAACTTTGTTCGCGAACTTCCATAAGCGGTGTTGGAAACACAAGTAGGGTACTTGATGTGAGATGTACTTGAGTTGAATTTAGAATAGGTGTCGATTTGGCTTTGTTAGAAATATTTACATTGTATAAGACAAATATGGAGCTATTTGATTTAAGTCTTAAACTTAACCAGCAACAACCAAAAGAGTATAGGAACGGGAACGTAAAAGGAAGATTGCCTGATGAAATTATTGTTCAAAAAGTAAACAACATACATATCCTCATGTTACAAGTCCATATTTTAAAAGAAAAGCAATTTAACAGAAATTTACTAAATTTATTTATCTTTAGAATTGCTATTATTATTTGCCTTTAAAAAGTATAACATGTAAAAACCTAACGAAAAACCTAATACCAATCACTACCGACTATTTGTTTAGGTCTCCTAATACCAACCTAAATGGGTTCAGGACCCTCGGTAAATTGGCTAAATCTTATTTGGAAAATTCTCTTTTCAAGTTTCTATTGACGTATTTGAATTCTATTTTCACACATTAGCTCCTAAAACTCAATTTCAAATTTGCTTTAACAAAAATTATAACTTGTTTTTTTTTTTAATTTTTCTTTTGAAAACAAATACTGTTTTTTTGAAAACGGTCACATTCGGATAAGAAACTAGTCGAATACGAGTATAACCGACATAAATTTATGTAAGTAACAATGTGAATGTAATAAATGTTATTCTTAAAAGGCGAAGGTAAACCGGGGAATCCTTTCCCACGGTTCAGTTGTAACAATACAAGCATTTCCTGTAGGAAGCGGAAGGTTGGGCCGATGTTGCAAATATCTTTTAGGAGAACAATATTCGTGTTTTCGCTTGTTATTGTTTTCATAATGTCAAGTTGGACAGCTCAATGTTTCGAGTCATTCGAAGTATTGGATGATTGCTCTGGCTATTTTTAGCATTGTACATTTATTGGATTTTCATTATGGAATGTTTGTAATAAATGCTTTATTATGTTTTGAAATTATCTTTTTGAGCGATATTTTTATTACTTTTGAATAAATTTCTAAATTTTCATTTGTTTAATTCAGGAAAAATATTTAAAGAAACATTCCATACGTTTATCTGTCTGTATAAATGCTGTGAAGTATTTTTAAATTATATTTTTTTTATTATAAAGACTGGCATTTGCATCATAACTTATTTTTAAAAAAATCAAGAATTTGTAATCGGCTATCATATTCTAAAAATTTTGGATCTAGAATCTGGGATTGAAATTTTAAATACTTTTTTTTTTTTTTTTGAGCCTGCCAAAATGACTCTACTCTGCCTGATGGAAAGCATGAGTAGAATCCAAGAGTGGTGGTCACCATACTGCGACTGCAGACAATGCAACAATGCAGCATGGTGACCCACACCATGGCGGGCTAGTGATGCTTCCGCATCATTGGGCCTCCGGTCTCGCACTCACCAACGAAACACGACAGCATGATCGCTGTCATTTTACGTTGATTTTCTGTGCGAGGGTAGTACCGCCCCGGTCGAGCCTGCCCGTTCCTGCTGAAATCAGCGTGGCTCTACTACCTTGAAACTACAAAGTTAAATCTACAATGACCTCTGCCTTTTCCCCCCATAAATTTCATTTTGTATATTAAATAAGCTGTTTATTTTTAACCGGTCCAAAAAAGGAGGAGGATTTCAAATCCATTGTATTTTTTTATTTTATTGTCTTAGGCCTTTCGAATGGGTGAACGAATTTTGATAATTATTTTTTTTCAGTTCAGGTTCAGTTCTTGAAAGTATTCTTTTGTTAAAATGTTATTAAGGTATGTTTTTACCTTTTATGAGTAATTAACTGTAAGTGTACAATCGTTTCTAAGTGGTAACTAAAAAAATTATAATAATGTAATAAATATTACAATAATAATTTTTAAATTATGTAATAAATATTTTAGTACATCACCTATACAAATGAAGATAATGTAATGTAAAACAATTTAGCTACAGATCTGAAGAACGAAAAATAACAAATTTTAATTGTAAATGCACAATAGACAGCTTTGATTAACTCAAAGTTTTTTCAAAGAAACACCAAACATTTTTGAAATAGGAATATTTTGAGATTCATATTCCAAATTTTTTTTTCCACTTGGTACAAAGGAAGTTCCTAGTCAATTTTCATATAAAATCGAACGATTCTTCACGTTGACTGTTAGAAAATTCTCTCTATATGCTTATAAATAAATTAACCTCGGCAAGAATTGATTCCCCGGCAGGGTAATGTCGCGACGCACAAAAAGCCGATGGAGAATGAAAAGCAATTATCGGCGAGTCTTACCTCACAGCCTTTCAATAAACGCGTTGACTTTCGTAAATAAACTGAGATATATTTTTAAAGCTTCTAAGGGTTATGCGAAGATTCATTGTGCTGGTTTTGGACACGATTGAAACGAAATTGTTTTCAGTAGAAAGTTTGTTATTCGACGGTTACCGATAGCCTTCCTGTAGATATCGTAATTAAGTGTCTCCTTGAAGCATTTGTTTTATAAATAAGGTTCTGGAAATTTTATTGTATGATGAATTATGACACTAATGTTCCAAGTATTTATTTATGCTGCTTTTTTGTGATATTATTTATTCTCGTTACTTCAAACAGAATCAAAGCAATGGTATAAGTAGATTTTCAAGACTAGCTTGATGTTTATAGGTGGTATTAATATATTATAACTAGCTGTGCTCGCTTTGTACGCGTGACATTTAGATTTTCAAGTAAATTTTATTTTTTACAACGTTTAAACCTTCCTTGGACTTGGATTTTGCACCATAATCGACTAAATCGGCCCAGCCGTTCTAGAGTTTTAGCGAGACAAACGAACAGCAATTTATTTATATATATAAAATTTGAATCCGTCTTTTACTGCATTTCAATAAATTGGTTATCTAAAGATATCACAATTTGAAAATGCATGTGCATATAAACAAAAATTTGGCAATTTTGTTTGGATATGTGTCAATCTACTTTCTTTTATGGTATAGATGGCAAACGAGCTGATGTATCACCTGATAGTAATCGATTACCGCCGCCCATGGAGACCTCCAACACCAGATGTGTCACAAGTGCGTTGCTGACCTTTGGGGGATGGGTAGGGGTTTGGGTATGGGCCTCCGGTATCCTCACTCACACGGTGAAACGCCGCGCAAGCGCTATTTCACACCGGTTTTCTGTGAGGCCGTGGTATCACTCCGGTCGAGCGGGCCCATTTGTGCCGAAGCGTGGCTTTCCCACGGTGATTTTCCATTTCTTTGAATCTCACTAAATATTATCTACTTTTTGGCAATCTTAAGTTGTAGGTATAAGTTAGTGTTGGTGACAAGTTTGTCATTTTCTCGCACCTTTTCTTTTGTTCATTAATCATTTTGAATAATCCAGATTACTTTGTCAAGAATAAAACAAAAGTAGCGTTGCGAACAAGGAAAATATTTGACCTTCAATTAAAAGTTTCACGCTTCAAGCTAACGCTTAATTAAGGAGCAAAGAAAAGGTTCAGAGATGCAAATACCGGTGGCCTTTAAACAGTACAGTAGGGAGCGTTTCACAGTAGACAGGATTTTAAGGGAAGGCATTAATCAAAATGAAAAAAGAATCACCAAGACTGAGAAAAGTACTTCATTTCTCTTCATGCGTTCTTCGAACGCATTAAAAGGAAAAATGACGGTCTTATCCTTAACTTAAAATAGTAGAATAAAGTAAGTAAGTTTTACAATAAACTTTATGTTGAGGACTTAAGTATCAAATAAAATGATTTTTAAACTTAATACTTAGTTTGAAATTTCAATAAAAGAACAATTTTATCCAGAAATGTTATTTAAGAACTTTATGCAAAAATAATATATTACCTCTCATCACTAAACCTGCTTTAGATGCTGTATGTTAAATAAAACTTGTGATGGTGCCTCTGTGAGCCTTAGCCCATCCTTGCCTGAGTAAAGTAAATAATTGTCTATCGAACACGGTGTTTATTTAAAAAAACGCCACCAGCAACCCCCCCACGAGGGGGTTGGGGCCGCACCCCTCCGCCGTGCATGCCCTGTGGAATCCGGCTCCAGACTCGAGATTCCTCCACCAGCTTTAAAGGCCTCACGCGGATCAAAGAGAAAGATTACGGTCAATTAGACACATCACAATTAATTCATGCTGATCATTCAATCTCTTTCAGTGTGCACTCAAGATTCAGGCGGATTAATGTTCTTTTATCAAGGAGTTCTATCCCGCGATAACAAAATCAAACCCTATTGCCGCCTGCGGTAGTCGCATTAGCCCTTATGCTACACGGGCCCGGCTCGAGGACCGGAGTATAGCATTTAAAAATGCTAGTTTCCCGGTTCGGAACTCGAATCCAAATTCTCCTGCCCGACGCGAGGACAATAAAGCTTAACCTTGCCCATAGAACCTCCATGTAGCCGACCATTAAAACTCCCTGCACTAAAGTACACTCCCACAAGCCCAAACACGCCAACCTCAGTATAAGGCACCACATTGACAGATCACCGAAGTGCAATCGTATAGCAGAACTAAGCGATGATCAGACGCCGAGCTCCACCCGACCGTACCTCGCTTTCACCTCACTATGAGCTTTAGACTAAGGCCTACTCATACATCTCAAAACATGGGACCCGTAGAATCAATCGTGATGCTTAGTAATTGGATAACTGAGCGAATACATCTAAATTTCTAACAATTACTACGATACTCAGACCGGGATACAACTATATATTAAAATAATGAGTTCTTTATCCTACGAGTTTGTATTAGAAAACAACGACTCACCTGGTTTCCTCCAACGTTATGTATATTTAACTTACTCAGAGAGAACGCCTAGCACCCTGTCTAGTTACAAGCACCCGCTGGCAAGCACCCGTTACGCGCCTACTCTCGAACCGAACTCCTCGCTGGCTCCAGACTAACTCCTTCTCTGCTTGTTCAAAGCCAAGTGCCTCTCCTAAACTCAGTAACTCTCCACGACACCGTCCCCGAAAGCGCAGGTAGTCCCTACTCTCTTGTCTTATAACTTTCAAACTTTGATTTTATGACTAACAGATGTGAAGGGTCTCAAGACCGTCCGTATTAACAAAAAGTGCAATAAGTGTTCAAACTACTTATCAGGGTCGCCGCGTTTTTTATTAGAAAGCCCTTTGGACAGTCGTACGTGAGAACTTTGCGTTCTTCATTAATATTTAGATTTTAACATGGCGGACAATATTATTAAAGTTTAATTACGTGGCTTTTAGAGGTACCATCTCATTCCCCCCCCTGAAATGCAGACGCGAAGACTATTTCTAAGCGTATGGGATTTCACTTATCTTTAAATTGTAACCAGTGACTGGACTAGCTCTTTGTCTAAATTACTTTAAAACTTATCAAATCGCATGAGTTGATATAGTCGTATAAATGTATGGTACTTTACACATTTGGGACTCGGTTTAGCAGTCACGCTCCAGGCTCTCCTTCACACCTTCAAACCCGATAATGTCAGGATTCTTTCCAAGCAAGTTTTGGCTCTCCAGAACTAACTGCTGTATTGGAATATTTCAGTAATATGTTTTAGTAGTTTGGTTCCACTATTGCGTGGTAGTAGCATGGGATGATAGGCATGGTATTGTAGCACTTGGATACGTTTTACACACCGATATCAAAAGGTAAGTTTTATTTGATGAGGTTCGTACGATTTGACTCGTTATTTTATTCATGGCTTAGAATATGATAGTTGATCCAACTGTGTTGTCTCTTATAACTGGTACAATCAAGTTAGTCCCATTGGCTTATTCTCATACCCTATCGATTCTCATACGAGATCCACTTCTAGTGGTTTGTTCCTATAAGAGCAACTCGAATTCTTATTAGGTAGCTGCCAAACGTTGTTTAGCGAATATGCTTGGTTGATTCTAATACGACCCGTTGATTTTATACGTATAGGTAACTGATAAAAGTGATATCGCAACTGTGCTTGCTTTATTTTAATATGACCTGTCAATTTTTTTTTTTATATCAGACAAGGTTACTGATAAAAGTTATTTAGCAAATGTGCTTGGTTTAGACCAATACGGTCTGTTGATTTATACCGGATAACGTAACTGGTAAAGGTTATTTAGCAAGTGTGCTTAGTCTATCTGAATACGACCTGTTAATTTTATGAGGTATCTGATAACCATTGCTTAACAAACGCGCTCGTATATCTTAATACGGCCTGTTTATCCGATGCTATTTGTATAATGCTACCTTTAAGGTGCGTACTGTTTGTATACCTGATCATTAATTGTATTGTAATGACGTTCCTTAAGTATCTCCACACCTCGTTTTGCCTTATTACATTTTTACACTTCCTCCATAACTCCATTAGGTGCATTACAATTGCAATATATAATAAATTATACATTATTAATTAGGATTGTACATTGTAAACTCTGGTGTACCAATAAAGTATTATCTACCTATCTAACTATCATTATTATTTTGCTGCTCTTCGTCTTCCAACATCAATTCATGCGAAGTTTACATACCTCGGACTTGCAATCATTAACTAAGATTACCAGATATAATTAGCGTGCACGCTCTTTCGCGCGAACGCCTTAGCAGTACATTCTTCATTTCACCGTCAAACTCCCCAACCTCCAAAGTCGCTCTGCCGCTGTTCAGGTCTCACTGTAGCTCTGCTTTCTTGCGGTGCAGCTTAGCTTGCGAACTAACCCGCAGTCACGAACATTAGCAGCTCTCGGCGAGTTGATTGCATTACACAATATCCCCATCGCTGGAACATGATGATACCACAGCAGAGAATTTGTTTCGAATGGTGTGATATTCACGATACTATCTCGCGATATCAACACAAAATGTTTCATTTGAATACACACAATATATGTCTGTATTCTTCAAAATTTAGAATTAATATTTAAACTTCACCAGCATCTTCGTCTAATATCAATTTTTAAATAATGCTTCCATCAACCACGTTATTGTATGCACTCGTGTGTACTTTAACACAACAACAGTTCTATCACCAGCATTTACGTCTAATGTATTTTTTTTTTTTTTTATAATGCTTCCATCAACACATTATTATACACTTTAGCGTGTACTTTTACACATCCAATCGATAAAGAGTTTTTTTTTTTTTTATCTCCTATCAACAATATCTCCATCATCCACGTCTCTAAATTTTTATGAGTATATTTATACCCCTTTACATCAGTAAACCATTATTTTTCTAAGTATTACTTCCCAAAAGTGTTCATCATGCCATCATCTGTATGCACATGTTTAACTTAAGTAATTAGGCAACAGTCAATCTAACTTTTATTTTACTATATAAAACATCCTGCGCTCCATCTGCGTATATTCAGAGGCATTTAGTAGTTAAATCTTACTTAATTTGGATTTTATTTACTCATGGTATTCAATTAATGATTCCATTACTATCTAGTTTGTATTAGACTCTCCAGGTAAGTTAATCTTTACTAGTTCCCGAGATTGTTATCCCTACGAACTCTTAGTCATTTATCTAATATCGTAACGTGCAAAAGTCTAACTCGTAAGCCTGCACTAACTGAAGTTACATTAGCTTTCGATCAGATTAACTCCTCTAATCGTAATATACTTTGCATATAATACTCGCATTAGCTATTAGGTTGTGTCTCTTAATCAAAAGATTCTAAGATTCTAAGATTTACTTACTTAAGTGGTGTGTTACCTACAACCACACAAGTAACTTCTATGTCTGTTTTGTCTACAATTGACAACTATTAGTACGTGAACGACGTTAACCTATGTTATATTTGTTGAAACGTGATTTGTTTAGCTAACATATGAACTAATCTTAACGATGTCAACCTGACGGTGACTCAACTGTCATCTAAAAATTGATCTAACAACTTTATTCAATTATATGTTTATTTCGAACATTAAAATGTTACCTCGCGTATTAATGTGTGTTATAACTTAAATTAACTAATTGTAAGGACATCCTTACTAGTTCATTACATGAATCAGCTCGGGGGTTGAACCCAATAAGCTTCTACGTTATGTGATTCTCTGTATTCTTCCCTTGCAACTCATCGCTTAATGCACGCCCGAACATCAACTTCATCCCCATCCTACATTATTATGCTTAATCAGGAATCTTAATCTAGATTTACTGTTAAATAAAAGACCCTCGCTCATAAGACTAACATTTAACTCACGTAATCGGTAATCGAAGCCACACAATACTTACAAACGTAAGCATCATAAAGCTACATTATCCAGTCCAGGGATTGAACCCGGCAGATTTTTTTCCGTTTATTGTTGTTGCGTAAATTACAACTTATGCTTAAACATCTGGCATTATAGAAAACTATTAATGACAGCCCTTTTTTTTCTCAATGCATTTGTTCTAGTGTCCTTTGTCCCCAGCGTCAATGGGCATTTCTTTGTCTATCAAAAGAAATATTGTTTTTTTTTCGCTTTGATATTTTTTATTGCTTAGACACTAATTTAACGTTGGGACGAATAATATTTTTTTTTCTTTCACTGTATCCTTCCGGTACATAGCTAAACGTATCTATTGTTTTTGTTAGAAAACAATTGTACACTACCGCTCGCATTTTACGATTTGTTTGTATCGTATCGCATTACTTGTGATAACTTATATTTATTCAAAGTACGTATAATATCATCATCATCATCGTCATCTTAACAGGACCAGTGTCTATTATACAAAATGATTTTAGTTAAAATCTAAATATAACGACTATACAAAGTTATAAGACCGTTTTACTAAAACGTGTAATAGTGTTCATTTCGGAATCGAACCCTGCTATAAGATGTTTTATTATAAAGTGCAATAGCATATTAATTGTGAAACGAACTCAACTCGCCACTAAAATATATTTTTTTTTTTTTTTTACTATAAAATAATTATACACTGTCCCCCCCATACAAGGTTTTATAAGACACTAGTTGTGCCCGTTACTTCGTACACGTGACATTTTGATTAACAAGTTATTTTTAATTTTTCACCGTTTAAACCTTCTCTGGACTACGAAACCTATTTCAAAACCAAACTTAACTAAATCGGCCCAGCCGTTCTCGAGTTTTAGCGAGACAAACGAACAGCAATTGATTTTGTTTTTATATATTAGATTTGTTAGTGTTTCCCCACATATAAAGTGACGTTGATCTGCCTGAGATCTCACACGATAAATTTCCCATTAGACATTGCGCGTTTGCTCCCACATAAAATAAGTCTTGCTATGGCATCTTTAGAAACAATTATACAGTAAACCTTACTTAACAAGATCGCAACTTGAATAGCCAGTAAACGCGAGTATACTAAGTGTCACTCCTAGTTGCTTGTTCATTCTAGGGTTTTTCTAATATCTCCCACATTAAGAAAATACATACGAACACAAAGAACACCCAGACTCAGATCAACAATTTGTGGATCACACAAAGTATTGTCCCATGTAGGATTTGAACCCACACCAATTGACGCAGTAAAGCCGCGTGGCGACCAGTTTAAACCATTAGGCCAATCGTGCAGTGAAGCACGGTGCAGTTAAACTCAATAAACTATATAATTAAAACAGAATCTGAGTACCGAGTACATACAGGCATATACATATAAAATGTGCATTAGCCTACTATATTTACAAACAAGGTATATGTATATTTGGGCATCGAACCCAATAACACTCATAAAATTGTAAGTGAAACTACACAGCATTTGACACTGTATCGAACAATGTATAGCGAAACTTTTACATTAAGTACACAAATCACATAGTGATTAATACTTGCACACATAAAATAAAATTAAAGTGAACACTCACCAATTTGTCGTCGCTTGTAGTCACCCCCATAATCTGTATCTCCATAAGAGTCTCCTTTTGCAGCCCATATATCTAACTAATATCCTAAAACTTAGAGAATGAGTATTAATTCTAGCTAAAATGAGCCCACACGTGTTGTAATATTTGTGACGTGGTTTAGCACAGTTATTTTTGACACAGTACAATTTTTAACATAAAATAGCTTGTTATAATATAACAAAATTATAATTCCAGTATAACAACCTGAGTGGTTAACAGTACAGATATAAAGGTATATAAATTATATGAAGTATATTATACTTAAATATTTATAACTGGTTTTTACAAAAATACGTAATATATCAACTTAAGTTGTGGCCAATGATATAAAATTTGTCTACGTTGTGTTGTGTTATAGTAACCCTTTTAAGTTCATCCTCGTTGTACTGACGTAAAAATTACGGCTCAATACATTTAATGACGAGGATCCTGGTCACGGCACCATATGTGATGGTGCCTCTGTGAGCCTTAGCCCATCCTTGCCTGAGTAAAGTAAATAATTGTCTATCGAACACGGTGTTTATTTAAAAAAACGCCACCAGCAACCCCCCCACGAGGGGGTTGGGGCCGCACCCCTCCGCCGTGCATGCCCTGTGGAATCCGGCTCCAGACTCGAGATTCCTCCACCAGCTTTAAAGGCCTCACGCGGATCAAAGAGAAAGATTACGGTCAATTAGACACATCACAATTAATTCATGCTGATCATTCAATCTCTTTCAGTGTGCACTCAAGATTCAGGCGGATTAATGTTCTTTTATCAAGGAGTTCTATCCCGCGATAACAAAATCAAACCCTATTGCCGCCTGCGGTAGTCGCATTAGCCCTTATGCTACACGGGCCCGGCTCGAGGACCGGAGTATAGCATTTAAAAATGCTAGTTTCCCGGTTCGGAACTCGAATCCAAATTCTCCTGCCCGACGCGAGGACAATAAAGCTTAACCTTGCCCATAGAACCTCCATGTAGCCGACCATTAAAACTCCCTGCACTAAAGTACACTCCCACAAGCCCAAACACGCCAACCTCAGTATAAGGCACCACATTGACAGATCACCGAAGTGCAATCGTATAGCAGAACTAAGCGATGATCAGACGCCGAGCTCCACCCGACCGTACCTCGCTTTCACCTCACTATGAGCTTTAGACTAAGGCCTACTCATACATCTCAAAACATGGGACCCGTAGAATCAATCGTGATGCTTAGTAATTGGATAACTGAGCGAATACATCTAAATTTCTAACAATTACTACGATACTCAGACCGGGATACAACTATATATTAAAATAATGAGTTCTTTATCCTACGAGTTTGTATTAGAAAACAACGACTCACCTGGTTTCCTCCAACGTTATGTATATTTAACTTACTCAGAGAGAACGCCTAGCACCCTGTCTAGTTACAAGCACCCGCTGGCAAGCACCCGTTACGCGCCTACTCTCGAACCGAACTCCTCGCTGGCTCCAGACTAACTCCTTCTCTGCTTGTTCAAAGCCAAGTGCCTCTCCTAAACTCAGTAACTCTCCACGACACCGTCCCCGAAAGCGCAGGTAGTCCCTACTCTCTTGTCTTATAACTTTCAAACTTTGATTTTATGACTAACAGATGTGAAGGGTCTCAAGACCGTCCGTATTAACAAAAAGTGCAATAAGTGTTCAAACTACTTATCAGGGTCGCCGCGTTTTTTATTAGAAAGCCCTTTGGACAGTCGTACGTGAGAACTTTGCGTTCTTCATTAATATTTAGATTTTAACATGGCGGACAATATTATTAAAGTTTAATTACGTGGCTTTTAGAGGTACCATCTCAAACTTAAACAAATTTAGATGGGTAGATCCAAAAGTATAGTTTAATTTTTTTTTAGGAACTAATCTGATAACTCAAAGCAAACCTGAATCATTTATTTAATGTCATTATTGCACAATGTACACACTATATGCTAACATTTAAGCGCTATTTAATGCGACGTGTACCTTCTGTCACGGACGGTCTGAACGGTACTGAATAGCACCTTAATGTTTATATTGTACATTTATGATCTGTATTTGCAACACAAATGATATCCCCCGTGTGACACCTACAGTATGCTGCTCCCTATCGAATGCATTTCATCATAGAATAATTCCTATAAAAACCTCCTAAATCTTTATATATATAATTCTTCTGTGAGTGTGTATGTCACTGAACTACTCTCAAACGACTGGACCGATTTTGATGAAATTTTTTGTGTGTGTTCAAGGGGATCTGGGAATGGTTTAGATTCACAATTTTGTCCGCTGGACAATGTTTTTTTAATTAATTTTTAATTTATTAGTAGTTATGGCAAAACGACGTTTGCCGGGACAGCTATTTTGATATAAAAACTAAAAGAGATTTTATGATCTTAAAAATAAATTAAGGGAAACCGACATCTTGAGCCCAAAAGCTATACACCAAAAACTCAATTATAATAGACTTCTAACACTAATTCTTGTACACATAGCACCAGCTTTAAGAAACTCGTTTACAGTAAGGGGCCATCCCGACAAGATCCGAACAAAAACATCTGAAGATACTTCACAAGGATTTTCATTCAATAAGAGTTACCGAAGATTTTATGTTGAAAGAAAAAATATCTTGAGATGAGTACCGTTTGTGTTTAAGTCTTTGCTCTTGTGGCGCTGAAAAACATTATTTTTTCATTTCATCTTTTGTTGAACAGTTAATCTGATTTTAAAATGCTGTTTGAAACTGTCAATGCTTTTTTCTGCTATATATGACGCTTTCATTTTATTAAAAAAGAAGTAAAAGAAAATATTCCTTTTTACAGAAATGTAAAATTTGAGATTAAGTATTAGAGATAAAATATCAGTTTCAACAGATTCTTTGAAAAGTCAAAGCTAAAGATACCATCGTCATGATTGGTAAGTAGTTTACCTCACCTCACAAAGACTGCGGGTGTCTTTGTGAGGTGAGATTAACTGGTCTGAATCCTGAGTAAGGTCTGGTCAAAATAAACGTGTTTTCATATCATTTTTTTCCTACAATTAGTAACGCCTCTTTTATGTTATTTTATATTCACCACACGACTTAACAATGCTATGATGTGGTTTCCATATATTTGATTAGTTTTCAAGTAATATCTACCTTTATGGGATCTTCAACATGTATCAGCATGCTAGTTTGACCACACGGACTTCACTAAGTACACCAAAACCACATCCACAAACCATCAGTGAACATCGCTTCATTGCTGTATTAATTAATCGTGAGGGAGACAGAGAGCAGAAATGACCAGTACCACCGAGGAGTGATCCTCGGTCCCATGCTTAGGCACAAATAGGCCAATATCACCAAAATTATCCTCGACCTCACAGAAAACTCGGCTTAGATGAGGTAACCGAAAGATTTTCTAAAATTCTTGAAAAGGGTGATCTAAAGGCTTACCACCTTGGATCTTTTAATTTGTAGGCGTTAATAGGTTCTGGTAATCATTTCCTATAGGGTGAAATTTAATCGTCGGTTTATAATTTTAAATTAGTAGGTTTTCACTAAATGTATATAATGTGAATATGGAAGTATGTACAGTAATTACATAAAAAAATCAATTTTTGTCTGTCTATCCGTCTCTCTTTTTGTTCTGGGTAATTTATGGAACGGCTGGAAAGATTTTGAGAGCATTTTGTGAAAGAAATGGTTACGCAAACAGGCTACAATACCCGCAGGGTGCAACTAGTAGATGCCCTGGTAAATAATATATTCTAAATATGGAGCATACAATGAATTCAATACTATTTCGATTATGGTTAACCACAAAGTGGTTTCGTCCATTTTACTATCCCAAAAACACTTTAAATTATGTATGTCATAATGAAGTTGTAATTAAAATCTCTTTAAACCTATTTAATGCACTCGCTTGTATTAACAAACCTGGTTTCAAAACTTATTAAATTTCATAGAATATCGGTGAAAAGAGTGAATGGAAAGAGGTGCGTTTATATTAAATCTGTTAAATTATTTGATATTGAAATAACGTTTGCAGTAAGATTCGTATTATTAATGTGAATTAGTTTATATGTACAGTTATAAAGATAATTATTATTATAGATAATTATTATTATATTTATTGCTAGTGTTATTATATATCGTAACTAATAACTATTTGTAAAACATGTTATTTACCTACTATGCGTTGTGGTTAATGAAAGTTTACAGCAACGGGGTGCGTTTGTTGCTTCTGTTGCTGACATTTAGTATTCTGCGGTATTACCCGTGGCTCAGTTTGAAACAGTAACAAAAACATTTCACGTCTTAACTGACCAACAAAGAATACTTTTATTATTCGAACAAAAAAAAAAAACCATCTACTAGCTGCTGATAGCTTGAACAGGATTTAGGGCATCGGCTACCTTTGTACGAAATTGTATTCAAATTGATCCAGATGTTGAGCGTAAATAGCTAACTAACATACAAACACACACAGTTAAAAGAATCCCTCACATCTGAGAACTTTCAGTCTTATTTACTTTTAGAAACATGTCACTGATTCAATGCCTACGTCATAATTAATTTTCCACCTTTAGCAAACGTAAAGTATACCTCACAAAATATAACAAAATCAAATCTTTTCATCAAGGAACAAGCTTAAAATATAGAACAAAATTAAGAACCTTTATAGAAGTCGGTCAGAAATGTATCGAAAACATTTTCGAAATACTGTAGATTCATATCAATGAATAATACGGCCGATAATTGTCGTAATAAGCGAAATGTAATTGGGTCACACACAGTATTCGAAATAATGGTTCGCTATTGAGCTCGTGGGGCTCGGTATTGTATTGGACTTTATGATCTTTAGCGTGGTTCGCTCTTTATGATATAAATTGGTCATATTGATGGTGATGGTATACTAGAAATTACTGACGATCTGTTTTTGAATTTCAAGTGGTATTTCTATGGATTAGTACAACATAAACAGTTGACTACAAATATAGTTTTTGTTGTATTATATCGCGAATAAGTCCCGCTTGAATAAAAAAAATCGTCTGTCAAAGTCACGAAAGACTAAAAACAGTTATCACTACACGTTATAAAACAAAGTCCTCCACCACGTCTGTCTGTTCGCGATAAACTTAAAATAAATAAATATTTCGGACATCTAACACACAACGCCATCTAGTCCCAAGCTAAGCAGAGCTTGAGTTATGGGTACTAGACAACTGATATAAATACATAAATACTTCTTTTTTTTGTAAATACATACATATTACACATAGAAAACACCCAAACTCCGAAACAAATATTTGTAGATCATACAAACATTTGGTTCGACCCGGGAATTGAACCCGACACGATCAGCAGTCGCACACGCTAACCGCTAGACCAACGAGGCAGTCAAACTACAGGCTACTGCACGTACTTTAATGCGGTTTTTACCAATAGATAGTGTGATTCTTGAGGAAGGTTTTCGTATATAGTTTGGTACAGTTTTGATAACATTAAGCAAAATATAACGATATTTGTTAAAGACGTCGGAAAAAATTAAGCCACCCAACTTCACAGAGTAACATAGGCTATTTTCCGTAAAGAATTCGTGCGAAACCGGGGCGGGTTACTAGTTAAATGTATATGTATGTATAGTATCGTGATGCGTCAGCATACAATATACTGTATAGCGCAACACTTTAATAAATGGGACCTACAAAGTCAGTTTAAAATATTTAAATAAATAAATATGTAACAAGAGGTACCCCTTGTGACACATTTATTTATTTAAATATTTTACACAAATAATAAAACATGTTACAACATATTTTATTACAGTTTGGTAAATTTTGCTGGTAGCATAGTCTACCTTATTTCATATTAAAAAAAAACATATTTGAAATATAGCAACACTAATGTTTTACTAAAACTGCTATCGTTTATATCTTTCATTTGCATTTCTTTAAAAAAACTCATGTTATATTGCTAAATATTTCACACATGTAATAAAATATGTTGAAACATATTTTTTTCTTTCATTTTAAAAATTTTTTTTACAGTATGGTAAATTTTGTTGATAGTCTATCTTATTCCACATTAGAAAAAATGTCTTTGAAATATAGCAACACTGATGTTTTAGTAACACTATTATCATTTATATCTTTTTTATTTTTTTTCATTTATTTAAATATTATGCACAATAGTGGCAAAGGCGGACTTAATGCCGTAGACATTTTCTGCCAGTCAACCTTAGGGCGATGCAGAGCTAGCCACGATAGATGCAAGGAATAAATGTAATTATAAAAAAAAAAACAAAATTAAATATTTATACATATATTATTATTATATATACAATAATATATATATACAATACAATACATTATAATATATATATACAATAAGTATTAGTGATACTAATCTATACTAATATATAAAGCTGAAGAGTTTGTTTGTTTGATTGTTTGTTTGTTTGTTTGTTTGTTTGAACGCGCTAATCTCAGGAAATGCTGGTCCGATTTGAAAAATTCTTTCAGTGTTGGATAGTACATTTATCGAGGAAGGCTATAGGCTATATATCATCACGCTAAAATCAATAGGAGCGGAGCACCAATGGAGAATGTTACAAAAACGGGGGAAAATTATATCGCTACGGGCAATAGGAGACGCAAACGAGGTTGCCTGGGTCAGCTAGTTCTAATATAATAAAGAAGTTTATACATGTACACATTTTTACAACTATACATTTATAAATATACAAAATCTATAATTTAGAAAGGGAGAGTTTATAATTAAGGTGGATTTGACAGTGTGTTTAGAAAATGTTTCCGCAACATGTATTTGAAAGTTTGTCGTATTTTTGCCATTCTGATCTCGAAAGGGAGCGCGTTCCAAAGGAGAACATACTGTATTAGGAAAGTGGGTGTACAAAATTACATCTGTGAGTGGGACAGGTTTTTAGCGTGGTTTGCACCTAAATACTGCAGTTGTGTGGTTAAGTAGGAAGGGGAATTTGGAGAAAACAGTATAGAGTAGTATGCGAATAGGACACCAATTCAAATTGAAGCGATGCTGAGATATGCCTAAAGTGTTTAGTTTATGACCAAAGCGGGTATCCAATGGTGTGCTATGTGGACACCAGTTTAAGTTTACAAAGAGTAGCTATTTAGTGGACAATATCTATACCGTTATCTATGGATGTATTAAGCCAACACATTTCATTATCAGACTATCACAGTCCACTGCTAGACATAGGCTTCTCCCACTGCACTTCACTCGCATTCAGCTCCTGCCATCCATCTTGGGCAAGTCGTCACTCCACCTGGCCTGCGAGAATCCTATACTATGTTTGCCGAGATACGGTATTCTCTACAAGATTCTTCTATCCCAAAGGTTGTCAGCACAACAAGTTTTAACAATTTTGAGCCAACAGATATATCTATACTTATTTATACATCTATTAGCAACCCACCCCGGCTTTTACGGAAAATTTAATATAGCGTATGTTACCGCGAGAAGATGTACTGTGGCTTAATGTTTTTAATATCTCTTCAACAAATATAGTTATAGTTTTGCTAATATACTCGAAAATTTAAGAAATTGTATTCGAAAACCTTCCTTAAAGATCATTTTATTTATTGGCAAACCGCATCAAAATCCGTGCAATATTTATCGTGTCGCTTCGGTTTGAGTTTATCGAGAACAGACAGAAAGAAAGACGCGGCGGAGGACTTTGTTTTATAATTTGTAGTAATATTGTTCTGTTAGAAATACATTATAAGCCTCTCCAGATTTTGGCTAAAACAGGTTTCACTAATGGCAGAGCTCGCTCGTCTGGTTTCATATAAACATAATATATAAGGATCTCTGGTTCAATTACTAATGCAAATCTTATCACAATACAAGTAGATATCTTATCCTGGTAATTTAATTACATGCGCGACTCGATCCTGCTATCTAACAGGCTTATAAGAAAATGTAGCTCAGATCTTGAATGTTTTTATTTTAGAACTAGTCTACATTATATACACTTAAACAGATATACATACATAGTATATTAATAAGCAGCTTAACTGAGCCGCGGTATTTCGAAGCATATTTAAAAAAGAAATTACTCCTAAGTTACTCCCTATATCATCAGCTGTCTGCCAGTGAAAGTCCCGTTAAAATTGATAAAGTCATTCCAGAGGTTAGGCGGGATAAGCAGACGCCCATAAATTAAAAAAAAAGTGTTTTTTATTTAAGAAGTAAATATAATGTACAATGAACTTTGTACAATTAAAAGATGTCAATTTGCAATTATAAGCAGACACTTTAATTTTTATAGAAGTTTAAAGAAGATCTAGCCATAAAAATTGAGAAAAGGGATGCTGCGACGATCAGGGCATGTTGAAAAGGTGACCTAAAGTGATATTCAAAAGTTCCTTTGACAAATCATAGTTTTTCTTAATTAGTCACAGTATTTTATCAGATGTAGTCTGGTTTTATTTTGACAATAGTTTTAATTGTTATTTCTCAATATGCGGTAGAAACTAAAAATTTAATTGTAATATTAAAGAACTAACGTGGATAAACTATACGGGTAAAAATCTCCGTTTCTCTAATTTCAGATCAAATAAATTGTCAAACTACTAAGAAAATTGCTGGCTGAGCTAGGAATATGTCAAATTACCAGGGATTTATCTATCCGAACGCCGCAACATGCATTCGTATGAAATCTTGTATCCCGATTTAGACGGTCACTTCACTGACTTCGCCTCGGGTTATACAAGCCATGTTCAAAGGGCAACAAGTTAAGGCAGAGTCAGACAGCTATAGGCAGAGTAGAGGGTGTCAGGTTGTGAGCGGTTTAATCTACTAACACCGAGCATCTAACTCGTGGGCGCCGTTTACAATCCTTTATGTTAACTAGCACATACATTATACTCATTTCATGGTGCGTCGTCGTCGTCAGACTGTTTGATGCCGATGCCGTTCCCAGTGTCTTATAATGGCAGAATCACATGTTTGAGATCGAAAACCACACGTATCATAATAATAATAAATAAATAAATATTTCGGACATCTGATACACAACGCCATTTAGTCCCAAACTAAGCAGAGTTTGTGTTATGGGTACTAGACAACTGATATAAATACATATTTTATTTTGTTTTCGTAAATACATACATATAATACATAGAAAACACCCAAACTTCGAAACAAATATTTGTAGATCTCACAAACATTTGGTCCGACCCGGGAATCGAACCCAAGACCTCATGATCAGCAATCGCACTCGTCAACCGCAAAACGAACGAGACAGTATATATATATAGACGTATTATTAAACGGTTTTCAGTTCTGGTGACAGTACAATTAAATGAATTCTGTTTCATTGTATATCCAAGATGGCCGCCCCTACAAAATGACGGTTTACAAATTTTGTATCGAGTACCTCAATATGGCTATCAAATGAAAAGGCTTGACTAGTAGAACACAGTCCACTATAAAAAATTAAAATCCAAGATGGCCGCCGCTACAAAATGACGGTTTACAAATTTTGTCTCGACTACCTCAATATGGCAATATGGCAATGGCTATCAAATGAAAGGGCTTGAATAGACGAACACAAATTAAAATTACTATGTAATGAAATTACAAACTAAAAAATAAAAATATGTTAAAAAGTTTTTAATTTAAACGGTTTTAGTATAAACTAGCTGTACTTCGTACACGAGACATTTGTATTTACAAGATATTTTAATTTTTTACCATTTAAACCTTATGGAAGGTTTAAATGGTAAAAAAATAAAAATATCTTAGACTAGACTACGAAAAATTTTTCCAAACTAAAATCAGGTAAATTAGCTCAGTCGTTCTCAAGTTTTAGCGAAACACGAAAAGCAATTGATTTTTATATATAAAAAAAATAATGTACTAAAAGCTAAAAAATAATTTGGTAGAAAATATTCGGTATAAAATCGTTAGGCCCGTGTTTCCATCCAGTCATTTCAGTTTACGCTACGCCCAACGATTTTATACCGAATATGTTTTATGAAATTATTTTTAAACTTTAGTACAATATTTTCGATAAAACCGTTGAATTTTTTTTTTATATTTTTTTTAACCCTAAGCGCCTGTCTTAATAAGTCGAACTATTTGAAATTATTGATATCACCAAAAAAACTTGTGATTCACAGGGAATTGAAATCTCAAGTTTTGAAAATCTATACATGATCTTGAATTTACGTCAAGGGTTTATTAATTTAATTGCTATTTTTTACTTCATTACAGCAAAGTTTTAAGGTCTAATTTAAGCATTGTCATAATAATTTTCCTAAATTCCTGTACTTAGAAATCATACCTTACTCGTAGCATCTCTAACCTGACTCTTGACTATGTCTTTTTGCAGTATTTGTACTACTAGTAAAATGTGACTTATTTGTGTCATAAAATTAAATAATACCAAAATCCTAGTTCCAGCTTTTCCCGCTGGACTATGTTCAACGTAGAGCAATTCGATTCGTCGAATACCAGAATATATCCAATCGGCTTAATTCCCTGACGAATAGAGATATAGCTATCCTCTGTAATCGCCATCGGTTGTATTATGGGAAATGTTTTTGAACTTACCTACTTGGGTAAGTTCAAAATCAGTCTGTTAAACTCATCACAAAACTTATCTGTAAACAAAATCATCGCTATAGGTAATTCTGAACGCACTCGTAACTCCCAAGTTGTAGGTGTCGATGCTCGGCAATTTCCATTAGTAGATCGGTCTTTACGTTTACATTCTATATATTAAAAAATGTATACGGCGATGGATTATGAATACCGATTTTCTCCAGACTATATCTCAGCACTGCAAAAATATAAACAGTGGTCAGCAATGTATAATACATCAAAACCTACTTTTAGTAAAACCCTGTGTCTAGCATTGGACTAGAGACCGTAAAAACTTTATACAAGATCTTTGTGTATCAAATTCATTATATCGTTTGATTTTCACCGAACGCAAAGCAGGTCCCTTAAGTAATTACACTGCGTAACATTTGCAGAACGAATTTGTACCAAGGGTAATCAAATATAAGATAAAATAATATGATTATACGATCAAAAGAGATATCTTTCCTTGCATATAACCACTTACATGTCAATTCGTGACGTAAACGTACCTTTGATCTAGAATTTCGATCTAAATAAATATTTGTACATATGAAGGAGATTTAAGAGTATCAGAGGAAAAACTTTTTAATTTAAAGAAAAATTGACAAGTCTGTAACAATATACAATTAAATATTTATATGTTTACTTGTTATATCGTTATAATCAATATCGAAACATATACTCACTTTGCAGGGTCAAAAAGTACTTTGAATATCTTTTTTTAAGTTATACATAGTATTCCAGAGTTCTGGTTCCTAAGTTACTTGGCAAAAGTAAAATTCTCAAAATAGTATTTAATCTGTAATCACAATAATTATTAGATTAAAATTATTTTTGGATTACCTGGATTTTTAGCAGATCTATCACTTCACAAATTATAATGTTTGAATTAATAAAATAACGACTTTTCGATAGTCGCAATCACCTCTAATATAGTTTAGCACTTTCATAATTGTCCTTTTCAAATATAGTCTGTGTCTCTTTTGTCGTACAGTACCATCGATAATAGCTTATTACGCAAAGTGACTAGATGTCTGAACAAAGTGTAGTTTCATCCATAATACAACTTGCTTCATTCTCCAGTACGGCACGTCTACGGCACTTATTTCACTGTCGCACAAATAGGTTCTGGAATTAACTACCTGTCGCTGTATTCCCTAAGGTCCACTACGTATTTTCCAAACAAGGTTTAAATAGAATACAATTTTTAACTCTTAACAGTGGCTTAATAATGTCAATGTACTAAGAAATTAGTAGACATCCTTCAGTCCTTTCAAAAACGATTTTTCTTTGATCTTGTAAAATTCTTGAATAGCTGTATTAGCTGATTAATTCATATTGTGTACGACCTTTTGATGAAATTAGGGGTCACATTATGATACAGTTTGGTTCGATTATTGAATGATCAGCCTGTGTTGATATAAACAGCTAAATATATGACTGACATGATATTGTCATACGTATCGATCACATCTAATGTGATCACTAATTATAACAATTATATATATAATAATATAAATAAAATTATAAATTACAAGTAAATGAATTACACAAATACAAATACAGATGAAATGAATTACAAGAAATCATCACAGATTAAAATCGCATTTCTCAAACATCCTTGCCACACGATGTTTGAGTACATGAAAAATATTTTAATTTCTTCAATGTTTTCTTTGATAGGTGGTTCGTGTGTTTGCGGTAAACTTTACACGAAGATGTGGTATGAAAACAAAGTTATACTAACTTGTAAACAATGTTGTCAGTCGCAGACACTTCATTTATGAGTGTTTCTTAACACACTCCTGATTTAATGGAGCAATATTTTTACATGCTCTCCTATATAAAACAAATATCATTTCATGTGGTTTATCATTAGATATTTATGATATAGGAGAATAGGTAGAAAGCTGCTACTACTGTCAATGGATCCCTTGGATCATTGACACCTATCTGCCTAACCTCTTAAAGTAAAGACAACACTCGATTTCGCCACAAGATTGCCACTCAATGTCACTAATGCGAAACGCTCAGACATCCATACGTAGACAATGCTGACAACGATGTAAAAAAGTATCGCAATTATAAAAAAACAGAAGGTTAATGATGTTATCTTAGCCGAATTCAGCCACGGCTGCCAGTCTAGACGGAGATCAGCCAATTACGCTAGGATATATTATAGTGTACAAATGTGTGCGTAAACACATGTCAACTCACACTCATAACATGGTGGTATGGTTATCCGACACGACCTGGGAGAGATCGAGCGCAGGACCGACAGCTTTACGTGGTCTCCGAGGCACGGGGGCTAAGACCCGAACTTCCAAACTCCGAGCTATTATTAAGCATTTCTCTGATCAGAATAATTCAATAACACTTTTTGACCCGACACAGGATTCAAACCCGAGACCTCATGATCAGCAGTTGCATACGTCAACCACAAGACCAACGAGTAATAATCAATCTTTAATCATTCTACTTTGAATACCTATTTTTCTTTATACGTGTATTGTTCCCGTGTTCACGAAGATGTAAAGTAATCTGTGAACACATTAAATTGATTGGCAATATTGAAATTGGTTTTCTAGTATAACTTTAGCCGGAGATTTTCTGTGTGGGTTTTGAAAGTGAAATCTGAAGCCTTTTTGATCCTCGTTTCACGAGACTTTTATCCCTACAGTGAAAATGATTGTTGCCAGTTGGACACTGCCATTTTACAATTTAGGTAACCTTTCATAGCCAGAACAAAACTCTTCAGTTTTTTCCTTAATAGGTAGTAGTATTTGGTATAACTGTAAATGACTTTTTATTGACTTTTCTGATTATAGAAACGCTTAATAACAGCTCGGAGTTTAAGAATTGGGTTCTCAACCCACTAGCCTCATAGAGCACGTAAAGCAGTGTCAGTTCTGCGCCAGATCTTTCCCCGGTCGTGTCAGATAACCATCTCATCGGATTATGAGAGTGAGGGAACAGAGAGTGCACCTGTGACATTAACTAATATTATTACCTAAGGGAAACAAATATTTGTCCTACAAAATGTATGGTTTGATCCTTCCAACATATATCGATAACGAGGTCTTGAAAAATGATGCTAACTAGCTGATTTTTTTACAGTTGCTTAATTATTATTTATACAATTTAAAAAATACATTGTCCTACAAATTGCGTGGTACGTTATCCTGGTCCTACGCTCAGAAGTTTTTTTCCCTGCTAGCCCTGTTAGCTAACAGAATTGAAAATTTTTGTATGGTGGGCCCCTCATCAAAATGAAGTCACTCACGAAAAATTAGCTTGATAGTAATAACTTGTAAAATTTCCCGGACAATATCATTATTAGAATTAAATGAAACTAGTGATCGCTTAGTGATCGGAATTCGACCATAATTTATATAATTCCTGAACATGAACAGATCTTAAAGTCCTTTGACTGTTTATAACATTTTTGGGCCTAAGCCCACCCACACGCCCACCACTGTAACTCCTGTACACCAGGATCAACAACAGTGACCCACGAACATACCGAGTTATGCCACTCGGGAAGTCCCAGGAAAAAAAATTAACTGTCTTGGAACCCGCAACGAAATTAATCAGAAGAAAAACAGGAGGAGTTGGAAATATGATAAATATGATGTTTATAACATTCATATAAGATACTAGCTGACTCACGCAACTTCATCTGCGACTCTTTTCAATCATGCCCCTATTGTTCTAAACATATTGTTAACTATCCTGTCTTAGCGCGCCAGCAAAACGCAGAGTTAAAATCGATTAGATAGTTTCAGAGTTCATCGTAAGCAATAAAATGACACGAGAACTAGACATTAAATATACCTGATAAAAGATTGATTACTTTTATCACTTGAAGTAATATACTAACACTTAAAACATAACTTTATAGTAAGACCTCTGGTAACCACAATCGACGTCAAGATGACTGTACAGCTGGCCTAGTGGTGGTACTTAAGCGGTCACCATGCCGCTTTTTACTGTGTTGTGCGTTCAAATCCCACATGGGATAACACTTTGTGTGATACGAAAATTGGTATTCTGAGTCTAGGTGTTATTTGCTGCTAAAATGAGTCTGCCCGCCTGATGTAAAACACACATAGAATCTAGGAATGGTGGTCATTGTCCTTAGTGCGGACAAGGACAATGCAGTATGATGACCAGTATTATGGCGGCCTAATGAGGTGCTTTTTCACGTCCCGCTATGTTTGTAAAGTTTCGCACGACACAGAATGTATATTCCTAATGCGAAAGTTGTCTTTAAAACAAATAAGCAACATTCAATCTCACTATGGAAATCTAGTAATCCTACTCACCTAAATAGCTATACTTATTACTTACTATAGCTACATTGTGATTACCTTAGCCTTAGCTCAGACAATATTAATTAACAAATATAATTAAGCTTACTAATAGTCTGTAATCTAGCTTAATTGATCTCTCACCTTGACCTAAGCTGGAATATTAAAGATTAAGTAACAGTTTAGACTTTAAATGATAAAAAAAAGTTTTTTTCTTTAAGTAGGGTAAAAGGGCAGACGGATCTCTTGATGGTAAGCGATTACCGCCGTCTATGGACACGCACCACCAGAAGCGTCACAGTGCGTTGTGGACCTTTGGAGATGGGGAAAGGGATGTAGGGAGGGGTTGTGGTATGGGCCTTCGGTATCCTCACTCACTTGGTGAAACACAGCGCAAGGGCTATTTCACACCGGTATTCTGTGAGGCCGTGGCATCACTCCTGTCGAGCCGGCCCATTCGTGCCGAAGCATGGCTCTCCCACGGTATTAAATACATATGGCATAAATATATTCCAAGAGTGGTAGTCACCGTACTCATTGTAGACGATGCAGCACCCACCACACTATGGCTGCCTATTGAAATATGTTTTCACGCGCCTTAAACGTCATGGGATATGGGAAAGAAATACGTACCCTAGTTCAGTACAGTGAGATCCAGGTTGCCATTGCTCCACGCAGGGAGAAAAACCCAAACTGTTTAATTCGAGAGCGTATGCCCATGTCATCGAAACGGTAAATGAAGCCTAGATTTACAACTGTTAATTTTTTCAATCTATACTAATATATAAAGCTGAAGAGTCTCCGATCCGCTGGTCCGATTTGAAAAATTCTTTCATTGTTTGATCGAGGAAGGCTATATATATATCATTAACCTAAGACCTACAGGAGCGGAGCAAAAATGAAGAATGTAACAAAAACGGAGGAAAATTATCACGCTACGGGCAACAGGATACGCAAACGAGGTTGCGTGGGTCGGCTAGTCGTATATAAAACTAGCTTGCGGTCTTGATACGTCGATTACTATTATAATTATTATTATTGCCTTTATACCAAATTTCATCCTGATCCGTGTACTTCGGTTCGAACTCACTTTATTACGTAACCAACTAGGTTGAGCATCTATTATAGTATTAAAGTAATACACACAGTGCCTTATATAATAAATCAAAACGTCATTCCAAACTTTATGTATTTAAAATCCAATCCCATTTCTAACAGATTAATGTACATCATTTTTTACATTAGAAAGTATTTTGTTCCTTTGAAATATATTGTAATGTGCGGTTGGTGTTGTAGAAAGGCTTTTAATTAAAATGTTATGATCTCGTCACTTGACGAAAGTATCAAAGAGCGCTCTTGAACGAATTGTGTTTGACAATATCTATGATGAATTAATATTAATTTCAGCAGGGATTGAAATTGCTTTTATTATTTGACTTAGAGGATTAAATATTCCACTTTAATTTTTATATTTAAAAGAACTTGCTACAGCAGAAAGGATAAAAATATTATCCGAAATGTAGAATGAGGTTTAAAATTGTAACTAATTATTCTTTTTTGTTGCAGGTACATTTTGAAATTCTTATCACGAATACCAAAATAGCAGTAAGTATATTTTTCATTACGACAATGTCTTTAGGGTCCACTCATTTAAATTGAAATGTGCATTTTAATTAAATGAGATTAGTTTTGTTTTTATTAATAATAAGAAATATTTACATACAAATACTGTCAGTATAGTATTATACATTAAAGAAACAACCATTGAATTGCAAGGATTCTTTAAAGTTCCAAGCAAGACAGGACTAAACAGACTCTAAAAGAGTGTGACTCTTTTTTATAATAATATATTTACCAAAAAAACTATTCTTTCTTTTATGTTGTACGTGGGAAATGAGCAGATGTATCACCTGATGGTAAACGATTACTGCCGCCCATAGACACCCGCTACACCAGACGCGTCACAAGTGCGTTGCCGACCTTTGGGGGATGGGGAAAGGGATATGGGGAGGCATTGGGGTATGGCCCTCCAGTATCCTCACTCACTCGGTGAAACACAGCGCAAGAGCTATTTTACACTGGTTTTCTGTGAGGCCGTGGTATCACTCCAGTCGAACCGGCCCATGCCGAAGCGTGGCTCTCTCAAAACTTGTCCTATGCTTATAGATATTGTCGGATAAATGTTTCACTTATCAATGAATTTTTTTGATTTGGCAAATTAAATGAATTTAACCATCTTTGGCAAATTCTTTACTACACAATCATTGGACCATTTCAACGCTTTCAAAAAACCTTTAAATGTAGATTTAAATGCAATTTATTACTTTTGTCCCTAGATATTTGCTGTGAAGTCGAATTTCTCTAGCATTAAATATCAAATTCAATGGATTGTTATATCACATTATTACTACAAAAGTGATATAGAAATATCTATACATAAACATACATCTTTGTTACGGTCTTACACACAATAAAACGGGAAGCCATAATATGCCACCGGAAGATCTAAAACCCTGGGGCTGTATTCTAGTTTATTATTAACCGCGGACCTAAGGGAATATGCATGACCATAAGGAAGCTGTGTACCTTAAAATGTGATAGTAGATATTTTGAAGAAATTATTAGACAGTTTTAAACTCTTTCAATATTCAGCTGACAATTTTTTAAACATACTTAAAGTAGAGTTCCTGTTATTTGATTTAAAATCTCCTAATCAGAATTTAGAACTTCGAAAGAAATTACATGTAGTTATTTTAAGATAACAGAATAATCGTCACATCTGAATGTGGTCGCAATAAAGAACGAGTAGATGGAAAAATAAAATCACCCTTAATTTTTATTTATTTATTATTAGACAGTGGTTATCGCTTGATGGTAAGCGATTACCACCGCCCATGGAAACCCGCAACACTAGAGGCGTCACAAGTGAATGAATGAATGAATGAAACATTTATTGGACACACACATTTTACAAGCTTCAACAAAAAATAATAATAATAATAAAAGTAACATAGAAACAGATCAAAAAACTTAAACTATAGCATATTACAAAAAAGGTCAGTGTGCCCAAAAGGCCCCAGCTCAGCTGTCGCTGCGGTCTCCACAAGAGACCATAGCGCTGATTTTCAGCTGAAGCCCACAGGTGTCTCACGGAGCAGTGTACGGAGATAAAATTTATGATATAATGAATAAATAAATAAAATAAAAGATTTGGAGAATAACTGGACAATATAAAGTGCAATAAATAAACAATACTAAACAGTTATTTGTGAACTATGGTAGGTTATATTACGTAGCACTAAAGAAGTGCAGTAAGAACATTAAAGTTAAAACATAGATACATTAATCAGATAAATAGAGATAGAATACATAAATTGCATTTTATAAAAAAGTGCTTGATTTCTGAAGTTCCAGAAATAGACACTTTAGCTCACATCTAAAATGGACAGGACTGCCCAATTTCCGAACTGGTGGTGGCAAATCATTCCAGCACTTCGTAGCACTGTATCGAAAACCGCCTCTAAATGCTGTGGTTCTATGTCTGGGTATATGCAACGGAGCAGACATGCTTCTCTGCTTTTTTTGCCTACTTATCCAATCTAATTTGCAGAATAAATACAGAGGTGTCTTATTTTTAATCACCCCAAACAAGAGAGTAGCCAGATGTAACTCTCTCCGCCACCTCATCTTCAAAATGCCACTGGCGTTCAGGTATGGCGTTACATGCGCTCGTTTTGGAATATTGAGGCAAAAACGCGCACACGCATTTTGCACTCTCTGCACTAATCTAAAGGTATTACTATATAGTCTTGGTCCATATACCACGTCAAGATAATTAAATTTAGAGAGAATAAGCGAGTCACACAATTGAATTCTAAGGTCGATACTTAAATAATTACGGATGCAATATAACAATTTCAGACGGTAGAAACAATTACGTACTATGTCTGAGATATGACATTCAAACCTTAGTTCTTCATCCATTTTTAACCCCAAATTTCGTGCTTCTGACACACGATCTATAAGTACTCCATCGATACTTATTTGTGGGGCGGCACTGGAGTACAACAAGTGCGTTGCTGGCCTTTAGGGGATGTGGATGGGGAAGGTGGGAGGCCCCTAACCCTCCCACCTTCCCCTTCGGTATCCTCACTCACTCGCAAGCGTTGTATCACACCGGTTTTCTGTGAGACCGTGGTATCACTCCGGTCGAGCCGGCTCATTTTTGTCGAAGCGTGGCTCTCCCACGGTAATTACACTGATAGGGACATGAAGAAGGTTTGGGAAATGAACGTTTCGGATGATAAAAATAGCTACTGGAAACTGGAATCGCTCAATGTTAATCTGGTTATAGGAAAGGCTACAAGGTCAAAGACGTTAGCTGACATCATAATCATAATAATAATTGTAAATATAAATCCCATAAATGAATGAGACAAAATCTTACCCATACAGGAAAACCATCTCTTTGCAGTTACATGAAAACATAAATTTGCACAGCTTTTTTATCCCAAACATAAACATTGTATTTCTTCACCATATGTCACCCAAATAAGAAGGAACAAAACCGTAATATATATTTTAAGGAGCACCAGGTGTTCTCTTCTAACTTTAATTAAATAAACATTTCGTTTAAATTAATTTAGTGTAAAACAGATATTAAAACGACAATGTTGTATCCAGCTTTTGTAATTCACTTCATTTCAAATATATTTCTGCTTTATAATGTGTGCATGGAAATAACAACTTTTAATGAACAAATGAAATTATATTACTACCCAATTAAACTATATCGGTCTAAACAGTCGACCGACCGATGTAATTCCAATATTGCACATATTGGCAGAAAGTTCACCTCAAGCCCCCCACAAACTAATTGATTAACCAAGAACCGACTAAACCCACCAAATTCTAAGCCCAACATATTAATGCCAGTACCTCAGATATTCTTTTTTTCAATAATCAGTCGTAAAAAACTAATTGATCAACTATAAACCGACTAAAACGGCAACTTGTATCTCAAATATTTATGTTCAATAGGAATGCCAACGAATAGTCAAGAATATCTGAGAATAGATTCATTAATTTAGCAACTAATTTATTGGACTAAGAAAAAGTGAATAGGTATTTTAATAGCGAATTTTAAGATTAATAAAATTTGCGCTACTACTAGGGGCGGTATACAAAACACACTTTTCTTTTCTACACCCCAAATGTCTTTGTACATGACCGTATGGATTATGTAGAGTGTGCGAACACTATAAAAAACACATAAAATTGGTTACAATAAAAAATAACATAAAACACGATTTATATATACATCCTTACGTGACTGAAGATTGTTGCGGCAGTAAAAATTTATCAACGTATGATGCTTGAGATAAGATTTGTTTCATCCTAAAGTTTGAGGATATTTTTATTCCAAGTTCTTTCTTTGTGATCAAGATGTACCTCTCTTTAAATCTAGGCTTATCTAAGGACACTAAAAGAAAATTTACTAGATATTTTTTACATATCCTAGTATGTTAAAATTATGATTCAATATATGACAAAAATGAAATATTATTTCGCCCGAGACTTTGTTGTTAGAAATCGTTCAAGCGTATGGTTCAATCCAATATGTAGGATGAACGTAATGGATCTTACTTATTCTATTTTTAAAAGTTTTGTTCAGCCGTGGCCTTGAGACGAGACTGGCCACAAACAACGATAGGCTATCATATTACGTAGAAGTCTTGACGACGACGTTATACATATTATGTTATGTACACTAATACGCTCTAATAAAGCTAAAGTTTTTTTTTAATAGCTTGTTGCTTTTGCTAGCCAAGTTCTTGAGAATGATGATTTTGGTACCACTAAAGAACAGTGGCTTTAAATTTAAGAGCAACTTAAAAAAAAAAACAATAGCCCCTGTTTTGAACGAGCTTCCAAATGCATATACTTTGATTTTTTAAAATATTTTAGACAACTATCATTATCAAACTAACTACTTCATTATTATACATTAAACTTCGAAAAACAAATTATTCAACTTTCGAATATAAATATGAGCCTGCCTAAATGACTAGCCTCCGCCTGATGGAAATCATGTGCAGACTCCAAGAGTTGAAGTCACCAAACTCATTGCAAATAGAGACAATGCAAAATGCAGAATGTAGTATAGTAACCCACACTATGGTAGTCTATTGAGATGCTTCTGCATCATTGCGACTCCAGTCTCGCATTCACCAACGATGAACGATAGTATAAATACTGTTATTTTAGGTTGATCTTCTGTTAAAAGGCAGCACAAATTTTATATACGAGTAGTATTTTGATTTCATACCACATTATTTTTATATTTAACAGCATACTTTTTCTGAATTAAGTTAGAGTAAATTCGAAAGTAAGTTTTATAATTACATCTGTAATTATAATTAGGAGATGTTAAGTTAAAATTGACATCTTTGTGCTTATATTAAAAAAATTGCTTTTCACTAAAGCGACATTCGACTTCAAAACGGAATAGTAGATGCAGTTTTCTAGCCAATAAAACCTGTACTTATCGGAGTTTTGTTCATTTTTTGTTGTTTTAATTCACGAAATAAATTTGTGAGAAAACAATTTCTAGCAGCAGTTCAGTATGTTTTTCCACTAAGCTACTTGAATTTCAGTATTTAATTTTATGGTATTTGTTCTATGAACGGACGATATGGCACAGTTACGTATCTATGGATGCAGAAACAGTTTTTGGTACAGGCGCTAGGCGTTATTGCTTGCAGTAGCTTTGTATACAGTGCGGGTACAGCAAACATAGGCAGTGTTTACAATAGGCGCTCCCCGTGAGTTGTAATACTAAAAGCCTCTTTCTCCATACATGTATTGTGAAGTGACAGAAATAACGTGCAGTGGTTTTAATACTATTGTCTGATAACGATACGTACAAATATATATTTGGAGTTTTTTTAATATACTCAAATATAACATTCATCAATCTGTTGATTACCCATACGTTCCACTGCTGGGCTCGGGTCTCCTCTCAAAAGAGGATTAAGGCCACACATCCCCACACTGGTCGAGTGCGGATTAGGGACTGGCAAGACAACGTTGTGGCTACACAATTGCCGTTGGATGCTTTTAAGTCGTCCAAAGGCCTCCAACTAAGCTTCACGACTGTTATCATATGATAACATCCGGGACCGACTGCTTAACGTGACCTCCGAATCACGGAGACGCTCACGGTAACATGCCACTAGCTGTCACCCCTCTTGGTACTGACCGCGCCGTCCGTTGCATTGCCTCGGTGATTGTTTCGAATCACCGAGTGCATAAGCTAAGAGCCGGGCTAAGAGCGCCACAAATATAACATAATATCTGAAATATCTTTGTTTTTGTTTTTTAGTAATGGGGTGGAATATCCTCATTAATGACCTTCGCATACAGGGTCTGGTAGACTTTTGCCGTCTAAACTACCCACAAAACCACCCCGGTGTTTCTCTGCTTGCCAATAGCTAAGAGGCCGAGAATCGCAATTGCATTCTTCCGCCACCACCGACAGGTTTTGACCCGCCTCACCTGAGATGGCCTGTGACCTTCACCTATCGGTTGCAGCTCTCTTAGAGCGCACACTGAACACTGTATGCAGTCCCTCGTGCTTGTATCTGTTCGGAGTCTGAATTCCCCAACTTCATAGCCCGGAGGTCACTTTCTAGGGTGATCGGAGATCAACGAATGCCCTACAATGTCCGCGCAGAGGGTGCGGTGTTACGTTCTCTATTCCGTCTCGCCGCTTCCTTTGAGGACATCACTTCCTCACAGAAGGAAGCGATGGCACTCCTTGCACTCTCACTTTGGACCATGTCCAAAATCAGAGTCGAAAGCGAGACACTACCCGTAGATCTAACTGCCGCAAGAGATCATTACGTTGGTGGTTTCAAATCCCTTTGTAAACAACATATCTGAACTAATTATAAATAAATATTTCGGACGGGTGCTAGACAACTGATATAAATACATATATACTTTCTGTTTTTAAATGCACATATATGAAACACCCAAACTTATCGTGGGAGAGACACGCTTCGGTGTGCATGCCGGCTCGACCAGAGTGATACCACAGCCTCACAGAAAACTGGTGTGAAACAACGCTTGCACTGTGTTTCACCGAGTGAGTGAGGATACCGGGACCTATATCCCAAACCCTTTCCCCTCAACATCCCCCAAAGGCACTTGTGACACCTCTAGTATTTCAGGTGTCCATGGGCCGCGGAAATCGCTTGCCATCAGGCGGTACGTCTGCTTATTTGCCCATTATTCCGTAAAGAAACTCCGAAACAAATATTTGCAGATCATACATACATTTGGACTGACCCGGGAATCGAACCCGATACCTTTATCACTGGAGTCTATGTGACTACCACTACGCCACCGAGGCCGTTAATGAATGAACTATCGGGACAGTTTGTTGAAAAAAACAAAAAAAAATTAAAAATCATTTTAAGGTCATAGAAGTCAATTGTTTTTAACTATTTCTGGATGTGGTTTGAGTTCATCTAGTACACGCAGCTCAACGTTGATATTATTGAGAGGTTTCAGTAACAAACAATAGCCTACATACACCATTGTAATTATCGAGTGACTAGCAACCTATACATATATTTGTACAGTGCAGATCGACAGGCCCATTATCGCTTTGAGCATGCTAGCTATGTGTTTTAGTGTGCACAGTGACTATCTACCTCAAAGGAGAGGGTTGAAAAATCAAGACCATGGAATTGTTCAAAAACTTTTACTATGTTAAATACAATATGGCACAAATTTAATATCTAACAGGATCTTAATGTGTCAGTACTACCGTGAGGTGAATATCATTAAAATAAATATTTAATACACTGACAAGGACCGTTATTTAAAAAAAAATCTACAAAGCAGATTCCAGATTCACATCAGTTAAAATTAATGGTTAAATACAGAATTGCATTACTTATAAATAAACCAAACTTGACAATCGTTTGTTTGAATTCAAATTTAGAGATAACAAATATCCCCTCAAAATATATGCTTTGTGTGTATAGAAGGAGTGAAGGAGGTCTATTTGCCAAAAAAATAGTAATAATACAAACCGTTCACAATCAAATTGAAAGTAATGATGACAATCAAGCATCTTGATTTAAAAATTACTGGCTTACTGTATTTTACGCAACTACGGCAAAGCCAAAGGAGGGTTATGATTGTGACAGGCTATGTATGTATGTGCGTATGTTCATCTGTTCCCTCATAGCTCCTAAACTTCTCATTAGAGCTAGACAAATGAGGTATCGTTAGAAGTGACTTGATTGTCCGCTGGTTATAGGCTAGATGACGTGTCAATCTAATGTGTGTGTGAATCTAATGTGGTGTCCTCTAACGGTCCTAAAGTACTGTGCTAAAAAAATAATTTAAGATAAATATGCCGTGTTTGGTATCATCGAAAAGGGCGTGACCGGGCTGGTGCTACCCCGTGACAGAAAATCAACGTTTTTGCTATCGTGCTGCGTTGGTGAGTGCGAGGCCGGAGGCCCAATGATGTAGAAGCATCACTAGGCTGCCATGGTGTGGGTCACCATGCTACATTGTTGCATTGTCTACATTCACAGTGAGTATGGTGACCACCACCCTTGTCGTAGTTGGGTATTAGTTTTTACTTTTTTTATTAATGGTATAATTACGGACCTACGAATAATGGTATTATTCGTAGGTACGTAACAATATCTCTGTCTCATCTACATCGAATATCTTAAATTTCTCCCTGGGAAGGAGTTATTACTTGTTATATAAATACTGGTCATATTATTATTATTATTAAATTATTATATGGGTAATCCACCCATATCATAATTTTACAAAATCCCCGAGGAGGCGGTCTCAAAAGAATTTACTACTACATTCAAACAATATTGTGGCGCCCGCGTTCTACGACTTTTCCCGTTTCAACATTATGAAACACGCGATTTAATTAAAACTTCAAAGATCAAATCATCCTACAATAATTCCGAATGATATAATTTAATTTCCCTTGATGAGTTTTGATGTGAATCCTTATACCTAATTTCCGCACCAGTAACTAGCTATCATCGGAAAACTTACGTTCAGTTTATAGGAATGCGAAGCAAAGAGGAGCAAGCTTCTGTAAACTGTAATATGAACATTGATAACAGGATTCAAATGTGTACTCACCTTGAAACAATCTTGTTTTGTAATTACTGCGTATTAATAAAATGGGTTGATGTCAATATTCAGATCGGTTCAATAGTAAACAATAGTGGCATGTTCGGAGAACTATTTTTCACAGGATTCACAGGAAACTGTTGCCAAGTAATTCTTTTTAGGGTTACGTGCTCAAAAGGTAAAACGGAATCCTTTTACAAAGACTTTGCTGTCCATCTGTCTTTCCGTCTGTCACCAGGCTGTATCTCATGAACCGTGATAGTTAGACAGTTGAAATGTATTTCTGTTGTCACTATAGCAACAAATACGTTTCGACCAGGTTGCACTGGCCGTGGTCACAGGCTGACTCAAATGTCAGGCAAATCCGAGGTATGTAATACCTTTTAATAAGTGATCGCGTTAATTCCCGTTAAAATAATTGTTAATATATCATGGAACGCGAAAGTTTAAAAAAAAAAGTGTTATTTTTCCTTTGTATTTATATATGTGTTTCAATTGTTATTTTCTTCATTTTGGTTTAGTCTTATTACCGAAATAGAATCGATGAAAATTCTCCTCAATTAAAGATACGACGAGAGGGAGATATATCAAGTTGTTTTGATTATACGCTTTACAATTAGCGAGACCTATTATTATAATTACGAACGATACAAGAAACGATTCAGCAAAATCGCAAAACATTCTAATATCCGACATGATAAGACCCTGTCTGTATAGAATTTGGATTAATTACACGCCTGACTTCCTCACGGGAAGTACATTTAAATAAACGACAGTATATGTGTGCTTCGAATTAGTAATAATGTGTGAATAGTTTTCAGTCTCGCTTTGAAAACTACTCGCCTGAGTTTGAGTGTTTTGAAAAGGGGTTATATATGTATGTTATGTTAACCATGTACGGCTACTTAGGACCGTCTTCCTTTGAAGTTTACTATACCAGTTTTATATTAACGGATTTTTAAAATGCTACCGTTTTTTTCTATATGTCAATGTAATAATTGCAATCATGAAGAAGGAAAAAGAGGATCTACGAAAACAACATCAGTCAAAATATTCAATACTTGCTGAACCCCGCGGTGTTACCCGCGGTTTTTGTTTTTGTGTTGTACCGCGAGTAGCGCCGCGGGACAAAGTAAGTCTAAAAAAAGTAGCCTAAGTTAATCCCAGGATCATCAGCTACCTGACAGTGAAAGTCCCGTCAAAATCGGTCTAGCCGTTCTAGAGATTACCCGGAACAGACAGAAAGACAGACAAAAAACTTTTCAACTGCATTTTTGGTATATGTACCGTGTATACATACATATGCATTAGGTAAAAAGCGGTTATTTTAATATTACAGACACTCCAATTTTATTTATTTGTATAGTTCATAATTTTTGTTCAGTCATGAGGTACGGTAGCTGGGTTTTCAGAAGCCGCTGATGCGCTTCTGGAGCTTCTTCCTACCGAGGTAGGCCGAGGTTTAGTATGCAGACCGCTTCTCCGGGAATCCCACACACACCCTTCGTATGCGTGTCCCCACGGAGGGCATGGCGCACAATGCATTCCCCGGGTAATAATAGAAAAAAATATACGAACTTGAATGCGGTTTGTTATTTTTGTTACAAGCTCAGACACACATGCACATACACACATACACACGCACGTTATTACTTACGGACTTGTCTATATACGCATTTTACAAAAAATTGATCTTACATTGTTATCTGTAGAAATATGTTGATTGTCTCTCCAATAACGCTACGATTTGATGCATCTACCATCTAAAGACTATAATTACCTACATACATATACATGGCTTCGTATACGCATACGTTCTTAGCTATGTATGGCAATATTACCGTGCGCGTTTCCTAAGGTATGGCCTATACTGACCGTATTGATTGGCCCATACAGACTTCTCTGGCTTGCCTACACGCAGTAGTTTGATATCATCAACAACCCATAATGTCCCACTGCTCGACTCGGGTCTCTTCTCATGATTGGGTTAAAGCCATACGTCCCCATGCTGGGAGAGAGCGGGTTAAGGACTAGCAAGACAACGTCGTGGCTACGAAATTATTCACAATTTCGTGTACGATATAGATATAATATAATTGAAATAAATGTTTAGTATTATTAATATTAATATTTGCTATAACTTGATGTATGTTAACGACAATTTATTTCAATTTATGCATTGATGGATGAAATTTATTTACGTAACTACTTTTTGTTTCAATTTCATTTAATGCGGTATAATGTAAATGTTTAATGAGCACTGTTCATTACAGTTAACTGTACTAATTTAAAATGTATCTATATGTTGATAATTCAACGATGAAGCAAAAACATGAACAATAATAATCCAAATAAATAACATACAAATAAATTAAATTAAAATGTCTGTTTGTAATTTCAAATTAACAGCTTTTTCTGTTGAAGTTGTATTGAACTGTTGAAGAGACCTTTCCAAGTCTGTACGTCGTTCGTTTAGTAACGGAGGCAGTTTTGCGAAGTCTTCAATAAACTCCGTTGCACGCACACGATACTAAGTAGAGCGACAGTCCTGAATAGATACTAACCTATTTATCTTGATTCTAGTCTGACTGAAGTGATATTAATCATAGATCTCCAAAAATTTTAAACACAAATTATGAAAGTAATTATTCTAATAAAACATTATGGCTTAAGAGGTATTTACCTGGGCTCGGAAAAAGTGGGGGTTCAGTAACTACATACTTGATTTCAATCAAATCAAAATTAATATCGTATTGATATATACGTATTGTAAAACGAACAGGTAAAACTTTCTTCATTTCCCACATATTTCTCTCGCATCCCATTCAGAATTTCCCGTCCATTTCAGTCATAAAGTTACTTATACTTCCCTAAACCCGATATGAGATTTCAACATACGATTGTGAGCTGTCGCGGCGTATTTATACTTAATGCTCCATTACTCGTTTTATATTCGATTTATGTGAAGATTGCGATGTGAAAACGGTTTTGGATGTCGAACCTTGAAGTGTGATCGTGTGTATTGTATACGCTATGTCACGTTAAAGTCAACTGTATTTCTATTACAAATAGAACATATTTTATGTTGCTTTATTGAAGACCCACACAAATTATTTGAGTTATGAGCCATTTGATCGTCATTACGGTATCACTATAAACGTGTCGCAAAAAAAAACCTAAATTAAAACGTATTTTTAGAAAAATACGATAAACAAATTACTTAACTTTTTCCATGTTAATATTCGTAGAAACATCAAAGCCTTTTATTAAAAAGATAGAATGTTAAAAGCCAAAAAAGATAGAATGAAAATCCTTTATTTATTACAGCCGTTGATAACTTTATCAAGCCAACAGAGAGTACGGAGCAAAATTTATTTTTATCCAGACTAAAAAGTTGCTATTAGGATCCAGCCCACCTTTACACGACAAAATGTGTTTAACAAAGCGGATTCACGGCTTAGCAGGTAATTGGAATCGTGTGTTACTTCCTTCCTACTTTAAAACAAACCCTACGGTTACTTTAACAATAAAAGAACTTGTTGGTTCTTGTTCTGTAAACAATGTTGTTGATACCATACGATTCCTTTGATAGACGTAAACTTTATCGTAATCTCGTGCATAGCGAGAAATCAGTTAGCTCCTTAATTAATTAGTTGGACCGTTCGTTATGAGTATGAAGATAGTCTTATCGATACGATTATATTTCGATTGATGTTATATCAAATAAAAAAAGAAGTAGAAATAGAAGACAGGAGAAAACGAGGGAAACACAGATAAATATTACTGTGGGATACCGTGGGAGAGCCACGCTTCGGCATGAATGGCCCTACTCGACCAGAATGATACCACGGCCTTACAGAAAACGGGTGTGAAACAGCACTTGCGCTGTGTTTCATCGAGTGAGTAAGGATACCGAAGGCCCATTCCTCCAACTTCTTCCTATTTCCCTCTCCCCCTCCCCCAAAATCCGGCAAAGTTTGTGCGTTTGTGAGTTTGTGACGTTGTAGTGGATAATCTCTGAATCTACTGAATCGATTTTGATTTTTTTTTTCCAATAGAAGGCTCCGTTGTTTGTGAGTGACATAGGCTATATAATAGCCTGAAAAATGGAAAGACTTTTTCGTGGTAGCCGGATTTGCAAAGCAATCTCTATTCAAGTTTCTTAAAAAAAACACAACCCTCAATTTGATAAAAATATGTTTTGCACTCACTTATCTTATAAAGCACCTTGAATCTTTATTTCTTCTCATTAATTTCCCAACGGTTTACACATGGTTTCCCAAAAATATAATTATGGTCCTATCTTCTTCATGCGCTTGTACATATATAAAAATATAACTAAATCCGAAAGCATCCATTAATATATTACAAAAGCCGTCACAAGAAAATTATTATCCCATAGTAATATGTAAGTAACATATTTTTCCTGTTAGTGTAATGTAACAAAGGAATTAATAGTTAGTTGATTGATATCGAATCGCTTATAACCCTACTGACCTATTTCATATCCTTTCTGCTGGTTATATGGAATGAATAGCAAATAAGGACAAATAGTATAATACTGTTACAATATGCTTTTAGTTTTTCTTTGTTTTTATATCTCACTATATTTTTCCCATGACTCCGTTTGTACGTCAGTTATTGCGATAAAAAGTAACTTATGTATTTCCTGAACCATCAAAGTATCTCAGCAGATTTGACAGACAGGGTTATTTTAAAATTTTAAATATTATTATAGATTCTACATTTTAGAAATACAGCGGTGTCATAAAAAATTAACTATTTATTTTATGTAGAGTAGGTTGTACCGTACCATCTGTTTTTTATATGATTTATGAATGAAAAATGATAGGTACAAAAGCAGATAAAGAAGGATGGACAGTGTTAATGGTGATATGGCCATGAAGGAAGTACGTAGTGCACTGAAGCATGTTAGGAAATGGACGGATAGTACTTTTTGTTACGATTTAAAAAAGGACAATTCAGAAGATGATCAAGACTAAACACACTCCTAACCTCAATAAATACCGAACAAATGTTTATAAAAGTCAATTAAATAGTGCTAAAAGTAATTGTATAACTTCCTAGAAACATTAACTTAAACAACGTAGAGTATTAAATCAAAACCAAAAACAGTTCCATCCATAATGTTTACACAAATTGATATCTTCGAAACTGAGTAAACATTTGAATTCAACTAAAAGCACAAATGTGCTCAGATGTCTAGACATAGCTATAAATCCCATCTATTCCGTAATAAATTCAAACTACATTGAAGTCCAATATAGCTTTATGGACGTTGATTCAGATCACGTAATGACCAAGACCTAGCCGAGGTCCAGGAATCTATAGCGGGCATCTCAAACATTTCACGTCATTAACGCCAATCCTTTACAGCCTCAGCAGGTAAGGTAAGGTACAGGTTTAAACGGTGAGGTGTTTAGTCCACTGAAAGTAACTTTTCACTTTTTGGGTTGCGACTTCACAAACGACTCAATTTAATTTTCAACCGACTTCAAAAAAAGAAGGATGTTTCTCAATTCGAATATATTTAGATATGAAGAAGATGTTAATGTAAAGTTATATTCAAGTTTGTGGGGTTGCAACCCTTGGCCTCCGGCCGCCATCTTGGAATAAGGGGTGGAAATGGTTCTTATGGTTTATCTGTCAAAATACTCGTTTCAATATCTGACAAAAAAAGCAGCATTTTTGTTGCAAATCGAATTATCTACAACTTCTAACACATTTTTGTCGTAATCCCAAAAACACCAATGTTATACACACCGCGAAAATCTATAAAATATTTCGGAAACATTTTCTATTGGTCGCCATAACTTTTTTCTGATCATTTTACCAAAAAATTAAATGAGATCGTTTTATAGCAGCGTTTGTAAGGAATAGTTTAAACTAGTTTTTTTTCAATTACATTCCTCTTTGAAGGTTTTACAGCGCTATGAAGCAATCATTATTTTTCAGTATTCACAACTATACATACGAGTATATATTTGAATGATTTACAATAATTTTCGATCTTATATCTTTAACTAGAATGTTATAAGAGTATCTTAATTTAAATAAATTCAGATTATGTAGAGTAAGCTATTCTTAATAAAGCCTCAAATTTTCTTGATGCCAAAAACAGTAATTTATTTCATCTCATTTGCTAAGTTTGTGTACAAGTGGCTACTGCTAACGCAAATCACCTTTTTTTTATTATAATTCACAAAACTGATGCAATCATCTATACATCTATACAAATAAATAAAATTGAAGTGTCTGTTTGTAAAATAAAATTTACTGCTTTATACTAAATGCATATGTATGTATACACAATACATATACCAAAATAACATGTTTTATAATTTTTGTCTATCTGTCGGTTTGTTTCAGCTAATCTCTGGAATGGCTGGACCGATTTTGACGGGACTTTCACTGATAGATAGCTGATGATATGAGGAGTAACTTCGGTTACTTTTTTAGACTGGCTGTGCCCCGCGGTACGATAATAGCTGCGGGTGTGTTACCCGCAGCTATTATCGTGGGACTCAGCTAGTAATACATATATTCGTAGACAGGACTAGGAAACCAAAAAACTCACAAGTTTAAATGGAAATAGTGTTTTTTTTTATGCTTGCCTTTAGTACTAAGTCAGTATTTAGTCAAATGACAATGAAAATGTTATATTCACAAAAAATCTAATTAAAAAAAAAGTTTTAAATAAAGGTAACTGAAAGTATGTTTGTTTCCCAAAATCAATAATTGTTTGTTCTTTTTTTATTAGGTAACCATTGTAAACTTAAAGTATTTGTTGCTTTAAATTAGGTACTTTCTAAACAAGTTGCCTCTATGTCATAGATACATTTATAACGTTTGACCTCAATATCACTTTAACACTGCTAAAGTCCCGTTTTAATGGTAAGGACATAAAAGTTTTACATGAAATAAATTTTAAACCTTGGTTGGGCAATAAAGGTAACTTCTGTCTTATATAAATAAACTCCTGTGAGTGCTGATAAAATGCAAAAGTCTTTCATAACCTCTCGAATCCAAGACCATGAAACTTCTGCTCTTTATAGCACGTTAGTTAGCGAGTCAACGGCCTCATGATGAGAGACGTGCGATAATTTACGGCAGTAAAAAATTAAGAGAACTGTAATTCGAATGTAAGAAAATAAAAGGTTGTCTAAAAATTACGAAATAATTAAATATTTCTAAAGAAAGATTTTTTCTCTTATATCTCACTTTCTCCAAACCATACTTAAGTCTGAGCAGTGACCATTGTTTACTATTCAACAAATAAGATCAAAAATGAGCTATAAAACCACAATTATCGGAGTTATCATAACCTCACAAGTATATATTTCTAATATATAAATTTCGTTAACAAGCCATCCATAAAATTCAGAAATATAAATTTGTACTGCCAATCTTTTAACCAAATTGTAATCTTCTTATAAAAAGTTTTAAGTGTGGAAAAGAAATAAAGCTAAGGGTTGGTACAAACTTTTTGACAGTTTAAGTAGCTGCGGTTGGATTGCGATAAGGGAGACTGGATGAGGCTCGGACATTAGATAGTGGTTGAAATATGAAGGGTCAAGAACTGACACGGATGTTTGATATCTAAAATAGTTCACCTTATTTAAAAGCAAAGGTTAAAGTTTATTAATTAAGCATAAAGTATCTATAGCTATGTTTGGCATGTTAAAATACTAATACCATGAGTAAAAGTATACCAATTGCCGTTAGCTACTGGAAATTGCAAGTATCGCAACGTATTTATTCGTTGTTTATCTTCCATGTTCATCCGTGACAAGCTTGGCTGAAATTGTATTAAATATACAGTAAACCATCAGTTTTAGATCTATTATATTCATTTCAAATGTTAGCTCCAAAACGTTAGGTCCTTAAATCATCAAATTATAGCCATAATTTTGCCATTAATTAAATCGCATAAATTATGAACAATAAAGATTTATTTTAATCACAACCGTATTTATGTCATAATTTTTATAATGATATTAATAAAATATGTATAAAGATAAAGTAACCGTCAAATCTCACAATAAAATGGAATAATGGAATTAAATATACTCTAAGCCTTTGTCTACAAAGTATGAAATTTTTGAGAATATGAAATATGTTTTAAGAGACGAAATCCTACATTACCATATGAAAGTGACTTACGAATACTTGTGAAATGTGCCTACTGAGAAAAGTAGGCACATTTCAAGAAGTTCCCAACCAAATGTAGATAACAAAGTTCTCGAGTCACTTCTAGTCACTTTTCACCCATATCACTGGTTACGCCTACTTAATTATGTACTAACCCAACTTTACTTTCATCGTGAGATAAAACCCGTCGTGTTCCGTACCGTGACTTATTTAAAAGGGTTCTCGATGAAATTTTGCACTGTTACCCCCAAAACGATTTTTTCATTCGCTGCCAAGTTTGCCTCGGGGGACTAAGGCTTTTATTAAATTATGTTTGTTTAAATTGTTGTGAATCTCGTTGGTTGTGGTTCACGGATTACCTGAAATTCTACAATTTGAGAATAATTGGAAACATTTTGCGGTATTTCACTAACTCTCAGATAAACGCGGAATTAAGCTAAGTTATACGATGAATGCTAAAATGGGAAATTGTTGCTTTTTAATACATTACATTACTATTGCCTGTATGATGAGCTTGGGTTCAAAATGTGGATCTAAATAGAGCTCTTAGATTGTCCGATACCGTCACATGAAACACTACAAAGGAGATATTGACAGGTTAAATGAGACGAATGAAGACCAATGATCTAAATAGTGACGTCAATCCTTAACGGGGATTGATGTATAAAGAGAAGTAAGTGAAATGTGAGTTATTGCAATCAAAATTGTTCAATAGATAGATAGATTTAGTTCAGTATCAGGTTTTTTAGTATTCATTTATATGTATAGTAAAACTGTATTCTCTACCTCATTACTTTTAATATTTGAAGACCTCTGTGTTACTCGAAAGCTAAAATCCAATATTTTTTATGGATCAAAACGGCACCTAAATGGCATACCATGAAAATTAATCGCAACATATTCTTAAAAAAGAACTGAATTTTCAATAACCAATTTTATTTAATAATATATCTTATGTGAAAGTGCACGTGGTCCACTGCGTTTTATGCTTCACATAACTACAGTACCAGAGGAATACGCAAACAAAATGCCTTTTAATCTGATTAACGATTAATCGTTAGCATGGGGTTAACCCCATGCCAATAATTACGTTACTAAAAGCTAGAACGGCATGTTCTTTGAAAATGTCATGCTTTTCACATGAAAATGGATTTATGGACGTCAGAATTAGGGTAATTTCATTTTAGATAAGTAGAGGCTTGCTTGGATGTATTCATGTTAAGATCTTAGGTTAGAAAAAAGTATATAAGTTTGCATCTTTGATTGACGTGAATTGAAGAACTATTAAACTGAAATTAAAAAAGTAAAGGTGGTGGTGGTGGAGGGGCAGGCAAACCTGTCAGTCAACTGTTACGTGAATGGCTACCTTAAGAAGTAATTAAAATATTGTGATCGTGTGATTTTAAATTAATCAAATAATTTAGAATGTCGCGTCAATCTGTCTACCTGTGGTATCAATTCTGTTTTTGTATAAAAATGTGTGTTTAAATAAAAACAAAATATTAGGGGCAATAAGATAATTGTTTAGTTTTTATTACAACTTTAACTCGATAATACTGATATTATATTGATAATTTCAATCTATGTAAATATCTTAAAACGATTAACAATTTGTTCTATACAAATAACACTTATGAAGGTATAGAGGGTTTCATTACGCATATTATTCACTACCATGCTACATATTTCTAGACATATGCTTACAGTTAATAATAAACAGCATTTATGGCTAGTATACGCGGGAAATATGAAAATGAATTCAGTTAATATCACTCAATATCATATTATTGCCTTTTAAAGGGAGAACGACTTCTTTTATTGCGAGCATTAAATGTCTTTCATTCCTGAGCGGCGTATCTCTGAGATTACCTTTTTTTAATGAAAATGATACGTGGTCTTTAACATAATTACTATGGCTTTGTTCCCAAACTCTGATTATTGTCATCTTCTCTTTCTTAGAAACTAACTTACGCTTGAGTGTATTTATGATTAAATCGTTGAGTCTTGGAAGAGTACAAATATATCAAATCACCTTTAAACGCGGTAAGCCATGCTTTGTTGAAAATTATTTAGCTCGACCGGAGTCATAGAAAACCGTCGCTTAGCAATTTCTTAGTCGTTTGTCACAGAGTGTGCTGATTCTGGACTCAAAAAGTTTTACACTTCATTTGCAGTTGCTTTTGGGCAAAGGTAGAAACCATTAGGTGTTGGCACATTTGCCTTCTGTTGTATTTACAGTAAAAAACTCATGAAATTTTCTTCTCATATACTTACTTCCCTGGCTCAGTGACCCAAAGTGTGCTTTGGCCTCCGATGGTTGATTGCGTTATTTTATCTTATTCTTTCTTCTCATATACATTATCCATTATACTAAAATACTATTATGCGTTTTTATATAAGTAAACAAAACTAATGCTAGTATTGAAATGTAGTATCTACTGCATAACTTAATACAAATTCACACAGACAGCGCAATAAATGCACAAAACTAACTTTCAACATTAACTTTAACGACGTATACTTCGTTTTGAAGTCGAAATATGAACTATAAAAGAACAAAATATAATAGTTTACATTAAATTAGTGTTGTTTATTATACATGCCTATTACGACAATCATTAAATTCAATTCCAAGGCAAGGAAAAAGGGTTCGAAAAAAGTTTTGTCGCAAATCGTGCCGATATCGCTCACTCTGCTGCAACGCAATTCTCCAAAAAAGCTAACGCCTGTTCCATACTGGCAAATATCAGAAATCGTTCAATTTCAATGAATATTATGTTCGATGACTTTTTTGGTAAAAATCATCATAATTTAAAAGTTCAATTTTTCTATAATAGCGTTATTCATAGCAGTTATTAGTGTAATGATTCCGAAGTCAAGATAATGGAGTATCGTATCATGTTATAAATCTTACATATACTTAATTTTGTCCCGTGTCTCTCTATACTGCAGTATATATTAGCTAAATAACATAACACATTCACATTTTTCTCGAGGATGCCAGGATCTCCTCAAATTGATACAGAGATAGAAAAGTAAGACGATGAAGTCATTCATATTTCTGGAAATCCAACACATAGTGTAATACGAAGATGAACTATAAAGAAATCATTTAGTTCCATCCAATATTCGAAATAGAGAGATCAGACATTCCTATAAATAAATTCATATGAACCCCAGCTCTTTGATAATATTTTGGGTCCAATTTTACGCACCATTTGATATACACCTCTGTTATTCCGGACGAACTCCAATCTGGGTGGGTCTTCCAATCTATTTGCAATTTCAACGGAATCTATCCAAAGATGCGTTGGCTTTGCTGTCAAAATAAATACGATGTGTTTGCTTTGGAACTTATGTTAGGAGCTGAGGTTTTAGAGACTTAACCCATCTGTCATGCGTCTTATTGGGTAACATGATTACATATCATCGGACCGAAATATTTACAAAATCGTTATTTTTTTCTTTATATTTTGTGTAAACCAATTGAACGCATCTTAATCAACTTTTTTTATTGAAGTTGGTTTACAAAAAATGCGTGCATCACATTCTTCGCAAGAAATCATCAATCAACATATTGTTGTTTTTAATACAAAAATTCATGATTCGTTGTTGAAAAAAATATAGTCCAGTTTTGAAAGATACCGAAAATAGAAAGACTATGGTGCTAATTCTGTTGTTAGAGAACTCTCTAAATTAATTAAAAAATATTGAAAGTAAGATTATTCGTTTAACCGATATTCTAAATATCAAAAATTTACATAAAAATGACATATAATACTAAAAATAAACGTTACCTTAATATATTAATAAAAATCACTAAACAAAAGTGACGCAATACTAGACTCAGAATTAGCACACGTTTCATCCCAATTCTTAAGCAGAATACTTGTAAACATACTGGAAATGGTGAATAGTAAATAACTTAAGTACTTAAAAGATACCCGTGTGATCCATCCAAGAGAGGAAATTAATATGAAACTCAAATTATATCACAGACGCGATATTGTATGTTGCCGACGTGAATTAATTTAAATAGACTAAATAAGGGATAAAAGAAACGTAATGGATCGGATGTAAATTTTATTACAATGGTTAATCGACAAAAACATCTGGATATATATTCAAACCCAATTTTAAATATATGCATAACTAGTTGTTGCCCGCGGCTTCGCCCATGTGTACGTTGGGTATCGCAGCAAATGGTAGCCTATATGTTATCCTGATGTATAAAATATATAACTGTAAAGTTTCATCCAAATCCGTTCAGTAGTTTTTGTGTGAAAGAGTAACAAACAACAAGTAGGATATTAGATAACTGTTTTCAACAAAATACAGATCAAAACATTCCAATTATAGACATATTTAAGGCCAATATACATTCAAGCTTATAATCATATTAAATTAGATTTGAGTATCTACCTCAAGTCTAATTTAACCTAGAATCCTAGAACAATTTAAAATATTTGCAGCAGTCTTTCTAACTGTAACAATCAAGCTTCATAACCCAAGGGAAAGAGGGTGGCATAGCGAATTTAATCTCTAGAAAAGATTCTTGTTCAAACCACTGACTACTTCCAAATTATAGGGCAATTTTAAAGTAGTCTGTGGATTTTTACCACATTTTTTATGAAAATCCGTAATAATTTCAAAAGACGAAGATTATTGAGGTCTTAAAAGAATAAAATTGAATTTGACAAATGAGAACTACAGTTTTAAATGATCGTTTTATACTCTGTAAGTTTTTTTCTAAAAGCCAAAATCTACAAGCAGTATAAATATTTCACAGCGTCTATATTTCACTTTTGTTCATTGACAATAAACCAAAACACAAAAATAAATTTATTAAAATACAGCAATGCGGAGTGTGGTTTTAACACATTTTGTGCCTTAATACAATAGTATACGGTTTAATTTATGACTGTTCATTTCCGGTGTAAGTTAAAACGAAGAGTAGTTTGTAACTACATTATTCTTGAATTGCTTAATTCCCATTAGTGTGACTTTAATAACATTACTTATTCATTTGAAAATACAACTGAATTTTTAAGCTTGAAATTAACTGACATAGCTCTTTATAACTGTTTGAGTAGATATTGGCATTGCTTTCATATTACCCATAATAGCCTTCTATAATAGCCAAGATTTATTCATTTCTAAGACGATATTCACCTAACGACCTATACGCAATTAATTTCTTAAAATGGACTATTATTCTATGTACTATTTTGTATATTATTAAAAAATGAATTGCTTTTACTTCACTTGGGAAAGAGAAAAATGACAAAATATGCAAATAACACAGAGAAAACAATGATTTAGGTAATTGAGTGTACGAAAGACTATCACATAAGTTGGTTCTACTATTAGCTAACATAGACACAGAGTATACAATGTTTAGGTACACTCCTTAAAATGTTTTAAGGAAAGAACTTAGGTTATATATTTCTACAGAATGCAAGCAAAACCTTTTGGGCCTTCGATATCCTCACTCATTCGGTGAAACACAGCGCAAGCGCTATTTCACACCGGTTTTCTGTGAGGCGGTGGTATCACTCCGGTCGAGCCGGACCATTCACGCCGAAGCGTGGCTCTCCCACGGTAATAAAATAATATTTGGACTTTCAGGAGTTCAAGTAGAAGCTAATGTCAAAACTTCTATAAGTTTGTCCAACAAAAGCTAGAATCGACTTCAAATTCAGGATCGTAGTGTTTGTTTTTGCCTGGTGTGAAAAGAAAGTATATTAATCCAAGTATATTTTCTTTTTTGTTCGTTTCAAAACAAATCAGTTTTACATAACTATAATATTACTGACAATATATATTTTACTTCATATTTTGTTCAAAAAAATGCAATTACGTAATTATACATTTATTTGAATATAAAAGCTACTCTTAGTATTGTGAATGACACGAAAACAACAAATCGTAGAGGTACAAAATGACGAACTTCCTGATCCAAGCTCATAGTTGTGATGGCGAGGTTGAGAGAAAGAGAGAAAGTCGGAAATGGGTAGATACGAAAAACACAGCCAAACAGAAACGGAAGCCATGGTTATCTTTCATATTTTATTAGGCTTCGGCTTTAATAGGCAGTATAGTAGTTCAATATTCGGTTTGTATAAATTCCTAACAGTTTTTGTATATAATTTAAAAAAGAACAGTTTTTTCCTAGTAATTCCTACGACTTGTAATTATAAATTAATTGGTAGGCCCATATCACTATATTTTTATTTAACCGTGTTTATCCGGAAAACTATTGTATATGAGGATTGTAACAAATAGAAAACAATAAAATTACCACTCAATCATAGTTGTTGTACTGAACAAAATGATGCTATTAAATTCCTTTAATAAATTAAAATTTAAATCCTCGCGGTACTCATATTAAAAGATGCACAATTTTAAGAATTAAACGTACAAATAGAAAGTACAAGTTACGAGTCGGACAAATTAATCCGAGCACATTACGAACATGTTTAATGGTTTTGATGTGAGCTTCTAAATTATGACAGTACTTGTAATATGAAAAGCTTTGGAGCACAAAACTACTATATTTAAAGGTCTTACTATTAAAATATTTTATACATTAGAATTTTGCTTAGGAAATACGTTGAGGCTTTTGGATTCTTTACAAAATATCCGCAGGCAGTCGGTTAGTGACAACTTTAAAGATCTATGTTTTCTTTTTTAAACTTGAGTTATCTTCATTAAAAATTAATGTAATTGTAAAATCCTTTGAAGGGTATACTAAATACATTTTCTGGAGTAGAGTAGGTTTAGTTCGTAATTATAGCCTCAAACTTTTACCATTTAACACATGACTAACCAACTCAAAAAAAAAAAAAAAAAAAGTGCACTACACTGTACGCAACGACTGTTGTGGAGTTTTATTTTAAAACTTAATTTTTTGACACCAAATTGCTAGCTTCTAGTTAGTAAGTTACCTATATAATACAACATGCTATTAAGAATCTGTTTAAAAATTATACTAGACAAATATTGTTAGAACTTTTACGTGTATAAGTCCTTTTTTTCTTGAGAAACCCTTACTTATTGATCGCTGGTAAAAAATGTATTGCAATAAAATATCTATTAGGCCACCTAAAGCTGTTTGGTGATTTTTGTCTCTAAACGAACAAAAATAATTTTCTTTTTTTCAAAATCAAAGTTATGTTGATGAAGAGAATGTATATAAGTACAATTTTAACAAAAAAAAACCGACTTCAAGGTTCGACTCGATTTCTCTTGGATGCCATCATCAGATATTAACTTAACATGGTACAACCGTTGGGACACGGTCGTATTGAGATACCTCCTCTTTTTTTTGAAGTCGGTTAAAAAATACTCTATGACCATGTAGATCAAAATTATTTGAAGACTCCTGGATTAAAATCAAACTTATATGCCTATCGGATTTTGAAATTAACATTCTGAGAATTTTGACTTAGATTTGAACTTGAATATTTCATGTGAAGTAGCGATCTAGCACATAAGTAGCACACAAGAAAACTGCGCGCTAATGGACCGAAAATCATGTCAATCTTTTTTATTTCAATTAATATTATACGTTTCATGCCATGTCGAAATGTATTCAATAAAATAGTTATTGTACGTTTAATCGAGTAGACTGAAAGATAACGTCCAAATACCCTACCGTTGAAGATACTGGAATGTTAGGACAAAAAATTGCTGGTCTTGCAGTAGCATGTTGAACTTGTATGTCTCAATTACTATTTCAGGATTCAAAACAGGCCTTGTTTTATCTCTGATCTAAAATAAATTAGACATGTTCAATACATTTACGTATACGAATACAACTGTATAATTTTTAATGAATATAAATACAACTTAGGTAAATACTTTTTATTCGAACATCAAAAAGTTATCTTGAAATGGAAGCAAGCAATTTTTACTTTCTATTATATGGTTTCCTAAGAATCTGTCCCATAAAGTAATTTCCTTCCAACTCATTTTAATTTATTGTCACTGCAACAGATGCCGTTGATATAAAATTTTATATAATACCTTTTAGTTAACCTCATATGGACATAGGAGAAACAATCTTATCCCAGTACAATTAAGGTCGAGAATAGATTAACTTCAAATGTAATTCATCATTTGTGGTTAGTAAACTGCTTTAAGTCTTCGGTATTATTGCGCTGTTATGTTAGTTCTACGATCTACGAAACCAGTATATTAGGAACTTTTTGATGAAGGGCCAAATCGGGTAAGAAACAATGTTGAAGTGTCCATCTGGGTTTGGATACAAATTACGAAATCCTAATTCTATTCTAATGTTCTATTTTAATGAAATACAACCTTTGGATTCGTTTAATAAAAGAAGGCAGAAAGTTAGAGATAAGTACATAAAAAATAATTCATATAAAATTACGACCTCTAAAACTTCGAATTAAAAGCTTTGCGAGTCTTCAGTCTATTTATTGTATTCGTTTTTGACAATTGTACTTTTATTCCTGGTTTTTACTTTACATGCCAATTAACTAGACTTATTTATGTGTGGCCCTGCCGCAGTGACTCTTCTCTGCATGATGGAAAGCAAAGGCAGAAATCAAGAGTGGCTACCATATTCATTGTGAATGCAGACAATGCAGCATGCTGACCCACATTATGGTGGTCCAGTGATGCTTCTGCATATTGGGCCTCTGGTCTCTCACTCATTAACGAAACACGACAGCACGAACGTTGTCATTTTATGTTGATTTTCTGTGCGAGGCTAACCTCGCACTACTAATACCACCCCGGTCGAGCCGGCCCATTCGTGCTGAAATCAGTTTGGCTCTACTACCTTGTCTTAGGTCCTATTTCACTACTTACAGTTTAAGTTTCGGTTTGATTATCTGATAGATGGTTTGACATAATTAATATGGAAAATACGCCTATTTATCTGTCAGAAAAGCTATCCAAAACTTATCTGTAACCGGTGAACAGGGCCTCACCATTTATTAGCATTGACATATACCGACATGTACCAGCATAAACCAGAACGAAAAAGAAATTTGAACTTGAAAACAAAAATAATGTGGGTAAGTTATCGATTTAAGGTTATTTTAACTCCTCGGCTATTGACTCTAGGATTAGTAACTTGTACAATATCTTGTATCCTGAAGCTTTAGATACGATGCTAGTACATTAATCTTGATGTAGAGGCTGAAAGGCTTAACTGAGAAAGTTTATGCTGACATCAGCATGCGTCCTTCTTAATCTGGAAAAGATCATAACAATTCTAACTTGACTGAATTTAAAATCTTCTGAAGTAATTGTATCTATATAACTTTTCTAAGTAGTTTTAATTCAGATCGATAGAAAAAAAGTGGCCTCTAAATTGTTCCTTGTTATATCTCCCCTGAGTGTTCTAATTTACGATAAAGAGGTTAATTTTGTTTGGTGACCATCTGTGACTCTTGGGGAAGGTTATTTGCCGACCTGTACTTTACCGTATCAAGAGTTCTTGCTACAAATGATGAAATATTTATTAGTACAACAAACAATTCTGTTTTAATCAAGTACTTTCTTGTTTAAGATTCTGATTAAGTACTGGAACATTTTCGTACTGAATTATTAAAAAAAAGTTTGGAACATATAAAATCTCTTTGGATGTACAAGCAATTTTATTTCAGACTAGCTGAACCCCACGGTTATTAATGTACCGCGAGTAACGCCGCGGGACAAAGTTAGTCTAAAAACGGGTCATCAGCTACCTGCCAGTGAAAGTCTCGTCAAAATCCGTCCAGCCGTTCCAGAGATTACCCGGAACAAACAGACAGACAGACAGACAGACAGACAGACAGACAGACAGACAGACAGACAGACAAAACATTTTTTAACTACATTTTTGGTATATGTATCGTGTATACATACATATGCATTAAGTAAAAAGCGGTTATTTTAATATTACAAACAGACACTCCAATTTTATTTATTTGTATAGAAGACTCGGTATAAATTTGAATTAAGAACTTCAAAACAAATACACCGTTAGTTTTTAAAATATCTTTACTGCCAGAGGTGAAGTTGTTTCCTTACAGTTTCATATTGAATTATTATTGCACAGATTTTAAAGCATTAACATTTTCTCAATGTACTTCTGTTATAGTGTCATAACTTTTAATAGAATTTACGCTTTAAGATTCTTGCAGAAAGGTTGAGTTTCGACAAACAATTGTAAGATATGTCTAGATCGTTCAAATGGTAATACATAAAATATAACGTTACTCGGAGTTATGTTTGCAGTTGAATTTTGAAATAAAGGTTTTTCTGTTCCTGAAGTAATGTTAACTTCACCACTGAATCCAATTTTTATTTATGATTACTTCACTCGTTTGTTAGAGAATATTCAAGTTTTTAAACATACAATATAACGTATACATAAAAGTTGATATCGAATAAGTTCTATTTCATTCGTTACACGAATTTACAAAAGTTTTGTAGCAAAATGTCAATCCTAATATGACTTGCAAGCATATTTTTATTCTGGAAAGTTTGGTTAAATATGATACTGGTAAAATTTCTGGTATAAGTATTATAAGAAAGTACTTATCAGTGTTAATGTTCTGCAATAAAATTTTACGTCGTTAAATTACGAATGATTACTGCCAAGAGAACGATGGACATAAAGAGATTTTTAAACAGCTTGTGCTTTTAAATAGCAATCTAAGATAATGATAGTAATAAAACAGACGAACTGAAAAGCTTTAAAATTAACAGTAGCTTTAGAGCTTACTTCTTTTACATGACAATTTAATATCTCTCAACAAAAATATACTACAAAAAGATGAAAAAAAATGTAAATTAATATTGAATACATCTCAAAGATACTAAAAAAGCGACCAAGTGTGAGTCGGACTCGCCCATGAAGGGTTCAGCAAGGGGCAGCAGCAAGTAGCATAATATAACCTATATTTTATTTTCATATTGGTGTTGATTGAATGAAAGGTAAATTGCGGTTCACGATTTATGACGTATTAAAAAAAAACTACTAACTAAATTTCGTTCAAACCAATTTTCGGTGGAAGTTTGTATGGTACATCACATATTTTATTATAAACCTCAATATCATTTTTGAAGACCTATCCATAGATTCCATATACCGCAAAGGTACGGGTTTGTGAAAAAAAAAATTTTGCGTTTCAGTTCTAAGTCTGGGTAACCCCCAAAATTATTGTTTTTTCTTGTCTTTTCTTTTTTGTGTGAAAATCTTAATGCGGTTCACATAATACATCGAGTTACCAAGTTTTAACATTATAGTTCTTATAGTTAACGAAAAAAGTGGCTGTGACATACGGACGGACAGACAGACACACATGACGAATCTATTAGGGTTCCGTCTTTTACAAGGAACCCTAAAAATGCGATGAAAAGTTAGTTTTTCTCAACAAAGGTGATTTAAATACATATTAATTTTCCAGCAGAATATTCAGCCAATTAATTGAAGATAAAGTCAAAGAGATTGCATTCTCTAGCATCCAGGAGTAAACAAAGATTACTCGGGTTAAAATAACTATCGCCTATGTTAAATGAGCCAGCACATTCAAGCTAGTGTGTATGTCACAAAGGTGAGAATTTGTGGAAGTACACGATGGTAGAATGCAAACGGTACCTCGACGATAATTTTGGCCAAGTGGACAAATTTTGCAGTCTACTTAGAATTTCTCGTGCAAGTCGGTTGCTGGTATGCTGTTTAGCGGAAATATTTAGGAGTGTGTGTATATACGGAGTAGTTCTATTTATGCGGTTTAATTCTAAAATTAGAGTAACTAATAGATACAATATTCTAATAACACTTAAGTCTAGTTTTGTAACTTAAATACATTTAGTAACATTGGTAAAACGTTATACGGAATTGATGAATTTAATCTAAAAGGGATTTTCACCTTTATCTATTTACTATTATCTTTCATTATCGTGTCACGATGAACTCCGAGACCTATTTAACCATTTACACGTTTTTCTAAATGTGTCCTTTGCTAGCGTGCCTAAGATAGGATCGTTTTTTATCACGTGTTTTTTATTATTGTTATTTTTTTATGTATGGCTCTGCCAAAATGACTCTACTCTGCCTGATGGAAAGCATAAGCAGAATCCTAGAGTGGTGGTCACCATACTCATTGCGAAAGCAAACAATGCAAAAATGCAGCATGGAGACTCACACCATGGCGGCCTAGTGATGCTTCTGCATCATTGGGCCTCCGGTCTCGCCGGTCGATCCGGTCGGTAATTAATAAGTAGAACAATACTTGCCGGGTCAGCTCAGCTAGCATACTACATATTAATAGATACTTATATATTGACACATTATATGTCTTACAAAAAATAAATAAGAATAAGAATATTTGTTAAAATATCTAAGAGAGAGTTGGATTTGAATTTTAACCTCTGATTGATCTTGGATAGGTTTTTTTGTTACACTGTTTTTAAAATTTCAAATCTGGTACTAATAATATGAAACAAATGTTATGAACTCTAAAAGTATTATTGAGTTTATTTGATTATTGAAATACTTAAAAACAACTTGGAGTTTGGAAGTTGGAGTCTAAGCCCCCATGCCTCGGAAAGCACCTAAAACCGTCCCATCGGAGAACGAGAGAGAGAGAACAAAGAGTGCACCTGTGTTTGCGCACACACTTGTGCACTATAATATCTCCTGCGTAGATGGCTGGTACCCATTGAGACTGGCGGCCGTGGCTGTGATTGGATAGGAGAGCATCATAAAAAAAATTGCTTGAAGAAAAGTTTATAAGTATTTCTCAGATTATTGTTAAATAATTCTTCCTAACATGTTAACTAAACTATAGAGTCGTATGTTTTTACGCGATATTGGCAAAACAGAGACGTTTTGCGGAAAATCGACGACGATGCCAAAGTTTTGCCACTATATAAGTTTGTAGACCAATGCCCAGTCTTGAGACTTTTCTAATCAAAAATTATTGACAAATAGATAGTTGAGTTTTGGGTCAAGCGCTGTTCTAAGGGTTGAAACACATTAAGACAAGGATCCACTAACGACAGTGGTCTGACAGATATTAGTTTATATGTTTGGTTACGCAGTTTGAAGTAAAAATGAAAACCATGTTTAAGCTTAGTCTTTTATGGTTTCTTAAGTTACTTAATGAGAAAAGTTCAATGTAGTTCGTTCGTAGTTTTTAAAGCGCTTAGAGAAACAGTTTTAATAAAAGAAGATAATGTTGAGTAACATTGAAAATGATGAATCATCACGTCTTTTGAGTTCATTTATACTTCGCTGTGGCTATTAGAAGTTTCAAAGAAAGTAAGATAAAAAAGAGAAGTTTGTCATCTAAGTTTTAGACTCTTATGTTCCAAGTCTTTAGTCTAGTAATTGTGTAGTGCCTAGAAATTTTAATAGAATAAAATAAACTTAAAATAAAAAATAATTCACCATCAGTAATGTTGCATTATGCAATTCAACAGTGTTGTTATACTTGCTTTTTCAAAATATTTTGTAAATAGATGTTTCACAGACATATCAATTTCACCAAGTCCTATCAACTCAGCAATGTGCACTACGATGTTGTGTGAAAATGTTTTGCGATCTGAACTAGACAGACGATTTGTTAAAATTGAGCTTGTGAGCATGACACGTTGAAATGGGTAGTCACGAGGTTATGCTTTCTATACCATTCTTATGAATAACAAAATTCTTGTACAATTTAAATGATCGTTTACCAAGTTTTTTATTTGAATTTTTTTATAAACAATTTTGAATTAATATAAAGCGCTGCCAAAATAATGCGTGTGTGCTTATTATATCTTAAAAAAGCTATTTCATTGAATCAATGTTCCTTGGAAACCATGAAATGGAAAAGGATAGTGTTTTAAAAGTTCTGCTTGTAACCTCAGAAAAAAAAGATCGATAAACATAAAGTAACTAGTAAAAATTGGATTCCAGGTAAAAGGGAGAAATTGTATTTGTGTAGTATTTCATTACTAATGACTCATGTTATGTAAATATGCGACTAACATTAACATCAAGGTTTCTTTTAATAAAATAATTTGTAAGAAAAACACTCAAAATAAGACACTCTATGTAATCTTATATAATACGGCCAGCCATAGGCAATTTAGGCAAGAAAAAAAGTTGTTTGTGGAATGAAAACAAAGGCTTAAACTGATATTGCTATCTGAAAAAAATGTTATCGTTAAATTGATTTAAGAGGGTAAAGGGCTTGTAAGTGACATTTTACTTAATGACGATCTCTCTCTAGGCTTACCTTAAAAAAACAGGATGAGATTTAAGTTTGATTGAAGTAAAAGGTTTTAGATTTTCTATTTTTACTACAACTAGACGGCTAGCACAGCAGATAATTAAAATGTTGAGAAATCTATTCATCATCGTCATCATCATCAGCCTATCGCAGAAATCTATTACTTGCTTATAAATTTAAGCCTTCCAAAGAAAGCATCAATTTGAATACGCAAATATAAAATTTTGTGATGCAAGTGTCCAAGGACTTCGGTACTCCCTTCTATTCAGGTGACCCTTTGGTACATTAATCATAAAGTGCTGCTTAGTATAAGCATTTAATATACATACAAGTAACAATTAAAGAAAATAAAAACTAAGAAGGACTAAATCGATCGATTTCTTTTAGTGTCCTTATCATGGTACCACCGTTGGAAGAATCATAAAATCGGTTAAAGCATAAAAAATATAAACGGTCGAATAGAGAACCCCTTTTTTTAAGTCAATCAAAAACAGTATTGAACGTCGAATTAATTCGTAGAAACACGACTTTCACCATCAAAAATTTGTCTTCTCTCTTTTTTGACAAGACAATGCCCGCAAATATACAAAAAATGAACACAAATAATAACTAGACTCAGAACAATAATTTGTGAACTACATAAAGTGTTGTCATGTGAGGTTTGAACCCATAACGCGTTTTAGAGGAGTAACAATCTCTTAAACCACGTATAAGCACATAAAACAGTCTAGAAAGTATTAGAGATTGTAGAAACTAAAAATTGCACTATCCATCGTATTTTTTGTAATGTATTTAGCTAGAATTTAATATCAGAAAATCAAATGTTTTAAGTTACAACGGACCTTTTTACAGAAAAACTTTGAAATACCATCTCACTCACACTGAAATAATTTTCCTTTCAGATCCAACAAACTATTTTTCTCTGTCTCGTTCTCGCTCGAAGGTTCTATCAAACTAAATTCCCTCTATTACGAGCGAGCTGAATTTCCTTTCGGACTAAGTTTTTTTATCAACGTTCTTTGCGAGTACAATGAGCTAATATATAGTTTTGTATAAGTTTTCAGCGTATGGACAGAATGAATCGTTCGGAAAACTTGAAGTCATCTTGTTAGTGTTTTCATCTAAGATTTTTGAATTTTGTTCACTTGCTAGTTTTTACTTAAATAAACGAAGGAAAAAGATATAAAACATTTCAAATTTTAATTTTAGCTTCATTAAGACGAAACTTTAAAAAATTGTGGATTATGGACTAGAAAAAAAAATATCTTGGTAGAAACAACAAGTTTAAAAATCACAGTCTAATGTAATCTGTTGTATACATGGGTATTATTTTAAAAAATGACTGCATAGTATGTGTTTTTTCAAGTGAAATAAGATCTATTCTTTAAGTTTTCATAATGGTTGACTGGTTTTTATAGACTCATGCACTTGGTATGCAGTGCTGGTTATAGTTATGCGAAAAAATACCAAAATGCACCACGAATGCACCATTTGGTCTAACTGTAATTTATGGATAGTGGGCTGAGTTCTGCCCCTATTGTTTGTTTATTTTTTTCCTTCTACCATCTTTTTTTGAGTACGAGTGGTATGTTCAATTTCACAAAATAACTTTATAATATGTAAATCCAAATTAGGAAGAATATCGGTTTGCTTTAAAGTTATCCAGAAATGTATCATATCAAAAATGCAAGAACCAAGATATTGATTCAATATCTTGATTCTTGCATTACACAAACTAACTATATCCATCGATTAAAATAGTTATGATGTTGGTATAATTATTAGCATTTTAGGAAACCCAACCTGAAGTGCTGCACTTGACTTCTTTGGAATATTTACGCATCAAAAGCTTTGACTTAATATTATAATATTAAATAGAATGTACACATAGAATAAGGTACGATGGAACTAACATATTACCATGTAAAAAGTCTCTAAATAAAAAATAAAAAAAACTATATCTAATTACAGTTTGACTTGCATGCACATATTTATATTTCGTGGATTCTTCTTTGTCCAATGTGAAAGTAGCCAATTTTGCTTCTCATATCAGCGTTTGCTATCTCATCATCAATCATGCGTCTGAAAACCTTTGAAAATTAGGGGACGACATCTTGTCTGGTTGTGTAAACATTTGGATGCATTGAGTAAAAAAACTATTATTACGATATTACACAGAGATACAAATTATGTCAATTTCAGAACTTGATTTATTACAATCTTTGATTGATTTAAAACTCACAGTCCAGAAAGTCCAGTATCAGAAATAATACTTTATTAGTATTACTTGTACAGTCACTAGTTTTCTCTTCTCTGCTTGAGTAATGCGCTAATAGAGTTCAAAAAAGCGTATCGATTGAAATAGCAGCTGAGTTACATTTAGACCTGGTTTTTTTACTCACAAATCTGACTGTACCAGCCTACCAATCTTACTTACTGAGACTAAACCAGCTTCTATAATTTGCAATTATGTCCCGACTTAAAAGACTTCTATGAAATTTGTATGGGTACTTAAAAATAAAGATGTTTAGGTACATTAGAGACAATGTTCCTCATAACATTTTACAAAGTAAATGGAAACAGAATAGTGAAACGATCCATTAGTCTTAAGAGAATATATAAAACGTTGAAAGATTTCTTAAAATTATGTTTCTCTTCGTATTTCCATGAATAAAGCACTTACACCTAAATTTAATTCACTCATCCACTACAAATTGTCTTAATTGAAGAAGTACTTACATAGCTACTTACGTATTTTGTATGTTACGTCTGAATATGTTTGTTGTACCAAATACTTGAAATGTGTATTTGTTTACATTTATAATTACTTCAATTAAATTTCTGTTAAATCTGAAATATGAATTACTTTAAATTAATTGAAGTAACTATCCCGAACCCCGCGGTGTTACCCGCGGTTATTGTTGTACCGCGAGTAACGCCGCGGGATAAAGTTAGTCTAAAAAAAGAAGCCTAAGTTACTCCCTGGATCATCAGCTACCTGCCAGTGAAAGTCCCGTCAAAATCCGTCCAGCCGTTCCAGGGATTACCCGGAACAAACAGACAGACAGACAGACAAAAAATTTTTAAACTACATTTTTGGTATATGTATCATGTATACATACATATGCACTGATTAAAAAGCTGTTATTTTAATATTACAAACAGACACTCCAATTTTATTAATTTGTATAGATGTATAGATAATACTAGCTGAACCCCGCGGTGTTACCCGCGGTTAATGTTGTACCACGAGTAACGCCGCGGGACAAAGTTAGTCTAAAAAAAGTAGCCTAAGTTACTCCCCGGATCATCAGCTACCTGCCAGTGAAAGTCCCGTCAAAATCCGTCCAGCCGTTCCAGAGATTACCCGGAACAAATAGACAGACAGACAGACAGACAAAAAAAATTTAAACTACATTTTTGTTACATGTATCGTGTATACATACATATGCATTGATTAAAAAGCTGTTATTTTAATGTTACAAACAGACACTCCAATTTTATTTATTTGTATAAATAACCGCTTTTTACTAAATGCATATGTATGTATACACGGTACATATACCAAAAATGTAGTTAAAAAAAATTTTCTCTGTCTGTCTGTCTGTCTGTCTGTCTGTTTGTTCCGGGTAATCTCTGGAACGGCTGGACGGATTTTGACGGGACTTTCACTGGCAGGTAGCTGATGATCCGGGGAGTAACTTAGGCTACTTTTTTTAGACTAACTTTGTCCCGTGGTGTTACTTGCGGTACGACGATAACCGCGGGTAACATCGCGGGGTTCAGCTAGTTTTAAATATATTTTATAATATACAAAATTTATTATAAAATAAATTTTATTCTATTATCAGCTCGGTGCAGGTCGATCTAGGGTCGGATCTTAGATCAACATTAGAAACACGGAAACTCCGAAGCAAATATATTTTTAGATAATACAAACATTTGGTAAAATCCGGGAATCGAACCCGATACCTCAAGCACAGCAGTCGCATATTATTATGCTTCCACAGCGCCACCGAGACAGTCATGTTTGTTTTTAGCGTACCGCTACCACCATAATAATAATAAATAATAAATATTTCGGACACCTAACACACAACGTCATCTAGTCCCAAACTAAGCAGAGCTTGTATTATGGATACTAGACCATAGCGCTTATAGTACTGTACAAGTTTTGATCAATGAGATTACAATAGATTCGTAATAACAACCTGGGTGACACCCGGTTTTTTAAATTTTATCAGAAGTTTTTGCTTTAGAGGAAGAAGTGAAAACTTCTTTTGCCGGGTTACGCACACTTTGGTAGGAGAAAAACTGACATGCTGATATAACGTTTTCGAAGTAAACACTTCTTAAGCCGCGTTGAGCACTTTTTGGTTCACGTCACTGACATGCTAATGTTTAATGTTGATAATTTTAATTTAAACATTAGGAAATTTCTAATTTCACACATTAATTTTACAAATAACATTTTAAGTTCTCACTTATGTCGGCAGTCCTTATGACTACCAATTTTATTCTGTTGAGCTTATTGGTGTGAAAAGTTGCGTTGCATTTTGGCTTAAGGTCCATGCTAACGAAAAGAGTGCCTTTAATTTCTACTCTTGGTCATTGGCTAAAAGGTGATGACAGAGTCATAACTGCATTCAAATTAAAAGTGTTTGAAGTCTCTCGATCCAATTTAACACGTTCACAACATAAAATATATATGTAACACGATACATACCGCAAGGCTCTTAATTACTTTTTAGTACAGAATTTGAATTTATTTTGTAATTTCGTTAGCATCACGGTGGTATCTTTTTAATTTCTTTTTTTTTTATAATGTCAAAGCAATCATATAGTTATGGTAGCACATAATCTTTATAAAGATTTTACCTATAGCACCAGGGCCGCAAGATACTTAATAGTGCCAGGTAAGAGTATACCTCCATTATGTTACTAGAAAAGAAACGACCTACAACCCTAGATCTATTTTATGGTTTCCCATTGAATATTGTTAAGGCTAATATTTCTATGCTGTTGATGTAATATTTTCTGGTCAGTTACGAGTTACCACAATAAATATTTTTTCTTAAATAAATATTTTGGACATCTAACATCCAGTACCAAGCTAAGCAGAGCTTGTGACTGGATGTTAGATGTCCAATGTGACTAGACAACTGATATAATACGTTATATACTTTTTTTATGAATACATACATATGCATAGAAAACACCCAAACTCAGAACAAAATTTTCTAGATCTCACAAACATTTGGTCCTACTTAGGAATCGAACCTAAGACTCTTGTGTTTTCTGAAATGCTCTTCGCACAATACCCTCCATGATGTAAGACATCAGGGGAACTGGTCTACCCACTAAACCCTGCGGCGGCCTACCTCGGCAGTCGGAACAAACTCCCGGAATGCATTATCGACTTCTGGAGTCTCCCCTGCCGTACCCCATGACCGAGGCACATCCCAGGGTAATGGTTAGAGGAGATCATGGTGGTCAGAAAACTTATTGTAGTTTAGACTCAGCGTAATTTGTAAAGTGTTCAGATGTGTTAATGTAATTGAATACCTTTGAACAAGAAATTCTCATATTAACAATTATTTTAACGGGAATTAACGCGATTACTTGACTTGACTGACAGAGTCAGCATGTGACCACGGCCAGTGCAACCTGGTCGAAAGTCAGGCAAATCAGAGGTATGTAATATACCTTTTAATAAGTGATCGCGTTAATTCCCGTTAAAATAATTGTTAATATATCATGGAATGCAAAAGTTTAAAAGTTTAATAACTCTCATATTTATAGATAGAATTTCAGAAACGGCTCCAATGATTTTCATGAAATTGAATAGGATTCATTTAAAAAAAAAAGTACCCAAAAAAACTAAACAAAGCTCGGTCATCCAGGTACTAAGTTATTAGTAATGATTAAAGAAAGATAACAAACCCACTATTAGAAACATTGATGTTCTACTAAAAGTTTGAGACATTACATAAGTCCGAAATATGTGAAAAAAATCTAAAATAACGTATTTATTTCTAACGGACGAGCACTTGGAGTAACGTTAAGCTAATTTGGAGATTAAGTAAAGATAAACAAAAACAACTAATTTCTTTATCTCTTTCAGGTAATTCCAGTTCAAGATATTCTAATGCGGGTAAAGTTTGGCTTTAGAAGGTAAGTAGATAAATTATGTTGTAGTTGAATTGTTTCGGGCGACTTGAACATTTGGACTTTGAGGTCCCTATTTGGGACTAGATTATAATTGAGTATATGTTATTCGATTTAAACCAAACTTTATTATTTGGTTTAATGTTATTTGTGTTTGTATTTGCGTTGAATAACATTTCTAAAAGGCATTGACTGAAGAGTTTTAATGAAGAAATTACTTCACGTGACGTAATGTAGTAACAAAAAGTAGGAACAAACTGAGTTGTTTAATATCAATCTCAATAGTCTTAAATAGACCTCCACTGGACATAGATCTAGGGCAAGTCGTTGAATTAAAGACTTATGAGTGATCTAACTAATAGTATTCTGAAAAGAAGACACTGCAGAGCTATTATAAATCATAGCGATTAAGAAAATATAAGAACTGCCAATATTACCCAGCATAGGGGCTAGAATTTAGGATATGAAATCATATAAAAATAGGGTAATTTTACTTTCTTCTTCAGTTTATTGTCGTCCATTACCATATGCAAATTACAGACTATTTTTAAGTTCAACATATGCCCTTATATTACATTACATTATATAACAAAAAAAAGTATTATTCATAATATATTTTACCTTCCTCCTATTTACTCTCATCAAGCTCAAAAATGTGCTATATAATCTCTTAGTAACAGGATATATGACAGGATGATGGTACATTTTATATAAGGTAACTGCGTCTGTCAAATTGTCCACCAACCCATAACATTCAGACCTTAATTCTCGGGATCGTAGGGAGACTTATACAAATCCATTGAGACTATATTCCTTTAGACAATTAGGTATGCTTCGTGAACAAATTGCGACATTTGAGATACAGAGAGACTGATTTAATACTGTCCGATATTAGATGTCTATTCTTCTGTAGTTATATTTTAAGCCTCATTAGGGTCGCTTAGTTTTTTTTAAGTTTTAAGGTAAAGCATTAAGTACAAAAACTAGCGAAAAGATTATTCGTCTAGTCTTTGATTTCATATCACACATATAAGATGACAGTTCAGAAGTCAAAAACTATTAAAACTAAAATTTTTAGATCTTTCTTACTAAAATTGAATATGTAAATGTGAAATATCAAAATGAGTTCTTGTTTGTCATCAATAATTATGAAAATATTTATCCGCGTTCTTAAGATGAACAAGCGCCTAACCATGTCGTTCCACTGACGTGGCAGTTCTCAAATAGCTTTATTTCTACAAACATGACATATATACACGCCTTCACCCCAAAAAACAAAGGCGTTTTAAATTTCTACATTTTGAGACTGTGTAATTTTATTCTCATTAACGTTGTAGACACACGTTTTTTATTGTAAACTAGGAACATTTTTATAGATTATTAAATACAAACATATTGTAGAAAAAGTTAATTATAAGATAACGTGAGCATATTATATAATGTATATTATGGGTTTACAAATGATAGACGATTTCTATTCTTCTAAATGATATTTATTTTTAGCCGACTTCAAAAAAAGGAGGAGGTTTCTCAATTCGACCGTATATATATCTTTTTTTCTTTTTTTTATGTGTGTTCGCGGATAACTTCGTCGTTTATAAACCGATTTTGATGATTTTTTTTTCATATAAATGGTACCACCGTTGAGAGATCTCTCCCAACGGTGGTACCATGATAAGGACACTAAGATCTGATGATGGCATCCAAGAGAAATCGTGTCAAACCTTGAAGTCGGTTTTATTTTTGTTAAAATTTGTAAGTAAATCTTTGCACCAATTTTTACAAGCCGGCATTCAATATAAGAATTAGAATTTCAAGAATTCTATAAGCAAATACAATTTTCTTGAAATAAGGCTGGAATTCGTTTTAATATATATTAAATACTATAGTAATAAAAAATCTAATAACAATCTCACTAACATAATATTAATTATAATTACTCATTCAGTAAGACAATATGTCAGAAATATTTACGTAATTAAACATACGTTCTCTCTCTGCTCTTACCTTATTCATGTTGTTTATTTCTGTGTTAGATAATTGGTATCTTTTTCTTAATAGAATAAGCGTCAAAGTGAAATAAATACAGTCTCGGGCTATTATCATTAACCGTAAAGATCTTATAAAAATCTTCAAGAATAAGTCGGACTCGACCATCAAAACACATTTGTGACTCTAAACTGCATATATGTGTTTGCAGGTTGACGAAGTCACGTGGTTTTGTTTGCTCATTTTCATAAAAAATATGTTTTTTTTTAAATGTTTGTTTTTAAGAATGTGAAGAAAAAGTTGTAGTACCTTGTTTTGTGAAAAAAATATCCCGTAATTACAACAATAAATAAAAAGTCCTAAATTGACTTCATTTTATATAATTGTACACCTGTGCCCCGTAAGTGATGCTCACCGATTTCGCTTTTATCGCTTCCCGCTTGTGCTGGAGACATTACCCGAGCCCCAACAAATTGCGTTATAGCTAAATTAGATTCGCTCTGAGCCTCTAGGGTCTCTGTAATCCGTATAAAGCCATGTTCTAACAGACCATGAGTGAATTCTGGTGTGCAAATTCGCTGGTGTTGGTGGCCGAAACTTTCTTATTGATAACTGAGTGAGAGCTTAAATTTGTCTCAAATTGTTGAAATGTTATTAAAAACGATTCTATTTATGAACAAGTAATATTAAATTATTTGCTTCTCGGAACGTCGCTAAATACGAGGAAAATTGAATATTGAAAAGGTTTTGCTCGTATTAGAATTATGAACAGTTGAGTGGGGATTGACAAGATTTACTTCGAGGTTGTTAGATGATAAAAGTTTTTGGAGGATTTTAGATGTAATGCTAGTTCGATAAATTCATAGCAAATTCAATGAATAATGAATTATATTAAGAAAACTGAAACAAATTTAATGTTATGAATATAAGTATAAAGTTTATCAAGTTATTTTGTATCGTTTTATGAACTAGATTGTCGGTCAGTTCTGAAATAAATTGACAGTGTTCTCTTATACAGAAAATTTTATTTATTACACTGCTTTTATATATTTTACGTTTCTCATTGTTTTGTGAAATGCTTAAAATAAACAAAACATCAAAGTCTCTTCTTATGAAATATCGAAAAATACCTACAGTAAAACATAACACCTCCTCCTTTTTTGAAGTCGGTTAAACAAATAAAAGTAATTTGTAAGGTCAGTTATTAAGTACAGCAAATACAGATTTAAAAACGGCAAGTATCTGAAAGCTTTACCATAACATTAATAAAAACGCAGGAGTATTTTTGATCCTAGTCGAGAAACAAATGAACCACCTGCCATTTAAGCAGATTTACTTACTTAATAGTTTGAGACAAGCAAGGTATTTTCTAGATATAGGAATAGTGTTACTACTAACAAGAATATAAAATGTACAAGTACCAACGGAAAGAAACACCAGGAACAAATATTGTATTCTTTTTATGGATAAGTGGGCAAACGATACGGTCCATGTACACACGCAACACCAAAGATGTCATAAGTGCATTGCTGGCCTTTGAGGGAGGGAAGGGTGCAGGGGAAGGATAGGGGGAAACGGGGTAAGATGTTGGGCCTCAGATATCCTCACTCACTTAGTGAAACATAGTTCCAAGAAAAAAATGTATAACAAGTTTCAAAAGCCGTAGTCACACGTTGTTAATATGTTATGGTACATTTTTACGTAACTGTGGCTATGGCTTTTGAAACTTGTTTCATACTTTTTCTGCGTCGTTTTTTGTCGTAGTTGAGTTTTTGTTTTTTTTTTTTTTACCGTATACGGCCTCTATAATATTAATTTCCGTACAAAGTATATTTTAAATAGGCACCATAGAAATTTTATAATTATCGAATAAATACGGACAGAGTCAAGAGAAAATGCTAATCTTTATATACATAATTCTTCTGTGAGTGTGTATGTTACTGAACTTCTCTCAAACGACTGGACCGATTTTGATGAAATTTTTTGTGTGTGTTCAAGGGGATCTGGGAATGGTTTAGATTCACAATTTTGTCCGCTGAAAAATGTTTTTTTAATTAATTTTTAATTTATTAGTAGTTATGGCAAAACGACGTTTGCCGGGACAGCTAGTAATATATATATTTTTGAAATTACAAGTATTCAGTGACACGTCATATAACCAGCGGACAATGAAGACGCTTCTAACGATGCCTCATTTGTCCAGTTCTAATAAATAGTTAAGGAGCTATGAGGGAACAGATGAACATACAAACATACATACATAGCTGGTCAAAATCATAACCCTCCTTTGGCTTTGTCGTAGTCGGGTTAAAACTAAAACAATGGAAATAACATATTCCACTAAATATTTTTAGTCACCGGAAAATATTGACACTATTACGAAAGTTATTTATGTTATTGACGTAAAAGGTTTACTAAAACTATTCAGAAAATACTTAGGTCTGAAACTCTTACCAATAAAATTAAGACTAAGAACTATTTTCTTGTACGTAGTATCTCAAAGTAAATAATGGAACACAAAAACTTATCTTAACCGACTCCCACACAGCAATATACGAACAGCATTTTGGAGTTTCAAGTCGTGACGCTACAATATACATAAATTTTGTTGTTGCGTCTAAACAAGGCAATTCTGCGTTCTGGCATTAATTGAAACACATTTGTAACCATTCTAACTTGAGCTCCAAAATTTGCCAAATGGATAGGCTTTGTTAATAAGCCTAGTATTAAATAATATTATCATTCACTATTTCATCCATTTCTCAACATTGTATGGTATCAGTGCAATGTATAATATCGGAAAAGATTTAAACTATTTTTATTTTGATCTGACCTTAGACAATATTATTTTTATATTTAGATCTTATTGTGACCTGTTTAGTGCCAAAACTCTTATTAACCTTAATTTGAATACCGAACGGATAATATGCAGTAGTTAAGCACGTACTTCTCCAAGCTGTGATTCATCATAAGCACGTTGCAGTCCACTGCTGGACGTAGGCCTTTTTTTTTTTTTTTTTTTTTTACGTGTGGAAACCCCCTCGTGCCGTCACCCCGCCGGGGCTTGCGGCGGGGCGGTGTGTCGGAATCGAACCGACTAAAACCACACGGTGTGCCACTCTGCGCCTGAGACGGGAGGGATCCGGGGACTGCTGTTATTAACACATCCGGACCCCTCCCAGCGCCTGCCCGCACTGAAGCGGGCACCGTCTGCTGGTAAGACTCTCATATTTAGGCGACGTACGGCACACGCGTAACGTCGCCCCCTCGCGGGTGACCACTAAAGCGGATGGAGGGGAAAACCCGTCCCCACCATCCGCGGCTGCTGGACGTAGGCCTCCCCCAAGGAACACCACAGAGCCCGGTCTGTTGCTTTCCGCATCCAGTCGCTGCCAGCCCCCCTATGCAAGTCGTCCCGTCATCTGGCCAGAAGGTGTCCCACACTACGTTTGCCAAGACGCGGTCTCCACTCTAGAACGCGCTTACTCCAGCGGTTATCAGTTCTGCGACATATGTGACCAGCCCATCGCCACTTCAACCTACTAACTTTCAGAGCTATGTCGGTCTAAACTGTGATTAGATAGCAACAATGATAGGGATTCAATCAGGTGATATTTGACAGGAAAATACTGCTTCTGTCTTTAAGATTGTATATAAACTTTATAGACTAATGTTATAATTGGTATTAATGGAGTACAAGAAATTTTTTATCCGACTCTGGTCAGCAATTGATTCATAAATTAGTTTCTGGAAACCAAGTTATGTTTAAGTAAACTTTATTGCAAATATCTGGCATCATTCAATAATAGATAAACAAAATTAGAAACCCCGTTAACCCTTCTAACCAATCAATAATTTCTGGCTAGCGTCCTTATTTATACAGTTTCTGTTCTCGGTTACTAACCTCAGTTATTAGAGCAAATGGATTCTATTCCAAAATAAACATTCACCAATTATCCTCCCAAATTTGACGTCAGTGTGACATTATTTTGACATTCAAAACGTAGGTAAAATAGTTTCGTCTTTATAAATACATGGATGGGTTAAACTCTACCTCAAAATTGGAAGTTCGGTACTGCTTTTCATTTGTGGCAGTTCTCGCAAGACGTTTCTCTGCGGTTCCAGTTTATATATCTGTTTTGATTAGTGTGAAATTGTTTTGGGTATTTCTCACAGGGAAATTTATTTATTTGCCGTTAGGAAATGTTTTCCTTTACAAGTTTTTAGTAAATATATCTGCGTTGGCGGTTTATAATTGTTTTTTTTTTTATAAAATATGAAAACCAGAAATTTATTTCTAAACACTTGCGTCAATGCAAAAGTTTTTTGGAATAGTTCAGTTTTGAGGAGAAATAGGAGATTGCCAGACTATAAAACCGGTGGGGTTTCAGTTTCTAGTAACCTTCCGATTTTCCTTTAATTTTTGGAAAACACTTAAAGTATGGCAACGATAGCTACTCACTATTAGGTCACCTATCCATACGTTAACAAAAAAATATTCAACCCAATGCAATTCATGAAAATGTTTTTTCTTTATCCCGAAACCCTAAATCCAATATTGTACATATTTGCCTGCCAAAACAAATAATTGAATAACAGCACACTTCATAATTAACGAAACTTTAACGATGTTGGCAATGGACTCGACTAAAAAAGAATGAAAAAAAAACCTATTCGAATTGCTCTATGCAAATTTTCTGGATAAATTTTACCTTGGCAGTGCCGCATAAATTATACCACGAATGTAAGCTTTATTTCCTATAGGAAAGGGTAAAAATTTATGTGTACATGCTTAAGCTTAGCGGTGTTCACATAAATTGTGCGATTAGCGCTGCTGAGTAATAGTTATCCTTGTTAGTTGATGGGTGACACTTAATACTATATAGTGTTATTACTTAAATTATTTTTGGTTCTTAACATTATTACAGTAAACAGCAAAACACTGCTATTTGTTTCAATGATGTGGAGTGTCACTGCAGCAGTTACACCTAAATAAATATGATTGAGAGTAGGTACATTACTGCGAACCGAATTGTCCTTATTGCTCGCAACGTTGTACTGTCATGCGTTGTTGGTAGTTTGAGTAACGCTTTCTTTAATAATATGCGCGTTTATGTATTTATTTTTTTCAAAGACGATTTCTATGTAGAATACAAAAAAAACTCTTTAAATTTTAAGTTGTAATATCTTCTCTATCCAAACAGCCACTTAACTTAAAAGAAACCATTCATATATCATTCTAAAATTATTGTCTCATCTTTTATCTTCAAAAATAATCTGAAGATTTACATACACATTTGTTTTTAGGTTAGATTTTGATTTTTATATTTGTCTTATCTATTCCAATTTAACATAAACATTAACAGATGCTTTGTCTCCCGAATGCAGTGTAAATTCTTCTAAAAAAACATATCAAATTTTCAACAAACAAAATAATAACGGATTTCCCGTCATAGTCGAAAATCATTCAGTTTGTAGTTCAATTTAGTGTAAATTATTACATAATTAGTAATAATTATAGTAGAATTCAACCATCAATAGAAATTCAGCACTTTAAATACTTTATATATATATATTATTATAACTGACGGTTTTACATAATGATTTTCACGATGTCTTCAAATATGAAGCTTTTAACGTGATTACGTTGAAAGCTTCACAAAAAGCCGACATCGGAAATCAAGAGTATCATGGAAGTTTCTTATGTTTTCATTCAAATATCATCATAATTAAGACCCCGGATTATAAGAACTGAATGAAGCTTCATACTTATCACTTTTGCTCATACGTCAAAAAGCTGGCAATGAATTATGTTTTGCAGATCCTGAAGTTTGAGTCATGATAGAGTGTAGGTACAACTGCTATTTAGCATGTGTATCACTCTCCCGCGTAAAGCACTCATTGAAAATCTAGTATGAATTTAGTTAAGATCTACTGTATTGTCATGAAACTTCTTATCAAAAATAATGCCGAACGAGTTCACTGTCGGATATTTTACATCAACGAACTCTCGTCAGAGTTCGTTGATGTAAAATAAACTCACACGACGCCTTCTGATCTCTATGTTTGGACTCAAAGGAAGTGGGAAATGACTTGTAAAACCTCAAAATAAAGAGTTTATTATAACATGATTTTAAATGTCTGAATACTGGTTCAATTTATGTAAATAAAATTTTAGTCAAGTTCTTCTAAATCTAAGTCTATGACTGTGTCCACTTGTAAATATGTATACTGATGAAACTACATCTACTAAGAGAAAATGTTAGGAACAGAATAAAGATTTACTTAAAATTAGTCACCCACATCGCCGCTGAGGTGAATGCTGCATTTTAATGCATATATAACACAGTCTCGCGGAATTCCCACTTAGTAGTGACTGCGCTTGAACCAGCGGCATTCTAATTAGTCGAGTGTCGCGTACTCACTTGTCTAGTGTGCTCTAGTCACAGAAAAGGCCTTTTTAGTGTGTCTGATTGAAGATGCTATTAGTTTGCACAACAACTCTTTTGCAATCCTGAAAAAGTAAAAAAAAAATACGAAAACCAGAGCTCTTTTCTTAAAAAAAAAATTTTTTAGTTTATCTTTTTCCTTATTTCCTTCTTTATTTTCTTCTATATATCATCTCTATCTTTAGCTTTACATGCAGATTGATGTATTATTATTGTGTAGCATTTTAATTACTGTCATGTCATCTGTCTAACACTTCACTTTCTTCTTCTAATGGCGATCAGCGAATTATTTTATTAACACATGTTTTAGTGTTATAATTGCAATATAGATTGTCAATTTGGAGTAAATTTTTAAATATCATTCCATAAGGAACACTTACCAATGTGGACAGTACTACGTTTTCAACATAAAAATTGGATTCTCTACCAGCTGAGGAATGACATAAAGAATACATTGAGAAATTCAAATATCAAGTAAATTTACATATTTCCAAAATATCAAAGACTTGAAATTTAGTACAAAGCCAAATTATCAAGGTATGAAAAAATATTTATTACTGGTTTACTTTAGTCTACTTACATCTAATAAGTCTTAATAATATTGAACTGTCAATCATTTTAATAATAATAATAATTTATTTCGTAAAAAAAACCTTAACATAATAGTCAAAGATATTCTAGCTACGCTACTTACATAGGCTGTATTAAAAACAATCTGTTGTTTTGTTCCATAAAATTAAGAAAAGGCACATAGGTAAACATATAAAATTGCAAATTGTTATTAAAACTTAAATAATAGATTAAATTAATTGGTGAGTTTGCTTGTGTGCACGTGTGACTGTGAGTTTGTTTGTGTGTGTAAATCTGTAAAATTATGTAGTTATAATTGGCTTTTTGATGACATGAAGTTTTCGGTTTCCGTATAGTTTTTCTTCGAGATTTTATCAACAGAATGTAACTAAAAAGTCGAATAAAGAAAAAAATTGCTTAAACATTTTCAACATAAATTTTCATTTAAGATCTTTAAATATCTTTTAAATCCTTTTTACTTTTATCTATTAAAGAAATAGAAAAAAAAATGCTGTCTTAGACATAGACTTACAGTAAAAACCAGCTGCATGCAGTAAATTCCAGATCATTCCAAAACTCCCTCCCATATTTTGTGCGCCGCATGCTGACATTTAAGGCAGCAGTGAAATTTAATTCGCAAGCTTCTTGTTCTATGTTCAAAGCATGTATGCCATTATGTATGTAAACATTGTCTTTTAAATACCTTATAGTTCGGGATGTAGGTAAATTTTATTTGAAAATATATTTTTGTACTTAAGCCTCAACAAAATTATCACACAGATTGGGTGAAGCCACGCTATTCTTAAATAATGATAAGTATGAATATATCATAGAATTTCTTTTATATATTTTATTTCACTATTGTTATATATTTTTTCTAGGTATGTGCCATGTCAATTTTATAGGTAAAGTTGACATATTTCAGAAAAAAGAAGAATATTCCCAAAGCTTACACCTGTGCCCAAGTACCTTATTAACCCGTATCTTACTTCTAGCGCATTAAAAAAGAAAACAATTAATTATCTCAATGTTATACAATGTGAAACTTAAAATTGAGAGGATTTAGTTTTGTTTCTTTCTCACTTCAATAAAATAAGTTACTGTTTATTTTGAGCTATGATGTTAAGATAAATAAAGCCAAAGAGATGGAGAAACCATTATTTGGAATAAACACTAATTTTGAATTTGAAATCTCGGTTTCTCTCGAGGAATAAATGTTATTTAACTTCGCGTACATTATTAAAGTACAGTGTAGTTACTGTATATAAACGTTATATAAAATGATATTTTGCAAAATGTAATTAATTTAAGGGGTGTAAGGGAGCGAACCACAATCTTTCGCTCCCAGCCAACCTCACCTGCACGCGGTGCACCCTGCTGAACAACAAACGAGGCTCTGGCGACCGACTGATGGCGGTATATCCATCCCAAGAGGCGTAACTAAATACAATAGGCCGGTGACGGGCAGCAGCGTCACCGGTGCAACAAGTTACGCCCTGCGATCACCAACCCGCCTGCCCAGCGTGGTGATTATGGGCTAAAATCCTCCATGCGAAAGCTACAAAAGCCACGGCCCCCAGTTCCCGGCAGTCCCGCTATTCCTGGTCATGGTGGCGACCACGGTAACGGCGGGACGGGGGGTGCTAAGAATCACCGGGTTACGGAAGGCCACCATAAGCGACTGACTTTGGCAACCTATAACGGCCGCACGTTACGGCTAGACTCGCATCTGGCTCAACTTGAGGTGGAACTTGGGAAGATTAGGTGGCATATCCTAGGGCTATGTGAAGTCCGAAGAGAGGGGGAGGATACCATAACCCTCGACTCAGGCCACCTGATGTACTTCCGCGAGGGAGACCAACAATCCCAAGGTGGCGTGGGGTTTCTGGTAAACAAGTCCCTTTCTGACAACGTAGTGGAAATATCCAGTGTGTCGAACAGGGTAGCGTACCTCATTATCAAACTTACCGAGAGGTATAGCCTCAAGGTAGTACAAGTGTACGCACCGACCTCGGCCCACGCGGACGATGAAGTGGAGGATATGTTCGATGACATATCGAGGGCCCTGCACTTCACTACTAAAACCCACTACAACGTCGTTATGGGTGACTTCAACGCCAAAGTGGGAGTACAAATTTGCAGCGAATCGGTAATAGGATCTCATGGATTTGGAAGCAGGAATCATAGGGGGCAAATGCTTGTCAACTTTCTCGAGCGGGAGGGGCTGTTCTTGATGAACTCCTTCTTCAAAAAGCGGCCCCAAAGAAAGTGGACGTGGCAAAGCCCCGACGCTATGACAAAAAATGAGATTGATTTCATCTTGGCGGACAGAAAGCACATATTCAGAGACGTCTCAGTGATCAATAGGTTTAACACCGGTAGTGATCACCGACTTGTCCGAGGCTCTCTGAATATCGACTTTAAGGCTGAACGTGTCCGTTTGATGAAATCCAGGCTCCGACCAACTCTGCTTCAAGTCACGATGGGATCTGAAAAATTCCAGTCAAATTTGGAAAGCCGATTTGCTGCCATGGAAACCACAACAGACGTAAACCAGAACCTTGAAAATGTGGTTCGGATTCTCAGGGACGAAGGTACGAGATTTTGTGAAATGCAGCGTAAAAGCAGGAAGTCGAAGCTTTCAGAGAGGACACTAGGGTTAATGAGGGAACGACGTGAGAACCCACCTGTCACTTCGTTAGCCAAGAGGACTCTTAACCGAGAGATCAGCAGGCTTGTACGACACGACCTCCGATGCTCCAATACTCTTTCGATCGAAAGAGCGATCGAGCGGAATCGGGGGTCAAAAGTGTTCGTACAATCTCTTGGAAGAAGTCACCTGACGAAGTTGACCACATCACGTGGAGAAGTCGTTACTTCTAAGCCGGCCATCCTTTCGGAAGTCGAAGGCTTCTACGGCAGTTTATACGCTTCGCATGCATCTCGACCTGATCCCGAAAATAAGGACCCTAGAGCCACATTAACACGCCACTACACCGAAGATCTGCCAGAAGTCAGTACTGATGAAATCGTGATGGCTCTTGGACAGCTGAAAAATGGAAAAGCCCCTGGAGAGGACGGCGTTACAACAGAGCTGTTGAAAGCTGGAGGTATGCCCGTACTGAGGGAGCTCCAAAAGCTTTTTAACGCTGTCCTGTTCGAAGGGAGAACTCCAGAAGCATGGAGCAGGAGTGTGGTCGTCTTGTTCTTCAAAAAGGGTGACAAGACCATGTTGAAGAACTATCGGCCCATTTCCCTTCTAAGCCACGTCTACAAACTGTTTTCAAGAGTCATCACGAACCGTCTTGCGCGAAGACTCGATGAATTCCAACCACCGGAGCAGGCTGGGTTTCGGAGCGGATATGGCACCATAGACCACATCCACACAGTGCGGCAGATTATACAGAAGACCGAAGAGTATAATCAGCCCCTGTGTCTAGCATTCGTGGACTATGAGAAGGCCTTTGACTCGATCGAGACCTGGTCTGTTCTGGAGTCCCTGCAGCGTTGCCAAGTGGATTGGCGATACATCCAAGTGTTGAGATGTCTTTACGAAGCCGCCACTATGTCCGTCCAAGTACAGAATCAGCATACAAGACCCATACCATTGCATCGAGGAGTGAGACAAGGTGATGTTATCTCCCCGAAATTGTTCACTAATGCAATGGAGGACTTCTTCAAGACGCTGCACTGGAAAGGGTGCGGCATCAACATCAATGGCGAATACATCTCTCACTTGCGATTTGCAGACGACATCGTCATCATGGCAGAGACGCTGCAGGACCTTCAACAGATGCTGAATGACCTGGCTGACTCTTCTGTGCGCATCGGCCTACGGATGAACTTGGACAAGACCAAGGTCATGTTCAATGAACACGTTCTACCGGAACCGGTTGCAGTACACGGTGCCGTTCTTGAAGTTGTTCAAAAATACGTGTACCTCGGGCAGACTTTGCAGTTAGGGAGAAACAACTTTGAGGACGAAGTGAACAGGAGAATTCGGCTGGGTTGGGCAGCGTTTGGGAAGCTTCGTCGGGTCTTCTCATCATCGATCCCACAATGCCTAAAGACGAAAGTCTTCAATGAGTGCGTCCTACCCGTAATGACATACGGAGCCGAAACGTGGACACTTACGGTACGGCTAGTTCACAAGTTTAAGGTCGCTCAGCGTGCTATGGAAAGGGCTATGCTCGGCGTTTCTCTAAGGGACCGTATCAGAAACGAGGTGATCCGGCAGAGAACCAGAGTCATCGACATAGCCCAGAGGATTAGCAAGCTGAAGTGGCAGTGGGCTGGCCATATTTGCCGTAGAACCGATAACCGTTGGGGTAAACGTGTTCTTGAGTGGAGACCGCGATTCGGCAAACGTAGTGTAGGACGTCCACAGGCCAGGTGGAGTGATGATTTGCGCAAGACGGCTGGCAGGAGCTGGATGCGAGAAGCCGAGGATCGAACTAAGTGGCGTGCAATTGGAGAGGCCTATGTCCAGCAGTGGACTGCGATAGGCTGATGATGATGAATTAATTTTCGGTTGGTTAATTACTTTTTAAATTAATAGTTGAGATTATTAAAACAGTTAAGACTACCGTTGATTTACTCTCCAACACGTAAACGTTAATTAAATAAAAAAAATCGTTACGTCAATCGCCATCAAGACTGCATCTTCTAATACAATAAAAATGGATCACCGAAATGTATATACGTGCTTAACTTCTGACCGGCTGAACCAAATTGGGTTATGCTTTTTTCCATGCGTTCGTTAGTGTTAGAACAAGGTTTGTATAGAAAAAAGTTAAAAGATAACCTTAAAAGTTTTATTTTTTCACTACCTATAACGAAACTGAAGCGGACTTAATTACTGAAATAAGTTTTTAGGAAATTTAGAACTTTTACGATTTTAATTTAGAAAATTTACGAAAGAAAACTATGATTATATATTTTTACATAAGGATTTTATTTTATTGACCTATCATCAGATATTATATTATATATCATTTATTGTGTTATCGTACGTTTTTGTTTTCGGAATTGTTTTCATAACAATACTTATACCAACTGCGACCTAAGACTAATCAACCTTTCATACAAAAATTTGTGTGTGCATACATACAAATTTCCGCATCTATACAAATAAATAAAATGTAGTGTCTGTTTGTAATTGTAAATTAGCAACTTGTCACTGAATGCATATGAAAGTATATTCTATAGTTACAAAAAAAAATCGTTTTAGAAAATTTTTATCTGTCTATCTCTAAAATGGCTAGACCGATTTTAACAGAACTCACACTGGCAAAAAGCTAATAATATAAGGAATACCTTAGGTTACTTGTTTAGTCTAACTTCGCTTACTTCAGATTGTTGTTATACTGCGGGTAACACAACGGGGCGCGCTAGTAGATAATAAAATCAATAAAATTTCGGCAAACCACTAGTTTGTTTAATGTCGTTCATAACGATTTGCTGAACAAGATAACCTTTGAGCCTTCTCGTGTCAATCAGTAGGTGACACTGTATTTGCTGTCTAGCAAAAGGTAATATATAATCTTCGGCTAGACTGGATTATTTTAGGTCGTTGTTGACACGTAATTTATGGGATGAGAATGTATCGAGGTAACCCAGATTATTTTATACGCTCATCAAGTTCATTAATTTCGTTAATAAATGTTACTCATTTTACAAGCACTTAGAAAGAAAGAAATAAAGAAAAATATTTATTTTGGCAAGAAAGGAAAGTATTAGAAAGCAAAAAGGTAACATACAACAATTTTGTAAAAAATAAATAAAATTGGAGTGTCTGTTTGTAATATTAAAAAACCGCTTTTAAATAAATGCATGTGTATGGATACACGAGACATGTACTAAAATATCATTTTTTTAATTTTTTGTTTGTCTGTCTGTTTGTCAGTCTGTCTGTCTGTTTGTCGGTCTGTCTGTCTGACTGTCTGTCTGTTTGTTCCGGGTAATCTAGAAACTGCTTGTGAGAAGCTGAGACAGATATGTAAAAATGACGGTACTAAATTCGCCGTGTCAACTAGTATTACACAGATCAACTAATAATGCTGAACTCATGATACGATTATTTTGTACTATAAATAATATATATATGGCATATAGTTATGTTAAATTATTCTTTGGTTACGCCATCGTACCTACTTAACCTATTATTTCAGTTGAGTTTTTAGTAACCTCAATTGCGTGTATACCAAATTCCAACAAAATGTATAAACTTTACAAAATGCTGAATATTGTACCCTCTTTTATTCATATTTCGGAATTATGAATACGATTTCGCATAAAGAGATTACACTTAGTGCTACCGTGTCGGTTTGAGCAACGCTTGCAGGTCTTCTTGTTCCGCCGAGTTGAAATGTGTTACGGGGAGGTTGAAAATTTGGTCCATGCAAATTAAGGATGCCGTGTAGAATGGTTTCTTGATTTAGTGAATTCAATTTCATTGTGGTTTCCTGAAACCAATATAGTCGGCCGTCTACATCTAACTCCGTAAATGTTTTGGGCTCGTAATTAGAAAACGTACTTAGTTTCTACACTGGTTGGTAATAAATTCAGTTAAAGTGAGTTTATTTATTATTATTTTGTAGTATTTAACATCAAAAATTAATATAAATCCAACCATACATTGGAAAAATTATAAACATATTTCATCAGATCAGACTAGGGTAGATTTTTAGATTTTAAATCTAATAATCAATTTGATAACTGTATTGTCTTATATTAAAATGATCAACGATTAAAAAATTAGTCGTACGAATATATACTAGTTGTTGTCCGCGGCTCCACCCGCGTATATGTCGGTTATCGAGGCAAATAGTAGCCTATGTGTCATTCTGATGTATAAGTTATATTACTGTAAGGTTTCATCCAAATCGGTACAGTAGTTTTTGCGTGAAAGAGTAACAAACATCCATCCATCCATCCATACTCACAAACTTTCCGCAATTAATATATACTAGTTGTTGCCCGCGGCTCCGCCCGCGTATATGTTGGTTATCGCGGCAAATAGTAGTCTATGTGTTACTCTGATGTATAAGCTATATTACTGTTAAGTTTCATCCAAATCCGTTCAGTAGTTTTTCCATCCATCTATCCATCCTTACAAACTTTCGCATTTATAATATTAGTAGGATGTGATAGGATGAACTTGGTGTGCAATATGGCTACACGTATGACCTGGATGAGTAGCACCAGTTTGCGTGATCCTCAAATCGTTGTTCTGAGTCTGGGTATTCTTTGTGTCTGTTTAAAGTATTTTTGTAAAGTTTCTCGCGACACAGGATGTACTCATAGTGCGGGTGCTGTCTTTTCTAAAAAGAATTATTCACGAAGGTGTTGGTGACTCGTAAGTTAGATTTTAGATTTCGCAATTTAGTAGACTCAAAACACAGGACAATATTTAGTTATATTTTTAGACTTGTGGTAATTATATGTGGCTTTGTTTTGTCTTGTTTCAGTTAAATTACAAAATAATAACAAATGAAACTTGCAAATATAGACATGTAAGTAAACTCATGCAAAGTTACAATTAAAAATAAAACTGATAAGACTACCTTGGAAAAAAGGTTTTCTCCTAATTATGAGTTAGAAAACAATTCTCAAGATCATTTTTTCATACAAAATCTTCATTACCTTATCTATTCATAAGAAGAAGAGCGCTAATAGAAAAAAATACCCTTATTTTTTAATAACGCTCGACAATATTCTTATCTCCTTTGCACTCCGGTGTAATACGAATCTCAAGGCTTTTCATCCTGGAAATACGCGCACTGGGACAGTCTAGAATGGCACAGTTTAAGGCTAAATTCGAAAAAATATAACCAATAAGAACTTTGAGCATTCATAAAATTTTCACTTGGCATTTGCGCGCTTTCAAAAAGGACTCGAATTAAATGACATTTTCAGCGCTTTGTATTGTGAAGGCTGTATTTCGTTTCAACAAAGTAATAGAAGTTTGAAATTTGCACTTGTCCCTTTTATTTTTATAGCCTTGTTCGTATCTGAGCATTGTTCGAATTAATGCAACGCTACTTTGTAGTAAAGTTTCTCTTACATAAAGTTTTGAGCCTACAGTTTATGCAAATATTTTATTACTTCTGTTTATATTGTTCCGTGTTTATATTTTAACTAGCCGACTCGCCCAAGCTGGTTTGCGTCTCCTATTGCCACAATTTTCCCCCGTTTTTGTAACATTCTGCATTGGTGCTCCGCTCCTGTAGGTCTTAGCGTGATGATATATAGCCTATAGCTTTTCACGATAAATGGGCTATTTAAAACTGAAAGAATTTTTCAAATCGGATCAGTACTTCCTGAGATTAGCGCGTTCAAACAAATTCTTCAGTTTTATAATTTTAGTACAGATAAATTCAGTAAATACCCTATAAGCAACACGTACCTAGGAACATTTTGGTATAAGTTTTATTACCTAAGGTCTTAAGGTGCATAATTGTAACGAATCGTAAAGTTTTACAGAATGAGCAATAGAGTAACTAGTTCTAGGAAGAACCATCTAGAGGATTTAACTTCAGGCCCGACACTTTATGTAGGGAGAAATTGTGGTTTAAGGAGTAAACCATCGTTCGATCATTGAAACAAATTTTGAAACAAACTAGAGGGTTTACTTGCATATTTATTTTCATTTGAAAAATGAAAAGTTAGGGAAGCCTTTGAGAAACAACAACAGAAATTCGATTATACTTTTGTTCGATCAATTGGACGACGAATTTGTTTAAATAGATTCACAATGTTCGGTTGATAGTGCCATGTACAAGTGGATAAGTAATTTCTACTCTTTTTTTCGATAATTATGGTTGACATTAGATACATCAATTTATCAATTCGAGGAGATGAATCATTTTGTCGTATACATATTAGTTACAATACAAAGAAAACTAAGATGTTTTCTTGTGAAATGGACAGCGGAAAATTGAGTGCCTAAATTGATTCATATGCAATACTAGCTTTTACTCGTGGCTCTACTCCCATATATATCGGTTTTTGCGTTACATAGTATTATTCTGATCCATAAGCCATATTACTTTAAGTATTCATACAAATTCGTTCAATACTTTTCTCGTGAAAGAGTAACAAACATCCGTACATATCTAACAAACTGTCGCAGTTATAATATTAGGAGACTGTTTTTCATATTGCAGTATCTATATAAATAAATAAAATTGGAGAGTCTGTTTGTAATATTAAAATTACCGCTTTTTACTAAAAGCATATGTATGTACATACACATGGTACATTTACCTAAATAGTTAAAAAAAAAAATGTCTGTCTGTCTGTCTGTTTGTTCCGGGTAATCTCTCTGGCATATAGCAGGTAATCCAGGTAGTAACTTAGGCTACTTTTTTTAGACTAACTTTGTCCCGCGGCGTTACTCTCGGTACGACAATAACCGCGGGTTTTAGCCAATAAACAATATTATTGGCTAAAAAAATTTCTTAGAGTAACAGTTACATGATAATTGTTTTGAATCCACTTATGTATTGCAATGCACAATTATTGTTCTTTCTTTGTATACTTAATACTACTAAAGAAATATGCAGTCGATAAATCCTACTATCCTACTAATATTATAAATGCGAAAGTTTGTAAGGATGGATGGATGTATGGATGTTTGGATGTTTATTACTCTTTCACGCAAAAACTACTGAACGGATTTGGATGAAACTTTACAGTAATATAGCTTATACATCAGAATAACACATAGGCTACTATTTGCCGCGATAGCCGACATATACGCGGGCGGAGCCGCGGGCAACAACTAGTATGCAATATAGTACAAAATGCGGTGCGTTAAAAAGATTATAACCTTGTCTATTATTTAACTGTATTATCTATACTCTATACTAATATATAAAGCTGAAGAGTTTGTTTGTTTGTTTGAACACGCTAATCTCAGGAACCGCTGGTCCGATTTGAAACATTCTTTCGGTGTTGGATAGTCCATTTATCGAGGAAGGCTATAGGGTATATGTCATCACGCTACTACTAATAGGAGGATGAAGAATGTTTAAAAAACGGGGGAAATTTTCACGCTACGGGCAATGTAAGGCGCAAACGAGTATAGAAAACGAGTGTAGTATAGAAGTATATCTATACTTCTATACTAATATGTAAAGCTGAAGAGTTTGTTTGTATGTTTAAACGCGCTAATCTAAGGAACCGCTGGGCCGATTTGAAAAAATATTTCAGTGTTTGATAGCCCATTTATCGAGAAATGCTATAGGCTATATACCATCATGCTAAGACCTACAGGAGCGGAGCAATAATGAAGAATTTTACAAAAACGGGGGAAAATTATCACGCTACGGGCAATAGAATATGCAAACGAGGTTGCATGGGTCGGCTGGTTAACGAATAAAAAAATAATGTTTATGAAAAAAGTAGACATAGGAAACGCCGTTAAAGTTGATGAAACAAGTTGTCGATACTTGTACGATACTGACGAAAGGTAGCGTAGTTTATAGCATAGTTAGTGCGTTAACGCGTGTTTTTTACTTGGAACTACGCTACTTAATTGCTTCAACAAGAACAAGGCCGTTCGTTATCTACCTTTTTTATTTGATCCGAGTAGTAGAGATTCTATCGAGCAGATGGGTCATTTGATGGTAAGTGTCTACCACAACCAATAGACGCCTGCAACTCTAGAGTCACGGGTGCTTTACCACTTTTTGTGTCTCTCCCCGCTCGAATCAAATAGCAAGGTTTTGTTTTCTGTAATCTCACGCGCTTGATAAAAAACATAGAAATTTTGTTAAACACTGATTTTCTATGTGATTGTCATATTACTCCAGTCAAGCTGTCCCATCAAGCATGGCTCTTTCGGCTAATATTGGATAGCAGTTCAATGGCTGTTCACGAATAGTGTTGTGGTTTTAGCGGTCGCCTCGTACTTCCCTACTGCGCCGTGTTTTATATGGATATCGCTTTATATGATTCACAAAATGTTGTTCTGAGTCTGGGTGTTCTTTCTGTCTGTTTGATGTATACGTGTAAAGTTCCCAGTCACACAAGATAAATTCCTGATGCGGAAATTATCCTACAAAATCATTTATAAAATAATCTAGAAATTTCTATTTGATTTGCACATTAAAATAGTAGATAGGTCACAATTTTATAATATAAAATTAAATTGTATATTTATTAGGATGTAATATTGGTTTCCAAATCGCTATCAAAAAGTGTGAGTCGTGAAAATGTCATCAATTTACGGAAACCGAATTTGAACGATAATTACTATATTATCTTGGAAACTGGTTCGAAAAATTCTGTTTCGAAAGTGCCCAAAGCGTCTGTATCTCATTCATAGAACTCTGTGTGTATCACAAACCTAATTAACATGTCGCAATGTTGTGATTTTAGATTAGGTATACGGTAAATAAGAGAAAATATGAAGCAAAAATTATTATTCTGAAAATTATAGGTAAAGCTAAAAGTACTGAAAGTATTATCGGAAAATGAAATCTTTTGTTGTGGGATTTCGTAAGAAATGAAAATGTTTTCTAGACAACGATTACTGATTTTCAATATTTGCTTTCAAAATTACTTTTTCCTGAAAACCCGGAATTATTTACATCTCAATCCTCACTCAATCTCCACTGGTTATTTGTACAAATTTCTGATTGAAAATAACAATTAATGTCATCGGTATAATATGCTTATAGTTATGGTATCGTGTAGAATAGAAACAAAGGTAGTAGAATCGCTTTGATTACAACGCGAACGGTTCGCTTGACCAGAATAGTATTATTCTCTCACAGAATATATAAAGGTGAAAGTTTGTGAGTGTGTTTGTTTGTTACTTCTTCACGCAAAAACTACTGACCGAATTTGGATGAAACTTTACAGTAATATAACTTATATATCAGAATAACACATAGGCTACTATTTGCCGCGATAATCGACATATACGCGGGCGGAGCCGCGGGTAACAACTAGTATATATATGTATAAAGGCGAAAGTTTGTGAGTGTGTATGTTTGTTACTTCTTCACGCAGAAACTGCTGGACCAATTTGGATGAAAATATACAGGAATAGTTTATACATCAGAATAACATATATGCTAATATTTGACACGATAATCGACACACAGGCGGGCGGAGCCGCGGGCAACAACTAGTATAAAATAACAGTATTCGTGCTGTCATGTTTCGTTGGTAAGTGGGAGTTCGGAGACTCAATAATGCAGAAGCACCTCAATAGGCCGCATTAGAATGTTGCATTTTCTGCATTTACAATGAGAATGGAAGACATGAGCACAATATAAAGTGTGCCCATTGGGCGGGATATGGCTGATCGCAATGTATACGAAACATCGTACCTGCTTGTGATCCACAATAAAGATATACTGATTAACTAGTTGTTGCCCACGGCTCCGCCCGCGTATATTTTGGTTATCGCGGCAATATGTAGCCTATGTGTTATTCTAATGTATAAGCTATATTACTGTAAAGCTTCATCCAAATTCGTACAGTACTTTCTGCGTGAAAGAGTTACAAACATCCATCCATCCATCCATCCATACTTACAAACTTTCGCGTTTATAATATTAGTATAGATTGATTGAATGTTGACCTCTACATTTGGATTGTGCTCATGCTTCGATCAGGCAGTAGAGTCAGTTTGCTTTTAACGGTTTAGGTATAATATCGACATTTTATGTGTGGTGGAATAAACATGTTTACGTTTGTTATACCCATTTTGTTAACATGTTACATATGTTAACAAAATGGGTATAGATGAAAGTATAACGAGCCTGTTATGTTGCTTATTAGTGACTGGGTTGCTAGAAGTCGCAGTGTTTCATACAGCAACACGTTTGGGAGTAGCCAATGCAGGCGTTTACCTCTGTCAAAGCACAAGCCCAAATAGACCTAAGTGTTACACTGTTATGACACAGAATGGATTGATGTGTGCGTGAATTTCATATTTTTTTGTTTTAATTTATTACGTGCGAGTTCGTTGTGACAGGCGATTGTTTTTGTACTAACTCTAAAATGTATGTATGAAGATTCCCCTCGCAAGAAAAGTCAGACTGCTTCATATTACAAAGAGATGCTATGACTACTTTCCTCCGTTAGGTGGCCCGTGTTGTTCGATGTGGTTGCTAAACCCACCTAGGACAAATAATATTGATAAATTACGGCATGATTGGTCTAGTGGTTTAAGTGGTTCGCACGCCACGTATACCGCGCCAAGTGTTGTGTGTTGAAATCCCACATAAGACAACACTTTGTTTGATCCACAAATTGTTATCACGGGTCTGGGTATTCTATGTGTCCGTTTCATGTATGTTTGTAAAGTCCTCTCAACACAGGATTTATATTTCTAATGCTGCCAACAGACGTGTTGTCTTTTCAAAAAATTGTGAAGATCACAAGCTATTAAACGAGAAGCTTACGCATGCTTAAAAGCATTACAACATACTTATTAACTCCAGAACACCAAAGAAGCTGTAGTACTTATAGTTACTTTATTTCGCGGAACGCTAAAATTAAATGAAAAACATGATGCAAATACTACTTCAGTAGCCAGAATGTTAAAATGTTTTAAGTTGACCGGCGTATTCTTTCCTATATGAGTCCTCGAATATTTCTGTCAGTGGAATATAACCTTTATGCATACAGATTTTAGGAACTCATCCATACGTTAGATTTGTAGTTATGAAATGCTTGGTGCTATGTTGCTTTGGTGGGAGGTTACAGATTAAATTCCACGTTGGCCCAAGTTGGGGACTTTGATACTCTTACGTGAACATTGCAGTATATCTGATTGAATTTTCAAATTGAACTGTTAAAAAAAAATGTCTAATACAGGATGTTTTGATGTATTTTATTTACCTTGAAGACAATTTTTTTAGCAATGTATATTTTTGCCTACTCAGGAATTTAATAGAGTGAAAGTCTGTAAGTTTGAAATATAATTTGTAGTTGAAAACTAATTAAAATATAACAACAATATAACACTAAAAATATATTAGAAACATAAAGAAAAACAAATCAAATGTCATAGTTGATTTTCGTAACAGTTAAATTTGCCTTTGTACTTTTATTTAAAAAAATAAAGAAAAAATAACACAGTCTTACGTATAAGTTTAATTAAAATTTATTTGAATACATTAATAGTCATGAAACGAGGTTAAAACACAGCCAGCTACAAGGGCAAAATAAATATTTACACAATAATTGTATCTGTCTTGTTGCCAAATCGTACTTCCGCGAACTTTGTAGCCAAGATTCAGAGTTTATATTTGCTCCATTAGGTCATTGTTTTTAGATAACAGAGGTTCTATCCATACATTTTGAACAATAATGCCTTTAATAGCCACGATTAACCATAGCTTTCAATGTCTCTGATTTACATAGTAACTATGTATGCATACGCAACTCATTGCAGTTTGCCGTGTCGAGTAGTATGGATTTTGTTCACAAAGTATAATTGTTGTTTGGGCATTAATGTAGAAATATTTGTCATTAAAAGTGAATATTTTGAAGATTCAATTTAATTTTCCATCCAAGACTTGCTGAATATTGTGACGAAGAAAAGATTGTTCGCGAGCAACTGTCGAAAATGTTCTTGATTATTAGAGAACAACGTTCGAGAATGTTCTTGATTATTCAGAAACAGCGATCGAGAAAGTTAATTTTAGAGGCACGGAGTAACAAACCTTATTGCTATAAACATAACGTCTAATATCGATTGGTTGTTGTGCGATTGTTTACAACGAGTTTGCTTATGGGGAACGCCCTTGTATGTTCGAGACGTTTCTTGAATGAATGTAGAAATCTATATAAACACGAACTCTCGCGAGCGGTTCAGTTTGAACTACAGTGCGATAAATATCTAAGTGATATCAGTGATCAACCTAGTGACCCCGGCGACCATTAAGGATTGTTATTCGGGGTGATATTATGATTGTAAGAGTGGAGTTAATAAAGTCTATTTTACACGTCAGAAGGTTTACCTCCCAAACCAATCGAACTCTAACACGACGTGTTTGGGTTCGATGGGTTTGGGAAATAAACCTTAAATTAAATAAACCTTCGTAACAATATCATATCTTAGCTCCATTATTATTTTCTTTTGACCAATCTCTTTTTTTATGGTTTTGGGTTTTACTATTTTCTTCCATTTATCTTCTTTCTACTATTTAGTAGTCGAAATCATGTAAACATATTCATGATTACGCTACGAGTTTGTTATTAAAACAAATTTGAAAAAAAAGCTTTAAATTCACGTATGTTTCTTTACAATTTGCACCACACGAGATGAGTTGCCGCGGCAAAGCTGTGCTGTTTCGCAGATTACCGCTGTACAGAACAATCGTAATATCTGATTCTCGACGCAGCGGTGTTTTATATTAATCAACATAATATTTCTCCGGTGGATTGTGTGTATTCAGCGGTGAGATTGTTGTTTGTAACCATTATATTGACGCTTAACTGACTGCATGAAAGAGACGAGGGATGGAATGGTAAGTGAAATTGCGTAAGAAATATAATAAACAAAGAAGCTAAATTCATGAGTGGCTTTTGATCCTGTGTAAGCAGTGGATGGATGGTTACATGACTCTGGTTTCTTCGATATACTGCTTTTTTTCTCTATTGCAATTCATCGCATTCTGGAACTCTTCTGAACAGGTATATATTCTATTATATCATTTTCATTTTTATTAAGGACTGTATTAAATACTTCCACTGTCTTAGTTTTAATAAAATAATGGACTTAATTTCTCTTTAAAAATAATATGTTACTTAGCAGTTGTCGTGTTATAGCATACATGATTGAAATGGTAAAAGTTTAAAATTCCACAAGAAACTTCAAACAAAAGATAAGGAAGTCATCAAAGGCACAACATCCAAGTTCACCACTAAAGCAACTTCAAAAGTAGCTGAAAGCAAGAATAATGTTATTAAAACTCAGGGAAAAGAATGCAAAAACATAAAATAAGCAGGAGCATTATACAACTGTGATGTGTTGTAGAAAAGTTTTATGATATATCATTTTCTCTTACAGACTCTCCTGACAACGCATGAGTCTTTGTTACGAGATTATGTTAATAATATTGCACGTTGTGTAGATGTTTTTATATCAGTCTTTGAATATTACTATGATGGTGTATTACTTTGTTTGTTACGCCTTTGGATTGTTTAAAATATACACAGTTACCAACTTAAAATACATGCATTTGCATCGTATTCATTGTTGGCATTTTAAAGTATTTTATATTATAGGATGGAAGGATGTTATATTTTTTGTTTATGTTACGTTAGTAGTCAATTACAAGGTGGATGCGATCAGCACAGGACCGGCTTCAACGGAGAGCTTTATGGTAAGCCCATTTCCAGGTGTGGGCATCTATTGACTGACTATTGGCATGACTTATTAGGAAAAAAAATATTTGTTTAAAAAACTCTAATTTTTATTCACCTATTTCCAATTAAATTAAAAAAAGAACTACTCATAGTGGTTAAAATTTTAAAAATAAAGTGCTCAGTTTATTATAGACGAGGTCATACTGGTTATAACGATCATAAATTGACTAAAAAGCAAAACAAACAAACAAACAAATTGCAAATCATTTGCTACTGAGCGATATTTAATTTATATTTTGGGTAGAAGTTACAATTATCAATATTTTTCTCCGTACATAAATACGCAAATTTCGAGCTAATTCATAGTAATAACAACAGTTGTACCTTGTAGTTCACAGCATGTCTATTTCGTAAATGAAAACATAATACATTCATATAACAAGCGAGCTTTATTACGCATGAAAGTAATTTAACATACTGTGATATTTCCCTTACAGCCAAAGAAACTTTCTGGAATGTTATTCTTCAATTTCATGAAATATTTTCATCCAATCCTTTCGCTAAACCAGTCTTTTTGACTTAGGAGCTACACCGCTATATTTGAATTTTCCATATTGTTTTCTCATGCGATAAGGGTTTCACCTTAAGGCTATGGGAACAAAATAAATATTTTTTTTGAAAGTGCTGAATAAAAATGCAAATTCAACGAAACTTGAGATTAAATGAAAACAGTTTGTTTTATAAATGGTAAGGTTTCGGACGGTAAGGATTTCTGTTTCATTTCATGCTTTAGAGTGAGCGATATGAAATCAAATCAACCTTGTTTTTATTACCCTATTCACTAGACATTTTATGTAAGGGAAGTTAGAGATCTAGGTAAATATGTAGAATGACCAACTTTTTAACTTGAGAATATTGTAATTAATAGATTGATTTATGTCATTATCTATGATAGTTATAGTTGGCCTAAGATCCGAATAGTAACGTAAGTTAATAAATAATAAAAAAATAGATATGAAACGTAGTTTAATACTTACTTAGTGTATTTTTGTAGCAACGAAACAATTTGTTTATTATCGGATTTCTTTAAGAACGCATTACGCTAGTCGAGTTTTTTCATATTCACTCCAATTATTTACACTTACTAGAGGATACAATCAGAAACGAACTTCACCCATCTGTTTATTGGATGTAAAGTATTTTACATCAAATGTAAAATACTAAATAATATATTGCCGGCAGGTCAGGAAAAAGAGAAAGGAAAAGAGGAAAAGGGAAGAAAAACTTCAGTTTATCGGTTTAACAATGATAATATTAATGCTGTATTTTATACAGCATTAATATTATCATTGTTAAATATATATATATATATATATATATATATATATATATATACATACGAATACGCATATGAATGTTTAAATCTGGTAATAACAAATAATAACTAAATAAATATTTGATATATATATATATACTAGCTGACCCGGCGAACTTCGTACCGCCATATTTACATATCTGTCTCAGCTTCCCACAGGCTGTGTACAGTCGCGGACAACTATCCCCGTTGTCTTTTAATTTTTACGTACACAAACCTTGTCCTAGCAATAACGAACACATAAAAAATAGAATTATTTAATTTGATGCAGCCGATCGGAAGTTATGCGCGTACATACATTTCAGCGATTCATTTTTATATATATAGACTAGCGACCCGCCCCGGCTTCGCACGGGTGGATATCAGATGCCCCCGCCGACGACACGATTCGAGCATTTTAAATCTGTAATATCTTTGAATTTATTCATTTTAATTAGATGCTGTAAAGGGCCATATTAGTCTATTATTAAATGCACAATGTATTTAATTTACTTAATTGTATAAGGATTCGTTCTGTATTGCTTAAAATCGCTTCTTAAATTTATTGTGCGTTATCCCTACGTTCCCTACCCATCGCGGACTTTTTTGTAGACCTCTTTAAGGTGTACATTACTGAAATACATTGTTTTGATCTATATCGTAGGGTACAACCAGCGTTTGCAATGTAAGCAAACGAATGTGTTTATTTGCTACATCACATTAGAAACCTCAAGCTGACCCACGCAACCTCGTTTGCGCCTTATATTGCCCGTAGCGTGAAAATTTCCCCCGTTTTTTAAACATTCTTCATTGTTGCTCCGCTCCTATTAGTAGTAGCGTGATGATATATACCCTATAGCCTTCCTCGATAAATGGACTATCCAACACCGAAATATTTTTTCAAATCGGACCAGCGGTTCCTGAGATTAGCGTGTTCAAACAAACAAACAAACAAACAAACAAACTCTTCAGCTTTATATATTAGTATAGACTAAGTGTGAAATAATTGGAGTGGTGTTTTGAAGATATAAAACAACTCGATTAGCGTAATACTTTCTTAAAGAAATCCGATAATATATTATTGTTTCGTTGCTACAAAAATACAGTGAATAAGTATTAAACTATGTTTCATTATTTATATTCATACCAATTTTTTTTATTTTTTTTTTGGAATAAAACAAACTGAGTTACATATTTGTCACCCATAATCTGATTGATGGTTTGACCGGGGGATCGAGTCTCCGTACAATTATTAACTTTTAAAATAATAATACTTAACAACAAAGAAAGCTAACAATTTAGTAAAAAAACACCTCTCTCAAGCAATTAGGAAATTATTTTTAGACTTTTATACTGTACTAGCCGACCCACGCTACCTCGTTTGCGTCTCCTATTGCCCGTAGCGTGATAATTTTCCCCCGTTTTTGTAACATTCTTCATTGTTGCTCCGCTCCTGTATGTCTTAGCGTGATGATATACAGCCTATAGCCTTCCTCGATATATGGACTAACTAACACTGAAAGAATTTTTCAAATCGGACCAGCGGTTCCTGAGATTAGCGTGTTCAAACAAACAAACAAACAAACAAACTCTTCAGCTTTATATATTAGTATAGATAGGTTTAGACTATACAGGTCCCTTTTGAATAACATCATCATCGTGGGGTGCCATTTTCAAACTGAGCGGTCTCGTTTAATTTAATCCAGTCCAGGCCGTAATATCATCTATACACTTCATTCGTTGTCGACTTGATGTGACTGAATAACACTCGATGTTATCATTTAATTTTAGACTAATGATCTTTACTGGATGCGAGAAGTCGAAAGTCGACGAGAGAGGCATATATTCACCAATGGACTGCGATAGGCTAATGCTGATAAGGATAATGTTTTCATAACGCCAAAACTGTTACCTAGGTGACAATATACGTTATATGAAATCTTACCTCTATTTATGAAACATACTTTTGTCCGAAATGACATAACATTGATACATGACATTAACATGACACGTCAATGCCAAATATCTGACTATACGTTGTCACATAATGAACTCAAAATACTCTATGAATATTATAATAACAAATCAGTAATCTAGTTTCAAACAATAAGGTCAAACAGTCATACATTTCTTTTTAATCTACTGCAGAATGCTTTTGCAGGTGCGATAATAAGGACGTATCTGGTAAAATAAGTTCAAGGGAAAAAGTTCTCTTAGTGGTTAGTAGAAGGTTGTCATTAAGTGTTAAAGTTCTTAGAAATAAATCCTCATACGTGGCTCGACTGTGTTCGAGTTTCAGAATATCATGTTTACCACTTCTCACATGTTACATAATCTTATACGAAAGAATTCTAACCTAAAACTTTTAGTTCGACGATTTATTTCGTGAAGTTTGCGGTATAAAAACGTAGGAAAACTCGTAATGGTGTGTGCAGAACTTAAGGGGTGTGAAAAATATTTGTACTCCTATTGTGTAAAGTATGTTACATTTTTATAGGTCATGGCAGTGTGTATGAATATTTAATATTTGATATGGTGACAATAAATTGAAACACTTTATTTACGGCCGTTTTGTCGTAAATTAGGCAGTGCCTATGCGTTTGTTGAAATTTATCATGGAAAAGCCATGTTCGATACATATGTGTACCACGAGTATATGACGACACGTGCCTCGACTACAGTGAAATCACGCCAATTACAGAAATGAAACCCAAAGGAACACTCAGAGGCTAGTAACGAGTTTCTATTTCTTGAGTTGAATTATATTTTATTATATAATTACGGTGGTCACTTATTATCACGTGACTCGTCTGATCGTCTAGCCTATTCACGATAAAAATAAATAATGATATTATAAATTAACTTTTGCCTGCGGCACTGCCTACGTATATATTGGCTATCGAGATAAAGAGTAAGTAACCTATATCCTTTCTCAAGAATTAAAGTATCTCCATGCTAAATTTTATCGAAATCGTTGTAGTTGTACTATGTCAACCGATTTTACCTGAATAACAGTTTTTTTCATGGAGCAACTGCCATCGGACCTCCGCAATCTTGAGGGTGAAATGAATCCGAAGGTTGAACTAGTTGTCATTATATTTGAGGGCAATGACTTCCAGACAAAGATTATCATAGGAATTCATGACAACCAAGAACGACGGCTTAACATGCTCTTCGAAGCACGCGTGGGAAACACCGACATCTTCCAAACTTCAGCTGTCACTAAAAATGTCTTGTGAGGATCAACTTAGTATTATTTTTGGAATTAATATAAACAAGTCAAAATCAAGCTAACGCACGCAGAACTTATTCAGAAATAGCTATACAACCTACTTTTATCTACTAAGAGTCAGTTGATAAATTTAATTCTGTGAAGCATCATTGCAATACAATTAAATCGATATCCCAAACAGGTCAGTTCCACATCAAACATTTAAATTTACAAACCCATGAAAGGTAATTACTTTTAAGCGTTAATAGATACATATCATTATGTATATTCATGTTTGATTTTGAAAATTATATTTCATATTACAAAATTAATTTGTTTGATCTAATAAGTAGCTTTGATGTTTTAGTATCAAACGTAATAACATATATTACAATGAAAACCCATGAAACAGTTTATCAAGTCTGTTTCAAAAGCCAAACCTTAATTATAGAGTTTAATTATTTTGTTGCGAATTTTTTTTGCTATAAAATCCTTCTTTTACTAAAAGTTTTTTACGGTCGGACTCGGAGTAGCGAAAAATATAAAATCCTTGTTAAAAATTTATAACACCATAATAAGTAGTTGGATATTTTTAGAAGTATTGTCCATGGAGAAGTATGTTTCGGCACAAATAGGCCTGCTTGAAAATGAGCGATTTGACATTCATACAGGAAATCGGAGTTAAGTAAGACTTTCGTTAGTTTTTGTGAAGTAAGTGATTTTACCGGAGATTAAACTATGGTTTAATTCTAGAAGGGAGTGCATGTTTAGGCTATTTCATCTATAAATATAAATTAAATTGACAGACACTTCAATTTGTAATGCAAACAGCTTTTCACCAAATGCAAATCTATATCTATACTAATATACATAGCTGAAGAGTTTGTATGTTTGTTTGAACGCGTTAATCTCAGGAACCTCTGGACCGACTTAAAAATTCTTTCAGTATTAGATAGCCCATTTACCGAGGAAGGCTATAGCCTATATATCCTTACGCTAAGATATACAGGAGCGGAGCACCAATGAAGAATGTTACAAAAACGGGGGAAAATTATCATGCTACTGGTAATAGAAGACGCAAACGAGATTGCGTGGGTCAGTTAGTGGAACTATATTAGCACGGTACTGACATCAACTATTGGTGCAAGGTAGTGTCGGTCTGTTCCAGTGAATTTTTTGAAAGGTCCGACACCTATTCTGACGGGACCTTCATTGGCTGATAGTTGATATTATGAGGAGTAACTTAGATTACTTTTATTTTATAACAAAATTGAAACCAATTTCATAGTGAACAACATACGATTAAAAAGCATCAAAGCCAGCGCTTAATACAGAACGCGATTATTTTTTTAAACTACAAATTTATCAAGACAAATTAGTCTATTATTAACTTAAAATAAAACTATGAAGTTTCGTGAATTATAATAATCATTTAACTCAGAAAGGGTCACTTAAAAGTGTTTAAGCAAGCCACAATAAAACAAAACAGATCATACTCAGTACATGCAATGGTGCTAGAGTTGTTCTGCATTTTCTTAATCTGCTTGCCAAGCGAGGCGATTACAACGGTGCTAGTCTCCAAGAGCCCGTTGTTGCAATTTACTCAGGACACTTAAGTCCGTAAGGAACAAGCGCTACAACAATTAGAGCGCTAAAATCTAAGGTAAATGGTAATGTTAGTTGCGAAGCTATGAATTCCCAGTGTATTTTGATTCATAATGAAGAATTATATTTCTCAGTCATTAACTACTATCTGTTCCCGCTACTTCGTATACTTGACATTTGGATTTTCAAGTAATTTTTAATTTTTCACCGTATAAACCTTCCCTGAACTACGATAAACATTTCAAAACCAAAATCAACTAAATCGGCCCATCCTGTCTTGAGTTTTAGCGAGACAAACGAACAGCAATTGATTTTTATGTATAAAATTATCAAAAGTATCAGTTTTGGGATATCTCTGTGTAGATTTTGTTGCATTTCTTTTCTTAGCCTGAAAGAAAACACTTAAATAAAAATAAGAAAAATATTTAAATTTATATGTCCGATATCATCCGGGCCATTATTATGAATCAATTGACACCGCATTCATTAAAATCGGTTCAGTAATTTAGGCGCTATGACTATATAGACTGTCAAAAATATTACCTTTCTTTTTGGCTTCGCTATAGTTGGGTAATAATAAGTCTGTCTACGTCCAATAGATGAAGTTTTCGAGTCCATTATTTTAATACTTACTCCATTATTAGTACCTATAATTTAGTAAAATTGATGTAACACATTATACAACTTTTCTTATTATATGATGCAAATTGAATCATCAATATTGGTAGTTAGACCCGAAATAGATTTTTCTTCTTTTTATATTCATTTATTTGAATACTTACATAAGTAATGTGTTCACTTTAATAGTGATAGACTTATTACTAGCATGTTCAAGGACAAAATCAGGTCACACGACATTAAGGCCAAGCGGTTTTATCAAAATATATTGTTTTACTAGTGCATTTAAATTAACACAAAAGTCCATAATGTCACTATAAAACCGTTTTTCAACAAACACATATACTACGAGAGATTTATTACTATACTCTTGCCTCCAGAAGCTAATTTACAACATTTTTACATGAATATCCTCTAAGGGCCTCTTTATGTTAACCCATACACATGTACAAGCTTTCTGCAAAAAAGGGTTTTTTTTTAAAAACAAACAGTTCAAAAATAATAGTGAGAAATAGAGTATATTGTATTTAGCAATGTACTTTTTCCGCCTCTGGTGTTACGGGTGTCCATGGGCGGCGATTATCGCTCACGATTAGGCGATACATTTGTTTTATTTGTAAATCGTATCATATATCAGGCTACTTTAATATTATAGTGGTAAAAAAACAATCATTCTTTTTAGAATAATTATGTTTAAAGAAAATGAACTATAATTTGCGTCTCGTAACCTCATTTAACCTTTAAAATCCATATCGCAATTTGCTTTGATTAACATATTTTCAGATCAAGAATTATAATTACAGATTATAGTTATTGAACGAAGTCTATAAATATCTTATCAATCAAGATGTCATTTACACCAAATACCAAACTCGTGCTTTGATCTGAACATAGGCCTTTATAATAGTAGATCATTATTTAGTCCGACAAATATAATAAACGCGAAAGTTTGTAAGTATGGATGGATGGATATATGGATGGATGGATGTTTGTTACTCTTTCATGCAAAAAGTATTGAATGGATTTGGATGAAACTTTACAGTAAAATAGCTTATTATACATCAGAATAACACATAGGCTACTATTTGCCGGGATAACCGTCATATACGCCGGTGGAGCCGCGATACTTTATATTAACCGTCAAAACAAAACATAAAAATATCTCACCTGCGCAAAATCACAGAAAGAATATTTTTATTACATTCTCGAATATTCTCAAAGAAAGTCAAACTACGATCCAATAACCTCATATTGAAGGAAAACACCCAAATCAATTCGTCTTTTCGCATTTTCCTTGATCGTATCCAGTGTGCCTATACACAAACTGATCTATTATTAATACACAATCTGTTTCACAAGATGGCGCTGCTCTCATTAACATAAATCATGTCGAGACTTCATATCGCTGGATTTAAGGCACCTTATGAAGTGTATTGTGCGCATGAAGGGTGATATCAGCTGTGAAATGTTGGCGATAAGTTTTAGGCTGAAAGTTTGAAAAATTGCTTGTTAAGCGTTTTATAGCTACGTTGACTCTTGAGAGTTTAAGACGCAATTTACTGCCGGGATGTTTCTTTATAAATAATGTTATCTTTCATCAGTAATCTTGAAAACTTTACTTGCCATTTAAGAGTGACCTATGCACTTAGTGCTTAATAAAAACCGGCGTGAAATAGCACTTGAGCTGAGCTTCACCGAGTGAGTGGAGATGCCGGAAGCTCACCCCCTACCACCCATGCCCTAACCCCTACCCACATCCTTTTCCCCATCCCCCAAAGGCCGGCAACGCACTTGTGACGCCCTTGGTGTTGCGACTGTCCATGGCCGGTGGTAATCGCTTTGATGATACGTCTGCTCTTCATTTATAACTGCTGTTCTCGAATTCGATTCCCGGGTTTGACCAAATGTTTGTATGATCTACAAATATTTGTTTCGGAGTTTGGGTGTTTTATATGTATAATATGTATGTATTTACAAAAAAAAGTATTTATGTATTTATATCAGTTGTCTAGTACCCATAACACAAGCTCTGCATAGTTTGGGACTAGATGGCGTTGTGTGTTAAATGTCTGAAATATTTATTTATTTATTTATATTAAAATCTACTATAATAATAAATAAAATATTATACGAGTAATAAGAAATAATTATTTAAACCGTCAGCCGTTGCCGTACACTTTGAGGAGTTGAACTGCAAGGAATTGTCTTAACTCCAGGTTACCATGTCTGTCTGAAGCCTCAAACACTAACAAAATGTTCAAGTGTCAATCATCGAGATTGGTTGTCACTCGCTTCACTTTGCGACGATATAATATCACTTCTACCAGGTGAATGTCCTTATTTTAGTCTATAATATACTAGTACATAAACATTTAGTAAAAAAATACATCACATCACATTAATATATAAAGGCGAAAGTTTGTTACTTCTTCACGCAAAAACTACGAAACGGATTTGGATGAAACTTTATAGTAATAAAGCTTATACATCAGAATAAAACATAGGCTACTAATTGCCGCGCTAACGGACATTCACGCGGGCGGAGTCGCGGGCAATAACTAGTAGATAAATAAGTCTATTAACTAACTAGGGCTGTTCCTGAATCGTTAAGTCTAAGAAGAGGTTTCTCTTTCCAAGAAGGAAAGAGAAAGCTTGCGAGAGAGATATAGTACAGATAATCTTGTGTATAGCGTCTATTCCACGACATACTTGCTGATGTTAGCAATTTTTTTTAAATCTTTAATATACTTATTCCACATTAAAAGTGACAAAGATGGACTTAACAACGTAGGCATTTTAATATGATATAGTTACTCTAGTACTGAGGCAAGATGGCATCTAAGATCTTATTTAAAAAACAAGCATGTATGTAAGAATTCAAAAGATTAACCATTGATCTAGAAATATGAAAATACTTTAAAAGTATATTTTATTATTTAGTAATAATAATATATATCACTTGTGATGACTAAAACTCCAAATAGCTTACAGAGAGGCCCATTTTTACACATTTAAATGAGTACAAACCATTTTTGTCATTATTTAATACTCCGTTTACTTAGCAAAACATAAATTCAATTAGTAAATATGTACTTATTCATTGGTAAAATTGTGTGTCCAAATGAATATGCATTATTTTAAATTTCAAACGTAATTGAAATGTAAATGCCGTAACCAGATAATGAGTTCGTTAACCATAGACGTCGTGAGAATTTCGTTTTCCTTTGTAGTTTATTTTAATAGTAGATTGGTAACCAAGGGCTGTAAGGCATCAATTGCAGCCCGAGATATTTAGGCGCACGAGCGCAGCGAGGGCACCTATAGTTCGAGGGTGCAATTGGTGCTAACACCTGAGCTAACTATTCTGCTTTACATCTCGATTGTGAGGTAGTTATAAGAATAAAACATTTTATTTGTTGATATTTATAGTGAAATGAAAACAATTTTCAAATTTTAAGGTCTGTTTTTTTTCAAGAACGAAATTCGATCTTAGCAGTTCGATATTTAAAATTGATGACTATTATACTCGCACGAAGACAAGGCTGAATAGCAAAGCGACCTCTTTGGGTATTGGGCTGAATGCATGATGTCTATTGCCAGTATGATGGTTAGATGTACGTAAACTTTTTCAAAGAATGAAGTGTTTTTTTTTTAATTACTATTATATATATATTATATATTCCTATTTTAGTACGTAGGCGATCTACAACTCCTCAGATATTTGAATAGCAAAACATTCCAAAAATAATCCATCCATCCGATCCCATTAAAAATAGAAATTTAATCTGTACTAATATTAAAGCTGAAGAGTTTGTTTGTTTGCTTGATCGCTAATCTTAGAAACTACAGGTTCGATTTGAAAAAATCTTTTAGTGTTAGGTAGCCCATTTATTGAGGAAGGCGATAAACTATACATCATCACACTTAGACCAATAGGAGCAGAACACCAATGAAAAATGTGACAAAAACGGGGGAAAATTATTACGGCAATAGGAAACGTAAACGAGGTTGCGTGGGTCAGCTAGTATTCTGAGATGGGTATTTACAGCTGTGTTTCATGACATAGTAAAACTATAGTTGTAGACTTTTATCAACTTTCAACAAATAAAACAGTGCAATGAGGACTATAACATTAACTTTCCGTAAAAATTTACAAAACCTTTAATTGGTTCAGGAAATTCATGATCTGTTACATATTTTGATAATAATTCAACACCTTTTGATCAGATGAATGCGGAAAAATTACTTTCTTAAGTTTTACAGGGAATATTAACGTCGGCACTTCGCGCACAGGTTCCTTGCCATGATTACCGTTACTTAGCATTTTTTTCCTTTTAAAATAACTTAGAAGCATCTTGTATATTATATACAAGCTGAACCCCGCGGCGTTGCCCGCGGTTATTTTTGTACCGCGAGTAACACACACATTTTTTCGCTTACTGCTTAATTTTTAATGGTATGAATACTATGGCAACATTGATATTGTAGACATTTTTACAGAAACATCATGAAACCATCTATTTTGAGGTTGGTTTGGTTATATTAATTGTGGAATAAAATTTGATACTTAAAATTGTAATCCTACACCACATTATTATCCTTACGGAAAAAATATATGGACATAATATTATTGATTCTACAAGATTCATTCAAAAGCTTGTTGAAGAATTCAGAACTCTATACAGAATATTATTTTTAAAAGTAGTCGTTGCTGAAACATATTTAGATTGATATAGAAACATCGATGCAATAACATTAATTGAGTATTACTCACTGATTTGAGTACATGACATCCGAAACAGAGTTCAGAGAGTAATAAAGTAAATACAATCGTAAGAATGAGTCAGAGTGATAGCCGTCTTCCACCCAGAGAATCGACATTAAAATGTCACTCTCGAAACGAATCTATGTACCATCTATTGTATTAACTTCTAAGACGAATAATATCATTTCTAGACTTAATTAATTTGGTGAAGGAAGAATTTACCTCCTAAAACTTTACTCCTTTCGTCATACCTAAGCCAAATAATTGCCAAACTTTCCATTTTATGCGTCCGAAAATGTAACCATTATCAAACTTGCTTCAGAAGCAATATCCATTTGCGGGTATTTCAACACTCTCAGAAGGAACGTTATATAGTTCACAATCTACATTTATTGAATATTAATAAACCAACCTAGCATAATGTATTTTCTCCAACCATACTTACAATTTAATTATATGTAGGTAAGGTGGGGAAGGGAAATTGATACTGTAAAATATCTAAATATGGTATATCTATACATAGTTAATGAATTTGATTTATGCCTTTAACTTACAAGTTTAGGTATTACCCGAAAATTTACTCTGTACATTCTGAAACAGAAGTTTCGCTTTTAAAACGAAGCTCAAGTCAAACAGTCTCACGTATATTCGCAATGTATTCTGACAATCAAAGGACAACGTTGACGAGATTTTCAGACAGCTCTAAGTCAGTGCTAACGAACCAAACAGTATGGAAATTTGGCCTGCCTTTGAAGCCTCGCTTATATATTTTGGAAATGAAACGAGTTTTGATGTCATATTGTTCCGTTTTCCTTACGATTTTGCTTTTTGTTTTATATAATAATATAATTCACTTTCATAGTGCATGTCTGGTTTTAATCATATTATTATACTTAATACAATGTTTTTATTACTCTGTATAGGACATTTTTCAACCTTGATACAAATATACTTTGGCTTGGTGACAAAGTACGTAAACATAGCTAAGGATTCATTTTTAAAAGTTTTCTCAGGTTCTAACACTTACTATTTGGCAATACTAAGACGATTATTGTTGTAGTACACGGCCGAAGAGTAGTGTTACTAAATACTGAATTTTACTAGGTTTAAGCATTTAGAAATATTATCTTACATCTTATTTCTATTGCATCATTTAAACTGATTAATAGTTTAGGCACCGGCAAGTAACTTGGCCAGATTTCGGCGTAACGAGGGTAAGTTTGCGCATATTACACTTAGTGCAACGAATCAAAGCAAACGAAATTGAAGTGTAGTCGACTGATGCTCCTATTGCTAGCTCGGAATGATGCTACTACAATCCCCGCGTCCCTCTATCACCAAAGGTACCTAATAAATGACTTTCTGCGCATCTAACGAATCTGGCCAAGTTATGTACCAGTACCTGTAATTCTGCTTATATGGCAAAGTACCTTTAATAAGATCACTATTTAGGATAGAGTCATAAATCATGTTAGTTTCCACGCCACTGGACCTGAACATTTAAGCCAAAGTCAAGACATATTATACATAATGAGACGATATTAAGAGGTCAGGGTCGACAAAGCTGAAAGGGCAAAAGACAATTGTAAGAAAAATGAAGAATTTTCTTTTGTGTTGTAATTATTTTCGCCGGAACGGTTTCTGGACCATCAAAGGAATTTGCCGACTTTATGACGAGTGTTTTCTTTTTTGTGTCGTTGGAATTTCCATCTGGACAGTTTCAAATAATTACAGTATTGAGATAAGTGTGAATTTTTGATATTCGTTCAAAATACAATGTCTTAGGTTACACAGTTAAGGAACAAGTTATTCATGATAACGCAATGGAAACTCTTTCACATGAAATGTATTTAGGCAATGAAAGAAAAATAACATTGGCTAAACTAGCTATTGCCTGAAATGTTAAAATGTTACTTTAGTTTCTAGGTAAATTTCACATATTAAAACTGGTATAAATTAAACTAATATGGTGTATTGCGATTAGAAACTAATTGGAACAAAATTTACTTTGGTCCAAATCAAACGAACACTACGAAAAAAACTACGATACATGCCTTGATTGTTGTTTGTTTATAAGAACTACCTTCATCAGACCTTATGCTTTAATATAATATCCTAAGTCATAAGACGAGATGATGTTTTAAATTATTATAAAATATTTTATGCTATTATAAATAAATTTCAGGACTAATCATTAATCATCGTACCCATTTAGATCTTACTTATTTTATTATTGAAGTCGGCAACCAAGGCGTGTATCAAAATATTGAACTTGGCTATGATTTCGCACTTAATTTTTTGATGGGATACTTATATACACTACAAATTATATCATAGATTTTAGTCTGTCAAGTATACTACTCGTAGGATGTCTGTTTTATACTATTACAGTGTTTTTGCTTGTATAACCTAAATACACACTAGTTTGTGTGAAAAGGTACTTCTAAAATGTTCTGTAGTATCAGATACCAACCACAAAATATTGAAACAGAACTGTAACGCTAGAACATAATCAGAGAATCACTTGGCAATCAATACGAATGATAAACCTACTCCTACAATATTCTGTTAACCAATGACCATGTGAACAAATGACATTTTAACGACAGTAGAAAAATACACAAAATATCAAATTAACTTGGTTTAAAAACAAGATCAACTTTAAGTAAATTGCAAATTTGCTTTCAAAAACTCAAGGTATTGAGTTAGAAAGATTATGGAGCTACCTCGGTAAACAAGCCGTCAATTCACGTCAGTTGACAAAAATAAACAAAGATGGCAACGAAGTGCGTTTACAATCACAAGATAAATTTGTAACGAGCCTACAACTGTAAACATTACACTTTTTGTAATTAAAGAGAGATAATGAAAAATATTTCAAAGGGTTTTAATAAATAATCAAACAAAATATCTTTGCAGTATGGTTTTCTTTTAAACAACTAGTTCAGAAGTAATTTCCTTATTTACTAGTTATGCGTACGATATAGGACAACAGTGAGTGAGTTAGAAGACTGATATCAAATTATAGTGTTATTTTAGAGAGAGTATATTTGCAGTAGCGAATAGTCTGTAGATAGAGACTGACTAGGCCCGGCGTCGATCCTGGGGGAATTTGAAATAATATTGTCCGGGTCCTCTTCAGAGAAGGGCGACTGAGAGCAGTCATCACAGTGTGTGACTGAGAGCAGTCACAAAAAGGTGTCGAATAGTCAGGGAAGTAGTTGGGTGTAAGTCTTCTTAGACACAGAGAGTAAACTGTTACCCATTTTATGCAGGTGCGGTGCTCTGGATTTAAAATATTTTGTGTTTTGCGTTTATGCAACATTAAAGAAATTGTCAGTTGTAGTAAAAATAAAAACCGTGTTACATTATTATTTTTTTGTTTTTTTACCGAACTTATGTGCAGTATATCTATTGAAGGCGTAAAAGAAGGTTATTGAAACATTCTCAACAGGTTTGGAAAAACTAATATGACAGTAACTGTAGAAGATTATGTCAGACTTCAAAAATTTATGAGATGCTCAAATATTTGTACGGTTTTTCAAACTTATTTCCTACTTTACTCTTAATAATAATACTACTAATAAATATATATATAGTTAATATTACAACAATATGTTCATTCACTTAACATAAAAATCTTATGAACATTTTCCATATTTTTGATAGTTCTTTTTCGTAACACTTGTCAAAGGGCGAGCACTTATTAATTGTGCAAATTTTAGCAACCCCTCTAGTTTACTGAAAAAAACTGTAACAAATTGCCTTGAAACATGTCCTTATCCTTAAAAGCTAAGTAAAGTCTATCAAGACGTGTTCAATTTCAACACTACATTTCAAATTGGAAAATATCTTCGCAAGCTTTCTTGAAATACACATTTTGCAGTGAAAGATAATAATTACGTTCAGTTCGAATAAAACGTTGAAAGAAATTTGAATACGATACTTTAATATTTCTTCTCGCAAAGAATTTTATTTTTGAAATAAATTATAATCTACGAGTACTCCACACATTCGATGTCTTATTTGTCATAAAATCTTGGAATATTTCAAAAGATTCTGATTGTTTTTTTTTTGTTTGGACAAAATCATTAAGCCGGACAAAAATGCTCGATACTCGAGTTTTATTCGTCTTGTATAAAAGATAAACGTAAGTTGATTTTGAATATAATCTTGTCAACGTAAAGTATAAATGATTACACAACGATAAATTAGAAGCTATTACATTTGACAAAACAACATTAGTTAACACCAAAGCGGTGAATGTGTCATCTGTGGAACACTCAATATGCACAATTAATTACCTTCTGGGTGGTACGGGCGATCTGTTAGGATTAGTTTGCAAACAGTTTGTCAACGTCAGTTGCAAGTTAGCAACTAACTTGAACTAGTATCGTACTGATTTCTAGGATCAAACTTTGTGATCGTCATGTGTTCGCTGAAATTTGTGTGTGTATTGTTTCAAGATAAAACTAATGAAAAATGAACTATCAAACAGAAGGTATGAGTAGATTTTTGCTGAGTATGGGATTTTATTAATTTTGGGGATGAAGGAGGATCAAATCAACTTATACCCTTCATTTGCATCAGTATGGCATTAAAACAAAAAAAATGCCTTTCTTTTTTAATGAAAACTTCTAAACTCCGAAACAAACAACTGTAAATAGCGGATCATACAACACGATCAAGACATCATCATCACCGTCATATATCAGTCAACTACTGGCTATGGGCATCTCTATTCAAAATATAATAATTTTATATTAGAACACTCTGAGAGAGGGTGATCTAATGGCTTTTAATTCATTAGTATATAAAACCTATATGCAAAAGACCTAAAGCCATGTGCCAGCAATGAATGTACACTTTTGGCATATGAATACGATGAAAAGCTTCATGACATTTTATTTACTGTTGGGAGAGCCACACTTCGGCATGTATGGGCCGGCTCGACCGCAGTGATACCGCGGCCTCACAGAAAACCGGTGTGAAATAGTCCTTGCGCTGTGTTTCACCGAGTGAGTGAGGATACCGGAGGCCCATAACCCAAACCTCCCTCCCCTATCTCCCCTCCCCATCCTCCAAAGGCCGGCAACGCACTTGTGATGCATCTGGTGTTTGCAGGTGTCCATGGGCGGCGGTAATCGCTTACCATCAGGCGAGGCGTCTGCTCGTTTGCCCGATACTCCAAAAAAAAACATTGAAAAATTCGTCCATCGTTCTGCAACCGTCTTCGTTAATGCATGAGTGCACTCATGTATTTACCACTATACAAATATATCGCAAGTAAATAATATGTGATGCGTTGTCGATAAACATATACCTATAGAGCTAAAGAAGGAAGTACATATAAGGATTACGTTTACCAATAAAATTAGATCAAAATCAATTACATACTGATAAATCCCCATATAATTGTAGCCTTCAAACATCTGTCTTTCATAATAAACTAGCTGACCCACGCAACCTCGTTTGCACCTTATATTGCCCGTAGCGTGAAAATTTCCCCCGTTTTTGAAACATTCTGCATTGTTGCTCCGCTCCTATTAGTAGTAGCGTGATGATATATACCCTATAGCCTTTCTCGATAAATGGACTATCCAACACCGAAAGAATTTTTCAAATCGGACCAGCGGTTTCTGAGATTAGCGTGTTCAAACAAACAAATAAACAAACAAACAAACTCTTCAGCTTTATATATTAGTATAGATTAAGTTTGACATATTCTAAAGGTCACGTTTAAAATACTAGCCCTAAATACGATGTTTAGGCTCACTAAATCAATTTTGATACTAAAATATTCAAGCATTTTGTAGTCACTTTTTGTTATTTTAGTTTAATATACATTTTCTCGTTTAAACTTAGTTAAGTCGCAAATAGTTTATCAGAATGAATATAAAATTTATGACTGAGATTATGAAAATTAAGTTTTGAATAAATTGAGATTTTGTATGTATATTCGCTTTTTAGGAATGATATTGAATATTTAATTTTAGAAAGAAAAACTTAAATAATGTAGAACCAAGTCTGATTGCTTTTTTTTCTGGTTTGTTACAGAAAATTAAATTGGAAATACCTCTTGGGGATTTTCGAGGTTGGGCGGCCGCGCTAAGGTATATTTAGTAATATTCTAATGTTTTGATTAAATATTTACATTGGTACTTTTGACCCAGAGGCGTGTTGGGGCTTGCAGATTAACTCTAAGCCTACATTGTAGGACTGTGTGTCACGGGGTAAAATTGAACGTGGTGCTTTTATTCAACTACATCAATTCATTCATTTCTACGTACTACTATTACTACGTTTTGTTGCCTTATTTTATACCCAAGATAAATTATAGATATATACAAATATACCATTTTCTCCACGAACATTGATAAAAAAACTAATTCGATAGTATTATAATATAATCTCTTCAATATTTTCTTCTAAAACTATCAACGGACATACTTAGGGGTATACTGGTAATCAAACATTCAGACCAGATTTCTAACACAAGTATATAGTTTAAAGATGTTTCATCTTTATGATAATAAAGATGAAATATCTTTAAATTATATACTTGTGTTATATTGTGTACAAAATTTGAGAAATTAGTATGCCAAGTCAATTTAGAAGGTATTATAAATTGACTCGGCATACTAATTACTCAAATTTTGTAACAAAGGTACAATATTTTACTATAACAGGTATTTAAATCGTTACGAAACAAAACTCGATTTATTTTACCGAACACAATACACGGCCGCTTAGAATCTGAATACAATATTGCTGATGCTTAAAGAGCAATGAACGTCGAAAGTATCGAAAATCTCTTGAAACCCTTCATTTTAATAACACCCATTTAAGGGTTCCTTCGACCCGAAAGGATTTTGTATATGGGCCATTAATGAATTTCGTTCAAGAATCATTGGGAGCAGACCTTTCATACCTTAATTTGTAAAGGTATTCGATATTAGGGGTGATCGCCTTCTTTTGTATGGCGGGGTCGTATTGTTTGTGGTGAGCGTTTGATAGCTAAGTTTTACTTAAGCAAACGACTTTTTGGCTCATACGTATTACGTAGGAATGGGCTTTGAATTTTTATAGCTTCATCGTTTTATATGTATATTACAGGGTAAATATCTGAAGCGATGTGTGTAAAAGGGTTAAAACACATAACGACTGCTGTAAACATGTACTTTTGTTTGTTCTTTCTGATGTATTGGGGATTAGAGATCGTTTTAAAACTTGTATGTGTACAAATTGGTTCAGTAATTTTAGTATTATTTTTATTACACAGGAGTTCTTTTATTCTTGTAAGTTTAGAACAATCGCATAATAGTGTTATATATGACTTCCCGAATAAATAATTTTAATGTAAAAAGCTTGGGGAGGCTTTCTGAAAATATTTCGATAATGTCGCTCCACGCTTCTACTTTTTAGTATAGTATAGTAGTATATTTATAAATGTGTGTTTGTTTAGTTTTTAAAACAATTTTTTTACCTTGTATGATACACCAATTCTGAGGGTATATTCGTTCCACGTATGTTTGTTCAATTCGCCGCGATACAGGATATAACCCTTATTCGCAAGTTGTCTTAAAAAATATTTTCACTTCTAGTACTACATTTTGATACTACCCGTATTATATTGACTTAGATACAAAGAAACATAGAATTTATTTAATTTTATAGATGACACTTTAAAAGTATAGACAAATAAACTTGTACTTTCTTTGAAATTTGAAGCTGCAGCATTCATACACAGACTTACAAAGTTGTGTAAAATATCAGTTACGTGGCACTTACTTGACACTTCTCTCATATAAATTGTGTGTTAGTATTTTCTAGCTTTAATAAAAATCTTTATAGCCGTCTTAAAGAGTGTCTGTAGCTTAGCTCTCATCCCACAGGTAATTTTATTTGATACGACAATGATGTAGATGATAATTTATGGTAATAAAAGGGAATCCTTGTAATTCTGCAATTAATGTAAGAAAATTAAGTTGAGCTGGTAGAAATATAAAATGTTAATTTATTAGATTTAGTTTCGAGTGGGCTGATTAACAGTTAGTAACTTCTAGGACAACTGACAAACAACGCCATCTAGTAATAAACTAGGTAGATACATTACGTATAATACATAGAAAACACCCAAACTCCGAAACAAGTATTTGCAAATCATACGGACATTTAGTCCGATGTGAAACGTCAAGCTAAGCAATCACACACGCTATCTAAATTTTTTTACAGAAAGTTGCCTACTTATCACTTTAATTAAACATACTTCAAAAAATGTTCATGATAAAGATTTGTATAGTTATAAGAAAGAATAAACGAATAAAATAATATATATTAGACGCAATCCGCATAAATCCTGTGTGAAAATGTTACATTTCATAGAATATGATGCAGTGATCCCGGAATTTCCTCCTGTCAGACACTTGATGGATGATCAGTTTTTCCATAATGATATTAGTTCACTTATAGCGAAACGAATTAATTTCTTCATATTTTTTTGTGTACACAATAATCTCAATACCTTGAGAAATTGTTTTATAAACATGTTATAATAGATGCTTGTTTAGCTTCAAACCCTGTTTCGCGATTGTGCTTATGTACGTCCATGTAAGTGCAAGTACATAATTTGCAGTGTATGCAAGTTAATTCACTTATATTTTAAAGTATTAATTATTATAATACGACCTTGTACCACGGTCTGTCTCCTTCAAAACATTGTTTAATAAGCTTTATGATAGTACCGAAACAACACAACACAAGTGTACCAATTATGTAACCAGCATGCAATCGAAGAGTGAATCTTTTTAATACATGTATTATTTGCTTAAAAGAAATTTCCTATCATGAAAAAAATAGGTACTAGTACCAATTCAATCTAAACCCATAACTCAAACAAAAAAAACTTAACTATATTCATCAATCGACGCTCATATATCACAATAAAGATATTCAATTAATTTTTCATTTACAATAAAACAATTTTATTCATAACTTTACACAACAAAAACATTTGAAGTCCCAATGTACTTAAAGCGCACTTAACAGTAATTCTGGACTGTCCATTAAAAAGTTTCAAATTGTCTTAATGATTCTCCATTTACATTGCTTTGTAAATCACAGTTTAAGTGTTGTTGATAGAAGTTAAATTGATCATTGTGTTTGTTTTTAAGTTAATTTTTGTTTCGAGAATATAGGGTTGATGGAAGTGAGCCAGAAACTCTCTACTAGGTGTTATATTTTTAATGGAAACGTACTCTTACTTTGTTTATTTATATTTGATTTTACTCGACTACAGCGTAGGTAAAAGGAAGGAAGGAATGTATTATGTTTGGATGATGCACCGTAACATCAAAACTACTAAACCGATTTTAATGGAATGAGGTGTGAATAGGTTTGTAATATAGACCCCAGTCATAAACGTCTAAAAAAAATACGTTGTTGGGTTATGGTTTCTTAAACTTTATTTGTATTGTATAAAGGGGCAAACGAGCCGACGGTTTGATGATGGTAAATGATTACCACCGCCCAAGTATACCAGCTACTCAAGTGAAGTAAGCAAGTTGCTGTCACCCTAAATCCTTCTCCAATCATCCAACAAAAAGCAAACAAAGAATTGCACGCAATCCGTGAGCTTTCACTAGACATTTCCAATTTACACAAGAGATATTTTTTAAGTTAGTAATTTTTGAAAAATTGATATGATATGATATGATATGATAGTGACTATTACTTCATCGTATGAATAAAGATGATGAACTCCCCCTCCCCATTGGAATTTTACTCAGGGGCTGCAACGTGTTTGTGCCTCTTTAGGTGTAGATGTTCACCATACTATAATCAATATCATCATCAATACATATAATAAAATCGTAACTGGTCGCTGTCTCTACATAGAAAATTCGTAAAACGTAATAGAACCCAAAACAATGATTTTTTGAATTTTTGTCTGTTTGTCTGTTTATCTGTTTGTCTATGCTTTTGTGCACGCTAATATCCAAAAGGGATAATCCAATTTAGATGTGGTTTTCACTTATGTATTGTGGTAAGCTTTACTTAACATTTAGTGTTTGTTTCATGTCAAACGGTTAATAAATAAAAAAGTTATGCCAATTTAAAAAATCACGTGGCTGGACGTTTGTAGATTGTTCTCCCTTACGCGGATATATAAAGCGCGCCGAGAGCCGCGTCACTTTGCGTTCGATAACACTGGCTGTTTTATATTTAATCTTAATATATATAAATCTCGTGTCACAATGTTTGTCCTCAATGGACTCCTAAACCACTTAACCGATTATAATAAAATTCGCACACCATGTGCAGTTCGATCCAACTTGAGAGATAGGATAGTTTAAATCTCAAATTATAGTCGCAATTTTAATAATATCCACGCGAGCAAAGCCGCGGGCAACAGCTAGTGGTGTTATAAATTTTTAACAACGATTTTATATTTTTCGCTACTCCGAGTCCGACCGTAAAAAACTTTTAGTAAAAGAAGGATTTTATAGCAAAAAAATTTCGCAACAAAATAATTAAACTCTATAATTAAGGTTCGGCTTTTGAAACAGACTTGATAAACTGTTTCATGGGTTTTCATTGTAATATATGTTATTACGTTTGATACTAAAACATCAAAGCTACTTATTAGATCAAACAAATTAATTTTGTAATATGAAATATAATATTCAAAATCAAACATGAATATGCATAACGATATGTATCTATTAACGCATGAAAAAATAATTACCTTTCATGGGTTTGCAAATTTAAATGTTTGATGTGGAACTGACCTGTTTGGGATATCGATTTAATTGTATTGCAATGATGCTTCACAGAATTAAATTGTTTCCCACGCGTGCTTCGAAGAGCATGTTATGCCGTCGTTCTTGGTTGTCATGAATTCCTATGATAATCTTTGTTTGGAAGACATTGCCCTCAAATATAATGACAACTAGTTCAACCTTCTGATTCATTTCAACCTCAAAATTGGGGAGGTCCGATGGCAGTTGCTCCATGAAACAAACTGTTATTCAGGTAAAATCGGTTGACATAGTACAACTACAACGATTTCGATAAAATTTAGGTTACTTAGGTTAGTTAGTTACTTACTCTTTATCTCGATAGCCGATATATACGTAGGCAGTGCCGCAGGCAAAAGTTAATTTATAATATCATTATTTATTTTTATCGTGAATAGGCGAGTCACGTGATAATAAGTGACCACCGTAATTATATAATAAAATATAATTAAACTCAAGAAATAGAAACTCGTTACTAGCCTCTGAGTATTCCTTTGGGTTTCATTTCTGTAATTGGCGTGATTTCACTGTAGTCGAGGCACGTGTCGTCATATACTCGTGGTACACATATGTATCGAACATGGCTTTTCCATGATAAATTTCAACAAACGCATAGGCACTGCCTAATTTACGACAAAACGGCCGTAAATAAAGTGTTTCAATTTATTGTCACCATATCAAATATTAAATATTCATACACACTGCCATGGTGAGAAATTAAGTCTACAAAAAACCTATAAAAATGTAACATACTTTACACAATAGGAGTACAAATATTTTTCACACCCCTTAAGTTCTGCACACACCATTACGAGTTTTCCTACGTTTTTATACCGCAAACTTCACGAAATAAATCGTCGAACTAAAAGTTTTAGGTTAGAATTCTTTCGTATAAGATTATGTAACATGTGAGAAGTGGTAAACATGATATTCTGAAACTCGAACACAGTCGAGCCACGTATGAGGATTTATTTCTGAGAACTTTGACACTTAATGACAACCTTCTACTAACCACTAAGAGCACTTTTTCCCTTGAACTATTTCACCAGATACGTCCTTATTATCGCACCTGCAAAAGCATTCTGCAGTAGATTAAAAAGAAATGTATGACTGTTTGACCTTATTGTTTGAAACTAGATCACTGATTTGTTATTATAATATTCATAGAGTATTTTGAGTTCATTATGTGACAACGTGTAGTCAGATATTTGGCATTGACGTGTCATGTTAATGTCATGTATCAATGTTATGTCATTCCGGACAAAAGTATGTTTCATATAACGTATATTGTCACCTAGGTAACAGTTTTGACGTAATGAAAACATTATCCTTATCATCATTAGCCTATCGCAGTCCATTGGTGAATATATGCCTCTCTCGTCGACTTTCGGCTTCTCGCATCCAGTAAAGACCATTAGTCTAAAATTAAATGATAACGGTCGAGTGTTATTCAGTCACATCAAGTCGACAACGAAGGAAGTGTATAGATGATATAACGGCCTGGACTGGATTAAATTAAATGAGGATGCTCAGTTTGAAAATGGCACCCCACAATGATGATGTTATTCAAAAGGGACCTATATAGTCTAAACCTATCTATACTAATATATAAAGCTGAAGAGTTTGTTTGTTTGTTTGAACACGCCAATCTCAGGAACCGCTCGTCCGATTTGAAAAATTCTTTCAGTGTTAGTTAGTACATATATCGAGGAAGGCTATAGGCTATATATCATCACGCTAAGACATACAGGACCGGAGCAACAATGAAGAATGATACAAAAACGGGGGAAAATTATCACGCTACGGGCAATAGGAGACGCAAACGAGGTTGCGTGGGTCGGCTAGTTTGTATATAATTTGTTTAATCTATACTAATATATAAAGCTGAAGAGTTTGTTTGTTTGTTTGTTTGTTTGTTTGTTTGTTTGTTTGTTTGTTTGAACACACTAATCTCAGGAACCACTGGTCCGATTTGAAAAATTCTTTCAGTGTTGGATAGCCCATTTATCGAGGAAGGCTATAGGCTATATATCATCACGCTACTACCAATAGGAGCGGAGCAACAAAGAAGAATGTTTCAAAAACGGGGGAAATTTTCACGCTACGGGCAATATAAGGCGCAAACGAGGTTGCGTGGGTCAGCTAGTTTTATAAATAAAAGTGAATCACCGAAATATATGAACAGGCATAACTTCCGATCGGCTACACCAAATTGGGTAATTCCTTTTTCTATGTGTTCGTTATTGTAAGGACAAGATTTGTATACAAGAAAGTTAAAAGATACATTAAAAGTTTTCTTCACTAGCTGTATGAACCTGCATTATTACTAAAATAAGTTTTTCAGAAATTTAAAAAATATTTACAACAGAAAAATATGGCCGTACGAAGTTTGTTGGGTTAGTTAGTCAACCAATATAATCTGTCTGGCTCCCTACTACATTGTGGAAGGACGGGTGTCATGTCCCTCCAACACAAAGGGAGGATCCTCCAATCAGGCGAGGGGATCATGCCTGGCGGGCCGCGGTCCCAACGGTTGATGTTGGGATGTTAAATATATGCTAATCGACGCTAGAACTTCTATTGCGCGATTTAGGACTAGTAGTGTTGTGTAGTACGTTACTCCGTAGTACAGTGTATCTTCGGTAGATGGGGCTGTCGTATGTATTCGTTGCCGCTGTACACACACACACACACACACACACACACACACACAGTACACTGCTAGACATAGATCTCTTTTTAGCCGAGGAGGTCTTAGCCTGCCATAGAAAAACAAAGGATTTTGTTTAAACATTTAATTAAACAATCGTAACAATTTTAAAGTAGAATATAGTATTGTTACATGTACACTTAGTCATAACCTATGTTTTAAGAAATTTTATTTTTATTTTTTATTATTGAAAAAAGTAATTGTAAGACCAGAAATTGCCTGAAACACAGGTCTTACCTAGATCAGGCAGATCACTAATTTGAAATGTTGAAATTACTTAATTATGAATTTAAGCAGTGTAATTTGATAGTAAGAAATAGTAGAAAAAGTAAGAAATAATAAAAACTTGGCTCTAATCGCACAAGTTCTTCAGAAATTAAGTTAAGTCTACTCTTAAGAAAAACACCCAAAATCTTGTACATTGAATATGGAATAAAATTTATTTTATTTTTATTTATGTTAGGTAAATTGTATGTTATCTAGTTTAACCTAATAATTTCATTTTACTACACTTCTTCTATTTTTAATGAGGCAAATTTTGATCTCAGCTTACAACTCAATTACTCGCGCGCCACAGTATATTGCATCTTTGTCACTTCTTATCCCGATAACATTATTAGACGGGCCCTATATTTAAAGAACCTTAGCAGCATTCATTTGGAAAAGTGTCTCTGACAAACTATGAGTCAAGTCTAATCATCTGACCGTTAACTTTCCTTTTATGCTAATATAATGAAACGAACTCAGCCAGACTGCGGAACTTTCTTAATATAATATTCCAAAAGTCAAACAGTGGAAGGTTCACCGTTTATAATTTTAGGTAACGATAGCTTTGCGCTTTCTAGTTATTTGTTAAGTTTTGTATCAATTTCATATTTGACTTGTGAAGTTGAAAGGTAAATATGAAATAAACAAGACTGTTATTTACTGGATTGGTTTTGTAACGACTGGGTCTAACTAAAATTCGAACAAAACGTTTAATTCCATTATCCATACCAATACTGTCTTTTTTATGGAATAGGTGGAAAAACGAGCAGACTTATCGCCTGATGGTAAGCGATAACCACCGCCCGTGGACACCTGCAACACCAGAAGCGTTACAAGTGCGTTGCTGGCCTTTGGGGATGGGGGAAGGAGGAGATAGGAGGAGGGATTGATGTACGGGCCTCCAGCGTCCTCACTCACTCGGTAAAACACAGCGCAAGCACTAATTCACACCGGTTTTCCGTGAGGCTGTGATATCACTTCGGTCGAGTCGGCCCATTCATGCCGAAGCGTAGCTCGTAGTATGTTACGTTTTCATGGCTAAAAAGTTGCATCGATTTCAATGAAATTTGTCATAGAGATACTTTGATTACCGCGATAAGCAACATATGCGTGGGCGGAGTCGCGGGAAAAAGATAATGGTATATAGTTTTTAATTCAACCTGAATATGGCTGATTTTCAATCAAATTGCCACAAAAATATACATTTAAAAGCGGTTAGATTTGCGTAAGTTTGTAATTTTATGTCATTTTTTTTTGTACTATTTAGTCGTTTTTATTTTGTATTTATAGACTTTCTATAAATAAGAGTTTTTGGAAAATAAAACTACTTGAATGTATAAAATGTCAATCGAACTTACATCACAAATTAAAATCATCACAAAATAAGGACGTTTGTATTTCCTACAATCATTCATTATCCTCCATTGACTCTGTGTTTATGCTGAATCAGTATCCAGTAACTTACTCATTTGTTTTTCCTAGTAAGGAATTACATTTACATAAATATGTGTTCCGCGGCTCTGCCCGTGAAAATGACAGATTTGAGCCTATGACACTCACTAGTAATATGGCTTTCTATTGGTAAAATAATTTTCAAAATCAGTTTCGTAGATCCAGAGATTTACCCCTACAAACTTAACTTAGTCCACTGCTGGACATAGGCCTCTCCAATTGCACGCCACTTGATTCGATACTGGGCTTCTCGGATCCAGCTCCTGGCCTGCGGACTTCTTACATTACGTTTGCCAAGATGCGATCTCCACTCACGAACCCTTTTATCCCAACGGTTATCGGTGCTACGGCAAATTATAGCCAGTCCACTGCTACTTCTAATCCATCTTGCTAATCCTGTGGGCTATGTCGATAACCCTAGTACGTTTCCCGATTGCTTCGTTTCTGATACGATGCCTTAGAGAAACGCTGAGCACAGCCCAGTTCATAGCACGCTGATTGACAAATTAAACATATTGAAAATATAAATGTACATATTTACTAAACCCAGTCATCAATAATAGCTAAAGAACCATTATTGTTTCACCATCGTTGTTGTTATTTTATTAAATAAACAAGGTTACACTTGTCATATTAATAAATCAAAGCGAAAAGGAGGAAAACTGAAGAAATTTTATTACAGATATTTAAGTTACTTTGAATTACTTTAACAACTTGTCAGACGATTATGACAATTTTAGGTGTTTGGTCTAACATTTTATTTCATTTATGAAGTTGATTGCAAGGCGTTGATGAGAGGATATATTCATTGCAGTTTCTCATTTCTTATATTTACTTGCATTTGTCATGAATTCTGGTAGCGTAAGCCGCAATGTAAATAAAAGTAAATATTCTGATTTCGGCCAGCAGTAGATGCGCACTGACACATATTTGTTTTTTAACCGACCTCAAAAAGGAGGAAGCTATCAATTCTACTGTATTTTTTTCATGTTTGTTACCTCATAACCTTCGACTGGGTGAACCGATTTTGATGATCTTTTTTTATTTGAAAGCTGTTGCTTCCAGCGTAGTCCTATTTCAATTTGGTCCAGTTCTTGAAGTCGGTTCTTTTCTTGTTGAAACTTTAGTTTTTTTTTTCGTTTCTTCTATTGCTATGTCATATTCCAATTGAATAAGTAAACTAATTACAAATTCTTTGTATAAAGATTCTGAGTTCAGATTATTAAGCAACTAAGAGCGATGGATAAGTTAATTAATCTTATCGCGTGTCTTACGTAACAGACTGTTCCTTATTACAAAAGGCTTAAAGACTACTTATATCTGTTACTCATGAACTATTATATAAAATAATAAGAACAAAAAACAACAAACCGCTTCTTCATCCGCTCTCTTTTATATATAAAACCTCGGAAACTAATTTGTTATCAGGATTTAAGCGACATCAATCAATCATTGAGACAAAGAGTCTCCGTTGTCAAAGTTTCGTCGATTAGCCAGTCTTGGGTCATACAAAGGGTGAATTGAGAGATTTGGAAAATTATTAGTTTTATGCTAAATAGTTTCTATTTTAAAACTATATCTTATTTTCATCGGGTACAAAGATACCACAGGATATTATTGTCAGCTACAAAAAAAAATTCATTTTGATCAAGCTTTCCAGATTCCACTGCTCTTACTTTTGATGGTAAAAGAGCAGATGTATCACCTGATGGTAAGCGATTACCGCCGCCTATAGACACCCGCAACACCAGAGGCGTCACAACTATCGACCTTTGGGGGATGGGGAAAGGGATGTGGGGAGGGGTTGCGGTATTGGTCTCCGCTGTCCTCACTCACTCGGTGAAACACAACGCAAGCGCTATTTCACACCGGTTTTCTGTGAGGCCGTGGTATCACTTCGGTCGACCCGGCCTATTCGTTCCGAAGCGTGGGTCTCTCACGGTACAACATTACAACACGGTGACTTCATTTTTTATTTACAAAAATAATAAATACCGTTCAAAGTAAAGTAAAATAAAGTTCAAAGTAAATAAAAAAATGCTTACTAAAGTCGATTACAATAAAGAAGGAAGAAGAAGGAAGGTATTTTTTATATAGAATAGTTGAAAAACGACCAAACGTATCGCCTGATGGTAGGCGATTACCGTCACCCATGGACACCTGCAACACCAAAGGCATCACAAGTGCATTACCGATATTTCAGGGATGGGAAAGGGGATGGGGGGAGGGGTTGAGATATGAGCCTCCAATATCCTCACTCACGCGGTGAAACATGGCGCAAGCGCTGTTTTACACCACTTAGGTCGAGCTCGCCCATGCATGCAGAAGTGTGGCTCTCCTACGGTACGGTATACCCATCAATGCTTAAATTCGTGCAAAATCAGATATACTCAAAAGGATTTTTTTTTAAAACCATCGCTTCATTTGGAGCCGTAATATCTTGCAATCAAGAGACAGCGCTGGTCGAAGCGTCGACAGAGGCATTACCCTGACAGTCATTTGAAGTTGTGTCCAAGATGGGAGGTACGCCTATGTAGTAATTTATTTTATACTAGTTGTTGCCCGCGGCTCCGCCCGCGTATATGTCGGTTATCGCAGCAAATATTAGTCTGTGTGTTATTCTTATGTATAAGCTATATTACTGTAAAGTTTCATCCAAATCCGTTTAGTAGCGTGAAAGAGTTATAAACATCCATTCATACTTAGAAACTTTTACGTTTATAATATTAATAGGATTTGCTAGTTGAAATATTTTAGATCTGATCTACTGTACCTCCATTACAATATTTAGAAATTTTCATAAACTAAAAACTTTTTACCAGTTCTATTTATGTAGATGTGAAATTGATATTTCAGTTCTTAGAAATGTTCTACTTCCAAAGCACTTATCACTATAAACAAGTATAAACGTTCATATACTCAGAAATGATTTTTTGTATCTATCATAGAAGATTGCTAGTGGAATAATACTAAAATTAACTTACCACTTCAAACTCTAAGATTGTAACAGAAAATTTTCCATGTGACGACTTGAATTGAGTTTACACAAAATATATTACGGTAGGAGTAAAACTTAAAGTTAACATGAAACTTGTAAGTTACTGTTAATTTTGTACATGCAAAATTAATTACACAGGCGTTGTGCGAACATGACTCTAGGCGTTAAAACCTTGCCTTTCCACCACTCTCAAAAGATACCTCAAGAAATCTGCAAATTTTTGTTGAGGATTCTCTTGTAATACCAATGCAAGTATTAATGTCGGTCACTTGACATATCTCATCAGATTCCGTAAGAATAGCAACGACACAGTCTTTTTGAAATTGCATTTACATTTTCAAAACGTTCGGATTTCCTTCTTGCTCTAAATCTTTGCAAACAACTGATGATAATCAGATTTCAAGTTATTTCTGTAATCTTTCAATTTGTAATTCAATCTCGTCATATTGTTCGAAGATATAGTTAGGTAGTCTTAGGGATTCATTGATGGACTTTGTTGTTATCATTAGAAGCCAAAAAAGAAACATTAAACCCATCTGCTAAAACCAAAATGATACAACTAGAAAGAGCCCAACGAGCAGTTTTAAAAGTGATGCTACGAAAACCTTTCAGATTCCCAACAAACGACCTGTACAAAGAATGTAAAGTACTAAGAGTACGTCAAGTCTTTATTTTGAAAATAATAAAATCTATGCATGAGGAAATTTTAAATACTTCTACTTTAATCAGTCTAAACCAGCGCCGCGTATATCAAACTCCACTTCCAAACATAAATACCACCTTCATTAAAAGACAGCCTATCTACCTCCGCCCTAAGGTGTACAATAAAGTTTGTCAATTACACACACATATTATTAGGTTATCAACGAGAGAAGCAAAGCGACTGGTCACAGATTGGCTGCTGAATCTTTCTTATGATGAAACGGAACTGATTCTTCCAAATCATAGGCAATAACGGCAAAACATAACACACTCACAAACACACACGCATACACTGACACACACGCAAACTCGCATCCAAACATATCCACACTTACACACGATAACACTCTCAACCACAGATGATTGAACACAGTTATCCCACATAATTAAAGAGGTATTATTATTTTAACTTCTTTTTATTTTTTATTAGTCTTAATTTGTCTGTTCTGAATTTACATTGATTTTATATTATATTCTATTACAACCAAATTACATACTTAACACACACATTTTGTATAAATACTTTATAAGTTAGAACTGCTGTCCTTGTCATAGTGATGATATGGTGCTAATTTCTGATTAATTCATTAATTCTAACTACAAACAAGTCTTTTGAACATCACAATTTTTTTTTTTTTTAATTCAATACACAATTTTTTTAGTTTCATTTCTGGTTTTGTTTGGAGAGATTTTGGAACATCAGAATTAGCACCAATCAATAGTGAATGATCTGCTCTTGGTTGCCGCGAAACAAGCCTTGAGCTTAGTGCGGAAACCGCCGATAAGTTTGAACCTGTAAATTGTTTCTGTACAAATAAATAAATAAATAAAAAATAAATAAATAAATTTAAAAACATTAAAAAAGTAATAGGTGTTTTACATCTGACTCTTTTGTATTTTAACCCCTGACACCAAAAAGAGGGGTGTTATAATTTTGACGTCGATATCTGTCTATCTGTGCATGTGTGTGTGTCTGTCTGTGGCATCCTACCTCTAAATAGATAGACCGATTTAAATACGATTTTTTTCATTTAAAAACCAGTTTCCTTGCGGTGATTCTTTGCTATGTTTGGTTGATATTGGTTCACCAGTGTAAGAATATCAGCTCTTTTCCAAAATTATGTAAGGCGTTTTAGCGTATGATTACACGATTAAGTGCTTGTTATTAATCAGCTATTTATCTGAGAGTTTAACAATAAGTTAACTGAAAAAAAAAACAAGATTTAATAGGGGCTATTTTTTAACCATTAATTTCGCTCGTATGTGTGTTGATTATTGTGGTTAACAGTAGCCTATGCCTTTCCTAAAATCAAAGTATCTTCATGCCAAAAAATAATTGGAAACCGGTGCATTATTTTTAGTTAACAAGGTTTCATTTTTTCTCACTTTCATGACTGCGGCTTAGCCATGAAAGTGAGAAAAAATGAGACCTTGTTAACAAACAAGTACAATTTTAACAAAAATAAAACCGACTTCAAGGTTCGACTCGATTTCTCTTGGATGCCACCATCAGATATTAATGTCCTTACCATGGTACCACCTTTAGGACATCTCCTTTCCATTAATAAAAGAATCATCAAAATCGGTTCATAAACTACGAAGTTATCCGCGAACACACAAAAAATATGTATACGGTCGAATTGAGAAACCTCCTCTTTTTTTGAAGTCAGTTAAAAGTAACATAATTTTCCATAGAGATGCAACTTGCCCTATGATATAAGCTTAGTCACTACTAAACAGAGACTGGGATTCACTTTGAAACATTTTGTCTGCTATTCTAAGACCGTAAAAGGCAAATATCAGTTCTTCGATAAAAGTTAGAAAGGAAAATATTACACTATCCATTACATATGAATAATCAAATGGTACAAATGGTCAAAACAGCGATCAATAAAGCTTTTTTGAAAAATATACAGCAACTCTAAATTGTTATTGTTTTTATTAGAGGATATATAGATATAAAGAATACATGTTTATGGAAGGTCAATCATATGAAATAGGAATAATAAAATGGAGGTTGTACTATTCCAGCTAAAAACTAAATATTTTGTGCGGCAACAATCAATTCACATGTTATAAAATGTACTCTAACGTTAACCACAAAATTTCAGCCCAATCAACCCTACAACTAACTACCCAGAAACTTAAAACATAATTGAAAATACAAAGTATACAAGGACTCGTAAAACAAAAACCCAAAGTTCAAAATTACGCTACGTTTACAGCTAGACTTATACAGCTCTTACGAGCTTACTCTTAACCCCTTCCAGTTGACGAATTGAGCGAGTTAAGATTAAGACAACTGCCTCTTCTTGCTAAGAAACGGGACAAATTTGCACCAAGTAAGATATTCTGGGCAGTAATTAAAGGATGAAACTCAAAATGTATGCTGTTAAATTTCAATGACTTCATTTTGTTGCAGGCTTACCGGGCCTCGTTCGATGAAAATAAGGTCAGTAGGCTTCTTATTTTCATTGGCTATCTAAAAGCCTTTTTCATCTCTAGAATTTATTAAGGTTGCCAAATAGATCGGTTAGAATGAAAAGTGGTGGGTATTTCTTATGAGGTTCATTTTATGAACCTTGCTCTGGTGTTTTATCTTGGAACCCTTATCTTGGATCTTACCAAAGAGATATCAGGTAGAGTTATCTGACAAAATAAAACCACCATTTCTTTCAAATGTACCTAACCTTAATTAATGGTAGAGTGGGATTTAAATTTAATAGTACGGTTTTTCTTTTAAAAAAATAAGGAAATATTTTTCTGGATGACCTACTTAGTCAAATAGTAAAGTTTTTTTTTGTCTTGGTATACAGCACATAATTCTGCAAAATTAGGTTTTTCTAAAATTAGTAATGGTAATGGTATAATGTCCTTCAAACGTAGGTATAGCTCGGGTTATGAAGCATTTGTAACAGAAGTTTCATATTCTTACATACAATACAAGGTCAGAATACAAATTAATATTTCACATTTTTCACACATCTATACAAATAAATAAAATTGGAGTGTCTGTTTGTAATATTAAAATAACCGCTTTTTACTAAATGCATATGTATGTATACACGGTACATATACCAAAAATGTAGTTAGATTTTTTTTTTCTGTCTGTCGGATTTTGATGGGACTTTCACTGGCAGGTAGCTGATGATCCAGGGAGTAACTTAGGCTACTTTTTTTAGATTAACTTTGACCCGCGGCGTTACTCGCGGTACAACAACAACCGCGGGTAACACCGCAGGGTTCAGCTAGTACAAAATATATGTGTTAAATCGAAAAGTTGAAATTGTTGACGTGAATATAATGTTTGATTACATATTTTCAGTGACTTTGCAAAAGATTTACGAAATCGAAACAAAGTTAGTAATATAAGTAAAGTTTTGATGGATTATCGAATTTATGTGTCTATGTTGTAAAGATGGGATGTATATTAAAGTTTAATCAAATTGGAATAGCTCGCTTATAACTTAAAATTTAATACATCACGTGTTTATTAAGAGTTGAAAGTAAAAGAAACAGATTCTTGAAGCATTTTGAATTTTTGTCATGAAAGTATACTATATTAAAAAATATAAGTTGATTTGACTTAGATTTTTAGATTTACATTAAATTACAGAATTTTATTGCATTAACCAAAATAAATTAAAATTAAATGTCAGATGAACACTTTTAGAAAAAATATTTATTTAAAGATTAGAAGTTTATTTCTTAGAAACCACAATTTGGAAGATACGGAATGAGATTTTTATATTATACTCGCAGTACTCTTGCAGTGATGAGAAATGAATAAAAAAAATACGTGAAAAATAGAAAAAAAAAGTTTGAGAATCTAAAACCGAAGGACGTGAAAACTTTTGATAAAATGTATAAAGCCATTCGCTAAAGCAAGGGCTATTACTACAAACCTAATGACATATTTATTTATTTATTTATTACACATCATGCACTTTAGGTACATAGGCGGACTTAATGCCTAAGTCATTCTCTACCAGTCAACCTTTAGGTGATGCAGAGAAAATAGGAAGTCATCATATCTCATTCGGTAAATTAATTAAGTTGTTAAATGAAATCATTTCGATTCATCATAACGACTACCTCAGTGGCGTAGTGGTATACTATGCGACTGCTGTGCTTGCGGGCTCGGGTTTAATTCCCGGACTAAATGTTTGTATGATCTGCAAATACTTGTTTCGGACTTTGGGTGTTATCTGTGTTTAATATGTATGTATTTCAATAATGTATATACATATAATTTATCAATAAAAAAAAGTAAACATGTATTCATATCAGTTGTCTGGTACCTATAACACAAGCTCTGTTTAGCTTGGGATGGCGTTGTGTGTTAGATGTCCGAAATATTTATTATTATTATTTTTTTTGCGAATAGGTTACATGAACACTAGTACAAGTTAAACTTTTTTTGAACAGATGAATTCGGCCTTTCCTAACTGGACTAGCCCTGAGAAGAAAGGATGAAAGAAATCCAGGGATCAATGCCTCTTTTAAAATCCTGAGAATCTTCTTATAACGCAAAGGATATTCTATCAGTACATAAAAAAAAACAAAAGGCAGTCATGAGGACCGACAGAAGTGAAAACTCAAAACTATAAACAAACAGTTATTGGAGCTCACCTGAAATTAAACCCTTTTTGCTCTTTAAATAAAATGTGCGATAAAAAGAAGTGAAAATGCGTATTATGATGATAAAAAATATAGGTTAATGCTATACAGTATAAACATATTACCAGTCTTGTCTTATTAGACAGTCGAGCCATCAGCTGTCACCATGGACACTCGCGCAAGCGCCCTCCGCCGACGTATTCGCGCAAGCGTCCTGCGCCGTCTTACGGCGTCTAAGGTCAGGTGTCCTGTCGTAACGTAGTCTGTCGCGAATTTAACATTTTTTACCCATCCTAAAATAAATGTAACTAAAGTGCACAAAGAAGTTTTCACTTAAAAAAAGCTAGAGTTGTGTTGTAGTGAAGTCGTTACGGTGGTACATACAAACTCTTGGATTCTGCGTATGGTTTCCATCAAGCAGAATACAGTCATTTTGGCAAGGCTATACAAAAAAAAATAGCAAATAGATTAGTGTATTAATTAATAACTTGACTACACCATTGGCCTACTGGTTTCAACCGTCGCCACAAAGCTTTCTACTGCGCTACGGGTTATGGGTTCAAATGCCACATAGACAAAACTTTGTGTGATCCAAAACTTGCTGTTTTAAGTCTGGATGTTTTCTGTGTGTGTAGAGACCGCTCATAGCCCAGTTGCACTCGGTGATTTGAAACGATCACCGAGAGTAAGCAACGACGACGCGATCGGTACCTGGATGGGTGACCGCTGGTGGTATGATTCCATGCGTCTCCGTGATACGGAGGTCACGTTAAGCAGTCAGTCCCGGTAAAACATCCAACGGCATGATTACTAATCTGTCTTGCCAGTCCCTAAACTGCATTCAAATAGCGCGAGGGTGGGGATGTATGGCCTTAACCCACTCCTGAGAGGAGACCCGAGCCCAGCAGTGGGATATTATGGGTTGTTAATTAACGATAGTGAAATGTTCTTTGTCTCAGTTTGTAATGTCCCCGCGACACGGGACTTAAACTCCTAATGCGGAGAGTAGTCTTTCAAAAAAAAACTGTGTAAAACTTTTTGAGTATTTAGAATAGAATAGAATAGAAAACTCTTTATTTGCACACCTTATTACAGAGTTAAATAAGTACATAATACATAAAAAAATCCGAAGTATAGTGTACAAAGGGCGGCCTTATTGCCATAAGCAATCTCTTTCAGGCAACCTAAGGATGGATCAAATATTTCAGAGAGACAGTAGTAGTTGACGTGCATTGAGTTTGAAAAATAAACATTATGTCCATAAACACATATATTTTATATACATATATTAGCTGTCCCGGCAAACGTCGTTTTGCCATAACTACTAATAAATTAAAAATTAATTAAAAAAACATTGTCCAGTGGACAAAATTGTGAATCTAAACCATTCCCAGATCCCCTTGAACACACACAAAATATTTCATCAAAATCGGTCCAGACGTTTGAGAGTAGTTCAATGACATACACACTCACAGAAGAATTATATATAAAGATATATAATATATGTATATATACAAACATACACACAAAGTTGAAAAAATAATAAAAGTATTTAAAGTGTACAATATCTAAACTAACATTTATGTTTGTATTTGCAAAGTTCAAATTGTATACTTTTTTTATCAAAACCATGTCACTTATTCAAATTATATGATAAACAGACGTTGTAGTAAAATTCTCATATTTTAACCCTACACTACACCGAGGTCTGACAACAATGAGACAGGTTGTTTTAACACTTGATACAGGTACGTAACTTGTTAGACGTACACTTGTATGTTTTACGAAAACATAGTTAAATTTAAGAACTTCTATAATCATACTTTACATTACATTATACTTACTAATATATAAAGGCGGAAGTCTGTGAGTGTATGTTTGTTACTTCTTCACGCAAAAACTATTGAACGGATTTGAATGAAAGTTTACAGTAATATAGCTTATAAAGTTTGTAATAATCCACATACACGCGGATAGAGCCGCGGGCGCGAATAGCGCTTTAAATTATAAACTAAAACGAACTAACTAAAATTTACAAGATTAGACTAAACATGAATAGGTAACTATTTACGTTCACATTATACATAACCTAATGTTATTAATAATTGCTACATTTTTACGTCATGCATATCATTACGTTACTATAAAATATTTCAATAAAATCTTTTATACCTAAACCCAAAAACAAACTTTGATTATGTATAATATACTCCAGTAATGTAATATTAAATACGATAGTGATAAACTTCCACTCCATTACCTCCAAGCAACATACAAACCCGTCTCCTTTATTATTCCCTAGCATTTTGAAGCACACGAAACTAAATAAGGTAGAGGGTATTTCATAACGCGTTTAATGTTCATGTCTGTCATTCGCTTCCAACACGAATAAAGAACTCCAATAAAATGCCTTAAAGAACGCTAATAAAACGACATCTACAAAAATATTCAACATCCAGTGTACTGACAGATTTTCTAACTTTAGTAACAAATTCTGAATTCCATACAACTTCACAAAGCATTCAGATACAAATACATTCGCACCACACAGTAGCCATTTATCTTTGCTATTAGCTAACTAGTTTTGGAGTTGGTACGAAGCGTACAGACGAATTGCGGGCGTACAAAGTTGGTCTGGCATTCTCCAATATCGTTAATTGAGTTGGTTCAGTATTAGTCAGTGAATATCCAGTGCTAAAAACTTAGCGAGCAATGAATGAAAACACATTAATCTGACGTGATATTGATTGCATTGGTGAATTACTTTTTAAAATATTTAGGGTTGTTATCTTCTAACAGTGAGAGGTAATTAGGAAGATAAAGAACTTTTAGGTATGAATGAATTAATACACGAGTAATGCATCGGTTTTTATTAAGATTATTATTTCTTTCCTTTTAAAACAAGTCTTTGATGACTCTTACTTGCATGCCATTCATATTTCAGAATTTTGGCTAGTGCAATTTATTACAGCACAGTGTTATTGCGGCGGTCAGAACTGTTATGGAGGATTGGCTCGAGAGGCGTCACGAGACCCTCTCATAACTGCTGACACAGGTGATCACTGGAAAAGGGTGCTCCGGCTATCACCTGTGTCTGATCTGCAATGAGTCAACGCCCAAGTGCCACCACTGCAATGGTCAGGCCATAGACACCACGTTCCTCACGCTGGCAGAATACTCACTCGGTAACATGATTGCGGTCATGTTACAAAGCGAGAGCGCGTGGAACTCCGCCATTTCTTCCTGCGAGCAAGTTATGCTTGCTAAGGAGACGGCGGAGCGAGACCGGGAGAGGTTTAGAACTCTACCGGCCCGCCAGGCCCGGGAATGGGCCAGATACCGCAGGCAACTCGGGCGCTGGAGATCTCAGAACGATCTCCTTCCACCATAAGCGCAAGCCTGGGGGTGGCTGATGAGGCCATCTGTCGCCCTAGCAGAAGCAGGCTCGGGTAAAGGCGCGTACGCTTCGTAGAGTGGGCGCCCTGGGGTTAGTAATCGGAACATCGGAGTTCCCACACGGTAGGGGGCATCTACGAACCGTAGATGGCCCGAGGTACGTCTGGGTCCAGGGTTTTCCAGGGTCCAGGGGTGTTATCCGAGGGGATTTCCGCACGGGAAAAAATAAAAAGTGTAATTTAAGTTTCATTAAAGTGCAAATTTAGTTAAACTTTTGATATTGCAATAAGTAATCTCATTGTAGCACATTTATTAAAATCCTTGCCTTATCTTATATCTTACCCTATAATCATAACAATTATAACTAGGAGTTTGTCTTCTCCAGTAGCAGTGGGCCATTAGTAGAAAAAACTTAACGTTAAAAAAAATTATTTAGGTACTTAAGTTTTAGGCATCCATAAGGAGATGAAAAAATATTTAAAATACTTTTCCAACTAAAATATTTCAGTGTCCGATAAAAATGAATTAAAACATTTAAATTTAAAAGAGAAAGCAGTTTTATAAATAAGTTTCAAGAGCTTTCAGGACCTATGTTCAGCAAAATCGTATTTGAATTATAAATTGGAACTAAAAAAGTCGCACTTGAGATATTTATTCGACTGTAGAGAAAAGAAAGATGATCACATACAAAAACTAAAGCTTTTTAATAAGAGATGAATGAAGGCACCAATTATAAGAGATATTTATTCCCTACAAGTATTTTAGCACTGAAATGCAATATGTTTAGAGTCCAGGGAGCGACATCGACTATTGCTTGCACAAAAATAAAACATAGACTTTAAGGAACACAATCAAAATGCTAATAATGGACTTATAACTTATGATGATGCTAGAACGTCGAGTATAGATGATTAGATGAATGCACGACTTTAGGAAGTTATCACACTTAAAAAATTACAAAGTATTTGGACAAGTTTAAACCTTTTTTATAAGACATGGTATTAATAGGAACGAATATTCGGAGAAGGTAATTTTTAACCAATTTAATTTTAAATAATAATGATAAACTTTATTCTCTTTTTCAAAAAAATGACTTAATAGTGGTTAGTAATTGTCAAGAATGTAAATATGAATGAATAAGAAGATGAATGAGAGAACTCCATCTGTTTCTTAGGAAATAGGAAACGAGAAATCCACATCCACAATGAATACGGATAGATCCACCTATCTATTTTCATTCGTTTTGAGCACGTGTTCGCAAAATTATAAATGGATCATTCGAAGTATCTTACTGTCTTACATAACCTGACTATCTGTAAGAAAAAACATCAATTGATCGGATATTGAGAGATCGGACATCTGGAAAAAATATCGATTGCTCAGATATTGAGGACACGGATCGCCGTGTGTACTTTACCATTGCGATTGGTCTATAATGTATATTTTTTTACTGGATAGCTAAATCTCGCCAAATTTTCAGAGAAGCCATGACAAGATTTACTTCTAAAAATAAAGTATATATATACTACGCTATAGTATTTAATTTTAATAGACCAATATATTTTTATAGTCCGCTTTGCGAGATAGTATAATATTTTCATTGCATATATTTTTCGATAACCGTATGTATCCGTGAAACCCTAGATTTTCAGACTAAGCCAACAAACTGATGTATTTGTTAAAAATATTTTGAATAGACGTAAGCCCAAAACCAATATTATTCTGAAGTTTTGAATATTCATTCGTTAACAGGTTATGATTATTCATCGGACACGCACGATTGGCTCGAGAGGAATCACGATATCTTTTAATATCGGCTGATACAGGTAATTACTGGGAAAGGATGTTCGGAGATCATGTGTATTTAATTCGAAAGGAGCCGACGCCTTACTGAGTGCTACCACTGCGATGATCGAACAGTGTATGGTGGTGCTCCACAAGCGAGCTGAGTGCCAGGGGGTACATAGTGGTGACCTCGTGGAGGCCATCGGAGTGGTAATCTTCACGCTTAGTAACATGATTGCGGCTGCGAAACAGTACGAAAGCGTGTGGAAATCTGCCGTCTCTTTCTACGAGCAAGTTAAACTTGTAAAGCAAAGTGTAAAGCTAATTGGAAACAGACTAGTTACCGCAAATCAGAGGAATCAGGCATCAGAGCTATGAGAGCTATGAACTGAGAGCTAAGACATATGCGCAAAAACTGAGAATGACCAGCTTTGATTATTCATGCTTTGAACTAGATACATTTTTTACATTAGTTTCGATTTTATAAAACCTTTTAGAGGAAATCACTAAAATAACAATGAAGAATAATTTTCAATCAAATGAAATAGATATTTTTTAGAATTTCATCCTAATAGTTAATAAAATAAAAAAGAAGGTGCCGAACTGAACAGTTTCTCAATTAGTCTTTTTACCTTTTTTCTCAGTTGTGAAAGTTCAAAGCCAGTTTGCAAATGAATTTATTTTTATCGTTGTAATTGGACCTCAAATTTTCTTGGCAGTTTAAAGGAACAGGTAAAAGAGAATTCTAAATAGCCAAACATTTTTATGGACGATATGGAATTAAACGTTTATTAACTGCAGCTTTAATTTTTCAAAGAATTCGAAAGATCTTTCAGATGAAAAAATAAATTTTAAAGTTTGAATCAATTTGTTTCTTTTTATCCGATGGTATTTTATGTATTTTTTTCCCTTACTCATCTCTTCGTTTTATACCATTTTATTGTTTTTTTTTTTTACTTTCACCATCAACAACACTTCATTGCCCACTGCTACTGCTGTTTTTTTACTTTATATGAGGTTAAATTAGTGAGTTCCATTTTTATTAAAAAAATACATTCAAAACAGACCAAAGACTTAGTTGCGAGTCATTTCGGTGTAGAAAAAACAAGTTTTGCAGTTAAGAAATGATTCGTGTAATAATCTTATTACCTCATCATTAAATGTAAAATCCTAAACCTTAAAGTATTTCGGAACTATATCAAAAGCCTTTACCAAATGTACTGTAAAAGTATTTAACTTCAATTCAAAAATTCAATTCAAGGCTCATCTTCAACAATAGCCACTAAAACCAGCAGCAATACAGAACCAGGTCAGCGACAGCGCAGTAAGTACTAAAACGATCCGTAGTTTGAATATTTCTCTCAACAATATAAATCATATTTCTGCTTCGGATCGTTCCATAAACCGGCGGAAAAACAAAGCTACAGATTTATTTAAATTTGTTTTGGATAGAATGTTGTATGACTCCATATACTCGTAATAGTTTTGTTTACGCGTTTCGTCTAGATGTAACTTCAAATCGAGTTACAGCCTGTAATAAGTTTATGGCAAAAAATATCTTATATGTCACTCGTATATATAGTGTCGTAAATATGATTTTTATTCTGTTTACTTTGTAACCCTTTTGTCATATTTTCAATCTCATATTCGAAGTCGTATATGATAAACGTTTATTGCATTTTTGTAACACATTGCGAGAGTTGTTTTTTTGCACACCTGCAAATATAATATTGCATATTTTATTTTTTATTTACTGAGCCCTGCGGAGTTACCCGCAATTGTTTTTGTTTCTTTACTATGGCAACCGCGTGTAACGCCGCTGGACAAAGCAAGTTTAAAAAAAGGAGTCTGCGTTACTGCCAGTAAAGTTCTCGTTAAAACAAACAAACAGACAAATAGATAAAAATGTTTAATATTTTGTTTTCTAAATGTGAAGTTACAAAGAGACGCTTCAATTGTATTTACTTGTATAGATAAAGATGTCCGAAATATTTATTTATTTATTTAAAGACGATCGTCTACAGTGTCTTAGACAATTCCTCACCTAATTATTTCAATTTAATAGTTTAGTATACATAAATCTAATCAAATAAGTAAATATCAGAGCGTATATATACCACTTGATAATCTTGCATTGGTTGGTTGAATTTCTGTTACCAATTTAGTTTACAAGTGTTGGTAAGTATGGATTGACGTTTGTTACTCTTTCACGCGAAATCTACGGATTTGTACGAAACTTTTTTTTTATGTTTTGCCGACCAAAATGACTCTACTCTGCCTGATGGAAAGCATAAGCAAAATCTAAGAGTGGATATATTGCGAATACTTACCATACTTATTGCGAATGCAGACAATGTAACAAGGCAGCATGGCGACCCACACCATGGCGGCCTAGTGATGCTTCTGCATCTTTGGGCCTCCCGCTCACACCACCACCACACCACTCACCAACGAAACACGACAGCACGAACGCTGTCATTTTAAGTTGATTTTCTATGCGAGGGTATTACCACCCTGGTCGAGCCGGTCCGTTCGTCCTGTGTGTGTGGCTCTACTACCTTTAGAAATTTACAGAAAAAAAACTTTTTTTTTTATTTATGGCCTGTCAAAACTACTCTACTCTGCCTGATGGAAAGCACAAGCTGAATCTAAGTGGTGGTGATCACCATACTCGGCCTAGTGATGCTTTTGCATCTTTGGGCCTCCGATCTCACACTCACAAACGAAACACGATCGCTGTCATTTTACATTGATTTACTTTAGTTTTTTTTTTCAAATTATTGTATTGTCATTGGCCCGTGTGCAAATTTTCAAGTTAATCGGACTCTTAGAAGTAGGTGAAAATTAATTTAAAAGGTTCCGTTCCATACATACATAGATATATACAGGTCAAGCTAACAAAAGCGTGTTAAAATATGAGGATATGAAGATATATAACAAAGTAGTTTAACAGCCGATTGTATTCGAGATGCTAACTCTGACTTAAATCTGTAACTCTTTGATTACAAGCCGCTTTTTATTAATTTGTCGTAATGTGTCGAAGTTCCTTACCAAAATCGTAGGATTTACTATAATAATTTAGTCCTCTCGACTTCATAGGAAATTAAATCAGCTAGTCCGAGCGTGGCAAGTTTGGCAAAAAGTATATTATGGCTGGAATTACGTTTTTGCGAATCTCCAAAACTTGAGTATGAGTTATCTACAGAAGCGAATTCTCATAGAAAAAGACGGTTAGATATGATGAGAAGAATATTGTAGAGGTATGTATATCTGGTACATTATTGTTTGTTTTGTTTTGAACATCTGACACACAACGCCACCTAGACCCAAATTTAGGAAAGCTTGTAAGCACAATCTCCACTAAGTAAATTTTTGTTTTTCTAAATAGAAACATGTTATACATTAAATACCTTATAATTTCGAAACAAATATTTGCAGATCACACAAACATTTGGCCCGAACCAGTAATAAAACCACAGATCTCAAGCACAGCAATTGCATATGCTACCAGTGCGCCATCGAGGCAGTGGAATTGCAATAGTAATAATAATATCACTATTAGCGTCCGAAATGTCCGAAATATTTAATTTATCATCCAAAACATTGAAGTATAAAGAAGAAAATTAAAAATTTAAACGTACTGTCATATCTAATCAAGGAATCGACACTGATTTAGGTACGACAGAGGTGTATCGTTTCGTATTGTGACAGCTATCAATAAACTTAACGGAGGTAGCAATATCTACCTTCATTAAATTTAGTATTAGATTTGATTGAAAGCATGTCCCAAACCTTTCGAATTTCCGATATTGTATAATTTAATTATATTGTCATTATTAATAGATCTATTAAGTCTTAAACTTTCATGGTCAGTAACATTAAAATAGGAATCTGCGGGATATCTACCATGTACCTTTTTGTTTGTGAGTATCCGATATTTCGGCGCTGTTGCAAGTGGTTGCAAGCGCCATGATCACGGAGTAACTGAAGATCTTGCGGGTGGGCTGTTATTGGCAGACATATCGGTCTTCCCTCTTTCGTAGTCTTTTATTACGGTCGTCCCCGGTGCCACTGTTCACTCACTATTCACTAGTAACAGTTCTCGACACACAACACTAACAGTGTCTAATCGCGAAACTATGTTTTGTTGATTACGCTGGTTTTTGCACATTCGAACAAACAAAAAGGTACATGGTAGCAATCCCGCAGATTTCTATTTTAATCTATTAAGTCACCTCCGAGTTTTGTAAGAGTATCTGATAAGAGACAAACATGGTACTCTAATGAAATATGTACAGTTTGTATTAAAATATACGTTATTATTTAAAATTTTCTTGACTACCTCGATGGCACAGTGGTAGCGTATGCAATTGCTGTGTCCGAGGTTTCGGGTTCGATTCCTGAGTCAGATCAAATGTTTAAATGACCTACAAATATTTGTTTCGGAGTTAGGGTGTTTTCTTTATAAACTATTTCAGTAATTAAAGAAAATGTGTATGTGTAGGTATTACTGTATACTACCAGATAAAAAAATGGGACTGGGTGTACGACACACATATGTCGGATGAGTCCAGACCGGTGAGCCAAAGTCTTCGTCAAACGCTGGGTGCCTCAGGGTGGACGCCGCCGAGGAGGCAGGCCCCGTAAAAGATGGCGCGACGATCTTGACACCTATCGCAGAGACTGGCCGGAACAAGCCTTGGATAGAGGAAAGTGGCTTGTTGCAAGGGAGGCATTTGCCCAGCAGTGGGACAAAGTAGGCTCAAAAAAAACGTAGGTATTTATATCAGCTTTCTAGTACCTATCGTAGAAGCTCAGCTTAGTTTGGGACTAGATGGTATTTGCATTGCTTCTAAATGAATAGGCCGCCTCGACCGGAGTGATATCACAACCTCACAGAAAACCGGTGTAAAATAGCACTTGCGCTGTGTTTCACCGAGTGAGTGAGAATACCGGAGATCCGTACCCCTTCCCACATCCCTTTCCCCTAAAGGTCAGCAACGCACTTGTGACACTTCTGGTTTTGCGGGTGTCCGTGGGCGGCGGTAATCGTTTACCATCAGATGATATGTCTGCTTGTTTGTCCTCTTTAAAATAAGAAAAAATCTGGATATGCAGGTGAGACCAGATTTGTTAGTTTTATTCCACAACCTTTATGGTATAAACTCGGAGACTTAAATACTTGTAGCCATTGTCTATTTAATTTTGGATTAAGTCATATGTGAAGAAATAAAGGCCTCTCCTTAAAAGGAACGTTTTGGTTTACTATACCACGCTTGTCAAACGGGTTTGTAAGGGAATTTTTTGAAGTTTTTCTTCTTTTTGCAGTTATCAATATGCAAGAAAGAGGTATTCTAGTAAGTTTCGTTCTTCTATCTTTCGTCTGGCCTTTCCCGTTTCTAATCGAGGTCGGCTCTCCTTACATTTCTTCTCCAGAAGAAAGTGGACCCCACCACATTCAGTTGGATTTCAAATCGAACTTTTAGTAAATAAAGTTATTTTAAATATATAAAAGTGTTTATTAAAAAGAGAGAAAAAACAGTTTAAACTATTTTATACCAAGACGGCATCCATTTAAAAAGTTGTGGAGTCACTAGGGAGCGATAGGTGGATAGAACAAATAGGCGCTATGAGAGCGGTATAAATGTCACGACGTGATACATGTGTCGTGTTGCTTTTAGTACATTTATGAATCTTTGGATATATACAATCATTTGAAATTTCGTTTGTGAAATGTCGAGAGTTTGGCATGCCTTCAAGAGCTCGTTAAGCCGTCGGTCTCGGTTGTCTAGAATATCTATGGCAATCGTTAATGGGAAGTATACAATCAGTTCAATCTTCGAATTCTGTTCACCCTCAGAGTTAAGGAGATCTGATGCCAGTCGCTCCGTTGAAAAAATGGTATTTAGGTTAAACCAGTCTAACTAGTAGCCGACGCCAAATAATCTTGAATAATCCAGTGCCATCTGTTTTTGTTGAAACTTATCTTATGTTTTTGCATAATATTATGATTATATTGTTGTTTATTGTGCACGTAGTGCTTACCTATAAGTAATTGTAACACTATGCCTACTACTATACTTATTGTAAAAAAAAAAATATAACCTTTATACAGTGTATACAATTGTTGGTGAGCCTAGTAAATAAATAAATAAATTATGTGAAGGTTTTAACATCGAATTTTATGTAGGAATATTCTATCTGTTAAATAGCGACAAATTTCTGTTTTAATAGTGATTATGTATATATATTTGACTTGACTGATTGTGTATAAATACTTTTCAAATTATTTTGAATGTTAGGTAATCATAGAAGTAATATTAAAACCAACGTGTTAAGCCTCTAATACCATACTGTGCTAAAATAGTACTAATGTTGAATGCTGCTGTTTTGTTTAGATAATTTTAATAAAAGATTTCTAAAAGCTAACAAGATATAAAGACAAAAATGTATTGAAGAAAATAAAACAATATCATCAATATTGAATCGAAATCTCTTCTGGACTGATATATTTCATAAAGGAGAGAAGTCTAAATTAGAAGTTTAAGCAACAATAATTTCATGAACAAGGTACGACCGGGGCGGTACTACCCTCGTACAAAAAGTCAACGTAAAATGACAGCCTTCGTACTGTCGTGCTTCGTTGGTGAGTGAGTGCGAGATCGGTGGCCCAATAATGCAGATCCTCGTAGCGTGGATCGCGATGCTGCATAGTCTGCATTCGCAATGAGCATGGTGACCACAGTTTTTTAATTCTGCTTATGCTTTCCATCACGCACAGTAGAGTCATTTTAGCAGGGCCATACATAAAAAAATGAACATAAGAAGTTCATATTAATAAATTAGTCTACATACTTTACAATAACGACGTAGTTAAATAACAGCAAGTTGAAACGATATTTAAAGAACACATCAATCATACGTTTTGATGAATCATTGTGTGGACGGCTCTGTTGACTCAACGATACCATTATATCGAATTAATAAAACATCAACGATGAATGATGTTTTTTTAATTAATCTGTTCCGTTTTGTTCGAAATACAGGAATGAATTTTACTGATATGATCTATATTAAATTTGTTATTGTATTTTGAATTGATTCTTTTAAAGATGACAATTTTACGCATATTTATAATTCTTGAAGTTAATTATAACAAATGGGTATATTTCAGTATATTTGTCTAAATCTAAACTAATATTATATAGGGCAAAGATGCGATTTAACTCAAAAAGTACTTTATCGATTTGAAAAATTCTTTCACCATAAGAAAGATAAATTATCCCCACGTAATATAGATTATATTACATTTCATGGTGAATGTGGTATAAACTGTAATCGTAATGACAAAGTTGTCAAATCTAACCTCACGGAGTTCAGGGAATTCGGTCGGTAACGGCGGGCATCGTGATTCGGAATCGGCCCAGTTAACTGTTTAAAGTCCTCCCAAAGCTTAATCGGTAATGCAATAAGCACTTCAGGAGACGTTGTTTGGGTGTATACATTGGGTGTTTAATAAGTGGCGTGCCTGCAGGGGGGTTATGAAGATAAAGCTGTAAATGTTTCGGAAAATAGAACATTCGAGAAACTGTGAATAATGGCCGGACCATAATTATTGTAATATAGTTTCCAGTGATAACTTATGATCCTTGTGTGGCTAAGGTTCAAGTGAAACTGGCAAAAGACCCACCAGAAAGAAGAAGGCTTAACCAGGACAATTGTGAGTTACTACTTATTATTTTAGAAAGGATAATAACGCCTTAGTTTGAATTCTTTTACCAGGAGGATAGTTCTTCGATTGTCTAGCGTTTATCTGATGGGCTCATACAGAATTACTTACTTTAAGTAACGAAGCCCTGGTGAAAGGAATTAAACAATACCATTAAAAGTTAAGATGACTTTATTATTTATCAAAAATGAAATTTAGAAAGTGCGCTCAAGTGACTAAACTGACAGAAAACATAGAGGTTTTATCTAAAGTAAGATTTTACCCAGAAAAGATTACATGTTTTGTTTGTTTGTAATGATTCAACTCGAAAAGTACTTGACTGATTCAAAAAATTATTTCGCCATTAGAAAGCTAAATCATTCCCTAGTAACATAGACCGTATTATATTTGCAAAAAAGCATAGTGGCCAAACGGATGATTTTGATTATTTATTTTACGTAAAAGTAAAAGAGACTTGTTTGAGTTTTCTACGCTTGGAAAATTTTGCTAAGAGCATGTTATAATTGATAATATTTAAATTTATGGTTTCATACCTTTTTTTTTTTTTTTTTTTTATGTGTGGAAACCCCCTCGGGCCGTCACCCCGCCGGGGCTTGCGGCGGGGCGGTGTGTCGAAATCGAACCGACTAAAGCCACACGGTGTGCCACTCTGCGCCTGAGACGGGAGGGATCCGGGGACTGCTGTTATTAACACATCCGGACCCCTCCCAGCGCCTGCCCGCACTGAAGCGGGCACCGTCTGCTGGTAAAACTCTCATATTTAGGCGACGTACGGCACACGCATAACGTCGCCCCCTCGCAGGTGACCACTAAAGCGGATGGAGGGGAAAACCCGTCCCCACCATCCGCGGCCACACTCAGGGCGGCATGAGGCGCTGGTATGCGCGCCTCGGGCCGCCCTATGGATCGGGTCCGAGTGGAGGTCGTCCTCCCGGGCCTTCTCCGCCGCCTCCTTCTGCGAAATTACGTCTTCGCAGAAGGCTGCGACCGCGGTAAAACTGCTGTCGCTACCGGCCATGGAGCGAATGATGGCCGGTAGCGAGAGATCCCCTCCGATGATGGTTTCATACCTATGTTTACCTTTGCTACCTGTGCTAGTGAATTTATAATTACAAAGATTAAATCTGTTTGTATAATTATGTTGGAAGTGTAACTAACAAATATTTTTTAAGTTATAATAGGGTCAGTAATATATGTTAAGAATTTTTAATCCTTAAATATAAAAAAAAGCAGTCATGAGGACTGCCAGCGATAGTGAAAATTGAAACTTATTATTTTTGAATATTCAAATTACTTATTCGATCCTTAATACAAATTTACGAGCTTGTTCAAGTGTTAACACGTCACGTGACTATTTCGATAACCGTTTACCTGAATTCACTTCCCCATCCAAACCTGCATTTAAAAAATTTCTGACTCCAAGAACTGGACCAAATTGAAATGGGACTACACGAGATGCACGAGCTTTAAAAAAAAACAAAATTAGTTCCCCTAGTCAAGTCCTGAGTTAACAAACTTAAAAAGCTCCTCCTTTTTTGAAGTCCGTATTTTTTTTTTATTCTAAATTTGAACTTTTTAACTTGTTTAGCAAGTTAAAAAGTTATCCATATCCATGTGGTGACCAGTGAATGTTAATTAGCAGTAGTGGTTTCATTTGTGCTTTGCTAATTAGGCTTTCAATGATCAGCAAAGTATGAGCCTAAAACTAATACAGCTACGTAATGTAATGAATACATATGGCCACAGGGGCCATATGTATTCATTACATTGAGATAGAGAAAAAAAATGTTCTAGTTGGGTAAACAGTTGTGAAGAATACTTTTCGAAATGAATAAGTTTTAATCTTATCATTATATCTACCCATCTACTAAAGTCCACAGTTAAAATATTACTTTCTGTGTAGAATTAACGCAATGTGAAACTTTATTTTTATGGCAATCATATAATTGTAAATTCGAAAAGGCACATCCACTTAAAAAGTATATTATTCTCTTTAAAACGCTTACCAATGCGGATAGCCATTAACCAAGTACTTCCTTACTAAGACTCAGATATTACTCACTAAATCCCTTTATCAGTTTTTCTCCGAAAAGAAAACTGTTGAAAGGAATTAATGTTCATCAGAATGAACGAACACATTTCAGATTTTATTATATCGCTTCCTCGCATCAAGGAGAACGACATGACCCATGATGATGTCATTACAGCGTTATTTACATAATCACCCGCTCTACTCAACCCCTTGACAAAAAAAATAATATTGAACTCTGAATCTGCAATGTTAAAGTCGAAATTAGATCGTTTTACTGACTTTAGAAATATATCTTAAGCGCCTCAGCCTTTGCTGCAGAATGTTTAATATTAAAATACTTTACATTTAAAATTATAGGTATACGATGAATACAGTATTTACGAACCACTTTTCGGTCAGATTGTTCAGATTTGGAGAAAATATAGCTTAACAAAGTACTGCTCATTTGTGTAAGTATGAAGTCTAATTTGGTTTCTTTCGCCAATGATGCAAATATATGCTATACTTGCTTTGATTTGCTTTCTTTATTATTTTGCTATACCTAGTAGGTTTTAATTTGTTTATCACCTTCTATTTCACTAATTTAAATTTAGAACTTTTGAATTAAAAAAAAAACAATGTCTAGATTGAGTTTTAATTAAAAGTTGACATTTAAAATTTGTGAAAATGTTGCTACAAAAACAGTGAAAATCATTTCGAAATTTATATCTGTACTTCCCAAATAGTCGAGGACAGCAGTAGAATTTACTTTTACTTTTTTTATTCCTAAGTGGCAGCATATTAAGTAGTCTAAATGAATTTGATTAATACTTTTGTGCATATGTGTATTAGTATATAGCAAAATTATCATTTGATACTTTCGGTCAATCGGACCTAGAAAGTACTTCTCAACTTTACCTCTTTCAATTTTCACAATTTTAGCTCATAACGTAATCCACTGCATATATAATATGAAATTGAAAAATTTACTTTTAGAAAAAACACATAGAAATATGAAAGTAATTATGTCTATATCAAAATAAGGTTCAATTCTACGATAACATTATTTTTTTAAATCAGCCAAACCTAATAACTAAACGAGTAGCTTCAAATATTAACCAACAAAGACCTAACAGGACAAACATTATTAATAATTCATTTAGGTTACAATGTAACTATACCAAGTTTGTTTGGACAATAAAAGTTCTGAAAGGGCGACAGTAAAATTCAGAGCCATCCCATTTCTATTGTACTTTATAACAATGTTTCTCTTTTCAAAACATATCAATAGTCAAAATAAGTGCCGTATCATATCCAGATACTAATCAAAATTTAACGTTATTTAGAAAATACAACTATAACTATAAGGTAGTTGATTTTAGCATGAACGGGCTGGCTTGACAGGTATACTCTACTATATCTCACAGAAGACTACCCTAAAATGATAGAATTCGTGCAATCATGCTTCGTAGGTGAGTGCGAGATCGGATGCACAATAATGCGAAGCATTTCAATTGTCTTCATTCGTAATGAATGTGGTGACCATTAATCTTGGATTCTGCTCATACTCATGCATGCAACAAACTGAGTACATATACTTTGGCAGGCTCATGTACATAAAAAACTTTGCTTTAGATTTACAAGGTTGCATTGTTCTATTATTTAATTAAAATGCATTTTAAATAAAAATAAAATTTAGTTGATAATGCTTGAAAGGGCTGAAAAGTTTTCTACAAAACCTTAACATCTTAGATAACTCAAATACATCATTTATAGCAGTAATCGAGTAATGTAAATAAAAAACATAATTCGGTAAATTGAAAATAACACAATTTCAATTTCACAGAAAATTCTGGCACCAATTTATAACCTTTGAAAGATTTACATTATAAACAAATATTTCTCAAAATCTGTCTCTGAGAGATTACCGAAGTAATTACTATTACGAAACAAGGTACCGACCGTAATAACCTTCATCAAATAACTTAGCTAAACAGAATTAGCCAAAGAAACAAAATATAACATCGTTTACCACCCCTTAACACGACTAAACGATTTTGGCTGGAATCTTCTCGAACTTTCACAAAAGTCTATTTATCGGTGCGTGACGAGAAACCTGATTGTATTTTGTAGTAGTCATTACCGTGTTATTAGAAGTTCCAGCAACCATTTGTGTATTTTCATCTATGAATATATTTTTTTGAAAGTTCGTCAAATTACTTTATTGTTTTTATAATCCTCATCATTAACATCAATAACAAGTCGTCGAGTTGCGGAAACCAAGCCCGCGAGTTCAAGTTCAAGTTCAATCCTCATCATTATTTGACTTCCATTTACAAATTTCAAATTACAGGTTTAAAAATGACAAAAATGTTGGCTGCTTTGTTGTTGGATATGATATGACCGCCTGGTTGATCCAGTGTATCGAATGATAATGATACAGATATATTAATATTAAAAATTGAAATCAGTGCCGATTTGAAATGAAACGTGAATACGACTTTTACAATTTATCTTAATACCTCAAGAGATTAGGATGTATGTGGTAACATATATTATATTTTTATATGTTAAAGTATTAAAAATTTATGACAGAATACATAAATATATTAAACTTTTTTGTTATTTGCCTCTTACATTTAATTATTAAAGTTTAATAATTAACACAGGTTCTGCCTAGGTTGATAGCAAATGGTAAATTCATTAACATTTAGTTAAGAATTATCAGCCCGTCTATTTGCAACTTTATATATATTTGTGAACATATACGTTATTCTTTTTAATTAAGGAACTGTTTACTTTGTTTGGAAAGTTAATATTCATGGCTATTATTTTTTTATTGGCGTCTTCCATTGTAAATTAATTTGTTACCATTGTGTTGCTCTTCTAATCTCAAGAAAATTAAATTAGAAAACACATCAATAATAGTAAATTACGCTTACATTTATTCTTTTAAATCATATTTATCTGCCAAAATGGAGCCTGCAAGTGCTAATTGTCTTATCATAATGTGTTGAATGTCTAATTAAAAATCGATTTTGTACAGAAACAAATTAATCTTCGTTACATTGCGTAGCAGTTCTTGTGGCGCGTAATTTTCTACGTTTTTGATGAAGCTTTATGACGAATTCTAATTATTCATGGCCAGGGATTTTTACGTTTGAAATTAAAAAGGGTAGGCCTTTTTCATAAAGCCATCATTATACTTTTTTTCTGTAAATGTTTGGTAATAATTTTGGGAATACTTGGAAATATTTTTCATTCGCTAATCCAAGGCCCTCTTGATTTTAATTTTAGATTTTCACAGTATTTTTTACAAGAGAATCTTTACAAATACGTGCTTAATTTCTGTTTTTTGTTCTCTAGAAATGTCTTTTTTTTAAATTAGAAATACACCTTTGTAACCGGAAGAATTTCTAAAAAAGAAAGTCTGCAGTCAATGCTGTTAGACGCTTCACTCCTTGATGGAGAGTTTGAAAGACACAGAAAATTAAATTTTCTCTCTTCATACACGTGATGAAGTTCTTACTTTGTAGTTGTTGGTTAGTTGTCAGGGCCAGTCTATGTTAATAGCTACGTATTTAAATATATAACTATTCTATAATAATATGTAAATATAATAACGATAAATATCTTCCTTATCTTATGAAAAATCGGTTAGTCAATCGAGTTTATACATGTAAGTCTCGTAACACACATTCCTCGAAACGATACCATCTGATAACAAGAAATAATACTCTGTCATATTATACGCCAACCCTCTGAAAAGGTTGCCCTTACGACCAGAAAAAAGGTACTTAACTGCTACAAATTAAGGAAAAAGTCTCAATATCCACGTTGCATTACTTTTTCTGACTTAGTAATTACTTTTTCTACCAAATAAACTTTGCGATGTATTCGAAAATTATATATTGTACAAAATAACAGACAATGGTGTACAGAACAAAGTCACAATACCCCTCTGTTAAGTAGGTACCTTCCCGAGTAATTTTCTCACTGAAGATAAACTTAGTGTTGGCATCGCTTTATTTCTTTCATTGTAGCTGAACCCTTTGTGAAGGGCGTGACAGTAAGTCTATTGTTACCTTTGAATAAGGTTTATGATGTGCAACTTCTGTCGGCTGACACTCGCTGTATTGCTCGGCATTGTGTCCAAATGAAATTTCGGTTTGAGCTAAAGGATTTCATTTTTCAACTGTTATATGAAAAATTAAGTCAGACACTACTTTGAACCTCCGTCGCGGAGGATCTGAAATGTCAAGACATTTCAGTTTGCTTTGAAATTAAAAATAAGTTTGTAATTTAATTTTTCTACAACTGTTTTGTAATGAATTGTGAAAATGATTTCAATTTTTATTTCCTTTTAAAAAATCATTAACGGTAACAAGTGGAGTGAGTTATTTTTCTATTGAAACCAAACAACTTACAAACCAAAGAGTTATTCAAACTTGAAATTTCAATTTAAATAAAACCGTTTATAATCTTGGACTATAATATCTTTAGACTTTCATTCTAATCAAATTTTCAATTTTCTGTGTATTTTTTTGTGCCTTGAAACGTTGGTAATATTTTTAATCCATAGAAATCGTAGTTTAAAAAAAAAAAATATGATGTATTCCAAAATCTCGAGAACTCCGTTATGGTCTTCTGGTAGTAGAGTTCTTAGTAAACATAACTACCTAAATCCTACTATGTAAATAGAAAGCTACTGTTATTACTGCAGATTTTTTTTTAAAGTATATACTTTAAGAAATATTTTTGCAGTAATAGCAGTACCTTTCTATTTATTTGAATGTGATAGGTCTAAAGAAGCTAAACCTTGAACCAACCTTTATCCAAATTGTGGAGTATTTTTTGTTCCTGTACGTAATAAATTTCTATATCGTTTATGCTATCACACAATGGTTTCCTCAAATATTTTTCTCTTTTCATATAGTACCGCAATATTTGTAAGTGTAATAAACGATAGAGAGAAGATATATATTAAATTAGATTTTTAAATTAATCAAACATGATGTATTTTCTCATAATCTCAAACCCGGGATGTTGTATGAAAAGTCTAACATTGAATTATTCTATTTAAACGTTGGCTTTAAGAATCGAGTACGTGAAAAGGAACTTGGAGGAGGGTATATACAAACGTTGACCCTTGTCCCTTTGGGTCTGCCGTTTTGTTGACACGACCTTGTCAAGGAAAACAAACTGTTGGGATAAAGTATGTTAAAAGGATGACGATTCAAACAGCTTAAGGTCTAAGTTCTTTGAAATTGCTTCCAGTTGGTAGAATGAATTGTATTTAAATACTTGCACGCACACCTATAAGGGCGTGAGGGTCTTTACAGGTATATGTTAATACACATACACACACACAATCATCAGTATGACGCATTATACTCTAGACTCTTGCATAACGGTTGTTGTAACTTACGTTATTCTTAGAACAATATTTGAGCTCAACATGGTAATGATACAAATAATGATTCAAACGGATTAAAAATAGGGTAATGAATTATGTACATTCTGATACGAAGTGCTTCTAGAATAAACAGTTAAATATTTATCTGACCTAGATCTTGTTGTTTGAGCTTTATCAAGTGTTTCGCAAAGGTATTTATGTCACTGAATAAATTTGGTTTTACTCCCACGAGCTAGTTTGTATTCATTTACAATTTAATTTTTAACCGATTTCAAAAAAAGGAGACGGTTTCTCAATTCGACCGTATATATTTTTTTATGTGTGTTCGCGGATAACTTCGTCGTTTATGAACCGATTTTGATGATTCTTTTTTTTATGGAAAGGAGATGTCTCAACGATAGTACCATGATAAGGACATTAATATCTAATGATGGCATTTAAGAGAAATCGAGTCGAATCTTGAAGTCGGTTTTTTTGGTTATTATTTGTTAATTTGGTTATGATGTGTTATGGACTAAATGTTGAGCTTTTCATTACAGTGTGGGCTTCTCATATATTGCACTACTAACTTTTGCCCGCGTGTATGTTGGAAATTGCGGTAGAGTTCCCTAGATCTTTCCTTAAGACTAAAAGTATCTTCATGCAAAATCTTATTTATATCGGTGAGACTCTTTAGAGGTGAAAGCGTAACAGACAGCGTTAATTTTGAACTCATAACATTCGTATGAATGAAAAAAAATAGTTTATTCAATTTCCACAAGGACATTATTATTCTAAAGTGATAATCAATTATCAACACAAATAATAAATTGCGTAGATTGATACGATTATCTTCCGTTCCATCCGAGAACGTTATACTGTAAACTATGTTCATGTTTATAATTATTATATATCAAAATAGCAAAAAAAAGTATATTGGAAACAAGAAGGATAAATTAGTTTGCCTGTAGTAGTTTAAATGTAAAGAAGAACATTGCCAGTGCTTTCTGCGCAGCGAAAATTTACTTTACGAATATTCCTAATTAAAACTAGCTAATCGATACAGTAAATAAACCAAATAAAATTTGATTTGATTTGATTTGATTTGACCAAATATGATTTAATTTTAAATAACCGCTCGTTTTAAATGAGTAACAAATTTAAGTGCTTTCGTAAAAAGTAATTAAATAAGGAAACCAACGAATGAAATTTTGTAAATGGATTAAGAATATTTTCTTAGAAAATTTCATTTCTTGATTCGTAATAAATATCATTAACAACACAATTTAGAGAATTTATAAATATTCAATAAAAAAGTTAATAAGTAGAAAAACAGTCTTCTGGCCAATCAATACATTTTTTAAATGAACCCGGCGATATTTTACATCATGAAATTAACGAGAAAAAAATATGCCTTCATTTATGTGTTCAGGTGCAATCCTAAATTTTATTTTGGTCTTTTTATTCTATACTCCTGCCAGTTTAACTCAAATAGACTTGACCGACGAAATTACTAGTAGATGTAAAGAAACTGTAAGAGGCCCTCTATATTTTTTTGTTCTTGAGACAACGATACTCAAAAACACAAAATATGATTCTTATTCTTTTAAAACAAAAAATATGAATAAAAATTAATGCTATCTTTTTAAACTTTCGCGTTCCATGATATATTAACAATTATTTTAACGGGAATTAACGCGATCACTTATTAAAAGGTATATTACATACCTTTGATTTGCCTGACGTTTCGACCAGGTTGCACTGGCCATCAGTCAGCCTGTGACCACGGCCAGTGCAACCTGGTCGAAACGTCAGGCAAATCAGAGGTATGTAATATACCTTTTAATAAGTGATCGCGTTAATTCCCGTTAAAATAAGTGTTAAAAATTAATGCGACGTATCATTTCTCAGATACTTACTTTAAAACATAAAACAAAATTCAAAATTGACTTTGTTTTCCAACAACTTACTACACGAATGTTAATGACGGGCTTGCCAACCACGAGACGTTCTAAGCATTTAGAATTTGTTCCAAACTAACTTGAGTTGACAAAGGACTGAGGTTAAGGGTTGATAACAATCTGACTGGTTAACAGCTATCCATCGGATGGCCGGCTCATTTGTTTCCAATCAAACTAAAGGATATTTTAATGCGATAACTATATTTAATATCGATCGTTTGTAGTGTTAATACAAATAATAGAAAAAGTTTCTGACCAAAACTGAAATAAATTAATTAGTTTACGAAGTGACTTAAAAATAGCCAGATTGTACTTCGGTTGAGGATTGCTAATATCATTTTATAGTTATGCCGTATTTCGATATAGTTCTAATACCGGATATGTTATTTTATATGCTGATAGATTTCAACTTATTTAAAAAATATATACACTAATATTATAAAGCTGAATTGAGCTGAACGCGCAAATCTCAGGAACCGCTAGTTCAATTTGAAAAATTCTTTCAGTGTTAGATAACCCATTTTTCGGGGAAGGCTATAGGCTATATATTATTACGCTAAGAGCAATAGGAGCGAAGTACCAAAGTTTCAAAAACGGGGGATTTTTTTCACGCTACGGGCAATAGAAGATGTAAACAAGGTTGCGTGGGTAAGTTTGTTTTTAATAAAATGACGTGCCAGCGTACAACCTCGTCCAGTTATCCATGAGAGACCCATAATCCGTCATATTTTGACTAGTTCGACCATTTGATAATAAAGGGATTACAGACATTATGAACAAATAATAACCCGTTTTATTAAAGATGTTTTTTTTAATTGGATAGTAAAGAAGACGTGTTCCGATTAAGTATGAAACAAAATATCCGTCAAATAGCCCAGAGCTCTCATTACTCTTTTCATATAAAAACTCCATGACTGTTTCTGGATATGGTTTTTCTGGTTTATTTACATAAACCCAAGATTTCACAAAATCCCAAAATAAAGACTGTACTACACTGTCTCGACTGAAAATTCTTCAAAGTGTGCAAACAGTCTCATTTTAACATTAAAATTTTTTGTAACAAGTTTTCACAATTATAACGCGCTCGATTTTTAATAATCGGTATACACACTCTGAAATGTTACACCTGCAAAATTTCAGAGTTGCCACTCAAAGAAAAAAAAGGCACTAAATTTAAAAAGTGCACTCTTATTGAGACACCGTATATTTAGTCAGTTTCACAGAAAATCGGTTGTAAGTAATGTATGAGTGCCCTTTACTAAGTAAACTTGCAAACGGCCCAATCCTAAAATTAGCAGAGACTTGATTCTACGGGCAAAGGGGGATGATGGCATTGAAAAAGCGCCAATAAAATTATGTTGTCACGTTAATTTTTTATTTTTTTTAATTTATTTATTTTAATTTACAATAGTAACTTAGATCTAATACACAATTGATACTCGCCAAACAAAATTGTTTAAGAAGGCTTTAGTGGCCATCAGGTGACCTTAAAGTAGTTCAGAGGTTATGAGCTTCTGGTATCCTTACTCACTCGTTGAAACACAGTGCAAGCGCTATTTCGCACCGGTTTTCTGCGAGGCCTTGGTATCACTCCGGTCGAGCCGGCCCATTCATGCCGAAGCGTGACTCTCTCATTGTAATAACTTCATTATAAAAAAAATACATATTTCGTGAAAAGTATGTAACTAAAACACGATAATCTCTTCAGATTTTTCATCAATATTTACAACGTCTGAAGCCATAAATAGTACAAGTCTGGTTAGATCTAATAACTTTAGCCCTACTGTAGGTTAAGCTCCAATAAATAATCTACTTCATTCGATATTCATGATACTGAGTACTTTTCATCATATCTGCTGGGCCACCCACATAATTTTTGGATTTGAATTATTTAGTAACTTAGATTTTAATGCCTTTAATATCTACTCAATATTTCATGATACACTTTTTCCTAATGGTATTTATAATGCGAGATGCTCTTTATAATTTATAATAGGTATCTCTAAAATGTTATGTTTGGCATGGAAAATTTTTACGGGCAAATTGTGTCATATTATGTGACATACAAAATTTAATATCCCTTTTATGAAGAGGTGGCGTAATTATCTACTCGTGTATGTATCGCGTAAAGAAGACTGTATGTACTTCAAATAAAATAGATGACTATAAGCTCGTGTTTTCTATCTGAGTTTATACCATGTGTTTCTTTTTTTTTAATATTAAAACTATCTATGGAAAGTGATCAAATTTTTCGTATATTAAAAATGCAATTTTATTTTTATATAAAACTAGTAGACACAGCGAACTTCGTACCGCTATATCTACATATCTGTCACAGCTTCCCGTTGAATTCTCCCATTATTTTTTAACTCTTCATATACACAAACATTGTCCTAGCAATAACAAACACATAAAGAAAAGAATTATTAATTTTGGTGCAGCCGATCGGAAGTTCAATTTTATATATATATAGATTAAAATTACTATACGTTTATTTGCTTACTTTAGTTGGTCGTAAAGAGAAGTGCCTCGGAGAGCACGTTAAGTCGTTGGTCCCGGATACCATACAAACATCTTTGCCAATCAGCACGAGTACTTGAGCCCTAAAAAGTCCGACAACAATCTATCTACAGAAGTTCACTGTTGCCTAGTACTTAGGTTTTGGAGGTCTAATGACAGTTACTCGATGAAATCACAAATTTAAGTTCAGACTTATTGTACCATATTGAATAACCATAGCCGATCCCAACCTTATTTGGGAAAAAGCCTCCAGGAGAGATCTTTGAATAAATTTACATGCAGGTCGATGTGTGATTAAATTTATTTTATTTTTATTTTATTTTATTTGGAAAACATACAGTATCTTATAACTAGTCAACCTCTATATTATATTGCCATAAACCATTTACACGTTTTCACATTTAGATAATAAAGTGCTTGATTTCTGGAGAGATAAAAAATATCAATTATATAACATTACATAAAAAAAAGAACTAAAAAAAAAGAAACAACAACCCAAAAAACGGTCAACGAACCGATTCAAACCAGCGTTTAGAGCACACACACCTAAATACAGTTGGACTTGTATTAAATAAGTCCAATTCAGGCAAATAACATATCTCGTTAACACAGGTAGCGGATCTTATGCAAAATGACTGACTTCTGTAGTTAGTGGTACTTCGGGCTACATGCAATGTATATGGAATTCTAACAGACCTAGTAGGAACTTTTAGGTATAACTTATCTAGTAGGTAAGGAGAATCTATTTCTGACTGTGCTATTTTCACTAGGAAAGTGACGTCAGCAATTTTTCTCCTTTCATGTAGTGGTAATAAGTGCTGCCTTAGACACCTGGCCTCATAGCTGTCGTCATATGGGACCAATCCCGCCCACACGTCCACCACTGTAACTCTTGTACAAGCAGATTCCAAAAGTGGTGGTCACCATACTCATTGTGAATACAGACAATGCAACAATGCAGAATGGCGATTCACACCGTGGCGGCCTAGTGATGCTTCTGCATCTTTGGGCCTCCGGTTTCGCACTCTTCAACCAAACACGACAGCACGAACGCTGTCATTTTACGTTGATTGTCTATGCGATATGTTCAAATATAATATGTAAACTCCTCAAAGAGTCACTTTGAGAGTTATTAACAGCCTTCAACAGTCCACTCCTAGACATAGGCACGCCTTAGGCTTTGGACTATAAGGCCATGGTGACCAGGCGAGTCACTGTAAGATTTCTGTCTGTCAAGTTTTTTTTGTCCTTATCTACCTTAAGAGTATGATGCTAGACAAAGATACATAATAATAATAATAATAATAATTTTTATTGCATAAACTTAACCATACAAAAGGGGTTTGCACAGCTATTCAAATTACATTAGCAAAGTATATTAGTTAGTATGGCAGACAATAAAATCAGACCCCTAATCCTCAAACTAGGATTTCCTGTATTTTGAGAAATTAGTGGCTCCGCTTAGTAACATGTGCAATATAAATGAACTTAATTTGTACAATTCGAACTGAGATATTAATACTATGGTTATAATGGGCGATATAATAGTATGAAAACATATGTGTATCCGTATATGTGTATATGTGTGTGTTTGTGTGTTTGTGTGTGTGGGTGTGTGTTTGTGCAGGCGTGTGTGTATGTATGTGTGTATAGGAAAGTTAGTATGTTTGTCTCTGAGTTAGTATTTCTATGTCTTTTTTGGCAAATTACAAAAGGCTCTCTGTGTCGTGATAATCAAGTGAGTGTAGCCATTGTTCAATTTTAAGTTTGATTTTATATTTAATCTGGGATTGAAGGCTTAGGATATTATGTAGTTTGTTGTAGATATTTGCACTTTGATACTCGAGGTTTCTCCTACCAAAGGCTGTTCTGAAGTTTGTAATAGTGCACGGGGGTTTGGGTCTTCTTACGATATTTTTAGGAATTACATTATCTGCTGCTTGCACGGTTTTGTGACGGCGGAGACAAATTCTTAACATGTAAAGTTGCCTAACGGTAAGACATGCTGCGTCCTTATATAGTTGATTGGTAGGGTATCTGTAGGGTTTCCGAAAAATGACTTTAAGGATCGCTCTCTGAGCACGCTCTATGTCTATGAACTTAGTCTTAGGAGATCCTCCCCAGATCGGGATACAGTACGTCAAGATAGATTCGCAAAGAGATGTATAAACTGTTTTTAGAATAGGCAGGTCTGCAGAGTTACGGAGCTTTTTGAAAACATATATTAACTTTCTAACCTTTGCAGTCAAAGTTTGTATGTGTTCGTACCAGTTTAAGCAGTGATTAAGGGTAACACCCAAATACTTTGTGGATAAGGCTCTAGTTAAGGAGGGACATGAACATGTGAGACTATTGCTAGGGCATGTGTGAGCTTTTATTGTGACGGATTCTTCGGTAGGCTGGCTAGATGAATTTATCGCAAAGGTAATGTAGCACGTTTTTTCAACATTTAGTGTCAATAGATTATGTGCTAGCCAACTGCCTGTGAGGGCAATGGCTCGTTCAGCAGAGATTATAGTTTCAGACCAGCTCTTACCATAAACTAAAATGGCAGTATCATCAGCATACGAAAAGATATGAGAGCTTGGCAACGACATATTGCTAAGCTCATTGAGGTAAATAGTAAAAAGAGTAGGGCCCAAGATGCTCCCCTGAGGGACCCCACAACGAACCGAAACTTCGTCACTGATATCTGATCCAATGCGAACACATTGAGTGCGGTCCCTAAAGTAGTCTGTGTAAATTTTAAGGACATCTTCTCTGACACCCGACAGTTCAAGCTTTTTAATTAGAATCGGTACAGAAATCGTATCAAAGCCCTTGGTGAGGTCAAGAAATATTCCAAGGCATTTTTGTTTATCGTCTATCTTTCGAACTGCCAGTCTCGTAAATGATGCAACCGCATCCTCAGTAGACAAGCCCTTTCTGAACCCAAACTGATTTTTTGAAATGATGTTATTTTCCTCCAGAAAGCCTGTAAGATAATTATCGAGTACTCTCTCCAAGACCTTTGATAGAGCTGGAAGTATAGATATGGGTCTATAATTACCCACTTCACCTACCCATCCATGCTTACCCATTACATTTAATGACGGCGTTCCTTCGTATACAATAGGGAACTTTGGAATATACGAATCTTGAGCGTGGGGGGGAGGACAACAAAAGGTTTTTGTTGAGAACTTATTGTACATGGTGTTAATGCTCTTTAATAAATGAGTTGTTAGAAGATATTAAAAGTAAAATATGTGTTTTGTTGCAAAGCCGACTAAAGATAAGCGGTAAACACATTTTATGAAGTTTTATCGCTGTTGAAGTCATGACTAGCTTAACAAACAAGTACATCTGCTTGACATACATAAATACTAAGTATAGAATAAATACCATACTTTTTTGTTATTTCGGGACAATCCTAAAATGTATTAGACTGTAAAAAGTAATCATAATCATCAACAACCTTTAATACTCCGCTGCTGGAAATAGGGCTCTCCTTAGAGAGACAAATACACAATCACATCCCTTTCCTCATATAAAGGTCGGAATCGTGTTACGTCTTTTCGTTTGCCCTCTATAACACAAAAAAAAACACAGCAAAGAAACGATTCGGCGGCCTTCCAGAAAAAAAAAACGGAAAGGCGAGAGATTATTTCATCCCTGATGGTAAGGCAGGGGGATTAAATAGCTCCAACGTATTTATGAGCTAGCAGTTGTAGGTATTAACGGGCGGCATTATTCACTTATTACCGTACAACGCCATAAAAAAATTAAATCAGTTAATAACAAGTTACGTATCTACGACAGCTTGTTTTTTTTATGAAGGACCCTGCCAAAGCGACTCTGCCTGATGGAAAGCAACTACGAGTGGCGGTCACCATAATTGTCCAAATTAGGTTTGTTAAACATACTTATATTCATTTTAAACCGACACCATTGCTTTTCCAATTAAACGAGATGGTATCTACACACATAGCTAACATAAGGCTTTAAATTTAATAGGTCGTTTAGTAGGGACAATTTATGATAACAACTGGGACTCGGACCTCGAGGCTACGTTTGCTAGTTACATACCTACGTCTAATGTTATTTTCCAATAAATAAATGAAATTACTATATTATTGCTTTCAGGTTATAGATATAGAAATAAGCTCAAACACAGCTGTTTAATACATTTTAGTACACTACTATAGGTATAACTATATGTCCTAGAAAAAAGCTAAAAGCGGTTTCAAAAATTATGGAAGGGTATTTTTTTACGTTCGGCCATATTTGATTTATCTGTTCACGTTTAAAGTAACTATGGGGTCAAGTTGAGAGTTTAAATGGTTAGTTTTAATTTCACTAGTATCCAATAAAGTATCAAATAGTTATTTCCCTGAATACCTAGTTTGACAAAAAGATAAAAAATTGTGTCATATATGTTAATTTAAAATTTTAAGTTATCTAGCAGATAAGTTGATATTAATATATCAGGAACTTTAGTAGGAAGTGATGAAACTGGACCTAAATGTCCCTTTTCATAGTAATGGATGTTACGTTATGTAATTATATCAAATACGACTCGTGAGTTGTAGCTGTCCTTGATCATCAGTTATCACTTACCATCAGGTCTACTCGTTTGACTTCGGCATCATAAAAAACATTTATTACTAAACTAGTCGATCCAGGCAACCTCGTTTGCGTCTTCTATTGCCCGTAGCGTGATAATATTCCCCCGTTTTTGTTACATTCTTTATTGGTGCGCCGCTCCTGTAGGTCTTATCGTGATGATATATAGCCTATAGCCTTTCTGCATAAATGGACTATCTATCTATTGAAAGATTTTTTCAAATCGGACCAGCGGTTCCTAAGATATAGACCTTATATATTAGTATAGAAGTATAGATATATCTTCAAATATTCATTAACTAAATATTTACCCATAACTTACGAGGTACCAAAAATCATGTTTTTTCTTTCTTTATGAAAACAACGGCTTTGTCTAGCGTTGATACAAAGACACTTCCCCTTTGCTTATCGTTTTAGAGTTGTAGATAAAGAAATATTTCTATGAAATATGTTACATGTTACAACAATAAATATTCAACTATCAATTTATCTTTGTGCTAGGCTTGAAACAAAATAAAGTTAAACACATCACATGTTTTGTTTGAAGAGAAACTGGTAGAAGTACAACAAGAGCCTTCAGAGCTACTAGCTTCGCTTTGAAGACAAACAACGTAAAACATTGTCTGTTTCTTAGACAGAATAAATGATAAAGCACTTTTAGAAATCAAATTTGTTATATGTGCAATGTTTCTATTCATCAATAGTCATGCTCTTTATCAATTTGAAAAGCTTTTCAAATATTCTTTCTGTGTTCAGTATTTCGTGTATAACGTTATACAAGACGACTTGAGAATACATCTCTGAATTAAAATAAAAGAAAAAGTCAGTTAAAATTCGTTTTTATATTAATATTAGCTAAACCCCGCGGTGTTACCCGCGGTTATACTTATACCGCGAGTAACATCGCGGGACAAAGTTAGTCTAAAAAAGTACCCTAAGTTACTCCCTGGATCATCAGCTACCTGCAAGTCCAGCCGTTCCAGGGATTAACCGGAACAAACAGATAGACAGCCAATTTTTTTTAATACATTTTAGGTATATGTACCGTGTATGCATACATATGCATTTAGTAAAAAGCGGTTATTTGAATATTACAAACAGACACTCCAATTTTATTTATTTGTATAAACTAAAGAATAGATTGGTTAGGAGCCATAATAGTTACAGGTGCAGATAATGATAAGTTCCAAATAGATATGTTACTAGTAAACAAAAACAAAAAATGCCTTCGTTACGAATAGATTAGCATCGTAACTCTTCATTAACACACCCTAAAATCATGAAAATGTGTAATATGGCTACTTAATAAGTCCTTTCACTATGACTGAGTCTCGTATGCCGTGTATACGGATAGACCGACCCAAACTATCGACTTTTCTTCAAAAGGTTATTCCAATTCCTATACTATATTCGCATGGCTGTAATGTAACCAACGGACTTAAAAAAATACACCCTACGGTTTGTTTTGGCATTTCTATCCAGAGTGAGTCTTAAGTTTTTAAGTTAAGCCTTCTAGTTGTAAAGTCCGACGTGTAAAAATATTTATAAAAGAAAAAATAAAATAAACATCACATATTATTTTCTAATGTTTTTTTTTTATGAATAAATCAATGAAAAGGAAAAATGTGCTCAATTTATTCAGAATCTCATTTTTAGTTTAATTTTATACGTAATTTTTGAGATAAAATTAGTCGAGAAAATGGGTCTTTAATAACATTTAATATTTAAAATAAAGAGATTTTTAATGGCTTCCTTGAACTTTTAGACAACACCCAACGTTTAATGTAATTTGTTGAGTTAAATTATAAATAATTTGGTTTCCAAATTACATGGAATTTTCTTATTCTAAATTAATTTGTATATTTGCTAAGCTACTTCTCATCATCAATAACATGTGTCAATAAATTTTGCAAAGACGATCTCAAACAGTGTAAGAAAGAACATGAACATATATTTAACCCTACAACTGTCTTTTTAAATTAAGTCAACATTTAAACTCCCTAATAGACTAATATCACCTTATCTGCAGAACAACTACAGATTTTGGTTTAACATTGCTTACATAGTGAAATACATGTATGTCAGATTATCTATCAAAGGTATTTATCTAAAATTTTATCAGGATACTGGCTGTTAAAATGACAGTAGAGATATGTATTTAACCTTATCTACTTTGAGGATATCTATATGTTAAACCAATTTATTTGTCATTAATCAGCCACATTTACCAATCCTGTTCTAATATAACTTCTTTTACGGTTAATGGATTAGCAGAAAGTAAGATTGTCATAAGGAATATTATATCAATGAAAATGGACACGCAGGATTATACCGATTATACCTTTATTATTTCTCCTTACTAGTATATTCTCTGTTCAGCTGTTTCCTTTCCGCCGTTTGCCCCTGGTTCTTGAATTCGTTAAATGTATAGCTGTATGCTGTGTGTGGTATTTACTTATTAAAATAAGTAATCGGGATGTTATTTTAACATCCCGATTAAATGAACTATGTTTATTAATGTGTTTGGTGCGTAAATCAGACGCGCACTTGCCTGTTTTATTTCTATAGTCATAGCATGTTGAATATTTCATAAACTCAATTGGGTATTAAGCGAACTGTGCTTGATAAATAAACTGGAATTAGTCATAATTTAATCCGATTACACTTTTGTAATAGCAAAGGTAAACTCTATTTTTACTCTTTTAAATACATTATTTTTGTTATTTTTGTTTAAAACTTATTTTTTGTTGATGAATTTTTCTCACTTTTAAGCACCATCAAAGAGACGATTCTTTTTTTTTTAACCGCATAAACACAATTGCTACCCACGTCTTTTTCAAGGTTCTTGAAGATTATGTTTAATTTCTGTCTTCTAAGTTTTTATTGAATACTAGCTTTGTTCCCGCCGCCCCGGCGCAGTCCGCGGGTATGACAGTTTTTGCTGTACAAAGTATCCTACATCTTTCCTCAAAATCGATGTATCTCCATGTCAAATTTAGTTAGTTTAGTCGTGAAGCCAAAACAGACAGACAGAGTTATTTTCAAATTTATAATATTAGTGTAAATGTCGTAGTAGTGTTAGTGACTCTTACGCCAAAACGATACGGCAGCTCAAGAGATACAATGCCACCAAGCAATGCATGCTGTTCTTTTAACGTCTCAGAGTTGAAAAGTGGTTGGAGTAGCATCACTTATTCGGTGAAAAGCAATAAAAGAATTGTTTGGTATCATATCGTTTCCTGTGAGATCTTAGGTATCTTAAGAGACAACCAAAGGAACAAACTAAGTAGTACAAAGAAAAGAAAAGCTTATAACAAACCCTATTCAAACGCGTTTGGTCCCGTGGTGTAATAGGCTCCTAAAAGCAAAACTACCTTACTTCAAAGACGTCTATACCCAACAGTGGACCAATGAAGTACATTGTTGATGATCATGATGAAAACTGTTTATGGATCACAAGCACACACAGGCTTACGAAAATGTTTTTCGCTAGCAATTTTTATACGAAGTTTATATTATCTTCAAGGCCTTGTTGCGCTCTTATTAGACTCTAAATTTCTTTTATATCAAAACCCCTGACCCTTCCAAGAACTTCCTTATTTTTCTTAGAAACAAGTTTTATCATTACAGTAAATATTGTTCTTTATTCGTACTTGGTAGACGAGGTTAGCACATCTGCGATCTGATAGTATGACCTCTGACGTCATTATCACCATTCTTATCTAAATGAACACTTACGGTAGTTCAGATACAGACCCTTTTCGTGTTTACAACTTGTTATGAGGAAATTTTATCACACGTATTTTGGTCTAAGCCACGATTTTTTTCTTATACAATATCAACAGTACGGAATTATTACTCAGAAATTATGTATAAATCATACTTTTGCCTAAAATTACTTTTGAAATAAATATTGCCACGATAAAAGCTATTGCCAAATTCCAAAATTCTCCAATACAAAATTTTGCCTTGAAGCAAGCCTTTAAGAAATCATCAATCCTACAGTTTATATCGATTAATCATGTATCGACAAATACGAGCTGGTTAAGCCGGTATTATATACAACTTCAATTAATTTCTATTAACTTCAACAAAATATTTGTAATGTATGTATGATGCTAAATATTTTAAATGCATGTATGTATAAATGGATATGTGTACAATTAAAATAATTCTTTACAATTAATTGCACCGTCAACTACTGTCTCTCCGATACATTTTTAATCCATCCTAAGATTGCCTGAAAGAAATTGCTTTGGCAATAAGGCCGCCCTTTGTACATTAAATTATTATTAACTCTCTTATGTACTCTCTTGAAAATATGTAAAACGGTGTACAAATAAAGAGTTTTCTATCTATCTATCTATCTAACTTCAAGGAAGCATTTCCAGTCCTAATTTCGGGGAAACTAGAAAGGCGATATAACACAAAAGGCGTCAACGCAAAAGCGACATTGTGGTCATTTATTATCGGGAAGCGTGTCTGCTCGATTTCTTTCTATATCAAAAACAATAAGAGTATATTTGCAGTTCACTAGCTTTATAACTACATATATATTTTTAATCCAATAAATTTTCTCAAATAGCATTATCCAAGAAAAACGAACTAAACACCGTCATTTCCATTTATTTGCGATTCAGGTGTTCTATTTCCCAACCGCTCTTCACAGTAGGTAGTTTGCTAACAGCAAAGTGAATTTGATATCACTCGAACTTCTGCACTACATAAGAGCTTTTGCACTTATTTAACAAATGTAGGACTAGAGGGCTTTACCCTTGCCACTTATAAATCCCTCTTGCCTTCTCAAAAGAGATAAATGCATTTCCCTTTTCAATGTCCGTGTAATGGTACTTGAGTTACTCGTAGTTATAAAGTTTTTAAACGTATGAATTAAAGTTTTTCAGTATTTAAGCGGTGTTCATAGTTAGGAGATCGACAACTCAATTATAATAATAACAATAACACACAAGGCCATCTAGTCCCAAGCTAAGCAGAATATGTGTTATAGGCACTAAGACATCTGATATACATACATATATACTTTTTTGTAAATACATACATATTATACAGAGAAAACACCCAAACGCCGAAACAAATATTTGTAGATCATACAAACATTTAGTCCGCCCCGGGAATCGAACCCGACACGACCTCATGATCAACAGTCGTACACGCCAACCGCGAGACCAACGAGGCAAAGACCAATTGGTAGAGTGATATACATGATCTTTGGTCTGGTTTATGGTTTACTAGTATCTAGTATTTTCTTATGTAGTTCCGAAAATTAGTATTTTAGTGAAAAATGTGTACGATAATTTGTGCTTTACCAGGAGTAGCTCTCCGACAGCGGCGAGTGCGGTACTTACTATTACATTTGGCTTGGCGCCGACTTCAAACAGGTTTTAGGTACCTAGCACACATAATAATACTACTATTTAAATGAACAAAGAATTAGGTGTTGACAAGAATTGGCATAGCAATTTCTAAAGTGCCAGTTTATTTTAAACTTTTTAGTGTTTTTTGGCAGGGAGTTTTCGTTGGATGCTTTTTGGAAGTCGGTTTTTTTTTTTTTTTTTACAGAACTATAAATTTAAGAAATGTTTCCTAGTAAAAAGATCATTAGAATAATATAACTCTATTTGACATTGTTCTTTTAATAAAAAAATATATTTAACAAAATGAATGCCATTAATAATTGTATGTGAGTAAGCATTCGTGTTGTAAAAATATCACTCAAAAAGCTTTATCTACCAAGTCACCATTTTTTTATGTATGGCCGCCAAAATGACGCTACTCTGCCTAATGGAAAGCATAAGCAGAGTCCAAGTGTGGTAGTCACCATACTCATTGCTTGTACAGACAATGCTACAATCCAGCATGGTGACCCACACTATGTCGACCTAGTGATGCTTCTGCATCATACTACTTTCATAGACATATAGATAAAGTGCAGTAAATCTATATTTTACATCCATAAATGATTAAAAATTCGGTGTTTCCTATTTAAATCTCAATTGTACACTACAATCACACACTTCAAATTGTAACAAGAAACGCGAGTGATATTTATAATTTATCACCAAAAATTTCTGCTTGTGACAAACGACAGCGTTTCTAGTAATAACACAACGAAGACAGTCGTTGACAGCGGCTGATTAAGTCCTGTACAGTCGCTCGGAGCAGTGATTAATGAAACGGGACGTACAGTGAAGGACAGATGTGTTAATTAGATTAACACATCCAGACGTTGTCAGTTCGAGATTTCTCCTCGACTGTACTAAGCCTGGCATAATATAATATATGTTGTATTAATTCTTTGGTAGAATCAAGACTGAATGTTCTGGACAAAATTAACGAACGCGATATGCTGCGACTTTATTCCGTAGTAATTTACTTGTTTGTAGTAATCTGACAATGGATGTAGATTTATTGTAGGAATAATTGACTACTACACTTAAAATTGTGCTGTGCTGCAATATTTTAAGTGTAACAATCTGAAGTATTTTGAGCTTGCTTGTTGTACCTAAATCTCCTTATAAGTTAGTGTCAGTAACCTTAGTGTCAATAAAAATCACAAATAGAAAGAACAGAAGGTATGCAATTTTGTGGCTATAGCTAGGCTATATCTTTTATGTTTTTGAATTAAGTTTTTACGCAAATAAGACGCGAGAAAATTGCTTTGTGTGCAAATTGAGTTACTATATTTAATTATTTGGGAGAAAAATATTTTGGAATTATACGTTTGATCAGGAGACGATACATTATTGTTTAATTCGTACATTGTTTGTAAGCTCTGGTGTACAAATAAAGTGTTATCTATCTATCTATCTATTGGAGCAAAAATAAAATATGAAAGTTTAGTCTTTATCTTCGATGTTATGTGTCTTTCAGGTTACCTGCATTTGTGAGTCAACATATCCGACACCTGAGATAGTTTGGCAACCGGTCATTCTGGCATCCACGAGTAAGGATGGAGCCAACAACTTTATTGTTCATTCAAGGTTTAACTAGGCTTAGAATAAAACTGAAAGAGGTTTTAGAAATAGTAAAGGGATAGGATTAGATAACTGGAGACAACAGTAGGTATCTTTTAAATACAGACCTAACTAATGCTGGTTGAATCTGTTAGCTGATCAACTCTGCATTCATTAGATGGCGCTGTCATATGTTTTCTTGTTGTGCTGTATGTGGAAGTCGGTACACACTCTTGATTGGCCTAGCCGTTTAAGCACACCGCTTTCTATTGCGCAGCGCAATATTGATATTCTGAGTTCGGGCGTTCTATGTATGTACGCTCCCACGAGCGAGGCAGTTACTCTGCTCAACGCTCTAATTACTCAGTAACCGGATATCGACTTATTCCATATCAATTTAAGTATTTTTTTAAATCCTGTATACTTTTCCTTAGTGGTATTGGTTTATTGGCTTTAATATTAGTATTGATAAGCATCAAGAAAAGGCAAACTGTAAGTGCAGTGAGCAATGATTGTATAAATAAATAATATATATATTTGTAAAGTCTCCAGCTACACAGAATATTTACTCCTAATGCGGGAGTAGTCTTTTAAAACAAAACAATGAAAAGCATATAACTTTTATAACTACTTTAAGTATTATTTTCTTGCATTGTAGCACTCAGTTAAACATCAACGTCAATACTTAAATGAATTTGGCAAGCGATTATTATAGAAATTAAAATCTGTTTGTATTTTTGTTCAATATTTATTCACCATGGCATGTATCAATTACTGCCATAACCAAATACATCACACAATTGATATTAAACGTCGCCCATTAAACACTCATTCAAAATTCATTATAATCCCTTTGGTTCATCAAATTGAATTTTAAACGATTTTAATGTTTGATGCAACAAAGGACTCATTTACGTATTTATTTTAATCAAATAGGTAATTAACTTTATTCAAATTTATTGGAAAATTATTATACTCATATATATTAGAACTCATATTTATCGATAACCCATGTTTTGAAAGATGATCATTAAACACGGTCTTTCTTGTAAACCACAAAAAAATGATAATCAAGGAATACCTACAATGGTGCCAATTTCATTGTTCAAAAACTCTCTAAACTAAAAACTATTAATCTTGTCAAATCACAATATAAATAAATATGAACTGAATACATAAAGAACTTTTCGAAATCGTTTTACTAACATAATATATTTTTTGTTTACGTTAGTGACGCATCAACGAAATTAGCACCAACATTAGGTGAGTGGTAGGTACCATCTATTAACGAACAGCATCTTTAAATTCTTTCACTTACGGTTAGTAGCTACCGCAGTCTTGTAAAGAGTTACAAATGTATTAATTTGGGAAAGGAAAGTGAATGTAATGAAACAATGAAATGTATACTATAGCTGAATTAGCACCATTTTTGTTCGAATTTATGATATCACACAGATCTAACATTTTATTTAACAAATTTACAAACACAGGGACCACATTACAATTAATATATTTTTGATAGTTTCGTGAAGTTCCACGACTCCACGACAAACTGAGTGAACTGCAGCACTAAATAATCACTAAATACCGAATAAATTCACCCCAGTGAAAACTGAAATATGTATAAGTAAACAATCGATTCACACATCAATATAATGGAATAATAATAAGCAAGCAACAGTTAATATATAAGCAAGCAAACAGACTGAAATACGTACACATAAACAAGGGCTTTGTGCATCTATATCTTCCAATACCAAAAAGCAAGCAACACTTATTTATATCCACAAACAAGACATTAATAATTTTAAATTATCATTAATACCAATTAGCAAGGAATTTTCAAATCAATTTTTAAAATATACCTTTCCATGAAGCAGCAATATCATCCTATTATGCCAGAAATATCGCTATCATAGGCATGAAAATAAATACAAACAAATTAATCTGCAAACCAACACCAGTTTCAAAGCCGATTGATGACGTTAATCCGAATACTAAAGGAGATATACGATCTTCATAAAATAACGAATAGCCATTTTATTGCACGCTGCCAAAGAGTGGCTGTTAAGTCTTTCTAATAGCGGGTAATTTGTTTAACTGCTGACCTGGGGAAGTTAGTGAAAGGCGTGTGATTTAGTGTTGTGAATTGTTTAATTTGAATCTCACCTAAATTTGAATCAGTGCTCTAAAGAATTTCAGTTGGCAATAAATCTACGAACCACTAGCTAAACTGTAAGCTGTTGTACATAAATAAATGATCCATGTTAATACTATTTACTATAGTATCTCCGTCTGTCACTTGAAACTACTACTACTGCTACTGATACTAGAAGAAAATGGAATAATACAATTCTAGGAAAAAATATTTAAAACAGATATCTAAACCTCTCAGCAAAACTTGTCGTCTCTGTAATCCCTGTAATCAGAGTTTATTTGACATTCACTTTTACATATCTTGTATTAATCAATGATTTATTTTATGAATTACTAGCTGAACTCCACGGTGCTACCCACGGTTATTGTTGTACCGTGAGTAACGCCGCGGGGCAAAGTTAGTCTAAAAAAAGTAGCCTAAGTTACTGCCTGGATCATCAGCTACCTGACAGTGAAAGTCCCTTCAAAATCCGTCTAGCTGTTCCAGAGATTACCCGGAACAAACAGACAGACAGACAGACAAAAGTTTTTTTAACTACATTTTTGGTATATGTATCGTGTATTTATATATATGCATTGATTAAAAAGCTGTTATTTTAATATTAAAAACAGACACTCCAATTTTATGTATTTGTAGTATAGATGTGAAGATATTTAGTTAAAACTAGCTGAACCCCGCGGTGTTACCCGCGGCTATTGTTGTACCGCGAGTAACGCCGCGAGACAAAGTTAGTCTAAAAAAAGGTAGCCTAAGTTACTCCCCGGATCATCAGCTACCTGCCAGTAAAAGTCCCGTCAAAATCCGTCCAGCCGTTCCAGAGATTACCCGGAACAAACAGACAGACAGACAGACAGACCGACAGACAGACAGACAGACAAAAAATTTTTTAACTACATTTTTAGTATATGTTCCGTATATACATAAATATGCATATAGTAAAAAGCGGTTATTTTAATATTACAAACAGACACTCCAATTTTATTTATTTGTATAGATATAGATTAATCAACTGTAGTAATATTCTACCTTATAGCAGCAGCAGGTTAACTCAAGTAGAAATAATTCTTGCATTCTTCTGTGAAAAGAATAGTTACTCTATTTAAACCAGTTGATAAGGATTGGGTAGTGCTATAGACAACCTACCGTCTTACGACTATTAAGTAGGTATTAAGTAATTAAGTAAGAAAATAGGAAATTTTATGGGGAACGAATAGTAGAAATAGTATGAGACAAAAATGATAGTTCCCTGTAATAAATATGTAATCTGAGATTGATTTTAGAAAACTAAAACACGCCTCATTTCGGAAATGAAATACAGTTAAGAGAATTTTCTACATGTTTAGGATAGTAATCAATCACAACATTGTTTGAAATTCTGCATACGTCTCCTTAATATGGGCTAAAATCATCTAATCTGATATGCGCTGTCATTTCCATCAGACACATTGCTGGATGAAATCTCTAGCAAATATCTCCACAACAATCGATCAGGTATTGATGCTTTCAACAACCTTCTGTCAACAGAATAAAAAACGAAAACTTCTCTCTTTAAATGTAACAAAATTAAGGTAAACAAGTAAAAAAACCTTTGAAATATTTATATATATATTGATATATTTTATAATTTAAAAACAGTCCGTACGGGGCAAATTTCCAATCGGCAAACGATTTGTTCCCAAAGTACAGTTTTACAAACAATGCTATTAGTACTAATCTTATTGCTGAAAGTTTTAAACAACGATACGAAATGGACGAGCGAACTGGTCAATACAAAGTGAACAGTTAAGTCTTTCGAACAGCTCACGTGTAATTCGTTTAGTTGTTAACCGCTACTCCTGCATGTTGCTGAAATTGATTGTTCCTAAAATACGCTTGATTGAGAAACTAAAGTGAAACTTGTTGAGATTTCTATTTTCACTCAAAGCGTTGTTGTTGTTTAATTTGTTAATTTTGGGATACTAGTTGTTAATTTTCGATGGCATGGTATTTTAAATCTAAAGTTGTTATTACGTTGTTGTTGTTTTGTGTTTTTTCTTATATTGACTTATAAATTTATTATTTTTTTTTGTATTTAATAGTTACATTACAACGCCATCTAGTGTGAAGATAAGCAGAGCTTGTGATATACTGCAATAACTATCGATAAAAGTATGATTCAAACGATTATTTATTAAACAAACTGTAACTAGTATTAGTCTACTAATTACAGTTTCTCTAAAGTCCGTATTTTCATTGAAATCAGAAGCTAAATTAATAAATAATAAAAATATAATCTCATTTAACTGATGTTTTTTTTTCTAATGTTTATGTGTTTTTAAATATAAATATTTCGGACATCTAAACACACAACGCCATCTAGTCCCAAGATAAGCAGAGCTTGTGTTATGGGGTACTAGACAACTGATACAAATACATAATTATATACTTTTTTTTTGTAAATACATACATATTGTGGATAGAACACACCCAAACTCCGAAACAAATATTTGTAGATCATACAAAGCTCATGATCAGCAGTCGCTTACGCCAACCACTAGACCAACGAGGCAGTTTTTAAAGGAATAAGTTACTGATAAAAAATGACAAATATTAAACAGAATAAAGTTCACTGGTTCAGCTAACTATAAATATTTGTAAATGTTACAGTCAGAACTCGTAACCAGCCAATTGTATTTGTAAGCAGCAAAATTAGTTAAAAATACTTTTGCTATTTAAAATAACGTACTGTTTATACATGTCAATTTAACCCAAATAAAATTCCAACTAATGGAATGCCTTAACCCTCTTCTGAGAGGAGACCCGAGCTCAGTAGTGGGACGTTATGGGTTGTTGATTGAATTCACAGCAGAGAAGAATTGTCTCTCGGTCAATCTTGCCCGCTCACCTTCGCGCTCAATAGACCAAATAATTATTTCTTTATAACATTAGATGATGTCTGATGCAGTAGTCAAAACTACAATGCTTATAAAAGTACTTTTGAACGACTGAGAGTCCTGACTCTAATCTATACTAATATATAAAGCTGAAGAGTTTGTTTGTTTGTTTGAACGCGTTAATCTCAGGAACCGCAGGTCCGATTTAAAAAATTCTTTCAGTGTTGGCTAGTACATTTATCGATGAAGGCTATAGGGTATATATCATCACGCTAAGACCAATAGGAGCGTAGCACCAAAGGAGAATGTTTCAAAAACGGGGGAAAATTATCTTGCTACGGGCATTAGGAGACGCAAACGAGGTTGCCTGGGTCGGCTAGTTCTGTATAATAGGTATAATAGATATAGGTTCTTTTTCCATAATATATGGTATAATCGTAGTTTCCAAAAAAGTATTCAATATCTTAAAAGTAAGGTGCTCGATACCATTAAGTGCGTTATAGCACAAAACACCATACTTTCCGTACCGTTACGTGTGTAATGAGTCTCAACATATTCTTTTAAGTGAAAGACCCACTCTCTATAAGGAGTTTGCAATAGAATGTACTGACAGTCCTTACAAATATAAAATAATAAAAAAGATTTTCCTAACAATCACTACTTTTAGCTTAGTTATTCTAGCTTAGATAAGGCATAAGAGATGTAATATTAGGTCTTTACCTATGAAATTGCCTTTCTTCAGTACTGGTCATTTCAAATAAAAAAGTTTGTAATGGCTCTGTATTCTAAATTCAAAATTAATTTTGTTTTAAAACCATGACATGATAATCGCAATAAAACGTCAAAATTTATGACAATATGAGAAAATCCATAACTACTACTACTAACGACTAGCTGTAATCATTTTGCAACTGGCATATTCGTTTGTCAAATGTCTCAAAAGAAGACCTTACCATTAAGCAACTGTAAATATGTATACAATCATCCTACAAATTTTATTCTAATACAGACCAAAAGTTTCAAGCTCATAACATAATCATAAAACTAAAATACAGCCTTTCACGATAATAAATTACAGCCAAAAACACATTTACCTCCGTAAAAAACCTACAAACATTACAGCCATTAAATCATTGGTAATTCTATTTGTACCTTCCCCAAATTCTGGAGAATAATATTTCTGTTCCAATTTGTATTTGTACCCACGTTAAGATAATACACTTACCTACACGAAACTGGTACAAAAGACGGTCTTAATTAATGAAGCTTAATAATAGGTATCAGATTCAATACGTCATAATAAATGAACAGTGATTGTATTGAAATCTAATCAGGCCACGTATTCTTGAGACTGCACAACATTTAGTCCTTTGAATGGGTAATCAGAGAAATGTTACGTAGCTCCTAAGAGGGTTCTTAATTAGAAACACGTTTTTAAAACAATATCAAAGCAAGTTTTTTTTTGTTTGTACTGTATAATAATTTGCCGCTTTATCTATACTATATACTATATATATCTATACTAATATATAAAGCTGAAGAGTTTGTTTGTTTGTTTGAACGCGCTAATCTCAGGAACCGCTGGTCCGATTTAAAAAATAATTCTTTTTTTTTATGGAATAAGCGGGCAAACGAGCAGACGTATCGCCTGATGGTAAGCGATTCCCGCCGCCCATGGACACATGCAACACCAGAAGCGTCACAAGTGCGTTGCCGGCCTTTAGGGGATGGGGGAGGGGAGATAGGGGGAAGGGTAGGGTATGGGCCTCCGGTATCCTCACTCACTCCATAAAACACAGCGCAAGCACTATTTTACACCGGTTTTCTGTGAGGCCGTGGTATCACTCCGGTCAAGCCGGCCCATTCATGCCGAAGCGTGGCTCACCCACGGTAATTCAGTGTTGGATAGTACATTTATTGAGAAAGGCTTAAGGATGTATATCATCACGCTAAGACTAATAGGAGCGGAGTGGTAAAAATATTAGAAAAAGTTACATGACTACACAACAAGTTAAATTTTAACAAAAATAAAAACCGACTTCAAGGTTTGACTCGATTTCTCTTAGATGCCATCATCAGATCTTAGTGTCCTTATCATGGTACTACCATTAGAATATCTCCTTTCCATTAAAGAAATAATTATCAAAATCGGTTCATAAACGACGAAGTTATCCGCGATCACACATAAATATATATTTATACGGTCAAATTGAGAAACCTCTTCCTTTTTTTGGAGTCGGTTAAAAGTACTTTGCATTGTTGTAAATGATAATAAATTCTAAAATATTGAACTAAAGCATTTTCGAGATTTCCTAGAAACAGACTGAATTCGCCAAACCCGGTCCAGAACACATTATTGCAATAATAAATCTGTTAAAGCTCTTCAACTCTCACGCCAGCTTTATTACGTCACATCTATATACAAGCTCATTTTCTTAAATAGATGATTTAACTAAATAAATCTTAGTTCAAGCGTCTATTCTGTGCAATAGACATCAGAGGTATTGGTATCGGAAGTCACGTAAATCCTTTAGTTCGTGCGTCAGGAAAACGGCAATTGATTCCCACACGAAAGGATTATTTGTTCCGTTTCGGTGTATATGATTTGTTTATGTAAAGACTCGTAGCCACTATCAGGAAATATAATTCTTCTGTGGTTGAGTTCTGAATTTATCCGAGCGTGGGTTATTTAACTAATTGATTATGAGGGAATTTTTCCATGATATTTCTTAAGTATATTCATATAAGTAAAAGTTAGTAGAAAAAGACACTACTAGGCAGGTGCTTTAAAGTATTATCTCTCTATATCCTGATGGATGGACATTGTAAACGATGTCAGCTCATTGTCAGATGTGCTCTGTGAATTATTTCATAAACATTAAAAACGTTCAATCTAATTAATTTGTTTCGAAACACAAATCTTGATTTTGTTTTACTGTTCTAGACGCACGTATCACCATCAAGGTGTTGCTGAAAATCAGCGTTGCATCGTAAATGACGGAGCATTAGGCTGAGCAGCATCTGTTTTTAACGTACACTGCGACACAACTTTGTAGCAAGTGTTTGTAATGTCCTTTTATATGTGTAATGAGAATGTATAGAGAATTATATAAATTGGAACAATATTAACCTATTAGGTTATTATTGTAACAATTTACATATTACCTGCTATTATATAATACTAGGTGAGCCCCGCGGTGTTACCCGCGGTACAACAACAACCGCGGAAAACGCCGCGGCACAAAGTACAAAAAAAAACCATGTTAAAAGTATCCTATGTCCGTCTCCTGGTTCTAATCTACGTCCCCACCAACTTTAAGCGAAATAGGTTCAGCCATTCTTGTGTTATAAATAGTGTAACTAACGCGACTTTCTTTTATATATATAGATTTAATATTTACTACAGACACGGACGGACCGACGACACAAGCGCGGGCCCTATCGTAATACCAGCGCTGTAGTCACTCTGGCTACAGCAATTTGCTGAGAAAGGCGCCTTTTCTGGCATTGCACAGGGTATTATAATATAATTGCTTTTTCTCCCTTATCTTACGACTGTTTAAAACCATGTACTGTCCTGTGTATGTCTGAATAAATAATTTTCTTTCTTTCTTTTCTTTTCTTTCTTTATGTTTCATACTTAACTGTGCTTTAACTTAATAATAATAATAATAATAATAATAATAATAATATATTTATTTGCTTTAAACATGGTATACAAAGATCTTACATTTTATCGACGATATGAAATACGACAAATGTGGCACCAACACACCGTCAAAATCATACCCATAATAATCTCATCAACCGGACTCATTCCAAAATCATTGCACACATCACTCACAGAACTAGACTTAAATAAATATTCATACATTGATTTACAAAAGTCAGTAATAATTGACACCTGCTCTATAGTGCGACGATTCCTCACATCCACAACTCAAACCCCAACAACACTACACAATGAACCAACCCACTTGGCGTAAGCCCGTGCTAGGTTCACAGTTCACATTTACCAGCATCAGCTGAGATAAAATTTTCCATAACCCATAATAATAATAATAATATATTTATTTGCTTTAAACATGGTATACAAAGATCTTACATTTTATCATTTTTAGAGCACATACATGTTTCGCTAATATAAACTAGCATGCAAAAGCTTCAATAGACTACGAAAACGTAGTCTATTGAAGAAACGTCTTAATACTATAAAAACTATTATCTAGTAGCCATGCATGTAACTTAACTTTAAAGAGTCTTAAATTTAATGTTTTTATTTGTTTGGGTAACTTATTATAGATGCGAACACACATAGCTAAGCTTAAGGCTTCAATATGTATCAATTCCTTTAATAATAATGTTGTGTTGCAATTTCGTTAAAATAAACTATTTTTCTTTCTTTCTTATCGATTTTGTCTAAAGTCTCTGAATGCAAATTTTCAGTTCTAAACAAAAATATATGTTTTCAATAAATGATTTTATAATGTCCATGATAACTTAAAAGAAAGTGAATAATCATAACAAAATGATCATATAATTCATATTATGTACCTTTCTATGCATCTGAGTTTTTTCAACTCATTATTAGTAATTTATTCCATTTGCTTCAGACTACAACATTTCAATATCAAAGGTGATAGTTGTTGGCTCTTACCAATTAGGTATTTTAAAATTGATAAATGTTAAGAAAATTGAGTCTTTAATTAATGTTACTCATAATTTTGTTGTTTTTTTTTCAGGTACTTATTTCTGCAACCGTATATGTAATACGAATGATCTACGAATATTACAGTAAGTAATGAAACAAACATTTATATTAACTTTTTGTTACTTAACTTTGAATCGTTTACGAGTATTCTAAAGTAAACAATAACTTAAACAATGATTTTAATAATTTATTTCTATATTCGTAAGTAAGTAATATTTTAACAATTATTTTTACGGGAATTAACGCGATCACTTATTAACATACCACCTCGCTTTTCTGCGCAGTCGGATAAACACCAGAATAGGAGCACATCGGTTTGCTTACAGAATAGGGACACTGTTAGTGTGGTATGTGACGGTACATGGCGAAACAAATTTATTAAAAATATCGAAAAAGTGCGGGTGGACGAACAAACTTCTACTTCACGGATTCGACGACGGAGGAAGTGCGCCGCTGAGCCAGTCAGCCTGTGACCACGGCCAGTGCAACCTGGTCGAATCGTCAGGCAAATCAGAGGTATGTAATACCTTTTAATAAGTGATCGCGTTAATTCCTGTAAAAATAATTGTTAATATATCATGGAACGCGAAAGTTAGTATAAGTAATATTTGTTAAGAGTGATTGATTAAATTGGATTATAATATGACAAATCAGCAGTTACCTTTAAGTTTGAATTATTGAAATAACGCCTCTATGAATCAACGAAATATATTGTATGCATTTTCGGGAATATAGATAGACTAGTTTTTGCATGCGGCTTAGCCCACGTGTCTCGATTATTGATACAAAAAGTAGCTAATGTCCTTTTCCAAGGTCCAATCTACCTCTTTACCGAAATTCATTCAAATTGGTTTAGTGGTTTAATCGTGAAAGCGTAACAGACAGACTGACAGACTGAGTTACTTTTGAATGTGCCTCGGTGGCGCAGTGGTAGCCTATGCGTCTACTGTGCTTGAGGTCTCGGGTTAGATCCCGGGTCGGATCGAATGTTTGTATGATCTGCAAATATTTGTTTCAGAGTTTGGTATATTGTATAATGTACCAAACTCTGAAACAAATATGTATTGTATGTGTTTAAAAAAAAAGAAATAATTTATATCAGTTGTCTAATACCCATAACACAAGCTTTGCTTAGCTTGGGACTAGATGGCGTTGTATGTTAGATGTTCGAAAATATTTATTTATTTATTATTTTCAGATTTAGCTATATGTATATAATAAGATTGAGTACAAATTCAAAGCAAAAATTTGTACATGTGCAAAAACCTTTTAAGCTTTTTCTCGTCGTAAAAGTGTTACTAAGCTACTTTTAAAATTGACTATTCAATAAAATTTTAAAGTCACGTATTTGAGTGACAGCCACACTTAATACATTATCAAATAAGAAAATGAATATCTAATATGTTTAGTCAAACTAAATTATGTCTAGATCGCTTAACGTAGTTTTTTAAAATGAAAAAAAAAATGTAAGTAGCGTATTGTCTAAGATTGATGACCACTGCTTTTGTTCTTGCTTTTAGTCTGTTCATTGCTTTTACTCTGAATCAATAAATTTCTCGGCTTGAAGTTCTTAAAGTTTCAGTTTTAAGAAACTGTTTATCTATATATATATATACATATATATATCTTATCATGGGAGAGCCACGCTTCGACATGAATGGGCCGGCTCGACCGGAGTGATACCACGGCCTCACAGAAAACCGGTGTGAAATAGTGCTTGTGTTGTGTTCCACCGTGTGAGTGAGGATACCAAAGGCCCATACCCCAACCCCCCTCCCCATATCTCCCTCCTCCCCCAAGGCCGGCAACGCACTTGTGACGGTTACCATCAGGCGATACTTCTGCACGTTTGCCAGCATATTCCATAAATAAATATATATAAAATAAACCGCTGAAATGTATGTATGCGCATAACTTCCGATCGGCTGCACCACATTAAGTATTTTTTATTTTTATGTTTTCTTTATAGTTAGAACAAGGTTGGTATACAAGAAAAAATAACGGGAAGCGTCTTTTTCTTTGTCCGCGACTGTACACTGTCTGTGGGAAATTGTGACGGATATGTAAATATAGTGGTACGTAGTTCACCGGGTCAGCTAGTTTACAATAGATTTTAAAATATTGAAATAATTTGAGGTAACGAATGAATCTTGAACTAGATATCGGCTAGTCTATTCTAAGCGAGCATGAAATTATTCTTTGTATGAAAATTTACACTTGTTCATATTATTAAAATATCTTAAAGGGATACCCAGAGGCATGCTAATAATCCGCTATCAATATATTACTTACTTTAAAGAACAAGCCTGGTCCTTAATTTGGTACTAAAATAGGAATTAAAGTAGGCAAAATTGAAATAATTTACAAGAAAAGATAAGGAAATGATAAGGTACAAGGTGATTTGGCAGCATTTCGAGATTATAACAACACTATGCTACTTTAAAATTCTACCTACTATGTACTTGAAAAATATAACGTTTCAAAAACACAATGTGTGTTTGTTTATTTATATTTTAAGTGGTTTATATTTGTTACGAGTTCGCTCCATATTTGCATGGACCGGATATTTCTGCAGCGATACTACAACAATACTTTTCGCCAACGTACAACTGCACAAATACAATGCTCGAATTTATTTGTTAGTTCCTGACAATGTTCTGATATTCGCTGCAATTCGTTATTCCATGGATTTGGTTACAAATTCATTCTTCAATCCATTGGTTACAGCATAAGCTTTGCTGTATATTTAAAACTAGCCGACCCACGCAACCTCGCTTGCGTCTCCTATTGCCAGTGGCGTGATAATTTTCCCCCGTTTTTGTAACATTCTTCATTGGTGCTCCGCTCCTATAAATCTTAGCATGATGATATATAGCCTATAGCCTTCCTCGATAATTGGGCTATGTAACACTGAAAAAAATTTTTGTTTTTGTTTGTTTGTAATTGTTCCTGAGATTAGCGCGTTCAAACAAACAAACAAAGTTCTTAGATTTATATATTAGTATAGATTGTTTTTTTATGTATTTTTTTTATGTATGATCCTGCCTAAGTACCTATACTCTGCCTGATAAAAGCATGAGCAGAATCCAAGAATGGTGATCACTATAGTCATTGCGAATGCAGACAATGCAACAATGCAGGCAGAACAGTGACCCTCACTATGGCAGCCTAGTGATGCTTCTGTATCATTGACCTCCGGTCTCGCACTCACCAACGAAATATGACACTGCGAATGCTGTCATTTTAGGTTTGTTTTCTGTTCGAGGTCAGTACCGCTTCGATCGAGCTGACACGTTCGAGCTGAAATCAGCGTTGGCTCTACTACCTACCTTTATATAAAACTAGCTGACCCACGCAACCTCGTTTGCGCCTTATATTGCCCGTAGCGTGAAAATTTCCCCCGTTTTTGAAACATTTTTCATTGTTGCTCCGCTCCTATTAGTAGTAGCGTGATGATATATACCCTATAGCCTTCCTCGATAAATGGACTATCCAACACCGAAAGAATTTTTCAAATCGGACCAGTGGTTCCTGAGATTATCGTGTTCAAACAAACAAACAAACTCTTCAGCTTTATATATTAGTATAGATAGATATCATAAAATATATTATTTTTTCCTATATGGCATGTGACCAACAGCATCGCTACTTAACTTAAAAATGCCAGTAGGAGGAGAAGCCTCATCAAGTCACTGCCATTATTGAAATCATAAATCTTTAAATCTAATCTAGAAAATCTGTTTGTTAGAATTTATTTGTTTTTATTTTATAATAATTATTTTATAAATCTAGTTAGTGAATACATCGTCTATGGACAAGAAAATGATTACACATTTTGTTACAATTAAATACAACAGGTTACTGTTTGTTATTCCAAACAAAAAAAAAACACGATTATGCCTCATTTATCTCACTTAATTTTCTGTCTTACGATTTATCGTCACTCGGTTACAAGACACTACGATTAATGCAAAGTAATTCATAACAATGAAAAAAACGAATACGTAATGTAGCTATCTATCTAGTTTAGGGACGCAGATTGATCTAAGTAATATACTCGTGGAATCGCAAAAATATACATGTAGACCCAGAATGATTAAGAATATAATTTGTTGAATAACAGTATAGATGACTCATTTGTTAGCACTACCATGGGAGAGCTACGCTTAGGCGTGAATGGGACGGGTCTACCGGAGTGATACTACGGCCTCAAAGAAAACCGGTGTGAAATAGCGCTTGCGCTGAGTTTCACTGAGTGATTGAGGATACCGGAGGCCCATACCCCAACCTCTCCCCACATCCCTCTCCCCATCCCCCTAAGGCCGCCCACGCACTTGTGACGCCTTTGGTGTTGCGGGTGTCCCTGGATGGCGGTAATCGCTTACCATCAGGTGATACTTCTGCTCGTTTGCCACCAATTCCATAAAAAAAAACCTAGGGTTTAATTGCACGGCTCGACCGGACGGTACTACCCTCTCACAGAAGATCAACCTACAATGACAGCGTTCGTGCTGCCGTGTTTTGTTGGTAAGTGAGAGGCCAGAGGCCCAATGATACAGAAGCATATCTATATACCGTCATATTATCACCATGCTGCATTGATGCATTGTCTGCATTTGCAATGAGTATGGTGATTCTTGGATTCTGCTGATGCGTTCCTTCAGGCAGAGTAAAGTCACTTAGACGGGCTCATATTCATGAATAATGTTAGGTAAAATCTTCGATCATAAATAGTACTAGATTCCCGATAAGCGCTTCAAAAACGGCCCGAAAAATAAGACCACAAATAATTTTGTGGTCTTATTTCAAATTAGTATGGTCCAATTACAGCCAACGTTAAGACGTCAAAATGCCGCAGTGCGCGTTCAAAAACTGTGTAAATAACCACCGTAACACCAAGGTTTTGAAAGGAATATCTTTTTTTCGGTAAGTTTGTATTATTATTAAGTGTTTTTCATAAAATAATAAACATAATTATATATTATAGTAAATATAATTCAATAAACTAATATTGAAATTATTTGGCCAATGTTTACTACAACGCACCAACTATTGTATCAAACATGACCTATTCTTGAACAGGGAATGCATGGAGTAGTGTTATTATTTTAAAATGTTATTTTTGTTTGTAGATTTCCTAGTGACCCATTTCGCTGTGCAGAATGGGTATCTATTGAAAGAAAGAGGAGAAGAAATATACAACCCTTACAAAAATTCTAGAATATGTTCGATTCATTTTGACAGATTCGACATAACTGGAAATACGCAAAGGCGTAATAATAGATTAAATAAATTAATAGATGGCGAAATTAATAGATGTAAGAGACATGGGTGGTTTATGTTATGCTTCAAACGATGTGTTTGACATATGCATGAAAACCGAACGTGTTATACGCAACTGTCTTCGCATGAGTGGTGGCAAATCAATGCAAAAAAAGTAAATGTTTTAAACGCATATATTGAAAAGGATTTGTTTTCTAAGGGAAACGAACACAACCATAAAATAAGCCTAATCAAACTAATTATAGAAAAAATCATTAATGTAAGATCACATTATATTTGTAAAATAGAAACCGCTCATATCAAAATTACTTCTAAAAGACAGCTTTATAACAAGCTGAATCTGTTTAAAGGTAATTAAACCTTTATTACTATTTTAATTACTTCTGTATAAAGAATACGTCGAAAACATGTTTCTTGATTCCTTTCATATTTTTTACTTTATAATTTTTTTTATTACCTATTTGTTGTAATAGCGGCAATGTAAAATAGTACTAGTAGTAGTACTATTACTTTTTTGAATCGGTCAAAAATATTTACCACCATACAAAACAAACCTAAAACAAATATATTCTGCAACTCTAAGTCATTCAATACTTACTGTGTTCTGAGCATTGAAATGTAATACCAAGAACTACATCTAGTTCCACAATACAATAAGCACGAAATTAGAAACAAAATGTTTTTAATCTTAGACTTAGACTTTAAGTATCATTTTAGAATAAATATTTTTGTACTAATGACTTTTTATTTTTAAGCGACATTTTAAATTTATTCCATAGTATCGCTTCTGTGACGAAAGGACCTAAATAGATATATTTTGTAATGGTAATTAAACTTTATGTTTAAGCGTTAAGGTTTATAATAAACTGAAGTCATTAACATTATTAAACTTTTTTCTAAGAATGAAGATGTTTTCGTGTCTGTAAACATGGCCACTTGAGAGTCTTATTTTTGTTCCTGATCCTTAATCTAGTACTATTATTGATCGAAGGGTAAAATAGACTAAGTAAGATAAAATAGAGAACGCTTAGTGTTAAATTTTGAACAGATATATGTAGTTGCGCTGTTATTTCTAAGTAACGAGAAAATACTATCGCATCTTGGTAGATATTATTTACAAGGCTCGTATATCTCAGAAATCTTACCGATGTTTAGCATCAAAACGTAAAAGATAGATAAATTTACTTACGGAGTATTTTTTTAATATATTACGATAGATCAGGGAAAATTTTAGTTATGAATCATAGAATGCAATCATCCGAGAAGGTTGCGTTCACTTACCAACTGCGTTTGTTGTTTGAAAATGATTCATGGTAAAGCGTAGCGTTTAACTGGGTAACTAAACGGAACCACAAATTGCGCCATTTGCTCAACTATAGGAAATTATAACATTAGATAAATAGTAGTACGCTTAACTCGAGTTGTTAGGTAATGGTGAATGTTTTGTATGCGTTTTAGAATATGTTCTGGTGTTTAGATATATCTAGGATTTGAGTCGGATTTCTTTGTGCGATAATCAAATACTGCTGAGCTGTGTATCGAATCCACAACTAGAGATTTTTTAAATTTACACTTTTAGAATATCGATATAATCCTTCATAAGCTTGTCCATACACTGAAATCAATTACTAACTAAAAGAACAGAATTGGTAAATGTAAAACCTTTTTTCACCTGGGTAAATAATTCGTTGGCAAACTGACACACGAACAGTCTCAAAACGTAGTACTCTGCGCCGCCGTTTTTTAATTGTTTTTGAATATCATAGTACAGATAATTGCTATAGATAAACTATTCCTTGAGGTTTCTTTTAAAGTGGCATACAATCTTCTTTTGATTCTATCCGCAGCGCTTACCTCTTAACATCTGACAAACTAGTGTCAATATGCAAGATTTGCCATATCATAGTTTAAAATTCTACCACTATATTTTTTTTTTGTTGGGACTAATCCCACCCACACGCCCACCGCTGTAACTCCTGTACACCAGGATCAACAGCAGTGACCCACGAACACACCGAGTTATGACACTCGGGAAGTCCCAGGAAAAAATATTAACTGTCTTGGAACCCGCAACGAAATTAATCAAAAGAAAAACAGGAGGAGTTGGAAATATGATAAGTCCACTTCCCTCCTTAGCAAAGCGGGAGACAAAATGAAGTCAAAATAGGCAGACACCTTTTTTTAAACCGGGAAGCACCACGGATAAAGTATTAGGGGTCCTAAGTGAGCTATATTTGATTACTATAGTATGTATGGCAGAATCGCCTAAACGCACGGAAATTCACCGCAGTTGACACAAGATCCCCATAGTATACCGCCCCAGATGTAATTTGTAAGCTATTTAGCATTGTGTTACGTTCATTGTACCAAAGACTACACTCCCAGAGAACATGATGAGCCGACTGTTCACAGCTAGTATCGGGTGTTGAGCATTGACACAATGGTGAATCGACTAATTTAAATGAGTGTAGTTTGCTCTTAAAGTTACCGTGGCCCGTAAGGAATTGAGCGACACAGTGATCTACCTCGAGCCATGTCCTCAACATCCGTTATCTTTATATATCTATATATATATCTCTATATTCTACCACTATATTGTTTAAATTTGTTCATGAAACTAAAAAGAAACATTTGTGAATGAAAGTAAAAAATTGAATATCATGTTGTCGCTCTCACTGGCGCCCCATCCAATATAATGTGAACGAAATTGCGTTGAGAGTTGAAATGGAGAGAAATTGAGACAGATTTCAAGAAGTAAAATCATTTAAGGCGGGCGTCGAGAACGGAAATCCGTCATACAGTGGAGAACTCACAAAAGTATATAATTAGATTTTTAGGGGTCGACGATAGGACATTTTTTCTCTCCTTTACAAATGTGCGAGGTTGTTTTCACTTGGAAATTGTGTATGCTTATTGTGTTTCTACTTGAGATAGAAAGCCGTTCGGAGTTTCTCTTTTGTATTGAAGCAATATAGCTTAAATGAAATTACTTGTTTGTTGTTTCACTTGTTTACGAGTTTACTTATTATTTTTACTGTTTGTTAGAATGAAATTAAACTTAGATTATTTGTAATGATAAAAATATATGCAAATTGTTTACTTCAAAAAATATATTTGCACATTTTCACGCATTTTGTAGCATTTTGCATTTGTTATTACATGTAAATAATTAGGCCACCAGAAGTCATGAAATACTATAGATTGCACTATTATTAATATTGGGTTATCAGAAAGACCTTCAAACCACAATTAAAAATAACTATTCAAACTATAATGAATTAATATTTTTTACAATTAAGATAGAAATAGTATTCTTAGATTAAAAACAGGCATAAAAAAGAAAAACATTGAAAACTTATAAAAGGAACAATATTATACGTTCGTTCTAATAAGTAAAGAGTTTTCAGCAAATGGTGTTTAGTAATATAGACAGCATATACTAAATTAATGAAGATTAACTCTCAGTCCGAGCTTATAACGAGACATCTGGAGACAGAATGCGATAATTTACTCTTTAATTGTGTGGTCTAGCAGTAATAATGGCCAGTCGGGTTTTGTGGGCCAGCAACTTGATGTTTGGAGTCAGTCCAAACCTTTGTATTACTGTAAGCTTTTGGTACATTTCAGACTGTAAATCAAGTGTGTTTTAAATTAAATGTTGTTTCAAATTAACGGTATTTGAACAATGTACTTGCAGTACTTAATGGTTTTGCAAAGTGAATATGTTTTAGTTTTAAAACTATTACTAAATCGGAATCAATGCCGAAATAAGCAAACGATTAGCAAAAATCTAGGTTAGTAAGTGATGTAAGGGTGGTGAAATATATAAATTGAGCTTGAGCTTTCCTTTAAATCTACTTCTTAGATAAACAGTCCGACTATATAACAAATATACTAGTTATGGGGTCTAGTTAAGGAATAAAATAACTTAATAGACTAAATATAAATAAGCCCTTAAGTTGATACTTCAAAGAACACGAAAACAATTTCTAGGTATAATTTATTCTTTTGCGTCAATGGCCCTTCTCGGTCGACGTTCGATATCTAAACGAGGTTACTTATTTCATTCTCCCAATTGTTATACGCCTATAACAGAGGGAATCACTTAAGTTCTTATTTCAAATCGTAGAAAAAACGGCATCCAAATACACGAAAAGAGCAACCAAATCTCGACAATTCTTCACGCCTAATTTCCTACGCGTATTAGAACAGGAGGGCACTTACGCTAAGGGAGAAAAAAGATATTGCTAAGGAAAATGTCGGGTCATAAATAAGAAGGAGAGCGTACTTCTCGCCTCGAATCCGCTGGTACATAGGACCGTGGCTGAGTGTATGATTTCAGATATGAAAAATGGCGGCTCTTGTTTTCTTTTGAGGGTAATCGTGTATGTGTTTCGATAATCTCTCTGATATATATAGGCATTTCGTCGTTATTGTGCAATGTTTGGAGATTTGAATGGAATATTTCCTTTTCACTGAGGTTGAGATTCTTACCATTTTCCGGTATATTGTGAGCAGTCCATTTTTTGTAAACAGAAAGTTGGTATATTGGTAATGCATCTGGTGTACAATAAAGCGATATATTATTATTATTTTTACATTCTTTATAAGGATCATTTACCACAAGATATTTTTACTTGATATGGGACTGGGTATGTAATTGTTTTCAGGCGAATTAAAGGTGCGATTAGCGTTTGTGACAGCTATTAAATACATACCTTTGTGCCTGACATTTTGGCTAGGTTGTATTGCCTTGATCAAAAACTGACAGCATTTTACTGGTAAGTTTAATTGTTGGGGTCAAGTGATTTGTAGGGGAATCCCCGTAATAGTATTAATTTAAAAAATAACCGTTCTGTGAATATTCTTCTCCAATCACTGTTAAAAGGTGGTAGAGCCAAACTGATTACTAAATTATTCAGTAAATTCGATTTAGTAGAAGCAGCCTGGTCACTAGAATCACAATTGTCATATTTGTTTTTGTCCTCAAACACATGGCATTGTATGAACTTTCTAACAAAAACTTGGAATATAATATATAGGTTACATAAACATCTCCGAGTGTCTCAGTCTCTGAGAGATGTAGACTTCTTTGTTGGCGAGAAATAGATAAAAAGAATGTCTTAACGTTTGTGATAGTCCTCCATATCATTCAAGTTTAAGATGGCTTTGTAACTATTATTGTCAACTTTTTCGTGTTGCTTTATGGAATTACATATTTTGTTTTCTTGGACTATAGTATTATATGCACCTACTTGGCAATCATTTTTGAATGTATAAATATATATATGATGTGATATCTATAGTATACTGGCTGACTCACACAACTTCATCGGCGTCTCTTTTTAATCATGGTCCTCAAGTTATTAATTATTCTATCCTAGGTTCGACATCAAAAGATATATTAAAAAAAAAACATAATAGAAAGAGATAAAAAAAATGTATCAGTCTGAAGTGTTCGGGGTTCTGACCCTTAAAACATAGACAGCTATTGCTAATTGTCTTGTAAAAAATTTACCAATATGTTTATTACTTATAATAATATGTATTACCTAGCATTCACAATATATATATGTCCATAATAATGAACGCAAAAAGCTCTTGTATATTCTTAATCAGATTTCTTATCAAGTCACAAAAAAAATTTTCCTCAGTATTTCCAATTAGTATAAAAAATATGAGATCATTAAATTTAATATCGAATATCGTTCCTCAACAGGCTGTTAAATAGTCTTGTAGATAAACAAAATTTGTTTCCTTATTATGAATACTCTGTTAAAATAATGCGGAAAATTCATGACCTTTTTAAAAACAGTTAACGCAATAAAAACGGCTATGGTTCGGGGTCCAGGTCGTTGCATACATATTCCCGTTTAATTCAGGATGGACAACAAAGAGCTCGAGCAAAGTTCTATTCGAATATTGCAATCGACACCACTCGCCTCGGAATGGGAGAAAATCGATTCTGCCGTTGACACTTTTTAATTTGAATTTTTCTTTTTTTAAGTAGTAGCTTTTTGTTTTGTTGGAGTATCGTGGAGCAGCATAACCTTTTTTTAGTCGTTGTTTATTTGTGGATAGTTGTTGTATGCTATTTTCTTCTCTAACATATCTATCGATTAAAGTTTTAAGATGTTGGTTATTTTGTATTTGTAGATATCATGTTTTTACAACACTTATTTCATATTTACCTCTCTTTGTATGATAGTAATCCATAGTATACTTTTATTACTGCAAGTATTTCAAACTTTAGAAATCGTTTCAAGTATGCAGTATAACTCTTTTAAGCATGTATTTTATTTTTTCTAAACTATATTATTTATTACTTCAATTGAAGATGAAAGAGTTAAGTATATTAACGTTATTTAATAATTCGTTTCGATTCCACGAGCTTTTCCCAAAGTTTGAACTCTAAAATTATTTAGTCATAATTCAGAAGGAAAAAGTTAGTTGAGCTAGAACTGTAGAATAGGAGTTATGGCCATCTTATGAAAAATTACAGCCATTTAAAAAAAAAATACCAAATACAAACCAATTAAAAACAAATACTTGTCTAATAATAAACTACTTACCCTTACTTACATTTACACTGAACTTAGCTTGTTATGTACTAATATAATTATAATACTTTCTATAGATATACAAGTTAAAATTTAAAATGTTAAAAACCCCCTATGCAAGCACTTAATCGAGTAATCATACACCAAAAATGCCTTACATCATTTTGGAAAAGAGCTGATACTCTTACACTGTTAGATCGATATTAACCAAACATAGCTAAGAAGCACTGCAAGGAAACTGGCTTTCACATGATAAAAACCGCATCGAAATCGGTCCATGCGTTTGAGTGCTACAATACCACAGACAGACACACACACACAGACAGACAGACATCGACGTCAAACTTGCAACACCCCTCTTTTTGCATCGGGAGTTAAAAAGAATAGCGTTAGCGATTATAGAAATACAATTGAAGAAAAAAAAGTTTTTCTACATCAAGGTAATAGAGTCACGCTGATTTCAGCACAAATAGGCCGGCTCGACCGGGGCGGTACTACCCTCGCACAGACAATCAACGTTAAATGACAGCGATCAGCGTGTTTCGTTCGTGAGTGCGAGACCGGAGGCCCAATGATGCAGAAGCATCACTAGCCCGCCATGGTGTGGGTCGCCATTCTGCATTGTTGCATTGTCTGCATTCGCAGTATGGAGACCACCTGTCTTGGATTCTGCTTATGATTCCCATCAGGCAGAGTAGAGTCATTTTGGCTGGGCCAAATATACAAAAAAAAAAAATTGACGCGTAAAGCATTTTTGCTAAGGGGGTGAATAGAAATCTAACCGAGACATTCTCTGATTTAATAGACCCGATAACTAGCTAAGCCACCAGACCAGTCAATTATTATTACTTTGAGAATGTTTTTGTACAAAAAAAAATGTACCAAAGTGAATATAAAACGTACATTATACGGTCCAGTCTATTTTTTCTCACCTTTACAATACAAGGAATATTAAAATGACGCAATAAATATTTATAAAGGATTTACACTCTGCATTTTCTTTGTTACGTTCTGTATTTTCGAGAAGGTTAGTCGTGTTTCCCGCATATTTTTTTTCTCAAGATTAAATTTTGCAGGAACCTCTACACCTCAATTTTGTACAAAATTATTACTAAGGCTTCATTTTCTCGGTTCATTACTTCAAACTTTTTGGGGTAGCTTAATTTTTTCCCAGTGATGAATGTATTATATTTTTATGAGATGCGGTTAGGCCTCACTTTCTCCTCAAGGCTATTAAGTCAGTCTCCAACTTCAATTTTTTTTAATACATTTTCCATCACAGGCAAAATTTTGTGAAAACCATTCATGTATAATTCAATTATTTCCTCAAAACTTTTTTTATTAATTTTAAATTGAAAACTCCATACTATCGGAAATTGAGTAAGTATTAATGCCTTTCCAATGGCATTGTAAAGTACAGTTTGGTTTCTCATAGAATCTCATCAACAACCCATAACGTCCTACTGCTGGTCTCGGGTCTCCTCTCAGGAGAGGGTTAAGGCTATACGTCCCCACGCTGGCCGAGTGAGGGTTGGGGACTGGCAAGACAACGTTGTGGCTACGTAATCTTTCTGTTGGATGTTTTAAGCCACCCAAAGGCCTCCAACTAAGCTTCACGACTGTTATCCTATGATAACAACCGGAACCGACTGCTTAAAATGACTTCCGAATCACGGAGACGTTCATGGTAACATGCCACTAGCGGTCACCCATCCAGGTACTGACCGTGCCGTCGTTGCTTACCCACGGTGATTGTTTCTGATCACCGAGTTGCAACTGGACTATGAGCACCTCTTCATCTTCTTAGAATCTCTTGAAGAAGAAACATTAATAGAATCTCTTGTACAATGATCTGTGTGATTGTAAATCTATAAAATAATACGTAAAAAAAAACTTTGTACTCCTTTTCATGCAAACGGACGGGCTTGATTTTGTCAAATTTCATATTTGACACATATGTAGTTTATATAGATGAGGTGTGCAAAAAGCTAAAATATAATGAATTATGGTTGAATTTCGACCACTGAGCGACCACTATATGTTAAAGGACCTGAAAGTAAATATATATTGGAGCTTAGTAGGAATCCATTCTTTACAAACAACATCATTCATTACAATCCACACTTAGCCCATAATATGTTTCAGACGAGAAAAATACTCGACTCACTTCCCCGATAATATCAAGTCTTTCAACATTACAATAATTTCTATCATACTCTATAGTTTATGATTACTCTTAGATATAACTTCTTCATATAAAATGTTATTACGGTTGTAATGATTAAGGACTATTTGTTGAAACTAGATTGATGAAGGAAGATTAAGGAGGAAAGTTTTGCTCTTAATAATGTAACGACTTTCATTTATGCGATTCGTTTATAACTTTATTTTTTTGTTGCCACCCGATATTTAATAGATTTATAGGTGACACAGAAAATGATATTTATGGATATGATCGTAGATATAAAATATGCTCGTAAATAAAAGGCAAGGTTCTTCCAGGAACTTTTGTTTGTCATGGATTTAGGGACGAGCAAATGGTTAAGATATTGTCTTGCGATAAAGTAATTGCGAATTGAAATTTAACTTAGTTACTCAATTGATATTTGTAAATTTTTCTCAGGGCTGGGTCTCGTTTTAACTCAGGATACAGTTGTTTCTTCAGGGTTTGTGATAAGCTACAATTAGATTACTTACAGTAAAATGGTGTTACTTAGACACATCAAAGAAGGATTATGACTCTGTGACATCTTTACATCTACCCTTGATTTAAATGGTGAAGTTGCAAGTTTACTTTTACTTAAAAATATTATTAGAGTTTTATTTCTTTCTTTAAGTCTGTATCTAAAAACATGTATGCGATTCCTGATGTTTTCTCAGTCAGAAATCAAATTTCTTCACTCTGTGTGGGTTACGACTATCTGAAGCAATTTCATTACATACTAGCTGAACCCCGCGGTGTTACCCGCGGTTATTGTTGTACCGCGAGTAACGCCATCAAAATCCGTCCAGCCGTTCCAGAGATTACCCGGAACAAACAGACAGACAGACAGACAGATTTTTTTAAACTACATTTTTCGTATATGTATCGTGTATACATACATATGCATTTAGTAAAAAGTGATTATTTTGATATTACAAACAGACACCCCTATTTTATTTATTTGTATGTATAGACAAGTAACATGTCTCACACATATCGTTTGTAATTTCATATGTAAACAAAATTATTTCCTAGGGTCGTTAGTTCTAAGAATAGATTCAATCAAAATGTATTCAGAGAACTAGAGAACATTAGTAATTACATTCCACACAATAGCTGCGATCCAGCCACCTGCAGAGACTTACACGAGTACAATTAAGTACGTTTGTCCCAAATTGTACCATCTTCATTTCTTACCTCCCAAATCCCTGCTCAACATACTTAGAGACTCTGATTATTTCGATATCTAACTCAACCAACACCCAATTTGCTGACTGTTGAATAATGTAAACAATTTATACCATCTTAATAGTCAAGATACCTATGTCATGCTTAAAAGTGACGAGATAAATACGACAGGCACAAGGGTTTCGAACCTTTGTGGCCAATCATTAATATTAATGAAGCTAAGAAATGTTCAGGACCGCATTCCATTAAAATAAGTGAACAGGTGAACCGCACAGAAATGTTTGAATTGGTTCAGGATGTGTTTTATTTTACTTATTTTTCAAGTAAACAATCGCTATGCTAGAACAATGTTCAGTCGAAGTTGAAGTAATTTCTTTAGGAAGCACGAAGTTCCGTTGTCATTTATATAAAGTCAAATTCCAATCTAGCGTGTATATCTATAAATACTTGCCTTACGTGGGAACCACGCTAGTAAATGAGCCGCACTGGAATGATACAACGTAATTCTTTCACTTCATTTCACGAAAAGAGTCATGATCCTGAAGGTACAATCCCCCCAATGTAGGTATCAATTATCGGCAGTAGTAACGTATGTGCTCGTTTGAGTTTTATATTTATATAATAACTAGCTGAACCTCGCAACTTCGTTTGCGTCTTCTCTTGCCCGTAGCGTGAAAATTTTCCCCCGTTTTTAAAACATTGTTCATTGGTGCTCCGCTCCTATTGACCTTAGCATAATGATATATAGCCTATAGCGTTCTTCGATAAATGGGCTATCTAACACTGAAATAATTTTTCAAATCGGTCGAGCGGTTCCTGAGATTAGCACGTTTAAACAAACAAACTCTTCAGCTTTATAATGTTAGTATAGATTATGAAGTGGGCAAATTTGCATAGTAAAAATCAATCTAAACTCACATTGTAAAACATACTAGTTACCATTTTTTAGGTGATAAAATTATGTTACCTTATCTAGTTACTCCCAGTTTCATAATATTCTATGTCTACGTACACAACAAGTAAATGTACAGTTAGAGTAGTGACCATAACAGACAATACCTTTAAATCATTTTTACACCAAGCAACATTTCAATATCCTAATAGAGCGGTATTTTTTACTCGTGACACCCAAGATACTTCAGGTACAGATCTAGTATACAGTATTGTATAAAAGCTGAACGCTGAAACACGTCATTCAATCAATCATAGGCGCGAGTTGCGAGTGACACAACCAGTTTATTCGAAACAGGTAATAAATTGTTCGTGAACAAAAAATACTTGAGAATTCAATATTACCCAACTTGTTTGTAGTTATAATAAGTTTGCATGATAACTTATGTAATAAATAAGAACAGGTATTTTTATGTCTTGGTTTTCGATGAGATCGAATCTGTATAAATAAATAAAACTAAAGTGTCTGTTTGTAATTTCAAATTATCAGCTTTTTACTTAATACATGTGAAAGTATATGCAGTACATCAAAAAAGCAATACCTATTCAAAATGTTTGTCTGTATTTTTCCGGCTAATCTCTGAAAGGACTGAACCGATTTTAACTAAACGTTGACGCAGTTGGCAGTAGGCTGAAGATTTTGAAAATTAATTCAGTGAAATTATTTTCTTAGTCAATCTCCAAGGTAGTTATTGTTACTAATTAAACTAAAATCTATGTGCGACATTCTTGAACGCAGTGACATGATATTATATTCTTAGGTAAAATAAAAAAAACGCACATTTAGCAATATTCGATATCACCCGCAAAGAACTGAACTTTTGAAGTGATATCAGAGCCACTTGGGAACATTAAACTTTTGAACGTGATTCGAAATTTTGGCAAGCACATTCAATCGCTGACTCTTAAACTGATAGCCATATCATCGTGAGGCAACATATATTTCTAAAGTAGGAATACGTAACTCAGCAGTGTGGTTGATTTTTGTCTTATTAAAAATTGATATATACTTAAAGGACCTAACCACCGTCTTTCTTTATTTACGTTGGTGGTAATAGCCTTGCAAAGAAGAGACCTATGTCAATAAAACAATGGACCATTAAAGGCTGTTATGTAATACTAATGTCAGAAAACAAATTGATTTATTTTATGATTAACTCCATATTTTCTTAAGGCTAAAGTGCATTAAAATTTATGAATTTTAACTTAGAATATATTTAAAAAGTAGTGAAGATCATGACATTGACAAACCAAAACCATATTTTAATTGCAATTGACTTCAGCAGTAAACTGAACGATTTGTTCCTAATGAATAAATTGATTAAAATAGCTGTCCATTGTAAACGTTGACTCAAAAAATATTTTCTGAAAGTAAATAAAATAAACATTTTGGCCATTAAAATCCAACTCAACAAAATATTATAAAATGTCGACTTGCGCTGCGTAAGAAATGGAATGGCTTTAGAAAATGGTGCAGTGTATTGAAGTCTTAAATTTTGGATTGGTATTTGAGACAGGATCTCTTATTACAATGATATGTACAATTAAGAGTAGAAAAACCGCCTAATAACCCAGATTATTATAATAATAATTACATACCGGTAAAAAAATCTTGCTTTCGTTTATAATTCTTATTAACTTTTTCGAACGAAGTTCCTTATGCCACGTTGCAAAAGGGGGCTAGACGGAAAAAATTGTGTCGACATAAAAGTTGTAACCACACTTTTTGCTATATTATTGGAACGAATATATCGACTACTGAGATATAAACAATAACTATAACTTCGTTCCATCCGGGTGTCCCTTGACACTCAAGTTTTTTTTTTATGTTTGGCTTTGCCAAAATGACTCTACTCTGCCCGATGGTGAGCATAAGCAGAATCCAAGAGTGCTGGTGTCACCATACTGCAAATGCAGACAATGCAACAACTCAGTATGGTGACCCACACCATGGCAGGCTAGTGATGCTTCTGCATCATTGGGCCTCTGGTCTCGCACTCACCAACAAAACACGAAAGAAATGTATTAAAAATGTAGTTTATATTTATTTCAAGTCATTGATAACCTCGTAGGTTAGCAGAATGCAAAAGTAAGATAATCTCAGCCAGGTCTATGATGGGTGACCTTCCTTAACATATTGAGACCCCTCCGTGCGTGAAAATCCTGGTTGCTGCTCTTCGAACATCTTTTTCAATCGTTACGGGTCGTTGGAGTTAGAAGTCTGACAACAGTTTTATTAGAACTAGAGGTTCTAATCGACTAGTTCTTTCTAATTCTTACAACTTTCTAATCTATCGATTTGTTATTTATTGGTGGAGGTCTGGTGGCAATGACGTTTGACTGCACGGTTGGCTTGCTAGTTGAAGCGGTCGCCACGCCGCTTTCTACTGCGCCAAGTGTCGTGGGTACAAATCCTACTTAGACTATTTGCCGCGATAACCAACATATACGTGGGCGGAGTCGCGGGCAACAACTAGTATGATATCTAAGGTAAATATAGTAGCCTCGATAGTTTCTCGCAATTACTTACAATTGTGTTGTTACTTTGGTACTTCTTAAATACCTACGACCTAAAATATGTACAAATATAATTGTATTACTTGAAGTAATTTTACTATCTTGTTGTGAATACAATATTATAATATCCAGTTTATATAATTACGTTACCATTTAGGAGTTCTACGAAATTGTTTTGTTACAATCTTAATCATATCTCTCTCACTATAACTCTAATTTTAATACTCGTATGAGTAATATTATATTTTATGTACATTACAGACATGCTATATAAATAACCTGAACTTAAGTAATTAGTTCACTTATAAAAAAGGTTTTTTATCAGGAATCAACTAGCAGTTCTTTTAAACCAGTTCGTTTCTTTGGGTTCCATCATTTTCTTGCAAAGATTTCGAGTGTACGTTTGACAAATCTATACTTTTCACTATATCCTCAACTAATCAGAGAACCAGTCGGAGAAATAGAGCGGAAAAATAAATAACAGATCCTTTGCCAGGTTTAAACAGTTCTGACGATGTTTCAACAAAGCTCTTGGACTAAAACAGCTTTAAGCTTGTTTAATTTCGCCGAACAATCTGAATATTGATAGTTCATTGTAAATTTACCAAGATGTAATTAACAAAAACTAAATTATTCAATAAAATAGTATTAGTTTTTCAACTGTATGTCATATCAGCCGTAAGAACTCCACTGCTGAACGTAGGCCTCCCCCATTGACTTCCATTGCGACCGGTGGGTAGCGGCCTGCATCCAACGAGTCCCTACGATCTTAACTAGGTGGTAACCGTTCACCTTGTGGTCAAATCTTCCTACGCTGCGTTTGCCGTCAATTGTATGACCTAGACAAAATATCCAACAAAAATTTTTTTTTAGTTCTCCTCTTTAACACTAATTTTTTCAGCACCTGTGCACCCAGGCCAATCCACTTACAACATTTACAGGTGTCAGGTGCTCAATATGGAACAAAACATAAATTAAACTTTAGTCCTACGGGTGGTATTTTAGTGATGGGATTAAATAATTTATCTCTCGCGTGTATTTCGGGTATCCTGGTTAAGGAAAGGCTATGCCCTTTCTAAAGAATCAAAATATCTCTATGCCAAATTTCATTAAAATTCGTGCAGTCGTAAACGACTGCTAAAGCTAAAGCTGTAGAAACGTAACAAGCAGACAGACAGAGACTTCGAATTTATAATATTAGAATGGAAGTATGGATTACATATTTAATCGACAAGTTTTATGTGAAGACTATGTAAAAATATATACATCCCATCACTAGAATTTGCCGAAGATGCTGAATAAGGAACAAAACTTAAGTTGCAGGCATCTTTGGGGGCTGGTAATAACTTACCATGATGACCCGTCTACTCGTTTGCTCCCTATGCCATAAAATATTTAAGTATATATTTAATAGTAAACAATTACATACACAACCGAATAACACGGGGCTGTTTTAAACCGATCTTCAAATAAAGATGTAAAATTTTTAGTGCTACCTCCGCATTTTATAATCAGATTACTCGTGGATCCAACACAAAATAATTTCATTGTCTCGCTCGGGCGGACGCAACTCTAGAGTTGATGTGTTGGTGGCTCATCTGACAGTATGATGACATTATTAGTTTGAGTGAAAATCGAAATTCAATTTTGAGTGTTGTGACAGTTATAAACGACAGGAATAAAAAGAAAGATTAAAGAGGCTAATACAAATTAGGGATACGAAAAATTTGCTTTGGAACAGTGGACAAGAGATTCACTTCATTATCGGCACAATATTTTACTAAAACCGTTCAGCTGTGTTCAATAAACTTAATATTACTATTTTGTTTTTTTAAATATATGTAGTATATTTTTGTAGTATATATATTTAATTATATGTAGTATATATACATACGATAATATATTGTTTCCTTTTTAAGCGACTTCAAAAAAGGTTCTCAATTTGACAGATTTTTTTTTCTGTTTGTTATCTCAGAACTTTTGACTAGGTGTACCGATTTTGACGATCCTTTTTTTATTTGAAAGTCCCAACTCAATTTGGCCCAGTTCTTGAATTCGGTTTGTTTATATTAAATTTCTCATATTATTAACACAAACAATAGACTTATGAGATGACACTAATACGCGATATTACAAGTATTAATTTAAAATAAAAACTATATTTTGTCTAAGATAATGACAAAGATAGAGAATATCTTTAGAAAATTCCCAAAGTTCTTATTTTGAATAGGTCTATAAAATCACCTATAAAAACTTAGGTAACATAATACTTCAATCTTTGAGAGCTCAGTATCTGCCTATACGTTGTTAAAAGTTACCATACAAGATAAAAATATAACTTAATTAAAAAAATAATTTGTTGAAATGAACATTGTTATGGATTTAATCTGAATTTTAGGGTAAATAGTATACTCTCATAATTCAAAAATTACGCAATAGATCTCGAATAGAAAACAATAGGAATATGAAACGATATAAAACTTCATTATGTGCTTGACTCCTGAACATATAGCAAAGTTTAATTTATTTCCATTAGGTTACAGGTTGGAAGTAAATAAGATCATACATGGATAAATATTTATGTTGTTAGTATGTATATACCAAGTCAATTCATAAAGTCAATGTAGTCATAAACTTTGTTCAATATTGAGGCAGTTAACGTCAGCAAAAGTTGTTCCGTCAACATGTATGTGTTTTCCGTCTATAATGTTTGTTAAGCTTGATGATTTAGTATACTAAGGAGGCTTTCATAACAGTCTTTTAAATAGTTATAACTATACATTTTGCAATACTATTAACTGGTAGGTTACGTGACTAAATCTTTTTTACATAAATCAAGAGTGTTAAACTTAGACCGATAACTAATACCAAGAAGCAACTATTGGTTAAAATCAAATTCATGTACTAATAATCAGATAGATCACCTGATAAAAAGTAACTGCCTTTTAATATAAATTTTATTCACGCCCTGTTAATCTAGTGCCTTGTCACTCTTTGTGTACGCTCAAAATTTGTAGAATAAAGGAATCTCATACACTTAATTACTTAACAGTTCCTGCGAAACCGCAATATCACTTTAAAGAGGCAATCTGTTCTACAAAAAAAAAGATACAGTAGAATTATTTTCCTATTGTTTTATACTATTACAAATATTAGCAAAGCCTTTAATAAGATTATATTACGAAACTCCACAAACGTTGAAAATTATTCACCAAAAATTTTATGGCACTTGGCCGATTCCATTTCCTACTAAAATAATTTCTTAAACTAAAATCAAGACTCATGTTTCTAAAGACTAACCTTTAAAGATTGGTCTTTAGAAATTTATTTAGAACATTTCTATTAATGTCAGAACTGATGATTAATTCGATAGCAAATTCATCGTCTATTATGGCACAAATTGCAATTTTCAATTGAACTTCCATTACAACAATAGGTTCTATAACAAAAGAATTACTTTTACTTCATGGATCTATCAATCACCTATAAAATATTACTATACAATTGACTCGTACCGAAAAATATGTGTGGCTGTTGTAGAAATACATTTTGTTATACGAGCTATATAGTTATATGAAACCATAAATAAAACGGCATCGTTCTGACGGTAGATGTATATTGCGATATTTTATTGCAATTTTATTTAGCGTTAAATGACTGATTACTTTCTATTGACTTCTAATTTCATATCATTTTATCCTTTTCAGTCCTTCATTTATATATGGTACGGTAATAGTTTTTGGATTCGTGTTGGTCTAAATGGGTGGCAGTCAAACAGTAAATATGTTTGTCTTAATATTTAATTTTTGAAATAATTTAGATGGAATTTGCATTTGTTTATTTCGTAATTCTTAATGTATTGCTTTTTCAATAACAACACTTACTTTTATTCTAGTTGTGATGAATGAGTTGCTTCAAAACCACATACAAATATTTATTTACCTGCCTCGGTAGCGCATTGGTAGCGTATGCGACTGCTGTGCTTGAGGCCTCGGGTTCGATTCCCGGATCGGATCAAATATTTGTTAGATCTGCAAAATATTGATGTCAGAGTTTTGGTGTTTTCTATGTATGTATTAACAAAAGAAAAGTATATATGTATTTATATCACTTGTCTAGTAACCATAAGACAAGCTCTGCTAAGTTTGGGACCAGATTGCCTTGTGTGTCAGATGTCCGAAATATTCATTTATTTATAATCTTACTGAATCCTGCAAATATATTACTAGTACTGCTGCAATGTAAGCAATATGAATGATGCAATGTCTAACAAGGAAATTAGATTTGCTAGTAACGCGTCTAGGAACTATTCGCAAGTAATTGAAGTTGTCTTGCCAATTTAGTTTTGTTTGTCTCTCCTTATGAATTCTCTAAATAATTGGTAAATTGTTCAATGCATTTATGATAGCGCGGAATAAAACTCTATAAATATTCCTAAATATGCCATTTTTTATTTCTTTTTACTCGAACTGTGTATTTGTGAAATGTTTTTCATTTCAACCGGATTGATTTGAGAAGGTATGCCACCCGCTTGGACTGAAAGTGGGTGAAAAATTTAAAAATAAATTTCAAGATTTTATTTTTCTGTTATATAAGTTGGCTGCCAAAATGACTGCTCAGTCTGATGGAAAGCATGAGTAGAATCCAAAGGTGGTGGTCAACAACCTCACTGTAAATGCGTGCAAAATCATCATTATCATTACGCTGTGTGTTAACTTCGACCAAACGTTTTTAAAAGCTAACTTCTTTTACAAATACACCTTTTAATAGATTGTTCCATACTTACATGTTACAGATATCAAGTCGTAACAATAAAATTCTAAAAATGAACCGACTGCGTAAAATCCGTAATGGCTCAATATAAACTTTAAAAAGTCACATATAATAGCGTATAGAAGCAGTGAATTGAGTCTTTGCGATAGAATTGTAAAACTATTTATTCTAGCAGGTAATAGTTGATGGTAATACTGCAATTCAACCATCAAAGTTTCACAATGGGTCGGCGATTACATCGTTTGAACGTTGGGCTAGTGCACCGTTTGGATTAAAACGGTGAATCAGATTACTTGCTGGGAAGACTGATTTGTAAGAAAATATAGTACGAGCTTAATCTAATAATAAAATATTGTGTTTTTTTAAATTATCCACAATTTGTTAGTCCGTATGAATTAAAAATAGGTATTGTATAAAAATCATACTGAAACTAATGAAAAGATTCAAGGTAGTTGAATAAAATGAGCATGAATATAATGCTATTTTATTTAATAGCTGTTATGAGTAGAAATTAATCTAAATTCTACGTCAATCATATTGAATGTTGTCATCAAATAACTATCTTACTAACCATTTAAAACATAAGTGCTGTAAACGGTATTTATGAAATTAGTTCATCAGAATTTTTACTACATTAAATTTTATGCCGAGATACGTCATGCTACACGCAATATACGCAACACACTAGTTTCAGCTAGGTGAACAGATTTATCTGCCCTCTGCAGTTTCGCTACAATTCCTTAATAGTGACTTTGTAATTTCAGTTACTTCATCTATTTCCTATATTGCCCAAATCTAGTGATTACTCCGAAATGTTTAAATGTTGCAAAATCAATCTATAAGTACATAAAATACGTTGAAAAAAATCAAAGTCGTACTTCTATCGAAAGAAACCGGGTTATTTTATCTTTCAGATGTTTTTTTGTTTGATTTTTGTTTGATTGATTTCAAAATTTCAGATGTTACATTTTAGTTATTTTCAAATATCCCTACAATTTACTCTTTAAAAAATATTTACACAACCCTATTGTACTATTTCCCTATTGTACACTGTATTGTGGATATAATCCTATTAGAATTTTTAGTTTGTGAATGTGAGTTTTAGGTCTCTGTTTCAGAAAATTATGCCTATAGTTACCACAGGCGAGGTTATTCGGTCCCCGATCCCATTCGGTAATTCCCCGAGACTAATAAAGTTTTCATAGTTATAATATTTGTCTCTTATTTAACTACATTAACTGAATACGTAGTAACAACTAGCAATAGTACAACTGAAAACCAGGTTCATTTTCTCTTCTTGAATTAAAATTAGTATCTTTTTATTATGTGGAAATTTTAATTCAAAAATTCACCCTTACATTTACCCATGTTAGATATTTGTATTTGTGTGATGTTGTGATGCAATCATGTAAATATATATATGTTTTCAAAATTTAAGTAATTAAACTAAACATGCATTAAACGGACAATAAGTCAGTGGAAAGTGAAGCTAAAGATGAATATATAAGTGACATTTTTTCTTGTCTACAAATGATTAGAAGGGCTCTGTTTTATTGTTTTATATTAATTTAAAATAGAGTGCATCTTTTAGTTGACCATATTTAACCATATTCTATTAATTTTGTTAACATGGTCAATAACTGAGATTGATGGTACTGAATTTCTACATATATGAATTTGTCATTTACATTACAACATTTTTAAGTTTAAGTGCGAATATATAATGCAAGTACTTTTAAGCCGGGCTCTTAATAAAATCAGTAGGAACCTCTCTTATTTTCAGCGAAGTATGGCACACTGTGTGGTTTGACACCGTAGCGTTTTAGCCACCGCAAACCCCAGTAGGGTGTTGGCCCGAGGGAGATGCACACGGGAAAAAAATACGTCGAATAAATATATAATGTGCAACGGGCATTATTCCTAAATGCAATATCTACTATTTAGCTTTAACGCCTGAATATTGAAAAAATACAAGTGCCAATATATGTTTTCCACTCAACTTGAATTAAACCCCTATTTGTTTCCTACACGCGACGTTTAAAAAGAATAAATTTGAACTTGAAATTCTGTTACACATTTCGATTTTGTTTAAAAAAGTTAAACTTCAAATGTTACTTTTGCATTTTCCTTTGTTACAAGAAACTTTGACAACCTTGAAATTTCAAAATAGAGTTATTTCTATCATGGGTTACTTAAAATGCGCATATATTTCAAATGTGCATTATTCTCCGCACACTGTTAGAAAAAACATCGAAGCGAATAAAATACGCGTCAAATAGCTAGTTTGAAAACAACATGTAAAATTTATTCATGAGCATCCAACGTTGGAAGTTGCACCGAAAGTGCTGAATCTGAATGTCGCTGAAGGTAGTACGTGATGCTTCCGTTTGAGTGTTGGCACTTCCTTTACTACTGTTGCTGAGAGTGACAAGAGGGGTGATAATTCGAGAATACTCGGAGAATTCTTGGTTGTGTGGATTTTGTGTTGGGGTTCTAATAACATTCTGGATGCAATAATAATATTGTAAAGAGTAACACTTTTAAATTGTAGTTCAAAAAGAAGCATCTTTTACATGTTACATACAATTATACTGATATTAAGAGAACTGATGGTGAACACCAATTTAGCTGCTTAGGTACGTAATGAAGCAAACAAAGCAACGTATAATTGAAAAAGAGATGAAAGTTCTCAATCAGAAAAATTGTCTTATGTCTTCACATAAATTAGATCAATACAATAATCAGGGTAACGCCTTAGATCATGTTTCAGTAATCTATAAACAGTTTTGTATTTCAAAATTTACTTAATGTTAATTAAAAATATGTGGCTAGAGCTTTAAAACAGTGACATAGACCATAAGTAAATCCATATTCATATCTGATATCGATCTTACTAAAATTTGTTTAGGTATGTTTTGGTAGTAATATTCTAAGTTATACTCACGATTGCCAGCACTTGGTGGAACTTGTAAAGATAAATTCTAGAATTAAACTCACTTGTACTCATTCCACTATTTATAGGGGCCCTTATTGCCTAGGCGTGGCATTATTCAGTTTGATACAACAACCCTTAAGTTTAATTCTAGAATGTAAGTGAAAATTCGTTTATAAGATGGTCCAGTAGTACCGCTCGCGTGGCTCAAAATTAGAGACACTCATATTTCCACTTTTCTGTGGCACACTCTCCCTGTTCGCTCTCCCCGTGAGAAACTTTCAGAATTAAATGACTTTCAGCTACGTTATTCAGTCCTCGGTGCGAGTGGACCCAGACCTTTATAATTACTACGTAATTTTTACTGTAATAAGATTTTGGAGGATTTAAATACTCTGGAAAGTAAGCTGCGGGTTTGAATGTTAAAATTACCACAGAAGAAACCTTTTTTACGTAACAAGTTAGATGTGAAAATTAAACTTCCAATAATATAATGAAAGTATTCCAACATGAAATAATGATTTACTTTTCTAGATAATGAACGGTGTAATAATATATGAATAATTGTTCTAAACGAAAACAACTGTTATTAAGAAGTGATGTAAGGCTTATTTTATTCTTTATTACAAAACAAAGTTTATTACTAAGTTAAGGTAAAAAGGAGGACAGTGATATAGCTCACTACACCATATGGTGGTGACATTGCTGACATAGCTTAGATGTCATAGATTTGATTATCAAAACAATGTATAATGATCCAGATCATTTTTTCTACATCTGAATATAAATTACCTTAGAGATATGATATTTAAAATTTACCACATATGATATGATCCGGTGAACCTCGTATCACCTTCACCTATCACCTACTGTTAAGACTGCTCTTTGTATTTTTTCAATCTGTTATCTGTATCTGTACCTATTAAATAAAATAAAATAAAATAAAAATAAAATATTTATATAAAAGTCATAGATCTTAAAACTTATCATGAAACTTATTTTTCTAACAACCAATCGACACTTTTACATTTTTTTTTCTGAAACATAACTGTTTTGTAACAAAACAAACTAAAGAGATCGAACCTCATGCACAATTCTAAACGTACCAATAAATATTTAACCAAGTGACATTTTTATTTCTAAAATACATCAAATGTTTCACAGCTAGGAACAATCTGTACTAGAAAATTAAATTGAATTTTTTGGTATTATCTGTTAGTTGTTATTTGTGTTTCTCATCGTTTAAACCTTCCCTAAACTTCCATCAATATTTCGAGATCGGAATTAGTCAAATCGGTCCAGCCATTCTCGAATTTCAGCATGGCAATAGAACAGCAATTCTTATGTATAGATACTTTTTTCCGCCCGCGGCTTCGCTTACTTCCAATACCTCCAAGAATATGAATATGTGTAATATGGTACAAAGTTTAATGATTCCGAACTCATCTGCTCAAAAAAAGTTTAACTTGCAAAACTGTTTATACAACCTAATTGCAGAATAAATGATTTCATTTCATTTCGATGTTCGGTTTAGTAGTTTTCGCGTGAAACGATAACAAACAAACTTACATTCCCATTCATGATAATTAGGATGCTTATCAGCGGTCATGTTAAATCTTCATTTTATTAATAACTAGCCGACCCACGCAACCTCGTTTGCGTCTTCTATTGCCCGTAGCGTGATAATTTTCCCCCGTTTTGAAACACTTTTCAATGGTGCTCTTCTCCTATTGGTCTTAGCGTGATGATATATAGCCTATAGCCTTCCTTGATAAATGGGCTATCTAACACTGAAAGAATTTTTCAAATCGGACCAGCGGTTCCTGAGATTAGCGTGTTCAAACAAACAAACAAACAAACAAACAAAGAAACTCTTCCGCTTTATATATTAGTATAGATTATAATAAATTATGAAATTACCATAAGGTTACAAACTTAATGACTCATGCAACACTTATTGGTCTAATACCTTCAGCGAGCCGAAGCTAAACACATTTTAAAAAAATGTTAAAGTTGATTAGAAACTTTCGGAGTTGTGAGTAATAACGCGATACGAGATTTATGTTACCGTAGATTAAAATATTTATAATCTTCAAAAAAATATTCAACAATTTTTAGTATCTAAAACGTGACGGATCATGATCGGATTATGATAAAATAAAAGTAAAACAAAATAGAACATTTAATAATTACAATTAAATTTCTACATAACAATACAATAATATTTCATAATTTACTCATGTAACACGTATAATTTTACCCATCAGGACCGTAATTAGTAATTTACCGCAACCACCTCACGTGAACAAAACTCGTTAATAGTACTGTTGAGCGATTATGGGATGTATAATTAATCGATTATAAACATAAATTACTTAATTATTGTGGTGTAAAATAACTAATTAAGTAATTATTAATATTGCGTGTTTACCCTTGGAGACAATTAGACGACACGTTGATTGTAATATTTAATAATGACTCAATTAATTAAACTTAAACTAAAGTTTATATACAATAATATGGACAGGTTTAGGTGGGGGTAACTAGTAACTATTGTTTTCTTAAAGTGCTAAATTGACAATATCTTATTTCTACTTCCTATTATAATATCGTTGCTACGGCACGTAGTAAAACTATTAATGTAGCACGTTGCGGCGTACAGATTTAAACTACTATAATCCTATGGCTTCGCCATAGATATTCCCCCTTTGAAGAGAAAAAAAATATCATTATAATTGGAATCTAACCGTCTGGTGGGAGACTCTACCAGAACGTGTCCTTGTTTCTGTTTTCTTATCTGCTTGCAGCGTTCAAACTCGTGGTTTGATTCAGTATTCCACTGGATAACCGTCTTATCCTTTTTCTTACAATTAATTAAATATTTATTTAACGGTGTTTGATGCTTTTCTGCATGTGGAATACTGCTTCTGTAGAAATTAATCATACCCAAAAAACGTCGTAACTCATTTATCGTTTGTGGTTTAGGGTAATTGTTTATAGCTTGAATCTTTTCCATAGTAGGAGTCAACCCTTGGCTCGTTGTATGATAACCGAGGAAATCAATCTCCGACTTGGCGAATTCGCATTTGTTTATATTTATTGTTATGCCGTTTTTATGTAGGCGCTTGTTATATCTCCTCTAAGTGTTCATAATGTTCCTTAAACTTATTTTTCTGGTTTTGCCATCCTGTATTTGTCAGGAGGTAATGGACGCGCTCGAGGAAATACTGGGAAACCCTTTGTTATTATTTGATGCTGTACTCGGTGCTTTGTATGTAGATTCATTGATCTAGGCTTTTTAATATCTTCATATTTCTCTAATAATCCCTTTATTGGTTCCTGGAGAGGAGCGTTTAACGATCGAACGGATGCAAATTTTTGCTCTCACTATTTCGGCAGGCGTTTCCAGACCTGTTTTTTATCGATCAGTTTTTTCTGTGTATATCCACTAATAATTCATAATGCTCCAAAAAATCGGCTCCCAGGATTGGCATCTTGACGTCGGCAATGGTAAATGTCCATTTAAAGCTTCGGCGCAGTCCTAGGTTAAGCGTTAAAACGCGTTCCCCGTATGTATTTATAGGGGTCCCTTTCACGGCGAATAATTGGTATTCGCATGCTTGGCTCTCATTATTTGTGCTATTTATGACCGAAATGTTAACACCCGTGTCGACTAAAAATCTATAACCACTGTTTGAGTCAGTTATAGTTAGACGGTTTGCTGGGTGGATAGCACAGAGGCCCGTCGTATTCTGTGCTAAATTTAGTTTTCCGATAGCCTGTTATTTTTAATTATATTCCATGAACAAGGCTTATTGCATTTATATGCATCCTGCTTGAAACGATTATGAAAATAACATAATCCATTATGTGAGTTTCTGTGGCGCGACCTTGACCGTGAATGTGACGTATGTCGTGTTTGGTATTTGCTGCGTTGCATAGGTTGTTTCTCGCGTATGCTGCGTAATGCATTTATTTCTATTCGCATGGCTTCAAGTTGCGACGATATGTTTGTAACTAGGTTAATGTCAAACGCTGTCTCTTGAGTATTTTTCTTGTTGTAGGTCAAGTTTTCGTATATTTTATCGGCTAACTCGCTCAAGTTTTCTAACGATATTTTGTTTGTAACTGATAATATCGCTGTTAGCGAAGCGGGGAGTTGCCTTAGCCACAGCAGGCGAATAGTGTCGTCGTTTATTTTTCCACATCCAGCTTCCTTCATTTTTCTCCAGAGCTGGGAAGGCTTCTGGTCTCCAAGGTCCATTTCTGATAGTAGTCTGTGGAAACGTCGGTGTTCGCTCTCTTCGTAGCAGTTTATTAGACGTTCCTTGATGGTGGAGTACTTATTTTCGCTGGGCGGGTTAGTTAAAATGTCACTAACTTGATGGACGAACTCTTTTGGTAGTTTGGATATTACCATGTTATATTTGTAATCTTCGCCCTGTTTTTGTGGTGCTATTATTGCTTCAAACTGGGCGAACCATAAACGTGGGGAGTCTGTCCAAAATTGCGGTAGTTTGTCTGTGACCGTGATAGCAGCAACTGATTCGCACCCAGTGTCGCCTCTTGAAGGAGTTGTTGTCGGAGCCATTTTTGGGATGTGATAATTTCGTAATGCTATTGTTCTCTAGATTCACTGCTGAAGACCTAATAGGGTTCCGGTCGTCCCGGTATTATATCAGCACTAGAAACCAATAGATCACGTCGGGGTCACCAATTATTGCGTGTTTACCCTTGGAGACAATTAGACGACACGTTGATTGTAATATTTAATAATGACTCAATTAATTAAACTTAAACTAAAGTTTATATACAATAATATGGACAGGTTTAGGTGGGGGTAACTAGTAACTATTGTTTTCTTAAAGTGCTAAATTGACAATATCTTATTTCTACTTCCTATTATAATATCGTTGCTACGGCACGTAGTAAAACTATTAATGTAGCACGTTGCGGCGTACAGATTTAAACTACTATAATCCTATGGCTTCGCCATAATTAACAATACTTGCAGTATTTATATATAAATGTGGCTCCGTCCGTGTGTATGTCGGTTATCGCAGTAATGTCGCCTTTCCTTTCTAGGCGACAAAGTATTTTCTTAACAAATTTTATTTAAATAGATAAAAATAGAAAAGGAGGGAGGAAGAAAACATATCTACATTTTCACTGCATACAATTTTCTTTTGTTTTTTGACAACACCAAAATCTATATCTATACTAATATATAAAGCTGAAGAGTTTGTTTGTTTGTTTGTTTGTTTGTTTGTTTCTTTGTTTGAACACGCTAATCTCAGGAACCGCTGGTCCGATTTGAAAAATTCTTTCAGTGTTAGAAAGCCCATTTATCGAGGAAGGCTATAGGCTATATATCATCACGCTAGGACCAATAGGAGCGGAGCACCAATGAAAAATGTTCCGAAAACGGGGGAAAATTATCACGCTACGGGCAATAGAAGACGTAAACGAGGTTGCGTGGGTCGGCTAGTTAGGAATATTCCTTTATATGTAACTAGCTGACCCACGCAACCTCGTTTGCGGCTCCTATTGCCCGTGACGTGATAATTTTCCCCCGTTTCTGAAACATTTTCCATTAATGCTTCGTTCCTATTGGTCTTAGCGTGATGATATATAACCTATAGCCTTCCTCGATAGATGTACTAGCCAACACTGAAAGAATTTTTTAAATCGGACCAGCGGTTTCTGAGATTAGCGCGTTCAAACAAACAAACAAAGTCTTCAGCTTTATATATTAGTATAGATAAACGTACATAAAACAGATACAAGAACACCCAGACTCAAAACAAAATATTTATTATTTATTTAAACTTAATGCACGTCTGTACATATAGTAACAGAGCTACTGAACCTTTCGAGTTACGGTGTGTCTGTAAGGGTAGAAATTCTTGTAGTGATGAGTCATAGCATGATAAGTGCGATAACAATCGCCTGCACCTCAGCCCTGCATACCGTCAAGTAATATGGTTTTGAAAGTTTAATAAAAATAAAAAATAAAATTTGGTCCTGTAAGCCTGAAATTTTTATAGGGTTTAGTTCATTCATTGAGAAGTTCAAAAACAAAATGACAGGCGATTCCGATGAGCATAAGTGTAAAGTTCAATACAAATAAATCAAATTGGAGTCTATTTGTAACATAAAAATAACCGCTTTTAAATAAATGCATATGTATGTATACACGATACATGTACCAAAATATTTTTTTTTTTAATTTTTGTCAGTCTGTTTGTTCCGGGTAGTCTCTGGGACGGCGGGACCGATTTTGACGGGACTTTCACTAGCTGATGATCCAGGGAGCAACTTAGTATACTTTTTTTAGACTAGCTTTGTCCCGCGGCGTTACCTGCAGTTGTTGTTGTACCGTCGGTAACACCGCGGGGTAGCACAGCTAGTAAATTATAATAATAAGAGTTTCTAGAGTTTTAAGATCTAAAGAAAGTAAGTACAATGACAGGTGGTGCTGCTTACCATAATTCCTTGATAGTTGAGGAGAAAGATATCACTGGAGTGCGAGGAAAAATGTGTCTGAGCACACTTGGTCCGTCCTAATGGTTTCTCAATTCGACCGTATTTATATATTTAAGAAATGAAACAAGTTAAAGAATTAGGACGATCACCTGACATTTGATTGGGTTAACTGATAAACCAAAACTCGTTGACCAATCCCTTATGAAGTCCAAGTCATTGTTGACTTTCTCAATGATGTATGATATGTCCTCAATACTTGACTGCGAGAACAGTTGTAAGTTATCAGCGTACAGGTGATACGCACACTGAAGGTGTTGGGTTACGAGATTTATAAATATTGAGGTAGTAAGAGTAATAATATACCGCCTTGAAGGATGCCACAAAAACTCGATGACAAGTCATCGTTAAGTACACACTGTTGGCGTCCCTGAAGATAGGAGGAGAATTTTCCAGAGCTACTAAGAAGATCATAAGCTAGCAGAGGATGGACAGTAGGACATCGTGACAGACGGTATTGAATAATAATAAAAATATTTGGCATTCGAGAAATCGATCAAGACCAGCACTGTGACTTTGGTATTCTCCAAGCCCCTGCACACTAAAGTTCATTTAAATCGTTAAATCCGTTTCTGAAATTCAGATACTATTTTAAAAAAAAATACTTGTTTAAAAGAATTAGATAGGTAGATATAATAAATAAATAATAATTATTACGGATATCTAACACACAACGCCATCTAGTCCCAAGCTAGGCAGAGCTTGTGTTATGGGTACTAGACAACTGATACAAATACATATTAGTATTATTTTTTGTAGATACATACATATTATACATAGAAAATACCCAAACTCCGAAACAAGTATTTGTAGATCATACAAACATTTGGTCCGACCCGGGAATCGAACCCGAGATCTCATGATCAGCAATAAGTTTTTATTGATTTCACATGTGATAAGCTTGTCATGTTGATGTTTTTCTAAAGATTCGCCTATAAAGCTTTAGGTAAATAAATAGAGTAATAAGAAATATAGTGTTCAGTACTTTTTATACGCCAAGTGAACAGCGTAAGATAATAAAATAGTTTTTATTTGTTTCCACAATTTGTTATTGCTCAGTTTCGGGTCATAATATATCACTTCGTTCATCAAACTTTATCAAAAAGCAATAACCGAATGGTTTTTCATAAAACTTTACGAATAACATATTATGGGAGTTTTATAAAAAAGAGTTCTTGAAATACATGTGCTTTTCATGCCTCGTAATTTTTTTTTTATTAGTTTAATTTCGTCTATAGAAAAAGTACTGAAATGTACAAGAATGCTTCTAATAAATAATTCACATTGTTATTTTTATTTATTTTTGTCCTGACAATGAAGTTTAATTTACAACATTTGAAACTTTTCCATAAGGTAGATTATACGTAGTTGAATCCTCGTTGTCCTAAAATAATATGAAATGGGCGAATTTTCAGGCTCAGTATTATCAGTGAAAACTGGTCCTGTGTCAGTTATATCACTTTATAATGAAAATATTGCTGATGAATATGCTTAGAAAACTGATTATCATACAGAATATCCTAGTTTTTTACCACTTTAATTCCTTTAAAATATAAAAATCTCTCACACTAAGAGACTACTCTCCTGCATATTGGGGGACTATACAGACAGCTGACCCACGCAACCTCTTTTGTGTCTTCTATTGCCCGTAGCGTAAAAGCGTAGCGTTTTTGAAACTGTTCATTGGTGCTTTGGTCCTATTGGCCTTAGCGTGATGATATATAGCCTATAGCCTTTCTAGATAAATGGGCTATCTAACACTGAAATGATCTTTCGAATCGGACCATCGGTTCTTGAGATTAGCGCGTTCAAATAAACAAACAAACTCTTCAGATTTATAATATTAGTATAGATTCAAATATTTACGTTAACCAATTTATACTGTAATTAATTTTATAACTAACAAACTTTGTTAGCAAAACAACAAAATTATGTAGTTGTTTTTTATTGTCAGCAATTTAAAGTAAACAACTTCAATATTGACATTTGGATACGAAACTTTATACAGAAATAACAATTGTTTGATTTGTGTTTAGACAAACAGAAAACTTGAGAAGGTATTGAAAACACAATTATGAAATTAATAACAATTGTCGTTGTACTAAATTGTTGTCTTGAAGTTATTCTTAATTGAATGAAAACAATTGTAGTGAAGAATATTTTAGATTTCTACTAAAATTCTCTTTATATTTATTTTAAATGGATCAAAATAATAGAATAAACGTATTCTAAGTCTAAGGTCAGGTCAATATTTAACTTTATGAGAGGAAAGATCAGAAATCTGCTTGGATTGTATAAGTAACTTTAAGCTTCGGCCAAACCTGAGCGACCAAAGCGACTGCGAAGCGGGAGCGTCTGCCGCGCGGCGGACGCTGCCCCTACTTATTTATGGCACCGTGCACACCTACGCGACCACAAAGCGGGATTTTGTGTCAGACGTGTGTAAGTGCAGGAAATTTATCTACGTTATTGTTAAATAATTCGTTCTACGATGACTACGAGTACAACTGATAATAAAACAGAAATGTTCATTAAAAAAGTGAAAAGATATCCCATCATATACAATTTGAAGAACAAAGACTTTAAGAATTTACGCAAAAAGACAGACAAACATTTTAAAAAAAATTGGTATTCGTACGGTATATCGTATACCATACATATGCATTTATCTGTATGGATAATACTTTTTACAATAGTCTGTCTGCCTGTTTGTTCCAGCTGGATTGATTTTAACGGGACTTTCACTGATAGGTAGCTGATGATATAAGGAGTAACTTAGGCCATTATTTTTAAACTAGCTTTGCACCGCGGTACGACAACAACCGCGGCTAACACTGCGGGACCCAGTACCAGATAAAGACGAGCTGCTTTAGTGACTAGTGCTCACTAGCAAATGAAGTTCGCGATTCGCGTCGCAGGTGTGCACGATAAGTACGCGTCGTAGAGGCTCCCGCCTCTCGTCCCACTTCCCGCGTCACTGACGCTCAGGTTTGAACGAAGCCTTAAGTGATCTGCTATTATATAATGTCGCCGCTCAATCTATGTATCTTAGTCTTTACGAGTCAGTTAAGAAAACGCAAAATTTCGAGAGCATATTTCTAAAACAAAGCGAAATAAAAGAAAACTGATAATAATTTCAATATTTTACAATAATCACTTCTAAAGAAAAATAAAACGGTCTATGGACAATAACTTTACTATTCTACAGTCTGTAACAAAAGTCGTTTGTTCGAGATACCGCCTACGGTGACGTCACATTAATGGCACCCGTAAATTTCCCGCCAAACATTGTCACAGGCCTCTAAGTCATAAGTGCCAGACTGTTGCCAACTTACTGCGGTTTAAATTTTGAAAGATTTATTAACGAGGCACTGCTTATGGGGTTTGACATTGTTGAAGTTTATTTTTCTTGTTTACGGCAGTTTCAATTATGTTTGCCAAGTTGGAAAATGGAGATCGTTGAGATTTTTTTAACAAAAAAGTGTAATTTAGTTCAAGAATCTACACGATTATGGTACAATATGAATACTGCGATCAAAAATTTCTAAGATTGAAAATTTTTGTTTTTCTTTTGCCGAGCAAGAAACAAAAAATGTTAATCATAGAAATGTTTACCAAATCATGTCTGAATTTTAATTAAAAAATATTTTATTTTAATTATTAGACAGTTCGATGAGTTTTATTTGGATATGCTCACGTGCGCCATATTTGTTCGAAAAAGGGTAGAAAGATTTTTTTTAGGTATTAATATTGAATACAGACTAAAAATGTATGCTAAACGTTTATTCTTCTAAACGGTTTCTTACAAAAACTTGCCTTGAAACATACCAGCCTTAAAATCTTGTTATTCAACCAACAAAACATAATTGTATTCAGGTTTTCGTGGCTTTTGCACATACACATAGTCTTATTATAGAGCGGGATGCGACAAAATTATTTAAAAATCGTATAAACCGTTCGAAACGTCGGGAAAGACAAGTAATCGTAACCATCTAAGTAATTTTATTGCGAGAAACCGCTTTACAATAAAAACTAAGTGTAGGTATATAAAAAACACTACAGATATCCATTGTATTATATTTTCGATTAGGTACACATTTCTATTTACAGTCTCGACTACTAAATATAATAGTATAGAATGCTCAACTGCTAAATATCACATATTATGTTGAGATTTAAAAGAAAATCTAAATATACAAAAATGTAAAAAATAATAATAAATAAATAAAAAATGTATGTACGCGCATAACTTCCGATCGACTACATCACATTGTATACTATTTTTTTCTATATTATGTTCGTTATTGTTAGGACAAAGTTTGTATAAATTAAAATCTAAGATTAACGGGGAATTTGTTTTGTCCACGACCAACTACTAAAAGCAACATTTATAGAAATTTAGAAAATACTAGCTCAGCTCCGCGGTATTACCCGCAGTTATTGTCGTACCGCGTTTGTTCCGTGTAAGCTATGGAACGGCTGGTCCGATTTTGACGGGACTTTCACTGGCAGGTAGCTGATGATTCAAGGAGTAACTTAGGCTACTTTTTTTTTACTAACTTTGTACCGTTACTCGCGGTGCAACAATAACCGCGGGTAACATCGCGGGGTACAGCTAGTATTTTATAAAACTAAAGTTCTAAAAATACTGTATTGAACTTTTCATAAATTCAACACCAAATGTCAATTTTTCATCTTCTAACATCAACTACTTTTAAAAGAAGAATGGCTCATCGTTATGAATAACCTCCTTTCTTCCTTCAAGAAGACAGCATTACATTATAACATGTAATGAAAAATGTATTTTATACAAGAATTTTATGGTACAAAACTTATGGGCGTCGTAATCTTAAAATGTCATTCGCGGTTTTTTACATGACTGAGTTCTTTTACTAAATGCGTGAGTATAATAAGTCATAAAAACGAAATGACTATATAAAGTAACATCGTTTGCTAAGATACCACGGTCTCACAGAAAACCTATGTAAAACAGCGCTTGCGCTGTGTTTCACCAAGTGAGTGAGGAATTCGGAGGCCCATACTCCAAACCCTTTCTCCACCCCCAAAGGCCGGCAACGCACTTGTGATGCTTCTGGTGTTGCGGGTGTCCATGTGCGATGGTAATCGCTTACCATCAGGCGATACGTCTGCTCGTTTGCCCCCTATTCCACAAAAAAAAGATCAACTTTTTTTGGAAGAGTAAAAATCTTACAAATGAGTATACGAAATATAAGATTGTGTGAGTATTAGTCTCGAGAACAATAAATGAATTGAGAAAGGTATTGAGAATTTTAGTACCGATCAATAAATAGTACCAATAAAAATATTTATTTGCCCAAATACTTGAACGAATTTTTAATAAAAAAGCCTATTATATCTTAGACGAAATATCTAGTATACTGTAAAAGAACTGGCCTAACACCTTCTGAGTAAATATTATGTCTATTACCGTTTCTTTGTTTTGTGAATCAATTTGAGATTCGTTAAATTTTACTTACTTCGCTGCCTCAGCGACCCAAAGTGCGTCTTGGCCTCCGACAATAGGATGCGCCATTCTTTCCTATTCTGTGCCAACTTAGACCAATCGGACAATTTCATCTCTTCCATGTCTCTGGCAACCTCTTCTTGTCAGCGGTATCTGAGTCGACCCAAAGGCCACCGCCCCATGGGCTGCTCAACACAAAATTTTATTGAAAACGTCTGCAGTACAATTGGCTTTTTCGTACTTATCTAGTCCCACATACTAGTTGTAGTAAATTGCATCTAGGCTTATTTAAGGTGAAATCTACGCGAACGTTTCTCACTTTGACCACAACTCACTAGTCGCAAGAGACAGTGCAAGAGTTGTTAACACACCTTCAATTTAGTACTTGTTTGTTTTATGAAGGAACCACTCTAATGTACTTTGCGAAGTTGGATAATAAGGGCTTTGCCTTCAGTATAATTTGGTTACAGGTGTACAGAATTAGAGAAACACTAAATTCTAGATATATTTCAGTATGTTCTCCCGCGGTATAGGCATGGCATAGCATCAATGGAGGACCTGAAAAAATAGAGGCTGGTCCCACCTTAAAGTTAAATTTTATTTAACAAGATAATTAATATTATTTTTTCCACTTTACTAAACTGGTTCAATTAGTAAGAGCTCCCCTTTTGTCAGTCTATTTGTTGACTATTAAACAGTATTTTTTAAAAGATCGCGAGTGATCTATAAACATATATGAAACGGACACAAATAACACCCAGACTCGGAAGAATAGTCTGTGAATCACACAAGGTGTTGTCCAATGTAGATCTGGAATGTATAACACTCAACGTAGAAAAAGTTTACGAAGTTTTCGGTGCTTACGTCATTTTGGTCTCGAGATAACTATCCCTAATGATACGCGTTCTAGCGCTGTTTGTTTTCATCGTTTGTTATACGACATAACTTATGACAAACCGCTCCTGCGTGATACCTCACTATTAGTTAATACTCGATTATACTGTTTATAAAATTTTAATACCTTCGTATCTGAAGAAGAATACTCCAACAAATAAAAATTCTGATGTGTGTGTATGTCTCTCCCTTCAATCAAATTATGTTACATATTCCTGAAACAACCTGATATTTTTCCATCAAGTCCGGTTTTTCCTTACTCCATACGGTTTACCAAAACAGCTTATTTAAATACGACACCAACACCTTTAACCCTTTCACGCAATATATTTTTTTTATAATTTATTTGAAAACCCGAGAGTCAAATTTCCGGGCCGGAACCTGTATCCTTTAACCCGGTGACAGATGTCTTCATTTAACGAACCAACCGGTCTCTTAAAATGACACCGGTCGGGGAAATTCAGTACAATGTTTAGGTAAACGAGCTCGCTTGTCGAAAATGTAATGACGTGCTCTTGCTTCTTTGTAAGGCTATATTTGTTAGGTTGATGTTTCAACAGGTCTATTAGTAAGGAGATACATCTTCATGGCTAAGGCTCTTCTTGAATTGGGGATTATGTTCTTAACTGGCACTGTATTTTGTAGAATAATTTAGCATTTTCAGAACATAAATAAATTATCGTGCCAAATTTAGCTGTCGAAATATATCTTAAGACAGCGAGTAATTAATGCATGTACAGTAAAATGAAATGGAAAATCTAGTAATTTTGAAACGTTTGTCTGAGTTAGACTGAACTGAACATTTTACTCCTTTGAAATAAACGATTAAGTGAGGTTGACTTTCGAAGCAATAAAGCAGGTTCTAAAACATTTTGGTAAACAACGTATTTATTCACCTATTGTACAAAAAAAACAACTAGAAGTATATATTAGACATTTATGAAATTCTTTTACCCTTAGAAAGCCATTAAAAATCTTAAAATCTTACTAAGAATAATACATTGGCTGATACCTGTGGTTACGGATTAATGACACCGAGTGGCACCATCACTTTTCATCCCGTGAGTGTCGTACGAGGCGGCTAAAGGAATAAACTACGCAGCAAATATAACTGCTTAGAGAAGGAAAACATGAAACCTATATACCAACCCGATTGTCTAACGGGGTACAATAGACCAAAACATATTTTGCTAAGGAGAGGGTTATGTCCAGCAAAGACTTTTAAAAACTGTTGATGAGTACAGATTCCTGGTCATTTATTTATGCCAGATGAGGTCACTGGCCAACAAAATAACTAAATAAATAAATATTTCGAACATTTAACACACAAAGCCATCCAGTCCCAAACTAGGGCTTGTATTATGGGTACGAGACAAGTGTTATAAATACATAAATACTTTTTATTGTAATTACATACATATTATACTTAAAAAACACCCAAACTTCGAAACAAATTTGCAGATTACACAAATATTTGATCCGACCCGGGAATCGAACCCGAGACCTCATTCACACATTCGCGTGCGCTACCACTGCGGTAACTAGGCAGTCAAAAAAACACGTTCAATTCTTTTCAAATTTGTCCTTGTTCCAAACTATGCAACTAATTGAAACACTGTTTTATATTTTATTTGAAAATTTTGGGAATTATTTGAAACAAAGTAATATTCATTTGTATCAATCATTTAAAACACGAAATTGTTGTCTGCACTATTTCTGGATCGATACGATGACGTTTAAACCTCAAAAAAAGAGCGTACATAACTAAGAGAGCGCCTCTAAGGCCGCCTAAACAGCATGCCGGCAGGCGTCATGACCGTCGAATTTAGACACCATGGGTATGTTGCCTAAAATCGTTAGGCCGCTGGCATCTGTTACTGGAAGCTGCAAAACATCATTTTAGTTATAAATAGCCCGGCGGTCATGTCGTAGGGTTGTTCGTACGGCACTGCCAATGGCACTGCTGCCAGGCTTGCGCTGACAGGAGTCTTAACGTCAATCTATACTAATATATAAAGCTGAAGAGTTTGTTTCTTTGTTCGTTTGAAAACGCTAATGTCAGGAACCGCTGCTCCGATTTGAAAAATTCTTTCAGTGTTAGATAGCCTATTTATAGAGGAAGTCTATAGGCTATATATCATCACGCTAAGACCTACAAGAGCGGAGCAACAATGAAGAATGTTACAAAAACGGAGGAAAATTATCACGCTACGGGCAATAGGAGACGCAACGAGGTTGCGTGGGTCGGCTAGTTCTCTATAAGATAAGAAAGACGTACCTAGCGTTTCATAAAAAAAACTTTTTATTAAAAAAATTATAATATATGTGTTATAAAATAAATCAACAAATTAAAGTAATAGACCAAAAAACAAATAAAAAAAAAAGTTTAGATTTATCATTCCCAAAATAAATGAAAGTTACCATCGAATTCACTCGCGTGTCGCGTAAACAATTTATTGGATAATTTGTTTCGAATTCAGTTACTCAGCTGCAGCTGATAACGCGACAAAAGATTGATTGTAATAAAAGTGCAAACTGTTACTACCTTAAATAATAAACTCATTTGAAATACTACTTTAGGTTTAGCTATTTCTTTTATCATAGGCTTTACATGCCTAAAACTTGTCTATCTATTTTTTAGGAATAGTACTATTGATAAAACTGCTTTAGTAATGTTAAGAAAATATAACCGTTCTCAATTCGTAATTCTATATTCACGTCGTCACGAATTGTCATAACTTATACAATTACTTTCTTAGTTTTCTCCAGGACGTTCACTTCAGATTTAAATCATAAAAATATAAAAATTCGATTCTACAGGTATTCAAGCAATAAACATGAAAATAAGGCCACAGCTTAATTACCAGTAGTTATTCCTGATCATGGTAGCGACCACGGTAACGCAGGTAAAGGGAGTGCCAACCGACTGACCCTGCCTCCTTATATTTGCGCTAAATGTTTTTCAGGAACTGGATGCAAGAAGCTCAAAATTAATCAAAGTGGCGTGTAAAGAGAGAAGCCATTATTCAGCAGTGGATTGCAAAAATCTGGTGATGTGCTGAAACATAATCACAGTAAAAAGCTGAATTAAGAATCATTTTTTCATGAATACATAAAATGTGGATAAAATAAACTTACTTCTGATTTAGAAAAATAAAATTTAGAATATAACGTATAGCTTGCTTATAAGCTCGTTATTGAATTCAATTAAAAAAATAACTTACTCTGTGATAAAAGACTGCAAGCATAAAAGGTCGCAAATAATGTATATCTCTCCAATCAAGGCTTTTTATCATTTAATGCACCTGTATTTAACATTTTTGATATAAGGGACTTAACGAAATCTTTTAATGCAGTATGCTACGTGAGCCAAAAATAAAGCAGGAAAATTGAAAATAAACCTGGAGTTTTAATAATACCAACCAAAAGAGTGTTACATTATATTTTGCAGTATATTCTGAGGTTTAATTAATGCAGTAGATCACCGAGTCGTGCTTGACATTTTTTTTTGTAAATATTTTAAAACAAATTCTAGATAAATCGATTTATCGTCACTAAAACCGTTTGCATAGTAAATGTCACAAAATCGTTAGGGCTGTTTCTGAGATTCAGATTATAAACATATATTTGCTTGTTTATAGATATTATATTTTGGCTGTTTGTTTATACCACAACAATCAGTAATTTTTAACTGATTTCAAAAAAAGGAGGAGGTTTCTCAATTTGACCGTATATTTTTTTATTTTTTTATTTGTCGTTTATGAACCGATTTCGATGATTCTTTTTGTAATGGAAAGGAGATGTCCCAACGGTGGTGCCATGATCAGGACATTAATATCTGATGATGGCATCCAAGAGAAATCGAGTCGAAGCTTGAAGTCGGTTTTATTTTTGTTAAAATTGTACTTGCTCTACTAAGTCTTTAGAGCTGTACTCAACTTCTAAAGTAATGTTATTATGATAAATTTAGCGTTATAATTCACTCCGAGATTGAGAAGACTAACTTTTCTGAGTGACCAGTCGGACTAGTATTCAGCTACCCTGACTGATAAGCTGGTGGTTCTGAGTTTGATTCCTACACATAGTAAATAATTGTGTGATGAGCTTAATTCTTTGGTCAGTGTTTGAGTTTCAGTGTGTTTGTAAACATTCTGGTTATCATAGCTCTATTTAGGTTTTTTAACGTTTTAGCTGCCAAAATTACTTTTTACTTTACTAAGCATGAGTAAAATTCCAGAGTAGTGGTCACCATTGTCACACCACCTCAATGCAAACGCGGACAGTGCGGCAGTGTGGTGACTCACACTATGGCGGCTTAGTGAGATAGTTTTTCATGCCCCACTTAAAGAACCCGGGATCATAATGAGAGGGGAACACGAGGGAAATACGTTTGAGATGTGTAGAGCTGTAAAGTTATTAAAAACTGAGAGATTCTCCCCAAAAAAGACGGCACAATAGAGGAAAAATTAACAAACAACAACAATGTTAACAGTTCCGGCTACAAGTATAATAAGTATACTGGTCGCGAAACATGGACGTCAAAATGGACGTCATTAGTTTAACGTGCGCCACAAAGGTGCAGCACCCACTTGGGATAATACTAGAACATTATTTGACTCAACACATGTAATAATTTTAGTTTTAGAGCTCGTGATTTGTTTTAATTAAATTTTTTTAGTTGCAGCTATTCCTTCAAACTTGTACAATAAAGAATTGGAATAGAATTTATTTAGTGAAATTAGTTTACACTGCTAGGCGAGATGAGTTTTATAGGTAGCAAATGCAGGTTTAATTGAGTTCATTTTGTAGATATGGTAAATTTAGAATACGTGTTTAATTCTCCCAGTTCAATACACTTCTAATTAATCAACAAATAGGCCATTCTTCGTATTGGAATAAAAAACAATCTTGAGAATTATTCAATGTCATCAGCAAGATAATGCTGAAAACATGGCTTAAGAAACACATAAAAAAACAGTCATGTCATCATACTTTAAAACCCGTAAAAGAGAATATCAACAGTCCTCCTCACGTCGTTATCCTCATTACTAAGAGTCGTGAATCCCAAGGTTTAGGGTGGTCTTTTGCCGGACATTCACTCACCACTTGTTCTTCTCCTTTATCTAATGAAGAGCAACATATAGGTTGGCGTCTAAGGCTGTTCGGATCTGGTCAGTTCACCTAATTAGACTACTTCCTTTTAGTCTTTTGCCGTCAACTTTTCCAGTGACCATGACTTGCTCGAGGTTGTCCCCTTCTTTCTATCAACAGTGATGTCACGTTAATACATAAATGTAAATATTATTTATTGAAAAATGTATAGATTACTAAGCCTAGAATACTATCTTTTTTTATTTATTATTTGTACCTAAAAATGCAGGTTTGATCTTATCGATCGTTTTTGCACTAAGCTCGAGGCTTGTGTCGCGGCAACAAGACCAGATTTTACATTATTGGTGCTAATTCTGTTGTTCTAAAATACCTCCAAACAATACCAGAAATCAAGCCAAAAATTACTTTTTATCAAGTCAAATGACGTTCTTAAGATTGTCTAAAAAGATAATTTCGGTTTTTGCTTTGCTTAGTGAAGCAACAACAGAAAGTAGCACCATAGCATCACTTTGAAAAGGACAGCAGCTCTAGCTAATAGAATATTTATAGATATAGGTATTTTAGGTACTTATGTAATTTAGTTGAGATAGAATATAAAATAAAAACAAAACAAGTTTTAGAATAGTTTAGAACAAACAAATTAAAACTAAAATAAAAGCCTCTTTAATTATATTTGGTTTTATTAATCTACTTAGAAAGTGTTGGCCCTTGGAACCATTTACATTGGACAACGGTGCTTACTGTCTGATTATCGTACTTTTTTTTTTCGGTCAATTATGAGCACCATTAGGCAAATTATGTCAAACGAGACGTCACTTGTCATTGTCCTATATTATTGTTTACTTTATATCAGCACTTATTTACAAAACAAGTTTAATTATGTTTTACAAAAATATTGTTCTGTAATTAATACTTTGTAAAGTCGTCTGAAATACAACGTCTTTTCATACAATTGACTCTCACAAACTGTCGCTCCAAAAGTCTTTACAACAACTTTTATCGCTGTAAGTAATTTAAGATCATCAGCGAATAATAGACACGTGGCGTTTCTAACGACACCAGCGATGTAATTTATCATAATAATAAATTGTAACGGCCCCAAATTACTGACTTGGCTCACGCCCGATCTCGAATGTTAGGGTTGAGATTTATAGTCAGCCTATTCCAAATACTGCCTTCTGACGTTAGTGTTCGGAATCACAGAAAGAAATTAAGCAATTTAGGTGTGGATGTCTTTGTGCATTATTCAATTATTTTTATGAGCGAAGCGTAAAAATAATATTTTCGTAGGACAAAATACAAATCTATGTTGTAAAAAACAACAGAAAACGGAAGAAACTTAATAGGTCTTTCCTCATACAAAACATCAGCATTGGCTTTTATGCTGCATTAAAAGTTACTGTGTTTAAGTAGACTTAAATGTTCAGTGACATTCACAAGTCGAAAGCAAAATACATAAGCAAAAAATAAAGTAAGTTATAAAAATGAAACATAACTGAAACGTGTAAATGGAGTTTGAAATAAAATATCGTTTGACATAAGCTGAAACGTGCCATTCAGAATATTAAAGGTAGCGGATATAAAGACCAGGCTGAGCCTAGCAAATAGCGATTTAGAAATAAAACGTGATACATTCCGTAATTTGGTATTTTGATATAAAATTTAGTAAGTACAAGAATACGCAAGGGAATAGGTCTTAAAGCCTGTTTTCCACAATCTTTAAGTAATTTAATTTATGTAATATAATTATAACGTATTACTAGAATAGTTTTAAATAAAACAAACTGATTTTATGAAATTGATAAAAAGTTAACTCAATCCAAATGTGAAAAAAATGTGATGTTACTTGGTCGAATATAAAACTTAAAAAAAATGACGATCTTTATTTAACTGCTTAGTTAGAGCTGACTCATAAAAAGGGAGTACTCCTCTTTTAACACGATTTTTAGTACATTGTTTCAGCCTCTATTTAGCTATTCTACTTACAACACCAATAGGTATAGACAATATAAGAGCGAAAAACGTAACAGCACTGATTTGTTTAATGCTATTTTTTGTTACAAGCTTTTTATTAACCTACAATGTATGTGTGTATAGTATGTTTGGGTGGAATCTTGCAACTCAATTTTGAAATAGATATATTCAACCGTTTTTGTTGAAATTTTGCAAGCATATGTATACAGCGTGACAATACAATATTATAATGACATAGAGGTGCTCTGATGCTGGAGTTGGAAGGTTTAGTTTTTTTAGAGCATTCCAATAAAAACTTGTTCTTAAAATGTTTTTTTTAATTAATTATTTTTTAAATTTTTTTTTGAGCAGGCGCAGCGTTTTCGCTCTCGCTTGTTAATTAGTTAGAACCTTAATCTTAATATAATTGTGAGTAAACGTTCATACTAATAGCGTTTATATTCGTGCCGTTTTATATAAAACAAATAAGATTATTATACATATAATATACATTTTATTTTATGATATTTCTATATTAAATACAAAATCAAATGTGTGTATTTGTATGTATATTTTTGTAAAATTATACATTTTTAAATAGATAGCTGAAAATGTACACATAATCACGTTTTATATTTATCGTGGAAAAAAAAGAGAACGAATGGCTTTTAACGAAGGGTATAGAAAAAATGTGCTCAGATTAAAATATATACCTCCATATTTCTACAACTTCACAGAAATCACATCACTTTCTTTGTGTAATGAAGTATTTTATATCTAAACAAGAAAACTTTCAAAACTAAAATGTGGCTACGTAAAACATTTGATATTTCCATAGCCTATATCACGTGGGCCATTATTAAAAATCTATTGAAACCTCTTGCACTAAAAACGATTTAGCCTTTTACACTAAACATACAAATACTACTAAAAATATTACCCTACCTTTTGGCTTCGCTGTAGTCAAGCAATAACAAGTACAATTTTAACAAAAATAAAACCGACTTCAAGGTTCGACTCGATTTCTCTTGGATGCCATCATCAAATTTTAATATCCTCATCATTTTACCACCGTTGGAATATCTCCTTTCCATTAAAAAAAGAATTATCTAAATCGGTTCATGAACGACAAAGTTATCTGCGAACACACATAAAAAATATATATACGGGGCAAACGAGCAGACGTATCGCCTGATGGTAAGCAATTACCGCCACCCATGGACACCCGCAACACCAGAGGCGTCACAAGTGCGGTGTCGACCTTTGGGGGATGGGGAAAGGGATGTGCGGAGGGTCTCCGCCATCCTCAGTCACTCGATGAAACACTGTGCAGTCTGTGTTTCACACCGGTTTTCTGTGAGGCCGTGGTATCACTCTGGTCAAGCTGACCCATGCACGCCGAAGCGTGGCTTTATCACGGTATCATAACAATATTAAACACATTGAAAAAATAATTATCCAATTTGATGCAGTCGGTCGAAAGTTATGCGCGGACATAATATATATTTCGGTGACTCATTTTTATTTATATGTATATAAAAAATTTATATACGGGGCAAACGAGCAGACGTATCGCCTGATGGTAAGCAATTACCGCCACCCATGGACACCCGCAACACCAGAGGCGTCACAAGTGCGGTGTCGACCTTTGGGGGATGGGGAAAGGGATGTGCGGAGTGTGTCTCCGCCATCCTCAGTCACTCGATGAAACAGATAGATATGTATATTATATTTAGAAATATAAGAAGTATCATTAAAATGATACAAGAACTCCGTAGTTTGGGATCAAACGGCCGAATAAGATATGTCAATCGAGAGTTTCTTATTATTACGAAATGTATTTTTACTATAATATCACTAATGCCATTGTGAATGGAACGATTGAAGAATAACTTTAAGTGGTTAAAGTGTGTAAATGTGTGTGTGTGATTGTATTTGTGTATGTGTGTGGTGTGTGTTTGTATGTATGTTTAGATGTGTGCGCGTGTGTGTGTGTACATAATTGTATTAACACTAACAGTTTCGTAGACTTCGCTTCTCATTTATTAGTCTAGCGCAATAAAAACACAGATACTAACAATAAAAAAGTTTTAAAACAACTTAAAATATTCCCTTGTACAATACCAGAGGCGTATTCACACGGCGTGAAAATGTGGACATGTTGTTAAAAAAGAAATAAAAAATATTTTTAGTAAAACAATTCCAGAGTGAAATTGGAAATTTTCGCTTTTGTACCCGTGTGTTCCGGTAACCGCTTTTGCAACGCAACGAGGACTTAAAATAATATTAGGCTTTTACTGGAACCGGCTGCTTTTAAGCGTCACAATCTGAATATTCAGTAGCTCACTACAGGAACACAGAACAGTTTAACAATATAGAACCTGCCCCCCTAGCCAAATTGCAAGGGTTTTTCTTTCTAGAATAGTTGACAGCTAAATTCTCGCGTGTCATTGGCTAATCTTATATAAAGTAATCTTGGACAAAGCACAAGCGAATTTCGGCGTTGACGATTGCAGAGAGAAAAACGCTTGCAACTTGGCTTGTTGATATGGTCTTTTCCTACTCTCTACAATCTACTGTTTTATTCTTCTCAATTACCCCAATGCAGCCAGCGATGATTTCTATACATTATGAATATTAGCTTTATGTTAGAACATCTATTTCTAAGTGTTTTCCTAATTATACGTTTAGCCAAATGTTATCCCGTTGAAGAAATTTTGAACCTCAAAATATTTTCATAAGCTTTTAGACAAATATACTTTACGTAAATATTTTTTTTGCCCTTTTATTTTAAGATCTAAACAACGACCAAATTAAAATTTCGAGCACTCCAATTGAGTAAGGCGTTCGAAAATAGTTATAACCGACTTTATTAAACCCAACTATTGCAAGACAATACGGGTTTTTGTAATATTTATCTAGTTACTAGCTTTACCAATAGTGTACCAATATTTATTTTGAAAGCAATAATATAACTCTTAAGTTATATTTCTATTTACTATGTGTCGCAAATACTCTAACATAAAAGCAATAACCTACGATTTCGATTAATCGAAAAAACGAATCGATTAATTATTACTTTAGCAGTTATTTGAGTTTATAAAGTGCTGCCACAAAGTTTCATAGTAAAAAGCCATTTCGTATAACTTTAAATCACGAACACGTACTCTCATAAAAACGTGGTCAACTATCGAATGTATTAAGCTTACTCGGTTAATTGGCACGAACTTTATTGCTGATGGTCGATATGAAAAGTAATTGTAATGCTATTAAACTGTGAATTACTCATACTAGGCACTATTATTATCGTGAGGTAATTAATCGTTTAGCATTAATATCTATCTATCTATCTCAGCCTCTTTCTATCCAGTTTTGGACGTAGGCCTCCTCCATACTCTTCCACCTCTGACGGTTTTGAGCTGCCGACATCCAATCTTGACCTGCATATTCTCTGATGTCGTCCTTCCATCTCATTGGTGGTCTACCCCGCGGTCTAATATGTGCCCTCGGGCGCCACTCCAGCAGCCTTCGAGTCCACCTTCCGCCACTAATATACATTAGCATTAATATACTAACTAATAATATATTCAAAGTGGTATAGAAGAAAGGATTACTTGAAATCGGTTTTCTATGAGGCCGGTGGTTTTATTCAATAACCATCACATTGGGTCATTCATCAAATTAAATAGCCCACATTTCTTCCTGTTACTTCGGTATGTAGGGCTCACCGATAGCATCCTCCTGAGTGAATACCCGGAAAGGGCAGATGCACTTCATAGAGCCTTGTGATTGACCCCTGAAAGGAATCACTTCTAAATATTTAAAAACAGCAAGAAATAAAGAGTTTTTACATTAATAAAACAATGTTTGTTGTGATCGTATTTTGCTATAGTAGAAAACACGCGCGTCAGAAGAGCAATAGCGTATTTTCCCTGACTTCCTTTAATACAATAAAAATATTTATACTATTATTATATAAAAATACTTCTAGTTTATTATAAGCTTTATGCGGAAGAAATGCGGTTGATTTTTAATGTTTAGTTACATTTTCTTAACAATGTGTGGTGCTGTGTGGTGAGAATAACTATTCCAAGTCGGTGCTTTAATAGTTTTTATTCGACGTAACTTTTAACGAATTTAAATTGGTTCTTTCATAGAATAACTTCAACTAGCAAAAACATGAATTGAACGAGTAATTTGCGTGACTTTAGTACTGGCTTGATGTAGAAGCCAATAATGATCTTAAATGGTTCGACCACGCTTTTGTATTATTCATTGGAGTAAATTAAGTGATTTTCATTTGAAGAATTACTAATGGGATTTTATTCGAAATATTTCTACAAATATATATTCCTGACAAAGCCGAAGATATATTTGTCTAAACCAGTCATTAATTACTTTTGTGATGACAAATATTCTACTTTTATTTTAATTTCAATCGTAACCTATCCTAATAAAATATACAATTGCTATCGAGTAAATAAGTTCATAGGATTTCTAATATAAGCACCATCTATCGAAGATATATAGAACTACGGAGTTACTACTTATCCTACATTGCACAATGGAAATTCTCGCGCTAATTTGTATATTCATTTACTCTTATACAATACAACTTCCTAACATCTTTATGTTGAGGTGTGAGGATGGAACATTCAATACCAAAAGGACGTAAGGCCACGTTTTTTCCAGTTATAATATTATAAATCACGAATAAAGTACGATATATTTTATGTTAGTCATAACACTTGAAATATTTTGTAAAAGTTAAATTAACATGTTTTGCATAAACAGCTGCAAAATGCATAAATCAGCACCGCACAGCGCATTATCGCATGGTATTTGCCACGTAAATATAATAAATACAGTCATTTTCCCGCAGTTCCTTTTGCATGTTCTGTATGACGGTTCTGTTGTTAAATTTAGTTGTTAAAACCTGAAGTTTTATTTGCTATTTTTATACTAAAGATATTGCAATTTAAAACTTAACAATGCTATTCAGTTTGAGATATCGGATCGTGTTTGTGATTCAAGAATTGCTTAAATTGCTTTGTTGTCATAATACGTAGATTTTCTTATGGAATAGGGGGCAAACGAGCAGACGTATCGCCTGATGGTTAGCGATAACCGCTACCCATGGACACCCGCAACGAAAGCAAAAAATACATTATGTTCTAATTAAAACTAATTTATATTTCTTATATTTATTATAAATCAAACATGAGATAGATTCCGCTGCCAAACTAGATAGAAATCTACATTTCGGCTTACGGTTCCAGAACCTAGATCAGGGTAGTAGAGCAGGGTAAAAAAAAAAAAAAAGTTAGTAGAGCCACGCTGATTTCAGCACGAACGGGCCGGCTTGACCGGGGCGGTACTACCCTCGCACAGAAAATCAACGTAAAATGACAGCGATCGTGCTGTTGTGTTTCGTTGGTGAGTGCTGGACCGGAAGCCCAATGAGGCACAAGCATCACTAACCCGCCATGGTGTGGGTCACCATGCTGCATGGGAATTTCAACTTAACTAATATTTACTATAAAAGAAAGTATAACTATTCTAAAATAAGAAAAACCAAATGAAAAGTGTGGAGTGAATATAGGTTTCATTCAGATAAAAATTAATTAATATAAAGGTGTGTTAAAATTTTAAAAGCGCGATGTACGTATTACAAGCGTTCAGATTAGTTAAAAAATATTTTACATATTTACTTTTTGATCGAATAATGTAGTGCGTAGTCTGTAAAATGTATTTAATTTTATACATTTTGTAATAATGAACGAAATTAATGAACTTTATTCACAAGTCAAAGTTTTTTTCTATATATATATCTTATCTCAAAAAATAATTTCAGAATTATGTTCTTATAATAATGACATTTTCTAATTATATATTGTTATAGAATATAGAATGTATGGAATATAAGAAATATCAGTATTATTTTAGTTTCCTCATAATTACATACTTTTTAACACAATGTTCTTGTTATAAATGGTTAAAATAAACTGTGTGAGGAACGAATCAATCACTCGCTCCTAAATCCTCTGTCGGTCTGCTACAGCGTGTTAAATCGATTGCGATTGCGTTTATTGATAATGACACCGTTTTAATTCTGTTTGATGCAAAACAGTATTGAATTGCACACATTCTGGACAAACTATTATCCCTCGTCTAAAGCCGAGTCTCCACCGAACTAAGGATGGCAACTTTTGTGTCAACACGTGTTGGTGAACAAAAATTGTCAACAAGTGTTGGGTACCGTGTTTCTGTTTTGGCGGTAAACATCAAAAGAATGTGCTTATTGCAGATATTTATTGGCTCTGTGGAGACGTTTAGTTGGAATGTTTATCAAATCGCTGGCTACTCGATGTGGACACAATGGAAACAAAAGTTGACGATTTTTTGAAGAGTTGCCAACAGTTGGAAACACTGAAATTGCCAACAATTTTGGTGGAGACCTTTAACGGTTTGTGTGCGCGGTAGACATACAGTTGTGATGTTTAACATGCTATGCAAAATTAATATAGATGTATTATATCTTTTTTAGTTATAGCATTTTCATGCAATCCCTGATAATAATTTCGTAGAAAGGAAAGGAGGTGAGTCACGAGGAACCGAAGACATAAGCACTGTTTATTTTGACTTGGATTTATCCGTCAGAAGTTAACTATACATCATATACTAGTTTTGTTAGCCCTGCTCGTCTTTTAAGCAATGGGTGTCAATTCAAATAATTTTCGTATAAACTTTTGCGAACAACTCAGCTTATTTAATTCACTTATGTCGTCGTTTCCACTATTCAAACCACTTAATCCATTGCACGGATTGTAAAATGGCTGAAACAGTTATGCTGAAAGTTGTGAGTCCCGATCTCTACATGTGTGATCCACTTATTGTTGTTCTGAGTCTGAGTGCTCTATGCGTCCGTTTTTTGTATGTTTGAAAAGTCCTTGATTTGTTCCTAGTGCTGGAGTTGTTTTCTAAAAAACATATAAAAGAGATCTATCTTGACTATATTGTTGAAAACATCTCCCTTATCTTCGTATACATCAGATTTCATAGAAAATATACGAGTATACAAGCAAAACACATAAACCTTCTAAAAACAAATAAATCCTCAAAATAAAAGATTAGAAACAAACCTGACAGCCATATCTCAAACAACCACTTATTGTTATTCCGAACGCAGTACACACGCACTACCCCGAATGTCAGCTATCCTCGTTCATGACATATCGCGGTTTGTACATACCACCGTTATATCCCGCCAATTTAAATATTCCACGCGTTGACGGCTCATTGGACGCAAAATGACGTGAGCGGTCGCTGTACATGTTTGATTTTGTTATTGAAAACTCAATCGATTATCAAATAGATAGATGATATCAAGGTTTTTACGTTTCTGTTGAATCGCTCGCAAACTCATGAGTACTTTTTGTCCTTTTTTAGGGTTCCGTGCCAAAGGCAAAAAAGGGAACTCTTATAGATTCGTCATATCAGTCTGTCCGTCTGTCTGTCCGTCCGTATGTCACAGCCACTTTTTTTGAACTACACTGTTGAAACTTGGTAAGTAGATGTATTCTGTGAACCGCTTTAAATTTTTTTTTATCAACCCTATACACGTGGGGTGGGGTATTTATGGATAGGTCTTAATAAATTATATTGAGGTTTCTAATATTTTTTTTTACTTCCAAAGTGGTAAAATGTGACCCCCCCACCCTGTATCTTCTAAAATAAGAGAATGATAAAACTAAAAGAATAGATGATGTACATTACCATGCATACTTCCACCGAAAATAGGTTTGAACGAGATCTAGTAAGTAGTTTTTTTAATACGTCATAAATCGTAAACCGCAAGTTATCGATGGAAGTTAGAACGAACTACAATAACTGTTATAATCTGTTACTTACTGCTACGGAACCCTTCATGTGCGAGTCCGACTCGCACTTGACCGCTTTTTTATTTTACACGTCTTCTACTTCGTACTATGTATACCTTATTGTGCTTATTTGTTCTTTCACAGGTTATTTTAATAAGAACACACACACAAAAATAACCAAGTGACTATAGGGGAAAAATGAAAATATTATATAAATTATAAGTTCTTAAAGCTTCAGATAGTCGTAGACAATCTTCATTTCAATTATAATCATAAAATTTTCTGTAACTCGAATCTTCTATGAATTAATTCCAGATTAACGTTTCAGTAATTTTGATTAAAATTTAACAAGCTTAAATCTCTACATCTATAAATGAGTTACCATGTAGGTATTTGATATCAAAGAAAAGGTAGCTACGTCATAGTTTAATGTTTGTCTACGATTGCTACGCTGTTACTACGATAATCATCAAAAGCTAATCTTTAGCCTAGTTTATGTTCAACAGGCGATTTAGTCATTTATATGAGTATAAATAAATTTTAGAATAGTAGATACGTAGTAAGTTTATTCTTGTCAATCCATTTCATCATAATTTGTAAGGCGAGATGGTTCCACAGTACGTCATTGCTTATATTAAGTTAAAAAAACAATTGTTTCTATTTATATTTTAACAATAATAAATAATCTTCTTATTTTATTTAGTATAGAATTTGAGTTTGTTACATGTCGTTATACTTTTATCATTGTATCAAATCCAAGAATATTGTTATAAATGAACATTTGAGAAAATAGATTTCCTTAGATCATAAACCCGCTTTGTTTACAATGTTAGTAACATCTTACCGCTAACAAAATAAAAATTTAACCTTTGCGCACAAAGCTGATAAATAATTTATCTAATTAGTAAAAACATAACTAGCCCCTGAATCTTTAACTCTCTGCATCATTTAGTGACATAGAAAGAAGTATTAGATTACAATAATAACTGCACCCATCTAATACATAAAACCTCTCCTCTTCAATCGTCAAGACATGGTTTACCTGATATAATACAATGTCAAAGTAACAACATACGCAAGAATTAAAACTCAAGACTCAATTCATTTCATATCATGCGATAAATAGTTTTGCCAAAGTGAGTCTGTTCTGCCTGAAGGAAAAAACCGACCAAATACGAGCAAGGAAACGCGAGATTACGAATGATGTCATTTTAGGTTAGTCTTTTGTAAGGAAGTAGTACCACCCCGATCGAGCCGTCCCGTTCGTACTGAAATTATCGTGGCTTTACTATCTTAAACTTTATTCTGATATCTAATTACAAAACTACCTTTTAGATTAGATGGGCTATAGTATAGATTCCTCTGTACATATTAAACAGGCACATTTCTTCACACAGTTACAAGAAATTACGAGCATATTTCGACTTTCTGGTACAAACTACCGTCCCTATTAAAGAAATACGAAAAAATAATGTTACACGTTAAGAAATCATGTATAAGCTCCTAAAAAAAGCTAAAAAATTTCAAAAATTAATATTATATATATTTTTTTCCAAATCTATAAAGGAAGTTCTGTTCTCAAAGTGGGTTGATATTCGTTCAACTAGTAAAATTTATATAATTATATATAATAGTTTGTTATGTATGTATACAACCGTTAGTAATTACTTACAAGAAACTCAATGTTTTTATTGTTAACATATATTCTTCCCGTAATAAAGAAGAAGGGAAGAAACGCTTACCTAACCATTAGGACAGATGACGAGGGTTGAGAGGTCAGGGCTGAATTCAGGTGTTACATTTTTTGATCCTTGATCGATGAGGAATCCTTGTATTATATGGTACTTTACATTTGATTTGAAATGTTAATGGCATACATACAAATACTTATACTGATCTCATGTATTATGTACATATTTAAGGGTACGAGTAATATCTATTACAGTAAATTAAATTTTAAAAAGCTTTAAATAAACACAGCTCGCTCACATACATGGAAACTGTAATCTATTAACGTTAATTTCTATTAATAAAATATTTCTGTAAATATTTTTGTAACTATCTAAGTAAAGTGACAACCCGAAACGCTGAGTATAATTCTAAAGTGTGAGGTACAGTTTTACATAGAGGCGCTAGATATCACACGAACATTTTATTTTTATCTTAAAAAATAAACTATTTTTTTTTTAAATCTTAAACAAAATGTTTGGATCAAATTATTTACTTTAGTAGTCTAAATCCATACCTGTGATTGTTGCATTTAGTTCGCAAGTGTACATAAACCAACATACATCACCCAGTTAACTGGGCGTGACAACTGCTCCCAAAGTACTAGCTGCTTGTTTATTTTCTTTCATTCGCTTGCCAATGTATCCCCTCTGAAGCCTTCAAACTCCGTACAAACAGTATTGACGCCCGTTCTCACAAAGTTGTTTCAATCGTCATCAAATCGTTTCATTTTGTGTTATGAACTTTTAATTGATTTCTGTTATTGTGACTAAAACTTTCCCTGTATAACAAAGTTTGAAATGTTTAACTTATGTAAATAATTAAACAGTAATCAAATTTGAAATTTAATCAAATACTTGACGGTGAAACAAATATTTGATGTCCGTTCCATAAAAGTTAAATATTGTGTTGTAACTAGATGTAATAAGCAACTTATTCCGAAGGCAAATAACTCGTTGATATTGGAGTAGGTCCTTCCAAAATAAGAGTACAAAAATTGTTATACATGATTTATCTTAACAATTTCAGTTTTACAAAATTGTGTGGGTATAATTACCTGGTAGTGGGTAAATAAATACACAATGTGGTAACGTTCTGTGTTTATGTACAAAAATTATTCTGAAAACATTAAAAATACAAATAAACATTAAAAAGTTAGTACATATTAAAATGGGAATCTGCGGGATTGCTACCATGTACCTTTTTGTTTGTGAGTATCCGATATTTCGGCGCTGTTGCAAGCGCCATGATCACGGAGTAACTGTTTCCACAGTTGCCATGTTACTCCGTGATCATGGCGCTTGCAACAGCGCCGAAATATCGGATACTCACAAACAAAAAGGTACATGGTAGCAATCCCGCAGATTCCCATTTTAATGTTACTGACCATGAAAGTTTAAAACAATATAAAGTTAGTACATAAATCCATAGATGCACTCACACACATAGTAACAACGACCATTTGTCCCAATTAATAATATAAAATAAATATTAAATAATAAAATCATAAAATTTGTGGATAAAACACATCATATCAAAAAAAAGTTGTGGCTTCATAAAATTGATGGGGAATAATTAATTTGTGTTCCATGAAAAGTGGCTAATCAGCTAAAAATTTTATATTAGAAAGAGCTTTAGTAATGGTCCAAGAGCTGATGATGAATTTTGAGAAGGTTCTTTAGGCATCCTGAAATTACCAAAAATTACAATTTCGTCAATTGGTGAATCCAGTCCTGCCAGTATTTTAGCGAGTTAGCTGTTATTTTGCTACTGCGTAGTATATAACATTTGCAAAAAATTAAATTAAAAATATATGTTTGAGGCAACTTGATTTTTTTCTCTTTTAATCTATTATTTCTAGAATTCAAAAAAATAAGTTCAAGACGTTTTTGTCGGTTATTAAGTATGGCCAGACGACTGTAAAACTAGTTTATTTTAAATCTCAAGAAATATTGTTTAGGCTATCTAAAATTTATATCACGTGTTTATAAAGTAATTTCAATCATATCTGCAAATCGCCAGACGATTTTGCACAGTTTAAACAGTTCCCAGATGTTAATAAACTTGGTAATTATGTGCGATAAAAACGCGCAGCCTCGTCATCAGCTCTCCGTCTATAAATACCGTATTCATTCCTATGCACATAAACTTGCAGGGCTAATTAACTATAACGGTAAACTAAGATATAATCAACTCGAATAGTGTAATAACTTATTATATAAATAGCCATTTTAGTGTCATTAATAACTTCAGATTGTTGTGGTAAGGTGCCAAGAAACTACTAACCTTGTACCAAATAATAAACATTATAATATACTAATAGATTAGTGATGATGATGTGATGTGATTCCTAGCCGATTACGGTTACGGCGGCCAGTCTCAAAGGAGACCAGCCAACTACGCAGGAGATATTATAGTGCACAAGTGTGTGCACAAACACAGGTGCACTCTCTGTTCCCTCACTCTCATAATCCGATGGGACGGTTAACCGACACGACCGGGGAGAGATCAGGCGCAGGACCGACAGCTTTACGTGCTCTCCGAGGCACGGGGGTTCAGACCCCAACTTCCAAACTCCAAGCTGTTATTAAGTATTTATAGCTTCAGAAAAACTCAATCACACTTTTGGCCTGACCCGGGATTCGAACCCGAGACCTCTTGATCAACAGTCGCATACGTCAACCGCTAGACCAACAAGGCAGTTAATAGATTAGTACGTAGTATAGGACGTCCATAGGCCAGGTGGAGTGATAATCTGCGCAAGAGGGCTGACAGGCGCTGCATGCGAGAAGCCGAGGATTGAACCAAGTGGCGTGCAATTGGAGATGATATAGATTAGCGTGTTTAATTAAAAAGTGTTGTTGATGGTAGTGTTGATGGGTGGCGGTAATCGCTTACCATCAGGCGATAAGTATTCTCGTTTGACCCTTTTTCAAAAAAAAACTACTGTTAAAAATATATACGGTACATATGTACGGTTGTAAATACATTCGGTATAAATATTAAAATTGTAGAAAACTGTGTTATTTTTTTTGTTTTCAAGTTCTTGAAATATTTGTTGTATTACAAATTGTCGTAGTACAAATTATTTTACTGTGACTTTTTTCTATTCTTTTCTCCTACAAAGTCGTAAAATTACCTAACATAATCCACTTTGACACGAGAATTTAAAAAAAACTTGTATAAACATGGAATAGAAATAAGTCATATTATTAAATATCTCACTTTTTGCGTTTTTTAACAGAAATATGTACTAGTTTTTGCCCGTGACACAGCTTGCTTGTAAATGGATTATCTCCGTAAAAGTAACCTACGTCCTTCCTAAAAAATCATAGTATTTCTGTGCCTAATTTTATTAAAATCTGTGTAATGGTTTAGCAGTTGCAGCGTAGGAAACAGACGGAATTATTTAGGAATTGAAAATATTAGTTTAGGAATTTAGGTTTTTCAATCTAATGAATGGGTAAATTTTAGTTTAATCTAATGCAAAGGTAGATTGTAGTTTAATCTAATGCATAGGTAAATTTTAGTTCAACCTAATGCATAGGTAAATTTTAATTCAGTCTAATGCATAGGTACATTGTAATTTAATATAATGCATAGGTAAATTTTAGTTCAATCTAATGCAAATGTAAATTTTATATTTACCTGTGAATTAAGTTGCGATACAAAATATAATAACCAGTGACCTCATCTCCAGTCAATTAAAAATTTTAACGTTTTAACTGAATATATATTTTAATCTACCAAAATTGACGATGTGTTTATCTTTGTTACAGATTCAGATGGTATTGTTGAAATGAATTGCTGAAGTGAATTGACTGGATGAAAAGTCACTTGTACTTGACCGTGATTATAGAAACACATGGTAAGTCTATCTATTTCTAAAAAGTACGACTTTACTATTCACAACAAAGTCTAAGCTTTGTTTAAATAAAAACTGGCTTGAAAGCAGGTTTGTGTAAGTTTTTGATTTAAAAGTGTATTGTGTATTACCACAGAACTTTCAATACTATGATATTATTTGAGCATATTATACTAAAATGATACGAGATTATAGAGTCCAAATGTTTAATTACAAAAAATGATCTGATATAATCCTACTAATATTATAAACGCAAAAGTTTGTAAGTATGGATGCATGGATGTTTGTTAATCTTTCACGCAAAAACTACTAAACGGATTTGGCTCAAACTTAACAGTAATATAGATTATACATCAGAATAACACTTAGGCTTCTATTTGCTGTGAAAACCGAAGTATACACGGGTGGAGCTGCGGGCAACAACTAGTCCAATAAATAGAAATTTCTCGTGTTACTGTGTTGTTACCAAACTCCTTCGAAACGGCTTGACCGATTTTTATGTAATTTTGTGGGAATTTCGCGTAGGTCTAAGAATCGGCCAAAATCTATTTTTCACACCCCTAAATGATAAGGGGGACCCACCCCTAAATTTTATTTTTATGGCAAAACAACGTTAGCCGCGCCAGCTACTATCCAATAAATTGCTAATTGATATTACTAGTTGAGAACATACGAAGCGTTTAATGACCGGTAGTGAATAAACTTTTAAATGGAAATCAATAATGATTGTCCATTGTTCCAACGCGATGTTTACAATTGTGCAATGTACAATATACAAAAAAGTAAATAAATAAGCTTCAACTATGATAAATAGTACTCTAAAAGAAACGTGATTTATCTATTACGTGTTAACTGTATTTTTGCGAAACAAACCGCGCATAACACACACCGCGAAAGCTCGAAAGAGCCATATTTTTTGCCGTTTTTGTAAAATTTTTCATTGACAGTCAGCTCCTTTTAGCCATACTGTAATGATATGCATATAATAATAATAATATAATAATAAGCCTTTATTAATTCCACGTTAAAGTATTTTGCAATTTAAATGTTTGTTTCATGGTGTTAGTTTATTAAATTTCTAATTCTTAAATCTAGTGTTAGTATTATTAGTTTCTTCATCTTTCTTTGACGTGGATCCCGTTTGGGTGAAGGCCTCCTCTTTCTCCTTCCAAAATTTCCTATCCTTGGCGAGGGACATCCAATTTTGCCCTGCTGTTTTACTGATATCATCAGCCCACCTTTTTACTGGTCTTCCGACGTTTCTTTTTCCGGGTGGTCCTTTCCAATATGTTGTTTTTATGGTCCATCTGTTGTCCTTGTACCTCGAAATATGACCGGCCCATTGCCATTTTAGTTTTAAGGCCTGTGTTAAAGCATCAGTAATTTTTGTTTTCTGTCTGATGATTTCGGACCTTATTTTATGTATTTTTCTAATTTTTAGTGTACTTCTTTCCATTGACCTTTGTGTTGTTCTAATTTTTTTTTTTTTTTTTTTTTTTTCTTTATATGCATGATATGCATATACCTACTCTTTAACTTTCCTTGATAACTGAGCTATATAATACTGAAAGTACATATATAGTGTAAGGTATAAAAGAATAAAGTGAAGTACGCCAATGGTGGTTTGTTCACGTTGTGTGTCGTCATTCGAATGAACGACGAACAAATATCGTGTAGTATCGTGAAGCTCCGTCACTTTTGCTCGGGACCTCGCGGTGTGCGGATGGGTGCATCTATGTGTCGAGTATCACTTTATAAATCGTTGAATACCTACCCTTTCTATTTTGATTATGTATAGATATTATAGCGCACTAGTGTGTGCGCAAACACAGGTGCAATATCTGTTCCCTCACTCTCATAATCCGATAGGACAGTTATCCGACACGATAGAGGAGAGATCAGGCGCAGGACCAACAGTTTTACGTGCTCTCTGAGGCACGGGGTTCAGGCTCCAACTTCCAAACTACGAGCTGTTATTAAGTATTTCTATAATCAGAAAAACTCAATAACAGTTTTGGCCCGAGCCGGGACTCGAACCCGAGACCTCTTGATCAGCAGTTGCATACGTCAACCGCTAGACCAACGAGGCAGTTAACTACATAGAGAGAGAAACTACATAGAGTTAATACCAGATACCAGATGTTGTTTTGTGTTCTGTGTAAAATTAAATTGATTTTATTTAATCAAATAAATTGGTTTTTGAGTACAATAGCATATCAAAAAGTATTTTAACTATTTCTTCACTGACGAGGTGTACTATTCAATAGACAGCGACAATGCTTTCAACGAGTATTTTGGCAACTACGTCTTTGTAGTATCTATACCTCTATAGTACGGTGGCTCCCAATTGGATTCTACTCATGTTTTCCATCAGGCTGAGTTAAGTTATTTCTGCAGCTTTATAAAAACATATCAACAAATAACACGTTTAATGCAACTAGGCGTTAAAGTTGAATGTGTTTACTTAATACGATAGTAAGACTGAGAGTTTCCAATCTAATTAAGACATAAAATTCGCTTTTATTTTTTTAAGTTTATTTTAGAAAACTTTAAGTTGAAAAAATCAAAGTGAACAAATGACAAAAAATTGTAACAAAAAGAGACAGTATAGTTTTGCATCTCAAGAATAACTGAACGTAAATAACAACTTTTTTAAAATAAGAAAAAGTAAAAAACTCAAAGTTTACGAATCTATTGCCACCACATTTATTAAAAATGGTTCAGCAGTTACCCTTCCTTTTGGCTTTACCATAGTCGGGTAATAATACCATGTCATATTCAAATTAAACTCTGCTTGTCGTTTGAATTTCTTTATTGTTACAAAAAAACTTCATTCACTAGTAGGTTTTTTAGGCCTTAAAACATTATTATATTATTCAGATTTAACAACGAAGACACTTATACATTTCTTCGCTCTTACCAGTTAATCCACGAAATGACTTCGCAACAGGAGGTATGTTAGGTAAATAAGCTTTCAACAAAGGTATGAAAGAAGTCTCATTTTCAACGAGTGTCTCACTTCGTGGCGTCTAAAGGTCCCATTCTGTTGCTGCGATGAGTTTGCTGAAACAGATTCGGGTGGTACTTCACTGAGAGCTTTACTTTTTAACATTTGTCGGTTCAATTAGAGTAAGCAAATATTCCTTGTAAAGCATCTTTCTGGTTCGTTGGAACTCGTTCAGAGAACACTTGATTGCTGAAAAGCAGATCAACTCTAAACTTATTTAATTGTCTATCTCTCTTGTGAAATATATAAGATACTAGGTTTTGCAAGCAGCTCCACCTGTGTGTGTATAAAAAGTAGCCGATGTCCTTTCTCAGGAATCAAAGTATCTCCATGCAAAATTTCACTAAAATTGGTGCAGTGGTTTAGCCATGATAGCGTAATAGACAGATAAACAGACGAATTTACAATATAAGTATGGATTACAGAAAGTTCTGAAAAGGTAAGGTTGTTAAAAAAACTCATTTTCAATAATATATTGTGAATTTTTATAATTTCTTTATGTTTCTGCTTTATTTTTTACTAGTTGTTGCCCGCGGCTCCGCCCGCGTGTATGTCGGTTATTACGGCAAATAGTAGCCTATGTGTTATTCTGATGTATAAGCTATATTACTGTAAAGTTTCATTCAAATCCGTTCAGTAGTTTTTGCGTGAAAGAGTAACAAACATCCATCCATCCATACTTACAAACCTTCGCGTTTATAGATATAGAAATTTTAAAAAAACCTGTATATTCCATCAAAATTCTGATTGTTGATTTATAGTTTTTATCTTTGCTCGTAAACTTTAATAAAAGCTTGAGTATAAAAGTTTTATTTTGTCCAGAAGATATGTAAATATCAGAGTTGTTTATTATTACCCCACAAGAAAACATTTCCTTGTATTATTGTAACAAAAACGTAAACAAAAGTGGCTGTTAGATGTTGTCAACTTGAAATTTTGTTGTTGTTATTTTTCTTCCGATACTGGTAAAACTTACTTTATCTAAAAAGGACCATTGCAAAGGACCTCACTATCCCAGTTTCCAAGTTTTTGCTTTTCTTTCCAGATCTCCGAGCGCACTTACAATATAAACTAAACAAGATTTTTCACTCGTTTTTATTTAAACTGGCAAACTTTTTCCGATAAACTAAACTTTAGGAACTTAGTAATTTGAAGGATGACTTTTTAAGTTATTTTTCGATACAAAAGAATTCTAGACAATCGGATTGGGAAGTTTTGAAAGCTTTACTTTTAGAGTTCCGTTAGTCCAAATGCCAAAAAAGCATAATCTGCTGATCCAACATTGGTTTATGTAACAATATGGGCCTCCTAAAGTAAGTCTACTCTGCCCGATGGAAAGCATGAGTAGAATCCAAGAGTGGTGGTCACCATACTCATTGTGAATACAGATAATGCGATAATGCAGCTTGGTAACCCACACTATGGCAGCTTATTGAGATGCCTCTGCGCCAATGGGCCTATGGTCTCGCACTCACCAACGAAACACGACAGCATAAACCCTGTCAATTTAAGTTGGCTTCTGTGATATGCTCTAAATCTTCATTGTGTTTGAATTTTGGTCATTAAAAATAGTATACAATGAAGTTTAACTCGCATTACTATTACTCAGACACAGATTTGTAACATGAAATTGCAAATCTGAAAGTATGGTATTCTTGGAGATATTTTAAAAAAAAATTTGTTCCGTGGAAGATAGACCCTTCTTCTTTTTAAAGTCAGTTAATAAATATATTTCTCCACTTATATTTTATAATATGTCAAGTAAAAGGATAAGTTAAGAGTCCTAAAAAGTATTTAATCTAGAAAATTTGATTATCAGAAAATATAATCAAAGATAAAATTAATATTATCAAAGGATTTGAACTTTTCAAGAAAATATGTACCTTATCCCAGAAAGCAACTCTTGAGGCTAACAAAAAAAAAACACTAAAAACTTAAATAATGAACGATACATAATCGTACGGAACCCATTAATTCATTCCAGGCCTGTTTTTTAATCAATCTTCGTTATTGCCAAATGCCTTGCTCACAGTAAAAGAATAGAGTTTATTGCTATTGAGCGCAGAATAAAAGTTATTATCATTTTATGTTTAAACAATCAAGGTTTAAATATTTTGACTTCTTAAAGGTTAAAACCTTTTACCTTTTGTGTTTGTAGACATTTTATTTAATTGTGATATTATACAGAATGTTCTTAAGGTTTTGAATAATGAAAGGACATTGAGGTTACTTACACTTTTTATAATTAACAAATAGTAATCATTTATTATCATTATAGTAGTCTTATAGTATGAGGCTTGATCTTTTGAGATGACATTAGTGACGTGTATTTTTATTATACATTTATTCAATCACACATAAATGAAATAAGTAATTTGAAAAACTAGGATTTGAAAATCCCATAAAAAAACAAAACAATCAAAATTCACCATCCATTTAGAATCTTTGCTGCCACAGATGAGACAATAAAGATACACAAACTTCGCGCATAATGTCGGTGTTGGGGTTCAAAGGCCTGTTTTATTATACCATAGACAATCATCATTTTATGATGTATAAAATTCTTTTTACATTCAATGTTAATAAATATTCCGTAGATTTGTTGTAACAGCGCCAACATATCCCCAAACTGACACTTCGATAGTCAAACCGTTTACCGATATGTCATAAAATCAATGGTGTGGAAATTATACGTGAAGATATATTGTCGTTTATGTATTCTTTTAAAACATATCACTATGTATCTACCAACAAAACTCGAACTCACAGAACAATGGTCTCAATTTTAATAAATTAATGCATTATGTATACCAATAAATAAAATTAGAGTGTTTGTTTGTAATATCGAAATAACCGCTTTTTACTAAATGCATTTGTATGTATACACGGTAATAAATTCACCAAAATATTTTTATAATATTTTTTACAATTTTTGTCTGTCTGTCTGTTTGTACCTGGCTAACCTCTGGAACGGCTGTACGAGACTTTTCCTAGCAGATATCTGATCACATAAGGATTGATTTAGGCTAACTTTTTCAAGACTAGCTTTGGCCCCATGGTGTTTCCCGCAGTTGTTGTTGTACCGCGGGTAGCACCATGGGGCTCAGTTAGTTATTCATAAACTTAATGACAATGAAAATGTAATGACCACAGTATATTTTATTAAAATGATGTATTACTTTACTGGAAATTTTGAAGATGTCAGAGTTATACCATTTTTATTTTTTAATTTTTTAAGCAGCTCTTGTAATTAGGAATATACATCTTGTGTCGCGAGGGACTTTACAAATACGGACGGACAAAAAGAACACCCAGATTGTCTTACTGGAAACTGACTATATCTATTCTAAAAGAATGCAGATCATTAGTTGATGGGAAAGAATAAATAAATAAATATTTCGGACATCTAACACACAACGCCATCTAGTCCCAAGCTAAGCAGAGCTTGTGTTATGGGTACTAGACAACTGATATAAATACATATATACTTTTTTTTTGTAAATACGTACATATTATACATAGAAAACACCCAAACTCCGAAACAAATATTTGTAGATCATGAAAACATTTGGTTCAACCCGGGAATCGAACCCGAGACCTCATGATCAGCAGTCGCACACGCCAACCGCTAGACCAACGAGGCAGTCAAATATAGTAATATTCCCTGCTATCCAAAGCCGAGACGAGTTCCTGGTTATATTTTACTTGTAGGAGATAATTAAAACATAAAACGCTACGCGCCGTAATAAAACCATTTTAAAATTTCCCAGTAAAAATGTTCACGGGCGAAATATTTCAACTAACACGGGGGTGTACTGTGAAATTTTACATGATGTCATTAATTTGCTCTCGATGTGTCCTCGACTTCTCTTTAAAACGAACTGAATATATGTGCTGTATTTCTTTATTGCATATTCATTGAATAATTAGTAAGTCATCGACGTTAGAAAGTAATAAATTAGAAAAATAACAATATACTTCGCCAGGCTTAGCATTCCGAGACACGGTGATATCGTGGGTTACATTTGCTTACGTCATCATATTTCGTGTTATGTAGCTATAAAGTGAAATTTTCTTAGAACATGCTAATTATAAATGGCTCACACATGGCTGTCCGATTCCAAATTAGGAAGGGACTATACAATAGCAAACTGAATGTTGAGGCTGCGGCAATACACTTGAGACGCCTCTGGTGTATGCTTACTACCAGGTGATCCATCTGCTTACTTGCTCCGCTTATCCCATAAAAAAAAAACAAAAATACTTATTTCTAAATACGCTCATATTGTAGTTAAATTACACCCATGTACAGAAAAAAAATAAGATGCTCATTACGAAACATTTGTCCTAGGTTTAAATCGAATCCTCGACCTTCGATCTGTCAAGGCCCTTAATTGAAATCAAAATCATTTATTCAATTAAGATACTAAGTGACATTTATGAACGTCAAATTGAAGCTACAGTTAAAAATCATAGATCAACACAAGTCAAACAGACGCCACAGCATGTAATTGGATTGTCAAGGTAAATTAGATGAAAACACCAAAATCTACTGCCTGCTTGTGTCGATCTATAACTTTTAAGTTTCCAAAATTCGCAGTGCCTTGTGAGAAGAATACTGGCAAAGAAACTCATGGCCACCCTTTTTAAAAGTCACTATGCCCTCAGGTCTGTCCTTTGACTCGTACGTAAGAAAATGCTCCAGTAATGTAATTAGTTATTATTTGTGTGTACATGTTAACACTGAAGGGTCCCTGAGGCTATAGTCGTTTCGTTTCGTATGATATCAGTCGCCGTCAGAAAAGTCGCCGAAGGCTCTTGCCTTTCTCCGACCTTTACTTTGTAAATTAAGTTACCAACGTTTCTTGTTATGCTTGAAAAGTTTGGCAGATGAAAGGTTATTATTCTTTAATTTTTTCAATCGAATTGTACTCAGCTGTTTGGCTGAGCAGATACAATTATCTGCTCAGCCAAATACCATAATACAAAATTAACATTTCTTCGAACTGGAGGGCAAACTTACTCAAGGTCAAGGTCATCTGATTTGGTTACTTATTTTTTTGTCTACCTTTTAGCACAATGATCAAATACTCTCTCATCAAATACAAACTCTTTTGATGCTTCTAGAAATCATATCAGAGTTTCACTACCCATCTTCTGTCTACGTCATCAAATCACCGTCTAACCAGCATCTAAACTACGATCACATAATATGTTGAAATTATAAGATGGCACACCTAACGATAAGCGACGACCATCGAACATAGATATCTGTCACTGAGGAGCCACGAGTGGCATTTGAAGTCGGATAAAGATAACAGCTGAATTGCTTGTTGTGAGGTCATGGTATTGAGAACGTAACCATCTGAATCTTCAATTGCTTATTATTCATTGACCTATCAACAAATTAAGTCAACATGAACTATGAAATCAATCGGAAATTTGCGGATCGGCCTTTAACGTACAACCAATCAAGTATTTTTTCAATAAATAGTTGTATTTGTAGATACTTGATTCAAGAATACAAGTTAAAATAATAATTACTGATTCGTTCATTAAATGAATTTTCACCTAATGCATAGAATAAGTAATTACTTTCCTCTCACTGTAGAACCAACTTTATCAAAATACTAAGACCGCTCATATGTTCCGTTCTTCTATTTATGCAGCTTTCATACATTCTGAGTAATTACTTAACTTGATACAAACCTTTGCTTTTCACTTATATTTATTTACTTTTATTTACTATATAAAATGTATAGCAAAAGTGAACTTTGCTATCTACTACTATTAATTTAAAAATAAATTAATGTCAAGGGAAGGGAAAGCGTGAGCAGAATCCAAGAGTAGATTCCCCATTTTCATTGCAAATGCAGACAATGCAACAATGCAGCATGGTGACCCACACTATGGTTGCCTATTGAGAAGCTTCTGCCGTAGTTCTTTCGAAGTAAAGTGGGGTCGGATTTTATAACAGTATAGTTGACATTATATCATCATAACATCAATATCCTATAACAGTCAGGCCTCTCTTTAGAAAAGAGATTATGGCCTTTTATACTAAGCGTAGTATTACGCGTGACCAGCTTTTTCCTTCTGTTTAGAGGGATGTTGTCCTAGTCTTAGTAGCATTTTACAAAAGTCATGGAGCGGCGATTATTCGTTCCTTGGCTTTTGTAAAATGAAACTAAGAGAGGTCACCACCCTTATTGGTAGTGACACTGCGTCCTTCATCGGTCAGCGTACGCGACATCTTTCAACATCAACAACTTTCAACATTCGTACTAACTTTTTGGCAAACAATGACTGAAGTCAAATTTTCATACATCCAAGTTATCGATATTGAAAAACATTATTGAAGAACATTATTGAAGGACATTATAGTACTCCAACTACCCGTAAAAATGACACAGATGGTAACATAACAGCCGAGATCCATCGATCGACTTAACGTTCTCTCCGAAGCATGGGAATCATCGGTTACCATTGGCGGTAAGGGTCTTTTTTGTTACAATTTATAATAAGGATTAATATCGGTATAGTTATGGCATGGTTTCACGTAAAACCACAGTACTAGCTGAACATCGCGGTGTTACCCGCGGCTATTTTTGTACCGTGAGTAACGCCGCGGGATAAAGTTAGTCTAAAAAAGTAGTCTAAGTTACTCCCTGTATCATCAGCTATCTGCCAGTGAAAGTTCCATCAAAATCCGTCCAGCCGTTCCAGAGTTCCGATTACCCGGTACAAACAGACAGACAGACAGACAAAATTTTTTAACTACATTTTTGGTATATGTATCGTGTATACATACATATGCATTTATATCATGCAAAAAGCGGTAAATAAAATTAAAATATAATTTTATTATATATATTATATATATATATAGTAATATTAAAATATATATATAATATTACAAACAGACACTCCATTTTTTTTTATTTGTATAGACATGAATCCATAGTGATATTATAAATTCAATAGTTACTTTGTCTGTCTATTTGCCTGTCAGTCTTAGGTTAGGAAGGACTTAGGTTAGTTGAGACTATTTATGTTCTTTTTTATTATTTTATTAGCATTTGTCTGTGTCTCCGCCTGTGTGTATGTCGGATATCGTTGTAAATAGTGGCCTATGTCCATAAGAACCAAAATATCTCCATGCCAAATGAAAAAATCAAAAAAACAAATTTAAAGGGCACAGAACTTTTTAGCATTCAGTTCAATAGAAAATGAAGAAAACAAAACCCCACTTAAAACATTTCTTTATACAAAGTATTTTTTTAATTTATTTTTACGTAAGTTAAGTGTCAGCATTGCATTATGAAACAGTAACACGTACTGGGATAAACCATACGTGCATCCACGCGTGATTAGCATTCATAGGCTTCAATGCTTCGAATAACTTTGAATAATATACACTGTAGCCCATCTGTGTATTAATCGTTCTGTCATCTGGAACATAATAAAAACTTTTTAACAAAAAAATTAAACCGCTAAATAAACAGAAAAGAAAAAAAAATTAACCTTAATAAAACTAATGTAAGTATACCTACGTAATTTTGGTTCGGCGCCAAATAATCAATGAACAAAGATCACTTAATTACCTTGAATTTAAAGAAAAAACCAAAATCTTCAGCTATAAACATTTACGTTCCAAAAAATGCGCTTTCATATCATCATGACTTGTTTCATTTTATAAGAAATACTTTTTTGTATACACAATTTTTTTTAATTATATTGCAGTTATGAATATTCTCAAAATGCGACATTTTCCATTGAGACTTATGATGAAGCTACATTGTTGCTTCATCCTACTTTTATAGACGTAAAGGAGGCTAGACGTATGGGTCCTTCATAGGTAATTAAAAAAAAACAAGATTTTTTTTCCTATTAATTCTCTTTTTATTAGAATAAAATACAAAACAGAGACTAGTATTATTATACTACTTCTTAATTTATATCTAAAGAAAATGAGAGGTCAAGCCGTACCACAAATTATAACAGATAATAATTACGTGATCATGTACCTGCAATTATACCTACCGTTTGTGTCCCTTTCTTCCGTTTGCCATATTTTTGTACAACAAACGTCTCTGACCCTAATTCCTTCTAATAGTATGTTCGAAGACAAGCTTCGCTATGCGAATACGGTACGACATTAATCCCGCACTTACGCCATAAAAACAGGGAAAACAGGGGAGAAAAAAATTATGTTATTTTATGGTCGAGATATTTTTGTGGACAAAATGTTTACACGAGTACTTTCTACGTTCTATTAATCATCTGGGTGTACTTGGTGTACAGAAAGTTACAGAAGGTAGGATCTAATTTTAGAATAACCATTCTAAAATTAAACGAGATACAACAAAAAAAAGATATAACTGGTGACTTGCTTGAATGAATATTTCATTCAAGCAACTCACCAGTTATATCTTTTTTTTTAGAAATTATTGTTCACAAATTAAAAATTACTCTGAAACAAGCCCACAAACAGTTTTAAACAGTTTTTCTGTGGACTCAGTTGAGCCTCTATATGCAATATCCTTGTACACAATACTGCACACATCACACCTATGTATTAGATACATGATACATGCGCATGTACAGTCTATGCACAATACACAGTCACATTTATATATTTACGTATATGCGATACATAAAACATAAACATAATATGTTTAACAGCGTTTTGTGTTTTCTTTCTGTCCGTTTGATTTCCATATAAAATACATGGCAATATAATTTATTAAGTTATTAAATTAGCTTGACCTAAAACAAGGTGTAACAAATCTGAATCGGCAATACTAAATATTAGCAAAATTAAGACACTGTCATGTATCAGAAAAGAGCAGAAAGCCATTTTAAAGCAAATGTTTCGTACGTATTCAATGAGTGACTGAGAGTATAAGAGCTCAAATCAGATCCCCGATGAATAATGACTATATGGAATCCAAAAGCTCTTGACGTCTGTCCTGCGAAAGTCATAGCTTTTCATACAATACTGGCTTTGTTCCTTATCAGAAACAGGTTAATAGGATAATGTCTGACTACTAAAACCAGTTGGGAACTGAAATGGTGGAATAACACTGAGTTAAATCACGCGACGTTGAATTTTCACTGCAAGCATGTCTAGAAGCATTTAATTTGTAAGATTACGTGAATATAATTTTGATAAAGTAAAAGGATTCAATTTCATAACTCTGAGTTTATAGTTTTTATGGTTTATTGTTTATAAATATTATTTAAAGAAGTGTTTGCTATTAGGAGTAGTAATATCTAAACATTTAATCACGGAAAGTTTTATGCTTAGCAATTTCCCTAAATAATTCACTGTTGGTGAAATGTTACATTATATTTTAAGCGATTAGCTGATAATTTTAATAAAAAAAGAGAACTTCAGAAATATAATATTTCCCATATGAAAGATGAAAAAGAGAAAAGAAATAGGTTAAGAATCGCGTAGACCTTAGAATGGCCTTAGATAAAGGAAACCACTTTTGATAGTGTTGATTCACCTAAACATAAATAATTTAAAAGTAGTAAAAAAAATTTAGTCCATCGATATTGATACGGAGACCACCAGTTATTGACTTACCTAAACTATTGGTGCAAGGAAACAAAGGACTACTATACTATACGTCAGGCCTTGTTGAAGACAGCTTTCTTTCACATCAGACTCTGATATTTAGTTTTTATAATCATTATAATCACCAAAAACTTTGAACAGTCCACTGCTAAAAATAAGTCGTTCCTTAGAAAACAAGCTATATAGTTAAGTTAAATAAAGAGTAACTGTATGACCGAGTTTTGTATGTATGTATTTTTTCCTGTGTGTGTCTGAATAAATAATTTTCTTTCTTTCTTTCTTTCTTTCTTTTTGCTCGTTATATTTTCTTTAGAAATTTTCTAAAATCTGAATCCTAGCTGCATCGGTTTACCATCGTTGAAACCCCCTGCATACTAAATTTCATGTTATGATATTCGATTACTAAAGTATTTATTAATGGTAAAGCTTTATGATTTAGTTTCCTTATCATAAAAATTTCAATACATCCCTCCAATAATAAATCGTACGTAACTTGTTCGTTTCCATAAACAAAATTACGTAACCAGAATCGATACCCAGTTACCATGATTATCACAACACGGCCATTCAAAGGATGACGTTTGAACGTAAATTTATTCCCTCCCAATTTCCGTGACGTCACCTCTGAAACTGAAATACGTCGGGCTAAAGCTTGGTATACAATTGAAATTATTGTCAGGGGAGTAAGACATCTTTTTTTGGTTTCTTTTTCAAACAAGCATTCAATTTTGGACATTAGTGTGGTACACTTTTTATTGGGGTAGGTATTTGATTCCTTTTTTATATTACTGCCCGGGATGGCATATACTTTTTTAGTATACCTGTAAATATTATATACATATTTCTTTGGTTGATGGATTTTAGCGTTTGAGGTGTCGTCACACACGTCTGAATTGTGAGACTGACACGTATTACATATTTATTTTTTATTTTTTAATAGAACTTATCAAAATAAAGGAAATACTAAAAGCAACAGTCCTCTATTAATATAGAGTAAAATCTAAGAAGTCATCATCTTCCTAGCCTATAATATTCCCAAGATTATTTGGGGTCGGCTACTATTTCAACCGGTTTTACCTGAATACCTGTTTTTGAAGTGACTGGCATCAGACCTCCGCAACCCTGAGGGTGAACTGAATTCGAAGAATCAATCAAGATTAAATTAGTTGTCAGTATATTTGAGGGCATTGACTTCCCAATAATGATTGTCATAGGTGTTCATGACAACCGGGACCGACGGCTTAACACGCTCTCCGAAGCACGGTACGACTAAAATCTAAAAAGTAGTGTAATCAAATTGAAAGGCTTTTTTTAGATTAATACTATTTAATTCTCACTTAGGATAAAAACAATTGTGATAAAAATTATTGCTTAATTTTGGTGTTATTATTTTTTTTTTGTTTAGTCACTCTAGTCCAGAATATGCCTGTTTGGAGATCAGTCGGCTGTGTCTCAGGTTAATTGGCTATTTTTAAGTAATTTGAAAAGACACAGGCACAAATATAATCCGTTGAGCACTTACCTTAACTAAAACGCGTCGGACCAATGGAATAGGATCGAACAATGCGTAACCATTCAGTATCGAATATCGGTACGTCTAGAAATTGAATGATTCAGTGTTTTGCTTGTGAGGGACCCATTGTGGATAGTCTAAAACGATTCGAGGTGATGAGAAAATTCGTGTGATAGAAACTGATATATTATATTAGATTATTTTACATATTTAAATACAGATTAATATTCTTAAAAAATAGGCAAAGTTATTGAGATGTGAGTTTTACTTACACAATTTGGGCTAAGTGTATAGCATATACCGTATACAGTGCTCCGTGGTATACAGTACGTATATGTATACCGTACCTATCTATACATCTTCTATCAATATATATAAAGCAATGCCACTTTTCGTTGTAATTTTATTACTCAAGAATGGGCTCACCTATCCAAACCAAATGTTTAGGTTTTGTTCGGATTATTTAGTAAATGGTTTATGTGAAGTTTGCCAGCTTTATCAGGATACAGCTAGTATATATATAAAAACTAATCGCTGAAATGTATGTACAGGCATAACTTCCGATCGGCTGCACCAAATTAAATCATTCTTTTTTTATGTGTTTGTTATTGTTAAGACAAGATTTGTGTACAAGAAAAATTAAAAGATAACAGGAAAAGTTTTTTTCGTCGATGACTGTACATTGCCTGTGGGAAGCTGAGATAGATATGTAAATATAGCGGTACAAAGTTCACCGGGTCAGCTAGTATAAGGTATTATTACCTCGTAGGCGACTACTACGCTGTAATCTCGGGTTCCATATCCAGGTCAGACTAAATGTTTGTATGAAGTACAAATTTTTTTTTCGGTTTGCATTCTATGTGTAATATGTAGAATAGAATAAACTTTATTGTACACCAATTGATACAGTTATATTTATAAGCTAAACAATATGATAACCATGTACAAATGGTGGCCTTATCGCTAAAAAGCTATTTCTTACAGGCAACCTTTGAATGGACAAATCAAATGTAGAAATACAAATTCATGGGTAGTTTGGTGTTTATAATAAATAACGAAAAGAATTAACTTGATTCAGATTGATTGACTTCAGATGATTAATAAGTTCAGGCACTGGCTTGGGAGTATTCTCTGAGGACCTAAACATACACATCTCGACACCATTAACAGCTCACAACACCGTCTTCCAGGCAGAGTGCATGGGTATAATAATGGCAGCACATGCGATCATCTCCAGAAAGGTAACGGAATACCCCATCCGCATGCTTTCCGATAGCCGATCAGTTTTACAAGCCCTACTGAGTCATATGACTACTCAGAGCTGATCTACGAATGCCAGAGTCTTGACAAAGGTATATACTACATATATATACTATATATACTACAAATAGTACAACTCTCCAGTGGATCAAGGGGCATAGCAAGTCACGCGGAAATGACGCAGCTAATGTACTGGAAAGAAGTGGGTCGGAGACAAGGGCAGTAGGCCCTGAACCAATATTGCCCTTGCCATCTGCTTGGCTGCGACGGACATTGCAACACAACACCAAGGTAGAACACCAGATATATTGGCCCAACCTTAAAAACTGCAGGCAGACCAAGGGAGCCCTCCCAAAGATCAACTCCGGATTGTCACGGAAGCTGAAACAGTAATAAATATAGTGAAAAGTAAAGGAGATAAAACGCCACCCTGTGGGACTCCAGCTGACGTTTTGCACCAAGAAGATAAAGATTCTCCTAGGCGGACACGCTGTCTTCGTACAAACAGGTAACTCTGAAACCAATCAACCACTGTTGGAGATATGCCAATAGAGCGCAATATGCCCAGGAGAATGTGGAAATCTACACTATTGAAAGCATCGCTAAAATCCAATAAGGAAAGAACCCTGAGATTTCCGCTCTCTATGCCTTGCCTGATGTCGTCTGTAACATTGATCAACGCACTTACCGTACTATTACCTGCACGAAAACTGGATTTGAAAGGATTTAGAAGTTGATTTCTATTGAGGAATGACTTCAATTGCGTGTGCACAAGACGTTCTAGAACTTTCGAGAGGAAGGGCAATATGAAAATAGGACTATATTCGGAGAAGGAAGTAGGATTGTTCTTTTTAGGTAATGGAATAATATTGTGTATTTATTAAGTATTATACCTATCAATCAATCTAGCTTTTTTCGTACTAGTTTCTGTTTAGTGTCGTGTGTTATACATTTATAAGATGTCCGTCTAGTATATCTGAGGAGGGTCGGTGTCATGTTCCTCCAACACAAAGGGAGGATCCTCCAACCAGGCGTAGCGATCATGCCTGCGCTGCGCTGGCCGCCGCCCAATCGTTGATGTTGGGATGTTGTATAAATGCTAAAGGGCGCGAGAACTTCTATTGCGCGTTTCAGTATTAATAGTGTTGTGTATGTTTTTGTTGTATATATTGTGTATATATGTTTGTTGCCGCTGTATGTAGAAAACGCCATATAACCATGACAGAAGCTTGCTTTCAGCATTTCTTAATTTTCTTCTTTTCCTTTGTTTTTAACCTCTTCATTGGTTTTTAATGAGAGGGTAAGGTTATCAGAGGTCCAAGCAGGGCCAAGTCCCTTTCTAATTCTGGTTGAATGCATTTGAAACACACCGTCGTCCCATATAATCTAGTAATGTGTCTGCTCTTTTGCCGTACACTGCAAGATCTTTACAATAAAAGGAGAGAGGAGAAGGAAACATCCTATTTTTGCCGATTACAGGCGTTAGACTACTCAAAGAATAAGCTATCGCCACTGATGAACGAAGAACGAGTCTCTCATTATACTATGACCAAAATGAAAGCTATTTGTGATTCCTTATTTTGGTTGTACTTAGACTCCATTCAAAAAACCAAAAATAGTACATGTGAGTTTAATTTGAAGAATGTATTTTAACAAATTCCACTGAGTATGAGAGTATCAGTTGTTATAATACCTTTATAAAACCTAACCCGGACTATTCTTACGAATCTATTGAAAATAAATATTCATTAAAATCAGTCCAGTAATTTAGGCGCTACAGTCGACATATAGACACACACACATAAATTGCCAAAACTATAAACCTTCCTGGAGAGCCAAACGTCGCCGCAGCCGAGTAAAAATAATTTCAACACAAACTCCTTCGAAATTATGTATACAACACTAAAGATACCATTGCTTACAGATACAAAATAACATTTCTTTTTATAACACACAAAGATAAGCAAAAATTTTCTCTGTTTTTATTTTCTTCCTAGATCAGTATAGGAATTAAGTGTATGTAACCTCAAAACGAGGACCGTCAAAACAAAATCATAAAACAAGCTTACGGCCGAGTTATTCTCAGACCACTCAGTATTTTGTCAAGGAACTGTGTTGGAGGGATTTAGGTGTTCAATTAAAGGTAATAAGGTCTTTCTTTCTTTTTACCCGACTACGGCAAAGCCAAAGGAGGGTTATGATTTTGACAGGCTAATGTATGTATGTATGTTCATTCGTTCCCTCATAGCTCCTTAACTACTCATTAGAACTGGACAAATGAGGTGTCGTTAGAAGCGTCATGATTGTCTGCTGGTTATAGGCTTCACGTGTTATAAATTCACGTGTCACTGAATCTAATGTGGCGCCCTCTAGTCGACATGAAGTACAGTATTAAAAAATAAATTTTAGATAAATACATCGTGTTTGGTATCATACATACATCGTGACACGAAATTTACATTTATAGATAGATTTTGCGTTTTCAGTATTTTTAAGACTGCCTCGTTGGTCTCGCGGTTCAATTCCCGGTTCGGACCAAATGTTTGTATGATCTACAAATATTTGTTTCGGTGTTCGGGTGTTTTTTATGTATAATATGTATGTACTTGCAAAAAAAAAGTACATAACACAAGCTCTGCTTAGCTTGGGACTAGATGGCGTTGTGTGTTGGACGTCCGAAATATTAAAAAAAAAAACCTTATAAATCGTTGCTTGCAGATAAAATATAAATTACTAGAATGACTCTAGGTAATTAAAAAATAAACTAATGAAATCAACATCACATCAACACCCGACTGAAAAAGCGTCTTTCCAAACTAAACTGTACTACGCACGTACCTAAAAGTATATATGCATACCTTAAGGTACTTATGGCGAAGCCATAGGATTATAGTAGTTTAAATCTGTACGCCGCAACGTGCTACATTAATAGTTTTACTACGTGCCGTAGCAACGATATTATAATAGGAACTAGAAATAAGATATTGTCAATTTAGCACTTTAAGTTAACAATAGTTACTAGTTACCCCCACCTAAACCTGTCCATAAATCTTGTATATAAACTTTAGTTTAAGTTTAATTAATTGAGTCATAATAAATATATTACAATCAACGTGTCGTCTAATTGTCTCCAAGGGTAAACACGCAATAATTGGTGACCCGACGTGATCTATTGGTTTCTAGTGCTGATATAATACCGGGACGACCGGAACCCTATTAGGTTTTCAGCAGTGAATCTAGAGAACAATAGCATTACGAAATTATCACATCCCAAAAATGGCTCCAACAACAACAACAACTCCTTCAAGAGGCGACACTGGGTGCGAATCAGTTGCTGCTATCACGGTCACAGACAAACTACCTCAATTTTGGACAGACTCCCCACGTTTATGGTTCGCCCAGTTTGAAGCAATAATAGCACCACAAAAACAGGGCGAAGATTACAAATATAACATGGTAATATCCAAACTACCAAAAGAGGTCGTCCATCAAGTTAGTGACATTTTAACTAACCCGCCCAGCGAAAATAAGTACTCCACCATCAAGGAACGTCTAATAAACTGCTACGAAGAGAGCGAACACCGACGTTTCCACAGACTACTATCAGAAATGGACCTTGGAGACCAGAAGCCTTCCCAGCTCTGGAGAAAAATGAAGGAAGCTGGATGTGGAAAAATAAACGACGACACTATTCGCCTGCTGTGGCTAAGGCAACTCCCCGCTTCGCTAACAGCGATATTATCAGTTACAAACAATATATCGTTAGAAAACTTGAGCGAGTTAGCCGATAAAATATACGAAAACTTGACCTACAATAAGAAAAATACTCAAGAGACAGCGGTTGACATTAACCTAGTTACAAACACATCGTCACAACTTGAAGCCATGCGAATAGAAATAAATGCATTACGCAGCATACGCGAGAAACAACCTATGCAACGCAGCAAATACCAAACACGACATACGTCACATTTACGGTCAAGGTCGCGCCACAGAAACTCACATAATGGATTATGTTATTTTCATAATCGTTTCAAGCAGGATGCATATAAATGCAATAAGCCTTGTTCATGGAATATAATTAAAAATAACAGGCTATCGGAAAACTAAATTTAGCACAGAATACGACGGGCCTCTGTGCTATCCACCCAGCAAACCGTCTAACTATAACTGACTCAAACAGTGGTTATAGATTTTTAGTCGACACGGGTGCTAACATTTCGGTCATAAATAGCACAAATAATAAGAGCCAGCATGCGAATACCAATTATTCGCCGCGAACGGGACCCCTATAAATACATACGGGGAACGCGTTTTAACGCTTAACCTAGGACTGCGCCGAAGCTTTAAATGGACATTTACCATTGCCGACGTCAAGATGCCAATCCTGGGAGCTGATTTTTTGGAGCATTATCAATTATTAGTGGATATACACAGAAAAAAACTGATCGATAAAAAACAGGTTTGGAAACGCCTGCCGAAATAGTGAGAGCAAAAAATTTGCATCCGTTCGATCGTTAAACGCTCCTCTCCAGGAACCAATAAAGGGATTATTAGAGAAATGTGAAGATATTAAAAAGCCTAGATCAATGAATCTACATACAAAGCACCGAGTACAGCATCAAATAATAACAAAGGGTTTCCCAGTATTTACTCGAGCGCGTCCATTACCTCCTGACAAATACAGGATGGCAAAAACAAGAAAAATAAGTTTAAGGAACATTATGAACACTTAGAGGAGATATAACAAGCGCCTACATAAAAACGGCATAACAATAAATACAAGCAAATACGAATTCGCCAAGTCGGAGATTGATTTCCTCGGTTATCATACAACGAGCCAAGGATTGACTCCTACTATGGAAAAGATTCAAGCTATAAACAATTACCCTAAACCACAAACGATAAATGAGTACGACGTTTTTTGGGTATGATTAATTGCTACAGAAGCAGTATTCCACATGCAGCAAAGCATCAAACACCGTTTAATAAATATTAAATTAATTGTAAGAAAAATGATAAGACAGTTATCCAGTGGAATACCGAATCAAACCACGCGTTTGAACGCTGCAAGAAGATAAGCAAACAGAAACAAGGACACGTTCTGGTAGAGTCTCCCACCAGACGGTTAGATTCCAATTATAATGATATTTTTTTCTCTTCAGAGGGGGAATATCTATGGCGAAGCCATAGGATTATAGTAGTTTAAATCTGTACGCCGCAACGTGCTACATTAATAGTTTTACTACGTGCCGTAGCAACGATATTATAATAGGAACTAGAAATAAGATATTGTCAATTTAGCACTTTAAGTTAACAATAGTTACTAGTTACCCCCACCTAAACCTGTCCATAAATCTTGTATATAAACTTTAGTTTAAGTTTAATTAATTGAGTCATAATAAATATATTACAATCAACGTGTCGTCTAATTGTCTCCAAGGGTAAACACGCAATAGTACTCATTGGTACATTTATATTACAACATACTGTGTTAACACAGTAGCTATATGTATGATGTGAGGTAAGCGGCTGTTGACACCTTTTTTAACTCACCCATTACCAGTTTACACAGGGCGAAGCGAAATGGATATATTCGTACTTTGTCCCTTACCACTGTTTCGTCTATTGCGAAATATATCGATCCTCAATGTAGTACTTATTAAGGATATACTTCAGGCTGGTAATTTAAAAAATATTAAAACTTTAATGTCAAAAATGACTATAAGATGTGGTCTAGTCTAATGTTCACAATTGTATTACTAGTATTTTTTTAAATATTTTTTAATGCAACTGCCGCGTTACTAATATAAATCCTGTGTCTTTAAAAATATACACGAAACGGACATAAAGAACACCCAAACTCAGAACAACAATTTGTGGACACAAAGTGTTGTCCCATCTGGGATTAGAACCAACAAAACTTGGTGCAGTAGAAAACGGTGTGGCGGCCGCTTTAACCAGTAGGTTAACCGTGCAGAAGTAGTGTATTTATGATCACAGAGTCCTTTTGATTTCTTGATCATTACCAAATATTAAGATATTTCATTACTGTTGCTGTTTACGGCATATGTCACTACGGAACGATATGATCGCCGACTATTTAATTACAAATTACAAATATTATAAACTAGCCGACCCACGCAACCTCGTTTGCGTCTCCTATTGCCCGTAGCGTGATAATTTTCCCCCGTTTTTGTAACATTCTTCATCGTTGCTCCGCTCTTGTAGGTCTTAGCGTGATGATATGTAGCCTATAGCCTTCCTAGATGGCCATCTAACACTGAAAGAATTTTTCAAATCGGACCTTCCTGAGATTAGCGTGTTCAAACAAACAAACAATCTCTTCAGCTTTATATATTAGTATAGATTCGAAAGTAACCTTGTCGGTCTATTACGCTTTCACAGCTAAACCACTGCACCGATTTCAATGAAATTTGGCATGGAAATACTTTGATTATTTTTATGTTTGACCCTGCCAAAATTAGCTACTCTACTCTGCCTGAAGGAAAGCATAAGCAGAATCCAAGAGTGGTGGTCACTATACTTCGAATGCAGACAATGCAACAATGCAGCATGGTGACTCACACCATGACGGGCTAGTGATGCTTCTGCATCATTGGGCCTCCGGTCTCGCACTCACCAACGAAACACGACAGCATGATTGCTGTCGTTTTACGTTGATTTTCTGTGCGAGGGTAGTATCACCCCGGTCGAGCGGGCCCGTTCGAGTTGAAATCAGCGTGGCTCTACTACCTTGATTCTTGAGGAAGGACATAGTCTAAACTAAATAGGTTACTTTTTTGAGGAGATACATAGTTTTAGACATATTTTGAAAACTCTGAGAAACCCTGAGTAAAATAATTTCTAAGCTGATCCAATGGTAATGGTAATTTAACTTCGTTCTGTCATTTCCTTTACAACGCTCATATCCCGCGTGGGGTCACATTCTTCAACGAGGATACTTTTGATGTTTTATTGGTGAATTTGCAAGAAATTTCAAACCTTAGCACGCAATGGTGTTTTTGCTTACCTGCTAAAAGTTTTTATTTGTTCGGCTTTTAAACTTGTAGACCTTTGGATTTTACGCTCAAATCGTTTAGAATTTTATTGGGTATCTTTATCAATTCCTCTGATGTACGTAAAGATATTTAATTTGTTGATTTCAGGGTTATTTAAAATATTTAAATATTTATTACGAATAGTAATGAACGTATTTTAAGTTTGAGATACTATTTCTAATCGAATGGTTATTTAAATTCATAAATACTATTTTATAAATTTTCGTAAAATATCCGAAAGAGAAGTCGCAACAACTCAGACTGACATGCTGGATTAACGGCTAACTCAAGATACAGTCCGTAATCCAGCGTTTCAATTAGATAGAATCAGCTTAAAAGTTTCAGTTAATTTTACATCAATTAATAAAAACTGAAGATCATCTAATGATCAACCTTTAAATATTTTATGTTGAATTTAAATTTGACAACTTCATTGATCAATTAGCAATTAATTTGTTGATCAATTAAACTTATATTTTTTGACACAAATTAAACTATTAGTATTTAATCCAATAATTGATATAATGATTTGATAAAAAATGTTAGTGCAAATAGGTTTCGAAGAAAAATATCCGAAAAAAACATTCAAAACTTATTAAAAGAACTTAAATCTAATTTTAATCGGTTACAAATAATAACACTCCTATGATTTGACCATACGCCTGTATGAGGTACCTAATAGATTATGATTAAAAAACTTATTTGAAGGATCTACTACATTAAGTTTGAACTCGTAAATATTTTCATTAAAACTACTAATTATTCCAATGTATACACCAAATGAATGACGATGCCTAGAACTATTACCCGAAGTACGCGTATTTCATAAACTCTGTTTAAAATAGACGTAGTTACAGTTCATTCGAGAATGCCAAAGCTATCTGTATCACAATATCGAATAGCTATTCGAGTAAAGACACAAACTTGTGTACATACTAACTCGTTAGATCATTGAATTGGCTTCTACTCAAAGGTAGCGTAGTTGGAAACCAGATCAATTCCAGTAAGCGTGACAAGTTGCAAATTACGTGATAGTTACCTGTCTCTCCAATCGGGTCTATTGGCCGCCTTTGTGTCAACTATGGCGACCATGATAGTTCTTGAAACTTCGTGATTGGAAATTGGTCTACGGTAGAAATTTCAAGACTGAATTGTATGTCGCCAGGTGTATGTAATAATAGAAGGTACGATTGTCAAAAATGTATTTTATTATTTCAAATTGGAAATTTGAACAATATTACTTGATGGATGCTATTATTAAATTTGAAGGTTAAGTTTTGCATTTACGAAACAAACGGATTAAGTAATAGATTAAATCTTCTTACATTTGTTCATTGTTACTCAATTTTAAAATCAATTGCAGAACCATGTGCAGTTACACACACTCTAAACCTTTTAGTGAAACTTCTTGTTTTTTAGGCTTTGCACGTGGGATTGAGTACTTTAAACTCTGCACAATAGCTGCCCAAAATATGAGGCTTTAATAGAAATAGTAGTGGAATGCATTTCCAGTAGACAAGTAAACACATCTTCGCCTGAAATATTTTTATCATGGATGAAAGTCTGTTACTAATAACTTTACGATTAATTAGAACGAAACGAAACGAATAATGAGAAAAGGCCTTGCAAGATCAAGTTTTAATATAAAATTAGATGTATGTGCTTATTATCTAAGACTATTAAATCATTTTAAGTTTCATGTTTATGTTTTTCAAACACTGGAATTTAATATTAAAAATATTCTCGTTCAAGTTGTACAGTTAATATTAGATAAGTTTATTAGCTCTGAAGTAAAGTTTTGTCTTTATATTATCCCATAATAATATGGAAATAAAAATAATGACATATAAAGGATTAAAAGAGTAGAATAAATATTTTCTTCAAGTCGTCGGTCCATCGTCCCTAAGCTTACGAGTTGATAATTAAGTAGGTGTCAAATGATGAGATGAATAAAATACTTATTAGATTCTTGTATTTTATGTACCTTGTGAAACTGTTTGAACGATCAAAACAAAAACTTACTAATAATATAAATTTGAAAGTAACTTTGTCTGTATTTCTATCTGTTATGCTTTTACAACTAACTGATTTTAATAAAATTCGGTATTTTGATACTTGAGGAAGCACAATTTGGCAAGGAAATACGTACATACATATGCCTGACGTTCAAATCACAGTCAGCCTGTGACCACGGCCAGTGAAACCTGGTCGAAATGTCAGGCAAATCAGAGGCATGTAATACCTTTCAATAAGTGATCGCGTTAATTCCCGTAAAAATAATTGTTAATATAGATAGCATGGAAGGCGAAAGTTTAAAAGTTAGTAAGGAGATACTTTGATTCCTTAAGATAGATATATGCTCCTCTTTACTGCAATGACCGAAATAAATGCTCTCTGGCATTATTTTTAATGATTTAATTATAAATATCTTATTATTACACTAACATTATGTTTACTAATATTTATAAATATTTAGAGCATTCTACATTTTCAAAATAAAGGTCCAGCTCCTTCATTCTTCATAAATATCATTAAATTAACTAATGAAATTTTGGGAAATATACAAATCAAGACTTGAGCAAAGTTTGTCATAGCAATTTGGGTAACGAATACTCCGGTAATGTTCCAAACGAAACCCGATGTGTTAATCTATCATTGGATTTTGAAATACCAGACTTGCAACAGTATGATTGGTAGAAATAGCTGTTAACGTGTATAGGTTTCCAATTGTTGAATACCCTTGTTATACACATATCGATGTTTTTCGAATGATGACGAAACAGTCGGAAATTATACTGATTGCGTGGAATATACCGCATAAATTCTGTTGACTGATGTACATCATTATCGATAACTGATATACTACTAAAACCATGAAATGTATTGTAAGTGTTGATTCTATTCCAACTGCCTCGGTGGCAAAGTGGTTGCGTGTGCAACTGCTGTGCTTGAGGTCTCAGGTTCCATTCCCAGTCGGACCAAATGTTTGTATGATCCGCAAATATTTGTTTCGGTGTTGAGGCTTTTTCTATGTATATAATGTATTTACAAAAAATATGTATTTATATCAGTTGTCTAGTACCAGTAACACAAGCTTTGCTTAGCTTGGGACTAGATGGCGTTGTGTGTTAGATTTCCAAATATGTATTTATTATTAAAAAAAAAGATTCAATTACTAAATTAAAATCTCAATCATTTTAATATCATAAAATGGGATAACAATACGTGTTTCTGCATAAACTGGTATCGTTTTTCCACATATGTTCTAATTAACTATAAGTAAATAGAAAAAAACCTACTGTATCACTTACATTCGTGCATAATATTGGTATCGCAATGTGTATTCAACACACGGATGTGGTAGTATTTAAACGGTCACCACATCGGTTCCCGTTGCACGGAGTGTTGTTTAAACTCTACATGAGACAACACTTTGTGCTATTCACGAATTGTTGTTTTAAGTGATTTATTCCTTAAGCTTCGTGTTCTTTTATTTATAAAATAAAGAAAAAAAAAGATATTTAATCCGCTCCTTATACACACTGTAACTTAGATAACAGAGGGCAATCACATTACCATTAACCAGGCAGTTTGGAAATTGGATGAAAAACTTAGAAGTACACTGAAAATCTAGGATGGAGGATGAAAGGAATGTAACAAAATGTCAGACACTTAAAATTGTTTGAGTCAACCTTTTTTATGTTATCATTCATACAAAGACCATTAAAACGTGTGCAATTTAGTAGAAAAAATTTATACCGAAATATTATTTTTATACCTACTTATAACAGTAATAAATAGACTTAGGACTTCAACTAAGTATAAATTGAAATGAATCTAGTCCACACACGTACACAATTTGCTTGAAGTATAGAAATCATCCAATTATGCATAGAGTACCTGCTAAATCATCACCTAAAATCTGCCCGAATGCAAAACCTTTCCACCATTCTGTAGGCTTGAACCTCGCACAATGAAAATTTCCGTAGAGAGCCACGTTCGGCCGATATTACTAGCTTTGTTCTCAACGGAGTCATCCTACCATGTGAGTTAGGCTTGGATGTTTCCAGAAATTACTCGTTAACTTGAATGGACGGTAATGAAACTTATGTATTGGGGTGCGGTAGCCTTAGTGTATTAACTTAGTTGTACTGCGACATGTTTTTAGTTATTTGTGTTAGGGTAGGAAGTAGTTATTATAACTATTAAAAACATAGAGGTACATTAAAAAGTCCTTGTCTGAATGTATTTCCATAGATGGAAAACATCTGGAATCACTTAATCCATCTTAAATTAATATCATCCCAATTTGTTGTGTAATGAAAAGAAAATAAAGAAATTAAAACTGTAAATTAAAAACAAAATATGTGTACATATACAGTAAGTAATAGAAATTCTAATTCTAATATTAGAAATAGTACAAGTTTGTACCTTAAGTAGGAGTTGAATTGTAGTAATCATTAAATAGAAGACTTGTATCATATAGTCAGAGAGCAATTGTATATGCAAAAATATCTCATTTTAACTCATTATGCAGATGCCAAAATGCAGAACTATTGTACAGCATTGTCGTTTTTGTCGCTTTGAACTACGTCGATTACACAGACGTAATGACGGTAACTAAAATTGAAACGCTATTGTTGAAAACTGATTTTTAAAATGGCACAATCACTTAGTTCTTTAATGTTATGTTAAAAAACCACGAACTGAAAAGGAGACTTGAAAAAATGATAAATAAATCCCTTAGACCACTACTTAACGAAGATATACCTTAAAGAGCGCCAACAATGACGATCTGGGGCAGTCTACAGCCACCCGCCACTAGACATTTTCTTTGAGTCATCACTTCATCGTGCTGGAAACATAACCAGAATAGTATTTTCAGTGTAATTTTTTAGTCACGCTCATATAACGCTTGGGAGAGCCATACATTAGCAGAAAAATGCCCATGTGAACATCAAGCCTGACGAACGACGTTACATCACGGCGTCACAGCAAACCAGTGTAAAGCGAAAGTTTGGCGAACGAATGTAGGAATTGATTGATTGATTGAATTAGGGAAAAATACCTCGCCGATGTTAATATAATACAATTTCTTATATTCATAGACAATGATGAAATGGATCCACTACTTAACATATCCATTCAATTGCTCTCCATATCATAAAACGCACTATTATAAGTACATGCATAATGGTACATACAACAAAAGGAAGTGTAACTGTTTTGGAAGTCTCTATAATGTTTTGTAAGTTCCACCGTAGCGCCTTAACAACCGATTTTGATAAATGAAGTATCAATAGATTTGTAATAATGGTCCGGGTGACTTAAGCTATATTAGTTATGTGTATATGTAAAACAAAAATTAGGAAAATCGCATATTCCGTGTATATGTCTAAAGTTATTACGAACATGAAAATATACTTGAATCCATTCAGTGCTGCAGCGTCATGATAATAACAGGCAGCGTCGATATTACGCGCTTTGTTGTCGCGGATAAAGCGGCCACTGCGGCCTATGTTTGGGTAAGGGCGGGCACAACAGGCGATATTATGAATTTTAGTTATAACGCTATTTACTTTAGAAAGTTCAGTGACGGAAGTTTGTAACTTGGATAACTAGCAAGTATGTCGAATATTCCCAAGAAAATGGCACGTTAAGTAGTTGTGTGTATATTTTAGATGACCCTCAAGACATATTATTATTGTTTTCTTCCAGCGTTATAGAAAGTAGCTTTTTGTGATTTATTTAGACAATTGACACACTTTGTGCTTTTTAAAGCTTTTTATTAACTTGCAATGTATGTATGCTTGTATGTTCGGGTGGAATCTTGCAGCTCAATTTTAAAGCAGATATCTTCAACCGATTTTGCTCAAATTTTGCAAGCTTATGTATACATCGTGACAATACAATATTATATTAATACATAACAATAATAATATATTAATACATATATTAATACATAACATAACAATACATCGTGACAATATTAACTGCCTCGGTGGCGCAGTGGTAGCGTACGCGACTGCTGTTCTTGAGGTCTCGGGTTCGATTCCCGGGTCGGAACAAATGTTTGTATGATCTGCAAATATTTGTTTCGGAGTTTGGGTGTTTTCTATGTATAATATGTATCTATTTACAAAAAAAAAAGTATATAAGTATTCATATCAGTTGTCTAGTACCCATAATACAAGCTCTGCTTAGTTTGGGACTAGATGGCGTTGTGTGTTAGATGTTCGAAATATTTATTTATTTATTATTATATTATTATATTGACATGGAGCTGTTCTTATGCTGAAACTGGAAGGTGGCCATAGGAACTCGGTAAAGAAACGTCGCAACATCATCGAGGACTCGTTTGATTCGTCTTGAGGCATTCCAGTAAAATATTGTTTTTAAATAGCTTTTTAATTTAATTTATTAGAGTATAAATTATTTAAAACCATAAAATTTACAACATTTTCACTTTATCGATAGATGAAACTTGAAAATCGATGGGTTGCAAATATTAAAAAATAGTTTACCAGCATACAACAATAAATATTGCTACGATAATTCAAAGTGCTGTAATTTCCGTGCCGTCAGTTCCATGCGACTAAATCTATGTTCAAACGTATAACAGTCAACCCTAACGAACGGATAGGAAATGAGGGAGACAGCTTTATTCAGAACTCTGTGCGCGCGAGTGATATAGATATATTCCAGTTGTTTCATTTAAGTCGATAGTGGGATGACATCCGACTATCCATTGAGCCTCTGGACAAGACTGGATTTGACGGTTTGTGGTTTCAATCGAACGACTAGGATGTTTTAATGAGCAACGCGGTGCTCCGTTTTTTGCATAGAAACCAATTTAATTCTTTACACAAAAGTTCCAGATATTAATTGTAGAACCTGATAAACCACAACACAATTTTCAATAGTAAATTTGAGGTCCTTGAAGGCTTCTCAACACAATTCGGACCGTCAAAGGCTAATGACGTCATATATATGTACCAGCTAAACCCCGCGGTGTTACGCCTCGGGACAAAGCAAGTCTCAAAAAAAGTAGCCTAATTTACTCCCTGGATCACCAGCTACCTGCCAGTGAAAGTCCCGTCAAAATCCGTCCAGCCGACACGAAACTACATTTTTGATATATGTACCGTGTATACATACATATGCATTTAGTAAAAAGCGGCTATTTTAATATTACAAACAGACACTCCAATTTTATTAATTTGTATAGATATTCAGTAGTGGACTACTGAATATAAGATGGCATACTATATACGGTGGCCTGAAGAGTTGGTACCGAGTTTGTGACCGTTTTCCTTCTCTTTCCAGTGATGTATTCCTGCATGGCTAGCTCCTTTAGCCAGCTCTTACGATACCCAAGGGATGATTAGGAGTCATTTTATATTTTAACGAAGACGTACTTCTGACTTCTGGCTCTTCAGCCTTTTAGTGAGGTATTTACCTACTATCAGGGTGACCCATCTGTTTCTTTACTTTCTATGTTAAGAAAGAAAAAATATGATAGCAATATATCCTAAAACGATAAAGGTAAAAAAGTTACCTATCTCGACGTCGCTAAGCCGTAATACGCATCTTGCCCTAGACTATAACGATGTAAACATAAAAAAGAAAAAGTAGACTTCTCGCAACAAAGTTTATTAGGGACAGAAATTTAAGGGTCTGTGTTATAGGCGACCTCTTTCATGGTTCAGATTTAAAGGGATTTAGAGTAGTGATGTAGAAAGTAATATGGAATCTGGTATTTGAATATCAGAATTTATAGTTATGGAGTATTTGATGTTTTATTTTATTTATTGTTATTACTAATTGTTTGCGCAATTATTACTTATTTCGTTTTGATAATATTTTCCAAAATTTACCTAATCCTTTAAGGGTGATATACCCTAAAATCCTTTTTATGGGTACTTACGATATAAAAATCATCACCTGCACAGCTGAAAGTTTGTAAGCCTGATGACTCCTCGCTAAGGAACACGTCAAACGGGGCAGTTTTTTATAGTGTAGGGAGCGAGCAGACGTATCACCTGATGGTAAGATTACCGCCGCCCATGGACACCCGTAACACCAGAAGCGTTACAAGTGCGTTGCCTACATTTTTGGGCGATAAGGAAAGGGATGTGGGGAGGAGTTGGGGTATGGTCTTCGGTATCCTCACTCACTCGGTGCAACACAGCTCAAGCTTCACACCGTTTTTCTGCGAGGCCGTGGTATAACTCTTGTCGAGCCGGCCCATTTATGCCGAAGCGTGACTTTCCCATGGACATTAGTATATTACCCGACTACGGCAAAGCCAAAGGAGGGTTATGATTTTGACAGGCTATGTATGTATGTATGTATGTATGTATGTTCATTTGTTCCCTCATAGCTCCTTAACTACTCATTAGAACTGGACAAATGAGAGGTCGTTAGAAGCGTCATGATTGTCTTCTGGTTATAGGCTATATGTAATGTCACTAAATCTAATGTGGCGCCCTCTAGCCAACATAAAGTACTGCATTAAAAAATAAATTTTAGATAAATATGTCGTGTTTGGTGTCATTGGAAAGGGCGTTACTTGTACATTTCAAAAATATATATATATTATTAGCATTTGCTCATGACTTTGTCCGTATTTATTCGATAAGTGTGGAATTTCTATGGTATGCTCGTTTGTTCCCTCCTTTCTAAGCTACTAGTTAGAATAAGACAAATGAGGTACCGTTAGAAGCGTCTTGATTGTCCGCTGGTTATAGGCTAGACTACGTGTCATTTAATCATATGTGGCGCCCTCTAGCCGACGTAAAGTACTGTTTCAAAAAATAAATTTGAGAGAAATATGCCGTGTTTGGTATCATACGAAAGGGCGTTACTTGTACATTTCAAATATATATAAACTATGAGCATTTTCTCGTGACTTTGTCTGTATTTATTCGATAATTGTGATTTTTTTATAATACCTATTTAAAATATACTATGCAAAGAAATTAATATTATAGAGGCACCAAAACATTTAAAATAAAAAAAAAGTAAAAACTAAAACCCAACTACGACAAAAAACGACGTTGAAAAAGCATGAAACAAGTTTCAAAAGCCGTAGTCACGCGTAATTGTACCGCGTAAGTTGTAAAATTTACAATTTTTTTCTTTTTTCCGTCAAAATGAACATGGTATAATTCAGGGGGATGAAATACATGTTATCGAATCACGTTAATTACCCAGTATGAACGTGATTGAAAACTATTTGGTAAGGTAATATCAGTACAGTATGACTACTATGGGGAATGGAATGGAATGGGGAAGAGACGCAGTGGACGAAGAAAAAAATCTTGGCTACGAAAAATGGGCCCCTCACGAATACTTACTAGCATCGGTATCACCTTCATAACAACTGTTCCGCCTGACCAATGACAAGGAGGAGTACAGGAAACTGGCGGCCAACCTTCGAGATTAAAGAGGCACTAGGCACGCGGAGAAGAAGAGATGACTACAGTGGTTACATTTTCAGAAAAAATCTTTAAACCTCTCTATTTCTACTTGAAATAACAAAGTTTATTTTTAACCGACTTCAAAAAAGGAGGAGGTTTTCAATTCGACCGTATATATATATTTTTTTTGTATGTGTGTTCGCGGTTAACTTCGTCGTTTATGACCCGATTTTGATGATTCTTCTTTTGTTGGAAAAGAGATGTACCGACGGTAGTACCATAACAAGGAAACTAGGATCTGATGATGGCATCCCAGGGAAATCGAGGGGAACCCTCATTTTTTTCAGGCACATACTACGTTTTTCGTATATTTTCTGAAAATACTCTTGAATTTGCATCTGGTAGTCATCATTCAATGATGATGAGCTGATGAAGTAAGGTACAACTCTTTAACGGTTAGGAGTTGGAGGATAAATATTTAAATGTCATATGTGTGTATGTTAACTTTAGTTGTATTGTTTCAAGTTATTTAGGTAAGCTGATGATGGAAGGTACAAGTCCTCAACGGTTAGGAGTTGGAGAATAATTCATTCAATTTCATACATATCTATAGATCTTTAGTTGTATACTGTCAAGTTTTTTAGGTGTATCCGAAAGGGTATGCTTCCGAAGTGGTTTGCTTTGCCACCATATCGGGATCTGATGATGGGATTCTTGGGAAATGGAGGGAATCCCTCATTTTCTTAGGCACGTACTATAAATTATATGAAATAGTCCAACTTACTGATAATCTACGATTACTTGCACTAAAAATGGAAAAATAAAAACTTTTTATATAAAAAAAAAAACGATTTTCAAAAAGCATCCAACAACAATCCAAAGCATTTGGCTTGGCACCGACTTCAAACAGGTTTTAGGTACCTAGCACACATAATAATACTACTATTTAAATGTACAAAGAATTAGGAAGAGACAAGAATTGGCATAGCAATTTATGAAAAGCCAGTTTATTTTAAGCTTTTTAGTATTTTTTGCCAGGGAGTTTTTTAATGTTATACTATTGGGTGCTATTAGCCTTGTAACAAGTCATATACTTTACTCTAAGTAAAGAACAAATAAAATGCAATGCAAAATAATTTAAAATAGTAGAAGAGAAGTGAATAATATCACAATATATAAATGTGAGATAGAATATTTGTATTTGAAACTCAATTTTAATACACATTATAAATGCTTTCAATAATTATATTATTCCAATGGCTTTGTTTCCGATTTTGGAACTAATATTAGAATATTCTAGTAGTCTGTTAATATTTGTGATGTGGGTGCGGTGATAGCAAATTTTGTATGTACATGTAGATACTGTATTTCAGGTATTTTACATTTTGAAATAACTTACTATCAGTAACTTTTTTTGTGCCTCATAGTAAACTTTTAGGGTCACATGGTACGCCACTATGAGGAAAACTGCCATGGCTTTGTGTAAATGATTTTTTAATCCTGAACACGGGTCTTATTGAACAGTGCTTACTTTTATATTAAATCTGTATAATGCTGTGATTTTAGCGGTCGCCTTGGCATTTACTTACAGAAAACTGGTGTGAAACAACGCCTGTGCTGTGTTTCACCGAGTGAGTGAGGATACCGGAGGCCCCCCCTCCAATCCCCTACCCCAAAGGCCGGCAATGCACCTGAGACGTCTTTGGTGTTGCGGGTGGCAACGAACGGCGGTAATCGCCTACCATCATACGATACTTCTATTCGTTTGCCAACTATTCCCTAAAAAAAGTACTGGTATCATATGGGTGTGATCCACATATTATTATTCTAAGTCTGAGTGTTCTTTGTGTCCGTATTATGAATGTTTGTAACATTCTCCGCGGCACAAGATATACCTATGGCGGGAGTTATTTTTGAAAAATTTTAAATAGCTATGTTTGCTGTTCATATGTAGGTTCTTTATAAATGACTAGTTTTGCCCGCGGCTCCACCCGTATATATATTGATTAACAAGACAAAAAAAAAACAATGTCCTTCTTCAAATTACAATCTATCTTTCTACATCAGAATTCATCATATCACAGTTTTGCCGTGAAAGCGTAACAGAGAGACAGAAAAAGTTATTTTCGAATTTATAATATTTAGATATTACATATAAACTTGTATAGATTAAACTTTCTTTAAATATGTGATTTCGTGCAACGAGATGTTTTTCGAACTCGCGCAAGGTCCATTGGCGAAACTAGTTAGACTCTAAATAGATTCGAGGTAAAAAGTTTTCCAATACCCGTTTCAATGTACTACCTAATTTTGGGATTAGTTCCTGATTCCTTTTATAATAGTGGTTGTAAACAAATTGTTACACAGTTTTAGGGGTTTTGGGGTTTTGGGTTTGGCGTAGTGTGCAAAATTAGTAAGAATTTTGACTGTGTTCCATTGCTGGTCTTTGAGGTCTCTTTTTTGCAATATTGGTTTAGTCAGATATGTCAAAAGAAAATAGAATGAGTGAATGTGCCAGCTAGGTAAAGACTGGAAAATGGGACAATTTTTTTCTAGTAGCTTGTAGACACCAGGACTTTTGTACTATTTTAAAAGGTATCTGGAAATGGCTTATAAAGTGATTTTTAGGTTTGTGCAGGCAAATGATAATTGACTGACGTCAGCCATGAGCACTTGCAACACTAGAACCGTAACGTTTTAATGGTCACCGGTAACCCACACTCCGCGAAAAGTAACAAAAGAACTACGATACCTGTTCAATTTAAGAAAATGATTGAACCGACCCATATGTCTGAATTCTCAGCAACTGTTTGTTTATCAGTTGTATGCAAGAACATTCCTAACATGTATTATATTACAATAAACTCAATCTTTAAGATTTACTCGGTACACATCCAATTCATTTGTTTATTTAAGAAGGAAATTTCACGTATATGGAAATAAAATACAGTTTGAACCTCAGACGACCTAAGTCTTTCTCTTTCCCTAAGTATTTAAGAAATTTAAGAAATACACCTATATTATTGATAAATATGACGTACAATGCAGTAAGTAAATTCCCATACAAAGTAAATTAAAAAAAAACCTTTCTTCCATCAAAATTTTTCTTATATTTCTGATTAAATATCTTAGAACTGAACAGGATTCTTACTCTAAGGTTATTGCCCTAAAGCAGGTTGTGCTATTTTCCAAGTGACTCTTACTGTGTATTAATGTTGATTGTCTAATAACTTTTTCATTAGTTTTATATTTTGTGCGGTATCTGTTAGGTATATGTATATTCCTGAATTTTCGTAGGAAAAACACGTAATTTTCTTTTACTCTTACAGAGGGCCCATTTATCGGTATTTGTGTAGAACGTTTTGTATGTTTATGGAACACTAAGTATGTAAAGATGATCAGACAATATTTTTCACATATCAATTTGACAATATTATTGTGTCATTCAGAAAAAAATCTCTTAACTACATTTAAATTTCGATTTTAAATCCAGTGGCCAACTCATCGTCGAGCCTATTATCCAATGGTTAGCGATCTTGACTGTTAAGTCACATGTGTTGGGTTTATTTGTCACCCAGGATAAATATTGTGTCAAAAGCACGATCAATTGTTCTGGGTCTAAGTGTAATTTGCCGATATTTATGTATAAAGAAGTTTAAAAGTGTTTATAAGTGAAAATATATGTGATAGATTGACTACAATACGCTACAACACAAGTGAAACTAAAATTAAATTATAGTCGGTCAAATAATAGCATTTTAATGTGGTAGGCAGACAATGCCTTGGAGATTACACTATATGTATTCTCATGTAAAAAACTAGTACGTTTTTTATCTGTTCGTTTGCTTTTGTTTTATGTTTACGAGAATATTGGTCTTCATAGCCGAAAACAAGCTATAAACTACACACAACACTATTTTCCTTATATTACGTTATGCCAAAACTTTTTGCCTATGTTTTTGCAGAAAGCACCGAACCACGAGAGATATATGCCAGTTTTCTCATACCCCCACCTGAAAATGACCACGGAAAGTTCAGTAAAAACCTTATTTTGGTCGAAATTAATTTACCAAAGTTTGGCAAACTTTGTCGTCGAACCTTATTAAGGGACTGAAACATATGACTCATATATATATTCAATATCATTTAATAAGTTTCCAAGTTTCTAATAACTCATGTACTCGAAGAAAGTCTTTTTCTGATAAACATATTTCCCCGTTTAGAAATATCAAAGTATTACTTTATGTGAAATTATTGAGGCGTGGCTTTCAGGATTACTTTATTATTCATTTTCTAACTAAATATCTATAAAAATACCTTTTTTTAACATAATCATTCTTGTGTTGTAATTCTTATTTCTAAGATTATTCATAACAACTAAGAATTTTTACTTATACGGTACTGACCACTGCTTGACATAAGCCTCTCCAATTGTTTGCTACTGGGTTCGATGCTCGGCTTCTCGCATCCAGCTCCTGCCAGCCGTTATGCGCAAATCATAACTCCATCTGGCCTGTTGTTCTCCTTCACTACGTCCTAAAATTCTTAGACTTACAAATCGATTAATAATTCAATCATGCAATGTTTTAGTGACCTTAATTTGAATTCTGAATCATCTTTAGATTCATCCATCAAAGCCTATTTGTGATTTAACCGATCACAAATGCAGTGTTTCACAGTTCATCAGAAGCACCTCACAATCAAATTCCACTTATTTAACAGAATAACTCTTTAACAACTTACTTAAATAGATACATGCATTGTTGGTATTCTTTTCATTTAAAAGTGTTTTAAACACCTAATTATTGTTTGTTTTTCAAATGAAAGTTTCGATAATAAATACTCCACGACAAAGACTATTCATAGAGGACCATCCAGATAAAAAATAACTCCTTTGACCTAATAAGAACAAGACACAAATAAGTCGCCGACGTTGATAAACATTGTCTCAAATCTATTTTCTCTTTTATGCTTAGTTTTCTTAATACAATTCTTGTTTCTCTTTGAAACACATCACAGATTCTGATAATATATTATAGTATACAAGGTGGATATGACATTACGACATTAAACGAAACCGAAATTTTAATGTGTTGGTTTACTTTGAGATTTTTTTGTTTAATCGAAGAAGGATATGAAAAAACCTTCACACAATCTAAACATCTTAAAAATGAACACCAATAAGGACACCATTTGTAATTTAAGTTCACTAACCTGAGTGGCCACCGGGACCGCGGCCTTAAAATAGGTACCTAAAGCAACAAGCAACGACGCGCGATGTAGGTTACTAAAATAGATACCTACTTTATCGACGCAAGCTAAATAGCACAAGTAATATTATGTATTCACTTTTTTTTAAATTACAATGTCACCATAATAATCACAAGAAAACGAAAACCGCAAGATTTTTAATTTTGGTCACCCCATGTCGAGGTTACAACTGGAAAAGCATTATCTCTATTAGGAATCAAAGATTATTTTTTCTCGTATCTCCTGGATAGTTTAAACAATAATCAGACTATTGGTAGGTTCAATAAATGCATATTCTTCGTAAATTAATATCTTATGCGTAGTAAATTATTCACTAGCCGTATAAGTGTATAACCGAGTCGACGCATTGTTTTATTTAAACTCACATAAAATAACACGACGTTACGTAACAACAAACAAACTTAAGTAATGTGTCCTGTCACTACAAAATTACTACAAAATACTTATTAATATAATCAATACAACACAACGCGACAAAGGGCTCCCGCGCGGCGCACGGCGGCTGCTTCAAAGGTAGCGCGTGCGACGACGCGACGGTAGGCGTGACATCGGTCAGTAACCCAACAACATCGTGTAGTAAATTTCAAAAACAGAAAAAAGTGTCCTATGGCTAAATACTGAACCAATTTTATTGACATTTTCTAAGCCACCGCACGTGTTCCCATCCCATTATGATCCCGGGTCCTTTAAGCGGGGCGTGAAAAAGCATCTTACTAGGCCGCCATAGTGTGGGTCACTATGCTGCTCTGTCCACGTTCGCATTGAGGATAGTGACCACCACTTTTGGATTCTACTTATGCTTTCCATCAGGCAGAGTAGAGTCATTTTGGTAGCTTGATCATAAAAAAAAAAAAAAAAGTGAAATTATAACATGTGTACTCGGACAAATGTGTTGTGTAACAAATGGACTTGAAGATTCAGTTTAATATTGCTCCATTTCTGTTTCATTGAAATGATCAAGCACGAGTTGAACTCATTTAAAAATTCCTAGAGATTCGTAGTAAAATACGTCATTTACTATCTTTATTTTGAACTAGCTGAACCCCGCTGTGTTACCCTCGGTTATTGTCGTACCGCGGGTAATACCGCGGGACAAAGCTAGTCTAAAAAAAATAGCTTAAGCTACTCCCTAGATCATCAGCTACCAGCCTATGAAAGTCGTGTATACAAACATGTGCATTTATTAAAAAGCTGTTATTTTAATATTACTAACAGACACTCCAATTTTATTTATTTGTATAAATATAGATGTATAGATTAATATAACAGTTACCGAGTTAATTTTCCCATACAATTCAATTGTAAGAGTTTTCACTTTCACTTCAGCCTAGTGCCATCTACTGCTGACGAAAGCCCCTTCCAAAAACGGTCTTGGGCAATCAGCATCCATTCGAAAATTGTTTGCACAATATTGACTTATTGGTTAACTTTAAATTTAAGTAGTTGCGTAATTCCAAAAGAAAGTGGTTTAAAAATAATACAGTTTTTGGTAAACTTAATTCACAGTACGAGCCGATCCTAAGGGTTAGATAAGTAAAATATTGAAAAAGTTTTCGATTATTATATTCGTGAAAGCTTCTAAGAAGTTCAAGGAGCGGCCAAGATTTTATTAGCCACGCTTAGTCAACATGAACAAAACAGTTTAGTAATATAAGTCGTAACTGAGTTTGCAGACTTATTCTTGTTGAATAAAAGCAAAAGTATTCAACTGACCCATGCCAAACGAAACTTGATCTTCATGTTTTAAATTTCAAATTCAATTTATTATTCAGTAATTTTTCTTTTGATTATGAGATTAATTTATTAAACTATAAACTTATAATCATTAATAATATTAAAACATAATCTTTACAAATAAATAAAATTGCTACGTTACGCAATATTGCCGTTGGATGTTTTTAAGCCGCCCGAAGGCCTTCAACTAAGCTTCACGACTGTTATCCTATGATAACAACCAAGACTGACTGCTTAACGTGATGTCCTAATCACGAAGACGCTCATGGTATCGTGCCCCTAGCGGTCACCCATCCAGGTACTGACCGCGCCGTCGTTGTTTACCCTCAGCGATTGTTTCTAATCACCGAGCGCAACTGGGCTATGAGCCCCTCTATTTTGCATCAATTACTCCAATATTGGTCAATACTTAGTGATACAAACTTTGTATCTACACCTAATATGCTTGCTTTTCATGCTGAAAGCCTACTACTTATCGTTAATCTCTACTTGACAATACAATCCCGACATATTTATGTGGTCACATCCAAATAACATATTTATTATAAGTTCTTCACAATCATTCTTCCAGTTTCATGCCTTTAGAACTCCCATCTGATATATAGCAGTTCTAATTCCTTCTGTTGGCCGCTCTCCAAGTGGTATACCTACGTTTAACTTAGTGCTACGAACTTTAATATTTGTCGCCCGAAGATATATTGAACTTTATCGTCGGATATATTAGATCCTGTTTGTTTACATAGATGAGCTTACTTCTGATCACTTCAGTATTTAAGACCTTTTTCGGCTAGGAGATTTAAATTTAAATCTATATCAACAAGGATATCCTTCAAATAATTTTGTTGTATAAAACATGCAGCTTTGATAATGACAATGTAATGTAATTTATTATATGTTGTTATCGATTTTAACAATCTTTTTTTTCCAAAAACACACTCAGTCAAATACCGTCTCAGTTTGTTCAACGGCTCTGGCATTTTGCCGCGCAATTCCTGAACGCAGTAAGGAACATATGAACGGTACAGTGTTGAGTAGCTAACGTTAATCCAAACTATTTGTTATAAAAGTATAGAGACCATATTACCTATATAAATAAAAAATGAATCATAAAAATGTATGTACCTACGCCCATAACTTTTGATCGACTGCAGCAAATTAAAAAAAATTTTAATGATTTGTTTTTGTCAGAATAAGGTTTCCATAGAATAAATTAAAAAAAACTGGAGGTGTTATATTCTATTAGTCCACTTAGTTCTATACACTACAGCCCTGCAGAAAGTTGACACGTAGCCCGTGCTAAAAGTTTTTTTCGGTAATTTAGAAAATATTCACGAAAATAAATATGGTGATACATAGTTCGCCGGGACTTCTTACGGTTGATATAATGATCTCGTAAGTTTGAGGCAGCGTTTACAATGCAAGCGCAAAAAAATGTGTTTAATTATGACATTTCTTTACTTAGAAACTTATAAAACCTCCTACCTAAACCTCTACTATATTATACATGCATTATACATTTCTCTTGGATTGCTCTATCTATTAAAGAGAAATCCGGTGCGTAGTTTTAAAGATCTAAGCATTTATAGGGACAGACAGCAGAAAGACTTAGTTTTATACTATATAGGGATGATGTTTGGGGTGTTACAGCTTTTGTACTCAAATATATTAGCCTTGTATATCATCTGAAAAAAAGACGCGAGATTTTATGAGGGTTGAAACCGTAACAACTGTCCGACATGACCTTGAACCCTTTGAGCCTACACTCTAGTAGTAGTTATAGTAGAAGTATATGATTTAAAGCAAAAACGTGGCATATTATTACATAAATAAGTCCAAATTATAGTTTGCAAGGCTTAAGTGCTGGAAATGTCTGAGGTTATTATTAGAAGACATATGCATGGCTGTTTTTAATTACTAACGCTGATTAAATAGTTATTTTGAGAACTGCAAATGTTCATAGACTTAGACTAATCCTGAAAAGATTGACCGTTAAAAAAAACAAATTTAAGGAAAGAATTTGGACACTAAAAATGCCGCCAGTATCGCTGAAATTTACGTTACGTAACACTCGAGAAGTGTAGCAGTGGGATTCTTGTGTCGCCATTATGAATAGTGTGAAATAAATCTTGTTTTCTTTTTGGCTCATTCGACGGGATAGAGTGGAATAACGCATGCGACTTGTCACTGATTTAAATATGGCTCTTCACGAGATTATTATGTCTAATAAATATAAATTATTTGCTTAATTTAAATAATAATTATTAATTAAATAATAAATAAATGTTTCGGACATCTATTACACAACGCCATCTAGTCCCAAGCTAAGCAGAGCTTGTGTTATGGGTACTAGACAACTGATACAAATACATATATACTTTTTTTTTTGTAAATACATACATATTATACATAGAAAACACCCAAACTCCGAAACAAATATTTGTAGATACAAACATTTGGTCCGACCCGGGAATCGAACCCGAGACCTCACGATCAGCAGTCGCACACGCCAACCGCGAGACCAACCAGGCAGTCAATAATTGGGGTAGTATCTTTCTTTTCAAACTATGTACGAAGAACCATTTCTAAAGACGAGTGACGTCAGGTAGGCAGTCGTTTATAAAAAAAATCATAAGCATTTTGTAATGAAACGAACAAGTTTGCGCAAGAGTATGTTGGTGATCAAAGTAAAATGAAAAAAAAAAAAACTTTTTGCGCGTAAATATTTTTTATAATGTTTGCCATTTTTTTGGTAATAATAAAAATACTAACTTATTTAACCCATTCAATAGATGGGTTATTTACTTAACCGTCAAAAAAAAAATACTAATGTACCTTTAATAAACATATAAAATAATTAGATCAAACATAATATATTTTCTTTACTTATTAACCCAAGATCAGCTAGTCAGATACATTTAATCCCGGCTTTTGTACAATGAATAAGGCCTAAGTAAAATGATGAGTGTCTATCCCTCACCAACCTTTAATCATCAAAACGCATTAGTTGCAAAAAGATTTAAATCTCCAAAATCCTTCGTATTTTAAGAGCAGGGATAGAGCTCTAAGACGATTTTATGCTCCAGAAGTCAGTGTGGGGAAGCTAAGAGTATTATAGAATCTTCAATGTGTGATTTTGGTAGGGCTTAATTTATTCTTTTAGTTTTGTATGCGGGGATAGTAGCGGCTTAGTATTGATGTAGATAAGAAGCTTTGAAACGTCCCCTACGTTTGAAACGAAAATGTAGGTAGCTGTATTATTTACGAGGGCAAAAACGGCAAATTTTTAATGTTTTGATGAGGATGTAGTTCTTAAGTTATATTTTTGAAATTAATATCTGTTAAATTAATCTATGTACACACAAAAGCAATTCGTAGTAATTAAATTGAAGCTTAAATATGATCATAATTGAAATTTCGAAATTTCAGTTATGATCAAAATTATTGCAGTACTTTTTAACTGTAAATAATTATATCTATTATTGAGTCTGTGAATTAAAAAACATTTTGAGCGATATTTTTATTTGCCTGCAATTACTGTTTTCAAGTAAGTATTTGATTAAAATATTCCCTTGAAGATGAAATGTATACAAATTATTTTTATATTTAGATTAATATTTAGATATTTCTTTATACTAGATATAATAATAACTTGCAAGTTAAATGTTTATTTTAGTTTCTTCCGCGTCATCAAAATTTAGAATACTTTATCTACAAACATTTCCTCTTCGGACTAAACCCAGGAAGAAACTCTCCAAGCGAGTCGTAAAATACATGTTTCAAACCTTTCAAACATAGAACAGACCTCAATCTTTGGACCTCAAATCGAGATTTCCATCACTCGACTTAAGATTAACGAGCTGAAGGTTAAAAACCTGAAATTGTTTTGAAGTGAAAACTTTTTTACGCGCGTTGAGTACTTTTACACAAAATGTGCGCTTTCAATGAGCTATATTATTTTCATCTTTTTATCGCGCATTTCATTTAAAGAGCACAAAGGTTAATTTCAGGTGAGTTTAAACAACTGTTTGTTTATAGTTTTTATTTTTCACCTTAGTCGACAGTCCTCGTGACTGCTTTGTGATTTTTTTTTATATAATATCTTCATAATAATGAGGTAATCCTAATCGCGGATTAATAAAATTGAAACAATACTTACTGGTACAATTTTGACAAAATCTCTAACATTTTTAAGCACCGTCACATCAGTGTTGCTAAAATTGTTATATCAATATGATAGTGCATTAATACCTATATGAAATGATCATTTCGTTTAATAATAAAGCAGAAACAATAGGTGACACGTGTATCAAAATAGAGGAGAGCACAACAAAGAGGTATTCATTTCAGTCATGTCAGGTTGACCTGGCGCTTTTATTTGCTGGACTGCTGTTGTTTTCGTGTTATATTTAAAAACGAATGATTGTGTCTTTTGAATTTTGCTATACTGCAGCAGGCATAACTGTGAGGCGATACGTTCTTCCTTAATTAATTATTCTAGATTTTGTTTTGTTACTTGTTATGGATACAGCTGGTATACACTAGTTTTGCTTATGGCTCCAGCTGCCTGTAGGTCGGCTATCTCGGTAAAAAGTAGCCTATATCTTTCCTCAATAATCATAGTATCACCATGCTGAATTTCATTATAATTTGTACAGCGGTTAAACCTTGAAATTGTAACAGACAGACATAGCAACTTTCGTTGATAAAAAAAATATAGTATGGATGGAGGAATAATTTATTCCTATTATGCGAAGAAAACATCCATACTATATTTTTTAATATATATGTATATATATATAACAGTGTAAATATATATAATACTTTTTGTATCAAGTACATTAGTTTCTGCAAAATTTTAAAGGTGTTTTTTTATCTATTTTTCACGTCAGTTTTCTTATTCATTTCTTATTCATGCAAGTACAATCTACCACGGTGAAGCACTGTGAAGTACAGCCAGTTATTTATATTCATTTTAGTTTCATACAAAATACTTACTGATTACCATTTTTTATAGTATAGGGAAATCAGCAGACAGGTCAAAATAATACACGGAGTTTGAGACTTCATTGTAGTGTACAATATAATCTAAAAATTTAACTTTATAAATATTTCAACAAGAAGAAATCGAGTAACGGTATTTTAACAATACAAAAACTTTCATAAAAACGTACTCATAATCCTACTAATCTTACTAATATTATAAACGCGAAAGTTTGTAAGTATGAGTGGATGGATGGATGGATGGATGGATGGATGGATGTTTGTAACTCTTTCACGCAAAACTTTCACTTTCACTACTTAACAGATTTGGATGAAACTTTACAGTAATATAGCTTATACTAAAGTATAATACATTGTTTACTGTTTACCGCGATAAATGACATAAACGCGGGCAGAGCCGCGGGCACCAACTAGTATTATAAATGCGAAAGTTTGTAAGGATGTGTGTGTCTTTTTTAATCTTTCATGCAAAAACTACTAAACAGATTTGGATGAAACTTTACAGTAATATAGCTTATACATCAGAATAACACATAGGCTACTATTTGCCGCGATAACCGACATACACACGGGCGGAGTTACAAGCAACAGCTAGTTCTATATCATCCCAAAAGCAATTAACTGTACTCCAAGTAATCTCACAAAACCTTCCCTGAAAGTTGTTTTACAAGAAGCCTGCAGAGCACACACTGTATATCAACTCGAGATGTCACTGTCAGACTGAGCCTCACAAAGGGTAACTTGGCTAGACCGTCTTGTCTCACTTGTCTGGCAAAACCATATTTGTAACTTTTTATTTTTGTTACAATGCATTTATGTGGCTTTATAATATCTCCTACTAATATTATAAATGCGAAAGTTTGTAAGGATGGATGGATGTTTGGATGTTTGTTACTCTTTCACGCAAAAACTACTGAACGGATTTGGATGAAACTTTACAGTAATATAGCTTATACATCCTACTAATATCCTACTAATATTATAAATGCGAAAGCTTGTAAGGATGGATGGATGTTTCGATGTTTGTTACTCTTTCACGCAAAAACTACTGAATAGATTTGGATGAAACTTTACAGTAATATATTTTATACATCAGAATAACACATAGGCTACTATTTGCCGCGATAGCCGACATATACGCGGGCGGAGCCGCGGGCAACAACTAGTAAGGTATATTTCATACTTTTGTATGGTATGTTTTTACTATTTGGATTTACTAGCCGCTAGATGGATTTTAGTTAGCTATCGGTATGGACTAAGCATCAGACACACTATTTGAATTCGATGTCTGAGTACTATAAAACAGAAAAAAATACAAATATACGGTCGGATTGAGAAACCTCCTCCTTTTTTGAAGTGGGGTAAAAATACGATTGTTTTAAAATGTTTCAACACATTCACAGTTCCTGCAAAAGTATTAAAGTATTTTATTCATTTCCTTCAAATGAATGAAATACTTTGTAAATTATTATATTTAGAATTCCATACATTTAAATGACAAATACAGATGACTTTGTTGACAGAGTTTCTGCTCGGGCCAACCGTCATTTTACAAGTGCTAGTTTTACTAAGTTCAGGTTCAGTCTTTGGAGAAGTAAGCGTTTTGGAAATTGTACAAGCAACAGGAGAACAGAAAATGTTCGAGCTTTAGGATATTTTGACTTATTTTGTTTGGCTAAAAGAGATTTATGGGAAGCTGTATGTGAATACTTTTTAAAGCAAAAAAAAATGTCTAACAAAATACATTCAAGAATTAAACTCACTTGTACTTATTCCACTATTTTTACTTAACTTTAATCGCCCTATTGCTTTATCAAAGGCTAGAGTTTAATTCTAGAATGTGTTTCAACAACTTCGTTCAAGCGCTGATAATCTATATATAATATATATATTTGGGCCTGCCAAAATGACTCTACCCTGCCTGATGGAAAGCAAAAGCAGAATCCAAGAGTGGTCCCCATACTCATTGCGAATGCAGACAATGCAGCATGGTGACCCACACCATGGCGGCCTTGTGGTGCATTGCATTGTTGGGCCTCCGGTCTCGCACTCACCAACGAAACACGATAGCATGAACGCTGTTATTTTACGTTGATTTTTTGTGCGAGGGTAGTACCGTACCGCCCCGGTTGACCCGTTGGCGCTGAAATCAGCGTGACTCTACTAGGTACATGTTACCCATATAATAATAAATAGCAACGTAATTGTTTAACAAAAATGGCAAAAGCTAGTAAGTTATAAGCTTCTCTATAGTCATTATTACACCATATAGGCATATACTGTTCTAAAGCTTTACATTATTTACCGGGGTCCATCTGTGTACCTACATCAAGCCTTTACTCCAAACATTTGCTAAGTACCGACTTGTTTTACTAATACCTGTTGTACCTTGTGGAATTAGGCACCGTGTGGCTTCCTTGAGCTAAGAACGTCATGTTTACGTAATAATGTGTGTTGGTCAGATTGTCCACCAGAGATTCGGACAAAAGTTGATAAGGCTGTACGTCTTTTTACTATATTTAGTAGAGGATTTCAGTTTTGATTATATATGTCTAAATGACAATGATTAATTGTTGCAGAAATAGCATAAAATAATATATTGATTAAAAAGTCTTATAAGTTGTAAATGTTTATGATATGTGTATGTTGCTTACTTATACTGTAATGCCATGTCAATAATTATTTTACATGAACCCCGCGGTGTTACCCGCGGTTATTGTTGTACCGCGAGTAACGCCGCGGGACAAAGTTAGTCTAAAAAAAGTAGCCTAAGTTACTCCCAGGACCATTAGCTACCTGCCTGTGAAAGTACTGTCGAAATCGGTCCAGCCGTTCCAGAGATTACCCGGAACAAATAGACAGACAGACAAAAAATTTTTAACGACATTTTTGGTATATGTACCGTGTATACATACCTATGCATTTAGTGAAAAGCAGTTATTTTAATGTACAAACAGACACTCCAATTTTATTTATTTGTATAGACAAGTATTGCATATGCAGTAATATTGTATATGTGTATCGTGATGTACTTCAATAAAGCCACTTACAATTACTCACACACAAACATAAACATACCTTATTAAGTTTGTATTATATTTTCTACTGTATTCAGAACTCTAGTATCTTAATATGTTGTTATGTTTATTATAATAATATATATACATACAAAATTACATATATACATCTATAGCATACTTTTGATTTCGTAACTACGTCGAGTATTTACATTAGTCAGAATAAAGCTCCAATTCAGTTCCTTTTCCACTCATGATCAATAATATATTTAATGAGCATTATATTTTGCATCATGAATATCGGAATAAACTCATAGACATCATAACTTCTTGGGATATTATGTAAGATGTTTATAGCAACTCTTAGTATATAATTATACATTTATACCATTATGTACTAAGTTACATACACTTTATTGTAATAACCATTCTCTTTTATTTGTTATGATAGCATTACTAGGTTTATTCAGGGTTTTCCTTGCTAAGGTGCACCTGGTTCCCCGGCATCTAGTACCCGAGACGGTATGCGGTTTCAGTTGGTTCGAGTCCGACATGCCACCAGGATACCTCCTGTTAAATAACCCCCTCGAAGAAATCCGCATGGAAAAAAAAAATGCTATTTTAGTTCCACCATGATTCCTCTATGTGTATAGACTTATTGTTGCTAGCAACTAATTTTAGAGAGATTGATTAAAAACGTTATAAAACTTATCATCAAATTCAATAGTTTTACTTGAGTGGGGTCTTATGGACTTAACACTCAATGGAATTTAGAACAGCCCTCTCACCAAAAGTATTAAAGTGATACTTATACAAATACCTATTAAGTGAATTCTCTGAAAAGAAGTTAAGTAGGTAGTTCGTATTACTAATATTTCATGCTCCAAAATTGTTAAGAATTTTTCTTAGTGAGGTCGGAACAAATGAGGGTGATGGATGTATTTTCCCTAATTAGCTCTTTGTTCTTTGTTAACTTAAATATGATTATTTTGTAGTGTTTTTTACGTACAGCAGAACATTATAATAAGCTCCTCTAAGGAAAAATCTTCTAATAAATATATTTTTTTCAAGTAAATATCCACAATTGAAAATCTTACGAGAACCTTGAACATGAAAACGTAAAAGGTCATTTAAAGGTATTTGAAGCTCTGCCCGTTTTCTGTTACAATTATAAATAATAATAAATAATCCGGTTATTTAACACACAACGCCATCTAATTCCAAGCTAAGCAATGCTTGTGGTATGGGTACTACGAGTAGGCAACTGATTTAAATACATATATACCTTTTTTTGTAAACATGTACATATAATACATAGAAAACACCCAAACTCTGAAACAAATATTTGCAGTTTGGTCCGACCCGGGAATCGAACACAAGACCTCAAGCACAGCAGACGCAACCACTACCACTGCGCCACCGAGGCAGTCAAACGCTACCGTCACATTATTCTTATTCTGACAAGTACCAAAATTTGGTTGATAGCATACTTAAATTCAAATTATATCAATGCATTGTTATTATGAAAAAGACGCGGTACTTATGATGGTGACGTGATGTTCTATCTAAACGACGAAAATGACGCGATGCGACGCGACACGACACAATGCAATGTGACGCGATGCTACATGCGATTGCTTCTCGAAGTATGGAAAAGTACAGTACTATGTTGCTTCAAAGTTTATACTTAAAGTACAAACTTTAAAAAAATAAAACATTTTGACTAGTTCTTATCATCATCTACTTTCGATTATATTATTCTTGTTATTAAGTTGGAATTTCAATAAATTGAAAACAAAAAATTCTAAATTTGACGACTGTGACGATCACCGCTTTTGAATCAACCACCATGATGTTGTGTTTGGTCGCCCAAAAAGCAAGTACGCGTTAATTTGCGTTCCACTACAGACTGTCACGTAGGCCACAAGCAGGAAATGTCATTGTGTTGATCGCGTTCGTCGCAGTCTCGCGTGAAATCGTATTCGCAGCGTCAGGTCATTTCGTATTCGTCGTTCACCCAGAACACCCCTGAAATTCAACATCCTTAAAACCCTGAACGTTATCCATTAGTTTAGAAAACTTATTTTACTTATATATGTAACAAATAACTCACAGAGGCATAATAAACCCAAACACTAACACAGAGTTCTTTTCACTAAAATATCTATTTACTTAGCTAAACAATTCTCTTTTGATTACGAGACACTGGGTCATAGTATATTGTATTCAGCGCGCGTTTCGTTTAGCTAACCCAAAAAAACACGAGTAAATATGACACGAGGGAATGATAAACTGCCTTGTATCATTCTCGCACCGATGATTACTGTATAAACCCGCATGTGAGCCCCCGTCATGGCGTTAAAGGAACGTGATCCGAGCCTTTTGAATAGGCGACTCGACGTCTCTTTAGAATCATGGTTTAATATATATTGAGGTACTTTTGGATGTTTATTTTGGTAATGATTGACTCATATTATTTGAGCACTTGCTAAAGTTTTTTCTCCGGCAACACTTTCTTTTCCGCTTAACACTTTTTAAATAAAATTAGAATTTCATTATTGTCAATTGTAGGTGCTTTGAGAAAAGATTTCACGGAAAATATGATGTATAGTGGTTGGCTTTACATGGCATAGTAATCTACATCACTCCATGACCGTGACCTATCTACAATTATCTAAATCGCAAGATTTTTCTTCTGAGGTCGTTTCTTCAACAAAAAATATCGCTAGCAAGATACGAGATAGCCGGGGTTCGGGCCAGATGCTGGCGAACATATATTGTGTTTTTACGCGGCTTCTCCAAATGTGCAGCTGGAGTAGGTCTGCTTTTTGTGGCGAAATATTAATTTTGTGGCAACGCTATGAAATACAAAAAGACTTACTAGATACTTTAGTTATTTTAAGACTATGCACAATGGATACAGCTATGGATTTTACGCCTATCTAGTCTACGTAAGGCATATGTAGATATGAATTAAATGGTATATACACAAACGATATATTAATTGAAGATGAAATAAACATAATTGATCATCACTGTTGTAGACATTTAATAACTTACTGCTGAATATAGATTTTGTTTTAGAAAAGAGATTTTGGCCAACCAAAGTCCTTATTATTTTGGCCGAACGGATTAGTTTATCGACTCTAAGGTTTGCATCAAGTTTCACTTCATGTCCTTAAAAAATAGGAACTAAACAATGTTAATATACACCCAAATGTACCTTATGCATCACTTTATCAATATTTCATCGTAAATGTATATCTAATGTGCAATACATAATAGACATATATATATTTTAATTATATTAGTTCTGCTGTGTAAATCTATACTAATATATAAAGCTGAAGAGTTTGTTTGTTTGTTTGAACACGCTAATCTCAGGAACCGCTGGTCCGATTTGAAAAATTCTTTCAGTGTTAGATAACTCATTTATCGAGGAAGGCTATAGGCTATACATCACCATACTAAGACCTACAGGAACGGAGCAACAATGAAGAATGTTTCAAAAACGGGGGAAAATTATCACGCTATGGGCAATAGGAGACGCAAATGAGGTTGCGTGGGTCGGCTAGTCTTAAATAAAACCAAAATTATAAAGTAAAGTACAATAATAAACGATAAATAAATTGACATCACAGTTGCAGCGAGATTTACCTTATCGTTACGAGAGCGGGACAACTTCCTTCCCAGTTGAAATATGCCAAAAATATAGGTATGCAAAAATCCTTCACAATATTTTCACTGAAAATATGGTAGAACCTGTTTTCAGACAAAATACATTTGAAATGTAAATTCTGACAAGCAAGAGAGTTTAAACATGTATATAAGTTACATGGAACTGGAGGAATATATCTGTATTTTTATGAAATGTCTCCGATTCCATGAGTCATGATGATCTCCATAAATTGGTATGGGTTCCAATCCCACATGGTACACTTGTGTGATCTACAAATTATTTTTCTGAGTCTGGGTGTTCATTATTTCATGCATATTTCTAAAGTCTCCGTGATACAGAAATGTTCTTAGTGCGTGAGTTGTCCTTTTAAAAGAAAGAAAAAAAAAACAGCCTTCGACAAAAACATTGGATGGATCAAAGAATCAGATCGCAAGGGTTTGAATTCAGTATTATTAGTTCTGAGAGGATTTATGAGACAAATCCTTTTTTGTGATATAGCAATTTTAACATTCATATTGTAGATCATATGAATCATCCCACCAGTTGTACGGCTAAGGTACCTAGGGTTATAGATCAAATATTTTTGTACCATAAATTGTTTCGATACTGAACGTAAATTAAGTATGAGGTCTGAGGAGGTATCTGTTTATGCTAGTCTATATGTTTGTAATATTAATTAGTCATACTAATTTTATAATATTATAAATTCGAAAACTATACCGTCTGTCTATCTGTCTGTCTCTGTGTTGCAAAAGTGTGTTGAAAAAGATAGTCAATTATTAAAATTCAATCTATTTCTAAGCCACTGGTAAGAAAAAAGTGAACCTGGATTATAGAATAACTGTATTATTATAGTAGTAAATTCATCATGTAATAATTATATTACCACATGTAAATTATTATGTCGCTCTTAACACTTTCTATGGTATACCATCAATATCAAATTTTGCCATGCGGGAGTCAGGCTTCCGTACGAATGGGTTATCTCAAACGGAGTGATACCGGCTCCAGGGAAAACCGGGATTTGGTGATTTTACCAAATAAATGAAGCCACCACTTATCCCTCATCTCTTACCCCACTGTACTTTTGGAGAGAGGCAAGGATGGCAACGAATTAGTACCTCTTTCGTCGATGGACGGTGCTAGGTACTTGTCGTTAAATGACAAATCTTTCTCCTCTAAAACCATGTAAAAAACACATATTTTCCACAACAACGTGTAAAAATATCTGTAAAGATCTACCTACAAAATAAATATAATTTATCAACAACACTAATATTTTGTTTGTCTGCAAATTAAGCTAGAAACACGGTTATAGTCATTAGACAGTTGTATCTTACCGTTGCTAATGGTTTAGCTTATCTTGTACAAGGAAGTGTCGTGTAAGTCTCACTACATTACGAGAATGCACGTACTGCGTACTACTGAAACCAGATTGTTGTCTAGGAATATAATTGCTATGTACTCATACGTATGTGTAATGTCTAGTTTAATTATTGAGACAGAATTAAGAGCTTATAATAATGATAAAGCCATTGATTCCCAAAATTTAAGTAACAAAAGGAAAATAATCATACATAGGATCGCTATTTAATTTGATGTGCACAGTAATTGTTCACAATGTCTATTCATAATCCATAATCAATTGACTTTATATAAAAATACATAATCTTTTTTTTTGTAAATACGTGCATATTATACACAAAAAAAACACCCAAAGTCCGAAACAAACATTTGCAGATCATACAAACACTTGGTCGGACCCAGGAATCGAACCCGAGACCTCAATCACAGCAGTCGCAGACGCTACCACTGCGCCACCGAGGCAGTTACTAAATACTTAATATGAATTTGCAAATCGAAATTAATTAAAATAGTATTCATTTATGTTCATGCATTACAATGTCAAAAAATCTATATATAAATTATGATCACTTATCAAACACTATGAAACAATGGAACTAAAACAATCAAATTAAATTTTACACTACGAAATACCGCAATCACTAAGAGCTTAATATGAAGATAATGTCAACGAAAATACCTTCAAACATTACATAATACAGTCTTCTGCTCCCAATGCATCGGTTCTTTCATGCCCTGTTTTTTCCCGACTACGGCAAAGCCAAAGGAGGGTTATGATTTTGACAGGCTATGTATGTATGTATGTATGTATGTATGTATGTATGTATGTATGTATGTATGTATGTATGTTCATTTGTTCCCTCCTAGCTCCTTAACTACTCATTAGATTTGGACGAATGAGGTGTCTCTAGAAGCGTCATGATCGTCTTCTGGTTCTAGGCTATATGACGTGTCACTGAATCTAATGTGGCGCCCTCTAGCCGACATAAAGTACCGTATTAAAAAATAAATTTGAGATAAACATGCCGTGTTTGGTATTATTGGAAAGGGCGTTACTTGTAAATTTCAAAAATACATATATTATTAGCATTTGTTCGTGACTTTGTCCGTATTTATTCGATAAGTGTGATATTTTAATGGTATGCTTTTTTGTTCCCTCATTCTTTCTAAACTTGTCAGAATAAGACAAATGAGGTACCGTTAGAAGTGTCTTGATTTTCCGCTGACTAGAGGTTATATGACGTGTCACTGAATTGAATGTGGCGCCCTCTAGCCGACATAAAGTACCGTATTAAAAAATAAATTTGAGATAAACATGGCATGTTTGATATCATTGGAAAGGGCGTTACTTGTAGATTTCAAAAATATATATATTATTAGGATTTTCTCGTGACTTTGTCCGTATTTGTTCGATAATTGTGTTATTTCTGTAGTATCTATTTAAAATATACTTTGCAAAGAAATTAGTATTATAGAGGCACCAAAACATTTTAAATAAAAAAAAGTAAAAACTAAAACCCAACTACGACAAAAAACGACGCTGAAAAAGTATGAAACAAGTTTCAAAAGCCGTAGTCACGCGTTGTTAAAGTGTTATGGACTATGGAACATTCCTAAGTTTCAAAAGCCAAAGTAGTCCATGTAGTGTAATGTACCACAGTATATAATACTTTAACAACGCGTGACTACGGCTTTTGAAACTTGTTTCATACTTTTTCAGCGTCGTTTTTTGTCGTAGTTGGGTTTTAGTTTTTACTTTTTTTTTTAGGTTTTGGCTTACTTTACAGTACTGGTTGGAACAAGTTTTCCTTCTTTTTGCAGCGCTGTCTTCTCGAGAAGTTTAACTCCTTAAATAAGTACTCTGTGATAAATCGGTTCAATAGTTATTGATTCCCTATCCAAAATCCATTCCTTCTTCTTAGCCCTATAAGAAATTATTTCTGGAATAAAACTGAAATCTGTCTGTCTATCTTATATCCTTTCCCTGGAACTATCTCTATAGAAAATTCCATCCATCCATAATTGGTCCAGCCTTTTACCATGACCAGGAAAAGTAGGGATTCATCTTAACATATTTAGATCTTTTTTGTTATGTAATATCGTTTATTGTGACGTTACCTTACTTAAATTCTGTCCGTACCACGCCACGTTACAACAATTCCAATATAATCTGCAAAAAAGAATAAAAAAAGTTACAATAATAAAATACGAATAAAACTCTCAGTACTACTAAAAAAGATATGCAGCTATCGTAAAGTAAGTAGGGAAGGCTTTACCTGGGTATTGACCAACCAGTTACTATAGATATCCAAAGCAAAGAAATTATAGACTTCAATAAAATATTAGAGGGTTCATGTTATGTTGGACGTGTTTAGACAAGCATTTCAAACCATATATTTTATAGTAATTATTCTTGTCGATTTATTAAAGATAACCTTTATGTTTTTCAGTTGAAATAATAAAACCATTTTTACAAACATAAGTATTCCTTTCGACTTAACATGAAAAATTAATGATGTTATGTCCGTAAGTTATTCTTGCTAATTTGGGATTGCTCTCAAAATTTACAAAGATGTTTATTATTTCATTCAGAAAAAACTCGAAAGACATTCGAATTATTTTTTTGCTTGTTCTTTCGAAAAGCTATAAAGCTTTATGTATTTTAGTTTAAATGGTGTACAATAGAAGATATTTGTGTAGTCATAAATTAATTTTATTATTTGTTACTGTATCTGCTTAGAATTACAAAGTCCTTCAGTAGCCTATCTGATGTATGTATGGACCCTTGATCTGATTGAACCATTCATTACATTCATTTAATCTGTTGTGATGTCTCACTTGTACAAATGCAACACACCGCAAGTCATGAAACTGAACGAGGATAGAGAAGGAAGTTAGAAACAAAAGGAATTCATAGACAAAAACAATGCATTTGCAACTCTACCGGTAAATAACACAAAGCAGAAAATAATTTATTACAAGTTTAGCAATTTCCCTTTTTTATAATGACCTTCCCTGTTTTTCTCCTGTTCTTTTAACATATTCCTAATCTTTATATTTAATCTCTTATATGTTTGATGATGAAGAAATACTTGTTTACCTAAGTGTGAATAAAATCTCGGGGCGGTACTACCCTTGCACAGAAAATCAACGTAAAATGACAGCGATCATGCTGTCGTGTTTCGTTGGCGAGTGCGAGACTGGAGGCCCAATGATGCAGAAGCATCACTAGCCGCCATGGTGTGGGTCACCATGATGCATTGTTGCATTGTCTGCATTCGTAGTATGGAGACCACCATTCTTGAATTCTGCTTATGCTTTCCATTAGGTAGAGTAGAGTCATATTGGCAATATAAAACACTAGCAGACCCAATCAACCTCGTTTGCGTCTTCCATTGCACGTCGCGTGATAATTTTTCCCCGTTTTTGAAACATTTTTCATTGGTGCTCCTCTCCTATTGGTCTCAGCGTGATGATATATAGCCTTCCTGGATAAATGGGCTATCTAACACTGAAAGAATTTTTCAAATTGGACCAGTAGTTCCTGAGATTAGCGTGTTCAAACAAACAAACAAACAAACTCTTTAGCTTTATATATGAGTATAGATAAAAAAATACTCTGCTTGATGGAAAGCACGAGCAAAATAATTTACCATGGCAAGTTATTGATATATAGTATGCATGTATATTACTAGCCGACCCACGCAACCTCGTTTGCGTCTCCTATTGCCCGTAGCGTGATAATTTTCTCCCGTTTTTGTAATATACTTCATTGTTGCTCCGCTCCTGTAGGTTTTAGCGTGATGATTTATAGCCTATAGCCTTCCTCGATAAATGGGCTATCTAACACTGAAAGAGTTTTTCAAATCGGACCATTGGTTCCTGAGATTAGCGTGTTCAAACAAACAAACTCTTCAGCTTTATATATTAGTATAGATATATGAGGATATGTTTGTATATATTGTAATTATGTTTGTGTTAGTAAACTATTCAGCTTTATTGTTCTCCAAAAGGCCATAAAATGTATTTTTATTTTGTTCACAAAATGTATGTGAAATGGTAAGCTTCCATTATTCGAGTAAATTGCCCAATAAACGTAGACAACTAGGTTTAGCTTTTATATAAACTTGTACATCTAAAATACTCGTAAATTTTGAAGAATATTTTATTTTAATACCCATAACCTTTTTTCCAAGTTTTAACAGATTAGAAGCAAAAGTTTTGGAGCAATGGAGGTAATTTTTCTAGAATTGAATCCTTCTATCTGGATTCCAGTCAGGCATTTCCGAAATACATACTTTAAGGTCTTTCGTCGTTTTTTACAGGTCATTGAACCTAGCTCAGAGATCAGGGAGCTCATTATAATTTGTAAAAAATTGTTTTGTGGAAATAAAATGTTATTTATTATTTATTTAAATGTTAAGTTCCATCGCCATGTTGCTTCATACAGTGCCAAGTGTTGTGAGTTCAAATCCTAAATGGACACGGGATGTATTTTCTTAATACGGGAGCTATCTGTCTTTTTTTTTTATTTTAATTGATACAGACCTAGAAGTTTTTATTCTACACTGATAAACTTAATCTTCTTCTTCAGTCAAAATTTGTTTCTAAGCTCAGAGATGCTAAGCACAGATTTGAATATTCTTTACAATTCCCAAATCCTCGATAGTAGTGTTTTAAATTTATTTAACAAAGTATTAGATATAAAAAATACACTAACTTGGTTACATCTTCGTTTTAGTAGAGTAACTTTATATTTCACGAGTCATTTTCCGCAAGCTTATAAGCGTTAAGATTACTGCTTCATCTAGTACAAGCTTTTAATAATATTAATAGTACTGAATAATATATACTTATTGTCCGTATTAAGATATTTGATAAAGGTATCGACATCGACATTTGAATTCACGAAACGGCTTATCGTGTTCCCTTTCGATAATATATAATCAGCTTACCAACCCGGTACCTACGAGAATATTTCGTTATGTAAGCATTTAAACTATTAAAAGCTCCTTCAGCTATGTAGATCAATAAATGAATAATAGATAGACATATAACGTGGAAGTCTATGAGGATGAGTATATAGATGTGTGTTACTAAGGACACCCGCAAAACCAGAGGCGTCACAAGTGCGTTTCCGGCCTTTGGGGGATGGGGGAGGGGTACATCATAACATTTTTTCAAATTTTAACTTATGTATTTCCATAAATCCAGACTGTTCTAAGGTGTCTGTCATCCACGCAACTGGTTCGTTTTCTCACTAATAAAGGCCCCTGTTGGGCTCAAGAGTAGGTGGGACTAGTTCAAAACAAACTATTTCAACCGCATATCTATTGCAAGAGTTTTAATCTTATTTGTTTTAATGCCTTTGTAAACCTTAAAACAAGCAAAGTTAATAGACTCTTGAGATGTTACTAAGACCTCCATAAAAACCCCATAAAAATGTCAGAGTTTTAATCATCAACATCACGAATTCATTGTAATATTTTTTGTTATTTTCTTCCCCATAGTTATATAAACAGATATCTGTCTATAATTAATTTTGATTTAAAATATAATTTTATTCAGTGTACTCTTTAAGCCTTAATTATTTTTGCTTTAACTGCCTCGTTGGTCTCGCTGTTGGCGTGTGCGACTGCTGATCATGAGGTCTCAGGTTCGATTCCCAGGTCGGAGCAAATGTTTGTATGATCTACAAATATTTGTTTCTGAGTTTGGGTATTTTCTATGTATTTACATACAAAAGTATACATGTATTTGTATCAGTCCCATAACACAAGCTTTGCTTAACTTGGGACTAGATGGCGTTGTATGTTTGGCTTAGCGTATTTATTTATTTAATCACTATGCTAGATTAAAAAAGAAAACGTAGAAATGTTTATAATTTGGTTTTTGTATCTATAATTAACTGTTTACATAATAACCTAGTAATTCATATTAAAACTTGATTCGGATGTTGACATCCGAAAATTTCTAATAATTAAGCCGATTATATTGGTTGATAATAGTTACTTAAAGTCATCATAAAAATCTTTGTTTACAATATTTGCACCACTTTCGCCACTTGCACCAAATAGCTACAAAGTTCAAATTCATCTGTCTTCGATAGAGATATATATGTATATGTATGTCAGAAATGCATCTTTTATATTTGTAAAACTCGCTGTTGCCCGCGGCTTTGCTTTAAAAAATGACGAACTTCCATACAAACTTTCAACCCCTATTTCACCCCCTTAGGGGTAGAAATTCTGAAATACCTTTTTTAGCGGGTATCTACTCAATGAAACGTTCATAATCTTCAATTTTTATAACACTACCTTTAACAGTTTCCACTCGGCGACAATGAATCAGTCAGTCAGTCAGGACATGTTATTTTATAGGTATAGATAGTTTTATATGAAAATTAACTAATTAAAACTTTATCGAGAACTGGTATAACCTAGCCTAAATGTTCAAAAAGACAGCAAATTTATTTTTATCAGCTCAAAAGCTAAAGAGTTTTTTTAATCGTGCAGGGACCATAGAGACGCTCACGGTGAAAAAGATATATTGAAATCGACCCGTCTCAAACCATACAGTGTTCCTATACAAATGGGTCTATGGCGGTTTCCAGAATATTTCCAAATAATGACGATGTCCATCCAACATTAACTGCTTAATCATTGGCAAAATTGAATAAAGAACGAAGCAATTTTTATGAGAATATTAATGATATTGATAGAGGACACAATACTAGTATTAATGTTGACTCTTTCATTTAAAAAGATAATTCGACACATATACCTGCAGCATACACACACATATAAACAAATTCAAATACCTAGTAGAACCTTTAATTATTCAAACGATTTCCAACCATTGATTATAATAATAAAATTTTAGCTACGTAATATTGCGGCCACTCTCACTAAGCTTTAATTCTAAGCGAAGGATAGTGTGATTTATTTCTGATCGCTTAAGAACAAAAATTGTTGGTTTACGCTAGTGAGGAACCTAAAATATTTCTAATAAGCAGAAACGCTTTGAACCGACCAACGTATTTTCGTATAAATACGCGCGTAATAAATCTTATTTACATTGAAATTATGAGTTTCGGGGTATAATGAAGTGAGTGAGTATTCAAAGTTGTAATTAGTAGGTTTAGCTGTAAGAACTGGGATTAGATTACAAGATAGCGTGATTTGATATAGAACTTAGTTTGTTCGTTCAGTTCAGTCTGGGAAGTTTGTAGTTTGAAAATGATGAGGGTTGACATTAGCTTTAGGTTTGCTTACTAGGAATTATTATCATCTAAGGAACAAAATACTACTCTAACCCTCTTTTGCGCATAACTTTACGTGTCGTATTACAATAGATTTAAGTGTTAGATTACATAAATTTTGGTTATGTAGGGATTTAGCCCGAATCTAGACTGCTTAATATTAAAATGCCTAAAGGTCTGTTATTTGAAGTAAAATATATACTGTAATAACTTACGAAAAAAATTCAAACATGGTGTGTAATTCAGAGCGGTCTTTATGTCACACTGACACGCCAAATTTTATGGGGTCGATTGCCACAGAAGAAAAAATGTTGATAAAGTCCTCAAAACATTTTCTATTTTCGTAAATAAAATAATAATGAAAACTGAATAGAAAAATGGTCCAGAAATTAATTTTGTATTAAATATCAAAGTGGAGTAGAGTTAATAGAACATAATTGCAAGGCTTTTAGTAATATTAAACTACAATTTATCTAAATTGTTATTTGATTTCGAACTTGCAGCTTCGTAACATAATATAATAACCACAAAATGATTTTCGTGCTAAAATATTTTTTATATAAATTCTATATAAAAATTTACCAAGAATTTTATGGCGCAACCTAGAGCAATCCCCTTATACCATCAAAATTGATTACTCCAAGCCATCAAATAATAATCAGCTAAGCTTTTTTCATGGCCCAAGTCATTTTCAATATGGGAACAACATTTACGAGGCCGGCCCATCTAGACAGCACCCCAATCATACCGTATTCGAAATCTTACAGGGGTGTAAAACATGAGCTTTATCTGTAGGTAACTCGAGGAACGAAGAATAAGTATGTAATGGAAGAGAAATACAGTGTTAAAAAAAACTTCCGAATAAATATTTAATGTCATAGTAGTAGTAACAGTTGTTGAATGACAACCACTTTATCGAGACACTAACTATTTAACTGCCGGTCAAGATCTGTATTTTGGGTTATCAAAGTAATACCCAAAATATGACCAATTGAAAGCTACAAAAAATACTTAACACGGTTTTTCTACAAGTTTGTAGTATCACAGTGGTCACGCCTCAAAAAGTACAAGATCATTATTATCATCATAAGTCTATTGCAATCCACTGCTGGACATTTTTTTAAAGTGTTATTCTCTTTTTAGACTAGCTTTGTCTCGCGGCGTTACCCACGGTACGACAATAACAGCGTGGGGTTCAGCTAGTTATTAATAATTTTCACTAAAACTTAGGTACTGAACCGAATCTTAATATTGTTTAAACGCAGAAGTTTAGATGAATGTTTGCACATGAGAACGGCTGAATATAATTCAATAGCACAGAGAGATAGAACATATATCACTATATAATTATTACACTAGGCTACTTTTATTTAAGTAAAGTCATTTGACCAAAGTTTACCTTAATACGATCACACTAAGTTCCATTTGTTATAATGGTGTTATTGGCAACTACTTAGTTAATTATTTATTAACGAGTATCATGACTGGTATCAGTTTGTCGAATATTTTAGTAGAAAGTCCAATATTCAATTCGCTAGTATGATTATCACTCGTAGTATAGCATACATGGTTGGACAGGCTACAACATGTTCACCTGTTCCCGACTGACATCTTGCTACGATTACATTTCCGGGTACCGGCTCACGTTCAAAAGTTGAACTGTAATGTATGTATTCAGACCATCTGTGATTTGATTTGTAGATCAGTTTATTGCATACGGTGTATGCTGGTTTTGGATAGGCAGAAAGAGAATAATAGCGTTGAGGATTTTGTATTAGCAGAGAACAGTCATAATGGAGCTTGCTCAAGCTCTATTATATTGCATACCTTAATTTCTTGATGATTTGTTGATTTGACATGATTGAATCTGATAGGGCTATGCCTACTAAGTATCATCATCTTCCTAGCCTTTATTATTCCCAAGGTTGAACTAGTTTTCTGTATATTTGAGGGCACTGACTTCCCAATAATGATTGCCATAGATGTTCATGACAACCCGGAACCGACGGCTTAACGTGCTCTCCGAAGCACGGGCGAGAACCGCCGCTATCTTCCATGCTCCGGGCAGTCCGAATCGCACCCAGGAATCGAACCCGAGACTTCTTGATCTGTAGTCGCTTACGCTAACCACTAGACGAACGAGGCAGTCTACGCCTACTAAGAAAAAATTTAAATAAAAAAAAGTCTAAATAGGCAAGATAAATCTGTCTTACGATCTGTATTAGTAATAGTAATATTCTGTTGTGTAATGTTTAATCCCCGACGCAAAAAGAGGGGTGGTATAAGTTTGACGACGATGTCTGTCTATCTGTCTTTCTGTCTGTGGCATCGTAGCTTTTAAACGGATAGACTGATTTCGATGCAGTTTTATTTTAAATTTGAAAGCTGATTTTCTTGTGGTGGTCCTTAACTATGTTTTGTTATTATCGGTTCAGCAGTGTAATCAGCAGCAGTGTCATCAGCAGCAGTGTAATGGTAAGGTATTTTTGGCGTATGATTACTCGATTAAGTGCTTCACGCGTGCCAGTATAATCGTTAAATGTCAATTAATTGATAACTTCGAATTGATGCTGCGTTTGCAGTTTTTTAAAATTTTTAATTCATGAATTAATATATGAACACGAAATTATGAGCGGGCGTGCACTGAGCAGATACACTAAAAAAAAATACATACAGTGGAATATAGATCGTCCTCCTTTTTACCCGACTACGGCAAAGCCAAAGGAGATTTTGACAGGCTATGTATGTATGTATGTATGTTCATTTGTTCCCTCTTAGCTCCTTAACTACTCATTAGAACTGGACAAATGAGGTGTCGTTAGAAGCGTCATGATAGCCTTCTAGTTATAGGCTATATGACGTGTCACTGAATCTAATGTGGCGCCCTCTAGCCGACATAAAGTACTGTATTAAAAAATAAATTTTAGATAAATATGTCGTGTTTGGTATCATTGGAAAGGTCGTTACTTGTACATTTCAAAAATACATATATTATTAGCTTTATCTCATGACTTTGTCCGTATTTATTCAATAAGTGTGGTATTTCTATGGTATGCTTGTTTGTTCCATCCTTATTTGTAAAAATACTAGTCAGAATAAGACAAATGAGGTATCGTTAGAAGTGTCTTGATTGCCCGCTGATAATAGGCTATATAACGTGTCACTAAATCTAATGTGGCGCCTTCTAGCCGACGCAAAGTAGTGTATTAAAAATAAATATGAGAGAAATATGCCGTGTTTGGTATCATACGAAAGGGCGTTACTTGTACATTTCAAAAATATACATATTATTAGCATTTTTTTGTGACTTTGTCCGCATTTATTCGATAGTTATGATATTTCAGTGGTATCTATTTAAAATATACTTAGCAAAGAAATTAGTATTATAGAGGCACCAAAACATTTTAAATAAAAAAAGTAAAAACTAAAACCCAACTACGACTTACATTAATAAGTTTCAAAAGCCGTAGTCCATGTAGTGTAATGTACCATAGTCCATATCATTTAACAACGCGTGACTACGGCTTTTGAAACTTGTTTCATACTTTTTCAGCGTCGTTTTTTGTCCTAGTTGGGTTTTAGTTTTTACTTTTTTTTTTTGAAGTCAGTTAAAAAACCTTATTATTAGCATATTGTAATCTCTACCTCCTTAGCTCCAGAAGAAGGGCAGCACTCAATAGGGTACTATGTACTTGTGTCTCTCAAACTGTAGGCGTCAATGGACGCAACCTGACATCAAGTCCCTACATCATGTTTGATCTCTCTCATAGAAAAATATTTCCAAAATTCACAAAAAAATAAACATATACTAAGTCGTAAAAAAATAAATGAGTTAACTGTACACTTATTCTCCAGCGACAAAGATTGTCTCATCTTGAAATTTAAACATGCATCCGGAACATTTTTATCTCACAATCTACAGCATGTTTTTATTCTCTCGGGATGTTTTAGGTGTTCTTCTTATTGCAGGGGATACGGGTTATGGTGAATCACAATGAGTTATGTGGCAGAATGGAGAAATTACAACAACAACTTTTGCATTCGCTTATGGAAAACACTGTGATGTACACATTGTGTTAACTCATAAAATTTATGTGTTGACGGTAGCAATCTTTTTGTTTCATCTTTGTCGTTGAATATCTTTCTAACGTTTTACTATTAGTGTTAGTATGGCAAGATTACTGATATTGCTACCGCTTAATTCAGAATGAAAGTAACCTAAGTTTAAATTATTATTTAACTTATATACTGATTTCGAAATAAACTTATTTAAGAGAGTTTCCAAGATAAGTTTAATGTTTATTGTTCGTACAAGGTACGTACGAAATAGACAAATGTACAATACAAGTTTTAACAAACTAAAGTTTAATGCTACTGTCTTAAAGGCTAGTGTTAAATAAGTAATAATATAATAATAATAATAATAAAAAAAAATACCCTAGCAACACTGAAAGCAGATGCGGAATTTTTCAAACAAATTTTCAATAATTTATTTTCTCGTTTTAAAACATTCTGAAGTAACAAAATCAACAAAAAATAGTTTCGAAACATATTAAAAATGCATTATTATCATCAAAGCAAAATTAAATTGAACAAAAAGGCGTTATAAAAGAAAACATCCGATAAGTAAGACATGACGTTTTGAACGTCAAGTCACAACAATGATTTTCTATGTGAATAAATTCCTAAAATGCTAACAAGGGCTAGATCGAGAGCACAATTACTAACTCCGGACTCATCGCTACGCTCCGCCTTGCCGTCTTCGGATGCCAGAACAGAAGTACCAACTGTCGCAGAGGCGTCGAGCTCTTCATCAAGTGACGAGTTTTTCTCTCCGCCGACGTCGCCAACACCTGTACGTCGGCAGGAGAGATACCGGCCACCAGATAGCTTGGGACCCCGAGGACCACTGACCTCGAATAGGGCCCCCGCTGCCGGTGGTAATGTGCGCCGCATGAAGTGGACACATTCAATTAATGAGAATGTCATGCGGGCATATTTTCGGGCTACAGAGTTGGGAACGAACCTTACTGCGTACCGTGTTCGACTAGTCTCTCTGTTTCAGGAGCTTGAGCCAGCTGTCAACGTGTCGGCACAACGACTGTCGGATCAAGTGCGAGCTATACAGCGTTGTCACCTGCTGGATGATGCTGCACTTGAGAGGATACGCTCTGACATACGGAATAGCTTGGCTGTCCCTTCTTCATCACATGTTGTGGATACGATAGTAAACACCACATCACAATTACCACGAAGTGAATACATTGATGAACGAGTGGACAGTGAAATTATCTCCGTAAGTACCCAGTGTAATGATACGATAAGGAGCACTTTGGAGGATGCGATTCGGGAATACCGATATGTAGATTCTAATAACAGACCCCGGTTGTCTCGTTTGCCCATACATAAACGAAATTTAGCACTGGTGAGTGCCTTGGATTCGTTATTGCCAGATTATTTTAATAATAGCGAAGATCTCAGTGATACACATTCCATTCTATACTGTGCGGCTATCGCAGTTTGTCGAGTAGCTGGTGTTAATTTTGTAGAGTGTAAAACTGCTACTCGACCAAAAAATACTGTGCCAGCTTGGCAGTGTAGAATTGAACGTCGTATTGCTGGGACCAGGACACTCATTGGTAAGCTAATTAGCTTCAGATCAGGTAATACGCGACCAAAAGTGATGCGCTTTGTGAAACAGGCATTCTTGGGGACTACTGTCAGTCCTCAACAATACATGTCATGTGTCACAGAGCGCATAGACTTTCTGACGCAAAAAGTTTATGCATGGGCAAATAGAATTAGGCGCTATAGAAAACGAACAGATCGGTATAATCAGAATCGCACTTTCCAAAGAAATGAGAAGTGGGTGTACCAGAAGTGGGAGAAACTGAGTCCCTGTATGAGTGATGAGCATTTACCAGATAAAAATGCCACAAATTATTTTTGGCGTAACATCTGGTCAACGCCTGTCACTCATACAGAGGGTCATTGGTGTCGGGATGTCGAGCGCTCATGTGAGTCAATAACACCTATGGAACCAGTTAGGATTGATAAGGAGGATGTAAGTTGTGCGGTCCGTTCATTAGCGAATTGGAAAGCACCTGGTCCAGACGGACTGCACAACTTTTGGCTTAAATGGTTCCGTAGCTCACATGCGTGCTTGGCATCTCAATTCCAAACGGCATTGGATTCAGGTTCATTACCACAATTTTTAACCACTGGCATAACCCACTTACTCCATAAATCTGGCAGTACCACGGATCCCAAAAACTTTAGACCTATTACTTGTTTACCAACGTTATATAAACTTCTAACATCTATTCTGAGACTCAAAATCACTGCTCATATTAATAATAATTCGATAATTTCCGTTTCTCAGAATGGATGTAGAAGTGGGACCCGTGGCACTAAAGAGCTCCTTATGATAGACATGACCATTAGCCAGCAGGTACGTCGCAATCGTAAGAGCCTGGCGACATGCTGGATAGATTACAAGAAGGCTTATGACTCGGTGCCACATACATGGCTTTTGAGGGTGCTGGAGTTGTATAAAATTGATACAACTCTGTGCACGTTTTTGAAGTCATGTATGGGGCAATGGAGAACAGTACTTCGCTATCCAGGATGTCGGCAGTCTACGATGAACGACGTACTTATAAAAATCGAGCGGGGCATCTTTCAAGGTGATAGTCTGAGTCCCTTGTGGTTTTGTCTAGCTTTGAACCCTCTAAGCGCTCTGTTGGAGGATTCAGGGTTAGGCTATAGGTTGCAGAAAGATGATCAAGTTATATCTCACCTTTTTTATATGGATGATTTAAAACTACTTGCCCCCACTAAATTACAATTGACAGCGTTACTAAAAGTCACTGAAAACTTTAGTAATTCTATCAAGATGGAATTTGGTGTAGACAAGTGTGCAGTCATGTATGTCAAGAAAGGTGTGATTGTGGAATCTGAAGGAACAGAGCTTTCGGATTCTACAAGACTTAGATCTCTGTCTGCAACCGAAACCTACAAGTATCTAGGTTTTTCACAGTCCTTAGGAATACCAGAACCTGACATGAAACAGTCGTTGCGGGAACGCTTCTTTGGCCGCCTGAAAAAAGTACTTAAAAGTCTTTTATCAGGCGGTAACAAGGTGCGAGCCTTCAATGGTTGGGTCATGCCGGTTCTGATGTAGATGCCATAGACAGGAGAGTCCGTACACTGCTGACTGCATTTCGAATGCATCACCCACGTTCATCGGTTATGAGATTGTATATCCCGCGAAAGCTTGGGGGTCGTGGTCTATTAAATGCCAAGACCCTACACAATCGCGAGATATACAATCTTAGAGAATATTTCCTTCATACTGATGTGGGAATGCATCGCAGTGTAGTTACAGTGGATACCGGACTCACTCCGCTCGCTTTGGCTAAAGAGAATTGGCGCAAACCTGTAGTACTTAGTACTAATGATCGCAGGGAGGTATGGAAGGGCAAAGAACTTCATGGTCGATTTTATCGGGCCCTTAATGGGCCTGATATAGATTTTAAAGCATCTACGTCCTGGCTACGGTATGGTGATCTCTTCGGAGAAACCGAAGGTTTTGTTTGTGCGATTATGGACGAAGTTATCATGACGAATAACTATCGGAAATATATCCTGAAGGATGGTACGGTCGACATCTGTCGGGCATGTCACCGTCCTGGAGAATCTATCAGGCATATTATTTCTGGTTGTTCTCGTCTTGCTAACGGCGAATATTTGCACAGACACAACCAAGTAGCCAGGATTGTACATCAACAACTTGCCCTTAAATACCATCTTGTGAGTTCAGAGGTGCCATACTACAGATATGTGCCCGACCCAGTTCTCGAGAATGGTCGTGCTACGTTATATTGGGATCGATCTATTATCACAGATAGGACTATTGTTGCCAATAAGCCTGATATTGTGGTGATAGATCGATTGGAGCGCCGCGCAATGATTGTCGATATCGCCGTTCCTCATGGCGAGAATCTCGTGAAAGTCGAAAAAGAAAAACAAATAAAATATTTGGATTTATCTCACGAGATTGTCGACATGTGGAATGTGGATTCGGCGATCATTGTTCCGATAGTCGTTTCTGCTCACGGATTGATAGCCAAGAGCCTCGACCAACACCTTAAGAGGCTCACGTTAGAGGGCTGGATCAAGGGTCTGATGCAGAAGGCAGTCCTTCTTGACACGGCACGTATAGTGAGGAGGTTCCTGTCTTTGGAGCCCTAACCACCGGTTTCTTGGTCCCTGTACCCGAAGTCGGTGGTTTACTATTTTTTATATTTTTAAATGTATTTGTTTTTTATATTTATATTTAAAAATGTAATTAATATGTATTTATAATTGTAATAAAGAGAATAATAATAATAATAATATGATTTATTTGCTCTCCAAAACCGAAATACAATACAATAAAATGAGGTTACATAATAGCATAAAAGTTATGACAATTTCGGTTGTGGATCGCTGGTGCCTGAAGTAGGTATTAACAACCTGTGTTACAGGACACCAGGTCCCCACTCGGATCACGACTAATTATTTCACAATAATAAATTGATAAAATGGTTACAATGATGTTGCACAAGGAAATACAACGATTTTTTAAAATAAAAATAAACAGGATTTAGCAAGAAAAGGCGGCAGCAGTAATTAATAAAAGTAGCATGTGCGTGTGCGTGTGTGTGTGTGTGTGTGTGTGTGTGTGTGTGTGTGTGTGTGTGTGTGTGTGTGTATTATTGGTGTATTATTGCCTTATTGTATCACTGTATGACAATAAGAAGATCTTCCGTCTCCCTGTATGAGTTCCTCAAGAGCCAGTCTGATATAATGATTTTACATTGGTGCATATTTAGACTATAAAGATTTAAAATTCTGTGCAGTTTTTTATACAAGTAGGGGCCCAGAAAAGTAAAGAATCTACGACTAAATGATGTTTTAACTTTTAATGATACGATCACAAGATGGCCGCGACGAGTATCTTCAGGGATGTAGTAGGTTTGAGAGTGTTGTTTGAGCACGCAAGCTTTTACAAAAAGCTGTCTCACAGTGAGGACTTGGCAATATTCATATAGCGCCTTAGTAGGGTATAAGCGAGGCTTGAAACAGCAAACCTTTAGCACAGCTCTTTGCGCGCGCTCAATCTGTAAGGTGTGAGATTTAGCTGCACCACCCCATGTAGCAATGCAATAATTCAGGATGGATTGACATAGACCTGTATATACAATTTTTAAAACGTGAGCGTCGGCGGAGTGTCGAAGTTCTTTAAATATGTAGATAAGTTTACGTATTCTACCTGATATATATCCTATATGATTTTTGAAGGTTAGGTTATTGTCAATAATGACACCTAGATATTTAATACAGGTTACCTTTTCTATGAAATAGGATTCATCATCAGACAAGCCAACCGTAATTCGTAAGGAATCGTCCAACAGATTTGCGGAGCGGATAGAAAAGTCAATTGCTTTGGTCTTGGCAATATTTAGTGTTAGTAGATTATTTTGTAACCATCCACCGACAGCATCGAAACCTCTCTGAGCGAAGCGGTATGTATCCTCCCAATCGTCTGATGAGAAAACCAATGCCGTGTCATCAGCATATGAGAACATTGCTCCATGATCAAGTTCAATGTTGCACAGATCATTTATGTAGACTAGGAACAAGCTTGGGCCTAAAATGCTTCCCTGAGGGACACCGTAAGTTATAGGTGTTTCAGAACTAATATGAGAACCAATTTTTACCAACTGTGTTCTGCCCAACAGATAACTACGGAACAGAGACAGTTGAGTTCCTCTAATACCCAGAGATTCCAACTTACACACGAGTGTTTCTGTCGAGACCGTATCGAAAGCTTTAGTGAGATCCAAAAATAATGCAACGCACTTCTGGCCACTGTCAAGTTTTCTGACTATTAAATCCACCAGATTGTGTACAGCATCTTCAGAAGATAGATTCTTTCTGAACCCAAATTGATTAATAGATAGTAGATTACGATTTTCTAGATAGTTAATAAGCCTGGAGTTGATAATTTTTTCTAAAATTTTTGACATTGCTGGCAGTATTGATATGGGTCTATAATTTTCGACACGGTCTCGATCACCCGATTTGTAAATAGGATGAAGTAGGGCTCTTTTAAACAGTGTAGGGAATTTGCCTGTTATAATGCTCAGATTACAAATGTATGTAAGAGGGGGGACAACAATAGCTTTATACTTCTTTAAAAACCCGGATGATATGCCGTCCCATCCGACAGCACTGTTACTCTTTAGGGACATGATTAATCGTTCAACCTCTGTCTCATCAGTTTCAAGCATGACAAAAGAATCCTTGGAATTAGGTTGGGCGTTACCGGATAAGTAGGGAGAAGCCCCACAAATGCTCTCTGCAAGTTGCCTACCTATACCCGCAAAATACGTGCTAATGCTGTCCATTGACTGTTGATGATCTTTACCTTGTTCAAATAGGTCTATCGCACTCGATTTAGGTTTACGTCTATTAGTGACTGATTGTATTACCTGCCACAACTGTTTAGAGTTGTTGCCAGCTTTTCTAAATTCTAACTGTTCGTAATCTCTTTTTGCTTTTCTTAATAAATTTGTACAATAATTGCGGTATCGCTTATAACTGATTGACAATATTTCATCCGTGGGTCGCTTTTTTAGTTTTTTATATAAGTCGTCCCTATGTCGAATGCACTTGAGAAGCCCCTGGGTAATCCATGGTTTAATAGGACTTCGCCTACGAGACAATTTGATAATTTGAGTATTACGTGTTATGATAGAGAGAATAGGTTCAATAAAAAGTTTCACTGCTATATCGGGATCTTTAACGTCGTAGACCGGTGCAAAGTTAACATTACGAAGGCTATCAGAAAGATTGCTATCGTCAATTTTAGTAAAGGTAGAAATAATTTTATTTTTAGGCATTTTTAGGGACATGGTAAGAAGCACTGCGAAGTGATCTGTAACAGTCGTTTCCAATACAAACACCTTACATGATAGTGTGGTCTTCAAGTTTATATGGTCGAGACATGTATAACCGTGTGTTGGCAGGTCATGCCCTAGGAAGAGTCCATGTTGAGCAAGTGTATCAAGATAATCCATTGTGTAAGAGGATACGTGACCTTGGGCAATGTCGATATTAATGTCTCCTAAAAGAATAATGTTTCTATAACATTTTACATTAATAAGAAGACAGTCCAGTGATTGTAAAAAAGGTGTAGGGTCTTTAAAGGCGTATGGTCTATAAACTGCAATGATAGCTACTTCCAAACCCACAGAGACCATTAAACAACTCGCGTCAGAAAGATCTGGTTCGCTCACTCTAATATTAGGCAACGTTGACTTAATGTAAATAATGACTCCGTCATTTTTATTACGTGTTACCAAAGTTTTGTGCGCGACATATCCGTCGAGTTGAGGAATGTCCGGGTTGCAGGAAAGCCAGCACTCAGACAGTACAATAATATCGACGTCTCTGTCTAATCTTGCTAACAGGGTTAAGAGTTCCAAGTAATTTGCGCCTATACTACGTATATTTTGTGTTAATATATTAATGCATGGAGAAAAGGTAGGTAATTGCGTTCTACAAGTATTCAGATCACAAGTTAACGATTCACAGAATGAAACACCGTCCAAGTTAGACATTAAATCATTAATTGCTGCGAATTTTGAATAAAATTACTATCAGGGCGCAGCAACAGGCATATAAACTATTTATAGGATAGTCCATAACAACCCGGAAGTCATCAGGCGTCAAAAAATATCTATTACGTTGACCAAAGCTAGTTGCTAATGTAGTATTATTAAACAGATAATGCGTTCCATCTACCACAGTCATATCACAATAGTTCCAGCGCACTCGAAACCGACCACTCAATAAGCAGGACGTGTCGTTACAGTAAAGAGTACGTAACAACCTTCCCGCACAAACCCCGCCCATACGCATACCTAACACATAGGATTTCTCACCAGACGAAAAAAGCCATAGAAAAAGAGCAGTTATAATAATTCTAGTAGTTTGTGGGTAAATAAACAAACAATAACTCAAACAGATTAACACTCGGATTATTAGTGTTATGAATAATGTAAATAATTTAGTGCAATGTTTACAAGTGTGTCGATTTGTATTAGAGGAATTTGCTTTTTGTATTTGTAAAATATTAATAAGAAAAACGGCAACTATTATAATGATATCTGTAGCTTGCGGGTAAATAAACAAACAACCCAAACAGATCAACACTCGGATTTGTAGTTGCATGAATAATGTAAATAGTTTAGAGTAGTGTATACAAGTATGCTTATCTAATTGTTGTATGTGTAAAGTGTAAAAGTTTCGGGTTTTAGTGTAATGACACAGATACAAAGTAAATATAAAAGTATAAAAGTGAAATGTGGGTAAATATACAAATGACCGTAACAAACGATAGATATGCGGTTTTACCACTATAAACAGCTTAAGGCAAGTGGCACACTCAAACTTAATGTAATATAATATTGTATGTAAGTGAAATAAAATTATTTCATTTAGTCATTTTTTCTTCAGTATAGTTAAATCACTTTCTTTTCTAATTACTAATCGTGTGTCACCGTCTTTCTTCCTCATATAGATATTACCACTTTTAGTCCAGCAATATTTGTAGTCCAGGGTTTTAGCCATTTCACGAGCCATGGAATATAATTTTCTATTTTTTTTTGTAAGACTCTCTGCGACGTATATCGGTTTTGCGGGACCTGGGTATCCGATTGTTATTGAAGATAACTTATTATTGGGGTGTGTCTGGTTAAATTCCTTTACGCCACTTAATATCTTGTTTTTAATCAGAACCGAGGTCAGGTCAGCAACAACCACAGAGGTGCCCAACCCAGTAGCAACTCTAAATATGTCCTTTATCTCGGACGTCTGTATAGGAGTATTAATTGAACTGCAAGTTCAATTAATACTTAGAACTTCAAGTAGTAGATAACTATCAGAATAAAACTGCATTTCCTGTTTTAAATAATGTTTTAACAAATTAGTTAAAAAGGTCATTGCGAATAGAATCTAGTTTCCAATGACAGGTAAAATAGTTATAATTTCATGTTTAACTTTTGTTTTTTATTCTGAAATCACAGATTCAATAAAGATACCGTGGGAGAGCCATGCTTCGGCACGAATGGCTGGGTTCCATCGGAGTGATACCACGGCCTCACAGAAAACCGGTGTGAAATAGCGCTTGCGCTGTGTTTCACCGAGTGAGTGAGGCTCACACCCCAACCCCTCCCTACATCCCTTTCACCATCCCCGAAAGGTCGGCAACTCACTTGTGACGCCTCTGGTGTTGCGGATGTCTATGGGCGGCAGTAATCGCTTGCCATCAGGTGATACGTCAGCTCGTTTGCCCACTATACCAGAATAAATAAAATACAAGGCAGTAAAATAGAAGCTGAAAGAAAAATGATATTTCTTTGCCTTAATGCCTATGGACGAACCGTCCATAAAAAAGTACAATATTTATTTAGACGAAAGCTTCTATTGTTCATCGCCGAGTCCCTTTTTTCTTGTTTTTAAAGTGATGCCACGTAATATGCCACTTTTTTCCAGATTTATTTATTATTCATGAAAATGCACTCGTTTTAAAACAATCATAATATTTAAGACCTTAACTTTATTAACATAAAACCATAACTTTGGTTTAAAATTAAAACAATAAATATGGCTTCTTCATTTTCCTTGCGCACTAAAGTTTTTTATTCTTTTCAGGTTCAGTCCTCTGAGAACGGTGGAGAATAAATAGGTAAGGATTACGCTTTTTTTTTTTTTCTATAATTAAGTAATTTAATAAAAGTATACTTGCTAAAAGCTATTGTTTAATTTGCGGTTATTGTTAAAAGCTAATAAATTATTCCTCTATTTAATTAATGGCTGATACATTGAATACATTACTTGTTTTATAAACAGGAAAATTATGAATTAACAATTATTTTTACGGGAATTAACATGGTTGGATTTCTGGTCTAATGATGGTCGAAACGTCAGGCAAATCAGAGGTATGTAATACCTTTTTAATAAGTGAACGCGTTAATTCCCGTAAAAATAATTGTTAATGGATCATGGAACGCGAAAGTTTAAAAGTTAGTATAAGAAAATTATGTATTTGTAAGTTGAAAAAACTCCTCTGTATTACGTAATATCCTCACGTGCACTCTTAAACGGTCAATAGTTACAAAATGATTAGAACGAATAGCTGGACTAAACATAATGCGAGAATAATGGCAACGAATCGTGACAATATTGAAGATTAGGTAATAAATTAGACACCTATTTGGCTTCACCTAACCGTAGAAGCCGCAGAATGTGGCTTCAACAGTAACTTAGAATTTAGAAACCATCACGTACACCACATTATCCAGTACAGTAATAGCAGTTTCTAATATAAAATTGATTTCGGCTGAACGGCTGGCGAAGCTTCAAATTTTGGATACCATCCAACCTCAATACTGCAGGCGTCGACTTTTTGCCTTCGTGACAAACATTTTTATGACGATTCCTGACAGTATACGAATACTTAGTAATACGAAAATTTACTTGTGTTAGATATCTTTGTAGTGTGAAGATTATCGTGGTCTGATTTCGTTTTATTATTTCATAAAAGAACAAAAAAAAACATAACGTGACCCTTGTTAACTAATTTTCTTTTTGTATGACATAATTCTTGTTTAGATTCAAGTAGTACATCCATGTAATGAACAGATGACAATTATCTAAATAGAGATAAACACAAAATACACGTAGACTTGGACTCCCCGTATGGTGTCGGATAAAGAACAGGGATGTCATCACACCTATTCTATAAGAGGCAACTAAGATCACTGAAAAAAAACTTGAAACAGTCCCTTTAGTAAAACCTCCTTTCTAAGAAGGGATTGGGACTAATCCCACCCACACGGCAACCACTGTAACTCCTGTACACCAGGATCAACAACAGTGACCCACAAACACACCGAGTTATGACACTCGGGAAGTCCCAGGAAAAAAATTAACTGTCTTGGAACCCGCAACGAAATTAATCAGAAGAAAAACAGAAGGAGTTGGAAATATGATATGTCCACTTCCCTCCTTAGCAAAGGGGGAGACAAAATGAAGTCAAAATAGGCAGACACCTTTTTTTAAACCGGGAAGCACCACAGATAAAATATTATGGGTCCTAAGTGAGCTATATTTGATTACTATAGTATGTATGGCAGAATCGCCTAAACGCACCAGATCCCCATTGTTTACCGCCCTAGATGTCATTTGTAAGCTATTTAGCATTCTAAGAAGAGATATCTGTATCCAGCAGTGGACTGTTAAAGGCTAGTGATGATGATCACGACACTTCGACTAATAATAATAATAAACTAGCTGAACCCCGCGGTGTTACCCGAGGTTATTGTAGTACCTCTGGTAACACCTCTGGTAACGAAGCCAGTCTAAAGAAAGTAGCTTAAGTTACACCTTACATAATCAGCTACCATCAGTGAAAGTCCCGTCAAAATTGATCGTCAAAAACAGACAGTCAAACAGACAAAAATTGTAACAGTACATTTCGGTTCAAGTGTGTAATGTTGTTGAATACCTCTGAGGCGCCATTGAGATTAGAGCCCTTATCATTGGACGTTTTTCAAAACACTTATGAAGAAAATAAAAGTAAAAAATAAAATAAACAATATATTTGAGTGAAACTTTTATTTTTTAAACACGTACAGGTTGAAATTATCGATTTAAATACAAAGTTGTATTAAATGAGCAAGCAATAGGTATATTAATTAGTTTTTACTATTGAACACAATCCTTTTTAAATCGAAACTTTTTAAAAACAAAGCAACTAAACCAATAAATTAAAAAATAAACTCTAAATCCCTTGTGAACAATAGCAATGAAAAAGTCACAGTTTGATTATAGGTGTCATTATGTGCCTAATTGCGGTGAAATGATGGCCACTTTATGAGCGAGTGTGTTAAATAATATAATGTTATTTTAGTATATGTTCCGTGTATACATACATATGCATTGAGTAAAAAGCAGCGATTTTAATATTACATATTACAAACAGACACTCCAATTTTATTTATTTGTATATATATGATAGGTTCGAATTCACAGCATTTAATAGTCGTTTTGACAAGAAGCTACACATTGTTCTCAAAGCGACTGTTTAAACTGTTTCGCTATCTGTTCCTCAAATAAGTAATAAATTATTAAAATTGAACATAGCACAATACGAAATGCTATCTTCTTCATATTTTATGGGTTCTGAATTACGTAACATTATTACGGTCAAATCTTCATGTTTATTTATTAGGGTTTAGACCCAACTATCTGCTGCCTTAGTTCGCTCTGATATGTTGACATAAATTTTCTTTATGGATGGTACTGTAAATATTTTACTATCGTTTGTGTAAACAGTCAACTGTTATTGAAAACAAATTTTTATTTTTATTTGTTGTGGTTTGCAAGTTAATTTTTGAAAACGGCAAACAAGTTTCGATGGTTATACGTTTAGATGTGCGCAAACTTTTAGCAAAGTAGAGTGTGAAGAGCTACAGGCTGCGGTTTTTACATTTTAGGAGCTAATTAGAACTTGCGCCGTATAAAGATAGAACTTAATTTTACCGTGCTCTATAATGTGAAATCTACAAAATGGAGTTAACACAGAAAATGTTACGTCCCTTTGTTTATTTTGCCGAGTACAATTGTATCACTAAAATATGCTTTATAAACTGTATATAAGTAATGTTGTTTTTAACTTGTGTTCATTACGAACACAAGGCTCGTAGCATTGGCCGGTCACAGGTTTATTATTATTATTTTCATTACTGTTGTTTATACATATTATATGTATAAAATGATAAATACATATTTAAAAATATAAAAAATTGTAGAACACCGATTTTGGGCCAATTAACTAATGGTTAATTAAAAATATGGACCTCCTCACTATACGGGCCGTGTCACGGAGGCCTTTTGCATCAGACCCTTGATCCAGACAATATATACGTAACAGTTTATGATATCTATCATAATCATTCAATTAAATCGATTTAATTTCCTTTCTTCAAATACCATAAGAGTTTTGTATTTAAATATTTTATTTGAAGTAGATAAATTGTTTTAGATAGAGATAGAGTCTCTATAGACGCTGTCGTTCCTGGGGCACCTGAAATAACATGGTCTGGGTCGCCGCCGTGTGGGACCGGCATAGAATAGCCCCACCCCATCTCATCCCGTGGGTGTCGTAAGAGGCGACTAAGGGAAACACGCAGCCGAGCACCGGGCTGCCGAGGAGATCCCAGCCCTTTTCAGGGCTCGCCGTCGCTCCCAGTATCCCTCTGTTTAGCAGAGGGGACAGGGGATGAGACGGTGCCAGGGAACAAAAGACGGAGCCTAACATCAGGCTGCCGAGGCGGGTCGGCCCTTGCTGACCCAGGGGCTGACGGGCTCTTGTGCCGTCGAGTCAAGGAAAAGACTTTAAAACCCGACAGCAAAGTCGTTAAAAGCAGTGGCTGCCATCGCCTCGTACGCTGATGGGATCGGCCGACGGGGTGGTGGCGGCCGGGGGAGAGGCTCTGTGGGAGCGGGAGAGGGGACGCCCTCCTGCCCCGCGAGCCGCGTACCCCACGAGGCGGGGGGGCGCTGGCGAGCGCAGTTTGCCTGCGTCCCTGAATCCAGGCTCTGCGCGAGTAGTTTGGGATGCTCTTTCCTGCCCCACGGGCCAACGAGGAGGGGACAAAGGCGAGCGCAGTTTGCCCGCGCCCCTCTGTGTTCCTGGGGTGCATTCATACGAGGAGGACAGGCCCCACCATCTGGGCACGTGGCCCGGAGGGTGGGGCCTCGACAGAGGCGAGCCCGACCATCAGGGCATCCCCAGCCGAGTCGCGGTGAGCAAACTATCCCGTGGCTCGGATTGGGTGAAGGAGGAACACCGTGGTGGTTTAGTGGGTAGTCTGGCCAGGTAACGATGGTCAGGAGTCCCACACGAAGCGAACCCCCTGCCCCCGCGGGGGGGGAGCGAAGTGCGTAAATGTATTCCACCACGTAAAAAAAAAAAAAAAAAACATGGTCTGGGTCTTTCCCAGACCAGAGTGCCTGGCATCGGCTGGTTTTTGGCCTACCCGGGGTAGTTTTTAGTGGAATCACCATATACCTGGCTCCTCAGTCCCGAGTAGCCGGAGATCCGAAGGGATTTTCCACCCCGTCAAAAAAAAACAAAAGAAAGGTAAATTGTTTTATTTTTGAGATTTAGTACATACATTATTCTTGGGGTATAGTATTCCGTGTATTTATTCTAAGTGACTACTCTCCCATTAGGAATATATTTAGTATCGCAGTCCTCTGCGACTGCAGTTCTTACAATAATTTATCAAATCTACAGTACTCAGTGCAATAGAGCGATGTAGCGACCGATTATACCATTGCGCCATCTGTGCAGTCGTTTTTATGGACCATTATATGTTTTCATTAAAGTTTTACATGTAAGGCTTTAATATAAACATGGCACTAGTGTATACTTCTCACAGCTTAAAAGAAAAAATCTATTGCAATGAGTATTCAACGTGTGTAGCGTTAAGTACACTTTAAAGTCTCGAAGCACTGTACAAACAGGTTTCCTTTGTAAGTTTCAATGGATATCATTTCCCGCGGCAAACACTGTCTTTATTGCCTTTGATCTTCACTTTACTAGGTATTGTAACTGAGAATGTTGTACTAAAGGTGTATTTCAATTCTTAGACGTACATTACATTGCTATACTATAAATATAAGACATTTTATGAAAAAAAAAACTAAAGAAAATTTACATTAAACTCTCTTGATAATTCATGTGGTCAAATAATTTTGAGATGATCACTTTTGGGAACCAATTACAAAGTAAATTTAAAAAGTAAATCAACTGTATATTATGACAAATAACATTGCTTAACGGCTTCTTAAACTCATCGTAATAATCCTCTCCTGGTAAATAAATTCTGTGTGTAAATAAATGTGGATGTAGGGATGTTTATTTCTCTTTCACGCAAATACTACTAAACGAATTTAGATGAAATTTTACAGTTATGTATATATATGTATATATCAGAATAACAGCTACAACTTGCCGCAAAAACCGGCATATACACGGGCAAAACTAAGGTCAGAAAATTTGGAGATCTATTTTTTAAACTAATTCAAGAAATAATAAATGTTAATTTCCGAGAAGCTATTGCCTTATAAAGCGTCAGTGTTATTCGCACATTTATAATGTAGGGTGTTAATAAAAAAGTTAAAATATGTTACAATCAACATAGTACCTCCCATGAAAATAATAACATATTTTTTGTGGTGTAAGAGTGTTACCCCAACGTAATAATAAAATTCCTAAAGCAGATTGGAGGACACACACATAGGTGTTTATACAAAGGCGTAATTCACCTAAAATTCTATGTGTGGAAATTTGAAATTTTCCGCTGCAGATTAATGTATACACTCACTTCATAAAATTCGTCGAGCGAAATATTGCTTTGGTAAATTTTAGTAAACACAAAAATGATTCTTATTCAGTTTCCGATGAGATCGTTCACGAAATTGAAAACTAATATCGGATACAAGTTTCCATTGTATTCGGTGTGTAAAGTGGAACAATACTCAATGAATACAAATTATCCTTGGGATATTTTTATAGCCAGTTTGGACCTATTTTGTAAACAAGACCGTTTTTATACTGTCGAGGTGACTACCTACTTATTGGTACAATGAAACTTGTGATGGAAAAGTGTTTATAAATATTCACTTTCATGCTATATATATATATATATATATATATATATATATATATATATAACGGCGGCATAGTCTCACGTAGACGTCACGACTCTCATCATATTTCTCAGACGTTGCAGGATAATGAAACACATCCAAAATAGAACTCGTTACAATTGATTAAAACTTAGTTTGCATGTATTACTATTATCAAAACAAAAACATTTATACAACAAATAAATAAGTAAGATTTCACTCACAGGATCCCCTGAGTCTTCCACTCTCTACAATTTCCAAATTTTCAAAGGCGTAATGAATGCTCAATCACTATTTTACGATCCAACTAGATTCAAAACTAAGAAAACAACATGGCGTATCATGCCACTTACATAAAATGTTTATACATTTTAGACCACATTATAAATGACGAATGTAATCTCTATTAATCAGAAAATACTAACTATTAAAATACTACTAAAAAACTACTACTATTAAAACTATTAAAAACTAACTAACTACTATTAAAAAATACTAAAATATTAGTAATTTTAAGAGATTAAATTAATTTTAGCTGTTCTTACTTTAAATCGGACGTGTTTCTATCAAACGTAACAATATAGATACCATTTTAGTTTCGATATTATTTTAATCAAATGTTACCTCAGTAAGATAAAAACACACCGATTGATGTTTACAAATCGTAATATGAATTAACAATGTGATTTAGGTAATAAATCTTTTCACTATATAATTTCTATTCTTTTGAACTTTGTATCGTGACCATCAAAAACGTCCTATTAAAAGATACAAAATCAAATGAATCCTACTAATATTAAAAAACGCGAAAGTTTTAGGTATGGATGGATGGAGCGAAGTTTGTTACTCTTTCACGCAAAAACTACTAAACGGATTTGGATGAAGCTTTACAGTAATATAGCTTATACACCAGAGTAACATATAGACATATACGCGGGCGGAGCCGTGGGCCACAACTAGTTAATAATAAAGATTAGAAAAGCTTCTAAGGCATTTTAGTGCTTTAAACTTAGTTTGATTAACTTGAATTAATTAATTATTACCTTATCAGACACTGTAACAAGCTTGACGTGTTAACATATGTATATGTGTGTATAACTGCCTCGTTGGTCTAGCGGTTGACGTATGCGACTGTCGATCAAGAAGTCTCGGGTTCGAATCCCGGGTCAAGGTAAAAGTGATATTTTTCAGATTGTAGAAATACTTAATAACAGCTCGAAGTTTGGAAGATGTGGTCTGAACCCCCTACCTCGAAAAGCACGTAAAGCTGTCGGTCCTGCGCCTGATCTCTCCCCGATCCCAGATCGTTCTGGTTAACCATCTCATCCGATTATGAGAGTGAGGGAACAGCGAGTGCACTTATGTTTGCGCACATACTTGTGCACTATAATATCTACTGCGTGGTTGGCTGGCCTCCGATGAAACTAGCCGCCGTGGCCGTAATCAGCTAGGTGAACATTATCATCACCACATCGTGTGGAATGTGCTAAATGTTTAAGGAGATTAATAGAACATCCATTTGGTCTTTCAAAATCTAGTTTGCAATACGGGAAAGCTACTTTAGCGCTGCTGAATAAATTTTAAGTTCTAAAATGTATAGATATTTTTTAAAGAGACATTACTAGTTTTCTTAAACACTGTCTGATTTTATTTTCTATGCGGATGAGCATAAGGTTGAACTTATCTTTCTACCTGTTTTAGAAAAGCGCTAGAGTATAAAAGCGTGCACGTTCTCGCTACAAATATAAAACTTATTTAAATAAAGCCCACGTTTGCGTCACATTTTTCCAGTAGAGGAATTATTTCTACACGCTTTGCTTAATTACCTCTTTACAAGTGATTTCCAGTACAAAATTGCGCGTTTTTAACGCAAAATACATAAAATGCACTAAGAAATTACCGTGTGTTGGATTTAACAAGTTTTTCGCATGTCGATAGTGTTTTAAACAAAGCCTTTTATATTCTTTTAGCTCGAACGCCCACATACGTTTGACGTCATTTGCTTAATAACACTATTAAAAGCTAATTTTCTTTAGAAAAATATGTTTAAGCACACGCCATAGCATGTTGAAATTGCGTAATATGTTTTTTTTTTCTAAGTTCAAATGTGAGTGGGAAGTAAATGTTTAATAGCAGCATGGATCAGAATATAAATTTAATCAAATTTCTGAAACATACGTAAGACCCATAAATATATTTAAAATAGTTATCGTCATAATTTTAATATCTAGTACTTGGAATAGGTACTGGTTAAGAAAACCGGTGTGAAACAGCGTTAGCGCTGTGTTTCTCCGAGTAACTTAGGATTCCGAAGGCCCGTAGCCCTACCCACATCATGTGATGTCTCTGGTGTTGTGAGTGGACATGGACGGCGGCAATAGCTTACCATCAGGTGGTACGTCTGCTCGTTTGCCTCATATTCCAAAAAGAGAGTATCAGTACAAGAAGTATCTTTGGTTAACGTTTTTAAAAAATAAAGTACAAATATGATTCCCATACCTTAATTGTTTAATTTTTTCCCCTAAAGATTATCAGGTGTATAACACGCACGATTCACTTAAATACATCCATCAAATAATACGTAGACTATTTTGCTTAGAAGATTCTATTACTACTGCTAGTTATCTGTGTATGGGACCGTGAATAATTCTAAATCTATTTCTATCACGCATGAGTAATTGTGTACGTGTGACAGAAAATAGCAAAGAAATCTTATCAATTTTCTATAACTTCCACAGATGAATTGATGGAATTTCTTAGCTTTTTTCGAACACGTACATAGCTATTTTCTATGATTTTGCTTCATAACACACTAAATTATGAAGTAAATTACGAAATCTAGGAAAATTTATTAAGTACAGGTAAATTTATTTAATTCAAAAAGAGAATGAAAGAAATATGTTTCAAACTGTTCTACAGGACAGGACAAACTGAATCAGTTATTGTTCGAAAGTCGGTTTTACCATCTTACTACTCATTGAAAATGTTTATAGATGTTTATGTTGTCATTTTATTCATATTTTTCTAACTTTATTTACTAATACTAGTCACAAATACCAGTAGAAAAATCGTAAGCTAAAGTTTACCGTCACTTAGTAATATAAGAAAGCACATAATGTAAATTCCTAATTCTATTCTAAATTTGTCTAACTTATATTGTCTTACTTGATAAAACCGCGGAAAGTATAAAGCCGAGAAAATTATTGTGGTACCGTTAACCGTTTAGTACAAAATGAGTTTTGAAGAAAAAATGGTATTTTATATTAAAAAGTTGTAAGGTGCTTACACAGCGTTTTAAGAAAAATTGGGTTCAATAGTGGTCACAGATTAAAAGGAAAAATGTTCTTGTTAGGCCGTGATATTTCATAAAAAGGTCTTTGCTTGTTACTAAGCTCACTTCTTGATAAGAGGAAAAATTCATTGACCTAAACTTGAAAGAAAATGTTCAGAACAAAATTCTACTATTAGAAGATTATTTATAAGCTATTTTTAGGTGATGTGTTGATTTGATATTGATTCAAAACTTTTTTCTTGACTGGTTTGTTATTTTAGTAGTTAAAGATCTTGTTTAGTACGTGAGAGTCTGCGGATTGTATTTGTATCGTGGATAAATGTGATGTGAAATTTGATAAGCACGATGATAATTATAGCAAGAGAGAAATATTGTATCTATCAAAATCAGTTGTCTATAAAGTCGATTTACGAACGATAGTATATTCTGAGAAATGACAGAGGCTGTGCATGCGTGGGGCTAAAATTATTATATAATAGTTTATAGCTTTCGAGAACAAAGACCTGACTGCACAATGTACTTAGTACAAGACGTTGCGTAATAATGAAAACTGTAATCTGACACCAAAAGTTGTCAAGTTTGTCATTGAAATGGATTTCTTTAATCTAAAGGTTTTGGAATGCAATATACTATTAGCATTGTGTACGTTATTACCAATTGTGTGTGTGAAAAAAAATAATACATACAACCCATACAGCATTACATTACCTGTAACATAAGACAAAACTGATCTTAATATACATGCATAATTAGATTATTGCATCGACTCTAATCCGTGACTGGTAAACGTTCCTATAATGCTTCTTTCCAAAATAATGAGTTGATTGAACTTCAAATCACGTAAGAACTTTACTGTCAGTAAAATTATGGAACAAACTTTAACGAATTCCTCGTCGACATGCCAAGGAATACCATTTGGCGTGTTACTTCTTGTAATTATTTGGTGTTCGGTGTCAGTTTTAATTTTGTAGCTAATGTTTTCGATAAACTAAAATTAAATTAGAACTAAAACCTTAGGTTTTAGTTATGACCCATATTATTTTACTATTTCCTTTTATTTAAAAAAAGATTTCATTAATCCACTGAGACTAAATGTCGAATTCGCATTTTTTTCGAAAATGGTTCTGAAGAATAATAAAACGATGTAGAAGTTTAAGTACTTTTCAAACTTGGTTAATTATACTCGAGGTACTAGCATTTCTTCTTTGTTTAATCTTCTAGAGTTTACAGCGTTTTATTTTGTTGTCATATTAAAATGCATTATTAATTAACGCTTTTTATTAAAAGAGAACTATGGCATTGTAGTCATAGACATTTTGTTTAATTACCTTGAAGAATAAAAGCCTGCCTAAGCTAAGGTCTGTATGATTCATAGCAGGCTTAGTATAAGATGTTTCCTAATTAGGTAGACCGCAGGGGATAGTTCCCTACGATTAAGGTCTCCAGCGTTTGAACGCTATGATCTAATCGGATGAGGTCGATTCCATGTCTGTCATCATTTGTCATCTGTCAATTAAAGATCGGCTGTAAATATGTGAAGGACAGATGTGTCATGTCCCACCAACACAAAGGGAGGATCCTCCGACACGGCGAGGTGATCATGCCTGGCGGGCCACTGCCCAACGGTTGATGTTGTGACGTTGTATATATGTTAATCGGCGCGAGAACTTCTATTGCGCGATTCAGAATTGGTAGTTACTCCGTGTTGTGCGTTACTTCGTAGTTTTGTGTATCTGCGGTAGATGGCACTGTCATGTTTTTGTTGCCGCTGTATGTGGAGGTCGCCACAAACACATTGAAAATAAACAATATTAATATGGGAAGAAACGTAATTAAAACGATATTGCCTATATGAATGAATTGGGAACTATAGATCCTTTGGTTGTCAAGGTCTCGTATCCTATCGCTTAGAATGAATTTTAGATGTGTGGACCTTTTAGTATTTCAGTTAATCACACCTATTTTTTATAAAGACTTCATTTTTCAGTTCAGTCATTAGACATATTTTAAATCAGTGAACTCTAAATAATTTATTAAGTGATTTTAATACAAACTAGACCTTAATTGTAAAAAAATATTATTTTATTTCGTTAAACAAAAATCCACGTCTAGTCCAACTTAGCGTTAATTAATTGCTTAAAATAACAAAACGTATTTCATTAAGCTCTAGTCATAATTAAATTAATAATCTTGACTGGAGTTAGATTCGCAGATTAAAAATAGCTTCTTGGAAATTAATTACAGTTGTTTTTCTTTTAAAAATCCATTTCAAAAAATAGTCTCGTAGACAGTAGACTTTTAATTTATATGACTTTATAATTATTAACTTTTACTTTGTAATTATTATAATGGCTGTTTTTGAGATACTTATGATGCATGGAAATATTTATGAGTTACAAGTAAAATTAAAAAAAAAAACGACTTCAAGGTTTGACTCGATTCCTCTTTGATCATAAAATCTTAGTGTCCTTATCATGGTGCCACCTTTAGGATATCTCCTTTCCTTACAAAAAGAATCATCAAAATCGGTTCACAAACGATGAAGTTATCCGCGAACACACATAAAAAAAAATATACAGTCGAATTGAGAAACCTCCTCCTTTTTTTGAAGTCGTTAAAAAAGTGAAGCTTTAGAACTACAATGGATATTTTTTTTTATTTAACTGTACGTATGAATTGCTATTGCTGTTGTTAGTCGCAACAAGTACAGTAACAACTTATTACTGTACTTGTAGACAATCAGTATTCGTCAACAACATCTGTTGATAATCTATCGAGAATCCTATCTTTCAGTTCATAGTGTCCGAATCGAACTCTCAGCATACTTACAATAAGACTGCTACTGACCCCATTGGTACAAATCTAAAAACTCGACGCAACAATCCGAATTGACCACTTACAATATACAATTTTAACAGAAGTAACTGTAAGTGAGTCTACCGCAAACATTAGCTTTAAATATAATCTAAACACTTTTCACATACTGAGCATAACAAACACTATTATAAAATAACAACCTAGTCAAACAAAGAGGCAACCGATCAGCAAACTTGATGCCAATGATGGATGAGTAGACGTGAAAATAACAAAAACACATACTAATACATACAAACATATATAAGATTATTCATGTTTCCTCGAAGGAGGACGGCAGAGGCATTTTAGATTACCTTTGTTGGCCAGTGTCCTAAGTTCTGAGGGGTCCGGATGTGTTAATAACAGCAGTTCCCGGATCCCTTCCGTCTCAGGCGCAGAGTGGCACACCGTGTGGTTTTAGTCAGTTCGATTCCGACACACCGCCCCGCCGCAAACCCCGGCGGGGTGACGGCCCGACGGGGTTTCCAAACGTTAAAAAAAAAAAAAAAAAAAAAAGGGGCCCTAAGTTCTGGGTCCGGATGTCGTAATAACAGTAGCTCCCGAATTCCTTCCATCTCAGGCAGACAGACACCGTGTGTGTCACTCTGCGCTCCCCGCTGTCCGTAGCGTGTTGTTATAGAACGTCAAAAAAATTGGTTACCGTAAAAAAGGATAAAGTGAGCCAGCCTTAAAAGGTGGACATTACGTTTAATGCAGTTTTTTTAGGTCCTTTGAAGGGAAACAATTCTCTCATACATTGGTTTTGTGAAACTTTAACCGTTTACGCAGCACACGCAGTAGAAGCTCTCAAAAGGAAAAATCTTCCTCCGTTTTTGCAACATATTTCATTAACACTCCGCTCCTTTTGATCGCAGCTTGATGATGTTGATGCTATAGTCTTTTATATGCTATATAGTTATGTTAGTCATGTGCCATACATATTTCTATAGGCTACATATCATAATGTAAACGTAATCGTAGATCATGTGTTCGTGTAAGGAGATAAATAGAAATCTAGGAAGGTCTCGATAACTGAGCTAAATAACAGAGAAATAATTTCCAAATCGAATCAGTATTTTCTGACAATAGCGTATTCAACCAAACAAACAAATAAATTCTTTAGCTTTATAATATTAAAATAAGTAATGAATGTTAACATAATAAATTAAATATCTACATCTCTCTATGTTATTAAGCACATTTTAAGCTACAGAATTAACATAAACAAGAAGCATAGTTATCTCCGCATTTCCGAATATTCAAAGCGTAAAGCATCCTTGAAAAAGCTTTTCAACTAGCCCTTATATGAAACCGCCAAGAATAGTGATGGGACCACGAGGGAGTTTCGTAACCTGTGACGGGGGTGAAATGAAACTATTTCCACGCGTTACTTAAAGGCCATCGTAAAGTCCCTGGATGGTTCCCAGGGGACAGACTACGAGTCCCCTCGAATTTTGAACCACCTTTTTGCCAATTTCTGGCGTGTTAATAAATATGTACTTATAAAATTTAGAAAAAAAATGCGTAGGATTAATGTGTTTACAGAGTTCTGTAGTCAAAATATTTTGTATTATAATCATTGAACTTCAATGTGTTTCAAACAATACAATACACACATTCAAACTAAACCACACACAACATGTGTTTCGAAACAAACAACACATTGAAACCAACACATAAATTTGTAGGTGTAAAATCTAAAATTAACATTTTAGATTGTACACCTAAATTTATTATATAAAACTGTATACATATACTAGCTGAACCCCGTTGTGTTACCCGCGGTTATTGTTGTACAGCGATTAACGCCGCGGGACAAAGTTAGTCTAAAAAGTAAGTTCTTCATTTTATGTCTAACTGCCTCGGTGGCGCAATGGCAGCGTATGCGACTGCTGTGCTTGAAGTCTCGGGTTCGATTCCCGGGTCGGACCAAAAGTTTGTGTGATCTGCAAATATTTGTTTCGAGTTTGGGAGTTTTCTACGTTCAATATGTATGTATTTATAAAAAAAGTATGTATATCAGTTGTCTAGTACCCATAACACAAGCTCTGCTTAGCTTGGGACTAGATGGCGTTGTGTGTTAGATATCAAATATTTATTTATTTATCTTTATACTTATATATTATATATGAAGCCGTTTTTTGTAACAATAAACTATGGCAGACAAAACCTTTCACATTGATAGAAATTTGAAAATCAAAATTACAATGAACACTAATTAAACCCTTTCATACAGAACATACAAAGATTTTAATCAACAATAAAATAACATTACGTGAAATAAACTCTAATATCTTTGAAACATATGTCCAAAGAGAAAAGGTTAGATTATGTTTGCATTTGAAATGAGATTTCACATAGAATTGTGTACATTAACTTCGTACAAGAGGTAGTTATGAGACGGAGAAAAGTCAAAATAAATATTATAGTAATATTTGTGTATATTGTTTGATGTTTTTCTTTTTATGGGATAGGGGGCAAAGGAGCAGACGTATCGCCTGATGGTAAGCGATTACCGCTGCCCATTGTGGAAACTTTTTAGTTACGACATTCTAACTTTTGATATTCGAACAAATGTTTTTTTATATTGACAAATGTCATCTGACTTGATATATATTATATAAAAATTTTCCCTGTGCAAACAACGTTTTTTGCTTTCATATCCTAGTTATCTAGTTTATTTCAACAAAAGGTTATGGGCCTATCCACGAAAGTTGCCATTAAAAACCTCTGCGGACTAGATGACTACTCTACGTGGAAATTCGCAATGAAAATGATTCTGATAAGAGAAAAATTGTTCACGTATACGTCAAAGTACCCGGATTCCAATGACTCCATAAGCATCGAGAAGGACCAAGATGCACTGGCTTTGATCTGTCTGCATGTGGATACCTCACTCTACGCGTATGTACAGGATTCAAAGCATGCCAAAGACGCTTGGGATAGCTTAGCGAAAGTGTTTGAGGATAAAGGTGTGAATCGAAGGATTACCCTGATGAACGCTTTGCTGGATGAAAAGCTGGAGAGACACTCGTCGATGCATGATTATGTTGCTGCTGTTATGTCTCTATCTCAAAAGTTGAAGGATATTGCCACCGGATTTGACGATGACCTTGTAGCTGTTGTGTTGCTGAGAGGACTACCTGAAGAGTACAGACCTATGCGTATGGCACTGGAATACTCTGGGATGAAGTTGACTTCAGAGAACGTACGACAGAAGTTACTACAGGAGGATTCACGTCAAAGTTGCAGTACATCGTCTTCAACAGACTCGGCATTAGCAGTGAGTAAGAGTCGGAAACGGAATGGGAACAAGGACAAGAATATGACCAAAGTAAAATGCTATAAATGTGGAAAGCATGGGCATAAGAAGCCAGACTGTCAAGAAGGAAGAAAAGCAGATGATTCGACCTCCAAAAGGAAGGATGTCGTGAGCCTGTCTTCGTCCAGTATCGGGGACTCCTTCAATCCGACGGAGTGGTACATCGACAGCGGGGCATCTTCACATATGTCTTTCCAGAAACATTGGTTTAAAGATTTGGTCATGAATATCGGTATAAGTAACGTGACATGTGCGAATAGTGATAAGATGGAATGCACGGGTAAGGGTGACATCATGGTGAGTATGAAAGGTAGAATGTTTGCCGTGAGGGATGTCATGTATGTACCTGGTTTGCGTGTTAATCTGTTATCTGTTTCACAGTTAGTAGAGAGAGGATGGAAGGTGATTTTTGACAGGGATGGGTGCAAGCTAATTCACCATTTGGTTCCAGGCCATTTCAATGGAAAGCTTCTGGCTACCGCAAGTGAATCTCTGGTATCTACAAGCTTGAAGGTTGTAAGGCGGTTGTAGATGAGACTGCGTTGGCGTCAGTGAAAGCAGGTAATCCTTTGATGTTATGGCACCGGTGGCTTGGGCACGTAAATGAGCGAGATTTACATAAGCTTCCGGGTATGGATTTTGGAAAGAGCGTAATGGAGCCTTGTGTCGCCTGTATTAAGGGGAAGGCACATCGTTTACCTTTTCCAGTTGGTGAGGCTGAGAAGGCAGTTGAGAGACTGCAACTGGTTCACGCAGATATCTGCGGTCCAATGTCTGAACCGTCGTACGGTGGATCTCGATACATGCTAGTAATTGTAGATGATTTTACACGTAAAACTTTTGCATTTTTCCTTAAATCAAAAGATCAGGTTTTGGATTATTTTAAAGTTTTTCTAGCATCTGTAGAGGTTGAGACCGGGTTGAAGCTGAAGTGCATACGCACGGACATCGGAACAGAGTTTGTGAACAATAAGTTTGATGGGTTTCTACGCAAAAAGGGGATTAAACATCAATTGACTGTTCCCTACACTCCAGAGCAGAACGGCGTAGTGGAGCGAGCAAATCGTACTATCGTGGAGATGGCTCGTACTATGTTGGTGGAGAAAGATCTTAGTTGGAAACTGTGGGCGGATGCGTGTTCTACTGCTGTGTACACGAAGAACAGGCTGCCTCACAGTGGTAACAACGGTAAGATTCCTGAAGAGTTGTGGACAGGAAAGGCTCAGTCATTCGATCATTTCAGAGTTTTTGGATCTAAGGCGTTTGTGCACGTACCAAAGGGAACTCGGAAGAAATGGAGCCCTAAAGCGGAAGAACATATCTTTGTTGGTTACTGTGAAGAAACCAAGGGATACCGTTTCATTAATCTTAGTAATCCACGCGTTACAGTTAGAGCAAGGGATGTAGTTTTCTTGGAAGACTCTACAGCAGCGATTTCAGAGAATCCTAGTCAACTGGTAGACAACGGTGACAAAGGTGCTGAAGTTATCTGGGAATTCGCAAGGGTAGAAGACCAGTCAGGTATGTCACCTGGTACTGCAGCAGCTTCTCAAGGGTCGAGTCCTACAGATGAAGCTGAGGTGTATGAAGACGCGGAAGTGGAAGTAGGAGAAACGGCAGATAACAGAGCAGAAAATGTTGAAGATGAAGAGCAGACTGTTTATAGAGGAGAATCAAACGAGGTTGAGTATCGCTATCCTCTACGTAATAGAATGCGAGACAGAAATCTTCATGGACTTGCATGCTGTACTGATGAGCAGGAGCCTTTGACAGTTAAGGAAGCCTTGAGTCGGGAAGACAAGGATAGCTGGAAGGAAGCCATGAAGAAAGAGATGGACTCTATGTACGAGAACAAAGTCTGGAAGCTCGTTGACAAGCCACCTGAAAGTAAGATCGTGGGGAATAAGTGGATCTTCAAGTACAAGTATGATGCAGATGGTAACAGGACCTATAAGGCTCGACTTGTAGCGAAGGGTTTCTGTCAGTCCTACGGGGTCGACTACTTTGAAACTTATTCACCGGTCGTGAGAAGATCAACAGTCAGACTGCTGCTATCGTTGGCTATTGAAAAGGACTTTTTCATTAGCCACTTCGATGTGAACACCGCCTTTTTGAACGGTGATTTACATGAAAGAGTTTATATGCGACAACCGGAGGGTTGCATAGACAATGACTCGAAAGAAAAAGTTTGCTTATTAGAAAAAGCGATATACGGCCTCAAACAAGCTTCTCGTTCGTGGAATGAAAAAGTGAATGAAGTGTTATTGTCTTTGAACTTCAAGCGCTGTGACTTTGATAGCTGTCTTTACAAAAATAATAATTTTTATATCGCTTTGCACGTTGATGATTTTATTTTATTTTACAAAGACAGAGCGCAGAAGGAAGAGTTGTTGAACAACCTTCGCAAGCATTTCAAGATGAAGGATTTAGGGGAAGCTAGGCAAGTTTTGGGGATGCTTTTGTATAGGACGGATACCGCAATATATTTGAGTCAAGAGAGGCTTATTTCAAAGATCTTGGATGAATATGGTATGAGCGATTGCAAACCGGTGAAAACTCCGATGGAAATGGATTTCCATAAAGTCATGGCGGAAGGGGAAGGAGGTAAGATCTTGTCCTGCCAAGACTGTCGTCGTTATCAGGCGCTCATAGGGTCGCTGAACTATTTAGCCTGTAACACACGCCCGGATATTGCGGCTGCAGTTAATTTCTTGGCACAGTATAATTCCTGTTGTGAAGAACGCCACTGGAAAGCAGCTAAGCATATCTTAAGGTACCTTAGGGGTACAAGGGATCTATGTTTGATATTTCCCAAGTCGCTAGTGCAGGACATCACGGGATTCGTAGATGCTGACTGGGGAGGGAACATCAAAGATAGAAAATCTTATTCTGGATTTATTTTTAGATGTGGGAACTCGTTGATTAACTGGGAATGCCGGAAACAAGCTTGTGTGGCACTGTCATCAACGGAAGCCGAATATATTGCACTTTCGGAGGCTACCAAGGAGGCAGTTCACTTGCGGCAGCTGAATGCATTTATAAGAGGTGAATCTCTTAGGTCTATTTGCATTTTTGTAGATAATCAGAGTGCTATGAAACTTGCGTACAATCCTGTAGCGCATAGAAGGACGAAACATATAGACATAAGAGCTCACTATGTCGGAGATTGCATTGCTAAAAATGTTGTACGTCTGGACTATGTGTGTACGCAGGATAATCCAGCAGATGTGCTTACGAAACCACTAGGTCGTGTGGCATTTACCAAATGTTTGCGCGATCTGAGTTTGGGTGTGTGTGGTATGGTGTGATGTGAGGATATCTGATGATGGATGTTGTTTGAGGGGAAGTGTGGAAACTTTTTAGTTACGACATTCTATCTTTTGATATTCGAACAAATGTTTTTTTATATTGACAAATGTCATCTGACTTGATATATATTATATAAAAATTTTCCCTGTGCAAACAACGTTTTTTGCTTTCATATCCTAGTTATCTAGTTTATTTCAACAAAACCCATGAACACACGCAACACCAGGGACGTCTCGCGGTGTTCCTTACCAAACTCCTTTGAAACGGTTGGACCGATTTTTATGAAATTTTGTGTGATATCGGGTAGGTCTAAGAATCGACCAACATCTTTTTTTCATACCCCTAAATGATAAAGGTGACCCACCCCTCATTTTTTATTTTTATCGCAAAACAACGTTTGCCTGGTCAGCTAGTTTTTACCCGACTACGGCAAAGCCAAAGGAGGGTTATGATTTTGGCAGGCTATGTATGTATGTATGTATGTATGTTCATTTGTTCCCTCCTAGCTCCTTAACTACTCATTAGATTTGGACAAATGAGGTGTCTCTAGAAGCGTCATGATCGTCTTCTGGTTATAGGCTATAAGACGTGTCACTGAATCTAATGTGGCGCCCTCTAGCCGACATAAAGTACTGTATTAAAAAATAAATTTGAGATAAATATGCCGTGTTTGGTATCATTGGAAAGGGCGTTACTTGCACATTTCAAAAATACATATATTATTAGCATTTGTTCGTGACTTTGTCCGTATTTATTCGATAAGTGTGATATTTCTATGGTATGCTTATTTGTTCCCTCATTCATTCTAAACTAGTCAGAATAAGACAAATGAGGTATTGTTAGAAGCGTCTTGATTGCCCGCTGATTATAGGCTATATGACGTGTCACTGAATCTAATGTGGCGCCCTCTAGCCGACGTAAAGTAGTGTTTTAAAAAATAAATATGAGAGAAATATGACGTGTTTGGTATCATACGAAAGGGCGTTACTTGTAGATTTCAAAAATATATATATTATTAGCATTTTCTCGTGACTTTGTCCGTATTTATTCGATAATTGTGATAGTTTTGTGGTATCTATTTAAAATATACTTTCAAAGAAATTAGGATTATAGAGGCACCAAAACATTTTAAATAAAAAAAGTTAAAACTAAAACCCAACTACGACAAAAAACGACGCTGAAAAAGTATGAAACAAGTTTCAAAAGCCGTAGTCACGCGTTATTAAACTGATATGGACTATGGTACTTTAATAAGTTTCAAAAGCCATAGTCCATGTAGTGTAATGTACCATATGGTACATATCACTTTAACAACGCGTGACTACGGCTTTTGAAACTTGTTTCATACTTTTTCAGCGTCGTTTTTTGTCGTAGTTGGGTTTTAGTTTTAACTTTTTTTTATTATAGAAGTTCCTTTCCGAGTAACTCATCTTTTAGAATTCGATATTTTAAAGGCTGTCATTTAAATATGTAAAAAAAACCTTGTACGTATCTTTTCGATTTATTCTATTCAAGTATTGTGTTGTAAATGGAGTGTAGACATATTATATTCTCTAATAATCTTCCATAAACTACAAAATCGTGGTTCTTTTCGTAGACCCTAGCTCGGGTCTCGATGTAATTTTTCCAAGCTATGGCCTGTTTATGTAGTATTCCGCTATTCTCTAATAATCTTCCATAAACTACAGAATCGTTACACGTGGTTCTTTTCGTAGACCCTAGCTCAGGTCTGGAGGTAATTTTCGTCGTCGTCGGCAATTACAGGTGGGTCTCCAGGGCCCTGATGGGCCTTTTGACAGTTCAAGGGTGTTAGTTCGGGTTTTGACGTAACTAGCGGGAAGACCCGCTTATAAAGCCCGGGCCTTATTCAGTGTGGTGACCTGTGCTTAGCGAGGTCCAGCTCCTAGGGGTGTAGACCCAAAGGAGCGCCCGTCAACCAGCACTACATACAGAATCGTTGCACATTTAATGGAAAATCTCCGTAATGTAAAAAGGAATTCAGTTTGCAATTCAAACATATTAATCATTTTAAGTATTTTTAAAGGACTTCAAAAAAGGAGGAGGTTTCTCTATTCGATCGGATATATATTTTGATATATATTTTGATATATATTTTTTATCTATGTTAACTTCGTCGTTTATGAACCGATTTCGATGATTCTTTTTTTAATGAAAAGGAGATGTCCCAACGGTGGTACCATGATAAGGACATTAATATCTGATGATGGCATCCAAGAGAAATCGAGTTGAACCTTGTAGTCGGTTTTATTTTTGTTAAAATTGTACTTATTGTTTTTACTTGTTTCTATAATTATAAAAAATACATACACAAAACCAAGACCATTGTTTTCAATAAACAATCATGTACCCTATGACCCTAAATGTGGCCGCAACATTCGTGTTCATTTTGTGGTAATTAATTTTAATGAAATATTCAAATTACGTTGGTCAAAGTGGTTATTAATGAAACTGTAATTTCATTAGCACACAATTTAAACAGATAACAATTGAATTTCCAATAAATTATTCATTGTATTCGAAACTAATTAATAGATTGTATATTAAGTAGTATCATACCATCATAAGTGTTGCATTAGACGTTCTTATAAATAAGTACAAACCATTTAGAAAACTTTCCATTGAAAATGTAAAGAGTTAAACGAATTCTAAGCAGAACAATTAATTTTTTAGTACCTTAGTTTACCTATTTAAACTAATTTTGATGCTGCAAGGGTATTGCAGGAAAGGAAATATTAGGGAAAATTAACTAGGAATTAATATTTTGACATCTAATATTCGAAAGATATATAAATATTTCATTACATCATATTTCCTAGTCGATTATTATACTATTACTATTACTGCCTCGCTGGTCTTGTGGTTGGCGTATGCGACTACTGATCGTGAGGTCTCGGGTTTGATTCCCGGGTCGGATCAAATGTTTTTATGTTCTACAAATATTTGTTTCGGAGTTTGGGTGTTTTCTATGAATAATATGTATGTATTTACAAAAAAGAAAGTAAATATGTATCTGTATCAGTTGTCTAGTACTCATAACACAAGCTCTGCTTAGTTTTGGGACTAGATGGCGTTGTGTGATAGAGTTCCAAAATATTTATTTATTTATTTATTAATTCAATTTTTCACTATAAGTGTGTATTTTGCATGACAATTGTGTGTATCTGTCACTATCTGTATTTCATCCCATGACTCATACCATATGGATCTTATGAAGGATTAATATATTCCAAGTAATTCAATCCCAAGTAGACTTAAACGTAGGTACCACCAGGATCTATTGCAGTAAAGCAAAATACTAAAACCGAATAAGCGGTATTGTTGCTGAACAATACCATACAAGCCTAATTACACTACATACATTAAAATAATGCTGAATACCCCAGATAGATTGCATTAAAAAACGAAAAAATAATCTGTATTCATAATATTCAAATGAAAGAATAGAAAACAAAAGAAATACCATATCCGCCCGGAAAATTGCTTATACTCACACCGTTAGATCGTCAAGTAAACATTTAATTTAATATTAATCCTATTTTTCAACGAGGAACATGGTTTACAGTATAACTTTTTAAATATTTTTTTCCGTGCGGAAATCCCCTCGGATACCATCTGCTGGTGGCATGTCGAACTCGACCCGACTAAAACCGCACGCCGTCTCAGGTACTAGAAACGGAATAATCATTGGGAAACCAGGTAACCATAGTGAAAGGAAAACCCTGGAACTCCGACGTACCTAGGGCCACCTAAGTTCTGTAGAAGGCCCTCTGTGTGGGAACCCCGATGTTCCGGATACTGTCACCGCCGCTACCCGAGCCTACTTCTGCTGGGGTGACAAATGGCCTCATCTGTAATCTCCAGGCTTGCGTTTATGAAGGACGGAGATCTAATCTAACCTAGTATACCTGACCCTATTGAATACGGCTTATTCCAAATTTAACTTCTAAACACAGACATATATCAGTATTCTTGTGGCATTCTCTGTGTCAATATGAAACAATTTGTTTCCTTTCTAAAAGAGGATGAAAACCGACACCACTAAATCCTATAACATTTCCTAGCACAGACACTACTAACTCCCATTAGGTACAAAATGCCAACCACACATCATACGTATGTATTTCTATACAATTACTTATGTGTGTTTATAAACATTATCCATTTGGAGCCTTAATAGAACGGATTAAGTTTTCGTCTGAGGGGTGCCGTCAATAACCCAAGCTGAATAAATGATGCAGGAAGCTTAACGATGCGATATATTGATTCATATAATTCCAGATTAAGATTATTGGCACGTATTCAATATTATAAGTGATTACATTTCAAATAAGAGTGCACGAGTTTTGGAAAATTTATACTAGGATTTTTTAAGCTTATAGGGTAGTACGATGACAAACATTAACACAAATTTAGCCTTAGTGTGACGACTCTGCTTAGGATAAGTGCAGATAGGTGCCAAAAGCCAGCTATTGAAGTTATTCTTTGTGCCATCACGATATACTCTTAAAACCTCAAAGAGCAGGAGATCCGAAGGGGTTTTCCACCCCATCTTAAAACAACGAGCATGTGCAGAAACTTATCAGTTGCACTAAATTGAAGTAAAAAATAAATTGAACTCAACGTGAAAATATATTCTTAAAAGATATATATTTAAGATTAGTATTAGTTTGGGTCCATCCAAAATAATAAAATGTATTATGAGTTAAATAGAATAGGTAATGTGGCTTAAATTAACAGATTAAAAATTTAGCTTCGTGCTACTTACAAAAATACACTTTCGCCTATAACATCATAAAACGTTCATCACGTCAAAAACGAAATCGAAAGTACTGCTGCCATACCATAATATAGGGATATTAAATAACCAACTACGAGCCACGGGTGCCTGATTGAATTTCTATTCCGCATGATTTATCGGACATAAATAGAGGATTCTGGCGATGCTTCGTCGGCCTGATCATGTGGTTTCGTGGGCACGTTTTTTGTTTATTGAATTCCCGAAAATATTAAGGTACTCCTCTAGTTTATGGTTATGGCAATTGAAATAAGTTTTGGACTCAAAATTGCGATGTATGCTTATAATCTCGTATATGGTACTTTAGGCTAGAACTACTGCGTATTAAAGCATAAAAGTCATAAGACCGCTACTTGTATACTTTTTTTCACGTTCATTTTTTAAGTATTTATTTGTGAACTAAAATGATAGTGAAAAGAAAACACTAATATAATATCTTTAAACCAGAAATTCTTATACCTACATATACATAATCTGTCTCTTGGAAACGGCTTTAGGTTTAGGTTTCGGGGGCGATAAATAGATGTAGCTAGGATTTATATTTTTTATTTAATTAACCAAAAAGAAAACTAGCGAAGCTCGGTCCTCCAGGTCATGTAGGTACTTTAATTTATTTTTGTAGATATATTACATCCAGAAACAGGCCGCACTCTCTTATCCAGCGCAAAATTGTTATTCCTGATTAGGAATAAGACTTACGAACAAAGACTAATTGAATATGAATACATCATTGAGAACTGAATATTTTTGAATGGCTTTGTTAATTTAGTTCGCATTTTTTTTAATCAGACTCTCTACACATCAATCACTTACCGATGTCTTTTGGATGTCAGTTTTATTAGTAACATGAAGTAGATTAAACTTATAATCTATTTGAAATTTCTGAATTTTTTTAGGATTGACAATTTATATAAATAAATAAATAATAAATATTAGGACATCTAACACACAATGCTATTTAGTCCCAAACTAAGCAGATTATGGGTACTAGACAACTGATATGAATACTTATATTTTTTTTTGTAAATACATATATATTATACATAGAAAACACTCAAACTTCAAAATAAATATATGCAGATCATACAAACATTTGTTCCGACCCGGGAATCGAACCCGAGACCTCAAGAACAGCAGTCGCATTTACCTAATCATATTTTATTTTTATACTAGCTCGCCTTTACATCTTCTTCTATCATTAGGGATAAATTTTCCACTGTTTTCAACAATTATCATTGATGCTCGGTTGCTATTGGTAAACTCAAACCAGGCTACAAAAATCGCACAGAAAACGTTGTAAGGAGTAGCAAGGTATGCTATCGTCTATGCGCGCTAGTCATTTAATACTAGGTGAACTGTCTGTTTATATATCACTAACTATCGTAATCTACCCGCTGCAATCCACTGCTGGCCTCTCCCAGAGTACACCACAGACCCCGATCTGTTCCTTTTTGCACCCAGTCGCTGCTAGCAGTCTTATGTAAGTCGCCCCGCTATCTGGCCAGAGGGCGTCCCATACTACGTTTGCGGTCTCCACTTCTGAACACGCTTACTCCAGGAGATGTAATTTCTGCTCTGCCTGATGGAAAGCATGAGCAGAATCCAAGAGTGGTGGTCACAATACTGCGAATGCAGACAATGTAACAATGCAGCACGGTGACCCACACCATGACGGGCTAGTGATGCTTCTGCATCATTGGGCCTCCGGTCTCGCACTCACCAACGAAACACAACAGCATGATCGCTGTCATTTTACGCTGATCTTCTGTGCGAGGGTAGTACCGCCCCGGTCGAGCCGGCCCGTTCGTGCTGAAATCAGCGTGGCTCTACTACTTGTAAACAACCGTTTTGGAATATGGTTTGTTTTTTTATTTATTTATACTTTATGCACATTGACAGTGACAAAGGCAGACTTAATGCCGTAGGCATTTTCTAACAGTCGACATTAGGGCGATGCAGAGCTAAATCAAGGTAGATGCATATAACAAATACATATTCTCACGTGCTAATACACATTCATACCACTACATATATAAATACACTCATACATCTTTATATATATAATTCTTCTGTGAGTGTGTATGTCATTGAACTACTTACAAACGACTGGACCGATTTTGATGAAATTTTTTGTGGGTGTTCAAGGGGATCTGGGAATGGTTTAGATTCACAATTTTGTCCGCTGGACAATGTTTTTTAAATTTATTAGTAGTTATGGCAAAACGACGTTTGCCGGGACAGCTAGTATAATATATATATATAATATAATTTCTAAATGGAGAGCATGATAATATCAAGGTGGATCGAATAAGGTGTGTAGGAAATGTTTTAAATGTTCTTTCTCTTTGATATGTTGTTGTTCTACATAGTTTGGTCCCTTAGACGCGTCTTACGATACCCATCACGTGAATAGGAGAAGTGATAATCCGTTTTCCTCATTTACCACTATACTTACCGCACCACCAACTGGGGAGCCTCGCCGCAGGTTATGAGGACAACTGGCCTGGCGTTATCGTTCTCTGCTGGCGAATTTGCGTGCCCCGTATGGAGCCGATCTGCTCACGCGAGGTTAGTGGATACAGCACTAAATGACACTTGTAGGATAATTACAGGTTGCCTTAAACCGACCCCTACCAAACTGCTGTATCCGCTGGCTGGCATAGCGCCACCGGTGGTTCGGAGGGCTGTAGCGTGTTCCGCGGAGAGGGCGAGAATGGAGAGCGATCCACGCCACCCCATGTACGGCTACACCCTGCCCCAACAGAGACTAAAGAGCCGTAAGAGTTTTGCGAAATGTGTCGACCCATTGACCTTGGGCCCATCGCAAGCGAGGTGCAAATTGTGGAGCGACAGCGTATCATTGCCGGATCCATTTGTGGTGCCGGCTGAGTGCCTACCGCCTGGACACAAATTACCGTGGCCGACCTGGAGGTCCTTAAACAGACTTCGGACTCAGGTTGGCCGGAGCAAGGAAAACATGTCCAGGTGGGGATTTGCAGACGGCGACAACCTGTTCTGTCTGTGCGGTGAAACCCAAACGATGTCCCACCTTGCATCATGCCCTGCCTGCCCGGACACCTGCACGAGAGAGGATATGATGGCTGCCACCGACAATGCAGTCAGAGTGGCCGCGTTCTGGTCTGCTACGATCTGACTACACTGACACGAAACGTTTGCCGTCGAAACGCTAAGAAGACCACTATACTGAAACATTTCAAATTTTCTTTTCTTTTTTATCTCTAAACTTTATCAACTCAAACCATAAATTCAGCGGCTCGTAACTAACTATGTAATGTGATAAAAACTACTGAACTATTCAAGCTACGAACTAAGTAATAACTATTTGATGGACATACAAGTATGATAGCATACGGCCAAACTGTCCCCTTTGGCAACCGACAGTACAAACTATGCCAAAAAACGTTTTCAGTAGAGTAATCCTTCAATAATTTATTTACTGTAAAGTGAGAGCATCTAAAGTTATTCTGTGTTCTAAAGCTTTTCTCTCTCTTAATCTTGTTTCTATGAAAAAAATATAAGTAATCTTTGTCAACATTTGTAATATAGAGACATTATACAGAAAAGGTTGAAATCGTCCCTCTAAAATAAAAAGGAGCTTTAACCAGATGTGTTGATTGTAAGATATGTGATATCTGGACAAAATCATAGGGACATTTACAAAATTAAATTAGCTATCAATCTAGGTACGACTGTTGGGCAATTTCTTTTACTAAATGAAAATGTTGTTGTTGTCATTAGACCATCAATATACTTATCTGAACTTACTAAGATTACTTAGCCCAACACAATTACTTCTCATTAACACGAACCAAAATCTTCATCAACAAAACTACGGTAATTAATATCGTCTGTGGAAATTGATTGTCTCTCAAACAGCTAATAAGCCCGTAATAAATTTATATCAGTAACGACCGAAACAGTATATTTCGTACACGTGACAATGGTGGCCTCAGTTACACGGTATTGGCAACCCGGATCACGTAGCTTGCCAAACACTAGTTAGAAACTGCGATGACGCTGCTGAATCAATTGCCTGACAAACGTTTATGTGATTAGATTCTCCACTATGGTGGTGTATCTGACACTGATATTGCACTATTATTAAATTACTATCAAGTTATGTTGCTTGTGATCTGAACGGAGATACTGCAAGGCAATTCGTAGCTAAAAACCGTGGGAGAGCCACGCTTAGGTGTGAAAAAGTGCTTGCGCTGTGTTTCACCGAGCGAATGAGGATAAAGGAGGCGCATACCCCAACCTCTCTCCCTATCTCTCCCCTCTCCCTATCTCTCCCCTCTCCCATCTCCCAAAGGTCGGCAACGCACTTGTGACTCCTCTAGTGTTGTACATGGTCGGCGGTAATTGCTTACCATCAGGCGATACGTCTGCTTGTTTGCCCTGCCTATTCCATAAAAATAACTTATAAAGTCAATTAACAAACAAACAAATAAACAGACATAAAGGTAAAGTTAATAAAAGCAACCAGAATGGGCGAGTGATGTGTTTTACCACAAACATATCACTAGCCCATTCTGATACCTGTCTGATTCACCTTTGAGTCGTATTTCGAAAATCTTTCATCTATACATCTAAACATTTATATCTATACTCTATACATATAAATAAAAATGGAGTGTATGTTTGTAATATTGAAATAACCACTTTTTAATAAATGCATATGTATGTATACACGATACATGTACCAAAATATCATGTTTTAGAATTTTTGACTGTCTGTCTGTTGGTCTATCTATCTGTCTGTTCTTGGTAATCTCTGAAACGGCTGGACTGATTTTGACGGGATTTTCACAGGCATGTAGCTGATAATCTAAGGAGTAAGAAGGCTATTGTTTTAGACTAACTTTGTCCCGCGGTGTAATCCGCGGTACGACAAAAACCGAGGGTAACACCGCGGTTTAGCTAGTGTTACTTAATAGTAACAGTTTATAAGTATCAATATAAGTAGTAGTATTAGTATAAGTGACTTGTAAATAAATTAATAACAAATTAATCTAGCAATTAGAAGTACAGAAAAGTTTTTTTCTTATTTCATTAAAATAATTTGTAAAAGTGGAATCATATACGCGCGTAGATTTTGTAAAAGTATGATGATACCGTAATAAATTGTAACTATACGATATCTCTTTATGTGTACCTTTCACCCCAATTAGTTCTAAACCATTTTCGTAGTCTCTTATGGCCGTTTTCAATAACCTATCTCCAATTTGTTCTTACTTTTGTCGACTTGCACTTATAAAAAAAAGAAAGTATCAAATTCAACATTGAAAATTTTGAAAAAATATAGACGATCTCCAGTTTAAGTAAGATATAACTTATTATTTAGTGTAGCAAAGCATACTACCGGATTTTCATCAAAACATTATCGTTAGCAACGCAACGAATACGATTTCCGTAATTAATTTTTCATCGAATGCATTTGGTTTATTTAATTGCTTTTTGGCTATCCATTTCAGTTGTTTATCCAGGATGTAAGTATTAAAATAGTTAATTATTGGATGTATGGCCAGCATTACAACCTCAGTGTTTACTCAGCAAAATAAACAATAGCCATAAAGATAATGTTGCGCTAGTTACTTCAAAACATAGCGGATATAAATTAAAATTTTCACCCGACTTCGGCGAGGCCAAAAGGCTGGATAATATATTTGGCAGTCTTTAAATGTTTGTATGTTCCATCATAGCGTTTAACTACTGAAACGATTTGAATGAATTTAGCATAAATAGATTTGTAATAATAGCCCGAATGACAAAGGCTTTATAAATTTGATCAAAAGTTAAGTAAAGTAACTAATTACTAGTTATATTTTTTTTGATGCTTCTATATAAATATTGTTACTGCTCTTTTTGATTAAGGTTATGTTCATAGGTTTCTATATTATATGTGTAATGTCTTTAAGATTATATCTCTTTTTAATCAATATTATGCATATTTGGCATTTTTTGGTAAGTGTTTTTCACTGCCTATAACCAACAGCGTCACATATGCATTACCAAAAATTAAGTTCTTTCTCTCCCCCATTAGGGCTGCGGTAACTTCATTCGCTCACTGAAAACAGCCATGAAAGAATCGCTTAATAGTCTTTCTGTTAGGATGGGTTTCTTCAAACATTAGTCCAATAAAACTGCCCTATTTATTCCAAAGCATTACTCCTCCACTGTATGGTACGATAGTTTGAGAGTCCTAAGAAAAAACATCGTTAAAGTTAGTAGTGAACATAGCTTTAGTCTAATACTCCACGGTACGTGAATTGTGAGCAGCGTAATCATAAAATAACATGTAATGCAGATCTATGTGTAAGGTGAGATACAGGCAACAAGCGTAACATAGACTTTTGTGTTCCGACTAGCGAATTTTATAAGCTTGACAGGAGTTTCCTATCACAAACTCGATGTAAAATAAAAAATAAATAACAAGTAACAGCAAGTAACATAATATAATTTTTATTTTATTTTTATACTTGTGTTGATTGAATGAAAGCTAAATTGCAGTTTACGATTTATGACGTATTAAAAAAAAAAACTACTTACTAGATTTCGTTCAAACCAATTATCGGTGGAAGTTTGCATGGTAATGTACATCATATATTTTTTTCAGTTTTATCATTCTCTTATTTTAGAAGTTACAAGGGGTAAGTTCAGTTAAGAAAAAAAATAGAAACCTCGATATCATTTTTGAAGACCTAACCATAGATTCTCCATACGTACGCGTTTAATGAAAAAAAAAATTAAGTTTCAGTTCTAAGTATGGGGACCCCCAAATTTTATTGCTTTCTTTTTCTATTTTTTGCGGTTCGCAGAATACATCTACTTACCAAGTTTCACCGTTATAGTTCTTATAGTTTCGGAAGAAAGGTAGTTGTGAAATACGGATGGACAGATTGACGGACAGACAGACGGAGAGACATAACGAATCCATAAGGGCTCCGTTTTTTGCCTTTGGCACTGAATCCTAAAAACCATTTTGTCCCTATCTGTTACTAACAAAATAAATTTATTTCGTAGAACCTACTACGCAAATGGAACTAAAACTTTCAAAAGACTGGAGTACACTCGATAGCCAACCCAAAAAGTTCAAAACCATTTGTCCGAGAAAGTTAATAATTCATTACTATTATCTAAGACACTTTACAGCCCTACACGTAAAATTCATGGACGTAAAGGTGACCCTCAAACATCAATTACAGCTATAAATCACAGTTATCTCATGTGTCGAATGCATAAGACTTGACACTGGGTCACCTTTATGGGATCCCGTTACTCCAAGTCATGTCAGCTCGAGGTTTATGGCCCTTTTAGGGTTCCGTGCCAAACTCAAAAAACGGAACCTTTATAGATTCGTCATGTCTGTCTGTCCGTCTGTATGCCACAGTCACTTTTTCCGAAACTATAAGAACTATACTGTAGAAACTTGGCAAGTAGATGTATTCTGTGAACCGTATTAAGATTTTCACATAGAAATAGAAAAACAATAAATTTTTGAGAGCCCCACACTTAGAATTGAAACTAAAACTCTCAAGTTACAACGAACTACAAGAACAGTTATATTATGTTACTTGCTGGTACGAAACTCTTTATGTGCGAGTCCGATTCGCACTTGGCCACTTTTTTATGAATATGAATCTACAGCTCTTAGGGACATCATCGTGGTGATGCAGGAAATTAACTTTGTATTCCCAAAGTGCTTCGTTGATGGCAGTAGGCTTATCCATAAAAGTGAGTGGGACTAAAATATGTGTTTACGTTTTTTGAGGCCTATGTGGCGGGGGTATACCAAGATATTGAATAAAGAAAATAGCGGCCGTTTAATTCAAATTTATGTATAATACTTCCCAAGTAGCTTTTAGTATCTAATTTTATGTTTGAAATTTCAAATTCTGTCTCTATTAATCCTGTAAGTTAAAATTATTTCTAAAATACTTTCTCACATTATTTAACTTCACTTATTTTCCCCGTAATAAGAACTACAAGAAATAACTATATTGACCCAGATACTGAAACAAAATCATTCTACCCGCTCAACTAACATGAGTAATTACATAGAAACGTGATTATATAATAGGTTTCGCTCCAAAAACTTATTTGGCTCAGAACCAAAGCGACGCCAATAGCGACCACCTCGTTATATCTTAATAACATTAATTTGAAGCTAAGTAGTACAGTTTCTCTTATTGGGGGCCATTGAATAAAATGTCTACGTCAAGATCTTGACCGTGTCTTGACCAATAGTACGAATGAAATGCATGTCTTGATCACTTCTGACACAAAAGAAAATTATATTACAAGTCCCATTAAGCAAAGCTTTTGAAAATAGTTTGTGAAAGAAATACATAAAACTAGATTTATTTCGGAGAAGGTTTAACTGTTATCCTTAACTTAATTTCTATAAATGAGCGCGCTAAAGTGAAATTTTACTCTGCTTGATGGAAGGTATAAGCAGAATCCAAGAGTAGTGATCACCATACTCGTTGCGAATGCAGCAAGGTGACCAGTATTTTGACAGTTTATTAAGATGCTTCTGCATCATTGGATCTTCGGTTTCGACTTACTAACGAAAATCGACAGCACGAAGACCTAATTTCAAGTTAGGAAGACAAGGGTCATTTTAAGTTACACAAAAATCTAAATCATTCCAAAGATACCTTTAAAATGTATTAATTATGATTTTACAATATTTATATTGTAAGTACTTACATTTATTTGAACTTCGAAATATTCTTTTTAATTACATGAAAGGAAAAATCTAATACTGCTATGCAAATTTTTAAACTTCGTATAAAGGTAACCGAAGAACTCTTACTCTGAAAAAATGTAATTTAATTATGAATCTCATTAAATAGTCCAGAAGCACAAATTGTCCCAAAATCTAATTATATTCGCCGTGCTGGCAGGACGATCAATCATTACTTTTAGCTATCAACGTCAATTTCGTAAGTAAGGCTTAATCCCCAAAGACAAAGTAATGAATGGAAATAGATTATGCCGTCCACATGGTATTAAGATGCCAGAAATTGGATATGTTTATGATTGGTTGCAGGTATAAAGATTTATTAGAAGTCATATTCTTTTTCCATTAGGTAAAAGAATATATATCTTATCAAGATCCTTTTAAACATTATTATGTAATAATTGCATACTAAAAGCGAGAAGTGTCTGAATTAACGGTACCCATAATAAGGATACTAAGATTTGATGAATCGCAATCGCATCGAAAAGAAATCGAGTCGAACCTTGAAGTCGGTTTTATTTTTTACTAAAAAACATTCCTTCTTATCCTCGATGTGTACCTATTGATGACAATAATATTTATTTGTTTTTTTTATGTAAAATAGACTAAAACTATACGTAGCTAGTAAAAATGGAATAGATTACGCCTGTTACATGTTAAAAATAAGCCATAATGCATCTTCACGTTTAAAACTTTCTATAACTAAAGCTTTGTGGTATATTATCTGAATTTACATCAAGTCAGTTCTATAATCTAATAAGAACACGCTTACAAAAGTCAGTTTCAAATAAAAAAAACATGCAGGTAGAGCTGATAAAAGCATGTTAAAAAGGCGAATCAATCTTATCGAGCTACTCTAGAAACTCTGTGTCAAATAAAATAAAACATAATAATATTCATTCCCTTTTTACAATCTTCAAAATCTACAGTTTTCACCGAGTATAAGGAAAATGTTCTAAAATTCGGCTTGTGTTACTCACGTAATATCTCAAAAAGTAATTACGGTACATTTGCAGGAGCTTACCTTTGACAGGAGTCTGTTATCTTGGGTCACATGATGTGATTGACGAGTCCTTTGCGATGTAAGCGTGCAATTAAGGTACAAGGGTACACTTAGGTCAAGGTAGCAAAGAAAGGAAATTGATGAGCAAGGAACAACATAGATAACAGAAAATGTTTTTAATTGTCATCTTTTGTTTTTCGTGACGTCACTTATATGCCTTTGTAAACAATTATTTTTACGGGAATTAACGCGATCACTTATTAAAAGGTATGTCCTCTGATTTGCCTGACGTTTCGACCAGGTTGCACTGGCCGTGGTCACAGACTGTGACCACGGTCAGTGCAACCTGGCCAAAAATAATTGTTAATATATCATGGAACGCGAAAGTTTTAAAGTTAGTATGCCTTTGTAAAGTTTTCAAGCATGTGGTCACTCAAATTGCACTTACTTGTTTTTGAATTCATTCTGCCGTATGACTCACAATGATAGGATCATGAGCAGTCGCATATATTACTACTGCGTCACCAGGGCAGTCGGCATTGCATCAGCTACATATAGTTTAATATTGAAAAAAGATATTGGAGTGCTAATTTTTGTTACTAAATACTTCCTATAAAACACTAAAACAAAGATAAAGATTCCTAGATACATGTTAGAAGCTAACGTTTAAACTATAAGTAATGAGTTATAAATTCTTAGAACAATACCAACAAGTGGCCCATTAGATACCATAAAAGATTTCAAAGTCAAGAAATAAACGTTACACACTAAACGCACCCAAGGCGCTGAGTTAGAACAAAAGCTTCATGTCCCTATCTACCCATTGAAGAACCTTGATAAAAACAAATGCCAAGGTCCTACCTGATAGAAGAGATTTATTGCTGGCTGGAAATCTCTTGAGACGAACAGATATATTCTTTTGAGCATACAAATTTGGGTCATGCATTTACACCGTACCGAGTTTTCAAGTTCGTTTAAAACAAAAACTTTTATCATGATTATTAGTATGTTTCATTAATAGTAATTTGTAGTTGTGATTTATGTAAACCTTATTTTTTTTATTTTAAACGTATACGACTACTACTAACTCTCTGAAAGATTTTGATCCATTCTAAGCTTGCCTGGAAGTGATTACTTTTGGCTATAACGCCGTCTTTTGTACATCACATATCTGACATTTTATGTACTGTCTTGTAACTCTGTAATATGGTGTGCAAATGAAGAGTTTTTACCTATCTACCAATATTATCGATGAATTTGTTGTCGAGCGGTTTATCTAACTTTGTCAATATCTTATTATCATCATCAATAGCCTGTAAACGTTCATTGCTGAACATAGTTCTGTCCTTAAAAAAATGATTTTAGCATACTATTTAGATGGGTTGAAATATGGTTTGCATTAAGTTCCTCCTCTTTGTAGAGCTCATGTTCTGGGAAGGTTGCCCTCTTATTCGGTTCTTACGAAAGCCATGAGGTGAATAGGACCAGACTCCAATTTGTCACCAAATGTATACACGTATTTATGTGTACGTATTTATTCTATATATACGTGTTACAATACGGTGGGACGGAAGGAATTATATATAAAGAGTTCGCCCGTTCCGTTTGCACAACGAATGTTGACGTCCACTTTGAAATTCAAATTACGACGCATGTTTCATAAAGCGTGCTTATCTGTACTCTCTTCGCATAACTTTTTGGTGTCCGAATAGATTCCAAGCTTTTAACTTTATTATTGCAGTACTTAATCCGGGACAGTAACATGTTTTCAAATGAATGGTCCGATACATTGTGTGGGATTTTGCGGTTGTAAGGCATCCCAAGGATTAACTACGGTATAAACACAGCGGCCATGTCTGTGATATATCACGCCCTCGTAAAATCCTTTAAGCGCAATGTTCTTTCACGTGAGCTGTGTGATCAGCAGACTTTTAAATTAAAAGGTGTTGTGGGGCTTATGTATAAGAAGTTCTTTGAGCAGTGTGAACACACTTTGCACAGCAAAGTTTATCAGTGGTTACTAATTGAAGTTTTAGGTTAAACTAAAATATGCAAAAAGTGAGCCGTTACGGGACGCTCGGCAGGTGTGAAACATCGAACTTATTTTGTGTAAGTTATTTGTTCCATAAAATAAAATGACTGTTTATTACATTAAAATTCATTTTTTACTAAATCCAAAAATCAATTTTCTTAATTTATTTGAAATCGCGACAACTCAATTATTTTCAACAGTGACTTCGGTAAGGCGAAACGGCGAAACGTTGCCACGGCAAATTTCGCCACGCCAAAAATCACGTTTACCCGCTTCTATTGATGTTTCACATCAATAAATGGATCTTTGTCTGAAAAAAACTGCTATCAATAGATTGACACAAAGATACAATATATTTTTCATTGTGCTTTTATGTCTGCTTGTTTAGTTTGTAAAATACAAGAATCTAACTCATTAGATAATTATGAGTTTTACACATTTTTGTAGGAAATATAATACGATGCACTCAACTAGATAAACAATAATTGTAGGAATTCACGTGGATGTAGCAATAAAATATTTGGTAAAAATAACTCACACTGTTTAATTCTACATAGCTAGAACAAGAAGGGGAGCAGAGACATCGGTGACAGAAAAAGTAACTAAAATTGGTTGCGTTCCATTTTAACATATTCTAACAATATTAAGAGATTAGCTGAATTAGAATCAGGTGTTCTTTATTCTAGAGAAGTCATTATGTTCATAAATGTTCTAAAGTTTTTCCGATTATTTAGTTAGTAATAATTTTTGTTCAGTCGGGGAGTATAGTTTATAGGTCCAGGGCTACAAATTGGATCTTCGCTCCAGACAATTTATTGTTACTTACTGTAGTCACGTTCAGGTTCATTAAATTTTATTTATTACTTTACTGTTATTTGAAGCATTTTTTTTTTATTCTTTATAAGTATATATTTTGTAACTATTTCTGCAAATAATTACTGTTTTGATTTTGATACCGATTCGGTAACTAGTAGTCTGTAGAAAATAAAGGATATGCACAGATATTAAACCGACTCCAAAACAACATCAAAAGAAAACTCCTTGCCTAGTAACACTAATAAGTGTAAAATAAAAAGAAACTTCGTCATAAAAAACCATTTCTAAAACTAAAAAAATAACTTAATAAAATTTTATTAAATACACTTTACATGCAAACCTTTAATATTAATGAAACATTATTATTTGTATGACCTACCTATTTATAGGTTTGAAGTCGGTGCTCAACCAAATGTAATAGTACGTACCACACTTTATAATTAACAAAAAGCATAACCGACTTTAATATGCCCTCATAAATTGCAATACACTACATTGTTAATGCCTTAAATCTCAATAGCTGTCAATTTGAATGTGACCAAACAGGAAGTTCTCTTCCAAATAAAAAAGAAGAAGAAAAATTGGTTCATGAATGTGAAAGTTCTGAGGTAATAGAGAAGAAAGTCTCCTTTTTTGAAGGCGGTTAAAAATACTGTATTTTCTCATAAATTCATTGCAAAATGATGTTGTAGAGAATTATGATCATTAGCACTAAGATATTTAATTAGGAACTTATTGAATAAATCTTTCAGAGATATTAAATATTCTCCATCTTTACGACATCACATTACATTTACAGATTTTTATACTGCACTACTGGACACAAGCCTCTCATTCAAAAGGAAGTTTTAGTTTATACCACACTAGCCTAGCGGGTTGGTATCGGTTTTCTTTTATGGAATAAGGGGCAAACAAGCAGACGTATTGCCTGCCCAAGGACATCCGCAATACCAGAGGCATCACAAGTGCGTTGCCGGCCATTGGAGGATGGGGATGGTTTCAAACCGGTTTTCTGCAAGACCGTGGTATCATTCCGGTCGAGCCGGCCCATCCATGCCGAAGCGTGGCTCTGATTGGCGTGGCGTGATTATTTCAAGTTTTTTTTTTTTTCGCAGTGATGTGTCCTGAATAGTTTTGTCCCCTAAGTCGCCTCCTACGACACCCATGGCATAAATAGGGATGGTACTTGTATTCCTAATCCATCAGTACAGGGACTTCATAAAAACTTTTTTCATTCTGCAACTACCTCGTTGGCGCAGTGGTAGCGAACGCGACTGCTGTTCTTGAGGTCTCGAGTTCGATTTCCGGGTCGGATCAAATGTTTGTATGATCTGCAAATATTTGTTTCGGAGTTGGGGTGTTTTCTATGTATTTACAAAAAAAAAGTATATAAATATTTATATCAGTTGTCTAGTACCCATAATACAAGCTCTGCTTAGTTTGGGACTAGATGGCGTTGTGTGTTAGATGTCCGAAATATTTATTTATTTATTATTCTCAGCTTGCACTGGTTCCTTCCTTGTTAAACGAGCTATCAATAACTAGAAGAAATTGTCAAATTGAACTACTTATCTCAGAAACTACTACATTTTTTTGAGTTTAGAATCTTCAATAAAATAAACTTAACAGCTTAAAAAAATTAGCGCAGATATCAAAAACATATCCGAAAGCCACAAATAAATGTACCTCAACTATTAATTAGAACAGTGGTGCTAATTCTGTTGTTGACATCACTAAACTAAAATTCTCTTAAACCAATGCTGTCTAAATTACTTACGTAATTATTACTGTTAGAATATGTTGAAATGGAACGCAACCAATTTTAGTTCCATTTTCTATCACCGATGTCTCTGCTGTCCTTCCTGTTCTTGCCATGTACTTGACCGGTCACGAATTAAAACAGTGTGAGTTATTTTTACTAAAATATTTCTTTTATTTGCTACATCCACGTAAATTCCTACATGGTAGCAGTCCGTGGTTGCAGAGTAGTACAGCTGGAAATATCAGTAAAGTAAAAATACAACAAATACTGCCGGCATACTTGACAACTTTTACATTGAGGTTAGATATCAACGTGTTCGAAATAAAAAGTTTATTTAAAAAAAGAACTCCCAGTAGAATGGGTTCAAATCATATGTTTAATATTGAAAAATTAATCGGAAGAGAAAACTTTGCCACGTGGAAGTTCAGTATGAAGACCTATTTACAGCATGAGAACCTATGGTGTTGTGTTGAGCCGGCTAACAACGATCCAATTGATGCTACAAAGGACATAAAAGCAAAAGCCAAGTTAGTATTACTCATTAATCCTCAAAATTATGTTCATGTACAGGAGTGCACAACTGCTAAAGAGGTATGGGAAAGCTTACACCAGGCCTTTGATGACAATGGACTTACACGAAGAGTTGGCCTGCTCAAGGACTTGATAAACACGACACTAGAATCATGCAATAGTGTTGAGGAGTATGTCAGCAACATTATGAACACTGCTCACAAACTGCGTAGCATTGGATTCAATGTCAATGATGAGTGGCTCGGGACATTAATGTTGGCTGGCCTACCAGATGAATACAAGCCTATGATAATGGGGCTTGAGAGCTCTGGCATAAAAATAAGTGCAGACTCAGTTAAGTCTAAGCTCATTCAAGAAATTAATACAACAAGGTCGACTGCTTTTTTCACAAAATCAAAAAGGAACAAAAATAATATTAATAATTCAAATAATAATCAGTCAAGTAAACCGAAGGGGCCAAGATGTTATAATTGTAACAAGTATGGTCACTATGCCAAGTTTTGTAAATCAAAAGTGACATCAAGCAAGGCAGAGGGATCAAGTTATGTAGCTGCATTTTCTACAACAATTAGAGAATATGCGAGTAAAAGTTGGCTAATAGACTCAGGTGCATCCATGCATATGACAAGTAGAGATGATTGGATGTATAATGTCACTGTGCCAACAGTGAAGAGTATAACTGTGGCAAATAGAGAGCCTCTAGCTGTAAAGGGAGTCGGATATGTTGACATTCACCTTAACGGGGATAAAATACAAGTGAAGAATGTTTTGTTTGTTCCCGGGTTAGCTGCAAATCTCCTTTCAGTCAGCACTATTGTGAAGAGTGGATATAATGTTACATTTAACAACAATGGATGTGATGTTAAAAATTGTAAAGGACAAGTAATATGTACTGCAACATTGAACAATAACTTGTATATTGTGAACACAGGTAATGAAATGGTTCATCTGACATCAAGTTCAGTTAGTTCTGATGATACATATTTGTGGCATTTGCGAATGGGACACCTGAATTATTCAGACATAAGAAAGTTGCCAAACTGTGTAGATGGTGTGACTTTGACTCCGGACAAAGGTAATATTTTTTCATGTGTACAATGTTTTGAAGGTAAACATGCCAGGATGCCGTTCAGAAATGTGGGTTCAAGAGCAGCAAGACCTCTTGAATTAATACATTCCGACCTATGTGGCCCTATGGAGAACTTGTCGTATGGAGGTATGAAGTATTTTATTACTTTCACTGATGATTTCACCCGAATGGTTCATGTGTACTTTCTTAAAGATAAAATGAGTATTCTACAGGTCTTTAAAGATTTTAAGGCTCAAGTAGAAAATCAATTGAACAGTAAGATCAAAATACTTCGCACTGATAATGGTAAGGAATATTGCAATTACAATTTTGAGATTTTTTTGTCTAACCATGGCATTGTTCACCAGACGTCCTCTCCATACACTCCGGAGCAAAATGGCATGGCAGAACGGATGAACAGGACACTAGTGGAACGTGCAAGATGCATGCTTTTTTATGCCAATCTAGAGAAAAGACTGTGGGCCGAGGCTTTAGCAACCGCTGCATATATTGTTAACCGATCTCCCACAAAGTCATTGGAAGGTAAAACACCCTACGAGTTATGGAAAGGTAAAAAACCCAATTTATCTCACATCAAAGTATTTGGCTCCGAGGCTATGGTACATGTACCAAGCCAAAAACGTCAAAAATGGGATAAAAAATCTGAGAAAATGATAATGGTAGGTTATTGTGATAATACCAAGGGTTACCGTTTAATGAACCCTATAACACATAAAATAATAAAGAGTAGAGATGTTGCGTTCTTTGAGAAGAACAATGAGAATGTCAGTGTAACCATTCAATGTGATGTTGATGTTGCAGGCAGGGACAGTCAGTCAGCGAGTGACAGCACTCTACCTTCCACCAGTGAGACACTAAACAGTACATCTCTCACTGAGAATAAGAACTTACCCAGACAGAAGTCATGTAAAAGAGAATCGAACACAGAAACAATTAAAAGTGAAGACTCAAGTGAGTATGATACAGATTATGGGGAACTGGATGAAACCTTTCAACCTCCTAGTTATGTGGGGAAGACTTATGATGCTAATGTGACAAAGAGGTCACTCAGGTCACGTCATAAAGAAAATAATCAAGATAAAGAGAGTTATTTATGCTTCTTTACTGACTTGACAGATCCGCAGACTGCTGAGGAGGCATTGTCATCACCACAAGCCATTGAATGGAAAACAGCCATGAATGACGAGTATAGTTCCTTAATGAAAAACAAAACATGGAGTTTAACAGATCTTCCTCCAGGCAAAAGGGCTTTACCCTGCAAGTGGGTATGTAAAACCAAAAGTGATCACAGTGGAAATATTGTTCGTTATAAAGCAAGACTGGTAATAAAGGGCTATGCCCAACAAAGGGGTGCTGACTATGAAGAAACTTACTCACCAGTTGTCAGATATACAACTATTCGTTACTTATTTGCTTTAGCTGCCAAGTATGACCTTCAAATAGATCAAATGGATGCCGTGTCAGCCTTTCTCCAGGGTGAAATTGATAAAGAAATCTACATGCAACAGCCAGAGCAGTACAGACAAGGATCTCAGGTATGCAAGTTACATAAATCCATATATGGCCTCAAGCAAGCTAGCAGATTATGGAACACCAAACTAATCAATAGTTTACATGAGTTGGGAATGCAACAATCAAAAACAGATCCCTGTGTCTACTATAATGGTGAGAAGAATACATTCATAGCTGTATGGGTTGACGATTTAATGATATTTACTGCTCAAGAGTCGAACAAAAATCTATTGAAGGAAAAATTAAAACAACACTTTGAAATGAAAGATATTGGCCCGGCAAGCCAGTGCGTAGGTCTGCATATTACAAGAGACAAAGAGAAGATAATGATAGATCAAGAAAGATATATTGAAGAAATCTTGGTGAGGTTCAGAATGACAGATTGCAAACCTGTCAAAACACCATTTGAAGCTGGTATGAAATTTAATAAATCAGGGAAAGAAGAAAAGTTTGTCTGTCCCTATCAACAAGCAGTAGGCTCCTTACTATATGTGGCTCAGGGTACTCGACCAGATATATCCTTTGCTGTCAATGCACTGAGCAGATACAACAATAATCCTAGCTCCGAACACTGGACTGCAGTGAAGAGAATATTTAGATATCTACAGGGTACAAAAGATTTGAAGTTAGTCTACACCAAAGATGGCAATGAAGAGATAACTGGATACTGTGATGCCGACTGGGCCAGTGACTTGTACGACAGAAAGTCGTGCACAGGTTATGTATTTTTGTTGCAGGGTGGTGCCATTTCTTGGCGGTCACACAAACAGCAGACTGTGGCCTTGTCGACCGCTGAGGCGGAGTACATGGCAATGTCTTCCGCGGCGCAAGAGGCGTTATGGCTGCAGCAGCTTCATGGCGAGCTCAGTCACCGGCAAAAGAAGCCACTTCTCATCTTCAGTGATAATCAGAGTGCAATTAGGCTGACTACCAATGATTGTTATTTACCTAGGACTAAGCATATAGATATACGTTACCACTTCCTAAGAAACCATGTTAATAACATAAAAATTAAGTTTTTGTATGTAAATGGTGAAGTAATGATAGCTGATAATTTAACTAAGGGCACTACTGCTAATAAACATTTATATTGTGTCACAAAAATGGGGTTGTGTTCCAAGGGAGGGTGTTAGAATATGTTGAAATGGAACGCAACCAATTTTAGTTCCATTTTCTATCACCGATGTCTCTGCTGTCCTTCCTGTTCTTGCCATGTACTTGACCGGTCACGAATTAAAACAGTGTGAGTTATTTTTACTAAAATATTTCTTTTATTTGCTACATCCACGTAAATTCCTACAATTACTTATAATTTTTGATATTTAGTTTAGTTTTTTTTTATTACTAAATAAGCGTGTACCTCTGATCCATTTTAGTTGCTAGCAAACTAAATATAGTGAAATCTAAGATGTAAGATATCGAAAAATGGACTGTAAGCAAATTACATTAAAGTATATAATCCAACAACAAATTTTAGTGAATCTTAGTTGAGTGAGAGCAACAACAGAATTAGCACCAGTATCTAGTTATTCAATTATTTCGGGCGCAACAAACAAATAATTTACTAACTAACAGTGAAATGGAATTGTATTGTTTCATTTCTAAATATAATGAATCTGAACAAAACTAGTTAAATGGAAATAATTAAATTAAAATCAATGGCACGAGCTACTGCCCTTAAATAATTCAATCAGTATCAGTAACGACATGGATCCAACATTTATAGGCTTCTATTAGTTACACGATGTAAATAGCATTTAATGGAAATGTATACAGCAAAAAGAATTCGGGGAAAATGTTTTGGGATCATTAAATTTTGCCTGACGCTAAGTGCCATACTTTCTTTTTACTACGGTATAGCGTTATACGGCTAAGATGATGACATTATGTTGTCTGAGACAAATTGAAAATCGGTAGCTGGATGTACAAATTAGGTTACGCACAAAATGTTATATTATTTTTGATAAAAAATTCACGTTTCTGCCTACTTTCATAACATAACGTAAGTGCAAATTTGTATGTAGCTATTAAAATTTTTTTCACAACATGATTATCCTAGTTTTTTTTTTATGGAATAGGTGCGCAAACGAGCAGACGTGCCGCCTGATGATAAGCGATCACCGCGGTCATGGACACCTACAAACTCCAGAGGCGTCACAAGTGCGTTGCCGGCCTTTGGGGGATGGGGAGGAGAGATAGGGGGAGGGGGTTTGGGTTATGGGCCTCCGGTATCCTCACTCACTCGGTGAAACACAGCGCAAGCACTATTTCACACCGGTTTTCTGTGAGGCCGTGGTATCACTCCGGTCGAGCCGGCCCATTCATGCCGAAGCTTGGCTCTCCCATGGTAATAACATTGTAAATGTTAACAAAAAGTGTTAACATTGTTAAATAACATTTATTTACAAACATGATACATTATACGGACTTATTATGAAACAATTAACATCGTTTCTTAATTTAAGCATACTAGTCATTCGGTACTTAAAGACAAAACAAAACTCAACATTTAAAATTTTGTTTAAAATTTAATACTTTATGAGAATGGCTGATGTGGCTAAAAATAAGCTACTTAACAAAATCAACGCTAGCGTTGCTGTATTCGCTGATAACTTAATCCAATTTGCAATGTGTAAAAACTCATCGACGATACTGGCGTTACGTCAATATCAGTAGTAGCATTATTTACGTTTAAATAAATTGACTTAACCAGTATTAATACTAGTAAAGTAATACTATTGAGACAGTTTAATTCCAGTCTTGGCAACAGGAAAAATATCGGTCCGGTTGTTAATACATACAAGGCAAAAACCTATGTAGTAAATAATCCACATCGCATATTTTCTATTTTGCATTATGACTAAATCTCATAATGACTACTCGTAGTAGCAAAATGCCCACTTTTTGAAAATAGGTACAGTCTATACAAAACCACCGAAAATGTTGGCTTCATCTATCTAAACCATTGCATTTCTGTAGTTCTTGTGCCCTTAACCAATTATGATTCTCAAAAAAACACGTAAGATCAAAGTTTATACGAATGTAAAAAAAAAATTGTATACTGCCGTGAGAATGCCATGTTTAAGCACAAATGGGTGAGCTCGATTGGAATGATAAAGCTAGCTAAGTAATTCTTTCCTAGCTTTATTCTAAGTCAGTGAGCTTACTAAATTCAAAACCTTTCTTGATTCTGCAGGAAGGGAAAAACCATAAAGCGACAGCTCAATTGATTCAACTTCTGCGTTGTAAGTCTGACTGGCTGCAGTCGCTTACCATCAGGTGAATGGCCTCCTATAACAAAAAAATACGAAAGCTATGTGTGTATAAAATTATATTAGAAGATGCCATTTTAACACATTTACACCACAGCATTCAATACCCTCATTTGAATTCAGGGAACGAACTCGACATAAATTTAGAGTTATTACAATTACATCAGTTACCCTATAAAGGGATTATTAAATGTCTTCAGGGCCATTAGGGTAATAGAAAAACGATGTACTGATTAAATATATCGGTGGCCTCTTTTGTATTTTTTTCTTTCCAAACAGTTTTTTTTTTTAATTCTGAGCTAGACGACGATATTATCATTTGTTTCGTTTCATCACTGACTTTAAAATCATAGTGAATGAATTATGTTTTAATTGTGTTTAATCCTTAAATAGCAACAAATCTATTTCGGATTATGAAGACTGTTCTTAAGATGCGAACGTAAACTGTATGGAGACTGTCTTCAGTTTAATCAAGCCAATCGAGCATGCTTGAAACGAGATTGGACGATGTATGAGACAATGAAGACTTGCTCCGATCATGCTTCGAAAGCTAAAAAATTCTCAAGGAGGAATGAATTCTCTCATCCTTTGAAATTCTCTCATGATAATGAAAAAATCTATTTGCTCCTATTAACAATTGACCTGTTATTGAAAATTGTTTTTTATTATGTATAGTAATAAGTCTTCTTACAAGGCATACTACAGAGCTTGGTATGCTAGTTTTTGCATCCAATTGCCACTGCCACTCTTATGCAAAGTCTCGCCATCTGGCTAGAGGACACCCCACACTACGTTTACCAAAACTCCTGTCTTGAGAGAGGAGAAGCCTATGTCCAGCAATGAACTGATGATGTATCTAAAACTCATTTTGTAACATCTTTGTTTACTATAGTTACGGCAAACTATTCCTATATTTATAGTTTTTGATTATCAATTCGGTAATAATTTAATTATCTTACGAAGAACATCACTCTGGAATAAAATTAAAACAAGCAAATCAAATCAATCATGTAACTTAATGAATTTTAAACAAATTCTCTGAGTCTCTAGCATTGATGGTTTAAAACTCATTAAGATTATTCGTTCGTGATTTACATTACATTTTGAAATCTCTGTAAGCTTCAGTGGGATTACTGTGCACTTGTATCTTCACATGTTCACACTATACATTTTGACTAGATTAGAAGGTTGATTGAACTCTGCCTGAAACTTGGAGAGAAAATTCATTTATTGATAGTCTACATATCAAGATTAGTGAACTGTTAGACAATAAACTAAAATCTATATTGCTATTACAAATTCGAAAGTAACTATTTCTATACTAACTTTGAAACTTTCGGGCTCCATGATATAATAATAATATTTTTTTACGGGCTGACTGTCAGCCTGTGACCACGGCCAATGCAACCTGGTCGAAACGACAGGCAAATCAGAGGTATGTAATACCTTTAAATAGGTGATCGCGTTAAATCCTGTAGAAATAATGATTAAAAACTATTTCTATCTGTCTGTTACACTTTCACGCCTAAATCGCTGTACCAATTTCAATAAAATTTAACATGGAGTGGAGTTACTTTTTATCTCAAAGGAAGGACATAGACTAGTTTTTAACGCGACTACGCGTATGACACACGTGGCGGAGCGGCAAAGTTAGTATACCAAGTAATTAATTTTAAAAAAATGTGCGTAAAGCAACAAAGCACACGTTTCGTCTCATCCTAATTCAGTGAAAGGGCGACGCATTTCACACTCTTAGGTCGTTAAGTTGTTAGTCAGATGACCCATATTTTAGCTTACACTAAAATTAAAGCCACAATAATATCACCGACGACTCAGTAACAATATTTCTTTCTTTTCTTGGTTTCCTATCTTTAACACTTAAATGTGGCCCACCACTTGACCTGCCTGCTCGTTTAGTTCAAACGCTCTATTAAATTGTAGTGTTTTGCTGGAATTATTTTGAATATCTTGAATATTCCCAACGATTTTGTATTTACTGAAATCCAATATTATAAAAGATACTCATAAACATAAAAGCTATAACTAGATTATAGTGAAGAGTCTATTCAAGGATGCGGTTTACGGTATGTGGAATTAATTAAAGCGGTTGTAGTGGTTAGAGGTTAATGTGGTTTAGTACATAATAACCCTCACTGTCCTATGAGATATTTTCTGTGAGCGTGTTATTGCTATATGTGGGAATTGTTGTTTTCATCTTTATTTATTTTGGGTTTTAAGAAAAAAATCTTAACCAACTGAAGAATCTGAATTCATCAAATAACATCATGTAAAGGCTTTTCTTGAATTCGGCAGTCTTACTTTTCAAGCAATTTTAATTTGATAATTGATAATTACTACTATTATAAAATGACTGTCAATAAAAAATTTAAAACCGCCTACGTAAGCACTATATCGAGTAATCATACGCCAAAAATGCCATACATCATTTTAGAAAAGAGTTGATACTTTTACACTGCTGGACCTGCAAAGAAACTGGCTTTCAAACGTAAAAAAACCGCATCGAAATCGGTCCATTCGTTTGAGAACTACGATGCCACAGATGACCAGTATAGATACTCACATACACAGACAGACATCGAGATCAAACTTATCTTTATGCGTCGGGGGTAAAAATATACTTGTTTTAAACTTTTCGGTAAACAATGACGTTCGTACTCACTAATGAGAAGTTTAGCATCGACCAACTTTTAATACGGTTTTGGGTCACCATTTTTATTAGAAGTTAAACTCAAGAATATTTAGATGGAGCACATTTATTGCCTTTATTACCTTATTAATTATATTTACTTTACAAACTAATTTTAGACTACATATGAGACAAATTAAATTTAATGAAACTATGAAACCTTATCAGATTTAAATACTTTAAAGGACTATTAAATAATTACATTTATGTATCATAAATAATACGATCAATCTGTATAGTATCAACAAAACAATAATTAAACCTAATGTCAACAAACACGTTGTTCTAACGTAATCACTTTCGCTTGTTACAGATAACAATGGAGAGACGAATCGCCGGCGTAATCTACATATTGATCACTTTCGCCCTCGTAAATGAAATGTCAATAAACGTTTACGCTAGGGACAACAATAAAAGGCGAACCAAAGAAAAAGGCGGAGGTTTCCAGAAAAATATTTGTGACATAACTGACAGAGACTCTAAAGTTCACTGCTACTGCGAAAATACTAGGGAACCTAGGAATGCGACCAAAGCGGAATGTTGGGTGTTCAACGGCGGCATACCACCGGACGACCACATCTGGCAGAGTTTTGCGTCCCAGCCAACTTTGCAAACTTTGTCTTTTAACGTCCGCGTCGATGGTGCTTTAGGGTACATACCTACCAAAGCACTATTATATTTACAACGCTTGAAATCTATAAATATCAAGTATGGGAATATAGTCGATATCGCATCATACGCTTTTACTAATTTGACGAATCTTAAAGAGGCAGGACTCTCCCAAAATCAAATTGAGACTTTACAGCAATACTCTTTTGCTCATTTACCGAATATAACTACCATAAATCTAGAAGATAACATGATTATAGAAATCGATGCGGAGGCGTTTGTTGACGTGCCAAAGCTTCAAAAGTTGGTTTTCACAAAGAATAATATTTCAATCATAAGAAACGGAACCTTTCAACATACGTTCAACCTACTAGAATTAGATCTAAATAAAAACAATATATACTATTTAAATCGAAGAACTTTTGATGGATTGGCTAATCTGAAGAAATTGGACCTAAGAAAGAACCGAATACAAAATTTGACGGAATTTACTTTTGCTGAATTGTGGAACCTGCAGGAGCTACTTTTGGGCAAGAATGATCTAAGGTATATATCTGAGAGAGCGTTTGATGGCCTTTCTCAGTTAAGAAAGTTGTCCCTTGATGATAATAAACTGGCCTCTCTCCCATCGGGGCTTTTTGAAGGCGTAAGGGGTTTGAACTCTGTAGATTTGCGCTCTAACGAACTGCACGCATTAACTTTTGATAATATCAAGCCTATATTGGACAATTTGAAACCACAAAACAGTAATCTCCTACTTGAAGGTAATTATGAATGTATAATACTTCCTTATATCAAAGTTTTATGAACTTTAAACACTCGATGAATATTAAACGTGTAGAAACTGAGATGTTATTAATAACTTTAACACACTTATAAAGTTCGTTCTTTTATGATACCTAAGGGTATGCTTAGTATGTAGAGAATGAGGACAAATAGAAGTGGAAAATGTTGTACAGACCGTTTTATTCTTAAATTAATTGTAAATTAGTATAGACTTGTTTACTCTTGATAACGTTGATATAACGTATTAATAAAAGTGTTTTAAACAAGTTAAGTCAATCTCATCTAACTCAAATCATTTATTGTAGTACTTCAGTTCTTAATTTATTAGCTCAAATTAAATTTCATAGTTTGAAACATTTTTGCTAGTGTATTTTTTTTACTATTTTACAGAGAATAACTTCGTGTGCGACTGTAGGCTAAAATGGATGCATTCACTACGGAACGATACAAGTAGTCAAAATACAAAGGATTCCTTAGATAGTGTAACTTGCAAAATGGATCCTCCCATCGTGAGTTCTGCTTACAACAAAATGCCAGACACACTTGATGATAACAAACTGGATTACAACAAAGACATTCTTCACGCCGGCCTAACAATTGAAACCTTGAATGACAAAATGAATATTACAGAAAAGAAAATTTTACCAGGGGATCTCGCTAAGGATGATGGCAATGAAATAAACAAAAAGGGTGTTAAGAGGACTGTTCTGCAAATCCCTCCTGATACACTTCCTTGCCCGAGAGAGGCTATAAAAACGACAGAGATGCCAGCATACATAGTAGATCCAGTAATACCAATACAGAATGAGATGAAAACATATAGATTCCATGAAATGAATTCTGCTAATATTACATTAAGGTCTAGTTTCTTAGTTTTGTGGTGTGTTTGTTTTAAATTTTTCTTTACTTAGATATGTAACGTATCTAGTCATTAAAGTAAGTGAGATACAGACTATTAAGCCGGCGATTGATGGCTGCGCGCGGGTATAATGACTAACACTTTGCTAAGTCCTGTCTGAGATAAACATGCGAGATTTACGATTGTGTGGAGTGGAGTCATGATTGAAGTACGAAAGTGATTTGGAAAAGTGGGACTCTTAAAAACAGGGTATCTGTTTTGACTTCGATTTGAGTTTTTTTTTTTTTTTATAGGATTTGACGTTATTATTTTATAAATTAAACATTTATTTAAATGTATTGTATTGGATAGTTGAAATACGACTGTGATTTCTAAGCTTTGTTTTTGGTAACATAGTGACTCTTATATTACTCTGAATTCATCAAAAATATGAATGAAATGCTTAATTCAAATCAAATAAAAGCTTAATCTATATTATATGCTTCAAATATCACCAATATAACTGTTTAACATCTAGACTTAGCTGTATAGTTAATAGTCTTTTTTTGAAAGAGTGTCAACTAAGTATTTCTTATCCGTCTTATCCGTCGGCAGCCATCAAGAATCGTTAATATTCACTTTTAAAATAGGCCACGTTTATTGCAGGTGATTATTTGATGAGCACACAATATTATGCAAGTAATAAAGTTACCCACAGTATGAATGTTGTAAATTAATTATAGCTGTAAGTAGGATTAATGTATAAAGCTCCGTTTTTCGCACTCGAATTTCATTCGTATAATATAACTCGAACAAAAAGAGGTGTGAGCAAGGTTGCGACCAACTTTGATGAATTGTTCAGCTTCAAGTACCAATTGCTTTAGTTGTAATAACCTAGTACCATAAATATGAGGTTACAAATGTGTTGTAACGATTGATTAATTCTATTACGTATTTATCTAAGTTATTTAACTGATGTCATCAAACAGTCAGATACTCCAATATATAATTTGAAGGATCAGATATAGTTAGTTATAAAAACTTCAGGAACGGATTTTTTTTAAGGAAATCTTAATTTTTTTTTTTTTTTTTATGTTTGTCCTTGCCAAAATAACTCTACTCTGCCTGATGGAAAGCATGAGTAGAATCCAAGAGTGGTGGTCACCATACTGCGAATGCAGACAATGCAACAATGCAGCATGGTGACCCACACCATGGCGGGCTAGTGATGCTTCCGCATCATTGGGCCTCCGGTCTCGCACTCACCAACGAAACACGACAGCATGATCGCTGTCATTTTACGTTGATTTTCTGTGCGAGGGTAGTACCGCCCCGGTCGAGCCGGCCCGTTCGTGCTGAAATCAGCGTGGCTCTACTACCTTTTAGTCAGTCAATAAATTACTTTAGGCAGGACATGCAAATTGAACTTTTTTTATACGAACAGAAACAGCCCTCAAGTCATCGTTCGTACTATTATAAAAGGATATATTTATATGTCCATGTGGTGATGAATTAAAAGCGCAGGCGCTGTTTTGACATCGGTTTTCTGTGAGGCCCTGGAATCACTCCGGTTGAGCCCATGCGTGCCGAAGCGTGGCTCTCCCACGGTAATCTTGATGTTTCTTACTAACTTTTTGTTATTAAAATAATGCTGCTGTTAAATTTAGCTCTGGTATAAGTGACAATAGTTGTGATGATTTACGAGAATAGGAGTCAAGTTAGAAACTATCTTACCTAATTTCAGGTTTTTAAAAAAAATAGAAATGCGCTGGCGTGCAAACGCAGATGAAGTATTGATGTGTACCTATGAATTTTCTAAATATTTGTGATTTAAATTAAATAATTTGAAATCTTGTATGATTATTAATTTTTAAAAATGTATTAAAAACTTTTTTTTGAAATGTTTAATAAATGTAAACTTTATTATTACTTTTTTAGTTAAAAATAGATAAATACTAATAATAGCAACCTAAAAAGTAGAAAATAATTTTAATGTAAAAATGCGTAGGGCAACATTATTGAAATATTTTCAGAAAGCATCCCATATTAAAATTATTTTCTGGTTTTTAGTTTGATTTATTGCGTATTTTTTTTCAATTGTACTTATTTATATTTTTTTCAAATTATTGTATTGACATCGGTTCTCGATAAGTCTATTAAGTTTATATGAAATCTGACCGTTAGAAGTTGGTAATGTAGTCCAAAGGAGGTCAGTTACAAACCAACATATATACAAAGATACAGGTGTAGCTAATAAAAAGCGTGTAAAAACCATGCAAAAAAAATTATTAAGCCAAATTGATTACCTTTCCCTTTCAAAACTTGATTATAATAAATTCTAATACTTTAAGTCATCTAAACTCAATTTAAGATCACTATTTTAAATACAAATAAGACATCCCCGTGGTAACAAATACAATAAGGGTATAATACCCCCGGAGTGTCGTTATCCATGATTAAGAAATTACACGGGGGAGGTTTAGGAGGACTACCCTAATAACATCTTAACGCAATTATAAGTTGAAGGACGGGGTAAGTCCGCTATGAGAAAATATTGGTTAAATATAATCACTTTAGTCAAGTTATGTTTAAGTTTTTAACTCAAGAAAAGAGCGACTGTATAGATTATGAAATTCTACATGTATTAAAGCCACTAATTCGTTTAGAAATGCACTTCAAATAGGAAAGAATAAGAAAGCAACTAGACAAATACTTGTAGTAAAGTGTTGTTTTCATGTTATGACAATGTGTAAATAAATGTGAGCCACGATTTGTTTTCATCAGACGTATTGTTATGAATTATTAATTAAACACAACTGTCTAAAATTATATATATTATTATATATATGTTTTAAACTATCCATATGTTACGGTACTCTATCTACACTGTAAATTTCAACTTGAAATATTTCTCAAAATATTTTTACTGTTAAACATAAATCAAGTTATAACTGAACTAGGGTCTAAAGTAATCTTATAATGAGCAATAAAATCTTAATCCAAAGTAAAAGAACTAAAATAATAATTCCAAAGAAAAACCAATGGTCCTTTTATAAAAATAAAAATGCACAACACACTATTCTTAGCAGATAAGGCAGTTTCAATTTCCGCAGGGAATAAATATGTGTGTGACCAACAAATGGTTGTTCGGAGTCTGGGGTGTGTTTTGTATTCGTAAATTTTATGATCGTGTCCCAGGGGACCCTGGGACGTTGTGCCATACCGCAGGAGCTGTCTTTTTTCCGAGTAGAGGTAAACTCTTGACAAAAAGCCTTTAATGTATTTATTTATGATTAAGATTGGTGATCACTTCTTTTCAAAACACCACTGTAAAATAAACCGCTGTACCGTGGGAGAGCTACACTTCGGCATGAATGGGTCGGCTCGACCGAGTGATACCACGGCCTCACAGAAAACCAGTGTTAAACAGCACCTGCGCTGTGTTTCACCGAATGAGTGAGGAGACCGGAGGCCCATACCCCAACTCCTCCCCCCATCCCTCTCCCCATCTGTCAAAGGCCGGCAACGCACTTGTGATGCCTCTGGTGTAGCAGGTTTCCAAGGGCGGTGGTAATCGCTTACTATCAGGCAATACTTCTGCTCGTTTGCCCTCTATACCATGAAAAAACCGAGGAACAATCTCGAATATAACATCCGAATGAGATAGTAAAAGTAATCATTAAAGCTTCATAATCCCATATCTAAATTAAGGTTTTTAAGTAACGGTTATTTTACTATCATAGACTATTACCAAATATCTTAGGGGAAGACATGACGCGAAAGAAAGAGACGTTGCTATAGGAAGACTCTATTGCCAGATAGAGATGGTAACAAATGCAAAAAGCAAATTGGTTTTATGTTCCAAATAAAACAAAGTCTTACTAGTAATTAAATTTTACTGCAGGCTTTAGGTTTCTTTATAACGGATTAGTGTTGGGGGAAAGAGAAATGATAATTAAGATATTGTTGGCATAGAGCTACAATTTAACAGTAAGTATAACTATCAGTTTGCATAATATATACATGTTTACTTAAGATTGAATGATAATAATAATTAAGAAACGAAACCTATAAAACTTAAGCTGATCTAAATTCAAGAAGGTTTTTTTGAAGGTGTCATGACAATTAGTGATTGCATTAATGCCTATATTATGTTTAGATGGAATAATAGAGCTAAATTAATACGTGAAGCAAAACATTTGCACCCATTTTTAAGAAAATTGTGGGAAGTTAGTAGTATGAAATTTAGCACAGATAATGTTTTGTATAGAGGTGACATGCAGCAAGGTAAAATATAAAAAAATGGTTAAATTTCGACGCATGAGTGACCACTAATAATAATAAATTATACCAAGAATAATTGATGAATAAATAAAGTTTTTAAAACCAAAATTATATCTGCTTTCAGTAAATTATATGAATTTTCGACAATGATTTCAAATTATGTTTTTTTGAATAATCCATTACGACATACGAATAATACACGTAATATTAATGCTGAATAGTTTGTACGGTTTATGTGGTTTGAGGGCAATAAATTAGTTTTGTGAACAAAAACTATCATAGCGTTCGGAATAAATTCAAAACAAATATTCATTTATACTCAGTGTTAGACAAATTTCTTGGTAGTTGAAATGTCAATGTCAGAAGAACAAATGGGCTCAATGCACATGAGAAAGACTATGTTTTTATTAGGTAAACAGCATTTATTTCGAACGTCTACCCCACATTTCTATCCTTCAGAACTATTGTACGCTCACACCTCTTTTATTCATGTATCATGTATGTTCATCTATTGTGTATAACGTTGTATAAAGTATTTTGACAAGGCATTTTTTGTATGAATAAAAAATATCGTGTAATTTTTTTTTAACCCAACTTGTTTCATTTTTATTTTATATTTCTATCAAAACATATATATATATATATAAAATTTTGTTTCTATAGACGGTCTTATTGTGACTGATCGAGAATACGAATAAAAATTCCGTGGGTTTAAACCCCCCCCTCCCTCCCCCCCAATCCCAGTAAGCCAGTGACCACGGCCAGTGCAATCTGGTCGAAACGTCAGGTAAATCAGAGATATATAATACCTTTTAATAAGTGATCTAGTTAATTTCCGTAAAAATAATTGTTGATGAATCCCATGGTTATCGCAAGTAACGACTAAAAGAGCAAACTAAGCCCGACAAGGTCCCTTCAAAGAGAAGGAAGACTTGAAATAATTCCTATACCAATGTTTGGCCAGTGTGGTATATACAGTAGGCTAAAACCTCCTTTGTAAGAAGAGGCCCATGTCAAGTAATATTCGATTAAAAACTGTTAACATTGACGATGATGATATGTAAAGAAAGACGTACGCTTCATTAACATGAATAACTTAGAAACACACAGCTTTGCAAAGAGCAATCTAATAGCGGTTATTCTAATTGAAGTAGCTACGTAATGGAAATTCAATATTGATAGAAGCTTTTAACCATGTCAGTAATTATTCCATTTCGCGAGGCTTCGAGCCATTGTTTTATAAGTACGTGTGTGAAATCTAGTCATACAAAATATATGGTATTTATGGATTTTTATGATATACAAATTCACAAATATTTCGATTAGGTTACATGAACAATAGGTTACATAACCTTCCTGAAAACTGTAAGTGACTACTGTCACCCATTACAACTGTAACTCAAAACTGTTAAGCGTTTTGCTACCCATGAAATAAACTCAATTAATAGTATACCAGGTCGTCGGAGCACCTTGTAGGGGCTTTCTTACAGTACATGGTCGCTACTTCAGAACTCCATGGCCCATCGGTCATCTTGTCTGCGACCAATGTGCCCCGTCCACTGCCACTTATATCTGACCAATCTTTGGGCAATGGCAGTAACCTTAGTTGGATTGAATGGTTCCATAGGTTACCTTGGATACGAGCAGTACAGGACTAGTTGTTGGGGGAGACTTAGGTAGTGCTATAATATTAATAATAAATATTTCGGACATCTAACACACAACGCCATCTAGTCCCAAGCAAAGCAGAGCTTGTGTGAATAGTTTTGGTACTAAGCAACTGATATAATTACATATTATACTTTTTTTTGTAAATTCATACATATTATACATTGAAAACATTCAAACTCCGATACAAATATTTGCAGATTTTAGAAACATTTGGTCCGACCTGGGAATCGAAGCCGAGACCTCAAGCATAGCAGTCGCATACGCTACCACTACACCACCGAGGCAGTTAACTATGTCTTTCGGTTGAGATAATGATGATGATGAATAGTTTTATTTTTTATTTATTTATTTATATCTTTATTGTATACATACAAAATTATAAAAAGAAAACAAAGAATGGGTTACAAAATATGCAAATGTAACAATAGGCGGTCTTATCGCTCACGGCGATCTCTTCCAGACAAGCAAGACACGGATTTTCAGTATCCAAAATTTTTTTGGGTAGTTTACATTCAAGTAACACATTTAATTCTCTACTTGAGTGGTTAAAAATATAATTTAAACAATCATGAAAAAAAATAACACCCACTCACTTTCACATTACACACATACATACAGTAACACACATATACATACATATATAAATTCATATACCTACATATACTGAGCTAAAACTGGAGCAAAGGTTTGAACTTTTGCACTCCGTAATTACCGATTTAAGAGAACAAACGTTTGAACTCCGTAAGACTGTTAACTTTGTATCGGAGCGGTATGATGAAATAAACAAAAGATTGGAGGATATAGAGGTTGAGAAAAAGAAAAACCTTGCGTATATTAAAACTATGGAGACGAAAATTGAGTTCTTGGAAGGTAATACCCGTAAGACAAGTATTGAATTAGGAAATGTTCCTCAACAACAACAGGAGTCGAAGGACAACCTAGCTGAGATAGTACAGGAGGTGGGTTCTGCATTAAACATAAAAATACATATGGCGGAAATAAAAGATGTTTTTCGATTAAAAAGCACAAAAACCCGGACTCCACCAATAATTGTGCGCTTTACATCGGTACTTACTAAGGAAAAGGTCCTGGACTCGATGAAGAAGTATAAAAAGGATAAAGGGATTAATCATCTTAAAACTTCGGAGATCAAACTGAAAGGACCTAGCTTACCAATATACATATCTGACAGCTTAACGCCGCGATCTAGAAGGTTGTATGCGCTTGCTCGAGAGTTTGCAAAATCACACGGATTTAAATTTTGCTGGACCACGCATGGTAATGTTTATCTGAACAAGCGGGAAGGCTCTAAATCGGTTCGTATCGATTCAGAGTCTGATCTGGAGACCTTGAGGTCTGCTATATGACTGTATCTTTTGTTTTTCATACTGAAGTGCTCTGTTTGTTTTGTGATTGTTTGCATGCATTTATATCATATTCCCAATGTTGTGAACTTCAATGTATGCATCTTAAGCTATTATATAAATATAGTAAAAATAGTATGGTACCCGTATCCGCTGGGGTTCGTAGCGTACAACTTCAAGTTCTTAGCTGTAAATGTGTATCATACTGTTCTTCGTTTAAGTAACTTTCCCATTTTTTGTAGAGCTATAAAACCTTTTAGTTTTATGTCGACTACACAAACATGTACACACTTTTATTTCACATATTTACACAAAAACAAAATACAACTAACACTTACACTTCTCTTCACGTGCACACACAATTTAAATACATATCTGAATATCAATTATACATCATACACTTCTCACAACTACAGCCTATTTACACAATATAACACTTTGATTGACAGAAATACTCAAAATTACATATACAACTTTGTTCACTTTAGTTGCAAATCGTTACACTTATGTGTGACACTTAATATTAATGAAGAATATTGCACTCTAGACCGATTCATGAATATTTTCAATACACCTGGGCTTCATAAAATGCAGACCTTATCTTGGAAAATTCGATGGCACACACGAAATAATTACTGATCTTGACGACCTACGCATTGCTGACTCCGCAGCCTGTGAAATAGACAACTTTAAAAATATAATAACAAGACCTAGCTCCCTTATTAAGATATTTCACCAAAATATTCGAAGTATTTCACGTAATATACCAAGTTTACAGACGTTACTTCATAGATCTGAAATAGACTGGGATCTCATTGTTCTCACTGAATGTTGGCTACCACGAACCCATTATATACCAGTGATGGAAGGGTATAACTTTTCTCAAACTAAAAATAACATTACTCAAAATGAAGGTATTGTCGTATACTATAAGAAAAATATTACCATAACAGTTGAAGAACCACCTATTGCTGAATGTAACTGCATTATGTTAAAAATTAATAATAGCATTACAGTCCTAGCGATCTACAGACCTCCTGGCTATAAAAACCCAAATAACTTCTTACAATCACTTAATAGGTTTCTTCTTACAATCTCTAAACACCCAAATATAGCGTTGATAGGTGACATTAATATTGATATTTCACACAATAACTCCGATTCTAATTATTCTACCTATCTTAACCTTTTAGCATCACACGGTATGTTGCCTGCGCATTCTATACCAACTCACAATAAAACTTGTCTGGACCATGTTATATTAAAAACGTGTCTTGAAGCTTCTTGTTACGTCGCAGAAACCTCCATCACTGATCACGATTCCTTAATAGTAACATTTAACCAGAAGAATCCCCAAAATGTAATACATAAAATTAGAAAACTCATTGACTACGACACTTTGGATAAGGATATGAGAAGTTTAAATTATACTGACATTTATTTAAAACCAGATGTTAATGTTGCTACCTCGCTGTTGATTACTCTGCTTAATAATACAATAACTAAAAATACTAAAACATACAAAGTGCCTAATCGCAAAGTAGTTTGTAAGCCCTGGTTGACACCAGGATTGTTGAAATGTATGAGAAATCGAGATAAACTTCACCAGAAAGCCAAAAAACACCCTGACAATGAAGTTATAGTTACTACGTACAAAAGATATAGAAACTTTACTAATGAACTACTCAAAAAAGTCAAGATAGCACACGATAAGAATGAAATAAAAATGGCCTCCAAGTCAGGTAACAAAAAATTATGGAGTACTATAAAATCTATCACCCATACCACCAAACAACATAGCCAGGCAACCGAGCTTTTAGATAATCTGCACCCGTTAAGATCTATAAACAGAGTCAACACATTCTTTACTAACATTGGCAAGAATTTGTCGGAAGCTTGTCCCCCTAATGATAATTGTATTTTACCGCCAATAAAATCATTTCAGGGTTCTTTTGTGATGCTTCCGACAGATGGTGCAGAGATTGAGTCACTTATTCTTGGTTTGAGGAGTGATTGCACCAGCGGATGTGACAATATTTCATCCACTTTCCTTAAAAGATACAGGGAGTTCCTAGTCCCTGTACTCACATACATTTTTAATCTTGCTATTAATACTGGTAACTTTCCCGATGCCTTTAAATTAGCAGAAATTCATCCTATTCACAAGAGTGGAGACAGAGACCTAGTTGATAACTACAGACCTATTTCCATACTCCCAACTCTGTCTAAAATCTTGGAAAGGATCATTAACAATCGTCTAATTGGGTATTTGGAGTCCAACTCATTACTATCACCCTCACAGTATGGATTTCGATGTGGGCTGTCAACTAGTGATGCGGTACACGATCTAACTGATTTTATAGTGACAAAATTGGACAGTAGTAAAAAGGTAATTGCAATATTTATAGACTTGGCCAAGGCTTTCGACACGGTTTCTGTGCCACTCTTATTGCGTAAATTGGAGAAACTCGGAATCAGAGACACCCAACTAGATTTGTTATCCGACTACCTTACGAACCGATTCCAACGGGTTAAAATAGGTGATTGTGTCAGTACCGATCTCCCTATTGAGCATGGGGTTCCACAAGGTAGTATTCTTGGTCCTACATTATTCTTAACATACATTAATGACCTCTGCGATCTGAGCATTCCTGGTGGGAGGATCGTCTCTTTTGCCGATGACGCAGCTCTTTTATTTGAGGCAGACTCGTGGTCGGAGGCCTTCAATCGGGCGCAAAAAGGACTCAACTTGGTATTTGCATGGCTTAAACATAATAAATTGAGACTCAACGTTGATAAAACTAAATATATAACCTTCTCTCTAAACACTCAAAATTTACCTCAATCTGACCGATTCACGCTAAGAGCTCATTCCTGTAAAAATTTACATTCTGTGACATGTACTTGCCCAAAACTCGCCCATACTAATACCATTAAGTACTTAGGTATCATTGTTGACAATAAACTTAACTTCCATTCCCATATAGACTTGCTTACATCTAGAATACGTAAATTAATTTTTATTTTCAAAAATCTACGCCATGTGACTGAATTCAACATTATAAAAACTGTTTACTATGCCCTTTGCCAATCTTTGTTAACATATGGTATAACGATATGGGGTGGAGCACATAAAACTGTCATGCTCAATCTTGAGAGAGCCCAAAGAGCAGTAATAAAAGTGAGTAAATTTCTACCATTTTACTACCCAACTAAGGATCTTTATGAATCTTGCGGGTTGTTATCCGTTCGTCAGCTTTTTGTTTTGAAAATCTTGCTTCGAAAACATTCACACCTTCAGTATGACCATGGTGTTGCTGTGAATAAAAGACGAAGTTATGCTGTGTGCCCAAGTAGACGATTTAGGACCACGTTTTCACAAAAACACTATGAATTTCTTGGATCTTACCTATATAACAAAATTAACCGAATTTTATCCATATATCCCCTAACTAGACACCAATGCAAGATAGCATTATCCCAGTGGCTGCAGTCCTTGGATTATGAACAAAGTGAAAGGCTGTTGGTTATACCTTCGTAAATACATATCTTATGCACTTAACACCATACCTTCACACTCACCTATATACACACACACACGCACACACGCACGCACGCGCACACACACACACACGCACATACACACACACACACACACATGCACCCACACACATACATAAGCTCATGTACTCCACAAATAGACAGATACTCTCATAAAAGCACACATTTTTAAGCATGCATGCTGCACTCTTCTCTTTTGTATTGTACTGCCAGTTTATCTTATTGATTCTGTGTAAAATTCTATATGTTCGGGATGGGGCCTGGAGGTCTGTCACACAGGGGTGACCCTAGTATAGACTCCAGTCTCTCACAAAGAAATGTTGTTTTGTAATCTATGGTGTATATTGTGCCTTTGTGATGAGAGAAATAAATACCTTATTATTATTATTATTATACTGCCTCGGTGGCGCAGTGGTAGCGTACGCGACTGCTGTTCTTGAGGTCTCGGGTTCGATTCCCGGGTCGGAACAAATGTTTGTATGATCTGCAAATAGTTGTTTCGGAGTTTGGGTGTTTTCTATGTTTAATATGTATGTATTTACAAAAAAAAAAAAAAGTATATAAGTATTCATATCAGTTGTCTTAGTACCCTTAATACAAGCTCTGCTTAGTTTGGGACTAGATGGCGTTGTGTGTTAGATGTCCAAAAAAAAAAAAAAACATATATACAATTCATATACATACAATACGAACATAGATCCATTTAATAAATCATAATGACAAATAATGGTCCTTCAACAGCTTTTTAAAAATAGGCAAATTTTTTGCTTGTCGAATTGTCTCAGGCAAGTTATTCCAAAGTCTTACAGCTTGCACAGTGAAAGACCTGTCTACAAACTGAGTTGAATGTTTTGGCATTTTCAATATTAAATTCTCTGACGACCTCAGGTCCCTGCAATGTGTGTTTTTTAAGAACACAAAACGTTCTTTAAGATAAATAGGTGTGTGAGGATGAAACAGGACACTGTATAGAAGAGAAAGAATATGTAGGTTCCGGCGAAAGCGTATTGGTAGCCACCTGAGCTTAGAACGAAATTCAGAAATATGATCATATTTACGTAATCCAAATATGAATCTAATGCAGAGATTTTGAAGTCGCTCAAGTGTATTCAGTTGGTCTTCGGTGAGATCTAGATAGCTGACATCGGCATAGTCAAGGATGGGAAGTAGAAGAGATTTTTTTTTTTTTATGTTTGAACCTGCCAAAATAACTCTACTCTGTCTGATGGAAAGCATAAACAGAATCCAAGAGTAATGGTCACCATACTGCAAATGCAGATAATGCAACAATGCAGCATGGTGACCCACACCATGGCACGCTAGTGATGCTTCTGCATCATTGGGCCTCCGATCTCGCACTCACCAACGATACACGACAACATGATCGCTGTCATTTTACGTTGATTTTATGTGCGAGGGTAGTACCGTCCCGGTCGAGCCAGCCCGTTCGTGCTGAAATCAGCGTGGCTCTACTACCTGGAATCTATACTATTATTTATCTTCAATTCAATTCAATTTATTAATTCAAGTGTACAAGTGTATGAAATGAAAAACTCTTTAATTATTAATTTTCAAACTCAAATGCTATATTTTCCAATTCATATTTTAATCTCAGAAGTGGATAAAGGGTAACTTTAAGCCAGGTAAATAATAAGATTCTCAAGGGACACCTAAATTGAGTGCACAGGTAGAAGCCAGTCTATAATAAGTTTAAGTAAGTAACCTTTTAACTCCAAAATCCTTTTAGCTCAATGGTAAGTGGAAACATCAGTTTTGTTACACATTTTATAAAATTATTAAATAGATTTGAGATTTCGGGCTAAATAAGTAAGTATTTTGATCCAGCGAAACATATAAAATAATAATTTTCGTTTATTTGAAGGTACTGTGACTCATTTGTGACAAATCAAGTTTTGTAACAAATTTTTAACAAATATCATATTTCCAACTCCTCCTGTTTTTTCTTCTGATTAATTTCTTTGCGGGTTCCAAGACATTTTTTTTTTCCTGGGACTTCCCGAGTATCTTAACTTCGTTGTTGGTCACTGCTGTTACAGTGGTGGATGTGTGGGCGGGATTAGTCCAACAAAAACAAGAACGTTTCGGCAAAAAGCTAGTATGTTATAAACTAAAGTGACAGTGGGCTGGCCATATCCATACTTAAATTATAAATGCGAAAGTAACTCTATCTCTGCTTTGACGGCCAGTCAGCTGCACTAATTTTAATGAAATTTGGCATGGGGATACTTTGATGCTTAAGAAAGGACATATGCTTCTCTTAGCTGCGATAACCGACAAACATGCGGGCGGAGCCGCACGCTAAAGCTAGTTAGTATTTAAGTGGGTGCAATTGAAGAGGCCTATGTCCAGCAGTGGACTGTGAAATGCTGATGATGATGATAAATTAAAAATTACCCTATCCTAAACATACATCCTTATTTTGTATGTATACGATAAAGATATAAATAAATAAATAAAAACAATGCTAATAACATAAGCATAGATGCAGCACACACTAGTAACTCGCCAGAAGGTAAGTTTATCTTTAGCGATGTTCCTTACCCAATATTCTTTCCGGCTCTCAAGGTAATTATTGACAACAACACTTCAAAACAATGAAAACTAATAAGAATTCAATCTGTGTATGGTTGTAATCGTGGTTGTAATACACTAAGTTCAGGAGTATGCTAAACATTTTATGTTCTTAAAAGTCAAAAAGCACTCAAGAATGGAATATTATAATCGAGATAGAAGCGAACTCTCAAAGCCGAAACGGTAGTTGATAATATCTTGTAAAGTACTCAAAGTGAACAGAAGTGCTTGTGTAAGGAGGTATACCGGGATAGTTTCTCGGTTGACTCTAACTTTAGTATACATGAACTGAACTCAAACTAAAATATCAGTCATCCTTCAAACTCAATGGAACTTTGCACTCGTTTAAATATTGCTTTCATTGAAATTATTATAACTGGAAAAATTATGGATAACTAAAAACGCTTAAGGGAAACGAGTGTAACGAAACCGTATGTCAACAGTACTAATTACAATAAGTTCGTAAGTAATGATTTTTTTACGTAGATCTTAAAATTGGCATTTTTCAGAAAAAAATTAGGTATTTCTAAATCAATTTTTAAGATCTCTTTCGACGTTTGTGAGTCACGAGCAAAGGCTAGTTAAGAACAAGGGAAGGATAATAAGAAGTAAGAACAATTGATTTTCTCTTTAAAAAATGCAGAAATCTGATTACACGTTATGTATTAAGTATTTCATTTAACTCAGAGGTTCTTAGTATTAATGAGGTCGGCTCGTTTTATGGCATGGGAGGTCAAACAAGCAGACGGATCATCTGATGGCAAGTGACTACCGTCATGCGTGGACTCTTAAGTACACTTCCATATTATCATAACAACATCAAAGAAATTTGATGATAAGAACAAACAACTATGTCAAACTGTAAAATTTATTGCTTTTTTGCATTAAAGGTAGTATACCCAGGCTGATTTCAGCGCGAACGGGCCGGCTCGACCGGGGAGGTAGGTACAGCCCTCGCACAGAAGGTCACCGTAAAATGACAGCGTTCGTGCTGTCTTATTTCCTAGATGAATGCGAAACCGGAAACCCGGTGATGCAGAAACATCATTAGGCCACCATGGTGTGGGTCACTATGATTCATTGTTGCATTGGCTGCATTAGCAATGAGTATAGTGACCAAAACTCTTGGATTCTGCTTATGCTTTCCTGATGCAAAGCATAAGCAGATGGCATCTGACTGATGGTAGATTAGAGTCATTTTGGCAGAGCTATACATAAAAATATTGCATTGTATTCTCTGAACACTAAAAATAAACATTTCCGTAGATACGTAGATACGTACACATACCTAAGAAAATCTGCATTTAAATATATAAATAACCAGCTGACCCGGCAAACGTTGTTTTGCCATAAAAATAAAATATTTAAGAGTGGGTACCCTTATCATTTAGGGGTATGAAAAATAAATATTGGCCGATTCTCAGACCTACTCAATATGCACACAAAATTTCATAAGAGTCAGTCCAGCCAGCCGCTTCGGAGGAGTATGGTAAAAAAACCGCGACACGAGAATTTTATACATTAGATCTTTCGGTAATCTGACGTACATATGTCATCTGGCTTTAAACGAAGCAAATCTTGTACTGTTACAGCTGGATTGATTGATATAATATTTGCAGATCACACACACACTGAGACAGTCAAAAGATATACAAATAAAATACAATACCATCTAAGGATTTATGGACGTAATCAAATCGTTAAGTTTGAGTTTAAACATTGGTTTCTTTTGAAGGTAAAGGCAATAGAAAAGGCCAACATTTTTCCATAGAAAGTCTATAAGAATTTTGACAAATTTGCAAATTGGTAAAAATATGATTCACACTAAGAATTGTATAGGATATATATCCTGTATAATTTCCTTGAAAGAACCACGACGACAGAACCCCTGTCGCAGCAAATCACGTTTTAAAGGCACAAAATTAAGCCAAGCCCATAAATTTCATTCGAGACCCGAGAAGATTTCAAGGGATTTGCGAATTAACTCTGTATAAGGGTCTAGATAGTAGCATTATTTGGAATAAATGAACTGTAAATGTACGCGTCAGTTAGTGCATTTGATGTAGGGCCAGATTCAAACGGATTATGTCCTGTTTGCGACGCTATGAGTATAGAATTGATGTTTAGTGAGTTGAGTTACCCTTTGGATCTGTTAATATTTATTTTCTTATTAAGATTTGCTTAGTAATTGATACGTACATAAGAGCCATCATATAAATTTAAATAAAAAATGTAAACAAAAGAGAAATGAGGTAGAGAATGTAAACAAAGGTAGTAGAGCCACGCTGATTTCAGCACGAATGGGCCGGCTCGACCGGGGCGGTACTACCCTCGCACAGAAAATCAACGTAAAATGACAGCGATCATGCCGTCGTGTTTCGTTGGTGAGTGCGAGACCGGAGGCCCAATGATGCAGAAGCATCACTAGCCCGCCATGGTGTGGGTTACCATGCTGCATTGTAGCATTGTTTGCATTCGCAGTGTGTTGACCACCATTCTTGGATTCTGCTTATGCTTTCTATCAGGCAGAGTAGAGTCATTATGGCAGGGCCAAACATAAAAAAAAATTAAAAAAAAATGAATGTTAGTTTTAAGGTATAAAGACCGTTATCACTGGTGATTACAAATTTAGGATATCCAACCCCAATTGTGGCGTGCCGTTGGGGAGATCTACGTCTAGCACTAAATTGCAATAGGTTGATGATGATCATTAAACATTTCGAAATTAAGTAAATAAATATTTTGGACATCTTACACACAACGCCTTCTAGTTATTAAACTAAGCAGAACTTGTACTATGAATACTAGACAACTGATATTTATATCATAAATTCATTCATTCATTCATTCATTCATTACTTCGCTATTAGCTTCTAGTTTGTCCGTCTTTGGACGTAGGCCTCCTCTCCCAATTTCCATTTCTCCCGATCCCGTGCCATCGCCATCCAGCTCACTCCCACTCGTCCTCGTATATCGTCAACTCATCTTTTTGGTGGTCTTCCTCTGCCTCGGGTGTTTGCTCGGGGTCTCTACTCAAGTATTCTTCGAGCCCACCAGTTATAGTCCAGTCTAGCAATGTGTCCAGCCCATCTCCATTTCCGGCGTTCTATTTCTTGCGAGATTAGTATTTTCTCTGATCCCCTCGTTTCTCTTTCTGAGTATCAGCGCAGAGTGGCACACTGTGTGGTTTTCGTCGGCTTGATTCTGACGCACCGCTCCGCTGCAAACCCCGACGGGGTGACGGCCCGAGGGGGATTCCACAGGTAAAAAAAAGAAAAGAAAAAAAAGAGTTTTCAGTATATTTGAGGGTACTGACTTCCCAATAACGCTTGTGATAGATGTTCGTGACAACCAGTACCGATGGCTTAACGTGCTCTTCGAGGCACGGGCGGGAAACATCGCCATCTTCCATGCTGCACCACTGCATCACCGATGCAGTCAAAATGACATGAAATTAATTGTTTATAGTTACTCAACTATGACATTTCATATTTTTTAATGGATTAGGTGGCAAATGAGCAGACGCCTTGATCTTGTCGCCTGATGGTAAGCGATTACCACAGCCCATGGACACCCGCAACACCAGAGGCGTCACAAGTGCGTTGCTAGCCTTTTCATATATCTTAAATTTGTATTTGGTATATAAATAAAGAAAGTAAACTTTTATTAAGATATATTTTGTGATAAAACAATTAGAAATAGTGAAGAAGTAAACTTTGAATGTCGTTTCTTTGTTTTCAGGTGAAGTTTTTACAATAATGTACTAAAGTAGATGCTTTCTTTGATAAAAATTAAGAAAATAAATCTTTGTTTTCAGAAGCAACCCATTAGTTTATTTCTATCCAAAACGATAAGATTTGGTCTTATATATATATATATATTAAATTTAGTATTCAGAAGTAGTATTATAGTAATTAAATAGTAGTAACAGTGTGACTAAATGTCAGAGACAATTATACTATTGCGTATATACTCTGTTCTACTTTCATCATCATCACCTCAGCCCATTGATATCCACTGCTGGACATAAGCCTCCTTCATGGCGCGCCAGTTCTCCCGGTCCTCTGCCTTCCGCATCCAGCTGCTACTGGCTATCCTTTTGAGGTCATCGGTCCAGCGAGCTGGAGGGCGTCCAACACTTCGCTTGCCAGTCCATGGTCTCCACTCTAGGACTCGTCTGCTCCATCGGCTATCGGTCCTTCGACAGACATGACCGGCCCACTGCCACTTCAGATTACAGATTCTGCGAGCTATGTCGGTTCTGTTCTACTTTACGCACAAGTATTTTACTAAGACGCAGAAGGTATGTTAAAAAATCGATTACCGTCTCAGCCGAATCTGATCGATCTTATGTTATAATTTCTAACAATACTGTTTGATTGACATTCCAATTTTCATAAAACTGCTATGAATAATGCCGTCAGACCCACATCCTTCTTAAATAAATTTTCGTTTGTTTACTTCGTCTCAATCCAATGGCATTCTATTTATCGTATAGGACCGTATGTTTCTTACACCTGAATCCGATACAAAATCTCTTGAATTGTGTACCGATTTTCCAAGTTGAGACAATCTTGAGAGCACTTTGGTTATTGTCTCTCCGTACAGTTCCATAGCATAGGTATGTATCTTTACCGAAACTGCAAGATGTTTTCTTTTTCGTAATGATTTTATATTACATACTTATTAAACTTAATTGCAATAAATTCTTTATTTGTTATTTTTCTTATGTAAACTATATATCTGCCTATAATTTTCCCAAATAATATTTGTTGATATTACCTTGTGCATTTTATCTTTTTTTTTTCTTGTACTCGTGTAAATACATATGTGAGGATTTGTTATTAGCTCTCTTATCTGCTTATATTTTAACTTTCATATCTGTAAATCCTCTATAGTCTTTCATCTTTCTAGTCTTTATTTATCCCAAGATTATTTGGGATTAGCTACTAGTTCAAACGGTTTTACCTGAATATTGTTTTTTTCACGGAACCACTGGCATAGGACCGGTACTGAGGATGAACTGAATTTGAAGATTGTTATCAGTTTATTTGAGGGGACTGACTTCTCAGATAACGTTTGCCATAGATGTTCAAGACAACTGGGACCGACGGCTTAACGTGTTCTCCGCGGCACGGGCGGGAAACACCTATTGCTATTAAGAATTTCGTGTAACAAATATCCAACAACAGTTCGACCCGGGAATCGAACCCGAGACCTCTTTATCAGCTGTCGCTTACGGTAATCGCTAGACCAACGAGGCAGTCAAAAATCTTCTATAGTGCATATGTAAATAAATAAATTAGTTCTTATTATGCTTCCAATTAACCTAAAATAAGTAGTATTGGTTTTTAATAGGGAATGACTTAATGTAACAGTACCTAATGTATAATACGTTACATCAAATAATAGCATTCGCTGCATTTGATAACCTAATGGTTGATGCGAGCACGAGCATTGAATTTTCCGCAACATAACTGGAACATTGTGCAATGTCAGAATGTGTAGTTTATTACTGGCCTGGCGCTCAGTCGCACGCTCTGATTTTCAATTAGATTTTGGAAATCGTGAGTGACAATTTCTGAGTCAGTATTTTATAAACTCTCTAGCTAAATAGGTATTTAAAAAATCGGCATATCCACAAATGATTGTATAAATTATTTTTAAGGATATTATTGAAACCACTTACACCCGAATTCGTATGCTTTCCAGCTATTGCATTTAATCCACTACAAATCAAGCAAGTACCTATCCCCTGACGCAATTGTCAGTTTCTTTGACTAGGGAGCTACAGTACCTTTACTCATTATCCTACACTTACTTAACTTACTTACTTAACCTTACACTTACGAAGATGAATGATGATTCTTTCACCTTCATCTAGCGAAACCAAACGGAACTACTTAGGTAGATATACTGATACTGCATCGCGCAATTATAGTGCCCACAAGTATATATGCTTCTTAATATAGTTAATGAGCCCGAGAATTAATGGGCTGATTTAAGTGTTCTCACTTTGTATACTTTAAATTACATAAGTGCTTACTTTTACTCTAACAGGATCTATATTTATGTGTATTAAAACTAAAACTCCCACATTCACACACCTAGTTGGTCATTACTCACACTCGAATAAGCTTTGTAGCTGATAAGATATTAAAATTCAATGGAATAATTCATGGAGTTTCCTTTGAATAATGATTTCCTCTTGTCTCAACGTACATTACAACTGACAAATAATGCCATTCGATTCACGACGGTAAGTAATTGGTGGATGAATTTTAATGGTGGATAACTTGAGCGAGTCGTTAAGCATTAGTAAACAAATCATTTTAAATTTACGCTTCCTTGATCTTATAATTGTTAATTTTTGTTATGGTTAGCAGATTCCTGCTAAATTTGAGAGGTACTAATGACATAACACAAACTAATGTACAACTATTATTTTTCTGGGCATTTAATACAATCCAATCAAAGTAGCCGTTTCCAATGTGAATATGACATATGCTTAAATATTACGAGATTCCCGAAACGTTAGATATTATTTTAAAAATATTTAGCCAAACGTTCACATTTAGGTTTTTTACCAATATTGTCAAATATAATTCAGATTAGTCTATGGTCTACATGACTATTAATTTGTCATACAAAACGGCTTAACATAGCTAAATAGCTGATATTTTGTTTAATAAAAATTGCCTATCCACTTTTATCATACCTACATAATCATTTGTTGGAGGGATCGTAAAACCTGAGTATATTATGGTAGTGAATTCAAAAATGTTGATTTCCGGTTTTATTGTTATAATGATTTACACGAACGATTGAACTTCCGTTGAATATATTTATTTCGAATTTATTGAAATATTTTTTGTTAAACTTACCGATCATATTGATCTCGTTATGAAGAGGCCCTTTTAGTGAAAATGTTTTTTTTTGGAGACGCCATACGGAGGGGACGCAAATCATTGCTTTAGCTGGCATATTCTTCAAAAACTCAATAGAAATATAAATATTATAAAATAGAAAAGAGTAGTAAAATAATAAAAAAAACACTATTTGGACTCAAATATTACATTACGTCAGACATTTTAACCAATACATTATTCACTTTTAAGAATATTTCAGCAACAATTGTCAACATGGCATTAAAATATGAATAAAGACTCATTTATTGTATAATATTTATGTATTGACATAAAAAAGTATATATGTATTTATGTCAGTTGTCTAGTACCCATGATACAGCTGGTATTATGGGTACTACTATACTATATGGACTACTGCTTAATTTGGGATTGGACGGTATTGTAAACATACAATTTAACGAGTTACATTTTTTGGACTTCTAACATAGAAGTCCAAAAAATGTAACTCGTCATATCATAAGTATCTAGTGATTGGAACAATATAAGTAAACAGTTTTAATAAAAGTAGACTACGAATGAGACATGTCTGATAAAATACGAATATCATTAGTTTTCGCAAAGAGTAAATTTACGCGATCACTGACCACACGTCAACGAACTAAGTTGCGAACTGCTCGAAACACTGCAGCGTCAAGAAGTCGTGTTAATAGGACCGCAAATTATGTGTGCCTAAGACTACGCTCACGTGTATCTGGTTTAATCCGGTTTTTGTAGTATTACTCCAGATAGTGATATAAATGAAGTATATTTATGACAAGATACCGAAAGTGAAGAATTTGTAAGCAAACCTATTTGAAATCTACATATTTGCCTCCCTTGCCATTAGGTGTTATTAGAACATTATTTACATACAAAATAATTTTAAGAAAACTTAGTGATAAAGGATAATAATAATGAGTTTAAATGTTTTAACGTTTTAAAATTTAAAAAAAACTGTGTATTTTAGTTATTTCCTCTCAAAAAAATGGATAACTTTTAGGAAAAGAATAGTTCTTGACTTTTAAGTAATTAAATAAAATGTTTTAGTTCAATAACCTTGTCGTAACAAAAGTAAAGCATTAAAATCATATAATAAAAGTGACATATGTATTCTGGTTTATAGTATATTTTATTTCTACTAAACTAAGTCAGGCAGTAATTTAAATACATTTTAGACGCATTGAATAAATAAATAAATATTTCGGAAATCTGACACACAACGCCATCTAGTCGCAAATTAAGCAGAGCTTGTATTATGAGTACTAGACAACTGATATAAATATATTTATACTTTTTGTAAATAAATAATGTTATACATGGAAACCACCCAAACTCCGAAAACATTTTTTGCAGATCATACAAACATTAGATTCGACCCAGAAATCGAACCCAAGACCTCAAGCACGGCAGTTCATACATACTCTACCACTACGAAACCGATGTAGTCAGTCAGTGAATAAATAGCCTTTAAGTAGGTAATAGAATAGATATTACAGCATAGTAAAATATAACACTGAGCATAAACAGAACTTAAGTTTTGATGGTGCAGTTGCATCCATCGCATCATAATATACGTAGTTAATATTATCGATTTCTGTACAGCTACTAATTTGCATCACTAATAAACATAAGGCCCTACTTCAGTTAATGGACGTTTTAGCAATAAATTTGTACTTCTCCCCCAATATTCTTACCCTTTTCTTTAAAACGATCATCCCCTTAATTTTTGCTTATACCAATTATAAATATCGCTTAATAGAATCTCTACCCCTGTGAGTTTACCCAGAGGGTAAACGGGTAAGTATCGACCCCTTCTTAATTTAAACACTATCAGTTTTATCTAAACAATTTAATGAGCTTATTTGTAATCCACTCCGAGCTTGAAATAAAATTTATGAGAATGCTGTAATGAGATTTAGGGTGTAGGGACCCTATGTTATAAGTCTTTAAGTGAATTAGCAATTTTAATATCCTTCCGAAACTGCGAAGGGAAGAAAACGACCAAAATAATTCTTGCAATTGCTCAACCAATTCATGACTAGGAAATGTACCTAGCAAAATTACCTACATAATGCAGACGCAGAATCGTCATACAATACATTTAATTTTATGATAAACGAGTCTACGGTCCTTTATCCGCTTTCTGTCACTAACACTGGAAACATGTAACTGGTTGTCCCCTTTTTTTAATGATTTCAAATCAAAACTAATATTCTCTAGAACCTGAATCCTATAGATGTTAATATTTAGTGCTGTCTCGGTCTCTAGTTGGATTGAAATGCACTGATACATGTCATGTACATTACAATTTAGAAACTAAAATCTATAAAAAGGTCCCAAAAACAAAACAAGCAAAATATTTAATGTCAGATCTCTAAGTGTTTTTAACCGGTTTGATTTCGAGCACGTGGTATGTGCTATGTTACTACGAATAAATTCCTATTAAAAGTGTTATCACATTGACGATAATGTATGCAAGTTTTTTTTACTTTAACAGCAATCAATGTTTCAGCTTTGAGTGCACGATTAGCCTAACGGTTTAAGCGGTCCGAACGCCGCTTTCTGCTGCACTAAGTGTTATGGGTTCAAATCCTATATGGGACTTTGTATTATTCACAAATTGTTTTTCTCTGGATATTCTTTGTGTTCGTTTCATGTATGTTTGTAGAGTCCCCGCCACACAAGATATATTCATAACTAGCTGAGTCCCGCAGTGTAACGCCGCGGCGCGAAGCTAGTCTAAAAAAGTAGCCTAAGTTATTCATAATATCATCAGCTACTTACCAGTGAAAGTCCCGTCAAAATCGGTCCAGTCGTACCAGAAATTAGCCGGAACAAACAGAAAAGAGACAGACAGACAGACAAAAATTTAAAAAAATGTTATTTTGGTATATGTATAGTGAATATATATGTATTTAGAAAAACAGTTATTTCAATATTACAAACAGACACTCCAATTTTATTTATTTGTATAGAAGCGGGAGTTGTCTTTATAAAAACTTATTATATTTAGTGTATTTTTAGTAGACAAAGAAATAGATATCACGAACCAGACACGTACTTATGACTGTATTACATGTCACATGAGACAGGTAAGCACCTGTTTTTCATACCTTTGATATTCAAAAGTAAATAATTTACATGCATACAAGTTGTTTCTCAAACGTCAAATTTATTACCGCTTTATATTATTTATATCACGTAAACCAATAAAAATATAACTAAAGTATTGAGAAATATTGTATACCTACACAATCTCATGTAGTTAATATTGTTATATCGTTAGAATAACTAAACCAAGCATGGAGTTAACACAGCTGCCATTCCTTCTCGATTAATGAAATTAAAGCTACTAATTTATTTGTGGTAGCGACGTTTTTCATGGTATGTGAATATTGCCACCTCTTATACTTACCACCTGACATCTTCAAGCATCATTTTAACATCTTAATAACGGTTTTCTGTGTGATGTTGTGGTATAACTATCGAACCGGCCTATTTATGCTTAACTTCGTATGGCGCCATTCCAAAAGTGTTGTGAGAGGGAACTGAGGAAGCTAACAACAATATGCAAAGAGAAGAAAATTTACAACAATCCCTATACCAAACTGTCCAGGCAGGGCGTTATAGTTCGCCAAAGACTCCTTTTTTATGGCGAGGGCCACGTTTACCAGTGCACCGTTAAGGCTGTTGATATGATGTGATGGAAAACCTCTAAAAAACTGCCGATACACAGCCATTGTGATTAAGGAACGTTCAGAAGTATAGCGAGCAGTTGTTTTTACATAAGCATGTACCATCTTTGCCTGTTTCATTATATTTTCACATCTGTTTACAGACAAACGCTTGTTCCAAATTAATCCCGTAACTGCACAATACGAAACGATGGCAAACTAGCAAACCATCGTCGTCGAAGGATAATGTTTTACAGCTTTATGTTAACCTGCCAATGTTTAACATAATGTTCTTGTGACTTTACAAATCATTTTTAATCAAATAAGTATAATTACATTTACATTTAATTAAATTTACACATTCGAGCTTTACTTAAACCCTTAACCCTCAATGAGGTCAAATTTTCACTGTAAAGAAATGTACTAAAGCATGTTAAACAACAAAATTTTATCTCGTTAAATATGCGAGCACATAAAGTAAGAGTTCAGAGTTCTACATTAGCCTCGATACTTTAGTAAAAAAAAAGTCACTAAAGTCTGTTCAGTAATTGTTTCAGAGGTAATTTGCTCAACTGGAAAAACAAAAGCGCGAAACAAAATAGTTTAGATCAAAACGACAGAACACAGTTGCTCAGTACATCTAACTTCGTTCCTTGCTAGTTCTGCGCTCTTTGAATAGGTGGCGCTAGCTGTATGAAAAGTGAAAATATTTTGCAATACAGCAGTAAAATAATTAGAAATTAAATTATGTTTAAAGGTATATATTTGGACTTAAACTTAACATTTTAATCATACCGAAAAAAATTTTTGCACGAATATGAAGAGCTAAAATCTTATTCATTGGAAAAAATATGTTAGAAAGCTGTAGAAGTGTTATTAAGCATTTAAGTAAGACGTGTATAAATCTGTCTCAGTCAATGAATTTAAGTTACAGTATTTGTAATATTACAAATAGTTAATTGTAATTGCATAAAAAACTGCTATTTAAACTTTCTTTACTGAGTAAAATAGGGACTTTATAAAAAATGACTAGTTATTGTCACTGACACAGATTATTACATAACGTACTTACCTATTTACACAATTAAATTAAAGTATGTGGATATAATAAATAATTAGAAACAATCAAGAAAACAAACAAAATATACCTTAGTGTAAGAAAAACATAGTTAAAATACAATGACATGTCGTTGATTGAATGCTCGTGAGTTTAATTTTTAACTTTTCTAACTTTTATAACTTAATGATTGTAAGATAAAAAACATTAGACTATTTATCTTTTCATTAATTAGCAAAATTTTTACTGTAAATATCTCTTGTAAAATAAAAAAGTAAATACTGCTGCTCATGTTCTTAATTTAGTAGTTTTAAAATATATTAACTTTGTAATATTTTACATATCTTCAATTATTATTTTTCTCGCTTTAAAATTATATTTTATTTTATTAATACACTACAAAATATTTCGGATTAATGATACACCTTTAGTACGTCTCGAAAATAGTAGTTTAAAACTGAAAATTCTAATAAGGCGATATAACAGGTTGCCTCCCGTTGCATGGGTGATAACTTCGAATAACAGAAATAAAAAAGTTTGAAAAAATAAGTACTTTCACTTATTGCATACAAAACGGCAATTTGATAGACCTATTATAAACTTAAAATAACATCATCAGCAGTTGCGTAATTATAAAATTACGCAACTGCCGTAAATTGAATTGTAGATTTAATAAAAACAAATAGTTTGGATTGAATTAAAATTAACACAACATAAATGTAAGGAGAAGTGTTTGAGCTTACAATCAAGATATGCGGGGAAACTGGATGCGAACACAGTTGAGAGATTTGCCTTCAGTGTTGTTACATAAAACAATAATAGTGTCGATATGATTGATATTTAAAATTTATGTGACAATGTTAATTTTAATAATTTTCTACTGTACGTACTTCAGTGGAATAAGTTAAATATCAAATTGTGGAAAATGATATGGTACCTGTAGATATCGGAAATAGTTATACAGTAATGGAACCATCAAGAGCATTTAACAGTCCATTGGGGTACATAATATGCCTGTCCTTAGATTAATTTTTGCTTACTAAAGTAAGTTAAATGTTGTTAGATTGGCTGGATGCAATTACCATCGATTTTATTACACAGGTATCCAAAATGAGATAAGTTTTTAAGTCGTGATAAAAGTTATTATATGCATGTAAAATTATAAAATTGTATTGAATAACACGAAATGAGTTTCGAGAATCGAATGTTACATTTCGTAGAACATTAACGTAGTTACTAAATCACTGATCTGTGTACAGCACCAAATTCACCACTTGACGTAGTCCACATGACGCACCTAACTGTTATCAGTGCACAACGCTTCGGTGAATACAGCGTAAGTAATCAATGGTACGCTTGATTCGAAAATCGACCATTGACAGGTGCAACACTATTCGGCGATTACATTCCGGACGTCTCTTGGAGAAGCCACTAATTTATTTCTACCTACTATTTGAACTTTAGACACAACAGTATAAGAGTTGTTTTTGAATGTAATTGTATTTGCTAACGCTGAGGGTCGCGTTGTATAGAGAATTAATATAGGTTAGTACACATATAGTGACTTTTATATGTATATACCAACTGAACCCCGCGGTGTTAACCGCGGTTGTTGTTATACCGCGGGTAAGGCCGCGGGTCAATGCTAGTCTAAAAAAGTTGCTAGTAAAGTAAAGTAGCCTAAGTTACTTCCTGCCAGTGAAAGTCCCGTCAAAATCGGTTTAGCCGTTCCAGAGATTACCCGGAACAAACAGACAGACAAAAAAAATCTAAATTTTTTCTATATTATTATGCGATGTTCTCCTAGCCGATTACGGCCACGACGGCGAGTCTCAACAGAGGCCAACCAACTACGCAGGAGATATTATAGTGCACAAGTGTGTGCGCAAACTCAGGTGCACTCTCTGTTCCCTTACTCTCATAATCCGATGGGACGGTTAACTGACATGATCGGAGAGAGATCAGGTGCAGGACCGACAACTTTTACGTGCTCTCCGAGGCACAAGGGTTCAGACCCCAACTTCCGAACTCCGAGCTGTTATTAAGTATTTATAGAATTAGAAAAACTCAATAACACCTTTGGCCCGACCCGGGATTCGAACCCGAGATCTCTTGATCAGCAGTCGCATACGTCAACCGTTAGACCAACGAGGCAGTTATTATGAACCGTGTATACATATGCATTTAGCAAAAAGCGGTTATTTTAATTTTACAAACATACACTCCAACTTATTCATTTGTATAGATTTACATAGGTACCTAAGATTACATTGACTTTCGAAAAATAAAGTTTAAATCATGATTAGAATTTTGTGTATTTTAATTCCTTAAACTTGAGACTTCAAGTTCCCTTCTCCCTCTTACGATTTTTACAATTATAAATTTCGGCACAGAGATAAGGATAAGTTCTTTAGTGGTAATTCATATACAAGACAAGTAGAGCCATCTATCAAAGATTTCTGACTACTGACTCTTTATCGCCTACTAAAAGCTTGTCATCTATATACATTTTGTATTTTAATCTGCCATGAGCTAACTGTGATAAACTACATAGAACGGTAGTAAGATTCTCTGTATGTATCAGAGGTACGTTATACGTAAGTCAAAGTAATAGTCCTTGTAACATCGAAAGTAACTTCATTTTATAGTGTAATATTTTTGCTTGGACATACTTAAAATATAACAAAAGAAAACGTCCCGTGCATTAATTCACTGACAAAAATATATAAGATCCAGTGAATTTTGGTAATGGTATCAATTTGTGTAAGATACCCTTCCTCGCCCTTTTATTGCTTGCCTTTATTTTGATAAGCCTCCAAGGTTCCGACGGGAATTGATACTTATTGCTTTGTATACTTTCGTGTGTATGTGTCGACTTTAGGATACTATATATTTTTAGTTTACTAAGCTAACACTATTAAGGATAAGGCCGACTTTATTATACATGTAATATACAACTTATTAAGCTACTAACTGAGGGGAATCTCTTTGGACGGCGGTTATTGCAATATTAGCATCATTACTCACTCCATGAATAGGGTTTTTATTTGAGATTCTTTTAGCTATTTTCATGGAATATTTAACGATGATTCCATCGTTACACAAGTGTTAGTAATGGTTTAGAAGTTGTTTGGTGATACACAGACGACAGGAAATTCTTGAAGCAGCGGCACGCCTTACTACAGCTGGAGAATCGGAGTCAGAAGACATGAGTAATAGAACAGACGACATCTGATGGTAACTACCGCAACCCATCGACATCTACAATTATTAGGACAAGGACAAGAGTCATAGTGCAAGTCCCGAATTTTAAGGTTTTAATTTCTTTGAGGAGTTCTACTTACCATGGTTCTTCTACAGTTAAATGGTCATGTAACATTCATATGCCAGTATTTTATTCCAAAAGTATGCTCTAGAAGCCCTATTTGGATTTATAGCATTCGTGCTGTCGTGTTTACTTAGTGAGTACAACACCGGATACCTAATGATGCAGAAGCATCACTACGCACTACTCACGTCCTAGTGACCGTGCTGCATTGTTGCATTGTCTGCATTCATAATTAATAATATGAAAATCACCAATCTTGGATTCTTCATATGCTTTCCACCAGACAGAGTGGAGTCACTTTGGCATGTTCATGCATAAATGCACGGATGTTTTTCCTTAGAAAGGGTTTTTTTATTCTTAGTATACATGCCATTTATTATTCTCTACCAGTTGCATACGCTACTACTGCGCCACTGAGACGGTCAAGTATTATCACTTCTAGTACATTTTCAAAAGTTATTGTAGTGTATCAGCCTTCTGCTAAATAGGATCAACTTTAAATGGGTCAAAAATATAATCTAGGTATCTCTAATAGATATCCTTTAGAAAAAATACTTTTTTCTTAGATTCTGCTTGTGCTTTCTATCAGGCAGGGCAGAGTCATTTTGGCAGCACAAATATAAAAAAAAAAAAAAAAACTAAGATGGGAAGACGATTTGCCCATGGGTTGAAGAAGAACAGCAATGGACAGGCAAATGTGGAGGGATCTTGAGGAGGCCTATGTCGCAAGACAGCCTGACCTGGTAACTGACATTAAATGTTAAGTTATATACATACATAAAATAGATAGAAGTATAGTTAATATAGTATAGTTAAGTATAGTTAGCATAATTTCATGTTTTTTATTTTTATATTGTGCAAAGGTCAGAGTAAATAAAGGCTATTTTTATTTTATTTTTTTATTTTATTAATAGATATCCTTTAACATAACAAAAGAGAAAAACAGATTAACAGAATAAGCCCGACTTGGGCAAAAATTCAAAGGAATATTGCCAAGACTGTACATATAAGTATGGCTGAAGTGGCTCAGTTCGTTCAGGCGTAAAACAAAGAACCGATACAAAATAGTAAGCACTTACACAGCGCAGTCATTCGACCAATATCGATGTAATGCTTCTGAATACAGAGAGCTCTATTATATCCCGCAAAATGCTTGTACGTTTACACAATTTCCTTGTTTACTTTTATGTCTCGATCATGACTTTATTTCATTTAATCTGCTACTTGTTTGGTTCCTACAGATATTGTCATGCATGCATTTTGTAATGTTTACATTCAAAAGTTGACAAAATGAATATTAGTCTCTTTATTACTGTGTCCTGTCACTTTGTGAAGTCGTCCATAACTGTTGTTTATTCTAAAGAATAAAATTAATAAATTGAACTTTCAGATTACGATTAGTTTCGTATCTTACCTGAGATGAAAATTTTCGCTCTATTAACCGTATGAAAATTAAGTATCATTAGTTTACATAACTTGCTTATTTTTAAAATAGGAATAAATACTCAAAAATACCATCTAATGATCGAATCTACAACACTCAGTGCAATAAAAAGCGATGAGAAAATAGGTTTAGCCACGACGCCATTCGTGCAGTCAATTCACTTTGATGAATGTGCAAAAGCTCTCTGGGAACTAATTGAACCCTCACTTAATAGACATCGACAGAGGTTCTATCACTGCGTTGTGTTAAAATCTAAAAGTCGTAAAACAAATACAAAAAACTGCTATAATAACTCCATCCCGTAATAAAATACACGCATTTTGTGTGGTTAGTCGATTTCATCGTAAATAATCCCGTATGGTATAAATATGAATTTGAAATGATAATAACGCAATCAATCAATTGACCACCGCCTGCTCAACTCACTTTAATAGTCTACTGCTGAAGGTAAGCCTCTCTTTAGAAAAGAGGATATGGCCTACTATTCCTCGCGGGCCAGACGGGTTGGTATAGGGTTTTTTTCGAGTATTTCTTCTCTTAGCAGTAATATTGTCCTTCGTAGTTCTCCCTTGGTCGCCTCTTATAGCACCCATTGGATGAGCAAGGACAGTGACACTCCGAATAAATAATAAATTATGACTAAAATATTTTCATACCAAAAATATTAAGTACTACTACATATATCTATACATCTATACAAATAAATAAAATTGGAGTGACTATTTATAATATTATAATAACTGCTTTTTAATAAATGCATATGTATGTATACACGATACATGTACCAAAATGAAATGTTTTTAAAAAAAATTGTTTGTCTTTCTGTCTGTTTGTTCCGGGTAATCTCTGGAGCGGCTGATCCGATTTTGACAGGACTTTCACAGTTTTAGACTAACTTTGTCCCGCCGTACAACAATAAACGCGGGTAACTCCGCGGAGTTCAAATAGTCTTCTATAAATTTTCAAAAACTAATCCTATTATAACAAGATAGAGTTTTAAACACCATAACAGGACTACACAATTTATATTGCCTATGTCACTCGATCCATTATAACGAATCTATTGACACCTCATTCATCAAAATCAGTACAGTATTTTTGGCAGTCTGGTGGAACATACAAACAGACAGAGACTGCCAAAACTACTAAAAATAAAAAGACAATTAAAACAGCATGCAATACATAAATAAACACATAAAATTACTGATACTAATATTAGATTCACCATAAAATAAATAACATATACAACGTAAGCGAAAAACTTCAGTGCGATCCTCATAAAATGTAAGAGACCAATATCTGTATTTATTAAAACATCCTTGGGGATCGCACTTGACCATAAGTTTCTAGATTACTAAATAACGAGATAACTTTCTTACGATGTGATATCTCATATACACTAATCTGTGTTATTTTATCAAGGTGTAATAAAAATGGAGGAGGTATCTATTTGTTGAGATAAGAATATATCTAAAAGATAGGGTATCTTTTAGATCTAGCATACTATACTAATACATCCTACTGATATTATGAACGCGAAAGTTTGTAAGTATGGATGGATGTTTGTTACTCTTTCACGCAAAACCTACTGAACGGATTTGGATGAAAGTTTAAAGTTGTATAGCTCATACATTATTAACACATAGGCTACTCTTTACGCAAGCAAAAACTAGTAATCATGTCAATGTCAATCATGAATAAAATTATAAAAACCCCTACGCAGCATCAGGTTAAAGTTATGAATTAATTTAACAATTATATGGACACGCGTGAAGCACTTAACTGAGTAATCATATGCCAAAAATGCCTTACGAAAAGAGCTGATGTGTTGATAAATTTTTATTACCTAATTCCTTTATCTGCGCTACATACGTATATGTGATTACATTCCACACATATATATTTTCGCATCTATATAGGGCGTTCACAACAGTAGTTAGTTTATCATGTACTCAAATAGTAAAATAAAACTGTACAAATTATTTACTTTTTGAAATAATACCATATCAATTTCTTTTTACTTCACAAATATCAAATCAAACAAGTTGCACGAAAACTGTTCCCCGTAAATTCGACTACACTGCCTGATGCAGAGTTAATTAAGAAATAAATGGAATACGTGAGACTAAAGGAATATATATAAGTGTTATTATAATTTAAGTTTAAGTATTTTCTGAATTACCTACACTTGACTTTAAAGATGAATTTGTACTTATAGCTCTTATACTTGTACTTATTAGTAGCTAAAGCTTAACTTTAAATTTCAAAAGAAAAATTGCTTGAAGATTAGAACATTAAAAATATTCTATTGATGAGCAGCGTCAATCATTTGCTTAGATATTTGTTTAAACATAGTACGGGTTCTCAGACTCCATGAACCTAGCGTTATGACCCAAACGATTTAAGAAATTTAATGTTCTAAACAACTAGATAAGTAACTGATGGGCGCTTCTCATCAATAAAATATTTTTAATTTTTAAAGTAATTTTTAAGTACAATAAATATGCGTATATAAGTATTTTATCAGTCAATCTAGCTTTTATAATACAAGATTAGTTTGAAGATAGCGTTGGCGTATGTCAGATGTCCGATATATATTTACGAATTACATACTCTCACCGCAGTGAAAATGAATCCACTTATCCACCTACTTAAAGGTGATGTAAATAAACCATCACCAAGTAAAATTTAATTCATCACCTTTCACTTTCGAAAGAGAACCATCCATTCCAATTGCCAGTAAAAAGTAGTTAATTTACTCTAAACTGGATAAAATAAATAACATCGAAAATAGTATTTGCAATCTAAATTACATGGTCGTTAATTTGCAAATAAAAAATAATTGAGGTGGTCTGCAAACCGATGACTTTACGCGACAGTTCATTAAAATGAAACGTTCGGAAAAGCGTGAAATTTTAAAACGACCCCAGGTGATTGACACATTCAGTATTTGATTTATGTTATGGATATAATAAGTAGTATTGAAATATCTTTTGTCCGTGGTTTATTTTCTCTTATTTCATTTCTATCATATTTTATTCTTTCTTTTTCTTCAGCCTTATGAAGTCCATTGGCAAACGAAAGCCGGGGAGGCATGAGCGCTAACCTAACTGGTTTAAGGCAGTCCGCATTCATCCTCTGCCAATCATTTTTCTCAAGTCGCTGGTCCATCACAGGTCATTTTAAACTTACGCCGTTATTTCGGCGGAAAGATTCGTTATGGAGGATTAGCTCCAGAGGCATCACGTGACCCTCTCATACCACCTGACGCAGGTTACCAATTGAAAAAGATGCTTCGGGCTTCACCTGTTTCTAATCCGTAAGTAGCCAACGTCTAAATGCCACCTCTACAATCACCAGATTGTGATGACGGCGAGTTTCGTGAGGGTAGAGGAGGCGTGATTTTGTGTTGGTCATCGTAATGGGGATTCTCTCGCTCGGTAACATGATTACGGCCATGATACGGAGCGAAAGCGCATGGAACTGCACTGTCTTTATTATGCGAGCAAGTTATGCTTGCGAAGGAGATCTTACTTAATAGATTTATAATCTTATCTTCTTAAATAGATCGACTTAAATCCTCAACTTAGCCAATATAATATATCACACGTCTGAAGGACGTTGAATATTTAAATTCAATTGTCAGAGTGCATTTAATAATTCGTGTTTAAAACTAGTTCCTAAAACTAGCTCGCATAGTTCTGTACTGCATATAATAGACGTCTCACTATAGTGTTCCAATTTAGTCTAATTCATATTCTGTCGCCTGACTTCTGGTTCGTTTCGGAGGTGAAATTCCTGGTCTTTGGATTAGTTAGCCAGTATTATTCAGATAAAAGGCATTGTGAATTATAGGATAAGCATTGGACTGATATGATCAATACGTGAATACTTCTATAAAAATGTGAAGATGGATAAAACTATTTTTAATTAGGTGCCATCCGAGATGGCGGATAGCGTTTCGTTTCACGTTTTTCACATAAAACCTAAAAATTACATTTGAAAAACTGTACTAAAGGTTAAAGATACGTTTCGTTTTGTATAATTGCCGAATATTTGGAAATTTATTAAACATATTTAGACGCAACTCCGGCAGCCAAAATTACTTTGGGGGATTAAAACTAACTCCCTTAAGCCCCCTACACCACCAATACCTTCAAATTCACGCGACTCGTTGTAAAATCCAACCCTTTGCTTTTACTTAACAAGAATGTTATGTGCAAAACAAAAACCGAAATATTTTTACCGTTTAATAAGCACTACAGACTTTAGGAGCTTATAAAATAGTTTCTACTTAAGGTCAGACATCACAAATTTAATCAAGTTTTATTACCTTAAATCTTGTTAATTACAAATCTAAAAGGCATGGTTGTTAGTAGTTAAACTGTATAGCCGAGTTAACAGAAAGTTATTGTGATGTTGTGGTACAAGTTTTAAACGCTAGTTTTATTTAACCGCTATTATTTTCAAATGACTTTCAAAATATTCAAATACCTAATCAGCCTTCATCTATTTACCTTAATTTATGATATCATCTGTAGTGTAGGTATATGGATTACTAGCTAAGTCATTAAGAGATCTTAACACCCGCGGTTATTGCTATACTTCTGCAACCACGGGTATCATCGCGGTAGAAAACAGTAGCCTAACTTACTCTTTATTACAACAGCTTTCTGTCAATGAAAGTCCCGTCAAAATCGGTCCAGCCTTTCCAGAGAGTAGTTTTTTACAATTTTTGTGTTTGTTTGTTCCACAAACAAACACAAAAATTGTAAAAAAAAATGTTATTTTATTAAATGTACCATGTATACATGTAAATAAATAAATAATATTTCTTTGCCTATTTTATATTAACTTTTTTTAAATCTTTATTTATGGAGCTTACCCACAATTATGACTATGTCGCTCTATATCAACCTTCATAAACGGCCGGATGGTGTAGTTTGACAGATGGCTGTCATGGTAAAGAGACTAAGGAATCGAAAAATCTGTTATAAAACTTTAAATGTCGTTTCTCTCTATTTTCAGGTAAGATACCTAGTATGTTTATTAAAATACTGTAGTTTATAGTGAAACTATGAAGATATATGTCTAAATAAAAACTCTCTATTTTCAGAGCAACGCAATAGGTTTTATTTTGCCGATTCCTAATAATCCCGACTAATTGTCTTATATACATACATATGCATTTAGTAAAAATCGGTTATTTTAATATTACAAACAGACACTCCAATTTTATTTATCTGTATATATTAATACGTGAAGCATTGAAGTAGATATACCTATATGAATATAGTATATATTGGTCAAGTAATAAACTAACTACCCTTATTCCTAGAAAATGTTAACTTCTTATTGATTTAGGAAATTGTGGAAGGACTTAGTCTTATTTCTTTTACCTTGTGTAACATTGTATTTAGCGCACTGGTGGTTGAGAGCGACTATTAACTCTGTTATGGATGGGCAAACGATTTTTTTTTCTTGTACCTGTACTGGCCACTGAGCGAGTGTTGCTAGCAGTTGTTTTTTCAAAACAGTTAATAACCTTCAGTGAACTGCATTTTTTCTAGATATTTTCAAAGGGAATTTTTTATAATGACTACCGACAAACTGCAGATGAACATGACTAACACAAATACAGACAAAGAACTTATTATTTTATTGGTATTTTACAGTCTCAGATCATTTTTAAGATCTAAAAAATATTTTTGACTTTTATAACATACTTTAGAGAAGTCTACATAACGAATGCAAATAAATGAAAAGATGTATTTTAAAACGGGTTGTTCAGTAACGTAACTAACATTTTAAAATGAGACAGCATGGAGAGGTAGACTGCTCAACACGAGCCAGTACGGTGACATCAGAGCTAGACAGACGTGTTAGCATCGAATATTGTCGTTAGTAATAGTGTTAATTGGGTGTTCTTAAATCATGTACAGGTACTTATACATTGTTTACTTCAGTATTGTGCACACGATTTATACACATACCGACCTACATACATCTCGAACATGTTTCTAGACTCGAGAGTAGATTGAAACATAATTTTAAAGGAATTTATTGTAAAGAACATCTACTACTAAAGCTATGACACAGACAGTAAACTTGATAAAAACGTCTAAACGTACTTTTTACGGCAAAGCATTAACACTTTCAATTAGTCGACACTTGTTGGAATATGTTGAAGGTACTCTTATAGCTTTGATAATGCTGTAAGGTGAAACCGTTTACGTAAATTCATGTTAGTAAAAATAATATAAAATAAACAAAAAAAACTTCTTAAAGAACAGGCTTTTATTGAAATACACTAAAATAATAAAATAAAGTATTTCTTAAAAACTTTCACTATCAACTTACAATGTCATCACACAATCTACATAATACAAAAGCTTGTCGCGAGATTTCAGAACCCGTATTTACTTAGTTTGAAATTTTAAACAATATTTTTTTACGGAATAGGGGGCAAACAAGCAGACGTATCGCCTGATGGTAAGCGATTACCGCCGCCCATGGATATCCGCAACATCAGAGGTGTCACAAGTGTAGACATTTGGAGGATGGGGGGATGGGGAGAGTGATGGAACCTTCCCTCATCCCTCTCCTCCTTTGATATGGGCCTTTGGGATGGGCCTCCAGTATCCTTACTCACTCGGTGAAACGCAGCGCAGGCGCTATTTCAGACCGGTTTTCTGTAAGGCCGTGGTATCACTCTGGTCGAGCCGGCCCATGCATGCCGAAGCGTGGCTCTCCCTAGGTAAATAAATTGTAATCAATCAAATCAAGTTACTTAATATACTCTCTTATGTACAAAGGTAAAGCTTTCGTTAAAAATAAAAGCTTGTAAAACTTAAAATTAAGTTTATCTTAATAAATAGAAGTATACCAAATCATAAACATTCATAGGCTACAAAATAAACCATGTGCATTTATAAAATGTTAAAAAAAATAACTGATAAAGTTTTTATTTAACAATGTTAACATATTCTTATTCATATTTTCCTCTCAAGTTTACGTATTCACAAGTTTACGTCTCCAAGTTCGACACTGATGAGGTCCTGAGCATACGAACTACAAAGTTGCATACATGTTTAGAAGGTACTTTTACTACCAACGAGATTGTTAAAAGTTCTGCGCGAATATAATGTGAGTCTGAGCTATGTGCAGTATGAGTGTTGAGGAGTTACTAAATGGGTTTATTTTATATAAATCATCTCAGGAACTTTTTTTGAAGCATTCCGTGTGGGTTTACTTCATAAAATCCACTAGGCAAGTTTGTGGTTAGAAGAAAAAAATTAGAGCACTATTAAAATTAAATGGTAAGAAAAAAGGATAAACAATAGGAAAATTGATATATTGCTTATAAGAGTGGGTTGTGAAATTACAAAACAAGAATTATTAGCTAAAGCTAGTACAGGTTGCTCTAACCTAAAAAACTGAACTAAAAATATTAAACTTAGCCTTAAACTGTATATTGTGCTGTGACTGTGCCTATATGTTTCTTCTACTGCACCTTCTATTGTTTACTTGTGATTGTTAGATAAAAATACAGAATAACCTGTTACACACAAGTCGACTGGTTACTACCCCAGTACCACAAAAACAATCACTTCATACTATGCAAACAATATAAGTGCCTGCCTTCCAAATAAGGTTCATACCTGTGACTTGGGAGCAAAATTAATTACTTAGACACCTATTACATTATTACTTACATATTATTTTCATCATAATCGACAGCCTTCATTAGTCCACTGCTGGATACAGGCTTCTACGTAGAAAGGTAGCGCTGGCCCACGCTGGGCAAATGGGTTGGTAAATGAAAGCATGAGCAGAATCCAAGAGTGGTGGTCACCATACTCATTTCGGATGCAGACAATGCAACAATGCAGCATGGTGACCCACACCATGGTGGCCTAGTGATGCTTCTGCATCATTGGGCCTCCGGTCTCGCCAACGCCAACGCCAACTCACCAACGAAACACGTCAGCACGAACGCTGTCATTTTTGTTTCAAGTTTTCTTTTTTTCCGTTCTATTGTCCTGTATAGTCAGTTCTAATGGTACCTATGGGACGGGGATAGGGATGGTAACACTTTGAATTCTTATCTCTTAGTCCATCACTACATATTCTATAAATTCCTTTTTTTAAATACTAACATATTTTGATATACAAAATAATATAACTCAACATTAAATAAATTTTCTCTCCATAAATTCTTTCATCCCATCTAACGTACGTATTCGTTTCCTTAATCGTGGATTTTTCCAAGAGGAAACTTTTACCCACTTCAGGTATCAGTGATGCCACTGGATCACGCGATATAAAGTACGAGTGTTTTTATTGTTAGTTTTCATTTGTAAAGTTACTTACTCGCAGGTTCTTAACAAATACACAAGCTGGTCTGTATGACTATATTCACATCACACATCAAAGCATTTCATAATCTACTTCTGGATGGTAGAGCCGATTTTAGCACGAACAGGCCGACCGGGGTAGTAGTACCCTTTCGGAGAAGACTAACCTAAAGTGCTAGACCGGAGGCCCAATTATGCAGAAGCATCTCAATAGACCGCCATAGTGTGGGTCAATATGCGGCATTGTTGCGTCGTATACATTCACAATGAAAATGGTGACCACTACTCTTGGATTCTGTTCATACTTTCCGTCAGGCAAAGTTGAGTCACTTTTGCAGGTCCGTACATAAAAAATACGACTCCTTCGAAAGGTGATTTTGACCTACTGTTACATGCTGGTTGGATGTTTGGGTTTGTTTCAGGTTTCCTTTTTTTGCATGGATTGTTATTTTGCGTAGTTTGCTGACTTAGCCGCCTCATATGACACCCATGAGATGAATAGTGGTGATAAACTGATGACATTTTGTATTATTGATCCGTCAACACACGAACTATATCTATATTAACAAAAAAAAAACAAAGTAGACTGTCTTTAGAGAAGATATTGTTTATTCGATGACTTGAAAGAATTCATATAATTTTATTAATGTCATTAATAATGCTTTTCTTGTCATACCCAAATACTTATTTATTGTCTTATGGTATGCTGTTTCTGGTGTAGGTTTAATTATGTTTTTACGCAGTAAACCACACCAATACATCGAAACTGTTATCATTGGTGATTCATCCTTAATAAATTGGATATTTATTATTATTGTTTCTAAAACTAAACCAGCTGGATAGTAGTAACAATCTGAATAAGTGTTACATACTTAACTGACGTCAAAAAATATTTAAATTAAAAAAAAAAGGTGAGAAGATTAAGCCATGCAAAAAGAGAGACTGCAAAGGATGTAACTGCGGTATTTAATCATGAATATAATGTAATTGATTTTCCGCTGCTCCGGTAGAGTTAAATGCTCGAAATGTGTTGAGTAGAGCGAAAGTTAGGTCATTAAATAATTCTATAATTTAAAATACGGCTATTGTGATCGTAACAATAATATTACTTGAACAAATGAGGATCACAAACTATTAACGTAACGTGTATTAGTTAAACTATCTTTAAATAATGTAAGCTTAGTAACCTTTACACTTAAAGAAAAGAAAAATAAATTATTAAAAATCATTATTGAAATTCCGTTTATTAGTGAAATTAGTACACTATATGTGAACTAATTTCACTAATAAACGGATGATGTAGCTGTATTTATTACTGTGAAATCAAAATATTGTAAAATCGAAGTTGTTCTACAAAATAATGCTAAGTTTCTTCTTTCGTCCTTGTGTGTTGAAACTAAATAAAGATTTCAATTACAATGCAAGTGATTAAAAGAAGACTTTACAATAGAGGCCTGGATATATACAAGCTACGAGGATTCCAAGAAACCCGGATGTGCGCGAAACGCAAAGAAAAAACTTTTGAAACGTCTGTTACACAAGTTAATAAGAAAGCCAACAAATTTATGTTGCAGAACAACATTACGATTTTTTTATTACATTACTTATTAAATAGGTATAATATACGTATATGTAGGATATTATCCTATTTAAAGACAGGTAACTCTTTAATCAAAATGATGATGCTCTCGGAATATATGAGGTCAAGGTTTCGCAGACAACTGGTGTCAACCTGCGACTGTGACTTTTACGCTTTAACGCAGTAAACTTTGATAATGCCATAGACCTAACCGGTTTCGCCCTATGGCCTCAGATTTAATAAAAAAAGGTAGATAACGCATCGACTTATTCTTATTGAAGCAAAAAAAAAGTAGCGTAGTTCCAGGTAAACACACACAATTTGTCGATAATTGTACGATACTGACGAAAAGTAGTTTAATAGAAAAATGAGTGTTTACTTGGAACTACGCTACTTTTTTTGCTTCAATAAGAATAAGTCTATGCGTTATCTACTTTTTGTTTACTTTAAACTACGCTACTTTTTTCTGCTTCAACAAGAACAAGTCGGTGCGTTATCTACCTTTTTTTATTTGATCTGAGGCCATAGGGCGGAACCGGTCAGGATTAAAGTCAATAAAAATAGTGGAATAAGTACAAGTGACTTTAATTCTACAATGAATTTAAACAGAACCTTCCTTATGTTACTACTTCTGGAACTCTAAAAACCTTCTAAGACATACCACCAAAAGAATTTTGATTTCGTATCAATAACTATCGATTCTCAAGCTTTGCTAACGGGTGATCCGTGTGTCAGACTACTAAAGGATAGAGATAAAATCTTGCAAGGACGGTCAACCGGAACTACGTAAATCTAGCTACTGTTCTTTAACTCGAACGGAGCGGATTTAAAACTGTCTCCGCTGGCGTCTAATGACGCTATTTCCTTCTTGACAGATTTCCCAGTTGAATTAATAATAACAATCTATACTTACCCAAAAACTGTTGACTTCGTGGAACGAAGTTGGAAAAAGCTTTTTAATAATGAAAGGAGAATACAGTACTTTCTATAAAGTTGTCGTATAAATAACTTACATTTAAAGTTTTTATAGACAATTATTCGTTAGAAGAAAATGCTGACTTTGTATAGAATCTGATAACAAACGTCTATAGTTGGTATTTATAAATTGATTATCGATTAACTTATTAAATGTAAATAATAAGACCAAAGGAGTTTCCTTTCTGTCTGCTTATTTATATTTAGTTGGAAACTTGCTAGTACTAAAACAACAATTTGAACAGAAATAATGATTGATAACAATTCATTGAAACAATACACGCATAGTATAGGCTTAAGCGTTCGCCGCGCAGCTTTCTATTTTGTAAAATGTTGTGAGTTCTTATCCCACATGGAACAACACTTCGTGTGATCCACGAATTATTGTTCTGTTTAAGGATATGCCACGTCCACAACAAAGGATTTATTCCTAGTCCAGGAGTTGTATTTTATAAAAAAAAGATACATGTAAGTAGTTCAAACCATTTTTTTTTTTTTTTATATTTGGCCTTGCCATAATGACTCTACTCTGCCTGATGGAAAGCATGAGCAGAATCCAAGAGCGGTGGTCACCATACTGCGAATGCAGACAATGCAACAATGCAGCATGGTGACCCACACCATGGCGGGTTAGTGATGCTTCTGCATCATTGGGCTTCCGGTCTCGCACTCACCAACGAAACACGACAGCATGAACGCTGTCATTTTACGCTGATCTTCTGTGCGAGGGTAGTACCACCCCGGTCGGGCCGGCCCGTTCTAGGCATAAATGTTATATTTTCCATTGTTTAAATTAAAAAAAGGGTGAATATTGTTTCAATTAAATTTCAACCTTCGCATATGCCAATATCTGTACTAAAACCACACTTTACAGCCGTAGTAATATAGCCTATAGCCCTAAGCAAACACCGACGCCACACTTCGTGAATTCATTTAAAACATTACCTTTTCCCGTTGAAATTGTATGCAAACTTAAACCCGTAAAATAAGTTTTATATTACAATTAAATGTACAATAAATACCGCATTATGGCGGCGAGTGTTACCAGGCTGGAGAATTTTACACCAAGGTGTAATAAAGTGGAAAACTTAAAGCCGTAAAGTAGTTATAGTGGTTATTATGACTGTTGAAAGACCGAGGGATTTAGAGATAGGAGTAAACTATAAGTTAATAAAGCCTTTACAAGAATATGAGCATGAGATCGTAAAGTGAATTTGAGAACGTGAATTAATATGTGTTTGTGTTACCATGGCGCTTAGTATCCACTATTGTCAAAAGGACATTCTCAGACGCCCATTAATACAAAAACCTTGTAGGATACAGAAGGCAAAAGCAGCTCGCCGAGTGAAAAGCGACTACTACCCACGTTTTTCTTTGTAGAAATCCCCCCGGATACCTGCTAGTGGCTATGTTAGACTTGAACTGACTAAAACCTGCACGCTATCTCGGGTAATAGAACCCGGGGAGCCAAGTGCACCCTTGAAAGAAATCCCTGGAACCCCGTCGTACATCGACCTACCTTAGGTTTGTTTGTCGATGCTTCTTGTTCAAAAAAGAGCGAGCGTACATTGTAGCACCGTCACCCCGCATTGCTTTTGCTTGGGTGACAAATGGTCTTGCTTATCACCGTCAGCCCATAGCTGGTCTTTGAGCTCCCCCATTTGAGTTAAGAAGGTGTGGATAGGTCTACAGTAACCTCATGCACTCGTGAAAACCAAGTGGGTACCGTGAAACAAATAGGACGATTGATGTAGAAATGAGCCAGTAATAATATAACTAATATAAGAACTTGTTGTGAGTCGGAAAAAAAAGGGTAAAGCTTAGTGCTGTACCAAGTCGTATGGTGGTCTGGTATGGTCTAGGTAAAATATAAAAATTATTATTTGCCCAACAACGTTTATAAGTGAACAATGAGTGGGAAGTAGTACTGTCGTTGTAATATTTATTTTAATTTACTTATGTAAGCATCACTACTTTCCTAATAAACACATAATATTATAGTACTAGTTGAACCCTGCGGTGTCACCGCGATTATTGTCGTATTGCGGGTAACGCCGCGGGACAAAGCTAGTCTAAAAAATGTAGCCTAAGTTACTCCTTAGATCATCAGATATATGCCAGACAGACAATTTTATTTCTTTGTATAGATGTTAAGGCCTGCATACCTATTTAACTAAAAAAAGGCCATAGTATTTTCATAATACCATTTACTAGTACCCTTTGATATAAAGTATGTTCGAGTTCTTGTAAGATTTTATGAGTCTTCACTACAACGTTAAATTTGGAACCAGTTTGTAGTATTGGTACTTTTACTAAAGGGATCTGTTGATCCCTTTCGTCTTTAAAAAACTAAGAGTATACAGAGCTGTCTTCCTGCCTTCACTATTCAAGTTAAGAAAGTTCTTGTGTGATATTTAGTTATGATGATAATGAGCGGTCAATCTCAACGGCCACCAGTCAACTACACATGACATGTAAAATGTATAAGTATGTACGCGAACACAGGTGCACTCTCTGTTTCTACCCTCCACAATCCGGAGATGCGTCTATCCTATACGACCTGGCAGAGGAACGCAGGAATGACGATTTTACGAGTTCTTAAGACCCTAACTTCTGACCTGTGCTGTGGTATATCATTTCTGTAGTCAAAAAACTGTATAGCTCTCTTTGGTCCGATCCGGGAATAGAACCTGAGACCTGTTAAGCAGCTATACGCTACTTGCTAGTGGTAGTACTTGATTATAGTAAAAGAGCTTGGTAAGCACACTAACGAAAGCTTTCAAATACATATCTCTGAATATCATGACAATTGACGGCAGTCAACCTAAGACCACTGCCAGTGCGACCTGGTTTAAAACGTCATCGTTAGTCAATTCAAATATTTAAATAACTTTACCTTACTCTATCACTGTCATTTATCGTGACTGTGTTTCTCGTAAAACTTTTTTAATTCCTGTATTTAAAAAACGATGATAGAAAGACAAAAATAATTGTGCTTAACAATTGTATTATACTTGTACAATACTGGTTGTAATTGTACAATTGGCAAGACAATGAACTGGATTTGTATAGACAGTAAACTTATATATCTAAACTCCATTCGTAAATTACAAAACCTCTGATAAGAATATCTCAATTGAAGTGCGTTGCCGATTCTACCGAGAGAGGAAGCTGTCAAACGCCAAGCGTTTGTCGGTAGCATAGTTTTTCTTTCTTCATTACTTTTTTTAATAAGTTCTTTGTTAGTGATTAAATGCAAACGGTTGTATTCATAGCATTTCATAATATGGAGTAGGGATTATAAAAAATATGACTATCTTTTATGAGCCATATGAAAATTATAAAATAGAAAGTAACTTTGTGGTAAACCAGATATTTTAATTCTTGAAAAAGTCAATAAACTCTTCTTTACCGCGATAAGCAACATACATGCGGGCGGAACCACAACTTATAAAAGTGTTCAATGCGTCGTAATAAATTGTGATAACTTTTTTTTATTCTCCATTTTTCATCCTAGAGGGTGAGATTTTCTGTTGAGCTTTGAATAAGACTAAACGATGAGTATACTCTATATATATATATATATATATATATATATATTGTCCTCCACTCGGCAATTGTTGATCAGGCCGAGATACGCTATAATTGTTGATCCACCTTCTTGGCATTATTTCTAAGATAGTATCAACTGTATCGTCTTATACACGCAATATAAGTATTATACGCCTTGCGACGCTGTGCTTAAGCCTACGGCAAATACTCTAGCTCGTCATCAATTTACACGGCAATTGTAGCTCTGATAACGGTCAACTTTATGATACTTGATGATGCTTTGTTGATCAATATACACATCGTTTTGATCAGCATATGCCGCGTAAACTAGCATTTTAAAACACGGGGACCGGAGCAGCACTATCGGTAGAAAGGGACAGGTATATTATTGTTATAATAAAACTCTTAAAAATAATATGCGATAGCTCATTCGATTCGTAATGAGTGTCATGACGTCTAGAAAAATATTTTTAAGGATTTATTAGCGATTGTTATTAACAAAGTAAGAAAAGGAAAACAAGGTATTTAGTTTTTCGTTAGAAACTTAATACTAATATTTACGGAATTGTTGAAACTAAATCCTGAAAAACAAGGAAATTTCCGATGAAGTCCTAACTCTTGAAACTATTTCACCAATTTTGAAAATTATTTTTGTGTTCGAAAGGGTATGCTCATTTTTTGTAGGCACGTACTATGTTTTTAGTATATTTTCTATAGTTACACCGATATTTGCGTCTGGTAGTCATCATTTCATGATGATGAGCTGATGATGTAAGGTACAGCTCCTTAACGGTTAGGAGTTGGAGGATAAATCTTTGAATATCATATGTATGTTAACTTTAGTCGTATACTTTCAAATTATTTAGATAAGCTGATGATGGAAGGTATAACTCCCCAATGGTTAAGAGATGGAGGATAATCCTTCGATTTCATATGCATCTATAGACCTTTAGTTGTGTAGTTTCAAGTTATTTAGGTGAACTGATGGTAGAAGGTTAAACTCTTCAACAGTTAGGGATTAGAGGATTATTTTAATATAACACGTACTTATAGACCTTAATTTGTATTCCTTTGGAGTTAGAGGCTGATTCTTTAAATACCATACATAGAAATAGGAATTTTGGAATTTCTACTCCTAAGAGGGTGAAATAGGGTCTGAAAGTTTGTACGATGGTCCGTCATTTTTTAAGTTAGAAACATGAACATTTATCTTTGAAGTACTGATTAAAAATTATTAGATACGTATTTAAGCGTGCGTATTCTGCCGCAAATGGAGTGAAGTAGGGGTTGAAACTTTATATGGAAGTCCGTCATTTTAAGTTAGGAACATGAAACTTTATCTTTAGGCTACTGATTGAAAATAAGTTAAAACGTATTAAGGAGTTTCCGGAGATTCTACCCCTAGGGGGTGTAATAGGGGTTCACATTTCGTATATAGGTTAGTCTCGAAGTAGACTTTTGGTTACAAATAAATGAATACTTATATCACAGCATTTATGGTAATAAGCATTGATGGGAATTCTACTCCTAAAGGAGTAATATAAAGATCGAAAGCTTGTGTGAAAGTCAATTTTTTAAGGTATACAAATGAAAATTTATTTCCTAGACTAACAAAACAGTTAAAAAAAACTTTTTCAAGTAGATAGTTTTAAAAGGGTTTACAACTCGAAAGTGCATCCACGTTTACAAAAATCTCAACCAGAATGAATATTGAAATTCTGCTCTGACTACTTCGTGTATACCACGCCGTTTTAAAATATTAGTTCCCGTCGAATATGTTAATCAAACGTTGTGTATATTGATCAACAAAGTATCATCAAGTATGAAAACAGTGATCAACAAAGTATCATATATGAAAAAGATGACGGTTATTAGAGCTGCAATTGCCGAGTCAATCGAGTTAGAGAGTTTGCCGTAGACTTAAGCACAGCGTTGCAAACCGTATAATACTATATTGTGCCTATAAGACGATACACTGGACACTTCCTTAGAAATAGTACCAAAAAGGTGGATCAACAATTATTGCATATCTCGGCCTGATCAACAATTGGCGAGTAGAGGACAATATATATAAATATATAAATTTTCAACCCCTCTTTCATCCATTTTGAGGTAGAATATCCAGAAACGCTTAGATATGTAACCACTATTTTTTAATCAGTAGCCGTGAAATAAAGTTTCCTCTTTCTAACTTAAAAAAGGACGTACTTACAACAACATACAAACTTTCAACCCCTATTTCACGCCCTTAGGGTTAGAATATCCAGAAATACTTAAATACGTTTCTAGTCATTTTAATCAGTAGCCCAAAGATAAAGTTTCATGTTCAAACTTAAAAAATGACAAACTTCCATACAATCTTAAAACTACTATCTCACCCTTTAGGCGTAGAATATCCAGAAACGCTTAAATACGTATCTAGTCATTTTTAATCAGTAACCTAAAGATAAAGTTTCATGTTCTAACATAAAAAAAGACAAACTTCCATACAATCTTAAAACCCCTATCTCACCCCCTTAGGGGTAAAATATCCAGAAACGCTTAAATAGGTATCTAGTCATTTTTAATCAGTAGCCCAAAGATAAAGTTTTATGTTCTAACTTAAAAAATGACAAACTTTCATACAATCTTTAAACCCCTATTTCACCCCCTTAGGGGTAGACTATCCAGAATGGCTAAAATAAGTATCAACTCATTTTTTTACTTTTGGTAAAGTTAAATAGTACCTAACTATATCTGAATACGTACCTTTTTTTGTTTGAAGGCTCCTTAAGCAATTGAAGGCTCTTTAGGCAATAATACGTTATGCATTAATTCGTTAATTAATTGTGAAGCAAAGTGGAAACAGTCTACCATAGAAAAGACCCAATCGTGGAGAAGGTGGCCTCTGATTGGTCTGTTTGAATCGGATCAACAATAGCTGGTGTGGATTTGTATAAAAATGTTGTAAATAGTTCGTAATTCTGCCAGCAGAGGGGTTGGAATTGTTGATCCAGAGCGGAGCCACATTAGTACGCCGGAATACACATTAGATCAACAAAACCTGTTGCTGATCAACAATCGCCAACAGATCAACAATTAACTGACGCCACGTCGCGTCAGATCAACAAGGGCCGAAAAGAGATATCAATATATATATATATATATATATATATATATATATATATATAAAATAACTAAAATAGGTTTCCAAATTAGTTTATAAATGATGGAGTTACGAGTATGAGAAAAGTAGCATAAAATAAGGTAGTAGAGCCACGCCGACTTCGGCACAAACAAGTTGACTCAACCGGGCGACACCAAGCCTCTCATAAAAAACCAAGTTTAAATGACAGCATCTGTGCTGACGTGTTTAGTTGGTAAATGCGGGACCGTAAGGACAATTATGCAAAAGCTTTTGAATAGGCCGCTAGTGTGGGTTACGATGCTGACGCTGCATTGTCTGCATTCGCAACGAGTATGGTGACCACCACTATTGAATTCTGCTTATGCTTTCCGTCAAACTTTGAGTGAAAGAATCACTTTAAGTGATTCCACTCTGTTTAGAGTTATGCATATACAATTATACATCTCTAGACTTATACATAAAAATAATACAGGTTGTGGGGAACCTATCACGATTTAGACTTTGTGAATTAAAAATGAATGAATTATTTGAACTCACACAATTTTCTCATTGAATTAATCTCTACAAGTATCTTCATTCTAAAATAAAATTAAAATGTATAATTTCACTCCTTTAAAGCAAAGTTTTCTAGAAGTACCTAAATCAATCACCTCAAGAAAAACATGAAGTTTAAAGAAAAATAAGTGTTAACCTGAAACTTCCTCAGGTAATTCATCAGTGTATACTTTTAAAACTTAATGCCCTAGAAAGTTCCTTGAACACGCTTATAATGAAGTTGCTTTTCATTAGTAACACTTTAAGACGCCTGTGAAAGTTAGTTTACAAGAAACTTGATCTTGCCATTTTACTAATATAGATACCACTTGCGCTGATAAGCGTTCAAACTAAATAATTAATAATTATAAAGAGTAGGTACTCGAGATACTCCTTAATGTAAGAAATTCAAAAAATATTAAACTCCAGATCAAATTAACCTCAAAACCTGTTCAAAAGCATTGAAATTATAAGCAACCGCTATTATTAAGGAATCAGGTTTTGAAAGGTCAGACTCCTCATTAGACATTCAATTTAGGTAACAAAAATTCATTCAATTTCAATGTATTGATGACAGTCTTAAATGTGAATTTCAAAGCACCTCTTATCCTTGATTTACGAGGGCCAAGAAATTAGTCAATGACATTACCTGACGAAAATACGAAGAAGTCTGTTATGAAAATATTTATCGTAATTATAAACCTTTCAGAGGAGAACTGTGGCATAATAACCTCTATATTTTGATTTAAATACTGCTGTGTGAGGAGATTTATTATTTAGATATTGAGTACTTAATAAGAATGGAGACCGGCAAACGTAGTGTAGGATTTCTACAGGCCAGGTGGAGTGACGACTTGCGCAAAATGGCTGGCACGAGCTAGATGCGAGAAGCCTATAGGTGGAAAAGAATTAAATTAAATTTGTAATTTCTTGTAAATACTTATCTGTTTTTTTTTTCTTAAAAAGCGAGTTCAGTATGGGTATGTGATAAAAGATAGATATATTTTTCTAACTTGCAATTTATACGTACGTATATTTTTATATTACCTACTTCCATGCGTACGTCACTATTTTCATCGTCTTCGTATTTTCACGTCCTGGTATCATGTCCAGTTGATATTATACAAAATTGCGACCCTTAACTTTCGTATTTTCACCCCGAGCGTACTCTAAGTGTAACTTTGTGGTCAACCAAGCGTGGTCCGCAAATGGTCCGGGTAATTTATTTATTTATAGCCCGATAGTCAGCCTCTTTGTTCGAGGTAGATTATGGCTGGTTTAATTACAGTATTAATGTGTGCAGTTTACCTGCAATAATCTTCTTTGTGAAATTTCAATAATTGTTTAATCCTTTTAATAATTATTTTATTGCTTTTCGTGTAGATATAAGTTATTAGAGCCCAATCCTCCCGACTTTCTCTGATTCTCCCTAAAGTGAGTTGGGGAATCGAATTGGAACTTTTTATGGTATCTGAATTGTAAGTACCTATCAAAGGGCGGTGGCAGTCAGTTACCATTAAGTGACTCGTATGTCTGTAAGTACCTACATAAAAGCGTTGATCAACTAGGTGTTTCGAACTAGTTTCCAACTTCAACCTAAAGATATCGCACTCGTTAAAAAGAACTAGTAAATGTAGTTGTGCATTTTCACATTTGCATTGTGCATCGCTGGGAAAAATGTGTAAAGTGAAAGATACTGTACAAAAAGAAAAAGAAAACATATCTTTTAACATCGTGTGGTCCACATTAAGCAAGATAAGTTTACTAGCTAAATTAACGACGCCATATTCATTACGATCTCAACGGATTATGTGATTGGCACTAAAGTAAAAAAAAAAAAAAAAACATTCTCATTAATCATTTTCATGACAAAACGAACTTCATTCTGAGAAACTTAAACTACTACGTACTATAATGTATCGAATATTCTGTTTCTTGCCTATCGTGCTTACCTTAAAAAGGAAATATTAAACTTTAAATCACTTTTCTTATTTTTTTTTATTGGTAACTACTCTACTACCTATCAACACCAAAATGCGCGTATTTTTATATATATATACAACTAAGGAGCTTAATAATTAGTAAATTATAAAAATAAGACTATAAAAATGAGTGTAGAAATAAAATACTTGAACTGTTAGGGACAATGTTAAAATACAAAAAAAAGGATATTTTTTCATATCTCTTTATTTTTTTTTCTTCATTATTTTGTAAACCTCTTTTTTGTATGACATATGTACTTGAAAAAAAGAAGAAAACATTTACAATTCTACATTCAAAGCTAGTAATTCAAAAACCGAACTTTTGCCAACTGACACCGTCGCGTCGACTTGCAATTATTTTTGTGCTTTGGCACCACGACTTAGAGTAGCCCCTGATTTATATGTTGGCTTTCCAATTAGCCTGTGGTAGTTTTATTTATCGACGCTCTTTCCATTTCCCGCACTTTTGGCTTTACCGTTCACGAAGCTTTTAGAGGGTACGACGTGGGTAAGATTTTAGCGATTTACGAATTCTGCCCTCTTAGTCAAAATGCAAGTGTTTCACATCCATTTTCTTTCTACAATGGCTTACGTCTCTGTTCTCTTGCATGATTGGTTAATATTTCGACGTTATTCCCATGTCTTTATCAGTTTTAATAACGTTAACGTTTTGTAGAATGATAATTTGGCTAAGGGAAATGGTGTGTTTGATTTACCGTAGAAGGTGCTTTCAAGGTTATTGGACAATGAATAGAACTGAGATTTTTCTACAAAAAAAACCTTAAAAATAATTGAATCTTACGGGGAATAAAACATTTTATATCAATGGCAAAACATAAATGATAGATTATTACTGTAAGCAAAGTTCCACCAGGTTTTTAAATGCATTCGTTTCGATGGAATAAGCTATGGAGCGCTAAACAAACTGCAAGAAAAGTGTTAAAAGTTGGTTTCTTAACGCGTGAATACCTAATGACTTTTAATCAATTTTGTTTTACATGACTAGTACTTTAACAGCTTATCGTCTTCAGACAAACAGACAGAAAGACGGTGGCGTGTAAATTGTTTTTTTTTATAAGAACGTCGCGATCCATGAATCGTCGAAATTAAATTGCTTTATTTTCGTATCTATCCAAACGTGGTCAAAGGTTTTTCTTGTCCTTTCTCATGCAACGTTTGATCAACAATGACATCCATTCAACTTAAGAGTAAAGCACTGTTTGAAGTAAACAAGGGTGTTTCAAAAATATTGTGACTAACTTCACACATTGGGGTCTGATACCGAATTGGGTAGAGACAGTACAATAGCAAACAGACTGTTGATAAACCTACTAATGCATTTCTAAATGCCTACATCGTTCGTGATGTCATATTTCGTTGGTGAGTGCGAGCCTGAAAATTTTGATCAGTCGTTATTGTTAACACATTAATCTATATATAAAAATGAATTGCCAAAATGTATGTACATTGTTGCACCAAATTATTAGTTTTTTTTTTTTTTGTGTTCGATATTGATAGAACTAGGTTCGTGTGCAACAAAAAATTAAAAGATAACGGGAAAAGTTATTTTTTTTATCCGTGACGGGAAGCTAAGACTGATATGTCGGTATGTCGTAAATATGGCGGTGTGAAGTTCTCTCAATCATTACAGTAGATCACAGAAAGCACAATGAAAAAAAAAACAACAAAGCGAACAAAATCACAAGTAAAAAAGATGATTAAAATGTTTTAATAGATTACTATTTTATTAGGTTTTAATAGAATAATAAATAAATAAAACATAAAATATTAATAATTGAATAAACTTGAAAAAAACACATCATTGAAAAAAATAAAAATCATTAATCACAGGTGATTGCTATTTTATTTCATCCCTATGTGACACCGCTAGACTGATATATATTATGCGTACATCCTAAGATATAGAAGCCAAGTACACTAAGTACACTAAATATTAAAGTTGCCAGGTTAAAGCCAAATCCGTTTTAATTCCGTTTACTGTTCCAAACGTTCAACATATCTAGTCGCAATTTAGTCGGTTAGTTACAAAATTTTCACACTTTATAAATTAGTCTTTATCACTTATTTTTAATTATGTATGCATTAATATGCAGAAATAATGTTAATACATACAAAAAATTATGTAATTAATCGTAGTTAATATAAAAAAAAGTCCTGTGGTGTCGTGAGACACCGGATATGAACGAACTTCCTTATCATAAAATATAATAATACATGCAACTCACAGATGGCGCTATACAAAATTTTTCATTCACGCTTTTTAAAAACCACAAAATTGTTTCAACACTTTCATTTTATTTAAAATGTTTATAAAAATATATAATAAATAAATATTTCGGACATCTAACACACAACGCCATCCAGTCCCAAGCTAAGTAGAGCTTGTGTTATGGATACTAGACAACTGATACAGATTGTACGCTCCCACTGAGTTCGTGTACGCGGCCTAACTATCTAAATCTTAAAGTACTTTCGCTTGATATGTATATTAGTGATTTGAATGAACTATTCGTTAGTAAAAAAAGTATTCTTGTGTAGCTCATTTGTGTGAAAAAGTTTAGATGAATCATAGCATTATTTTTACATCATGTAGTATTTAATATCGATCAAAAGTTAATGTTTATAGTAGTTATTTAATTTATGGAATTCTCCGTTACAGTCTACTTTTCTCCTCTTTTTCTCATATTATTATATTATTTCGTTTTAGCTTTCCTAAAGTCTAATCGTAAACTTTCTGAAGCGTTCATTCATGAATACGCACCTGTGTCGCAGACAGCTGTTCATAAATTGTTAAAAGTCTTTAGATAAATCTTATTAATTTGTATATGGGACTTGAATTTCGGAGTTGATTATATTATCATTATTCTTCATTTTAACAACAGCAGACCTCTTCCACTATAAATTCATACAGTACTTCAGTCTTGCTTTTGAAGTTGAGATATGTATAACTATCCCAAAAGTATCCTAACGACCCAAACGACCTCTAAGTAATTGCAGCAAGGCGCGGTAGTTATTAAGTGGTATGAACGTGACATGGGAGATCTTCACCAACGATCCTCACATTTTCCGATCATTAGGAAAATGTCACCGACGATGAGAAAATAAATGAAAAAACTTTTGCACCGACGTTTCATAAGGACCAGAGCCAGTGGATGAAATTATTAATGGAATGAGAAATTTCTGGATGGAAAGAGTAACTTTAATATTATAGAAACTTACTTTGTAAGAAACAGATTCAGTAGATAAGTTATTAGAAACAGGATATTTATGTCGTGTTATTAGCAACAATCATAGACAAAAACCTCCTTACTAAGGAGATGCTTATGTCCAGAGATGTACAGATGGATAGATGACCTTTTCGTATAACTTATTAAGTTAAAATAAAAATAATAATAATAATAAATCTCTTTATTGTACACCAGCTTATAGAAAATATAAGATAAACTTAAAACTAGGTACAAAAAAGTATGTACAAGTGGCGGCCTTATCGCTCCAAGGCAATATCTTACAGGCAACCATGGCAATAACGATGCTAAAGTGAATTAAACAAAAATTCTGTATTTGAAAAATAAAAGTGTAAAGTTGTGGGGGATGGTATGTCTGTTGTGAGTTGTTACAGTTACTTGTATCAGATATGCCGGACTGATTTCTGAACTTATAAGGTTCATTTTCAATTGGTTAAGTATCTGGCCGTATCAATAGTGGCATCAATGTCAAACATTCACAATAATATATGTCTGACAGTTGATACAAAAACTGAAATAGAATCTACTACTTTCTTGTTTCTTTCAAGCAGTGATTTGATAATATTAAAAAAATATATAAATTATAATATTGTATTTTAAATTTAAAACGTAACCTCAAAGCTGCTATCTGTGGAACATCAAGATAAAACGAAAGAAATCGAGTCAGTCCTCGATGTCTATTTTCAGTACAGTAGTAAAAATGTTTTAGATACTTTAAAAAGAACATTTCATAAGGACAGAAAAATAAGTTAAAATGAAAAGACGTCTAAAGTTCCAAGCGATATTGGTGTATTTATATAGGAAAACTTTTGGAGAAAATCAAAGTAAGTACTTTCTGTTTCTTCTTGTCATCATTGCAGATTTGCCCATATATTTTTAAAACTGGAATAAAATTTTGATATTGGCGTACAGTGTTATGGCTTATACTTAATATCAAATCTGCGTTTCTGAGCTTTCGTTATTTTACTTTTAACTTTGTGGGGGAACGGATGTCATGTCCCACCAACACAAAGGGAGGATCCTCCGACCAGGCGAGGTGATCATGCCTGGCGGGCCACTGCCCCTTGTATCTGCGGTCGATGGCGATATGTGTTTGTTGCCGCTGTATGTGGAGGTCGCCACATCACTCCCCTCCAAGACCGGAGGTCGATATGTGCTGAGTCAGCTGTCTGTGCTCTGTTGCGGAGCTTGCCAGTGCCAGGTGTAGTTCCAGTGAGTCGGAACTGAGTGCCGCAAGTTCCAGTGAGTCGGAACTGAATGCCGCTAGTCCCAGTGAGTCGGGACTGTAGTCCGCTGATCCCAGTGAGTCGGGATGGCGCGCGGTGCGCGGTGCTGCGGTGAGGTCCCCAGTGAGTCGGGGCGGTTGCTGCGTAGTGGCTGGCTGCTGCATAGACGGGAGACATATGCTCTGCTTACATGAACCGTAGCTGCAGTGTGCTGTGCCTGGACGCTGATGAGGCCGTAGGGGTAACCAGGCTGGAGCGGTCGCTTCCTGCGTGTGGTGTATCCCTGTTGAGGCCGAGGTTGCTGGCTGGCTGAGACTTGCTGTGGGAGTGAACAAGATGGTGGCGTGGTAATGCTGCTGCTGAATCTACTCCTTCGAAGGCTGCTTCCAATCACGTCGGGTTCACCACTGTGGGGGAACGGATGTCATGTCCCACCAACACAAAGGGAGGATCCTCCGACCAGGCGAGGTGATCATGCCTGGCGGGCCACTGCCCCTTGTATCTGCGGTCGATGGCGATATGTGTTTGTTGCCGCTGTATGTGGAGGTCGCCACAACTGACTTAAATTTACTTTTTTAGCTTTTAATCTCATAATGGTATTGCATTTTTTCTGTAATATTCAAATTCTGAAACAGCAAAGAAAAAAATATACCACTCTATGGAACCAGTTCATTACATAGACTACTTTCTGAATAATCCAATACAAAAAAAAACAAATTGTATTCAGATCTTTTCCCAGAGGCAATTAACCACAAGCCTCGAAATTTTTACAAAACCAAGCCCATTGTTATATCTACAAAAAATAACGTGGATTAGTCCCTGGGTAAATTAATTAACAAAGTCTAAACAATGAATGGTATTGCTCGGCGTTCCCTAAGACCGTATATTAAAACGGTCTATTGTGGGACCTGTAGTGGTATGAAATAAAGCCACCACACACACAACCACCTTTGTTAACCGTTTATTTTTCTCTTCTGTTTTAGTTCACTGAATGCATCGGGAATTGATGTCTTATGGTGTCGACGCAATGTTTATAATTTCGTGTAGATATTTTCTAATTCAAAAACTTTTTAACAAAATTCTTTATATCAAAACAAGAACATTACTAAGGCGGCCTCGCGGAAACATGACGTACTGTACAAGGTGAGACGGTTCTTCACGCCCGAGCATTAGTGTCTTCTTTATAAGACCCACGTACGCTCGTGCGTGGAGTACTGTTCTCATCTTTGCTATGGATCCGCGTAGTATTTGCTTGATGCTCTCGACCGGCTGCAGCGGGGAGCAGTCCGCATTGTCAACAGTCCCGATGCCACCGAGTTCCTTGAGCCTTTGCAGTTGCGAAGAGATATCACCTCTACGGCATCCCTCTACCGCCTTACCATTGAGAGTGCTCTGAAGAGCTCTTCCAATTGATCCCACCTTCTCCCTACCTCTACAGAACAACACGTGCTGGCCTTGGAAGCCACCGCCTTAGAGTCGTAGAAATACGCTCTCAAACCAAATGGTTTGGTTCTTCCTTCCTGTGCCGAGCAGTTAAAAACTGGAACTCACTACGAGCGCACGTGTTTCCCTCCCACTATGATCCCGGGTCTTTTAAGCGGGGCGTGAAAAAGCATCTCATTAAGCCGCCATAGTGTGGGACGCCATCCTGCATTGTTTGCTTTTGCAGTGAGTTTAGTGGCCCCCACTGTTGGATTTTGCTTGAGCTTACCATCAGGCTGAGCAGAGTCACTTTGGCAGGTAATTTATAAAAAAGAAGATAAATCGATCACGAAAGAACATTTAAATAACAAGCTCAGTAAAAATATGCAAATTTCCATCTCGAAGAAAGTCAGTCAGTTATAGAAATTATACCATTCGATTTCATCATTCTAATCGAGTCGAAAAAACTCAACGGATTTCTATAGTAAATTACCCAATCACCGAGTTTCTATAACCTCTACTTTTAAAGTAGAACAAATCTAAAACATAGCAAGCATTTGATTGATAATGTTACTGATGAAATCGATTTGCTAAGTACTCGATATAATTTTAAAAATCTTTAATCGCCGCAAGTCATTCTCGAAATTTTTTATTGAAAGTCAGTGTAAGAAATTTAAATCCAGTAATGCTTAAACCACAAAATTTTCAATTGACATATATTCCTGGTATTATTGTATAGTTATTCATGTATTTAGATTTTAAGTATTGACATTTATTTTCATTGTCATTTTAGCTCAATCCTGACGAATGTATTCCCATTTAAAATAGTAATAGTTGTCCCCTCCATTTGTGTCCAAATGATTGTATATGCCTTTGCTTCCAAACTTTTAAATACAAAATAAGTAAAAACTCGTATATATCACTATAAATGAATTGTTTTTTTAACATGATATATAACGTCTTGAATGAAATACTAGTTTTGTGTTACGCTTGAGGATTGACAAATGTATGTACATATATATTAATTAAACATCTACGTTTGTCTAGTTGACAATGTTATAAATACAAAGAATGGTAAATATATACTTTTATAATTTGTTTGTTTTTATAAAATTTGTTTTATAAAAACAAACAAATTTATTTAAAAGGCAACTAGGAATTGGGTAGAAAAGATTAAGTGTTTGTTTTTTTATTTTGTTTTTATAAAAATTGTTTTATAAAACAAACAAATTTATTTAAAAGGCAACTAGTAATTGGGTAGAGAAGAGTTAGCTGTTTGTTTAAGTCAATCATAATCTTGGAACCGCAAGTTTATTTTTATTTCTCTTATGATACTTCGAAAATTCAAAAAATTACATATATACTTAAAATATGTAATTTTTTGAATATTTTAAAAAATTACTAACCAGATCTTCAATTCAATCACAAGAAAGACGTTTCTAGTGTTTGTGATCAAAAATATTTCAAAACTTAATTATTTTACTTTTTTAATAAACGTCATGCAAAAACTAACCTAATGCAGTGAGTGTAGAAATTACTTTCTGATATTCAAAGTGGATAGTGACCGCATACAATAAATGGCCAATATATATTCCTTAGAGACTTATAAAAAACAAAGTATACTGAAATATTATGTGTGTGTCTTTCCCACGTCGATCCTGATTCTTTTAAGTGGGGCGTAAAAAAGCCAGCATTGTGTGGGTCACCATGCCACAATTAGGATGGTGACCACCAACCAAGGATACTTATGCGTTTTATCAATCTTGGTCATTTTAGCAGACATTCAAAATTTAAATTCGAGCCTCAATAAAATGGTGTCTATGTAAGTAATAAAATTATTGCCAGTATATATAGTGAAGTCGGCTGTTAAGGTGCGTTAGTTTAACTCTCGTTAAACCGTACCCGGTTGTTCTATAACTTCCAATTTGGCTTGTAAACCCGGTGTTGGTGCCGGGTTCACAAGCTGGGAATAAATTGCCGCTGGAGATTTGAATTTAAATTAAAATTTCTATCTTGATGCGTAAGCCGTGTAAACGATACTTTGTTTTTTTTAAGCCAATGAAATTGAATAAATCTGTATATTTGCCGTTTTTATTAAACACTTAATTAAGTTCATTTTCCGTTATGGTTTAACTTGTTTGCCGATTATCATAAATTACAATTACCGCTTTACCAGGTGTACATAAACGAAAAATTAAGCTCTAAAGGGATAGAAAAATAAATATGATTGAAGATTTCATTATCATTAGGTTCATTGAAAGATGCAGATATTTTTCATTAGCGTTATCACAACATGCTTGACAAAAAATGAGTGAGGCTCATTAATTTCCAAGAGTTGAAAGATTAATGACTTAGTATAACGATATGGCTTGGAATGGAAATGGTAAAATAATTACAACTGCATTAATAAAATGCATTCCTACGTGTTCTAAACGCACTATGCGTAAAGACTACTTAGTGACAACTTAATCCGAAAATTAGATGACGTTGTGTGTCAGAATGCCGAATATATTTTATATTTTTAAAAGTAAATATTACGTAAAAAACTATTTTTTAAATTTAATTTTGCAAAATAAATTATTTTTTCCGGCTCTACTGGAGCTCTACATTAAATCCTTTGACAGTTTGTCTTTCAAAAACAAGACATTGGCAAAATTGTGGTCACACGCAAAAAACGTTAAAATGTATAAAAGAGCTAATTAGTATGTTTAGTAAGAGATTAACAATTTATTGACGGATCAAGAAAATTTTAGACGAATGATTTTGATTTCAGAAATAAGATAATACCTACGCTATCTTGTTGACAACGATGACAACTTATTTGTGATCCATGTATTTCATTGTAATCTAAAAATTAAATTAACTTTTCAATGTAATTTTGTTAAATCTGGGAATTTAAAATGTTAATGTCGGTGTATTTACAGCCAAAAAGATACAAAAACAATCCCTACAATAAGCTATCTCATTGTAGGGATTGTTTTTCTATCACCAGCCGATCTGCCATTGTCCTTTATCTTTTTTTTTATGGATTTGGCATGCAAACGAGCAGACGTATCGCCTGATGGTAAGCGATTACCGCCCGTTGACACCTGCAAACACCAGAGGCGTCACAAGTGCGTTGCCGGCCTTTGGGGGATGGGGAGGGGAGATAGGGGGAGGGGCTTTGGGTTTTGGGCCTCTGGTATCCTCACTCACTCGGTGAAACACAGCGCAAGCACTATTTCACACTGGTTTTCTGTGAGGCCGTGGTATCACTCCAGTCGAGCCGGCCCATTCATGCCGAAGCGTGGCTCTCCCACGGTTATCATTCAATTATATAACAATTCAAGTGATGCCAATCAATGGTATAAAACAGTATACTATAAATTTTAAATACATTATCATTTTGATTTAATAACCGGGCTTTTAGTGAATCTTCTCGTATATCCGAATAATATTATTAATATGAACAAATAATTTTGAAACCATCTCCACCTTTACTAACATCGACGTGTTCCAACGAATATATCGCTGTGAAAAAACTTGAACGTGCAACAACGCTGTAAATACCAATTTAAACCGTGTATGTAACTGCAACTAATTGTTTGTCTCTATTGGCGTTGAAACCGTTATATTTGCTCCGTGGTTGAAACCTGTTGGTTGCTACTACTATATTTATCACACATTATTTATAGTAATATAATAAACCTCATGATTTTTTTGTTTGGTTTAACATTGCGTTCCTGTAGCTTTTCTCGACTGCAGAGGTAGGCCGCGGTTTAGATGGAAGGCCGGTTTACCGGGACTCCCAGACATGCCTTTTGTCTCCTCTACGGAGGGTATTACGTGAAAAGCCTTCCCCGCGTAAAAAAGAATACTACTAATTCGACATTGTGCTCTACATAATTTTGGGACTACTAATAACGATTATCATTAAACAATATCAACCCAACAATAATTTTAGCCTGGCCGGGCTAAAAGTATTGTTGGATTTTTCTTGCAACGAATTTGGAAATTGAACCTAAGATCTCTTAATCCGCATTTGCGTATGCTAACTGCTAAGTAAATGAGGCAAAGAGCGAGTTGGGCCCATGTAATGTTAAAGTTCGGCTCTCCCACGGTTATTTAGCGACCTCAGTTACTAGTAATAGATAGATGTAGAGAAAAATTTATTATGCTTTTAATTTTTTTTTTTTATATTCTAAAGTTGCCTCATTAACACACACAATAACACTACAAAAGGACTGATGATGAAAGAAAAATGTTATGGTTGTCTGGAAGAAATTGCCGTGAGCGATAGGACCGTATTAAGTACAATTGTTGTATTTATGTATTTTATGTATCGTATTGTATTGTATATGTACGCAATAAATATAAATAAATAAATGTAGAACAAAGACGTCCACTAGCATAGAAATTAATTTAAAGATTAATTGAAAACTTAACTCTATTCATGACTTATTTATCCTTCTAAACTCAATTTGGACAAGTTCTATTAACACAAAATTTTCAGAACTCTAACATAAAGTTTATATTCCAACAGTAGATTAAAAGCCTTATAAACAAAACTTCCCAATTAATTAATCAACACAAATATACAGCTACATTTAACTAAATAAACAATTGAGTACCCAGAACCTCATTTTTTTTGTAAATTTTCTAAAAAATAATCCTAACTAAATCGATTTATAGCCTCGAAATATCCTGTATATTAAATTGCATGAAAATCGTTAGAGCCGCTTCCGCAATTGAGATATTTTTTAGTATCATAAAAGCTTGTTTATTTTTAATTTATTACAATACATGTTCAATTCCCGGGTCGAATCAAATGTTGTATGACCTACAAATATTTGTTGCGAAGTTTGGGTGTTTTCTATGTATGATATATCAGTCAATCGAGCTATCGTAATACAAGCTCTGCTTGGTTTGAAGGTAAATTACGTTATTATATAAAATGTACGAAATATATATTAATTAATCCATACTTAAATTATAAAGCTGAAGAGTTTATTTGTTTTCCCATTCATAGAGGAACGCTATAGGCTATATATCATCACGCTAAGACCAATAGGAGCGGAGCACCAATGAAGAATGTTACAAAAACGGGGGAAAATTATCACGCTACGGGCAATAGGAGACGCAAACGAGGTTGCGTGGCTCAGCGAGTATATTAATATACTGAAACTGTTTTAAAATGAGGTGACATTAATCTTTTACAGTTCAAATGTCGTAATTTAACATCTGTTATAACTTGTAACAGTATATTTTGCAACAAGTATACCGTTTAATCCTATAGTACAGGGGCAAGTTAAAAGTAATAAATTGCTCTTCACAGTGCCACGAGTCTGCACTTCAGTGTTTTCTGTTTACTTTCATGTTCGAAGGTAACTGAGATTTTTGATGTGATACTTTATGGTACATGAGAGAATATAAAAATATAAAGATTCGCCTTTATTCATACATACGTGCCTGTTGCACGCGCCTGGTTTTATTTAACTTGTGAATCGTTTTCTAAACCGACTTAATAGGTGTTCAATTTTAAGAATTAATTATAAAGAAAAAAAAAATAGCTATTATTTATTTATATAACTTCTTGCATAATAATAATAAATAATGCATAAAGTATTCACCAGTCTATTCACGAAGAAGGATTAAATTCTAATATTTTGAGTTCTAAATTTTAAGTGATATGTTTTTATATTGTTTATCTCAGGATAATTTGTATATATAATATTTTTTCACGTAATTATATGTAAAATCACACTTCTAATTTTAAAAAAAATCATTAAGACATATACGTTGAAGTTAAATCTACAGTACAACAATAAATACGTATATTAATGTAAATCCTTAATCTTATGTAAAAGATTTCCTATTACCAAAAACCACACGTATTTTAAAGATTGCAAGTAGAACAATGTACACAAACCATACTCTCATGGTTTTCTATACAATAAAGAGTTATTCATATATCTATGAAAAGGTTACAAAAAATATTACCTTATCTAAACTATCATTCAAGCTCAATTCTCGCTCTTCAATAGTGAGTTTCAACAAAGTTCTTCGGCCACTATCGGGTACCAGTTAGATCGCTTAATTGTTTGCAACTAACAACGAATTTTTGCTTCCAACAAATTGGCGAGTTGGAATACTTTTGATTGCTTATACTGTTGCATATCACAGTCTAGTTAAAGCACCTAGGATTTATTGCTGGGAACTTGTAAGTTTTACAGTAGAATGTTGTTATCGTTCACAGTAGACATGATGCATTGAGAAGAAATGACAGCTTGATGTACTTAAAGTAACTGAGTGTAAGAATATGTTTACAATTACATACAACTTATTCAATGTTGGTGTAAATATCACTAAAATCTACGATCAAAAACTACTGTGAAAATTATAATTTCTTTTTTTTATAAATGGGCCTGCTCTACCTCTGGAAAGGATCAATAGCATAAATTCCAAGAAATATTCTTTTATACTTCACTTTCCAAAGATGAAGTGGCTGGGTGTATTTGAGTTGGCTAAGGCATTCAGAAAAAATTAAAGAAAAAAATTTCGTTTCCATCACTTTCTTTTATTTATTTCACTTCATATACTTCTGAAGTATTCCAGGCCCTAAATATATATATTTTACTAATAGCTAATATTTTTTACAATTAGTAATGTTATAGGTATCCTACAGCAAAAAAATGTACCTCTATAAATTTGCAACGTAGGTATAAATAAAGAATCTACGACAAATCTCTGCTACGAGTATGATCGTAGCACACTCACGACACCATTAAATTGAGACTACAAAAAAAGTTACGAGTGCAAGTTTATACTTATCTTGCAGTGCCAACTCTGAGGACGAAAGACGACGTGAGTTCCATATGTTGATAAATGTTATTTTTATGATTTTAGAAACTACTGAAGAACAGAAAATTATTTTAACGAAAGGATTTAACAAAGAAGTTAGTCACTTTAAGCGACTGTCGCTTCTAGAATACGTGCTAAATTTTTCTTTTTTATATATTTTTTTTTGCTATCCGCAATCAGTCATCTAGGACTTTAATCGGATTTGTTGAGTGGGGAAAAAAAAAAAAAATAATATATATATATATATATATATATATATATATATATATATATATATATATAAATATATTTGCACAATTTGACACAAAAAACAGAAGATTTAAAACAGAAGATTTATGGATTTCCAAACTGCGATTTGTTTTTTTCTGAATAATTAAGTTTTAAAATTGCACAATCTACAGGTACGACAATTGTATTATTTAATTGTAATTAAATCTTCCTTCTAAAATTTTCATTATTAACTAGTGACATGTGAATAAATTAATTAATATCGTTCAAATTTAAATTTAACATAATGCACGCAGTAAATGATAACAAAATTTCACACCCGTAGACATTAATCTAGAAAAATATACCCACGTCTAACTGCAATTAACAAGAGAAGTTTAAATCGCAACAATTCGTGGCAGCCGTTGCAAACACTAATTTTATTCATTTAAAACTAAAACATTACAGAAACAGCGAGGAGCATGCTATTTAAAAGCGAGATGGGTAATTTTTGGGTTTTTAATAAGTTCGTACGTTGTTGAACATGTTATTGATCGAATTACCCTAACATATAGGGTGTATATGTGTATTTTAGTTCTATAAGGTAAAAGTTAGATAAAGATACTCAGCAACAATAAAAACTATCTTATACTTTCTAGAATAAAACTCACGCCTTTGAGAATGCCATAAGGCGAAACCGGTCAGGCCCCCTAGCCAAGTTACAAGCGTTCGTTTTTCTGCAATCGTTAACGCTCTTTCTTAAATAATTTTAGAAAACGATAACTTGGTAGCCAAGTTGACACAAATGATTCGATCGCTCGTTCTACAATTTACGTGGAAAAAACCTAAAATATAGTCTATGGTCTATCCATCTAAGAAACGTCAAAGTAGGTAGTCATGGTAACGTTGACATTGTTCATCAACAATTTTTATTGTCGATTTTAGTTAGCTGAATTATAAAGTGATAAAATGTATATAAAATAAAGCACAATCTATTTGTAAATGGTTTATTATAATATCACAGTGCGAAATGTCGTTTTAACATTATTGTGACTTGGAAACATGATGATCCTGCTTAAGGATTAACTTATAATAAATGACGTGATACCTTTTACATAATGGATTCTAGATAGAGCCAGACAGAACAAGTCCTCGTCTTATTGGAATTCATGGAAAGGTATGTAAATTATTAGTTATTCTTTGTTGTTTAAAAGTATCTCACTTCATCGCTTGAAAGTATGAAACAAATAGTGACGTGATAAGCGACAAACATGCAATAATTATTGCCTATTTAATATTAAAAATATAATGTAATGGTTTCCTATTATCACATTTAGTTTTCTAAAAGACAAAGCACATACAACAACTTTCTTCATAGACACACACTATAAAAATTAATCAATCAAACATCTATAACTTCTGTGTACTATCTATAAATTAATTACATGATACCTATGTAATATATAATGTTGATAAAATTCATTTTAAAATTGACAGAATGAGTCACATATTTTCATTGACTCATCTTCCACAGCTTTTAATAGTCTACTGTTGGACATAAGCCTCTCTTGTGAAAGGAGACATTATTCTAGTAATGAATGCTTAATAGATTGATATGTTCTACTATGTGTGGGCAAACTGAAAGTCTGAAACCAAAAAAAAGCCCTAGCAATAAGCGGTGAGGACTGGACTGGTGGTGGTCCTAGCAGCAGGCAAATGCTTACTGCTCTAGAAGAGAGGGTGTTGACCTTAACGGGTGTGACTGCTGAAGTAGGACTGTACAACCACACTGTCCATTCTCTGTCCCAGATTATGTTTACTTATAGTCTCTTTGTTGTGACTAATCTAACAGAATGAGTGGATCGATTATCAAAAAATTTTTAATAGCAGGAAGGAACTTATAGTTTAATTAATTATAATATAATTGTTTTTTTCAGCAACATCAACCCCACTCCCTCTGGAGAAGTTCCATGCACAACCCTCACATCTCAAAAGGGAGCGCCGGTGACGTCACGCAAGTTCACAACCATATAAACTCACCGGCTGTAACTAAAGGCAGACTTGCAAAAAACCTGGATGTGAGGAAACTGGAAAGGAGGCGAATAACATAGTAGACAATTGAAGCGAAAGATAGATACATTACAAATAATTATAATTTTAAATGCACTGTATAACAGAATTTTAAATAAACAGAATATAATTATAAATTGTTTCAATGATATTTCAGAAAAAAATGTAGAAATTTTACCTCAGTTGAGACCATCATCATCATCATAATGTGTTTAATGTAATGATAGTTGTGGGTTACAAATTTTTTCCTTCACCTACATTAAAAATAATGGTAATATAAATACTTTTTTGTCAATGACATAATTTATACATTATTTTGTAATGTTTCTACTAGGTAAATAAACATACACTGTAATAATAAAGCCGTTTAATGATTGTTTTAACATCTGAGTACATTATCAAATATATTTATAGAAAATAAAAAAAGTATTATTTATAAGTATATCACGGGGGAAAATAACCCATATAGGAAAGAAAATATGTAATAACAAAGCCATTAATAATTAACATTATTTTAATCTATTTAATAAAGAATTTGACATGGCTCTTCCTTCGATGACTTCACTTTGATTAGGCATATTCATAGCAGGTATGGGATCTTGCAAATTTATATTGTCTTCATTGTCATGTGTAGCAGAAAGTGGTTGCGGTGGTGGTATGCCAGCTTGTAAAGCTAAATTGTGTAATACACAACATGCCGCTATAATATTGCTAGCTACATAGGCATGATGATGAAGAAACCTGTCTCTGAGAAAACATGAGTAATCCAAAACAGCCCTCAATGCAGTTACGGGCTCACACATACTTTTAAGTATAAAGTTCTTCCCTAGAACCTTGAACTACATTGAGAATAGGTGTCATTAGCCAAGGAAGTTGTGAATATCCAGAGTCACCTGAAAAAATAGTTACCCACAAGAAAACTACTGAACTTTAAGGTAATAGAGTCATGCTGATTTTAGTATGAATGGGCTGGTTCGAAAATCATGCCATGCTGAGTTGTTGCATTGTCTGCATTTGCAACGAGTATAATGACTTCTGCTCTAGGATTGTGTGTATGCTTTCCATCAGGCTGAGTAGAGTCACTTTATAAGGCTCATACATAAAAATAATAATAAATATTTTTATTGTTACACAACAACCTAACAGCCATAATTGTTCACTATTTTGATGAAGTTCACTCATAAATGATTCAGCTCTACTAGAAGACCATATATGTGAATCATGTGTAGCTCCACCGAACTTTGGATTCACATTCATAATCAGCATATTACTATCACAAATCTGAAAACCAAATCAACATTAAGAAGTCACATAATAGTCACATACATGCTGTTCCATATATAAAAATAAGAATAAATCTACCATTTGAACATTCAGTGAATGATACCCCTTTCTATTGAAATATACATGCTCTTCAGTAATGGGCTTTACCAAAGCTACATGCGTACAATTTATGCAACCAATTACATAAGGAAAGCCAAATCTTCTTTGGAACCTAGTAAAATAAAATTATGTTTAACACATCGTACATATTCAATTAAATATAGTTAGTTTGTTTCTTAAATTGGTATACACTCTTGTTTTATAGCTGCTTTCTCTTGTTGTGTTATTGGAAACCTAATCCATTTTGCAATGACAGCAGGGTTTCTCAAAGCATCAACAACTTGTCTGATGCACCAACAAGCTGTCCGTTGGGCAAGATGCTGAAGGACACCAACAATTCGCTGATAGGATCCTGTGGCTAGGAAACTAAGAGCATCAAAGAGCAAGAGCATGCCTCAAAACCTATAAATACACAAACATTAAGAAAAAGTTAAAATAGTCAATACTACAAAAAAGACAGATTATTAACTTACCTTAATTTTTACGGGAATCTCGTTGGTTCCCTTTAGCGATGTCTTGTTTTGGAGTTCTTGACAAAGGGCTTCGAAAGACGACTTGTCTAGCCGAAATAGCTCCACAAATAAAGTTTCCGGCATTTCGCGGATTGTCTCGTTGCACTGTTGATTAATGTGTCTTTTTCCACCTCCAAGCCGTACTTCCTCATTACGAGCGCACCACAACATATTTATAGTATGCATTTTAAATGTCCAAAATTATGTAAAGCACATAAAATAGTTCTTGGTGGTCCTTTTAGACTATTTATCTATCATACCGACGCCATTTCTATAGCGATATCACCAAATATTTTTGATCGCTTTATGAACGTTCACACGCATGGATATCGTTTCGTTTGCGTTTGTCAAAAGTGTGACTTGGCTAGCTTTTGCTAGTTTTTGTATGGAGTTTGGCATCGAATTTGTAGAAACGATCACTTTCCATTCCATCACTACGAACAAACGTCAACTTGGCTAAGACTTTCTAAATGGAATCAAGTCACGTGATCAAAACAAAATATTAGCCAATGACACACGAGAACGCGATTCGTTAACGATTGCAGAAAAACAAAAGCTTGTAACTTGGCTAGGGGGGCAGGTGTAAAATTAAATAAAATAGTGGAATAAGTACAAGTGAGTTTTATTCTAGAATGTATTACAACAAGTTCCATCAAGTGCCGACAATCGAGAGTATAAATTATATCTTATACTTGTATATATAGTAATTATGGATTTCCGAATTTTAACGATATCTGCTAATAAAATATGTAATATGTATCACATACTCATTTTTAAGATTTCTTAGTTCCATTAATCCCTAGTTTTCCGCTTAATTTGCTTTTTTTAATGGATCTGTATCGCCTATTGTTGTAGCAAATATAATTTTTCATCTAGTTCTGTCTGTAAATGTTTCAAAATGTGTTCAAAATCGGTCCAGCCGTTGCAGAGATCACCCGGAACAAACAGACAGACTGACATACAGAAATTGAAAAAAAAATATATTTTACATCATATGCATTTATTAAAAAGTGGTTATTTGAATATTATTTTATTAATTTGTTTAGATATAAAGATAAATAGGTTAAAATTCCATTTATAGTAACTTGATTTTTTTAAAGATGTTTCTTACATTATGAATCTGAATAACAAGACCATAAAATTGTATTAAACGTAATATTCTAATATAACCTTTGGGCGTTCCAAAATCTGAATCACTGATGCGCTAGTAATCAAGGGTTGAAGTTTCATTACGCTGAACGCGACCGCACCTAACGAGCGCTTTGTGCGATTAACACTCTCGTGCTAGTTAGCGCCTGTTACGATACTGTAAATGACATTGATTAGTGTACTATGGGAACTGTTCTAAACTTGAAAGATTGATGCAGTTTTTTTGTACTAAAATACGTTTTTTTTTTTCAATAACTGTACATTCAAATTTTTTTGATTGGTGACAATGACAATGATTGGTGTACTATGGGAACTGTTCTAAACTTGAAAGATTGATGCAGTTTTTTTGTAGTATAATACGATTTTTTTTCAATAACTGTACATTTTTTTTGTGTAAGGCTGATAAAGTGACTGTACTCTACCTGATGGAAAGCAGAAGCAGAATCCAAGAGTGTTAGTTGACAAACTAATTGAGTTGTTATTGCATTATTGAGCACTCCAGTCTCGCAGTCACCAATTATCTAAAGTTCGTTTGTTTTATTATTTTTTGTTTATACCTGTGATGCATAGAAAATAACTGATTTCAATTATCATAGAGTCATAATTCTCCCATTAAAAAATTCTACCGCTAAGTTCTCAGTTAACTGATTTTATGCTGCAATGAACGCAAACAAAGCATAAGGTCGCAACGTGTTGTTGGCGGAGATCTGAATACAAGCTGCTTATTTCACAGCCAATTACCCTTCTGTATTTCTGATATCTTTTGTTCACCGGTATGCAGTTTAAAGGAGAGATAGATAGATAGATCATATATTTTTTTAATGAATTAGCAAATTACTATAAAGGAATTGTTAAATAATTAAAACTGACAAGTGAATTGTTAAGAATTTCAAATACTATACTAAGAAAGAAATAATTTTTATTTGGCTGTAGTTAATACATAGATTCTCAACAATATAAGAAGAAACACCAACAAACACGCCGTTTTCTACTTTACTGAGTGTAGTGGGTTCAAATCATACATGGGTCCATGGGACAACACTTCCTGAGACGCCTCTGGTGTTGCGGCCGTCCATGGGCGGCGGTGATCGCTTACTTTTGATTCGTCTGCTTGTTTGCCCCCTATTCTATACAAAAATCATCTGTTGTTCTATGTCTGGTTATTCTTTGTGCCCGTTTCATGTATGGTTTTAAAGTCCCCCGTGACACAGGATTTATTACTAATACGTGAGTAGTCTTTTTGAAAAAAAAGTTCCCGGATCCCTCCCGTCTCAGGCGCAGAGTGGCACACCGTGTGGTTTTAGTCGGTTCGATTCCGACACACCGCCCCGTCGCAAACCCCGGCGGAGTGACGGCCCGAGGGGGTTTCCACACGTTAAAAAAAAAAAAGGTCTTAGATTGGATCCCGTGTATTTGAGTAGGTATAGTTATGTTTGTATATATGTGTGAGAGTTTGTAGTGTTTCCTCAAATGTTTCCATACATAACTTAATAAATAACCAACCAACCTAATCTAAAACAGTTTCACAGACAAATGACCATATAAACCCATTAAAATTCAACGACCACCACAAAGAATATATTGTAAATGGTGATTCCTGTAAATTTACATATCCAGTGGTAAATGATAAAAACGTCACCAAATTGAACAAATAATAGCAGGTGTCACCCGATATAATGGAATGTATAGCTGCCCAGTTACAAAAGGTAATAAATCTCCAACCCTTTTCATGGGATATGGGACTTTAGCGAAAGGGTAATAATAATAATAATAATAATAAAAAAGTTTATTTTCTCTTCACAAAAATGTTTGTTACAATAATATTTGAGTCCAATACATTCAATTTATACCACATTTTGAGAGAGACTGGTGCCTGTGATAGGTATTAGATACCTGTGTTACAAGTCACCAGATCCCCACGCCACTTAGCTTAAAAAATAATCTAACATATTGGACAGCGATATACATGCTAGATAAGGAGAAAAACAAAATGAACAATTAAATTAAACATTAAATCAAATTAAACTAAATCAAATCAAATTAAAACAAATCAAACCAAACTAGATCAAAACAAATCATACCAAATCATACTCAATTAAATTAAACTAAATCAAAGTAAGTTCGATATAATCAAATCAAACTAAATTAAATTACATCAAAAATTAATAATTAAATAAAATTAAAGTGTGTGTGTGTGTGTGTGTGTGTGTGTGAGTGTGCGCGTGGGTGCGTGCGTTCGTGGGCGCGTGCGTGCGTGCGAGCGTGCGTTTGTGTGTGTGTGTGTGTGTGTGTTTGTGTGTGCGTGTAATTATATTCACGTTCATTATTTATATATGCAATCATTCTGTTGTTATGACAAAACAGTGAGTAAATTTTCAGTTTTATCGTAGTCGAGAGTTCTCAACCAACTACACACCCTGAGTTTGCACACGGATTTTGTCAGAGAGTATATTGATAAAGAGGTGTTAATTTTGTTATAAAGATACCCGCCAAGAAAGCAGAAGAATCGATGTGACAGACTAGTGTAGAAGGTTGCATTATTACAAACATTACCCTTGCGACGCTTGCCTTTTTTTAAATTTGGATCGTAGACTGTCTGAGTGTGTTGTTTCAAAATGATGGCCAATACAAAATTTTGTCTTACTGTTAATACGTTCCACAACCTATAAAGGTCTGAGGTCGGATAACGAAATGGTAGTCCTGCACCAACCTTTAGCACTGCTCTCTGAGCTCTTTCTATTTCTAGAAATTGGACTTTACCAGCGCCCCCCCACGAAAGAATGCAATAGTTAATGATTGAATGACAAAGAGCATAGTATACCATTTTTATTGTTTTTAAATCAGCTGCATGCCTTAGGATTTTAAAAATGTACATTAATTTGCGTATTCTCGAGACAAGAGTAGCTATATGAGGCTTAAAGCTGAGAGTTTGGTCTATCTGCACTCCGAGGTATTTAATGGATTCCAGCCTCTGAAGGGGTGAGCAAGAGCAAGCGACGGTATCCATTCTTGTGCATGAGTGGGCAGTTATGGAGAGTGTATGAGATGGTAGAAGATTCTTGCGATGGGCAAAAGCAATGTAGCCTGTCTTGTCGACATTGAGAGACAAAACATTAGCCTTTAGCCATTCGCAAACGGCATCCAAGCCATTCTGTGCACTACCAATCACGTCCTCCCAAGTACCCCCGCTGAAAAAAAGTGCCGTGTCATCGGCATAGGACAATATCTTTCCAGAGTGGAGATCAAGCTGACAAAGGTCATTAATATACACCAGGAAAAGGCTTGGTCCCAAGATGCTACCCTGCGGCACACCGTAGCGTATGGTAAGCTCGTCACTAACCCACGAATCAATCACAACTCGCTGACTCCTATTACACAAGTAATCCTCAAATAATTTCAATGGAAGACCCCTGATACCAACTCTATTCAGCTTCTGGATGAGCAAGCGGGGGGAAACGGTGTCAAAGGCCTTGGCCAGATCTAGGAACACCGCCAGACACTTGCTCCCCCTGTCCAAACTGACAGCAATTGAGTTAGTAAGTTCGTGGACAGCTTCATCGGTCGATTTACCACAGCGAAAACCATATTGAAATGGTGAGATAAGGAAATTATTTTCAAGAAATTTCATGAGACGAGTATTCATAAGGCGCTCCAAGATCTTAGACATGGTGGGGAGAATTGAAATTGGCCTGTAATTAGTTATATTGTCCTTGTTACCACTCTTGTAGATTGGTTTGACAAGTGCAGCCTTGAAGGGTTTAGGGAAATCACCAGTTGTAAAAGCAAGGTTACAGATATGTGTCAGAATGGGTACGAAAATACTCCTGTATCGCTTGATGAGTTTTGCTGGAATTTGGTCTATACCTACCGCGGCATCTTCTCTAAGTCCCAGAATGAGTTGTTCGATTTCCTTTTCGTCGGCAGGTATCAGAGCAAATGAGTTAACAGGCGAGTAGTCGGAAAATTCTGGACGCTCAGCAAATCGACCATCACTAACTATTTTTTCTGCAAGATTTCTACCTATATTTGTGAAGAAGTGGTTTGCTTCATCGACATGGAGTTGAGGGTTATTAGAATTGATGAGGATACCAGAAGCGCTGTGTGATTTAGAAAAGTTGCAAATGTTTTTTATTGTTTGCCACAGTTTCTTCTTATTGTTTCTCGACCTATCAATCTCCATCCTATCATAATCTCTTTTTAACTTTTTTGTGAGAGTATTACAGTAATTTCTATAGCGCTTGTATATCGTCATAAGGACTTCGTCTTCAGGGGACTTTTTCAATTTTTTGTGTAAATTATCGCGATTCCTCATGCAACGTAGTAGACCTATAGTAACCCAAGGCTTATTGGTTTTCTTCCTGTTAGGTATCCTTAAAACTTTAGAGTTATTCTCAATTAATTCTGATATAGAGGTTATAAGAAGCTTTGTAGCAATAGTAGCATTAGTGCAGTCAAGGATATGATGATAGTCAAAATTTTCAAAAGCTGTATCCAAACCATCGTAGTTAATGCTTTTTGTAAATTTGGCAGTTCGCACAGGTTGTGTTTCCAATCTAAGGATAATGCCTACACATTCGTGGTCAGTGATGGAGGAGTCCACTATAAAACAGGTACCCTCCAATTTAGTTTTTAGCAAAACATGATCCAAACATGTTTTTCTATGAGTAGGCTCAAAGTGTGCCGATAATATACAGTGACTTGCCAGAATATTTAAATATTCGTACGAGCGCCTATCACTAGTGTTATGTGCAATATCAATGTTTATGTCACCACAGAGAATAATGTTTTTATAGTAGGATAATTTACTTAATAAGGCGTCCAGTGATGTATTAAAACCAGAAGTATTGCACTGGCTAGGCGGTCGATATATACCAAGAATACAGGTATCAACACCTAGTTTTAAATTTAGACAATTAGCGTCAATTAAACAGGGCTCCTCATACAATACTTTAAATTCATTTTTATAATAGATCACTACTCCTTCGTTTTGTGTCTTGTGAGCGGTAGTAGCAATAAAGCTATATCCTTCAATAGTTGGTATATTTTGAGCAGTGAGGAGCCAACACTCTGTCATGACAAGTACATCCCAATCGATCTGTGATCGGCAAAGCAGTGTAATAAAATTATGTAAGTTGCAATTTAAGCTTCTAATATTTTGGCATAGAATCTTCAGGTTTTTACCAGGAGGTATCAAGTTTTTGACATCTTCAATGTCACATCTTGTAGCTTTGGCTATTGAGAGAGAGTCCAAGTCGTGGTTAACAGTATCAATGCCTTGACTATCGAATTTTATTTAAGACGACCTTAGGCGTAGCTAATTTTGTACTCATAAAATATATAATAATAAGTGTTGACATTATTATAGTCTTGTAGATGGAAACAGAACGTAGCTTGAGTGTGATTAATATGTGTAGAGTGTGTTTATGTGGGTATATGGTGTGTTGGTGTGAGTGTGTGGTGAACGTGAAAGTGTCATTCAAAAATACAATAAAAACAAAGAAATGGTAACAAGAAGCAACCAGCAAAGCAGAAATCGAAAAGCCAAACTCCATAGTAAAATATAATCTTACATAAAATGTGATTTTTAGTCACAAAATTAACTCATTTAGCTCCATCTCCTCCTCAATTCGCCTCGGCGCCTGTTCCTCGTCTTTTTTCACATATATCTTGCCGAATGAGGTCCATGTCGCTGCAAGCTTTTTATTTTTTACATACCCTCTGGCGATATAGTGGAGTCGTTTGGCCTTGCTTGTAAGAAACTCTGAAATGAATACCGGTTGAGGAACTCCTTTAAGTTGACAGTGTTGAGTGTTTAGCTGTGGTTCATTTTTCAAACGTCTTGATTTATTAAATTGTTTATAGGCAGATATAATAGAATCCTTCCTTATTCTAGTGGTAAAATCTAAAATCACAGCATCAGACTTTGATCGATAAATATCCTTTATTTCCTGGTCTTGAATGGGAGTCTCCAGGCCCAATACTTGACCAACATCTTTTATGATATTTATTATGGTTTGTTTATTTTCATTGTCTTGACGAGATAGATTGCGGATTTCAACTGTAGTCTGGCGAGATTCTCTCTCCGCAGTTTCAAATTTGTTTTCTAACAGAGTTAAACGTTTTTTGTAAATACTGTTGTTCTCTTCCAAGCATTTAATTTTGTTGCTCAACTCATCGTATTTCCCGGACATGAACTTAACCGATTTTTCTATTTCTTCGTTTTGTTTTACCAGGGAATTGATTGTATTATTTAACAAATCGAACCTGTGTTCCTGTTGTAGTTTTAACTCGTCAAACATCTTCCTAATTTCACATAAGTTAGAATCGGAGATTCCCGTAAATTCGTTAAACGTGCGCTTATGACGCTTCGTGACGTTGAGGAAGTTATCATCATTGTCTTCCTTTGGTATCTTGTCAAGGGCAGATTCAGACGCACACAGCACTGAGAGGGGCGTCTTTGTATTTTGTCCTGGCACGGTAGATTGTTTCGCTATTTTAGTCTGGGGAATCTTCACATTAAGTGTTGAGTCCGACCCACACTGTAGGGGAGAGGAAGGCGGCGGAGAGCGCCTCACAGACATATTGGATACACAAAAATGTCGGACTCGGAACGCCCCTACTTTTAAATAAATATCACCTCAGTGAGAGATTGCTATTTATTATTCCCAGGCGCTTTAGAAGCTGGGCTTTAAAAAGGATAAGATTGTTTCCTTTAGTTGAAAAAAAATATTTATAAAAATGCAAAAACATATATTCGCCAATCAGGATAAATCCGACCATCGGAATCGATCCCGAGCCCCACGCAAACCAGTCCTCGCTATCAATAATCCGACTGCATTAACATTAGAGACGACAGCAAAATAAAGGTTCATGTGCATCCACAACCGAATTCAGACGAACGAGGGCAGATCACTTTCATCAGCTCAAAACCACCGCCGCACTTCACTGTTTTGTTTTCTACTCACCGTCACCCTTTCAGAGATTTGGTTACGAGTGTTGAGTTTTTTCATTAAATTACACTTTTTACTTGTAATTAAAGTTTGTTGCGAAAACTTTTGATTAGCTTAGGCACTTGTAAGCACAGCGGTATAAAGTTTATAAAATAAAAGTTTGTTTTTTCAATTGTAATATTTACTTATTCACGGAGCACTACTGAACGCGTCCACTCGCTTTAAAGGGCGCGCGCGGGGGGGGTGTACGACTGTACGTGGATAATCTCGCAAAGATGAAAGATAGCCAATGGACGTGTATTTTATCTGTTTGAAGATGATATCATATTTGACGATGTTATTAGTAACTCGGTATTATTTGGTTAAAGAAAAAAAATCACAAATCGAACTGTACAACCAAGAAAATTTTGTTTTTTTAAGGAATAGGGGACAAGCGAGCAGACGTATCACCCGATGGTAAGCGATTACCACCGCCAATGGACACCAGCAACACCAGATGTGTCACAAGTGCGTTGCCGGCCTTTGGGGAGGGGGAGGGGGATGGAGGGTTGGGCCTCCTGTATCACATTGGTAAGCTGTTTTAAGGCCAAGTTGGCTGTTGTAAGGGCAAGTGATGATTCACACCGGTTTTCTGTGAGGCTGTGGTATCACTCCGGTTGAGTCGGCGCATGCATGCCAAAATGTGGGTCCCACAGTGTACTACACAAGCATTGTTAGAGATTTAAATTGAATACCTAATCTTAATTAAGAATAAATTTATGTCCTAAGACTATAACAATGACAGAAAAATATTAGGTACAAACAACTGAATAATTAAATAAAACCTCTGTCAAAAGCAAACAAAAATAAATTAATTTCGCTTTTCTATTATATTTTTTAATACTAACAAAATTAAGTTATTTTTAATTAAATACAACTAAATATTCTTTAGGGTTACAGATTCAAGTTTAAAAATCAAATTTATCTTACAAAAACTTTAATCATTAAAGTGACTGTAAAATAAATGAATGATAAAAATGTGAAATTTGCGGTACTTTGTGAATATCACCATTAAAACAGTTTAAAAATATTTGTACAATTACTTTTTTGAAAATAAGTAAAATCAGTTTATTTGTATTAAGGACAAAAGAAAACTACTACTTAAAAATCAAGATCGTAGAATATTTAGCAGATTAGCAGTGCAGAGTCACTTTAGTAGGCTCATACATAAAAATGAGTACCCTATGTCCTTCCTTGAGAATCAAAGTATATTATTATAATATATATATATATAATACTAAATTTAATATCAGTACAGCGGTTTAGCCGTGATATCATAATAGACAGACATACATAATTACTGTCGAATTATAACATTAATATGGAGAAACATCCGAGCATTAAAATTTGTGATTATCATTAGTTAAAAGGCAACTAGATTGAGACACTTTGAAATGCTATCTATACAATAAATTTTAGGTGCCCGTATTGGGTCCAACGGCGTCTTTGTGGAAACCTATTAGGTGGATGATAAGGCTTAGTGCGCTGCTCCGCACTCGGGAACAAAATAAATTTCCCCGAAGGCCTTAAGTACTTTTGAATCGAGGTTCCCTGAGCGGCAGCGCGATAGTACCTAGTTTTAGTTTTCAGTGGACAGTTTTAAAATTGATTACGGCTAATTTGAATTCTGTTCCCTGACTACCAGTTAAAGTGACTTTAGTAATAAGTGTACAAGACTTTTAAGTTGAACAGTGCCCTGTGGAATAGTTTGAATCTTTCTCTTTTCTTTGTTGAATACCGAAAGTATAAAAATATATTTTTTAACTTCAAAAATACCTACATTATAAAAATCGTCAAAAGGAAAGGAAAGAAACCGTTATGATTTTTATTTTACTAAATCAAATAACAAATTTTTGAAAGCTTGCACTCTGTGTTAACCAAAAAAGGCCGATTCTGTAACTGTAAAAAAAAAAACAAGAAAACTAGGTCTAAGGAAAACTTTGTCTAATATGTTAGAAAATGACAAACCTGTCAATACTAACTACATAACCTATTGACACATCAACAAAGTCGGACCTTAAAAAGGTTTCTTCCAAGTGACGTTAACTTAATGTTGTATCGTAGAAAATGTTACAATTTAAATTGCTTTTTTGCATCACCGTATATCATAGGAAAACATTCAAATCAAAGCTATAAATTCAGTTTTCTTTGTTCCTGTAACCGATTTTCCAAGAAATCAAAGCATACTTAGTTTACTTATATATACAATATATATATATATATATATTTAGGTAGATAACTCCCGCATTAGGTTATATATTCTATTAATTCTTGTAGTGCTACCAACATCTTTTTATAATTCTTATATGTATCTGATTACTCGTTTATACCATGCGTGTAGATATTATTAAACAAATATTTGGTTTGTATCAAATAAATGAAATGAGGAATGTACACTCACACCCAAGATAAACCTATAAGGGTTTTATGGGTGTTTATGTTTATTAATGTATACTGTTTTTCTTATATAAATAAAAAAAAAAAGAAAAAAAAAATTCTGTGTCGCGGGGGACTTCACAAACATACATGAAACGGACACAAAGAACACCCAGACTCAGGACAACATTTTGTGGATCACACACAGTATTGTCCTATGTAGGATTTGAACTCACAACACTTGGCGCAGTAGGAAGCGGCGTGGCTACCACTCAAGCCACTAGGCCAACCGTGTAGTCATCTATACAAATAAATGAAATTGGAGTGTCTGTTTGTAATATTAAAATAACCGCTTTTTACTAAATGCATATGTATGTATACACGGTACATATACCAAAAATGTAGTTAAAAAATTTTTTGTCTGTCTGTCTGTCTGTCGGTCTGTCTGTCTGTTTGTTCCGGGTAATCTCTGGAACGGCTGGACCGATTTTGACGGGACTTTCACTGGCAGGTAGCTGATGATCCGGGAAGTAGCTTAGGCTATTTTTTAAGACTAACTTTGCCCCTCGGCGTTACTCGCAGTACAACAATAGCCGCGGGTAACACCGCGGGCTTCAGCTAGTCAGTATATATTATTTGTAAGAGCTTACATCTGTAGCAAAAATTTGAAATCTGCTACAGATGTGCAGGACCAGGAACCTGCATGACTTCAAAATTATTTAGTACTTTTGAATTGGGCTTTATAAAAAAAAAAAAATTGTTTTTTTTATGTATTTCAAAACTTTATTACTAATAATATTTATATTTGATGCAAAAAACTTAAAAATAAATTTATTTTCAATATATTATAAACAATTAAAAATTGATCAAATGAAAAAAAAATCACGTGACTATAAACGCGCCATAATTGGTCACCATAGTTGTGACGTCATAATGTTATAGCTATTTAATAACAGTACGGCGTTTACGGCTGATATGTGACTAGACAATAACATTCAAAATTTATTGCTCAAAAACGAGTTGTTGGTTCCGATTAGCTATGTGTGATAAAGGATTTAATGCTATGACTTTAAAGGTTATGATTTCGAGTCCAGTTAAAAGAATGTATTGACTGAACACTACTTAAGTATATAATAATTAATTGGTTTGTATACCTAGATAAATAATAATTAACAACAATGGTTTTAAGACATACTTTCATCGAAATGAGCTTCACAACAAAACAAAATCGATTTTGTTTTGGGATTATCACCGTGTACTGCTTGAAACCATTTATTTCGACGTTTGTCATCTTGGGGAACATTTAAAACATTTTGTCAGGAGTTGTTTTTGTAGTATTCGCACATAATGGTACAAAACAAAAACGATAACTTTGAGATTCGTCATTTTCAATATAAATTTAAATATTTAACAATGACAACAAAATTAAATAGATCAAAACACTGTACTTATTATTTCTATATCAACTGCAATGAGTGAAAACTAACATTATGACTTCACACGCGCTCGGGTATGTTCGGGAGCTGTCGGCGCGTCTTCGGTACTGGATTTAAAATTAATTTTTATTTTGAAATAACTTTTGAATTATTGCTAAAAAAAAATTATAAAATAGGTTTGGTAATAAAACTTATATATGATCTTTCCATTGATCACAAAAAAATTTTTGTTTCAAAAACCCAATTGTGTTAATAAATTCCTTTAAAACAAGAGTTTATTTCTTTTAAATTAAATTGACTATTAAAAAGTAAATTAATGTAAACTTATTTTTTCGGTGAATTAAATACTTTTACCAACACTAAACGAGCGCAAGAGAGTACAATCATAAAAAAATAACTACTTACACGATAAAACTTGGGTTGTACAGCACAAAGGAGACTTTGTGTCGTGTTACGGATTAACATGGAAATTGAATCATGTTGTACGGCGAACTTAGCTATGACAGAGCTTTGCGATTTCAGGCTTGCATCCGGGATTTCTTTTATGTCTTGCAGAGCATACTGTTGTGCACGGCTGTACCCGTCACGTGAAAGATGTATAATTTGAATTTCGTGCATTTTGAATAACAAGTACGAATTCTGAAATGATAATGAAAGATCATAAATAGAGGCTAGCATGACGGGCTATATAGTTAAACGAATTTAATTATTACACGGTTAAAAGTGTCTTATCAGCAGTCTTGACAGCCGAATCCTGATACAGGCGGAGAGATGGTTTGACGACCAAGGATAGACAAGACAACCCTTTAATCCCTCAGGTGTCACGTCACTTTGACATAAGCATAGCTTGAGTGTCTCTAATAATTCCATTTTCCCGACAATTTCTCTCGATAATTTTTTTTTTTATTTATTTTTTTTTTTTTCGATAATTTCCCGACTCGCGGCCATTGACCGGCCAGTGGCTGGCCGGTGACACAATAGACCATGTTTTAATACGGCCAATGAAAGGCCGTGGACACCTTAGGGGTTAACACTCGGCTGTCTTTCCATATACATAAAAGTAGATAAAAGTCGTATACAGACTTACACCTGCGCATGTCAAATTGTTATTTTTTTAATATCATGTCTCTATGGGCTAACAGTAACGGAGTCAAACTCATTTTTAATAATACTACTAAAATAAGTTTGTAATATATTTTCAAATCTTATTTTCACCGTAAGCAAATTCTATAAAGAAAATGTTTCATAAGAAACTGCTAACTTTTTACTGCAAAAGTAAGTTAAGTGTTCGTCAAGAAAAAACTACGTCATATCTCCACCGAGGATTACAAGTTAAACGTCAGGTTCACGAGACATGCTCTAACTTGAGATTATGTAAAATTGTGTATTATATTAACATTTTTACTATTTTCCATAATATTAGAAGAAGGATAATGGTGATATCTACTAATTTACTCGTGTAAAGTCACTTTTGATGTCTGACTTAGTAATGTTAGAATTTAATTCAAATAACTTTCTACCATTAAAAATAGCGCTCGAATATCAAAATGATTATTATATTTGTGATCTGACAAGTTACGGTAACATCATTCGTGAAAGATTTGTATTTTCAATAACCTACATACTTCAGAAGGCGATAAGGACAAATTGTATCAAGACAAAAAAGGATTCATTTCATATTCAAAGATTAAAAATATTTACTAAACAATTCCCTGAGAAAGAAACATAATTTTCTACGCTATCTTTTGCCTTGAAGTAAAAAAGCGGTATGTAAATAAAACGAGATATTTATCTTTTTAATTATTTTTAAATAAACAAACCACAGTGAAATCTAACAAAACAGTTTTCAGTTTTCATTTTACTACAAAAGCTAAGTACACTCGGATGGAAGACAAAAGAAAAGAAGTATCGTCGTTAGATTAGAAAAATTTACGTGATCGTTGCAGTGATAACTGTTTGGAAGTAGCCAAAGAACTTCGGTCACTTATCTTAGCTGACAAGGGTGAACTGGGATTTATTCCACCGACTGTACCAGCAATGTTTGTACAATTCAATTTTTAAGACAACTGTGCTCTCTTACTTTTCTAGAGTTCTTTGTTTGTGAAATTGTAATACGATGTCTTACCCATTGAATTTAGGCCACAAGAATATGTAAGAGTAAGTGAAAAATTTGTTATAGCTTATTTCCTAATATTTATATAATACAAATTTTATCAAAACAATAAAAAATATTACACTATTTTTGATATTAACCAAACTAAAAGTGGAATAATTACCGATATTTTTTTATAAAAAACTTTTTTAATAAAATAATTGAAAAGGACATCGAGGCAAATTGATAGAATAGCAGAATGATGCAAGTTTGCAATATTAAACTACTTTTGAATAATTCCAGCTATCCAGTAGCTATATTCAGTTCGTTATTTATGACATCATTTATGTGGTCACTATACATTTTGAATAATACAATAAAGTAATTATAATATTTATTTGAGAGGCATATTTATATTCACTGCTAGCTGAATCCTGCGCTTATTGTCGTACCGGGGGTAACGCCGCGGGGCGAAATGAGTCTACAAAAGTAGCCTAAGTTACTCCTTTTATCATCAGCTACCTATAAGTGAAAGTCCTGTCAAAATCGGTCCAGTCGCTTTATAGACTTTTTTACCGTGGCAAAAGAGCTCTAAATAGAAACCTTTAAAAATCTATTATTAAAATATACAAGATATACTTTAAACCTCTTAGTTTCTTCTTGTTTTAAATGTTGACACGAGAAAAAATACTTTTTTAATATATAGACGAAATTATTTAAATCTAATTCAGATACTTAACCCTGTTTATAAAAAGATAAAACTATTTTTATTTTGTGAATTAGTAGACAATATTTACAAACAGTATAAAATTTTGATTGTTGAAACAAAAATACTAGTAACTGAGAAGTTCTGGTGGATAGTAAATTTTATCCGCTTTATCATTATGTTATAAAACAGTTATATTCCTTCATAACGTGAAGTAATGCTTAAACTTGACGAAATTATAGACTGAAGAGAATCTCAACATTAATTACTGGCACCTATAAACTCCCTAAAATCACATAATCTTCAATCAATACGTGACTTTGCGGGAACGCAACCGAATTACTAACAAAAGTTGGCGCATTAATCTAACAAATAAGTGAGAAAACTTCCACGGGCCCTCTCTAACAATGTTAATTACTTACTATTTGAACACCAGAGCCGTATTAAGAAGAAATTACGGCTATTATTTTTGGAGTACAAAAGTTTGTATGAGGTTTTTTCTACATTGTTTTGAAATGATTTGTATTGCATCAACAATAGGTACGGGACAAAATATCTGATACATCTTCTGAAATTTTATTATTTTAATTATATTTTCTCATTTGAAGTGAAAAAGAAGGAATAGTATAATAAATAAATTTTCAAGTAGATACATGGCATAAGCTGGCATAAAGACTATTATTATTATTTATTTACATGTTATGGAGGATTAACAGCTACTAAATCATTATATAATCAAACAAGAAAACAGACAGGAAATGACAAATCGTCGACAGAATTAAGTTAAAATGCAAAAGACAATACAAGGTAATTTCAACATAATATTAATTAAAAATATTAAATAACATATTATTAAATATACTACAAGCACAAATACAAATACACGAACATTGCAAACAAATTTTCTACATACATTCTCATTCATTACTTTGAAAGTCACTTTTTTCACAGTATCACCTGATGGTGAGCGATTACCGCCGCCCATGGACACCCACAACACCAGAGTTTTCTATGAGAGAACACAAACTGTTTTCTATGAGGTGTGGTATCATTTCGGTCAAGCCGGCCCACTCACTTTCTACTAATAGATTCTCTCGGTAATACTCATATTCATAATAATCAAAGTGTGTCATCATCAACAGTCTTTAACAGTCCAGTGCCAGACACAGACGTCAAATTTCATAATGATTTATTTCAAACTTAAGATTCATTGACCCTTAATCTCTCATCTCCCACTATACTACAATAATCTGCCAGATTTGACTGAACAATTGCTTTTTTTCCAAAAACATTTAGTCAAGTTTTTAAAAAATATTAATAACGAACGAATACATTTTACTGCTTAGGTAAGAAAACTGATTTAATCTGTTCAGCGTTTTCATTCATCGCTGGATCTAAAGTTATTACGAGGGATATTTTGACTGACGTGTATTAATTTCTTTACCGCTATAAGCGGAATGTTTTCATTTTAAAACTTCGCTCCTCAATGTCATAATCATATTTTTAGATTCTCTGCTGGTATTAAGTTGAAATAAATCATTGTTTAAAATTAGTTGAAACCACAATTTGATGTCGAGTCGTAAAAATAAAATAAAGTACCTAGATTTTTTTCTCATTTTTTTTTTCGCTAAATACCCTAAGACCGAAGAATATTTATTTCAAGTGAGAATGGAACCCGTAAACCTCATGTGGTACTTCAATGTACTAGATAGCATCATACCAAAACAGTACTTGACAATAAAACTCGTGAATACTTGTACCTAGCGAATTTAATTTATAATTTTAGTAAATAGACTGTACTATGCTAATACAATAAATAAACTTAAGTTCAGATTAAAACATCAAAACTAAATCTAAACTATGGCTTAAATAAAAATAATATAAAACTAAATAGTTTAAACTTACGTAAACATTTAAGAAACTAAAATAGGTACCTATGCTACGCACTGGGTCTCCAACAGCGATTTTACTACCCGGAACGGCTTATATGAATTATTATACTGATACAACTTTTTTCATTTGTGTATTTCCTTGTTGTTGTTTTAAATATATTTATAAGTCTTATATAGCTGCCTTGCTGATTTATATCCCAAACTTTTTCATCGGACTGAAATTATTACACAAATTTCAATATATTTTTGATAGAAATGGCAAAAAGCAGAAGGTTTATATAATGGTAGGTGACTGCCTTCGCTTAAGGACATCTACAACTCAGGAATCACAAATGCGTTATCGATCTTTAAGTCCTCCCCTCTGGTATAGGGAAAACGATTGGGTTCGAATAACCTCACTGAATAAAAAACAACGAAAGCGTAAGTTGCTTAGCTTCTGTTTTCTATACCTAAACGGTTTGGTTCTTCTTTCGTGTACCAATCAGTAAAAAACTTGGAACTAACTACCAGCGAACGTGTTTCCCTTTTACTGTGATGCCGCTCTTTAAGTAGGGCGTTCAAAAAATTCTCGATAGGGCGTCATAATTTGGATCGTAATGCTGCTGCAAGATTCATCATGAGGATAGTGACCACCACTCGACTAATATATATATAGAATGGCTTAAATTCTACTAAAGTGGTTCAACATACATACGTCTTTTAAACATAAGTTTGTAATAACTTGATTATTCAATATCTAACAAACAACAAATCAAGTGAAACGATTTGACATGAGACGTTTGGATTCAATTTTGTTATCCAAACTTCCAGTACAGTTGGTTTCTGATGTATGTCTTAATTGATCGCACTCGAAGCACGCTATCTTTCCAGTTTCCTAATCTCACATATTGAAATCGTTCGACAGTACTAGTACACTCCATTGTGTGTTGTTCTAAATTTATCATTTACGTACTGAGATTCTGAATGTTTACAAACTTGTGACGTCATATGTGTAACGTTAAAGGGGCTTTAGGAGACAAGAAGGTATAAGGTAAAGTTTTAATGTTGAGAATGACGAGATAATTTAGACTCGATCAGGATATTACACAGTTTTAATTGTTACACAACAAACTAAGTTTACATCGAATGAAGTAACGCGAATATAGGAGACATGAGAAAAGTTCAGGGCGAGGTTCTAAGATTTATTTTAGGCGTTGTCCTTCCGTGACAGGGCAAAACATATCTTGGTGGCTGCCGCAGGCGTAGAAAAGCCGTCTCCGTGTATGTACTGCGTCCCCGCTAATATGGTTCTGCGTCGCATGGTGGGGTGTTGGAAGTGGGGGGCCGAGAGTAGTCCAATTGTGGGAAGCTTCGCGGTGTCGCATGGCACATGTTATCAAATTTAAATCCATTTTCCGAGTAATCAGTACTCTAAAATCTTAGCCGTTGGAGTCATGCTTCTGCACACGGTTTGACTGGAGCGGGTGATAGCGTGGCCTCACAGAATATCGATACTAAACAATTCTCTCCGCACTTTTCATCAAGTGAGTGAGTTTGCCGAAGCCCAATCTTCTTCTCTCTCTGATACTGAATGATATCTTTCAGTACTATTTTAGAGTTGACACCTTTTATTAGTACGAACCTTTTCTTTGATCATCAACATTTTCTGTTAATCTACTGCTGGACAGAAGTCTTTCTTCAGAATAAAGGTTTTGAGCTACTGTACTACGCTAGTCAAACAATTAAAATATACATTAAAGTAATAAAAAGTTCCACACAAAAGTAATGTTAAACAAAAGTATTGTCAAAATATCACACCTGGAGAAAATCAGCTGCTCATTATATGTGAACAATGAGATATAATGGAACTCTGTCATTCATTTATCTGCATACGACTAAATTATACAAGCATAGAGCTTCGAGATAATGACGACTGCAATTATTGCTGCCTATTCAGCCATTATGCGAACCTCAATGGCGTGCTCATGTGACTGTATCATTTTAATTTGGGACGAGAGTAAGTATCAAAAGTATTTTAGATAGATTTATTCCAGAAATGATTCCAATAAGAGTCTAGTCAAAACTGTAGTGGAGTAGTAGTTTTTCATGTACTTGCTGTTTCAATTAAAGTATGAAATAATTTCTAATAATAATTCTTTTTTTGTTTTTGATTATGTTCTAGTTGAAAAAGTGAAACAACAGTGTACAACATACATTAATTAGTTATTGCCTATTGCTATTAACCATTGGAAACTCCCATGACCATAAATATATTATTATGTATCAGCTGATCACCATCACCATGCTGAACGAAGGTCTTTCTCAAGAAGGGCCAACCAATCCGGTCTTGGGCAGTCCGAATCCATCTGCTGCCAGACACTTCTTTCAAATCGTCGGTTCATTGGGATGCAGGGTACCCTATGTTACGTTTGTCTAATCGCGGTCTCCACTACAACATATTTCAGGTTCGTCTGGAGACATGACTGACCCACTTCCAGTTCAGCATACTAATCTTCTATGCGCTGTCGGTTACTCTAGTTCTATTTAAATAATTTCGTTGCAAATTCTTCTATCTGACAGAGAAACATCCAGCATCGCACGCTGAGCCACTTTAAACTTGTAGACCAGTCCAATGGTGAGTGTTCACGTCGCATCTCTGTACATCATTACTAATAGGATGCTCTGGTTAAATACCTTGGTCTTCAATGTCGGCGGTATTGGTGACTCAAAGATTGAACGTAGCTGCCCGTAAGCTGCCGAGACTAGACAATACATGTTTATAATTATCACCGTAACCCAAGACATTGAGGAATGAATAACGCAGATCAGCAAATGCAGCTATGAGAATCCCGTGCTCAGTTTAGTTAGTTCCATTGTAGAAAACCCTTTGGCGTTATGCGTACTGGATTAATAGGAGTAGTCGTACATTAATAGAGGAAAGCCTAAGTTGCTCAGTCAAAACTGAGATATATTCAACTCAGCTTAAAGTCATAGTAATCATTTATGTAGAAAAATAAGAGAATAATTTATGTAAATAAATCTCATTGTCCTGAGCTAGTTCAAATAATTATTTTTAGAAGCCGTCTAGATGGTCTCACTGTCATTGCTTGAAAATTGTCGTTTAATATCTTAAGTAATTTAATAGTTTTGGGAACCAAGTTGTGTTAATTTCCATCCATAGGTTTTTGACTAAAATCCTAATCCTAAAATATTAATTCCTCTTTTTTAAATTTTATCTAATCACTTATCTTCACGCCACTTTGACATAAGTTGGTAAAGAATACTTATGGTATATAGAATAATAAATAAATAAAAGCAAAGATGTATACACCTCCTCACTCAAAATAGTTGCAATACCTAAGCCTGTTACACTTGGGTTATTTGCATTCAGATCTCTATCTAGTACAATAGGAAAGCAATTACCGGCATCTAGACTAACTTTGCCTAAAACAAACAGCGGTACACTCAGACGATTGTCTGATATTAGATTCAGAAATGTTAGTTAGTACTTATGTATTAATTAATTTACTACCACAACTGGAGTTCAACTCAAATAGAAGTTCGTGCTCCATGCGGTACATATACATGTACGTTCACAGAACAGAGAATTGTACGTTTGTTTTTGACAAAGAATGTCTGGTTTCACTCTGTGTATTAAAATGTATACTGAGTGATTTAATGTAATTTTGGGGATGTTTATTTGATTGGATTTTCGTTTGACAGTTTGGCGAGTTTTGAGTTTCAATTTAACTTTCTCACAGTAGTCCGGAGGTATATGAATAGAATTCAAGAACGAAAAATCTACAATTATTTGGTCATAACATTTCTTAAATTGTGAAATTGATGACGAATTTGAATAAAACCAACGTTTATCTATGAGAACCTAAAATTGAGAAATCAATAGTTACTTGAAATAATAATCGTATTTCTAAACATCATTTATGACCGGTAACATATTATAAATCCAACCCATCCAAAGAAACTAAGCTCTTTTGAAAATAAAAATATTGTTGCATATTATACTACCACTACTACTACCAAATACTAATACAGTATATTATAAGAGTGTATCACAAAAGAACTTATTCTTGGAAGGGTGTTAAGTCGCGTGGTATATACGAATACAAAACCGAATTTCCATAGCCATGTCCATTTCATTACAAGCAAACACCACATTAATATTAACAATTAAGCCACATCCTTTGTTAGTGCAGCAATAAATAATATATTAACATAACAATAACGTTGACTAATCTCGGTCTGTAGACACCTACTTAGTGCAAAATTACTGCTCTCAGCTATCCCCTAAGGATTTCAAACATGGTCACAGATTGGAATAAAGTTCTGGTTAATTTGTTTTGTACCTACAATCGCTTATTTACGTGACAATATTTTTTTACAATTTCTCTTTATGACGAGAATGGATTCTGATACAAAATTGAAACAAAGCATCTAATTATCAAGTAAATCCACATTTCCTGTGCTCTTTGATAGCACTTCTTATTATTAATCGACTTCAAAAAAGGGAGAGGTTATCAATTCGACTGTATTTTTTTAAATGTTTGTTACGACTGGGTGAACCGGTTTTAATGGTTCTTTTTTTATTTGAAAGCTGGAGCTTCCCGTGTCATCCCATTTCAATTTGGTCTAGTTCTTGAAGTCGGTTTTTTCTTTTTGTTGAAATTTGTGATTATTTTTATCCTATTCAAGTACATGCAGAATACTATGATTCAAGTATTCTAAAACTATATTAAGTTTTCCATTAGTTATTATTTACCTTCTTGTATTTGTCGTATGGATCATGAAGTTCGATCATCAACCTTGAAATTTACCTTGAAACTCTTTAAAAAAATATATTTTGAGAGAAAAGTTTTGTTTGATAATCAAGTCTTCCTAACTTCAATCACATATATAGCCAAAAAAAATATAAAATTATTTAAAGCTGTTATATCTGGTTTAGAACGTATGGTACTTTGTATTTTAACTGTGCCTTTAACACGTCTGTTAAACGGTTAATTTTGCACACATTGACGCTTCTCCATAAACATACTCTATGACAATATTATGTGACCACTTGCAGCGTCCGGATCTACCTAATTAAGTGCCTGCAGTTAATGTCTCCAGGATTTATAGCGGCAGGACGCCTTAAGCTACAAACTTGTCGCCAGATATTATGTGCGTTTACATTTCTGAAAAGAAAGAGAAAATTATTCCATAAAGTTGTTATTTTATCTTTAGGTTCTAAGCGGGTTCAAATTTTGGTATTATTCACGGAGCAAATACAAATACAAAAAAAAATACCTACATACAAACTTTCACTTTTGCAATATTAGTTACGTTATCAATGATGTTTTTGTACTACATGTCAAGATGTTTACAAAATCGACCTTGAAAAAACTACTCCCTGAAATTCTGAGTATGTCCACACTAGTGTCAGCTAGCTAAACTACATAGCAATATACTCGTTCAACGATGCAAGTAGTTTTGCTATTGTCTGGTAGATGGAAAAGTGTAAAATAACACCCCTTCACCCCGCAAATTGTCACGCATTGCTTCATACAAAAATCTCATTAGGGCATCTCCTCTTTGTATTTGCTCCGTGGCATTATTATAATATTCGCATTTAATAAGTATTTGAGAGTATATCATTAATTTAAAAAAAAACTTTATTTTAAGATGATCATGCAAATCTGAAGCCGAATATCTTAGAGTTAGTTGTACCATTAGTTAACTAGTTACGTTAAAAACTCTGTCTACCCGCATAAATTGAATGTCACTAGTTACTTATTTTAAATTTAGTCTCATATAAAAATGTAGTTATATAAAAAGTTTTACCATTATCTGAAAACTACTGCAGTAATAGATCTTGGAGACAAGTAATAGTAACTCTTTTTATATCTGGAATTAGGCATTGCGTTAACAGTCTTGGACGTTCATTTTTTATTTCGTTGAAAAAATTTTGAAATATTTTTTTTTTCTTTAATTTAAAAAAGGTATAACTCCCGTATTACGAATATACATATTGCGTCGCGGGCAACTTTACAAATATACATGAAACGGAGATAAGGGCAACCAATTTTGTGTGTCACGCAAAGTGCTGGCTCGTGAGACATTTGAAAGCAAACCACTAGGCGCAGTAAAGACGAAAACACCAGAAAGCGGTGTGGCAATCACTTAAACCACTTTGTTTTACGTATAGAAACCCCCTCGGGCCGTCACCCCGCCGGGGTTTGCGGCGAGGCAGTGTGTCGGAATTGAACCGATTAAAACCACACGGTGTGCCACTCTGCGTCTGAGTGGGATCCGGGAACTGCTGTTGTTAACACATCTGGACCCCTCCCAGAACCACTTAAACCACTAGGCCAACTGTGCAGTCAAACTGTGTCTAAGAAGATACTAAGTTTCTGTTGCTAGTGAAAAATTGTACCTTTAGTATATATATTATGGTGTAATTTGAATTTACGACATAAGCGGTTGAACAAGGAGAAGTATCACCTGATGGTAAGTGATTATATACGCCCATGAATACCTGCATCTCATGATCAACGTATTTATAAGATAGATAGAAACATAGCACAACATAATAGGTCTTTACCTATGAAATTGCCGTTTTGTATGCAATAAGTGAAAGTACTTATTTTTTCAAACTCTTTTATTTCTGTTATTCGAAGTAATCACCCATTAAATCGCACGCATCTTTGCCAATGCATTGGCAGTTTATTGATGCCCTTCTTGTAAAAATCAGCTGGCAACAAACTCTTCAAAGGCATTTTGTACTGCCTCTCGGGAATTTTTACAAAACGGCTTGAGCATTAATGCAGATGTGTACTGTGAAGAACTGGAGAGAATGATGGAGAAGCTTGCACATCTGCAACCAGCTTTGTTCAATCGGTCGTCCCCACTGCTCCTTCACGACAACGCGCGACCGACAGTCTCCAAGCTGCAAGAGCTGGGGTTGGAAGCTCTCCCTCATCCGCCATACTCACCAGACCTTGCACCTACCGACTATTAATTTTTCCAAAATTTAGACAACTTTTTAGTGGGTAAAAAAATCAATTCCCGAGAGACAGTACAAAATGCATTTGAAGAGTTTGTTGCCACCCGTCCAGCTGATTTTTACAAGAAGGGCATCGATAAGACCTCTTATATTTAGTACACCGTGTTAAAGACTTCTAAGAGAGAGTTAATAATAATAATCTGTTTATTTACACAGAGATTTTCAAAATTCGAATTTAATCGTTAATGTTAATACCTATTTCGCAGCTTAGATATGGAATTCTGCCTCTTAAACCAGATGAATTACCTGTATTATAAGCGAAAGAGTACGTACAATGTAAGAATCATAATGTTCAAAAGGCGGCCTTATTAAAAGCAATCTCTTCCAGGTAACTTTAGATAAATATATCAGTTAAAGATGAAAATCATTAAACTGGAATTTATTTCCTTTGAGTGTGTTTAATATATAAACATATTGGATATCTTTTGAACCATAAAGCAGATTTTCAAAGCACAACACAAAAAGGCCATTAACTTTTTAATTTAAAAACCCCTCTCTGTACTGTCTTTGAAATGCAATAGACATCTGAATAAATAGAACTGCATTTAATATCTTAGAGTCACGTGTAGAGCCGGTCATAAAACGACAGTAAAAGAGTACTATAGATACGAGATACTAGATACGAGTCTCTATGGCGGAGAACTGATCTCCTCTTAATGTTGTAGAGTGCTATTCGTATTAGAACTATCTCCCTGAATTGAATAATTTATAATTATTAAATGTGAACAAAACTATTTTCATAGGGTTTTAGTAAGGTATGCCATAAATGCCGTGCACTGATGACTGACAAAGAAAATAAAATAAGTGCACTTAAAATAATAAGTTTTCTTAACGATATGCCTTCGTTAAAAAATATAAAACATATAATACGTATATATCCGTATTGCATGAAAACTTTTGGCCCTAGACTCAGTCCGTTCAGTGAAGAATTCTCAAGATAAATATGCTATAATTGCTTTAATAAATAAACACAAATACGTATGTACTTGTGAAAAAGACACACATACATTATGTACATACGCTTATTTAAATTTACTACTGATTACTTTTAGGGCCAGTTTCACCACTTGCTGATAAAGTCCTTTTTAACTTATCTGTCAAATAACTACAGATTTCAGGTTCACAAGTCTTAATAGAGATTTTTTTTTTTATTTATTTGAATAGGGGGGCAAACGAGCAGACGTATCACCTGATGGTAAGTGATTACCGCCGCCCATGGACACCCGCAACACCAGAGGCGTGACAGGTGCGTTGCCGGCCTTTTAAGAAGGAGTACGCTCGTTTCTTGAAGGTTTGAAGGTCGTATTGGTCCGGGAATACCGCAGGCGACAGTTCATTCCACAGTTTTGTTGTGCGAGACAGAAAGTTTCATCAGAAAATGATACATTTATCATTTAAACATATCTTTATTAGTAGTGAATAATAAGTATTTTTATGTCTTTATTAAAGTGAAAAGATGTAAACTTAAAAAGAAATATGCGACTTGATATTTATATTTTTTAAATAGTACTTATTGGAAAGATAAAATGCTCTCATACAAATGTCAACAACCCATAACACCTATACAAATCTGCGTCTCCAAAATATTTGTCTGCGGCTTCACACAAATTATAATTATGCTGTCCTTTACCCTGACGTTAATGAAAACTGTATTCAGCCGAGCATTTCATAATTGAAGTGCAATTTTTTCTTCATAATACACATAAAATTAAAATGATTCCACTGAAATTTTAGACATTAGAACTAATGAATTCTAATGTGTTTTTAATCTTTTAATGGCATTCAGAATGCTTTTGAAATATTTAATACATTTAAGTTCAATTTGAAGACTTAGTTTTGTTTTTAATTTTGTGTACAAATCCAAAAACCATCCAATTTGTAGTTATTGAAAGTAAAATGTATTTTCAAAAGTGACTACTTAGTGAAAGTTATGATTATAGACGTATTAAAAAAAATGTCAGACCATTCACTATGTAGTCTAAAATAGTTTTTTCCTCAAATCAGTATTAAAATATATTAAAAGACTTCAAATTACGATGAACAAAACACCACATTGGTTGTAGCGTTTAACATACTTTTATGACAAAATATGATTATATTGTTTTACTTTTACTACTACTTTGAACTACTTTTAAAATAATTATCTGTCATCATACTTGAATTTAATCTTTATATTTATAACTTCATATATAACACTACAATTAATTAAAACTACAAGCTCAAGAATCTCTGCACAATTGAATACATTTAATAATTGAGAACAGCGACATCTGTGTATTTGTAGAGGAACTTCTGATGACCTTTATACAGAACAATGCTATATAGATGCTAGGTGGGACGCTACTAGTACTGAACAGTACAAATCTAAACGAGCTTTTTTGTCTTTTTTAATCACTTAGTCGCATAATTTAGCACTGATATAGATATTTTAAATGTAAGTACTTACAGTTTACGTTTTAATATCGAGCCTAAACAAGAACAAAGTAGGACATTTTGCGGCGAATCATAAAAGTATTTATGCAAATCTAGCAAAAGTTCAAGTTTGTTCACAACTTTAAAATATTTGCATGTTTTAGTATTACTTAAAAAAATATTTAATTATTTTCCATAAGGAAAACAAACAAAAGTTACGAAGTAAACACATTTTAGGTGAATTATATTGATGTTCTATGTGTGTGTTCTTTGTGGCTGTTTGTATTCCCCTGCGACACAAGATATTAGTAGATTCTTGTACAGGAACTTAGACACGGGCGTACCCAGGGTAGGGCAAGGGAGAGAAGTTGCCCCCCTGGATTTTGTTTCATCATTATTATCATGGAACTTGAATTCTGTCGATGAAAGTTAAGAAAAGCACACTCAAACGCTCAAAGCGTAACTGTGCTCTTCCTAACATCACATGCAGCGAATTGACTGAAAAGCTGACAGTCAGCCTGTGACCATGGCCAACCTGATCGAAACGTCAGGCAAATCAGAGTTATGTAATACCTTTTAAGAAGTGATTGCGTTAATTCCCGTAAAAATAATTGTTAATATATCATGGAACGCGAAAGTTAAAAAAAATAACTTTTTAGTGGGTAAAAAATTCAATTCCCGAGAGTGAAGTTGAAGAGTTTGTTGCCAGCTGATTTTTAAAAGAAGGGTATCAATAAACTGCCAATGCGTTGGCAAAGATGTGTCGGTTGCATGGGTGATTACTTCGAATAACAGAAATAAAAAAGTTTGAAAAAATAAATACTTTCACTTATTGCATACAAAACGGCAATTTCAGGTAAAGACCTGTTATTACTCGAACAAACTAGCTGTGCTCGATACTTTGTACACGTTACAATTGTTTTTTTTTTTCACCGTTTAAACCTTCCCTGGATTACGACAAACATTTTAAAAGCAAAATAAACTAAATCGGCTCAGCCGTTCTCGGGTGTCAGCGAGACAAACGAACAGAAATTGATTTTTATTTATAAGAATAACATTCAATAATATTATGAAGTCGTTTAGCTTAGTGCGACACATAATGGTAAACTTTATCTGTATACTAGCTGCCCCGGCAAACGTCGTTTTGCCATAATTTTTTTTTAAGGATGGGTGACCCTTAACATTTAGGGGGATGAAAAATAGATGTTGGCCGATTCTCAGACCTACTCAATATGCTCACAAAGTTTCATGAGAATCGGTCAAGCCGTTTCGGAGGAGTATGGCAACGAAAATTGTGACACGAGAATTTTATATATTAGATATCACATACGTTTATTAGTCTCGCACCACAAAAGTAAACATCCTCAATCAAACACTTCTTTCATGTATTTTAAACTCATTAATATATCTTGTTATACCTATTGTAATTTCATATGTTCAATTTGGGGCCTGAAAATCTATAAATAAATAAAAAATATTTCGAACATCTAACACATAACGCCATTTAGTCCCAAGCTAAGCAGAGCTTGTGTTATGGGTACTAGACAACTAGTATAAATACATATTATTATATTTTGTAAATACATACATATCATACATAGAAAACACCCAAACTCAGAATAAAATATTTGCAGATCATACAAACATTTGGTCCGACCCGGGAATCGAACCCGAGACCTCAAGAACAGCAGTTGCATACACTACCACTGCGCCACAGAGGCAGTCATTTACACATATAGACTCCAATCTTCCACAACGAAATCAGTTTTCCACTATGTTTCCTAATCTATTGCTTAAAACAAAAAGAAATTACAAAACAATTTACTTTCTGAAACATGCAAACCTAATACTTTCTTTTAAAACACTAAAATTTATTCTACGAAATCTTACACAAACAATTGAAGTTTTCCTAAAGAGCTTACAATTTTTGACAAAACCTGACTCTGATATAGTCTCTGTCTATTTATTTTCGTTTTCGATATCTCTAAATTAAAGCAAACGAAGCATGGCCCCTGTAACATAGTCTAACTTTATTAAGAGTTAAATTGAATTTAGTAAATTATTTTGTAAATGGATTTTGGACCCATTTAGCAGTCGCTAAGTACTTTAGAATGGCTGAACGAAAGTTTGATATGGACTATGTTAGTTGTTATTTAAACAATCAGTTTTGCAACTATCTAGTTAAGTATCTATTTTTAACTATTATGAAACTTCACATTTTTAAATAAGTACTGTAATATTTTTTTTAGTTTAAATAATATACTAGAAAGTTTTTTGTTTGGAAATGTTAGTATAATTTTTAGTAAACTAACATTTAAAAAGAAAAATATTGCTTGCTTGCGTTGCTTAGTATTTATCACATCACGGTTTCACACCTCCACTATATGGCCCCGTACGCATTACAGAAGTAGTAGTAGTAGTAAAAAAAGATAAGGCCAAGTATTCATTAGAGAAGTAAAAAGAAGATTAAGCCAAGTATTCATTAGAGAAGTAAAAAAAATATAAGAGATGACTTAAACAGCACAAAAATATTGACCAAGAACAAACGAGTCTAATAATGCATGTATTCAAAAGCAATGATGAAATACTGTAATATTTTATCCTATTTACTACATCAGGATTTAAGTTAGGCCAAGGATGTTAGATGAGACTTGATTGTTTTTTAATTACTGTAAAGAAATTCATAATAACTATATTCCAGAAAGAAGGAAACAGGACAATTTTTTAGGTAAAAAAAAGCATGCATTTTATTGCCTACAGAACGAGAGCCGTTTCATTTGTTTTTTCTACGTCAATTCAGTAAAAATAAAAGTCAATTGCCTCAGATGGTATCCAGTGGCATTGCCAAAACTCTACTCTTTATTTTTCCAAGGTTTAATAAAACAACTGCATATTTCTTAATTAAGGTCTCAATTGCGTCCGGTATGCCAAGGTCGGAGGTCACTGGGACTGGTAATTTATACGTAGATGTGGGTGGAAAGATTTATGGCCACACCTGGGTACAATCTTTACCAACACCTAACATATTGTCCGAAAAAAATATATCTTTTATCTCACCTACGCTGTCCGTACTTTGGTGTTTGTGCATATACTTAAGCTGCGATAGCGTTATGGTCATATTAATGATTTGAAACCATCTCCAATAAAGAATCTAGCTTCGAGAAAAAGTAAGTAACAAACAAACTAAAAGATAGATACAATAATAAAACTATCGCTTAAATGTATTATGGGAAGTTCTCCGAGGAATCAATCAGACTCATATTGGGCTTAGTTTTCTACCATCGTTTTAACAAAAACATTCTATGTACTGGAATAATGGAATCTATGTGTATTTAAGAAACTTTTTGACTAACACAACTAATCTCCTGGTATTTTGGAACCGACGATACTACCAAGAAAATAACATACTCCCTCAAAAAGTGGCAACACACTTGTGGTTTTTGAGTTACAGGTACATTTTATGATTCCAGTACTCATTTTGGCCTTTATCATAAAAATGCATAGCAGAATAAATAAGTAAAATGTACATGTCCGTAGATTTAAGAATATAGGTACGTAAATTTATCAAAATATGAAGCTTAATATTAATATAGAATCCACAAATCCTCTAAGTCTTAACTACCGTTTTTGAGCTCTTAATAAACCAGTCGGTGCCTGAAGCGTGTTTTGATGATCTCTGAATCTTGTTTGCTATAGCTGAATTAATTTAGAACTAAATTTATTTCTAGATTAGATATTGCACGCTTTGATGCTTACATGGGGGTTAGCTTTTCGTAGATTGTATTAAATATCGGTGAGTATACATAACTATTGTATAGATAGAGTACAGCAAAGAAACATTATCCCTCAGTGAGTAATGAAATGTAAGTATGTACTGGATACATAGTAAAGTCTGTCTTTTTGTTATGCTTTCATGATAAAACTGCTGATTTTTAATGAAATATGGTATAGTGTTTCATTTCTTCTCTAAGAAGGACAACATTTTACCGCAATAACCAATAAAAAATCTGCAGAAAAGAGATATTTTACTGCAATCATGAAATTTTCAGTTATTTAATAAACACAATTATCTAAACTAAACTATTACGTCCAGTAGAACTCGTATGTACTAAGACTCCTATTTAAACCTATAGTGACAAAAATGTCTACTAACATTATTGTAGGTACTTGACTGTATTATATATATATATATATATATTAGTATCATCTACGTTACGTTTACTTTAAGCGGAAATCAAATTATAAACCTCCAATTTTTCTATCGAATGTTTTACTCGTTACATGGATGATAAATCAAATCACAGTCAATCATTTCTGAGAGCTATCCCTTGTCTTACACACAGATAGAACCAAGATCGAAAATATTAAGCGGTTTTCGATCATTCAATGTTAGTTTATATTTTCTAAGTTGCTGTGAACATTGAACTATTGTAGACAACTCTAAAGGTTTTCTGGTACCACATTATTTTTACTGAAAATTAAAAAAAAAACATTTTTTTTCAATCATTGTGTTTAACTGTAAATGATTTTTTAAATTTATTTATTTAAATAAATACAAGTACAATTTTAACAAAAATGAAACCGACTTCAACCTTTCAGTCGATTTCTCTTGGGAGCTCTCGCCGTCGGGACATCTCCTTTCTATTAAAAAAAGAGTAATTAAAATCGGTTCATAAACGACGAAGTTATCTTCGCGAATAACTTCGTCGTTTATGAACCGATTTTGATGACTCTTAACACACAAAAAAAAGAAAAAAAAAAGTGTACGGTCGAATTGAGATACCTCCTCCTTTTTTTAAAGTCGGTTAATAAACTTTACTTTATGTATACAATATGCTCGTTTGCCCTCTTTTCCATAAAAAAATGATCATGAACATTCTCATTTCAGAATTAGTCCTAGAGAAAGTATTACATTAGACCTATAAAAATAGCGTGTAGAAAATGATTGGAATATTTTTTTCTAAATCCTCGTCATTTTGATTCATTACAATTATGTGTTGGTTTTGGTGTCACAGTTTTTAGTGTCTTTGATATAAATCTATTTGTGGGAATGAGTAAGAAAATTGACAATTATCAAATCAATAAAATAAAGCAGTTGGTGCAGAAATGCTGGAATTTATTTGGTTTTAATTTACTACTTATTTCATCTTATGCTTTAAACAAAACTATTGTTTTTTTAAAAAAGATGTACTTTCATTATTATAATTATGTATAAATTATCCAAAAATTTCCTGCTTTCTTGGTCTAGTGGTTACCGTAAGGAACTGCTGATCTTACCGCGGTCGCAGCCTTCTGCGAAGACGTAATTTCGCAGAAGGAGGCGGCGGAGAAGGCCCGGGAGGACGACCTCCACTCGGACCCGATCCGTCGCCGGCGAACCGGGCGGCGGAGGCGCGCCTATCAGCGCCTCATGCCGCCCTGAGTGTGGCCGCGGATGGTCGGGATGGGTTTTCCCCACCATCCGCTTTAGTGGCCGCCCGCGAGGGGGCGACGTTAGGCGTGTGCCGTACGTCGCCTAATTAGAGAGTTTACCAGCAGACGGTGCCCGCTTCAGTGCGGGCAGGCGCTGGGAGGGGTGCGGATGTGTTAATAACAGCAGTTCCCGGATCCCTCCCGTCTCAGGCCCAGAGTGGCACACCGTGTGGTTTTAGTCGGTTCGATTCCGACACACCGCCCCGCCGCAAACCCCGGCGGGGTGACGGCCCGAGGAGGTTTCCGCACGTTTAAAAAAAAAAAAAAGCGACTGCTGATCAAGAGGTCTCGGGTTCGATCTCCAGGTCGGACTGCTGTTGAGTTTTTGTCTTACAAGAAATTCTTAATAGCAGCTCGGAGTATGGAAGATGGCGGTCTTTTGCCCGTGCCTCGGAGAGCGGTCCCAGTGGTCATGAACATCTATGACAATCGTTGTTGGGAAGTCAGTACCCTCAAATATACTGGCAACTAGTTCAACTTTCGGATTCAGCTTACCCTCAGGGTTGTGGAGGTCCGATGCCAGTGGCTCCGTGTAAAAACTGATATTCAGGTAAAACCGGTTGAACTAGTAGCTGACCCCAAATCTAGGGAATAATAAAGGCTAGGAAGCCGATAATTATCCAAAAATAAGTTTGACAAATATACTTTTTGAAGTGAAAACTTCTTTAACTAAAATCTTATGAGTTTTATTTTTATGTTTTTATGAGAGACTAGCTGACCCACGCAACCTCGTTTGCGCCTTATATTGCCCGTAGTGTGAAAATTTCCCCTGTTTTTTAAACATTCTTCATTGTTGCTCCGCTCCTATTAGTAGTAGCGTGATGATATATACCCTATAGCCTTCCTCGATAAATGGACTATCCAACACCGAAAGAATTTTTCAAATCGGACCAGCGGTTCCTGAGATTAGCGTGTTCAAACAAACAAACAAACAAACAAACTCTTCAGCTTTATATATTAGTATAGATTTAATTTAAACATTATGAAATTTCTAATTTCACATATTGGTTTTACAAATAACATTTTAAGTTATAAGTTTAAACTTCTATCGGCAGTCTTTATGACTGCTAATTTTTTTTAAAGACCTACGTACCTATTCTTTCTTTTAGATACCATATTATCACAGTTAAAGATCTAGAAATAGCACAGACCGCATAAAATAACCAATAATGCCTCCTTCCAATACTGGCCTTTAATAGAAGCAATTCAATGGGCTCAACCCATATCGTTATCATCTAGATTGAGTACTAGGTTTGCAAAAAATCTATTTTACTTAGTATTTCTTCTCTCCAAGACTTTCATTATTTTCTTATTTGGGACTGTTACCTTTTTTTGTTAGAATACCTAAAGTTCACTATACCTAATCTATTTGGTTTACTTTAGACTAGAAAAGTAATAAGTAAATCAATTAACTTAATGAATAATAATCGGACATCTTATACATAACGCCATCTAGTCCCAATCTAAGCAGAGCTTGTGTTATGGGTACTAGACAACTGATATAAATATATATATGTACTTTTTCAATACATATGTATTATACAAAAAAATATATACCCAAAATCCGAAATAAATATTTGTAGATCATACAAACATTTGGCCCGACACGGATATCAAGCCCGAGACCTCAAAAACAGCGGTCGCATGCGCTACTACTACACCACAGAGACGGTCAAATAAATCAATAACATAACCTTAATACTGAATTGTGCTGATTAATGTTCCTATATATTAGCACTTCACTAGGCAATAAGGTCCAGGTTATTCCTCGGGGTTGGCTAAGGTTTATTTTATAGGTTTAAAACTGACTGTAGCAATCTGCAAATAGCCTTTCACATTTGAGTGCAAAATTTCAATGCCGATCTCGACCTGAACTGGCGGGCGCAGGTGGCGTTCTCAAGTCAACTAATAAGAAAATAATAATGGAAGGTCGGACTCTCGCCCAGTCAGCAATTTTGGTCGTTTATTAAAATGGTAATGAGCTAACTGCAAGTTTGTAATGGGGTATGAATGTGGCGTTAAATTTGAATGTTAAGAGGTTTTGTAAATAATAGTTAGTTTCAATTACATCTGTGACAACTTAATTTTGAGATGACTTTGAAGTATTTGAATAAATAATTCTGGTTTCTTTTCCAAGCAAATACGATAAAGCTTGAAGATAGTGAAACGGGCCATTAAAGTTTAAAAACCTGAGACTCTTTGAAGACGTAGTATAAACAAATTCACGAAACCAAAAGTAACTCCATATGAACAAAGCAATATATCATAAACAAATACTAAGCTGTTATTCCTAATCCTTAACTCTACACGCAGCTTAATAAATAAAAAACTAAGCAAAAAGGGAAAGAAGGTATCGTAAAAGGAAACTATCTCGAAGGCGGATCATATCAGAGATTTATTGTTGAACATCAAAAATAAAAAGTTACCGCGCTAAGTCGCCTCAGGGACGCAGTTTGGACAAATGATGGTATACGTCAAAGTTACGACCACTCCAGAGGTTAAGGATACTGTACTAAGTATAATGAAGGGATGGACGTGCGTTAGAATCAGTTGAACGACTCAATCACTCTTGTGAGACGTGAAACGATACGATTTTATTCTCTTCTTTAGCTTTCCTAAGTGCTTTTTAGGCGGAAGAGTTATTTATAGTTTTGATTTTTATTTTGTGATCAATCCTCTAATATTTTTATTAGATTTTTCGTTTATTTCGTCGATAGTTCCTATTCTTCATTTTTCGTAACTACTTACACTTGGATTTAATTGAAAAATTAATATTAATGAAGTATTACATAATAATGGGTCTCCTCAATGCGACCACTTGAATTATTTTTTGAACTCTCTGTCTCATCATCATTTTCATAGCCTTTATGATTTCCAAGATTATTTAGGGTCGGTTACTAGTTCAACAGGTCTTCTTAAATATCAGTTTTTCTACAGCACGACTGGCTTCGAGCCTCCGCAATCGTGAATGTAAACTGAATTCGAAGATTGTACTATTTGTCAGTATATTTGAGGGCAGTGACTATTCAAAAATGATTGCCTTATGTTCATGACAACCGGGGCCGACGGGTTAAGTGTGCTCTCCGAAGCACTTGCGTGGAACACCGCCATCGTCCGTATTCCGTGCTGCTTTAAGAAATATTCTATTTGAAAACTTGAATATTTTAATAAACACAAAATACAGTCATGAGGATGTGTACTGTACTGTGTATATTTTAAACGACTGGTCTAGCGTTTGATGTTTGCGACTGTCAATCATGAGGTCTCGGGTTCGAATCCCGGGTCGGGCCAAAAGTGTTTTTGATGTTTTCTAATTATGGAAATACTTTATAACAACTCGGAGTTTGGAAGTTGGGGTATGACCCCCGTACCTCGGAGAGTCACGTAAAGTTGTCGGTCTGCACCTGATCTCTCCTCGATCATGTCGGTTAACCGTCCCATCGGATTATGGGCAGATGGGGATATGTGATGGGAGATAGGGAACAGAAAGTGCACCTGTGTTGACGCATTGTAATATCTCCTTCGTAGTTGGCTGGTCTCCATTGAGACTGGCTGGCGTGGCCGTAATGGGCTAGAAGATCATCATCATACTTTAAATACTTTTCGAAGACAGAAGTATCAGCTGACAATACTTGTGTAATTGCAAGGGCCTTAAAACCATTTATTTATTTTTTTAAATATTTTTGTACGAAAATTTGGCCCGGCAGTAGTTTTATCGAGTTTGTAACAGCTTAGCGTTTTTAAAAAGTGTGAAACTTAACAAGTAAAATTAAACCTCTCAAATATGCAATATCAAACCGTTATTTAAAACATATTTATATTCATGATGTTCCGGATGAACGTGATTGACTCCGAACTGAACAAAAAGAAATAAATTATTTACGCAGACGTGCATTAACGAAACTTCCGAATGCACTGGTGAATATTTAAACACGTCAATATCGCGTATTTACAAAAATACAATCTTGTGACGTCAATGATAAAAAGGAAGGTAAATTAATAAGTATGCTGGTAACTACTAATCTGATAGATGAGGTTGTAATGTTCATAATACTAAAAATAATTCTGACAAAACAACAGCAGTCTTATACATATCTATAAAATTCAGTGCTATTAAGAAGTTACCGAGAGGATTTATATTTGAATTTGGTATTTGCAAGTGAACTGGTCATTACTTGCGTAGAGAATTTCACAATTAATATATCTATATAACGAAATTATATTGCAATACACATATACTTATTGCAGTGGCTAAAAAACGCATGTTTTGGTTTAATTTGATAGCCTTCCATAGTGTCTCTACTCAGCGTGATGAAAAGCTTGAGAAGAATCCAACAGATAGGCCCTCACTCTCTCACTGCGTACTCCAACATACGCACTGCGAATGCAGACAATGCAATTTAGCTTAACTGCTCATTGATTTTCCTTGAAAGTCTACGTAATCTATATATATTTTTAACTAACTGTTGCCCGCGGCTTTGCTTAAATAAATAAATATTTCGGACATCTAACACACAACGCCATCTAGTCCCAAGCTAAGCAGAGCTTGTGTTATGGGTACTAGACAACTGATATAAATACATAAAATACTTCTTTTTTTTTTTGTAAATACGTACATATTATACATAGAAAAGACCCAAATTCCGAAACAAATATTTGTAGATCATACAAACATTTGGTTCGACCCGGGAATCGAACCCGAGACCTCATGATCAGCAGTCGCACACGCCAACCGCTAGACCAACGAGGCAGTCATATATTGTAGTGAAATCAATTTTTTTATCACGAACGACACGAATATGGTTGTTAAAGATACTTTTCGTACAGAAAATGTTGAAACTAGTTACATGCAACTTAAATTAATTAATTGCCGTCTTACTTAAAGTTTATTAGATAATTATAGATTTTACATATTATGTTCAAGGCAAGCAGAATGAGCCCTAATAATATCTTTTCTCTTGGCTGAAAAGTATTTTTAGATTTTTGTTTGCTTATCAACCGATTGAAATTAAACAATCACTAAATATTAAGTGAAATCTATCAAAATACATAAGTGAAAACCGCATTCATATGGGTATAGCCACTTTTGAGAATAACGCGCAGAAACAGACTGACAAACAGACAAAAATTCTAAAAACTGTTGTGTTTTGTGTGTTGTGTTTTCTGTGACTTTAATAAAGACCCCCTTCGTGAGTTTTTCTTTAATATCTTTAATTTGTTTACTTATTTATTTAGATAACCAGTTGCTGTTGCATTAAATTTTATGTATATAAGAAATAGTAACTTCTATAAACACTAGTTCAAATCCACAGCATTTTAAGATGTCACAACATGCACCAATAAAAACTAGTAAAAATAAAAACAATACTAAAATCAACAAAAATTAAATAAAACAAATAAAAGGAAAATACGATAATGGAGAGACATTGGCCTAGTATAAAGACAATTTTATTAAATGTAAATAATATATGTAAAGCACAGTTTTAATACTAACTTTAATATAACCTAAATATTTACCATTCTTTTGATTTGCACGTGTGTACTTATATTGTAAGTTGTTAGTAATCATTCACTAAAAAGTTTGTTAGAGAAGTTGCAAAAGATTCCTAGTTTCGTATTCTCGACACATAGTGAAACCCGTTCTTTAAACTGGATAATGAAATGACGACAAACACCATTTCTTACTCTGAAACAGACCTGAGTGCTTTCTCATTGTCACCTTTTATTTACTAAAGTAAATTTTATTCCCAGTGCTAAATGAATGTATGGTTTTGCACTCCAATGTTTTTTTTATGGAATAGGGGCAAACGAGGTAAGCAATTACCGCCGGCCATGGACATCCGTAACACCAGAGGCGTCCCAAGTGCGTTGCTGGCTTTTGGGGATGGGGAGAGGTTTTTTTACTTTTTTACCCCAATAAGGCTAAGTTGAAAGGAAGAGTTTTGTCAGTCTATGTATGTTCTACTGTATTTGTAATAATGGCTTAGGTGACATAGGCTGAATAAATTGTATTAAAAGTTTTTACGAAGTTAGTTGATAGTTTTGAAACTTTTATTATTTCAGAGTGCCAATGATAGGTTAGAACATTGGACTAAGGCAAAGTAAAACTATCGTAGAAGTTGTTAGAAACAGAACATATTAAGCAGTATTAGACAGGGATATCATATTACTAAAAGAAAGAAAGAGAGAGAGAAAATCATTCCTACACAGAGGTACACACGACAGCCTTTAACAGTTCATTGCTGGAAATAGGGCTCTCATAAGAAAGGACTTTTACTACATAATTATTCCGTCATTAAATTCTAATTACTTTTCAATAATTAGAATTTCAATAACAATTTAAATCTGTAAACATCTTCATAATAGAACCAACTTATTCATAGCTATTCAAAAGATATTAACACATTACACAACAGACGGGTACGGTCCGGAATTCCGTTCTGAAGGCCGTAAATAAAGCCGGCGCTGATAAATTACAATTAATCTATAGCTGACCCAAATATGTTTCTTTAATAGGGTAATAAGAATATTAAGGGTGTTTATTATTAACTCGTGTAACAGCGTGCATAAATATATCTGACGCTAAGAATGAAATTTACGACTGGAAATGTTTAGAGTCAATACTTCTCGAAACTTTCATCATCATCGCCTCTAATAGCCCATTTCTGGAAATTAACCTCTGCTTTTAAGGAAAGATTACTTTTTGACTTATACTATGCTCCAAATTGTTTATCAGTCTTGGACTTCTCGCATCCAGCCTTTACAAGTTATCTTACGCAAGGTGTTACAGGTGTCCACGCGTAATGATACACAGCGTTCTGCTATGAAAATTCTAACTAGTAAATCTGGCTAATGGTTTCAGGGATTACTAATTTTATTAAAAAAGATATATTTAGAGTTGCAATAATATCTTGGAATTGAATTATGAATTTCGTTGAATCATTTGTTTTAAAAAGGGTTTATTTCACAAAACAAGTGTTAAAAACTTTTGTACACACCGAGAATATAACTTAGTGTCTACAAAAATTGAGTTAAGTGGTTTTAACTTTTCTACTTTGTAAGGTTTGAGCAGCAATTACAGTTGATCTTCTTTCTGTATTAAATTTTCTTTGAAGTTTTTTGTAACAATAAATGTGACTAGTTACTGCGTTTGAAATTGTGAAGAATCAAGCATAAATTTATTGTAGTGCTACAAAAATCTAGATGCAGCAGAACAAACACTGTATACAAAGTTACCACGACTTTTTTACTTTAATGATGGTAACATCGGCATGGGAATGTAACACAAAAGAGATTTTTTATATCTCGAAAACAATTTTCTAAAATATTACTTTCAACATTTAAGAGATTATACTTTTTTTTTATAGATCAGGGGACTCTGTGGTAATAAATAGAAACTACTATGGACTTAAAACCCTCTTTTTTAGTTGCTCAATAAATTTGAAAGACTCTTATTTGCAATCTGAGAATTCCTCAAAGTTACAGAAATTGTCGAAATTGGTACATTGAAATCTAATAACTTTATTACGAGAGATAGCATATATGCTAAGAAGGAAGATACCAAAATATCGAAAAACTGAGACCGTCTTTTAAATAAATGACAGTCGCACTAATGCATCAGTTGAACTATTTCCATTAAAGGCACACTAAATACATTGCTGTCATATTTTTAAGACTACTACTGCTAAGATGAATCCCAAACTTTAAGGCAATTGCTTATAGAGATCTGTCATTTTATACTATTCTATACCTATCAGATAACTTATGTAACGTGGGAAAGTGATGCCTCCCTATTCAAATGGAATTGACTTTTAAAAATGTTCTACATGCTTATTCTACTTCGGAATCTTATTTATTCTTAATTCAAGGATCTTCTCAACTTTGATTTCTTTAAATGTAACAACTGTGAAATGAGTATCTGCCAAGTATCTAATTTCATTTTATTATTTTTCGTTATATCATTTTGCATTTTTGGATGGAAAATTATCACACGAATTTTAATTGACTGATCATCAAACTTTATAACTAGGAAGAAATGCCAAAACAAATCATAGAGCCGTTTTTCTTTTTTAAATTCAAGAACATTGATTAAATAAAAACTACATAATTAGTTAAAACAAAACCGCGTAAGTGAGTAAGTTAACTACAAGTAAATTTACGTTATTTTCCGTTAAAGAAAGGTATAAAGAACTAGCTGTTAAGTTCAGTTGGTAATAAGAATTGAAATGGCTGAGATATTAAGCTTTTTCTTCCTCCTGTAAAATCATCAAAAAGCAAATACGCGGTCTTTACAAGTTGCTCTTACGCGGATTCGCTCGCTCAGCGACGATTTATTTAACCATTTTTCAACAGCACTGAATTTTCGTTCAAGTCCTTTCTAACTTTACCAATCTTCTTATATATAAAAATCAATTGCTGTTTGTTTGTTTCGCTAAAACTTGAGAACGGCTGGGCCGATTTAACTGATTTGGTTTTTAAATGTTTGTCGCAGTCCAGGGAAGGTTTAAACGGTGAGAAATTAAAAATAACTTAAAAATCCGAATGTCAAATGTACGTAGGCGGTCACAGCTAGTTTAGTTTAGTTTATTATAGTACCAACACAATAGATATTAAAGTTAAAAGTTAACTGTGAAGGGATTTCTAAGCTCACTACACCAAGGTGATTCGGGATTCCATAGCTAAGTTGTATGAAGTTAGGAAAAAACTTCGTCTCAAATATTTACTTTATTATTTTTATTTCTCTGTAACAAAAACACACACATAAAATACGCAAATAAAAAGTTAATAAAAGAAAATACGATCAAAGTTTTCACACCAAAGCTTTTCAGTATAAATCTGCTGGGTGCCCTTAAATCGTACAGATAAGTCCGCAAAGTTACTCAAGTTCTACGGTTTTATGATATGATCGCAGGTCGTGGATTTTACAACTGGAAACTTGCTAAGTATTAATTTTGTTCTGTTCGTTTGCCCTAGTTTAACTTAAGAATCATATTTGAAGGTACTAATCAGAAAATATAGCGATTCCAAATGCTTGTATTCAATTTTCTCAGTCACTGAACAATCCTCTTTCTAATAGTAATGCCCCAGATCATCAACGTAACTAGTTAGTAAATCTATACTAATATATAAAGCGGTATATAATATATCATCACGCTACTACTAATAGAAGCGGAGCAAGAAAGAAGAATGTTTCAAAAACGGAGGAAATTTTAACGCTACAGGCAATATAAGGCGCCAACGAGGTTGCGTGGGTCAGCTAGTAATTAATAATTTTCAATATTCGTAATATTCATTTGATAATATAACTTCGGTTTAGTGTCAACGATGCATAAAACGAGTTGCTGAGAGGTCTTGTCCACAATGTTGATGCTATTTTCCAGGTCTACTAGTGACGTCTTCCATCGAAAATTGGTTTGAACGAAATCTAGTAAGAAGTTTTTTTTAATACGTCATAAATCGTAAACTGCAATTTACCTGTCATTAAATCAACACAAATATAAAAATAAAATAAATATTATATTATATTATGTTACTTGCTGCTGCGGAACCCTTCATGGGCGAGTCCGACTCGCATTTGGCCGCTTTTTTTAATAATAAAGCCTGCCAAAGTGACGTGAAGTGATTCTATATTTGTCTTTACCATAGTCATTCATGGTGACCAACACTATGGCGGCATATATTAACCCAACCCTGTTTAAACTGTTTTTTTTTATATTTTCCTGTTAGATAAACGTTTATCGTTTATGAAGATTAATGACCAATTTTTTAGTTTTTCCAGTGACATAAAATAGTAATAATAATTAAACAAAAACTATTTAATTTTATACAGGTAGATTCTTCGGACATCACATATCATACCTAGATAATAGATAATAATCAGATTTCTTATTCGATTTGATACTCGACTGAAGCAATTTATGTTATTGAGTACAATGTCTACTAAATAAAAAAAAAATGTTTTAAAACATAATTGTTTGATATAATTTTATTCTTTTATGTTTATGTTGCTGAGCACCTGAGATATCTGTAAGAAACTGCCAATTCATATTTCATCATAATGTCTTGATGCCATATTGAGGCATATCCAGTGCTTGTTTGCTCCACTCCCTATTTCCGGTTGTCAGCAGCACAAAATCAGCCATCATTCTTATTTTAGAGAACCCACTTGCACATTCACTTAAATTTTAATGATGAGTGAAAATATAATAACGCATTTTTAATTAAAAAAATACAATTACCAATTACAACTGTGGTTAAATAATCGTAAAGTTCCATATTTATTGCAACAACAATAGAAATGTTTAATAGTTACTTAGTTTTTATAGCTCACGGTCATATCGTACCAATCACCTAAAAAACTACAAAATGTTTTCAGAAACTGATGCATCTAAGTTTTTGGTGATAATATTTTCACATATAGTGACGACTAAGTCAGTATTATATAATTCCGAGACAGTCAAAGATAAAGACCATTCGGAAAACAATGTTAATAATTATAAAGATTCTGAACGTTACGAATTGCTTGATGTTGATATAAACAACGTTAAAAATACTTGGCCAGAAATATATAAGAAAGCTCCAGAAAATGGTTTCCTGTTAGTAACAAGGTTTGAAGAAACATTTTATACTTTTTTTTTATGGAATATACTTGGACAAACGAGCGGACGTATTGCCCGATGGACACCTGCAACACCAGAGACGTCACAAGTGCGTTGCCGACTTTTGAGCCTCCGGTGTCCCACTCACTCGGTAAAATATAGCGCAGACGCTGTTTCACATCGATTTTTAGTGAGGCTGTGGTATCACTCCCGTCGAGCCGGCCCATTCATGCCAAAGCGCGGCTCTCCCATGGTAAATAGCGTCCACTGCTTTTCTATACTTTGATCCCACTCATGTAATATGTATTGTGATTTTTTTCCACAGAACATTTAGGGAAGATCCCAACATTAAAGTATTTTTTGAAGATGTCGTTACCCGAAATGCAACTGACGAGGAAATGGCAAATAATTCAGAATTCAAATGCCGCATAATAGATATGATGCACACTTTGCACGAAGTCATACAGAACATTAAAAATCCAGATATCCTTATGCCATTGCTTATTAAGCTCGGTGATTACTACAAAAGCATCGGAGTTCTAAGAAAGCATATATTAGTAAGCCTAAATTTGAGTTATAATATTAAGCTATACATATTTTTAAACGTGCATAGTTCTACATTGAGAGCTTTTTAAATTTTATCTGAAATAAGGTAATAATACTACGTTCAGTATCATTATAATACAATAATCATATTTACAGGTGGTGCATGATGTACTAATGAACTTTCTTCGGAATGATTTGATGTTTACCAAACCAATTTTGGAATCGTGGGAAAATTTTATCGAAGAAATTACTTTGTACTTGTATTTAATGATTCTAGAATAATAAATCATTCATAAATATATCCCCGACTATCTGATTAATCAAGGCAGAATTTAATTGCATTAATAATCTTGAAATCATGGCAGCTGATAGTTTTATGTTATAAGAACTTAAGTAAAATTTCCAAAGATTCTTTCTTACTGAAAAATTAATTAGAAATTTTGCCCCTAACAAATTTAAATATCGGATGAACGGTTTTATGAAATTCCGACATTTTCTTCATAAGTCATTTATTTCTATGTATGAGTGTATGTGAAAAAATAAAAATAAAATTAATGTAGTGGTGATAATCAATTAAAATCTAATTTAAGTTATGCCTGGTTTACCATGAAGGCAAGTTGCCAGGAAATTTACATTATAATGATCCTATGGAAAATTTAACTTCTGTTCGTGATGGAAGAATCCAAGTAGTTACGAGTACCACTTCATTCAATAGGGGCTTTACTGCTCTCAATTGCTTTTCTGTACTAGCGCTAATTACATTGTCTTATTAAAGACATGAAAAAGTTAACCCTTCATGCACCACGTGGGGTATAAACCCTAGTCAAACAAAATTATCTGTATATTTTCTACTTTCGCGCGAACACAACAAAATCTCGTGTAGCTAGAGTTGAGATATTTCCAAACAGCATAGCAACAGGGATTCAATAGTAGCATCGCAGGCAAAGTCCAAAGACGCCGACAAAATGCGACCAGGTGCCACAAATCCCACGTTGTTAAAAGGTAAGCAGTTTGAAATGGTAAATTATGACTACTTTTACATATGTTTTTGTATATTTCGTTGTTATTATCAATTTATTCATTTGGAAATTTGTTTCCAGGACTTATTATATCTCGTCGCACAAATGAAAGATGCAATATTGTCTGCACTTATGGGAGATGATAGTAGGTATGATGGCAACATAGACGAACTGTTTCTACCCGAAATTGATAAAAAAACTATAATTGCTTTCTATAATAATATCAAAATTGGACCAAGTACCGTTCTGCGCAACGTGAATTACCATATAGCATATTGCTAATAACATGCTCATTTTTTTTACTAAAAATTATTGTGATTTGAACCAACAAGGATCTCAAGAAGACTAGGGCGGTACATCCAGGAAGTTTACGCCCTGAAACCTCAGAAACTCAAGAACTTTACCTGTATATTATTAGACAGGAATATTGTATAGATTCTAAAGTTTAATGAAACATTTATGTTTAGACTTCAATAACTATGTACCTAACAAAATTTAAAGAAATGGTTTAAATTGTGAAGGTCTTAGAGTTTTTTACAATTACTTAGACACAAATGAATATAATTTTATGTATTCACTTGTATCAATGAAAACTCTAATGACTCATTTTCAGGTAAATGCAATAAAGAAAAAACTCACATAAATATGGACAAAGCAATTACTAAACATTTTTTTAGGATTATCGCTTCATAGATCGTTTTAAACCCTCTTAATAATGATAGCAGATTTTGACGGAGATTTGTATACACTATCTTCTGTGGCAGAACGCTTAAAAAATTCAACAGTTACTTTATAATGATCTTATTTTTAAACCTCTTCCCGACATGACCATTTAGCCATAGTCACAAAAGTTTTTTTAAAATAATTTGTTTCATGGTATTACTATAATTGTATTATTGATGATCTAATTTCATAGCACATCAAGTTGAATTTTGAATTATCATCAATATTTTATTTATTAGGAAACTCATTTGGAGTATATAGATTTAGACATAGCTTTAAAAGTTGCAAAAATTCTTGAAACTTAAGCTAACCATAACATCCTTTTCTGTAAAGTTTTGAGGAATATTTAGGTATGGGGGATTAAATCCTGGCGTGAAAGTTGTCTTTGATTGAACATACCGCAAATATTTTATTCATTTTCTCTCGGTGAAATATTTAATGCTTTGTTTTTTATCGTAGTTGGGTTTTAGTTTTTACTTTTTTTATTTAAAATGTTTTGGTGTCTCTATAATATTAATTTCTTTGTAAAGTATATTTTAAATAGATACCATAGAAATATCACGATTATCGAACAAACACAGACAAAGTAACAACAGCAAATGCTAATAATATATATATATTTGAAATATACAAGTAACGGTATTTCCAATGATACTAAACACGACATATGTATCCCATATTTTATTTATACAGTACTTTATGTTGCCTAGAGGGCGCCACATCGGATTCAGTGACACGTCACATAGCCTATAACCAGCAGACAATCATGACGCTTCTAATGACACCTCATTTGTCCAGTTCTAATGAGTAGTTAAGGAGCTATGAGGGAACGAATGAACATACATACATACATACATAGCCTGTAAAAATCATAACCCTCCTTTGGCTTTGCCGTAGTCGGGTAAAAATTGGATGTGCCCGCGACTTCGCGCGCGATATAGTGAATTTGGGTAGCATTTATACAACTTTTCATCCTCCCTTTCAACCTACTAAAACCTTTTCTTTCATTAAAAAGTAGCCTATCTAGTTCTAGACTATCTGTTAACCGAATTTCACTTAAATCAGTTTAGTAGTTTTGGCGTGAAAGACGACAGACATAGTTATTTTCGCATTTATAATATTAGTAAGAATTAATCTAAGTTATCCAAAAACACATACTATGATCTATCAAAAATGCTAATACTAGTATTGGCGTAAAACCAAATAAGATTATCATTTCAAGGCGGAATCAGAGCTAATACACATCAAAGGAATCCTTCATCTCAGGAGGGACGCAATAAAACGTGACCCAAGTACACTACTAGTGCTTCGTAGTATTTGCTAGAATTGAATCACGCATCGGATTCATATATTTTCAGAGATATGAAATTATATCCAGAAACTCTCTTTGTGCTTCAATAAGATTTAATTATAGTTAGACTGTGTAAATTCCATCAAAAACAAGAAAATTTCGTAATCTATAGAAGGTTTTTTAATAATCTCTTGGGGAAATATGTAATGGGAATGCAGCTCGGTATGCTGAATCAATTCAGTAACATGTGAAAATAGAGTAGTTAAATTACAGTATTTGTAATAATGTAGTATTCTTTTTTGTCAATACTATCAAAACACTAATAGCCCAGTTACACTCGCTGATTAGAAACAATCACCAAGGGTAAGTAACGACGGCGCGGTCAGTACCTGGATGGGTCACCGCTGATGGCAGGATACCATGAGTGTCTCCGTGATTCGGAGGTCACGTTAAGAAGTCGGTCCTGGTTGTTATCTTAGGATAAAAGTCGTGAAGCATAGTTGGAGGTATTTGGGCGCCTTAAAAACATCCAACGGCAAGATTACGTAGCCACGTTTATGCGATTGACGCTACTGATAAAAGTTTTGTCTGGTGAAAAGTACTCTCTTGGCTTTACTAATTCTTATTTCGTTCGTTTAATAATAATTTTATTTTATTAATTTATTCGTTTTATACTGTGTATAAAAATAGACTAACAAAGTTAAGACACATTGTAAAATTTCATTAAAACGGTCAAAATGTTTCAGTAAAATACAATGTTATTTTTAAAGAGGCACACATTTTTATAACATATCATATTTTTCAAGAACACGCGTTTTAGTACCTAGTTTAAAGGGGAATTCTCGTTAAATGCAACATGATTTAAGCGACAGTGAACATGGCTAGACACGGCAACTAGGTGAGCGTAATAGAGCAATAATTCAAAATACGAGCGCAACGTGCGCGGAACATTATGCATACTGTTGGCATATCTGATGTTGGTTTTATTAATTTCGTAGAACTTTTAAGGCAAATAAGTACATATTATGACATAAAACTTAAAGCTAATTGATGGTGAAGGTAAAAAATGCACAAAGCAGTCATGAGGACTGCCGACTAAAGTGAACACTCAAAACTATAAACAAACAGTTATTTAAGCTCACCTGAAATAAAGCTCTTTGCTCTTTGAATAAAATGCGCAATAAAAAGAAGTTAAATAAATGCTTATGTGATGTTAAAAAATATAGGTTAATGCTATACAGTATAAACAATCGACTATTTACAGGTTATTGGCCAACGATTTCTACCACGTTACATTGTGTAATCCATTAAATCCAATCCAATTGCTGGGTGATCTTTGTGTCCGTTTCATGTATTGTATTTTTGTAATGTCATCCGCGACACAGGGCGTATACTTTTAATGCGTAACGTGTCTTAAAAAAATATCGTAAAAGTTTAATTCTCTAAAGTTGCAATGAATTAACATTCATATTTTAATCGACCGCCGTCGTAATTTCTTTCTAACCTTTATATCTGAACTTATAACACAATGTTCCTTGAGAGACGGCGGAAGCTTAATTATTTTACGTTGGTAACTTCAGCGAAACATTTGGTAAAGCGAGATGCTATACAATGGCATAATCTGAAAGTTTTCTTTGACGTTCGAGTGCTGAGATAAGATGTACATCACACGGTCTGAAATTCGCATCTTCAGGATTCCGTTCTCTGTACCAAAAATGTGTCCCTTATAGAATCACTTCTTTGTGCACCTATCTGTCTGTCCCTCTATCAAGAAGTTGAAATCAATTCCAAATACTCAAATCTGTGGTCTTGCAGCAGTAAAAAAATTGAACTTCTTAGACGATGCTTAAAATTGAAGCAATGTAAAGTAGCACAAATATAGTCAAATCTGAAAAAAATCTATATGTAGTTGCATCACAAAAAATCGAAAATGATAAGCGATAATACACTTATTTGCAATTGGTACACTAACCACGAACCGTGGCGATGTATGAGGCTTAACTAAAAGATTGTAAGGTATCCCTCCGTGCGCGAGTCCGCCTCGCACTTGGCTGATTTGTTTTAGATTAGTAGTGAATGGAGTCTTAAGATAAATAGTGCCTAAAAACAAGAATTATTTCATTCATCATCAACTATTATAAAAATTTCGGACATCTAGTCCCAAGCTAAGCAGAGCTTGTGTTATGGGTACTAAACAACGAATACAAATACATAAATACTTTTTTTTTGTAAATACATACATATTATACATAGAAAACACCCAAACTCCGAAATAAATATTTGTAGATCATACAAACATTTGGACCGACCCGGGAATCGAATCCGAGACCTCACGATCAGCAGTCGGTTATAGTTACTACAATTTTGTTATCCACGAATTAACTAAGTGTTTTGGTGTCCTGAAGATCCGCAATTCACATTATAGTATTGTCATATAATTTTAATAATATTTACTATATGGTAACAAGCATAATTTTTACAACTCAATATTTAAAATATTATTAGAAAAAGACTGAAAGAAAATTTCCTTAAATGACATATTCTGAATATAAACATAATCGTGAAAAAGTCGCATCACTTACATTTATAATGTTTCCACAAGCACGCGATTTTTCTTCATAAAAAGTGATGAATTTATACCACGGTGTGACATAAGGAAACACTGAATTTACATCATGTTCCAGACACCACAAAGAACATGCTTTTTGCTCGGCACATTTAAAATTCACATGAGACACGATTAAGGGCGCGTTTACGATTCGTACAAAATTATGCTTTTTTTCGGTGCAATTTGTAACTAAACTAAACAAATTGAATATAACAAAGTACTAACACTTATAGATTAGTTCTTCATCTTCAAATCCGAGGGACAACTTTTTTGGAAATTGTATTTTTTTATATTGTAAAAACGATCTTCCGTAACCATTTTCCACAGTATTTACGATATCGGGTTGAGTTTTGGTACATTTTTGTTCTACAATGAACCTATTTTAGAATTTCTAAAAATAATGTAAGAAGGCATATATAGTCAATTATAAATCCAAGGAAAAAAATAGTATAAAAGTGTCACAGAAAGTCGCAGAAAAAATAACAACCGGAGCTTATATTTTCTCATATTTTGCTATTACGGATGAATCGTAGTCGATTGCAATAAGGGTTATTTTATTTTTTTGAACCTCTTTTGATTTATCGCGTAAAAATTTCGTAATCTCAGTCTGCGCTCAGCCGCCGTCATGAGTGGATACTGTGTCGCCTGTTTGCATTAGCTCTTGTTGAAAAGATCGCTCTTCGAATTCAATATATTCGATAAACCAGAATAGGTTGATACTTGACAACGTTAGATTATTTTTAACCGACTTCAAAAAAAGGAGGAGGTTTCTTCTATTTACAGATTTTTATAACAATATTTTAGTTTGCTAAAACTAAGTAGTATTGTGCGAGTTCGGGCTCGATTGATGAGACATTACCTCCTACTTAGGTGGAGTGACCTGAAGGTGTACTACGGTGACTGCTTTTCTAACTTCTAGACGAGTTGACATAGTCTAATCGAGTTTGGGCTCATTTTGTTAGTTATGATGAGACCTTACCTCCGGACTACATGGAGTGACTTGAAGGTGTACTTCGGTGACTGCTAGTGGAACTCCTAGACGAGTTGACATAGTGTTACCGAGTCTGGGCTCATTTTGTTAGTTATGATGAGACCTTACCTCCGGCTTAGGTGGAGTGATCTGAAGGTGTACTTCGGTAACTGCTTTTGGAACTCCTAGACGAGTTGACACAGTCTTACCGAGTTTGGGCTCATTTTGTTAGTTATGATGAGACCTTACCTGCGGCTTAGGTGGAGTGACCTGAAGGTGTGCTTTGGTGACTGCTTCTGGAACTCCTAGACGAGTTGACATAGTCTTACCAAGTTTGGGTTCATTTTGTTAGTTATGATGAGACCTTACCTCCGGACTACATGGAGTGACTTGAAGGTGTACTTCGGTGACTGCTTGTGGAACTCCTAGACGAGTTGACATAGTTTTACCGAGTTTGGGCTCATTTTGTTAGTTATGATGAGACCTTACCTCCGGACTACATGGAGTGACCTGAAGGTGTACTTCGGTGACTGCTAGTGGAACTCCTAGACGAGTTGACATAGTCTTACCGATTTTGAGCTTATTTTGTTAGTTATGATGAGACCTTACCTCCGTTTTCTAGTTTCGCTAAAACTTGAGAACGGCTGGGCCGATTTAACTGATTTGGTTTTTAAATGTTTGTCACAGTCCAGGGAAGGTTTAAACGGTGAGAAATTACAAATAACTTAAAAATCCGAATGTCAAATGTACGTACCCGGTCACAGCTAGTTGTAATATATTTATTATAGTACCAACACAATAGATATTAAAGTTAAAAGTTAACTGTGAAGGAATTTCTGAGCTCACTACACCAAGGTGATTCGGGATTCCATAACTAAGTTGTATGAAGCTAGGAAAAAACTTCGTCTCAAATATTTACTTTATTATTTTTATTTCTCTGTAACAAAAACACACACATAAAATACGCAAATAAAAAGTTAATAAAAGAAAATACGATCAAAGTTTTCACACCAAAGCTTTTCAGTATAAATCTGCTGGGTGCCCTTAAATCGTACAGATAAGTCCGCAAAGTTACTCAAGTTCTACGATTTTATGATATGATCGCAGGTCGTGGATTTTACAACTGGAAACTTGCTAAGTATTAATTTTGTTCTGTTCGTTTGCCCTAGTTTAATTTAAGAATCATATTTGAAGGAACTAATCAGAAAATATAGCGATTCCAAATGCTTGTATTAAATTTTCTCAGTGTATCACTCGTACCCTCACTCTCTAAAATCTAATGTCACTCAACAATCCTGTTTTTAATAGTAATGTCTCAGATCATCAACATAACACGTTAGAAAATAATTAATAATTTTCATTATTTGTAATATTCATGTAATAATATAACTTCGGTTTGGTGTCAACGAAGCATAAAACGAGTTCCTGAGAGGTCTTGTCCACAATGTTGATGCTATTTTCTTTTTTTTTTTTTTTTTTTTATTTATTTATTGATACAATATATACAATTTAGGTGTAATCTATAGAACATCACAAAACCTTGACAGGTTTGTCTGGACGTTGAATCACTTTTGCGCAATCTATTAACATAAATTCACTGAAAAACATCTCAAAACTAAAAACAATGTTTTTATAATAGTACCTACAATTCACTTAAACTATTTATCACTAGGAAACCGGTTATCGAATCGTTCGACGCATGTCCTGTTCGATGCTACCTGACTTTGTTATGAAGTTATGATATTATTATGTACTGTAGTTATGCAGAAGGAGTTATACACTAATAGACAGGATGTTGCACTTTCTTTAATTTTTATTGTTTTTTTTTTTTTTTTTTTTTTTCTGTTTAAATATGTTCAAGTCGTTTACTTTTCAATAATTTTATGTTTACGGTGTTAAAGCATAGAAATAAAATATTTTTTGTATTTACATTTATAGTTCTTGTCTGTTATTTGTGTTTGTATATTTATTGGAATGTCATTGATGTAAGTTGGGATTAGATAAGTGTTCATTCGTTGTCCGTAATAGTTAGTAATCCTGGGCACTTCTAATTTTGAGTGTGTTATTTGCCGTGTTGTTATTTTATGGGTAATTTTAATTTGTAGTTTTTTATTTTGATATTGTTCGATTAAAAGCCACAGTTTTATTTTAAGATGAATTGGTAGTATTTTACAATATTTGAACAGGGCACTGGCATTGTCACCAACGCACACCGTGTTTTTTATTTTGTCTGGTGTTATAGTTTTTAGAATTCGTATCTGCAAGTTGTATATTCTATCCAAGTAGGTTTTGAAAGTTCTTCCGTAGCTAGTGATTCCATATGATATGATTGACTCAGCAAGGGCAATGTATAGATTTAGAAGTATTTTAAAAGGAACCTTATACTTTAGTATTGCAAATTTAGCTAATATTGCTCTTAGTTTGTCACAAATTGTATCGATATGGTAACCCCAGTTAAATCTGTCGTCCACTACTAGACCTAGGTATTTATAGTTAGATACTTGTTCCAAAAATTCACAGCTACATGCATTATTGTTAGATTTTATTTCATGCAAGCATCGGTGGCAATGAGCTACTACTTCGATTGGTTTGTCGTAATTAAGTAAGTGGTTAGACCGGACATGAATGATTTTAGTTTTGTTGGCATTTAGTACTAATCCGACATCGTGTGACCATTTACATATACTGTTAAAATCATGTTGTAGACGATGTTCAGTCTCAGACAGATTCTTACCAGCTACAACGAGGCACGTATCATCAGCGTATTGGTAGATAGAACTGTGGCTTATGACATTTTCCATATCGTTGACGTACGCCAAATAGTGCAAAGGTCCAAGGACGGAGCCTTGAGCTGTGCCAGTAGTAACCTCTATCTCATCACTAAGGGCATTACCGATCCTAACACGGTATCTTCTGTTGTCTAAGTAATCTTGGCACCATTGTAATAATGGTCCACGGACTCCAGTATGGTCGAGTTTATCTATGAGGGTCTTATGCCTAAGAGTATCAAAAGCCTTACTAAAATCTATAAATAATAATAGAACATGGTTCTTATCATTGAGGTGTTTGTTAATTTCATCCGTAAATTTTGAAAGTAACATTGTGGTTGACTTATTAGATTGGAATCCGTACTGAGCCTGTGATAATACATCGTTCTGGGCATAAAAATTATGAATTTGCTGGCACATATATTTTTCAGCCACTTTATCTATAACTGAAAGTATTGTTATTGGTCTATAGCTGTCGTAGTCATTGTGTGCTCCTTTTTTGTATATTGGTCTTACAATGCCCGTTTTAAGTTCTTGTGGATATTTTGCTACCTTAATACTTGTGTTTATTAGTTTAACTATGACATTGGCAATCTTCTCGCTTAACATTTTCACATCAACGCAACGAATTCCATCGTTACCAGCCGATTTGTTTATATGTAATTTTTGTATAATAGTTAATATGTCTTTTTTAGTAGGCTTTTTGAATAACATAGATTTGTTTTCCGGAAATACATAATCTGACTCGGGGATAAGGTTTGTGTTACACTTAGGCAAAATATTTTTAACGTTGTGGCAGAATTCCTTACCAAAGTTATTAGCTATATCTTTAACGGTTAAATTATTTTTCTTAAAAGCTTTAATTACCGCTTCATCGACTGATTTGCAAATTCGACCGGTCAACGTATTTAATATATCCCATAGTTTCTTTTTATTCATTTTATTGTTATTTATTATATCATTATAATATTTGTTTCGAGTCGTTTCTATAAATTTTCGAGTTAGGTTTCGCTGTTTATTATACTCCAATCTAAGTATATAATTATTTGTATCTTTTTTCCATTGGTTAAACAGTAGATCTCTTTTTCGGCACATATTATTAATTTTATTATTTATCCAAGGTTCCTTGTTTCTTTTACTACTAAGATTAACTTTTTGTAAATATTTTGATTGTTCATAACTTTGGTCAAATTTGTTTTTAATATAGTTATAAATCTCTATAGGACATTGCATGTTGTCTACCGTACTCCAGTCTATTTCATTAAGCTTCGACGTTAGTACATTATAATTAATTTTTTGTACCACTTTTATATCCTCCTGTATAGTGTTTGCTCCTACGTTGCCGGCGCACGACAACACAATCATGCGATGGTCTGCCATAACAGTATTGAGCACAGCCGAGTAAAGGTCTAGCGAGCGTGATCTAGCAAATATATGATCAATACAACTCCGCGTAATGGATTCATTCCGGTTTTCAATTCTGGTGTAGTCTGATATTCCACTCGCCAGGCCACACTCGGCCATGCTAGTTACATAAAATTCACGTATGTTATTATGCGACTGTAAGTCGATGTTTATATCACCCAATAAGTATAAGTCAGAGTGTTTACAAATGTCCTTACACAATAGTTCCTTTAATTCTTTGATAAAATTGTGTTTACTTTCTTTGGGTGGTCTATACAATGAACAGATAAGTGCAGTGTATTTATATGAAGTAGTTAAGTTTCCTATCAGAGATTCACAGTGATCCAGTTGGAGATTATTTAGTAATTGAAAGTCGTGGGTATTTTTTATATACATCACAATGCCTCCTCCTTTTCTTTGTTCACGAAGGTTATAATACATTACATATCCCTTAATGCTGAACATTTGTATAATATTACTGCTTTTAGAAACGCCTACCTCCGTTAATATCATAATATCAATATTTATTTTAGAACAGTGAATGAATTGTAGGACCTGAGAGAAATTTATGACTATAGATCTAATGTTTATATGGAAAATATTTAAATGGTGCGTATTTTTTGGGAGAAATTTGCTAAGCTCGTATACATCTGGACAATCAAACAGTTCACGTATATCGTGTAAAGAGACCTTTGTCACTGTGTCTTTCTACTATCGAGATTTCTCAACCAACATCTTATCAATATCACTTATTTTTCTAATTACAATTGGTTTATCGTTATCATTTTTACGTGCTAGAATTTTACCATCTTGAAACCAGATATATTTGAACGTTTCCTTCAGGGATTCTTTAGCCTGCCACAGAAGTGTTTTATTCGGTTTTGTTAGTGCGTGGCGAAGCATCACTCTTGACTTGGCTTTATCCGGTACGGCATATGAAATTACTTCTTCCACAACGGGTGTTTCCTTACGTGCAGCACGTATCCACTGGTTGACTTGTTCTTCTTGTTGTAATGTTATTTGTATCACTCCTTCTTTACCGTTCCTACCTGTTATCCTCTTGACTGTTGTAATTTGATTTTTCTCCACTTTTAGTTTCAAAGCTAGGTTGCTTGTAAGTGTCTCCATATTCTCGTTCGTATTCTCCGGTATTCCTACAATCTCCAGAACGTTATCCAGCTGTTTTTGTTCAATATTCCGAATGTGTTGTTCCATTACATTTATTTTTAGTTCCAAGTGCTTATTCTGGTTGGTTAGGTATACATTTTTATTCTCCAGCTCTTTAACCTGCCCTGTAAGTATTTCGAGCGTCGTGTGTATAGTGTCCATTTTCACACAGCATGAACTCAGTGATTCATTAACTGATACCAGTTCATTCTTTACAGCTTTTTTAACCTCAAGTGATATGTCACGAAGTAATTTATTTGTCGCTGAAGAAGTACCTGCAGTCAGCTGATCCACATCAATTTCGTCGTCCTCATCATCCGGGATAATGAATGACTTACGACGTGGTGAATCCCGATGACATTCTTCACATGTCCACTCCAGGTTTTCAGCGTTGCGTAGTGCTGACAGTTGTTTCGACGATAGACCTGTGCATAGCTGGTTGGCGTGTACTATCTTTCCACATTTATTGCATTCAAGTCCTGGTGACTTTTTTGTTATAATTTTTTCACAATTATCACACTTCGTCATTTTTACTTTTTGGAGATGCGAGGGTAAATGTCACTAACTATAGAGAGTACGAAAGCGGTTTGACTGTGTCGTACGAAAGCTCGCGAGTGAATGTCTAGGTCTACTAGTGACGTCTTCCACCGAAAATTGGTTTGAACCTGAATCTAGTAAGTAGATTTTTTTCAATACGTCATAAATCGTAAACTGCAATTTACCTTTCATTAAATCAACACAAATATAAAAATAAAACAAAAATTATATTATGTTAATTGCTGCTGCGGAACTCGTCATGGGCGAGTCCTACTCGCACTTGGCCGCTTTTTTTAATAATAAAGCCTGCCAAAGTGACTCTGCTCTGCGAGAGATTCTAGATTGGTGTTCACCATAGTCATTCATGGTGACCAACACTATGACGGCATAAATTAACCCACTGTGTTTAAATTGTTTTATTTTACATTTTGCAGTTAGATAAACGTTTATCGTTTATGAAGATTAATGACCAATTTTTTAGTTTTTCCAGTGACATAAAATAGTAATAATAATTAAACAAAAACTATTTAATTTTATACAGGTAGATTCTTCGGACATCACATATCATACCTAGATAATAGATAATAATCAGATTTCTTATTCGATTTGATACTCAACTGAAGCAATTTATGTTATTGAGTACAATGTCTACTAAATAAAAAAAAAATGTTTTAAAACATAATTGTTTGATATAATTTTATTCTTTTATGTTTATGTTGCTGAGCACCTGAGATATCTGTAAGAAACTGCCAATTCATATTTAATGTCTTGATGCCATATTGAGGCATATCCAGTGCTTGTTTGCTCTACTCCCTATTTCCGGTTGTCAGCAGCACAAAATCAGCCATCATTCTTATTTTAGAGAACCCACTTGCACATTCACTTAAATTTTAATGATGAGTGAAAATATAATAACGCATTTTTAATTAAAAAAAAACAATTACCAATTACAACTGTTGTTAAATAATCGTAAAGTTCCATATTTATTGCAACAACAATAGAAATGTTTAATAGTTACTTAGTTTTTATGGCTCACGGTCATATCGTACCAATCACCTAAAAAACTACAAAATGTTTTCAGAAACTGATGTATCTAAGTTTTTGGTAATAATCTTTTCACATATAGTGACGACTAAGTCAGCATTATATAATTCCGAGACAGTCAAAGATAAAGACCATTCGGAAAACAATGGTAATAATTATAAAGATTCTGAACGTTACGAATTGCTTGATGTTGATATAAACAACGTTAAAAATACTTGGCCAGAAATATATAAGAAAGCTCCAAAAATTGGTTTCCTGTTAGTAACAAGGTTTGAAGAAACATTTTATACTTTTTTTTATGGAATATACTTGGACAAACGAGCGGACGTATTGCCCGATGGACACCTGCAACACCAGAGACGTCACAAGTGCGTTGCCGGCTTTTGAGCCTCCGGTGTCCCACTCACTCGGTAAAATATAGCGCAGACGCTGTTTCACATCGATTTTTAGTGAGGCTGTGGTATCACTCCCGTCGAGCCGGCCCATTCATGCCAAAGCGCGGCTCTCCCATGGTAAATAGCTTTTAGCAGTCCACTGCTTTTCTATACTTTGATCCCACTCATGTAATATGTATTGTGATTTTTTCCACAGAACATTTAGGGAAGATCCCAACATTAAAGTATTTTTTGAAGATATCGTTACCCGAAATGCAACTGACGAGGAAATGGCAAATAATTCAGAATTCAAATGCCGCATAATAGATATGATGCACACTTTGCACGAAGTCATACAGAACATCAAAAATCCAGATATCCTTATGCCATTGCTTATTAAACTCGGTGATTACTACAAAAGCATCGGAGTCCTAAGAAGGCATATATTAGTAAGCCTAAATTTGAGTTATAATATTAATGTATACATATTTTTGAACTTGCATAGTTCTACATTCAGAGCTTTTTTAAAATTTGATCTGAAATAAGGTAATAACACTACATTCCGTATGATTATAATACAATTATCATATTTACAGGTGGTGCAAGATGTACTAATGAACTTTCTTCGGAACGATTTAATGTTTACCAAACAAATTTTGGAATCGTGGGAAAATTTTATCGAAGAAATTACTTTGTACTTGTATTTAATGATTCTAGAATAATAAATCATTCATAAATATATCCCCGACTATCTGATTAATCAAGGCAGAATTTAACAAATGCATTAATAATCTTGAAATATTGGCAGCTGATAGTTTTATGTTATAAGAACTTAAGTAAAATTTCCAAAGATTCTTTCTGACTAAAAAATTAATTGGAAATTTTGCCCCTAAACAATTCAAATATCGGATGAACGGTTTTATGAAATTCCGACATTTTCTTCATAAGTCATTTATTTCTATGTATGAGTGTGTGTGAAAAAATATAAATAAAATGAATGTAATGGTAATAATTAATTAAAATCTAATTTAAGTAATGCTTGGTTTACCATGAAGGCAAGTTGCCAGGTAATTTACATTATAATGATTCTATGGAAAACGTAACTTCTGTTCGTGATGGAAGAATCCAAGTAGTTACGAGTACCACTTCAATCAACAAGGGCTTTACTGCTCTCAATTGCTTTTTCTATACTGGTGCTAATTACCATTGTCTGTTTAAGGACATGAAAAAGTTAACCCTTTATGCACCACGTGGGGTGTAAACCCCTGTCAAACAAAATTATCTGTATATTTTCTACTTTCGCGCGAACACAACGAACTCTCGTGTAGCTGGAGTTGAGACATTTCCAAACAGCATAGCAACAGGGATTCAATAGTAGCATCGCAGGCAAAGTCCAAAGACGCCGACAAAATGCGACCAGGTGCCACAAATCCCACGTAGTTCGGGACGTTGTTAAAAGGTAAGCAATTTGATATGGTAAATTATGACTACTTTTACATATTTTTTTGTATATTTCGTTGTTATTATCAATTTAATCATTTGGATATTTGTTTCCAGGATTTATTATATCTCGTCGCACAAATGAAAGATGTAATATTGTCTGCACTTATGCGAGATGATAATAGGCATGATTGGCAACATAGACGAACTGTTTCTACCCGAAATTGATAAAAAAAACTATAATTGCTTTCTATAATAAAATCAAAATTGGACATATCATAAGACCAAGTACCGTTCTGTGCAACGTGAATTACCAATATGCTAATAACATGCTCATTTTTTTTACTAAAAATTGTTGTGATTTGAACCAACAAGGATCTCAAGAAGACTAGTACGGTACATCCAGAAAGTTTACGCCCTGAAACCTCACAAACTCAAGAACTTTACCTGTATAATATTAGACAGGAATATTGTATAGATTCTAAAATTTAATGAAACATTTATGTTTAGACTTCAATAACTATGTACCTAATAAAATTTAAAGAAATGGTTTAAATTGTGAAGGTCTTAGAGTTTTTTACAATTACTTAGACACAAATGAATATAATTTTATTTATTCATTTGTATCAATGAAAACTCTAATGGCTCATTTTCAGGTAAAAACACACATAAATATGGACAAAGCAATTACTAAGACTATGGTACATTACTAAGTTTCAAAAGCTGTAGTCCACAACACTTTAACAACGCGTGACTACGGCTTTTGAAAATCGTTTCACGCTTTTTCAGGTTCGTTTTTTATCGTAGTTGGGTTTTAGTTTTTACTTTTTTTTAATTAAAATGTTTTGGAGTCTCTATAATATTAATTTCTTTGCAAAGAATATTTTAAATAGGTAGCATAGAAATATGACGATTATCGAACAAATACGGACAAAGTAACAAGCAAATGCTAATAATATATATTTTTGAAATGTACAAGTAACGCCCTTTCGTATGATACCAAACATGGCATATTTCTCTCAATTTTTTTTTTAAAACAGTACTTTACGTCGGCTAGAGGGCGCCACATTAGACGTAGTGACACGTCATATAGCCTATAACTAGCGGACAATAAAGTCGCTTCTAACGATACCTCATTTGTCTTATTCTGACTAGTAGTTTAGAACAGAGGCAACAAATAGGCCTACCATAGAAATACCACACTTATCGAATAAATACGGACAAAGTCACGAGCAAATGCTTATAAAATATATATATATATATATTTGAAATATACAAGTAACGGCATTTCCAATGATACTAAACACGACATATGTATCTAAATAATCTTTTTATACAGTACTTTGTTGCTTAGAGGGCGTCACATTAGATTCAGTGACACGTCGTATAGTCTATAACCAGAAGACGATCATGACGCTTCTAGAGACACCTCATTTGTCTAAATCTAATGAGTAGTTAAGGAGCTAGGAGGGAACAAATGAACATACATACATACATACATACATACATACATACATACATAGCCTGTCAAAATCATAACCCTCCTTTGGCTTTGCCGTAGTCGGGGAAAAACACATACTATGATCTATCAAAAATGCTAATACTAGTATTGGCGTAAAACCAAATAAGATTATCATTTCGAGGCGGAATCAGAGCTAATACACATCAAAGGAATCCTTCATCTCAGGAGGGACGCAATAAAACGTGACCAAGTACACTACTAGTGCTTCGTAGTATTTGCTAGAATTGAATCACGCATCGGATTCATATATTTTCAGAGATATGAAATGATATCCAGAAACTCTCTTTGTGCTTCAATAAGATTTAATTATAGTTAGACTGTGTAAATTCGATCAAAAACAAGAAAATTTCGTAATCCATAGAAGGTTTTTTTATATTATTAATTTCTCGGGGACATACGAAAAGGGACTGCAGCTCTGTATGCTGAGTCAATTCAGTAAAATATGAAAACAAAGTAGTACAGTATTTGTCATATGTAGTATTCTTTTTTTTTTTGTCAATACTATCAAAACGCTAATAGCCCAGTTACACTCGCTGATTAGAAACAATCACCAAGGGTAAGAAACGACGACGCGGTCAGTACCTGGATGGGTCACCGCTGATGGCAGGATACCATGAGCGTCTCCGTGATTCGGAGGTCACGTTAAGTAGTTGGTCCCGGTTGTTATCTTAGGATAACAGTCGTGAAGCATAGTTGGAGGTCTTTGGGCGCCTTAAAAACATCCAACGGCAAGATTACGTAGCCACGTTTATGCAATTGACGCTACTGATAAAAGTTTTGTCTAGTGAAAAGTACTCTCTTGGCTTTACTAATTCTTATTTCGTTCGTTTAATAATTATTTTATTTTATTAATTTATTCGTTTTATACTGTGTATAAAAATAGACTAACAAAGTTAAGACACACTGTAAAATTTCATTAAAACGGTCAAAATGTTTCAGTAAAATACAATGTTATTTTTAAAGAGGCACACATTTTTATAACATATCATATTTTTCAAGAACACGCGTTTTAGTACCTAGTTTAAAGGGGAATTCTCGTTAAATGCAACATGATTTAAGCGACAGTGAACATGGCTAGACACGGCAACTAGGTGAGCGTAATAGAGCAATAATTCAAAATACGAGCGCAACGTGCGCGGGACATTATGCATACTGTTGGCATATCTGATGTTGGTTTTATTAATTTCGTAGAACTTTTAAGGCAAAATAGGTACATATAATGACATAAAGCTTAAAGTTAATTGATGGTGAAGCTAAAAAAAGCACAAAGCAGTCATGAGGACTGTTGACTAAAGTGAAAACGCAAAACTATAAACAAACAGTTGTTTAAGCTCACCTGAAATAAAGCTCTTTGCTCTTTGAATAAAATGCGCAGTAAAAAGAAGTAAAAGAAATGCTTATGTGATGTTAAAAAATATAGGTTAATGCTATACAGTATAAACAATCGACTATTTACAGGTTATTGGCCAACGATTTCTACCACGTTACATTGTGTAATCCACAAATTGCTAGGTGATTTTTGTGTCCGTTTCATATATTGTATTTTTGTAATGTCGTCCGTGACACAGGGTGTTTATTTTTAATGCGTAACGTGTCTTAAAAAATATCGTAAAAGTTTAATTCTCTAAAGTTGCAATTAATTAACATTCATATTTTAATTCACCGCCGTCTTAATTTCTTTCTAACTTTTATATCTGAACTTATAACACAATGTTCCTTGAGAGATGGCGGAAGCTTAATTATTTTACGTTGGTAACTTCAGCGAAACATTTGGTAAAGCAAGATGCTATACAATGGCATAATCTGAAAGTTTTCTTTGACGTTCGAGTGCTGAGATAAGATGTACATCACACGGTCTGAAATTCGCATCTTCAGGATTCCGTTCTCTGTACCAAAAATGTGTCCCTTATAGAATCACTTCTTTGTGCACCTATCTGTCTGTCCCTCTATCAAGAAGTTGAAATCAATTCCAAATACTCAAATCTGTGGACTTGCAGCAGTAAAAAAATGGAACTTCTTAGACGATGCTTAAAATTGAAGCAATGTAAAGTAGCACAAATATAGTCAAATCTGAAAGAAATCTATATGTAGTTGCATCACCAAAAATCGAAAATGATAAGCGATAATACACTTATTTGCAATTGGTACACTAACCGCGACCTGTATCGATGTATGAGGCTTAACTAAAAGTTTGTACGGTATCCCTCCGTGCGCGAGTCCGCCTCGCACTTGGCTGATTTGTTTTAGATTAGTAGTGAATGGAGAGTCTTAAGATAAATAGTGCCTAAAAACAAGAATTATTTTAGTCCATAAGAAATTATGCAACAACTAATATAAATATTTCGGACATCTATCACACAACGTCATCTTGTCCCAAGCTAAGCAGAGCTTGTGTTATGGGTACTAGACAACTGATACAAATACATAAATACTTTTTTTTCTGTAAATACATACATATTATACATAGAAAACACCCAAACTCCGAAATTAATATTTGTAGATCATACAAACATTTGGTACGATCCGGGAATCGAATCCGAGACCTCACGATCAGCAGTCGGTTATAGTTACTACAATTTTGTTATCCACGAATTAACTAAGTGTTTTGGTGTCCTGAAGATCCGCAATTCACATTATAGTATTGTCATGTAATTTTAATAATATTTACTATATGGTAACAAGCATAATTTTTACAACTCAATATTTAAAATATTATTAGAAAAAGACTCAAAGAAAATTTCCTTAAATGACATATTCTGAATATAAACATAATCGTGAAAAAGTCGTATCACTCACATTTATAATATTTCCACAAGCACGCGATTTTTCTTCATAAAAAGTGATGAATTTATACCACGGTGTGACATAAGGAAACACTGAATTTACATCATGTTCCAGACACCACAAAGAACATGCTTTTTGCTCGGCACATTTAAAATTCACATGAGACACGATTAAGCGGTTAAAATAAAATATTTTCTGTGTCACGGAACGTATTTTCGACAAGTAGCACGTACCGTAGTACAGAGACGGATTGTGTATGCATATCCCATTAATTTTATGAACAAAAAAATTGTTGGGATGCATAAATATTATATTTGTATATTATGACTAGCTGTTGCCCGCGGCTTTGCTCGCGTGGAAGTTGATTATATGTATTTAATTAAAACTGTGTAAAAGTATGTATCAGTAATTTATTCCTATTTTTGAACGTATTTATTTATTTTTGATCAATAGCCCATTTAAAAGAACTTTCATACAAACATTCGACCCATATTTCATCTCCTTTAGGAACAGAATTCGCATAAATGCTGTAGTATTCATCTATTTCGAAAATTGACGGAATGCCAGACTAACCTATGTACGAAATGTCAACCCCTATTTCACCCCTTAGGGATAGAATATTCAGAAACGCTGCAATACGTATTTACTCATTTTTAATTAGCAACCCAAACGTAAAGTTTCACCTTTCTTATTTCTATGTATTCTTAAATATGACGGATTTCCATAAAAAAATTCAACCCCTATTTCACCCCTTTAGGGATAAAATATGCAGAAACTCTAAATAGATATCTAGTCATTTTTAATCAATAGCCCAAAATTTAAGTTTTTGGTACTAATTTAAAAAATAACGGACTTCCATACAAACTTTCAACCCCTATTTCACCCCTTTAGGGGTAGAGTATCGAGAAACGCTTAAATACGTCTTTACTCTTTTTTAATCAGTAGTACATGAATAAAGTTTCATGGTTCTAACTTCAAAAATGGCGAACTTACGTACAAACTTTCAACCCCTTTTTCATCCCCTTAGGAGTAGACTATCCAGAAACGCTTAAATACGTATCCGCTAACTTTTAACCAGTAGCCCAAAAATAAAGTTTCATGTTTGCTACTTCAAAAATACCGAACTTCCGTACAAACTTTCAACCCCTAGTTCACCCCCTTGAAGGTAGAATATCCAGAAACGCTTAAAAACGTGTCTTCTCATTTGAAATCAGTAGCCCATAAATAAAGTTTCACACTTCTAACTTAAAAAATGACGGACTTCCATACAAACTTTCAACCCCTATTTCACCCCCTTAGGGGTAGAATATCCAGAAACGCTTAAATACGTATCTACTCTTTTTTAATCAGTAGTACATGAATAAAGTTTCATGGTTCTAACCTAAAAAATGACAAACTTCTATAGAAACTTTCAACCCCTATTTCACCCCTTAGGGGTAGAATATCCAGAAACGCTTACATACGTATCTACTCATTTTTAATCTGTAGCCCAAAACAAAGTTTCATGTTTGTAACTTCAAAAATGGCGTACTTACGTACAAACTTTCAACCGCTTTTTCATCCCCTTAGGGGTAGAGTATCGAGAAACGCTTAAATACGTCTTTACTCTTTTTTAATCAGTAGTACATGAATAAAGTTTCATGGTTCTAACCTAAAAAATGACAAACTTCTATAGAAACTTTCAACCCCTATTTCACCCCTTAGGGGTAGAATATCCAGAAACGCTTACATACGTATCTACTCATTTTTAATCTGTAGCCCAAAACAAAGTTTCATGTTTGTAACTTCAAAAATGGCGTACTTACGTACAAACTTTCAACCGCTTTTTCATCCCCTTAGGGGTAGAGTATCGAGAAACGCTTAAATACGTCTTTACTCTTTTTTAATCAGTAGTACATGAATAAAGTTTCATGGTTCTAACTTCAAAAATGGCGAACTTACGTACAAACTTTCAACCCCTTTTTCATCCCCTTAGGAGTAGACTATCCAGAAACGCTTAAATACGTATCCGCTAACTTTTAACCAGTAGCCCAAAAATAAAGTTTCATGTTTGCTACTTCAAAAATACCGAACTTCCGTACAAACTTTCAACCCCTAGTTCACCCCCTTGAAGGTAGAATATCCAGAAACGCTTAAAAACGTGTCTTCTCATTTGAAATCAGTAGCCCATAAATAAAGTTTCACACTTCTAACTTAAAAAATGACGGACTTCCATACAAACTTTCAACCCCTATTTCACCCCCTTAGGGGTAGAATATCCAGAAACGCTTAAATACGTATCTACTCTTTTTTAATCAGTAGTACATGAATAAAGTTTCATGGTTCTAACCTAAAAAATGACAAACTTCTATAGAAACTTTCAACCCCTATTTCACCCCTTAGGGGTAGAATATCCAGAAACGCTTACATACGTATCTACTCATTTTTAATCTGTAGCCCAAAACAAAGTTTCATGTTTGTAACTTCAAAAATGGCGTACTTACGTACAAACTTTCAACCGCTTTTTCATCCCCTTAGGGGTAGAATATCCAGAAACGCTTAAATACGTATCCACTCACTTTTAATCAGTAAACCAAAAATAAAGTTTCATGTTTGCTACTAAAAAAATAACGAACTTCCGTACAAACTTTCAACCCCTATTTCACCCCCTTAGGGGTAGAATATCCAGAAACGCTTAAATACGTATCTACTCTTTTTTAAACAGTAGCACATAAATGAAGTTTTATGTTTCTAACTTCAAAAATGACGAACTTCCATACAAACTTTCAACCCCTATTTCACCCCCTTAGGGGTAGAATACCCAGAAACGCTCAAATACGTCTCTACTCTTTTTGAATCAGTAACACATAAATAAAGTTTCATGTTTCAGACTTCAAAAATGACGGATTTCCAGACTAACCCATATACGAAATGTCAACCCCTATTTCACCCCTTAGGGGTAGAATATTCAAAAACGCTGAAAGACGTGTTTACTCATTTTTAATCAGCAGCCCAAAAATAAAGTTTCAGGTTTCTAACTTACAAAATGACGGACTTCCATACAAATTTTCAACCCCTATTTCACCCCCTTAGGGGTACAATTTCTAAAATTCCTTTCTTAGTGGGTCTCTAATCCATAAAACGATCCTACTCACCAAATTTCATAGCCCTGACTATCATAGTTTACGCTCGGCGATGATGAATCAGTCAGTCAGTCAGTCAGTCAGTCAGTCAGTCAGTCAGTCAGTCAGGACTTACTATTTTATAAGTATAGATATTCATCACTCAATCACAAAGTTCATCAGCTGTAGATGAATTTTGTCATGGATATAAATAATAACTTGTACTAGATTCTAGGTTCGTTTTAGAAAAAATATTGATAAATTCACCTTGACACAAACGAGAATGTTAAAAAACTCTTTCACTGTCAAAAAGAATGATACATGGTTTTCAATTAAAAAAGGGGCATCCCAAAACTTAATAACACAATAATTTTTAAACTAATACTGAGCATATTTGCATATTTCAGTTCTAAAGCTATAATTATTAATAGTGTAGTAAGTGTTCCACGTGTTTATGTATTAATATTGGATTAATAAAGGTCAAAAATATTTGTTTAAAAATAACGATTATATATTAAAAATAAAAAAAAAATTGTTTTACCAAAAATACACTAGTTTCCAATTTCCTTAATGATGCATCTAATTATAAATAATTATGAAAGTTAATAATCTCTGTAGGTGAGTTAACGTTAGGTAAGGAACACAAACAGAATATATGCAAATCAGCAGATTCGGAACTGGGATCCATAAACCTTACAGAGTTCGACCCTGTTAGCAACACGATAACCGCGCATAATGCAGAAAATTTGCACGTTTTGTGGAATAATTCAAATGTTGTGTAGAGTGTATATAATAAAAGAATATAAAGTATCCCTGATTCTTATAGACAATTTCGTATAAAAAAGTTACAACTTGATTTGACAGATTAATTTTACACGGATGGATAACGTAGAGGTTTGGTGGTAACCTCTCCGCTTTTTACTACGCTGAGTTCGAACCCAACTTGGGAAAAAAACTTTGTATGATCCACAAATTGCTGTTCTGAGTCTGGGTAGTATTTTTGTCCGTTAGCAAATTGTGTTTTTAAATTCTTTAAGTCACAGGAATATTGCTAATGCGGGCATTGCAGTTCTTAAAATAATGTTTCTTTTTCGAGACACTTAGTTAATTTTTATCGACTTTATTACAGGTTCGTAGCTTATGCTTATGACTTACCATCAGGTAACGAGGCCTAAATTTGTCCATATTTTTATTAAAAATTTACTTGATTAAATAAGTATTGACAATGTTTCTTACAATAATTGTAAAGGTGAACGCCAAATTGAATTGTTATTTTCATGTCAATATTAAATTTAAGGTATGTACTTTTTATTGATCTAGAATTTTGAAATTGAGTGGTGAGCTAGTTTTTTTTATGTATGGCCCTGCCAAAATGACTCTTCTCTGCCTGATGGAAAGCATAAGCAGGATCTAAGAGTAGTGGTCACTATACTTATTGCAAAAACAGACAGTACAGCAATGCAGCGTGATGACCCACACCATAGCGGCCCAGTGATGTTCTGCATTAGTGGGACTCCAGTCTCGCACTCGCCAACGAAACACGACAGTACGAACGCTATCGTTACAACATAAATTGATAAAAAGGGAAATACATTAATATGCCGTATGTTTCATGATTACGTAATATAGAAACTTATGTACATAACCTTAATTAAAAAGAACAATAATATGCTGGATTATATAAACTTAATTTATCATTCTATTTTTAAACCTGTAGTAGTAATAGTTAACCTGCATTTTAAAAAAAAAACACATCCTTTTAATGTTCTATGAGTTATTTTTAGTCTACTTGTTTTATCCTACCTTTCATTTTGTTTGCCAAAGACACGGATATGATATATGCAATTAATTACGAGTATAAGAGAATGTTGTCAGTTACCAACTACCTAGAGTGCTAATCAATCTCGAACACTTCAAAGTCATGTCTAGGTTTTACCCTGCATGTACAGAAACTAGAAGTGGTACATGGCTATGTTTTATTACCACTCTACCAAACATATATACTGCATTTTTTTAATATACAATAGTATTTATTTAAACAGTTAATGATCAAAGAAAAGTGGTCAAACATCAGCAAAAATTGTTTGTATATGTAAAAGTTTTATTTAATAAATGCTGTAGTTAGTAACACATACTCTGAAGTCGATTGAAAATAGTCAATTGTAGTGATAGTCAGTTGTTTAAAATAAGAGACAAACATTTCAGTTACAAATTCAGCTATTCGATACTATTCGAGGCGCAGGGGCATGCAAAGCTCTTTCACAACGCTAAAATACAAGTCTAAAATGAGTGAAACATTTTGAAAGTTACATAAATAAATATGCACCCATGTGAGACTAGAGTGGGAAGCCGGTTGATTTAAAAATGTATAAAATCACGGAATTTTATTATTTAGTATTATTAGTAAAACGCAACAGCAAAAACTTAGCGAAAAATAACGAATTCGATCATACTAGCCTCTTATATAGAATACTTTTTATAACGAATAAGACAGTAAAACAAATGACTTCCAACAAAGGGTTGGAGAATACACAACACCATACAACTGTATCACGATCTTAAGTGCTTACCCGTGTCGGAGGATGTTGTAGAGGGTGACAATTTTTAAAGCGAAAAAATCCTCTATACTATTCAAGTCAAGTCAAGTAGGCAGTTTAGTGTTCGTATAATTTGTCAAACATTTTTCTTACTACCCACGGGAATAAAAAAAATGTAGAAAAGAAACATTGGAGACTCAAGACCGTTTAACTTTAGTTTATAAAATGGAATTCCGTTGGAACAAAGTCTGGCGAGTACGGAGAATCACGTACGGATGCTAACTGCAATTCCTGTAGAGTTACAACGGTTCCTTGTGTAGTGTGAGGTATTGTGTTATCATGGAGCAATAATCGTTCATTTACGAGTCGAGGCAGATTTACTGCGGGTTCCTCATCATTGTTCAAAGTTCAGCATAGTGAACTACTGTTGTAATTGCTTGACCAGACCTAAAAAGTAAATAACAGCATGAATAGAGCCACCAAACAGTTACCAGAAAAAGGAAAAAAACATTGGTAAGACCTAACACCGGTTTATTTTGATTTGTAATATTGAGATTTTAAACAAATGTCAAAGTGGCAAAATGTGGTTGCTAAATCTCCCTTACATTTTTTAAAAGTTTTCACCTAAAAAAGCTGATATTATTATCACTTTCTTTTGTTTTGTCATAGTTTTCTACATACTTCTGTTAGAAATAAATACATGTATACATATATATTTATCGTTACGTTTGTTATTTAATTGCCTCGGTGACATAGTGGTAGCGTATGCGACTGCTGTGCTTGAGGTCTCGGGTTAGATTCCCGGGTCAGACCAAATGTTAGTATGAACTGTTTGCAGTTTGTTTCAGAATTTGGGTGTTTTCTATGTATACTATGTATGTGTTTACAAAAAAATAGTATCATCTACATAACACAAGCTGTACTTAGCTTGTGACTAGATGGCGTTGTGTGTTAGCTTTTGACCAAAATCCAAACTAACAAGTTAGCATCCTGTAAATTATTTCTTTATTTATAACGTTCATTATCAAATAGAAAATAAATAATAGTCAATTTTAACAGTAAAGGATACATATTATTGTATACTCCAGACCGTAAAAAAGTAACAATAAATTGTCATAATTTCTATGCTACTATGTAAACAATTCATCTTAAGATATACTGTTCAAAATATTGTCCACGATTCTAGTATGTTTAATATCGGAACACCTATATATCTACATCTCTAGTTGTTTGTCACCGGCTGTCTGACGCAGATTAATGAGAAACGGGATGGACAGACGGACTCTGAAAAATAGCTTTTAAAACGCCAACTGGAGACTGAAGAGAAAACACCCCGCAGTTATAAATAAAGAGTTGGGTTAATTTAACAATTATAGTTTTTAGTGATTTCGATGAAAACGCCTTATTAGTTTTGTGATTTATTGACGAAACTTAAAATCAATCACGAATACTAGGCAACCCCAGAGTCAAACACACTACTAGTGTATGAGGTAGGTGAATCTTTTTTTTAATAGTTTAAAGGTCTGAAAATACCATATATTCTACAAATTCAATGTCAGTAAAACAATTTGAAGAGTCTAGTATATGAGGTTGTAACGAAGCAACTGTACTAAAGGTTTCGTTATTTTAGGATCAAGTAAATATAAAACAACAAACAGAACCCAGAACGTTTTTGATATTTGAATTAACGAAAGGTTTCAACAAATCCTATTTTTTCTATTTTCGAAAGGACAACGTTACATTAATATTTGTGGCGACTTCCAGATACAACGCAAACATAAATATACTACAGCGCCATCTATCAGATACACTGAACTACGGAGTAATGTACTACACAACACTACTAATCCTGAATCACACAATATAAGTTTTCGATTAGCAAATATACAACATCCCAACATCAACTGTTGGGCAGTGGCCCACCAGGAACCCGTTCCTCTACATTTTAATATATCTTAAGAAGCTTTGATCGCACTTCCGGCCTCGTGAATGTCGTTTATCCCTGATAAGAGTAGCCTATGTCCTTAGTCTAGAATAAAAGGATCTCCATTGTAAATTTTATCCAAATCGATTCAGCAGTTTAGCCATGAAAGCGTAACAGATAGACAGACTTCCGAATTTTTAATTTTAGTATGGATTTAGAATCAATATTTTCTGAAATTACTTTTAACCGTCGGAACCTATTCAGTTTGAACTTGTAGAATATTTACAATTAAACATACATACATATAATTATAATATATACAACTATAATACCATTAAAATTTATATAGACAATTTTCTTTTTATTTAATAAATTAATCGTTATTGTTGACTGTAAAAACTGAAATACCAATAAAAAGCTAAAACTAAGATAAAATATAAAAAGTATTTGAAAGAAACATTTAAAGCAACTTTGTTATTTCGAACAAAATTGCAGGTGCAAGAAATCTGACTGTCACTAGCTCTGGTCGCAACAGCTTTAATAAAACGAGAAATTTTTGTTACGACTCCGAGAGGTAACAGTATTTATTTTTAGAATTCTACAAAACGGTATTGTCTGTAAATAAAAGCAGGTGTGTTATTAAAAGTTTGGATTTTGTTATAAAATAACTTTTAAGTTCAATGTTTTCAGAGACACCAGAACACGATACTCTTTAGAAAAGGCTTTGAAATATGGATAAGTTTTATTACTTACTAGTTAAAACCCGCGGCTTCAATGTTATCGTGATGACTATAATGTCATTTTTCCGAAATACTTAGTGTTATTAGGCAACATTTATTCATACTTGAAGTGATAAACGTATCAATTTTGATAAGAGTACGATAAATATTCTACAATGTGCATAATTCAATATATTAAAATTAAATGTGTTTATGGTTAACTATTTTGGTCACAGTGCCTTCCACATAAAAGATAGATACATATACTGTCACGGACTTTTATTTAAAACTATGTAAGACAAATAATCCTAGAGTAATTATCTTAGTGTAACTCGAAGGGTTTGAGCAGCGGACGGCAAGATAGCTCTCAGAAGGCTGTTTTTTTACCGATCGTTATATTATGACCAAATTATAGAAAATCTCTATGAATTTTAATTTATTATGTTATTTCGATGTCTAAGCTATATTACTGCAAAGTGTCATGAATATCCGTTCAGTAGTTTTTGTGTGAAAGAGTAATAAACAAACACACATCCTTACAGACTTTCGCATTTATAATACTATTTGTTGCCCGCGGCTCCGCCCGCGTATATGTCGGTTATCACGGCAAATAGTAGCCTATGTGTTATTCTGATGTATAAGCTATATTACTGTAAAGTTCCATCCAAATCCGTTCAGTAGTTTTTACGTGAAAGAGTAACAAACATCCATCCATCCTTACAAACTTTCGCATTTATAATATTAGTAGGATTACTAAAAAAAGTAAAAACTAAAACCCAACTACGACAAAAAACGATGTTTAAAAAGTATGAAACAAGTTTCAAAAGCCGTAGTCACGCGTTGTTAAAGGGTTATTGTGTTAAAGTGTTATGGACTATGGAACATTCCTAAGTTTCAAAAGCCGTAGTCCATGTAGTGTAATATAGGTTTATATATATATATATATATATATAATATAGGTTGTTCGTCTCTCACATTACTATTTTACCCAAGACACCTAGCTTTATTCACAAGATGCGGCCCAAGTGTCCACTACTAAATTTGCATATACGTGGAGAGTAGGTTAGATAGTCGTAACTCTGTAAATAGGTCGTGTGTGAGCACGATAGATCGATCTTCGATACAGGAGCTTGTAGAGGCTGAAACTGTTACATTTACGAAAGAGTGTACAAAGGATAAAAGAGTTTTGGATGTGACGATATAATTTTCAAGATTTTACAAATAAAAAAATCACTTAGTCTTAATCTGAAACATCCAAAAGTTTGGTAACAGACAAGTTGAAATCTATTACACTCGTGTTGTATGAAGCAGGGTTGAATCGCACGCCTATAACTATCTAAGCCGTGTCTTGGGCCATGCATTACATTTGCTCTTGAGTAAGTAAGCTCGACTGGAGTTACTCCATAGCCTCTAAGAAAGCTTCATCTTGAGAGGAGGAGGGATATTAAAAAGGCGTTAAGAAGCGGCCTATTGTATCTTGGACTATTTATGTATAGCGATGATATAATCACTTACTTTGAGGTTAGCCGTCTGCTCGTTTGCCAATATAGTAAAAAGTCATGATGGATATAAGATGTGATATAACACAAAAAACGGAGATTATAAGTACCGTATCTACAATTTCTCACATCAAATACTATAAACATTTGCTTGCAACCCCCAACCGGTCAGCTCTTTAAATCTAGATCGGAACTCAAATCCGGAACCTTTTACGGGCTGACACAGCGTTTCTGTTGAAATTTTAAGTTACAACACTTTGTCTGTGGTGTATTTATTCGGTTGGATAATCGTGATGTTTCCGATTCCTTTGATGTTCGGTACGGACCGTTAGGAGGCACTTCGTGTATGTATTGAACAAACCAAAAGGTTTTTCTACAGAAAAACATTCCAGCTTGTTTGTGAATTCACATTGATGAGAAGCGCATGAGCTATGATTTATGGCATTTGTTTATGGGTTTCTGTCTCTTGTTGCAAAATTACGTACTACAATATTTATGAGCATTGCAAGAAAGTAAAAATCTGTTATTCATGATATTTTAAAGTGTCAAAAGCATAATTAGGTACAGTAATTTCATTTGATCGTCAGATCAATTAACAAACTTGTCAAAGACAAACGAAAATTTATGTCGAATTTGACATTACTGTGAACTTGACAGCTCTGTTAATTTAACAATATTTTGATCAGTCAGAAATTAAATTTTATAAGTTATTACTATCAAGCAAATTTTTCGTAAGTGGTTTCAATGTTACGAGGGGCCCACATTTCACCTTTAAACAAAAATTCGATTGGACCAGTTTTTTTGAGCACGAAAAACTCTATCGCGTAGGACCGGGATAACGTACCATGCAATTTATAGGACAATGTAGCCGTCAAATTGTATAAATATTAACAAAGCAACTGTCAAGAATCAACTAGTTAGTATCATTTTTGATGACCTGGTTGTCGATACATATTGAAAGGATCAAACCATAAATTTTTAGGTCAAATATTTTTTCCAGTAAGTTTTATGTTCGTTAATATTTATATAATTTAACAGCTACATTTTCCTACAACATGCGTGGTATATTATCCCGATCCTATGCTCAAAAGTTCTATGTTAGCTACCACAATAAACAAAAATTGTAAAGTGAAAGGTGAGACCCTCATAAAAATGAAGCCACTCACGATAAATTAGCTTGATAGTAATAACTTGTAAAATTTGTTCCGGGAATCCCGGACTATAAGTGCGATTTAAACTAATAAATAGCTAACTGACTATTTTCAACTTTTGTCTATACCGATTGACACAGATTTCTCTCTCTCTGTAGAAGTTTGATGAAATATTAGTTTTGAGTTCAATAAATTAAAGAAACATTTAAAATATACTTGTTAAGGTGATTAATAAAAAATTCTTAAAATTGGCTACCTCACAAAGTTCCGTATATGTGTATAATTTGTTCTTCATAATCATAAGCAAAGTTATTCAAAGTATTGACAGCCTTTAGAAGATCATAGTTAAAATTATAAGAATCAGTTTTAATACATGTCATAATCTTCTTGAAAAAGATCGTTATTAGAATAGGTCACTACAGCATGTAGGTAGGCAGTATTAGAAAATATAAAATAAACCTAGAATAAGAGTTAAAAAAACACAGTCATGAGTACATGTCACGAATATTTTCGGAAACGAAGTAAAATAAAAAACTGTGATTCTAAAGCTAATTTTTGAAGTGAAAACTTTTTTAGCGGCAATGTGCACTTTTAAAAAATGTAATGGGATGGTTCAAAAGTGTTATATTCGCGTCGGGAAATCTGACGCGTCAGGCGTCAGGACACGTGACGCGTCAGGACATGTGACCTAACCTAGGATGGCGGCGCAGTGTGCCTTGGCGACGAGTCAACAAGGGCATCACTTTCATTAAAAACATTATTGTTTCTTAGCGGAGACGTAAATTAGATAATTAAAAAATTCGTTTTGCATGTTTAATATACTTGTAAAATAAATAAGCATTTAAAATATGGAAATTGAACAAAGTGACGAAGAAATAGTGAAAGAAAATGAGTGAGTACTTTATAAAAATACTAGAGAATATGGTTAATATGTTTATACTGTATAGCATTAACCTATATTTCTATAACATCACAATAAGCATTACTGTAGTTATCGGTTCTCAAGGAATTACTACTTCTTTTTATTGCGAATTTTATTTAAAAAGCAAAGAGGTTAATTTCAGGTGAGCTTAAACAACTGTTTGTTTATAATTTTGAGTTTTCACTTCTGTTGGCAGTCCTCATGACTACTTTGTGTTTTCTTTTACTCTGTTTTCAGATATGAAATATTCATCTGCAACTGTGTTTGCAGTACTTTACTTGATTACATTTTTTGAATGTTCAAAGGGCAAAACGAACTTTGTTTTCATACTTTGGTAACTGGATGTTTGAGATACTTTGTAATTACGATATCTTCATTCATAGAATGTAAGAATTCTAAAAAATATTTTATTGTGGTGTAAATATACGTATGCACGACCGACCAGTACCGATATTTTATTTTTATTAAAGTTGCTCGGTGACAACCACCTTACATTTTAGACAAAACATTTTTAAACCCTGGTTGTTCCCACGTTACCATTTTATTTCGAAATTTTAAGTACTCGGCATGTAATAATTGTGTAAATAAGTAATTTTAACTTCGAGCCGAAATTTTTTATTCTTTAGAATTTGGAAAAGTCGAATATAGTGTTATATTCATAGCATTCGATTGTTGTGTTGTGATTATTTTGAATAATGTCGTTACTTAAATGCAAAATCATTTCAAGTTCAAAAAGGAAGTGAAATGTAGGAAAACTAATAACTACCTCTTAGTACTAGAAATGTTTTAGATAATAGTGCAATTTGAAATTCAATCTAATTTGAATAAGTCCATCTTGCAATATTGAATATTGAAATGCAATAATCAGTCGCCGAGGAAAGCTGTCCTGGCTATGCAGACTTCCGCTGTCAATTTGTCATGGGAATGGAAAACTTAGTGTCTAGCTTTGTGGCAGGTACATGGAGGTATAAATTAAACAGAATATTATTAGAAATAAATGTTTGTTGTGCTCCCAGCTATATCAATCATTTTTTGTAAAATATTCTTATAAAGTGAAATTTATTGTTAATTTCATTTGAGAAATAAAGTTCTTAGATCACATATTTCAGCTTAAATTTATTTTTAGTTGAATTAATAATTGCTTTTAGTACTACAAAAGATATACATACCTTTTTGCAGAGAACACCAGCCATTGTTTTCCTGGGCTAAGTAGTTAAAACCTGGTACTTACTACCATGGCACTTGTTTCCCTATGGTTACTATGGTTCCGGGTTCTTTAAGCGGAACGCGATCTCACTAGCCCGTGTGGGTCATTATGATGCATTTTCTGCATTCGCAAAGAGTACGGTGACCACCACTCTTAGATTCTAATTGTGCTTTCCATCAGTTAAAGTAAAATAATAAAAAAAAAACCTGTATTAGTAAAAGTTTTTTTCTTCAATTTTTGTTTTAAATGATGATATATTCAGAGAACAGACAGGCCTTGATACTTCTTCATATGTATAAATTAGTTCATGAAAAGTTTCTTAGTTGTTATGAATAAAAATAAAATCGACTTTTAGAAGACCCAATGACTCCAAACTTTTTGTTTTGTTTTCTTTAATCACCTTCGTTCTCATTCAAGTCTCATAGTTAAGAAAAAAAAATGTAAACGCTATTTATTTTTTTAAAAGGAGCATCTGTGGAGTTTCTTGCTAGATTCTTTTCCACGAAGGGTAGGCTGCACTTGGAACTGTCGACTAGAATCATTCGATTTTTAATAATTGCCTATAAGAAAAGTGCCTATTTGAATAAAATCTTTTTGGCTTTGACTGTGACCCACTAATCTGCTCGCATTGTTACAGTTATACACTTATTTTAACATGAGTTTGCTTTTACGCATCTCTGTGTTAGGGAAAATCTCCGTCTCTAATTAATTCGCAATCAGAGCGACCACTTGTTCCGCTTAGAGTAATTTATAGTAGAGGATTTTTCTTTCTTCAGCTCCACAAGTACGAAATAAGTCTGTTCTTAATCAAGTTCTAGGAAAGGTCGTGATATCTTGTCATCGTCATCAACTCCACTCTTTCTTACAATGTTTCTCTATTGTTCTGTACATCAATTGTACAGTGTAGAATAGCTAAAGAATTGAGAGTCCTCCATCTTATGGTTGTTCCATACGATTTCAATTTATGTGAATATTTTTTTAATAAGATAAGTGATTGAGTTACAAACAAACATTCATCAAAATGATATTAGTTCTTCATCAAAATTTAAGGTTTGAATTATTATAAAAAAAAACTCTAAAATGGCTTGTAGTCGTCGATGTCGATAAAGCGTGCGATTTCTCTAGTTTATACAATCCATTACGAAATCGTTCGATAGAGCTAGAGCTGTAATAAGCGATATCGCACGGAGAATCACCATGCTGAAGTAGAAGTGGGTTGGTCGTGTCTTCAGGCGGACATGTCTCCTAGTCAGCTAACTAAGTTGCATTCTCCAAACGTAAGAGTTAATAAAAACTAGCAAACGTATGGAGATGACGTCTTTCGACGCTAATTTTTAGGCAATAATGCAAAAAATAGCGATATTGTTAGCGATTGTAAAAACAATGCGAAACAGTTGCAATTTAGCTAAGGGGGCAGGTGTGGGACTGTGTTTAGGCAAATGTAGTGTAGGACGCCCTGTGGCAAGATAGGCTGTTGTCTTGAAGAAAATTGCTGGTAGCGGATGCAGACTACCCAAGATCGGGATAGTTGGCAATTTATAGGAGAGGCCTTAGTTCAGCAGTGGACGGCAATAGGCTAAGGTAAGATAATAATTAAAAAGACTCATTCATATAATTTAACTTGCATTTAGTCACTTATTACCTCGCCTTTATTAATTGCAAGACCATTTTTGGTTGGCTACTAGTCTAGTCACTTTAATCATTATAATTATATTCACTGTCTTTAGTCTCTATTTCCTAGTATAATAGAATGTCAGATTCATAATATATTGTATGACTAGTTGTTGCCCGCGGCTCCGCCCGCGTTTATGTCGGTTATCGCGGTAAATAGTAGCCTATGTGTTATTCTGATGTATAAGCTATGTTATTGTAAAGTTTCATCTAAATCCGTTCAGTAGTTTTTGCGTGAAAGAGTAACAAACATCCATCCATCCTTACAAACTTTCGCATTTATAATATTAGTAGGATTCTGTACCTCGTTAGTATAAACTAAAAAACCTTTCTGATTTATAAAATCAAAAGTAATTCATTCAACTTATATTTGATAGTATAGATATTTGCAATTTTGGATAAAAACAATACAATGCTTTTTAATTTTATTACCTCGTTTTTAATATAAAAGAGGAACATCAATATCGTTTTCATTACTTTTCTTAGCTTCGTGTTCCATTTGTTACAGAAGTCTGCTCTTGTCATTTCTACAATAGCAATAAGAGGCAGAATTTGAAACTTCTCGGCTGTGATTGCAAGTAGCTTCAATTGTCATTTGCTGGCCGACTCGATAATTATTAGTTGTAAATATATGTTAACATAAATTCTAATTTATATAAATGCAATACATAGTGATAAATATTTTTGAATCAACTTTTGAACAAAATCGCTAGCCCTCTGTCATATATAAGTTTGTGTGTTCTTTTTCTCATCACTATGAATTTAAACTATACATTTCCAAACATATCCTAAGAAGTTGAATGCACTTACATATTCAATAGGAAACCGGTATGCCAGTAGACAGTTAATTTCGATAATCCACGCACGGATTAATTTAATGAAGACGTACACAGGACATCCAGAATACGATTAAGAAGCCGACATTGTCTCTCAGATATAGCCATGACACGTCAGTTTAAATTCTGGTTGAGTCTTCGAAGCCAATTGATTTAGGGTTAGCCTGGACTGATTTGGCAGTGTAAGTGATGGAATTGTTCATTTGTATGAGATTTAATTTTGTGTGTCTGGACTTGTGAGATTGTTATTTAAACTTCGTATACCCCTTTGTATAGACATTTGAATACACCTTACACTATGCTATACTTTTTCCCAGCCATGTCTTCTCACCTTTATATGGTTGCCTGTAAGAGATTGCCTCCAAGCGATAAGGTTGCCACTTGCACATACATACAAACCTAGCATTAAGTCCTTTTGTAATTACTTGCTGACCAATGAAGTTCATTCGTATATGTAAATTGATAAAAAAAATTACGAGTGCATTTTCGCTCTCAAAATATCGTTCAAATAAATTGGTTAAAGAAGTTTAAACTCAAACTTCAAAATATTTTGTTCAAACACATCTTTCAAATTGAGAATTTGCTGAGTTTAGGAAATCAAAACATCACTCTTGACCACGGAGCAAATACAAAGAGGAGATGGCATAAGCGCATCACCCCCGTGACAAAATACTCACCCCGACGTCATCGCAGTTGACGCAACTTGCAAATTATACTATTAACGTCAATGTTCTAGAACTGCATCGAAAAATCGTAATACTTGAATGTTCTCGGTACAATCCAGTAAAAAGATGAAGTGTTGTGTTTTATCTTGTACAAATAACTCAGATAGACGTTCTGGTATCATGAGTGGCATCATATTTCTTTTATAAGTAATTTTATAGCTAATTTTTTTAAAAGTTCTAGAAAAATCTCTTGGTGTTTTATTGAAATGTTATTATATTTACTCGCCACTAGATGGCGAAACTTTGTGTTACTGGAAATAAAGATACAATGGTACGTTGAGCTGAATATTAATAAAACATACCATAAGAAGATACCGAAATGAGTTCTACATTCTTACCTAATGAATTTTTATTCATCATGGTATTTTTTTTGTATTTTTCTTAATTATATTGTGAACAGACTGACATCTATCGACATCTATTCTAAAATAAAAAGACAGGGTCGTATTTAGAATCCAAATATTTTATCAAGTTACGACTATTTTAATCTTGCATTGAAAGTTGTTACTTCAAATATTGAAAAAAAAAAGAAATTTTACTTATGCTGATGATTTGACGGTTTTTTTTTAAATTCATTAAAATAATACAATGTACCAGTATACAGGTAATGTTCTAAATTTTCATCTAAAGATAGTATTGAAGAGCAATTGATCAAAAAAATAATAGGCAAAACTGGACTCCTACAAAATACACCAATATTTGTTCTTCCCGTTGTTATGATAGTGATTCATTTCAAGGAAAAATCATAAAAAATCGAAAAAGGAACTTATTATCTAAACCCAAATTAGGCAAGATTAAAAGTGATTAGATGTGGATATTAGAGACAACATTGGTATGACCATTCAATTCAAATTTAGATTAGTTGATTTTCTGAGATTGGCGTTATTTAAGCATTCCAATTCCGAAGTGAAATAAAATATAAATTATTTATTTTTTAAATAAAATGATTTGCACTACATATATTAATTTTTGTTCTACATAATCCACGTGTAAACCAAGCATATTGAACAATGTTTTATTTAGGGTTATTTATTAGAAAAAAAAAAGTTCACTTTTGCAAAATTATTTACGTTATTAATGATGTTTTTTGTTCAAGATGCTTACAAAATCGACCTTGAAAAAACTACTCCTTGAAATTCTGAGTACGTCCACACTAGTGTCAGCTAGCTAAACTACATAGCAGTATACTCGTACAACGATGCAAGTAGTTTTGCTATTGTCTGGTAGATGGAAAAGTGTAAACTAACACCCCCTCACCCCCGCAAATTGTCACGCATTGCTTCATACAAAAATCTCATTAGGGCATCTCCTCTTTGTATTTGCTCCGTGCTCTTGACGGTTTAATCCAAACCGGATTCATATATTGTCTAAAAACAATTTAATAACTAGAGGTACATACTTTTTCATTTTATAGAAGATGAAACAAATAATTTAGCTAAATTAACGATTCTAATTGTTACTAACATCTAAAAAGTGAAAAGGATATGTGTAAATTAAATTGAAATATTTTGAAGTCGCGTTATTTTTGTTTCTTACTACAACTTTGCAAAAGGATTTTGGTTTAAAGGATTATAATTTTGCGTACGTGCGTGTGTGCGTGAGTGCATGCATGCATGCGTGCGTTCATGCATGAAAGCGTGACATTTTTAATCCTATATCTAATCACTTTTAAATAACATGCATTAATAAATTAATATACGTAGTAGATAAAAGTAAATAAATACTGGTGCACAAATTTTACAGACGGCACTCAACAACTCCAGTCATTCCCTATTACTAATGCGTTACTATACCGAAGTCTTTTATTACAGACAGCACACGCGTGACCTTAGTATTTATAGTTCACTGGGGTGAGCTAGTGCACTTATTACAAGTTAGATTTGTCAACAAAACGCTTTATTTTACAAGCTTTTTATTAACTTGGAATGTATATATGCTTGTATGTTCGGATGGACTCTTACAACTCAAATTTGAAGCAGATATCTTCAACCGATTTTGCTGAAATTTTGCAAGCATATGTATACAGCGTGACAATACGATATTATAATGACATGAAACTGATCTGATGATCTCTGTGAAGAAACGTCGCAACATCATCGAGTTTGGACTCGTTTGATTCATCTCGAGGCATTCCAGTAAAAGCTGGTTTAAAAAAGTTTTTCAATATTTCTAGGAATAAACTCACTTGTACTTATCAATTTACTTCTGACCGGTTTCGCCTGGCGTAAATTAGCTAAAGAATAAAATTCAATAAAATTACATAAAGAAGGCAAAACCGGTCAGGTGTAAATTGAATTAAAATAGTGGAATAAGTAAAAGTGAGTTTGTTTCTAGAACGTATTACAAGAAGAATCAAGTGTCGGCAATCGAGAGTTTATTTTTTAAATATTTAATTCAAATATTCAATTTATTTATTATTTGTATATTACTGTCACAAGCGAGTAACTGACAACATAATCAGTGAAAGCACCATATTCATCTGATTATAAATAATAAATTTTCCTTTTTTTTCTTTCCTAGAAATTAAATTAAAACTAGCTTTTTCCCGTGGCATAGCCCGCATATATATCGGTTATCGCGGTAAAGAGCAGCATATGTTCTTCTCCAGATCTCAGTATATCTGTATACCGAAATTGATTCAAATCAGTTCAAGGGTTTAGCCACGAAAACGTAACAGACAGATAGATAGACGGTTATTTTCGAACTTATAGTATGAGGTTTGAATTATCATGGTATTATAGTAGTAGTACGTGCAGTTATAATAACGTTTACGTGAGGAGTAAAGGCATTTAAAGATAGCAATTAATTTTCATGACATCTTTAAAATTAAATGTATTTACTCATTGGCAAAGGAAAAACTTACCGAAAAGAGACAAACGCAAAATAGTATTAAAAAACCATCTTATGAACTCCTTTTCCATAATAACTTTGTGAAATTTGTGAATAAGTTCTGGTTTGAAACTGTCTTTTGAGTTTATTAATATCATTCTAGCAAAACTAGTTTTAAAAAAACATAAATGAGTAGTATTTAAACATGTTTACTTTATAGGCATAGTAAACATAATAGGGACAATTATTTTACACGAACATGTTAATTAACTTTAAACAACTGTAACCTGTAGAAAATAGTTACGAATGAACGGATGGCCTGGTGGTCTAAGTTTATTTTGTTTCCTATTGAGCATGGCACAACACTTTGTATGATCCACATATAGTGTTACGAGTCTTAGTGTTTCTTCGTGTCTAACGTATGTTTATAAACTACCCTGCGACACAGGAAAAAAAATACAATAGGGTTAAATAATTTGACGTAAATTAACGTGTAGAGAGCAAAACTTTAAAATACTTAATCTCGTTTAATTTCTGTTAAATTTCTTTACATTTGTGTATAGTGTTCAGACTAGAACTGACAATGCGAATCACGTACAGAGCTGTGGAAAGTTGTATGCATTACCAACGGCACGTAGTAATTGTTGACGTACAGTCCTGCGAAACGATAAATAAAAGCTTTGATTTCTTTAAAAACTTTTACTTAAAATGAAAGCATTTTAATTAATACAACTTAAACTTTCACCTTTTCTCATTTGTTATAAAGTATGTAATAGTAAATTTCGATATTAGATTTGTTTCTCAATTGAATTTGTGTAATAAGGGAATGATAAACAAAAGTAATGCAATTTCGAATTCCATGAAATTTAATTAAACTTATGGATTTCTTTTATTACGCACATACTTCACAACTCTTTTTGTTATTGGACGCAAACTAAAAGTGCAGGGCTTAAAAGTTCAAATAAGGTTTGCCAACAATGACATTTCGTAATTAATTTTTAATGGGGCTTTTGTCCAGCTGTGGACTTCGACGGGCTGATGATGATGAAAGGATCATCCAATATTATCTCCCGCTGCCTATAGGCATTTACAACTCAAGAGTCACAAATGCATTTTATCGCAGTTTTAGTAACAAAATACACTAATCTTGAAGAACAGAGAACAGCTGAACTCTGGTTATCTAATTCTCTCGGTCAAATAGATTGAGGATTTTGTTTTTTGCTTGACCGAGAAATTTCTCGCCATAGCCATATATAAAGCTAAAGTATAACAATAAAATTTTATAGTAGCCAAAATAATAATTTAAATAAAATTAATATTATTGTGTCCAAAATGTAGTATCATCTCTGTAAGAAATGTCACTTGTGTCATTTTCGAGTTTACAGTATGTTTTGCAGGTGTGTAATTTATGTTTACAATGTATTGCACTGCATTTGCTATAAAACTAGGACATAAAGAATGATAATATAGATGATACAAAATAAAATCGCTTGTTCAAATTCACTTTGTCGGTTAGGTACTCATCTATCACATAGATCAAACTATGTTGAATGTATGTGACTGTATGTAGATCAAAATATCAACTTTTTTGTCAGTCTAAATGACAAAAAGGTTGATAATGGAGGTACACTCAACAAATCTCACCGCAATTGTGAAGTGGACAGCATGCAGGTCACGTCAGCATCGCAAGTTGAAAGCGTTACAGCGTCACGTAGATAATTGTCGACACACACGTTGTATCGCAACACATTTCAGACTACAATTGTTTGTGGATTTCTACTGCAGCAATTTCATATTCGTTTATTTGTAGTGGTGTTAAAATAAAATTAACTTTAAGCTGGCCTTAAAAACTGTGAGCAATTGAGCATTTGAATGAACTATAATTTAAAATTCAATTTGATTTGTTCTTTAAAATAAATATGAAATACTAACAAACGTCAATAAAGACAATCCTACTAATATTATAAATGCGAATGTTTGTAAGGATGTGTGTTTGGTGCTCTTTTACGCAAAAACTACTGAACGGATTTGGATGAAACTTAGCAGTAATATAGCTTATACTTCAGAATAGTATTTAGGCTACTATTTGCCGCGATAACCGACATACATGCGGGTGGAGCCGCGGGCAACAGCTAGTTAATAATAAAGGGAATGTTTAAAAATACTCGAAATAGAAAGTAGCGACTTTAGTAGTTAGACAAGAGCTATAGATATTAGTATTTAATTTTGTTTTGTAATCACAAAATTTAACATATTTTTTTAAATCATTCTCCTTTGTTTTTTTCTATGCTCGGCCAGCGTGGAGACGTATGGCCTTAACCCTCTCCTGAGAGGAGAATCGAGCCTATTAGTGGGACATTATGGGTTGTTGATGACATCTGATATGTGAAACTTCTGATTGAATACTACTTTGAGAACCATGCTTGACCATAACTAGACAATCTCAAACGTAGTATATCGTCTCACATGAAACTCGTTTTTGTCGTTTTTTCGTTGCTTTTACTTTTTTCTTGGTAAAATTTTCTAAAAATGAATCCTAGTCAGATTGATTTATCGCCCCCGTAAAACTCTTGCATACAAAATTTCACTAAAATCATCCGCGATTATTTTGATTTTATTTGTAATTTAAATCTCGTGGAAAATATATAATATATAAGAAATGCTTGTTTAAAGGTATTAAATAAGAAGACAAGCATTTTTCTTCAGCTAATAAAAATAGTTTATATTTGACCGAACCAAGTCTTTAAACCAGTGTAAGCTTTCAAGTCCAAATATACTGGAGTCGGGATTCCGAGCTACGAATACAATTCACACTATCGTATATCGCAATATGAACAGACTTTACAGGATACAGCTGATCTGTTCTGAAACCCTCTTATGAGTTATTGTATTGGTTCGCCGGATACTTAGATACAAACGTTTTCGAAACGGAGTAGGAACGTACTTGTTTTAGCTTCGCTTTGACTAAGTGCTAAAATGTATTTCGAACCACGAGCTTAGGCTCAAAACTGTTAAATGCTTTTATGGATTTTGGCTCCACTTCAGCTTTAGCTTGAATCACAACTTTGATTTAAAGCTTCGGTACAAGGGATGAAACAATGCAAGCTATACTAACATATATATACTACGGGTTTGTATTTAACCAACTTAAGAAAATGTGGGTGTTCATAATTCTTCGGAAGCTTTTTTTTTATATAAGACCAACGATATTTTCGTTGTCTTGTTTTAAAATTATTTTTGCATTGGGTTGGCATAGCTCCCAAATGGTTCATTTATCATAATATTAGGATTTGATGATAGTATTTTAAGGAAATTAAGGGTAAACCCTCAAATTTGCACTAATATGTGCACGTATTCTGTGTTATATATTTATTTTCTAAAACTATTCATATGGTACTAAATCAGCATATAAACAGTTTCAACGATCTTGTTTGAGGAGACCAAACTGTTAAAATGTTTTAGTAAGAAAGAAGGAAGATTTAATAACCCATAGTGTGGGTCACCATGCTGTATTTTACTGAATTGCCTGCATTCTGCTCATACTTACTATCGGGCACAGTATTTTTGGCATGCATATAATAAAAAAATGTAAAAAGTGGGAAATAAAAGGTTATATTGGTAAATTAACATTTGAGAAAAAAATCAGAAAGTGGCATAGAATTTCTTTTAAAACACAAATAAAAATCTTTAGTATTTTATTTTATTTAAATTTGTTTTAAATTCTACGTGTCATACTGTTTTGAATATTTAAAACCATGTCATTATTATGTGTAATTGCACGTTAGAATGTACCTACCTATATTTTGTTCTTTTTTTAATTACTAATACACAACAACAACTCCATTCATTTTAATTTCCTAAAAAGCATTTAGCGGTGCATACATTTACATCTGATGCGTCTGCAAGATGCGCGAACTGATGAACCACACGTTGCAAGTTTGTAGTCCTTTTGTAAAACTTGTGTGTTCATAATGTATTCATCAGTTTTGTTCGTTCTTACTACAAGTTTGTTTGACGCCTCTGGTCTTAGTAGTTCAGGAGTACTATGAACGTTTATGTTACTAATGAGGTAGGAACTTGGTTTTGGTAGTAACTTTGATGCATGTGATTGTTGCTGTCAAGTGAGTTATTAGCAATAAGTAAATGCAAGACTGAAAGTAAATGCTATTTAAATATAATATAATATTTCACATCACTAAGAATCCATACTATTAGTGTCGATAAAGTCTTACTTAACTATTATTTAAGATACGAGTATTTTCCTTTCAACAAGCTAAAAGCTAAGACAAAGCTCTGTAAGATTAAGCTGTAGGTCAACTGTGTTTGTTTGTTGTAAAATATCAGGCAATTTATTAAAATTTTGGCCAAAAGTCTGTAAATATTTACAAAAAAATTAAATTGGAATGTCTGATTGTAGTATTAAAATAATCGCTTTTTACTAAAGCTATTTATATCTTTCCTAAGCTTCCAGAAATATTTCAAAATTAAAAATTGGCTAGTTTTAATTTTGAAATATTTCTTGGTTCAATCATTCTCAAGTTTTAGCGAGACAAACGAACAGTAGTGTAAATTCTTATAAAAACTTTTACTCACATACCTTATTAAAAGAAAGCAAATCTCATACTTCACGTTTAACTTTGCATGCATGTATAAGTTCGTTTGTGTCACAAACGGCGTTCTTAACTACTTGGGTAGCATGAGAGAATTCATGTAAGAAATAAACAGGCAAAGTAAGAAGGCATTATTTAACATAACATGATATTAGCCGGTTTTAGTCCAACATAAGAGCTTACATCTCATTCCTAGTTATTAGTATTCCCAAGATTATTTGGCTTCTAGTTTAACCAGTTTTACCTGAATGACAGAGTGCTGACTGCCATCTGATCGCCGCAATCCTAAGGCCGAACTGAATTCGAAGGTTTTTTTGTTGTTTAACTTTGTACCTCTAACACATAGTCAGAGCCCCTTTATTATTTTATGTTGGGAAGGATTATTCCAGAGAATTATACACAGTGGTAACTTGGAAATACAGAATATATATATATATATATATATAAAAGATATTTGTACTACCCACCTAAACAAAAATAAAAATGAGAACTACCTTACTAACCACGCTAATTAGGTAATATGTTTTGTTTAAAACTGTATTTTTCTCTATAAGTGATTTTTGTAATCTTTTGAGAAATAAATGTCTTTAACCACATATTAATAAAAAAAAACCTATGTAAAAACACAAACACTTCAAGCAGACATAGGAATATAAGTGACATATTCCGATGAATATAAATATTGTATTATAGATAATATATTCAAACCGAAAAGATGTTCTTACTTCATAAGACCATGAAGGTGAAATATCTTTAACATTTTATTAAATAATGTAAATTTTTATCTAACGCTTTATCAGTGCCGTGTTTCAATTTCAGCAAAACTAGTTATTCTGGTAAGATATGGAGAACATTTTTTTCTACGTTTAGGTTACAGATCCATGTTGGGTTCTGCTTGCACTTGAATCGGGTCAAGAACTCTGAGTATTCACTATGCCTTTAAAAATAAAAATTTGTATAGTGGTGTATGCGCCCACCGCACTCGGGAAGAACTTCAGAAGTCAGTGGATACAAACACGTTGCTGTCATATTGTGTGTTGATGAAAATGATGAATTGTGCTATAATAGCGCGTAGAAATTGCAGAGAACGATGAATATCAACAAAAAAAGTTACCTATCATTGGTAAGTACCATTGAATTGTATCTATTACAGCAAACAAAGCCATTATAATATTTTTTTATTTATACCCATTCTTAAACTGACATTCTTTATATATTTGATTTGTAAGTTTAATTTACTGTTTTTTTGTTATCGATATACTTGACATTAATCTATATTAATATATAAAGCTGAAGATTTTGTTTGTTTGTTTGTTTGAACACGCAAATCTCAGGTCCGATTTGAAAATTTTTTTCAGTGTTAGATAGCCCATTTATCGAGGAAGGCTATAGGCTATATCATCACGCTAAGACCTACAGGAGCGAAGCAACAATAAAGAATGATACAAAAACGGAGGAAAATAATCACGCTACGGGCAATAGAAGACGCAAACGAGGTTGCGTGGGTCGGTTAGTAAGACAATATGACTGTGACTGTATGATAATTACCCGGCCACTTAATTGTCAATTGTCCAAAAATTTGTCCTATAAGCGTTTTGGATATCACATCTGTTACCTTGTAAGATCACATGAATAATAAATGAATAATTAATTAATTATTTAGTGTCCAAAATAAATAAATAATGTTGTCGCCATTTTTTTGTTTAATGCGGGTGTTGCTAGTTTATGAAGTCAAAACTCCCCCATGAATATGTGGTCGATGGAGTTGTGTTGTATAAAATTCGTCATGGTAGTTATTTGATACGCTAAGAATTTCAAATCATTTTTGTAAAATGACACTATTGACATCGTGTAAGGGGTTTAAAAGTATTTTGAATACCAATTTCTTGTCCTTTTTAATATTCAATATGGTCGTCACACCATTTTTATAAAATGTCACTATGGGCATCGTTTCAGGGGTTTTAAACTATTCTGAGTACAAACTTCATGTTTTTTGAAATCCAAAATGGCCGCCGCATCATTTTTTATTAAATGACACTAAAAGTATTGTTTATGGGTTTTTTGGTATACTGAGTACAAATGTCATGTCGTTTTTTAATCCGATATAGGCGCCGCACCCCTTTCATAAAATAACACTATAGGCATCGCTTAAGGGGTTTTAAGCTGTTCTGAGTACAAATTTCTTGTCCTTTTTAAAACCCAATATATCATCGACTCGCCGTTGCGTCCTTGTGTCATTAGGTCGTGTATTTAACGCTGCGATACATAGTAAAATAATAAAATCTGCGATAAGCGTGCTCTCGACCGATACGGCCGGGGCGCCGCTCGTGTGCGATGAGTGATCGCTCTTGTGGTGACGATGATAGGGTCGAATATCAAAGGACGCGTGTCAACAGTGCTTACCTTGTGAATGAAACGGAGGACAGAATGGAATGCAGTGACCGAATACAAACAAACATGGAGGTAGAAGAAAGTAGATTGAACAAGAGGACGAGAGAGGATAACTCATCAGAGGAATGGAATACAGTTCATAAAAAAAATAAAGTGGTTCTTAGGGATAGTCTGGAAGTGCAAGATAAATTTCAAGTGTCAGTCACACTTAATACAGCCTTACCTAAACAGTTTGCACTCGCCCGATTGTTTACACAAAACAAAATACAAGGCATTGAACGCATAAAATATGTTAATCAAAATTAAATTATAATAACTTTTGAACGCGCAACTGATGTCGATGATTTTATAGGGTGCAAAGCGTTTGCGGATTTAGGATGGAGAAGCCAAAAAACTTCGGAAGTCGGTATCTCTTACGGAATTATTAAAAATGTGGAGTTGGATCTTTCAGAGGCTGATATCTTAAAATGTTTATCATGTGATTATGATATTGTATCGGTTAAAAGACTAAACAAGCGGAATAATATTGAGTCGAGTTCTTCGAGTGCGATCAATCACAATTGGACTGAAAGTGAAACTATTCGCCTTGGCTTTAGAACCTCATCACTGCCTGGGTACGTCTATATTGAGCAGATGAGGGTGAAAGTAGAACCATATATATTTCCCGTGACACAATGCTCACGCTGCTGGAAATTCGGGCATACGTGGAAAATGTGTCCATCAAAAAAAGTTGTGTGTCCTAAATGCACAAAAAGCCATGAGAATTGCGACACCACTTCCTATAAATGTGTGAACTGTACAGGAAATCATATGGCATTGCAAAAATCTTGCCCTTTATTTAAAAAAGAGAGGAGGATCAGGGAGTTAATGTCCGAGTTTAACTGTACTTATAGGAAAGCCTTATCAATATATGTCCCACCTAGCCCGATTCCTAACCTAACAGGTCCTAACAATCTGTGGGAAGACGATAAAGTACAATCACAACGAATTACAGTCTCGGAGAGTACACACGTGAATAATCAACACGATATCCCAGGAAGCGAACGCCTTTTTTCTCAACTATTTACTCCTATCGCGGATCAGCCTAAGTCAACGCAAGCACGTAGAAAAAAAAAGAAACAACGAGCGCCTACACCTGTACCACCACCCCCAGCTTCCACTGTAGCAGATTGCACGGAGACTAACTGGAATAAAGATGCGTCGGGGTTCTCAAGTTCAGACGACTGTCCTCGGGTTGAAAAAGAGACTTATAGTAAGACTTCCAATAACAAATCTGAAAAGTTAAGTTTTTTATCATTTCTTATACAGTTAAAAAATATTATATTTAGTAAGACTTCCTTAGAATACACAAGTAAAATTTTAACAAAAATAAAACCAACTTCAAAGTTTGACTCGATTTTTATTGGATGCCATCATTAGATCTTAGTGTCCTTATCATGGTACCACCGTTGGGATATCTCCTTTCCATTAAAAAAAGAATCATTAAAATCGGTTCATAAACGACGAAGTTATGCCCGAACACACATAAAAAAAAAAAAAAATATATATATACGGTCGAATTGAGAAACCTCCTCCTTTTTTTGAAGTCGGTTAAAAATTAAACAAGTAGTTTCAATTTGCACAGACTGGATATTGTCAAAGATTTTGAGTTGTACTTCTGTTAGTTTACTTTTTAATAGCCTTGTGAATTATGGATAGTACTTGTGTCAATACAAATTTTGTCATAATGCAATGGAATTGTCAAAGTTTAAGGCCGAAATCATTATCTCTCGAGACTCTTTTACTACAAGAAAAGGTACACATCGCAGTCCTAAGCGAGACTTGGCTGGAGCCAGGAAGTGCTTTTCGTATAAGCAATTATAATATATTTAGATCTGACAGATATGATGGATATGGAGGGGTTGCTATATTAACTCATAACTCCATTCAATGCATCTCATGTTTAACTACTTGCACTAATCCGGATATAGAACTAATACATGTTAAGGTTCTTAACTGCCCACACATAGAAAACATAATTTCTGTATACTGTCCATCCACAGTACGTACAGCACAAAATGATTGGGACTATCTATTTTCCCTCTCTGATAGGAAAACATTACTTCTCGGTGACTTTAACACCCATCACCCTAACTGGTCATGCCGTTCTGATCGGAGGGGTCACCAGATATATGATTGTATGATAGATCATAATTTTATTTATTTAAATAATGGGTGCCCTACGCGTACTAGATTAGTTAATGGTATTTTACAGCAATCATCACCAGATATCTCCTTCATCTCAGCGGATCTGGCGACCTTATTTACTTGGCAGCCCACAAACGAAAATCTGGGCAGTGACCACTTGATGATTAAGTTATATTCTAGCATATACATACCTAAAAAAATTAGAACAAAAAGAAATTTCAAAAATAGTAACTGGAAGGCATATTCGTCTTACATAGAAAACGCTTTATCGTTAGTATCTATCCCCTCACAACTTCAAGATTTTTATAATTTATTTGAAAAGATCATACAAGAAGCAGCGAATTTATACATCCCTTTTAAAAAAATCCCCCAACATATAACCAGCAAATTTACACCTGAACCCTATTGGAACGCAGAGCTGTCAAAGGCGGTAGCTGAGCGTCGCCTGGCTCTTGCCAAGTTACGACGATGTCCATCCCCTAGTAATTTAGTTATACTCCAAAATAAAGTAAGAGATGCACAACGTGCTATTCGGCTAGCCAGAGGGCAATCTTTTCAGGAATTTTGTTCGTCTATCCCCTATTACTCTTCAAGAAATAGAAAATTCTATAAAAAGTAGCGACACTGCACCGGGTAGTGATGATGTCTCTTTTTCTATGATAGCAAACCTTCCACCTATAGGTAAATCTTTTTTATTAACGCTATATAATCAATTTCTCAACCAAAGCTTTGTGCCTCTTCAGTGGCGTAACGTAAAAATTATACCTATTCCGAAACCTGGTCGGGATATTAATTCAGATAGTGCACTACGCCCAATATCACTAATTTCTTGTTTTTGTAAAATTTTGCACAGCATTTTAAATAAAAGATTGGAATGGTATTTTGAAAAATTACATATGTTTCCAGATAATATGGTAGGTTTTCGTAAATCTAGATCCTGTTTAGATAATCTGACACGTTTGGTTTCTCACATTCAAACTGGTTTTTCAAAAAATTTAACAACTGCTGCATGCTTCATCGACATAGACAACGCATACAATAATGTAGACGTGGCATGTTTAATCAAAGTATTGGACGGCTATGGGGTTGGTTCTCGGATTTGTTTATACCTTTGGACGTATTTAAGAAATAGACGATTACACGTTGACGTTGATGGTGTCGATTTATCTAGAGCCACCGGCCGTGGCTTAGCTCAAGGAGATCCCCTTTCCCCGTTACTATTCAATATAGCAACCTTAAACATTTGTGGAAAAATACAAAACGTTGAAATCTTGCAATACGCGGATGATTTTGTTTTATACAAATCAGATAAAAAGATACCTGATGCAGCACTGCAATTACAAAATGCATGCCTCAACCTCAGCTCGTTGTTATCAAAATTAGGGCTTGTGATCTCACCGACTAAGAGTAAAATCTGCATATTTAGGAAAGGTTATTCCAGAAACACAATTGAATTCCAAATCGATAATGTCCCTCTTTCTACTGTCAGCCATGTAAAATATCTAGGAATGTGGTTGGATTGCTCGTTAAGATGGAGAAAACATATTAATGAGACTATCTTGAAGGTATCCAAGCTAGTCAATATCTTAAAGGTACTAGTCGGACGAGGATGGGGTCTTCATCAAAAACATGTAAGACGTTTATATATATCTCTCATTCGAAGTAGATTAGACTATGGTAGTTTCTTGTATGATAATAGTTGTAAAACGTACTTATATAAACTCGACAAAGTTCAGAATCAAGTGCTACGAATTATAGGAGGCTTTATCCGGAGTACTCCAATACACACAATGGAAAGTGAGTTACACTTACCACCACTTCAACATCGTCGGCAATACTTGGCTTGTAAATTTGGGTTAAAAGCTAAGACGTTTAATGGTAGTAAAACGATTACTGTTGTACAGGAACTATCAGAGAGTACACATTCTTCTTATTGGGCTAACAAACGACGTCCCTTACTGACATCTATTTTCCAATCTTTAGATTCGATGGTGCTACATTCGTGTAACCAGTTAGAGATGTACTCATTACAAACATGGGTCAGTAATATAGATTTATCGCGGGTTGTTTGTGATTCTATACCATCAGTCAACAAAGGTAAACATTTGTATAAACCTCATGAACTGCGTAACATTTGTGTCAATTTTGTAGATCAACGATATGACAGTTACCATAAAATCTATACAGATGGGTCTAAAGTCGAACGAGCTGGGGGTGCTGCATTTTTAGACCCACTCCACGGCTGCGAAATCAAATTTAGGATTGATTCCAATATTTCTATAATGCACATTGAGTTAATCGCTATAGCAGAAGCCTTATCATACGTTGAATCTATTAACTATGATAAATTCGTGATTCTGACTGATTCTAGAAGCTCTTTGCAACACTTGGCTCGATGTACCTCGCATATGCGAGGTAATCCGATAGCCTATCAAGTATTGGAGTCAATCCTAAATTTTCAATCACAAAGTAGGGAAGTTGTTTTGCAATGGATTCCCTCACATGTTGGCATTGCAGAGAGTGATTTCGTTGACCAATTGGCAAAAGAAGCGTGCTGGAATGGCATCGCATTAGAAGTATTGCCTTTATATACTGACTACACAAGACTCGTAAAAGAAAAATGTCATATGTGTTGGCAAGAATACTTTGATGAGAGATCGAGAGAGAAAGGTATTTGGTACCGTACAATTCAGCCTCAAGTTTCTAAATACCCGTGGATCGAGAATGTAGAACTTAACAGGAAAGCTTTGGTAACTGCCTTAAGGTTACGAACTGGTCATATAGCTTCAAAGAAATTCGCATTTTTAATGGGCAAAGTCTCATCTCCCAACTGTGAAGACTGTGGTGTGACCGATGATGTATTACACATTATTTTTGAATGTGTAAGAAACAGAAGTTACAGGGAACAGTTAGGGGTCTCGAGAGGTATGAATATCGGTCTTTGTAATAGTATTCTGGCTAACCCTGTGTCGGTGGAAGCCCGAATGTTGTATAAATTAGTAGAGTTATGTCTATGTTAGATGTTAATTTATGTATTCGTACTGTCACAGGGCGATGTGGTCGCAGAGCGACAAAGCCCTTTAATAAAAAAAAAAAAAAAAAAAAAGAGCCAATATGGTGCACGCTACGGCCGGACGTTTTTTGCCAGACCTGTCCGGACCCCTCTGCAACGCCCCATAAGAAACTTCGTTTTAAAATAATTAAATCAGTCCATTAAAAAAAGTAAGTAAAGAAATCGCTAAATACATACTGTGATTCACAATACTAGACCAAAATTTATTTTAAGCACGAATTATTTTCAATCATCACTTTTAACAGTCCACTACTGATAATAAATAATAAAAAAACGAGAGGCATATTATGACGTATCACATTTTGTTTTCCTAGCATATTTTTCTAGATATAAAATTTATTCAAAACTATTATAACTTTTTACCCATTTCTACAAAAAAAAATCAACAACTGGTATCATTTATGCACTAGGAAATCAAACTATCATGAGGCCAGTGTAAGACGTAACTGTCATGCACACAAATATCGAGAATTTTTGTCATATATTTTTGTTCTTTTGTATCGCGATGCTCTATCTAGATATATTAATAATCTAAGAATATAGCCTATGATCTTGTGAGAAGATGTGCGGCTTATTTTTTCCGACGTCTTCAACAAATACCATTACATTTTAGTTATATATATACTATATATACTCAAAAATTTACCAAATTAAATACAAAATAATTTCTTAATTGTCTATTGGTAAAACCGCATAAAAATCCGTTCAGTAGCTTTTGAGTTCATCGCGAGCAGACGGACGCGGCGGAGGACTTTGTCTTATAATATGTAGTTGTAGTGATATATATTATTTTCATAGATATACTAGCTGACCCGCTCAACTTCGTTTGCGTCTCTCCATAAAAAATATTTTTTCACATTTGCCCAACATTTTCGGTTGATACCCGGCTCTTCTTGGTCGTAAAGTAATGCTACATGGCCTAAAACCTTCCTCGCTTAATGGGCTATCTAACAAAAAAAGAATTAGCAAAATCGGTTCAACCGTTCACGCATGATGTCGTGACCAAGGCAAATAGGGATTCATTTTTATAAATATAGATTTATAAACATAAATACGTCTACTAGACAAAGACACATAAATTTAAACAACTAACCTTCGGCTTATAAATTTATTCAATAGCTACTGTTATCACTTGCCAGGACTTATTTTCATGAATACCGGCTGATAATTTTTAATCACAATCCATTTTCAAATATATTTATTTAAACTTCATCGATTTCCTATTTCAATTAATGTGGGGGAAGTAAAAATTACAGAAAAGTAGAAGATTTTTGGGATGCATAACTACACAACACTAATAGTAATATATTTTTTTTATAAAGGTCACCTTATGAGAAGTGACAACCGTATCCCTTGGACACCTGTGACTTAAGAGTACAAGTGCCACGAGACACTAGTGCTGTTGGAGAAATTAACACTTCTGGTAATCTATCTCCATAGGTGTTATAGGAATGAAAGAATAGAACGCAAATACACCACATCAGTGCTCTGTTTTCATTATTCATTGTACCGAAACGATTTCCTTAGTTATTCACTTACCAAGGGCAAGCTCAAACAGTCGCAAGTAAGTAAGGTTGTTTGACTGTCTCTACCACATCTTGTCATCAAAATTTAAGCTACTTTTGGCAGCTTGGTATACATCACTAGTAGTTTTAATCACAATAACGTTAAGTATTATTCAATAGCGTAGCGTAGCGTAACGTAAGTATTCAATAGCGTTGGCTGCAGTTTGGATTATATATTATGGAAATGATTTAGTCTCCCATTTCAAAATACATACATGTACATTGTACATTGTATGTATTATTTGTGTATACATACATACACAAATAATACATACAAAATAAATACACTCATACATACAATGTATAAATAAATCAAGTTATGCTATTAACTACATAAAATAAAAAATAACACATTGAAAGTACGGAACACATGCATAACTATTTTTGTTTTGAAATGTTAGCCACAGGAACTTCACATCGAGGCCGTAGTTAAAAATAAAAAACTGCGTCACTTACGGTTTGGGATCAAGTACTTCTGCGACTTATTAATTACTAGTTAACTGGCTAGCAATTTGAAATTCTAATTCTGTAACAACCACAGGTCAAACGACAGGGACAAAGTGACGACGTCGATTTATGTATAACTTTGCTTATTTGAACCACGTTACCTTCCATTGAAAATAGTCTTTGTTTCATATAGACAATGAGTGTTTTTTTTAATTTTTGCTTTGCATTACCTAACAGGTTCATAGTTTGATTTATTTATTAAGGAATTTTATTAAAGTTTACTATTCAAATGTCGGTTGGGGAAGTGTGTAGAATTTTCGTTATGAGATTAATTGTATTTCGATTTTACAGTATAGTTCAATTTTCCTTTACTATTATTTTAGGCAAAACTGTAAGTGACATGAATAGAATTGCAAATTCGGATGAAATGAGATTCTCAATTAGTGTTATTTTATAGATTATTTGATTACAACTTGAAGTTGCACTGGCGTTTGATCGGGGTAGATCTTTATGTAGCTATGGAGTTTGTGCTTGTTACGAAGTAGAAGTCTCGCAGTTTACGAAGAATCGAAGCAAACCTTGATGTTGCGGTCTTTGGAGAAATTGTATTTACCGAGGTGAAATATGTTGCTGGTCTTCAATCAAAGTTTTTATTATAGTCGACACCTTACTCGTGTCGTAAGAATGGCTCTCCTCAATAACAATATTTTTTTCCCTAGATGTTCACTCTTGCAGCTCATGTATAATAAATTATCAATTTTGTACCCCTCACAAGAAATACCTTAGTACTAATAATAAATCTCTTTATTGTACTATATTATTAACAAAGTTAACTTAAATAATAAATCTTAAACTAGGAAAGTACAATTGGCGGCCTTATCGCCCGGGGGCAATCTCTTATATGCAACCGTAGGATGGAAAAAAGAGCGGGGATAAGAAGTATAGGATAGTGTCTGGTGTATAATAACATGGATAGGAAAAATAAAATTATAGTAGAATTAATACATTATATAATGGGTAATAGCAACACGTAGTGTGGACCGGAAGATTGAATAAATGCATACAAATAATTGACCTTACAGGCATGGCAATGTTTTTGCACGTCTAATTGCGATTGCGACACTGGTAGAGTGTTCCATAAGAGATTTCAGGTTTACCGTGGAGTAAATGGATTGAAAAGGATGTTGCACAGAAAAGAAAGAATATGTACATTCCAGCGAAGGTGGAAAGGTAACCATTTAAGCTGTTTCCGATAGTCGGAGATATGACCATACTTGCGTAATATAAATATGAATCTTATATAGAGATTTTGGAGTTTTCCAATTTAATTATCTTCAATGAGATCAAGATAACTGGTATGTGCATAATCAAGGATGGAAAAAAGAAGGGATTATGAAAGAGCTATCTTCGTAGATGTGGGTAAAAAATTGCGAAGTCTGCGCAACGGCAGACATTGCGACTCAGCTCTTAATAGGATAAGGTATTATCAATGTAGATCCTTATTTTAGTTGGGACTCAAAAATCATTTCATAAAGTGTACATGTAATTTGATTGAATTATAAAACCATACATGACTAACTAGTCAGAGCTATACTGGATATATCTTGTCTTTTTATGCTTCTAGTCCCGTAGCGTTATTGCCTCTTTGGATCCATAATTTTATATGTTTTTACCAAAATGCTGAGCAATATCTCTGAGAGGTAGATGATAAACAAGCTCGGTACTGTAAGCATTTAAAATACTCTTACCATGAATACTGTTGGTGTTACCTAAATAAAGTTGTAATGGCTCGTATGCAAACTGTAACATGCTAGATCTCAACTACAATTAACTATAGAGTGGAACGCTACGTCTGAACTTCAACTCGACCTAGTCAAAGTTTACTACCCTAAGCTGCTCCGAGTGTATCACATCCGTGTGTTTTCTCAAATATAGTATGATAAATTAACACTGGCCTCTATATTCGCCAACTCACTATTTCAGTTCAAGGAACAGTCCACATGTATCCATAACAATTTATCTGCGTTTACTGTGTGATACCAATTTTAATCTTATACCTATTATCTTTCTCAGACTACGAATGTCTTCGAATAAATTTTAAAATATTAATTTTAATAATACCACGATTTGAAATGTGCAACATTGAAATGTGCTATACTACTCTCTACCAACTGCGCTATCGTTAGAGAATCCCTCGCTGGACGTCCACGCTGAGGACACAACGCACCTAAATAGGTAGAAGCAGAATTACCATAGTATCCCCTACCATGTTGGTCGTGGACCTTTGCAACATCAGGGGTAGGGATTGCATAGTAATCTGATCGCCTTAACCGTAATGCTACTCATCAACATCTAGAGACAGCAAATCCAGCCTTCCTCTTTTTGACCAACACCCGGAAAAATAAGACCTTCAAACTTTCAAGCTAAAGTCAAAGTCAAAAATATTTAATTCAAATAGGCACTTTATCTACAGGCACTTATGAATGGTCAATATTAATAAATCGAGTGATTATAGTCGCCAGTTCCAAGTGCAGCCTACTGTTAATGGACAAGAATCTGGCAAGAAACTCCATTGATGCTCCTTTTTTAAAAAATGAATAGCTTTTACAATTTTCTTACTCTTAACTAAAAGACTTGAATGAGAACGAAGTCGACCAAAAAACAAAAACAAATCAAAAAGTTTGGAGTCATTGCTGCACCGCCATGAGCGTATATAATACATACCGTACGTATATATAACATAAGAACATTAATAATACGTAAAAAGAGGAATTACGGTATAGTATATAAACACTACATACTGGAGTACTAACATTTCAAATGTGACTACATTCAATTCGAATTAAAAAAAAATTTAGCACAATTTTAAAACAAACAAGTTAGTGTGTATCTAATAACACCTTATGCCTATGACTGTTTGTCGTTCAGATAATCGCCGATCGTATAGTAGGCATTACTAATAAGTTGATTTTTTACAGTACGTTCGAATTTATCTATAGGAAGGTGAATTACATCTGTAGGAATTTTATGATAGAAACGTATACCAAGACCTTCGAACGAGTTGTGTACCTTATGTAAACGATGATAGGTACCAACGAGTTTAGACTTCTTTCTTGTATTAATGTTGTGTACATCACTGTTTTTCTTATAGTCATTAATGTTGTGCTTAACAAACATAATATTTGCAAATATGTACTGTGATGCAAATACACGGAGCAAATACAAAGAGGAGATGGCATAAGCGCATCGCCCCCGTGACAAAATACTCACCCCGACGTCATCGCAGTTGACGCAACTTGCAAAATTATACTATTAACGTCAATGTTCTAGAACTGCATCGAAAAATCGTAATACTTGAATGTTCTCGGTACAATCAAGTAAAAAGATGAAGTGTTGTGTTTTATCTTGTACAAATAACTCAGATAGACGTTCTGGTACCATGAGTGGCATCATATTTTTTTTATAAGTAATTTTATAGCTAATTTTTTTAAAAGTTCTAGAAAAATCTCTTGGTGTTTTATTGAAATGTTATTATATTTACTCGCCACTAGATGGCAAAACTTTGTGTTACTGGAAATAAAGATACAATGGTACGTTGAGCTGAATATTAATAAAACATACCATAAGAAGATACCGAAATGAGTTCTACATTCTTACCTAATGAATTTTTATTCATCATGGTATTTTTTTTGTATTTTTCTTAATTATATTGTGAACAGACTAACATCTATCGACATCTATTCTAAAATAAAAAGACAGGGTCGTATTTAGAATCCAAATATTTTATCAAGTTACGACTATATTAATCTTGCATTGAAAGTTGTTACTTCAAATATTGAAAAAAAAAAGAAATTTTACTTATGCTGATGATTTGACGGGTTTTTTTTAAATTCATTAAAATAATACAATGTACCAGTATACAGGTAATGTTCTAAATTTTCATCTAAAGATAGTATTGAAGAGCAATTGATCAAAAAAATAATAGGCAAAACTGGACTCCTACAAAATACACCAATATTTGTTCTTCCCGTTGTTATGATAGTGATTCATTTCAAGGAAAAATCATAAAAAATCGAAAAAGGAACTTATTATCTAAACCCAAATTAGGCAAGATTAAAAGTGATTAGATGTGGATATTAGAGACAACATTGGTATGACCATTCAATTCAGATTTAGATTAGTTGATTTTCTGAGATTGGCGTTATTTAAGCATTCCAATTCCGAAGTGAAATAAAATATAAATTTATTATTTTTTTAAATAAAATGATTTGCACTACATATATTAATTTTTGTTCTACATAATCCACGTGTAAACCAAGCATATTGAACAATGTTTTATTTAGGGTTATTTATTAGACAAAAAAAGTTCACTTTTGCAAAATTATTTACGTTATTAATGATGTTTTTTGTTCAAGATGCTTACAAAATCGACCTTGAAAAAACTACTCCTTGAAATTCTGAGTACGTCCACACTAGTGTCAGCTAGCTAAACTACATAGCAATATACTCGTACAACGATGCAAGTAGTTTTGCTATTGTCTGGTAGATGGAAAAGTGTAAACTAACACCCCCTCACCCCCGCAAATTGTAACGCATTGCTTCATACAAAAATCTCATTAGGGCATCTCCTCTTTGTATTTGCTCCGTGTGCAAATACCTATAGTGCCCTATACACATCGTCAAAAACTGTTTGCTTACGATCGACTTTAAAAATAAGTGACGTATCATCAGCAAATAGAACTATATCATAGATATCTTTTAAATAATATGGTAAATCATTTATATACATGAAAAAAAGTAGAGGACCCAGTATAGACCCCTGCGGGACGCTCATAGTAACAGGTAATCCAGAAGATCTTGCACCATTAACATCTACGTGTTGAACTCTATCTTTCAAGTAGGAAACTATTAGTTCCAAAGCAATACCATTAACACCATAATGCTTAAGTTTAAGAAAAAGCGTGTTATGATCTACATAATCAAAAGCTTTTGAGAGATCACAAAATACACCTATCGCATCCTGCGAATTCTCCATGCATTAAATATATGTCTCAAAAGAGTTGCGCCAGCATCAGTTGTTGAGCGACCCCTTGTAAAGCCATATTGTTCTTTGTGAAATAAATTATCTAGACTAGAATGGCTTTCTAGTTGTTGCAAAATATTTTTTTCAAAAATTTTACTATTAGCCGGTAAGATTGAGATTGGCCTAAAGTTACTTGGTTCACTTGTACAACCCTTCTTGAATAAATGTATTTTACTTTGCTGTACTTCATCAGGTTAGGAAAGACACCAGAATCAACACATCGATTGAAAGTTACAGCTAAAAACGGTGCTATATCAATTATAATATTTTCTATCAATTTAACAGAAATCCCGCATAAGTCCCCAGTTTTCTTAGAATTAAGAGACTTAAACGTTTTTATAATGTCTGTAGGGTTTATGTATTATTATTATCTATAAATCATACAGCTTTTCTCTACTTTTGTATATTCCTGTTGTCGCCCAATCACAGAACGTCTTTTTTGGGCTTAGCAATTCGAATTCTATCATACTGAAGAAGCAGCCGTAAAGCTTATCCGGATCACTTTGAGTCCAATCTAAATTGGAAACCTTATCAGTAATGGTATTACTAAAATTCAATTATTTTCTTTTATACACGGAAATGTAACAAATTGCCCACAGTGATCAGATGTTAAATCACTTAAAATTGCCCTATTTAAATATTCCCCATTACAAAAGATGTTATCTAAGCAAGTTACCGAGTGAGAAGTAATTCTTGTGGGTTCAGAAAATAAATAATTCAAGTCAAATGACTCAAATAGGCTCACTAATCTTATACTGACAGGACACTTTTCTAATAAATTAATATTGAAATCTCCACAAACTATTAGGACCTTACTACTGACAAGACAAAAAAAGAGCGTCCTCCATTTTAAAATGTAATGACACCTCAGTGTTGCGGGTCTCTATGGGCGGCAGTAATCGCTTACGATCAGTTGATCAGTCTGCTTGTTTGCCAACTGTCCCATGAAAAATAATAATAATAACATCTTAAACACGGCTGTTTACTTCATTTTAGATAAAGGTCTATAGTAACCAGACTCCATTTAAATATACTGATATATTATATTCAATACATTTTGATACACCAAGTAAATTATTACTTAAAGTCAAAAAACGCGAAAAGAAAATTAACAAATAAAAAGTATTCCTCCTAGCCACCATTAAAATAAATTTACTTACCCATAAGCGTAAGTAATGAATGTACACAATATTTGTATTTAAAAGCATTAAAAACTTCCCTTATTTCTCAAAACATTATCTTTTTATCATTAACTTATCCCCGATTTGTGGGCGGTCTAATGTTGTGTAACATTAGACCGCCCACAAACCGGGGATAAGTTGAGAGAATTCACAAAAAAAACAACATTTAAATTATTACAACTCGACGTCACACGTGAACCGCACAGTGCCACGAAGGGAAGTGGAGTACTGTTCTCACCTTATCATGCCACCTTATCTCTTTGCCTACACAAGACAAAATATGCTGCTGCTTGGAAAGCGCAGGACATCTGCTCTACCTCCCGGCCGAGTAGCATCGGCTGGGGCTCCCCCCTTTTGGGCCGGTACAGAGAGGCATACGAACGTCTAGTGGGAGAATCCCAGCCAGTGCCAAACAAGAATTTAGCGACACCGTACGGTAGGTTTTGCTTATTTGCTATGCGATCCCCCGCTGTACAGTGTTCAGCTTCCTAATAACCCTAGCTCTGTAGGCAGCGTGCTCCCACTCGCTGGCACCATACTGGATAATTGGTTCGACCGTCGTCATGTATATTGTTCTCACGACTTCTGGTTGTAAGCCTCAGGTTGTTTTGACTGTTCTTAGACTGTTTATGTATGCCCAAAGCCCTCCTACATATGTTTGCAACGTGTGGCTTGAATGTCAGTTTGTCGTCAATGGTCAAGTAAAAGTTTGTGTAAAACTTTATAAAATAATCTAAATGCTAAAGTAATATCAGCACAGTTAAAAAAATGTAAATTAAAAACAATTTCAAACTATTGACAAACAGTAACAAATTAAATATTTGTAATAACGTGAGTACCCATGAGTCATGTTTTCACAAGAAGTTGATGTATTTGCTCCTCGCAAGTAACAGTGATGTTGGGCGAGGCCCATTGCCATACGAAATCCAGTATAATTTATAAGCTCACGACTTGGTTAAGTCGCGGGCAAAGAAATGTAGGCGTGATGCTTTTGGAGTTAAATGCTCTGAGAGGAAGACTTAACTCCAAAAGCATCTCGTATCTTCCAAGGTTTTGAATTCCAAATGTTTACAGCATAGTTAAGTTTTATTTTTAATATTATGCGCCTTACCCATTTTCAAAATTTCAGCCTTCAGAAGAGTACGTAACGTAAACTGTAAATGTACTTCACATCATATTTGGTAATATAAAAATTTAGGTTACGCGAGAGGCACAAGATCATTTCTATAAGGTCTTCTTTATTTTCATTGTTTTTTCTTGGCACTTTTTTAATTACAAAATTAGTTTTACAACTTCCATCAAGCAAGTCTTCAACTTTATTTTCCAAAACAGTTATATACTTTTTATCTTTCTTTGACTGATTCTCCAACTGTGTATTTTAGTTTTGAATTTCTCGTTCTGCGCATTTAGGTAAGTAATTGAGTTTTCTATGTTATGGTTTGGCTGTTGTATATCCTTCAAGGTATTAGTAATTTGTTGGATCTCATTGCCGTGTTTGTCCGGAAATAATGTTTTAACTTGATCAATAAGGTTTTTTTTTAAAGTGACACTAAAATTTTAGTTAATAATAATTAAACTTCTACAGGAACAAAGTTATTTCTATTAAACTTATTTTTTCACCCATTAATGGTTATTTTAATAGCACCTGTATACGTTAAACCAATGCGCGCGGCGAGTGTGCCCGGCAGATTTTCGTGGTAAAAATTAAACTCAATTTACTCCGTGCAGTGAAATAAGGTAATCAATAACTAAGAACAGTAAGACAAAAAGGCACTAACCATAATAATATAACAATAATAATACGTCAACGTAATATGTATATTCATGAATTCACTCGTGTTCTGTAAGTTTTGAAATTTTCAGCCGATTGCGCCACGTATTGTTTCACTAACTTTATATTAGATGTTTTATTCTAAAGGTTTCGTATCTTTATATTTATATATTAGGAGTGTATGTGTGTTTTGTTTTATTATAGAAATATTAAATGGGTAATAAGTACTTCATCGGGGCTTTAAGTGACACCGTAAGTGAGACTCATGTCAACTAAAATCACACGGTATGATATACAGCGCTTGAAATAGGTGACACACTATACTTTAGGTGGATCTATCCATTTCCATCCATCCTTTAGATATCAAGATACACAAAAATATCACCTCTCACATCTTGAATAGTTGAAAGGCAAGCAAAATGAACATGTTGAAAACATGGCCTAAGTCAACAGTCGTTGTCAATTAAAGCCTTGCAGTTTAGAAATGAAATAGCCTACTAACTAGTGAATTCTTTCGTCTTTCATAACTGGTTTTTCGGTTGTTGCTCTCTGAATGATAGTCAAATCATACCTACAAGACATCGAAAATGACCATTTAAACACTTTTTGTTACCATCACTAGCAAAAATTGGTTGTTTTAAAATTCATATGACGTTAAGTGGATTACAAGTTATAGCTTAAAAAACTAAAAAAAACACGCTTTAATAGCAATCGAACTAAAAAGTGGAAAATAATTTTAATGTAAAAAGCGTGGGCTGACATTAATGAAATATTTTCAGAAAGCACGAAGCTTCATTTATTTTATACTTTTTAGTTTGGTATATTTACAAAAGCGTGTTTGTTCAGTTTTTTAAAACTACTTTTGCTTAGAAAAAAATCATTTTTTTTTAACATTATTGTATTGTTGTCGGCCCTTGACTCCTGTACAAAATTTCAAGTTAATCAGACTCCTAGAAGCAGGTGAAAATGAAATTAAAAGGTTTTGTTACATATATACAGCTGAAGCTAATAAAAGCGTGTTAAAAATAAAAGGAGGGATCTCTAAAAATTAACACATCAAAAGATCTTGGTATAAATAGCTTATTGTTACAATTGTACTATTGAGTTATACGTCTTACTTCATAGTGGCATAACATTGCTATATGTTGTTAAAATGGCCTCAGAAAATAATAATGCAACTCCAAACGGTGTTACAAATTCTCTAAATGGAGATGAAGTGGTTATCAGTGGTATTTCGGGAATTTTCCCAAATTCAGATAGTGTTGTGGATTTCATGAACAATCTTTATAATAAGGTTAGAATGTATTAGTAACGTTAAATTAGAAAATATTTTATGTTACCTACTGTTAGTCAAATAGTGTGAACTTCTTTAAAAATTGAAATTTAGTTACGTGCTATAAATTTAAGTGCTGATTTCTTCTCGTGGAAACATAAAAATGAAATGGCGACAATAAATGCAGATTACAATTAATAGTTGAAATATTATGGTATAGGTTGACATGGTCACTAGTAAAGAACCAAAATGGATACGGAATGATCCAGATATTCCCAAACACATCGGAAAAATAACAGGATTGGATAAGTTTGATTCACAATTCTTCGGAGTCACATATCATTTGGCATGCGTATTGGAGCCAATGGGAAGGAAACTTTTGGAACACACGTATGGAGCCATTTTTGATTCAGGTATTTGCCTTCGCGCATTCTTGCATTTTTATATTTATAAAATATGCAAAATTTTATTGATTTGTAAGTTACGGAGTTATTTGATAACATAAATAAACAACCGGATTAAGAATCTCTTTCTTGCTACGGAGTTTGAAACTAATCATTTTTGACTATAACGCAACTGAAACGTTATTTGAAAACTTTTATTAAAATAATAACCTATATAAATACCTGGAAATTATATCTATTGGAATGACATGGTTAAATTAATACAAAGTTAATTATATTTATTCAAGACGTTCATTTGTGTTTCATTCTTATTCAGTTGCTACCTTAATAATATTACAATAGCAAAATTTAAATTAAATAGCGCGTCATGTTGTGCATCTTTTTATCTAAATTTAATTAAATTCTGAATTTCGAAAATACTTTTTATTTTTAGGTACAAGTCCTCAATCTATTAGAGGTAAAAGAGTTGGAGTATTCATTGGATCATCATTTACCGATAATAGTAGTTTATCATTCTACGACATTAAGAAACGCAGCGACTTTGTCGTTAATGGGTAAGTCTTTACGTTTGTCTTTAGTAGTGAGTTGCTCTTACTGCACTGCCCTATATAAATGATAGTGCCTCATTCGTCTAGCAGTTGATGTATGCAACTGCCAATTCAGCAATCTCGGATTCGTATCAAAAATGTTATTGAGTTTTTCTGATTATAGAAATACTTAATCACAGATCAGAGTTTGGAAGTTGGGGTCTGAACCCTCGGGCCTCGGAGAGCACGTTAAGCTGTCGATGCTGCACTTGATCTCTCCCCGATCGTGTCGGTTAACTGTCCCATCGGAGTATGAGAGAGGAAACAGACTAGTTGGCTGGTCTCCGTTGAGACTGATCGCCGTAGCCATAATCAAAGACTAGAAGTTTTTCGTCAACACCAACAAATTTTATTATTTATCTTCTTCTATCTTCTGTCTTTTCTTTAAACTTTTTAAAATTTTTAACAATTATCATAATTGTAAAAGTTTAAAAAAATAAAAATTACTAAATTCATCTTTCACATTCCAGCTCCAGTAAAGCCATGTTGGCTAATAGAATTTCTTACTGGTTAGATGGTAAAGGACCTTCATATGGATTAGATTATGCTGATGCCAGTTCAACAGCTTGTTTAGAAATAGCTTATCAATCTATCAAATCAGGCGAATGTGATGCAGCTATAGTTGGGGGATGTAATTACATACTTCATCCCACTTTGTCCTTGAACATGAGAAGGTATTCAAAAATTCATATCTTTAACGCGTTTTATTAGCTTCAATCATACGGATATTCGTTTGCTTGTAACTGACTTTTGTAAGCGTTTTTTTTATTTTATTTTTTGCTTTCTTAATGAAGGAGTAGTGTGAATTTTTAATAAAACTATTTATCATTTCATTCATTTATCAATAAAACATTTCGCTTACTTTTTGTAGAGGGGGCCTATTATGTTTGGATGGAAAAACAAAGTGTTTTGATAAGAATGCTGATGGATATGTGAGGGCTGATGCTATAAATGTAATATTTTTACAGAGAGCTAGAGATGCACACAGGTAAGGAAATCTCTGTTATCTTAGAGTATAAACCATTTGCTTTATATATTTATTACTTAAAATAAGCAATCAAGTAGTAGTGGTAAATCTAAAAGTTTTTTAAACTGCTCAATTCAAGTTACAATATATAACCGGAGAAGTGCACGTCTAATTTACACTCTTAAGATCCGCCCAACTGGTAGGCAGAAAATTACTCCATAGGTTTTTATTAACTAGTGTAAAGCATTATTTCCCAAGTGCAGAGGTAGAAGGGATAGCTTACACAAATTCCCTTCGTTAGCCTTGTCAAGAGAGCAGAATGCTCGAGTTCCCGAAGATAGACGATCCAGCTTCTCGCCAATCCTAACAACTTGAAGGACCTTGAATCAAAGTTGTACTCCCTTTTTAGCACGCTAGTGTTTAGAGTCTTCTAGTGTTTTAGTCCGTACCTAGGGTAGCTGAGGTAGGATGTGTCCGCTGGAGACGATATTTGCGTCTCGGTCAAGAAGAGCAATGCTGGCTTTGCTGTCTCGAGGTAGTGATGGACAGCATCAAGATTACTATGTAATTCCCAGACGTTGCAGAAGTCCACGACCAGCGTAGTACGGGGTGCCGTGATGTTACTGCTCTTACCCTGAACGTGATTGAGCGCAATTTTGCGGCGCGAGAGGTAGCCTGGGCAATCGCGCTCAGGCGTGGATTGAGCGTGGACGCCCAGAGAGAGATTCTCCAACGCCAGTGCAGTTGGTACCCTCCTTGGGTAACAATATGTCTTTCAACTGATGATGATGGTGCATCATGGGGGGGTTGGGGGATGGGCCTCCTCACTCACTCGGTGAAACACAGCGCAAGCGTTGCTTTACACCGGTTTTCTGTGAGGCCGTGGTATCACTCCGGTCGAGCCGGTCCATTCATGCCGAAGCGTGGCTCTCCCACGGTAAAGATAAAGAATTGTTGCAATGTTGCATCTCAACATACTTTTGGACACTATGCTCAGTTTTAATACGTCTTTCAACCACTATAGTTATGTGCATCAGCAGAAAGTGTCGTTGAAACTTCCAATATCTAACGAAATATTTAAATATAATTTTTTTTTTTTTTTTAATGAATATTTCGGACATAACACACAACGCCATCTAGGCCCAAGCTAAGCAGAGCTTGTGTTATGGGTACTAGACAACTGATATAAATACATTATACTTTTTTTTTTTTGTAAATACATACATATTATACATAGAAAACACCCAAACTCCGAAACAAATATTTGTAGATCATACAAACATTTGGTCCGACCCGGGAATCGAACCCGAGACCTCATGATCAGCAGTCGCACACACCAACCGCTAGACCAAGGAGGCAGTCAGAGTCAGAAGTAATTAGTTCTTTAGAGCGTTCCATTTTAGTTTAATTAAAACCTAGTACATACCTTGAGTCGATCATCGCGCATGAACATATCTGAATCGATTGTAGTTGTCTCAAAAATTGTTTTGTAATAGTTGTGTGTATCAGTCAGGCGTATGTGTGCAAGTATGGCGGAGCCGGACGTATGCATCTTATCAAATACCTATAGGGCTTGACACCAACTTCAAACAGAGTTTAGGTACTTAGCACACATTACAATACTACTATTTAAATGAATACAAAATTAAGTACAGACTAGAATTGGCACATAGCAATTTATGAAGAGCCAATCTATTTTACGCTTTTCAGAGTTTTATCATAGTCTAGAAGTACTCCTAAACAAGATTGATTTAATAACAAAAATAATACCAGGTTTATTGCTATCATGCACTTTTACAGTTTTTCTATGGTTATACTCTTTGTCCTTAGAATAAAGGAAAACTCATTTCCTTTCGAAAGATAATCTTGTAAACTACTGATGGGATTCGATTTCCTTGAGCTGTATTTATTCAGAAACATTTTGAATTGCTTTTAATAGTAATCCAAAAGGAATGCTGAATGATAAAATTTTAAAATGAATTCATTTCTTTAGAGTATATGCGGAAATTTATCACGCTAAAGGTAACTACAAAATGAGACCTGATGCACATTTCTTGGCAACGCGCGAATCCGAAGACATTGAAGAGTTTTTAAAAGAAGTTTATTCAGAAATTGATGTAGATTCAAGTAAAATAGAATATGTTGAAGCTCATGCTGCAGGTGAATAATAATGTAGTACTAGTTAAAAAAACAGATCAAAATGCAGTTATAGTAAATTCAATTCAAAAACAAACTATTGTATTCAGTAATTGTTTGAATTAATTACTGATATGATAACTAAAATTATACTAATGTAAAATAAAATTAACTTTACAGCGATAGCCAAAGCGGATGAAAGTGAACTAAAAGCGATATCTACAATTTTCGCAAAAGATGCGTATGTTAAAGTTGGAAGTGTTAAGTCTAATATGGGTAACAGTGAAACTGCTTCGGGAATATGTTCAATTACAAAGGTAACGTTTGAAAAAAGAATTGTGTCTTTTAAAATTAAACTATGCAAGAAAACTTTAATATTAAGCGACAAACATACAAATACATTGATTGAAGTTAAGTAGTATTAAGATAAAAAATATAATGATGCCTTTTAAGGAAGTATAGTAACTTTACACTAGAAAAGAAATCACAAATTTAGATAATATCAGTATAAATTATAATATCTAAAGAAACTTTGACTATTCTTTACAGATATGTATTTTATACGCTTTTAAATAAATTATACACTAAAACAAAATTCTATTCCAGCTCTGTCTTGCGTATCACAAAGGGAAATTACCTGCAAATTTGCACTATAACAACCCTCAGGATCATATTCCTGCAATACGAAATGGAAGAGTCCAGGTCGTATCAGAACACACAGACTTTGATAGAGAATTTACGGCGCTGAATAACTTTTCTTACACTGGTGCTCAATATCATGTCGTTTTGAAAGGACATTATAAACAAAAGGTACACTTTAATTAAAAAAAAACGATTTTCGTAGGTACAGATAGTAAAAATAAAATGTTTTTATAAATAAAAAATTCTAAATTATTTTTATTCGATTTCTAATTAAGGTAATTCAAGAACTTTAAATTATTTTGGGTTATGGAAAAAAAAAAATTGAAAACACGATAAATGGCTCACAATAAGATTTGACAAAAAAATATCAATCAAGTTAAAGAACGGAGTTAACTAAAACAAGTTTTGAAATAAAGATGGGGTCCAAATATTCAAAATGTCTAAACATTTATGTGAAAAGTCAATTTTCAAAAAAATAGTCTTAGTTCATAATAGTTCCATAATGAATTTAAATTACTTCTGTGACAGAACCTACAAAAATACAAGAGCACTATTCCTTACCTTGTTCTTGCTTCTGGAAGACAAGAATCGTGTGTACAAAAACTAATTGATATGGTGAAAACTCATCCAATAGATCCTGAAGAAATAGGGCTTCTTCATAAAGTATTTGAACATGAAATTCCAAGTCACACTGGACGAGGTTATATGCTGCTAGGTAAGTAACCTAATTGCACTTATTAGCACTAATACATCCCACATGTTCACCACTGTAACTCCTTTACACCAGGATTAACAGCTGTAATCCATGAATACACAGAGTTATGAGTTATGTTATCGCACGCTAGTGATACAGAAAGAAAAGTTTTGAATTTTTTGGTGTGGGAAAATTTTCTGGCTTCTCCTGGAACCGAAGTCATGACTAACAAGTCATGACGTTGATTTGGAAGATCTGAAATCACATGATCCAGATCCTCCCCATGGTCGGGGGTCTGTGACTTTCAGTGATGCCGATTTCTAGTAGTAACACCACATACTACTGGCTTTTTGTCAAAGGGATCCCTAGATTCAAAATAAAAGTCAACGTCAAAATTTATTTATTTATTTTTTTGTATTTTTTAATATCTTGTTATCCCAAATCATAGATCTAAAACTAATAACTTTATCTAATATTTAACAAAATAAACCGACAGAATTTTCTGACACATGAACAAAAATAAATTAAGCTAAAATTAAATTACATTTCAAATTTACTGTAAAGTCACGATTATGAAATGTTGTGATTTATTAGTTTTACAATTATGATTATAAATAACGCTACTTTTGATGTACGTAACTTAAAGGTATTTTTTGCGATAATTAATTTTAATTAGTATTTTGAAGGACGTCAGAAATTTTCAGGGATCTTAATGAGTACAAATTGCGTCCATTAGTCTTTAACAGTCAGCTTGGAAATGAAGTGGGTTCATTAATTCTGTTTTATTGTTTAATATTCCCGTTTTGTCTAACAATGATTTAGTTGTGAACTCGTGAATTGTAAAAAGACTTGTAAATGTCAATTGGCGAGTTTTTTTTTTAATTTACATTTTATCTCATTATTTAATAAAACTTTTTGTTTAAAACTTCTAATCATTATAATATTAGTTCGGTACAACTTTATATTTCTGCCCTTTACATTATTACTATTGACATTATTAAATTTTTAAAATTTTATTTAATTATTATTAATCTTTCACTCAGACACAGTAGAAATAGACAGATGAGATGACTGTAAAATTAAATCAGTGATTATTCTGTTTATTATTATAAGCTTTTACTTAGTTTCAACTGATCCGATGTTTCTCACAATTATTCCAAGTTAAATGTAATCCACTTTCTGATTTCTGATTGAGCTAAAATGTTTTTAAATTAATCACCTGTTACACGTCAAAACGATAGATGCAATACATTTTTGTATGGGCGTGTCTTTATTCTCTACTATTATCATATCATTTAAAATAATTGCCAGTTTAAATATACAAATTGATAAAAATATTAATTTCAATTAGAGAACCATTAAGACTGTAAATTTATTGTTTTGATAATTCTGATGAAGTTAGAAGTTTAGTCATTATTTTATGGTGTATTATTAGAGTGAAAGACATATGATTTTTTTTCTGTATTAGTTGGCCTATAAATGTATTTATATACTACTTACCAAAAACTTTGGGTTCTCTAGATACTGATGAACAAAAAAATACAGTTTGTCTATCGGAAAGTCTGGAATATTATCCTGGAGTCAAAAGACCATTGTGGTTTGTATATAGTGGCATGGGATCTCAATGGCCAACAATGGGAGCTGATCTGATGAGGATACCATCCTTTGCTGCTTCAATTCACAAGTTAGTTGATTCTACTCCACATTATTAATACATAATGAAATGACATGCAAAATTATTCTCCTTTATCTTGCAGTTTATGAAATTAGGCGATAAAATTAGCAGATGCAGTGATATTTGTCTCGATCTATTTAAATCAATTTCTTGGAAATATAAAATATTATTTTCAGATAAAGATATTATAACATCTGTTTTCGATCTACTAACCAGCACAGTTGTTTTAGTAATATAAATAAATAATTTTGAAACCTACGATATATAAGCGTAATAATTCAAAGCAAACAATGTTTCTTCAAAGTTTGACTTAAAATAGAATTTAAAAAAATAATCAATTAGTAAGACATCTGTTGAACCATAAATCAATAATATGCTAAAATTCAACCCTTGGTTTGCTAGATGCCTCATTAAGGAACGAATGATGAACGATACAAATTCTTTAATCTAAAATTTCAAATATATTTTCAAGAGTTATAGCAGAAGCTTTTAAGACATTATGATAGATTGCCTTTGTTAATAGTTTGTAACCTTGGAAAAGCGATTAAGGTCAAATTCTTGGGTGATTCGCCAAAAGATTTTAGAAGATAATGTTTAATTACTTCTGAGGAAGCTAAAGTTGGTACGGGCTAAAAAAGTTTAAAATTCTATTACTTTAGTTTTGGGGTGTGTCACTAAGGGAATGTTAGAATCTTAGCTCAATGTCTGTCAAATAATTTAATAAAACGTTAATCTATATAAAAATTTTATTTTATTATAGGTGCCATAAAGTTATGCAATCTAAAGGTGTAGATCTTATCAAAATAATGACAGATCCAGACAAGTCGATATTTGATAATGATATTCGCAATGCTTTCGTTGGCATCAGCGCCATGCAACTGGCACTTACTGATCTGCTGAAGGAAATGGGTATCGTTCCTGATTCAATAATAGGTAAGTGACACTGTAGACTTAACTGGTATCCATTTTAAAACAGAAAAAAAAATCTTAGTGTCTGTTCCATTTTTTTTTAATTTAAAACTTATAAACATTATACTTATATAGAAAATAAACTGGCTAGAAAACGTAGTAGAAACGTGTACGATGTCAAGGAATACAAACAATTATGATGTTAAATAAATCCCTAACATGATTACAAAAAAATATGTTCATAAAATAGTTAAAAACAAGTACTTATAAAAGTTTTTACATTCAAAAAAGTATCTTCAATTGGGTATGAACTTACCAAAAGTTCCTTAAGTAAAAAGTAAATATTTATTATTAAAAATTTGCGTTGTGTTTACTAACGTAAATATAGTTAATTTAATGTTATCAAAAACATTTAAATACCAATTTTAGTACTTTATTTTGGAAAGAAAACTTCTACACTAGGAATAGTTCTGTGTTGCGGAGGTCTTTACAAATTTATAAAATACACAATGAACAGCTAGAGTTTTAAACTTCGCAACCCTGCGCGGTAAAAATCACTGAGATGACTGCCTAAACCATTATGTTTGCCTTACAGGCAGACTGTTATACAGCAGTACTGTTAAAAAAGTTTAAGTCAAATATTTTAATCATTTATCCCTTGATTTATGATCATTAAGGTTTACATTTTATAACTATACAGGTCACAGTTTAGGAGAAATGGGATGCGCATATCAAGATGATACATTCACAGTTGAAGAAATGATTTTAGCAACTTATAGTCGTGCAGAGGCCATCCATGACAGTCAACAAATAGAAGGGTTGATGGTTGCAGTAGGTTTAGGTTATAAGCAGGTACGAAAATGAAAAAATTATAAAAACTTAAAATCTCTGAATTTAAAAAAAAGAAAAAAGAGGTTGTCCCTAATATTTTCCAAGATTGAATTCTGATTTTAAAATTAAACTCAATTGTATCTGTATTGTATGTGTATAATTGTATTAAATTAACTTCACCCTTATCGGTTTCGCTCTTTGGAGTTATCAAAGGATACTGATAGATACATAATCTTAGTGTTCACGTCACTCGTCTTCACAGAGTAGGCCATTCGTTCATGGGACAATGTGTACGTTTTTACAATAAACTCCCTATTATTATTGGGAACTTGCCTTTAAGGGAATTTAAGAAAAGCATTAAATCGACGGTATAAGCAAAGGGGTATTATACCATAGCAGAATTTTTTCATGATAAAACCACCTAGGATTGAGCAGCCCATTCTGCACATGCTGTTTGTCTTTGAATGTTTAAATTTATTTTGATGTGACAATAATTTGTAGTTTGAAACAAATTCGTCCTAAATTATTGCTATAGTTGTCATTTTTTTAATGATTATCTTTACTGATTATTATAATTGAAACTCAAATCGTAATTATCGCTTTTTATTGAAATAATGTCTTTTGAATTTGGAATATTGTCAGGACTTTAAAAGAGACGGTGATCACCCGAGGTTTGTTTCGTCCTTTCTTCTCCTGGCTAGTCCAGTTAGGAAAGGCCGAACTCACCTGCTCAAAAAAACTTTAACTTGCAAAAGTATTCATATAATCTGATTGCAGAATAAATGGCTTCATTTCTTTTGATTTCACTGGTTCTATGAAATTTATTTACATCTAAAACCTAACTGTGTGTAAATGGCAATTACAGTATGTTAACGCACATTTGAAATGTTAAATTTTATTTGAGTCTATTGCCACTACACGCACACAGACTAAAAATTATACAAAGCTAAAATATTAATATTTAAAATTACAAAATAAAAACTCCTAATTATCATTTTCGAAAATAAAATCGGTAAAAATGAAAATGTATAATAACATTCTAGAAAGTATTTTAAATTCAAGTGCAATCGAGAGTATAAATTACAATGGAATGACAATTTTGCAGATGGTAAATATATGCCCACCAGAGATTGATATAGCATGCCACAATAGTTCAGAATCAACAACAATATCAGGGCCGGTCGATATAACAAGGAAGTTTGTGAAAGATCTGAATAATCGTGGCATTTTTGCGAGAGAGGTTTCTAGTGGTGGTATCGCATACCATTCTCGGTATATTGCTCACTGCGGTAAGGATCTTGATAATATTAACAGTACATGAATACTTTGAGTCCAAAATTCAGAAATCAATTTTAAGTAACAGAAATGTTTTCACCGAAGCAGTGTGTTATCCTACTAATATTATAAACGCGAAAGTTTGTAAGTATGGATGGATGAATATTTGTTACTCTTTCACGAAAAAACTACTGAACGGATTTGGATGAAACTTTACAATAATATAGCTTATACATCAAAATAACACATAGGCTACTATTTGCCGCGATAATTGACATACACGCGGATGGAGCCGCGGGCAACAACTAATTTTCTACATATCTTTAATGCACAAAAATGAGCTGTGGAATTTCCGTAAAGCCAAATTCAACTGACAAATGTCCAATTTTCACCAGGTTCTGACTTCCTCAGGAGATTAAAAACAATAATCAAAAGTCCAAAGAAACGTAGCAGTAAGTGGATATCAACTTCAGTACCTCAAGATCGATGGGACGAGCCTGCTGCGATATATTCATCAGCCGAATATCACAGTAACAATATGTTGGTTAGAATTCACATGTCATATAATATATTTAAAATGATAAATACCTGCTATTGAAATTCATATTCTATATCCCGGGTAGCATCAGTTTTCTTTTTACAAGCTCTTTATTAACTTGCAATATATGTATGTATGCATATATATTCGGGCGGAATCTTGCGACTCAATTCTGAATCAGATATCTTCAACCGACTTTGCTGAATGGTGGCCATTGGGACTATGTAAAGAAACGTAGCAACATCATCGAGTTTGGAATCGTTTGATTCGTCTCGAGGCATTTCAGTAAGAGCTTAAATTTAAAAAAAACTTTTTAATTTAATTTATTTTCTAAACATCACAATTGATTTCAAAAAGCTTGTATTTTAAAACTAGAAATCTGAACAAATTAACAAATCTTTTCTCTACAGATTTCACAGGCATTTTTAAACATTTATGCTTTTGATACCTAAACTGGTTTTCAACAGAATCCAGTACTATTTGAAGAAATGACAAGCTTTATCCCAGACAATGCTATAGTAGTGGAAATAGCTCCCCATGGTCTATTGCAAGCAATTTTGAAGAGATCTCATAAGAATTGTACACATATACCTCTTACTAGGCGAGGGAATCCTAATGGAGTGCAATTTTTCCTGGAGGCTATTGGCAAGTAAGTTTGTCTATCGATATTAACGTACGGCAAATATAATCTTTTAATTTTGAAAAGTGAATGTACTATATTACCGAGGTATCATTTATCAATGATCAAGAATATTGTATATCAAAACGACATTTTGTTATTTCTATGTTGTGATAGAAATAGCCAGACCCTTCCATTTTATTGTATCTCTGTCCTCTTCTGTCTGTTACTTAGTGACTTAATAGTTTAACTTTGTTTTGATTCTCGGCAAAACTCGTAAAAATACATTCATAAATAACTGTTTTTTAACAATCATGCCCAAATCTATAGCATAATGTTTGTATGATCTACAAACATTTGTCTAGGAGTTTGGGTGTTTTCTATGTATAATATGTATGTATTTACAAAAAAAAGTATATATGTATTTGTATCCGTTGTCTAGTACCCATAACACAAGCTCTGCTTAGCTTGGGACTAGATGGCGTTGTGTGTTAGATGTCCGAAATATTTATTTATTTATTTATTATAATGGAAACAACATCCAGTTTTTAACATTTATATTAATTTTCAAGATTTCACGAACAGCTTCAACATTTGTGTGCGCAGTATTTCCTTTTTTTCATCCAACAGTCATTGCGTGTATTCAAGTGAATATTTAGATAAGAAAAATATGACTTTATTATTGTTATTTACAGAATATATGAAGCTGGTATAAATCCTAAAGTAGATGCTTTATATCCCAAAATAGAATTCCCCGTCTCAACAGAAACAACTCTTTTGTCTCACTATGTCGAGTGGGAACATAGTGAAGTTTGGTGAGTTTTTTCATTTAATATTAGGAAATTTAATCAAATTTTGTGTAAATTACTATATTTTCTATTTTCAAAAGACCATTTGTGAGTCTATCACCACTAATGCATCATTTCAAAATTTTGGACAATCATGTATACCCGCAACACCAGACGCGTCAGAAGCGCGTTACCGGCTTTTAAGAAGGAGTATACTCTTTTCTTGAAGGTTTGAAGGTCGCATTGGTCCGGGAATACCGCAGACGATAGTTCATTCCTCAGTTAGTACGAGGCCAAAAGTGTATATTTATACATGTTATTATAAGTATATGTATTCACAATAATGACGAAAAATATAAAGTTTTTTGGAATAGATATAAATGGACTGTATTCATAATGAAATGGTTTGCGTAAACTCAGCATTGCACAAACAATCAGGTTTCTATTATACAACATTTTTGTTTAATTTTTAGTACCATGGCATCTCTTCTATTCAACTACCAAAAATTAAAACATTTCCACATTTTTGATTGAAATTCTTCAAGTACGATTAATTTTAATTGACTTTCAATATAATTTTACTGACTTAATGAGCAAATGTTTGTTAATACTGTCAATTGATTTACAATAGAAAAAGTTGCATATTCATCGTTTTGCGTAAGACACTTGCTTAATTCTCGTCATTGTAAAGGTGTTGGCCTTTGAATATGTATAAATGTACTGCGTTCAAACTCTCGGAAGCACATAACAGTACACGAATTATTTTTGGGATTTAAGTGCTACTGAAGTTTTAAATATAAAAACATACGATCTCTATTCTACAGTCTATACGCACACACACGCTTCAGTAATTATCTAAAATTTTATAGGTCTATAAAACTATTATGTTCTAAGATTATTATAAAAAAATGCAGGGCAATCTTTGGGGACTGCTAATAGAAGTAAAATATATATGTACATACACAATATACATATAACTCATAGGAAGCGTGCGGTAACGATGACTTTAGTTTCACGCTTTCTGCGCATTCAAAAAGTACACACACATATACACACACATACATAAGAAGCATAGTATACACATGTAACTGTGCTTTTCACGTAACATTGTATACATATAGCTCATGGAAAACGGTAAGTTCGATGATTTATGTTCACCGAAAAAGTGCTGAACGCGCCTCAAGAAGTTTTCACTCTACTATACTCTACTATAAATAATATATGATAGTAAAGTTTTCTGAATTACTTCAGTTCAATGGTAATCAATCCACTATTAATCCGAACATTATCACATAATAACGACAGAAGTTAAAAAACGCAGCTCAGAACCATAACAGTGAAATTTATTAAACTTATCCAAATACACAATTACAATAATATGCCGGCGCCTCACATTGGATTATGATTTTTACTGGCCAATTATTGTATCGAAGGTATTAGGCCATACATTTGCTGCAATAATTTAATTTTGTTAAAGGTTTTTCTTTTCTATATATACATGATTATTGATCAAATTATTATTAGTTATCAATCCACTATTAACTCGAAGATTATTATATAATTACGACAGAAGTTATAAACACAGCTCAGAACCATACCAGTGATATTCATTAAACTTATCCAAATACTCAATGCCGCCGCGGCTCTTCACATAGGATTATAATTTCAGACCAACCTTGGCTACTAATTGATTGGCCAATTATTGTATCCAATGTATTATGCCACACATTCGCTGCAATTATCTATTTTTGTTAAAGGGTTTTCTTTTCTAAATATTTCTAAATAGTTTCTGTCTGTGAAGACTTGTTAATTTTTGCTATTTTATAAACTTTTTAAGTGTATAGTTGTAAGTTTTCTTAAGATTATTCCTTCCTTTCTCCGGTCTCGCACTCACCAACGAAACACGACAGCACGATCGCTGTCATTTTACCTTGATTTTATGTGCGAGGGTAGTGCGATAGACCATCCCGGTCGAGCTGGCCCGTTCGTGCTGAAATCAGCGTGGCTCTACTACCTTGAATATGATTCCTTCATTGATTACTACTGTTGCTTACTTCTAAAGAAAGTTAAAATTGATAAGGAGTATTAATCTTTTACCCAAATTAAATGCAAGATGTGTAAGCTTATATAAAGCTAAATACTATTTATTTCAAATGTAGTTTTATTTCAGGCCGGAATTCTCATTACGACATAAAGATGAAATAAAAACGGCAGTTGCTCGCAACTTTGTTATGTCCATTCACGACGATGATTACAAATTCTTGGAAGGATACGCTAGAGATGGTATGATATTTTTTGTTATTTTTATTCGAGTTGTTCGAGAACGTCTGACAGATTATATTTTATTCATTTTTATTTATTTGGCTTCTTGAAATTGTTGTATTATTTTTAAGTATTAAGAAATATTTAAGATTTCATTGCCTATTAGGTTCAAAGGTTTAACTAAGATTATGAAAGGATATAATGTATATATGGAAGGGTAGCTTTTTAAAAGGTGTTATGGCTAGTATATTTATCGGATAGTGAGTGAACCTAGCTATGGAACCAGAGGTCGTAAGCTCGAATTTTATTTTTGACCGCTTTCACAGAACTGATTCTGTTTTTATTTCAAAGGTTACATAATGTTTTTCTGCATGTAGGTGTCAACGTGCTCCCAGAATCTGCAATTTTGGTACTGGTTTGGGAGACTATATCCATGCACGTTGGAGTAAATTATAAAAGTCAGTCGGTGGTCTTCAAAGACATCCAGTTTCATGGCGAAGTGACAATTAACCCTGATATAACCTTCAAACTATCAATTGCCATTAGTAGAGGAAATAATAACTTTGAGGTACGTGCTCTTAGAAGTTTTCTAAATATTTAATGATGAAAAATGAGTTAAGACTGACCTATTTTATAATTCACAGCCTATGGAGATCTTTTTTAATTGGTTTGTGAAATGAAATAAACTCACATATCGTTAGTATCTACTTCGTTCTAAGTAGGTAGGGGTAGTAAGTAATATTTTAAAAACTCAAAATTACCCAATCGATGCAATTTTGTTTGTTCTTGGTGTCCAAAAGATCTCTTCGTACTTTATAATAAATCACATGAAGGTGAAAAGTCTATTTAATTCCAGGTTAGCCAAGGTGATACTCGTATAGCAACTGGAGTTGTAAGTACTGTAAAAGTATTGAAATTCTATCAAGATAAAGAAAATTCAGAAAGTAACAATATTGACGAAGAGATTATTCCATTAAATTTAAATGATGTGTATAAAATTTTGGAGTCTAGAGGATATTCCTTTAAGTAAGTGTATTTTGACCATTCTTTGTATAACTTCGATTCTTATGTTACTAAATGTAGTAAGATAAAAAGCTACTACTTACTTGGAAAATAAAATGAAGATTACGCAAAATAATAATAATTATTATTCTTTTGCGTAATCTTCATTTTATTTTCCAAGTAAGAAGTAGCTAAAAAAAAAGAAAAAAGAGTAATAATAATGATTATTTTGCGTAATCTTAATTTTATGTTTAGAATTATAACGAAAATGCAAATTTCTATTAAAGTTATGATCGTTAATTGTGTTGGAGTGTGTCCCATTGCGAAGCAGAAATCAAACTAAAAGTATTATTAATAGTATTATTCTTCTGAGTCCTTTTCCAAATTTTAGATCGGCTTTAAATCTACAATACGGCTGAACTGCAACTTTTTACGCGAAAATCATCCTACTTCCACGATTTAATACGAAGCAATATCTTAATTCCGATTATAAGAATGTTGTACGACTTTTTAGGGTTAAAACTCTCCGTAACGTTCTTCAAAGATGTTCGTATGCTCTCTCGGACTCGACCGGATCTCAATATGTTAGCAATGGTCAACAATCATAGATTAAACTGGTTAGGATTTGTTATTTTAACCACGCGGTCACTACTGAGTTACGAGTCATACCACTAAAAATGTGCAACTAAACTTACATAAAATTTAAAAAAAAAAACCGACTTCTATCTGGGTTAAATTGAAATGTGACTACATGGAAAGCACTTTTAAATTAAAAAAGTATCCTCAAAATAGGTTCTCCCAGTCGAAAGTAATGAAGTAATAAACATAAAAAAACAGTCGATTTGACAACCACCTCCTTTTTTAAGTCAATTAAAAACTAAACAAAACACAGGTGACTTATTTTCTGAGTTAAATTTATCAAATAATCAATCAGACTATCACCGTGATACAATAGTGTAAATAAGTCCAATGTAAGGAAATTCTGAATGTAATATTAAAATATTTTATACAGATGAAAATGACATGATTGACGTATGTATTGATTAATTTACCGGGTATTCTTTATCTGAGAATTTACCCTTCAAAAAAGTCGCGTAAAAATAGCCTATCGTGTGACATTTCAGTGTGGGTCGATTAAATTTTTTCTGTTTCCTTAAAATAAAATGATTTAGACGTAACAACTTTATCAGAAAAGAAACTTGAAACAATACATTTATAAAAAATAAAACGAATAAATTTTATATGTCTGGATGTAATTGAGATAATATTTCAAAACTTATTAAAGTCAGTACAAAACTCTCCAACTTTATAATATTATAGCAGAATTTATTTGGCTGAAAACAGTTGTGTTAGAAATTTTTGTATTGAATAAATAATAAATAAATATTTTGGACATCTATCACACAACGCCATCTAGTCCCAAGCTAAGCAGAGCTTGTGTTATGGGTACTAGACAACTGATACAAATACATATACTTTTTTTTTAAATACATACATATTATACATAGAAAACACCTAAACTCCGAAACAAATATTTGTAGATCGTACAAACATTTGGTCCGACCCGGGAATTGAATGACTCATTTATAGCACAGGTGGAAAGCCATAGAATTATACAACGCCGAAAATGAGGCAAAATATATCATTTAACAGACGGAGACAAAGTTGTGAATCACCTAACACCGGGTCAATAATAAAGTATTATTTTACATACGAGGTCTCATTCAAATATTTGTATTTCAGGGGTAAATTTAAAGGCATTCATCAAACAAATCTAGATCGTAATGAAGCCTACATTGAATGGAATAAAGATTGGGTCACTTTCTTAGACTCTTTGATTCATCTTAATGTGATCGCACACGAACATGATGGCATCTCTATTCCTAAGTTTATCAGAAAGTTAAGAATAAGCGTTTTAGAACAAGATATGCCTAAAACTAAAGAAATTAACGGAGCTAATTGCTTTTACGCTGAGTTAAATCAAAATTCTGGGATTACTAGGTGAGAATTTAATATTTATTATAATTTATTTACTCATAGTGGTAACAATTTGATTTACATTTATGTTAGTAAATTATTATACTCTACTGCAAATGCAACAATGCAGCGTGGTGATCTACACTATGGCACGAATTTTGCGCCATACCAATCTATACTCTATATTACTTATACTTATTAGTTGTACTTGTACTTGTTATATATATAGTGGAAGAGTTTGTTTGTTTGAACGCGCTAATCTCAGGAACCGCTGGTCCAATTTGAGAAATTCTTTCAGTGTTGGATAGTACATTTATCGAGGAAGGCTATATATTATCACGCTTACATCAATAGGAGCGGAACACCAATGGAGAATGTTTCAAAAACTGGGTAAAATTATCACGCTACGGGCAATAGGAGTCGCAAACGAGGTTGCGTGGGTCAGCTAGTAATAATATACACAAACTTGTTCGTGAATGCCCTGGACATTTAATTATTCAATGTATTATATGTTACATCACTTTAGTACCTAAGTTGATGCAGATTTTTTTTAACACTTATTTATATTTTAGGTGCGCTGGTGTGGAGATAGATAATATAACTTTCACAGACAAGCCAATAGTTGAAAAACAACCAGACGTATTGCTATCTAAATCATTTTATTCTCATTATTCCATGAACAAAGTTGACGTGAGTATCAAAACTTTAGTCGTGTACTAGAATTATAAATCTATACAACTAAATAAAATTGGATTGTCTGTTTGTAATATTAAAATAACCGCTTTTTACTAAATGCATATGTATGTATACACGGTACATATACCAAAACTGGAGTTAAAAAAATTTTTGTCTGTCTGTCTGTCTGTCTGTTTGTTCCGGGTAATCTCTGGAACGGCTGGACGGATTTTAACGGGACTTTCACTGGCAGGTAGCTGATGATCCGGGGAGTAACTTAGGCTACTTTTTTTAGACTAACTTTGTCCCGCGGCGTTACTCGCGGTACAACAATAGCCGCGGGTAACACCGCGGGGTTCAGCTAGTTTTAGATAATACTCATATCTATACAAATAAATAAAATTGGAGTGTCTGTTTGTAACATTAAAATAACAGCTTTTTAATCAATGCATATGTATGTATACACGATACATATAACAAAAATGTAGTTTAAAATTTTTTTGTTTGTCTGTCTGTCTGTCTGTCTGTCTGTTTGTTCCGGGTAATCTCTGGAACGGCTGGACGGATTTTGACGGGACTTTCACTGTCTGGTAGCTGATGATCCGGGGAGTAACTTAGGCTACTTTTTTTAGACTAACTTTATCCCGCGGCGTTACTCGCGGTACAACAATAACCGCGGGTAACACCGCGGGGTTCAGCTAGTGTTAAAATAAAGTTCTGGAAAAACGGAATAAATTGGCGATTACATTTTTTTTGCTTTAGATTTAAGTCATTTACATACGTACCCAATCTTTCTCCAAATTACGTTTACTTATTAAAATAGATATCTTTTAAAATGTAACATTCAAAATTTTATCCTAAATTTTCGAGACATTTAAAGTGATTTATGTTGACATAAAGGTTCACTTTTATTCGTAATATTTCAATCATTCCAATGCCTCTAAAGTAACTTTAGTTATTTTACTTTCATCTTCAAATGGATATCGTTTATTTAAATTAATAAGTTATATATTTTCAATGAATAAATAGAGCCATGTCTGTGTAATGGAGCAATTTATTTTCGAGTTAATACTAATAGAATGAAATATGTTTACTATTAAGCTAAATACCATGAGAAGCACTTACAGTAGAAGGCACTAAATTAAAAGCACTAATAATAATTAGCTGATATATATAGATATATATAGTATTACAGTAATTAATACATCAAACAATACATTTAAGAGCAATATACCGTGACAGTTAAAAATTAAAAGCTACGGATTCGAAGATTTTAAATTCTGGTCAAAAAAAATAATATAATTTTCCCCTAAAACTATAAGTAGATAGGCATCATCAACCCACAATGTCCCACAGCTGGGCTCGGGTCTCCTCTCAGGAGAGGGTTATTCAAGGGAGGGAGGAATAGAGAGGTATTCAATGACTGAATTTTTCGGACCTTACATTTTGATACCACTATTGTAATGAAATGAAATGAAAAATATATATTGTCTTAAATGGAACTTTAAAGCTATTTCAAAATAAAACTCAGTCAACTTATAAAAAAATGTGACTTTCCTAATGTAACTAATTTTTCAATGAACTGTTGCAGAAATGTTATTTCTAATCAGTTAAAAAATAATCGATACTTTGCCTGATGATTTAAATTCAATATATAAAATATTTTAATCATGTTTTTATTTTTAGCTGAAAACAGCCTTACTTATAAATCTTCAAATAGTAGCAGAAAACGTAACCATGAATGAAATTAGAGTTACGCAAATAGTCACTTCAAATAATAATATTAACTGTATCATCAAAGAAATATCTCAAAATATTCCAAAGGTTAAAATTGATGTAACTTCCGAATTAAATGTCAGCGAAGATTACGAAACGCTCTTATCACGAAATATGGATACACAAAAAGCTAACCTATTTATCCTTGAAAACATTTTAGATGACGAAAAAGTAAGTAATGTATATATATATTTATTTACGATCGATTTTAGCAAATAAAGGCTGAGGAAAAGTTATCAGGGGTAATGTATGTTGCTCTCCATCACCCAGAGATGTACTAGCCACAACCTATATTCCAGACTGTTAAAATATATTGAAACCCAAATAGAAGAAAGACCCCCACGTTAATCATAAAATGTCTTCTGGGCCTAGTCCGATGTAGTTAGCATAACAAGAGCAATAGCTTGAGAAACCAATGTTGCATATCTATACTAATACATAAAGCTGAAAAGTTTGTTTGTTTGTTTGAACACGCTAATCTCAGGAACCGCTAGTCCGATTTGAAAAATTCTTTCAGTGTTAGATAGCCCATTTATTGAGGAAGGCTATAGGCTATATATCATTACGCTAGGACCAATAGAAGCGGAGCACCAATGAAAAATGTTACAAAAAGGGGGAAAATTATCACGCTACGGGCAATAGGAGACGCAAACGGGGTTGCGTGGGTCGGCTAGTTTCTTATATTTTAAATTGGTTATTTCTAAAAAGTAGAAACAGTCTAGCTAGATTCTAACTCCTAAATTATATTAATTTTTAACTTTTTATTTTACAGAAATTAGAGAAGCTGCGAAACATACCAAACGATTGTTTTGTTTTAGCAATTGAATCAGGAGTGCCAAAAATACAGGGGCTGGCAAAACAACATTTTAATGTTGTGAGTGCTATGTCTGACGGAAAACAAATTATCATGTTATTGAGAAGGCAGAATTTCAAGGATGTGACCTACGTTCGCGTCAATTGTGATAATAAATTGGATTGGATATCGCGCGTATATGATGAGCTTAATAAAACGAAGCGCGTGGTGTTGCTCTCCGAGGGGCAGCCGTATTGTGGAGCTTTAGGTAGGGAAGACGTTTTCCGCGAGTATTATTTTTAAATTTGAAAACTATGTGAAGTCGGTACTGTCTAAGATGTGTAGAAAATATGTAACCTATATAAATAAACTAGGTAAATATAGGTTTTCTAGAAATTTTGTACAGTATTGTTTTTTCTGATGAATAATAATAATAATATAATAATACTTTATTATTCCACAGAAGTTACAATACAGAAATAAAAATATATTCTTAAACTCTACTTTATACTACATAATATAAGATCCTGTAAAATAAGAAAATTAAAAAGCTTTGATTTTTTAGTTCAGTTGTGTGGACCCCTTTGCGGGTAAAAGTCTCCTCCAAGACATCCAATTAACGTATTGAAATCGTCCATAGATGTTACGTATTTCATTTAAGCAGTGCCGTGATCTTTCGTGTTGTCCTTATATTGGTAACGTATCTGTTTCTTTTCGTGATGCGCTTACTGTAGTTGCATATGCCTGTATTATTGGAAAATACTGATGAATACTTTGGCATAAATGTTACAGAAACCATTTAGTTTAAGTTTATTACAATCTGAAAAGTTTTCAAAAAACAAGTTATGTAACATAATAATAAATAACTTTCCCAGGTTTTGTTCGGAAATTAAGAATGGAAGGAGAAGATAAAGTAGCTCTGGTATCAACTGGTGACTTTAATGCACGTGATTTTCACCCCGATCACGGTCTTTATAAGGAACAACTCGAAAAGAGTCTCGCTGTAAACATCTTACAAAAGGTAAAATTAATTCATTTATAAAATTTTAGAAATATCGTAGAAGTAATAAAAAAAAAAGTATATAAGTATTTATATCAGTTGTCTAGTATCCATATATATACCATACATAATACAAGCTCTGCTTAGTTTGGGACTAGATGGCGCTGTGTGTTAGATGTCCGAAATATTTATTATTAATTTCAAACTGCATTAGAATAATGTTAAAGCTCTGTAATATTTAAATTCTCTTGACTTAGTAATAATAACTTCAGGACGAGAGATTGATATATTGATGCATGGAAGCATGTTAATAATTTCATCTCTTTTTTTTAATGGACTAATTGGGCAAACGAGCAGATGTATCGCCTGATAGTAAGCGATTACCGCCGCCCTTGGACACTCGCAACATCAGACGCATTACAAGTGCATTGCCAGCCTTTGGCGGATAGGGAGGGGGATGGGGGGAGGGGTTGGGTATGGGCCTTCGGTATCCTCATTCACTCGGTGAAACACAGTGCAAGCGCTATTTCACACCGGTTTTCTGTGAGGCCGTGGTATCACTTCGGTCAAGCCGGCCCATTCATGCCGAAGCGTGATGGAAAGGAACGGAAGGATAGATGGATGTTAATTATGACCATGTGAAATTTTATATCTGTATATTGTGTGTGTGTCTAATAGGGTGAATGGGGTGGATTTTACTACATGCCTGTTGCAACAACAGTAAAACTTCGGAACGCCACTCTTACAAGTAATGCACCAGGTGATTTAGATAAGCTGACGTGGACTCAAGGCCCTACTGTTCCTGCAATCAAAAATCTAGTTCAGGTAAATATATAACGTTTACTTTATCATTATTGAATTTAAAATCAATTAATAGTAAGACTGTTTCTGAATACTAAAATTTCATTTACGAGTACTTTTGAAAAGCATTTTTTTTCAAATTGAATAACAATTTCGAAATAGCTTAAATATATGTTACATATACATAAAGCTGATAATCGCTAAGAAGTTATAATAATAATGAATTGAAGCTTACTAAAAAGCGGCCAATTGCGAGTCGGACTCGCCCATGAAGGTTTCCGTAGCAGCATAATATAATTTTTATATTTGTTTTGATTGAATTAAAGGTAAATTGCAGTTTACGATTTATGACGTTTTAAAAAAAAACTACTTACTAGATTTTGTTCCAACCAATTTTCGGTGGAAGTTTGCATGATAATGAACATCATATATATTTTTCAGTTTCATCATTCTCTTATCTTAGAAGTTACAGGAGGGGGAGGGACACATATTTTACCACTTTGGAAGTGTCTCTCGCGCAAACTATTCAGTTTAGAAAAAAAAGATTTTATAAACATCAATATCATTTTTGAAGACCTGTCCATAGATAGAACACTTAAAGGTTTAATTAAAAAAAAAACATGTTTGAGTTTCAGTTCTGGGGAGCCCCGAAATTTATTGCTTTTCTTTCTATTTTTGTGTGAAAATCTTATACTTACCAAGTTTCAACATTATAGTTCTTAAAGTTTCGGAAAAAAGTGGCTATGACTTACGGACGGACAGACAGACAGACATGATGAATCTATAAGGGTTCCGTTTTTTGCCTTTGGCACGGAACCCTGAAAACGTGTTTTAAAGTTGGTGTAACTTTTCATCTTTATTCCATTTTAGACTGGAATGATTAGAACACTTAGGACGCAAATGAGTAGAAACCTCTACCCAATAAGCTACCTTATCACACACCCTTTTAAAGAGGTTTACTAATTTAAATCCACAAAAATCTCCATTTAGGTCTCTTAAGGGTACTTTTACGAATTCACCGACTGGAAAGCATCAGACCTTTTTCACTGACCTTGAGTGAACCTTAACTTTAAGTGAGACCTGAATTTTGGCCTGAGTGCTATAAAGAGATTAGGGCACAAACAAGTAGTAAGTAAGGCAAAGTGTACGAAAATCAATGATAAATTAGATTGAGTAAAATATTTACGTAACAATATTTTTTTCTATAGGTCTCATATGGTGGGATTTCACTAAAAGATGTGCAAAAGGTTATAAGCGTTCATAACACTGAAGAGATGTCCTTCGGAATGGATTTTAGCGGTATTGATAGCGTGTAAGTTTCTTTTTAGTTTTTTAAACTTCTGAAGAATGGTAATTGTCAATGTTTCGTTGGTAGACAAAAATGTTGTTAACGTGCTTGCACTTTAAAAGTAGTTTCAGTATTTTTTTAAGTAACGAAAAGGTCGTTGTTCGAGGCCCGGATTGGGCCAAAAGTATTGTTTGGTTTTTCTTACAAGAAATTCTGGTAAGTTTGGCAGTGTTTTTGTCCGTACCTCTGAAAACACGATAGTCTTCTGTCCAAGTTATCATGAATATCTATGGTAGTCGAGAGTGAGTGCCCTCGAATGCACTGACTAGTTCAACCTTCGAAAAATAGTATCATTAAGATATAACATCTTAACATCGTGTTATGAAGGGTCGAAAATAATATATTTTTTAGTTTGACATTAACTTCAATGCTAGCAAAAAAAGATAAGGTTTTGAACATAAACTTTATTAAGACTTATTAAAAAATACTTGACTCACAATATTGGATCCATGTAGCAGCCAATAAAACGAATTCAACAAAGGGAATTTCGCAAAGTTAGAGAATATAACAAATCATCTTTTAACTTTATAAATTATTTTTTGTTTCTCTGAAATTTCTATTATTTTTGTTTCCCATCCATTTTATTTTGAAAGTATATAATTATTTTTATTGTTTGATATTTGCAAGTAGAATGATTCTCCTAAGGTATTGATACCTAAATTAGTTCAAATGAATAATAATAGTTTTAGTGATGATCTTTTGATGGACTTTAAATTGAATTTCCTGTGCCAATTATACTCAGGTTCTACCTATATGGTACCTTCTAGGTATATAAAAACTGTCATGTTTTTTTTATAATATTTCATTATATAGGCTGGAAGGAATTGATTTTTAACGATAAAGCTGCCATTTGTACGTAGTCATTCTATTGTTAAGTTGATTTTATGTAAACTGTTTGATCTGGTGTACAATAAAGTTTATTCTATTCTAATGTATTCTAATAGAAACTATTCTATTCTAAACTATTCTAAATTTAACATTTGCGAATTTAGAATCTCTGATAGGAAAACTCTGTGCTGCAGATCTCCACGAGGGTAATATGTCTAAGATTTTATTAGTTTTACTTCAAATTATCTTTGGACTTATGCTATGAACAGACTTGTCACATGTTATTTAGTGCTTAACACCCATGCATATCTACAACTAAGAATTACAAGTGCGTTGACTTTGCTTACCTCTTAAGAAGATTTAGGAAGAGTGGGGAATGACGCTTCGCCCTCAGTCTCTTTATTTATTCAGTGAAGACCAATAATTATTTGATTCTTGTTATTCTAATTTCCACTTTAATAGTTCAACTACGAAGGTCAACGAAGGTTAACGAAGCCTTAAGATCAATATCTTTTTTATGTAGATATAAAAGAAATCGTATGCATTTTACTTTACTCGTATACGTAGCGTAGATAACATAAGAGAGAGACTGTCTTGTTGACCTTCAAACTTCATTTCGAAAATGACACTCCATGTTGATGATTATGTATTCGTAGCGATATGAGTGAGTCAGTCTCCAGAACGGTTTTTGAACGTGTATTCTCATGCATACTTTGTTTATAGCGGTGGAAGAGTAATGGGTATAATAAAAAGCGGTGCTCTAAGCAGTACAGTAGAAGCTGATCCGACATTGCTGTGGCCAGTACCCGAACATTGGAGTCTTCAGGATGCTGCCTCAGTGCCACTCCCATATGCCATAGCATATTATTGTATGGTAAGCCAACTAATATTGGTATGATAAAAAAATAAAGTTATAGTGCCTAAAACACTATATATCACAAGCATCAGTTTTTTGAAAATTGTTAATGAATTCAATCAATTTCCCAACATAGATAAAACTGGTTCACTTATTTGATCTGAAGGAATATTTCCATTAGAATATTACGGAATATTATTACCATCACCAGAAAAATTAACAGCATCTAAAAGTCTATGAATTATTTTTTGAGACAACGAAGACCGTCATGTTTGTTCCTTTATCATGTCTGTCATGTATGCGACTACCTCAGTGGCGCAGTGGTAGCGTATGCGACTGCTGTGCTTGAGGTCTCGGGTTCGATTCCCAGGTGGGACCAAATGTTTGTATGATCTGCAAATTGCAGCATTTGTTTAGAAATTTGGGTGTTTTCTATGTATAATATGAATGTATTTACAAAAAAAGTATATATGTATTTATATCTGTTGTTCTATATGGGTACTAATCCATAACACAAGTTCTGCTTAGTTTCGGACTAGACAGCGTTGTGTGTTAAGATGTCTGACATATTTATTTAATTATGCAATAAATATGATTAGAACTGGGACTTACTAATTTAATTTATCTATCATATTTCCCATTATATATCAATCTCGCGATATTGTCGATATAATGTTTAAATAAGCGACATTTTCATTTCATTAATACGAGTGTAACGAAAGACATTTATCGAATAAACTTAAGTTCTAAAAATACTTTCAATGGGAGAAAACCTTCTCGTTCATGAAATTGAGCCGGAAACTCCTAATATCCCTAGAATTCTGTTTGATAAAATATTCATTTAAATGAGTTCCTTTCGCTCTTGAGATATAAAGTCTTGGGAGGTGTGGGCTGTACATATGAGCAGAATGTAACCGAATGCGTAACGTCTGAAACAAGACAGGCGTATTACTAATCTTACTTTATTTTGAAGTTAAATAATATATAACTTCTTATGAGATGACGATCAGACGTGACAGGGAAGTTAAGGCCTGTTTTATTAAATTAAAAGCTTTGCACTATATTCTTTAAATTTCAATTTGTTAATTTATATTATTCGATTGTGGTTGGTTGTTTGTCAACCTATATATTTATCAACCAACCTATACATAATATAAGGTCATCAACGTAATCTTTGTACTGTTGATATAATTATTAAAAAAAATGTACAATGCAAAAAATATTTTAAAATATTGGTCTACTTCATCACTCCAACAAATTTTATATTGCATTCAAAAGCTGTTTTACGTAACGTTTAACTTTTTCTTTACCCTTATCTTTTCTTTATAAAGACAACTTCTGCATTAGATATATATTCTGTCTTGCGGGGGTTTTTAAAAACATGAAAAGGACACAAAGAACGTCCAGTATGGATTAGACAATTACCATTCCATGTGGGATACTAACTCTCACCACTTAAACGCGGCATAAAATGACGTGTCTCGTTGGTGAGTGTGAGACCGGCCCAATGATGTAGAAGCTTCACTAGGCCGTCCTGGTGTGGGTCACCACGCTGCAATCTCGCATTGTCTGCATTCGCAATGAGTGTGGTGACCACCACTCTTGGATTCTGCTCAGGCTTTTCACCAGGCAGAGTAGAGTCATTTTGGTAGGGCCATACATAAAAAAGCGGCATGATGACCGCTTAAGCTTGGTTATACCACCCGTGTAGTCAATATAAACTTTTTATGACTAAATTTCTACGAAATCAGTTTTTAATGTATTTTCTTTCAGGCAATTAATGGCGCATTATTTAAAGACCAAACTGTGTTAGTAACCGGTGGAGCAGGGGCTCTTGGTCAAGCTATCATATCGTTATGTCTCTCACTTGGGTGTACTGTCTATGTAACAGTAAGTAACGAATTCAAGAAGAAAATGCTGCTCAGTATTTACCCTCAACTTGATGGTGAGTAAAATGTGTATGTACTTAAAATTATTGTACAATAAATTAATATGAGGATAACTTATCATATAAAGTTGAACCAGTTAAAACCAGAAGAAGTTTAGGTAGATTTTATGATATAAATATATTATATATAGTCATAATTTTAAGAAATGTATTAATATTAGGCGCTCATAGCCCAGTTGCACTCGGTGATTAGAAACAATCACCGAATAAGCAACGACAGCGCGGTCAGTACCCGGATGGGTGGCCGCTGGTGGCATGATACCATGAGCGTCTCCGTGATTCAGAGGTCACGTTAAGCAGTCGGTCGTGGCTATTATCGTAGGATAACAGTCATCAGACTTAGTTGGAGGCCTTTGGGCGGCTTGAAAACATCTGACTGCAAGATTACGTAGTCACAACGTTGTTGTTTTGTCTGTCCCCAACCCGCACTCGGCCAGAGGGGAGAACCAAGCCCAGCAGTGGGATGTTATGGGTTGTTGATGAATTGATGATTAATATTATAATTGAAGTAATATAATAACTGTAGCCCTCTAAAATATTATTTTTTTAATCAAACGAGTACAAACCAAACATACATACATATTAGCAAATTTTAGAAAAAAAAACGTTTAATGCAATATTAAAAAGTACTGTGGAAACTAAACTTATTACATTAGTCTTGTAAATATAAGACTTATAATATATTTGTTTGTGTAATTGTGTAACTAATATGTTTATTAGAAAAGAATTGATCATTCTAATCTAAATATATGTTTCAGAAAATAAAATCAGTCAATCTCGTAATGATTCATTCTTGAGCATGGTCAAAACTCAAACTAAAGGAAAAGGTTGTGATATTGTTATCAACAGTGCCAGTGGACCTCTGCGAGAGGTAAATGAACGTCCATTAATTTTATTTCTAGATAAAAATCTGGACTCCGTAGGACTAAAGTCGAAAATATAAGTTATTTTAAATACGTTGTAACTAAAACTTAGAATAAGAATTTTAAGCTTTTTTTATTAAAAAAAATAGTTTATTTTCGTTAACAAATATACAATGAGGTACAATAGAAGGTGGACCCTCCTTTTAAGCAAAAATGCCTGTATTAGGGAAGGAAATTAAAAAAATATCTACCTTCTCTTTCTATATACATGTAAACAACGCATAACTTCTGATGTACTGCACCAAATTGGATTTATTAGGATAAGTTTTGTAGTAGAAAAAGTTTTGTTTTCAAATGTAGGTAGCCGAAGAGACCATGATTACTAAAACAAGTTTTTCAGACATTAAGAAAATAATTTCGAAAGAAAAATATGGCGACACGAAGTTCGCCGGGGCAGCTAGTATTTAATATTTTTTGTCAAACATGTATTATAAATTTGAAATTTTTATTATTCCTCATTTTGCATGTCAAACTGCATTTTTGCTTCTGTAAACTGTCACAATAAGTATTTAAAACATCTTTCATATTTTAGTTGGCTATGAAATGCGTCGGATTTTTTGGATTCTTCTTTGATTTGAGCTGTTATGACATGAGCGAGAACGAAAACATTGGTATGAATTTCTTGAGCGAATGCAGATCCTACAAAGCCGTTGATTTCTCAAACATATTTAAACCCGAAAATGCAAATGACAAACAGGTAAGAAATGTATATTATAAAGGAAGTTAAAATTTATTTCTGATTCTGAATATTTTGACTATAAATCTTTCAGATAGAAGTAAAATTATTGTGTTTTTTTTTATTTTCAATATTGTAATATACTGATGTGGCAAAATGCAATTTATATAATCATACTTAAAGTTTGGTAGTTACTGATCATATTTGTATGCGAAAATATGAAGAAAATGAGTATTAGGTAGTCAAATTTGGCGAATTTTATTTTGGTTTTAACTACTGTTACATTTTATTTTATTATTATATAGGGGGCAAACGAGCAGACGTATCATCTAGTGGTAAGCGATTACCGCCGCCCATGGACACCCGCAACGTCACAAGTACGTTGCCGGCCTTTTAAGAATGAGTACGCTCTGCTCTTGAAGGTTTGAAGGTATACGTAATAATTTAGGACAAGTATATTGCCGTCACTTGATTTTTGAAAACGAAAAACAAGAATTAGAGTGTACTGAAATATAAAACAAGAAGATATTATTTCAAGAATGAAGTAAGGAAGTATCGTGGTTTTTCATAATATGCAAGACTGGACGGGACACAGTTATATAGACTAGATTAAAGAAGAAGTGGCGATTGCGACGTATAAGGAGATCAAGGAAATGTCTCTTGACAGGGAGAGCTAGATAAAGCGGCATCGACAAGTGCGTAGCTCTTAAATTAATGATGATGAAATATCTTTAGAACATCTGATCAATAAACACCATCTAGCTTCAAACCAAACAGACATTGTACTATGAAAGCTAGATTGACTGATAGAATACTTGTATAGATCTTTTTTTGTAAATACATACATATTATACATAGAAAACACCAAAATTAAAACAAATATTTGTAGATAACACAAACATTTGAACCGATCCAGAAATGGAACCCGAAATCTCATGCACAGCAGTTACGTACGTACTGCACCAACGAGGCAGTGAGAACCATAATCACTTATTTTTAAAGTTCTAAAGTTTTTTATTGTAATACGATACCAAAGAATCTTAAAGCGTTAGAACAACGCTAAGCGATAAACTTTTGTTTGGCGTATAAACAACTTTTAAGGTACAGTTATACTTTTTGAAGTAATTAATCCATCAACTAAGAGGGAAGTTGGCCAACGAAAATATTTTACGTGCTTATGTAAAATTTTTACATCTAAAAAAATATACTTGACTATTGAGATGCAATAGTTATTGGATTAATCATGGAAGAGAACCTCGGAGGTGGAGCAGTATTGTTTACAACAGTTACGTCGTAGGTTACGGATTCGAGTATCATATGCATTGATTAATTAGTGTTTCTATTTATGTGTTGTATTTTATTTATAACATGTTATATAAAATAGTCGTAGTGCAAGACATCCACAGGCGAGGTGGAGTGATGATTTGCGCAAGACGGCTGGTAGAAGCTGGATGCGAGAAGCCGAGGATCGAACTAAGTGGCAGGAAGTTGGAGAAGCATATGTCCAGCAGTGACTGCGATAGGCTGATGATGATGATGTAAAATTATGTTTATTACATAGAATAAAATCCAAGAACCCATCCAGCTCGGTCTAGTTTAAAAAAAAAGTTATTGCAGTCATAAGGACTACCAATAGAAGTAAAAACTTATTATAACTTAGAATGTTAGCTAAAAGTGGTCACTGCGACTAAAGACGTTTCCACCTCAAAAATTGTCATATTAGCATGTCGGTGACGCGAACTCATAGGATTTTTTCACCCAAAAAGTACTCAACGAGGCTAAAGAAGTGTTCACTACAATAAGCTAAATTAAATTAGTATATAAATGGTTGAGAGCTATTTTTAAACAATTAGAAAAAAGAACAAAGCAGATTTTCTCAATCGACGCTAATTAATGCTTTATATATAAATATATAAATTATTGTTTTAGGTTATACAAAATATGCTAAGTGAAGGCATAGCAAAAGGTATCGTAAAACCAATATGCCGTGTTGAATATTTACCTGCTGCCATTTCAAAAGCATTCAGACTTCTATCTTCAAGCAAACACGTGGGCAAAGTTTTGATTAAGATGAGAAGCCCTGAAATAATGGGCCAAGGTCTTGAAGTTATACCTAGGTAAGTTGAAGGTGATCTATAAAATTAATATGGTTATAACTTTCTAGAAATTATTCAGTCAGCAAAAATAGACAAACGGCAAATAGCTATATTCATTTGTAATATACGTAAAACTATATTATGTATCTTCAATTGGTATACACACTAGTATATTTTAAAGATGACCTAATTATTTCTAACCCTACCAAGTTTATTTTTAATTATAAATGCGAGTATGTGAGGCGTCACACTCATAGCTGTTTACGTTGCTTTGTGATTTGCGATGTTTTTAATGATTTTTCACACACGAAAAAATTTACTCACACAGTCGATTTTCGCAACCAATTCAGTAATTTAAAAAATTAGAAACCATCACTATATATTGCTTTAAGACTGAGTTTCTGTGACATCAGATTGTACAAAGTTCGGGTTTGACTACCAGCGATATTCTGTGATATTTTTAGTAAGATGGTAACTACGTATTTACATCTATCTCTTGATCTCCGTTTACCTTCATATGTTTATAAAGTTCATAGATGTTTTTGATTTTAATACTAATGATGAACTTTTAAGATATTTTCTCATGTCTATTTTATTTCTAAACAAACTATAACGACGCCAACCAAACATTTACGTAAACTGGTTGATAAAGAAGTGTTCACTGGGCGACATAGACATTCATGTCTCTCTAAATAAATTTAGAAGCTCTATAGCTGAGAATACTATTAATTATATCCAACTTTTATGTTTTATTTTATTTTACCCTACGTTATTTCAACTTCTTCATTTTTCATTTTTTGTTTCATTACAAAACATTATGTCAATTAGAGTAATATAATTGTATTTTTTATTAAATAACATTAAGTGTCCTTTAGTATTTTGATTTTTGTAACTATTATCTTAGTCCTGATTCTTCGTCGTTAAGTGTTTTCTCATATGGTGAATGTAGCTTGTACCTGTAATAGGTATGAATACTAGATAATATTTTTGTAATGTAGTTAAAAGTGTGTCGTTGGTATATCTATACAAATAAATAAAATTTGAGTGTCTGTTTGTTATATTAAAATAACCACTTTTTAATAAATGCATATGTATGTTTACACGGTACATACCAAATTTGTTTGTCTGTCGGTCTGTCTGTCTGTTTGTTCCGGATAATCTCTGGAATGACTGGACCGACTGTGACGGGATTTTCACTGGCAGAAACCTGATGATCTAAGGAGTAGCTTAGGCTACTTTTTTAGATTAGCTTTGTCTCGTGGCGTTAACCGCGGGTTCAGCTAGTCTACCATATAAACAAATAAGTGTCAAGTATGGCAAAATGTAAAGCTTAATTTACACTACAGGATTATTTTTGTTGACCTTGACGCCAGTCACTAAATATGACTGTCACGCAACATGACATGTAGTATAACCTGTTTAACTAGCAACAAGACGAGAAGATAGTCAAGATTTGACCTACTCTGAGCATTGTGCGCGACTTTCGTGTGCCTTTCATTTCGTGGACCCATGTTGAAACATTTTGGCTATTTGTCTCAATGGTGTGTCACTTACTGTGGGAGTTTCTTTCTGGTTCTTCTTCATAGGAATGAATGTAACGTTTTGTAATAAAAACTGTTTGATTTGATTTCATTGATTTAGATTTAGTTCGACAAATTTTCAAGATGTTGCTGAAATTAAACGCGTAAAATAAAACACTACTACTAGTATACTAAGCATTCACAAACTTTTCCATAGCCATACCTATTAATATTGTTTGTAGTTACTTCTAAACCGAAAGTAGTCTCAGCTTAATTCTTTACTTTCACTGACATCGTAATACCATGAATTTTGATTTATGTATCTTTCATCTTAAAAAGTTATCCTGTCATAAAATTAACAACTCAAACGGCTGTTGTGATAATGAGTATGTTTATGTAAAAGCGTATCCTAAGCCTTTGTTTTACAAGTCTTCAGTGAGCTAGACCTAAAACAAAGATAAACTGAATCGTAAATTCTAAAGCAGCTGTTTTATCTTTTACGTGGAATTCTACCAAAGGACGTTGCACTTTACTGAAAAGCTGATTTATTTACCAAATGTCTTAGAATGTTTTCTCTCTTTGCGTTACTTAAAATATTATCTAAATAAAAGTGTGAATTTAATACTATTAGGGCTCGTTATAATTTTATAAAAAGGTTTATTTGCATAATAAAGTATATGTAAATATTATATACTAGTTGTTGCCCGCGGCTCCGCCCGCGTATATGTCGGTTATTACGGCAAATAGTAGCCTATATGTTATTCTGATGTATAAGCTATATTACTGTAAAGTTTCATCCAAATCCGTTCAGTAGTTTTTGCGTGAAAGAGTAACAAACGTCCATCCAAACATCCATTCATCCTTACAAACTTTCGCATTTATAATATTAGTAGGATATATTAGTTTGTCGCGCGAATGGCGTTGTATTAGGCTATGTTGTGTTCACCAGTCACGCACAGAAGCACATTTCCCATCCTGCCCCCAGCTTCGTCTTGCCCCGATCTCTCCTATGTATTTAAAGATCAGCAATAGACGGCAATACGCTGATGAAAAAAAAAGTATTCGTTAAATGTTTAAATTTTCTTTCTTTTTAAATAATTGAAAATGTTGACAGTTTAATACTAAATTAAGAAATTAATTAAACTATGTTCTAAGAGCTTAAAACATACAAATTTTCTTATTATCATTTTGTTATTGAACTGCCTCGGTGGCGCAGTGGTAGTGTATGCGACTGCTGTGCTTGAGGTCTCGGGTTCGATTCCCGGATCGGACCAAATGTTTGTATGATCTGCAAATATTTGTTTCGGAGTTTGGGTGTTTTCTATGTATAATATGTAAATATTTACAAAAAAAAAAGTATATGTGTATCTATATCAGTTCTTTAGTACCCATAACACAAGCTTTGCTTAGCTTGGGACTAGATGGCGTTGTGTATAAAATGTCCAACATATTTCTGCATATCAATAAATGAAGACAAACCTCTATTGAATTATTTTTAACTAAATGCTATTACATCTACATACTTTATATACCATACCTTCAATAATATCCATTATGTTATTAGAATTTTATATATTTTAGAATGCACTACTGTTCCAAAGGAGTCTACATAGTCATATGTGACGAAAATGGACTGGGCATAGAACTGGCATCCAGATTAATCAAAAGAGGTGTTAGAAAAATTATTCTACACATGCAGTGTAAAGTTAATGGATACCTAGAAATGAAATTCGTGTAAGTCAAATATATATTAATTAAGAAACCTATACACATATCAATAATTTTTAAAAAACTAGATTAATATTTACACAAAAGCATCAAAAAACTCCTCCACATCTTCGCCTAAAAAAATGAGTAACTAAAACGTTACTCATTTTTTGTTTTTGTAGTCAAATTAGAATTTAATTTTAAAATTTTTGTTATAAATCTTTTAAATTTAGGAATAAACACATTTAACTGGTTTTCGTTTATTTGCCGTCGCCCATTTCTTTTTGAAATAATGCACATTGTATGATTATTAGCTAGAAAGGGATTTTGACTTCTTTGTTTACGAACAGCCGCCACCGTATTTATATACATAGTCTCATTTAATAGGCCACTAGGATAGGAGTATATCTACATGTCTATTTATTATTCAAAATATTATTTATTTCATCTTTTGAAGATTTACTAGAAAATCTTCAAAAGTCAAAGCTGTCATCCTTAACAAAAATGGGAAATTAATTTAATATTACGTTACAATAGATCATGGCAGAAATACGGTGTGTCGATAAAAATATCTTCCAACAATATCCAAACTGAGGATGGTTGCACAAAACTTGTAAAGGAAGCCGCAAGAATTGGATCCGTCAAAGGAATTTTTATAGTTCAGGTTCCAGAGAACGATGAGAATGCACATGACTTTGTTCAAAAGTTCAACAAAGCGATTGCGGTTATAAATTTGGATTTGGTTTCAAGAAATTATTGCGATGAGCTAAGGTAAGTTTAATCTTTATATTAAAATAAATTGAATGTGCATTGTTATGTTAAAATTTATACATATTTAAAGTTTATAAGAGTTTTCGTGTGTGTGTTTTCACGTTTTAAGCCACAAATGAAATTTTAGGATACATTTTCAGGAGTATAGAAAAGGAAACATACCTGTGTCATATAAATTTTAACACCATTAGGCTTAACCACCAGCTTTAGCACCAGCTTTCAAATAAAAAACCAACCATCAAAATTGGTTCCCCCAGTCGAAAGTAGATTAAATAAAACAGTAAAATTGAGAAACTCCTTCTTTTTTGAAGTCGGTTAAAAATATTACTTAAACAATATAAAATAACAGTTTTATTAACTGTTGTCAATTTTTGTTTCGTTCATTTCAAAAGTAAAAATAACAGATCTAGTCGTCTATGTATGTATGTTTCCTCGCAACACCTAAACTTTTGAACCACTTGTAATTAATAATATGTCAATAGAATAGTAAAAATGGCCTAAGTGACATAAGCCATGTAAATTTCATCAAAAGTTTCCTTTTTTTATTTAACTTTTTTGACTCCTAGTATTACTTCCAGCCAATTTGTGGTATTGACAACATCGTCACCCCATGCCAGTGAAGAGTTTGCAATGTCTGTATCAGAAAATGTATGTCAAGCCAGATCGAATTTAGGTGCACCAGCCTTGATTGTGCGAGGAGAAGGTCTGATTGGGGTTCGTATTCATATATTTAGTTATACATATGTATTTCGAAAAACTTTTATAGCATATTGTAATATTTTCTACGATAATAATAGCTCTGTACTCATAAACAGAGGAGATTTTGATCTTATCAGCATTCTTTAATACTCTATACATGGCAACAAATAGCTCAAGATCGAGAGAAGGGGAAGGCTTTGGAGGAGGCTTTTACGCGAGGGGGTTCCAATGGAATAAGTTTTTTATATTTTTATTTTGCTTATAACTAGTTACGTGCATACATTTAGATAACTTAGACCTGTATAGATCTTTTTTATGGTATGTGCGGTTCAAACGAGCAGACCTGTCGCCTAATGGTAAGCGATTAACGCCGCCCATAGACACCCGCAACACCAGAGAATGTCCGCTGTGACAAGTTAAGACGACAGAAGCGTCAATCAGCCATAGTATGGGCTACCATGCTGCATTGTTGCATTGTCTTCATTCGCAATGAGTATGGTGACCATCATTCTTGGATTCTGCTTGTGCTGTCCATCAGGCAGAGTAGAGTCATTTTGAGGGCCATACATAAAAAAAGTGCTTTTCATTTAAGAGTATACCTTCTCAGTAAAAGTTATAAAGAAATGTAAGCAGAATAAACGATTCTGTTTCTGAAGTTATCTGTCAAATAGAATTATTTTATCATATTAGTAGCATTTTCATTATCAAAACCTTTTAATGGCCTATTTCTTGACATCAGACTTTCCTTTGAAAGGAAATTTTGGCATACTATTATCCGTCTGATTTCCATTAATTTCATTAGCATTAAATAGGATGTCCTAGATCAATTTAGTATAGTGAATACTTTAAAACGAAATGTATAAATTCCTAAATATATTACAGAATAAAAATGAGAATGTGAACTCAAAACAAACACTATCGGAATTTTTCAATGCAATGGAAACCAGTTTGAAATTGAAATACAACAATGTCGTATCTTTTAATTTCCACAAAGATCCCTCTTCGGAATATTTGAATAAGCTTCAGAAAATATTGGGTAAGTGATTACATTTTAAATAACCTAAGTACTGTAAAAGTATTATCATTGAGGTTTACATAGAATTGCATAAGAACACTTCGAATCTTTAAATACCTAAATGCGAAATTTTAAAAAAGAAATACAGTTATGCATGAATTTTCTAAGAGAAGTCGTAAATCATAATTTAAAATGTAATTAATATTTAAAAAATACTTGAATTCTCATTAACTTTCTATTTTTATTTCGTTTTGTTAAATTACGACTGTAGATATTTCGTTGAAAATATTCAATGCAATGTCAATGATTATGTTTTAATTTGTGGTATTTTTATTTATTTATATATCTTTATTGTATACATAATACAAAAAAACATAACAATAGATGAGTTACAAAGTTATAGACGTAACAAATGACGGTCTTATTGCTCACGGCGATTTCTTCCAGATAACCTTAAAAAAGGTATTAAGTGTTAAAATTTCTGAGGCAGTTTGTACACCAGCAACAACACACTATTATATTATACAGCACTAAAATACTTCAATTTGTTTAAACAATTTTGCAACTAGACATATACGTACTTCTAGTTAAAAAAACAAATGTTAGTACAATCTATTTAAGCACCTAATAATTAATACAAAACTAGATTAATACTCAATAAAGTTAATACTCAAATTATTATTTTTCACTTTGTTATTTTATCACGGGTTGACAAATTTAATTATAATAACAAGCATTTTATTGACAAAATTCACAGTTATGCAGATGAATTTACCAGTTTAGCAAATAAATTTAAGATTTTCGTGTTGTAAATAGTTTTGCAACTAGACATAATATATATTTACTTCCTATAAAATGAATTCAGGTGTAATTTTCTATCTATTTTTTTTAAATATTAACTTTTGAACACAACCTTAAAATAACGATACTGAAAGGTGGAAGACACCATCTTCATTTTCTGAAAAATAATTCAATAAACATAAATTACATTTTAAGGTGTTGCGAAATTGGAAAATATTGACGAAAAGCTTGTCGCTGATTTGTATCTAAATGAAAATAATTTAGAAGAGCTACGATTCCTTATCAGAAATGTTCATCAAATTAGCTATCCCATTGAAAAGATTCGACGTTTGACAGTTGAATGGTAAGTGATAATTATGGATTATACATTATTTATAAAAACTATGTCACATCTTTGAGACGTACTGAATACTAATGAAGAATTTCCTTTTGTGAGCTCTAAAATTAAAAAGAGAGATTTCGGGTTGTGGGACTGGTAAAATCTATATTTAATTAAATGGACATCTAGCAATCAAAGACAAATAGTCCTCATTTAACTTTAGAGGATGGGTAGCAAGGGTCAACCAACCTAAGCTCAAGTCGTGAAGTAATCGCGTTTACTACACACAGCCCCTGAGATACATGTACCAGGTAGTGAGCACTTGATAGTCATCCTAATGATATAAAAATTAATTTAGGTACTAAAAAAAGTGTTGGTGTTTGACTATAAAAACAAACAGAATAATTTGATTTTGCTTTTCTTGTATACTTTTTGGTACACGATCATTGTAATACGACGTATAACGTCGTAATAATAATAATAATAAATATTTCGGACATCTAACACACAACGCAATCTGGTCCCATGCTAAGCAGAGCTTGTGATATGGGTACAAGACAACTGATATAAATACACATATACTTCTTTTTTGTAAATACCTACATATGATATATAGAAAACACCTAAAAACCCGGAACAAGTATTTGCAGGTCATACAAACATTCGATCCGACCCGAGAATCGAACCCGAGACCTCAAGCACAGCAGTCTTTTACGCTATCTCAGGGCCAAGGAGGCAGTCACTCAATGTTTTACAATTGTGTTAAAAAAAAGAATGTTGATACATTGCCGTATCGATTTGCTTCCAAATTTATTCGGAGTTCTGAATACTGTGATTTCGTACAACAAACTATAACAATCTTACATTGCACAGCAAAATAACACCCATTATTTTCTCACTGACTGGTGATTCGAAAACAAAGGATCAGCTATCCCAAAACCCAAGTCGTAAAATTTCAGAGAAAATTGGTTTGAGAAAGCAAAAGTTTTTTATAAGCCTTCGCGACGTGCACCGAGTAGTGATGAGTGCTCTTCGGTCACTTATAGTAGAATACATAATGGTTGCAATATTAGTTTCGATTGGCCGAGGTAATTAGAATTTAGTTGTGAGACAGTAACGTTGAAATTTCCATGAAGCGAAGAAAAATCATCCCACCGTTTCATTTCGTCTACCTCCAGTTACTAGTAACTAAAGTCCTTTGCTCACTTAATATTAATGAATTGGACTACAACAAAGTTCTTTACTTATGTTTCACACTAGTTTAATTACGTATTAATTGTTGTTTCATTAATAAACCAAAATTATTGCTACAAAAGTACATTGTGTTCTTTGAGTTATTTCTTTATCAGGTTCATTTAAAAGAAAATTGCTATTTGACCTCGGTTCATACGTACCCTTGTCACTTTCTTGTATATAAAAATTTACAACCAACCTCGTTAGATATTCTTTTTTCTTACGGTATATGTATTTTAATTCCATAATTTTATTGGTTTCGTTTTGTTCTATGTTCTATGAAGTCGTGTATTATAATTATAGATATTGATTTGCTCGTACTTTTTCTGCTGCGTACCTGTTATCCGAATATCATGGAACTATGTATCTGCGTTGTCGTTCATGTAATTAAATACTTTATTTCATTTTTAAGAAAATATTATTTTAAAACCGCAAGAAAAGTTCCGTTTAGATAAATAATGTATAGTGTTTCTTTACAAATCCAGGCTTTAGTTTTATCATTTTAAAGATTGGTTTATTATTTCTCAAGTCGTTAAGTAACTTAGAAGTTTGTAATGTCTCACTTTTTATTTTTATCCGTTATATAAACTTTAGAATGATCTCAAATTTAATTGCAGGGAATTTTATTGCAATAAAATTGTCAGTGTTAATATCATAGGAAAAACATTGTTTGATTTTAGCCTCAGATCTCTTGGAAGCCAAACAACCACAAACGTAGTTCGAGAAGGTTTAGGTGCCATCTATACCAATATTGATGATGAAGAAGAGCATATGGCAACGTCACACCCCATTGTGCCAATGATCACCCTTCTCAACAACGGAGCAGATGTAAATATTTCTTGATCTTCATCCTATTCCCTTTTGTGTTGGTTACTTCTTGAGTTTTAGTTGATTCCTCTTATTTATTCTTATTGTTACTTACATTTATTAAATTTAAAGTAAGTACATATTTACATTTATTATGTGCATATATGAATTTAACAAGTTCACTAGCCTATTCTGAGTGTGCGTTGAGAACATTTTCTTACAATTTAGTGGCAGTTTAATTTAGATTTACCACTTCATCTTCCGCTCATTATCCGCTCAATTAATGATACTTGTCGATTAGCTCAACGAATTTCGATAAAATTAACCATCAAGTATAATTTATATCTTATTGTTATTGGTTTACCTGAAGAAGATGAAGCTGAAGTCAGCGAAGAAATATTGTTTACTTAGCGTAATACGTAAACTATTGAAAGAATAAATATGATCTTCATGTCTTAAAACATTTTTATTTTATTTTTAGACTGATCTAAATCCTTCAGACACATACGTGGTCCTCATACCTGGCTTTGAAGGCCGGTACCAAACTTTAGAGACAATTGCAGAAAGACTGAAAGTGCAAGCGGTTGCTGTCCAGTTGGCTTGCGATATTGAAGGAAATAATATTCCAGAAATGGCAGCTACTGTTCGAAAGGTAATTTTTATAAGGAATTTAATATTTTTGTGATAAATTATACAAAAGTTAAGGAAAAAAATGAGTTCTTTTGTAAATGTAGAAATGCTTACGCATTATGCAAAGAAAACGTTATTGAAAATTTGACTTACAATTATCCTACGCTTTGACAACAGATTTGGTTCACTCACAGCCCAGTTCCGCTCGGTTATTAGAAATAATCACCGAGGGTAAGCAACGACGGCGTGGTCAGTACCTAAATGGGTCACCGCTGGTTGCATGATATTGCAACCACCATGTGACCATGCATGTGACCATGCATGTGACCATCAAATCAAGATGACGCTCATGGGAGCGTCATCGTGATTCGGTGGTCACTTTAAGCAGTCGCTCCCGGTTGTTGTCATAGGATAACGGTCCTAAAGCTAAGTTGGAGGCCTTTGGGCGGCTTAAAAATATCGAACGGTAACAGCCACAACGTTGTCTTGCTAGTTCTCAACCCGCCCTCGGCCAGCGTGAGTACATATACCCTTGGCTCTCTCTTGAGAGGAGACCTAAGCCCAGCAGTGGGACATCATGGGTTGTTGATATGGTACACCTGTGCTTTTAGTCGGTTTAATTCTGACGCCTCTGAACAAGAAATCTGAAGGCAATCTATCGTAACGAGGGAGTTCACGTGTTCAAAATAAGATCTAAGCCGTATACTACAACTAGTATAACACCACTTGAAGACATTCAGTACGTGCTACTTAACTACTTTATTTTCCAGTTCATGAGTACGAAGTTTGATACGAAGTCTAAATTCTATCTTCTTGGGTATTCTTTTGGTGTGAACATTGCATTGGAGCTAGCGGCGTTATTGGAAAAAGAAGGTAAGACCAATTCCCTAAACTTTATATCAGCCAAAAGACAGTGTACTGTACTTATAGACAGTTCCACAATATTTGCAATTATCAGTAGTATTAATTCTGATAATTCAAAATTCACAAAAAGGATCAGCTAGTAAATAAATAATGTTCTAACGCTATATCGGAAAGTTAGATAAGTGACGTGAAGTAAATGTGACTGTGCTCAATCACCAATAAATTATGTTAGTACTTATATATGTATAACCTCTTTTAAATCAGTAATACCTTAAAAATATGAACCTTATGAGTTAAACGCCATTACTATTAATTAATACATCCAACCTTAAAATTATTTACGTAAATACATGAATTATTTTAAATTATTATTGAAAATATACACAATAATATTATTACTTCGCCATTCACAAATTGATTTACATTTTGGAATTAGAGTGCGTTATGACTACAGTACAAAATTGATTTTGAAAAGGCTAAATAGCTCTAAATAATAATAATATAATAATGTTTATTTCTATAAATAGAACAACATTACATATCGTCAGAGAAGTACGATGGGTAGAAAGATATATACATAAAAGAAAACTGAACAATATGTTTGAGCATGCACATAGTTGTATCAATAACGATTTTAGGCAAACGTACAATTGTTATACAATGGCAAAGTGTAATCGTAGCGCACAGGTTCCCAAACAGAGTTAATCTGATATTCTGTGATTCTGTAAAATAATTTAAAAAAAAGATTACGCAATGCTATTAATTCTCATTACTAAGTAGTGTTTTAATGCGATATTAGTTTCAAATATATAACTTTAATTTACAGGACATATTGGGATTGTATATTGTTTAGATAGCAGTCCAGATACTTTAAAGATACAGCTGAGGTCTTATATTGGAGATGACTCGGATTCAATATTACAAAATAAGATTTTAGAACACATGTGTAGCCTTATGACTGGAAATGAAACAGGAACATTAATGCAAGAATTAGAAAAAGCCATATCATGGACAGATAAGGTTAATATTTGCATGAAAAATATGGTTGGAATGGCAAATTATTCTAATCAGTACAAGAGATGTATACTAGAATCGGCTTATCAAAGGGTTTTATTGGCTAAAGAATATGAACCTGAATTAAAATTGGAGTCTCAGTTAGTACTTATCAAAGGAGTGTCACATTCAAAAGCGGATAATCTGGCTAGAGACTATGGATTATCGAAGTACACCAACAAACCTGTGAAAGTGTACCAAATAAAATCTGATCATCCATCAGCACCATACAATTGTGAAGTATCAAATATTGTAAACAAATTACTGGATAGTAATTTGCTGGAAGAGTTTAAGAAGAAGAATTTGTGTGATTCATATAGAATTGAGTCTTTGTAAGCTATCTTAAGATACGGCCATTTGAATAAATTTTTATCAATTTAATTATTTGTTTTTCGTTACAAATGCATTAGATTTGAAGCTTTCTAAAAGTAATACGAAGCGTGGAATATAATTATTGAATTACTGTCCGTCTTGGTAAGAATACTTTTAGTAGTCTTGTCAGTATTAAAAGAGAACATGGTATTTGAATAAAGTACATCCAAGAAAACTGCTGCAGTTAAAAAAAGGATATAAATTTCAAATTTTGAAGAAAAAACAAACTCTTTTCAAAGGCCCAAACAACTTTGTTTCACTTTAGGGGGTCATAGATTGCATTGATAAGCAGATTTCATTGGGTCTAAAAAAAAGAGCACAATCAGAGGTATGCTAATCGTAATTAAGAAAACCGCCAACCTTTATCAAGCTGAAAATAAAAGATCGTTTAGAAACAAGAAACATTTTTTCAGTTCAAGTATAAATAAATAAATATTTTGGACATCTAACACATAACGCCATCTAGTCCCAAGCTAAACAGATTTTGTGCTATGGGTACTAGAAAACTGATACAAAAACATGTATCCATTTTTTTGTAAATACATACATATTATACATAGAAAACACCCAAACTCCGAAATAAATATTTGCAGATCATACAAACATTTGGTTCAACTCGGGAATCGAACCCGAGAATTCAAGCACAGCAGTCACGTACGCTACCACTGCGCCACCGAGGCAGTTAAAGTATGGTAGTAAATGAATCGGTTTCAAAAAGAAAAACACACGAAGTAGATTTAAGATACGTTGGCAGCTCTGAGCAGCTTTGTTCACTTAAGATTTAATCAACACTCTCAGGATACTTGGCATAGGCATATCAGAAGTGTAGATACAGAAACAATAACAGAATTTTTGAATTCTTTGAAAAATAAACCTGTAGAAACGAATTAAGTTACAATAAGTTTGCTGATGAAACTTCTAACAAGAAACGTCACAAAACCTCGTAATTATCCGTAAAAATATTTAAAAAAAAATACCGTTAATGATAGTTTATTTTGCCAGTAATAAAAGTTTTGAGTATAATTAGTACCATGCTTAAAAACTATTAAACAATTAACATTGTAATAGAATAATGATACTCATTGTTATAAGTGCATACCTACTAAGATGAAAAAAAAGTCACTGTGATGTTTTTCTTTTACTCTTTTCGCTTTATTTACCCATTTTTCTGATACTTTAGGATATGTGAGTACAAGTTATTAAATAAATAGTATTCCAGGAAATGCCTGGACTACTATTTTCCCTTTCATATCGGCAAAGAATAGGCAATTCTACCCGCCGTGTCAAGAAACATTATTATTATTTGTCAGCAATCAAAACATATGATTTTCCAATCCCTCTCTAACCTCAAACCTTTGGTCCCAAACCTATCTAAACATCATCCACATCGATATCTCCATTTTTATTATTTGTTTCTAGTTAAAATTCTTCTAAGTACTTGATTTTACTTATTCAATCAAAGTTCTCCGTCTAAGTAATGATTCAAATATTTAAATTATTTTTACGAAACAATGGTGTACCTTCTACTAAAGGTCTCATTTAAAGTTAACAACAAACGCAGAATTTTAAGTCGCCAATATTTACTTTATGTTGAAGTTATTTATTTTCGTCATTCAATTGGGATCACTGGAGAAGTAGAGCGGGCACGCCGATATTTGCGTTTTAAAAGTTACGCTGGAATCTCAAACAATAAAAAAAAACATTGTAAAATAAATGATATTATTCTTCATAAACATATTCCTAAGCAGAAAAGTAATGTATATCTGGGGGCACGTGTCCCAGCCAAGACGAGTCAAGCGATGCACAAGGGCACTACCTCCCTTTCCTCGAAGTGTTTCGTGATTTTTTTGAACCCTCACAACTTTGATTTTCGATATACCAGATCGTTCAAATTCTCAGGGTATGATGTCAATAATAACCTAATGCAACATACTAAGTTTTAATAGCATAATTCTAATATTTTAGAATTAATTGATACCTAAAAAACACCGATTTCGTTCGTTCGTTAGTGACACATTGTTGATCATCAAAACTGTTAGGGTACTTCCCGAAGAGCATGAAAGCTGAAAATTTGGTATGTAAACTAAGTTTAATATACAAACAACAAAAAAATTATATACCTATTACTTTTTTCCTGCAAGCCCCTAAAGTTGGGGGGTGGAAGTTTTTATGAGACTTTCACAATTTTTTATGCTAGAGGTTTTATTTTGGTATACGGACTTTTTCAAAAGAAGAAAGAAATACACCTTAAAAAAAGAAAAACACTATCAAAAATACTGCCTTAAGCAACTTACAAAAATAAATGAAATCCCACCAAAACCATTTTCATGTCAAATGTTGCCAGGACAACTGCATATGACTTACCATGTGAAAAAGATATCAGATTTCATGAATAAATCTACACGCCCTAACTCTATCAACCCTAACTTCACAAAATCTGCATCTCAGTAAAAATGTATGGTGAAGCTAAATAAAAGCTTGTAATAAGATATAATGTTACAAGAAATATTTGAATTACTAAAAATATAGCAAACAATCAAATTTCATAAATGTACAGTCAGCATATCTCGTAGAAACAGGTACGCGTTACTTCCACTAGATGGCGCTGTTGGTTTATACAAGAGTCATAAAGTTGATTGAGGCACAAAAAGTACCCAAAGGCTGACATCAAGCTAAAGCAGGTCGTTACACTTTACCGCCCGACCTACTAAAAAGTCGTAAAGACGAAAAATCGAGCAAGCGTGGGCTTACAATTCGTTAGCACGGGGACTCTTTTTCTTTGAACTTTTCTATTAAATTTAGGATATTTAAGTATATAGGATATAGGATATAATTTAAATAAATCATGCCAGTCATAATATTTCAATATTATATGTATTATGTTTATGAATATCTATACCATTTGTTGAAATCTGGAGGTACTATCATCTTCCTAGCCTTTATTATTCCCAAGATTTTCGAATCGGCTACTAGTTCAACCGGTTTTACCTGAATATCAGTTTTCCACGGAGCGACTGGCATTGGCCCTTCGCAACCCCAACCTTCGCTTGAACTAGTTGTCAGTATATTTGAGGACACTGACTTCCCAATAACGATTGCCATAGATGTTCATGATAACCGTGGCCGACGGCTTAACGTACTCTCCGAGGGACGGGCGGGAAACACCGCCATCTTCCAGGCTGCTATTAAGAATTTCTTGAAAGAAAAACCCAACAGTTTTTCGACCCGGGAACCGAAGCCAAGGCCTTTTGATCGGCAGTCGCTTACGCTAACCACAAGACCAATGAAGCAGTTTTGATATACTAAATTTACTTTTTTTTTTATGTAAAGGCCTGCCAAAAAGCCTGGTGGAAAGCAAAAGCAGAATCCAAGAGTGGTGGTAACCATACTCATTGCGACTGCAGACAATGCAAAAACGTAGCATGGTGATCCACACCATGGTGGCCTTGTGATGCTTTCGAATCCTTGGGCCTCCGGTCTCGCCATCGCCAACGAAACACCACAGCACAAACGCTATCATTTTACGTTGATTTTCTGTGCGAGGATAGTACCGCCCCGGTCGAGCCGGCACATTTGTGCTGAAATCAGCGTAGCTCTACTACCTTGAATCTTTAACCTTGAACTCTTGAACGATCTAGTCTGATGATAGTGAAAAACAGACTGATTCAAGTTTAAAAATGATGACAATTCTATGGAGCAGCAATGTATATTTGTATCTCTTATATGTTGAACTTTATAAATATTATATTACGTATAAGGAAATTTACAAAATCACATGCGAATAATAGATGTCATAAACTTATTCGTCTTCATGTGGCGACTAATTTAGAAAACGGAGTGTCACCAAAACTATTCATCCCATTGTCGTAAGAGGTGACTTAGGGAACGAACTACTGGACAACATTACTGCTAAGAGAAGGAAAACTTGAAACCAATTCTTTACAAACCCATCTGGTCAGCTTGGTATATTTGGCCAAAACCTTCGTTTTAAGAAAGTCCTATGTCCAGCAGTAGATTGTTAAAGCTGATGATTATGTGAAAACATGTTTAGCCTCATGAACACACAACTATATTAAGAGACATTACAGTTTAGAAGTTAGTATATAGGCACTTAATTGTACGTTTGAAGGTAGTACCACCACTTTTGGATTCTACTTATGCTTGCCATCAGGCAGTGTAGAGTCAATTTGGCGGGCCGGTGCATAAAAAAAACAAGTGAAATGTAAATCACGCGTTTTTCTGAGGAAACTTAAAACTATGTAGACAAAAAGAATAAAAAATTTTAGCAGCATGCCTGGTCCATATTCAAGCTCGTAAGTTTCCACATTTAGGCATCTGATTGTTTTCACTTCTGTAAACAGAAACAACTTCAGAGCGCTCGGATCAAAACTTTCTTTATTTGCAATTAATTTCCACTCTTTCACGAAGAGCTTCTAGCTGGAATCAAAGTTTTGAGATTTCGCTATTTGTAGAAAGACTATTTGCATTATATGAGTCGCGAATAATTATAGTTTAAGTGCCTAAATTGCAAATTCTTTAAAGATTAAGTATCAGTGCAAAATACATACCTTCAAATATGTACCTTCAGATATCTATACTAACATATAAAGCTGAAGAGTTTGTTTGTTTGTTTGTTTGTTTGAACACGCTAATCTCAGGAACCGCTGGTCCGATTTGAAAAATTCTTTCAGTGTTAGATAGCCCATTTATCGGGGAAGGCTATAGGCTATATATCATCACGCTAGGACCAATAGGAGCGGGGCACCAATGAAAGATGTTTCGAAAACGGGGGAAAATTATCACGCTACGGGCAATAGAAGACGCAAACGAGGTTGCGTGGGTAGGCTAGTTATAATATAAGCTACTTAGTAAAATCATTCTTAGCATAAAGTCGTTCTATAATATGTAAAGTATGAACTATTGATGATTTTAAAATAATATTATTACTCGATGTGTCTCTAAATTAAATATTAGGTGATGCTTTGGGTGAGATATTTAATTGACAGCTTCCAATCCAGGATTAATTATGCAATTATATATTAAATACTATATTTGTCATATTTATTCTCGGAAATGTTTAAGAAAATCTTAGGAACGAAGTGGTAAGAAACTGTATAATTTTTCAGTTCACAGGAAACTAAAATCAAACACTTGCGTTTAGAATTTCAGAGAAACAACTTCCCTTTAAAGAGAAAGTAATAAAAGTTTTTAAAATGAATATTACAATTAAAAATAAAAATCACACGGACCTTATTTATGTTCCTCCTGAAAATTTAAATCATCTTCAATATATAAAAAAGAATCATGACTAGACAGTGTGTGAATTTTTACGTATATCGACTTAACAAAATCACTAGGAGCGTGATATGACTTACATGTTATATTGTACATACTGTCGCGTATTCACTTATTCCACACACCTCGTATTTTTTTTTAAATTTAATCCAGACTGTGACTGATTTGCTGATGGATAGCATGCTATTAGACGTGTACCGATATGAATGTTCTTCGTAATATTTGGGTAGTTTTCGGAATATGTAATTTATTCTGTACCCGTATTGAAGTCTGTCTCTTCATTAGTGAACGTCTTATAGAGTTCTGTATATTAAGTTTAAACAAATAAGGAAAATTAATCAGTATACAAAACTTTTATTTTGTTTTTCCATATATAGATTTTTTAATTTAGGGTTGCGTGCCAAAGGCAAATAGGGAACCTTTATAGATTCGTCATATCTGTCTGTCTGTCAGTCTGTCCATCCGTATGTCATAGCCACTTTTTCGGTAACTACAAGAACAATAATGTTAAAACTTGGTAAGTAGATGTATTCTGTAAACCGCATTAAGATTTTCACAGTTTTCTGTGAAAATCTTAATGCGGTTTTTAACAGAAAAAAAAACAATAAATTTTGGGGGTTTCCGCATACTTAGAACTGAAACTCAAAAACTTGTTTTTTCATCAAATCCATACCTGTAGAGACAGGTATAGACATACAGGTGTACAGTACAGACCATATTTAGACAGGTCTTCAATAATGATATTGAGGTCACTAATATATTTTTTTAAACTGGGTTTGAGCGAGAGACACTCACAAAGTGGTAAAATGTGCCCCCCTCCCTCACCCTGTAACTTCTAAAATAAAAGAATGATAAAACTAAAAAGAAATTATGATGTACATTACCACGCAAACTTCCTCTGAAAATTAGTTCGAACGAAATCTAGTAAGTAGTTTTTTTAATACGTCATTAATCGTAAACTGCAATTTACCTTTCATTCAACAACACAAGTATACTTTTTTTTTAGAATTCATATATTTAGAAACTCGTATGTTGATTTACATACATACAAGTTTGTGCTCTAACTGGGACTAAATAATCTGATAAAAGTGGGTGTTTAGTACATCTTCATCTATTCCTTTCGGCAATCGGTCGAACATACCATACCACAAGATACCTTACTCTACCTTAGCCTAATCGTTCAATCTTGCATGTGTCGGCTCCAGTGACCTTCAGTGTGCTAGGAACAGTAATTTAATAAAAAAGGACAATGTGACTTTGTAGTATTAGATTTATACACATTAATAAAAGGGGTTTTTCCCTAAGCCAGTCTAATGACAACAATTTTTCTTGGTCTAAAGAAAATCTAATTAGGACAACTGATAAATGAGCTCTTAGTGTTTGTGTACCGAGTTTTTGCATTATGAGATTAGTTTCTGAACAAAAAATGTGATATTTATCAATGTGAAATAATTGAATAAGAGATAAAATAAAGTTCATTCATAGATTGAAACTTTTTTGTTTCTTAGACCAAGAAGTCACACTTTGAGGGTACAGAGACCAAGTAAGAAAATAAAAATATTTAATTTTACATTTATTTTCTTATGCTTATTCAATTCGTCCACTCTATCCAAATCTTCAAGATGAGAGTTACTCTAACCACAAAGTACAAAGCTAGCAACACTTTTCTAATTTCTAAGTTGCAGACTTTAATGGGCAACAGTAGTCACTTTTCAGAAGTTTTCTATTTGATTTCCCATACATATCCATCGTAAAAAAATCATCTTAAAGAAACTATCAAGTATTTTGTAAATGTAAGCGTATAGTACCTATGTCTAATTACAAAAAATACAATTTATTTTCCGTGGAATATATCTTCACATGTAAAATTTTGCTAAAATAAAAAATAACACAAAATAACTCTCGATGAGGTATAAGTTGAGTCATACGTGGTATTATTAGGTTTACTATTGTAATTTTGACGGTACATAATAAGTTTTGATCAATCTTACGAGAAGGGATCTTAAATATAAACACGTAATGAAATAAAAATGAAATAATTTTTTCTAGGTAAAAGTTTTAGCAGATCCATCAACCAAAATATATTACGTCTCATTCATTATTTGTGTGTGCGTGACGTGGCTGTGAGTAGATCCGGTCGAGCCCAGTGACTAAAATAATTAAATAGGTGTTTTTCTTGTCCACGGTCATAGTTGTTTTAAATTTTCTGTTACACCAGTGACAAGTAGCCCGTAATATTAACTTGTGCGAATTTCACAGAGTCACAAGAGATAAAATTTGAGAAATCAAACATTAATGTAGGTATTTAACGCAGATCATAAAAAGTATAAAATAGATCAAGTTTAATAAAACGATTATAAGCACGTATCGAAATAAAACATCATCATGTCGATAAGATTAAAGGTACACTATAGGACTGCACGATTTTGGTGTCGTTATTAAATTATGGTTATTAAATTACAGTTAATCTCTATACTGCCATGTAAAAATTAATCAGGTTCGTTTTCTACAATAATCGCGGATACATCCACGAGAAGAGATGGAGAAACAGGATATAATAGTAAGACGCATATCGGTAGCCTTAATTAATAATTGTGAGCAACTAGCAATTTTTGTTCTCTTTTGTGATTGAGACACATTTCTTTCGTCGATGCGCCAATTTCATTGAAATTTAGTATTTTAAATCTTAAGGAAGGATATATAGACTACTTTTTACTGCGATGTCGGTTACATACGACCGCGAGTATGTACATAAATATGTAATCTTTCTTTCGTACATAATCTTTTGAATGGTATTCAGTTATTTTATTAAGTAATGAGAAGATTGAAAATTTTGTAACGATCTCAAAAACATTTTCGAACTGTCACAATAAATGTTATTCATAACTGATGAAGAATCATCAAATAAAATATCATAAAATTTTGTCTATTCAACAAAGCTTTATTAAAAGTTTCTTGAAAAGTCACCCGAAATAATTTAATTAGGAAGAGATATCAAGTATGAAATAGCACAAGGCTAATTTTCTTTAAATTTGAGATTATAAAAGATATATAAAACTTTCATTTACTTATTTTAAATTGGACACAAATGGTAACTTTTTGTAAATTCAGTCAATATTCAATGAACTTACAAGCTTTTGCTCGCGGCTCTGTCTGTATGTATGTCAGTTATCGATGTAAAAAGTAATCTATGTCCTTCCTCAAGAATCAAAGTATATCCATGCCAAAATTTTACTGAAATCGGTACAGTTGTTTTGCCGCGAAAGAGGACAGAGTTACTTTCGAAATAAAAGACAGAGTTACTGTCAGTATGGATTCATTTTATTACCCGACTACGGCAAAGTCAAAGGGGGTTATGAGTTTGACAGGCTATGTATGTATGTATGTATGTATGTATGTATTTATGTATGTATGTATGTTCATTGTGCGCATCCAGTGGCTGGCAGCGACTGGATGCGGAAAGCAACAGACCGGGCTCTGTGGTGTTCCTTGGGAGAGGCCTACGTCCAGCAGTGGACTGCAACGGGCTGATGATGATGATGATGATGTATGTTCATTTGTTCCTTCATAGTTTCTTAACTACTCATTAGAACTGAACAAATGAGGTGTTTAAAAGGTGGTTAAATTCCATATGACGTGTCACTAAATCTAATGTGGCGCCCCTAGCCGACATAAAGTACTTTATTAAAAAAATAATTTTAGATAAATATGTCGTGTTTGTTATCATTTTAAAGGGCGTTACTTGTATATTTCAAATATATATATATATTATTAGCATTTTTTCGTGACTTTGTCCCTATTTATTCAATAATTGTGATTTTTCTATGGTACCTATTTAAAATATACTTTGCAGAGAAATTAATGTTATAGAGGCACTAAAACCTTTTAAATAAAAAAAAAAGTAAAAATGTAGTGTAATGTACCATAGTCCATAACACTTTAACAACGCGTGACTACGGCTTTTGAAACTTGTTTCAAACTTTTTCAGCGCCGTTTTCTGTCGTGGGTTTTAGTTTTTACTTTTTACACAATAAACTAAACTTAATCCAGCTTACAAAGTCGGGCGCACAAAATACGTAATTAAGTTCTCTAGATTAAAATACAGAGTTTTACATTCTGTGAAATAGCTCAGCAATTGAGGCTTCTGGTGTTCAAGTGGCTGGCCTGTTTCTAGCACAGAGAATTAGCTTTGCAATTCAACGTGGCAGTGTCACCAGTTTTTTGGGAACGCCACCAGTAGGCGATGATGATTTTTTTAAGTTGCTTTATTTTTTTTCCTAGTACTTTAATTTAATTTTTATATAGATACGGGTTGACGGGCATCTGCCATGTCACTCCGACTCAAAGGGAGGATCTTCTGACTAGGTGAGGTGATCATGCCCGGCGGGCCACTGCCCAACGGTTGATGTTGGCATGTTGTATATTATACTAATCGGCGCGAGAACTTCTATTCTATCTACTATGTTACCCTACTATACCGTGGGAGAGCCACGCTTCGGCATGAATGGGCCGGCTCGACCGGAGTGATACCACGGCCTCACAGAAAACCGGTGTGAAATAGTGCTTGCGCTGTGTTTCACCGAGAGAGTGAGGATACCGGAGGCCCATAACCCAAACACCCTCCCCCTATCTCCCATCTTACCATCAGGCGATACGTCTGCTCGTTTGCCCGCCGATTCCATAAAAATAAAAATGTTACTCTTTGAAGTTCGTTACTCTGAATTCTTTAGTTCGGTGTATCTTCAGTAGATGGCGCTGTAGTATGTGTATGTTGCGCTGTATGTGGAAGTCCGCCAGACATATAACGAAAGTTAATAAGTATATTATTTATCTTTTTTAATCCTAGATTTATAATATTTTTACTACAAAATGGTAACTGCAATGTTAACAGTTAATAAAAGTATACAGATATATCGGTATTATAATTACTACATGGATGACCGACTTTTTTTTGGTAAATTGTCTAAAAATAAATCCTTGCTAGATCCATTTATCGCACCAGAATATCCCTTTTCCGATATTTAGATTATATATACAAGAATGGCTCCTTTAAATGTGTGTCAGTTTAAATAAAATTTCAGTAATGCAAAAGAAACTACGGTATGTTTTCGAAAAAAAACAGATATCTGCCCTTAAATTCAAACCACAAGCCCCTTTTTTTGCATACGTCAGACATGTGATTTGTTCAAAGATCGATGGCCAACGTGACTAGAACAGACTCGCTCACGTTATTCTACAAGCATACAAAATATGCAATTCTACTTTCAGATTTTGATTTAGTATATCCAGTGAAGGAATGATATCGTATAATATTAGCATTCTAGTAGAGTTACGACAAACAAAAAACATAGTTTGGTAAAGTGACGTATTAAAACTTACGGGGAATGTACAACCAGGTTAAAATCATTATTTGGTGCCTCGATAGCGCAGTGGTAGCGTATGCGACTGCTGTGCTTGAAGTCTCGGGTTCGATTCCCTGGTCAGATCAAATGTCATGCTGTCGTGTTTCGTTGGTGAGTGCAAAACCGGAGGCCCAATGATGCAGAAGCATCACTATCCCACCATGGTGTGGGTCACCATGCTGCATTGTTACATTGTCTGCATTTGCAGTATGGTGACCTTATGCTTATGCTTTCCATCAGGCAGAGTAGAGTCATTTCTGCAGGGCCAAACATAAAAAAAATATGTTTGTATGATCTGCAAAAGTTTCGAAGACCTCAATCACAGCAGTCACTTACTACCACTGCACCACCGAGACAGTCAAAATAAGGAGCAAATGTACTGTGCGAATGAGACCCAAAATTGAGATATTAAGAATAAATAATAGGGAACACTAGGAGTTGTAGCCGTATTTATATAGAAAATTAATGTACTTTTTTGCAAGCACTCATATTCGGTTATGAGGTAAGTTATAAGTAAGTAATGTAATAATATTTTGTATACTATAATACTACTACTACTACTACTATAAAATAATATACTGGCGTTATTACTCTTTTACCATTGTTACCATACTCGTGGCGTTCCTACGTTAAATGCCATTGTTTATTCGTGGTGCTAAAAAAGCCCGCTTTTAGGTAGAAATGTCGAAATATCACTAAGCCATTTCTTTTAATGGAACGAGCAACTTTATACTTAATTTCATATTTATAGTCCATTTAATCTAAGAGGTACCGTAAAAAAAGCTTAACTGGTTACTATAGCTTAAAATTTACTAAATCGCTTCAAAGGTCAAAATAAACTAGAAGCCCTTATTTTGTTTTGACTCGTATATCTATACTTATAAAATAGTAAGTCCTGACTGACTGACTGTCTGATTTATCATCGCCGAGCGTAAACTATGATAGTTAGGGCTATGAAATTTGGTGAGTAGGATCGTTTTATTGAGTAGACACCCACTAAGAAAGGAATTTTGGAATTTCTACCCCTAAGGGGGTGAAATAGGGGTTGAAAGTTTGTATGGAAGTCCGTCATTTTTTAAGTTAGAAACCTGAAACTTTAATTTTGGGCTGCTGATTAAAAATGAATAAACACGTATTTCAGCGTTTTTGGATATTCTACCCCTAAGGGGTGAAATAGGGGTTGACATTTCGCATATAGGTTAGTCTGGAAGTCCGACTTTTTTGAAGTTCGAAACATGAAACTTTGTTTTTGGGCTACTGATTTCAAATGAGAAGACACGTATTTAGGTGTTTCTGGATATTCTACCCCTAAGGGGTGAAATAGGGGTTGAAAGTTTGTATGGAAGTTCGTCATTTTTTAAGTTAGAAACATGAAACTTTATTCATGTGCCACTGATTAAAAAAGAGTAGATACGTATTTAAGCGTTTCTGGATATTCTACCCTAAAGGGGTGAAATAGGGGTTGAAAGTTTATATGAAAGTTTGTCATTTTTTAAGTTAGAAACATGGAACTTTATTTTTGGGCTACTGGTTAAAAATGAGTAGATACGTATTTAGGTGTTTCCTGATAATCTACCCCTAAGGGGTAAAATAGGGGTTGACATTTCGTATATGGGTTAGTCTGGAAGCCCGTAAGTTTTGAAGTAAGAAACATGGAACTGTATATTTAGGCTACTGATTTCAAATGAGAAGACACGTATTTAAGCGTTTTCGAATATTCTACCCCTAAAGGGGTGAAATAAGGGTTGAAAGTTTATATGAAAGTTTGTCATTTTTTAAGTTAGAAGCATGGAACTTTATTTTTGGGCTACTGGTTAAAAATGAGTAGATACGTATTTAGGTGTTTTCTGATATTCTACCCCTAAGGGGTGAAATAGGGGTTGACATTTCGTATATGGGTTAGTCTGGAAGTCCGTAATTTTTGAAGTAAGAAACATGAAACTTTATATTTAGGCTACTGATTTCAAATGAGAAGACACGTATTTAAGCGTTTTCGAATATTCTACCCCTAAGGTGGTGAAATAGGGGTTGAAAGTTTGTATGGATGTTCGCTATTTTTGAAGTAACAAACATGAAACTTTGTTTTTGGGCTCCTGATTTAAAATGAGTAGATACGTATGTAAGCGTTTCTGGATATTCTACCCCTAAGGGGTGAAATTTCGTACATAGGTTAGTCTGGAAGTTCGTCATTTTTTAATTTCGAAACATGAAACTTTATTAATGTGTTACTGATTTAAAAAGAATAGAGACGTATTTGAGCGTTTCTGGGTATTCTACCCTTAAGGGGGTGAAATAGGGGTTGAAAGTTTGTATGGAAGTTCGTCATTTTTTAAGTTAGAATCATGAAACTTTATTTATGTGCTACTGATTTCAAATGAGAAAACACGTATTTAAGCGTTTTCGGATATTCTACCCCTAAGGTGGTGAAATAGGGGTTAAAAGTTTGTATGGATGTTCGCTATTTTTGAATTAACAAACATTAATTTTTGTTTTTGGGCTCCTCATTTAAAATGAGTAGATACGTATGTAAGCGTTTCTGGATATTCTACCCCTAAGGGGTGAAATAGGGGTTGAAAGTTTGTATGGAAGTTCGCTATTTTTGAAGTAGCAAACATGAAACTTTATTTTTGGGCTACTATTAAAAGTGAGTGGATACGTATGTAAGCGTTTCTGGATATTCTACCCCTAAGGGGTGAAATAGGGGTTGAAAGTTTGTATGGAAGTTCATCATTTTTTAAGTTAGAATCATGAAACTTTATTTTTGCGCTACTGATTTCAAATGAGAAGACACGTATTTAAGCGTTTTCGGATATTCTACCCCTAAGGGGGTGAACTAGGGGTTGAAAGTTTGTAAGGAAGTTCGCTATTTTTGAAGTAGCAAACATGAAACTTTATTTTTGGGGTAGCCCAAAAATAAAGTTTAACGTACGTAATAGTAGTATTAAAAGTGAGTGGATACGTATGTAAGCGTTTCTGGATATTCTACCCCTAAGGGGTGAAATAGGGGTTGAAAGTTTGTATGGAAGTTCGTCATTTTTTAAGTTAGAATCATGAAACTTTATTTTTGCGCTACTGATTTCAAATGAGAAGACACGTATTTTCGAAGTAGCAAACATGAAACTTTATTTTTGGGCTACTATTAAAAGTGAGTGGATACGTATGTAAGCGTTTCTGGATATTCTACCCCTAAGGGGTGAAATAGGGGTTGACATTTCGTACATAGGTTAGTCTGGAAGTTCGTCATTTTTGAATTTCGAAACATGAAACTTTATGTATGTGTTTACTGATTTAAAAAGAATAGAGACGTATTTGAGCGTTTCTGGGTATTCTACCTTTAAGGAGGTGAATTAGGGGTTGAAAGTTTGTAAGGAAGTTCGCTATTTTTGAAGTAGCAAACATGAAACTTTATTTTTGGGCTACTAATTAAAAGTGAGTGGATACGTATTTAAGCGTTTCTGGATATTCTACCCCTAAGGGGATGAAAAAGGGGTTGAAAGTTTGTACGTAATTTCGCCATTTTTGAAGTTACAAACATAAAACTTTGTTTTTGGGCTACTGATTAAAAATTAGTAGATACGTATGTAAGCGTTTCTGGATATTCTACTCCTAAGAGGTGAAATAGGGGTTGAAAGTTTGAATGGAAGTTTGTCATTTTTTAAGTTAGAACCATGAATCTTTATTCATGTACTACTGATTAAAAAAGAGTAGATATGTATTTATGCGTTTCTGGATATTTTACCCCTAAAGGGATGAAATAGGGGTTGATAGTTTGTATGGAAGTCCGTTATTTTTTTAAATTAGTATCATGAAACTTTATGCATTATCAGCATTTATGAGAATTCTGTTCCTAAAGGGGATGAAATATGGGTCGAATGTTTGTATGAAAGTTCTTTTAAATGGGCTATAGATCAAAAATAAATAAATACGTTCAAAAACATGAATAAATTACTGATACATACTTTTACACAGTTTTAAATAAATACATATGATCAACTTCCACGCGAGCAAAGCCGCGGGCAACAGCTAGTATAGAACATAAGAAAAGAAAGTAAAAACTAAAACCCAACTACGACAAAAAACGACACTGAGAAAGTATGAAACAAGTTTCAAAAGCCGTAGTCACGCGTTGTTAAAGTGTTATGGACTATGGTACATTACACTACATGGTCTTGATTGTCCGCTGATTATTCAGAGGACAATCAAGACGCTTCTAACACCTCATTTGTCCAATTCTAATGAGTAGTTAAGGAGCTATGAGGGAACAAATGAACATACATACATAGCCTGTCAAAATCATAACTCTCCTTTGGCTTTGCCGTAGTCGGGTAAAAAAAAGAAAGGAGGTCAAGGAAATTGAATCATAGGTACACTATTTGATTTAGAAATTTATCGATATTATTTTTGTACTCACTAATCGCTTATTGTTTTACTAATAATTTATTACCATAAATATCTAAAAGTCATGCAACTATTTTTTTAAATAAACAGAGTTTGTAATATAGATACATTCAAGAAGTAAAAATTATATATATCGTTAAAATAACAAAAGCTGTTAAAAATCATTCATCTGGTATCATACATCACTAAGTAACTGAAATAAAATTATCAAAAGGCTATTTTTACCCGACTAGGGCAAAGCCAAAAGACCCTCCTTTGCCTTTGCTGTAGTCTATGATTTTGACAGTCTATGCGTGTGTATGTATGTTCATTTGTTTCCTCATAGCTCCTCAACTACTTATCAGAACTGGATCGTCTTAATCATCCATTGGTTATAGGCTATGTGAAGTGTCACTGAATCTAATGTGGGGCCGTCTAGCGGTCATAAAGTACTGTACTATAAAAATGTTTGAGATAAATATGCCGTGTTTGGTATCATTAGAAAGGGCGTTACTTGTTTATTTCAAATATATATATATAACTAGCTGAATCCCGCGGTGTTACCCGCGGTTATCGTCCTTTGTACCGCGAGTAACACCGCGGGACAAAGTTAGTCTAAAAATGTAGCCTAAGTTACTACCTGGATCATCATCTACCTGCCAGTGAAATTCCCGTCAAAATCCGTCCAGCCGTTCCAGAGATTACCCGGAACACACAGACAGACAGACAAAAAATTTTTTAAATACATTTTTGGTATGTGTACCGTGTATACATACATATGCATTTAGTAAAAAGCGGTTATTTTAATGTTACAAACAGACACTCCAATTTTATTTATTTGTATAGGTATTAGTATTTACATTTAGCATAAAAACAACGCTATAAAAGTATGAAACAAGTTTAAAAACCGTAGTCTCACGTTACATAAAAACGTACCAGACTACGGCTTTTCAAACGTGTTTTATACTTTTATAGCATTGTTTTTTGTCGTAGTTGGGTTTTAGTTTTTACTTATCTATTTATATATATATATATATTACAAACCAAGGGCTAACTGTAAATAAAATTGAAAAGTAGTTTACAATAAATTAATAACAATAATATGTGAATTTATCAAACTGAATTGTTACGGAACCAATTATTCTTTTACACATTTAAAAAGTTATCTCGAAGGCCGCTGGATTTTCTATAACTTCCTATGCGTAGTTTGTTCAATGGCGAATATAATGTATAATAACAGTATGTATGGAAAGATTTTAGACGGGTTCGATATATGATTGGCAGATTGATATTTTCAAGCACAACATTGAACTCTTTTAGGCTTTTATACACTTAAAACAAATAGCAATTGACTTCATTCTGCACATAAAGTTATAAAAATAAATAAACGATAACCGCGTTTCACATCATCCACCCCTGTGATTCGCAATCAACTCTGCTAAATGTTCCTTATTTTTTACTATCGAAATGAAAACATAACCTCGTGCCATAGTAATTCTTTAATTTATGAGACATTTATAACTCTCTCCGTAATAAAGTAGTAATTTTATGAACTACATACAAAGCTAAAGCTTATATGAAATGGCACCTTGTACGAAAATTATTAGGGCGTAACGAAAGCGTCTTTTGAAGTTAAAGTAGGGCCAAGCTATATTTGCCGCGTAAAGATTGTAATATACGAAAAAACTTCTTACACGATAGTAACATACTTTCACACGTTTACTAGAACAAAGGCTTGAGACGTGGTTTTAAATAATAGTACTTAATATTTTAGTGAAAATATTTGAAATTTAGTTTTTTGAAACGAAATTACTTTTAGATACCGTGGGAGAACCACGCTTCGGCATGAATGGGCCGGCTCGACCGTAGTGATACCACAGCCTCACAGAAAACCGGTGTGAAATAGTGCTTGCGCTGTGTTTCACCGAGTGAGTGAGGATACCGGAGGCCCATAACCCAAACCTCCTTCTCCTATATCCAGTTCTTTTTATAATCTTCTGGTGTACAATAAAGATATTATTATTATTATTATTATTATCCACTCCCTATCCCCCAAAGGCCGGCAACGCACTTAAGACGCCTCTGGTGTTTGCAGGTGTCCATGGCCGGCGGTAATCGCTTACCATCAGGCGATACGTCTGCTCGTTTGCCGGCGCATTACATAAAAAAAAAAAACAAAAAAAAAGATAGTTTATCTATACAAATGAATAAAATTGGAGTGTCTGTTTGTAATATTAAAATAACCGCTTTTTTACTAAATGCATATGTATGTATACACGGTACATATACCAAAAACGTAGTTAAAAAAATTTTTGTCTGTCTGTCTGTTTGTTCCGGGTAATCTCTGGAACGGCTGGACGGATTTTGACGGGATTTTCACTGGCAGGTAGCTGATGATCCGGGGAGTAACTTAGGCTACTTTTTGTTAGACTAACTTTGTCCCGCGGCGTTACTCGCGGTACAATAATAACCGCGGGTAACACCGCGGGGTTCAGCTAGTTTCTATATAAATTTGGCTAAATCATTGGATTTGGAACTAAACACGCCCTGTAAATTCATAAAGTCCAACTAAATGTCAATACAGACAGATTGTGGGAAGATAAGAGAGTTAAAAAAAAACAGTTAATTAAAGTCCACAAAAAGTGCTTATAACTAAAATCCGTATTTATTTAATGAATACTACAAAGCATTATTACTTGTGAATTTTCAAAAAACACTTTCCCTACTATGAACCAAACTTGTTTTTTTTCCTAGTTTTCAAGTTCATAAATAAACTGTGGTAACAACTACATATAACTTAGTAGTTATTCATAGAAAGCCAATGAACTGAAATCTAATTTAAGCGTATAAAAGAAATCGTGCCGAAGTAAAAAAAGAATACAGAAAGTAGACGAACACTTGAAGCAGAATAATTGAATTTATTGCCCTCACGCTGACAATAAAAAGCTTTTAATTAAAAAGGAATGAGCAGTACAAACAGTAAGTGCAAGAAACTTAATTAGATTATGTGGAACTGGGTAAAGAGCAAATTGTATAAAGAAAATATGTTGATTTTTGATTGATATTGGAGTTGCGCTATAATCTTTACTTTACTATATATAAAATACTAGCTGACACATGCAACCTCGTTTGCGTCTTCTATGGCCCGTAGCGTGAAAATTTTCAACCGTTGTTCATTCGACAGTTTTGTTGGCCAAGGTTATTAATATAAAAAAATAATAAAAAAATAAATGCCTTTTTATTATTTTAAATTAACAGCTTTTTGCTAAATGCATGTGAATGAACATAGGTACTTTTCTTTCTTACATCCAATAATAATTCATTTATTAGTCTGTCTGTATTCCGGTTAGACCGTTTCTAACGGGACTTTCAATGGTAGCTACTTTTATTTTAAACTAACTTTGCTCCGCGGTATTACCTGTAGTTAGTGCAACTATGACCGCTGGTAACACTTCAAGATGCAGTCAAGTTTTCAATATTTTCAGAGAGCGACTTTTCATAGTTGGTAATAATAAGCCGCCATTACTGACATCCATAGTTTAAGAGTCATGATATAGAACAAAATAATCAAATATAATGATAAAGAACACATAGCTTGAAACAATTGGTTTGTTGATAATTGCTAAATAACCTGTGTTGACATCAAAATACTGAAGACTCCAATCTCTTTTTTCTCTAATTTTACGAGATACATCTCGCGAAACTTGGTGGAAACTCAAGGGATTGAACAAACTGCGTATGCAATGAGTCTGTTATACCCTAAGAAAGAAACCTTTATTGGAAATCAGTGCTGACTTTGGCCGTCCCTTAATCAAATATACTTGAGTTCCTAAAACCTTTCAACTTATACGTTATATAATATATTGTACTATAACATGTCATTTAAAATGCATCATTAAACGTTAGGCGCATAAAGCAATTCAAATCTAAGACCTGCGTTATAAAAAGCGGCTTAAAATTTCTATGAGTCATAAAATCTTTCTACCAGTGATGACATAAAGTTTTTTCTTAAAAAGTCAGAGTAATACATAATTTATTTAACCAAGAATGTAAAGTAATGACACTTTAATAACTAACTTATAAATCTATACTTATAAAATAGTAAGTCCTGACTGACTGACTGACTGACTGATTCATCATCGCCGAGCGGAAACTATGATAGTTACGACTATAAAATTTGGTGAGTAGGATCCTTTTATTGGGTAGACACCCACTAAGAAAGGAATTTCGGAATTTCTACCCCTAAGAGGGTGAAATAAGGGTTGAAAGTTTGTATGGAAATCCGTCATTTTTTAAGTTAGAGACCTGAAACTTTATTTTTGGGCTACTGATTAAAAATGATTAAACACGTATTTCAGCGTTTTTGAATATTCTACGCCTAAGGGGTGAAATAGGGGTTGACATTTCGCGTATAGGTTAGTCTGGAAGTACGACATTTTTTAAGTTAGAAGCATGAAACTTTATTTTTGGGCTACTAATTAAAAATGAGTAAATACGTGTTTTAGCGTTTCTGAATATTCTACCCCTAAGGGGTGAAATAGGGGTTGAAAGTTTGTATGGAAGTTCGTTATTTTTTAAGTTAGTAACATGTTACTTTACTCATGTGCTAATGATTAAAAAAGAGTAAATACGTATTAAAGCTTTCTGAATATTCTACCCCTAAGGGGGTGAAATAAGGGTTGACATTTCGCATATAGATTAGTCTGGAAGTACGCCATTTTTGAAGTTACAAACATGAAACTTTGTTTTTGGGCTACTGACTAAAATAGAGTTAATACGTATTTAATTGTTTCTTGATATTCTACCCCTAAGGGGATGAAATAGGGGTTAAAAGTTTGTATGCAAGTTCGTTATGTTTGAAGTAGCAAACATGAAACTTTGTTTTTGGGCTACTAATTAAAAATGAGTAAATACGTATTTCAGCGTTTCCGAATATTCTACCCCTAAGGGGTGAAATAGGGGTTGAAAGTTTGTATGGAAGTTCGTTATTTTTCAAGTTAGTAACATGTAACTTTACTCAAGTGCTAATGATTAAAAAAGAGTAAATATGTATTAAAGCGTTTCTGGATATTCTACCCCTAAGGGGGTGAAATAGGGGTTGACATTTCGCATATAGATTAGTCTGGAAGTCCGCCATTTTTTAAGTTACAAACATGAAACTTTGTTTTTGGGCTACTTATTAAAAATGAGTAAATACGTATTTCAGCGTTTCTGAATATTCTACCCCTAAGGGGTGAAATAGGGGTTGAAAGTTTGTATGGAAGTTCGTTATTTTTTAAGTTAGTAACATGTAACTTTACTCATGCGCTAATGTTTAAAAAAAGAGTAAATACGTATTAAAGCGTTTCTGGATATTCTACCCCTAAGGGGGGGAAATAGGGGTTGACATTTCGCATATAGATTAGTCTGGAAGTCCGCCTTTTTTGAAGTTACAAACATGAAACTTTGTTTTTGGGCTACTGATTAAAAGTGAGTAAATACGTATTTAAGCGTTTCTTGATATTCTACCCCTAAGGGTTGAAAGTTTGTATGGAAGTTTGTCATTTTTTAAGTTAGAACCATTAAACTTTATTCATGTACTACTGATTAAAAGAATTTAAAGACGTATTTAAGCGGTTCTGGATATTTTACCCCTAAAGGGGTGAAATAGGTGTTGAAACTTTGTATGGAAGTCCGTTATTTTTAAATTAGTACCATGAATCTTTATGCATTATCAATATTAATGCGAATTCTGTTCCTAAAAGGGATGAAATATGGGTCGAATGTTTGTATGATAGTTCTTTTAAATGGGCTATTGATCAGAAATAAATAAATACCTTCAGAAATTTGAATAAATTACTGATACATACTTTTACACAGTTTTAATTAAATACATAAAATCAACTTCCACGCGAGCAAAGCCGCGGGCAACAGCTAGTGAAGATATAAGATTGAAATAACGTCCTTTTACTTATTTTCAGCATGGCCGCCAGAAGCAAGCCTAACCATAATATTTCTATCAACTTTCTTCTCACAGAGTTGAGGCCCGTGAATCGTAAAAGCAAGGTGTATTGAACACTTTTCATTAATTCTTTATTAATTTAATAAAAAGCAAACTTCGAAATAATTCTCTTCTTAACAAATATGAGAATTCTAAGGTTTATGAATGATTAGATCATCAAACAAATTTTGCTGTAATAATTATTATTTTTACGGGAATTAACGCGATTACTTATTTAAAGGTATTACATACCTCTGGTTTGCTTAACGTTTCGACTAAATTGCATTGGCCATGGTGTTAGTCTGTGACCAATTTCATTAAAAGTAATTATTATTATATCATGAAACGCGAAAGTTTAAAAGTTAATATAACAAATTTTGCTTTTAGGTAAAAATCTATTTTAAGAAAAAAATTGCCACATTCTCTTGTTTGTATTATTAGAATTAAATTATAAATTCATTAATACTTCTTTGTGAATTTTGATGACAGATATTATCTGTGAACATTTATATTTTCATTCAGACTGCCCTCTTTAAGATAACATCTAAAATTCTAATCACTCAGACTCAAGAAGATTCGCTGATGAAACAAGAATCCAGTAATTTTGTAGCTGTATTATATATTCAATACCTTAATCGTAAACGTCTAATTTTTACCCGACTATGGCAAAGCCAAAGCTTGTGTTTGTGAATGATTTTGACAGGCTATGTATATAGGTATGTTCATCTGTTCCCTCATAGGTCCTTAACTACTTATTAGAACTGGACAAATGAGGTATTTTTGGAAGCGTCTTGATTTTCCGCTGGTTATAGGTTATATGACGTGTCACTGAATATAATGCGGTGCCCTCTAGCCGACATAAAGTACTGTAATTTAAAAATAAATTTGAGATAAATATGCCGTGTTTGGTATCATTGGAAAGGCCGTTACTTGTACATTTTAAAAATATACATATTATAAGCATTTTCTCGTCACTTTGTCCGCATTTATTCTATAAGTGTGATATGTCTATGGTATGCTTGTGTTCCCTCATTCTTTCTAAACTACTAGTCGGAATAAGACAAATAAGGTATAGTTAGAAGCTTCTTGATTGTCCCCTGGTAAATATATATAAAAAAATAATTTGAGATAAATATGCCGTGTTTGGTATAATTGGAAAGGGCGTTACTTGTATATTTCAAATATATATATATTACTCGCATTTTTTCGTGACTTTTTCCGTATTTATTCAATAATTGTGATATTTCTATGGTACTTATTTAAAATATAATCTGCAAAGAAATTAATATTATAGAGGCCCTAAAATATTTTAAGTAAAAAAAAAGTAAAAACTAAAACCCAACTACAACAAAAAACGACGCTGAAAAAGTATGAAACAAGTTTCAAAAACCGTTGTCCATGTAGTGTAATGAACCACAGTCCATAACACTCTAACAACGCGTGACTACGGTTTTTGAAATTTGTTTTCGGTTTGTTTCTTGGGTTTTAGTTTATACTTTTGTTTATTTCTTTTACATTTATAAATAACATCCCATTGGCTTATCTTTCGTGAATACCCTCACTTTATTACGTGACACAATTTTTACAACCTTATTTATCGCTTAATGAATAGTTGAAATTGTTTGTTTTAATTTGAAGTTTCATAATTACTAACCAGAATAATTTCATTTTCAGTTCAGTAAATGAAGAAGGTGATTTATAATTAATTTTAGTAAAAACTGCTGGTTTTAAAACTGAAACAGAATATGTACCTACACATTGATATTTTTCTTTTGTTTGCTATAAAGTCTTTTACAAAAAAGTTTAGTCATACAAGAACCATATCGGCAATGGCTAGAGATAATTATAAACTTATCTTGCTTAAAAACTGAGCTTGTGTTTAATAATAATAAATGTCTAATTATTGAGAAGTGATGGCAATGATGACTTAGTCATGACTTATTTAATATCTCTACTTTGAAGCAACCACTATATAAATGATTACTTGAGCGTATTTACCAAGTTTGGTTTGTTGTTGCACCTAAGTTAAATTCCATGTATTTAAACCTTTTAGTAATTATTTATCATTATTATTTATAGTCAACATTGGCTTCTTCGCTTTAATAAAAATATATTCCTATAGTAATAAATAATTTATCGAACAATAAAAAGGATAAGAAAAAATTGCAAAGCAGTGAAATCGGAATATTTTAAATCGAGCATTTATAAGTAAAACTCTTCAAATATAGAAAATTCCTCGAAAATATTTTCTCCAACAACGTCAAAATCAGGTCACACATATTTTACACATTAAAGCAAAGTCAAATACTGGGGCGCTTCACAAAAGGTCCTTTGCGATTAATCAACGTTTCCCTCTGAATCGTTGACTCCTGAAAATTTAAGGCACACTTCACTCATTACATGAAGAGTGAGGACGGAAGAAAGGAATTTTTGAAATTCACCTCTCTTAAAATAGTTCAAAAGGGTTCCGGAGCCAAATTAAGATGGTGTGTCGGAAATTTTAATAAGATTTTGTGATTACCGTGCCATACTCTTTCATATAGAAGGAATTTTAGTCATGTTACGGAATTTTTTATCCCTTGTACCATTTAACAGTGTCTTTGAACTAGAATTACATCAGTTAGAGATCTTACAAATAGCTTATAGTAAATACAATGGCCCTTGTCATATTAAACCTTTTAGGCCTTTTAAAATGCATTAACTTATCAATGATAAAGTTTGTGTAAAACGAATATTCGAAGTGGTGTTTTTAGCGGCATATAAAATATGGTTAAGTTCAGATGGTAACATAGCGACAGTCACAGTGGAGTTGAGCGCTGACGCGTCGTGAGGAGTACTCTGTGAATCTATTTACATGTTACAAGTCACAGATGCTGTCGTAGTCGCATTTGATACCCTCATCTATCATGGAATGGACTTAAACCTCTTACTAAGAGGAGTGTTTGGCCTGCTTTGCTGTTTGGCCTAGTTTGCAGACATCAATTAAAAATACAAAGTGTCGCTACCCTATTTATATAGCAAAATTTAAATACATTCCATCCATTAATGCAATTGCTTAATCTTGAAATCCACATGTTTCATTAAAACAGGTAATATGTACTATAAATGTTCAACACAAATAGGCTAGAATATACATAGAATAATAATATGACAGCAACTATACTCTAAGCGAAAATGGCGGTTTCGTGTTAATCACGTAAGCCGTTATTATTTGAGCAAACAACGAATATTGTCACAGTTCTCTCACTTTAAGATAAATCAGCCTTTACGTCTTAAGGCCTGGTCTATTTTGGTGTTCATTAATTTGAAAATTAACGAAGGTTTCCACTCAACAAATAAATTACAGTTTCAATTAAAGTAACTAAAAATAGACTTTGCTAAAATTGAAGGTGTTTTATTTAACGGTAACCTAAGGTATTAATATCATAACTAATCTCTATCAAAGATTATATTCAGGGAGTTTAGCGATATCTGAGAAATGTGGTCTCAAAACTTGTGTACCCACGTGTTGTTATGATAAATACCAGTTTTATACCGCTTGGTTTAGGTGAAACCTGCATCAGTCTGTTATTTTTAATGGTAAGAATAGTTGGTCAGTTAACAAGAGACGTAATTAATAAAAATATGCTCTTACAGAATACTTTGAAATATGTTTGTCGTATGACTAGTGTTATTTTTAAGTGCTTCGAACAAAACGAGCAGACCTGTTTATAATCGTTATCTCGGAATGCCATCTAGTATGAACCGAGGAAAATTTCTTTATATTAAAAAAAAAAAGAGTTATTGTTTAATACCGTTTAAACGGAAGAAAATAAATATCAACTTTGAAGATGAGAATTAAATTACTAAAGAATACAGTTTTCTTTTGCAATTTACTACATTTTAGGAATATAGCAGTCAGTTACAAACTATAAAAAGTTATTTATTTTAACAGACGGGTATTGCTCTCCAAAGATGACACAAAATAATGTGACACTATTAGTTGCATTTATATTTTTATATAAAAGTGCATTATATATATAGTTCGGTTTGGTTTTCCTGGGGTGTTTACACACTTAGCTTTTTAATTGAGCCATTGTAGGGTTTGTCATCTCACTCCTACCATCCCAGATCATCCCAAAAGCTTAGCAGCTTTTTTAGGTTACTACATGTTTCCGGGAGTGATGTTGATTGGAGGATGCCTGCTCGTTGGTCTGGCACACTTCTACATTCTGTGAGAAAGTGCTGCGTCGTTTCTTTTGCCTCCATGCATCCCCTGCACAAAGGTGCAGAGAGAGAGCTGTCTATTGCCCATATAGGTGCTTATTTAGGGAACAATGCCCAGTTAGGATACCTATTACCTTCCTGAGATTGCCTCTTTTCAGTCTGATCAGGTTGTGGGCTAGTCTTTTTGATGCCACCGGAAAAGGATTATATACATACTGCAGTCTAAATTAAATTCTATTCGTAAACAAATTTTAATAAAATTATTTTATTGAGACAAACGACTCTTGTTATAAATTAACATCGAAGTTATTGGTTAATTGAAATAGCATTTCACTTATTCGTATAGTACACCAATACAATGCGATATAGTACGTCAAAAACAGAGCAGTCACAACCCGAACCATTATGCTGTTTGTCGTTATCAATTATATTACCAATTTTAGTACTTTGAAGTACAATTAATGTTATGTACATACCATATGAATTATATTATTAATTATCTGTGTTTAAACAAACCCACCTGCTTCTCTAACTTTGAAATTATTAGGTTTCAAAAAATTATAACTTTTCGAAAATGAAGTTGAATTGATCAGGGAATACAACTCCTCTATAGAACAACACGTGCCTTGGAAGTCACCGCTTCAGAGTGGTAGATATTCAATCTCGTACTCACCGCTTCGGTTCCTCTTTTCTGTGCCGAGCGGTCAAAACCTGGAACTCACTTCCAGCGCACGTGTTTTCCTCCCACTATGATCCCGGGCCCTTTAAGCGGGGCGTAAAAAGGCAGCTCACTAGGTGGCGCAGCTAAAATATACACAAAAAAAAACTGTGTGCATGTATGAAAATTATTATTCATTTTTGGTAATTTTTTATTGTTAACTATTTTGCCAGAAAGCAGTAAAATTAGATTACATAGTAGCAGAATTAACATATTCATAGGTACATCCACAGTTATTGAAGTTTTTTATTGTTGGGACCGAAAGTAAAGTTAGAGAGATCTGTAAGTAAATGCTTCTTAATAACAATTCTTAGGTCCAAAAAATATGAAAGTAGGCACCCGAAGTAGATCTTAAATTTTGATTGTATTGTTATTATTTATTTTTACGGGAATTTAGACTAGCTTTGCACCGCAGCGTTAGTCGTGGTTGTTTTTGTACCGCGGTCAACACCGCGGATCTCAGCTAGTCTAAGAAAAAATAAACTTTTCACCACTCCAATTCAACATATTACTATCCATAGCTGAACAAAGGCTTGACCACGAACCAACCAACCCGATCTTGGGCAGTCCACATTCATCCGCTGACAGTAATTTTTCTCAAATCGTCGGTCCATCATGCGGCTGGATGCTTTACAATACGTTTACATAATCGTGGTCTCCACTCTAACACATTTCAGTCCCAGCGACCATCACTCCTCCTGGCCTTATAGCTATCGCATCTCAAGATGGACATAATCTGTGTAGTTTTTACCAAATTTGTATAAGACAGAGTTGTTTTTTATTAAATACCAGATAAGTAACGAATTATTGTGCTTAGCAAACAATTATTATTTTTAGATCCCAAAAGTCTATCAAAATAGATTATTCTCGTAAGATTTCAATAAAATATCTTATTACCCTAATAGACCCTGTTAAGGTTATCACTAAATTAGATTATTTTCTTTGAAATCTAAGAAGCAAGCCTTAGAAAATATTTGAAATAGAGAAGGCTAATTGATTTTCATTTATTAACAAAACAGAACACGATATATCAATAACACTGACATTTAAAAGTATTCAAGCCTTTTTGAAACACTATCACATTAAAAGTTTTACAGTAAAAAGTCGTATGTCTGTCCGTTTCTTACCATTTCACGTTTTAACCACTCCACTCCACCAGAATTATATTTTTTTAATACACATGGTTACTAGTACAGAGTAACTCAACTTTTATTTACAAAATACTGACCTGAGTTACAAAACACTAATTTCAAGACGAGAAAGGCACTGGCAAATTTAGTTATGTATATAATAAGAGTAAGCTCTCCTATTATATTCTGACCTAACAACTCCTTTAATACAGGTATCTATCGTACAAGCCAACAAAAAAATACAACACAATGATAAATCAAGGAGCGTCCCTAATGGGCAACACTTCTCCAAGTACAATAAAGCTCCACTTACAACTGTAATTCTCAAAAATATATACTCATATATATCTTCGCGAGTTCCCTGAAGGATCAGATGAGAAGTTACAAGAGAACAGTAGTAACAGCCCACATTTCTGTTGTAAAACACATTTGCGGAGAACAGTTTCCGATAGCGAAGCCATAATGTATTGGCATGAGCCAATTTTATACGTTAATTGCAATAATTATAGAGAAATTACAGTAATCAAAATTTTAAGGCGAATCTAAAGAGATTTTAATATTATCTTCATAATTGGTGCTAATTCTATTGTTACGTCACTAAACCCAAATTACTTAAAATTATCTTCGTTTCTCTTATTTTAGCGAAGCTATCTCTAAATTTTTATTTATGTATGTATGCATTTAGATTAAGCCTATTTTAGTTTGACATATCAGATTTTTAGTCAATCATGGACAAATTTTGTTAGTGAATTTTAGTTTTGAGGAATTTCAAACAAACAGAATTAGCAGTATTAACTCTACTGCCTGTTAGTTCATCATGAATTTAAACAGAAGATAGAAAAATACTGAATTCTTATGAATCATCTTCCTTCAGTGTTAACCCTATTCTTTTCTTATTAACTAAACGTTCACTGAAGTCTACTACTACACATTATGTGAGTACAAGTTGAATTGATTATTATCAAAGTGCAATATTATCATTCTCGCTTCGTCGTTGCTTACGAAGTTGTCAGAAAAGTACACATTCGTATCATTCTTAGCTCAAAACAACATAAAACAAAATGTGCCGTTTCAAGAACACCCACAAATTATGTCGAAGATGCTCATGAAATTTTCAAAACAAAGTTCATAAAAATGAAACGTGAAGATCGTATGGGCTTGTAAAGAGGAAAATAAAGAATGTACGCAATTTTCATATTGCTGGGGAGCAGTCTGTAGCAATACTCGGCATTTTATTACAAACCGGACTATCAATACATGTGTCAGCTGTTGATACGACTTGTTGTTTGTTCTTCCAAAACTATGAGAAACTAATTTTGTATTGACTTATACATGTAAGCCTTGAAATCTATCAATCACACAACTATAAAATTATGAACTACTATATGTTGCCCATGGCCCATGGTTTATGGCTATGTGTTACTCTGATGTATAAGCTATATTACTGTAAAGTTTCATCCAAATCCGTCTAGTAGTTTTTGCGTGAAGAAGTAACAGACACACACACTCACAAACTTTCACCTTTATTTATTAGTGTGATTAGCTTTCGCCAGCGACTTCTCTTGCATTCGAAAAGTATCCAATCACACTTCTAATACCTCCAAGAATATGTGTACTAAGTTTCATGATGATCGTTTAAGTATTTTTCGCTTGAAAGCGTAACAATATAAACTTACATTTACATTTATAGTAATAAATTAGGATTAGAATTATAAGGCTGTTTTAATAATTTTATTATCTATGATAACCTGCAATATATTTGACTGCCTCGTTAGTCTCGCGGTTGGCATGTGCGACTGCTGATCGTGAGGTCTCGGGTTGGATTCCCGGGTCGGACCAAATGTTTGTATGATCTACAAATATTTGTTTCGAACTTTGGGTGTTTTCTGTGTATAATATGTATGTATTTACAAAAAAAAAGGTATATCTGTATATGTATCAGTTGTCTAGTACCCATAACACAAGCTCTGCTTAGCTTGGGACTAGATGGCGTTGTGTAATAGATGTCCGAAATATTTATTTATTTATATAATATTCTTGACAAACTAAACGCTTATTATTGATTACTACTGTGACTATAAATGGCTTGATTCAGTTTGTTTTAATACAGTACGTCCCCTTTCTAACTTTCTAATCAAGTAACTCAATGTCAGTAATATAGTATCGGATGAAGGGTCCCTTTTTAAGGTGCGTGTTTACAATTTCATCCTATGTCATAAATGAATTTTGTTTTAAGCTATACCAACTAAATGGAATAAAATCTAATCGTATAAAATTCTTGCCTTGTCTTTATCAACGCAGTATTTACGCATAAAACTTGATATTTTGGTAATCGATCATACTATTTTGTTGATTCTAATAAAATAAAAAAGACCAGTAGAAGTTATATTTAGAATACAAGAAATGAATGAAATTTATTAATATCATATAGCGTGTTATTTAGAATATCCTAAGATTTGCGCCGCGCCGCCCACTCAGAGAAATCCATCTAGAAAATATATTGTAGCATTTGTTTTTCTAAATGCTATTAAAATTTAGTTATATCAACAAAAAAGGTGAGCACAGCGCCCTCACGGCGTGTTACGCTCTTGCTATTGGTTCGATTGGCCGAACAGTTCATCCAAGAGGCACCAGATGGCGTTATTCTGCACTGCGTCATACAGTCACTGTTGACAGTTGCATCTTGCAAAATTTAAGAATAACCTTTTTTCAGTATTAATTGATATGCAATTGTTCACTTCGCGAAATAGTGCCCTTGCATTAGAATATATCGGAGTGAGTGGTGCTCATGTTTAGCTGAGAAGGTTGGTGGGAGATTCTCGAACATTCGTTTCCAAGTCTATATAAACGAGGATTTTGTGGATGACAGGTTCACTGTCTTCAGTTCTCTGCCTATTGTGATTATCCTGCATAAGCCTCGTGATTGTTGTTCGCTGTGTATAGTGAAACGCTGCTGTAATCTTCAATTCCCCGTCTGAGGTAAAAAATCAAATATAACCTATAAATTAATCTTAACCATGTCTTTATTTCTTTGAATGTGTGTCTAGGAGATGTATTTTCTGTGTAGGGTTCATGGTTCCGGACAGAACCAAAAGATTACGGAGCACACATCCTGGTTGTGAGGTTAAATCCTGGCAGGGATATCGTCTGAGGCAGCCCGCAGCTCACCACCTAGCTCGCTTACGTGTCCAAAGGATTCCTCCCTAGGACCTATATAATAGAAAGTATATACTTTATTTTTTTAACACCCACATAAGGTGTTATAATTTTAGCTGATCTTAAGATCATCATTAGAAGCCCGAGTAGACCCTCGCCTGAGGTCTAAGAGGGGTTGGGAGTTCGTCTGGGTGTCTGCAGTGCAGCAACACCGAAGAGAGGTTTTTTTACTGTAGAACTATATATATTTTTTAAGCCAGTGACAACCCTCATATGTATTTGTTATAATCTTGTTACCTGTATTTTTTATTTTTTATTTTTGTTAATATATGAATGCATCACTGAGGAGTATTCGTTTCATCTGAAGAGCACCCTGGTATCCCAAACACACACCCACACATATTACCTTTTTAACTTTTATTTATTTATCTTTGTCTAAATTTATTTATTTAACTTATTTTCTTTACGGCGCCCTGAGATTCTCATGGTCTACGGCTGGCCCGTCGGTGAGGTGACTCCCTGACAGGTTCAGGGGTTACAAATTGGCGACCAGCGTTAGGCTACTTTTAGAACCTTTGTGTGTGTGTGTTGTGTGGGTGTTACTAGGCTCACTCTGGAGGAAACGTCTACCCTCCGTCCGAGACTTCCCAGGACGTTAATTGGTTGTGCGGGTGCAGTACGCATGTAATAATCTCTCATTGCTTTTTTCAGCCTATACCTCCATCTCAACGGTGTGGAAAAGCTTTGAGCTAAATTCTAAATTGAAACAAAATTAAAACTGCACACATTTTGGTAAGTTTTGGATTCCTATTAGAAACTTTTTTTTTCTTTTCTTTTTTTATTTTTTTTCTTTTTTCTAGTGGTCAGTCCCTATGGGATCTGCATTATTATAGTGATGCATACATAGCATTTCATTTATATAGGTGCATTTGAAAAGTGTACTTTTAATTTTATGATTATACCTTCGAACAAAAGAAGTGTATATCTTTTTTTCTCTTTAAGCTACATCAAGCCAAATAGTGGGTTTGCTTGTTGTAATAAAAAGGATATATTGTTTTTTCCTTTTATCTAGTTTTATAAAGAAGCTTTTGTTAACTTAGTTGTGTTAATTTAATTTCATGTGGGTCTTACCCTACTTTTAAATTTGTGTAAGGAATACTTTTACAAATATAAAATTTTAACACTTTACTGTTTGGGAAGCAGGAATTGATTGTTAACAATTCATAAAGTGTCTATAACTAGATTAATTATTGTATTCTTGTTGGTGAATTATCAATTTGAAGATTTTTAAAGGTGATCAAAAAAATTTCTTGATACCTCACAAACATAATTTAATTGTTTTAAATAATTTTAAAATTTACTTTCATCTCAGTTAACAGTGTAGTTAACTGAGTTAACTGAATAATACTGTATATTTAGTTTTTTTTACAGACTAAGACAGTTTTTTAGATTGTATTTGTTAACTCTCTTTAAGCACTAAGGATATTTTAGTGCCTTATATTATATTTTTTCTTTTCATTTGCTGTAAAATTTAAAGTTAAACTTGTCCATTTACACCATGGCTCAACTGGTTAAATGTATTAATTACCTTAAAAAGGATGAACTTATTAATGAATTGACTGCTATGGGCATTTCAGCTAATCCTGAAGACACGGTGGTTAGTTTGAGGGGTGAGCTGCGAACTGCCTTACGGCTTCTCCGGCGTGGCAGCATTAAGGCCAGCGCTTTAGTAACTGCTTCTGCGGCTTCAGAACTGTCTCTCTGCGAGCCCAAGGTTATTGAATTGGAAGGAGCCATTTCTTCAGGTGATTTCTTTTCTAATATGACAGTGCGTAATAAGATTGCCTTGAGGGCTAATTATCTTCTCGATAGGTTAGCAAGGTGTGGTTTGGACTGCTCAGAACTAGTAGGGATCCGTAACCGGTTAGTTAAAATTTTATCGTTGACTGAAACAGAAACTGACTCGGACTCAGATGGTTCAGAGGGAGATAAAGGTCCTGTAGCGGACCAAATCAATTACACCTCACCTGTGCCGAGGGGGGACCGTTCGACGCGACTTAACGCAACAGCTGCCGATTCCATACCGACAATGGTAATAAGGGATAAACCCATTAATCTCAATTCTTTTAATTTAAAATTTGATGGATCTACCTGTGTACGTGTTTTCATCGAAAGACTTGAGGAGCTTAGGTGTGCTCGGGAGGTCACCAAGGACAAAATCCTCACGGCTTTCTCCGACCTTTTGGAGGGTCCAGCCCTATCTTGGTTCCGTGCCAACAGGGTGGACTTTACCTCTTATGAGGCTGTGTTGGAAGAGCTGAGGGAGAACTTCGACCTTCCCGACTATGATTATCGTCTCCGAAATGAAATCAGGCAGCGTACACAGGCTCGATCAGAAACATTGGGCAATTACATCTCTACGATGCAGGCCATGTTCTCTAGACTCTCATGCAAGATGCCCAGTGAGGAACAACTGGACATTCTGATGCATAACATAAGGCCTGACTACATGAAGGAATTAGCTCTTCATGACGTCAAGTCCATCACCGACCTGAAGCGATTGGGGAAGCGCCTAGAACTTGCTCGTGCAAGGGCTGAGGCATTCCATGAGCCAGCCTTTGAGAAATGCAGTATCACTGTGGATCTACACCACCAAAAATTTAAACCCAAATCATCATATAAAACTCACCAACAGGTCTCTGCAGTGACTCGTCCATCAACCTCGAGCGAGCACAATTGTTTTCGCTGTGGTGAGGGCGGTCATGCTACTCCCAGCTGCACAAAGTCGAGAGAGGTGGTGTGTTTCCGGTGTGGTCAGAAAGGAGTCAGAGCACCGGAATGTTCCCAGTGTTTTATCAAGCCAAAGAAACGGGTAAGTCAGGGCCTTGCTAAGAGCTTTCCCATCAGTTCAGTGCATTCTACTCTGTCTGATGTCTCCTCTGATAGGGTCCTGTTTGATAAACGGGATAATGATATTAGACCGTATTTAGTAGTTAAGATCATGAACTTAAATGTTCTAGGTCTACTTGATACGGGTGCGGCCTGCTCTATCTTAGGTAAGGGTGCGCACCACAAATTTTTTGAATTAGGGTTTGAACTTGAAAACATCAGCCCCAATTTTAGTTTAACTACAGCAGACGGCACATCTCTGTCTTGTCTAGGCTGTATTTCTCTTCCTATAGTATATAACTCTGCTGTCAGAGTTATTAAGTTTTATGTTGTCCCGGAAATCACCACTCCTATGATATTTGGTGTTGACTTCTGGCAACAATTTCATTTAGGGGATAGATTGATATCTCGAAATATCAATCTCTCTAATTTTGATGAGTGTAATCCTGTTGAATCACTGGCTCTCAACCGTGGTTTGGAGGGTTACGATAATTTGACCGCTGATCAGAAGCGGATTATAAATAGCGTTATTGAGAAGTTCAATAACATCAACACTGACAAGGTAGGTTTAGGACGTGCATCCTTGGTGCATCATGTCATTGATAAGGTTGACGCAATAGACACCAGTGTCTCCAAGGATTCTTGGTACCTTCACACTCTAAAAAGTGTGAAGAATAACCCCCGTAACTTCCTTAGCTTCGACATACGCAACGATGCTTTGTATAGGCTGACAAAAGGCAAATACACATTAACATCAAAGTTTAGCTGGAAGCTGGTGGTGCCACAGGAGGACAGGCTGTCCCTGCTCTCCAAGTACCATGACCACGTCACGAGTGCCCATGGAGGTGTTCGGAAAACCCACAAACGCTTGGCCCTCAACTACTTCTGGCCCAAGATGTATGAGAGCGTTAAGGAATATGTGGGCAAGTGTGAAGCTTGTGGGCAGTGCAAACCAGTGGACACTGCTCGTCCTGGCCGAATGGGTGGCCCAAAGCGTGTGTCGAAACCTTCCATCCTAAAGTCTTCTCCTCCTAACTCTGTCTCCATTGACAGTCCCGTGTCCTGTGGCGAGAGGTTGAAGGAACTTCGTCGTGTATACGATCAGGTGAGCAAACATTTGAATGTTTCTCACCAGCGTAACGAGAAGTACTACAACCTCGGAAAAAGGCATGTGGAGTTAAAGGTGGGACAGTTTGTCTATATGAGAACCCATTATCTTTCCAACAAGGAGAAGAACAACTTCACTTCCAAGTTGGCCCCTAAATCTTTAAAGTGCATAGTCACCGCAAAGCGCTCACTGCTGGTCTATGAACTGTCAGATTTGGATGGTAAGAATTTGGGGACATACCATATTAAAGACATTTTAAAATACAGTGAAGAGGAACCATCTTCTGTTCCTTCTCCCCACTGTATCTCTTCTATATTTAAGTCGTTCATCCGAACGTAATCTAATACTTTTTGTGTTGAACGATAATTAATGACACACACCTCTCCACACTGTGCAATTCACCTATGTGACAGGCATACAGTGATGTAGGGCGTGGAGTCAATGTATGGATATCTTGTTGTGGTCTTTTCACTATCAACATAATGACCTATGTTATATTTTTTAGTTCAGTTTTTGTATTCTTCCAGAGTGGACTATATTTTTTGCTCTGTGCTAGGTATTCCCTTCGTGCTCAACTCAGGGAATTCTGTGAGGAAGGGGGTGGTGTAGCATTTGTTTTTCTAAATGCTATTAAAATTTAGTTATATCAACAAAAAAGGTGAGCACAGCGCCCTCACGGCGTGTTACGCTCTTGCTATTGGTTCGATTGGCCGAACAGTTCATCCAAGAGGCACCAGATGGCGTTATTCTGCACTGCGTCATACAGTCACTGTTGACAGTTGCATCTTGCAAAATTTAAGAATAACCTTTTTTCAGTATTAATTGATATGCAATTGTTCACTTCGCGAAATAGTGCCCTTGCATTAGAATATATCGGAGTGAGTGGTGCTCATGTTTAGCTGAGAAGGTTGGTGGGAGATTCTCGAACATTCGTTTCCAAGTCTATATAAACGAGGATTTTGTGGATGACAGGTTCACTGTCTTCAGTTCTCTGCCTATTGTGATTATCCTGCATAAGCCTCGTGATTGTTGTTCGCTGTGTATAGTGAAACGCTGCTGTAATCTTCAATTCCCCGTCTGAGGTAAAAAATCAAATATAACCTATAAATTAATCTTAACCATGTCTTTATTTCTTTGAATGTGTGTCTAGGAGATGTATTTTCTGTGTAGGGTTCATGGTTCCGGACAGAACCAAAAGATTACGGAGCACACATCCTGGTTGTGAGGTTAAATCCTGGCAGGGATATCGTCTGAGGCAGCCCGCAGCTCACCACCTAGCTCGCTTACGTGTCCAAAGGATTCCTCCCTAGGACCTATATAATAGAAAGTATATACTTTATTTTTTTAACACCCACATAAGGTGTTATAATTTTAGCTGATCTTAAGATCATCATTAGAAGCCCGAGTAGACCCTCGCCTGAGGTCTAAGAGGGGTTGGGAGTTCGTCTGGGTGTCTGCAGTGCAGCAACACCGAAGAGAGGTTTTTTTACTGTAGAACTATATATATTTTTTAAGCCAGTGACAACCCTCATATGTATTTGTTATAATCTTGTTACCTGTATTTTTTATTTTTTATTTTTGTTAATATATGAATGCATCACTGAGGAGTATTCGTTTCATCTGAAGAGCACCCTGGTATCCCAAACACACACCCACACATATTACCTTTTTAACTTTTATTTATTTATCTTTGTCTAAATTTATTTATTTAACTTATTTTCTTTACGGCGCCCTGAGATTCTCATGGTCTACGGCTGGCCCGTCGGTGAGGTGACTCCCTGACAGGTTCAGGGGTTACAATATTTAACAAGGAAAATAATGTTAATAAGCATTCTTATATTTAACGTAGTGCAAAGCTATGTTGTGGTTATTAAATGTATGCTAAAGAAAAAATATTTTCGCTAGAAAATACTTATTCTCTGCGTCTTAAGAACTTTGAACGAAATATGAGTACCTATTCTAGCATATTTTTTCATTAATGTCAATCTCAATAATTTTGCACTACATTATTTATCTAAAAAGCAATTAATATCTAATTTATCTGTATTATTTATTACTCAAGTGGTTTTAATTTATTTCTTCAGCATTAAAGCAAGGCTTGTACGATTTGATTAGTTATTGAAAAATATTTGGTTTGCTTGCATCTCGGATGACTATGTTATCTTGAGAATTGCCTCAAATTCATTAATTTAACGTATTATGTATAGCAAGCGGACTCACGTTTCATCGGACTAGCTTGCTACACGCTGTCATTCTTTTCGTGCTATTGTATTTTTTTTAAAGTTTGTATTCGTGGGAGAACCACGCTTCGGCATGCATGGGCCAGCTCGACCAGACTGATACCACGACCTTAGAGAAAACCGGTGTGAAACAGCGCATGCGCTGTGTTCCGCCGGGGAGTGAAGATACCGGAGGCCCATACAACAACCGCTCCCCCATCTCCTTCCCCATCCCCCAAAGACCGGCAATGCACTTGTGATGCCTGTGGTGTTGCTGTTGTCCATGGGCGACGGAATTACCATCAGGCGATACGTCTGCTTGTTTGTCCCCTATTTCATAAATAAAACATTCTTCATTTTTATTTGGATATACAGTACAGTATCTATTATGACACTGGGAAAAAAATAAGTTGACATATATCGCCGAAGTATCTTTCTTTCTTCTTTCTTTTTCTTAGAAATGACAAACTGTGCCAATGTCGACAATTCTGCTAGTGTGAAGTGCGATGGAGATACGTGTGTAAAATAGAAGAAAAGGAAAAAATGGTTTTTGTAACCATCCAAATTTTCCCAGAAGTAGTAGTAGTCTGACTGTGTGTGTTTTTGTTGTGGATAAAACACTGAAACAAACAGACAAGTACAGATATATAAATTATGTATTAATCAACTAAATCATGTTTAACAGAAAACGAAAGGAGTTTCATACCATCGTTCTTCTCCTTTGATGAAATGGCAACCAGCCTGATCTCTCGGATCAGCTATTTCTGCCAATGTCAAGTGTTTAAAGTCTTCAAGTCAATAAGTCTTCGTAGTGATGAAATTAATGATATAAAATATAAAAAATGTGGATGAGATGAAATGGGGACCGTCTTCCGAAAAAACAAAAAACGATCTCCCATACCATCGTTATAATATTGCTTTAAATTTCTATCATATTAACAAGTGACAGTACGCGACAACCGCACTCCTTTTAATTTTCGGTGGAAGGAGGACTTAAAAGAGTAGCAATACACTGTGTTGAACTTTAAAGTAATGGTAAAGTTCTTGAAGTCTAGTAACAAACTTCTTCCACTTTTAAGCACTTTGATTATGAAACTGCAAAAGATAGGCTCTTGAATGTCACTCAACATAATCCTTTCTAACCTAATTAATTTCAGGTAACAACACCTGCCTGAGGAACTTTTAAGTACAAATCTCAATTAAGTTTACGCCCAGCGACATTTCTGAAGGCTCCCTTGGTAAAAATTAGTAAAACAACTTTAGTTTGCGAATATTGAGTATCAAAATATAACTGAGCTACATAGCAACATAACGAACCTATTTTCTTTGATAGCCTTATTTTATTTTGTTAAACTACTTATTACAACTTTTATTATTGACCAATTAAGAAGATTGAATTCAGAAATGTCTAAAATTTTAATGTGGGTTACATTAAATTTTCACACATTTCTGAATTCAATCTTTCTAATTGGTCATTAATAAAAGTGTAAACTATTTCTTTAAAATAGCTGTGAGATCAAGCTGTAAGTACTGTTAAGATTATTCAGCATGTTACCGTTTTCGAGATGTCGATATAAAACGCTGCAACAAACGTCGTTTGTTCTTTGAATTTCGAGAAAAATATGTGAGAAATATGTTAGGGAAAATTGGGGCAGCTTCCATGTATTTGAGTTTTGTGATGTGAGAACGAGGTAAGAGTAGACGTGATGTTTGAATAGTAATGCATGCGAATAAAAGTGGAGCGACTGAGTTGGCTTGAGACTATTTCAATGTTTTCTGGAAGAAGGAATTTTGTCAGCAGCACTGTTTATGTCCTGGTACTTAAAGTTTGAGCGTACAGTGTTGACAGAGGTTTATCTTGAACACAGAATACGGTGTAGATTTTTCCTCTCTTGAAGGTGGTTGAGAGGAACGACAGTCAAGTAATATTTATATTTATCTAGGTGTTCAAACGCTATAACTTAGAGCATTACGTTACATGTTTATTTTTCACATAATAAGGACTACCTCAATCTTTTTTACTGTTATAAAGTTGACTTTGCAAGGTCAATATTTTTGTTACTTTAGTGTGAACTTGTCAGGCTGGAGTTAGAGTATTGCAACTCTTAGTGTTCGTACCTACATCTAAACAAATAATAAAAATATTTCTTTTTCTATTTGTTATGACAGACTAATCAATATAAGAAAGACTCGAAAATTCTTTAAAGCTTCGCATTAACGTCTATCATCATTAATCTCTCTCGCTCGAAAAAAGATGCGTCTCACATTTCTTTTCTCAACACAAAAACATCAACCTTCACAATGAATTACACAAAAACGAAAAACAATACGACTCTTAAAAATATATTTTACGACAAAAAACAATGAAACTTGGCATCATATGAATGGTGAAATATTCGCAATCGAGATATGTACCAATTTGAATAACACAACCAGCTCATGCAGACACCTCATTAAAAGAAGACATAAATATATTTCCGTCATATTTCCAGTATGTAGCAGCAATCACGGAGGTTAAGTTACACTGGATGTCATGGCAATATTGCAACAAGGAAATAAAACAAAAGAGCAAATGTATGGAGTAAGATGTCAGCCGGAACCGATGCAAAGCTTTTAGAGGAAAAGAAAAACGTAAATTACGTACGTTATTTCAAATTTTACTTATATGTTGAAATGTATAAGTGATATAAAAAAAGTAAAAACTATTACTCAACGACTACAAAAAAAGGCGCTGAAAAAGTATGATATAAGTTTGAAAAGCCGTAGTCACGCGGTGATAAGTGTTATGGTACGTTTCTGTGTAAAGTGTGACTACGACTTTTCAAACGTGTTTTATACCTTTTCAGCCTCGTTTTTAGTCGTAGGTGGGTTTAATTTATATTTTTCTTTTATTTTAAAATGTTTTGGTGCTATTATAATATTGAATTCTTTACAAAGTGTATTTTAAATACCATAAAAAATCAATGCCAAATGATTGTTTAATAAGTAACCAAAGTGTTGTAATTAGTTTTAATTAATAAATACATTATGTTGATATTATATTACTGCATATTTTTTGTTAACATCCCCATTATTACGCCCCCCTCTCCCCTACATACAAAGCCTATCGAAATCATAACCCTCCTTTGGCTTTGCCGTAGTCCGGTAAAAAGAATCATTTGATACCTGCATTATTCTACTTTATTCTTCTGCTCGGAAGTTGAATAAAATTGTTATTATATAAAAGAGAGTATAGTTTAGGTAAGCTATTTACCCTTAACATTAGTTGTTTTCTTATTTTCTTGGTTGATTGCTTGTTTCTACGGTCTACCCAACTATCCTGCTGGCAGGGTAGTACCACACTCCAGCCCGTTAATCTTAACTAATACCGAATACCGATTACCGAATGAGTAGGTACCGGTGCTGTTATGCCGTCTGTATGGACAAGCCGACTCAAAAATATGGTCCTCTCTTCAAAAGGTTACTCTATATATATTCATACTTATTATATACAAAATATAATACTTATTGAAAAAAAAAAAATGCCATAAAACAATGTGGGCAAGATCCTTTATGATCATGGGTAACCATTAGCACAAGGTATACCGCGGGAAACGGCAAGTACAATTTACATTTAAAAGGTAAAATAAAATTTCGCTACTTTTCCATATCCTACACCATTCCAGAACCCATTGTTACGATGTATTCAAATGAAATCCGAGGCACCGCGACTCTAAAATAGTTGGTAGTTCCGTACTTGAGTATACAAACTTTAGTTTTTAAAATAATTTCAGCTAAGTACGTCGGAACAGCGAAATAACTTGTACTACTTGAGCTATGCAAACGCATTAACGTTGATATCTTTGAAGAGGAAAGTTCCTCTTTTGTTCTGTATTTTAATGTTACGTCTATGTTTTAATGTTGTTCTTTGATGCTACTAATCTAGTTAAGGGGAGTAGCCTTTGTTTATCCTTTGTTGATTTCCTGAAGAAATATTTACTGTTACAGCTCACTGCTAGACATAGGCTCCTCCTTAGCAAGGTGGTTCTATACTTGTGATATTTATACTTTTTATACAAAGGTTAACTAGGTAGTAGAGCCACGTTGATTTCAGCACAAACGGGCTGACTCGACCAGGGAGGTACTACCCTCGCACAGAAGATCAACGTAAAATGACAGCGTTCGTGCTAGAGTGTTTCATTGGTGAGTGCAAGACTAGAGGCCCAATGATGCAGAAGCATTACAGTGTTGGTCACCATGCTGCATTATTACATTGTCTGATGCTGTTGTTGGATTCTGCTTATGCTTTCCATCAGGCAGAGTAGATTCATTTTGGTAGGCCCATACATAAAAAAAAGTAAAAATATTTACAAGTTACAAGAGTTCTAAACATCAAAAAGGCAATCTAAATATGTCAATTATTCTAAATGTACAAATTCTAAATCGACCCAATTAGACTACATTTAATATGAACTCAGTAAATCAAATTCTAAAACATTTTAGTCTAAACGTTAGGAACGTATATTTTTGGTAAGTCAGAAGATCGTGTGCTGAAAATGTTTTTACATTCCCTGAAAAGTAGTAGCTGTTCTAAGTAATGAAATTGTTCCAAGTTCCTTAGCAGCACATCTGTTAGATTAAATTATAGAGCGCAGTTATTAAGGAATACCGTGGGAGAGCCACGCTTCGGCATGTGTGGGTCGGCTCGACCGGAGTGATACCACGGTCTCAGCGATTGAGTAAGGATACCGGAGGCCATACGCTAACCCCTCCCTACATCCCGTTCCCCATCCCCTAAAGGCCGGTAACACGCTTGTGACGCATCTGGTGTTGCGGGTGTCCATGGGCGCCGGTAATCCCTAACCATCAGGTAATACGTCTGCTCGTTTGCCCCCTATACCATAAAAAAGTATTTTACGAATATTTACTTAAAATTTATTATATATATATTAATCAATATGACATTGATTGATCTTGATGAAAGTTAAGTGTATTTTTCTTACCGTAAAATTAAAGGCGTGGGAGAGCCACGCTTCGGTATGATTGTGCCGGTTTGACCGGAGTGATACCACGGCTCCACAGAAAACCGACTTGCGCTATGTTTCACCGAGTGAGTGAAAATACCCGAGACCCATCCCCAAACCCTCTCTCTATCCCCCTTCCCATTCCCCAAAGGCTGGCAACGCACTTGTGACGCCTTTGGTGTTGCGGATGTCCATGGGCGGGGATAATCAATTTCTATCAGACGATACGCCTGCTCGTTAGCTCGTTTTCCCCTTAGCAATAAAAAAAAGCATGGATGGATATAGTAATATATTATTATCTGTACATTGCGACGGTTAAAAAAGAAATATTTTTTATTAACATTTGATCTTATACTTAAGTAATATATTCGGATTTCACTTGTAAAAGTTCTAATTTTCTCCAAATAAATATTACTCCGTATTTTTTGCCAAAAATCTTATTTAGACTATTACTAACGTGAAAAGTAATATAATCTTAGTTTGTATTCTATAAAAACCTAATAAAAAACTGCATACTCGAATTTTATTTGCTATTTTTTTTAATAATAGGGGGTAAACGAGATTTTACCTGATGGTAAGCGATTACCGCCGCCCATGGGCACCTGCAAACACCACAGGCGTCACAAGTGCATTGCCGGCCTTTGGGGGATAAGGAGGAGAGATAGGGGGAGGGGGTTTGGGTTATGGGTCTCCGGTATCCTCATTCACTCGGTGGAACACAGCGCAAACACTATTTCCCACCGGTTTTCTGTGAGGCCGTGGTATCACTCCGGTCGAGCCGGCCCATTCATGCCGATGCATGGCTCTCCCACTGTTTAAATCTATTGATATGTTTATACTATGTTTATATTTATACACACTGTTTATATTATATTGTTTTGTTACCTATTGCCTATATAGTTATATTCTTAATTAAAAAAACTAAAATAATTTGTTTTATGTTTGTGCCTACATTACCTATATAATGTTTATATACACAGTTATGTTTATGTATATTGTGCGCTCAAATATTTCCTATAAATTTTGTGAACACTATCTCATATAGAAACAACCAAAAGTCGTAGAATACTCACCTTAAAAGGCATGTTAAGGGCCTGCTTATGTTTGAAATATTGCCTAAGGTGCTTAGGAGAACGTACAGAAAACAATTATTTCTCTTACAATTCTGGTTTTCGAACAAAGTACCTATGTTGAATCACAAACTTCCTCTTCGTTTATGTTCCTACTCTCTTAAAAGATCTTACAAATAAAAACTGAAATGAAGCCTAACAAAGGTTAAAGTGAAAAAAAGAACAAGTTCATTTGAATCGTCACAATTCAAATAAGGACCTTATCTAAGAAAATATTCCACAAATACTTTTGAACTATTTCGCTTTATGCGTTTATCCAAGAGAAAATTCGAGTGATATCTTGTAAGAACTCAAAGCAACTGGTGTTTGTCGATATACCAACAAAATGGGAGTAATTTCCAATAAACAGATGACGACATTCAGTCATACTACGTACCCAAATGTTTAAATCTAAATATGAGTTTTCTCCTCATCAAATTATAGATTCGTTTGCATTCAATGGCTATTATTATTTTCCTATCTTTTTCCCAACTTTATTTGGAGTCGGTGCAATAAGTCTTTCTCTTCCATTCTCCTCTATCAAAATATTATTAAAATATATTACACATTTTGTGATGTGCCATAAAATTATCATGTACAATCAAAAATAGTAATAAACTGTAAGTATCAGGAATAAACAAATTAGTAGGCATGTCAAGTCTATAACTCTTTCCCGACAGTCGGTATACGACATTTTAATAAAATTTATTTCGGCCCATAAATTTGGCAAAGGGTAAATTCATTACATTATAATGAATGAACCCTTTAAAAATCAAGTTAAGGTTATAAATAATATTTATTTACTTTTTTTTCAACTTAAATTGTGTGTCTTTTCGTAACGATGTTGGCTTTTTTAGAAAAATATTGTAAATAAAGTGTATATGAACAGTTTTCTGAGAGTCATTAGAAATATAACGGAAAGAGACAACGCTGAGAATGAAAATCATCATCATTATTAAAAATGGCGACTAGAGACTACTAAGAATGTAAATACATTATATCTTAAGATGTTTTGACATCAATTTCCTAGTGAGATATGAGAGATAAGAACAACGGCTAGTGCAAAATAGGTCTTAAAAATGGATTACTTATCAAAAAATATAGGCATAAACTATTACAAAAGATTCTTACTGATATAAACAATACAAGAAAGTGAGGACGCGCACCTTAATTATAATTGTTTTTTCTTGGCTTAAAAGACAATTAGGAATATTTATGTCTTATCGCGGAAGACTTTACAAACATACATGAAACGGACACAAAGAACACCAAGACTCAGAACAATAGTTTGTGGATCAAACAAAGTGTTGTCCCCATGTTTGATTCAAATCGCATATTTCAAATTAGACTAGTAGGTTAAAGCAAACGTTTGCATAAGTAAACAAACTTTTCAGCTGTATATTAGCACCTACTAGAAAAAATCAAACTAACTAAGAAACTTTAGCATTACGTAATCGTATAAATAAAGTACGTAACTAAATGATAATTGTGTAACCAACTTCTTAGAACTTGTAATAACATAACTCGGTTTTGGTAACTTAAGAAACAGTATTATATGAACTCATCAATGCTGATAATGAAGAATATTTGAATGCAAACGTGATGCGAAATTTTTCATGTTAATCCGAAATATAAAGTTGAGTTTTAAGAGTACAATTATTAATAACACCATACGTGATACAGGACCATAAGATTCTGAAAGAAGCTGAACCTGTGACCAAACTGGTGACAAACTCACTTTTATATTAAATCAGTAGGCTGACCTGACGAACTTTGATAGATAGATAGAAAACTTACTAGTTTCTTTTATTTATTTTATAAGTGGCAAACGGCAGACGTATCACCTGATGATAAACGATTACCGCCGCACATGGACACCCACAACAACACAGTCGTCACAAGTGTGTTGCCGACCTTTGGGGGATGGGGAAAGGGATGTGGGGAGGGTTTTGGGGTATGGACCTTTTGGTATCCTTACTCACTCGGTGAAATACAGCGCAAGTGCCATTTCACACTGGTTTTCTGTGAGGCCATGGTATCACTACGATCGAGTGTACTCTCCCACCGTTTGTGAATGTTTGTGAATGTTTTCTAAATTTTTGTATTTTTTTAGTATTTATGCCCACTAAAATTTTCCACGGGTGGTATACAGTCGTAAAATATCATAAAAATATCGTTTTTTACAATTTTTGTCTGTCTATTTGTTCTCCGGGTAACCCTAACGCTACGGGACTAAGCTAGTCTGAAAAAATGTAGCCTAAGTTACTCTTCAAAATCAAGATTGGTTTAGGCGTCCCAGAGATTACCCGGAACAAACAGACAGACAGACAAAACTTAATATTTCAAACAGACACTCCAATTTTATTTATTTGTATGTATAGATGAGGACCCATTATAAGAACGCAAGAGGAAAAATTTTCAAGAGAATTTGTTAATACTCTGATAAATTAAGTTTAAAATTGTTTAGGAGTGTAAAAACCAAAGGTGAGCAAATAGTATTTTTGCTAACAAGTCTTTTTGATAGCTTTGCATTTACAATAAGTGTTGTTGATATTTTCCTTATTTGTACCAACGATATTCTTGCAAGAAAAAATATTTATATTTTTCCCAGTATCTCTAAAAACCTACTTAGTAACAGTCCTGAAGATGTTTTACATTACTCATTAATTTCTTACTACATATAACTGTTCGTAGAATTTATTTTAAAGAGGTTTCAGAGAGAGATTTACTGTTTTTAACTTACGTATTTTTTTCGTTGCGTTTCGTTAACCGAGTGAGCTTACCCGAGTCCAAATTCCCTTGATTCTGAGGAGAGTTTAAAGGATAGTAATGTGGCTATGATTCTTGATATCATATAAAATCCACGGATACTTGCAACTCTGTTACTGACCGTTAATCATCATTTAACAATCGCTGATCAGTCTCTTTCTTCGCCTTCTGTACCATAAAAGAAGATATTTCTTTGTTTTAACTTTTCGTAATGAAAGTAAACTTTCTGCCTAGCACAGTAAAACTGTGGAATGAACTATCGCCAGCAGTATTCCCGGACCAATACGACCTTCAAGAAAAGAGCGTACTCCTTTTTAAACGGTCGGCAACACACTTGTGACGCGTCTGGTATTGCAGGTGCACCTTAAGACGATCCATCTACTCATATAGATACCATCTACTAAAGAAAAACGAGCAGAAAACTGGAAAACTTGAGTCTAAGTGACATATACATTAGTAACAACATTAAAACAAAACCATTTATTGAAAGCAAACTTAAATGAGAAATGTACCAAACATAATACATCTTTTATTTCTATCAACTTCATATTCAACAAGTTATCTCAAACCATTAATCTGATCCGAATTACGATTACCCTGTTCAACAAAAAACGCAAGCAAAAATATATATTTTTACTTATTTGCCTGTCAAAGCAAACGGAATTAATAAATCACCCTCGTTTGAATCCTTGGGAATGAAAGTTGTAAGGAAGATGAGACAAAAGAGGCTATTTCCGATGATCTATCAAAACACTTAAGAAAAGTACGATCGGTTACAAAAGTGCTAGAATATTGAATTATGATAAAATATTGCGAAATTTTATGTATGTTTTTTTGTTTCATAGTATAAGTACTTTAGTATTGAGATCTACAGATGAATACGTAATGTGATAAGGCACTGTTATAATGTGACTACTGCAATGAGAAATGATGACACATTATTTTTTCACTTTATTATTTTAGAAGTGATCCAACAATATTTATATTAAATAAAGGTAAAATATGGAATGTTTATGGGAAACTGGCAAAGAGCTACAGTGAGAAATACTACAAGCCCTTGTAGTGACTGGCTTAAAGATGCTTGAAAATATATCCGAATAATAAAATTACAATATAGTATTATAATAAAGTAAATTCAAAGGTGATGTAATATTTTGTTCAAATCAAATAACTTTAATCTGGCTTAAGACTCTAGTTGTTCAGTTAAAAATGTCATTCCTATCGACAAGAACCGACAAGAAACTCTATATCTCTTACTCTTTTAAAAAGGCGATTTTCAATTTTCGTGTACATTAAAATTCATAGGTGCAAAAGTAACGTAAAAAAGCGAAATTTACAATCTAATAATTTACTAATAAAATACTCAATTTTCAAAAAAAAAAAAAAATCCTATCTATCATAAATATATCTATATAATCATGAAATAGAAAAAGAAATAAATTAAAGAAATCTGTACACCTGATAAAATTTTAGCGGACATTTACAAAGCATATACTCGTAGCACTAATAAACTATTCAGAGTTCTATTTGAATAACTTTTCTCTCTTTTTAACTTTTCTAGGTAGAAAAATTATAAAGTTAAAGGTAAAAGAGTAACATTTAAAATCCACTTATAAAACACGACTGCTTTTTGGGTTTGAGTTTTATGAAGATTAAAAAACATCTGACTGAGAAAATATTCAATATCATGTCACCAAATATGTGTGACCCTTGCTTTAATTTTTGGTTCACATTATTACCCCTAGATGGCGGCAGTCGTTAGGCCGATAAGAATACTTAAGGCGTCCTGGAGCCGATATTGTGGATAAATGGAATTTGAGGACGAGGCACGATAGCTATCGGATTTCGTCAACACTCACCTACATTTTTATACCGTATTAACTGGTGGATAAAAATATTGGACCTATAAATCTGAGATGGAAGGTTGAGTAATGTCGTAATCAGCTTATAAATGTACCTCCTTAGAAGAAAACTTGATAGACTGTTTCTGCCATAAACGAAGATCCTTGAAATAAGGTACCTTCTATGGTTATGATTACGTGCTTTTTGTTATGATGATTTACGGTAAAAAACCTGAGAATAGAAATCGAAAAACTGAAGTTTTATCTTGGGGATTTTTTTTTACTTGTTAAAGTAACTTACTTAACTGCATGCATTCTTAAGAAATTTTTCATGTTAATCCGAAATATAAAGTTGAGTTTTAAGAGTACAATTATTAATAACACCATACGTGATACAGGACCATAAGATTCTGAAAGAAGCTGAACCTGTGACCAAACTGGTGACAAACTCACTTTTATATTAAATCAGTAGGCTGACCTGACGAACTTTGATAGATAGATAGAAAACTTACTAGTTTCTTTTATTTATTTTATAAGTGGCAAACGGCAGACGTATCACCTGATGATAAACGATTACCGCCGCACATGGACACCCACAACAACACAGTCGTCACAAGTGTGTTGCCGACCTTTGGGGGATGGGGAAAGGGATGTGGGGAGGGTTTTGGGGTATGGACCTTTTGGTATCCTTACTCACTCGGTGAAATACAGCGCAAGTGCCATTTCACACTGGTTTTCTGTGAGGCCATGGTATCACTACGATCGAGTGTACTCTCCCACCGTTTGTGAATGTTTGTGAATGTTTTCTAAATTTTTGTATTTTTTTAGTATTTATGCCCACTAAAATTTTCCACGGGTGGTATACAGTCGTAAAATATCATAAAAATATCGTTTTTTACAATTTTTGTCTGTCTATTTGTTCTCCGGGTAACCCTAACGCTACGGGACTAAGCTAGTCTGAAAAAATGTAGCCTAAGTTACTCTTCAAAATCAAGATTGGTTTAGGCGTCCCAGAGATTACCCGGAACAAACAGACAGACAGACAAAACTTAATATTTCAAACAGACACTCCAATTTTATTTATTTGTATGTATAGATGAGGACCCATTATAAGAACGCAAGAGGAAAAATTTTCAAGAGAATTTGTTAATACTCTGATAAATTAAGTTTAAAATTGTTTAGGAGTGTAAAAACCAAAGGTGAGCAAATAGTATTTTTGCTAACAAGTCTTTTTGATAGCTTTGCATTTACAATAAGTGTTGTTGATATTTTCCTTATTTGTACCAACGATATTCTTGCAAGAAAAAATATTTATATTTTTCCCAGTATCTCTAAAAACCTACTTAGTAACAGTCCTGAAGATGTTTTACATTACTCATTAATTTCTTACTACATATAACTGTTCGTAGAATTTATTTTAAAGAGGTTTCAGAGAGAGATTTACTGTTTTTAACTTACGTATTTTTTTCGTTGCGTTTCGTTAACCGAGTGAGCTTACCCGAGTCCAAATTCCCTTGATTCTGAGGAGAGTTTAAAGGATAGTAATGTGGCTATGATTCTTGATATCATATAAAATCCACGGATACTTGCAACTCTGTTACTGACCGTTAATCATCATTTAACAATCGCTGATCAGTCTCTTTCTTCGCCTTCTGTACCATAAAAGAAGATATTTCTTTGTTTTAACTTTTCGTAATGAAAGTAAACTTTCTGCCTAGCACAGTAAAACTGTGGAATGAACTATCGCCAGCAGTATTCCCGGACCAATACGACCTTCAAGAAAAGAGCGTACTCCTTTTTAAACGGTCGGCAACACACTTGTGACGCGTCTGGTATTGCAGGTGCACCTTAAGACGATCCATCTACTCATATAGATACCATCTACTAAAGAAAAACGAGCAGAAAACTGGAAAACTTGAGTCTAAGTGACATATACATTAGTAACAACATTAAAACAAAACCATTTATTGAAAGCAAACTTAAATGAGAAATGTACCAAACATAATACATCTTTTATTTCTATCAACTTCATATTCAACAAGTTATCTCAAACCATTAATCTGATCCGAATTACGATTACCCTGTTCAACAAAAAACGCAAGCAAAAATATATATTTTTACTTATTTGCCTGTCAAAGCAAACGGAATTAATAAATCACCCTCGTTTGAATCCTTGGGAATGAAAGTTGTAAGGAAGATGAGACAAAAGAGGCTATTTCCGATGATCTATCAAAACACTTAAGAAAAGTACGATCGGTTACAAAAGTGCTAGAATATTGAATTATGATAAAATATTGCGAAATTTTATGTATGTTTTTTTGTTTCATAGTATAAGTACTTTAGTATTGAGATCTACAGATGAATACGTAATGTGATAAGGCACTGTTATAATGTGACTACTGCAATGAGAAATGATGACACATTATTTTTTCACTTTATTATTTTAGAAGTGATCCAACAATATTTATATTAAATAAAGGTAAAATATGGAATGTTTATGGGAAACTGGCAAAGAGCTACAGTGAGAAATACTACAAGCCCTTGTAGTGACTGGCTTAAAGATGCTTGAAAATATATCCGAATAATAAAATTACAATATAGTATTATAATAAAGTAAATTCAAAGGTGATGTAATATTTTGTTCAAATCAAATAACTTTAATCTGGCTTAAGACTCTAGTTGTTCAGTTAAAAATGTCATTCCTATCGACAAGAACCGACAAGAAACTCTATATCTCTTACTCTTTTAAAAAGGCGATTTTCAATTTTCGTGTACATTAAAATTCATAGGTGCAAAAGTAACGTAAAAAAGCGAAATTTACAATCTAATAATTTACTAATAAAATACTCAATTTTCAAAAAAAAAAAAAAATCCTATCTATCATAAATATATCTATATAATCATGAAATAGAAAAAGAAATAAATTAAAGAAATCTGTACACCTGATAAAATTTTAGCGGACATTTACAAAGCATATACTCGTAGCACTAATAAACTATTCAGAGTTCTATTTGAATAACTTTTCTCTCTTTTTAACTTTTCTAGGTAGAAAAATTATAAAGTTAAAGGTAAAAGAGTAACATTTAAAATCCACTTATAAAACACGACTGCTTTTTGGGTTTGAGTTTTATGAAGATTAAAAAACATCTGACTGAGAAAATATTCAATATCATGTCACCAAATATGTGTGACCCTTGCTTTAATTTTTGGTTCACATTATTACCCCTAGATGGCGGCAGTCGTTAGGCCGATAAGAATACTTAAGGCGTCCTGGAGCCGATATTGTGGATAAATGGAATTTGAGGACGAGGCACGATAGCTATCGGATTTCGTCAACACTCACCTACATTTTTATACCGTATTAACTGGTGGATAAAAATATTGGACCTATAAATCTGAGATGGAAGGTTGAGTAATGTCGTAATCAGCTTATAAATGTACCTCCTTAGAAGAAAACTTGATAGACTGTTTCTGCCATAAACGAAGATCCTTGAAATAAGGTACCTTCTATGGTTATGATTACGTGCTTTTTGTTATGATGATTTACGGTAAAAAACCTGAGAATAGAAATCGAAAAACTGAAGTTTTATCTTGGGGATTTTTTTTTACTTGTTAAAGTAACTTACTTAACTGCATGCATTTTTAAGAACAATTATATTATTAAAACTTCGTTTTCAGTTGAAAACGGTTTGTGAAAATTCGTATGTACATACTAAGATTACTAAGACAAGCAATTTACATGAATGACTATAAAACTAGATATAAAGTAAAACAAAAGAAAGGACAACGATAATAACGTAGAATAGTTGTAAAAGACCACAGATAGGAAATAGCGTCGATTTGCACTCGTACAATATCTGCTAGCGAGGACGAATCTATACTAATATATAAAGCTGAAGAGTTTGTTTGTTTGTTTGTTTGTTTGTTTGTTTGAACACGCTAATCTCAGGAACCGCTGGTTCGATTTGAAAAATTCTTTCACTGTTAGATAGCCCATTTATCGAGGAAGGCTATAGGCTATATATAATCACGCTAAGCCCAATAGGAGCGCAGCACCAATGAAAAATGTTTTAAAAACGGGGGAAAATTATCACGCTACGGGCAATAAGAGACGTAAACGAAGTTGCGTGGGTCAGCTAGTCTTATCTAAAAATGCTAAATGAGGATGGTTTCCGAGACTAGTAGTAGTCAGTTCCTAAGTCTAACCATAACTAGTGTAACTAAATAAACTAGATATAAACTAAATTTATTTTTAATCATTTTCCTAACACATTTTTAATTAACGGTATATATTTAGTCCAACAATCGCTGCGTTCCCCGTTTGGAACCCTTGTGCTAGTCTATAGAACCCATAGTATAGCCAGACAATCGCAGGTCGATCACCCGGTGAAAGGGTTTCAACAAGAGGTGATACACCTCTGCCTACTACAGTAATAAAATAATTGATCTTCTGTATGGTGAGTTCTTCACTCTTACTGCAGTGAGGGGACCCTTTTCAATTATTTTTATTATACTGGTGCGCTATGACCGTCCGAGATCAAATTTCTAGGTCATTTTACTTTTATTATGTTGATGCGCCCCCGCAGTCACTAACCAGCAACACTCAACCAACACTCCCAAAGCGAATGATTATAATTACTGAACAAGCTGTTGGAGGACTTTTAACAATTCATTGCGCCCGGTGCCCCAAAATCACGCCCTCTTCTTCTTCTTCTTTGATGAAATGGCAATCAGCCGGATCTCTCGGATCAGCTATTTCTGCCAATGTCAAGTGTATTACATTTTAACAAATATTTTTACGGGAATTAACGCGATCACTTATTAAAAGGTATCACATACCTCTGATTTGCCTGACGTTTCGACCAGGTTGCACTGGCCGTGGTCACAGGCTGACTCAGCCTGGCAAATCAGAGGTATGTGATACCTTTTAATAAGTGATCGCGTTAATTCCCGTAAAAATACTTGTTAATATCATGGAACGCGAAAGTTTAAAAGTGTATTACATTTTCCCGAACATTCACAACTTTGACATAACCTAAAATGTCACTACAGATTACATCTACCCTAGAGCACAATATATTATTATACTAGAAGGGACATTTCCTTAGAGCATATAATGTTACTCACAAATACCAAATAGACGATTTGGTATCGAACAGTGTATTTATATATTTCTGCATACATTTTTTGTGTCTTTGTCCATTTCTGGGTTCTTAGCGACTTGTATAAAATACAATTTTATTATTATCAATCATGATAATGATATTAATATTAGTAGGATATATTCACAACATAATCATTAACATCAATTAGTGTAGAAATCATCTCAAAATTTACAACCAGTTTTGTCTTAGTACAGAATGAGTAGATTTAAGTATTATTTTGTATAAAAGCAGTCTAATAATGATGTTAGTAAGTATATAATAATCCCAATCGATGAACCTAGGTCTAGGTTATAATTAGCATAATTAAGATTAGACCAAATACTTGTAAATGTTAAGTTTAATTAGCACTGGTGTAATTAATTTTAATAGATATCTGTGAAGCTGTACGATGTCTATTTTAGAATTAATAATCTTAAGCAACACCAGAAAATTATTTCTAGTAGTAGTAGATAAGCATTTTTAAAGTGAAAACTTCTTTGGCTTCGTTTTAACATTATAAAATTTCATATATTACACATTAATTAACATAACACCAACATAAACACATAAATTTTACAAACAACGTATAGTCGTAATATGTGTTGTAATATGAGGTCTAAAAATTTGACGTTGATCTAAAACTCTTGAATTTTAAAAACAGATAAGTAATTTAAAACTTTTTTAATAAGTATAAGTTATAATAAACTAGACCGCCTTCTCAATAACTGCATTTCATTCGTTTTCAATTTTCGCAAGTATGACCATGTGTCTGCTTTCCGTTCTCAGCTACAATGGCTCCCAATTCGTCAGCGCCGTAGTTTGCGCGCACTCACTTGTCTCTCTTCTTTTCTTACTTCTCCATCGTTACCTGAATACCTCGAACCCCACTTTTGTCTCTTATGCTCCACTCATGATTAAAACCTTCGGTCAAGAAACAATATGCTTCTTTCAGTGTTTGTTATTGCCACTTAGTATCTTGTAAACTAATTAATACAAGTATATAGACGAGTTTTAAATTACGCCCAGAACGGCACTCGTAGAGCCACGCGAAGAGATTAGTTTTCGGTGAATGACGGATTTCACTACCCCTGACCTTCGACTTGTATGTGTATCAGGACATTGTGTAGTATACCATATCTCTATTTGAGGGCGTTTAGGGGGCCCTCTTCGCCGCTTCGGACATTAATGAAGCCTACACACCAGAATTGTGAGCGTTTTATGTTATTTTAACGGGTGTAGTCGCCCTAGGTTGATTTCCATATCAGAAGAACAGATTTTCGACGGATCTGGTAAGGAAATTAAACACCTATTATTAATTTTGAACAGCCAGTATTGGTTGCTATAAACTTTAGCCGTGCAATATACCTATACAACTACTTAAGTGATAAATGTAAAATTATATGCAATAGATAAGTGTAAGATCGAATTGTCCGTCAGAACACCCGCAATACCAGATGCGTCACAAGTGCGTTGCCGACCTTTAGGGGAGAGAGGTAGAGTTTGGAGGAGAGGGGGGGTTGAGTTATGGGCCTGTGGTATCCTCACTTACTTGATGAAACACTGCGCAAGCTCGGTTTCACACCGGTTTTCTGTGAGGCCGTGGTATCATTACGGTCAAGCCAGCCCATTCTTGCCGAAGCGTGGTTCTCCCACGGATAGTCGAAGACGGTAGGTTCTAATTGACACATTAAATTAGGCTACTTTATGGTGAGGATGTTGTTACTAAAACATAGATATCTACTAACGTCCAATAGGCTACTTACATCAAACAATAAGCAAATGGTACGGTAATACAAACAAACACACAGTACCATTTTTTTTTTTTTGCATTCAGTTAGAAACTGTTAATTTTCAATTAGTTTGTAAGAGAGAGAAGGCACTTCAATTTTATTTATTTGTATGTATACATTGTCTTTTTAATGGAAATAAAAACTGTCCGAAAATTGTTATAGTACAGAGTTTGGAATATTAATTAGAGACAGTGAGAATTTAAAAAATAAAGCAAAGGCCTTGCTAATAATAGAACATTATTATTAATCATTGATAATTTTATCAATCTGACAAAAAAAATGCCTAAAAAAATCTGAGCTTGGTATTTGACACATTATTTTTTTCACTATCTCACTCAATTTAAGGGCAAGCGGTGCACTCGTCGCGCCTCTATATTTTCCTCTTGTGTGAGGTTTTTCGTTCTTCATTATTAGTCAATATATTTTTGCATGTTCAGTTTATATTTATTATTAGGAAATGAGATGCCGCAGAAGTGCGAGAGATTCTCCCACATATATCGAGGCTCCATCCTGCCTAAGCGCGCGTCAGATCCCATACCCTAGCAACCCTCAAGAAATGCAAAAACCCCGGGTAAATAAAATAAAACCCTTCAAGAAAAGAGTGTACTTCATCCTCAGGCATCCAAACTCAGGCAACGCACTTTGGCTCCTGAGTTGCAGGTGTTCGTGAGTGGCCGCAGTAATTTTCTATCAGCTGACCCTTCTGTTCCATTTTTCTCTTTTTCATATAAAAAATAAACCTTGATTTAATTTGACGTGATTGATAAAAATATAATTCTACTTGTACGAAATTGCTAGTCTATCAAACCTTTCACCCTAACCGTTAAGAGCCACAAATTCAATTATCATATTAAAAGAACAAAAATACACTTTCATAAAACAAAAAAATGTTATTGAAGAGCCAATCTATCGCTATTGTTTGAGAAGGAAAAAGTGAATCAAATATAAGAGGCAAAATCAATTTATGTTTACAGTTTTTAACCGACTTCAAAAAAAGGAGAAGGTTTCTCAATTCGACCGTGTATATATATATATATATATATATATTATGTGTGTTCGAGGATAACTTCGTCGTTTATGAATCGATTTTGATGATTCTTTTTTTAATGGAAAGGAGATGTCGCAACGATGGTACCTTGATAAGGACATTAATATTTGATAATGGCATCCAAGAGAAATCGAGTCGAACCTTGAAGTCAGTTTTATTTTTGTTAAAGTACAATTTTAACAATTTGTTCGTTATTTTACTGAGATATTAGTTTGACTATCATAGAGGTTAAAACCTTTCAAAACAGGTACAAAATATAAATTTCATCGGTTTAGGAATATTACTAATTCACAATACAACGCTACAGAATAAAAACATGTTACTAGTAACTAATAAATAGTAAGCTACATTTTTAGGGAATTTTGACTTGAGCTCATAAACTAGCAACACTTACAAAATATCTGGTGGTGCAGTCGTAATGTGTGCAACGGCTGTGCTTAAAGTCTTGGGTTCGATTTCCGGATCAGACCTAACATGTGCATGATCTACAAATATTTGTTTCTAAGTTTGGGTGTTTTCTTTCTATAACACGTATGGTATGTTTACGAAATAAAAATATTATATCAATCCATCTAGTTCTCATAATGTAAACTATGCTGAGTTTGAAACTAAGTGGCGTTGCGTGCCGATGACCGACAGAAACAGTAGAAATTATTACCTACATCAAATTAGTGACTTCAGTAGAATTTTATTTATTATTTGTTAAGTTGAAATATGTATGTAAGTATGTTTTTACAGAAACGTATATAAGTTTTTAGGTATATCGGTTATATAGTACCCATAGTACAATCCCTGCTTATTTTGGGACTAGATGACGATGTGGTATAGTGTTGTTATTATTAAGCCATCACTCGGACCTAACGTCACAAAATTTGTTACGGAGATAAGCTTTAAGCGCTGACACAATCCTATAAATCAATTCTCATAAAGTCCATAAGGTCTAGCACCTGTTTACTCTATCCAATCTTCAAGTGGAAAATCGAATTTACTGATGGTGATGAGTTGAAATGGTTTATGGAAACCTATACCGCATTATCCAGTTCCACTGATTTGAAAAGGTAATGGTGTTTAGAGCTTATAAATCTGCACACACAATTTCAACGTCGATTTCATTGAGTCGGTTCTTATTGTTAGAAATGATATTTTGGAACCTCGCAACTAGACTTTTTATTGTAACTTTTTGAAAGTGCCTGAAAGGGCCTATTTAACATACAACTACTGACATAATTTTATGTAGTAGTAGTTAAAGAAACCTCAGTTCTGAAGAGGTGATGATAATCTATCATCAGTGATTAGGTAATTTAATACTTACTTTTTATGTAATTTATGCGGTGTATAAAATATTCCTAACCTTATTAATACCAAAAAATATATTTAATGTTTCACAAAGTAACTATTGCTTAGGATTAAATATCATAATAAACATAATACCCATAGTTTTCGTAAGTTGTGAGGATTCATTAGCAGAACCCATGTCTTAAGCTTCGAGTGAGACGCTATAATGAGATTGATTCTTCGCTAAAGCTGTTTGTTGCTGGGCTGATGACGTAAACGTGTAAGACGAGAACTGAATTAGAAGTTAGTGGATAAGTTGACCATTTTAAGTGAAGTTTATTGTCCATAAAGTAGTTTGTGGCGATATATTCAACACTAACATTTTGTCAACTGTAATTTAGTCCGGGACATGTAATAATGGGAGACATGTTACCGGCAATAATGTACTTTGGGATTTTAAGAGCGTACGTAAAGCAAATTGAAATAAATTAAACAAAAAAAAACCTTTTAAATAATAATAATATGTCTTGAAAACTTTTTCTTTAAACTTATTATGTTATTACACACATACAGCAGTTTGTCGCACTTACTAATCCTTATCCAATGAAGAATTATAAAGGCTGTCTTACTTAACTAACTAGCTAGTTACGTTTATTTTTCTTTTTTTTCCCTCGCACTGAAGACCAAAAAAAATGGCAGCATTCCTACTGTCCTATTTTGTTGGTGCGTGCGAGACCGAAGCGAGTCCCAATGATGCGGAATCATGGCGTGCGTCACTACGCTGCATTGTTGCATTGTCTGCATTTGCAATTTGTATGGTGCTAACCACTCTTGAATTCTGTTCGTGCTTTCCATCTGGAGAGTAGAGTCATTTTGTCAGGCTTAAACTAATAAAAAAATAAATGTATACTCACCATTCGTTGTGAATGATCGGTTCGAGAACATTTCTTGACTGTTACATCTGTATAACAAATGTATCTAAAATAATATTCAGTATATCTAATACAAGTCGAATATTTTTACAGCTGATATAACATAGCTAGCTAACACACTGATTGGATTCCGGAAGTCCGATGATTACTTAGAAATCAAGAAAAACTTTCTGAACTAAAAAAATACTAAAATGAGTATTGATTTTTACACAAAGAAAGATAAGAAATTGGTCTTAAATCTTATTTACATACGTATATATTCGAATATTAATCAATCGAATATAAATAATCGAATGGAATTGAATATAAATACGAGTACATCAAATCAAATAACTCGAATCAAATAACTGTAACACGATAATAATAGGGAGCTATTCTCGATTATATGTATTGAATGATAATCTTCTCATTAGATAAAGAATAACATATTGAGACAGGTGTATTAAGTGAACTTCTGTAGCCCATATAACTGCTGTGATATCTGATGTTTGTCTTTCTGTTGAGAGACGACGTTCTTTCTTTTAGGGAATCAATATACGAGCAACAGCTTTTTCAATAGAAGACAAAATGTTTGAAATTTATAATTGAAAACACATGTATATGTCCGTACATATTTTGGAAGATACAAAACATTTATTAGATTTACAAAACTATGTGTAAAATAAAATAGCTCATTGTGATGGCGCGGCATTACAAAGGTACTTCTGACATTTTGTTTTTTTGGCACTTTCTACTGAAAACTCATCTAAGTGTTAAATATTTATGAAACTATCATAAGATTAATTCTTTTTGTAATCATGGTTAAGGCATAAGCAACCCCTTTCGATCAACCGGTATTTTATAAAGTTAACTATTAAACTTTTAATTATAAGTATTTAATTATATATAATTATATAATGTTATTATATATAATATATAAATACAAAAAAAAATAAACGTTAAAAGTATAAAAAAATCACTATTTCTTTTACCTTTCCGGTATTTTCAAGTGATATGTTTTTCCTACCTCCAATAACAGTGCTACATTTGGACAACCAATATAATTCTTAATCAGTACAATCTTGATGTCTCTTAAGCGGACAGTATGTTATAAAAACTTTTGTAAGTAATAAACGTTAGACAGTTTTATGTATTATTTTTATGATATCCTAGAAAAGTGTTATATTTTCTGAAGGCACTTCTTCATGTTTCAGCTCCTGATTCAAGTTAATACATGTATCAGAAGTATTTGTTTACAACCTACCTTTATGTGTTTTCGTAAGATGAATCAATTTTGTCCTCGATTTATGAGGCCAACTGTACACTATCTTAATTTCCTTTTTTTTATGCTTAGCCCTGCCAAAATGTCTCCACCCTGCCTGATGGAAAGCATAAGCAGAATCTAAGAGTGGTGGTCATCATACTGCAAATGCAGACAATGCAATAATGTAGAATGTCGACCGACACCGTGGCGGGCTAGTGATGCTTCTGCATCATTGGGCCTCCGGTCCCGCACTTACCAACGAAACACGACAGCATGATCGCTGTCATTTTATGTTGATTTTCTGTGCGAGAATAGTATCGCCTCGGTCGAGCCGGCCGGTTCGTACTGAAATCAGCGTGGCTCTACTACCTTGATCTGTTTACCTTAAAAGAATCATGGAAATATTAAAACATGGTTATTAACAGATTTAGACTGTGTCGTCACATCAAATCGTCATATATACATGGGCTTCTCCTTAAAAATAATCTATAGCCTACTATACAAAGCTAGGAAGACGAGCTCGTACAGGGTTTGTTGTAGGTTTTCCATCTCTTTGCAGCTTAGTTGTCCTTTATAGGCCTTTACGACACCCACTGTATAAATAAGGTATCACTTCGTATTTATTAATTACCTACTTATACGCGACTTATTAATAACCTACCCTCAGATTTATGTACTAGCATAACAAAAAAAAAACTTTTTAATACAATACTTTTTAAGTTATATTATATAAGCAATATGCGATATTCATGTGTATTTACATAGAATCAATTAAGTATTTTTGTGTTTTAGGTATTTATGTGTAGATTTATTCTTTACCTTAAATTTGTTAGAACGAGATTCATTGTATTTCAACAAGACATATTCATGATAGCACAAGTATAAACCTTGGTGGTTTTTGAATGCTATTAGTATGTAAGACATTGTATATTTTTCTTCATAAATAAAAAAAAAAAAAAAAAAACCATTACCACACTCTTTATTTAGATCGTCCTTAAATAGTCAAAACTTCATAATATTCATCCGGACATCGTAATCTATAAAAGAATATGATTGGATATGCACATGATCACTACTATACGAATTTAAACTTACAACAATTTTTCATTTCGATTCGACTAAAAGTAGGTTAAACGGAGTTGTGAGATTTGTTTGCGTAGTTAGTTACAATTGAAGCTAATAAAACCGTGTTAAATTTCTGACTGTGTTAGTTAGAGTAATTTAACTTTTACTGGCTGTGGAAATTAGATTGGAATTGGTGAATTATATAAAACGTCGTGTAGAAGTACTGTTTTAAGATTTCGACGACTTTACGCAATACAGTTTTCGTTGCAGCGGTATTTTTTTGTGATAAAATTATTTCGATGGAAATATTTTTTCGCGAATTTTCTGCTATATATCACAAGACTCAAGAAGAAGAAGTTCATAAATAGGTTAGTTAAGATAAAAATCGATCAGTTCCGATGCCTTCTATTTTCAAAGGTGACCGATTACGAAATATTAAACATCGATAGCATAAACCCCGCATGAGAAGTTACTAACTCTCAATGTTACAGCTAGAATAGTCAATCAAATCTAGGCGTCAATACCTTCAGATATTCTTACATCAAAGAGATAAATTCACCAGACAGAAAAATTGAAATTCAGCCAAAATTCAGTTTGGCTGAAAGCCGACGGTAACATACTTAGGAATAGAATGATGATAATGATATAATTAATATAATGATATTATTTATTTGATAAATAATAATATTTTTAGCACATGAAACGATACACTTAGACGGCAGGTTTCACCAAAATTGAGATATCTGAGTAAGGTGGTACTTAGACCTTTCGAAATTCCGCAGTGAGCGCATTAATCAAAAGCTTTTTCGTTGTGAGTTGAGTGCTTTCACCCGGTCTAACTATAACTGTATTTCTGATATTCTTGAATATGACTTATTCCTTGAAAAATTTGGATTTTTTCTTGGTGATTTTGATTTATCTTTCTTTCCCTCCATATTTTTCTTTCTTTTCATCTCTCTAGCTTTTAGAGTTACACCAACAGCACATAACTCTATTTGTATTTGGTTCAGTCCGGTTAGCAAAGTACATAGTCTTGTTTTTGTACCTTTGTTACTTTGAGAGCAATTAACTGCAATCTTTTAAATTCTTGTAACTCTCTTTATGGTTTTATTCATTTTATATCAAATACCAAGTGAATGTTTGTATTAAATTAAAAGTATTTGGAAATTTGAAATAATATAATTATAAACTTAAGTTGGTATATGTTTATGTAATTTATTTTTTTTCGACGCGAAGAAGTCGCAATTTCGACGAAACTCGTCAATAATTGATTTGATTGATTCAAACACCAAAAGTCGTAGATGATTAATTTCATCGTAAATAAGTTACGTAGAAAGTTTTTTTTTTAAATATCTTCAATTGCGAAGCAGTTATTTTTGTAATATCTAAACTACTTTAATAATATACTTCTATAGTAACATACTAATAATAGTTAGAACTCGAGTAAAGCGGATGGGATTATTATTATTTTTTATGGAATAGACAAAGCGAATAACGCCGCCCATGGACACCTGCAAACACGAGAGGCGTCACAAGTGCGTTGCCGGCCTTTGGGGGATAGGGAAGGGGTTTGGGTTATGGGCCTCCGGTATCATTACTCACTCGGTGAACACAGCGCAAGCACTATTACACACCGGTTTTTTGTGAGGCCGTGGTATCACTCAGGTCGAGCCGGCCCATTCATGCCGAAGCGTGGCTCTCCCACGGTGCATTAATTAAATATACTTAAATATATACACTTTTGTATATAATTAGGTACATTAACAATTATTTTACGGGAATTAACGCGATCACTTATTAAAAGGTATTACACACCTCTGATTTGCCTGATGTTTCGACCAGGTTGCACTGGCTAGCATGAGTCAACCTGTGACCACGGCCAGTGCAACCAGGTCGAAACGTCAGACAAATCAGAGGTATGTAATACCTATTAATAAGTGATCGCGTTAATTCCCGTAAAAATAATTGTTCATATATCATGGAACGCGAAAGTTTAAAAGTTAGTATAAAATTAGGTACGTTGAATAAGTAAGTACTCAATTGTAAGATGTATGTCAAAAGAAGATGGAAGACAAAACAAAATGAGCAGTTTCTGAAAGCGACATCCAGACGTGTCTCGATGTTCCTAGTACAGGATCTTTGTTGCGTAACATGCATTTTCTTGAGTAGACACATATGGACAGGTCTATACATTAGAAAGTAAGGAAAGTTTCATTGTTTTCCTACATACTTACACATACGACTGTCACTAAGTCCGAGTACTTTGACCTTTTGAAACAAAAATAATTTCTCGGTAAACAAATAAATAGTTAAGTGTTGGCTTTTCACATACTCAAAAGCAAATCCCGGAATAATTCTTGTCACTGTTGTAATAATGTAAACATTCTACGTCGCCGGTGCGTTGTTTACTACGCCGTAGCTATGCAGGTTCAAAGATACATTAAGTCTATGTTGCACTGCTTGATTAAGCCCTTTTGACTGTAAATTCTACTGAAATATCAGATTTTAAGTAAATGTTGAATAAAAATTTGATCATAATGAAACAGTTATTTTCTTGCACGTAGCAAATTGTTTAAAATATTCCAATTCAAGCAATATTTTTATTAATTAATTTAAAATTTAAAACACCTAAAAGAACATCATACATTCCATACTAATCAATTACTTGAATATGTCTATTATAATGGGTCTATCTCAAATGAATTGTGGACCAATTTCAATACGAAAAGATCAAAATTGTTATTCTATTGGGTTATTTGAATTTTTATCGCAGAAAAAAAAATGTCGCCCATCGGCGTAATTAAATAAACGCGTTTATCATAATTTATGAGTTCGTACCGTTCGTAGCGTCGACGCTAACGCTATCGGCTACGGGAGTCATTTGGGAAACTGCTACGGGTATGATTCGGAGACTGCGCGGCTCCCAGTGCTACGCGAACCACCATTCGGTACGGACACACCTTGCGTGTGACGTCACGTGCGTTTCCCTGCGCGGTTAAACTACCGTTACCTTCAAAGTTAAACCAGTTACTGTCTTAACCTAATACTAGGTGCTGCTAATGTGATTTAATAAAAAAACGGTGAGTGAAGTGATTTTTATCTATATTCTGTGGTAATTAATTTTGGAAGTGCCAGTATCATATTAATTACGTTAAATATTACCTGTTATTTTTTAAAAAGGCGCTGTTTACAAAAGAAAATTATTTATTGGTGATGTTATTTTTGGTTTGTTTCATAATTGCGGTTGGTAAGAATTTGAATGTGTTCGATTAATTTTAAAATGGTTTCATGACTTGATATGAACGATAAAAGGTTATTTAAATTTAAGGTTTGTAGTTCATTGGACATTGCTACTGATTAGATGCGTTGAGGTGGTAAAAATTTCAGTGACCCATGTAATATGGTTATGGATAATTAGACGTCGAGAGTTTAAATATAGAAAATTTTATGAATATGCTATTGGTCACGAAACATTTTTAATTAAATGATATTTGTAATTAAACTGTTAAAATGTTGGATTATTATCGAGTTTTTTTAAAAACTTGGTAATTTTATAATATTGGTATTTTTTCATTTAAATTTTTTTTAGAATTACTGGACTTATTTTTTTTTCTATCAGTTTTATCTTGGTAAGTTAAATTTGTTATGTATGAAGTTTCAATATACAAGTATATTAGAACATTGGTTGCATTTAGTGCACAAATTTAGCAATATGTTTAGAAAATGATTAACCGATAATCAATTAGCAAATCTAAATATCATTCACAGATTTTTCACTTCATTTTAAACTTTTTTTAATTGTAACTATGCTGTTTTTTTGTATTACAAAAAAAAAAAACTTTTCAAGTTTTTTATTTCATAAATTCTCATAAAGCTCATATTTTGAATTTTATGTACAACTTTTTAGAATAAATTGAATACCAAAGATTAAAAAAAAATAAAAAGATTTATCTGTAAACGTAATTACTTTAGTTAAGTACTAAGTGAGGTCTAGACAATTCCTGAAAAAAACTACGTCTTACAAAAAAAAAATGTAGGTGATGATGCAATGAAAGAAATACAAAATATCTGAGCAAAATAATAGATGTTTTTTTTTTCAGCTGATAATTGCCATAGACTTTAGAAATGTTTAAACATTCCAGTGTACAATTGTGTCCATTGCTAACGATTACAGGTTCATTAGATTGGTCTATTGTCAGCTTCCATTGTGGTGAAATAAAATAGTACATTCTAGCTTGAAACAATGTACATAGTTATTTCACTGATGTCATCTTAAACAATTTTCAGCTTGAGGATTGAAATAACGAATATTTTTCTAGATAAATGATATCAGTTTAATTCGTTACCTATATCTTTAGAATGGTTTTACAAAAAAATTACATTACCAATTTGGTGTTATATGTTACAGTATATAATAATTTATCCAAAGAACTTATTTTTCTATTTTCAATACAAAATATATACAAAAATAATATATTTACTGTCATAAATAAATAATACATGACCTAAACATATTTAGACTGCCCAAAAATATTAGTGTTCCTTCATGCTTGGTCGTAGTCAGGTTAAAATGTATACTTGGTTTAAGTACACTTCAAAGAGGTCAAAATTTCTGTACCGATTAAGTTCAAAGTTTGACACGTTTATACAACACACTATAAAGATGGTTGTTATTAATTTTTATAACCATAATATGCCTCAGGTAATCATAGAGAGGTACAGCTTGTTAAATATTTGATGTTAGAGACGATACTAATCCGGTTATCTAGTCATCTATCAAAATGGAATGATATTGTAAAACGTCAAGAGCATTACTTAGTTTGACAGCATACTTTATTTCTTTTAAATACGATACTGGCTGAGCCCCTTGGTGCTACCCACGGTACGACATCAACCGCAGGTAACGTAACGCCTAAGTGGCCTAAGTTATTTCTAATATCGTCAGCTATCCGCCAGTTAAAGTGCTATCAAAACTAGCCAAACTGTTCCAACGATTAGACGGAACAAGCAGACAGATAGACGGACGAACGGACATACACACATACAAAAATAAATAATACAAACAGACACTCCAATTTTATTTATTTGTATAGTCATATAGATTGAAACACTTGTTTGGGACAGTTATCATTGTTTAAACGTAGCTAACGTAGAGCTTATGCTATGGATTCTAGACCCATAAACATATGTATATATATCACATCTACAGAGTTTAGTAAATAGAAATGGTAGTAAACTCAAGGTAGAACTCACTGAGGTAAACATGAGAGGATTATTTAGGCTTTCTTGTATGGTGGAAGTAATACTTCTTGCCGGTCGGCTGCGCTGAAAGCGGGATTATGGTATGCCGCAAAACAAAATACATTTATAAGTACATAAGATAAATAGTTGTCTATCATTATTTCTATGTTTACCAACAGGTATTTCCTTTATTAATATTATTGATAAGTTTTTGAAGAGCTACGAAGAAAAAACTGAATTCGTTTCAATTTTATATTAAATTGTCAAGTAGACTTTTCAATGAAATGAAATTAAACATTCATTCTAATATTTTTATAAACGCGAAAGTTTGTAAGATGGATGTTTGTTACTCTTTCAAGCAAAAACTTCTGAACGGATTTGAATGAAACTTTACAGTAATATAGTTTATACATCAGAATAGCACATAGGCTACTATTTGCCGCGATAACCGACATACACGCGGGCCGAGCCGCGGGCAACAACTATACATAATTCATTCCGAAAGTTGTTTTTTAATTATTTTCATAACCATTTAAAATAAAAAGTTTAGAATTTGATTATTCTTGGTTGATAGAAATACTACATCATGTATTTGTTTAAATCGCCCACAAATGAAAATTCAACCATCATTCACAGGTCACAGGAATATCTATGTGACCTTTACCTTAAACCTTTTAATCTTTAGCTCTAAAGCAATTGTATAAGGTTATTTAAAACAATAATTATTATTATTAATATTATAATTCATGAAGACGTTTTTATTTGTCTCTGCACTTTTCCTTCATCTTTCATCGCATAATCTTCGTAATAACGGTAAGAAGTTTTTTCTTTACCTTTAGAATAGCACATAGGCTACTATGCCGCGATGGATGTACACGTCGTGAATCTACAAGTGGGCGAAACCGTGGGCAACAGCTAGTATGAAATAAATGATAAAAAGTGTTGATAGTAATACGTAGCCATAATTTTCACACTCAGTTCGTTGTTGTGCAATTAAAGCTCGCAGAACTATGTTATTAGAAGCTTACCTCTATTTTGCGGTAGTAATAAGGTCTTGTTAGTGTTTATTACTCACGTATTTCGTAATAAGACTGAATCTTTTTCGGGAATGTTACATAACAATAGAATAAAGAGGAACAGAGAAAAAGTACTCAAGAGTAAACGTCTTGGTTTAGAGAATCTGTTGACAAAAAAAAGAGTATTGGAATGTTTCTGCTTTTTAGTATTATAAAAATGTAAAGTAAAAGTAAAGAAATAGATTAAAGGTGATAAACTACTGTCAACAATCTTTAAACTATGGTTCATTCCTCAAAAGACCAACTTAGATCTTGTAGAACGGTCAAAACCTGGAACTCACTTCCAGCGCACGTGTTTCCCTCCTACTATGATCCCGGATCCTTTATGCAGGGCGTAAAGAAGGCGGCATCTCACTAGGCGGCCATAGTGTGGGTCACCATGCTGAAATGTCCTTATTCGCATTAAGGATGGTGACCACCGCTCTTGGAATCTGCTCATGCTTTCCTGATCAGAGTCATTGCATCAAAATTTAAAAAAAAAAGGCAACTCTGTGGTTTGTTTCGGCTTTTTTTGCTAAGTATCAATAATGTCAAGCCTACTAGAATTTATGTATGTTATTTTTTAGGTTTTATAAAGTATCTTAAGATACTTATTAGGAAAAGTGCTATATCGTATTCTTTCGGCTTCATCGGCTTTTTTACTTCATTGGTTTCGCTGTCTGCTATATATTATCTTCACTTTATAAAAACAAGCATACCTTATTATAATAAATAAATCCTCCAAAATTGAGATACAGTACCTATATATACCTACCTATTACACATACCTATACCTATTAAATATTGATGATGATGGATCAGCTATTTCTGAGAATGTCGAGTATTATAGTCTTCAAATCATAAGTTTTCAAGTCTTTAAGTTTTCGTCGTGATTAAATTAATGTCAAATAATATATAAAAAATGGATGAGATGAAATGAGGACCGTCTTTCGAAAAAACAAAAAAAAACCATTACAGCATCGAATCGTGATGTAGTAAGTATATGCCATAGATAAACCCAATTGACATTTTATTTACTTCAGAGTATAAAACTTTACATTACAATTGACAGCGCCTCAACCATTTTACAGTTTTTTGATAGACTTGCTAAACTGTTGTCTCTTATTTTACTTCATTTAGAAAGTCGATTGACATACGTTCTGGGATGATGACACCTTGGTCAAATGAATCACTCTTTATCATCTGTCAAAACGATTACTTTGTATGACAAAATTTACTAAATACAAACTTGTGACGTCATTGTTTTAGACTACTCAATTGATAAATATATTTCAATGTTTATTTGATTAAAATTTGTAATAGAAATGAAAATCTGTAATAATTATACTTCCGAAATGTTTTATCATATTAGTTTTAATAAAGAAAACATCAGTATTTATTTACGATACAGTCATCTACCATATTAGCACCACTAACAACTAAATATTAACTATTGTAAATCTGTTACTATTCATTTGTGTAAAAGCGGACATAATCAAGCGCACAGGTATCCTGATAGTAATCGGCCCTATTTCGCCTATGGATACCAGTAGCTTAAGAGATGTGAGTGCGTTCTACTTATGTGTGTAGGAAGCATGTCTTTGTTCCACACACATTATGAGCTTGGCAAATATCCAGGCTCATATGTGCAGATAGGCCAGCGGGCCAGCTTACTGGTCCAAAAAACAGTCAAAATTACTGTTTACTACTTAGGGGCAAGTATTTTTGCCTGTTTTTTTTTACTTCACAAGTAATTCGTAAAATAAGTTATTTAAACTGAAAATAGTTTTAAGTAGTTAGTCAAAATATGTATCATCACTCTGAAACAACAATATTTACTTTCGATTAAATGTGCCTATATAAATACTGCATATACAAAATATCTATTACTCTCAAATCAGGATAAACTTTAATTAGATAGGTTTTTGTGGTATGCATTGTGATTAATTTATACCTGTGCACGCTAATCTGAGGCTACTCATATAAACGTAGTTGAAAAAAACAGAAACCAAACCCATTTATTGCGACTGCCTCGTTGGTCTCGCGGTTGGCGTGTGCGACTGCTGATCGTGAGGTCTCGGGTTCGATTCCCGGGTCGGACCAAATGTTTGTATGATCTACAAATATTTGTTTCGGAGTTTGGGTGTTTTCTATGTATAATATGTATGTATTTACAAAAAAAAAAGTATATATGTATTTGTATCAGTTGTCTAGTACCCATAACACAAGCTCTGCTTAGCTTGGGACTAGATGGCGTTGTGTGATAGATGTCCAAAATATTTATTTATTATTTATTATTATTATTATTGCATTTTATTATTGCATTATCCCAGGCTAAGTACATTGGATTGGCAGGGTAACGTAAACACATCGGGATTTAAAAAGAGCCCGTGTAAGCTAAATCAAGTAAACTAAGAAATGACACCGTAAAGTTAAGAAAACAGAGTTCAATGTTATCTAAATAATAAATCATCTGTACCTAGATATTATTACTTATTCCGTATCTGTTTATCACTAGTATTAAACAGTGTTTGAAGTTAGTTTCAGAGAGATGATGCTTTGTGGTATTAAGCATCTTTGGCTTAGTTACTTGTGAGAGAATGTTATTTAGATTTACTGTTCATGAATTTCAGCTGACTAACTAGCATAATTCCTGTAGATCACAGAGAACAAGAAACCTAATATATAGTGTATTTTGATGTTTTTCTTTTTAAATAATATGATAAGTCACCTTCGTGCTTCGTACACAGTGTAAGGAATTTCTGGAGTGCTAACTGTAGCTTGTATTTAGTCACCATTAAGGAGGCTTTTAATTAGTGACAAGGCAATAAAACATACAAGGCTTATAAGATACTAGACCCACGCAACCTCGTTGCGTCTCCTATTGCCCGTAGCGTGATCATTTTTTCGCGTTTTTAAAACGTTTTTCATAGGTCCGCTCTAATGGTCTTAGCGTGACGATATATAGCCTATAGCCTTACTCGATAAATGGGCTATCTAACACTGAAATAATTTTTCAAATCGGACTCCTGAGATTAGCGCGTTCAAACAAACAAACAAACAAACAAACAATCTCTTCAACTTTATATATAGACTAGCAGACCCACGCAACCTCGTTTGCATCTCCTATTGCCCGTCGCGTGATAATTTTCCCCCGTTTTTGAAATATTTTTCATTGGTGCTCCTCTCCTATTGGTCTTAGCGTGATGATATATAGCCTTCCTCGATAAATGGGCTATCTAACACTGAAAGAATTTTTCAAATCGGACCAGTAGTTCCTGAGATTAGCGTGTTCAAACAAACAAACAAACAAACTCTTCAGCTTTATATATTAGTATAGATTGATGATAAAATCTGTCCTCATTAACAAAGAGATATAGTTATGAAATTTAATTACCATTTTGGAGACCCAAAATCAGTACGAGTAGAGGTTTTATACTACAAAATAAACTTGGCCGGGTCTCAATCTACTATTTTAATCAAATTGCGAAGAACTTGATAATGAAGTTAGTGGTCTCTTTGTGTATGAGATCTGTTCACAACGTTTATTCATTCAGTGACTTCGACTTGCCCAAATTAATTAGTTGGGCCTCTAATATCCAGCTTATTAGAAGAAAATGCTTCCCTTAATAAAGGCTCTAAAGCGAAAATGAAATAAAAAGAAAGAGCTGTTTTTTTTTGTAAACCACGTTGATTTTGTGCCCAAAGTTTTTGGATATTTACGATTTAAACGGTGTCAATACCTTTCTCATTTCAGCTTGATCTAGTTATTTAACAACTACTTGTAGGCACATCAGAAACAACGTAGCGATTTTTTTTAGAAACCAGTTGATTTTAGTGTTTATGGGTTTGCTTAGTATATATTAAAAAAAATGTAGTGAAATTTTCAAAAAAACTTTTTATAAAAAAAAAAACCGACTTCCAAAAAACAAAACTCCCTGCCAAAAAACACTAAAAAGCTCAAAATAAACCGGCTCTTCATAAATTGCAATGTGCCAATTCTTGTCTATACCTAACTCTTTATTCATTTAAATAGTATTATTATTATGTGTGCTAGGTACCTAAGTAGGTTCCTAGTAGGAACACACTCGCTATATTTCGAGACAACCATAGGCAGCCCGCGCGGGTCTGCCTGCTTGGGTTGTTTTGTTCTACACGAAGAGCTGCTATCCGGCAGCGGCGAGTGCGATACCTTAGTACCTACTATTACATTTTGGCTTGGCACCGACTTCAATCAGATTTTAGGTACCTAGCACACATAATAATAATACTATTTAAATGAATAAAGAGTTAGGTATAGACAAGAATTGGCACATTGCAATTTATGAAGAGCCGGTTTATTTTGAGCTTTTTAGTGTTTTTTGGCAGGGAGTTTTGTTTTTTGAAAGTCGGTTTTTTTTTTATAAAAAGTTTTTATTTTTACATTTTTAGTGTAAATAATCATAGGTAAGTAGTGAGTTAAACTAATTATTTAATACAAATCGCGTGAGCCAACCTACGTAAGTGACCACCTACAAACGTACGTTACTCCCGCTGATGCGAATAACTGTAGGAGTTGGAAGCACGTATTAAAACTGAGCTTCAGCAACAAGCCAACAACTCATATTGAGATGAACAATTTATGATATCAAGAGCGTGATCTACGAGGCAATGGGAATCGTGTCAAAGTTGAAATGACCTGCACCTTGCCGTGATCGAATAGGAGCAAGCACTATATGCACGTATGACATTGAAATCATCCTCTAATCCCTTATTGTTAAGGAGTTTTATCTTTGACTAATTCTTGCCCACGTTCCGACCGCGTGGATGTATAAGCTATATATACTGTAAAGTTTCTTCCAAATCCGTAGTATCCACACCAGTGGTTTTTGCGTGAAGAAGTAACAAACATACACATTCACAAACTTTCGCATTTATATATTAGTGTGATTAAATTTGCAATTGCTAAGTGAAATTATGAGATAATCTGATACTATTATTTTCATAGTACTTGAAGGTAAAATAGAGTAACAAATTTTAACGATTCATAGAATACTAAAAACTGCCTCGGTGGCGTAGTGGTAACGTTTGCTGCTGTGCTTAAGGTCTCCGGTTCGATTCCCGGGTCGGCCCAAATATTTGTATGATCTGTAAATAGTTGTTTCGTTCATCAGCTCATCTGAATAGCTTGAAAGTGTACAACTACAGGTTTATACATACGTATTAAAGTGAAAGAATTGTCCTCTAACCCCTAACCATTGAGGAATTGTACCTTCCATTATCAGCTCACCTAAATAAATTAAAAGAATACGACTACCACGCAATAATATAGGTAACACGCAAACATTTGATATTTAAAGAATTATTCTCCAACTTCTAACTGTTAAGGAATTGTATCTTCCATCATCGGCTCATCATCATGAAATGATGACAAACATATGCAAATATTGAAATACTTTTGAAAATATGTGATAAACATTATGTTTTCATCAATATAATTGAATAAAGTCGAAACACAATGTGGCTACTCTAAATCGTTGAGAAGTTCCCTTAACTGTTCTTCGTCTTCATTATTAGACCGCTAATGATAGTTACAACTATTCTAGGTGTGAAGTTCTCATCAATACAAATTAAACAAGCCAAAACACAAGGCAACTGCTATAAATCGTAGAGGAGTTCCCTCGACTATCTTTCGGCTCCATCATCAGATCGACTCCAGACCTCCATTAAATTGTAGTGCATTCAAATATTTTATTAAAAAAATTACAAATGCACTAGTCGCCCCTACAAATTTCGAAGGTTCCCCTCGATTTCTCTGGGATGCCATGATCAGATCCTAGTTTCCTTATCATGGTACCACCGTCGGGACATCTCCTTTCCAACAAAAGAAAAATCATCAAAATCGGTTCATAAATGACGAAGTTATGCCCGAACACACATAAAAAAAAAAAAAAAAAAAATATATACGGTCGAATTGAGAAACCTCCTCTTTTTTTTGAAGTCGGTTAAAAAGAGATCTTTTTTTCTAAGTATAAAATATGTGTAAAGTGTGAATTATAAAATGGCCGATTCGATTCAAGGAGTGTACATTTTTATCATATACCAGTAGAATTTGATTTCAATATGATAGATTGATTTACTTTATGATTTAGAACTATTTCAAGTTTGTAACTAATTTTCGAGCCGTGAAAGTTTTTGACTTTTATAGAAACTTTTTTTATAGAGACATACATAATAATGAGTTTATTAGCATTATTCACAAGAGCTTGTTTTAAAATAACATGACCTTGGCTTTTACGTATTATTTTAGTTTCATGCAAAATGTCTCAAAGAGTCCAATAGTCCTCATGACTAGTCCAAAATTCATTCGTCTTTTAGAAGTTTGTTCGATTTACTTGTTTTTAACGCGTTTACTTTAGAAAGGATAAAGTAGAATTAGGTTCTAGGCTTTTTACATAAGCAAAGTTACCTACAAATATTAAGTACGGTCGGTAGACAGAGGTAACGACTTCGGGAATACCGATCCTTCCTAACTTATTTAATAAAATGTATTTTTTTGTCAGTCTTTTCAGCAAATTTTGTTGTTTATGATTCTCGTAAAAAGGATGTTGTGTAATGTTGATGCCAACGTATTGTCAGATAATATTGAATTTTCAGTAATCGATTCTCAAGCTGATAGTCAAAAATATGGTTGAAATATAAAACTATCTTATAATTTATTTTTATTATGTTCTAAACATGTCACTGTAATCTCACAATTACCATATTTGTTTAGTCCTTAATAAAACAATAACTATATTTTTCTGAGCAATAATCTCATTACATTTGTCTGTGCGGAAATCCCCCTGGATATCACTTACAGGTGGTTAAGTCAGAATCGAATTATCACTCTGCCGAGCGCGAGAGACTTCCTGCTCTAATAGACGCGACGAAGTCCCGCCAGTGGTTCACACATGCCGGATACTCGGCACCAAGGTAGTAGAGTCACGCTGATTTCAGCACGAACGGGCCGGCTCGACCGGGGTGGTACTACCCTCGCACAGAAAATCAACGTAAAATGACAGCGATCATGCTGTCGTGTTTCGTTGGTGAGTGCGAGACCGGAGGCCCAATGATGCAGTAGCATCACTAGCCCGCCATGGTGTGGGTCACCATGTTGCATTGTTGCATTGTCTGCATTCGCAGTATGGTGACCACCACTCTTGGATTCTACTCATGCTTTCCATCAGGCAGAGTAGAGTCATTTTGGCAGGGTCAAACATAAAAAAAAAAAAAAAAAAAAAAAAAGCGTGTGGAGTAATATGTCTATGCCAGTCAGGTCATTGCAATGGTGATACATCAACAAAACCCGGACTCAGGTGTAGGCTCCTTTCAAATCAGACACAGGTGACTTCCGAAGCATCCTTTCCCAGTGGTTACCTGCGTCAGCCGATATGAGAGGGTCCCGTAATTCCTCTTGAACCGATCCTCCATAACGGGTGTTACCGGAGCAATAAAGGCGTTCCAGCGCTTGGTTGCCCACGTCGTTACTTCCCTTTCACGAAGAGGAACAATGCCACCCCCATAAACGAATGAGTAAACCGACTACTCAAGGTAAAAACATTATTGAGTCCTACTTCAAATTATTTCCAAATAATTACTACCCTAAATGTAAGACTTTTTTGGTCCTTACAAATTAAGTTATTGAAATCACGCTCATGATATTATTGTAAAGTATATCTCAACGCCTTTTAGCATCAATACGGATGTCATAAATAATATTTTCTAACAATCCGCACCACCAACAAAAGCGCTGTAGTTATCGCGTTTCACATAAATAATGGCATTTTGTATTGAAATTTGGTTACGGCACATTTTACTGAAAGGTAAAGCAAATTTTCTCAAACCTTACGTTAGTATTATCTTTCGAACACTCAGCTGCGAAACGTAGTATTTCATTTCCTTTTTTGTTAATGCTTAGTAATTTCGTGTTGTAATTTTTTGAGCCTACAAGACAATTATCTTTTAGCGTCCGAAGCAATAAAACCTACAGACGTAGGTATGATTTTTAGTGTTTGGTTGTCCTCCATCTTTAAGGGGATTTATTTTCCTTTGAAGTACAAATTAGCTGAGGAGACATCAACTTTCTTAAAATAACGAAAAGCATCTGAAGTTTCATAAAGTTACTACATTGATTGCACGTCTCATGATTTAGATTTTTTTCGTCCTGATGGTGCACTGATTCACTGAGTTTTGAATAAGTTACATAGTAGAACTTTATTAATTGACGGGCCTGTAGGTTTAGTAGTTAGACATCGTGACTGCTATGCCAGATGAAGTAGATATTCTTAACCAAGACAAATGTTTGTATGATGAACATGATCGTTTTTTCTGTAGGTTGAAATTAATCGTGGATGTAGAAATACATAAGTATGTTTATTAGGAGTAAAATTACCTAGTACAGCGCTGCTTATTTCGAATTCAGGGTTGCCATGTGTGAATTGTCTGAGATTATATTATCGGAAAGAGTAAGATGGTAAACAGTTATTATTAAGGTTCAACTGTACAATTCAATTTATATAGCATTAAAAAAAATTTTTTTTCTCTATCTTTAAACCAACTGTTTTGTATTTTAAAATTATTGTTAATTTATTTTCTTTTCTATTTTTCTATATGTGTAATAGAATCTCAGTGAAGGAGAAATAAATGAACAAAGGTTTATATTTAAAATTTACACAAAGAAACATTAACTCCCAATAAATCCTAAAGGGACTGTTTTGGACAAAAACTTCAGAATAGATCCCGAGAGGATTCAAAAAGGGATCCTAGTCGACAGGGTTCGTTCAAACTGATACCACTTATTTAAATGGAAGTACTTTTTACCTACTGTTGTATATGCATACATAACTTTTTTATATATAGACATCAAGTACTGACAATATTTATAAACATTCATTATATAACAAAGGTACTTCGTGTATTCATACGGTTATTTTTTTAGTTCAGAATCCAAATCTTAATTGTATACAGTTGACTAGCTTTTGCCTGAGGCTCCGCTTGTATGTTTGTCGATTATCATGGTAATTAGTAGACTATGTTCTTTTTCAAGAATCATAGTTACTCTAGTAGGTGCAACTTTTTAGCCCAGAGTTATTATTCAGACAATTATCAATTTTATGCGATCGTGCAGAGTTATATTCACCTCATCTGACGACATCTACTTCGGATATAAGCTAACCGATAAATATCTCATAATATTAGGAAGAGATGACGCACCTTCTTCTTAAGTACAAAACATTTTACATTATACCATTCTCTAACAACCTGTGTATATAATTGGATACCTATACATATAAATCCTAAACACCAACGGATCCGTATCAATCAAACTACATCTTTAATAATAAACCCAATAACCTAAACCTGATACTTTCATTACCCTTCCTTCATCCCGTATCAAGAGAAAAGCCTCTACGGTAATCAACTATTAATACCACCTATACCCTGAATTGAATACCGTATCCTAACGTATTTCTAATAAAGCCGAACGAAATAAATTACAAGGGATAAGGACGGAACCATCGGTCATTATAATCCTGTGCAGATATCAATGACAGTAAGCTCGACTGAAAAATTAGAGTGGCGACTTATAATCGATAAGTGAAGAATGAAATATCGATTAAGGGCTTCTTACAACTAATTTTGGCTGATGAGATATTTTGTAAAACTAGAAGATGGAATGTAGTTGGGAGTCAGTCAGAGAGTATTAGGTATTTTTCAATTTACTAATTATGGATGGAAGTGGATAGTTGATAATAGTGTGATAGACAACGTAAGAGAGGATAAAAAGAGATAAACTTTAAATTGACGAATGATGAACAAGACGGGAAGAAAAAACATTACTTGGATGGCAAATAAATTTGCGAAGAGGGTAGTAAATTTATGATTTTTAATACATACACATTATATGTAGTAAATATACAACTGTATAGCAACGTGAAAGTTCCACCAGTAACAAGATAACAGTTCCTAGTAAGTTAACGCTTATATTTTCATATTCAATTCATGCAATATGTGTAGCTAAATACACTAAACGATTATTTGTAATATTTTATTTAAAAATAATTATGAAACTTTAATATTTATATATACTACTACAGTAAACTATAATTCAAACATATGTATTATCATCTACTTTTTTGCATCTATTTATTGCATTTAGTCTCTTAAAAGGCTTCTTTTAACTCAGGAAATAGTAATTATTCCACTAATTCCATTGTCATTATTCGTACACCGAGAGCAAAATGGGCTTCATTCGGAACATTTATTTATATGAAAAACAGATATAAGTGTAATTTAATTTTAAATCGATAGACTCTAGTATTACACATACTCAATACAAATATCTCCTCTTGCCACTTTTGATATTGACAGGGTGGGTTTGTATAGAGGTTTTCTTATCCTTACAGTGCTGTTCTCGGCTCTTACGACACCCATGGAATGAACATAGGTGGTGATACTCCGTATTCCTATTGTGGCGACTTCCACATACAGCGCAATCAAGAAAATAACATGACAGCGCCATCTACCGAAGATACACTGAACTACGTAATAACATACAATGGGAAGAAACTACCAATCCTGCATCGCGCAATAGTTCTCGCGTCTATAATCACATATACAACGTCCCGACATCCACCGTTGGGCATTGGCCCGCCAGGCATGATCACCTCGCCTGGTTGGAGGATTCTCCCTTTGTGCTGGAGGGACATTACAGCCGTTTCTCTACTGTGTTGACCCCGACATGATTGGAAGCAACCTTCGAAGGAGCAGATTCACAGCAGCAGCATGACCACGCCACCATCATGTTCACTTCCACAGCAAGTCTTAGCCATCCAGCAACCTCGGTCTCCACAGGGATTCACCATACGCAGGAAGCGACCACTCCAGCCTGGTTACCCCTACGGCCTCATCAGCATTTAGGCACAGCACACTGCAGCTATGGTTCATGTAACCAGAGGATATCTCTCCCGTCTATTATCACTACACGGAGAAGAAACAATATGAATAATAACTTTTTGAAAAATATAGAAAAAACATCACAGTTAACTTTCAAACCTTTAACAAAATATATCTTTGTTAAGAAATTCTTAGAAAGTAAATAAAGAGTTACCTAATAGTATTATCGTTTATTACCAGTCTCGTTTCGAACAGAAAATCAATGACTCATTAAAAAGTTAGTGACTTCCTGCTTTATAGAATCACTTGGATGTCTTTTGATTAACACTTGTCAATAACATTTTCTCAGTATTACTCAGATGTAGAAACTGAAACTCAGAGAGCATGTTAAGCCGTTGGCCCCGTTTGTCATGATCATCTATGACAAACGTCATAGGAAAGACATTGCCCTCAAATATACTGACAACTAGTTCAACCTTCTAATTCCGTGCGGCCTCAGAGTTGCAGGGGTCCGATTCCAGTCACTTCTACTGAAATATCAAGTAAACCAAACTGGAAATTTCACATTGGGTGGACTGGATTTACTTAGAACAACCATAGAAAAAGTGCTTAAACACATCTCAGATAACGACATATGATTCCAGGATTATCCTCATTATCTGAGATGTTTGAGGTTATTAATTTATCGCCACGAAATACATTATATTTTTAAATGGTATATTATAATATATTTTGTGTAGATTTAGTATTATTTAATTTTTGTTTGTATGCGGTATACCAAAGTAACATTGAAATTATCTTTATAGAACCACAAGAACGGAATAAAATAATCACTAGATTTTTTCTTATATTGTAATAAAAATATTCAAACAATTTCTATTTCGCCTTTTTGCAGCATACAATGAAACTCATGAAATTAGCTAATAAGTATCCTGGTCACATTCTGAGGAAAAAGTACCGCTATTGTCACACTTGGTCGACATAAGCAGTCGCTATAACAATAAGCTTTTATACTTAGAGTTATCACAGAAATGCTTTTACTGGATTTTATGACACCAATCCAGACGGAATCACTTCTGAAGATAAGTAAAGGATAATATAATAAGTGTAGGAAGTGTCTCATGTTTTTCTTTTCTGGTTTAGCTTTGAACTTGAAAAACTTAATCAAAATAAACATTAAGGGACAGTTCTTTCATATATAGGAGCCTTGCAAAGTAATTCTACTCTGCCTGATGAACCTGCCAGAAACCTAGAGTAGTGATCACCATAGACCACGAATGCAGACAATGCAGAATGGTGACCTCCGCATCATTTACCTAGCATTCACTAACGAAACTCATCGAGTTTGATCAGTTCCTGATAAACCTTCACATGTATCCGCATAAATTCCGATCCGTATAACATTAGATGACAGATAAAGTTGCTGATATATAATGGTTATCTAACTTATTTGTTTTTATCTCGTAAAACTCGTGAAACCAAAGTCTGTAGTTATACGGCAGTGAAATAAATAATAGTAATAATTCATATATACTTTTTATTTTCTTTTACTTTGTTGTCTTTAGTTAAAAATGGCAAAAAAAAATTTTTGAAGATGAAATATTTGCTATTCAAATATTATTGTAAAATGTTTGAACAAATATTTTTACATCTTACATATAAATAAATATTTATAAATATTTCGGATAAATAATAAATAAATATTTCGGACATCTAAACACACAACGCCATCTAGTCCCAAGATAAGCAGAGCTTGTGTTATGGGGTACTAGACAACTGATACAAATACACATATACTTTTTTTTTTTTTTTTGTAAATACATACATATTATAGATAGAACACACCCAAACTCCGAAACAAATATTTGTAGATCATACAAACACTTGGTCCGACCCGGGAATCGAACCCGAGACCTCATGATCAGCAGTCGCTCACGCCAACCGCGAGACCAACGAGGCAGTCAACATAGCTATGATACATAACTTTAATTCTCGCACCACTTGTTGCTCTTTTGAGTATTGATTATTAGTTATTTAGTTTTAAATTTGTGTTTTGTGGCGTACCTAAGATACAATAGTTTTTCACACGTATTTTCTTTTGAGAAATCTTCGAGAGATGCATACGAAGTTTAACGGGTAAGCGGGCGGGATTAATACAAGATTTGCCAAGAAAAAAAATGTAGGTAAATATCAGGGATTAGTACAAAATTTGTCTAGAAAAAATGTTGGGATTCTGAGATTATCCGAAAACGAATTGCAAGATGTACCTTGTATGTGATTTTGGGGTTTCTGAAAGATCTTATCCTTAATCATATTTTCAGTAAATTTAAGTTTTCTTCATCCTTCACCATTGAATTGCGACGGCACGGAAATGTTAATTGCATAAAGTTTTGTTACTATTAACGACTTACAAATATATAAAATAGAATAGCGTTGAAATGTTTAGTAAAGCTACAGGGCTTAACGTAATGGTCTCTTACTCAGTATTTCTTGATTAGTATTGCGTTTTCACTAGATTTAGTGATAAGTCAGGTGTAAAGAGATGTTATTACAGGTTCTTTTAGTATTTACGTACTTAGTCTCACAGGTATCATAGTTATTCGTTTACTTTAGTTATTTTTAAATTACTAACTTTATAATCCTTAGTAGTCTAAGCGAAATCAGGTACTTATTTGATAGTAGTTAGGTAGGTACATCCACACTAGTAATACTATAAATTCGAAAGTATCTCTGTGTGTCTGTTACATTTTCACAGCTAATCCACTGGATCGATGTCAATAAAATTTGGTATGGACAGACACTTTGATTCTAAGGAAAGTGTATAGGGTACTTACTGCGATGACCGATAAACAATTTACAGTGTTCATTTCTATAATCATTTCAAATTGCTATTCCATGTTTTTCATGTATTCCGTATTTGAAACTCAAATTCCATGGTTTCCTTGGAACCCCCTCTTATCCAATTAAGAGGGGTTCTTTTACACTTATTTATTAAACATAACAAACTAACACTATCAATTTAGGACTTTTCATCCTGTAAAAGTTAATCTCAAACTGACCATTCGGACGTTCATCCACTTTCTAGTTTCATGTGGCTTATTTTAGACTAGCTGAACCCCGCGGTGTTACCCACTGTTATTGTTATCAAAAAAAGTAACCTTAGTTACTCCATGGATCATCAGTACCTGCCAGTGAAAGTCCCGTCAAAATCTATCCGGCCGTTCCAGAGATTACCCGGAACAGACAGACAGACAGACAAAATTTTTTTTACCTACTTTTTGGTATGTATCGTGTATACATACATAATGCATTTCGTAAAAAGCGGTAGTTTTAATATTACATACAGACACTCCAATTTTATTTATTTGTAAGGATTTCCGAAAAGCAACTCGTTGATAGCCACTATTTTGATACAAAATATAACCAAACAGTTTGCAATTAAGTTTATAACAGAACTAACTGAACCCCGCGGTGTTACCCACAGTTATTGTTGTACCGCGAGTAAATACATATGCATTTAGTAAAAAGCGGATATTTTAATATTACAAACAGACACTCCAATTTTATTTTATTTGTATAGATTACGTTTGCTATTCATCCTCTGGATGACATAAGGGCCGTCTAATGGAGGAAAATAGGCAGGACAAAGTACTTATAAAAATAACTTGAATCAAATCCTATACTAAACTGTCGAGGCAGGGTGGTATACATCACTAAACCATCTTTTTACGGAGAAACTTAAGGCGCGTATTAACTTTGATTAGTGCGAGTGCAGGTGTAACACATCATTGGTAGAAAATACGTGTGGACCGCGAATTCACTGTCCACACGTATTTTCTATCAATTATCGATTACCTGCACTTCACACCTGCACTCGCGCTAATCAAAGTGAATACAGGCTTTTAATTCAGCAGAAAACTACTTTTGACACATATATGACAGATTATTACATCTTTGTCTGTGAAGATTTATAAAGAATACACAGTATTACTTCTTTGGCTTTATAGAATTACTTTATTTAATTTTATTTTAATTAACAGTTTTATTGACAAAGTTTTTTCTTGGTACAACTTATATAGAATCCAAAATATGAAACCATGAATAGCTAAGAAAATGAAATTGTACACTGAATTGATGAATAATGACTGCGTTGTCACAGAAGCATGCAATGTGAAATGCGCTCCATACAGCTGTTCAGTGCGAAAGTGCATTTTCAGGTCATCCATATTGTCTGTATTCTCGAGAGCGTAAAACAGACATATATTTATATTCAAATTTGCTGTACTTTCGAATTTGACAGCCTATAAATAGGATTTTATTGCTTTAGATGTGTTAGGAAATACAGAATACTGTGAGATATCAAATTCAACTGTATAATATATTGACTGCACGAACTGCACAGTGGTTTAAGAGGTCACCACGCTTTTTGTACTGCGTTTAGTGCTGTGGATTCAAACCTTACATAGGACAATTAAGTGTCATTTATAAATTGTTGTTCTGAGACTAGGTGTTCTTTGTGTCCGTTTCATTTCTCGTTGGTCTAGTGGTTGGCGTGTGCCACTGCTGATCATGAGGTCTCGGGTTTGATCGAGTCGGTCCCAAGACCCTCATTATTACGTTTTTGTAATTTTGTTAATATCTTTGTTTTTTGACTTCTATTATTGTAGAGTTTTGCTAAAATTACTTCATCATTTATATTTTGAATTATTTTTTGGTACTTTAAAGTATTTCTATTTTCATTGTTACCTTTGACTTTGTTTGCTTAGTTGATATTTTTTAGTTTTTTCTTACTGTAACTCCTGTAAATTAAGGAGCACACCAGCACAATACACCTTCAATTAGTTACTGTTTATAATTGTGAAGAATAATTTGTTGGATATTCTAATTTAATAAAAAATGTAATTTGGCTGCACAAGACCGATTGTTGTGGCAAATTTGGGAGAGTCAATATTCAACATTTTAAGTATTTAAGCTGAGACGATTATGATAATATAAAAAGGGGTAATAAACGATGAACAGTTACCGCCTCTATACTTTTGAATAATTATTCTTTGATGTCAGTAAAACTAAATTTCATATTGGGTCTTCTAGGTATAGAAAATCTACTATAAATAACTTTAGTTCAAGCCCGTGGAACGGTCTACGAAATACTACAAACAATATTATCTATTAATTATATGTTTTTCGTGCGACGTTAGTTCACGATGAGTTTCGAAACTAACTGACAAAATTTTTAGCCTTCTTTTAAACGTCTGGTTTGTTGGCGTACCTAAGATATAATAGTCAACATCACGCTTAGCTTGGAGCCTTGGACCAATAGGAGTCGAGAATTATTGAAAGGAGATGCAGATAAAGTTGCATAGGTCAGTTAATATATAATAAATTTGTACAAGAATTTCAAATTAAATTTACGAAGTAATTTATTTGTAACTTACTAATTTCTTTCTTTATATCTTTACATATGTATATATCTTTATATATATATAATATATTTATATACTCCTGGACTCCTATTGGTCCAAGGCTCCTTATATCAAAAAGTGAGTGAAACCTTTCTAAATGTAGTTTTCACGTGGTTCTTACTTTTGCCAGACCCACTGTCAATTAAAAAAATACGCTCTATTGTTGTAATTGGACTTCTAACATTTCAAAATTATTGTTGTTTTATTTTAAATATATTTTAATTGGTTATATGAAACAAGATACTACACTCGTCTTTTTTAAATTACTTAGTGTATAATTACAGAAAAATATGAAGACAATGTTTTTAATTTTACATTCAAAGACTCGCGTCTTCAAGGATACAGATTATTGATTTTAAACAAGTACTTTTATAAATGTTTACTTTATTAAAGTGACTCGATTTTGCCTGCATATTTGAGTTAGTTGCAAATTTATAACATTAGAATGTGTATTACACCTCGAAAAATAAAATTTACTTTGTACATTATAATTGACTATACAATTATTTAAATTAAACGTTATTTTTCTATATCAACAAAACTAAGTTATCGTAAGGCCTATTTTTTTTGGCTTTAAATTTTGTGAGCATAAACTTTAAGCTACACTTATAAGCTTTCTGGTGATTTGTCGTTTACATTTCCTATTAAACTTGGCTTTGTGGAGGAACGAGTGTCATGTCCCTCCAACACAAAGGGAGGATCCTCCAACCAGGCGAGGGTGATCATGCCTGGCGGGCCACTGCCCAACGGTTGATGTTGGGAAGTTGTATATATGTTAATCGGCGTGAGAAATCTTATTGTACGATTCAGAATTGGTTCTGTTGTGTACTCCGTGTCGTGTCGTCACACCGTAGTTCGGAGTAATTCTGATCGATGACGCTATAGCAAGTTGCTGTTGCGCTGTATATGGAAGTCGCCACAGCTTCTTTAGACATCAATAATACTGGTTGTTGTTATAGCATTTTGTACATGTATATAAGATTACGTGATAAATATCCAGTTGGAATAACAAACTAAAGAGTATTTCTTAGTTCGTATGTTAAAATGTGTAAATTATTTATAAAACATATTTGCATCAAACTTTTAACATTGTTCTTATACTAAAATTATGTAATATTAAAATTCTCCATAGTACGTAGTACCTAATTCGAAAAAATAAAACTACAAATAATATTTAATATGTAAGTAAATCTTTTACAGATATTTTTAAACATCGAACTTTAAAGCTAGAAGGCGCCGGCATTTCCTCAGAGGCGCTTTTTTAGTCCGTGAACATTGAGTAAATAAAATATCGCATAGATATAAATAAATATATCTATGCGAGTATAAAGTATAGAGTCTGGGTTGGCCTTCTGATAAAAGGACCATAGGTTTGAGTCGTCCATACAGACCGCATACGAGCCTCAGCCACCGTCTTACCTAACCATTATTAGTCATATCTTAATAGTCAATCATACCTCTTTTGTAGTTTTTAGATAGCAAAAAAAATACATTTAGACTAAATGATTACCCTTCGGTTCATTAGAAATGGAAACCAAATACTGAATACTTAACTATAGAGACTCTTAATCTGAATATATTTTTATTAAAAGAATTAGACGTAGAAAATCATTACCTTCAAGAACATTTAAAGTCTTAACAGACTGTCATCTTATTTTACTTGAATTACTATATGTCCTTTCATCTTCCGTAGTTAACATTGAAGTATTACTTGAAACTAAATACTCTTAAAACAAATTATACCGAAGTAGGATTTATAAACAACTAGCTGACCCGCTCAACTTCGTTTGCATTTCTCCATAAGAAATATTTTTTTCCCATTATCCCAATATTTTCGGTTGATATCCGGATCCTATTGGTCGTAGAGTAATGTTACGCAGCTTCAAACCTTTCTCGCTAAAGGGCTATCCAACGAAAAAATAATGAGCAAAATCGGTTCAGCCAGTCACGCGTGAGGTCTTGACCAAGGCAAATAGGGATTCATTTTTATATATATAGTATATAGATGTTCAGAGTTTATTTACAAGATATTTAGGTCAATAATTCACTTCATCTGAGTATCACATATTTGACCCTTATTAATATTAGAATCAGTTTAACATTTTGTTGTATTGATCCTCCATCTATTTACATATTTGATTCTGCAATCCATTGATGAGGTGTTCTCCTAGTGAATCAACATTCTCAGACTTTTTGAGCACATAGTTTCAATCATATTCTAGCTTACCTTACTATATTATCTCTTCTACTTTCAAAAAAATATCTACCTTTATCGTCTAGTTTGTTCTAGTTCTGTTCTTCATTTCCAATAAGAATTATTGCAAAGTCACGCGGGCAGTTTAATAAGTTAGCCAAAATATTGTGCAGGATTGCGCCAATGAAGATTATTCTTTATTCTTAAAAAAACAGTTCTTAGTAGTTAAAACTAACGCAATACTCTACGCTGAATGCTTATTGCGAGCCGCTTCAACTAGAGTCCGACTGTAGTTTGGCAATACCTTCATGAATATACCTTTTATATTACTTACGAGTCGGTATTAAAATATTCCACAGAGACGTGAATGGTTTTCCTAAAATTAATATTCCCTTATTTTAACTTGATTAGATATAACCAAATAATGAATTCTGGTTTTCAACTTGTCTTTTTGTTTAAATCAAATCGTATAGTTACGTAAACTTTGTGCGGTCAGGTCGATGCGTGTGTTAGTTACAAAAGTCAGGCCATTTTCTCACCAAAGACACACGTATGGCAATCGATCTACGCCGTCACGAACATCTGTGACATTCTATAACAACCAGGCCTACTGTAATATATTTTTATAGTATCGTATCGTACCAAAATGAATATCAAATTGGTTCGCACACAGCCAATGTCTTTTATAAATCAAAAACTCTGAAGTAGTAACGTTTTTACATTTATAGAAAAGATTCATAAAAGTTGAATTTGCACATTAAAATAGGAATCTGCGGGATTGCTACCATGTACCTTTTTGTTTGTGAGTATCCGATATTTCAGTTACTCCGTGATCATGGCGCTTGCAACAGCGCAGAAATATCGGATACTCACAAACAAAAAGGTACATGGTAGCAATCCCGCAGATTCCTATTTTAATGTTACTGACCATGAAAGTTTAAAACAATATATTGAATTTGCACAATTTATACTTAAGCACACTATTCAAAACTTAAACTCAAATCAATAAACATAGTATATTTTTTATATTTTATTGTTTTTTTACAAGTAAGACTTCTGTTTTATATTAATGCTAAAGTAGGTAGCTTACGTAAACTAATAAAATATAAAGTGATTCGGAGAGAGCAAATTTCTTTTGAGATTTCTTACAGCTTTTTCGTTTTACTTTATAAGTGCCACAAAAAATATTCGCCTTGGTTTACTCTTAATACACAATATTGCGACACGGAATTAGAATTCAAAATACTTCAGTACCATTTTAATTTTCTACAATCCGTCTTATATTGAGCATGAAATAAAAATTCCTTTTTTAATGTTAACGTCATGGTGTAGGTACTTCTAAAAGTAATCCTCAACTCTAGCGTGACCTACGACCCAGTTTGAAGATACGATCTGGCAGAGTGGCACCCTGTTTAGTATAACCTCCATAGCAGTAACACCTTTTTATTCCGTGACGCACACCTCTTGTCATATACAAACTACTGACGTAAGTACACTGCCGACCCAAAAGTTTCGGGTAAAATATTATTTGTATGAAATTGTTTTAAAAGTTTCGTTCCACTTACCAACTTAAATGATTACGTGAAGAAACATTAAATATAATGAGAGAGGAAAATACATTGTTATAAAAGTCTTTACGATCATTGGGATAGAAGATATAGATACCAAGATGAATCGAAGTCATTATCGAAGTCAAATCAATTCATCTTACTTTCTAGACTTTTCAACGAAAAGATTGACTAGAAAATCAGACCAATCTAATTGATATCCTTATTACAAAAATTTTCTTCAAAATTTCAACAGAGGTAGCTTTATTACTTATGTGAACCAAACTTTTACCAGTGTATTTTTAATACCATAATGACTTTATGTTCTAACGGTTAATACAAAATTCTATTAGTTTTATAGAGATTGAGCCTGGAAAGTGGAGCACCGAGTCCACTTTAACTTTGATTAAGTAAGTAAGATAGATCTATAATCAGCAACCGATGATTTTATAATTATTAATTGATTTCCTTTTTTTTTAATTTGAGCTATGCCAAAATTACTCTCATCTGGCTGATGGGAAGCATGAGTAGATTCTAAGAGTGATCCTCAATGCGAATAAGGACATTGCAGCATGGTGACCTACACTAAAGCCGCCTAGTGAGATGCTTTTTTACGTCCCACTTCTATTTCTTTTTGGAAAACTTTACATGTAATACGTTTAAAGTCTTTTATAATTTAATATTTGGACACAAAGTAGACTATTAAACGAAATTATATTCATTAAACGAATATTATAGAATTAGTTGCTAGTAAGCTAGCTAAGCTTTAGATACTATATACAGTAGTGATGGTCACAGAAAATGGTCGACAGTGTACTTACGTAATATATGAAAGTCGAGCATAAGGCAGTCTACGCTGAGTGACACTCAACTGTGCGTGACGCGTGACGCCATTTCCTTTTTTTTACTTTTACGCAACACTGACTTCATGTTTTTATAAAGCTCAATAACTTTAAAATTCTGTGAACGAATTATATTTTTCTTATAAAGTGGACAAATTTTTCATAGTTAAATGAAAATATCTCCATAGATTGTTTCAAAAAAAATATAGAGTTTTAAATTTTATATTTAAATCATAGTTACTGCAAAATGTATCAAAATAATAATATTTCTGGTAAAATTCTAATTAGTCATGATAAATTATATTATTAGCCACGAGTTTTTCAAAGTTTTATTACACAAATCAAAGCCAAAAAACATCTACAGCGAAATTATGACGCACTACACTTGATGAGATTTTATAACTCCATAAATAATATTCTGACTTTTATAATTAACTCTTTATTCGTTCTAAAAGTAAAATGTATTACGAGTATTTAGGGGTAATGTTCGTACGACTTTTATTTTACGCCCGTTTATTTGACATTAAAATGTAATGTTAACATAAAATTGCACTTAAATTTTGTCTACATTAATGTACATATTCAATGGTAATAAATTCTTTAAATATTGACTTTTGTAGTTTCAGCATTAAATTTCACTAAGACAGCTGACAAAAAAGGCAGGTTTACCAATTTTAGAAGATTTATTACTAGGAATGTTTAGCATATTAAACCATGATAATATTGTTTTAATTGTCTGCCTCGTTTCTTTAGCCGTTAGTGTATGAGACTGTCAATCAAGAGGTTTCGTGTCCATTCCGAGGCTAAAAGTTTTGTTGATTCTTTTTACAAGAAATTCATAATAACCACCTGGACTATATAAGTGTAGCAGTGTTTCCCTCCCGTTTCTTAGAGAGCACGTAAAGCCGTCGGTCCAGGTTGATATAAAATTCAATGGCAATTATTACTGGGAAGTCAGTGCCCTCAAATATACGGACAAATAGAGTACAGCCTTCAAATTCAGTTCGCCCTCAGGGTTGCGAAGGTCCGATATCAGTGGAAAAATTGGCATTCGGATAAACTAGAAGTTGAAAATGATGATGTTTTTTATGTATATGTGGAGATGCAATAAATACAAGTTTACAATCACTTTTATTTGTCTGTTTTTTTATAAAACTAGTACTTAGTATCACAAAATTCAAAAATAAGAAACCTGCCACATCACACACAAGGCTGTATTATGCCTAGTTGACAGCAATAGGCCAGGTTATTACGATTATGTTTTACGTTTATCTATGATATTTGATTGTAACGGGAACTTAACTTATATTTCGAAAAATGTAAGCACCTCTACCCGTTTGTGTGTAATGTTATGTATGTGTGCGTGTGTGTCTAAATATTAAATGTTTGTAATTGAAATAATGTAAATAAAAGCCTTGCACATTTTTTATGGAACAACTTCTTGGAAATCGTTATTCGTGGCTTTATAATTTTTTTAATACGAAATATGTTCTAAATTATCACTATAATGTCATATATTACTGATGTCTATAGCATTTCCTCAAAATACTACCAGTAATAGGTATTGCTTCAATAAATGCCATTGGATTTTCATCGAAAATGGAATATAGCCTCCAAATGGAATTGTATCCGATAATGAAGATTAGTTTGGTGTAACTTCTCTATCTCTGTATACCGTTTCAAATCTAAAACTAGTTTCAGAAATATAACCATTTCTGTTTCGACAAGTCTAACGTAGAGCTTTGTTTCAAAAGTACCATATTTATATAACAGTGTTGAGTAAATCCGCCTGCTATAAACCTAGTGTTTGAAAATTAAAAAAATAAACAATCTAGAACACGTTTGCTAAAATGGCTCGTTGTTGCAGTGCTTTTAATATGAATTGTATTTTTTCATATCCAATATTTGTGATTGCGAAACATAAACAATAATAACAGAATATGTACTCATAAAACTGTAGATAAATAGAGTTGAATCGCATTCAATTGAGTCTAACTGCCGAAGAAAGAAGGAAAAAGTGTTCCTAATATGAGCCACGCTTCGGCATGAATGGGCCGTCTCGACAGGAATGATACCACGGCCTCACAGAAAACCGGTGTAAAATTAAATAGCACTTGCGCTGTGTTTCACCGAGTGAGTGAGGATACCGAAGGCCCAAGCCCCAACCCCTCCCCATACCCTTTTCCCCATCCCGAAAAAGGTCGGCAACGCACTTGTGACGCCTCTATTGTTGGTGATGTTCATGGGCGGCGGTAATGGCTTACGATTAGGTGATACGTCTGCTCGTTTGCCACCTATACCATAAAAAAGACAACTTAAAAGATTGATTAAAGTGTTAAGGAGAAAATTCCTAATCAATTACTTTTTTCTCACAATTAATAACTTCGTATTTCTTTTTTTTTTTTTCTTTTAATTATGGTTGAAATTATTTATTCATTTAAGTTTAATTATTTTCGTGAATAAACATATACTCAGAAAACAATAATTCATTTACACAGGGCTTAAGTTGCATCCATGTGTCTATCAACAACCCGTAATGTCCCACTACTGGGATCGGGTTTCCTCTCAGGAGAGGTTTAAGGCCATACGTCCTCACGCTGGCCGAGTGCGGGTTAGGGACTGGCAAAACTACGTTGTGGCTACGTTATCTTGCCGTTGGATGTTTTTAAGCCGCCCAAAGGCCTCCAACTAAGCTTCTCGACTGTTATCCTAGGATAAAAACTGGGACCGACTGCTTAACGTGACCTCCGAATCACGGAGACGCTCATGGTTTAATGCTACCTGCGGTCATCCATCCAGATACTGACCGCGCCATCGTTGCTTACTCTCAGTTATATTTTCTAATCACGGAGTGCAACTGGGCTATCAGCGCATCTATGTCATAGAGACGGTAAGTTTAATTTTTTGAAGTTCATTCGAATGCCTGCCAAAGTGACTCCACTTAGCCTGATGGAAAGCTTGAGTAGTCCAAGAGTGGAGGCCACTATACTCATTGTGAAAACAGACAGTGCAGTAATGCGTCTGACACTATGGCTGCCTATTGAGGTGCTACTTGTAAAGTAAATGATAATTAAAAATTTAATAGAAATTCTAAATCGTTTAGTTTCGAAAGAATACCATGACTGACTGAAAATGTTGAACATTTATAGACCATGAAATTTAGTAGTAGTATTTTAATGTCGTTATTGAAACAACGATATAAACTTGTTTTAAACTTTTTTACTGTAATAGATGTAGCTTTTACAATATTATTTGTTTTAGTTCCTCGTGCTAGCTATGTTACCCAAAACGCCATGACAGTCTTCCGGCCAAAACCTCCCACGCTCTTCCTGTCATTTCACCACAGATAAATTGATCTTATCTACTTCTAAAGTTTCGTCTTAAAAATAAATTTCGTGTTTCGTAAACACCAACAGTGAACAATGGGCAACTAACTTTATTTCTTATCAACAATTTACTTTGTTAAGTGTCAGTGCTTTGTTTTTGCAAATCTGTATTTGTATCAAGGACATTGTTTACGCGCAGGTAAGCATAAAGCTTTTAACATTTCTGGTTCGTAAACGAAGTTCATCGTTGAGTTACTTAAATGGTACTGTTGTTGTTTCAGTTATTGTGAGTAATTCAATTTTCTCGAGATTACTATTGTTTAACAAAAACGGTCATAAATTCTCAGACTTTTTGGTTACAGTTTACGAGTTCTTAACCGACAAATTCGAGTTATTTAAGTTACGCGGTGTGTGAAATTGACTTTTTCAAATTATTGAGGTTATATTATATGACCAATCTCTTCGACTGAGAGTAGATATACCAGATATACACCATATTTGGACTACCAAAAGAAATCTTTATAAAATTCCATTTTAATTATATTTTGCAGTAAACGCTTTTATATAGGCTATGAATACCGGTATAACTTTGGATGGTATTTTTTTTTTAACTTCTCTCGTATATTCTGAATTGCATGATAATTAGATCCACACGGGTTGATAATAATAATAAAAAAAATAGGTGCAAATGATACGTTTAACTTGGGGATCTGCACCTGGGCTAGATTAGAAATTAGTATCCCAGACATCAGCGCTCTTCCCTTAATAAGTCACACTATCTGTCTTTTACCATAAACATTGAAGTTCCATACATTATACAGTTTCTATAATAATATCTTATATAAATATATATAAAATATCCCACCCCAAATTGCAATTTGTGGAAATAGTGTTCTGTAGTGTGAAGACAGTACCCACAGATTAAGCAAACTATGTCTTACTTGGATCAACTATCACTAATTCCTTTATAAACTTATTCGCTTGAAAGTTCCCAAAAACTCTACGTTACCTACAAATTATTCAATAAAGAGACGAGTGGACGGTGAGTGCACGGGTGAACATATATGCATAGGCAGGACAATGTCTACCGTCGTCTGTTAGCACAGTTGTATAGGGGAACGTAGTAAATAAGGAAACAAAATACCTGGTTAAATAAACATGTGTGTGTTATTCTGGTAAGTATTACATTATTCGTTTGCAAATTATTATTGTTTTTAAATCGAATTGGGTTATTAGATTCAAGTTCGTCTGTTTAAAGGCCAATCTGTTAACATCCGATGAACTGATCTTTAAGAACTATAAGTTTGGTTTTAAAGTGAACTAAAAGTTATGATAGAAAGAACTTCTGCAAAATGAAAAAAAAAAAGAAACATTAGAAAAAATAATGTAATTAATGTCATTACTAAGTTACATATATTACGCAAAGATAATTTTTTGAGAGGAAACGCATTCATTAGTCTATTTATATTCCCAAACAGTACTGCGTTTTGTGTTTTCTTTGGTTAATAGAACCAATAGATTAATAGAAAAACTAAGTTTGAAGTCTATAAGTTTTCCCATACTAGATTGAATTTGATTTTAAGTCTCCTGCGATCCTGGTTCACTTTGATTTTTTTGAGTTGAACGACTGCCGAAATCCTGTTTAAGGCATAGGAAAAGTAATCCTAGTTATATTATAAACGCGAAAGTTTATAAGTATGGATGGATAGATGAATGTTTGTTTCTTTTTCACGTAAAAAGTACTGAACAGGTTTGGATGAAACTTTACTGTAATATAGCTTATACATCAGAATAACACACAGGCTACTATTTGCCGCAATAACGACACATACGCGGGCGGAGCCGCGGGCAACAACTAGTCTCCTATAATTTAAATACTCGTGCTTATCATTCTGCTTTAATATTCATAACAAACATTATGTTGATCTGATATTCTCCCTAAAATAAGACATATATTTTAAATATACGAGTATATTTCAGTTTAATGTTCTTAACGAAAATGTTCAGGAAGTTTTAACACCAGGTAATCAAAACCTCGTATATCTTTAATTACTGAACCTAGCTGTCGTATCAAATAAATTATAGACAGGTGAATATGACAGAACCATCTTAGTTTAATCTCTTCGTCGTTTTACTACACTCCCGGGAGTACCACAGCAGGATATTGGCTTCACCGATGCGACATGAGACGGAAAGTGATGGATGATTTAGTGCGAACCGAGACCATATGATAGTGTATCTTTCATATATTTACTTCTCAAGGAACATGTTTTTTTTTGTATATATTTGGGTAGGTACTACGTATGTTTCTATCATACTTTGTTGAATATTATGTACTCAAAATATAAAAAAAAATAAAAAACTGTCGTTCTATCTTTTTATGTTGGAGGTTTGTTGTGTATCAAGGAGTATTTTATACATATTAGAGTTACATAGAATCATAAAAGTATACTAGCTTTTACCGGCGGATCCGGCAGCGTGTATGTCGGTTATAGTAGTAAGAATTAGACAATGTACTTATCTCCCTACCCTTTTCCCAAATTTATTTGGGCTCGGTGTAATGTGTTTTCCTCCTCCATTCTCTTATATCACTCGTTAGTTTACTGCTTACTCCATTCCTGGCTATATCCTCTTTTATGTAGTCCATCCAATTTTTCTTTGGACGTCCTCTACTCTTATATCCATAGACTTTCATACTTAACACTTTCTTAACTACATTTTGCTCATCTCTACGCATCTCATGCGTGATGAATTAGCCTATGTACTTCCTCAAAAATCAAAGCATATCCATGCCGAATTTCATTGGAGTGCGTGTAGTGATTTAGCAGAGAAGACATAGCAAAGAGACGGCCAGAATTACTTTACAATTTACGATATTAGTAGATTTCATTCTGACGTTAGGCAGTCTGCTTCTATCCGCTACCGGCTACTTTTTTCAAATCATCAGTGTATTTGTTAGCATGCGATCTGCAGCAAAAGCAATAAAACTTAAACATGGAACCAGTTTCTTACTTATATCTCTTATTTACTTATAACTCTGTCTCTATGCCGAAATTATTTCAAATAAATTCAGGGGTTTATTCATAAAAGCGAAACATACAGAGTTACTTTCGAATTGATAACTTTAGCATCAAGAAAACTGCTGCTAAATAGCAGCTTTTTATCCTTTTGAGTACCACAATTATATTTGACACTTTATGTACACATGAATGAAGTAAAAACTTGACTTTGACTTAGGATTAATAAAATATTTCTAGCGTTACCTGCAAGTAGCTTACGCAAATGCTTAGGTAAATTAATAGAAAATATATGAACGAAATAAAGCTTTCATTCTACCGATGTGAGTACGAGAAGTACTTGGATGACCGCTTACTTTTGCTCGGTATTTTTTTTTGGTAAATTTTCTGAAAATGAATCTCAGTTAGATCGATTTATCGCCTCTGAATTCAAATATTTAAGAAAATCATTGGAGCTATTGCCGAGATTTAGATTATATATAACAATTGCTCGCTCATAGGTATGTAGGTAGTTCAAAAATACCTCTGCTAAAGTTTTGCTTTAGTTCTTTCAGTATTACCAAGAGAAAAATCATAAAAAATAAATAGACTTCCAACTTGATCGGTCAGTTTTTATCGCCATGTGACATTGACTGATGTGGATTTAAGGGTCTCTCTTGTAAGGTCACTGATATTCTTTGAGCTCTTATTTTTACAAGCTTTTATACCTACCCGGATTATAAAAGTTACTTAGTTGATAGAGGTACTATATTAAGCTAGTAAAGGTCTATTATATTGTATTGAAACCGACTTTACTAGTATATTAAATAGGAAAAAATAAAGCACACTTCATATGCAAACTTTCTCGTTTCTTTACATTGTTGCTGTATATCTAACCCAGTGAACTTCGTACCGACAATTTTTTTTTGTAAATATTTTCTTTTTCGAACTTGTTTAACCTTTCTAAAGTGTGAACATTTTGTAATTAACCGACCGAATTGCGACTAGATTTGTTGAACGTTTGGAACAGTAAACGGAATTAAAACGGAATTGGCTTAACCTAGCAACGTTAATATTGGATGTACTTGGTTTCTATACCTTACGGGTGTACGTATATGTCAAGTCTATGTAATACTTTGTCTTAGATACCAATGTAGCGGTGTCATATGAAGATGGAATAAAATAGCAATCACCTGTAATTAATGAATTTTAATTTTGTCAATGATGTGATTTTTTCGAGTTTATTTAATTATTCATATTTTATAATTTTTATTTATTAAATATTTTAATCATCTTTATTACACGTGTTTTTTTTCGCTTTATTGACGTTATTTTTTTTCATTATGCTTTCTGTGATCTGCTATAATGATTGAGTATGGTAACCTAATACCTCACTAACTTGTCAATTATAGTAAATTAATGTGTTTACAGTTACGACTAATCAAGACTTTTTTAATGTTATCAGGCTTGGGCTGTAGGATTTTGAAAAAAAAACTTATTTATGACGCTGTTACATAGTTACATATCTTAATTAAACAAAATATTATCAAACATTAATCGTTTTACTAATTATTTGAAATCACTAATATTTTTTGTGAAATCTGTCATCTGTATTATGCTATATTTTATTAGGTATTGTTTCTTATAACACATTACTAAACAATTGTTGCGTTCCAAGTATCTAAGCCGGACATTATATTTCGTTTGTCGAGTTATGACTAGAATATACAACCTTCAACCTTATTATGTATAAAAACTCCCTAAAACAATTAGTGACACGAAACATATAATGATCTCATTAAAACTATTAAACTGAGACACAATGTACTACAATATAACCAATGTTGTTACTGCGGCAGAATTAATTGCGTAGACTGCTTCACTGTTATTGATGGTTGCGGTATATCGTAATACAACTCGCATTTCCCGTGCCAGAGGCTATTGAAAATATATGATACTTAGTTTGTACCTACCAAGAAATAAAATATATATTTTTTCCTCTTTGACATCAATATATTATTACGAAAAGACGAACATACACTGATACTTGTATTCCCGAAGAGGTGTATTAAATACTTAAGTAATGGAGGGTAAGTCTGTTGCCGTATGGAACACTTTGGGAATTAACTAGAAAAATTGAGAGTACATTGAAAGGTTTATGAACGTCAGAAGGAAAAACAATTGAAGAAAAGGGTCGGAGAGTGTAAAGGATACGTCGTCTAGAATTTTGTGGTGCGTCTGTAACTTTGACTTGCCTATGCCGTAAAGTTCAAGGTTCAAGCTTTGTGAAATATAAAATGATATACTAATATCAGAACCCTAAGGTTGACTGGAAGAGAATGCCTTGGGCATTAAGTCCGCCAATGTACAAATGTGCAAAAAGTTTTAAATAAATAAATAAATATCATAAATCTGAAGAGATTGTTAATTTAGTCAGTTTAACGTGAATCTCGGGATCTTTTTTTCTTGCGCTTTTACGATGGGATAGCCATTTATTGTGGAAGGCTATTTATCATCACGCTACGACTTGCAGAAAGGGAGCTTTTTTTTTTGTTTAATAAACGTGGCTTTACGCAGATAGGTAGGCAGATACTGTTTGTATGGGTTGCGTATACAGCTTGCTAATTGCTAGACATAATTTGAGTTAACACTATTTATTTATTGCACACAAAATGACTGTTTAAAGTAATGATATCAAATAATTAATGGTTTATGCTGGTGAGATACATCGTATGCCTGCTAGAGGTGGATGTTAAATGTGACGGCACAAAAGTGTACGGCCATTAGTCCGTACACTGATATCACCTATTGAAACAATTTAGTTATAGAACCGTAAAGTATCGATTAAAATAAAACATTGACTTCCTCCGTAGCGCAGTGGTAGTGTATGCGATTGCTGTGCTGTTGAGGTCTCTGGTCGGACCAAACGTTTGTGTGATCTGCAAATATTTGATTCGGAGTTTGGTTGTTTTCTATGTATAATGCGAGTATAAATGTATTTATAAAAACAAGTGTAGGTTTACATAATTCAAGCTCTGCTTAGTTTGGGATTAGATGGCGTTATGTGTTAGATGTCCGAAATATTTATTTATTGTATTTACTAATAACGCATACAAGTAACAACGAGCACTAGGATACGAAAGCTCTCGACAAAGTAACATATAATTGCCACTTGTCAATGCAAGCTACGCAGGCTGCCGATGTTCTAAGTGCAGGCAACTCTATTTACAATTGTTCTATCATTCAAACTTAGTTGGAAAAAAAGTTTTTTAGGTACTTTTGATTCTGAATATGTGTATATGTATGTTTGCAGATAACGCATCGATATTTTTAAAACGCAAACGCATACTTTTTCTTAAATATGACTAAGTAGTTTTGTTTAAATATTGTTTTTATACATTAGTACCCAAATGGACCTTTATTTCAAACCAATTACAAGTCTACAGCTATGTATACATACATCTAGTTTCTTGTGTATTATGTAACATTCAATCCTACCGATGTGAAGTCTAAAATAACTTCACCATTCATGAATCGTGCAGGGTCGCAAATGAAATTGTTTAACAAAACATTTCATGCCCAATCATGCCATCAATCTAACAAGCCTGAAACAATCAACAATGACACAGATTGATTCGCGAAACCTCCCATTATAATCTAGCTGCCTACTGACCCAGTTTTCACCAACTATTTAAACAGTTGTCACTTCATTATTCAAGCAAATCTTCAACTGCACGATGATTTTTCACTTTGCAATGCATTGCAAATGCAGTTTTAATATTCAGGTCATTTTTTTTTTTAATGAGTATTTCCAACATCTTACACACAACGCCATCTAGTCCCAAGCTAAGCAGAACTTGTGTTATGGGTACTAGACAACTGATACAAATACATTTTATACTTTTTTTTGTAAATACATACATATTATACATAGAAAACACCCAAACTCCGTAACAAATATTTGTAGATCATACAAACATTTGGTCCGACCCGGGAATCGAACCCGAGACCTCATGATCAGCAGTCGCACACGCCAACCGCTAGACCAACGAGGCAGTCAAATTCTAAAAGACAAATCATTATTTTATCTAGTTGAAATTTTGCAATAATTCATTTGTTTCTGTTTTAGCTTTTTGCAATCCTCATTCATATAAACTTTAAGTGTGCCAAATTTAATGAATGTGTATGAGTGATTTGGTTATTAAGTTGTGATAAAAATATTACATAGATAAAGTTTTCTTTTAAATATGTCTGTATTTAAAGTGCTATTATTTTCAACTTTTTAAGATATACTTTTGCAATACTCTGCTTACGTATTTTTACGGTCAGTGTGAACAAATAATTTGAGTGAATTTTCCGTCTAGCCTTATTCGATTGGCTGGGAGTATTTTACCGCATTGCTGTTAGGATAGGGGCTATAAAGACCTCAAGGTTTTTCGAGAATACTTCGGGGATCGATTACTTTTCGAGTATTTACTGAAAAATGTCAGGATATATTTTTATAACACTGAGTCGGGAAAAATACGGGTACTACTGATACTAAACGTTGGTATTTGTTCACACTCAAAATACTAGAGGGATTTATTTCTTGTCGTCTAATAATACATACCTACAAACATTCAATTTTATTTATCAGAAGCTAATACGTTTGTAGTGTAGGATAAGCTAGACATGAAAGAAGCCTCCAGTAGCAAGAGGAACTACAAGATGATTAGGAACAATTCATAGTCTCACTATTTACCTTACTATTTGTCTTGTTTAAAAACCATTACATTCCTAAAATTTTTTGGCGCTGATCAGGCATGCGATCATAAAAGGTATAAAATAAAACTCTTGGAAATTTACAATTTTAAATAATACTAGCCGACCCACGCAACCTCGTTTGCGTCTCCTATTACCCATCGCGTGAAAAATTCCCCCGTTTTTGAAACATTCTTCATTGTTGCTCCGCTCCTATTAGTAGTAGCGTGATGATATATACTCTATAGCCTTCCTCGATAAATGGACTATCCAACACCGAAATAATTTTTCAAATCCGACCAGCGGTTTCTGAGATTAGCGTGTTCAAACAAACAAACTCTTCAGCTTTATATATTAGTATAGATTAGAAAAGTGCAATAAATGATGATTAGATTTATATTTTTTTAGTTTTAGTTAGTATATATATATTCCAATGCGCCAATAATATTTGTGGTTTGTTATTTTAGTACTTTAACTTCTGAAAAAAATAACTTGCAGAATTAGGCACTCAGCAGTTTCCTTTGTTACTATCAGTAGTATTATTTAACTAACTTTAATTGCTTACATAGTGACCTAGAACCGAGTTAAAACTTGCGACTTGGCGCTCCAAATGCAATTTGCAGCGCTACATTTGCTGGAACGCTAATGCAGTTTGTTTGGCCCTGCCAAAATGACTCTACTCTGCCTGATGGAAAGCATAAGCAGAATCCAAGAGTGGTGGTCACCATACTGCGAATAGAGACAATGCAACAATGCAGGATAGTGACCCACAACATGGTGGGCTAGTGATGCTTCTACATCATTGGACCTCCGGTAAGACGACAATATGAAATATGTTTCATACAAAAAACAGTGTATGACTTAGTTAAAAAATGGGAGGATAAGTTTTTTTATTGATTCTTCATTGTACACAAACGGAAAAACATTTGAGGTAAGTAGATAGGGAGTTAGGCAGGCGTTAATCCTTGTCAAAATATAAGCCCAAATGGACCTATGCGTTACTCTGTTATGAGACGGAATGTGTTTATGTGCGCGTGGAATTCTGAATGTTTAGTTTTAATTGTTATGTGTGGGCTCATAGTGGCAGGTGATTGTTTTTATATGTAAGTCTAATACATGTATGTTTAAAGATTTCCCTTCGTAAAAAATAAAAATCTGTTTTGTATAATCTGAAAAACGCTATATCTATTCGTCTTCGTTCGTTGGTTCGTGTTGTTCTATGACAGTTTGTAGATATAATTATTAGTCCTACTGAACAAATTTTAGAAAATAAACGGAGTTTCTCAAAAGTCATACACACATTAAAAGCACAACACTAGCAATAGACATATTTAATACTTCTAATTAATAACTAGTTTATGTATTACCAAAAACGTCTTTTGCCAAAATAATTAAGCGTTTGCTGGGTAGCCGTAGACCAATAAAAACACCAAAAATATTAACCATATTGCTGAATGGCTATCAGTAGAGTTCATTTACTTCATCAAGGTCGTTAATGTACATTATGTTAATATCTTATCCAAAAGTTTCACGATGATTTATAACAAAAGTTACAATTTTAATGTTAGCAAAATATGTTCTGCAATTTCGAACCACTTTAGTACACGTAAATCACTATTAAAATACGTAACTTATTTTAATGTGTTTCAACGATGTTTGTATACAGTTCTTTTAATAATAAATTTTAGACCGTAAAAAAGTAATTAAGCAACTGACAAAGACTTATTGTGACCTCTTAAGGAGCAAACCTCTTACGTTATCTCAATTTAGTCAGGTCATTCAAGAATCTTATAATAGCTAGAAGGCATCGATAAAAGTTATTAAATGTTTTAAAACTGTTTTGATCTAAATTTTGTTCCGAAGTCAAAAAACAAGGAATGGCAAATAATATCATAACCAAAAGCAAATTGTGATTCTATTTCATTTGTTTTTTCATTAAAACTTTCCGTGTATTTTTTTGTAAGGCGATGGGTTTTTCCATATTCAGAAAACTTGTCTTATGTATTACTTTATGTTTAACTTATATAAGTTCACCTGGGTCCCTGAATTTCTGAAACGGAAATTGGTTTTGTGCCTTGTCCGAAATTGAATGATGTTCTCAATACGTCAGTTGGTTGTCGACGAACGTTCACTAAAACGAACTGGGTTGGTAAATAAACACAAGTAGAATATTAAATGTAGGTATTGTATGATAATAATATCGATACTTATATTATACATTTGAAAGTAAACAGTGAAACTCACGGCTTAAACGCTGTTTCGATTTCAATGAAATTTGCAATGAAGAGACTAATTTATCAGATAGGATATTAGTTACTTTTTATCGTTATAAATTACATACACGCGATAAATTACACACCCTCGGATTGTAGTAAAAGCTAGTATAATTGCTTAAACTTAAACATTACAATTTAAGTTTAAGAAAATTAGCAAAATCAAAAGGTTTTTATTTCACATTTCTTTTATGGTATAGGGGCAAACGAGCAGACGTATCACCTGACGATAAGCGATTACCGCTGCCCGTCGACACCTGCAACACCAGAGGCGTCACAAGTTGTTGCTGTATGGGCCTCCGTTCTCCTCACTAACTCGCTAAAACACAGCGCAATCGCTGTTTCACACTGATTTCCTGTGAGGCCGTGGTTTCACCCTGGTCGAGCCGACCCATTCATGTTGAAGCTTGGCTCTCCCACGGTGATATAAATTCAATATGACAGCACGGATAGCGTAGTGCTTTAAGCAGCCTTGCCTTGCTGGTTTCTACTGCTATTGTGGGTTTAATCTTCACATGGCATAACATATTTTTGTAATAATTCACAATTGTTGTTTAGAATCTGGTCGATTTCTATGTTTGTTTGTACAGTTGTATTCCTTTTTTAAACAAAAATTTAACATAATATCAGCACAAAGAATGTGTTTGGTATAAATCGCAATAAGACAACAAGTTTATGCCAGCGTCTCTATTTGGGTAAATGTAATTTTTTCGTTAATAGTGCCTGCGTCAGTCAGTGTTGGCCATATGCATGTCTTCATAGAGTAATTTAGGATTTGGTTAGGACTTCTACTCTGAAAGAATCTATTAGTATATTATATTTCCTTGTCAATTCTGGTTTTCCTTGGAGGGATTTGGTCGTATTCTCCCGCGATGACCAGCTGCGTTGGGGTATGTAAAGGGACCAACTGTGGTTGCTATGCGATGTTATCTTCGAGTAGTCATTACTAGTGTCTGTCTGAGTGAGGACTAGTTAGGTTTTTTTATTATGTAATCTTGTATGTTGGAGACTTTGTTTTTCTTTGATGGTAATCTAGTGTCCTTACGTCTTTCTCATAGTCAACGTTAGTGTAATGAGTTTGCCACTATGGCTTCTTATCTCTGGTGATTCCGACAAGTTTCTCTTGTTTAGTTGATTGCTCGTAGAGTTCTTATTATTTAGCGTACTAGAAGTTTGTCGTATTTGATGAAGGCAGTATTGCCAGCTTGCTTCTCTTTCTGCAGTTCGACTTGTAGTAATCTGCGCTTGTTGAGGACTTCTATGGGATAATCTCCTTTCATATAGTAATGCTTGTTTTGTAAAGATTTTTGTGTGTTTAAAACTTGATTTTAAGACCCTTGATTTAATAACGTTATAATAATGATCCAGATAGACTACCAATATTTGCCTGTCGCTATCAAACACTGACTAACACATATTATATTTACAAATTTAAGTTTGGGTCTCATTTAGGTCTTCCATTTAAAAAATACGTCATCCTTAGAAAATATATAACTAGAAGCAAAAAAAAAATGCTTACGTTTTCATCACTTACTAGAACTAAACTTTTGGTTACTACTGAGCACTGGAATCGTAAAACTTACGAGATACGGACATTTTCTTTCCTTGGAAAACTAAAGGTTTTTGCCCAAAAAAAAAACATATTGAATACTCACACGAAGCTAGTTTACAGCTGTGACCATACATCGGAGTCTCAAGGGAAATCTACTCGTATAGTTGAGAAAGTTACAAATATTATTCCTAGTAATTTATATTATGGATTTTACGGATACAGTTGACTTGCTGCGCTCAGTTCGTGGTATACGGTATGCATACCACAACAGTATCGTATGATTAGTTATTTTTCTAATCTATACTAATATATAAAGCTGAAGAGTTTGTTTGTTTGTTTGTTTGAACACGCTAATCTCAGGAACCGCTAGTCCGATTTGAAAAATTCTTTCGATGTTGGATAGTCCATTTATCGAGGAAGGCTATAGGGTATATATCATTACGCTACTACTAATAGGAGCGGAGCAACAACAAAAAATGTTTCAAAAACGGGGGAAATTTTCACGCTACGGGCAATATAAGGCGCAAACGAGGTTGCGTGGGTCGGCTAGTTCATTATAATTTCTCGCAACAAATATGATAGTCTGGGATCCCCAGTACAAATTTTATAAGTTATTACTATCATATTATTTTTTTCGTGGGTGGCTTCATTTTCATTTTCACCTCACAAAATTTTTCGATTGTAGATAACAAGGGCAGCAAGGACAAAAAAATTTTGAGCGTAGGAACGGGATAACGTACCACGCAATTTGTGGGACAATGTGGCCGTTCAATTATATTAATATTAACTAAGCAACTGTTAAAAAATCAGCTAGTTAGTAAAATTTTTATGACCTCCTCATTGATAAATTATGGAAGGGTCAAACCATACGTTTTGTAGGACAAATATTTTTTTCCAATAACTAATAATGTTAGTTAAAATTTAATAGTTTATATAAAATGAAGCCTCTCACTGTACCGGGGATCCCGGACTATGTATATATATATGACTATGTATTGATACATGGAAATATTAATTGTTAAAAAATAACAAACTTATTTATATCTAATCCCGCGGAATCCGAAGAAAAATATGATGAATTTTGCAAAAGTACTTATTTTTAATTAATTTACATACTCCCGAGTTCTTAGAGATGATCGAAAAAACCAAGTTATATGTAATAGAATCAGTTTTCATTTTACAGTGTCAATTTCATTGTCTTTTCACGTTGTCAATATTTTTTTTATCTCCCATTAGAAATATTCATCCAGTGTCGCGGGGGACTTTACAAACACACATGAAACGGTCACAAAGAACAGCCAGACTCAGAACGACAAAAACGTGGATCACACGTTCAATACATCAAACACGTCACACTTTGTGACGTGTTTGATGTGTGGGATATACATGAAACACATCGCACTATGTGGGATTAGAACCCCCAACACTTGGCTGAGTAGGAAGCAGCGTGGCGACCGCTTAAACCACTAGGCCAACTGTGCAATCATTGTATAAAATGTACATCATCATCATCATTATGATGATGTATTAAAATTTCATCAGCATATACACTTCATAAATTATACGCTTCACAGATAATCAATTATATAATTCAAACTAAAATTCGTGTTCAATTTTCAATAGTGTTATAAGTCAAATACAATAGGAAGTTCCGTATTAGCAGAATTTCACGCATCGTGAATAAACTGAACTATCATTTATGAATATCATTAAAATCCTTTCAGGTATTTGTAAAGCATAATATTGAACAATATTTATATCATTACTAGCTGTCCCGGCAAACGTCGTTTTGCCATAACTACTAATAAATTGAAAATTAATTAAAAAAACATTGTCCAGCGGACAAAATTGTGAATCTAAACCATTCCCAGATCCCCTTGACCCACACACAAAAAATTTCATCAAAATCGGTCCAGTCGTTTGAGAGTAGTTCAGTGACATACACACTCACAGAAGAATTATATATATAAAGATTGATTTCAAAATCTGTCAACTTTCAAAACAAATGACATTATTTAAGAAATTTCCTTAAATAAGTACATTAGTCTTCGGATTTACTAGGTTCTGTAATCTAATGATCTATGGCTGAATGGGTCATCAATTTTACCAAATAGTGATTTACAAAACAAATATTTTTTTTTGTAATTGAATATTTATAACATTTCTTTTATTAAACAAGGTGTATATAAAAGGATGTTTGTAAAAGGAACGATCGGTAAAAGTAAGAATATTATATTGGTAACCTACATTTTGATAAATTCGAAAATTAATCAAGGGCTAATATTGTTAATCAACTCTTATGGTCACCATTATTGAATCCTTTTTACTATTGAATTTCAATAACCCCAGAATTTAAAGTATGGTAAATCTAATATATAAAATTCTCGTGTCACAGTTTTAGTTGCCAAACTCCTCCGAAAGGGCTTGACCGATTCTCATGAAATTTTGTGAGCATATTGAGTAGGTCTGAGAATCGAACAACATCTATTTTTCATCCCCCTAAATAGTAAGGGTCACCCATCCTTAAAAAAAAATATATGGCAAAACGACGTTTGCCGGGGCAGCTAGTATACTATAAACAAATAAAAGTTGAATAGTTACCTGCTTAGAAAATAATGAATGAAATTTATTCTGGCCAGGTGCCATTAAAGTTTGGACCGCTATTTCTAATATTACTACGCATAAACCTGCTGTAGTTTATTGGACGTGTCATTGGTGTAATGTTAACTAAATAGGTCAGAGTCTGTCATTGGCTTTCCTAAATATATACGAGTAATATATAGGTACTAGCAGCCCGTCCCGGCTTCGCACGGGGTAGACAATTATTTATTTTTTGAAATTTGGATATAAAAACAGTTTTTCACAAATATTTTTATTTATTAAAAAAATATTATTTATTAATTATATATAAAAAAAACCCCACAGTTATATTTGTATGTAAGTCTATTTATGTTCAATTTCTTTGATGGTTTAATTGGCGGGCACTTAAATAAGTAATATTTTCATAGGATATTATATACATTTTTACTATGTTTTTTTAAGTAATTAGAATAAAAGCAGAGTCGAATAAAATATATACAGTCTAAATTAAACGTTGACAACTTTCAACTAAAAATGTATCTACCTATACATCTAGGTATTTCAAAGAAATTTTTGTTCGTGTCGATAGAAACTTGCCTATCATTATTTATTATTTTCCGTACAAAATTTTTTTTTTTTTGTTTGGTTTTGTTGTTTTGTGCTTTTTATTTTGGTTTTATATATTTTTTTGTGTTTTTTTTTGTTTTTTATTTTTTATTAAAAAGGGGTTTGTCATTAATCATTTTCATTCTTATTATTACTTAATAATTTACATTTTTAGTATTTTTTATTTTACAGGTTTACTTTTACATTATTTACAGATATAATATTTACGTTTTTTACTTTTATATTTGTCAGTTTTTATCTTAAAGCTTCACTGTAAACTACGTTGGCAATGGTATTTGTAGATGGCAAAAAAATATATTGATTTTCAGGAGATCCCACTCGAGAAAGGGCAACATATAGTTGTCCATGAGAAAAGCATTCTTTTCTTAGGTCGATGCCAACCATCGAAAATGTTTGACCCTGGGACTTATTTATTGTGATGGCAAATGATGTTTTTAGAGGAAACTGTAACCTCTTAAAAGATATAGGCAAGTCCGTAGGAATCATGGGGATCCGCGGTATGTGGGCGAGCTGTCCGGCCGCGGCCCCGGTGATTATAGTGGCTGCTATGACGTTCTCCCGCAATTCCTTCACCAGAAGTCTCGTGCCATTGCACATGCTGGGAGGGCATAGGTTCCTCAGCAGCATTACGGGAGTGCCTACCTTTAATTGTAGTTCGTGGGGCGGCAAGCCGGAAGGATTCAGGGAATTTAAAAATTCTTGTGGATAGTGCACTGTATCTTCGATGTTGCATACTGTGTCAATAGATTTGTAAGATTTAAATTCACCGGGTACTTTTTCCATAATAATTTTGTTAATCTCATTAACCGATTCATTTCGCGGGGATACTATCGCTCTCGAACAGAGCCAATTGAAATTTCTCTCCGTAAGATTTTGTATGTCCGGATATATTGTGTCCACAAGAATTTCTAGACTCTGAACGATTTGACCCAATTCGTTATCCAACAATACCTGGGGACTGTTTGCAACCGGAGACGGTAATTTTCTGTCTCCAAGTTTTAGAAGTTTTTGTGAGAAATTATTATCATCATTGTCACTGAAATGTGCTCTCATATTTGTGCGCAGATTAAGAGTTTCAATCAATTGCCATAAAGTTGATGATTTAAGGCAAGCTCGAATAACGTCAGCTCGAGTACCTTTTGTTATAACTGGTAATGTTTGACGAAAGTCTCCAGCTAAAACAAACGTCATGCCCCCCATTATACGGTCTGAGCTTCGGATGTCTCTCAGCGTGCGCTCCACGGCTTCCACGTGCGCCCTGTGGCTCATGGTGCACTCGTCCCAGATGACCAGCGAAGTGTCTTGTAAGAGCTGCCCCAGCGGACCGTTTTTGCGGATCGAGCGCTATGGCGGTTTGGTTTACTGTTTGAATTTTTTAATTCGTAATACCTTTTGAATGGGAAGTCCAATTTAAATAATTTAAAAACTATTTTATAGGTAGTTAAATGGTCTTGACCATAAAATAATTTATTTGGATAAGGATTAATATAAACACATAAATAGCATGGTTTGGATTTGGTTAGCATTTTCATTAATGTTTAAAATGAAAAAAGTTGTTGTAGTGACATAACTACAATAGTTGGATATATGCTACCGCGGAGTTTTTTGTAGACATTATGATGTTCTTCAATATTGTTGTACATTATTTTGTTCTATCGCTAATAGTTTCGGCAGCGCATTCGACGAAAGACATTTTAAGACTCATTTTTCTACACCTTCGGTTACATTGTTCAAATTTTACCAAGGATCCCTAATTTTTTTCAAAATGAAATTTAGCCTATGTCAAATTGGAAGAATGTAGCATTCTATTGGTGAAAAAATTTTTTAAATCGGCCGAGTACTTTTTGAGCCTATTCATTACAAACATACAAACATAGGTACAAATCTTTCCTCTTTATAATATTAGTGTAGATGTAGATAACATTACCTATGGAGATCGTTCTTTGTTTTTTCGAAAGATGGTACCCATTTCATCTCATCCATATTTTATTTTTATTTTTTCATTTATTTCATTACGACGAAGACTTGAAGACTTAAGATTTGAAGACTACAAATACTTGACATTGGCAGAAATAGCTGATCCGAGAGATCCGGCTGGTTGCCATTTCATCAAAGAAGACAAGAACATTATTTATGCATCCGTATCTAAATAATCTTTTATCTAAAATAATATTGACAATAATTATTGATGATATTATTGATTTGTAGTGTAAGCAAAAGATTTACTTTCTGAACCACTTTGTAAACTTAATTTAAATAAAAAAATTCGGGAAAAGTCTTACGAAAGAGATTAAATCTGTCAAAAATGATTAATAATCTGATTATCATCTAAGTATGTCTGGTTATAAAGCTACTTGCAGTCGTATAGACAGGCAAAAAGCGTGGCTGTGTTTTGTTTTGAATTAACCAGGTGTCTATGAAATGACACTGTACAATCATTTCTGATGAATCCCTTGGTTGTGTTTGGTGGTTTCAATTTATTCAAAGCTTCAAACTACGTAAACAGCAGAAGCAAGTATTACTGCGTACACTGATTCAATTGATTTGCAATCAAAACACGAAATCAGTTGGTCGAAGCATCTGGTGGTTGAATTAATTAATTGGTAGGTACTTGTTTTGTAATAATATCGAAAATAGTCTCCTTAAGCTTTTGGATTAAAGTCAACCTGTCGAGATAGAACCTATTAAGCTTTGTTAACCATATGTGAATACATCTAATACCTTTGAGCGAGCAATTCTTGTATATTATAACCTAAATTTCGGAAACGATTTTTATGAAATTTTGTGTGCATAGTCGGGGGTCATTAATCGATCAAGCTATGATTCATACTTACCAATTTAATGGTATTTTTTTAGAATAGAACTTCATTTTTAACGATGAATTGTAAACCTAAACCGAATATTTAAGAAGATACGGTTCTTACTCGGGTTTTATGTAGTAAACAACTTTGGTTTACAAGTATTATTATCTGGTTTACCCCGTCTACTTCGCTCTTTAAAATATTAAATTCACAAAACTTTTACAAGTGATATTACATTATAATTAAATTTTATTATTAGAAAGCTCAAATGTATTAGCTTTTGTTACTAAACCCATATAGAAATCTCGTGGAGAAACCTTAAGAAGTTAGCTATGAACAAATTAACTCCCTTCTCACGCCCCTTACATGTTCATCAAATTTTGTTCTCAGAATCAGAATCTTAGTAGCACCAGCAATTAAAGTTAATATAGAACATTACGTCATATTCCCTACCCAAACTACATCAATACTACAATTAACTAACATAGCGCGGTACAGCGCTTGTAAAGGGACATTAAACACCCTCGTATTTTCATTACGTATTACGAAGTTCATTAGTTTTATTGCCAACACTTCCCCGAGGAGGTTGTTACGTCACTGCCTAGGATAGCAGTAGAGTCTTTTATCGTTTGCTGAATGAGAACGAACCCCATATCATCTAGTTAGTGGGTATTGCAAAACTACCTTAATAACTAAGAAAAAATATACTAAAAATATATTAGTGTTAAAATTTTCCTTCAAGGTCAATTAAAAATCATTATCTTAAAAAAAAACAATATTTGATCGGACTAAAAGTCGAAAAGAAATTGTTTAGCAATGGAAGTAGAAGAATTGGAATGATGGTGGATATAATATTGTCAGATTTTAACCACGTCTGAGCCCGATCACTAGGACTTAAAGAAGTAAAAATAATTATTATGCAAAAGAAAGCTCCATTATTAATCACGAATTATTTTAATAAATTCTTCAAAACTACAAATCGTAACTTCCGTTTCAATACCTGTTTTCTTATTTTTTATATTTTGAACTTCTGGTAATCTTAAAATATTCCTTTGTGAATCTTAAAGTAGACAACCTCCACGTAATACGGAACCTATATTATCCGTTCTTACACAGCAAAATCGTACATCCATATGAATTCGAGTGTATGCTGAAGATCCGTTGCTTTGAGAAAGCGTAGTAAACAAAGGTGGCTATTACGTCATTGTCAGGGATAACGACCTCTCGACCCACCTCACTTTTTATCGTTTGCTGATTCTTGTCGGCAAAAACATTTATTTGAAAGTCATAGCAACTTAACCAACAAGGCCTTGAAAATCCCTTAACAAGCGGCTTGGGCTGAAGGCTGTGGGATTTTTGATCTTTTTTTCTGGTATATTAAATTTTGGAAGTTGAAAGATGTGCTACGAAGACTTTATTGCTTTATAATTGTGAAAGTAAAAAGGTTTAGATAGAGCACGTAAAATATTTTTATTCGTGTTTTATATTTTTTGATCCTACCCTCTCAATACAAACATGCATATTAATCTTATTTGCTTGATATTACAGTTATATCTACAATAATATGAATTCTAAAATGATTCTGTCTCTGTTACGCCTCCGGAGCAAAACAGTAGTCTGCACCGACTGCCATAAAATTTGGCATAGAGATACTTTGATTCTTGAGGAAAAACATAAGCTACTCTTAAACACGATAACCAACGTAGGTATACGTAGGCAGAGCCACGTGCAAAAGCTAGTCTGAAATAAAAATATGTTCATTCGTAACGCAAGTTTTGTTTGTTTGTTAATTACCATCGCCAGAATGAAGTTTTTGTATTCTGGCTATGCGTTTCTCATATCTCTGGTTTTCAAATCAATATTTTAAATTAATTATGAAAAACCAGATAACTTTAGAACTAACCGTTTTGAAAAACTATTAAAGATGTGTATAAAATTTGAGACAAACTCTTTTTCAAATCATTGCAAGCTATCTTATATATTTAAAGTATGGTACTAGTATAAGTATATATATATATTCGTACCAAGGGTCTGAATTTAAAACATTTTCTCTGTACCTTGGAATCATGAGCAGGTAGGGTGAGTGCTTAAGGCAGCGAGCCACGACAAATAACTTACGTAAGCCATTTAAAGGTGCCTCGGGGAGGAATGGAATAGTGATGTATTTTGTCGATATTTTTGACTTAAGTAAAATGTATGGCAAGACTGGAGTTTTAATCAATAAATTGTATAGATAAATCATGTCACTCTCAAAACGTATTAATATGGTAGTAGTAATAACCAATAAAGATTTTACGAGTATGTAAGCGAGCCTTGAAAACTCCATTCACTCATCTCTGACTTTACATCATTATCATCATCATCAACAACAGCTTTTAATGATAACTTATTGGACACAGGTCTCTCCTTAGAAGGGAGGTTTTGATTTGCTATACCACGCTGGCCTTGGTACCACAGGTTGGTATAGAATTTATTTCAAATTTCTGGTAGGGGTCTGGAAGTCTTAACAACAGCGGTTCCCGGATCTCTCCCTTCTCAGGCGCAAAGTGGCATACCGTGTGGTTTTAGGCGGTTCGATTCCAATACACTGCCCCGCCGCAAACCCTGGCGGGGTGCCGGCCGGAGGGGGATTCCACACTTAAAAAAAAAAAAATTCGTTTCAAGTTTAGCTTCTCATTGCAGTGATTTTGACCTCTTACAATTCCCATGGAATGCGTAGGGGTGGTGACACGATGTTACCTTTACGTCCGTGGTACCTGTATATCCGTGTGGTGACGTACACCACACGATATCGGACTTTACATGCAATTAATTTTTTTTAAAGAAAGTAGATATTATTTAAGTGATAGGGTGAAAAAGAGTAGATGAAATGATTGAGGGACCTGCAACTCAAGACTAACCAGTGCCTTGCTGGTCCTTGGAGTCTATCTCTCTCATAATCAGGACAATGAGTTTTAGCTTCGCTCAAAGTTAAAAAAAAGAAAAGCAGTAAAACTGCTTAAAAGCGGTTATATTTGAGGCTGTCACATATCATTCCGGTCGAGCCAGACCATTTGAACACAACTAAGCCATTAAAACATATTTGCTGCATATTGCTGATCTAGGTAAAACCTGCAAAAAGAAAAAGTATATAAGAAGATAGAAGACAGAAAGGAAAACAGTAACTATATTATAAGATAAAAATAATATCTAAAAATATGTACAACAGAAAGAAAAAGTTAGAAGCAAAGTTTTTATCACTGAGGGAATAACCGCTCTACGTTTAGAAAATGTTACGTTAAAATTCCTTTGGGAACAGTATGCACATTTACTAAACACATAGGTTGAATTTTATTCTCGCAGAAATAAATTTATTATGTGCAAGTGACATTTTTGAACTCAGTCTTACTTTTTACGTAGAAATATAGCTTCCTTCTCCAGCTTGCGTAAAGCTTAAGAATTTGTGTGAAGTGCCAAGTTTAATGATTCTTACGTAATCCTTATTTTACCTTAAAATTCAACAAAACGTTAACCTGAAGTTTTGAAAATAAAATTAAAGTAAAACCTAAGTTAGGGCTAACTGCGATGCGATGCGATGCGGCGTGATGTTCTTTGCGGTGTATTCGTGCGAGCTCGCAGATATTTGCGATGCGATGCGAATTCGTAGTTTTGTGTGGGAGCCCTTACTCTGCTCCATTTTGAAAGGAGTCGCTTATATTGTAGATATGTACATATAATCATATAAAATTAAAATTCCGCAAAAGAAATTTAAATAATCAAAACGGTCGGCATTCATAAAATTTACACTTTGCCCATTCGTGTTTCTACGATAACGCGAAATAAGACCAACTGACATTAAAACACCTGAGCTGGTTTTATATCAAGATTTCATTTAAAATGAAATTATGTAATAAAAAATATGGGACCATCTGTACCTAATTTCACGTTTATGTAAATGTGTGATATGTTTATGGTTCTAATCCAAAGTACCTTTATATTCTCGTACTTGTTTATCTTAAAAAAGGGCAGAATCTTAGCTTTGCGTTAATGATTTCTAAGACAACAGTAAATATGACGCAGACAGACATTTAGTGCATTATAATTTTAGTGACAATTACTTACATTATTGATAAGCCACTAAATTAGAAAGTGATCAGTAAGTAGTACAATCTATATGATTTCTTACCAGTAATTCGCATTATAAGACTTTATCTTCCACTGGAAGTTTGTGAAGTCTTGATTTTATGATTCATTTGTCTTCGCTTAGAACGACTTGGCTGTGTCATTGGACACGTTTTTATATCCATAACTTAAGATCATTATTCATTGTTACTACTTTCTTCTTTTTTATTGATATACTATTTTTATGATAGTAGCTTTTCTTGAATAACTTATTCCATAGATCTGGTGATTGTCATATAATTATGAACGTGATGTCTAAGCACTCTAGAATTACAGATTTTTGATTTTTTATTTTTTTTTCTTATTTTTATGGTATAGGGGGCAAATAAGCAACTGACAAGTGATTACCGCAACACAACTACTGGTCCGATTTGAAAAACTATTTCAGTGTTAAAAAGCCCATTTATCAAGGAAGACTATATATGATCACGCTAAGACCAACAGGAGCGGAGCACCAATGAAGAATATTACAAAAACGAGAAAATTATCACCCTACGAGCAATAGGAGACGCAAACGAGGTTGCGTGGGTCAGCTACTCTAATATATGTATAAAAACTCGTGTCACGGTATTTGTAGTTGCACTTCTCCAGAACGGCTGGATCAATTTTATGATTCTTTTCTTTTATTTGGAAGGTCGTAAAAAAATTTTCACACTTTTATCCCTCCCATCCTCTATTTTTTTATCGCGATATACGGTAGAACAAGCTAGTTATTTACAACTAGCTGACCCGCTTAACTTCGTTTGCGTCTCTCCATAAGAAATTATTTTTTCCCATTTTCCCAACATTTTCGATCGATACCCGGCTCCTATTGGTCGTAGAATGATTTTAGATAACCTAAAACCTTCCTCGCAAAATGGGCTATCCTACAAAAATAGAATTAGCAAAATCGGTTCAGCCGTTCACGCGTGATGCCGTGACCAAGGCAAATAGGGATCCATTTTTATATATATAGATTACATCATGTCAAATCAATCGTTGTCTCTTAAATCCTTAACCTTTACTCCCAATTACTTCGATATAAATTGACTACCCGTTACCTGCAGTTTCATCTGCTTTTATTGGTACTCCACAATTTAAAAGTTGCAGCGTGATGTTATATAGCCTTGTAATAATATGTAATAACTAGCTGAACCCCGCGGTGTTACCCGCGGTTATTGTTGTACCGCGAGTAACGCCGCGGGGCAAAGTTAGTCTTTAAAAAAGTAGCCTAAGTTAATCATCAGCTACCTGCCAGTGAAAGTCCCGTCAAAAGCCGTCCAGCCGTTCTAGAGATTACCCGGAACAAACAGACAGACAGACAGCCAAAATTGTTTTAACTACATTTTTGCTATATGTACCGTGTATACATGCATATGCATTTAGTAAAAAGCGGTTATTTTTATTTTAAAACAGACACTTCAATTTTATTTATTTGTACATCCGTAACACCAGGGCATCACAGGTGCGTTACCGACCTTTGTACGGTTAACATTAAACGGTTGTAAAAGGTACGGGGTTCCGTTATCCTCACTCACTCGGTGAAACACAGCGCAAGCGCTGTTTCACACCGATTTTTTGTGAGGCCGTGTTATCACTCCGGTCAAGCTGGCCTATTCATGACGAAGCGTGGCTTTCCCGAGGTGATAGAAATTCAATATGAACGCACGGATAGCGTAGTGCTTTAAGTAGCCTTGCCTTGCTATGACGATTAAAAAATAAGTAAAACTACAATATATATATATAAATATAAATTATTTCTTATGGATTCCCTATGTAATAGGACACAGTGATCTGAAACCATTATAAAAACAAAATACTATCTTCCTTATCCTTTAACGTCTTTACGTCACGACGAACTTGAGTCTCTTCAATTGCCAACATCCGTGGTGGCCTATGATTCCTTAACATTCGTGGCTCCCTGCTTGTTTACCCCTACCCAAAATCGCTCAAAATCAAGCCATGCCATCATTATTTCTCACTTCAATATATTTTTCTAATAAAATACAAAATTACTTAGATATAATTGTTCACAATATATTGCAAAAGTTTCAAACAATGTTTTAACTATTTAAAAGCCTTACAAAGTGAAAAAGTTTCAAAACCGACAGTAGCACAATTAACACGAACCCTTGTCACAAGTTTTAATTTTTAAATAAGGGGATTGTACAGAGCTGATATAACCTTCTCAGAAAATAGTGGTTTAAGCTTAGTTTGTAATATATAACTGTTTAGCTAACATCTTTTCAAAATATTAATTAATACAGCTTTATGAAACACGAGTATAAGGCATGTATCCAATAAAACATTGGAATGTTAGCTTAGTACACTAGTTTTCGGTGTTTGCTTTATGATTTATGAAGTTCGTCTTAGTTCAGCAAAATGAAAAATTTATATTATAAAAATTAAATCATAATTTACTGGTTTTCTCTTTAGACATATCGAGTCGCTTCTTTTACACATTATTCAAGTTTTTGATCTGAATTCTATTATTTCTATGATTTTTTTTAGATTTTGAACAGTCTACATCTACTCTCCTATAATATCTACATTTAAACTCGTAACGATCATCTAAAACATTTCCACCATATTTAGCAAGCCATTAGGAGATACAGATTGTTTTTTGCTTCCAAGCGACACAAATTAAATTAAAAAGCTCTATTTTGCAACAACTATATTTGCTGCTATAAAAACCCTAATTTGAACTATAGTTTTCCATAACATATTACATTGTATGATCGAGAAAATTACGGAAGTTCATATTAATGTTAGTGAAACACGCCATCTCAGTTGCTCGATACATGTTTTTATCGTTCATGTATATTTCTAACAATGACACCCTAAATGCTCTTAGAGACCTAAAATAGTATCGTTACCAGTCATAAAAATATTAAAACGAAAAATACTTAGTAAAAGTATCTATAAGTCTTGTAATCACGCACAACATTTGTGTATAATACACTAACAAATAGAAGTTTAAAAATCTATAAGCCGTTTACGTAAAATCTTACTTAAAATTTTATATAACATACTAGCTGTTGCCCGCGGCTTTGCCCGCGTGGAAGTTTGTTATATGTATTTAATTAAAACTGTGTAAAAGTATGTATTAGTAATTTATTCATATTTTAAACCTATTTATTTATTTTTGATCAATAGCCCATTTAAAAGAACTTTCATACAAACATTTGACCCATATTTCATCCCCTTTAGGAACAGAATTTGCGTAAATGCTGATATAAGTATTCGTCTATTTGTAATCATCAGAAACATAAAGCCGAAAGTTTTCAGGCTGCTAAATTAAAAAATTATGGACTTCCAAACTAACTAATATATGAAATGCCAATGCCTATATATTTCTCCCCTTAGGGGTAGAATACCCAGAAACGTTTAAATATGTATCTACTCGTTTTTAATAAGTAACCCAAAGATAATATTTTATGTTTCTAACTCAACAAATGACAGACTTCCATGCAATCTTGCAACCCCTAATTCACCACCTTAGGGGTATAATATCTAGAAACGTTTAAATACATATCTACTCATTTTCAATCAGTAGCCCAAAAACAAAGTTTCATGTTTCGAACTTCACAAATGACGGATTTCCAGACTAACCATTTCACCCCTTAGGAGTAGAATATCCAGAAACGCTTTAACGGGTGTCAAGTCATTTTTAATCAGTAGCTCAAAAATATAGTTCAATGTTGCTAACCTTAAAAATGACGAACATCCATGCAAACTTTCAATCCCTATTTCACCCCCTTAGAGGTAGAATATCCAGAAACGCTTAAGCACGAATCTTACTCTTTTTTAATCAGTAGCACATGAATAAAGATTCATGTTTCTAACTTAAAAAATGAAGAACTTCCATTCAAACTTTCAACCCCTATTTCACCCCTTAGGGGTAGAATATCTAGAAACGCTTGAATAGTTATCTAGTCATGTTTAGTCAGTAGCCCAAAAACAAAGTTTCATGTTTTGAACTTCGAAAATTACGGACTTCCAGACCAACCTACACGTTAAATGTCAACCCCTATTTCACCCCTTAGGGGTAGAATATCCAGAAACGCTTAAATACGTATCTACTCATTTTTAGTCAGTAGCCTAAAAACAAAGTTTTATGTTTCGAACTTAAAAAATGACGAACTTCCATGCAAACTTTCAACCCCTATTTCACATATTTAAAATATCTAGAAACGCTTAAGTACGTATCTACTCTTTTTTAATCAGTAGCACATGAATAAAATTTCAAGTTTCTAACTTAAAAAATGACGAACTTCCATACAAACTTTCAACCCCTATTTCAACTCTTAGGGGTGTAATATCCAGAAACGCTTATATACGTATCTACTCATTTTTAATCAGTAGCCCAAACACAAAGTTTCATTTGTCGAACTTCAAAAATGACAGACTTCCAGACTAACCTAAATGCGAAATGTCAACCCCTAATTCACCCCTTAGGGGTAGAATATTCAGAAACGCTTAAATACGTATCTACTTAATTTTAGTCAGTAGCCCAAAAACAAAGCTTCATGTTTCGAACTTAAAAACTGACGAACTTCCATGCAAACTTTCAACCCCTATTTCACCCCTTTAAGGGTAGAATATCTAGAAACGTTGAAATACGTGTTTATTCATTTTTAATCAGCAGCCCAAAAGTAAAGTTTCATGTTTCCAACTTAAAGAATGACGAACTTCATACAAACTTTCAACCCCTATTTCATCCCCTCACAGGTCGAAATTTCAAAAACGCTAGAACAAATGTTTTATTATTTTTTATCAAGTTTTTAAATATAAAGTTTCATGGTTTTATCTTTAAAAATTATGAAATCTCATACAACTTCCCCCCCCCCCTTTTAACCCCTTACAACCCCTTTTTCGCGATAAAAAGTAGCCTATGTTTTATCTCGGGGTCTAGAATATCTGTATACCAAATTTCATTCAAATCCGTTCAGTAGTTTTGGCGTGAAAGAGTAGCAGACAGACAGACAGACAGACAGACAGACAGACAGAGTTACTTTCGCATTTATAATATTAGTTAGGATATCACCCGGGCCATTAATACAAATATGCGGAACATACAAACAGCATAGACGCATTAACTTTACCCTTCGTTTTGGCTTCACTGTCGACGAGTGAAAAGGGCATTCAAACTATTGTCTATGGTGAATATAAAGTAATAGCTTAAAAAACACATAATTAATCTATATACCAATGAAAATACAGACAAGTATCTTTAAAAGAAATATGCTAAAAATATCGTAAATTGTTTCTCAGAAGACTGTGATTTCGCAGTCAAATCACATAAAATTTATAAAGATATACATATAATTATATCTAAGAAACGTGTATCAAAGAGACATCACTTTGACAGTATTTGACGTGAACAGTAAAGCAAGCACGTTTTTGCCTCATGAATAAGAAAATTGAATACATAATCGTTTCTCATATAAATCTGAATTATAGGCGTCAGGTAAATGACACTGGCGATGATAAAGCACATAAATACATTTGATGTGATCATTACATTTCCTTTATAACGTTAGTAGGTTACGTTACTGTTAGTTTTTAGGGTACCGTACCTCAATGGGATCACTTTGTTGTCATTTTGTCTGTTAAGACCCTTTTTGTCAGGCACGCGTGGAGGTATTAAGCTGAAATTCATATGAAATACAGACCCGAGTATTTGTCTGTCCCATGAAGCTGTGAAAAATTAAACTTCTAAGCCCACTCAACCAAAAGATACAGCCGTTTATGCTGAAAATTTTCGACACTAGCAAGGGAATCAAAACTTACAGGGTACTTCCCGTGAACTCAGAAACTTGAAGAAGAACAAAGTATTTTCCTCGTGTAAGTTAACTAAGTTAAGTTACACACACGTATTAGTCATATATATATATGACTAATACATATAGTCATATATATATATATATATATGACTAATACGGTGCATTAAATAACCTTGTTCATAAGATCAAATACAAAGATTTCTTAATATTAGTGTAGTTAATAGAAGATGACATTGTCTACCCATTGATGTGTAATATGCTATAGGTTAGATGCTCACTGATGCTGAAATGTTATGTCTTTACAAAGTTGTATATATTGGTGTATCTGGAGGTATTCTAAGTGTGTGTGTTGTCTAATTCAATTCAATTTAAAATCATTTATTCAATTAAGACACTAAGTGACATTCATGAACGTTAAATTTAAGTTACAGTTAAAATCATAGATCGACACGAATAGACGCCACAGCATGTGCTGTATTGTCCAGGTAATTTAGGCGAAAACACCAAAATCTGTGCCTGTGTCGATTCATAACTTCCAGTTTTCAAAATGCGTAGAGCCTCATGAGAAGAATACTGGCAAAGAAACTCATGGCCACTCTTTTTAAAAGTCAGATTTTAGGTACATTATAAGTTCTATGTAAAGTAAACAGTGTGCAAACTGTTGCCCCCTGAATTTCCTTTTATTAAAATGCTCTAAAATATAACGCACAAACAAAAACAAATACATAAAAAAAACACTCAGTGATAACGTTGACGGTTTTAGTCTATTAAACATAGAAATCATTCAAGGTGCACATCTACTTACATTCAGTTGCAAAATCCACTGTTAAATATAATTCGTGATTAAGAGGCTAGAGTTTCAGTTGAACGAACCAAAATAATAGTATTGTCTGAAGCATCACTGACTAGGCCGACCAGTCACCCTAAGCAGCACCCGTTTACGAGTATGACGCATGGACCAGATCATCATATCAGAGGTAAAGAAACGACAAGCCCCACGACAACACCGCAAGAAATTACATTTTAGTGAGCATGAAAAACCATACTTGAGATATTGATAAAAATCACTACTAATTAAATTACAATAATAATCGTCAATTTTATTACAAAAACATACACCAAGAATTTGAACGACTTGTGTACCTTATGTAAACGATGGTACCAACTTCTAGTTTATCTATAGGTCTAAATTACCTAATTATTGTACGATCATTGATGTGTTTTCCAATACCTTTGGAAATGATCATTCTGTTATACTTTTTGAGGCTAAATTAAAATAATGATTCAATGTATGTCAAACAGTATAGTTTTCTTAAAGAAAAAAAGAAATAAGTTTAATGTTAGAGTTGTAGAACAAAATGAATTTAGTTTAAATCTAAATCTTCGTAAAATTACATATGTTTCACCTCTAGTTATAGTACGTAAATAATTTCATAACTAGAATGTTGTCCACTATCGTGATATTCTCGTCGTAACCTGATTTAACGGCTGAGCTAAATGCGCGAATAAATTTTGTTAGCTCTTGTAGAATACCTGATAACAAACTACTTAGTAAACTTAACTGGAGTATGATATGGCAGTTCTCATCTGAGCTCACCGCCTATTTTAAACTTACACACGTTTATCATTCAAATCTAACAAGCCTTTTTCTTATGAAATATTTCCATTTCTTTTCGCAAAATCAACTCCACCGGTACCAAAACACCCAGAGCAAAAGTTTTACACATTAAAAACCCATATAATAATGATCAGTGTCACAATTAAGTACTTATTGCAAATTCAATTAATCCGACTGCAGTTACTTTTTAATTTGCTTTTAACATTGACTTATTTGATTATCTTTTTACCCGACAATGGCGATGTCAAAAGGAATGGAAACGTTCCACCGCAGTACCTAAACTACTAAAACGATTTCAATGAATGAGATGTCAATACATTTGTAAAAAAGAGGCCCGGGTGTTATAGACTATTGAATATGTTTTACATAGTCGGATTATCGTTTCTCGACCCTTTCTTTGTCTTATTTACTTAATTTCTGTAGTGGTCTTTATTTTTTCTCTTAACTATTCAGAGACGTGCGAGTACGTAGAGTCAACCGACATGTGATGCCTAAAATAATAAGCTTTTTACGTTCGGAGATGAGTACGGTTTCAATGGCTATAAGGTTCTGTGTTCCCCAGACGCATGACTGTCATGACTATACACACCGCTTTAAGCATGAGGTAAAAAATCCTTCAGTTGCATGTTTTAAAATGTTGATATAGTACTTGTAGCCTTCTCTGGTATTAAAAGGTACTGATTACTTTAGATTTTACCAGAATTTGCTATCTTAGCTTAGCTTTTTATTTTTTAAATCTTGAATATTCAATAGATTAAATACTCATTTAATGAAATATTTTTATAATATATGTATACATAGATCAAAGATATATTCAAGAACGTAACGAAAAAAATATTAGTCATAAAATTAAAGAACTTTAAAGATGCACAAGTAAAAGTTTGATCATTTAAAGTTGTGAGAAGTCAATATTAATATAAGTAGTACTTATACTATGTTTGCCACACACTTGTAATAACAATATATTTTGTTATTAGTTTGAAGGGAGACAATGTTTAAGAAATAATGCGAAGTATTAAATTCAATAACATGATGTATCAGCACAATCAAATCAATCTATCGCCGTCCACTGAAAGAAGGTCGCACCAATTATAATTCGCTTTATATAAAAACTTGTTAAAAATCATAAACTTATTACGTAGTACTGAACCCATTTAACCTTGTACTAACAAGCTTAAATAAAAAAATTAAAAAACCCCTTACGCAAGTACTTAATCGAATCACATGTCAAAAAAGCCTTATATAATTTTGGAAAAGAGCTGATTGGTACTCTTACACTGCTTGACCGAAATTAACCAAACATAGCTGAAAAAAAAACCGCATCAAAATCGGTCCATTCGTTTGACAGCTATGACGCATAGACAGACACGAACAGACAGACATCGACGACAAACTTATAACACCTCTTTTTGCGTCGGGGGTGAAAAAGACATATTTCACTTTTCCATATATATTTGTAGATACTAATAAAAAAGACATTTATTTTATTTTTTATTGTTTATCGATAAAAATCTGCTCGCTATGGGCCACCACTAATCTGCCTACGGCTGCGTCTCAACCACCTTGTGATCGTTCTTCAAATATTTTGACACGCCGCACTGGCGAAACCACTTTCCTTGTTTATCACTCAAACCTAATAAAATTACTAAGGAAAAAACATTATTTTGAGAAATCATCCGGGATTCATATTTTATGTGCTTCTCACAAATTGTGCACAAAAACCATCTCATGTTTAGCTCTGTGTTTATCAAAAAATATCTTCACCAATTTTATCATATAATATTTCTTTTTAATTTAGAAAACTATTTTACTTTAGATCTATACATTTTTTTAAAAGTTAAAATTCTCAGTTGGTTTTTGACAGGTTTGTGAATGAAATAATGTGTATTTGTTGTAATATCCTATTCAGTGTTGTAACATTAAAATTTGTAAAAAGTATTGAAATACTTTAATATCACCATTTTTAACAATCAACACGACATAATTTCGCGACAAGTAAAATGTCATGCAGTATTTACATAAATGTATGTTTTTATTCAACAGGTAAACAATGACCACGAGCGGAGACCTGTAAACACTTGGATGCTTACTAGATGGTAAGAATAATTAAAATATAAATTATAATAATAATAAGAAATAAATCTATAAATAATTATTAATATTTCTTACAAAAATAATTTTAATTTAAGTAAGGACTCATAAATTTTACTTAATTCTAAACGACAGATCTGTTTTATTTTCAACCTAAAAATTACTTGCTTAAAGTTGATAATACCTAATACAGAATCGTTACATACAGTTAAATAACGTTTATGAATAAGGGGGTTTGTGTTTAACAATCACTATAATTAAAAATGTATCTCCTTCTTTTTATTGTTTTAAAAAATTTGGTCACTGGTGTTACAACTATCTTACACTCAATAATATGTGAGTTATATTTTCATTCCTTTTGGGTCCGAAAATATACTAATTATGTCGTAGGAAGATGGATAGTTATAGCCGTGATTGTCCGTTATATTCTTAGAAATAAAAGCATAACAATCGTAATATAATATATATTAAAAAGACATTTGTGACGCGCTTCATGAAAGCACATCATATCTGTCTTATAAGTAATAATAATAACTATCATTATGTGGAAAAAATACAATCGATTTAAAATCTTCCTCCTTTTTTAAAGTCCGTTAAAAGTATTGTTCAACTACTTATGCAGTGCTTTTCTGTCATATTTAGTTTATTAATAACTAGCCGACCTCGTTTGCGTTTCCTATTGCCCGTAGCGTGATAATTTTCCCCCGTTTTCGAAACATTTTTCATTGGTGCTCCACTCTTATTGGTCTTAGCGTGATGATATATAGCCTATAGCCTTCCTCGATAAATGTACCATCCAACACTAAAATAATTTTTAAATCAGACCAGCGATTCCTGAGATTAGCGCGTTCAAACAAACAAACAAATTCTTCAACTTTATAATAATATATATATATATATATATATATTATATATAGTATGGATTCATCATTATTTTTTTTCCAATTCAATTCACCGTCTGTGTGTGTCATTTAATGTAGCTTAAAATTAAAAAATATGAAATTTGAGATACTAAAAGAAGGACACAATATGTCATTATGTGAGAATGAAATGTCGCATTAAAATTAAGGTTTACGATTAAAATGACGTGTATTCTTTGTTGGCTCGTGTACGAGTACAATGAACTTAAGTACAAAATAGGTACTAGCTAGGCATCGATTGAGAATATGTTACGATATTAGCATGAAATAAGCTGGTCTAGTTGCAAGTAACGGCATTTATATTTTGTGTAAAGCGAGTCGATAGTCCGGAAGAATAAGTGCAGCTTTTCTTGCCACGATAGAGTAATAGTTTCTTATCTGAAAGCCTTAGGGTAAAAATCTCTTAAGGATTTCTTTGTGTTTCTGGACTCTAATAGTGTTAGTGGATACAATGATGCAATGAAAATATAAAAAAAATGATATAGGTAGTAGAGCCACGCTGATTTCAGCATAAACGGGCCGGCTCAACCGGGGTAGTAACCCTCGCACAGAAAATCAACGTAAAATGACAGTAAACATGCTGTTGTGTTTCGTTGGTGAGTGCGAGACCGGAGGCCAATGATGCAGAAGCATCAGTAGCCCGCCATGGTGTTGGTCACCATGCTGCATTTTTGCATTGTTTGCATTCGCAGTATGGTGACCACCACTCTTGGATTCTGCTTATGCTTTCCAACAGGCAGAGTAGAGTCTTTTCGGCAGGATCAAACATAATAAAAAAAATGATACCGATTCGTCAGTCGTTGTTCAATGAAAAACATTTAAATTTGTTTCAAAACGATTTTCATATGATTTAAATCATAAAATTGTTTAGTGTTTTTCGATCCATCTTAATATTTTACTAACTATTTACCATTTCAAAATATTTGGCCATCTTTTTGTCACATGAAAACATCCTCTTTTTGTGAGCGTGTTTTAGGCATATGGGTCGTTACCACAACCGGGATCCCAACGGTGCCTTAGTATTAACCCGAATAAAACCACAGCGTGTGGCATTCAGGGTCTAGAAGAGAATGTAGTTTCAAATCTATACAAATAAATGAAATTGGAGTGTCTGTTTGTAATGTTAAAATAACCGCTTTTTACTAAATGCATATGTATGTATACACAGTACATATACCAAAAGTGTAGTAAAATTTTTTTGTCTGTCTGTCTGTTTGTTCTGTCTCTGGAACGGCTGGACTGATTTCGAGGGGACTTTCACTGATATAGGAGGATGGAGGATGATATACGGTAGCTGATGATATAGGAAGTACCTCTTTTTAGACTAGCTTCGCCCCGCGGCTTCACCCGCGGTACGACAATAAGCGCGGGTAACACCACGGGGTTCAGCTAGTATATAATAAATCTGTACTAAATGTCAGCATCACATTATTTATATCATTACCTGTTGTAATTCAAAGTAGCTTCTATAGTAGGTATTGATCTAAATAGTTTTGCAATAATAAAATTCTCTTAACTTAAAGGAGACTGAACTTTATTTATATACACATAGAATGGTTAATTAAACATATTTATGGTCAGAAGTTTTCCTGTACACAGGGATAAACCATTTTCCTTAATCATATATCTCATACTCTTAACAAGCTTTATTCTCTAAGGAGGTTCTCGGTTATGTACAGAAAAACCTACAATATTTTATTTACGCCCACTTGTATGACCGTGATTTTTGGGAAGTTGGTGGCTAGCCAGAGCTCCTACCCATTTGCATCGAGTGTCGACTGTTCGCTGTCTATGTAAATAGCAAATGTGATAACTCATGCTAGTTGTTTTAGTGAGATTTTCTTATTTTTGGCAGATTAAGGCTTGTATCATGATAGGTTGTAATCAAAGAGAATTTTACATGAACTCTTAATTCAGTGCTTGAAGAGAGATAGAAACGGCTTGGTCTTATACGACTTACGCTCAAAATCAAAACATCTAAAATTATATCAAAAAATGTAGATCGTTACTGACATCAGTTTCAATTATCGATGTGTGAAACCTTGGTGCAACAACGCATTGTACGAAAGATGGGAATGGGATAATGTTTTATTTGTGATACCAACGATATATTAACACAATTACGGCCATGGCGGCCAGTCTTAATGGAGATCAGGCAAACTATTCAGGAGATATTATAGTGCACAAGCGTGTGCGCAAACACAGGTGCACTCTCTGTTCCCTCTATATCATAATTCAATGGAACGGTTAACCGACACAATCTGGGAGAGGTTAGGAAGGACCGATAGCTTTACGTGCTATCCGAGGTACGAGGCCAACGATATATATAACGTAACAACGTAGCTATTCACGGATATATCTGAATATTACTTACCGAGCATATAATTATGAATAAACGTATTTAATTGTATGACAAAATGCTTAAATAAATAAATAACTTTAAACTTTCATTTTGAATTTTTTTTTTCCTTTCATTTAAAACTTGTAAAAGCTACACCAAGCTACCATTTTTATAAACACAGCCCTCTCAAACCGCTGTTTTAACTCAATATTTTCACAATGCAGTGTCTAAGTATTCCTCTTTAACATACCAAACAAAGTTATATTGAAACTTATAACAGACAAAGACATTCAAACTGTATAAGTTGCTGCTTAAAATTCTGCATTAAATAAAAGGCGACAAAAGAATGTGGAATGAAAAAGCACCCGTTTTGTATTTCTATACCCCGTCTCTGTCAAAATTCATGAATAAGACAAGAAGAGTAGTTGGGAGGGAATTGAGTAGAGTATATCATTTATGATAATGTTTCAGCTTCAGGATTTCGCACGAGTGAATTTTTTGGTTATGTATAAACATAAAAATATTCTGTAGAATGTACTAAAATCGTTACTTTGTGATTTGATGGGTGTTTTTTCTGGGTTGTGGTATAAGCGTAATAAATTTTCATGTTGCTTTCCTGATAGGGTTGGAATGCGGAATTTGACCTTGACTATGAGACGAAAATAAATATTTATTTACTTACGTCATAAAGTTATTTTTATGAACGACGATAGTTATTTCCGAATTATTTTTGTTATTATTTCAAGAAGTACATGGAATACTATATGATATGTAGGGGGATTTATTGAGTGGTCTACTTATAACTTGTGAATAATAGCGATCACTTAGAGCGACTCAACCGTAACCGTCACTATGCAACTAGGGTATATGAGATTGTTATTATCGCGTCAGCAATGTCGTGCAAATTCATAGTTCATTGTCATATGTAAATATAAGTTATATAAGTTATATAAATATTTCGGACATCTAAACACACAACGCCATCTAGTCCCAAGATAAGCAGAGCTTGTGTTATGGGGTACCAGATAACTGATACAAATACATATATACTTTTTTTTGTAAATACATACATATTATAGATAGAACACACCCAAACTCCGAAACAAATATTTGTAGATCATACAAACATTTGGTCCGACCCGGGAATCGATCCCGAGACCTCATGATCAGCAGTCGCTCACGCCAACCGCGAGACCAACGAGGCAGTCAATAGGCTGAAAATATATACCAAAACGAAATGAAGCCAACTTTATTGTACCGTAATCCCCTGCATACTTGATATCATGAAAATCATTGGAGCTGTTGCCGAGATTCAGATGATCCATACATTATAATGTTATATAACTATTATTATTTTAAAAGTATTAGTTTTGCAGTACTGTGTTTTACATTCTCTGGTCTTCTTACTTAGGAGGGGAGTCTTCAATGAACCTGAAACACTAATTTAATTTGATTTAGAAATCACTTCTTATAAAGTCGATTAAAAAGATTATCACAATGAAAAGTAAATAAATAAATAATACATATTTCGGACATCTAACACACCCATCTAGTCCCAAGCTAAGCAGAGCTTGTGTTATGGGTACTAGATAACTGAAACAAATAAATATATACTTTTTTATTGTAAATACATACATATTATACATAGAAAACACCCAACTTCCGAAACAAATATTTGTAGATCATACAAAATTTGATCCGAGCCGGGAATCGAACCCGAGACCTCATGACCAGCAGTCGCACCCGCCAACCGCGAGACCAACGAGGCAGTCAAATTGCTCTTTTATAATTTAAATAAAACCAAACATTAAGTTTTGTATACAATTCTAAACTGCCCCGTGAACTGGTAGCGTAGTGGTAGCATATACGACTGTTGTGCTTGAAGTCTCGGGTTTGATTCCCGGATCGGATCAAATGTTTGTATGCTCTGCAAACATTTGTTCCGGAGTTCGGGTGTTTATGTGCTTATGTATAAGATATTTGTATTAACAAAAAAAGTATATTTATATATAAATCAGTTGTCTAGTACCTATAACACGAGCTCTGCTTAACTTTCGACTAGATGACGTTGTATGTTAGGTGTCCGAAATATTTACTTATACTTATTTATTATTTATATCTATTTAATTAAATCAAAACACAACACAACAACTCACGATGTATATTTTAGTAATACATCTTTACTTAAACCTTCGCAGAGTTGAGAGCTTTTTATCAACCCTTTTAAGAGCTTTGTTTGTTCTGAGTTTACTAAACATACAAGGTTTTAATTAATGCCATTATACGTAGGTTTCTTGTGTAATTCGCTAAAAATTGTAAAAAAAGTGTTAGTACTTATGTTTTTTTTTATGAGATAGGGGGCAACCAAGCAGACGTATCGCCTGATTGCCAGCCTTTTAAGAAGGAGTACGCATTTTTCTTGAAAATTTTAAAGTCGTATCGATCCTAAAAAACAAAATTGATATCACATAAACTCTTCACAATATCCATTTTACATACTGAGTTTTACAGCTTTATGTTCTACACATGAATTGCATGATATACAAAGAAATTAAACAAAATATCTCTAATATTCATATCATTCATATTCATTCAATCGAACAAGCTAAGTAGTTAATGCCTCCACCTACTGCTGTGGCGATGATTATAAGATATTCTAATTAATATCTTGTTAATTAATTAATTAAAATATGTTTTATTTGACTTTGAACTTGTTATTTAGGGGGACGTTTCGATCGGAATGATGGTATCATTTCATCTCCTTAACATTTGTGGCTCAACTACGGAACTAAAAATCTAGCTATACAAACCCCCTATATATTTTTACAATAACAAAGAATTATTGCAACTAAAATTAATTATTAAAAAGTATATCATTTTAATTTAGGACCAAATAAATCTGGTTAATTTGATATCAAATGTTTTAGCCAAAACATTTGATTTTAGCATTTTTTATGTTCAAATTTCAGACCTTTTGGTAAAATAATAGGTAAGCTTTAAAGCTTGTACTTCACTGTACGGTGAAAACTCTAAGTATTTTTTTAGATTCACTCGCCTTAAAGTAAAAGTGCAGTTCAAGTGACTCTTGTGTTTCTACAAAGCTCTTTAAGCCTGCGAACTCAAGTTACTCTACTCTATAAATGTAAAATTGAAATCTAAACCAAATAAACTAGTTTCATAAAATCTTAACATAGATTTCTTTAACGCCTAATGTGTTATATATTATAACGTTATAGTGAAACGATATATGAAAATCAATCAACAACCAAATAAGTCCTCCCTTATTTTCTGAAACCCTTTAAATGTAGGGAACTAACTAATTAACATTTATCAAAAGCATCTTTTGTTTTAGATCTTATTAAAACGTAAAGCAGTAGAAAAATAGCGTGCAATAAGAAAATTCGCTCCAAGCCCTTCACAACCAAACTCATGACTCAAAACACGAAAGGTGACCTTCACTGTGTCTCCTTCTGAACATCTAAAACCAAATTCGTTTCGCGAGTCACGTACGGGCAGATGAACGTAGAAATGTATGTAGTAAATTGACAAGGTGTCGTCATCGACGGATAAGCCTAGCATCTAGCATCTTGACGTAAGTAACAGCACAAGAGACATAGTTTACTTATTTGTACCTACCATTAAAAAAAAACCTCCTGTTCTTGAGGTTAGTTAAAAATAGTTTTATAATATTAACTAACTTTCAACCGCCTCGGTAGATGGCGTCAGGAGCGAATTAGATCTCTGAAGAATTAGACTCCCTGCTCCAATATATGAAGACCTGCGATTAAATCAATATTACCAAGCAGTCACCTTCAGATGAGGTAGTGTTTAGTGTGCACGTTATCGGGCCACTAATGTATTGGTAAATCTGAAATTTGACTGAGGTTAAGCGACAGTGTACGCTTACGTAGACTGATCGCAGCGCCACTTTTACTGGTGTACTGTAAACCCGCCTTTGTACGAAGCCCTCGTGTCTCATTTGTCCTCTTTTCTGACAGTTCTTTAAATAAATTTTCAAAAAAAATACCATTATCTAAAAAAAATACAAAGATTCGTACAAATTATACTTATAGAGAAAAATAATCAATTGAACAGAATCACATTTGAATAAATATGAAGAAATTAATGTAACATAGCTTTAACATATTATTTTAGGATGGAATAATTACCAGAAAACTTGAAGTCAGTAATGTTTTTGTAGGTATACCCTAGGAACCTTCAAAACATGTTTTCCCTCTCAGAAAGGGTGTGGAACAAATGGAGCGTTAATTTGCTACATATAACCTACAAAATACGAGTGACATGTATGGTGTAATGTCGGAAAATAGGTCAACTGTTGTGGTATATTTTAATTTACTTTTTGTTTTGTGTCACTACTATTGGGGTTACGAGTTGTTCGAAGAAATGCCATCATTATTTCGATATTTAACGTAGTCAAATTTGTATTGTACTTATTTTTCGCAACTGGAATTCATTTCAATTACTTTTCGATGTAACCGTAGACTGAATGATGAAGAGAAACAAATAATTTGTTACAAATGAAATGAAAAGAGTAATCGTGATGATTATGGTTTTTTTCGGTGAATGAATAAATGAAACTGATATTTTTATGTAGAATCACACAAAAATATCAGTATATTCAGATAAATTCATTTTTAGGACAATGACTCAAAATTGATTAGTATAAAAGTAATTAGCTCATTAAGAAAATCAGGACAAAATACATGCATAGTTAATATATGGTTTTAACCTTATGATTTATAGTTCGTATGACGACATCTTTTAAATTTTTGACATTATTTACTGAAGTACCTAATATTTGTGTTTGCTTAAATATATTTATCGTTGATTTCAAAATTTTCTTTACAATTTATAAATAATTACCTGCTGGTACATTTAGAGTTTCGTTTTTAACAGTTCCATACAATAGATAGCATAGGAGCCTTTGATGTGTTCACCATTATAATCATTCATTTTGCTCGTTCTATTGTTCGAAAATATATTTTCTTGTTACTTTATTCAATTAAAATTATTTGGAGACGTTAAGTAACATCTGTTCTGATTTTGAAGGGCTTCTTAGAGATCTTATTATTTTATCGAAGTGTGTATTTTTAATTTCATATTATTATTTGAAAATTGTTTCAAGCAATATTTATATTTACCTAAGTACTATCGAGGTTTCAATACATTCTCTCTTAGCTAAGATTATCTTTATACAACCGCTGACACCTCTATCTTCTCGTACTATTGGCAATTATTTTATATGACCACTTGACATAGCGTTAAGATGACGTTTCATCAATACATCATCATCATCATCAACAACCCATAATGTCCCACTGCTGGGCTTGGGTGTCCTCTCAGGAGAAGGTCAAGACTATACGTCTGGACTAAGTGCGGGTTGGGGCTGGCAAGACAACTTTGTGGCTACGTATTCTTGCCTTTGTATGTTTTTAAGCCGCCCAAAGATCTCCAACTAAGCTTCACGACTGTTATCCTATGATAACAACCCAGACCGACTGCTTAACCTGACCTCCAAATCACGGAGACGCTCATGGTATCATACCACCAGCAGTCACCCATACAGGTACTGACCGTGCCATCGTTGCTTACCCTCGGTGATTGTTTCTAAACACCTCTTTAACAGGGTTGAGATGAATATGCTGCGGTGGATGTGCGGAGTCACGCGAAAGGATCGTGTGAGAAACTCCCGCATTCGCGGTTGCCTGCGGGTCCGTGACATCGCAGACAAACTGTAGGAGAGTCGCCTGCGCTGGTTCGGCCACGTTCTGCGGCAACCATCTTCCTACGTGGGAAATAAATGTTTGGCCATGCTGCCTCCGCCGGGTCCCGGTAGAAGGGGTAGACCCAAGAAGTGCTGGCTTGACGTCGTGAGGGGTGACATGCGTGCTAATGGTCTCACTATTAAGGATGCCGAAGACCGGGCAAAGTGGAGAAGACATAGTAGGAAAGCGGATCCCGGGCTCCAGAATGGAAGCAACCGGGAATAAGGCTAAGGCGATGATGATGACCTCTTTAACTGGGTTATGAGCCATATTAGTTTTTCTAATAACGTTTACGTTTGTAGAATGTTTACTCGACTTGAGGAGGACGTTCTGATCAGTGACGAGAAAATTGAAATTCACAATGGTTTGTTAAAATATACATCAATGGATTAATTTAAATATCCGACCCATATTCACAGTCAATTCACAGTCCCTCCCGCTTACCGACTTAATATTACAGTTGCCAACTACCCCACAATTATGAAAAACGCACACCTGGTACTTATTAACACAAGAGCATAAAAAGTACCGCATTGCGCCGCCATTACGGGAGGCTCATGTTATATTCAACGCACATAACACAAATTAAAGTTATCTTATGTAATATTAATAATGTAGGAGTTCCCTTTTCTGGGGATGAATAATTATATTTTATTTTTGAATTTTAAAGGGCTTTTTGATTGTAACCTTTTTTATGATGTTATAATTCAAATTCTGCGAAAGAGTTAAGAGGACTATTCTCTAGTGGTAATCTACATGTATAGTAGGGCGTTACATAATATTAGGTATACTCGTATATAGTAAGGACGATGCAATTCTGCAGAATTTATAATCCATTGGACAGAATGTTAAGTCATAAAATATTCAATAAAGTAGGGCGCAGTAGATTTTTGCTCCTGTCTTTTAACTATTTTGTTTTTACAATTTTTTTTAAAGTTTATAGATTTGTTATTATAGTCATAATTATAGTCTCAAGTGAACCACAATTTACGTTGATTAAGGTACTTTGATCTCTTTACAATACACAGTTACGATAATTTTTATACATCAAAACATTGAAGATGGTTTTCTATTTTAATGATAGGAAAAACTTATAAATTTTTTAGATAATGAAAATTAATGGAAATTTTATAAAGTGGAAATATGTAGTATGGCATTAGTTCCAAAAATAATAACAATTATTTTCAATATAAAATTATAGCGACAATGCCAAAAACGTGATTTATTTTCACAGTTTTTGTGTCTATAATAGATGTTATAATTTTAGAGTGACATTTTAAATGATAAATTCAAATTTGCAATATCAGGTTGTCTCGAAACCATGAATTATTATCACCAGCAACGTTTAATTGTTATTCTATCATTTGTATTTGGTGACTCATATTGCAAAAAGCTGGTTTCCTTACAGTCAGCAGTCGCAGCACGGAATTAGAGTCAGTCAGTCAGATTGCATATATAACAAACGTGAATTGAGGTAACGAAAGTGCATCATACCCCATACAGTAAGACTCGGATCCTACAGTGAAGTCTGCAAATATCCATTCTGGATATTCTATCATGCCAGGCGAGGGTATAAATACATTTTTTTCCAAGGTCAGTAGATATCCCAGTCGTAAAATATAACCACATCTCTTGTATCATGTTGAAGGGTCTAACATAGTTAAAATTCCCTTTAGGTCTGTATAAATTAACTTAAACATTAAAGTACTACACATTAATCTCCATAAAGCATCTATTCAGCCGCAAGCCTCTATGTGAAATGCTGAAACAAAATAATTAATTACACTAGAGTACTCATTAATTAATACTGCCTGCAATCCACACTAACTTCTTAGCTTAATCATGCATATACCAGTTCACAGGTTAACAAATACATTTTTAACTAGGCATGAACATTATCAGTGTGTTGATTTTAATTTCTGATGCAAAAACGTTGGATCTTATGAATTTAGCGTGTGGATACCTACACAAACACATACGTTAAATTGAATGAATCAGTTTTGCTATATCATCATTAACATAGGTTGGACTGATTTTGATTTAGTATTTAGTGTATAAGAAGACTGGAAATGGTCTTTTCTTTGAAGATCGACATATTTTTTCAACTGACTTTATTAGAACAAGTATATTAAAAACATTAATTCTCTAACTACCGCATTTAGATAAATTACAAAAAAGTCAGGTATCCTGATGATTCATGATACCGCTTTAAATGCCTGTTAACACTACTAGCTCTACCAGATATAAGTTATAAAAGCTATCTTTCGTCCATGAAGCTGATCATTCTCAAAAGCAGATAAAACTAAAACAACTAACATAAGTTAAAATGCTGTCTAATTCTTCCAAAAGCATATCAACCTAGTACGTACGAGTTTAAAAGAAATTAGAAAGTAAACGCAGAAATTCTGTGTTTTAACACGTTTTCTTTACTTGAGATTAGAAGGTAAGAGAATTAAAAGATTATAAGGTAAGGGAAATAGCATGATTCAGTATCCATGAGCTAATTCGTTTTTGAAGTGAAACTTCTTTATCGGCGTTTTGTAATTTTTTTAGGATGTTAAACTCGCGTCAGGCCACATGACCTGATCTAATATTCGTAAGACGGAGGCGTGGCATAGGAGAGGAAGTAATATCCTCCTCTCTTTCTACCGAAATGTATGCCTGCTCCTGCTGTTTCGTTTAAGCGGCGCAGGGCGCTTGTGTGCTTGTGTATAAACTCGGTTTCCGGTTGATATAGATAGGGTTTGTTTTCATTATTTTAACAGTGATGTTGTCCTGCGCAGTTTGTTCCCTTGTTCACCTCTTACGATACCTAAGGGATGAATAGGGGTAGTAATATTACCACACTGACGGATATACCTACTTACATGCTTTCATTAAGTTCTTGCGAGAGTTTTTTTTTCAAACACTCAACTTCTCGTCCTAACGTCTTTATTCAATATATAACATTCATAGATTGTGCCGACATCAAACTTACTCGTTCAACGCTAATCCCTCAACTTTATAGCTGACTCATGTGCCGATGATCAGACATGGCTAAACAAAAGTGTTTGAAATAGTGTTACGGTTCCATAAACTGAAATCCTAGAGAGATTGTTTTGCAACTCTTTGTTAGATGCATAGCTATAAAGTTCCTACCGTTTTAATTTTTTTTTTACGGAGTGGTAAGCGATTACTGCCGCCCGTGGGCACCTGCAACACCAGAAGCGTCACAAGTGTGTTGCCGGCTTTTGGTGGATGGGGGGGACATAGTGAGGGGACGGTGTGGGATGGGAGATAGGGGGTGGAGTATGGGCCTCCGGTATCCTCACTTACTCGGTAAAACACAGCGCAAGCACTATTTCACACCGGTTCTCTGTGAGGCCGTGGTATAACTTCGATCGATCCGGCCCTTTCATGCCGAAGCATGGCTGTCCCACGGTTATTGAGGTGAGGGTGAGAATAAAATGATGGTTTAAAAACTAAAATTAATAAATGATTGATATATTTCTTCTTAAATTTAATAAGTTTTGGTATGGCCCTTGTTCTCTCAAATTTCCTTTCATGGAATAGGTGAAAGTGAGATTTTGAATAAAGTACATTTTACCCGAAATACTCCAACTATGGACAAAGTCTGTTATTATTTTATGCTATTCGGAGAAAGGCTTTAAAGGGGTGTAGGAATGTAAGCTCAGTTTGCGCTTCAAAGTAATTTTAATAGTTTTGAAACTTAATCTGAATATGTATAAACTAACTTCAGAATAATATCTACCTATAAAACAAGTATGTATCTCTATAGAGTAGAATACCTACTCGCAGATAAGATGAAACATATTATTATCCATACAAACGAAAGCACCCAAACTTTATATTTGAGTCACGTCGCAAAATAACCATTGACGGCTTAACAAAAGCGTTTAGAACAACAGCCACATCGCCCGGGAATTTTATTTTCTTCAAGTAACACGGTGTAGGTACATTGTACGACAAACGACAGTTTCTAGCCAGTTTTGAAGGCAGTAAACAATTTGTGAAGTTTACACAGTTGTAAGCTTTCACTGCGGGTGTGCCTCGAGCGTACATAAACTTTGTTTGGAGTTAAAGAAAATGAAACCGGATGGGGCACTTAGCTTAAGCGTCTTATGACTCCCAGATCGATATTTGTGTAAGTTATATTATAGTTTGCTCTTTGAAATAAATTCTGGGGTGGTATTGATCGTATGTATCATGTATTTCTTCGTTGAAGGGATGAAGTTAGGATACACTAAGTTTGGGACTATCTATAATTTGTTTCTATCACAATTTAAAATTAATTTTATTTAAACTGGGGTAAACTGTGGTGTTTTTACTGTATAAAGAGATACATTTATATTTGAAGTTTAAAAGGTTACCATATTGTAAGATAATATGTCATTTATTTTAATTGTGATGCTTGACCAATATCAAAGGTCTTGCAACAGCAAGGTCACTATCTAAATTTTCATTTTAATTTACAAATTAAAATACAACACATACTTTAAATTATTTTCATAGATTTTTGAGAGATCTTCATAAAGGAACATGTGCAAATTTATTAATTGTCATACCTAAAACAAAACCATTCATATTCCTCGACATGGAGAATATAAACGAGAATTTTAGTTCTAAAAGCCAACCGTGCCTACAGCATCCATTTACAATTAAATTAATGAAAGTAATCTACATCCACTGCCTAGACTAATGGTTTTAGAATTATGTGTACACGTTAATTTATATATTTTGAAATTTGTGTTCGGAAAATAACAAAAATAGGTAGTAAAGAGTATAAAGTTAATGACGTGAATTCATTTATAAGTGCAACTAGCTGACCCGGTCAACCTCGTTTGTGTCTCTCCATGAGAAATACATTTTTCCCATTCCCAACATTTTTAGCCAATACCTGGTTCCTTTTGGTCGTAGAGTAATGTTACATAGCTTAAACCTTCCTCGCTAAATGGGCTATCCAACAAAAAAAGAGTAAGCAAAATCGGTTCAGCCGTTCACGCGTGACGTCGTGACGAAGGCAAACAGGAATTCATTTTTTACCCGACTACGGCAAAGCCAAAGGAGGGTTATGATTTTGACAGGCTATGTATGTATGTATGTATGTATGTATGTATGTATGTATGTATGTATGTATGTATGTATGTTCATTTGTTCCCTCCTAGCTCCTTAACTACTCATTAGATTTGGACAAATGAGGTGTCTCTAGAAGCGTCGTGATCGTCTTCTGGTTATAGGCTATATGACGTGCCACTAAATCTAATGTGGCGCCCTCTAGCCGACATAAAGTACTGTATTAAAAAATAAATTTGAAATAAATATGCCGTGTTTAGTATCATTGGAAAGGGCGTTACTTGTACATTTCAAAAATACATATATTATTAGCATTTGTTCGTGGCTTTGTCCATATTTATTCGATAAGTGTGATATTTCTATGGTATGATTATTTGTTCCCTCATTCTTTCTAAACTAGTCAGAATAAGACAAATGAGGTATCGTTAGAAGCGTCTTGATTGCCCGCTAATAATAGGCTATATGACGTGTCACTGAATCTAATGTGGCGCCCTCTAGCCGACGTAAAGTAGGGTATTAAAAAATAAAAATGAGAGAAATATGCCGTGTTTGGTATCATACGAAAGGGCGTTACTTGTAGATTTCAAAAATATATATATTATTAGCATTTTTTAGTGACTTTGTCCGTATTTGTGCGATAATTGTGAAATTTCTGTGGTATCTATTTTAAAATATACTTTGTAAAGAAATTAGTATTAGAGAGGCACCAAAACATTTTAAATAAATAAAAGTAAAAACTGAAACCCAACTACGACAAAAAACGACGCTGAAAAAGTATGAAACAAGTTTCAAAAGCCGTAGTCACGCGTTGTTAAAGTGATATGTACCATATGGTACATTACACTACATGGACTACGGCTTTTGAAACCTATTAATGTACCATACGCCATATCACTTTAACAACGCGTGACTACGGCTTTTGAAACTTGTTTCATACTTTTTCAGCGTCGTTTTTTATCGTAGTTGGGTTTCAGTTTTTATTATATATAGATTTAATTAATTACTTGGCGCCCCTTTAAGTACTTAATCATGTATCGCCAAAAATCAGAGGTTCCGGTCAAAACATGCATTGTGATCACTGTTTAATAGCATGAACTTTAATCAGTTAAGTTCTACTTAAAAAAGATCAATATGCAATGAACTACTGCTTGTCTTATTCAGCATGAGCATTTTTAATTTATTAAATTTCTTTTTTTTATTTCCTATATTTATTAAACACAACGAACGATACTATACGAATCTATGCCTTACTTTGCCGTTAATATTCCTTGAGTACCGATAACTACAGAAATGCTGATTGTAATGTTATAAAAATATAGGTTAATGCTATACAGTATACCTTCGTTAAGAAAAGATTTAAATAGTAATATGCATGACAATAGAATATCTTACAAAACAATGACAGATTGCTACAAAACATATTTTCGCTATTCCTTTGCAAGCAAAACTATTTTGTTATAACAAAATATAGTAGAGTGATGGTCTCAAACTCCTTAATAGGTTGATAAGTAACTGAATAGCTGTTTTGATTATATTAAGGATACAATTAACGTGTTTTATATTAGTATTTACTTGAAAATTAAAGAAGCATCCAAATTTTTTGACTTATCATGATTCTAGCTGTTTGTCAAACAACATTTGTACTTTGATTCTATAGTATAAAACATAGTATGACTGATCATCTGAAGGTAAGGGACTTCAGCCACCCATGGGCACCCAACAGGCGGACAGACACTAGGCACTAATTGTGGAAGGAAATCAAAACGCGGCAAAGAAATTTTCACTGTAATTCACTGTCTAAAATTGCTATAGATTGTACTTTAGTAAGGTTTTACAATTTTCAATTCATTGCACGGCTTGCGAATCTAATTGGCCTTAAACCCAACAATTCTAGATAAAATTTCAAATAGTATAATACACTTTGAGGCTTATGATTCGAAGACTTACATAACATAATTGTACAAAAGGTTAGGTCTCTAGGTCACACTAACGATAGAGTCTCGAGCCAAACTTATAAATATGTAAACACAAGCTCTGGACTCGAGCTTACATGTCATGTCATAGTATGTTGCATTATTTACATAATGTAATACCATAAGTACTTGTAGAAGATTGTCCAGACGAGCGCAGTGGAGTGAATAGAAGTTAAATTGCTTTGAAATGCATGAATTCACTAAGTAAAAGACCTTCACGAGCTCGAACATAAATATTACAGAAAACTTGCACAATATACCTACAAAATGTTTGTATTGTTCCATTTTTTGTTTCAATTTATAATTATTAGAGAAGGATAGGACCAGTACTACTGTACAATTATAAAAGCGTTGTTTTTGCTAACGGGGCTATTAAGTTAAGCTAGTTTTTGCTAACGGGGCTATTAAGTTTAGCTAGTTTTTGCTAACGGGGCTATTAAGTTTAGCTAGTTTTGCTAACGGGGCTATTAAGTTTACACTTTAGAAGATATCGTAACTTTTCAGGTTATTTTATCGCGAATAAGCTATACTACAAAAGTATGAGTATGTATAAAAGATACAAAAGTCTTCTTTTAATGTATTAGTCTGCCAAAGTGACACGAGTGATAGAAAGTATCGTGGTCACTCTCATTACAAATGCAGACAATGCAACAGTGTAGCACCGGGCCCATACTATGGCGGCCTATTGAAATGTTTCTGCATTATTGGGCCTCCGGTCTGCCACTCACCAACGAAATGCGACAGCACAAATGTTTTCATTTTAGGTTGGTTTTCTATGAGAGGGTAGTATCGCCTCGGTAAAACTTATTATAGTCACTTAAAATATAGCTTAGATTAGTGATGATAGTGAATAAAAAAAATGAATTTTACTTTTTAATATTCATTTCATCATCATTAGAAGTGCAATAAATGTTTTTATTACATTGCGCTTAGGAAGTTTTTAAAATGTTATATAAACTGTTAAATGAATCCTATATTAAGTACAATATATAAGATATAAAATGATCTCTTCCACATAAAATTTGAAGCTATAATATAGAGAAAACATGAAATTAATTATCATTTCAAAGTCATCTTACTTCCCAACTACAGTTTTGTCTGGAAACTTAGATTGTAACAGTATACATTTTGATATGTTAAGTCAATTCAGTTGTTTGTCTGGATGCTAATTAACATGTAACGTTAAATAATCGATAAACCTGTGAGCAAACAATTCCAGTCTAGTCAATTTGCCAAATAGTACACTAGCAGTTATATAAGTTTCTGCATTTTATTAAAGGTAAGTAGTAAGTCTTTAGAAAGTAGTTAAGAACTTCAGCAAGTTTGTATGCATTTTGGTATAATATATCGGTGCATATATAGTACGTCCGATATTTCAGACTTTAACAATTTTTAACAACAAACCACAGAATAAATTGAAATGAATTCAATTGCATACATGGACAAAGGATAGTGGTTGTTTTGCCACTAAAGCGTCCCGAACGATATAAACTCTATCCCTACATAGTACTAAAATTTGTGTGTTCCACAAATAGTTGTTTCGACTCTGAGTATTCTTTTGCTCGTTTTTTCAATGTTTATAAAGTCCGCCGTGACACACAATTTATTCCAAGTGAAAACGCTGTCTTTTAAAGAATACAGCTATTGAAAGTATGAACACACGTTTCTATTTCTAAATTTATTACGTATAATATTGACGTGTATAAGTTGCCATAAATAAAAAATATGTATCTAACGTTGCCAAGGGATCAATCAGAATATTACACAGGTGAACACAGCAGGCCTTTTCTGGAAAATTGCTTAGTCAAGTTGAAGGACGCCCACGTTTTCGTAGAGCTCGGGTTGTTTTATTTTTATTTTACTGGATTTATACGGTCGACAATACATGCCTATGAAAGTTTACTAGTTAGGCTCTTTTGAGATACATAAATTGCAAGGCTGCTACTTACTCACATAATTTCTTTATAGCTCTACTAAAGTACATTGGGCTTAACATACCTTTTTGTTTTGTGTATCATGAAACTAAACAGTAGTAATTCAATTAGTTTTCGATTTGCATAAACTGAACATAGAGCTATGAAAATATTATACCCCTTCTCTGTTATTCTCTGTCTTCCACATTGACTAAAGTAGATTGACAAAATAAGAACGATTGTTGAATAAAACATTATAAAGTATTATTAATACTAAGTTTTACTTCAAACCTAACCTAAACAGATTTTTGACAGCATTTTGCTTTATACTACAACGTAGTATTGTTATATTACCAGGAAAAGTCTGTGACAGGTGGGCGGCCGGTCATACAAGAAAAAGGCCAGTATGATTTTGTCAGGAAAAGAAAAATATAGGTATAAGGGAATTTATAGTGATGGATAATGGGAGAAAAAAAAACATTGCACTTGTTCAAACAACTTGGCAAAAAAGATAAAAAGATTAAGATCATTCAAAAACTCAACCAACATTCCAGCGGATTATATAATACCTCAAAATATTTTAAGCAATTTCTAGTCTAGCATCAAATAGACTTTATATGGTTTCATTTGACGAACTAAGCCTCTGACCACAAATACTTCTAAAGTTACTTTGTAGTGAACTACTGTATGTGTTCTCATAATATACGAAGCTGAACATTGTTTGGCCGCATAAATTTAGTTTAGTGGCTATATAAAGCAAGGTTGCTAAGTTCTCACAAGAATCTGGTATTATGCAAAAATTATTACGTTCCAGTGGTTGTTGGTGAAGCATGCAGATTGTTGTATTGTTGTTATTAAATAGTAGATACGTATAAATTGTTGCGAGAGTGAACAAGACCACAGCATGCACTAAATTCGAAACATTGTTTTAAGTTCACAGAACACATATACAATGTTCGACCTGATTTTGTTAATTTCATGGAGAAACTCTTCTGCATCATGTTTTTAATAATGTATTTCAATTTGATTCAAATAAAATTGCATTCAAATCACAGAATTTTATGAAATTACTAGCTGACCCACGCAACCTCATTTGCGTGTCCTATTGCCCGTAGCGTGATAATTTTCCCCTGTTTTTGAAACATTCTCCATTGGTGCTTCGCTCCAATTGGTTTTAACGTGATGATATTTAGCCAATTGCATTCCTCGTTAAAAGTGCAATCCAACGCTGAAAGTTTTTTCAAATCGGACCAGCGATGCCTGAGATTAGCGCGTTCAAGCAAAAAAACAAACTCTTCAGCTTTATAATATTATAATATAGATTTATCATTACTTGGTTAGATAGTTAAAATTTTTTTATAATAATTAAAGATAGCACTACAAAATGACCGTATAAACGAATAAAGAGAAATCATATACATAATGACATTATCGACGATGTATTCTGCAATAGCATAGATATGTCTAAAGTTACTAGATTAAACCACGCTAAGTCTTCAACTTAAAGTTACTTCACATTATTACATCATATAATTGTTAAAGTCAGGATCTCAACATCACATGAAAACTTTTAATCAAATGTACTAGAATTTTTAAAGAAACAGTTAACAGAAATATCCTCATGATTTTATCACCTCATATGTTATTATATTTATTCGAATTATTTATGTGAATTGTATATAACATAAATATTAATTAGTGTTTAAGTCCAAGTTTTTTCTTCTTCGTTATTTCTGTCATACGTATGTATCTGCTGTATAAACTCAAGGTTGACTAGTAAATAATGACATGTGGCATTTGCCTCTTTCCATTGCAATGCCATAAGTATACAAAAATGATATAATAACCTCATACGATATTCTATTCTCATATTTTTTCAAATCCTAATTAGCTCATATTCTTAATTTCTTAATTTTTTCTGCGTCAATCAAAATGTACCTTCTTATCACTGTGATGAATAATTATACACATCTACAAACCCTCCAAAAATTGTTGTGTTGACTGTCAAAATTTGGTTATCCTGTTCAAATAGTAAAACTTGTGGGTATAATTATGTGTGTTTCTTGTAAACTTATGTGTTTACAAAACATATTTTGGTGTTCCAAATTAGTTTGTGTTGTGTGAGTATGAACCGGTCTCCATATCAAATAGCAATAAATTGTAATAACTATAAAAGAGTTAATGAAGTAATGCATTTTCTTAGACGACTCGTAAATGAACAGTATATAAGTTGTGAAATAGGTCTTTACAACACAAAGAAAAAAATAAGTAACTTCCAAAAGAAATACCTAGTGCAACATTATGATTTTTAATTATGCTTTTTTTTTTTTTTTTTTATACTCAGTTGTCGATTCTTATCATTATTTTTTTGAAATGAAATCCTGAATGACAGAGTTTTGCATTAACAAACAATAAAAAAACATACCGCTAATTTTAGTACATCTTTCTATTTTGTAAGTGGCCTAGTAATACAAATTGACCGTAAAAATAAAAATTATAAGCGGTACACTCAAAAATATGAACATAAATTTACATACAATTATAACAATTCACGGTACAAACATCCCGACTTTCAGTACTTTTATATTCACATAGTCCACATATGAAATGTACTCGTAAAGCACTCAACATTAAAAAAAGTAGCAAATAAAACCCTGCCAGTATTTTTATCGCCCTACCCTTTTTGGTAACACTTAAAAGGTTAACAAAACATTTATACGGGAAAGTAACAGCAGTCACAAAAGGAATAAGTAACTACAACCTACGCTTTTCTTTTGATTTCACGATGTGGGTACAAAGACAATGGCTCAGTCCCCCGAGATTTAAAATCGTTACTTAAGTCCAATACAGAGAAGGAAAGTGGTGTGTTAGATTACGTTTGTCAATATATATAGGATGGGCACAAAAAATAAGGACAATGCTTAAAAACCAAGAAAAGGTTCACTGGAGTCAATGCAAGGACAAATTCCTTGGTCTAATATTGTTTACTGTATATCACAGTACGCTTATTTTATCGGAAGAATTTATATATTATGTGGATATAATTTAAACCGTTTTTTTATTTATAACCTCTTGCTGAATATAAGGAGTAGAATAAAGCTAGTGTTCTACACGTAATTGGTACTTGTAGTGTATAGATAAATACAGACGTGCCCTACTGGTGGGGAGTGCGGTCGGGCAGTCACTGCACAGACCGCACACTCTCGGTTGCAAATCAAACTGTGTTGTTTACCGCATACCTAATACCTAAATAGTGATCCTTACAGTACCTAATTGCAATGAAATGTTTTAATACTAATATTAAACGATTTCTTAAAATTTTACTCCTGTTTACGGCAAACAGTAACCTGTAGTGGTAGCAAGTGTGGTATTTAAAACGATATCCTGTGATGAAAAACTTCTGCTCTTAAAAAATGGTCTCCTATTAACGTTGTCTTGTCTACGTTTGCAATGTGTATGATGATCACTACTCTTGAGTTTGCTTATGCTTTTAATCAGGCAGAGTTTAGTTACTTTGGCAGGCTCACGCTACACATATAAACAAGTTTTCATAAAGCTTTGTTTAGATAACTGTCTGTCTGTTTTTGTACCCTGATAATAGAAAAAAAAACAGAACTTAAAACTAATAGATACTTAATAAAGTATTAGACATAAGTTCGTCAATAAATGGGCTTAAGCAAAGTGCTTGGAACTTCACCACTTGGTAAGGTAAAATTTTCTTTACCAAAAAATAACGAGGTGAATGACATGACCTAAAACGTAAGGCTACAAAAAGAAATTGTTTGTGAGTCGAATCTAAGTAGTAAAATCACTCAAGACGGGCCAATTATATAATGGAGTGCTTTAGAAAACTAATACAGATTTTACGTTAATAACGTTTTTATTTTAGAATTTACTGGAATAATTTTATAAGTAACATTTAATTCATAATATAAATTATAAAGCTATTTTGGGGAGTTATGAAGAAATCCCTATGGGACTTCATGTTATTTATGAAGTTGATGTCATTGAACCAACTGAAACCGCACAATTTTCAATTAAAATTGGATTTATTCCGAATATAATATCTTAGAAAGAAACTCTTATACAGCATTGAAGGCTATGTAAAAGCCTGTGAGATTTCATTAATAATTAAATAGAAGACATTTCATTAAACGAAACATAACATCACTACCACAAAGTTAATTAAAAAACAGCTTTAAAGAAGATCATCATAACATTTGTATACGAAACTAAACCATTAATATATAAATATAAGTATACTCGATTTTGTCCGGAGCTCCACCTGCGTGTATGTCGGTTATCGCGGTAAAAAATAGACTGTGTCTTTCCTCAAGAATTAAATTATCCCTACGTCAAATTTCATCAGAATCGGTGCTGCAGTTAAGCTTACCAGAAAGAGTCATTTAAACATGATTTATAATAATATTAATATGAATTATATGACAACTTTGTACGTACGTAGTTACTTACGCGATGATTACAAATCACGTACAATTTCTGTAGCAATTTTGCTTTTATAAAGAGAACTTAAAAAAATAATAATAACATTCAAGTAGGCTTTGATCTTTTCTTGAACCTTTTTGTTAGATATATATATTTTTTAAATATATTGCTTTCCCTCACTTATGAATCAGAGAATAATAAATACATTATTTGCCTGAAATTGGCATGACTCTTGATTTACATAGGTTTTGTGAAACAATTGTATTTAAGACTGTGGTAGTTCTTCGTACATTTTCTTTTAAAGAAAACTCGCGTATTAGGAATATTCCTAATATTGTCGCGGAGGACTTTATAAACGTACATGAAACGGACACAAAAAACCCAGGGATCACTTGGGAAGCACACAGTTTCAAAAAAAAAAACAAAATCAGGTTAACCAGTCGAAAGTTCTGTGGTAACAAACATAAAAAAATCCGTTGAATTGAGAACCTAGTCCTTTTTCGAAGTCGGCTAAAAGCTCATGTAGTTCGCTAACCGCAGATATGTTTAGTGACTTAATAAAGAGAGGTGGAACTGCCCATGTCGAACGGAAACAGTGATGCGGGTACGTTTCTCCGTTGAAATTAGGGCTGTCACCAGACCTCGTAGACCCGGACGTGTTTTCAGTAATGATGTGCGGTTTTTCTGTCCGGACGTCCTGATAGTGTGGTTGATTATTATGATACCTAGTACATTTGAGCTTTGCACATATGATTATGAAGTGTAAACTTATAACTCAGAATGTTATTTTTAAAATTATTGTGTTAAATTACAAATTTCACAATGTTCAAATTAAAATTTTCATCATCAAATATTAGCATGTCGGTGACGCGAACCCATAAGATTTTCCCCTACCAAAAGCGCTCAAGGCGGCCAAAGAAGTTTTGTCAAGTCAGCATGTCGGTGACGTGGTGACGCGAACTTATAAGGAGTACAGATTTGCATCGACAGTCATGTGTTCGTACATTTTGAAGTGGTTTGCACTCACACTGAGCGAGAATGCGTTTTCCCATATTTTCTATGTAAATAAAGACATAAGCACTGCGTTGCACTATTTGTTTTGAAAACCGAAAAGAAGGACTGCAAAACTAATAAATATTTTTAAACTTGGCAGCAAAAAATGAAAGTAAGAAATACAGATACTTTCTGTTAGAGATTACGTCGTTTTTTGCGACACCCACGTAATGGATGGCTATTTCCATAGCCAAGAAACATAAAACATCATTACAGTACCATTAATATCTACTAATGCTTCCACTTTTATTCATCCGGTACCGTGGAAAGCCATAACAGAGACAGAATGAACTAATGGTTTCGTCTCATCAATCCTATAGTCAAATGACATTCGGAACAAGGAAACAATAGCTGCCTCTGATGTATTTCCGCTGGTTGTAGGGAGTATACCTTACAAAGGGTTTACAAAGTTACGTGAATAAAGTTGGGAATTCTCACGTTCCATGTTCATCGGATACTACTATTAATTTTCTTAATAAAACAGAGGCTTATATTGACTATGAGCTTATACTGTATAAAGTTGTAGCGTTGGTTGTATGTAACAGAACACCGACAAAGAATGCTTTTTTGGTGAATTTCTTTTGTTTTTAAAATTATTCCGCAGTAGAGTAGCGTTTGAGAATTATATAGCTGCGTTGTAATTTGATATAATCTACGAGTGACTAGCAACCCGCCCCCGCATTACGGAAAATATAATATAGCCTATGTTACCCTGAGAAGATGTGTTGCTTGATTTTTCCGACGCCTTCAACAAATATCGTTATATTTTTCATCAAATTATATACAAAAACCTTCCACAAGAGTCACTCTATCTGTTGGTAAAAACTGCATCAAAATCCGTGCAGCAGCTTTTGAGTTTCTCGCGAACAGACAGACAGACGCGGCGGAGAACTTTGTTTTATAATATGTAGTGATTTAAGAAACGTGGTGGATAATAATAATATCTGAATTGATGATACTGTTTGACGATTTGTTTTGTTATTAATAATACAATTTTAAAATTTTAGATTTATAAATCATAACAAATTGTTTATTTTATCATGAAAATTGACACTTTTAAAATCGTTAGTAAACAAATTTAGAAATTTTTGGATTTAATTAAAAAGTAGAGTGTTGTTTTAGGTAATTTATTCAGGTGTTCAAGACTGTTTATGCAACTCTAAAGTCTTTTTTTAACTAATTGATATTTTTCGAAACATACCTTTTCAATGAAAATGTATGGTCTATATTGAATTTATTGCTAGAATATGCTTAAATTAGCGTCATTTTCAACTTGAAATTAAAATATGATTGATATACCGGTGTAAAATAGCGCTTGCATTAGGCCCAGGGCAAATATTTCATGACGGAACTTTCTACTGTGCAAAGTTTGGTGGCTTCAAATCCCACATGGGACAATATTTTTATCTATACTAAGTGGTGTGCAATAAAGTTGTATAAATAAATAAAAAAATAAAATATTTTGTGTGATCCACCAATTGCTTTTTTTTTTAATCTGGGTGTTTTTTGTGTCCGGTTCAAATAATTTGGTCAAGTCTCCCGCGACAGAAGATGTTTATTCTTAATGTGGGATTTGTCCTGCAAAATAAAAAAGAATATAAATCCGACCTGTGCAAAATAGCATGCAAAAGAATTATGTCTCTACTTTCTTTTCTTCATTTAACCAAGCCACACAACATTCTGTACTGCTCTAGATAACAGCTACAATAACAACACTACCCACTATAACTATTTATATTAAGCTATTATAGTACTCAGAATAAAAGGTTAAAAATTTATTCACGGATTGATAATAAATAAATTTATTATTTTTTTCTTTTAGACATAATTTATATTTTAGGGCCATTTTTTTAAGATAGCTCTCGCACTTGGACTCAACTAACTCAACTAAATGAATAACTCAAGAGTTAGACATTTGTAAAGGTACTACTTTACCCAGTCAACTACGTCTGCGTTACCGAATCAGAATAGTTTCGTTTTTCTAATATTGTTCATAAATTCTCTCCTGTTGTTAATACTGCCTTGGAGGTGCAGTGATATCGTATGCGACTGCTTTGCTGAGGTCTTGGGATCGACACCCGGGTCGGATCAAATGTTTGTATGATCCGCAAATATTTGTTTCGGAGTTTGGGTGTTTTATATTGTTACGTCTTAGGGTTCGACAGATTTGAGAAATAACCCTCCTGACGTGTAAAGGAGGCTTTACAAAAAAAACACTCTTTCAATCATAATGTCACTCCGAATGACAATCCTTAATGGTCGCCGAGGTCGCTAGGTTGACCACTGATATCACCTCAATGCTTATCGCACTGTAGCTCAAACTGAAATAAACTGCGGCCCGCGAAAGTTCCTATTTATATCCATTATTATTATTACTAGCGCTTTCGAGAATATATATATATATACAGGGTAATTCACCATACCAAGGACGCGCCCGCCGTCGAAATCGGTGGACGTAACCGTGGAACAATCAATCGATATTCGACATTATGTATATCGATGTAAGGTTCATTATTCCACGCATTAAGAGATTGACGAGAACTTTCTTGATCGTTGTTTGTGAATAATCTTTATTCGTTACAATATATAATATATGTATGTATTTACATAAATTGAAAGATTGTACTATAAAACAATCCTTGCTTTAATTGAAGCTAGATCACATTTTGTGTCAAACATCTGAAATCTATACTATTATATATATAGCTGAAGAGTTTGTTTGTTTGTTTGTTTATTTGTTTGTTTGTTTGCTTGTTTGTTTGTTTGTTTGTTTGAACACGCTAATCTCAGGAACCGCTGGTCCGATTTGAAAAATTCTTTCAATGTTTGATAGCCCATTTATCGAGAAAGGGTATAGGGTATATATCATCACGCTACTACTAATAGGAGCGGAGCAACAATGAAGAATGATTCAAAAACGGGGGAAATTTTCACGCTACGGGCAATATAAGGCGCAAACGAGGTTGCGTGGGTCAGCTAGTATTTATTTATAGCGTAATGCTTAATAGCTTATAGCCTACTTCAATAAATAGACTAACTAACAATAAAATAGATTAATAAATTCGAACTACTCAGCTTCAACATATTAGACATGAGTATAGTGCCTTGAATAGCTTTAAAATCAATAGAGGCATGCTATGCATATTCAATCATATTATTTACTACAAGTGCTTTTAATAAATAAATAAAACTTCCGACTAATAATTATTGTTATTCTCGTCTACGTCTACAAGATACGTGTTGCGCATAAACGAACGTGATTCACTTCATTTATTGCCTGAGAATATTGATAACACATATGAAGTGCTTGTTTATTTGCTGTGAATAGCTATCAAATTATTTATTGCAGGGGTGAAAAGGTGTTGATGCATCTTTATGAAAGACTCACTTTCACTCGCAACTGTGTTTGTATTACTGTGGAGGGTTTCACAATAGATTGCCTTTTGGAAAAATCTGGATCAAAAATTTGTTATAAAAGTTATTGTGATGTTGGAAGCTAAAAACAATTGAAACGATATTTATAGGACACATACAATGACTGCCATTAGTCGAATTTTAGTACAAAATAGCTAAATAACACTCGGTTTCATAACAATAGACAATGTTGGTCCTGGAAAGGTTCACGCGCGGGGTTTATACATATAATAGGAGTACGTTTGCATATTTATACAACGACTACATTGTTCACGGGTTGATTTAGCAGATAAGATCTGATCATTTCAGTTGGAATTTATGCTGAAATTTTAACAAGTTAACCAACAACAGGTTTTAGACGGAGATATTACGTAATTTGTACGTATATGTATGGTTTTTAATCTTAAAAATCCTTTGTTTTCGAGACTAAATAATTAATCTAAAACAGACAATTTAACACGTTTCACTTTACTGTTAGAACGAGTCGGCATTTCCTAAGACTTACTCGGAGAAGAAATGGCATAAGTTTAATTTGTCCTCGTATGTCTTTTGCTGTTCTGTTTTAAACAGAATTCTGAATATAATAATCGGTGCAGATTATGCAGTTATGAAATAAAAACCTAGGCTATCAGCTTTAAGATTCTTGAGTTGTAAGCTTGATTTATGTTATATAGTTCCTTCTAAAATAAAAGCTAAAAACATTTAAATTAAATGGTTTGTGTCATCGAACAACCTGAACTTAATGATAAAATATTCATGTTTATAGATTTGTATATTTCGTTTGTTATAACTGTATCTAATAAAATCATGTTGTAAATAATAAAAAATATCGGATAACTGTTCGTGGGCTCAGAAATTGGGAAAGAATGTCATATATATTTTTTATAATATAACAAAATTTACAATAATAATAAAATACAATTTCATATTCCTGTACTGAATGAAAACTTTTGAGAAATGGAGATAGATGCATGCTTCTCCTCCTCAATATCTCATAGCTACTTTCACGTAAGAACCATTTAGCAAAAAATGTTTGCAACAAACTATTCTTGCAAAAGAATACTAAAAGTATAGTTCAGAAACTATTTAAAAGAATGAGAATGAAGAATTTATATCAGTCAGTTTTAGTTATTGTGGCGTGAAGGCTTAGGTAATATACAGAACTTATCATTTATGTCACATTTCATTAAAAATCTACACATTTGATGTTGGTCTCTAAACACAAAAATATTCACGGATACTCAGGACTAACGTCTTTTTCATCAAGCATACGTGTTAAAAACATTTTAAAGAGTATCACAAACTTGATAACAGTTATCCGAATATTTATTGTGATCATGAGCTTATAAATTAACAGTATTATTTGCTTTCGAACATAAAGTGTTAATTTCTTGTAAGTCCTATTTGAGTACGGTTACACTTAGTATCAGATTATTTTGTTTTTTGGGACGTAGTTGAAGGTATAAACATGATAATGTGGGTATGTACTAGTGCTTACCTATTACCTAACAAGTTTAAAGCAAGTATTACTATGGGTAACTATATAAAAAAAAATCATTAAGCTCACTACTGTGTAAATATTGTTTCTTTTCTTAAATTTTCTCATGAAGTGAAATTTGTTGTTAATTTCTTTTGAGAAAATAAAGTTCTATAACCACAATACACCAAGAAACCGAATCTCTACAAACAAAAATACCAAATTTAATTTACCATGTCTCGGTAATTTTGTACCGAAACTGAAAAGGAACATAACATTTCCAATACTGGATTTGCGTAGAGAATTTCTATGCCTAATTAAAGTTATTTGGGGCGTGACTAAAATGACATCTGTGAGTGCCAGTAATTACTTGGTTGGTGCCAAATGGGTACGGTTAGTTGGATAAGTCGTATCGTATAGGGAGGATATCACGTTTTTGCGATATAGTGATGCCAATGTCTACGTAAACCCGTGTACTGGGTTATTGGTTTTTTTGTTACCAAACGGTATAAGAATCGCCTTTAAAAAAACAATCCGTGACTGCCCTTGTGATGGTGCCTCTTTGAGCCTTACTTACTTTACTCAGGCTAAGACGGGCCTTAGCCTGAGTAAAGTAAGTAATTATCAATCGAGCAAGATTTGTGTTTGAACGCCACCAGCAACCCCCACGAGGGGGTTGGAGCAACGCACCTCCAGCCGCGCTGCTCTGTGGAATTCGTCATCAGACGCGGTAATTTCCCCACCGGCATAAAACGCCTCACGCGGATCACAGAGAGAAATCATGGGCAAATTAAACACATTACAATTGGTTTGTTCTGTTCACGCTTTCCATTACATACTTTCCATTGTGCACTCAAGATTTAGGTGGATCAATGCCCTTTTACTCTAGGCAGCCTGTGCTGCAGATCAAACGCTATAACGAATCGTGATTTGATGGTAAGTGCATTACCATATGCTATCCGGTACCCGATATAGAAATATCTTAGGCGGCACACGCAGTGCCTACCCGGTCTGGAGCCCGAGTCTAAATTCTCCTACCGGCGCCAACCCGAGATAACACTTAACCCACCTACAGGAGCCCTGTGTATCCAAACATTAAAACTCCTAGCTCTCAGGTGCACAGCCGACACACACAACCACGCCAGCCTCCCAACACATTTATCAATCACAACCGGAAACATACACATTCGTCACTAATAAGGTACCAAGAATCCAATTGTAATGCTTAGCTAAAAAAGCCATAATATTATATTTAATTATTATCTAGCAATCACTACGATACTCAGACCGGGATACAACTGCATATTAAAGTTTTAACTAATTATCCTACAATGTACTCCAGAAGACAGAGACTCACCTGGTTATCTTCAATGTTAGAATACTTTAACTTACTCAAATTAACGACCACGCGACTGACTAACTCGATACGCCTGCTTTTCGAACTTCGCTCTCTTGCACCTCAAAATCGAATGCCATCCCTAAGCTCAGTAACTCTCCACAACGCCCGATAGGGCAGGTAGACTGTCCTCTCTATTGTCTTATAACTTTCAAACTTCGGTTTTATGACTACCAGACGTGGAGGTTCTCATGACCGCCCATGTTAAGAAAAAGTGCAATAAGTGGTCAACCTATTTATCAGTTGTACCGCGTTTTTTATGACAAAGCCCTTTGGAAAATCACACGTGAGAACTTTGCGTTCTTCATTAATATTAAGATTTTAATATGGCGAACAATATTATTAAGGTTTAATAACGTGATTCTAGGGATACTATTACACCCTGTAGCGCAGAGGTAGTATTTGCAACTGCTTTGTTTAAGGTCTCAGGTTTGATTCCCGGTTCAGATCAAGTTATGTATGTTGTTTCGAAGTTTGGGTGTTTTCTATACATAAAAAGTACGTATTAACAAAAAAAAAATATGTATGTATTTGTATCGGTCGACTAAGCTCGCTCTGCTTAGTTTGGGACTAGATGATGTTGCGTGAAAAAAAATCATAACTTGTATAGCAAGGCCCAAGCTAAGCAGAGCTTGTATTATGGGTATTAGACAACTGATATAAATACATATATACTTTTTTATTCTAAATACATACATAATATACATAGAAAATACCCAAACTCCGAAACAAATATATGCAGATCATACGAACATTTGATCTGACCCGGGAATCGAACTGGAGACCCCACAACAGTAGCTTACGCTGTCCTGCGCTGCCAAGGCAGTCAAATTTCAAATGCCTACCTATTCCAACAAATTAAGAGCAATCATCCATTTATAACATTACACAGCTCCATAGTTCGTTATCGTCAGAAGTCCCTCCCATCACTTACAAAGTTCAGAACCCTTTGGCTGCAACTAGACGGGTTAATTTCTATATAATTACAACTAAGCATGAATTAATATGGGGCATTTCTCATAAACTTGTACCCGCTTGTGACACTTAACGTTCAGTACTGAGTTTGAGATATGATCCTTGATACTGTTTAAGTACTAGTCACTGGATAAGTTATTCAGATATTATATGGGTAATTATTACTTTACACCAAAGATATTTTGATTTATACGTACAATAATGTATCTCGCACTGGGTACCGTTGAAGGTAAAATAATCTAAAGAAATAGATGACTTTTAAATCAAAGTTTTCGTACTTTCACTAAGCAATGATATCTATATGACACAATGGAAAAATATTTTTCTATTAATACATGAAGCAATAATTTTGTACCCTTGTGCTGAAATTTTCTACCTATGCTCGGCGTTTCTCTAAGCCTCTAAAGGATCGTACCAGGAATGAGGTGATTTGGCAGAGAACCAAGGCTATCGACAGCCCACAGCATGCTCACAGGATTAGCAAGCTGAAGTGGTAGTGCGCTGGCCATATTAGCCACAGAACTGATAACCGTTGGGGTAAACAGCGCCTGCGCTGTTTTACCGAGTGATTGAGGATAACAGAGGCCCATAACCCAACTCCTCCCGCACCCCTCTCGACAACTCCCAAAGGCCGACAGCGCACTTGTGACGCCTCAGGTGTTACGATACGTCTGCTTGTTTGCCCCCTATCACATTAAAAAAAAACATTGTTTCTATATCAACAGTTTTATGAATTACGTAAAATCGAAATTATTTAAGTAATTCAGTTAGATAGAGAGGTCATAATCCTTAATAAGATTCCGAGAAGTGCTTCATTTAGTCTAGTCTTATAACTTATGGTAGGGCATTCACAACTGTTACTAACTGTTGCTAATTGCTTAATTCCAAATCTTGTTTCACCCTTTAATTAATTTTAACTGATTTTAATGCAATATATAACACTATAATGAACGCCAACCCTTGTTGGAAACTTTATCGATTGCAGAGAGAAGACTGTATAAAATAAATTTGTGTGAGATAAATGGAGCAGGGAAAGAGCTACCGCAAGTCAGACACTTCAATATGAGAGATATTAGATTACTCTAGTTTCTCTTACTCAGGCGTCCTCCTATCACTACTTACTCCAAATATTCTGGAGATCACTAGAGCATCATCTAAAACAACATCTATGATAGTTTTTAATTCTTCTGATAAGGTAGTAGAAACAGAAATGTCTTTGATAGTCAATATATACCTACTTATGTTGAGAAACACATATAATGTGTCCTCCAACCACGCTAGCGGGCTAAACCCAAAAAGTAAAGTTATATATAGTCAAATTACATTAAAAACTTTAATTGAGCGATGCAGGGTTAGTAGTCTCACAGTTGTATCCGTTCACTATACTGAAATATAATTTCATTGAATAAAATTCACTACACGTATTTTGTCTGTTACGTAACCAATATCGGTAACAAAATTATCGAGATATACGAAAATTTCATTTCATTAAGGTAGACTAAATGCATGCTCAATATTTAGATCACGCTCGTATCACAATCTCTAACCGAAAATGTTGCGCTGCATTGTATATATATTAAACAACTAGCTGAACCCCGCGGTGTTACCCGCGGTTATTGTTGTACCGCGAGTAACGCCGCGGGACAAAGTTAGTCTAAAAAAGTAGCCTAAGTTACTCCCCGGATCATCAGCTACCTGCCAGTGAAAGTCCCGTCAAAATCCGTCCAGCCGTTCCAGAGATTACCCGGAACAAACAGACAGACAGACAGACAAAATTTTTTTTAACTACATTTTTGGCATATGTATCGTGTATACATATGCATTGATTAAAAAGCTGTTATTTTAATATTACAAACAGACACTCCAATTTTATTTATTTGTATTTGTGTAAATAGACTGTTTAGTGTATAATTATTGAACAAATTCAATTCGTCTGCTATCTGAATTGGATAATAGAGGATAATTGATATTGAAGCACGGGCAGGAGTTAATAATACAAAATATAGGTCAAAATTATTGAAATGTTGTTATATAAAATTTGAAATGGAACCCTTTACACTTTAATAACGCTCGGCCAATATTAATTAACGTTCTTTTAATAATTAAACTATCAATATCTAATAACATAGGATTAAGAGGAACTGAGATTAAAAGCTCGTGTAAAATTTCGTTAGATTTACAATTATAAGCCATATTTAATTTTAGGTTTACGCTCGTTGAAAGTATTTAAGGGCCACTTTCACGAGTTCCTGATAAAATTTCAGATAGTTAACTGCCACATCCTATTGTTCGATACCTGAGTAGGACTAAATAATAATAACAATAATAATTCTTTATTAGACAAAAACAGGGTTTTTTTATTTTCTTTATTTATGCTAATGTTATTTAAGTTAATTTATACATGTCTAATTTAAGATAGAGTTAGCGACGATGTCTGTGCTAGTATATACTGTGTGACGATCACTGACGCCTCCCTCCAATAACTTAAACTATCTAATTTGAGAATATTTACTGAAATGATATAGTATTCTGTTTATAAAAGTTCAATGAGTGATGATAAAATGATGTGAGCTTAAATAAGACGATCACAAGAAGGTGTGTGTGTGTGTGTTTGCATGTAGTGTGTGTTTCAGTGTATTGTGAAAATGAATAAATTAAATCATAAAAATTAAAGTTTGTATGATCTTAAAATATTTGTTTCGGAGTTTGGGTGTTTTCTATGTATAATACGTATGTATTTACAAAAGGAAAGTATATGTGTTCTGATATCAGTTGTCTAGTACCCATAACACAAGCTTCACTTAGCTTGGGACTAGATGGCGTTGTCAGTTAGATGTCCGAAATAATTTATATTTATTTATATGTAATCAAGATTCCTGAAACTGAAATCTGTAGTTATTTGGCAGATAAGTTGCCATGAGTCTATCAGATACTTTATAAGCAAGCGGTAAAACTGGCCCTTATACTTTCCTTTAAGTTAGTATGTCACTTTTGTCATTTAAGAAATACGTAGAGATGAAATTAGGTTGTACATTTTTGGTACTAAGTTGTTAAAGAAACCTTTTTTAAATAATATTTAAGGTCTTTGACACCCTATTTCTCAGAAAATAGTGTTAAGTACATTTTATAATCCATAAAGGATTCACATTTTTTTTTTTTAAATAATATCAAAAGCACAACAAACATCGCATTAGGGTTTGAATATATTACACGTCATCATGACTATTCATTTAAAAAGCACCTCAAATCCTGCGGAGCCACCATATCACACTGACTCTCCATTGAATTTCTTCACCACTATCGGCTCATTATTTCAGTCCCCTTTTGTTTGTCTGCGAGATAATGAAGTATCTTTCCCGGATCAGATAGCTGCGATTCCATTGTTTTCAACAATAGCCGACTTGTATAAGAATTTCGTGCTGAATTTTCCTACTAAGTTTTTTGGTGATTAAGATAGTACAAAACAAAAGATTAAAGGTCAGACAGGGTAAATGATTTCAAAGTGGAAGATTGTTTTATTTAAATTGCAATGGCTTTAGTAATATACGGTGTCGTTATTTTCTAAATAAAATCTTAAGTAAATTTTAAACAAGTTTAATTTGAACGAAAGAGTTAAACGCAGTTTTGGAATACGCAAAGCATTGATTTAATTACACAAACGATCCATAACCTCGGTCAATAGTTAGTTATACGTACATAATAATTTAAATATATTATATATTCCTGAATAGAACAATAAAAACCGCTTGAAACATATTTTTAGTAAATAGCATTTTTCCGTGTCATACGTAAATTAAACAAAGCTCTTTACCATATACATATATGTTATACTCTAAGCCCGTTTTGCATATACCGCATTGCGGTGAATTATCTCATAAATAAAATCTATTTTTATATAAAGTTATGACCTATAAACATGTCAATTTTGTTGCTAGGTTTTTTACGGTTTCTCTTATTCAGATGCATCATTGTGAAATATACATAAGTAGCTACCCTTGTCTCTAACATTTAATGATGTGTAAGGCAGTTAATTCTGGCATTCCGGTTACGACAAATTCGAATGTGTATTGCATACTTTAAAAATAGATATGCGGTTTTAATTTTCTTTCTTTTCATTAGGCTTATTTGCGTTATGAATATATAATGCAAATTTAATTGAATATTAATTCAATCAGACTTCAGAAAGTTAATAAAATGACAGACAATGAGTTGTTCTGGATTAATAGGTTCTAAACAATAATAAGTTAAATTATATTTTCAAACCTTTAAGAAAACAGCGTATTCCTTCTTAAAATGCCGGCAACGCACTTGTGACGCCTCTGGTGTTGCGGGGGTCCATGGGCGGCGTTAATCGCTTACCATCAGGCGATGCGTCTGCTCGTTTGTCCCCCATTTAATAAAAAAAAAACATTAAAGAATATTCTGCAGGTACTTTTTAAATACAATTCATCAGATCTCAATACATTAATGAAAGTATTACAATATTTTTCACCAATTCCTTAAGTTGCCAACTTCAAATTAAGGACATGAGATTTTATATGTAAAAAAAAATTGATTTAGAACGAGAGATTAACATGACAAAAACTTATTTCTCAGTCAGAACGCTAAACATGCTATTCCATTTGATTTTCCTTAAAGCTTCACATAAACAAGCAATAAAATACGAGTCTCTTTAAACCTATTCGTTTCAGTACAACGAACTCTTTGTACTAGTATCATGTAAATGAATTAGTTTAGTTGGACATTTACAGCTCTTTTGTAGTTTAAGAAACAATATTACTGCCTGCGAAGTTGATCGAAAAAAACTCAGTAAATGCAATGTTGAAAGTGGAGGTCTTAGGAAGTAACTGCTTACATTGTTGATGTTTCTGTATCTTGGACAAAGCATCTGGCTTTATTTCTTGATGTTTTTTTACAAAAATGTCTTCCGTTCTCTCTCGAGAGAATTACTTTTATGTAAGACCATAGGCTACAAAAAAAACTATGACGATGAGGAGCTGAAAATGAATTGAAACTAAACTTTGTTTCTGTTGAGTTTTTTTTCCAATTGGAACAAAACTATTCATATAATTTATACGAAAAAGTCTTCGCATCAGCCGGGCCATAATTACAACTTTATTGACATCATATCAACCTATCGCCGTCCACTGCTAAACGAAGGCCTACCCCAAGGAGCGCCACCCATCCCGGTCTTAGGCAGTCTGCATCCATCCGCCACCAGCCACTTTCTTTATATCATCGGTCCATCGTGCCGCAGGGCGCCCTACACTACTTTTGCCTAATCGAGGTCTCCACTCTAACACGTGTTGGCACCAGCAACCATCGGTTCGCCTGGAGACATGGCTGGCGCACTTCCACTTCAACGTACGGATTCTCCGTGCGATGTCAGTTACTTCAGTTGCCTGGCGAATATCCTCATTACGAATTTTATCGTACAGCATCGCACGCTCCATCAAACGCTGAGCTACTTTAAACTTGTGGACCAGCCCGATGGTGAGTGTCCACGTTTCAGCTCCGTATGTCATTACAGTCGTATGTGATTATTGACATCTGATTCGTTAAAATCGGTTCAGTAGTTTACTGTCAAATGTACCCACATTACCCTTAATTTTGATTTCGCACTAGACGGATAAAAAGTCAGAACATAACGGCAATTTACTAATATACTGACTGTTACAGTTAATGTTATGAAATTATCAGTGAGAAAGAATCTATTCTCAAATATATGCTAATTCTATAAATCTATGTTGAAATCACTCGCAAGTAAAATAAATACATATTACGCTATCTATACTTGGTACGGGTGTAAAAAGTTCAATATTTATTGTAGCATTAGCATATTTCATATTTACATTTAAAATGAATGATATTCTTTTAAACTTGACTCACCAAATAAGGCTCAAAAATTGGACTATGTGTTCATACAAAGTCTTTCTTTCTAGAATTAAAAGCAAAATATAATTAAAATAAAACCTTTAGATTATAATATCCTATGCTTGATCTCTCCCTACTCTTGCCTGAAAGCCGTCCTATCGCATTATTAGGGTGAAGGAACAGAGAACGCACCTATGTTATCACACATACTTGTGTACCAAAATATCTCCTGCGCAGTCGGCTGTTCTTCGTTAAGACTGTCGTGGCCAAAATCGGTTAGAAGTACATCATCATCAGATCATAATATCTTGACTATATTGTAAATCTTCACTATAAAAATATTAATAAGTTAAGATTTTAAATGTAGTTCTAAAATGATTAGTCAAATTACCCTCACTCAGTCCATTCGTATTAGTATAAAATACTTTATGAAATTGTTCTACTAAAACATTTATTTTATTACTAGTTGTTGCCCGCGGCTCCGCCCGCGTATATGTCGGTTATCGCGGCAAATAGTAGCCTATGTGTTATTCTGATGTATAAGCTATATTACTATAAAGTTTCATCCAAATCCGTTCAGTAGTTTTTGCGTGAAAGAGTAACAAACATCCATCCAAACATCCATCCATCCGTACAAACTTTCGCATTTATAATATTAGTAGGATATATTTAAATTGGGAATCTGCGGGATTGCTACCATGTACGGAGTAACTCCGTGATCATGGCGCTTGCAACAGCGCCGAAATATCGGATACTCACAAACAAAAAGGTACATGGTAGCAATCCCGCAGATTCCCATTTTAATGTTACTGACCATGAAAGTTTAAAACAATATATAGTAGGATATATATCTTTATTGTATACATAAAATAAAAGAGATAACAAATGATGGGATAAAAATTGATAGACGTAACAATCGGCGGTCTTACCGCTCACGGCAATTTCTTCCACATAACCTTAAAATGAATAATAGGTGTTTAAGATTTTTATGGCATTATTTAATGATAATATGTACCTACTGAAGGTGCATTATTAAATCTACCTACTTCTGAACATTCTTAGAAAATTTGAAAATGCTAGTGACTTTGTTTCGCCTTGGCCGCTCAAAGGATATTTATGAAGTCTATGTTTACATACATAACATTATTCTAGAAATAGTATATATAGTTATCGAGAGGTGCCTGAATTTATAGACAAAACTGTGTACCTAAAGCTAGTGCGAAATAACAAAGGACTTTGAATAAATACACGATGGTTTTGAATAGTGTGAGCTTAGTTGTAGTAGGATCAATGACTTGTATAGCTGCAGCATAACTAAGGTGTATTGAGCTACGCTTTCAATCGACATTTGTAGTATACTGCTTTGTAAAATGCAAAATGTAACATAAAGACATAAAGATTTGTCGTTAAATGGTTTAGTTAGAATGGAAATGTGTTTATTTCTCTAATACTTTGTCATTTTAAAACACGTTATAAATGTCAATTTTCGTATTGAAATTTTCAGATAATTTGGATATTCCATCATTTATTAGCAATATTTATTTTTCATTACACCTTCTTTCGACTCCCTTCTGTATTATTATTATCATCTTCATCACAATCAGTAGGCTTAAAAAGACCGCTACTGGACATAAACATCTCCTTGGCAAGAAGATGTTGGCCAACTACACCACGTTGTAAAGACAGGTTGGTATCTACTGTTATTACAGAATACAACAGAATACTTACTATACTACAAACCATAAGTATCTACCCGTGTAATTATATTACATATATATACACATATATAATCTATTAAACCATCGCCATCATAATTCATTCAAATAGAAGAAATTATCCGTGGTTCATATCTATCGATTATTCACATTTCGTTGCAGATCGCTCATTTCATTTGCAGTAATATTAAGTTGCAATTATTAATTTTATTGACTATCGTGAACAGTCCCATTTGTACCGGGATCCCCGGTACAAATTTTACAAGTTATTACTATCAGACAAATTTTTCGTGAGTGGCTTCATTTTGATGAGGGGCCGACCTTTACCTTACAAAAAATTTCGATTGTGGTAGCTAACGGGGGTAGTAATGCCAAAAAACTTCGAGCATAGGACCGGGATAACGTGCCACGCAATTTGTAGGGCAATGTGACTGTTAAATTATATAAATATTAACTAAGCAAATGTTATAAAATCAGATGGTCAGTATTATTTTTGGTGACCTCGTTATCCAATATATGTTGAAAGGACCAAACATACATTTTGTGCGACAATTTTTTTTTAGTAAGTAATTATGTTAGTTAATATTTTTTTTTTTTTTTTATTGGGACTAATCCCACCCACACGCCAGGATCAACAGCAGTGACCCACGAACACACCGAGTTATGACACTCGGGAAGTCCCAGGAAAAAATATTAACTGTCTTGGAACCCGCAACGAAATTAATCAGAAGAAAAACAGGAGGAGTTGGAAATATGATAAGTCCACTTCCCTCCTTAGCAAAGCGGGAGACAAAATGAAGTCAAAATAGGCAGACACCTTTTTTTAAACCGGGAAGCACCACGGATAAAGTATTAGTTAATATTTATGTAACTTAACAGCGACATTGTTCTACATATTAACTGCTTCGGTGGCGCAGTGGTAGCGTACGCGACTGCTGTTCTTGAGGTCTCCGGTTCGATTCCCGGGTCGGACAAATGTTTGCATGATCTGCAAATATTTGTTTCGGAGTTTGGGTGTTTTCTATGTATAATATGTATGTATTTACAAAAAAAAAGTATATAAGTATTTATGTCAGTTGTCTAGTACCCATAATACAAGCTCTGCTTAGTTTGGGTCTATATGGCGTTGTGTGTAAGATGTCCGAAATATTTATTATTATTATATTGCGTGATACGTTTTTCCGGTTCTACGCTCAAAAGTTTTTTGTCCCTCCTACCCCTGTTAGCTGACATTATCGAAAGTTTTTGTAGAGTGAAGCCACTCACGAAAAACTTGCTCGATAGTAATTACTTGTAAAATTTACATCGGGGACTCCGGACTATTACTCAAAACTAGACAGTATAATTATTTAGAAAAGAGTCCTAGCAACTTACTTCTAAGATTCAGTAATAAAATTTACCTTACGTAACTTTATTCGAAGCTAAAAGTAAGTGAAAGTAATATAATCCCCTGGCAACTGTTCACCTCCTGAGTGTCTAGCTAGACGCGGTGACGTGCGAACGCATATTGCCTTTTAACGCTATTCGCTATAATAAATAGTACTTATTATTTACTATGATGGACCCTAGTAGTGAGGATGCGGAGAAAAGTGATTCGGACATATTAAAGGAATGTGAACGGGAGATGGAGGAAATGAACCGGAATGCAAGTAATGAGAATTCGTGGCATGTCGGAAAAAGAATAAGAGATAAAAGTGAAGAAAGCAGTGAAGAAGGTTATATAACAATAAGGAGAAATAGAAGAAAGCCGAAAAGATTCATAAGGAGCGATTCCATCGAGGTAAATAACACACAAACCATTTCTAACACAGTTGAACAAACTCAAATTGAGGGTAGTTTTGAAAAAAATGAAATTTGTTTAACATCACTGGAAATGTTACCTAAACAAATGGCTTTAGCGAAAATGTTGCAGAAAGAAGGTATACAAGGAATTACAAAAATAAAATATAAATCTCCTTACAAAGTTTTTATTCAATTTAGCGATAAAAAACAGGCTGAGAGTCTTTTTGAATGTCAAACATTTAAAGATCTTAATATACGGATGCAATTTACAAATGAACCTATGCTTGCTTATGGTGTTATAAAAAGAATTGATTTAGATATGTCTGAAAAAGAAATATTAGAATGCTTACAAAGTTCATCACAGATAATTTCGATAAAGCGATTAAAACGTTTTGATTCTAACGGTGGGTGGATTGATAGCGAAACTGTAAGGGTTTGTTTTAAGAATCCAACGTGCCCTGAATTTGTACATGCGTTTGGATGCAGATTCCCGGTAGAACGTTATATTTTTCCAGTTAGTCAATGTTATAATTGTTGGAAATTCGGACACATCAAAAGATACTGCCCAGTTAAAAATATTGTCTGCCCAAAATGCGGTAAATATCACTCTAACTGTGAAATCGAATCGTTTGTTTGCCCTAACTGTAAAGGTTCTCATATGGCATTAGATAAATCATGTCCGACATATTTAAGAGAAAAGAGGATACGTATTTTAATGAGTGAAGATAATATTACGTACAAAGTGGCATTAGAGCGTATATTAAACTCGCAGAAGGAAAAAAAATCAATCACCAATCAAAAAATCATTACATATAACAAAGAAAAGAAAAAATCATTACATCAAGAGGAAGTCACCGAAATGGTTAATTCATCCCTACCATGCAGATATGAAGTAGAAGATAACGAAGCAACCCCGTCCTCTTGTACATATAGTGAGGCTGTTAAGAAATCCAACAGAAAACCTAAAAATAAGTCAAAGAGTTGGCTTATGGAAACGGAATATAACGAACAGGAGCAACAGCAAAGAGAAGAGGTAACAAACGCAGACATAAGTGAAAAATGTGTATATAGAAAAGAAAGAAAAATTAAAATACAGAGTTTATTTAAAAAAATTAAAGATATTTTACTTGAAAAAAATAAGACAACTATAGAGAAAATTACAGAAATTTTGAAAGTAATTTATGAAGAATGTAAGTGTTTTATTTTGAATATTTTTTGTGAAAATGAATTTCTAAAGACTATATTTAATTTATATAATGGATAAAAAAATTATTAAACATACAATTAATATATTACAATGGAATGCACAAAGTTTATTGCCTAAATTGTTGTGTTTTGATTCTTTATTGATTCGGGAAAAAATACACGTGGCAGTAGTCAGTGAAACATGGTTGAATACTGACCATGACTTACATATCAGGGGATACAATATTTATAGGCAAGACAGGTCTGATGGTTACGGAGGGGTGGCTATATGCGTACATAAATCATTGCAGTCTAAGCTGAGTCCTATTTCGTTAAAAAATCGTGGTATTGAAGCAGTCAATGTTCAAATTTTCAATTGCAATGATCTCCAAAATATAATATCTGTGTATTGTCCCTCTAATGTGCAAACTAGACAGTCTGACTGGGATAGCCTGTTTTCAATAGCGCCTAAAAAAACATTGATCGCTGGAGATTTTAACGGACACCACACCAACTGGTCCTACAAAACAGACCAAAGAGGTACACAGTTGTTGGATTCATCTCTTGATCATGGTTTTATATCTGTAAATAATGGAGATTCAACTCGAATCAAGCTAGTTAACGGATTAATACAAAGTACTGCCCCGGATATTACATTCGCCTCATCAGACATAGTTACAAATTTTAATTGGCAAGTTTTTAATGAAAATCTTGGTAGCGATCACATGATAATTAAGATGACTATAAACTACAACCATGAACAATATATGCGAACGTCAGAAAAGTTTAATTTTAAAAGTGCAAACTGGAAAAAGTATAAAACAGTACTAGAAGATTCATTCGCAGATGTAAGTAATTTGGATAGAAGTAATGTTCAGCAATTGTATGACTATCTAGAGCAACAAATTAACTTAAGCGCTAATAAAAGTATTCCAAAAATTAAACTATGCTCCAACCCATTAAACAATTTTAAACCTAAGGAATATTGGAGCCCCGTGCTATCTGAAGCAGTAGCTTTGCGACGGTTAGCGTTAAAAGAATTTAGGAAGAACCCTACCCCTGACAACCTCACAAAACTTAATGAAAAGACCAAAGAATCACATAAATTAATTTTTAAAGCTAAGTTAAAAAGTTGGCACCAATTTTGTGATAATATTAATGAGAAGACTTCCGCCTCAGAAATGTGGGGTAAGATGCAGTGGGTGAAACACCGCCGCAAGCCTTATTTTTTTGTGTCAGAGAGTGAACAAAAGGACTTACTAAGTTCTTTAACTCCAGATTTGGTCTTAAATTGTAAACCTATGATTGAGTCCAGTAATAAGTTATTAGAATCTCCATTTACCTTGCAAGAACTAAAATCATGTATAAAGAAGAAAGATACTGCTCCAGGTAGCGATGGGGTTACGTATTCTATGGTGTATAACTTTCCTATAATTGTAAAAAAATATTTAATCAATTTATATAGTAAAATTTTTTGTAGTGGCGAAGTACCTAATCAATGGCGCAAAATTTTAATTGTTCCGATACCTAAAGCTGGAAGTATGAATAATATCGAATTAAAATTGAGGCCTATATCCTTAATGTCATGTCTTTGTAAAATATTTCATAATATATTAAATAAACGAATAGAGTGGTACATAGAAAAAAGAAAGATATTACCTTCTTATACAACGGGATTTAGAAAAGGACAATCTACTTTGGATAATTTAACCAGACTTATATCTCATATTCAGATTGGGTTTTCCAATAAATTACCGACGGTTTCCTGTTTTATTGATATAGAAAACGCCTACAATAATATATTAATTGACAAAATGATATGTTTACTAGACCAATTAGAGCTAGGGCATAACATTTGTAACTATCTGTGGTCTTTTTTAAGTTCAAGGTGCCTTGTCATTAAAAACCGCTCTGATGATCAGATAATTGATGCCAGGTGGACCGGTATGGGATTAGCACAAGGTGATCCCCTGTCGCCTTTACTGTTTAACTTAACTACCTATAATATATGTCAGCTTATTGATGATAGTGATGTCGTAGTTTCGCAATACGCCGATGATTTTGTTTTTTATATAAGTCACATCAATATAAACTATTGTCAAGACAGATTACAAAGCGTTTTAAATAGAGCGGTCGAAAATTTAAATACTGTTGGACTTTCTATCGCTCCAAATAAATCAAAAATATGCATCTTTAACAGAGGTCATAAAAAATTAAATGTTAAAATTAACATCAACAATATAACCCTTGTGTGTGTGGAGAATTACAAATACTTGGGATTTTGGTTAGATCGAGCTTTATTGTGGAGCAAACACATTAATGAAACATTAAGTAGAATTTCAAAATTAATAAATATGCTTAAAATATTGTCAGGTCCAAGTTGGGGTGTTCACCCTAAACATTTGCGAACCCTTTACATATATCTTATTAGAAGCAGAATTGATTACGGTAGTTTTCTATATGATAATAGTGCAAAAACACATTTACTCAAGCTTGACAGGATTCAGAACCAGGCTTTAAGAATAGTGGGAGGATTCATCAAAAGTACGCCCATACACGTGATGGAGTCGGAGCTCAGTATACCTCCACTTCACATAAGACGACTATATCTTGCCTATAAATATTGCTTAAAGAGTATGTCCTGGACAAACAACATAACAACAACGCTTTTAGAAAGCCTTGGCATACTAAGTGTTAATTCATACTGGCAACGTAAGAAAGTGCCTTTGTTGACTACTGTCTACGATACTTGTAAATTGTTGGAGCTACAATCATCAAACCCTTTAGAAATGTTTAGTCTTGACATATGGACCAACTATATAGAATTAGAAGATGTTGTAAAATTAGATTTGGACGTAACTCACAAAAAAATAAAAAAAAATATGGCACCAACATCGCTAAAATATGAAGTTACTGACGAGATCCATACTAAATATAGTGGCTGGCACCTGATTTTTACCGATGGATCAAAGAGCGATTATGGTTGTGGGGCTGCATACTTTGACGCATGCCATATGACGTCGGCTATTTTTAAAGTGAATTGTAACACAACAATTATGGCATTGGAACTTATTGCGGTCTCAAAAGCCATTCGGCAGGCTATGAATAGAAATAGCGAAAAAATTGTAATTTTAACGGATAGCAGAAGTGCTTTACAACATTTAGCTCGATGCGCCTCTGGATTCAGAGGTACACCGATAGCTTATGAAATATTAAAGCAAATTATTTCATTGAATAACGATGGGAAAACCTTGAGACTGCAATGGGTGCCTTCGCATATAGGGCTTCGTGGTAACGAGAAGGCTGATGAGTTGGCTAAACAAGCAGCTAGAGAAGGTATTAATTATAATATTAAATTAATGCATTCTGATCATCTTGGCTATGTTAAAAAAATGTGTTATGACAAATTTAAAGAATATTTTGATGAAAGAAGTAGAGAAAAGGGTATTTGGTTTAAAACAATTCAGCATCAGCCTTCTCGCATACCCTGGTTTAGGAAGGTCTAGGAAGTTTGGACATCTTATGAAGAAAGTAGATACACCGAACTGTGAGATATGTGGGACTCTTGATGATGTCCAACACTTGCTGACGGAGTGTGTCAAGTATCGAACACAAAGGGAGGCGTTGATGCGTAAATACGATTTAAATAGTTATGATGTTGGTATGTTTAGTAGTATTTTAGGAAACCCAACCGCAAGTGCTGCACTTGACTTATTTGAAATATTTACGCATCAAAAGCTTTGACTTAATATTAAATAGAATGTAACATAGGATAAGGTACGATGGGACTAACATATTACCATGTAATAAAAGTCTCTAAATTAATAAAGATTAAAAAAAAAAAAAAAAAAAACTGTTCACCTTTTTTTTCTAGCTCTCTAAAACACTTAAACTTTGTTTCTACGACGCAACGTACAAAAGAAATTCTTAGTTCTATGAACAAGTACCTTGTCGTATACCGTCTATTGGATTACCTCTAGACTTTAATGGCTGACTCGTTCTATATTTTCGTCTGTTACTGTGAAGAATTATTGGCTTTCTAAAAATCGTACAGTGACTCTTAGAGTTTTAATAAAGTTTGAGTGCATGCGAGGATTAGGAACAAATCCATTGAATTATATTATTATATTTGGACTGTGGTAAGACGGGACGTCTATCGTCCGTTGAACGCGTGTGGGATATTTATATAGTAAGCTGTTTTATACTTGATGAAATTTCCTTTAAAACTTGATTGAAACTATAAACAAAAATGTTATAAGCTTTTGTCAACTTTCGTTTATCGTTAGTTTTTTAAACTAACAGTACCCCGCAATGCTACCTGCGGGACGAAGCTAGTCTAAAATAAAAGTAGCTCTAGTTACTCCTCATATCATCAGCTATCTGACAATATAAGTTCAATCCAAAATGGTCTAGTCATTCAAGAGATTAGCCGGAACAAACAGACAGACGGATAAATATTTGAAAAAATATTTGTTTGAACTATGTACCTTATTAAACTTTCATATGCATTTATTGAAAAGCTGTTGAAATTATAAACAGACTCTTCAGGTTTATTTAATGGTATATATAACATTTATATTTGATATACTAATAAACTGAGAATAATATATAAAATAAGGGTTACTGAATTCATACAATACTTTTTTCCTCTATTCCATAATAATATTAATATATAATTATATAGAAAATATCTCGAAATGTAATTTCATATCAGTATCTTATAGTAATCAAAAAAAGTTTCAATAAACCTAAAATTACATATCGTAAAAAAGGGTCTGTTGTTGTTTATTTTTCAAATTTTCTACTGAGCGAATAACATCGCAACGTTCAACCGAGGAAGAAATATTCGAGTATCAGCTCAAGCGTAATGAGTAAATAATCAAATAAAATTCAGACTAGGCCCCATTGATTTTTATTAGTTATTTTCTACTTACTACACATAGCGCGGCCAAGAGGCTAGATTTATCCGATTTCATAATACAAGTCGTTTAACACAAATAGATATTGGCAAGCTTTTGGTTCGAGTAAAAGTCGATTCACAATCGAAATATCGAATTCCTTTTCCCGATTCGTTTGTGTTCAATTTCTCTATATGAGAACAATGGGTCTCGACTTTTCTGTTATATGATATGGATTGATGGGATAAATTAAATTACACGTAACTACGGATAGATTTTCGTATTTGTTTAGATGAAAAGCTGACATGGTTTTGACGATTTAGCGTTTGTTTATGATTCAATAAATTGCATATCTTTATAGACCTGTGTAGATCTTGTTATTATTAATATTATTTACAGAATATAAAACATATGTGATAATATTTTCAAGTCGTATTCCATATACCAGATTTGGTTAGGTATACCAGATTTCTTAAATAACAAGTAAAATTTTAACAAAATAAAAAGCCGACATCAAGAACAACCGAATCGATCGATTTCTCTTGGATGCCATCATCAGATCTTCGTGTCCTTATCATGACACTACGGTTGGGATATTTTATTTCCATTAAAAAAATCATCATCAAAATCGTATCATAAACGACGAAGATACCCGCGAACAAACATAAAAAAATGGTCGAATTGAGAACCTCTTCCTTTTTCGAAGTCGGTTAATTAAATGTCCCAATGGTTTTATAAAAAATCATAACTTAAAATATTTTTGTAAAGGCCGCGAATTATTTCTGAAACTGGGTTTTTAGCCCGAATTTCTGAGAAATCCTTGATGTCAAAAACATGTTGTGATGTTCAATACTCCTATTTAATACAAATCATGGAAATTAAAATTTTCTAATAATCGTACTGAAACAACAATTTTCTTTAATAAACTCAAATATTTCTCAGTAATTCACGGCACATATAATTTTACAAAATATATTATTCAACAATATTTATATCTGTTTACGTTTTTCTGAAAATATTATAATTTAAATAAACAAGTGTGGTGGTTTAATTAAACGCTATTTAATGCCATCAATAAGCACGGGCAGTGCTAGACTTGACCGCCAGATGCCAAAATGATTGGCCAGATTAAAAGCTTTTTATATTCCATAACATTTGTGAGGCTCTCTAATTACCTTCGATCGGTAATAAAACGTTTATTTTATTAAAAACACACAATGTATACGAGTTGTTTTTTCTATCCCCGGCAATCTGCATGTAAATTTCACGATCTTTGGTTACTTAGTTGTAGGTGGTAGTGCCACGCTGATTTCAGCATGAACGGGCCGGCTCGACCGGGGCGGTACTGCCCTCTGTCTTGTTTCGTTCGTGAGTGCGAGACCGGAGGCCCAACGATGCAAAAGCTTCACAAGGCCGCCATGGTGTGGGTCACTATTCTGCATTGTCTACATTTTCAATGAGTATAGTGACCACCACTCGTGGATTCTGCTTTTGCTTTCCATCAGGCAGAGTGAAGTGATTTTGGCAGGCCCAAACATAAAAAAAAAGTTTAAAGATTGAAACTGAAACAAATAAATAAAGAAACAAATACACATTCTCATTTATTGTGATAGTTTGAATTGTTTCATTCAAAGCCTTTATGTTTTGTTGGCCAACATGAACCCTAACTAAACAACATATTATACACTATCAGGGAGTAAATTTAGAGCCTGTACGTGAGCCAAAGGTTTACTGAACTCATATCCGGTAGCACGCGCTTATTATACGAATATATCCCATAATGATGCTTACGTGTTGATGGGTACGAATTATATGAGGATGCGAAGTTATAACATTAAACGTGAGCTAGAGGGTTTCGAGTAAGGATAAAATTAAGTACAAGTCTCGAAGTGGTTTTGTTAAACATACAGAATACAGTATCTTATGATCTTTGTAAAACTTTCTTTGTAATAAGTTGAGTATTATTAAAGAAATGGCAGAACTATAAAATCTTTGATTGGTAAACCTAATTTCAATTTGACATAGTATACGAATATTAAATAAATATGTGTATAAATATTTTTATCTATATGTAAATATATTTGTATTTGTGTAGTGTGTTTTATGTTTAAATCTATGTATTTATCTATTTTAACTAATTTTGAAACTCTGTGCACTTCCCTACAACTTGTCTACACCACCCTAAGGTTGAGTGGCAGAGCATTCTCTTCCTTAGATTTTAAGTCTGCCGATCTACAAAGTCCACAAAGTGTCAATAATCAGCTAGGTACTACATAGATTCTTGCTCCTAACCTTTTCCCAAAGCAAGGTTGGGATCCGCGTTCTATGATATAAATTCTACTAGGATCCGGCTGAACTGAACTGATTTTTGAAGTGAAGAGTTTGTCATCAGTTCTCCACAACCCGAGTGCTAGACGATAATGAAATTTAGAAGAAAGACAGTTTACGAATTTTTAGTACGCTATTTAACCGCAACGATTGCCAAAGATTTGATTTTTGCATGGCAACCGGGACCGATGGTTTAATGTGCTCTCTCCAAAATACTAAATAATTTAAACGTATATACTGTCATAAAATTACAAATAATAGCCACTGTAAATTATAATAAAACATATGCCTTGATAACTTAGTTTTCCATATTAATCCAATAAATACATGAGATAACTTCTGGTTGTTTCTCAAAGCCAGCTCACTAATAGGCATCATGTTTAATCCTCTCACAAATCACTATGGGAATAAATTAACATGTTAACCCTTCAACTTGTACTTTCGAAGTACAAACTAAAGTTACACGTACTACAACTTCAAACACGTCCAATAAAATCCAAGTTCGATGAATTTCCTACGTCGGTTTGACAGCTTAACATAATACTGCTCTTGGCAACGTATGAATTTTCTTTAGTTATAGGACGTTTAGATAGGTGTAATTATACACTACAACAAGTATCTCACTAGGTCGCCATAGTGTGAGTTACATTGCTGCATTTTCTCCATTTGGATTCTACTTTAGCTTTCCATCAGTCTGAGTAAGAACATTTTCGCAGCTTTTTTAAAAAGTAATATATCTCCTCATAAATGTGTTTGTTAATATGATACAAGTACAAGCTACTAGCAAAAAGTATGTGTCCTGGCACTCGGGAGATATATCATTTTATTTCGAGGCCTGAACGGAACAAGTTCGCCCTTTATTGAAAATTTTACCGATAGATATGTGAAAATGTGAACTGCAATTTAATTAACTTGTTTATCGAAGTTTCGAGAGTAAAGTGAGTACTTCCAATAACTTTGTTGATGAAACTCATTTTGTCCTGGACCGTCGCAATTCGAAAATTGCAGAGTTTTCAATTAATCTTTACTCTGGTTTCTGAAAGCAAAACCGTATCAATGTTTTTTGAAAATAATTTAAAAGGCTATGAAATTTAATAATAAGTTTTCCAGTCCATTATTTAGCAGTGTTATGTAATACTGTGGTTTATTTAGATCGTTTTCACTAACCTTTCTAGAATTTCAATACAACTCAGATACAGAGATTATTTAGTATCTGAATAATTTACTGAACCCGTAAAATCTTTCAATATAGCGCATTAAACCGTAGAATAGTGGTACTTAATTATCCTTAGTTAAGACTGAAACTATATTCAGTCTATGGTGCGAACAAAATTGCACTCAACAGAAAATGCTTTCTGTTTACACTCTTTCACAAGTGACATGATTTAATAAAAAATCAAACCACATCTGTTTTACTCCAATACTTGATTGATTTAAATGTTTTGTACAAAACGACTACAATATTCTGTATGTTCGACTACAATGTTTCTATAAAACCTCAATATTCTATCAATGTAACAAAAATGCTAAAAACGATGTATTCAAATTGTATTCTAAAGTACATACATCTTTTGTTTATCTTACAAGACTTCAATACAACATTGAATATATTTCATGAAATACAACAAGAATGCTTGTCTTGGCTGACTTTGGTCGCTTGTTTAACATAATATCTTGCATTAATTTAGGTCAGGCCGACCTCTACTCTCTCTACAATATGTAAGAAACACTTATGAAAATGTAACAAAAGATTCATTGTTATAGGGCTTCTTCTCATGGGTTTGTTTAACTAAACTTGGTTTTGGTCTTTGTTGATATTTTACCGCTGTACCGCTTGTTATTTTTAATCAAAGGGTTGTGATTTTTGATGGAGAAATATGTAATGGTTAGTAGGATAAATTAAGAAAATTGTTTTTTTTATATATTGAGTAAGTTGAGTAAGAATAACATGTTTAAGTCTATATTAACAACAAAGATTTTACTCAATAGAGTTTTCAAAGCTTTCAGGTTTTATAGAGCCAGTGTGTTCATTAAGTAACGAGAAAATAATGGAACTAATAGTTCAAGCGTCGATACGCTAAGAGAACCACTTATTATTAAGAAATAAAATTTCATAAACGCAGAAATAAGTATATTCAAAATGAAGTATGTAAAAGTAAAGATTACATGAATTTTTATTATGAAAATAGATGTCAGATTAAAAAAATCTGTACTGAAAGAAACTCAATTTATATTTGTGCATTTTATTCATAATACGGATCTTTTAAACATTCAATTTGATTAATTTAGATTGACATATTAAATTGTACATAAGTCCTAAACTTGATAGGAATGCTACAGAAATAAATTAAATCATATTATTATTTAATTCAATTTATTTTGACTACATTTTTTAATCGATTAGTTATTTTAGTATATCAAGAAAGTTTGAAAAAAAAGGCTTACATTTGTAATTACATTTTTTAGTGGTAGTGTAGATGTTTACTATAATTTAATATACTCATCTTAAAGGCAGGATATCAGGCAGTAGCAGCAAATTCCCAGCAGTTGATAAGCTACTTATTGCGGTTCTTAGGCTAAAAACTTCTTCCAACTAACGATCTCGAGTAACAGGAGTTAAGTTAGTATTTTCTGCATCATAGTACCTCGTTTTCCTATACTTTCACATAAATATACATAACAATACACGTATGGTGAGAGACTTTACGAACTCTACGTTTAATTTATAACAGCTGTATAGGTATTATGAAATGTTGCTTTTTAGACAGGAGTGATCTTATTTTAAATGTTACCAAAAAACAGACTGAAAAACAAAGGAGATCCATGATACTGACAGAAAAATGTGGCATTTTAGCCTCACAGAAAACTGTAGTCACAACAAATCTAAAAGCAGTTGTCTCTTGAGTTGCATGTGTCAATGACTGCATGCTTGGCCTAGTGGTTTAAGTGGTTCTGAATGTGTTAATAACAGCAGATCCCGGATTCTTCCCGCCTCAGGCGCAGAGTGGCACACCGAATGGTTTTAGTCGGTTCAATTCCGATACACCGCCCACCGCAAACCCCCGAGGGGTGACGAGCCGAGGGGGTTTCCAACGTAAAAAAGAAAGTGTTTTAAGTGGTTGCCACGACGCTTTCTGCGCCAAATCAAATATTACAACCATCTCTTTGTGTCCCAAAAATAACAGTTTGTCTGATCCCCAAATTGTTATTCTGAGCCCGGGTGATCTTTGTGTTCATTTCATGTATGTTTGTAAAGAGCCCGCCACATAGAACGCATGTACATATATTCCTGACACAGGATTATCTTTTTAAAATCAAAAATCAGTGGAGGTGGCCATAAATAGTAGGTAAGAACAAATGGAATAAATTGAATATCCACATCTTTCCAAAAATAATTTGGTCCCAGTTACTTAATTGGCGGCAAACCGACAGAATCACAATCGACAATCAAGGATATCAAAGAAATTTGGAAATCAAGGACAAGAAAACATGATTAACTAAAACAGTAATTCATTTCGATTAATTGGAACGTCTAAGTAATGCTTTCAAGATGTCAGGATCACATTTATCTAACTAATATCTGTAGGTAAGCGATTCGTACAAGAATCCTTACAATCTGAATCTCGGAAAGAGCTCTAACGATTTTCATGAAATTTTGTATACAGGTGGTTTCGAGGCGTTAAATCGATCTAGCTAGGATTCATTTTTAGAAAAAAAAATGGTCATCCATGTCCTATCTATAATTTGAACTAACAAAATCCAGAAGTCGGTAGACTTTATCCTAAAACATTCTAATTATAGATTTTAACATTAATAAATCAAACTTTTCAAATCTTATTATATTTCAAGCAAGTTCGATGACCACAAGAAACTTTGAAGTCAGTTCTTATATGTATCCTATATCAACATCCCAAACAAGGGAATCTTATTAACATACAACTCGGAACTGATATTTGAATTCTCACCGAACAAGTAAAACTTTTCTCATCGTATTATTCATATGATATAATATGAATATGTCTCATATAAATTCATTTTGTTTTGACTTTTGGAAAAAAATAATCTTTGACCATTTTTATGTTTCTGTATTTGCAAGTAGGTATTTTTATTATCAGATATTTTTACGTATCCTGTTATTGTAATGTATTCTCTTTGTAAAGTTATGTTATTATTTTTGATGGAAAATGTCTTTGTAATTTTTTTTATTGTACACTTAGAGTTTTGAAAGTGAACACTCCTTCAAATCGTTTGTTCGTTTGGAACAGTTCAGCCGTTTCAGATTAACCGGAACAAACAGAAAAGCGTACAGATAGACAGACAAAAATTTCAAAAAATATTTTCGATGTTAGTATAACACACCGCACCACACACTTAACCGGTAAGTAAGTGTACTCAGTACTTCATTGCAGACGCTTCAAATTCAGTAATTTGATATTATGTAGCAGGATGTCATTTTGCCATACAGTAGTTAGTATACATATATAAAATGGCGTTAGAGCAGCGTACATACTAAGTAACGAAATGTGCTTCCATTATTATAATTCTAATATTTGTTTTACATATTTTGTGAATAGAGGCAAAAATGAACAAGGCTTTATATAAGAAATCCGAAAAAAAACTATTCTAGTTTAAAATTCACACTAAAACTCAGTTCGTACGGATGGACGGACCGACAATATATCATCGCTGTCGCAGTGGAGTAAAGTAAAATATCTCGTAAATTATAGGGAACAACAGCGGCAGGTGTCTTCGCGTAAATTATACTTGAGTGGAGAAAAACTTTTAGGTTGGAGCTAGTGTTTTACTTGGGTAAAGAAATGAATACATTTCAGGCTTTATATTTTTATTTTTGGTTAAAAGAACGGTTTTTTCAAATATAGTTATATTTAGTAATTTTTTTTGTTTTCATTTATACCTGTCTGTGTTATATTTACTTTTAACAATGCGCGTATTTCGACTAATCAGGTGTCGAGAAACCTCGAGAAAGATTTTATAAGAAATCTAGGACTATGAATGCACTATGGCTGAGATTATTGGCTGAGGAATAAATAAAGGGCTAAGGTGTTGAATATTGTCTCAAAAAATTTCGAATTCAAACCGTAATGAGTATGGCTAGGATTCTATAAGAATCTATATTCATAACTAGTGAGAGTCTCTTTTCCTCTAGCAGACTATAATGATGTACTCTTAGCCGATCTCGGCCACGGCAGCTTTTAGGTTGGATCACCACGGCAGCCCATCTCAATAGAGATCAGCCAAATACGCAGGAGATATTATAGTGCACAAGTGTTTACGCAAATACAGGTGCACTTTCTGTTCCCTCACTTTCTGATGACACGCCTATCTGACAGGTGCCAGAACAGATCAGGCGTAAGACCTCATCACGTAGGTTAAGACCCTAACTTCTACACTCCTAACTTATTATGCATTTCTTTAATCAAAAAACTGCCTAACACTTTTTAGCCCGACCCGGAAATCAAACCCGAGACCTCTTTATATAAGCAGAATAGACTGTAATATAACACAAATAGCTCAATAAATTTACACAAAGTATAATTATATGATTTAATTACGTTATTAACTTAATTAAATAATTCTCTAATTAACGAAGGCCTCATGTGTATAGTGAAATGTTTCTTAATTAAATTACAACCTCCTTTCAGAGCTAGATCAAAATGTTTATGGTCCTTTCCAGTTACAGAGTAATTAAAAATCTCGTTACATTTCTTAGGGAAAGTAATAAAGAAAATTCCTTTGGTATTATTCTAACCGCCAGGTTCTTTTTTATTTATATCTTATATGGTAATATTTTATATAAATATACATCATTTTATATTCCATGAATATTTAATAAAGGCTCAAGAAAGGAGGTTATAAAAGGCTATGTTCTTAATACCGTAAAATTAAAAAGTACCTTGTACATGTTTTTAATGAAAATAATATTATGCCTTTTTAAAATAAGGACAGGGCGTGAACTTTTGAATTGTTTTTTATATGAGAATACTAAAGTGACTCCATTGAGCCTGATGAAAAGCATTAGCAGAATCTAAAAGTAATGGTCACCAAACAATGAAACAAATTCAGACAATGAAATAATGCAGTATGGTGATCGACACTATGGTGACCTATTGCGATGCCTAATACAATTACTGTAAATTTTGCTCAGGGGTGACTAGAAGTTTATACGAAAATAAAGCAATAGCTTGTTTACTACCAGTAGATCAAAACTTATAAACAAATATTTTAATATAGAAAAAATTAAACGTGTGGTGACAGATATAGTCTCGGTCCCAGTTGTCATCATAGAATAATAGTCGTAAAGCTTAGTTGAAGGCCTTTAGGCGGCTCAAAAACATCCTACGGCAAGATACGTAGCCAAAGCGTTGTCTTGCCAAGTCCCAACCCTGGCCACTCGGCCAGTGTGGGGACGTATGGCCTTAACCCTCTTCTGAGAGGAGACTTGAGCCCAGTAGTGGGATATTATGGAATGTTGATGATATATATAGAAATAATTCTTAGAATCAACACATCTGTGATATAGGAGGTCAAAACCTCTTTTCTAAGGAGAGGCCTATGTCCAGCAAGGGACTTAGCTCCCATAGCCTAGTCGATTTAACCTTTTCATTACATTATATTATCAAACGGTGTTGGTATCAAGGAGGTTATCCACCATGAAACGACTTATTTGAAACTAGCTGAACCCCGCGGTGTTACCCGTGGTAATTGTTGTAGCGCGGGTAACGCCGCTTGACAAAGCTAGTCTAAAAAAAGTATCCTAAGTTACTCCCTGGATCATTAGCTACCCGCCAGTGAAACTACCGTAAAAATCGGTCCAGCCATTCCAGAAATTACCCAGAACAAACAGACAGACAGACAGACAGACTATTTATTTTCTATTTTTTTAACTACAATTTTGGTAAATGTACCGTGTATACATACATATGCATTTAGTAAAAAGTGGTTATTTTGATATAACAGACAGACACTCCAATTTTATTTATTTGTATAGACTACTGAAATAAAAATGTATTGAAATCAATACCAAACGTGAGTACGCAGGTAACAATTTTATTACATCTTGAAGTGTTATAATAATGTGAAGTAAGATAGGATTTATAAGCGCCCGACATCTAGAATTTTCGTAGCACGCTACGAATTTTAACAAAGCTCTCCCTGTCGCTACGAAGCTGCTGCTACGTGATTCTATTACATAGCTTTTTAATTCTCGATTCGCACAAACGTAGACGTGAACTTGAAGAGTAGAGTCGATCAAGAAATCGAAGAATGTTTTTTGCTTGATTTGTAATGGATAGTTTTGGCGAGTATCATGAAATGGGTGACGAAATTAGTTTGTGCTTTTGTATCTTAAACTTTATTCAAAATGTAATCTCCGTTATTTTTTATTTCAAGAATTTCTCTATCTTTGTCAACAATTCACAACCTTCACAAAAATGTAAAAAAACATATTTGACTCTAAAAACATAAAGTATTTATGGGAAAGAATAAAAAGAAGAAAATTTAATTTCTGCTCCTTCATTTACACTCTACCAAATTTTATTTCTCAAATGAAAAATAAAACAACAAAACGAATAATAAATAAAGGTTATGCTCAAAAGACTTTTAGTCCAATGTCCCATTAAAAGCATTAGAAAGATTCGGAGGGGTAGTCTTGAAACATAAGATTTTTATTAATGTAGTCCCTTTGTTCTGCGCACAAATAGTTTTGCTTTTGTTCTCTCGCGGAGATAAGTTTGTATAAACAAAGACGAATGAATAGATGTTGTTTTCGTCTAATCTAATACACTGAAACGTTATTTGTAAACTTCTCAGCTTGTGTAAAGACGCGAGATCAACCGAATCACTTAGAACAATATACATTACAGTGAAACGTCATGAACCGTTGAAGCGGGAAGATACTATCGCGACTGTTTGTGATGTGTTATATTTTTGTAGTGTAAAAAAGAGGTTTTTGACAGCTACTAGACAAACGTGAGTTACAACCACTTTATCTTTAACTAATTATAAATGAATCAAATACTTAGCAGAAATGTCATATTTTCTTATCTATATATCTGTGGGGAAATGGGTCACATGTCCCTCCAAAAGAAAAAGAGGATCCTCCGACCAGGCGAGTTGGTCATACCTGGTGGGCTATTGCCTAACGGTTGATGTTGGGATGCTGTATATATTTTAATTGGCGTGAGAACTTCTATGGCGCGATTCAGGATTGGTAGTTTCTTCATATTGCACGTTGCTCCGTAGTTAAGTGTATCTTCGGTATCTACCGAAGTTAGAAGTTAGAAGCATCTGCTTCTGTCTGCGTTGTTTTATGGAAATCGCCACATATCTACAAAATTAATTGTTCTTCGTAAGTCTTAGTAAATATTGGAAGTAGCTAGATCGATTATAATAATTTTGGTAATGAAATATCCATGGAAGTCCAGCAAAAGTTTAAACGGTGTGAAAATTTTTAAAGAATTATATTAAGTAAATTCCATGCATACGTAGTTATTGCTATTTCATCAATGTATATGTTTTTATGTTATTTTTTTAAGGACCGGTTTTCAATCGTCAGTTTAACCGTCAGACAGCATTTATTCTACAATTAATGTAAATTTGGGTTTTTCAATGGTCAGACATTTGTTCTTCAAAGAATAAAGGTTAAATCTGAAGTATATCTTTATCTGGTGTTTCAAACCTTAGTGTGATAGTATCTGAAGAATAGCGATTTTGATATTTGGTATTTCTATAAATTATTTTAATAATGGTTGTGATAAAATTACATACACTGCCATTATTAAGTATTTAATTTTGCTTAAGTGAATATGGACGAATTTTGACTAGGTCGACGATTTAAGTATCGAAGGAAACCATCAGAAACTAAACTTTTGTGTCTTGAGGGAAAAAAGGAATATTAGATAAATATAGGCTATAGATACTTTAGGGAAGATGAATAATTTTTATTTCACACACTGCTGTCTAGTTCGAAATAAAACAGATTGTACGTACTATAGGTACAGAGAATTGACATAAATAGATGTAATATACTTTTATTTTTAAACATATATTCATTAAACGTAGAAACACCCGGGCCATGCTCAAAAAGCGGGACTGAAGCGGGAATCAAACTCATGTATTTTAGTATAGTAATCCGTTAAATAAGTTACTATGGCACCACCCGGCATTGCATTTTTAATTAAAAATTTTTTTGTTTACCATTGTTCTGTAAACTCTACTGCAGGAATATCATAAACTAATTTTACTAAAATAATATTTACTATTATGGACAAATATTAATTGTAATCAAATGATTTCATTTCATCAAATATGCCAAACCGGCAATCATAAAAAAGACGAAAAAATATCAATTTTAACAAAAATAAAACCGAATTCAAGTTTCGACTCGATTTGACGTGGGTGCCATCATCAGATATTAAGTCCTTATCATAGTACCACCATCGGGACATCTCCTTTCCATTAAAAAAGGAATCATCAAAATCGGTTCATAAATGACGAAGTTATCCACGAACACACATAAAAAAATATATATATACGGTCGAATTGAGTAACCTACTTTTTTTGGAGTCGGTTAAAAAAGAACAGCCAACTTGAATGTTGTCTAAAAGTTTCTGGTCCTTATTTAACGTGTGACTACCTGTACAGCTGCATCTTACTTGCGCATGATTACAGCGAACATAGCTGTTCAGGACCATCAACTATCAACTGTTTTCTCCCGATTGAAAAACACAAAAAGGTTATTCACTTGTTAAAGAGCTAGATACATTTATTCCCTTGTTAGTTATTTGACAATATAACTGTGGATTGAAAAACCGGCCCTAAGTGTTTAATTTGCTAGTATTTTAAAGGTTTCCTTATAATGTTTTCTTTTAACCAAACTTGAAATCTAACTTTCCCAGTACAATCGCTATCTCGAACCAAATGACTGAAAATTACTTTGTGATGACATGAGAAAATAAAGCGGTTTGAAGCGAAAACTCTTAATTCTTCTTTTGAAACCACAGTTGTAGTTGGAAATGAAACGTAATAAACATTTACACTTCTCTAATGATCCCTAAACGGCAATTGCTTTGAATTATGACTGGGTCATAGATAAAACAGCGTGTTAATGTCTCGTAATAGCTGTCTCGGTTATCAGTGCTCGGGTATAGAGGGACTAAGCACTGTGAATTTAACTTTACAGAATTTTGTACTTTGATTTGTTTATTTTAATTATCATAATTATCGCCATTATTTTAATTATGAAGTGAATTTAATTTATTAAAGAAATGTAAAATTTATTTTTGCAACAAGTTAAAAAGTAATGGTAGTTATGAATGTACTTTTTTATTTACTGAATCCTTTTGTAGATTGAATTATTATTTTTTTGTAATTTCAAGGAGAAGCCTTTACCCAGGAGTGGATTATTAAAGGATGATGATGATGATTTAAATGAGGATATCGTTAGCAGGATTTATTTTGTTGTTTTGTTATTAATAGAACAGTTTATTATCTGTCCTAGGTATGTTTGACTTCAGGTTTAGTTTAAACTCTAAAGGATTTTTATAAGATGCTTTCCAAATCCAGGTCTATTAGATTTATCTTAACGAATTTTTTTTACATACATACATGAGTAATACCTTTAAATAAGTGATCGCGTTAATTTCCTTAAAAAAAAAAATTATTATATCATCGAACGCGAAAGTTTGAAAGTTAGTATAGAAACATAAGGTCACGTCGATTTCCCAGAGGAAGAAATTACTTGACAGATTCACAATATCGTATCGTGCTTGCTGTTTGTAATTAAAACAAACCCTATCAATTGAGAGTACATTTTGTTAATGGTTTACCCATTATGGCTTTAATCTGTAACCAGTTGATAGTTAAGTCCATCACCGCAGTCATTATACAACCGCTGTTATAATATCATATACCTGGAATTTAACACAGTAATCAATAATATTCTAGTTTATTTAAACTTATTTAAAACTCCATTTGTGAAATCGAGATCGATCATTAGCTCTCTCTTTAAAGTATATTTCCAAAAATAAAAAAAAGATTTTTTTTTAATATTTGGGTCTTTCTTTTTTGTAGTGTCATTTTACTTCAATGTAATTGTAGTTAATTAATTAATAATTTATTAAAACGGAACTCTTTTGATAAGTTTGGTTAAACTTAGATCAAACCCTTCGGTTGATTACAATAGCTAGATACACTATTTAAAAGGCGGAGTGAAGTTCTTGCGGTTAAGCAAAATTCGACGGCTTAATATTTATTTAAAAAACTTAATTTTGTAAGATAACAGTCGTGAGGCCTTAGTCGGAGGCCTTTGGGCGGCTTGAAATCAGCCAATTGCAAGATTACTTAGCCACAACGTTGTCTTGCCAGTCCCCAATCCGCACTTGGTCAGCGTGGGCACGACCAGAAGAGGGTTAAGACCATAGCTTTAACCATCCTCTGAGAGGAGACTCGAGGCTAGCAGTGGGACGTTATGGGTTGTTGATAAAACACGAAATAGAGTTTTTCTTTTTGACATATGACTAACATGTTATCAAAAAAAAATCCATCAAATAAATCCAGTAACACTGGATTGATTTGAACGTATATTACCTCTATTAATTATTTTACTTTGAGTGAAACAGAATTGTGAGGTGGGTAATTAAAGTAAGTGAGAAGGGCTGTTTAATTAATGTTTAAATATTTTTATGTACTATATAAAATATAATAACAAATTAGAAAAAACAAAAGAGAAAATTATAAAATACGTTCAAATAATATAGCCCACACGTGACATTGTTTGTGTACGATTCCTCGGTACGTATATTTGTTTGCTGAATTAGTGTAATAAAAAGTCTACATCAATAAAACACGATGTCGTAAAACGTACAAAGAAGTCCCTAAGAGTTATTCTCATTACTCTAGAACTGTTTTACTTCTTGAGATACTTTTATCTTGCTACTACTCGTTGCAAATAAAAATCAACGCATAATATTTATGAATTATAAAGAAATAGAAAAAAGAATATAAGTACTATTAACTGGTAAAGTGTGTAGCGTAAGCGACTACTGTGCTTGAGGAATCGGGTTCGATTTCCAGGTCGTATCAAATGTTTGCATCTGTAAATATTTGTTTAGGAGTTTGAGTGTTTCCAATACATAATATGTACGTATTTCAAAAAAAAAAGTAAATATTTATTTTATCAGTTGTGTAGTACCCATAGTACAAGCTCTGTTTAGTTTGGGACTAGATGGCGTTGAGTGTTAGTATTGAAACTAAAAGTGCTCGTAAAAGATAACCTATAAATTTAATTTTACCTTCGTGAATTAATACACAGTTTGATAACCATTCTACTAGATGTCACTTTTAAAATATATATTATTTAGATATATATTTAACAGTCAGACGTCCAAAAAATATTATTATTATTAAAAACATTGGCAATATTAATATTACAAGATACATATTCATTAAATCGCAAAATGTTTTAATTATAAAATTAAATGTTGATTCTAGTTGTTATGCTAAAATAGTTTTCATTATTAACCATCCAGTAACGCTTCTAAATTAATTATGCCACAGATAGTTTCAAGTATTTGCATCTTAATGTTATCACTTCATCACATAAGCCTGTAAAAGTGCTTAAAATACTATCGGTTCATAATTACGAAAGCTTTCAAACATGACGCTTAAAATCCTTTATTGATATACTCGTAAATATGTTAAACAAAACAGATATCAATAGTCCAATAGATTGATCCCAACTATTCAACACTTAAATACAGTCTAACAGTTAATTATACCGGATTCTACACAATATATACCAATTCCAGGCTACACTGAAACCCCAAATTAAATCAGTACTTCACATTTCACCTGAATCCCCGAACGATCGACAGGTAACCGGAGTAGTCTTTTAAAGCATCGCGTTCGATAAATCTGTCAACATACACCGTTCTATTGCCCATTCACAGAATCCTTTTGTGGATTTCAAAAGCTTTTAGGCGGGTAACATATGTCCAACATAAAACCATTCGTAACTTATCAAAGGTTATATTGGTTTTGTAATAATTAATCTAATTAAGACAACGCCTGGCTATTATTTTGGTACGTACATATGAATAACCAACAAAAGTAAATATAATAATATGCTATAATATACGTACGTAAGATGAATTCAATCTCCGTTCTAGCTAAGAAAAGAGGTAGGAAACAGCAAAAATATATAATAATATATAATATAATATTGAGGTCTCGGGTTTGATTCCCGGGTCGGACCAAATGTTTGTATGATCTGCAAATATTTCTTTCGGAGTTTGGGTATTTTCTATGTATATTATGTATGTATTTACAAAAAAATATATAATTATTTTTCAATTATATCAATTACTAGCTGACCCACGCAACCTCGTTTGCGCCTTATATTGCCCGTAGCGTGAAAATTTCCCCCGTTTTTGAAACATTATTCATTGTTGCTCCGCTCCTATTAGTAGTAGCGTGATGATATATACCCTATAGCCTTCCTCGATAAATGGGCTATCCAACACCGAAAGAATTTTTCAAATCGGACCAGCGGTTCCTGAGATTAGCGTGTTCAAACAAACAAACAAACAAACAAACAAACTCTTCAGCTTTATATATTAGTATAGATACTTGACTAGTGTAGTTTTTTACTTCACTTAAAATCTTAATTTAGCAATTTTCTGTGTATATTATCATAGAAAAGATTATTTATCCCTTGATATTCTAATACTTTATCCAATAATTTCTAATTTTGACTGCACGTTTGGCCGAGTGGTTTAAGTGATTGCCACACCACTTCCTACTTCGCCAAGTGTTGAGGGTTCAAATCGCACATGGGACAACACTTTGTGTGATCCACAAATTGTTACTTGGGTCTGGGTGTACTTTGTGTCCGTTTCTTGTATGTTTTTAAAGTCCCCGCGACACAGGCTGTTTATTCCTAATGCAGGAGTTGTCTTGTGGCGACTTCCACATTCAGCGGCAACAAAAATATATGACAGCGCCATCTACCGCAGATACACTGAACTTCGAAGTAACGCACAACACGGAGTAACTCCTACCACGGAGTAACCAATCCTGAATCGCGCAATAGAAATTCTCGCGCCGATTAGCATATTTACAACATCCCAACATCAACTGTAGGGCAGTGGCCCGCCAGGCATGATCACCTCGCCACAGTCTAAAAAAAAGAAAAAATAATAAAATTTGTTTTATAATGCAACAATTAATCCACTGATTCTTAAATTAAAGCAAGAGTAACTTCTATTAGTGAGTAATATCATGTACATCAAATTCGAATAGATGACCTCTTCTAAAATACATTAAACTTAATTACACTAATCAATCCTGTTCACATGTGGAATCCGAGTTACATCTATTAGATTTGTCCTACTATATTTTTGCTAGCAATCGTTATGTTCTGAGCCTCTGAAAGGATTTTAATGGCCAGAAACGATAGAGAAACTTGCTCTAAATAGGAATCTAAATCAATGCGTTTATTTCATGAGAGCAACCTTCATTTAAGCTCTTTGATTGGTTAGGAGCTCGGGCCTATTTGGGAAATGTCTTTGGAGTTTTCATTTGTTTAATTATTTCAGGAGCGAAATTGCGAATATTATGCAAATTTGTTAGTTAGTGGCTTTATTGCTATTGACATTTCGGTGTTCGCGATTATGTTTTCGTTTTAGCCTTTCTGTATTGAAAATGTTAATCTCCTTTCTTAGGAAATGCCTATGTCAAGCAGTGGGATAATAGGGACAGCTGATGATGATGATTCTGACTAGTATTTTAAGGCTCCGTACTCCATACCAAAAACAGAACTCTTATTGTATTACTTCATTGCCCGTCACTGCTATTGAAAAAAATGCAACAACAGTTTGCCAACAACAAAATTAAGTATGTCTCTACTTTGTAAAATTTTGGACCGAGCCCTCGATATGAAAGTCCGTCTCGAACTTGCCCGTTTTTTATTTGTAGGGACTAACTAATTTTTTTTTCCTATTCTACAAGATATTTCTATCTACGTCGTGTTTTGTAAGGAGAAATAAATAAATATTATTATTAATATTTAACTTACTTAGTTAATTAGTTACGTAGTCTAGCTTAGAAAAGACAGCTCGCAAATTTATACGAAACATAGTTTAAAATTGGTAATATAAAATCGTTAAAGTGACATGACTCGTATTGTAACAAAGACAATAGGTCAAAGATCTAGTTCACTAGATGATGCATCACTTTAGCACAACGGACGGTGCCAAAACAATTTGCATACAATTAGTCCATATGAGTGTCATAGAACATAAATACGTTGCAAAATATGTTCGCTTGTCTAAAATAAATTGAAAACACAGACATAATGCGTTGTGTTCTCCTATTTATTTATCTTGGTACATATCTGTGTGCTTTTTTAGAACTGCAATATTTATTTTGCTCTTTGTGTACTTTTAATTCACAGCTAGGTAGTCGCATAAAAAGATCTACTATCCTTTTTTTGATATGTATAAACACATTTTTTGCGATTATAGAATATATTAACATGACGTTGTTTTAACAGTTGCAAAACGAGGACTATTACGCTTTATCGGTTCTAATCAAAACTGAAATTCAGATATTTTTTTTTGTTCGAATTGGGAAACCTCATCCTTTTTTTAAAGTCGGTTAATTAAATAGTATCTTGAACTTATGATATCCTGATTGAACGCATGATTTTCAATTACGATTTGGTATTTTAAATGTTTATAATAGACGATTCTTTTATACATAGACGTCTATATTACTTATCTTTTTTGTTTTTTTTTTTATCTTTTGAAAACTTTGTATTGCAGTAAGTAAAATTGTTAGTAACCTACTTTATTATTTTTTTAAATTTCATTTTCTCTTTAGAGTGTGTGCAAAAAAATTATAGAACCCAATTACTCACAAAACGTTGTAAAACAAAACAACACCAGAAAATATAAACTTGTACGTACAAATGACAAAGATATATGAAGGTGAAGAGTTTTTCTAAGGTTCTTACACAAGTAAAATGTGGTATGTTTATCTTGTCTTCTAATTAGTGAAACAACTGAAAGAATTGGGTCGCCGTGCTCAACAGAGAAGCTGACTACACTTGTACTTAAAACTCGACCCGGTATAATTGCTCTATGAAATGTGAGAAGCTGAGCTGAGAGTTTAATTTAACTTTTATGATGTCAATATGAAGGTGACATTTTAAAACGTTAAAAAAAATTTCATCTTAGCTAAAGTATATATAAATTTCGTTTAATTACAATCTAAATATAGAAATTAAATGTGATCAAATAATCACAGAAATGACTCCAGTAGTCAGGCAGACAGAACTTCCCTACTTTAATTTTCAGCTTAATAAAAAAATCGGTTCGGGACACTTCAAATAGTTATTTCAAAATTACGGTTATGATATAATTCTATGCCGAGTATAAAATTTAGACGAAATTAAATAAGGGTTGCTGGAATAGTCAAGACTTACTTAATTTTAATGTGAACAAGATGTAAAATATTTATATTTTAATTTTCTGCCAGTTCGTCATCTTAACCGTCCGATATTATATAATAATAATAATAATAATAATAAATTTATTTAATTAAATATATGACACAGATACAACGTTTTAAGGCTTAAAAGTATGCACAAAATATGAAAACTCTGTCCCCTGAACTAGGCTTTTTAACCTGTATTTCAGAGATCAGTGCCCCCATAATATTATATTAGACAGAAGCCTCTAGATATGTAACTTAACTTTATAAAAAGGTATACAAGAAAACGTAGTTAAAATACATCTTAAGAATAGGTTAGATATTAAGTGTGCGTGTGTGTGTGCGTGCGTGCGTGCGTGTGTGTGTGTGTGTGTGTGTGTGTGTGCGTGTGTGTGAGTGTGGATATTGAAAGCATATTTCCTTTTGTTACCCGCATACGTTTTCAGTGTACATTGAAGCTTACTATATATCGAGAGTAATCGTAAATCTAGCTTGTTCTGTATGCAGAGGGCATTGTGGTCTTGGTTTGATTTATAAATGGCCTATCTGAGCACGTTCGATTTACCTCACGTAGAAAGCAGGAGATGAGATGAGATACGACGATGTTTTTTTATACATTTTAATATATTTGAAATGATAAAAGTATATTGTATATAACAAGTAATTGAATATGACAAGGATCTGAAAGTAATGTTTAGAAATTCAGGTTGATAGTTACGGTCAACAGTTGTGTAACTACGAGTAGAGGCTTGTAGTTTTGGATTATGCTATAATATGTGTATTTAATTTTAGCACTTATAGCACATATTAAAACTGTATGTCCTTCTGATACAGTACCAACTGCTACCCCGTTTGAAGAAATAGAGAGTTTTAACATGCTTTTATTAGCTTTACCTGTATGTTTCTTTATTTGTGTGGAACCGATTTTAATACGTGTATTTTTAGTTCAACCAAAGTCATCAAGAAGACGGTAAATAGGCAGTATATCTACGCAGCTAGCAAACAACTCAGACAAAGAACATGAAGTCATAAAACGAAGTGAATAAAAAATATTTTGGAATACAAAAAATACATTTAAATCACACCACAAAGCTTTAGAAATCCTATTTACATAGTTAGCTATCCAATTCACACAAAAGGGTTTTGTTTTCATAAGCTATCTTCGGTGTCAAAGAGCCTGGTATTTTTCATTTAAAGCTTCACCAAGCGTAATACGGCCGAAACATTACTAAAGTTAGATGCGGGACGATCGTTATAGAACCCTTGTGACCCGTTAAACGCTGTGCGGTCCCCCTTTTAGCGTTCGAAGGGATTGTCCATTGAGCTTGACAGGAATGAATACTGAAAAAATATATATAAAGTTTATACACAAACGTTTGAATGGGGTTAAGAGTTACAATGGAAGAATTAAGGCCAATTGTTGTTGTACAAGCTAATGAAATGTTAGATTCGCTTTGCGCAGTCGTGCAAAAAATATTAATGAACCTTTCTCGGTCAATCACATTTATAGCATAATATTAAATGAAATACAAAGAGCAGTACAATTTTTGAGGCTTTTGATGTCGATGTCACTAAGTTTTGTGTTTTTTTCTTTTTGGGGCTCCCAAAGTGTCTCCACTCTATCTGATGGAAATCATAAGCAGAATCTAAGAGTGGTCACCATACTCATTGCGAATGCAGACAATGCAACATGGTTCTCACGACAGCACGTATGCTGTCATTTTATGTTGATCTTCTGTGCGAGAATAGTACCACCCCGGTCGAGCCGGCCCGTTCGTGCTAAAATCAGCATATCTCTACTAACTTTACTACATTATAGACTTCAAGAAATTGTCAAGAAGAAGTGATATTGGTGATTTGAAAAGGTGTGTCATAATTTTCTTCACTATTTTTGGTCTATGGTGTCTGTATTCCAAAGTGCAAAATTTGTTTTAAGTATACCTTTTTTTTTATCAAATCTTAGTTAATTCTCCTCCAATTTACTGACCATTAGTGTACTCCTACTTTAATGTTGATTTAAAGGAATCATATTTATTGTTTTGATTAACTATTTCGATATAAATCTATAAAGATGTAGAAAGAAATAAATGTGTTATCTATACAATTAAATAAAATTGGAGTGTCTGTTTGTAATATTAAAATAACAGCTTTTTAATCAATGCATATGTATGTATACATGATTGTCTGTCTATCTGTCTGTTTGTTCCGGGTAATCTCTGGAACGGCTGGACGGATTTTAATGGGACTTTTACTGGCAGATAGCTGATGATCCAGGGAGTAACTTAGGCTACTTTCTTTTAGACTAACTTTGTCTCGAAGCGTTACTCGCGGTACAACAATAACGGCAGGTAGCACCGCGGGTAGCACCGCGGGGTTCAGTTAGTTATTAATAAGAACATTAAAATAGTAATTAACGAATGCCTTAGGGTCATTCATATATATTAAAGAAATGGAAGTAGGTTATTCTCATATCGTGTGTAATATCTTTTCAATTAATGCTCCATTCCTGTCAATTTTAAATCGAAAAAAAATAATCAGAATCACAATTGAAACTTTAAAAATCTTAACAATAATTACCAGTAGTTTAGTTATGCTACCCATTTGAAATTTAACACCTATTTACCCGACTACGGCAAATCCAAAGCAGGGTTATGTATGTTCATCTGTTCCCTCATAGCTCTCTAACTACTTATTAGATCTGGACAAATTAAGTGTCGTTAGAAGTGTCTGGATTGTCTGCTGGTTATAGGCTATACAACATGACATTGAATCTATTGTGGCGCCCTCTAGCCGACAAAGTATTGTGTTAATAAATAAATTTTAGATAAATATGCCGTGTTTGGCATCATTGGACTTGTACATTTCAAAAATATTTTTTTCAATATTTGTCCATATTTATTCGATAAGTGTGATATTTCTATCGTACGCTTGTTTGTTACCTCATTCTTTCTAAACTACTAGACAAATTAGGTATTGTTAGAAGCGTCTTGATTGTCCGCTGGTTAAAAGCTATATGACGTGTCACTAAATCTAATGTGGCGCCCTCTAACCGACATAAAGTACTGTATTAAAAAATAAATTTGAGATAAAAATGTTTGGTATCAATCGATTTTTATGGTATATTTATATTTAAAATATACTTTGCAAGGAAATTAATATTATACAGGCACCAAAACATCTTAAATAAAAAAAAGTAAAAACTAAAACCCAACTACGACAAAAAATACGCTGAAAAAGTGTAAAACAAGTTTCAAAAGCCGTAGTCACGCGTTGATAATGTGTGGTACATTTCTACGTAACGTGTGAGTACGGCTTTTGAAACTTGTTTCATGCTTATTCAGCGTCGTTTTTTGTCGTTATTGGGTTTTAGTTTTTACCTTTTTTTATTTACCATCTTTCACAATGATAGACGAAAGGAATATTTCTTATAGTATCACGTAGTTCCAATAAGGATAAGATAAAATTATATTTGCAAAAACCGATATTGTGCGTGTACTTTTTACAAAAGTATATAACTTGTGTAGGCTGTAGGTTGTTAGTTATATTAAAAACGTAGCCGATATATATCAATCAATTTTATTGTCATTTTCATATAATGATTGATATTTAGGTACATATCTTTCTGTTTTATTAGTTTATACTTTTTTTAGGGTACAGTTGGCAAACAAGAAGACGTATCACCTGATGGTAAGCAATGACCGCTGCCCTTGGACGCCCGCAGCACTAGAAGCGTCACAAGTGCGTTAACGACTATTGGGGAAAGGGGAAAGGGATGTATCCTCACTCACTCGGTGAAACACAGCGCAAGCGCTATTTCACACCGGTTTTCTGTGAGACCGCGGTATTACTCTGGTCGAGCCGACCCATTCATGCTGAAGAGTGGCTCAGTGTATAAAATGAAGACTGATCGACTGATACGTACTATATTTGTACATTTGAAAGTAGTTCTGTATGTCCATCTGTCTGTTACGTTTTCTAGGCAAAACAACAGCATTAATTAAAATAAAACTTGGCTTGGAGTTTCTTAAATTTTCGCGAAAAAATAAAGACTACTATTTACCGTTATAACTGATGTATATGCGGGTGGAACCGCGAGCAAAAGTCAGTATAACATTTGTATTATTCAAGAAGTCAAGAGAATTATTATTTGTGTTTATTTTTAGCCATCCTAACTAAATTGACAATTTACACGTCAGAAGTGTTGAAGATGTGAAAGTTATGATTAATTTATACATATAAGTAAAACTTTGGATGTATGTATAGTCAACGTCTCATTCAATCAAACAGCAAAAAAACAAATTGTTTCTTAGCAACTGTCATATATTTTGTTAGTGTGCATTATATTAATTAAACAATACTCATATCTACAGTTAACTGATGTCGTATTCTACAAGAATCTTTGAATTTAATAATTATTCCAATCACGGCACGGTCAGTACCTGGATGGGTAACTGCTAGTGGCATGTTACCATGAGCGTCTCCGTGATTCGGAGGTCATGTTAAGCAGTCGGTACTAGTTGTTATCATAGGATAAGTCGTGAAGCTTAGTTGGAGGCCTTTGGGCGCCAAAAACATCAAACGGCAAGATTACGTTGGCCATAACGTTGTCTTGCCTGTCCCCAACCCGTCAGCGTGGGGATGTATGGCCTTAACCCTCACCTGAGAGGAGACCCAAGCACAGCAGAGGGACTTTATGGGTTGTTAATGATTCCAACCAAAACATAAATATGGGCTAACATTTTGTTGCAATTCAATTTTCATAAAAATATTTTCACTATCAAGTAAATTTTACAAAGAAAAAACAAATACGAAAATCTGCATCACAATACAAATTTTGTACAAATTAAGCCTTTTAAAACCACTGTCAGATATTAACTCTGATAATCTGTGATGAAACCGCTAAATGGTTTATAAATTATAATTTTAAATGAAACGTATAATCGTTATATCTATCCTATTACACAGTGGTAATTTAACGGATTCAGTTAAGCCATAAAAGTCAAGCAAATCGGAAATCTCAGGATTTTATCCGTATTGACTTAAATCTAAATCATAATTTCAAAAGTAATCCACAAGAATTGTTCATTGTTCTAATAAAGACAAGAGCCATAACTTCAACAATGGTGAGCAAACAAAGTCTTATGATAAGAAGATTAAGTTTATAAGCATACCTAGTATATTAGTATGGAATATTTTACGTAAAATAGCGAGATGAGAACATTCAGTGTACAGCGGTTTGGAACTGGGAAATGCTTTCATGTATACGAAGCTATCTGATTTCAAAAGGCAGCTTAAAATTGTAGAGTGAGGTTTTTGAAAAACTTTTCAAAACTTTAAGTTTTGTAAGATAAGAGCTAAAGAATTCTATTGAGGATGCTTTTCATTTAGTATTAAGCTCTTTTAGTTTTATGACATTCTTAAATTGGCACACTGTATTAAACAATTTTTCATGAAACAACAGAACACATAAAAACACAGACTAAAATTATTATTACGATATTTACTACACATTATAAAACTCACGTAATTTAAGCGAAAAGTAAAATAATCTTTATTCAATAAGCAGTAATACCTAAAATCATAAAATATCTCTAATAAAATAATGTTTACTGCTAAGCACTGTCGGAAACTTTATACACTTTTACAACTCTCGGGTACCAAACTACCCGTGACGGCCGCTGTAAATGTTAGAAAATATCACCAACAGAAGAGTAATAACGTAGTTCAGCTAATACGCAATACATTATTTTGACTATAAGCTTTACTTGGGCTGAAACATTTTATTCAAGGGTAGATAAGTAGTTAAGATAAAAAAAAATCTGATATTGGATTCATTCTCACTAAATTTCAATGAAGTCTAGTGACTTCATTGAAATTTCAATAAATCACATATCATTAATAAATCATTAAAGTTTTTCTTAGGTAATGTAATGTGAAAGTTGTTACAAAATAGAATAAGAACACTAAATACACGAAAATATTTAATTCGGTTTTGCATCACAAACTTTATATTCGGTTCGAAATCAAATCACTTAAATTTTAAATATTTATTTTTTGAAAACTGTTCAAATAATATCACCGTAGACAGATCATGAGATGAAAAGATGCCTTTGATATGTGGGAGCTTTATCATCTTTATTTATATCAATTTGCCGCAAATAATATAATAATGGTTTCTCAAACGCTGGTGTTAGCTCACGCATAGTATGAAATAGATCCGCTTTCCGCCATTGCCTTCAGTTTGTTGTTATCAAGTTTTTCCGGCCACTTCGAGGTTCATTTGCGAGGTCAATGCTTTTCCGAATGGAAGCGTTTGATACCAATAACGAAGTAATCGTTTAGTTGTTATGATAGGCCTATTTTGACACTGAAATAGCTATTAAAGGAAAAATAACATGACTTTGATAGCTTTTTTTCTTTTTTCAACAATTCCTGCACTACGAATTTACATCTTGTGTCGCGAAGGACGTTACAGACATTCATGAAGTAGACACAAAGTACACCCAGACTCAGAACAACAACTTGTGAATCACAAAAATGTTGTCCTATGTGGGATTTGAACCCACAGCACCTGATAAGACACACACGTGGTAGAAAACGTAGCAGTTGCTAAAACCAATTTTATATATATAAATAATAGGAGGGAGTTGAGTAAATAAAAAAAGAAAAAAATGTGTCCAGTAGCTTTAAGAGCACAACTTACATATATGATAGGATTATTTTCAGTAACTTGAAGATGATATCATTTTAAGCTTAGTAAGATTCTCTAAGGAACTTACTTGAGCCAGTTACAGTTGAATGTTGCCTTAGAGGATAAACTTGTCTTTAGCAGATGCTTGGATAAACATTTAGAGGGCAAACGTTACATTGTACATTGTACTCTGAATTGGCAAGCTGATATGAGTTTGTTTATCGAAGAGGTTGTTGTGTGAACATAGAAATCAATTTGCTAAAAGGGTTATAAGCTCTCTTGGTTATAAGCTCTCCTATTTTTATATATCTTAAAATATTTTGTGTTTCATAAAATAATTAAAATCTATGGTTACAAAAAAATCAATTAACGTTTTTTTTTGTAGTTACAAATTAACAGTTTTCCGTTAAATTTATATAGAACTACTTACATCAATTTTTTTAGCTATTATATAGTAGCTTTTATCTTGGGCTTAGAGGCCTTTGAGCGCGACGACCGAATCAAGAAATTTCGTAACACAAAAACCTGACACCCGAAGTTCGCACGGATCGAGACGAGCTGCTCCAAACGACGTATCAACAAAACTGTCTATCAATGACTTCATTTCACTTCACTTCGTGCGTGACAGAGACCCTACTTCAAACATGGCGTTCGCTACATTTCGGGTAATTGGCGCAAATTGCTGTTTGAAACATCATTACACCTGAATAATGAAATAATACAAAAAAAAACTGATATTATCAAAGTATTTGTAGATAAATAATCTAAAAATTTATATGCATATCAGAACGCACAGAAACTGATTTATATAACAAAAGTGACAAAATATCTATATCCCACTCAAGTTTATCACGTTTATACATATCCAGGAAATATTCACAAAAGACGACGACGCCCAGTTCAGATTTGAACTCGAGGCACCTTCGTCATAAATTATTCACCTACACTTTCCAGCCAATAACTCATTACTACTAAACGTTAAAATTGTTGTTCTTATGCTAAACATACATTTGTTTGTTGTCACTATGGCACCAATCATATAGATTGCGGAATATCTTCTTACTTCATAACATTTTATTACAAAACTACGATTTCAATTACGAAGCAGTCTGTCTCTTAAATAGAAAGGAATAAAATATCAACTTATCGAAATAACTGATCTGCATCATAAAAGTCACTACCACAATATAAGCTTTAAATCTTATAGGCCGTTAAATGAAAGCCAGGAATTAATTATTTAGAGTAAATAAGGTAAATGGAACATCTATATTTATTCACATAATAAAACCCACGTATAAAATAGGGATCTTTATAGCCATTCATATCCATTATAGCTTCATGCGTTTGAAAGGCAGTGGCCGTTTTCATTACAGATAAGTAGTTGGTGACTATTTTAATATTATTGAAATTGAATCTAATTGTATAGTGGTAAGTAAACGTCACAGCTGAGTTATTTTAGTTGTGGGTTCCTACCTGGACCAGGAATAGTTGTATTATAACCACAATTATTTGGAATAAATTTGTCTGTGGACTTATATATAACTTCTTCTTCTTCCTAGTCTTTATTTTTCGAAGCGAAGCTACCGCAAAAAATCTTCAATCAGTTTTACCAATGTATCAGTTTTTCACCGAAATAATTAGCAGTCGATACTTTTTTCAGTTAAAGGAATCTTGCAAAGTTTTGAGCTAGATTTTGCAGCTTCAAAACCATTAACAAGCGCTACTAGTAAGCTTATGTAAACGTTTATTTTGCTCAGTAATTCAAATATTTATTATTATTATAAAAAAAGTAGTGAACCAATTTTATAAAATAGTTAATATAAAAACTGTAGTTGAGTCTAAAGGAAACTGCCCCGAGGTAACAAATCTTAAGTTCATTTAAACCGCTTTAAAAGCAACATCCAAAGAAATATAGATTCGCTGACATTTTAAAAGTGCAATAAAGTCGTTTTAACCTCTTTATTGCATGTTGGGATGAATATTTAGCAGAAAATTCAACTGGAAGAAATTCTATAAGCTACGTGATCTACGTAAAAATGCAATGCAATTTGAATATAATCAAAAGCAAGAAAAACTGTGTCATTTCCGTTATCCAGCAAAGCAACAAGCGGTTTATGTTTATCGAGAGCACACATCTACATAAATAGGAGATATTTTATACAAAATAATGCATGAATACGCAACAGCATAACTCTATTCAAATTTTAACTGCACAGACTAATATTTTAATAATTGCAGCGTGACAAGTAGCGACTCATACATAATATTTGCTCGAAAAGAATGCACGTGCCTCTAAATACACTCATAAATACATAGTAAGTATATGAAGCTGTACACATATATTCACAAAGCCTCCACAGCTCCACGTGTTGATTGACCGTACAATGATCAAAAAGCAAAGGCAATTCACGTCACGTTTATGCAAAATTTTATAACGCTTGACGAATTTTGCGATATTACTCCTGTTAATACAAAAAGGGGAAAATCCGTCAATAAAGGTATATTTATTTTGTCTGCTGTTTTAGAGCCCGATACCAGTTAAAAGCTCCTTTTTTCCAGTCTGTTGAGTTCGGGCCGTGTGTTGTGAAAGAACGTTTAAAATGGGTTAGTTGTTTGTAGGTGTGTGGTCTGCAAATTGACCTGTATTGGGCGTTGACGATCGTGCAAGCACCTTAGTTTATATGTTAACTTAATAAATGTTATTTGTTTGGGATAAAGTTTTTTTGGATTATGTCATTAAATATTCACAGTATTCGTCAGCTTGAACAAATAGTTGGACAGGAGGAAGCTCTCCCTAGTATAAATGCATATCAATATATATTTGTGTAAATACATTTTTACTAGGGACAGCTTTGCTTCGAATATAACCTCACATAAAACCACCAAAAAACAATTCTTTATTTTAAAAGAAAATACTTCTAGTTACTCTTTTACCATAATTTTAAGAACATTAATATTGTATGCCAGGCTCAATCAAACATATTCAAACTAAATTGTAATGTTTTTTTTTTATTACACACCACATCTATTTATAGCCTAGTACAGTCGCGTGTTAGAAACACCATATAAATTCATTTCTACTTTGGTCCTTTACCCTTAATTTATAAAACCCCATATGAAATAACTTTAGGAAATAATTAAAATTTTACTTTCCTGTTCCGAATACCTTGCATTATTACACCGAATATTTGTCCAGGTAACGGTGAGAACTGTGGTCGTACTGAAATAAACTTTTATTATTCATAATAAGTATTTAGGTCGTATACACATTGGGTTAACTTTTTAATTACAATAGTTAATTCTTGAGTGTTAAATTTATGCCCACGGAATTTTGTGAGGTAGATGTAGGTATATGAATATGTATTAGAGTTTAGACCACCAATGGGTTTAATTGCTTCCTGTTTAATTTAAATTTCAAACCTTTTCACTTAAACCTTATTGTTAATCGATGGTTGAGCCACCATTACTGGTCTGTGTAAGTTTTGCCAGTTCTGTGTTTGGATGTTAAACTTACTCGTTCAGGTTTTTGAATATTTTAGTAAAACTATTGACACTACCTATTTTACATCAAACTAGCTGAACCCCGCGGTGTTACCCGCGGTTATTGTTGTGCCGCGAGTAACGCCGCGGAACAAAGTTAGTCTAAAAAAAGTAGCCTTAGTTACTCCCCGGATCATCAGCTACCTGCCAGTGAAAGTCGCGTCAAAATCCGTCCAGCCGTTCCAAAGATTACCCGGAACAAACAGACAGACAGACAGACAAAAATTTTTTTTACAACATTTTTGGTATATGTATCGTGTATACATACATATGCATTGATTAAAAAGCTGTTATTTTAATATTACAAACAGACACTTCAATTTTATTTATTTGTATAGATGATAATGCTTTCTTATTTAGAAGAAAGCAGACTCACAATCATTTTAGAGCATAATATATATAAAACAAATAATCATGCTCTGCACACTCTTTCTATCGTGTTTGAATTGAATGCTGTATCTTTGGTCGAGTCTGGCCAGTTAGGATATCTAAGCAACAAACTAACAGGCCCATACCAAATTCAAAACTTGCAAAAACAAATATATATACATATATACATAATTCCAATTATAAACCATTTCAAAAAATATTTGCGTCAGTGTTGCTGTTACTAAAAATTTGTACCCACTTTCGCGGCTTTTTCTTAAACCCTAACGGTAACGGTCCCACTCAGCCTATCACGGAAACCCAATAGTCGACCTTTTTCCTTCATTACCGAGTCTATGGTAATGCAGATTACTTTTACGGGTTATGTTCCCGCAAAACTTGTGGCCAAATTGAAATAGATGTGGGGACTGTGTTTTTGTAATACAAAAGGAATATGCGCCTCATTTTCAGTATTCTTATCCAGGGGTTGAAATTAGAGGGCGTTTCGCAAGGCGGTGGTGAGTGGCAAAAGGGCTTGATAAAGTAAGTTTTTATTTCATTATTAAAAATACAACGGAAAATAGAAAGAATTGAAATAACCTTTAAATTGAACGACCAATACTTTATCTGTTGGTAAAATAACTAAAAACCTTCATTGTCCGGTACATACTTTACAAGATTAAACAATAACAAGTACAATTTTAACAAAAATAAAACCGACTTCAAGGTTTGACTCGATTTTTCTTGGATGCCATCATCAAATATTAATGTAATTATCATGGTAGTTGGAACATTTCCTTTCAATTAAAAAAATAATCATCAAAATCGGTTCATAAATGACGAAGTTGTCCCCGAACACAAATAAAAAAGATATATATATATATATATATATACGGTCGAATTGAGAAACCTCCTCCTTTTTTTGCAGTCTGTTAAAAACGTGAAGCGTTTTTAGAAAAACAAATTCACAATTTTCTCAGTTTTAATTCTCCTTTTGGCCTAAAAAGTCAATTGACTTGTATAATATTTATTTATAAACCAAATATTTAATTCAACAAGAATAAGCAATTTCTGACTGTAATGCCATAATTTTCATCACAATTTATTTACTTATTAAATATTTATCCAATATCCTTTACTAATTCAGTCAAAGATATCCCTTTGAATCCCCATTCCTTTGAAGTTCTTAGTGTTTAATATTTACAACTGTCACGAAGACCGTGAAATGAATTATTCGTAAGTAGAGTAATATACCCGCAAGTACAGAGAACGAGGTTGAATATACCTTATTACGGTTAGGAGAAAATAGGTCATTTAATGTATACTGATATTACAAAGCTGAAGAGTTTGTTTGCTTGAACGCGCTAATCTCCAAATCATTCAATTTGAAAAATTCTTTTAGTGTTTATCGAGGAAGGCTATAGACTAAATATCATCACGCTAAGACCAAGAGAAGCGGAGCACCAATAAAGAATTTTAAAAACGGGGGAAAATTATCACGCTACGGACAACAGGAGACGCAAACGAGGTTGCATGGGTCAGCTAGTTTAGTTATATATTGGCTTGCTGCAAGTCTACGATATAAGATACTAGAGGACGACCAAAGAAAGAAAAAATGGATGGTTGCATAATAGGATATAGCCAGGAGGCCATAGTTGGCCACAGTTGCATAATAGGATAGTAAGTAGTGAACTCAGAGTGATAGAGGAGAATGGAGGAAGAAAACTCATTGTACCGACTTCAAATAAAGTTAGGAAAAGGGTAGGAAGATGATTATATATTGGCTAATTACACATGCAAAACAAAATTAAAATAAGTTTATTCTATATAATTAATTACTCATCTATATTCTAGAGTACACACCAGTTTCAAATGCATATACGTTTAATATATATGTGTTTTATTTTAATGAAAAGAAAATTAGTTCATAAATAAAGACCTGTTTTTCTTTAAAGAAAAACAGCCTAACATTATTCACAAATATGATGTTTTCCTGATATCTCACGTACCGTCTAACAGCCAGCTTTAGCAACGCGCACTCAGTGATCAAATAGCGCGCTCCTTTAGCCTTCCATTTCTGTCTGTTTTCACAAAATCAGTTACACAGAATACAATAATGTAAAATGTTCTATTTCAAAAGCTGTAAATACTTTCTTTTACTATCTTTTTTTAAGTTTTTTTTTTATTTACGGTTAGCTACTAGGCAAGATACTAATAATAATTAAGTAAAATTGAAGAAAGGCAGAATAATAATGTCTAGCAGTTGTCTGCTAAAGATGTTGATGGTGGTAAATTATTCATTTGATTATATTATAGAGATTTCTAGTAGGATAACTTGCTTTGGTGAAGAGTAAATTATGTTTCAAAGCAGTATAAAATTATATTCTATTTTATAAATATTGTTGAATTTTTATCACAGCGAGGTTTTACCGTTGGAGAACTACGTTTCGGCATGAATGGGGCGGATCAGCTGGAGTAGAAAACCGGTGTGAAATAGCGCTTGCGCTGTGTATCACCGAGTGAGTGAGGGTAACCGAAGCTCATAGCCCCAATCCCTCCCCCATCCTCCTCCCTTTCCCACAAAGGCCGGCAACGAACTTGTGATGCCTCTGGTGTTGCGGGGGTCCATGGGTGGCGATAATCACTTACCATCAGGTGATACGTCTGCTCATTTGCCCGTATGCCATTTCCATAAAAAAAGAAAAACTTGGCATTTATAAAAAATTTTTTGTCGAAATAAATAAATATATTTTATCTTTTTTTTCAGTCTCATGACGTGGCTAGATTCACTAAATCTAGTCTTTCCACATGAAGATTATTTACAACACAAGTTCATCAATCCTAAAAATACAATGTTGTATTCATACCTTAACTCGACATACTACGGTAGACATTACATTCCTCTTCCTGATATATTTGTTTACTGCATGTTTTAAATAAATATTTATGGCTTCAATTTGTAAGTCGTCACCTGATTTATGTCTCAGAGTGCAATAAAATAAGGCTTCAGATTGTGATTTATTTCTTCTTTTATCGTAATGGTGTTGTGACATCTCCAATTTGTTGTTCATTAATCATGAGCAACTGGCGCCATGTCGTGACTTATAAATGACGTCCAAGCAATATACCTGTCTTGGTTACAAAATATGTTTAGATCATCTGTTAACAAAAATGTTATTGACTTGGAATTAACGTCGGTGTATTCAAATTTTCTAGTTTGTTGGAATAGTAAGGCAATAATCTTTTCCAATGAGAGACAAATATCCAACGGTGGTCTGTTAAAAGGTTTTGATTTCTAGAATAAGATTTTTAACAATAATGCTACTTCTAACTTAATAAAGCAATGAGGTACATGGGTAACTTGATGGTAAGTGATATTCACTTTACTCTGCCATTGGACACATGCAATTCAAGAGACATAAGTTTATTTTGGTTCGGTTCCTCGAAGAACGGTGAGAAGAAGTTTGATCCAACAAGTTGTGCATTATCAGTTTTATTACTCCGTTTGAGCCGAAAAATAATTGCTAAAGCGTGGCATGTATGCATTCGCCATTGGAGTAGTCATGTTCTGGAGTGGGAACCGCGTCTTGGTAAACGTAGTGTAGGGCCTATCTAGTTTGATAGCGGGATTACAGAGGGCCGGCGACGACTGGATACCAAAAAGAGTATACCAAGCTCTGTGGTTTGTCTTTGTTAGTCTCTGTGGTCTACGTCCTTCAGTAAAGCAATAGTGCAGCTCATTGCGAGCTGATGTGGATGATCACGATCACTCCTAAAACCATTGCGAATAAAATTAACTATGTTGACCGTGAAGCGACCTTCACTTACAAAAACAAAACACATCACACCAGAAGTACACTGAACTACAGAGTAACTACTAATCCGATAATCCTTATAATTGTTATATAGAAGGACTTGCGCTGTGACTTGTGCGCCGTGAACCACCTCACAAAGCACGATCACCTCACCTGGTCGAAGGAATCTCCCTTTATGTTGGCAGGACATGACACCCGTTCCTCCATAACCACACAAAATTCATTCAACAAAATTCAACCAAATTGTTTTTATTTTATCTACCCAATCACATTAGTCTCAACATTCAATTACAATTTAATTAATTGCGGTAACATCATTACGTTATAATTTTAAAGTGCTTTTTAAATTAATTACTTCAATTTTACTGATACAATGAATAATGTTTATCACAACGTATTAAGATTGTAAAGCAGTTACAATGTTATTTCTTCATAATATTCTTCTAACTTCATTTTTTTCTGAACTTTTTGCCAAATAGATGAAGATTAACTTAAAGCATACTATAACACAACGTGCTCTTCGAGGCATGGATCTGGTATCTCAATGTGTTAAGAAATGGTTACCCATCCGAAGACAGACTTGGCTAGATTTTTTTAACTTTACAATGATGTAACATACTTACCAGTATATGGTTATAAGTTAGCCATGAGCTTAATTACAATATTTTAATGATATTGATACAGTGAGAAAACGAAAATGACAAAAAAAACTAAAAAAAAAGATCCTATAAAACATTCGACGAAGCCATTCTTTTTTAGAAAACATTATCCTAAAAACTAAGTGTCATCTTTGTTGCCTTTTAAAATCTGAAATTGTAACTAGAAATCTAGAAAATGTAATAAAGGGGCAATTTAAGATTATGTAAATGAACAAAACGAAACTTTTTATTTGAGAGGAAAATTATTGTTCAGTCGTTGTTCGAAATGTTCTAAAATGGTCGACCCGAAATTTTATTTCGGTAATAAGGATCCTGAAAACGATAGCAATAGGCAGTGTTGACCAGTTTTTTATTTCTTTTGAAAGTTCAGTCAATAGTGAAGTGCGTGCATTGTTTTGTACAAAGGAAATTTGATGATAAATAAATATGTTGAATGTCAAAGTATATAATGCTGGTTCGTTCTCCTTAAATTCTATGTGCGCAAAGCCTATTGAAAGCTGAGTTCTCCGAGACGAATTTCAATGCTAATTTAACTCTAATTCCCTCGGCTCCAGAAACAGGACAATAAGACTTATGGTGTTTAAATCGTATCGTCAGCTTTGAACTGAAGTCCATAGTTTTCAAATAAACCGTAATCATTTTACGCTTTGATCCAATAGCGTATACTTTTATAACGTATATTTAAAACTTAGTAATTTTCAGTATACTTTCTATACATTAAGGGTAAGTAATGTTAAATTGCAACCGATAACTACTTCCAATTTAAAGGGTTTCCTAAAATATTTTAAACAAAAACTCCGTTAAAATCTACTTCTGAATTTACATTATAGATAGCTAGCTAATTAACCAACAAAATTATTTTAAATAGTAAAATCCAAGTAGATTTAAAATTCTAATGATTGTAACACTCTTTAAAATAAACTAACACGTTTTCGTTTTAAACAAACGCAACGGAAAAATAAACGCTACATCTTAATTTCTTATGACATAATTTTTATCATAATTTGAACGAATAAATATATATATAATATTACTTGAAGAACAATCTGCGTAGGGGTTACAAAAGGTTACTACCTGGAAGCGGTTCAAGCAGTTTTAATTATAAAACCCACAGGAAATATATAACTTGTTGCCTATTTCCGTACGCATGTATTTTGTTTATCAAGCGGGTGGGGATTAATAAGCGTACGTTGCAAAACTTTTAGCACAATTTAGGGGAGACTTTCAGGAGATAACCCACTCTGTTAGCTTACTTATGTGAATATGGATGTTTTGAAACAACTGCTACCTTGTATTCATTTCTCAAAGGTGTTAATATCGCACCTTTTTGTTTTTGTTTGCGTGAAATGTTTGCGGGATTGTTTTGCTAAAAAACAAGAGGAAAACAAACGAAAGCTGGACGAAATTCGTGTATTTATACCAAACTTTGGTCAGTGCTCTCTAGTCTTGTTTATTCCTTATTTTAAATCATTATATTCTTGATATTATCAAGATGGAATTGAAAGACGATTTATTTTTATATAAGGATATGGTTTCTCTTATTTTTGATAAAAAGTTACAAAATTGTATTCATCTTGGTGAGTGATATAGATTTTTTTGACTTAATTTTTTTATTTCATGTAAATATAACTTTACATTACTGTATAATTTTAAACATATTTATTATTATGAAAAATATTAATTTTCTTTTTCTTTTTTATGTATGGTCCTGCCAAAATGATACTCTGGTCTACTCTGCTTGATAGATAAAAATTATAATTCAATAATATCATTCATGTTTAAATATTTATATTGTTTACTTTTATAGTTCATTACTTACTTTTATTATTCATATTTATAAGATAAATGATTTTGTATGCATAAAATATTAAAGGATTTATCATTTAAGTTGCGCCCCGCAGTATTACCCGTGGTTGTTATTGAACTTTTACATCAACATCCAGCCGTTCCTGAGATAAGCCAATACTCAAAGACAGACAGATAGACACCCCTTTATATACTTTCATATGCATTTAGTGAAAAGCTGTTAATTTAAAATTACAAATAGACACATTAGTTTTAGTTATTTGTATAGTTATGCAAATATCCATTGCTATTATAGTATGCTCAATTATGCAAACTAAAATTTACATTTTGATATTAGTTTCTCATTAACTCTTAATTAGTATACATCGATTTGCACACAACTTTCTAAGGCTTTTAAATGCAATACAATTGTTTTTCTTTCTTAAAAAAAAAAACAGAAACCGGTCACACAAAAACAGATATTGCAAACGTTATTTACCAAAAACGTGTTTCAAAACGTTATCTTACCCATAACCATAACAGACACTAACTCAATTCAAACTACCAATAAATCAGAACTATCTTATCTCTCATAAAGTATGACTATGCACAAAAACGAAAGCGATTAATATCCAGTTATCGTTCCGATACGACCGGTCATCACTTTTTACTATTATTAGCGTGACAAACATTAGGAAAGGATTTCTACGCGACGGATATAGATGAATCAGTTTGGCGATATCGTAAATCCTAACTACGTATGCGCCTGTTAATTTTGTGAGCGAATTTTCTGAACATTATGTTATGTATAAATGTTTTAATGGGCAGCTTTTGTGGCGACTTTCACATACAGCACATCAAGAAAACATTTGATGCCATCTACCGAAGATATAGTGTACATACGGTGTAACATACAATACGAAGAAACTACCAATCCTGCATCGCGCAATAAAAGTTCTTGCGCCGATTAGGATATTTACAACATTCCAACACCAACCGGTTAATTATAATTAATTAAGATTATGTTGATGATCACCTCGCCTGGTTGGAGGATCCTCCCTTTGTGTTGGAGAGACATGACACCCGTTCTCCCACAGTTTTTAATTTTATTTTAGCAAATAAGATAGAATTTATAGTCGTTCTACTTTTATTATGAAAATAGAGCTCTATAAATTTAGATGTTTAGGTTCTATAAGTACCATACATACTACCATAATTCTTCCTATAATCTGCCAGCTTGCAACATGCCTTCAAACTGCCACAAAGTTTTATTGTCAAAGTGTGTTGTCTTATCTACAGTTAAATATTAATACTGTGTTTAATCTGGGGTAGTTATAACATCCTCAAAAATCGTATTGAAAGTGGGACAATATTTCTGAATAGGACTTAACTAAATTACCGGCATAGCCCTTTAATCTCTGAAACTAACCAAACACCCATTGTTTATGTGGAATTTCCGGCATTTTCACAAAATCTACGAGTACAAGGTAGGCTTTTCGGCTAAAGTTGGGCGTTAAATTTATTGTTGGAAGTCCTAATGTCTCCGAATGTGTCCGAATAATTAGACCTCATTTAATTTATTACTAATGTATGAGGTATTTGAAAGGTATGTGTTTAATTTAGTTTGTTTTTAAAGAACGTTACGCAATGTTCTGGCACTAGAATTGAGGGCAAATGAAACAGCAAAACCTGAATTACGCTCTGATTTAAATGCATGCTACTAATTGCTGGAAACAAATTACAGTGTAGGGAATAAATGTTTATCCCTTTAAAACCTAACCTACCGTACCTTTTAAATGGCTCAAGATAAAATTTCAGGAGTTTTGACGATATTCAATTTGTTAAAATGTCCCCGTTTTTGCGTTTTTAGTCTTGTAATAACATACTTTGTAATTTTAAGAATTTTATACATACAATCTCGTTTATATCTTTATGATGTGCAGAAGCATATTATACGCTCAGATTTTGTCGACTTTAACTTTAATTTCACTAACGTAATGTCGGTTAATTGCTGTCAACAAAACCAGAAAAAATACTATAATATTGTAAGGAAAGATAGATAAGGTAGTACGAAGGAACATTGTTTACTGACTGAACGGTTAAATTTGAACTTGATTAAGATATTGCCGGGAAAGTCGAGTTTTCAAACTTTTTTGTTACTTAAATCACAACATAAGAACTACAAAAGAATAAACACTTTTAAGATTATTTTAAGATGTGTTTTCTTTTTAACCGACTTCAAAACCGGGGGACATTCTCAATTCGATCGTATATATATATTTTTATGTGTATTCGCGGATAACTTCGTCGTCTATGAACCGATTTTGATGATTCTTTTTTTAATGGCAAGAAGATATTCCAACGGTAGAACCATGTTAAGGACACTAAGATCTGATGATGGCATCTAACAGAAATCGATTGTTGTTAGGTACAATAACAAACGTGGACAATACCGCAGAGCGAAGCAAGTTTATGAAATCCGATCAATAATGTAATTTATACTCTTGATTGTCGGCTTTTGATGGAACTTGTTGCAATATATTCTAGAGTTAAACTGACATGTACTTATTTCACTATGTTTATTAAGTTAGGTTTCACCTTACGCCATTATCAAAGGTAGCCTTTGATAATGCCATACAGCGGAACCGGATTACACTTAATACTACTTTAATATTATAAATGCGAAAGTTTATAAGGATGTATGTGTGTTTGTAACTCTTTCACGCAAAATCCACTGAAAGGATTTGAATGAAACTTTACAGTAATATAGCTTATACATCAGAACAACACATAGGCACTATTTGTCGCGATAATCGACATACACGCGGGCGGAGCCGCGCTTGCACTAATTCCACTAGTAGTGGTGAGTAAGTTTAATTCTAGAATGTACCGATCAATAATCTAAGTTTGTAGGCCCTTAAACTATACATAATCAAGCTAGATACATATAATTCAGGACGTTCTGAGTTACTGAAATTAATCGTGTCTACCACTTTAACGATGATGTGTAGGCACGCGCAACATTTAATTATTACACGTAGATCTACTCCAGCTACTGTTTAATTAACGTCTCTCACGGTCAACTAAATTGCAATTATTGAAACCTCGATCCTATTACTATCCATATAAGTTTTAAGTTTTAATGTATAGGTACAACTGCTAGTATTCCAGAAACAGAAAAAAAAATTTGCTCGCCATGCATTAAATGTAACAAAATAATAATAATAATAATTGAAGTTTTCTTGTGTAAAGGTCAACTTTCTATTCTCTGTTTCTTGGATGATTGGCACATCTCTTGCTGCATGTACTGCACGTCAAATAAAAAATTTCATACCGATCACTTAGGTGAGTGAAATGTTAAAGCCTAACAAAAATACGTACATATATTTTATGTATACACTCATATACATAAAATATTAATTATTAGTTATAGGTAAAGCAATATACATACATCTATACAAATAAATAAAATTGGAGTGTCTGTTTGTAATGTTAAAATAACCGCTTTTTACTTCATGCATATGTATGTACACACGGTACATATACCAAAAATATAGGTAAAAAAAATTATCTGTCTGTCTGTCCATCTGTCTGTCTTTTGTCTTTTTTAGACTAACTTTGTCCCGCGGCGCTACTCGCGGTACAACAATAACCGCGGGTAACACCGCGGGGTTCAGCTAGTATATTATAAAACGTATATTTTCTCAAATAGCTTTAAAGAAATTTGAATTTAAATTTAACCTAGTCAGACCAGCTACTCAGATAATAAACTCTTTTAAAAACCATTTGTATCAAGGTGGTTTACTTTCGTACATCACATGTAGCGGGTAACATATCTATTTATGGGATTTTATGACGTAACCATATAACTTAACTCAAAAGGCTTCAAATTATGTCATAAAAGTTAGTACTTAAGGCATTTACATCAAATTATAAGCTAAAAAGAAATCAAATACCTTCAAAAACCTAATGTAACGCATGCCCTCGTCAAACAGTAACCTTTTTAAATTATTACTTTGCAATAAAGATTCCCATTTTAATATGACGTCATGCTATTAGGAATTACGTTTCCTGAGGGGAATCTGTTTGTGTGTTATCTCGTACGATACCCCAGGGAAGAGCTTGAGTTTCATCTGCACTGTCAACCATGGGTAATTATGATGGTACCGTGTTACATCATTTTAACAAACTAATTCATGACTTATTTTCCTTCCTACACAATTATAATTAGAATCTAGGAACATTGTAGTAAATATTTCCGTCATGACACGTATATGACAGTCATGTTGAAAAATATGAGTCGAATGTTCAGCTTATACATCTGTTAGTTTTAAAACACTTAAATATAAATATGTGTCTATCACGTGTTTCTAAATTTATGGTAGCGATTAATTCATAAAACAGTTTTGTGTGGGTATTAATTTGATACGATATAATGAAATATGGATTTAATTTGATTTTCGAGAAAGGACATACTCTTTACGCTTTACATACATGCGGGTGGATCCACGGACAAAAGTTAGTTTTTTTGGGGTCGAACCCATAACACTCAGTGCAGAAGATAACATAACGGTGAGGTGATTGTTAAAAACACTTTGTTATCTATGCAGTCACTACTTACTTAAATTTCATAAATTGTTATAATTGTAAAGAATTATAATACTTATTAACTGACTCCAAAATGAGAAGGATAAATCTTTAAATGTCATGTGTATTTGCGCTGCGCCACCAAAGCAGAGGCGAGGTCGTGGTGGTAGCTTATGCGACTGCTGTGCTTGAGGTCTCGGGTTCGATTCCCGGGTCGTACCAAATGTTTGTATGATCTGCAAAATTTTTTGTTTCGGCGTTTAGGTGTTTTCGATGTGTAATATGTATGTATTTACAAAAAAAGGATATATGTCTAGTACCCATAACACAAGTTCTGCTTAGGTTATGGGTCTAGATGGCTTTGTGTGTTAGATGTTCTAAATATTTATTTTAATAATATTTATTTTATTTAAAAAAAAATACATCAAGCATGCAGATTTGGATATAAATTATAATGAAAATTATAAAATTCTAAGTAGCTATTGTATAAAACCTACCCACTACGTATAGTTATACTACTACGGTATAACGAAAGCTTTATATAACGATATTTAAAGTAAATAAGTCGAGAAAATCGTTATTTCATGTACTCAACTTGGCAAATTCTTCGAAATCTCCTCCGAACTACATGTAAAAGCTAATGCAAAATATACCTTCATATTAGATATAGATTTTCTCAAAAACCTTCTCGTACCGATTTCCAATCATTTCAGAATATATATAGAAAATATTATTTACCCTTGTCTTAAATGGGGGCTTTATTTCACGTCAGTAGTAACAATAGCTGTCTACGTGACATGTTACCCAATAACTAGTTACAAGTAAAAATAACTATTGATTGTTATCAACCGACTTCAAAAGAGGGGGAAGGGGAGGTTATCAATTCAACTGTTTTTTATGTTTGTTTCATAGCTTTAGACTTGGTGAACATCATCCATTCATGATTCTTTTTTATTTGAAAGCTGATGCTTCCCGTGTGGTCCCATTTCAATTTGGGCCATTTCTGACAATGTCATTTATAAGAAAATCATATAAGTCTTCGATTTGCATTAAACATGTGCGTAACAAATTGACAAATAACTCAATATCACGCCGACTGATTTCAATGATTCATTTTATTTGAAAGCCGATGCTTCCCGTGTAAACCATTATAATTTGGTCCAGTTCTTGAATTCGGTTTTATTTTTATTTTATTTATACTAGCTTTATGTCGATTATTGCAGTAAAGAGTAGCTTGTGTCCTTCCTCATGTTTCAAAGTATAGGTGCCGGCAGCTTACTTGGCCATTCGCAGAACGTCGTTTTTAAGGTCTTTTTGGTGATAGAGGAACGCGGGGATTGTCGTAGCACCGTTCCGAGCAAGCCATAGGGTTTCCCGAGCAAGTAATTGGTGCGTAAGTCGACTACACTTCGATTTCCTTTGTTTTGATTTGTTGCATTAGTGAACTATGCGTGACTTACCTCCACTACGCCGAAGTTTGGCCAAGTTAGATGCCGACACCTATATCTCCATGTCAAATTTGATTGAAATCGGTGCAGAAGTTTAATCGGTAAAGCATAACAGACAGACACAGTTACTTTAGAATTTTTAACATTAGTATGTTTTTTTTTATATAACGTATTATATATAACGTTTCTTTTAAAGATACTTTATTCAACTTTTATATACATCATAAGTATTATAACTCTTTACAATTACAATAATGTATATGGTGATTGCATAAATAGCATAGTGGATTATCACAATCAATCAATCACCTTCTTTTGTTATCTTCTGCATTGAGTGTTATGGGTTCGATCCCCAAAAAAAGTGTATTGGATAAACACTTTTTGTGACCCACTAATTGTTGTTCTGAGTCTGGGTGTTGTTTGTATCCATTTCAATAAATGATTTAAAGGTTCCTACGACATAGGACATATTCCTAGTGCGAAATATTTTCATTTGTCTTTCAAGAAACAAAGAATTTTTAGTATTTTTTCCTGTGTATCCCTGGCAAGATCCAGATGAATCGCCACCACCTGTATCCCTATGTATCACTAGCAGAACACCGCTAGTGGTATGCATTACTAGCGGAATACCGCTAGTTGTATAGTAGAAGATACATATCAACCGCTGGCGCCCCTGGTCGCGAAACCCGACTAAATTGTATTGACACAGAGAGTATATACCTAGTAAAAGGTGCCATTTAGATAATAAGTTTAATATTAGTTACTTTAAGACCTTGTATACCTATGTAATGAAATAAAGTATTGAGTATTGAGTATAGAGTATTGAGTATTTTATTCAATAGTATGTTGCTGTAACTGTACAACCACAACAATAGTCACTATAACCACTAGTTAAAGAGTAACGCCCTCCTAAAATAATTAAAACCCTCTTAATAACCAGTTATTTTACGTTTCATGATTTAGATTAGACTTACAAAGTTGCGTCTGGACAAGTTCAAACTCGTTAAAATTGTTAGGCAATCATCATTAATTACCAAGAACAAGTTTAGAGAACTATAACCCGACTACGTAAAAAAATCTGTCAAAATTTATGTAGCCTATAATCTTTCGTTATACCGTAGTAGTATAACTATACATAGTGGGAAGGTTTTATACAATAGCTACTTAGAATTTAATATTTTTTATTACAATTTATATCCAAACCTCACGTAACATATTGACTTCTCATTCATTAAAATCGGTTCAGTAGTTTAGGCGCCACAATAGAATACACAAACATACCTACATATTAGTCTTCCTTTTGGCATAAAGGAGCGCTGTTTTTTACTTTTGTTAGACATTATAACATTGCAGTGCTTGAGGAACAAAGGAGGTTATTTTTAATTGTTACAAAGAAACTAAAAAGCTTTGTTTTTTTACTTTATATTTTATGGTAACAATTCACTGTAAAGGAGTAAATTTGTAATATTGTGGACCATAACTATTTTTTCTTGTCTTGTGAAAAACAGTCGTAGATCAAACTAACTTCTCTCTCAAATTTTTTTGAAATTATGGAATTTGATGTAATATTATATTGTAATACGAGTATTAGATGTGCCTTTCAGTTTTGCTACTGAGACGAGACGTTGATGGTATTGAGTAGTTGACGATTCAATGTTTAAATATGGAAGGATTTTTTTACGATTCTCGCTTTAGGAATAATCCTATATCGCAGGCGTCTTACAAAACATACATGAAACAGACACAAAGGAAACTAGACTTAAAAAAAATATGTGTGACACTTGGGGACTGCCGCGGTAAAGCTATTGCATAGTATTTCTTATTAACTTATGCAATTACAATTAATTAATATTTTTTTATTTATGTAGTATGTATAATATTTTGAATGAAAAATACGCTTAAGTTTTCGCTTTCTGACAGATTCGTCGTTCGGAGCAGCTCGTCTCGATCCGTGCGAACTTCGGGTGTCAGGTTTTTGTGTTACGGAATTTCTTGATTCGGTCGCCGCGCTTAAAGGCTTCAAAGCCCGCGATAAAAGCTATAAAATAGCTTAACAATATTTGTGGATTATACAGTGTTCTTCTATGTAGGATTTAAACCCGCAAGAGCATTTAAACTACTACGCCATTCGTACAAGTGCTGTTTATTGTATTTTTCTCACGTTTGCTATCTTTAGTCAGTTACTTTTACCATGATCAAGATGCATGGTTCATAAATTTAAAAAAAAAAATTAAAATTAGTACAAAAATATAAAATGTCATAAGAAACAACTGATGTAAGTCTGCATCTTTTTAGGTTCCAATTAGTTATTCTTCTTCTTCTTAATGAGAAAAAATAGTATGTATTGTGAAAACATATGATACATTACTTCTTTCTAAAGATGAAAATAACTCAAATGTAGTTGTCACTTACCCAACAGTTTTTCTCAGATATCATCTATACTTATAAAATAGTAAGTCCTGACTGACTGACTGACTGACTGACTGATTCATCATCGCCGAGCGTAAACTATGATAGTTAGGGCTATGAAATTTGGTGAGTAGGATCCTTTTATTGAGTAGACACGCACTAAGAAAGGAATTTTGGAATTTCTACCCCTAAGGGGATGAAATAGGGGTTGAAAGTTTGTATGGAAGTCCGTCACTTTTTAAGTTAGAAACCTGAAACTTTACTTTTGGGCTGCTGACTAAAAATGAGTAAACACGTATTTCAGCGTTTTTAAATATTCAATCCCTAAGGGGTGAAATAGGGGTTGACATTTCGTACATAGGTTAGTCTGGAAGTCCGTCATTTTTGAAGTCTGAAACATGAAACTTTATTTATGTGTTACTGATTTAAAAAGAGTAGAGACGTATTTGAGCGTTTCTGGGTATTCTACCCCTAAAGGGGTGAAATAGAGGTTGAAAGTTTGTATGGAAGTTCGTCATATTTTAAGTTAGAAACATGAAACCTTATTTATGCGCTACTGATTAAAAAACAGTAGATACGTATTTAAGCGTTTCTGGATATTCTACCCACCCCTAAAGGGGTGAAATAGGGGTTGAAAGTTTGTATGGAAGTTCGTCTTTTTTAAGTAAGAAGCATGAAACTTTATTTTTGGGCTACTGATTTCAAATGAAAAGACACGTATTTAAGCGTTTCTGGATATTCTACCCTTAAGGGGGTGAACTAGGGGTTGAAAGTTTGTACGAAAGTTCGTTTATTTTTGATGTAGCAAACATGAAACTTTATTTTTGGGCTACTGATTAAAAGTGAGTGAATACGTATTTAAGCGTTTCTGGATATTCTACCCCTAAGGGGATGAAAAAAGGGTTGAAAGTTTGTACGTAAGTTCGCCATTTTTGAAGTTACAAACATGAAACTTTGATTTTGGGCTACAAATTAAATATGAGTAGATACATATGTAAGCGTTACTGGATATTCTACCCCTAAGGGGTGAAATAGGGGTTGACAGTTTCTATGGAAGTTTGTCATTTTTTAAGTTAGAACCATGAAACTTTATTCATGTACTACTGATTAAAAAAGAGTAGATACGTATTTAAGCGTTTCTGGATATTCTACCCCTAAGGGGATGAAAAAGGGGTTGAAAGTTTGTACGTAAGTTCGCCATTTTTTAAGTTACAAACATGAAACTTTGTTTTTGGGCTACAAATTAAAAATGAGTAGATACGTATGTAAGCGTTTCTGGATATTCTACCCCTAAGGGGTGAAATAGGGGTGGAAAGTGTGTATGAAAGTTTGTCATTTTTTAAGTTAGAACCATGAAACTTTATTCATGTACTACTGATTAAAAACAAGTCGAGTCTCATTCAAAAAGAACGTCAAAAGCTACCTCTTAACGAAATGGCAGGAAAACATTAGTTAACAATTTAGTACCTACTCACAGTGTACGTATGTTAGGTTTAGATATTGATGTGTATGTGTATTTATGTATATGTATATATTATAATGTATATTTGTAGTCGTATTATGTTAGATTATGTCAGTACCAAATTATTTTGATGACAATTATAACCTCCGACTTCCACCATGATGCACCTACCTCACAAAATTTCTACATCACCCAAAGGTTGGCTGGTAGAGAATGCCTTGGGCATTAAGTCCGCCGTTGTACATGTGTGCATAAAGTTTAAATAAATAAATAAATAAATAAAAAAGAGTAAAGACGTATTTAAGCGTTTCTGGATACTCTACCCCTAAAGAGGTGAAATAGGGGTTGATAGTTTGTATGGAAGTTCGTTATTTTTTAAATTAGTACCAAACAACTTTAATTTTGGGCTATTGATTAAAAATGACTAGATATCTATTTAGAGTTTCTGCATATTTTACCCCTAAGGGGGTGAAATTGGGGTTGAATTTTTTTATGGGAATCCGTCATATTTAAGAATACATACAAATAAGAAAGGTGAAACTTTAGTTTTGGGTTGCTAACTAAAAATGAGTAAATACGTATTACAGCGTTTCTGAATATTCTATCCCTAAGCGGTGAAATAGGGGTTGACATTTCGTACATAGGTTAGTCTGGCATTCCGTCATTTTTCAAAATAGATGAATACTTATATCAGCATTTATACGAATTCTGTTCCTAAAGGGGATGAAATATGGGTCGAATGTTTGTATGAAAGTTCTTTTAAATGGACTATTGATCAAAAATAAATAAATACGTTCAAAAACATGAATAAATTACTGATACATACTTTTACACAGTTTTAATTAAATACTTATGATCAACTTCCACGCGAGCAAAGCCGCGGGCAACAGCTAGTGTTTTATATAGCAACAATTTCTAAAACGACGTCAAGAAAATGCACTACTTTTATATTTTAAACGTCAAAGCGAGCAACATTTTCAGTAAGAAACCGTCACAAGCGAAGCTAATATAATATTCCAGGCAAAGCAACTGAATATAATCGTAGAACCATTAAGTGAATTTCGCACACACACATGTACAAAAATCGAATTAGGTCGTTTGACGTCACTGTTTGCATATGATTGATGTTTGTATAAGAAGCACTATGGAATAAAGCGAGGAAATATTAAAATTGATGTTTGAATTCGCGTTTCCAACGCGAACTATTTTCTAACAGTGTGGACCTGAGTAAAGTAAGTTTCTCATATAGAAAGTTTAACAAAATATATTTTGCAATATTGAAGGCACTGATAATAACCTTTTTTTTAAATTTTGTTGATATCAATTCTTGCAAAATGAGCTGTGTGAAACATCTTGTTTGTACATTAAGTATACTTTTAAAAATAAGATATAGTTCCAACTAAAAGACAGAAAGTGTATTCAAAGGTATACGAACAAGGTATTAATTGGTATGTCTTATTTTATTTCTAGCTACTTTAACTATTTTCTGATTCTCAAATAGTTTATATAAATTGACCAACTTCAAAATCTTTGCATAAGATGCAATTATTCATGTGGAGTACAGAAATATGATCATGTCTCCGACTATCGTTAATAGTTAAAGGTAGTTACCCATCTGCTTTCTTCGTAATATAATATCTCATATTTTTCTCCTATATAACACACTAATCAATCCAATATCCAGTTCATAGTTGCCTGTAAGAGATTGCCTTTGAGCGCCAAGGTCCAATTGTACTGACCTAGCATGAGTTATACTTTTAGTTTATCTGGTGTAAAATAAAGGATTTCTTATTATAATATTGACAGGGTATTACTAATATCTAGAAATTATTCATCTGTCTGCATTTAAAAGTCCACTGCTGGACATTGGCCTAGTAATTAACAATTGATTGCAATAGTCTTCTATGTATGTAAATCTATTAATCAACTATATCCATTATGTTGTAAATTGTAGTGCCTCATCATCATCGTCTTAGCATTGTTCCCGTTTGCTTCCATTCTGGATCCCGGGGTCTGCTTACCTAATTTTCTTTCTCCACTTTGTCTGGTCTTTGGCATCTTTGGTAGGGAGACCATTAGCACCCTTTACGACGTCAAGCCAGCACTTCTTGGGCTTATCCCTTCTACCGGGCGGAATGAATGAATGAAGACCCGGCGGAGGCGGCATGGCCAGACTTTTGTTTCTCACGTAGACAGATGGTGGACAGCGCAGGGGACTTTCCTACAGTTTGTCTGCGATGTTACGGACACGCAGGCCGCCGCGAATGCGTGAGTTTTTCACACAATCCTTTCGCGTGACATTGCACATCCAGCGCATCATATTCATTTCCGTGACGCGCAGCTCTTGTTTGTGTCTTTCAGCACCGGCCTCGCCTCCGAGCAATGTTATAGGACAGGCCTAATGATAGTTTTATAGACCTGTCCCTTCAGCCTAACCGGCATTTCGGGATTACAAATGACGCCAGTCAATTACTTATAAATCGTAATGCCTCAAATGCTTATAATTTGAGGTAATACGATTCAATGCAACACATCTATTTATTTTTATGCGGTTATTAGAATTTCAATGGAAGTAGGGCTTTAATATAAGTATGCTTGAGTAAATTTTGGGTATACGGTAATATTCAAATTAACAACATCTGAACTGCTGTATCTGTTTGATACTTAAAGCATTGTTAGCATGCCAGTCAAACTGTAATTTTTTAGCAAAGGTATTCTGTATTTAGCTATAGGCATTCAAAAGTATTAATTAGACATTCAAATTATATTCATACCAGGGAAAAGGAAGAGAGATATGGCAATACTCGTACAGTCAGGACAACTATTGAGTTTCAATTTGCAACGATACACAAATATCTGCACAAACCAAAGGATAAAAATATGTAATATAAAATGTCCGTGGCACTCACATATGACATGTGAGCATTCCAATATCCAATGAACATCAATAATATGTATGCACCTCCAGGGCATAACGTATACGTCAAATATATATTAGGTATGAACTGTGGGTATGAAGGAGACAAATATTTAAACAGGTGCGCTGCAAACAAAACATTTTCTGCAGACTAGTAAATATCACAAAGTATGTATTATAAAAACATATAATTCACTAGCCTATTTTATTATATTAATTTTCTAATATTGAATAAATGTATTTATTTCTGACTGTACAGTTGATACGAAAAAGCCTGTGATAGTGTTACTAATGTAATCAATTTAAGCACAGAGAATAGTGATAAAATAAGTATACAACGTACTATTATTTAATTAATAAGTATCTAATTTCATTCAATATCATAAATTAGTTAGAGATATTTCAAATTACAAGAGAATTGAGAGAGAGTACCTCTGGAGAAAGCTAGATCACAATCACACAATTTCTTTCACTCAATCGTCTGTCAGACGCCATTGCCTGTCTAACACTGTCTAATATTATTTGACGTTTCGTTATCATTTAAGATGTAACTATATATATATATATTTATATATGTATCGCGTCTGCTGGTCGCATCTGACACTATCTGACAAGCAATATTCAAACTTTAAGCAATAAGTCGTGTGTTTCTCCTTAGATTCAACGAATATATATTTACATGCACATATATATATGTGTATTCATACAGACTGTATGATTTATATTATCCGTAAGGTATCATGGGAAATAGACACTTTTGATTTTTTACTCAACTTTATGCTTTACAGAATGGTGTCTTTACACAAGAAGGATGGTCTGCCGATATGAGTTCGATATTTAATTATAATAAAAACTTTTTGGACAGAGTAAGAAATAATGTTTGGGTTTTGTATATTTATAACAATGATGTACCTATGTAAAACTCAATGTTTGGTATCAAACTGTTTGTCGTTAATTTTTAAAATACGTATTTTAAATTTGACGTAGATTTTCGACTTATTTTCTTAAATAAGACCTTATAATTAAGACATACTGCAATGTTCTATCACTCCTCTTTTACATGACGATTTTGGTGTGTGTATCGCCTGTTTGTTGATGATTTGCTTTTACTTGTATTATTTGACTATTTTCGCAAGCAATGATGTAGTCACATTTCGCAAGCTATCGTAATATTAAACAAAGGTCTAGAATTTATTACTCTGTTAGTCATCAAAGTTCGGTTTATCGGTTAACCCTACTAAACGTCAAGTGATTATCATTAGAAGCAAACATATGATTAGATTCAATACCACTGATACCCTGCCCATTATCTTTAACGGTTCTATTATGCCTTTTACTCACTTGCTGAGAACCTGAAGTAACACATTGACTTAACAGTTGATTGGCGAGTCTGATTTATACACGTGTGTTAAAATATTACAGTCACTCCGGATTTAACACAAGGTAAATAATTGTCTTCCTCCAAAACCAAAACTATGATCATTAACTTCCCACGAAAACTAAAACTATGCCGATGAAGTCCTTATAGTTTTAAAAATCATCTATGGTTGGACGTGCTATTTCGATCTCAAAATAAATCTCTTCAATAAGCCAGATGACAAGAATATCCGAATATAGTATCATTATTTCACATCACCCTATGCTTTGCAGAGAATGCTGTGCCGTTCAGTACCTATACTAGTTCCGCCCTACACACGTACATTAAGTTTTAACTTCAGAATCATCAGCCTATCGCAGTCCACTACTGGACACAGGCCGTTTCAATTGCACGCCACTTGTTTCGAAAATCGATTTCTCGCATCCAGCTCCTGCCAGCCGTCTTGCACAGATCATCACTCCACCTGGCCTATTGACGTCCTACACTACGTTTGCCGAGACGCGGTCTCCACTCAAGAATTAATTTACCCCAAATATATTTTTGTAATAAATCTCTTAAAAATCATATCTACACGTTCTTATATTTCCAGCATATGTAAATATGAGCAATACTGCCTGTGACTGAAGCGAATTCGATTTACTTCTTTGTCCCCGTGCCTTTGTTATTCATTCGCAGGCAATTGTGATTGTGCAGGATTTTTTATTCCGTTTATAGAGTTCTAAAATATAGTGCAGAAAATATTTATGGTTTGTTTTCAAAAAAACCGACTCAAAAAATAGATGTTTTTACTTTTGATGGTTATGAATTTAATTTAAAAAAATTAAAATACTGTATTTTATTTCCAGCTCCACCCGCATAAAGTAATATGTTGTTTATGGGGGTAAAATAATTATGTCTGAAGGATAAAAAAGTATCGTAATAATTTTTATTATAATAATTTCAGCTATTTGGTCCTGAAAGAGTACGAGACAGAGATAGTTACTTTTGCGTATTTAATATTGTTATATTTATTGTTTGTACTCACCTTTTAATGTGCCTTTTCATCGCACGAATTATGGCAAAAATGCTGTTATGACGCGACTGCTTCGTACCTACAATCACAAGTTCGAAGGTATTGACATATTTCACTTGTCTAAAAAATCCTTTCGCGATAGAATCGTAAGAGTACTCACCAGTAATTAATTCATTTGTTAAATTTTTGTATATTTTATATTTGCATTTTTTGTGGTTGCTACATTGTTTTATATTTTATTTTCTTTTCTTATATTTAAATTGTTAAATTCGTAATGTTTTTAATTATATACTGATGTCTAGTTCCTGTATACATGACGTGAAACTTTCTAATTGGCTTTAGAATCTTTATTACATGGAAATATGCCATGATTACTGTAAGAAAGCTGTTGAGTTTCCTTTTAATAAATAAATAAATAAATAAGTTTGTTATAAATGAAACATCTCGTATGTACATTAAGTCACAATCAAAGTTAGATACACTGTGACACTATAGCGTCCTCATTAAACTTACCTTAACTGAGAGCATTTATAATTACACAACATTAATACATCTCCGAGAAACCCTATCTTAATTTCGACTTAAATGAGGCATAGATATAATAAAGGGAACACAAAGCTAATGCTTATAGCCTCTATTACTTCTCGGCTTCCGAATCCAAGACTCAAAGGCTTGAAGCCAATTAATCAATCAAGGCTATTGGATTAGGCCGGTGATAAATTCGACCGCTGTATCTGGTTATGATATTATAATGGACACAATGAGAATGAAGCATAATTATGTAATACTTTGAAAGAAGCTTTAAATATTATTATCATGAAAAAATATACTGTCTAAAGTTTTAAAAGAAATAGATGTCACCTCCGATTATTAACAGTGACAACTTAATCTAAGTTGAACTATTTAATATTAAAATTGTTTAACTTGAGAAAAGCTTAGGTTGACAGCGTTGTGGGTTAGAGTGAGAGAAAGGACCTTGCATACCGCTGCCGTATGCGTTAGAGAAAAGGACGCCTGACAGACTGGCGCCGTAACGCGTTACGTAACAAAACGGTTTATTCGCTGTCATGTTATCACTTCAAAAATTTTATTGATACGTAATTAGTTACGGTTTCAGACAGTATTAAACCGAACACCATGAAGTCAGGACGCTTTACTTTTTGAGAATGCGACCCCGTCTAGTATCAATAGCAAAGGGCTCACAATGTCAGGGATCAGGATACTTAACTTGAAAAAGAGCCGTCTAGGCCGAAACTAGTGAGTTCAATAGCATCAGACAAGTATTTCACTAAGCCACCATAGTAGTATCACCATTTGCATTGTCCACATTCACGTAGAGAATGGTGGCCACCACTCTTGGATTTCACTCATGTTTTCCATCAAGCAGAGTAGAGTCATCTTGACAGTTATTTATAAAACTATGAAACGAAACTGAATTAAATTAACTAAATACTTTAATACAAAAAAATGTAAATATCTATTTTTTCGTAGTAAGTTAAAAGCTAATATAATACATAAAATGTTCCGTACCAACGTTTTACCTTTAGTACGAAATCTTTCGTAAATAAAATCGACTCCTATTTCTAGATTCCTTAATCCTTTTACGAACACAAATTGAAAAACTGTAAATCTCAGTACACTACAAACAAATATTTATCCTAACTGAACATCATGTTGGCGAGGGCACTTTTGTGAATGAGCTATTATTTCAATTTGGAACTACAAATAAAGCTGTTGTATGAGTGTACATATAGAGTGTGTATATATATGTAACGAAGTGATGTTCATATTTTATTTTCATATAAATAAATATTATCAGTTCATATTTGTATGTTATTTTGAATAGACGATAACAATATATCTATGACCAATGCTTCGATACGAATAGGCTCGTTTGATTGAACGGTATCATACCGTGGTAACACGGATTATACGATAAGTGGAATACACAGCTTAACTGAAACCAGTTATAAGTTATTTTTCCGTTGCTTTTTAAAACCAAAACGCTCCCTAATTTTCAGACTCACACTCACACTCACTCAAGGTAGTAGAGCCACGCTGATTTCAGCACGAACGGTACTACCCTCGCACAGGAAATCAACGTAAAATGACAGCAATCATGCTGTCGTGTTTCGTTGGTAAGTGCGAGACCGGAGGCCCCATGCTGCATTGTTGCATTGTATGCATTCGCAGTATAGTGACCACCACTCTTGGGTTCTGCTTATGCTTTCCATCAGGCAGAGTAGAGTCATTTCTGACATAAAAAAAAATAAAGACACCGAGTTAGTCTGAGGGTTAAAGGTAAACATCTTAAGATTTTTATATACATTCTTAGTAATTCTTTCATGAGTATATTTTAATTACAATAGATTCAAAATTGAACGCACTTTATTTCAAAAGTCTATAATTCTCAATACTTTACTTTCATATTATTATAATATATGAAATTATTTAAATTTTAGTCCCGTGAAACATGTAAATGATGGATGATAACTTTATTCAACTTTGACTAACTTCTAAGCCCTATGTATACCCACATCACCTCACGACCTAATTCTAAACTAAAGTCAAAAGCCATGAGACCACATCAAAAGAAGCAAATTAAACTTTAAATCATATTAATATCATATCATGAACTATTTTCATTAATTCTCAGATTAGGAATGAAACCACATAATATAGTCATTACGGTAAAGGTTGTTCGTCATATGTACCGTCTAAAAGAGACTTTGTTAATTAACGCGGTATCACAGAGTTAAATAGTTAGGCCCGATGTGTAAGCCAATTTTGTTTAAAACTTTGTTCAAATGTTTTCTCATTGGATCTATTAAATACATCAAACCTTATATTAATACCCATTCTTAATTTGATGGAAGAGAAATAAATGACAGATTGAAAGAATAAAATAAGTTATGACAGCGATACATTTTCAGGAATATTTATAGTAACGTTATGCGAAAAACATATATTCTATTTTGAAAACAGTTTCGGTTACATTATTCCTAGGGAATTTCGTAACTAAAACTTCTTAGTAAATTACGTTTTATCAATACTTATAACTCAATCAACGTAAATATGTAAGGAGTGTTAATTTTTTTATGGCATAGATGGCAAACGAGCAGGCGTATCACCTGATGGTAAGCGATTACCACCGCCGATGAACACCCACAACACCACAGGCGTCACAAGTGCATTGCCGACCTTTGGGGGATGGGGAAAGGGATGTGTGTAGGGGTAGCGGTATGGACCTCTGCTATCCTCACTCACTCGTTGAAAAACAGCGCAAGTGCTATTTTACACCGGTTTTCTATGTGGCCTTGGTAATACTCCAGTCAAGCCGACCCAAAGAGTTGTCAATATAAGAACCCTGTATTGTACCTTATAGAAAAAGTATTGATACTAAAAAATACGTTTTTAAGAAATAGTAGTTTACACATTTTTTTTTGGTTACAGGTAGGAGGTATGCGGGCTCAGAAGATACCCGCTACCTTGCTACTGTTGCTCTTTGCAATAGAAGCTTTGGATGCCAATAGAAGAAAACAGAAAGAAAAGCTAATTCCAGCCACAATAAACATATGTGATATTAGTGACAGAGATTCAAAAGTGCATTGCTATTGTGAGTTCAGTCAAGAAGTCAACGAAGCAGTAAAAACAGAATGTTGGGTATTCAACGGAGGAATAGAAAAATCCGATCCTCTTTGGACGAGTTTTACATCACAAACAAATATAGAAACATTGGCCTTCAATGTGAGAGCAGACGGTGGTCTAGACTTTGTTCCATCCAAAGTCTTCAGATATTTAAGAAAAATAAAACATTTCAGCATAAAATATAGCTCAATTCACAAGATAGAAAGCTACTCATTTGTTAACATAACATCAGTCCAAGAGATGACCCTTACAAAGAATCAAATATTCTATCTTGGTAAACATTCATTTTATAACTTGCCAAATTTAACTTTACTTACTTTAGATGAAAACAAAATAATTGAACTGGAGACTGAGATGTTTTATGAACTACCAGCACTACAGAAGCTGTATCTTACTAGTAATAACATTAGCGTTATTCATGACGGCGCATTTAAACATCTCGTCAATTTAATTGACCTAGAACTTGATAGAAATAACGTAAGCGAACTCAAGAAGGAGTGTTTCTATGGGCTTGCAAATCTGAAGCGATTAGATTTGAGAAGAAACAAATTATCAAAACTAAACTCGTTTACTTTCACTGAGTTATGGAACCTTCAATCATTGTTGTTAGATTATAATGAAATTTATGTTCTGGCCCAGAGGACATTTGATGGATTATCACAATTAAGGAAGTTAAGTTTAAGCCATAACAAACTTGTAACTTTGGCGACCAGCCTTTTCGAAGGGGTCAGAGGACTGTCCGCTTTAGATTTAAGGCATAATAAATTGAAAAGGTTTACGTTTGAAAACCTACACCCGATTTACGATAACCTCAAAAATCAGAACAGCTACATCTATCTTGAAGGTATGTAAATTTATCTTGGCATTTTTTTACATTTATGTAAATTTTATTTTCATTACCATTCAAGTCGATGTTTCTTGGATTAAAACGTCATGAATGAATAATATATTAAAAGAAAGGTTTTACGTTTTCAAAACTTATTACAGCTATGTATTTTCTAATCAGAATAATTTATTCTTAGAATAAAATCAATTACATTATTCATAGTCAATTCTTAAAGGTGATCATTATAACAATTAAGAAATTAATTAACGCATCAATTGTTCCAGGGAATGAATTCCCGTGCGATTGTCATCTCGCATGGATGCATAAGCTTCGTCATGAGGCCAAAAGCGTCAAAGTACGAACGTCTCTCGAAAATTTCATTTGCAAATTCAATGGGGAGCCTTCGTTAAATTCACACTTTACTTATTTTGAAAGGAGCGTTATCGGTTCAAACAATTTGTACGATAGCGATGACAAAAGTCAAATAAAAGATTATGTGGATAATCCGGATGATTTCTTTCAAGACGAAATAGAGGAAGCTTACGTTGATGAACCAAAAGCCGTTAAAGGTGAAAATGAAAGAACCTTACTTCAAATACCAGTAGAGACTCTGCCATGTCCTCAAGACGTCAAAAGTGTAACAGACAGGACTTACACGTATCCATCGCAAAATGAAGCAAAAGATTATAGAAACTTAATTCAAACTTCGAAAACGACAATTACTGACTCGAACTATACTATTTCTTTGTTTGCTCTTGTAATATTAATGTGGACCACTCGATTTTAAACATTGACAGAAATTAGAATAACGTATTTAGATTATTTCTTGCAAAAATACTCACTGTTCAGTGATGCCATGCATTTTCACACATTATACGTGAAGTACGCCGCCATAATGCTGATGTTAGCATGTACGTACTGGGTAAATGTAAATATTTAAAAGTAAATTCTGGTGTATATTATTAATATATATAAGTAAAAGATTTTTAAGTATATTATAACTTATGAAAATGTAAATAGTAATATAAAATATGTAAAAAATGTGATATAAAATATAAGTATGATAGACATTGTCTTGCAACATTTTTATCATAGAATAATTTTCTAAAAGAACTTAAAAATTTTCTCATTGTGTGTGTTTATTTATATATTGAGCCTATTATAAAGATTATGTAAATAACTAATATTTTGAAAATAATCGTTGTAAATAATAATTATGAATATTGAATAGTCAAGAAAAGAACAAAAGATTTTGATTATACAATGTTTATTTTTGAATTGTTGCTAGCCAATGGAATAACTTAAACTTATTTTAAACATTTTAATTTTTAATTAAAATATTAACATGATCATAGTTTTCAGATTCAGACTTATTTTTAAATACGTAATTTAAAAAACTAAAAGATTTACTTCCTGAAATTTACTGTTGGATGGGTAAATTCTATAAATTAAATCTAACTGGAAGATTATTAGTACAAAGTAAATTGTGTTTAAAAAAATAACACCTGAACTATAAAATAATGACGCATTTGGATTTCTGAGCTAACAAACAATATCTTGTAATCAATTGAAGTGGTAGAAATTCAGTTAGGTAACAGTTTTATTATAAACCAATGTTAAAACTTTAATAGTAATTAGACTGTCCCATCCGGCACCAAACAGACAATTGTTTATGTTATTTAATCCTGTTTTATTTCGTCGTCCCAACAAAATACATTGAGTATTATTTTGTTGGGACGATCAGCCAGAGAATAATGTTTGAATAAATTCTCTACCACAATAAGGTTGCATGATACCACAATTTTCATTTTCAACTATGCGGTTTTCAGACATCAACAATTTTGTAAAAATGTTGTGTGTGTCTGCTATAGTCTGATGAAGATATGATCTAGCAGCATTCACATGAAGAACAGCAAAATGATTTAAATATGTAAAAGATATCAACTATAAAAAACGATATTCGCAGTACCAGGCGACGAAAGCTCATGTTAACTAATTTCTTTGAATTTATGTATTTACCAATGAGCACTAATTAACTGTTTAACATTTGTTCAAAAAATTTATATCCGTATAAGTCTATTTACGAAGTATATTTTTGAAAACATAGTTTCTAATAAATTATTTCGACTTTAAAGCACTGCCTGTGTGTAATATATAAAATCTTAAGATATCGCTAAATAACGTTCATTGAAATTGTTACCGTCTTTTTGGCAGACTGCCAATCGGATACAAAGAGGACTGAGTGAAAAATAACAGCTTTTTAAATTATAACTGGGAATTTATTAATAAAATTTACGCATTATGCTCTTATATTTAATTATTATTATATATATGCTCTTATATATAAATATTATATAAAATAATAATTTTAATTGTAAAATGATAAACTCATGCAAGTTAACTTAAAACCGAAACCTAAAAGGTTTTAAACTGTTTTAGTTTTATAACTGTTTTATTTCTACCTAGAAAAAAAAACTCAAAATTAAAATTTTATTGATATTTGCTGTCAGTTTGAGCTCAATATGATACGTTTAAATTGATTTGCATGGCGATTTTAGGATAATAAAATTAGTACACTAGCTGACATTTTATAAATGTAAAATATCCGACAATTCAGACAATTGTAAAATACAAAAAATAATTATAAAATCACTTTACTTGCGTCACATATTTTCACTTGACTTAATTGTAAGGCTAGACTTATTGAATGTAAATAAATTCTTTGTAAAGTAATTCTTAATTTAAAACAATTTCATTAAAGGTTGATGTTGAAAGTTTGTTGTTTTATTATAATTAGAGTAATTACAGTGTACCTACAAATTTCTAGATACCTTTTCACAGCGCAAAAAAGAGGTGCGTTATTTATTTGAGTCATGTAATCGTCTCTGCATATATTTTTAATGTTGCATTTTCAACTAAAAGTAAAACAGAACAGTAAAATACAAACCTATGTACATAACCTTAATTAAAAAGAACAGTAACAGTATTTACATACAAACGTCAAAAACTCCACATCTTCGCCTATTGGTAGTGTTCACGTTGAATGGCAATGCTGATTCTCTGTGCCAGAAAAAGGCCGGCCTTCTGGTCACGAGAAGCTTCATACAGTTGCTTAGCTAGTTGTTTAAACATAGCGCGAGCACTCGAACCCCATGAACCCACTGTCTCTACCACATACAGTTCAAAAATGTAATTACCTATTGAATTTTGGTAATTATCATCAAAATCGGTTTACCAAGTCGAAAGTTATGAGGTGACAAACATAAAAAAAATACAGTCAAACTGATAACCGAATGATTTGAAGTTGGTTAAAAAGTGTTTAAATTCTAAAGAAAAATGTCTTATTTTTACGTCTATCAGAAATAATCAGAACACATATATTAATAGATAATGCTGAAGAGTTTGTATGTTTGTTTGCTTGAACGCGCTAATCTAAGGAACTATCGGTCCGATTTGAAAATTTTTTTCAGTGTTAGATAGCCCATTTATCGAGGAAGGCTAAGGCTATAAACCACATTTCTTATCGTCTAAAAGCGGAGCACCAAAGGAGAATATTACAAAAACGGGCTAAAGTATTACGCTACAGGCGTAATAAGTTCCAACCACGGAGATGTAAACAAGGTTGTGGGGTCAGTTACATAGTTTTCTACCGATGAATCACATACATTATTTTCTTATATGCTACTGTTCTTTTTACTTAAGGTTATGTTTAACCGCCGGGAAACGAAGTGGTTAAGGTGTTAATAAATAAATAAAACTAAACAGGTTTCCCACTTGGAGATACACTCCAAGTCTGTTTAATGGATAAAAAGAACAAACATAATGTGGTAGTGATTCACTTGCTGCCGATCTTAACAGCGACATGTACAAAATAGGTCATTCATACCATGCCATCTTTTGATGAAATATGGTACTATAATACAATAATAATCATAAAATTAGACAATCATAACATTAGATGGCGTGACATGTTATCTTACTACGATGACAATTTATGTCATCCGACATTCCGCCCACCAAGGACATATTAAAACAGTATGTCCTTAGCAATTGGTAAGTTGAATAGTGCAATATTCAACCAGGTTTTTGTTTACAATCCAACACTCTACTTAACTAAGTATAGCAAAGACTAACAATACAGTTTCGATACAACGCAGATAAAAAATATAATTAAAGTAAAACAAAACTAAATTCTCCTTGGATGAATACCATTAACATATAAAAAAAAAGTATACAGTTAATAGATATAAATTAACCTATAGGCAAAACACACAACTTCGATGTTGGCCTTTTGATCGTGGAAGAACCAGTTCTAAGCGTTACAACACGCGTAAGATTGTCCTGACCTGGGTGTTTTTCAATCACTCGACCAAGCAACCACTTGCAAGGAGGCAAATTGTCCTCCTTTACTAACACAATATCGCCTATAACAGGTTCAGGAATCTGTTTACCCCATTTATATCTATGCAGATATGTAGTTAAATATTCATTTGACCACCTATGCCAAAATTCCCGAGTCATTTTTTGAACTAGCTGCCATCGTTTTATAGAAGAAATGTTTGAAGTTTCGTAATTATGATCTGGTACGGTGATTTACGTGGAATCAAAATTGGATGCTGGCTATCATAGCGCAAATCCGAACGCTCCAATCTACCGCCCACCCTCAAGATATTGGAAGCATCCAGGTAAGGATTTAATGAACCTAAACCTGCTCCTTTTATGATTTTATACCTTTGCAGATCTCTAATTTCCGCCTGAAATCCGTGCCCTTGACACGCTCTAATACAAGTATCCAGTGATAATCTTAACTCCTCAGCTTTCAGGTAAGATGTATTTCTTTCATGTTTAGGTTTCTTCCAGTCTAATACACGTCTACAATACGCTACTATTCTAACCAGCCTGGTAAGTGAAGAATATCTGCTCCAAATGAAATTGTCCGGCTCCTCCGACACTACGTGACTCTTAATTTTTTCAACAGTCGTTGTGAAGTTTTTGCCCTTATCAAACCGAATAACTTTCTCGTGCAGAAAATCAGAACCGTTCAACCACAATTGAGAATTCAACAGTTCCGACGGATAAAGACCCCGTGACGCACAATCAGCAGGATTTTGCTTGGATTTGACGTGATTCCATTGCTGTGGTTCGCTCTGGCATAAAATTTCAGAAACTCGGTTGGCAACAAACGTTTTCCACCTACTAGGATGGTCATTCAACCAAGCCAAAACTATTTCCGAGTCGGTCCAAGCGTAAGTGTTCAATTTACTGATACACATGACTTGAGATACTTCGCTTAATAGTTTAGCCAGTAAAACTGCTCCGCACAGTTCTAGCCGCGGAATTGATACGGTTTTGATAGGAGCGACTTTTGTTTTGGCCGAGAGAAGAGTGACATGAACATTTCCTTCAGCATCGATTACACGGACATATACGACTGCTGCGTACGCCTCCTTCGACGCATCACAGAAACCGTGCAACTCGACCTGCTTGTCACTACTTTTCGTGCTCACCCATCGAGGTATTGACAGTGCTGTCAATAATGATAGCTCCTTACGGTAAGTAAACCAATCATTATTTATTTCTTTAGGTATAGGATCATCCCATCCGATACCTGTAATCCACAATTTTTGAATAAAGATTTTTGCTATTACTACTACGGGAGCAACCCAACCTAAGGGATCGAACAATCTCGAAATGTCCGATAATAATTTACGTTTTGTTACAGGTTCTTGTAAAGGTTGAAGCTGCACAGAGTACTGAAAGATGTCTCTGCTCCGGTTCCAAGTAAGTCCCAATATTTTTATTACGTCATCTTGTTTAATCCTGATTCCCTTATCTTCTTCATAATTGTTTTCTATCTTTTTTATTTCTATTAACTTGTTCAGTAGTTCGTTGCTGTTACTTGACCATTTCTGTAGTTCAAACCCTGCTTTATTTAGTAATTTATTCATTTGATTGTAGATTTCTATACCCAATTCTATAGTTTCACAGCCAGTCATTAAATCATCCATGTAATAATCCTTCAGGACTCTTTCAGCAGCCAATGGGTAGTTCTCGCCTTCATCGTATGCTACCTGATGCATCGATCGAATTGCCAAGAAAGGTGCCGAAGCTGTCCCAAAAGTCACGGTTAGTAATTTGTAATCTTTTAATTCATCCTGCTTGTTCTCTCTCCACACGATGCGTTGAAAATCGGTATGTTCATCAGTCACACGTACCTGGCGGTACATTTTGATAATGTCCGCGATGAGACATATAGGATGAACCCTCCAACGAAGAAGCAGATTTCGCAAATCCGACTGCAAGGTGGGTCCAATTAGTAGATCATCGTTGAGTGATGAACCGTTACTGCCCCTACTGGATGCGTCAAATACGACTCGTACTCGTGTGGTGTCTTTATCATCTCTCACAACAGCGTGATGAGGTAAGTAAACCGCGTGCTTATTTTGTTTCTCATCTTCTGATACTGGTCTCATATGGCCCAACGACATATATTCCTGAATAACTTCAGAGTATTTAGTTTTTAATTCAACATTCAGGTCAAGTTTATGTTCCAGTCCCGGAAAACGTCTAACTGCTTGGTTCCTTGATCTGCCATATTTACAGCTGGGATCCTCAGTACGAAAAGGTAAGTTGACTATGTAACGCCCACTTTGATCTCTTATAGTTGTAGTTTTAAATATTTCTTCACATCTAGTTTCCTCTTCTGTAAATAACTTTTTACTTTCTTTTGGTTCCTTCTCTAATTCCCAGAATTTTTTCAGCATTTCATCCGCCTCTAGATTCGAATGTAGTACTGAAATGTTAGAAGTTTTATTAGCTGCAGACGTTATAGTGCCCGATAAAATCCACCCCAAAGTAGTGCACTGCGCCACAACTAAACCACCAGCAGTCTTTCTTAATCCAGTTTGTATAATTTGAGGGAATGCTTCAGCGCCTAAAAGCATATCCACTTTATCTGGAATATAATACTTAGGATCGGCTAATTCTATATCGCTAATGAACAACGTTTCTAAGGAGGCGGTTTCCCTAACTGGTAAGAGCGATGTTATAGCTTTAAGAACATAGGCTTTTACCACAAAATTAACCGATGAATCAATTCTAGATTGAATTCTTATCTCCACGAAGGAATTTGAAACCAATTTGCTATCTCCACCTATTCCTGATATAATTCCTTTTGCAGATTGTTTCCTAAGGCCTAAACTTTGCACAATACTTTCAGTAACAAAGGACGCCTGAGAGCCTTGGTCCAACAAGGCTCGTACCGTATATCTCACTCCGTTTTTCGAAACAGCTCTCACTAGAGCCGTGGATAACAACACTTGATTGTTAGGTGACCCCTTCGAAAAACAAGTGACGACCTTTGTCTGATCTTCATTTTGAACAGCTCTTGTGCATTCCTCTGTTGGCGAATATTTTGCTTTAGATGAACCCGGTTCTACTGTTCCTCTTAAAGATTCTTGTTCACCCTTAGGATGCAACAGAGAATGATGCTTACGTTTACAAATTCGACACGTGATTGTACACTTACATAACTTAGCAGAGTGATTGAAACCCAAACAGTTAAAACACAAATTGTTGTCTTGGACAAACTTTCGACGTGTATCAACATCAAAACTAACGAATCGTCTACAACTTCCTAACTTATGAGACTCTTTACAATACGGACAAGACATCGTAGAAATGTGAAATGCCTTGGCTTTACTAGCTTGAACATTTTGGTTCCTAGCTGACTTAGTATCTAAAAATTCAAATGCTCTGTACCGGCTTGTTAAGAACTCGCTGAATTGATTAAAAGTAGGTAGTTTATCACACTCAATATTACTCGCGACTTTTAACTCCCACTCCTTTCTACTTTCTGTATCTAATTTCAAACAAATAATGTGAATTATTAAAATGTCCCAGGATGTTACATCTATGCCTAAATTAGCTAGAGCATTTAAACAGTCTGCAGTAGTGTCCATCAAATCTTTTAAACCACTTGCTGATTCTCCTACTATATTTCTTTGGCTTAATAATCTTCTCAATATACAATGCGAAAGATATTTTTTATTGTTATAACGTGATTCTAAAAGATTCCAACACCTATCATAATTTGATTCACAGACAGGAATGTGTCTCAGTAATTGTTCAGCTTCACCTGACAAGTAACCTTTTAAATAATGAAGCTTTTGCACTTTATCTAAACTCATATGATTATGAATAGCAGATAGAAACAAATCACGAAATGTCGGCCATTCAATATATTTACCACTAAATGTGGGAATGGTAATACTAGGTAACTTAATTGAAATGCTTTTATCACTTTGTGACGGTACACTTGAACTCTCGGACACACTACTCGACTTGAATCTTTTTAAAGCTGATTTCAGTTCACATTTCAGATCAATATATAACTCCTCCGTTTTATCATACACTTCATTGATAGTATACGGCGAAGTTGATACTTCTGTACTGGCAACATCCTTTACAATTTTAACGTGATTAGCATTAAATTGCGACCACAATTCTTCGATATTTTCTAATCTAGTTTCAATATATTGTTTTGTAAGTCTGTCTTTAGGTGATTTCTTGTAGTTAACCTTAGCTTTTGACAGTCGATTATAAAAATCATCCTGTAGTTGAACTAAAGATTTTAATAAAGCCATTTTAAGTTATTACAATCACTATTTATCAGTTTAATTTTATAAGTATGAGCCGTTTCACAATTTCTTATAAGTTAATGACAACAAACATTATATATTTCTAAGTCAATGTAAACAAACATGAAAATTTTCTAAGTGTTTAAACTTACAATTTCTATTCAAAATCGGGCATAGGTTCCCCGTCTGAACAATATTTGCCTTAAATCTAACTAAGTCTAAACATGCAACAATTTAACTAAATATTTCTAAGTTTCCAAGTTCTTTACTTTAAGGTTGATTTTATTGTTGAATTGTATTTCACTTTAAAGTTCAAGATTATTTCTCAATGAAAATAAGATTCACTTTTCCTTGCTTTAATAACAATAAGAGTACTCACGGTTTGATTCTTATAATCACTCACTTCCTTTGTTTTATTGGTATCCTTACGACTGCCTGTCGTCGGTGTCCTGGGCAGAGAACTCCTCCTTCCACTTTGACACTGTTATCCGTTTGCGTATTCCGACCTCCGTACCTCTCGCCACGGTTCCAAAATCCAAATGTCGTTGACAAAAGATACGAGGTTGATGTTACAACCTATGTTTGCTTCACAGTGTAACACCTGTTAATACTTGACAACCCTTGTCAAATAATCCGGTTCAGAAGGACCATGTTTAACCGCCGGGAAACGAAGTGGTTAAGGTGTTAATAAATAAATAAAACTAAACAGGTTTCCCACTTGGAGATACACTCCAAGTCTGTTTAATGGATAAAAAGAACAAACATAATGTGGTAGTGATTCACTTGCTGCCGATCTTAACAGCGACATGTACAAAATAGGTCATTCATACCATGCCATCTTTTGATGAAATATGGTACTATAATACAATAATAATCATAAAATTAGACAATCATAACATTAGATGGCGTGACATGTTATCTTACTACGATGACAATTTATGTCATCCGACAGTTATGTACATAGGTTTCTCTATATAAATTTTAACAATACATAAAAAAAAGAAATATATTTGTCTTACATTAATATGGTGTATGAATGGTGTAAATAGAATACGTCGTGTTAGGACTGAGATGGAGAATTTAAGCTGTTTAAGTTATTACATATTGTAGTTTCACCATCCTGTTCAATTAAGAGCATTACACAATAGATACTCAAGTAAAAGCAGTATTATTTAGTATCTATTTGTATACTGTTTTGAATGTGTAATACGATGTCGTTACTGTCGTTACTGTGACGTCTCCTTAATAACAGTATATATCAAAATGTTAGAAAATTAGGTTTTCAGTTGCATGTATTTGCTTGCTAGTAAATCTGAAACTTATTGACTTAGAATTATTTTTTAAATAATAGCTGGGGACATAATACGTGATGGAAAAGCGGTAATGCATTTGTGATAAGTTTTAGATATCGATACATGGAGGTCTATTCACTTGGCCACTACATTATTGAATACATTTTGTAGGTAGTAGAGCCACGCTAATTTCAGCACGAACGGGCCGGCTCGACCGGGGCGGTACTACCCTCGCACAGAAAATCAAAGTAAAATGACAGCGATCAGGCTGTCGTGTTTCGTTGGTGAGTGCGAGACCGGAGGCCCAATGATGCAGAACCATCACTAGCCCGCCATAGTATGGATCACCATACTACAATGTTGCATTGTCTGCATTCGCAGTATGGTGAGCACCACTCTTGGATTCTGCTTATGCTTTCCATCAGGCAGAGTAGAGTCATTTTGGCTGGGCAAAATATAAAAAAAAAAAACATCAACAACAACAATGAAGCAGAATAGTTGTAGCATTTATTTTATTAGAGATTTCTCCTCATCATAATCAATTTAAGAGCTCCTTAAATACCATTATTTGAATGCCTTTGTTCTCATTTGTTTTGTTACTTCGATAGTGAAGATGACTGGTCTATTTATCCTTTCTAAACTAATGCTGTATATATTACCCTATATCGATTTACTTTTAAGTTCAATTTTAACTACTAAATACTTTCTCCGGTATTTCTTTTTACTAGTATTACTATTCGAATAAATATTTTGATTAAATATTGATTACAATATCCGCAATATTAGTAGTAATAAAAATGAATATTGTTTAAAAGTTTTATGGTAAAATGCAATTAAATTCCATAAAAGATATTAGCAAGCAATTTCCTACTTACGAGAAAAATGAATGAAGCAAGAAATTCCTGTTACACTTTTTACTCATTTGTTGATTCCGGTTTCTTTGAACCTCTACATATTAGTTTTATAGTAAATAATGAAGATAAAAAATTCCAATAAGAAAATACTCGAAGCTGGTAAGTAGAAAAATTTTAATATTATGTTTAAAGTTTCACGGATAGTGTATTTATAATATTGAAAGCTCTATCAATAATCTTTTGTTGCATTTCTTGCTTAGACAGAGTCATTAAGGCTCCATTTTATTGAAACCACGGTTATTCTTCAAACGAATGACATCTTTAGTAGTGCATATGGATATAAGCATATCACCATCATGCCTAACCAATATGAGACCGGTTCAAGTAGTACAGAATTAACATTATTAATTTAATTAGCAGTATTATAAAAAAAGACAAAACTCAATATTTTAAGGTTTAAAGTACGATAAATAAGATCTCAAGATGCGTTAAAGTCGAATAACGTTTAATTAATTAATTCCTGAGACATAACAATGATTTAAATGCAGCAATAATCCTTAAAATGGACTGACTCTAGTAAACATAAACAAGTATTATTAAACCGACGGCAACATAACAACGTGATATAAAGCTACGCCCAAGAGCCTAACAATAATTTGAGAACACTGATTACGCTAGCTGCTCGTAATGCCTTAGCAGAAGGGCAAATATATTTCTGAGCACTTCAGTAACTAAGTGGCCAGACAGGGCATTAGCCAGTTGAGAGTTAAAAGTTGTGTCGTTTCGCTTCGTCTACACAACCACTAATGCGCTCGAATAAAGTACCATATCAAAACGTGAGTAATAAAATTGCTTGATTGAAAGATCAAAGATATTTTGGAAAGAAAACCTCTGATATACCCTAGATTATACCGCCTTTTTTCTTTGAATTAGGTTCGATATTTCGATAGTGTAGCAAGTACCATAATCATGATTTTTTCCCGTGATCATGTGACTTTTCCTACAATCAGCTTTTCAGAAAAAGTTTAATGTTCTTGATTTTAACTTAGTTTTGTTTTCCTACATACTCAATATTTGTTTTTCTTTTCATGGCTTCTCTTTTAATATAGATGATAAGGCGTTGAACGATCATACCTGGTGCGTCACGGTGCACTACATTCTAGTTGACACGAGAACTTTCATTGCTCGATTTAGGAACAGTAAAAAATACTAGCTAACTAGTAGTATGGTATTTGGTAAGTATATTTCTTTTACATTTTTTAGAACATCGCTGCCGGAGAACTGTCAGTTACAATTGGTCTTGCAAATGATTTAAACAACCAAATTGGTCTGAATACCTTGTCCAACCAAATTGGTCTTGTTTTGAATCCTGTATATCAAATTATTGAGAATAATTCATAGCATCACTGCTTTTTCCGTGAATAAAGTGGTCAGAGTTTCATTAGGCGAAAGGATACATAAATAATGTGACTGATGTTGTTGTCCTCTGTAAACATTGATAAGCGATGAATTACAGATAAATTTTGCTTTTATAATAACTTGTAAATTATAACTGATTTCATAAACGCCTCCTCGCCTCGCTTTAAATCTAATAAATTGTATCCATCATCTTTCTTATTTTTTAATGTTATTACGTAATAGTTTATTTTATATCCGAAAGTGTAAATCTACTTTGAAACAAATTCCTGCCTTTGAAACAAATTTCCAAACCGATACGAGTACCTTAAAAAAAAGTTCGTTCTTTCCTTAAAGACCGATGATGCGCTTGTCACTTCTAAGTTGCAGGTGCTCATGAGTGCAGTAGCCAATTTCCCTCTATTGACTCATCTGTATCAACGCTAGCAATGCCATTGGTTTGCTACAAAGAAAGAAATTAATTAGAGTAAGACTAAAAGAAATAAAAAGTAGGGTAAGAATTTAAGCAACAGATGGAGAGGCTACTAATATAGTAATAACTGTACAAGAAATACTGAATCATTTTTATCTCCTTCAAGAATTTGGATAGTTGCGCAGAAACACTACTATTAAACTTTAGCAATAATTATCCGAAAACATCTCATAAATAGGATTACACAGAGTAACATAAATATGGATTACGGTACTAAAGTGCCATCCAAGGTTTTATGTCTTGACATTTGGAGGTAACGCATAAAAGGGTTCAAGGATGGCCAAGCCTTAGCTAGAAACGCTCTCAAAGCTCCACATTCCATATGAGAGCACGTCCAAAAGTTTTTACTGCCCCCAACGGACGAAACTTTAACACCGGTTTAATTAGTTGGAAGTCATTTCAACGTAATATGGGGGTGGCTCAGTCGTCACAACTGTCCCTGTAATTTATCTTCGGCTTATAGTTGCTAAATTTTTGTATTAGGTACTATAAGTAAGACCCAAAGAAATGTCCCAGTAGTTCTACCAAAGAGATTATGGCAGTCTGGATTTACACAAGTAGCAATTTTATGGCACGACTGTTCTTAACTTATTATGAGTTTTGGTCATGTTGATTAGGTATTTGCGTTATAGCTAAGGTGAGGTGAAATTAGGATAGAACATGTTAATTCTGAATAACATTTGCCATGCATAAGAGGTTTCGGTTACACTTGATAAAAGGTAATGTTTTTTAGATACTAGTCTATTTTGTTCAAAAAGTGATCTTATCAATTAATCGTAAGAATTGTAAATACGAAGTTATATTATAAATGAAAGTCTGTTGTAATTTTTTTAACAAAATAAATACTTAAAACTCAACGTATACGAAGATCAAAATATTTTAAACTGGGCATCTCTCAGTACAGAATCGTATTGAATAAATCGGATTCCATTTTGTGAAATCAGTCAGTATGAGCGATATTGTATGTTTGTAATTAACAGCAGAATAAACAATTCAAAGTTATAGCTTTTTTTTTTTAGTAACATTGATTCTGATTATTTTTCTGTAAAATAAATAAACACATTTATAGTCGTTCTGATACAAATCCTTTCTTGAATATAAATTATAATTAACAAGCGTACTCCTTCTTAAAAGGCTGGCAACGCACTTGTGACGCCTCTGATGTTGCGGGTGTCTATGGGCGGCAGTAATCCATATTCAATAAAGTAGCCTATTTGTCATTCTGATGTAGAAACTATATTACTTTAAAGTTTCATCCAAATCCTTCTACTAGTTTTTGCGTGGAAGAGTAACAAACATCCACCCATTCTTACAAACTTTCGCGTTTATAATATAGTAGTAGGATTTTCAAATTCGATAAAATTATCACTATAGGTATCCATAATAACTTAGTCCTTTATCTTATTTTCTAACACTAAAATATACTGTTACCTACTTTCAATTAAAACAAATTTTCAGTTTTATGCGTCATATCGTTCCAAACCCCTTCTGAATTATTAGGAATCTTCCTTAATTTTCTTTAAATATCTATTAAATAATAGTCTTTATTTTTAACTCGTGTTCTTCATATCACAACTGAAGTCGGGCGTAACTTATTTGGAATAAAAACTTGATATTCTACTAATACATAAATCTAAAAATATGTCAAATACAATAAGAGAAAGTAAAGAAAAAGTAGTAAGTAACATTTAACGCCAATCCACAATTCCTGTCCAATCACACATCTTCACAAAAAGTAAAACGAAGAAGTTCTCGTTGGTACCAAGAGATCAAATAAAAAAAACGTATTTTAATTAAACTCCAGTGGAATTCAAACCACAAGTTTTGCATCATCTGTACAGCTCGCTCCGATTTCGCGATGAAACATAGGCAGATTGACATTTACATAATGTTCGTACATTATTTATGTAATGTTATCCCTTCCGAGTACTCTCGACGGGAGTACTATGAAATTGCGCTACAAAATTGCTGAACATGTGATAAATAGGGTAGCAAATGTTGGTCGTTATGGTGTTTTGCGGTCGGAATTTTGTTTATAGATACATTAGATAAATACATTAAGAAAAAATATAGCTTCAGAGTGCTGGAATTTAGAAGTGTTGCGGAGGGGCCGCTTTACAAAATCACATATAATTGATTCTGTCGGTTGTGGATTTTTACGAAATCTAGTCTAAAAGAGAATAAGTACATTTATTTTTACAAAATTGCTAGTGTATTGAAGAGAAAATAAGGAATCGGCCTTGATGGGAAAGGCATTTTACGAAAGGGATGTTGCTCATACGGAAGGAATCAGAATTTAAGCGACAGAGGAGGTTAAGGTTTCTTAACTTTGTTTTTATTATTTAGAGACTGTCAAAGTAACTAATCTGGCTCGCATTATTTGCTTGATGGTGTCTAGCGGTGGAAGCTTGCCGTTTCAACCGATCGAGAGCATCAAGCAAATGCTTATATATACTATATATATACATATGTCCTAGTCTATGGTACGCCTTACATCCCACATGGCTTTTGTCTTATGAGGTGTTGTTTAGTTCATCCGAATTGTGATAGTATATATAACACAAGCTATGTACATTTTCAAATTAGCACACGCAAATAAAAAAAATAAGGGTTTTTTTAAATATCTTAGTAATAGAGATGGTCTTGCGGTTAGCGTTAGCGACTGCCATTCAAGAGGTCTTGGATTTGATTCTCAGATCTAAATGCTGTTGGATTTTTCTTACAAGAAATTCTTAATTGGAGTACGGAAAATAGCGGTGTTTCCCGCCCGTGCCTCGGAGAGCACGTTAAGCCATCGGTCCCGGTTGTCATGAACATCTACTATTATTGGGACATCAGTGCCCTCAAATATGCAGACAAAGAGTTCAGCTTTTAATTCAGTTTGAAGCTCTGTGGAAAAACTGTTATTCAGGCTAAACTGGTTGAGTCAGTGGCGGATAAAAAATTTACTTGATAATAATAAAGGCTAGGCAGAGAGTGATCTAAGTAATATGAGTATCAAATGATGGACCATGAAAAGAACACTTTACAAAATGTATGTATGAAATCATGTTTATATTATTATTAACTAAAATTCTTGGAAAGTGTTGCAAAATAATTACAGGATATTTATTTTATTTAAATTGATATTTGGAGAACTAATCTGTTATTAAAACAAAAATTAGGCAGTCGAGTTGTAAAAAAATATTATTATACTGTTTTTTTTTGTCTTTAGTTCATTCCTATTCAGCAGTCGGGTTATTTTTTTATAGTTTCAAATTAAAGAAATACATTCAATATCTTGCAGGATTACATATTTTGTAATCAGTTCTAATCATGTTAAGTATAGTCTATATTCAGTGAGACTGATATACTAGTATATCAAAATGAGACGCCGGGACGCCATCTTACCACACCGACGATTAGACTATTCCATTACATCTCTTGAGAGTCATAAAATGGGACTAAGAGATTAAATTTAGATTACTTGAATGTAATATTGTATTTGTGGTATCATTAAACGAATTTGGTTTGATATCATGTTCAAAGACACATTTCTTGGTAGTTATAGTATGTATTATCTATGTCAAGACTTATAGAACTTGTTTAAGAAAAACATTTTACCCGAAACTCGGATAAACCACGACATCAAACGCAGTTCACAAAACACAATAAATACTGCCATGTCGTATCCACATCTGAAGAAGTGATCCATCAATACTGTTATGATATGTGATGTTATATTATTTATCTAAGCCATGTGAGCTCTCACTCCGTAAAAGTATTTAACCAGATGAAATCCGAGTTCACATAACGACGGAAGTTGGGACTAAAAGCCGTTCTTTGCACTCCGAGTCTTACTCGAGGCTATGTCGTCGGATTTATGAAATAGTACACTCTGAAATTCTTTCATTTTTAGTCAAGACACGTCGAAGTTTTACAACAAAGTTGCATGATATTAAATTTAGAGCGCGCTTCCAAAAATGTAGTTTAGTTATCGATCTACAGTGGTGTTATAAATTTACTATGTAATCTATGGTAGGTTATTTTTATGTATAGGGGTCTTACACTAAGGTACCTTTACAGTTTCAAAAAAAGGAAGCAATAAACTAAAAACATATTTGTTTTACCAGTTACATAAATAAAAGTAATTGTCCTAACCTGTCTTTGAAAACTTCCTCAAAACCATTTACTTCCTCCTTTGAAATTTCTAAAGGTATTTAATGTAGTTTACACTGCCTCGTTGGTCTGGTCGTTAGCGTAAGCCACGGTCTCGGGTTCGATTCCCGGATCGGGTTTTTCTTACAAGAAAGTCCTATTAACAACCCGGAGTATGGAAGATGGCGGTACGGTCCCGGTTGTCATAAACATCTATGGCAATCGTCTCAAAGTTGCAGAGGTCTGATGCCATTCGCTCCGTGGAAAAACTGAAATCCAGTTAAAACCGGTTAAACTAATAGCTGACCCCAAATAATCTTGGGAATAGTAAAGGCTAGGAAGATGATGATTCAATCTAGTTTATATGCACTAACTTCCTCTACAGATGGCTCATTGTACTCGTATATATTAGAACTTGCAGTATACGTTTGATTTGCATCGCTAAACTAAACTTGAATTTATACGATATCATAATAAGATCTCTGAATTCCAACAGTGGTGCAGAAAATACAAATTTGTAGAAGTAAATTATCTACAGTATTTGATCTTAACCACTTCACCATACTGAAGCCTATCAATTTTTTCTTTGAATATTTTCACGCAAATTGTACTTTAACGCTCTGATTCTAGAGGATTTGATTTCTTTTTAGTATTAAATAAAATATTTATTGAAGGATAACGTGAAGGCTTTAAACTCCACACTACAACTTTAGGCGGCGGAGAATTTATTTATCAATGGCAAGAAGGGGATGTCATTTTCTCGTGTGGTCATAGTTCCGAAGTATAATCAAAGTATTAATTAACACAGTTGCGTGACAATATAAAAACGAGCCGTATTTGTCAAGCATTTGTCGTAAAGTGTTCTCTTTGACTTTTATTATTATAAGCTCCGACCCTAGATCGACCTACACCTAGCTGATAATAAAAAAAAACTTATTTTATAATAAATTTCGTATTTTATAAAATATGTTAAAAATGGGTAGTCCAAAAAAATAGGGAACAGAACATTTTTTTTGTTTATAACTAATAAACTAATAAATATTAATAATAAAATAAACAATATGACATAAACAATACGAAATTTATTATAAAATAAGTTTTATTCTATTATCAGCTCGATGCAGGTAGATCTAGGGTCGGATCTTAGACCATATTGTGATTTTCAGCTTGTTGACGATTATATAAAACAGTGTACAAAGTAAATAAACATTAATTACAATCAATAACATCAATGTTTCATACTATGGTAACATTTTCTACTGACAAATCGATTAACTCTGAAATGTATTTAACATTTCATTCATCGATATTTCGTTTTTCCGTTTTATAATTTTAGCTAACCTTTCTATCTCGTTCCATAAATAACCAAAAGCGTGAGATAGGTTTTCATTCCTCAATCAATAATTAACTACCCAAAATCCTAAATTACTAATTATTTACCCTCTGGATCATTTTACTCGGTTCATTAAGGAATATCCGAAAGGTAATTAATTCTTAAAATACGTTCTTCAGGTGCCGACAACTGATCGATATCAGATTAACCTTCGTAACGGATTAAATATTGATACCAGCAAAAGTAGAGAACACAGCCATATCTTACGTACCCTTCGAGCTTCAAATTGTCCCATATTCTTCATCTATCATTGAGGTCAGATAATAATAATATTAAGGATGAGATGCCTCGCAAAGCTACTATTAAGGTCCCTCGCACGACAGTACGGTCCACGAAAGATTAAACACAAAGACCTATTACTACGACGACGATTAAATAACTATCTTTAACACCTTAATACTAAGTTCCGATTTCACTAAACACTATAAACCAAGACCCTTTTCATTCCACATTATAATCGGATATCCTAACAAATTCAGCAGCTTTGCATTTAGTACTAAAACAGGGGCTAAATTGTATATAAACTTCACGCCTTGTCGCGATACATGTGACGCAATATATTGCTTGGGTATAACGACCCCTTACGTTTCATGAAATTGCTTCAGAGTGATATCACATCATTTTATTAAACATAGGAATGCGTTTAATGTTTTCCAATTTAGATATTCCGTAGCGTGGTAACGATGATAAGATTTTTACTCTTACTGCGGTATTAAAACGGTTTTAAAAGTTAACACAAATTTACAAGATATACATAAGACTAATGTGGTAGGTTATTAATGTGTTTTCATAAATTATTCCTATAAATATATTAATAATGAATAGTAAAAACAATAAAAGAAACACTTAAATATAGGTATACGAGTATAGAGCTGGATATGACAAAGGCTGGGTAAATAAATTAACTATTCCGATACAGTAAGCAACCAAAGTCCCTTCCCGTATTTTAATTTCGGATAAATTTTCACCCCTTTCATTGAATAAAATATCAATTGATTTGAGTGTAAACAAGTAAAAGGAAACATTCGTTTTAAAATAGCGCACTTTTCTTAACAAGAATATAATTAACTAAATGGGGTAACAACGATAACATAAATTAATTAAGGAACACCTGACAAAAAATATGTTTTCGTCATTTCGTCGACCACCCTAGTAGATACATACTGGATCATGGCAACGTAACCTTGGCATTACGATTCGGGATTAGTATTTTAGAGTGGAAATCGCATCTTCCCAAATGTAGCGTGGGGCACCCTCTGGCCAGATGGCGGGACGACTTACGTAGGTAGTACGGTACGGTAGTAGAGTAGGCCAGCGACTGGATGCAGAACGCAACAAACCGGGTTCTGTGGTATTCCTTGGTAGAGGCCTATGTCCAGCAGTGGACTGCAACGGGCTGATGATGATGAACCATTGGATTGTTATAATCTAAGTTATGATGACATCTTTACAGTCATAGATTTTCATGTTGCAGTTTGGGAGAAGACAGACTGCAGATCAGATTTGGTACTATCTTTTCCGAATCAGGTTTTAAAAAGTGATGTGGATCAGGTTGTTCTATGGTCGCTATTGCAACACTGGGTAACACTGGGAGGATTTTGTTTCATAAAAGTGTTATGTTTATGGTGGCAGCACAAATGAGGTGCTTCAGGGGTTAAACCTCAGAACACACCAGCATCAAAATGCATCAAAAGCTGTTCTGACTGCAGTGGCCTTTGTTTGTGGCTGACTGTTGTGTCTTAAGGTCACGGATTGATGTTACCTCTTGCTGCCCAGCATGTACGTTGAAGACTCAATCCGACAATCAGTACGTGACGGTACTTGGTTATATTATTTTCATATTAATTGATATGTTTATGAATTGCTAGTTCAAATACTCATTTAATTTACTACCTGTCTATTCTTTCAATTAGTTTAATCATTTATAAAATTATCGTTATGAATTTTAAGAACAAATTGTGAACTTGTTACGCTTCCAGAATCATAATCAAATCAAAAATAAAGTAATTGTATTGAATTATCCAGTGTTCAACTTCGCTAATAAATTTTTGCTGCTGTAAACGCTTCTAAGAAACTCGAAGTGAAGTGACATCATTATTAACTTGACAGCTCTGTTAGTTCAACAATATTTTGATCAGCCTTACAGAAATGAAAGTAGGTATGCTAAAGTAAATAGGAAAAAATATATTGAAGTAACGCCTCCTCGCGTCGAGAAAATTTATATTGATAAAATGCCTTTTTCAAGCAACGTTTGTCATCCGATTCCCTACCGTGAGCACATATCGGCAGTTATTACTCGATATTCATGACTGTCGAACGACCAATTTGACTCAGATGGGTGTGAAACTGAATTAAGCACTGGAGCGCCTTTATTATACTGTTCAAATATTTTTAGTATCAGAACGATGCTGTCAAAGGACGAGCAATATTTAATTACACTTACGATTACATTATTATCTGGGCGCTTATAATTTTTATGGCATGATTCACATTAATTAAACTGTAGACATTTGCTTGGACATTGAATCATTTTTTAAATTCATTTTGATATATGGGCCTGCCAGAGTGACTCTAATCTGCCCGATCATAAACAAATCGTAGATTTTTTTTGGACTACAGATATTTTTTTCTGTTCACACTATAAGAAATAATAATGTACCTGTTCGATATCAAATTGCCTATTTGGTATTTGAGGGTAGAATTATATGCTCTAAGGAAATGTCCCTTCTAGTATGCTAATATATGCTCATCGCCTTTAGTTTACCTCCGTTCACCAGTGGTCGGTCTGTGAGTGTTTAGCCTATATCTCTTGGGCCTGTATAGTCTATTTACAAGGTACCTTCCACTTGAGGGGGAAAGCAGCACTGGTAGACGGACTAAACAGTACCTATTATAATTTCTAACTCAATAACTAATATTTTATAAATTTGTACAAAATATTTTTTTATTAGTTGGTTATAATACACCATACTCGACACATGACACGAATTCAAAAATTTTACAAATCAGAACTATCAAATATAAAATCATATTAGTAACATCACAATACCCATATATCGTAAAGACGTGGTAACAGGTGTCCTTAACATAGACATATATAACAACCAATTTTTAAGGACCTCCCCCTCAAACCTTAGCATGAACAAAACACATGATAGCGGGGTATTATCGTATAAAATAAGGGGTCATATTGTAATGGATAGTGTAAAATTTACTCTAAGGGACGGAAATTAAGGGCGTACCAAAGGTTGAAGTGTGGAATTAGCTGAACGTAGATTATTGGAATTGTTTGACTTTAAAGCCGAAACCCGACCTCTTTAGTTTCCAGTATATTGTTGTTAATTTAGATTTCTGCCTTTGTTATATGTTCATTTAACGTTTATTTTATATTGGAAAGCAGTGCAAGCTGTTGTTTGTTGAATTGGTTAAATTTATTAATCAATAGTTTTAATTTGACTCTGTACGTATAAAGCTATTCTTACTTAATACGAAACCTCAAAATAGTTAGATGAATTTTACTAATTAATCAACCAGTAGCATTGGTTAAACGAAATATGTACGAAAAACAGACAAAGTATAGAAATAAAATAATCGATCACAAAATATAACATTTTCACTTTTTATTTCTTTTAACGTTCTTTTACGTCTCTAAATTAGTTTGTTTGAATATTAATCTAGAAAAAATATTAACTTTAATGTGCCTATAAATATTTTAATCATACGATATTTTTGACTAAACATAGAACTCTACAACAGAATTGCTTTGTCCACGTTGATTAATGGACTCATGTTTTTCATCAGCAAGAGTTGAGTCAGAGTGGCAGCTAATACACTAAAAAAAATCTTCAATATTGCCTAGTATCTGGATTATGGAGATCTAATACGTGCGTAAAAAATTAAAGTTAAGCCGTATCGTAGTAGAATTAAAGCCAAACAGTTTTAGATATCTTTAATTCATATGGTCAATCACAAAATCCTGACTTAAGCGAGTTCTTCTTTTATCTATCTCCATTTATTATCCAAAGTCGCTTCACATCTTGTGTCTAAGAATTTGCTAGATATTCAAGAGCTTTACAATTTAAGGAAGTGGCTGAAGCGCTGAAAGTATGAATATCTCAGGTTTCAGTTGAAATGAACGCCGATTAAAAATGTATGATATAACGTTTGGCTAAAAGTATAATGTAAAAAGTTTACATGTTAAATATATGTGACTACATTTGTTTCTCATGCTTTTTGCCTTGTCCATAATAGAAAATTAATTATAAAGGCAACAAAATTTGAAAAATTCAACAACACTTTTAAATCTTACCCTGGCTTCAAATCGATTGATCGAGAGTTGCATACACCAACCAATAGACCAACAAGGCAGCTGTTAAATGTAAAGTTAATCAAAATATAACATTTATACTCTCGATTGTCGGCACTTCACGGAACTTGTTGTAATACATTCTAGAAATAAACTCACTTGTACTTATTCCACTATTTTAATTAAATTTACACCTGACCGGTTTTGCCTTAAGGCATTCTCAAAGGTTACATAAAATATTTCATTTTAATCCTAACAACTGCGGGTACCTGGAAATATCAGTGTGTCAGTGTAAGAACTTCTTCCTGAAAATAGGGAAATTGTATTCTGCGTCTACCACCGCTATTTGTTTTATTTAAATAAAAAAATTGGTTGCCTGTAAAGTCGGTATACGGGCGAAAGGTTTACGTGACAACGACTAAGTGGTAAAATAATTTTAATGTGAATATTCATTCGTATAGTAGGAAGAAGGATGAAATAATAGTAACAATTTAAAACATTTATTTATACAAAGAATTATATTTAAAACATTAATTTATACAAAGAATCTCGCACTGAATTTCATATTAACAAAATTTTATTTTTACCTTTACACATACATACGTATTTATATACAAATATACATACAATAAACTTTTTATGTCTGTCTCTCTCGCTCTTAGGCGGGCTAACCATGCCCGAGTGGAAGGGACGCGTGCCTCTCACTCGCTCTCATTGTGAGCGCATAACGTGAGCGGAGCGTAACGCAGTTTCTTGAAGTGTCACCCGGCAAACCAATTTATAAGACGTTGTCACGTCAAAAACTTATAAAATTATATAAAGTCAAAATAATGATATTAATTTATACATATGAAGATTTCGTCTTCTTCTTTCTGTTGATTTGATATGATAAACTAATCGTGGTCGCCTGTAAGAAATTGCCTAATGGCGATAAGGCCGCCAATTCTACGTCCTAGTTTTGTGTTACCTATGTCATTAATCTGGTGTCCAATAAAGTGATATATTATTATTATTATCGTTACAAAGAAATAAATTCTAATATTTTCGTAGTACTTGTACATGTTTTTTTATTGATAAAGTCTATCTACTAATAAACAACCTTTATTATATTATAGTCGTAGAATTTATACGCAACAAAATACATATTATTATTTGTATTTTATTTACATAGTGCATGAATGCACATGTGCTAACATATTTCAAAACCGAGTTACACTATTCCCTGAGCGTCGGTTGGTAAACGATTCCGTGTAATGTCAATAACTATTAATGGCGTTCAAACATAAAATAACAGTGTTTATTTTTACTGTATAAAATTATCTAGTTTGCTTGCTCTTACACGAAAAACTTACAATACTATATCCATTCAAGTGAAACTTTTTCTTTTTAATTTATTTACCAATATTTTTAAACAGCACTAACAATGTATAGCCAATCCACGAAAACCTCTTAAGGTTTATTTAGGTTATGACGAGCCTTTTACATGCTTAGTAAGTATAAACAATACTAGCAATAATACAATTTAAACAATACAGGCCACATTTTTTAACTTATCTCATGTGTTAGTATTTTTCATTTAGAAATGTAACTTTTCGATCTTGTCCTGTATAACATAATCATTTTTTTTAAATGTAACCAAAGGTGCGTATTTATATAAACATTTATGAATGCTGCGATCTTAAAACGGATTACGAATCTCAACAAAAAATGTTATAATGGTATATGCATTTACTTTGCCTAGTGGTCGACTAGAAGTTGAATTCAAACATCTATACAAATGAATTAAATTGCAGTGTCTGTTTGTAATATTAAAATAACCACATAAATTCTTACTAAATGCATAAATATATATACACGGTACACGTACCAAAAATGTACTTTAAAATAATCTCTGGAACGGCTGGACCGATTTTGTCGGGACTTTTACTGCTAGGTAGTTGGTGATCCACGGAGTAACTTAGGCTACTTATTTTGACTCTCTTGTACTCGCGGTACAACAATAAACGCAGGTAACACCGCGGGGTTCAGCTAGTCATCTATACAAATAAATAAAATTGGTGTTGTAGATAAGGATCTTCTTCAATTAAATTCAAGATTCAATATAATTTGGTTTTAATGCTTGAAAGGTACAAGGTTAAGAAAAAGAAAATAACACATATGTCACGCGTGTCACACAGCCAATCCGAGCCCGAGCGCCCGGGCGTGGGGGGAAACGTTGCGTTCCGTTCTTGTTGCCTAAACACTCTCCGCCTCCTTGAAAGGTGAAGAATGCTGTTCGTCTCCTTAGAGAATGTCTACAAGTGGGCAAATTCGGTTGATTGCTCGCCGTATGATTCCCTTGCTTGTTTTGATGTCCGCTACACGACAGGCACCATCAGATCCTTTGTAAACAGTAGTAATTCTTCCTAATGGCCACTTCATAGGCGGGTTACATTCATCCTTAATAAGAACCAATTGATTTGGTTCGAGGTTAGGTTGTCTGTTTTGCCATTTAGTCCGCTGCTGAAGCTCGCAAATATATTCACGGCTCCATCTGCTCCACATGTGCTGCCTTGCTTGCTCTATCAGGGCATATCTGTGAAGACGGCTTGGATTAACATTTTGAAGATCAGGGGCAGGTAGTGACGTGAGTGGTCTCCCAACGAGGAAGTGCCCGGGGGTTAGTGGACAAAGGTCATTTGGATCAGAGGACATTGGCATTAGCGGTCTCGAGTTCAAAATAGCTTCTACCTGGCAGAACAATGTCGTGAGTTCCTCAAATGTGAAATGAGCGCTACCTACAACCCTCTTCAAATGAAATTTTGCTGATTTCACAGCTGACTCGTACAATCCACCAAAATTCGGTGCATTTACCGGTGAAAACTTGAATTTTATACCTTCACTGGCAAGATCTGACACAGAATCGGAACAATTTTTTACAAGGGCAGCAATTTCTCGGCTTGCACCAACAAAATTGGTGCCGTTGTCACAAAATATCTCGCGAGGCTTTCCTCGACGAGATATGAAGCGTCGTAAGGCCAATATAAAAGCTTCTGTGGTCAAGTCGCTTACCAATTCGAAATGGACAGCTTTAATCTTAAAACATACAAAAACACAGAGATAACATTTTATTAGACTGGCCCCGCGACCCTTCCTGTTTACAATTAAAAAAGGACCTGCGTAATCTGTTCCGGTTATTTCAAAAGGAGATCCTGGGGATAACCTGACAGAAGGTAAGTTACCCATGATTTGTTTCGCAGCTGCTCCTTTCATTCGTTTGCATGTCAAACAGTTATTACACACTCGTCTTGCCAAGCATCGGCCGCCAATAGGCCAGTATTGTTCTCTTACGACTGAAAGAAGCAGTTGCGGTCCTGCATGCATTAATTTGATATGATAATATTTCATCATTAACTCTGTATACCGATGTTTACAACTCAATACAATTGGATGCCGTTTGTCAAAACTATAGTCGGAGTTTTCTAGCCTCCCCCCAACACGAATCAAGCCTGTCTGTTCATCAACAATGGGGGTTAAATTATGCAATGCAGGTAACGATTTAAAGTTATTTTTATAAATAGAAAAACATTCTAGTTGTGAAAATAGAGCTAACTTCACCTCACTATTCTCTAATTCCTCGACGGTCAAAGGTCCAGTTATTTTTACATTATTTTTACCTATATTATTAATAAATCTACCAACATACGCGAAAGAGCGGCGTAATCTTATAAAATTAGAATATCGCTCAAAGTCAATAATTGACTTCGGATTTACATCAATATTTGAAAGGTGAACTCTCACTTCAGGTAAGTTCATTTGTGAATCAACGCGCCGCTGGTCAGGCCACTGATCTTGTGCGCTTTTTAGGTATGTAGGCCCATCCCACCACAACGAAAGATGCAGTACCTCCTCGGGGTACACACCACGTGACGCGAGATCGGCTGGATTCAACGATGAAGGTACGTACATCCACACACAATTACTTTCACACAACTCATTCACCTCAACTACGCGATGTGACACAAACGCACTCAACTTGTGCGGAGGTGTATTCAGCCAGCCCAGCACAACATTCGAGTCGCACCAAAAAACATTGTTATCTAATGAACAACGCAATGATTCTGTTACCTTTTTGAACAGGCGAGCGGCTAACACTACTCCACACAATTCAAGTCTAGGTATAGTAGACGTTTTCAGAGGGGCTACTTTTGATTTTGCACATAAAAGCCGTACTGTTATATGCCCCAACGCATCTATCGAACGTACATAGACGCAAGCCGAAAATGCGCTCATTGAAGCATCTGAAAATGTATGTAGTTCGATTCTAATAGGATTGCCACAGACAGCTTGGCGCGGAATGGAAAGATGCTCAATAATCTTTAAATTATTAATTACTTTGTGCCACATATCTGAAATATCTTGAGGAATCTGTTCATCCCACCCAATTTGTTGAAGCCAAAGCTTCTGTAAAATGATTTTACACGTTATAACGCATACACTTAAGAGTCCTAGTGGATCAAATATGGTTGATGTCACTGATAGAACCAAGCGCTTTGTAATAACATGATTACATTGTTCATATAATTTGCATGATTTTTCGACCGCGATAATAATTAAATCAGAATTAGGATCCCACTCGATACCCAATGTGTTAGTTACAGAGGAAATTTTCAAATTATCTTGTATTTCATCAACATGAGATTGGTTTGAGATTAATTTCACTAATGAAGCAGAATTACTTTTTACTTTACGTAAATTGAAACCGGCTGATGCAAGTTGTGCTGTTACACATTTGTAAATATTACACAATTCGGTTTCGTTAGAATGACCAGTTATCAGGTCATCAATATACAAATCATGTTTCAATATGTCGCTTATTAACGGATCTTTGCATTCAATCGCTAGTTGCACGACACATCTTGTACTTAAATACGGGGCGGAAGAGGTACCATACGTCACAGTATTTAACTGTAAGTAATTTATGGGTTCCCACTCGTTTTCTCGCCATAAAATTGTTTGAAGATGTCTCTGTTTTTGATCAATTAATATCTGCCTATAAAATTTCTCTATGTCTCCTGTAAAAATAAACGCATGCTGTCTCAATCTGATTAAAATAGAAAAAATGTCATCTTGAAGAGTGGGTCCTACCATCATTAATTCATTGAGTGAGAGACCGGAAGTAGTTTTGCACGAACCATCAAAAACTACCCTACATTTTGTGCTTTCACTTTTTTCTTTCAATACCGGGTGATGTGGCAAAAATACAGCATTTTCAGGTCTCTCGACCCTTGACAGATGTCCGAGAGCTTCGTACTCGTTCAAAAATTTTACGTACTGGATTTTTACGTCAGGTTGCCTCCGAAAACGTCGCTCTAATGATTCAAACCTTTTACGTGCTATATAATACGAATCTCCCAATCTTCCTGGTTCCGCTTTCAAAGGCAACGTGACGCAGAATCGGCCGTCCTCAAGCCGTCGAGTATGCTGCTCGAAATGCCGCTCGCAATCCATCTCTTCTTGAGACATAACTGGCTTTTGAGGAACTTCCTCGAGTTCCCAAAATTTATTTAGTTGTGTTAGAATTTCCTGACTGAAATTACATACAACTTTAGTGGGATATTTATCCTTATCGCTGCACATGACTGGTCCTGATATTAACCAGCCGAACATTGAATTTTGTAAAATAGGTAAGTCGAAACCCAACTTTATTTGTTCAGAACATAATATTTCCCAAAAAACATCTGCTCCTAATAACAAATCAATTTTCGATGGTTTGTGATAGGTATAGTCAGCAAGAGTTAAATTTTTTGGCAACTTTAATTTTGATACATCCACTTCACGACTTGGAAGTGAACTGGTTATATCATTGATAACAAACGCATTGACGGAAGTGCTAAATGCATTTGTGCGCGACTGTACTTGAATATTACAACGCTGTAGTGCTTCAAACGAGATACTGTTAATTCCTGTAACGCACACTGAGTTCACATTTTTAGTTTGGACGCACAGTTTGTTCTTTAGATCCCGACTGCAAAAAGAAGACTGCGACCCGCAATCAAGCAAGCAGCGTGCTTCAACAAAATTATTAGAATTAGTACATGATACCTTGACAATGGCTGTCGATAATAAGACTTGATTAGAAATGCAAGTTGATAATGAAATTGGGCTTGAAACCAACTTATTCTCAACCGTCGGTTTTTCAAAATGCAACAGCGAATTGTGTTTATGTTTACATAATTTGCAAGATGTAGACTTACATTGAGGTGCCAAATGTCCGCTACGGAGACAGTTGATACAATGCCTATTTTTTACGATCAAATTGAATCTGTCTGCCGGTGACATCGCTAAAAATTTTTCGCAATAGTAAATTAAATGCTCACCATTACATACAAAACACTTTGTAATGTTCTTGTCTTTCTCACAAGTAGCAGCAACAAACGACCTTTGTTGTTTATTCATGCGCTTATATTGTATAGGCTGCGGCTGCAGCTGCAGCTGTTGCTGTGATTCCTGCGGCTCAAAACTTTGCTTGCTGCTACTTGCTACTGTAGCCTCGAGAACATCCGCTCTCAGACGCAAAAATATATATAAAAATTTTCTAAATTAGGTACGTCAGTTAAAGACCCTTTGTATTCCTCCCATTTTGTGCTAGTAGCACTATCTAACTTCGCTGAAAATAAAAATATTATCAGAGTGTCCCAATTCTCAGTTTTTTCACCTAGAGTATTTAACGCTCTCAAATGTTTCGCAATATGGTCAGCAAAAATACGTAGATAAACTCCTCCACTGTTATTCGGCGCGTCAAACAAGGCCTTAAGGTGAGTAAACACTAGCTTACGCTTATCATTAAAACGGTCACACAGGAGTTTCCAGGCGACTTCATAGTTACGGCTCGATATTTCTAAACTAGCGATGACAGCGGCAGCGGAACCGGTAACTGCACCTTTCAAATATTGATACTTGTTTATGCTTGCAATAGACTCATTATTATGAATCAACGAAGAAAACGTATCGTGAAATTCTAACCAATTTGATGCGTCACCAGAAAAATTAGGAATTTTAATTTGTGGTAACTTAATATTCGTATTTTGTATGGTTGCATTTGAACATGAGCTTTGTACATCAGTCTCAACGCTAGTATTGTACATTTCTATGATCTCTTGCGCCTCGGCAATACATTTATAAAACCTATTTTCACTACTTTCCCTCTCAATCTGATTTTCTGAACTTTCCAGCTTAATTTCTATACTAGTTTGAATTCTGTCATACTCCTCAAAGAGATTTTCGAACTTTTTTAGTCGTGTTTTTGTTTCAAAACATTTAAGTTTAGTAATATTACTAGATAATTTTAGATCCTCTATATATTTCTCAAACGTAGTTAATCTCCCTTTTATAGAAGACCTTTTAGCTTTTATATCTTTTACCTCATCTGTGCCAGTCATTGCTATCTATGAAGACAAATTCAAGTGTATAAATACCTTTACTCAACGCAAACCTTCAAATCAGCTGTGACGTCGAGCGATAACAATCGAAGATAGGTCACCGACACCGAACGATTGTAGATAAGAGTGCAGTTATAAGGTTAATAGGTGCGCTTGCACTTGTCTGAGCAACCTGAAATTGATATAAGTTGCAATTAATTTCACTTGTAAAACTTAGTGCACTGTTTAGAATGGGGGATTGTTATTTTTTATTATAAGTAGGTACCTTTTTATTTTTTGTTAATACATATATTTAACTTTGCAACTATTTAAATATTGCAACTGCAATAAACACAATATCTGTAAATAAGTATCTGACATAAGCCTGTAACAAATGATAGCAAGCCAACTGATAATACAAGCATAAGTATAACTACGCACATTAACAACAAGAATAATTTTTGAACTCGTGCAAGCTAGGCGAAAAATAGGATTAATAGATATAGGAATCAGCTAAGGAACGAGCAAACCTCCTTATCAGAAGCCAACTTCACCATCACACACTGCATTTCCTGTAATTCATTTGTCTTTGTCTCAAATCCAATCGCCGTTGTCGGTCCAAAGGTCGTCGCAATCTTGTCCAAACGAAAATTACGTGTTGATTGCAAAATTCGTGTTCTTCAGTCAACGGTCGCCAAATTTAATGTTGTAGATAAGGATCTTCTTCAATTAAATTCAAGATTCAATATAATTTGGTTTTAATGCTTGAAAGGTACAAGGTTAAGAAAAAGAAAATAACACATATGTCACGCGTGTCACACAGCCAATCCGAGCCCGAGCGCCCGGGCGTGGGGGGAAACGTTGCGTTCCGTTCTTGTTGCCTAAACAATTGGAGTGTCTGTTGGTAATATTAAAATAACCGCTTTCTACTAAATGCATATGTATGTATTCACGTTACATATACGAAAAAATATAGTTATTTTTTTTTGTCCCTGAAAGCTGAACCCCGCGGTGTTATCCGTGGTTATTATTGTACCGCGAGTAATGCCGCGGGACAAAGTTAGTCTAAAAAAAAGTAGCCTTAGTTACTCCCTGGATCATCAGCTACCTGCCAGTGAAAGTCCCGTCAAAATCCGTCCAGCCGTTCCAGAGATTACCCGGAACAAACAGACAGACAAAAAAATTTTTAACTACAATTTTGTTATATGTATCGTGTATACATACATATGAATTGATTAAAAAGCTGTTATTTAATATTACAAACAGACACTCCAATTTTATTTATTTGTATAGATGTAATAATTTAACCGTAAAAATAAAATAAATCATTAAATTTAATCCCTACTTGATGCTTAGCTAGAAGTTGTTTGGACACTACAATTATTATTTGGACAAAAATTGTAAAAATCATTCTACAGAAAACATATTGGAGTAAGTGAATTGCGAAATGGCCTGTGAAACCGTGTACGTCAATCGTATCAGACGAAAATTGCTGCACTTCTCTGTGAAGGCGTACACTCAGATTGATTGGTTAAGACCTATAGGTACATAGAGGACTATACGTCACAAAATACATGTGAAATTTCAGTGGTATTAGTACCTACTGGTTAACTAACGGCTTAAAGTTATTACATGGCATCAATTTGCTACATTCTCACTTCTATTTCTAAAAAAAACACTAGATATTTCTATCCCAATATTAGGTTGTAACTGATTTAGAAACTTTTAACAAAAAAGTTCACTTTTAAACATCAATATTATACACCATTTACTTATGATTCTCTAAAGTGTTCCAATAGTATTGTTCCATCGTTTCATAAATGATGAATTGTTGAATTAGGTAAATCGGGTTGTAAAAAATCAAAAAAAAAAACAACGTTTCATTAACAGCCTTTAATAATCTACTACTGGAAATCAACCTCTTAGTACTGTATGTATGTATGTATATGGTTTTTACTATCTTTTACGATTTTGTATAGGTAGTAGAGCCCCAATGACGCAGAAGCATCACTAGGCCGCCATGGTGTGGGTCACCATGCTGCATTGTTGCATTGTCTGCATTTGCAATGAGTATATTGACCACAACTCTTTAATTCTGCTTATGCATTTTGTCTCATATCTGATCTTATAACATTTTTATTGTTTTCAGTCGAAGTGGCGCAAAAGAATTCAAGCACCAAACTGCTTTATATTCGTCCAACGGTATTGTATGTTACGTTTAAATCTAAAGTTTAAAAGAAATATTCTTAGTTTAATGAGAAAACTGATTTATACAATCTTCCGAATTTTATTTGGGAATTATTTGAATATTACAATAAGTTTTTTCTTATATTTTTCAATAGTAGTCGTCAGTTTACTTATACTTCCTTCCTAGATATGTCGTCTTTCATGCATTCTTACATCTTCTACAAACAGTTCACATCGCCACTTAACATTAGATTATGCCATGTTTTTTTTTTGAAGTGAAGACTTCTGTAGCGATGTTGTGCATGTTTTTTGAGATGGGTAAAAAATGTTAAACTCGCGTCAGGACACGTGACCTGGTTGAATATTCGTAAGACGGAGGCGTGGCGTAGGAGAGGGAGTAATATCCCCCTCTCTGACTTGACTGCCTAGTTGGTCTCGCGGTAGACATGTGCGACTGCTGATCGTGAGGTCTCGAGTTCGATTCCCGGGTCGGACCAAATGTTTGTGTGATCTACACATATTTGTTTCGGAGTTCTATATGTATAATATGTATGTATTTACAAAAAAAAGTATATATGTATTTGTATCAGTTGTCTAGTACCCATAACACAAGCTCTGCTTAGCTTGGGACTAGATGGCTTTGTGTGTTAGATGTCCGAAATATTTACAAATATTTATTTATTTATCTCTTTCTACCGTGCTGTAAAAATGTATGTTTATTCCTGCGGTTTCGTTTAAGCGGCGCAGGGCGCTTGCGTGAGTGTGCGGGTGTAAAGCCGGTTTCGCTAGGGTAATATGTTTATTGTTTATACTGTATAGCATTAACCCCGGCACTTCCTTAGTGTAACCCGTTGAGTTTTTTTAAATGTGACACAATTACAATATATTTTTGTAAAGTATCATACTTTTCATAGTAGCGAATAAGTAGTCATTATAATTTATCAATTAAATTAAAAAAACTGATATTATTGTATTTATTTACAAAGAAAGTTAATTAAAAAATTCTCTTTTCTCCATATTATTATCAGTTAGTAATATTATTTCAGACTATATATTTTTATATATTTATTCTATTATATTATTATTATGTTTTTGAAACTCTTTTGTAAATTTTAAATTGAGGCTAATACAAATATTTGTATTCGTTAACAAACTTCTTACTAAGTTCAGTTGTTGGTATTTCAATATTTTTTTTACTAATAAATACTTTTAACTGATATTAATTTACGAATAAAGTTAATTACAATATAAATGTGTGATTCAACTTCAAATTTTCCTTTCGAAATACTATTGCCCATTTGTTATCACAGACAAAATTGAAAGCAAGGAAACCTCAAAGAGGAAAAGGATACAGACAAGTATAATACTCATGTCATATATAACATGGCTGACGCAAGACAATGCCACGATAATGAAATTCAGAACAAACATTCATTTGAGTAATCAAATTACAACCATTATCATGAATCCACGCTCGAAAGGGTTTTCCCCTAAAGTCAAACATTGTTTATCTCGAAGCCTCGATAAGTTTATTTTCAGAAGATATAGTTTGTAGATACATGCAAACCTGACATGTTTGTTTTCCTTTGTCATTGAACGTTTAGTATTTGTACAAAACGCAAATGATTATTATTTAAATCTACGATTGTAATCATAAAGATTAGATTACATGGACAGACTAACTAATACTTGTGTTCATGTTGATATATTCTTAGGATCTAAAAAATTATTATTGTCAAACTAAATTTTCAATTGTCATTCAATTAGTTGAATAAGAAAACCTTTAATTTGTCTATTTCCAAAACTAAAGTCTTGGAGCTTATTCTTTTATTTCTTGAACAACATTCTGTATTTTTTTAAAACTCCAAAATGTATTAAGCAACGGAAAAAAGTAACGTAAAATTCAGAACCGGTAATATCTCTTCGGAGATGACCAATCAGCAAATGGCACGAGTAGACAGATTGTCGTAAGATCAAAAACATATAGCGTGTGAGTGAGTAACAAATGAGCGATGTTAGTCCCATTGGGCACATACCTCCCTATTTTGGGCTGCTATATAAACCTTACTTGACTTGACTTGACCTTGACTTATTTATTAGTGATAAATAAGTAGCACAGTAAACGTTGAAAAAATCAATCTGGGTTAAAGAAAATAGTTTTACTATTGTAGCCTATTTCTTCTTTCAAATTGGGAGTTGAATAGAATACACAAAAAAAGTTAAAACTAAAACCCAACTATGGCAAAAAATGACGCTGAAAAAGCACAAAACAAGTTTCAAAAGCCGTAGTCACGCGTTGTTAAAGTATTATAGACTATGGTACATTACTAAGTTTCAAAAGTTGTTGTACTTCTTCTTGTATATATTATTGTTTTCAAACTAGTCATAGCGCTTATGAAACCATTTTCAACTTTGTTTTTAGATTAACATATTTTGACAGTAATTCAAACTGACAAAACATTTCACACGTGATTTTTTAATACAAAGTTGGATATAAAATTCCAGACTATAACACGTATCTGATGCTATATTTCTTTTAAGTGAAAGTTCACCGCAGTGCCTCATCCTTGAAACAACTTTCGATGTGTGTAACCTTTCATATTATGAGATCGTTCTATTCGTTACCTATGGTTTTATTCGTTACCTGAGATAATACTATTTAGATCGATTTGAATATCCTACTTCTACTCTGATAACTTGTCAAAAACAAGTAACACTTCAATTAATTGGAATTAAACAAATAACACTACCCGTCGATGCAATCAAATTTATCTAAATTAAATTATCGATTTAGTACTAAACAAAAACCATTGACTCATATCTCACTCACTCATCTGAGAATTGTTTACAGTTGTAGAATAAAACCATAACTGTGCTGAAAGCTCAAGTGTAGGCACTTCAAGCACGCCTGGAGATAGCTCGAGTGCTTTGCAAACAAAACGTCGCACTAAAACAATTTGCAGCTTGCCGTTAGTAGTATACCGAGAATACTACAGAAGTGTTGTAAGGTAAGTTTAGAATTTTCACTTTGGCTTTTCAAGAGGTTATAAACATTTCATGGATACAAATTTAACAAATCTTCGAGACTTAAACTCATTCTGACTGTAGTTACAAACCACTTGTATATCTTTAGCGTGGATTTACTTTACTACGAGATTAGAAACTACATAGAAAGCCAGATAAAGTTCAGCACATTTTAATTTATTTTTTTATGAGACCGAAGTTACATAAGTTTACAGCAATGCAGTTTCTTCTACTACCTAAATAGGCTTAAATAGCTGCATTAATTTATTTAATTAGAGTGACTTAGAGTTCTTATGATACATTTATCACTGATTTTAATCATCCTACCGAAGATTGCATTAGCAATGTAACTAACTAACGTAGACACTATTTGTGTCACTGGTCACTTTTGATTAAAAGAGGTTTTTGATACTCTGATACTAATATTACAAAACTGAAAAGTATCTTTTCTTTAACGCACTAATTTCAAGAACATTTTTTTTTTATGGAATATCAGGCAAACGTGCCGACGTATCGCATGATCTGCAAATATTTGTTTTTGGGTTTGGGTATTTTCCACATATATAATATGTATGTATTTACAAAAAAAGTAAATATATTGTTTTAAACTTTCATGGTCAGTAACATTAAAATAGGAATCTGCGGGATTGCTACCATGTACCTTTTTGTTTGTGAGTATCCGATATTTCTGCGCTGTTGCAAGCGCCATGATCACGGAGTAACTGACAACACTGAAACACAAAGGTACATGGTAGCAATCCCGCAGATTCCTATTTTAATAAAAAAAGTAAATATTAATTTATATCAGCTTTCTTGTATGCGGAGCTTGTATTATATAGGTATATATAATACAAGCTCCGCTTAGTATGCGACTAGATGGCGCTGTGTAGTAGATCTCCAAATTATTTATAAAAAAAATTGAGTGCCATGTCTGCTAAGTTAAAACAAAATGTCCGTGATAAGTGTAAAAGTAATATTATTCTTCTCATTCTGGCCTACTATCCTCGTTTTACTCAAGCAGAAATAAACGTTAAATATTACCAACAAAAACTTTCAATATTTTGAAGGAGAAAGCAAAAATTTGCTAAACCTTTGATTTATAATCAAAGACCACATTTACGCTTGCCAGCTTACAACCTCCACGCTGAATAAAAACAAACGAAATCCCTCGTAAATAATTATTCAATGGACATATAAAACAAATAGTTGTACGGCACATAATTTAAAAATAACTGCACTAAACATTTCTCGCCAGGCTTTTGGCGCTGTTGACAGATAGTGATGTAGTGTTTTTCGATATATAGGACAACTAGCTGACCCACGCAACCTCGTTTGCGCCTTATATTGACGTAGCGTGAAAATTTCCCCCGTTTTTGAAACATTCTTCATTGTTGCTCCGTTCCTATTAGTAGTAACGTGATGATATATACCCTATAGCCTTCCTCAATAAATGGACTATCCAACACCGAAAGAATTTTTCAAATCGGACCAGCGGTTCCTGAGATTAGCGTGTTCAAACAAACAAACAAACAAACTCTTCAGCTTTATGTATTAGTATAGATACCATTTTGTACAGCATAATATAATGACTAAAGATGTTTTTAATAGAGCATTTTTCAATTTGCTCATTTTGTATATTGAAAATTTACTTTACAAAGTAATTAAATAGTATCTCGTAACAAACATATGCCTCTCCTGATGGAGGAGGTTTTAACTTACTTTACCACATTGATCTGACGTGTTGGTATAGGATTCGTTTAGAATTTTCCTTCTCTTTGCAGAGTGACTGTTTTATGTAGTTTGCTGCCATAGTCGACTCCTATAACACCCACGGGATACATAGATTCCACAGACTTGCATATCGTATTTTACCTGTATTATTTATCTATTGTTATTTGTTCAATTGCTCGTTGCCCCAATAATGTGTTTTTTTTTGTAAAGGAGGAAATTTTAGTTCATTTTTAGGATTCCGTAGCTAAATGGCAAAAAACGGAACCCTTATGGATTCGTCATGTCTGTCTGTCTGTCTTTTTTTTATGGTAGAAGGGCAAACGAGCAGACGTATCCCCTGATGGTAAGTTATTACCGCCGTTCATGAACACCCGTAACACCAGAGGCGTCACAATATCGTTGTCGACCTTTGGGGGATGGGGAAAGGTATATGGGAAGGGGTTGGGATGTGGGTCTCCGGTATCCTCATTCACTAGGTGAAACACAGGGCAAGCGCTATTTCACACCGGTTTTCTGTGAGCCGTCATGCCGAAGCGTGGCTCTCCCATGGTTAGTGTCTGTCCATTCGTATGTCACAGCCACTTTTTTCCGAAAGTATAAGACCTTTTTTTTAATATGTAAACCGCAGTTTACCTTTTGTTCAATTAAAAAACTATTATTAAAACATCGATCATAGTTACAACGAACTACAAGAACTTTTATATTATGTTACTTGCTGCTACGGAACCCTTCATGGGCGAGTCCGACTCGCACTTGGCCGCTTTTTTAACATATTCTTCGATATTCATCACTTTGCATCCTGAATTTAAATTAGATTAGATCTGTCTTTCAGTAAAGTTTTTTAGCTACTAAAATAAACCAATTCCAAATCCGTATTTGATGCGGTGTGTTCACATAACAAAGGATAACTTGAGTATTGTTTGTGAATGAAAATCGCTCACCACAATAAACGATATGAGAAATGCTTTGCTTGGAATAGTGTTTGCTTAACACTATTAGAAAAATTGATTGTCAACGCGATTGTAAGTCTGTCAGTCTTTTAGACTTTAATATTCAACGGATCATCATTCAATTTTACATAAATTTTATTAGGAACGAAAAAAACTTCCTTAGCATAGTGGGTCCGGAGGTCTTAACAACAGCAGTTCCCGGATCCCTTCCGTCTCAGGCGCAGAGTGGCACACCGTGTGGTTTTAGTCTGTTCGATTTCGACACACCGCCCCGTCGCAAACCCCGGCGGGGTGACGGCCCGAGGGGGTTTCCAAAGGTAAAAAAAAGGCCTTACATGTAGTAAGGAGGAAAGGAGAAAACGACATGAAAAGGAAAAAGATGAATATATCAAATCTAAACCTCTCTAAAACAAAAATGCCTTATTTATGTATACTTTTCTTAAGACTTGTGATTAAAATAGACGAACAAAATCTTGGAAAAACATTCCACTCTGTAATTTTCCCTTTTTTTAAAACCGACCCATACACTTAGCACAAGCAATAAATATTAAATTCAATAGAAAACCATTATCCTGTCTGAACAATTTATTAGTTTAAACATCAATAGCATATTGTAACAGTTTAATTAAAACCGTTTTTGTTGTCAGATTAATTTGGGAAAATTCATCCAAATTAATTTGTTTTAAGCTCAAATATTTTTAAATCTAATTGTGTGTTGGTGAATTAAAATCTAATTATGTGCACTCCTGAATGTATATGTGGATAAGAGTGAAGAAGTTGAATTGTCTATACTTATATAGATAATTCGTAGGTAGCCTTTAAATTCTCTTCCATATAAAGTCACTCTATGGTATTATGAGCCAAATATGGTATGAGTGTTCATTTGAGAAAAGGCCTTTTGTCCTCTGGCCTCTAAAGTCAGAAGTCTGTCTATATTCAAATTAATTTTTTTTTTTTTTATATCACTATGGATGTTTATTGCTTGAAGCAACGAATTATTGGATATAACACGTAGCTTGTGTTCTCAACGATTTTATCGTTCCAGGAGATTCAACAGTAGAAACATATTTTTCAGTTTTCTTCACCAAAGAGGAAAGAGGATTTTGAGATTATTTTTTCTACTTATCCAATTTACTTTTGATTGCTTTCTTGGAGTTTGTTAAGAGTTTATATTTTCTTAGCAGTCATCGAGTTATTTTAGGTCGAAAATAACACAGGATTAGAATGATTAGATATTTAAATATCACGTTTTTAACCAATAAAAATAACCCATGTATTTGAAAACTGTTGTATTTAAAATTCAAACTTGGACGAGATTATATCCATAGGTATAATAAAAACTTCAAATTTTTGAAATAAACCTTAAGAATATACACACTCCATACGCCAAAACTCAATTCAATCATTCAATAAAATTACTACAAAAACGGTAACTCAAATTTCAAGAATTTTCAATAACATTAATATATCTTTCATCGTGAAATAGATGAATAAAATAGTGCACTACGCTACCGTTCACTCGCTCCACCTCAAAAGCCAGTTCACAGAATCGTCAATCATCTCAGTCAGGAACAATTGAGGCTAATTTCCTTAAGGAAGTAATTACCGTCTCTTTCCATGGATGTCAAACGTTTATTATACTTCAGAAAGGACAACAGCTTTAACAAATAAAATAATGTTGTTAAGGAATCAGTCGTTTTATTTTTTTATCATAAATACAGTACAGAAATAATTCAAAATATAAACATAAACAAAATAAATATCAATGGTTCGACTGTTTTATTCGTAGGAGATGTACTCCTACGAATAAAACAGAACATTACTTATCTGTCTTACCGAAACATTTTTTTTCTAATTCTAAAGGTCTAGAAAAATCTGTTATTCTTAATCAGTTGCATCTTTGGCAATGTGTGCATGAATTTTTATAATGGTTAGTTGAGTAATATAAGTATTTTAATATTATACTAGCTGCCCCGGCAAACGTCGTTTTGCCATAGTTTTTTTTTTAAGGATGGGTGACCCTTACCATTTAGGGGGATGAAAAATAGATGTTGTTCGATTCTCAGACCTACTCAATATGCTCACAAAATTTCATGAGAATCGGTCAAGCCGTTTCGGAGGAGTTTGGCAACTAAAACTGTGACACGAGAATTTTATATATTAGATAGATTACTTTAAATACCTTTTAAATAATAATAAATTTAATTTAAGTAACTTATTTGCTAATAAACAATTGTAGTATGAAAACATAACAAACATAAAAACCAACTTTGACCTATTTAATATTAAGTTTAGACTATGTCACCATTTTCCAAAAATCATTGAAAAAGTAGTAGGCAGGGTGTAGAACATAATCTATGAAAGTTTAAGTTAGGCCAGGATCACGGTTCACCTGCGGTGGTAGCGGTGATTGTCACCGGGACGAAGTGATTGCCTTCCTTTGAAAAAGACACGAACGGGTTATAGTGACATCACCTCCGACTGGAAGCGAATTTATTGAAACTCTGTCTGAATATAGGATATATTTTTGATTTAAAATTTTACGAAATCATCCGATTGTATTTCAGTAACCTAATTTTCTATATGTTTGATATGTAAGATCATATGAAGACATTTTTTTTCTGTTTTTACTAAATATAACTCGGACATTCTGGAGGCTACTGTAGCCAATATATTAGACAGGCACATAATGTGACATTGAATGACCCACAAGGTCTTAATTTGATATATTGCAGTAGTGTATTTAATAACAAAAATATAATGTATGATTTATATATAAATTAAGATTAACTTTAAATGAATTTTGTGTCAAAAGTGAACAACAATCACCAATCACACTTGTAGGTAAATGACTTGTCGATACTTTTTTCTGTGATCTTAAGAAAGATATCTGCAAATTTAGAGGCACAAGAGCGCTGCCATTTTTAAGTCCTCCCTTAGAATTGAGTAAAAGAGAGTTTCATCTTCAGTAACCTCACCTCACTAAAGTAGTGCTTTAACACAGTTTCACTAAAAGTAGTGTTAAAATACTACTTTTAGTGAAGCTAGACTGTATGGGAGAGCCATGCTTCGGCATGAATGGGCCGGCTCGACCGGAGTGATACCACGGCCTCACACAAAACCGGTGTGAAATAGCGTTTGCCCTGTGTTTCACCAAGTGAATGAGAATACCGGTGACCCATACCTCAACCCCCTCCCCACATTACTTTCCCTACCCCTCAAAGGTCGGCAACGGACTTGTGATGCTTCAGGTGTTGCAGGTATCCACGGGCGGCAGTAATCACTTACCATCAGGTGATACGTCTGCTCGTTTGCCCCTATTCCATAAAAAAAAGCTGTGGTGTCAATACGGTCAAGTAAGCCTGATTGTGCTTATACATGACTATCCCATGCTCATCTTTACATAAAAATTTTGAAATTAACAAAATACGTTACTTTAGAATCTCTGTTGGCTAACAGACAACATCCCATCAAAATACAAGTGTAAAATCTGTAAAACATTAAAAATAATTTTCACAATTTCGAAGTACGAAATATGAAAATAGAACAATACCAAAATGACTTTAATATCGGCGCAGAAATGCCACCCTCAAAGATTTAATTATCAAACCATTGTCATCAAACAGCCTGCTTGTAAGCAATTTTCACATTCAAAATATAATATTTCCTCAATCATGAATTAAATATCTACGAAGAGCATAACAGCCAATCTCGTTGAAGATTTTTTATTAAGTTAATGGAAAACGAAGCTCTTGTTGAACGAACTAATCTGGGGCAAAGAGGGGTGGTTATTAAAAAAAATCTCGTCTGGTATAACCTACATTGATATGATAAGGAAATTGTTCTTTAAAAAGTCGTTCTTCAATATTACACACATTTGTCTTTCAATAGACCATTGGAGGAATAAAATTTGTTTGAAAAATGTTCTAAAACTGAAAAGAACTACTGTTTTTTTATTGAAATGAGGACTGTTTTTATGATCTATTAAGTTGCAATGACTAACTTATTATCGGTTATTAATAAAAAGTAACGGCAAAGATTAAAAACGACAATTTAATATTCCAATACACATTGTTACTAGCTGTGAAATATTTGATGTTTTTTGTCTTTTTCTTCTTTCGATGAAAAATATTGAAAAGTTGTGATAAAATTAATGTTAAAAATATTAAAAAAAGTAGATGACATTAAATGGGGACCTCAAATAACAAAATACGATCTCCACGTTTTTTGTCTTTACTCCGATCAATATGAATCAAAAAAATGACACTTGATTGTCAAATATTTACAGGTGCGTTCAGAAATTTGTCTTTTTTCATAGCTGTAGTATGATCTTTTTAGCCTGTTTTGTTGGAATGAAAAACAATTCTGTTTCGGAAAAAAAAAGTGTCAGTTGGTTGTCGGAAAAATAAAGTTTTGGGTTTTGTTCACATTTTACACAAATAAATGTAGATGATAAGAAGTTAATCGGGTCACCTAGTTCTGTATATTGTGTATAATTTAGCATACACAAAGCAGCAGTACTCGCATATATAATATAAAAATCACCGTGATGTCAACACACAAAATCGACGTTTTATATGAATTTGAAAAGATATTGTCATCGAGTGGTATATATTAAAATTTTTAAGACACCGCAATAAGTACAAGGGAATTGTTAATAACTGGCCGCTGTAGCGAATAATAAAAAAAACGTAGCGTATCAAATACAGCCGACGAGCAACATTCAAATCAGAGCAACTGCAGATTACACCGTCAAAGTTTGCGTGTTGGGTTAAGAACTGATAGAACTGGCATTCTTATTTATTTACCATTAAAATAAAATTTTACATTTAACTTACAGGTTCATGGCAAACTATAATGGAGTAGATTAAAAAGTCGTAAAGTTAAGTAATCATAGTCAGGTCAGTCTGTCAGTCTATCCAAAACTGGCACGTAAAAAATGGAAATATAAGTGATTCATAAATTCCTGTTCAATATTACTTTGTCGGTTTTGTAGTCATTCACGATACTGAGGTACTTTGGTTTGTGGGGTTTGATGGCAATCGCTCCGACTAATATATTTAAATCCCACTGCATTGTAGTAGAATTAGAGCTAACCGAAACCAAGTTCGGAAAAAATATTTGAAGGAATAAGAAACATTTTGCTTAAATATATATTTTTTTCTTCAAATATTAATTAGATGACAGTATTATGACTAAACATTGACTTTCTATTTATTCAGAAAGTTTTGATGTTCTTCTTAGCTGAAATTAAGCCTTCCTTTAGTTGCAAACAAATATTTAAGATATCTACTAAATAAGTAAGAAAGTACGCTCAAATATTCTTAATCATTATTTTGAATGAGCTTTCTATTCGTATTTGAAAAAGACATTACGAGAAACTTTCACATCTTAACAAGAATCTTTCGCTAGAATATACAATATTTCTATTACTGGTTGACTCAAAACACGATTCGAAATGTGTAAAATATATAAAACTGTAACTAGAAACATTTTTAACCTTTCTTTACGTTAAATTAATATCTGTTTATAACCGACTTCAAAAAAACTCTCAATTCAGCGGTATTTTTTTTTATGTTTGCTACCTCAAAATTTTCGACTGGGTGAACAAATTTTGATGATTCTTTTTCATTTGAAAGCTGGTGCTTAACCTGTGGTCCAACTTTTAAAGGACTTTCAAAAAGAAGAAGGTTCTATGTTACACTGTGTGTATTTTATTTTTAATTTGGTTCGTTTCTTGAAGTCAGTTTTTTGCAAAAAATTTAGAATAATATTTAAACCATTTCTTAGATTTTGTTTAAAGAAATAAAGTTCGGATTTTCCGACAGCAGCTAGCTCTAGTAACGGTTATTATAGACCAGGTGAGCTGAAAGTTTCCAACCTCAACGTGAAGATAGCAGTACTTGTTAAAAGAAACCAGTGAACGTAGTTGTGCATCTTTGCATTTGCATTATGCATCGCTGGAAGAAGTAAAATATGTAGGAAGTGCAAGGTGACTGTTTTTTTTTATGGAATAGGGACAAACGGGCAGACGTGTCGCCTGTTGGTAGGCGATTAAAGCCGCGCATGGACACCCGCAACACCAAAAGCGTCACAAGTGCGTTGCCTGCATTTGGGATAGGGGAGGAGTGTGGGGGAGGGAATGGGGGTATAGGCCTTCGGTATCCTCACTTATTCGGTGAAACATAGCGCTAGCGCTGTTTCACACCGGTTTTCTGTAAGGCTGTGGAATCACTACGGTCAGGCCGGCCGTTTCATGACGAAGCGAGGCTCTCTCACGGAGAGAGAAAAAGTATGTTGCATAATATCGTTTAGGCCCGGAAACTTTTAAGGCCACCTAGTATATGGTCTGCTACCAATATACGCTGCATTCAATTATATACCTTATATCTCTTCTGTCTGAAACTTCAAAATTTTCCATTTTCCATTCTAAATTCATCGATAGCTGGCAATAGACTTATTTTTACGTGATTAGTATCAAATAACTTTTGGCAAATTTGGTTGTTTAGTACATCATCATCATCAGTCTATTGCTGCTGGACTGCTGGATATAGGCGTCACTCAAGGACACCACAGAACTCAGTCTGCTGCTTTCTACTTTCAGTCGCCTTTATGATTTTTTTGTCTTTATTTTTTTAGTTAATCATCTACAAAGATACAGGTAATTCAAGTTTATTTTGCTTTTCCTTTTTGCTTTGAAATATTGCTGAGTCAATTGCCGTAAATTCTAATACTGTAGTATTTAACCCAATTAAACGATACCAACCCCGCAGTGCATTCAACTGTCACCAACTTTTGGGTGATCGCCAAGGCTAGTATATTAGGTCGTACTAACTTTAAAATATAAATAATACTAAATATATCATATCGAAATTTTCTTCTTTATTTTTCTTAACTTAGTAGAAAATTTCAGTTAGAATAAATATTGCATCGAGCTTTAAAGACATTTTCTTTATATGTGTGTCTGTATCAATTTATGTACTAGTATATACTACTAAATTATACTTGTGTACAATACCTTTACACATCACTCTAGTTATCAACCTAATACCTTTACACATCACTCTAGTTGTCAAACTAATACCTTTAAAACAGGCTATTCTTGTATTTGTATAAATCTAAATCTCGGGAACTGCTCCAACGATTTTCATAAAATTTTATATGCAAGAGGCTTCGGGGGCGATAAATCGATCTAGTTAGCATTCATTTTTAGAAAACTTACTAAAAAATATCGAGCAAAGCTCTGTCATTCAGGTACCTACTATATGACTATAAACATAAGAACAAGTATTATGTATATAGTAGAATATATGTATATAAAATAAGAAGGTATATCGACTAGTCTCATTTTAGTTTGACATGTCTGGCTATAAAAGTGACCATTGAACTTTTTTCACACTACATTTCTAGGCGTTCAGCCAAGTGGCTCCTTGATATTGACAGTGATAAATGTATTTTTCATGATAAAAATATTTCATTTTGAATGCCGAAAAACATTGCGTAAGTTTTCACTTGGAAATAAACCCGCGGAAACAAAACCGCGGAATACTGATATTTATTTAATCGTTTAGAACATTCGCTTGTGACGTATCGTTAAGGATAAACTTATTATTGGAAGACTGAATAGCAATTAGATAAAATCGCTCATCAGGAATTATTTTTATTCCAGAAAAAGGTAGATATATACTAAGAACATAATAAGAATTACAATATTAGTACTTGATTTAAGCATGGTCAGTGACAGTGGGATGGACGAGAGTGGGAAAATGATGAATTAGGCTGGTTTAATTGAACATTGCAACTAAAATTATTATTTTTACTTCATGTAAATGGGACTTTTTGTGTAAAGGTATTTTTTCAATGCTTTTCACCGGGTGAATTAGGTTACGGAACTTTAAATAAATCCCTCCTTCTGGAAAAGAAGACCCATAAGGGAACATGCAATTGTTTCTCTCGAGGTGCATATGGTTATGCCCGGTAGTAATCTCTTAATATAACGTGTTGCCCAAATGCAAGAGTCTTGATCTTGGTCTTGCGCAAGAGTCTCGCAATTACCTATTAGCTTATTGCTATTTATTAAATGTTGCTTTAGATCTTAGAATAACTTAACAGTTATCAATCTAATCTCTAGTTATCAATTCTAGTTATCAATCTCTAGTTATCAATCTAATACCTTTACACATCACTATAGTTATCAACCTAATACCTTTACACATCACTCTAGTTATCAACCTTATACCTTTACACATCACTCTAGTTATCAACCTTATACCTTTACACATCACTCTAGTTATCAACCAAATACCTTGACACATCACTATAGTTATCAATCTAATACCTTTACACATCACTCTAGTTATCAATCTAATACCTTTACACATCACTCTAGTTATCAACCTTATACCTTTACACATCACTCTAGTTATCAACCTAATACCTTGACACATCACTCTAGTTATCAAAATAATACCTTTTGAACTAGCAACACTTATATTTATAGAAATCTAAATCTCGGGTACTGCTCCAACGATTTTCATGAAATTTAGTATGCAAGAGGTTTCGGGGGCGATAAATTGATCTAGTTAGCATTCATTTTTAGAATAACTTAACAGGACTGTTTAGACGTGTCTCAAAAGTGTTGTTAACAGAACGTTTAATAAATAGCAATAGGCTTATAGGTAATTGCAAGACTTGGGGGTCTCTTGCGCAAGACCAGGTAAGGCCGCACAAATGCTTGTTTGGGATCTTATACCACATAAAATACTTCATCCGAAAATTTCTGTATAAATATTTTGGACATCTATCACACAACGCCATCTAGTCTCAAGCTAAGCAGAGCTTGTGTTATGGGTACTAGACAAGTGATACAAATACATATATACTTTTTTTTTGTAAATACATTCTTATTATACATAGAAAACACCCAAACTCCGAAACAAATATTTGCAGATCATAAAACCATTTGGTCCGACCCGGGAATCGAACCCGAGACCTCACGATCAACAGTCGCATACGCCAACCGCAAGCCCAACGAGGCAGTCTCACAAAATATTTCAACATACAACTCAATTGATTCGTTCAACTTCAAGCTTAGATAAAACAGAATTCACATTTTAATTTGTTTCGCCAATATTAAAAATATTTTTTGCTCTACCAATCCTGCAGTTTCATAACAAAATAACGCATCAAATGAAAACATTTATACCTCAGTCGTGCACAGTAAAGCATGAAATACACTTACGGGAAACAACACAAATTGAACCTTATAAACATTCAGAATATATTCGATGTGACATTTTCCCAAGCTATGAAAAACTAAAGTTGATGCTATCAATATCCATCATGTGGGAACTAAATTAAATTGCTGTAACGTCCAATCTAAAATCCCTGGGGGCCACCTCTGTCATCCCCATGTCTCTACAACGGCACGTTTTATTAAAACTGCAAAAACGGACAGTCTCAAACAAGGGTTAAGTACAAAATGATGACTTTATGCCCGCTGGTCGCAGTACTGTTACACCGGATTACGGCCCTCAGCGTCAAATATTGACTTTTACCTTCAAAACAGTTATTGGAGAACCCTGAATGGGAAATAAGGTCGTGACCGGTGGCAGTTTATTTTTTTACGAGGCGTTTACAGATTGGGACAGATATGAAATACTTTTTATAAATATTACTACTTTTTAATTTTCCGGTGAACATGGCTTTAAGCAAGTAGTTTGGAAGGTTAATTTTGCTTACACAGCAATTCACTTTCATTCTTACACGTAAACAAGATTTGATATTTATATTTGCGTAATAGTTGTACATAGAACGTAGTACCAACTTACATTTTAAGAAATTTCATACTGTCCTAATTTAGATTCATAAGTATCAAGTAACGAATCAAGGATCATGTAGTAAATTGACTTATTTTTTTGAAATACTAAATGTTAACAATGTATTATTGAATTAGTTTTTAGTATTTTTTACTTTCTATTGAAATTGTATCTAAGTAAATGTAACCAACATCTTTGTAGGTGAAATATCGCTAAATGCTCTAGTATCAGCTCCCCCCTTTGGCTATTTAGAACAGAAAATAATATAAATCGTCGATCGTCAGAATATTTGCGATTGGCAATTATTGACTTGTTCTAAACAGAGATGATAAGATATTCACTTTGCATTCTCTACAGCTTGTATCACTGGTGATACCAGACATTTCAAGATATACATGACCTTATAAGTTTCCATAAAAGAACGTGTTATCAACTAAATAGTGTGTAGGACTGTGATTCCGGAGTTTTAGGCGTTGATGAGTAGAAGTAGTCACTTAGATCTGATGATCTTTTTTGCCTTCAAAATATCAGCGACTTTAGTTAAAACCTTAAATGAAGTGGATATAGGGTTAAGAGGAAGTGTTAACTCTAGTGAATTAATTCAGATCAAAACTAAACTTCCTTGGAACAGAAATATAAAACAAAAGAATGAACATGAAAATATAAGACATGAAGAAGAAAAATCACGCTGGAAACATACATTCCACATCAGTGTACAAAAATATTCAAGACATGTTTTATATTTTCCATTGAACCCCGAAATGCGTTCGCGAGCGTATCATATAACGGACCCTAAAATGAAAACGATGATCTACCATTTTTACCACTCTAGTTCAGAGGATTCAATATCTTTTTTGCTTTAGAGTTGCTAGCGCAAATTTGTGAGTGAGTATGATAAAATGTGTTGTAATTTTTGTAGTTAGATCAAACAGCGTAACCTTTTGTCTTTTTTTTTTAGAAAAGCTGTCTTTGAAGTTAAAAGTGTCAAATCTATCAATCAAATAAATCGTTAATAATTCAAAATTTGGAGTTTCATCAATAAAAATGATTTTATACGTTTACGCAAGTTAATTAGAATGAGTTAAAGCGACAACAAGTCAATAAAAGTATAAAGAGTTTACTTAATTGCATTCTGATCTTTGATGCAAAACGCAGCTGACGTTATTCCATTCTTTATTCTTCTTTTACTTCCGCATTATGAGCAGAACAACTGTGTTTTTTTCTTTCAGTTTTAATACTGATGTACATTTTACTACCTTCAAAGTAACTTCAATGACTTGAAATAAAAATAGAATAAAAAGCGCTTTTGATTAAAGATAAGGTTTATGTAGAGGTAGCCAAAAGTATTTAAAGTTTATGTTGCTTTGTTTGTTGTCTATTCGCCATAAATTATGTCAATCAAGAAGTTTTAATTTCCACTATTTATAAACACAACTAGCTGACCCGCTCAACTTCGTTTGCGTCTGTCCATAAGAAATATTTTTTCCCCATTTTCCCAAAATTTTCTGTCTATACCCGGCTCCTATTAGTCGTAGAGTGATGTAAAATAGCCTTAAACCTTCCTCGCTAAATGGGCTATGCAACAAAAAAGGAATTAGCAAAATTGGTTCAGCCGTTCACGTGCGATGTCGTGACCAAGGCAAATAGGGATTCATTTTTATATATATAGATATTGAATTTAATAGAGTTGTAGTTAATTTAATGGCTCAAAGTATTTATTTATAACAAAACTTATGGCACTTGTTGTACCATGGCAGACTAAATGCAATGAGGCATTTTCTAACAGTCGACCTACAGGTAATGAAATTAAGATGCAGTAGGTGCAAAGAAATTGCGTTTTACTTAGTACATGGCGATTTGGTAAATCAGAAATAATAAAATTAGTCTAGCATTTCCATTAGTAAATTATGGTCAACATGTTGGCCTAATCCTAACCCAAGTAACGACTTACCCAAACTTATGATGATTTAGGGATAATAAGTACTCAGTGCATATTATGCTACGTTGTTAGTTTTTATGACGTACACTTATGTCAAAATATCGTAAGAGGGTTAAAATTTATATGACTAAGGGTTACTTATATTTATGCATGTCCTTGTGATGAATTATTAAGAAGACGGTTTATTCCCACTTGTGACACTATTGCATGGATGTCGTTAGAGGGAATTAAGGGAATAAACTACACAAGACAACAGCGATATAGGAGAAGGGAAATTTGAAATAAACAATGGATATACCAACGAGTCCTGAGACTTTTTAACCAACTTCAAAAAAAAAGAAGGAGGTTATCAATTCGACTGTATTTTTTTATGTTTGTTACTTCCGATCTTTTGACTGGGTGAACCGATTTTGACGATTTCTTTTTTTTTTGTGAAACATCTGAAGGAGCGGGTAAACCTGATTTTTGCCGTGGCGAGAATTGCCCTGGCGACGCTTCGCCCCTTCGCCTTACTGAAGTCACTGATAGAAATAATTGAGTTGTCGCGATTTCAAATAAATGAAAAAAATCTCAATTTTCGTATTTAATAAAAATGAATATTAATGTAATAAACAGTCATTATAACCTATACAAAAATATTCCGATGTTTCACATCTGCAGGGCGTCTCGAGACAGCTCACTTTTTGTATTTGAAAGTTGGTGCTTCCACTGTAGTCCCATTTTAATGTGGTCTAGTTCTGACAATGCCATCAATCAGAAAACCATAAAAAGTCTTCAATTTGCATGAATTATGTATGCGACAAACTGACGAACAACTCAATATTACGCTAACCGATTTCGATGATTCTTTTTGATTTGAAAGCTACTGCTTCCCGTGTCCATTTTAGTTTTGTCCAGCTCTTGAAGTTAAAATTTTATATAGTATGATATTGTTATCTCTGTACCCTTATATTCATCTACATCTTGGCATAAAAAATATCTACGAAGATATAAAAATATCACAAATTGAGACACGGATCAGTTAAGCACGATAAAAAAACTGGAAGCCGGAGGGGTTTGTGTTTACGAACGGACGTAATAAAGGTTATTACAAAATTTCAATTAAAAATCGACAATCTGTTTGTGTTTAATGGATTAGGACTGAGAATTGTAAGATTTGAGTGATCTCAACTCATCTTGTCAGTGATAGACAGATACAGTTATTGGTGTTTGTATTTCAAAATGACTTGAGAATTTCAGATGGGTGCTTTTTTTTCTAGCCTAAGTTAAATGGTTAAGTAACTCTGACATTGTCTGTCTCTGTATAGCGATTTTTTTATCGTTAGTAAAATTAGTGTCGTTTGCGGTATTTCGATCGCCTGGAGACCGGAGAAAATAAGAATGTTATTTTTGCTTGAAATACCTTGTCCACCTAATTATGAAGAGGTATTTATATTTGACCAGCCATTTATGACTCTAAAATTGTATGAGCTAGCAGGACCTAATAATAATTGTATGACGAATACTTTCAAAATCTGAAATCTGTGTTAATGAGTGTTGACTGATAATCAAAATCTTTTGAGATTACCTATATTTCATTCGAGAAAACGTAAACAAAACCCGTTTTGTATCTGAGAGTATTATTGTTAGTAAAATGACAATTACATAATGTGTCGATGTTGGGTACAACGTTCAGTTCTGAAAATTGGTACTGGGTAGGATATGTCCACAGTCCATCTATATACCGAATACAAAGCAAGCCCTCGTAAATATTAAATGAGTATATTTATATATTGAGCAGGTATTTTACAGAAAATCACATGCATATATTAATCTGTACCTTTAATAACTAATGTAATATCAATACATCACTGCATGAGCTGAACTATTTTTAATTTTAGTTTTTATTTGTGATTTTTTTCATACATAAAAACTGAACTTTGTAAATTACCCTTGTATTTTTTTTTATTTATTTCCTCATGTCAGCCGAATACATCCAGCATTAAAAAATGTTTTCATTTCTATTTTAAATCGTTCTTCAACGTTTCATGACAAAATTCGGACAAATTTTCTAAAATAATATTAAAAAGTTATATAATGTTAAGGGTAAAGTATAATTTATTAAGTTTGAATAAGTTCATTAAAGTGGAATTATTCTACCGTAGTTAGAGTTTAGAAGTCAAGAATTAGTTAAATTAATTCAAGTTTTGCCCTCATCTCTATAGCTATTTAATTATAAGACTGTGTAGATATTGAGTAAAGAAAATAAACTTTGTTTCTTCAGTAAATGTGAACTATTTGTTCACGTTTACTGGAAACAGAATTTACAATTTGTTACTATGTAGCCTCTCCGTGTGATGAAATAGGAATACAGATTATCACTACCCCAATTGATCTCATGGTCTTAAAAGGTGACTAAAGATTCAAACTACGCCAAACAACATAACTGCAGAGGAAAGGAAAAGCCTATACCAATCTGTCTGGCCAGCAGGCTTAAGCCTCCCTTCTTTGGGGAGACATAATAATAATAATTAAAAAAAAAAAAAAAAAAATTCCGGACATCTAACACACAACGCCATCTAGTTCCAAGCTAAGCAGAGCTTTTATTATGGGTGCTAGACAACTGATATAAATACATATATACTTTTTTTTTTTGTAAATAAATACATATTATATATACAAACACCCAAACTCCGTAGCAAATATTTGTAGATCATGCAAATATTTGGTCTGACCCAGAATTTGAACCCGGAAGCTCAAGCACAGCAGTCGCATTCACTACCACTGCGCCGTCATTACACTCATATATGACAAGGAATAGATTGTTAAAGGCTTGTAACACGTCTAAGCTGCCTACTAATTTACAACGGTCAAATGAGCAGGCTTCGCTCTCCACAAGCGTTAAATATTTGTTTCACTTTACTTCACTATACGCTATAAGGGCGGTACGCATTCTGAGTAATACGATCATATGAAAAAAATCTCGTCGAAAGATTAACATCAATGATATATTTCAAAGGCATCTAATATATGTTTTACGAAAAGTTTTCAGCTGTGGACTGGTAGCCAAATAGGTATAGAAAACCTCACGGTCCACCAAACATAGTTTTAAGTCTAATTTCAGTACTAGCTGATGCAATCTCGTCTGAGTCTCTTATTGCCCGTTATAAAACGTTACAGTGCACAATTGTCAGGACTTTTTTTAGATCTTTAAAGGGGAACAATTCTTTCTTACATTGTTTTGATGAAACTGTAACTGATTACGCAGCGCACGCAATGAAGCACGCAAAAAGAATATATTATATTCTCCGTTTTTGCAACACACCTTGGGGTGACTTCTCCACGTCAATCGTTTATCCAAGTAGTATGCCATCTGCCACGATAAACGGATCACTTTATAGGGCCCAAAAGGACAGTCTGGCCTGGTGGTAGGTCCTTGCCCTGTATCACGTCCTGTGCTTAGCGAGTTTGTGGTCCGAGGGGCGGGACCTCGACAAGCGCCTTCTTCCAGTACCAGGTCTTCCAGGTAAAAAATCTGGTATTGGTTTTTTCTGGCCTGTCGAATTATATGATTGAGGATAATAATAAATGAAAATCATATTTATTATAGGAAATATTAGATGATATCAATATTTAAGTAAATATAATATCCTGTCATTGATTGTTATATTATAAAACCTGTTTGGAGTAGCAATCCCAAACAGATTTTATACTTGCCCTTCAAACCTTATCATGATATTAAAATGGGCAGCTTCAACCGAACTCACCATTTATCATTCCTAATATTCCGGTTCAGCAACATTTCTAACGATCAGTTGCACTCTACATAATATCCCATCCATCCTAAAATCAGCGTCTTCCGCACAAATACGTTCCGCGTTTTATACGGTAATGTAATTCCATATTTCGTCCGTGACCTTGGAATCCATTTTACGACCGGTTCCGTACATGCCTACGTAATATCTATACTATGTATGGCTGTGAACTATGAACTTGTCCGTAACCATGGGTAGTCGGAGTTAACCTATCGTGAGTACCTGTAGTGTAAAGAATTATATTCCCATAATTAAATACAAGTTATGTAGCTATTAAGGGACTTGGTAGGTATTCCTACGTCAAATATTTTTAAATCAATAGAATTTACACATATCTAAGCCTGACCAGCTATGTCAGCATATTTCAGATATCAGTATATTATCGACAATAGTAGTTAGACATTCATTATCTATTCACTATTAATAAGACGAGGTTAAATGCAGTGTATTGATATATTTTAGTATATATAATTAGCTGTAAGGGTATAGAAAACATGACGACACCATGTAATCATAGAGTATTATGGAGCCTTGGCTCCGGCATAATAAATACAACTCCCAACATTAGACCTCGCCGTTGCTAATTCTACGTACCCATGAGTTCTCAATAGTGGGATTATGTATTTATATTATACTTATATCATAAGTTCGTCCAGGTGAGGTGTTCGACCTCAGCCTCTTCCAGTTACTACAGTTTTGTTTTCACATTGAAATCAATAGGTATATACGAGGATTCTTTACACCAATCTAACTTTTTATGAATTCATCCTTAAAAGATTTGAAAGTGGTGTGGTGTGATTTAGGTGTACTCACGTAAAAGAATCTCGCCATATGTAAATGGTACTCGTAATTTGTAATGGTGGAAGTCGAAAATAGCAAACGGACAATTTGCTCTACTTAAGCTCTCCGCTAAACAAAAGCAGCTAAACTTTCATCAGCAAGCAATCCATACCAGCTTTATAGACTGAAGTGTTATGTAATAATTCCTGAAATCATAGTCTAACTCACAACTACACTGGAATATTATCTCTAAAATGTTTTGAAGTTAAAACTATCACCAGCAACCAACACAAATATTATCAAGCGCTATTGTTGCTTAGAAACAATTGCAACTTCAGCAGTGTCGTTCGGGTATTGACAATCAGACTTCGTATTACACATAATCACTTTCAACCGTCACCACACTGTAAAACTAACTCGTATTCCTATAGCTTGAAAATTCTAGCGACGCAGCTATTGAATTATCCTCTCCCAGAAGACCAACCTAAAATGACCGTATTCGTGCTGTCGTTGTTCGTTGGCGAGAGTTAGACCGGAGGCCTAAAGATGCAGAAGCATATCAATGGGCTGCCATAGTGTGGGTCACCATACTGCATTTAAAATGAGTTCGTCGACCACTACTCTTGAATTCTGCTCATACTTTCCATTACGCATCACACAAAAATGTTGACAATTTCACCATCTCCACATACAGCGCAACAGCAACATGCTACAGCGTCATCGACCAGAAATACACCGAACTACGGTGTGACGTCACGACACAGAGTACACAACAATACCAATCCTGAATCGCGCTATAAGATTTCTCGCGCCGATTAACATATATACAACTTTCCAACATCAACCGTTGGGTAGTGGCCCGCCAGGTATGATCACCTCGCCTGGTCGGAGGAACCTCCCTTTGTGTTGGAGGGACATGACACTCGTTTCTCCACAGTTTAACAATATGGCGTTCTAGAATGAAACCAGAACCAAATGGAACGAATTATCATATAACATTTTAAGTATAGTTCAAACAAATGGTAGGTTCTAATACGTAAGGTATTTTATGGGTGATCCAGTTCATACCTTTACATTTTATACCGTATCGTAGTCTGGCTAAAATATTATTTATTATTGGATTATTTTTATGGTTTCGTTCGTCGGTGACAAAGTACCATTACCAACGTTTTTATAGCGACAGCTCGTAAATAGACAATGAACTTGAATGTCCTTTGTAATTTATATAAGACAAGGACAGATTTACCATATAACAGACATATTTATTGAAATATATAAGCGAAGCTTTTTTATATTTCATCTGACGTGAAATGTGGCTGAACCAGGGCAGGCGACTCTCCTGCACTTTGTCTGCAATTTCACGGATACGTAGGCAGTTTCTTACACGATTAATAAATTATCTATATATATACTAGCTGTCCCGGCAAACGTCGTTTTGCCATAACTACTAATAAATTAAAAATTAGTTAAAAAAACATTGTCCAGCGGACAAAATTGTGAATCTAAACCATTCCCAGATCCCCTTGAACACACACAAAAAATTTCATCAAAATCGGTCCAGTCGTTTGAGAGTAGTTCAGTGACATACACACTCACAGAAGAATTATATATATAAAGATACAAGAGGCAAGTGACTGACTGACCAACATACCCAGAGATCAACGCAGAGTCCAAACCGCTGAACCTAGAATCCTAAAATTTTGCATGTTGGTTCTTTATATAACGTAAGTGAGCACTTGAGCACTAAGAGAGGAATTTTTGAAATTCCACCCTTAAGGGGGTAAATCAGAGGAAGAAAGTACATGTATATGTATATTTGAATTTTCTATCGTTTCAATTGCTTTTATATGTCGTTAAATGAATATTGGAATAAGAACAGATTGGTCAGCTTACTTTAGGTACTTCAAAGATACGTTTTACTTATTAATAATTTTAATTCCCATTTATTAATCATAATTACACACAATTAAACAGAACACTATAAAAGTAGGGGTATTATTTATTTTATTTAACTTGTAGCGACACGCCACAAGTCAAATATAATAAATAATACCACCAATTAAGGTGTTAATGCCATACCTTATTTTATGTGTGTAAATAGTGCTTGCGCTGTGTTTCACCGATTGAGTGAGGATACCAGAGGCCCATACTCCACTCCACCCCCTATCTCACCCCCCATCCACCAAAGGCCAGTATGTACTTGTGATGCTTCCGATCTTGCAGGTGTCCATGGACGAAGGTACTCGCTTACCATCAGACGATACGTCTGCTCGTTTAGCCGCTTATTCCATAAAAAAAACTTTAATCACTAGCTTTTGCTCGTGGCTCCGTCCGTGTTTATCGTGGGTCTGCTATCGCAATAATAAGTAGCCTATGTCCTTCCTCAAGAATTAAACTATCTCCATGACAAATTTCATTATAATTGGGGCAACAGTTTAGCCATTAAAGCGTGACAGACAGACAGAGTTACTTTCGCCTTTATAATATTACTACGGATTATTATAAACTTAAAAGATTGACTAGCTTTCTATTTTTTGTTTAAAGTCTGATCATGTTATTTAAACTTATTGAGTTTGTCTATCAACAGCTAGAGATTTTAACGCATCTATCACTGTCGACTTATCTAAAACAAGAAACCCTTTGCTAGTAGTTTTAGAAATAAATAATTATAGATTTGCTTAAGGTTTTTACTGTCCATAACATTGTATTCACATGATAAAAATACAGCTAAATTTAGTTTCATTTCTATTAAATAAATAAAATAACCATCTGTTTACGTTTTGACAGTGTCATTCACTATAAAGGAGGGAATTCATGTGACACTTCTAAAATCTAATAACTTCTTAAGTTTGTAAAGGACCGTTTTTTGTTTTTTCGAAAGACGATCCCCATTTCATCTCATCCATATTTTATATATTTTTTAACATTAATTTCATCACGACGAAGACTTTAAGACTTGAAGACTCATGATCTGAAAACTATAAATACTTGACATTGGCAGAAATAGCTGTGACAAGAGATCCAGGTGGTTGTCATTTCATCAAAGAAGAAGTTTGTAAAGACGGATTGAAAGTCCCCTTTTCATCTCATCCATATTTTTAAATTTTCAGCATTAACTTCATCACGACGAAGACTTGAAGACTCGACATTGGCAGAAATAGCTGAGCCGGCTGGTTGCCATCTCATCAAAAAATATACTTCTTAAAATTTATAAGCTTGTTGCAATGTTGCCAGTCTTTAGTGAACGCCACCAGTCAGGCGATTATGCAGAGGAAATGTTTTACGCTTGTATGTAGATTTTGTATATACATTTTTTTTTTCATTTTCTTTTTTGCAAATATTTATGTTAATTTTAAAGTAAGTTTCTTATCTTACTCATGTATTATAATTAGAATATACATTTTAATACATATATGGATATATATTTAACAACAAGTTTGTTAATTAAATAATCAATCTTTCAAACACACGTAATGTATATCATCTCATTTAATTTGTTTTCACCAAGACTAACTTCCAATTAGTAAACGTCTCCGAGGCACAAGGCTTCTTCTAATTGATGTTACAATGGAGGTATTAAGAAATGAAACATTCACAAATTTATTTAATAACTATTAAACGTACTTTAGTCATAACGACTTGGGGTATTTAATTTCAACTTGCTATCTTATTCACGTGATCTTCAATTCTCTGAACAAATTAATCAATTTAGTTCTGGTTTAATTAAAACAAAAAATATGCTCTCCGAGTGTTGACGGATTAAGATTACAAAGTGCTATTTTTTTTATGTAAGGTCTTCCAGAATGACTCTACTCTGCCTGATGGAAAGCATAAGGGGAATCCAAAAGTGGTGGTCACCACATCACTGTGAATGCAGACAATGCAACAATACAGCATGGCGATTCACACATTGCATTCACCAACGCAACACGACAGCCCGATCGCTGTCATTTTACGTTGATTTTCTATGCGAGGATAGTACCGCCCCGGTCGAGGCAGCCTGTTCGTGCTGAAATCAGCGTGGCTCTACAACCTCCAAAGTGACTAAGGGTTGTGATGTTGTCCTCAACATCACAACACAAAGAGGCCAGATGGACTAACCGGTTTTGCTCTATGCCATTTTCAAAGAATAAATTTTAAAAAAATGTTTCAATAAATATGCTATGTTAATACTGATAGCAAATGTATGACAGATTACTCACAATCATTTTCGATTTAATCTGCTAGTCTTATAGAGCTTTTGTACTATACTAAAAGCATTAATTTAGACTGAGTTATTAAAATTATTTTGAGTGATTTTTTTTGGTAGTCAGAGCGTTAGTGTTATGATTTTTTATTTTTTTTTTTATTTTTTATGTTTGACCCTGCCATAATGACTCTACTCTGCCTGATGGAAAGCATAAGCAGAATCCAAGAGTGATGGTCACCATACTGCGAACGCAGACAATGCAACAATGCAGTATGGTGACCCACACCATGGCGGGCTAGTGATGCTTTCGCATCATTGGGCCTCCGGTCTCGCACTCACCAACGAAACACGACAGCATGATCGCTGTCATTTTACGTTGATTTTCTGTGCGAGGGTAGTACCGCCCCGATCGAGCCGGCCCGTTCGTGCTGAAATCAGCGTGGCTCTACTACCTTGACTAGCTGCTGACTAGATGATAACTAGATTGCTGATAAACATGCGTTTATATTTTTAAATACGCACATGAGACTGGAGGCCTAAAGGTGCAGAAGCGTCTGAATATACCGCCAGATCCACGCTGGTTTCAGTACGTACGGGTTAGTTCACCGAAGACCAATCTAAAATGACAGCCTTTGTTCTGACGTGTTTCGTTGCTGAGTGCGGGATCGGAGACCCAATGATGCAAAAGCTCCTCAATAGGCCGTCACACTGTATGTCACCATGGTACATTGTCTGCATTTGCTATGAGTCTGGTGACTTTTGGATTCTGCTCATGCTTTCCATCCGGCAGAGTACAGTCATTTTGGCAGGCCTATATATGGAAAAATAAGACTTTACAAACAAATCTGACATTAATAAACTCCATAAAAACTCAGTTCATACCTTCAAGTCTGCTATTACATTATTGCACTTTAAAAGCTACAATATTCGAATTGAAAATTGCGACTATTTTACTAAAGTTAGTCGGCTCATTAGTTACGCTCTGCGAATCAATGGAATTGAAATTGAATCACTATTAAATTCATTCACAACTGAAAGTTTATGCTCAGTTTGGATAGGATATTTTAATAACGAATATTTTCATATTCAAGATTTGAACTGCAGTTATATTAATATTTTTCAATATAATAAATGTTTGTATGTAAATATGTATGTAAATATGTTATGATGAAAGTGGAAAACAGGTGAACCAATAAATAAATCGATACTTTATGAAAATTTGTACTGAACATAATAATATATGTATGTGTTGATTTAGACCCAGTCCCATTTAGTCGTAGAAATTTGAAGTAATTTATTTATTTAAATCGGCAGACTAATTGGCAGTGCATTTGCCATTCCAATCAATTTTAGTGTGTCTACTTTTGAAAGATAAGTACACTGAGGTTATATCTATACAAATAATCTATACATCTATTCAAATATATAAAATTGAAGTGTCTGTTTGTAATATTAAAATATTAACTTTTTACTAAATGTATGGACACGCGATACATATGCCAAAATAATATTTTTTGACAATTTTTCTCTGTCTGTAGGTCTGTCTGTCTGTCTGTCTGTTTGTTCCAACTAATCTCTGGAACGGCGGGACTGATTTGACGGGATTTTCACTGATAGGTAGCTGATGCTATAAGTAGTAACTTAAGCTACTTTTCTTAGAGTACCTTTGCCCCACGGCGTCACCCGCGTTAGAACAAGAAACCGCGGGTAACAGCACGGGACTTAGCTAGTAATCAATAAAATTAATCGCTATAATCATAACCGTTAACCTATTTATATTAAATTATCATATTACTGAATTTCTATAGAAAAATAAAACATACTTAAAATGTAATTCTTCCATTACGAGAATATATACCACTGACGTAATTAGCTGCACATTACATGCACCTTTAACATTGAGAGCACTATGTTTAACGGAAAACTTTTACCATTTTGTACTATTAAAATTATAGAAATAACTATCGTATCTATAGTTTTCGTAACATAGAACAGAGAATGAACTTCAGATATTGAAAAAAGTTAACTTCACTATCATGATCAATAAAACTGGTTGAGGTAGTTCATCTTACACTTAGATGTCTGAAACTATATATCTTTATCTAGTCATTCAACTCCTAAAACTACTTAAGCATGGCCTCTCAGTTCAGAATTAGCATTGCAACTGAGTTAGCCAATAAGTGTCCTGGCTACATGCCATGTTTAAGTTTTTCCCTACTAATTTAGAATGGCGGTTGTTTTTGTACTAAAAACAATATTATTTTACTATGCGCTTTGGCGCTAGAGCCAAATCAGTGTAACACTTTATACTGTGTTAGGCTTTCATGAACATACTTATCAAAACAGGTATAACACTTGAGGATACTGAAACAAAATTCTGTTCACTAGCACTGTTTAATCTTGTCCAGCAGTGCTACTTCCTTCTCGAATCTCCGCCTAAAGATATAAGCTAATTGCACCCGCAAATCAATCACTGCTGAACAGTTCAAACAGAGGCGAAATAGTTTTACGCCTACCTAATTTTTGTAGTGCTACCAACATTTTTTTTTAATTCTTATATGTTTTTGATTACTCGTATATACCGTGCGTGTAGATATTATAGTATAGTATAGTAGACTGCACGTTTGGCCTAGTGGTTTCAGCGGTCACTACGCCGCTTGCTACTGCGTCAAGTGTCGTAGGTACAAATCCCGTGCGGTACAAAACTTTGTGCGATCCACAAATGTTTGTCCCGAGTCTGGATGTTTTTTGTGTCCGTTTCTTGTATGTTTGTAAAGTCCCTCGCGACACAGAATATATATTCCTAATGCAGGAGTTGTCTTTTTAAACAAAAAAAAAAAACAAATATTTGGTTTGTATCAAATAAATGAAATGAGGAATGTCCACTCAAGATAAACCTATAAGGTTTTTAGGGGTGTTTTATGTTTATCAATGTTTACTGTTTTTCATATTTAAATAAAAAAAAACACATACTTACAAGCGTAAGTTTGGGGAGAGTGGAATCCGTCATTCACCGAAATCTACTCTCTTCTGGTTCTTCTGGTTCTACGAGTGCCGTTCACCAGACACTAACAAACACCGAAACTAATTTAATCCAATCACGATCCACCAAAAATTTCGACTGTTCTCGACCAATCTATATCTAATAGTGACATGACATTTTAACCTCTAAAACATGACAACTCAGGGTTGCCATTGCAATCGACAATTGCGTTTGGTTTCAAACAGCCACAGTATAAACTTACCTTTTGAATACTTTGGTCACATAGAGTTTAAAGGGGGATTCCGTTATCGTGCAACAAAGTGTTGGAATAATTTTCCAACACCATTTCGTAACCTACTTAGTAATAATGGTTTTAGGTCAAAAGTGAGGATATTATTGTTGTCACTGCAGAAATCCGGTGCTTCGTAGAGTTTATAGTGCTAAGTATGTTTCCCTTACTATAGTTTTCAATCTTTATATGTCCATCTTATATACATACCTTATGTGGTAATCATGCTTTGAATTTCAACCTACATTATGTTTAAATTGCTACAACTGTGAACGCGTCCGTGAGGTGTTATGTAGGGCTATAGCTGATAATCAACGCTATGATCACTCTCAGGATCGTAGCATAAACTGAGCTGTGACCTTTCAGTTACACACACAGATATTTCACTATTTTTACTTTGTTTGTTTTGTATTATATTTGTTTATGTTTAGTCTCAGTTAAATCCCTTTTTTTTTTTCTCTTTCTTATGTTTATTTCGAGTGAGTGTAACTATTTTTTTTTCTTTCTATAATATATTATAACAAATGCGAAAAGTTTGTTTGTTTGATTGAATATGCTAACCTCCAGAATTACTGGTTCAATTTGAGGATCTGGCTGTCGAGGATGGTTTTAAGCTATATATCTTCACGCTTGGACCAAAAGTAGCGGAGTATCAGTAAAAAAAATGAAAAATGAGAGATGGTCATTCCTTCTGAGAGCTTGGTGCACCATTAAAACAGTTAAAGTTTCACAGAAATAATGTATGTGGTATGTAATGATGCATTTGGATCAGTATTTTGAGACAAGATGAAAAGTCGGAAGCTCATTTAAGCTTTTAAAAATAGCACACATGTAACAAAGACTTTGTTATGATAATAATTTTGGAGTATAGGTTAAATGATTCTTTTGGTTTACGTACTTTTTTTATGTAGTGTGCGGGCCAACGAGCAGACGTATCGCCTGATGGTAAGCGATTACCGCCGCCAATGGACACTTGCAACACCAAAGGCATTCACAAGTGCATTGCCAGCCTTTAAGGGAAGGGCTTGGGGGATGAGGAGGGGTATGGGGTGTGGTAGGGCATTGGCCTTCAGTATCCTCACTCACTCTGTGAAACAGAGCGCATGCACTATTTCACACCGGTTTTCTGTGAGGCCGTGATATCACTCCGGCCGAGCCGGCCCAATCATGTCAAAGCGTGGTTCTCCCACCGTAAAAGCTTGAACTAAACTGGCGAAAGTTTTTTTGAACTTTGTCCTTATCTCTTTGTTAAAAGAACCACAACATACTTGAGTATTATTAGGGATACAATCAAAATAATTATTATTTATACATTTAAATTACTTGATTCAACTTCTTTTAATATTTTTAAATAGACACTGGTTGATTAAATAGTTTTTCACTATATATTTACTATATACTTTGACTGCCTCGTTGGTCTAGCGGTTGGCGTGTGCGACTGCTGATCATGAGGTCTCGGGTCGAACCAAATGTTTGTACGATCTACAAATATTTGTTTCGGAGTTTGGGTGTTTTCTATGTATAAAATGTATGTATTTACAAAAAAAAAAAAAGTATATATGTATTCATATCAGTTGTCTAGTACCCATAACACAAGCTCTGCTTAGCTTGGAACTAGATCGCGTTGTGTGTTAGATGTCTGAAATATTTATTTATTTATTTATATCCCTCCCACAGCGTACAACTATGTAATCAATTTTATAGTTTTTTTTTGGAATGACGTTCTGATTCAGATTTTGAGATAAAGAAAAACAACATTTAAATAAGTTCTGATCAATATGACTTAGAACCTCTGTAATTTATAATACGGTTTAATTAACCCTCCAAAACCTATCTCACAAAACTAACGAAGCAACTAAATGCAAATACGGAGTACAAAAACAGATACGGAACCAATTAGCTCTTACGACAAACATATTGGATCCCTCGGATGGAGGAAACTAAGTGTATAAGATTCGTCTAAATCAGATTCAGCCCACAATTTGAATTTACTTAAAGCGAGTCATAGCGCATGCGTATATGTAAATAAAGGGCTTTGTAAGTAAATGGCTATGGTATTACTACATTAAACTCACATAATTAACAAATTGTGTCTAAGGCTTTATTGTACACCGTGTAATTACAAAAATACTTAATACTAGGTAAATAGGTACAAAGTGTCTCTTTTTGTTCTATATAGGCCGGCAACGCACTTGGGACGCCTCTGGTGTTGCGAGTGTACATTGATGGCGGTAATCGCTTACCATTAAGTGATAATACTACTGGTTTGTCCCCTATTTCATAAAAAAGCGGGGAAGGAGAGGGTGATGAGGGAGGTGTATGAGTATCCGGTATCCTCACTCACTCGGCGAAACACAGCGCAAGCGTTATTTCACACGGGTTTTTTGTGAGGCCGTGGTATCACACCGGCTAAGCCGGCCTATTCATGCCGGAGCGTGTGTGTGTGTGTGTAGTGGATCTACTGTGCCTGATGGCAAACATGAGTTTTGTAGTTTTGAATGCAGGCAATGTAGCATGATGGCGACCTATTGAGATGTTGCTGCATCATTGGACCTCCGGTCTCGCCCTGACCAAGGAAACATGTCGTGTTTTGTTGGTGAGTGCACAAATGCTGTCATTTTATGTTGATTTTCTGTGAGAGCGTAGTTCTTACCGCCCCGATCAAGACGGCCCGCTCGTGCTGAAATCATCGTGGCTGTAGTTATGTATTTTTGATTTAACAATAGCAATGAAGCAAATAATATTATAAAAACTAACTAACAAATCCAAGTAAGTATTTAAATGAGATTAACCTTAATAGTACCTATATCACAAACCTAAAAAAAAAACAATTTATCTGACTTTGTCATGCTACGCGTATAACCTTTTATTTATTTAATTTTTCATTTCTCATGTTATTTTTTGCTGAGACTGAAAACTCTAATTGGTATAACAAAGGTTTTTCCGTCTGGTATTCATTAATTTACTTAAAACGATTCATTTATTCTAACCACGCAAAAAACTAGGTAGTTACTAAATATTTCTTGATCATTATGATTGAAAATTAGAAAATTACAGTGGAATCCTCTGACTTTTTATATTGCCAGTGATTTTTCTCACGTGATTATTTCTTGTTTTGAGTTTCTTATTTTGAAAATCACTAAAAATAACGATACAAAACAGTTTCAATATACTCTCGTCCCAGGATGCCGATACGCTTTCAAGCCGAAATACCCTACAACTATGGGTCAGTAATATCCACATTACTTATTGTTCTGTGACTTAATCATATTTATAAATAGAATAGTCTTAACAATACTTAATTCATTATAACTTAAATATCCATATACATTGATGATGCAGAAGCATCACTAGTCTACCATGGTATGGGTCACCATGCTGCATTCATTGTTGCATTGTCTGCATTCGCAGTATGGTGACCACCACTCTTGGATTCTGTTTATGCTTTCCATCAGGCAAAGTAGAGTCATATTGGCAGGGTGGCATATATATATATATATTTATTATGTGTATATATATTTATTATTATATTTATTTGGTTCGCAGATAACTTCGTCGTTTATGTACCGACTTTGATAATTGTTTTTTTAATGGAAAGGAGATATCCCGACGGCGGTACCATAATAAGGACACTAAGATCTGATGTCAAACCTTGAAGTCGGTTTTATTTTTGTGAATTTTTTTTACTGCAATAACCAACATTTGCGCAGTGAGAGTCATTGGCAAAACCTATCATAATATAACTTGAAAATTTTATTCACAAAACGTTCGACAATTTGTTGATCCAAATAATCATTTTTGAACATTTTATTTTCTTGTCACACATTTCACATCATCATTTTAAATGTATGCTTTAGCATACTTAATTAACTTAGTAGCCCTGTGCAAGGTTTACCAGAGAAATACAACGTAGTTGAAACTGATACTAGATATTTTGCTGTTCGAAAGTTTAGTCTTCTGTTACATGCAACTTAGGGAAGACCTTAAAATAACTTCAAGAGTACTTCGAGTATAATATAAGAGGTCGAACAAGTTCATGAAATTCTCGGAAATTTGTTATAGCCCTACCACACACACCACAGCTATCTGATATTAGACACGAGTTAATATTCTAGGTATTAACTAGTTGAGACCCACAGCTTTACGCGCAGTTGTCATTGTACCTTTACAACTACAACAACGGGTAACCCCGCGGCGCGAAGCTATTCTAAAAAAGTTGGTCTTAATTATTCGGTATAGCATCATTAAAATAGGTCTTTGCTCACTTCCGTCAAAATATCAGTGTGTTGTATCCGTTTTTCTACAATTAAATACTTGCAAATACATATATCAGTTTTAATCTCATCAGTACTGATTCAGATAATAAGGAATACGATTTTTGTATTTGCTCACTCGTAAATGTAGCGACACATATTCGCACGCAAATATTCTCATCTATTATAGATGTTTTATTTTGCACATATGCTAACATTTTGTCAATCAGCATATTACAATTATTACATTTCAAAAAAGACACTATTTTGCGACACAATCTCCGCACATCGGGTAAACACGTCACACTCAGCTGCGCGCGCGACGTTACTCAGATGAAGAAAGAAGACGATAAAAGAACAGACCATAGTTCTTAACACATGTATCACATAAAGTTTGACTCTAATCGCTTCATTAAAACACCAGCGGTTCCGCTAGAATGTATCGAGTTGTGAATAATAAAATTCCCGAGAATCGGCTCCCGGTAAGTCTCCATTCAATTTGGGAATTATTCGTAATAGAAATTTAAATTGAGGCATTGAGTACATTTGGATGTCGCAATCACATCTGCCTAAGATTCGATTTACCCAATTCTGTATTGGATACAATTGATAAGTTTTATATTATTTTGCGTAAAAACGATGTCTTCAAGGAATTAGACTTAAAACCATTTTTTTTGTTCATATTCTTTTTCAATCCGGCCTTCTTATATTTGGAAAAAACCTTCGTTTTTATTTACTGTACTTAAAAAATTGACTAAATTATCACAAATTTATCACAATTAAGCTTTTAATGTGATTGATTAAGTTTGAGTAAGTTACTAAACTATAAATATAAATCAATTACTTATGTTAGTTTCGTACGTTAGTTTAATTAGAAGTTATATAGTTTGATTTTATATAGCAATCCTTTGAGTATTTATAATTATTATTATAATTCTCATGCTTATAAAATAGTAAAGTAAGCTGAGAAGTGGTGAGTGTGAGTGTGACATAACATTCTGTGTATAACATATGTATAAAATAACAGTTTCACCTTTAAACCGTTACCGTTAAAGAATTCTTATATTTTCTTACATTTACATGAACCCTCTAATGGAAGAACCCGTACCAGTTCATGAATGTATTCGTGATTGATGAGATGGCACTTCCATCAACACTTTCGGTTAAACCAACTGTAAAAATAAACAGTACTGATTCTCTACGTAATATTTAAGTAGAATGTAAAAAAGGAATAAATAACCCATATCTAGCAAACAAGTATTAATAAATTCTTTTTTAGAATCATTAAAAAAAAAAATTTAAACAGTATATTTAATGTATTTTCTGAAGTTAGAATATTTAAGAGTTCGCCGAACTTTCTGTTACTCTAAACCATTTCAATATCTGATAGAAAGCTATACATACTATGCTTTTTTCCAACAAGATGATAAGCAGATCGGCGTTATCCTAAATCTTTGTGTAAAAAATATGTTTCTGATGAAGAAACTTAAGTGTGAAAGACAAATATAAAACTGCACACAAAAAATAATTCCGACCCGCCAAGTGCAAACAAGTCAACGACTCATAACCTTTGACTCTTCAATGTTTCTAGTCATTAATTTTTATTATTATTACACAAATGGCAATGTTACAATTTAACAAGAACAAAAGATATATTTTTGTTTAGTATATTATTACCAGTAGAAGAAACATCTTCGCTTATAGTATTAATGGCGATTAGCAATAAAGAGAATTAATACAAAGTAACATTTTATTTATTGAGCAAATTAACAAGTTGAATTTCATGTACTTGTTAAGATTCCGATATCTGCCCGCAGAAAACTAAAGAGAAAATAAAACAAACTTTCTGTATGTTTGTCTTGCCGTTGGAGAGTAACGCTCAAACAAACGGCCAACTTTATAAATAAAAAGAACTTAATATAATTTCATATTCCTGAGCTAGTTTTCTATTCAATTTAAATAACGCATTACTTCTACCTACGTATTCTGTGCTGTCCTTCAAATAAATATAATTAACTTTTCACAAACATTAATAGAGGCAAGGAGAAACTTTTCTATGACATTATATGTATCTATAATTTTACGTATAACAAAAATGCCAGGCTAAAAATCACAAACTGACTTACATTAATACCTACTGTAACCATTTATTGTCACCCGTATTTAAACGTATCATTCATCATTCATTCATTTATTCATTCATATATTCATTCATTCGTTTATTGATAGACTCAGATACTGAGTAAGAAATTGATACTTTAATTTTAATAGGACTATCTTTTGCGTACACTTAAGCAACAAAACAGGGAAGACAATATCTGACATCAATTTACTGATATGAAAATTGAATTTGAATATTACAAATTAATTATTAAAAGGAATTATGATTTAATGAAGTACAATAAACTTTTTTTTAAAAAGTCGAAGAAGACAATGAGATTATTGCGAAGTACTTTAACTTATTTTTTTACGTTTGACTATGAAACACCAGTAGTAGAGCCACGTTTATTTTAGCACAAACGTAACGGTAGTACCCTCTTACATGAAACTAACCTAAAATAACAGCATTCGCGGTGAAAGCGAGACCGTTTCATTACCTGTATTCGCATCAGTATAGTGACCACAACTCTTGGATTCTGCTCATGCTATCCATCAGCCAGAGTAGAGTCACTTGCAAAGTCAAGTAGGCAGAATGTAAAAGAACATAATATAAGGAAAATACAAACAATTTTAAGAAATTACATTTATGAAAATAAATTCAAATCCACCGACTTCTTGACAGACATAATCTTAGCTATACATAAATTTTACTTCCATCCTTGATATTTTGAGATGACAGAAGGCGGAAAATACTTATAATGGTCGTGCTTTTAGATTTATCTATACTTCTATACTTATTATATAAAGAGGTATAATTTGTGCGTTTGTAAGTTTGTGACGTTATAGGGGGTAATCTCTGGATCTACTGAACCGATTTTGAAAATTATTTAACCAATAAAAGGCTAGGTTATTTATAAGTGACATAGGATGTGTAATGACCTTAAAAGTGAAAAGACTTTTTCGTGGTAGCCGGATTTGCAAAAGTAAGTCAGAGAAAAAAATGTTTACCGCCCAACGAAGCAGACACGGGTCAGCTATTTTAAAATAAAGACACACCATTAAAAGTCAGAAACAACACAGGAATTACGGTTTCTCACCTCTATTTCTTCCTCAAATTAACCGAAACCAAAATCACCACCAACTCCATTAATATAGACACAATTAGGTAGAACGGAGACAGCTTCAATAGCTCTATAGCCGTCATTCGTGGCACCGAGAAAATTAATGTGGGTCTTGATGTACGCATTTCATTCCTAATATTTAATCTTATAATTAAATTCGCTGCGGTTTTCAAGAACTAAGTTAGACACTACATTGAGTCATTACCCTCTTGTGATGTTTCAAGCAGCCAAGTTATGCGGCTTACATTTTCAAGTTACTCGCTAATCTATCTTTACTATTTCAGAATAGCAGTTTGTACAATTTTAGTGGTTATTTCCGTGGCTATGAGAAGTAAAAGTTTGATGAATTTAAGCTAACTAAATATAGTTTTTGTCACTAGTAAGGTTTAATATAAGTTAGGTTTTTATTCTTTTATAATTAAGTATAATTTTAAATACAGATACTCTTTCACTTTGAAATTCACATATAAAGCTTAGGTTGTTACAATAGTATTTACTACATTTATAGTACTACAATAAACGGAATCATAGTGAAACAGTCATAATTATGATAAAGCTTCGTATATAAAGGAAATTGTATAGTTTTACTCCTTTTCTAGTACTATTAAAAAAAGACAAAAAATACTACTAGAAATATGCAAGAACAAAATCGTCACGCCACAAGTATCACAGGAATAATGAAATATACTCAAATGTTGAAGTAAAATTACTTTAACATTGTCCCTAAAACAAAGTACGTGGTAGCGAGCTAAGAAATTGAAGGATCCCATTTCAAGTTCAGTCATTTTTTGACTGCCTCGGTGTCGCAGTGGTAGCGTACGCGACTGCTGTTCTTGAGGTCTCGGGTTCGATTCCCGGGTCGGAACAAATGTTTGTATGATCTGCAAATATTTGTTTCGGAGTTTGGGTGTTTTCTATGTATAATATGTATGTATTTACAAAAAAAAAAGTATATAAGTATTGATATCAGTTGTCTAGTACCCCATAATACAAGCTTTGCTTAGTTTGGGACTAGATGGCGTTGTGTGTTAGATGTCCGAAATATTTATTATTTTATTTATTATTATTTAGACTTTGATACTAATGAAAAATCGATGTTTGTCTAGTTTGTGTTTTCTGTTTTTCTTGTTGCATTTCTACGCAATTTGGCAAAATCTTTTGCAGGTTGTCAAATTCTACTTACTGATCATAGGTTTTCATCTTCCTAGCCTTTATTATTCCCAAGATTTGGTGTTGGCTACCAGTTCAACCGGTTTTACCTGAATATCAGTTTTTTACATGGAGCGGCTGGCATCGAACCTCCGCAACTCTGAGGGTGAACTGAATTCAAAGGTTGAACTAGTTGTCAGTATATTTGAGGGCGCTGCCTATAACGATTGCCATAGATGTTCATGACAACCGGGACCGACGGCTTAACGTGCTTTCCTGGGCAGGGGCGGGATACACCTCCATCTTCCATACTTAATTTGGGTCATTAGATTAATTAATGAACTAAAATAAATATATATACTATATTTACTTAATGTACCCCAGTCAATTTAATTCCTTTGTATATTTCTACCACAAAAAATTAACAAGATACGGGAAACAAGACATACACATACATAATCTGAATAGCAGCAATCTAAGCAACACATTTTCGCTTCTGTAGTCGAAGGCGGCATAAATATTGTTGTATATTTCAATTTTGAAAAAACGTGGATAGTGAATGTAAGTCCTAGATAAATGGCAAAAGGAGATAACAATATTAGTGGGACACCGTCTAATACAGACAGTTTTGTATTACCCTGTATACAACAGACAAGTCATGACAGTCTTGCTGCTGTAGTTTGAAGATGATATTAAACTTCAATGGTTAAATTTGAATACAGCACACGCAATACATCGTCTCGTCGTATCAAAATCTTTAACTAGAAGGTACATTAAATTGAAAAATTATCTAGATTGCGGTCGGCTATCGCCGTAAATAGTGGCCTATGTTTTAAACTCATATATAAGCAATATACTTGTTAGTTTCATCTAAATCCGTTCAATAGTTTTCGAAAGAGTAACAAACATCCATGAATTACGGACTTTCACATTTAAAATATTGGTAGAATTATTTTTCTCATTTTGTTAATACTTTTTAGCAGTTTTAAGTCTGTTTTACTCATTTTATGTAGTATTTAAGCTGTACGACTTCCAAGAGTTTTATTATAACAGTTTCATGCGCAATATTCAACTCATATTTTGATAGGGTTAAAGTTAAAAAAAATAGCATCTACGTATCACTCAATCGATCGTCAATCGATAGCTTTTATCGACGCGGTGATAAAATCGCATTAAAAGGAGCTTCAGCTTGGAGATCATCTACCTGCCTCTTTCCCGACTCTTCTTAGGTGTGTCATGTGTCATGGATTTTACAGTTTTTTTATGGATTTTATAAATTTTATAAGATTGGCTTTTATAAGCTAAGATAAAAATAGCTATGGTATCGACTACGATGTTAGAGATATTCGAACATCATACTTGTAATGTGTAACTATGCAGTAATTTTTAAGCAATTGTCCGTAAGAATAAATAAATAAAAATAAATTATAAAACCTGTTCTTTAAACTACAGCAATACACATGAAGAAAAAATATAGACGCGTACCTTATTTTTAAAATTTGTGTTCTACTAGAAAGTATACAAGTTTGTTAAAAATTAATGTAAATCAGTTTAATCCATCAGTACCTTAAAACCTTGTAGATCATTTTATTTAAATAAGTATCCTACTAAACAACCGAATTTACCTTAATTTTCTTCTGAGCCTATCCTTTGTTAGTAAAAAAAGAAATTTAACAATTTTCCTCTTATCAGTGAAGCGATACCGACAGAATTAACGCAGGCTACGTGACTAGGGATACAATGGCAGAATTATACATATTTTTACCCGTCAAGCCTTCGGACTTATATTTGCGGAGCAAACTGATTGCCCATATCTGATTGGATAGGCTTTTTGATGATACGAGCAAACAACGAAAGTTGGAAGTGATTTGTGGAAGTTAGAAATCAAGTGGTATATTATTTGTAGTGTCAAGTTTTCACGTATATATTAAACCAATATAGCTTGCGCTTTGTGTAGTTAAATAAATAAACAATAATTTTAATAGTATATGCTTTTTATTGATATTAGAGTACAGGCAACTTACATAATAATAATTCAATATAGAACATTGGTTTAATCTTATCTTGATCAGCGTAAAAATAAGTTGTAAACTAAGATGTGTTAGTGTGAATACACATTACAACAAAATATACAGAGCAAAAACACACAAATAAAAAAATATAAATCAATCGACTAAGAAGATCTAGCAAACAAAGTGCATCAGAAAACTGGATGTATTCAAAACTATAATTTTTTTTCAATCGTGCATTCGAACAAAAAGACGCCTTTAGTTTCTGACTTACAAAATAATTTACAAATATATTTTAGCCCGAAACCATTCAAGTTAAGAACATCGTACGCCTACGCAACATATTGGTGCGGCCTATGTACACGGACCTCTTGCTAATGATGAAAGGTTCTGTAGCCGTTGTTTCACGGTGGTCGAACATGAACCCTCGGATCGTGTCAGCTGCAAACTTCCCTCTTAGTCGGTAGTATACACTTAATTTAAGGGTCTTCCGCCGAATTCGTACGGTAGAATGCTCGGTTATGTAGTTATGTAATGGTATGTTAGTATTTAAACGTGTAAAATATGTATTGTTGTTTAAGTACAACAGTCTTTGAAAGCTTTTTTCTAATAATTATAATTAATAAATTCATTACACAACCAGTAAGCCAAGGTCGTCGTCGAACTCTGGGTGCCTCAGGGTGGACCAAGCAGCATGGCGCGACGAACTGGTCTTGGATAGAAGGAAGTGGCTTGTTGCAGGGAAGGCCTTTGCCCAGCAGTGGGATACATCAGGCTCACTTCACGAGTCACTTTAGTGACTGATACGCATACATGAATTTTGTCCGTGTACAAATGTTATTCGAGGTTCTTAAAACTAAAATTAATTAGATATACTCGTTAAATTACGTGTGTCATGAACTGATAAGTATTGGCAATTAAATTTCCACAACTACTGAAGTGCTATGAGATATGTTAAAATCTAATAATTAGAGATATGCATAAAAGTATTGGTAATATAACATTAATTCTCTATGGATATCTGACTAACACAAAGTTTACAATTTGAATTCCATTAGTTTACCAAAAAAACTGAGAATATTTATGTACTCAAGAGCTTTATTGCTAAAATAGCCACTATTTGTCAAACAGCGAATAGTCCCTCATGACATTTCTGTATTTTTGTTTTCATTCCGCCGCATTTTCTTTTCATTCTTTAAATACAGTTAAAAAACATTTTCTGCAAATTCAAGTGCAAAGAAAGAACTTCAACTTCATTTCCCTAAATATTTAAACAAATAAGCGTCAAAAAATTTCAATTTTAAAATACTTTTAATACGAATATGTCTGCAGCTAAAAAACGTAATAAGCAAAGTGATACTGGTTGTATTCCCCTAAATAGGCGGTACCATCTGCGCGCACTCCCTCAATTATTCAAAGAATCTCTCTCTTACATTTTGGAAAATGAAATTTTAATCATTTCTGTCTCTTAAGCCAGCCTTATAAAGCTTCGTGGATGTTTAATTTTTAAGGAAGTACGCATTTTACCTACCGTATCACGTATCGTAAGTAAACATTTTTAAGTGAAAGTAAACAAAAATGTGACGTGTCCCAAGCAAAAGCGAAAAAAATTTATAATTAAATACCAAATAAGTGTTAAATTTATTTTGAAATTTGTATGTTACCCAAATATAAGTACAAACTGTGCGAAAGCATTTGCACAGAAGACCGACCGATAATGCACGAGTGTGTGTGCAAACATAGGTACACTCTCAGTTCCTTCTCTAAAATTAAAAAGTAATATTATTTCTTTTTATAAATTATACTATTCAAGTGCCTCGGTGGAGTAGTGATAGCGTATGCGACTACTGTGTTTGAGGTCTCGGGTTCGATTCAACTAAATGTTTGTATGATTTGCAAGTATTTGTTTCGGAGTTTGGTTGGTAGCTTGGGACTAGGTGGCGTTGTGTGTGTGTCCGAAATATTTATTTTTATTATTCTTACTAAGATCTATGTTCATACTGGGAAAATTACTCAACTAAGAAAATACGTTAATAGATAGCAAACTTAAAGAGGTCTTTAGAATATTATTGGTCTATGCTAGTTGTACCTGCTACTTCGTAAGCATGAAATTTAGAGGGACTAATTGTAATTATCAGTATTTTATTGGTTAAATTTAATTTTCCACTCAATTTAAACCTGGATAGGTTTAAATTATTACCTTTTCCTTTTTACCTTACCTTTACCTTCTACAAACATTTCAAAATCAAAATTAGCCAAATTTGTAGCGAGTTCTCGAGTTTTTGCGAGACAAACGAACAGCAATTCATTTTAAAATATATAAATATTAAATAGTAACATAGCCTATGACTATGACATTAGTTGTTTTATGTTGCATAATGAAAGCATAGTGGTGATAAACATATATATTTTTTTTTTACGTCTCTCTTCTGTTTCAACTGCCAAATTGCTTATTTTATGTTTCGTCGCATGTCAAAATTGTGGCATCAGAACGGGCAAATACCTATCCAGTATCCAAAATTGAAATGTACTGTTGGGACAGCTATTATGGAGATTGAAACTGAAGTCTTTGTTCATTGATACATGTGTTGTACGCTCATCAATCCAACCATCACCTACCGTCTATCTTTTATAAAAAAAGATTTTAAAAAATCTGTTGTCCATTAAAACAAAGCAACTATCATGCCAATCCGGAAAGACATACAAAAGTTAATCCGGTCAGTTAAAGAATAATATGGTAAAATGCATAAACTTGTGATCTACATCTTCTTCTTTTAGCTTAATCCCAAAATTTCAGCATTAGTAGTTAGTTCAACCGATTTTACCTGGTGCCCGATTTCTCACGGAGCGCAACATTAAAATATAAAACTTAAGGTTGGACTAACAGGTAATGTAAAATATTATAGTTTCAGCAAACCTATTAGAATAAAAAATGTATTCTTAAATAAAAAAGAAAAAGATAATAAATGAATATTAAGAATCAGCCTCAAAATCATCGAATCAAAGATCCATAGTACTATACATTACTAATTTGTGTTTTCTATTTGCCATGAGATTTTGATAACCCTACATTTTTCATGCCTAAAAACCTAGAACGGAATGGTAACTAATTTAAAATGCCAATTCATGATGTCTTCACTAAAGAAACAACTCAAACAAGTCTACTTGGGCGAAAAGTTTTACTTACTTCAATTCCAAGATTAATCCCTCGGGATTCAGTCTATTTACACAGATAAAGAATAAGGTTACAGTAAAGATCTCGATTGAACGTTGTCTGAATAGGTAGGTACCTATTTTGATAACAACTTTTATCCAAACCTAAATAGTTACAAAAGTTATTTTATCTATTCTTTATAAATAGACGTTTAAAAGGAATTCGGAAAGTAGTAGAGTCTGTTAGAGTACTTCATCTGATTTAGTTTGAATTCTCTTGACAAATTACTCGTACTTTAATTCTTACTACAGAAAAAAGTCTAATAGTGTTTAATGTCCCTATTGTCCATTATTGACTTTTATTTTTAAATTACCTTCCAAAGTGACTCTGCTCAGCCTGTTGGTAAGCTCACGCAAAATGCAGCAGTGCGGGCCACCATACTCACAGCGAAAGCAAACAATGCAGTATGGAGTCCCACATGGTGGCTTAGTGACATGCTTTTTCACGACGCGCTGAAATTGCGCCGTTTGGTTCGAGAGCGTATTTCTACGACTCTAAGGCGGTGGCGTCCAAGGCCAGCACGTGTTGTTCTGTGGAGGAAGGGAGAAGGTGGGATCAATTGGTAGAGCTCTTCAGAGCATTCTCCATGGTAAAGGCGGTAGAGGACTGCCATAGAGGCGATGTCTCTTCGCAACTGCAGAGGCTCAAGAAACTCGATGCCATCGGGACTGTTGATAATGCGGACTGCTTGCTGCTCGAGTTTAAGCGAAAAGTATTCAATATGGAAATTGCAGTCATAAAAACCCAACTACGACACTAAAAGTCGCGCGTTGTTAGTGTTATGTTACGTTTCTATGTAACATGTGACTACGGCTTTTCAAACTTAAATATGTGTATCTCTGTATACTGACAATTGCTTACTATAAGTATCGCATCGTATGTTTCTTCAGTAATGTTGTTTAATCCAGTGTCCTGAAAATCTTGTTTCATTCTTTTTCATCATCGTTTTTTGTCGTAGTTAGATTTTAGTTTTTACTTATTTTATTTATAATGTTTTGGTGCCTCTATAATATTCTCAAGGTAGTAGAGCCACGCTGATTTCAGCACGAACGGGCCGGCTCGACCGGGGCAGTACTACCCTCGCACAGAAAATCAACGTAAAATGACAGCGATCATGCTGTCGTGTTTCGTTGGTGAGTGCGAGACCGGAGGCCCAATGATGCGGAAGCATCATTAGCCCGCCATGGTGTGGGTCGCCATGCTGCATTGTTGCATTGTCTGCATTCGCAGTATGGTGACCACCACTCTTGTATTCTACTCATGCTTTCCATCAGGCAGAGTAGAGTCATTTTAGCAGGGTCAAACACTAAAAAAAAAAAAAAAAAAAAAATTTCTCTGCAAAATATATTTAAAATAGGTGCCATAGCAATATCACAATTATGGAATAAATACAGACAAAGTCACGAGAAAATGCAAATAATATATATCTTTAAAATGTACAAGTAACGCTCTTTCGAATGATACCAAACACGATATATTTATCTCAAAACAAATTTTTATATAGTACTTTATGTGGGCTAGAGGACGCCACATTGGATTTAGTGACACGTCACATAGCCTATAACCAGCGGACGATCAAGACTCTTCTAACTATACGTCATTTGTCTTATTCTGACTAGGAGTTCAGAAAAAATGAGGGAACAAACAAGCATACAATACAAATATCACACTTATCGAATAAATACTGACAAAGTCACGAGCAAATGGTTATAATATATTTATTTTTGATATGTAAGAGTAACGCCCTTTCCAATGATACCAAACAGGGCATATTTATCTAAAACTTATTTTTTAAATACAGTACTTTATGTCGGCTAAAGGGTGCCATATTACATTCAGTATCACGTCGTATAGCCTATAACCAAGGGACGATTAAGACGATTTTAACGACACCTCATTAGTCCAGTTCTAATGAGTAAATAAGGAGCTATGAGGAACTGAAGAACATACCTAAATACATAGCCTGTCAAAATCATAACCCTCCTTTGGCTTTGCCGTAATCGGGTAAACACTGCCTAATTGGTGTAGCGGTTAACGTATGTGACTGCTAATCAACAAGTCTCGGGTTCAATTTCGAAGTTGGGCCAAGTGTCGTTAAGTTTTTTTGATAATCAGGTAAAATCGGTTGAATTCTTAGCCGACCTCAAATAATTTGGAGAATAATAAAGGCTTGTAAAAAGAAAAAGGCTTAAATACATACTTAAGAATGAGACAGCGTAGATTTATTTCATCATTTATTGTACTTTTACTTAGTTACTTTGCTCTGAAATAAACTAGATAACAAGTATTAATTAATTAGATAAAACTCCCGTCACTTAAAGGATTGTGTTAACGACGTTGAAGGTCGTCTCTTGTTCTGGGAGCGGTCCGGAGGTCTTAATAACAGGAGTTACCGGATCCCTCTCATCTCAGTCGCAGAGTGGCATACCGTGCATGTTTAATTTTAGTCGGTTCGATTCCGACACACCGCCCGCCGCAAACTCGTGTCGGGTGACGGCCCGAGGGGGTTTCCACACGTAAAAAAACGACATTGAACATCTGTTGAGAACGAAACGTATAGAGAATTATCGAAATACATAGTGCGAAAATAAGCTTATATGTTTTTAATAAACTCTCTACCAAATGGCTTTTCTGATTAACTTATTGTACAGAAAAAAAAAGGTCACTGACTCGACTATCGAGAGTTCCGTACAAACCTTTAGGTACATTATTTGGTCTACCGTGGGAGAGCCACGCTACGGCATGAATGAGCCGGCTCGACCGGAGTGATAAAATGGCTTCACATAAAACCGGTGTGAAATAGCGCTTGCGCTGTGTTTCACCGAGGGAGTTCACCAACCCCTCCTTATATCCCTTTCCCCATCCCCAAAGGCCGGCAATGCTTTTGTGACGCCTCTGGTGCTGTGGGTGTTCATGGGCAACGGTAATTGCTTACCATCAAGGGATACGCTATATTTTCCCTTATGTGTGCTATAAGACGTTGCTTTGTATACTTTGTTTACTGTTCCAAGAGACTGTAGACCTGAGTATTTCATACGAATTTCAACTTGATACTTTCACGCATTCCTGAGAAAAAGGATCTTGACAGACAGACAGACGGACATCAAGATCTTCCTTTAAGGGATCCCTCTTTCTTTTTGAGGTACGGAACCATAAAAACTGCTCATTAATTTAATAATAACTGACACAAAATGACATACAAATACACAAAACATTGTCTCATAGATGAATAGGTCAAACATAACATGTCATCTATTTAAAATAAAAATGACTTTATTAAATTTAGGTTTTAATAAGACAGGTAACATACAGATAATTGACACAACAAGTTCTTAGAAGTGTATCTAAGAACTTGTTGTGTCAAGTATCTAACTCTATACATTAGCTTTATATATGAACACTTTATAAACTATCAGGGTACCTATTATTCAAACAGTAGCCTAAAGTCCTTAAATGTAACCTCGACGTGTCCAAGACTATATTCATTACAAGTTACATAGTCCCGGAGCGGCCTGTCATACCTAAATCAAAATTTAATACTATAATAAAGAAAGTTTTGTTTAAATTTAATACAATTTAAACTTATATTTTAAATGTGAAGGTGAACCTGTTTCGTTGTCTACTGCGGCTCTAAATATTAAATTAGACAAAGTATTAGCCAATGACACACGAACATTTAGGCGTTAACGATTGCAGAAAGAAAAACGCTTGCAACTTGGTTAGGGCCCCTGGATAGATGTCGCTTAATAAATTTGGATTTCTAATGCAACATTTAATTCACAGAACTGTGTGGACTATAGAATATTTGAAACTATTACAGGAATTAATATTATTATTGTTTAGGTATGAAAACATTTTGTGTAAGAATTTTATTTAATACGTACGATAGCGGTATCTTCTATTACCTGTTTTCAGCACCTACTGCAAAAACCGCCTTTATTTTTTAAACTCAGATACTTGTACATTTAAAAATTGTATAGTCAAATATGGAAACAGAAGTTTAAACACGTTGCTACTTGCAGAATAATCCCTTCGAAAATAGAATCTATTTATAAATGACCTGCGCCGGCGCCATGGTGGTAATCATTTTCAAGCCAATAAACATACTTACAAATAATGTGTTTTTCTAAAAGTGAAAGAATTCCCAAAATCGGTTCAATAGATCCAGAGATAACCCCTACAACCTCACAAACTTAACATCTTCATTATATTAATATAGATATGAAAATGAATTTTAAATTAGAGTTGAAAGCTCTAAATTTACGAAAACCCGCAGGCAAAATAAACAGGTTATTATGTCACTGGTATCCCACCTACCTGTTCAATGATTTAGAACAGAAAGTTATTACACACTCAAGCAGATAGAACTAGGTACATAAGTCTCGAACACAAATTATTAAATCCTATTACCGTGTAAGTAATAACATGATACGACTAACAAGATGGTTGCGATTTTAATAGGAATAAACTTGTCTCACATATTAATATTAATTACAAACATGAAAGGGGTTCAACAAAATACTTAATTAAGTTTGTTGTTCACAGATCACAATATATTCATTTCATTACCTCTCTACTGTCTAAATTATGTAGTATGATTTATTAAACTTTGTACATAGTATCAAAAAACGCAAAGCTAAATTGAATTTATTTTTAATCAACATGCCTGCGGTTGTTTCATTTGGAGGACTGTTTTTTTAATTTATTTAGTGGTAAAAATATTTAGAGGTATAATTTTTTTATGTTTGCCGGTTATAAATGTTTTATGTATGAATAAGGTGTTTTTGTGATTTTACCAGACTATAATCAGATATATTAGGTGATAGGTGATCTCAAAGAGTAGTAGGCCCTTGCCTCACTGTCGACTCATAGTGTTTTGTTTCTTTTTAGCCTCGTAATCACGTTGTTAAGCCATTTGGATGCAAGTAGATCGAGGTGATGCGTAATATGTTCGATGAGTTCTTTCTTATATCGCTTTATTTCTGATTCGACTGTTGCAATGTTCACAAACTCGTATGTCTCGTCATTCCTCATGGACCTTGCAGCATTTTCAATGCTCCTTAGGATGCTTTATAAATTAATTATCAAATAGTAAAGTTTCAATGAACTTGGATAGTTTGAATTAAAAAAACAATATTGTATTATTTGCGGATTTCACAGAATAAAAAGTAATTTATGATTTTCAATATGAACCCACAATATTACTGCAGCACAAACCAAAATCATCGAAAATATTGCATACCAGTATATACAGAAACTACAACACTTATTGAGCAATACCAAAATCAATCATTACTGAAAGAAAATATTTCATACGCGTGGTCTCGAAGTTGTAGATATCGAAAAATAACATTGAACATATTCAGCGTGGAGGAAAAAATAACATGATCACAAAATTAATAAAAATATAAGTCTCAACTCAAGGATGGAGGTAAACAAATGAAAATTAGTGAACATTTTTAATTTACTCTTTACAAATATGTATATACATTTATGAATCATAACCTTTAAAGAGTTTTACTCTCTATTTGTTATTGTGGGATCCTCGAACAGCTCGTGCTGATGGAGGACGGTTTCCAAGAGGTAAAACAACATTCTGAGTCGGTGTCAGGCGCTGCACTCATTATCATCGTCTATTAAAAATATACATATACATGGATACAACCGTTAATGCTTGACATATTTCATTCCAGTGGTAGTGCGATTCGTCAAACAATCTTAACGATATTTGAGACTCGATGAATATGTTTGAAAAACCGGGACCAACCCCGGATCACGGAAACGCTCATGGTAATATTCCACTAGCGGTCACAAATCCAGGTACGGACCGCGGCGTCGTTGCTTACCTTTTACTGATTGTTTCTTATCACCGGGTGAAACTTGGTTATGAGTGCAACTGGGTTATGAGCGCCTCTTCTTTCTGATTATAAAAATACTTAATTACAGCTAGTTTGGAAGATGGGGTCTCAACCCTGTGCCTCGGAGAGCACGTAAAGCTGTCGGTCCAGCGCCTAATCTCTCCCCATGTCGGTTAACCGTCCCATCTGATTATGAAAGAGAGGTACCAGAGAGTGCACCTGTGTTTGCGCACACACTTGGGTACTATAATATCTCCATAGATATACATCAAATGATTGACTATTACATTCATTGGACTTAGATTGAATTTCCAGTGTCAGCGGAAAATTAAATACTATTGTATCTTTGAACAGAATCACACTCACACCACATAAACTAATATTTTATCACAATAAAGGTCTATGTTGACTGTAACGAAACCAATAAAACAGATATAGTATCTTTAAACAATAACCATCTTGTTTTTATAGTTTGCCATAAAATTGTGATGAATCAGCCTGTTATTTTATTGTTCGGTCATAATTCTTGGATATTATTACGCGAAATAAAGATCAGAACATGCTATTTTATAACAATTCACACACTTGACCAACGCAAACAGACATATGGATCCTGATGTAAAGTGACTATCGGTACCCATAACTTAACAGTTACGGGTACGATACCTCATTCAAATAGGTACTCAAGAATCATTTTGTATGGTAGGCCAACCCCTGTCTATGTTAAACTGTAAATTGTATAAGTTTTGGCATTATTATTACTTAATCATTTACGTTTTTCTATTTCTTTTTCTTATTTTGTTTCTTTTTTTTTTACTGAGTTTGAATTTTCTTTGTTACTTTGTAGCTTTGTTCGCTTAATTGATAATAATTGATATTATTTACTAGCTGACCCACGCAACCTCGTTAGCGTCTCCTATTACCCGTTTCGTAATAATTTTCTCCCGTTTATGAAATATTTTCCATTGGTGTGCCGCTCCTATTAGTCTTATTGTAATGATATATAACCTATAGCCTTCCTTGATAAATATACTATCCAACACTGAAAGAACTTTTGAACGTTACCACATCGCATGAATGGAGATGCAGACTCTCAACCGCATTTTGCGCCAACGTACAGTTTAGTTCAGTCGAACTTTCTGCACAATCAATATTCATGGTTTTGCTTTCTACGTCCATCTCTGCCTCAATTCTAGTTTCAACGAACCTGCATGCAACTAACATGAGCTGAGTTTAATATGCTTAACTGTTAAAAATCGAAAGTGAAAAATTTGGCCATTACATTGTGTACCGGTCGTGGCCAGGCCGGGCGGTATACGGGTAAGTATAACCCATTCTAAACTTTGAACAATAAAAGGTGTTGTAATCTTTTAAATATTTTTATCTCGAGTAAGTCCTTCTATACAATTAAAACTACATGCGGGTATAAAAACAGTTCGGCAATTTTAATTGGTGTAAAAAAAGCATGTGAAAGTTACGAATTTGCAATAAAATATAAACGGTTTAAGATTCTTTGAAACGATTTTCATTGTTTGTCCTACAAAACTCTTTAACTATTAAACAACAATTACTAATTACAAAAGTTTAGATTTTCACTAGCAAATTCATTATGCGTTAATAAGTTAGTATCAACTTAACAATTAAACAACATACTGTCACAGATTAATTTAATGAACCCCAGACGCAAAAAGAGGAGTGTAATAAGTTTAACTTAGTTAACTATATCTGTATGTTTGTCTGATTGTGCTCTCAAATAGATGGACCAATTTCAATGTGGTTTTTTTTTCATTTAAAAACCTATTTTAGTGTAAGAGTATCAGCTCTTTTCCAAAACTATGTACGGCATTTTTGGCGTATGATTACTCGACTAAATGCTTCACGCGTCCCTGCATAATCGTTACATGACAATTAATAGATAACTTTGAACTGATGCTGCGTACGTGATTTTTTATTTTTTTTTATAAATGATTATGTAGTAAACACTTTTGTCACCATACTTCTGGTATACAATTATCATCCATGCCTCGTGAGAAGTATTGTTCAAAATCTTTTAATTTAGTAGTTTATATTATTTATAGAAGAAAAAGACCTGGAAGAAACTGGGGTTCCAATAATGTACTATCGATATTTGAATAGCAGTAAGAAAATAATGTTTGTTTTAAGGTTATTGGAAAAAAATATTATTATTATTATTTTAAGTAATAAATATACATGTAACCTGACAATAAATGCCAAGCTCAGTCTAAAAGCTGGGTCCACACCGGTTGATCGGCGATCGCGCGATCCGCGATCCAGGATCGCGATGCGTGGAGCGTGCATCGTACTAGGCCGATTCAGTTTGTTTAAAACTGCAATCCTGAACTACGCTCCAAGCGATCCATGGCGATCCGTGACTCAGTCGAACTCTTACTTTAAATAGAGTCACCCGTACAGCAGTGGCGTGGAATCGCCGTAGCAGTAACAACCTTTATCTTGCTTAAATGTTTACGAAAAAAGCCTAATAAAAAAGTCTGACGGCTTTGCGAGACATCCATGATATGGTGGATCACGCGAACCAACCACAACCGTCTACACCGGGCGCGCCACGCAACTGAGGCACCTTTTAAGCAGGCAAAAAACCGACAACGTACGGATCGCGCGCACTAAAGTTCGCGCGCGGCACGTCCACACTGCTAAGAAAATATAAAAAATTGAGCTTTATACTTTAACGAATTTTAAGTACTATTTTATACACCTTTACTACCTCTTACCTGCCCAAGTAACTACAACACAAACTCTATAGTCGCTGGTCGTTCTTACCTGTATAGGGAACGTGCACAGAAAAACTTTCAGCTTTTATAAAATAACGAAGGTCTGGCCGTCGTGGGCTCTTACTCTATGTCTGCACACTGCGCTGCTGCCGTGCGCGATCGGAGCGCGATGGATTGTCCGATGTTAATCCAGCTAAAGACATTTGAAATTCAAGAGCCAATCGGCTCGGAGCTTCCAGCACTAAGAGACAACGGGCAGTAAATGCAACAAAAGATTTGTTTAACTCTGCTAGAACTAATGCATATATGTAGAATCATGATTTACTAGAGAACCTTCCATAAATAATGATTGTATTTTAATATTCTCCAAAAAATCACTTTGAAGATTGCTGTATATTCTTTATTCTTTTCAGACCCTTAGTCATGATGAAAGCATTTAGCTTTGAATCTCTCTATACGATACAATCTATACGAGTACAATCGCTGCACAACACACACGCAAACACACACACACACACACACACACAAACACAACACACACGCACACACATAAACTGTGTTTACTGTCCAAAAAACCTTTGACACTTATAGATTTGACCTTTAGATTAATTTTTCGAAGCCAGTAGAACCACTTTCAGTCTTAAACATAAAAGGAAGGAGAAATATAAGGACGCAACTTTTCAAAAACACATTGATATCTTTGAGTTCACTAAAGTTCTATGGAAAGTGCAGACTGAATTAAGTCAACAACAGTTTTTTATAGGATTTTTAACTAACTAGTCATATGCTTTTTATTGATGTTGTTACAATGCGCACTTAGTTGTTTGCAATAGTAGGCATATTACGATATAATATATAACGGCATGTTGCTACTGATTGTTTAAAATTATCATAAAGTCAACAAATGCAATAGTAGGCATCGTGCTAAGAAATCATTTTTTTGCCATCTTGTTTCTATTTGACCGCCTCGGTGCTGCAGTGGCAGTTCCAGTCGGGTTTGATTCCTGGGTCAGACCTAATTTCTGAAATTTGTAAATATTTGTTATATTTAATAATTTATATATTTCCAAAATGTATCTACGTATAATACCAGTTAATTTATCCTTAATAGTACAAGTTAGAGTTCTGTTTGCAGCTTAGTTTGATGGCGGTGAATTCCAGATATCCAAAAATATTATTAATATTATACAATAGATTAGAATCACTTCCTTTATTGGTCATTGTCTTATGCAAACAAAGATTCAAGACACACCTTTTATAGACTCCTCTATTAATAGATAACGATTTTTATGGGAACAAAAGCCTTTATCTTCCTCTTGAAATATGGCGGGCCGGGCTATCTTAAAATCAGTCACATATACCTATATATACTTTTATATAGATAAATCACCCTGATTACCACATGCGTCCAATTTTATTATAGATTAAACTAACATAATTAGAGACCCTAAGTCCCAAATTTAGTTAATTCGGCCCAGAGATAAAATTTCACATTGTGAACTTTAAGCAGTATAGTTACGTTGCTAAAAGCGTGTTCTACGTTCTAGACCTCAAGGGATTGTGTTTCTAAAGTTTAATTTAGTAGTTTTATATTTTTGGGTATCTAGGGCCAGGTTAAGTTTTATTTTTTCATATTGTGTTAATATTTGTAGCAATTTATATTTTCGAACGACCATCGTGGAATTTCTCTGCATATTAGTTATAATATAAATTAACAATATTATTTATTCACAATTTTTAATTTTCATTTTTCTATGTTTTTAGAAACAACTCTCGCATTCGGAATATACATCCTGTGTCGCGGGGACTTTACAAACATACATTAAACGGATACAAAGAACACTCAGACTCAGAACAACAATTTGTGGATCACACAGGTAACTCCCTGGATCATCAGCTACCTGCCAGTGAAAGTCTCGTCAAAATCCATCCAGCCGTTCCAGAGATTACCCGGAACAAACAGATAGACAGACAGACAAAAAAAATTTAAAATAAATTTTTGGTATATGTACCGTGTTTACATACATATGCATTAAGTGAAAAGCGGTTATTTTAATGTTATAAACAGACAATCCAATTTTATTTATTTGCATAGATAAACATTGTGCAAGAAATATAAAAAAATGTTCAAAAACTGTAGAATATAGACACTTTCAATTAATCTATACATCTATACAAATAAATAAAATTGGAGTGTCTGTTTGTAATATTAAAATAACCGCTTTTTACTCAATGCATATGTATGTATACACGATACATATACCAAAAATGTAGTTAAAAAAATTTTTGTCTGTCTGTCTGTCAGTCTGTCTGTCTGTTTGTTCCGGGTAATCTCTGGAACGGCTGGACGGATTTTGACGGGACTTTCACTGGCAGGTAGCTGATGATCCGGGGAGTAACTTAGGCTACTTTTTTTAGACTAACTTTGTCCCGCGGCGTTACTCGCGGTACAACATTAACCGCGGGTAACACCGCGGGGTTCAGCTAGTATTTCATATAAAGTAAAATATAAAATGTTTAACAGCTATATTAACTTAAGGAGCCTATTGTAACTGTCTCGGTGGCGCAATGGTAGAATATGCGACTGATGTGCTTGACGTCTCGGGTTCGATTCCTGGGTAGGACCAAATGTTTGTATGAGCTGCTAATATTTGTTTCGAAGTTTGGGTATTTCCTATGTTTAACATGTTTGTACTTACACAAAAAGGTATCTATGTATTTATATTAGTTGTCTAGTACCTATAACACAATCTGCTTACTTGACCTGACTTGACCAGCTTGCTGCTTGACTCGGGATTAGATGACGTTGTGTTTGGAGATATAAATATATACAACTGCCTCGGTGGCGCAGTGGTAGCGTACGCGACTGCTGTTCTTGAGGTCTCGGGGTCGATTCCCGGGTCGGACCAAATGTTTGTATGATCTGCAAATATTTGTTTCGGAGTTTGGGTGTTTCTATGTATAATCTGTATGTATTTACAAAAAAAAAGGATATAAGTATTCATATCAGTTGTCTAGTACCCATAATACAAGCTCTGCTTAGTTTGGGACTAGATGGCGTTGTGTGTTAGATGTCCCAAATACTTATTTATTTTATTTATATTTTGGCCTGGCCTGTCATCACACAAAAATATAAGACAAGAGTTTAACAAATTATAATTTATCTTAAAACAAGTCATCTTGGATATGAAAATAACACTAGATATCTATTCAATTTTTGTACTAATTCGATGGATATCATCGTAGAATATTCTAATATGGATAAACGGGTTTCAGCAATGATGTATTCATATCTAAACTTGCAATACCTTGAATGGATTGGTAGAAAACCAAAAAAGTAATGTTTCAAAAATGTGTGATTGAGAAAAAAAAACTATGTAACAGAATTAACTAACTATTGAAGAACGCTAACAATTACTTTTTAACCAACTACGGCGATGCCAAAAGGAAGGGTTATAGTTTTGGGAGTCTGTAGCAATCTGTGGCTAGATAAAACTAATTTATTGGTCTGACAATAATTCCTCAGCTAGCCAGTCTTGTCCAATTAAGCTGTAAGATATCAACCTTGTGTGTGTCATATTAAAATTAGAAGTACAGTCCACTTGTTTGTGGACTGTATTTCTTTGGAGGTTGCTTCTGGTTGGATGCTGATGATGAGTGAAAGTACCAATATTTGCTTGAGAATGCAGTTTTATTGTTATTTTTAATATGACACACACAAGGTGTGGCTTACAGCTTAATTGGCCTCCACAAACAAACATCCAACAGAGTCTACATATGTTTCTATGTTCCACAATAGCGCCTGAGCTACTGAGACGATTTTAATTAATAAGGTGTCAATAGATTCATATAATGGCCGAATGACTATGTATATAAACTAACTGAACCCCGCGGTGATACCCGCGGTTATTGTCGAACTGCGGGACAAAGTTAGTCTATAAAAAGTAGCCTAAATTACTTCTTAGATCATCAGCTACCTGCCAGTAGATGTCCCTTCAAAATCAGTCCAGCCGTTCTAGAGATTACCCGGAAGAGACAGACAGACAGACAAAAATTTACGAATCCATAAGGGTTCCGTTTTTTGCCCTTGACCCGGAACCCTAAAAATAAATATACAGGAATTGCTCGCTGAAAGGTATTAGGATAGGTTTAAATATTTTATCAAAAATTTTGCGTAGTCGGTTTATATCTTTTTGAACTTGTTTGTGTTTTAATCGATTAAAATTAGAAAAATATGTTAAAATAATAAAACCATATAAACACTAAATAGTTCCAAAACCAAAGAAATACCAAAACTAAATGAATTTAAGAATACAAATAAATCTGTTACACTCAATTAAATTCACGACAATACACGTTTGACCCTTTTCGGTCGGCATTACCTATTAATAGGTATTAAACAAGATTACTGAAATATGTGAATCACATTACTACGGTAGCAGGCTCTCGATTCATTAATGTTTAATTACGAGAACACGTTTACATGAGTGTGTGCAGGAATATATTTTACTTCATTTTAAATATCAACTGGAATTTTTGTTTTATATTAACGTTCCCGTTTTTAGTACTTATCATATTCTCATACTAGCTGAACCCCGCGGTGTTACCCGCTGCTATTGTTGTACCGCGAGTGGAATCCACCATACTTAGTGCAGTAGAACGCAGTGGCGTGGCGACAGCTTGAACCTTTAGAGAAATCGTGCAGTCACTATGCAAACATACCCTCGGATCCCAAAACTCTTCTGATTTCTAATTATTCTTTCTTCATATTATTTATCCTTCATATTAATAACACAAATAATTATTATTCCAAATCTAGTTATTTTTAATGAACGTTTGAATGTAAATACTAGCTAGCTAGATAGCTAAATATACTAGAAGACCTACGCAACCTCGTATGCGTCTCCTATTGCCCGTATCGTGATAATTTTCCCCCGTTTTTGAAACATTTTTCATTGGTGCTCCGCTCCTATTGGTCTTAGCGTGATTATATATCGCCTATAGCCTTTCTCGATAAATGGGCTATCTAACATTGATAGAATTTTTCAAAACGGACCAGATGTTACTGAGATTAGCGCGACAAACAAACTCTTCAGCTTTATATATTAGTACAGATTTCAAATCGGATCAGTAGTTCCTGAGATTAGCGCGTTCAAACAAACAAACAAACTCTTCAGCTTTATATATTAGTATACATTATGCCTTAACTGAGAGATTTTAATATCGCTTTACACATACTAACTCCTTACAGTCAGTTACATTTTATTTTATTATTAAGAGTCTTGAAAAAGTTGTTGAGGCTAACGCAAGGTGAGTATGTTAAGAGCTCGATGCAGAAGATTCTTGTTAGTCCCGTGTGAGTTTTTTGATCCCAGATTCTCATGTGTTTTAAAAAGAGATATTTGTCAGATTACCGGCTACATCATGTTTAAACCAAAACGATTTCACTACTCTGCTAATGTCACTAATGTTGTCATGTGTTACTCATTTTCGCTCTTAAAATTCTCAAATAATAATTATTGAACACTTTTCATAAACCGCCTACATTAAAATGCCTAGCCTACATAAATAACTCTTCAATGAAAGAAATTATATCTATAGCGGCTATTCCTTCCCTAAATATATAATTTACTGTGGGTATTTTTTTGTAGCCTTGTAGGTCAGCTGCTGAAAATAAATTCAGTTTTTTTGTTCGAATACAAGCCCAAGATTATAAAGGTTAGTGCTGATATATATGGTGGAGCTTCTCTTCTCCTGATCCGTAATTTATTGTTACAACTTTAAGCAGTCGTGTTGACATTTTCTGAAAATTAAATTATTAATTTTAAAGTAATATTTTAAGTATCCAAAATTTCAAATATAAATAAGTTCTGGGGTTGTATGGTTCATGTTTCATTGTATTATGCCGACAATACTAGTCATAAGCTTCTTAGGATATTAATAAAAATAAAATGAATATAAATATTACTGAAATATACTCAAGAAAACATTAAAGGCAATTTCCAGGAAAATCAAACAAAATAAAGATTTAGATAACGTTTGAAAAGCACAGCCGACTAAGTACTTTCATTACGTATAATGTTATATGAAATTGAAGATAATATGTTTTCCTGTGTTGTATATTATTATTGCTGATATTTTTATGGATAGGCCTACTAAAGTGGCTCCACTTTGCCTCGTAGAAAACATGAACGAATCAGAAGGAGAGGAGAGAGGTAGGAGAGAAAGAGAGGTCAGCATACTCATTGCGAATGCAGACAATACTATAGCGGCCTAGTATTGCTTCTTATTTCTCTGAATCTGACAGCTATGTCAAACAGTGCTTAATAGCACAGAAAAACCAATTATTAATAGTAGATTTCATTACAGAATCTCACGATGAGTTCTTTTCTAAAAAGCACTACTATTATTAGTGTAAATCTTTCTCATGTCAAGAATAAATCTCCTTTCAAAAAAAAAAAAATTTGAAACCTTACACAAAAATAGACACACTTTCTAAAATTTCTAAAATGAAAACAATAAAACGAAAAGGAATTTAATATCTTATCCCAGTACACCAAGCATATAAATAATACTTCTGAACTACGAACCCAAACGTTACCCAAAGGAAGAGGCTTATTTAAGTACTCAAAACAAAAATATTACAGCGCCAGATTAATGTAAAAGAAAATTGTGAGAGGTAACATCCCTCCTCACAAAGTTGTGAGGGTTCCTTCAAAAGTCAATTTACAGCCACTCAATAAAGATTACAAAAGAGCAGCTAAAACTTAAGTGTTGTGTGATAATCATTCTATCTCTTTCTAACTTAAGAATCATCAGTCGTAGATTACTACGGTATTGAGAGAGAAGGAATGGAAGTGTCATGAATGTACATTAGAAATAACAGCAACATCTTCGAGAGATCAACTTCTAGAATTTGAATTTTCTCTAGATTCTAACAAGTTTCGTGTAATATTTATAGTTAGGTATTGCTCATATGTGTGTATTGCAATATGTATAATAGATATATGATTGAAGTGAGAAGATTTTCTAGACTTATATTACTTATATTTAGAAAAAAAAACTGACTACACAAAAAATTAATAAATAATTTCACAGTCTGGTATTTTGATTATGAATTTTCTACCATATTTTTGTATTTTTCTTTTCTAATTCTTTTTCTAATATGACATATATAATAGCGTGTTAATATGTTTGAAATAAGACATTTCTATGTAGATACCATCTGTGTAAACCAGCAAGTAATCGACATTCTGTGTTCTTCACGCATAAATATTGTATGAGCCCCAAGCAGATAAGATGTGGCCAGCGAATATTCTATTTTAGGAGAAAGCCTCAATGGACCTGAAATAACGACAGCGCTGGGAGAAATGGAGTGGCTAATATGTTAATTTGAAAGTTAGAGTAGCGACTCTGTAAGTTTAGGAATGTTTCAAGCTTTGACCGAGATAAAGATTCCAAGGGTTCTTTTATATTTATCATTTTGCATTTCATTTATTTAGATAATACGGTTCCCAGTAGATTGTACTTTCGATAGTTACCTTTTTTTAACCGCCTTCAAAGAAATTTCAATTTAACTCAGTTTTTTAATGTTGCCTGGAAGAGATTGCTTTTGGCAATAAGGCAGCACTTTATACACTGCATCTCACATTTTATGTACTCTTGTAACTATGTAATATTATGGTGCACAAATAAAGAGTTTATTATATATATCTATCTATGAGTTGTTCTATGTTTTTGCCTTAGGTGAGTTGATTTCCTTCGCAGCTTCTTTAAAGGATTATTCTACTCAAGATAGCTTTATAGATATTGGGACTATTGAGACTAATCCACGATCACTGCGGATCAGACACCAGGATCAACTGCGGTGACCCACGAACACACCGAGTTATGACACTCGTCACGACAACGATCTTGGAACCCGCAACGAAATTAATGAGAAGAAAAACAGGAGGAGTTGGAAATTTGATAAGTCCACTTTCCATCTTAGCAAAGCGGGAGACAAAATGAAGTCAAAATAGGCAGACACCTTTTTTAAACCGGGAAGCACCACGGATAAAATATTATGGGTCCTAAGTAAGCTATATTTGATTACTATAGTATGTATGGCAGAATCGCCTAAACGCACGGAAATTCACCGCAGTTGACACAAGATCCTCATAGTAAACCGCCCCAGATGTCATTTGTAAGCTTAAATAGCTTTGTGAAAAAATACAGTGAACGTAACATTGTGTTACGTTCACTGTATTTTTTTTTGTATGCTTCATAGATAGTGTTAAAAGATACAATGATACAGCTTAGAACAATTTACAATTTAGGCGTTTAGAAGCCAATGATACTACTTTAATTCAATTATTCCTATTTAGCTTAAGGTATATTTCTTGTTGAACAACTGCTTCTTAAACATTTAAAACCGGTTTTATGCAGACAGACTAGCTTGTTAGAAACTATTTAACACTAAATACAGCACGAACGGGGTGACCATACCGGGGCGGTACTACCCTCTTACAGAAGATCCATAGATGCAAAACCATCTCAATAGGCCGCCATAGTATGGGTCACCATGCTACATTATTGTATTGTCTACATTCTCACGAGTACCTACTACCATTAGTCTTGGATTCACCTTTCCATCAGGCAGAGTAGAGTCAGCAGCTTGAAAGTCAATACAATTATCACAATTTGTCCTAATGTATTTCAATAAACCGTGTTTTAGTCAAATCTATTAGCTTGTAACAATATAAACACCAGTTTCAAACCTAATTGCGTTTCCGTCTTGCACTGTTAAATAATGACAATGTTCAAAGCGTGCCCACAATAAACTATTAAACGCTTCAAGTTGTACAGAGAACAATAACAGTCTAGATGTTGCTTTTAAGTTAGCAGTTTACCGAACAAGTTATGTTATGAATAAGCAACATACGCTCTTAGGTTTCAATTATTAACTATGAAATCTATAGTAACATATTAATTTGAATAAACAGCGTCAGTCTGTCTGTTGCGCTTTCACTGCTTAACCGCGAATATTGTGCTAAATATAACTGGTAACGCCACCTGTCGATGATGACAGGAACACTGTTAGTTTGTAAAAGTTCCGATAAGTGAGGCTGTCGGCACCCATTTCTACCCGCATCCTTAATCATTATTCCCGCATCGCACGCATACCGCAAGAAGAAATAGTTAAGTTGTTCGCGAAGTGACTCCCGGACGCTTTGCTCACCGCTCGTCGAGTTCTACACCAGTTGTGGACTCCGCCACCGCGTCTTATGTAGACAATAGAACCGCACTAAAATAGTTTAATAACGAACCCGCATAATTCGCTTAGTGCAATTGTGCCTTGCCGGCAAGCTAGGGACGTTTATTCTACACCGAACACGCGTTGCCATCGTGATTCGCAAGCCACACCACGGTACGAGGAGCCAGGCCGCCTGATCAGGCCGCCAGGTCTGGACTGCAGCTCAAGATCACCAAAGGTAAGCGTGCTTCCATATTCTCCTACCCACCTAACCCATCTATCTATCTATCTATGTGTTAGCGCTCAATAATTCTTTGGCCAAGCCAGTTGGCGCTACCAATAACAAATGCCTTTACTCAAAAATCTATATATATATGTTCATTAAAAAATTCCATTGAAAACTTTTATTTATTTATTATTTACTAGCTTTTGCACGCGGCTTCGCTCACGCAAATTTTCATCCTTTCTCTGATTTTCCCCCTTAGGGGTGGAATTTCAAATTCCTTTCTTAGTGCTTACTTACGTTATATAAAGAACCTACATGCAAAATTCAGGATTCTAGGTTCAGCGGTTTGGGCTGTGCGTTGATCTCTGGGTATGTCAGTCAGTCACCTTCCTCTTTTATATATATAGATTTACTTTATTTATACTTATACCTTGGGAGATGAAACCGGAGATGAAGCGGTATGAAATAGCGCCTGCGCTCTGTTTCACCGAGTGAGTGAGGATACCGGAAGCCTGTACCCCAACCCTCTTCACATCCCTTTCCCAATACAGCAAAGTTCGATAGCGCACTTGTGATGGTGTTGCAGGTGTCTATGGGCAGCGGTAATCGCTTACCATCAGGTGATACGTCTGCTCGTTTGCCCCTCTATAACAAAAAAAACTTACACTACAGCTATAAACGTGTGGACAACGGAAAACAGTTGACTGGTGTCCGTTGAGACTGGGCGCCGCGGCCGTAATCGACTAGGAGAACCTTCCTCCCTCTAGACTAAAAGAGAGTAGGGAAGGTGTAAACTAACGAAAGAATTATTGTATTTGAGCGCACATGTGCTCAAGCAAATACTGCTCTCAGTTTTAATCCATATCAGTAAGAACTGTACAAAGGGAATGATGATTTGTGCAAAGTGGCAAAGCAAGCCAAAGCCCGGCACTGGATGTGAAAAGCCAAGGATCGAACCAAGTGGCATGTAATTTGAGAGGTCCACATTCAGCAGTGGGCTGCGATAGGCTGTTAATGCGATAATGTTATATTTTTTCATATTGCGATGTTTTTAAATAAAATCTGAAGTAATATTTCACTTAATATGTGCTTAGATATTTACTAAATTCCATAAAATTCAATTACCGAACATTTTCCAGACATCAACACCTACATAATACCAATTTTCACCAAGCTCCTAATAAAATCGCTAATTGTTCATGACTCACGAATAGTTGACAAACACGTTGACCAAACATAGTTAGGTTACATAAATAGTTTTGTTTACTTTACCACAAGCCTACGTTTCGTATTGATACTATGAGTTTACTAAATGTTTTCGAAAGGCATATCGATTTAGATTACGAACAGAGGGCCTAGTGTGAGTCCTTTTTACATCAACTCGACCTTTACTTAAACTTTTCACTAATCGTAACTCTCAACACAAGTTTATGTGAACTTAACTTTCACTAAGCCCTCGGTACTACATCCAGGCCGCAACATATAATGATTGGGCTGACAGGTAGGGAGAAGCCTAGGCTTCCCCACGGATAGAATTTGGATAGGCATAGCGTCAATCCTGCGGGTGCCTGAAATAACATGTTTTTTTCACAACAAGCAACCTTTTTAGCACAGCAAATAAATAAATAAAATGGTCCCAGTCCTCCTCAGAGCAGGGCGCCAGAGACAAGCCGTTGATGTGGTTTTTAGTGGAATCTTCTCAGTCCCGAGACCCGAAGAGATTTTTCACCCCGTCAACTAAGAAAGCTAAAGTCGAAGCTTTAGTAGTGCACGGCCTTATTTAGTTAAACGAAATTTTGAAACTTCAAGCAATTGACCGTTACATAATAAAGTCTTATCTAATTTCTTAAATTTTTGTATTAAAATACACGACATAGTTTACAAACACATACTAAATTAAAATATAATTAAAGACAATTCGTACAAGTCATGTCTAATATCTCTTAATCCGTCGCTAATAATACAAAGAAGTACCTATACACTTCTCAATACCTAACTATTACCCCACTCTGTAATCTGATTCGAAGTAGCCTGTACTGGTAAAACATCTGACAGTCATACTTATATGCCCCTAAAGTATATATTGATGAATTACTCCCAGACTCCAGACATAACGAACGATCGCGATAACCACACAGTTGTTTGTATAAACCAACACAGGCTACTGTCCAGTAACATAATATATATACATATAACACTAACATATCAATAAACAGAGGCTTTAACTAAAAATACTAACACAATCAGTGCTGGTTTATCAAACATCCCTATGACACGGTACGTTTATTAAGGCCCCTAGACAGCCCTATTCAATAATTCAATACTGTCTATTTAAATGCTAGCCAGATTTCCAATTTAGTTTAGATTGGTACTTAATAATGTGTCAAAATGTAAACACAAGTAATTTTAAAACTTAAACTGTGAATTTCTGCAGAAAATCAGAAACTTTAGCGCCTGATATCGACGTGGGATGTCGATTCACAACTCCAAACTACTCTTAGGACTAGTTTCACTATTAACTGATATAATTCTCTGATAAACTATCATAAACTTATCTGTCAAAAACTACAGAATTTGGTTTCATAAGTCGTAGAGACATATATGTCAGCTACACGTACATATTAACAGCTAGATCGATTATCGCCCCCAAAAACCCTTACATACTGAATTTAATGAAAATCGTTGAAGAGTTCGATATTCAGATTATTTAAATACACAAATTATTATTATTTTGGTTCTTCTTATTTCAGATTTATTAAATATCAATACTCGTAATGTTGAAATTCCTGTGAGGAATAGCACCGTTAGCCAAAATACAGGCTTCTACCTAGTTGGACAACAGAATTTTCTCATGTTCAATTTATAGTTAAAATAATTTTAAATAGAACAGATAGTCGTTATTATTACGAATTACTCGTTTAAAGTTATTAGATACAGTAAAGGTGATTAGAAAAAATAGAAGTTAAATAAGTCTAATTCTTCTGAGTGTTTTATGAAGTATCAGGCTAAAGATTCAGCGAAGAAATATCGTGCGCATCTTTTCCATAGCCTACTGAATTATCGCCAAATTCTATATTATACCTGTCGTAAAATTTAGATTAGAGGTAGAGGCAATCGTTTACAAAAGGTTTGTAGCGATAAGTCTTGTTCATATCAACATTTAATTTAACGAAAACGTCTTATTTTGACACTATACTTTGTACCTGTACATATTATAAAACTGTCCTTACCCCTTACGCCTGTCTTTTCCATGCTTAACAAACTATTTTCGTGTATGCGGAAAAGTTTTCCCATGTCTATGTGGAGACATAATCTCCGTCTTTGCTCCTAGCTCGGAATACAATTTTCATTTTCATTCTATCAGTCAGCCTGTGACCACGGCCAGTGCAACCTGGTCGAAACGTCAGGCAAATCAGAGGTATGTAATACCTTTTAATAAGTGACCGCGTTAATTCCCGTAAAAAATATTGATAACTAGCTGCCCCGGCAAACGTCGTTTTGCCATAAAAAAAATTTAAGGGTGGGTGACCCTTACCATTTAGGGGGATGAAAAATAGATGTTGTTCGATTCTCATACCTACTCAATATGCTCACAAAATTTCATGAGAATTGGTCAAGCCGTTTCAGAGGAGTTTGGCAACTAAAACTGTGACACGAGAATTTTATATATTAGATATATCTATTTTCTATTTACATATTAACTGTTGTTGTTTTGTTTTCTATTTTTGTTATTGTAAGTACTGTGGTACGATATGTAAAATGCTTTATGTATGTATTTTTAGTTTTACAAATACCTATTACCTTGTAAAGATTCATCGGCACTATGTTCTCTACATTTGGTATCATACAGTAAAACAAGACGTAGATACCTTATATGTACCTGATTTATTGTTTTTATGGTCCATGTAGATTTTTGAAGAAAACAGAATGAAATGAGGAATGTACAATCTCACCCAATATGGGTTTTATAGGTGTTTCATGTTGTTGTTATTGTATACAATGGTCTTTTAATTTTTTTTAATCAAAATTAATAAAAATTGTATTTATCTCCTAATATTCACAATTCCCATCTCTCACGCCTCTGGTATTGCGGGTGTCCATGGGCGGCGGTAATCGCTTACCATCAGACGATATGTCTGCTCGGTTCCCCCTATTCTATAAAAACATGTACTGCAGTTATGTATTTAGATCACGATAATTCCATGTCAACTTTGTATCCAGTCTACTGGAATCGATCGATCCTATGTATCACCGTCTTTATACATGATATGTTTTTCTTTTTCCATACAATTTCGTCTCTAGGCAATTTTTTTTCACGGGAACTTTACAAACAAACATGAAACGGACACAAAGAATGCCCGGAATCAGAACTATCATTTGTAGATCACACAAAATGTTGTCACATCTGGGGTTTGAACTCACAACACGAAGTGTAGTAGAAAACAGCGAGTCAGTTTAAACCACGATTCCATTCGAGCCATCAATGATGATGTTGAAATAAAACCATGAGCCATTTAAACGATCAGGGATACAATTTACGAATTCTCAAACGCTCTTTTGTGAATGAATTTGTATCAATTTACATTTATTCAAATTTACATTAGAATTTATAATGGGAATTGTCTGTACAATTTTGAATACGGCCGATATTTTTTGTAATACGAGCAAAATTTGTATCGCATTTAGAGATAGATATATGTTCATGATTTTTATAAAACACTACCCACTACTGCGTACACGTGATGTTTTTTAACCTTCCCTGGACTGCAACAAACATTTTAAAACCAAAATCAGCCAAATCGGTCGATAAGCGGTCCTCGACCTTTAGCGAGACAAACGAACAGCAATTGATTTCTATATACTATAAGAAATTTTAATCGACTATCCAATAAATCTATATAAATAAATAAAATTGGAGTGTGTTTGTAATATTAAAATAACCGCTTTTTACTAAATGCATATGTATGTATACACGGTACATATACCAAAAATTTAGTTAAAAAATTTTTTGTCTGTCTGTCTGTCTGTCTGTCTGTCTATCTGTCTGTCTGTCTGTCTGTTTTTTCCGAGTAATCTCTAGAACGGCTGGACGGATTTTGACGGGACTTTCACTGGCAGGTAGCTGATGATCCGGGGAGTAACTTAGGCTACTTTTTTTAGACTAACTTTGTCCCGCGGTGTTACTCGCGGTACAATAATAGCCGCGGGAACAACATCGCGGGGTTCAGATAGTTAGACATAAATTTGTCCATTATTACTAAAGATTTCTCACGAACCTGACTGATAAAAATCATGTGCATCGAATCAGTAACCTTAAATAGTCCATTATCCATAGGCATCTCGGTTTTGGCCCGCTTTACCAGGCTGGTCAAACCTTTTAGGGTTTGTTTTGAGTTTTATGCCTCTTTGCACAGTTTGGTCTCTGAGTTGCCTCTTACGACACCCATGAGATGATTAGGAGTGGCGATATTACTTACTCTACATCTTTTGCCAGATCATTTACGATCTGTTAAAGACTTTCAATTACATGCGCCATTTAGCATACGTCTCAAGTGCGATTCCCGGGTAGGACCAAAAGTTTGTATGATCTGCAAATACGTTTCGGAGTTTGGGTGTTTCCGTTGTATAATATGTATGATTTACAAAAAAGTATAAATATGTGTTTATATCACTTGTCTAGGATCCATAATGTAAGTTCTGCTTAGTTTGGGACTAGATGGCACAACGCCGTTAGTTAGATGTCCGACAATATTTGTTTGTCCGAAATATTTCTGTTTATTTATTAAAAAGAATTGTGTGAAGATATCAATAATGTTAAATATAATAATACTATAACAGTTACTTGGAAAACTAAACATGTGATAGTATATTATGTCTTTCAAAATCATACACAGAAAAGCTAAGAATAGTCACATTGGCCAAATACTTTTCTCATAGATTACGGTTGATATAAGCTCATTACAAACTTTTACACTACTTTCTCAAGTTGTCGGAATACATCAAATAATTCATTCCCTGTAACTTTGTCTTCTACGTCGAAAAATATAGAGTCAGGTATTACGTAGTTTTCATATTTTTCTATACTATAAATTTATAGGTTTGTACAAGAAATTTCGTTTATAACATATTTAAAAGAAGTCGGTTCAAAATAAGGAGGTACTCAATTTGGTTTTTATTTAAAACATTTAAGAACTACGTAATTTAATAACATAATGCCATAAGGCAAAACCGTTCAGGTGTAAATTTAATTAAAATAGTGGACTAAGTACAAGTGAGTTTATTTCTAGAATGTATAACAACAAGTTCCATCAAGTGCCAACAATCGAGAGTATAAATTATATTATAATTTAATAACCGTTTTGTGCTATTCCCAATTAAAGCATGAAGTAATTAATAATGATAATTTAAATCACAATTTATTCATTTGTGCAAATAATTGTTTACAAATATTTATAAAATATATGAAGAGCAAGAATGGCCTGGAGGCACTTCACCAGCACTCATCTTCTTCCAATTATGAATGACTTCAGAACACAGGCGACGTATTTCTATCAGTATTCACTTGAATCACAATACGATGACTATTATACGAAATCAACTAATTTAAATCTTGAAATAGCGCGATCGCGAAAATTCTGAGCGATTCGTCACAAGCGTGGTGCGCTAACGCCGTCTCGTTCAAAAGTGATTTTAAGATGGCCGCCCGCACTACCATCGACAATGACGCTTCGCAAGGTTGAATATGGCCTTACAGTCCTGTATAATAATAATAATAATAAATGTATTTATTGATTACCACAAAATTCAATACAATTCGAACATATTATCCTGACTTATAATATAACGGTATAACAATAATAATCGTGAAACTTAACAACTAGCTGCGTTTCCATTAATCTTAGAATATTCCATCCCAAATAATTACACAAAAATCTGTGATGCTTCATTATCATCCCATTTTAAAATAGACGAAACCATGCAAGACAATAATGTAGGCAGATACAGAAACACATTTAAAGGTCTGATGACCTTTTTTTAATGATTTCAAGCACATACGAATCGTGTTGTGTAGAAGTTAGATCACTTCACAAACTCAAACCGGATGAAAATCAACCGCATTATCAAAAGAACACTTATATTATTATGACTTGAAATCCTTTAATTTGTCGTCTAATACTTTTAAATGACATACTTTTAAAGTTCAGCCAAACCGATTAATTCGATTTAATTTTGAGATTAATCGGTATGGCAGTAGTTATAAACCTGACCTTAAATTGAATGATTTCTGAGTTTATATTATACTTATAGGCGACCAATAAACAAAAAAAAAAAACAATGGCGCCATATATTTGCAGTTTATTCCCACTAAATTCATGCAAGTATTAAAAAATGTTTACTCTCTCACTCGCACGTACGAAGCTGTACTATATATATGATAATACTGTCAACAGTCACAGTGACAACTGTCCTGTCAACCTGATGTTTTAAGAAAATGTCGTCAAATACATAATTTCACAACTGTATGTAGCCTGATCAAGTTTATATTATATGACGACACCTGTACTAATGCAAGCATTGTATCACGGGTGCCAGAGAATTGGGTTTTTGAAACAAACATTTTTTTGTGATCAATGGAAAGATCATATATAAGTTTTATAATAAAACTATTTTATTAATTTTTTTTCGCAATAATTCAAAAGTTATTTCAAAATAAAAATTAATTTTGAATCCAGTACCGAAGACGCGCCGACAGCTCGCGAATATACCCGAGCGCGTGTGACGTCATAATGTTAGTTTTCACTCATTGCAGTTGATATAGAAATAATAAGTACAGTGTTTTGATCTATTTAATTTTGTTGTCATTGTTAAATATTTAAATTTATATTGAAAATGACGAATCTCAAAAGTTATCGTTTTTTATTTTGTACCATTATGTACGAATACTACAAAAACAACTCCTGACAAAATGTTTTAAATGTTCCCCAAGATGACAAACGTCGAAATAAATGGTTTCAAGCAGTACACGGTGATAATCCCAAAACAAAATCGATATTGTTTTGTTGTGAAGATCATTTCGATGAAAGTATGTCTTAAAACCATTGTTATTAATTATTATTTATCTAGGTATACAAATCAATTAATTATTATATACTTCTACTTAAGTTCAGTCAATACATTTTTTTAACTGGACTCGAAATCATAACCTTTAAAGTCATAGCATTAAATTCTTTATCACACATAGCTAATCGGAACCAACCAACAACTCGTTTTTTAGCAATAAATTTTGAATATTATTGTCTAGTCACATATCAGCCGTAAACGCCGTACTGTTATTAAATAGCTATAACAGTATGACGTCACAACTATGGTGACCAATTATGACGCGTTTATAGTACCGTTTTTTTTTTTCAATTTGATCAGTTTTTAATTGTTTATAATATATTGAAAATAAATTTATTTTTAAGTTTTTTGCATCAAATATTAATATTATTAGTAATAAAGTTTTGAAATACATAAAAAAAAATCAACAATTTTTTTTTTAAATCCCAATTACACGATAATTAAAGAACTCATCAAATGTGCATAACAATCACATTTATAACATAAACAAAACGTAAAAATTTTAGCTTAACACGTTATACCATGACTGTTAGAATGCGGTGATTGAAGAATTTCGTCTTTAGGCACTGTGGAATCGACGATGAAAAGACCCGACGAAATTTTCCAAATGCTGCCCAACCCGACTGAATTCCCTTGTTCACCTCATCCTCAAAGTTGTTTCTACCTAACTGCAAAGTCTGCCCGAGGTACACATATTTTTGTACAACTTTGAGAACGGCACCGTTCATTTAGACCGGTTCCGGTAGACCATGTTGATTAAACATACGTATCTACTCATTTTTAGAACTTACCGTACCGTACCTTAAAAGGAAAAAACGGAACATTTATAGGATCACTTGGTTGTCCATCTGTCGGGTAAGACTCTTTTTTTAGGAACTCGTGGGGATATCAAGCAGAATTTTATATCAAATACTTAAGTCTACTGTCCCTTGGAGCTGTAAAAAAATCAATCCTCCAAATCAACGCAATTAAAAGATACAGCCGTTTATGCTGCACATTTTCGACACTCGCAAAGGAATCAAAACCTACAGGGTACTCCCGTAAACTCAGAATCTTGAAATTTGATAGTATGAAGCAACTTCTTATAGCACAGAAAAAGGCAAAATTGCTATAAGCATAAATTTTTAGTAACATGATATAATACACCTACAGGTTTTTACGGAACCCTCGATGCGCAAGTTCGACTCGCACTTGGCAGGTTTTTTTAATCATTTTTAAATGCTTAAATAGGTAGATACTCTCTCTTCTCTTCTCTTAGGGGTAGAATATCCAGCAACGCTTAAATACCTCTCTCTTCTTTTTTCATCAGTAGCAAATAAATAAAGTTTCATGTTTCAAACTTCAAAAATGACGGACTTACAGAATAACTTACGTACGAAGTGTCAACCCCTATTTCATCCATTAGGGGTAGAGTATTCAGAAACGCTGAAATACGTATTTACTCATTTTTAATCAGCAGCCCAAAAGTAAATTTTTAGGCTTCTAACTTAAAAAATTACGGACTTCAATACAAACTTTCAACCTCTATTCCCCCCCCCCCCCATTAGGGGTAGAAATGCCAAAATTCCTTTATTAGTGGGTGTCTACTCAATGACTCAATGAAACGATCCTTTTCACCAAATGTCATAGCACGACTTGTTATTTTATAAGTATAGATGACTATTAGTTGTTTTGTTTACACGGCGGATTTAATGGCCCTAGGAATTCTCTATAAGTAATTATCTAATATATTAGAGTGTTTCCCTCCCTGCGGGGCGTAAAACAGCATCTCACTAGGCGGCCATAGTGTGGGTCACCATGCTGCAATGTCCTTATTCGCATTGAGGATGGTGACCACTACTCTCGGAATCTGCTCATGCTGTCCATCAGGTAGAGCAGAGTCATTTTGGAGCAGCAAAAATATAAAAAGAAAAAAAAACATTGTATATTTAGAATGTAAAGTATTTTTAACTGACTTCAAAAAAAGGAGGAGGTTTCTCAATTCAACCGTATATATATTTTTTTTAAATGTCTCTACTCTGCCTGATGGAAAGCATAAGCAGAATCCAAGAGTGGTGGTCACCATACTACGAATGCAGACAATGCAACAATGCAGCATGGTGACTCACACCATGGCAGACTAGTGATGCTTCTGATTTAATATCTGATGATGGCATCCAAGAGAAATCGAGGCGAACCTTGAAGTCAGTTTTATTTTTGTAAAAATTTTACTTGTATGAATAACATTATGAAAACACATAACTGAACGTAGTCTTATTTTGGCTATTTTTTGAGAAATTATTGAAACATAATTTGTAAATTAATTTTATTTCTTAATTTCGTACACATTAAAGTGAGTGATGTGCCTAAATTAATTATAACAAAGTCAAGTTTGAGGAAGTCACGTCGACTTTTAACTCGTGACGAGCGGAACGAACCGGATTGTACCAATACAATTTAAAAAGATGACATTATAGTCAAATCTATAATGGATTAATACCAATTTTATTAAAGAATCTATTTAAGAACGATAATATACATTATTATTTAGATACTTGACAAAATATTAATATTTCTATACAAAACCGAACCCAGTGTCCGGTCCGGATGTAAATATCTATAGGAACTTTGTTAGATACCGACTAAACCGGATAATACTGGTATTAGCTGAACTATACTGGTCTAACTATATTTGCGCGGTTGAGACTTCCATTAACAAGTTGATTGTTTCGTATTTTCAGCTACTTTCTCTATTCATATATTCGTGGTTTTTGGTAAAGACAAAGTCTGTATTCAAACTTTTGTTTTAAATTTAGTCTGTGTTTCCAATGTTGGCGGAACTATTATTAGACCTTGTACTATTGTGTATGTGTTAATCAAAATTAATTAATGCCAAGCTGTATTGTGGCTATTAAAATATTGTACTTACCTTTGCGTATGAGAGAAATAAATAAACTATTGTTAAAATCTATTATTGTAAATAGGCGTCGCCACTGTAGCAAGAGTATAAAGCATACTGGCAGATCCTGTACCGCTTGCAATATGTAATGAATGGTTATGAAAATTTTACCGTTTAATAAGTTAATCATCTTAATTATTTTCGTATTTTTATAATACTTTTAGAACTGTGGTAACATAATTTTAACAATGCTCATAACGTTGTTACAACTGTATTTACAAAACGCATTCTTACGTGTTCTAAACACACCATGTTTAAGGTCTAATTAGTCTGAAAACAAGATGGCGTTATGTGTCAGAAAATATTCTATTGCGGAAAATAATTTACATGATTTTAAAATATTATATATAAAAAAATATATAAACAAACGATAAAATATTTAAATCGATATTTAATAATAAGCTTATTGATTCTACGATTACCATTCTGGCGGGATTCAAACTGACTTACAACCTACGAGGAGCCAATAACAAACACTGAAGCTACGCTATATACGCTAAGCTATACAATGCAAATTACGGCCTGGCTGTTACTCCGAAACACGAGGGTAACTCGAGAAGTAAATTCCGTACACAACCACGACGCGACGGACAAACACTCGGTAGACAATTACATGCCTGTCGGGCAACAAACTTTCAATACACTCCTAAAACTGGAAGATATGTCAATTATACACATAACAGATGGCTCGCCCGTCATTATTCGATGCTTCCAGAGCGTTCCTTTTCAACTCAATGAAATTTTGACGTAACCTATAATGTCACTTATGTCAAACCCTAGAGTGGTCACTACAAATTAATTACGTTTAGTACGTTCGGTTTCGAACACACAATAAAAAAAATATACCTGAATAGTTATTTTATTTATACCTTGAATAGAACTTGAAACATTTGTTTTTTGATAAGGAACTTCGTTCCTATCTGGTGTCCCACGACACCACACGTTTTTTTTCTTATAAATGTGCCGGCTTCTACATACGTTATTAAAACAGCGCCATCTATCAATGGCACACTGAACACTGAAGTAACCTATAATGCTGTATCGCAATATAGAAATTTTATAAAGCATATATTTTAAATAAATAACAAATATGTATGTATTCATTCTCACTTATTTCAATAATACACCTGCTACACACAGCTCTGCACCACCCAAAGGTCGACTGGAAGATAATGCCTAGGGCATTAAGTCCGCCTTATGTAATGTAATTGCAGGAAGAATAAATAAATAAATAAATAAATATACAACTTCACAACAGGAACCGTTGGGCTACGGACAAGGACAGCTGTGACCTCATCAAGGACAGCACTTAAGTCTATCTGTCGCTGGTCGCTTGGAGCTGGGCCTCCTCAGGTATTGCCTAGGGTCTCACCTGGCTTGGGCTTGACCTTGACGTGAAGACAAAAGCAACACCGAAAACGGAAAAACCAACTACTCAACATACTTTTTTGGGCTGCGGCCCGCCAAACACTGTCATCTCGCCTAGTCGGCGATTCCTCTATTGAGTTCGAGGGACACAAAACCCGTTCCTCCAAATATACCGGTATGTGATTGTTTCTATGTTTAAAATGTTAAGCAATGTGTTGTGTAACTCATTATAATCACTTACTTGTAGTTGAAGTCTGAAGTGTTTAGTATTAATACCTATATGAAAACTCGTGATTATATGACGGTACTGTTTCGCACAAAAAAATATTTAGAATTTTAATGGTAGTAAAAGTAAATAATAATAACTTATTATCTTCCTCTAGACTCAAAGTAACTCCATGCCAAATTTCATTGAAATAGGTGTAGTAGTTAAGCCATTGAAATCGAAACGGATAAACATACAGAGTTAATTTAGAATTTTTAATACGTATTATGGAAATGTGTGTGATAAAGTAATGAATGAATATTGTCGTGATTTCAATGTATGAGATTATCAATGAGGGGAAAACTAAAATAAGCCTAATTCTGTAAAACTAATGATGTGTTTTATCTCGAATTAAATATATGTATACATGCTATGAACTATAAACAAGTTTAGTTTGATTATTTTTAGAATGCTTTTGTATTTTTGATGTGTATAATATACTAAATTAATTTGAACTTTCTTCTCAGGATTTATTTCTATTGCAGGAGTTATCTTTTAAAAAGAAATAGAGAAAGACAGTACTTGAGTAGAAGAACCACGTTGATTTCAGCACGAATGGATCGACTAGACCGGGGAGGTACTGCCCCCGCACAGAAAATCAACCTAAAATAACAGCATATGTGCTCACGTGTTTCGTTGATGAGTGCGAGACCTGAGGCTCAAAGTTGTATATGCATCACTAGTCCGATAAAGGTGTGGGTCACCATACTGCATTTGCAATGAGTATGGTAACCACCACGCTTTATGATTCTGCTTGTGTTTTACATCAGACAGAGTAGAATCACACTAATACTAATCATATATAAAAAAAACTGATTTACAGACAGTTACTTCCGAATTTATAATATTAGTATGGATAGTGCGTAGTAAAAATATATATGTATGTTTATCAAAAAATCTGATAACAATAATAGAGGTCAGTCAGCCGTGTATGAAATGAAATGTCAATATAATTATAATAATGTCTCTCAAAAGTCGTAGGAGACAAATTCATTAGATTAAGTGCATAAAATATTTATGTTATGTGTTTAAAAATACAGCTGTTTACCTTTTAAGCTTTGAAGTAATATTTTTACAGGCACAATTACTTATCAAAGACAAGATAAATACTTGAGTGTTAATAAAAGGCTTAAGTGAATTTGGTTTCGAATGTTTCATATTTTTCTACACTTTTTTAAGAGGGCTGGTGGCGACTGGATGCTAAAAGCAGCAGACCGGGCTCTTTTTTGTTCTTTTTGAGAGGCCTTTGTCCAGCAGCGAACTGATGATGATGACCTACAACTGTAACCAGGTAAGGAGATTTTTTGAAACTTCTTTAGCGTCACAGCGTCACCGAATCTCCGCCGTGCTGACGTCACAAAACTTCTTTTGGGCACTTTTTGTGAGGGGGAAATCATATGGGTTCGCGTCACCGACATGCTTGATGTTGAAAACTTTAATTTAAATATTATAAAATTAATAATAACTAATTTTACACGTTAATTTTTTAAATAATGTTCTAAGTTTTTTTAAGTTTTCACTTCTATGTGACAGTCTTTTTTTGTTGGTGACAGAAGTTGCAAAGATATCTTAGCAATCTATCAATGTTATTATAAGACCTATCTAATAATACCCCACGGATAGATGAGGGGAAAAAATCAGGCGCATTAGGGGGGTACCCAAAAAAAAAAATTCCGGATTTTATCTTAGCATGTTGTCGACATGGTAAAGTTTTATCTTTCTAGCACTAACCGTTAGGACAGGTAAGCCGTAGACGGACAGAAGGACATGACGAAACTGTATGGGTTCCGCGACATGAACTACGGAACTCTTACATGTGAAATATTAAAAAAATAGAATAAAAAAAATGGATGACTACGGAACCCTATTCACACATTTGGTCGGTTTTTATGATAATGAAATCGAATACTTCGAAAACATACAAATATTTGGTCCGACCGGCCCAGGAATCGAACCCGATCGCTTACACTACCACTGCATCATAGTGTTTACATTTAAAAAAAACTATATTTCTTAATATATAAATGGTAAGAAAGACATTAATTTGAAAAATAGAGACGTGTCTCAAGTTTTGGCAATTTGTACAAGATTTGGTCTGAAATTGTTTGAATAATAATATTACTTAATTCCAACTGTAAAATGAAATACGTGTTGACGTAATTCAATTAATATTGTTTTTTAAGGCTTTATAGAGGAGTCAAAAAGACAAAGTCATCAAAAAACCACTAAAAAGGCATAAATATCAGATATATTCAAAGAAGCATATTCAAAACCGCGGTATGATTCTTCATTTGTTATAAAAAACAACCGTCATTAAAAATCGATCGTGAACTTCCATTTTCTCAAACAAGCCCCCTTCCTAGTAGTATAAATTTTTCAAGTGCAAGGGCATTTTATTCTCTAATAGATGATAAGTAGTTTGTGGCGATCGTTTCACGATCATTTATTGATGCTACCTCTGTCTATAATTTGGTAGGGGAAACAAGTGACTGTGTAAGTGAGATGAAGGTTAGGACATTTTGAATAATGTCTGGACCGCGCTTTGATTTTAAAGAATGCATTTTAATTGTTTTTTTTTGTTGCTTCTGCTAAAATTTGTGTAGAATATTATTGTTCATGTTTGAATACATTCAAGATAATTTGGATTAGTGAGTTTGCTTATATATTCGGTACCTCAATACTATCTCAATACATGTCTTCATTTAATCAACCGTTAAAGTTAGAATTTTCTAAGGTATAATCTATTCTAATATTATAAATTCGAAAGTAACTCTATCTGATTTTCTGTTACGTTGTCACGTCTAAGCCGTTGCAATGATTTCAATGAAATTTATCATGGACATACTTTGATTTTTAAGGTCACTCTTTACCGTGACATACGCGTGGACGGAGAAACGAGCAAAAGCTAGTATTTTATATATTCAGTTACCAAGTTATACAAAACATATACCAATATAAATAACAGTTTAGAATACATAACCCAGTCTCCTACCTTGTATTTAGCAATTCTGACAATAAAATATATCATGGCATGCCCCAACTATTACAAATAGATATTCAATGTATCGGTAGCAATTTATGTAGGTCAAGAGACCAAGCTTCGACAAAATGTAAGCTGTGAACTAGACTAGTACGAGTATTGTGTGATACACTAGTGTAATACATACTAATATTTTATATTCGTAGGTAACTGTCTGAATGATGTCTTTCACAGCTAAAGTGCTGAACGAATTTAGATGAAATTTAAAATGGAGCTCCTTAAATTCTTGAGAAAGGAGATAAGCTACAGACACTTAGGACACATACACGAAGGTAGAGCCACGTACAAGAGCTAGTTGTCTAATTGAATGACATAATATTAAATGCAAATGTTACAGGCAATCTGTATAATCCGATATTTTACACAATACCTAGGCAATGTGTACAATACCGAAAACGTGTAGATAAAATGTGAAATATTATTTATTTTATTATGTTCTAATGTATATAGTATGTACTATCCCGTAGATAGTACATTACTTGTACATATATATGTATAAGTAATGTACTATCTACGGGAACAGGTTAAAAGCAATCCTCTCAAACTCGTCTAATCCAAATGATTCATCAACAACACAGGGGATAGTAACCTAAAAAAGTTGATTCTGAATTAAGTTGATTTTAAGCTTACAAAACACATTTCTTTGCTCGTCGTTTTATAATTTTAATAAACAGAGACCAAAATCTATTATTTTTACAGTAGATATTCTGTATAATCCCTAGGCATTTAAAAGAACACCTAGGCAAAGTATATAATGGACAACGAATTTCGTAATATTTCACATATTGCCTGGACGGCCCAGGCAATGTATTAAATATTACGAGGCAATGTAAACAATACATTTCCTATTGCATATAATACCTGCATTATACAGATTGCCGGTAACATTTACTATTTATTAATAAATAGTATATTATTAGATTTAATAAACGTATACACTTTACTGCGTCCATACTTTTACATTGTACTGTAGTATTTTTATACAACACGGTTCATAATAAATTTCTTGTGCATTATGTATAGTGTGTTAATCCTGTCGATATTTTTTTTTTCTTGCAGCACCATAAGTGATTTTAAAATGTTAGTAAATTAATTTCAAAACATCAAACAAATTACACGTCTCTCAGTTAATATAACATGCAGTAATTATGTTAATTTTTTTGAATAATTAGACTTATTTTTAAAGCAAATATACTTAATAATGAAAATAATGTTTGTCAAACATATAAATATAATATGGTTAAGTGTAAATAGTCACAATAAATTAAATATTTATATTTTGTCTAACAGAGATGTGATATGTAAAGTTATTACACATCTCACACACAACTCTCTGGTCCTAGACTAGTAGAGTCTGTACTACAGTAATTGGACTGCTGATTAACATTTATACTTCTAAATACAATTATTTATTTTAGTTGAATTGCACGCCGTCAGTCGACAACCTTTAACAGTCTAATACTGGTCATGAGCCTCTCCATAGAATTACATACATACATGGAACTAATGATCGTCCTAAACACATAATTATTACATGTCCTAAGTGGATATCGAACTCATGATCTCTGACTTAATAGTCAGGGTCACTAACCACTAGACGATGGAAGTTTGGAAAGTTACATTCAAATAATGTAATGGTAAGGTAACGGGATTTTAAATATAAAATTACCTCAAATGCATGAATTTCATTTATTATTGAAATAACAACTAAATTCGATTGTAATTCAGTAAGAGTAATTGCTTCTTGGTGTGTATTTTTTCAGAGGTAACGTATTTTTCCCTTTTTCAGATTCACTATAGTGTAAAGTGGATTTATAATTTATAACGTCTCCAATACATTACATATTGAAATTGTAGGTTCTAAAAGAATGTAAGCTAAACTGAGACTCAACAAATCTTTGGAAACTCGATGGGATCACTCTCCTATAAAAAATATGAATCATTCCTATTTTAAACGCGGACAAATCGTCAATACCTTCCCCTTATAAATATTTTTTTATGATATCTCCCGTTTACATTATAAATTCTTTGTCACGCGGGACTTTACAAAAATACATAAAATAGACACAAAGAAAACGCAGCCCTAGAACAATAACTTATGAATCACACAAACTCTTGTCCCGTGTAAGGTTTGAACCCACAGTATTTAAGACGGCGTCGTGACGGCTTAAACCAATAAACGAAGACCTAACTTTGTCCAATATTGAATTATTACGATAGTGATTAGCCAGCCGACCAATTCGACCACTACGCCGTTTTCTCAAAGTGAGGAACTAAAATAGATATTTTTTCATAAGTCTATTTGCCTACAGTCACTGTAGCATAACAGTAGCGTACGTAATAGTGAATGATGTTTGTCAAACGGGGGCTTGTCAATTGTGGGTGTGTGTTTCGAGCAGTGGGGGACATCGGACGCGAAATAGGTACGTGACTTTAGTATTATTATTTAAGACGTGTGAATTATTAGGCGAACATTTTAATAATGATCGAAATACTATTATCTTTCAAATGTGGTTGTGAATTTTAATGATGTTTAAATATTGTAATAAATATGTTATTGGCACTGCAAGAGAGAATATTATTGTTCAAAAGAAAAATATTTTTGATACATTGCCAAGTAATTTATTTCTGATCTTCCTAGTTCTTTTTTCGTGTAGACTTGTAAATTTGTTTTTGTTAAACATGGAAATAGTGCAGTGAGAAAGTTTAATCAAGGTATTTTTAAATTTATTGTAAAATGTAAATAATCAATAGATTAATACTCGTTTTAAAAATAAGTTCAAGATCTACCTCCGATCTGTTTACTATAACACCATAAAAGAGATTTTCGTACTAAAGTTTTAAATAACGAACGCTTATAGTTGTGTGATTCATACTAATGTTATAAATTCAAAAGTAACTCTATCTGTCTGTAATGCTTTCACGGTTAAACCACTACACCAATTTCAATGAAATTTGACATAGAGATACTTTAGTTCTTAAGGAAAGACATAGACTACTTTTCAGCATGATAACCACGAATGAAAATTGAAATGGGTAATCGTTTTGTCTTAGAAATACTTTCATACTTTGCAATAATTATGATGACATTTATGATATCAAAAGTAGATCTTACTGAATTTTAATAAATCGGTATTCAACTTTATGGATTTGTTTCGATTAACATCGATAATGTTATTTCCAAAATTAAAGTTAAACAAAGCTCAGCATTACCATCAGAAAGTAAAACAAAACTTCTATCGAAAATACTTATCGTTTCAATAAAACTGAATTGGCAAGAACTTTATAAATCGAACGGCTTCAGAAGCATTCGCCCCTGGTCCTTTTCAAATATTTAACAGGTTGAATAAAAAGAGACGGCGCATAAACGCTGATAATTTTCATCAAATTATCCTAGATACACAGTACAGCATACTATGCACGTTATAAAGCAACAATCAACGTCATCAGTTTCTCAAAAAGGTTTAAGATAACAATAATATGGGTATTGTTACTTATTAAATAATTATAAGGTGCTACTACTCCAGTTTATTTTACCACACTTTATGCATTCCAATTAAAAGATCACAAAAGTCGGTTTAACAGATTCTATTATATTAATGCTGTTAGTCTTTTAGGACCGCTTAAAGTAGGCATTGATGTGCAGGAATTTTTCGACGCTTGTGTCTAAATATTGTAAATATTTTCATTTGTTTTTATTTGAAATGAACACTGTACAAACCCGTCTGGCCAGTGTGTAGTAAACCTAAAACCTCTTTTCGAAGGAGGGGCTTATGTCCAGAAGTCGACTATTAAAGGCTGTTGATGAAACCTTTTGATAACATTCATAATTATCTCGAAAGAAGGTTGTTTTCAAAATAAATCCCACGTTAATTTTTTTTTTTAAAGTGCCGCTTACTAGCAAAAATGTATAAACCAAACCTTAATCTACAGTCGATCGTTTAGTAGTAGTTTGATCGACGAGACCCGTTCAAATGTAAATCACTTTAACTACCTACAATTAGTACCGACGCGGCGACGGTTGAAAAATGCTCTGAACTTATGTTTAATTCACTTATTAATGTAAATTTATTAACTCCGGAAACTCTTGTCTCTCATTTATAGAAGTTTAACCCTATTATTTTAGTAAGTTAAAAGAATACTAGAAAAAAAACTACTAAGGTTCTTAGAGAATTCCTTCTTAGGTTAAACACAAGTGACTTTTCTATTCCAATGACACCAGAATACCACTTCTATATCAGCCTCAGAGGTAAAATAACCTCCGAGGGTTTTGTAAACGAAAATAAATGTGATTCCTCGGTAACGCCTACTTCATAAACAGTTTACAATACCTAATCATTAGTAAGTATAGCGAACTTATTGGTATCTAGCTGAACCCCGCGGTGTTACCCGCGGTTATTGTTGTACCGCGAGTAACGCCGCGGGACAAAGCTAGTCTTAAAAAAAGTAGCCTAAGGTACTCCCTGGATCATCAGCTACCTGCCAGTGAAAGTCCCGTCAAAATCTGTCCAGCCGTTCCAGAGATTACCCGGAACAAACAGACAGACAGATAGACAGACAGAAAGACAGACAGACAGACAAAAAAAGTTTTGACTACATTTTTGGTATATGTACCGTGTATACATACATATTCATTGAGTAAAAAGCGGTTATTTTAATATTACAAATAGACACTCCATTTTTATTTATTTGTATAGATGTATAGATAAGAATAACCACGGCGATGAGCAACGATGGGATAATGTTTATTGTGCTGGAGCTCCCGCTCCTTCATACTCTGATATTACATAGTAACGTTTTACTTCTGATACCAACTTTCATCTACATTATAATATATATTCTAAACTCCATCAGTACAATGCATATAATCACGTCTTATTATCGACGAGATACGTCGTGTCTTAATACTGCATGCTCGATAATATACTGATATCTGAAATATGCTGATATAGCTGGTCAGGCTTAGCTATGTATAAATTCTATTAATTTAACAATATATGATGCAGGAATAGTAAACCCCTGTTTGAATGTAATTCAAATTGGCATTGGTTAAGTCAGTTATTGAAGAAATAGGGTCTAATTTATAGATTGTCATTATCATGAGATAATTTGTTTAGAACAGCAGTAACGAGGGTTAGAGATTTGATCTTGTTTGAGTTAGGTCTCTGTAGATTTGTTGTTGACTTAGTGTTTTAGGAGTATATTACGAATCCAGTATCTTAAACAATACACTACTGCCGCTGTGAATCATTAACCAATTGCAGACCTAAACAATTCGAATATTAGGCATAAGAATTAACAGTGAATCTATAGCTCGGTTTGTTATATTAAAATACGCCAGTTACAAGAATCAATTGTATAATTATAAGAAAAGGTGTACCCAAAAATGCTCAAAAAATAATAGTCACATACAGTACTTAATGTAGACACGTTTCTAGAGCATGCTCTATAACCACACCAATTAATACAATCAACGTAATAATTAACAGAGAACATAACATTACAACACGAGCAATAAAAAGTAAACATCATTTTGTCGTTTGAAAACAATTCCAACAAAACATCTTTCTAACCGGTCCGATTCGATTGTTTCATATTTCCATACATTTAACAGTAAGGCCAAATAAATATTGATTTATTATGGACGTTTTTTCTTTGTATTATGCGTTATGATACACGTGTTTATATATTGTAGGTAAAAAATACTACAATTATTCATTCTAATTTTAGTATGAAGAGGTTCTTTATTTGCCACGGGTCAACAACACAAGTGATCATTATCAAATTTTGCATGAACATAATAAGCGGTATTAGAGAAAGCAGCAGACGTATATTGCTTACTAAGTACTTTATAATGAAAGATCTAAAAAAAACATGCATAATTAACTTCTTCAGACAGTGGATTAACTTTACCAACCGTACACCTCCTGTTTTCAACAGAGTATTATTATAAGGTATATGTATTTTTGTGTACTTATATAATTATATATATATTTGCGTGTGTGTGTATGTTTATATTTATATGCATATATGTTTTAGAATATCAATTGTATCGATTTCTGATAAACCTTGCTACACCATCCTTACTAGAGCTCTACACCCCCTAAAGGTTGGCTGGTAGAGAATGCCTTGGGCATTAAGTTTGCCGATGTATACAAGTGCATGAGATTGTAAAATAAATATAATAAAAAATAATAATGAAACATCACTAAAAGCAAGTTATGTAGAGTCTGCATCATCGCCATCATCTTCAGCCTTTAGCTATCCACTGCTTTACATTGGCTTCCCACATTGCACGCCACTTTGAAATCTGTATGTTTTTGGTTTATCGGTCCTTCAATTCAGTTCTACAACAGTTTGATTAAATGACTGGCTTCCCGCTTTAGGCTGGAACTAGCGTCCCCGTCCTGCTATATCTACTTGTCTTTGTTAATGACAATGTTGGTATCATAGATGTAACAATTTTAAATTTAAGTGTTATCGTATATTAAAATGAACTAATATAACCGGTGAATGAATATCTTCGCCTTCGTGACTAGTTACAGGGTAGACTTGCAGATCTAGCTTGAGTTCAGTTTACCATAAGAAATTGTGGAATAAAACTGCACGAACATTACGACTTAAGACTAAGGCGAAAAAAATATTGTAAGGCAAATAATCGCCTAAAAAATAAAGAAGAATACAGGTAAACAAAATATGTTTAACTAACTGAAGGCATACAAGAATAGATATGACTTCTGAGTAAACTAGCAAGTCATAAACGTCTTTTATGATTGCTTAAATATACGTCTATCTGTAAAATTTCAGCTTTAGATACTACTAAGAATGCATAGTCGGCTGTATTTCTATTTTCATCATTAAATAAAATATAAAATACAATGTTTGTTTAACGTGTTATGATTAAAACAAATCTTTATGCTTGAAGTTATGACATCTATAAAATGATATAATCTTTTGTAATCATAAAAAAGTACTCATTTGTTATCAAAATCTTATGGCAAAATAAACAAAGCCATCATAAAATTTTCTTGCGTAATATTCTCATTACAAGTTCTTGTAATGTTTTTGGTGTACCCGGTTTTGTTTACTATATCTACCCTAGACCTTGTTAAGTGTACCATCAGTCAAATAAAGTTTTAAATAGTTTCTCAGAGTATCTGTATGATTTGATTTACTGGCGGATACTAAAAAGATAATTTCATTATCACGATTTGCATTTCAGCAAAGGTGTTAATCTGTAAGGAAATAAGATGATTTTACTAATTCCTCTAATAGGTTAATCATGTTCGCAAGATGCCAAAGTTATGAGTAGTTTTTACCAACATTAAAAAAAGAGGGATTTCTCAATTCCATTCCTACCCAAACCTATTGTGTTGGGTAGAAATGGAATTGAGAAATCCCGGTATATTATTATTCGTATATTAGTATTTTATAGTATATTTATATACGTATAATAATATACCGCGGAACAGCCACGCTTCGGCATGAATGGGCTGGCTCGACCGGAGTGATACCACGGCCTCACAGAAAACCGATGTGAAATAGCACTTACACTATGTTTCACCGAGTGAGTGAGAATACCGGAGGTCCATACCCCAATCTGTCCTCCTATCCGCCTCCAGATCCCACAGGCCACCCCCCTCCCCATTCCCACAAAGGCCGGCAAGCTCTTGTGACGCTCCTGGTGTTGCGAAATCTGGTAATCGTTTACCATCAGGTGATACGTCTGCTCGTTTGCCCTTATTCCAAAAAATAAATATAAGTAGGAACTTATAGAGAAGTACAGAGATGCAATACTTAATATAGAGCTTATTAAGGCAACGGTTTTTTTTTTGAAATTACACATTCATTATATGCAAATATTGAAATAAATATATTAGTTTGTTTTCAATTTAACATTTAGTTACGTAATCCCGTATTATTACTATTTAATCTATATTTGTCGTGGTAATTCTCTCAAGTACAGTTTCATTTTGACACAATTTTGACAAAATTACTTAAACATCCATTAAAATTACTGGTTTTATTTACTTACGTAAAAGTGGTAATAAAAAAGTAAATTCTTATGAGTATATCGTATAACCTTCGAAAATTATTTATTTATTTAATGAAAGGTCCTTCACAGCTGACAACAATTAGTTTACATTAGTGATACTTGAACAATACGCCAATTATGAAGTACACATCAATTAAAAATTATACAAAATAAGCACAAGCGTTGACTGTTTATACAAATAAAAACACCTTAAAGAATTTCTAGACCACAGCTAAGTATGTATAATAAGAAACCAATTTGTGTAGTGTGTGTGAGTGGATGGGTATGTGTGTGTGTGTGTATAGGTTCTGTTAACATAGTGTTTGAGGGCCGTTCATAACGTAATAGCACTTAATTATTACAATTTCATTTCTTAAAACAAATATGACTGATATTATTTTTGTATGAATTTCGGGGCGTATTAAAGGGGTCCAGTGATGAGAAACTGTTATTGTATGTGTGCTTATGTTGCTGCTTGTTATGGCTAGTTTCACGGCTTGCTGATGAAGTTCATGACAAACTATTTTAAACTTATCTGTAAATAACGAAATATTTCTGCTACATAATCATATATATATATAATAATATTTCGGACGTCCCAAGATAAGCAGAGCTTGTGTTATGGGTACTAAACACTGATACAAATGCATATATACTTTTTTTTTGTAAATACATACATATTATACATAGAAAACACCCTAACTCCGAAACAAATATTTGTAGATCATACAGACATTTGGTCCGACCCGGGAATCGAACCCGAGACCTCACGATCAGCAGTCGTACACGCCAACCGCGAGACCAACGAGGCAGTCAAAATATATATTAGCAACAATCATTTTAGTTTTTATTACTAACCTCTACGATATCTTGAACATCAGTTTTAGTCAAGCTACTATCGCTTGGTGGTGACGACAGAACTACTCTTTTCATAGATCGAGAGGTTACATTTTTCTCCACTCTGATAAGATTACCACTATTTTTGCAGCTCCCTTTCGAAGGTTGCAATGATGATCTAAACGTTTTGATAAAAAAAACAACAATGTTATCCGAAAAGACTTGAAGTCAAATCAGTAGTATACTTCATCTGAGCTATATACAGAACATAGACACAATTAGGTTGGTAGCTCTGTCAAAATCAGCTGTGAAATGTTTACGATTTAAATGTAAGAAAAAACGGTTATATATTCTATAGTTTAATTTACTGAAACATTTTTATTTAATTTTGTGATTGTTTTTCTATCAATAGCAAAACCGCTACTTAAGTTGTTCTTTTAAAACACTGGGTATTTAGATATGTCTTTATATTTAGTTTGCCCTTTAGATCACACAGAATCAACTGTAGTGTTTTTGAACATTGTCGCTGTATGTTTTACTCATTTTAAAGTTAATATTATAAGTTTTTTCACGTTTGATAAGTTTTAATTTCAATATTTAAATACGTAGCTGATGTTGATGACAATAATGACATTTCTGCTTTCAAAGGGACATTAATAGGAAAAATAAACAAACATACAAGGCAAAAATCCATGCCAAGGTATGTCGTTACACCGAGTCACGGTGGAGAAAGTGGCTGGCAGTGATTGGATGCGGGCTGCCCTAAACCGAGATAGTTAGCGCTCTTTGGGGAGACCTTCGATCAACAGTGGACGGCGATAGGTTGATATAAGACCCGTTATACACCAAAAACTAAAGCAAAATCATTTTGCTCCAAAAATATACACATCGAGACTCATTGCGGCTCAAGTGCAAATTGAAACAATAAAATATTAGAATAACTTATAATTCCAATTTATTTTTCTCTGAATAAAAATAAAACAAAATTCATAGAACTGATATACACCGATAATGTTGAATTTATTTACAGCTGTATTTAAATTCATAGATATAACAGCCAACAGAGTGTTAATAATTTAACATACTGTTTAATGTGTACCAATAATGTATTATATTATAATTTTGCCAAAGGCTTGTTGGTGTTATTAGTATATAATATATTAATCTCTAAAACCAAATTTACAAATAATATTATTTGTTGCAGATATATTTTATGTTCAAAATGGAAAAGATGTCGAGGTACAAGTATACACCGTTGATAATATTTCAACTCATCCTCATGGCGTTATTCCTCGTCTTTGTCGACTATGGTGGTGAAAAAGATGCTGATATTAAAGGTAAGAGTGGCTTATTGAAAAGAAAAAATGACATTGTAGAATTAGCGCTCCATGATTTAAGAAGATAAAGAAGCTGATGGGTCACCTCATAATACGTCACTATAACCGTCCATAGCCACGTAGTCTTAGCTACATTGTCGCCCTTTACTCCACTGTCTCTACAGTCAGAGGAGAAGGTTTCAGATCCAGTACTCCCTACCATTCGGTTAAAAGTTTCAAAAAATATGTTAACACCTGTTTTCTGTATGATCGTAATATGATCACCTCGGTTGAGATGACATATTTATGCAGAATCATGGATGTTTCATTGTTGGTGTAGAAGAATTTACTTCAAAATAATAAAATTGACTTATACTTTCTTGATATATACAAATATATACGTACAGACATATGGTAACCCAACTACTAACAAACATACATACATTTAGATATCTAAATAGACACATAAGATTTTTACACCACCGTCGACTGGTAGAGAATGCTTTTGGCAATTAGTCTGTTGATGTACAAAATTCCAGATTTATATTTATATTTTTTTTAAATATGACTGCCTGCCAAAATGACTCCTCCCTCTCTCTCTCTCTTCCCATAGGGTATTATACCTGTAAAGTCCCTGTATCTGTTTTGTAACTAACTAGGGATCGGTAACCACCTTTAATCTATATACATAAAAGAGGAAGGTGACTGACTGACTGACATACCCAGAGATCAACGCACAGCCCAAACCGCTGAACCAAGAATCCTTGAAATTTTGCATCTAAGTTCGTTATGTAACGTAAGTGAGCACTAAGAAACGAATTTTGGAAATTCCACCCCTAAGGGGGTAAATCAGGGGATAAAGTCTGCGTAAGCGAAACCACGTGTTTATATCAATGCCGGATTATGTAAAAACATAAGTATCAAAGCTTTCAGAAAATCGCAATAGTAGTTTCATTTCGTTTTCTGATTTACGGCAAATTAATTGAACAAAAAATTTGCTCTTAGTACCGACTAGGTATATTATGTGAATTCTAAACACGACAATAAATGGAAAGGTTGATTTCATTGAAGCCAATAAAGCAAATAGTATCACTGAAATTGTGATTAACGCTCTTAATTCATATTTAAATGTGATATTTGATATAAACGTACAATAACTTATAAATTCGCTTCAGTACAATTACAAATAAATTTGAATAGTTGATGTATTCTGTGTTGATCTTAATAATAACTCGCGTTGATAGTAATTAATTCAAACGCGGCTTGTAGAAATCCATATGCGCTCTAATTGTAACACAAGGACACTCTGTTATAACGAAGTGGACTGAAACTTAATTTATACGTACAACATCGCTTCATATGAATTTCAGTTTGTTTTTCCTGTTCGAGCTATATTTAATACTGAAGTAGTAAGCTGAAGTAGTATCTAGGGTACTTCCCCCTAACTATAGCAACCCTAACTTCATAAACTCTACATCTCAGTAAAAAAAATATATGACTTCGCTTGGCTCAGAAAAAATATATCTGGAGTACCGTAAAAACGGTACTTCAGAAACTAAATGTTCGCATAGCACATTACTTCAGAAACTAGATATTTGCTAACAAACAAGTAAAATTTTAACAAAAGTAAAACCGTCTTCAAGGGTTGAGTCGATTTCTCTTAGATACCATCATCAGATCTTAGTGTCCTTATCATGGTACCACCGTTGGGATAACTCCTTTCCATTATAAAAAGAATCATTAAAATCAGTTTATAAACGACGAAGTTAACCGCGAACGCAAATAAAATATATATATTTATATATATACGGTCGAATTGAGAAACCTCCTCTTTTTTTTGAAGTCGGTTAAAACACAGACAATAACGAAACGGCGAAGCCATACATTTTTACTGAAATGTAGAGTTTGTGAAGTTGGGGTTGGTAGAGTTAGGGCGTGTAGATTCAGAAGCTTGGCTCTACATGAGATCTGATATCTTTTTCACAGGGTAAGCCATATGCAGTCGTCTTGGCAATATTTTACATGAATTTTTTTTCTGTGGGATAACATGTATTCTATTACAAAGTTTTCTGATAAATCCTTCTTGGTAAAAAATGAACGTCTTTTCAGAAATTTCTCAATATTCATTTTTAAACTAACATGTATTTATTGGTTATCACTAGGAAAACTGTATACATAGATATACAAAGAATATACTGTTGCATTAACAGTATATATATATATATATATACTGTTAATGCAACAGTATATTCTTTGTACATATTACTTTGCTTTTGAATATATAACAGTATATTCAATATTCAGGAATAGAATAACAGGAAAAGAATGAGTTTAGCGATCCTATCTGTATATTACACACTAATCAAGGTAAGAAATGTCACTGCGCGATACAGGATTAGTAGTATCTATATCGTTCGGTGTCTTTTCGAAAAATGACGTTAGAACATGTTTTATACTGAATGAGGGTTTTGGTATAAGTTGGCCTTGAAGACAAGACGAGACTAGACAGTACTCAAATTGCACATTATAATAAGTTGGAATTTGTCACAGCTTATTAACAGTCATGTGCAAATTAGTCACTTCGTTAATTGACGCAAAAACTTTGCGATATTGTATTACTTTAATTGTCATTCAACATAACATCGTCTGTCATCTCAATTCAATAAAAAAAACTACTTCGTTGGTCTAGCGGTCGATGTCTGCAACTGTCGATCAAGAGGTCTCGGGTTGACTTCCCGGGTTAGGCCAAAAGTGTTATTAAGTTCTTCTGATTACAGAAACATTTGATGACAGTCGAGTTTTGAGTTTGGGGTCATAACCCCCAAATAATATTGGGAATAATAACTATTAGGAAGATGATAAATAACTAAATATTTCGGACATGCTCACAAACAAGGGCATCTAGTTAAAAACTCAGCAGAGCTTGTAATATGGGTACAAGACAACTGATGTATAAGTACTTTTAAAGTAATGCACTTATGATTAAGAAAATTTAGATTTTCTTTACAAATTCCACTAAAATGCAACACAAAGACTGCCTCGTTGGTCTCGCGGTTGGCTTGTGCGACTGCTGATCGTGAGGTCACGGGTTCGATTCCCGGGTCAGACGAAATATTTATATGATCTACAGATATTTGTTTTAGAGTTTGGGTGTTTTCTATAATAGATATGTATTTACAAAAAAAAGTATATGTGTATTTGTATCAGTTGTCCATATTCAAATAGTAAGTACCCATAACACAAGCTCTGCTTAGCTTGGGACTAGATGGCAATGTGTGATAGATGTCCGAAATATAAAAAAAAAAATAAGTTATATTGCTTTGTGCTTTGTTATTGCTATTGTTACTTTCGTATATTGTAGGGATGCTACACCTGGAATCCAGAATGATAATCACACAAAGTCTCGATACCAGTTTCGTAAAATAATCAAAGATGGACAAGAAAATAAATAGTTTAAGGGTTCCGATAAATATAGGCATAGGTATTTCATTTCCAATGCAACCCAACACACAATTAAATGTGTTAATTTTGGTCAAATGTTTACAAATAAAAATATTTTTTTTTTTTTTTTTTTAAATACTAGTACTTTCACTTTCTTATCTATATCAGCCTGCTAAAGTAACTCTACTCTGTCTGATGAAAAACATGAGCAGCATCCTAGATTAGTTGTCGCCATACGCAATACAACAAGGCATAATGGTGATCCATACTATGACGTCCTATTGAGATGCTTCTGCAACGTTGGGCCTCCGGTCTCGTACTCACCAACGAAACACGACAGCACGAAACACGTCATTTTAGGTTGATCTTCTGTTAGAGAGTAGAACCAGCTTGGTCGAGCCGACCCGTTCGTGCTGAACTTGGCGTGGCTCAACTACTTTCATATTCAATCAATAATTAATAATAATTATACCTAGAATATTAAAAATGATATTAAGTATTTCTTTCCTTAATCACTGTATAAGTATTTTAGATAGCGTTTGATATATTAAGTGAAATAACAATAGAAAATCTAAGAAGATAATATTAAGCTCAAGCTGAGTCAAAAACATTTGAGGTTTCCGGGGCTTTAAACTCCCGCCTCCCAAAGTCTGGAGAGGGAATCAAAGAGCCTAAAAAGGCTAAATGAGCCTAATAATAAAACTAATAATATTTCATTTTTACCAATGAGATTAAAGAAAGGTAAGGACTTCTATTGGCGTTTTAATCTATACAAATAAATAAAATTGGAGTGTCTGTTTGTAACATTAAAATAACAGCTTTTTAATTAATACATATGTAAATACACGATACATATAACAAAAATGTAGTTAAAAAATTTTTTGTTTGTCTGTCTGTCTGTTTGTTCCGGGTAATCTCTGGAACGGCTGGACGGATTTTGACGAGACCTTCACTGGCAGGTAGCTGATGATCCGGGGAGTAACTTAGGCTACTTTTTTAGACTTACTTTGTCCCGTGGGCAACACCGCGGGTTTCAGCTAGTTTTAAATATATAGACTAAACTAAACAATAAAACACATCAGCAAAAAACAGAAAAGTATCGTTAGACTTCTAAAGCCAAAATTAATTTGAAGTTACGAAATTATATATTTCATCTGATATATTGAAAACAACATCTCAATTCCACTACAGAACGTTATGTGTATTCCTTTTGTAATATATATAATTTTTTTGAAATCACTTGCTTTCTAGTGTAGACATAGACAAAAGACATATTTAATAAAGGACGTTTACGAAATAACTCTGAAGACACTCAAATGCTAGACTTCTTTTGTAACCTTATAATATTTACTTTAAGTAGAATACCACTCAGCTTCGTTTACCTCTAAAGCTTAACGTAGCTTAAGAAATTTGATATGCATGAACATAAAGTGGCATTTTGACCTTTAGCGTGGTGAAATTACAAAATACTTCAACAAAAACACTTGCTAAAATGTTGTGTCGCGATAAATATAGGATGAGAAAATCGGAAAATCCTATTTTGTCATAATATTTCTGAGGACTTAAGATTTTCTTTATATCTTCCACTTCAGTTAACATTTCATTATTTACGTGATAGCCTTTATAGGTCAAAGCCAAGTACTAAAAACATGTAATAGCCTGTCTTATGATTGTGTTACACTGAACACGATATCGAGCAGACTGCATACGATAATATGATAGAGACACAATGTACTGTAAGGTTTTTCTATACACCGTATAAACTAAATTTTTCAGAAAGTAATATTAAATAAATAAATATTTCGGACATCTAACACAAATCTATTAAAATACTTCTTAAGTGTTTAAAATGATAATGTACTCCTAGCCGATTTCGACCACAGCAGCCAGTCTCAACGGACCAGCCAACTACGCAAAAGATATTATAGTACACTAGCTGAACCCCGCGGTGTTACCCGCGGTTATTGTTGTACCGCGAGTAATGCCGCGGGACAAACTAAGTCTAAAAAAAAGTTGCCTTAGTTACTCCCCGGATCATCAGCTACCTGCCAGTGAAAGTCCCGTCAAAATCCGTCCAGCCGTTCCAGAGTTTACCCGGAACAAACAGACAGACAGACAGACAGACAACAATTTTTTTAACTGCGTTTTTGGTATATGTATCATGTATACATACATATGCAGTTAGTAAAAAGCGGTTATTTTAATATTACAAACAGACACTCCAATTTTATTTATTTGTATAGATGTATAGATATGTGTGTGCGCAGTGGACTCTCTGTTACCTCACTATTGCAATCCAATGGGACGGTTGTGTAACACGACTGGAGAGATATTTACATTTATCTACTCAAGTCTACGCCACTGTCACGTTTATTTTTCTCCATCATTATAGATCATCATTATTCATTAGTGAATATATTTTTTCCAATCTTCTTTCTTTCGCATTGAGATTGAATTTTCTATTTAATATTTATACCTTTTCATAAGAGTTTTTCTCTTTATATCTTTAAGTAATTTCTATCTACGTAGATTCTACTAACGCTTAAAGAAGTAAGCTTACTCGATATAAAGTATTTAAGTTTGGGCGCATTGTCAAATTTAAAAAGAAAATAGTTATATAATATATATAAAAAATATATATAAAAAGGTATAGCTATATAAAAAAGATTCTTCTGGTATATTTAATTATATATATAAATAATATTCTTAGTATAAATAATATATTAACAAGGATACATTCACAGCCTTTTTTTCTTAACTGAGATCACAAAGAAATTCAATCTATGCTCTTGTCTTGTTCTACCAATAAATATTTGATGATTGCCGTACTAATCTGTCTCAGATACTTCTCAATTTTGAATCATTAAAAGCAATAAAAAGCTATCATACTCCCGAATAAAATACAAAACGCACTATGCGAGCCCAACTCACAAAAGGAGGGTTCTGCACAAACTTCCCTACTTCGATTCTCAAATTCTTTTTATCGTTTTTCTCCATTAACAATTACATTCTTTATTTTGTAAAACAAACCTAATATGGCCCTTTTTAACGTCTCTCACAGGGTCGTTTATAATGAAAACGAGTACAAATCTACAATGGGTATCGACCTTAGTCAATTCCTAATCGCAAAGCAACAAATTTACCTTTTTAAATTCAACTATTTAGACTGTGAGACTTTGAATCATCTGTGTGAATATGTATATTTTGATTTCTCTAAAAAAATATTCCCTGTTAATAGACAGGTGGAGCGATATCACAGTGATTTTCTTAGTGTTTCTTCTTGATCAGGAACGGAACCCCAAAGCTACATCGTCATTCAAATAGATTATAACATATTATTTATTGATGAGTGAATGTTATTGACTACGAGTAACATAAATGTATCAGTTAATGGGTTACGACCAAGGGCAGCGCCAGAGCCGCTACTGAATTATTGAACATCGATTTATAGACACAACACAAACCGGTAAAAATAATTTGTTTCCTCTACTGGTGTTATATTTATTTCTTTTTAAAATTTTTAATATTAGCGTGGAATTTATTTATTAACTAGCTGAACCCCGCGGTGCTACCCGCGGTTATTGTTGTACCGCGAGTAACGCCGCGGCACAAAGTTAGTCTAAAAAAGTAGCCTAAGTTACTCCCCGGATCATCAGCTACCTGCCAGTGAAAGTCCTGTCAAAATCCGTCCAGCCGCTCCAGAGATTACCCGGAACAAACAGACAGACAGACAAAATTTTTTTTAACTACATTTTTGGTATATGTATCGTGTATACATACATATGCATTAAGTAAAAAGCGGTTATTTTAATATTACAAACAGACACTCCAATTTTATTTATTTGTATAGATATGTAAGGCAAAAACTTTGTACGAAAATTTTGCGAAGGGAGTGTTAAATTTAGCATAGTTAAAGTTTACCAATATTTTCGGTCGATACCCGGCTCCTACTTGTCGTAGAGTAATGTTACATAGCTTAAATCCTTCCTCGCTAAATGGGCTATCCAACAAAAAAAAAATTAGCAAAATCAGTTCAGCCGTTCACGCGTGATGTAACCAAGTCAAATAGGGATTCATTTTTATATATATAGATTACAATAAATTTAATACAAAATCAAATATATAATTATGTGTATTACGGATCCCATATTTAGGTACAGAACCAGTTTTCTCGTGCAATACTGTATATAGCTTACATTCACCAATCGCCTATTTAAGGGAAGGAAAGGGATGTATGCCTATTTCTCCTCCTTGATAGCCCTAATTATATACCTTTCGTTTCAATGTAATACAGATTTTTAACTGACTTAAAAAACAAGAGGTTTCTCAATTCCACCGTTTATATATATATATTTCTTTTCTTCTTCTATCAAAATCGGTTCATAAACGACGAAGTTATCCGCGAACACACATGTGTTCGCGGATAACTTCGTCGTTTATGAACCGATTTTGATAATTCTTTTTTTTTAATGGAAAGGAGATGTCCCAACAGTGATACCATTATAAGTACATTAATATCTGATGATGGCATCCAAGAGAAATCGAGTCGAACCTTGAAGTCGGTTTCATTTTTGTTAAAATTGTACTTGTTTCCTTACGTCTCTTGTGCTCTGTGAAAACTGTGTCAATGTGAGAGTGTTTGATTCACTAACGTGTACTATTATAATTAAATAACTAAGTTGTGCTTGGCACTCATTTCAAACCAATTGTACATTCCAACTTTCAAGCTGCTTATAACATAGATTGCGTTAAAAACAGTTTGAAAAGAATTTGTAATTAACTTCATACACAAAGAGGAAGTTGATTATATTAATTTTGTTACACGAACAACATATTCTTGAAACACTAACCGCTTTTAATTAAATTTCGTTTAACATAAATAACAATTTAGTATTATCAATTTAATTGTGTCAGTGAAAGTTTGTCGACAACCCATACTTTGTGGAATCAATTAATATTTAAAACTTCTCGGAATACGCTTATTTTGTTGAACAATATTGAGGATGGGGTTATATTAAATCACGGAAGGAAAATTAATTTAATCGAAAAATATTTCTATAGATGGAAAAAATTATTTGTATGTCAAAATGAATTTTGTGTTGATTACGAAATCTGAAAGTATTGAAATAAATTTAAGCTCTATATTTCTACTCAGTATTTTTGTTTATTTCATTTAAACTTATGCACAAATGTTGCAGGCCAACTTATTGCCGTAGGAATTTTTTCCAGTCTATCTTAAGTCGATGTAGAGCTACTAATTTAGAAATAGAGCTAATCTAATTTTAAGGAGATTGATAAATTAACCGACTTAAAAAAAGACAAGGTTCTATGTTCCACTGTATGTATTTTTTATGTATGTTTCAATCTCATTAAATTTAATTTCACAAAATTTTTCATACCACGTGTTATCTACTGTACTACCACTTAGCAACACCTTAGTAAAAGAAAAGATAATCTAAAATAAAAATGTTAAATTCGCTAAAAAAAACAACACTTGAAAAACCGATACCTTTATATATTCGAGTACTACAACCTCCAACCTTTTTCAGATGTCTTATTACGTCTAGCACAGCTGACACAATATTTTTATTGATACGATATAATACCTCACTCCGCATTATCCTTTAACAAGAGAGGTTACTTTGTAAAACCAGTTGCTTACATAAGCAAAATTTATACAATAAAAAATATGAATACCCTCTTTTGTTGGCATCTTAAGTCCAGAACAACTATCCCTTATTAGATCTATATACCAGTTATAGTTGAAATAATTCTATTAGTGTAGATGTTATTAGGCGAATAAAATAATAAAGGAACCCATGGAGAGAACATTAATATCTTGTGGTTTAGCGTGTTCGTTCTAATGGAGGATGGTATTTTCTTTTTTTGCTGAGTAATATTAAATAAGGAACTTCCTTAAGATCTGAATGAACATTAGAACAACAATCTGCCGTACAAATATGTGTGTATATCTTTATATATATGTATCTGTGAGTGTGTATGTCACTGAACTACTCTCAAACGACTGGACCGATTTTGATGAAATTTTTTGTGTGTGTTCAAGGGGATCTGGGAATGGTTTAGATTCACAATTTTGTCCACTGGACAATGTTTTTTTAATTAATTTGTAATTTATAAGTAGTTATGGCAAAACGACGTTTGCCGGGACAGCTAGTAGTATATATATAATTCTTCTGTGAGTGTGTATGTCACTGAACTACTCTCAAACGACTGGACCGATTTTGATGAAATTTTTTGTGTGTGTTTAAGGGGATCTGGGAATGGTTTAGATTCATAATTTTGTCCGCTGGACAATGTTTTTTAATTAATTTTTAATTTATTAGTAGTTATGGCAAAACGACGTTTGCCGGGACAGCTAGTATAGTATAAATCAACACACGTAAAATATGTGAAGGTATATTTTTAAATATTTAATACTAGCTGACCCGGCAAACTTCGTACCGTCATATTTACATATCTGTCTCAGCTTCCCACAGGCAGTGTACAGACACGGAGATAAAAAAAATTACATTTGCCGTTTTTTTTTTTTTTGTTCTAATTCCAATTCAAATGCAAATAAAAGTTTTGGTCACTCCTTAATACTATAATAAAAATAGTAGTAATAATAAATTTTAACTCTAGCCGTTTAAGTAAGACTTAAATACAATATTTTTCGTAAAATCAATTTGTAAAACAAATATTCTCCTTCGGTATTTCCGGGCTGATATGTATTTTGTATTTTCGAAAAATTACGTTAGAACATGTTTTATACTGAATGAGGGTTTTGGTATAAGTTGACCTTGAAGACAAGACGAGACTAGACAGTACTCAACTTGTACATTATAATAAGTTGGAATTTGTCACAGCTTATTAACAGTCATGTGCAAATTAGTCACTTCGTTAATTGACGCAAAAACTTTGCGATATTGTATTACTTTAATTGTCATTCAACATAACACCGTCTGTCATCTCAATTGAATTAAAAAAAAAAACTACTTCGTTGGTCTAGCGGTTGACGTCTGCAACTGTCGATCAAGAGGTCTCGGGTTGACTTCCCGGGTTAGGCCAAAAGTGTTATTAAGTTCTTCTGATCACAGAAACGTTTGATGATAGTCGAGTTTTGAAATTGGGATCATAACCTCTAAATAATATTGGAAATAATAACTATTAGGAATATGATAGATAACTAAATATTTCGGACATGCTCACAAACAAGGGCATCTAGTTAAAAACTCAGCAGAGCTTGTAATATGGGTACAAGACAACTGATGTATAAGTACTTTTAAAGTAATGCACTTATGATTAAGAAAATTTAGATTTTCTTTACAAATTCCACTAAAATGCAACACAAAGACTGCCTCGTTGGTCTCGCGGTTGGCTTGTGCGACTGCTGATCGTGAGGTCACGGGTTCGATTCCCGGGTCAGACCAAATGTTTATATGATCTACAGATATTTGTTTTAGAGTTTGGGTGTTTTCTATGTATAATAGATATGTATTTACAAAAAAAAAGTATATGTGTATTTTCTATCAGTTGTCCATATTGAAATACACACACACACACAAGGGACACCCATAACACACATATTGTAGGGATGCTACAACTGGAATTCATAATGATAATCACACAAAGTCTCGATACCAGTTTCGTAAAAAAAATCAAAGATGGACAAGAAAATAAATAGTTTAAGGGTTCTGATAAATGTAGGCATAGTAGGTATTTCATTTCCAATGCAACCCAACACACAACTAAATGTGTTAACTTGGGTCAAATATTTACAAAAAAAAATTTAAAAAAAAAATAAAAAAATACTAGTACTTTCAGTTCCTTATCTATATTAGCCTGCTAAAGTAACTCTACTCTGTCTGATGAAAAACATGAGCAGAATCCTAGATTAGTTGTCGCCATACGCAATACAACAATGCATAATGGTGATCCATACTATGACGTCCTATTGAGATGCTTCTGCAACGTTGGGCCTCCGGTCTCGTACTCACCAACGAAACACGACAGCACGAAACACGTCATTTTAGCTTGATCTTCTGTTAGAGAGTAGAATCAGCTTGGTCGAGCCGACCCGTTCGTGCTGAACTTGGCGTGGCTCAACTACTTTCATATTCAATCAATAATTAATAATAATTATACCTAGAATAATAAAAATGATATCAAGTATTTCTTTCCTTAATCACTGTATAAGTATTTTAGATAGCGTTTGATATATTAAGTGAAATAACAATAGAAAATCTAAGAAGATAATTTTAAGCTCAAGCTCAGTCAAAAACATTTGAGGTTTCCGGGGCTTTAAACTCCCGCCTCCCAAAGTCTGGAGAGGGAATCAAAGAGCCTAAAAAGGCTAAATGAGCCTAATATTAAAACTAATAATATTCCATTTTTACCAATGAGATTAAAGAAAGGTAAGGACTTCTATTGGCGTTTTAATCTATACAAATAAATAAATTTGGAGTGTCTGTTTGTAACATTAAAATAACAGCTTTTTAATTAATGCATATGTATGTATACATGATACATATAACAAAACTGTAGTTAATTTTTTTTTTTGTTTGTCTGTCTGTCTGTTTGTTCCGGGTAATCTCTGGAACGGCTGGACGGATTTTGACGAGACCTTCACTGGCAGGTAGCTGATGATCCGGGGAGTAACTTAGGCTACTTTTTTAGACTAACTTTGTCCCGCGGCGTTACTCGCGGTACAACAATAGCCGCGGGTAACACCGCGGGTTTCAGCTAGTTTTAAATATATAGACTAAACAATAAAACACATCAGCAAAAAACAGAAAAGTATCGTTAGACTTCTAAAGCCAAAATTAATTTGAAGTTACGAAATTATATATTTCATCTAATATATTGAAAACAACATCTCAATTCCACTACAGAACGTTATGTGTATTCCTTTTGTAATATATATATATTTTTTTAAATCACTTGCTTTCTAGTGTAGACATAGACAAAAGACATATTTAATAAAGGACGTTTACGAAATAACTCTGAAGACACTCAAATGCTAGACTTCTTTTGTAACCTTATAATATTTACTTTAAGTAGAATACCACTCAGCTTCGTTTACCTCTAAAGCTTAACGTAGCTTAAGAAATTTGATATGCATGAACATAAAGTGGCATTTTGACCTTTAGCGTGGTGAAATTACAAAATACTTCAACAAAAACACTTGCTAAAATGTTGTGTCGCGAAAAATATAGGATGAGAAAATCGGAAAATCCTATTTTGTCATAATATTTCTGAGGACTTAAGATTTTCTTTATATCTTCCACTCCAGTTAACATTTCATTATTTACGTGATAGCCTTTATAGGTCTAAGCCAAGTACTAAAAACATGTAATAGCCTGTCTTATGGTTGTTTTACACTGAACACGATATCGAGCAGACTGCATGCGATAATATGATAGAGACACAATGTACTGTAAGGTTTTTTCTATACACCATATAAACTAAATTTTTCAGAAAGTAATATTAAATAAATAAATATTTCGGACATCTAACACAAATCTATTAAAATACTTCTTAAGTGTTTAAAATGATAATGTACTCCTAGCCGATTTCGACCACAGCAGCCAGTCTCAACGGAGACCAGCCAACTACGCAAAAGATATTATAGTACACTAGCTGAACCCCGCGGTGTTACCCGCGGTTATTGTTGTACCGCGAGGAATGCCGCGGGACAAACTTAGTCTGAAAAAAAGTTGCCTAGGTTACTCCCCGGATCATCAGCTACCTGCCAGTGAAAGTCCCGTCAAAATCCGTCCAGCCGTTCCAGAGTTTACCCGGAACAAACAGACAGACAGACAGACAGACAAAAATTTTTTGAACTGCGTTTTTGGTATATGTATCATGTATACATACATATGCATTTAGTAAAAAGCGGTTATTTTAATATTACAAACAGACACTCCAATTTTATTTATTTGTATAGATGTATAGATATGTGTGTGCGCAGTGGACTCTCTGTTACCTCACTATTGCAATCCAATGGGACGGTTGTCTAACACGACTGGAGTTATATTTACCTTTATCTACTCAAGTCTACGCCACTGTCACGTTTATTTTTCTCCATCATTATAGATCATCATTATTCATTAGTGAATATATTTTTTCCAATGTTTTTTCTTTTGCATTGAGATTGAATTTTCTATTTAATATTTATACCTTTTCATAAGAGTTTTTCTCTTCATATCTTTAAGTAATTTCTATCTACGTAGATTCTACTAACTCTTAAAGAAGTAAGCTTACTCGATATAAAGTATTTAAGTTTGGGCGCATTGTCAAATAAAAAAAAAATGTTTTTCTTTTAAGAATCTAGTCATCTGTAAAATCATAGGTATATATAAATAATATTCTTAGTATAAATAATATATTAACAAGGATACATTCACAGCCTTTTTTTCTTAACTGAGATCACAAAGAAATTCAATCTATGCTCTTGTCTTGTTCTACCAATAAATATTTGATGATTGCCGTACTAATCTGTCTCAGATACTTCTCAATTTTAAATCATTAAAAGTAATAAAAAGCTACCATAGTCCCGAATAAAATACAAAACGCACTATACGAGCCCAACTCACATAAGGAGGGTTCTGCACAAACTTTCTTACTTCGATTCTCAAATTCTTTTTATCGTTTTTCTCCATTAACAATTATAATCTTTATTATGTAAAACAAACCTAATATGGCCCTTTTTAACGTCTCTCACAGGGTCGTTTATAATGAAAACGAGTACAAATCGACAATGGGTATCGACCTTAGTCAATTCCTAATCGCAAAGCAACAAATTTACCTTTTTAAATTCAACTATTTAGACTGTGAGACTTTGAATCATCTGTGTGAATATGTATATTTTGATTTCTCTAAAAAAATATTCCCTGTTAATAGACAGGTGGAGCGATATTACAGTGATTTTATAAGCGTTTCTTCTTGATCAGGAACGGAACCCCAAAGCTACATCGTCATTCAAATAGATTATTACATATTATTTATCGATGAGTGAATGTTATTGACTACGAGTAACATAAATGTATCAGTTAATGGGTTACGACCAAGGGCAGCGCCAGAGCCGCTACTGAATTATTGAACATCGATTTATAGACGCAACACAAACCGGTAAAAATATATTATAATATTTGTTTCCTCTACTTGTGTTATATTTATTTCTTTTTTAAAATTTAAACATTATTGTGGAATCTATTTATTAATATGTAAAGGAAAAACTTTGCACGAAAATTATGCGAATGGAGGAGTATTAAATTTGGTACAGTTAAAGTTTATATGGAGGATGAGCGTAAAAAGTTATGAATATGAAAATGAATCAAATTAATTATGGTGGAATTTCTATTTCTTCTTGCACTGGGTGACCACTGGATTATTATTATTATTATTAAAGAACTAGCTGACCCGCTCAACTTCGTTTGCGTCACTCCATAAGAAATATTTTTTTCACATTTTCCCAACACTTTCGGTCGATACCGGGCTTCTATTGGTTGTAGATGTTTCATAATCTAAAACCTTCCTCGCTAAATGGGCTATCCAATAAAAAAAGAATTAGCTAAATCGGTTGAGCCGTTCACGCGTGCTGTCGTAACCAAGGCAAATAGGGATTCATTTATATATATAGATTACAATAAATTTAATATAAAATCAAATATTTAATTATGTGTATTATGGATCCCATATTTAGATACAGAACCAGTTTTCTCGTGCAATACTGTATATAGCTTACATTCACCAATCGCCTATTTAAGGGAAGGAAAGGGGTGTTTGCCTCTTTCTCCTCCTTGATAGCCCTAATTATATACCTTTCGTTTAAATGTAATACAGATTTTTAACTGACTTAAAAATCAGGAGGAGGTTTCTCAATTCCACCGTTTATATATATATATTTCTTTTATGTGTGTTCGCGGATAACTTCGTCGTTTATGAACCGATTTTGATGATTCTTTTTTTAATGGAAAGGAGATGTCCCAACGGTGATACCATGGAGGACATTAATATCTGATGATGGCATCCAAGAGAAATCGAGTCGAACCTTGAAGTCGGTTTTATTTTTGTTAAAATTGTACTTGTTTCCTTACGTCTCTTGTGCTCTGTGAAAACTGTGTCAATGTGAGAGTGTTTGATACACTAACGTGTACTATTATAATTAAATAACTAAGTTGTGCTTGGCACTCCTTTCAAACCAATTGTACATTCCATCTTTCAAGCTGCTTTTAACATAGATTGCATTAAAAGCAGTTTGAAAAGAATTTGTAATTAACTTCATACACAAAGAGGAAGTTGATTATATTAATTTTGTTACACGAACAACATATTCTTGAAACACTAACCGCTTTTAATTAAATTTCGTTTAACATAAATAACAATTTAGTATTATCAATTTAATTGTGTCAGTGAAAGTTTGTCGACAACCCATACTTTGTGGAATCAATTAATATTTAAAACTTCTCGGAATACGCTTATTTTGTTGAACAATATTGAGGATGGGGATAACCCCATCCTCAATATTGTTCAACAAAATAAGCGTATTCTCTCTCTCTCTATATTAATATAAATTAAATCACGAAAGGAAAATTAATTTAATCGAAAAATATTTCTATAGATGGAAAAAATAATTTGTATGTCAAAATGAATTTTGTGTTGATTACGAAATCTGAAAGTATTGAAATAAATTTAAGCTCTATATTTCTACTCAGTATTTTTGTTTATTTCATTATAACTTATGCACAAATGTTGCAGGCCAACTTATTGCCGTAGGAATTTTTTCCAGTCTATCTTAAGTCGATGTAGAGCTACTAATTTAGAAATAGAGCTAATCTAATTTTAAGGAGATTGATAAATTAACCGACTTAAAAAAAGACAAGGTTCTATGTTCCACTGTATGTATTTTTTTATTTATGTTTCAATCTCTTAAAATTTAATTTCACAAAATTTTTCATACCACATATTTCATCATCTACTCTACTACCACTTAGCAACATCTTATACCAATAGAAGAAAAGATAACCAAAAACAAAAATGATAAATTTGCCAAAAAAAAAAACAACACTTGAAAAACCGATACCTTTATATATTCGAGTACTACAACCTCCAACCTTTTTCAGATGTCTTATTACGTCTAGCACAGCTGACACAATATTTTTATTGATACGATATAATACCTCACTCCGCATTATCCTTTAACAAGAGAGGTTACTTTGTAAAACCAGTTGCTTACATAAGCAAAATTTATACAATAAAAAATATGACTACCCTCTTTTGTTGGCATCTTAAGTCCAGAACAATTATCCCTTATTAGATCTATATACCAGTTATAGTTGAAATAATTCTATTAGTGTAGATGTTATTAGGCGAATAAAATAATAAAGGAACCCATGGAGAGAACATTAATATCTTGTGGTTTAGCGTGTTCGTTCTAATGGAGGATGGTATTTTCTTTTTTTGCTGAGTAAGATTAAATAAGGAACTTCCTTAAGATCTGAATGAACATTAGAACAACAATCTGCCGTACAAATATGTGTGTATATCTTTATATATATAATTCTTCTGTGAGTGTGTATGTCACTGAACTACTCTCAAACGACTGGACCGATTTTGATGAAATTTTTTGTGTGTGTTTAAGGGGATCTGGGAATGGTTTAGATTCACAATTTTGTCCGCTGGACAATGTTTTTTTAGTTAATTTTTAATTTATTAGTAGTTATGGCAAAACGACGTTTGCCGGGACAGCTAGTATAGTATAAATCAACACACGTAAAATATGTGAAGGTATATTTTTAAATATTTAATACTAGCTGACCCGGCGAACTTCTTACCGTCATATTTACATATCTGTCTCAGCTTCCCACAGGCAGTGTACAGACGCGGACATAAAAAAATTAACATTTGCTGTTATTTTTTTATTTTTTTTGTCCTAGTTCCAATTCAAATGCAAATAAAAGTTTTGGTCACTCCTTAATACTATAATAAAAATAGTAGTAATAATAAATTTTAACTCTAGCCGTTTAAGTAAGACTTAAATACAATATTTTTCGTAAAATCAATTTGTAAAACAATTCTCCTTCGGTATTTCCGGGCTGATATGACCTTCAATCCTTTGGTAAAAGAGTGTACCCCAACTGTATAGATCGACAACGCTGTAATAACTTAATGCTATGCTGAATTGGAGTATTTACATTTCGTAACAAAATATTACACATAATGAATTGTCTGTGGAATAAAAGTATTTTTTTTTATAACCGAACTTTGAAAATTTTATTCAAATAGAAAACAAGAAAAAGTTTTTAAACCTACAACCCGACTCTGGAAAAATAAATGCCAAAGTAACTCTGTTGTCTGTCCTTCTTTCACGGCTAAGCCGCTGTACTGATCTCAATGAAATTTGGCATGGCGATGCTTTGATTCTTGAGGAAGGATGTTTTGCTGCGATAACCGACAAACACGAGTGCGGAGCCGCGCGCAAGAGCTAGTAAAACATAACTATACAACCTACGTCACCTGGGCTATGATTACAAAGTAAGTAAATAAATACAGTTCAGTAATTTAGGCGCTACGATGGAACATACAAACACTGTCAAAACTGTTATCTTGCCTTTTGGCTTTATTGTAGTCGGGTAATAGGTTTATTATAACAAGCAAAAATCGTACTATATCTATTTAGTTCAGTCTTAAAAGAGACAGCCAGTAAGTCAGAAACTATTCGTTGTTATTTATTTTCTAACTTTGTAATAGATAAATATATTTAGCGCTATTCAGGAAAGAGATACCTAATTACTTTATAACTTAAACTTAAAGGTCCTAATCCTCCAAATCCCCGTAATTAAATTTATCAAATTACCTAATAGTTAATCAGAATTTTGAGATAAAATTCTTCAACAAAAGTTAGGCTTTTATCCATGAAGCATATTAGTTGGTCTATACAGACCAAGACAGAAGAAAAAATTAATTTATAGAAGAAACTTCAGCTCCCGTGCAGATGCTGAACATATTTGAGTAATAGAAGAAAGTAAGTATTCTACAGAATTTAAACGTTACAAAACTCCTTTTAATTCTGAATCTCTTATCTAAATAAAAGCATACAAACTTAACATCAAAGGGACGGGTTTTTAAACACACCCTTTCGAATAATATTCACAGACGTTCAACATTGATATTTTAACAGAACAGAAAAAAAGGATTTTGCGGTTAAAGAAAAATATACAAATACTACATGCTACCCATTCTATATGTAACCATTTTAAGTCCTATTATCCTCCCGGGCGCCATTTTATGCCAGAAAAACAATGAATTGTGTAATTTCATTTGCAATTTTTCATTTGACATTCTAACAATTACAGTGAGGGAAAAATAAAAATATAAAATAAAGATAAAAAGGGATATGTATTGTTTTGTTTATGTGTGATGAAATAGGCGATGGGTGTATTTGCCGCGCTTAAAATTATTTACCACATAAAAGATCAATGTATAAATGTAGCTTGTTTTTTTCGGAGTTGTATACGAACAGAATCCTGTCATAAACAGTATTGAGAAAAACAAATCATTGTTTAGAAGTGATTTATTTATTGTCAGTAATTTGTGTTTAGAAGACAATATTACACGTAATTTCTATAGAAATGCTGTTTAACCTTCACAATATGTGAAAAGGATTCGTGTTCGTATTAGTTTAATTACAGTCGTTTTGAAAACTATAATAGATAAACATAAAATTGTTTTAGAATGACTAGAAGTCACGTACTTAATACAAAAATAAGTAATTTTCTTTAGTTTACTTTATCAATAAAGTTCTTTTCTATGAATCAATATTAGTCAGAAGTAAATGATTGGCACATATTGTTGATTATTAGTTACGAGTAAAAATATAACAAAAATAAAACCAATTTCAAGATTTGACTCTATTTCCCTTAGATGCCATCATTAGATTTGAGTGTCTTTATCATGGTACCACCGTTGGGATACCTCGTTTCCACTAAAAAAAAATCATCAAAATCGGTTCATATACGATGAATTTATCCGCGAACACACATAAAATATATATATACGGTCGAATTGAGAAACCTCCTCTTTTTTTTGGAGTCGGTTAATAAATCAGAATAACCCACAAACAATCTTTTAAGTAGAAAATAACGAAAAATAATATTACATACATTCATTGTTTTAAATTAAAATTATGTGAGTTATAAGTCAGGGGCTAATTCAACTTACGTAAGTAGGTACTAGAGCGGATCAGGTTAAAAACCTGATCCACGTGAGTTAAAAACTAAGCCCTCTATAGCGTAAGTGTGGTCAAATGTTATTTGAAACAGGTGTTTATTTAAACAACTACGATCCTACAAAGATCAGAAAAAGAAATGTTAACATGATTTGATGATGAGATGACGAGATGATGAAAGGAATTTTTCGAACAGTAGTTAACAGTCATCATTAAAAGGAAAAAACTGACATCAAATTCAATCAGCCAATACATTTAGGAGTTAGAATGCCATTAACTAACACAGATATACATTAGTTAAACTCACTATAGGTATCCTTTTGGCGAATGAAACGAAAGTGTAGCTGTTCAGCACAAATCTACCTGTCACTTCAAGGATAAAGTCCTGAAAATGTAACAACAACCGCGAGTATCGCCGCGGGGCTAAGCTAATCTAAAAAAGTATCCTAAGTTACTCCCTATATCATCAGCTATCTGCCAGTGAAAGTAACGTCAGAATCAGTTCAGCCGTTCCAAACTTTTTGATTTAAGCACGCACCTGCCTGACCAAGCTGTTAATTTGAAATTACAAACAGGCACTTCTATTCGATTTAATTTGTACTAGTTGTTGCCCGCGGCTCCGCCCGCGTATATGTCGCTTGTCGCGGCAAATAGTAGCCTATGTGTTATTCTGATGTATAAGCTATATTACTGTAAAGTTTCATCCAAATCCGTTCAGTAGTTTTTGCGTGAAAGATTAACAAACATCCAAACATCCATCCATCCTTACAAACTTTCGCATTTATAATATTAGTAGGATAGATAGTTTGTTTCAAAATATGTTAGTATTACGGTATATTGTTAAAAAAATACTACTTCTATGATAATAACATTGTTTTTTTTTTCTTTCAGGCTATGAAGACGCACACGTAATGATATTCATTGGTTTCGGCTTCCTAATGACCTTCTTGAAGAAATACAGTTACAGTGCACTGGGTTTTAACTGGTTCTTAGCCGCACTGGCTGTACAATGGGCTCTGCTGTGCCAATCCTTCTATCATATGAAAGATAATACTATATATCTTACCAAAAAGTCTTTGTTCGGTAAGTGTTGCATAATGTGAATATTTATTTGTAATTTTTTTTTACGCGTCGAAACCCTCTCGGGCCGTTTGCGGCGGGGCGGTGTGTGTTGGAATCGAACCGACTAAAACCACACGGTGTGCCACTCCGCGCCTGAGAAGGGAGAGATTCGAGAACTGCTGTTGTTAAGACCTCCGGACCCCTCCCAGATATTTATTTGTAACTAGCTGAACCCTGCGGTGCGAACCATGTCTAAAATATAGCCTAAGTAACTCTTTATATCATCAGCTACCTATCAGTCAAAGTCCCGTCAATATCGGTCCAGCCGTTCCAGAGAATAGTCGGAACAAACAGACAGACAAATATAAAAAAAAATGTTATTTTGGTATATGTACCGTTAAAACATACATAAATAATCATGCTGCATTGTTGCATTGTCTGCATTCGCAGTATGGTGACCACCACTCTTGGATTCTGCTTATGCTTTCCATCAGGCAGAGTAGTCATTTTGGCAGGGACAAACAAAAAAAATAAATTAATGAGATATTTCGTGTTCACGTTGATTTTGACATGTATTCCCGCCTTTAAGACTATCGTTTTGTTCTCAAAATGGTCTACTAAATCTAAGCCAAATAATAAATAATAATAAATCAATATTTCGGACATCTAACACACAACGCCATCTAGTCCCAAGCTAAGCAGAGCTTGTGTTATGGGTACTAGACAACTGATACAAATACATATATACTTTTTTTTTGTAAATACATACGTATTATACATAGAAAACATCCAAACTCCGAAACAAATATTTGTAGATCATACAAACATTTGGTCCGACCCGGGAATCGAACCCGAGACCTCATGATCAGCAGTCGCACATGCCAACCGCGAGACCAACGAGGCAGGCACAGTTATTACAATCATTTTGTATCAAAACTAAGTGTAAACTACTAAATGCTGACATTACAAATAAATGGCTTTTCAAACAAAGTTTAAGACAACCACCCGAAAAAGTTTTCGTACAAAACAATGAACCTTTCAATTATTTCCTGAGACTTCCCATTTTACTCAATTTCTAAAGTTACTTTGTGAGAAACAAATAAGCATTGTGTCTTATAATAACAGAGGGACCTTAAATTTAAATGAAGGCAGTATTTTTAATACCCAATTTCCTTTCAATACTGTGACTCAAAAGAAAGGCTTTAATATCAAAAATGTTTAGATGTTATTCTAAATTGTATTACAATTTCGTATAACTGTCTCTTTTTGAAGAATCAATTGAGTTAAATGGCCGACTTCGACTTGATTTTTAGTGTCTGTTCTTGCATTTATATTTTATCTATACAAATAAATAAAATTTGAGTGTCTGTTTGTAATATTAAAATAACCGCTTTTTAATAAATGCATATATACACGGTGCATATACCAAAAATGTAGTTAAAAAACTTTTTGTCTGTCTGTCTGTCTATTTGATCCGGGTAATCTCTGGAACGGCGTGACTGATTTTGACGGGACTCTCACTGGCAGGTAGCTGATGATCCGGGGAGTAACTTAGGCTCCTCTTTTAGACGGGTTTCAGCTAGTCTTAAAAGAAAATAATGAAAATACGCTGTATAAAATTTTAACGACATCAACAGAATTCAGAAAACACAAACCCTCAGATTTGCTTCATTAGTAAATTAAATGTAACTAACATTGATTCCGAGTGTGATTTACATATTTTATTAACTTGCAACACTTCCATGCAATCATTATGTATATATAACTAGCTGACCCGCGCGTCTGCGTCTATTGAATTTTTTTTTTCTATTTCACCAACATTTTCGTCGATACCCGGCTCCTGTTGGTCGTAACGAGATGTTATATAACCAAAAACTTTACTTACTAAATGGGCTCGCTCGCTAAACAAAAAAAGAATTAACAAAATAGATGATGCACACGCGTGATGTCGTGACCAAGGCAAATAGGGATTCATTTTTATAAATATAGATAGATGAGAATTGGTTCAAGTCAATTAATTATAAGACGTAAACTAATGATAGACTATTACATATTCTAACAGAATACTATTGTTTGTGCTATCAAAGGATGTGAGTTCAAATAGGTCTAGACAAAGTGAAGTGGAATGTAATTGTTCTCTAGCGTTGTGAGATATAAATAAAAAACACATAACTCGAGTTTACACTATTGTACCTTAATATCTTACTTTTAAAAAAAGAGTGGACATGAGTTTCTTTACCAGTATTCTTCTTAAAAGGCTCTAGATTTTGGTGTTTTCACCTAATTTACCTTGACAGTCCAGTAAATGCTGTGGCGTCTGTTTGTGTATTTCTATGATTTTTAACTTTAGTTTCAAATTAACGTTATTCTTGATTTCTTTATGTGTGAATATACTTATAGCTTAGTAGCTGACCCCCGTACCCTCGTGTACATCTCCTATTGCCTGTAGCGTGATGTTAAACAGTGTGAACAAATCTGGTTACCATAAAATGGTTAACGGTTACCTCAAAAGATGGGTATGGGATATGCGGTCGCGGACAATTTTTTAGATATTTTCAAGGGGAACAATTACGGATCGAACCCAGGACATTACATAACTGCGAAAGCGGCAATGTGGCCGCTTAAGGCAATACGTCATCCGTGCAGTCGTTAAATTGTCTTATTACCCGACTGCGAAGGATGGACCTTTATGTTTTTAGAGTGTATGTTTGTATGTGTTTATATATTTTTGGCACGCCCTAGACCTTAAGGGTCTTATCGTATTTTATGTGAATGGTGTCAAGAGATTCGTCTTAGTCGTGAGAATGACACTGGGTAGATCAAAATAAAAAATAAAAATTATACGCAGTCGGTTTTTCTTCAAATAAGTCATTATTTATGTTTTTTTTTGTAGAGGCAGATGTCATGTCAGCTACAGTTTTAATCACCTTCGGTGCGTTATTGGGTATCACTAGTGGAGCACAGTTGCTGTTCATAGCCATTGTGGAAATCGCCGTTGCATGCCTAAACTTTTACGTAGTTGAAGACTCTTTCAAGGTTCGAATTTATTAATTATTTATGACTTTATACTACATATTTGTTTTAATTCCTCTCGATTTTTTATGCATGGGCTTGCCAAAGTGACTTACACTGCCTGATGAAAAGCATAAGCAGAATCCAAGAGTGGTGGTCACCATACTCATTGCTCGTTCAGATAATACAACAATGCAGTATGGTGACCCACACTGTGGCGGCTTAGTGATGTTTCTGCATCATTGGGCCTCCGGTCTTGCACTCACCAACGAAACACGACAGCACGAACGCTGTCATTTTACGCTGATCTTCTGTGCGAGGGTAGTACCGCCCCGGTCGAGTCCTCCCGTTCGTGCTGAATTACATATTACAAAATCAAGCATGTTTGTCTCTAATGCTGTACATTTTTGAAGTGGAAACTTCTTTAGGTGCGTTGAGCTATTTGGGTGAACAAAAATCATGGAACTCGCGTCAGCGTTACCGAACGCTTTCCACGAGCTGTATACTTTTTGTTTCTTTTTATAGCGCATTTTATTTAAAGAGCAAAGAGGTTCCTTTTAGTTGAGCTTAATCAACTGTTTGTTTATAGTTTTCACTTCTGTCACCAGTCGTCATGACTAATTTGTGTTTTTTTTTACACTAAATAGGTATATATAAAACTAGACTAGTTACAAAACAAATGAACCTCAAACTTATAACAAAACATCAACTGAAACCGAGTATATGATCCTTTAATTGGAAACTATTGGTTATTGTACAACGTAGAAGAATTTGCTTTGTGAATTGAAACACTGCATAAGACAGGAAGATAATATCGATTTGTACATATTAGAATGGTTAACATTGTAATGCTTATGACAAATGTGTACACAGACGATGTGATTATATTTAACTCATTTCTGCTACGAAAGGAAGATACATTTTCCAATGAATGAAAATGTTTAAGAAAGAGAAATGGTTTCTCACTTTTTTTGGAAATTTAATTAAAAATCGCTACGCATTTTCTAATTTCCTACCTTATCTTAATACATAACCATTTTAATAAAAAAAAAACTATTAAATTTCATTGTCTTTGATGACTCCATGCGTTAGAGTAACACAGAAGATATGGGTTAGTTTTAAATTGTGTGTGTATTTTGGCGAAGTCAAAAGGGAAAGAAATATTGTTGGCAGTCTAAATGTGTGTGTATGTTCCACCTTAACTACTGAACCGATTTTAATGAATGAGGTGTCAATAGATTTGTACTAACGGCCCGAGTGATTAAGTTTATATAAAGCTAGAACTAAGTCGGTAGTAGTAGATAAGTTTTTTAAACTTTTCCATGTTATAATCTTGATACTACAATAAAGTAAAATCAAGTAATTTGAGATTACAAATTATTACCATTTACCATAATAACAAGAAAAACAATAACCTCATACAATTATGATAATCATTTTTTGTGGTGTCAAGTTAAAAAAACTTTTCTGAATCAAACAGCAACATAATTAACTCCTACTATTACCTGTTTATTATACGAACATGTAACAGACATAAACTGAATTGTTTAGCTTATTCGATCCAAGGCCTCGCTATAGACTCTGTTTAAAGTTAGAATGTAAACAAGCGAACTTGAACCTACATTGAATAGCATCAAATAATGTGTGACGCGTGGAAAGTACGCACGGCCCGGCTCACAGTTCGTTTTTGAGTGTTGACTCAACATAGGTTCACATTTAATTGCAAACAATACGAGGATAAGGGCTTGATCTGAGAGTCATCTTGTCAGGGCCAAAAAAGAAAAACGAAGTCTGTAATCTAAATTATTACACATTAGTTACTTTATAACTACTGTTTTTTATTGTACATATATTGGTGATAATTCTCTTGTTGTGATCACTAAACTAAAATTCACTAAAATTTGTTATTGGATTATATACTCTAATCCCATCCGCTTACACTTTTTTGATATCTCACATCTCAGCTGGCACTGTGTTTAGTTTTGTACCAAATACACATTAATAAGAAAAACACGAAAATACTTAAAAAAGATAAATTTACTTTGGCTTAACCATAATTAGTTAAACTACTAAACTTAAACCATATTTTTCTTTTGCTATTCCTGTGTTGAACGTTTAAAACATCAAACTCTGATCATGATGATCATGAAATCTCTCAACTCGCAAGTGTTACACACAGTCGTTCTGTATTTATATGTAGCGATATAATAATATCAATCATATTGTTGTAAGTTATAACAAAAAAAGTAATTGGCCCAACTTCGTTTACAGCAATCTTCTTTTTTGATAATTTTGGTTAAATTAGCAAAAAAATATTCTTTCAGGCTTCTGATGTCGGAGGATCAATAGCAATTCATGCATTTGGTGCATATTTTGGTCTTGGAGTTAGCACTGCCTTGATGATAAAGAAAAGCGAAGGGTCACAAACAGCTAGATTGGATGGCCCGAGCTACAACTCCGATGTAACGGCCATGATTGGTTAGTTTGTTTTTTTATTGTTATAACTGTAGTAGATTAGATACCGCAGTTTACTTTGTCTCATTATGTTACAGTCCTACAATATTTTATAGTCGACAGTATAAAGCGTTTCACTTTATTTTACTGACATATTTTTAAAGAAATTTCAAAATATTTAAGAATATATTCACGTATACGTACACGCTGCTGTGCTGCTGCATGGAGCTATGATACCACTTTTAATCTCATCAGGTATATCTATTAACTATTGTTATAATTCTAAAACAGCGGTTGATTTACCATCTACCAGTTTACTTATTTTATTATCAAAATTAATGATATTTGTTTACGTAGCAACAATAGTTTCGTTCTGTATAGTGCTTTTCAATTTTACAGCATAGTATCATTACCCTAATTGAGGTCTACGTACTAGTTTATAAGTGTTTCACTGAAATCTCAAACTTTACGTTCACACATTCTTGCCAATCTAAAAATAATTAAAGTTCTCGCTCAATAGTGCAATATTTTGCTCCTTGGTGATGACAGTACTAAGTACTTAATAACGTTATGTAGTATTATTGAAAATTCTCGCTCTCTCGCCGCTCGTTCCATTATCCAGCACTGACGGGGTGACCTAGATTTATCTAGATTATGTCTGTCTCTTGTACTCATAAACCTCTATAGAAACCGCCTTATTAAAAATGGAATAAAAGACCTACTATAATGAAAACTTACTAAAGTTGTAAGAAATCAATGAACATTTTGTGAACAATGAATAGAGCTAATGATCAAAATATGCTAATGGAGGAATAAAAGTTCCGAATTCAGGAGTAAAACGAAGAAAGGACAATATTTGGATGTTCTTTTAAAGGAAAATCTCTCGGGTTATGTACTATTGTGTGAACAGATCTTAAAACTCTTTTGTGTGTATTCTGTATTTTCTGTAACACACATCTTACTGTGATATGGGGCTTTTGCAGGTTCGATATTTTTGTGGATCTATTGGCCGTCATTCAACTCGGCCTTGACTGTTACACCGGCTGAAAACCAAAGAGCTATTGTCAATACTTATCTTTCTCTCGCTGCTGCTACAGTAAGTAAAAGATATGGTGGAAAAACTGTAACGTGTTTTTTTTTTTATTTAAGTAAAACCTCTGGTATCCCTCTTAGACATAATTACAGTCAAGTTTATCATAGAACTCAAGATAGCAATTTGATAAAAAGTCCTTAGGATATTTATACTCTCTATTGTCTAAACTTGTTCAGTACATTCTTGAATTAAGATATACTTTTATTGTACTATTTACTGAATTTAGACTACTAGAAAATTAACGTGGTCGGCTTGGACGACGGCATTAACGAAAGTTACCTTTTTAGTAGTAATCCCATAGCGCAAAACTGGTCCGGTTAAGTTTAAGCTCATTCAATAGTGGATTAAAAGTATAAGCAAGTTTAATTTCAAGACATAAGTTTATAAATTGTTAAAGATCAAAGACATGAGCTTTCTAATTGACTTTTGAATATTAAGAGAGATGAACACAGGGTTATCTATTGACACAGCAAAGATTCTACTCAAATCAGTGAGCAATATCAAAGAAATATAGTGGCTAAAATATATACAAAGAATTTACTTCGAATAGAAATGGAATTAGCTCGTCAAAGTACCGAGAAATCGAATTAATATTGAATCTAGTCTGTTTTTATTGCATTAACTTAAATGAAAAATATTGAGTTTTTTATCTAATTATACTGTGATGAGTTTTTGATTGCTTTCGCTGGGTTTTACCCCTTTGTATTTTAAGAATCTTGTGAAATGTAATAAAAGTCGAAACAAATGAAAACTAAGCAATGGATGAAATATTAATAAATACTATAATAAAGTAGTTTTGTAGAGTCTACTACATGTGGTTCAATTCACTATGTACCTGGATACTAGCCAGTATTTACCACTCTGTACTGTATTCATCGTTTAGTAAATACTCTACGGTACCTAAGTATATTTATCAGAGGTATTTAAGAGTAAATATACTTAAATATACAACGAATAATCCTGCTTATCCTCTAACCATTTGTCCTGGGTCGGAATAAAACCGACAACCAACTTAACACTCAAAAGCTCTACCAATCTTTCTAGATAATATTTTTAACTATGAACTCGTCAACAGTTATGCCTATATGTTATGCTTGACTGCCTCGGTGGCGCAGTAGCCAACTGACCAACTGTCAGTCCTGAACTGTCAGTCCTGAACCAACTGTTTGTATGATCTGCAAATATTTGTTTCGGAGTTTGGGTGTTTTCTATGTATAATATGTAAGTATTTACAAAAAAAAAGTATACATGTATTTATATCAGTTGTTTAGTACCCATAACACAAGCTCTGCGTAGCTTGGGATTAGATGGCGTTGTGAGTTAGATGTCCGAAATGTCCGAAATATTATTAAGTTATATATTTAAGTATATAAATATTTTTCTAGGTAACTACATTTGTGCTCTCTTCGATGTTATGCCACCAAAAAGGCAAGTTCGATATGGTGCATATCCAGAACTCCACGTTGGCTGGAGGTGTGGGAGTAGGCACTGTTTGCAACATGTTCATTTCTCCTGGTATTGCCATCGCTATTGGTATAGGAGCTGGGATCCTCAGTGTTTGTGGCTATCGCTTTCTGACGGTAAGTCAAAAGGTTAAAAATTTCCTATCACTTCAGTTCAGAATGATATGGCTTTCAGATATCTTTGAATGGGTTAGATTTAACTATGCAAAGAAAGAAAGAAAATGAAAGAAATTTGTGCATAAAAATAAAGTAAAGTAAAAATTACTCTTTTAATAGTATCACCAACTTCAATGTAACTTTATCATTAAGAATGTGCTTTGAAATTGAGGTATAGGTAATAAACTAAATCGTCTTTCCAAAATTTTTACGTGTGTTTTTTTCTCAATACAATGTAACCAAAAATATTGCCTTTATTACTTCTTTCTTTTAAAATTTATTAAAAAGACCTTGTTGATTCTAAATACTATCATGCATATAATTTTATTGTAGACTAGCTGCACTCCGCGGTGTTACCCGCTGTTTCGCAACAACGGGCAACGCACTTTTTAAAAAAAGTAGTCTACAGCCTGTATATCATCAGCTACCTAACTGTGAAAGTACCTTCTAAATCTGTTTAGCCGTTCTAAAGATGAGCCGGAACAAACAAAGAGATAGACAAATAAAAAATGTTATTTGATAAATGTTCCGTGTATACATACATATTCATTCAGTAAAAAGCGGTTACTTTAATATTACAAACACTCCAATTTTATTGATTTGTGTAGATTTAAAACAATTCTACTAACTACTAAAAGTATGTCAGTGTGTTTGAAATATAAACTTCTTTAAATATACAGGTTTTCTTATCTGTCGTAAAATTAAATTAATTAATTAATTACACAAATTCTATTTCGTGAAACTGATGAACAGCACTACTCATGCTACCATACTGTAGCAATTTAAACCATTAACTATTTGAAATTCAGTCAATAAATTTTCAAACGATCGATGAAAAAATGTTATGTTTATATATAGATATATAATCATCATGTGGCAATTAAATTACACAATAGTTATTATGCCATTGTCTTTTTTTGCTTAATGTTTCAATCAATTCAATCTGATTGAACTAACCCTGTCTAGAGATTTACTTCGCCATAGGGGCAAATGGTCTGATGGGTCACCAGATAGTTTTTTTTTTTATGTATGGCCTGCCAAAATGACTCTATTCTGCCCGATGGAAAGCATAATCAGAATCCAAAAGTGGTGGTCACCATACTCATTGCGGATGCAGACAATGCCACAATGCAGCGTGGTGACCAACACTATGGGGGCCTAGTGATGCTTCTGCATCATTAGTCTCCGGTCTTGCGCTCACCAACGAAACACGACAACACGAATGCTGTCATTTTACGTTGATCTTCTGTGTTACCAATCTTTGAATTGCTCCCCTCAGAATCGCAGGAATGAATCGAAGAATCGAAGGAAGATAGGGTTAGCAACAAAAGAGTTGCCTAAGAAAGATATTCTGTAAAGCCATTGTATCACTCATCCTGAGACGACTAATCATCATCATACATCCTTTTGCAGTCTACTGCTGAACATAGGCCTCTCCTGAACAAAGGGGCAATGTACGCCCCTTTGATTGGTTATGGGCTTCTCGCATCCAACTCTAAATTTTTTAAAACCTTGAGAAAATATTTTACTGTCATAATTTATTATTAATATTCATCACAATCACTATCACTACATGTTTAAAACAAAATCTTCCGCCGCTTTTATTCGCGATAAATTCGAAAGCTACTGCGCGGATTTTGATGCTGTTTTATCAATAGATAGAGTGATTCATGAGGAATAACTTGTTAAATTTTTGAGTTTATTTGCTAAAATTTTACCATATTTATTGAAGACGTTCTCGGAGGGGTAGCATAAACTATATTATGTTTTCTGTAATGAAGGTTGCTAGTCAATAAATTCAATATTGACGACGAAGTTATGGAAAAAAACCCAGAAATTACTATTAGAATATCTAGCTAATTTTAGAAAGTTTCTGTCGTCGAGGTGGAAACAAATTGTGTAATTTCTACAATATATACGTCTACACTCTAACAAAATGACATTAAAGCTATGAAAGTACAAAGTTTGTCTGTCTAGAGACGAAATTTGAGAAAACTTTGGCGAAAACGTCCAAGTGAAAAGTAGATAATATTTTTTTGAAAAGTTTTTTCGTGATCTTAACGCCCCTTGAGAAGACCGATATCCAAAGAAAGTAACAATTTCACAGACAAATTATATTAAGTGTGATGGCCTATTATTGGCGTTTTATTGTTTTTGTTTTTTGTCTTTTTACAATCCTTTGTTTCCTAACAATAATAACAATGAACAATACTTCTCGATTTTACACATACTGTCAGGAAATTCTTGTCACCATCACAGGTAGATTGGTTCCTCTATTTAATGTCCTCGATATATAATCGTGTGTATTAACAAAACACATTGAAATTGAAAATTGAAGTATGGCTATTCTATTTATCTACTATTGCTCACACACTGTTTTCAAATATTAGAAAAGCTAATAAAAGCATCTCTTTCATCTCTTGTAAATCGCGTTAGAATCAGTTTTTCTCTAAAACGCTTAGGCCATGTTCAGATGACGATCGCTCAGCGCAGAGCGCGTTAGCATGTGTACTCTTGGAACAAAATTACATGTAGTTGTAAACGCGCGTCAGCAAAACGCGTCATCTGCACATAGGCTTATTATTGTTTAATCTATCAACTCATATGTTAAATCAAATACCATCTTTGCTATTGAATTTTACTTTTTGCAATATTAATCAGCAACCGTTATCTAACTTCACAGCCAGCGTTAGAGAAAATCGGCATCCAAGATACCTGTGGAGTCAACAACCTTCACGGCATGCCTGGTATATATTCTGGACTTTTGTCTGTTTTATTCGCCGCATTAGCTACACCTGAGGGATATGGAACTGAATTATACAATATTTTCGGAGCTATGGAGGCAAGAAATATTATTTTATTTTGTATTATTAAAATTCAAATCAGTTTTTTTTAACTATAAATGTTTATTACCCTGGAATAATAACATTTCAAAAGTAATCTAAGTAGTAGAACTAGGTGATAAGATGAATCAAGTCACTTTTCAATTCTCTTCATACGCTTTATTTCAATACGTAAGTCACTAAATATCCCTTTATTTTTAAAAAGAAAAATTTAAACTTAATTTATTTTACCTCTGAAACCTCTATTACTTAAACAACGTAGTGAGATATCTATATTTTCTAAGTAGTTCAATCTTCATAAATTAAGTTTTTAGAATTACGTTAATATTATGACTGAAAAAAGATATTAAACTTTAAACAACGGGGCTGGTAAAACAGAGTAAATGTTTGTGTTAAAATGTGGGTTTAATCTTATAAAAACTTACATTTTATTTGAATTCAAATTCTATTCTAGTATTTTTTCAATTAGCTATTCAAAATTAATATTTTAAAGTATGATATCAAATATTAGAATGTGTATAATATTTGCTTGGATTTCGTAGAATCTGATGTTTTTTTTCTTTTTCTGTAATATACAGAGCGGCAGAACAGCCATGGACCAGGCTTTGTACCAATTAGCATCTCTGGGCTTCACATTATTGGTAGCATATGGCACAGGAGTGATAACAGGTATATTTTACTATTTCTTTTTAATCCAAAGTATTTATTTAAATGTGGGACATGTGTGTACAAAGGGTAATCTAACTTTGTGTTTCTGACAGAAGTAATCGAAAAAAAAGCTATGAATATTCTGAATTTAAATGGTCTAATTTATGATTATTCTCAATGCTCAATTTTATTACGTTCTACTATTTAAAAGGTATTTGCAAATACCTATTACTTTAAAAATAACAGGGGAATCAATATCAAAAATAACTATTGAAATCTGTCTTTTTGGAGCATTATTTAAAAACAAAAATGAAAATTGGGGCAAAAGGCTAGAATGAAGTGTAATTGTTACTTTACACTTTGTAGGCAACTTAATAGCTTGAGTGATATCATTGAAATACATATAAAGTCTCACTAGGCCAATTGATCTATAATATTTAAACACTTGTTAACCAATCCACACCGAGAAGAAGGTTTATTACTTTTTTTTCTCATTATAAGTATGTAACATGTACCTACTAACATCAAGTGATAGTATTGTTTGTCATAAAAGTTGTAGATGTTATAGTTACCTGTAATTGTTTGTTGCACTTACTTCTACTCTTTATGTGTTATGTTTTGTTGTATTGCTGTAAACAAATGTTGGTAATTTTAAATGAATAAATATACTGCACTCTCAACAGCCAAATATATTTTAGCAGACATGTCTAATTAAGTGCCTAAGAAAAACATTGTCCATCATGTTTTCAAAAATCTAAAGTAACTAAGCAGAAACGAAAGTCAGAAATACTCGAATTAATTTTCGACTTACTATTGCAAACTAAGAAGTTGAAGACAGGCGCTAAACTATTATTTATTTTCACATACCATTATATTATTTTATCAATCTTGACTGTAACATTGATCCCATGGAGATTTCAAATATCGTTTTAATTTGTAAAACACAAAGGTCTTATTTTTAAATGCCTTTACAACCGCACAACCACATTAGGCATAAACATATTTGTAGCCACTTAAATAATTTGTATTACTAAAACCATTGCTATTCAGTGCACACAAACTGAGGCTAAAGTTTTTAAAGCATTTTACAATAATAAAGAGAGCCAATTTAAACTAATTTGAATTGATCCAGCAGTAAATTCACCGCCATTGCTAAATTTGAATGTAATACTGAACGTTTCACTTAACAAACTTAATTACTACGTCATTATAAAAGCTTTAGTAGACTTCTAACTAATTCAGTGAACTAAGTTAATGGCCTTAACCAGTCGAGGCACGGTTGAGAAAACTGCGTGCAATTATGAATTTCGAAACCAATAAATTTGTCTGATTCGTTCTTCTTATTTTTATGAAAGAATTTAAGCATAAAAAGTCTGTTCTAGACGTAAAAATATGAGGAGGTGCCATGCACATAATAATATATTATGCATATGGGGCTATATTATTACTATCATCTTCTTACCGCCTTTTTTCTTTGTTTATTCGGGGTTAAGGCATTCTGTCATAGTACCAAAAGCTTTGACTTGTTTTTTAAGTCCTTTTATTTTAAGTCAAGGGGTTGGATATGTATTTAATCTATACTAATATATAAAGCTGAAGAGTTTGTTTGTTTGTTTGAACACGCTAATCTCAGGAACTACTGGTCCGATTTGAAAAAAAATTTTAGTGTTAGATAGCCCATTTATCGAGGAAGGCTATAGGTTATATATCATCACGCTAACACCAATAGGAGAGCAGCACCAATGAAAAATGTTTCAAAAACGGGGGAGAAATTATCACGCGACGGGCTATAGGAGATGCAAACGAGGTTGCGTGGGTCTGCTAGTTTCAGATAAGACAGATAAACTAGATACTGTCGCTGAGATATAAATAATGTTCCATAGAGTTTCTTAGCATGTATGTTAATACGAGTACATGCTATCTAACTATTCATCTTTATCTATACTAATTTATAAAGCTAAAAAGTTTGTTCGTTTGTTTGAACGCGCTAATCTCAGAAACAGCTGGTCCGATTTTAAAAAAATATTTCAGTATTGGATAGAACATTTATCGAGGAAGACTATAGGCTATATATCATCACGCTAAGACCAATAGGAGCGGAGCACCAATGAAAAATGTTTCAAAAACGGGAGAAAATTATCACGCTACGGGCAATAGGAGACGCAAACGAGTATAGTATAACTTGTCACTTTTGCTGTCGTTTGGGTCTTTTAAACTACTCAACAGATTTTAAAGCAGTTTTCAGCAATAGATAGATTGATTCATGAGTTAGGTGGCAGTTCATGCATATCATAGTAGAGGAAATTCGAGAATTTAAATAAATAAATAAATATTTCGAACATCTATCACACAACGCCATCTAGTCCCAATAGTACATATTATACATAGAAAACACCCAAACTCCAAAACAAATATTTGTAAATCATACAATCATTTGGTCCGACCCGGGAATCGAACCCGAGACCTCACGATCAGCAGTCGCACACGTCAACCGCTAGACCAACGAGGCATTTAACTTTACAGACTTCCGTGCTAGCCGGTTGTTCTAGTTCTACACAATACGTTGAAACGGGGGTTCCAAAAAAAAAAAAAAATTTAAAGCGAATAAAAGTAATTGCGTTTTTTAAAAATATTTTTAAAAAGCTGCTTTGTTAGGCTGTAAATTATAATGAAATCCAAATCTTTTCTATAAATAAATTTTATGTAAATTCACTTAGGTAGACTAAGTGAATTTACATCTTGCAGAGATTTCATTATTAAAAAGCTAATGCGTTACAGAAAGTTTAATTAAATCTGTTTTACAAAAAGATTTATATAAATACTAGTTGTTGCCAGCGGCTCCGCCTGCGTATATGTCGGTTATCGCGGCAAATAGTAGCCTATGTGTTATTCTGATGTATAAGCTATATTACTGTAAAGTTTCATCCAAATCCGTTCAGTAGTTTTTGCGTGAAAGAGTAACAAACATCCAAACATCCACCCATCCTTACAAACTTTCGCATTTATAATATTACTAGCTGACCCACGCAACCTCGTTTGCGCCTTACATACAAAATTTCCCCCGTTTTTGAAACATTGTTCATTGTTGCTCCGCTCCTATTAGTAGTAGCGTGATGATATATACCCTATAGCCTTCCTCGATAAATGGACTATCCTACATCGAAAGAATTTTTCAAATCGGACCAGCGGTTCCTGAGATTAGCGTGTTCAAACAAACAAACAAACTCTTCAGCTTTATATATTAGTATAGATATATAGTAGGATATATATACTTTTAATTTAGCACTGAATTTTTTTATTAACTAAATACGCAAATACGGCATTTTTATAACGTAAATTCTACATTTGATCGACGTATCACCTGATGGTAAGGGATTACCGCCGCCCTTTGGGGGATAGGGAAGGACATGGGGATGGGTTGGGGTATAGGCCTCCAGTCTCACTCGGTGAAACACAGCGCAACCGCTATTTTACACCGGTTTTCTGTGAGGCCGTGGTATCACTCCGGTCCAGCTGGCCCATTCGAAGCGTGGCTCTCCCACGGTCACAGACATTGGTATTTTGTAGTATTTTTGTTATTTTTCCATTAAATTTTTCTGTGTACTCCTATTGTAATACTTTATTAAGTAGTGAGCGTAATAGAACAGAGCATATTAGCGTGAGAATACTGCCCAAGTTTTACATGAGCCGCCTGGGATGGTCACCTTGTTTTCTATATCACCTTTCTTCGATAATCGTTGTCTTGTTTTAAACATTTTTTAAATGCTAAAACCTAAACTATTGAGGCTTAGTCCGAGAAACAATATATTCCTCTTTCAAATACAACGCCATCCAGTCCCAAGCTAAGCGAAGCTTGTTTTTTGGGTACTAGACAACTGATATAAATACATGATGCACAACAATCGCGTATGCTAACTGTATGTCGCACCTTAAAAAATGATACAAAACACATTAGCTCAACAAGTTCTACATTTTCACAGGTTTGATCGCAAGACTGCCTATATTTGCGCCCCTGAAGGATACGGACAGATACGACGACGAAATCAACTGGGAGCTGCCCTAAATTTACATAACAATGAAGCCTTTCTTCTGCAAATCTCATTTTAAGCCTAGTGATATTTAAGTAGCACCGATATATAATATTGTTAGAGATAACGAAAAAGGCTTAGTAAGTGTACACATCGAAAGTATCATTAGGATAAGTTTTGTATTTGTACGAAGGAATTGGATAAATAGAATTAAAGGTCAGGTATCGTCAAATCTAATTAGATGGTGACGGCGCGTTAAAGCCTACAAGATTAATCATTTTAAGGGAGCTTTTCACCAAAACAAACGACGGATTAACTTAATCCGCAATTGTACTAAAGGGTGTCAAAGTTTCAAATGAGTCTTAACATAAGATATGATACCGATATTCATGAATACTGCAATCATTTATACGTAATTTTAATGTTAATTTCGTTGTTCTCTGTTCCTTGAAACGAACTCTAAAATAAACAAATCAGTTGTAAAGTAAAGTGTAAAGTCTTCAATTGAACCATCTTCCATCGTCATAATTACCAACAGATTTTAACTGTCCACTGCTGGAAATAGGCCTTTCCTTAGAAATGAGGTTTTTGCCTAGTATATACACCACGTTGGCCAGAGAGATTAGTAACGGTATATTAGTTAATATTATATTATATTTTAAATTTACACAATTGTTATTTATTTTTTAATAAACTATTAATAATTTAAAATTATATAATATGGAAGCTAGTATTTCGAAACTATTTAATATGAGTTATTAGAAAAGTATGGTTGTTATTTTTTTAAATATTTCATAAGGCCATGAAAACATGTTCAAAACCATATAATTTTAATAGCACAGAACTAATATGCTTACTGCTTATGGCATAAAACATGCAGATATATTTTTAGAGTGTTTATACACAGCACTAAGTTTGTAATGGTAGTTACAATATTAGTGTGAAAAAACAATTTTAGCAATAGACTAGTTTACATCTTTAATTGTTTTTGTAAACAAATGAAAAACTTTATAATACGCGTAATTTATTAGATTTTTAATTATGTTGTCCTTTAGCGGTCCTAAAGATAGTGTACCTATAGCTTTGAGCCAAAAGTGTCCTTATTTAGTAAAAATTGAGCACTCTTGTGGTTAAAAAAATATATTAATATAAAAGCCCGTATATTGAAAAGGATTAAGCTTAATCTGCATATCTGTTTATGCGTATTTCATATATTAAACGAACGTTTTTATTACAGTCCTTTATTGTGAAATATAAAACTGAGTTGAGATAAAAATATTGTACCTCTGAACGCTTCAATTTGGATATATCTTTCCTATTTACGATCGAATAGAAGTATAAATTAAAACAACGACATTATTTTATTTAATACAATGCTATGTGGAAAAAATATCTGTTTTAAAGAGATCTGACCTTAGATTATACTAAAGAAATCTTGATATTAAAAAGAGAGCATACGAGTTTAGGATTAATTACTTGAGTTTTCAGGAATTCCCAATTACGTTACAATATTGACCAAAAAATGTTATTTAAAACGAATTGTTGTTGTCTGTAAAACATTTTTCACAGAAGTATTGTGAAAGCCTGTAATGACATCTATGAAAATATATGAAATTGTTATTAATGTTGTAAATAAATTATAGTTAAAGCTGTTTATTTAAACTGTGTATTTTATTTAGCCCAATAAGCATAGTGTTGGATTTTCTAAACTAATATTATAAATTCGAAAGTCTGTTTGTTTAAACCGATGCACTGATTTCGATGAAATTTGTCATGACATACTTTGATTCTTGAGGAAAGAAATGGTTTACTCTTTAGCGCGATAACCATGGACAAAATCTAGATGAATATATATTTATTACATTTGTCAAATATAGGTCTCTATTTCTCTAATTCAAAAAATATCTACATCTATATAAGAAAGCAAATAAACAGGCGAATCACCCTACAGTAAGTAACTACAGCTACCATGAACACACGCGTCACAAGAAATATACAAAATCGTGACTGTTGCAACATGGCCAAAAGACTTCAACTCTTTAAGTGTAACATTATTACATAATTTGTACATTAGAAAGGCTATCTGAAACAATCCCTATATTTAATCATTATTTCATCAACGCAGGTGATGTTGATGCCTTTGCATGTTGTAAGCAAGGATATATCAATGCATATATTATCAGCATATATCAAAAACCATATTTTAAAACTAAAAAATAACACTATATTTGGTAGAACAAGATGATATTACATACCATTTGTTACAATGGGATATGGTTAAATTTTCTATGACTAAATATCAAGGTTTTTTACTAGCTGTCATGGGAAACGATAAATAAAATTTCAAGCGAAATATTATTTGAAAAGTTTCTTGCCTTTGTAAAAGTCGTTTTGTAATTTTGATTTTGTTTAATCATTCTTATTTTTCCCTATTAAGTTTGGGGTCCTTCTCAATTTTATAGATAGATGCATTTTTCAATAGTAATAGTAAGTCATACTGGTTGAATATTTAAGAAAACTGAATTATTATTACAGAAAAATCTAACTAAAATCCTGTACTCCTAAGTCTCTGTTACTCCTTAAATGCCCGTATGTATTTATTGCCACACAACGATATTGGAAGATACAATTAAATGGTAATAACAAAAAAATAAGAATGTTTCAATGAGTCTTATTTTACAAAATATATTAAATATCCTCAAATATAAAGAATCCCTCACAATGTTTATGTATTCTCACAGCAGATCTTGTTTAGCGGGATATCCGTTTGAAAGAATGTTTACCATGAAAGCCATTTGATATTCTATTTAGGACGACAGCCGCCTCCGAATAAGCTTCACTAATAAATAATACCTCATAATGATGGTGGAGAAACGGCCGTTCAATAGGATTTTGTTATAGGTTTATTAAATAGATACTCTAAAAACATCGTAAGAAATGTTTGTTGTTAAGGAAATGAAAAGAAATGTATACATCTCTTGATATGAACATATGGTTTCCGTTCCGTTCCGTCTTTTGTGAGACAAAGATAATACATATTTAAGGATGTTTTAAATTTCTTTTTTTCTTTTATGGCCCTCCCAAAGTGATGTTTGTATGATGAGTACGATCATTCGCTTTGAGTATAATTTGTCTGTAATATGTATTATTATGTATGTATTTAGAAAGATATAAATACGTTTCTCAGCAGTTCTAATTACCATAATAGAAGCATTGCCTAAGTTTGAATCAGACAGACGTGTGTGAGACGTCTCGAGTTATTACTATTAGTCTACAGTGTGTCATTGAAAGGTCTAACAGTGATAAAGATCACCTTGTCCTCTGAGTCAGAGGTCACCATGTGAAATAGGGCTTTACACCCATTTTTGAAAAATGTTTTAATTAGATTCTATAGTTCTATGAAACCACAGAAAAAAACTCATTTTTTTATTCAATTGATAAATACCATAACAAGTACAATTTTAACAAAAGTATAAACCGACTTCAAGTTTCGACTCGATTTCTCTTGGATGCCGTCATCAAATCTTAATGTCCTTATCATGGTACCACCATTAGGATATCACCTTGCCATTAAAAAAATAATCATTTTTTGAAGTCGGTTAAAAATGTATTTAAATTTAACATTTTCAAATTTCACGCGTAATTTAGTCAAAAACGCTGGACGCAGTGGACGCCATATTGCTATGTGGTAATGACGTCAGTTGTTGATGTCAGGAATGACATGAATTTAATTTCAACAAACAATGTAAATCATACGCTGATCAGTTGACACTTTAGCGTACTTACAACGCGGTGTGACGTAATAACATGGCGGCTACTATTTCACGGTGTTATGAAACAGATTAAAAAAACTGAAAACTTGGAAATAAATCATAAAAAATATTATAATTTTATGATCTAAAACTAACATTTTCCGACTGGTTTTTGCCTAAGGTCTCTCATATCTAAATAATATGTTTTTAGATTTTTTTCTCGTATACAGTAAAATACGCCACTGTTAAGAAAAATATGGGTAAAAACGAAGTTGTATCATTTTAAGTAATCGATAAAGTTTCGCAAATTAAAAACAATAAGAATTTGAAATGTCTTTTAGAACATAATATGAACCTACCAACTCCGTGTGATGACGAATTAAGAATACAGAGTCTCACCGCATTTATTCATTTCCTTATTTTCCCAAAAGCCGACTAGGTGAGCAAACCACGAAGGACAACAGCAGTACAAAGAGAAGGAAAATATGATATAAACCCTATACAATTCAAAGGTAGTAGAGTCACGCTGATTTCAGCACGGTCCGGCCGGCTCAATCGGTGCGGTACTATCATTACACTACATGGACTACGGCTTTTGAAACTTAGGAATGTACCTTAGTCCATAACACTTTAACAACGCGTGACTACGGCTTTTGAAACTTGTTTCATACTTTTTAGTTGTTCTTTTTCGTCGTAGTTGGGTTTTAGTTTTTACTTTTTTTATATCTATAAAAATGAATGAATGTACGTTAGTCCTAATAAAACTCGGGAATGGCCATACAGATGCAAGGTAGTAAGGCCTAGCTGATTTCAGTACGTACGGGCTGTCTCGACCGGGGGGTACTACCCTCGCACAGGAAATCAACGTAAAATGACAGCGATCGTGCTGTCGTGTTTCGTTGGTGAGTGCGAGACTGGAGGCCCAATGACGCTGAAGCATCAGTAGCCCACCATGGGGTGCGTCACCATGCTGCATTCGCAGTATTAGTATTATTTCCATCAGGCAAAAAAAATAACTCTATTCATTTACATATACAAAAAGACATATATAAAAAGAGTGTGAGTGGAGAGGATGGTTATCGATCTTAAATGCTTCATTATTTGTAGATGTAGGAAGATTAGAAGTCTTGGTATGCGCGCTCTCGTATAGATAAGTTTATTTGCATAAAACATGTGTTAAGAATATATAGTACAGTGCTTATTTATGTATATGATCATTATTTGCGATGCCCAACATGGTAATCAAATGCATTACTGCAACACCATCGACATCGTCAAAATATTTAATCAATAGTTTCCAGGTAGATGACTGCATGAGCTTTCAATTTATGCGCTTTGTACCGTTTGGATAGCGTGTCTTTTACTCTCTAGAACTGGTCAACAGCGTACTAGATATGGGAGCGGAACAGTGCATTATATAGGATGCTATACAATCTCACACACTGTACAATATAGAGCTAGTTCATGTATATCTTCAGAATTTTACACATACAAACGTGCCTTATACAGTGTGAGTTGAAAACGAACACTTACCTACATAGCTTCTCATAGCATTTAATGTTGACCGCATTACCGCGTGATAAGTATGTTATGAACATAATCGCTTCTGTAGTCAACTTTTGATATATAGAAAGTTGCTTGACAGGATGAAATTCAATTTCAGTGATTTTTGGTTTAGTTTAATAATGTTCTCCTAGCCGATTACGGCCACGGTGGCCACTCTCAAACGAGACCGGCCAACTACGTAGGAGATATTATAGTGCACAAGTGTGTACGAAAACACACGTGCATTCTCAAACTCAGTCGCATACGTCGACCGCTAAACCAAATAATTTTCAAACGCAGAACTAGAGTCTAAACTATACCTAAATATACAATACATTTAACTCAACCCAAGCTCTAATATGGAGATTGATTAATTAATGTGAAACGCTTAATTAGTATGATAGTTATGTTTGCTATTAAATAACATCTAATCAAATAGGTCATATCTGCTGATTATGGCAATTGGATACGGGGCCAATAATGTCTTTCATTAATTAGATACCTACCTAGCTCCAATGGCGTTATGGATGCAAAATGCTATTATAATACGTATGTGATTTAATGATTGAATTAATTATTCGTGTCCTTTTGAAACGATTGACAAAATCTCTGGATATTTTTTTTTATGTAATAGGTGGGCAAACGAGCAGACGTATCGACGGATGGTAAGCGATTGCCGCCGCCCATAAACACCTGCAACACCAGAGGCGTCACAAGTGCGTTGCCGGCGTTTGGGCGATGGGGAGGGAAGATAGGGGACGGGGTTTGGGTTATGGGCCTCCGGTATCCTTACTCACTGTGTTTCACCGAGTGAGTACCGGCGAAAAACACCGGTTTTCTGTGAAGCCGTGGTATCACTTCGGTCGAGCCGGCCCATTCATGCCGAAGCGTGGCTCTCCCATGATATAATAACTGCCTCGGTGGCCCAGTGGTAGGGTCGAGTCGGACCAAATGTTTATTATTTTTCTATGAATAATATGTTATATATTAACAATAAAATATATAAGTATTCTCTATCAGTCAATTTAGCTATCATAATAGTAGGTCTACATAGATTGAAGCTAGATCGCCTTATATGTGAAATGGCTCGCTACACGTGTTAGGTAACTGTGGGTATAGTGATCAGTTGAAATAAATAAATACTTATATATATTTCTAAATACCTACATATTTACTAAACTCCTTGGATGTCACAAAGGGACCAGGAAAAAAAAAGCTTTGGAATACCAAGTGGGATGAGAATATGTTTTAATTGTGGACGGAACATATAAAGCAATACATTTATTCAGTTCGTTATAAAAGCGTTCTACTGCATCATCGACGGTTACGGTATTTAAAATATCTGACCAGTTTATGTTTTTAACTGCCTCGGTGGCGCAGTGGTAGCGTATGCGATTGCTGTGCTTGAGGTCTCGGGTTCGATTCCCGGGTCGGACCAAATGTTTGTATGATCTGCAAATATTTGTTTCGGGGTTTGGGTGTTTTCTGTGTATAATATGTATGTATTTACAAAAAAAAGTACATAAGTATTTATATCAGTTGTCTAGTACCCATAATACAAGCTCTGCTTAGTTTGGGACTAGATGGCGTTGTGTGTTAGACGTCCGAAATATTTATTTATTTATTTAAATTACACTCAGACACAGAACAAATAATTGTATTCATCACACAAACATTTGCAAACCTCTGACTTAGTCAGGATCACTTACCATTAGACCAAAAGGCTCGTCGAAAGTTGTAAACGCGCGTTAACAAAACGCGCGTTGAGCACTCATTACCTGAGCATGACCTAAAATTACATGTAGTTGTAAACGCGCCATAGCAAAACGCGCGTTGAGTGTTCATCATCTGTACATAGCCTTATGGTAATCGAACTCCTAACCTGAACTTAGAATTCAGTATCATTGACCACAAGACAGACGGGACTGCTATTTATGTTTAATTAACAAAAATAAAACCGACTTCAAGGTTTGACTCGATTTCTCTTAGATGACATCATCAGATCTTAGTGTCATTATCATGGTACCACCGTTGGGATATCTCCTTTCCATTAAAAAAAGAATCATTACAATCGGTTCATAAACGACGAAGTTATCCGCGAAAACACATAAAAAAAAACAAAAGAAAGAAAAAATATATACGGTCGAATTGAGAAACCTCCTCCTTTTTTTGAAGTCTGTTAAAAATAGAATTATTTTTATTTTATTATGCACAGAGTGGACTTTTCCATTTCATTAAATAGCTTCGTGTGACGTTCACGAATACATTGAGACAAAATGCAATTACGTCAAGACCACAAGAATAATGTTTTTCTGCAACACAAATTAAACTAACGTGCTTTGAATTGGTTTAGCTCGGTAATGTTACTTGCAAAAATAGTACAACTCAACTAAACAACTTGTGATAGCACATTGTTTGTAAGTCGGAAGTGAAAGTATTGTTTAGCAAGTCATTCGTATCACTGAGAAATTTAGGCAATTTGGCAGTAAATCTTCCTACTACATATACACGTGAATGTCGAACTTGATATTTTATTTATGACTGAGTTTTTTTCTAATCCCGTCCACAAGCCCACCACAGGAGTGACCCACGAACACACCGAGCTATGACTCTCGGGAAGTCCCAGGAAAAAACATTAACTGTCTTGGAACCCGCAACGAAATTAATTAAAAGAAAAAAACATAAGGAGTTGGAAATATGATAAGTCTACTTGTGATTGAGTATTAAAAATTATAAATTTAAAGCGGTTTATCAATGTAACATGAAAACTTAGGTACATAGGTATATCAAAGTTAAAGTTTCCACTCCCACATATTCAAATAAATTTTTACCAATATTACAACTGATAGAATTTTGTAATGCTTTTAAAACATAAACGATAGTGAAGGAATACTCGATATCATTATCTTTTAATTAACAATAAATTACATTTGCACCTAATCAAGCCAGTTAAAAGGCAGAATAAACCTGACAAACCGGTACTAATTGAATTAATATGTTCAAAGATATCCGACAAAACCTTTATAAAGTATCGACATCCCCATAAAAAAAGCATACAAAAATTCCGCCTTTAGGCACAAAAGCTTTGACATTGAGTATTGAATAAATTGCAATTTTAACATGTACTAGCCCCCAAGCAAACATAGCATCTAAGGCAAAAGAAAACCTTCAAAGGCTCGAAGTATTTCAGAAAATATTTGACAAATTTTGGATTACCTTTAACTGTTCATACAAATATGAAATATAAAGAATCCTCACGAAGTTACAGAAGGAATACAGCCAAAAGAGTATATGGATACTTTTTCCTTAATTTTAATGTCATGAAATGTAGCGTATTTTACTAAGAAATAAAAATAATTAAGTAGGTCATGTTTTTACTTGTCTTACAAGTTATATAAATTGAAATTGGTTTTTAATGATAAATCGGTTTATTTTTTGTCTTATTGCTAATGTTGAGAAAAATAATATATACAACTATGGTCATGAAAACTTTTTCTCGACATATCAGAAATTTTCTGAAAATTTTCTAGAATGAGTCAAACAGATAACTAATTTCAGAAAGTTCTTATCTTTGGAACCCTTCTTCCGTAATCGTAATCGTAGTTACATAGGTACACCAAAAAACTATCACGAACTCAAAATAAGTAAGAATCCACAATTTCGCTTTAATACACAAACCAAATTCAAAATGGTGACTATTGTAACTTTTATTTCCAAAGGAAAAACGCGTGACCGACAACAATACAATCGCAATGGAATCTACAATACAATCTATTGAACACCCATACTCTCTATTGGGTGACTGAAGTAGGTATCAGAGAGGTATTAAGATAATACCTATTGTTCGCTGTGCAATCTAGAAACGCCAGGTTTCTTTGGATTTGTTCTCAATAGTGAATGAGTGAATTCGAACGCAAAAAAATGTTTGATGAAATTTTCGGCAATATAGGAAAAATCTCAGTACTAATATAGACCTGTTTATTTTTTATCCAGCGACGCAAATAGAGAGGTATTATAAGTTTGATCACTATGGTTATTTGTGGAATATAGAGTGACTTTTAATCAAAAGTGTAAAATGTATTTTGTATTAAAATGAAACAAATATCCAGGTCAGATCATCGAAGTGAGTTACTGGCGTCTAATGTCTTGTGTACACTTCGTACGAATTATCTAAGTCACAATGACTTTTTATAATTTACATACCATTTTTAATATGTAGTTTTATCGTGGGAGCGGCACGTTTTGGCATGCATGGGCCGGCTTGACCGAAGTGACGCCACGGCCTCACAGAAGAAAAACCGGTGTGAAACGGCGCCCGCACTGTGTTTCACCGAGTGAGTGAGGATATAAACTCTCTGCCCATCCCCCTCCCAATCAACCAAAGGCCGGCAACGCACTTGTGATGCCTCTGGTATTACAGGTGTCCATGGGCGGCGGTAATTGCTTACTATCCGGCGATACGTTTGCCCCTTTGCCCGCTATACCATAAAAAATAAAATTAAATTATCTAAATCTAATATAAATCTCATAGAATTTCATTCTACAGTCTACTACTGAACATATGGGTCTCTCCTTAGAAAGAAGATCTTGGTCTACTATAACAAGCTGGCCAGACAATTTGATAAACAGTAACTTTTCCTTAACAGTTCTGTTGTCTTGCATAGTTTACGTCTCAGTAGACTCTTGCGACACCCATGAGAATTTTGAACCTACTTCACACTGAATTTAATGAGCCTCATAATGATGTTCTATGATTGTGACGGTGACCAGCCAACTACGTAGGATATATTTTTAGTGCACAAGTGTGTATGTAAACACATGTGCACTCTCTGTTCCCTCACTCTCATAATCCGATAAGACGGTTATCGGGCACTGCCGGAGAGTGATCAAGCGCAGGACCGTCGGCTTTACATTCTCTGGGAGGTAAGACACCAACTTCCAAACTCCGAGCTGTTACTTAACATTTCTATAATCAATAAAACTCAATAACACTTTTTGACCCACCCAAGGATTCGAAAACGAAACCTCATGATCAGCAGTCGTATACGCCAACCGGTAGACCAACGAGGTACTAAATAATGAGCCTGATAATAATAAATTGTTATTACCTGTATTCATTTAAATTTGGCGTTAACACGTAAAACATCACACTACTGAATGCAACAATAAAGCAACAACAAGGCACTTATTACTGCTTACACACATAACATAGATAAATTAGTGCTGATTTTTGAACATGTAGGATACGTAATAACCAAACTGGATTTGCAAATTTTTTACCTGACTACGGAGGGTTATGATTTGGGCAGGCTATGTATGTATGTAAGTATGTATACATATATGGCTATGTAACCTTGTCGTTGGATGTTTTTTAACCGTCCAGTCGTTCCAGAGATTACCCGGAACAACTAGACAGACAGACAAAAAAATTTTTTTAACTACATTTTTGGTATATGTGTCATGTATACATACATATGCACTGATTAAAAAGCTGTTATTTTAATATTCCAAACAGACACTCCAATTTTATTTATTTGTATAGATTAGAATTTTCTTGTGACTTTGTCCGTATTTATTCGATAATTGTGAAATTTCTTAAGTACCTATTTAAAATGTACTTTGCAAAGAAATAAATATTACAGAGGCACCGAAACATTTTAAATAAAAAGAAGTAAAAACTAAAAATCGACTACGACTAAAAACCGAAAAAACTGAAAAATTATGAAACAAGTTTCAAAAGCCGTAGTCACGCGTTGTTAATGTGGTACATTTCTACGTAACGTGTGACTAGATACGTGTAACAAATTTTTATACACTTTGATAGGCTTACACATCTATTATACGTCATGTTCAATTTATTGGCCAATTCGTAACTACTACTGGTGTTTAGCGATTCAAATTACTAAATCGGGATCGAGAAATCCATTCCCACGTTATAACAATGAAACTAATGATTGCTAACCAGTTTCCAAAACAGAATTTAAACTGAGATCACGAAAAGTGAACTGTATTGTTTATGTTGTTTGTACGGTACCTTTACCTGTATTGTTTTCATTTTCCAAGTACGTGAACGGCTCGCCAATACCTAGATAAACCCTAAGAGGATTGTGTGGATTGATCATACATTGTAAGTACTAACAATTATTTTTACGGGAATTAACGCGATCACTTATTAAAAGGTACAGGTCACAGGCTGACAGCCAGCCTGTGACCACGGCCAGTGCAACCTGGTCGAAACGTCAGGCAAATCAGAGGTATGTAATACCTTTTAATAAGTGATCGCGTTAATTCCCGTAAAAATAATTGATAATATATCATGGAACGCGAAAGTTTATAAGTTAGTAATGTAAGTACTGTTATGAATATTGGTAATAAATTTAAAAAAGAACTTTGTTTACAAAGTTTATTTAAATTATGTGTATATTTACAAATGTTCAAAAACTTTGTTTGAGTTTGAGATTCACGTTTTCATCGTTATAAAAACCATAAGAGAAATTGAGACACCAGAATCGTTCGAATTTCTGTTTGTCAAAGCATTTATAATTTATTTTAGTAGGCTCTAAGGAGAAATAGATTACACAATAATACCAGACTCTGAATTCTGTTTTCCTTCACAAAATTACCATTAGAAACTGTAGTTTGAACTTAGACTATAGACTAAGTTGTTTGTAAAACAGTAATTCATTTGCATAGTAAAGAGAAACTGTATTTATTTATTGAATGTTAATTATGCAAAATTGAAATGATCTTTGTTTCACTTTAGACATTGTTCAACTATGTTAGTATTTTGGTATTTTAATTCAGTATTAGATAATTGATTTTAAAATTTAAAACTGTTGGCTGTTTTAATTTTATAGACTTATCAACTGAATTCTTAAGTACTTTTAACGCTATCTTCTCATTTTATGAGGTATTTTTTTTTTTTTTTTTTTTTTATATTTGGCGCAGCCAAAATGACTCTACTCTACCTGATGGAAAGCATAAGCAGAATCCAAGAGTGGTGGTCACCATACTGCGAATGCACACAATGGAACAATGCAGCATGGTGACCCACACCATGGCGGGCTAGTGATGCTTCTGCATCATTGGGGCTCCGGTCTCGCACTCACCAACGAAACACGACAGCATGATCGCTGTCATTTTACGTTGATTTTCTGTGCGAGGGTAGTACCGCCCCGGTCGAGCCGGCCCGTTCGTGCTGAAATCAGCGTGGCTCTACTACCTTGAAATGATTATTAATAGATAATAAGTATATATTATTATATTTATATATTTATATTATATTTAACAGATATATTTTTAGTGACGGCAACAATATTAGAAGCACTTTTCATCCTTTAAAGGTTTCCGTACCTTAAAAAAAAAACTGTTTCATGCTGTTGTTGTCACTTTATTGTTCGTCTGTCCGTCTGTCAAGACCCTTATTTTGGGTATGCGTAAAGGTATCCAGTTAAAATTTATAGGGTCCCCTAAAATTGTGAAAAACCAAACCTCCAAGTTTATGAAAAAAAAACGGCCGTTTATTGAGCAAAAAACGCATAATTGAAAACTCCCAAGAGAATCAACTAATAGGATACTTCGTGTTGACCTAGAACTCTAAAATTTGTCAAATAACATCGTTATAACGAAAAATCTCAAAATTGTACGTTTGTAATTAAATTTTAAAAAATAGGGGTCTATAGTTTTAAAGGGATTGAAATTTTATACTGAACCTCGCGTTATAATAAAAAATCGATTCAAAATAACATCTACTACAACTAAATGGAAAACAAAGTTTCCTAGATATCTACTCCGTAACTACTTATTGTTGTTACATTGGAAAATTTCCATTCCTAATTTCCATTTGATACGATACTATTCGCCTTTGGTATAACATGAATTTATAACAAGAACACATTGCTACGTTCACTATGTTAATTTTGTATTTACCTATTACAAGCTCTGTTTACCTTCGGATGAGATGGTATTGTGTGTAAGACGTCCAATTTTTTTTAAATGGTTATATACGTAATTAAGGTATTTATAATTATTATGTTAATACCTAGTTGTCACATCAACAGCATTAATTAGTACACTGCTGGACCTAAGCCTCTACTTAGAAAGAGAATTGTCCGAGGTAGTAGAGCCACGCTGATTTCAGCACAAACGAGCCGGTTCGACCGGGGCGGTACAACCCCGAGATTTTTCATGTACTAGGCCCAATGATGCAGAAGTGTTACTTATGGGGTTACCATGTTGCATTGTTGCATTGTCTGCATTCTGCTCTCTTGGATGCTGCTTATGCTTTGCGTCAGGCTGAGTAGTCACTTTGGCAGGCCCATACATAAAAAGTATGTGTATACAACTAGGCCTGATGTGGTATTTAAGGGCTGGGTTTGAAGTTTTCCTACTTTTAGCAGTGTTTTAGTCGGCTCTTACTACACACTCACACTCGATATTACCACCACACTTATAGCATTTTATTCTGAAGGCATTAGTACAGTGAAGCGGAGCGCGGTTATCGTCCCTGATAATCACCAGCGAACCTACTTGCAGCGGTTTCGAATCTTTGGTCCATTTGGCACGTTGCGTTAAAGAGTTGAGATATTCGTGTTTCCATCAGGACCAGAAATTCCGTTGAAAAGCTTGTATGTGCTGCCACCGATTAAGCCGATTTACGTTTACGTTCGATAGATCTTGATCGGGAACAGCCGTTAGAGGCTCCAAAGTAAGAAAATGTCCTGGCGTTAAAGCTGATAGATCGTTAGGATCAGTACTGATCGGGCAAAGAGGTCGCGAATTTAAAATAGCTTCGATTCGCACGAAGAGTTTCGTAAGCTCTTCAAAGGTTAGAACTTGATTGCCTACTGCATGAAGCAGGAAAGATTTTGAAGCTCGAATCTGGATCTCCCAAACGTCACCAAAGTGCGGAGCTGATGGAGGGTTGAATTTGAAATCTATCCGCTCCGCGCTAGAAGCCTGTTGCATGATAAAAAGCAACCGATAAAATTGGTACAGCAATCGGCGTGTATCTCATTGCAACGACCGCGACGTGCTACGAAGCGCCGTAGAGCTGAGATGAATCCGTCTGTCGATAACGTTGAAACCACCTCTAGGTGGACCGCTTTGGTCGCGAGACAGACGAACAAGCATAGGTACGCTTTGTCAATCTTAGCGCCCCGATGCGGGCCGAGTTTGATACGAAAAGGACCTCCGTAATCCACGCCTACGATTGAGAAAGGCTTGATTTGATTGACGCGGTACGACGGAAGATAAAAGGCTGCAAAGGTTGGGGATTAGTCCGATAGCATTGAACGCATTTGGCGAGACGACGACGAATAGCGCGCTTAGCAGAAACGATCCAGAACTGCTGCAAAGGCAGAAAGTGAGTTGTGTTAATGCCCGGATGCAAATAGCTTCGATGAATATAGCCAATGATAAAGACTGTAAGTGAGTGATCAGACGGCAAGAAAGCTGGATGTTTTTGTTCGTATTCTAAACCTGATCGTGAGATCCTGCCGCCCACCCTGAGAATACCCAGAGCGTCGATAAACGGGTTCAGCTTGTGAAACGGTTTCGATAATGGTTTGTTCGTTTTTAAGTTATTAAGTTCTTCTGCAAAGGTGCCATTCTGTACGTGTTTGACGATTTGCATTAGTGAATTGTGACGCTCGACGTTATTGAGATAATTATTACGATTAGCCTGATTCGGATTGCGACAATTGCCAATGAAACGATACATGTAAGTCAGTACATTGATTAGCTTCGGCAAAGACGAAAAACGATTCAGCAGAGTTTCGAAAATTGTAGGTTCGGTTTTGTGACTGTCATTGGAGGTTAAAACGATTGATTTTCGTATTTCAACGTCAACGATTACCTCCTCCTCGCGCGATAGTTGATTTGATCCTATAGGCCAAGATTTACGATCTTCAGATAGCCATTGTGGCCTCGCCCACCATAGCCTGTTGTGAAGTATGTCACTCGGATACAGACCACGACTGCAGACGTCAGATGTTTTAGTTGTGATAATAACGATAATTGGTCCTGATATGTGTTCCATGTACGAATGACGTCGTTAGGGGGAGTTTGATCCCAGCCAATACCGAGAATCCAGAACCTTTGGATTAAGCATTTAGCTTGAATTGTAATGGGGGATAAAAAGGCTAACGGGTCGAAAATTCTAGCGATCTCGCTGAGAATTAAACGTTTAGTACATGGCCGATCTGAAGGTTTAATTTTGAAAAGGAACGCATCCGAGGAGGGATTGACTTGAGACCCAGAACCTTCACAGTTTGTGTTTCTGAATTGTCTTTGAGAGGGATGCGAACCACGTATCGTTCAGACGCTCTGCGAGTATGCTCGTTAACAAACTTTCGCTCGCATAGCAATTCCTCTGGAGTCAACATTGATGGGGACGGTAGAGAATCGAGTTCCCAGAAGCGTTGAACCAAAGAATTCAACTCGCCACCGACATCAGGCAACGTACGCAGCAGAGTACTAGATGAAAGGCTAGTTTTGCCTAAGAGAAGCCAACCAAATACTGAATTGAAAGCGGTAGGTTGGTTGACACCTCCTTTGATGTGTTGATTAAGGACAGAATCCGCGAAAACGTCTGCAGCGAATAAAATATCTATAGGTCCTGAAATATCAAATCCAGGATCAGCCAATGGCAGCGATTTAATATGTGACAATTCCGATGTGTTCAAATGCGCGATAGGTTGATCGTCACATATTTTTGATATGACGTGCATATCTAGTTTGAATAAAACACGATTGTTTGTACCGATAATCGGCGCAGCCGCATCTCCCAGTCCGCTAACGTTCGCATTTGTTTTAGTCGGTGTTAAGTTTAAACGACTTACTGCAGAAGTACTTATGAAAGTACCTTGACTTCCTGTATCAAATAAAGCACGAAAAGATTGCATCCTGCCTGAAGCATCCTGAACTTGTACGATGGCAGTGGCAACACGGTTATGTTCGGTTGTGACCTTGAAACCAAAGACGATACGATTTGATTTGATTCGATACTAGATTTATCGCGATGGAGTAAGTAAGTAAGTTTACATGTGCGGCATGAAAATACTGAATAGCAATTCTTTAGTTTATGGGATGGCTTCAGGCAGTTAAAGCACCAATTTATATCTTTTGCTATCGTCATACGTTCGTCAACCGAATTTTTAAGAAACTCTTGACACGATAATATAGGATGTGACTCGTTACAGTAAGAACACTTACTTGAGTAAGAAACGGTTTTGTTACAACTAGCACTACTTGAAAGATTATTATCAGTTGCCGCCACAAGAGTGTGCTGTGCGCTGATTCGCTTTGATTGAGGCTGGGTAGGTAAATACTTGAGCATAGGCTTATTCGGTTTCAACGAGTCGGAAAAATGAATATCTCGCAATAAAGCTTAACATCTGGATCTCAAAAAAATCTTTAAGTTGTTCGTTGTTCAATAGTCCGCTTTCTACGTAGAGAAGATAAGTCCTGAATCGTATACTCAACTGCTACGGACTTCGATTTCGTTTTCTTTAGAGAAGGTCGTCTGCGAGTGGAATGTTTACCTTTAAACGACATTGTTGTTTAATCGATAAATTTCTATAGTGTAAAACTTATTTAAAAACTATAAAAGTTCTAACAAGTGAAACGGAACGTAAACAATAACAAAGATCGATTTATACCACGGAGCATTATACTACTAGTGAAAATGTACTGAATATTTACGACCTTATAGCACAGTAATAAGCACTATTTAACCCGCCGTGCAGGTCCAAAGTAACTTGCTAGTTGAACGATAAATGAATGAATTAACGATAAATAAAAATATGTTCATTCACGATAACTAGACGTTAGACGGTAAGTAAGGAACGTTTCGTGCTACCGACCGCTAGCGGTCGCGTAAGTTTTTTCCTACCACCTTACAAGTTTGAGAAATGAATGCACTAAGAAATATCTTACAAAATTACGTTTAAACTGATTATTTTACTGTTGTATGTTAATTATTTAGTTACTACAAACGATTATGAATGCGATTAATGATTTTAATGATAGAATTATCGTAGGCCGATAGAATTAAGCACCGATAAATGTTAGTGATTGCTTAATTAGAGCCTACAATAATCGATATGTGTGAAATTAATTTAGAATAAATCCCTGTTGGTGACTAGTGAACGATAATATGCGTAATAATATGTATATAGGTAGGTAAGTCAGCCCGATAATTGTTAAGAATTGAAGATGATGCAATAACTTGGAATGCAGTTAGCTGAATAAAACGATAGATATGTGTATTCCAAGATAAAACACTACGATTTTGACCATAAATACCATTAACATACGATGATAGGCAGGAAATTAGGTGGAACTCCTGGGTTTCGGCACCATTAAGATGTGGCGTACGCACCCAGCCGAAATAGCGGGTGGCATCAACACCACAATGGGACAAATACGTATTCGTGTAGTTTCGCTGTTCAATAACTCGACATAACCCGTCGCAAAGTATAATGCAAGCACTTACCTTGGACTGCCACGGGTATTCTTTGAGTTTCCACCTTCGCTTGTTCAGGAGTTGACAATTCAGGGGTTTCAGTTCTTGTGTACGTCACACGCGAGAGAAATGCAAGTAGATTTCGATTTCTAGCAGGAAATCGACCGATACAAGTCGCGCGCGCGTCGGAGGTTTTTTCACACAACCGTCAGTGGCTCCATGTTTATTACGAGTCAGTGTTGCAATTGCCACCACTTAAGGTTGCCCCTTGCGAAGATTATTACCAGCATTGAAAATCGAAACATTGAATTACGAATTACGATATATATACTTTACGGTAACGGAACACTTGTACTTATTCCAATATTTTAATTAAATTTACACCTGACCGGTTTCGCCTTATGGCATTCTCAAAGGTTATGCCATAAGGCGAAACCGATCAGGTGTAAATTTGATTAAAATAGTGGAATAAGTACAAGTGAGTATATTTCTAGAATATATTCAAGATATTTAGGCTATTGCAGACTCAAATATTTTAACCACAATTTTGAACACAATCGTATTGTTCAAACCTACAAATACGCGGAAAGGCCGTAATGTAAATTAAAAAAAAAATATCTCAATGCCCTGTCAAACTGTAGTTAACACAAACGAAACCGAACACAGAGATGAAAAATTAATGAGAAAATAAACGCACAACATCTGCGTCACTGCTTCTATACGACCAATTTCACTTGAACCATCAAAGTGTTCCAAGCTTCGGCTGTTTGTTGAAATGTTTGTTAGACGACGGAGTACAAGATAGATCTTCGTACTGGTCGTGACCGACCCATCATGAAATATTCATTGTAGAATGTTCACCAGAGCAGGCCACGATCTCTTTTATTAGCATTTAAGACAAGTTTTGTAATGTAAGTCGGGGTTTCTTTCATGTCTATGTTTGGTCGGTTGGTTTTTGAATATTGATGGTGATAATTTGAGTTTGTTTCGGAGACAGCCTTAAGGGTATTGTAAATAAAGTAGGTGAAAAGGTTAACAACGGCCATAGTTATAGCAGTAAATTGTCTGAAGTGGTCCTTTTTGAATACGTAATACTTTTGTTTCGAAATACATTATGTTGTATTTACTTTGTGACGGGTTTTGTACTCGTGAAAATGTGTTACCTAAATTTTACATTACTTATAGTCCTGTGTCCTCTAGATGGAGCAGAAGGTGTCCACACCAATCCGGCATCGCGTTCAAATGTGAGTTTTCGACATTCTTTGCCTTGTTTGCAACTGTAACAATGCATATCTTATGTATAACATAAACGCATCTCTTGGGACTTTAAATGTGTGTTTGTTCCTTCATCACGACAGAACAGCTGAACGTATTTAGATAACATTTGAAACAAAAACAGATTATAATCTTGAGCAACTCGTACCCTTTTACATGTTTCATTTGCCAGTTTGAACAAACAAACATGCATACAAAATTACTATTCATGTTCTTGCTTTACTGTTCTCCAGGATTGCAAAATACTTTTTGTTAACAACAATGAAATTGTGCATTGTCTCAGTATTTTCACTTTTATTAAAACACATTACAACTATTTTAATCAATTCTCAAAATCTATTTAATCTAATTTGTTACACCAAATCCTTAATTGGAATTATATTACAATGCAAAAGTTAATTTGTAAGTGAAATTAATAATAAATTCTAAATCTGCAGCCAGTCATTATAGCTCTTAAATCAAGTTCCCCCGCTACAAGAGAACGGGAAGAAACAAACTTGTATTTCAATCGGTACTGATGTCGGTTCGTTAAATCCCTTTCTTCGAAACATTTGTAATGGTGTATCCTTCTTCGCGCCAATTGAGTTTAACCTTTTTTAACATTACAAAAAGCTACTTGTTTTTATAAAGTTTGTACTTTTTAGTCTAACGTGTGATATTTTCTTATTTTAATCTATATTGACATTTTATCTTTACTATTTTCCATACAAATATTATAACATAACACTGCCTGTCTTTTTGTCACGCTTTCACGGCTAACCCGCTGCACCAATTTGATTTGGAGAAACTTTGTTTTTTTTTAGAAAAGCCGTAGACTTACCTTACTTACCAGGTTTACGGACATACACGCAGCTGTGGGCAACAGACAATAATAGCTACTGTGCTACTAACAATTCTTTAATGAAAAATATCCAATTAAAAGTCTCATTATCTTACTAATATTATAAATGCGAAAGTTTGTAAGGATGGATGGATGTGTTTGTTACTCTTTCACGCAAAAACTACTGAACGGATTTGGATGAAACTTTACAGTAATATAGCTTATACATCAGAATAAGACATAGGCTAATATTTGCAGCGATAGCAGACATACATGCGGGCGGAGCCGCGGGCAAGAACTAGTTATTAATATTTTCAGCAAGCCATAATATCCCACTGCTAGGCTCTGGTCTCCTCTCAGGAGAGGGTTTATTGTATTCAATAACAATTTCTATTGCTTTATATGCGTATATATTTTCTCCTAAAACCAAATAACCAAAATAATAATCCAGATAGATCCATTGAGTTTATCCAATATCTGTAGCCTACAACATTGTTAGAGTTGGGTCTAGATACAGTAAACATTAAACTGTTCATTGGGACTGGAAATCAAGGGCGAAATCAAAGGACTGTTTAATAATGCAAGGGTAAATTGACAAAGCCTAAGCAGATGTACCGCTGAGCCCTAGTATAATCTAAATTATAAATAGACCTGGTATAGGAAAGTGTAATGTATTTCCAGATTTACAATTGTTTTTAGAGGTATCTTATCATAATTGATTTCTATAATAAACATTAATACAATTAAATAAACAAACTAGAAATACTAATAAATAACTATAACACTCAATAAAAAGTTTAAAACTACGTAAAAACTTTTGTCAAAATTCATATTTCGGCTGTATGAATGTCACCCGAGTCGATATTAAAAATCTCAGTAAAATCGATTTTGTAGTCTAGACTCTAAAAAAACATACAAAAACATACATACATATACATAGACAGCCAAAACTATTACCCTTCCTTTTGGCTTCGCCGTAGTTGGGTAAAAATTTAAACTGATAATTTAAAGAAACTTCGAAACTGTAAGTTGTAGTGTCCACTTAAATTTATTATAAAAAAGTAAAGGAAAGTATTCCAGGATCTGGTACCACCACAATACTGCACATGTAGCATCGGTGCAATGATTTTAGTGATAAACGAGGTTAAAAGAAAGTAAGAATAACACAGTAATTCTTTTTTTTTTTTTTTTTTTTTAATATTCATTTATTTAGAGGCTTTTATTATAAAATAATATGTTAGCCCCATCGTGCCTTATTCTAAGATACAACTAACTTGGAAACAGAGAAAGTCATTGTTGTGCAAATTTCAAATAGGTCCAGCGCCGCATTTGTGTTAGGGTTACTTAAGATCGTAATGAAAAGTCCTACGTCGTAAACATTAAAGTTATATTTGCACATCAACGAGTTCCTCTAGTTTCGATATTTGACACAATCAACTAGTAAGTGTTGGACATCATCAAGGACTCCGCAAGTTTCACAGTTTGGCGTACCGACTTTTTTCATGAGATATCCAAACTTTCCACATGGGTAGTGGCCTGAACGCAGTCTGTGTGCTATAACAACTACCTTTCTATTTATCTTAATATTAAAAAACCAGGGTATCCTAGCAGGCTGATGTTGAATGGTTTTATACCAGATACCCTTTTCCTTACTTCTCTCATCAAAATACTCTTTGGAATTACTGTAACATAGTTTTTTTATGTTGCCTAAGTATTCAGAGTGAGACCTTTTAATCGCATACTTGATTCCATCAATACATGCCAGCTTCGCGAACGAATCAGCCTGCTCGTTACCCCGGAGACCAACATGAGAAGGCACCCATTGCAACCTCAAAGACTTACCAGATGAATTGAATTCGTGTACTTGCTTTAATACTACATATGCTATCGGTGCACCTCTGATACCAGAGGCGCATCGAGCAATATGATATAAAGCGCTTTTACTATCAGTTAGGATAACTATTTTGTCGCTATTTAGCGAATAAGCTTCGCTCAGAGCTTTCGAGATTGCAATAAGCTCCAGTATCATAATGGATACACAACAGTCAATTTTAAACATAGCCGATGTTCCATAACATGCATCGAAATAAGCAGCTCCATACCCATTTTCATTTTTTGAACCATCAGTAAAAATTAAATGCCATCCAATATATTTTTCTTGTAATTCTCTGGTTACTTCATATTTCAGAATTGTGACATTTAGGTGTCTTTTAGCTGTTTTAATTGAATCTAATTCTAACTTAATAATATCATTTAAATCTATATATGAAATCCATACATTTAAAGAAAACATTTCCAAAGGACTGGATGAGTGTATGTCATAAAACTCACACACATCCACCACGGAGACCAACAGAGGAATGTTTTTATGACGCCAATATAAATTATTACATAATGATTTGAGATCTTCTACAAGCCTTATAGTGATATTATCTGTCCAGGACATACTCTTCGTATAATATTTATAAGCAAGTTACTTTCTTCTAACAAACAAGGGTGGTATGCAAAGTTCTGCTTCCATCACATGTATGGGTGTAGTTTTAATAAATCCACCAACTATTCTTAATGCCTTGTTTTGAATTCTATCTAATTTCAATAAATGCGTCTTAGCACCATTATTGTATAATAGGCTGCCATAATCAATTCTACTTCTTATTAAAGAAAAATAAAGTGTGCGAAGATGTTTAGGGTGAACGCCCCAAGATGGGCCTGTGAGTATTTTAAGTAGATTTAAGTGTTTCATAATTTTCGATGAAATTTCGTTTATATGTTTTCCCCATAATAAAGCTTTATCTAGCCAAAACCCTAAATATTTATAACTCTCAACACATGAAATACTATTATTATTGATTGTTACATTGATGTCAAGCTTCTTACGACGTTTGGTAAAAATACAAATTTTAGACTTTGTAGGAGCCACTTCAAGTCCAGTCATGTCTAGGACACCAACTAACACATTTAATAAAGATTGTAAATTTTCTTCACAACTATTTAAATTATTATGACTTTGATAAAAAACAAAGTCATCTGCATATTGAGAGACCATAAAACCCCTGTCAACAGCAAGTTGACATATATTATGAGTAGCTATATTGAACAACAAAGGTGAAAGAGGATCACCCTGTGCTAAGCCAGTACAAGACCACCTAGCATCAATCACCTGATTATCAGTGCGATTCCTTATAGTAAGACACCTTGAAGATAGAAATGCCCAAAGATATTTACAAATATGAAGTCCTAATCCTAAATTATCCAAAGTTTGTATCATTTTATCCACTAAAACATTATTATAAGCATTACCTACATCAACAAAACATGCCACTGTAGACAACTTATTAGAAAAACCAATCTGTATGTGTGTAACGATTCTGGTTAAATTATCAATTGTTGACATTCCTTTACGGAACCCCGTCGTGTAAATCGACAATATTTTTTTCTTTTCTATATACCATTCTATTCTTTTACATAATATGTTATGAAAGATTTTGCAAAGACATGATATTAACGAAATTGGTCTTAGTTTGACTTGTGCACTTTCTATATTTCTAGTTTTTGGTATAGGAATTATTAGGATAGTACGCCACTGTTTAGGAACAACACCAGTCTTGAATATTTCTGTGTATATACTAAGTAGAAACCTTTTGGCAATATTGGGGGCATGATATATCGTAGAGTAAGTTATACCATCGGCACCGGGCGCAGTATCGGTCCTTTTAATGCATATATTTAATTCTTGTAAAGTAAAAGCAGACTCTAATAACTGATTTTCTGATTTAATAATAGGAGGACAGTTCAGAACTGTATCTGGTGTAAGTGAATATAAGAGGTCTTTTTGTTCATTTTCAGAAACATAAAACTGAGGTTTGCGGTGGGTTTTTAACCATCGCATCTTATACCACATATCTGAGGCTGATGTCTTTTCATTTATGGTTGCACAGAAATTGTTCCAACTTTCTAGTTTAGCTTTATAAATTAATGATCGAGTTTCCTTTATTTTATCTTGAAGGTTCTTATAATTGGTAGGTGTAGGATTCTTTCTGAATTCTTTGAGAGCAAGGCGTCGTATGGCCACTGCTCTGGATAGGGTTGGATTCCAATATTCCTTGGGTTTGAAATTTGCAAGTTGATTTGAACATATTTTAATTTTAGGTATATTTTTGTTAGTACTTAAATGTAATAGGTTTTCAAAACGGTCGTATAATTGTTGAACATTACCATTATCTAGAGCAAAATCACTAAAATAGTCCTCAAGATCAGACTTATATTTACACCAATTAGCTTTTTTAAAATTAAATTTATCTATTTTGTTTACGTAATTTTGAAAATCAGAATTGGTCATCATCTTAATGATTAAATGGTCACTACCAAGGTTTTCATTTAGAGTTTGCCAGTCAAAAGTAGCAACTATATCTGATGACACGAATGTGACATCAGGTGAACTTTCCTGCAACCTTCCACTAACTAGTTTGATTCTCGTTGTGTTTCCCGTATTTAGCGACGTAAATCCAAATTCAAGCGTTGAATCCCACAACTGCATCCCCCTTTGGTCTATCTTATAAGACCAATTGGTATGGTGTCCGTTAAAGTCACCCGCAATTATCGTCTTTTTATTAACCATAGAGAAAAGTTGGTCCCAATCTATCTGTGTCGTATGGACAGAAGACGGGCAGTATATTGAAATTACATTATGTAATTCGTTACAATTAAATATTTGGACGTACAGAGCCTCAATTCCCCGATTATTTAAAACTATTGAGCATTTTTTTGACTGTAAAGATTTGTGTACAAATATAGCTACCCCGCCATAATTATCATATCTATCTTGCCTATAAATATTATAACCCGATATATGTACTTCACGCTCCTTGTTAAACCATGTTTCACTGATTATAGCTACATGTATTTTTTTTTTGATTTAACAAGGAACTAAAACTTGAAATCTTGGATGGTAAACTTTGTGCGTTCCATTGAAATATCTTAATTATATGTTTTGTTTTCCTGTTATCCATTATTAGTTAAATTTAATAACAACTTAAACATATCGTTCTTACAAAATAGATTTAAAATAAATGACTTACATTCTTCAAATAATAATTTCAACAACTCTGTACATATCTCTCCACATGCCTTATTTTTTTGCGTTATAGTATCTCTAACTTTTATTAGCAAGTTCTGTATTATCGTACTTCCTTCTTTTTTTTCTTTGTTGTTTTCAACCTCTTTACCTGAGTCGTCGCTTGAAAATACTCCGTTCTCCTGTATGTCACATTCAACCTGTAATGGTATTCTTGTTTTTTTCTTTTTAGATTTTTCCTTACCATGCTTAACCACCTCACTATATTCACGAGTTGACGGTGCAATGTTTTTTACTTGACTGTAACCTTATTTTTACTGGAATCGTAAGAGTTTAGTATATGTGGTTTTTCTACGAACACGATCTTGTTACTTGCTTGATAACTCTTTGTCTGTCCTTTTTCCATATTCGAAAGACGTTCTAATGCTAATTTATAAGATAAATTTTCTTCACTCATAATAAAACGTATCTTTTTTTCTTTTTTGTACAATGGACACAATTTATTTAGGGCCATATGTAGTCCTTTACAGTTAGGACATTTATAATTGTCAGTTTCACAATTATCATGATGTTGTCCACATTTTGGGCAAATAATATTTTTACTGGGACAAAACTTTTTAATATGGCCAAATTTCCAACAGTTCGAGCATTGACTTACCGGAAATACAAAACGTTCTATACGTAAACGGCATCCGAAAGCATACACATATTCAGGGCAAGTAGAACTTTTAAAACATACTCTTACTATTTCACTGTCCACCCACGCACCCTTAAAATCTCTGCGCTTTAATCTTTTGGCCGAAATAATTTCATACGTACTCTCTAAACAATCTGTAATTTCTATTTCGGACATATCTAAGTCGATTCCTCTAATTATACCATAAGAAAACCTGCCCCCCTAGCCAAGTTACAAGCGTTCGTTTTTCTGCAATCGTTAACGCTCTTTCTCAAGTAAATTTAGAAAACGATAACTTGGTAGCCAAGTTGACACAAATGGTTCGATCGCTCGTTCTACAATTTACGTGGAAAAAACCTAAAATATAGTCTATGTTCTATCCATCTAAGAAACGTCAAAGTAGGTAGTCATGGTAACGTTCAAAGAGGATATAATTCACTTGGTAACGTTGACAATTGTTCATCAACAATTTTTATTGTCGATTTTAGTTGGCTGAATTATAAAGTCATAAAATGTATATAAAATAAAGAACAATCTATTTGTAAATGGTTTATTATAATATCACAGTGCGAAATGTCGTTTTAACATTATTGTGACTTGGAAACATGAAGATCCTGCTTAAGGATTAACTTATAATAAATGACGTGATACCTCTTACATAATGAATTTATAGATAGAGCCAGACAGAACAAGTCCTCGTCTTATTGGAATTCATGGAAAGGTATGTAAATTATTAGTTATTCTTTGTTGTTTAAAAGTATCTCACTTCATCTCTTGAAAGTATGAAACAAATAGTGACATGATAAGCGACAAACATGCAATAATTATTGCCTATTTAATTTTAAAAATATAATGTAATGGTTTCCTATTATGACATTTAGTTTTCTAAAAGACAAAGCACATACAACAACTTTCTTCATAGACACACTATAAAAAATAATCTATCAAACATCTATAACTTCTGTGTACTATCTATAAATTAATTACATGATACCTATGTAATATATAATGTTGATAAAATTCATTTTAAAATTGACAGAATGAGTCACATATTTTCATTGACTCATCTTCGACAGCTTTTAATAGTCTACTGTTGGACATAAGCCTCTCCTGCGAAAGGAGACATTATTCTAGTAATGAATGCTTAATAGATAGATATGTTCTAATATGTGTGGGCAAACTAAAAGTCTGAAACCAAAAAAAAGCCCTAGCAATAAGCGGTGAGGACTGGACTGGTGATGGTCCTAGCAGGAGGCAAATGCTTACTGCTCTAGAAGAGAGGGTGTTGGCCTTAACGGGTTTGACTGTTGAAGTAGGACTGTACAACCACACTGTCCATTCTCTGTCCCAGATTATGTTTACTTATAGTCTCTTTGTTGTGACTAATCCACAGAATGAGTGGACCGATTATCACAAAAAAATTAATAGCAGGGAGGAACTTATAGTTTAATTAATTATAATATAATTGTTTTTTTCAGCAACATCAGCCCCACTCCCTCTGGAGAAGTTCCATGCACAACCCTCGCATCTCAAAGGGGAGCGCCAGTGACGTCAAGCAAGTTCACGACCATAGAAACTCACCGGCTGTAACTAAAGGCAGACTGGCAAAAAACCTGGATGTGAGGAAACTGGAAAGGAGGCGAATACCATAGTAGACAATTGAAGCGAAGGATAGATACATTACAGATTATTATAATTTGAAATGCACTGTATAACAGAATTTTAAATAAACAGAATATAATTATAAATTGTTTCAATGATATTTCAGAAAAAAATTTAGAAATTTTACCTCAGTTGAGACCATCATCATCATCATAAACTGTTTAATGTAATGATAGTTGCGGGTTACTAATCTTTTCCTTCACCTACATTAAAAATAGTGGTAATATAAATTTTTTGTCAATGACATAATTTATACATTGTTTTGTAATGTTTCTACTAGGTAAATAAACAAACACTGTAATAATAAAGCCTTTTAATGATTGTTTTAACATCTGAGTACATTATCAAATATATTTATAGAAAATAAAAAAAGTATTATTTATAATAAAAAAAAATTCAAATAAAATCTTTATAGTCTCTTCTTTCTATCCAACACAAAGAAAAATCTATATCACGGGGGAAAATAACCCACATAGGAAAGACAATGTTTAATAACGAAGCCATTAACAATTAACGTTATTTTAATCTATTTAATAAAGAATTTGGCATGGCTCTTCCTTCGATGACTTCACTTTGATTAGGCATATTCATAGCAGGTATGGGATCTTGCAAATTTATATTGTCTTCATTGTCATGTGTAGCAGAAAGTGGATGTGGTAGTGGTATGCCAGCTTGTAACGCTAAATTGTGTAATACACCACATGCAGCTATAATATTGCTAGCTACATAGGCATGATGATGAAGAAACCTGTCTCTGAGAAAACATCTCCACTGTGCTTTGAGTAATCCAAAACAGCCCTCAATGCAGTTACGGGCTCACACATACTTTACAGTATAAAGTTCTTCCCTAGAACCTCGAACTACATTGAGAATAGGTGTCATTAGCCAAGGATGTTGTGAATATCCAGAGTCACCTGAAAAAAATAGTTTAAAAATTAGTTACCCACAGGAAAACTACTGAACTTTAAGGTAATAGAGCCATGCTGATTTTAGTATGAATGGGCCGGTTCGAAAATGATGCCATGCTGAGTTGTTGCATTGTCTGCATTTGCAACGAGTATAATGACCACTGCTCTAGGATTGTGTGTATGCTTTCCATCAGGCTGAGTAGAGTCACTTTTTAAGGCTGTTACATAAAAATAATAGTAAATATTTTTATTGTTACACAACAACCTAACAGCCATAATTGTTCACTATTTTGATGAAGTTCACTCATAAATGATTCAGCTCTACTAGAAGACCATATATGTGAATCATGTGTAGCTCCACCGAACTTTGGATTCACATTTATAATCAGCATATTACTATCACAAATCTGAAAACCAAATCAACATTAAGAAGTGACATAATAGTCTCATACATGCTGTTCTATAAATAAAAATAAGAATAAATCTACCATTTGAACTTTCAGTGAATGATACCCTTTTCTATTGAAATATACATGCTCTTCAGTAATGGGCTTTACCAAAGCTACATGCATACAATTTATGCAACCAATTACATAAGGAAAGCCAAATCTTCTTTGGAACCTTGTAAAATAAAATTATGTTTAACACATGGTACATATTCAATTAAATATAGTTAAGTTTGTTTGTTAAGTAGGTATACACTCTTGATTTATAGCTGTTTTCTCTTGTTGTGTTATTGGAAACCTAAGCCATTTTGCAACGACAGCAGGGTTTCTCAAAGCATCAACAACTTGTCTGATGCACCAACAAGCTGTCCGTTGGGCAATGCTGAAGGACACCAACAATTCGCTGATAGGATCCTGTGGCTAGGAAACTAAGAGCATCAAAGAGCAAGAGCATGCCTCAAAACCTATAAATACACAAACATTAAGGAAAAGTTAAAATGGTCAATAGTACAAAAAAGACAGATTATTAACTTACCTTAACTTTTAAGGGAATCTCGTTGGTTCCCTTTAGCGATGTCTTGTTTTGGAGTTCTTGACAAAGGGCTTCGAAAGACGACTTGTCTAGCCAAAATAGCTCCACAAATAAAGTTTCCGGCATTTCGCGGATTGTCTCGTTGCACTGACGATTAATATGTCTTTTTCCACCTCTAAGCCGTACTTCCTCATTACGAACGCACCACAACATATTTATAGTATGCATTTTAAATGTCCAAAATTATGTAAAGCACATAAAATAGTTCTTAGTGGTCCTTTTAGACTATTTATCTATCATACCGACGCCATTTCTAAAGCGATATCACCAAATATTTTTGATCGCTTAATGAACGTTCAAACGCATGGATATCGTTTCGTTTGCGTTTGTCAAAAGTGTAACTTGACTAGCTTTTGCTAACTTTTGTATGGAGTTTGGCATCGAATTTGTAGAAACGATCACTTTCCATTCCATCACTACGAACAAACGTCAACTTGGCTAAGAGTTTCTAAATGGAATCAAGTCACGTGATCAAAACAAAATATTAGCCAATGACACACGAGAACGCGATTCGTTAACGATTGCAGAAAAACGAACGCTTGTAACTTGGCTAGGGGGGCTGAGCTCAGTAGTAAACTGCATTCTAATATCTAATTCCTTAAATTTTTGACATTCCATGAGATTTTCGGCTTGTTTCCTTTCATTGAACTGAATGAATACTTTATAGGGAGATTTATATTTAATTTTCAGTATACCGTGAATGTTTTTTTTTGTAATAACTTCGCAAAAGCCATCTGTTTAGGTGAAATGGACAAAGATGTTAGACATACTTCAAGTTTTTTCAAAGTACCCTCAGTCTCCATTTGTGACGTAGAACATTCTGAATTATTTTCTTCAATAGAATTACTTTTTATCAACCTTTTTGGTTTTCTACGATTTCGTGTTATTGTAATATAACCGTCTTCGCAACTTTCATCACTTTTAGATCTTAATCTTTTTTTTTCACAATTCCTTGTATTATGAAGATTGTTGTCACATCTAATTGAACTCATTTCTTCCAGTTCTCGTTCACACTCTTTTAACACATCGGAATCATCCATATCCTCGTCATCTTCAGTAGTTACCATAGTGGTAAAACAATAGTATTATACTATATAACAATAAAATAAGCGTCACTACGATACAGAGCAATATTATGCGTACGCATGTACCCGCGTCTGCACGAGCAATGCAGTAATTCTTGTTAAAGCTTTTATTTATAATTAAAACTAACTTTAATTTCGTACTACGATATTGACATATCTGTCTCAGATTCCCACATGCAGTGTATAGCTGCGAACAAATAAAAAAGCGGCCAAGTGCGAGTACGGGCGAGTCGCCTATGAAGGGTTCCGCAGCAACAAGTAACATAATATTTTTTTTTATATTGGAATTGATTGAATGAAAGCTAACTTGCGGTTTACTATTTATAACGTATTAAAAAAAACTACTTCCTAGATCTCGTTCAAATAAATTTTCGGTGGACATTTTTATGGAAATGTACATCAGATATTTTTTTTAGTTTTATCATTCTCTTATTTTAGAAGTTACAGGAAGGAGGGGACACACATTTTACCACTTTGGAAGTGTCTCTTGCGCAAACTATTCAGTTTAGAAAAAAATGATATTAGAAACCTCAATATCATTTTTGTAGATCTATCCATAGATTCTCTATATTCATAAACCCACACCCACAGAATTTTTTGAGTTTCATTTCTAAGATGGAGATTTTACTAACATATTTATTTCCATACTATTTTGTACACAACTTTTTTTACACTGTTGTTGGGTCGAAGTAGAGCATTGTCAAAGTAATAATTTTACATTGAAATCAATTCCTTTAAAAAAAGACAATATTTTAGACATTTACAAAAGTTCTTGACTGATTTACTTGTATATGGTATTAAAAATAGTAAATCCTTCCAATAACTTTAGAGATTAAAAGTATATAAATACTTTGATATACTTAAAATAATTACTTTAAATTCAAATTCTGCATACTTTGTAAAGCCAAATGCTAAACAGTAGTCTTTAAAAACAATTTTGTTCTAAAATAAAATAAACCTGTGTATTAGCCAAATTACAAATTAATTACTTTAGGTGGAAACGTATAACAAGCCTTTGTAGCTCGTAAATACCTTAAAAATATTTTATCATTTTAAACTGAACAGAACATAAAAATAACATTAATACCAGTTCAGACTACCGCTGTAGTTAATGTCCTGCAATAGGGTAATATCCAAGCGGTGATAAACTAAGGACACAGAGTTTCACCACGCCTATTGGTGGGTGTTACCGGCTCATCCGAGTGGTAGGTACTACCGTTTCACAGAACACCAACCTAAAATGATAGCATTCGTGCTGTCGTTTTTCGTTGGTGAGTGCAAGACCGAAGGCTCAATGGTGCAGAAGCATCTTAAGAGTTTGTTCAGACACGGTGGAATCCGCTCGGATGCAAACCGCGCGGTTCCAATCTGCAAGGATTGAAAAGTGTTCAGACACGTGCGGTAGAGTGACAACCGCTTCATTTTAACTTTGCCTTTGCCTTTTTTCCAGCGAATCTCGCTTTCGCCAAAAATGTCCACTAACTCCTGCTAAGCACCGTTTTTGAAATTTTATTAATATGTGCATGTCCTACAAAGCTAGTCGATTCTCAACTTCGTCGATAATTATCTCGGTGTCAAAGCGATCCACTCTCACCATCCAATACGCGCGGCTTCCGCGGAGCAACTGAACGCCTCTAGGTTACATTACATCGAATAAATAGAATCGCGCGGCAGCAGCGCGTATTCATTTTCTAGCGGTCGATTGGCGGTAGCTGCGCGGATTGACAATCCCCGCGAACAGGTATGAACGGATCATAGGCACTAATATAAATAAGATCCACGCTGTTGAACCGCGCGGTTTGCATCCGAGCGGATTCCACCGTGTTTCAACAAGCACTAACTCGCTATCATAATGTGGGTCACCGTGCTGCTTTGCCTGTATTCGCAAATAGTGACCACTACTACTGTCGGTTGCACTTTTCAATTATGTGAAACGATATTTATATTGTTGTCTTGATTGCTGACTAATACATTACTTTACCCAGATAAGTTTTCTAAAAATGAATCAACAAAACTCTTCATACAAAAAAAAATTCAATAGCTTAGTATCAAGCAAGCAGTAGCAAGTCTTGAAAGGACGAACACAAAACATCTTAATTTGTTCGTTTAACTTTTGTTTATTAAGTCTATAAATGTTTTATTAGTGTTTAAAAAGAAACGGGTTAGTTACGGATGTACAACTTTGACAGTTGTGAATGAAGGAGAAAGTTGCGAGTGAAAAATTCGACTTGTTTTAAACTCAGATAGGGTTTATTTTAAGTTTGTTGTAGAGACGTGCCACGGATTGCTGATAAGTATCGACTGTGATTACTTATATGCGTTTGAGAGAAATGTGAATTTGTTCGAGGATACTACAGACTTATTTGTTTTCTTTGCTATTGATTGTGCTCTAAGTTTAGGGAGTAATTTACTCTAAAAGTTTGACAGATAGTAATGGTACAATCTTAGCAGTTAAGCAGAACTTTGTATTTTGAAATTGTATAATGTTATAGTCTAAAATGTTTTAAATATTAAACCATTACATTATTATGTTAAATTACTTCAAAACCTCTTCCATAAATTGTTATATCTCTAACTAAAATATAACTTTTACTTTTTGTAAAAAACTGTTTGAGTTCTTTGCCACGATCCTCAAAGAATTCGGTTCAAGGTTACACCTGAGGCCCGGTAATGAGACTCTGTGACGAAAAACGCTGTGAAGAGAAAGGAAAAAAGCTTAAGTCCGCATTTTGAAGTTTTTACTTTATGCACCGGTATCAAGGTTTATGAAATGTCTTAAAGGAAAGGTGTAAGTTTGGAGCCATCATCATTCAAAACATTCTCTTGAAATATAGTTACGAAATCTTAAGAAAAACCTGAAAACAGCGTCACGATTAAAGCTTAACTAAAGTACAGATAGCCTGTACTTTAGCTTAGTCGCACTTAAACAGTCGTCATTAATAAATTGAAAACTTGGCTTTTTTTTTCAATATTCCAAGTCACTTACTTAGGTTTACAACTATTTTGTTTTAACGCAATTACTTTGCATAGTGTTCAATCCTACAAAAGTAAATTTAACCTACATATTCGTGGTATGAAATCACGACGAATATCACTTTGTTCGATTAAGAAAGATACAAGCTCCGTCACGTTTTCAGCCAGACTGTAAAATGTTACTATTTAATGTACTATGTATACTGTATAATGTAAGTGCATTTATTAGTCTGTAGTTGGAAACCTACTGCTTTATACAAAATTGGAAAAAACTTTTGTACCGATGTGTTTCTTTAAAGTTACTGCCTATTAAGAAACCGGTACAAGGCTTTATTATCTTTCTAGAAAAAATTCATTTCTTCCAAAATTATATCTTAAAAGAGCAGCTTAACTCTTAACAGAAAAAAATCTCGCCATCACAAAAATTCATTAACCAAGTTTACACCTGAGATTCTGGGGTGTAATAATTTTACATCTATTCGCTCTGGGTACAAAAATTGTGCCTACAAAAATATTACTCTTGAAATGAAGCCAAGTTATGAAATTAAATTTGGTGGTAAAATAATTTTGGTACAAAATTACCGGTGAAAAGCAAGATTAATCTTTAAAGTCCTAGTACCTCATAGAAGCATCTCAATAGGCCACTATAATTAGTCACTATGCTGCATTATGCAATGAGTATGGTGAACACTACTCTTGAATTCTGCTCATGCATTCCATCTGGCATTGTAGAGTTACTCTGGAAGGCTTATATGTAAAAAGTTGTGCACGTATGACCGATGTGACAGTTTGAACAGTATGAATCTTCCAGTCTTAAAAACCCAAACTGTAAAATATATTGTGTAATACAAATGAAAAAAAAGAAATTACTTGGGAACCTCCTCCTTTTGGTGGAAGTCGGTTAATAAGGTATATTACCTATTTATGCATAAATACCCTCATTTAGTTATAACAGGAATTACAATTTGTAATTGGTTAGTGTAATCACAAAGATTAGATTACTGGAATTACTCATTCTACGCAAATAAAGCTCATAGAACCCTTTAGTAATTAATAATATTAGAGATTTAAATATTTAAAAAATTAACCTTTAAACTTGGCCGTCACTGCCGTAGCACCAACTACCACGGCTTTCAGCCATTAATTAAACGAATGAGGCTAATTTCAGGTTACGGTTTCATGCTAATTGAAATAAATGCAAGGTTTTAATTAAAGAATAGCACTGGGCTGAAAAGAACTCCTTGACTGTTGTTCAAAAACAATTTAAGAAAGATTATTACATTCTTTGTTTGCCCAGTTAGTTAAATGTACTTTTTAAAACATATAACACAAGAAAATATACATTTATTATTTTTTAGTACTATATATTATTTTCTTGTTTTTTATGTATTAAAAATTAGTAGTGTATGAAAAACTAAAGATATACTATTACGTGTGATTATTTTGTTGCTTTATATTAAGTATTCTTTTATGCATTCAGTAAAATAATCTATGTAATACCTTTCAACGAGCAATTCTTGTTTATATATACAATCTGAATCTCAGAAAACTCTTTTTTTATGATATGAGGAGCAAACGAGCAGACGTATCCCCTAATGGTAAGCGATTACCGCCGCCCATGGACACCCGTAAGACCAGAGGCTTCACAAGTGCGTTGCCGTCCTTTGGGGGATGGGGAAAGGGATATGGGAAGGGGTTCGGGTATGAGCCTCCGGTATTCTCACTCACTCGGTGAAACACAGCTCAAGCGAGGCCATGTGAGGCCAAACATATTCCTAGAGTGAAAGTACCTTTCTATTCTATCATTATCTAAAAGCTTACCTGTTGTAAAATAATATAACGTAAATAATATTAAGAAAGCAGCTATAAATATATAAAAAGATAAAACTGGAAATTAAATATTAAATAAATATTTCGGACATCTAACACACTACGCCATCTGGTCCCAAGCTAAGCAGAGCTTGTGTTATGGGTACTAAAAAAATGATGTAAATACATATTATACTTTTTTTTGTAAAAACATACATATTATACATAGAAAACAACCAAACTCGGAAACAATTATTTGCAGATCATACAAACATTTGGTCCGACCCGGGAATCGAACCCGAGTCGCATACGCTACCACTGCGTCACCGAGGCAGATGGTATCTGGACATGGGTAAAATTTTATTTTAATAAAACCAAAGAACAAACTTAAATATTTTACAATCTTATTATAGAAGTGACCCTATATATTATGTTATTCGATATTAGTTTTGGAAGCAACATGCGGCACTACGGACAACATCGAGACGGTTCGGTTCTTTGAAGGCTTGTAGCAGTGCAGCAAACTAACCTTATTGAAACGGTTACATATATTACAATGTAGAATGTACTAAGTTAAATTGCACCTGATTCGACCGAACAATGAAATTGCAAATAACTTTCAGAGGTACAGTTCGGCACAGATTCTTTAGAATTCGTATTTTATTGTTTGATATTAGTTGTGCAGCTAAAAAATTGTTCAGTATATCCCGGTATGTGTTTATTAGGTAGTTACAGTCTCTGTAATAATTAGTATACCTCACCTTAGTATCTATTATCGACATAGGAATTTGGTATAAATTCTAAAAAGTTCTCATAATCCTTATATTTACTTCCTTCCTTCCTTACTCGGGCGGGAGTATTTCGTCTCTTAGTGGTCATGATAGTTGTGGGGCGTCTGACTATGTTGAGTTGGTGTCTCAGGCAACCGAATATTTGGCAAAAATTAACGAATTAGTAAACGATCAAGGGTCGCGAATGAATGTGGGCAATAGGACGGCAATTATGGACATAACCCAGCGGATTACCGGTGTCGTCTCATTGTTGGCAATTAAATCTTCTAGCAATGAAACGAAATTAGCGAATCTCGAGCGCCAGGTGGGCGGTATCGCGGTTCAACAGCCGGGATTTACGTACGCGGACAAGCTTAAGCTTCGCTTACCGCCTGGTTCAGCTCCGTGTCCGGTGTCCGCTGAGGCGCGCGTATCTAGGCCGTGTGTTATTGCGTATCCTACAACGGAACGTTCAACGGATTATGCAACTTCGTCGGCCACAAAACAGGCTCTCATGAAGGCTATTAAGCCCAGTGACGAAGGTTTTCAAATTGTAGGCGTTAAAAAAACCTCAAGGGCAGGCGTCGTGTTGCGGGTTGCAAATGAAAGGCAGCTTAAAAAACTAGAATCAGTAAACGCCATTAAATCAGCAGGCTTACGCTTAGAAAAGCCGAAAGGCCGAAGGCCCCGTATAATTGTAAAAGACGTACCCAGTTCTATGGAGGATCGTACTTTCCTAACAGCTTTATATCGTCAGAATATCAAGGACGAATTAAAATTAACTGAAAGCGACTTTTTAAAATCAACCAAAATTGTCAGGCATCGTAAACTAGAACACGGACGCCAATGGATAGGCTTAGAATTAGAGACAGAAGTTAGGAAACACTTAGCTAGCACAAAAGATAAATTATACATAGATTGGGCCACTTGTAGGTTTATAGACGACTTAGAAGTAGTTCGTTGCTTAAACTGTCAACAATTCGGTCATGTTCAAAAGTTTTGCACTATTAAAACTCTTACCTGTGCCAATTGCGCCGGCAGCCACGATACAAGAGCTTGTTCGATTAAGGATACACCAGATTTTAAACCGAAATGCGCACAATGCAGCCGGTACAAAAAACCATGTGACCATCGATGTGGATCACAGGACTGCTCCACATATAAACTTAAATTAGAGCAGCTAATCCTAAACACTAATTACTGAATAGTTTTACAGCAGTAGTTTAGTAATTGTAGTACTTAATTAATAATGGATAGTATCTCAATAGGCCAGTTAAACCTTCATAATGACAAAATAGCTACGTCAGAATTAGACAATTTAGTTTTGGAACAAAAGTTAGACATTGTCCTTATACAAGAACAATATCAAAGCGCTCGCTTGCGGAACAATGTAGTACAACTAGATGGCCGGTCACGGGCTGGGATATATGTTGCAAGTTCTACTTTTACGGTAACATCTTTGCGTAACCTTATGACGTCACACTGCGCCGTTGCTGAGATTTCATCCTCCACCTGTAAGGTTTATGTAGTGAGCTGTTATTTTCAGTTCTCACATCCCATTGATCCTCATCTACATCATTTACGTTTCGTTTTGCGGTCCCTCGTGGGACACAAAATTATCATTGGCGCTGATGTCAATGCATCTTCTACTTTATGGTATGGCAAGCTGCGTTCAACTGACATGGCCCGGCGCTGTGCGGTTGAAGATTTTATTGCGGAAATGAATCTTACCATTCACAATACCCCTGATGCACCACCAACTTTTTGCAGCCCCATGGGTGAGTCTTCTATTGACGTGACGCTTACGCGCGGCGACGTCTCGATATCTGGATGGCGTGTCCTACCGGACGCATCCTGTAGTGATCACCGCTTAATCGTGTACGAATTCATACCAATTGTTGCACAACATCCACTAATAATTCCGTACAATTTTAGATATAAAACTAAAGGGGCAAATTGGGCTTTATTTGGTTCACTCTTTTCAGTACATGCCAAAGACTTCACTCGCAGTTGTCTATCAGCTGAGGAAAGCGCAGAAATATTGTCAGACACTTTCACATATTGTGCTGATATTTGTATAGGCCGCGGATCTATCACTAGCACTCGTAGATGTGATTGGTGGAACTATAAATTGGTCGAATTACGTAGAATCCATCGGAAAGCTCGTAAAAAACTAAATGTCATTAAAAAGCGTAACGTAACAGGAGATATTTACAATAATGCTCTCATTGCTCTTAGAGTTGCTAGGTCTCACTACAGGGCAGCAGTGGAGAAATCAAAGGGAAATTTAATACGCAAACTTGTAGATAAACTCGATAGAGAGGGTCCGTGGTCACCTTTGTATCATGAATTTAAGGCAAATAGATCTATCGACCTTGCATACGTACAGAACATCAAAATTCATAACAGTTATACTACAGGAGTAGAAGAAACAGCAAAATATCTTTTAGAATCACTTGTGCCCGACGATCGGCCGGAGGATGACACTGATTATCACCGACAAATTAGGCAGTGGGCCATCGAACCACCATTGTCTCCAACGTCTGACTTACCATCTTCAGACGAATTTCTTGGTACTGTTAGGTCATTACCACTAAACAAGGCTTCGGGCGACGATAAAATATCAAATAAAATGATAAAAGAAGCTTGTAAACTCTCGGGTGATACGATTTTAACAGTTTTTAAACGTTGCATTGCGGAAGGAGTATTTCCTAGTGTTTGGCGGTGCGGTAATATTCGTATAATACCAAAACACGGCGATAAGCCGCCGGACGATCCTGGGTCCTGTCGGCCTATAACACTGTTACCATTGCTGGGAAAGCTTTTAGAACGTCTTGTAGTGCCTCGTCTTCTACCGGGTGGAGTTAAATTTCATGATAGACAATTCGGATTTACGTTGGGAAAATCAACAACAGATGCGGTCATATCTGTAAGGAAAACTGTCACCGAGTCAAGGTTTCAATACGTCTTAGGTATCTTCTTAGATATATCTGGCGCCTTCGACAACGCGTGGTGGCCCATGTTATTGCTAAAATTAAAATCAAGAGGATGCTTTAAAAATATTTATTCCCTTATCTCCTCATACTTCACACAAGGCACAACAAAATTAAGACTTGGGCATCATTCTGTGTCGAAGGCGCTTACGATGGGGTGTCCTCAGGGCTCGGTGCTAGGTCCATACTTGTGGAATATAGGCTTCGACGATTTTCTTACAATACCTATACCACCCGGATGTACTCTAAACGCGTATGCGGACGACGGTTTATTACTGGTGGAATCTGATACTAGAGCGGGGCTTGAGAGTCTGGCTAATAGATGTTTGAACTTAGTATCTCTATGGGGTGTACGTAATCGCTTGACTTTTGCACCAAACAAAACCTTCCAGCTACTTCTGAAAGGTAACCTCAAATCACTGCCGTGTATTAAATTTCAAAATGTTACTGTTAAAAATAAAACCTCGGTTTGCTATTTGGGATTAGTTTTAGAAAGAAATTTTTCATTTATCGAACATATTAGAACAGTTAATGAAAAGTCTAAAAAAAGTTTCTTTGCTCTGACGAGAATATCAACTGCCACATGGGGTCTTTCATTTAATACATTAAAAAACATATATGGAGCTACTTATTTGGGTGCTGTTTGCTATGGTGCTCCCGTATGGGCCGATAGAGCGACTGTAGGTGCTGTCCGTCGCAAACTGCTACAAGGCCAACGACTTGCATTAATCTTCTTATGCAAAGCATATAGGACGGTTAGTACTGAGGCTTTACCGGTGTTGGCGGGTGTTCTTCCGGTCGATCTCGAGGTGCAAAGACGTGCAGCCATGTACTATTCTACAAAACAAAACATGGAATGCGATTTTTTGGGCGTACGAGACCGCGATAAAATCATAAGATTGTTTCAACAGCAATCCAATGTCTATGACGACCTAATGGATGAATGGCAACAACGATGGGACGAATCATCTAAGGGGCGCCACCTCTACCAGTTCTTTCCATCTGTTCGCGAACGGATGTCGAGGACATGGCTCGAGGTAGATCACTGTGTCGCTCAATTTCTTACGGGCCACGGTAACTTTAAGAGCAAACTACACTCATTTAAATTAGTCGATTCACCATTGTGTCAATGCTCAACACCCGATACTAGCTGTGAACAGTCGGCTCATCATGTTCTCTGGGAGTGTAGTCTTTGGTACAATGAACGTAACACAATGCTAAATAGCTTACAAATGACATCTGGGGCGGTATACTATGGGGATCTTGTGTCAACTGCGGTGAATTTCCGTGCGTTTAGGCGATTCTGCCATACATACTATAGTAATCAAATATAGCTCACTTAGGACCCCTAATACTTTATCCGTGGTGCTTCCCGGTTTAAAAAAAGGTGTCCGCCTACTTTGACTTCATTTTGTCTCCCGCTTTGCTAAGGAGGGAAGTGGACTTATCATATTTCCAACTCCTCCTGTTTTTCTTCTGATTAATTTCGTTGCGGGTTCCAAGACAGTTAATATTTTTTCCTGGGACTTCCCGAGTGTCATAACTCGGTGTGTTCGTGGGTCACTGCTGTTGATCCTGGTGTACAGGAGTTACAGCGGTGGGCGTGTGGGTGGGATTAGTCCCAATCCTTATATTTATTATTAATATAGTTGAACCGTGAATACTCGTCTACGACTTCTATTGCCCATAGCCTGTAGTTATAAAGCGTAAATAAATTTATTTACTATATAAAAGGTTATCATGAGAAGATTGACATATGCTGACTTTTTTATAACTTTTAAAGGGGGACAAATTTTTGCACATTATGTTTTCGAGACTTCAAACGTTTACGCAGCGCACGCCACAGAAACTCTTTAAAATAATAATTCACTACATTTTGTTATTAATAATCCACTTTTTCAAAGTATGTCGTGAAGTGAAGTTTGCCTTGAGTGTAGAATACAATCAATCTGCTACATAATAATAAGATTACACCCTAATATCAGTTTGAAATCAACAAACAACTCTAGTTTACTAGTTGAAGCCTTGTGCAAACTTACTGGGCCTGATTTGAAGTGACAATATCCCAAAGCCGTATCGTCAACTAGTAACTACTTGAATCGGCAACCTAACTAGTTGGACAAATACATCTACACCAAGTTGTAGTTGACTTAAGTCACTGAATTAATGTAAATTGATTATCTCACTGTTAGCAAATGTAGGCGTTCATTTACAAATTTGGAAAACTATTACCGTATTTTTATGGTATGAGGCAAAAAAAAATTGACAGTATGGTGAAGGTTTAAGAATGCGGAGTATCACCATCCCTTTATATCCTATGGATGTCGTAAAAGGCGATCTCATCTCTGCAAAAAAGAGGAAAACTTGAAGCAAGTCCAATAGCAACCCGTCTGGCCGTCGATAGTAGACCAAATCCTTATAAAAAGGCACATATCAGTGAACTGTTAAAAGCTGTTGATTTTAAAAATATTGATGTGGAGACGGGTCACTTGACGGTAACTAACAGTAAATTAGTTACTGCCGTCATCCGTAGAAATCTGAAACTCAAAAGACTTAAGTGCGTTGCTATCTTAGAAGTCTCTATCTCAAGATTCAGGTGAAGGGGGTTTATGACTTCGGTAATTTCATTCGGTAATTTCACTCAGTTTATAGAAACGCAAGAATCGCCTTCATCTGGATTTCTGTGTGTCCATGGGATTTTTCGATTCAATTGGTCAAAAAGGCCCATTTCTGGAAAAATCAAACGATTTCATCTTTCAGTAGAACTGCCTTAGTGTAATTTATACTCTTGATTATCAGCTCTTGATGGAACTTGTTGAAACTCATTCTAGACTGTATTCCTGCCTTAGTATTGGTAGCATTACTTTTTTAAAAAAAAGGTCAAGATTTTCCATGACCATTTGACGAACAATAATAGTAGCCTCGCTTCGGATGGACATTGACGATCCAGGATCACTGACTCAGCACTTAGGTTTTTTATTACTATTACTAATCAGTAGAGCAAAGTTCCCGTGAATCTTTGACTTTTCATTTTATTTTCCAACCAAGTTCATTAACCCCAAAGTGATGACATTTATAATCTGTGAGAAAGCGTGGTTCGTAAAGTGTAATCACTTTTCGCTCACTATTGATTTTCACACGTGTCTCTGTCGCCTCTTTACACATGTCATATCGTTCATTTATCTTGCGATGACAACGTCGGATATATTTGGGAATTTCGTTGCCAGTGCGTGAAAAGCTTTTTGACGTATTAAATAATTAGAGAGTAATTAATTTATGTAATACATAGAAAAAGTATAAGCATAATATATATTAAAACGTATATAGGTAAATAAGGAAAAGATTATCATCATCTATACAAATAAATAAAATATAAGTGTCTTTGTATAAATGTGTTCAGTAATTTAAATTAACAGTTTTTTCTAAAAGCAAATGAAAGTATATACCGTACATGTATTAAAAAATCTTGAATTTCATTTTTGGTTGTCTACTTGTCATCTGGTGTCAGTTTATTTTAACTAATCTCTGCAATGATTAAACCAATTTTGGTTTAGTGCTTTATCCCGCGGTGTTCCTTTTAACAACAACTGCAAGTAAGGCCATGTTCAGAGGATGAGCGCTCAATGCGCGTTTTGCTAACGCGCGTTTACAACTACATGTAATTTTATTCTAGGTGTACATATGCTTAAGCACGTATCTACCGCATGGACATTTAGTAAACAAACAAAAGACTGTTATTGCACTTATGAGTCTTGATTTCGCCGGTGTCGATGAGCCGCGGTAATTACAATCAGGTGGCATATAAAAATCCATAAAAACAAGTATTGCAAAATATATTTAAAAATACCTACATATTTAAACGTTCGCTACACAGAAAACTACGAACTCCATATAATAAACTCACTTCGGGTCCCCAATCTGGGAAGTGCGAGGGCCGTATAAATAAACAGTCGCATAAAACGTGTATTAAAGCTTTTTGTACAACTGAATAAACATGACTGCATAACTCACTAGGTGGGTTTAAGAGTACCGAAGTTTCAGTGACGTGGAATCGCACATAACGTGACCTTAGAAATTTAAGTGTGTATAGGTGTGTTCTAAAGTAAGGAATCTAACATTTCATCTTTCATTAACAATTATTTTTACGGGAATTAACGCGAACACTTATTAAAAGGTATTACATACCATGCGCCGCTGAGCCAGTCAGCCTGTGACCACGGTCAGTGCAGCCTGGTCGAAACGTCAGGTAAATCAGAGGTATGAAATACCTTTTAATAAGTGATCGTGTTAATTCTCGTAAAAATAATCGTTAATATATCATGGAACGCGAAAGTTTAAAAGTTAGTATTTCATCTTTTGTTAATCGATAATTGTGTCCGCCATAGTGTGCTGTGTGTGTCATGCTGCATTGTTGAAGTGTGTACATTCGCGATGAGTATGGTCACCACGATTCTTGAGTTCTGCTTATGTTTTCCATTAGGTAGAGTTACTTTAGCTGGCTCATATGTATAAAAGGAAGTTCTCGATGTAGTTGTATTATTCTTGATATTCAAAAACATTTGTGTTTGATATAACTCTAGCCTAGTTCTTAGTATATATTTTCATTTGTTTCAGGTGGGAATCATACTCGGTATGTTCCAGAGGTTGCGAGTATGATTCAACGGTCAGTATCATAGAGCAGCACGTGCCACGGGGCAAGGAAACCATAGCGTCTTTTTCCGATACAAAACACTGTCATTTGCTAGGGGAAATTTCAACAAACATTACAGATACACATAAAAAAATAATCGTCCGTCACTGTTCGATACCGATAGCACTAATAAAATGTTGTTTGTAATGGCAGCACTAGGGGTTATCATAATTGCCTTGACAGTTGTAAAATGTCAAATGTCATTGACTAGGAAATAAAACTGTGGGAAAAAAATATCGCGACCATAGTTTGTTAATACTTCGTGGGTTGTTGTAAATACAGAATTAATAGTTAAAACGAGGTTTTGTGGCCGTGTCTTGCGCTAAACGAAAATAGCGCCGGCTCTCTCGTGCGGAACATTTCGGATAGCACGTGTTTGACTCGTAACTCGGAATCAGTTATGTGATTGTAAATAGAGCAGCGATATCACCTGGGATAACTCCGGCCGCATCGGAGGTTAGTTGTCATCCCACAACGGGTGAGTCAACATAAATTGCATTACGAGGTGTATCGTCTCATGATATCTGGTCACCAGGTGGATTGTTTCGCGACAGTGGCTGATTGCAACTGATGGGCCCTTGTAATCTAGCACAGGCATAGTAGAAGCAAACCCCTGGTGATTTGATTCATTTTGTGTACAACGGTAAGTGAATTGTATTATTTACGAGGTGTAGTGATTCCATGATATTTAGTCACTAGGTAGACTGTTTTGCGACTTGCTGGTGTGGTTAGCAAGAGTTCCACGGGAGTGCAACGCCTGGTGATCTGATCAGTCAGTACCAACTCAAACAAAACAATTATATTAAAACATTCAGAAATTCGCAAACACATATATATATTCATAGTGTCATAAAAGTGTAATATGTTTATTTGAGCTTGTAATTTGAAAAAGGGGAACGCTTGCGTATAGCTACTGCGTTGCCCTATGAGCCAAACCACATACAATTAAAAAGAAAAACAAAGCCAAACGAAACTACTAAAACTTATGATTAAAAGTTAAAAGAAGTATAATAAAAAGTCCATGAACAAGAATATACATACATATATTATTAAAAGCATTCGATTTATTCGAAGCATTCTAACTCAAACTCTTAGAAAACATATAAAGTCACGTGATCTATACATACAAATAAATGTATTGGAGTGTCTGTTTGTAATATTAAAATAACCGTTTTTTAATAAATGCATAAGTATGCAAACACGATACATATACCAAAATAACCTCATTTTAATTTTTTGTCTGTCGGTCTGTCTGTATGCCTGTCTGTTTGTTCCGGGTAATCTCTGGAACGCCTGGATTGATTTTGACGGGACTTTCACTGGCAGATAGCTGATGATTTAAGGAGTAACTTCGGCTACTTTTTTAAACTAACTTTGCCCCGCGGCGTTACTCGCGGTACGACAATAACCGTGGGTAATACCGCGGGTAACACCGCGGGGTTCAGTTAGTTTACTATAAACATTGTAAGTATATCTGTCATTTAATCAGTACTTGATGATAACAATAATGTAACTGGCAATAAAACCATGACCCATGACATTTTATACTGAAATGAAGGTAATTTTCTGCTCCATATCCTATACGTAGGGCAGGGGCCATTTGCCCGAGTGGTTTGTATAAAAATACTCTTTTAAATGTTAATTTACTTCAAGAGTATTGTTACTTTATTAATGTTTCTAAAATAATGGAGATATATATATTTGACTGCCTAAAAGCTCCCACACATAGCTGCGAATTCGCAACGCATCGTAAATATGTACGAACTCGCACTTATGCACTGCAAGAACTTCATGCCGCATCGCATCGTAGTTATATGTGGAAGCTCTGTGGCGCAGTGGTTGTATATGCGACTGCTGTTCTTGAGGTCTCGGGTTCAATACCCGGGTAGGACTAAATGTTTGTGTAATCAACAATATTTTGTTTCGGAGTTTGGGTTTTTTCTATGTAAAATATGTATGTTTTTATGAAAATACTAGCTGAACCCCGCTCTGTTACCCGCGGTTATTGTTGTACTGCGGGTAGCGCCGCGGGGCAAAGCTAGTCTAAAAAAACATTTGTTTAAGTTACTCCTTACATTATCAGCTATTTGGGAGTGAAAGTCCCGTCAAAATCAGTCCAGCCGTTCCAGAGATTACCCAGGACAAACAGACAGACAGACAAAATTTAAAAAAATATATTTCGGTACATGTATCCGCGTATACATACATATGTTTTCATTAAAATGCAGTTATTTTAATATTGCAAAAAGGCACTCCAATTTTATTTATTTGTATAGAGAATAGATATCACTTGTCTAGTTCTCATTGTACTAGTTTGGTTTGTACAGATGTCCGAAATATTATTATATTATTAAAATTATCAGACTTTTTTATCAAAACAAAAGACTAAAGACTTGGCAACATCTTGTGCGTATGACCAACTCTATAACTTTAAAACTTACAATGAATTAAGCCGTAGTCAGCAGTGCCATCAGAATTCTGAAGGTTTTTTTCCGATAAATGGGAGAGATAATGTTGCGTCATTGGATGAAACTCCAAACCCATTACGTTCAATAACACTAATTTTAAATAAATTATTACTAACTAGTTGTTGCCCGCATATGTGTTCGTTATCGCGATAAATAGTAGCCTATGTGTTATTCTGATATATCTATCTATACTTATCTATATACTTATAATAAAACTGTAGAGAGGTCAATTCTGTACATTGAATATATATTAAAAATTATTATTGGGGGATGAATGGTTATCGATACTGATGCCAAAAATGTAATCAGTAAGTTTTTTGTCTGTCTGTCTGTCTGTCTGTATGTGCACGCATGGATCAAAAACTACTGAAGGGATTTTAACCAAACTTGGTACGATTATAGTCCATACTCCTGGGCAGGTTATAGGCTATATAACATAACGCTAAGATGCATAGGAGCTGAGCAGTGACGATAAATTTGAAGCAAGTCGGATGAAAATTTTCGCTTCCGGGCTCTTATCCTCGCACACGTTGATCATACACCAAAAATATGTATTACAAAGATGATGGTCTTCAAAAGATCTACAAAAAAGTCCTCAATAGTATATTTCTATCTTTTATAAATTAGCCACAATAACGTGTTTAAGCGTTAAACATTTCTTCAAGGTGTATTAAATACTTAAATATATTGTATTTCACATGGATATATCCTTATCACTATACACTTTAATATCTTTTTTAATAAAATATAGAATTATAAAATTATAATTAATAAACACACAAGATATAGATGAAATAAAACTTCCAAATCTCGCCGCAACAGTATAAGTACGACATTACGGTTGATTTTTCTTTAACACGCAAAACGGCCATCCGCTGGATCTACAAAAAGGCGGGAGCGCTCTTGCCGCTCACGCGCTGACTTCACTCGAATTGTCACTGTTAATGCGAACGAACGTGGTTCTTATTGACTGGGAATAAGCGCGTTTTAGATTTAAAAAATACATAAGACGTAGTTTTTAGATATCAGTTTAAAGTAGGTATTAGATAATAATATAATTAGTTTGTTTAGTGTTTTTGTTTGTTTCTTCTTCTTTTCTTTATATTTATAGTTGTAAAATTAATAAGTATAATTTGAAATAAGTAAATTTATGTAGGATGTGTGAAATGAAACGTGAAGTGTGTGTGAGCGAGACGAAGGGGTGGGAGCGAGAGGAGGAAGAAGAAAGGAAGATGGAGGATTGAGGCGCGCGTTGAAGGGTGGAAAAGTTTGTGTAAAATTGGATTAAAGCAGATTAAAGAGATTTTAACCGAAATTGTGTACATAAATTCTATTTTGACCAACAAATCCCACACATTTTGGGGGCTCGTCCGGGATTTGGTAAAAATAGTGTACCGACGCCGACGCAACGACGAACCACGTGTGCCTACTTTTACGACGAAGACGAAAAGTGTTTATTTTAAGACGAAAGTAAACCAATATGAGCAAAGAGAAGACGACTATAACGACGACGACAGAGCTGATGGCTACGTACCTCGATGGCGCGTACAGCTTGAGCAAGTTCGATGGCGAGGATGACACCTATTCCTCATCGAAATGGGCCGAGGATATTGAAGATAACGCCGATATTTTCAATTGGACACCTCAACAGAAGCTCATCATCGCAAGAAGGTCACTGTCAGGTACAGCAGCATTATGGCTAAAGACAGAAAAGGTGTTTAAGACATTCGAGGAGTTGAAGACAGCCATCCAGAAAGAGTTTCCCGAATTTATAAATACAAAGGAAATGCATGAGTTAATGTCAGCCCGTAAGAAGGAGCCTAACGAATCATATTACCAGTACATGCTCATTATGAAAGAAATGGGTAAGCGTGCAAAATTTCCAGACTATGTATCCACCCAGTATATTATAGAAGGCATAAGAGACACAGAAGTAAATAAAACTATACTATACGGCGCTACAACGTATCCAGTCCTTAAAGAAAAACTTAAACTATACGAACAAATGAAAGAAAAAACTGAAGTGTCAGGGGCAAGAGAGGTAAGCGAGCGACCAGTAAGAAGACAACTTGTTGCATCCCAGTCATCTCAGAGAGGTCCAGTTAGACGATGTTTTAACTGTGGAGAAATGAACCACCAATCAAGAGAGTGTCCACATAAGAATCGTGGTGTAAAGTGCTTTAAGTGTAATGGGTTCGGTCATATTTCGTCGGAGTGTAATTACGCGCATTCACCATCATCGAATCAAAAAATTCATCATCAATCGAACTTCAGGCGACAAGAATCTCATTTTCAAGTTGGTAGCAATGGCGGCGAGCGTACTGAGCGACCTCTAGAGGCGACACAAGACATACGGAAGCGCGCGATGTTCACGACGGAGGCGGACATGACAGATACAAATGTAAACAAACGTCAAGCTGTCAAACCGACGAAACGGGTTAAAATAAACAACGAATGTTTTGAAGCGTTAATCGACACGGGAGCCGAAGTAAATTTATTGACAGAAAGTGTTTATAAGAAAATAGGAAGCCCGAGAAGAACCTGTGAAAGTTTATCATTGTGTGGACTTGGACTTGTAAACATTGAAAGCCGTGGAAAAGTGTTAATTAATGTTTGTATCGATGGACAGTTTTACGGTGTTATCTTTCATATTATGCCGAATGAAAGTATGCCCTATGATGTGATAATTGGGCAAGAGTTTTTGAAAGATGTGACTTTGGTGATGAATGAAGGCAGTGTGTTTTTTTGTTCAAAAGGTGAAGAATGGCTTAGAAACATAATGTGTTGTTCTTCTGTTGTAGATTTAATCGGATGTCATAAGTATAAGCAAGAGTTGTTGGATATAATTGAACAGTATAACCCTAAACAAATTAAAGACATACCTTTAGAACTTAAAATTGTACTGAAAGATGATATCCCAGTGTCTCAACGCCCAAGGAGATTGTCATTGGCTGAGCAGAAAATAGTTGAAGAGCAGGTAACTGAATGGCTACACGACGGTATAATAAGGGTAAGTTTCTCAGACTATGCTAGCCCTGTAGTGTTAGTGAAGAGGAAAGACGGCCGTGTACAAAAATGGTTACCAAAAAAAGTCCGGGTATACAGTGTTCGAAGTGTAGTAAATGGTTACATGCGTCATGTGCTTCCATTACTACAGAGCAATTAAACACCCTGCATTCAACGGATGCCGTGGATTGGAGATGCCGCTCTTGTACGGGGAGCGCCAAACCCAGACGTCTGTCCTGCATCTTACCGGATGCCGAAGAAGAAGAAAATACGGATACCGAGCTGATGGATAACAATATAACACAGCGCATACTGAAGGACATACGAAGAGAAGTACGTGATATAATGCGGCAGGAGCTGCAGTCTACCCTTCAATTTTACTCTGATAAAATAGATGAGTACGAAAAAAAAATACACATTTATGAGAGTAATCTAAAGGCTGTTGAAAACCAAAGCTTAGAAATAAAAAATAAATTCAAAAATATGGAACTAAAATACGATGTGCTAGAACAAAAACTGCACGCCTTAGAACAAAGTCAATTAGCTAATTATATCGAAGTGTGTGGTATTTCGTAAAACGTAAATGAAAATGTAGATGGTATGATGAGAAATCTGTGTACAAAAATACAACGAAAGCCCGATGATATTATTAAGGCATATCGTAAGAAGAATATCCGATCTGACCCTAAGACATTAAGTCGACCCTCTGTAATTGTTGTCAGTCTGAAAGAAGGCTGTCGAGATGATTGGCTGCAAGTCGCAAAATCCCTCACTATCACTGGGAAGGACATAGGCATTGACGATGCTAATAAGATCTACATCCGAGAATGTCTATCACCAAATACGGCATACCTCCTGTGGGCGGCTAAAACGGAGTTAAAACAAACTGAACTATGTAAATTTGTGTGGTGCAAGAATGGGCAGATATTGGTACGAAGATGCGAAAAAGGAAAAACCTACTATGTAAGATCTGTGAAAGATATACAAAGATATGTTGCAGAGTTCAGTAGCAACAAGGGTACATAATTCTGATGCATACATTCATTCTGTTGCACAATACCTACCCCCATAATAAACCGCTCTCAACAAAAATGGATGACATTTATAATAGCATCATAGAACATACATATACTGACTGGAATGAATTTACAAACGATCTACCGAAGATATACAACTCAACGATATTGTTACACGTGAATATTAGATCAATGTTAAAGAATTTTTCCCAATTAGAATATATTATTGCTAACTGCCCTCAAATTGTTCATATAGTAGTCGTCACAGAAGCAAACATCTCTGACAGAACAAAATCATTATTCGAACTAGAGGACTACGATATGCATACACAGTTACGGAACTACAGGAAGGGAGGCGGAGTTGTGTTATATGTTCACAAAAGTGTATGTTTCGATAGGCAACCAATAAGTACACGGAACTTTGAGTGCATTGCAGGTGAGCTAAAAATGATCCATGGTTCAACAATAGCTTTGTGTGCCTTGTATAGACCCCCCGATCTGGACAGGACCCAATTTGTAGCGGAACTAGTGCGCATAACAAAACAACTTCCACATAAAAATAGCTTAATAATTCTAGGGGATATGAACATTGACATAAAACAACATTCATCTATAGCTAAGCTGTATACTAATTCACTAGGAGAGCTAGGCCTGGAATCGGGAATCAGTCAATATACTCGGATAGAAAAAAAGAGTGAGTGTATCACAAAAACATGTATAGATCATATATATATACGTAATATTGGCCAGCAAGCGGTGCACACAGCTGTTGTAAACAACGCACTCGCCGACCACTTCATAACCGGTTGCGCGCTAGTCGACAATACACTTGTCAACAAAAATAATCAATATAAAATTGTTACGAAATTAGATAATGACAAGGTACGTAGTGAGTTATGCAAAATAAACTGGAATTTGGCTATGGAGTACGATAACCCAACAGATGTATTGAGCTACATATTAGACAAATTCTCATATGTTTATAAAAAGTGTACATATAAGGAAAAAATTAAAGAAGGTAGAAGGCAAAATTGTAAGTGGATTAGTGATACAATAGTAAAGATGTGTAAAAAACGAGATGAATTATTGAATATCTGGATTAAAGATCAAAGTAATATGCAAAATAGATTATTGTATAATAGGTATAGAAATTTAACGAACAAACATATAAATAATGTAAAAAATAACTATTTCTTGACAGAGATACAGAGTAATTTTCATAATTCTCGCAAAGTTTGGCAAATCATAAACGGGTTGAGCGGTAAAATAAATAACTCCATTGATAACATAATTATAAAATATTTTAAAGCATCGCCCGATGTAATTACAAACAAATTTGCTTATGAATTTCAAAGTAACGTGAATGAATTGTGTATGCAGTGTAACACGCCAATTCTCAATCCTGTCACTTATAGTAAGGAGTGCAATGTATCAATAAGGATACATAAAGCTACAAGCGATGTAATCTTTTCTATTATAAAACACTTAAATGCCAAAAAATGCCCAGGTTTCGATGGTATAAGAGTGCAAGATTTACAACATATTATCAATGATATTACCCCTATCATTACACACTTAATTAACACATGCATTGCCACATCCGTATACCCTGATCAATTAAAAATCGGAATAATAAGACCTATTCACAAAAATGGTTCATACTCAAATACAAACAACTACAGGCCAATTACTATATTGTCATGTATAGATAAAATAATTGAGAGATATTTAGGCCAGGAGATATGTAGGTTTTTGAAAGAAAATAGTATAATTAATGTAAAACAATTTGGTTTCCAAAAAAATAAAAGCACGTCTGAGTTACTATCCAAGTTTAGCAATGAGATCAACGGGTATCTGGACAACCGTGAACACGTACTAGTTGTCTTCATTGACTTTAGTAAGGCATTTGATTTATTAGATTATAAAACCTTATTTACTAAATTAAAGCAAAATGGTATACGGGGACCTTTAGTGAAGTGGTTTGAAAACTATCATAGTAATCGTTACACCGCAGTAAGTGTCGCTGGCTCTCTAAGTGACATGATTCTAACCCACAAAGGCACGGCACAAGGTTCGATTCTCGGGCCGACCGAATACTTGTTATATGTGAACGACATGTGTAATATATTCACTGAGGGATCAGTTTATCAGTTTGCTGATGACACATGCTTGATATCTGCTCATAAAGACCTACGTGAGGCGCAGAGGATTATGCAGCGCAACTTTGACCTATTGTGTGGTTGGGCCCACGATGTGGGTCTAGTGATTAATGCAACTAAAACAAAAATGATGCATATACATTCACCTTACTTGACATCGCTCTGTGAGCCAGTCATTGTTGCTCATGAGCACTCGTGCTTACACCAGACGGGAACGCTGTGCAAGTGCCAACCACTAGAGTTAGTGTCTCAGCATACGTATCTGGGCCTTACTATAGATAGTAAATTCCACTGGGGGCCTCATATTAATAGTGTATGTGGTAAACTAAGATCTGTTCTATCCAAATTATATGTGTTAAAGTATAAATTACCGTATAAAACACTTAGAATCATGTACCTCGCACTTGCCGACTCCGTGATTAGCTACGGACTAGGTAGTTACGGGCGCACATACAGGACCTACCTCGAAAACATTTATAACATACAATTAAGCATCTTAAAAACAATAGTACCTAGAAAAACTAAATTAAAATTTAAAGAAGACGAATGTGGCCTATTTAAACACTGTCAAATATTAAATGTTTTCGATAAAGTGAGCGTATGTGTACTGAGTGAGGAATACCACAACCTTGCTAAATTAAAGAAAAATATAAGATTGGAGTCATTACGTCACTTGTCAAACTTACCTACTTATAGAATACCTAAGCGTACTAATGTATATGGGACGCGGACGTGGGAACACATGCTGCCCCGTATATTGAACAACATACCTATCGAAACCTGTAGCAAGATGAATAAAAAAAATTGTAAAACTGTTTTGACAAACTATTTACTGTCAAGCTGATACTCAACTATATATATATCTAAGATTTCTTCATCTGAGATATATGTATATATAAATATATATATAGTATATAATAATATTTATTGTTTATACATAAGTAATTTATTTGTAACCGAGTGATGTCTGGTATACCACGGATAAACTCTTGATGGTTTGTGTGGTATATAATGGATAACTGTATGCATGTATGAATTTTAGATTAGACAATAAATGGAAAAAAAAAAAAAAAAAAAAGACTTTGCATAGACTACAGGCTTATTAACAGGAAGATTGTTAGGGATGAGTATCCTCTCCCATTAATAGAAGATTTGATCGACAAACTGCAGGCAGCCAAAGTATACAGTGTGATCGATTTGAAAGATGGATTTTTTCATTTAAAGGTCGAGTCATCATCTATTAAGTTCACAGCATTTGTTACTCACCAGGGACAGTACGAATTCTTACGTGCTCCCTTTGGATTGTCAATATGCCCAAAGTATTTTATGAGATTTGTGTCAATCATCTTCATGAAAATGATTGCCGAGAACAAACTCGTCATATTTATCGATGATTTATTAATTCCAGCTTCTGATGAGCAGGAAGGTATTGACCGACTTAAAGAAGTGTTAGCTGTGGCAGAGGAGTATGGACTAAAAATTAACTGGAAAAAGGCAAAGCTATTAAGCCGTCAAGTAGAATATCTTGGACATGTGATTGGAAATGGGGAAGTGCGACCCTCACCTGACAAGACAGATGCTGTTATGAAGTATCCGGAACCTCGAACATTAAAGCAGTTGCATAGCTTTGTGGGACTGACGTCCTATTTTCGTAAGTATATAGAAAACTTTGCTCAGATTGCCAGACCTTTGACCGAGTTGTTAAAGAAAGATAAGGAATTTGAGTTTGGTCCGGAACAAAGATTCGCATTCAACATGTTGAAGGGAAAGCTAAGCGGTCCACCAGTTCTAAAGATATTTAAATTAGGATTACCAATAGAACTACATACTGATGCTTCGAGTATTGCATATTCAGCAATTCTCCTACAAAGATATGATGACGGGCTTCACCCAGTTCATTATATGAGCAAAAAAACGAATGATGCAGAGAGAAAGTACTCTAGTTATGAGTTGGAAGCTCTAGCTATAGTAGAAGGAGTTAAGAAGTTCCGACACTACTTGTATGGGTCACATTTTAAAATTGTTACAGATTGTCAAGCGTTCGAGTTAACGTTAAAGAAGAAAGATTTAACAACCAGAGTGGCAAGATGGGTCTTGCTATTGGATGAATATGATTTTAAAATTGAGCATCGACCAGGTAACAAGATGAAGCATACAGATGCATTAAGCCGCATAGCATGTGTAACCACCACTGAGACTAATGTCAGCAACCAGATTAGACAAGCACAGCTACAGGACGACGGACTGAATGCAATTATAAATATACTTCAGAATAGACCGTATAAGGACTACATGCTGGATAACGGTTTACTGTACAAAGGGGAACGTAAATGTTTAGTAATACCCAGAAGTATGGAATATGACATTATTAAAAAAGTACATGAGCGAGGACATTTTGGTAAGAAAAAGATGTTAGAGTTGCTAAATAAAGATTACTTCATGAAAAATATAAATAAGAAGATTGAAGACTTCATTGTGGGTTGCATTCCATGCCTTTTAGCAACAAAAAAGGAAGGTAAACAGGAAGCATTTCTAAATAGCATTGAAAAAGGTGCTTTACCATTGGATACTCTGCACTGTGACCATATTGGGCCATTTCTGGAGACTAAAAAGAAGTATAACTACATATTAACAGTCATAGACGGCTTTACAAAGTTTGTTTGGCTTTTTCCAACTAAAGGTACTACGAGTACTGAAACAATTAATAAGCTATTAATTCTGCAGCAGACTTTCGGTAATGCACGCCGTTATGTTACAGATAGAGGAACCTGCTTCACCAGTCGTGACTTCAAAGAGTATTGTGATAGTGAAGGCATACAACATGTGTTGATAACTACTGGAGTTCCACGAGCAAATGGTCAAGTTGAGAGAGTTCATCGAATTTTGATCTCAGTTCTTGTAAAGATGACAATTTCAGAGCCAGGACTATGGTATAAGCATGTTGGCCGGGTACAGATAGCTCTGAACAGCACGTTTCAAAGGAGTATAAGTACCAGTCCTTTCGAGTTACTTATTGGCACAAAAATGAGATGCAAAGAAGATATACAGATCTACGATTTAATATTGCATGAAGAAAGAGAAAGTTTCAGTCAAGAAAGAGAAGACCTCCGGCGGCAAGCTAAACAGCAAATTATTGAAATTCAAGAAGAAAATCAACAGTATTTTAATAAGAAAAGAAAAGAAAGTCTAAAATACAAAGAAGGCGATACTGTGGCCATAAAGAGAACGCAATTCGGTACGAGCATGAAACTCAAGCCTAAATATCTAGGACCATATCGCGTAACAAAGGTGAAACGGAACGATCGTTACAATGTTGAAAAGTTGGATTTATCTAAGGAGGGTCCTATAAATACAAGTAGCTCCGCTGACTACATGAAACCATGGCCTATGTTTGAGACTGAAGAAGTTCTAGGTGAATAAATAGGGTTCTAGCATTAGAGTTGAATGAAAGTATGATAGTGTGATAGGAATAGTTTTTATTATATAACTTAGTTTTTAGTTTTTTTATTAAGTGAATGTAGCATGTTGAAAGGCTGAGGCCAGCCTTTGTTTCAGGATGGCCGAATGTAGGATGTGTGAAATGAAACGTGAAGTGTGTGTGAGCGAGACGAAGGGGTGGGAGCGAGAGGAGGAAGAAGAAAGGAAGATGGAGGATTGTGGCGCGCGTTGAAGGGTGGAAAAGTTTGTGTAAAATTGGATTAAAGCAGATTAAAGAGATTTTAACCGAAATTGTGTACATAAATTCTATTTTGACCAACAAATCCCACATTTATGCAATGACAATTAATAAATCTCATCGTCAGACTTTCCGTGTTGCTGGAGTAGATCTTAGTCTCAGATGTTTTTCACATGGGCAGTTGTACGTCGCTTTTTCCTGGGTAGTTCCACAAATCTTTATGCATACGTACCGGAAGCGTCCACTTTGAACAAATGTAAACAAGTGTAGTGACGATGCAAAACAAAAATTACTCTTCGGTCTTAAATAGATTTTTAAAAGGCAGCGTCATATTTATTTATTAAATTGTAGTTTAATAGTCTATAGTTAAAAAAAATACATTATTGTAAAAGGAGATCCACGCGGACGAAGTCGCGGGCACAGCTTTAAACAATAAGATATTATGTCGCATGCCTGCCTGGTCAAAGTATAGAATATTGCTTCATTCATCGGGTGGTGAAACGACTACTTACCGAATCAAATTTTTTGCAGAATTTCTACTGTATTATGATTAATTATGAATTTAAGATAAAGTTCAAGCTTGACAACCAAAAACGATATTTCTGTAATGGCGCTGGTCACATGAGACGCGTGACGTCACACTCTAGAAACAACAAAACAAAACAGCGCGGTTTAAGTTAATTTTATCAGTTTTCTCCAATTTCATATTAATTAAAATGTCGAATAAATGGTTTGTAGTGCCACAGTGAACAAATCTATACATCTATAGGTACAAATAAATAAAATTGGAGTGTCTCTTTGTAATATCAAAATAACCGCTTTTTACTAAATGCATATGTATGTATACACGGTACATATACCAAAAATGTAGTTAAAAATTTTTTTGTCTGTCTGTCTGTCTGTTTGTCTGTTTGTTCCGGGTATTCTCTGGAACGGCTGGACCGATTTTGACGGGACTTTCACTGGCAGGTAGCTGGATCATCATCCAGGGAGTAACTTAGGCCACTTTATTTAGACTAACTTTGTCCCGCGAAATGTATGTATAATAAATAAATAATAAATATTTTGGACATCTATCACACAACGCCATCTAGTCCCAAGCTAAGCAGAGCTTGTATTATGGGTACTAGACAACTGATACAAATACATATATACTTTTCTTTTGTAATTACATACATATTATACATAGAAAACACCCAAACTCCGAAACAAATATTTGTAGATCATACAAACATTTGGTCCGACCCGGGAATCGAACCCGAGACCTCACGATCAGCAGTCGCATACGCCAACCGCAAGACCAACGAGGCAGTCATGTATGCGCGTAACTTTCGATCGGCTACACCAAATTATATTTTTTTTTATGTGTTAGTTATTCTTAGGAGAAGGTTTGTGTACAAGAAAAAATTAAAAATAAAGGAAAAAGTTTTTTTGTCCGTGACTACACCCTACCCATGGGTAGCTGGTGACGAAAGAAAAATATGGTGGTACGAAGTTCGTCGGGTCAGATAACATCTTTAAATACCACGCTTTGTACTATTTCAAAATGTAACCTAAAAGCATTGAGATATACCTACCTACATAAAGTAAATTAGATTTTACAAAAATAATGAATGAATTTTTCCAGAGGTTATTACAGAAACAATTTTTATGTTGTACTTATGCAAGTGCAACATAGCTGCTTTAACATTTTTCAGTTCTGCAGCATAGTTATCAATGTTATAATTATGTACTAGCTGAACCCCGCGGTGTTACCCGCAGTTATTGTTGTACCACGAGTAACGCCGCGGGACAAAGTTAGTCTAAAAAAAGTAGCCTAAGTTACTTCCTGGATCATCAGCTACCTGCCAGTGAAAGTTCCGTCAAAATCCGTCCAGCCGTTCCAGAGATTACCCGGAAGAAACAAACAGACAGACAAAAACATTTTTAACTACATTTTTGGTATATGTACCGTGTATATATATACATAGGCATTTAGTAAAAAGCGGTTATTTTAATATTCAAACACACTCCAATTTTATTTATTTGAATAGATAGAAAAGTGCAACCATAAAAGCGTCATCTTATGTAGGTTGCTGTTATCGGCACGCACAAAATTTGGTTCCTTTTTGTTTCGAACCACTTATTAAATAGTTTATTAAAAAAAGTCCTGCAGAAATAGCTCACAGATCGATTATTACCACTCCGAAAACATAAAACGCAAACAATATTCAATAGAGGAATCTTTCGTTTATTAGCATGTGACGTCACCAGAGTTGCAACCAATCACAAGACGTTTATGTCGAAGACAAAATTTCAAAAAAATTGATAGTTTTATTTCGTGCAATCTGCGAGAAACTTAAATTATTTTGTTTGATTTATAGTGAAATATGTCTTTTTAGACTATTATCTTAAAGGATGACCAAAATCCATAGTTTATTTCCCTTTCCGCTTTAAACGCGTGCAGTTTTTAGTGAGTCTGTGAGTCTATGCTTTGCGATGACGATAAACAAGACATAAGGTCAGACGTTGCGCACCGCAGGCATAGACGAACTGTTTCAGCAACGGAAAGCTCTATGTGGCTCTGTCGAGGATGAGCGACAATGCTAATATGTTCGTATATTGTTCCAATGGCATTACACATAACATAGTATACAGCGAAGCTCTTTAAATAAAGGTAACACTGTCACAATATGTGGACATATCAGTGAAATTGCACGCAAAAACTACTGAACGGATTTGAATGACACTACAGGAATTTAACTTATACATCAGAATAACACATAGGCTACAAATAATAAAGATATTGTGTGAATTCTCTAAAATATGACGATAAGTGTCAAGTAGGTAGTAGAAAAAATCTACCATCTATACTGAGCTATACTGGCGTGCGCCGCCAAAATCACTAAAGTTTTACATATGTAATGTTTGATGGAAATGTTTATCTTAAAAGCTGTTATAGTTAAAATGTGTAAGCCATTAAAGCCAACATAGTGAACCATAACTACAATAAAAATTAATGATTTATTTCAAATGGACATTTGGTATGGTAGTATTAAGTTGATTCCTAAATGAAAATGGACACATTTATCGCTTCTGGTATTTAAAGTAGATAAAATATATCTTTCGCGCTACATCATTTGGACAAATAAATATTTATGCAAATAAATATTTATACAAATAAATACAAATAAATAAATATTAAAATTAATAGTTGCGATAATGACAAACCGAGTGCGCGATATTACCACGGAGCAAATACAAAGGATATAACGATGGCGGTTGGCGCGGGGAATAGGTTGCTCATCGCTGAGTGTACAACCCGAACGCGGGTAGGTAGGTAGACGCGTGAGGGCAGACGTCGATGATGGTTGTTTCCGTTTTGCGAATTTTGAAGACATTTACGATTAGCTAAAAACGTATTTTACTTAAAGTGATATAGGACTAAGGTTAAGTATTGACAGTTTTTTTTTAGAAGTTACACGTACAAAATTCCACGTACAAACTTCATTTTTATTTTAATTAGTATAGATTACGTAGCTGTAATTATACCGAATTACTTCGTTTTTATTTTAATTACATTACATAGGTTGTAGGTAGGTGAGTTGTCATTGTCAGGCTGTTATATTTTTCAAATGCGACTAGCACCAAATATATTATATGTTAAATTATACATGGTATTGTTTTTGTTTGTTTAACCGTTTTTATCATCAATTACACTAACATTATAAAGGTGAAAGTTTGTAAGTGTGTATGTTAGTTACTCTTTCACGCAAAAACTACTAAACGGACTTGGATGAAACTTTACAGTGAAATCGCTTATACATCAGAATAACACATAGACTACTATTTGCCACGATAACCGACATACACGCGGGCGGAGCCGCGGGCAACAGCTAGTAAGCTATATAGCTGTAAAGTTTCATTCAAATCCGTTCAGTAGTTTTTGCGTAAAAGAGTTACAAACATCCATCCATCCACCCATACTTAAAAACTTCCGCGTTTATATTGTTAGTATAGATAGAAGGCTTGCCTGAAATAAAATATAGAAATACTACAGACTATTTTCTGTCATGGTAAGATAATATTTTGGACAGAAACAACGCCATCAAGGTTAAAATTAAGTATAGAGCCATGATAGTTAGATTGACTGGTAAAATATTTGTACAGTCTGTGTACAGTAATAGGTTTTATTTTATCCAGTTTTCTAATTAGAAAGGTTTAAAATTATTTATTCGATTGCCTTGGTGGCGCAGTGGTAGCGTATGCGATAGCTGTGATTGATGTCTGGGGTTCGGTTCCCGGGTCGGATCAAACGTTTGCATGATCTGCAAATATTTGTTTCGGAGTTTGATGCTTTCTATGTATAATATGTATGTATTTACAAATAACAAGGGAAATGTATCTAAATATTTAATCAGTTGTCTAGTAATGCTTAGCTTGACTCTAGTGTCAAACTAAGCATTACATTATACTACTTGCGTTGTGTGTTAGTTAATAAAGAGTTAATTTTCAAGAAAATCATGCACAATTTTCAATATTAATCGTTATAGCTACACTAGGCAGAGCTTGTAAGAGATGTTGGAATATGTATTATTATTACTATTGTGATAGTTGTCTCATTTAAAGAGTCCCCCTCCCCCACCTTTATTCCATTTATAGAGGTTAAAATTAATAATAATGATACTGCATTTATTTGGTATAATGCACTTACTGCACTCAGCAGTTATTTATCTGTATCTATACTAATATATAAAGCTGAAGGGTTTGTTTTTTTGTTTGAACGCGCTAATCTCAGGAAGTGCTGGTCCGATTTGAAAAATTCTTGCAGTGTTAGATACAAAATTTACCGAGAAAGGTTATAGGCTATATATCATCACGCCAAGATCATTAGGAGCAGGGCACCAATGGATAATGTTTCAAAATCGGGGTAAAATTATCACGCTACGGACAATAGGAGACGAAAACGAGGTTGCGTGGGTCAGCTATTTTTATATATAAAACAAAGACGTGCGAAAGAGATTTGTAAACAAAAGTGTCGAAACCTGTCTCAACCTGATAAAATGTCTTACTTATACAGGGAATTGAGCTACAGAAGCTCAGTTAGAGAAGTAAACATCTAAAATGTTCTAAAAATCAAATCTCATTTAACCAGGTTTGAAAAGCCCCAATATAGCTAATTCTATGAAAAAGTGTCAGGACCTCATAGGAATTCCCAATAATAGAGGTTTGTCATTTATCCAGGTCCCACTCAACCAAGTTTCACTGTATATATACATTTTCAATACAGTTTAAGTGAATTTTGGCAACTGCCATAACTCACACCAGATAGAAGAGTATAAATTTAAAGATAATTCTTATTTGATCCGCTTGAATATGATTAGTTAAAGTCGATTGGACAATGCCAATCATGGCTCCTAAATAATTTAATTATTATCTAATACCTACCATGTCTATGTCTAATTGGACACTACACTAATACAGTTTAAAAAAATATTGGAAATGATTGTAGTTATAAATACTTTTTTCGAAAGAAACCCTAAAACTTTAAAATCCACCTTTAGTAAAAAGTTTTAAAACGCATAATACAGCGAAAAACTCGCGAACGCCGTAATAAATTAAACAGGATTATTTTAATATAACGTTGCTAAATTAATGAACTTTGATTTGCAAAGTTGGCTTACTTTTCACCAAGTTTTAATTAGTATTTTAACTAATATAATTATACAATATGTATGTGAAATGTATTTAGGCCATAACGTTAAGTTGCTTTATTAGCTTGCCAAAGTTACACTACTCTGCCTGATGGAAAGCATAATGCAAGAGTAGTGGTCACCATACTCACAGCAAATACAGGCAGTGCAACAATGCAGCCTATTGAGATGCTTCTGCATCATTGGACCTCCAGTCTCGCACTCACAAAATAAACACGAGAGTACGAATGCTATCATATTTAGATTGACACTCTGTGAGAGGGTAGTACCACCCCGGCCGAGCCAGCCGAGCTGAAATCAGCAGAGCTTTACTACCTTGAAACTTTTGCAGAGTTTCTTGATTTTATTTCCATTGAGATTTCCTGGTTGAAGTTAAGACGACTTATGCTTTTTTCGTCTGTTGTTATATTTATTATGTACAATACTTAAGTATGATGGATTCTTCTTCGTAATATTAATGTAACTGTAATCATCTTTTCCGGTTTTTTGAATAGGATGTTAAAAAAATAACATAACCACAAATGTTATCAAAATAACCGAATTCAAGAACTGGACCTAATTGAAATGGGACCACGTGAGAAGCACATACTTTCAAATTAAAAAGAATCATCAAAATGGTTCACCCATAAGGCATATAACAACCAGGAATATTTTTATCAAAATATTACATTCTACTTACTGATGGACATTGGTCTCTCCCATTCCACGTTACTGCGAACGATAAAATTAATAAAATCTACCTTTTTGATAAAATACATAAAATACCTGAGTACCCACTTTTATTGATTCACTACATATTTATTAATAATTTACATAAAATATTTTGATGATAATAAATAACTGATTGCGATCACGCGCGGCATGCTTAGTAGAATCTGACGTGACTTTAATAAATTAATTAGACCGAACGTGTCTAATAAGTGCTTAGACGGGAATGTTTACCGTATAATTGTACATAAATCATGACTTACAAATAATTCGAGTTGAAGTGACATACGAAAAATCGAGAAAACATTAAAGAGATTCTGATACAGAGAGAGAGGAAGAAAAGCTAAAGTCTTCTCTTAAGATATTAAAACTCTTTTTTAAAGATTTATTAAAGCAGTGCTTCAATGATAAGAAATATCTATTTTACCCGAATACAGCGAAGCGCAATATTTTTGGCAGTCTATGTATGTTTTTGTGCTCACCGTAGCATCTAAACTACTAAACCAAATTTAATTAATGAATTGTCAATAGAACTGTAATAAAATTATTAATTATTTTTACGGGAATAAACGCTATTACTTAGTAAACGCAGACGTTTCGACCAGGTTGCATATTTCATAATAGTAAATCAAGAACTCTTAGTTATATAGTTAATCAGTTCTAATCTAGAATAAGATACAATTGGAGATCACATCATCATCATCATTAAAAAAATACAGAAAGTAATTAAAAACAGTATTAAAAAATGTTGACTTTATGTATGTCCTTAATAATTCATAAATGTATAAATCAAATTAACACTCAATGGAAGATTGAAGTAAAATGCCCATTTGTCCTCCTAAACCCGATTGACCGTCAAAAACGTTTGCCGTGAGGACAGCGCTCCTTTTATGGCACATTAGCGACAAAGAAGGACTATTACGATGGCTGGATCCACGTAACGACTCTCATAGTTCACGCTCAATCGTTGGATTAAGCCGCAATTTGTATCAGTCAGGAACTGTCGCGTTTACCCTATTTAGTAGAGGAGAAACGGGATGAAAAATTCCTTTGTTAACATAACATTCAATCTCCGACAATTTCGGAGCTATCCTTTCGTAAGGCAAGTTTGTTCTATATCTGGTAGCATCTTGTCTTATCTTTTTTCGTCTTGTAATATAGAACACACGTTGTGTATACACATATGATATGTTCTTCTCAATCAGTTCATGTATACTAATAATAAAATAAATTAAAAACATCATGTAAAAAAATTATTTTCTACTTTACAACTATGTGCATACTATTTTTAAATTGGAAAATGAAAAGACAGTTCTTGAAAATATGTATATGTATATACAATGTATACCTCGGTTAACGTGATAAATAGTAGCATATATACTTTGTTAAGAATCAAAGTATCTTCAATCAAAATTTCATTAAAATTGGTTAAACGTTTTAGTCGCGAAGGCGTAACAAATAGAATTACTTTCCCATCAATAAAATTAGTAGAGATTATGGTACCTTATTAACGAAATTGACATTAGTATGAACCCCTAGAAAGGAACAAACTGTGGCATTACTGACAATATATAAATTGGCACTTTTAATTAAGTATTGGGTATCGTTATTGATGTATCTAATGTAATATAATATTCACATAGACATGGTCAATTTTTTTGGTTAGCGTAACAAGGGTTGTTTGCAAATAAACAATGCCATGCTGATATCAGCACGGACGATGGGCTCGCCCGGAGCTGTACTACCCTCTGATAGAAGACCAACTTAAAATGTCAGCATTTGTGTTGTCTTGTTTCGTTGGTGAGTGCGAGATCGGAGATCCAAAGATGCAAAAGTATCTCAATAGGCCACCATAGTGTGGATTACTATTCTGATTGTTGCATTGTCTATGAGTATGAGTATGGTGACTATTCTTGGATGCTCCTGGTGCTTTCGATTAGGCAGAGTCACTTTCGCAGGGTCATTCATAAAAAAGAAACAAATTAATAATAAGCATTGAGAAACTGATGATTTGATGGTTATGACGTCTCGGTCCTTATATTGAACAGACTTCCTTTAAATGGTGCAGTAAAAATTAGGACTCCTGTCCTCTACTGGACGTTACCTACTATTACCCTTAGAAGCTAAAACAGTATCCGTACAGTATATTTATAACGATGTAAATATCTACTAAAAAGATTTCAATTATAAAAAAAAAACATCCATTTCAAGTGGCGGTACCAAATAAATAGATAGACCATTTTTCATAAACTATAAACATTCAATTATCCTGTATGTATTCTTTATCATAAAATGATATCTAAAATTTTTATGATCGCTCACATACAGGGCTGACATATTTGACCCGGACCGACCAATCGATTGGACCGCAATGGACGTTCAAATTTCACGACCCATGTCACGTACAGTAGACAGAATAAGTGCGCGCCGTGATTTTCATTATCCCCTTATACTTCGATGTTGATTTTTTTTGCTTTGTGTACTCCAGTTTTTAGTGTTGTTAAATGTTATACTTGACGCGTGACGTGGTTATAATATTTTATTAGAAAACTTTTTTCTCTTTACGATTGCTTATATTTCTACGTAGTGATACTATGGTGTTAATATTCTATTGTGTGGTTTCATATTTTCAAATACGATTGCCAAAGTCATTTTGACAGAGAATTATTATGTTCCATTTTTCAAAATTTATTTTATTACGCGGCTTATAACAAAAATACAAGTCTTCTGTTCATACAAGTTATGAAGACGAAATATGATAAATATATTGAGTATGATTTTATTTGATTTCCTTCTAACTTTCTTAAAGATATTAGCATAATTTCAATTATTATATAAGAACTCGAAATAAGACAGGGAACATATATGACGAAAGTTTCACGAAATCTTAGGAAGTATACAATTATTGAATTTCTGTTAAGTATCTGACAGAATACAATTACGTATTATTTATTTGTTTAGCCCTAAGATGCACACGGTATAACAATTAATCCTGCTAATAATGCTACTGTTTCTAATTAATAATAATAAATAAGTCTATATTAAATAATTATATTATTTATTTTTGAAACTGCCCCGTTGGTCTAGTGGTTAGCATAAGTGACAGCTGATCAAGAGGTCTCGAGTTCGATTCCCGGGTCGGTCTGCTGTTGGGTTTTTCTAACAAGAAATTCTTAATAGAATCCCGGAGTATGACAGATGGCGGTGATTCCCGCCCGTGTCTCGGAGAGCACGTTAAGCCGTTGGTCCCGGTTGTCATGTACATCAATTGCAATCGTTATTGGGCAGTCAGTGCCCTCAAATATACTGACAATTAGTTCAACCTGCGAATTCAGTTCGCCCTCAGGGTTGCGGAGGTCCGATGCCGAAAATTGATATTCAGGTAAAACCGGTGTTACTAATAGCCGACCCCTTCTTGGAAATAATAAAGGCTAGAAAGAAGAAAATTTATGAAATTTAAAATAGTTAAATGCGGTGCTACAATACCTACGAATATGACAATAATTTAAAACTTAAAATAATAAGTATCGGCTATTTTTAAAGGCAACAAATGTGAATTGCGTGCTGTCATTAGGCATTAACTTCAATGACGATTATGGTAATGTGTGTGATTAAATCTGATGATCTGTGTGAGTTGTACTATTTTTACTGTGTACGTTTACTTTTTGTCATAATAAAATTTATACTTTAAACATAGAAAATCAGATTATGAATATTGAAATCCGTAGAAATTATTATAAAGTTTGCCGCTTTGTGGTAAGCCATAATCCGCGAGACAAACGTTTATAGATAGCTTACTTAAAAATCCTAAAACATATTCGATTTATGAGTAGTTCATGACTTAGTTTAAACAAATCTTAAAGCTTTATGTAACATGTTTAGATATAAATATAGTCTTATTTTGAGGGCCTTACAATTTTACGTACAATACGAACATAAAAGTTAACTTAAAAATAAGATTCCTATTTTACGGTTTACGACCACATTTCTCTTTAAAAAATTCTGTGTTTTCAAGACTTCATGTGTTCCTAAAATACATCTTATTTACGACTTGCCTCTTAATCTGATATTAGAAACAATTTTAAACCTGCAAAACATAAAAATAACTCGTAAAGTATTAAATTACCACTAAAAATATATTACACCGCAAACAATTCCATTACATCACTCCCGTGGTGCACATTTTGTGTATTAAATTGAGCATCTATGTACACGTTTAGTGACGAGCGACTGTCCCATCATTACTATCGATTTTTGGTCATTTTTGATACATAGCCGCATGTTTCTTAAAAATCCTATTTATGTTATTATTACAAAAGTGAGTTGGATTGTTTATTGTTTACAAATTGACACCTTAACTATGCAATTGATTATCCGAAAGTGCTCACGCTCAATATAAATTTAAGAAAAAAAAATAGGTTAGCTTTTATCCACAAAACCGTTTCCAATAGATCTATGCACACGAACAAGTGAATAATAGTTAAATGTAGATTCTTATGGTAATGGTATCGAATTTTAATTCTGGATTCGCATAAATTTTATCGTTTCCGTAATTTTCGATCTTCTCTTCATTTAGATATATTTTAATACGATCTCCGTAATGTGAGTTACATTACAAAAAAACGTAGAACGTAACGTAACAGAAAAAAAGTTTATGCTTTTGAAGCACACACTTACACACGCAGTGGAAGTGTATTCTTTATTATCGAGGTCAATGACCTCGATTATCGATGTCGTAGATATCGATGATGAAAAATACACTCTAATGTCGTCATCATGTTAGAACCACTAAAATTGAATTCAATTAATACACTATCGCCACACACATTCCTATATTTTTTTGGATTTCCCTTTACACAGTTCTTCGCCTTACACTCAGCAATAATATTTTATCGATATTGGAAGCCCATCTCTACGATCCAAGTTTAGTCGTGCATCAAATTGAATATATTCATAAAAAGTCGGCTGCTTTTATAGTCGAAGTTGGTTCACTGTTGAAGTTACTGATAGCAGCTGAAGTTACACATTTCAATATTCACTCACTAGGTATTATCATAAAAACGTTTATCAATATAAAATTTCCATCAACATTTAGTTCCTCGTAAATGTTTCGAGAAAATGATGAAGCCGAAAGAAGTCTTTGTTTTCTTAATATTATATGTTTTTTTTTTATTTTTTATAGTCAGCTGGCAAAATGACTCTGTCCTGCCTCATGGAAAGCATGAGCAGAATCCAAGAGTGGTGGTCACCATTCTCATTGCGAATAAGCACAAAGCAGCATGGTACCCGCACTGTGGCGGCTTGGTGAGATGCTTTTTCACGCCCCGCTTAAAGGACCCGGGATCATAGTGGGAAGGAAACATGTATGCTGGTAGTAAGTTCCAGGTTGTGACCGCTCGGCGCAGAAAGGAAGAACCGACGCGATGAGTATGAGAACGCATGTCTACTAATCTACAGCGGTGAAGTGATGTCCTGTGGAGGAAGAGAGAGGGAAGGAATAGTTGAAAGAGCTCTTCAGAAAACTCTCCATGATAAAAGCGAAGGACTGCCATAGAGGCGATATCTCTACGCAACTGCAGAGGCTCAAGGGACTCGGTGGCTACGGGACTGTTGACAATACGGATTGCTCGCCGCTGCAACCGGTTGAGAGCGTCAAACAGGTTCTGTGCGGCACCATCGCAAAGATGAGAACAGTACTTCACGCACGAGCGAACCTGGGTCTTGTAAAGAAGACACAGATGCCCGGGCGAGAAGAACCGTCTCACCTTGTTTAAAACACCTAGTTTACGCGAGGCCGCTTTAGTGACACTCTCAACGCATTCGCGTGGGTTGAGATCTCGGCAGATATCCATGCCCAGGATGTCGAGCCTACCTTGTAGCGGCATTTGAGTGTTCTGAAAAATGGGAGGGGGAAGAAATGGAAACTTTTTTGCAGAAAACGCGCACAGCTGTATTTTTGTTGCGTTAAACTAGAGCAGATTCTCACAGCCCCATTAAGAAATGCGGCCAAGAACGTGGTCGAGTTAAATGACAAGCTCCTGTCATTTTTCCTCAATATCTGCTAGCTTGGCTGTAGGGTGTCAAAAATATCGCCCGTGAACTGTACTGTCGTCCGCATAGCAATGAATGTTGCCAAGGGCTAACATGTCATTGAAATGCAGAAGAAACAGTGTGGGCGACAGGACGGAGCCCTGCGGTACTCCGACGTTAATCGATTAAAAATCGAAAAAATGTTTTAGTTTTATTGGCTATATATAAAAATAAATCGCCGAAATATATGTACGCGCATAACTTCCGATCGACTGCACCAAATTAAAAATTATTTTATATTTGTTCGTTATTGATAGGACAAGGTTTGTGTACTAGAAAAACAAAAGATAACGGGAAAAGTTATTTTTTTTGTCCGCGACTGTACACTGCCTGTGGGAAGCTGAGACAGATATGTAAATATGGCGGTACGAAGTCGCCGGGTCAGCCAGTGCTTGTATAATATACATGGCATATATGTATATATATTTATAGCACACCCTATACCTTTTCTTTGCTAAAAAGACAACTCCTGAACTGGGAATATATTATGTAGTATGGAGGTCTTACAAGTATTCATTAAAATAGATACCAAGAACAGACAGGCTCAGAATAATAATTTGTGTATATATCCACTTCCTACTCTTTCCCATAGTCTTGTCCCATGTAGGAATCGAATCTAGAACACTCAGTGCTGTCGATAGCTGCACCTAAAGATACATTAGGTACTAGGTTACCTCTGAATTTTAAGAATTTAAATGAAAATTGTCCATCACTTAAGGTTTATCGGAAAATATTTAATCATTTCTTTTCTTAATCTCATTTTAGTCATTTTATGTTTTCCATTACTTTAAGCAAAATAATTATGGAGTTTATTAAATTTTATACACTTGCTTTAAACCGTTTATATAGAACACTTTTCTTTGTTTTTATAGAATAGGCGGGCAAACGAGCATTTTATTCATGTAGTGTGGCAGAGGTACGCAGTGCCTACCTTCAGGAGAATCCCTAGAACCTAATAAGTGGCAGGAGCATGCCGATGATCGAGTGTCAATTGTTTTTTTATATATTTACATATACCATAAAACAAACAATTCAAATTGTACAACAAACAACAAATATTCAGAACACAAGTGCTCTTTAACTCTAGAACCCATGATAAGATTTTACTTGTATTATGGGTATTAGAGCTCGACAAGGTAACAACATTGCGTTAAGAATCGACGATGTATAGGAATTAAGACTGAAATTAAGAGACTCGTCACGTTCAAACATAGTGCATTACTAGACAGAGAAGAAAGAAAGAAAAGTATATATTATTTTAAGAGATTTTTAAATTAGATATGTATATATATATATATACACTTCAGTACAGTCTACAGTCACTTGAAAATTTCAGATTGATACAATTTAGGAGATATTATAAATATTTTATTAAACCCACCTTGGGTTTTCTTCGAAAAATGTCTCTCTCACTATTCACGACTTTTCCAAATTTGTTAGGTATGTGCGCAAACTTAATGATGTTATTTTTCTTTTCATCCTACTTTACACTGAAAAAAAAGGAGGATGTTTCCCAATATGTATATATTATGTGTGTTCGCGGATAAGTTCGTCGTTTATAGACCGATTTTGATGATTCTTTTTTTAATGGAAAGAAAATGTCCCAGCCGTGGTACCATGATAAGGACATTAATATCTGATGATGGCATCCAAGAGAAATCGAGTCGAACCTTGAAGTCGGTTTTATTTTTATTAAAATTGTACTTGTCTTTAACTTTTCTAGCCGTGAAGACTAAATCTAAAAATCTAAAGATCTAAAACTCCTGGTATTATTAAAATACTAAAAAAAAGGAGGAGTTTATCAATTTACCTGATATTTTTTTTTATGTTTGTTACCTCGTAACTTTCGGCTCTGAGGGGGGAGCGAAGGGGGCTGGTAGCGCACTTGACGGTGACAGATAGCAATTATGACATTACTCGTCAACTCTTGGTGAGGCGCTACCACAACAAAAAGAGGCTAGTGGATGCACTGCTCAATCGGTTGTTTAGCGTCCCTTCAATGACCCGGGTCTCTGCCATATAGGCAGAGGTGTTCAACCTGCTATTGAGTGTCATTAAGGCATTAGAGGATATGGGTTTGCCGGTTGAAGAGTGTTCAGACATGATATTGTTCATAGTACTGTTCTGGCTGCCAGTGGATGTGCAGACCAGGTTCGAGCAACACCACGGCGCAAGTGCAGACAACCTGCCCACCTCTTCTCAACACATGGAGTTTTTGGAGGAAGATTGTCGAAGGGCAGAGAACATGTGTCCGTTCGCGAAGCCCGCTACGAAACCACAGAAAGTTACTTTGAGCCCACTGAGGCAATCTGTTTCTTCGTGATCAGGGCATGACATTTCATAATTAATTCATAATAAACTAATCAGTGACAGAATATTCATAACATAAACAATGAATTATGTAAATTACCTTACACTACCAATGTTCCCGGACCAATACGACCTTAAAATATTCAAGAAATAAGCTCGCATTAAACTTTATCGACGAATTTTTGTTACTTCGGCTAGCCCTTCTTTTTCTTTAAATTACTCTCGAATCGTCAGATTAGTGAAATATACACTTTTTAGCATGTATACCCTACCTAAAATTTGATTTTTGTTACTAACAAAAATCAATAACCCATAATGTCCCAGTGCTGGGCTCGGGTCTCTTCTCAGAAGAGGATTAAGGCCATATGTCCCCACGGCTAGACAACTTTGTGGCTATATGTTATACTATGTTGTAAGCATCCACTAATGGGTTAAACAGGGATGAACGTTTGTATGGAAGTTTGTTATTTTCAAAGCTAGAAACACGTAATGAAGTATAATCATGCTAGTGTTCAATAGCTGGTAAAAACATAAAAGTAAAGATAACAAAAATCTAAATAATTTGTGTAATTTAAACGCAGTTAGACTTGGACTAGTGATTAAGTCGTCGATTAAAGTTGAACTATTTGATCACAATCACTTGGCATAAATAAATGTTTTATAAGTACGACTTAAATAGCTAAAACATCGTTAAATTTGTTCTTGTATATTTATTTTCAATGAAGTCGACAGTCCTATATTTATTTGGATTTATTTTATTTGTAAGCTACGATTTGTGTCGTGTAAGTAATCATTCGTGTATTATTAGTTGTGTGAGACTGTACATCCAATAGTATTATTTTGCAGCGGTTTTATTATGAACTGAACTGACTCCTTCTATTAAATACACATTTTACCTCTTACAATATTTGCCTCTTTTCTCTGCATAAGAACCTTTCTTGACCCTTTACGAAAATATAAAAAAAAAAACTGAATTGGTAGAGCCGTCCTAAAGTTTCGCGCTTAGCAACACATTTTATTTATTTAAAAAATATTCTCTAGAGTAGAGTTTGGGATATTTCCACAAACATAAACAGCATTGCAATTTTAATATATTGCAAACAAAAAATAAAGTATAATTTTATAGTGTTTCAGGTTACAAATGATACCTGGAATCCCTACATTGGATAAATATGATTCCAATTATGTAGACGATATTATATTAAAAACAAGACGAAATGGAAGAAAAAGTGATTATGCACTCAGCCTTGAATTTTCATCTAAATATGGCATGGGAAACAATAATGTATCGGTAAGATAAAAACACGAAACCTGCCCTTTAACTAAATGAAATTGAATCATATGCACATAAATTTGGTGAAACGGGTGTCATGTACCTCCAACGTGAAAGAAGAATCTTTCGACCAGGCGAGGTGATCATGCTATTCTGTTAGACACAATCCTTCCCCAATGCTAACCACAACGTTACAAACTACATATTACTACTATCGATATAGAGTAATAGTATTTTTTTAAACAGAATACAACTTCACCATACTTCACTCTCATCTAACAATAAGTTACCTACTGAACTACGAAGGAACTGTTTAATTCTACATCTTGTAATTATTGTACTCTCGAAGATTAGTCCATAATACTATTTCCTAACAACCCCAACCAAATCTTGGGAATAATAGAGGCTAGGAAGATGATGACTATTTCCTAACAACAACGTTATGTTATTAAAAATCCTTATATTAATTTTGTTTTGAAATTTACTTCACACATAAAAAAAAAATTTGTTTCATTATATTTTTATTTATACACTATTTGTAAAATAAAGATTTTCAATAAATAAAATTTTAAGAATGGGGATGTAGAGTTATAACACAAAATATTTCCTTTTATTTCTGTAAACATACTTTGATTTCTCACGGAAAATAAAGTTTAAAGAAATATTTTGTAATTTTAATAATTTTTTTTACAGCTACACTTCATCTTTTATGAGTACCTCTCTAATGAGTACAGACCATCATTTGTTGAGATGCACTACAAATTCTGCGACCTAGTACTCAAAGACATTATTTTTGGACCAATGATTAGAAGAAGTGGAATCAGCGTCTGTCCGTTACCCGCGGTAAATTTCAAGATTTTTTCTTCTTATCACTTTTATGACCTGTTTCAAACTATCCGAGTCTAAGGCAGTTCATTCAGCAGTTGCCAGAAAAAAAATTCTAAATTACAACTAGTTAACGTCCATTTTTTCACTCGTTAATTTTGTTTAACCATTCTTAGAACCACCATTTTGTTGTATTCACCTTGTGATCTTTATCATTATGATTATAAACAAGCAGACCAGGCGAACTTCGTACCGCCACATTTTTTTTGTTAATATGTTCTACATTTGTGAAAAACTTGTTTTAGTAATTATGCTCACATCGGCTTCCTACAGGTAGTGTATAGACCTTGGCGACCGCCTTGGCGCACACCTTTTTCGAAGGAGAATGGTTTTGAGCGGCTTTCGGGGAATTTATAGGCTTTCTCAACGATCTGCCTAAGGTTGAGTAGTTGTTCTCTGGTGCCCTTGCTTGAACCCTGCTTGTTCCGGTGGTATTTGCCAATCCAGAAAGTGGCGGATGCGGGGATTAATTATGTGGCGGAGAACTTTGCTGGCGTCTGAGATTAAGGCAAGAGTACGATAGTTGTCACATTGCTTCGTGAAGCCCTCTTTTTGTGAATGGAAACAATAACTGCTTCCGTTCAGTCGCGTAGCCATATGCTAGTACGCCATATATTGATACAAATACCATGCAATAGGTCGATGCCCATTTCTCCGAGAGTGATAAGAGTTTCGGATGTAATTTGATCTGGCCCAAGGGCGTTCCTGGCCTTAAGCGTTCCGACGAAGCAGCCGTCGTGTATCCAGGCTCAAAGTTGCACCAGCAGGGGAGGGCAGAGGCAAGATCCACCATCACTCTTATAGAGTTGATCGCAATAGAACCGCCATCTTTCTGCAATATCTACCAGGTTATGTAGTGGCTGGCCGTTTTTATCGTTTATTATCCACGTTTTAAATTTTTTGGACAGATAGCGCACTTTTTTGAAGAGAATAGCGGAGTGAGCTTGGAGTGAGTGTTTCTCCAGACCTTTACAAATTGATCCTATGAAGTTGTTCTTGTCTCTGCGGCACTCAGTTTGTATGACTTTCTATAGCTCTCGTACGTTGTTTTTATTTATTTAAGTTACTTCTTATAACATCAGCTATCTGCCAATGAAAATCTCTTTAAAATAGGTCACAGAGAGATAGTAAAAAATAATTAATGGCTGAGCAGAATCCAAGAGTGGTTGTCACCGTACTCATTGCGAATGCAAACAATGCCACAATGTAGCATGGTGACCCACACTATGGCGGTCTAGTGATGCTTCTGCATCATTGGACCTGCATCATCTTAGTTAAAAAAAGTTTCCTAAAAGCTAAATCTATACTAATATAATAAAGCTGAAGAGTTTGTTTGTTTGTTTGTTTGAACGCGCTAATCTCAGGAACTGCTGGTCCGATTTTAAAAATTCTTTAGGTGTTGGATAGTCCATTTATCGAGGAAGGCTATAGAATATATATCATCACGCTACTACTAAAAAGAGTGGAGCAACAATAAAGAATGTTTCAAAATTAACACGCTACAGGCAATAGGAGACGCAAACGGAGTTGCGTGGGTCGGCTAGTGTTGCTATAAAGTGGTAACTGGATAGTGACGTCACACCGTGTGGCAGAGTTTTTCAAATCGGATCATTGGTTCCTGAGATTAGCGTGTTCAAACAAACAAACAAACTCTTCAGCTTTATATATTAGTATAGATTGTAATCTATACTAATATATAAAGCTGAAGAGTTTGTTTGTTTGGTCATTTCCTGTAGGAAATGACCAAAACTGGCGATAGCGATGATGACATCATGTCGGTTTCTCTTTCGTCTCGGAATGCCATACCTGGCGAAGTATTACACCATGATTTTCAGGAGAGGGATCCATCAGTGTACTGTTAAAGGCGTTAATGTGATTTAAAAACTTTATTACACGTAAATTAACCTACAATGATTGAATTATGTTCGTAATAGTTAATCACTTTCTTGAACAACCAGTAGAAGATGGCGCCGTAAACTATGAACTGGAAGACTTTGTCCACTATAACCATTCTGAAAAATTCAAAAAATATATCGCACAGGTGTCGATGAGCCTCTCGATTTTAAGTCTTTCCTCTACAAGAAGAGCCTTGATGTGTGATTGCGTAGCTAGCATGATTTTTGGAGACTTTCGGTCGAGATCTCATTGCTGCCTTCAGTACATTGTGGATGTGATTTTTGAAGTATTCACACTGCGTGTTTGATAATAGGTTGATAATGCGTTCTAGATGCCTTCAATCGAAGAGTAAAGTTGGTAACAAGCAGGTTGTGATCGGACCCTTACTCGGCACCTGGGAAGGTTTTGACATTAGTCACAGACGACTTCCACCACGACTGTATTAAGATGAAGTTAATTTGGTTTCTGTAACTGTGACAGGGAGATTACCAGGTGTACCGGCGCCGAGTATGATACTGGAAACAGGTGTTTGTAATAGCGAGTCCGCTACCAAAGCAGAATTTCAGCAGTCGCTGTCCGCGATCTTTTCTTGTGCCGATTCCATGCCTGCCAACTATGTTCCTGATGTGGTCGTCCGAGGCTGTGCACCCTATCTTGGCATTCCAGTCTCCCAGTATCATCACTATTTCACGGGAAGATATAGTCCTTAGAGTAACTTCAACGGCTCGATAGAAGCTGTCAATGTCATCTTCAGAGTAAGATGAAGTCGGCGCATATACTTCAAGTATATTCAAGACGCACGGCTTGATGGTGATGATTCTGTCTGAGACGGGGTTGTAAACCAAGACGTATTTATTGAATTCAGCTGGTATCAGGACCATGCTCGACCAGTCAGAACCAGAGAACTAAAATGTGGCACTGGTACTGTAGCATACTTCACACCACTCGGCCCGGAAACCTGGTGCCACCGGTGGTTAGCGGATCATCCAACAGTCGTTCGTTCTAATTATTGTCCAACATAAAGGTTTTCGTGGGGTCGTAATAATGGTGGGTCCCAGGGTCCTTCCATATCAGTATATTGGGGTATTTAATCTCCCAGGCCACTGGGTGCCACTTTGTGACGCTGGGTGGTTGCGGTTGGAGTCAGGATATTTACCGCCGCCCGATATTTGGCGTTGGCCTTTTTTACGGTGGAATCAGGGCCTTCTCCACTACAACCGTCCTCCTTTTGCAGACGGGCTTGAGATCACCACCATCCTAGGCGGAGTTAATAAAGCTAATAAAGTTTATTATAGTTAAATTACTAAACAATTTATTTTAGGGAAGACACCATTTGATGAATATGACATTCAACGAAGAATTCCCCTCCGTTTGGCCATTCGAAAAGGGAAAGCTTGAATTCATTGCGAAAAATGAACCCAGCGGGAAAGAATTCGCCAGAGCCAACGTTCTACTATCATTCAAAATGATTAAAACATGATTTATTTTGTTTATCTGTAAAATTATTATGTGAAATTATTAAATTACATAAGTAAATTATTCAAACGATTCAAGCGACGATGACAAAAAAAAGATGTTTTGAATAGGCAAAAAAATGACAATAAACTGTGCTGAACAATATTTTAATATTTTATGTCCAATTACCACTCCCAAATTATAATCCAAAACTTACAGAGTAATAGTCATAAGCATATGCGACAGCCAACTGCTACATGGGCTGTTTCAACTTTTTAAAATATCTCCCTCCAATCCTTATGCATAGATGAACAAGCTTTGAAAACATTTTGAAAACGTATCTTGCGGGACGTCAAAAACTAACCGCCGAGATTCTTCGACTCATTCGAACTTCGAATTCATTGCAAAACTCGAACCTGGCGCACGAGAATTTGTAAGAGGGTACGTCACACTATCATTAAAAATGATTAAATAATCATTTGTTTTGTTTGTACTACCTACTGAAAAAGTCCTTGATAGTCTAATTATGAAGTCATCTGTCAAATGCTAACATATTTCGATACAACAATAAGTACGAATAATAACTACAGACTTCATATCGTATCATAAGATAGAGACATTATTGGGTTGATAAATTTATGTCAGATACACATAAACGTATAGGCAATTTTATCTTTCAAACAGTGTTTTATGGTAGATAACTATTTGTCACTTTATTAGAAACTGGTTTTTATTATGTGATATAGGAATATTATTATGTGAACTTAAAAAATACACATGTATCTAGTAGTAGTAATCAATTATATTAAAAATAAAAGATATTAAACAATAAAATAATATTTTACTAATTATTTTACCCAATGTTTGATCCTGGTAGAAAGTAAGAGATATTAGCAAAAAATACTAATATCTGTTGGAAATAGCTGGATGCTCTGGATTCCACTCTCGCAAGCATTGGAACTTAGAGTTAAAGTTTAAAATCTCTGAGGATATTTTACATCTTCACTAAGAAAAAATGACAGCTCTTCCAAAGTAAGACGAAAGCAAAAAAAATAACTACTGCAGATGATGTGATGTGCAATTAATTTCGCAGAATGCTTTTCAATACAAATAAATAAAATTGGAGTGTCTGTTTGTAATATTAAAATAACAGCTTTTTAATCAATGCATATGTATGTATACATGATACATAAACCAAAAATGTGGTTAAAAAAATTTTTGTCTGTCTGTCTGTCTGTCCGTCTGTCTGTCTGTCTGTCTGTTTGTTCCGGGTAATCTCTGGAACGGCTGGACGGATTTTGACGGGACTTTCACTGGCAGGTAGCTGATGATCCATTCAGGGAGTAACTTAGGCTACTTTTTTTAAACTAACTTTGTCCCGCGGCGTCACTCGCGGTACAACAATAACCGCGGGTAACACCGCGGGGTTCAGCTAGTCTTCAATATAGTTAAATAATAGATAATGCCCAAATGTGAAGATTAAAGGATATTGGCAGGTTTGTATGGGATTTTTGTACCTGGCATACCTCACGGTAGCAGCATTTTAAATGCCCAGATTTTTACAACATTGCGTTAAAAAGTTACATAATTTAGTTTTTAGTTTACAATACAATGAAATACATGGATCACAAATGAGTTGTCATTATTGTCAAAAAGATGGCGTAATATAATATTTTTGAACTTTCGCGTACGATTCTCTTGATCCTTCAATAAAATGTTCTTAAATTAAATTCACCCATAAGCTCATTCAAAAATATCGATTTAAATATTTTATCGTTTTTTTATGTATTATATATTTTAAAATAATGTTAAATAGATAATTCTCTAAACGTGTTCTATGAGAAATATGAGGAAATTAAAAAAAAAAAATAAGTGAGAGAATGACGACTAAGGTGAGGAAATGACCATTATAGGCAATTCGAGAACCTTTGTAAAGTAAATTATTCTTTTTTTAAAATTAATCTTTTTATTTAACAATCGGTAGCACGGTAACAAATTTGAAAATAGAGATTAACGATCGCGAGCTCCTGCTAGATCCGATTCAGGATTGTTGGCTAGCGAGCCTATGCATAGGCGCTAGACTAAAACCTAATAATTGTATCATGTGTCGTGAGTGAGCGTCGAAAGAATAATCCGGAGCAGTACCGGTATAACTTCATTCATTCGAAAGCCTACTGGTGTATTGGAAATCATACATAACTGGAAAGCTAGGCACTACGATCAACCACGTCATGTAATAGTCAATGTGGACGCCTTGAGCAAGAATGCATTACTACACAGCTCTAACAACAAAGACTCTCAAAGTACTCTTGCGGCATTAAAAACGAAAAAAAATAAAAAATAAAACCTGTTTTGTAAATCGACTCAGATCATTTATCGATAGTACCAAGTCCAATCGATAGTGGTCGAGTTGAGAAGGTGGTGGGCAACGCTCAAAAATGCTTTAGTTATGATAAATAGTTGTGAGACTGAAAATTGGCATGCAGCTTAACTGTACACCGCAAAAAGAAACCTACTGGCTTATTTTTTTTTTTTTTACTTTTTTTTATGTGTACGCGGATAACTTCGTCGTTTATGAACCGATTTTGATGATTCTTTCAGTGGAAAGGAGATGTCCCAACGGTGGTATGATAAGATAATCATTAAGATCTGATGATGGCATCCAAGAGAAATCGAGTCGAACCTTGAAGTCGGTTTTATTTTTGATAAAATTGTACCGGTTATTACTTAGACTCCGAAGCTATTTGCTTTAGTTTTGTGGTTCGTACCAGTATTTAGATTTTTTTTCGTAAAAACTTTAAAACTACACAAACATTGCGACGACTTCAATTAAAAATATGTACAACCTCAAAAATATATTACAATTATATTGAAATATTACCTAAACCCCGCGGTGTTACCCGCGGTTATTGTCGTACTGCGGGAAACACCGCAGGACAAACCTAGTCTATAAAATGTAGCAAAAGTCACTCCTTAGTTCATCTGCCATTTGCCAGTAAAAGTCTCATCAAAATCCGTCCAGCCGTTCCAGAGATTACCCGGACCAAACAGACAGACAGACAAAAATTGTAAAAAATAATATTTTGGTATAAGTACTGTGTAAACATACAAATGCATTTAGTAGAAAGCGGTTATTTCAATTTTACAAACAGTCACTCCAACTTTTATTTATTTGTATAGATTTAATAGTGCCACTTCATAGAGAACATATATGAATATCTAATTATAATAGGTTACGCCTTATTACACAGTAAATTGATACGGAGGAAAATATGTATTATTATAAATAAATATATGTATTATTCCTGTCATTTACTATTAAATTTATTCTGTTCTAGTAATCATACTAATATTATAAATGCGAAAGTAACTCTGTCTGTCTGTCTCGCTTGCACAGCTAAACCACTGCACAGATTTCAATGAAATTTGGCATGGCGATACTTTGATTCCTGAGGAAGGGCATAGGCTACTTTTTGTTGCGATAACTGACATATACGCGGGCGGAGCCATTAACAAAAGCTAGTTTATAATAAAAACATTGTGAGGATCCTACAACGAAACTAGATGCGAGATAGTGCGGGTCACCATGCTGCTTTGTGCTTATTCGCAATGAGGATGGTGACCACCACTCTTGGATTCTACCCATGCTTTCCATCAGGCAGGGTAGAGTCATTTTGGCAGATCACTATAAAAAAGAAAAAAAAAACGAATCTAGATGCATTCTGATCGGTCATTATTAGTTAACTTTTTTCTTCGTTACTAAGACGGCGCATAGGGAAGCAAACTAAGCAGGACAATATTACTAAATAGAGAAGGAAAATTTGTAACAAGCCAACCCGTCTAGGCAGCGTAGTGTTGTAGCCCCTTTTTAACCGACTTGAAAAAAGGAGCAGGTTTCTCAATTCAACCGTATATATATATATATTTTTATGTGTGTTCGGGGATAACTTCGTCGTTTATGGACCAATTTTGATGACTCTTTTTGTAATGGAAAGGGGATGTCCTAACGGTGGTACCATGATAAGGACATTAATATCTGATAATGGCATCCAAAAGAAATCGAGTCGAACCTTGAAGTCGGTTTTATTTTTGTTAAAATTGTACTTGTTAAGGAGACGATAGTGTCCCACAGTGAACTGTTTGAGGCCATTGGTGTGTGATGTTGAAGTTCATGCCTAAGTTACTTCTTGAAATACAATTAAAATTGGAAATCCACTTGCAGGAAATCACGTTAAAAGTCACAAACAGACATTTCAATTTAATTTATTTGTAGACTAGCCCCGCGGTGTTACCCGCGGTTATCGTCGTACCGTCGTACAAGCATTAGCATTATATGTTAATTTTGGATTGATGCATATTATAAAATATTTAAACATTTACGTCCCTACAATTCACAATGCGGTAGAAATCCACTAATGCTCATCTTCTCGTGCGACGGTTGCTGGAATTAATGGAGCAATTTTGTTTGCCTATCAATTTTTTTTTTACTACAACTTGGGACACGTAGTCTGACAGTCTATATCCAATTTTTATATTGATATTACTCACGTGTGTGTGTACTCTTTTAAACTCTTGTTTTCTTCATTAAAACAAAAGTAACTATGACGCAGGATCTCGGCAAGTAAGGGGTAGGGATCAATTCTGAGAATTAACAAAATGCGCGTAGCCTGTGAGACTACATGTCACTAGTTAAACGTTAAGCCTTAGCCTTAACTTTCGTGTATGAATTAATTTGTGGCCGTAAATTAAAATGTCATGAAGTATCAATGGTTATGAATCAGGCTGTCGTAATTGATTGATACTAATAAAACCACAATTTGGCATTGGGCGTAAATCATTCGTGAATTCACTTAAGATAGATAGGGCTATGGACAGGGATAGGATTTTCAACGACCGACTTGTCGGACGCCCAATTCAGGTTCCAAAAGGGGCGTTCGACGGTCGATGCCTTGATGCGCCTTAGGGCCGTGACCGAAAAGGCAGTGAGCTGTGGTGGCGTTGTGTTCTAGTATCACGGGGTGCGAGAGTATCTGAGGCGGCTAGTGACAGACTATTGACATAGTGTAGTGGCAGAATATTGGCAGACTATCGAGGAGCGTACCGTCGTGTACGAGGACCAAGAGGCCGTCTTGAGACGGCGGCCCATGTCGCAGGGGTAATCTGTTACGCCGATGACACAATAGTCACAGCCTATGGAGCGAACTTTCAAGAGGCGGCGCGATTGGCCGGCCACCAGAGGAGTCTCGTTGGAGGTCCTAAGGCCCTATTTTTCCATAGGCACCATCTTGGACCGCCCTCCGGCGCCTCCATAGTGGTCAACTCGGTCCTCGTACCGGTTCGGGCCCAGATGAGGTACCTGGCTTGATCCTCGACGATATTGGTGGTGGTAGGTGGCTCTTTGACTAGCACTTCCGACAGCTTGATCCTAAACTGGTCGACGCTGCCTCTGCCCTTGGGTGACTTTTGCCCAATTTGGGTGGGGCCAGCATCCCAATGCGACTCCTCTACACGGGGTGGTTCGATAGATGGTGCTGTATGAGGCACCGGTGTGACGGCGGCTCTGTCCGCCCTGAATATCGCGCGCCTCGCGAGGCCGCCTCAGAGGGTATTGGCGGTCAGAGCTATACGCGGATACCGTGCGGTGTCGACCGAGGCTCCGTGAGCCTTGGCCGGGACACCCCCGTGGGATTTAGAGGCGGAAGTGCTTGCCAAAGTTTATCGATAGGTGGCTTAAATTTCGGATGCAGATTGGCATTCACTCTCCGCCGGAAGAGATACGCGAATGGCGTGAAACCGTCGGTCGAGCCGCGATGGCTTTGCTTGACTGAAAATTAGTAAAGTACTAAAATTTAAAAAGTTATAATTCAACTATATAAAAAACTTTAATAAAATTAACATGACATAAACATTATTACGAATCCTTATACCTTATTTATTAAAATCGATTTGTTAGTTTAGGTGGTACAATGAAACATACATTAAGACGGCCAAAACTATTACCCCTCCATTTGGCTTTGCTGTAGTCGCGTAAAAATAAACAACAGTAACCACACATATTTTTAAATAATTAATATTGTCATTGTATTGTCAAACCAGTCAGACGCGGATGGTGATTAAATAGATTCACGATAAACTAGCAGATCATAATCACTTAGCTTTATTAAATGCTTCATAAATACGAGTAAAACAGTCAAACATGATAAGTTTGATCTTGCATTATATTTATTTCCAATGAAGTCACCACTCTTGTATTTCAATGGATTTTTTATACTTTTAAGCTACGATTTTTGCCGTGTATAGTTCTTCAAGTAATATTAAAATAGTAGTGCTATGGCCTACCTACTATACCACGATGGTCTGACGTTTTGGCTTCTTTTTAGATTTTCTTTACTTTGTAGTGTTGTTGTCCTACCTATTTTGCTCCCTTAGTCGATTCTTACGACAACCAAGCCAGCGACTCTCTACATCTATATTAAAACGTATATAGAGGAAATTAAAAAGATACAGTTATGGTTTTTAAAAATAATTATAGATAAAAGAATTAAAAATAAGCATAAAGGTGACTATAATAAGTTATTTTCCGAATGTGCCATCATGCCAGTAAATGAAAAAGTTAAATACTTAATAGCATTAGAATCATATCATGGCGAATAACATAAAATAAAAAAAAATATAATTATATTGTAAGACTTATAAAAAAGGGAAAATTAAAAAGCAGTTAAAAGTAAATAATTATTATGGGGAAAGGACTAGGAAGTATGTAGTACCAAAGTTATGTAATAAATATCAAATACTGAGAGAGGATAAAATAATATAATGTAAATTTAAACTTAAACCAAGACTAAAAGAAATGTTTGGATATGATAATAGATTAAAACGTGTACTTAATTAAGGAAACAGGTTCCCAAAAAATAGTGAGGTTATACTAATTATGTATTGTTTATTTCTTAAATATATATTTTTTTTTTTGGTTAGTTTAGGTGAAGTAATAGTTTTAAAAGTAGCATTTAAGTTTATTATAAATTGAGCGGAACGCCTACAAACTGTAAGAACAGTTTGGCGAATAGAGACACTGTAAAAAATGTACTTATATGTAAATAAATATAAAAAAATATATAAATATATTTTAAAGTACAGCTGACGATGTAGCATATATGTGGTGGTTCTAATATAAACTGACCATTTTCGTAACGCTTATGTTTATTCCTCAAAGTGTATAAGCAATAGTTGTAAGAGTATTTTATTATCGTTTTAAAGTTAGGGTATTGCCGCAAGTATTGACAGAATGCCAATTTTATACAATCCTGATAAAAAAGTGGAGTAAAATATATTAGTGTTTCAGACTGCAAGTGCAAGTCCCTACCTTGGAAAGATATGACCCATTACGTAGATGACATTATACTTAAAACGAGACGAAATGGAAGAAATACTGATTATGTACTCCACATCGAATTCACCACTAAACATGGCATGGGAAATAATAATGTGTCGGTAAGAATTATTACAAATACTTTAAAATACTAACTTTTACTCTTATGAATTTGTTATATAGAAATACAATCATCTTTTTCATCGGGTTCGTATAGACTTTATTTCAAGTTTTCCTTGTCTCTGCATCACTATACTTTTGTTCCTTTTTTTAGCTTTTTGTTCCCTTAGTCGACTGTTACAACGCCCACTGGATGGTAAAAATTAAAAGGTTTTTGCACTCTTTATTCTCAATCCGTAAACCTTCATCATCATAATCTCAGCCAAAAGGCGTGTACTCTTGAACCTGGGTCTCCATAAAATTTCAGCACCAACAATTTTTTCGTCCAGGAAACATAAAAAAGCAATAATTTTTTTGATTATGGATTTTTTTTTTTTACTAATTCGAATGATTTTCCCTTATTCTTTACATTTATAGATACACATGATCTTCTATGAATACCTCCATAATGAGTACAAGCCATCATTTGTAAAGGTACACATAAAAGTCTGCGACCTCATACTTGGAACGACCGTTTGTCTTTTTCCCGCAGTAAATATTACGATTTTTCTTTTTCGTTCCATTTTTAATTTTCTGTTTACCACCTACTAATTTGGTTGATCTCAACAAATCATGATTATATTTAAAGACATGATTATGGGACCAAAGATTAGAAGAAGTGGAATACCCGTTTGTCCTTTTCCTGCGGTAAATATTACGAATTTTCTCATCGTACTGTTTTGAATTGTCAGTTTATCACCTATTTACTTGGTAAACTCAACAAATTATGAGCCATCTAACTTTTTAAGTTTATCTTTTGCTAGACATAGTTAAATAATGTAAAAAGAAATATGATCACCATCATCATTTTTAACTATATATCATACTAGCTTTGTGAGACGCTAGATATGTATACTACTTAAACTGATGTTTTATTTAGGGAAGATACCATATCATGAAGTTTATATTAAAAGAAGAATTCCTTTGTTTGGCCACGGTCACAGGGTAAAATTTGTACTCCTGAGATTATTAAATAGTCCATAGTTCTAGCAGGTTTGTGGTCAGGCGCGTTATCTTAGGCAGTGAGGCAGACAAACTTCGCTATATCATTCATTATTAACTGTTCTACGGTCCTCTAGCGTTATAACTGCTACTGATTTACTGCGTCAAAATAAAACCGCTTTCATTTTTTTATTAATGCTCCGGCCTGGGCAACCAACTTTTGTGGGCAAATCCTCCTCTTCAAACACCTATTGCATGAAAATGACTATTTTTTATGAAGGTAAGCCCATATTTTCTAGAATAAGGTATAACAAAGTTTTTTTTTTAATTTATACTTCAAATTTTACAAACCCTTGATTTAAATTTTTATAATGATCATCTCTTACAATTAGGACGAATTCAACGAAACCTTACACGTTAAAATCATCAAACCAAAATCAAAATAAAGAAAAATACAATTATACATACATACAATAACTTAAAAACAACTTTTTTTTCTAAAATAGGCGGGTAAAAACCATTTCAAGCTCCGTTTTGGTTAAACAAGCAGTTTGGACAGGGAGAACAAAGACAGGGATCCGTGGCAAAAGCCACACTGATCGACCACTCCGCTTACAAAAAGCGTTGCATAGAGCTTCCTCTGAGATTTGACTTAATACTGTCTCTACAGTCACCTCCGTATGACGTCCAAGACAATGTCTAATAATTCTTATTGTAACTCTACCTGATAAAGAACTGTCAAGAACTTAAAAATTAAGTTTCTGACTGTGTGAGGTGCATCAAAGCGCTCTAAATGGGCTCCATAAAACAATTTTACACGGTTAATTGGAAGTGTGTTAGCTGCGGCTTCTGCATGATGACTACAAATAATCGTCCTCAATAATCTAAATCGATTACCTTAATTCCTTCAGTATGAATAGCTTAAGAAGCATTATACAGACATTTTGATTATGTTTTAATAATACTAATATTTAGTAAATGATCATAATCATGCAGTATAAATAAAGGCTCTACAACTACCATTATGAAGGAGATAATGTAATCATTTTTATCCAGTGCAACCCTTTACAATGGCGTCGGTAGTTTTGTACTTAATGGGAATCTTTGTATTTTTCGGAAGCTATGATTTGATCCAGGTAAATAGATATTACTTTCTTGTATAAAAGTGATAATAAGGTAAGTACAAGTATCTTTTATTTCTGCATGATAAAGATAAATTTAAAATGAAAGAGAAAATTTACATTAAGCCAATTACTTGTGTTTATGTATCAAGTTGTTTTACAACTGTGAGAATTCGATTCTAAATACATACATTATGTGTGTAAATGATATATTTTAAAAAAAAACTTTAGTTATATAATTAGTTGTAGTTTTCTGAATTGAGTTCATCAGAGCTATTCACTACTACACTTATTTCAATTACCTCTGACGAAAATATTTGTAATTATAACTAAAACTGCAGTGAGATTTTTTAATATATGTTCTTTGTGATTGTTTGTTAACGTAAAGATATAATTTATACTCTTGGTTTTCAACACTTGGTGGAATTTGTTATTCATTATTGAAATTCAACTTACTTTGACTTTTACTCCACAATTTAAAGTACTTTTTTTTTTTCAAAGTACAATGAAAGTATAAGTGAGTTTAATTTCAAGAATGTAATGTTAAGGTGTCAGTGGTGTCATTCTAAAAGTGTTTGGGCAATTGCTTACACTACACCCCGTGGAAGTTCACCTATGCGTTTTACTGACCAGATTAAGTCTGCCGTAGTAGGTTTGGTGAACGAATGCAGCAGGATGACCCCAAACAGGCAGCAGTGTAGCATCAAATATCCCAATACCACAACATAGCGATCACGATGGAACAAGAGCGTGCCGGATACAAAGAATGACTTACACATCCGAGGCACTAATATGAACAAAATTTTAGTGTTTCAGATTGCAAGTAATTCCATCAGTCCCGGCAGTTAGGAACTATGACACTACTTATATAGAGGATCTTATATTAAAAACGAGACGTCATGGAAGGAGAAGCGAATACGTATTCAGTATAGAATTTACTTCTAAACACTTGTGGACTAATCATAATGTTTCGGTGAGATTTGACATTAAGTATCGACGCCTACCTTTTAAACGTACTTAAAATTGTATAATCAAAAAAATCTAACAGGAGTATAACATTTTACTGGTTAACGCCGAATGAAAGAGTACTAGTAATAGTTTTAGCTGTCTATATATGTTTGTGCGTTGCATCGTAGCGCCTAAACTACTGGACCGATTTTAATGCATGTGATGTCAATAGATTCATAATAATGACCCAAGTGACATAGACTATATAAATATCAAAAGATTTACAGTTGTACAAACAACACTTTTTAATATAAAGTTTAAACTCAATCTATACAAAATTAATTAGAGTTTCTTTTCTTTTATCGCTCAACATATTTCATTTTCTGTTGTGATAAAATGCTATAATTTTCGTTATCTTTTCTGCTTATAGATACACTTATTTTTTTACGAGTACCTTCACAATGAGTACAAACCATCGTTTGTGGAGTTGCACTTCAAAATCTGCGATCTCATTCTAAAGGACATGATTGTTGGACCTGTAGTGAGAAAAGCTGGAATTACCGTCTGTCCTTTGCCTCCGGTAAATATCCGCTGAAATCATATTAATGTCATCTAAATTGTCGTCACGATGTCTACTACGCGTGTCTGTCTACTATTACCACACAATACGTTAAAGATAATCTTTTTTTTTTATGTTTGACCCTGCCATAATGACTCTACTCTGCCTGATGGAAAGCATAAGCAGAATCCAAGAGTGATGGTCACCATACTGCGAACGCAGACAATGCAGCATGGTGACCCACACCATGGCGGGCTAGTGATGCTTTCGCATCATTGGGCCTCCGGTCTCGCACTCACCAACGAAACACGACAGCATGATCGCTGTCATTTTACGTTGATTTTCTGTGCGAGGGTAGTACCGCCCCGGTCGAGCCGGCCCGTTCGTGCTGAAATCAGCGTAACTCTACTACCTTGAGATCTTTACATATTTTAAAACTAAGTCGCTTCCACTAGATAGGAACAGACGTTCGCTTAGAGGTTTTAAAATACTCAATGAATTTTAATATCGTTTTTAGAAGTATATAGAGTATTTCAAGAGGAAGGGTTGTGTATGTAATACATGCCTGTTATAGTTGAGAAATGTCTAGAATTTCAACGACTGGCTGGGATGCTAGTTTATCTATAAAATAGTTAAATTTGGAAATATATAAGCATGTTTATTAGTAGTTTGGTTACCGTAGTTTGGGGTCAGACATCTGCGTATGTATATTTATATATGGATGTGTGATGATAATATTGTAACCTTCACACTGATTTGATTTCTTTCATCTGTTGAATCACTAGAGGTCATGGTGTAAATGGTCAAATCCAAATTGATTAAAAAATAAACAAGTTAAAGTCATGTATTCAAATGAAGTCAGGTCATTTCAAGAGTACACAAATATGTGTACACGAAGATCTATGCATCGGCTCAGATGGATCGTCTTACTCGCTTTTCACCAGCTGAGTGAAATTATTGTATATTATAAGGGGGAACATCAGAGTGGCAACAATTTTTTTTTAAATTGTTTAAAATCGAGAACAACAATTATTTTAATATTACTAATAACTATTTTGACTTGTTACTTTATCTTGCACTGCAATAGTTATGTTGTGTTTTAAGGGAAGCTACCACATGATGAATATGACATATAACCAAGATTTTCCTAATATTTGGCCGTTCGAAAAAGGAAAATGTGAACTAATTGGAAAATTAGAACCCAGTGGAAAAGAATTTGCTAGAGGCGACCTCGTTGTCTCGTTTAAAGTTACGAAAACGTAATTTTCCTTTGAATGATATTTTGAACTTATTGCATATAATTATGTCTAACCTACCTTCTTTTAGAGCATAATCATATGTTTTGAGAACAATATCTGTGGTATTTAAAAACATAATAAAAGTTTTTAGCAAAGATTTGTTTGTTTTGACTATATACACAATAACACGTTTTTAGTCCTCAATTGAGATAACACTGCGACATAAATTGTATTGTACCATGACTTGTGCCAGTAGTACTATCTACAACTCAACTACTAACATTGAGCGAGCGCCAGCGATATCAATGCGTATGGCCATAGTAAAAAAAAATGAATAGTCAAAATATCAATCTTAGGTAGAGACGTTAGGTTCATGGGATCCGAGTGCTTGCGCTATATATAAACAACTAGCTAAGCAACTGATTGACGCTTCTCGCGACCAAAAGGCCAGCCTTTCTCTAGCAGAAAATCAGCATTGCCTTTCAACGTGGCAATGCTGCCAGTCTTTTGGGAACGCTACCAGTAAGCGAAGATGTGGAGTTTTTTGACGCTTGTATGTAAATATTGTTATTGTTCTTTTTTAATTATGGTTATGTACATGTAGTTGTGTTGTCATATCATCAACAATTTCAATTTAAATTACCAGATTTTTAGTTTTTTTCTATTGTCAACGTTTCGAAAGAGAAGGGATGGTATGGTGTCTTAATATTACTACAAAACACGTAAAAGATACCTCTGTACCTAGCATTACTCTGAACAAAACCTTCTCTAATATCTAACCTGTTACGATTTTAAAATACATTTTTGGCCTTATACAAGATTTTGGCCTAATATATCAGAGTACCACACTGTTCACATACGCAAAAAAAAAAAAAAAAATTACTCCGACAAAATTTCATTTATTGTAGACAAATGTATAAATATTCACGCTACATATCTCAAAATGGTGAAAATAATATCATTTAAGAAAATAGCTTGTCAAATTAAACCTTCATGGATGTCCACTCATGTCATAACACATCCTACGCAGCATCGTACGGTTTTTAAACCAACTATAGAAGTATTGCTTAATATTGCATCCCGACGAGTCATCATCATCTAAGTTATAGTCGCTATGAAAACAAAATATTGAGAAGTGCACAAAGACTCATTGCCTTCAAGAAATAAGTAAGGGAGCATTATCTCTATGCATTATCTATCTAGGAGATATCAATGTCCTTTAACCAACTTTTAGTCAATTAGGTTTATACTTTCATTAAGTAAATAATATTTACATATTAAACTAGCTGAATCCCGCGGTGTCAAACGCGGTTATTGTCGTAAGCGGGTAACGCCGCGAGGCCATACTATTTTGATAAAGGTGGCCTAAATTACTGCTAATAGCATCAGCTATCTCTCAGTGAAAGTCCCGTCAAATCAGTTCAGCCGTTTCAAATTAGCTGGACCAAACAGACATTCCAACTTTATTTGTTTAGATTTAACATTTAATACACTCTGTCTAACTATTACTTTCTATGCATATAGTACTTTAATTTCCTCTGTAACATTCCTTGTAACCTTTTTCCAATCATGTTTACTCTTCATCCATGATTGCCTCCGAGTGATAAGGTCATAAGGACCACCACTTGTGACATCACATATTCTTTTTCTCAGCATACACCATATACTTCATTCATTGATTAAAGCGGAAAACATTTATATGATAAAACGTGACAGAAATTAAAACAAGTGAAAAGGTGAAGTTACATTTGAAAATATTTCTTTGTTAAAGCTCGAGTATACACTTTCATGCTTTATGATCAGGTTGAGGTCCTTTTTGCTATTAAGGATAAAGGAGTTTACCACTTATATTATTTTTGAAGAGATTGATTTATTTATTATTATTATATATAGACAGGCAACCAGTTGAAACAACTGATATAAGCCTGCATCTTTATAGGTTCTATTTTTCATTTAAATATTAAAACTCTGACAGTTAGTATTACCATTTACTTTTTATTTACTTAAAACCTTTTAAATATTATACCTGATCAAGTTTCAGTAACCAAGCAATATGTTCAGGCCTGTGGTGTTTAGCAAAAGGTATTGTAGATGACCTATCCCACACACAAACACCACAAATAATGTTGGAATTGTGGTTATCATAATTTCTACATTAAACCTCTGCTAGTTCTGATTGGAACTCAAGTTGTGGTAATACCTAGTCTCTTCACCAATATGGAATATACGTTTCATACCGATGAAATCTAAAATAAATATTCAATTTAAAAAAAACACAATTATACATTATAAACGTTTTTGTTATCTTACAAATGACTAAGAATAATTAAAGTTTATATAATCGAATAAGTCGAATTATATATTGATTAGGTTTTCACTCTCATCTACAAGATTGTGTTGTCTGAGACGAATCAAATTAATGTACACCAGATATTGCAAAATATGCTTAATAAGCTTTCGCTTTTTAAAAACGAAACAAAAAAGTAGCAAACACGAAACACGCTATTGACGACATTTGTTTACGATTTTCGTATTTCGCCAATAAAACGTTGCCTGGTCAAATCAGATATATTACTTTTTTACACGGACTTCAAACAAAGGAGGAGGTTCGACGGTATATATATATATATATATATATATATATATATACCGTATGTATTTGTTCGCGGATAACTTCGTCGTTCATGAACCGATTTTGATATTTCTTTTTAATGGAATGTTCTAGCCGTTCCAGAGATTACCCAGAACAAACAGACAGACAATATTTTTAAAAGATGTTGTTTTGGTACCTGTACTGTGTATACATACATATGCATTTATTAAAAAGCGGCTATTTTAATATTAGAAATAGACACTCCAATTTTATTTACTTGCATAGAAGATGTTTAGATAAAATATATGTTCTTTTACTTCATCTTTTAATTTGTACAGTCAATATTTATGTTAAAAAAATATTGGTTTTAAATGTTAATAATATCAGTGACCTCATCAATGACTATCGATTTAAATATGATTATCGATTTTATGTTTTATACATTTTATGCATGGTAAGTTTAGAATATAACGAATGCGTTTTATTGACGTTAACTTTTACTGAGGTTAACTAACGACATTTAGTTATAGCATTCATAAAAAAAAATTCAGAAGAACTTATTTACTCTTTGCAATTAATTAAAAATATGAGAGTTACATAAAAACATTTTGGATGATCTCAAGACCAGCCATCACATGTTACTAGCGGTAAAGGATCTGCCATTCTTCTTTGAGATTCATGTTAGATTTATTATTCTAAGTTTTTATTTTACCTCTGGTAGTTTAAAAATAATTTACTTATAGTTGTTTGTTTGTTTTTCTACTTGTTGGTTTTAGTAATAGTAGTTATTATTAATTTCAAAGTTTATAATAGAGACTCGATGACCCCAGTCGTCTCTGTCCCAAAACCATCAAACTAGATTTGGGGGACAAAGATTGTGATTTTGTATGTTTATTTTTTGTGTGTAATAAATAAATAACATGATGATGATATCTTCACAATTACTTTCCTAATTCAAGCGGTTACAATCTTGAGTAAAATTTGGTATGACAATTTCAAAATAACAGGATCAAAAATTACAATTTGCGGGAGTAGACTTCAGCTTACAATGCTCTTCGACAAGCAATTGTTCGCTGTATTACGTATAACTTGCGTATTTGATACTATATTTTGTTATGTATGAGCTTGTTATAAGTTACTCTACTCTGCCTGATACATGATACAGCATGGTAACATTATTGAGATACTTCTGCATTATTGGGCCCCCGGTTTCGCAATAACCAACGAAAGAAGACTGCACGAAACCTGTCATTTTAGGTTGGTTTTCTGTGTGAGGGTAGTACCCGCCCCATGAGCCGGCCAGCGTAGCTCTGCTACCTTGAGGCAACATATATATACACTTCTCTTCTACTTCGGTACATATACCAAAAAGTCATTTTTACCATTTTTGTCAGTTTGTTCCAGCTAATCACTTGAACGGCTGGACCGATTTTGAAGGGATTTTCACTGGCAGATTAGCTGATGATATAAAAAGTAACTTAGGCTACTTTTTAGACTAGTTTTGCCCCGCGGCTTAACCCACGGTTTTTGTTGTACCGCGGGTGACACCAAGGGGCTCAGTTAGTTAGAGATAATTGTAATAAGCGTAGTGTACTACAACTTAAATAAGTATAGAAAAAATCCAGTTAATGTTAGTTTTTTTCATTAATAATTTACACACACATAATGTATGTTTATAGAATCGATTTTCGCACAGTAGTAAAACTAGTTTGCCCTTAAACACAAGAAATTGGCTTAATGTAAACTTTCTCATTAATTTTAAATTTATCTTTATCATGTAGAAATAAAAGGTAATTGTACTTACCTTACTATCACTTTCATATAAGAAAGTAATATCTATTTACCTGGATCATATCGTAGCTTCCGAAAAATACAAAGATTCTCATAAAGTACAAAACTACCGACGTCATTGTAAATGGTCGCACTGGATAAAAATGATCAAATTTTCTCCGTTACCATGGTAGTTGTAGAGCCTTCATTTATACTGCATGATTATGATCATTTACTATATGTGTAATTTGGTATAATTGAATTCGTTTTAACGATATTATGACAAGGAAACATAATTGAAATTGCTCGTAAAGGTTACTACTGAAGGAATTAAGATAATCGATGTAGATTATTGAGGACAATTATTTGTAGTCAATAAGCAGAAGTGCGGCTAATACAAATGCCTAAAACCGTGGCTGATAAAAACGATGATTTCTGTATCCTTAAGTGCACTGTTTTATGTCGCACCCAGATAGAAACTTAATTTTTAAGATCTTGGCAGTTACCAGGTGGAGTCACAGTCTTGTAAGACATTGTCTTTGACGTTATATGGGGGTGATTGTAGAGACAGTTATAGATCAAATATCAATCTGACCATACTAAGTACTATGCCACTCTTTTTGTAAGCGGTGGCAGGATGATCTTTTATTGTGACTTTTGTCACGTATCGCTGTCGTTCTCAATTCAGCTCCATCTTGTTTAAACAACCAGTTGAACCAAGATGGAGCTAGGTGGATGTCTCTAGATTTCAGAAATGGTTTTTACCCGACTTTTCTAGAAAAATAGTTATTGCATGTATGTATATATATTTCTTTGGTAATATCTATAGCCTAAATTAATTGATGATTTGCCTTGTGAGGTTTAGTTGTCAAATCTAAAATCGAGGGTTTGTAAATTAATTATGGTTTAAAAAGTACATATTTTCATCCTCTCGGATATTATGTTAGACTATTGTCTGTTACATATTTTTCTAAAAATAAAAATTAGTATTATATGAAATGTGTATATTTTCTGTTTTGAAATACTTAATTGATATACCGATTAATGTATTGATGTTTTTGCTGTTTAAAACATATCATGATGTACTTAAATATTAGAATAGAATAATTATGAGAGTAAATGACAGGAAATATATATTTATCTGTGGTAATGTATATTGTTTCCTCCATGACTACTTACTGTGTAATAAGTCGTAACGTAATTTATACGCTACTGTTGAATACCGCCATATGATTAAATTGTAATCACATCAAAACATAAACGTGAAATGAGAGCTAAGTTAAATATTATGATATACTAGCTGAACCCCGCGTTGGTACCCGCGGTTATCGTCGTACCTCGAGTAACGCCGCGGGACTAAGTTAGTCTAAAAAAGTAGCCTAAGTTACTCCCTGGATCATCAGCTACCGCCAGTTAAAGTCCTGTCAAAATCGGTCCCGCCGTTCCAGAGATTACCCGGAACAAACAGACAGACACACAGACAGTCAGACAGATAGACAAAAAGTTTTTTAACTACTTTTTTGATATATGTACCGTGTATACATACAAATGCATTTAGTAAAAAGCGGTTATTTTATATATTATATATATACTAGCTGTCCCGGCAAACGTCGTTTTGCCATAACTACTAATAAATTAAAAATTAATTAAAAAACATTGTCCAGCGGACAAAATTGTGAATCTAAAGCATTCCCAGATCCCCTTGAACACACACAAAAAATTTCATCAAAATCGGTCCAGTCGTTTGAGAGTAGTTCAGTGACAAGCACACTCACAGAAGAATTATATATATAAAGATCACAAACACTCCAATTTTATTTATTTGTACAGATGCCTTAGTTTGTCACTGACCCAACTGATCCAGGATATCAGTGATATTTGGAATGGTATAAGCATCTCCGATAATAATGTCGTTAAATTTTCTATAATCTACGACTATACACCATTTTTTTTTTTTTTTTTTTTTATGTTTGGCCCTGCCAAAATGACTCTACTCTGCCTGATGGAAAGCATGAGTAGAATCCAAGAGTGGTGGTCACCATACTGCGAATGCAGACAATGCAGCATGGTGACCCACACCATGGCGGGCTAGTGATGCTTCTGCATCATTGGGCCTCCGGTCTCGCACTCACCAACGAAACACGACAGCATGATCGCTGTCATTTTACGTTGATTTTCTGTGCGAGGGTAGTACCGCCCCGGTCGAGCCAACCCGTTCGTGCTGAAATCAGCGTGGCTCTACTACTTTGAGCCATTTCTTTTGGCCAGAAGCGTCATGTTACTTAGGAACTACCCAAATGGAAGAAAACCAGGGGGAATTTGAAGGTGTGATTATATTTTGATCGAGCATTTTTTGTATCTGTTTATTAACTTCTTCTTTATGACATTCAGGATATCTATAAGTTTTGACGTGAATCGGTTGTGAGTAGTTTTATTTTTATGTTCTAAGGTACTGGTACAAGTTAGGATGTCTCCTTTTAATAGAATAGATCAGAATATTCAGACCAATCATATAAGGCTTTCGATTCTTCGGAATTGAGATATGAAGTTCGTATTTGTTTTAACTTCACAGGATCTATTTGATATAGTATCTGCTTGATAGAATTAGAAACATTTAGTGTTAATGTTATGTAAATAATCATCTAATAAGTCACAAGGGTTTAATACTACGCAAAGATATTTATTTTAACATCTTAATTATTAGTATTAAGAAGAGATACAATGACATGATGGCTTTATTTAAGTGTCACGAGACAACTAGATAAAAACACACCTTTCTGAATTTCCGACTTATTATATTATTATCTAATACCTACTTTAAACTTATATATAAAAACTACGTATCTATATATTTTTTTAATCTAAAGCGCGCGCTTTTAGCGAGAAGAGTCAATAAGAACCACGTCCGTTCGCATTAAGAATGAGTTTTTGAGTTTTATAGATACAGCTGATGGACGTTTCGTGCGTTAAACAAAAATCAACTGTATAGCCGTACCCATACTGGTGTGGTGAGATTTGGAAGTTTTATTTCTATATTAATTTTTTTAAATAGATATTAAAGTGTACTTTTTAAATATGGGAGTATGATATGGATATATCCATGTTGAAATACAAAATCAATAGTAACTATTGATGACTTTATGTAGATCTTTTGAAGACCATCATCTTTGTAATACATTATTTTAGTGTATGATCAAAGTATGCAAGAATAAGAGCTCGAAAGCGCATTTTCATCCGACTTGCTTGACATTTATCGTCACTGCTCAGCTCCTATGTATCTTACCGTTATGTTATATAGCCTATAACCTGGAGGTGTACCCAGGAGTATTGACTACAATTGTACTAATTTGGTTAAAATTCCTTCAGTAGCTTTTGACCCATGCGTGCAAATACAGACAGACAGACAGACAAAAAACTTACTGATTGCATTTTTGGCATCGGTGTCGATCACTATTCAATATTAATTTTGAATATATATTAAATGTACAGAATTAACCTCTCTACAGTTTTATTATAAGTATAGATAATAAAAGATATAGGTTTATAATGAATATCTATAGATATTCATTATAGACCATTTTAATATATTTTATATTACACTAAATTTATTATAAAATTAATTTTATTCTATTATCAGCTCGGTGAAGGTCGATCTCGGGTCGGATCTTAGACCATGTTAATTCAAGGATAAAAGATTTTACGGTTATGCTATTTTCAAAGTTAGAACACAAAGAGATAGCATTACCAACATAATAATTAGTAAAGTACTAAAATGTTTAAAGTTACAACTCAACTAAAACTAAACTTTGATAAAATTAATATGACATAAACATTAATACGAATCCATTGATATCTCATTTATTAAAATCGATTTAGCAGTTTAGGTGGTACAGTGACACATACATTTAGACGGCCAAAACTATTACCCCATCATTTGGCTTTGCTGTAGTCAGGTAAAAATAAAGAACAGTAACCACACATATTTTTAAATAATTAATATTGTAATTGTATTGTCAATCCAGCCAGACGCGGATGGTGATTAAATAGATTCACGATAAACTAGCAGATCATAATCACTTAGCTTTATTAAATGCTTTATAAATACGAGTAAAACAGTCAAACATGACAAGTTTGATCTTGCATTATATTTATTTCCAATGAAGTCACCACTCTTGCATTTCATTGGATTCGTTATACTTTTAAGCTACGATTTGTGTCGTGTAAGTAGTTTTTCAAGTAATATTAAAATATGTAGTGCTATGACCTACCTACTATACCACGGTGGTCTGACGGTTTGGCTTGCTTTTAGATTTTCTTCACTATGTAGTGTTGTTGTCTTGCGTATTTTTCTACCTTAGTCGATTCTTACGACAACCAAGGGATGAATACGGCTAGTGACTCCTTACATGTATAAATTTTAAAATACATCTGACGATGTAGCATATTTGTGGTGGTTTTAATATAAACTGACCGTTTTCGTGACGCTTATGTTTATTCCTCAAAGTGTATAAGCAATAGTCGTAAGAGTATTTTACTATCCTTTGAAAGTTAGGGTATTGCCGCAAGTATTGACGGAATGCCAATTTTAATACAATCCCGATATAAAATGGGGTAAAATATATTAGTGTTTCAGACTGCAAGTGACACCGGGCGTCCCTACCTTGGAAAGATATGACTCCCATTACGTAGATGACATTATACTTAAAACGAGACGAAATGGAAGAAATACTGATTATGTACTCCACATCGAATTCACCACTAAACATGGCATGGGAAATAATAATGTGTCGGTAAGATTTATTATAAATACTTTAAAATACTAACTTTTAACCTAATAGATTTAACCATTTCTTATGAACCTGATATATTTCTAGAAACACAGACGTCATTTTCATCGTGTTTGTATAGACTTTATTTCAAGTTTTCCTTGTCTCTGAATGACTATACTTTTGTCCCTTCTTTTAGCTTTTTGTTCCCTTAGTCGACTCCTACAACGCCCACTGAATGATAAAAAATAAAAAGTGATGGCTCTCGGGTTCGATTCCCGGGTCGGACCAAATGTTTGTATGATCTACAAATCTTTGTTTCGGAGTTTGGGTGTGTTCTATCTATAATATGTATGTATTTACAAAAAAAAAAAGTAAATATGTATTTGTATCAGTTGTCTAGTACCCCATAACACAAGCTTTGCTTATCTTGGGACTAGATGGCGTTGTGTGTTTGGATGTCCGAAATATTTATTATTATTATTATTAATCTCAATCCGTAAACCTTCTTCATTATAATCTCAGCCAAAAGACGTGTACTCTTGAACCTGGACCTCCATTAAGTTTCAGCAACAACATTGTTTTCGTCCAGGAAAACATAAAGAAAGCAATAGATTATGTTACTCACATTATCAGGATTATTTTTTTTACTAATACGAATGATTTTCCCTTATTCTTTACATTTATAGATACACATGATCTTCTATGAATACCTCCATAATGAGTACAAGCCATCATTTGTCGAGGTACACATAAAAGTTTGCGACCTCATACTTAAAGACATGATTATAGGACCAATGATTAGAAGAAGTGGAATGACCGTTTGCCCTTTTCCCGCGGTAAATATTACGAATTTTCTTTTTCATACCATTTTTAATTTTCTGTTTCTCACCTACTAACTTGGTTGATCTCAATAAACCATGATTGTACTTAGTATGGGACCAATAATTAGAAGTGGGTAAATATTACGAATTTTTTCATCGTACTGTTTTGAATTGTCAGTTTATCACCTACTAACTTGGTAAACTCAACAAATGATGAGCCATCTAACTTTTTATGTTTACCTTTTGCTAGACATCGTCAAATAATGTAAAAAACAATATGATCACCATCATTATTTTTATCTATACCATTACTAGCTTTTATTCGCGGCTATGCCCGCGTGTATCTTATCAAGCAGAGTTGAGTCTCTTTGGCAAGCTCATACATACAAAAAAAATGCAATGCAACAGCACGCTACAACCAATAAGAACAAATGTCAATAAATGAATAAGTGAAATGTTAGAAAAATCGGGAAAATATATTTCTTCTCTTTTTTTAGGGAAGATACCATATGATGAATATGACATTTAACGAAGAATTCCCCTCTGTTTGGCCATTTGAAAAAGGAAAGCTTGAATTCATTGCAAAAAATGAACCCAGCGGGAAAGAATTCGCCAGAGCCAACGTTCTACTATCATTCAAAATGATTAAAACATGATTTATTTTGTTTATCTGTATAATTATTATGTAAAATTATGAAATTACATAAGTACATTATCCAAAGGATTCAAACGATGATGACAAAAAAAAAGATGTTTCGAATAGGCAAAAAAATGTCAATAAACTGTGCTGAACAATATTTTAATATTTTCTGTCCAATTACCACACCTAAATAATGATCCAAAACTAACAGAGTGATAATCATAAGCATAATATATGCAACAGTCAACTGCTACGTGGGCTGTTCCAAAAATAGTTAGAATATAAAAAAGTTTATTTACAACTTTTTAAAATATCTCCCTTCAATCCTAATGCTCTTATGCATGGATGAACAATCTTTGAAAACATTTTGAAAACGTATCTTGCCGGACGTCAAAAAATAACCGCCGAAATTCTTCGACGGCCTCGTCTGTAGTGAAAAATTTTCGACCACAAAGAATTTTTTTAGTGGGAAATAATAAAATAGTAATGGAACTGAATCTGGGCTATAAGCACGACAGGGTAAAATTTGTAGTCCTGTAGTTGTTAAATAGTCCATAGTTCTAGCAGCTGTGTGAGCGGGCGCGTTATCTTGGTTGAAAAGAATGCCACAGACGCCACTCCATGGGCGCTTGCTATCCAACCCCCCGAAAACCTGAGGCAGACAAACTTCGCTGTACCATTAATTATTAACTCTGCTACGGTCCGCTAGCAGTATTACTGCTACTGGTCTACTGTGTCAAAATAAAACCAGTTTCATTTTTTTATTAATACTCCGAGCTCGAACAACTATTGTGGGCAAATCGTCCTCTTCAAACACCCATTGCATGGATTGCTGCTTTGTGAGAGGATCGTAGCCAAATATCCATTCTAAGCTATTATTCTGCAACTCGGTACAAAAAACACGTGACCAGGGAGAAAAATCCCCCTGTATCTTTCTAAAACGGTCTCCCGGTGGTTCACGTGACCCATCACTTTTCGTCACGGACCCGTAGTCTCCTCACTTCGAATTATTCTAACATAAATTTGCACCAATGAACTCGACAACATTTTTGCTCATCGGTGAAAGAATGAAGTATCCATCGTAAAAAAATTAACGAAAAGTCCCTGCCAAAAAACAATAAAAAGTGTAAAATAAACTGCCCCTTCATAAATTGGTTTGTCGCAATTCTTGTCTACACCTAATTCTTTATTCATTTAAATAGTAGTATTATTATGTATGCTAGGTACCTAAAATCTGTTTGGAGTCGGTGCCAAGCCAAATGTAATTGTAGGTACCACACTCGCTATATTTCGATCGATTCGACAACTATCAAAGATGTAACCGCGCGCGTGTCTGCCCGCTTGGGTTGGTTACACGAAGAGCAGCTATCCGGCAGCGGCGAGTGTGGTACTTACTATTACACTTTGGCTTGGCACCGACTACAGAATTTAGATACCTAGCACACATACTAATACTACTGTTAAAATCATTAAAAAATTAGGTATAGACAAGAATGAGCACAAAGCAATTTATGAAGAGGCAGTTTATTTTACGCTTTTTAGTGTTTTTGGCACGGAGTTTTCGTTGGATGTTTTTGTAAGTCGTTTTGTTACATGAAAAGTTTTTATTTTTCCTTGTTTAGTGCAAACAATCGTAGGTTATTAGTAAGTTGAACTATTTCATATAATTTCTGCTGACGCGAATAACTTTAGTGATTTGAAAACGTATTAAAACTGAGTATGCTCAGTTTTAATACAAAATTATGTTGAGATGCAACATTTCTGTTACCGAGAACGTGATCTGGGCAATGGGGATTATTTTCTAGCTTAAACAACCTGAGTTTTGCCGTGATGAAATAGAAGTAGGCGATTTCCTTAAAGGCAAATGCATTAAGGGGTTAGTTATCATAGCGCCTGTATCAACAGCCTATGAGAAGGCTACGGGGATGTTAAACGGAGAATACTACTACTGTTAATATTTAGTTGGGTGATTATGATACGTCAAGTTATGAGCATCTACGTGACTTTATATCACGTCTAATCAATCTTCACGGGGACTGTCTTTGGTTTTCGATCGACTCATCCCGAAATCTTTACCAATCGCAACGCTAAAAGTGACATCGTGACAATCGATTCAATGTGAATGAAACAAACTCACACCCTCAAGACACACAGACTCACAATGAAAAAAAATGTTGCGCTGAGTCGCGTTACCACCCTAGATGGTGCCGCTCTTTGCGGTTTAGAGCCTAACAAAATACTTAACAACCCGCATGATGAGAAAGTATTACGCAAATGACAACAGTTGAGGCTAATAAAATTGTAAGTAACTCTTCAAAACTCAATGCACCATCGACTACTGTTTCTCTGATACATTTTGATCAATATTTAGTAATAAATTGCTTTCGATAATAAGATCGTCCTTTGTACATTATTTTTTTATCATTTTCTGTAGGTACTCTCTTTTAAATCTGTGATGCGGTGTACAAATAAAGAGTTTTCTATCTATCTGTCTGTAATTGAATGAACCTATCATTTACCTCCTAACCTAATCTGTCACCTAAACAACTTGAAAGAATACAACTAAGGCTGTATTAGTTAGTATACATGGTATTTAAAAATCATCATCTAACTCCCAATCGTTTTACTTTCTATCATGGTCATGTGATTAACTGAAAGAATTCAAGTTAATGTCTATACGTACCTACGTGTGATATTAAAATCATCCTCTAATCCCTTTTTTCCCTGGGATCCCATCATTAGATCCAGTGATAGTGGCAATGGGACTACCTCGGGAGCATATCCTTTCGAATACAAAAATAATTTTCAAAATCGGTCTACAATTGACGGAGTAATCGATGAATATACATTAAAAAATACATGCAGTGGAACATAGAACCTCCACTTTTTTGGAAGTCGGATAAAAACTACACGTAATTGGCCAGTGATTTTGACAAAGGCTAATTGCCGTCAATACAAAATAGTTTCATGAAAAAGAGATTGTATTTATTCTATGGCTATCAATTTTCGGAACAACGTAGGTAAAAAATGAAGGTTAGATCATATCTAACCTTCATTTTTTCTCCAACTGCCTCGTTGGTTTAGCGACTGACGTATGCGACTACCGATAAAGTTCTATATCATATCGCATCATATTCGGATCAAGGTATCGGGTTCGAATCCCGGGTCGGTCCAAGTGTTATTGAGATTTTTCTGATTATAGAAATACTTAATAACAGCTCGGAGTTTTGAAGTTAGGGTCTGAATCCCCGTGCCTCGGAGAGTACGTAAAGCTGTCGGTCCTGCGCCTGATTTCTCCCCGATCGTGTCGGTTAACCGTCCCATTAGATTATGAGAGTGAGGGAACAGAGAGTGCACCTGTGTTTGCGCACACACTTGTGCGAGAAATCGGAATAAAGAAGTCGGAGTCGAATTCTCTGGAATGCGCTCCCGCTCGAAATCTGGATGTCCACTAACCGCTTTACATTTAAAAATAAAGTACATGATCTCATACACACATACTTTACGATTCCATTATTCATAGTGTATAAGTTTAATATTTATGTAAATGTTAATCTGTATGTGTATATATTTATATATATATATATGTTTGTGTGTATATATATATATATAAATATATGTTATTATTAGTTGGTGTATGTATAACAGTAGTAATACTTTTAAATAAGTTGTAAACTTTGTACATTTTAACTGACTTCATAAGAAGGTAACCTCTGTGCACCTACCTTATAAGACTTCTACACCACCCGAAGGTTGAAGAGAATGCCCTGGGCATTAAGTCCGCCTATGTACATATTTAGTGCATAGAGTTAATAAATAAATAAATAAATACTAAATACATAAATATATAGTATATATATAGCCTGTATGTATATGTGTAGGTAAAAGTATGTATGTATAAGATGAATAGTGTAAAATAATTGTGTATGGATTTCTACTAATATTTTTAAATATTCATGTTATAATGACCTTTGTGTCAACTACCCTAAATTCTGAAACACGTAATGTCCGTGTTATGGTTGTGTGGAAGAAATCGCCGTGAGCGATGAGAACGCCAATTGATTTCCCTACATACTTTTTAACTGATTTGTTGTACTACTTTACTTTGTGTATACAATAAAGATACATAAATTAAAATAAATGACTATTTTTTATGAAGGTAAGCCCATATTTTCTAGAATAATGTATAACAAGGTATTTTGACTGCCTCGGTGGCGCAGTAGTAGCGTACGCGACTTCTGTTCTGAGGTCTCGGGTTCGATTTCCGGGTCGGATCAAATGTTTGTATGATCTACAAATATTGGTTTCGGAGTTTGGGTGTTTTCTATCTACAATATGTATGTATTTACAAAAAAAAGGTATATAAGTATTTATATCAGTTGTCTAGTACCCATAATACAAGCTCTGCTTAGTTTGGTACTAGATGGCGTTGTGTAATAGATGTCCGAAATATTTATTATATTTATTATTTACATTTTTTTTTATTTAAATGCGTCATTTTTTCTCCAGTATCAAATAAAAAATATGGAAAATAGTCCTCTAGCTTTCAGTTTCAGGTGTAAACCATAAATTTGAAACTAAAAATCTTTAAACCCTAGAGTTTAGGTACGTACGTACCTTAATATGCCAGGGATTTGTTTTCCATGTACCTACGACTTTCTTAATAGTCAATTGATATGAGTTTATTTAGTAGTCCATCTTTATATCAAACTAGCTGCTCCCGGCGGTGTTACCCGTGGTTATTGTTGGACCGCGAGTAACGCCGCGGGACAAAGTTAGTCTAAAAAAAGTAGCATAAGCTACTCCCTGGACCATCAGCTACCTGCCAGTAAAAGTCTCGTCAAAATCGAACAAACAGACAGACAGACAGACTAAACTTTTTTTAACTACATTTTTGGTATACGTACCGAGTATACATACATATGCATTTAGTAAAAAGCGGTTATTTTAATACTAGCTTTTGCCCGCGGCTTCGCTCGCGCAGAAGTAGATATTACAATGCATTCGAATAAATAGTGCAACTTTACTTTTAGTCAATAGGCATCGAAAGGCAAATCTACAAGTAATGAGTAATTCATTTTGTATTTTATCTGCTTAATGTTTGATTTTTTAAATATACCACGGCCTCCCAGAAAATCGGTGTGAACAGTGCTTGCGCTGTGTTTCACCGAGTGAGTGAGGAAACCGGAGGCCCTTACCCCATCTCCCCGCCCATCCCCCAAAGGCCGGCAACGATCTTGGTGTTGCCATGGGCGACGGCAATCGCTTGCCATCAGTCGATACGTCTGCTCATTTGCCCCCTATTCCATAAAAAAAAAGAAACCATTTTTTGTAATGTGGAAATATTGATATACCAAAGCTGACTTTACTGGAAATTCAAGTCCTTTAAATTCATATCGTATCATAGGGATTCGGGGTATAAATATCGTCTCTCTCCTAGCGCAGCCAGTCAATATGGTAGCTTCCAATACGTTCCGATGTAAGAATTTGATTTGGAGCCTGGTTCCATTACAAAGTTTTGGCGGTTTTAAATATCTTAAGTGTCTATTTTTAATTTAAGTTTGTGATATGGAAGACCAGGTAGTTTTAGAGTTTAAGAATTGAACTGGGTAATGCACGGCGTTATCTGGGTTCATTACAGAGTCTATCGAATCGTAAACCATTTCACTTCTTTGAAAAGAATTTAAAAGGAGCTCATTTACTGCCATGGCTTGGTCTTTCACCATTCCGCAGATTAATCCTAAAGGTGGGCAACATCTGGATAAATACTATCTAAAAGTACCCCTGCTTTGTGCACGATTCTACACAATTTATCTGGGATGGCAATTAAACCATATTTTAAAAGCAAATCTCAGTTCCCAATTTTTAATAGAAGATTGGCAAATTCACCAGCAGATGCGTCACCTCACAGATGTCATCTTATATTTTTAGTTATTTTTATTACACTCACTAAGGGCCATAAGTGAGATCTTTTAAGGCACGCTTTGATCTCGTCAGCACGAGTACCTTTAGGAACAACTGGTAATGGTTGGCGAAAATAACATGCTAACAGCACTGTTATTCCACCCAATTTTTTTTATTGTTCCTTAAGTCTTGTAAAGTCCTATTTAAAGCTTCTATGCCGCCCTTATGAGTCATCGCGCACTCATCCCAGAGAATTATTTTCCTTATTTTTAAGTCGTGGGCATGATCGCTCTGTTTCGATAAGGGTTGTTACACATGGGGGTATCTACATTTGTTAAATTAAGAGGCAGTTTAAAGGTAGCATGTGCAGTTTGACCTCCTTCTAGAAGCGTAGCCGCTATTCCAGACGATGCGACGGCTAGAGCTATGCCACGAGTATTTCTCACTTTTACTAAAATTAAATTTAGGAGATAAATCTTACCATTGCCACCTGGAGCGTCGAGAAATAAAATGTTTTCTTTCTATCACTCTGTTGTAAATTAACTTTTGTTCATTAGTTAGAGAAGCCTGATTGGTTGCGGTAAACCATACTCTTTTAGAGCGCGTCCACTTAAGGTCACAACTGCCTCCTCAATTACTGAAAACTTATTGAAAACTTCATCAATGTACTGGTTTACATTACTTCTGTCTGTTTTTGAACTTGTCACATGAAGTCTTCTGATAGGTTTTCTTTAAATTGTTCCCGAAGACTTAGCGGATCCGAAACATGGCAGGCTAGCATAACAACAAATAGCTCACGCATTCTAAATGGAGATCGACAAAGGGCAGCTTATTTCTAGGCTAAATGCCAGTGTTGGTCATCTTCCAGTAAGCCCAATGCCATGCATGCTGATTGAAAGGTAGGATATGTCACACCATTAACGGTCTTTAATTCGTCAAACGAAATTGGACCGCGAACTACGTGCAAAAGCATACGGAGATGGTAGTATTCGGTATTGTTTGGGTTAATAGTGTACATTCTGCCCAAAACATACTCTTTTTCAATACCTGGCCACCCTTCAATATTAATTCCTCTTTTCTTTGCACGAATTTCTGACTATCCCACACATAGTATACAGGTACTTCAATATACAATAGTGTCTTAGCAAAGTCATCTTTTTGACATAGTTCAAAAAATTTAAGTAAAGTTGTATTAGAGAACTTAATATTCTGTCAGTGAGATTTTATTCATTGAAATATATCCTTTTACCGTTTTTTAAATGAACCGCAAGATGAAACACGGGAGGAAAACGCCCATGAATTGGAATATATTAGTGATTCTGTGACGATACACAAAATCAAAAATTATTTTTCCCAAATTGAGAAAATATATTTATTGGTTTGGTTGTTTACTGCCGGAAATTATCATATTACTATATGTATTAGGGTAGGTACACCCTTTGCCTTGCGTACTTTCATACAAATTTCATTGCTGCTGCTGTTTCACATCTTTAGGGAGTAAAATTTCCTAAAACTAATAAACGTATTAATTTATTCTTATCAAGCACGATAATAAGTGTAAAATTTCATTTATAACTTCCTAACCAAGTAAACGTCGCAGAATCTTTTAATCACTATTTTAACGCTTCAGGGGTTGAAGTTTTAAAAATTCTAAAATACGAAGTTCGTTACTTGTACCCTACTATATATTTACTAAATTTTAAGCAAATTCATCAAAGGAATAAAAATTTTCATGCAAAATTTCGTCACATAATTTACCCCCTTAGGGGCTATATTTTGAAAAATACTAAAATACGTATTTTATTGCTTTAACCCCACGATATTTTCACAAAATTTTAAGGAAATTCATAAAAGCAATAAAAAGTTTCATACAAACTTTCATCCCCTAATTTACCCCCTTAGGGAAGATATTTTGAAAAATACTCAAATACGTATTTCATTACTTTAACCCCACTATATTTCCACAAAATTTTAAGCAAATTCATCAAATGAACAAAAAGTTTAATACAAACTTTCATCCCCTAATTTACCCCCTTAGGGACAATATTTCGGAAAACACTAAAATACGTATTTCTTTACTTTAACGCCCCTATATTTTTTAACAAAATTTCAAACACATTCATGGAAGGAATAAAAAGTTTCATACAAACTTTCATCCCCTGATTTACCCCCTTAGAGGTGGAATTTCAAAAATCTCTTTCTTAGTGCTCACTTACGGTACATAAAGAAATTACATGCAAAATTTCAGGATCCTAGATTCTGCGGTTTGGGCTGTGCGTTGATCTCTGGGTATGTCAGTCAGTCACCTTACTCTTTTATATATGTATATAATATATATATAATATAATATATATATATATAGATTACAAACAGACACTCCAATTTTTTGTAATTGTATAGATATATGAATTCACATACATGTATTACAATTTACGTAATCATGTGGAGGTATTCAATAGTAGCACTTATTGTGAAATAGCATATAAATACATGGAATAAATAAAAAATGCGTTACGAATTATTACACAATAACTAGATGTGGAGGGACCAAAATATATTTCTGTAGATAAATATATATTTCCCGTCATTTACTATTATTATTATGTTCTAATAATTAAGTACATTAATATGTTTTAATCAGCAAAGATAACAATACGTGGATCGGCATGTAAACAAAGTATTTGAAAACATAATTTATATACATTTCGTTTAAAAACTTTTTTATATTTTTAGGTTAATATATAACAGTCAATAGTCTAACTATAACTTCGAGAGTACGAAAATTTATACTTCAAATTTACGGAATCATGTGGAGGTATTCAATAGTAGCACTTATTGTAAAATAGCATATAAATACATGGAATAAATAATAAATGCGTTACGAATTATTACACAATAACTAGATGTGGAGGGACCAAAATATATTTCTGTAGATAAATATATATTTCCCGTCATTTACTATTATTATTATGTTCTAATAATTAAGTACATTAATATGTTTTAATCAGCAAAGACAACAATACGTGGATCGGCATGTAAACAAAGTATTTGAAAACATAATTTATATACATTTCGTTTAAAAACTTTTTTATATTTTTAGGTTAATATATAACAGTCAATAGTCTAACTATAACTTCGAGAGTACGAAAATTTATACTTCAAAATTTACAAACGCTCGATTTTAATTTTTATAATGATCATACATGTCAGTCTTACAATTAAGACGACTTTAACGAAACCTTACACGTTAAAATCATCAAATCAAAATCGAAATCAAGAAAAATACAATTATACATACATACAATTACTTAAAAGCAACTCTTTTTTCTAAAATAGTCGGGTAAAAATCATTTCCAGCTCCATCTTGGTTACAAGTAGTTTGGACAGGGAGAACAACTATAGCGATCCGTGGCAAAAGTCACACTGATCGATCACCCCGCTTACAAAATGAGTGGCATAGAGCTCTCTACAATCACCTCTGTATGACGTCAAAGACAATGTCTTATAATTCCTATTGTGACTACCTACTACTCCTACTAACTACCTGATAAAGTACTGCCAAGAACTTAAAAAATTAGTTTCTGACTGGGTGAGGTGCATCAAAGCTCTAAATGGGCTCCATAAAACAATTTTACTTTGTCCACTCTAAGGACACTGCAATCATCGTTTTTTTACCAGTCATGGTTTATTGCATTTGTGTTAGCTGCGGCTTCTGCATGATGAATACAAATAATCGTCCTCAATAATCTAAATCGATTATCTTAATTCCTTCAGTGTGACTAGCATTTTAACTATGTTTCAATAATACTAATATTTAGTTAATGATCATAATCATGCAGTATAAATTAAGGCTCTACAACTACCATTATAAAGGAGAAAATATGATCATTTTCGTCCAGTGCAACCATTTACAATGACGTCTGCAGTTTTGTACTTTATGGGAATTGCTGTATTTTTCGGAAGCTACAATTTCATCCAGGTAAATAGATATTACTTTCTTGTATAAAAGTGATAGTAAGGTAATTATAAGTACTTTATATTTCTGCATGATATAGATAAAGCTAAAATAAAAGAGAAAATTTACATTAAGCCAATTACTTGTGTTTATGTAGCAACTTGTTTTACTACTGTGAGAAGTTTCGATTCTAAATACATACATTATGTCTGTAAATGATTTATTTTAATCGTAACTTCCGAAAAGTACAAAGATTCTCATAAAGTATAAAACTACCGACATCATTGTAAATGGTTGCACTAGATAAAAATGATCACATTTTCTCCTTTATCATGGTAGTTGTAGAGCCTTTATTTATACTGCACGATTATGATCATTGACTAAATGTGGAATTTGGTATAATTGAATTAGTTATAACGATATTATGACAAAGAAAACATAATTGAAATTGCTCGTAAAGGTTACTACTGAAGGAATTAAGATAATCAATTTAGATTTTTGAGGACAATTATTTGTAGTCCATAAGCAGAAGTGCGGCTAATCCAAATGCATAAAACCGTGGCTGATAAAAACGATGATTGCTGTGTCCTTAAGTGCACTGTTTTATGCCTCACCCAGATAGAAACTTAATTTTTAAGATCTTGGCAGTTATCAGGTGGAGTTACAATAGGTCTTGTAAGACATTGTCTTTGACGTTATATGGGGGTGATTGTAGAGACAGTTATAGATCATATCTCAGTCTGATCAGACTTAGTACTATGCCACTCTCTTTGTAAGCGGTGGCGAGGTGATATTTTATTGTGACTTTTGTCACGTATCGCTGTCGTTGTACTCAACTCAACTCCATCTTGGTTAAACAACCAGTTGAACCAAGATGGAGCTAGAGGGATGTCTCTAGATTTCAGAAATGGTTTTTACCCGACTTCCTTATAAAAAGAGTTGTTTATTAAGTTATTGCATGGATGTATATATATTTCTTTGGTACTATCTATAGACTAAACTATTTGTGTTACGTTTTCAAATACTTTATTGATATGCCGATTAATGTATTGATGTCTTTGCTGCTTAAAACATATCATAATATACTTAAATATTAGAATTTTTATGAAATTAGAATAATTATGAGAGTAAATGACAGGAAATATATATTTATCTGTGGTAATGTATATTGTTTCATCCATGACTACTTACTGTGTAATAAGTCGTAACGAATTTATACGCTACTGTTGGATACCGCCATATTATGATTAAATAATCACATCAAAACATAAACGTGAAATTAGAGCCAAGTTCAATATTATGATATACTAGCTGAACCTTGCGGTGCTACCCGTGATTATCGTCGTACCGCGAGTAACGCCGCGGGACAAAGTTAGTCTAAAAAAGTAGTCTAAGTTACTCCCTGGATCATCAGCTGCCTGCCAGTTAAAGTCCCGTCAAAATCGGTCCTCGTTCCAGATATTACTCGGAACAAACAGATAGTCAAACAAAATTTTGTATTTTGTGTATTTTGTACCGTGTATACATACGAAAAACACAAATAATACGATTTTTATACTGTACTAGCCGACCCACGCAACCTCGTTTGCGTCTTCTATTGCCCGTAGCGTGATAATTTTCCTCCGTTTTCGAAACATTTTTTATTGGTGCTCCGCTCGTATTGGTCCTAGCGTGATTATATATAGCCTATAGCCTTCCTCGATAAATGGGCTTTCTAACACTGAAAGAATTTTTCAAATCGGACCAGCGGTTCCTGAGATTAGCGTGTTCAAACAAACAAACAAACAAACAAACTCTTCAGGTTTATATATTAGTATAGATGAAACCCATTTCATCAGATAAATAGATTATTTTAGTAGGTTACTTTCATCATGCCAATTGTACTCCTAAAGAAGTTAAAATAAGGGTCAAAGGTTAGTATGAAAGTCATTATTAATTGACAACAAAAGATGAATACATAATTCATACATACTTACACAGTTTTTAATTAAATACATAAAATCAACTTCCACGCGAGAAAAGCCAAAGACAACAGCTAGTTTACTGTATATAACTGATAGCGTTATATAGACAGAAAACGATGAGTTGAAAGTTGAGTTTTCGTCAAGCGTATATGGAGAGTACCTATTTAGAATAGTATACTCTCCACATGCATATTTTTATACACATACTCCATATTGGTATAGGAAATACGTACACATTTAGAATAGAAGACAGTAAAATGTATTCAGATCATCATTCTCAACAAAATTCTTTGCAGAAAGTTAATTGTTAGTTTTAATTTGCTTCGTGAAACAACTTAAAAAGTTAATTGCAATTATTTTTATTGTTATTTGCATTTGATGTGTATTGTGCATTAATCTAAATAATTTAATTACAAACAATATAAATATACATTTCTTATACTACAATTTTTTTATTTTAAGAAAAATATATAACACACTCACACTCACACTGACTAACAAAATCTCTGTTAGTGTGAAAATATATACTTAGTGAACCCTAATTAATTTTCATACCCTTGATTTTAGATTTTACAATCATCATACATGTAAGTCTCGCAATTGAAACTAAACCTCGCACGTCAAGTAATCAAAAAGGCTATTTTTTTATTATTTTTTTTTTATTTATTTATTTATTTATTTATATCAACTGCTCGGTACACTCACAGTTACCCAACACGTGTAGCGAGCCATTTTAACATTGGTGTTACAAATATGGTAAGTAAATTAGATCATTAAATAAAGTAAATTTCATCATGCTTATCACATAAAAGCTAGTCATGGGTGGGAATCGAACCCACGACCTGAGGCGCTTGGCAGTCAGACTAGAGCAACAGGCCCGTCAAAATTAAAACCTATCATTTAAAAAAATCATACAAAATGTAACAAATGTACTTAATTTGGTAAAGAATAAATCAACATCTGGATACTGAGCAATCAGGGAGTTAAGCAGTCTTAGGCTGAAATTTATAAAGCGTGCTTAGACTTTGCTCAGACTTTGCTTACGCTAAACTTACGTAAGTTCCTGCTCAGTGTAATCTTAGTATTCGAATTTGTAGTGCTTTGGGCTAAGAATGTACCGAGTGTATGCTAAGCAAGAACTCAGGAAAAAATGTATAACATTTCAATTTGCATAGCATATTTATTTGAATTATATAGATTTTTAAAAACATTTTACATATTTGAAAATAGCTGTTATAAACTAAAACATTAGTAATCTTATAAATTTTTATTATATAATTGTATTTCAATCAATTTAAACCGTTGATTTTTATTAATTTTAAGTGAAAACCCGCAAAAATAACACATGTACAAATAAAAGAGTATTTGATTTGTCAGTCAAATGTCATAACATTTTTTATGGAACAGAGGGCAAACGAACCGATATTTCGTCTGATGGTAAGCGATTACCGCCGCCACAAAACCAGAGGCGTCATAAGTGCGATGCCGGCCCTTGGGAAACGGGGGGAAGAATAAAGAGGGGAGGGGGGAAATGGAGAGGGAATGAGGGAGGGAGGGGTTATGGGCCTCAGGTATCCTCACTCACTCGGTGAAACACAGCACAAGCTGCTTCATACCGGTTTTCTGTCAGGCCGTGGTATCACTCCAGTCGATATATTTGAATATTTCAGATTGTTTCGAGATCAATCGCTTAATAATAATAATAATCACCAATTTCTAGAAAGAACTTTTAACTTTGGCCCTGGCATGCCCTTAAGGATTTCTGTTACAACGCTTTCAAACTAGAATACGGCTTTTCTACTTGGACCATCAAACCATCTTTACAAGCGCGTAAGTAATCGCTAAGTCAAGGATTTCGGTGACTTAGACAATGCTAAGCATTTGCTTAGCTTGAGCTAAGCATAATGACTATAAATTTCAACGCACACTTAACTCGTGAGATAAGTCTAAGCAAAGACTAAGTACGCTTTATAAATTTCAGCCTTACTGCCTGACTAGTGGGAGCGTATTGTGCCGTAAACGTTCGCACTCGCGGCGCAGCGAGGAGACGGCAAGAGCGTAGCCGAGTGTACTGGTTCGGTACCCATAACAGACAACGAGATAATGAGTTTGCATTATCAATCTTATGGTTTAATAATAAATAATAGTGTACCATTAAAGCACACTTGCGTCGCAATGCCAATGTGTTAAGACCTACCATGCCGAGAACAAATATATATATATAGCTATAGATCGTACCAAAAAATATACATACATACAATAACTTAATAAACAACTCTTTCTTCTAAAATAGTCGGGTAAAAACCATTTCTGAAATCTAGAGACATCCCCCTAGCTCCATCTTGGTTTGAACCAGTTGACTGGTTGTTTAACCGAGATGGAGCTAAGTTGAGTACGACGACAGCGATACGTGACAAAAGTCACAATAAAAGATCACCCCGCCACCGCTTACAAAAAGAGTGGCATAGTAAAAGTACTATGCCACTCTTTTTGTAAGCGGTGGCGGTGGCGGGAGTCTGGTCAGTTTGAGATTTGATCTATAACTGTCTCTACAATCACCCCCATATAACGTCAAAGACAATGTCTTACAAGACCCATTGTAACTCCACCTGATATCTGCCAAGATCTTAAAAAATAAGTTTCTATCTGGGTGCGACATAAAACAGTGCACTTAAGGACACTGCAATCATCGTTTTTATCAGCCACGGTTTAATGCATTTGTATTAGCCGCGCTTCTGCTTAATGACTACAAATAATTGTCCTCAATAATCTAAATCGATGATCTTAATTCCTTCAGTACGACTACCTTTAGGGGCAATTCCAATTATGTTTCCTTGTCATAACATCGTTAAAACTAATTCAATAATACCAAATTACACATTTAGTAAATGATCATAATTATGCAGTATAAATAAAGGCTCTACAACTACCATGGTAAAGGAGAAAATGTGATCATTTTTATTCAGTGCAACCATTTACAATGACGTCGGTAGTTTTGTACTTTATGGGAACAGTTGTATTTATCGGAAGCTACAATTTGATCCAGGTAGTTATTCTTCAGTCTTTAGTTAATTAAGTTGTCGTTTTCTTAGTTTAGTTCATCAGAGCTATTCATTACTACACTTATTACAGTTCTCTCCAGCAAAAATATTTGTATCCATACGTAACTAAAACTGTATTGAGATTACTTGATTTAAGTTATTTGTGTTTTTTGGTTAATTTTTGTTTATACAAATAAATAAAATTGGAATGTCTGTTTGTAACATTAAATTAACCATTTTTTTAATAAACTATATATATGTGTACTAGGTAGGTACCAAAATAATCTTTTTTCAATTTTTGTTTGGCTATAAGTTTGTTCCGGGCAATCTCTGGAATGGCTGGACCGATTTTGATGGGACTTTTACTAGCAGATAGCTGATGATCTAAGTAGTAATTTACGGTACTTTTTTTAGACTAGCTTTATTCCGCGGCGTTACCCACGGTACAACAATAACTGCGGGTAACACCGCGTGGTTCAACTAGTGTCAAGACATAATTCATACTCTCGATTATCAGCACTTGGTGGAATTTATTACATTACATTCTTGAAATTAAACTCACTTCTACTTTTATTCCTCTATTTACTGAAATTATTTTGCAAATGAGTTTAATGTTAAGAATATAATGTCAAGGAGTTAGTGGTGTCTTTAGTGTTTGGGCAATGACTTATTTTATGAAATAGGGGGCAAACGAGCAGACGTATCACCTGATGGTAATCCATAACCGCGGCCAATGGATATTCGCAACACCAGAGGCGTCACAAGTGCGTTGTCGGCCTTTTAAGAAGGAGTACGCTCTTTTCTTGAAGGTTTGAAGGTCGTATTGGTTCGGAAGTACCGCAGGCGACAGTTCATTTCACAGTTTTATTGTGTGAGGAAGAAAGTTCCTGTGAAAGCGCACAGTTGTGGACTGCCAGCCATCTAGATGATGGAGATGAAATTTCTGTCTCGTAGGACGGTGGTGGAAAGAGGCGGCAGGAATAAGTCTAATCCGTAGAACAATACTTTGGAGCACTCCGCATGGTAAATGCGGTAGAAGATGCACAACGAAGCCACGTCTCTACGCATCGACAAAGAGTCTAGCCGAATTGAAAATTTTTGGCAATCGACGATTCGAATCGCTCTCCGTTGAATGCGGTCCAGAGGGAGTGCGGAGGAGAGCAGAATGCGCCCAAAGGTGGGAAAGTATTCCATGTGAGGCTGAACCTGCGCCTTACAAAGCAAAAGGCGGTTGGCCGGGGTGAAATACTGACTCGATCTGTTGAGTTCACCACCACCAAAAAGACTACGAAACTGGACTTCGCTCGATATGTCGACACCAAGTATTCCAATATTCACTGCCTCGTTGGTCTAGCGGTTGGCGTGTGCGACTGCTGAGGTCTCGGGTTCAAATTCCGGGTCGAATCAAATGTTTGTATGATCTACTAATATTTTTTTCGGTGTTTTCTATCTATAATACGCATGTATTTACAAAAAAAAAGTATATATGTATTTATATCAGGTACTAGACGTACCCATAACACTAGCTCTGCTTGGCTTGGGACTAGATGGCGTTGTGTGTTAGATGTCCGAACTATTTATTTATATTTATTTATTTTAAAAAAAAATGGCTTAGACAGATAGGAGAGTGTCTCCAAAATGAGGACATACGACCGACCCACAGCAGATTTTTAACGGTGAACGCACAAATTTGTGTCTTTGTGGGGTTAAATTGGACTTAATTAAGTCTACCTCAATCTAAGACCCTTGCCAATGTGATGGTGCCTCTGTGAGCCTTAGCCCGTCCTAGTCTGAGTAAAGTAAATAATTGTCTATCGAACACGGTGTTTATTTAAAAATATCACCAGCAACCCCCACGAGGGGGTTGGGGCCGCACCCCTCCGCCGTGCATGCCCTGTGGAATCCGGCTCCAGACTCGAGATTCCTCCACCAGCTTTAAAGGCCTCACGCGGATCAAAGAGAAAGATTACGGTCAATCAGACACATCACAATTAATTCATGCTGATCATTCAATCTCTTTCAGTGTGCACTCAAGATTCAGGCGGATTAATGTTCTTTTATCAAGGAGTTCTATCCCGCGATAACAAAATCAAACCCTATTGCCGCCTGCGGTAGTCGCATTAGCCCTTATGCTACACGGGCCCGGCTCGAGGACCGGAGTATAGCATTTAAAAATGCTAGTTTCCCGGTTCGGAACTCGAATCCAAATTCTCCTGCCCGACGCGACGACAATCAAGCTTAACCTTGCCCATAGAACCTCCATGTAGCCGACCATTAAAACTCCCTGCACTAAAATACACTCCCACAAGCCCAAACACGCCAACCTCAGTATAAGGCACCACATTGACAGATCACCGAAGTGCAATCGTATAGCAGAACTAAGCGATGATCAGACGCCGAGCTCCACCCGACCGTACCTCGCTTTCACCTCACTATGAGCTTTAGACTAAGGCCTACTCATACATCTCAAAACATGGGACCCGTAGAATCAATCGTGATGCTTAGTAATTGAATAACTGAGCGAATACATCTAAATTTCTAACAATTACTACGATACTCAGACCGGGATACAACTATATATTAAAATAATGAGTTCTTTATCCTACGAGTTTGTATTAGAAAACAACGACTCACCTGGTTTCCTCCAACGTTATGTATATTTAACTTACTCAGAGAGAACGCCTAGCACCCTGTCTAGTTACAAGCACCCGCTGGCAAGGCCCCGTTACGCGCCTACTCTCGAACCGAACACCTCGCTGGCTCCAGACTAACTGCCCTCTCTGCTTGTTCAAAGCCAAGTGCCCCTCCTCAACTCAGTAACTCTCCACGACACCGTCCCCGAAAGCGCAGGTAGTCCCTACTCTCTTGTCTTATAACTTTCAAACTTTGATTTTATGACTAACAGATGTGAAGGGTCTCAAGACCGTCCGTATTAACAAAAAGTGCAATAAGTGTTCAAACTACTTATCAGGGTCGCCGCGTTTTTTATTAGAAAGCCCTTTGGACAATCGCACGTGAGAACTTTGCGTTCTTCATTAATATTAAGATTTTAACATGGCGGACAATATTATTAGAGTTTAATTACGTGGCTTTTAGAGGTACCATCTCATTCCCCCCCCTGAAATGCAGACGCGAAGACTATTTCTAAGCGTATGGGATTTCACTTATCTTTAAATTGTAACCAGTGACTGGACTAGCTCTTTGTCTAAATTACTTTAAAACTTATCAAATCGCATGAGTTGATATAGTCGTATAAATGTATGGTACTTTACACATTTGGGACTCGGTTTAGCAGTCACGCTCCAGGCTCTCCTTCACACCTTCAAACCCGATAATGTCAGGATTCTTTCCAAGCAAGTTTTGGTTCTCCAGAACTAACTGCTGTATTGGAATATTTCAGTAATATGTTTTAGTAGTATGGTTCCACTATTGCGTGGTAGTAGCATGGGATGATAGGCATGGTATTGTAGCACTTGGATACGTTTTACACACCGATATCAAAAGGTAAGTTTTATTTGATGAGGTTCGTACGATTTGACTCGTTATTTTATTCATGGCTTAGAATATGATAGTTGATCCAACTGTGTTGTCTCTTATAACTGGTACAATCAAGTTAGTCCCATTGGCTTATTCTCATACCCTATCGATTCAAATACGAGATCCACTTCTAGTGGTTTGTTCCTATAAGAAACGTTTATATCACATACTATAGAATTCTTATTAGGTAGCTGACAAACGTTGTTTAGCGAATATACTTGGTTGATTCTAATACGATCGTTGATTTTATACCAGACAGGTAACTGATAAAAGTGATTTCGAAAATGTGCTTGGTTTAGACCAATACGGTCTGTTGATTTATACCGGATAAGGTAACTGGTAACGGTTATTTAGCAAGTGTGCTTAGTCTATTTCAATACGACCTGTTAATTTTATCAGGTATCTGATAGCCATTGCTCAACAAACGCGCTTGTATATCTTAATACGGCCTGTTTATCCGATGTGATTTGCCTTTAAAGTGCGTACTGTTTGTATACCTGATCATTAATTGTATTGTAAAGACGTTCCCTAAGTATCTCCACACCTCGTTTTGCCATATTACATTCTACACTTTCTCCATGTTTTACAATTATAACTGGCCAGAACGGCGGCTTACAATAACTCCATTAGATGCATTACAATTGCAATATATAATAAATTATACATTATTAATTAGGATTGTACATTGTAACCTCTGGCATACCAATAAGGTATTATCTGCCTATCAATATTTTTGACTACTCTTCATCTTCCAACAATAATTCGTGAGAAGTTTACATACCTCGAACTTGCAATCATTATCTAAGATTACCAGATATAATTAGTGTGAACGCTTTTTCGCGCAAACTATCGCCTTAGCAGTACATTCTTCATTTCACCGTCGAACTCCCCAACCTCCAAAGTCGCTCCGCCGTTGTTCAGGTCTCACTGTAGCGCTGCTTTCCTGCGGTGCACCTTTCCTTGCGAAGTAACCCGCAGTCACGAACATCAGCAGCTCTCGACGAGTTGATTGCATTACACAATATACACCCCTTCGCTGGAACATGATGATACCACAGCAGAGAATTTGTTTCGAATGGTGTGATATTCACGATATTATCTCGTGATATCAACACAAAATGTTTCATTTGAATACACACAATATATGTCTGTTCTTCAAAATTTTGAATTAATATTTAAACTATTACTTCAACAACAGACCTTTCACTAGCATCTTCGTCTAATATCAATTTTTAAATAATGCTTCCATCAACCACGTTATTGTACGCACTCGTGTGTACTTTAACACAACAACAGTTCTATCACCAACATTTACGTCTAATGTAATTTTTTTTTAATAATGCTTCCATCAACACATTATTATACACTTTAGCGTGTACTTTTACACATCTAATCGGTAAAGAGTTCTTTGTTTAATTTGCTATCAACAATATCTCCATCACTCACGTCTCTGAATGTTTATGAGTATATTTATACCCCTTTACATCAGTAAACCAATATATGTCTAAGCTTTACTTCCCAAAAGTGTTCATCATCCCATCATCTGTATGCACATGTGCAACTTTCGTAATTAGACAACCGTCAATCTAACTTGTACTTTACTATATAAACACTCTTCGCTCCATCTACATATATTCAGGCATTTAGTATCTAAATCTTACTTAGCCTTGAATTTATTTATTCATGGTATTCAATTAATGGATCCCATTACTATCTAGTCTGTATTAGACTCTCAAGGTAAGTTAATCTGTACTAGTTCCTGAGATCGTTATCCCTACGAACTCTTAGTCATTTATCTAATATCGTAACGTGCAAAAGTCTAACTCGTAGGTCTGCACTAACCGAAGTTACATTAGCTTTCGATAAGATTAACTCCTCTAATCGTAATATACTTTGCATATAATACTCGCATCAGCTATTAGGTTGTGTCTCTTAATCAAAAGATTCTAAGGCTACGGATATAATGTGATTCAAGTTCACTTCCGTTTTACTTGCTTAACTGGTGTGTTACCTACAACCACACAAGTAACTTCTATGTCTGTTTTGTCTACAATTGATAACTATCAGTACGTGCACGACGTTAACCTATGTTATATTTGTTGAAACGTGATTTGTTTAGCTAACATATGAACTAATCTTAACGATGTCAACCTGACGGTGACTCAACTGTCATCTAAAAATTGATCTAACAACTTTAATCAATTATATGTTTATTTCGAACATTAAAATGTTACCTCACGTGTTTGTGTATCACACATAATACCATATGTTTCATAGCTCCCTTCTGCTACCACATCTATGTATAGTGTGTTATAACTTAAATTATCTAACCGTAAGGACATCCTTACTAGTTCATTACATGAATCAGCTCGGGGATTGAACCCAATAAGCTACTACGTTATGTGATTCTCTGTATTCTTCCTTTGCAACTCATCGCTTAATGCACGCCCGAACATCAACTTCATCCCTATCTTACGTTATTATGCTTAATCACACATCTTAATCTAGATTTACTGTTAAATAAAAGACCCTCGCTCATCAGACTAACATTTAACTCTCGTAATCGGTAATCGAAGCCGCACAATACTTACAAACGTAAGCATCATAAAGCTACATTATCCAGTCCAGGGATTGAACCCGGCAGATTTTTTTTCGTTTATTATTGTTGCGTAAATTACAACCTATGCTTAAACATCTGGCATTATAGAAAACTATTATTGACAGCCCCTTTTTTCTCAATGCATTTGTTCTAGTGTCCTTTGTCCCCAGCGTCAATGGGCATTTCTTTGTCTATCAAAAGAAATTTTTTTTTTTCTTCGCTTTCATATTTTTTTATTGCTTAGACACTAATTTAACGTTGGGACGAATAATATTTTTTTCTTTCACTGCATCGTTCCGGTACATAGCTAAACGTATCTATTGTTTTTGTTAGAAAACAATTGTACACTCCGCTCGCATTTTACGATTTGTTCGTATCGTATCGCATTACTCGTGATAACTTATATCTATTCAAAGTACATATAATATCATCATCATCGTCGTCATCTTAATAGGACCAGTGTCTATTATACCAAATGAGTTTATTTAAAATCTACATATAACGACTATACTAGGTTATAAGACCGTTTTACTATAATGACTACATAAAGTTATAAGACCGATTTATTAAAACGTGTTATAGTGTTCATTTCGGAATCGAACCCTTCTATAAGATGTTTTATTGTAACGTGCAATAGCGTTTTAATTGAGAAACGAACCCAACTCACCACTAAATTATTATATATATTTATACTATAAAATTTAAATTACACTGTCCCCATACAAGGTTTTTATAAGACACTAGTTGTGCCTGCTACTTCGTACACGTGACATTTTGATTAACAAGTTATTTTTATTTTTTCACCGTTTAAACCTTCTCTGGACTACGACACCTATTAAAAAAAACCAAACTTAACTAAATCGGCCCAGCCGTTCTCGAGTTTTGGCGAGACAAACGAACAGCAATTGGTTTTTTTTTTATATATTAGATTTGTTATCCCCCCCATATAAAGTGACGTTGATCTGCCTGAGATCTTACACGATAAATTTTCCAACAGACGTTAATTAATGAAACTAAACGCGACGTGCTACGTGATTGCTCCCGCATAAAATAAGTCTTGCTATGGCATCTTTAGAAACAATTATACAGTAACCTCTTACTTAACACGATCGCAACTTGAATAGCCAGTAAACGCGAGTATACTAAGTGTTACTCCTAGTTGCTTGTTCATTCTAGGGTTTTCCTAATATCTCCCACATTAAGATAATACATACGAACACAAAGAACATCCAGACTCAGAGCAACAATTTGTGGATCACACAAAGTATTGTCCCATGTAGGATTTGAACCCACAACCATTGACGCAGTAAAGCCGCGTGGCGACCAGCTTAAACCATTAGGCCAATCGAGCAGTGAAGCACGGTGCAGTTAAACACAATAAACTATATAATTAAAACAGAATCTGGGTACCGAGTACATACAGGCATACACATATAAAATGTGCATTTGCCTACTGTTCATTTTACAAACAAGGTACCTATGTATATTTGGGCATCGAACCCAATAACACTCATGAAAATTGTAAGTGAAACTACACAGCATTTGACACTGTATCGAACAATGTATAGCGAAACTTTTACATTAAGTACACAAATCACATAGTGATTAATACTTGCACACATAAAATAAAATTAAAGTGAACACTCACCAATTTGTCGTCGCTTGTAGTCACCCCCATAATCTGTATCTCCATAAGAGTCTCCTTTTGCAGCCCATATCTCTAACTAATATCCTAAAACTTAGAAATTGAGTATTAATTCTGGCTAAAATGAGCCCACACGTGTTGTAATATTTGTGGCGTGGTTTAGTACAGTTATTTTTGACACAGCATAATTTTAACATAAATGAGCTTGTTACATAAAGAAGCTTGTTATAGTATAAAAAAATATAATTCAATATAACAAACTCAGTGGTTACAGTACAGATATAAATGTATATAGATTGTATGAAATATTGTATCTGTTTAATATTGTATACTTAAATATTTATAACCGGTTTAATACAAAAATACGTAATATATCAACTTAAGTTGTGGCCAATGATATAGATTTGTCTACGTTGTGTTGTGTTATAGTAACCCTTTTAAGTTCATCCTCGTTGTACTGTCGTAACAATTACGGCTCAGTACATTTAATGACGAGGATCCTGGTCACGGCACCATATGTGATGGTGCCTCTGTGAGCCTTAGCCCGTCCTAGTCTGAGTAAAGTAAATAATTGTCTATCGAACACGGTGTTTATTTAAAAATATCACCAGCAACCCCCACGAGGGGGTTGGGGCCGCACCCCTCCGCCGTGCATGCCCTGTGGAATCCGGCTCCAGACTCGAGATTCCTCCACCAGCTTTAAAGGCCTCACGCGGATCAAAGAGAAAGATTACGGTCAATCAGACACATCACAATTAATTCATGCTGATCATTCAATCTCTTTCAGTGTGCACTCAAGATTCAGGCGGATTAATGTTCTTTTATCAAGGAGTTCTATCCCGCGATAACAAAATCAAACCCTATTGCCGCCTGCGGTAGTCGCATTAGCCCTTATGCTACACGGGCCCGGCTCGAGGACCGGAGTATAGCATTTAAAAATGCTAGTTTCCCGGTTCGGAACTCGAATCCAAATTCTCCTGCCCGACGCGACGACAATCAAGCTTAACCTTGCCCATAGAACCTCCATGTAGCCGACCATTAAAACTCCCTGCACTAAAATACACTCCCACAAGCCCAAACACGCCAACCTCAGTATAAGGCACCACATTGACAGATCACCGAAGTGCAATCGTATAGCAGAACTAAGCGATGATCAGACGCCGAGCTCCACCCGACCGTACCTCGCTTTCACCTCACTATGAGCTTTAGACTAAGGCCTACTCATACATCTCAAAACATGGGACCCGTAGAATCAATCGTGATGCTTAGTAATTGAATAACTGAGCGAATACATCTAAATTTCTAACAATTACTACGATACTCAGACCGGGATACAACTATATATTAAAATAATGAGTTCTTTATCCTACGAGTTTGTATTAGAAAACAACGACTCACCTGGTTTCCTCCAACGTTATGTATATTTAACTTACTCAGAGAGAACGCCTAGCACCCTGTCTAGTTACAAGCACCCGCTGGCAAGGCCCCGTTACGCGCCTACTCTCGAACCGAACACCTCGCTGGCTCCAGACTAACTGCCCTCTCTGCTTGTTCAAAGCCAAGTGCCCCTCCTCAACTCAGTAACTCTCCACGACACCGTCCCCGAAAGCGCAGGTAGTCCCTACTCTCTTGTCTTATAACTTTCAAACTTTGATTTTATGACTAACAGATGTGAAGGGTCTCAAGACCGTCCGTATTAACAAAAAGTGCAATAAGTGTTCAAACTACTTATCAGGGTCGCCGCGTTTTTTATTAGAAAGCCCTTTGGACAATCGCACGTGAGAACTTTGCGTTCTTCATTAATATTAAGATTTTAACATGGCGGACAATATTATTAGAGTTTAATTACGTGGCTTTTAGAGGTACCATCTCACCAAGGAGGTCTCAACTTCAAACACAAGTTCGTTTCGACTCTCAATGACGTTTTCTCGAGAAATATTGGCACGGTCAGTATTGAGAGCATCGCCGGTACTGTTATCCGCATGACAATGAATGCCGCTAATTTGCAGCATGTCATTGATATGGACGAGGAACAGAGTAGGCGATAGCACATAGCCTTGCCTTGCCTGACACCAGCATTCACATATATAGAGTCAGAGCACTCACCGTCGACTATGATCTTTATGCTTCTATCTGCTAGAAAGCTAGTGACCCATTCGCATAATTTCTCGGGAAGCCCATAGGAAGGGAGCTTCGAAAGACTTTCACAAGACACCGCAGAAGGTAACTTACATACAGACCGACCAGATCAAGTCTGCCCTTCGATGGGTGGTTCGGTGAACAATTGCAGCTGGATGGTACTGATCAGGCAGCCGTGACGAAACGTTCTGAAAGTATCGCATCTCCTACATAGCGATCACAACAGACAACAAAGAAGAAGAAGAATAATTTACACATCCGAGGTGGCAGCAGGTAATTTCGGAATTTTAAGAAAACACTAATATGAACTAAATTTTAGTGTTTCAGATTGCAAGTAATTCCATCAGTCCCGACAATTAGGCACTATAACACTACTTATCTAGAGGATGTTATAATAAAAACGAGACGTCATGGAAGGAGAAGCGAATACGTATTCAATATGGAGTTTACTTCTAAACACTTTTGGTGTAATCATAATGTTTCGGTGAGATTTGATATTAACTATCTTTAAAATTTACTTAAAATTGTATAATCAAAAAAATATGAAAGCAAGATTATATCTTTACTGGTTAACGCCAAATCAAAGAGGAAGAGCAAAAGTTTTAGCAGTCTATGAATTTTTGTGTATTGCACCGTAGTGCATAAACTTCTGAACTGATTTTAATACATGAGATATTAACAGAATCATAATAATAGTTCGAGTGACATCTAATATATGAAATTCTCGTCTCACAGTTTTAGTTGCCAAACTCCTCCGAAGCGGCTTGACCGATTCTCATGACATTTTGTGAGCATATTGAGTAGGTATGAGAATCGAACAACATCTATTTTTCATCCCCCTAAATGGTAAGGGTCACCCATCCTTAAAATTTTTTTATGGCAAAACGACGTTTGCCGGGGCAGCTAGTAGACTATATAAATATCAAAAGTGTTTGTAATACAGTTTATACACTGTACAATTTTACTTCATATAATGTAATAAATTATGATGTACCGCTTCTCTTTTCAAAATATTCAAGTAACAAAACACTCATATAAAGTTTAAACTTAATCTAGTAAAAAAAATCTATTACTTTATCACTATACATATTTCATTTTCTATTGTGATGAAATACTATAATTGCCGATATCTATTTTGCTTATAGATACACTTCATGTTTTACGAGTACCTTCATAATGAGTACAAACCATCGTTTGTGGAGTTGCACTTCAAAATTTGCGATCTCATTCTAAGGGATATGATTATTGGACCAGTAGTGAGAAAAGCTGGAGTTACCGTCTGTCCTTTGCCTCCGGTAAATATCCGCTGAAATCATATTTACGTCATCTAAATTGTCGTCACGATGTTTACTACGCATGTTTGGGTGTAATCTTTACATATTTTAACACATATCGCTCCCGCTAGATAGGAACAGATGTTCACTGAGATATTTTTAGAAATAAATTTTAATGCCATTTTTAGAAAGAAATGGAGTGTTTCAAGAGGAAAGTTTTTGTGTGTTATACTCGTACATGCATGTTATAGTAGAAGAGTATCTAGAATTTCATAAACTCCCGTGCGAAGAGTGCCGGATCGCTAGTATATCTATAAAATGGCTCAATTTTGAAATCAACATATATCAGGCTTTGTTCTTTCTTCTGATAGATTACTAGAAGTCATCGTCAAATCATAATTGATTGAACAATAAACAATTTAAAGTCAAATAAGTATAGGAAGTCAGATCATTTCAGAAGTACACAGAAATTTTCAAAGTTTTTCAAGATAGCAGAGTCGCGCTGATTTCAGCACGAACGGGCTGGCTCGACCAGGGCGGTACTACCCTCACACAGAAAAACAAACTAAAATGACAGCGATCATGCTGTCTTGTTCGTGAGTGCGAGACCGGAGGCCCAATGATGCAGAAGCATCACTAGCCCGCCATAGTGTGGGTCACCATGCTGCATTGTTGCATTGTCTGCATTCGCAATATGGTGACCACTACTCTTGGATTCTGCTTATGCTTTCCAGAAGGCAGAGTAGAGTCATTTTGGCAGGGCCATACATAAAAAAAATGTGTATTCACGAAAAGCTATCCATCGGTTCATATGGGTCTTCAAGTTCGCTTTCACCAGCTAAATGAGATTACCAGATGCATGCATCCTCTCTTTCTTCCTCCTAAGTTTGAGGGGAAACATTGGGGTAGCAACCAATTGTTTTTTTTTAATGATTTAAAATAATACTACGGACCTGAGCTGCATTTCGAAAGTCTCCTAATTCAGAACAACTATTACTATTAACTATTTTGACTTGTTACTTTTTCTTCCACTGTAATATTTATGTTGTGTTTTTAAGGGAAGGTACCACCTGATGAATATGACATACAATCAAGAATTTCCTAATATTTTTCCGTTCGAAAAAGGAAAAGTTGAACTTATTGGAAAATTAGAACCCGGTGCAAAAGAATTTGCTAGAGGCGACCTTATTATGGCGTTTAAATTAACGAAAACGTAATTTTCTCATGAATGATATTTTCAACCTATTGTATGTAATTATGTCTAATCTTATTTTATATGATAGTTTTAGAGTATAACTATGTGTTTTGAGAATAACATCTGTTGTATTTGAAATTATAATAAAAGTTTTTAACAGTGATTTGTTTGTATTGACTATTCTCAAAATAACACGTTTATAGTTCTCACATTATAAAGCGAGAGCCAGAAATTTCAATGCATATGGCCAAAATATAAATATTTAAAAAAATATATCTGTAATCGATTAAGATGTTAATTGGATATCGGACAGGAACTAAATTAAGATATTTTTAAGAGAACATTTAAAAAGTTTTTATTTTACCTAAGGTAGTTTAAAAAGTAATTTGCTAAAAGTTGTTAGTTTCTTTTTTAACTTGTTAGTTTTAATAATAGTAGTTATTATTAATTTGTAAGTTTATAAAAGCAATTATTATTTATTTCATAAGTTTATGATTTGTATGGAGACTCGATCTGCTAGTCATCCCAAGCGTCTTTTTCCCCAAAACTATCAACCTGGTTTTGAGGGACAAATATTGATGATGATTTTGCAAGTTTTTTCTTTTCTGTATAATAAATAAATTAACTCTTTATAATCCCTGGGTGTTATGTGAGCCGATTAAGAGAGAACTGGATAGGACAATAGCAATACAATAGCAATAGTTTCTTCTGCATATCAATGACATGTTAGCCCTTGGCAACATCCATTGCTATGCAGACGACAGCACAGTTCATGGACGATATTTTGGACACGGACAGCCAAGTTAGCAGATATTGAGGAAAAACGACAGGAGCTTGTCGTTCAACTCGACCATGTTCTGGGCCGCATTTCTCAATGGGGCTGTGAGAATCTGGTCGAGTTTAACGCCAAAAAAACACAGGTGTGCGCGTTCTCTACCAAAATGTCTCCATTCCTTTCCCTTCCCACTTTTCAGAACACTCAAATGCCGTTACAAGGTAGGCTCGATATCCTGGGCATGGATATCTGCCGAGATCTCAACCCACGCGAATACGTTGAGAGTGTCACTAAAGCGGCCTCGCGTAAACAAGGTGAGAAGGTTCTTCTCGCCCGGGCATCTGTGTCTTCTTTACAAGACCCAGGTTCGCTCGTGCGTGGAGTACTGTTCTCATCTTTGCGATGGTGTCGCACAGTACCTGTTTGACGCTCTCGACCGGTTGCAGCGGCGAGCGATCCGCATTGTCAACAGTCCCGAAGCCACCGAGTCCCTTGAGCCTCTGCAATTGCGTAGAGATATCGCCTCAATGGCAGTCCTCTATCGCTTTTATCATGGAGAGTGTTCTGAAGAGCTCTTCCAACTAGTCCCTCCCTCTCCCTTCCTCCACAGGACAACACGTGCCGGCCTTGGAAGTCACCACTGTAGAGTAGTAGACATACGTTCTCGAAGTCATCGCTTCGATTCTTCCTTTCTGTGCCGAGCGGTCACAACCTGGAACTCACTACCGGCATACGTGTTTCCTTCCCACTATGATCCCGGGTCCTTTAAGCGGGGCGTGAAAAAACATCTCACCACGCCGCCATAGTGCGGGTCACCATGCTGCTTTGTGCTTATTCGCAATGAAGATGGTGACCACCACTCTTAGATTCTACCCATGCTTTCCATCAGGCAGGGCAGAGTCATTTTGGCAGCTCAGTATAAAAAAAAAAAAAAAAAAAACCTGCAACCTGCCTGATATCGTCATCCCATCTTTTTGTTGTCTACCTCTTTTTCTTACGCTTTCCCTTGGATACAATTGTATAACTGTTTTTCTCCATTTGTCCTTTCCTCTGTCCATGTGGCCCGACCACTTACATTTTAGCCTTTTTATATTTAAGGTTACGTCTTGTAGTTTGTTTTTTTTTTTCCAAAGGGTAATATTCTATCTCCCCTCTTTACTCCTAGCATGCTCCTCTCCATTGCTTGTTGACAAATTGCAATTTTATTCGATACGCTTTTTGTAAGGGGCCATGTTTGGCACGCATTTGTTAAAATTAGTAAAATGCAAACATTAAATAATTTGCTCTTTGTAGATATTTGTAAATTTTTATCTTTCATTACTTCTCTTAGGCTCCAATACCTCTGCACACCGTTTGCTATCCTTCTTTCGATTTCCCTGTTTATGATATCTTTAGGTGATATAAGCTGTTCAAGATATATATTATATTCTTCAACAAATTTGTGACCCGTAGTAAAAAAAAAATAAAGCAATAATAAAATGTTAGAGTCATTAAAGTAAGTTTTTATTTTACCTATGGTAGTTTAAAAATAATATCCTAATAGTTGTTACTTTGTTTTCCTACTTGTTAGTTTGAGTAATAGCAGTTATTATTAATTTATAATAACAAAGATTAATTATTTAGTTATTAGTTACCTTATAATTTGTATGTAGACTCGATCTCCCAGTCATTCCAGTCGTTTTCCCCCAAAAGTATCAAACTGATTTTGGGTGACAACGATTGTAATTTTGTATATTTTTTTTTCCTGTGTGCTAAATAAATAAGTTCTTTACATCCCCTGGGTATCGTGTGAGCCGACTAAGGAAGAACCGGGTAGGACAACAGCTCTTCAAAGAAAAAAAAACTTGACACAACTATACTTATAATTGTACAAACGATTTTTTTAAAGGTGCAATCAATGACATAGTTTGAGTACACCATGATTAAAATAAATAGTAATCATAATTTATGTATCCATGTACATGCAATTTACTTTCTAAATTGCACGCAAACACTTCAATGAAAAGATTAATAGCAAGTAAGTCAGTGAATAATGAAAGTAATTTAAATTATTAAGAGTTAAGTAGTGGCAGTAGAGTAACAAAATTCCAGCCAGAGATACTTTTTCTATGGCAGCAATTTGCTTATTTAAGGTGTCCACGGCCTTTCATTGACCATATTAAAACTTGGTCTATTGTATCACCGGCCAGCCACTGGCCGGTCACTGGCCGGGAGTCGGGAATTATTAATAATAATAATGGAATTATCCCACAAACCACGTGACACTCAAGCTATGCTTATGTCAAAGTGACGTGACACCTGAGGTTACTTTAAATACGTACTAACATCTAATACATCGACGTTTTAGATAACAAAACTATTTGCCTACTTATCATATTTATGTGAAGTTTAATATTTCAGCTCTGTTGTGTAGAACTTATAAATTACCTTTAAATTAAGAGAGAATGTTTTTAGTATAATTTCGTCTCTGTACATACGACTATTATGTATAAAGTAATAATTACAGTAAATATTTTTATCATTATTTTGAATCCAATAATAAAAAAGGTATTTAAAAAGCCCCGTAGTCAATATATGTAAAGTGAAAAGACGCAGATCCTAACACATAACTTGACAGTCTATTTTTTTTTTCATTTTATGGATTTCTCGGACTTCTCTTTGATTGACAACTGAGGGTTCAAAAACGTGTTTCAATTGAAATTATTGGTACGAGATACATACATGTGTTCGTAAGTTCATAATAGTGAGACCATAAGTAAAAATATATGAATTGTTCCGTAAAAAAATTCCTGCTGTGCGTACCTTTAAATGTTGGGTCTATGATTATCGGTTGCTTTGGAATAGCCTATGGATGTGTGGGATTATACTTTTTTATTTCAATATGTGTTTATTACAGCGATTGGAAGGCTGTATATAGTAAAAAATTGGACTTACTTATTTGTCTGTTTATATATTTCATATCATTATTTATAGTTTTTGTTTCAAGCATACTGTTGCTTATTGGTATAATTATACAAAGGAGAAATTTCCTGTTGGTGTTCATTAGCGGTATATTGGCCCATATCGCAGTCATTTGGATAATGGCAATTTGTATATTTTTTTATTGTATTTATGACTCGTCGTGTTTTGAGTACAATGGCGTAGGGCATGCCATTATTTCCATTATTGTCAAGATTTTCTATAGCGCATTTTGGTTTTATTTATTAATATGTGTAAATTGTCACCACAAAAACTTGCAGCGATAACTTGTACATATAAACTGCTCTCCTAAAATAAATTATAAACCAAACATTGAACTCTCTGATTTTTGTTCTTTTAAGGAATTATAATGTGTCTTGTCAATCTTGTTTTGATCATATTATAAATAAGGCGAGGTTTCCAATGACATTATTTTTTGGAACGAAGTTCCTTATGGCGCGTTGCGAAAGGAGGCTAGACGGAAAAAGTGTAACGACACTTTTTGCTATATTCACATTGAGTTGACGGCATAGTGTTGGATACTCAATGTTAAATATAACAAACTGATTGCCAACGTCCTCCATACCATGTTGAATACGCCTGTTCTCGTCCGATCACCAAAATAAGCTTTTTTTAAAGTAGGCATTCACGGTAGTAACACAGGCAATTTATTTTTCCCCTTCTAACAACTCAATACTGGAGTAGTAGGAAGGGTAATCAAAATTAACGGTATTACAACTGGTAGTAAGATTGGTAGTAACTAGGGCAACAAAGGAAAGTTAAGCAACATCAGGCGTGGTTAGTACTTGGATGGGTGACCGCCTGGAAATACCACGTAATGTTGGCTTTTTGCATTTATTTACAGAAAAATATTGTTTAATAGTATATTTTGTACAGTCTAATTATTTCTAAAATAATTTGAGAATTTTATGCTCATTTTTATTAGTAGTAATATATAAAAAAATATATATATATAAACTTCGTTCCATCCGGATGTCCTTCGACACCTCTCAACTTTTTTTTCAGTTTTTGAAGATTAAACTAAAGACGTCATTTATACCTGAATCAATATTTTGAATTTTGTTTAAAATGTATTTGAATGTATGGAAACTCCAAATTTATTATCAGTCGACAAATTGACCACAGAGCTATAAATATTTACCATCGACTTGAGTGTGTTTATTTCTGCACAAGTTGAAAACCATTTTACTTAAATTTAACCTGCACCTTAATATCAAAGAAGAAAAGGATAATCAAACCGCTTCATCGGACATACTGAATATGTTCATCAATTTATTTCTAATCGCAAATGACATATATGTTATAAATTTTTACGATCAATTTGCTACAATAATACTGACGATTTGATTTTTTCTACGGGACTAATCCCGCCCTCACGCCCACCACTGTAACTCCTATACACCAGGATCAACAGCAGTGACCCACGAACACACCGAGTTTTGACACTCGGGAAGTCCCAGGAAGAAAATTTACTGTCTTGGAACCCACAACGAAATTAATCAGAAATAAAAAAACAGGAGGAGTTGGAAATATGATAAGTCCACTTATTGACGATTTGATTGTTTAACATACTGTGTTTAATGTGTTAAAGATTTGTTTTAAGTTCAGATTGTAGATTTTAGTTCAATTTGAAGTACCTGGATGACCGAGCTTGTTCGGTTTATTTTTTGGTAAATTTTCTAAAATTGAGTCTTAGCTAAATTGAGTTATCGCCCCCGAAACCCCCTAAGAACTAAATCCCATGAAATTCGTTGTAGCCATTTCCGAGATTCGGATTACATATTTATAAGAATTGCTCGTTAAAAGGTATTAGATAATAAAGTGTTCAACAGAAAGCTAACAAATACTTTTTTTAAAAGAGTTTTAATGGATATAAGAACCAATTTACGTAACTATTTATCCATATCAAGAATAAGAAATGTCTTGACATCATCAGGAAAAGATAATGGTAGTTAGAAAACAAATAACTCTCTGAAGGAACTTAAAGTTATTTGCACTTCTTAAAAACTCCTAAATTAATAATAATAACAAGTAAGTTCCCAGTACTTCCAATTAATTTTGAATATATGTAAATCCTTGTTTGGCTGAATGCCCAATCTCCCAGTTATACATATAAATGGAATATACAACCCCTTTTCTTTAATCATGAGACCTCGAATTTTATTTTATATGAAGATGCTAGGTAAATAATGCAAAAAAAAACATTTAATATTCTTATCACAATCATAAGTAATTACACCCAAAGAGATTGTGGGTTTTTTTAACCGACTTCAAATAAGGTTCCGATTTCGACCGCATAATTTTTTTGTTTTATTATGTGACGGTATAGTGCATTTGTTATTTTTTTTAATTTTATTATATATATACTTAAAAGTAAGTTGATCTCATTTCAATATGATCGTTCTTGAAGACGGTTTTTTATTTGTTTTCGTTTGTGACTAAAGAAATCTTAATTGTCGCCTATGTATTTTGCTTTCTAGCATACAAACTACAGTAGACTTTTAATTCATGTACACTAAAGTGCATTATACAGGATATATAACAGAAGATACTTCAGTAGACTCTATTACAATATAACTTAATAATTATTACTCGAGTAGTATAAATACATAAATTAAAAGTGATGACATTTATCGCATTTTTGTTTGCTCTAAGATTGATCTTAGAATAAACAAAATGACGATAAATGTCATCATCGTCTTAGCCGAAAGGCCTCCACTATTGGACACAGACCTACTACCAAATTCAACACAACTAGCGCTCCTGTGCTGCTCTCATCTAACGGCTTCTGACGACCTTAACCAGGTTACTACAATCCATACTTTATTATTATAAATGCGAAAATGTCTGTCTGTCACGCTTTCATGCCAAACTTCTGCACCGATTTCAATGAAATTTGTTATGGAGATACTTTGATTCTCGAGGAAGGGCATAGACAACTCTTTACTGGGATAACTGGCAAACAGGTGGGCGGAGCCGCAAGCAAAAGCTAGTAAACCTATAGATTTGATATTTAATAATACATTTTACTTGAATTTCTTTGTCATGACTTTACATTTGACGATTCTTTGCTGTCCTCTATTCTATATACTATTAAACTATTCTATATACTCTCGATTTGCACTTGCAGTAAACTCAGTATTTTCGTTTTCACTCCTCGATTTCTTTCTAAACAATATTTTTATTTTTGTTTAGTAAGTAAATGTGAAAGTAACTCTACTGTATACAATAACTAAAAATGTGTTATTTTTTCATATGCTTAAAATAGCCATAGCATTTTAGCTGTGGTAAAATCAGTGTTTAGGTTTAAAACAAGTACAATACACATAGCTTTATTTCTAATTCAGACATACTCTAAAAGTAATAAATATAATAGTAGAAGAAAAAAAGCAATAAGATAGGTAAGAAACAACACAAGATGGCGAAAGTAAACGAAATACAAATCGCAAGACGCTAAAAGGTACCCGGAGTGTACTAAAGCAAATAAAACTTAAATCTAAAATACTTTTACAAACGCTTTCATTGTTCAAAGGGATTATTCGAGCGAACAACAAAGCCCAGATGGCCCGTTAAACACCCATCAAGCAAAGCTCCCGTATTAAAATATCTATTGCAGCAAGCCCAAAATCCGTTGCCTACAATAATCTTAATAAATTACAGCTCGTCTTTGTTAAGACGAAAGATCTTTGGTTCAATCGTTTGTTAAAGCCATGCACGTTAGTGGGAGAATAGAATCGGTATACTTGGTTTGTTTGAGGTTATTTCTTATTGTCAAGCAAAGTAGCTAAGAAGATAAATATGTTCGGGCCTATATTAAATCATATATCGTGTAAGCTCCTTATATTTATAACTTCACATTAAGTCTAGACGTACACGTTATTTCTAATAACATTTGTAATAGCAACAGACTTATAATGTTATACAGTACTAAGCGTATTAATTATGTATCATTTGGTAACATCTATACTAATATATAAAGCTAAAGAGTTTGTTTGTTTGTTTGAACGCGCTAATCTCAGGAACCGCTGGTCCGATCTGAAAAATTCTTTCAGTGGTGTTGGATAGTACTAAAGCTATAGGCTATGTATCATTACGCTTAGACCAATAAGAGCGGAGCACCAATAGAGAATGTTGCGAAAACGGGGGAAAATTATCACGCTACGGGCAATAGGAGACGTAAACGAGGTTGCGTGGGTCAGCTAGTTGTAAAATAAACCATTTAATACACTATTTATTAGTTTAACAAAAAATACATGCATGTATTTTTATTACTTTATAACAATATGAAATACAATAAATTCTAAGTCAAAATATAAAAGGTTTTATGTAATATTACCTTTAAAAGGTTTCATATTTAAGTTTAGTTTAACTAAATATGAAATATCTAAATGATACCATAAATAATTATATTAATCCACACAAATATTATAAAGCTGAAGAGTTTATTTTTGTTTGAACCTGTTAATCTCAAGAAGAACTACTCCGATTTGAAAAATTCAAAATACTGAATGTTGTTGGATCGATCGCCCCATGGGATAATGCTTTGTGTAATTAAATTTATTTTGTAAAGAGGGGAATTAACTATAAAAATATTTCTTTACAAATATTTTCAAACACTAGTAAATTAAAGTGCATCATGTTATTTAAGATTAACTTTACAGCTTATCATCCAATTACAGTGACGATATTAAATTTATTCAAACCATATTTGCTATCGCCAAGGTGCATCGGTGGTTGAATTGAATAAAATTCATATCTATTCAATAATTTTAAAGCCCTAACGCCAACATGTCTGACAAAATATTTACTTTGACCCGTAGGGTTCATAATTTCAGAATATATTCATATTATATATTGCTCTATAAGTGTCTGGCTATATGATTTAATAACTTGTCTGCGTTTGTTAAAAAAAATTAATATGCCTTTGCTAGAAATTTCGATTGCGATGGAGACGCCTACGACTCAGAACTCACAAGTAAGTTACCGCCGATAACTTGATATTATTTAATAGAAATACAGCACAATACTCCTACGAGTATTACTATTTTTATAGAATTTTGCTCATCTTACTCGTAATTCGACTCGACTGGTGCTTCCAACTCTGTAAACCAACGGATGAGTCCAATTCAATACCTTTGCAAATTGTGTTTTGTTGGTTCTTTCGAACGTCCCCTCGACGACTACTTAGTGAGCATCGACTGCAACACTTTAGTTCGCTCTTAACGATCGAATACGGGGGAAAACATCATTGATATATTTGTACAATCGACTACAAAATCACTTCGTTCCTCATCTTACTTCTATATTAATATATAAAACTGAACAGTTTGTTTGTTTGAACGCGCCAATCTCAAGAACTTCTGATTCGATTGAACAATTCTTTCAGTGTTATATAGCCCATTTATCAAGGAAGGCTATATATCACGCTAAGACCTACAGGAGCGGAACACTAATGAGGAATGTTAGGAAAATTGGGAAAACTATCACGCTAGGGCAATAGGAGACGTAAACGAGGTTGCGTGGGTCAGCTAGTCGTTATATTTTTCTTCTCATGCGTTATACATAAGTAGGTGAATTTTGAAGAATCTTAGATACTTCTCCCATAAACTTATCTTTTATTTTAATTTCATTGATAAATAAATTGTACTTGTATTTGGGGACTTTTGATTACTACTGAGAATCAGTCAAGTCAGATACTGTGTATAACTTTGCCGTTGTGCATCATCGGCGTTTGATGTTGGAACATTTATAGGAGGAATGTAAAAGAAAAAGTACAATTCATTTAAGCTTATAGTTTATTTTGGCATAACATATAACTACGTTTGCTATCATCATCTGCTATATCTGAAACACAGGCGAGTTCCGGTGGTAGCGGGCCCAGCATTATTTTCAACGTATAGATTACTATGACATCGTGGCACATTACAGCTGGAAATAAACTCAAGTCTCTTATTACAGGTTACATAACTTAGAATAATTATGGAGCTATTTATCGGACAAATTCTTGTTATCAACGGTAGCTCACAGATGTGCTTCGTAGCTAATATTAGTTTCAGCAAGTTTGAGAACAGTGCTATCAGATGTAAATATCAACATCGAAAGTAAAAAAGGTCTTACCGTGGGCGAGCCACGCTTTGGCATGAATGGGCTGGCTCGACCAGAGTGATACCACGGCCTCACGGAAAACCGGTGTCAAATAGTGCTTGCGCTGTATTTTACCGAGTGAGTGAAGATACCGGAGGCCCATAAATTAAACCTTCTCCCCCTATCTCCCCTCCCTATCCCCCAAAGGCCGCCTCTGGTGTTTGCAGGTGTCCATGGGCGGCGTTAATGGCTTACCATCAGGCGATACGTCTGCTCGTTTGCCCGCCTATTCCAAAAAAAAAATAAACATAAATACATACAAATACATTGAGCTCACAATTTTCAATAAGGTATATTTTTATTTTTGTTGGCGTGTATCTGTGTGCTAATGAGAAATCAGCATTATGTTACATGCACTACAACTTTAGCGGTTATTTTGTCTTTCACTACTGATCGCATCTAATAGTTGTAACTAACCGACATTTTAATTTTACATTGAACCAACCCTTCTTACTTCTTACTTCTTACAACCCATAACGTCCCACTGCTGGGCTCGTGTCTCCATTCAGGAGAAGGTTAAGGCCATAGGATCCCACGCTGGCCAAGTGCAGGTTGGGGACTGGCAAGACAATGTTGTAGCTACGTAATCTTGCCGTTGTATGTTTTTAAGCCACCCAAAGGTCTCCAACTATGCTTCACGACTGTCATCCTATGATAACAACCGGAACCGACTACTTAATGTGACCTCCGAATCACGGAGATGCTCATGGTAACATGCCACCAGCGGTCACCCATCGAGGTACTGACCGCGCCGTCGTTGCTTGCCCTCGGTAATTGTTACTAATCACCGAGTACAATTGGGTTATGAGCGCCTCAACCCACCCTTTAAACCATTGAACTGCAGTAAGTGACCACTAAGTGACCTTTACATCGATATATCAATTTATAGTCTATATCTCTCTATATATTTTTTATTACAAACTTACATAATACCCCATGAGAATAGTATTTCTTCCCGATAACAATGATGATACTGTACTGTATACTTTACAAAACCATAACGATTGATAAGTAAACGCTAACCTCTAATTCGCTCTTGTCATAATACAAGTTATGATACTGAAAGTTAAATACCGATATACTTACTGAATATAGAGAAGGCCAGTAAAGCATAAACCAGAGATAAAAAGAAGTGTATAGCCAGGAATCCCATGCGGATAAAATATATAGCTCCAGTCAATCCAAGTATAGTATTGAGTGCAGCCAAAAAGAGTATTAACCATAAGGCTAACTGTAATCCAAGAGGCTTTCTCTGAAACAAACGATAACACAAATTATACGTGATTTGCATTAAGAACAGGGACTGAGATAGAGTACATAAAATAATAATAGTGAAAGTCCTCGTGTTAGGAGAATCATCAAAACATAAAGTTAAATTTGATAGATTAACAATTATTTTTACGGGAATTAACGCGATTACTTATTAACCAGGTTACAATGGCCGTGGTCACAGGCTGACTGCCGCTGCTGGAGTCAGACTGTGACCACGGCCAGTCGACCTGGTCGAAACGTCAGGCAAATAAGTAATCGCGTTAATTCCCGTAAAAATATTTGTTTATATATCATGGAACGCGAAAGTTTAAAAGTTAGTAAAGGTGATAGAGCCAGTAAGTGACCACAAAATATGACAAAACTTATTGACGTATTGTAGTACAAGTAACTGTATTACAATGTATCACAATATTTATTTAATTGTATGTTTCAGTTGGATAATGCAGGATGGTGACCCACACTATTACGGCCTAATCAGATGCAGGATATAATAATAATAATAAACATTTCAGACGTCTAACACACAACGCCATCCAGTACCAAACTAAGCAGAGCTTGTATTATGGGTACTAGACCACTGATATAAATACGTATATACTTTTTTTTGTAAATATATACATAGTATACGCAAGGAAAACACATACGCGGGTAGTAAGTTCCAGGTTGTGATTGCTTGGCGCAGAAAGGAGAAGCCTAAAGATTTAAATTATTCTTATAAAAGTTATTCCGTTTATTCCTAACAATATTTATGAAAAAACTTATATCGTTGATATTGTATTATTAACGATTCCATAGCTGAAGGCAAATTGAAACGTTTCAAAGAAAACTTACACATATTTACCTTTTCGTTGCTGGAAGCCGCGGGCGGGATCTAAAGGTGGGTTTTATGATAAAATCAAAATCCCTTAAATGTCTTTTCTTGATCTTGAATTCGATGACAGGATCGTTTGGTTTTATTGTCAAAGCTTCAAAATATATTCTTCAGGAAATAAAATATGGAGGTGAATATGGCTAGGATTTTGGGACGAGCGTATTTGAAAAGAATTGTTAGAGCTGTGATGATTTATTACAGATATCAAAAGGTTATAGATACATATCCACTTTAGATAGCTTTCTTAGACAAAAAAGTCTTTATTAGCCACAAAAAATAAAAAATAAACAGAACATTGTAGGTAAAATTTACAAAAAAATACACAAAAAATATATTCAACCAGATTAAGCCAAAGAGCAAACGTTTAATAAACGAGCAATATTACAAAGCAAAAAATAAGAAATATTGTTAAAGTTGCGTGAATCGGTCACAGTTCAGCATAAAGACTGAACTGACGTATATTAAAGTATGTATTCAATTTTCTTTTTTTACACGAGTGTTCACAAAAGTGTCCCAAAGAACTGGGTGTAGACACACATGGCTGTACATAAGCGATATGCTCTTATTGCTCGATTTTTTAAATTTCAATTCACCTACAATATAACCCCAATTAACGATGCCTTAGTGTAATTTTTTATTCATAGTTGTTGAAATCAGCAAAAACCGGCACTGTGAAGGTCAAGAGAAACCGTTGCAGACAGGGCAGGATCAGCTGTTGTGGCGAGCATTGCGAAAGGTGATGCTAGCTGAGTCCCGCGGTGTTACCCGCGGTTAACGTCATCACGAAACTAGTCTAAAAAAAGTAGCCTAAGTTACTACTTATATCATTAACTAACTATCAGTGAATGTCCCGTCAAAATCGGTCCAGCCGTTTTAGAGATTACCCGGAGTAAACATACATATGCATTTAGTATAAAATGGTTATTTTAATTAAACCAACCTCAACGGCTCCGAAAAATAATAGTACTCCATTGATAATTTGTAGTGGTATAATACACAGGATCATTATTTTCAGCACCATAGATACAGGACCATAACTATAAGAACATGTTAGGAACAATAGAACTGCGTAGCAAAAAGTTGAGAGCTGTAAACAATAACATCGTGTTTTTATGATCACCTGTGTTAGATTATATTACTAAAGAGTTTAAATGGTTTGATTATATAAACGGCCTTCATGGACTGCATCGTAAATTACATGGTTACAAAGGAAGAAAGATATTTTATTTTTATTGTCACATGCACGAAAAAATTCTACCTCAGAAAATTTATATTTGCACCATCATCAACTTCATCAACAACCCATAATGTCTCACTGCTGGGCTGGGGTCTCCTCTCCGGAGAGGGTTAAGGCCATATGTCCCAACGCTGGCCGAGTGCGGGTTGGTGCTAAGGATACTCTTGTATGCTTTTACAAGCGCTTTTGAAACGGTATATTGATGACTCTAATTGCGTGGTTTCAAAATCTCATGGTCTATGAAGAAGAACCGGCAAGAAACTCCATAGTGAGAAAATATAGAACATAAAAGATATCTCTTTAAGTCTCAATTATTTGACAATAGTTTTGAATAAAGTTATCAAAAATATCTATAAAATAAAGTAAACAACATACACAGTAAGTGCAACTTTACAGAATTTACTGAGGATTTTTCGTTCATCATGCCTGTTGCACATCAATATTTGTTGATTTATAAAACCTTAATTACTTACAAATTTTAACCATCCAATACATATTGCAGCGTCTCGTAAAGCTCTTTTTCTTAGGCAAACCTCAGCTGGTTCCAAAGGTCTCAATTCTGCACATACATACATATTATAACCAAAATCTGTAATGAAATTTCTTATTTGTACTTTTTATGTTATTTGTTTCACTTGTCATTCATTGGTAATTTTGACCTTGCGTTTTTTAGGTTATTTTGACGTAGCGTGTGACTTTTATTTATTCCTACCTCTATGCTTTTATGGTACTGATTAATAACGGAGCCTTAAGAAATTATATCTTGTTCTTTATGGAAATGTCGCTCTATAGTTTATTACTGGATTTAGGGTATCTGTGTATCTGAGTAACTCTCAGATAAAGAGTAACTCCTATTGATCATCTATTGATAGAATTAATATGAGCAGTTGTTTTGATAAAAATGCTTGAAAAAAATTACATTACAGTGACAAATATATTGTTATTAGGCTAAATATACAACCAGTGGTTTCTTTCAACGTTTTCTATGATACAATTGAATTCGCTGATTTGCAAATATTCTTATGGCATAGTATTTAAACTTTATTACAGCGCATTTAGTATGACAAAGAAACGTTAGCATAACATAGCTATCATATTTAATACTAGCTGAACTCCGCGGTGTTACCCGTGGTTATTGTCGTACCGCAGGTAACGCCGTAAGACAAAGCTAGTCCAAAAGTAGCCTAAGTTACTCCTTCGATCATCAGCTACCTGCCAGTGAAAGTCCTGTCAAAATCGGTCCAGCCGTTCCGTTCCGTTCCGTCCAGAAAGACAGACTTTTTTTAAAATACATTTTTGGTATATGTACTGTGTAAACATACATATGCATTTAGTAAAAAGCGGTTATTTTAATTTTAAAAACAGATACTCCAATTTTATTTATTTGTATAGGAAAGTGTGTTTTTAGACTATTTTTTTTTTAGTTTTGTGTCTACTAAGTTTAAATGAAATCTGAACATTTGAAGTGGGTCAAATCAAGTCCAAAGAAGTCGGTTACAAACAAACATACAGGTGTCACCAATTTTATTCATACTCTGGGTGTCGTAAGAGACGACTAAGGAATCAACTAGGACAATGGCACTATAAAAAAAAAATCTAGACACAAACCCTATCCTAATCCATCGGGTCAATGTGGTACAGAAGGCCAAAACCTTGCTTTCTAAAGAGAGGTCTGCAGCGGCCTATTAAACGATGATGACGATGATCCAAATAATTATCGACTCTCCTAAACATAAAATAAAGCATAATCTCGAATATTTTGTACGTTATTTTTTATAGTTCCACTAGCTGACCCGCTCAACTTCGTTTGCGTCTCTCCATAACAAATGTTTTTTTCCCATTTCCTAACCCGGCTCCTATTGGTCGTAGAGTGATGTTACTTAGCCTAAAACCTTCCTAGTTAAATGTAACCCATTTACAAAACATGATACATGCCAACAAAAAAAGAATTAGCAAAATCGGTTCAGCCGTTCACGCGTGATGTCGTGACCAAGGCAAATAGGGATTCATTTTTATATCTATAGATTATTAATGAAACTTAATTTCAATAATGATTTGTATCCTAGCTTTTTATAACGTAACGTTACACGTGAAAAAATAACGTGAAATGTGTATACCTCACCTTTACTCAACGCTTAATCTTTCCTTTAAATTCCTACGAAAAGAAAAAGAAAGCTTTAGGTAAAAACAATCCTGCTAATAAGAGTTTTTAAAAGTATTTTAAGCAAATTTAATAGCATTAGTTTTTTTGTTTTCAATTATGTTACCTTATAAAAACTGTGCTAGCAATACAAAACTTGAACAAAGTAGAGAGCTCAGAAGTTGTAGTTCCGTTTAACTTTAATTAGTTCTCAAGTACAGGTGGCGAGTTTTTAAGCGATGCAAATTACTGATTCTATTAAAAGTTTTATTTTTATTCGATTTACTGAATAATCGTTTTTAAATTGTTTTTGAGGCTTTAATTTTTAACCGACTTCAAAAAAAGGAGGAGGTTTCTCAATTCAACCGTATATACATTTTTTTTACGCAGATAACTTCGTCGTTTATGAACCGATTTAGATGATTCTTTTTTTAATGGAAAGGAGATGTCTCAACGGTGTTACCATGATAAGGACATTAATATCTGATGATGGCATCCAAGAGAAATCGAGTCGAACCTTGAAGTCGGTTTTATTTTTGTGAAAATTGTACTTGTAATATCGTTCTTCTGTTTCTTGCCACGTAGAGGCAAGCTAATTGTGAACCAAGTACAGGACTGTACGGATAGTGTGCTAGCACGCTGTTTTGTACTGAACTAGTTTTGTGAGTTCAACAAATTGATGTTCTGAGTCTAGATGTTCTACGAGTCTGTTTCTTGTACGCTTGAAAGCCTCCCCCGCGTCTCTGACATGAACATTGACAGGTGTGCATTCCTCCCACATTTATATGGTGATGTATATATCTCATGTGATTTGATAAGTTAAGCAACAAGTTGATATTAAAATATTCGCTCATACATTTATCAACAGTCTTTAGAAATCGTCTTCTAAACCTTTCCAAAGAAATGGGGTTAAAATAAATAAATTACAGTCAGAACAAATGATCGCGCTAATCACAAAAACCTCTGCATACTAAATTTTAACTCGTTTAAAGATTTGACTTGGATTCGAAATGAATAAATATATTATTATGGTGATAAATATTATTATATTTATCATCACAAAATAATCAATCAAATAATTAACAATATTGTTGCATGTTACTAAGTCGACGACCTCAGCATGACATTATTTCCTCGACATTTGCATATCTACTAACTGTCATAGACAAAATACCTATCACCTATGAAATACTAGCCCCTCGCCCCGGTTTCGAACTGATGTATTGTTTATTTGTGTAATTTTTAAACATACTGTTGAACACATCTAAAACATTTTAACAAGCAATTCTTGTATATATATAAACCCTAAGAGGTTTTCACGCTTTGGCTATATGTATACTATTAGCTATTAGTGCTGTCTAAGAATATAGTTAAATAAATGACATTAGATATGTATATATAACGATTATAAATATATAAGAAACAATCACCGAGGGTAACCAACGATGGCGCGGTAAGTACCTGGATGGGTCACCGCTGGTAGTATGATACCATGAGCCTCTCCGTGTTCGGAGGTCACGTTACGCAGTCGGTCCCAGCTGTTATCGTAGGATTACAGTCGTGAAGCTAAGTTGGCGGCATTTGGGCGCCTTAAAAACATCCAACGGCAAGATTACGTAGCCACGTAGTCTTGCCGCCCAGTCCCCAACCCGCATTCGGCCGGCGTGGGGACGTATAGCCCTAACCCTCTACTGAGAGGAGACCCGAGCCCAGCAGTGGGACGTTATGGGTTATTGACGATGATGATGATGATGTATATATAAATAATCTGAACCTTGGAAACGTCTCCAACGATTTTCATGATGTTTAGTTTCCCCTGCTCCTCGCCTACTATACCTAAAAAGCTAGTGGACATAACAATGCAATAATTTTTATCTTACTATCTTTATTTCAAAAGTAAACAAAGAGTAGGTATGTTTTTATGGTATAGTGGGCAAATGCAGACGTATATCTTGATGGTAAGCGATTAACGCCGTCCATGGACACCCGCAACACCAGAGGCGTCACAAGTGCGTTGCCGGCCTTTGGGAAATGGTGAAAGACATGTGGGGAGGGATTGGGGTATGGGCCTCCGTTATTTTTATTTATTTATTTTTTTATTTTATTTAATAGGTACAGATACAGATAACAGATTAAAAAAATACAAAGAGCAGTCTTAACAGTACATTATAGTAAACCTGCAATCCAGTTACAACTGTACACAACTTTGACAGTAGACAATGCTTCGTTTTGGCATGGAAATAAAAATTATAAGATGAAAACAAAAACTAACCATAATTAGGTATATCGTTACAAACTAAATATATACAGAAAACTGAGATATGCATTAAAATTAAGGCTTGCTATAGCTATTTCCTCACACACTCGGTGAAATACAGCGCAAGCGCTATTTCACACCGGTTTTCTGTGAGGCCGTGGTATCACTCCAGTCGAGGCTCATTAATATGCATCGTATCACGAAGTTAAATAACTAGAGAAGCATACCGTCGTAATAAGTGTAACCACTATTGAACTGTGACGCTGTTTTTATTTTAGTTTTATAAGCATTAGATATGTGAAAATAAACATATTTAAATTCTGGGTCTAGGTGTTCTTTGTGTCCGTTTTTTTATGTTTGTAAAGTCCCCCAAGACACAGGATATATTTATATTATGCGGACGCTGTATTAAAAAAAAATATACAATATACTGGCTACGCTCAGCAGTGTTACGGAGTATTACCTGTGGTTTTCGTTGTTTTTGAATCAATTTATTGTATAAGATATTTTCTTCATTTTTTTCTAAAATAAAAATAGCATAAGTTGCTCTTTATAAATTCAGCTATCAGCCAGTGAAAGACCCGATCCGAGGTTCCAGAGATTAGCCGGAACAAACAGACAAACAGACAATAGGACAGAAAAAAATATATCGATTTAATTACCGTTATACTTCTATATACATTTTGTGAAAAACCTTTTGAAATTACAAACAGACAGTTCAGATTTTATTTATTTGTATAGATGTCTCAGTTACATGCGTCGTAAGAATATTAGATACCTTTCGTTAGCATAACACAAAGACAAACACATAAACATGCAATGGCGGGTCAATGTTGACCACTATTTGACATTTTACCCATAGCAAAAGAAAATAAAGTTTTTAAACATTTTTTTTAATAAAAGAATAAATTAAATTATTTAAAAACGTATGTTAAATTGTTTAATTGATAAGAACAAAGTTCATTATCAAGAAAAATATTAATTTTAAGTTCTAATCAAGGTATAAAGAAAATAACTATTTAGGCATACATTTTTTAATATGATTTTTTATCGATAAAAATGAAAAATTAAAGGGGGGTACCCTTTAATCCGCAACGCCTCATAAGGAACTTCGTTCCAAAAAATCTGTAAGGTTTCGATGCAATATTTAAGAAATAAAAATTATGAATCCATAACTCGCAAACTAATTCTGGAACTACTTGATTGTCATTCTTACATCTAATTAAAAAAATTGCACTTTTCTGCTAGAAAGATCTAAAGATCCATGTTCGTTTTCCATTTAAAATGTCAATAACATTTAAGTATGGCAACATTCACATTCACGGGCGGGAAATACCCAGTTAATAAACTCTATTTTAATTAGAACTTGCTAACTTGCATATTGACGACATTTGATCCTACGGTCATACGGTCATGCCATACACACATGTACTAATTTATGAATATTTGTTGTTTAAGGTCTTAGAGGAATTGGAGTTCCTTAGTTTATTTTTAATACGTTTCCAATTGAGAATTACTTGACTGATCATAAAAAATATGGCATTTAGGTTATTGGGGTTAAGAATATAAGTCACCTGAAAAAAAACTGTCTCTTAAGATTAACTAAATCTATACTAATATATAAAGCTGAAGAGTTTGTTTGTTTGTTTGTTTGTTTGTTTGTTTGTTTGAACACGCTAATCTCAGGAACCGCTGGTCCGATTTGAAAAATTCTTTCAGTGTTAGAAAGCCCATTTATCGAGGAAGGCTATAGGCTATATATCATCACGCTAAGACCAACAGGAGCGGAGCACCAATGAAAAATGTTTCGAAAACGGGGAAAAATTATCACGCTACGGGCAATAGAAGACGCAAACGAGGTTGCGAGGGTCGGCTAGTTATGTGATAAAATGAATCTATACTAATTTATAAAGCTGAAGAGTTTGTTTGTTTGTTTGTTTGAACACGCTAATCTCAGGAACCGCTGATCCGATTTGAAAAATTCTTTCGGTGTTGGATAGTCCATTTATCGAGGAAGGCTATATATATCATCACGCTACTACTAATAGGAGCGGAGCAACAATGAAGAATGTTTCAAAAACGGGGGAAATTTTCACGCTACGGGCAATATAAGGCGCAAACGAGATTGCGTGGGTCAGCTAGTAATCTATATTATAATATTATATAGCTCAAAAAGTTTGTTTATTACTTTGGTTGAACTTTCTAATCTCGTGAGCTATTGGTTCGAATTTAAAAAATGATTAGTTTAGTTTAGTATATAGAAGTGCTTTATTAAGCATTAGATCAACAAGTCCGTCTAAGAGCATAATAATTTCCTTGGATCATGTCTATTAATACCAGGATAGTCTAGAAAGTTTTTTTTAAAATAAGATAACACCAGCATTAGGAGTATTCACCCTGTGTGCGGGTAACTTTACAAACATACATGAAACGTACACAAAGAACACGCAGACTCAAAACAACAACTTGTGGATCACATAAAGTGGGATGGTAACCCACAACACTCGGCGCAATAAATAGCGTCGTGGCGTGGAAGAGCCACGCTTCGGCATGAATGGGCCGGCTCGACCGGAGTGATACCACGGCCTCACAGAAAACAAGTCTGAAATAGCGCTTGTGCTGTGTTTCACCGCGTGAGTGAGGATACCGGTGGCCCATATGCCAACCCCCCCCACATCCCCCTCCCCATATCCAACTCCCCATCTCACAAAGGCCGACAACGCATTCGTGACGCCTCTGGTGTCCATGGTCGGCGGTAATCACTTACCATCGGGTGCATACGTGTGCACGTTTTCCCCCTATTCCATAAAAAACCACAAGGACAACCGTGCTGTCTGTTGTTGTTTTCATTTTAAGTTGTTTAAAAGTAACGACATAGTTGTAATATTTTTCTCAAATATCTTATGATGTTCTCCTAGCCGATTTCGGCCACGGCGGCCAGTCTCAACAGAGACCAACCAACTACGCAGGAGATATTATAGTGCACAAATGTGTGCGCGAACACATGTGCACTCTCTGTTCCCTCTCTCTCACTAATCCGATGGGACGGTTAACCGACACGATCGGGGAGAGATCAGGCGCAGGACCGACAGCTTTACGTGCTCTCCGAGGCACGGGAGTTCAGACCCCAACTTCCAAACTCCGAGCTGTTATTTAGTGTTTCTATAATCAGAAAAACTCAATAACACTTTTGGCCCGACCCGGGATTCGAACCCGAGACCTCTTGATCAGCAGTCGCATACGTCAACCGCTAGACCAACGAGGCAGTTGAAACAAATATCTTATACACAGTCGTCTATTACCAATGATATAACAAATTTAGCCAAGTAGGTACTATCTAATATATAAAATTCTCGTGTCACAGTTTTCGTTGCTATACACCTCCGAAACGGCTTGACCGATTCTCATGAAATTTTGTGAGCATATTGAGTAGGTCTGAGAATCGGCCAACATCTATTTTTCATCCCCCTAAATGGTAAGGGCCACCCATCCTTAAAAAAAAAATATGGCAAAACGACGTTTGCCGGGGCAGCTAGTAATATATAAATACATCCATACTATTATTATCAATTCGAAAGCAACTCTGTTGTTCTATCTGTTTCGCTTACTGATTTCCAAGATATTTAACATAGAGATACTTTGCTCTTTGAGCAAGGACATTTGCTAATTTACCACTATAGAAGGCGGTTAAAACCGCGGTCAAAAGTTAGTTTCTTAAATATAAAAAAAATTCTTGTTAGTCATCCTAATAACGGGAATAACCGTATCTAATTTGACTAATGTTGGTGTTAATGTTTTTTGTGAAAATTCAGGGAAAGTTTAAACAGTAAAAAAATAAGCAAATATGAATAAAATGTACGTCTTTTGAGAAATAGCAGTATATGTATGATAGTTATGCATAAATTACATTTAGACAGAGACCAAGCGATCATGTTTATCACCCAATATTTGTCCTGGTCCAACAGGCCATAGGACTAGATACCATTTGGCCTATACTAATAAACCGTTTTTAATCACTAATGACTCGTGGGGCACAGGCTATTTAATTTTGAAAAGTAGCCCATAGTATAGGGTTATAGATTTCTAAACTTTTTGTTTTACCAAATAAAAGAAGATTGGGTCAATGTTGATTATGTAGCGAAAATGAATAATGCCATCTGCATTGATATTTTCTAATCATCTCGTATGAAATAACATACCACTGAACTAAATAATAGCATTATTTTGACGACGCTGTCTTGTCCTGTACAGGATGTTCAAAAAATCCTATTAATTACCAAGTACGTTGAAACTGAAACCGGAAGGGAGACTTGTATTTGTGTGTATCCGGTCCTTTTATTCTTTTGTTATAATTAAAGAGCTGAGCCGATTATGATAAACAATAAGTTGATTAACTCGTTTCTTGAATATTTTAGGCGCTAAAATAAATAATAAATAAATAAATATTTCGGACATCTAACACACAACGCCATCTGGTCCCATGCTAAGCAGAGCTTGTGATATGGGTATAAGGCAACTGATATAAATACATATATCCTTTTTTTGTAAATTCACAAATATTATGCATAGAAAACACCCAAACATCGAAACAAATATTTGCAGGTCATACAAACATTTGATCCGACCCGGGAATCGAACCCGAGACCAACCAACGAGGCCGTCGAATCGAAATCTTAATGACATATTTTTATCTGGATATTTTGTTTTGTATCTGGATTTGCTGTGTGTGCGTGTGTGTCTCTCTGTGTGTATATTGCTGTGTATTTGTGTGTGTTTGCGTATGTATCAGTAATTTCTGGATACGATAAAGACTGTTTGTGTAATCTGCAACTTCTTCTTGTTCCATGATATATTAACAATCATTTACGGAAATTAACGCGATCACTTAATAAAAGGTATTACATACCTCTGATTTGCCTGACGTTTCGACCAGGTTGCACTAGCCGTGTTCACAAGCTGACCTCAGCCTGAGTGTCCGCGTACCTTTTAATTAGTGATCGCGTTAATTCCCGTAAAAATAATCTATACAAATAAATAAAATTGGAGTGTCTGTTTGTAACATTAAAATAACCATTTTTTAATTAATGCATATGTATTTATACACGGTACATATACCAAAAATGTGGTTAAAAAAATTTTTGTCTGTCTGTCTGTCTGTCTGTCTGTCTGTCTGTTTGTTCCGGGTAATCTCTGGAACGGCTGGACGGATTTTGACGGGACTTTCACTGGCAGGTAGCTGATGATCCGGGGAGTAACTTAGGCTACTTTTTTTAGACTAACTTTGTCGCGCGGCGTTACTCGCGTTACAACAATAACCGCGGGTAACACCGCGGGGTTCAGCTAGTTGTTAATATAACTTCTTCTTGTATAAAAAATTAACTAAATAAACAACCTGTATCATAAAACCGCTGAGTTCTTGTGATACACTTATACTTGTAGTTGCGATTGTGTATATATACTGTTAACAGAAGTCAGCGCAGCGTTCGTTATAAATTTGAACTCATATTACATTGGTTAGTGCGAAAGTTTAGCTACAATGAGAAGCATATTTAAAGTTGTGTTTTTCGGTAAGTTAACTTATAAAATATATTTTTACTTATATGTTTTGTTTTGTAACATATTTCTGAATTATTAAAGTAAACATATTAACGACTATTAAGAATATTTTAAAACTTTTAAACAATGATTTTATATAAAAAGAAAGTAACTAAACTAGACTAATAATTGCGATTGAAATTGAAGTATCTGTTTGTAAGTTATAATCAAAAACTTTTTACTAAATACTTACGGAAGTATACGGTACTGATCTAAAGAAAACTATTTTTAAAATGTTTTTCCTATTGTGTGACAGGCGTAATATATAAGCTACTTAGCCATAGCTACTAAAAATAACCAATTAAATGTGAACAATACCCAATTTGCAAGCAACAATGCATGTGATACCGCAGGTTGCAGGCAGGCATCAATAAATTTAACTTAGCCTTTTTCAAGTATGAGGAATAAAAGTATTTAACATAAAAAGTAATTTTCTAACTCGAATAAAAATTATAACAAAACGAAGCTGTGTGAGCAATATAGTCATAATTTTTTGTTCATACAGCTTTTAAAGCTTTAATGCGATCCTACACCCAATAGCTAAAAAAGCTCCCTACTAGTCAATACCAGTATTTAAGATAAGGTTCATAACTTGCTAACTTAATTTTCAGATAAAAACTTAATCTTAACTATCTATGCAATATTATGTAGTAAGAGATTATGAACAAAATAAATTTGAGATAGTTCATAAAAATTCGAATGTAACTAGAAGATTTTAAAATTCGCTGTACTACGTATTATATATACGTTTTATATATAGAAATCCATAGGTGTGCACATTACATCTATACAAATAAATAAAATTAGAGTGTCTGTTTTTAGTATTAAATTAACCGCTTTTTACTAAATGCATATGCGTACGGTACATACACGAAAGTAATATTTTTACCATTTTTGTCTGTCTGTCAGTCCGTCTGTCTGTCTGTTTGTTCCAGCTAATCTCTCGAACGGCTGGACCGATTAAGATGGGATTTTCACAGTCAGATAGCTGATGTAATAAGGAGTAACTTAGGCTACTTTTTAGACTAGCTTTGCCACGCAGTTTTACCCGCGAGTAAGACCGCGGGGCACAGCTAGTACACAGATTTTTTTTACGTGTGGAAACCCCGTCGGGCCTTCACACCACCGAGGCTTGCGGCAGGGCGGTGTGTCGAATTGGAACCGACTAAAACCACACGGTGTGCCACTCTGAGCCTAAGACGGGAGGGGTCCGGGAACTGCTGTTATTAACTCATCCGGACCCCTCCCAGAACTTGAAACAAACCGTACATCAACGCGTCTAGCCAGCGCGATATAGTTGGAGAAAACCTCCTTCGCAAGGTGAGGCCTGTCTCCAGCAGGGAATTTTCAAGGCTGGTGATGATACAAATATAAACAGACGCGTATACTTGGCTGTTACATATGATACCCCTAAATGTATCGTCAACGCAGTATTACGTAATTATTAATAGCGTCTAGTCTAAACACACGTATCAGTATTTCTTCTCAATAGAGAATGACTTTTTGTTTTGTAACTTGGTACATATGAAACCCCTAAATCTATCGTCAACGCAGCATTACGAACACAGAGCACAAAGGCCTGTTATGAGATCACGAACTCGTGTTCAATATGCCGACACTGCAGTCTCTATGCAACCGGACCCACGGCGGAAACTGGCCACAAGCTCAAGAGCGACACAAGGCGCCGACGCAGCATTACGAGAACAGACCACAAAGGCCTATTGTGAGACCAACGATAACACGAGGCACCGACGTCATCATTATAGTGTATATATATTAAAATTCAATTACTTTAGGTCATTCTTGCTTCACACTTCGAGGCGGAATCACTAGACTAATTAGCTGTAGTTTGTAATGAGATTCCTAGCTCATACTTCGAGTAGGATTCACATAATTGTAAATTAGTTTGTAATTTCTTTTTTTTATTAAATTAACTATAAGTAAATTTGGTTTTCTTTGGAACCTCCGGCTGCAGTATACGTAATTGGCGCAGTCGGTAGGATCCTCGCGGGCCGGTTCGCGAGCATTAGAAGCATCTCATATCGATATTTGCGTTCGCGAGTCGCCCGGGTGGCTATCAAGCCCCAGCCAGAGGATCCAGAATCTACGGGACAACTGCGTAGCCGGACGGAGAATCCAGACATCGATTCACCGAGGAAAACCAGATATGAAATATTTGTGAGTACACTTGAATCTTTCTCGTGTTGCTTCCTACCTTATCCTAATTAATTTTAATTCCAACATTTTTCGCTACGAAAAGTCGTATAACCGGGATCCTGCATCGCGACAGGCTCGCCGGCACATTTTAGACAGTAATAGAGATATAGACTGTGAATTAGATTTAGATTTAACTAGCTTATTTAGTGTAAAGATGCCGCACGACCCAGATGTTATATTCAAAGCCTTGCGCATAGTGCCAGAGTTCGATGGCAACGCGAACGTTTTAATAAGATTTATTCACATTTGTGATAGGATAGTAACCCAGTACGCGAGCCCCGAGCCAGGCAGCGAATTAGGAAACTTGTGTCTGTTAAATGGTATTTTAAATAAAATAACAGGAACCGCAGCATCCACTATAAACTCGAATGGTATTCCTGAGACGTGGGCAGGGATTAGATTAGCACTTATCAATAATTTTTCAGATCAGCGAGACGAGACGGTTTTGTACAGCGACCTCTCTTTAGCTATACAAGGTAACAAATCTCCTCAAGAATTCTATGACCACTGCCAAACTTTGTTCAGTACTATTATGACATACGTGACGTTACATGAAAGTATTCCGACAACCATAGAAGCGAAAAGATCGCTTTACAGAAAGGTTACCATGCAGGCGTTTGTTCGCGGATTAAAAGAACCTTTAGGATCGCGAATTCGTTGTATGCGACCGGAGACAATAGAAAAAGCTCTCGAATACGTACAGGAGGAATTAAATATTATGTACTTACAAAATCGTAATGATTCCTCGAGAAAGCATAGTAATTCTAAAGTACCTATACCCTACAACACACCATTGAACACACTGAGCGTCCCGCGACCTCAAGTATCAAACTGGCCAGCCCCTATAGGACTACGGAGTCACCAACCACAACCCGCTTTTAAATTTAACAGTAACGTACCTAATGTTCACCAGAATTCACATACATACCAAAACCGGTTCCCTACGCGTACACAGCAAATGTTCCGCGCGCCGCCGCCAAACTATCATCCACAAAGTAACGTTTTCCATGCGCCCCCTAGCCATAATCTCCCACAGAATATCAATCCAAAACCCATGAGCGGAGTCCAACACTTTGTTCCAAGACCCATGCTGTCAGGCCATGATTGGCGTAGATCCGGTAACCCGGCACCGAATAATTATTTTAAATCACGAGAACTTAATTTTAATGAATTTACAGACAACTCCTGCTACTCTGACTTTCACTACGAACCAGAACAAGACACTACCTTTGACTCTAACGGCTATTACCAAGCCTACAACTATAACTATGACAATACCATGATTTATGAAGACGAGACATATGACCAGTATAACGACATGTACCCACAATCAGGGCCCAGCCAAGATATCAAAAGAGCAAAGATAGACATTAACCTACAAACTCAGAGACAGCTACCATATATCGAAATCACTAAACCCCCTTTAAAAATTTTAATCGATACCGGTGCCAACCAATCATTTATAAGCCCCGAGGCAGTACAAAAATTTTACGCAGATTGCTCTCTGAACTATGACCCATTCGAAGTAACAAACGTACACGGAGTCAGTAGGAATGACTACTCCATAACGTTACCCTGTTTTTCGGAATTCAATGAAAAGGATAGTATTAAATTATTTGTATACCGATTTCATAACTATTTTGATGGACTAATAGGACTGGATTTATTATCGAAATGGCAAGCTAAAATAGATTTAAAAAACTTTAAACTAATTACACGAACTTCCATTAATGACATTAAAGTATATAACTCGCGTAGCGTTATAAACGAGCAACATTTTTGTAACTGCAGTATAACTAGGATTGACCACTCCTTTATACAATACGTACAGTTAGATGACATCGAAAATAAGATAAACCCAGTAAAGAATCAACTGAAGACATTCAAAATCAGACTTTGTAACGATACTTACACACTTTACGAATATCGGATTGACTATCTTACCAGACTAACAAGCTTGGCAAGGTGTTAAATCAAGTAAAATCTTTGGAATCTAGTAGAGTTAAAAGAGGTCTAGTAGACGGTCTAGGATCAATAATTAAAAGTATAACGAGCAATTTAGATTACTTAGATACAATGAAGTACGTATATGATGACAACTTATACTTACAGAGATTACAGTCTCATTAAACCTGTACAGTTTGCCCAAATGTTAGAAATAATTAGTAATAACGTAGAAGACTTAATGTTAGAGATAATTAAATTAGAAAATATATTAGCTTTCATTCACCATTCTATGAGAGACATCGAAGTTCTAAAGTCTATAATAGATTAATTAAGACTAGTTTACAGTAGAGATTACATCCCCGACTTAGAGTTAAGAAAATATTATAATCTTATAAAACCTGGCTCTTACTTTGTTAGGAATAGAATAGTTATAGTTTTCCTATAATTTCTATACAGACTGTCTATTGTACCCAACAGCGAACAACTTACTTACTTGCCCTTATCCCTTCCGCTCCTTACATAGCAACAAATGAGAAATCATTCATGTACATAGAGGCAGAATGCCCGAAGTATAGTATAGCACAGCACATATCTCTGTGAGACACAAAATCAATCAGACAGCTGCATATAATCACATTAGCTCAAGATCAATAATCCTTAAAGATCTTCACAGCATCCAGAATAAAGTATCCCAGAGAAATACCGATGGAAATCGACAATGTCCAGTCAACTAACCTATACCATACAACCATCCCATTCTATGTATTGGTATCAGTTACATTTGCAATTATCACCTACGCAGTAGGACGTAACTACAAAATCTGGCACTTAAAACGAAATAGTTCAAAAGAGAACCCAACACTCCAGAAACACACTATGGAAGCTACAGCCAACCCTAAACGAGAAGAGTTTCCAGCAACATTTTCCATTAACATGATAAAATAGTTGCTGAACTGAGGGTGGAGGTGTTACATATGATACCCCTAAATGTATCGTCAACGCAGTATTACGTAATTATTAATAGCGTCTAGTCTAAACACACGTATCAGTATTTCTTCTCAATAGAGAATGACTTTTTGTTTTGTAACTTGGTACATATGAAACCCCTAAATCTATCGTCAACGCAGCATTACGAACACAGAGCACAAAGGCCTGTTATGAGATCACGAACTCGTGTTCAATATGCCGACACTGCAGTCTCTATGCAACCGGACCCACGGCGGAAACTGGCCACAAGCTCAAGAGCGACACAAGGCGCCGACGCAGCATTACGAGAACAGACCACAAAGGCCTATTGTGAGACCAACGATAACACGAGGCACCGACGTCATCATTATAGTGTATATATATTAAAATTCAATTACTTTAGGTCATTCTTGCTTCACACTTCGAGGCGGAATCACTAGACTAATTAGCTGTAGTTTGTAATGAGATTCCTAGCTCATACTTCGAGTAGGATTCACATAATTGTAAATTAGTTTGTAATTTCTTTTTTTTATTAAATTAACTATAAGTAAATTTGGTTTTCTTTGGAACCTCCGGCTGCAGTATACGTAATTTGGCCATAAACTTGGGTGACATAAATAATAGATGTAAATAGCCATCATAACCATAACCCACAAATTCCCACTCTGTGCTTGGTCTCCTCTCAAAAGAGGATTAAGGCAATACGTCCCCACGCTGGCCAAGTGTGGATTGGCGAATGGTAAGAGAACGTTGTGGCTACGTAATCTTGCCGTTGGATGTTTTTAAGCCGCCCAAAGAACTCCACCTAAGCTTCACGACTGTTCTCCAATGGGGACTGGGACCGACTGCTTAACGTGACCTCCGTGAATGTGAATCATTTTTGAAATAATAGTAACGTTTTTTTCTTTTCACAATTTTCAGGCACAATTATAACATTAATTTCGTCGAAGCAGATCCAATTTTTCAGAAAAGATTACACTTATAATGAAACATTTGATGCCTTCTATAAGTTGCATTGGAATTACCCAGTCTTAACATGGGACGACGCTTTCCTCGCATGCGATGATGAAGGAGCCACGCTTTTTTACCCTAAAAATGATGAAGAGTCGCACTTAATCAGAGACTTAGCCATGGAAGTGACTGGAACCCATAATGAAAGTGTAACGGATATTTTCCTCGGTCTGCACGACAAATACGGTTTGGGAGAGTTTGTCACTGTTGATGGTAGATAAAAGTTGTATTTAACTTAAAACTGAACTTAAGTGATTTATCTTCTTTATTTCTTTGAAAACATATAATATTGCAATTCTTATTTTAATTTAACTTACAATTCTTCTCAGCGAAATTTAAAAAAATATGCAAACAAATTGGTTAATATAATTTATAGTTCTAAACCAGAGGTCATCGGTGCAATACTCACGTAGGCGGAACTTTTACTGTGCCAAATTTCAGATGCCAAATGCCAAATTCCTCCATTCGTTTAATTTTCGTAAAAAGGGGTACAAAGTTTTTGTAAAGTAAGTAAGTACCAGTACCAATGTATCGTGAAAAAATTACACTTTTTCAATTTAATTAATTAAATAATTTACAAAATTAACAAACCTGAGCCTCGGCTATATAACTCGTGGCTTAGTGACTTTTCTATACTTAATATTATAAAGCTGAAGAGTTTGTTTGTTTGAACGCGCTAATCTCAGAAACCGCTGGTCCGATTTGAAAAATTCTTTCAGTGTTGGATAGTATATTTATTGAGGAAGGCTACAGGCTATATAACATCACGTTTTGATCAGTTGGAGTGGAGCACAAGCAGCAAAAAGTACAAGCAGAATCCAAGAGTGGAGGTCACCTTACTCATTGTGAATGCAGATAATGGAACAATGCAGCATGGTGCTCCACACCATGGCGCCCTAATGATGCGTCTGCATCATTGAGCCTCTGGCCTCGCACTCACCAACGAAACACAACAGTACTAACGCTGACATTTTATGTTGATCTTCTGTGCGATTTTGATTCCAAGATTTAGGTAGGATCAGAGAAAGTTCATTTAATGTTTATTTTATGTTGCAGGTCATCCAATTGAGTCTTCCTTGACTGTGACCGAACCAAAGGATATTCTCAGATTTCATTCCCCCTATTGTGTACTCATGAACGTTCTCAGAGGATCTTACCGATCAGGACCTTGTGCAAGGAAAGATATAGAGGATGGTTTGAAATTCGTTTGTAAAAAGAGTAACAGTTTAATGTGTCCGACTATAGACCACGGTAAGTTGGTTCAATATACTCGTATATTAAATCATTTCTACAGCCTCGGTTGAGCATTGGTTGCGTCGGGACTGCTGTTCCAAAAACGCGGGTTTGATTCTCGGGTCGGACCAAATCTTTTGAATATTTTTAAAACTAGACTGAAACTAGCTTCAAAGTTTTATTTTCAAATACATTTACAGAATACAAGTACGCAAAATCTTTGAAAAAATGTTATAAAATCAATCAAAGACAAAAAGTATGGGGAGAAGCGTACCGAACATGTTATATGGAAGGAGGCATGCTAACTATCATACAAGATGAAAATGAAGCAAACTGGTTACGGGATTTCCTGAAAACCAACGGGAATGATGAACTAATGTATCATGTTGGTACTCACAGCGTCACACCAGGAGGTGAAATTTACACTATCAAAGGTAATTTTCCTCTAAACACAAGATTGACTACATTGTAACCTCCTCAAATTAGTTCCTAAGGTTCTAGTTTTATTCTGTTTTGTTACCAAAGCATTAAGTGGTGGTAAAGTCCTGATCGGTCTCTAGTCTTCCTAGTTGATGCGTGGTAATGGTAGCGTATTCGACTGTTTTGCATGAGGTCTCTGGTTCGATTCCCGGGTCGAACCAAATGTTTTGTAAGTTGTTGTGTATCTACAAATATTTGATTGGTAGTTTGGGTGTTTCTTTAGTAAAATATGTATATAACTATTATTTATTTAAAAGTATTTGTATGAAGTGTGTCTAGTATCCATAACACAAGCTCTTCTGAATTTTGAGACTAGATGACATTGTGTATGTTGTCTGTTAGATTAAAAGAAAAGAAAATATATGCCATTTATCCTATCATATTTTTATTTATCTGATTTAAGACCTGTGACTTAATAAATATGAATCAACAGCGTCACACAGGTTCGAATTCTCTAATCCCCATTTTACTTGTAAGTTTATGGCTTCCTCGCTTCCATATTTTCTTTTACAAACCGTCTATGATTGCTTTGGTCGTTAAAGTATAGAATTCTTTTCTTATATTCTTTCCAAAAACAATGTTTGTTTTGATTATAGGTCGGAAATGGGATACTGTGTATAAAAAACCGTATGGCACTGATGGACAAGAACTAGACTGTGGAGCTATTCGATCTACCAATTCCGAGATTTATACCACCGCTACTAATTGCTATCAAACCTTACCCTTCATTTGTGAAATTGAAATAAGTAAAATATAATAGGATGTAATAAAATCAGATACCTTATTGCTTTATTTTTATATAAATTAAACATTGTATATCAATTAAGCACTTGTTTTATTACCGAACTTTCTCGTATCACCAATATGGCGGCAATCCGAGAGAGTATCATACGCCGATCAATCAACTGACAATTTAACGACAGGTTGTGATGTAACAGTTTCGCTACTATTCTATTCGATTCCATAACCTACCAAAATATTTTGAAGTATTATGTTACGGTTCACAATCTTACGATAGTCACAATATTGCCATATTGTTTATTATCATTAGCCTCTCTAGTCCAATGCTGGGTACAGGCCTCTCTAATTGCACGCGCCTTGGTCCGATCCTCGGCTAGATAGATTATTTTCTATTTCTATTCTAACGGTATTTACAATTTTACGGTGACAACACACTACTTCTTCTGTTCACCTTTGATTTTTTTATAAATGGGCCAAATTGGCTCTACTATGAGTGATGGAAAGCAAAAGCAGAATCCAAGAGTGGTATGGTGACCACCACTCATACCACATGCAGACAATGCAACATGGTGACCCACACGATAACACGAATGCTGTCGACGATTCGAGCTGAAATCAGCGTGATTCTACTACTTATACGGTATACTAGCATCCGGTCCCGGCGTCGCACGGTAGACATAGGTATTTAACCAAAAATTTTAATATTATAAATTATAATACGCTCTTAGCAAACTTTCCAAGTTTAGAAATCTCAATCAAGTACCTTTTTGGCAAAGTTAATAATCAAAATCATCCGTTTAGGAGCTATGCTTTTTTTGCAATGTAATACCGCCTATGTATTATATACTCGGGGATGGTTTAGCTTTCTAATAGTGAATGAATTTTTCAAATCGGTCAAGTACTTTTCGAGTTTAATCGTTACAAACAAACAAAACATCAAAGCTAGCCTCTTTGTAATATTAGTTTAGATTATACAATGTCGCGACGACCCTTACGAATAGAATTTTATATTTTTAATAATAGTAAAGTGTGTAAAAAAACTCTAAATCACTTCTTAGAACTAAATCAAGATTTAGAAGAAAACACATTGTACAAAAAACGGTGCATATTGTTATAGGTAACGATCCCAACCTCGTATAAACTCGTAGTTCGTTAAAATCTTTATAATTACTAGGCATACAATATTATATATTATAACCTTATAATTCAATTGGTGATTTTATAATCAAGTAAATAGTTGATTTATACTAATATCTTGGCGCCTTCCGGCGCATTCCTTCATCATACTAGTCCTACTTCCGGCGTAATAAATCTGTAATGTTACACAATCGTCTATTATCAAATAATAATTGGATGAATAACCACTAGAATAATTATGATAAGCAATATTTGATATTATGTACTAAATATGTGAATTTAGTATTAAACTGGGTCAGGCCTGGCAAATGCTATAAAATACCTTCAGTTCGAATAATTCGGGGACATTCATATTCCGACCGTTCTACTAGATGTGCATTGGAGAATATTTTAAGGTTGTGCTACTATAAAGTGTTGACTTTGCCACCGTCCTGGCTAATCCACCGTTACAGTATAGAAATTGTTAAATTTTGACCAAGTTTTTCATTTAATTTAAACCGATACCAAATCACATGATACTTTCTGTGCCAAGCAGGCAAAACCTGGCACTCACTACCAGCACACGTGTTTCCCTCCATTATCCCGGATCCTTCAAGCGGGGCGTGAAAAAGCATCTCACTAGGTCGACATAGTGTGGGTCATCACATTGCACGCATTCACAGTGAGGATTATGACCTCCACTCCTGAATTCTATTTAAGCTTTCCATCAGACTGAGTAGATTCATTTTGGTAGCGTGCTTAAGGTAGGAAAGTTAACATCACGCTAAAACCCATACAAACTGAGCATGATTGATAAGAGATGTAGACGAAAGAGACGTGGACGAAGTTGTAAGGGTCAGCTATTATAGTAGGTATAGTTATCTATCTAATCTAATACCTTTTAACTCAGATCTAATTTGATCTGAGCCTTTTAACGAGCAATTCCAGTATCTATACCATAAACTAGCTTTGTCCCGTGGCGTTATCCACGGTACTACAATAACCACGGGTAAGACCGCGGGGTTCAGCTAGTAATAAATATAAAAAGATGTCAAATCCAGCAGTGGAGTGTTAAGAGCTATTGATGTAAATTGTTCTCTTTCGGCTTGGTAAAAATAGCTATTTGATTTGAGTTTGTAGCTTACTTAATTGAACCCAGTCAGATTTATCTCAGTAGAATATGACTAAGATATTCGATACTACTAACAAATAATATACCTACACCTACCTACTTAAACGTAAAAGTTTAATGTGTGTATTTATATTGTTTGTATATTGTATTAGACCTTTCACATCCGTCGATAAAAACATGATTAATATACATGGTGTTCAATTTCAATAAGAATGAAAATATATGCAAGTAGACTTATTTTCTTACTAATAGCTTTTGCCCGCGGCTCCGCCCATGTGTTTTTTGGTTATAGCAGTAAAAATTGCCTATGTCCCTCCTAAAGAATCAAATATCTTCATACCATATTTCATCGAAATCCTGCAATCGGCAATTGAAGTTTATTCCTTTTGAGAGAGGCACATGAAGTTACCTAGTTTATAATTTATTTGGATTAAATTATTACAATCTCCCCCAATTTTCTGGATTATTCTGACAATTATACTTATTTATCCTAAAAACTAATTTTAACAGGTAAAAAGGATCACTGACATTGGTCCAGTTCTATAATCTTTTTCAAGTAGCGATGTTAGTGCAAATATCGTAAAAGAGAAATATTCTATGAAAACAGCCTGTAGTTTAGTGATATGAATTTATCATATTTTATATTTGAGTCTCTTCATAAGTCAGTCGGGCATTATTACAAGTGACAGTCGTTTAACTGGAAATTATTTATACTGACATGACGAAGTTAAACCTTAAACACGCTATTGCATTTGGTAAGGAAGTATTTCGATAAATTACTAAGCACATGGACTGCCACCGCTGCTTACTATGCTGTGGGTGTTGTTAGAACCAACTAAGGCAACAAACTCTGTAATATAACTGCACGACTAAGTGAAGGAAACTTGAAACAAACCTCACACTAACCAGCGTAACATAGCAGACTAAAACATTCTGTGGGGAAACGGGTGTCATGTCCCCTCCGCACAAAGGAAGGATCCTCCAACCAGGCGAGGTGATCATGCCTGGTGGGCCACTGCCCAACGGTTGATGTTGGAATGTTGTATATATGATTATCGGCGCGAGAACTTCTATTGCGCGATGCAGGGTTGGTAGTACTACACTGTACTCCATAGTTCAGCGTAACTTCGGTAGATAGTGCTGTCATATGTTTTCTTGATACGCTGTATGTGGTAGTCACCACAATCGTTTCTAAGAAGATATCTATATTTAAAAAGCCGGCAACGCACTTGTGACGCCTCTGGTGTTGCGGGTGTCCATGTCTCGTTTGCCCCCTATAACATAAAAAAGCAGTGAACTGTTAAAGGCTGAACATCTTATAAATTCAAAGGTATTATACCTACTTCTCACAGAACAGGGATTCCGTAGCTGAAGTGGCAAAAACAGAACTCTTATAGTTTTTTGTTTGTAATGAAGTGGAAAACCTTTTTAACTCCTTGAATGTGTAGGAGCTAGGTGTATAGGAGCTTAGTGTTTGATAATAGTGACACTACGGTATTACAGAAGCAATTTTTCTTTGCTTTCACCTTCTGAGTGGCAGGCATTCTACAAGCAACAACACACTTTTGTCTTTACAATAGGAGGTCGACCATCGACGCCGATAGTCTCGTCAGATTACCACCAGGTAACATTTCAGGACATCAGCAAACAAAGAACAAACATGACATCTATTAAATAGTACCTCGCTTTCGTATACCCGGATGCGTCACGATATTTGTACAGTACTTTCTTTTTTCTTTCCGCAGTTATATTTTTACCTTTCATTTCGCCACGTTACGTTAATTTCTTCCGAAAAGATTATACATATATTGAGAAGTTTGAAGCTTTCTATAAATTACATTGGGATTTGCATGGATCGTCATGGAACTCGGCTTTTTTGTCATGTGATGATGAAGGAGCTGTACTTTTTTATCCCAAAATCAAAGATGAATGGGCTTTAGTAAAGAACTTGACGTACAGAATGGCAAAACCTCCAAATGGCACTAACATATTCGTCGGACTACATGACGATTTCGGCTTAGGGGAATTTATTACAGTTGACGGTAAGCGTCATTTTATTATAAATTTATACTATTCTTATTATTTTCCAGTTGTGTGACAATAGCCTACAAAAAAATAAGAAATATAGTAACTAAGTAACATTGATGGGTTATTTGGATTTATAACTTACAAAAATGTCAAACTAATTAAGATTGTCCACCTGGATCATTTTATTGTGCATGCTTAGAGAAATATTTTAATTTTTTTTCTTGTACAAAGTTCAAGTTAAGTAAAGAACAATCCGCATGATGACGGATTAAGAATACAACATTTTAACACCCCTATTTATTGTTGGTGTCGTAAGAGGTGACTAAGGAAGCAGATGCTGAGTCGCTCACAGCTCTGTTGCACTAGGTGATTAGAAACAATCACCGATACCACGAGTGTCTGTCATGAGATTCGGAGGTCACGTTAAGCAGTCGGTCCCCGTTGTTATCATAGGATAACAATCGTGTAGCTTAGTTGGAGACCTTTGGGTGGCTTGAAAACATCCAACGGCAAAATTATATAGCCGCAACGTTGTCTTGCCAGTCCCCAACCCGCACTCGGCCAGAGGTGACCCGAGCCCATTAGTGGGACAATATGGGTTGTTGATGTTGATGAAGAAAGCAAATTATGCAGGACAACATAACTGCAAGGAGAAGGAAATCTTGATCCAAACTGTATACAAACTCGTATGGCTGGCAAGCTTGACCAAAACTTCCTTTAAAACAGCGGCCTACATCCAACGGTAGATTATTAAAGACTGTCGATGTTTATGAGGAGCTATCAGGGTACTAATGGGACTGTCTCGCCTTTGAAATGCATGAGGGATGATTACGGAGGCTCAGATTGAGTGATTATGATACTTTTATTTAAATATGGTGCGCAGAGTGCGAGATAGCTCTAACAGCATATCAAACGCGATACCGAGTAGCCTGGATTGATATGGAGAGAGAGGGGTAGAGTCACATTGGCAAATTAAAATATATATATATACGAATCATGACATCGTAGTTTCGGCAAAAAAAATGTACTAAATTATCTGCCATATGTAAAGGTCTGAAGGCAGTTGCTCCACGTAAAAAATCGAAGTTCAAGCCGTATCGTAGTAGACTTGACAGCCGACCCCAACCTAGAATTTTAGCAACTATTATGTTACTCTTATATGTATATTATTTTTATTATTATCAAATAAAATTAATATGCTGTTGTTTTTTTTCAGGACGTTCAACACAGTCTCCTCTGCCTGTTAGTTACGATAATTTAAATAATAAAGGTTTCTTTTGTATTCTAATGAATATTGATACTGGTTCGTATACAGTTGGTGCTTGTGAAAATAATAAATCAGATACGCCACTGCCTTATGTATGCAAAAAGGTCGACGATGCATCATGTCCTACTATAGACAAAGGTATATGTATACACGCATAGGAAATTTAATAAGTTTCTTAATTTTTGGTACTCATAGCTACATCCTACTATAATACTATAAATGCGAAAGTTTGAAAGGATGGATGGATGTTTGGGTGGATGTTTGTTACTCTTTCACGCAAAAACTACTGAACGGATTTGGATGAAACTTTACAGTAATATAGCTTATACATCAGAATAACACATAGGCTACTATTTGCCGCGATAACCGACATATACGCGGGCGGAGCCGCGGGCAACAACTAGTTTACAATATTCAGATGACAAATAAATCAATTATCGTTATGCAATTTTAGTTATCTCTTTCAAAAATAAATCTACAAAAGTAGAGCAAGTAAAACTAGGTATAGTATATACCATCCATATATATATATTAAATTTCATAACGGTTTTTTTATGGACTAGGTGGGCAAACGAGCAAACGTATCGCCTGATGATAAGCGATTACCGCCGTCCATACACACTCGCAACACCAGAGGCGTCACAAGTACGTTCCCAGCCTTGAGGGATGGGGGGAGGGGTTGGTGTATGAGCCTCCGGTATCCTAACTCACTCAGTGAAACACAGTGCAAGCGCTATTTCGCTAAGAAAGAGCAGACCTATTCTTGCCGAAGCGTGACTGCCGGTAAATTTAATAAATTAATGTTAAAATTAAAGGGTAATACACTCGTATTTCTTTCACCTTTTGTTTGTAATTTCAGGCTACAAATATACTAAATCTTTAAAGAAATGTTACAAGGTGAACAGAAGAATGAAAACCTGGGATGAAGCGGCGCTCACTTGTCTTATGGAAGGAGGTTTATTAGCGGTCATTCAAAATAAGGCTGAGGCTGATGCTATTTATGACCTCCTAAATGTATATTCCACTTATCATGTTGGTGTACGTCGACTCTCTTCTCTAGGTGATCATTATTCTCTAAAAGGTAACGTTTTATTTTGGGTCTTGTTGTGTTCTGTTCTGTTGTGTGCTGACTCTGGGTGTAATTTTAGTTGCTTGTTTACCACAGTACAAGCTCTATTACCAGCCGTCGATTCCAAACTAGAAACAGTTTGGAATGAGTGTTGAGATCAAATTTCACACTATAATCATAAAACTTTTTTTTTTATTGCAGTCCGTTGGGTCCATTTAGTAGCAATCAAGACGATGATGCACATGTTTTGTAGCGTTGTGAGATTTAACGATAACCTCTACAATATTATTCATATTATTTATTTTGCTTTCCACAATGTTATAAATAGCTGATAAACGTATACAACAATACATAAATGATGGCGGTAAATGCTATCTACAGTTGTTGACACCAAACATATCAATCTAAAAATACCAATTACCTACTTAATAATCTTTAAACGTTCCTACATTAATGACTAATTTTTCGTACACCGTACGAAATTCATCACTCTATTGCAGTCGATCCTCGACTTCTCGCATCCACTCCTACCAGCCATTTTATGTAAATTAGGAAGTTAAAGTGGCAGTGAGCTGGCCTTGTTCGCCCTAGAACCAATAACCGTTGCCATAAATGAGTCTGGGAAAAGTAGTACAGAAAGTCCAAAGACCAGGTGAAGTGTTAACTTCTGCAAAATCTAATTTATTTACTTTGTAAATTGTCATACCTGCATTCAAAATCTTCTTTCTAAGGACAGGCAATCCAGCAAAGGACGGTTAAAGGTTGCTTTTTACGTTATCTGTACAACTATTTATTTGTTACAGGTCAGAACTTAAACGATATTTATCATCAAGAAATAACAGATAATAGTTACACTGTCAGAAACTATGATTGTGGAGCGGTATACGTTCAACAAAACAACTACCTAAGTACAACCACTACTGTGTGCAGCGACCGCCTACCTTTCATTTGTGAAATGGAAGTTAATGCTGAAGGATAAATGATGACACATCATGAGCCCGTCTAGCAGCTAGTCGCCCTGACAGTTAAGCCTGAGGTCGCGGGTTCAAATGCCACACAGGACAAATATAGTTAAATGAGAACAGATATTTGTTCTGCGGATTTAATTTATCTAAAGGTAATATTATACGTGTGTGTTTAGAAATACATTTATAAGTTTAATAGCAGCGTGACTATCGTAGTACCGATCATGTCTCATGTACCTAGGTTCTCCCACCCTCTATCATAGGTAAGCAACGAAACACCAAAGTGGCTTTTAGTCAATATGAGTCCACCAGACCCCACAATTGACCTCGACTTTAGTAAATATCAAAATTACCTTCCTCATGAATAGGACAGCCTTGAGGGGAATCTATGTTCATCAGATAATTCACTTCTATAAGGGATCTGGATGTTGTAATAACAGCTGTTCTGGAATCCCTCCCTTTTTCAGGCACAGGATGGCACACCGTGTTGTTTTAATCGGTCTGATTACAACATATCTCCTCGATTATGATGACTGTGAACACCACTTATTCGTATGCTCAGTAATGTTTGAAACCTTACCAGTATATTCAATTTTCAACATCAATGCCTGAAACACAGGTTTACCTTACTTTATGCATGCAGCGATTCAAAGTAGGCAAAGATGCCGAAGCATCACAAGGCCGCCATGGTGTCGGTCGCCATGCTGCATCGTTGCATTGTCTGCATTCGCAATGAGAATGGTGAGCACCACTCTTGGATTCTGCTTATGCTTTCCAACAGACGGAGTAGAGTTATTTTGGCAGGCCATAAATATATAAAAAAAATAAGGACATGAACTAAATTTTCAATAACTTCACATGCAAAAAATGTTAAACTAAATATTATTTTATTTTGTTTTTTTTTTATTTTGATTTATTGTCTTGTGTTATTAATTTCATTAAAATTTTATTTTGATTATTTTTCATTTATGCATATTACATTATACTAAATTTATTTATTTTATATAATAGGTATTGTAAAATTGTTTTTAGAAAATTCTATTCTTTTTGTCATGTAATTTTATATATCTTTATGTATGCTGTGGACTGATTTGTCTGAAATAAATGACTTACTTTAGTTTTCCACTAGTGTAACTTATTATTAATTATTGTTTAAGATTTATTATAAATCAAAATGTACTACTACTACATTGTAACATATACATTTTTAAGTTAAATAATAATTATTATTATATATTATAACGGATTTCAAACGTTTAAATACTAACAAAAGTAACATTAATGTGACTTATTTTTAAATCTATATTACATGTCGTATAAATTATATTAAATGAATCCATGTCTATATGAGCATAGAAATATTAAAATAATTAGGCCAATTACAGTAAGTCAATATTTCTGCCAACAATAGCTAAACTTGACCTTCTCTAGGTCAAGGTCACATATTCATAGTTATTACTGGAAAATTTGAATGTGTAACATTTATATCCAATAATATTCATATCAAAATGGAATATCAAAAGGCAGCCATATGAGGCGTATTCAAACGACAGATGTGACATCAATAGTCGCGGGAGAATTATACGTATCATCATATTTGTATTGAATAAAAACGGCTACTCCATAAGTAACTCTAAACGGTATGCAAAATACTTAAGGAAAGGGAACGAACAATTAAGTGAACTCAGGCAACTATACCTACCGATCTGAAGCTTTAATTACCTACCCCTTTTGGCTACCCGTGTCTCAATGTAAAATTAAAAGTTTAGTTTAATGAATTATATTATCTACTATCTGAACCCCGCGCTGTCACCCGCGGTTATTGTTGTACCGCGAGTAACGCCGCGGGACAAAGGTAGGCTAAAAAAAGTAGCCTAATTTACTCCCTGGATCATCAGCTGCCTGGCAGTGAAAGTCCCGTCAAAATCGGCCTAGCCGTTCCAGAGACCCGGAACATACAGACAGGCAGACAGACAGACAAAATTTTTTAACCTCATTTTTGGTATATGTACCGTGTATACAACGGTACATATGCCAAAAATATACATAATAATAAGCATTTAGTAAAAAGCGGTTATTTTAGTATTACAAACAGACACTCCAATTTTATTTATTTCTATAGATAACAGTGAATAAAAGTAAAGTGTGTAAAATGTAATTTAAATAAAATATGAATAAAAAAAGTAGAAAAAAATATTTGGTTTTACATGTGTTGTACAATTAAATAAAACCACTATAGATTTTATTTTACAAACTTTATATGATCATAGTAACTAATAAAGCGTTGGCCACACAGTAAAGTTATTTCCCCCGAGAGGTGTGACTTTCTCGCCCTGACTACCCCTTGTCTACATTACCCTTAATTTAGAGACACGGAATTACTGCGTCGCCTCTGCTTTACGAGAGAGCGTAACGATAGCCGTTTATACCAATTTATGCTAGAAACTTCCCCTTTAACTGTTCGTGGTAGTCGACAGACTGATGATACGTTCTGAGAATACTTGGAACAATCAGAGAAGGAAATCTGCATAAAACTGTCTTATATATATATATATATATATATATATATATATATATAAGAACTGACATCGTGCCACAGATTATTTTATTGTTCCTTATCTCATTAACGCAATTCATGAATGCAACTAAAAATTATACTCAGCAAAGCGTATTAGGGTATATCTAGATTGTAATAGTTATTAATCAAAAGTCGGGGGTGCCTCGAGTTCAAATTCACTGGGCGTCGTCGTCTTTTTGTGAATGTTTCCCAGATATTGTTGTAAAAGGTATTCATTAAATAAGTAATACAAAATTACACAGAACAAAAAAGATACGAAAACTTCACAACAAACAGCAGAGGGCGCTGACTGTGGATTTCAGAGCAGCTCGTCAACGAATCTGACAGAGACAGACAGATTCGTTTTCGTTTAGTGACAGATTCGCCGTTCGGAACAGCTCGTCTCGATCCGTGCGGACTTCGGGTGTCAGGTTTTTGTGTTACGGAATTTCTTGATTCGGTCGCCGCGCTCAAAGGCCTAAAAGCCCGCGATAAAAGCTACACAATAGCTAAACAAAATTTATAAAAATAATTTTGTTTACATTCTTCAGTATTTGAACCAAAATAAAATAACATCTCAGATCCTGCAAATGATTCGTAACGTATAGTTATCTAGGTAGGTAACTTTACACTACATACGTATAAAATAATAATACATATTTAGGACATCTGACACACAGCCCTATCTAGCGAAAGTTAAGTAAAGAAAAATAAAGAAAGTAGTGCCATCTAGTAAAGTCTCAGAGTGGACCAAAAATGTTGTCAATAAGTGTGACGTAACATCGCGACGTATAATGTGTGAGGTCGTAGATATTTACGATGCGTTGCGAATTCGCAGTTTTGTGTCTAAGGTTGTAGTAACTATGAACAAAAATAAATGAAGCTCAAACAAAGAGATGAAAATAAAACAGGAGACTTAAAAGACTGCGGGGAGTACATTTTTAATAAGTTCATGGTAAAGAATAAAGTTTTAAAACACTGTTATTGCTTTGTTCAGCAAAAACTGTAAACATACCTAAATTGTACTGGATGATGGCAACTTTGTAAATTACTTTCGTTATAAATGGAGAGGGGTACGTATTTGAGAAATTTGCCTTACAATTACCTTTTAGGCCTGCTTGATTGTATCATTACAGAATATCCTTGAGGGATTTTCATTACAAAATATGTATACGGTGGTAAATATTCATACGTTATAAGTATAATTATTAACTAATTGAAATATCGATAATGTACTCGATGGGGGTTCAAACGCGCTTCTAATAGCAAGTGCAAATCTGCTGTTGTACGAATAATCTTGTTTTACTTAGTTTAACTTATGAATCTTAAATCTAGACAATACAAGTTAAACTTTAGAATGTAGCATTAGGGTATAAACATTATTACAAAGTTAAATGACTAAAATATCATTAGAGATCTTCGTAGATAGAACCATGATACTAAACTATTCCCATCTAAACTTCATTCATCGACAAAGTTTTTTATATAAATAAAAATCAATGTTTGTATGTATGTCCATTATGAGATCCGTTATTATTGAGCAGATTATGACGAAACTACGGTGGAGTGTTTGGGGTATCTCGTGCAAAAATCAATTTGGAAAGGTTTTTATTGTTTTAATGAAATTTTTTTTTCCTCTCTTACTCCATGTTAAACATGAAGAGTAAACAAAAATAACTGCCTCGTTGGTATTGGGGTTGGCATGGGCGACTGCTAGTTAAGAGATCTCGACTCTCAGGTTCAATACCCGGGTCGGGCCAATAGTGTTGTTGAGTTTTTATTTCAAGAAACTCTTCATAACAGCCTGAAGTGTGGAAGTTTAACAGTATTTTACGCCTGTGCCGTGGAGAGCATGTTAAGCCTTTGGTCCCGGTTGTCATGACATGAAGTCAGTGTCTTCAAATATTCTGACAACCAGTTCAAATTTAGCATTCAATTTGCCCTCAGGGTAGCGAAGACATGATGTCAGTCGCTCCGATGAAAAACTGACATTATTGTAAAAGCTGTTCAACTTGTATACGACTTCAAATAGTCCATTGCTAAGTCACGTGGTCAAAACTCACTTGAAACACTTGTAACCTGGCAGATTAGCTCTCTTAAACCTAGATCTTTTCCCATTCTTAAGACGTGACCAAGCAATTAGAGATTATATGCTTTTACGGAACAGTACAATATCAATTGCCTCGTTGGTCTTGCGGTTGGCGTATGCGACTGCTGATCGTGAAGTCTCGGGTTCGATTCCTGGGTCGGACCAAATGTTTGTATGATCTTACAAATATTTGTTTCGGAGTTTGTGTGTTTTTTATGTATAATATGTATGTATTTACAAAAAAAAAGTATATATGTATTTGTATCACTTGTCTAGTAACACAAGCTCTGCTTAGCTTGGGACTAGATGGCGTTGTGTGATAGATGTCCGAAATATTTATTTAATAAATGTTCTTTACAAGCTTTTTAAATTTCACCTATCCCGATGTTTGTCTATAATCAAATCTTGCAAGTTAAATTTGATCCACTTCTCGATTTCCGAATGAGCTGAAATTTGACAATATACCTTTAGTTCTGATGACAATGCAGTACAATTTTGTATCATCGGTATTATTATTATTAAAAAATGGACAAAATGGCGGCGTACAGATACATATCAGATGAAGGCTTAAAATTATTTTTTTTATTAACAAGTAATAAAAGCTTGTTTGCTTGTGAGCTACACACATATTTCTCTTAATACTTTTTCACGCTTATCTATACAAATAAATAAAATTAGAGTGTCTGTTTGTTATATTAAAATAACAGTTTTTTACCAAATGCATAGGTATACACGGTAAAATAGTTAAAAAAAAATTGTCTGTCTGTCTGTCTGTTTGTTCCGGGTAATCTCTGGAACGGCTGAGCCGATTTTCACAGGACTTTCAATGGTAGGTAGCTGTTGATCTGGGGAGTAACTTAGGCTACTTTTTTTTAGTCTAACTTTGTCCCGCGGCGTTACTCGCGGTACAACAATAACTGCGGGTAACACTAGGTTCAGCCAGTCTCAAATATTATACAATTTTAGATGTTACCACAACTTTAACGGTTTTTATCCTTATACAAATTTATTTGCATCTTCAAAGCTGATTTTAAATTGCTATTTGTTGAAATAAATGAAGTTCATTAAAGTATTCGAAAGTATCGCTTTAAGATTAACTTTAAATTGTTCTCTAATTTTATACCAATCGGATCAATGACTTTAAATTCATTGAATTGAAACTAAATATCATTAAAAGTAAATTTAGAAATTACTTTAAAAGCTTACAGCTAATCAATATCGTTAGCTACGATTGAGTTAACTAATATTTTTTTAAAGTTTCTCTTGTTATTTGATAATTAAAGTTTACAGAAATTTTTAGCAGAACACTTAATTTTATCAAGGTTTTGTCCATAACGAAGTGTTAATTAAATACTCTCTCTTAAGTATACGACACAAGTACATACGGGTGAAATAAAATTGATAAGGGATTTTAGAAGCAACCTTTGAGGTTAAAAACGACTGCATCCGCAAATCCGCTTTAAAATATTTCTGAATCAATCCTAAACTTTGTACACATATTCCTGGAGGTGTTAAAAGTAACAGAGGATACTATTGCGTGTTTACCCAGGGAGACAATTAGACGACACGTTGATTGTAATATTTAATAATGACTCATTTGTTTAACTTAAACTAAAGTTTATATAGAATAATATGGATAGGTTTAGGTGGGGGTAACTATGAACTACTGTTTACTTAAATTGCTAAATTGACAATATTATTTATGCTTCCTTATTGTTATTTGACAGCACGTAGTAAAACAATTAATGTAGCACGTTGCGGCGTACAGATTTAAACTATTATAATACTATGGCTTCGCCATAGATATTCCCCCTCTGAAGAGAAAAAAAAATAACGCTTGCAGCGTTCAAACGCGTGGTTTGATTCAGTATTCCACTGGATAACCGTCTTATCATTTTTCTTACAATTAATTAAATATTTATTTAACGGTGTTTGATGCTTTGCTGCATGTGGAATACTGCTTCTGTAGAAATTAATCATACCCAAAAAACGTCGTAACTCATTTATCGTTTGTGGTAAACCAACAACCAAACCAGGGTAATTGTTTATAGCTTGAATCTTTTCCATAGAAGGAGTCAACCCTTGGCTCGTTATATGATAACCGAGGAAATCAATCTCCGACTTGGCGAATTCGCATTTGTTTATATTTATTGTTATGCCGTTTTTATGTAGGCGCTTAAACACCTCCTCTAAGTGTTCATAATGTTCCTTAAACTTATTTTTCTTGTTTTGCCATCCTGTATTTGTCAGGAGGTAATGGACGCGCTCGAGTAAATACTGGGAAACCCTTTGTTATTATTTGATGCTGTACTCGGTGCTTTGTATGTAGATTCATTGATCTAGGCCTTTTAATATCTTCATATTTCTCTAATAATCCCTTTATTGGTTCCTGTAGAGAAGCGTTTCCAGACCTGTTTTTTTATCGATCAGTTTTTTTCTGTGTATATCCACTAATAATTGATAATGCTCCAAAAAATCAGCTCCCAGGATTGGCATCTTGACGTCGGCAATGGTAAATGTCCATTTAAAGCTTCGGCGCAGTCCTAGGTTAAGCGTTAAAACGCGTCCCCGTATGTAATTATAGGGGTCCCGTTCGCGGCGAATAATTGGTTTTCGCATGCTTGGCTCTTATTATTTGTGCTATTTATGACCGAAATGTTAGCACCCGTGTCGACTAAAAATCTATAACCACTGTTTGAGTCAGTTATAGTTAGACGGTTTGCTGGGTGGATAGCACAGAGGCCCGTCGTATTCTGTGCTAAATTTAGTTTTCCGATAGCCTGTCATTTTTAACTATATTCCATGAACAAGGCTTATTGCATTTATATGCATCCTGCTTGAAACGATTATGGAAATAACATAATCCATTATGTGAGTTTCTGTGGCGCGACCTTGACCGTGAATGTGACGTATGTCGTGTTTGGTATTTGCTGCGTTGCATAGGTTGTTTCTCGCGTATGCTGCGTAATGCATTTATTTCTATTCGCATGGCTTCAAGTTGCGACGATATGTTTGTAACTAGGTTAATGTCAACCGCTGTCTCTTGAGTATTTTTCTTGTTGTAGGTCAAGTTTTCGTATATTTTATCGGCTAACTCGCTCAAGTTTTCTAACGATATATTGTTTGTAACTGATAATATCGCTGTTGGCGAAGCGGGGAGTTGCCTTAGCCACAGCAGGCGAATAGTGTCGTCGTTTATTTTTCCACATCCAGCTTCCTTCATTTTTCTCCAGAGCTGGGAAGGCTTCTGGTCTCCAAGGTCCATTTCTGATAGTAGTCTGTGGAAACGTCGGTGTTCGCTCTCTTCGTAGCAGTTTATTAGACGTTCCTTGATGGTGGAGTACTTATTTTCGCTGGGCGGGTTAGTTAAAATGTCACTAACTTGATGGACGACCTCTTTTGGTAGTTTGGATATTACGATGTTATATTTGTAATCTTCGCCCTGTTTTTGTGGTGCTATTATTGCTTCAAACTGGGCGAACCATAAACGTGGGGAGTCTGTCCAAAATTGAGGTAGTTTGTCTGTGACCGTGATAGCAGCAACTGATTCGCACCCAGTGTCGCCTCTTGAAGAAGTTGTTGTTGGAGCCATTTTTGTGATGTGATAATTTCGTAATGCTATTGTTCTCTAGATTCACTGCTGAAGACCTAATAGGGTTCCGGTCGTCCCGGTATTATATCAGCACTAGAAACCAATAGATCACGTCGGGGTCACCAATTATTGCGTGTTTACCCTTGGAGACAATTAGACGACACGTTGATTGTAATATTTAATAATGACTCATTTGTTTAACTTAAACTAAAGTTTATATACAATAATATGGATAGGTTTAGGTGGGGGTAACTATGAACTACTGTTTACTTAAATTGCTAAATTGACAATATTATTTATGCTTCCTTATTGTTATTTGACGGCACGTAGTAAAACAATTAATGTAGCACGTTGCGGCGTACAGATTTAAACTATTATAATACTATGGCTTCGCGATCTTCTTCTTCTTCTAGATACCTTTTATTAAATGCGAGTGAAGCCGCGGGTAAAAGTTAGTATTTATTAAATAAGTACAGTAGGAAAGAATGTGACGATAGTCAGTTCCCAATGCCCCATTATCGATCAATCATCACCAGAAGAAGTATTTAGAAACAATAACAAAGGCAATAAGAATGTGCAGTATTTGGGGTAACAACTGACGTATAATAAGTCTGAAGTCAGTTAAGTTTGTCTTGCTTGGTGCATCCAATGTTTCAGCACAATATACAGAAACTTTTCTCATTATTCAGCATATGAAGCTCACTGTAACTGAACAAGAAGACATCGGCTTACAACACAACAAGGTTAAGAATTCACATTACTGGCTCCGTTGATTCATGTTAATTTTAATTAATTTCTAGTAAATTTTGAGTTTGAGACATGAACTGATTTTGTTATTTTTTATTTTACGAATCACATCATATCATACTTCATACTAATATATAAAGGTGAAAGTTTGTGAGTGTGTATGTTTGTTACTTCTTCACGCAAAAATTACTTGACAGATTTTAATGAAACTTTACAGTAATATAACTTATACATCAGAATAACACGTAGGCTACTATTTGTCGCTATAACCGACATACACATGAGCGGAGCTGTAGGTAACAGCTAGTATTATATAAAGATTTGCTGTAGAGAACCTTGGGGGAAAGGAACGTCCAGTAGACGTCTTTTGGCTGAGACGATGATATTATTAGTGATAGAGGTATAGTTCGCTACTTACATGAAATAAACTTCCATACTGTCCATTTGAAATGAACTGATTACATTGAAGGTTCTTAAAATTTTCTTGTTTTTCTTCAATTTACAAGTAAAGGTAAAATTGCCAAGTAAAATGTTCTTTCACTGATCCCCATAACCCTATAACAATAAAACGAAAGTCATTAGAGAATATTGTGACGTCATTATAAACACAAAAGAACATACCAGCCCATAATATAGAATTAGCAATAACATTGTATTCGTTTCCGATAAAACGATTATTATGTAACACGAAATATTATTGTAAATTTATTTCCTGAAAAGCGTGACAACTGTTATTGTTCATTGGATACAATGGTAATGGTACACATATTATGATAAGTAAGTGAATTACCGAACTTTACGCGGTTTTTTTTTGTAAAATTGATATAGGGGGCAAACGAGCAGACGTATCACCTGATGGTAAGCGATTACCGCCGCCCATCGACACCGACACCGCACAAGTGCGTTGCCGACCTTTGGGGGATGGGGAAAGGGATGTGGGGAGGGTATTGGGTACGGACCTCCGGTATCCTCACTCACTCGGTGAAACACAGCGCAGGCGCTTTTTCAAACCGGTTTTATGTGAGGCCATCACTCCGGTTGAGCCGGCCCGTTCATACCGAAGCGTGGCTCTCCCACGATACTAAATGGGAACAATTCTCACATACATTTATTGTAAAAATTTAACCATTTTCGCAGCGCACGCAATTCAAGTTCTCAGGAGAAATAATTTTCGATGTTTACTGCAACTTTTTTCATTGATATTCCGCTTCTTTTAGTCACAGATATATGTGTCGTGTATAGTTACATATGCATTTAGTAAAAAGCGGTTATTTTAATATTACAAACAGACACGACAATTTTATTAATTTGTATAAATTATTGAGTTTTCATTAATCACAGCAATTCTCATGACTGCTTTTTTTCTATAATATTAATCGGTGAACTAAAGTCACCATCAACCTCAGAATAAGCATGCATTACTCTTTGTGTATCCATAAATATTGTAGAGACACAAATGCTAAGAACTGAGGTGGAGTACACTCTTTTACGGAAGATTACGGACATACAGCAAGCGATAGCATATTTCCCATACTGGTTGTATGAACACCAAATTTCTTAGGAAACGCTTTGTGATGAAGTACCAATTATCGAAGTGATGCGCCAAACGATGTCGGAAAACAACAGCGAGAAGTAGGACGCTCCTAGGCTGATTAACCGACGACCTGAAAATGATGGCTGGGTCGGACGTGATACGCAAAGTGCAACGGTGCATAATATAAAAAGTCTGAAGCCACCAGAGGTTAAGTGGTTGAATTGTAGAATAACTTTTAAATCTTGCTATTTATTTGGCTAATACACTAATGTCAAGTTCCAGATACTTTATTCGTAACTAGCCGACCCACGCAACCTCGTTTGCGTCTATTATTTGCCCGTAGTGATAATTTTTCCCCCGTTTTTGTAACATTCTTCATTGTTACTCCGCTCCTGTAGGTCTTAGCGTGATGATAAATAGCCTGTAGCCTTCCTCAATAAATGGGCTATCTAACAGTGAAAGAATTTTTCAAATCAGACCAGCGGTTCCTGAGATTAGCGTGTTCAAACAAACAAACAAACAAACTCTTCAGCTTTAAATATTAGTATAGATAAACAGACTACAACAACAGTGTAAGTTTACTTTATTGGATACACTTATATTTTACAAGATTAGTAAATATTTTCGTTAAAAGTGTTTCACAATTTTTTTTTTATATATATATTTATTGATTTTTGTATTTTAAAAACGTTAACGTACGTAATATTGCTTATTTGAAGTTATTATAAATTATATGTATTGAGATCGCTTAAAATGAATTACGTCAAATAATAAGGAATAACAACCCAAATAAGTTTGATCGTGCGAGAGCCATGCTTCGGCATGAATGGGCCGGCTCGACCGGAGTGATACCACGGCCTCACAGAAAAGTGGTGTGAAATAGCGCTTGCGCTGTGTTTCACCGAGTGAGTGAGGATACCGAAGGCCCATATCTCAACCCCTCCCCACATCCCTTTCCCCATCCCCCAAAAAGTCGGCAACGCACTTGTGACGCCTCTGGTTTTGCGGGTGTACATGGGCGGCGGTAATGGCTTACCATCGGGTAATACTTTTGCTCATTTGCCATCGAAACCATAAAACAAAAGAAAAGTTGACGTGAAGTGATCAATGTTCTAGATCTTTATTTTGATTTAAATAATAACCACCTTTTTCTATTCCAGTAATATAAACAACGTTTATTTATAAACCTCTAAGTACACATTCGATCTAATAAAAATGATAATTCAATAAGCTTTCTATCAATCTAACGGCTCAAAGGCTGTCCACCAAAATCGACATCTAATATTGATATATTACCGCTTCTCGTCATACCAATTTGATACAGAACCAACAATTTGATATTGTAATTTCACTCTGTATTAGCACCAGTGACTGTCATGTCGCAGACACCACCGCAGTGTTAGGACATGTTCAAAATGTCTGGTAACTTTAATAACATGTGTTGTATAACATATGTTGTTTTGTATTTATGGACGTTATATGCAATTCCTTTCAATTCTACTTTTGTTTCTTAGTTCACGTGTATTTGATATCACGAGTATATTATGGTCATTGGAAATTTGAGAATTGGGCATCAATTTTCACCAAAAAAAATTGTGTGCAATTCGAAACTGGGTTTCCTATTCTGAGTGTTCTTTGTGGCCACTGTATGAAGGCATTTAAAGTCCCATGCGACTCAGGAATATCTCGTGACGAACTCTATAGAACTCTATAGAATTGACTGTTCCTATATTGCATATAACATATTGTATAATAGAGTGGGTCAAAAAACTTTTTTTTAATTTTCAATTCTAATAGATATAATTTGGTGCTAGTTTGTGTTGATATACTATGTGTAAAATATTGTTTCAATATGTTCAGTGTAACTGCCTCCGGATTACATAAAAAATTTCAAAATTGTTCATAAACAGGTTTATTTTTCAATTATTAGGATGTTACACTCATTTATGAATAATGTGAATTGTTTGATTTAAGAATTATGATTATAGGTAGTATAGACATGGCTATTGTATATATTATTATAAAATATATTTATTATTATAAAATATATTGCTAGCATTGTTATCAGACTCTGAAAAACGTATAAATTGATGTTGGATCTACGTCGAATCCTAAAAGCACGAGCTCAAAAAATACAAAACTTCAGAATATTTCTAATTCTAAAATGGATATGGATGCTGAAGTATACTTGGATCTTATTGACTGGCTGATTTAGATAACAGAACCTCTGATGCTAAAGCAAGTTTCTTATGAAGAGATTCGGTCATACATCACTCGAGGAGAAGACAATATTTTTTTTTAATTTTAACGATTTCCGTGCCACGCCCAAGCAGTCGATAGAGCAGTTAAAACTGTAACTGAAGCTTCAGGGTGTTTGTATACATAATTATTACACGAAAGTTTTATAAAGGCGACGTTAGAGTCCTGTAAACTCATGCCAAAATGCTATAGTAAGAAAGAATTTTATATAGATTCAAGAACCTCTTTTACAATAAACGAATTACATATGACTATATCTTCATGTTTAAATAAAATATAGATATCTAATATTGTTTTATTGTCTACATCCATAGATACAACTAATAAATAGGTCTTTAATCTAATTTTTCGAAATACAGTTTTTACAATACGTTCCACATTTTAGGGTCAATCCGGAGGCAGTAGATAATATCCAATTATAACGAAATGTTTTATTTTAGTTTATATAATCATATAACACATTTATATTGCTACTAGTTGTTGCCAGCGGCTCCGCCCGCGTATATGTCGATTATTGCGGCAATTAGTAGGCTATATGTTATTCTGATGTATAAGCTATATTACTGTAAAGTTTCATCCAAATCCATTCTGCCATTTTTGCGTGAAGAAGTAACAAACATACACACTCACAAACTTTCGCCCTTATATATTAGTGTGATAAGAAGTCAAAACAGAACAACATTTTTTTCTTCATACTAGTTACCCACCCTATTGTATAATTCAAAGTCTCGATTAATTACACTACTATTATTACTATATGCATAGCGAAAAATGAAAAAAAAATCTAATTCAGTTGCCTACATCAACTATTTTCATATAACCCGAATGTTGAAGTACATTGATGTAAACCGCTACCAGATATTAAGTTACGAACTTCAGTCAACTTCGACACTGATACCCTACAAATAGAGAAGTTTCGGCTCACTCTATCAAGGTTTTGTAATACTAGTAGAACGTGGGCAAATTTAGTTGAAAAGGTTTCCAATCTAAGATTGATTTGGCAATGGAACTAATAAAGAGTTAAGATAAACAATATTGACCATTAATTGAAGATTACAACCTATATATATAAAAATGAATCCCTATTTGCCTTGGTTACGACACCTCGCGTGAACGGTCGAACCGATATTGCTAATTCTTTATTTGTTGGATAGCCCATTTAGCGATGAAGGTTTTAGGCTATGTAACATCACTCTACAACTAAAAGGAGGCGGGTATCGACCGAAAATTTTGGGAAAATGTAAAAAAAATATTTCTTATGGAGAGACGCAAACGAAGTTGAGCGGGTCAGCTAGTTGACAGATAAAAATAATTTTACTAACTAGTCACTTTGTACTTGACTTTTAAAATTATTTTGACGGGAATTAGTGTGATCACTTGTTAAAAGGTGTTACATACCTTTGATTTGAATGACGTCTTGACCAGGTTGCACTGGCCTGGTCACAGGCTGACCTGTGAGCCTGTGATCACGGCCAGTGCAACCTGGTAAACCCGTAAAAATATTTTTTAATATAAGATATTGTTTTCACGTATTTAAATATTAACACTAAAGTAGATAAGTATGCGATACTGCGATATGGAGTGTAAACTCCATGGCTCAATAAACACTGATTTACACAAGTTCTCATTAATTTCATTTATACCTCGGTGGCACAGTGGTATCGTCCGCGACTGCTACGCATGAGGTCTCGAGTTCGATTCCCGATTTGAACTAAATGTTTGTATCTGCAAATATTTGTTTCAGAGTTTGGATGTTTTCTATGTACAATATATATGTATTTACAAAAAAAGTACATAAGTATTCTATCAGTCAATCTAGCATACATAGTACAAGCTCTGCTTAGCTTGAAGCTAGATGGCGTTGTGTGTCAGTTGTCCGAAATATTTATTTATTAATTCACCTATACATATTTATCAAACCCTTCATCAACTTCATCACCCTTATCAAACACATTGAGTGGTGCTTATAAACTAGATCCTATGTAATACCGATCTAATCCGATACTTCGTTTAACGAAGTTCCTTTCCGATTAACCCACTCATAATTTGCCTCATAAATGCCTATACCCTGCTGCTTTTCACTAAAATTTTCATTTTAATAAAATTAAGATCGGAAAAATGGAAAGTAGCCCTAGAAAAATGACTTTCGGTACTCCGCAAGGATCCATCTTGGGACCACTACTATTCCTCATATACATAAATAGTATACATCGAATCGAATTGAAAGGTGTCATCACACTTTATGCCGATGATAGATGTTTATTTTATTTCGGTAACTCCATTGACGCAATAATAGCAGACGCACAGGCAGATTTAAATCGAGTGAATGACTGGTTTCAATATAATCTCCTAACTATAAATATAACCAAGACTAACTACATAATATTTTCGGCAAAAAATAAAAAAATATCGCAACATAGACCTCTCACTATTAACAATAATATTATTACTAAAGTGGATAATGAGAAATACCTAGGCTTAATTTTAGATAGCCACCTGACGTAGAAACCACATATAAATAAAATTAAAACCAAGTTAACAGCTCTCACAGGAATGTTAAAAAGTATTACTAAATGTCTTCCACTTCAAATACGGTACTTGATATATAATTCACTAATTAAGCCACACTTGGATTACTTAATAGAAATATGGGGCACAGCGGCCCCAACCAACCTTGCCTTAATACAAATAGCACAAAATAAACTTATAAAACAATTATTTAATTACAATTTTCTTACTTCCACTAACAAGATATATAAAAATACCAAAATAATGAATATTTCACAAACCTATCATTACTACAACTGTACCCTAATACGTAAAATTTTAAATAAAACTATACACACTCAAATACACTTTAACAAAAAATATCAATCCCAAACAATAAAATTAAGAAATGCCAATGATATAAATCTTATAAAACCTCGCACAAATTATGGTAAAAAAAATATCATGTACGGTGGTGCAAAAATTTATAATAAGGTGCCTAGAAACATAAAAGAAGCTAAAACCATGCAAACATTTAAAAAAATATTGAAAAACTATGTTGTCAACACGATAAAAATAGTTAAGATCAATTTCTCACTGCCTCCAAACATGTTACATCCAGGTACGCTTGATCCATGTATTTTTCTCTGTTCCGATAACACAAATTACACAGTATTCACAGTTACCCTCCTTTAAATTATATAATTTATTTGCTAGTTTTGTATACATTAGATTATTGATAATATTTTGCATAAGTGTTAAAATTATGAGTTTAATTATGTTTCGCATAAGTGTTACTAAATATTCCGCTCCGCTAAGAGTATATTTAAGTATTCTGTGAGTGTTACGCCGCTCGGCAAATTATTTGTTTCTTTATAAAATGTGTTCTCATGTAAGTGAATCTGGAATTCTTTATGAGAATAAAGTTTCTTAAACCCATATGTACACAGAACATGTAGCAAAAATATATTTAAGAAAAAAATTGTATGTCTGTCTGTCTGTTTCCCTCACCGTAAATGATCCTAAATGAATTCAATAAAGATGCCAGATATTGAAGCAGACGGTTTTTTTTAATAATTGAAAAGTGAAAAAGTCATTCTTCCATTAATAGAGCTTTTTTATATTTTGTAATAGTTAGTTTTTACTGTAGTTTTAGAAATTGCTGTTTTTATTGTTTTTAAACACCATGTTATTTAAATCTGTTTTATAATAAACGCCTGTAAACTTAATGAGAGCAATATTACCTTCTTCATTTTATTGCGCTTAGCTTTTAATCGACAGCATCGAATAAAGTAAGAAAAACGCTTGCCCAATACCCGCGGTTATTGTCGCACCGCGGGTAAGGCCGCGGGGTGAAGTTAGTCAAAAAAAGTAGCCTAAGTTACTTCTCATATCATCAGCTACCCATCAATGAAAGTCCCGACAAAATTGGTCTAGCAGCTTTAAAGATTAGCCGAAACAAACAGACAGGGAGACAGAAAGAAAGACAAAAATTGAAAAAACAATTTTGGTATATGTTTTGTGTATACATACATATGCATTTCGTAGAAAGCGGTTATTTTAATATTACAAACAGACACTCCTATTTTATTCATTTGTATACATATAGATTATACAAAATAATTAAATATAAAATGCCCAATACACTTGGATAATTCTCATGTTTTCCATCAGCCAGAGTAGAGTCACTTGGTAGGTACGTATTTAAAAAAATGTTTGTAATTTGTCTTTGCTAAGAATAATTATTATTTATTTATTTATGTATCGTTTATTGCACTCCATAATGTACATAAAGGTGTTAACAACTTATTAGAGGAACCAATTATGGACCCTCTTGGGCAAGAAAAGACGAAAAATCTACTGAAAAAGAAGCACATAATGAAACTCTTATACTAGTTTACCCAGATACGCTAGAAGTATATTATTGTTTATCTATTGTTCACGTTTATAATGCAAGTACATATGTTTTAATTCTATTTTGCTATTATTAGTTTTATATAGAACTAGCTGAACCCCGCAGTGTTACCCGCGGTTATAGTTGTACCGCGAGTAACGCCGCGGGATAAAGTTAGTATAAAAAAAGTAGCCTAAGTTACTCCTCGGATCATCAGCTACCTGCCAGTGAAAGTCCCGTCAAAATCCGTCCAGCCGTTCCAGAGATTACCCGGAACAAACAGACAGACAGACAAAAAAATTTTTAACTACATTTTTGGTATATGTATCGTGTATACATACATATGCATTAAGTAAAAAGCGGTTATTTTAATATTACAAACAGACACTCCAATTTTATTTATTTGTATAGATGTTCTTATTAAACAGTAATATTTTTCAAATTATGTCATGCTTATATTAAGTCATGTTTGTAGTATGTCTTTCTTTCTTCTTTGATGAAATTAATGATCCTACTAAAATTATAAATGCGAAAGTTTGTAAGGATGGATGGATGTTTGGATGGATGTTTGTTACTCTTTCACGCAAAAACAACTGAACGGATTTGGATGAAACTTTACAGTAATATAGCTTATACATCAGAATAACACATAGGCTACTATTTGCAGCGATAACCGACATATACGCGGGCGGAGCCGCGGGCAACAACTAGTATAAAATATAAAAAATGTGGATGAGATGAAATGGGGACCGTCTTCCGAAAAAACAAAAAACGATCTTGTAGTATGTCATTTTGAAAGTACCAAGCTTTGTCAATTTTGTAGTATGTCATTTTTATGTTATGTCATGTTTACAGTAAAATATATACGGTCGAATTGAGAAACCTCCTCCTTTTTTTGAAGTCGGTTAAAAAAGAATTTAAAATCATATAAGATTTGTCATTCAAATATTCGTTAATGTGATAGTAGCATTTCTGTAATATAAGGTCTTTTAATTTCCTGTTAAATGTAGTAAATTTTTCTTCGTTTTTAATACCATTAGGTAATTTATTATATAATTTAATTGACATAACATATGGGCTTGATGTATGCATTTTTAATTTAGACATTGGCAAAATTAATCTATTTTTATGTCGAAATGTATATTTTGTACTAGTATCCTCCCTGGTTGTGTAATTATCTATACGAATATACTCGTATGTTCAACATTATAGATTTTAATTTATATTTTACCATTACCCGCGTATTGCTGTACCACGGGTAAAGCCGCGGGACAAAGTTAGTCTTAAAAAGGTAAACCTAAGTTAATTCTTAGATCATCAGCTACCTGCCAGTGAAAGTCCCGTCAAAACCGATCCAGCCTTTCCAGAGATTACTTGGAACAATCAGACAGACAGACAAAAATTGTTAAAAACGTTATTTTAGTACATGTACCGTGTATACATACGCATGCATTTATTAAAAAAAAAACATATTTTAATATTACAAACAGACACTCCAATTTTATTTATTTCTATAACTAAAAGGTTACATTAACCAGAAATAAAAAAGGCTACGTTTATTCCTTTATTATCATAGGATCCTGATCTAGTAAATGAATAAATTACATTTGTGGGGGAACGTTTCTTTGCGCTATGCTGGTATACATAGCAGGTCGTATACATATTTTATAGTGAATTATTAGACCACTTTTCTAAGAATATAGTAGACAGATTAATGTTCAGTTAACTCAAGCAACAGAATCAGCACCTCTATTATCTATTCGGTTCACGTTGCCGTGTTTCATGAGTTAATACCTTCAGAGAGGGCCCCTCTCAGAGGACTGAATGTGGTCGATTAACTTAATCGGGCCAAGTCGGCTGTGGTCAGCTACGTATCCTTGTTAATAGGTAATAAATCTGTTATGCTAGAAGGGTTTGACTTAGCGAATCTTAGATTATGTGGGTGTGAACGTATATGCACATATATATTATGATGTACTATAAAGCTGACCTTACGGTCTTTATCAAATAATGTATTATTTATCTATACTAAAATATAAACTTGAAGAGTTTGTTTGTTTGTTTGTTTGAACACGCTAATCTCAGGAACCACTGGTGCGATTTGAAAAATAGGAGCGGAGCAGCAATGAAGAATGTTGCGAAAACGGCAGAAAATTATTACGCTACGGGCTATAAAAGACGTAAACGAAGTTGCGTGGGCCAGCTAGTACTAATATATAAAGCTGAAGAGTTTGTTTGTTTGAACACGCTAATCTCAAGAACCGCTGGTTCTATTTGAAAAATTCTTTCAGTGTTAGATAGCCCATTTATCGAGGAAGGCTAAAGACTATATATCATCACGCTAAGACCTATAGGAGCGGAGCTACAATGAAGAATGTTACAAAAACGGGGGAAAATTATCACGCTACGGGCAATAGGAGACGAGGTTACGTGGGTCGGCTAGTTATGTATGTTTTAGTTTGCAAAGCAACACACATGGATTGAAGGTCGACATAGAGAATAAATGTGTATTGTGTTTAGATTACTTTTTACTACTACTACTTATTACTACTAGTAATTGTTGACATTTTGATAAATTTATGTTTACACATAAAAAACTATTTCTTTAAAAACTATTCTTATAAAACATTGCATAACCTTTACCTTGATGGTTACCTTGATGTTGTAAGCAATATTTCAAGTTGAGAAAAGACTTGAGAAAAACTACCTAATTAAAAGGTGGATTACCCGTATTAGCCGCAGAACTGATAACCGTTGGGGTAAACGGGTTCTTGAGTGGAGACCTCGTCTCCGGAAACGTAGTGGAGGACGTCCACAGGCAAGGTGGAGTGATGATCTGCGCAAGACGGCTGGCAGGAGCTGGATGCGAGACGCCGAGGATCGGCGGACGGAGGACGATGGCGCGCAATTGGAGAGGCCTACGTCCAGCAGTGGACTGCGATAGGCTGATGATGATGAAAATGTAGACATGTTTAAATTGTATTTCTATTTAATTTTAAATTCAAATGCTGATCTGGGACTGAGACCATAACGCTGCAGTCGTATATGCTACCACTGCGCTACTAAGACGGATGATATTGAGGATATTAAATAATTATTCTCGCATAATTTATGTATAAATATTTTCTGTATTTTTAAAGCAGAACGAATTACTATTAAACTAAATTACTAATTTAACCTTGCGGTGAAAATAATAAACAGATCCGGCTACAGCTAAAAACCTAGATGCAATTATGCTAAGTGTACAAGTCTATCATCAAATTCCAATTAGTGATTACCAATTCACAGTACAAGAATGCCATCAGGTTTCGTAATGATTACGCGAACACTTCCGTCCGCCCGCCGTGTTATTGACATTGTCACCCTACAACTTTCTCTGCCGACTGTACGAGCTATAAATTGAACAGGTAATGTAGAATTATATAAGGCACAAGTGGCTTACTTTAAAAGGCGATCAGTTATATTTAAAGAGTAAGAGTATACACATTTAGTTATTGCTGTGGCAAATAAGCAGAGCTTCTAAGCTGCTTACCCTGTTATAATCTTACTAGATTTTGCCTGCGGCTCCACCAGCGTTAATGTCCGTTGTGGTGACCAAAATTATTCTATGTCCTCCAAGGTCCAATCTATTACTATGTGGAAAGTCATCTAAATCAGTTCAGCGTTTTGAACGTAAAAGCGTAACATATATACAGACAGAGTCGAATTTATAATAGAAGAATGGATTATAATCTACTATCTATATTATTTTTTTAAAGTTGAAAAAAATGTTTGATAAAACGCACTAATCTCAGGAAAAAATGTACGAATAGAAAAGTAATTTTAGTATTGAATAGTTCATTTATCGAGGAAGACTACATAACATCAAGCTACGACAAATAGAAACCGAGCATCTATGAAATATATTGCAAAAACGGGAAAAATTACTTAGGAGGAATTCATTTTGTACCGGAACCGGAGGCCCCGACCCCTCCCCTTGCCTCCCATCCCCCTCCCCATCCCCCAAAGGCCGACAAGGGACTTGTGACGCTTCTGGTGTTGCGTGTGTCCGTCTGCTCGTTTGCCCCGTATACCATAATAAAAAATTTCAGACAACGCTACGCGGGTCAGCTAACCTCTTCATAAAGGCATTTACATAAGTTGAGAGTAGAATAGAAGACAGTAGAGTTAAATAACTTTATAGTTTAGTATATAACTGTGTTTCCAACTTCTCGCCCCATCCCGTCCCCATCCGCTAAATTCCGCCAACGCACTTGTGACGCATCTGGTGTTGCGGGTGTCCATAGACGGCGGTATCGCTTACCATCATGCAATACATCTGCTTGTATGCCTCTAATCCATAAAAAAATCTACGATTTTCATCTTCAATAAATAAATACTACTATAATTTTTTTTCTAAATACATACATATTTTACATAGACAAAAACCCACACTCCTAAACAAATATTTGCAGATCATAAAAATTTTTGGTCCGACCCGGGAACCGAGACCTTGAACACAGCAGTTGCATACGCTACCACTGCTCTACCAATCAGAATATAGGCAGCCAATGACAAATCCTCATTTATATCAAACAGAATAAAGTATAAACAATACGGGATAGTACAGACTTACATAACAGACATTATAATAATATTAGTATGTTACAGACACAGATACAAATTGACTGTACGATTGACCTATTAGTTTAAGCGTTGTGGCTTCAAATACAACATAGGACAGCACTTTGTATGATCCATAAAATGGTGCTCTAAATCTGGATGTTCTTTGTGTGCGTTTCATGAGTGTTTTTAAAATCCTCTGCGACACAGGATACATATTCCTAATTCGAGACATGTCTTCTTAAAGATACACTAACATAGCACATAATTGTAGACAATACAGGATAGTAGAACAGCCAAGTCACTTTTAAGTATAACCAAACCAACAAGACCTTCAAAATAAAGGGAAAAAATAAAGCCATTGAAATGGCTTGGCTGTCTGTGGTACTACTATTACTTAATATTATTAATATGGTACAAATCTTGCTAGAACAAAGCAATATCTATACGGATAAAACTTAAGAAAACAGGTAGCTTAATAAAGAGCCGTTAAAGGTAAGAGGAGTTCCAAGTCTCCCTATCTTTGTCAAATTTACTTCGGTGGGTACCCCGGCACCGTAGAAGTTTTCGAAACAACAATAAAACACTGCGGTAATAAATTCACGGAAACAGCTGTTTATTATTCCTAGTCTCTTATTATAAAACTAACAAACGGCTAAAATTATAATTGCCTTGCATAACAATGATTTATTTACGGTTTAGATAAAACGAATTTTGCACACTGGAAATTGTTTCGCTAAGTTTATGAAACGGTATTCGCTTGAATTAATGTTTTTGAAATAGAATAATACAAACTTTATTATAAAGTAACAAGTTATCTCATAAACGTACCATTCTCAATAAATTTATTGGTTTCCCCAGAAGCAGAAATCCCCCAATTTTCACCAGCTGGCAGATATGTCGGATCGAATAATTGGGTACTTGTAGCTGAGTAACCAGGTCTACTCGAAAGACTAGAAAGGAAGTCCCTAGAACTCCGACTTACCAGTTGCCACCCACAGCTTGCAGATGGCCTCCTCCTATGTGAAAACCCCGATGTTCCTTTTTTACCCTCAGAAGCACGCGCACCTTCCATAGTACTTACACCGCCACCCCAACCTGCGTCTGCTAGGGTGGCAGATGGCCGTACCTGCCACCGGTGGGTGAGTCGCTTATAGTATGTCGTTTATGGGCCTGACGGACGGGGAGAGTTCTAAACCTTTCCCGATCCCACTCCGTATCATGATCGTAATCATGTTAGCGAGCGAGAGAATACCTACTTCGAATGGCTGCCATGTGGTTATGCTTCAGCTCCCCGTTTACTGGGCATTCTGCCAATGTGTGGAGCGCCGTATTCATGGTGCATCGAAGTGGTGGCACTCAGACGTCGGCTCTTTACGAATCAGACACAGGTGACCTCCAAATCCTTTTCCAGTGATCATCTGCGTCAACGGGTATGACAAAATTCCGTAATGGCTTTCGCGCCAATCCTCCATAACGAGTCTTACGGCCTGGCTCAGACTTGCACAATTTAAATAAATATTTATACAAATTTTATTGGAGATTTCAACAACACGGATTTTTGAAAGGCTCGTGTATTTTCGACAAATGTTACATTACATGAAGTTACATAATGTTCCGGAAGTGAATGGCCTCTTTCGTGTGTATTATATTATGGTAAGGTTTTAATAAGTTGTCTATGATTCGTGAAGGTGAACATAAAGTTGTTTCGTATGCATTTATATCACCTTGAGTAATGTATTTTTAAATGTTCTTTAAATAAAAAATCTGTTTTGTCGGTCTTGCTCAAGCTATTTTTAAAAGTAACTTTTTAAGATCATGCTCCAAGATTATATTTAAGTTCTTAAGTAGTTAGGCTGGCTAAGTTAGAAAATAATGTCAGGACTCCGAATCTAGAAACTTAACTCAAAAGCTTAAAACGATATTAAAAATATTGCTTGACCATAAGAATGGTAGGTATTAAAACATCCAAATATTCTAACACACAATATTCTAATGTTACCGACACGTAACATTTCAATCAAACCCTCTGCCCATTTCTAACACATTAAACTTAAGATACCTATCTCCCTAACTCTCTTTAGAGGGTGCCTTTGTCGATAAACAAACCGTCCCGATAATTTCAACATAAAAAAAGAAAAATAATATAAGTAATGATACATACTAAGCTCTTTATGTCTGTCTGTCTGTTATTATTTCGTGGCTAAACCACTGCACCAATTACAACTGCACCAATTTTTTAAATAAAAGACCGTTCTCGCATGAGGAACATACATCCTGTGTCGCGCGGGACTTTACAAACACAAATGAAACGGATACAAAGAACACCCAGACTTAGAACAACAATTTTTGGATAATACAAAGTGTTGTTAAAAAAACGGGCAAAAGCTACGAATATATAAACTGTACGAAAATTATCAGCTATAAGGGTTATTCAATTAATTACAATTTGACCCACGCAACCTCGTTTACGTCTCCTATTACTCGTAGCGTAATAATTTTCCTCCTTTTTTTGTAACATTTATAATTGGTGCAACGCTCCTATTGCTGTTAGCGTGATGATATATAGCCTTCCTCGATAAATAGTCTAGATGGACTATTTATCGACCACTCAAATATTTTAAAACTAGCGAGTGTAAGCAAACTCTTCAGCTTTATATATTAAGTATAGATTTATTTACCTAACTCTAACGATATGTAACTCTGGATAGTGTAAATGGTCTTTGTAAAACGAGGCTAAGAAATATTTCAAATTAACATTAAACAATTCTATTTGTATTTTTACCACTTCTATTGTTAATTGCTATTTGATTTTTTATTTTTTTTTTATATTTACCGAATCATAGGATCTATTCATAAATATTTGCACGAATTGTTTTCATTTTTGGTGCTTAAGGTAATCTCTCTACAATAACTATCAATTGTCGTACGTGTGAGCATAATGAATACACATTTCAAAAATTTTCACTTCCCAATGACAAGTGATCTTGGATTTTAAAGTGTACCTTCCCTTTAAATGGTGTATTTTTTTTTATATAAACATTATGGGCATGTCGTACAACGCCATCTAGCTTCAAACTCGGCAGAGCTTGTACTCTGACAGTTAAATTAATTGTTTCTTTTTACTTTACAAAAAAGTATTTTAGTATTTCGACATAAATACTTTTTTGTGAATACATACATATTAAACTTATAAAACATCCGAACTCCGAAGCAAATATATGCAAATCATACAAACATTTCATTGGACCCGGGAATCGAACCTGATAACTAAAGCATAGCAATCACAACAGCTTACACTATCACTATGCTACCGAAGCAGTGAAAACCATATAATTTAATTATCATAATTAGGTAGGCGATTGTCTATAATATCTATAAAACGTATCAATAAAAATGATTTCATTACATACTCGCGGATCATCGCAGTGGCCGTTGAAGCATGTTGCAACAATTGCTGGTGGTGGTAAGAAGCATTCAGTAGTGTGAACAGCGTCGTGACGTGTAGTGCAGTGAACGGTGCCAGGTGGATTTTTTATTGCAGTAAGTTTGAATATCGAATCCTTTTCTTTTTTTATGTTTGTGATTTGAAATTTTATAAAAAAAGAATCTGTCATTTTTGTAATGAGAACGTCATCATAAGTAATGTGAAACTAGTTCAATGAAAAACAAAACTACAGCTATCTTAAACGATGCACTTTTAACAACATTCTGTTGATTAAATAGTTTAGAAATTTAATCAATATTTTTTGTTTTATTTGGACTTTTAGTGAAAAAGTTTTAGTTTATAAATATGCGAAATTACAACAAGTAGTATGTTTAAAGGTCATGCAGTAATATAAAGGTTATTTATTTAGGTTTTGACTGATATCCTCGAAATTCCGCGAAATGTATTGAACCGCCACGTTTAAACTAAATATTATGTGTGAAAGAAAGTCCAATATGAATTAATGTATTTTGTAACATATGCAAATGGTAATATTACAAATTTTATTTTCTAAATATTTATTTTTATACATTTATAACTTATATTAACCTTAACACCAAAGTAAATATTTACATAAATATATACTAAATGCTCTCTTCTATGTAACATTATCAAATTTAATTATTATAAAAATTTTAATACAAATTAATATATAAAGTTCGATTTAAAACGTAAATATATTTTCTATTTCATTATTTGCATTGTCATTTAAATTCCATTGTTTTGAATTTCTCGTTTTAATTTAAAATAAAAATGTAAAATAAGTGCACGTATATTATAATGATAACGTTTATTAGCGGAATCTTTATTATGGAATCATAATATATGTAAAAATATCAGATTTGTCAAGCAATTCGTTTTGGAAACAGTATTCTTCTGTTCATAATTTCACGCTTTTTCAACTACTAGCTTAGTCCATAATGTATTTATTTGTTTTTATTTGTATTTATTTATTTGGTTTACCAACATTTGTTTACATTATTACATGAATCACACTAATATATAAAGACGAAAGTTTGTGAGTGTGTATGTTCTTGTTCTTCACGCAAAAACTACTGAACGGATTTGGATGAAACTTTACAGTAATATAGCTTATACATCAGAATAACACATAGCCTACTATTTGCCGCGATAACCGAGATACGCGGGTGAAACCGCGGGCTACAGTTAATAATAAATAATTTACAACTAATTCAAGTGTAACAAACAATTATGGGTAAACACCACATATCTAATTTGAACTGTACAGGAAAAAAAAACAATGATCATAAAATACCATTTTGTACTTACAAAATTGACCGAATGAAGTCATTAGTCATTAATTACAAACAAGAAACAATAAAACTACACAACAACGATCAAATATATAAACTAACTGACCCGGCAAACGTTATTCCCCCATAAAAAGAAAAAAATATTTGGGGTGGTTCACCCTTATCATTTAGGGGTACGATGTTAATAGATGAAATAGATGTGTTTAAAGAATTTTATTTCTTATAAGAACATAGTTAGTTCACTTATAATGAGATACATAGTAATAACATTTTATGACTAATACAATTTCACCTTTCAGCGTATTGGAAGTTACCAGCACAATGTACACACATATTTTTTTAGATTTTTTAGATAATGTCGAAATTATCAAAAAGAAACTCGAAAACATAACCAATAGTACTTATCTACGTTTTTGTCAAGGTATAATTAAAATAAAATGTTTCTATTAGTAGTTCATAGGTGGAATCCTTGGTGATCGTGACTGTTGGCCGAAAGGTCACAAGTTTCTAACTTACTATTTCTAACTTCCCACTCGTGATCACCCGTGTTAAATAACTACGTGATCTCTAGCATTCAAATATTTAGTAATGAATAAGCTTACTTATCAACCGACTGGTTACCATAACCCAGCCAATGCCTAATTAGGGACAAGACGGCGGTGTGTGAGATGTATTTACGTTATTTTAGTTATTAACCTTAAATATGATAACATTACAGTGAATTCGTTTATTTATTTTACGTTATTATTGCTACTACATATCATCCATGAGTTTTAAATCCATTCATTAATTTAAAAGGAAAGATAACTATAAAATTTAGTTTCATCAATTACTTCATTGTCAATACGTAACAAAACCATAGATAAAGAGTACATTTTATTACATGATCAAAAAAAAATCGGAAATAAATGCTTACCATGACATACGCAAGGCGGAACTAAAGTCCCATACCCACCTGCTATTGTTAATTAATTAATTTATTATTTTTTAATTTATGGACCTGCTAAAGTGACTCTACTAAGCCTGATGGAAAGCAAAAGCAGAATCCAAAATTAGTGGTCACCACACTCACTGCGAATGCAGACAATGCAACAATGCAGTATGGTGACCCACACCATGGCGGCCTAATGAGATGCTTCTGCATCATTGGGCCTCCGGTCTCACTCACCAACGAAATATGACAGCAGGCATGGTGTCATTTTATGTTGATCTTATTCGCGAGGGTAGCATCAGCCCCCTCGAGCCGGCACGTTCGTGTTGAGATGAGCATGGCTCTACTACCTTTAAAAAGTGAAGTCAACATCGTGGACCATGTATCATCACTAGTGAATCATAAGACTAATGTGTTAGTCACACTAATGACGTGACAACGATTCTAGTCCATCTGTTTGGCAATTAGTTGTATGGATAACATAGTGTCGTAGATTCAATCCAAACAAGGGACAATACTTGGTGCGATCTGTCAATTGAGTCTGGGTGTTCCTTGAGTCCGTTTCAGATATGTTTGTAATTCGAGATTCGAGATGTAACATAGTGCGGGTGTTGTCTTAAAGAAAGTCTCGATATGACGTAATACTTTTCGTTTTTAAACCTAAATATTCGGTTAGTCGGTCCTAAAATTATTTCTGCTACTTTATTTATTTAATCTGTGACAAAAAAAATCCTTTAACAAAAAATAGTTTTATGTAGCGCCGTTTCGTTTCACATTAAAAACTCTATTTACTTTTTGCGTATTTTTTTTAAACAATGCAACTATCGCACTAGGAATATATATCCGGTGCCGCCGGGGAACTTTACAACTTTACAACATAACATTCAAATGCGAATAAATAAGATCCAGACACAGAACGATAATCGCCATCTGTATAGTTAACTATCTATGGGATGACAAAACAAAGGCACATAAAGTTAGTGATAAAATTGAATCACGTGCTTATCATATTTTTTATAGTTGATCTTTGTAGTATGAAAATACACCATTAACCTTACTCTTAAGCCTCATATTTTAAAGTATAATATATATAAGTGATTTAAATCGCGACTGTAAATTGTAAGTGTGCAAACACCCTTAGCCTGCCACATGTTATTTTTGTATAGAACTATTTTGAGATAGTTCAATAATTGTTTATATCAGTATATCTATAAGTGAAAACAATATTAATATTACACTTCTATTATGAGAAGGTTGTATGCAAAACTGTGTTTGTGGGAAAAATGTGGTTATATATGTAATTGGGGTGTGTACATACTTTTAGAATAGAACTACCTATCATTTCTTTTATAAAATACTAGCTGACCCGTGCCCACTTCGTTGGGCGTTATGCATTTTTTCTCCGCTTTACTTTGCAAATCCGAATTCCGACAAAATCCGACGAAAAAGTTTTTCAACTTTTCTGGTTATTAAATATCCTATTTCTTTTCGGATTATTATATATCCTATGTTAATCACAAAAAACGTAGCCTTCTATTGGTAATAAACTCATAAACGCACCAACTTTACCTCTTTAAATAATAAAATTTATCACATTTGTTTTATATAGTTCCTTCTCCTACTATCAGATCTTAAAATGAGTTTTGCACCGTAAGAAGATCAAAACGGTTTCGCACTCACCAACGAAATACCAAAGCACGATCGCTGTTATTTTACGTTGATTTCCTGTGCGAGGGTTTACCGCCCCGGTCGAGACAACCCGTTCGTGCTGAAATCAACGTGGCTATTAATAATTCTTAATCGAATGTCGGGATTCAGTCTATCAATGCATCCACGATGTATACTAACATATCTCTTCATTCTTTTAAATTAATGGTAACCACATCACTGTAACAATATCAATTAAACGGTCCACCGCAAAATAATTAAGCGTAGTTACGCTAGAGATTAAATATAAAACCACGAAATGTACACTCCGGTCAATAGAGCAATTACTTAATAGCGCAAAGCCCGTTTATTTCTAATTTGTAAAATAACGCAATTTGTGATAATTTGACACTTATTTATTGTTACATCACTGAAGAATTTTGATTACATCAAGATGTAGGTGAAATCTCACAATTTCAATATTTTTGCAGGTTAACAAGGAAATACGTATCCATCACGCAATAATTGATTTTGATTGGTAGATATTTTTAGGAAACTGAGTTCCAGAATGGATTTTCAAACTCACATATTGTGTGTTCATTCCAGTAGTGACGAACCGTTTATAATAAAATGAATAAAGCAAAAATGACATTCTGAGAAAATGGAAAAAACACAAGTTCTTGGAATAACATTGTTACTTTAGCTACTCTGTACGTTTTTATCCGATTTTCATGAAAAACCACTGACAGGTTTCAAAGAATTTTTTAATGGAAGTAACAAAGTGGATGGTTTTAAAAAACATAGCCATAATCATAAGACCATAGTTATTTTTGTCTCTTATAGTGAAACAGTAAAAAAACTACAGTACCATAAGAATAACCAATTCTTATCTTACCATTGATCTTCAAAACTATTTTTTGCGTTCACTGCTTCGTTACTTTATTTATTGGAATATAAAATATATTTTTTCAACTTTTTAGAACTTCTAATTGTGTATTAACATATAATAACGTTTTAAACTTCCGCGTTCCATGATAGATTAATAATTATTTTTACGGGAATTAACGCGATCCCTTATTAAAAGGTATCTCTTGTCTACCTCTTGATTTGCCTGACGTTTCGACCAGGTTGCACTGGCCGTGGTCACAGTCAGCCTGTGACCACGGAATAAGTGATCGCGTTAATTCCCGTAAAAATAATTGTTAATATATAATAACGTGCCTTTTCTTTAATTACCTTCAAAAGGGAAAGAAGTTCTCAACTCGACTACCTACTGCACTCAGTGGGTAGGGAGTCGAGAGACAGCACTGTTGTAGAATCAAACCCCACATGGAACAACACTTCGTGTGATCCACAAATTGTTATTCTGAGTCTGAGTGTGTGTTTGTGTCTGTTTTATGTATGTTTGTTAAGTCCTTGCGAAACAAGAATATTCCTTGTACGAAAGTTGTACTTTTAAAAAGATAAGATAAAGAATTCGGTAGTAATTTTATTAAACCTAAGAACTATTGTCATTTATGAACTAATGGCAACGAACTACTTTTTCTTCAAATTAGAACATAGAAGTTTTGAACAGTTATTTCACTTCATAAATACTTTTTTTTAAGAAGGAAGGAAGGAAACTCCCTCAGGCCGTGCGCCTGAAACGGGAGGGAACCGAGAACTGCTGTTATTAACACATCCGAAACCTACTTCAGAAATCCTAGCCAGCAAACCAGCAATAAGTTAAAACATTATTATAGGAACATATTCAATGATCATTCGAATAACAGGTAACGGTCACTAAATGATAGATGTTCAAATGGCGTTCATATATTTACTACTACTAAATTCCCTTCACGTAATAAATAAAATCATTCGAGATAAATAACTTTGCGAATGGACATGACACATGCGAAGTAAGTCCTTGACCTAAAATGATTCAAAAGTATCCTTTTATCAAGGGGCTTAGGAAGAATTCCTCTGTATTCGGTTACGAAGAAACAGGATTATGGATTTATCTAACTCTGCGAACCCTCTAAAATTCTATGATATCAGTATCTTAGTATTGTGAGCCATCAATTTTATTTTCAATTTATATAAGGTATCTATTATCTCTTAAAAGGTTTTTTTAGCATAGAACAGATAGGTATCTAAATGTTGTAGCTTGAAGAATTTAGCTTGCACTTGGAATAGTTACATTCTTTATGGTCTTTTCTTCGCTTGTTTCGAATTTACATATCATAATTGTTTTTGAAAAAAAAAATTTTTTTTAATTTTTGTTGAAGAAGATTTTTTGTTACTATTTCATATTTAATTAAAGGAAAACCAAAAAGGAAGCTTTCTTCCAATGTCCTAATAAATAAATAAATAAATTACTCTTTACTCGCGGGTGGAGGACGTGTACAAAAGCCAATATACTTTTATAATAAACACTAGGTTTTTTGTAAAATGTATAATTATTCTCAGATACATGAAGTTAAAATACGGTAGGCGTAACAAGTGGGTCAAAGACGTGATGCGTCACAAACCGACGTAACGATGCGGAGCTAGTAGTCTCGCGTCATTATATTATATAAAGCATTAATGAATATTTGTTGAGCTCCCATTTCTGATAGTTTTTTATGGCATATAATGGCAAACGAGTCGACAACGAGCCGGCGCCTGACGGTTAGTAAACATTGCTGCATAATATGGACACCACAACAACAAGTATTTATATAAAACCAGCTGTTGCCCGCGGCTCCGCCCGTGTGTATGTCTGTTGTTGCGACAAATAGTAGCCTATGTGTTATTCTGATGTATAAGCTATATTACTGTAAAGTTTTATCCAAATCCATTCACCAGTTTTTGCGTGAATAAATAACAAACATACACACTTCCAAGCTTATATATTAGTGTGATAAACGGGGATTTGGAGAATAAACGAGATTGCGAGTGTTTATTAGGGATACTTGACTTCTTTCAGACCTAACGGGCCGTAGTTTTGCATCAGTGTCAGACACTGCACAGCCTTGGGTTAAACCATTATTCTTTACAAATACGAATTCAACTTATGAATTACAGATTATAACTTCGTAATAACTTTCTTTTTCAAGTCTGTGTCGTGATGAACAGTTAAATAATTTTAACAAATCACTACATCTTCTTTCAATTCATAACATTCTCTTATAGCTACATTCTTGACTCTGTCACTAATTTTCACATCACATATACTTCTTAGGGACCGTAGAGTTTCTTCAAATCCGTTCAGTAATAATTACCTACATACCTAGAGTAACTGTTAACATAAATATTTAAGTGCTCACAAAGGTCGCCATTTTCAGTTTTAAAACCATGTATATAGTATGATTTAAAACCTTTAACAAATAGTATATTTTAAATATTTACATAATGTTAGATTTCTGCTTTTATTTTCTCAATATATTTTAAGTATTTTAATTTTAACATGCCTCCATGTTCGAAATTTTTCGAAAAGCATTTTATATAATTTAACAATACAAGTAATTTTAAAGAAAGTAAGAGAAGCTGTGATACATCTGTTATTCAATGTAGAGCGGTTCTATAATTATTTTTTTTATTTAATGTAAGTAATTGGAGAAAATTAATTATCCTAAAGGGACAAAGATTTACTCAGATTTTTACAACCGTCAAGACTATTATTTTAACAGATAACGCTGTGAAAATTAATATATTTCTTTAAAGTATCAGGTTTTCCTTAAAACACGAAGTAGATTTAATTATAAATTTAATTAATAAAGAGAAACGTTTCTACCGAAATTTAATAACTGAATAGGTATCTCTTATTCTTCTAAATAAGTTTCAATGTACAGGATTTCACATCTTTCTGAATCAGTGTTGCGTTTAGTTACTAAATACATTGCCACAGGTACTGGTTATTGTCGCTAATTTAGCGTCCATCGATTACTCAATACTGAGTTTGATGTTACAATGTGTGTGTCAATCAGCAATGATTTCGATGTATGATTGATGTATCGCTTGCGTACCTTATTATTATTAACTTGAAAATCATTATAAAAAAACGCTTAGGAATACTCAAGTTTAAACTCTATTTTCACTTTTGCATGGGAGAGCCACGCTTTGGTATTAAATGGGTTGGCTTAGCCAGATTTATATTAAGACCTCGCGGAAGACCAGTATTGAGCGGTTATTTCGTCTCTCTCACTGAAGGAGTGAGGTTATTTGAATAGTGAGCTCAAATCCCACATCAGTAGACGTTTGGTAAAAGAGATCAAAGGGCACCAACGCACTTACGACCCTTGCATTGAAGGTGTCGATGTGTAGCTACTTACCATCAGGTAAATTATCAGCTCGTTTACCGTTCCCTATACCACAAAAAAGACTCAGTAATAGAAACCATGTCTGTGGTAGAGAGTATGCTTCGTCTCTTCTTCAATAGCCATAAGCTATAGATAGAGAGATACACAAATTATACCTGCCTTCTCGCTTCTTTTCCGCTACTTGCCTTATAGATGCAGTACTTGTAAGAAAGACTCAATAACACTTTGAGCTAGACCCGAGAATGGAACCCTAGACCTGTTGTTCCTTAGTAACCTAAATCAACTGCTAGACCAACGAGGCAATTGTTAGGATGTCACAACACTATTTACTAAGTGTAATTAGTATATTTTAGGACGTCACTTGCGATTGTAATTGGTTCGTCTGTGACGTAGAAAATGAATTATGTGTAAATTTTGAATATTTAATAAATTTAGTCCATCCTGAATATATTTTTTAATCAAGCTTCCAAACACAACAGCAAGCAATATATTTAATGTCAAATTTACAATGCACTGTGAATGTCTTTAAGATAAAATGCAAAATAACATTAAGGCAATACACATTACTCTGGTATGTTAAATCATACTGAGAAATACTTTTTCATAATAAGGCATTTTCTTGAAGAAAAACTATAAATAAAATTATTACTCAGATTGAGTGTCTGCTTGAATTCATACCCATTAGACACGTTACAATTTATCGTCTTCAATAGAAATGGCAGCACAACTCTATACCTTATTCTCATTGAATAAGATCTGAGCACTAAATGTATTTTTTAGCACAGTTGAACATCACGTAATACAAATCCTCTTCGCCTATGCTGTGACATGAACACGTACTCATTGAGTTACCTACTACAAAACCACCTCGACCCGTCGTCTCATTATAACACGCAAACCATTGGCGTGCATGTGCAAATCGTGATTTAAACGATTGTTTAAAACAAGCAATGGATGGTGATTTCTGCTGCTTGAGGTAGGTTTGTTTTAAAAACATTCTCACGCGATAACACCGAGGCTACGCCTTTCACTTTCAATACAAAGATTACTTGTCACGTACATGTTTTTATGTCATACAGAGTAATGTGAGGCTTAGAGACAACAGTTACTAAGTTAGGTACAAAGTTCAATGAATCATGACAATAGGACATTACGAAATGTTACGTTAGAATACTGTGTGTTTCCATTATTATTATGTTACAGAGATTTCGATTTCACTTTGTATAACATTGAAAGTTCGATCTACAATAAACGCTCACCGACGCCTCACCAACGCTCCGAAAAGATAAGACTCCTTAAATTCAGGAGAATTTGAAGCATCTTTAATAGATTCCAACACGTTATATCAACTAGTCTTCTTTAATAAAATTGTTTATAACTAAAAACGCAATGTGTTTCTTAATCATAAAGTATTTTTAAATATTTAATTAAGAGTTTGTATAGTAACTTAAATCGTTACTGCATCAAAAATCGAGAAAACGAGATGGAAACGGGATGGCTGACAATGCTATTTTGGAGCAGTCTAAGGCAGGCAACATACCGATGTCCATGGACAACCTCAATCACTTAACATAAGACGGCCCGTCTAATCGTTTGCTCCCTATATCTGCAAATATGCTCATATACCTACGATTCATATACTAAAGTATGAAGCAAAAACTTTGTACCCCCCTTTACGAAAGTTTTGCCAACAGAGGAGTTTGAAATTTGGCACAGTGAAAACTTATACAGAGAAAATTAAAATAAATAAACTATTTTGGTCGGATTTTGACGGACCACAAGTCAAAAAAAATTACCAAGGTATTAACATTATTAATCTATAAATTTCCAACATTATTTAAATCATTAAATGTAAGCGTCAAATAAGAAATTGAATAAGTTACTTTATAGGAAATTCATTGTAAAATAGTAATTGTTATGGTAATGTTATTGCAACGCCGCTTGAATACGTAATGATGTCGAGGACTTTGGCGCTTACTGACACGAATCCGACACGGTCCACTGATAAAAAGCTTGTCTAAATTAATTATGTTCTACTGTTTGATGTGAGTTTAAAGCTTGTGTGAATTTTTAATGTAACGTTAAAGTTTATAAAAATGTATACTAAGTAGGCTGTATAAATACTTGCTACATATTTATTAGCGAATGGAAGCGATTGGAATTTAATTCTTAAAATTATAGACTTTTTATTGTTTTTGTATAGGATAAATTTGCATTTGCCTTAATACCAACTGTCATAGGTGGCAACGGTGTTAGCATAAGCCGCTAGTGAATCGTCGTAATATAATTTGAAAGTTAGATAATTAAAACGGTTTGTGTTTTACGACAAAATTTTCAGAAGCAGTGATTGGAGTTATTTTATACCAGTTCTATAAATAAAGAGGCTGAGCCTGCCAAAGTGACTTTACCAACTCTGACTGATAGAAAGCAGCATCTGACTGATAGAGGGCAGAATCCAAGAATAGTGTTCACCATACTGATTGCGAATGCAACAATGCAGGTGACCCACACCTTGGCGATTTATTGAGATGCATCTGCATCATTGAGCCTCTGGTTTCGCACTCACCTTCAAAACACGACAGCACGATTCTTCTGTGAAAAACTTATAGAAATCATATATTTACATATAAATTATAGGTTATGTTGAGTCCAATCACCAGGGTTTCGTTCATTAGGAAACCCTTGCTGGGCCGTATATGGGCATATCTATGGGCCGTATAACTATACGGCCCATAGATATAGAGAAACAATAAAAAAATAATCACACCTGGTGAGAGGATCACAACGTGAAGTGATACACATATTTAACAATATACAACTTATTACTAACCTTGTTTGAGTAGTGACAGCTTCCACGCCGTTCCTTTTACTACACAAGTTCCATTTTACAATTGAACACACTCTGACAAAGGCCGGGGAAGGTTCTCGAGTAAGGACTCGGGAACCTTCCCCGGAATTTGTCTGTGTGTGTCCGGGTGTTGAGTAAGGACTCAACACCCGGTTCCAACACTTCGTTCATATGAGGGACCGACGCTACTTCGACGTAACGTAACAAGGCGGTTACAAAACATTCGTGTTTACTATAGTAAATTTGTTCACAAAAGCGGTGGCTACCCAAAATCTCAGCGTAGCTAAATTATTCGTCTTATTCTTATATTAAAGCTCTACACGGTGGCCAACCAAGGTCTTCTTTATTGTGTTGAGAGGGCCCTCAGGCTACAAAACTATCTCAAACACACAAAACAATCTTAAACTCGTACTGGCGCCGTTACTTGACTTTATCTAGTGCCTTGAGTGTCGTGACATTTTACAACTGTCAAATATGACAATCCCTAGTGTTGTTATTACAACATTATAGTTTATACTATACATATATACCAGCGGTATCGAACATGTTACATGAAGTCCGGCGGACACCGGCCAGCGATCAATGTTGAGACGTTGTATAAATACTAATAAGCGCGCATTTTCATTTCAAGAATTAAAATGAGTGTCACTTCGGAGTTCGGTTAATAGTCACTAGATCGTGATGAAATTATGTTTAGACGACTTTAAAAAAGATGATTGAAGATTTTTTTATATTGGCTGATTCCGAACTCAGTCATTTGTGATCCGAAATGGTAATTATTATTTTTATTTAGGAATATGTGCTGCCAATTTGATTTCGATCAAAATGTTTTTAGAATAGATAAGTGCATTATCTAATTAACAATATTTTGATTATAATTTGGAGTAATTGGACAAGGTAGACTAAGAATGCAAACCATGTTTTGAAATTAAAGAAACAAAAGGCATGGGTACAGTATCTATGTTGGTTAAGGTAGACATGTACTAAAACAGTTAAAGCCGTAAAAAGGAATGATACCGGTAAAACGAAAAGATATCGACGTAGGAAAGCATATTTGCTGTAAGTAGACAAAATACCTAAAGTGACTTTTTACCATCATTAGAATCAGAAAAAAAAGCCGCATCGACTGACCCGGGTCCTGTGGCTCTACGATGAAAAAAAAATTACATACGCCGTTGAAAACGCCCGTACTTATATTTTTTTTAGCAAGATTAAATGCTGTATGTAGGCTAAAATCCAGTCATTTTAGACATTTTATACTTACAGCAAAAGAAAGACTGCATTTTTTGCTTTACAAATACTTACTTCTTCCCATTTAAAAACTTTACGCTACTTACAGCATATTTGCGGTGTGTGATTTTTACATTTGTTTACTTACAGCAAGTTTAGGGAACCTATCGTTTTAGTTTTCGTTATTTACAGCAAATCATCACGTACTTTTAGACACACGGTTTTTTAGAAATTTGAGATAATGCATTTTGATAAATCATTTATATTTCTTCTACTCTAAAAGGGTGACTGCGAAGGCCAGCACGTGTTGTCCTGTAGAGGAATGGAGAAGGGGGAACCAGTTGGAAGAGCTCTTCAGAACACTCTCCATGATACAGGCGATAGAGGACTGCCGTAGAGGCGATATCTCTTCGCAGCTGCAGAGGTTCAAGAAACTCGGTGGCTTCGGGACTACCGATGATGCGGACTGCTCGCCGCTGCAACCGATCGAAAGCGTCAAACAGATACTGTGCGGCACCATCGCATAGATGAAAACAGTACTCCCCGCACGAGCGAACCTGGGTCTTGTAGAGATGACACAGATGCCCGGGCGAGAAGAAGCGTCTCACCTTGTTAAGTACACCTAACTTTCGCGAGGCCGCTTTAATGACGCTTTCGATGTTCTCACGCATGTTGAGGTCATGGCAGTCATCCATACCCAGGATACCGAGCTTATCTTGTAGGGGCAGTTGAATGTTCCGAAAAGTGGAGAAGGGAAGGAAGGGAGACTTTTTGGTAGATAACGCGCACACCTGTGTTTTCTTGGCGTTAAACTCGACCAGATTCTCAGTGCCCCATTCAGAGATGCGGCTTAGGACCAGGTTGAGCTCAGCGACAAAATCCTGTCGCTTATCCTCAACACCTGCAGACTTGGCTGTAGGGTGACCAAAATATCACCCATGAACTGTACTGTCGTCTGCATAGCAATGTATATTGCCTAGGGCCAACATGTCATTGATATGCAGAAGAAACAGCGTGGGCGACAGGACAGAGCCTTGAGGTACACCAGAGTTTACCTGCCGATAATCAGAGGCCGCACCGTCGCAAAGGACCTTACTGCGGCGCTGGTGCTGGAATGCGGAGACCCATGTGCAGAGTTTGCGAGGCAGGCCGACTGCGGGAAGTTTGGAGAGAAGCAAGCGGTGCCAAACCCTATCAAAAGCTTTGGCCATGTCGAGGCTAATGGCCAAGGACTCCCCATGACCATCAATAGCTTCACCCCAAAGGTGAGTGACATACACTAGAAGATCACCCGTGGATCGGTTCGGCCTAAAGCCATATTACCGATCATTTAGCAAGGAGTGATCTTACAGGTAGAGGACCAATTGCTTGTTGATGATCCGTTCGAGCACCTTGCAGACAATGGAAGTTACGGCTATAGGTCGGTAATCAGCCGGGTCTGAACGGTCACCTTTTTTGGGGATAGGTTGAACGTTCGCCTCTCTTCAAGCCCCCGGAACAAGTCCTGAGGAATAGGACAGGCGGTACAAGGGTGTCAGTACGGGAGACAACTCTGGTGCGTAGTTCTTGAGTCCTCCCGGAAATGGTCGCCTGGTCCCACCGTCCGGTCACCAACCGGCACGACGAGCCACTCCGTGGATTATGCGCGACCTGACGGGGCAGCCTCCCAGCGTGGTTAGCCGTGGTTGGATCCCTCTCTATGCCGCGGGCGGCCAGCGGCACCACCGTTTCTACGGGTATCCCTAGCCGACGGTTCGATCCAACCTTACTATGACTTCGCGAGCACTCTTTCGCTCACACACTTATCACGTTAACCGTCACTCCTGCATCTATGGGCCTCCAGTCTCGCACTCACCAACGAAACACGACAGCACGAATGCTGTCATTTTAGGTTGGTCTTCTGTGCGAGGGTAGTCCCGACCCAGTCGAGCCAGCCCGTTCGTGCTGAAATCAGCGTGGCTCTACTACCTTTCCCTTATTACATGTTTTTGGTTGAACACAATGTCTTCATGTTAAGTTTCAATTATAATTGTATTTTCGTTCTAAAATAAGGCAAATTGCTACTAAGTTTCTGTTTTTTACTTTTAAATAAATATTTTTTGATTGGATACAATGTTTTTATTTACATCTAGCGTTATTAATTAGTTTTAAAGCCTTATTTTTTTTGTATTTTTTTATGTTTTATCTCTTATATATAAGAGGAAAATACTTTCTTAATTCATTGTATTGTTGAAAAGAAGTTCTGGCAATATAATTAGAGTTTAAAATTTTGTTTCAACAATTTAAAAGACCATAAGTAAGTTTTCCTACAATTGTAAAATAAAATAAAATAAAATTATTATTTAATTAACCATTTACGAAATTTTATTTCAACCAAACATTACATTACCAACTAACCCACTGCATTTCTAGATCTAATCATAATTATAAATTTAATCTTACACCTTGAATTGCAGTACCCATATAAATAAATTTACTGCATACAGCACATTTACCGCCTGTAAATTGATAATATTTCCATCTACGCGTACATTTTTCTTCCTTAGTTACAGCGTTTTAAAGGTATGTGATTTAAAAAACTGATTGCTGTAACTAGCCAAACACATACTTATAGTAACTTTGGATAAAAAATTTACATTGCAAATGGTGACTGGCAGTTAAATAAACCTATGTTCCAAAAATGGTAGCAATATCATGGATAGGCCAGAAGCTATTAATTTTTTTCCGAAATCAATAAAGTTTTTTGGCTCTGGTGAACAATTGCAATATGCCTACTTACAGCAAATATGCATTCCTACGTCGATATATAGGTCTAGGGACTTTGGATTTAGAGACAGAAATAGATGTACCTAACGATTATCTGTGTCCGTGGGATAAATTTTGAAAATATACAAGAAAGTAAGGTCTGCCAAAAAAGACTAAAAATTGTGTAATAGAATAAGATGTACGCTGGTCACATTTCAAGTGATTGATGTCATTGTGAACAAACAATGAATTCTAAACACCCAAAAAACGTTTACAGAAATAATGTGTCGTACTTTCGAATTTATATTCAGGTATAAAGGACAAAAGAAGTAATTTAAAAACGTAAACCCCTTGTGTAACATGTAGAACATGAAACCAGTCATTAGTCGTGTCATCGATTTACCACTGGTCATCAATCAGTTGTCACCGACGACGGGTTGTCGCTTCGCTGACCGTTCGTTGTGATGCTGTTCTAATTATCTGCGGTTATTTGAACTTTAGGGATGATTTAGAAATGGTATTCATTAATTATTGTTGGATAGAAGTAGAGATCTAATATTTGGCTTAAAACACTAAGCTTCACAATATTTATAGTAGTAATTGACAGATTTTGGTTGTTAGTTCGGTCAAGAGTAAATCGTTTTTTTTTTATTATCGACTGGCTTCATAGCATCGTACAAACTGTAGGTATCTAGTTTGAGGTCAAATCATCGTATGCAAGATAAATAAAGTTATTATTATCATCATGTCAGATATAGAACACTTCAGTTATACAGTGAAAAACGAAACCAAGCCATTGAATTCATCACTCAAAAGCCATAGACGTACTTCTTGCCCCTGAACATGTTCTTGAGTTTCAGTAATCACTTAGGTTCAATCACCACACCTTACATAATAACAATAAATAAAGAATACACTCATTTCTTCCAATAATTATATTAGGAAAATAAAATAAACATAATTTCTCGTCGGTTCTTGGATTGCTTTAATAATCTAATTAGAAAAGATATAACCGATATGTTTACTTAACAGCCCAGTAATCTATTACTCAGTGAACGATTGAAGATTTTCTTTTTTAAAGGGTCCATAGCGCTCTAATTCGGCAAAATTGGTTTGATTTCTTGCGGAATAAATTATAAGACATTGCGGAGCGTTTTTTTCGGAGTCATTAACATCATCATTAAAATTCTACTGATGGATTCTTCTCCTTAATAAAGTAAAATTTAAACCCAAAAAAACGACTTCAAGAACTAAATAAAAAAAGAATCATCAAAATCAGTTTACCTAATCGAAAGTTCTAAGGTAACAAACATAAAAAAATACAGTCGAATTGAGAACCTCTTTCTTTTTTAAAGTCTGTTAAAAATGAGGCTATGGCCTACTATTTCCACGCTGGTCACGTACGGTAAGTACTTATGTTCTCAAAAATCAAAACCTTGTGATGATTGGTGGCGCGATAAAAAGTTCGTTAATATAGCACACACTAAGTAAATAGACTATACATATAAAAATCTCAAGAAATAGAAATGCTATTAGAATGCTACTGATTCGAAACAGATGGACAATAATAAAATACTAATCTCTGAAATTTATTTCTGAGCAAATTCACTCAACATTCATGATATGCTATTTATGCATACCACTTACATATTAAAGTCGTTTTCGAGAGCTCACAGCAACTCGTAACATAGTAAGACGATAAATGGTATTTAAATAAAGAATAGGCATAGACAAAAGGGCGTAACAAACGAGCTACTTTTTTGACAAATACTGGATGTTAAGTTTCTGTCTTTGGCAACTTTAGTAATAACAAGTAAAATTTTAACAAAAATAAAACTGACTTCAAGGTTTGACTCGATTTCTCTTGGATGCCATTATCAGATCATGGTACCACCGTCGGAATATCTCCTTTCCATTAAAAAAGAATCATCAAAATCGGTCCATAAACGAAAAAAAAAACATATGGTCGAATTGAGAAACCTCCTCCTTTCTTTGAAGTCGTTTAAAAACAAGACCATCATCAAAAACCTATATGCGTATATGTCTACTGCTGGACATATTATGCTTCTCCTTAGGAAAGACGTTTCGATCGACTATATCACGCTGTCTATATGTGTTCATGTTTCAAGTTTTGCTTCTCTATGTAGTGATATATGCCTAGAATTGAGAGAGTCTGTATCGTGTCCGTCTTCAATAATAATGTAACTTACTAATGTTACAATAAGGTCTATTTCAAAGTCACATAAACCTTTTTCATTTTAATAGTTATGTAAATTATTTTTCGTAGTCTAGACAGTGATAAAGAACTTAATTAGAGTTATATAATTTCCATGTGTTATATTTTGGTCATTTGGTGTTATAAACGGTCGTCTAATTTGAAAGTTATTAAAATTTATTACGATTCAAAACCAGCAGTTTATTCAATGTATTCTCTGCATAGTTTTTAGTAAAAAAGTACTTTAAGTTAATGCACACAGTAATATCAAAAACTTATTAGCGTTTTGTTAATGTCGTCACTATTCTTCGAACATAATCGTGTACAAACAAAATGTCAATTTAGCAACGTCAAAACCTCAGTTGTAACAGCAACCGTTTGCATCTAATTTACATACATATTTTATATATACAAATAAATAAAATTGGAGTGTCTGTTTGTAATATTAAAATCACCGCTTTTTAATAAATGTATGTATACACGGTACATGTACCAAAATGTCCGTCTGTTTGTTCCGGGTAATCTCCGGAACGGCTAGACTAATTTTGACGGGACTTTCACTCGGCATTACCCGCGGTACGATAATAACCGTGAGTAACACCTCGGGGTTCAGCCAGTTATATCTAAATACGTTTGTGTGTGTATACGTCACGAAAAGTAGCTCGTCTGACAGTGCCTTAAAGTTTGCATAAATTCACGATGTATTTGTAATTCAAACATTGCGAAATGACAGTGATTAATCCTAACAAGACTATGACTTTTGCTTGTACTAAATTATATATCAGGCTCGATTAATATTTATTTTGTGATAAAGAACGTCATTATTCAATTGTCTTAATAGTTTTAATTAAGAGTTAGAAGAGTTACTCTATAGTGAGTTTTAGATTGAAAGAAAAAAGAAATGGCAGCAAATTAAAGGTTTTAATCAAGCACCAACTTTACTTTGTATAATTGTGCTCCGTGATTGAGACAAACGATAGGCTGAATCTTGAATTTAAACAGTAATATTTCATATCGTATTACAAAGTATTTAAAATAATAGCTATGAAGTATTTTATAATTAAATTGTCTTGTAGTACTATCGTCCTCGTCATATTATCACAGCCTTTAAAGGGCCACTAGTAGACAGGAGAAGCCCTAGGAAGGAAAGTTCATTCATGAATTATATCATACATTCCTGAAATTAAATTCACATTCACTTTTATTCCACTATTTATTATTATTTTAAGGGTGCCGTACCTAAAAGGTAGAACGCTGTCCATATATCTGTCGGTCCACCTGTCACCAGGCGTCTCATGAACCGTGATGAAATTTTCACAAATGATGTATTTCTGTTGTCGCTAAAAACATTAAAAGAAGCATAAAATAAATATTTACAATAAAAGTGTTTTTTTTTTGCCGTTTTTTGCTCGATATGGCAACAGTTAGGCACTTGAAATGTATAGAAAGAAGATGGTACAAAACCCTTCCTTTTAATTTACTGTGGTACTATAAAAAATCATAATATTTTATCCATGGTTTAACTGACTACAAAACTCTAGAATGTTTACTATATAAATAAAAACCATACCAGGTTATGCATCAAATATGTATTTAGGAATACTTATTATCCATTTTCCTGTGAAAATATTGTCATGCATTTCTTCGCTGAGATGAACTCTCATCGCAGTGAAGAAATGTATGACAATATTTTCAGAAGTGTGCTTCTCTGAAAAACAATAATACATACAAATAAAAAATGGAAATTTATCCAATAACTAACTGAACCCTACGGTTATAGTCGTACCGCCGTGGGACAAAGCTAGTCTAAAATTAGCCTAAGTTACTCCTTAGATCATCAACTATCTGGCAGTGAAAGTCGGTCAAAATCGGTCAGACAGACAGACAGACAAGAATTGTAAAAAATGTTATTTTGGTACATGTATCGTGTATCCATACATATGCATTTATTAAAAACCGGTCATTTTAATATTACAAACAGACACTCCAATTTTATTTTTTTGTATAGATATGTATAGATAATCAAATACCCCAAAATCTTGTAAACAACAACAATATTGTTAAGTAAAATGAAGATATTACGTTACATCCGGTCAGTTATGTAATAATGTAGGCTTGAGTCAATAAATCATCTTGTTTATGGCCAATAAACGTGGTCTCCTTTATAGTTTTGGTGAATACGGTCATGATATGACATCCCTTAATGGATGTAGTACACGATACGGGCACCACATTGGCGACAGGTGACCGGGACTTAAGCTGCGTGTTTTTACCGAAAAAAGTAGATTAGTTTTACGTAGTCGGGTTCTTTGATCTTTGACTTTTTGTTTGTTTTGTTTATCGGGTTCTAAGTTTTTAAACTTTATTTTTTATTTGTTTCTACAATTCTTTCATTTGTAAATCGTTTTTTTTATTTACTGCCCTTTTAGCTCTATTTAAAAATTTAAAGATATTTCCCACCATGAAAGTGGTAAATTAATCGAACAAATAATCATCATCAGGGTTATGAATGGGCATTGAATTCGATAAAACCTTTTTAAAGATTAAATATTGTACAAACGAAAAGCATTCATTATTGGTATTCAAAGAGATTCATATTGTATTTAAAATAGTCTAATTTAATCATTGACCAACCGTCTTTCTACGGCTCACAAGAAACTAAAAAGAACCTTTTATAATTCATATATTTACTTAAACGGTATTCATAATTATTCGTATCTATAGTATATTAATTGGTAGAGAAACAGGATGTGAAATCTTTTGAATGAAATTAATGTTAATGCTAGTTTTATATAGCACCACAAATTCACGCAATATCCATAAGTTCACCATAACGTCGATTCGATGTTGTGTCTTAGTCTTCTCTTAAAAGTAGTCTTCTCGTAAATAACAGCTAATATGCTTCTATGCACATCAGTTCAGGAGTGCCACGCTTCGGTATGAATGGGCCGGTTCGACGTGGTCAAAGCCAAATGCTCATTGGGTTGCGGGAGTCCGATCCCAGTCGCTCTGTAGAAAACTGATATACAGGTAAAACCGATTGAACTAGTAGCCGACCCCAAATTAAGCTTAGGAAAAAGATAATAGATTTTCAAGTTAGTAGAGCCATGGTGATTTCAGCTCGAACGGGCTGGCTCGCCCCGGTCGGTACTACCCTCTCTCAGAAGACCAACCGCAAATGTCCATGTGCAAATGTCCAACCACTGTGTTTGATTAGTGAGTGCGAGATCGGTGGAGAAGCATCTCTCAATACGCCGCCATAGCGTGGATCACCATGCTGCTTTGTTGCATTGTCTGCATTCGCAATGAGTGCTGTGACCACTCTAGGATTCTGTTCATGTTTTTCATCAGAGTAGGCAGAGTAGAGTCACTTTGGCAGGCTCATATAAAAAGAGATTAATTGCTGTTATTTTTAACACTAAACGTTTTTAGTATAGTGATAAACAGAGGATAAAAGCTCGTCTTTTGCCAACTGTAACTCTAATCCTACTTATCTAATAGGCGACAAGCCTTATTGTTGTCAGTCCAAAACATAATAATTCTAAGTAGACGTGTTTTTAACCGACTTCAAAAAAAGGAGGAGGTTTCTCAATTCGACCGTATATATTTATTTTTTTATGTGAGTTCGCGGATAACTTCGGCGTTTATGAACCGATTTTGATGATTATTTTTTTAATGGAAAGGATGGATAATTGGATGTCCCAACGGTGGTACCATGATAAGGACATTAAGATCTGATGATGGCATCCAAGAGAAATCGAGTCGAACCTAGAAGTCGGTTTTTATTTTTGTTAAAATTGTACTTGTTATATTTCTAAATACATACATATCACATTTATAAATACAATAATGTATTCAAAATATTTAATAACGATGGAGAACGGGAAATAATAGGGTGGGATGTAAGTAAAGGTAAACCCTTTCCTCACTCAAATGTTTTGAAGAATCAACAACATGAATTATCGAAAGGGTAAACCCGATTCAGATACGATGTACACAACTGTTTGTACAATTCTAGCAAGCGAAGAGACGGACAAACGGAACCCATAAAACAAAAATATTGCACATGAAGCTTTACTATCACATTTAAGCAAATTTCAACTCTGAGCGAAATAGAATAAAGCAGAAATTCATAATAGTTTTTTTACTAAGATCTCTAAATCTTGATATTACTGAACAATGACATATACTTGTATCGTAAGGTTGTTTGTCAATATTACCGTTTACCCTCCAAACTGAATAGTGTTGCCAGAAAAGTAAGAAAAATATCTTTCGAAATGGAATCAGTATTCAAATCCGATATAAATTACATTGGATCAAGCGAGAACTAGATTGAAAGGGGTTATCTTTGATCCCATATATTAGCTTTAGGGACCTAATACGAAATGTGACATGTTTTATTTTGCATGTAGTGTCTAAATTTTTGACGCAAACAAAAGATTAGCTCTCACTATTTTGATGTTATATATTTTCTTGAGGAACTGCCACATCACAAACTTTGATAGATGACATGACACGTTATTTATACCTATCTGATCTCAGAAAGTATCAATCTAGACATTATGATGTGAACGATAAACTGCTAGATTGTTCTTCTCGAATATAATTACGTCCTTTGATCCAAATTGACGTCGATTACAATCCCATGCGTTGTTGCTGTTATAAGATCGGTGTCAAGAAAATAGCCCTAATCTATACAAATTAAATAAAATTGCACTGTCTGTTTGTAATATTAAAATAACCGCTTTTAAGTAAATGCGTATGTATGTATACACGATACATGTACCAAAATAACATTTATTTAACATTACCATTAAAATTTTTGTCTGTCTGTCTGTTTGTTCCGGGTAATCTCTGTAATGGCTGGACCGACTTTGACGGAACTTTCACTGGTTCACCTGATGATCCAGGGAGTAACTTAGACTTAACTTTTTTTTAGACTAGCTTTTTCCCGTGGATTACCCGCGGTACAACAATAATGGGGTTCAGCTAGTCTCGAATAAAAATAGTGAAACGGAAAATGGTGATAATATGGGAGCTCCCTAATTATAAATATACGTTACTTATTATTTTAAAATAATAGTACAATTAGATGGATTAAACTATAATTAACTACTAGTTGTTGCCCGCGGCTCCACACGCGTGTATGTCGATCATCGCGGCAAACATTACCCTATATTATTCTGAGTTAGAAGCTATATTACTGTAAAGTTTCATTCAAATCCATTCAGTAGTTTTTGCGTGAAAGAGTAACAAACACACATACACACAAACTTTCGCATTTAAAATATTAGTATGATAATTTAACAATGTATAAGTAAGTTACAAAACTCTTAACACAACTTAACACAACAACAACCAGTTATGTATAAGTAAGTAAAAAGTAAGTAAGTGTTTAAAAAACAATCTTGATATTATGATAAATACTAAAGTTTGTATGGTTTGCTTTGCTACTCTGTCATCATGTCATATCAAAATGACTAAAAAAACCGGAATGAAATTAAAATATAAGCTAATTTTTATCCTGAAAAACATGAGCAAGGTGCAACAACAACCACGAAGAACTCCGCCACGCGCTGCTAGTATGTTATATTTGTGTTATTTGTTACGCATGGTATCCCTAATAACATGTTTCACTAGATATGTTATATAGTTAAAGGACTTGTAAAGGGTGTACAGGTAGTAATCGTAATATTTCCTCAACCAGGGTCCTCAAAAGGGTCAAGTATGTAGTTCCTACCGTCGACACTGGACGTCATTATTATCCAAGAAATAGTTTATCCGTACTTTGTAGACTCTTGTGTACCTTGCGATAACAGCGTTAATGATTATGACAAAATCAATTGCTATTTTGTTTGAGTTTGACGTTTTATTGTTAACTTCGATAAGATTGATGATGTTATTGGCAAATATGTAGCTCAACAAATGCTTGAGTCAAATATTGAAGTTGAAGATTTTTTTTTTAATGGGACTAATCCCGCCCACATTCCCACCACTGTAACTCCTGTACACCAGGATCAACAGCAGTGACACACGAACACTACTAGTTATGAAACTCGGGAAGTCCTAGAAAGAAAATTAACTGTCTTGGAACCCGCAACGAAATTAATCAAAAGAAAAACAGGAGGAGTTGGAAATGATAATGCAGTTGAAGATTGTTGTTTGTAATATTATTTCGATAGGTAGAGTAATGACTTGCACAGGATGGCTGGCAGAAACTGAATGCGAGTAGCCCAAAATATATCAGAGGGGCATATAATAGGAGAGGAATATGATAAGTAGTGGACTGCGTTAGGCTGATGATATCGATTTTATAAAATTACTTCAAAGATCTGTAACGTCATTGAAATTGTCCCTGAAAGAACATTTTAAAGAAAAGAAGCAGATAAATATAATGAGTTTTATCTGTTTCTTTTCATAACTTACTAATAAACTGTCTGATGAATCATCAACCGAATCTTTTATAGCCTACTTGTAATATGATTTAAGTCGATAAACATATTACATACACAGAGATATACTGCATCCATAAAAATGATATTTTTTCTATCTGATAGATTAACTCTCAAAGACTTTTATTGGTCAGGGACATTTTTAGCATATTAGCAAATAGCAAAATAAAATATGACAAACTGGAAACATCATACTTTAACGTTTTGTATTTGATGGGTCTTGTCAAGCATTCAACTCCGACAGAATCGAAATACCTGATTATTACATGAATCACACAAAAGCTGCTTCTCCGTGTCATTGTTTTACATGTAAATTCTGGGTTGAATCGAACTGCCAGATCCCAATATAATATCATCTAAAACATATGTGTGTCAGTATTGAACACTACACACATTTATACCTACGTACGTACACATACCTTCTTCGCTTCAAAACTATTTCAAATGCTTGTGTTTGAAATGTAACGTGAAATTAAAGTTCATATCAAGTTAATTATAACTGTGTTATTTGACTTTGCTAATTGTAGTAGTTAATTGGTTTAGATACCATTTGGGTTTAAAACCGCAAAATGGAATATTATTTTGTAATGTCCCGATATCATTCCGTTTATAATAATCAATGTCACAATAAAATAATTTTTACTCCAAAATATTTTTTTTATCTAGTGGCGGTTGAATTTTAACCCTTGTTTTTTTTCAATGACCGCTAAATCTCCATGTTGTGTATTGTGAATACGGAGGGTCACCACCTTTATTCTTATTCTTCGCGTGAGTGTCGTAAGAGGCAACTAAGGACGCAAACTTTGCTGAACAATATCACTACAAAAATCACTGCATCTTTGATCCTGCTTATGTTTTAATCAGGCAGAGTAAGATCAATTTGGCAGGGCTAAACAACGTATAAAAGAGGTAAAACATTAGATTATTATCTTTGACTTAAACATAAACACTAGCGATGACAGTACAGAAGTCTCCATATTAAGTAGTTATATAAGAAGAGATTTCTTTAAATATACTCACTTGTATCCGGGTGTTGCAAATACGTGCAATACTTGTGAATTTCCTAAAGGACGACAATGGCATAGAACTTCAAGTAAATCGAGTTTAATTGACAAGACAAGACAAATACGGAGTTTGGGTGTTTTCTTTGTATAATATGTATGTATTTACAAATATATATGTAGTTCTATCAGTTCTCTAGTACCCATAACACAAGCTCTGCTTAGCTTGAGACTAGATGCCATTGTGTGTTAGATGTTTGAAATATTTATTTTATTATTTATTACTTTTATAATATATATCAAACATATGCGCCGTTTTCAAAGTGTATGAAGTACTGTATTAAAGTAAAACAACATTTTAAACTGTTCTTAACAGCAAAACTTTGAGAGAAGTACCATCTGGTTAGAGAAAGAAAAATACACGTACATTATTTTCGTACTGAACACGTTAAGAATACCGTAGTGAACTTGATAAAGAAATATTCTTGGTTATGAAATATTACCAAGGTGAACAACTCCTCAATTCTCAGTAGTGCCCCTTTTCCATTTTCATCTTTAGTTAGTCTATGTAATTAATAATAACATCACACAACAACACGGTAAAGACACGCTGATTTCAGTACGGTTGGGCCGGCACAATCGGGGCGGTACTACCCTCGCACAGAAAATCAACGTATAATATAGTAGTAGTATGACACACCTCTCTTTGTATCTACACATACTCTTAAAACACATACTAATTTGGTAAAACTCATTATACACGTACTAATTTGGTAAAAATTGTATCCAAATCATCTGTTGTAGGCATTTTAGTTTAATTTCATTTAATTTGTATTTTTTTCTTTATTGTATTTTTGATGTATCTCTGACGGTCTCAGACCGGAGGAGGCGTTAATGGCTGCGACACAGTTTTTAACTAATGCAGACATTCTCGCACACAATGTTACTGTTTCTTTTCTTTTAGTTTCAAATAAAGATTTATTATTATTATTGTTCATTATTACAACAGTTCGTGCTGTCGTGTTTCGTTGGTGAGTGCGAGACCGGAAGCCCAATGATGCAGAAGCATCACTAGGCCGCCATGGTGTGGGTCATGTGGGTGTTTTACGTTGATTTTCTGTGCGAGGGTAGTACCGCCCCGGTCGAGCCGGCCCATTCGTGCTGAAATCAGCGTGGCTCTACTACCTTGTAGTTAATTACAATATATATATATATGTAAATAATATTACTAATTATATTAATGGCTTATTTTAGTGCGTTTGATGTGTCTCATGTTATAGTCGTTTATTCAAATTACACCCAGACACAGATAATTTCTTCCCTTCTCTCTTTTTCCTATCATACATTATACACCTGTCTTGTCCCTTATTGAACCAACTCAAGGTTGACTGGTAGACAATGCCATATGGCATTAAGTCCACCTAGTGCAAAATATATATAAAAAAAAATGATTGGCCAGGAATTTTTTAGCCAACCCCCAAAAAATTTATTTGAAGTAAAATACTGTTCATCCAATAAACAGATAGGTGAAGGTCGTTTCTGTTCGGATCTTAGACCATTATGTTTCTTTGATAAATGCGAGACTGGAGGCCTAATGTGTGAGTATAGCTCTCTATGCTGCATTGTAGCATGGTCTGCATTCACAATGGTGACCACTACTCTTGGATTCTGTTCATGTTTTCCTTTAGACTAAACAGAGTCACTTTGCACTTATGAATGAAAAAAGTGTTGGATCAGATTATTTGCCTTCAAAGTGACACCATAAGTTATTCGTAAATCAATCTATAGATAATGTTTCCCATACAACATTGTTCCCAAAGAAAACAAGGAGACTATTGACACAGGTGATACCCCACATAACAAATAGGGCACGTAGATTTTCACAGCCAATATATTGAGTCATCTATTATTTACGTAAATAATACGAGTATCTTTATTATCCCTATACGAAGCGAATATTTTTATAACGAAATACATATGAACGGGTATAAAAACAACTGGAGTTAAACTTTTCGTAGATATTACGTTATAATTTTGTAGGTGTCATTTAAAATTCAACTTCCCACATATTTTTGTGAAGTCAATCTTTTGACTGTGGCATTATTCGCTTCTTTAACTGTTAGTGAATGTACAGGTTTTAGACTTCCTAGTTAAAACATTCTCTTTTGGACTCAAGAGTATATATTTAACTTGCTTTTACCTACGGCTTCAGCCGCATAAATGTTGGTTATCGCGGTGATTATTTAAACTAAAAAACTTTTAATTTATCAACCGATTGAAATTAACCACAATATAAAAGAGAAAGCCGCATGTAATTTGGTTAGACCACTTCAGAGCCCATAAAAAACACAGATTAAAATTATTAAACTGTTGTTTTGAGGTCTGTTACATATACTGTTTAGATAGAAAAAAACACTATATTTTGAAGTTAGTCGTGCTGAAAATGAATTTACTTTGTAATACACTTATATAACTACAACGCATAACTTCCGATCGGCTGCGCCAAGTTAAATATTTTCTTTATGTGTTCGTTATTAGGACAAGGTTTGTGTACAAAAAAATAAATGATAACGGGAAAAGTAAATTTTTTTGTCCGTCAAGGGAAGTTGAGACAGATATGTAAATATGGCGCATGGCGGTACGAAGTTCGCCGGGTCAGCTAGTACAATATAATAGTACCTAGATGAGCTTTGCTTGCTGCTTGCTAAAAATGAATCCTAGCCTATGGAGACCAATTTATCGCATAATAAATCTATATATATATAAAAATGAATCGTCGACACGCGCATAACTTCCGATCGGATTTTTTAAAATATTCGTTATTGTTAGGACAAGGTTTGTGTATAAGAAAAAATAAATGATAACGGGAAAAGTTTTTTTTTTGTCCGCCGGTTGCATACGTCGAAGTTGGCTGGGTCAGCTACTTTATTATATAATACTAGCTGCCCCAGCAAACGTTAGTTTGCCATAAAAATATTTAAAGATGGGTCACCCTTACCATTTGGGGGGATGAAAAATAGATGTTGTCCGATTCTCAGACATATCCAATATGCACACAAAATTCATAAGAATCGGTCAAGCCGTTTTGGAGGAGCTTAACCACAAACACCGCGACAAGAGAATTTTATATATTAGAAGATATTGCTCGTTTAAATGTATTTGATAAACCATACAAAAACAAAATACCTAAACATTAAAAAATACAAGATTATTGAGTCGGAATACTACGTCTGTATTTTAATAGGTATGTAAAGCATTGTATCACACACACCTAATGAACGTAAATAAAATTCAGTGTGGTATAAAAATATTTGTATGCGAGAAAAAAACAATAAGTGTATCAAAACATGTTATTATGAGTTCGTGCTTATGTTTACTACTGTTTACTCGAGTGTACTATGAGATTAGTATAATAATAGTAACATAGTGATACATTCCCAAGGAGGGTCGGAGTTAACCAGACGGCCTGCCATAAAGGCAACCATTAGAAAATCTTTACAATGTTATAAATCGCACCCACCCCAAATAAACTATGGAAAAGGGCCTGAAAATAACGATGGCAGATTTTGCACTTTACTATATATACACTTCTTATGTGTGTGTTGACTGGAATGTTGGTCTATCATAAATCAAAAGGTCCAAAACAATGTTATTAGGCGTTTCTGATTATAGAAATGCTTAATAAAAATCCGGAGTTTAGAATTTGTGGTCTTTACCCCATTGCCACCTAAAGCCGTCGCTCCTACGACTGATTTTTTCCCCGGTTGTGTCAAAAAAAAGGAAAAATACGTTTTTCAAAATAAATTCAGACAATTTTCAATAACCTGTCTCTATGAGGTTAGCAAATTCATAGACTATATTGAACCTGAGAACTTTAGTTTTGCATTTCACAATATTTAGCAACTATTTTGAAACGCCTACTAGCTGCATATTTGGCAGTTAACACTCAAAGCACGAAGACTCGTATCATTAATCTCAACATATCGAAGGTTAGGTATTTTTAAGTTATTTCCACTTCTTACACACAATACTCCGCGATATTTCTACACGGCCCATTTGTTCCGGCCTTTCAGTTTCTTTGAAATGGTCGTTGACCTTTATTTTACACAAGTTTCCTTTCTCATATTTATTAAATGGATACCCCTTTTATTAAAAGTGTGATTGTGAATACTCGCAATATTTTTATGCTGATCTTACAGTTCCGTTCTGAATCTCAGAATAAAACCGGAATCTGAAATCGGGTCTTCGTCCTCGCTATTTATATTTGTTCTTGAAAGGTTTAAAATTATAGTTATACATATAATATGAAACCTTGCACCGTAATTTCTCGTTCAATCCATAAATCTATTTTATAAATCGTTTTTGCACAGATTGTGTTTATTTTTTGTTAATAGGACTAATGTCGCCGTAACCACTGTAACTCCTGCACACAGGATCAACAGTAACGATGCACATACATACTAGGTTATATCGCTTGGGAATTGCCGACTTGGTATTTTGTAAGTGCACAGGATGATCATATGTATACATCATCTATACAAATAAATAAAATTAGAGTGTCTGTTTGTAATATTAAAATAACCGCTTTTTACTAAATGCATATGTATGTATACACGACGCATGTGCCAAAATAACATCATTTAAATTTTTTGTCTGTCCGTCTGTCTGTCGGTCTGTCTGTTTGTTTGTTCGGCTGGACCGATTCTGACGGAACTTTCACTGGTAGATAGCTGATGATCTATGGAGTAACTTAGGCTTTTTTTAGACTAGCTTTGTCCCGTGGCGTTAAACGCGGTACGACAATAACCGCAGGTTCAAACACCGCGGGATTCAGCTAGTCTTCAATGTGATTGTTACCGGAGTTCTAATCCCTTAACCATCTTGCGGGAAAATTCAAAGGGTGACAACGCACTTGTCGCTCTCTTATTATTTATATTCATTGTCTGCAGTCTTCCTTACCCTTATGTACTTAGATATTTCAAACGCTAGTTTTCCCAACAAAGTAAAACAATGCAGTTTTACAGTTTAAATTGCGTTAAACACTTTGTAAAAATCTAGTAATCTTTTTTTTCATAAACCTGATGTCAGACTACTTTAAAACTCGTTCCAGCGTAACGAGAGTGATATTACGTCACAATAGCGTAATGAGTGGTAATGAGACCGGTCGTAGAAAGTCTTTTGTGACGTCACGTGTCGTGAAGAGTCGACACTGCTCTACGACTACAGTAGTCAATTAAACGTTTGAAATCATTTTACAGTCATGAGCAAGAACAAAAGTTATAATATACAAAGAGTTACACTGGTGTACTGTTAGTGATTCTGAGTCCTTGGTCGGAGGTCATGAGTTCGATTCAAACCTCGGGCAAACAGTGTATAATCAACACAATCAGTTGTTATTTGTCTGTCTATGTTTGTATAATCTGAAAATGTTTGTTTCGGAGTTTAGGTGTTTTCTATGTCTAATATGCATATATTTGGAAGTTTACAAGTATGAAATAATTGTTTAGGGGGCAGTCTAGTTATAACAGAATCAACAATTTTTTTTTTCGGACATCTAACACACAACGCCATTTAGTCCTTTTTAACGTATGGCGACCCCCTCAGGCCTTCATCCCACCGGCAGCGGGGCGATGTATCGGAATCGAACCAACTAAAACCACACGGCGTGCCACTCTGCGCCTGAAATGGGAGGGGTCCGGGAACTCTTGTTATTAACACATCCGAAACCTAGTAGTACACACACACGACTAAAAATCAACTTATACATTATTCCGAAATTTAGTCTCAATGCACTTAATCTATCTTATTGTTTGCTGCAAAAAACAACCCCATACAGATAATTCTGTCTCATAATACTGAAATATGATAGCTGCAAAATATTCGCAATCCGTGATAAGATTTGCGGGACCCACAGATTTGATTCGATTTTGTATGGCGTGTGGTTAAATATTCATGGGCCATACGAATTGGATATACCCACCGAGACTGAAAGGGAAGAGAATACTTATCTGGGGAGTATTTGTGTTTGTAATAGTGTCTAGTATTTAAGGAGTGTTGTTTTTTTCATATATCGTTAATCTCATATCAGATCAAATCAAAATCCTTATTTCAGACCAGGTAAAAGTTTAAATGATATGAAATCAAAAACCTTGATCATGAATATGCCCTTAGTTCCTAATAATACCACAAGCAAATTTCATGCGTATGAAGCGACAGACACTGCTAGTTATTGATTATTTATTTTCTTAGCATTTGATAGTCCTAGTCCGGGAACCCCGCAAACAATTTTATAAGCTTATTTTTCGTGAAGAGCTTCATTTTGATGACAACCCCACTTTTCACCTTACAAAATATTTCGATTGTGGTAGCTAACAGGGTACCAGGGACAAATCGCTTTCGAGTGTTAATAGTAGTATTTAAGCAGATTGAACAGGAATGAGGTAACCATTGTCTAGGTTTTGCCTAGCTTAGCATCAGATCAATGTGAGAATAGGTTTAATGAGATGGCATGAAAGTACAATTGATTTCCTATATTAATAGGATAGGACAACCCAAGAAGATGAATGACATAATCAAAAAGCAAACAAAATCATTTTGAGATAACACGGTTAAGTTAACGTAAATTTTCCATCAAAATTCATAAAATATCCTACTTTCTAGACAGAAAGAAGTAGAGCGACGCTGATTTCAGTACGAACGTGCTGGCTCAACCGGGTTGGTACTACCCTCGCACAGAAAATCAACGTAAAATGACAGCATTCTTGCTGTCGTGTTTCGTTAGTTAGTGCGAGACCGGAGGCCCAATGATACAGAAGCATCACTAGGTCGCCATGGTCTGGGTCACCATACTGCATCGTTGCTTTGTCTACATACGCAATAAGTAGGGTGACCACCACAATTTGATTCTGCGTCTGCTTTCCATCAGGTAGAGTTGAGTCATTTTAGCAGGCCATACGTAAAAAAGGTAGTACTAATCAAATTATAATTTCCTTTTTTTTTTACACACAATGCCATCTAGTCCCAAGGTAAGCAGAGCTTGTGTTGTGGGTACTAGACAACTGATACAAATACATATATACTTTTTTTTTATTAAATACATACATATTATACATAGAAAACACCCAAACTCCGAAACAAATATTTGTAGATCATACAAACATTTGGACCGACCCGGGAATCGAACCCGAGACCTCATGATCAGCAGTCGCACACGCCAACCGCTAGACCAACCAGGCAGTCAAGTCAATAATGACGATGATGTGTTCTTTGTGTCTGTTTCATGTATGTTTGTCCCCCGCTACGCAAAAATACATAGAGATATTTCTAATGCGGGAGTAGTCATTCAAAAATTTGCTAATTCCTTATTCAGGTTTGAATTTTTATTTATTGAATTTTTACCATAAAAACTTTTAGAATACGAGTATTTATTACCGATCAAGATTTAGACAAAAAAATCCATAAGCGTACCTTAAGCCCATTGAGATTCCAAGTTCTAAATTTCGGAATCGCTCTCTCGACGATCTTTTATCTCAAAGTAAAATCACTGGATGTAATTTAAAACTCCAACTTTATTCTAAAGGACTACTTTATAAAATAACTGTTTTTATTTATAGCGATCTAAAAGAATTTACAATCTGAAACCAGTCTCTGTTATAGTGGGTCTAATAGCTATATTTAATTCCAATTTGGTGTTTGTAAAAATATATTTACCTTTCACCTACCATTATTTGTAAACAGTTTCAGCTATGATCTCTATTTTCATTAAAAATGGGGTTGGCAGACGCAAGGTAGTAGAGCCACATTCAGTTTAGCACGAACTAGCCAGCTCAATCGGGGCGGTACTACCCTCGCACAGAAGATCAACGTAAAACGATAGCGTGCGTGCTGTCGTGTTTCGTTGATGTGTGCGAGAGCGGACCTGTCCAACGATGCAGAAGCATCACAACATGCTGCATTGTCTGCATTCGCAATGAATATGTTGACCACCACTCTTGAATTCTACTTTTGCTTTCCATCAGGCAGAGTAGAGTCATTTTGGCAGCCCCACAGATTAAAAAAAAAAAAAACAAAATAATAATTGGTTAAACAATTCATACTCATTTCGAATGTATTAAGAAATAAATCTGCCTGATTGACGACAATAGGACGACTGTAGCCGATAAAATAAATATAGGAATTTAATATGTCAATTTAGATTCTGTTAATATGCAATGAGCAAAACGACTTCATACCGTGGTTAATAAATACCCAGTTCTCAATAATTACACTGAAAAGTTCATGGCATAGAAATGCATAGACCTACTTAAAGGATCTAAAGTTTATGAGACAACAAGAAAAAAATGAATGCACTTATATAACACATGTTTATTCAACCGTAAGTTAAAAATAACATCAAAAATTTTCTTGCCATACAGCACAGATGTGAGTGGGCCGACTTAAGAGCGATCCAAACTTTGAAACGATAACAACTTCTCGATATCTTGGCGCTCCTTCCTAACTTGGCGAATTACGATTATGGTGATGTTATGTAACTCAAACTGTAATTACTGAGATAACTCCGTCTTTGCTTATACAGTTACTTTTACTTTCCCGCTGGTTTTTATTTAGTAAGTTAAGTTACATGATGTATACTAAATAGTAAGATAACTTAGATGTTTGCTTAGAGTAGGTGTAATTTTATAATAAAAGTCATAAAGTGTTAGGTAATTTTGTGAATACAAAATCAGTCTAACCTTGTGAATTTTAAATTCAGCCTTGATATAAATATATAATTGCAAATTTTCTTGTAAATAAATAATAATAAATAAATATTTCGGACATCTATCACACAACGCCATCCAGTCCCAAGCTAAGCAGAGCTTGTGTTATGGGTACTAGACAACTGGTACAAATGTACATACATACTTTTTTTGTAAATACATACATATTATACTTAGAAAAAAACCTAAACTCCGAAAAAAATATTTGTAGATCATACAAAATGAAGGTAGTAGAGCACGAACGGGCCGACTCGAAAGTAAAATGATAGCGATAATGCTGTCGTGTTTCCTTGGTGAGTGCGAGACCGGAGGCCCAATGATGCAGAAGCATCATTAGCCCTCCATGGTGTGGGTCACCATGCTGCATTGTTGCAGAATTCGCAGTATTGTGACCACCACTCTTGGATTCTGCTTATGCTTTCCATCAGCCAGAGTAGAGTCATTTTGGCAGGGCAAAGATAAAAAAAAGTAAAGATGTAGTGAACACAAAAAATAGTTTTAAAGATCAGTAAATTATAACTCCACAGTAAAAAAAATACTAAAATAAGACATGAAATTACTTCATATTTTATTCCCGCCAAAATACTTAACCCCAATTTGATCTCATTAATTAATCTTTTGTTGTTTCTTTGTTACAGATAATGAACCTCATTTGGTGCTTTTACTTAGCAGCATTCGTGACAGTCTCATTAGCCGCAATTGACGTGGAAAAGACTGTCAAACAAGTTCAGAGTATACTCCAAGCAAACCAACAGCTCCCAAGACTTACTCGAGATGAAATCATAGAGTTATTAAACGACATAAGATCTGAAGATTCAAAATCGTCAACATCGAAGGAACCACGGGAAGTATTTAGTTCAGATGAAATACCTTTACAGTACAGTTCAATCATAAATGAAGTAAATCCGCCACTGCCCAACATACTGGAAAATATATTAGGTGACAACAAACATGCATCAGTAACAACTTCAGAACCACCGAGTATAAGTATACCATCTAAAAGAAAAAATAAGACTTCACTTTCGACATCAGAAAAAAGTTTCTCACTGCAACAATTATATCCTCAATCCCATCATACACCAGATAATATAGATGATGATGATGAAGGTGACCTAAAAAGTCCTGATACAACAACAACAAATAAACCTACCCTCATGGTAGTATTACCTTACACTCCACGAGACGGGTCATCATTACAAGAATTGTATACTAGACCACCACGAGTCCAAGTAGTGCATGAGTCAAGTACAACAGTAAAACCTAAAACATCCAAACCCTTTGATACCTATCCAGATAATGCTGGGCTATCAACAGAATTAATCGCTAATTTTCCTGATGAATTAAAAGCCTTTCTCGATGCTCATGGCTTAAAAGGAAAACCAGGGCAAGATAATTTCTTATTACCCCTTGAAGGGTTTAAACCGATGCCACCAGTAAAAATAGTAGATGGCACAGTTGACTTGCCTGAGAACATTCTATTGACGTATGATCTCATATCACCAACCAGCGATTCAAATACGAAAAATGAAGCTGCTTATTCAATGTCACCCAGCAACTTTTTATATGCACCGCTCCGACCAGAGCTGCCATTTGAGTTAGACACATCATCGTCAGAAATAAAGCAGATTAGCGTACCTTATGATATGCCAGTTAAAAAGTATAAATCAAACACAGCATCAAATTACGATCCGATTGAATACGATTCAGTAAAAGTTATTCCACTTAACAAAGGCATTAATCCTGTAAGCGAACAGATAAGTAGTAGTAATGATCAAAGTAAAAGGCAAGTTACAACTGAGGAAGCAACTACAATACTAAGTAAAGAGGAAGCTACCACTACTGCTTCAGCTACTACTGAAGAACCTAAAACAAATATTCAGAATGATTCAGTATCTGCAGATACAGATGCAGGCGCCTCCATTTCAGATCTTGAAGCATCTTTTGGTGGAGCAGTTCCTTCACAACCAGGTGACTCCGAGTTACCTCCACCAAAAAAGAATGGTTTCTATTGGATGCTTGATTGGAACAGTTTTCTGGAAGTTGGGGACGGTGATACTAAAGTAAATATACGTTTCGAGCCAAAACTGGGTGACCCTCAGATGTTCTTACCGGTTACAGTTCCGTGAAAATAAAAATTCTATTCTATTTATGAGTTCTAGTCTTCTGGTTAGTGGTATTAGATGAAATAATGAAAAATATGAAATGTAAGATTGTGAAGAAATTACTGATATAAATACTGGGATGTTATTATTTTTTTAAACTGATGCTTGGTATTTGGTTTCACATTGAATGGAACACACATGGAACAAAGCTGCCGTTTGAGTTAGATGCTTCATCATCAGAAACAAAGCAGATTACCGTAACTCACAGGATACCAGTAAAAATTATAAATTAGGCACAGCATCAAAGGGATAAGATCCAAACAAGTCAATAAAAGTTATTCCAATTAACAAAGATAATAAACCTACAAGCGAACAGATAAGTAGTTGTACTGATCAGAGTAAATGGCAGGTTACAACGTAAAGGGAGGTGATCATGTCTGGCTGGCCACGGCCCATCGGTTGGTGTTAGGAAGTTCTATATATATGTATATATATAAATCGATACAGGATTAGTAATTACTCATTTGTCAGTTATATCTACGATAGGTGGCGCTGTAGTGTGTTTCTTGTTGTACGTAGAAGTCACGACAAGGGAATAATTGCAACAATAAGTAAAGAAGAATCTACCACTACTCACACATAGGTACCACTACTAATTCGACAAATATTGAAGAACCTAAAACAAATGTTGTGATCGGTTCAGTATCTGCAGATATAGATACAGGCGCCTCTGTTTCAGATCTTGAAGCATCCTCAAGAGACTCTCAGATGTTCTTATTATTTACAGTTCCATGAGAATAAAAATTTGGTTCTCTTTATAACTTCTGATCTTTTGGTCAAGTAATTAAAATATAACAGACAGAATATATAGACATAATAACATTTTTCACCAATCAGTCACTGTACAACGCTTGTTTTATAAACTATCTTCGCAATAATTCAGGGTGAAATTAATTCAGGGGATGTGGACTATTTACGATTGCCGTTTATAGTTGTTTGAAAGCGAGATAATGTGGCAATATACGTGGTGGTTTAATAATAATATAGTATGTAAGGAGCCATTTGTAGATGTTGTAAATAAAATATTGAAATAGCATCTGTTTTTTTTTTTACTTTACCTTACCTTTGACATGGACATGAATAAAATAAAAGTAAAAACTAAAACCCAACTACGACAAAAAACGACGCTGAAAAAATACTTTTTCAGCGTCGTTTCGTACTTTCGTACTCGTAACTTGTTTCGTATGAAACTTGTTTCATACGAAACAAGTTTCAAAGCCGTAGTCACGCGTTGTTAAAGTGATATGGATTATGGTATATAAATAAGTTTCAAAGGCCGTAGTTCATGTAGTGTAATGTACCATAGTCTACGGCTTTTGAAACTTGTTTCATACTTTTTCAGCGTCGTTTTTTTGTCGTAGTTGGGTTTTAGTTTTTTTTTTTTATTTAAAATGTTTTGGTGCCTCTATAATACTAGTTTATTTGCAAAGTATATTTTAAATAGATACCACAGAAATATCACAATTATCGAATAAATACGGACAAAGTCACGAGAAAATGCTAATCATATATATATTTTTTTGAAATGTACAAGTAACGCCCTTTCGTATGATACCAAACATGGCATATTTCTCTCATATTTATTTTTTAATACACTACATTACGTCGGCTAGAGGGCGCCACATTAGATTCAGTGACAAGTCATATAGCCTATTATCAGCGGGCTATCAAGGCGCTTCTAACGGTACCTTATTTGTCTTATTCTGACTAGTATTTTTAGAAATAAGGATGGAACAAACAAGCATACTATAGAAATACCACACTTAGCGAATAAATACGGACAAAGTCACGAGCAAATGCTAATAATATATGCATTTTTGAAATGTACAAGTAACGCCCTTTCCAATGATACTAAACACGACATATTTATCTAAAATTATTTTTTTAATACAGTACTTAATGTCGGTTAGAGGGCGTCACATTAGATTCAGTGACACATAATATGGCATATAACCAGAAGACGATCATGACGCTTCTAACGACATCTTATTTGTCAAGTTCTAATGAGTAGTTAAGGAGCTAATAGGGAACAAATGAACATACATACATACATACATACATACATACATAGCCTGTCAAAATCATAACCCTCCTTTGGCTTTGCCGTAGTCGGGTAAAAAGATAAGTATTTTTTTTTACACCGATAAGCTAGACCACAGAGCAAATACATAGTAACATCAACATATGTATAACAATGCGAGTAGTTTTGATTTTGTTTGGTAGATGGAAAAAAGTGAAATGGCGCAGTTTAACACATCACCATCACCACATCACCCCAGTAATTGTCACGCATTGTTTCATACAAAAATCTCATTAGGGCATCTCCTCTTTATATACTCACAGTAATAATATTAAATGACATTTATATTCACATCTTTGCTAGTCAATATCAATTATCCCACATTATTGTTATTACAAGCCCATAAGTATTCAGTGACCTGACATTTCATTGAACCAAACGACAACGATAATGATCTGACATTATTATGTCATAAAGTATCCTGAGATCGGTACTTAGGCCTGACAATTGGGCAGTTAACCCTTAATTTGTCTTACAATCTTTATTGCAAACGTAAAAATGGTATACCTTATTAATGAAAAACCATTAAATCAGTTAATTTTTTTCTTCATTTTTTTATTTCCAATACACATTCATTTACAGATATAGCAATAAAAACTGCACCACGAAGACCTCGCAGGGTCTATCTGGGTAACAGCGTGTTGCTATAAACTATTCAATACACTTAAACTGCTAAACTTAAACACTCTGCTTAGTTTGGGACTAGATGGCGTTGTGTGTTAGATGTCCGAAATATTTATTTATTTATAATTTAAATTAACTCACTTATAATTTAACATATTATATTACTAACCTTTTTTTTTCTTTTTATTTTTTGTTAATGGAATAGAGGGCAAGCGAGCAGACTCACCTGATGGTGAGCGATTTCAGCCGCCCATGGACATCCGCAATACCAGAGGCGTCACAAGTGCGTTGCCAGCCCTTGGAGGTGGGGGAGAGGGAGGTGGTGTGGGATTGGGACATGGGCCTCCGGCCGTCGGCATATCGTGTTTTCTTATTTTATTTTAGAAGACATGTTGTTCTTTCTTTACATAGGAAGATTGTATCTCCTCTTGCATTTTATTTAACATTGTAGGAATTAAATAATCTTCTACTTTTTCACCGTACAAGTTATTAGTTTTCGGCAGTAGATATTTGTTTTTGTGTACAATTTTTCTTAGGTTATTTGGTCTGCTCCTTTTAATCAACAATTCTGGTTTACAATTTAATGATATGTGTTAAATTCATATCTTTTGAAAACATTTATAACGTTACAATATTTGAAAAGCTCATTATCTTTATTATGTACTTATGTTCATGTTTTGTATAATTATTAATTTGTTTCATTAATGGTGTTATTAGTTTTGCTTGGTATTTAAACTTCTACAAATAATCAAGTACCTATTCAATTCAGAGTATAAACTCCAAATTGAATACTTGATTGTTTCCAGGAATTCTCAACGAATTCCTGGAACCCATATAAATGGGTTCCAGTAATTTGTTGACAAAAAAATAATATTCTGTTCATTTACTAAAATAACATTGGCGTTAAAAGGCTTTCAGAATATTCGTCTGCGAATCTGTAGAGCTAATTAATATTCTTGTTCAAAAATAGATCCTTCTAATTAGAATATTAACTCTAGTGAAAAATATTGTTTAAGAAGATACTAATTGAGAAGAGATTTTAATTGGAAAATAATTTAAAAAATTATTGTTGAGCATAAATATCCATTGAAAGGTAAATTTTTCAAGCGAGAATTGATAATACCAGCTATGAAATCCAAAAAGTACGAGCTAATAAAAAAATGTAAAGACAGAAAAAGAGCTGATACTCTTACACCGATGGATCGATATTAACCAAACATAGCTAAGAACCACCGAAAGTAAACTGCTTTCAAATGAAAAACAAACAGGATTGTTATCGGTCCATCCGTTTGAGAGCTACAATGCCACAGACAGACACACACTAACACACATACATACACACACACTCACAGACAGACAGACAGACGTCAAACTTATAACACGCCTCTTTTTGCGTCGAGGGTTAAAAACAGTAGATAATTGGTTAATATTCTGGGAAGTGCAGATGTAGGTATATTAAAAGTGTGACATATGCTATTAAAGTTAATCTATACTAATATATAAAGCTGAAGAGTTTGTTTGTTTGTTTGAACACGCTAATCTCAGGAACCGCTGATCCGATTTGAAAAATTATTTCGGTGTTGGATAGTCCATTTATCGAGGAAGGCTATAGGGTATATATCATCACGCTACCACTAATAGGAGCGGAGCAACAATGAAGAATGTTTCAAAAACGGGGGAAATTTTCACGGTACTGGAAATATAAAGCGCAAACGAGGTTGCGTGGGTCAGCTAGTTGAAGTTTTATAATCTACTTCGATAGAACTGCCCTTGTGTATATTACAAGTAATTGTTTATTTATGTATGCTGTCCTCTTCTTACTCGTAAGAAATTTTTTTTTCTATCATCTATATAACATCATCAATAGAAAAAAACTAGGTGTAGATTTTTAATTATGGCTTTACATTTGAACTTGTTGTTGCCCGCGGCTCCGCCCGCGTGTATGTCTGTTATCGCGGCAAATAGTAGCCTATGTGTTATTCTGATGTATAAGCTATATCACTGTAAAGTTTCATCCAAATCCATTATTATTTTTTATTATTTTTTATCCAAATCCATTAGTAGTTTTTGCGTGAAGAAGTAACAAACATAGACACTCACAAACTTTCGCCTTTATATATATTAGTCTGATAGTGTGATTGTGATTAGTGAGGTAGTGTGATTTCAATATTTATCAGTTACTTTACTTTTTAACCGACTTCAAAAATTCAAAAAAAGAGGAGGTTTCTGAATTCGACCGTTTTCTTTTCTTTTTTACGTTTGTGCGCTTCGTCGTTTATGAACCGATTTTGATGTTTCTTTTATTAATGGAAAGGAGATGTCCCAACGGTGGTACTATGATAAGGACATCAATATCTGATGATGGCATCCAAGAGAAATCGGCTCGAACCTTGAAGTCGGTTTTATTTTTGTTAAAATTGTACTTGTATTCTTAAAACTAGCGATCCGACCGGGCTTCGCACGAATTTTTTTAAATGCTCGGATTATTTCCACTATAATATACAAGTATTACACATAGAAACCTTCCGTTTTTATAACTCTATCTATTGCTACTGTCTCTATCTATAACTACATTAAAATCAGTTGAGTAGTTTTAAAGATGTAAGCGAACAGATAGCGGAAACTACATTTATACTATGTAAAGATAAAAATGTCACGTATCGATGTTATTGCGGGTACCACATAAAACGAATGCATATTATGTCATAGCCCTTAATGAGTGACGGAACAATCCAAAAGACTGTCAATTTAGCTTAGGTGAAGTGAGTGATAAATTAGATCACTCGTAATAGTGCTCGGTAACACGACAAGATTTATGCTGGACACCTAGCAATGACCTAGTTTATAAACATGCATTCTTAGGGTTCCGTGCCAAAGGGAAAAAAGCGGTCAAGTGCGAGTTGGACTCGCACATGAAGGGTTCCGTACCAGCAAGTAACATAATATAACAGTTCTTGTAGTTCGTTGTAAGTTTGATCGATCATTTGCAGCTGTCCGTCTGTCTGTCCGTCCGTATGTCACAGCCACTTTTTTTACGAAACTGTAAGAACTATAATGTTGAAACTTCATAAATAGATGTATTCTGTGAACCGCATTAAGATTTTCACACAAAAATAAAAAAAAACAATAATTTTTGGGGTCCATATACTCAGAACTGAAACTCAAAATTTTTTTTTTCGTTATATCATAACCCATACGTGTGGGTATCTATGGATAGGTCTTCAAAAATGATATTGAGGTTTCTAATATCATCTTGTTCTAAACTGAATAGATTATGCGAGAGGCACTTACAAAGTGGTAAAATATGTGTCCCCTCCATGTAACTTATAAAATAAGAGAATGATAATACTAAAAAAAATATATGATGTACATTACCATGCAAACTTTCACTCAAAGTTTGGTTTGAATGAAAAAAATAAGTAGTTTGAAAATCGTAAACTGCAATTTCATAAGTCGATCAATGTCGGGGTAGCCGTGAGCGCGGGCCCTGGTTCAATCGCGAGTGCGCTTATGCTATTTCACAAAACCAATCCGCTTATCGCGCATGGACATGGGCCCGCGCTCACGGCTACCCCGACATTGATCGACTAAAAGCAGTGTTTAACAAAGCCACTAGGGAATGCAAGAAGGCTTACATAAGAGCGGATGTCCAGCGCATCGCGCGGCTTGGTCAAGAACTCGTTGTATACCCTACGGGTAGCCAAAAGTTCTGGCGATTGGCCAAAGCCGTGCAGTCTAACTTCTGCCAGCCCTCCCTACCACTGCTGAAATATCCAGACAGATTGCTGGCCCATCAGCCGCAGGAGAAAGCACAACTGCTTGTTGATATTTTTGCGGCTAACTCTCGAATCGATGACCGCGGCAAGCAGCCGCCCACCATTCCGACGACTGCCTCAATCCTGCGACACTACAATGCCGAATATTCGTATACGGCTGAGTGATGTCCGTGCGGAGCTTCGGTCACTGGACGTCCATCTCAGCGGTGGTTCTTAAGAACTGTGCACCAGAGATGTGTCATCGCTGGGATACCGTCGCAAAAAGACGGACCCCAGCCTTCGCGAGGAAGCACTCCTCAAGCACAAAGCCGGGGTAGTGAAGATATATATAGTCATGTCGGCAGGGTGGCGTATTTGTGTCTCCGTTAAGAATAGCATGGCCGGTCGTGCCGTCTGAAGATGCTGGTGGACGGCGTTAAGGGTTGCATTGCGTAAAAGGCGTGACCGTCATCGTGGCAGTGTAATACTGAGACTCAGAATGCTGTGTCGTCATACAACGATCAGGCATAGCAGTGACCGAGCCGTCAGACGGAAGGGCCCCGCACGACGAGCCACTCCGTGGATTATGTACGACCTTACGGGGCAGCCTCCCAGCGTAGTTAGCCGCGGTTTGGCCCCTCTCTATGTCGCGGGCGGCCAGCGGCATCACCGTTTCTACGGGTCTCCCTGGCCGACAACTCCACCCATGCCACCCTCTCCAAGACTCTACGAGCATTCCGCTGCTCACACACTTACCCTGATAATTTTCACCCCTGCATCACTAAGCCTTCGATCTCGCACTCACCAAAGAAATACGGCAGCACCAAAACTGACATTTTAGGTGGGTCTTCTATGCGAGGGTAGTACCGCCCCGGTCGAGCCGGCCCGTTTGTGCTGAAATCAGCATGGCTCTACAACCTACTTGGCCGCTTTATATTCAAATGTGATGACTGTAATCGTAACGGCTGACCTTTAATCATACACATTAGTAAAATCTAATGTGTCTAATACTGAACTCAACTTTAGATAATCACAATTTCTATTTTTCATTGAAACATAACACTAAAACACACAAAAACACACACATGAATTTTATGCAAAAATATTTTAACAGATGCAAAAAACTATTCATTTCCACTATTTTACTGTAACGTTCCTAAATTCCCTTATGCCGGATGCCACTATATAAATATTTTGTACAAAACAGAAGCCGTTCACAAACATAGTTAACACGGCCTCTCGGCCGACGGACATTGCAAACAGGGAAAAAGCAAAAACAACATTCGGTTGACAGTCTCACAGACAGTGCTGACAACGCCTCTGTTGACGCCGTATGACAGAGTTTTAAATACGAACATTGAAATTTAAAAGCGGTCCTGTATGACCTATCTTTTGTATTAAACTTTACCACTATGAAATCATATTTATGACTTTTGCTAAGTCATCTTTCTCTGTACAGAAAAGAATTCGATTTTTAAATGTGTACAGGGAGGGAACATTTAAAACTTTATTTCGACGTTTTAGGAGTTTGCTGAAATAAAAGGTTTTAAATATTTTCTCCTAGCTAGAAGCATTCATTTATTGTCTTTTTGAAATAAGCAATAAAAATCTTTTTGGTTTCATATTTCGAATGTACCTGAAACAAAAGCTATTGTGAGCAAAGGATTGAGTTTTGTTCAGGCAGTATTCGAGTCACAATATAGCTTCGCAAAATATTTGAAAGGATATTTGTGAGCATATATTGCAATATTTCATCTATACGGAATTCATATATACAGCATGACAAAAAATTTAAACTAAACTTTAAAAATAAAACAAATTGGTGACCAATTCCGGAGCTATCAGATGAACAATATTATGGACACTTGGCATAATTCGCAGCGGTTTCCCTAACTTGCTTATATGTAATTTCAAAGAGTATTTCACGCCCGCAACTATATCCTCGTGTACTGGGACTTGGGTCGTACTAGTGAAACTCGAAAGAGTATTTGAGGTACACTAACTCATGTTCTTTTTTTAGTAGTCAACTACTTCTACTATAATGACACTGCGGCAACATACCTGTGAATACGTACCGAAGAACTGAGTTTTAATATGTATTTACATAAAACTAAATATTTTTAATTCTATAAGCAAGACTTCGAAATCGAATGCAAAAGAATATACTTGTATTTCATTAAGTCACTGGTCTAACTAAAGTGTATCCGATATAAGTTATACATAATTGTGCAAATGCTCCAGGTTCCCATAATTTTGTAGTGTGAGAAAGTTGACATTAGTCGTTCGTTTTACTGTAGCGAGATCCTCGGTCCTATAAATATTAGCTGCAAAACCCAACATCTGTTACATCTTATAAATATTTTATTTTCACATAACATACGCCGTGGATGAAATCGATTCATTGTTGATGTTCCATCTGTCGATGTTCAAGTAAGTAGTGAGTAATAAGATAGTTCTACATTCATAAAAGTTTGATAGATCAAAAGTCTTAGTCAATACTGACATTATTAGCATCTTCATTACTAAAGCAAATTCAATTCACCGTTGATTTTTTCTTTAATAAAGATAAGATACAGATAGATTTATTTGTTTGTAAAAGAATCTAACTCAAGCTTTTAATAAAATGAATGTTATTTTACAAATATGTTAATTTTTAAGTGAAATTATGATAGAAGTCGTTCGATTCACTTGCAAAGATTGGTAGGGACCCCAAAGTTACCTATCGGTGTGCTCGTCGCGTTCCCGTGTAACGTGGTTTGAATAATATTTGAACTCTCTCCGGACCTATATATTGTTTATGTTACAGATATATCCAACGCTAAAAAATTGTGACTAGAAAATATTGCCAAATTCACCAATTAGCGGCGCTGTTTTGTCACAAAACTATTTTTGGCAAAGCAAATATTAAATAATTTATACTCTCGATTGTCGGAACTTTATGGAACTTATGGCAATACTTGTTGCAAGGTTAACAAAGGCATTATTAAAGTAACCTTTGACTCGTTCATGCAAATCTACTGAACGGATTTGAATGTAACTTTACAGTATAAAATTAAAAACATAGGCTACTATATGCCGCGATAGCCAACATATACGCGAGCGGAGCCGCGGGGAACGACTAGTACAATATATAATCGATAGATATCATATATTTATTTTGATTTATTGTTCATTCTCTACAGGAGACACGAGCCCCTACCACGTCCCTTACTGAACCATTCAAAGGTTGACTGACGGACAATGCCATATGACTTAAAGTCCGCCTCAATCAAAATGTAGTGCAGGAAGTGTTAATAAGTAAATTAATAAAATATTACATATATTTAAGAAGCCACCGTATTACACTATTTTTTTACATATTATTATCTTTTCTAAAATGAAGATTTTTATACTCCGAGGTTTTTCTACTACGACTCGATTGAATTTCGATTTTTGACACTTAGCGTCTGTCATCAGACCGCCAGAACTTCTATTTTTTAGCTAACCTTAGTATATGGGCATATACTACCCAGCATTTTTTGGATATTTTTTAAGGACTACTGGACTACATCTAAGTTCCGTTGAAAGACTGTCATAGGACCAGGACTCCAACTATAGGTACCTGTAGCGTTCGTGTTATGGCAATCGAGAACGACAGCTTAATGTACTCACCGAGGCTCTGATTTGTTAAGAAGTGGTCAATAGACAGACCTAGCTAAGATTGCTTAACTTTTTCACGTGTTAACCTACTCGGTTAATACCTTACCACGAAAGTTCTTATACTTCTAAATAGATGACTCGTCTGCATCTACTATTGCCCGTAGCGTGATATTATGAAGCGTGATCAAATTTGTTTATCATAAAAAAGGTTATACTGAGGCAATTTTCAAATATAAACTGTCCAGGACTTTTTTGCTTAATTCCTAAACAAAAAGAGAACAATTTCGAAAAACTTGAATTTGCGAAACTTTATCCGTTTACACGGCGCTTGCAATATAATCTCTCGAAAGGAATAATTTTGAGAGATTTTGTATCATTTTATATTAATGATCCAAATACTCCGATACATACAAACTATTTAGTTTTATTATATTGGTATACATATGTGGGTATATTCCACAACTTTTCTCAATCGTAATGAGAGAGAGAGACAGAGAGAGAAGTAAAATACACTACTTTTATGAATTTTACATTTTATGTACTCTTCTGTAACTCTGTTATACCTATCAAATGAAGAGTGTTCATACACACTTACAATTTTAAATACATACACTTACAAGGGTTACAAATGGTAGTGGCAAAACGTAACAAGTTCACAAGCTAATCAGATATGGCGACGTCTCACTGCTGGAATCTATCGGAACTTTGAGCGTGGCCGTCACGTTGTAATCAAAGTTTTGGAAACTGCTGTCATACCATATTGTCGGTGGAAAGCCCCTCAATCTTGGCTGAATTAATAGGATTTTAGAGCGACACTTATGTGTAAACCATCTCATGTCTTGTAGGATCTGTAGTGGATTTTGTTTTGTAGTATTTTATCTAAACTGCTACTAATTAACATTCTGTTTTCTTTTCTCTTTTCATATTTTCGGATAGCGCTGTCCATGGACACATTAAATTAAAGCGCACATATGAAATATAAACTAATATAAATCTGAAGAGTTTGTTTGTTTGTTTGAACACGCTAATCTCAGGATCCGCTGGTCCGATTTAAAAAATTCTTTCAGTGTTAGATAGCCCATTTATCGAGGAAGGCTATAGGTTATATATCATCACGCTAAGACCTACAGGAGCAGAGCAACAATGAAGAATGTTACAAAAACGGGGGAAAATTATCACGTAGAAGACGCAAACGAGGTTGCGTGGGTCGGCTAGTGGTTTAATAAAATATACATAGCGTATACCTACATTAGAACTGGCGTGTGACATGCACGATTCTCAAATTTAGCGATTTAATTATAGCCGAGAGTAAATAACGTATATAAATTATTTTAAAACTTTGTCGGCACTCAGGATACTAGGTACTTCTCTAGGTATAGGTTTGCATAGGTTTAAATTTGACGGACGTGTTTGAGGTGCTTCAGGTTTTTGGATCGGAATAAGCATTATTAAGTGCACATAGTCTATTGTACTCTTTTGTAACTAAATAATTTTTTTTTTTGTTTCATTCGTTCATTCATCCATTCACATGGAAATAGTTTCCTTTCAGAATTACCTTCATATTTAACAATACATTTTACAAATAGTTTTTGCTAGTAAGCTATAAGTTTTAATAAAAATATAAAAAGAATATACCAGCTTGTTTGCCAGCAGCGATTTCGTTCGGAATTGTACTAAGAAATGTTTAGAAAAGTAAAAAGCTGTTTCGAATTTCCTTATATTCAGAGAGAAAGCATTCCTATTTCAAAGACAAGTGTATACATTATAAGGAAAATTGCCAGCCACAAGCAAAATTCACAATCATAGACAAAGATGCGGGGTGTTACCTAATGTTTGGAATCCAATGTTCGGAAATGTTTTATAAATCTAAAGAATGTTTATACTTCATATGTATGAGATATTTTTTGTTATTCAAACACTATATTTGTTATAAAAGAATCATATATATTTTTATGTTTCATATTTTTTTCATTATTAAGAAAGCCAGAATGTCAGAATAGTGTAAAAGATTTTCCTTAATATTGTTATACTCACACTCCAGATATTCTAGTTAGCAGTTGTGGGAGTAATCTAAAAACTAGCGCTAAAAAGCTGTTTCGAATTCGCATAATCTTTAGGGTCTGAACATTCGCATCACATCATCATGGGAGATTTTAATACCAACCTCCTATCCCAAAACTCTCCTCGTACACGCAGTCTTCTTCACATCATCCAAGCAACCAACCTCCATGTCTTACCGCTTCAAGCCACTCATCACAACATTGAGCATCAGGACACCTGGCTTGATCTAATCCTCATCTCTGCCCCACACCTTGTCTCATCCCACGGTCAACTCTCTGCTCCAGGCTTTTCCCATCACGACTTAATCTTCCTCTCTTATATCCTGAAACCTCCCAAATCCCCTCCTAAAATTGTACAGATACGCAGCTTCCGAAGCATGAATGTTGAAAAATTACACGCAGATGCTGCTGCGATAGACTGGTCAAATATGGCTGCTGCTACAAACGTGGATAACAAAATCATCATTTTCAACGACAACATTATTAATCTGTATGACGTCCACGCTCCCATTAAAGCAGTTAAGTTAAAACGGGCCCCAGCACCTTGGATGACGGATGAGGTCCGTGCGGCTATGAAGCGAAGGGATCAGACATTTAATCGGTTCAAGAGAAATCGCAGCGAAGATAGTTGGAATCTTTACAAAATTGCAAGGAATCGGTGCAATCAGGTGATACGCAACGCTAAACGCCGACATATTCTCCAAAACATAGAATCTTCTTCCTCTTCCAGTATCTGGAAATTTCTTGGATCATTGGGTATTGGTAGAAAACAACACCAAGTGTTCAATAATACAATTAGTTTGAATGACATCAACAATTATTTCTCATCTACACCTTCGCTGGATGTTCAGACTAAGTTTCAAACGCTGGAATACATATCTGGTCTCACCAGACCTACTACCAACTCCTTTGAATTTTCTCCGGTGCCTCCCGAGGATATCAAGAAGATTATCCTATCTCTCCATTCCAATGCCGTAGGATATGATGGTATAAGTCGTCGCATGATTGTCACCATACTTGACTGCATTCTCCTAGCAATCACCCACATAATAAATTTCTCTCTTGATTCTGGAACTTTTCCCGCTCTGTGGCGCAAGGCTTATATAATTCCTCTTCCAAAAAAAAATAATCCTACACTTCCTGAACACTTTCGACCTATCTCTATTCTTCCCTTCCTATCTAAGGTACTCGAGGCATGTGTTCACAAGCAACTCTCACACTTTGCTCACAGAAACCTGCTATTGAGCCCTCTGCAATCCGGCTTTAGGGCCGGGCACAGCACAGTTTCCGCTCTCCTTAAAGTGACTGGCGATATTAGGAAAGGCATGGAAGACACTAAAGTTACAGTACTAGTATTAGTTGACTTCTCAAATGCCTTCAATACCGTCAGTCACGAAATCCTTCTATCTATCCTTACATATCTTATGGTACCTCCCGAGGCACTGGAATGGTTCTCCACTTATCTTCAGGGGCGACAGCAGTGTGTTCGTGTTAATGACTCGACATCGAGTTGGTGTGACCTCCGCGCTGGCGTCCCTCAAGGCGGTATTCTATCTCCTCTTTTATTTTCAATATTTATTAACCTCATAACTCAACAACTTCGGAGTGCGTATCACCTGTATGCTGACGATCTGCAAGTGTATTCGCAGGCAAGAGTGGAGGACATAACGCTAGCTATCGACGAAGTCAATAGGGATTTAGAGACCATAAGGTTATGGTCGACGAGATTTGGCTTGTCGGTTAATCCATCCAAATGTCAGGCGATAATAGTAGGAAGCAAACGCATGATAAGCAGAATCGATACTGCCTCGATCTTACCGATTGTGTTCAGTGGCTCAGTCATTCCGTTCAGCCCCGTAGTTAAAGATCTGGGTTTGCTCATCGACTCGACCCTTGATTGGCAAGCTCAAGTGACTTATGTCAGCCAGAGGGTAACGGGAAACATGCGAACGTTATATCGTCTCAAAAACTTCCTGCCAACTACCACTAAAACAACTCTCATGCAGTCCTTAATAATTCCGATAATTGACTATGGTGATGTATGCTATTTCGACCTGAATGCAGATCTCCTCAATAAACTAGACCGCCTTCTTAATAACTGCATTCGATACATTTTTAATCTTAGGAAGTACGACCATGTGTCAGCCTGTCGTTCCCAACTAAAATGGTTGCCTATCCGCCTGCGTCGCAATCAGCGAGCACTTACCTCCCTATTTTCATTTCTCAACTCACCATTCTCTCCTACATACCTCGCTCATTACTTCCGTTATCTGTCCTCTAACCACGACAGAAATCTTCGTTCAGAAAATAATCTGCTCCTCTTATGTCCCTCCCACAATTCAGATTTCTTGAACTCTTCGTTCTTTGTCCAGGCGGTACTACTCTGGAATGCTCTCCCACTCGAAATCAGGATGTCCACAAACCGTTTTACTTTCAAAAAAAAGGTACATGATCTCCTTTTCAGCGAAACGGCGGGAACTACGAATCGATAATTGGTTCACCTTAGAATCGGGTTGTCATAGTGTACGATTGTAATGTGTATGTATGTATATTTATATAAATATATATATGTATTTGCTTCGTGTATATTCTCTATATGTGTATGTATATGTATGTTTATGTTTATTTTTATGTGCTTTGTTTGTTTTTATTGCTCATGTAACCTCTGTGCACCACCTACCTTACTAGATTTCTACACCACCCTAAGGTTGACTGGAAGAGAATGCCTTGGGCATTAAGTCCGCCAATGTACAAATGTGCAAAAAGTTTTTAATAAATAAATAAATAAATAAAAAGTTTTTTTAAGACAATTCCAGTACTAAGATTTTTTCTGGTTCCATATGGGGTTAGAACTCGCAACACTCAGCGCAATAAAAGCAGCGTGGTGACCTCTTAGACCACTACGTCATCCGTGCAATCGAGCCTGTAGATGAACAGACAAAAAAGCATAATTTAAAAAAAGATAAAATTAAAGGAAAGATATAAAATAAAGTTAAATAGCATTTGTAAAGTTTATTTAAAAGTTCAAAATTAGTACTTTGACCAATTTTAGTATTACACCATTACGTTCACATTTTGTCATATTTTTATCTAACTGTAACCGTAACATCTTTATTATAAATCACCTGAAATCTTCATTATCTTATATGCCATTACAAATTGTATTAATGATCCAAGTGTGACGCCTATTATCAAATTGACAATTTATATTAACTGTAACGGATATAAAATAAGTTTTCCTATTAGACTGCAAAATCTTACTTAAACAATCAACAAATTGTACCGTAATATAATGATACCCTTCAATTTATAGATTGGTGTGCATACAAACTACCAAAGTATAAACAAAAAATAAATAAGGCAAAATAAATCCTTCGAGTCTTTCAGTGTTTAGTTAAAAGTGGGATCAAAAGAAATAACGGCCGGGAAGGCCACTCGAAGCTCTTCAAAGTTGGAAAGAGCGATCGGATTCTAGTTTCAAAGTCAATTGTCCGTTAGAGCATCGTGCCTTCATATGAGAGCCCTCGACCACGTACACCCATAGAGTATAACCACGTTATAAATTAAAATTGATTTTGACAATTTCAGTTGTTATCCTTGTCGGCTTTTCCACTTGAATTCTGCGATTAGTAAGTGAATAGTCCTTAATAAAGTGTTTAACTTTGGTAACAATTAAATAAGTCATGACCATGCCACATTGAGAAGTGTGACAGTTTATGGTGAATAATGACCACACACGACACTTAAATTTTATATTTAGAGAAATATATTAAAGATTAAATCGAGATACATTAAAGATTCCTGATAAAGATAAATATTACTTTCATTGACTTGTGCAGTCGCGGAGTCAACTAAATACTGATAAATTAGGGTCTAATCATAAGATTAGACCCTACTTACGACCTTACTTATACTACACATGTCTATAAAGACATGTGTAGTATAAGTAAGTGAAACCCCTTTTTATTAAAAAAGTAATAAAGAAATAAAAATAATACAAAGACATAAAAGTTTAATTTAGAACGTGTTATATACGCTTGCGAGTATGAATTTGATTTATACCCTTGTGTTCACAAGAGCGTGGATCAAATACTTCTTTACAGGAACACTAACGGAACCCTTGAATATAAAAGATGAGATACAAACGACGCAATGATTAAGCCATCGCTTTTCTCTGTATTCTATATCTTCTCAAGTCATCTACTCGGAGAAGAGCAATAAATAAATAATAAATAAATAAATATTTCGGACATCTATCACACAACGCCATCTAGTCCCAAGCTAAGCAGAGCTTGTGTTATGGGTACTAGACAACTGATACAAATACATATATACTTTTGTTTTGTAAATACATACATATTATACATAGAAAACACCCAAACTCCGAAACAAATATTTGTAGATCATACAAACATTTGATCCGACTTGAAAATGTCCTCAATTTACATAGTGCTTACTACCAACTGGTTGACCATTAGCTAGTTTAGTCACTAAGAACAGCTGAGAACTATGTTGTTTCTATTCTTTATTTTACAGGCACTGGCGTCAGTTAAGACACGAACAGCGCAGTAGCTAATTTACAGATTTTACCAGAAGTGGAAGCTATGTTGTCCATACGTTTGTTGCTAAAGTACGTAGCTGGAGTTGAAGCTACGTAGAGGGCAGGGCTTATCGTGGCAGTCCATGCTTTTCGGTCACCGATGGTAGAGCGCGAGCTTCTGCAAGCGGCAGGTTAGAGAGCCATCGGCAGGAGCTTAGCACAGGTTTGAGCTCAGACGTCTCACAAAGTCATTCAGGCTGTCCACGCGTAGATATGTTTCGCTCATGGTACATACAAATGCCTTTGTCCGTGACTTGATCGTAATCATTATGGATTGTTCCAACGAGGCCCCCAGAGTCCCCCTACTATTGGCGTACATGTGCATTTCCCCGATATATGGTAGCGGACCTGCCGATGGTAAAGTAATTCGGGAAACTTGACTTAAAGGTCTGGGGTGTAGACCAGGGCTCGAGGTCAACGCCTGAAGATCGCACTACGCACCCTCGCCGACGCCTATCGTTTTGTGCGGAGATCCTTATGTATGTTGACGTAAACTGTTAATCAAAATGAATTTAAAAACACACACACTTTATCCAGTAATTTAAATAACGTTTTAATGTTTCCGTGTAACATTTTTTTATATTATTCTTGATGTCGTCCCAAATCAGCGGTGAAGTGAACGAACGCCATAAATGTGAATCACGCAACAAAACCACGACACGGGCCGTTTCCTATTAAACTCCTACATAATGATATTATTTATTTCGTGACGTTATATTTGAGTTTTGAACGGACATTTAGATATTTTCTAAACGTTTTGTTGTAACCCTCATCATGGTGGAGACAAGCTGTCAGACCAAATTAAATAAACATATGAAGATGGTCGAATATTTTGCACGAAATTCTGTTTTTGGTAAACGATTCTCCTATATTATAATGTTCTCGAACTCAAATAAAGAAAAATAATATCCAGTATGTACTGGTAATATTTCTGCACGTGTTTTCCAACATTATAAAAAAAATATGTAAATAATTAATAATAATAATTGTGTACAAAATTCTTACGGCATTTGGTCGTCTGTCAAAAATCGATAAAATCTATTATCCAAAGAAGTGCAAAGTTTTTGCTTCACGTATTATTTTATAGAATTCAGAACGAGACCAGATAACTTATATCATTGAGTAATATTAACTTCGACTGGTATATAATATATATGTCTAGTGCTTTTTGGTCAGAACACATACGCCACTACGTAGTACAACATCACTGCATAGATAAAAAAAATGAAACAAAGCTTATAGCAACCAGGCCAGCGTGTTTAGTAGGGCAAAATATTATTTCTAAGGAGAGACTTAGGATCAACGTTCAACTGTTAAAGATTTTTGAGTGAGTTGGAGTTTGGGTGTGTTCTATCTATAATATGTTTGTATTTACAAAAAAAAGTATATATGTATTTGTATCAGTTGTCTAGTACCCCATAACACAAGCTCTGCTTATCTTGGGACTAGATGGCGTTGTGTGTTTAGATGTCCGAAATATTTATTTATTTATTTTTAATAACCTACGATGATTAGTGATTCAGTTCTATATCCTTAGTAAGAGGTCGAGACTTAGGGTACGTTCAGACGATGAGCGCTAATCACGCGTTGATCGCGCGCTATTTTTTTGTTTAGTGTTTATATGGTGCGTGCTTGGCATGTTTATCTACATTTTGTCTACATTTGTTGGAGATGGACGTAGACACAGTGTTAACGGTGATTTTATACCGTTTCCATTGCGGACGATTTCTGAAATAACTAAGCAAACCCTAAAATATGTCTATCCGCGTCAAAAGCGCGCGCTCAACTGCACGGTTACATAGAAAACCAGTAAACTTAAAGGCGCTGACAACAACACGGCGCTAGCGCAGCGTTGAACGTGCGTTGTATAGAAACACGTGTTAACTGAACGTACTCCTAGAATAAAATTACATATAGTTGTAAACGCGCGTTAGCAAAACGCGCGTTGAGCTCACATCATCTGAAGGTGGCCATAGGCCGAAGAAGCAAAAACTTAATATGGTCCTAAAGACTTTTGCCACCTCCTGTGAAAGATTGAATAGGTAGGTATCAATTGAAGTCTATCTATATGATGAGGGAGCAGGTGGATCCCCTGATGGTAAGCAACAACCGCCATCAATCTCTATCAAGGTTGGAAACGTTCTTTATTTGAAGATCTGTTTTTGTTCAATAAAACTGAAATACCTGTAAAATAAACTTAAATCTGTAAGTAAGGACCTTAAACTGTAACATTTCATATCGAATATTTAATCGAATTTCGAATCGAAGTTTCTTAAATACGACATCAGATAAACAGCTTAGTCTAGACTAAAGCAATAGAAGTTCAATAGTCATAATTGTGATTGTATTGGGATTTATATCTTGACTATGTACACTTTTGAGGTTATCATAGATAAGGTACAGGGTCCCTCATAAACCTTAATCGATACTATATTTTATGCTAGTATTATGAGTGGGTAATAAACTTGTAAGAGTACTAGTGCTTAATTTCAAGTCGGGTATCGTTTTATAATTTAGTTTAAGTGCAATATCAAAATTAGATAGCGATTACTACCGTCCATGGACACCTGCAACACCAGAGGCGTCACAAGTGCGTTGCCTACCTTAGGGGGATGGGGAAAGGGATGAGAGGAGCGGTTGGTGTATGGGCCTCCGGTATCCTCATTCACTCGGTGAAACAAAGAGCAAGCACTTTTTCACACCGGTTCTGTGAGGCCGTGGTATGACACCGGTCAAGCCGGCTTAGTCATGTCGAAGCGCGGCTCTCCCAGGAAAAAAATTGCATTCCTTAATTAGATTGATTGTACGGATGGCGTAGTAGTCCACGTGGTAGCCGCCACATTGATTTCTACTGTGCGAAGGTATTGTGAGTTGAAATCCCACATGGGATAACACTTTGTGAAATCTACTAATTATTGTCCTGAGTCTGGGTGTTCTTAGTGTCCGTCTCATGTATGTTTGTGAAATTCTCCATGACACAGAATAAATGTTCTTAATGCGGGAGTATATTTTTAATAGAAAGAAAAAAGAGAAATAGTGATAGTTACGATGCCGATAGGAAACTTATATTAAAGACTAGCTGAACCCCGCGGTGTTACCCGCGGTTATTGTTTTACCGCGAGTAACGCCACGGGAACAAAGTTAGTCTAAAAAAAGTAGCCTAAATTACTTACTGGATCATCAGCTACCTGCCAGTGAAAGTTCCGTCAAAATCCATCCAGCCGTACCAGAGATTACCCGGAACAAACAGACAGACAAACAGACAGACAGACCGACAGACAGACAAAAAAAGTTTTAACTACATTTTTGGTATATGTACCGTGTATGCATACATATGCATTTAGTAAAAAGCGGTTATTTTTATATTACAAACAGACACTCCAATTTCATTTATTTGTATAGACAATAACTTGATCTCAAATAATACAAAGCCTTTTTTGCTGACGAGATGGAAATATTATCTGAATCTCCTACTCTTTAGGGTTTATGGGAGACAGGAGAATGTCTTGTGTTGATATAAACCACCCCGACGACCGTCCTTGGACGCCCTAATCTGGGAGGACCTGGCGTAGCGGCCTGATTGGCTATATCACCTCTACCGTAGTATATTACAAAGCCTAGAAGCTATTGGAAGTTAGACTGCTGATAATAGATCAATTTACTAATTCACCTCTTCAAACATCCCTATCCTATTCCAAAGATAAATTACATTCCGGCACATAACAGATGATTGTTCTTATCACAAAAATTTATAGTACTATGATGTTAACTACACTCATCTCGCATACGGCCGTCTGATCCTAGCCTAGACAGTCTGTTCTATGGGAACCGAACTGATGATAAACATACGTATATATTTTTAAGCACTAACTAACTAATATTATATAGCTGAAGAGTTTGAGTTGAGTGGGTTGAGATATTGGTCACTCCAGTTCTCTCTCAAATTTTCTCGTTTGGAATTGTATCGACTGGAGAAACACCCCACCGCGGGGTTCAGCTAGTATTAAATAAAAGTACACTTCGACAATGAACAAAAATGATCATGTCCATCACAGTATTATTTGTCCTGAGTTGGAATCGAACACATATCCTCTGCCTTAGCCAGGAGCTAGGATAGCTAACCATTAGACTACAAAACTAACAGAAACTAGACTTTACTGAATATGCCTAAAAATAATTGAATTCTAATTTGTACTCTCAGTATTTAAATTGATACTTAAATATTTAAGAACCACTTTTTAAAGTGTCTATAAAACTTAAAATCACTTGAACTCTCCGCATTATCTAAAGTCAAACGAAATTGGATAAAATAAATTTTAGCAAGAGATATATTCGGAGCTATTTAATGGTAACCTGAATCCTGAAGCCGGCAGAAAGATAAGAACTTCGGATAAGTAGCACCCAAAACTAAGGAAGTGATAAGTAAGTATTTTTTTTTAGATAACGTCCAACTTCATTGTTTCGGGTTACATAGATTTGTATTTCAGTTTAAGTATACTTTTTGTTTTATTGTATTTCAAACTATCACTCAGCTCAGCTCAGATAGACCTAGCTGGGTTCTTTTAGGAACATGTTATTTTATTTTTTTCTTTTTTAAATAACAACACCCGCACATTAATATTCCTGTTTCACGAGGGCCTTTACAAACATATATAAAACAGACACAAAGCACACTCAGACTCAGAAAAAACTCTTTTACCGTGGGAGAGCCATGCTTCGACTCGACCGGAGTGATACCACGGCCTCACAGAAACCCGGTGTGAAATAGTGCTTGCGCTGTATTTCACCGAGTGAGTGGGGATACCGGAGGCCCATAACCCAAACCCCCTCCCCTATCCCCCAAAGGCTGACAACGCACTTGTGACGCCTTTGGTGTTTGCAGGTGTCCATGGGCGGCGGTAATCACTTACCATCAGGCGATACGTCTTCTAGTTTGCCCGTCTATCCATAAAAAAAACTACTATTTGTGAGTCACACAAAATGTTGCCCAATGTGAAGTTTAAACCTACAACACTTTAGCGTAGAAAAAAGTGGCAAGATGACCACAATGCTATTTGTTCAGACAAATAAGGTGTGTTTGTTTGTAGATATTATTTGATGATAAGGAACAAATAAGAAGTGTCATCTAATAGAAAGTGAAAACCACCGCCTAATAATACGAACATACATCTTCGAACCATAAATCCCTGACTGTCATTTGAGTAACTTAAAATACTGAGGAGACCTCTGTGAACCTGAAAAAAGCTTTAAAAAGAGATTTGCTTAACATTGATTTTGTATTAAGAAGATGACATGTAGTATCACTGCGATCAAACTGGAATGTGGCGATTTCCACCTACAACGCAACAAAAACACACTACAGCGCCATCTACTAAAGACACGCCGAACTACGGAGTAACTAATTCTGTATCGCGAAGTAGATATTCTGAGGTGAACGAACCTTTAGACTAATCACATCGCCTGGTTGGAAGATCCTCCCTTTGTGTTGGAAAAACATGACACCCGTTCCTCCACTGATCCACAATTCTATTCCAAGCATGTCTCTTAATCGGTCAACTTTTTAACTTTTACTTTTTTTTATATCTCTTTACTGTAGTTTTTAAATTAATTAACCAAACATGTCGATTCCCAACTAACAACTCAATTTAATAACTCCACAACTGCAATAACGCCCAGAATTCTAGTGAACTATTATTCTGTTCATACTTTTTTGGTACGTTTCGAAAAACAACGTGCAATTTTATAAATGGATTTTTCAGACGTTGGCAAAGTTATATTATACATAACAATGTATTGATAAAACGCTCAGAAGGACTCCAAAGAAACAAGCAGCAACAATCCAAAAGTAATTTAATGTCTTCAAACTCTTCAATACAATTAGTCACCGCGCTTCACACTTCAACGTTCGCAATCGAATGGCGGGCTGTCACACACACACTACTGTTGTCGCTGTTTGACACCGACCGTTACATATTATATCTGTCGGTGTCAAATGTGCTAACTACCCATAAAATGTGAGATAAATACTAGTAAATAATAATTGAATGTAACAGTCGGCCATCCGTTACAGTAACGAGTCCCTTCGTTATGACTACACGAATTTGTGATGAGCAATTTACATAACATCTAGTCTATGTGTTTTGACTGACAATGTGTTTTACTTTCTATAACTCTGCTTAATGCCATACTATTAATTACAAGTTTAATATAATATAAATCATTCTACGATATAAACATCACTTAAAGTCGCAGAGTGTCGCAGTGCAAAAGGAGTTACTTCTATTCTTTCACTACTATCTTGGCCAAAGCCGTTATCTCTATGATAATACACTATCACTCGCAAGGGGACAGCTACTTCTATTCTTTCGCCATCACCTTGCTCTAAATCTAGTTATATACTTGCTGGCTTAATTCACTACAGCCGACAAGCGGGTAGCTACTTCTATTCTTTCACCACCAACTCGACAGGCTTGTCAGACATAACACTCATGCTCGGCTCACATCTGCTCGAGCTCTTAGTTATGCAGACAATGAACTTATATTCTAATTCACTACAGCCTACAAGCGGGTAGCTACTTCTATTCTTTCACCACCAACTTGATAGGCTTGTCAAACATAACACTCATGCTCGGCTCACATCGGCTCGAGCTCTTAGTTATGCAGACAATAAACTTATATTCTAATTCACTACAGCCTACAAGCGGGTAGCTACTTCTATTCTTTCACCACCAACTTGACAGGCTTGTCAAACATAACACTCATGCTCGGCTCACATCGGCTCGAGCTCTTAGTTATGCAGACAGTTTCACTCTTTATTTAGTTTGATCACTAATTAAATCACAAAACCTTTCCATCAGCAACAATATGATTAACAGACAGTGCAAACAGATAAAACATGAATCAATTATACATTACTTTTTGCTTTATAATAACTAGGCAACCATCAATCGCCGCTGCTTTCGTCACTTGAGGAACAAGCGGGTGCATTAAAACTCATCCACGGATAAATTTTATCGACAGAGACTATATTTTCATACGCCTTACCTTTTCTAGTAAGCGGGGTATCGACTATGAGGTATCGATCATTGGGAAGTATGCTTTTGATACGGTATGGTCCCTGACATTTAGGTTCTAATTTCTTTGACTTTCCTGATTTTCCTACTATGTTTCTTATTACTCTAACTAGATCACCTATCTTAAATTCTGTGGCCCTTTTTCGACACTTATCAAACCTTTCTTTCGTCTTTTCTTGGTTACGTTCTATCCTCTCACGCGCATGCGCTCTTATAATTTTAATATCCGTCCCCTTTTTACTTTCGTCAATTTCCTCAGATATACTATTGAGTACACCATCAGAAGGATTTCCTGCCTTGCACCCAAACAATAATTCTGTAGGTGTTCTCTTTGTGATGTCATGCACTGACGTGTTAATACCTAGCTGCACGTCTGGTAACCATACATCCCAATTGTCCTCGTCTTTTCCATGATTCATACTACCTAACGAAGCCAATACTGTGCGGTTGCACCGCTCTACTTGGCCATTAGCACGTGGAGTTGCGACTGCATTCAGAATGTGTTTGACTCCAACTGATTGTATGAATGCGCTGAACTTTTTACTAGTAAAACTAGTTCCACGATCAGTAATGAGACGCTTTGGTGGACCGAACAAACTAAAATACGATTTAAAGACCTTAATACTTGCCTTACTTTTAGTACTTCGAACTGCTGACAGATACACATACTTAGTGAAGGCATCTATGATAACAAGTATATAGGTATTACCGCGTTTACTTTTAGGAAAAGGACCGAGATGATCTGCGTGCAGCGTGTGAAGTGGCACATCTACTTTTGGGATAGGGTGCAAAGCTCCCTCTTTAGATCCCGATGGGATCTTGTGGTGAGCACACTCTAAACACGCCACGACATATTTTCGGATGAACTTTCTCATTTTCGGAAACCAGAAAAGAGATTTAATTCGCTGCAGAGTTTTTTCAAAGCCGAAATGACCTACTTCATCATGATTAGCTTTGAGGACCTGCCAACGAACTCCCCTTGGCACCAGCCACCGTAATTCACCATTTTCAACGATTCGGAATACACGTCCATTTTTGACTTGATATTCCTTGTGAATGGCAGCAATTTTAGAGGTTTCGGGATCCAGTAGAATATCCTTTATGCGTTTAACCTCTTCGTCTGCTGACTGAACAGTTGTGACCCAGTCATCAACTTTTACATGCAATATGTCTAATACATGAACTGGTTCTTGCTCTACTGCAGTGGCTCCCCTACTCAACGCGTCAACGTGCGTCATTTTCTCGCCCGGACGGTACTCGATGTCACAATCATATTCTAAAAATTGTATCCACCAGCGCGAAATACGAGGTACTAAGTCTCGCTTCGTGAAGGTGGATCGCAGAGCATTGCAGTCAGATACTATTGTAAATTTTATACCTAACAGGTATATCCGAAATTTGTTAAGCGCACTTACAACTGCAAGCGTTTCGAGCTCAAATGAATGGAACTTTTGTTCATCGGGACTAGTTTGTCGACTATAATATGACACAGGCCTCCAAGGGTCAATCCCGGACCTCTGCAGTAGAATGCCGCCCAGTCCAAACTTGCTTGCGTCAGTGTGCAGTTGTGTTTCTGCACTGTGATCGTACAACGCAAGCACGGGTCTCTCAGTGAGTACCCTTTTTAGTGTGTCTAGAGAAGTTTGCTGAGCCTCCGTCCATTGCCATAAAACATCCCTCTTGAGTAACTCTGTCAGAGGTTTGGTTATGAAAGCGAAGTCCCGAACGAACCTACGGAAGAATCCAGCTAAACCAAGGAACCTTCGAACGTCATTTTGGTTTTGGGGAACAGGGAACTTAGACACCGCCTGGATTTTCTGTTCTCCGGGACGTATCCCTGACTTATCAACCTCATAACCAAGGAAAACAATATTCTCTAAAAAGAATTGACACTTTTCTATCTTGAGGGTCAACCCAGCTTCTCGTAGTAGCTGCAGGACTTCCTCAAGACGTCCCAATCCTTCTTCAAAGGTCTTAGAAGGGATTAAAATGTCATCCATGTAAATAATTACATACGGTACTCTGGCTTTACTGAGGACTTTGTGAATTACCCGCTGAAATACTGCAGGTGCATTTGCCAATCCGAAGGGCATACGATTGTACTCATACTGCCCATCGGGTGTGACAAATGCGGTCTTTTCTCTACATTCCTCGGCTATAGGGATTTGATGGTACCCTGAGGCTAAATCGAGGGTTGTAAACAAAAAATGACCCGAGAGTTGATCTAAAAGATCTTCTATGCGTGGAAGCGGGTAGTGGTCACGTTTAGTGCGTCTGTTCAAAGCGCGGTAATCTACGCACAATCGCTTTTCACCCGACTTCTTTTGCACAAGTACTATAGGACTGGCGTAAGGTGAACTTGATTCACGTACTATACCATTCTGAACCATTTCGTCAACCATGTCTTGAACATATTGTCGTTCCGAATGTGACAACCTATAAGGCCTATAGACGATCGGTGTAGAATCCAAAAGGTGTATCTTCATCTCAGTAATTGTAGTGAAGCCTAAGTCATGTAAACCTATGCTAAAACAAGACTTATATTTTGTTAGCAGTTCCTGACACCGCTGTCTTTCGTGAAGTGTGAGTTGTATTCCGAAATTTACGTTAGCTTGAGGAGAACTGTTAATAACCTGACGTGTATTTAGAATCTCAAGCATAGTATCTTGTGACACAACTCTTGCCCTAGAAATTAGAGAGCCTCGTTTAAAATAAAGAATTTGAGATCCAACATTTTGAACCAGCACGCGACCGACTCCGTTACACAACTGGTACTCACCAGGTAGTAAATAATATTCCATTCCTGGTTTTCCCCTAATTGTCCCATCTATATAAACATTGCCGCTATAGATATCGCTGCCGGAACTAACTACTATCGCCTTCAGCTTACCGATCTCGATGCCAATATCATCGACAGTTGTCAGAGTTACTTTGTGAACTTTATCTAATTCGACACTTTCGAACACTAGGTCAGAAGCGGTCTTGACTATTCTCAACCCAGGACGTTCTGTAAAGCTATGTCCAAGTAAAACAGGAACATTAATGATTGAATTGTCAACGATAAGCACTTCTACCTTTTCTTCCTTGACGTTTTGTACCTCAATACAAACATAGGCTTTACCTATAGGAAGGTAGGTTACGTTACCCAATCCTCTCAATAATGGACCCTGAACCGCCTCCCATTTTATATTCAATTTACACGCGTCGTTCTCTCGGATTAATGTAGCCTGACTACCTAAATCCACCTGACATGGAGTTTCTACACCATTTATCTTTATAACGATCTTGTATATATTGTCTTCGATGTCATCGATAGCAACTTCAAGTACGTTTTTAGATTTGTTTTGAGTAAAGCTGGACTGAACACTACTATTAGGATTATATCGAGTACTACTGGTTTTTTTGGGACAGTTACTTGAGTTATGACCTAGGAAATGACACTCAGTACACTTATTTATAGGCTTACGACACTGCCAGCTCATGTGTCCAGGATCATTGCAATTGAAACAAGTCACACTTCCCTTAAATCGATTCCTCACGGCGTCATTATAGCGCCTAGAAGTACCCGTTGAGGTTGTCATAGAGTTTAAGGATCTCGTATCCTTCGATTGACTATCCCTCTTAAGCTCATAGACATCCCGCGGTTGTAGGGTTCTAACTGTTTTAAAAAACTCCAATGCCTCCTCAGGCCTAACAAACTTTCCCGCTTGTGCACTTAACCGAACACCTTTATCCTCTATCCCAAATACGATACAGTCCACCGCTTGTTTCCCAAATATTTTACAACGGTTAAGTAGGTTAATTTTAGAGAAATAATACATCTCAAGGGACTCATTAGGACGTGCCTTTCTGTTCAGCATTTCCGTGAGTAATTCCGCGTAGTTTTCGGTTGATGGAAAAGATTGCTGCAATAGACTCTTCCAATCCGACCACGTATGCTTAATAGAAGGCAGGCCCTGATACCAGGATTTGGCGTGTCCGGTCAACATGGGTAGGGCATAGTGGACCGTTTGCTTGTCATTCCAATTGTATATCTCTGCACACTCGTCGACTTTATTTAACCACATATCAATAGTTTGCTCCTTCGAAAGTGGATCAAACTCTGGGATAACGTTATTTGAGGACGAAAGAAACGGTTCACGTTCCCTACCCTTTAAAATGTTTACACATTCTTCGAAAAAATCGATCCGATCAGAGTACCTACATTTTTTTGGGTCCGGGCTTTTCACGACATTCCTAGAAAGGGAAGATGCTTGCCGCGGGCGCTCTGGAGAAAGTCTGTCGTAAATAGGCGCTTCAGTACGCCTACAATATTCGTTGTGCTTTGACAATTCATCCTCTAACAGACGCACCCTCTGATACAAGTCTTCGTTCTCGTTTGATTCTCCGTGAGCAAAGTTTAACCTGTGACGATCACTACCCTCCTGATTGAGGCTACGGCGTAGTCGCCTACTTACTTCTCTGTCGTTGGGGCTCCTACTTCTACTCCGTTCATATTGAGTATTACCTCGTTGGCTGCTGTCTTTAGTGCGGCTTTGGCTACGGCGATTAGCCTCACGAGCTCTTGGGCTTCGCTCGTCTGGTGGGGTAATGTGTCCCGACGGAGATTCCCCTCTACGTCGTCTACAGTCCTCACGCTCGCTCATCTGGAACTTGTCGAAATGATTTATTTTAGTTTATATTGTAGACCTCTAGATATTCAACTATAATACTAGATGTACAAATACAATGTTTATATGCTTTCATTATCGTACATTTTTCTTTTTTTTTTTTTTTTTTTTTTAAATACACTCAGAACTAACTAAACATTGTACATGAGTCAACACATAGTCGTGCCGTGCGGGTATAGACCACGCGATGTAGAACAGTCATACAATCGCTCAATTGCTGGTTAATCGCTCAATCTTTGAGTTAAAAACAATTATTCACAATCATTCATCTTTAATAATCCGTTTGGAAAACAATATGATAATATTTCAGATAGCTAAAATAACTTCAAATTGTAGTAATATCAATTTTTGCATCGAGTAAGATTATGCTAAAAAATTGTACTGATTTAATCTAGTTGCATCCACCTTTTGCCACGTTATTTTGCAACAACACATCTTGTTTTACTTTTACTATAAATTTATCAAGCTAAATAAATATATATTTTTAGGATTTGACATTGTTAACAGAACTGACACATCTGTCGCCATTACATCAGACAACTTATAATTGTGATGAGATAATATAGAACACTTTTTTTTTTTTTGTTATTTACTTTTAGTACAATTAAATACCATATCTATTACAGTTTTTTTTTTTCTTTTTTTTTTTTTTTTTGTGTTGGTAAATGGTGCGGTGGGATATGCCTTATATAAAACTAAATTTCTACATCAGAAATTTGATTAATATTTTATTGTGTTATGTATAATAGAAACTTTAATACAGTATTGTTCATTGATTATCATAAGTTTAACTTTGGTACAATCTATTCTTTGTTTATTGCAAGTGACGTAACACGGTGCCGGCGAGACTTGCTGACTGGCGTTTGTTTTACTATACTAATACTCAGTAACATGAGCAATCCTATGCGATAATATTTGTCAAGTAATAACTTTATTAAAGTAGGTACTGTAGCGACACAATGCACAAATAAATGTTTATTTAGATTAAGGTGTCGAATTAGTTCAAAGAGTACAGCCAGTCGACAGTCTTTAATAAATACCCGCCTTAATGTAACGCCGAACCGACACGCACTTTGGGGAATATATACCTAGTGCTGCGTAATAATTGATATATTTTTCGACTTTTCCAGGTAATTCAACTAGTTCAGCAATTTATTAGGTCCGTTAATGTGTATTTTACATTTTCAAAATAATAAGTGAAAAAAAATGTGAAATTCATGATAACTTTACCTTTGTACTGTGGTGGGCGTTGCAAAAACGGTATATTTTTGCTGTAATCCCACTTCTGAGCTGATAAAACGCTCAGAAGGACTCCAAAGAAACAAGCAGCAACAATCCAAAAGTAATTTAATGTCTTCAAACTCTTCAATACAATTAGTCACCGCGCTTCACACTTCAACGTTCGCAATCGAATGGCGGGCTGTCACACACACACTACTGTTGTCGCTGTTTGACACCGACCGTTACATATTATATCTGTCGGTGTCAAATGTGCTAACTACCCATAAAATGTGAGATAAATACTAGTAAATAATAATTGAATGTAACAGTATTCATACTACATTGTTATAATTCTATCATATGAAAATGTAGATAGTTTTAGGTACTCAAAACAAAATAAACTTACTGTTGAATTTGGTAGCTATATTTTTACAGACCTTTAAAAGGCGGAGGAGTTTCTGAATTTGCTTTATTGTTTTTTGTTCGTTACTCGAAACTCCGGTCAGGATCGGAATCAAATCGGAAGTTAGTAATTAGGATACCAAAGCACAGCAGACCAGTTAGAATCGATCGATAAATAGGCAAGAAAAATTTTGAACAAGTTTATCAACCCGTTTATAGCGAAATAGAAATTCAAATACATAACCCATTCCTATCCTTACCCACTTTTTCGAATAGGTAAAACTATTTTGGTGAATATTTGGTACCTTTCATCTAAGTACCCTAATCCGCTTACCTAAACCCTCACTTTCCTTTCCCATCGAATTGTGATACAAATCCCCAAAATAAAGTTGTAGTAAATCTTCTGGGAATACCCGTTTAAAATATTCCAAATAATCCCAATAAATTTACCCACATTTATTATTTTGTAGAAATTATCTAAAACCAAGTACATACTCAAATACGAATTATGTACTCTCAATATCATTAGTTGAAAGATATAAATTACAAGTAATGGCCTTAATAAATTCAAACTTAAAGCTCTTTTACCTATCAAAGTTATGCTATTAATATAAAATATGTAAATCCGAAACTTTTTAGTTCATAACTTATTTATATTCAATTGACGAGTCTCGATGTTCTACTTAACAGGCAATGAATAGCGCAACATCCACAGATGTCATCTTTATACGTCTATGAATCATTAATACCTCATTATATTTCACTACTGGACATAGGCCTCTCCTTAGAAAGATGGTTTCACCCTAATATACAATGCTAGTCTGAGATGGAATGGTATAGGGTACATTTCAAGTTCCTTCTGTCTGCAGTGCTGTTGTCCCGTGCAGTTTACTCACATATTCGGCTCTTACGAAATAGGTTAAATAGGAGTGGCAACGCTGCGTATTCTTAATCTGTCTACTAGATTATAAATTTTATCTATATATATAAAAATGAAGCGCCGAAATGTATGCACGCGCATAACTTCCGATCGACTGCACCAAATTAAATAATTATTTTTCTGAGTTTCTTATTATTCGGATAAGGTTTGTCTACAAGCAAAAGAAATAACAGGAAAAGTAAATTTAAAAGCCAACGGATAATATAACAATGCAGCATGGTGACCCACACTATGGCGGCCTATTGAAGCCTTCGGTCTCGCACTAGCCAACGAAACACGACAGCCCTAATGCTGTCATCTTAGGTTGATCATCTATGATTACCGGGTCTCAAATACCTCTCCGCCTTGATTTTGAGGATTTTATTCTGGAGTAAAGAGGTGGCAGAGGTTACTTACTATTCGGTGATCTATCTGCTCATTTGGGCATCTATTCCCTAAAAAATAAGTATATGTACATTATTTAGCATCTTTTTGAATATATCACTAAATTGTAGCATATTAAAATTGTCTTTTAAAAACAATAAGAGTAAATAATAACACACAATTACAGTAACATCGACTACTTACAACGTTTTTGTGTATTTCTATAGAACATAAAATACCATACTAAGTAGGACCATACAAAATAAATGGATTGAAACTTTTGAATGTATTGAATGTTCTTATTCAATACATTCAAGAGTTTCCAACATTATGAATGGAAATTTGGCCCCACTTCACAAAATCTTAATATTGTTTTTACTCTGTTAATGTGACGGGAAAATGTCAATGGTTTCTTTGAAAAGTTTTTGAATATAAATGAAAGCTTTAGTCTAAACTGTTCTTTTGTTGAGCAATTGCTCAAACTCATGTATTAACAAAGTGACGATTACAAAGTTTCTTTCACGATGGATTTAACGAATTTTCTAAAAAAAGAGCAAGTAATCTGAATGATTATTATTGTACACCTAATTCGTAAATCCGATTTCGATCTTGTTAAAGCCAAACGAGTTCCGAATGAATAATTTTGATTGTGGTAGCTGCATTTTTTTGCGCTTTTGTTTGATGAATTAGCAAACTTGTTTTCGCTTTGATATTTTCACTAGATTCGGACGCAGTTTTTAGATTTCTCGCATAGTTCAGGTATCACTCGGAAAAAATGTATATTATCCGAACATATCCTTGTCTGTGGTCCAGAGAATCTATGTGCAAAATTAAGTGAAGTTAATATAGCAGTACAGTCACTTCATTTTGCGTTAAAGGGCAACAGCCCGTTGTATATGAGGCCGTGCTGTTAATCAGATTCAGTCAGCTTTTATACGCCAAATCATTACTCATAATGTTCTGATCAACGACTCAACTCAACGATCAACGACGACCGATGACGGGATACTATTTCGAAAAAAAAAATCATTCATATTATGTAAACATAACTTTTGAGAATGCCATAAGACGAAACCGGTCAGGTGTAAATTTAATTAAAATAGTGGAATAAGTACAAGTGAGTTTATTTCTAGAATGTATTCAGCATACCATTTCTAGAAACTTTTTCAGCAATCGCTTTCATTTTAACATTTAATTTGTTTCATTTTGCATCTGCCGTAGGCTTTTATAGGTATTAACCACAAAGTACCTCGCCTATACATAATTTTTTATACGTATTTCGCACATTTTTGGACAATGTAACTGAGTTTTTTGGGTACAATAACATAATTTTTGTACGTTAAACCATATGTTAAAATTATTAGTGGGTATTTAGAAATTCTAACTATAGTTACCAAAACATTCTACTTAAAAAAAGAATCTTGCGTCAAGGTTTGTAAAAATAACATTTCATAATAAATGTTATATTCTCCAATACACTTTGATGATTATATCATCCACGTTATGTGGATAACGGTACAAAATAATAACTTGAAACACCCTATTAGGCTTCGAATAAACAATAGTTTATAGGATCCTCCGTAATTTTGCAGATTATATGTCTATTATAAATAATATGCCTACGACACGAAGGTAATAGAATGTAATGTGCACCCAGAAGCGCCAGTAAAATTATACGATGCGAATTTTTACTTCGATTAAGAGTGTAGACAAGTATGCGGTTCCGTATCATACTGTCCGGGAGCCGACACATACACACATTTTACTTTCTCTGATAAAACGCTCTTAGTTAGATGGTTTGAGCCTGCTGTATCACCTTAGCTAGACGGGCTGATAAATGGTTTGTTTTAAGTTTTCCTTTTTACCCATAAGAGGGGTGTTATACGTTTGACGTCGATGTCTGTCTGTCTGTGGCTTCGTAGCTCTCAAACGGATGTATCGATTTCAATTCTGTTTTTTTTATTTCAAAGCCAGTTTTCTTGCTGTGGTTCTTGGTCATGTTTGGTAAATATTGGTTCAGCAGTGTAAGAGTATCAACTCTTTTCCAAAATGATGTCAGGAATTTTTAGAGTATGATTACTCTATATTTTTTTTAATTTAAGCTGGTCTTTGTAGTGATGATCTCTTGAGTAATTTGCTTCCTTGAGTAACACTACAACAGTCATCCACGGGATAAACAGGGGCGTGACACTCTTTATTCTTAATCAGTCACCATTTTAGGTAGCACATATATAATAAGTACGTTTATCAGTAATTAGGTTAGATAGTACAGGCTTTTAGAATCTAAAGGCCCTGTATGAGTTGGAGAATAACATACGCTGAAGAATATTAACTACATTCATCAACAACCCATAATATCTAACTGCTGGGCTCAGGTTCCTCTCAGGAGAGGGCTAAGGCCATGCGTCCCCACGCTGACCTAGTGCGGCTTGGAGACTGGCAAGACATCGTTGTGACTATGTAATCTTGCCGTTGAATGTTTTTAAGTCGCCCAAAGCCTCTAAGCATCACGTATATTAACTACATACACTGTCTTAATTTGTAAAATATAAGGACAATATTTGAAATTATTCAAATGAAATCGTAAGGAATCCTAAAAAACAATAACTGAAGAAATGACTGTCAATTTATTCATTCGCTTTACCTTCAAATGATAAACCCCCATGAGAAAAATGAATCACTCTTACAGTACACTCAATCAATTTCAAACAGCCACCATAAGCATGGAGGCTCTAAAAGAATTCCCAGAAGAATATTCAAAATCTTTTAAATTCGGTGTTGATTTGTTAAAGAATTTTAACATCAGGTATAAGTTCAATTTATTATATTTATACCTACGTGTGTTTTATTTATAGAAGGTCACTAGCTGAACTCCGCGGTGCTACCCACGGTTATTGTCTTAACGCGGGAAACGCCGCGGGACAAAGCTAGTCTAAAATAAAGTAGCCTAAGTTACTCCCTGGATCATCAGCTACCTGCCAGTGAAAGTCTAGTAAAAATCGGTCCAGCTGTTCCAGAGATTATTCGGAACAAACAGACAGACAGACAGACAAAAATTTTTTAACTACATTTTTGGTATATGTACCATGTATACATACATATGCATTTAGTAAAAAGCGGTTATTTTAATATTACAAACAGACACTCCAATTTTATTTATTTGTATAGATAAACTGAAACCTAGTGTATGTTGTTCAATAGTTTTACATTTTCAGTTTTACCCGACTATGCTCTGGAGGAGTATGTTTTTCGTATGTATGCATTATGTATGATATTTATTTACAGAATGTACTTCTGTAGTTTAAACACTTGATAGATGGAGATGATAGTAAACTAAACTAAACTCTGATAGTAAACTAACGACACATTTAAGTGGTTATAGGTTTAAAATATAAAAGTTAATAAAACATTCAGTAAAATCTGTTTCAGATTAATGAAATCTGACATCAGAAAACTTCAATAAACTTATTCGTAAAGAACTAACACTAAAGTCTTCATTCCCTTACGTAAAACCTTTTAGTCCCTTCCACAAAAAGAGTCCTTATTTAGTGCCATTCACATACAATCTATTCACTATTACAAGTCATAAACATGAATAAATAAATATACAGAAAATAAAGCTAAACATAAAATATCATTAAAAGACCCTCTTTGGTTCACGGAAAGACGAATTTCCTTCTGACATTCCCTTTTAATGTCATGAATGACTCCAATAGAAAATGTAATTACATAATTTTCTTGAAAGGTTCACATGGTTAAGATAGCATTTCAGGCGAAATATGCGGCAATAGTCTAATAGAGAATTAATATCTATACTAACATATAAAGCTGAAGAGTTTGTCTGTTTGTTTGTTTGAACGCGCTTATTTCAGGAACCGCTAGTTCGCTTTGAAAAATTATTTCAGTGTTGGATAGTACATTTATCGACGAAGGTTATAGGCTATATATCATCACGCTAAGACCAATAGGATCGGAGCACCAATGAAGAATGATTCAAAAACGGGATAAAATTATCACGCTACGGGCAATAATAATAATAATAATAATAACTTTTATTGATACAACACCAACACCACGATAAAACAGTTTGGTTCTTAAGCATATGTCATAATGTACTCTTATACTAGGTGTCTACAGTATGGCTATGGTCACTAACGTCTAAACTAGGCAGAGCCTGTATCTTAGACGTTAGCTTCTTCCCAGGTTTTAAGTATATCATAAAAACATGTGTATTTAACTAGACCTAGGTACACAGCATCAAAATGTGGCCAGACTCACACAGTATATACACACATACATGCATTTTCCTGTCATAAGAATAGCTATAAGAATATAGATCAAAACTTACTGAGCTATCTCGACACACTGGTATCAGTTATCACACATACTCCACACAAGAATTTATCACAACTTACATGTATTACAACAGTCACTAGTAATTAAAACACAAAAAACAATACAGAAGAACAAGTAGTTAACTGTTAACATTAATAAACTGGGCAGGTACTTATGCGTTTACAATCCATGATCCCGAGACGTTAAGCGAGGCATCCATACAATTACAACACGTCCCAGTAGCCACTTACTTCCTAAGAAATGTACTTAGATAATTTTTAGACTTAAATTTAAGACTAGACATTTTACAATTAAATGTGGGTAGGCTCGAAATGCAGCATGTTTGCGTAGAAATAAAATATACCGTACCGTCAGCAATTAGGTCGAATGAATGTGAGGCAATCACTATGTATGCGAACTTAAGACATTTTTTTTTTTTTTTTTTTTTTTTTTTTTTTTTTTTATAGGAGACGCAAATGAGGTTGCGTGGGTCGGCTAGTTAAATATATACTTAAAAAAATAACTTACAGCACACTAACGTTAGTTACTTTTAATTTGAGCACAAGTGTGCTCAATTAAAACTAAAGCAATAACACGTCAGAGACACGTCATTGTTCATAAACAACGTATATCGACATATATGGGGTCCTCAGCTACAAGAGCTGAGTCGCAAAATGTTTGCTGCCACAGGGTCATTGCGCAGACTACGCAATTTTCTGCCTTTATCAACCAAGATTGCTCTTACACAATCCCTTCTTTTCCCCATCCTCGATTATGCTGATGCCAGTTATCTAGATTTCAATGAAGACCAATTGAATAACATTGAGAGACTCCAAAATCTCTTTATAAGATTTATATTTGGATTACGCAAATATGATCATGTTTCCGATTATCGCAAACAGCTTAAATGGTTACCCATCCGCCTTCGCCGGAATGCTCATACTCTTTCTCTTCTTTATAACATTCTATTCAATCCTCTTACTCCACGTTACCTTAAATCACGGTTCACCTTTCTGCATGACGCACACTCCAGATTGTTGAGATCGTCGGAGAACCTGAGATTGAAAATGCCAGGTCATACTACAAAATTCCTCGACCACTCCTTCACTGTCCAAGCAATTAGGTTGTGGAATGCCCTACCAGTAACGATAAGACGTGCGCAGACATTGGCTGCTTTTAAGAGACTGGTGAAGGAATATTACCTGGGAGACTTCAACGACACGTAACCAACCTTGTTCCAAATTGGGTCACAAAACTTCACTCGAGTCCCTAAATATGGATTATCTATTAAATAATATTATGATTATTATTAATATTTCTACATAATTATTTAATCATCCACACTAGGTGTTACTATTTATTTACATAATATAATATGTATATATACTTCTTTTCCCTATCTACTTTTAATACACCAGGCACTACCCTTTACTTTCCACGTTTCTCTTTCCATCCCATGGTTGCCTGTAAGAGATTGCCTAATGGCGATAAGGCCGCCAATTGTACGTCCTAGTTTGTTTAATTTAGTTATATAATTAATCTGGTGTACAATAAAGTGATATATTATTATTATATATTTGTTATGCCAAAATTTTCTCAAAATTTCTCCAAAATAAATAAAAGTATCGATTGCCATCCCACAAGTATTCATTTCTAGTTAAGTTTTTTCAATATCTGAATGTCATGGAACTGCACAAGCCGGTGGACAATCATCTGTTACGAAAACACACATAACAATTATTAACACAAACCATTCACAATTTCACACACACATAAATACATTCTATGTTATTACAGTGTAAAGCATATGCCTATTTGTGTTTTTACTTTGCATGTTGCTCTCTGCCTGAATGTTGCCTTGTCGGCCGACTCTGTACTACAAGTACATTAAGTTTAAACAAAATGGTTAATAACCATTATATAAGCCAATGAGGCGTATATAGATTCACATTAAAACTTTATAATCAAATTCAATGTCCAATTAACCATTGTCGTCGACATCAAGAATAATTATAAAATGGGTAAATTGTATTTAAAACGTACCTCATAAAGCTTAATTTACCTTGAAATGACATCGGTCTCGGAGTGGTCACCAGTTTCATCGCTATGCCATTTCAATATTCATCTCGACAAGACTCTATATGCTGTATACGTATACTATGGGTTGAAAATCCTTTATCACAGTTAATAGTATGTCAATGTTATTAAATATTTTAATGTATCATTAAATTGTATGATTGTATGCTACTGTTAATGTATCATTTTTTACAGCATCATAAGAAAAGTAAATTATTTAAATACCATCTTTACCAAGTTTGTGAACACTAGATATGGAAGATCATTATCGTCATCTGAGTTAAAAGATGTCAACTGTTGAACATATTCAAGATACGAAAATTATGTTTTTCAACAGGTTTCTAGAAGACAATAGACCGGTAATTAAGAAGTACTGGCGTTTCTTCTACATTATACCGGCTGTGTTGGCACAGCTCATCTCTTTGACTACCCACATGGCAGTGTTGCTCTCAGAAAAACAAGTAATCAATGTCGCTCACATGTTGCCACCGTTCTTGGTTTCCATACATGGTATGTCATTCATTTCTACCTTATGTAAATCTTTTAAAAATAATTTAAAAAATTAATACTGTTTTTTTTAATGCGACTATGACGAAGTCAAAAGGAAGGGGTTTTGGCAGTCTATGTGTGTTTGTATGTTCCATCTTAGTGCCTAAACTACTGAACCAATTTTAATTAATGAGGACTCAATAGATTCGTGACATTGGCTATATAAATTTTACAAAAGCTTTTACTTAGTCGGATTACAATAATTAATAAATATTTCGGACATCTAACACCCAACGCCATCTAGTCCCAAACTAAGCAGAGCTTGTAATACAGATATATTTATCTGTAAATACATACATATTACACATAGAAAGCACCCAAACTCTGAAACAAATATTTGCAGATCATACATACATTTGGTCCGACCCGGAAATCGAAACCGAGACCTCATGATCAGCAGTCGCACACGCCAACCACGAGACCAATGGTAAGCATTCTCGTTAAAAACACCAGTTAAGATAATCGATTGAAATCGTAATCGATATACTACTTGTTATTCAAACTTTTAATCACTTGAGAGCAATTTGAACAGCTTACCTTATCGCTACTACTGCTTTTAAAGTCATTGCCCTTTGTCATGATTAAAATTTGAATATCTGGATTTATTTTAGACTAGCTGAACCCCGCGGTATTACCCGCGGTCATTGTTGTACCGCGAGTAACGCCGCGGGACAAAGTTAGTCTAAAAAAAGTAGCCTAAGTTACTCCCCGGATCATCAGCTACCTGCCAGTGAAAGTCCCGTCAAAATCCGTCCAGCCGTTCCAGAGATTACCCGGAACAAACAGACAGACAGACAGACAGACAGACAGACCGACAGACAGACAGACAAAAAATTTTTTAGCTTCATTTTTGGTATATGTACCGTGTATACATACATATGCATTTAGTAAATAGCGGTTATTTTAATATTACAAACAGACACTCCAATTTTATTTATTTGTATAGATGTATAGATGTATAGATATGTTTCAAACAATTTGTTCGTAGTCTTGGATGAATGAACTAATAATATGAATTTAATTTAAATAATAGGCATGTTAATGAAGTATTTACGTTATTATATTTATTGTCTAAAAGCAAGACAGACATAATATTTCTTTGCATGGTCTAGTATAGAGAAAGCAAAAGAACAAATCTATGTCAAATTCAGGAATAATCTTATAATCGTTAATCTATATATAGATATATACATATATATAAATGAATCCCTATTTGCCTTGCTTCCGAGATCACGCGTGAACGGCTGAACCGATTTTGCTAATTCTTTTTTTGTTGGATAGCCCATTTAGCGAGGAAGATTTTAGGCTATGTAACATCACTCTATAACCAATAGGAGCCGGCTATCGACTGAAAATGTTGGGAAAATAGGAAAAAATAATTTCTTATGTAAAGACGAAAACGAAGTTGAGCGGGTTTCCTAGTCATATTATAATAGTACGTCAAATCAAGAAGTAACATATAGAAAACTCAAACTTAACTTTCATTTCAGCAACTCTTAAAGCTGTAGTCATTATACCGAAGACAGGAGAAATATCTACAATTATGAAAGATCTCGGCGCTCTATGGAGGACCAATTATACTGAAGAACAAACTAAAGAGAAGAATAAATTACTTAAAAGACTTAACTTCTGTAACAAAGGTATCTACTTTCATTAAAATCACTCATAAATAACGTTTTAAAATATGATAAACAATTGATTAAGTACTTGCTAAAAGCCGAAGTGTTAGGTACAAAAACAACCGCAAAACAACGAGGTGAAGCTAGTGAAAAAAAATCGGCCAAGTGCGAGTCGGACTCGCTTAGGAAGAGTTCCGTACCATTTATCTACATATTTCAAGCGTCAATCTGTTGCCGTTATCAATATCGAGCAATAACGACCAAAATAATTACGTTTGTTGTATGGGAGCCCCTTTGAAGATTCGTTTTTTTTAATAGTTTTTTTTATAGCTGCAACAGTTATACATCATCTCTGAAAATTTCAATTGTCTAGCTATCACTGTTCATGAGATATAGCCTGGTTAAAAACTTAATCATAGGGTCCCGTTTTACCCTTTGGGTACGGAACCCTAAGAAGTAGCCTAAATTTTTACTAATTATATCATCAGCTATCATTGAAAGTACCATCGAAAACTGTGCAGCCGTTGCAGACATGAGCCGGAATCAACAGACAGACAAAAATATGAAAAATTGCTATTTTAATGTACGTACCATAAATACTTCCATATGTATTTAGTGAAAATCTGTTAATTTGAAATTACAGAAACTTAAATTTCAATTATTTGATTATATATCTGGTTTAACTGACGTACGTTTTGGGGATGTTACTTTAAACTTATAGCTTCCTAAGTAAAAATATCACACTGATAATCTACATCGTACTAACATACGTGTTTCGGTTTTTTATGGAATAGGGTTGGTATGGTTATACGTAGTTTTTGGATATTTGAATTTGTTTCGGTATTTCTTCTTGTGTCCCTATGTTATAAAAATAGGAATCACTCATGTTTACCCATATCATACTGTTTATGGAGTTATTGGAATTTTAAGTAAAAATTATTTCAGTTAACTTCTGGGTAGCCATGGTTGGTACCTCTCAATACATGATTTCGCCGATGTTGGAAACTTTGATCCGAAGATTTATTCTACAACAACCCTGTGAACTGCTACTGCCAGTTCCTGCTAGTTACCCGTTCGACCCTACCCACAACTGGTTTATTTACTCGGCAGTTTACTTGTTCCAATCTTACTCAAGTAAGTTGATTAACTAAGTATATTACCAACGTTTAATTTGAGACTACGAGTTAATAATTTCTATCAGGCAGGCACTTTGGCAGGCTTTAATAAAGAATATTCTACAACTTCACATACGTTACTTACGATTGCCAACACACATATTTGATTGTGAATATCCGGTCTAAAGAGATGTTAGTGTCCAAGAATGGACTTCTAGGGCCGCGTACACTAATTCAGCGGGTAGCAACACGTTCAAATGTATAGACTTATATGGGAGGGTTCAGGAACACAGCGGAGCGGGGAGCGGGTAACGAGTGAGTGACGAGCGGCGTACGAGCGTTGCGCCTCAGTGTCAGATAGGGATGGAATAAAATAATAATCACTTATGATGAATGATTTTTTATTTTGTCAATGTTGTGATTTTTTCAAGTTTATTTAAATAATAGCTGTTGTCCGCGGCTCCCGCGTGTTTATCGGTTTTCGAGGCAAATAGTAGTCTACGTATTTCATAGTAGTAAATAAATATAAGTATATATATATGCAGGATAGACTATGTGTTTATCCAGGGTGTCAGCTGCCTGCATACTAAATTTCACCCAAAGTGGTCACGCCGTTTGCGCGTGAAGAAGTAACAAACATACACACACACAAACTTTCGCCTTTATATATTAGTGTGATAGTGTGATATATATAGATATATATATATTAGTGTGATGTGATTAATATTTTATTTGTTTGTTGCTATTAAAATATTTTAATCATCTTTATTACTTGTATCTTTGTTCGGTTGGTTGATGTTATTTTTTTAACTGTGCTTTCTGTGTTTCTTGTCATTTCTTTTTTTTCTGCTATAAGTGAATGAGTATAGTAATCTAAAACCACCCTAATTTGTCAATTATAGTAAATAATTGTGTTTACAATTACGACCTATTATGATTTTTAAGGCTTGGGAGGTATTGTTGCTTACATCACTAAACCGGTCTAGCGCCCACTGCCTAACCCGCTGATTTCTAAAACGGTTTTACGTTCCCGCTCCGCTGCCCGCTGCCTTCGAAAACGAGGCCTAAAGGCTGTTGATGAGTTATACGTTACACACATGTCGCAAATAATATCGAAAGGCTTACGTATGAGTTGCTGATGAAGAAAGATCTTCTTATCAACTTTAATCATTTAATTATTAAGATGACCATATTATTTATTTTCTGGTACCACTCGTACACGTTTTAAATGTTCATTTTTAAAGCAAAATATGTTTATAACTCAGTTTTTTGACACGCTACTGACGGACTTAAAAATCACAGTACCATACTTAATGACCATTAAAACAAGTAAAATATTTTTTGTTTCTTTTTGACTGACTGACTATATTGAGATTAAAAAAGAAATCCTATGTATAACACTCCTTTTTAAGGCACTCAACTTACCTATCTATCATTTCTTCACTATGTGAAATTTTAATTATTTTCTTACTTCGAAATTTACCAAGGAACAAATACAATTTCATTTCAATAATGTACTTTATGTGATTCCATTTCCTTGTACAGAATGTGTCAAGAAACGTATTTATAGACAATCATATCATTCGTAATGAATTCAATTATTTGTAGTGTTCCTGCTAGTATATGTATACAACGGATCGGAACTGATATTAATAACCCTATGCGGGCTCCTTGCCAATGAATTTGTGATGCTAAACGATGACTTGTCTCGGACAACGCCAATTAACAATAATGAGAACGAAGGAAGTGGAATCGAAGAGTTTATTAAGAAACATCAAAAATTAATCAAGTAAGTTTCAATAAGCCTTTTAAGTAAACAGCGTACTCGCATAAAGGTCAGAAAATCAACGTAAAATGACAGCAATCATGCTGTACGTAATTAGATACAGACAGATATTGGAAACAACTAATGAAAGCGTGTTATAACAATTTAATGTCAGAAGTACAGAACGCGTCATCACAAACATTTAAGAGATATGTTTAAGTAAACTAGTGAATAACTTAGTAGTTGCTTAAAAACACTTATAATATCTCCAGATTCAGATCTAGACTAGATTAAATCAAGCTACCAAAAGTAAACTAGATTCGGTAGTTATAGTTAGCAAAGTTTTAAATACCTGCTCAAGATAGTTCAAAGTTCATTAGAGTTAGTCTGATTGGAGCATTATAATTGAACTTTAAATATACTACGTACGATTGAATACCCGTAGTTCAATAGTGATGAATAATCTATTAGTTCTAGACTGGTAACAAGTTTTAGTTTAACAAACAGAAATTTAATTACCTCTCATACTTTTTTCTTATTGTAATCCTAACCTGAATTGTCAAAACTTAAATTAGTAACAACACTTATGGTCCGAGAGCCAGGTACAATTTCAGTCTATTATTTCCTCTTGGGCGAAACTTCGTAAAATACATTAGACATGTATATTATTATTTTTTTATATATTTTAGCTGCGCCTGCTCAGCCTGATGGAAAGCATGAGCAGATTCCAAGAGTGGTGGTCACCATCCTCAATGGGACATTGCAGCATGGTGACCCACACTATGGCCGCCTAGTGAGATGCTTTTTTATTCGCCCCGCTTAAAGGACCCGGGATCATAGTGGGAGGAAAACACGTGCGCTGGAAGTGAGTTCCAGGTTTTGACCGCTCGGCACAGAAAGTAGGAACTAAAGCGATGAGTACGAGATCGTATGTCTACCACTCTGAAGCGGTGACTTCCAAGGCCAGTACGTGTTGTTCTGTAGAGGAAGGGGGAGGGGGGACCAGTTGGAAGAGCCCGGGCGAGAAGAACCGTCTCACCTTTAGTGACACTCTCAACGTATTCTCGTGGGATGAGATCTCGACAGATATCCCTGCCCGGGATATCGAGCTATCTTTGAGGTAGTAGAGCCACGCTGATTTCAGCACGAATGGGCCGGCTCGACCGGGGCGGTACTACCCTCGCACAGAAAATCAACGTAAAATGACAGCGATCATGCTGTCGTGTTTCGGTGGTGAGTGCGAGACCGGAGGCCCAATGATGCGGAAGCATCACTAGCCCGCCATGGTGTCCGTCACCATGCTGCATTGTTGCATTGTCTGCATTCGCAGTATGGTGACCACCACTCTTGGATTCTACTCATGCTTTCCATCAGGCAGAGTAGAGTCATTTTGGCAGGGTCAAACATAAAAAAAAAAAAAAAAAAACCTTGTAATGGCATTTGAGTGTTCTGAAAAGTGGGAAGGGGAAGGAATGGAGACTTTTTGGCAGAGAACGCGCATACCTGTGTTTTCTTGGCGTTGAACTCTACCAGATTCTCACAGCCCCATTAAAAAATGCGGCCCAGAACATGTTCGAGTTGAACGACAAGCTCCTGCATATTATGTATGTATATATATATATGTATGTATGTATATTATGAATACTCGCAACCGTCAGGTGCAACTCCGTGAGTGGGGCTTTTTTAAGCTAAAAAAGTTTTTTAATCACTTCCTCCCATTTGGAAATCCTACATGGTGGATTAAACGTCAGCTGGCTGCTTAAACATGAAAAAAAAAATCTATGATTTCTTCTCAGCTTCCTGATTTCTTCTCCTTTTTCTGCAAGTGTGGCGGGCTACCACTGCCCGCCGTACCCACGAAGTCGCAGTTGATGTCGCGAGTATTCGTAATATACATTTCTAATGCATTTTACAAATTTTCTATTGGGAGGGACTTAGTTATGAAAATCTGCCACCGTCTCCTGGTCCATTAAATTTAATTTCAACAACAAATGTTGTTGTAAATTTAGATTTAGACATTGAATATACTTCAAATCCAGGTACATAGCTAACTTTATTAAACATAAACGGATTATCTAGGTCTACAACAATTAATTACATTTGCTAAGCTTGTCGTTAAATTTGATTTTCAAAGAGCTACCAACTAAAAGCTTCGCAAATATTGTAAATGTAATACAATTTTATATTAAGTCGGACTCTTGATTTTAGATAAGAAGATATATACCAAAGTGATTAGTGAATGTTGTAATACAGTTATTGTCTAGACACGCGGTAGCATGTCAAGCCAAGTTCAAGCTAACAGAAGTGGCGAGCAGCACCGTGTGCATTTGGAGCCACTTTTGACACCCTTATAACTCAAAAACTATTTCACAAAGAAATGTCAAACTTGGCTCATATATTAAGACTTACAAGATACATATGTCCTCTAAATTTCATAAACACACCTCAAAGGGCTATTTAGACATCAATGTCCAAAAATCGTAATTTTTATCACTGACACACCTGTAGGTCAAACTTCTAACCCAGTTCCGGATGACCTCGAAAGTCCAAATTAGGCGACCAGATAGGTCGCCAAAAAGTTGGATAAATACATAGAAATAAATCAGAAACTAATAAATTTTTTATAATTTTTATTTAAATTTTTACGTTAATTGATTTTATTAGGAACACTTACTTACAGTGCCTGTAATGTAAGAATCAGCAATCAAAATTGATCACAGTCTTTCTTCATGTAGATTTTAAGGTCTTCACGTGAATATCTAACGAACAGAATACCACTTAATTTATGAGGTTTAATGCTTATAAATATGAACTTATAACAAGATTTCTTATTTTATTCTTCCGATAATATGGCTTGCTGGTAGAAACTGGCCTTCGAACGTAAGAGTAATAATTGAATTGTATAATATATGAAAACCAGGCAAGTCAGACTTTAGGCTTTAATATATTATCCTAAGTTTTAAGAAGAAATAATACTTAAGTTGTTATTTATATAATGTACTTGCTAAGCTTACTTGCTAACCGCCTTCACTAACCACCGCCTTTTAAAGACATCTCACTCTCACATTGCCACTTACCATCAAGTAACCAGCAGCTCCTTTGGTTCCCCCCCCCCCCCTCTTCTCGATACCATCATAGAAAATACCAGTTCCTTTGTCTTTAGTAATAAGGCTGTTTTAACATTTGAACTGCTACATATTGTGTCCCAGTAACAAAATAGGACACAAATAAAATACATATTTCATGTGTTGACAGGCTATCTCGACAGTTGGATAACGTGTTCAACCGAATGATATTCATAGAGCTATTGTTTGTTGGGATTACTACTTGCGCTTTTAGTTTCGCTGGCGAAGTAAGTATAACAATGTAACGTAATTTTGTTTTCAAGTATCAATAACTTTCAAAAGCCGTAGTCCATGTGGTGTAATGTACCTTAGTCCGTAATACTTTAACAACACGTGAGTACGCCTTTGATACTTATTTCATGCTTTTTCAGCGTCGTTTTTTTTGGTAGTTGGGTTTTAGTTTTTACTTTTTTTCCATGTAAAAAATGAAATGTACAAGTAACGCCCTTTCCAATGACACCTAACACGACATATTTATCTAAAACTTATTTTTTAATACAATACCTTATGTCGGGTAGAGGGCGCCACATCGAGGTCAGATAATGATTAAATAATCGCTCTCTGCTAAGCTATTCATCCTACATATTGACGGGGTCAGCTTTTCTCGTCTCCTTGCTTATCTTTTCTCCATCATTCGTGACATCTTCGGAAACCTGACAACCTTTGACGTCCTTCAACACTACGTCTCACACCTTGTTACATTCAGTTTGCCTCTGGATCATCAACCGGAGATAACTATACCGATACTATGACTGATAACTATAGCGTCAAGGTTTTCACTAATGAAATGAAATCGATAAATAAACGTGTAAACTGTGTTTTGAATAGAATTTTACCACAATCTTTTTGTATATGAAAACTTTCAGCACCTATTCCGGTAAAAAATGTGTATATTTACATACATAAACTTGTGGGTTTATCCGCAAAGGGTCACGCGTAAGCGTAAACACCCAAAATTCGTTAAATATAATTTGACCCTACTTACAATTCAATTGCCATGACTTTGGACATTATAAAAAAATGATAGTTTATGGGAAAAGTAAAAGATAGGATGACAAAAATCCCAAAAAAACCTCTATCAGTAATACACCTGTCATTGTTAATACTAGTGATTTTGAGAATAAAAGTAATAGCTTAGGAAGATTAAGAACCCATACCTTGAATTGTCGACAGCCGGGGAGCTGGTGTTTCTAAACTAAAAGCTTTCCAGATGATGAAGGCATCTCGAGTCTACAAGAGCAACTCCACTATTTATACTTTAGAGGTTTGATCACATTAAAGATTGTATTTTATATATTTTCAGTTCGCACGCGGTCTTATTTACACACTGAGCAACTACGTAGCAGTAACAATTTCGCTGGTAACTGTGTTCTACGTGTGTTACTACGGCGAACTACTTACTAACGCGGTATCTATCTCTGTGACAACTTTTATTTAGGGCAACAAGAAAACACACTGCAGCGCCAGCTACCAAAGCTACATTGACCTGTAACTACTAATCCTAAATCGCGATATAGAAGTCATACGACTGTCTTTTGGACCTATCAGGCACAATAATCTTGCCTGTAAAAGGCACCTACATTTGTGTTGGAGGGCCATGGGACATGTTCTCCCCAAAATCCAATCATTCATAGAATGATTATGTTGAACTTTTTAAATATAAATATTAAACATTATAATAGCAATGAATGACTGGACACTCTAGTACAATCCTAGCAATATTAGTAGAGTAGAAAAGCCCCAAATTCTTGAAAAACTCAAAACAGTTTAACCAAGCTCATTTGAGATCCAATTCATAACTTAGGATCTTTTAGAGTATTGCTCCAGCTTAAAATATTTTGGAAATATTCTCAGATTAGTGTAGTTGTAAATAAAAAGAGCGTCTTACTAAATATAAACTCGAAAACTATATATGGGACTATGTGTTTTTAACTAGTGCATAGAACAAGCTAGATTTCTTTACTTGTATAAATATAAATCAAATATGTCAATATGTTTCAGAGCGCGCATCTGGGTACTGTGGCTTATCAGACCCAGTGGTACAAAAAGAGTAAGGAATACAAACAGGCAATATGGCTTATTATTATCACGTAATTAGTTTTCTTTTTAAAGAAGAAAGACGATGTAATGTTTCAGAAGTCCTATCTCTACATATGTTTACACACATTTCCATTTCAGATCGCAAAAACCTTGTGGCTTGACATCTCTGAAATACACTGCAGTTTCGTTAAATACATTTACTAAGGTAATAATCTATCTATTAATACGTGAAGCAAGACCTTTGTACCCATTTTTATGAAAATTAAGCGAACGGCGTAGTATGAAATTTGGCACAGTTCAAGTTTATATGGAAGGGTAGTACAAAAGCTAAAAAAAAGTTAAGGTCGAATTTTTACGTTCCAAGAATAAATAATCACCTGACACATTTCATACCAAAATCATCTAAATAAGATTAGGCAGAGCTCGTACTATGGTAACAATACTACTGATAAACATATTTATTTTATTTTAATGTGTGTGATAAATAAAAGATGCTGGTAGATAAATTATATGCCAGACACAGAACAATTGATCGTTCACGTTTCGCAATGTTTTGTTCTGGGTGACAATAGAATCACACTACATCAGTAAAACAAAAAAAAAACATAAAACATTCACCTAAACAGAAACGTCAATTGTCAATGTACATGAGTATCTTTTTATCGAGGGAGAGCCACGCTTCGGCATCGGCATGAATGGGTCGGCTCGACCGTAGCGAAACCAAGGCCTCACCGAAAACCGGTGTGAAAAGCGCTTGCGCTGTGTTTCACCGAGTGAGTGAGGATACCGGCGACTCCTACCCCCATCCCCCAAAGGCCGGCAACGCACTTGTGTCGCCTCTGGTGTTGCGGGTATATTAGGGCGGAGGTAATCGCTTAACAGGTGATACGCCTGCTCGTTTGCCCGCTATTACATAAAAAAAATACATGACGATCTGCTCCCAAAATTTAAATATAAAAAACGCTTATAAAAGAATACACAATATTCTGCCTTCCAAACTCCACACTAAAATTATGCATTTGAAATAACTCTGTATGTCTGTTAGTTCTGTTACGCTTCCACAACTAAACCACTGCACCGATTAAAATTTAGCATGGAGATACTTTTACTCTTGAGGGAGGACATAGGCTACTTTTCACCGCGACATCAGACACACAGGTATATTTGGTTATAATTACTTACTATTATCTAGAACGAATACGAAACTTTTGAGGACAAGGTTTAATTTAGGCCATTGTATTAGTACTACGCTATTTATTTTAAATTCAAATCTACGTTTTGGGTTCTCACGCGCCATATTACATACAGAGAGGTCGTAGGTCGCCCGTGAGAATGTAATAAAATTCAAAGTCGTTTTGGCTCACCTTAATTAATAATAATAATTATAGTTAAATAAAGAAAATTGGGGTTACAAATTTTGTATCTTTATATATGCTAATGTTATATTTTACTTTATGAATGACTTATTACACTAATATATAAAGGCGAAAGTTTGTGAGTGTGTGTGTTTATTACTGCTCCACGCAAAAGCTACTGGACGGATTTTGAAGAAACTTTGCAGTAATATAGTTTATACACCAGAATAACACATAGGCTACTATTTGCGATAAATCAGAATACATCCTAGTTTCTTTTATGATAACACTTTAATATTAATACGATACACGAATACCCCGAGCAATTTTATGAAATTTTCTCAGTAAATTTGGCTGACGTCATCTACCTACTATCATTTATTAATATCGCTGACTGTTCACTCTCATAATTTACGTACACCTCAATACAAAAATATTTACACGTTTATTTGCCCAAATAAATGTAATAATCTAATAATATACCATTTTTGGAAGAGATGACTCTACAAAAGACGAACTTACAAGCTTATTAAACGCTATCATTACGTCTTAACATGACACTACAATTTGCTAACGTCTAATGACGAATAGCTAAGGCTTATAAGAAAAATCAAACTTGCGGGGCAGCGCGGTGGTCATTTCGAACCCTTACTCAATAATAATTTTGTTATCTTCTCCCATTCTACCCCCTTCTCCCTTCCGATATAACTAAAAATTACATAAACCTAGAGTAATAGTGATAAATCAAAAGTGTTATAGAGTCCAAAACAAATATATATTAAAACTATACTAATATTCGTAATGCAACTGGAGTTACTGCATTAAAAACTATTTCGAATGTATTTAATGAACGTGCAAAATTTCCGGTCGTTACAAGCTACAGCTGGCGAAAATGGACCGATATTATCCTAAAGTATCTGTACTCTTCAAGAAAACAATGCAAATTTTACATGACCAAGGATAGTATGCAAATGAAGGCAAGAACACTGAGATCAATCCGATATAGTTTAACTTTCTACTATGATGTTTAGTTTAATCAGTTAAGAATCGTTTATTCGTTTCATTTTAATAATATCTCAGCAACACAACTTTATACGTTTAACAACGCTGCCAAGTTTCTCTTCAAGCAATTTCAAAGGAGTCGGTATCTGCAAAGATACACTTCATTGTAACTTATAGCGATGTAAGCCCATAAACGCGAAACGTAACGTTCGATTTTCATAGGAACATACGATTATATTTCACCGCAAATGTAATTTAACAGTAAATTCCTTGATTAGGTTACATGTGTGCGTGTGTGTGTGCGTGCATGTGCGTGTGTGTGTGTGTGCGTGTATGTGTGTGCGTGCATGTGCGCGTGTGTGTATGTGAGTGTGTGTGTGAAATCTCTTGACCTATTTATATTTCACTGTTTATTTGTTAACTAATAAATTTAAATGTTTAATATTTCCAGGTAGTGAGTACCACTTGGTCCTACTTCTCTTTGATGAACAGCATATACACCAAAGATGAACAAAAATAAATTAAAATAATTTGAAATAGTTTTATCAATGACAGATCTCGTAGCTCGTAGTGTAGATAATAGTAATATTTCATTCATAAGTAAATCTTATATCGATGGAAATAAAGATGTTTTAGCCAATGGCGTCTTTAATAAAAACAACTCCATAATGAACCCAGCTGTTTCTGTTACAGACATATACATAAGTATTAGAAACTTTTGTTTATAGAATAAACATAGATATCTAAATATAGCGTTTAAATAGATATTACCTACAAAACCTTTGATTTGCCTGACATTCACACATTTAGTATGAATTAAATATGTAATACAGCTAATTTGTTTTTTATTAATGTTATCATTGAGGTTTCAAAGTTTTGAAAATTGGTTGATGTGCTTCCAAAAACAATATTGATATTTTGATTGTATTGTATTTCATAAAATAATATTGGGAACGAGCACGACAATAGCGTCATCTCGCAAACGCAACTTTCGGGGCGTTTGTCAAACAGTGAATAAATAAATAAAAATAAAATAAAATAGCCCTTTATTTCTTGCATTTTTTTTAACAGTTTTAACTTAAGTCTATTCAGTTGATCTTTTAATATTTTTTCTATTCTACTATACTATAGGTATTAAACATTTTTTATTGAGAAAATCACTGACATCAATTTCTATTTCCTACTAGTATCCATCTAGTTTCTGTTCTGCAAGAACTCTTGGTCTGGTAAAGGCCTCCTCCAAAAATGCACATTTTTCCCGGTCTTTTGCTGTTTGGATCCAGTTTAGGCCTGCAATTTTCACAATCTCGTTTTCCCATCGTGTCAGTGGTCTTCCTCTGCATCGTTTTACCTGCGGCCCTTTCTACATTGTTGTTTTAACAGTCCACCTCTGATCTGTAAGCCTCACGACGTGTCCCGAATAACAAGTTATTATTTTATCTATCTTATTATCTTTATATATATAATTCTTCTGTGAGTGTGTATGTCACTGATCTACTCTCAAACGACTGGACCGATTTTGATGAAATTTTTTTTGTGTGTTCAAGGGGATCTGGGAATGGTTTAGATTCACAATTTTGTCCGCTGGACAATGTTTTTTTAATTAATTTTTAATTTATTAGTAGTTATGGCAAAACGACGTTTGCCGGGACAGCTAGTCTATATATATAAAAGAGGTAGGTGACTGACTGACATATCCAGAAATCAACGCACAGCCCAAACCGCTAAACCTAGAATCCTGAAATTTTGCAATTTTATGTAGGTTCCCCCTAAGGGGATAAATCAGGGGACGAAGGTTTTGCGTGAGCGAAACCGTGTGAAAAAGCTAGTTTTATATATAACTAGCTGCAACGGCAAACGTTGCTTAGCCGTAAAAAAAATTGGTGTTTGAGAAATAAATAGTAGCCGATTCTCAGACCTACTGATTATGCGTATAAAATTTCATAAAAATCGCTCAAGCTGTTTCGGAAGAGATGGTAACTAACACTGTGACACAAGAATTTTATATATTGGATAAAGTAAATAAACGATATATAGAAAGACTATAAATAGTACTTTGAGAGGCATTTGTTCCAAAATTAACAGGTAAAACGGATGTTATTATAAAAACTGGTTTTAAGGATGTATAACACAAAATAAGTTACGAACCCCAAACTATGCGGCAATGAAATAAATGTGGTTCTACGTTTTTCTATGCAGAACATGTCTGTCATGTGTCTGCTTTCAATATACTTTAGACAACATAACTCGGACTTACTTGTACGTCTGATTTTTTACCTCCAAAGAAATGTTTACTGCAAATTTTGTCGTCGGTTGTGGATCTGCTTTCAATATACTTTAGACAACATAACTCGGACTTACTTGTGCGTCTGATTTTTTAACTCCAAAGAAATGTTTACTGCAAATTTTGTCGTCGGTTGTGGATTTTAGGAACATGCAAAAAATGCACACTAAGAAACCCAGACTCAGTACAGTCACACAAAGTGCTATCCCATGTGGGATTTGAAACCTCAACACCTTAGCACAGAAGGAATGGGCGTGGCGACAGCTTAAATCACTACTCCATCCATGCAGTCATATGGTCAATCATCATTTTAACCTCAGTCATGTGCGAGTTGTATTATCTAAAAGATTAGTTAAAGAACAGACGTAAAAAGGTATCAAAAATATACGAACTATAGAAAAACAAAGGCGTTAGGGCAGTCACGTAGAAAGGAAAAGATTTTTGTGAACAAAACTCGTTCGGCCGTAAAACATAATTTTCATACTACATCTGTGTTTGTTCCACTTATGGATGTTATAAAAACATGTCGACAGAGCATGTTGCGTGATAATGTGCGAGAACTAGAGCGTGTTCTGTTCATAAACGCAGAACTATTGATAGTCGATTATTCGATTATTACTAGAATATTACGAAGACACGATTTTAGTCATACACTACCTAGAACTGAATAGGCCAATGCTAGACATTAGCGGTTTATTAGAGGCTGTTGATGTAATGTGTGATGATGTAGATAGACGTCATCTTTGAAAGAAGGTTTTTGCCAACTATACCAAGCTAGCCAGACGCGTTAGTATAGGGTTCGTTTCAAGTCTTTTCCATCTCTTTATAGTGTTATTGTCCTAGAGAGATTGCTCCCTTAGTTGCCTCTTACGACGCCCATGGATTAAACAGGTGGGTTGATATTGCATTTTCTTAACTTATCACCAAGAGGAAAGGAATAATTAATTATCAATCTTTAATGGAATTAGAAAAAAATAAGAATTACGACATAAAAAAATTGGTTGTCTGTGTGGGGGACAGGTGTGTCATGTCCCACCAACACAAAGGGAGGATCCTCCGACCAGGCAAGGTGATCATGCCTGGTGGGCCACTGCCCAACGGTTGATGTTGGGATGTTGTATATATGCTAATTGGCGCAAGAACTTCTATTGCGCGATTCAGGATTGGTAATTACTCCGTGTTGTGCATTACTTCGTAGTTCAGTGTAACTGCGGTAGATGGCGCTGTCATATGTTCTTGTTGCCGCTGTATGTGGAGGTCGCCACAGTCTGTAAAGTCGGTTTACGGACTATAGTTTAACGTGAAAACGTCATAACAAAACATTGATGAAATGATACTGTGATGAGAGATAGATGCGGCGCTCTCACAGTATCTCCTAACCCAGTACCTCCTGTTACGTTTTATCTTTTCATTTTCTTTAATTCTTTTATAATTAAGAATTGCGGGCGAGACTTGCTAAATGTAGCCACAGTCTCCTTTGTTGAACAGCCATCTTTTGGCTCGGTGAATACTGAACGGCGAGCCAAAAGATGCGTCACTCGATAGATGAATGTTGAATGTGTGGACGAAAGCTCATGCCGTAGTTTTTACTCGACATGTTAGCTCGATCGAGTAAAACCGTACGTAAGTACTTGATTTTAGACGTTGTCACTTCAAAAACTATACTTTTGTTACCTTGGTACTCATAGCACGCTGGCAATATCAGCACTGTAACGTAACACACAGGTTACTTTTTTTGTACAATACACGCTTCCAAATATACCGATTAACCACATGAAATACACATTTTTAATGATTCATCATTACCATCATCATCAGCCTATCGCAATCCACTGCTGGACATAGGCCTCTCTAATTTCCCACCACTTAGTTCCATCCTCAGCTTCTCGCATTCAGCTCCTGCCAGCCGTCTTGCGCAAATAATCACTCCACCTGGCCTGAATACATCCTACACAACTTTTACGAGACGCGGTCTCCACTCAAGAACCCGTTTACCAGATTGTTATCGGTTCCACGGCAAATATGGCCAGCCCACTGCCACTTCAGCTTGCTAATCCTATGGGCTATGTCGATAACTTTGGTTCTCCGCCGGATCACCTCATTCATTTTTAATGATTAATTAGCATTATTTGTAAACCCATGCCTCGAAATATATAAAGAAATGAATTCTTAAATCCCTTTTCATTCTACAACGATTGAACGATAAATCTACATACCACGTTTCCCACCAATAAGTATAGCAATATCTATTATTGTAATAGGCAACCGTTCCACACTTACCAAGGGTCCGCAGAAATCGATGGTAAACTTCGCGATATAGCCTCTTCAGCCCTATTTACATAACGGATCGGAAAGGTCACAAATGGCCTGAACCATTCATCATTCGAACGTCACTCAAATTTACCAGCATTATATGTAAATAACGCTATATCCTTGTGAAGAAAACTAACGTTTACCTAACCTATATCAATTTGGTTACGCACCGAATGAAATAGACATCTTTATGGAAAAACCTTTTTGTAAATCTACTAAAGGAAACTTGCAAGTTTACGTCCGCAGTTCGGTTTCTGTCCGTCTGCCTTAAAATTATGCTCGATCAACGTATTTTTATCCTTTATAATAATAAAGATATGATACTGAAGTTGCTTTGAGTTTGTTAGGTAAAGTTCTTTTAGGCTGTTTGTAGAAACGGATACAGTATTAAAATGATTTAGAGTTATCTTTACTAGTTTTAGTAAAAACATAGCTGACCCGGCGAACTTCGTACCACCATATTTACCACAAGTTTCCCACAGGCAGTGTACTGTCCCGGATAAAAAAAATAGACTTTTCCCGTTATCTTTTGTTTGTTCTTGTAAACAACCTTGTCCTAACAATAACGAACACATAAAAAAAATATATTTAATTTGGTGCAGCCGGTCGGAAGTTATGAGTGTAGATATATACATTTATGTATAAAATTACCACATTAAGAAACTTTCTGAAAACGAAAACAAATAGTGTTATAAATCATAGTTATAGTTTAGTTTTAAGTCGTCGTCAAACATCCGCTACTGAGCCAATATGCAAAGATAATTCTTTTTTGTTTATTAAATTCTATAAACTTTTAGATGTTACTTTCGAGCCCCTTCTATTTTACGTTTCAAATCTCTCTATGACTGCAAGAGTAATCCGATCAAAATAATAAATAAGATCACAGTACTTTTGGAATAATTTTACATACGAAAGTTAACAATGTTTGAACAACGTCAAAGCTTTATTACTTACTTCATTACAAAATATAGAACAACATAAATGAAGCACCTCTGTTACTTACATGGAGAACTTTAGTTAAAGCAAGAAAGGTTGGCGTGAAACTTTAACACATTTATTGCCATGACGCTGTGTAGTGTATGCATCTTGAATGATGTGAAATTTTGTCATAAACATTTGTGTAACTACTGTTTAGAAGAGGATATCTATACAAATAAATAAAATTGGAGTGTTTGTTTGTAATATTAAAATAACCGCTTTTTACTAAATGCAAATGTATGCATACACGGTACATATGGCAAAAATGTAGTTAAAAAAAAAAAATTGTCTGTCTGTCTGTTTGTTCCGGGTAATCTCTGGAACGGCTGGACCGATTTTGACGGGACTTTCACTGGCAGGTAGCTGATGATCCAGAGAGTAACTTAGGCTACTTTTTTTAGACTAACTTTGTCCCGCGGTACGACGATAACCGCGGGTAATACCGCGGGGTTCAGCTAGTTAATAATATAACGGTACAACAATGAAAGTTATATGTTACTAGCTGACCGGGCAAACGTTATTTTGCCTTAAAAAAATATTAAGGATGGGTCACCCTTACCATTTAGGGATATGGAAAATAGATGTTGGCCGATTCTCAGACCTACTGAATATGCATATAAAATTTCATAAAAATCGGTCAAGCCCGTTCGGAGGAGTATGGTTATTAACACTGTGACACGAGAATTTTATATTTAGTACACAAGTATTTCTATCATAGAATGACTCAAAAAAATTGTAAGACAATTCTTAAGTGCCATTAACAATTCGAAGCAAGCTATTGCGACTTGTGCTTATTAAATTAGTAGTACATACATGCACTCACAGCTATACTCCCGAAAAGGGAAGCAGAAGCGAATTGTTTTAAGGTTCACATACACATCAACCTCCACCGTGGGAGAGCCACGCTTCAGCATGAATGGGGCCGGCTTGACCGGAGTGATACATCTCACAGAAAAACACCAGTTTTCTGTTTCATCCCCATTTTGTCTTGCAGAGATATAGGTATAATGTATACAGGGTATATGACAACCGTTTCTCCACACTTATCAACTACCTTATTTCATAACTCTGCATTGAGTAAGCCAATAGCTCTCAACCAGCCACTTTAAGGATGAAGTGGTAAAATTGGTATAGGAACACCCAACGATGCAGGAGGCCGCCATTGTAAGGCCGACTCAGTAATGAATTGATATAATAATTCCGAGGTAGTAGAGCCACGCTGATTTCAGCACGAACGGGCCGGCTCGACCGGGGCGGTACTACCCTCGCACAGAAAATCAACGTAAAATGACAGCGGAGACCCAATGATGCAGAAGCACCACTAGCCCGCCATGGTGTGGGTCACCATGCTGCATTGTTGCATTGTCTGCATTCGCAGTATGGTCACCACCACTTTTGGATTCTGCTTATACTTTCCATCGGGCAGACTTGAGTCATTTTGGCATGACCAAACATGAAAAAAAACATTTTACTTAATTCATAGCCAAACTGAATGATTTAACGAGTAACGAATATAGTTACGAATATAGTTTATAGATTAATAAAAGTTTAAATGCCAATTTACTAAACTATAAGTATATGTATAGCATGCCAGTACTATGCTACAATGTATTCCAGTACAAACGAATGAGTTTTCCAATCGACTTAAATTCATATTTGTATCAGCCTTTAGTTTTCATTAACAATACGTGTATTTCGCAGACCACAGATGGGTTTTATCTGTGTTTCCGTACAAATATTTCTGTACATTATCTTTTTAATTGTCGATTTGTTTCAATATTACTTTACAGTGGTTTTAGCTTGAAAATGAGGTCACAGTGGTTTGCAACTTTAGATTAGGGTTACTGCTCTTAGTATTATCTAACTTCTCCACGTAAGAAATACTTATAATATTTGTTTTAGTAAGCTATCCTTACACGAATGACTTTAAAAATTAGAATAATTTAAGAAATATATATAAAGATAACTTACTGCTAATTAAACATGAACTTAAAAAAAAATACATTCGAATGCTCAATTTTCTAGTGTTCGGATCCCATTTTAATAACTGCCAATTCTGTATCTCGTTTATACTGTCACTAGCCGACCCACGCAACCTCGTTTGCGTCTATTATTTGCGCGTAGTGATATTTTTAGCCCGTTTTTGTAACATTCTTCATTTTCGCTCCGCTCCTGTAAGTCTTAGCGTGATGATATATAGCCTATAGCCTTTCTCGATAAATGGGCTATCTCACACTGAAAGAAATTTTCAAATCGAATCAGCGGTTCCTGAGATTAGCGTGTTCAAACAAACTCTTCAGCTTTATATATTAGTATGGATTATTCGCCAACTTCAAAATGCTCTACAAACATAAGAAAAAGATTATCTTTCCTGACGCCTATAATCAATCAGGTATCTATAATACATATTTATATATATGCCTGTAGATCAACAACCCTTTTGTCTATATATCACTTTGATTATACTTAGAATAAATACAATTTGATAACAGTCCCTCGCATAGCTTACTGCACATATCATTGTGCAGAAGTTCAATATCTTTTCACTCGTTTTTTCGCTTAGTTTCTACCTTTAAAAATACATAAACTACTTGTAGCGATTCACGTCTCTACTCGAAAGACTTACAAATTGAATCTGCACTCCGCATTGATTTGAATTCAACATCCAACTTGAAAATTGAATTTGTTTTCAGCGATTTTAAAAACAAGAAAACATGTGTGCGAAATAATCTTCAGATGTTTCTGCTCCATCAAAATGTTTTAGTTAACTTTGAATTGAGGTACATTTTTATGTAGTTTCTTTTACACGGTTGGAATTAACATGAACTAATAAATAAATTCATTCGTGCTGTCGTGTTTCTTTGGTAAGAGCGAGACCGATTGGCTAATGATGCAGAAGAATCTCAATAGGATACTATAGTGTGGGTCACCATGCTGCGTTGTTGTATTGTCTGCGTTCTCATGAAAACGGTGGCAGAGTAAAGTCACTTTGGCAGATTCATATAAAAAACTGATAGCTTAAACTATATAGCTTTCACATACCCTAAAAAATATTATTACATTTCTTCATTCTGGCGATCTCAGCTTTGATAAAATAAGACGAATACAAAGTATAAATAGAATATTCTTGAAGGAAACAGGTTCTTTTCAATCATTTCTGTAACTAAACCTACCAATTTAGTTGAGTGCTATATGTGCGACATATTTAATGTTTTTGGATGTATAGAAGAAAAAATACGTAGACCTGTAACTTTGACCTTTAACAGTTGACTGTGATGAAACAAATCATTATCCTCTTCACTATTTTCAATCCTGGATCTCTTGTTAAAAAAATTTACTACTCGGTGGCCCAGTGGCAGCAATTGCGGTACTGGTACTGGTTCCGGGTTCCCTGGTCGGACCAAAATAAATATATAATCTGCAAAAAAATGTTTCGGAGTTTGAGGTTTTTAATGCGTTTATTTACAAAAATAAATATAGATATTCTGTCAGCCAATCTAGCTGTCATAGTAGCTCTACTTAAATTGAGTGTCAGATATCCGAAGTATTTATTTATTTGTCCGAAATATTTAACTCTCAAGGGACCTAATTCTACTTGGCTGTTTCTCGAAAAGTACTTGCGGTGTCCAAAATATTTGCTTAGTTTTGTTGTGTATTCTGATACTCTAAATTTATTTTAGTTTCTTTATTTTAATTATTGCACTTTAATACAAATATTATAGAAATCACAATTGATTTTAAAAACTTTTATTTTAAAATTTTTAAAACAGGTAACTTTCTATTGTACTTTCTTTAAGGACTATCTTTATAGCCCGACTGTAAACATAAATAAGTATATTTGTAGGTGTGTATTGAACACGTCTGTCGCTCACAATACAAAACGATTATACCGATATTGAAAGCTAGTTAATTAATACTGGCTGGGATATCTCATAACTAAGTTGTCATCGGCACCCATGACCTACATTGATATCGTTAGCGGAACTAAATAAGCTGGGAGAAATATCTGAGATATAGATCTGTTTAGGTATCCAAATAGCAGTACAAACCTGGCAAAGGCACTTGCCCAAAACATTTTTTAAACCACAAATATTTAAAAATCAATATAATCTATACAAATAAATAAAATTGGAGTGTCTGTTTGTAATATTAAAATAACAGCTTTTCAATCAATGCATATGTATGTTTACACGATACACATACCAAAAATGTAGTTAAAAAAATTTTTGTCTGTCTGTCTGTCTGTCTGTCTGTTTGTTCCGGGTAATCTCTGGAACGGCTGGACGGATTTTGACGGGACTTTCACTGGTAGGTAGCTGATGATCCAGGGAGTAACTTAGGCTACTTTTTTTAGACTAACTTTGTCCCGCGGGGTTCAGCTAGTTTTCAATATAATTACTCGTATATAACGTAGATATTATTTTGAATTTCTTTAAACTTATATAAGAAATAGATATTTTATGTCTCTTTCTAACTGTCTCGTTGGTCTAGGGCTAGCGTATGCGACTGCCGTATCAGGTACAATTCCCAGGCGAATTGGCCAAAAAGTGTTATTGAGTTTTTCTTACAAGAAATTCTGAGAAACGGCCCGCAGTGTCGAGATTAGCGATGTTCGACGCCGTGCCTCGGAGAGCATGTTAAACCGTCCCGGTCCCAGTTCATCCATGGTAATTGTTATTGGGAAGTCAGTACACAAACATATTAACAACTAGTTTAACATTCGAAATCAGTTTGCCCTCAGGGTTTCGGAGGTTTGATGCCAGTCGCTCCGTGGAAAATTGATATTTGGGTAAAACCAGTTGAATTTGTAGCTGATCAGAAATAATAATAATAAAGGCGAGTTTATATCACTTTCTTTAACTGTTTCTTTGTCTGATGTTGATTGCTGATCTTACGAGTTAACCACTCAATCGATTATCATTGAGTTTTGCACAAATATTTTTAAAGACACATATATACCAGGAAAAAGTATCTACTGTTGGTGAGGGTTAGCATTCATATTTTACGGGAGTGTAGCCAACTAAGTACTAGTGGTTAGTGGCTGTGCAATGCAAAATTCACTCTAAACCCACATGTCCGTGCAATTCTCTGGATAGAAACTACACCAAATTCACCAGTACCGCAAACGTTCATACATAATTACTTCGGAACTTCTCACAACTTATATCGGTCAGTCGATACTCGTTAGTTTCGATACCACACACCGCTCCGCTCTGCTAGGTATTGCATGTGAAAACGATAGTACTTTCATTAGCAGTTATGCATGTATGATGTACGTAACTTTCATCTTTGCTGCAGCTCGGTTCCATTGTAGATATTATCTACATTTTGTTTAACTGCATGAAGATTGTTGACGAATGCACTACATATGAAATATCTAATCAGATTTTTCTTAAAATTGTAGGTTTTACAATTCCCCGCTGAATTAACTATTGGTTTCAACGAATAAAGAATAATATGTATGATACTAGTTGCAAAAGCTACATTGTACACCAAGAAAGAATAGATAGTTTCAGACTTCTATCATCAATAGTATGTGAGGAATACTGTGCACAGAACAACGGCCTTGCGAATATGACGAAACTATAAGGATTCCAATTTTGCTATTTTTTTATTTTATTTATTTATTTATTTATTCTTCCTGCAATTACATTGCATAAGGCGGACTTAATGCCCTAGGTATTATCTTCCAGTCGACCTTTGGGTGGTGCAGAGCTGTGTGTAGCAGGTGTATTATTGAAATAAGTGAGAATGAATTATTGTTCGTTTTGCGTGAAGCTGTTTTTATTATAACATAAGTATTATAAATACATTCTTCATATACATACATATTTGTTATTTGTTGCTATCTTAGCAACGGAACATTAAATAATCTAAAAACCTTAACACACTTTTTTTATGTGACCTAACAAAGTGAATCTACTCTGCCTGGTGGAAAGCATAATCAAAATTCAAAAATGGTGGTCACCATACTCATTGCAAATGCAGACAATGCAACAATTCAGTCTGGTGACCCACACCTTGGCGGCTTAGTGATGCTTCTGCATCATTGGGTCTCTGGTCTCGCACTCACGAACGTACCACAAAAGCATAAATGCTGTCATTTTAGGTTGATCTCCTGTGCGAGTGTAGTACCGCCCCGGTCGAGCCGGCCCGTTCATACTCAAATCAGCATGGCTGTACTACCTGTAAAATGTATATTGAAAACAATAATACTAAGCCCGATAATAAACGCCCATTTTATTTTTACAAGAGTCAATACAATGCAGTGAACCAGTTCAGAATACTAAATAGAAGTATTAGTCGAAGAATACACATACAAAGATCAAACCGCTAAAGGCAATATCGATGTTAAACTTTCAACGAACTACGTAAGTGTAGGTTGTCAGAGGCAGACACGTTAGCAACTTTGTGTAACAGTATAACAGATAGTTTGTTGTCTCTGGCTTCGCTGGCCATTCTACTTATACATTCGGGCTTCATTACTCTGATATAGTTTAAAGTTTCATCTCGATTATGCAGAGAAGGGATGAAGTAGTTTTTATTGGATAAAGTTACAAGGCTTCCTGTAGGTTGATGGGTACTTAAGTGAATATTAATAGCGCATTTGTTTCGTACTTTTGTATTGTGTTCCTAATATTCTACTTACATTTTTACAGGTTTTCGCACAGACTAATAAAAAGAAAAAAATGTGCCGGACGAAATAAAATAAGTCATCGAACCGTTAGTGTCACGGAAAGATTTATTAAAACTTCAAGAGCTGCTAGTCCGTGTACATCTGACGTGTATTTTGAGAAGTACCAGGACGGGGACATCAAATTAATCTATGAGTACTTTTACAGTTCGTGAACTTCGGACGTACATGTCAGGAGGGCCATCTCTACAACAGTGACACCACAGCCTCGCGTAACGTTTATTTCATTCCTTTTTACTAAGCGATGTTACCAAGCATAATTCCTCTTACCTCAGTCTGGGAGGAGGAAGCACTCAAAAGCACTACAACACACTTGTGTCTCTTGAGTACTTGTATACACGTGTACATTTATGACGCGTACCACCACGTCTCGTAATCCCATGTCCTCATAAAACCATTAAAATAAATCTAAAACATTTTAATAACAATAATATATTCAACTAACAACAGCTTAAATTATAAGACACAGCATTTTCAGATACAGCTTAACAAAGAACAGTTCAGTAAAAATCAACGTCTAAACTAGGTAACTACATATCTCTATTTGAAACAACAAGGTATGTATTTTTTTATATGTATGTTCATCCATTGCATTGTGTATGTACAAGACGGATAAATGTTTATATTAGAAATCTAAGTAAAGTAAGCCGAGTATCGAACCAAATGGCATGCAATTGGAGAGTCCTATTCCCAACAGTGAATTGCTAGGTTAGGCTATAGGTTAATAGTGATGATAAAGTAAAAAAATATATAAAAAATAAAGCATTGTAGAGTGTAGATAAACATTACCTAACATATTTCTGCTGCAACACACATTTATGTAATAACATAGCCCGAAGCTAATAAGCAATGTGTTCAGATTTTCTTCGTCTAATATAATAAACGAACGTATATAATTCAATAAGTCGCCGTCTACGTCTGATGTTATTATTACAGCTAAATATAATATTTTCAATCATCGTCTGAGACGCTTCCTGATGTGTTGAGTGGGACGCTCACTGACACGCCCCTGGAGCGAGGCACTCAAGAAGAAATTGTAAAGAGAGGTTATTTACAGTTATATTCAATCAGTGTCATATCGTCTGATTTAACCTACCCAGATAAGGAAAATTTCCTTCATTCACATGATGTCAACTCTTTTTAAGGGACTGGACGACACGAAGAACACGTTTTGAGATATTAATACACTATAGACCTTATCAACTACGAAATAATATCCAAAGGTAAGTTAATGGATATATTGATTGTACATCACGTCACCTCATGTCTCGGTGTGATCTAAAGAACAAAAAATATTACCAGAAATGTCAAGCCGTCCTAAAAGTTTTCAAGGTAACAGTAACAGTAAAAAGTAGTAGAGCCACGCTGATTTCAGCACGAACGGGCCGGCTCGACCGGGGCGGTACTACCCTCGCACAGAAAATCAACGTAAAATGACAGCGATCATGCTGTCGTGTTTCGTTGGTGAGTGCGAGACCGGAGGCCCAATGATGCGAAAGCATCACTAGCCCGCCATGGTGTGGGTCACCATGCTGCATTGTTGCATTGTCTGCGTTCGCAGTATGGTGACCATCACTCTTGGATTCTGCTTATGCTTTCCATCAGGCAGAGTAGAGTCATTATGGCAGGGTCAAACATAAAAAAAATAAAAAAATACGTCACTTTGTGTAATGCTCTAAAATATTATATTTTCTGTCGGTCCACGAGTTCCACCACCGGCACCACTCTTATTCATCCCACGTGTGTCGTTAGCGCTGACTACGGGAACAAACTTTGCAGGACAATTTACAGCACGGCAAAGAGATGGAAAACGAAACAAATCCCTTAAAAACCTACCTGATCAGCATGGTATTACCTCTTTTCTAAAAAGAATTACATGTCCAGTATTGAAATATTTTTTGCTGCGTTAGCTGATGCTCCCTATGAAAATGGTACAACACTATTAAAGATTTTCGCCCATCAAAGTATTCATTAACATACATTCATCACAATAATAATATATTCCTAACAAATACATAATTATTTTCCCGTATACCAAGCATTGTTTATTGTACATTTATGCCCACTTGACTCAGGTAAGAGCTTACTGAGTGGAATTAAGTATACTACTGATTGATTCAAATGAAATTCTGGTAACTGATTATATTGAGAGCGGAATTAAACAATTTAAAACATTTAAATTCATTGGTTAATTATCGAAAAATACTTTATTACAATGATGCAGTAAGTTATGGTTCATTGTATAAGTGTATTGAATTAAATAAAGTCTCAGAATATCTTAATTTTTTAACCGGCACCCGTATTTAAATACCTAATTGCTGTGATAGAAAATTTATTCATAAAAAATGACCTATCTTTAAAATAAGCAACAAACGGCCAAGTAAACGTTCGGCGTGAATGATTATTTTGTATAGGATAAAATTTTATTTTAATTATTTCTTCCTCCGATGTTTTCACAATTTTCTCACGACTTAAACTTTTCCTGGACTACCACAAATATTTCAAGGAAAAAATTTGCCGATTCGGTGCAGCCATTCTTGAGTTTTATAAGATTTATTATATAAGACTATAATTGAGTGTGGTTTTACAATTATGTCATTCAATTTAAGAGAACTATTATGCACGAATGGAAAGATCATAAAAATAGTTTTTTATTTTGTAAACTTACACAAGCGTCGGGAAGAAACTTAAATATGAAATTCGCTGAAGTCTTCATTAGGAAGAGAAAAATATTTTCTTCATAATCACAAGAAACTTGAACTAGGTTGGTAATCAACAGGTATTCAGAATTTTAATGCCGTCATAGAAACTTGAACTGATTTCGGGCAAATAAATATATTTTAGAAAACAGTTTACTCTGCTAGTACCAAAATATATAAAAAAATATTATTATTATTACTGATTAATCTTATGAAGTGCAGTTATTAATCTTGAAAAGTCATCCTAATTTCTTAATGTGGTGTGTCACGTCCATCAGATACTTATGAATATCTAAATAAAGATATGATTGATTAGTCTGGTAATTAAGTATTACAAGTAAAATTAAAAAACTGACTTTGTCAAAATCTGCCATCTTTTATTTTTTTTTACTTTGTTTTTTTTTTATTTTTATGTCTCCAGTGTCACTCTCACGGCTAAGACGAATCTATTGACATCACTCACATAAAAATGCGACAAGCCATTTAGGCTGTAGGGCGTGCCAAAGAAATATACATACACACACACACACTTGAAACATAACATTCTTTCGCTGTTGGATAAAAATATCTATATAATTTGGTTTAAGTTTTAATACCCAAATTTGTTGGTTTTATTTATCAGCTACAATTAACTGTTTTGAATGTCTTGTTTACTTTGTTGACCACTGTAACTTGAACTACGATCGCAGTTCACTTCTGGACATAGGCCTCTCAATTTCATATATATATGCAATTTATTTCGATCCGATCAATTTTGTACCTTTATGCCACAAAATTAACTCTATGATAAGATCTAACACAGAACGCCATCTACAGTACCAAGCTAGGCAGAGCTTGTGTTATGGGTAGTAGACAACTGATACAAATACATATGTACTTCTTTTTGCACCATATTTCTTTAGCAACAAAATGTTTATAGAACTGTTATCGTACTACTACGTAAAAAGTTTTACATGCCTCCCTATTACTACTATAATCGACTATTATGATGAGGCGATTGGCACTTCATTCATTAAAATATATTCAGTAGTTTAGACGCTACGATGGAACATACATAGGCTCCCACAACTACATATTTACCTTCCTTTGAGCTTTGCCATACTTGGGTAAAAAAGCACAGTGAATTTACCTCACGTTTGTCATTGATATGCAATGAAACTTGGTTTATGTAAACTGTAATAACTATATTTCATACTCATACATATTACTAACAAGTAAAGTTTTATCAAAATAAAAAACCGACTTCAAGAACTACCAAATGGATCGATTTCTCTTGGATGTCATCATCATATCTAAGTGTCCTTATCATGGTACCAACGTTGGTACATCTCCTTTTTTGAAGCCGGTTAAAAACAACTGACAAGATACATATTAACTCATTCCATCCATAAGGAAACCTATAAACATAGCCAAAAACTATACGACATCCATCAGGTCACCAACACCATTCCGTTAAATAAACAGTTATTAATTACTAATTAAATAAACTATTCAAAGAACCTTCTTACTCCGGTGAATATAGAAGAAAAAATATTTCGCTTCTTGAAAGGAATCTGCAAGAGAGAAATTGAATATTAACCTTTCTATGGACTACCTTAACATTTATTCCTTTATATTAATAAGGTAATATATTTACGCTTAGAAATATTAGTTGCTAAGAAAATGTTCCAAAGCCGCTTGAGGTGAAGTATTTACCCTCTTTTTCAGAAGCGATACTCGGGATACTCTCTAGAATTAGGTTACCGTACTAATATAAGTTTAATATTTAACATTTGATCTTATCTTTCCAATCCATATTAATTATATAAATTCGAAACTACCACGGTCTGTCTGTCTCTCTGACACTCTTTCACATCTAAACCGCAGCACCGATTTCGATGAAAATTGGGTTTGAGATACTTTGATTCTTGAGGAAGGATTTCTCATAACTGACATACAACCAGGTGGAGCTACAAGCAGCTCTATAATTCTATTTCGTCAATAGATTGAAAGTCTCATTATACATTGAGGAACAAAATTTTTTATTGCTCTTTTCCAAGCAAATGAGCAATAAGAGCAATGAGTTACTTTACTGTAGACTATAGTAAAAATGTATTCTTGATACTTCTAATTTAACTTGGATGAATGCCGGAACGCTGTGTAACTTTTTAAGTAAACCGATTGTATAAAATTGATTTAAAATATATCGCGTAACATGTAAACAGATACAATAATACACCTCTTCAATTGAATAAAACAATTAATGACTAAGCGATGTTAAGTTGTAGTCATTATGTAAATTAATAAAACTAAATTTTAAAATAATAAACTCTATAGAATTCCCGACGCTTAAACTTTATCGGTACCGCTCAAGAGGTAATCTACGATTGAATTAGTAAATTTACTCTAAACCTATGTAAATATATTATCACGACGGCGTTGCAATAGGAACAGCGCTAGACTGGGCGGTGCTTATTAACCTTTCATATCCGAATAATCTCTCGGTCTCGATGTAGTAGAAAGTACCAAATCAAATTAAGGTTTTTCTCTAACGCTGACATCTTGAGTAATTGAGAGAGGAGAGGTAACGATAAAGTAAATGTCTACATACAATCCATTCTATGTAAAGGACAGTATGAGCAGAGTATTCAGTTTAGGAAGTTTTGATATAATCGCTTTTTATATACCTACGTTTTCACCTTTTTATACACTTCTACCTATTTTCATATATTTCATCAGGTATATCTACGAGTAGTACGTGAATGAAACCAAATTATTGTTTTTAAAATTACGGGTAAGTACATATTTCTTAATATATATATTGTTTCAGAACTATATACTCTATCCTAAATGTGATTAATTACTAGAAAACTTACAATATTGGTCGTAAAGGTTAACACTGAATCGGTACTGATAGAAAAAAACATTTACTTAAAAAAATTGGTTGTCCTTAAAGTCACAGGAACAATGAGCGTAACGGGACAATGAGTCTTCCTTTTTCGTGCATGCAGCCGCCGTTCATCAATGTAAATGTTCGAAATGTATTGTTATGTAGTGTACCATACATGTATATTGTGTTTGTGTGGTATATTAATTTCTCTCAAATAATAAAATTGATATATTTATAAAAACTCAATGCAATGTACAAATTGTACAGTCAGCTACTACTGTTTCTCTGAAAGATTTGATCCTTTCCAAGGTTGCCTGGAAGAAATAAGTTTTTGCAATAAGGCCGCCCTTTGTACACTAAACATATACATATATCTGACACGTTATGTACTATATATATATATATACTCTTTTAACTCAGTAATATGATGTGCGAAAAAGAAGTTTTCTAACTTTCTATCTACACGGATGTGTATGAATGTGACAAGAACATTTTTAATACATGCTTTACACAAAAGCATACAGTTTATTTCTAATCTATTCTTAAAGTTGAATATTTAGCGCTAAATTTAATTATAAATATAATATTTTAATCAAATCGTGTAATAAAAAGCCACAGTTGATACGTTTTATTTATTCAATTTAAACTCTATTTAGTTATGAAAAGCTCATAAAATATCATTCATGAATACAAAATCCACCACAAAATATAATATGTAAATCCAACAATGATAAAATGACGTGAAAAACCACTAATCCATGTAATACTTTAAATTATTCCTGTAACAATTTATAAGCCATACCACTGGACAATAAAACCATAATTCGTGTCAACCATATACCAATTTAATAGCTGAAAAAGCACTGAAAACAACAATTACACTTGCAAAGGCTATACTGACTGTTGCATTTAAATAACCAATAAATTAAGAGCCGTACGGTAAACTGGTGTGCTCTCTATTAATCCAATATTGTAAGAACTGAAGGGGATGGGGTAGTCCAAGTTAAATTGGGACAGGTGTCTCAATTCAGTGTAGTGGGTAGCCAATTAAACAAACGGTTGAAAGTTGTAATGAGATCCGAGGAGAATTGGACAGTCAAAATGTTCCGGACAATAATGTAAATAGTTTGTATTGGAAACTAAATAGAAGTTTACGGCTTCGGCGACCTGCTTAGCAGCTTGGCCAATGTTGTAATTATGTTGTCGTGTTGTGGTCAAACGATGGGTGAAACCAATTTTAATTTATTAAATGCATTTTTTTTTGTATTGTAGCTGAAAATAAATTGCACTATTCGACTTCTTAGGGCAATGCTTGTCGCTTCTCTAATTGATCCCATTCCTGATACGAATGAGGAGTGAGGAGAGAACTGTGGCGACTTCCACATACAGCGGCAACAAAATCATATAACAGCGCCATCTACCGAAGATACACTGAACTACGGAGTAACATACAATACGAAGAAATTACCAATCCTGCATCGCGCAATAGAAGTTCTCGCGCCGATTAACATATATACAACATCCCAACATTAACCGTTGGGCAGTGGCCCGCCAGGCATGATCACCTCGCCTGGTTGGAGGATCCTCCCTTTGTGTTGGTGGGACATGGCACCCGTTCCCCCACAGAACTAAGAAATGTGGACATATAAGTCGCAGAACAAAAATCCGTTCTATAAAACGTAGTACAAAACGTCCGCAGACCTGGTGGAATGTTGATTTACGCAAGAGACAGGAGTTGGATGCGATAAACCGAAGATCTAATTAAGTGGCAAATACAATTGGAGAGACCTATGTCCGTCAGTGGACTGCGGTAGTCTGAGGATGATGGTGGATGATGACTCGACTACGTAACATCTTTCCTTTCTTTAATTTTAGTTTTTATACTATCTGTGACTACCTGTGTAACTAAAAATAATACTCGCTCGTTTTTTGGGGTTCCGTGCCAAAGGCAAAAAAAATCCGAAACTCTAAGAACTAGACTGTTGAAACTTGGTAAGTAGATGTATTCTGTGAACCGCATTAAGATTTTCAGACAAAAAATAAATTTTGGGGGTCCCAATACTTAGAACTGAAACTCAAAAGTTTTTTTTTATCAAACCTAAACGTGTGGGTAGTAAACTAAATCTATGGATAGGTCTACAAAAATGATATTGAGGTTTATAATATCATTTTGTTCTAAACTTAATAGTTTGCGCTTGAGACACTTCCAAAGTGGTAAAATGTGTGCCCCTCTTTGCTGTAACTTCTAAAATAAGAGAATGATAAAAGTAAAAAAAATATCTGGTGTACATTACCATGCAAACTTCCACCGAAAATTGGTTTGAACGAGATCTAGTAAGTAGTTTTTTTTTAATACGTCGTAAATCGTAAATCGCAATTTATCGATCAAAGTTACAACGAACTACAAGAATTTTTATATTATGTTACTTGCTGCTACGGAACCCTTCATGTGCGAGTCCGACTCGCACTTGGCCGCTTTTTTACAAGATACGTACTTTATTCATGGATCAATATTCAGTAAGTTTAACTAGAACGTCTAGTCTATTTGAATGTGCATTAACAAAAAAATTGTACTAAAGGACCTGTACAAGCTATGCTGAGCGTATGCGGATCTGGACAACACAATACAAACATACTTTGGATAAATGCTTTTAAATACATACATCATAAGTTTATTATTAAATATACTATGATGAAATATTCTATGGAATAATTAGAATTTTTTTATGGCATAGGGGCAAACGAGCAAACGTATCACCTAATGGTAAGGGATTACCGCCGCCCATGGACACCCGCAACACCAGAAGCGTCACAAGTGCGTCAGGGATTGGGGTATAGGCCTCCGGTATCCTCACTCACTTGGTGAAACACAGCGTAAGCGCTATTACACACCGGGTTTCTGTGAGGCCGTGGTATCATTGCGGTAGAGCCGGCTCATTCATGCCGAAGCGTGGCTCTCCCAGCGACAAAACTTTAACGAATATGCTGGAAAAAAGCTAGTTTTGATAGAAAGCAGCAGTATTTATCTCAAGAAGGGGTAAAAATAATTATAGTATTATTATAGATTTTAAAATAAATGGTCACCTATGAAATTTTCTCACCCATGAGCACAATAGATGGGCACCCTTATCTCAACATGACCGAGTAAGAGCTTGCGTTCTTAAATAATGTACTGGTTGTTTTGGACGGGGTCTTCTCTTCAGATCTCTGACTCCGTAGCGATGTAGGAGCCAGGCGCATGTTTTCTTTTATTTAAGAGCTGCCTAAATGACTCTAGTCTACTTGATAGAAAACATGAGCGGAATTCAAAACTGTGGGTTGTTGACTTTAAATCTTCGATGTATGATCAACAAAGCATTATACAGTATCTAGAAAAAATGTCTTGTACCTACTGTCCGGTGTACAAGAAAACTAAGTTCTTTTTATCGACGATATGTAAAAGATATAATATATTACTTTAAGGGACTTCCGCATTTAAATTAACAAGAACATCTACCTTGTGGCAAATTAAGAGTTTATTTATACGGTCCCTTGAGAGAGGCCCTTGTCCTGAAATAAATTAAATACATGAAACCTTAATTAACGGCGTCATTTATATCTATCAAGCAGGTGCACCATTTCGGTGACATTAAAAAAAATACGTAAGAAAATTCGAAAAAAAAAGTAAGGATACATATATTATTTTATTTTTATGTATACAAACTCCCTCTTTGGTCTAGTGGGTAGCGTAAGCGACTGCAGATCAAGAGGCCTCAGGTTCCATTCCTGAGTCAGACTGCTGTTGTGTTTTTCTTACAAGAAATTCTTAATAGCAGCCTGGAGTCTGGAAAATGGCCGTGTTTCCCGCTCGTGCCACGGGAAGTACGTTAAGCCGACGGTCCCGGTTCTGATAAACATCTGTGGCAATCGTTATTGGGAAGTCAGTGCCATCAAATATACTGACAGCTAATTCAACCTTCGAATTCAGTTCATCCTCAGGTTTGCGGAGATCCGATGCCAGTCGCTCCGTGTAAAAACTGATATTCAGGTAAAACCGGTTGAACTAATAGCCGACCCCAAATCTTGGGAATAATAAAGGCTAGGAAGATGATGATATACACGAGTATTTACAAAACAAGACAACTGAGTTATGTAATATCTCAGTAAATGACTAAGTTTTTCTGCGTTCTTGAAGTTAAAATCCTCCGCGCGAATGATTTGGGCTGGGTGAGCATCATGTAGAAAAAAAAAGGATACAAAATTTTTCATATTACAAAAATCATTTAGTTTTTAACCGACCTCAAAAAAAAGATGAGATATCCTAACGGTGGTGAGAGAAATCGATTCGAAACTTGAAGTTGGTTTTATTTTTGTTAAAATTTTATTCTAAATATTGTACCTAAGTATTTTATTAAACGTCGCGATAATAAAATTTTCTAGTCCAGTGGTTTCTAGTCTAGTAGTTAGTCTATTCAAATCCAAAAATCCATTTCTCACTAGTAATTATAAATTAATCATTAATTTAAAATATCTAAAAACAAACGAACAGCTTGTATTTCACGGAGTAAGGACTTTATTTATTTCAATAGAAAATCGCATAAAACTAAGCAAAGAGATTTAAGGTTTATTGAACAGATTACACTCAAAGATGGGATATTATAAAACCGTCTAATTCATAATCTACTAAATGATTAAAATAATATCAGTTGCTGGTAGAAAATTCTATAGAACAAAACTTTAGATAATAAGCCTAGTTTAGCTCTGGGAATGTTTGAAGTTTGAAACTCACGATATCATTTTAATGTTAGGTAATTCAGACATGGCACATTTAATTTTGTCTTCCATTCATAACGAATTCATTAAAGATACATTAGAAACACCTCAGAGTTTGTAGTACTTCCAAAAGATTTTAATGATAGAGGCATTTTCTACCAGTGTACCTAAGACTTCCTTGTAAAACTTAGTACCAAACAATTAGTCATAATATACATATATGAAAGAAAGTACAACCGGATCAAGATAATCCAAATTCTTTTATCATATTTAGCGACAGTACATTTAATGTGAAGATTAAAATAATATTTTGATCATCAATATTTGCGATAGATATTTTAAAAGGTCCACGAGTTTTAAAATCCAGACACGAAAAGTACCTACCTTACTTTCTTCTTGTTCTGTCTAGCCTTTATTATTCCTAAGATTTGGGGTTGGCTACTAGTTCAACCGGTTTTACCTGAATATCAGTTTTTACACGAAGCGACTGGTATCGGCCCTCCACAACCCGGAGGAAACCCAACAGCAGTCCGACCCCGGGAATTGAACCCGAGACCTCTTGATCTGCAGTCGCTTACGCTAACCACTAGACCAACGAGGAAGGCAACCTACCTATGTTTCTTAATAATCTCATGAGCGAAAGAAACAACAACTTTAATAAGCCTTTTAAGTACTTTCCGGGTATTAAAGAATAAAAATAATAATAAAGGCCAAAAATAAACATACCCAAGTATTGCTTATAGTATCAATTTCCTACGAAAAATCCTCTGGAATCAACATTAAAAGAAAGCAGAAAATGTTATTTTCTCTCTGCAATGGCACTCGAACGAGCAGCGGATTATCCGTCTAAATGGTGCTCTACAGAGGGTACAGGAAGACGATGAGCAATGCCTTTGAGGAGTTTGCTTTGGTTAAATGAAATAGTGTTTAATGGCAAATATTTTATGTAGTTAATAACATCGGCACAAACATTATAGTGATGGCAACTGTTTTCTTAGCCAAGTAGCAAATGTTTCTTGTTGATTTTTTTTGCTACAATCGCTAAGACCTCTATTCTCTAATATTATACTTCATACATTTTTTAATCACATGACGTAGCGTTGAGAAGACGACATTCCGATACATTTGTCAGTTTTCAATGTCAACTTAGCTGGAGGGCTGATGCTAAATGCATAGGAGTGTTTTGATAAATTAACAAAACTATTAAAGAAAAGACAGCTAAAATAATTACAGACTGAAACCTGGAGGTACTTAGTGCATTTCTTAGACTTTGATTTTCGTTATACGTGTGTTATGAGTTTACATGGAGAGAGACTAACATATTTACCATGCATTGGGTTTTTATTTATTTTTATTTCTACTATTGACGCAGTTCAAAAAAATTTCTTTAGTAAATATTTCGCCATTGTATAAGATTTCAATCGTGTACACAATTTGTATATTTGTGTCAAAGCAGTCTCATTTTAATTTGATAGAATAGAAAAATATTTATTGATTTGAGTATAATAAAACTCATATACTCAGAATTACCCTAGTAGGTACCTAATAGTCCTCAGTGAATCCGGAATCGAGTTCGACATCGAATCTTCTTCCTCCCATTATACTATAAACCGTAATTAATAAAAGAAAAGACTCGTCGTACTATCGTATCCCACAATCCTAAATAACCTTGAGAGGTTTAGATAGAGCTGGCATCTGTCAGAAAAAGTAATTTCCGTCATTAACAATGTGGAGTGAATTAACAAGTTTCACGACTCCATTTACTGCAGAAGTAAACTGTTATTTTATTTACTTCAGAACAAAGTTTTCATTGTTTCCTTCCTACTAAGTACCTTGATGCCACTTTTGAACATCTTAAAGAGTTTTTCATTAAACTTATTGCATTCTTATCTACTAATTACTTTTGGGTGATAATTATACGCTTCAAGATCTTTTCCTTTTAATTTTCTATTGGGAATTTTTAGTAACGCAGAGTTGAACGCGGAGTTATGTTATGTAGACAGTGTGGAGGTAAAACTCTCTCTTGTAAAAACGCCTGATTGAATTTTAATAGCATTTAATGCATAATATTGCTGCCAGTCCTAATCAGGCATGTTAATAATATTAATAACTTCATTTGTCTCACGTACGGTAAGTCTGATCCCTGATCTTGATTATAAATGAAAACCTCCTTATGTAGCCTTCTAGAACTAGAAACTTGGGTTAACAGCCCAGTTTAGCCTAGTTGACTTTCTACAAATATAAATGTTATTAGAAAAATAACAAATGAATGAGAATGGCGTCATCTCAACACTAAGTCCCGTGGATAAAATTTATCTCTCTCTCAATTTAAATACCAGGTCCATGTCGGTGGAGCAATCGCCCTTCCAAATAATATTAAATACAATATTTGCTAACAATACTAGAGACTAGAGGCCTTGTGTGTCTAGAAAAATAATCACTTGCAACTTGGCTAACGGGGCTGATGTGGCAAATGTCAATAAGCATTTACTGTCACCTTTCATCAATCGGTATAACTATTTTAATTTCTTACGCTAACCATACATGGTTAGTAAGTCGTCAGGTTAGCTTGAGCGGAGTAGAGGATATACCTGCACAAATACACGCTGCACTTTATATGTAAAGCGGACTCCAGTAAACAAAAACTACTTCATATTATGAATAAATACTACAGGAAAGTATGGTGAGATAATAAAGACGTCCGTGTATGATGAAAAGCATTAATAAATAATTTTAAGATGGCATGCACCAACAGTGTCTAATAACAATTACATCAAAATTAGAACACGTAGACTTCACCTCGCATCTCTTGTAATATATTTGCTTCCGCTTCTACATAATACTTGGTGCATGCATTATGAAATTTCATTGTACCCGGTAGAAATAAGCCACTTCAAAATGTTCGCATAGTTTTCTTAATAAAAGTAATTTCCTGATAGCATTTAATTACTATTTAATCGTTCTTAAAAAAAGTGGCAATGGCAATATCACATCAACATTTCATAAACTTACTTATTTAGTGTTGACCAACAGTTACTACAAATATAATACAGAAAGGAATCTAGAACATTTTGTACTTTTTGTTTTTTTTAATGAGTAGGTATAGATATAGATTTTTTTTACCAGTAGAACTGAATTGAACTGACTGTCTTTGATTTTACTGTTATACTAAGGTGGGTCAAATGAATTATTGGAGAATATATTTTATTTTTATTATTGTTACTTCTGCCAATAAACATTACGTACTTACTTATAATCTGAAATGCTGCCGAGCGCCTTTTTCCTTAAATAGTTCACCTATTAGGTATACAAATAATAGGTATTTATCATCTAATTTCGGTGATAATATAATTCTAATTGACTTCACTATGGCACAAATATGTGCAATTAAAATAGCACGCCTATGAAACGTTGTATTGAATAAAGCCATTGCTATATTATCGTGTCGTACTTCACAAAATTTACGTTAACATTCAGGAAGGACCTTTAGACAAAATTAAATTCAAAACTTTCATTTACACATAGTAGCGCTCAGTGGGAGATATTAAGAAGACAATTAAAATCTTGAAACTAACCAACACTAAATTATATTCGCACCCTGTAGAATAAAATCTAAATTTATCCCATATAAATGGTATTATCAACGGTATCAACCGTACCCTTCTGAGACGATTTAGATGTGACGCAAAGCTTTAAACTGCGGAATAATTGCCTTTTCCAACGTTGAATATACGTACGTACATATCTCACTAAATCCTAATAACAATCCGAATATTCGTCCCATCGTCGTTGGTTTGATAAATATAAACATAAAATTGTTTATCTCAACCCAACAGATCTGCTACCAGACTAATTAAATGAAAGCATTTCTGTTCAATGTTTTGATGTACTCAATATTTTACTGAGTGAGGATTTGATTTAACTGTTATAATGACGCCAGTTCATTTTTATTATCTTGAGGATTTTGAAAGTAATTACTTTTTTAAATAACAATAAAAAGCGGCCAAGTGCGACTCGGACTCGCCCATGAAGGGTTCCGTAACAGCAAGTAGCATAATATAAACATTCTTGTAGTTCGTTGTAACTTTGATCGATGTTTTAATAATAGTGTTTCTCTTTCATTGAACTTATATTGTTTTTATTTTATATTCTATCACAACTAAATTACATACCCAAAATATATGTATAAATATGTATTCTACGAGATAGAAACGCTGTCCTTCTCAAGACGATGCTATGGTGCTAACTTCTGCTGTTGCTTCACTAAGTAAAGCAAAAACCGAAATTATTGGAAAATAAAGTCGTTTGACTAGACGAACAGTAAGTTTTTGTTTGATTTCTCATGTTGTTTGGAGATATATTGGAACAGCAGAATTAGCACCAATGAATAATGTAAAATCTGGTCTGATTGCCGCGACAGAAGCTTCTAGCTTAGAGCGGAAACCGTTGATAAGTTCAAACATGTAATTTGTTTATGTACTTACAAATAAATAAATAAAAGATCACGTTCAAACTTATTTTCGGTGGAAGTTTGCATAGTAATGTACATCATATATTCTTTTTAGTTTTATCATTCCCTTTTTTAGAAGTTACAGGGGGGGCACACATTTTACCACTTTGGAAGTGTCGCGCAAACTATTCAGTTCAGAAAAAAAAATATTAGACACCTCAATATCATGTTTGAAAATCTATCCAAAAGCAAGAGATTGCTCAAAAAAAATTTTTGAGTTTCAGTTCTAAGTATGGGGAACCCCAGAAATATATTGTGTTTTTTTTTTCTATTTTTGTATGAAAATCTTAATGCGGTTCACAGAATAGTTCAAAGTTTCAACAGTACCAACTTCCCTTCGCGGCACCGAGCGGTTAACGTGTGACGTTGCGTTGTGATAATTTAAATATTGTTTTTTTTGTGTATTCTCGCGACTGTTTCCCGGTTTGTGGGCGGTTTAAGGTTGTATATAGTGTTTTTTAACAAAAAATCTGTAAGTTTTTACCCTTTTAAATACAAATACTGTGTTAGTTTCCTTTATTACGGCTATCGGTGAGTAATTTTATTATATTATTAAAGTGGGTAGGAATAATATTTTGTTTGTAATATTTACTTTTCATCTTTTTTGATTTTGAAGCTATTTTATTGATTTTCTTCTAACTGGTGTGTCATTATTTGACCATGTCGGTTGTTGGCGAGTTACCGGATCCCGGTGGTACAAACGAATTTTCAACACCAACCGGTAAGGGATTGTTTGGTAGAATGTCGCCAACAAATTTATCGCCAAAGGACAGTAGAACGGAAAGAATTAGGGCTTCGGACTCGAGCGGGAGTATTTCGTCTCTTAGTGGTCATGATAGTTGTGGGGCGTCTGACTATATTGAGTTGGTGTCTCAGGCAACCGAATATTTGGCAAAAATTAACGAATTAGTAAACGATCAAGGGTCGCGAATGAATGTGGGCAATAGGACGGCAATTATGGACATAACCCAGCGGATTACCGGTATCGTCTCATTGTTGGCAATTAAATCTTCTAGCAATGAAACGAAATTAGCGAATCTCGAGCGCCAGGTGGGCGGTATCGCGGTTCAACAGTCGGGATTTACGTACGCGGACAAGCTTAAGCTTCGCTTACCGCCTGGTTCAGCTCCGTGTCCGGTGTCCGCTGAGGCGCGCGTATCTAGGCCGTGTGTTATTGCGTATCCTACAACGGAACGTTCAACGGATTATGCAACTTCGTCGGCCACAAAACAGGCTCTCATGAAGGCTATTAAGCCCAGTGACGAAGGTTTTCAAATTGTAGGCGTTAAAAAAACCGCAAGGGCAGGCGTCGTGTTGCGGGTTGCAAATGAAAGGCAGCTTAAAAAACTAGAATCAGTAAACGCCATTAAATCAGCAGGCTTACGCTTAGAAAAGCCGAAAGGCCGAAGGCCCCGTATAATTGTAAAAGACGTACCCAGTTCTATGGAGGATCGTACTTTCCTAACAGCTTTATATCGTCAGAATATCAAGGACGAATTAAAATTAACTGAAAGCGACTTTTTAAAATCAACCAAAATTGTCAGGCATCGTAAACTAGAACACGGACGCCAATGGATAGGCTTAGAATTAGAGACAGAAGTTAGAAAACACTTAGCTAGCACAAAAGATAAATTATACATAGACTGGGCCACTTGTAGGTTTATAGACGACTTAGAAGTGGTTCGTTGCTTAAACTGTCAACAATTCGGTCATGTTCAAAAGTTTTGCACTATTAAAACTCCTACCTGTGCCAACTGCGCCGGCAGCCACGATACAAGAGCTTGTTCGATTAAGGACACACCAGATTTTAAACCGAAATGCGCACAATGCAGCCGGTACAAAAAACCATGTGACCATCGATGTGGATCACAGGACTGCTCCACATATAAACTTAAATTAGAGCAGCTAATCCTAAACACTAATTACTGAATAGTTTTACAGCAGTAGTTTAGTGATTGTAGTACTTAATTAATAATGGATAATATCTCAATAGGCCAGTTAAACCTTCATAATGACAAAATAGCTACGTCAGAATTAGACAATTTAGTTTTGGAACAAAAGTTAGACATTGTCCTTATACAAGAACAATATCAAAGCGCTCGCTTGCGGAACAATGTAGTACAACTAGATGGCCGGTCACGGGCTGGGATATATGTTGCAAGTTCTACTTTTACGGTAACATCTTTGCGTAACCTTATGACGTCACACTGCGCCGTTGCTGAGATTTCATCCTCCACCTGTAAGGTTTATGTAGTGAGCTGTTATTTTCAGTTTTCACATCCCATTGATCCTCATCTACATCATTTACGTTTCGTTTTGCGGTCCCTCGTGGGACACAAAATTATCATTGGCGCTGATGTCAATGCATCTTCTACTTTATGGTATGGCAAGCTGCGTTCAACTGACATGGCCCGGCGCTGTGCGGTTGAAGATTTTATTGCGGAAATGAATCTTACCATTCACAATACCCCTGATGCACCACCAACTTTTTGCAGCCCCATGGGTGAGTCTTCTATTGACGTGACGCTTACGCGCGGCGACGTCTCGATATCTGGATGGCGTGTCCTACCGGACGCATCCTGTAGTGATCACCGCTTAATCGTGTACGAATTCATACCAATTGTTGCACAAAATCCACTAATAACTCCGTACAATTTTAGATATAAAACTAAAGGGGCAAATTGGGCTTTATTTGGTTCACTCTTTGCAGTACATGCCAAAGACTTCACTCGCAGTTGTCTATCAGCTGAGGAAAGCGCAGAAATATTGTCAGACACTTTCACATATTGTGCTGATGTTTGTATAGGCCGCGGATCTATCACTAGCACTCGTAGATGTGATTGGTGGAACTATAAATTGGTCGAATTACGTAGAATCCATCGGAAAGCTCGTAAAAAACTAAATGTCATTAAAAAGCGAAACGTAACAGGAGATATTTACAATAATGCTCTCATTGCTCTTAGAGTTGCTAGGTCTCACTACAGGGCAGCAGTGGAGAAATCAAAGGGAAATTTAATACGCAAACTTGTAGATAAACTCGATAGAGAGGGTCCGTGGTCACCTTTGTATCATGAATTTAAGGCAAATAGATCTATCGACCTTGCATACGTACAGAACATCAAAATTCATAACAGTTATACTACAGGAGTAGAAGAAACAGCAAAATATCTTTTGGAATCACTTGTGCCCGACGATCGGCCGGAGGATGACACTGATTATCACCGACAAATTAGGCAGTGGGCCATCGAACCACCATTGTCTCCAACGTCTGACTTACCATCTTCAGACGAATTTCTTGGTATTGTTAGGTCATTACCACTAAACAAGGCTTCGGGCGACGATAAAATATCAAATAAAATGATAAAAGAAGCTTGTGAACTCTCGGGTGATACGATTTTAACAGTTTTTAAACGTTGCATTGCGGAAGGAGTTTTTCCTAGTGTTTGGCGGTGCGGTAATATTCGTATAATACCAAAACACGGCGATAAGCCGCCGGACGATCCTGGGTCCTATCGACCTATAACACTGTTACCATCGCTAGGAAAGCTTTTAGAACGTCTTGTAGTGCCACGACTTCTACCGGGTGGAGTTAAATTTCATGATAGACAATTCGGATTTACGTTGGGAAAAGCAACAACAGATGCGGTCATATCTGTAAGGAAAACTGTCACCGAGTCAAGGTTTCAATACGTCTTAAGTATCTTCTTAGATATATCTGGCGCCTTCGACAACGCGTGGTGGCCCATGTTATTGCTAAAATTAAAATCAAGAGGATGCTTTAAAAATATTTATTCCCTTATCTCCTCATACTTCACACAAGGCACAACAAAATTAAGACTTGGGCATCATTCTGTGTCGAAGGCGCTTACGATGGGGTGTCCTCAGGGCTCGGTGCTAGGTCCATACTTGTGGAATATAGGCTTCGACGATTTTCTTACAATACCTATACCACCCGGATGTACTCTAAACGCGTATGCGGACGACGGTTTATTACTGGTGGAATCTGATACTAGAGCGGGGCTTGAGAGTCTGGCTAATAGATGTTTGAACTTAGTATCTCTATGGGGTATACGTAATCGCTTGACTTTTGCACCAAACAAAACCTTCCAGCTACTTCTGAAAGGTAACCTCAAATCACCGCCGTGTATTAAATTTCAAAATGTTACTGTTAAAAATAAAACCTCGGTTTGCTATTTGGGATTAGTTTTAGAAAGAAATTTTTCATTTATCGAACATATTAGAACAGTTAATGAAAAGTCTAAAAAAAGTTTCTTTGCTCTGACGAGAATATCAACTGCCACATGGGGTCTTTCATTTAATACATTAAAAATCATATATGGAGCTACTTATTTGGGTGCTGTTTGCTATGGTGCTCCCGTATGGGCCGATAGAGCGACTGTAGGTGCTGTCCGTCGCAAACTGCTACAAGGCCAACGACTTGCATTAATCTTCTTATGCAAAGCATATAGGACGGTTAGTACTGAGGCTTTACCGGTGTTGGCGGGTGTTCTTCCGGTCGATCTCGAGGTGCAAAGACGTGCAGCCATGTACTATTCTACAAAACAAAACATGGAATGCGATTTTTTGGGCGTACGAGACCGCGATAAAATCATAAGATTGTTTCAACAGCAATCCAATGTCTATGACGACCTAATGGATGAATGGCAACAACGATGGGACGAATCATCTAAGGGGCGCCACCTCTACCAGTTCTTTCCATCTGTTCGCGAACGGATGTCGAGGACATGGCTCGAGGTAGATCACTGTGTCGCTCAATTTCTTACGGGCCACGGTAACTTTAAGAGCAAACTACACTCATTTAAATTAGTCGATTCACCATTGTGTCAATGCTCAACACCCGATACTAGCTGTGAACAGTCGGCTCATCATGTTCTCTGGGAGTGTAGTCTTTGGTACAATGAACGTAACACAATGCTAAATAGCTTACAAATGACATCTGGGGCGGTATACTATGGGGATCTTGTGTCAACTGCGGTGAATTTCCGTGCGTTTAGGCGATTCTGCCATACATACTATAGTAATCAAATATAGCTCACTTAGGACCCCTAATACTTTATCCGTGGTGCTTCCCGGTTTAAAAAAAAGGTGTCTGCCTATTTTGACTTCATTTTGTCTCCCGCTTTGCTAAGGAGGGAAGTGGACTTATCATATTTCCAACTCCTCCTGTTTTTCTTCTGATTAATTTCGTTGCGGGTTCCAAGACAGTTAATATTTTTTCCTGGGACTTCCCGAGTGTCATAACTCGGTGTGTTCGTGGGTCACTGCTGTTGATCCTGGTGTACAGGAGTTACAGCGGTGGGCGTGTGGGTGGGATTAGTCCCAATAAAAAAAGTACCTATAGTTTTCTTTGCTCTGACGAGAATATCAACTGCCACATGGGGTCTTTCATTTAATACATTAAAAATCATATATGGAGCTACTTATTTGGGTGCTGTTTGCTATGGTGCTCCCGTATGGGCCGATAGAGCGACTGTAGGTGCTGTCCGTCGCAAACTGCTACAAGGCCAACGACTTGCATTAATCTTCTTATGCAAAGCATATAGGACGGTTAGTACTGAGGCTTTACCGGTGTTGGTGGGTGTTCTTCCGGTCGATCTCGAGGTGCAAGGACGTGCAGCCATGTACTATTCTACAAAACAAAACATGGAATGCGATTTTTTGGGCGTACGAGACCGCGATAAAATCATAAGATTGTTTCAACAGCAATCCAATGTCTATGACGACCTAATGGATGAATGGCAACAACGATGGGACGAATCATCTAAGGGGCGCCACCTCTACCAGTTCTTTCCATCTGTTCGCGAACGGATGTCGAGGACATGGCTCGAGGTAGATCACTGTGTCGCTCAATTTCTTACGGGCCACGGTAACTTTAAGAGCAAACTACACTCATTTAAATTACTCGATTCACCATTGTGTCAATGCTTAACACCCGATACTAGCTGTGAACAGTCGGCTCATCATGTTCTCTGGGAGTGTAGTCTTTGGTACAATGAACGTAACACAATGCTAAATAGCTTACAAATGACATCTGGGGCGGTATACTATGGGGATCTTGTGTCAACTGCGGTGAATTTCCGTGCGTTTAGGCGATTCTGCCATACATACTATAGTAATCAAATATAGCTCACTTAGGACCCCTAATAGTTTATCCGTGGTGCTTCCCGGTTTAAAAAAAGGTGTCTGCCTATTTTGACTTCATTTTGTCTCCCGCTTTGCTAAGGAGGGAAGTGGACTTATCATATTTCCAACTCCTCCTGTTTTTCTTCTGATTAATTTCGTTGCGGGTTCCAAGACAGTTAATATTTTTTTCCTGGGACTTCCCGAGTGTCATAACTCGGTGTGTTCGTGGGTCACTGCTGTTGATCCTGGTGTACAGGAGTTACAGAGGTGGGCGTGTGGGTGGGATTAGTCCAGTACCTATAGTTCTTTTAGTTTCGAAAAAAGTGGCTGTGACATACGGACGGACAGACAGACAGTCATGACGAATCCATGAGGGTTCCGTTTCTTGCCATTTGGCTTCGGAATCCTAAAAAAACAGATTTCTAATAAAAACACCCGAAGAGCCGGATTTCCGAAAGGATTTCCCACTCTAACAGGAAAAAAAGGTTTTAAGATAAATGAAAGACTGTATCAGTGTGTTCAAAAGTTGGTCACTTAAATAAATTAAAAAAACTGCCGACAGGTAAATTAATTTAATGGCAACATTAAGCAATTAATTGGTACTTTCAACGATTTATTTGTTTGGTTACTCTGTATACGGGCAGTCCAAATGTTGGTTAATGTTTGTAAACGAATATTAAACAGCAGTTATTATTATACTAACATTCATAAATGTCATTCAGCGTTTATGAAGTCATTTATTCTTATTATCACGGCGTACAAATGACACGACACGTGTCCAGTAAATCAAGAATACCTACTGAAAATGATTAGACGAAAAGTTACGGTCTCCGATACCTTAAAATATTTTAATGAAAACAGTAAGAGCGTTTTACAGTATATTTGATATGCATAAATGCATCATCATCAATTTTAATAGTCCCCCCTGGACGAAACCTCAACCTTTCTAGGAATAGGATGTGGGCCTATTAATGGCCACACGTGTTGCTATAGATAGGTTTGTTTCTTTTTTTATGTAATAGGGCAAACGAGCAGATGTATCGCCTAATGGTAAGCTATTTCCGCCGCATATGGACACCCACAACACCAGAGGTGTCTTTAGAAGAAGTACGCTCTTTTCTTGAAGTTCAAACCTCATAGGTCGTATTGGTCCGGGAACACCGCAAGAGACAGTTCATTCCACAGTTTTTGCAGTGCTGTTTGTCCTGGGTAGTTTGTTTCCTTAGTCGGCTCTTACGACGAGCAAAGATTTACTGGGGCTGGTGACATTCTGTATTTTTAATCTGTCACCACATGGATGGATTATCAGCTCAGAATTTTAAGATATTCTAGAGGAAAATTCAATTGTTATAGAATTGCTTTTAAAGTTTGTAAGCGAAAAAGTTTAGATAAAATAATCATAAAGGCACGCGTCGTCATAACTTCCCTTTAAATCATGTTACTTGTAAATTTATCTTCATAGAAGTTTTAGGTACTGAATTTCTTAAACACTCTGTCCATACTAATTAATGTTCTTCTGTATATGTTATTTCTAAATTAATAAACATAATAAACATGTCAGACGGTTTCTTTACATGTTGCAATCTAACGACAGATTTTAATAGCCTGTCTCTAGTTAAAACTGAAGATAGTCTACATCATGGTATACCATTAAACTTCGCCAGGTATGGCATTCCGAGACAGCACAGCACGAGCTGACGTCATCACCGTACCATCACCACGTCAGCTTGTGTAACTCTCGCAATGCGAGACCTTGTTTTCTTAGGCCCTGGTCTATATTTTTTTTTCAACGCTTTCGTTGATATATAAGATTTTTTTTATTCTGTCATTTTTGGCAAGTTTTAGTTGTAAAAAAAGTAACAAATACTTCTTAACGTAAATTAAGACCTGTTTCAATAACTTATCTATACTAATATATAAAGCTCAAGAGTTTGTTTGTTTGTTTGTTTGAACACGCTAATCTCAGGGACTACTGGTCCGATTTGAAAAATTATTTCAATGTTAGCTAGCCCATTTATCGAGGAAGGCTACAGGGTATATATCATCACGCTACTGCTAATAGGAGAGGAGCACCAATGAAAAATGTGTCAAAAACGGGGGAAATTTTCACGCTTCGGGCAATATAAGGCGCAAACGAGGTTGCGTGGGTCTGCTAGTCTCTAGATAAAACTGGAGAACAGCCTTAAGAAGAAGTTTTTTATACATTTTCGTATCTACATTGGATTCTAATTATAACATTGAAATCCAATTCAAATGCACGCAATCAGCAGACATGACATTCTTAATTAAGTTCCGTGACGCCCACTCTGGTTCGCGGCATATTACACAGAGTAATAGAACTGTCGTACTCGTATACCATTCATGTTAAATTTACTACTGATTCTACTGAATAACTACTTCGGTACTACAATCATGTAGTTCACATATACCAAGCAGACAATTTCAATACTTCGCAATATTCTGCTAAAATTGTCATAGAGAATATTCCATTCCGAATTTAATATTTCGCTGTAATAATTTCTGGTCTAAAAGTTCTCCATATTCATTTATTCGCATCACATTCATTTTACTTTTGCTGTTAATATTTATCTTTTATACGTTTGCTTGTATCGCGCAATAGCTAATGTACAATGACGTTTTATTATAATATGAAGTACACAATGCCGTTCACCGTGAAATATGAATTGACTAAAATTTGAAAGCGCGCATTTAACATTTTGTGGTGAACCGGCTGAAATGTAGGTTAGGTCTTAAAACTTTATGGGCCTCCGGTATCCTCACTCATTCGGTGAAACACAGCGCAAGCGCTATTTCACACTAGTTTTCTGTGAGGCCGTGGTATCACTCCGGTCGAGCTGGCCCATTCATGCCGGAGCGTGACTCTCTGAAGAGTAGGGTCGCCTATAGTTAGATCAATATTGAAAATGTATACGAATGTTTATTTGAAATCAAAATTTTGACTTTCACATTTACAATATTTGCTGAATAGTTTTGACTATTTATCAATGTAAGGGTCCTTGATAACTCAACTCGTTTATTCGTAAAAATATTGTATCCACAGTCTCAGTAGGTATATCAATGCCACAAATTTAGTCGATTTAAAAAAATATGTATCGATATAGTGCAAAAATGAAAAATATTCGTGGTGGAATTAGTGCATTAGTACCACTATAAAGTCTATTCACATTAATGTAGTTTTAAAATGTACTCTTGCTAAAATGATTCTGTTCATGCTTTTCTTCTTCTTTTGATGAAATGGCAACCAGCCGGATCTCTCGGATTAGCTATTTCTGCCAATGTCAAGTGTTTAAAGTCTTCAAATCATAAGGCTTCAAATCTTTAAGTCTTCGTCGTGATGAAATTAATAATAAAAAATATAAAAAATGTGGATGAGATGAAGTGGGGACCGCCTTCCAAAAAAACAAAAAACGATCTCCCCTCATGCTCTTCATCAGGCAGAGTAAAGTCACTATGACAGGCTAACCTATAAAAAAAATACGCAAAATACAAAAAAAAGGTTTCTTAATTTGATAATAATGCTTTGTACAATAACACTAAACGCATTTACAAGTAATTTCGTCTTTATTTTTTTTGAAAATTCCTCAACTTCCTATAAAAAGTTATAAAAGTATTCTATTCTAAGAATGGATAAGGTTAATGCAAATTTCGAGTGGCACTTTTAAAGAGCTTTGTGCCTTGTAATTTCTTTAAGGAATATAGATGCCTTATTATCCTTATAAATGAATGATGTTTTTTCGGAATTATACATATATTCCGTTAAAAAATTTCAACTGACAGTACATTTTGGTAATAAATTAATTTTTCCCTTGGTTTACATGCGATTTTTTTATTTATTTTTTTGTTCATTAATTTATTTTATCTTATTTAGTGACTATTTTCGAATGTTTAATAATAATAATAAAGTTTTTAATAATAAAATAAATAAAATAAAATAACACACAACGCCATCTAGTCCTAAGCTAAGCAGAGCTTGTGTTATGGGTACTGGACAACTGATATAAATGCATATATACTTTTTTTTGTAAATACATACATATTATACATAGAAAACACCCAAACTCCGAAACAAATATTTGCAGGTCATACAAACATTTGGTCCGACCCGGGAATCGAACCCGAGACCTCATGCACAGCAGTCGCGTACACTACCACTGTGCCAACGAGGCAGAATGTAGTTCACCCTCAGAGTTGCGGAGTCAGCGATGTCAGTCGCTCCGAAGAAAAACTGACATTCAGATAAAACACCTTGAATCAGAAGCCTACCCAATGTTTGAAACAAAACGGAATTGTCAATTGTAATGGCAACCCTGAGTAGTCATGTTTTGAAGGTTAAAATGTCATTGTTACTGTAAGATGAAAATCGCTTGAGAACAGTCGAAAAATTAAGGCGAGCCGTGATTTTGATTGAATTAGTTTCGGTGTTTATTAGTGTCACCTAGTATCTGGTAAACTAATTAATATATACACGAGTTTTGACTTCCGCCAGAACGGCACTTATAGAACCACGCGAAGATTGGTTTTCGGTGAATGACGGATTTGACTTCCCCCGAACTTCGGTTTGTATGTGTACCAGGACATTGTGTAATGTACCAGATCTCCATTTAACGGCGTATAGGGGGCTCTCTCCACCCTTTTGGGACGTCAGTGAAGCCTACACAGCGCCATGGTGAGCTTTTCATTTAATATTCAAAGAGTGATAGCGCCCTTGTTTGAACTGTACACCGGTAATTGATCTGTGAGTGCATAGCTTTATCTCTCATGGGCCAGGATATGGCTATTCACTAAGGTATCCCTCAACTCCAAGGGACCAGCACTGGTGTATAGGATTAAACACCCAAAATACCCTAAGAGTAAAAAAACTAGGAAGAAGATTAATTTGTGTATTTTGTTACTTTGTGATTTCACGGGTTAAAATGTGTTTCATCATCATCTCAGTCAAAAGTGATGTAAAATGGGACGTATTTATTAGTTGTGAATACGATGATAAATTCTTAGCACCCATTTTTATTCCTGCGAAAAATATTTTTTAAGGTTTGTTTGTTCTTTCAGGTACGGCCACATTATCTGTTTTTCGAAGAAGGTAGTATGGTAGCACCTTGTTGCAAACAATAAAATAACTTGTTTATGTGACTTACAATTTATTTAGACTCTCCACATCATTGCCAATAAGCAATTGCATGTACATGTTTCAAAAAATATAAATTTTATAAAATTGTATCTTTGTTCAACATGGAAACATTTACAAAATTCTTAAGCGTTTTAATGGAATACATAAAAATATATGTGTAAATCTTCAGTTATATCACAATTATTGCTTTTATTCTAAATTTTATTACTCTAAAGACGTTGTATGAAATGATACAAAATCTGAGAGAAGTAAGGCAGGCGCGTCACTTTCCATCCGACACGAAGCCATACTATCTACTAACGGTATAGTATCGGTCTGTATTCTTCTATAAGACTTTAACCAAACAGCAAGAAATGTTGCTATATAAATCAATAAACCACAAAGAACACCCGTCCACAGTATATACATCTTTGATGTATGAGGCGATGGAGGTGACGGTTTATTATCCGCAGTAATTATCACCCAGTCACTACAATTCCTACTTGAAGCTAAAGTCTTAAGACATACTTTCACTAAATATTTGGAAATTATCACAGTTTTAACAACAATCTCTGTTTCATTCGCCCTAACGCACACAACGTGAGGCATAATATTATTTATATTAAGCCTAGGCAAAATTTCTACAGAGTAACTTAAAATCGGACCGTTAGTTATTGCTGGAGGTTTCCATTTAACAGTTACTGTTCCCGATCCATTTGCATGGCCAGAAATACTGGAAACTGCATCTGCATTTTCCGCTCGAAATGTTCTTACAACGCCACGTGCAGATCTGCTACATTGACGATCGACACATGATCTAAGTCTAAACTTGTAATCACTGAACGGAGCTAATCCTCCAACCTGGAACTCATTTCTTGGCCCGTCCAGTTTCAAAGCTAAGGTTCGTACATACTTTTTGTATATTGAACTGTTTACAATTACGCTCTCTTCTTTGTAATTGCAGCTGAAATGTTCATCACATACTTCAAAATATTCTTCAGCCACGACTCCAGGTGGAACTGAAGAAAGTATGCCACATTTTGTTTCGCAGTGTGCTTTATAGGCAGCAGGTGGTTTCCTTACTACAGCATGACGGATATCATCTTCTTCAAAAAAGTCATCTTTGTATTTACAATAATCTATCGTAGACTCTCTCGGAGTCATCTCTAATAATTCAACATCCAACTCGTAGCTTTTTATATGATTAATGTAATCTTTATGATCAGTCCATTGTAACACTACAAGATTTGCTGAAGAAGCAACTAGTTGTAGGATAAAAGGTGGTTCAGGCGTTCCAACAGGAGTTGTGAAGTTAACTATGTTACTTCTGGTCAATTCTTTCTTTTGAGGACTGAAAATTTCAACGCAAAAAGCATATGTAGATGCCGGTACTAAATCGTTTAGCTCCACGATACTGAAATATTTACCGCTTATTATTGTTACATCAGCATCACGCCATTCAAATTGGCAACAATTCTCAGGAACAGCTTTCGATTGAACGCCTGGTGTCAGTCGTGCATACAATGCTGTATAATGTGTATTGTAATCCTCAATATGAAAACTGATTTTAACAGATGAATTGGTATTAACTGTTATAGTGAAATTAAATCGTACTTCTTTGCATCCACCGCGATAGCCATTAGAACCGATAACAATATCTAGATCACTCGGTGGGATTGGGAATCGGCTTTTTATTTCATCAATGTAATTCATGCACAATATGGGGTTTCCTTGGAAACTGACAGTCCCATTTTTGATTTGCAGATTCTTTGTAACTTCGGGAGTAAACAATTTTTCTAGATTATTGTTATTATAAATGTACAAACTGTATTTATCGTCCTTTAATTTATTACCTTTTATTACCCGAAGGGAAGACAAAAAATCTAAAGAGGTAATCACATCAGAGGATTCTATTACAATGTAGTCCGATACCTCTTTAATTTTATTTAAATATTTTTTCAACAAATCCATTGCATCTATAAAATACCTCAAACGAAGTATCAAAGGTCCATTTACGTAGACACAATTTTCTGCCTTATGTAATGTCCAAGAATATTGTAGTATTATCAAATGGGTGCAATTCTGAAATGAAAATAGAAAGTTCATTCATTTTTAACCGACTTTAAAAAGGAGCAGGTTCTCAACATGATTGATATTTTTTTTGTAGGTTTAATCCGTCAATTGTGGACCGATTTTCAAAATTATTTTTGTATTCGAAAGGATATGCTCCCGATGTAGTCCCATTGCAACTATATCAAGATCTGATGATGGCAACACAAGGAAATCGAAGGAAACCCTCAAATTTGTTAGGTACGTACGTACTATGATTTTCATAAATTTTCTAAAGCTATTATAGTATTTAGTTGATGAAAGGTAAATCTTTAAATCTCATGTGTATGTATGTTACATTTTGTCGTATTCTTTCAAGTTATTTAGGTGAAATGATGATGGAAGGTACACTCCTCAACGGTTAGGAGTTGGAGAATAATTCTTTTAATTTCATACGTTCTTTGTATAGTTTCAAGTTATTCAGGTGAGCAAATGATAGAAGATAAAACTCCTTAACGGTTAGGGATTAGAGGATGTTTTCGACATTAATTTAAATAAATGCTGAACTTCAGTAATCCTAACTTTTAAACTTTCGCGTTCCATGATATATTAACAATTACTTTTACAGTTTTCAGTCAGCCTGTGATCACGGCCAGTGCAACCTGATCGAAACGTCAGGCAAATCAGAGGTATGTCATACCTTTTAATAAGTGTTAATTCCCGTAAAAATAATTGTTAATTCAGTAATCCTCACGAGCTAATGATAGAATGTAAAATAATTAGGGGTGAGAGAATGATTCTTTAAATACCAAATACACGAATAGGACCTTAGTTGTATTCCTTCAAGTTGTTTAGGTGACCTGTCTGGTAAGGTTAAGTGATATATGAAACTTTAAGATACCGATCATTCTATTAACTAGTAGTCTGTAGGAAAGAAACGGCATCGGCATGCAAAGCTATTAAACCAACTTTAAAAAAAACATTAGAAATCTTAAATCCATACTAATATTACAAATTGAACATAAATAACTCTGCCGTTCTGTCTTTCACGGCTAAACCACTACACCGATTTCAATGATATTTGGCATGGCGCTACCTTGGTTCTTGAGAAAGGACCTAGACCACTTTTTACCATGACAACCGACATACACGCGAGCGCATCCGCAGGCAAAAGCTACTAACTTAAAAGTTCAATAAATCTTTTAATTTTTGTATCCAATATTCTAAATATGAAATATATTGCATACCATAGGTATTAATTTTATATATATGTATATATTTTATCACACTTCACACTAATTCACACACGTACTGAACGGATTTGGATGAAACTTTACAGTAATATATCTTATACATTTGCCACTATTTGCCGCGATACCCGACATACACGCGGGTGGAACTGCGGGAAACAGTTAGTATATTATATACATATTTTTATCTATGTGGGTATAACTGTTAAATAAACAAATATTTTGGACATTTTAGACATCTAATACACAACGCCATCTAATTCCAAACTAAGCAGAGCTTGTATTATGGGTACTAGATAACTGATATAAATATATATAGTTTTTTTGTAAATACATACATATTACACAGAAAACACCAAAATTCCGAAACAAATATTTGCAGTGCATACAAACATTTGATCCGACCCGGAGATCGAACCCAAAACCTCAAGCAGTCCGATACGCTACCAATGCGCCATCGAGACAACGTTGTTCATTAAATTTTTGATGAACGACAAAGTTGTTCTAGTTCAATTGTATGTCTAAACTTATTTTTTTATTTATGTTTTGTATTCTTTTTAAAATGTGTATACAGTCAAATGCTAACCATTTCACGCCGACTGTGGGGTTCACAATAGGATTCTTCTGTTTTGTTAATTAATTGATGGTCGTCCGGACACTTGGTTATACAGGTGTTGTTCCACACAAATCCACCAAATTCGTGGCACTCTTCCTTCGAAAGACAATATTGACTATCCAATTGAACGAATCTGGAAAAATATAAAAAAGTAAAAACTAAAACCCTAATACGACAAAAACGACGCTGAAAAAGTATGAAACAAGTTTCAAAAGCCGTAGTCACGCGTTGTTAAAGTGTTTTGACTATGGAACATTACTAAGTTTCAAAAGCCGTAGTCCATGTAGTGTAATATACCATAGTCCATATATATATATATAGTCATACTTTTTCAGCGTCGTTTTTTGTCGTATTTGGGCTTTAGTTTTTACAAAATCATAACCCTCCTTTGGCTTTTCCGTAGTCGGGTAAAAACTTCTTTACACTGTATGAAGAGAAAGGTCCCTTCCGCTGTCTGTTCGCTTAGATCTTTTAAATGTTTTAGCGATAGGGTGATTTAAGAGGAAGGTTTATGTTTGTAATACATGCATAGTATAGAATGGAAAATTCGACAATTTCAAAGACTTCCGTGCGAAGCTGGGCCTTGTGGCTAGTAACATATAAAAGTATTTCAAGTAGCTATTAAATAATGAAAATAAATTATATTTAAATACATATATATTACTTTATTTTTGTGCGTACACAATAGGTAAAATTTGGAGAAATTTTTCTCTAGAATAAACATGATAGCAATCCCGCAGATTCCTATTTTAATGTGCTTGCGAAATTTAACATATTCTCACTAATTTATTTATAATAATGTCGAATATAGTTGTCACTTTTTAACCGACTTCAAAAAAAGGAGGAGGTTTCTCAATTCGACCATATATATATATATATGTTTGTGTGTGGGATAACTTCACCGTTTATGAACCGATTTTGATGATTCTTTTTTTAATGGTAAGGAGATATCCCAACGGTGGTACCATGATAAGAACACTAAGATCTGATGATGGCGTCCAAGAGAAATCGAGTCAAACCTTGAAGTCGGTATTATTTTTGTTATTTTACTTGTTAACATTTCAGCACGGTTGAGCCACCTCGACCAGGGCGGTACTACCCTCTACAGATAACCAACCTAAAATAACGACATTTGTTTTGTCGTGTTTCGTTGGTGAGTGCGAGACCGGAGGCCCAATGATGTAGAAGCATCACTAGCCCGCCATGGTGTGGGTCACCATGCTGCATTGTTGCATTATCTGCACGAGTACGGTGAGCACTACTCTTGGATTCTGCTCATGCTTTCCATCAGGCAGAGTAGAGTCAATTTGGCAGACTCATATTTAAAAAATAAATGATAATTGTATGTATACCTCTCTAAATATATCTGTACTTACGTTCCAAGAGGACATTTAGAAACACAGTCGAACTTAAATGTATAAAATCGACAAGTGAAACATTCAGTTTTTTTAGTTTTACGACAGCCTAGACATTGATTATCACATTGCTCATCTTCAATGAATATCTGGCATTTTCTGGAACAAAATAAATATAAACGAAAAAGTTAAAATTATTATAGCCTATGGCACCCGGAATATTATTACGAATCTATTAACAACTCGTTCATTAAAATATGTTTAGGCGCTATACTACTGTGGAATATATTGACTGCCTCGTTGGTATTGCGGTTGACGTGTGCGACTGCTGATCATGAGGTCTCAGGTTCGATTCCCGGGTCGGACCAAATGTTTGTACGATCCACAAATATTTGTTTCGGAGTTTGGGTGTTTTCTATGTATAATATGTATGTATTTACGAAAGAAAAGTATAATATGTATTAATATCAGTTGTCTAGTACCCATAACACAAGCTCTGCTTAGCTTGGGACTAGATGGCGTTCTGTGTTAGGTGTCCGAAATATTTATTATTATTATTATTATATATATAAAAAATATACAAAATGCCAAAAATATTATCCATCCTTTCGGCTAAGCCGTAATCGGGTAAAAAATATTTTTCTTGAATAGAAATGTGACGACTTTCAAATACAGCGGCAACAAAAACATACGACAGCGCCATCTACCGAAGATTACTGTGATGTATGCTACCTCGATCTGAATGCAGATCTACTCAACAAACTTGACAGACTTCTCAACAACAGCATTCGGTTCATCTTCAACCAGCGCAAGTACGACAATGTCTCTGCCTGTCGAACACAGTTGTCATGGTTACCTGTACATCAGCGCCGTAGCTTGCGGGCCCTAACTACCCTTCATTCCCTACTTAACAATCCTACAGCCCCCACTTATCTTACTTCGCAGCTTAAAATGCTTTGTTCCAACCATGACAGAGATCGCTGCTCTACTAATAATCTTGTACTCGTGTGTTGGACAAACACACACTTATTCTCTTGTCCATTTTTCTTTTACTATCCAGTGTACTTTATTATGGAATGCGCTCCCACGAACCATGATACATTTAAGGCCAAAGGCAGGCAGTTGCCCGCCAGACATTATCACCCTAGTCGATGGATACTCCCTTTGCGTTGGTAAGACATGACTCCCGTTGCTCCGCAGCAAGTTAGAGGCGTAAAGTTTATTTCACGCTATTATGTAGAATTGTAGAAAGTTATAGAAAAATTAAATTGATTCTCTGCATTCAAGATGAAATGAAGGAATCTAAATAATATTAACTATTTTATTGCACTGATATTAAAAAGATGGACTTTTTGTAACTCTGATCATGGCATGTAACTTTGCGAATGAATAAATCTGTTTTTTTTTTAATTTCTTATCACGTGAAAACGTTTGGAAAACGTCTTTACATAGTATAAAACGAAGTAGCTTTCGCTGTGTGTTTTCTAATTATTAATTACTCAACACATTATAATGCAGTTTTCAGCAATCGATAGAATAATTGAACAGATTTATATGAGTAACACATTCATACTATAGTAGAGGAAATCCGAGAATTTCAAAGACTTTCGTATGAAGCCGGGACAAATTGCTAAAGTACTATAAATAATTCTTACTTGTTATTCCAGCAATGGTTTTTCGGGTCGTATGTTGTACAAGTACAAGGTACATTACATTGTACCTGTGCTTCAGATGGACTGATAAGATGTCTCCCGTTTGGTGTTAGAGCTTTCCAATCTATTGTATTGATATAACAAGCCTGAGGCGAACCCCATATTATAACTCCACCTTGGTCGATTTTAATCAAGTTAAAAAGAGCAATCTGAAAAAAATTGAGTCAGGAGATAAAATTTGACAGGGTTTAAAAAAAAGACAACTTTCGTCGAATTTGCTCTCTTAAAGGCCGCATAATGCTCAAATAATATTCTTTATTTAACTTTTCATCTTCCGGCAAGAAATAAGAGTGCACAACACACGAGAGTCATCTCAGTCATCACATGACCGCTGAAGGCTTTGCACCACGTATAAGCACATGTTTTTGATAAAGTCGATTCACTGTAAGCCTTCTGTAAAATTTGTCGCGAAGAGAAAAGAGACATTTGTCGCGGTCTCCGGTCCTAGCCCTCTAAAAAAACCCTCAAAATGATAAGGGAGACGGTGAGCAAAAAATCGTTTTCCGGGTCAGCTAGTTATAATATAATTAGACGTTTATGTCAAGAGAAACAACTGTAACAATTCAAAGAGACTTCTGCATTTTACAAGATTAGAGAAATGACTTTCAAGAGTTAATAGAACTAATAAATTAATTTTTGCACAATCAACATATAAAATATTATTGGATGCGAACTCAATCGGACATCAAACAAAATATGTGCTTTCTATATTTGATAGTCAAGTTTTTCGCTACTGGACATCTAAAAAATTTGCATATAGATGGCCTCAATTTCATATAAAAATACGAGAACAATGGTTTCGCGATTCAATAACGTGAAGTACTTTTACGCAAAAAAAATTTTTGTTTTGTGATGTGCGTCCTGGTTCAAAAGGACCACCTAACCTGCTTAAGCCTAATCTATAATTACCTACACCTCAACAAAAAACAATTGATCCTTCTAGTTACATATTAGGTACTTATCGCAGGCGACCAACAGGCCTGTTGAAGTAACTTTGTTTAAAAAGGTAGGTCAACCAAAATACTTGTTTCTATTTCATTTAAAATACCAGTGTTCTAATATTTTTTGTTATGCTTCATTAGTCTAACGGTTGACGCGTGTGATTATAAAAATGCTTAATAACAACTCGGATTTTGGAAGTTGAGGTCTTAGTAAAAAGCCGTCGGTTAAGCGCCTGATCTCTCCCCGTGGTGTCAGATAACCCTCCCATCGGATTATGAAAGTGATGGAACAGAAAGTGCACCTGTCTTTGCGCACACACTTGTGCACTATAATATCTCCTGCGTAAGTTGGCTGGTCTCCGTTGAGACTGGCTGCCGTGGCCAAAATCGACTTGAAAAACATCATCATTATTATTAATATTTTCATACCTGTCCTCATTTTAACCATTTTACAATAGATATGACGTCATACTTACCTCTCTGAGATTGGGGTTGTCGTGCACAACCAAGGCGTAATTATTGAACAGTAACTTGTTCCCTCTAATTCTTGTTAACGCTGGAAAGAGCTGTCCGATCGATTCCAAACCGACTCCATGATAGACAACTAGATATTCGGTTATCTGTAAAGTAATTTTTACATAGCAATCGTTCTAGCCTATGACAATTACTAAAATGGTAAAAAACTAAATAGTTGGCTGAAAATAACCTTCTTAAATGTAATTTATGACCCTGTTCATTAGATACCTACTAGTAATATTGTAAAAAATAACAGTGTATGAAGGGGTCACAAACGAGGGTTGGAGGAGGGAGGGAAACTTCTAGAAGTTGTAGATGGCCCGGAGTTCGTCAAGGTGCCAGGAATTTATTTTCTAGGTTATGCTGCCCTCTTAACAAAGTTGCAAGTGTTTTGCGTCGATTCTCCTTCTACGATCGCTAACGTTTTTATCTTATTTTATTGGCAAATTTGTTGTGTTGACCACGTGACTTAACGTTGAGAGACGTCATTCCATGACATTTGTAACTTTACTATTATCGTTTATGTTTGTAGAATGCATCTTGGCTATGGGAGTTGGATTGCTAGCTACTTGAATAAATATTTTTTTCTTTAACAAATATTTCGGACATCTGACACACAACGCTATCTAGCCTCAAATTAAGCAGAGCTTGTACTATGAAAGGTAGAATGACTGATAGAATACTTGTTTACTTTTTTTGTAAATACGTACATAATAGGAAACACCCAAACTCCGAAACAAATATTTGCAGATCATACAAACATTTGGTCAAACCCGGGAATCGAAATCAAGTTCTCCCCCTACGCCACCCAGGCATTCATATTGGCGGCCATTACTGTCTTTAAAAAAGATATTTCAGATATTGCTCTTATTTGTTTCTCACCTCTCGTAGGTTTTCAAACTGTACTCCGGTAAAATTATTCTTCGACCTAAATGCAAGTTCCAGATACCCTACAACGACGACACAATCCTCCAATTTTTTTCTCAGCTCTATGATGTTCTTGAAATTTCCTCCAAGGCAAATTCCTGTGCCCGTTATATTTACATTCATTGTTTGACATTGTGCGAAACCAGCGAAAATGAGTTCTAAACTGAAATAAAGATTTTATTATTTACTTTTTTTATTTATTTAATATATTTATACAAAAATACCATCAGGCGATACGTCTTGCCTCCTAGGCAAGACGTATCGCCTGATGGTATTTTTGTGAGGCCGTAGTATCACTTTGGTCGAACCGACCCTTTCATGCCGAAGCGAGGCTCTCCCACGGAAGAGTATTATCGTATTAATTAAGTGTATTAACGTAATTCACTATTTTAACATTAAATATCCATTACACAAGGACAGAAAATAATAATACTAATAAATTGAGACATCTCTCACATGATCGTCAAACTAACTAAACTAACCATCGTATAAATATAAATACTAGTATCTATATGTACACAGAACCTATATTCTCTATTCTGTTCTAGAAAAAGCCCACGTATGACATCAATATTAAATAAGTAAATATTTGGGGGTTATTCAGTGCGACGCGGACCGTCCGTTGCGGATGAATTCGTCGTTCAGTGCTGCGCGGACAGTGCAATGGCGTCCGCGCGCGGAGCTGTCCGCGTCGCGGCTAGCTCCGCGTAGCTCTGAACGCACTGTATAGGCTTCATACATTGATCCTTGATATAGGCCTTCCTAGGTATATACAAACTTAAGAATAAGATATCATAGCAAGGATAGGCCATTTACAGGTAATCCTCTCTATCAAAGTATTAGCCCAAATGGACGTATACATTACACTGTTATTACACAATGTATTTATGTGTACGCCTTCATAGGTATATACAAACTATAGAAACTTAAGATTAAGATATCATAGAGCAACACAGCAAGGATTAGCCATTTTTAGGCATTCCGGTCTATCAAAGTATTAGCCCAAATGGGCCTACACATTACACTGTTATAAAACAACGTATGTATGTGTGTTGTTATTTGTGGGTTCGTAGTGACAGGCGATGATTTTTGTATGTGAGTTTAAGTGAACATTTTAGGAAATGATATACTATTTTGCATAGGAAAAAAATGGTAATTTCCCTTCGGTCAGCCAGGCTGGCCGTGTGCACAGTGTTGCCAGTGGAAAATATAGACCAGGATATTAACAGTTATTATTGCAACTTCTCTCTAGGTGCATGTTCATCATAGTTATCGCATGCAATGTTTTTCTTTCATTTATTATAAAGTATTTGTACATATTTACTCAATAAATTAGAACTGGTTTGTTTATTGTTACTATATACAATATAATATTTCTATTTATAGCTAGAGTGACAACATTTTGTTGTCTCTTCTCTAAGAGTTCGCTAATTGACTTTTATAGTCTATTCTCTGTATCTTAGTTCTCCAATTCCCAAAGTCTAACGATTTATTCTTCTTACGTAACTGGACTTTGTCTATTACACAGATGAGAACATAGCCCGGTACTTATCTGAGTATTCAATTGAGTATAGATAATATGCACTAGCTAATAACCATTGACATCAATGCCCGATGACGTAGACAAATTGTATACAAACACCATCGAGTAATATCTCGATGACAAACATTGTGCTGCCGAGGCTATCATGAAATAGTGCATTCGTATACTAGTAAATGTTCAACACACCCAAGCATCTTTCATGTAATAATTTTAAGAATCAGATTTTTTTATTGTAACATGCCCAAATATTTTCGTCATCTGATTGTATCGTGTGCACCCGAACTTACCTAAATGTCATTTTACAATGAAAAATTTATGCTCTGGCAGATTTTCATTACTAGTAGTGTATTATCATTTATGTCATAGTTCTGTTTAAAAGGGAAATTACTTTCGAAATTATGCTTAAAATTTAATTCCAGGAAAAGCGAATCCCATGAAAAACCATAATCCCTAAAAATGATTAACACTTGTAGCACAGAAAGCAGTTTTTTGCTATGAGTTATCTGTACAAATTAATAAAATTGGAGTGTCTGTTTGTATTATTAAAATAACCGCTTTTTACTAAATGCATATGTATGTAGACACGGTACATATATCAAAAAGGTAGTTAAAATAATTTTTGTAATGAAATATATACATCTATACAAATAAATAAAAAAGTAAAAACTAAAACCCAACTACGACAAGAAACGACGCTGAAAAAGCATGAAACAAGTTTCAAAAGCCGTAGTCACGTGTTGTTAAAGTGTTATGGACTATGATACATTACTTATTTTCAAAAGCCGTAGTTCATGTAGTGTAATGAACCATAGTCCACTGGCAGGTAGCTGATGATCCAGAGAGTAACTTAGGCTACTTTTTTTTAGACTAGCTTTGTTCCGCGGCGTGACCCGCGGTACAACAATATACGCGGGTAACACCGCCGGGTTCAGCTAGTTACTATATAGATTACTTATTTTTACTTATCATTTATAACTAACCTATTTTATTCGACCTGAAATTACATTACAATAAAGAATTTCTACAAACCTACAAATTAAATATTTTTTAGAACGGAATACACGCCGCTTATTTCTGATAAGCCGATAACATTAATTAGATTAATACAACTTTATGTTGACATAATTACTTTGTTATCAAAGGTCGTTTTAAAGATCGAGTTAAAGTTGTATATTAGTTTAGTATAGCTGTGAATGTGGCATCCCATTAAAAAACTATGCCATTTTTTAATTTTTTTATACACTGTGGCGCAACAGCTGGACTGAAAAGGAAGGACCTATAGAGATCAGCGTAATGTTAGACGCACAAAATTTAGGATTTCTACTAATTTAAGACTAGTTTCAATAGATGGTATTCAGGGGGAGTTCCTCACATACAAACAGAGGAGCGTTCACCTGTTGACACGAAGAATAAGAAATATCGTTGATGTTTGGCTAAACTTGGGAAAGAAGCGCCATTTCTTTCGAAGAGAAACTAGAAGTAATGGAGTTGTCCATTATATTCTGTAGTTATTTTGTACTGGATTCAGATTTGGTACACAATATCTGACCTGACTTTAAAACAGAATAAGATCATCAGTCATTAATTAAAACGGTAGTTCATAGTTGGTACAGTTTATACTAATATTAGGTCTTTACCTATGAAATTGCCGTTTTGTATGCAATAAGGGAAACTACTTATCTTTTCAAACTTTTTTATTTCTGTTATTCGAAGTAATCACCCATGCAATCGACGCATCTTTGCCAACACATTGGCAGTCTATTGATACTCTTCTTGTAAAAATCATCTGGACGGTAGGCAACAAACTCTTCAAAGGCATTTTGTACTTCCTCTTGGGAATTGAATATTTTACCCACACCCACAAAGCTGGTTGCTTTGGTCAATCGGTCGTCCCCACTGCTCCTTCACGACAGCGCGCGACTCCATACTGCGAAACAGACAGTCTCCAAGCTGCAAGAGCTGGGGTTGGAAGCTCTCCCTCATCCGCCATACTCACCAGACCTTGCATCTACCGAATGTTACATTTTCCAAAATTTAGACAACTTTTTAGTGGGTAAAAAATTAAATTCCCGAGAGGCAGTACAAAATGCCTTTAAAGAGTTTGTTGCCTCCCGCCCAGCTGATTTTTACAAGAAGGGCATCAATAAACTGCCAATGCAAAGATGCGTCGATTGCAATAACAGAAATAAAAAAGTTTGAAAAAATAAGTACTTTCATTTATTGCATACAAAACGGCAATTTCATAGGTCAAGATATTACCTTATTATATAGATATTACCTATTATTAAAATCTGAGGAATTAGTTTGTTTGATTGTTTGGCTGTACGTACTAATCTCAGAAAGTACTAGTAACTATTTTTTTTTTAATTTCTTATAAAACTAAAACTACAATTATTTGTGGTAGGGAAAAGTGGAGTTATTAGGAAAGTCACATATAGAAGGTCCTTCGAACTCATTATTGTAGCGAGTCAACAGGCGTCACGCCATTTTTACTTCTGAAAAATAGAATTGGTCTTCATGTCTCTATGTTTTTTCAGAGATTATCTGACAAAGTTAGAAAGAACTTGGCTTTCCTTATCATAACAATAGATAGAATGTTAGAACGTAGAACGAAGGAAACTTCAGAAAAATTATTGTGCAGAGTTTCTTACTACCATATTTCGTGCTAGATTTGCTCAAGTTTTCAAAGTGTGTTTCACCGAGTGAGTGAGGATACAGGAGGGCCAAACCCCAATCCCTCCCCCTACCACTCCCCATCCCCCTCCCCATCGCCCAAAGCTCGGACAAAGCACTTGAGACACCTCTGGTGTTGCGGGTGTCCATGGGCGGCGGTAATTGCTCACCATCAGGTGATACGTGTGCCTCCTATTCCGTAAAAAAAGGAAATGCGGTCCGAATGCATTCCCAGTAACTATTTTTTGTGATACCTAGACTCCATAGAAGCCATTGTGCACTTTTTACTTGAAGTGCCGGAAATAAACTTATCTCAACTTAAGTTGATTTATTAACTAACGAGAGATTCTCTAAAGTGTTGTTATTTGTTCACGAACTCTTAAAATGCGCAAATATAAAAACAAATCAATATACAAAAATATAAAATGAAGAATTGAAGATTCTTTAAATTGTTTAACAATCGCTAATCGTCAACTTGAACTTCAATTTAATGGAATGTTGTAGTGGTACCCGACAGTACCCGTAGCTAGAGTAACTCGACCCTACGCGATAGTCACAGAACCACACTCGAGACACCCCGACCGGAATCAAAGATCACCTTACTAAGCCGAAACTTTGAGAAATTCGAATCTAACACTTCGAGTATCGCTTCAAACGGTTCCCCTAGATGCGAATCAAGCGATCTTTGTTAACAGAATGAAGGTATTTATACGATCCCATTGTTTGCTATTCTTAGCGGCTTACCACTGAAATTTATTTAAGTTCATAAATTTTGCATTTTTCGATAAACTTATTTACATCTATCTTTGATATTTGCAGTTAAAAACCACTTTACCACAGCAAGGAGGTGACTTGCTAAAAAATGTTACTAGAATAACTTTTTATAAATTTTACTTATATGTCTTTCTCAATACTAAATACTCGTTAAACAGATAAAGCTTTGTGTGCTCACAATATAAGCTATTTATTTAATACTGACACTATCGAACAAGGACACCGAGTTTGATTTGTATTTATTAATTACTAGATGAGCCCCGGGGTACAAAAACAACCGCGGATAACGCCGGGGTCGAAGCTAGTTAAAAAAGGTCTTAGTTACTCCGAGTTAGATCGAACAAAAAGAGAGACAACAATTTAAATAATTGCTTAAGTACCGTATTATTATTTACATTATATATATTTTCACATACATTTAGTAAAAAGCTGTTAATCTAAAATTTTATTTATTTGTAGATTTCACCGTATCACAAAAGGAAGTATACACAAAAGGACAAAGAATTTGGGACAACCAATTAAGGAACAAAACTAAATGTGTGATATGTGTGATACCTTACAATAATGGGCTTAACATTTCGTAAACAGTTCATTTAGAAGTTGACCTTGGTTACATGTAACCTTGTCATCTTTTATTTAAAACCGTATCTCAAATCTGAACGTACAAACATATATTATATGAACAATACTCGGTCCATGACCATTACAATACCATAGATTAAGATTAAACATAGTTTTTCATCTGTATCCATGACAATACTACTAGTTAATGAACATTAGTTAGCCTTATTAATTAACCTCTTTGTCGCTTTACCGCTCCAATGACAAGTAGAAAAGAAACCCATTGAAGCTTATATTACAATCTGCGCGCGTAATTCAAATACAAACGAAAAGCCAATAACGATACTCCAGAGATCGTTTTTTGTTTTTTCGAAAGACGGTCCCCATTTCATCTCATCCTATCATATTCATCATATCTCATCATTTTATATATTTTTTAACATTTATTTCATCACGACGAAGACTTAAAGACTTGAAGACTTATAATTTGAACACTATAAACACTTGACATTGGCAGAAATAGCTGATCCGACAGATTCGGCTGGTTGCCATTTCATCAAAGAGGAAGAAGAACGATGCTTCAGTGCTTGTGACAAACAAGCCTTGTATGAATGTCATTTATTTAATACTAGCAGAACCCCGCGATGTTAACCGCGGTTATTGTCGTAACGCGGGTAACGCCGTAGGGCGAAGCTAGTATAAATAAAGTAGCCTTATATTTATCAGTGAAAGTCAAAATCGGTTCGGCCAGAAATTAGCCGGAACAAACAGACACACAGATAATTTTTTTTTACAAATTATTATAAACAATACTATTTTAGTATATGTACCATGTATAAATACATAATTATGCATTTAGTAAAAAGTGGTTGTTTTAATATTGCAAACAGACACTCCAATTTATTTTGTTGTCAAAGTAAATAGCAATATTGTGCAATTTACTTTGATTTGTTCTGTCTATGAATCTAGATTCACATTTTATGAATAAGTTCTAGGTTTTCTTTTGCAAACTAATTATAAACAATAACCATTATAATTTATAAAGTTAAGTATTTTACTTGAGAAATAGCAATTGCAAAAAATGTATTGACTTAAACTTACTCTAAAAATACATAACTCAACAAATGGGTTAATATCTTGACTACTTAAATAAATCTATTACAAATTTAAAGCGTAAACATGCATGCATAAATTAAACATAATTACCATAAAACATTGAATATCACCGCTTTCGCCATGACACTTTCAATTTCCCGCCAAACTTTTTGTAGTTTTTGTGTGAACGCGTTGTCACCCGTTTACTCAATATCAACCGACTGAGTAGCTTCCAGTGCCTGCACCTTACGTTTACGGGAAAACACATTGTCTGGCATTTCCCATGGCCCTATATTGATCATGGGACCTTAAGCTATTGTTAAGATCAATTTCTTTCCAGATAGCAACTAAGTATTCTGTTAGAAACAAGTAACAGAGTAGTGGAATATCTGTTGTCTCTTTTCTACACACCTAATGAGCGAGCGGGACAGAAAAATCTTTCAAGTGAACTTGTTACGAATTGTTTTATGTACTTAATCCTCTGATCGTGAAATGTAATCTAAACTATTTAGGTAAACAGACTTAAGGCCTGTGTATTTATTGATGTCAATGATCATACGTGCAATATCATTAGCAAAGTATGTGAAGTAAACTGATGTGCAGCTATGTTGTATTGCTATGCGAACGGTGAACAGTAAACAATAAACGTGTAGAATCAAAACATTGTAAAGTATAGCTACAAATACTAAGACGTCCAGAAACGTTCGTTGTCACTCGATAAAATAGAACATCGAGAATTCCTTTACCAGCGAGAACACAAATTTTGGAGAAAACCTCAAAAATTTTGTGACGGTTTTTTTTCGTTTAAATATTTATACTAATATTATAAATTCGAAAGTTGTCTGTATGTCTGGTACTCTTACAAGGCATATCCATAATACTGATTTCACTGACATCGGCAATGAGATACCATGATTCCTGAGGACTTACACTACACTTTACCGCGTTAACCGGCATACACGCAGGCGCAACCGCGGGCAATAGCTATTATAAAAATAATAGGACGGTATTTTTTTGTAATTATATAAAGAGACACTAAAAAGAAAGAAATATATTCCTTAACATCAGAATAATATTTTTATTTTGTAAACTCCTGTAATATTTATCTTCTCTGCTCTAGGGCATAAAAACGAAATTTGTTTTTTTTTAAGTGAAAAATTATTTAGCGCTGTGCACTTTTTTGGGATGTTAAAAAAAATTTTATGCTCGCGTCAGGACACGTGACCTGATCGAATATTCGTATGACGGAGACGTGGCAGCAGAGGAAGTAATATCCTCCTCTTTCTACCGCGCGGCGAAAATGTATGCCTGCTCCCGCTGTTTCGTTTAAGCGGCGTAGGGCGCTTGCGCGAGTGTGCATGTGGGGTTTGTACTACAGCACAGCCTGCTTCGCGCATGCACGGATGGTGACAGCTGATGGCTGTCGGCTGTCTGTATCCTTTTAAAATTCGTTTATATTACCTAAGTGTTTAAAATATGGAAATTAAACAAAGTACATCTATTTTGAAAAAAGTGAAGAAGAAATAGTAAAAGAAAATGAGTGAGTTCCATAAAAATACTAGATGAAAACCCGGCTTCGTTCGGGTAAAATGTTTATACTGTATAGCATTAATCTATATTTTTATAACATCACAATAAGCGTTTCTGTAGTTATTGGTTCTCAAGGAATATTAAAGGCAAAGCAAGGCATATATCCGTATAGCATGGTTCATTGTGTTTAATAAATACAGGAAATTAAGAAAAAATGCACAACGTTAATGCTCAAGTCTTCACTACTAGCCGGTACTCTGGGAGTGCAACCCGTTTTTTTTTCTAATCAAATTGTACAACTCATTGGTCTTACGATAATAGGTACAGTATAGATAAATAATAATTTAATCAAGCGAGAGCGACCTTTTAAAAATATCTCAAAAAAAGGCTGTAAAAAATAATGGTAAACAATAATTGGTTTAAAGTTAAGTTTATTTACAAGAAAAATATATCTCAAGAGACATAAATTGAAACACTTTATAAATTAAATTATGTCCAATTGACTGAGTGATCAATTAACTCCAATCAATATGTCACTTGACCTGAAAACGTCGGGGGATATATTCATCAATATCAAATGTAATTCAATTTAACAAATGGTACAAATTACGTTATAGACATGTCAATGTAAGATGTAATGGTCACCATACTCATTGCGAATGCAGACAATGCAACAATGCAGCATGGTGACCCGCACTATGGCGGCCTATTGAGATGCTTCAGCAGCGGCAAGTCAGGAGTTTAAAAAGAGAGACATTGTTTGGCACAGTAAAGACAATAGAGTGATACGAATCAGTGAGATACATCTTGCTTCTGACGCACTTCAGTACCCTATGATGTTTTGCCTTGGAGAAGATAGCTATCAAATCAATATCTCTCAATAAAACCCACAGAGTTGGTTATCCTCCAACCCGAAAGAAAACTTTTGAATATAAATAAAAATAATGTGCAAATAACTAACTCCACGCACGAAGCACGGGCAGCCGCTAGTAAGCTATATTATCTGGTGAACGGGTTCTAATCTATACTATTTATCTATACTCTCTCTATACAAATATATAAAGTTGAAGAGTTTGTTTGTTTGGAAACTGCTAGTCCGATTTCAAAAATTCTTTCTTGGATAGCACATTTATCGAGCAAGGCTATATATCATCATGCTAAGACCAATAGGAGCGGAGCACCAATGGAAATGGTTTAAAAAACGGGGGAAAATTATCACGCTACGAGCAATGGGAGACGCAAACGAGGTTGCGTGGGTCAGCTAGTTAAATATATTATCATTGTTTATCCTTTAGATGCAGAACTTTCTTGTTATGAAGGGAACACAATTATTAACAACAATGGAATTTTCCTAATCCGGACAACCCGTATGCTAGTATTACGCTGATCAGCTGTGTATTACCATACTACTAAACCGTGTGTGTATTTAATTAAGTTTGACTAAGTGAATGCGTATCACACACACTAAGAAACAAATTTACGTTTCACTAACATTAGTTAGGATGTTTATAACGGGTAAGCCTAACTCTCCGACACAACAGTACTCGCACAGGTATTTATGCCGTGAAAACTATTCAAAGGAAGTTTCTGTTCACGGTGCCAGTGCCACTACAGTGCCAATGAAAATACCCTCTTTGTTCTTAGCACAACAAGCCTTTGCATATGTATTTTTTTTTTGTTCCATGGCGTCGACTTTCACACCGGACATTAATACTTCACTGGTATGTAGGTATAGTTGTCTAGTTTTTTTTTGCGTTTTGTGTATCATAAACGTGGTTTTTGTCAATATTTGAAGCGAAACGCCATTAGATTATTTGTTGAAGCACACCATAGATAAACGTTTCTTGTTTAATGATAAAAGAAATCCTTTCACAATCAGAGTAAAAACTGCAAAAACTTTAGATATATATATAGAAAATTATTTATTTGTATATTAGGGTTAACAAACAATATACAATCCAAAAAATAAATTAAAATGTAATGTACAAAGAGTAGCCTTATTGCTCATAGCAATTTCTTCCAGGCAACCTTTGAATGGATAGGTTTGATTTTAAGCTAACTTCATGGTCTAGACTTTTATATAGATAGCATTTTGGCATGCTATATTCCATTTGAGTAATATTTTATAATAATTATTCTTAGACACATTCAGTTTTATTTTATTTTTGCTAATTTTACAATATAAAAATAATCGAAGGAAAAAGTAAATAGTTAAAGTTTATGTGAAGGGGGAGTGCAGAAAGTAACAAAAAAAATCGATCGGTGAAATAATAATAATATAATTAATAAAGACCACTAGTATATGTATATTCAATTGCATGTAAAAAGATCACATAAGTACTCAATCAATCAATTGAGTACCTAGCCAGGTACAGCAAGAACACAAATATTCCTAGTTTTTATTTCATTTCCAAGACTCACTTGCTTTTAACAGAATACCATCATTATTATTACTGAACTAGAAAAAGGTTTTAACACTGAAATCCATAAACAAAATAAGGCACAAAGAACGGCTCACTTCTAACTCTTGTTTTTTTACAATATTCTATATTCAAATTACTACACACCACCGATAGAAACAAATTAGTACTGTAAGCTAATACTAGTTGTGCATACAATTAATATGAGCTAACACTATACTATACTCCTATGTTTAAATAAGGAAAAAGTACTCAACGTAAAGGCAGTAAGATAACTCCACCACGACCGCAGTGGCTCACTGGAGCGAACACGATATTATAATTTTGAGTTGTTAACAAATTGACTAATTATTAGAGTCAAGATTTCGATGGGAGGTAATAAAATTTAAACTTATTTGGTCACGACCTCTATAGAGGTTGCATCGGTACAGGGTGATTCTACTTGTGTTATATTGGACTTTGTCAGGTGTATTGTTAGCTGTTCCCGGATTACTCCTATTTTAGACGCAGTATGGTTCACATTGTGGTTTTAGTCGGTTGAATTTCGCTGGTCTCACCGCAAAACCGCGGTGAGATAACGGCAGTGGTTTCTTACATGCAAACAAAGGTCTGACCATTTACTGATCGGTTAAGTACACAAGTAAAATTTTACCAAAAATAAAACAGACTTCAAGGTTTGACTCGATTTCTCTTGGATGCCATCATCAGATCTTAGTGTTCTTATCATGGTACCACCGTTGGGATATCTCCTTTCTATTAAAAATAGAATCATCAAAATCGGTTCATAAACGACGAAGTCATCCGCGAACGCACATAAAAAATATATACAGATATACGGTCGAATTGAGATACCACCTCTTTTTTTGAAGTCGGTTAAAAATTAAACAGAATTTGTTATAACCCTCAATTTTTTTCTATTTATAGACTTTTCATTTGAAATATCTTCAAACTATTCTTAATTATACCTTCTGCTAAGAAATGTCTTCGTGGGATTAAAACCAAACAACAATATCTGAATGACAACAGCATCAAAGGTGTAACGCCTCTTTTAAGATAAGTGCATTTGTTCGTAATATTAGCTCCTAAAATTCTGCTTTTCTAATTATAATATCATGATGGTTACGTTATCAAAATAAGCCTCAATAAGTAGAATCTGTACTGTGCTGGACTTTATACGATTCAATCGCTCATCACCCATCACCCGATAGCAGTGGCTAAATTATTACATACTTTAAGATAATGCTATGCCTCTACCTTCGATCATAATATTGATCGAAGGCCTCTACAGAAATATTTTTCCACAGTAAGTTAAAAGAAGGGAACTACTTTTAAGAGTCTGTAAAACCGCGATGTATATAAATTAAAGATGTAAAGTCCGTTCACTCTTATTTATTGACTCACGGTAATAATTACATAAAGATCAAGACACGACCAATGTCCAAGAGTGATCCGAGAGCGACTGGCTTGCGCCCATCGCGCTATGGCTCGGCTCACACAAATATGCTGACTCTATATTGTGTAGTCATGTTGTCCCTACAAGTTCGTAAATGGTCCGAGTGACAGGCTATATGAATTTTATCAAATGCTTTTACGTAGTGGGTTATAGTTTTTTAACTTTTTCTTTATCCCTATGTGATATCATCATTACTTAATATCAAAACATATTATAAACCAAAGTCCTCCACCACGTCTGTCTGTCTGTTCGCGATAAACTCGAAAAGTATTGCACGGATTTTAAAGTAGTTTTCACCAGTAGATAGTGTGATTCTTGAGGAAGGTTTAGATATATAATTTGTTAAGTTTTTGTGTATATCGATTAAAATATAACGATATTTGTTGGAGGTGCCGGAAAAAATTGAGCCGCCTGGGAACTTTCAAAGAAAACGCTGCCTGAGCCTTTTAAGATATAGCAAAACAATGTATATAGAAAAACAACAACATAGTTGGAATATTCTTCTTTCATAGATCTACAAAAAAGTCAGCGATAGCATATACCCATAAAACTTTCTATATTAATTATAAGTTTTTAAAATTGCTTATTTTTAATGCGGTGACTGCAAAGCTAATTAGACGGATACAGTTTTCGTTTACGTAAAACGATAGATACCTGAAGCATTTCATACACATTATAATACTTTCTTACACTATATAATTTAAATGAATATCTCAGGAGTTATCACAAAAAAATACCGGCGTGGAAGCAAATTATGGTCAGAATGTGATTTAGGTCTTATTTTGCGGGCGGGCACGGAACGAAATCCAGGGCTGTGCCAGCTAACGCGCTGTCGGATCCGTTCTGCCGAGCTTCAAAGCTCGGTTATAGTGGACCGACTGTGTCACCTACCGATTGATTCAGACGCTTACGTCAACCTAACCAGACGTGAGCCTACGGCACATTGCCACTACTGCGGGTGGGTACGGGACTTCGCTCAGCACACGCTGGAGGACTGCCCTGCATAGAAGTCTGAAAATCGAGTCCTGGTCGCACCGATCGAATGAAACCTGATACCGCCAGAATTATAGAACGAAATGTGAACATTAAACAAATAAAGGGTAGAGCCACGCAAGCTAAGTAAACCACGCTGATTTCAGCACGAACCTTATCGTGGATCGATTGTTCGATGGTTCGACTGGGGCGGTAGCACCGTCGCACATGGGTCACCATGCCGCATTGTTGCAACAATGCAACAATGAAATGTTCATATGAGTCTTACCAATTGTGTTTTGGTTCAAAATGTAGAAGAAATGATATAAATAGTAAATCCTGATATTAGTAGCATATTATCCACTAAGACACTAAATTAGTTCCAAGAAAAGACTATACTATTACCCGCTAATGAGCAAGTTGATTAAATACATTCTTGCCAAATTCGAAGCATCATCGCAAACCAATTAACGGAGTATTTGGTTGACACAGTTGTGAATAGAAAGGGTAGCAGTAGGTATTTATCCGACGGAATTTTTAAATTATTTGACTGGAATTATGTAATTAATATTAAAAGTAAGTGTCCCCATATTAGAGAGAGATAAGATTAGAAGAATTAGAGTTCACCAAAACTATGCAACGTTACAAGGTTCCAATAATAAATTTAAAAAAAAACTAAAATTCAAATGCCTTTCATATTAAAACGGCTATAATTTTGTGTAAAAATAATGTCTCGAATGAAACGTAATAAATCGCAGGGTCAAACATTCAAAGTTGCGGGAGCTACCAAGCACACCTAACTTCGAAACAAAATTTGTTCGTTTATACGTGATCAGGCAGAAGTAATTTATTTGTTTATTTTTTTATACTTCTAAACTAATGTTAAACAGAGTAAAGATTTAATTTTATTGTTTGTTATGACTTAACTCAACCTACTCAATCGATTTTAAAAGTTCTTTCACCATAAGGTCTTCTTCTCAAAGTAACATAGTAACATAATATAATACATCTGCTACACACAGCTCTGCACCACCCAAAGGTTGAGAGGAAGATAATGCCTATGGCATTAAGTCCGCCTTATGCAATGTAATTGCAGGAAGCTCAAACAAATAAATATATTGGATCAAACGAGGAAATAGTCAGATAACTTTTCAAGTTTTTATAATTTAGTTTTTGTTGGCAATGATATTCAAACTTTCATTGCGTGAAAGTAGATTTTGTCAATTAACTCAATTATCCCAGCGGGAGCAGTTTTCTTGATTGCAGAAAATATTCTTTGTCTATGCCCTATGTTTTTTAGTACCCAAGACGATGAACTTTTTAAATTTTGTTTACTTAGGTAAATTTTAAAGACATAAAAACAATGACATTAAAGAAACAAACACGATGCAAACTACAAAATCCAGTGCCGATATGACTTCCAATCGTTTAGTAAAAGAGCACTTTAATTACCTCCTGAAAGCTGACTGGGAATTATAACATAAATAAAATATTCCGGACATCTGACATACAACACCTCGTCGTAAAATCCATTATTCCATCATCAGTTTCGATAGAAGAGAACTGTAACAAATGAAATAAACGACTTACTATCCTGTAGGAATTTCTTCATGAGGAGATATGCAATGTTTTATAGTTGGCACGCGCCGAACTGCCTGGGCTGATTCTTCATGTCGTATTCAGAGCAAAACAAATCTTGGAAACAGGGCTGTCAATACTTTTCAGTTCGAAGCATATGTATGAAAAAGTATTTATATGCTTTAAGATTTTTATCTGTATATCCTCCTTTTATATGTATTATATTAATATAATAAATTCAATTTAACTCTGAATTTGGTAAAGAGATAAGTCATTTTATACTTAAAAAGACATAGGCTACTCTATATCACAATAACAAAAACATACATGGGTGAAGTCATCGGCAAAAGCTAGTAGGTATTTGATAAATATTGCTGAGTAGTTGTGTAGCACTATGTCTTTGTGATAATTGAGTGTTCAAAAGAAAGCAAACAAACAATTTTTACCCGACTTCCCGAATGGTTATTTAATATTAAAAACTACCTACTTAAAGATTGAGAATTTGGACTTTAATCTTAATATTATCTATTTTCAGAGAAGGTGGAGAAGGAAGAGTACTCATCCTCTAAACTCAACTAAATTTTGAATCGATTTCATTCTCACAGTAAAAAATATTTTTAACCGACTTCAAAAAAAGGAGGAGGTTTCTCAATTCGACCGTATATTTATATTTTTTTTTGTTTGTTCGCGGATAACTTCGTCGTTTATGAACCGATTTTGATGATTCTTTAATGGAAAGGAGATGTCCGAACGGTGGTACCATGATAAGGACACTAAGATCTGATGATGGCATCTAAGAGAAATCGAGTCAAACCTTGAAGTAGGTGTTATTTTTGTTAAAATTTTATTTGTTAACCGTCTGCGGCACTCTCATCAGGTCCACTCTTACCGAGGCGGGACAATTATGGTGTGGGCAGGAATTCGTCTTGGTGGGCGAACCCAGCTCGTTCGGATTCAAGGCAGCATGACTGCATGAAAATATCTGGAAGAGGTAATAATCACAGGCTGATTATCACACACAGAATCAAAATGGGCCTGGAGTTTCTATTCATGCACGATAATGCATCTTCTCATACGGTGCGACTGGTATCGACAGCTCTTCTGGATAAAGACATTCAAGTTTTGGATTGGCCTGCGCAGTCGCCCGACTTAAATCCCACCGAGCATGCCTGAGACATGTTACAACGAAAAGCATTGCGAGATTCCCCGCTAAATTTGACGACAGAACAAGAACTATACAGACACTTGCAAAGAACTTGAGACCTCATACCGCAGCAAGACATTGACAATTTAATTGTAAGTGTTCATACTTAAAATTAATTTCGATGTCGATGTGTAATTAATGTAAGAGGTGGCAACATTGATTATTAAAAATTAGATTTATTACATTTTTAACCGACTTTAAAAAAGGAGGAGGTTTCTCAATTCGACTTATTTTTTTTGTGTTCGCGGATAACTTCGTCGTTTATGAACTCTGTCACTTCTAAAATATTTTGTTAACAGAAAACGCCATATAAAATTTATCAAAATTTACACAACCTTGGCATTTATTTTGTGAAACGAGACATTTTTCAAGTTGTTCATAGCAGAGCAGCAAGTAATAAAACACTCTGTGTATACAGGGGACCTTCGGGTCAAGTGGCTTTAACGAGCAATATTGCATTTTGTAACGCTCCGGGTGCATGCACTGCTAATATTACTTTACTTACGGACTACTTATGGACGATATTGCGAGAATAAATCTTTGGTAAAGGGTGATAATACCTTGCGATTTTACAATCTAACATGAACGCTCTAACACTTTTTCAATATGTATAGGTAGGTACTTATGTCCGGCTGTCTGACCATATGTGAAGATCGATTTATTAAAAAAACTTCGTTTATAAAACCGACTTCAAAAACTAAAAAGTATAAAATAACTTAATAAAGATTTAATGTGTGTGTTATATGTTAGTGGTTCCTATATAATTAATATTTGGCATAGTATGTACCTATATAAGTAGAATAATAGTAGTAATAGTAGTAAAAAATTACTATATTCATTTTTATTTTTAAGGAAATACATAGATAGTATCAATAATCATAAATTGATTGCAATGAACAAAAATGCAATATGTAGTTATAATAGAATTGATTAATTAAAGTTATTGAAATGTATGTGTATGTATATTGATATATATGTATGTGTATATAAATAAGTATGTGTGTTTCTAGTTATATTCATTTGAAAATTATCATTATTCAAAACTACCGCACCGTCAAATACTGTCTCTCCGATACATTTTTATCCATCCTAAGGTTCCCTGGAAGAGATTGCTTTGCCATTTGTAGGCCGCCCTTTATACATTACACTTATACGTAATTTATAACCCGTTTAAAAGTATGCATATCGATAAAACCAACATCCTACCTGACAACATCTCTAATCGAGTAGTGTTGAAAATTGATGAAACCCGATCATACCAAATTGAACTTTAAGTGAATGGGATAAGGAAGAGTTAAGCTTAAATCTCTAGTCGATTAATAGTTAAATAAAATTTTATGATTTTATTGATAAACTATTTAAAAGGTACCTACCGATGGTAAGAAACAGCTCCATTATTCATGTTTTTCCTTCTGCTACCATTTTACACTGAAGCAGAGCAGTACGGCATTCTGGCGTAAAAAAAAACTTTCAATGGACGACCTATTGACGCAGCGTTGTAATACGACTATGATACAGAATACCTACAACTCATAAAGGTATGCGTTGCAACGCTTACTAGTGACTCGCGCATAACGCTTACTAGCCACTTCTATTGTCGTGACAAAATTTGTAAACCGCCATTTTGTAGCGGTGGACATCTTGGATTTACAATGGAACAGAATTCATATTGTCGTCGTCACCAGAACTGAGGGTGTGTACCAAATATTAGATCAATATGTCAACAGGAAGGGTGTCAAATTTCAATTACAAGATTTGAACCAAACAACAACCAGGTCAAGCTAAATAAAACCGTTTAAAAAATTTGCGAACATTCAAATAACGCCTTTTGATTAGGTTTTGTTATGTAACAGCGCCATCTTTTGAAAATAATCAATACATTCAACGAAGAAGATTGTACGTTGATTACGTTATTTAATTAAATATCATGTAATATTAGATAGATAAATGTAATTTTAGCATAAATAAAAAGTAATAAATAAAAAGAAAACTCACGTAGAATTTTTCACGCTAGAAATTCACTCACCTGATTGTGTACGTAATTCTAAACGTGCACACTACTGTCAAGTTGTCATTTCTTTTTTCTTTTCAAATGTCATTGGCGCTAACTCATGTTTGTGAGACGTTTTTGCCGTCTCTTTTTTATACGTTCAAGTCTGAGGTTCAAGTAGTCTTGCTATCTCCTTCTTTAACGTGCTAGTGCTAATGGAACAAAATATTTACGGTGAACTGTCACACGTTAAAACACTAAGTGTGAAAAAACAGAAAATAAACAAAATAGTTTATTATCGATATTCTATCTATATTCGTTTTAACCATAAAATAAAACACGGACAATTGTAAGTATCACTTGTTGCTATGAACAGTAATATTTAAATTAATATCATGTCATTATAATTATACACTTGAAAGAAGTTTTTCTTGGACCTGGACTTGGACTTCAATGTTATAGTATGATGGGCATATTAAATAAAGCAACTCTTGACAAAGAGGGGTAATTAGACACACTTAGAACTTGCACTGAGTAGTAATTGAACTTGCTATTCCTTATATGGTAGTCAAATAGACTGCCTGTTGGTGTAGTTGTGACTCTGAATGCTAGGCCAGACTAGTGTGTTGGTGTAGTTGTGACTCTAAATGCTAGGCCAGACTAGTGGGTTCAATTGTTGCAAGGACAAATATTGAGTGATATCTGTTAACTAGCCGACCCACACAAACTAACTCATTTGCATATCCTATTGCCTGTAGCTGTGTGTGATAATTTTCCCCCGTTTTTAAACATTCTCCATTGACGCTCTGCTCCTTTAGGTCTTAACGTGATGATATATAGCCTATAGCCTTCCTCGATAAATGTACTATCCAACACTTAATTTTTTTTAATTGGACCAGCTGTTCCTGAGATTAGTGTTTACAAACAAACAACCTCTTCAGTTTTATAATATTAGTATAAATTATTATAATATGTACTTATTTATATTAATATAGACAGCCTTTTGTGATGATATTAAAGAAATAATAGTGTACTATTGCAATAAGTCGTATAATAATTTACATATAGATGAAGTTAGCTTTTGCATGGATAATTATGTTTTGCATGTCAATGTATCCTTTAGGCTGAAATTCATAAAGCGTGCTTAGACTTTGCTCAGACTTTGCTTACGCTAAACTTACGTAAGTTCCTGCTCAGTGTAATCTTAGCATTCGAATTTATAGTCCTTTGTGCTAAGAATGTACTGAGTGTATGCTAAGCAAGAACTCAGGAAAAAATGTATAACATTACAATTTGCATAGCACATTTATTTGAATTATATAGATATTTTAAAAACATTTTGCATATTTAAAAATAGCTGTTATAAACTAAAATATTTGTATTCTTATAAACTTTATTATATAATTGTATTTCAATCAATTTAAACCGTTGATTTTTATTAATTTTAAGTGAAAAAGGACAAAAATAACACATGTACAAATAAAAGAGTATATATTTGACTTGTCAGTCAAATGTCATTACATTTTTTATGGAATATATGGGAAAACGAACCGACATTTCGCCTCAGGTATCCTCACTCACTCGGTGAAACACAGCACAAGTGCTGCTTCTTATCGGTTTTCTGTGAGGCCGTGGTATCACTCCAGTCGATATATTTAAATATTTCAGATTGTTTCGAGATCAAACGCATATAATTACTAATTTTTAGAAAGAACGTTTAACTTTGACCCTGGCATGCCCTAAGCGTTGTAACAGAAGTCCTATTACAACGCTTTCAAACTAGATTACGGCTTTTCTACTTGAACCATCAAACCATATTTACAAGCGCGTAAGTAATCGCTAAGTCAAGGATTTCGGTGACTTAGACAATGCTAAGCATTTGCTCAGCTTGAGCTAAGCATAATGACTATAAATTTCAACGCACACTTAACTCGTGAGGTAAGTCTAAGCAAAGACTAAGTACGCTTTATAAATTTCAGCCTTAGAAACAGTTCCCTTTCTTTGCCAGATACCCTATTATCATAAATGGTAGTATAGTGCGTATGTAGTTAATAGTCATTTTATTGATGCCAGAACACTTCTTTGTTACAGTGCTAAAAACAGGAAGTGAAAATAGAATGAATAATAAGAGCTCAAACTATTTATCTACTGGTAGTAAATCTGTTATAAAAAGCTTTCCACAAGATACAAAACAGTCTATAAAATTTGAGAGTCAAAAATAATAACATAACAATGAAACCATCTCATGCCATTCCTCATCAAAAAACAATCAATACTAATCAACGGAATAATTTAATTCAAATCAATTATCTATCCAATGCTAAAGAGCCTATTTCCAAAGACGTACAAGAGGATATATTCCCAATTCTCAATACCCCAAATATTTCTCAAGATATAATAAAGTCCGGCTGTGTAGCGCAAGGTATTTGTAACCAACTAGTCAACCTTTTCAACCTGGTAACATTAGCCCAAAATCACATAACAACTCTATTAATTTAAGAAATTCCATTCTAGCCAATACAAATATTCCCAATCAACAACCTAATCGGTTAATTCCTAAAGGAGGACTGGGGCCTAAATTTAAGCCTCTACAAGAAGTGGAGAAACCTGAACTCATGACAAATGTTAACAATAGTACACACTTCCGAAGATCAAGTGGCGCAGAACTGAGCATGTCGCAAAACAATGAGAAATCTATTATTACTTTAGTTGGTGCTCAGGAGAAATTGTAAGTTAAGATTTAAGCAGTCAAATTAAATTTCTTTAGCATATGGAAGACAATTGCTACTGCTCTCCTTTTCCTCTTTGTATTTATTAATTACAAATCTTTTTGATTTCTTTTATTTCTTATTAAATATTAGATGAGGATTTGGTCTAAACTGCCACTGTTATTTATAGTGATTGTGGACTATCTCTAAGGCAAGAGACAACTTTAACTTAAGAAAAGTAGATTAATGTTATTATTGTATATGTTATTATGTAGATAGACTTTATCATGACGGATAAGAGACATGTTCAACACCGGCAGTGATCACCGGCTTGTACGAGGCACTCTGAATATAAATTTCAAACTGGAACGCACCCGTCTTATAAACCGGCCTATTCTGCTTCAAACTGTTACTGGCTCTGAAAGATTCCATATGGAACTTAAAACCGATTCGATGAGCTGGAAACCGAGAGCGACGTTGACGAGGATTTACGTAGAGTAGTGGAGGTCATGAGGGATGTGGGTAGAAGGTTATGTCGGAATATGCATACGGGCAGGAAGTCTAAACTTTCGTATGAGACTCTGGAAGTCATGAGGCGGACAGAAAAGATTCAGACCACGGCGGGCGAACAGCGAGCACTCACGAAAGACATTCGAAAAGCGGTAGGGCAGGATCTCCGCAGTTCCAATAAACGCCTCATCAAAGAGGCAATAGAAGAAAATCGAGGTTCCAAAGTATTCGTGAAGCGTCTCGGGAGGAGCTACATGCTGTACACATACATAGATTGACGACGGTTGAGACGTCTGCTCTGCCAGAGATTCTTTCCGAGATGGAAGACTTCTATGGCCAGTAGTATGCCTCACAATCTCCGCTATCTGAACCCGTCCCCTGTGACCCCCGAGCTGCTCTAGTTCGACACTATACCGACGAACTTCCCGACGTCAGCATTGACGAAATTGAGTTAGCCCTGAAACAACTAAAAAATGGAAAAGCCCCAGGTGAAGACGGAGTTATAACAGTTCTTAAGAGCAGGGGGAACTCCTGTACTTAAGCAACTGCAGCTAATTTTCAACTCTGTTCACCACGAAGGGAGAACTCCACAAACGTTTAGCAAAAGCCTGGTAGTCCTATTTTCAAGAAAAGGGACAAGACCCTTCTCAAGAACTACCGTCCTATATCGCTCTTGAGCCATGTCTACAAGTTTTTTACCAGGGTTATCGCAAATAGGCTCACGCGACGGCTGGACGACTTCCAACGAACGGAGCAGGCCGGGTTCCGCTGAGAATTTGGCACCATAAACCACATACACATTCTGAGGCAGATTGTACTGAAGGCACAGGAGTACAACCAGCCTCTGTGTCTAGCTTTTGTGGACATATGAAAAGGCCTTTGACTCTGTGGAGACCTGGTCTGTTCTAGACTCCTTGCAGCGGTGCCAAGTGGATTTCCAATACATCGAGGTGCTGAAGAGCTATTTAAGCTAAGCTGCATTAGATGCTACGTATGATGCCGTAACTATGTCCGTCCAAGTATAGAATAGTCGAACAAGACTGATTCCTATGCATCGAGGAATAAGACAGGGGCATGAGATACCCTCGAAACTGTTTACAAGTGCATTAGGGGACGTCTTGAAGACTATAAACTGGAACGGGCGGGGCATCAGTATAAACGGCGAATACATATCTCGGTTAAGGTTTGTTGATGATATTTTTTTTTATAATTTGACATCTAACACACAACGCCATCTAGTCCCAAACTAAGCAGAGCTTGTATTATGGGTACTAGACAACTGATATAAAAACTTAAATACATTTTTTTTGTAAATACATACATATTACAGATAGAATACACCCAAACTCCAAAACAAATGTTTGCAGAATATACAAACACTAGCAGACCCACGCAACCTCGTTTGCGTCTTCTATTGCCCGTCGCGTGCTAATTTTCCCCCGTTTTTGAAACATTTTGCATTGGTGCTCCTCTCCTATTGGTCTTAGCGTGATGATATATAGCCTATAGCCTTCCTCGATAAATGGGCTGTCTAACACTGAAATATTTTTTCAAATCGGACCAGTAGTTCCTGAGATTAGCGTGTTCAAACAAACAAACAAACTCTTCAGCTTTATATATTAGTATAGATTTGATCCGACCCGGGAATCGAACCCGAGACCTTAAGAACGGCAGTCGCGTATGCTACCACTGCGCCACCGAGGCAGTCATCATATCGTTATCATGGCAGAAGCGCTGCAGGAAGTTCAAGAGATGCTGCACAGCTTAAATGAATCCTCTAAACGATTTGCTCTCCGGATGAACCTGAGCAAGACGAACGTCATGTACAATGATATCGTCGCTCCGGGACAAGTAGTGATTGATGGCACGCCTCTCGAAGTTGTCAAGAAATATATCAACCTGGGGCAACAGTTGGGATGGGCAGCGTTCTGGCAGTCAAACCACATATTTTCGTTGGATATACCACAGAGCCTGAAGAGGAAAATCCAATTTTCAAAATTCCGCCAAAATCGGTTACTTTGGCGGAACTTTCACTGAATTCATGATTTCACTGAAGGAGTAACTTAGGCTACTTTTTTAGACTAGCTTCGCCCAGCGGCGTTACCCGCGGTACGACAATAATCGCGGGTAACAACGCGGTGTTCAGTTAGTAAGTGATAAAATTGCAACACGTACATCCCATGGATTATCACTAAATGTTATTTCATGTGTATCCCATAATTATGAACTGCAAGAATCTGCCAGTGGAGCAGAGCCTCACAGCTTATAACGTAAGGTCAAGTTGTAAGACTCTGCTACAACCCTAAAATACCTTATTTGTCAAAATCATTAATACTATGTTAATATTCAATTCCAGAAACACAAATATTGAACAACAAAACAAAACAACACTGAAATTTCAAGTGAAATCGATACACCCAAATACAATGCGCCAGGTGAAAGCTATACCTCGTGCCTCGCCATATCCACGTGCCGTAGTATATACTATCAACCCGAATGAAGGATTTCGAAATCCAGATGCGCTACAAAATCCAATGATATTCCAAAACCCTAATGAGGAAAGTATACCTAATGCTGGGATGCAAAACGTTACAGGTACTAATGTACCATCTAGTAATGTGTATAATACCACTCAGAAGCCAGTCCAACCTGGTAAGTAAATACTATTTTGAGTTGATTTTATATACATACGATATACATTTCTGATTTGTGAGTGTGTGCTTAACAAATGAATATTTAGTTGATAATTGTGTTAATAGTTCTTGGCTAAATAACATCTTACATTTCATCGTACCCAATAATGACAAAAACAGTTTAATGCTACAATTGATCAAAATGGGCATCCAATGAAGATATTCCATAATACGTAATTGATCGGTAACGATCGTACGTAATAGAAAGGACAATCGTCAGGTAGACACGTTGTAGGTATACATACAGGTATACTGACAATTAGATTACTTTATTATTTCACTATAAACGTCAAATATGGTACTATCTCCCTTTGTCTCTAATCTTTCACGTTTGATAAGCAGCGCCACAAAGACCTCGCGCGCAAAAAAAGAAAAAGAAAGTCCAGAAAGTTCCAAAATCTGTTCGACAACCGGAGCCTGAAATGGTAGAAACTGTATTTCATGCGTGCAATGATCAGACATGCTCTTGTAAGCGTTTTTTACTTGCGAATATACCATTCATTAGAAACGTAATACAACAATAAATGTAAATGCAGTTAAGTAGTATACATATGGATCACGAAACAAATAATATGATCTTTGTTCTAAGTCCTGATACACAATTTAGCAATAACTATACTTATCTATGAAAGGACTTAATCATATTCTAAGATCATGTATATTTACATGTAGTTAGCAAATTGTAATGAACGTACTTAGTATTTTGTCTTAACCTAATGAAAGTGTGAATTAGGGATTAAATGCATCCTGTAAGTGTAGGTAGTTCTAGCTCGTTAGGAATCTGTGACGTAGATAGATAGAGATGGATGTAATACATAGTTAAAAGTATCGTAGAAGACTGAGCGTTATGGATTACGAAACTATACGGACTGGGCAAACACCTCTTCTAAAATGGCATTCTCGTTGAAGAATATTTTTGAATTACTTGAAATCCTTGAAATAAAGTGAGATTTCTGCGTTTTTCAACCTTATTAATACATTTATATTGCGTATTCCCATGTTACAAGTGCCTCTCCAATCTATATGTTTTCTTTCCCCCCCAAATTTCTGAGACTACAAAATATCATGATTCTCAGCCGTCGTAAAGACAATAATTTAATATTTCACAGTTACACCGCCAATCAATCCAAGTAAACAGCAAGGAAATTTAGTAAAAATACAACCGAGAAAACCAAAAAATTACCCAGTAGATCCATATGGTAAGAATAATACTCGCTCCTCTTTTTATAGCCTATTTAATGTTGGCTTATTACAATTCAACATTTGCTACGTTTCATGCTGTTTCTTTCGTAAAAGACCGTAAATCAAGATAGTAAGCAGATAGGTACATAATTCGTGTGTATAAGAATTTACATAAACATAATATGATGGCCATTCCTGATGTTAAGGCTCCGAGACAAAGAAACATTTTGCTATAGACTTTATTCTTAGGTGTGTTATATACGAAACATGTTAATTTTAAAACATAGGTTTTAGAAGGTAACCCAAACTGTATACTTAAAGTCAAACACAATAACTTCGCATATAAAAAGTAGCTGATACGACGAATCGCCATATTTTTCTTTCGTAAATATTTTCTAAATTTCTAAAGACTTGTTTTTAGTAGTTATGCCTGCCTCAGCTTCCCATGGTGCAGTTGTGGACAAAAACACCGTTAACCTTCCCATGGTGCAGTTGTGGACAAAAGAAACTGATAACTTTTTATTTTTTTCTATACAGACCTTTTGCTAACAATAACGAACAAATAGAAATTATTAATTTTGGTGCAGTCGATCGGAAGTTATGCGCGTACATACATTTCGGTGATTCATTTTATATACATAGATAGATAATAAGGAACATAGTAATTACAAAGCTGAAGCCAAAAAAGATAGTATCGATCCTTTTCCAATCTTATCATATTCTTGTTTTTTGGAGTTTACTCCTTAAGAATCGATTTTCATATATAAGGCGCCCGGTATGAGAAAAATATGAGAGGTAAAATCTACTGATGAATGACCTCGTTACTTTTTTGGTGCGCACGCACCAAGAGCACTAGCTCTTGGTGCGTGCGCACCAAAAAAGTGCACCCAATCATGTATGCACATTTTTGTCACGTAGTGGTTGTAGGAGCCATGAGGTGATGGTGGTTACTTCATAGTAGCTAACTATAGCTACTATGAAGTAAAATTTTAAAATTTACTTCATACTAGTGTAACATTCGTTTTTTAATATAATATTTAAATTGTCTTTTAAAATTTATAACAGCGACCTCCCTCTCGCTGAGGTGAAAAAAGTATCTAGGGCAACGCGCGGTCAAGTGGCTTGCTGTCTGTTTAACCATAAATGCGCCAGATGGCGTTAGTTTCATCGATACCTACCCTGTATGATTACACTAACAGACAAGTTGCATAGATCTGTGTACCAAAGTATACGAAATATATTACCTTTTTAATTTTGTAACATTATATAAATTCAGTTTGACATTGTAATGTCATTTTTCTCTCAGGTCGACATCAGGAGGGGATAACCTTCTAGATGTATCGACAACAAACTTATAAAAGAGGGTGTAACAACTGTGAAAAGGACTTTTTTCTTCTATCTGATCCTGAGTAAGGACTTATTTCATCTGTATTCTTCTGTGGACGCTTCGGCTGTAGTCCTCCAAACACGAGCTACCTTGAGCAGTGGGGAAAGACGGATCGCCTGTATCCGTGAGGCAGCGGCTCTAGGAGTGGTCACTCAGCCCTTCCTGTGGCTGTGAAGAAACCATGCAGAAGGAGGAAGGAGTCCTGCGTGACGAGGCTTAAGGCTGAAGGACCTGCGGATGAAAGCCAACTAGGGCCTGTGATGAGCGTATGCAGACCCTAAATATTCCAGTACTGCTTCCAGACTGGAGAAGTAATCAATCGAAGGAGGACAATAAACAGCCCCCAGAACCATTTTGGTTCCCCTCACAGAGACCTCAAGAAATAGAAATTCAGCGGTGGTGGAGCCGGGAGGGGAAGAAGCTAGAATTTTAAAGGGAAGGAAACAGTGAATGTATATAGCAACTCCGCCACCCCTCCTACCGACACGATCATTTCGTACAAGAATGTAGTCTGTGAGGGGGTAGTAGGTAGAAAGAAGATTTGGCTTGAGCCAACTCTCTCATATCAGGATGGCATGTACGTTGGTGTCGTTGAAAGCCTCCGCCAAGTCTCCAAAGTGACTGGGCAGGCTCTGTGCATTAAGGTGACATACATTAAGCAGATGCTTCGATTGGTTGCTGAATTTACACCGTAGGCGTTCACCCAATGTCTCAGTTAAGGAAGCAAAACTGTCTTCGTCGGAAGATATAGCAGACTCATAAGCAGAATTATCAGAGTGATAATTAGGGGTAATCATCTTACTAGCGGTGAATGTAAAATATATACAATGGTATATGTAAAAAATATAAATATATAAACTAAATTAAAATTATCCTTTCATATGGTATTAATCTTATTTTCAGTTGGATAAACTCTTTTTGCGTATGTTTAGACATTCGTACTTAAGAAGTAAACTCCAGTCGTGCGTCGGAGCTGACACACACAATTTTTTTTTTTTTCAGCAGTTATTAAAAAAAAAACATCACAGTTTTTTTCAATTGATTCCAATGTTTTTGATTTTTACTTTTATAATTAACATTACTTGTATATATTGAGAAGTGTAACAGTAGAAGAATGTAAAAGGAAAAACGAGCACTATTTTAATTAACTAATGAGTGGCGCGACCCTGGTTTTCCGTTAGGGGTTAGTTGAAATGTCAGATGTTACACATGAAATGATTCAGTAATTATCGCTACCATAATATCCTGTATACTCTTTAAAGGTCAATTCATACTAGAGCAGGGTCCAAGCGTCTATCTGAAACCTAATACAAGAAATTCAATCTTATCTCCATAACATTATACACATATTTCTTCTGAGAATTGAAAAAATGAATTCACACGCATTCGACAGGATCCGAGCTTTTGTGTTCAACCAACTATGATTGGTGCTCGCTCGTTCGCGTATACTTAAGTGCCTATTCCGCGAATTGAGGCATCGTCACTCGTCATTCGGCCTCGGGACTGCCGAAACTAGTCAGCATGGCATGCAGCATGCATTCCTGGAACTTTACTTCACTTGTTAAGATTTTGAAGCTTCGACTCTTCTCGGCGCTAGTATGAATTAACCCTAAATCTCTATGTTCGATGAAAAATGTTCCCAACTTATTGATTAAGGTAATAGCTACTTTATCCTATTAATGAGTGTGTTTTATTTAATCAATATTTTTGTTTTAGCGATTAATTATCCAAAAGGTAAGTTTTATTTTATACTTTTTACCACTTAAGACTTATTGCTGATTTATTTTTTGGAATATAAATAACTTATTTTGTTGATGTCATATCAGAATGAAAACATAATTGTTATTGTGTTTAAACTTTTTAAATGCATTTAGTATGTCTTAAATGTATTTAAGCTATGTCGTGCAAATGGTCCTTAGAGCAGAAACCATAAATTCAATCATCTCTGCTTATAAATAAAATTTCATCGTTTTTATCACTGCACTGCACGGATGTGGTTTAAGCATTTGCCACGCTATTTTCAGTAAAGCTGAAAGTTTCTTAGTAAAGCTGAGTGTCGTGGGTTCAAACCCCACATGGGACATTTAGTGTTCTGAGTCGGGGTTTTCTTTATCTCCATTTCATGGAAGTTTGTAAACTCACCCGCGATACGTAAAATATTCCTAGTTACATCTATCTGTTGTTTGCATATCTCTGATGATATTTAATATTTGTCAGGTATACCGAGGAGTTTCTTAGTTCAACAACAGCTAACAACAACCTCACAAACAGGTCAGTATCTATACTTTCCATAGTAAAGAGTAATTATACAATTTGAAACTAACTTTCTGTCTTTTACAAAAAAAATATCTTTGTGCAAGATGCCAATTGTGTTTAACCTTTTTATAATGCATTTAGTATGTCTTAAATGTATTTAAGATATGTCGCACAAGTGGCCCTAAATCTTGAGGAAGGACATAGATTACTCTTTACCGCGATAACTGACATACACATGAGCGGAGCCGCGGAAAAAGCTAATGACGATGTTTTTGTAACTTAATAACTGCCGGAGTATGGTTTTCCAACAGTTTCCTCCGAGTTTTTTCTACCAAAATTTTGTGGGGTTCTGCTTACTCTCTTCAGTTATATCAGTATGAGTGTAAATATATTAGTCACTCCAGAAAATCTTTAACATTAAAGTTTTCAATTGTTTTTGTTGAGTTATTCGCATTTGATAAATGCATTTCAGGCCAATCAGATGGACCAATTTGGCCCAGCTATTCTTATAATCAGCCGAAACCAGTTGAACCTCCTGCAAAAGAAACACATGCTACAGATGCGACTACACAACCAATGGCTATAACTGATGAACCGGGTAGTTTTCCTGAAGTATATTCCCCGTCTGAATTGTACACGGACTACGAGAATTCCCATGGCCCGGGTAAGTGACTTTTAAGTAAAATGTATTTAAGCTTCGGATGTACCTACATAATACGTCCGTACTATGTGAGGTTCGAACAAGCACGTGTGTACTATTTTAGCGGTCGCGGTCATGTTCAAACGGGTATCGCACGACGCTTGGGGTGATCCACAAATTGTTGTGCTGAGTCTGAGTGTTCTTTGTAACCATTTCATGTATGTTTGTAACGTCACTCTTGACACAGGATATTTATTATTAATGAGAGTTACATTTAAAAAAGAACAAAATAAAACATAAGAAATGAAATACTTATTAAACGACTTCTAAAAAGGAGGCAGTTTTTTTATGTTTGTTACCTCATAATTTTGACTGGATGAACTGATTTCGATGATTATTTTTTTATTTGAACGCTGGTGCTTCCCGTGTGGTCCCATTTGAATTTGGTTCAGATTGAAGTCGTTTTGTTTTGTTAAAATTTGTGATTATAAATAAACTTAGAGAAATGAAGTAAGGAATGGATTTTTTTTCTCTAATAAAACTTGACTTAAATATACCAGTCATCCTGTTATACTTTATTCAGGGTGTACCATGATTATAATATTCTCCTAAAGCCCTGTAAATCCTTTAGAGGACATATTTGTAGAGAATTAATATCGGAATGCATAAGCAATACGACTGTTCTTTTAAATTCATTGATTAGAAATAGGAGCCCCTTTATCATGAATAATAATCATAAATTTTGCAGATTTTGAAGACGAAGAATCTCAGGAGCCTAGTTCTAATGGACAGAAGCGTTTAAGCGCTTTCCAGCGCTTAGGTCCACAAACGCAGCCAAAAAAACCAAAGCTCACTATTAGCGTGACTGTAAACGATGATCTGGAAGTCAGGTATGGTGAATAAATTATTGAAAACTCTAATATTGTTATTGATAGTTGAACCCCGCGGTGTTTCCCGCGGTTATTATCGTACCGCGAGTAACCCCGTGGAGCGAAGCTAGTCTAAAAAAAGTAGCCTAAGTTACTTCTCATATCATTAGCTACCTATCAGTGTGTAGCGGGTTCATGTTTTACATTTTAGTATTTACTAGCCGACCCACGCAACCTCGTTTGCGTCTTCTTTTGCCCGTAGCGTGATAATTTTCCCCCGTTTTCGAAACATTTTTCATTGATGCTCCGCTCCTTTTGGTCCTAGTGTGATGATATATAACCTATAGCCTTCCTCGATAAATGGGCTATCTAACACTGAAAGAATTTTTTAAATCGGACCAGCGGTTCCTGAGATAAGCTTATTCAAACAAACAAACTCTTCAGCTTTATATATTAGTATAGATTTATCGTTTAAATATTATGTTTTAATAAAATTAGTATGTAGAAGAGGGACGTGCATTTCTTATGATATTCTATCGCTGCACGCGCAGAGGGCCGCGCGGCCGCTGGGAGCTGGGCGCTCACTCGCCGGCCCCGGCCCCGGCGCCCGCGTGCCGCCTCGCACCTCGCACCTCGCACCTCGCACCTCGCACCTCGCACCTCGCACCTCGCACCTCGCACCTCGCACCTCGCAGACTGCATGTCGCTTGATACGTACTTTCTACGGTGGCTCTAGTTGTTTTCTTTCGGTTCTATAAGCGAAAGTCCCGTCAAAATCGGTCCAGCCCAACCAGATATCACCCGGAACAAACAGACAGACAGACAAAAAAAATTAAAGTATATTGTACCCTGTATTTTAATGTTACAAACAGACACACCAATTTTATTTATTTGTATAGAGTATAGATGTCTGGTGATAGAAAGTCACAACCGCTATTCATCTTGTAGATGACGTAAAAGCTGAGGAAAATGACTAAGCGTATGTCCTGCAGTAGAACTGTATTATTGTATTATAGGACTGTGGGTCTTAGAATATTCTTATAAGGATTGATGTTCTACCAGAAAGTTAGAACTCAATTTGTTGTTAATAAATACTATTACTTTACCCAAAGGGCTCGCTGTTAAGTGATCCTACTAATATTATAAACGCGAAAGTTTGTAAGTATGAATGGATGGTTGAATGTTTGTTACTCTTTCACGCAAAAAATACTGAACGACTTGGATGAAACTTTACAGTAATATAGCATAATATACATCAAAATAACACATAGGCTACTATTTGCCGCGATAACCGACATATACGCGGGCGGATCCGCAAGCAACAGCTGTATAATTTAAATCTATACAAATAAATAAAATTGGAGTGTCTGTTTGTAATATTAAAATAACCGCTTTTTACTAAATGCATATATATGTATACACAGTACATATACAGAAAATGTAGTTGAAAAAATTTTTGTTTGTCTGTCTGTCTGTTTGTTCCGGGTAATCTCTGGAACGGCTGGACCAATTTTGACGGAACTTTCACTGGCAGGTAGCTGATGACCCAGGGAGTAACTTAGGCTACTTTTTTTAGACTAACATTGCCCCGCGGCGTTACTCGCGGTACAACAATAACCGCGGGTAACACCGCGGGGTTCAGCTAGTAATTCAATATAAATAGTAACTCTATCAGTCACGTTTAAGTTCATCATTTTGAAATAAATATATCTGACATTAAGTCAGTAAGTAAGCTTTTTGTATCACTCACGATATCTATCTATACTAATATATAAAGCTGAAGAATTTCGTTTGTTTGCTTGAAGGCGCTAATTTCAGGAACTACTGGTCCGATTTGAAAAACTATTTCAGTGTTAGATAAAACATTTATCAAGAAAGGCGATAAGTCATATAACATCACGCTAAGACCAATAGGAGCACTTAAAAAGAATGTTTAAAAAAACAGGGCAAAATTATCACGCTTCGGGTAATAGGAGAACCAAACGAGTTGGCGTGTGTCAACTAGTCTAATATAAGACCCTCAAATATCAATGTCGTTACTGATTTCTGGACAAAAATAAGATTATTAGTTAATACTTCCCGAACTTCAGATTAAGTTATGGAGTTGAAAATGAACTGTAATTCTTTTTCAATAAACAGGGAAGTTGTTGATGAAACAGTAGAAGTAGCAGAGATAACACCAGTCCACCTCCGCGAAGATATAATACTGAGTACCGATGAAACGATTATGAAGTACCTGAAAGCTTGGCCTTGGAAGAGGAACGTTGTAGTCAAGAAGAGTGTGACAGTTAGGAGTTCTAAGGTATGTTAGGACTATGGCTATTGACCCAAAATACCCTAACCAATCACATCCCAAGGTTTCGTTGGATACAATATTTCTTGTAACATTGATCAAAAGCTTTATCAATGCGATACTATTTTCTTAACGCGAAAGGGAAAATACTTGTAATGAAATAAGCAATTTCTGGGTGCACACACTTTTTTTTTTATGGAATAGGCGGGCAAACGAGCAGACTTATCGCCTGATTGTAAGCGATTACCGCCGCCCATGGACACCTGCACACACCGGAGGCGTCACAAGTGCGTTGCCCGCCTTTGAGAGATAGGGGGAAGGGGTTTTGGTTATGGGCCTCCGGTATATTTACTCAATCGGTCTAACACAGCGCAAGCACTATTTTACACTGGTTTTCTGTGAGGCCATGGTATCACTCCGGTCGAGCCGGCCCATTCATGCCGAAGCGTGGCTCTCCCACGGTAAAAATTCCTACTTAATTAGAGCTGTGATCTGAATTGCACTTTATTGTCTATGGTTAAGAGTCCATATTTGTTGAAATAATCTTACTCTTTGGAATTGCCTGTGTTTATACATGTGTGATACTACTAAATTGCTTTTTTATTAACTTATTAAGCTAATAAATATGATTATTTTTTGTTTGTAGACAGTGATGATGTTAGAACGAGAGCAAATGGAAGAGATATATAACAAAGATACTCTGTTCGTACAAGTCACGGTATGTATATTGAGCTTATTTAATCACTACATAGAAAGTACACAGTTGGCCAAGTGTGTTGTGGGTTGAAATCCCATATGGGACAGCACTTTGTGTAATTGACAAATTGTTGTTCTGAGTCTCTAGATGTTCATTGTCTCCATTTCATGTATATTTATGGAGACCACCGAACCAAGATATATACCTCATGCGGCAGTTGTCTTTTTTAAAAGAAACAAAGGAAAAGTTAGTGTAAAGTTATTTTTGTTTTTTTAATACATAATTATATTAGACATATTATATTACAACTCACAATCAGCTACTTAGCATTTGATGATTTATCTTCCTATTTGCCCATAATGACTCATAATCACATAATTTTAGTTTGGGACAAGATGGCGTTGTGTGTCAGATGTTGATATTATCTATAACTAGCTGTGCCCGCTACTTCGTACACGTGTCATTTTATTTTTCAATTTATCTATATTTTTCTCTATTTAAACCTTCCCTGGAGTACGACAAACATTTCAAAACCAAAATCAGCGAAATCGGCCCAGCCGTTCTCGAGTTTTAGCGAGAAAAACGAACAGCAATTGATTTTTATAAATAAGATAATACATAAAGCTGAAAAGTTTGTTTCTTTGCTTGAACGCGCTAATCTTAGGAACTACTGGTCGAGTTTGAACAATTCTTTCAGTATTAGACAGTCTATTTATCGAGAAAGGCTATAGGCTATATATCATCACGCTAAGACCAATAGGAGCGGAGCACCAATGAAGAATGTTACAAATCGGGGGGAAATTATCACGCTACTAGCAATAGGAGATTAAACGAGGTTGCGTGGGCCGGCTAATTATTACTATACTCGTATAACTATTGATCGCCCAGTGGTTGAAATAGGGTAGTTAACTATATCCCAAATAAATACCGATGTCTCCTTTATTAAAACGAATATTACAAAACATCTCGGAAAGTATAATTATTACAGGTTTTCATTTCTATTACAATTTTTTATCTAATAAACAATGAAATATATTTCTCAATTGAGTAGTCTAAAACAGTGACGTCACAAGCCACTTTTTAGTACATTTTTCATACAAAGTTATCGTTTTCACAGATGATAAAAAGTAACTGATTTGACTAAGGTGTCAACTACCCCATTAGATCATTTTTTTTAGCTTTCTGCAATCCTTCTTCATATAAACTTTATCTGTGCCTCCTCTCTCTCTCTCTCTCTCCCCGTTCGCAAAGTTCTTCTTAAAAAGGTGCACAACGTGTTTGCTTCACGTAATATATAGATATTCGATTTCTGATATTTGGTACACTGATACGCATTTTCTCTAATTAATATTTCAGGTAAAAGGTTACCCACCATCATGGAAGAAGGAACAAGTATTGGACACACTGATGGAAAATATTAGAGGGTATACCTTCATACCCTGTTTTATTGAGGTAACATATATACATGCAGTACCGTCCTATAATATAATAAAATAAATATAAATATACTGAAATTCATTTGACATCTTAGTAATAATATTTGGATTATAGGAAATAATAACAGTAAAAGACCTGACGTAGCTTTTATTCAAAAGTGAAAATAGTAATAGTATTAGCAGTGTGAGATTACATTAGGTTTACAATACTTTAGGGTGCCTTTAAGAAATTGCTGTTTAGCGATAAGGCCGCCATTTGCACTTCGCCGTCGTTAAATTATTATGCTGCTAAATTGAAACTGTGTTTATTGGTGTACAATAAAGTTTATTATATTCTACATCAACAATATGAAAGCCAACTCTAGCTTCGAGTCAAAAAGCGCGATCTCATTGGTAAAGTTAAATAACGCTTCCAACAATTACAAGATAGAGAAAAATACATTTTTTTACAAAGAGTTTCCGCGAAATTGAAACAGATACATGTAGTGGAATATAACACCTACTCCTTTCTTGAACTCGGTTAAAAAAAAATTTTTGTGGGGGTAAAGTCGTGATCTGCCTGCCCGTGACTTTGTCTTCTATTCTTTACTAGATATAAATATTTACTTTCTCCCACCACTAACCATACGAATATTATCAATATTATATTACTAGCTGCCCCGGCAAACGTCGTTTTGCCATAAATTTTTTTTAAGGGTGGATGACCCTTACCATTTAGGGGGATGAAAAATAGATGTTGTTCGATTCTCAGACCTATTCAATATGCTCACAAAATTTCATGAGAATCGGTCAAGCCGTTGCGGAGGAGTTTGGCAACTAAAACTGTGACACGAGAATTTTATATATTAGATCTGTCTGTCTTAACACTAAACCGCTGCACCGGTATACCGGATACTTTGATTCTTATGTAAGGATATGATAACCGAGTTATTAATGAAATCTAATTTTACCTCTTTTCAGTTTAACCTTGAAGAATGCAAGTTTTTAACCCTACGCTGCCGTTCAGCGCTTCTGAGTTTACACAAATGTGGGTTTATCATTCGCAAGAATAATGTGGAACTAACGGTGACGATAGCACAGACCGAACTAACCCTCAACCAGCTGGACTTCGTGCCAAGACTTGTGTTAAGGAAGAGACTGAACATGTGCAGTGACAAGGAGTCTAAACTGAATTTGAGCGCGTTCACATTACAAGAAGGTATTTTTTTATATATATGGCCCTGCTAAAATGACTACTCTGTCTGATGGAAAGCATAAGCAGAATCCAAGAGTGGTGGTCACCATACTCACTGCGAATGCAGACAATGGAACATGGTGACCCACACCATGGTGTGCTAGTGATGCTTCTGCATCATCAGGCCTCCGGTCTCGCACTCACCAACGAAACACGACAGCACAATCGCTGTCATTTTACGTGCTATCGACATTTAAATGCATTCTGACAACACATTACATGAATCAATGGTCTAAATATATAATTATATAGATGAGTACAGCTTATGCAAAGTGGTCATTATTTTAGAGTGGTAGACAGACATACGCTCTAGAACTAAACGGTTCCGTTCCTCCTTAATGTGTCGAGCAGTCAAAACCTGGAACTCACTATCAACGTCCTTTCTCTATGAACCCGGGTCCTATAAGCGGGGTTAGAAGGAGAATTTCAATAGGCCTCCATAGTGCAGGTCTCCAATGCCGAATTTTCCATGTTCGCAATGAAGATGGTGACCACCGCTCTTAGATTCTAGACCAGGCAGAGTAGATTCATTTTGGCGGCTATTATCACTATCTATACAAATAAATAAAATTGGAGTGTCTGTTTGTAATATTAAAATAACTACTTTTTACTAAATGCATATGTATGTATACCAAAAGTGTAGTTGAAAAAAGACATGTGGCCTGCCGCGGTAAAGCTATTGCATAGCATTTTTATCAGCTTATGCAATTATAATTATTTATTTATTTATGCAGTATTTCATTTTTTTTTTTGATATTAAGTAATTCAAGTTTTTTCTTTGTAGCACCAAAAAGAAAAGTAAACTATTTTTCAAATGCTTCATCGCATTCGAAGTACACCGCCATCTATATTATTGTTGCCATACTGACAACAAACAAATGTATGTTTGGAATTACCGGACCGTTAGAATTTATCAAGCAGCATAAGAACAACAATTTTAACATTTAAGACTAACTTTGTCCCGCGGCGTTACTGGCGGTACAACAATAACCGCGGGTAGCACCGCGGGGTTCAGCTAGTATAGTAGAAAACAAAGTCGCTTCCGCTGTCTGTCTGTATGTCCCTATAAATGCTTAGATCTTTTAAACTATGCAACGAATTTTGATGCGGTTTTCTTAATTAGATAGAGTTATTCAATATAGTCTATACTAATATATAAAGCTGAAGAGTTTGTTTGTTTGTTTGTTTGTTTGTTTGTTTGTTTGAACACGCTAATCTCAGAAACCGCTGGTCCGATTTGAAAAATTCTTTCGGTGTTGGATAGTCCATTTATCGAGGAAGGCTATAGGGTATATATCATCACGCTACTACTAATAGGAGCGGAGCAACAATGAAGAATGTTTCAAAAACGGGGGAAATTTTCACGCTACGGGCGATATAAGGCGCAAACGAGGTTGCGTTGGTCAGCTAGTATAATATACTAGAGAAACACTGATAATTTTAGTAGTTTCTAATGTGGTGTCGTAAATAAACACATATATTGCACTTATATTGCAAACGCTGACTGAAACCTACGAGATAGACAAAAATAATGTACTACAGTATTGTACACCTTAAAAAGATCTCCAAAAAAGTCCGCGTTGGTATATGTCCAACTTTTAGGGATAACCAACGGTAACCATATTTATTCCGTTCTTTTTACATTAAATAATGGCTTATTTACGAAGTGATTTTAGCAGTACAGTATTAATCCTTATTCAATTAAGTTCCTTAAATACATTGTGCATTTAATATAGATTAATAAGGGCCTTTAAAGTATGTATATCTTTTTATTGTTTCTGTATATAATCGGCGTTCATACGAGCAGACGTATCGCCTGATGGTAAGCGATTACCATCGATAAAAATAAAGGCGATAAAAAAATACATTTAAGAACTAATTAACCTCGTGGGAAAATGTTGTTTTACTGAAGGAGACATCGGTACTTATTTATGACTACCTGAATCTCGCAGTGTTACACGCGTTTATTGTCTTACCGCGGGTAACTCCCGAGACAAAGCAAGTCCAAAAAATTAGCCCAAGTTACTCCTTCGATCATCAGCTATCTGCCAGTGAAAGCTCCGTCAAAATAGTTCTAGCCGTTCTAGAGATTACACGGAACAAACAGACAGATAGAGAAAAATTGAAAAAATATTATTTGAAATGAAATGAAATGGTATATGTACCGTGTATACATACATACATATGCATTTATTAAAAAGCAGTTATTTTAATATTACAAACAGACACCCCAATTTTATTTATTTGTATAGATACAGTCAACTACCGTATTGTAAGCTGTGTTTTCGCTCGTCGTAATTTTGTAAACTATTATTGCCGGTAATTCACACTTACAAGTTTTACATTTTCATCACGTTAACGTGGTCTCCGAGGCATCACCCATCCTCAGACTGACCAGGCTAGGGTTGCTTAACTTTGCAAAATGCTAATCGGTTACCAGGCGCCTCATCCCATCCTCAAATATTACACAAATATTAATTTTATTCTCATTACAGATATCAGCCACTTTATATATTTCCCTTTGAACCGGTTGATAAATCAAATGGAAATATTTGAAATGCAAAACGAAATCACATGGAATTTTTTGACGGATTTGAATTTATCTCACAACAGGATAGAGTAAGTACATGCTTTAAAATTTCATATAAATGTTCAGTAGTTTATGCGTGACAGAGTAACAAACATCCTCACAAACATTCGAGTTTATAATATTATGTAATTAAAAATCGTCAAATTAAATTAAAAAGGTATATCTTAAAAATTTACCCATCTTTATTATTCTTGCTTTAGGAATATCTCAGTTATATAGACGAAAATATAACTCTATAAGAGACAAAATCGAAAGAAATTAAAGTGTTAAGTTAATAATTTTATGGTAATTCGATTATATTGAACCATGGACAATAGAGGAAAAAAAAATTGTGTGTGTCAGCTCCGACGCACGACTGGAGTTTACTTCTTAAGTACGAATGTCTAAACATACGCAAAAAGAGTTTATCCAACTGAAAATAAGATTAATACCATATGAAAGGATAATTTTAATTTAGTTTATATATTTATATTTTTTACATATACCATTGTATATATTTTACATTCACCGCTAGTAAGATGATTACCCCTAATTATCACTCTGATAATTCTGCTTATGAGTCTGCTATATCTTCCGACGAAGACAGTTTTGCTTCCTTAACTGAGACATTGGGTGAACGCCTACGGTGTAAATTCAGCAACCAATCGAAGCATCTGCTTAATGTATGTCACCTTAATGCACAGAGCCTGCCCAGTCACTTTGGAGACTTGGCGGAGGCTTTCAACGACACCAACGTACATGCCATCCTGATATGAGAGAGTTGGCTCAAGCCAAATCTTCTTTCTACCTACTACCCCCTCACAGACTACATTCTTGTACGAAATGATCGTGTCGGTAGGAGGGGTGGCGGAGTTGCTATATACATTCACTGTTTCCTTCCCTTTAAAATTCTAGCTTCTTCCCCTCCCGGCTCCACCACCGCTGAATTTCTATTTCTTGAGGTCTCTGTGAGGGGAACCAAAATGGTTCTGGGGGCTGTTTATTGTCCTCCTTCGATTGATTACTTCTCCAGTCTGGAAGCAGTACTGGAATATTTAGGGTCTGCATACGCTCATCACAGGCCCTAGTTGGCTTTCATCCGCAGGTCCTTCAGCCTTAAGCCTCGTCACGCAGGACTCCTTCCTCCTTCTGCATGGTTTCTTCACAGCCACAGGAAGGGCTGAGTGACCACTCCTAGAGCCGCTGCCTCACGGATACAGGCGATCCGTCTTTCCCCACTGCTCAAGGTAGCTCGTGTTTGGAGGACTACAGCCGAAGCGTCCACAGAAGAATACAGATGAAATAAGTCCTTACTCAGGATCAGATAGAAGAAAAAAGTCCTTTTCACAGTTGTTACACCCTCTTTTATAAGTTTGTTGTCGATACATCTAGAAGGTTATCCCCTCCTGATGTCGACCTGAGAGAAAAATGACATTACAATGTCAAACTGAATTTATATAATGTTACAAAATTAAAAAGGTAATATATTTCGTATACTTTGGTACACAGATCTATGCAACTTGTCTGTTAGTGTAATCATACAGGGTAGGTATCGATGAAACTAACGCCATCTGGCGCATTTATGGTTAAACAGACAGCAAGCCACTTGACCGCGCGTTGCCCTAGATACTTTTTTCACCTCAGCGAGAGGGAGGTCGCTGTTATAAATTTTAAAAGACAATTTAAATATTATATTAAAAAACGAATGTTACACTAGTATGAAGTAAATTTTAAAATTTTACTTCATAGTAGCTATAGTTAGCTACTATGAAGTAACCACCATCACCTCATGGCTCCTACAACCACTACGTGACAAAAATGTGCATACATGATTGGGTGCACTTTTTTGGTGCGCACGCACCAAGAGCTAGTGCTCTTGGTGCGTGCGCACCAAAAAAGTAACGAGGTCATTCATCAGTAGATTTTACCTCTCATATTTTTCTCATACCGGGCGCCTTATATATGAAAATCGATTCTTAAGGAGTAAACTCCAAAAATATGCTTAGTTGTATTGGATTTCTCAAGTTTATAAATAAGATCTAACGATAAAGAGATAAAGTTATTGATGTACGGGTAGCAAATGAAGTTTTTGTCTGTAGCTATCCAGCCGTTCAACACTCCATACATTTATCTAATCTTAATGTACATTTTTCTCCAGCAAAAAATCATTCAAGATAATAGTCACTTTGATACCACACAATAAATTGCAAATTAGGTTGTACAAACCCAATTCCCTGTAGGTTGTTGCTCTTTCACACAAAAACTACTAAACGGATTTGGATGAAACTTTACGGTTATATAGCTTATACATCAGAATAACAGGCTACTATTTGCCGTGATAATCGACATAGCTGGCGACTGGCAACAACTGGTATTAAATATATTCACCTTAAAGTCTTTCATATATTTTATTTATTACAGATCTCTAGATGGATTTGATTTGGAGCAATCAGCACCTAAACTAAAGCATCTTGACTTGTCTCACAACTGTTTGGAGAAGATAACGTTACTGTTGAAAATTCGAAAACTTCCTCTTAAAACTATACATTTGGAAGGAAACCCTTTATGTAGAAACTTCATCGACCCTGATCAATATGTGAAAGCTGTGAAAATGATGTTTTCTGGTATAAATACCATAGTAAGTATAGCAAACATTCAATATACATAGGTACATTCACGATCTCCGGAGAGGTACAGAGGCTTACTAGACACGCACATTTACTAACTACAGTTTCGGGGATGATTCCACCAAACTAAACAGGCCTACATTGGATGTAATCAAAAAGGATTCTTTCGAATACGACAATAGACTTACGGAGAGTTTTTCTTTGCCTGATGGAAAGCATGAGCAGAATCCAAGAGTGGTGGTCACCATACTCATTGCGAATGCAGACAAGGCAGCATGGTGACCCACACTATGGAAGCCTATTGAGATGTTTTTTTTTATGGTATAGATGACAAACGAGCAGACGTATCACCCGATGGTAAGCGATTATCACCACCCATGTACACCCGCAGCACTAGTGGGGGATGTGGGGAAGGGTTGGGGTATGGGTCTCCGGTATCCTCACTCTGCTTTTATTCTCCATCATTGAGCCTCCGGTGTCGGTCTCACCAAGAAAACACGACAGATGTTCTGTGGGGGGGTAGTACCGGCCCGGTCGAGCCGGCCTAACCGTGCGGAAATCAGCGTAGCTCTTGAACAAATCGCCGTATAGTTTCGACTAGCAGACCCACTCGTTACTCGCAGCGTGATTATTTTCCCCCGTTTTTCTAACATTCTTCTTTGATGCTCCGCTCCTATTGGTCTTATGTATATAATGTTTAATTTGTCACCTTGCATAAAAGGCACTGGGTGACAAATTAAACAGCGAGTCCGTTCATTCTGATTTATTCACACACGGTAATAACATATACATAAAGAGTTGATATGACACGATAGTTGAGTGAGAATGATTGCCTTGTGCCTCGCTTCGCCCGGCTTACATAAAATTGTTGACTTTGATAATACATACATGTGGCCCTACACATCCATTTGTGGATCTCACAAAGTGTTCTCCCATGTAGGATTTAAACCTACAACACTTGACTGTAGTCTAGTAGAAAGCGCTGTTTCGCCTTAACCAGTGGGCCAACCGTGCAGTCAAAAAGCTCCGCTTAGTTTAAGACTAGATGGTGTGTGAATGTTGCTGAATATTATAACTAACTACGCAACTGTATACGTCTCGTAATGCCCGTAGCGAAATACTTTTCCCCCGTTTTAGTAACATTGTTCATTGGTGCTCCGCTCCTATTGGTCTTAGCGTGATGAAATATAGCTTATAGCGTTCCTCGATAAATGGGCTATCTAACACTATAATATTTTTTGAAATCATTCTCATTCACTCCTGAGATTAGCGCGTTCAAGCAAACAAAAAAACTCTTCAGCTTTATATATTAATACTAGCAGTCCCGGCCATAACTACTAATAAATTAAAAATTAATTAAAAAAACATTGTCCAGCGGACAAAATTGTGAATCTAAACCATTCCCAGATCCCCTTGAACACACACAAAAAATTTCATAAATATCGATCCAGTCGTTTGAGAGTAGTTCAGTGACATACACACACAGAAGAATTATATATATAAAGATAAGATTATTGTAATAAATTTCAGGACGGCGTGGCAGTTCGCGTAAAAGGGGAAATGCCGAAGTTTCATCGCAACTACTGTCCATATGACGCACAAGTGGTTGTTGAGAAGTTTCTAGACGTTTATTTCCCGCTTTTGGACAATGACGTTGAACAAAGGCAGTCGTTAGAAGAGATGTATGATGATAATGCTAATATGACTATCACATATAGTTATAAAATGGGTAAGTGTATGACTTTTTCTTACCTTTCCTTTGACGCTAAAACAGTGCTTTGTGTAACCATACTGATGTTATAAAGAAGTTTGTGAAATAATCTCTGGATCTACTGAACCGATTTTGAAAATTCTTCCACCAATAGAAAGCTACATTATATGTGTCATAGGCTATATGTTAACCCGCAAAATAAGTACCGCGATATACGACATACACACAGGCACTAGCTCGTACTTAATAAAATAACACATTGTGACGTCATAATACTTAGTTACTTTAAGTATCTGGTTTCACAAATATGAATCATATGATCATTTTCGTTATAATTAAGTATCTGTTATTTATTTATTCATTTTTTTTACTTTAATTTTATGGTTCTCGTAAAATGAAACTGAACTGAACTAACGTTAATACTTATATTATTCATATTTATACTATAAAGGACAATTTCGATAATATTAAAAGGTTACGGCAATTCCAACCCGTGAAAAAAAACAGGTCGCCATTAGGCCTCTGTAAGAAAAGTATCAATACTTTTACTCAATGAGTACTTTGGATCGTATCTGTTGGAGGTATCGTAATCTTTAAAACTTACGACCTTACGTCACGTTAGGTAACAATATTTGTTTTTATGTACTGTTCTGTTATGGAATAATTTTCCGTCAATCCGTCAACCAAAACAAAAAGTTCGCCATAAGGCCTCGGTAAAAAAAGTACTCGATACTTTCTATTCGATACCGTGCCCCTATGTTTGATGTTTGTTAAAAGTCGCAGAAGACTGCGACGGTTTGCTAACACATTATGTTATTTTTAGGAGCAGGAGACACGCCTTTACAAATACTCATTTTTGGCACTACAAAATTGTTTATGTACGAATGATACGCGTTTTGGTAGTGTATGGGTAACACAAATAAGATTATGAATTTGATTTTTCAATTTCTTACTTACTTCTTTACTTACTTAAACGTTCATACAAAGTTATCGCGGCATGTCAAATGAGAAACGTCAAATCCGACTTCTTAGATTGATAACACTATAAAATGTAACATTCTAAATTGAAATTATGAAGTGACTATGTTGTCAGTCATCACGGCAAAGTTCTCTAATGTCCTTTCACAAGAATCAAAGTATCTCCAGGTCAAATTTTATTAAATTGGTTCAGGGGTTATTGATTCCCCAGTTCCATATCCCTTTTCACCCACTTAAAGAATGACTTCTAAGGTTCTTATTTATTTAGTTATAGGGAAGGATATATTATTCTATATCCTTCCCTATAACTACAAACTATCTACAAACCAGGAATTAGCACAATTGGTGCAGCCGTTCACGCATGATGTCGTTACTTAGGTAAATAGGGATTCATTTTTTATATATGTACTAGCTTTAACCCGCGGCTCTGTTTGCATATACATATATCAGTTATCTCAACAAAAAGTTGCTTATGTTGTTCCCCAATGTCTAATCTATCTCTTTACCGAAATTCATACAAATCAGTTAAGCAGTTGGGCGTGAATGAATAACGAATAGAGTTCCTTTCGAATTCATAATATTAATATGTTTTGTATAGGTTCCTTCAATTTATACCATTTTTTATATTTCAGGATTCAGTCAAATATACAGATGCTTCAGAACTCTATTCGCAGGCTCCAGAAATCTCGAAGAGTGTGACATGGATATAATAAAAGGATCCAAAGCGATAGTTAAAACTATCAGCAAATGGCCGCACATGGAACACGACCCTATGACGTTCACTGTCGATGTTATTTATCATAATGTAAGTAATGGCTCCCAAACCGTCAGCGAGTTATAGTAACGCCAAAACTTTCTTGATAAAGAGAGACCTATGTCGGGCGGCGGTAATCGCTTACCATCAGGCGAAGTATCCGCTCGGTTTACCCTTATTTAATAAAAAAAATAGAATATATTAATTCATACACTACGCCGCAGACAGCCCTTTGATTTTGTGGCCGCGGTTGCACGTGGGCAGCCACATGCAAAGGCGGCTCAATCAAGGTGACCGTGTATAGGTAAATGGACCATAATAATTATCCTTGTATTAATGATGCTGACTGATAAACCTGAGGTTTGATTCCCAATCAGAATAAATAATCGTGTGGAAGTACGATCATTTGTTCTGTTTCTGTGTGTAATTATAAATACAAATATATTTAGAAATATGTAGGTATATTTCTGTACAAGTATGAGTATGATCAGTCATTCTGTTTTTGTGTATCATCTAGAATAGGGTAGATGACTGTATCGTAAATAAATGACTCATTCATTATAAAGAATATTCCACATCATTTTGTAAAGTATAATTATTACAGCTAATACAAATAAAATTCTATTACACATTTTAATTAAATAAACATTGAAATATTGGTCAATTGAATAGTCTAAAACAGTGACGTCACAAGTTTGTATTTAGTACATTTTTCATACAAAGTTATCGTTTTGACTGGTGATTAAAAGTACATTAATTATTTGACTAAGATGTCATCTACCCTATTATATGTTAATCAGCAATCTGTTCACAATAAAAAAATAGCCTAAGTTACTCCTCATGTCGTCAGCTATCTGCCAGTGAGAAATCCGTCAAAATCAGTCCAACCGTTCCAGAGGTTAGCCGGACCAAACAGACAATACGTTACCCGTATGCATATAGTGAAAAGCTGTTAATTTGAAATTACTAGCAGACGCTTCAATTTTATTTATTTGTATAGATAAATTTAATCTATACGCAGAACAAATGATGGCACCAATATGTGTCCTGAATGGGAATCAAAGCCCAAAACACCAATAGGTCATTCAAATGTGTTATCATTGTTTGTCAGGATTCAACTACGATTCTCCGCGTCGATGGAATCTTGAAGCTCACAAGAGAATCGTTAGCCGACGACGAATATCTGGTCGCATTCTCCAGAACTGTAGTACTGCATGCTAAAGATGGAGTGGAATATAAGATACAAGCTGAAACCATTTACTGGAGCATTCCTGTCGACAGCTACGCACGTTCCGCTTTTTCTGTTACTACGGTAAGTACTCAAATATTTATACGGAAGATACCATCTTTTAGATGAAAAAAAAAACCGGCCAAGTGCGAGTCGGACTCGCGCAGGAAAGGTTCCGTACCATTATCATTATATATACATTTCAAGCGTCTACCTGCCGTTATTAATAATGAGCAAAAACGAACAAAAAACGGACGTTTGTTGTTTCGGAGCCCCCTTAAATATTTATTTTATTCTGATTTTAGTAATCGTTGTCATAGCGGCAAAAGAAGTACATCTTCTCTGAAAATTTCAGCTGCCTTACTATAACGGTTCATGAGATACAGTCTGGTGACAGACGGACCGACAGACAGACAGTCGGAGTGCGAATTCTTAGTAATAGGGTTCCATTTTCTCTTTGGGTACGGCACCCTAAAAATAACAAAGAAAGACCAATCCTTCCACCACCAATACGACCTTCAAACTTTTCACAAAAGAGCCTACTCCTATTTAAAGTGCCGCAAGGCTCTCTCTAGTGTGCCTGGTGTCCTTGGGCGGCGGTAATCGCTAACCAACAGACAACCCTCAGCAAACCCCAGGTCTGCTCGTTAGCCTAAAAAAATACCTTCAATCCATAGACGGGTAAAAATGTTTTGTTGCGTAAACGAAACATTTTTACCCGTCTATGTATTCCCTTATGACCTACGCTGCCGAGACGTGGACACTCACAGCAGGACTGGTCCACAAGTTTAAAGTTGCTCAGCGTGCGATGGAGCGAGCTATGCTTGGGGTTTCTCTGAAGGATCGAATCCGAAATGAGGATATCCGGAAGAGAACCAAAGTAACCGACATAGCTCGCAGAATCTGTAATCTGAAGTGGCAGTGGGCCGGTCATGTCTGTCGAAGGACCGATAGCCGATGGAGCAGACGAGTCCTAGAGTGGAGACCATGGACTGGCAAGCGAAGTGTGGGATGCCCTCCAGCTCGCTGGACCGATGACCTGAAAAGGATAGCCGGTAGCAGCTGGATGCGGAAGGCAGAGGACCGGGAGAAGTGGCGCGCCATGAGGGAGGCTTATGTCCAGCAGTGGGCATCAGTGGGCTGAAGTGATGATGTATTCCCTTGCGAGTGTTGAACATTTGCAGCATAAACGATTGTATCTTTTGATTGCGTTAGCTTAAAGTTAGATTTTTTAACAGCTCCAAGATAGAGGAGACCTGAGTATTTGCTATGAGTTTCAGCTTGATACCTCCACGTGTTCATGAGAACTTTCCTTTTGAAATGCGGAACCCATTTTGCGTGCGAGAACCACGCTTTGGCATGAATGGGCCGGCTCGACCAGATTGATACCACGGCCTCACAGAAATCGGTGTAAAACACCGCTTGCGCTGTGTTTGAATTTCAAGAAGAAAGAGCAATTCTAAAGTCTTCAAATGTGCCGAAAATATCGCCTTCGAGAGTCCCATTTGCAACATGATTTGTCAATGCATTTGTAGCAGCTAATCTACCTAGACCAGCCAGTCTGCTCCCGTGTAACCCTCTGTTAGATCAGCTACAAAATGCAGATTAACATCAGGTACAAGTTGCGGTTTTGTACCACTTTTAGTTAGTTTCTCATACATAACTGGATTAAAACGACCCGGCCACAATACTGCAGGATCAATGATATCTGGTGACGACTCTCTATGCCATCCATTTCAGTCAACAGCTGATTTACAACTCGTGCTGCACCATTATTGTCTTGACCAGTTGGCCGAGGACATAACGCATCAAATTCGTCGAAAAATAAGACACAAGGTGTAGAATTAATAGCTTATCAGAAACATATGCGAACAGCTCTATCGCTCTCACCAACAAATATATTGAGCAGTTCGGTCCTTTCACTGAAATGAAGTTTACCCCTGCTTCATTAGCTACAGCTTTTACTAACAAAATTTTACCACAACGAGGAGGGCCACATAGTAAAACTCAATGAAGAATGATAAATAAATAAAATGTGGATGAGGTGAAATGGCTTCTGTGAAGTGTATATCGATGGAATGTAAAATATTAACCACAGATAAAAACTATATTGTCATAGACTGTACAATGTTTCAGAATCTACTTGTTCACGAGATGTATGAGTTTTAATTTGCGTTTTATTTTCAGGTAAGAACTAAACAATCATATCCTAAAATTGAGTCGACTACTGATAAAAAACTTCAAGAAGAGCTACTAAGTATTTTCATGAATTTAACGACGATGAATAAAAGTGTAAGCGAAAGGTAAAGTATAAGTCAATAGTCAGTCATGATCATAACACAATATTCAACAAAAAATATATCTCTGCTTTTACAACGTCATACTACTGAAGTAGTTTTTAGTAATACGAAATGTTAATGTAACCTATATACTATTGTCCACAGATGCCTCGAACTCAAGAAGTGGAATTTAAGCGAGGCCTTGGACCATTTCACAAAACTGTATAAATTGGATGCCTTGGAGTCGCTTACAAAAGAAGTTTAATAAAACTTTTAAAAATAATGTCCTTAGTATTAATCTAATAAATTATTATATATAAGTAAAGATTTTTATTACTGATAACTATTGAACGTATAATAAAAGTTTTTAAAGAAAATATTCGGATTTAGGTATCCGTCCGTGAGATATTAATCATTATCACAGATAATCCATAAGCCATCCATTCATATTTTTTTGTGAATATATCTTAACTTCAAGATGTGGAGGTACTGAGGTATTTAATTCTAAGATTACTCAGTCAATATAGTAGATCTCCTAACAACTGTCTTGTTTACTAGATCAAAAAATGGATAGAAAAAATGTTTTCTTTGCTAATTTTTTTTTCTTTAATATCTCATAATAAATGATTTTACAAATAGTTGTTTTTTTGTTTTTTGACTGCCTTGTTGGTCTCGCGGTTGGCGTGTGCGACTGCTGATCGTGAGGTCTCGGGTTCGATTCCCGGGTCGGACCAAATGTTTGTATGATCTTCAAATATTTGTTTCGGAGTTTGGGTGTTTTCTATGTATAATATGTATGTATTTACAAAAAAAAAGTATATATGTATTTGTATCAGTTGTCTAGTACCCATACACAAGCTCTGCTTAGCTTGGGACTAGATGGCGTTGTGTGATAGATGTCCGAAATAGTTATTTTATTTATGTATATGGGCCTGCCAAAATGACTTTGCCCGATGGAAAGCATGAGCAAAATCCAAGAGTGATGGTCACCATACTCATTGCGGATTGTATTGATATTGTAGTTTAGTACGTTAGTATTTTACCAAAAGGACAAATCTCAATATTAAGTACAAAGTTCGCAGGACAATGTTCTCGCTGAAAGCTACACTCTCTTCATGGACTTTGTGCTAGACACTGTAAGCGGGGAGATTGCTGCTGGCATTGAGAAAGATTAGCAGTGCATAGCATATGCCAAAGGGCAAAACCTGTATTTCCAATAGGCTGTGCTTAAATATGGGAAAAAGGTAACAACAAAAAAAAGTTAACAACTTCGCCATTTTAGCTGATATTTCTCTTGAGGTTCTGACATACTAGGTTGCCATAGTGAGGGTTACAATACTGCATTGTCTGCATTCGTAATGAGTTTAATCACCACCACTCTTGGTTTCTACTTATACTTTCTAGCAGGCAGAGTAGAGTTATTTTGGGAGGCGTTTATAATAAAATGAGGAGATAAACAAGGAGGTAGGGAGGCAAAATTGAATATTTATTCACCTAATTAAAAATTGCTTCATTTAAATATTAATTAGCACTTTAAAAAAGACATATCTCTCAATGGAAACTAAAGTAAATTGTTTGAAAACCAGCCAAATGAACTAAAAAATTGTAAGTACTTGTAAGCCCGCAAATTGCTCAGGCGCCAGAACTTTGTCACATTATGGGCCATGTGACATATGTCTGACAAATGAACAGACAGACATTAAAATGTATTTGTCTAGTTGGAATTTTTATAGACTTTTATGGCTTGGTGTGGTGTGACTGTAACTTAATAGGACGTGCAACCATAGAAGTTAGATTTAAGTTGGAGGTAAGGATCAGGGAATTGTTTGAGAGAGCAACATTAGTAGCGTCAAGTGTATTCATAGATGAGATTGATGCAGTCTGTGGAAACAGAGTTCATGCTCAAACGGACATGGAAAAGAGAATGGTCGCCAGTTTTAGCTCGCTTAGACAACTTGTCTGAAACTAAGTCTTCAGTGTTAATACTTGCCGCTACAAATAATCCTGATGCTTTAGATCCTGCTCTACGGCGATCTGGTCGCCTCGAGCAAGAACTTGCACTCGGCCTACCTTCATTAAAATCTAGAAAAGAAATCCTAAGTATCCTATGTAAAGGGATTTCAATGGGTGAGGATATTAATATGAGCATCTTAGCACAGATCACACCTGGATTTGTTGGAGCTGATTTACCAGCTCTTGTAAATAAAGCTAGCACTTATGCTGTAAAGAGAATATTTACTGAAATTCAAACATCTGAGATCAAAATAGAGACAAAACCGAGTATTGAGAAACCTGGTTATAACTATATAACCATTTTCAAGGTAGTAGAACCACGCTGATTTCAGCACGAACGCGCCGGCTCGACCGGGGCAGTACTACCCCCGCACAGAAAATCAACGTAAAATGACAGCGTTCGTGCTGTCGTGGCAAAGTGTGAAAAACAATAATTTTATAACGGCAACCATCTTGAATTTCTTTTTAATAGTGAACTTGTTCTACTAGTCAAGCCCTTTCACAAGATGCCCGTATTGAGGTAGTCGTGACAAAATTTATAAACCACCATTTTGTAGCGGCGCCCTTCTTGGATTTACAATGAAACCGAATTTATTTTATCAAATTTCAGACCAATCTGTCAACAGAAAGGCAGTCAAATTTTAACTACTAGATTTGACCAAAACAAATAAATAAACAAACAGAGCAAGCTAAATAAAACCGTTTAAATTACTACATGAATTTCCCATTAAATTATAAAACATTTCATTTAATATTTTATAATCATAAGAACCTGTATGATATTTACTCAAATCATTATAATATTAGGAGTAAATAAAAATACAAAAGTTGTTTGAAAAAATAATTATCTTTATTCATGTTTTCGACTTAAAAACCTATGTGCAGATTATAAATGGGTTTATGAGCATAACTATTTATAACTCTACCTTATTCACAGAATTTTTCATTATTACTTACAGTAGATGTCCCATTATTGCTATGTTTTGTAACAAAAGAAAAGAGTTTGAACATGTTGATTCAACTGATAAATTGGCACTATTTGTGGCATTACACACACTTAAAATAAGGGCCTTTCTTAAAATAAAAGGTTTAAAATAATTTTAATTTTACAGAAAACAACGTCTAAATGATGATCAGACAGTGTCCATTGATTCCTCGTTAAGTGGTTCAGTCTCCATTTCCATATCTCTGTTATCAGATCCAGATGCATACTTCAATCTCAGCTTCTCATAGTGAAGTTGTTCTTTAGAGGAAACAGAAGGTTTGCATTTCGAAAGAGCAATTCTAAAGTCTTCAAATGTGACGAAAATATCGCCTTCGAGAGTCCCATTTGCAATGTGATTTGTCAATGCATTTGTAGCAGCTGATCTAACAAGACCAGCCAAGTCTGCTCCCGTGTAACCCTCTGTTAGATCAGCTACAACATGCAGATTAACATCAGGTGCAAGTTGCGGTTTTGTACCACTTTTAGTTAGTTTCTGGAGTATGTCAAGGCGATCTTCTACAGCCGGCATTCCAACATACATAACTCGATCAAAACGACCCGGCCGCAATACTGCGGGATCAATGATATCTGGTCTATTTGAAGCTGCCAACACGAAAACTCCTTCCCGACTCTCTATGCCATCCATTTCAGTCAACAGCTGATTCACAACTCGTGCTGCACCATTGTTGTCGTGACCAGTTCGTCGAGGGCATAACGCATCAAATTCATCGAAAAATATGACACAAGGGGCAGAATTTCTAGCTCGTCTGAAACATGTGCGAACAGCTCGTTCACTCTCACCAACATACATATTGAGCAGCTCGGGTCCCTTCACTGATATGAAGTTAACCCCCGCTTCATTAGCTACAGCTTTTGCTAACAAAGTTTTACCACAACCAGGAGGGCCACATAGTAAAACTCCACTTGGGGCAGCTAATCCCAATCTTTTCAATTGTTCAGGATACTTCACAGGAGCTAAGACAGCCAGCTGTAGCTCTTTCCGCACTTGACTCAGAGATCCAACATCATCCCAAGTAACATCAGGTACTGTTACAATACCTTCTCTCACTGCACAAGGTTTGATAAACTTAAGTGCTTTGACAAAGTCTTCATGTCTGATGGCAAGTCCTGTTAGTTCGTGTTTAGTGTAGGGCATATCATCCAATAGAACTAGAACTTCATTGATAGGATCAACAGCAATTTTAGTTGTTTCTTCCACATTATTACTGTCTGGGACAACTTTAACAGCAGCACTATCTAAGTCATCAGCAGGTTTATCAACATCTTCTAATGGTGCAGCGGGAATCTCTGCAGGAGCATCAGCTGGAACAATTTCTTCACTTGCTTTATCTCCATTTGGTATTATTGTCACTTGATCTTTAACAGGTTCCTCGATACTCTGTTTTGTATCTATCTTAATCTTAGATGTTTGAATTTCAGTAAATATTCTCTTTACAGCATAAGTGCTAGCTTTATTTACAAGAGCTTGTAAATCAGCTCCAACAAATCCAGGTGTGATCTGTGCTAATATGCTCATATTAACATCCTCATCCAATGAAATCCCTTTACATAGGATTTTTAGAATTTCTTTTCTTGATTTTAATGAAGGTATACCCAGTGCAATTTCTTGCTCGAGACGGCCACATCGCCGTAGAGCAGGATCTAAGGCATCAGGATTATTTGTAGCCGCAAGTATTAACACTGAAGACTTAGTTTCAGACAAGTTGTCTAAGCTAGCTAATAACTGGGCGACCATTCTCTTTTCCATGTCCTTTTGAGCATGAACTCTGTTTCCACAGACTGCATCAATCTCATCTATGAATAATACACTCGGCGCTACTGATATTGCTCTCTCAAACAATTCTCTGATCCTTTCCTCTGACTCTCCTGACATTCCCCCGACTAATTCTGTACCAGCTATTGCAATCATTGGCAATTGCAGTTTTCCAGCAATAGCATGTGCTAACAATGTTTTTCCTGTGCCTGGAGGGCCATGTAACAGTGCTCCTCTAGGAGCTTTAATACCTAACTGACTGTACACCTCTGGGTGCTTCATATGTAATATTAAATCGCAGATCTGAGTTATTATGTCAGATATTCCACCTATGTCATCAAAACTAACCTTAACAGTTTTAACAATGCCAACATCAGTCTTTCTTCTTGGTTGTATAATTTTACTTGTATCAATTTTCCTTTTTCTGTCATTAACCTGCTGATTCTGCTGTGTTTTAACCTCAATTGGCGTGCTGTTTTTATTTTTATGCGGTACGTGGGGGGTTATAGTGATTTGATCGTTGATTTTGGGTAATTTTGGTGCCGCACCCCCATCGTCATCACTACTTAAGATATCTATAGGTTCGCCCGATTTATCTGTATTTCTTCGAATCTGTACGGGCCGCTTTTTGTCTTGCATCTTATACATGGCGATCAAGCGGTCATTGAGTTCACTATTATTTTCGTCTAATAGTTCTAAATCTGATTCTTCCTCTGAACCTTCTGATGTTGTCGCTCCGTCTAACCCGTAACTTTGTAAAACTACTTTATAAGCACATTCTACCATTTGGCAAAAGGCATTGTCGCTTCTGTTGTTATACTCGCGGTAGCGCTCTTTTAATGAACGCGCCATTTGGCTAACATCGACGAATGTCTTATCCACATTCTCGGCGAGATAATTCTTAACACGTGACACTATTATTGGATCATTAATAGTCTTTTGTCGCGTTTGATGTTTCTTCATTTTGCAAAAACGCTTTATTTAGTTTACTTCAAATAGATTACTTCTACAATCTACGAAATTACTTCTTTCCGAAACGACGAAACGTAATGTTTGACAGCGGCTTCTGTGAATCGATGGAATTGGAATATTTACCACAGATAAAAACTATAGTTACAGGCTGTACAATGCACAGAATACATAAACTCTTAGCGGTACAGTGTTTCTAAAGCTTAAAGTTCACGGAATGTATGACATGATATTTGAAGAGGATAAAAATGAACTAAAAACGCAAATTAAAACATATAATAAAATTGGTTTGACTACTGATAAAAAACTTTAAGTAGAGTTACTTAGTAGGTATGTGCAGCACCCCCTCCATATATTTGCTCTAAGGGTAAAGTATCACTCAACAGTCAGTCAAAACACTCCATTAATGTAACTCAATATCTCAACTCATTAAATTCAAATTCAAAATCCTTTATATGAACGTTAAATTGAAGCTACAGTTAAAAATCACAGATCGACACAAACTGACGCTAACCAGTGGCACCAGACGCCTCAGCAACAGTACTTGCTGTTGTCATGGTAAATAACTTCAAAAATCTACTGCCAGCTTGTGTCGATTCATAACTTCCAGTTTCCACAATGCGTAGAGCCTTATTAGAAGAATACTGGCAAACAAACTCATGGCCTCTCTTTTTAAAAGACAGATATTCAGGTACAATAGTGTTAGTGTTCCATGAAATACCTTTCATGTAATACTAACTAACAGTACACACAACAATATTGCAGAATTACGATAGACCAAGGCTTTTGTTAGGTAAATGCACTCCAATTTTTTTTTTTACAGATGTGTTCATTATCAGCAATAATTGTATAACCAAAGTATTCTTTATATGGCTTCATATGGTAACTTGAAAGTAGCTATTGCTACTTTCAAGTTACAAAGGCGAGGTTTAAAACCAAGTCCTTAAATATAGAATAGGGGTTGACTAATGAATCGACTAACAAGGACATTCCCCAAATGAAGGGAGATATAAAATAAAGTTAAAACTAAAACCCAACTACGACAAAAAAAGACGCTGAAAACCGCCACATGAGATTCAGTGAAACGTCATATAGCCTATAACTAGCAGACGATCATTACGCTTCTAACGACACCTCATTTATCCAGTTCTAATGAGTAGTTAAGGAGCTGTGAGGGAACAAATTAACATACATACATACATAGCATGTCAATATCATAACCCTCCTTTGGCTTTGCCGTAGTCGGGTAAAAATGGGCATTAACTGGTATCACAGGCGAACTAATGTTGAGGTTTTGTTTCGACAAGCCATATAATTAACGGGTAAATAAATAATAAGAGCAACCACATAATCTAAATTTAACTATCCTCTAAAGTGTCCAACGCCATCTCACGGCCGCGGTGACACTCCAGCAAGTGCGCGGCGCGACATTTCAGCGACTATGAAAAGATATTTCTTCTTTTTTTCCTATTTGTGATCTTAAACATAGTGAAAGCACTTTGTTTAAAAACACAAGAAGGCATTTTTAAGATAAAATCAATGGCGTTTGGCAGTCTGTCAAACATTATTGCGAGTTCGTATTCGCTTTCTGATTTATATTTGCTTTGGTACCATCACTTTCGTATTTTTTACAGTCCATCTGGCTGTCAAACAGCACTGTTTGCCTCCCCCCTATCCCGTTCTCGTTTAACACCCTAATTTTTTCTTAAAACGCCTCCCAAAATAACTCTACTCTCCCTGATGGAAAGTTTAAGTAGAATCCAAGAGTGGTTGTGACCATCCTTATTGCTAATGCTAATGGATCCGACCAACGGACCATCTAAAATTGAACCGCCTCTAAGCACTTATTTTTGTTACTATTAAGTGCCACTCCCTCCACGCTACTGACTAAATAGAAGTATTTAAAGATGTAATAGAAAACACAGTAGTAGCATATACAATTAATTTAAAAGGCAAGCTATTGCAGCTAATAAGCTCGACACGCTCTTAATAGACAAGGAGTTTTATAGTTCATCACAAAAACAAAAAAATTTATAAATGAATTTAATTACTTTCAATTTGTAATACATATGACATAATTAACTATACTAGACAATCATCTCCAGGTGTCTGGCGTATTCAATAGTCTGCCCTGCCAACTCAGAAGACGGCAACACATCAGCGACAGCAGCACATGTTTCTGATGAGGAGTTGAAATGATAGCAGTTGTCAGGACCTAGTACCCAGTTACGCTGTGGAATAATATATAAAAATAAACGTTTATTAAATACAAATGCATTTGCGCACAATGCAACAAGCATTAGCGTCAACCATTGTCAACCATTTGGCGCTACAGAAAAAAACAGGAAGTAGGTGCCTATAAGTCCAATTTTTCTGATTTTCACTTTTAACATAGAAGCTAATCAATAGGGTAGATGACTGTATCTATACAAATAAATAAAATTAGAGTGTCGGTTTGTAATAATAAAGTAACCACTTTTTACTAAATGCATGTATGCATGGTACATACACCAAAATAACATTTTTTTCAATTTCTGTCTGACAGTTGCTCAATTAATGTTCTGCAAACTTCAAGGATTCGCAACAGGCTTGAGATTTTTTTGCCGATTTTTAATCGATTCATCTGAAAGTTGTCTGTGGATTGGCTCTATGGTAACTTGTAGCTGGTAACATTTTTTTTCCTTTGGAATTCATCGGGGAACGATCAGGCGCAGGACCGACAGCTTTACGTGCTCTCCGAGGCACGGGGTTCAGACCCCAAGTTCTAAACTCTGAGCTGTTATTAAATATTTATAGAATCAGAAAAACTCAATAACACTTTTGACCCGACTCGGGATTCGAACCCGAGACCTCTTGATCAGCAATGACATACGTCAACCACTAGACCAACGAGGCAGTTTTCTTCTTAGTGACACGGTGAAGGTCACATTATTTTGAATTGGGAATTTATTTATAATCCGTCGCCATTTCTATAATCACAAAGGTAAGTGATCTAGCGACTTGACGGATTGTGGTATTTTGAATTAGTTATGGATGTTTTTGACCCATTTTGGTAAGTTGTTGTTTGAGATAGCCACGTTTTACGAAACTGTTCCCTTGAAGCGAGTTTCGCTAAAGGTCGTTTGTTAATTGGTTTCAGGTCTTAAGGCACCTGCTCGACCGCTAGAAAAAGAATACGCGCGATTGACTAAACAGGCTCAGTCATTATGATATCATTATAAAAGGCAAGTGACATAGTATTGCTCGGTCTCTTGTAATTTCGGCCTTAATCATCTATACTCTATGCTAATATATAAAGCTGAAGAGTTTGTTTGTCAATCTCAGGAACTACTGGTCCGATTTGAAAAATTATTTTAGCGTTCGATAGCCCATAGCGGAAGGCTAAGGCTATATATGATCATGGTAAGACTGATAGGAACGGAGCAACAATGAAGAATGTTACAAAAACGGGGGGAAAATTATTACGCTACGGGCAATAGGTGGGTTAGCTCTTTACCAAGATAAACCTTACTTCCTATTATTGGCTGTAATATTTTTTTCATGGAATAGGGGGCATACGAGATATAAATTATAAAGGAAACCGGAGTTCGTGTCTAGAATGATGTTATAGTAAGTTATAAATTAGGTCAATGATTTGCAAGTTTTTTTAGTAGAGTATAAGGTTATAGATGTTACCTTTTTCCCATACTCAAGCACAGCCTGTTGGGAAGGCAGGTTTAGCCTCCTGGCAGCTTCAGCACAAGATATGCACTGGTAAGCCTTCTCAATACAAGCAGCAATCTCTCCTCGTACAGTGTCTAGCAAAGTGTCCATGAAGAGTGTATAGCTTTCAGCTGGAACATTATCCTGTAACCATTGTACACAATAATAAGATTTGACTTTTTAACCAAGACAAAATAGACAAGAACCATTTAAGAACAAATTTTGTTTTTTTTTGTTGATAGGCTCTGTTCTTGATGTCTGGGGCCATCCTCTAATCACGTGATGTTTTTTTTAGCCTTTTTTTATCCCCTTCCCCCTTGGTGATACGTGGTGATGTTTAAGACTAACCCCCGTTCTAAAATCACGTGTATTTTTAGGAATTTTTAGAATTATATGTTAAGTGCAGGTATAAATTAATCTAATTTTATTCTGAAATTAAGAACCATCATAAAAATGTCTAGACCACAGAACAAATGAATATTCTCTTTTCTGTGGTCTATACAGAAAGGTTGCAAGTTTTTTTTGACTGGCATAAAAATAATATTAAAGGAATGGTGTTATCATGCGAGAAAGAAATATTGTACTAGCAGTACTTAGTACACTACGCAGAGAATCTCTCTCGGAAGAAATATATAAAATAAATACACGTGATTTCTTACTATCCCCCCTGTGAAATTTAGTGATTTTTACCAAAGCCCGTCCCCCCCCTTTCACATGATTAATGGACTGCCCCTCTCGGGTTCGATTCCCGAGTCGGATCAAATTTTTGTATGATCTGCAAATATTTGTTTCGAAGCTTGGGTGTTTTCTATCTATAATATGTATGTATTTACTAAAAGAAAAAAGTATATATGTATTTATATCAGTTGTCTAGTACCAATAATACAAGCTCTGCTTAGTTTGGGACTGGATGGCGTTGAATATTTATTTACTCACATTTGCTTTATAAAATTAACAGAAAAATTGTTTATTTTTTTAAATTATTCACTTTCAAATATAAGAATTAGAAGTTTGAGCACTAGAAAAGCTGCTAGAATACCTAAATTGCTGGAAACTTATATGTTCCCGTAAGATTGTCAAAACCGGCCGCCCTAGTGTGGGCCACCATGCTGCATTGTCTGCATTTGCAATGAGCATGGTGACCACCACTCTTGGATTCTGCTTATGCTTTCCATCAGGCATAGTAGTCATTGTGGCAGGCCCATACATAAAAAAAACCGTTAGATTGTAATCTATCTCATGAGATTGCAAACAGTCGAAAGATTGTGAAATGGTATCGACGAATCGCAACTCGCATGCTGATTGGTTGAATATAATTCGTCTTTGTTGCCGAATGTAAAGTATTTTTGTGATTGTAAATTGATTTCATGTTGAAAATACCTCACGGTTTATAAAATTGTTGTGACATTAAAATTAATTTGTGATTAATTTAAGAAGTTTAACCTAACTGTTTGGTCATTGAACGGCCTACTGTAAAACCTACCAAGTAGGGACAGTTGACAATATGACGCCCGTAAGCAGTACATCACAGTTGACAATCTATCGATAGTTTGCAATCTTGCTAGGTAGATTATATTCCAATGGTTTTTACAATCTTACGGTGACATACAACATACAGCAATAGTTTCTAATATAGTTCATTCGCTTAAATACGGTCTTAATACCTTGATCACACCACCAAACAAACACCAAAACCACCAAAACATACAGATGTCGGTCAACAGGTTTTACCTGAATATCAGTTTTTAGAAAATGAACTGAATTCAAAGGTTGAACTAGTTGTCAGTATATTTGAGGGCACTGACTTCCACATAACGATTGCCATAGAAGTTTATGACGACCGGGACCGAAGCTTTCACGTGCTCTCAGAGGAGCGGGAGGGAAACACCGCGATCTTCCAAACTCCGGGCTGCTATTAAGAATTTCTTGTAAGATAATCTCTATAGGAGAAATATAGACCCAGGTTCTTTACTACTGTGCTCAGAGGTCAACCGGTGGGATGCCCAAAAACTCCAACCTGCTTTGCATTTTTTTGCTTCCAACTTGCTGACATTTGGTTGGGAATAAAGTTGGGATTACCGACAAATCAAACTTCGTTGACCAATTCCAAATATAATAAGTGTTCTTTCTATCAAGAAGGACAAAGCAGAACATGGTGACATAGAATATGCTAGCTTGTATTGAGATGCTTTTTCAGACTTTGTTCCAATAGTTCACAGCTGGAGCTGCAGTATAAGACGTTCCTTATGAAGGAGGTTTTGTCCAGTAGGACAAAAGTAAAGTATTAGTAAGTACTACTTGTAATATTGATTCAATTACGTTAATAGAGATGACTGCAAATATGTCAAGTCATACCTTAGCTAAGAATATTTTATTGTAGCTCCCTTCCATCAAGTATTGCTCCAAAGCCAAGGGATGTCTGATGTAAGGGTCAGCTCGGATGATGTCAACTGAGAGGCGTTCCAGTTCAGTATGGAACTCTGCTACACGGTTTTGGGAGAGTAGGAACAGCAAGTTTAGACCCAGGAGTTGGTACATAAATGCTGATTCAGGAAGGCAGGACCTGAAATAGATAATGAGCTTTGTAGTATTGTACAGAAACATTCTGATGTGATATTTATCAAGATTAAAACAAATGTCATGATTATATGACACCTTAGTTTTGACAAAATGTAAAGAAACCAAAACCAACACTAAAAAATCTAAGTATTGTCAGAAGCTCAGTACTATAACATCAACTTCGCAGTCTTTTACAAACCTATACAGTCATAGAGATAAAATTGTAACAAAACAATTCTGTTCACCTATACATATGTGAAAATATAATGAGTTTAGTTAAGAGACATATTCCCTTCCATAGTTAGTGTAGAATGATTAATAAGTTTTAATATGTGTTTAAACAAATAAACTGCCTGCAATAATAAATACCTTCACATAGTAAGAAAAAGTTTTAGAAACTAAAAACTATTTAAAAACTTTTAACAACATCAATATAGCCTATGTCACTCTGGCCATTAATAAAAATCTATTGACATCTGACATTAAAATTGATAGATAGATAGAAAACTTTTTATTTGTACACCATTATAGTACATAGTTTTAAAAGTACATGAAATGTGAAGTGTAGTGTACAAAGGGCGGCCTTATTGCCAAAAGCAATCTCTTCCAGGCAACCTTGCGCCTAAACTACTGAATTGATTCAGTAGTTTAGGCGCTATGGTGGAATGTACAAACACAGATAGACTGTGAAAAATATTACCCTTCCTTTTAGCTTGTCATAGTCAGTTTAAACTTGAAAAAATGGCCTTTATGTTAATTTTTGTTTTTTTTTTTAATTATTATCAAGTTGAAACTGTGAAACACTCGTGAAAATCATCACATCACACTAATATTATTAAGAAGAAAGTTTGTGAGTGTGTATGTTTGTTACTTCTTCACGCAAAAACTACTGAACGGATTTGGATGAAGCTTTACAGTAATATAACTAATACATCAGAATAACACATAGGCTACTAGTCCTTACGATAACCGACATAAATGCGGGCGGAGCCGCGGGCAACAGCTAGTGATTCTATAATTGTCATTTTGTACCTTCTAATATCGTCAAGGTAGTCATTGAGTACACTAGATATATTTAAATAACACAAAAGCACAATGTTTCGAATATTCTTAACAAACATAATAGGTACGTGTTCCACTTACTTATAATCAAAATAATAACATTTGAGTTGAGACATGAATCGTTCGTAGGCTTTGACATCCTTTACAGCTACTGCCCACTGAGCTCCAATTTCAAGCACATCCCTGGCTAATATCAACTCTTTCTGATTAACCGCAGTATTATTACTAGGTAAAAACGACAATTGGGTGAGAGCAATCTGTAACAAATAATTTCTAACATGATTAATATTTCTATCAAAGATTACTGTCAAGTCATCGTCATACATTTACCTTAATTTTGTTCAATAATTCACCACATTTGTCAAGTTTTCGAGGTTTTTTTGACCATTCAGTTTTTAAATTTTGATATAAAGTCGCAACATCTTTTACGGATGCCATTTTAATTTATTTTCGAACAAAAAGAATGGTCTAAGTTTTCACTGCTTTGCGTTGAGGTTTGGATTTGTTGAGAGACGTTTGAGTGTTTGAGATGTTTAGTTCTGAAGCCAAATAAATTTTATTTAGATATCAAGCACATTTTTTTAAGCAATCAGACTTAGAACAAATAGCGTAGTTTTAAACATAAAGCTTCAAAAAACATTAATGAATAGTTACTTCAAAACATTATTGAAATAATGTAATATATTAAAATAAGTGCTAATTTTAGGCTGGTTTAATAATTCCTAAAGACAAATTTTTATTGAGTATTAGAACGTACTACAATGACATTTCAAATTAACAAATGTTGCTAGATTTAAATCACGCCTAAACTTAGACAAAGAATAGTATAAGCGCCCAAACTTAGTCTCAAATAAATTGAAAAATTGAGAATTTTTGTAATTAATAAATGAATATTAATGTAAAAAACAGTTATTTTTTTTTAATTTCGATGCTTCTATCTATCTGCAGGTAGAAGGGAGACAGATTTTAAATAAACTCTGGCTCTCTCTCTCTCTCTCTCTACTGCGATCACGCTTTCCTCTTGTTCAGCGCTCCCTCAATGTACGTACCTATGCTCTACGATTATACCTGAAAATTTTATCAATAAACTAGCTGACCCGCTCAATTTCATTTGCGTCTCTCATTTTTCGGTCGATACCCGGCTCTTATTAGTCGTAGAGTAATGTTAAATAGCCTAAAACTTTCCTCGCTGAATGGGCTATCCAACAAAAAAGAATTAGCAAAATCGGTTCAGCAGTTCACGCGTGATGTCGTAACCAAGGCAAATTGGGATTCATTTTTTCATTCTAATTTAACTTTGGTGCAATGGAAAACAAAGAAAACATCCTACTAAAATTATAAACGCGAAAGTTTGTAATTATGGATGGATGTTTGTTACTCTTTCACGCAAAAACATATTTGATGAACTGAAGATGGTAATTCCGTGATAATGATTCAAAACCCGATCTCTGAACGCATCACAAAACATTGTTCTGTGGAACGCAGCCTGAGTATTGAGTTTGTCAAAAGTTCCAATACGAATTTGACAGAAAATTCGTGCGGATCTTACGTATGGACGGAAGGCAAAATTGTGGCAAGCTTTGTTTGGTTTGAATTAATAATGAATTATATAAAACAAAACAGCTTGCGGTTAAACTCTAGTGTGCAGAGAGAGTGTAAAATTAAATAATGATACGGTGATAACAATGTCTTCGGCTTCAGCTGTGGCGTGTCGTGAAATTTTTGACGAAAACAGTCAACCATCAGCCGAGGGTTTGTAATATTTATCGCTAGTATAATGCAAAATATATTTTGTGTACATAAATAGCTTTAGTTATAAGATTGGTGGTAAATAGATTGGTGTCTACTTTGTATGTAAACGACCACTAAGTAAGATATGAAATATTATTTTGAGTTAATTTGATTTTTCGGATTGTTATAAGAAATTTCAAAATTCTACTTACTTACTGAACATTTATTATCAAACATACTACGAATTAAAAAAAAAAAAAATATAAACTTAAAAACCTACATGTTTCAATGCATATTATGCCATTATTTTATTAAGATTTAAATCATTGAAACTGCTTCAGTAAAAAAAATTATGTCTTGGTTTTCGTCCTTCGGTTAGTTCTTTTAATTTTTTTTTTACTCTCGAAACTAATCAGTGTGGGTTGTATTTAAGAAATCTCTGAATATGCTGCTCAACTGGGTATTGATCCTGAAAGTGAGAGTCATCTACTACCATTGGCTCGCGATGGTCTTATGCAAGCTCTACCAGCACCTTGGAAAGCTTAGTAAGTATTTCTTACATGAATATTTCTTTTAGATTCAGGTCTGATTTTCAATTTCATCAATTTAAAAAAAAGAAATGCCCTCCTCATTGGCAGCATGGGCAACTGCTGTGCATAAGGTCTTGGGTTCGATTCCCGGGTGGAACCAAAAGTTTGTATGATCTGCAAGTATTTGTTTCGGAGTTTGGGCTATTTTCGGTGTATGTCAGTCGTTGCAGCAAATAGTAGCGTATGTGTTATTCTGATGTCTAAGCTATATTACTGTAAAGGTTTCATCCAAATCCGTTCAGTAGTTTTTGCATGAAAGAGTAACAAACATTCATCCATCAATCCATACTTATAAACCTCGCCTTTTGAGAATTGAGAAATATCCTCCTTTTTTGAAGTCGGTTAAAAAATCAAGCCATTACAATGTCTGACGTAAAAATTATAAAGTTGAAATTGTAAAACTAATGTACATGTATTTAAGAGGATAGATTATGTAAGTAAATAAATAATGTAGTACACTATATGACATATTATTATGTACATTTTATGTATGTTGTCAAGTCAAAAGTCCTTCTTTTTATTAAAAAAAAGTGGTGTTAGGTATGTACATATAGTATATACACTGAAAAATTGACTTTAATAAATATTAATATTTATTTTTCAATACAGTTTCGATGACAAGATACAATCCCATTATTACTACAATGAGGAGACTAAAAAGACACAATGGGAACATCCACTAGACAGTGTTTACAAAGAGTTGGTGAAAAAAGCAAGAGATGCATCTGTTTTGGATGATACTTGTGCTTCTGTACAGGTAAGCTGTTATTCTTTTACCCGACTACGGCAAAGCCAAAGGAGGGTTATGATTTTGACAGGCTATGTATGTATGTTCATTTGTTTCCTCATAGCTGCTCAACTACTTTTTAGAACTGGGCTAATGAGGTATCGTTAGAAGCGTATTGATATAGGCTATATGACGTGTCACAGAACCTAATGAGGCACCCTCTAGACATCATAAAGTACTGTTTTAAAAAATAAATTTGAGATAAATATGTCGTGTTTGGTACTATCGGAAAGGATTTGTACATTTAAAAAATACATAATTATAATATTAGCATTCTCTTGTGACTTTATCCGTATTTATTCGATACTTGTGATATTTAAATTATAACGACACCAAAACAGTTTAAATAAAAAAAAGTAATAACTAAAACCCAACTGCAGCAAAAAACAACTCTGAAAAAGTACGAAACAAGGTGGAAAAGCCGTAGTCACGCGTTGAGTTATGGTATGGTATGGCTTTTTTGTCGCAGTTGGGTTCTAGTTATTATTCATTTTCCATCTCAATATTCACTATTTGCAACTCGGTGGAAATGGTTTAGTAATATGGAGTATCAGAATTCCTATGCATCTCATGCGTGTTGTAAGAGGCGACTTACGAAAAAGTATGCATTACAATAACAGCACTGCAATGCACAGCATGCAATTACCGTGGCCACACTTCGGCATGAATGAGCCGGCTCGGCCGGATTGATACCTCGGCCTCACAGAAAACCGGTGTGAAATAATGACTGCTGTGTTTCATTGAGTGAGTGAGGATACCGGAGGCCCATACCACAACCACTCCCCATACCACTCCTCATCTCCATCCCCCAAAGGCCGCCAACGCACTTATGACGCCTCTAGTGTTGTAAGCGTCCATGGGCGGCGGTAATCGCTTACTATCAGGCGATACGGCTGCGCGTTTGCTCGCCTAGTACATAAAAAAAAACTGCAAACAGAAGGGAAAATTGATATAAACTTGGTTGGCTAATGTGGTGATATAGTAAACCAAAACCTTTTACAAAGGAGAGCAGTCCAGCAGTAGACTATGAAAGACTGTTATTATGGTGATGGTGATAATGATGAAGATGATGTATGTGCCATGACAACCAATGTGACACTTAGTGCTCTGGACTCAACAGGCTAAAGAATAAAAATTAAAACACAGGTCATATTTTATTTATTCCTTGTGTCAATTTATTGATTTTTTGGCATATCAGCATGCCAACTTCCTTTCGTTTTCCTACAATCAGTACTTAGTTTTAGTAGGGTGACGTGAGACATACTCACACGAGAAACGAATAGTACTCTTGTGTGATTAAGATATTGTTGTTTAACCAATCTTGTGCATTAGACTACAATATAGACTAAACAATGTTTGTAGCTAGAATACACTATAATATATTTTTTGCTTCATTCATACAGAGTTCAGAGATTTTAGTAATAATTTGTTTATGCTTTACATTAATGGGTGTCTGTAAAAATGAATTGTAGGCTATCTCTCAATACTTGGCCGCCAGCCATAATATTGCCAATATATTGAAACCTAAGCAAAGATTTTCAACAAGTCAATAGCAAAATATACATAGCCAATAAAATCTTACATAGGGATGACCTGAATATCAAAAAGTAAAACTTTAACAAAAATAAAACCGACTTCAAGTTTCGACTCGAATTCTCTTGGACGCCATCATCAGATCTTAGTGTCCTTATCATGGTACCACCGTTGTGATATCTCCTTTCTATTAAAAAAAGTATCATCAAAATCGGTTCATAAACGAAGTTATCCGCATATTATATATATATATGTATACTAGTTGACCCACGCAATCTAGTTTACGTCTCCTATTGCCCGTAGCGTGATGATATATAGCCTTCTTCAATAGGTGGGCTATCTAACACTGAAAGAATTGTCTAAATCGAGATTAGCGCGTTCAAACAAACAAACAAACTCTTCAGCTTTATATATTAGTATAGATATACGGTCGAATTGAGAACCTCCTCCTTTTTGGAAGTCTGTTAAAAATAAAACTGTTATTATTCCTTTTGCAAAATTGTTTATCTTCTTTACATTTTATAAAATGAAGTCGCTTTGGCTGTCTGTTCACTTGCATGTTTTAATTTACTCAACCAAGTTTAATGCAGATTTGATCAATAGATTGATTGATTCAAGAGGAAGGCTTATAAGTGCAATACATGCATATTATTTTGTGCGAAACCGGTCCGGGTCGCTAGTCTTTCATAAATGTTTTGTTCCCGGGATATTTGGCGCTCCTTGGGGGAGACGTTCTATGTTCAACAATGGACGGCGATATTTTCATTGATTGATTACTAATGCTTACGAAATTGAGTTGCCTTAAATAGTAGATTACCTTATTTTGTATGTCAGTTGCAGACAAAGGTGTGAAGTGTAAATAGTGAACGAAAACTGTGTTACCTATTGTTTCGTTATTACTACTATTTATTTACTAGTTATTACTATTACTATTTGTTTTTTACCGGAACGGCTGTACCGATTTTGACGGAACATTCACTGATAGGTAGCTGATGATATAAGAAGTTACAAACAACTAAGGATATTTTTTTTAGACTTTTAGACGTTACCCGCGGTATGACAATAACCGCGGTTAACACAACGGGGTTCAACTAGTCGGTAATAAATGCAATAAAACAAATATAATTTAAAAAACTAAACATCACGCTTATGTAAGTCGGTTACAAAGAAACATACAGGTGAAGCAAATATAAAAGTGTAAAAAGTATATAAAACGGGTGTATTCTTACTTTAACGATTGTGTTAAGTCAAATAAATATGTACTTAAGTGCCCGCATGATCGTCATTTGTTATGCTTTTCATCAGAGAGCCGTAAATGGGCCATATTGTGATAACAAAGTAGTACACATTGTTACTAGTAAAAGTTGTTTTGTTTGTCTGTCCGCTGTAGCCTTAACTTCTCAATTCTCAAAAATGGCTATGCCGAAAGGATACCTAAGATAACGATTGTCGATAATTTGTAATTATGGTTATGTGTTATATAATTATTATAAAATGTACTTTCACACACGCAAAGCCACGTACATAATGCAGGCATTTCGCGTCTGTCTCTCTATTCTCACCACTACCGGTCACCGGTCTTTCAGTCCCAGAAGTGGAGTAGTAGGACAAACGAGGTGTTTCTGGTTAGCTATCGGTTATAACTGAGAAGGGGACGCGTTTGAGAAATTCAGCATTATCTTCAAGCAGAAATTATCATCGATTTTAGAGAAATAAATCGATAAGCGGATGTCCTGGTGATTTTTTTAAATGTAATTGATGGCAAACGAGCAGACGTATCGCCTGATGGTAAGCGATCACCGCCGCCCATGAACAAACGAAACACCAGAGGCGTCACAAGTGCGTTGCTGGCCTTTGGAGATGGGGGGAGGGGTTGGGATTAAGGGCCTCCGGTAGCGTCACTCACTACTCAAACAGCGCAGGCGCTGTTTCACACCGGATTTCTATAAGGCCGTGGTATCACTCGAAACGTGGCTCTCCCACGGCAGAGCTCTCCTTTCATATAACAGAATTGACATGTATGTAATGCGTTCCTGGCCTCTTCGAACCATGCAATCTCTGTTCTGTTTCCCCATCCGTGACTTAGGGTATCACTTTTCCAAGGTCCCTCGTATTATCCATTCTCCTCAGAGAAATTTACTTTTTTCCTCTGACCCGTCTGTACACTACCCGTATTGGTTCGACAAAGTGTTTGCCTTTGCATAAAATACTTCAAATAGTCCTTTCTTTCAAAGAGGAAAGTTCTAGGCAGTATTTACTTAGCACTTCGCAACTCTGACTAATCTTCTAATAAATGCAAAATCTTATTTCTATGCTAGAAAATCAGCAAAACACCTATTTATGTACGAGTTACAAATAAATAGGTACAATTGGTATCGATTTTTGTATAAACCACTACATGATCAAGGTTGTCGCCTAATTCACGCCTTGTTTAGACGTCTTTATGGAGCGATAAACGCAGTGTTACCCTAATTGACCCTCTAATTGAACAAATGGACGACCTATAAATAGATTCTCGTGCAGTATTTACCTAGTTAATACCCGTTTAGTTTGGCCTTTTTATGATAACTTATTGATATTAACGTGGTTAGCACCTTAAGCGGTGGTTTCCGAGCGTCATACAACCGTCTATATATAAATAAAAATATATTCTAGACATCTAACACACAACTTCATCTAGTCCCAAACTAAGCAGAGCTTTTTTTCATTTTTGTAAATACATACTAATTATAGAAAACACCCAATCCGGGAATCCAAGCGAATACCTCAAGCTCAGCAGAAGCAGTCTATGGCTATTGTAACTGGTACTTAGAACCCTAAAATATTCGAAAACAGTTTTTGTACTAAACGTCGATATTGTTTAGTACCTACTTGATTCGTAAGGTCTGATGTCAGTCGCTCCGGTTATAACATATAAGTTAAGCCGCGTCGTATCAGACCTAAAGACGACCTGAACTTACTGAGATCGCCTTTTAAGATACAATAGATTAGTTAGATGACTGTCGACCTGGTCAGCGATGCTTTAGCGTAAACTATTATTTTGGTTTGTTCAACTGCAACTCTAGCTTCTTAATCCAGTCACGAATTATTTATAACAGCAGATTTTTGCAACTGAATGTAAGTAGATGTGCACCTTGAATAATTCTATGTTTGATAAACTCAAACCTTCAACGTTATCACTGAGCATTTTAATAAAATGTAATTCAGATGGCAACAGCTTGCATACTGTTTACATTTCATGTAATACTAACACTATTGTACCCGAATATCGGACTCTCTCTCTCTCTCATGAGGCTCTACGCATTTTGGATACTGGAAGTTATGAATCGACACAGGCAGGCAGTAGATTTTGGTGTTTTCACCTAATTTACTTTGACAATACAGCACATGCTGTGGCGTCTGTTTATGTCGATCTATGATTTTAAACTGTAGCTTCAATGTAATGCTGTTGGACACACGTAGCACAGGATCAGTTCTTGTGGCGAACTTTGAGGGAGGGGCACGTTGGGTAGTAGGCCTATATCTTTCGGCTGAGATGAGGATGACTTAAAAAATTTAAAAAAAAAAATTTCTTTACTTTAAAAAAATGCTCTCTTAAAACATTGTCTATATCCATTTGAAATAATCATATATGAAATTCATTTCAAGGTATTAGAGCCACCCTGATTCAGCACGAACGGGCCGGCTCGACCGGGGTTGTACTACCCTCGCACAGAAAATCAATGTAAAATGACAAAGATCATGCTGTCGTGTTTCGTTGGTGAGTGCGAGACCGGAGGCCCAATGATGCATTGCATTGTCTGAATTCGCAGTATGGTGACCACCACTTTTGGATTCTGCTTATGCTTTCCATCAGGCAGAGTAGAGTCATTTTGGCAGGGCCAAAAAAAATAAAATAAAATATTAGCTAGCAATGATGTCAACTATGAAAATTTGTACACCTAGTGATATAATATTCCATTACTTTGGAACGCCCGCAAAGCGTTAATGGCCTCTTTAGAATGACAGAGCGCGGGCAGCCGTTTACCATTAGCGGACGTGTATTTCTTAGTCAACCTATTTCAATATATTACAAAACGTCTCGCTTAATGTGTTTTTAATAGACTCCGAAACATCCGGAGTTTTTTGGTCGAATCATTTTTATTACTCTACCTTCCCTTTCCTACCATCCTTATTATTATTATTATTAGGTCAGGATCTGAAGACGAAATCCTGGAAAATAATTCACCTTTTTCCAATTAAGTAAAATAAACTTGAATAAAATTTAATTCATGCGAAGATACATTTTTGACGATGACCTACTCACCGATCACCATTTTAGGTATTTTTTCTATAAATTTTCATTAATAAGACTTTCATATTTCAAAATATATAAATACCACATTATTATAGACACCTACTGTGTTTAAAATCATTTACCTACGTCAGTCATGGCTTGTCCGTCAAATTTTTTCATTTGATTTTGTGAACCAAATATAAATAAAAACTACTTTATATTATGTCAGTCTGTAAACACATTACAATTTTCGATCTGTTTTTCTTGCCTGTTTTTAACCGACTTCGAAAAAAGAGGAGGTTCTCAATTCGACCGTATATTTTTTTTTTATGTGTTCACGGATGACTTAGTCAAATGAACCGATTATGATGATTCTTTTTTAATAGAAAGGAGATATCCCAACGGTGGTACCATGATAAGGACACTAAGATCTGATGATGACATCCGAGAGAAATCGATCGATTTGGTCGTTCTTGAACTCAGTTTTTTATTTTGTTGTAATTTTACTTGTAACACATAGTATTCTATTCCATAGGAAATACCAACATCTGAGGACTACACAAAGAACTTAGAACGCGTCGAAACAAAAGTTGAAAGCGATGAAGAACTTAGCACAGATAGTGAAAACCATGGATCTGAAGTCAGAGACAATCAAACTTTGGCGGGAGCAAGACGACTTACACCTTTGGGTAGACCACCACCCTCGCCTTTAAATAGACTGGATAAGAAACTCAGTGATACGCGAACATCACCCTTAAGACGTAGCATGGACAGCACATTATCTGGTAAACCCGGTCTCATGAGGAATTCGTCAGACCGCGATTTACTTAGTCGTCCATCGTTCGAAAGACCAAAGTTGCTTTTTAAACAACAGTCCGAGATTATTGATTTGAAGATGCACGTCTTGAATAGTCCAGAAGAAGAAAATTTTAGTCCCTTGTTGATGGGAACTAAAATAGATCAGGGTTTGCCGCTTACAGGTTAGTTGTATAACTAGCTTCGTTTCAATTTACCATTTTATTAGTGTCGAAAGTATTTGGTTAAAATGATTTAAAAATTCAGAGACGGGATGGGAGATACGGAACCATGTGTTTTGAGCAGCTAAGAAATCCTTATTGCAGGAAATAATGAGCTAAATTTATTTTAGACTCATGTCTAGCTTCATATAATTCTGCAACGCTCCATACATTTTATTGATAAGTGTCTTTTTTAGTTACTGAATTCTACCCAAATAGTGTAAATTAAATAAAACCGTTTAATAACAAGTCTATTTTTCGATTTTCATAAATAAAATATGTGTTTTTCACCGGAATTATTTTCGCTTTAGAAGTTCCTTGTTAAAGACTTGTAAAACAGATTTCTCGTGGAGTTTTGGATAAAATTATAAGACTTCTTAAATCTTCTATATCTGATTCTATACAAAAAACATTTTTTAACAAAATACTTTGAAAGAAAAAGTGTCAAGTGTCAACAACACTAAAATTTTTTATATAAATAATCTTTTTTATTCTTTAGGCAAAGGCAGCATGTTCCTAAAGGCCTCTAAATCTGATCTTCCTAGTCCCGAAACAGATAAGTCATTTGCCATGAACTCTGTTACGAAAAGTGATCCACCAAAAGGAATCCTTAGAGAGAAACTGTCAGACGCATTACATAAGAAGGTTGACAGTATTTTCGTGGGAAAGAAGCAACCAGCCAGTTTTGAAGAAGATCGTAAGAGCGTCAGGTAATTATGTACTGCCGCTAATGACCATGTGGTGACTGATTCGGAATACTGATTGTCACCACCTCTATACATGCCATGTCGTGTCGTGTCGTCGGGTGTCGTGAGACCTAGCCCATGTTCAGATGACGAGCGCTCAACGCGCGTTTCGCCAACGCGCGTTTACAACTACATGTAATTTCGTTCTAGAAGAACACATGCTAACGCGCGTTTTTATATGTAGTTGTTAACGTGCGTTTAGTGCTCGTCATCTGAAGTCTGAACATGGCCTTAGGGAAACTTAGGTAACAAACTACCTAGGACTTGCTAAGATAAGGCCTATTTCGACTTTGACTTCGCGGTTGGCCTAGTGCCTTAAGTGGTCGCCGCGCCGCTTTCTATTGCGCTTGGTGTAATCCACAAATTGCTGTTCTGAGTCTGGGTGTACTTTGTGTTCGTTTCATGTATGTTTGTAAAGTACTCTGTGACACAGGATTTATATTCCTGTCTTTAAAAAAAAAAAGAAATAAATGACCAGCAGTTGACTATTAAAGGCTGTTGATGATAATGATGACTTCCACTAAATGGGGAATCGAACTCGCGACTTCTGATTTTGCAGATGAATGTTATGTCTCTATTCTACTTAGTTTGCTCTAGGAAATGGTTCGTTTTTTGCCGTCTTCGCTTATGCTACAAATAATTTAAACAAAGTAAAATCAAACATATTACAAAGACAATAAGCTCTATAATTTTATGTTATGTAATAAAACATCGTGTAGAGTTATTAATGACTTTATTCTGCAACTATTAAAATAAAAATTAACAAACTATTACAAAGCATTTTTAATTACAGGTTCAAACTTGAAAATCTGGCTGAACCGACTCTAAGTCCCGGCTCAAACAGTTCATCCGAACAAAATGACGGTCAAAGTTCAATCATATCCGCTGCACCTCCAACTGTCCCATCTCCAATCATCCCTTCATCACCCATCATATCTACATCACCTGTTATTTCACCTTCAGTGGTTCCTTTAAACCAGATTGTCTTGACCCCTTTGTCGGCAAGACCGCCATTGCCACCGAGGCCTAATGATAGCCCGAGAGAGGTAAAGAGCCTGTCTGGATCCGAGAGGGATTCTGTAGGTAAGTGACGTCTAGATATTATCATAAGGTAAATAATAATAAGAACTTCACATATCTCACACACGACTCATCCCAAATTTATGCATAGACATAGAATATTTATAAACAAACTCATTTAAATCTAAAAGCTAAATATAATCGAAAAATGACAAACACATTATCAACACGAAAACATTAGAAACTTAAAGTAAAATGTAAAAAAATAATAAAGAAATAACCATATTTTTCTTATTATTCTACTGTCATCGGCCCTTGACCCTTGTGAAAATTTTCAAGTTAATCAGACTCCTAGAAGTAGGTGATAATGAAGTTAAAAGATTCCGTTACATACATATATACATACTGGTCAAGTTAACAAAAACTTGTTAAAAACATGAGGGTAGATTGACTTGACGGCCTCGATGGCGCAGTGGTTGCGTGTGCGACTGCTGTGACTGAGGTCCGATTCCCGGGTCGGACCAAAATGTTTGTGTGATCCGCAAATATTTGTTTCGGAGTTTGGGTGTTTTCTATGTATAATATGTATCACTTCAGCCTACTGATGCCCACTGCTGGACATAAGCCTCCCTCATGGCGCGCCACTCCTCCCGGTCCTCTGCCTTCCGCATCCAGCTGCTACCGGCTATCCTTTTCAGATCATCGGTCCAGCGAGCTGGAGGGCGTCCCACACTTCGCTTGCCAGTCCATGGTCTCCACTCTAGGACTCGTCTGCTCCATCGGCTATCGGTCCTTCGACAGACATGACCGGCCCACTGCCACTTCAGATTACAGATTCTGCGAGCTATGTCGGTTACTTTGGTTCTCTTCCGGATATCCTCATTTCGGATTCGATCCTTCAGAGAAACCCCAAGCATAGCTCGCTCCATCGCACGCTGAGCAACTTTAAACTTGTGGACTAGTCCTGCTGTGAGTGTCCACGTCTCGGCAGCGTAGGTCATAACGGGCAGGACGCACTGGTCGAAGACTTTCGTCTTCAGACTTTGCGGTATAGGCGATGAGAATACTCGACGAAGCCCACCAAACGCAGCCCACCCTAGCTGTATCCTCCTATCGGCTTCCTTCTCGAAGTTGTTTCGTCCGAACTGGATTGTCTGTCCAAGGTAGACATACTCCTGGACAACCTCGAGTAAAGTACCAGCGACGTATACCGGTTTTGGCACGACATGTTGGTTGAACATGACCTTTGTCTTGTCCAAATTCATGCCAAGGCCCACTCGTCGAGAGGATTCATCCAGGGAGTGCAGCATCTCGCTCAGATCTTCCAGAGACTCTGCCATAATGACGATGTCGTCCGCAAATCGAAGGTGCGCAATGTACTCGCCGTTTACGTTTATGCCCCGTCCAGTCCAGTCCAGGGTTTTGAAGACATCCTCCAGCGCGTTGGTGAACAGTTTCGGGGAAATTACGTCCCCCTGTCTTACTCCTCGACGCAGCTGGATAGGTCTTGTCTTGTGGTCTTGGAACTGAACGGACATCGTAGCAGCGCTATACAAACATCGCAACACCTCGATGTATCGCCAATCTATTCGACATCGTTGCAGAGAATCTAGAACGGCCCATGTTTCGATTGTGTCGAAGGCTTTTTCGTAATCCACAAACGCCATACACAGCGGCCGGTTATACTCGTGAGACTTCTGTATAACCTGCCGGACAGTATGGATGTGGTCCACGGTACTAAAGCCTTTCCGAAACCCTGCCTGCTCCGGCGGTTGAAATTCGTCAAGTCTCCCAGCGAGACGATTCGTGATGACTCTAGAGAATAGCTTGTATATATGGCTTAGGAGCGATATCGGCCGGTAGTTCTTGAGGAGACATTTGTCTCCTTTTTTAAAGAACAATACCACCACGCTCCCATACCAGGCCTCCGGTATTACCCCGTTATGGATGACGGCATTAAAGAGCTTCGCTAACTCCTTAAGGACTGGAGCTCCACATGCTCTTAGGAGTTCAGTGGTAATGCCATCATCGCCCGGGGCTTTATTGATTTTAAGCTGTTCTAGAGCCATCCCAATCTCGCTTTGGTCAACGTCCGGGATATCCTCGGTGAAATGGCGCGTCAATTGGGCTCTTGGTTCATCGGTTTCATGGGACGCAGGCTTCGCCGCTTTGGACTGGTACAGCTGTCCATAAAACCCTTCAGCCTCTGCCGCGATCTCTGGTTTTGAGGTGACTACTCTGCCATCTGCTGTCTTGAGTCTTGTCAGATGACTCTTTGCGAACTGACGCATGAAGACTTTCGACCCCTTATTCTGCTCAATCGCTAGCATAATGCTGCGTGTGTTGGAGCGCCTAAGGTCTTGTCTAATCATCTTACGTATCAGCCCGTTTAGAGATCTAGCGTCTGACGAAGAACGTTGGCTAGATGGCGTCTCTCGTCTCTGCCTCAAAAGTTCCAGCGTTTCAGGCGAAAGTTTGGACTTCTTGCTGCTGTACTGTGGCGGGTAATATTTGCGTCCCATTTCCTTTACCGTCTTCACCAAGTTGTCGGTTATCTTGTCCACGTCATTTGTGGTTTCCAGCGAGTCGAATCTATTTTGAAGTTCCAAATGGAACTGATCGAATCCTACGGTACTTTGGGTGTACGCAGGTCTGAGAGTAGACTTTATGAGGCGATTTCGTTCGGCTTTGAAGTTGATATTCAGAGTGCCTCTAACAAGTCTGTGATCACTTCCGGTGTTAAACCTGTTGATCACGGAGACATCTCTGAATATGTGCCGCCTATCAGCCAAAATGAAATCTATCTCATTCCTGGTCACAGCGTCGGGACTTCGCCAGGTCCACTTTCTATGGGGCGCCTTCTTAAAGAAAGAATTCATTAGGAAGAGCCCCTCCATCTCGAGAAAGTTAACGAGCATTTGTCCCCTGTGGTTTCTGGTACCCAAGCCATGTGGACTGATTTTAGATTCGCCGCGTTCTTGTACTCCCACTTTGGCGTTAAAATCACCCATAACAACGTTGTAGTGAGCCTTGGTTGTATTATGTATGGCCTTGAGGATGTCTTCATAAGTGGCCTCGGCTTCTTCATCAGAGTGAGACGAGGTCGGCGCATATACCTGTACTACCTTTAGAGAGTATCTCTCGGTAAGTTTTAGGACAAGGTACGCTACCCGAGTCGAAACACTGCTGATTTCCACAACGCTGTTAATAAGCGACTTGTTGACAAGAAAACCAACACCGCCCTGGGAGGGACCATCACCTTCTCTGAAGTAGAACATATTGCCTGACTCCAGGGTTACCGTGTCCTCGCCCTGTCTACGGACTTCTGACAACCCCAGTATATGCCAGTTTATATGTTCAAGTTCCACTTCGAGTTCTGCGAGGTGATGATCTAGCCTCATCGTGCGTCCATTATACGTTGCCAAATATAGTTGTCGTTTGCGGTAGCCGTTTGCCGTAACCCGGGGATTCTTAGCACCCCCCACCCCACTGTTTGACCGACCGCTACCGTAGTCAGGAACAGCGGGGCTACCGGGAACTGGGGGCCGTTTCATTTGACTGCCTTCCATGTTGGGATTTGCCCATAGTCACCACGCTGGGCAGACGGGTTGGTGACCGCAGGTAATGTATCTTTGTCCGGATGTCGCTGCTGCCCGACATCAGTCTGTAGGAGACGAGATATTAGTCTCCTTTATCCCTTAGTCGCCTTTTACGACATCCCGGGAAGATAGGGAGTGGTCCAATTCTACTCTGCCGGGAACCACACGGCAAATAAAATAATATGTATGTATTTACAAAAAGAGTATTAATGTATTTATATCAGAGTGGTCTAGTATTTAGTCATAATACAAGCTCTGCTTAGTTTTTATCGTCCGAACTATTAAAAAAAATGACAGGACTAAAAAAAATGGTTGAGAAAATAACCTTATTTATGCTTTATTCAGAGACCTCGTGTTCCTCAGAAGAACTCCCATCACCTGGTAACCTACAATCTCCAGGCGATCCACCTTCCCCTATCAAACTTCCAGTATCCACTCATCTACCAAGAATATTATCTCCTTTGAAACAGAAACCAGATCCGCTACCTCCTTTCGACAGTAAGAAACTACCCGCTTTAGACAGTCGGAAAGATTCAAATAGTTCTTCTAATTCTGAATCTGATGGTATGTATAGAAGAATAATACAGAATAATACATGCTAGGTACTGTAAAGTTTGTCTTTATGGGTATTGATAGAACAGTGATGTAGAAATAGCCGTAATTGTTCTTTATCAGTTGTAGAATTTCAGAAAGACAGCTTTTTCCCAATTAGAGAGTAAATTTTGAGCTAGTATCGTAAAAAGAGTAGAAGTATTTTGCTAATGTGTGTACACATAAGCTGTTTTTATACATAATCATAAAAAAAATGATATATAATGTTTAATTAAAGTTTTTCAGCTCTGGTATAATGTATTTTAACAATGGTTAAGATATAATACAAAATTTTAACAAAAACCGACTTAAAGAACTAGACAAAAATTAAAACTAAAAAAAGAATCATCAAAATCGGTTCGCCCAATCGAAACTTCTGAGGTAACAAACATATAAAAATAAAATCGAATTGAAAATCTCCTCTTTTTTTAAGTCGGTTAAATAAAAAGAAATGATAATGTTAATGTAAGAGTTATCCGCGGCTCCACCCGCTTGTACGTCAGTCATCCCAGTAAAGATAAGCCTATGTCCTTTCTCCAGAGACAAAAGTTTCTTTATGCCAAATGTCACTGAAATTGTTGCAGCAATATAGCAATGAAAGTCTAACAGACAGACGGGACTTACTTTCGATTTTATAATATTAGTATGAATTTTTCCGTTACCGTCTTTCCTTAAGTTTTCTTTCAAATGTCTAATAGAAACGCACACACGTTTATCGATTTATGCCACAAGTATTATACAAACCATTGCAAAACTGCGTATAATTTAAAACCCAATTTGTTTGTCTAGTCGTTATTGAAATCTTATTTCACCGTGACATCGCATCGCGTGCTTATCATGACAATATATTGTTACTGGCTTCTGAGCTGTTTGTCAATATTTATTGTATAACCTAGCAAGATCTTAGGACTTATGACCTAATGTTGACTGGTTATGTATTTACCCAGTGTTATTTGAATCGGTATAGTAAAACGATGGTGTTTCATAAACGCAGTAAGTTATCATTAATGATAAATAACGTGTAGAATGAATTAAGGTTCCTAAAGTTGCGATTGAATTCCATAAAATACCTAACGCTTAAACACATTTAGGACTCGCAACAAAAAAAGACGGTTGTTATTATTAGTTATGTTATTAGAGATATCTTAGTATTAATTAAGCAGTAACTTAATGTAGATTGATTCCACGTATTCATATTTTTTATGATAGAATGTAATTTGCTCTCAAATTACAAAGTAAACGGTTTTATTTCGATATTTTATTTCTTTATATTTATTTAGATAATTTGCCAAACACAATAAAGATACGTCTCTTAAACGAACTTATAGCTGATTAAACAACTTTATGTTGCACTATAAACGACTATATTATATTTTTTTTATGGAATAGTCGGGCAAACCAGCAGACGTATCGCCTGATGGTAAGCGATTACCGCCGCCCATGGACACCTGCAAACATCAGAGGCGTCACAAGTGCGTTGCCGGCCTTTGGGGGATAGGGAGGGGAGATAGGGGAAGGGGTTTGGGTTATGAGCCTCCGGTATCCTCACTCACTCGGTGAAAAACAGCGCAAGCACTATTTCACACCGGTTTTCTATGACGCCCTGGTGTCACTCCGGTCGAGCCGGCCCATTCATGCCGAAGCGTGGCTCTCCACGGTCTATATCCTTTATACCGTCTTAAGGAATGATCATCCAGTTCGAAGATCATTGCTCTTGTAACTGGTCCCACTTTCTCCCTATCTCTACTTGATAACACGTGCTGGCCTCGGTAGTCACCGTTTTATAGTGGAAAATATACGCTATCGAACTAAACTGCTTTTTCAAAAGACCGGCTATTAAAGCTGGTCTTTTAAAAGAAGCATCTAACTTCCTTCACAATGAGAGTACTGACTCTCTAAGTTTACTTAAGCTTTCCATAAAAATCGCAAAAGTCTTACTGTACAATTTCTAATATAGTTTCAGAAAGTGACAGTCACGCTCGTGGCACTTCGCCTCGGCGACGTGTACTGCGGCCTCCTCCTGGGGATTATATCAAACCGGATCTATTCCAGAAGAATTTCCAGAAGATATCTGACCTAGTGCGTCCGGGTGATATAGAGACAACCCCTGTTAGTTTAGAAGAGCCTGTATTCTCAGAAAAAGAGGCCAGACCTAGGTATGTATAGAAGTTATTTATTATTCATTCTTAGATAGAATATTCTAGTTCTTACCTTCATACTACTACTACTTCATACAGAACCATGGTACAAATATGACCTTTGCGGCGGAACTGCCTTTATGTAGTAAGACGTAAATACGAATTCTATTTATTGCAGATCACCAATGATACCACAAAAGAGTAAAATATCCATAAATCTCATGGAGAGTATAGAATCAGAAACATCAATAGATTCCCCTGACAAAGAATTCGCCAACTTAGACCTCAATGATCTTGACGAGTCCATTGATAAAGAAAAACCGAATGAGAACTTAGAAAAACCAAGTCAACAAGAGGATGTTAGTTCCGAAAAAAAGTCAATTTCAGATAAACAACGAAATGAAAATGTTTCAATACCTCAAATTAAAGTTCCTACATTAGATTTCTCGAAGTCTATCCAATCCGATTCGGATGAGTCTAGAAAAACATCAATTGTCGAAGAATCGAGATCAAAGTCTCATGAATTATCAATAAAATCGCATGAAGCGTCTTTAAAGTCACCTCAGATAAAAATTTCGCCGACACCGAGTCTAGGGTCTGAAATGCGTTCGCCTAGACTTGACTATGGTAAACCCTGGAGTCCATTGTCTACCTTCAAACCTTTGAACAAAACCGTAATACCTCAAATAAAAACTTCAGACTCGGCATCTAGTTTAGGAAAAGGTCTACCAAGTCCTAGACTCGACGGAGTTATCATATCTCAAGGGAAATCTAGCTCTGACAACGTTGTAGTGGTATATCAATTTGAAACGCAAGACGAAAATTACACAAAGCCAATTAAATCTCCCCTCATTCCTGATATGGGGACCAGAGACATGATAGAAAGGAACAAAGCAGATGAGAAAAGAAGACTGGAGTTAGCTTTACAAAAAGAGTTGGAAAATATTAGAGTAGAGTGGTCGGGGAGAGAGAAGAAACTAAAGGCGGAATTACAGGCAGAGTTGAAAGAAGGTGAGGATAAATTTCAGACAGAAAAGAGAGTGAGACTGAATGAACAGGCGGAAAGACATCGTAAGGAAATAGAAGAAGTAAGTAGAAATCTATTTAGTCTAAGAGTTACATCCTCTGTCATTAATTTTATAAAAAAAATCATTAAATCTTTATATAAATCTGAAATAAATTTCAGATTTTTGTGTGATATAACTAACCAACCTATAGAGTGGTAGCATCAAGTATCTTTGATTTTATATACATACATACATAGCCTGTCAAAATCATAACCCTCCTTTGGCTTTGCCGTAGTCGACGACCAGCTAAGGACGACGTCAAACAATAGTTATAACAGAATCATAGTATAATGATTTGTAATAATTAAGGCATTTACAATAATCAAATCCTTATAGGCTGTTGACGATGTATGATGTGATGGTTTCGTTACACTTGTCTCTAATTATAGACATTTTCAATTTTTGATTAAAGTATAAGATACATTTTAGTCACTCAGCACAGCCGAGAATACACACAAAGAGACCTTGGAGAAAGTTACTGTAGAGTTGGCGGAGCGATGTCAGCATGATATAGATGCGGCAGAGAAGCAACACGCAGATAATATGAATAGATTACAGCAGCAATACAGAGAGAAACTTATTGAGCAACAGCGGCAGTTGGAAATAGGTAAGCCATGTATTTCTTTTTAATAGACAACTCCCGCATTAGTAATATGTCCTGTGTCACGGGGCACTTTACAAATATAATGAAATGGACACACAGAACACCCAGACTCAGTACAACAATTTATGGATCATGCAAAGTGTTGTCCCATGCGGCATTTGCACCCAGAAAACCTGGCGCAGTAGAAAACGACGTGGCGACTGCTTAAACCACTCGGCCAACAATGCAGTTAAATCTATATTTCATTGCTGACTACTATATCGATGCGTTAATGAAAGTGATTTTTATATCATCTTGTACATTACTTACTAAAAAAAAGGAAAAGATTTTTTGCTTTTTTTATTTTTAATACAAGTTTAATTGAAATTGACAATAAAAAATAATGTGCACCAAAAATGGTAGAAATTCATTTGTTCGCTAATCGAGCTTAGAAACCATTGTTCATCATAAATACGAGTATGTGACTTCGTCCAATGACTTAAATATAATTTTAATGAGATAAATGTCAAAGTAGATTGATGAGTTCTTGAGATGGTTGTGTGCTAAAAAAGATACTTATTTAGGTATTAACGAAGGTGTGTAATAGGTGGTCCTTTTTTTAACTGTCTCGGTGGCGCAGTGGTTGCTTTTGCGACTGCTGTGGTTGAGGTCTCGGGTTCGATTCCCGGGTCGGACCAAATGTTTGTATGAATTGCAAATATTTGTTACGGAGTTTGAATGTTTTTTATGTATAATATGTATGTATTTACAAAGAAGTATATAATTATTTATATCGTGTGCTTGATGTCCGAAATATATTATTATTATTTTGATTCTTTCAATACACAAACATATTACAAACCTGGTTATGATATGTGTATGGATTGAAAGAATATATACACGCAAAGATAAGCGAAGACCTGGCGTCCAAATATGAACATTACGGTGGGACTACGTTTATGACTGTAGGTTTGGCTTTAAAATATTTTTTATTTTATCTTTTTAGAAAACGAACGCGCTTTATCAGAACTCGATAATCAACTTCAAGCGAACCTTGCTAAAGAAAGGTCCCGTATGATAGAGGAGAACAGAAATACAATAGAGTCGCTCAGAGAAGAGCACACGGCTAGAATCAATGAATTAAGACATGATTATAGAGCAGAGGTCTGTATTTTTTGGTAAAATATTGCATTTTAGTTTAATTTAGTCTGTATATGGTTCTATGAATATATGTTTGGAGCAACTATGTAACGGAATATATACTGAAGTATGCTTTCGTTTTAACTGGAAGTCACTAATTAAAGTACAATTTAACGATGACACCGATTTTAGAGTAACTGCTAATCTTGTATCGCGCAATGAAAATTCTCGTGGTGACTGGTAAATATGTATAAGTTTTTAACAACAACCATTGTACTGTGACCTTCCAGGCTTGATCGTATATCTTAGTTTTATGGCTTGGTTAGACAAATCACCACACTTGTTGTTCCACATAACCAGCTTAACTGGATCTTTTATAACTACTATTTATCTGACGAGACCTGTAACTGATTTTATGTATACAAATGATTGCCCAGTAGTTAAAACGATCATGATTCTTTTTCTTTCTTATTTTTTTTACTTTCTGCTCTCCTTCTCCATATAAACTTTAACTGTGCCAAATTGAATATTTTTTCGTTTACATAATTTTAGTAAAAAGGGGTACAACATTTTTGCTTCACATATTAAGACTTCATTAACTGCCTCGTTGGCGTAGTAGTAGCGTATGAGACTGCTGTGCTCGAGGTCTCGGGTTCGATTCCCGGGTTGGATCAAATGTTTGTATAATCTACAAATATTTGTTTCGGAGTTTAGGTACACAATATCTATATATTTACCAAAAAGTATATATTAGTTGTCTAGTACCCATAACACAAGCTCTGCTGAGCTTGGGCCTAGATAGCGTTGTGCGTTATATGTCCGAAATATTTACCTATTAATGTATAGATTGTTGTGTTAGGTGGAACGTCTCCGTACCCAACACGCGTGTCACTTAGAAGAAGTGCGGTCTCGCCTTGCGAGTGAGCGAGCCTCTGGCCGCTTGCACGACGAGCGAGCACTACAAGAGAAATACAAGTGTCTCAAAGAAAAATACGTCAGACTCAAGCATGATGTCAAGGTATTCGTCATATATATGTATGATTAGATACTGTCGAAGCAGTATGTACAGTGTTTTTTCTCGCTTTGGACTAATTTTAGTATTTATAGTACAATAAACCTTGAGAGGTGTCAAGGGACACCTGGATGGAACGAAGTTCGCTGTCAGGATTCATTATAGTGATTATTTTTTATTATTTATGCGACCCCACACTTTTCAATGCGAAATAGAAATGAAAATATCTGGCTTGGTTTCTGTAAGAGAGAGAGAGACAGACAGAAAAACATGCGCACGCCGCAATAGCTTACTATAGCAAAAAGTGTCGTTACAACTTTTCGTGAGATTTTTTTCCGTCTAGCCTCCTTTCACAACGCGCGATAAGGAACTTCGTTCCAACAAGTTATCCTCTCCGATGTTGAACTCCACGTAATGGTCGCTGTCAATTTCTTCCAGTCTGTTGAATGCCACGTCGTGGTGTTTTTTCCCCGGTCTATTTTAACCATGAATTTTGCTGCTTTGTCGCACTTAATTATATTAAAGATAATAAAACAGAGATGCCCAGAGGCACCATATCATTACCCCACTACGTCAGTTGACAATGTAAATCGTTCTCATTCGGCGGGAATTTTTGTGACGTAAGGTTGCTGGTCGAGTGAACTTTGAAATTGAATGTATATATTAATTCGGGTGCGAATTCAAAAAACAAAATCATCATCAATTATACATCATCTGATAGTATATTTAATGACCATTCTAAACATACCAATATCTTATATAGCCCCTACATTTTTTATTGGAAATAGACGTTTTAATCAGAGGCCAAAATGTACCGGGAGTGCTGTCAAAATCGCCCCACAGTTGTGTCAATTCGGACCAATATGGCGTCACCGACGAGTGGTTAATTCTCCTACATTAGGCGGAGTTTTGACATTTAGGTCGTCAATAAAGACATGAGATCTGATTATTTTATCTCAGGTGAACTTTTTACTCTAAAGCGTAGTAATTAGTGTCGCTATTTCTTTGCATCCAACAAAAGGAAGACCTATTTATACATTCTCTACTAATTTTAATTCCTTTTTATTAAATGTCATAGAATATTACATTACGCTAGCCTGTTATTTTAATATATTACAGATGTCAATAGAACGTCGCAATAAAAGAAGAGAAATGAGCATGACTACGGGCTCGGAAACTGAGAAATCTAATTCGCACAAAGCTAACCAATCATTAGAGAGGCAAGTATACTTGTAATTTTTGTGTTTGTATTTTATAATGAAAATAACCATCCTTACAAAAAATTTAAGGTAACTTTCTGAATAGCTTACGACGTCCCTGCGTATACGTACGTGTACGTGTACATGTGCGTGCAATTGTGTTCTTTGTTATGCAGTATTTTCAAATGTGGGTAATTGATGTTGCTAGTGTGTACTGCAATATAAGAAGCTTCTTTAATAGAGTGATAAAATTCCTGAAATACGTATTCCCGCCTCTGATATCCTGATAAGTATTGTCTCATAACCATAAACGATGAATCCACTCAATCGCCGCAAATATACATGACATTATGTAATGACCATTTGTTCTACAGATGTAAAGAAGTAAACGAAGTGTCGGTGACCGCAGTCGTCGAACCTTTGCCACTTCGCGTGAACAACAACCCAACCGTCAAGTACAATGACAACGAAACTTCGTACTCTGAAAGCAACGCTCACAAACCATTTGATAACAATAACGATGATTGGAAACTTAGGAGGGAGAATGTGAGTACTTTACCTTCTAATTTTGGTCACTACCAGTCTAATTTGAGAAATTCATGAAGTCTCTCTAAAATATTATAATGTATGATAGTTCTTAAAACATTTTAAATACTTACCATGTTTCGGTACACAAAGTTTTTGTATAGCTATGGATTGTGGAAAGACGATGTTCGGGCAGAAATGGGCCCCCTTGAAGTAGTATCAGGATCCCACGGAGAATCGGCGTTAATTAATTATTTTATTGCTTTTTACGAAGCAAGTACATTAGTAGGTTCATCACCCCCTTTATTCTACGGCTAGAAGGTGGCAAATTATCACTACCTTTTGAATTGCCAGTGTCAAGTGTGGTGTGGGTGGCGTCTCTTACTGCCCTTAATAAGGCCCACCTCTGGCGGCCTCAGAGGGTATTGGCGGTCAGAGAACGCCATTCTGAATGGTCGGGATGAGTTTTCCCCTCCATCCGCTTTAGTGGCCACCCGCGAGGGGGCGACGTTACGCGTGTGCCGTACGTCGCCTATTTAGAGAGTTTACAGCAGACGGTGCCCGCTTCAGTGCGGGCAGGCGCTGGGAGGGGTCCGGATGTGTTAATAACAGCAGTTCCCGGATAATAATGAATAATAATAAATATTTCGGACATCTAACACACAACGCCGTCTAGTCCCAAACTAAGCAGAGCTTGTATTATGGGTTCTAGACAACTGATATGAATACTTATGTACTTTTTTTTTTGTAAATACATAAATAATCCCTCCCATCTCAGGCGCAGAGTTGGCACACCGTGTGGTTTTAGTCGGTTCGATTCCGACACACCGCCCCGCCGCGAACCCCGGCGGGGTGACGGCCCGAGGGGTTTCCACACGTAAAAAAAGAAGTTGTAAATATATTTGTTCTAGACGTTGCAATCAGCAGACACGTCGCAAGCTTCAGCAGTAAAGCAACAACGGCCTCACCGAAGAACTACCGTCGCGTTCAGAGAACCACCGCGAAGACGACGGGACAGAGACAAGGATGCCGGTCAGTGCTGGATCACTTCTTAGTATTATTATTTCATTATTTTTTAAGCAAAGCATTTTTACGCCCCATTTAAAGGACTCGGAATCGAGTGTGAGAGAAACACGTGCGCTTGTAGTGAGTTATATATTTGACTCCCACTCTGATCCCGGGTCTTCAAGCGGATTGTAAAAAAGCATCTCATTGGGCCGCCATAGTGTGGGTCACCTTAAACAAAACAAAATTATATTGCCTGCATTTGCGACGAATGTGGTGACCACCACTCTTGGATTTCACTCATAAATTTCCATCAGACAAAGTAAAGTAACCTTGGCAGGCTTTAAGAAAAATAATAAAAAAAACTTTTTTGGCTTTCTAAATAACTCATCTTTTTTGTAAAATATAAAAATGGTTAGGATATAGATATTTGAACTTTTGAACATAGATATTTTTAGGATACTGTTCTATTCTGTAGTACATGGTTTGATCTAGGTATTTCGTACGTTTCATCGAGAATTTGCAACGTAAGCGTACAAAAATATGTTCTTAAGTCATCACAAACGAAAACTTGAATCAACTTATTAATAAATAGTTTTAAATACTCATCCTTACGTTATTCTTGTTTGTTATAAACTGATATTAACCAGCAAATATTCCAGGTGCTGCTACAGATTGCCAAGACTCCTCAGACGCTACCACTGCTGATGAAAAACCAAAAGAAAGTATGAATGGTAAACACACCGCAACAATATTTGTATTCTAACTTGGGGAAAAATATTTAACACTCATGAACTGTTATTTATTACAGGTCATGGTCGACGCAGATGTTTTACAAGATTAAAATCAGCTTCAACATCGCGATTGAATTATTCACCCAAGTAAGTTATATGCATAGCAAAGAAACTTTTAGGTGTCTGTTAAGTTTTATTTTATTTATTAGCATCTTATCCCTTTCGCGAAATGTCCAGAGAGTGCAGTGTTTGATTTGCAGAATGCTTTGTTAGAAGAATGTCCTGTTCTCGGTATGTTCAATATTCATCTGACAAGTGCCAGAATTAAACTGCTTGCCTTGTGGTAGTCGAACCTTTTAGACACATTTACAGAAAATGAAATAGTAGGTATGTAAATATAGAAATAGTAGGTATGTAGCTTTTTCATCATGGTGTATAATATGATAAAAAACACACAAACCCAGTGAGCAATCGAGCCGAGCGAGCGAAACTAGCAGCCGAGGATTGCCAGAACCGAACTGCTTAGTTTGATGTAGACATAGTATGACTATTCTTCCATGAATGGTAAAACTAACAAGGTATAGTCCATCATAATGGATATAGAGGCAAATATCCCGAGAACTGCAAATGCCCAATAATGTAGAAGCATTAGTAGACCGCCATGGTGTGGGTCACCATGCTGCATTGTTGCATTCTGCTCTGCTCTCTTGGATTCTGCTTATACTTTCCATCAGGTAGAGCAGAGTCATTTTGGCAGGGCCATACATAAAAAAAAAACTAAAATGAAGAAATATATTATTCTCCAGACGCGGCGAAGGATGGTCAAGTCCGCTAGAATCACTTCGACAGCAGTTGCGAAAACTAGACGATTTAGAAGATCAGTTCCCCGACCTGGCTTGCCAGCCAGCTTATAGTTTGCGGTATCCTTTCGCTGAATTAGGTATGTTATCTAACAAAAAAATTAGTTAGTTAAACTTTCTATTTTAAATTTTGAATATTGCACAGAAATCGAAGTAAAAATCTGAATAATTATCCATAATGATCTTTTAACCATCATTCTTCAATCTTGTTTAGTGATTCAATTCAGAAATTTAATAAAGCTGCAATAGCTAATAATAATTCACTGATAACCAACAAATGGCCCATTACATATATCACAATAATAAAAGTTACAAAACTAACTTCAAATATCATGTAACCTATATTCCTATCTACCTTCGATATCCTCAGTTTTCAGTGGAGTTAGTTACTAGGAGATTCTTGCATATTTACCGATATTGCCCAATGTTGAATGAAAAGTATATTGGAATACACCAAGTGTATCTGTTTGTTAGGTGCGATGGGCGTAGCGGCTGCAGATACGGCGGAGCTGGAGTTCGTTCGGCATCGCGCGCTCGTAGAGCGTGAGGGTATGCGGCGAGCGCGAGCCGTCCTCAAGCGTCGTAGCGACGCGCTACGGGACACTCGCCACTCCGCTGAACCGCCCCGCGCTCCCTCTGTATGTACGCACTGGATTTACTTGCACATTGCTTACATTACGTAATCTGCACTACACGCTACTGGCAATGAATTATGCTCTCTCTACACTACTATGACACTACTGTCTACGCATTCTACTCTACGCTACTGACTACGCACTACACTATATGCTACGTGTCTACGCAAAACACTCTGCTATTGACGCATTAGAGTGCTCCCACACAGCAGTTGTAAAATGTTATAGAATGTTGGATAAAATTTTATAACAAGTTGTAACAAAAGTTATAAAATGTTACTTATGTTATATAACATCATGTAACATGTTGTTACAAATGTGATAAAATGTTATCGTGTTACACAATGTTATAAATCATTGTGTAACACAATAACATTTTATAACTGTGTGGGAGACAACATGTTATATGTTGCAAGCCCTCCCACACAGGTTAAGCTTGTTGTATTTTTCCATTTCTATGTTATATTTGTCCATCCAAAGGTTGCCTGTAAGAAATTGCTTTTTAGCGATAAGGCCGCCATTTGCACGTGGTTGTAAAATTAATATACTCCTAAATGTAAACTATTTCATGGTGTACAATAAAGTTTATTCTATTCTATTCTATAATATCGTATAACATTCTGTATCAATCAGTTTGGGTCTGCTTTTCGAGGAAGCTGGTAGTGGCTCAAGTGCTAATTTTTTTTTATAGTATAGGTGGCAAACGAGCAGACATATTTCATACCGGTTTTCGGTGAGGCCGTGGTATTACTTTGGTCGAGCCGGCCCATTCATGCCGAAGCGTGGCTCTCCCACGGATAACTGATTGAATTTAACACAACCCTATTTTCAAATACATACGCTGTCAAAAAAAAATTGTGACTCTTTGGCAGATTTGTCATTGTTGCAAAAGAAAATGGACGTTCAATCAACCATTAAAAAAACGCTTTTTGATACCCGACAACGGCAAAGCCAAAAGAGGGTTATGATTTTGACAGGCTATATATGTATGTATGTTCATTTGTTCCCTCATAACTCCTTAACTACTCATTGCAACTGTACAAATGAGGTGTCGTTAGAAACGTCTTGATCTTCTGCTGGTTATAGGTTATATGACGTGTCACTGAATCTAATGTGGCGCCCTCTAGCCGAAATAAAGTACTGTGTTAAAAAGTAAATTTTAGATAAATATGTCGTGTTTGGTATCATTGAAAAAAAAAATCAAAAACATATTTATATTATTAGCATTTTCTCGTGACTTTGGCCGTATTTATTCGATAATTGTGAGATTTCTATGGTACCTACTTAAAATATACTTTGCAAAGGAATTAATATTATAGAATCACCAAAACATTTTAAATAAAAAAAAGCTCTGATGAATAAAAGTTATAATTTGTTTTGTCATGTTATAATTATTTGCGACATTTTGTTACATGATGTTGTATAACATCAGTAACATTTTATAACTTTTGTTACAATTTGTTGTGAAATGTTATCCAATGTTGTAACAAAACTTATAAAATGTTACTGATGTTATACAACATCATGTAACATGTTGTAACAAATGTTATAAAATATTATCGTGTTATACAATGTTTTATAACATTTTATAACTGCTGTGTAGGAGCACCCTTACATTATACACTACTGTCGACGCATTCTACTCTACGCTACTGACTACGCACTATACCATACGCAACGTGTCTACGCACCACACTGCTATCTATGCATTACATTATACACTACTGTCTACGCATTCTACTCTACGCTACTGACTACGCACTACACTATACGCTACGTGTCTACGCACTACACTCTCCCGTCTACGCACTTTACGTATCACACCCTATGTACCACGCTTTACACACGGCAATATACGCACTACGCGTTACACATTGCACTCTACAAATTACATTTACTATACACCTTTATACACTAGTTAATTCGCGTTAAGAAAATAGTGACACGCAGCCGGCGGGGTTTTATCAATGCCTTACTATTGCGTTCTTACTTTCTTAACGCGAAAAGTATACACAATACTTTGTCAACGCCTAACTGTGTACCTATTTTATTCGCTCGTTTCTAGTAATAATAGACTAATCATGTTATCTACCTAAAACCTGTTTTATTAGGCTGCGAATCTTAAAGAACAATTTTCAAACTAATTTTGTTCTTGAATGTGGTAACTATTATGTTACTAGGAAGAACGCGAAGTGACAGAGCTAGAGGTAGCGCTACACCGAGCTCGGGCGTTGCTCGGCGAGAAAGAAATTCGGTTGCGACACATCGAGCGAGCTCTTAGACGACTTGCCGACACACATCCACCTCCACTCATACAGGTTTCTAAAGGATACTCGACTCTGTCCGCCTGTTAATAAAGCTCAATTTTGTTTTTCGCATAAATATGTTCTTATTTATTAGTTTGGCATTCGGTTTCGTCGTTCTTAATTGACGATTTCTAATCTCACATCGCTCTTACTGTTATGTTTTCATACATCTAGATGTGCTTTTTTCCTATTTTTAATTGACTTCAAAAAAGGAGGCGGTTCTCAATTCGACTGTATTTTTTTATGTTGCATGTTACCTCAGAACTTTTTTACTTGAAAGCTGGTGCTTCCCGTGTGGTCCTATTTCAATTTGGTTTAGTCTTGAAGTCGTTTTTTTTGTTAATATTTTAATTTATTCATTTTCAAATGGCGTCTCGATTTTTTTTCTACATACACATATTTTTAATTTTATTGTTATCATTTTAGGTGTCATCGAATTTTCTACTTTATTTTATTCGCTAGCAATATACTTTCTGTACTAGCTGTTTCGGATAATTTTGTTGCAAGAACGCTGTTTAAAATGTAGCAAGCGTTGTAAGAGTATGGTGTGTGTGCAGGAGGTGACGGCGAGTGAAGCGTCGTCGGGCAGCGAGGGCGAGGGTGGCGGGGTGGCGGGGGCGGGGGAGGCGGGGGCGGGGGCGGGGGCGGGGGGCGCGGTGCTGCGCTCGCTGCGGGCGCTGCACGCTGACGTCAGAGACATCTGGCGGGCACTCGACGCTAGGCGACCTCATACCGGTACTCATTTGTATTACTAACGCATCTTGAAGAGTTAAGTTTGATTTTAGTTTGCCGGATTTTTCTTACTACGTTAAATATACTTTGAATAGTGGATTGTTTAGAAATATAGTACACTGTTCAAACTGACAGGTCTGTTTGTGAAGTAGCAAAAGATTAAATATGTACTCAAACAACGTAAAGTAAGCAAATCGGTCTATCTGTAGCGCTATATTAAAGATAGCCCATAAATTCTATTCTATTAATTACTGTTATTATTATAAATATATTTTGATTGTAACAGCTTCTCCAGAAACAAGTTCATGTAACGCAGCAACCACATCACAAACTCGAATGACCATATCGGCAGTAAGTAACCCAATATTTTCATATGATGTTCTCGATTTACTGCTATGGCAGTATCCATTGTCGAAGTACTTATAGTTTTAAAAGTTCTAGTTGATATTTGAACAAATTAAAACCTAGTTGATATTTGAAACGACACGTTATTTAAGGCACCAGAAAAGAGCACGTTTTAATATTATCTATACATATATATGTATACTAGCTATCCCGGCAAACGTCGTTTTGCCATAACTACTAATGAATTAAAAATTAATTAAAAAAACATTGTCCAGCGGACAAAATTGTGAATCTAAACCATTCCCAGATCCCCTTGAACACACACAAAAAATTTCAAAATCGGTCCAGTCGTTTGAGAGTAGTTCAGTGACATACACACTCACAGAAGAATTATATTATATGTATATAAAAATAAATTGCCGAATGCATGTACGCGCATCTCTTCCGATCGGCTGCACCAAATAAATAATTATTTTTTTATGTGTTCGTTATTGTTAGGACCAGGTTTCTGTACAAGAAAAATTTAAAGGAAGTATTTTTTGTCCGCGACTGTACACCGCCTGTGGGAAGCTGAGACAGATATGTAAATATGGCCGTACGAAGTTCGCCGGGTCAGCTAGTCTATATATATAAAAACGAATAGCCGAATCTATGTACGCGCATAACTTCCGATCGGCTGCACCAAATAAAAAAAACTTTTTTTGTGTTCGTTATTGTTAGAACAAGATTTTTGTAGAAGAAACATTTAAAGATAACGGGAAACGTTTTTTTTGTCCGCGACGGGAAGCTGAGACAGATAACCGTATGGGAAAAGATATACCCTATGTGCTTTCCCAAAAACTTTTGAGCTCGCTATATCAAACTATAAAAAAATTATTAAACTATTCGACCTTAGAGCGGTAAAACGCAACATTCTAAATGTGTTGCTAATATAAACCACTTTTCCAGCCTGACCCAGTAATTCAAGACAACTCAGACGGTGGGGTGGCGGAAAGGGCTCGCGGTCTCAGAGCCTGGCTCCAAACTACTCCATAATTTAGTAATCATCAGGTACTGGGTTAGAAAACCAGAACAAATCTGAGTAAAGCGGTGCTTAAGCCGTGAATATGTAGCTGCCTTGACAGGAATATGAAATAATATTATATTTTAAAGTCAGCTGTAAGATGGCCACTATAGTCACCTCTTTTAATAATAAATTTCGGAGGTATGTGATAGAGCAAATCTCTCTAAATGTTAATAATTTTTTGATGTGTAACATTTTCCTCGCTCTTATGCATGTGGAGCGATATAATGAAAAGGGACGGAAATGTGTAACAGTGTGTCTCAGTAAGTGCTAGAGTTGGCCTTCAGATAGGATGTGAGATGTAAGGTGTTACACTTCATATGCTACTATTGTAAAGTTCGTTCGTCTTTATTATTGATAAAACACACAAGTTTAACTTAAAATCTGTTTTGGTAAATTTTGGTGGGGTATCTGACATTACTTTAAATAATTATCACTCTTGAATTATATTCAGTATATCAGCAGTTTATTTTTTCTAGCGGGACTTGTATACCCTTTTATATATCTCGACGTTACGAACGGGTTATACCGCTCGTACGAAAGTCTAAAAACAATAACAGTACCATTGCATAAAACCAGATAAACCTTGTGAGTGAACCATATCCATTACTAAGACTAAACCGGTCACTAATTTCTGTCTCAATCTCTTTTAACAGAACAGAACGAAAGAGAACGAAGGTGGTGATTGATTATAAACGTGTATTTGTTTGAGACTTACTACAGGTTCAGTAAGGTACAGTTCTGTATGGAACAGTACAATTCAATACACTACGTTTCGGTACAGTACTTGATTTGTGGAATGTTTCCTTGACTGTAAGTTACTGTTTCTATTTTTTATATTGTGTCAGCTACCCTCTCAATTAAATAGTAGATATATAAAAATATCAAATGATCTAAATACATTTATGAAGATGTATACACGATAATGAATAAATAAATTACATTTTTTTCTGAAATACAATTTATTTACCAAATTGAATACGTGTGTGACAGTAGCGTAGTTTTGAATATTGTCTTACAATTAGCCAAATAATACTTTTTTAGATGTAATTAGATACTTCTAGTCAATAATAACTATCATATAGTGGAAATGTGCTACCCTATAATGTCTTTCAAAATATATCGAATGACTTGTATTTAATAAATTAATTTAAATAATTACCGGTCATAAATATTACCTACTTTCGTTAAAGCAAATGGTAGAAATAAGGAATAGGGGAGAAAAACAAAAGCTATGCGTTCATACGTACGTATACGTATGAAAGTTACGTACACGAACCTATATGTACTCGTATTTTTCAGAAAATTTGTTACAAGTTTCATTGTACTATACCGTAACAATGATCATATCAAGTTCAAAAGAGAGAGATCTGTGTATAATAATAATGTGTGTTGAGCTAACACAGTACTTAAGTTTATACAATCACAATGTTAATACTGTCCAATAAAATAAACCAGGAGATCTCTAGCTTTTACTATAATGTGGTACTTTATTACCTGACAATGGCGAAGCCAAATGAAGGGAATTAATTTTGGCAGTCTGCGTATTTTTATATTTTTACCGCAGCGCCTAAACTATTGAAATGATTTTAACGAATGTGGTGTCAATAGATTTGTAATGTGTGATATAGACTATATAAATTCCTTCAACAGATTTTACGTAGTCGGGTCAATTAGTTAACTTTTTTTTTGTTTAGTCGTATCCCACCTCCCTTCAATATTTAGATCCTCTCTATTATTTAGGTGGTCCCTATTATTTAGGACCTCCCTTTTATTTAGGTCCTCCCTATTATTTAGGTCCCCCTTATTATAAAGGCTCTCTATTATTTAGATCCTTCCTATTATTTAGGTTCTCCCTATTATTTATGTCCTCCCTATTATTTAGATTCTCTCTATTATTTTTTCATGTCTCTATACATAAAAGAATAATTGGGAAGATACATAGTTTTCTTATTTTTAATTAAGTTTATTTAGCAGAGAGAGAGATACGACTACGCTTATTGAGATTGTCATTTTAAGCACGAAATATTTTTGCTTGTTTTTTTAAATGTTTCCATCATTATTTATGACCGGTAATTAAGAATTTAAACTTCATCGCACAAAACATTCCAGGCCAAGTGAGAGTAGTTTAATTATATGTATTTAATATAAATAATTATAAAAACACTTGTATTTTGTATAAGTTTGATGCATTTATTTACAAGTATGTATTTGTCTTTTTAACGTAATCGTATTTTTATTCCACCGATTAATATGTAAATTTAATAAAAAGTTATAACTTTATTTAAAAATGAGCCTAAATACTTCTCTGTTGAAGTAGATATTTCTATACATTTCTCTTAGAGCATTGGTAATCGAGTAATTTCATCGTTGTTTATTTAATCGGTATTAGGACATTATGTGTTCAATTATAGTTTTTATGAGAATGCAACAAAACTCTTATTATTGGACACTTCTTATTGGAACTGTTCGTTGCCTGAAGTTAATATTGCCTTACAAAATTATCACCTAAGATACTGGCTTCACTTTACCTTCAAACGGGTAAAACTTAAAAATATTGAGGTAGAAAATAACAACCACAGTACAGTCAAGAAATTTATTGGTTTTTCAATATCGAATGTTAAATTTACTATTTAATAAATTGATTCTTGTTGAAAATTTAAACCATCCATTTTCAAATACATGGGCCTGCCAAAGTGACTACTTTGTATAAATATATTTGAAAATGGATGGTATGAGCAGAGTGCGAATGCAGACAATGCATCAAGTAAAAAGAAAGAACTCTTTCTCTCAAAGAAAGTTAAGTTCAATTTATATTTATCTTTATTTTGGGTTAAAATATTATCAATAGTCAACATTTAGAATCGAATTGTTAAAAATACTCGGAATGTTTAGAATGCTCTAAGAAAGTAATTATATTATAATTATTAGGTAGTGTTTTATCTTGGCCTCCATTGTAACGTTCGTACGTAGGTAGGTAGGTACTATTCTATTCCCTCGCTAGGCGGGCAGACTGAGAGATACCGATGTGTTTGAAGGTTGCAGTAAATTCACTGTAATTTATTTCATTAATCTATAATCATAAAACAGTTGAGCGTCTGCAATGGAAGTAACAGAACGAAATGAAATATTGAAAGCTAATAGTCGCAAAAATAAAAAAGTACCTTTTTTTTGGTGGTGGGTAGCAAACTAGCAGAGGCATCACCTGATGATAAGCGATTAACTCCACTTATCATCAGGTACTACTATCACCACACACTACACCCGTAACAACAGAGGCGTCACAAGTGCGTTGCCGACCATTGGGGGATGAGATATGGGGAGGGATTGTGGTATGGCCGCTATTTCTATTGCTGCTATTTCACACTGGTTTTCAGTAAAAAAGTCCAAACTATCTCAGAACCTCTTAGATATACTACACATTAAGAGTATTATGTAAAAGGTTTCCAAATAAATATCATCAAATAATTTTTAGATGTGAAAAAGTCTTAATATTTAGAAGAGGACTGCTTAAAAAATATTGTGTCTCTCTGAGAGTTTAAGCGTTAGAACACATTAGGTTCCATGAAGTTATCTTTTCATACGAAAGCTTGGAATGTGATTAATCCGGGTGCTAGACTTATACTATGCGTCACTATTATCTTAAAGCGAATAGACTAAGCGTCTTTAAGTAAATTATTTGATGACACCCAAAATTCCCACTTAGATTGAAAATTGCAGTGAAAGAAAATATCGTTTCAAACGAAAGTTCAGAATCTAATTGCTCCGGGTATAAGATTTGAACGATACGTTATTATTTTCTTAACGCAAATAAACTATAGTTTTGAAGTAAATAGATTGATGAAGTCTAAATTTTTCACTAAACTTTAAAACAGTGACAGTGAAACTTACAGTGAACTTACTACAGCCAAGTATGAAGGCACTGTGATAATAACATTGTTAGGACATTACGATCGTGATTATCTAATTCATCATTCCATTACTCATTCACATTGTAAGAGAAAAAGTACGTTTTTGGTCGGCAGTTATAACCTTTAATTATTACAAACCACCAAATAGTAAATACAAATGATATGCAAAAGACGTTTTCAATTTAATTCTAATATAACATTAAGTGACTGTTATCAAATAGTGAAATCTTAATTTACGTACAGTGTATTCTTAAGTCGGCCAATAACAAACTTTGTCACATAATTTAGAATCAAATATTTGTAAGCAAACATTGGTAAGCCAACCTATGTATCAACTTCTATATCTCTTACTATATTTATGTTCCTAACTTGTATATATTTATATGTATATTCATATTGCTTGATATAATAAATGTATTTGCTTGCAAGAAAATGTGATGTATCATACCAATAAATAAAATTGAAGTGTCTGTTTGTAATTTCAAATAAACAGCTTTTAACTAAATGCATGTGAAAGTATATACGGTACTTACATCCAAAAAACAATCATAAAATTTTTGCCTGTCTATCTGTTTGTTCGGGTTAATCTCTAAAAGGATTTGATTGATTTTGATGAAATTTTCACTGGCAGATAGCTGATGATTTAAGAAGTTAGGCTACTTTTTTTTAGACCAACTTCGCCCGACGGTGTTACCCGCTGTTGTTGTAAAAGTACAACAGAAATCACAGGTAACATTGCGAGGTGTAGCCAGTTTCTTTATAAATATATGAATACGTTACAAGATTTGCCCCAAACAAACGATTTAGTCATCGAGACTTTGATAGTCTCATTTTGTTGCAAGCAAGTTTTAATTTGACCTAGTCACTACATATTCGGTTAAACCTCAAAGGTGTTTTTTATTCTCTCATTTAATCATAATTAGAAATGTTACGTCCAAAATTTATTTACAATTGTATAGTATCGAATATAAATCCTTGAAAATTATATAATTAAAATCGTGCACAATGATTATGGGAGACTTTTACCCTAATATTGTAACTTATGAAAATAAAATTTCAACGGGAAAGGTCTTATAAATGCACATATAACTATATATTAAAATCAATAAATCGGTATAATAGAAAAATATTTTTTTGTTTATATGCCTAATTGACCAAAGCAACTCAAAGATAAAAAAAAGTTCTTCCGAGTTTGAGTATTTGGTCAAAAGTAATATCAAATAAGAATCTTTAAAGAAACTCAAAATAATATTATCAAATTTAAAAACTGGAGTTACATTATAAGAAATTGTTGGTCTCCTTTTTTATGTATTGGCTGCCAAAATGACTGCCTGATGTAAAGCATGAGCAGAATCCAATAGTGGTGGTCACCATTCTCAGTACGAACGTAGACAATGCAGTATGGTGACCTACACTATGGCGGCCTGAGATGTATTTTCACGCCCCGCTTAATCATAATCAATTTATTCATAACAGTTAAATTGGTTTTTAATATAAAGTTTAAAATAAGCCGTCAGGCAATTTTAACATTATATTCTATTGTAATCTTAACACAATATTCAAATTAAAACAAATATGCTCAAGCTTTGTAACATTCTTCATAATGTAGTTAATAATATTTGTATATTCACATATAATTTTAATCCACTTTGTGACTTCAGTTTTAGAATACAATCGTTCACAACGATAATTTGCCAAAATAAAAGATTAAACAAATCACAATAACATTTGGTTTTATTTAAGTATTTGATCCTATTGTTTCCGTTGTTATCATCTCAGTAACTGTATAAATACTACAACTGTGAACACAATGCTCGTTAAATCTGAAAAAAAAATACAAAGGTGATAGAAAATTTACTTACTGAATTCACTTGAAAAAGAGTTTTTTTTTATTTTTCTGACATAAAACCTTTCAAAAAAAGAAAAAAAACCTATCAATGAAAGTATTTGAAGCAATCACATTGAAAAAAAATATAGAGGACCTCCAGTTTGACTTAAAATAGGTTGAGAAATGCCTAAACAATTTTCAGTCAAATAATTCAAACGAATAACGACTGTCGCTCCCAATAATAGAGTTTAATATTGAGCGCACATCGTTGATTACGTACATTTATTTTCACCTGCAAGTTTTCTCTTTTATCGCTTTATTTTTGTCTCGTATGACGGCGGCGCGATCTTCTATATTTTAACTAAATAAAATTATGAGTCGGTCCAATAATAGTACTTAGTCAACCCACTGTTAATTTAATTAAATTTGTAAGGGCTTCACAATAAAAAAGATTCCTTATTAGCGTGATATTTTAAGATGTTTAAGGTAGTGAAACTGTCAAAGACCTTAATTTTTTATTGAACACTCTTTTGGATAATTAAACTACAAGAATATTTCATGTATAAAGACGAGCTTCAGCTAAACTCGGGGGAGGAATTTCGTTTTTTTATTAAATTAGTCGCGCGAGGTAGTTTTCTATGAAACATTGGACATCTACTTAAATACAGTGATCCGTGTCGATTTTTTTTCAGGATTACTAACGTCTCTATTATCTTATATTATTTATTGGCTAATATGCATTTTGTTTCGACCATGTGACTTAGCGTTGAAAGACGTCATTCTTATACATTTATTAGTTTTCTATTAACGTTTATGTTTGTTGAATGCAACTTGGCAGGGATGCAGATAACGGATGGACCTGGCCTACTCAACACCAGAATTGTTGGCCTTACAGTGAACGATAGTACACTAATATAGAGGATTTTATTATATAAAAGGGTAATTACCTTATTACCTTTTATTCTTTCCGCTGAATTGTAAGTGGCAGAAGCTCCTAATGTAATTTTACCATCTTTACTGATTTCTGGTATACAAATGGCTGTATGTTCATCTGAATATGTGTATGATAGGACTGACCAAACATGCCAGAGCTTGGACGTGGCATTCCAAAAGGTGCCAGTGAAATCTGAAGGTACCTGTGAAGTAGAAAATATATTTTTAATAATTTGGGGTTATAAACAGATATGTTTTGACACTAGGGTCATCCCTAATTATCAGAAATGAGGGGGCCATTTTGTTCGTTCATAGTGAGACTATGACATTGATATGATAGCTCTATGCACATGCGTTCGTATTGATCCTGGAAATTCGTTGCACCACTAATTGCACTCTAGTTGAGTAACTCCCTTTAAATTGAGTTTGTGTTGGGGTTATTAATAAAGTTACATAATGCACAAAACGACAATAGTGACTCGGTAAAACATAATCCTTGACTGTTTCTGACTTTCCCTTTATTAAATTGCAAAGTAATTGGAAAGAAACAAACCTTTTGTTGGCCAATCTGCCATACTAGCTGTGGTGCGGGCAACCCACTTGAGGTGCAGTTGAGAACGACACGCCCTGAGTCGACATTTATAGGTCCCGCTTGTAAAACAGCATCCGTAGGTGGTACTGTAAATAAACATAAGTATTTCAATAAACAGGAGAAATAATATTGATCCTTGAATGCGCCATAAAACGCTAGTTGTCAGAAAGTAGTAGTAAGTAGTTTTTAAATATTTTTAATGTTTACTGTGAGTGAAAGTGCTATTTGGATTTTATTTTCCAAAAGTGGACCTCACAATATAAAAATATTGAAGTTTTGAGTAATATCGGCGCATGATTGGTTAGCTCATGGCGGTGCAGCAATTACTCCAATTTTTGTTTTTTTTCTTTGATCGACTTCGTTCTCATTCAAGTCTCATAGTAAAAAAAACTATTGTAAACCCTATTTTTGTTTAAAAGGAGCAACAATGGAGATTCTTGCCAGATTCTTCTCCATGAAGGGTAGGCTGCACTTGGAACTTGCCTATTGAATAAAATCTTTTGACTTTTTTCTCCTTCATCATCATGATTATCACAAGCCTAGCATAGGCCACTGCTACACATGTGAATCTCCAATTGCATGTTTTTTCGTATTAACACTTAAATATTCATCCATGACATTCACTGTTTTATGACTGCAATAATGTTTCTCAAAATCGATCAGACTGGCGTGCAATGGGAGAGGCCTTTGTCCAGCAGTGCACTGCAATAGGCTGATGACGATGATGATGATGATGTTTATTATACGTTATATATATGCTACTTTTAAATTCTCACCAAATGCACTAATCAAAAGGTTTTCCTTCCGCATCATGAACTTCGGTCTTTCGCCTGATACCTCGCAGCTGTAGGTGAAATCTTTGATCATTGGTTGGTACAACTCGATGGTCAATACGCAGGCACCTTCCACACCTCGAACGTTTCCTTTAGTGCATTCTACCAACATCATATCTTCTGGACGTCGAAACACTTGGCTGCGGGTCTCACCATTGGCCTACAAAAATGTAAAAAGTGACTTTGTACCTTTTACATAAAACAAAATGAGGAAATGATCTGACGAAGAAAGGTTTGTTTATAGACAGACATAAGTTGGTACTCATATGTCCACTCACTTAGTCATTATCTCGGTATAATTGAATTCTAACCGTTAAAACTTCGATTTAATGAATGGATCATTAAGACACTTTAATCTTGCAGCTGGCAATTTGTGCCAATTATTTTTTTTTGTACTTTGATCTTTAACTCTTTACAGTAGGTTTATAGTTATAATGGCCGGACGACTTATAATTTCGTCTTTAAAAGCCAGTACTTGTTATATACATGTTGAGTTAATAAATAACAACAAAAGGGTACAAAGTAATACGAAAAGAAAAATAAAAACATACATCTTTTATGTCGCTAGTAGTCACTTTTTTTGCCTTGTGAAAAGCACCATGAACCAACAAACCGACGAGCCTTCCAGAAATAGATGTAGCGTTATGTATGATTACTGTCTTCCCTCATTAATGCTTGCAAATCTAGTTTCGATGTTAAGAGACTATCAATATTTAATTGGCTAAACTGCCTTGTTATGTCCATGTCGCCATTACGATTGTCAGATGCCTGAACTGTTTAGATAGATAGATGTGTCGATTGATCGTTACATATACAATCCTAGCCATGTTTAACTAGTGTTAGTGAAAATTTTAATTGTAATAAATACAAAAATCCACTCTTTCCATGTTGGAACTAGACATAATTCTAAACCAACCAAAGCTTGAAAGTAGTAGAGGCACGTTGAATTCAGCACGAACGGGCCGGCTCGATCGTGAGATGAGAAAATCAACGTAAAATGACAGAGTTTGTGCTGTCTTGCTTCGTTGGTGAGTGCCAGGAGGCCCAGTGATACAGAAGCATCACTAGGCTGCTATGGTGTGAGACACCATGTTGCATTGTTGCATTGTCTGCTCTTGGATTCTGCTTATGCTTTCCATCAGGCAAGCAGAGTGATTTTGGCAGAGCCATACATAAAAAAAAGAAAAATGCTCAAACAACTCTAATTCTCTGAAAGCTAAATTGTCTGATAGAATACCGACATACCTACTTATTTTTGTAAATATGTACATTAGGCATGGAAATATTTGGAGGTCATAACTCAAAAAAATCATATATATTATGTTAAACGTTATTAAACGTTTTTTTAAGCTTCTTAAAGATGTTATTATGATGATATTGAGCTCCAATGGGCTAAAAAGAAATCAACTCATCCAAAATGACAAGGTACGAGTAATATTGTACCCCTAATATCCCTATAAATAGCTTCTATTATGTTTTCTGGCCTAAACGGATCAGAATGATTAAAACTTTGTTTACAACACCAAGCATCCTGTATACGTCATCTCTTTTGTCGGCTGTTTTTTAATTACGCTGGATTAGACTGTTTTGAACGTTATTCATGTAATTAATTTTAAACTGTTGTTTGTTACATTGTTCCTATTAAAAGTCACATTCGTGACTTTGAACTACTAAATACAATGAATGATAGATTCTATGTTTTTCTGAAGTTTAGAATAGTATACGCTTTATTGTATACCAATTACATTGTTACAATTAAATATTATAAGAAGATATGTACTGTATGGGCGGCCTTATTGCTAAAAGAGTTTTGTTCACTTCAAGGAAACTATAGGATGAAAAAGTCGACTATACAAACGGATTATCTAACTGTAAAATATTTTTCATTCGAACCAGTCTTATTTGAGATTATTACGTTCAATCAAACAAACATACTTTTCAGCGTTATGATATTAGCATAGATTGAAGGAAGACAGAACACAGGGCCGTAGGCTGGTTCGATTACTAAGGCGATTGATACACTGGATGGACATCGCGATGGAACCACATTGCGTGGCTGCGGGAGTGTAGATTTGTATCATCGATATTTTTTTTTTATACATTTTGCTTCTTTCACTGCATATAGGCATTTTCTATGTGTTGTAGTACAAGTGTTTTCAATGCAAAGAGAAATGCTTTCAAGCAATGTAAGAACACGCACTGCCTTGCTGCGTAATGCAGTGCAGTGTCCAAATCACCTAAATTGTTGGCTGTGAATTCCTGTGGAAGTCCTACGGCCTTTCACTTACCTCTGGTCTGTATATCATGAACTGTCGCTCGTTATCGTACAACCTGACTGACTGCAATGTGTCGTTATCCACTAACTTCCACCGGCAGCTGATAATCCAACCAATATCTGGCTTCCACGTACTGTCCATTTGTACATCTATGGATTCTTTACAGCTAACTAAGACTGCAAATAAATAAAACTTGTTATTTGTATAAATAAAGAACAAATGGGTTTGTTTATACACAGTCATAATTTTACACACATAAACTTTTACGTATGACGGTCTAGGTGAATCCAATTCTGTAGTGTAGGATCATTAAAATAAATTCCGAGGTTCCACGTTTAAAAAAACTATAAGGGAATAAGTAGATTTTTATTTGGTCCTCTTTTTACATGAGGGCATATCCTCATTGAGTAATGGCTGCGAAATTAAAAAAATAACAACTATTGATAGACTTTCATTACGGAACAGGTTTTTTGTATTATTTATTTAATTTATATAACTATATGTACTCGTTTAGTTTGAACCCTTAATTATATACATAAGTAGAGATTATTTTTTGAGCACGACATCCTCCAGCACGTACGCACATACACGTATAACCGAAACACACTCGAGCATAATCTAACGAAGACATACCGAACTACGGAGCTACTAATAAACCTATAATAACACAAATAATGTTTACACGTCGATTAGCATTATTTTAACCGGCGGATTTCGGTCCGCTAGGCATATTATTACCTCGCCTAGTCAGGGAGCGTATTTTTACATAATTACGAGGATATAAACAATATATGTATATATATATGTACTTTTGTTTTGAAACATAATATATCGATATATATTTCAAATGAAGCGCTAATATATTTGCTAAAGTTTTTCAATGACAGTTAATGTTTTGCTTTAAATCATTGTAATGTTCGTTATTAGGTTGTACGAGTATAAATAATTGTTCATTTAAAACAAAATTAAACCATTAATCAGCGGAATGCATGGTCCACCACTTTAAGGGGTAAAGTCACGCAGTGCAATGTTATTTAAATGCAATGTCATTTTAATCTTGATAACACGAATGTGATTAAATTTAGTTTTGTGTAGAAAATTACTGTTTAACTTAATACGTTCTTGAGGTCCTGTTCGGTTTATGAAAAGCTAATATTAAAGTAGATAAGATAAGGTACACAACCGTTTTACAGATTTCAAAATAACTCGAAAACGGTAACTGTTTTTGATTATTAACAATTCAGAAATTCGTACAAAAAATCCGGGCAAGTGCCAGTCGGACTCGCAAACGAAGGGTTCCGCTCCAACTATCTAACTAACAAAAACGAGCAAAAAACACGTTTTTATATTAGATCCTCCCTTAAATATTTGTTTTATTTTATTATTTATTTTGAAACTGAATATTTATCTAAACGCATTCACCAACGAAACACGACAGCACGATCGCTGTCATTTTAAGTTGAAATAGACTTGTTTCAAGATATCAATACTTTACTTTTGTTACTGTAACACTCTGATAACTGTAATGATATGGAAACTTTTAAAATATAAATACAGATCTATTACGTACTGAAAATAGGTGAGATAAACATTTTTTTTTTGCTGTCGTAACTCAGTAAAACCTTTACACTGTCATCTGTCATTGGTAGATAATATAAATAAAGTGAGGTCAACTAGGTAAATCTCTTATATAACATTTGCTTATTTACAGATGACCTCATGATCTTTACTTAAGTAAAACATAGCTCACTATACATACAGAGGGTGATATCTGTAACGCTGTTCTTAATTTTGTTCTGTCTAAAAAGTTGCTTTTCTAAATATGCATTACCTTTAGAAATTTAGAAAATTTAAATGTAAAAGCGTGGGATGCTTTCTGAAAATATTTTAATAATGTCACCCTACGCTTTTTACATATATTTTTTTTTTATTTAATTTGCTATTAAAGCGTGTTTTTTAGTTTTTTTAAAGTATAATTTTTAATGTACTACATTACGTCTAGTACTTAAAGTTAATCAAATTTTTATACTGCAATGGTTATATCGTTACGTGAACTCATTATTACTGTTCAGTAACCTGAAGTATCAACCTGACTGTTGTAGTAGGTAGTATATGTCAGTACATATTCTTATCTATGGTGCTATCCTGATTCCTGCTACATCACAACCGCCTCTTAATCCGCACCGCCATAATGCAGTTTAACTATATTCAGGTCGTTAGTATTCGGACAACTGAGGTCAACCGGTGTCGTTTCAAAATTTTATAAACATCATACCAAAATGTAGTACAATTTTTTACAATATTCATACAATCGATCCTGTTATAAATGCTTTTTGACAACAACAATAGAAGTGTAATCAACATACGGGCCGTAAAATTTATTAGGGTGGGAGAATTATTTGAGGGTCAATGACTTTTGGAACGAAGTTCCTTTTATAGGGTGTTGCGGAGGGGTACCCTAGCCGCCAAAAAACGTCCGTAACGTTAAATAAAAAAGCGTAAGATTTAAAAACATTGTATAGCGCTATCTGTATACCATGGCATCTGTAAGTTGCATGTATTATTATATTTTATGATAAGGAACTTCGTTTCTATCTGGTGTCCCACTACACCACACGACTTTTTTTTTACATTCTTTTATGAGAGTCTACGATTGAACTTATTTCTAAGACAACATTTCTTGTTTGTTTAGCAATGAAGTACCCAAAGCGTAAAACGGGACCCTGTTACTAAGACTTCGCTATTCGCGTATCCGTCCGTCTGTCACAAGGCCAGGCTGTATCTCATAAACCGTGATAGTTAGACAGGTGAAATTTTAAGAAATGATGTATTTATGTTGCCGCTAAGACAACAATTACTAAAAAACAGAATAAAATAAATATTTAATTCCCAGACAACAAACGTGATTTTTTTGCTCATCTTTGCTCGATATTGATAATGGCAACAGGAAGACACTTGAAATATTCGCAAAAGGAGGCCCAATGATGTAGAAGTATTAAGATAGGTCGCCATAGTGTGTGTCACCATGCTGCATTGTTTGCTTTCGCAATGAGTGAGGTGACCACTACTCTTGGATTCCGCTCATGCTTTCCATCAGGCAGAGTAGAGTGACTTTGGCAGCCCAATAAATATACAAAAAAACTGATAAATAAACTAAAATCTATCTCTTTTATGGACACAGGAGAAAACACACACAGTTACTAACTTTTAAACTTTCGTGTTCCATTACATATTAACAATTCTTTTTACGGGAATTAACGCGATTACTTATGCCTGACGTTTCCACCAGGTTGCACTGGCCGTGCTTACAGGCCGACTGTGTGATTCCCGTAAAAATAATTGTTAAGAGACGGAAGTCATCTTTCATCAGTAATTGTTAACCTATCCAAAAGCACGTACCAGTGCCGAAAGCTTATTATGTTTTATATTTTTAAATTAGACAAATTATCGAGGGGAAGGGAAGCGGTCTCCTAATTTCGGTTGTTAGTTTTCAACTTCGAGTGCGTCACTGCCTTGTCAATTTTAATTTAGTCAATATATTCCGAGTTTGTTTATAAGGCGGCTAGAATGTGATGCTTATAATAATTTGTTAAAAATGGAATTCAGGTAAAACCGATGGGTCTAATAGCCGATCTCAAATAATCTGGGGATTAATTAAGGCTAAAAAAATGATTATAATGATATGTTAAAAGGATTTCTTTTCATGATGTAGATTCATTGGCTACTGTAAATGGGAATGTAATAAATCTAAATCTATACATCTATACCTACAAGTAAATAAAATTGGAGTGTCTGTTTGTAATATTAAAATAACCGCATAATAAATGCATATGTATGTATACACGGTACATTTACCAAAATATCATTTTTTACAATTGATTTTGATGGGACTCTCACTGGCAGGTAGCAGATGATATAAGGAGTACTTTTTTTAGACTTACTTTGCCGTGCGGCGTTCCCCGCTGTTCTTGTTGTACCGCGGGTAACAGCGGGGCTCAGCTGGTAAAGAAATAAATTTGCAAAACAGCTACCTAGCCTTAATTATTTCTAAGAAAATTTGGGTCAGCTACTAGTTCAGCCGGTTTTACCTTAAAATCAGTGTTTACAACGGAGCGACCCTAAGGGCGAATTGATTTCGAAGAATGAAATAGTGTTCAGTATATTTTGAGTTCACTGATACGAATAACGATTGCCATAGATGATCATGACAATCGGGACCGACGGCTTAATGTGCTTTCCGAGGCACGGGCTTAATACTCTGCCAAACCGTACAACTGCCAACTCGTACACAAAACTCTTAATTACTCTGGCGTATGAACGCCAGAGTGATTAAGAGTTTCGTTTAAGAAAAATCCAATAACACTTTTGACCCGACCTGAGAATTGAACCCGAGACTTCTTGATTGGCAGTCGCATACACTAACTGTTAGACCAACGAGGCAATAATCAACAAATTCAAATTGAATCATAGTCATAATCCAATCTCCTATTCTAAATGTCGGAAACGATTCCAAGAAACGGCTCCAACGATTTATATGAAATTTAGTATCCAGTTGGTTTCCCGGGCGATAAATCAATATACCTGGGATTCATATTTAGGAAATTTACCAAAAGAAAGAATACCGGTCACCCAAGTACTAATTGTATAAGAAAGCAGGAACATTGTTGACAATATTCAAGGAAGTAGAGCCACGCTGATTTCAGCCGAACGGGCCGGCTCGACCGGGGCGGTACTACCCTCGCACAGAAAATCAACATAAAATGTCAGCGATCATGCTGTCGTGTTTCGTTGGTGAGGGTCGCCATGCTACATTGTTGCATTGTCTGCATTTGCAGTATGGACCACCACTCTTGGATTCTGCTTATGCTTTCCATCAGGCAGAGTAGAGTTATTTTGGCAGGGCCAAACATAAAAAAAACTGTTAAAAAGTAAGTTAGAACCTCTCATTACGTTGGCAAAGAATAGAATAACCATATTAGAAAAGGACAATAAATTGAATGAAAGTAAGGAGCGTCGCAAACAATGGTCTACACTTATACTAAACACACGCTAAGTCTTACGAGACGGTTAATTTGCTCAATTGGTCGGCCGGGCTTCGCTTAATGTGTAATGTAGCATATTTGGGACATGAACATTGTATGCGTACACTCTTACAAATTTGTTTTATTTTGCCTACAGTTCTTGTAGATATAGATGAGGCGAAGACGGCGGAATTCGCTGAGAAATTGAGTATTTCAATTTCGTTTCCATGTTTAAAGAGTTTATTGATATATCTATAGCCTTATTTTGAATTTGGCATGTCTAACTTTTATGCTTAATTATATTTTCGTAATGTTATCCCTAGTTACGTAAGTAAGGGAGAGTTTGTCCGTCTATTATCATTCACAGCTAAACAGCTGAATCGATTTAAATGAAATGTATCATTATCGATTCTTAAGGAGGGACATAGACTACCTACTTTTTATCGCCACAATCGATATACACGCTGGTGAATTTGTGGCAAAAGCTAGTAAATGTAAAAGATCCGTTAAAGATCCACTAAAGAGTACCGGATGCTGATATTATATAAATGATAATAAATATTTCGGACATCTATCACACAACGCCATCTAGTTCCAAGCTAAGTAGAGCTTGTGTTATGGGTACAACTGATACAAATACATAAATACTTTTTTTTGTAAATACATACATATTATACATAGAAAACACCCAAACTCCGAAATAAATATTTGTAGATCATACAAACATTTGGTCCGACCCGGGAATCGAACCCGAGACCTCACGATCAGCAGTCGCACACGCCAACCGCGAGACCAACGAGGCAGTTATATTCATTGCATCAGTTGTTGTAATTTACTAGTTTAAATACAAGACATCACACACACACACACACAGACGTCGTCACTAGTAGATTTCGCCGCTACCGCACCGCTCAAACTGTTATGCCCTCTGGATAACCCAATAGTTATAGTTGAACGTTTACTACAAAGCTGAAATTAGATGTATTACTAAATAAAGAATTCGAATTATTGGATATTTTGTGATTCCATTCTTTTTATACTTTTCAAACAGCAATATATGCATATTGTGTTGCTTACGTATGTCGTCCTTAGAATTCCTTTAACATTTTTTTACATTAACAAAACCTATGTACGTCACTCAGAAACAAAATCCGACACAGTGCTAATCATAATGAAGAAGTTATTTTTAAAATGCACTCAAATAAAGTTTATTTACGATTGCAACACAACACAAAATGATATTAATGCGTCCCATAAACAGTCCATAATGCCCCTTCATGGCTCATACAAGATATGATATAATTGTTTTTAATTGGCGATGATTAAACAAGTGTGCCTATGGTGGGTATGATGGGAAAAAATGTGCAACTGTCCACTTGTATACAGACCACTTGCGATATTAATAGATGGAAGAATCACGTGTTTGTAGGTATAGAGGAAGATAGCCTAAAATGTTGTTTGGTTAAAGCAAGTATATTCTCGATTTAGGCAACATCTATACTATCTATACAAATAAATAAAATTGGAGTGTCTGTTTGTAATATTAAACTAAACGCTTTTTAAAAATGCATATGTACATAAAATAAATACATACTAGTAAATACACACGGTACATATACCAAAAATGTATTTAAAAAAAATTTGTTTGTTGTCTGTCTGTCTGTCTGTGTGTTTGTCTGTCTATCTGTTTGTTCCGGGTAATCTCTGGAACGGCTGGACCGATTTAGGACTTTCAATGGCAGGTAGCTGATGATCCAAGGAGTTACTTAGGCTACTATTTTTTAGACTAACTTTGTCCCTGGGCGTTACTCGCTGTACAACAATAACTGCGGGTAACACCGGGGGGTTCAGCTAGTACTATTATAAATTAGAAACTAACTATGACTGTTACGTTTTTATATATAACCGCTTCACAAAATTCAATGAACTTTGGCATTTAGATAATTTGATTCTTAAGGAAGAACATAAGCTTCTCTTTGCCGCAAGAATCAACATAAACGCGAGCGGAGCCGCGGTCAAAAGCTAGTCACTTATACGTGACTATGTTTAGCTTACATTGTTTAATAGACCCATGGATTCACACACATAAAAACTATACACTTTCTTTTTTATTCTCGAAGGAATACACATAGACGTATTTGAATACCCTCAATTGATAACTGACAATTGAAAGTTTATTCAATAATCGATATTTTTACGCAACTAAGGCGAAGCTAAGAAGAGGAAAGAAGAGGAGAGAAGAAAAAGAGAGATAGAGAAGGATGAATAATAATTTTGACTGTTTATGTTATGTTCTTAATTTCCATTGAATTCCTGAAACGATCATAATGAATGAGGTGTCAATAGATTCGCAATAATAACGCAGGTGATAAAGGCTATATACCTATTATAAATTTTATCAAAGGTTTTACGTAGTCGGGTTATAGTATTTTTTTTTAAATTTAACTTGTTAATATGAATCGATGTTTTCACGACTTCAAAAAAGGAGGTTATCAATTCGACAGTTTTTTTTATGTTACATCATAACTTTCGACTGGGTGAACCGATTTTGATGATTATTTTTTTATTTGAAAGCTAGTGCTTGCCCTATTTCAGTTTGGCCCAGTTCTTAAAGTCGGTTCCTTTTTTGTTAAAATTTGTGATTGTATCATGTACATTCTCCCATACGTATACACACACGCATATGTGTGTGTATAGCGTGAGCATAGCATGTTATTCAAAGCAGATTAAAAAAACAAAACCCTAAAACAATGTTAACTTACAAGGACAATAGGAAGGTATTGCCTTACCTCTTTTGTGTATATTATTGTGTCATTGGTATATATTTTTAGAACAACGATAATGAACTTTATTGTAAAAGTTTATGAACGAATTTAATAGTAGAGGTTTTTGTACCTAATTTTAGGTGGAGGATCACCAATTAACAATGAGACACGTTTTAATTTTAGCGGTACAACAGCTGGAAGTTAGTAATAAATACTATAGAATATCTACCTAATAAAATAAGGTTAAACAACACAACACAACAAAACATTTGCTGTATTTCTATCCATTTTTGTATCTAGGCAATAATATAACAAGATTTAGGAAGTGCAGAGAGAATTTAAAATAAGAAAATGCTTTTTAGGAATAAATAAACAACTTTTTTTAAATCTTGATGATACATTTTTAGTTGAATGATAAAAAACAGATCTACACACTACAACTTAGGTTTGTGTACGTTATCACAATGTGTTTTTTTATGTTTTAGCTGCCAAAATGACTCAATGCTTTATTGTGGGTTACTAAACTGCATTGTCCACGTTCGCACAGAGCATAGTGACCACCACTCTTGGATTCTGCTCATGATTTCCATCAGGCAGAGTATTGAGATGCTTTATCATGCCCCCCTTAAAGGACCTGGGATTATAGTGGAGGGGAAACGCGTGCGTTGGTAGTAAGTTTCAGGTTTGAGCGCTTGGTACAGAAAGGAAAAACTGAAGCGTTGAGTTCGAGAGAGTATCGCAGCACGTGTTGTCCTTCGGGCCTTCGGTCTTGCACTGACTAATGTCACGCGACAGCACAAGTGGCGTTATTTTAGGTTGGTCTTTTGTAAAAGGGTAATATCGCTCCGGTCAAACCAGCTGGTTTGCGATGAAATCAGCTTAGCTCTACAACTTTCCTCAAGAGTCAAATAATCTCAATGCCAAATTTAATTAAAATTTTGCCGTGTAAGCGTAACAGACATACAGTGTAACTTTTGAATTTATATTATACTAGCTGAACCCCGCGGTGTTACCCGCGGTTATTGTTGTAACCGCGAGTAACGCCGCGCGACAAAGTTAGTCTAAAAAAGCTACCTACCTACCAGCTACCTGCCAGTGAAAGTCCCGTCAAAATCCGTCCAGCCGTTCCAGAGATTACCCGGAACAAACAGACAGACAGACAGACAGACAAAAAAATTTTAAACTACATTTTTGGTATATGTATCGTGTATACATACATATGCATTGATTAAAAAGCTGTTATTTTAATATTACAAACAGACACTCCAATTTTATTTATTTGTATAGATGTATAGATTGGTATGGATTAATGTTGCTAATGATAAATGCGAACTGTTTGCCGAATTAGTAACTTCACAACCAATGTGTCGCATATACAAGTACTACCTTGATTTATTTAACAAGTGTCGCGGTAAATCCTGCGGTTCCAGCCGATAAGGTAAGGACAAAATCGAGGCTCTCAAAATATATAGGTGAGATTTATAGTTAAGTAGTGACATTTCGCTAATCCGTTATTTATGAGCACTGGAGTAACCCTTTTCCCCTTTTTACGACTTACTCGAGAGATCTAGTTAATCTTCTGTCGTCAGAATGTGCGTGAAAAGTTGTGGGAAGAAAACTTCAGATTTTGTTTTATTCCAATGCTTTAAATAGAAAATCAATATTTTATTTACGTTGAAAAAGAGTATTTAATAGTTTGGGTACTTCTTCCTCTCACACTACCAAATCAATTAACGAATTGCGGAAAGATTTAAAAGGCGTAAATACCAAGAATTATTAGATAAATACATTTTTGAATCGTTTGGGGTCGAGACGATAGGTTCATAGGGTTCAAGTGCTATGTTTAAACAACTAGCTTAGCAACTGATAGACGCTTCTCGTGATTCTTTTACTTTTTAACACTCCTTTCTACTTGAAACCTGGTTCGAGCTACTGAATGATTCTGCCTATAATTTCGTTGAGATTTTATTGTACCTGAGATCGGTTAAATGGCATGGATCAAAATCAACGTAAAATGACAGCGATCGTGCTGTCGTGTTTCGTTGGTGAGTGTGAGACCAGAGACCCAACGATGCCAAGCATCACTAGCCCGCCATGGTGTGGGTCACCATGCTGCATTGTTGCATTGTCTGCATTCGCAGTATGGTGACAACCACTCTTAAATTCTACTTATGCTTTCCATCAGGCAGAGTAGAATCATTTTGGCAGGGCCAAACATGAAAAAGGACTTAAGCGATTGTATACTATAAGAACAAAGTAACTAAGTCGCTTTGCCCGTGGATTTGAGATAATGATGGCTACTGATGCGGAAATGCTCGTCTATTAGCCTATTAAAGAAGACATAAGTCTAGTAGTTAATGCACGTTCTCAATAACAACTCGTGTCGTACATTCAGTCTAATCGTTTTCATTTTGGACTTTATTTGCATTGAAGTGACAGCATTAATAGTTGTTTTGCTGTATCTAACTCATATCTGACGTATCTACAGATAAAAAGTCATTACTTGCTTTCCAGCTGAGAGGTCGTATTTTTTCCAATTTAAGAAAGTCGAGACTTCTGTAAATCTGCACAAGGGTGGACTTGCAGTCTTTATGATGTAAAAATTCAAGTTCTTTCGTTGGTATCTAAAGAACTTCATCTTTTGAGAATTGATAGGAAAATTGATAAATATGACTAAGAGCTTTCGGGCTGAACTGACTTACCCATTAATTGAGATACAATTCATACACATTTGCGACCGGAACGAGTTCATTAGAATATTTTTTCCCAATTATTATATTGTTTAGAAACCTGGCCTGGGCGGATTTAGCTGATTTTGGTTTTGAAATGTTTGTCGTAGTCCAGGGAAGGTTTAAACGGTGAAAATTTTAAAATAACTTAATAATCTAAATGTCACGTGTACAAAGTAGGGGGCACAGCTAGTAAGTTATTAAAGATTACATCACAAACTAGGCATTTTATTTTTACACAAGCACCTTTTCCTTAAATTCGACGAAAATAAGAGAAATATTATTTTCAGTATTTCAAAACTTTTCATTGATGGATGCCTCCTAACTATGCTGTGAACTAGGGTGGTTTTGTATAGCATAGCCTTCCTCGACAAATAGGGTAACCCATCTTAAAATATTTTCAATACTGTCCCAAAAAAATTATGGAATATATCGTTTTACACTATTCCTATTTACCACGTTCCTGGAGTTTTATTAACCTAATTCACTTAGCTACTTACTTACATATCTCATACAAACTACCCATTTAATTTACCTACATAGATATTGCTAAAGAAAAAATTATCGTGTTATCGCAACCTTTTTTAAAATTTAAATTCTAATAACTTTATTCATAAAACATGTTCTTATAAAAACAAACTCACTCACCAATAAAAAAATACAAACACGCGACCACTTTGCATTCCATTTTGTTCCACATAAAAGTTACGATCACTAAATGTACTGTTAATTCTAGTATTCTATTAAAGCTATACTTTAAAGTACATTAAAATATTGTTTAGGTGCGCGTGACTCGATAGTTTTGAGTGTACTGGTCCGAAGGATGCGCGTGCGATGACAGCAGTTAGTGGAATAATTCGTTCGACAAAAGAATGGGCGATACTTCGGATGGTCTTTTATTTTATGGTAACGGTAAAATACTTATACTCTTATGTCTAAGTAGTTGCAACCTACTTGATTTTGCTTAAATTTGTGATAAATGAGAAACAAAAATGACGTGAAAGTAGATGAAATCCCTCTTTGAAATGGTTAGTATGAGTATTTCATGTCAAAATTTGAATTCAATTGGCATAAAACATTTGAACTTTTAAAATGTACATGCACAAACAATTTTAACATTTTAATATATTTACAAAAGAATAGTCCTTCTATCGCGATAGTTTAAACCAGTTAAAAAAGCACTAACTAGTTACCAAATTCTTTACCAACGTCCAAAATACTAGAAAGTCACTATATATTTGCATTTGACGTAGGCAAAAGTATTTCAATTATACAATATCGAATCGAAAAACCCCCACGGCCATGCCATTGTTTTGTATATATTTGCATGTATTCATGTTGATTTTGTTCTGATTCCTGTCAAAATAAAATCGTTATTGGATTGCGTATGAAATGGGAATATCTTTATCAACATCATGGAGTCTTACGAATTGTTCCATGTCAAATGAATGTTTTAACACCTGTGGTAATCACATTACATAAATAAAGTGTGACTATATAAAAATATTTACCTGAATATTAAAAAATAAATTTTCAAATTGGTTGTCCAAACGAGCAAAGGGCGAAGCTTTTAACATAAGAGCCGCTGAGCCGATTTACTCGATGCCCTATAATTGAGCGAACGTACAGTAATCAAGCCGCTTCTGCTATGATTTTAGTTCTAATAGATTTTATTCACGCCATAACAAAACGCTTTAATACTCATCGATTTTAATTTTATCATTCAATTAAATTGATAAATGGCTACAATGAGGTATGTAGATCATTAAGTGGTTTTACCGTAACTATACAGAATCAAGAAAACAATTGTGATGTTGAAACCGTTTCTGTTCTTTGTATACAATTAGAATAGTTTTTTTTGGGACGTATACAATGACGAATAGTATTAGGTTTCGTAGAGTCAGAGCGTTTAGACGATAAACTTATTACTTAAGTTAACAATTGTTATTTATAAACAATATTTCTGTAAATAAGTATATTAACTCCGTAAACTAAAGAAAAACGAAAATTGCATTTTTTTTACTCAAACTTACTCTCGATGCGTCACTTTTAAGTAGTCAAGGATATTTTGGCCATCAAAAATTATTTTCTAATTAAAACAAATAAAAAATTGCAATTTTAATTTCAATTCTTTTTAATTTTGTAGCGTTATTAAATAAAATAAATAAATGTTTCGGACATCTAACACACAACGCCATCTAGTCCCAAGCTAAGGGTACTAGATAATTGATACAAATAAATATATACTTATTTTTTTGTAAATGCATACATATTATACATAGAAAACACCCGGAGTTTGGGTGTTTTTTATGTATAATATTTATAGATCATACAAATATTTGATCCGACCCGGGAATCGAACCCGAGACCTCATGATCAGCAGTCGCACACGCCAACCGCGAGACCATCGAGGCAGTCAATATTGATAATTGATTCCGTGTGGTGGCGCCTTAAGAATATAGAGTGACACCCTGCCTACTCATCCTATAGGTGTCGTAAGAGGCGACTAAAACAAACTACACAGAACAACATCACTGCTAAGAGAAGAAAATCTTGAAACAAACAATATACCAACCCGCCTTACCGTCGTGGTATAGTAGACCAATAACTCTCTTCTAAGGAGAGGCTTATGTTTACAGGGGACTGTTATAAGCTGTTCATAAATCGATCAATTACGTATGGTGACATAGATAGATACAGGTCAAGTAAACAACTAACTACAATAACTATAATACAATACAATTTAATTTTTGTACGAGTGACGCATGCGGGCGGTAATGTACAGGGTATTGAGTAAAGAAATACTGCACAGTACTGATATAACTCCTTTGTGTTAAATCCATACTTCCATACTAATGTTATCAATTCGAAAACAACTCTGTCTGTAATGATTTCACGGCTAAACCGCTGTACGGATTGCAATTAAATTGTAAAAAAAAAATGTCGATACTTTGATTCTTAATGAAGGACATAAGCTTCTCTATTACCGTGATAATCGATAGACAAGTGCGCAGCGCCAAAGCTAGTTGTAAATTGGAGAGGCCTATAACCAGCAGTGGACTGCGATAGGCTGATAATGAAGGTAACTTCTACAACTGTACTATTAGGATCGTTAGCGATCCTGACTGCTAAGCTAGAGGTTATGGATTCCATTTCCAACGACAAGCATTGGATAGTGAACTCAATGATTTGTCTTGTATTTGGGTATTTTGCTTATCTATAATTTTTATGTCTTTACAAATATCAGTTTTGCTAATGAAGAAATATGTGCTCCGGTTGATAGTCTGGGCTTTTAAAACGTAAGTGAGATAAAAACTACTCATACAGTCGCCGTAAAATGCAAAACGCAATTAATACAGTTTACATAAAATAATATATCAATTGAATAATCATGTACAAATACCAGTTCAAATATATATTGATTTGTTCCATGCAATTACTACACTTTGATAAACTTGCAATTTAAGCTGAGTACCAACAATCAACAAAAAAAGTTTTTTTTCAAAAATCATCACAAAATAGAATATTTAAATATTTCGGACATCAAACACACAACGCCATCTAGTCCCAAGCTAAGTAGAGCTTGTGTTATGGGTACTAGACAACTGATACAAATACATACATACTTTTTTATTTATAAATACATACAAATCATACATAGAAAACACTCAAACTCCGAAACAAATATTTGCAGATCATACAAACATTTGGTCCGACCCGGGAATTGAACCCGAGACCTTAAGCATAGCAGTCGCATACGCTACCACTGCGCTACCGAGGCAGTTTTATATAAAAATAACCCGACTACGTAAAAACTTTTAATAAAATTTATATAGCTTGTGTCAACCAGGCTATTATTAGCAATCTATTGACATTTCATTCATTAAAATCAGTTCAGTTGTTCAGGCCTTAAAGTAGAATTTACAAAAATTTAGACGGAGAGCTGATGACGAATTCTAAGAAGGTTCTTAAGGCAAGCTGAAATTGCGAAAAATTACAATCGGCAATAAAACGGCGTATCCAGTCCTGGGAGTCCTTCATTCTTTCACTACTACCCAGCATAATTATGACAATTGCAAAAAAAACTTAAAAAACATATGTTTTAGGCAACTTGAATTTTATTTTATCTTTGAATTTATATATGTAGAATTGAAAAAATCCTATACGTTTATGTCGGTTATTCAGTATAGCCAGACGACTTAAAAATAACTTTTTTTAAATTCCCAAAAAATATTTTTTAGGCAATCTGAAATTTATATCACTTATTTATTAAGTAATTTCAATAATACCTGCTAATCGCCAGACGATTTTGTCAATTATAAACAGTTCCCAGACGTTAATGAAGTTTGTAAAAAGTGCGATAAAAAAGTCTTACGCGCAGCAGATTTTGCTTAGAACTTTTATAACATTGAATTTTGTTTGTAAGGTATTATTATTTTATTTTAAATTATAATGTAAGGAAGTTATTACAAGTAAAATTTTAACTGAATAAAAAACCGACTTCAAGAACGACTAAATCGATCGAGTTTTCTTGGATGCCATCATCAGATCTTAGTGTCCTTATCATGGTACCACCGTTGAGATACCTCCTTTCTATTAAAAAAAGAATCATCAAAATTGGTTCATAAACGACGAAGTCATCAGTGAACACACTTTAAATATATTTTTAAATATATATATACGGTCGAATTGAGAACCTCCTCCTTTTTTGAAGTCGATTAAAAAAGTACTTAACAACTTTAAGTATTACTTTTATTTAACACTTTGCCGTACAAGCAAAAATGTCACTATTATTAAAAGATTTCATTTAATATATAGTCCATTCGATTAGATAATGTCGGTGAACCCGCACGCAATTGTGGTTATTGTTGTGAAATACGAATATATTAATTCATACAACGGCGTAAACTGACAAATCATACTTGCTTGTGGGCGTGCGCCCAGGCGGGCCCTTTGATTTTGATAGCTCTTCTGGTATATTCGTAGATCTTCGATCTACAAACCACTAACTGCAATTTTGAGGTGATCAATGTAAGGGATTCCTGCCGCATTCTTGAGCCTTCCACTTTACCTTTCTCTCTACCTCTATGACATATTGTTTATCAAACACATACTCTCTATTTCTACAAAGAAGATTTATAATCAAGCAAAACAGTATACAACCTTCATAAATACTTTTTCCGTGTTCGGTAAAGTATTACAGCCCTCGGCAGTTACTTTAACCGCTTGCGTTGTTTAAAAAGCTCGGGACCCTCATAAGAATCGGATTAATTACATGGAAAAGGGGGAAAAGTTGTTAATCAATAAGTAATAAAATTCTGAAGTTCTATGGTGTTTGAATAGCATCGCAAAGTTTTAATCGACCTCTTTATTAAGTTTTATTTTTTGTGATTTCTTTTTGAATGTCTTGTAATTGTCTTGTCGTCTTTAACATCTTAAGTTTCTTCGTTTGAGAGATGATATACCATTATTATTGGGATGAATTTTGTGTTTAGATTGTTAGTAATTACATTGTAAAGTTATGTACTTTGGGATTATTTTATTTTATTCATTAGGTACAGAAACAGACAAAAACCAAAGCCAAACAAATTGTACAGTTGTACATTTGTTAGTTTTCTATTAACGTTTGTAGAATGAAACTTGGCCAGAGGCTGGTATTTCGTCTTATCCTTCACTGTTTCTTCTCATATACATATTGTAACTGAATGACTGGGTTTGATATTGTTTTATTTTTCATAAATTTTCTTAAAACGAATCCTAGCTAGATCGATTTATAGTCCTCGAAATCTTCTGCATACAAAATTCATGAAACCGTTGGAGCCGTTTCCGATATTCAGATTGTATATATAGGTATACCTATACAAGAAATGCTCACTTAAAGGTTTTTTCTAAGAAAATTAAATGTTTTAGATAAATGAACATTGAATATATATTGTTATAAAATGATAGCGCGGGAGTTACAAATTGAACTTCGAAGTGATATGCAATCAAAGGAGTCATTCGCAATTTGCAACAAAAAACTGTACTTCAATGTATCCTCGATATCCTGATAGTTAATCCTGGCTTACGAAGAGCGACAAAGAATTAAGAAAGCTATTAGTGGGGACACTCAAATATGCAATTTATCCTCATTAAAATAATGTCGTCGACGGCATTAATCACTGCGGTCCATTAGTAACGGAATTGCTATGAACATTTTAATTTTAAACTTAAGTACACCAGTTTTTCGTTTTGGACATTCACGTTTTGAACAGGTGCTTAAGTAGCGATTATGTTTATTGAGCGTGGTACTGAGTGGATGTTTGTGAAGACGGTGTAAAGTTTGTGAGTACTTGTATAAATAAATACTAATGAAAGTAATTTAAAACGATAATATGGTGTTAATATACGTCGTAAGTAATCTTTGTTACCAATGAACACTACTTTGACTGCCCTGGTGGTACAGTGGTAGCTTATGCGACTGCTGTACTTGAGGTGTCAGGTTCGATTCCCGGGTCGGACAAAATGTGGTATGAGCTACATATATTAGTTTCGGTACTTGGTTGTTTTTAAGAACAATATTTGTATTTGAAAAAAAAAGTATATTTGTTTTTATGTCACTTGTCGAGGACTAGATGGCGTTGTGTGTTAATTACCCAAAAAAAAAACATCTACACTATCATTAATGGTTATATTATCCAATATTAATATATGTAATTTCTTTATTCATTTCTCCTCACCAAACAAGACATTATGATTCAGAAAAATGAGTACCACTTAATTATTTATTTTATTTATTTATTTTATTTATTATTTACACTTTAAAAACAACTATCATTACAGGCGTAGCCCAATGCGACAGTGTTATACAATCCATCAATCTATTTTACAATCTGCTTACTGTAACAAATTATTTTTAATGCTATCATTGTGAATTCACTCAGTGATGAATAAAATACGTTAAAACAATAAACAATACATTTGTAGTCTAGTATATGCGGGGAGCTGGTAAATAATTATTGAAGGTATAGATGGTAATTGTGTTACAGATCACCAGGGCAGTAGTAGTATATGTCTGTTTATGGGTTGATAGCTCTTCAAGGGATACATTCATTTTCGTTTCCTTTAGCTATAATTCAGTTGTCATTTTAATTTTTCAGTAATCATATTAACAATCATATTAGTAGTCTTTTAAGGTTTTTTTATAATCACTTACAAGTGAAAACATAGAAGCCAAAATCGCCTTCTACACTTCTTATGATGCGTCCCGAAGATTACCGTGTAATAGGCATTTAGGGACTTTCATAAATCCAATTTCAAACAACAGATCACATGCAAAACTCAATTTATTCCCCGCGGACAACATGTGAAATAAAAAATGAAACGCCGGCAAGGGGATGAAGCGGTATGAACCCAGTAGTAATCCCCCAACAGTGTAACGTTCGTTAGGTTTAATGAACGCAGATTTACGTAAATGTTTTTAAGCTGCTCCATTCAAACTGACCTTAAGCTTCTTACCATGAAACAAAAATGTGCATTAACATCTTTATGACCGTACGCCGAATTTTCGGTTACAGAAATATTAACGAACTGTAATGCTTTGTTTTATAAAAGTGTTCAGTAATCTATTGTACGTCTGAAACAATATTTTTTTTTTTGTAATGTAATGCTACCATTATTCCTGTTGCATTTCCTATTTTCTTTGGTAACAAATAGTTTTTTTAAGCCCAATATTTTAGCAAGGAAAATTTGGCTTTGATTACAATATTTCTGAAGTAAAGCAAATTCCAACAGTGGACGTCTTACGGCTGAAATGATGATGACGATGAAAGTAAATTGGTTATAGAAGGAATCCGGTAATAATAATCCAGTTTTATTTAGTAAATTTACTAAAATGTGAAAATGAACCTCTTAAAGGTGAACCGATCAGTAGGGAATTATATATTTTGCAAAGAATTACCAGTCTCCTTATGATTCTATCAAAATACCTTTACCAAGTCTAGTTCATCGGAATCGTCAAATCAATTACTTTAGGCAATCTAGGCAAAGGGATCTATCATACAATTCCTCTCTTGACTCCGAGATCAAAAGATATCAAATTATAAAATTGACATGTTATATACAAGTTAAACTTCTAAAATCCTTCTGAATATAATAGTTGATTGTTATTGATAATATACACAAGTCGTCTCTTAAGCGAAATAATTGTTGAATTTTTATTTTGCTTTGCTTTTAATTTACAATCAAACAGTTTCTTCAATCATTACAGTTTATCTCCTTATTGTTAAAATAATCTTGTATTTCCAGCATTATTACAAACATTGGTGACGCTATTGGACAAATATAAAACTATTAAATCTGTTTTCTAAATCTTTTTACGTATACAAACACGCGTTTGTTTTTTATGTAGTACTATCTGAACCCCGCAGTGTTAGCTGCGGTTATTGTCGTACTGCGAGTAACGCCGCGGCGCAATGCTAGTCTAAAAAAAGTGGACCAAGTTACTCCCTATATCATCAGCTGCCTATCAGTGAAAGTCCCGTCCCGAAGAAACAGACAGAAATACCGACAGACAGACAGACAAAAATTGTGACAAAATACTTTTTCGTACCGTGTATACATACAAATACATTAAGTAAAAATCGGTTGTTTTAATATTACAAACATACACTACATTTTTATTTATTTGTATACATGTTATTAACTTAGTTAAATACATTATTTCTATTGAAAATTTTTAAATGTAGCCTATTCCTACCAGAGAAAAAATAGAAGTGCTTTGAAATATGCTTAAATTTTGTGAAAATCCCTCAACCCTAAATAATATAAACTTTATCATTGATGGTGTAATTGCATGTTCTTATAACCACATTCTAGAATGAGGTATTCATTATATTGAGGGACTAGCTTCTGAATCTGAAAGAGAATGGAGAACGGGAAGTTATTAGGATGTCAAAGCTTCAGAGACCTGTGGCTTTAGAGCTAATCTCCTCGAGGAACGCATTGCAGTTAAGTGCTAACTGGAAGTGACAATGTGTCTGTTAAACAAGATAAGTCATATAATTTATTTGTAAACAGCAAGATATTATCATCAGATAAGTAGATCCGTGATTTGATTAGAAGAAATACTGGTAGTATAATAGATTGCCTGTGCCAAATAATTCACCACCATGTGTTGTGTTGTTTTGTTCCTACGCATCGCAGCCGTACCCTTTTACTTTTGTGAATACCATAGAAATATAGTTTTTCCAATCCCTCTAGTATGTTACAAAATTTAAACTTATAATCAAACACAAATTTCTTTATTTTTGAATCTTTTTGAATTGATAATTTTAAACTTCTTGATAAAATAAGAATAGTTTGAAAAATACAAACTGACTACGTAAAAAATTTTGATAAAATGTATATAAATTATATCCCTCGGGCCATTATTATAAATTTATTGACACATCATTCATTAAAATCGGTTCAGTAGTTTGGGTGCTACAGTGGAATATACATAGCCTGCGAAAACAATTACACTTCCCTTTGGCTTCGCCGTAGTCGGGTAAAAAAAAGAATTAGAAGATTATTACGAGATCTTCACATAAAATTAGATCTATTATCACTCGAGGCCTCATCTAGCAGTTCTTAAATCCTTGTAACTTATACATACGTCCCACAAAGATTTTCAATCGAGGTCGGATTTCCTTAGACTGGCGCATGATAAATCTATTTTACCTTTTGCATAGATCGCGATGGAAATTGAGATGTCTATGCAATGAACGGCTTCAGACCACATCTCGATTTGTCTGTATGTAAGTTCTTTTGTGGCTTTGACTAAGAACGTTTCATGAGAGACATACTTTGTAGTATTATATTGTATTTGAAATATTTATGAGAGTCAGAGGACAACTTCAGACCTTTATCAAAATATTGTTTGCATCGTAAGGACCATAATACTGATAAGGATCTCTTTTAAGAAATGTCTATGCATCAGTATTATTTATAGCTTTCATTGAGCTGTAAAAACAAATTAATAGTTTAAATACTTTTTAACAACATTAATTAACAAGTATGTAAATGAGAAGCAAATCGGTTCATTGTCTCTTATCGTAGAATAGGATCAAGTCGGAAATTCACTTTTTAATAGTAACTCGTGGCAATTAATACATATCAAACAAGTTTTAAAACAAAATATTCAAACACTTTTGCAGTAATCTTGAACTGGGTTATATCGCTAGTATAAAACATAAATGTTTAAGTGTGAAATTAATTTTGTAAGTTGATGAGCTGTGGCTTCGATTTCCACAAAGGATAAATACATGTATGATGGGCACAAGCATTTGTTCCGTGTCAGGATGCATTTTATCCATAAAATAAAACATAGCATAACATAACATAACTTTACTTTTTAAAATAAACCTAATACAACACTGGATAGACTTTTTGTAAGTAACTTAGATTATTCAAATTTAGATTGATTCCACTATGATTGATTGACTATGATTGATTGATGACAGATTATTAGTAATATAATATCTTTCTACTAGTAGTATAATAATAAGTATCTACAATAAATATACCTACTTATGTTACTAGCTGTCTGTTATCATAGTTTAGTATAGCCTACCTACTTTCATGCAGAAGGACATGTTTTGATACTTTAGAGAAGGAATATACTTTTTCTTTTTGTGGATAATTTCGATGTTGAAAAAAGAATAAGGACTAATATGTTTTATAGACCAGTTCCGCTGAAGTACGTGTTCAATTCTTTTGTACTTAAAGATTCAGGACGCGACGTTCCATTGTGACAACACAAAGCTTACCTACTTGTTGCTAGAACGTTACCCGAAATAGACAATCATTGTCAATTGTTAGTAAATACTTTTTCATAAAACGAACGTGTGTCGCGTCTTTTGTTATAAATTCAGATAACATATGCTACATTTTACTATATTAGGTTTCTTTATTATTACATTAGAGTATTTGTTATACTCGTATAAAATGTGATTTTTATGTTACATCTTATATACAAATACTTCTTACGTAATAAGCGTGAACCCTAGAAGAGTTTTAGATTTAGCAGTTGAATCGATTTCTAGATTTCTTTAACAGGTATTTACGTGGAAAAGAATTTATGAAGACAAAGAAGTTTATATATTTTGTAGTGAAAACTGCAGTATCATAGTAACTCCCACAATACTGACCTTAGATTGCCTCGGTGGCGAAATGGTAGCGTATGCGGCTGCTGTGTTCCAAGTCTCGGGTTCCATTCCCGAGTCGGTCCAAATGTTTGTATGCTGATTAAATATTTGTTTCGCACTTTGAGTGTTTTTAATGTTTAATATGTAAATTATACAAAAACGTATTTTTTTGTGGTAAGGTGCCTGTAATACAGGCTCGGCTTAGTTTGAGACTAGATGGAGTTTATGTGTTTAAATGTCCGAATTCCGAATAGGTATATTAATTTATATAATTAATATACTGATGGAAAGTATCTAATACATGCATTTTCCTAGGTGTTTTAATAAGAAATAAAGGTATTTGATAATCTATACTAAAATATAAAGCTGAAGAGTTTGTTTGGTTGAGCGCGCTCATCTCAGGAAATACTGGTCCGATTTGAAAATAGGTTGCATGGGTCAGCTAGTAATAAATGTAACGAAAAACATATATAAATATATCTTTTTCGTTATATTCATTAGCATATAATACAATTAATTAAAAACTAATTGCACCGACAACTACCACTGTCTCTCTTATACATTTTAAACCATCCTAAGGCTGCCTGGAATAAATAGATTGCTTTTGGCAATAAGGCCGCCCTTTGTACACTACATCTCACATTTCATGTACTCTTGTAACTATGTAATATTATGGTGTACAAATAAAGAGTTTCCTATCTATTCAAGAACAGGCGCGACAGTTTGATAAGGCTTTTAGTAAATAATTGTAGATATAAGACGTACAAGCACTTGGCTTCTAAATCTATTTATTTACAAAAGAATAACAGTAATAAAGTAGTACTATAAGCATAATAAGATGAGAAGCATAAAAAAATATTGTTTTCCTTAAAAAAAAGGTATGAAAAATCAAACGTAACCACATACCATAGTTACAGTTCCTCAATAGAAAGGTGATAAGTATTAACAGAACAATACTACCTTCCAAATCTCTAGTTCACAAACATTTATGCATGAATTAATAATAATTATCAAACAACTGGCAGCCAAAGGTGTCAGATTAGCATACCTTCCCTTAATCCAATTCACCTGATGTACTTACGGGCAGAATTTAAATTTGTTCCACTCAACCGGTCTGGTACCGAGTATCTTTCGTATTCGATTGTCGGAGACTTACTGTAAGCTGTAAGCTTCTTACTTGAGTAAGGAGATTTTGGAACAGGATCCCCTCTGCGAGCGAACTTTGTAGCATTAAAAAAATTAAACGGAATATATTTTTTGTTTTCAGTGTGTCGGGTTATAAACTCCTTGAGTAAGGATGCCATCAAGATATTGAGAAATGTTTGGTTAAGTAGGTTTTCGAGGAATTTTGTGAATTATTTTCTGTAAAATCTTTGCGGGTAGAATGATGAAATTTTGTTTTTGTTCCGGATTCATTTAAAAAAAAAGATGTTACTAATTGGAGTAATTTAGTGTAAGATTTTAAAGTTTCTGTAATATTTTGAAACCATGTTGAAGGAAAATAACACCCGTTCATCGATAGTAATGTATGCTTAGAAGAGAACGCTACGAAAGAGAATCTAAATTTTAAATTGGAACACACAGCTAGCTGAGGTCGGTGGTATGTTAGGATCTTCCCTATTGACTAGGACATAAAGGAAAATTTGGTATATGTAAGTTTTTTGGAAAGAAGTGAAACTAGAGCCTCAGAAGGTGTTAAGTATTTCTTTCATTACTTTCATAGTTTTCTTTTCATTGAATTACCTCCACTCCCCAAGGGAAGGTAGGACTCAAAAGGTGGCAACACAGTTATGTTTCTCGAGTTGCATGCGTGCATGGGTGGCGGAGTCACTTACTATCTGGTGATCCATGGGCTCGTTAGCCCCGATTCGATTCGATTTTATTTGGAAAACTAACAGTGGTATCTTATAACATATTAACTTCTAATTGAATTGCTATAACCCATTTACACGTTTTTACATTTAGATAGTCAGTGCTTGATCTTTTTCATAGAAAGTAATTGTACTTATCAATAAAAACACAAGAATAAAAGAACGAAGAAAAAAGTATGTAATGATAAAAGTAATATACCTACTACAAGTTGAATTTGGTCAAAGTTTACAAGTTTAAAGTTTTCCTGCAATGGAAAAATGTTAATTTAGTCATTTGTACTTCTATTGTTAAATAATTGTACACAAAAATCTTATTTACATTTTGGTCCATAACAAGATTCTTCATTGTCATTTCTATTCTGTTACAAATTTGTGTGAAACTGACGTAAATCTTGTAGTAATCATTGTATTCAAATATAATTCCTTTCAACATTTGTTTACGATTTCTATTCAATTTTCAAAAATACTGTACTTGATTGAAATTTTGATAACTTTTCAAAAGCCTTTGCAAATGAATCGCTCGTCGGTCTTAAGAAATACAAATACATATTCAAGACATATTTATCTTAATGAACCCTCTTCTGTTTGTAGTAAACAGTGAAAGATGGCTTTAAAGCTTGATAAATACAAAATGAAATAATTGAGAATTATTGTATTCATAATAATTTTAAGTTATCTCCTTTAAAAGCCCAATTGTTAATTCCACGATTCTGGAGTTCAAATATTACGAAAAACCGCAAACTGGAAAACCCATTCACGAACGCTGTTTATCTCTATTTTTCAAGATAAAATAATAAAGTGAAACGTACAAATGAAGCTCTGGGTGCCGATAAAACGAACAAAAGTAAAAGCCGCCTTAATTTTCCGGTTTGAGGGCAAGCCCTTTCGGACGCGAAGAATGAGCCTTCTTTCTTCACGATTCACACTTTCACAGACTTTCACGTCTCATGGACTTCTTTGACCAACACTACAGTGATTTATCCTCGAAGAGTGGAGAATAAATTCGTGCAGATTAAGTCGTGGACGCTTTTTATATGTTTTTGTTGAATAGTTACAAAGAAACTACGATAAATGTTTAGTATTTTTGTAGGAAATTTCGGAAGCGAATTCTTTTGAGACGGATTAGGGTTTAGTTGATCGAGCTTTGTGTGGGTCATCGTGTGTTATACGTATTACTTACTTTTATATTTATGTTTTTATGCTACATAAACTTAAAAAAACTACAAAAAATGTTAACATTAAAGCAATAATGGTTGATCCTAATTCTAACTTATTATATTAAACCTAAAACCCGACTACTTAAAGGCTTTTCATATAATTTATGTAGCCTATGTCACTTAGGCCAATATTACAAGTCTGATGACATCTCACTCATCAAAATTGGTTCAGGATTATAAGCGGTAAGGTAGAACATACAAACATACATAGGTAGTGTCATCCATCTTCTTGGTTTCGCCATAGTTGGGTACAAAAGAACGCTCATTAATCGTAATTTATAGATGCATGACTTTAACTTGTTTACTTAGAATACATTCAAAAAGGCTTGTTTCAACGTTATTAGAAACGTGATGGTTCAAGTGATTGCAAGAATAAAAGTAAAAGCTCAATAGACATTTACTATCATTGATTTCAAATAAAAAAAAGAAAATCAATACCAAGAATATAAACAAGGTGATGATGCAAAAAAGAGAATATTCACGAATTAAGTTTTTGCTGATTTTAATCTACAAATTATACGCATATTTTTAACAATTTATTTTTCAAAATATTCTGATAAATGGAAACAAGTAAAACAATTTATTCTCTCCCTTACTTTGCTAGAAATTGGACATAAAAGATTATCCATATGATCAAAGAGAAAGACAAGATATGCGATCCCCTTGAAAGGTGAAATAAATGAAATTAAAAACGATTTTGGACACGCTTAACTTTTATGTAAAAACATAAGGTGATGTAATACTCAATTTTGTAAAGGTATGCACTTTATTTTACATACATCACAAACATTTTGCGGCAGTTTTTAACTTTTGAGTAAATAGTAGCTAGCAAACTAATACTTTCAGATTAAATTATTTCTAAATATTTTAACAATCAATATTTAAAGAAATTATCAGACACTAGAAGATAGGATGAAATTATAAAGGTAACACATGCTTTTATGTACGAGCCTAACAGAGTGACTCTAATCTGCCTTTTTTCTGATGGAAAGCATGAGCATTATCCAAAAGTGGTGGCCACTAATACTCATCTTGAATGCAGACAATGCAACAATACAGCAAGGTGATCCACACTATGGCAGCCAAGTGATGCTTCTGCATCATTGGGCTTTCGGTCTTGCTCTCACTAACAAAACATGATAGCACGAAACTTGTCATTTTAGGTTGATCTTCCGTGAGAGGGTTAGTAACCGGCCCGTGTGTTCTGAAGTCAGTGTGGTTCTACTGCCTTGAAAAATAAAACCTGTCTGTATAAAAACTTGCCGTAACTGGGTTAATATATTGTAAGTACACTGTATTCATAAGAAATAATAGTAATAATAAATCTCTTTATTATACACCAGCTTATAAAAAATATAGGGTAAACCTTATCGCTGCAAGGCAATATCTTACAGGCAACCATGGGATGGAAAGAAGAGTAGGGATGAAAAAGTATATGGTAGTGCCTGGTATATTATTGGTGGAAAGAAAAGTAAAATAGAGTTTATACATTACATAGATAGAGAAATTAAAGATACTACTGTAGAGAAATTTATGATGTTCATTCATGATCATAAATATTTATAACCTTTACCACACATTTCCTTACTTTCGCTACTACTATTATAATTAATACTATTTACTAATATAATTCATTAAAATATTTACTTAGAGTGGCTGTAATTTTTTCAAATTGGCACTGTTTACAAATTAAAAATACATTACAGAGATTAAAATGGGGCAAATAATAAGCTGCAAATATTCAGCCTAGTAAATCAAATCTTGTTATGGGCTTATTTATGTCAGTATTATCATAATATGGTAAAAACACACGGGTAGTATTAGAAACCTTAAGATATTCCGTGCCAGTTTTAAACATGGTTCATCTGAAGTTTTCATCCCGGTCCTCTCCCGGGGCAAGAAGCACGAACTTTAACTTACAAAGATCTCATTACGACGCTTTGTTCGTTACAATATTCTGTCTACGTGATGTGTTGAGTTGGCAAGTTGAGAGTTGCGGGTGATGGCGTATGTCTTGTAACAAATTTACGTAAAATGATAAATAATTCTGTGTACAGTTGGAAGGAAAAATATATATTGCTTTGTTTTTTTTTAATAAAATAATAAATAGTTTTGCAATTGGGATCAAAGTTTGACGGAATCGACTGATTGACGAAATGAATATGGAAATTTTCTTCTCTTCCAAATTGTTGAGAAAAGTGTCACCCTTATTTTGATTAAAATTTGAATATAAGCTTTATTTTTTATGATGGTGGGTATATGTTTGCTAAAAGATTGTATATACTACAAAAAGTATATTAATCAATCTTGACGTTATCTAGAAGAGATTGACTTAATGTATAAGATCCCATTTTATGAAATATCGATAAACTTCATGTCTAATGTTTGTTTAATTGTATATAGACTGTTCCATTAAATCTTATAATTATTCTCTAATAAACTAGACTCTCTAATACACTAGGGATTCCGTAAACGAATTTCATTAGTTGTAACGAGAAAGGTAGACTAGTAATAATAAAGATCTTTAAATATTATAACAGTGCACGATAGCTACGTTTTAATGGTGCACAGGTAAGCTAGTAACCCAATTTCTGTGTTCGTTACTATATTCCATTGTCTGATAAAGTGCGGTTCTAAATAACACTGTTTTGTTTTTTTTACCATCAGTTTTATTTATCTGGTTGCACACATATTTGTGCATTATAATATATGTCTCTCGCACGCGGAGTCACTACGCTGAAGCGGGAATTGACCGATCATGTTCGAATTCAATCCAAAATTTCAAATCCAGCCGAAATTTTGATTTCACACTGTCTTTGATTAACTTTTGATTAATGAACTGCACCATGAAAATGAACAATGATGAACTTTGTTTAGCTAGTAAGATGTCTGATGAACATTTGTTGGATAGGACTTTTAGATAAATAAGCTAATGGGTAGCTGTTGAAAAGTTGCACAAAAAATCTCATTACCAGACAAAAGTTAATCAAAACCAACAAAAAACAGAACCTTACAACGCTCTCGTGTCAATCAACCATTAAGGGTTAACACGTATAACTGGCATTATTTTACCCGGCAAAAACATTAAATGAAAATGTTACTGCGAACTGGGGGGCGTGCCGCAATAAATCGGTGGTGACTGTACAATCGCAACGACAAGTCGTAAGTCTACGTATGCGTGAAGAGATTATTGCTTTGTTATTAATTTGTCACGTTGATGTGTTCAAGCGAATTTATAATTATGGCGTCATAAAACGCCTTGAAAATTATAATGCACGTTATTTAAGAAAAAATACACTTTCTCATGATAAGTCTTATTATTATTGTTTATTAAAACTTTTGTCTAAAAGTTGTCTTCAAACTTAAAGTAAAAACAGAACTTTTTAAAACTACATTTACATGCACTGAATATTTATATAGTTCGGCTTCGTAATATCTAGCATAGAACTGTATTTCTATAATATCTTACATGCATAAATAATATTATTAAATGGGTAAATTATTGTCAAGTTTAGCTTCCTAAGTTATATCGAGGTATTCACTCGTGTATGTATAGATACACGAGAGAACATTCGGGAAGTTACAACAAAATACGTCCATGTCATCATAAACCCACGAAGAGGTACACTAGGGAGAACATTTCAGGCAAATACATTACTTACTCTAATAACTATCTATTACGGGTTGGGTCGTGCACTTATTAATATATTAATATAGTGAAAATTAGGCAGATATTCATTTGAAAGTATTTTTCGTAATTTATGTTACTTTGAATACTTTATTCTAGTACTAGTTGTTGCCCGCGGCTCCGCCCGCGTGTGTGTCGGTTATCGTTGCAAATATTAGCCTATGTGTTATTCTGATGTATAAGCTATATTACTGTAAAGTTTCATCCAAATCCGTTCAGTAGTTTTTGCGTGAAAGAGTAACAAACATCCATCCAAACATCCATTCATCCTTACAAACTTTCGCATTTATATTAGTTGGATATTAGTAGGATGAACTAGTACAAAGAATTTGAAGTGAAAAGATCAAATAATATCACAAGATTTAGATGAAAATAAATGTTCCGCTTTGCTAAGGAGGGAAGTGAACATATTATATTTCTAACTATTATATTTGTAAGTTTTTTTTTCTGATTAATTTCGTTGCGGGTTCAAGACAGTTTAATTTTTCCTGGGACTTCCCGAGTGTCATAACTCGATGTGTTCGTGGGTCACAGCTGTATACATGTCACACCTGGTATAGTATACAGGAGTTTCAGTATTGTGCGTGTGAGCGGTATAAGTTATACTTTTTTGGAATGGGGCAATCGAGCAGATGTATTACCAGCCATCGCGGTGTACATACACCCGCAACACCAGAGGCATCACGAGTGCGTTGCAGGCCTTTGGGGGACAGGGAGGGGGATGGGGGAGGATGGGGTGAGGGGTTGGGTTCATACATAGTTGGGCAAAGCCTGTGTCACTCTATATAAATTTACTAGCTGACCCACGCAACCTCGTTTGCGCCTTATATTGCCCGTAGCGTGAAAATGTCCCCCGTTTTTTAAACATTCTTCATTGTTGCTCCGCTCCTATTAGTAGTAGCGTGATGATATATACCCTATAGCCTTTCTCGATAAATAGGCTATCTAACACTGAAAGAATTTTTCAAATCAGCGGTTCCTGAGATTAGCGTGTTCAAACAAACAAACAAACAAACTCTTCAGCTTTATATATTAGTATAGATAGATGTGCTTATCGCTGTATTTCTTTTTGTCCCGCTAAATATTTATATAGATTGCCGCGGTAGATGAAATCCTATGTTTTAATTGTATCTACGCTTTGCTTAACTTCCTATCTGTTGTGCTTCTTTCTTCCTTCTGACTTCTGTGTTCCGTATGTGTTATTATAAATATATTTGTAAAACTGTGGACTATATTATTGAAGACTTGCAGTAACATGGATAAATTGGTGAGTGAACAATATATATTTTCACAATCACACCTCCCCAAACAGTTTTAAACCGATTTTTCAAAGTCCTAAAAGTCCCAAAAAAATGACGTCACTACATATTATAAAGCAAAGTCCTCCGCTGCGTCTGTCTGTTTTTCGCAATGAACTCAAAAGCTACTGCAGGATTTTTATGCGATTTTTACTAATTAATATACTGATTCTTGAGGATGGTCTCCGCATATTATTTGTTATATTTTTGTGTATATTGATTTAAATATTACGATGTTTGTTGAAGACATTGAAAAAAATTAAGCCGCACCTCTTCTCAGAGTAACATGGGGCCTATGTTATATTTTCCATAATTAACCTGTGTAAAGCCGTGGCGGGTTGCTACATTATACAATAAAAATTATATACCAAAAAAAAACCTGCTGGTCCGATTTGAAAAATTCTTTCAGTGTTGGATAACACATTTATCAAGGAAGGCTATAGGCTATATATCATCACGCTAAGACAAATAGGAGTGGAGCACCAATGGAAAATGATTCAAAAACGGGGGAAAATTATCACGCCGTTGCAATAGGAGACGCAAACGAGGTTGCGTGGGTCGGCTACGGCTAGTATATAAATAAAATGAACATATAATCCATTCCGAGTAATTCTTAGGTTATCATCAGCTTGCTCTTTTTAAATACGATTTTTAATTCTAACTCTATGGAAGTATATTTAAAATTAATTATCCGTTTGTAGTTATATCGTCCACATAAAAGTCATTTCGCCATCTCCTTCTTCAAGCAAATTATGTATAAGAGGAGAGGGCGGAGTGACGCCAGGTGAGTTTCTAAATGTTCTAGGCTGCTCAGGGTCAGAGGTCACTGAACGACCTTCGACCTCAAGAATCGCAGGCTAGGGGTAATCGGTGAGTTTAGCCGCGAAGAATAAGGCTGTGGGCGCATACCTTACAATACATAATAAATAGTGTGTTTCACCATACTTTATTGTCCACGTTGGCATTAGGTATGGTGACAACCAGTCTCATGCTTTCCATCAGGCACAGTAGAGTCATTTTCGCAGCCAATAGTAAAAAAATATTTGTTTTATCCATTCTACAAACGCAAAAGTTAGTAGAAAACTAACACATGTATAGGAATGACGTCATCTCAAGAAAAAGTCACGTGGTTTAAACCAATATTAGCCAAAATACTACCGGAGAATAGATAGATTAAAAAATTGATCGATTGCAGATGGCTGGCAAAGAATCGATGCGAAGCACTTACATCGTGTTTTAAACGCTAACCTTATCACTATCATTTAAGCTTTAATAAGAATCAAACCAAACTCTGAAAATATTTAGATCAAAGACGAAAGCCCACAATTACAGGGTCCAAACACGAACTAAAATACTTTAAAAAGTTATATGGAACGGGAAACGCTACATGTCGTGCTAATAACTTACAATAACACTACCTTCTACTTTACAAAACTTAATTCTAAAACTTAACCTATAAAAACAACAGTTAATTGAAAACACGAAATGTACACACACACAGTCACACAAAATTTGACACACACGAACACACACACTAACTCCACAACACAGCATTTCATTAAAAGAAAAGTCTTGTAAATAAATAACACATTATCGCCGACAATTACAACGTTGTTGCGTGTGTGAATTAAATTGCGTAATGTTATTCAAATAAGGACCGTTACCGCCTTATGGCTTTACACAATATGCTACAATAAGCGGTATCAATATTTGCTTTCACTTTCAGGACGTTTAAAGGTAAAATTTGTCTTTTTTACTGCGGGAAGAAAAAACAGTCCTTTGTTAGAGAATACACATATAAATTCTGTATACCGTATATATTTATAAATGCTTTGTAAGTTTATTTATGTGAGTTTATTATTGTAGTGAAAATTGCACGTGTTGATAACATACGTGATATAAAAGAAGGAGTTAGTCGGATTAAAGTAAATCAGAACATACAGCTTAGAGAATAAATCCAGGACGCGTTTAATTGTGGGTAGTATAAAGGTATTAAAATTCTCAGACATAAAGAAAGTTAGATAACTGAAGTAAATTGATTTTAATCTATTAACCATTCATTGTCCATCTATCTTCGAGATTGTTAGGTATATTTACGTGACCTAAATTCAATGCTATTGTTAAATGTGTTAGGACATGTTTGTTTTCTCTCCGTGTTTGAGAAGAATAGATCTGTGGGAATGAGGAGAACATGTTAAAAAGTATGCAATGTTCTAAAGAATTATCCTACTTATTTCAAAATTTATTATACTTTAGTGAAAATACTATTGAAATGATCAATTTGTAACATTACGTCAGAGGTACATATTTTGCAGAAAAAAACACTATTTCACTATTTCACATGATAGAAAAAATATAATGATAATGAAAGGAAGCCACATCTAGAAATAAATTTACAATAAACCAACTAGACTCTTCATGTTTAAGAAGTTTACCTTATAGTCATAACAATTATGAAGAAAGATTACGAATGAATGTAAAAGCGGCACAAACGGCATATAAATTTAAAGTTTCAAATGTCTTTTCATTTAAGTTTACAGTCAGAGAAGCACTTCAAAGAACTTAATAAATATAATATAATGACAAAACTTCAATACAGGAATTATTTACATGCTTACATCACATTATCTCAGTGAATTTGGAGTACACAGAATACAGAGGACTTTAAATTGAATTTGGAATACACAATTATAATATAAGAAACTTATATAAAGCCTTTCAAGTGTACCGCACGCGTGTGTGTTTATTAAATGTTAAACCAGCCTGCTGCATTAGTAAAATACACAGTCCAGAATTGGAATTTCGAATGCCATTTACCAAATCCCTTACACACTAATTGCATGAGATAATCTTTTAATATATGCGCCATCCTCGCATAGGGCATTTGTACTACGATTTCGTCCTAATCTTATTATGTTAAAAAGGTTCTGAGAACGTTTTTTTACGTGTAATTAAGTATTTTATGTCCATTGTTTAGAGGCACGTAGTAGATTCATTAAGTCCTATTTTTAATGTCTTTTTAAGCGCTGCGAGTTGAACACTTGTTTAGAGATAAAATAAAATGGTTGAGATTAGTCTTAATGTTCCTCCGAGTATTATATATGTAAGAAATTATTGTAGTACATTTGTTTGAACTGAGATAATGGGGTAGTTGACACATTAGTCAAATTAGTTACTTTTTATCATCTGTCAAAACAATAACTTTGTATGAAAAATGTACTAAAAACCAACTTGTGACGTCACTGTTTTAGACTACTCAATTGAGCAATATATTATAATGTTTATTTGATTAAAATTTGTAATAGAAATAAAAAGCTGTAATAGTTATATTTTCCGAGATGTTTTGTTATATTCGTTTTAAGGAAGGAGACATAAGTATTTATTTACGATACAGTCAACTACCCTAATACTTGAGATACGAATACCCTTATCAAGATAAAAGATAAAGATATATAACATAAAATAAAAACTGTGAATTGTTAATGAGTATCTCGAAGTCAGTTTACCTGTGAAATAACGGTAGTTAATAAATCATGATTATTATAAAATACTTTAGCTTATTGGCCTTTACTGCTGAACGAAGGCATCCCCCAAAGAGCGTCAACCATCCCGACAAGTGTATGAGACTACGATTAGGCAAACATAGTTCGGACGCTCTGCGGTACGATTGACCGACGACTTGAGGAAAATAGCTGGTAACGGCCATATGCTTCCATTAAAAAATAACATGAATCATATTTATGTTTGTCCTTAAAAGTGTATCTGTGTATAGGACTACAGGTACTCTAAGTTCTAGGTGTTTATGGGCAAAGGTTTTTTAGTTAGGTTAGGGATTTTAAATGAAGAGATTTTCATGAGAGATATTGCTCTTTAAATCTAGAACAGATAAAGCGACTGGGCAAGGACATTGTCAAGGTCTGTTTGGATAGTAGCGCAAAGTCGAGTGTTTCGGTCACGTTCAGTTCAAATATTTGGATTTTATGTGATGTGATTAATATTAACTTTTTTTTTTTTTTATGTTTGTCCCTGCCAAAATGACTCTCCTCTGCCGGATGGAAAGCATAAGCAGAATCCAAGAGTGGTGGTCACCATACGGCGAATGCAGACAATGCAACAATGCAGTATGGTGACCCACACTATGGCGGACTAGTGATCCTTCTGCATCATTGGGCCTCCGGTCTCGCACTCACCAACGAAACACGACAGCATGATTGTTGTCATTTTACGTTGATTTTCTGTGCGAGGGTAGTACCGCCCCGGTCGAGCCGGCCTATTCGTGCTGAAATCAGCGTGGCTCTACTACCTACCTATCTACTATCTAACTTTTTTTTTAATGGTATATTTGGCATTTGATGGTAAGTGATTGCCGCCGCCCATGGATACCCGAAACACCAGAGGTGTCACAAGTGCGTTGCCGACCTTTGGGGGATGGGGAAAGTGATGTTTGGAGGGGTTGGGGTATGGGTCCCCCGGTATCCTCACTCAGTCGGTGAAACACAGCGCAAGCGCTATTTCACATCGGTTTTCTGTGAGGCCGTGGTATCATGGTCGAGCCATTCAAGCCACAGTGGCTCCCCCACGGTAATGTAATAAATGTATACCACACTAGCTATACTTAGTTTACCTCTAGATAGTGTCGGATAATATAACTAAAAATATTATTATACATTTTATGAGTAGTACGAGTTAGTACGACTACTCATAAAACATATGACATGAACCCGCATTACGTATTCCATTCTCCTAAGACCACTTTGCACTACACCCATAAACCATAATCTCCTTAATCCGCCTTACTCCCAATTCCTTCATCTTCAATATTTAATTCAACACCTCAATTATGCATTTACGCGTTGATACTATTACTTTATACCTTAAGGAATAGCAAAAAATGCGCAAAGCATGTAAAAGTGCGTAAAATATACAGGCATACAGGTAAATATCTCGGAGATGGCAAACAGCCAATATTTACGCTGCTAACATGGTCCTTAGGGAAATAGTGTCGAATATGAAACTCAGCTCGCTCTGTACGCCATCTTACGGTTTGTAGAATATATAAAAACGGTAGGCGTTGCGGTTAAGAAGGTTATTTTCGCGGTGTATTACTGAAAATCTTTGGGGTGCTTTTATACAGTATTTTATTTGAGTAGCCCCTTTCCTGTTTTGTTTGTTACATTAAAAACAAAAATGTAATTACATTTCTTTTTAAGATATATCTTGAGAATTATGACTGTAATAGTTCTTCAGCCTACTGCTGTACTGCAAAGAGCGCCAATCATCCAGGTATTGGGGAGTCCGCTTCCATTCGCTGCCAGACATTATTACTGTAAAGTTTCATCCAAATCCGTTAAGTAGTTTTTGCGTGAAAGAGTAACAAACATCCATCCATCTCTCTCGTTTGTCGGATGATTTTTGTTTTGTGCACCTTTAGGGTTGCTATTTGTATTTTTATAATTACCGAAGTCGTTACTTAAGATAAAAACTATCCTAACTTGGAATCTTCTAAGTTGGATTATGTCACACATAGTTACGAAATTTGGTCAAAAAGCTTTAGTGATTTTGGAATTTATCCAGCACATACATCGCGACACGAGATTTTTATATATTAAGGTTATTGTTGACACATCGTTGGTGATATGGGTATTCCTTCGTCAGTCACTTAAGCTTTGAAACTTTTACGCTCAGTTAATGTGTATCAATAATATAAGTTCGTAAAACTTTAACAATTCAATACAGTCGCCCAATTTATATTCGAACTTTCAAGTTTATTTATTTGTTACCAAAGTTTTTATTGGATGTGAATATCTGGGTCAGTCAATATTGACGTATTATGTTTGAAGGCAATTCATAAGGAAGTTAGCTTACTCGGACACATGTAATTTGTTTTTTACAACTCGAGATCAGATCACCACTAAGAGACTAGTGTTTCGTGTCGATTCTCTTTCAATAGGCTAATGCCTTTGTTCTCTTGTATTATTGGATAAAGTTTATTGGGACCACGTGATGTCATTCACATAGATTTTTTATTTAGATCTATCGCGTATTCTGGACACTGGACATCTAATACATAACACCATTTAAGCTTGTAACTAAGAAAAACTTATAGGTAGATTGACTCATAGAATACTTTTTGCTTTCTTTTTGTAAATACATACAAACATTTTGTCCGACCTGGCAATCGAATTGGAGACCTCAAGCATAGCAGTCGCATACGCTACTACTGCACCACTGAGGTAGTCAATATCGTGAACGTTTTTAGAATGTCAACTTGGGTAAGAGGGAAGGGGTATGATAATTAGTATCAGTCGTGTCTGAGCAAATGTGAACCAGCTTAATTAGAATGACACCACAGTCTTACAGAAAACTTGTGTAAAATCACCTCTTTCTTAGGGGAGTTAGGGAGCAGGAAGGTAGGAATGTAAGGGCTACAACATGAGTGAGAGCTGTCTTTGAGAGGGGGTGGTTATCATTAGATGACCAATCTAATAATAATAATAATGTTTATTCAAAAGATAGTTTTACAAATTTCTCTTAGGCATACTGATATTATATAATAATAAGGACACATTAGGTAAGAGGTTGCCGTTGACGACCGTGCTAATATAAATTGTGTTACAGTCGTCAGCGCCTTCCACCCATTACAACAACCAATGTTTTAATGTGCAAAAACGTATTCCTGAATATTAAAATAATAACTAGGAAAAAAAAAATTAAAAAATGTTAAATTGATTCAATACAACGGAATGCAATAAAAATAATAATAATAATAATATAAAATATAGTATCAACTCATAGCTTATATAAGAAATCAAATAGGTACAGACAATAACTGATACCAATGAAAACAATTATCTAGGATTGTCTATCACCTCCTGTCTATCTAATAGTTTGATTCACACGTCTAGTTATTTTAATCCATTCTGTTTTTAATCACACAAATGTGAAATAGTTGAAATCGGTCCATGAATTTCTTAATATAAAGTCGGAGGCGGAAATATTTCAAAACAATTAGGTCAGCTACTGTCACACAGATTAATTGAATTGCCGAAAATGTTCGAATATTTGTCAATATCCATCAATTATGTCCTCAGTGTTCTTCATTAATCTTCCGGCATTGTCCAGTTATTCGTATTATCATATATTGGTCTTTAAATAATGTACTTTTTAACCTTTATTTGATAAAATTTTCAACAAATTTATCTCAATGTGTCTTGTTTAAAAAAGTAAATAGATCAACACATGAATCGTTTTCTTTGTCACAAGTGGTAATATAAAGGTTTTCAGATTTTTTATTGACACTTTGAAGAGTTGATACATAAGTACGAAGTAGGCAAACCATCTCTTAACTCACAGAAAACTGGTGTTAAAGTAACCAGACTCTAAGAACATAATTTCAGTGCTTTTGAGTTGCAGCAGCAATAGTGACTAACCATCAGGCCCGTCTAGTCCTTTCTCAGTTATTTCTGTTCTTTCTACCATAGTTTAAGTTATAAATTGGTGTAGCTATAAGTGAAACAAATGTTTCACAGCACAACACAGTATACATTAAATTTTCATAGCAACAAGGCAAAATGTTTATGCCTAAACATTCTATAAAGGCTGTTTATCAACACAAAACTTTCTAAAACAGTAACAAACATCAAATTTTATCGCAACAATAGTTTTTGTCAGCTACTTCAATAAACATTCAGATGAGTAATCACTACGTCATTCTATATTGAATATTGTTGGCGTGTAAACGTTAGAAACGACTGTTTTTGGCTTAATGCCTTTCTATCACGACAGTCGTGTTTCCCGTGACTCACGGCAATGGAATACCAGCCAGCTATGCCAGCCCTTGAGCTTCTACTTCACATACCGATACCACTACGAAAGGCTTTATAGTTTCCATCCTTAACTTCTGTAGTTAAAAGTTTTACAGTCCATTTCTGTTTTTTTCTAAACGATTTTAAGTTGCAGATAACAAATACCAGAAGTAGTTTATTACGCAAATAGTGTTTCGTATACTTACTTATACTACATTTACTTGGACTTGGATACTTGGAGGACTTGATTAACACAGTTTTGAAGAATAATTCCTCAAAAACTTATTATAAAACTGTAGCCAATAAAACATGATACATCTTTTTGTGACATACATTTTATAAATTAAATGAGAAAATATTTTTTCTGTATCACAATATTAAAACCTTTGATATCACTATGTCAGTAATATTCTTTTACAGAATTTTATTTTTACTTTGTTTTGTTACTGGTCAAAGCGGCTGTCATGGGTGATAATCCGATTCTAACAATGATTCAGTATTCTTTGTGTCTTCTACGTTTTAAATATTATATTTTACTAGCTGTTGCCCGCGGCTTTGCTCGCGTGAAAGTTGATTATATGCATTTAATTAAAACTGTGTAAAAGTATGTATTAGTAATTTATTCGTGTTTTTAAACGTATTTATTTATTTATTTTTGATCATTATACCATTTAAAGGCTTTCATACAAACATTCGACCCATATTTCAACCCCTTTAGGAGCATAATTCGCATAAATACTGATATAAGTATTCATCTATTTGTAATCAGAAACATAAAAACGAAAGTTGTTAGGCTGCTAAATTCAAAAAATTACGGACTTCCAAACTAACCAATATATGAAATGCCAATGCCTTAGGGGTAGAATATCCAGAAACGGTTAAATATGCATATTCTCGTTTTTAATTAGTAACCCAAACATAACATTTTATGTTTCTAACTCAAAAAATTACAGACTTCCATGCAATCTTGCAACCCTCATTTCACCCCCTTAGGGATAGAATATCCAGAAACGCTTAAATACATATCTACTCATTTTTAATCAGTAGCCCAAAAAAAAGTTTAATGTTTGGAACTTCACAAATGACGGATTTCCAGACTAACCTATATGCGAAAATGTCAAACCCTATTTTACCCCTTAGGGGTAGAATAGGGTTTGACATTTTTACCTTTAAAACCTTTAACAGGTATCTACTCATTTTTAATCAGTAGCCCAAAAATATAGTTAAATGTTTCTAACTTAAAAAATAATGAACTTCCATACAAACTTTCAATCCCTATTTCACCCCCTTAAGGGTAGAATAACCAAAAACGCTTAAATACGTCTCTACTTTTTTTTAATCATTAGCATATAAATAAAGTTTTATGTTTTCTTCAAAAATGACAGAATTCCAGACTAACCTATGCACGAAATGTCGACCCCTATTTCACCCTTTAGGGATAGAATATTCAGACACGCTGAAATACGTATTTACTCATTTTTAAACAGCAACCCAAAAGTAAAGTTTTAGGTTTCTAAGTTAAATATGATTGATTTTCATAAAAAAATTCAACCCCTATTTCACCCTCTTATTGGTAAAATATGCAGAAACGCTAAATAGATATCTAGTTATTTTTAATCAGTAGCCCAAAATTAATTTTTCATGGTATTAATTTAAAAAATAACGGACTTCCATACAAACTTTCAACCCCTATTTCACCCCTTTAGGGGTAGAATATCCAGAAACGCTTAAATACGTATCTACTCATATTCAATCAGTAGCCCGAACACAAAGTTTCATGTTTCGAACTTCAAAAATGACGGACTTCCAGATTAACCTATATGCGAAATGTCAATCCCTATTTCACCCCTTAGGGGTAGAATATTCATAAACGTTTAAATAGGTATCTACTCATTTTTAATCAGTAGCCCAAAAATAAAGTTTCATGCTTCTTACTTAAAAAGTGATGAACTTCCATACAAACTTTCAACCCCTATTTCACCCCCTTAGGGGTAGAATACCAAGAAACGCTTAAACACGTATCTACTCTTTTTTAATCATTAGCACATGAATAAAGTTGCATGTTTCTAACTTAAAAAATGTCGAACTTCCATGCAAACTTTCAACCCCTATTTCACCCCTTAGGGGTAGAATATCAAGAAACGCTTAAATACTTATTAATTCATTTTTAGTCAGTAGCCCAAAAACAAAGTTTCATGTTTCGAACTTAAAAAATGATGGACTTCCAGAATAATCTATATGCGAAATGTCAACCCCTATTTCACCCACTTAGGGGTAGAATATCCAGAAACGCTTTAATACATATTTACTATTTCTTAATCATTAGCACATGAATAAAGTTACATGTTTCTAACTTAAAAAATAATGAACTTCCATACAAACTTTCAACCCCTATTTCAGCTCTTAGGGGTAGAATATTCAGAAACGCTGAAATACGTATTTACTCATTTTTAATTAGTAGCCCAAATATAAAGTTTCATGTTTCTAACTTTAAAAATGTCGGACTTCCAGACTAACCTAAACGCGAAATGTCAACCCCTATTTCACCCCTTAGGGGTAGAATATTCAGAAACGCTGAAATACGTGATTACTCATTTTTAATCAGCAGCCCAAAAATAAAGTTTCAGGTTTCTAACTTAAAAAATGACGGACTTCCATACAAACTTTCAACCCCTATTTCACCCCCTTAGGGGTAGAAATTCCAAAATTCCTTTCTTAGTGGGTGTCTACTCAATAAAAGGATCCTACTCACCAAATTTCATAGCCGTAACTATCATAGTTTACGCTCGGCGATGATGAATCAGTCAGTCAGTCAGTCAGGACTTACTATTTTATAAGTATAGATATAATATAAATAATACAAGAACAGTATTTATAGTGATTCAATCTCCGATCTGAAACTTTATATCAGCGATACAAAAAACACTGTCTACCTATACTGTGAACAGTTTGTAAGCATGCCCTTGTCGATGATACTGATTTGCTCGCGTCAGTAATGATTTCCAACAAATGCAATTACAGCTTTATCAATTTACAAACATTTACTTTGTACATGTGCACTCAGACTATTATAGTTTAACTTAAAATACTGTTTATGTACAAAACTATTGCAATATACATCGACAGAAAGATAAATAATTTACACACATTAGTTTTGACGATAATTTGCTCTCAAATAAAAAACTACACTCTTATAGTTCAAAGATGTTTACTATACTAAATTACAAGTAAATTTTAAGCTAATGGTTAATTAAAGGTCTGTTGTATTATTTTTGTGAGCCAAATAATGTAAAAAGGTAAATTTTAGAGACTCGTATTGTACTCTTTATGCCATTTTAATGTAATTGAATCGTTGAATAAAATTACCGAATATAAAACAAGTATGTCGTTAGATTATACTTTAAGTAGAAGTAAGTTAGAATGAGGTGTTTACTTAACATAAAATTAACTTAGAACCTAAATTAATTTGAATATTTCGTTTACTTTTTCTTGTTGGTGTATATTAGTACTTTGAAGGCAGATTAAAATCATAACGTGGTAAACAATATTTTGACTTAATTACGTACTCGTTGAGAACTAGCCGTGGGATGGCTATATTTTGGCAAATGTTGGCAGGTTTGATTAAAGTGGTACCACGGCTTGAAGACCACAGAGATTGCATATATAGATCAATGTTCCTTGAGAAAAGTTTTTGCTATTTGCAGTGGACTGCTTACGCCTTATTGCTTGCTTCAAGGGTAAATTTTCATAAGTAGAGGATAGTTCCATTACAAGTGGTAGTTAATGTCTGTGTGAGTTTTTTCCAACAAATATATGCAATCGTGCATTATTGTCGTATTTTTGAGATTTTTAAATTGTCAGGTATTATATGTCATGTACGTATTTATTTTATTTTATTAAAAGAAATTAGGGCAAACGAACAGATGTATCGCCTTATGGGAAGCGATTATCGCCGCCCATGGACACCCGCCACACCAGAGGCATCACAAATGCGTTGCCGACCTTTGGGGAAGGGGTTGGGGGAGGGTTTGGGATATGGGCCTCCGGTACTTCATTCACTCGATGAAATACAGCGTAAGCGCTGTTTCACACCGATTTTCTGTGAAGACGTCGTATCACTTCGGTCGAACCGGCCCATGCATGCCGAAGCGTGGCTCTCCCCGCAATCTATTCTGTTGTCTTTGGTAAAACTTATAGTTCTCTCTTAAAGATCTCCTAAAATGTATAAAATACCCGTTTTTAAATAAACAGCTATGATTTTAAATAAATATACAGGCTGTACAAATAGTGTTTTTTGTGTTAGATCCTTCACTGTACTGTGTAAAGTGTCAACAACACTATTTTATTTCAATTTTTGTCTTAAGTCTTTGCAATGACTTTTGTGTACAGTAATGTTGTGTACTGTACTTGAAAAAGACAAGGTCATTCAAACGCGTATGGATTATTACATATTTGCCCTAATAATATATCTAACACACTATATTGTCCTAGTACATCTCACGCACAACCGCATGATCATAACATTTAACTGCCTCGTTGGTCTCGCGGTTGGCGTGAGCGACTGCTGATCATGAGGTCTCGGGTTCGATTCCCGGGTCGGACCAAATGTTTGTATGATCTACAAATATTTGTTTCGGAGTTTGGGTGTGTTCTATCTATAATATGTATATATATACAAAAAAAAAGTATATATGTATTTGTATCAGTTGTCTAGTACAACATAACACAAGCTCTGCTTATCTTGGGACTAGATGGCGTTGTGTGTTTAGGTGTCCGAAATATTTATTTATTTATTTATCATAAACGAGATCGAATAGCACCATGATTGCTGATAAATACTATGCATTTCTAAATACGTTCATCTCATACAATTATTTACCCTAAATGGGTATCGCACTCATTACCTCTGGCTTGTATAGTTTGGGTCCCATACCTATACACTAACAGGGCCGTAGGTGAGATGGACGCGTAACACTTACCAAGTAATTCATTCAAGATCCCAGTCGATAACCTGCCATAAATTGGGGCTACTTATTTCGTTTTATCACGCCAACCAAACATATCTGATATCTTGTTGGTTCGTACCTAACGCAATTATTTTAATCTTTTTGATCCATGTGCTCTTGAATCGAAAGCTTTCATGCGGGTTATTTTCTACGAGAAATTAAAATAGAAAACATTTATCTGTTTCTAACTATTGTACAATCAAAACCAAATATACAATGTTTTTAATAGCTTGCTCCTTAATTGAGGGGAAATACCTTTAACATTGCATAATATAGCTCCCTATGGTGGCCAAAATCTTGCTTCTTGGGACTTCATGTCCTAGGCATGAAGTCCCAAGAAGCAAGATTTTAGAAGCCACAAAAGGACTTAGGTATGTACCTAAGTCCTTTTACAATAGACTAAAATATGACGTTTTCAAAGGTTCATTTCCGTTTCTTTCCCGTGACGCTGTGACGATGACCTGTTTGGGGGCACTGGTGCAACGCAAGGCAACGAAAAATATATTTGTTTATAAACACATGACTACATTTATATTTCATGATGTTGATTCAATAGATAATATTAAATTTGAACACCGCGTTATTAAACACACAACAAGGTAGATATTCAGTGAGCCGCCCTATTATTGCGTGTTTAATTTCAATTTAATTATATGAATATTTTACTGAAATTTGGAGCGGTGGGTATGTAATAACACCTCGTTCATATTAATAAGCAAATTATGACACTCGTGTTCAATAAAATTTGTAAATTAACGTTAAATAACTTGTCAAAAATTAGTCACAGGAGAGTTATATTCTTAGGTAGAAACGAACCGGTTCGACTGGAATATAACAATGGTCTTATGGAAACTGGTGTTGACAATTATTTCTTCCTTGTTCTGACTGACCGAGTGTTTTGTGTGTTCCAGAAATCCATCATCATCATCATCATCAACAGCCGTTCATAGTCCACTGTTGGACTTAGGTTTCTCTCAGAAAGGATTTTTAGGCCTCTAGTACATTGTTTGTCTGTAATAATACCGACTTTCGCCGTGGCGCAGTGGTAGGGTTTGCGACTGCTGTGCCTGAGCCGGTTCCGGACCAAATGTTTGTATGATTAGTAATTAATTTAACTGTTTTTTTTTATTTTTGTGTGAAAATCTTAATGCTGTATATCTTAAATCCTAATTCACCGAATACATCTACTTACGAAGTTTCAATGTTCTTATACAGAACAATCTTACGACGAACAGACAGACAGGCAGACATACCCACGGACAGACAGATATGACGAATCTATAAGGGTTCCGTTTTTTGCCTTTCGCACGGAACCCTAAAACACGCTTTTAATAGCAATCGAACAATAAAGTAGAAAATAATTTTAATGTAAAAAGCGTGGGGTGCTTTCTGAAAATACTTCAATAATGTTGCGCCACGCTTTTTTCATTAAAATTATTTTCTACTTTTTAATTCGATTGCTGTTAAAGTGTGTTTTTAGGTTTTAAACTATAATTTATTTTTTACTTTTTAGTTTGGTATTTTTACAAAACCGTGTTTGTTTAGATTTTTAAAACTATTTTTCTTTTTGGAAAATAACCTATTTCTTTTTTTGAGGTTTTTTCATATTATTGTATTGTCATCGGCCCTTGATCCCTGTGCAAATTTTCAAGTTTAGACTCCTAGAAGTGGGTGCAAATGAAGTTAAAATATTTTGTTACATACATACATACATAAATGCGTGATAAATAATAATAAATAAATAATAATAATAATTTAAACAGCTTAAAGACAATTAGACCTAAGTATTTGATATGAATTTCAACTTGATACCTCTACGCGTTCATGAGTAAAAGGGTATTAAGTTTATATTTATTCAAAAAATATGTTACGTGATAGTAAACGTTACTAAGAATTTTTAAGTTTTTTTTTCCCCTTTATATGTGCTATAAAACGTTGCTTGTGCCAAATATTAAATTCTAGGTAGACTGGAAGTATCCTTTAGGTTTTGATTCTCTTGTGAGTAGTTGAGAGTTTCAAAATATGCGGCTAAAATTGCTGTTTCCTTTGATTGCGTTGACATGGAACTTTGATTTTGTTACAGCTCAAAGGTATTATAGAGCTGAGTATTTGATATGAATTGAATACCTCTACGCGTTCATGAGGAAAAGGTAGTAAGTTTAAAAATATTTTTATTATATGATGTAACGAAAAATATATTACAATTTTTCCTTTATCTGTGCTATAACACGTTGCTTCGTACCAAATTTCAAGATTCTGGGTTCACGGGTCCTATACGTTTTACGGCTGTATCTTCTGATTGCGTTGGCTAAGAAGTTAGATTTTTTCACAGCTCCAAGGAACAGTAGACCTGAGTAATTGATATGAATTTCAGCTTGATACCTCCACGCGTTCCTGGGAAAAAGAGTCTTAAGAAATAGACAGACGGACAACAAAGTGATCCTATAAGGGTTCCGTTTTTTCCTTCTGAGGTACGGTATACTAAAAAACGATGTTCCATAGAAAACATTTTTGGTCTTTTGATAGGGCTCTAACTACCAATTGAAGGTTTAACTTGCTCGAGATACGGAGGAGTTTAAATAGGTGGGAATGATCACCCATCTATAGACTGACCTGGTTAAGATTGCTTAACTTTGCAATGTGTCAACCTACGTGGTTATGACTGAGCCACAAGCCCCTCTCTGAAACCTATTTTATTATCCATACAATTTTTGATAAATGACCCTACAAAAGTGACTACTCTGTCTAATGGAAATCTTGAACTTAATAAATTATAAATTTGAAAGTATTTCTCTTTGTCTATCTGTCTGTTACGCATTCACTTAAATTTGACATAAAGATACATTGATTCTCATAGGCTACTCTTAACTGAGATAACAAACATACACGCTTTCGGAGCTGCAAGAAAAAGCTAGAAGAAAATAAAACTATAATAAAAAAGTAATTGGCCAACTAACAAAAATAATAGAGGTGATCAATCTAAAAAGTCTCTCAACTGACCTATCGACATTACTATCCCCCCGTAAAGTAGTCTATAACATTTTTCTTTTGCAAAAAATAAATGTGGTAGCCACATGCATACATTATGATATATATCTACATCAACTCTGACAAATGTGTGCAGTAAATCAACGAACGTGGACCGAGAGTTATTTCACGCGACAATTCTCTTTTTGAAACTCAAACGTACCATTTTTTAACTGATTTCAAAAAAGAAGATGTTCTGTATTCAATTGTTTTAACACTGTCTCAATAATGGAAGGTTATGTTTGTTACCTCACAAGTTCGACATTTATTAATCGATTTGTTTGTATTTGAGAACATAAAATTTCCGTTTGGTCCTATTCAAATATAAAAGATTGATATTGGTGCTACTTTAAAAACTTGATTAACCGCTGTAGTTGATTTCTATGAAGTAGGTATTAGTACTGTCTGTTGCTTTACAAAACCTTTAATTTCATAGGAGGATACAATAACCGACGGCCATGCAGGTATAGCAACGACAGTGACGGGTAAAGCTGAGGGAATGACTAGTTCACACTCGTTTACATGTTAACAAGCTTATACTAAAACAGAGTCTTACAAAAACAGAAAAAAAAGATGGTCGTGGTATGAAAAGTATCTCACTAGACCTCCATAGTGTGGGTCGCCATACTGCATTGTCTGCTTTCGCAGTGAGTATGGTGACGCCCACTGTTGGATTCTACTCAAGCTTTTCATCAGGCTGAGCAGAGATACTTTGGCAGGCTATGAAATCATCATCAGGGGTTTTTCACCCCGTCAACAAAAAAAGGCCGCCATAGTGTAGTAGCCCTTAATCTTGGATTTCTATTAAGGCTCAGTTGAGTTACTTTAGCAGGCCTTAAAATAAAAAAAAGAATAGAATGGTACGTATGAGTTTACTCATTTCCACATTTTTATCGAATAATGCCTTAATAATACTTTTAGTTACGGGGAAATACATGAGGCGTTGTTTAAATATGTGGCAGTTAGCATATCGCACTACGAAAGTAGTGCGATATGCTAACTGCCACATATTTATAAATATTCTTGATTTGTAAGCGGCACAGTCGGAACGCTTTGTTTCGCGAAATGACAAAAATGTACCACTTATTAAAATTGTTGGTATTACATCAGAAGTTCGAGAATGTGGGTGTGTATTTTATAAGTGTGGTAAAACCAGAAAACTTAAATACTTTTCGAACATTTAGTCTGGAATCTTAGATCAAAATATGTCTTAACTCATTGTATAGATGCTAATAGCAGTAACAGTCATCTGACGAAATTTAGTCAAAACTAAAAAAGTATAAAGTATTGCTGTAGCTGAGTTTTTGGTTTATTAGAGATATTCTTATGAACGGTAGATGAACGTAAGTATTCTATTTTACCATGTAGAAATATAGAAATGTATGCAAAAGCGTATATTTGTATATTTGTACTGGGTAAAATAAATATACGAAGCGCCTTTCAAAACTAGAAAAGCAACACCCGCCTATGAACGATATACCCAACCTTACATCGGCTATTAAAGCGTAATGCACATAAGATCAACCTAAAATAACTGCATTCTTGTTGTCGTGTTTTTTTGGTAAGTGCCATACGGGAGGCCCAATGATGCAGAAGCAACACAAGGCCGCTATGGTGTGGGTCACCATGCTGCATTGTTGCATTGTCTACATTTGCAATGAGTATGGTTACCACCACTCTTATAGATTCTGCTTATGTTTTCCATCTGACGTAGTAGAGTCACTTTAGCAGGACCATATGTAAAAAAAAAACAAATACAAAAAAGTTTAAATATACTGTATAATTATCTAAAATTCAAACTATGTATAAATATTTAATGGTTTAGTAACTACAATTTTTACTCGACGGCGAAGCTAAATGGAATTGTAATTTTTTTTGGCAGTCATATATGTTGTATGTTTGACCGGAGGGTCTAAACTACTAAACCGATTTTAATACATGAGGTGTCAATAAATAATGGCGCAGATGACATAGGCTATATTAATTTTATCAAAGTTTTACCTAGTCAGGTTAAAATTTTTATAACTTTTCTTGTTAACTTAATTTCTATGATAACAATAACTTTAGAGCCTAGGAACGTAAAAGTAGCAAATTGGTTCATTGGCATTTGCATATCAAGATGGTCCAAATAGTAAAAAAACTGTTGCATGTGAGTTTTTCTTGCGTTCGTTCCATATCTTTTGCCGTGATAATATTTGAAGCCTCAGTAAACAATGAAAGTAGCGTCTCCACGGTAGAATATTTTGAGTGAAAATATCTTCAAAATTGTCAAACTTTTTGGTGGTATATTTAGATTTTACCTAGCCAGTGTTGTTAAGTTTCAAAACTTACGAAACAGCCGTTAGTTGTAAAATGCATCTTTGGCAACTTTTGCTGCGAGGAAACTCGAGGAGTTTGAGTTGTACATACGTTTTGATGGATATTATTTACCTATTAATAAAAAAATTAAAAAAGTAGAAATAGTGTGTTTAGATAGATTATATATTGATACATAGGTTAACTCGATAAACTAACAGCCTCGTCAATTTATTCACAAACTTTGCTATACTCAAACTATCAAATGCACTGAATTAAAGTTGCTCCAGCTATCACATTAATTATTATACACTGATCCAAAATATACAATGAAAAAATCTTATATTTCGGTGACTTCAAACATTTAACAAAAAAGGACGAAAGGTCTTTGTGTTTTGTTAAGCTTTACTTTCGCGATCTGTGTCATATTTTATGTAAATTCTTGGAGTCGTTTCCTAAGTTTTATGAATACCTATATTATCTTGAGGAAGACAATTGTTTTTGTGTCTCCAATTTTCTTTTCAGTTATTCGTTTTAGAAATAACATTGTCTATTTTATTCTGCTCATAACAGAGTAGCCATTAACGAGTCTACATCATCCGTCTGTTCATTTTCATTTCCACTGAATATAAATAGATAAACTATGAATATTTGAAGCTGTGATCGATTATCATTCTCAAACTCTCAAGTATTCATAAGTGTTAGCGATGTTACTATATTTCGATATGTATAATATTGATTTACCCATACCTCGTCTCGCAGGTCGGCTTGAATTTTATATCAATTGTAGTACTGAAGGTAATACAAAAATATAACACGAATAGAATTACACGAGGATCTTTAATATGAAGTTTTAGTTGTATTATTTGATACCAGGTTTTAAAATAATGATTTTCAGAGTCTTGAAAGTGAAAGGCACGATGGCGTTGGAGATTTCCGCACATACAAATAATCGTACTCATCATACAAACATGACAAGTGATCCCACGAACTCTATCTTCACTCTACTCTATCTTTGGTCACCTTCATCAGTCCACCTCCTCCAAGGTCATCTTCGGCAACCACAAAAACAACCAGTCAGTCAGTTTATGCAGAAACAAGCTCTATTTTGCAACACAGACTAAATTACTTCATGAACACCTAACACTTGATTGAGTAACCTACATTTATCCACACTAATTAGTAATATTAGGTTCAAACTATGAAAACCTAGTATTTGAAAGTGACGTTTTGAGAAACTAAAAGTACGTTGGAATCAGGCTTATAGAATATGAAATTGAAAGTAACATTGCCGCTGCCTTGTAAGCCCAGAATCATGCACGCTTGATGACCTAAACCAAAAAAGGCCAAACGCCATTTGCATCGCAGAACACTGGGCCGAAACCGTATAAGGGTTCCCACACATAACTGCGAATTTGCAACGCATCGCAAATGTCTGGAGGCTTGGACGAATGCATCGCAAGAGCTTCACGCCGCGTCCCATCGCATCTCCCTAAGTGTTACCATCGACACGATAAGAAAAAGAAGTTAAGCTAATAAACACGTAACTTATGTTTCTCTAAAAATACAGTTGGAGTTAAGACACATGCAGTGGATATCACTGTTTAGTCTGATAAGTAGTCTGTTCATTCATTTTATTTTCACAAATGGATCAAAACTTACAATTGACTTTATATGAATAGTATCATATGCAGTTATATCTATTATATATGATTCTCGAGTTACGTTGTTGCTCGCGATGAACTCTGAAACTACCTAATCGTTAATAAGTTTAAAAAAAAAATATCTGGCGTTCCTAAGAAACACTTGAACAAAAATATAAAAAAAAATGATTGAATGGCTAACATCACGCCTAGACCTATAATTATCGAGCATAGTTGAAAAGACACGCAAACGAAATTGCGTGGCTCTGCTACTTTATTTATTAATATATTTCAATACAATAATTATTAAATAAGTAAGTTTAGTGTGTGTCTCCTAGGAATGTCGTTGACCTTTATATGTAAAGGTTAACGACATCCTGTGGAGAATATAATTAAACCTGAAAAATTTGTAGTGAAAAATAATTTTAAGGCTATAGTCCTTTTATAGGACTCATCTGAACTAACTCAACTTGACTGCCACGTTCAGTATGCTTCGCGTTTGCTATCACTTCTGGCGCAGTATATGCGACTGCTGTCTTGGATTCTATTCCCGGGTCGGACCAAATGTTTGTATGATTTACAAATATTTGTTTCGGAGTATGGGTGTTTCATATGTATAATTTATATGTATTACTAAAAAAAATGTGTGTATTTATATCAGATGTCTAGTGCCCATAATGCAAGCTCTGCTTAGCTTGGGACTGCTTATTTATTGAATAGTATTAAAGAACTTATAAAATACTAATAAACGTTTATCGGTTAAAATTAAAACCTACAAATAAACACTCCAGTTTGAACTTTATTTTTATAATTTTACCATTTAGTATAAAATAGAAGAGATACAGAATAGACTCGTTTACTCTCACTACATATTTGCTTTTGAATACTTACTTGATTTGTAATTTAAATATGTATGAAATTCTCAAAAGAGTCTACAGTAAAATCCACAAATCTATTAAATAAAATATTAAAATGAAAGGCTTTTCTGAGTCTTGTGAGAGCTTAATGTCAAGGTGGTCTCGCCTTCTAGAAAATATGTACCACAAATTATTTAGACTAAATATTGCTTTACTAAAATGCCATAAAAGTATCTATAATGAGTTCTACTTATAAGTTTAAGGTAATACAATTTGTTTGTTTACACATTACATTAAAATACTAACCACTTGGGCGTTCATAGATATTACAGCATCAAAAAAAATAACCTGTCTGCCGTCCAGGCTACTGTACTATCCAAAATGACACATTGTAAAAATTGCCAAAACTGCTTGATTTCGTTACTATCTCTTTTTTTTTTCAAATATTGTTTCACCAAAGTAATATGTTAACTAATTGAAATGTAATCGTATGTTTACTATGTATATTCTCTTTGTGTGAATAAAGTCATCATAATAATATCGTCATTGTCCATTTTTAACCGACTTCAAAAAAAGGATGAGGTTTCTCAGTTCGACCGTATATATATATATATATATATATTTTGTGTGTTCGCGGATAACTTCGTCGTTTATGAGCCGATTTTGATGATTTTTTTTAATGGAAAGGAGATATCCCAACGGTGGTACCATGATAAGGACACTAAGATCTGATGATGGCATTCAAGAGAAATCGAATCAAACCTTGAAGTCGGTTTTATTTTTGTTAAAATTTTACTTGTTGTTTATTTAAACTTTTTTAAGCAACTCCCGCATTAGGATTATACATCCTGCGTCGCGGGGGACTTTACAAACATACATGACACGGACACAAAGAACACCCAGACTCAGAACAAAAATTTTTCGACCCCACAAAGTGTTGTACCATGTGGGATTTGAACCCACAACATTTGGCTTATCAGGAAGTGACGTAGCGACCACTTAAACCACTAGGTCAATCATGCAGTCAAGTTACAGGTGACTAGGTTAATTTAAAGGTACTATTATTTAAAGATTGATTAGTCTTACAGCTTGATGTTTTCGCCACTTATAAAATAAGCGAGCTTTCTAGCTCGCTTATTTTTTTTCCATTCCTATCTAGGAATGCTGTTCTATTCAGGGAAGACTAAGGTTACGGGAACCTTACATGCAATTGTAACTTTTAGGTGCAGGTTTTCAATGGCGGTGGTAGGCACTTTCCAACAAGTAACCAGCCTAGTGTTTTGCTCTCCGCACTATAAATAAAGAAAAGAAAAATTGAAGTAATTCAATTAAAAACAGTCACCTTCTTCAGATGGCGGAATAACTTATTCAACAGTACTCCTTACTCCTACTTGTAGTCTACTTTCTTCAGTGTACGATTATTAAGTATATGTATTTATATATATTTGTATAATTTTATGTCAATTGCATCTATACCTGTTGCTGATAACAACTTTAACCACGATGCACCTACCTTATCAGATCTCTACACCCCCCAAAGGTTGGCTGGTAGAGAATGTCCTGGGCATTAAGTCCGTTGATGTACATAAGTGCATGAAGTTGTTAATAAATAAATAAAAAGTTATCTTTACACAACAATTTGACTACAACACAGCCCTGAAAAATGTATTGTTAATGCACAATATTATTTGCCATTCTAGACGATCCGTTGCTTTTTGTATACCAGTGATTTCTCCGTAGCGTGCAAACAGCAATTTATGAAATGATAATAATCTAAGAACACATTTTTGTTATATTGTTTATGCCTACGGTGTCTAGAGCTTAAAGGCGCGCTGGGTGTAATGTCAGAAGTTTACTATTTTCGGAATTATACGGAATTTGTAACGCTAGCTGGTATCATCGGGGAATTCCATCCTAATAAGCTTTCATAAATACGTCCTTACTTATCTTTTTTTTTAATACACATAAGACCATGTCAGCCCGATGTCCTAACTAATTTAATCCAGTACTATGCATATCGGTAAGCCTTAAGTTATTTTGTTACCTACTTAGTTATCATATCTATATAAATAAATAAAATTAGAGTGTCTGTTTGTAATATTGAAATAACCGCTTTTTACTAAATGCATAAGTATGTATACACTGTACATATACCAAAAATGTAGTAAAAAAAATTTTGTCTGTCTGTCTGTCTGTTTGTTCCGGGTAATCTCTGAAACGGCTGGACCGATTTTGACGGGACTTTCACTGGCAGGTAGCCGATGATCCAGGGAATAACTTAGGCTACTTTTTTAGACTAACTTTGTCCCGCGACGTTACTCGCGGTACGACAATAACCGGGGGAACACCGCGGGGTTCAGCTAGTTGGAAGTAATAATCTTTTTATTACTAAGAGACCAGAAAAAGGTAAAATTATTGTGTTTCCTAAGATAAGAATGATATTTCTTTTACGGTAATAGGATATTACCACTACAAGCCACCTGATACTCAGGTACGTTACAACACCAATACGTTACAACTCTTTAAGAGCCACCTGCGTGTTATAAGTCAAGAGAAGAGAAGTTTTAAGATCACCTTACTCATTTGACGAAAAGATTGCTTGACAACCGTTCTGTGAGACCGTGGTATTTATTTCTATCAAACCTATGAACCACAGATTTTACGCTCTTATGATCTTATTTCATACACTCAGCATACAAAATCACTCTGAGACGGTGGCGCTTTACATTCCATGATTTCTTTGGCGGTATCAGAAGAGGTTCTTTCGTATTTGTATGATTGTCTGTTGTAACAGAGTTTTTTTCTAAAATATCTGTACATTAAAGGCCTTTGTAAGATATCCATTTTGCGATAAAGTACCGTATTGTCTATTCTATTAAATTCTGACATAATTATGGCTACACAACTAATCCTGGTAGTTACTTTTTTAAGTCTATTTCAAAAAAAGCTTACCAGGATTAGTTGTGTGTGTGTTTTAAACATTTATATAAACATTCTTTTATCTCGTTCCAATATTATTTTGTTTATAGAAATTAAGATAGGAATATATATTACTCCAACATAATGTTTTATAAATCTTCTGTGGACTCTAAAAGTCAAACCGAATAAACGAATTGAAATGGTCTTTGAAATGGTTATGTCATTTACTGAGTAGATTTTCAAATACGAACTGTGTCTCTCGGTGTGAATGAGCGAACGCATTTGATTGATTTTCCATGTTGCGTTTAGGAACATGCTTAGACAGGGTTACGGGATTGAAATGGCTACTTCGAGAACAGACAGCTTTCTTGGACATCAATTTGTTGATAGCCTCTATTGATGCGCTCTTTGTACGGTACAGTTTTCTTCTTGATTATATGTATAGATTCACTAGCATTTTGTTACTCCTTTTTTTATGTTTTCGAGCAGACATACCCTCGGAAGCCACCTTTTGGTGGCATGTTGGACTAAAACCGACTAAAACCGCACGCCGTCTCGGATACTAGATGCCGGGGAACCAGGTACACCCTAGAAAGAAAAACACTGGAACCTCGACGTACTTCTGTCCACCTACGGTTTATAGGTGGCCCCTTCTTATATGGGAACCCCAATGCTTCCGTTACTCTCGGGCTAGCTCTGCTAGAGTGACAGATGGCCTCATCTGTCACCCCCAAGTGCGCTTATGGAGGACGGAGATCGTCGTGCGATCGCCGGCGCCTGAAGCATTTTGTTACTCCTGGCAAAGAAGATCTTAGATTTTGAATTAAAACTTTACAGGTTCCAAAACTGGGGGTGACAGGTGAGGCCATCTTTCACTCCCAGGCATGCGCTTATGGAGGATGGAGATCGTTCTGCGATTTCCGGCTACTGAAGCATTTTTTTACTCCTGACAAAGAGGATCTAAGATATTGAATCAAAACTTTGTAGTTTTCAAAACTGAATATGACAACAAAGAGTTGACGTTTGATGGCCAAGTTGAGATTCTCATAGTTTTCAGATGACGGAATAAATAATAATAATAATAATCTTTATTATATTAAAGCTTTCTTGACAATTTTATTAGTATCCTAAAGTAAACTAATTTACAGTACTTACCAAATATCTTTCAGTTTTTGCTATTTTTCACAGTGATACGTAATCTAGTAGTATAGAAAAAAAAACAGTTAATTTTACATAATACCATACGAAAAAATATATTTGGTAAAGTTAAAATACCATACACTACCAAAAACAAAACTCTTCGTTAGTATCAGTCGGTTCATTCAAGTTGTGTAACTAAACGTATAGTATTTTGATATCTTTTTTCTCAGAAGTAAATACTATAGAAAACTCAAAACACACTTATTACAATTGTTTTATATTCAGTTCTTTGAAAAGACAATATTTCAAACGAAATTGGATATCAAACAAAATATTGCTTTCGTTGAGAGATTGATTGAATCGAGATAAGCCAGATACGTTATTGTAGATGTTTTAAATTCATACCCAAAGATGTTGTTTTATTGTATCGTTCTTATAACAAACAGTTTAACGTCTTAAACCAACTCAAAAAAACCAACGTAAAATTTGCGTTACTAATTTCTATTTAAAAGAAAGATTTTGTAAATCTACTTTTGTTGTCCCGAAATTTGTTTAAAACACGGCATATTGATGCAAATAAGATTTAGTAGCTACCACGTAGCCAAAGTCACGTCTACGATAGCTACGCCGTAGTACCGAATTAGATTATCGGCTACGCGTTTGTGTTACATCATGGCTCTCGTAGCCTTTATAACCATTGTTACTTATAGGTAAGTATTACTGGTTTTTGGAATCTTAAAGTAAGTTAACATAGGCATGTTTTTGAGACAGATTTCAAACAGTATTCCAAGTTTACTGATTACTAAGTTAAGCGAAGTTTTAGATTCGTATCATCGTCGAAATATTGATGGCTATAAAAAACACAAAGCAGACACGAGGACTGCCGACAGAAGTGAAAACTCAAAACTATAAACAGACAGTTGTTCAACCTTACTTGATATGAACCTCTTTGCTCTTTAAATAAAATGCGCCATTAAAAGATGTAAAAATATGCTTATTGTGATGTTTTAAAAATATTGGTTATTGCTATTCAGTATAAAAACATATTACCAGTTACGTCATATTAGAGATCGAGCCATCAGCGTCACCATGCACACTCACGCAAGCGCCAGGGAGATAGTTGGCGCAAGCACCGCTTTTATCTCTCATACAACGATGTACAATGAGTGTAACGGGACAATGAGTAATCCTGCTTGTGTATACAGCCGGCGTTCATCAATTTATGAGACGTAGTCACGTCAAAAGCACCTCAAATTCTTCAAAATTTATCGCTGATTTCTTACCCAAAGAAAAAACACTAATACTCTATTCTAATTAACTGCCGAAATCCTTAAAATTTGAGTTGAAATCAGTGGCATCTTACAACCTTTGATTTTCAAGAGTCATGTTCTAATATTGACTTTCCTCACTATAAAATCCGGTTTCTACTTTTAGGAGAATGGGATGAAAAATGGTGTTTATACAGAATAAAGTTAGGCCATCGTAGAAATCGTTAGTTTGATGGTAGCAATCTAACAATGTTTGGCCTTTAGGCTACCTAGTTAGCCGTTCTGCTTTTAATACTTTTTTACGTGAAATTCTAACTTCCCTGGCACCTGTTTCTGGCATGACTTTGTGTGAAATGTTCCTGATTATATCAGGTTCTAATGCCTTGGTGCCTCAAACTTTGGACGTGAACCAACTAAGCATGTGAATTTAAGTTTTATTTCTTTATCGTGTAAGTTCTTTTTAGTAATAAATTGATGTGACTAATCTCTTTAATGACGGATAATATTTAGGACGACAATTTTGAAGTAAAGGTTAAACTCTTCTTCTTCTAATGCTAAAAGGAGGACTCTAAATGCCATAAATGGCTGTATGCATATTATCCTTTAAATAGTTACCGCAACTTATTCATATTAATATTAGTACCTGGATAACTTAGCTTTGCTCGTTTTTGTATGTAAATTTTGAATAAATTTATTGAATACTAAATTTCATGAAAATCTTTGGAGCCGATTCCGAGATATAAAAGTGTTAAATAAATTTGAAAATGATTCAACCGTGGAAGAGCTAAGCTTCGGCATGAATGGGCTGGCTCGACCGGAGTGATACCACGGCTTCACAGAAAACCGGTATGAAATAGTGCTTGCGCTGTGTTTCACCGAGTGAGTGAGAATACCAAATAGAGGAGGAGGAGGAGGAGAAAAAGAGGTGTCACAGGTGTCCATGGGCGGCGGTAATCTCTTACCATCAGGCAATACGTCTGCTCGTTTGCATAATCACCTATTGCATAAAAAAATGTCTTCTGTCTATATATCTGTTCGTCTGTCTGTTACGCTTTCACAGCTAAACCACTGCACCTATTTCAAGGGAGATCCCCATGCAGATATTTGGATTCTTTAGAAAGAACATAGGCTACTCTTTATTGCGATAATCGACACACACATGGGCAGAGCCGTAGCAAAAGCTAGTCACACATTAAAAGTGTCAATGTTATCTTATCAGAAAGATATCCGTGAGAGTAGAATATTCATTGCAAAAGTAAATCCAGTGTGCAATGCGCAAGATAAATCTTCATTAAATAACGCTTATCTTGACTGCTAGTAGGGTGACCCTATGTGTCCTAGACGAAGGGACTGCTTCCCTAGGGATATCATGTCCTGAGCATAATAGTAAAAGTAAGGGCATACCGTAAATAGTAGGTGGCTACCTATTAAATGTAATTCTCCCGTCACGTTCTTGCTAACGATGAACCCCAAAATTATAAAAGAGCCTAGCATGATTGAAAAGAGACAAGAGACAGACGAAGTTCTGTGGGTCAGCTAGTTTATTTATATACTAGCTGACCCACGCAACCTCGTTTGCACCTTATATTGCCCGTAGCGTAAAAAACTCTCCCGTTTTTTAAACATTCTCCATTGTTGCTCCGCTCCTATCAGTAGTAGCGTGATGATATATACCCTATAGCCTTCCTCGATAAATGGACTATCCAACACCGAAAGAATTTTTCAAATCGGACCAGCGGTTTCTGAGATTAGCGTGTTCAAACAAACAAACAAACAAAATCTTCAGCTTTATATATTAGTATAGATATTAAAACCTCAATGCTAATATTGGAATGTATTCATATACTTATACTCAGTAGTCTAGGTGTTTGTTAGAGCATAGTATAATAAACTTTAAAGAAATAATATTTGTTATAATTCATGTATGAGCTATTATTTGTTACAGACTAAATATGTCCCATATAATACAATTATTTTCATTCAAAAGTATTTCCAGTTTTTTATGTTATGAATTTCACACGCCGATGTGAAAACAAGCGTTATTATTATCCCGTTTGAAGCACTCGTCTACGATATCGAATCAATAATGCTTTAAATTATAAACATAAAAAATAAACCAGCCAGAATGCCTTTAAACATGGCTACCCCATCAGAGCCCCATGCTGAAGATTCAACGGGGCCCCACACTAACTGCTAATAGATTCAATGCAATCTCGCAATTTTATCGTTCTTAAATTCGAACATTTTGATAAAAAAAAAACTCTCGTTTAAAACCTACATCTTGGCGCATCCCTTACTGTGTATTAAAAAACATTTATAGAAGCTATACAGGATGTTTCTTAATGTCTTTATGATAAGATAACCAGCAATGGTTTCTCGTATCTAAAAAACGTTTTTAAAGATGCAAGATTCATTTAATTTACATAAATAAACATGTTTTATGAAAATCGTTTTACTCTAGTATAACATTACTATTTATACACATATAGTTAAAGAATGTAATTTTTTTAGAATAATTATTATCGGTCGACGGAGAAATTATTTCATTACATGAATACGTAAAAGACAGACATATTTACGAATTTATAATATCAATAAGTGACTAAGGATGTAATAAAAATACTGTTATACTAGTACCTATTATAAATAAATAAAATAAAAACATAAAAAAAATAGACATTATTTTCTATTACAATTTTTGCATAAATACATATAACTTTTAATACTATAAATAAATATAATTCTCAAATCAAATCTTATTTTTAAATTAACCTTTATTTGCAGTAGTCGCCTCCGAGGCGGTGGCATTTTTCACGCACCAATCCCATTCAATACGAGCCACATCTCCGTTTAAAGTTGTCTCCCCAACATTTAATTGGTCTCCCTTTTTTCTTTTTCAACTCTCTTGGCAACCATTCCGTTAAAAGTTTTGTCCATCTATTGCTACCCATTCTGCATATGTATCCTGCTGATCATGCATGCAGTGATCTCGTTCTTTATCTTACATCTATTATCCTTATTTTCTTTCTGATGTTACCGTTGCTGACCTTTTCTGCAATTTTTAAGCCAAGCATGCTTCTTTACATTTTACGTTGCTGTCGTTACATTTTTTCTTCGTCTTCATTTCCTAGTCTCAATTTCTTACTCTAGTATTACGGAAAATTTATTATTATTAGTATTTTCAGAATGTAAAATATTAATAACGACAATAATCAGTTGGCAAAAAATAATCTGCATCAATACAAAATAATATTTTTTCTTCCGCCAAAAGCTACTAATAACCGCCTAAAATATTCTTAAATGTGTATTTACAAAAAAAAAAACTTTCTTATTAATGTATGCTATGACATAAACACATTCATATTTACATAATAACATATTTATCACGTTTACTTTCCACTTACATAAATCTGTTATAAATTAACTTTAATGTTCTATTTAATATTGTATTATATCTCATTTCTGAAGGCTGTGACGTGTGAAAAGCCTAGTTTGAAAAACATTTCTGAGCACTGTCAAAGTAATACATCTACAAATGTGTAGACTAAAATGTGTTTCTAGTAAATGTGTTTTTATTTCTATGTTATTCGCATACACACATGTAATTTGTATAATGTAGATTCACATTTTGCAAAACAAACGTAGGTTGACTTAAGTATTTTCTTTCTTTTACATTTGAAACCTACAAAGAATGTATGTTTTATTAAAAAATAACTTTATTGGAAAAAATGTTTCGCAAAAAAACAATATTTTAGAAATTTATTTAAACAGAAAAAGTGTTTCTTTCTTATCTTTATGTTAAAGGAGACGATAATATTATACTCAGAACTCACCCCATATTGAGATATTTGATGCTCGTTATGTTGCGAAATAGAAGATTTTCCTGTAACACATTTATCAATTTTAAGAGTAATAATAGCTATGAAGCATTGACCTCATTTGAACCCTAGTTTCAAGAATGATCGATCACTATCTATCGAATAGATTTAGTGTAACACTTGCTGTGCGCTACGCTTATTAACTATTATGTATATGTCTTAACGAGCAGTCACATAGCTATTTTCTTCGTTAATTGAAAAACATCAATAATTTCATTATACGTTTATTAGGTATACCTTAAATAAGTATGTTATATAATCGTGTTATATAAGTTGAGAGATACATTCAAAACTTTCAAGAAAGGAAAAATGAATATCTTTATTTGCTTTTGTTGTTTTTCAGCGAGTAAGTGGCATTACCTGAGTGAAAGTCCACTTAAAATGAGGTGGAGTCGAATTGGACTTATGCAGACAGAACGTTGCAGGAGGACTAAACGTCTCAGTAGTCCCTTACATTATCTGTCTGGTCGTTTGTCCCCCTATTTCATTCAAAAGAATATCATCCATACCGTTAGTGTTTCTATCTGTCACAGTGCTATTGACATTACTGCTCTTGACTGACTGACTGCCTCGGTGGGGCAGTGGTAGCGTACACGACTGCTGTTCTTGAGGTCTCGGGTTCGATTCCCGGGTCGAATCACATGTTTGTATGATCTGCAAATATTTGTTTCGCAGTTTGGGTGTTTTCTATCCATAATATGTATGTATTTACAAAAAAAGTATATAAGTATTAATATCAGTTGTTTAGTACCCATAATACAAGCTCTGCTTAGTTTGGGACTATATGGCGTTGTGTGTTAGATGTCCGAAATATTTATAAATATTTATTTTATTTACTGAGAAATCAAATACGTTATTTCCGTTTATACTCTTAAAAGCTGGTAATTTTTTTTTTTACTTTTATATTTGAAAGTGTCAGGTTCAATGATAACTTGACTGTACGGTTGGCCTAGTAGTTTCAGTCGCTACGTCTCTTGCTATTGCGCCAATTGTCATGGGTTCAAATCCCACGTGATCCACAAATTGTTGTCCCGAGTCTGGGTGTAAAGTGCCCCACGACACGGGATGTTTATTCCTAATGCGGGAGTTGTATTTTAAAAACAAACAAAAAACAAAACTACACAAAGGTTGAATGCCACAGAAACTGATTGTTTTTTTTTATTCTTCTTCATATATAATCTGTGTAAAAGTGTTATCAAAATAAAAGTATTTTTTACTCTACAAGTTTAAAAAAATAAGGTATTATTGACACTGACTTACATCTTCTTTATCCAACTGCTGTCTACTGCTGAACGAGAGCTTCACTCAAAGAGCGTCAACCATCCCGGACATACATACTGAAGGGAAAATCACAAAGAGAGGTAAAAATTATGGAGTCATAGTGATTCATACGTATGAGCTACTGTAACCAGGGTATATTTAGGTGTTATAAGTTATGTGCTTATCTACGCAACTAGTAACGTAATTCTCGTGAACTTACGACTGTCGGCAGAATTATATTTTTGTTCTGTTTAATCAACGTTAGTGAACTGTAGTGAAGTGTTGATTCTTAACTCTCAAATAACTCTTAAATATTTCTATACAGATATGTAACTGTTAAATATAAAATGCAAAAAAAAAAATACTAAACGCAAAGGTGCCAAAATTTTACTTACTTCCACTTCAAAATCAGATTTTTTTTCTGTAAATGCCATACTATTGCAAAACACTGTTGTTACGATCTTGTCTCTTGACTAATGAGTAATTTTACTTTGACCTAAATTAATAAAACAAAACAATAATAAGATTGTGTCCATTATCAGTTTTCTTATTGTCTCTAATTAATTGAGGACACCCTGTTCGTGTGTTCTTTTAAAAACCTGAAACATGAGCACACATATATTCAACATAACATAAACACACACATACATTCACTATACAAATCTAAACTGTACACAGAGTAATAAATAAACCTTATCTATCTAAGGATGAAGTTATTTCAATCTCGCAAAATGAAAAACCTTTAAGTTTATACGTGACCATGAATTCGACCAACTTTACAAGTGTCACTCGGCGGTAGTACGTACTTGTAACCAAAAGTAAACAGACGACCTTTTGAAAAAGCATGTTTACACATTTAAGGGTCTCTTTTTCCGATCGAGTAGGATCTCAACAAAATCAAAAAGGGTCGTTGTTGTCAATTTGAGGTCACCTTTAGGCATCATTTCGAGCCCTCGGCTTTCCTTTATATGAATGATTTAGGTTTCTGTTTCGTGTATTTTAGATAAAGTTACGCATTTGAAGTTCGAGGTTGTTAAATAGGTATACTAATGTAATAATGTTAAAGGGCTATCTTGCTTGTTTGAAAAGCAAGTATCGTTAGAAATATTAGCTAAATATTCAAATCTATTATTTTGGTACTAGATTAAGTAATTTTTCATTAAATATTTTTTGTACTGTGAAATTAAAAGTCAAAGGTTATTTGTAGTTTAGTTTCTGTTGTTGATATAAGTTAGTGGCGACTTCCACAAACAACGCAAAAAGAAATATACTATATCGCAATCTACCAAAGTTAACTGAACTACAGAGTAACGTACAATACTAAGAAACTATCAATCCTGAATCGCGCAATAGAAGTTCTCGCGCCGATTAACATAAACATCCCAACATCAACCGTTGGGTAGTGGCCCGCCAGGTATGATCACCTCGCCTGGTTGGAGGATTCTCTCTTTATGTTGGAGGGACATAGCACCTGTTCCTCCACAGATTTGGTAAAAGAAATTAAGACATTGGCTCTGTTTCATTTCGAGATATCCATGATCATCAGCGTTTCGCAGTCCACTGCTGGACATAGGCCTCTCCTATTGCGCGCCACTTTGATCGATTTTGGACGTCTCACATTCAGTTCCTGATTTACGTGCCTGTTTAAAAGGTTTTTTTTTTACCAGGAAAGGTTAAAGGTTAATAATCCATACTAATATTATAATATCGAAAGTAACTCTGTCTATCAGTCTGTTAAGTTTTCACGGTTAAACCGAATCACTGATTTATAATAAAATTTAGCCTGGAGATGCTTTGATTTTTGAGAAAGGCAATAGGCTACCCGTACCCATACACACGGGTGGACTAAACTTAAGATAAAGGACATGTAAGAATTTTCTTTACTAATACTAAACTTTTCTTAGTAAAATTATGAAATAAAAACCCGGCCAAGTGCGACTTTGATTCTTGCACGAAGGGTACGTACCATTATCTACCTAATTAACAAAACCGAGCCAGAAAGTCACGTTTTTGTATGAAAGCCCCCTTATTTGTTGTTAGCGGCAACAGAAATACATAATACTAACTTTTAAACTTTCGCGTTCCATGATATTAACAAATAAATATTTTTACGGGAATTAACGCGATCACTTATTTAAAAAGGTATCACATACCTCTGATTTGCCTGACGTTTCGACCAGGTTGCACTGGCCGTGGTCACAGGCTGACTCAGACTCAGGCAAATCAGAGGTATGTGATACCTTTTTAAATAAGTGATCGCGTTAATTCCCGTAAAAATATTTATTTGTTAAGAAATACATAATCTCTGAAAATTTTAACTGTCTAACTATCACAGTTCATGAGATACAGCCTGGTTACAGACGGACAGTGTAGTCTTAGTAATAGTATTATTAGTATAGTAGGGATCCGTTTTATCCTTTGGGTACGGAATTCTGAAAATTGAGTGCTTTATCTGTTACGTTATGTTACTACTATTTTCTGTAAAATGAGCACTTTACCCCAGGAGTGCGGTTTCATTTTAAATAGAATATGGTTCTGCCCAACTCTTTTATTAATGCACCATTTGAACCTGTTGGTTATTCAGTCATACTAATCAAATCTCCGAACGAAATCCTTCAACTATTTTAGTTTGGTAAATTCAAACTATATATCGTGCACCGTTTAATATCTAAAAGTAAAAGAGACAGATGTGTCACTGTATAATTGATAGGCTACATAGAATTAAATATATATAGTCTACAGAGTAGCCTCCTATTTCAAACAGTGACAAGACAACCGAGTGACAGGAACATGTCTGGCTTGTTAATTTATTGCCAAATAAGCTTCACAGACGCACTTTTAAGTACATACACTTAATTAAAGGTCGTTTTTGTAACAAATTTCGGGCCTAAGAGATTTTCTTTTAGGATGTAACTTTTTTAGTTAAGTGCTGTTTTGTAATTTATACTCTCGATTGTCGGCACTTGATGGAACTTGTTGCAGTACATTCTAGAGTCAAACTTATTTTTACTTATTGCACTATTTTTATTAAATTTAATAAATAAAAAGAGTAGAATTAGTACAAACGAGTTTGATTCTAAATTGTAGGTTTATTTTTTTACATAGTATAAAAAAATATAAAAGTAAAAGTAAATGTATTTATTTGCAACTAAGTTTGGTCGCGGCTTTGTTTGTATAAATGTTTTAATATTTTTAATGAGAAAAGTCGACGTTTCTTTTAGTGTAATAAACAGATCTGACGATCTACAATCACGAATCTGATTTTTGGCCAACGAAGAAAACAAATGAGATACACGTGCCTGAAATGTGAATTTTTAGATGCAAGTAACTGGGATGCAGGCAGTGAGGTCAGACTAATTAAACGAAGGTTGAAACTAACGCCAGTCGATAAAAAGTTGAGGAGCAATATATATAATATTATGTTATTTTGATATGGACATGTGATGCATGAAAATGCGAAATGTGTTTTAGTATTTGCACCTTTAAAAAATGAATCATTTAAGCGTAAAGCCTAAGGGGTTCCGTTTCCAGCCTCTACAGATTTCCACTATCCATCTTCAAAACTAGCTTTGCGTCAAGATGAAACTAAAGTTTTCATCCTCATGGATAATTTATTACTAAACTATAGATGAGACCAAATGGAAAGTCACCCTCTCAAATAAAAACAAAATTTCCAAATCCATTCACAAATTATGGAGTTGTTAGGTTTTTTATGGAAAAGGGGAAAACAAGGAGACGTGTCCTACTAAGGTGATCATTTTAGTTTTCGATTGGTAATCAAACTACAAATACATACTACAGGTGACTTCGAGGACATAATTATAAATGCGACTTTTTACTAACATGCTTTTTATTTTCAATTGTAAATAACTTTGTAAAAAAAAATTATAAAACAATTTTAAGGCTTCAAAAGCCGGTATGAAAAATAGTGTTCTATTTTAGGGTGATATTTGACTCTGTCTCTATTTTAATTGACATATCTGTAATTAGAATTGGCAGGACTATTTAACGCCACATTTAATTTTATCTCTGCCCCGACTTCGGGTAAATATTGAGTTTCATGAAGAGATGACAAGAATAGAAGTTACAAAGAACAAAACTATAAAAATAACAAAGATTCCGAATAAAAGTTATTTCTGAGCTAGACCGTAAATAACACTAATATTATTGTATCTCAGTTGTTCTTAGAATACTTGTTTAACATAAATATACTTTATTTGTAGTTTTCATGCTCTTTTCTCCTTGGAAGGGAGGTAGGCGGATAGTATTCCTACTGAAATGAGTCTGTACATAAATTATCACTATACTACACGATATAAATATTTTTTCTTTAACGTTATAGAACGCTTTATTTCATTTCCTTTTCGTACTTTATAGTGAAATTGTATCTAATAAAGTGTATATATTATTCGTGAACTTTCCATCCTTATGAGTGTTTTTTTCTTAAAATATAGGTGAGACCAAATGGAACGTTAATCCTCTGAAGTGAAAACAAAATTTTCCAAATCCATTTACAAATTACGCAGTTTAAAGGTTTTGTTATGGAATAGGAGGCAAACAATAGGGCCTTACCAAGATTATCATTTCAGTTTTTGAAATAAAAGGTAAAGTGAGTTTCAATTTAATATGTCCTTACTTATCGAAGCTTACTTTAAATGCCTAGTTTCAAAAAGGCAAGTTACATACGAGTCTTATTGTACGAGGATGGATAAACTACAGGTAAACTAACACCATATTATGTTTGTTATCTTTGAAAAAGACAGTCCGACCATCAATTCAATAGATAACTATATCGCATCCTGATCTCTAACCTACATCACAGTAAATTCAAAACAAAATCCAACAAGATCCACGATATAATTGGTGTGAAAAGGGCCTGAATATGTGCTTCTCTTTTTCGATAGAAAGGGCTCGATAAATAAAGCGAATGGCGATGGCTGAATACTATCACGTGAACCTGTCTTTTCTACAAAGAAAGCCTCCGTATTTATTATATGGAGACGCTTTCTTGTTGAAAAAATAATAATTCTAGGTGAGTGTCTGAATTTAAGTGGTACAATTCGTGGTTTTTGTTTGTGCTGCTTCTGTGTCTCTCTTGATACTATAAACTTTAATCTATTTCAAAAGTAATGATTGCATATTATGAGCCTGTTTGTATATTTTAATAAAGCCTCTACCATGTTTAATTTTGGTTTTAAATGTAAATAGACATATAGATTCCTCTAGTAGCGAAAAGCGAAACCTAAACTTCTGTAGTTTTAAGGACCAATAAAACAGACTACAAAACCATCTACGGAACTTATTTAAATACTTACCATACTACGAATATTTAAAATAGATAATTAAGTTTTAAACCAAAAGTAATGTCTGCGGATTACATTAGAAAACCAGCCGCCGACTCAAGTTGAAGGAACAGTACGATAATACAAACGAAAAGTAAAGCTATTTAATTTACAAACAAGCCTTGTTGGTTCAACTCTTTGTGTTGTGGAAGCAGCGGACTATTGTCCTACGTAAGACATGATTTATATCAAGACGTGTCGTTATCATGTACTTGTCGTTATTCATTTCCTTCACTGTTTTTCATTAGCTTTGTCTGTGTTTTTCATTTTTACTACCAATGCTTATCATTCATTATATTTTGCATTAGACTGTGTTAGGAGTAGGTACATTTTAAGCTATTGCATAGCTTCTATCGCGGGCCTTGAGCGTGGAGACCGAATCCAGAAATTCCGTGACGAAAATAACCTAACACCCCCCCACTCCGACCGGCATTGCGGTGAGACTTTTTAGTTTTGCCATCTATCGATATAGCAGAACCTTTAATGGCTTTTTTAAAATACCACCTTTGTCTCTTTAGTTCAGCAACTCGCCTCTAGGTGGCATTGGTTGTTTGTTTTGTGTAATTTTGTATTACTTACTTAATGAATACCTTTTTTTTTTTTTTTTTTTGTTTTTTTACCACAATATCCAGGAAACATTCACAAAAGATTTGAACTCGAGGTACCTTCGTCATAAATCATTCACCTACACCTTCCAACCAATAACTCATTTCTACTAATTGTTAAAATTGCTGTTCTTATGCTGCTTGATATAATAATATAGATGGCGGTGTACTTCAAATGCGATGGAGCATTTGAAAAACAGTTTAGTTTTTTTTTGGTGCTATCAAAGCAAAAACTTGAATTAATATCAAAGAAAAAATAAAATAAAATATTGCATAAATAAAAAATAAACAAATAAATATAATTGCATAAGTTGATAAAAATGCTATGCAATAGCTTTACCGCGGCCGTCCCCGAGTGCCACATGTTTTTTTAGTGCACTGTGTTCGAACTTGCTTCGGGTTTACGTGATGAGATTGAGTAAGAGCGTACCGACGTCATCTTAACCATTATGCTACTAAACCGTTTCAAATTGTATTTTTAACTGATTTTAAAGCAAAGAAACTCTTATTGATTTGGTTGTATCTTTTATGTCTATTATCTAGTTTAGAACCCTGTAATTTATGAATTCATATAGAATCCGCCATCCGCCTTTCCGTCCCATTATGATCTCGGGTCCTTTGACCGGGGCATGAAAAAGCATCTCACTAGGCGGCCATAGTGTAGGTCACCATGCTGCAATGTCCTTATTCGCATTGAAGATGATGACTCTTGGATTCTGCTCATAATAAACATCACTGACATTCTTGAGCATGCATGGGCCGGCTTGACCGGAGTGATACCACAGCCTCACACAAAACCGGTGTGAAATAGCGCCTGCGCTGTATTTCACCGAGTGAGTGAGGATACCGGAGGCCCGTACCTCAACCCCTTCCCTCATCCCTTTACCTCACCCCCAAAGGTTGGTAACGCACTTGTGACGCCTCTAGTGTTGCAGTTGTCTATGGGCGGCGGTAATCGCTTACCATCAGGTGATACGTCTGCTCGTTGGCTCCCTATAAAAAAAAAATCTTGTGTCAAAATAATATCTTATTTAAAAAGCACATTTCACACTATTGAACCTCAAAAGTAGAAAGGGCATAATGTGACAATGTAGGATGTCAAATCTGGTTCCGGACATTTCATACCCAATCTACTGCCCCCTTCTAAAAGGAAATCTGCCCTTTGTGCCCTTACCATTATGATTTGACCTCTCTACTACTCCTGCTACTACTACTCTCTTTAGAATAAATGTAATCGATTGGAGGTTCAAGTTACGTTGGTGGATTATAATATGTATTGATCAAAGATTTGTATCGCCGTATTATTTTGTGGTAAGCGGTTCTCTAGCGTTGTATTGTGTATATTTTAGTAGTAACATCTAAGCTTGAGCCTCGAATCAAATGGTAAAATTCAAAAGTTGATTTTAAATATTTTTGTGTAACATCTACCTAGGTACAACACATGTATTAATGTATAATCTAGTAAATGAAATATTATATAAAAATATATAAATCATTTTACTATAAACTAACTGATAATGCTACTGTGCTTGAGGTCTCGCCTTCGATTCCCGGGTCGGACTAAATATTTTTTAATGTGCAAATATTTGTTTCGGAGTTTGGGTGTTTTCTATGTTTAATATGCATGTATTTAGAAAAAAGTATATATGTATTTATATCAATCGTCTAGTACCCATAGTACCAGTTTGCTTAGTTTGGGACTAGATGAAGCCGTGTGTCAGATATCCGAAATAACAAAACTCGCTAAACGCAAACGCAAGAACCAATAAATTGATTAAAAAAATCACAAAATAAAAGCTAGATTTATATTCGCAAATAATCGACATTGACTTGAGTGGAGCAACTAAAGAAGTTTTACTGTAACTTATTGTGTAAGATCTAAATAAACGGGACCAATAGAAACATTTTCTATTTACTTAAACTATTGACAAACAAGATATATATATATTCATTTATATGCCTCTAAAACTAATGAATAACATATCGGATTCATACTAGTTAACTATGAAATAGTTTAATTGTAACATTTGCTTAATGCGGTTTGATTACAAAGCATATTTTAACAGAGAAATAGTACATGAAAGTACGTGAATAGTTATTGATATCAGCGTAAATATATTAACTGAATTAGCATAGTAAAATATAAACCTTCATGAGCCGACAAGTATCCATCTATATTTAATACATATGGAGAGTTTGTTTGTTTGCTTGAAAGCGTTAATCTCAGGAACTACTGGTCCGATTTGAAAACTTATTTCAGTGTTATATAGCCCATTTATTGTGGAACGCTATAGGCTATATATAATCACGCTAAGACTAAAAAGAGCGAAGTACCACAATGAAGAATGTTACAGAAACGGGGGAAAATTATCACGCTACGGGTAATAGGAGGCGCAAAAGAGCTTGCATGGGTCAGCTAGTAGATTAATACGCGAAGCAAAAACGTGTATCCTTTTTTACGAACATGGCGTTAACAGAGGGGTATAAAATGGCGCATTTATAGTTTATGTGGAGGAGTGACGCAGAAAGCTAAAAATAAATAAATCAATTATGATTGAATTTCAAGCGCTGGGCGACCACTAGCTTTAATGAAAATTTCTATTTCAATAACTTCCCACATTTCCCACGCAGCTGTCTGGGCATTCTTTAATTAAATTCTGCTCAAGAAATTACCACTTGTGGCATTTACGGACCACTATGATCTTCAAACCTTAAAGATAAAACTATACCACTAGGTAAGTTGCAGGCGGTAGTAGTGGCTCTCCATCAGCTAACCCATCTGATCATGTGTCATATCATAAAAGAGATGGGTAAGCATTAAGTAGAAAACTAGTCAAACATGGACATGGCATGACTGAGGTAGATAGAGGAGGATGAACTGAAATGTTTTCTGTTTATGTGATCTTTTTAATAATAATAATAACATATGGCATATGACATACGGCCATGCGAATACATACAACAAACATTAGTCAAGCCTGCGTAGTATAGTAAGCCAAAACGTCTTTAACGTCAAAAATTAATCCTATAAGGGTTTTGGATATCAAATCTGTTAGCTTGTAAGTTCACATAAATAAGAAATAAATAAATAAATTTACTAAGAATAAACCTATCCGAGTCCTTTGCCTCGTTGGTCTCGCGGTTGGCGTGTACGACTGCTGATCATGAGGTCTCGGGTTTTATTCCCGGGTCGGACCAAATATTTGTATGATCTACAAAATACTTGTTTCGTAGTTTGGGAGTTTTCTATGTATATTATGTATGTATTTACAAAAAAAAGTATGTATGAATTTGTATCAGTTGTCTAGTACCCATAACACAAGCTCTGCTTAGCTTGGGACTAGATAGCGTTGTGTGATGATTTATTATTATTTTGCTTAACCTGGGCAACGAACTTGTGCCTCCTGAGTTGCAGATATCTATGGGTGGTGGTAGGTAGTAACCATCAGGTGACCGATCTGATTGTTTGCTGCCTGTGCCATAAAAATGCAAGTATATATCTTTAACCAGTTATTTTTGGCCCAGAGAATATTTTTGAAAGTTTTCTTTTATATATGGGCATGCCAAAGTGACTCTGCCCTGGCTGGTGGAAAGCATGAGCAAATTCTAACAGTGATGGTCACCATACTCATTGCGAATGCAGACAATGCTACAATAGCGACCCACTCTATGGCTGCCTATTGAGATGCTTCTGCATCATTGCGCTTCCAGGATACACTATTAACAAATCGGTCATAACGTATTTTAACTAATATATACTAATATTATAAAATGATGGATGGATGTTTGTTACTCTTTCACGCAAAAACTACTGAACGGGTTTGGATGAAACTTTACAGTAATATAGCTTATACATTAGAATAACACATAGGCAACTATTTGCTGCGATAACCGACATATACGCGGGCGGAGCCGTGGGCAAGAACTAGTGTTAAATAATAAAATCTACGAAAGATTGTTATAAGACATGCCTTGTAGGTTCAGGTCATTCACCCCTATAGTTAATCAATTCGCAAAATCTAAACTGAAAGGTCATTGTACTTTTCATAGCATATCATTAAACAGATTGGGAAACTTAAGTAGTGTTTCTGTATATTCAATTTTACTAAGAACTTGGGCTTGATGAGGATTCTTTGTAATAAAAGAACTGAAATTATATACAACGCTGATTGAATGTCGTTGTTCACAAAAGAATCATTTTTTTAAAATATATTGAAATAGAAGAAAATAGTTTTCTTCAGAGAATAGTTATACTACGTGAGAATAGTTTTCTTCAGAGATTAAGTTTAATTTCAGTACTGTCTGACACTCAAATTTAAACTCTGCTAGCAAAAGGTTTCGTAGACACTAAAAATAACGTCATCTTACATGTTTAAAATCTGTCATGATATTACCATTACATTACATTATTCTTAATTAATATAATAAAAAAAATATAAAATAAAAAGACTGATTAAGGGTAAACAATGGATAGAATGCCTGATTTTCCAGATAAGTCAAGTTCGAGCTTACGTTTACACACCCCTTTACATCTGCGTAATTTTCCTTGCATTACCCTTACTTTTTTCCTTTTTACTCTCGCAGTAAAATTAATTTTTCTTCTTTTTCAGTTCCCAAAAAATAATGTGGTCTCACTAGCATAAGTATTTGTAAAATATCGCATTACTCCGGTTAATTTAGCGTGAGTGGTATATGCTTGTTTTCTCCATATAATCCTAACTGTTAAAAAAGTCTACTGAACTCGTGCTTTTGAAAAATTGCGTAGTTCGAAAGATTTAAGCCACGTTATTTTAAATTATTTATACATATTTCTCTTTTTAAACGAAGTCATGCTTATACAGATATAAGCGTGCGCATGATTGTGACGTTCAAAATAAAATTCAAATATTTCTTTCATTCTTAATATTCTACAAAATGATCTGAAAATAGCTCAGACTGACTTTCCCGAACTTTGAATTTCTCTAGTAGGTAGTAAACTAAAACACTCCGTATTTGGAATTTTTAGCTTTTATTATTTATAGTTCTCAAGTTTTCGTTTCATAAATAACTTAGGCCAATGGGCGGATGAGAGACCGGCAGTCGAATAAGAATCTATTTTTCCCACAACAATATCTGTCTCTCTGTTATAAGAAACAGTTTGTATGGCGCGCCTTCATTATTTCTAGACGGAAGTAAGATGGCTTAAGGATTCCTTTTCACTGTGCGACAAAAATATTTAACAAATTTTTAAACGCTCTTGCAAAAATGAAAAGTATAAGTATTTTACGATAAATTAAAACCTGTAAATGAATGAGAAACGTACTCTAAAATTGAACTTTTAAGATCCACTGTTTTATAAAATGCTACAACAGTATTAGTCACATACATGATTATACATTTTAAATCGATTTTTTATTATTTTTAATCGGAATTTCGGAAACGACACCAACGATTTCCATAAAATGTAGTATGCCGAGATTTCCGTGGCAATAAATCGGTCTAGGTAGGATTCATTTCTAGAAAAGTTTTCCAAAAACATAGAGAGTAAAGTTCGGTTGTCAAGGTACTAAAATTGTTAAATGACAAGCTATCTTCCACAGTTTGACAAGCGTTTATCTTCATTGCTGTTTTCTGTTGTGTAGCAAATAATCTTCCTTATACAAATATATTAGACTATTAGATTATCAAATAGCAGTGATTATCAGAGTTTAATGTACATTCCTTCCTGTGTTTTGAATAAACATATATACATACAAATAAATCAAATTGAAGTGCCTGTTTGTAATATTAAAATAACCTCTTTTTACTAAATGCATATGTATGTATATACCGAGATATTTTTTTTCTTTTTTTATCTGTCTGTCTGTTTGTTTCGGCTAATCTCTAGCACAGCTGGACCGATTTGACGGGACTTTCACTGTTAGGTACCTGATGATATAAGAAGTAACTTAGGCTGTTTTTCTAGACTATCTTCGCGGTGTCACCCGCAGTACGACGAATAACCGCGGGTAACACCGCGGGACTCAGCTAGTTGGTAATAATTAAATTATACTGGCATTCATCATGCACAACTGGTGCTATATTAAAATAGGGTAATACCAGCAGCATAAATTTATTACCTTATTATATTAATACCGTTCAGTGATGCTAGTTGTCTTTTTCATTAAATAGAGCCACACTGCATACTGAATCTGGTTCTATAAATCTAATCGATTGTCTACATTAAATATTTACTAAATATGCATTACATAAGTGATCTTATATTCTATATTAAGTTTAATGAGTAGATTAATTACACACACAGCACTTATTATTATTTGCTAAACGAAACTTTATTTAAAAGTATAAATAGTGGTAATCTCATCTTTAAGACAACACACTTTTAGTGAGAATCTGAAATTAAAATTAATAATTAAAACTGAGCCAATAAAAAAGCTAACTTTAAGTTATTTTAGACTAAAATTTGACTCCTAGACCGTTAAAATATAAATTAAACAAATATTCACTTTTTTATATTTATACTTGAGTCGTTCATGTTTGTCCGCGTGCACCTCAATTCCATCACTGCGTATAAAAAATGCAAACACAGTTCAACTCTGTCGTCCCATGAATGCCAATCCTACAAAGAGATTGTAGCGAGAATACTGAACAGTGCGGTAGAAATTCAAAAAACTAAACGTTTTTCGTCTGAACAATACAGATCAAATATGAAAAGTTGAAGATATTATAACTGTATACATTGAATGAACGCTTGGCCCTCTCTTTTGGCATTATTCGTATTCTTTTTTTTATCGCAAAGATCAACCTGGAGTACTTTTAGTAACTATTATTTGTAGAACGGTTAATTTTACTTTTTTAATAGACGCAAGTTTGCTTGCATTTTTTTTTATATTTTAGCTGCCCCAAAATGACTCTGCTCTGCCTCTGATTCTGATGGAAAGCATGAGCAGACTCCAAGAGTGGCGGTCACCTTCCTCAATGCGAATAAGGACATTGCAGCATGGTGACCCACACTATGGCCGCCTAATGAGATGTTTTTTTAAGCCCCGCTTTAAGGAATTTGGCTTTAAAAATACGTGCTTGAAATAATTTCAGAATATAAAAGAGCAAAGCAATTAGTGTATAGCAAACAATGCCAGTTTCTGAGGTTTAATAAGGACAACTGTCAGTTGAAACAGTAAAGTAACCATTAAAATAATACGATCTATTAACATATGTTGCATAGTGTTGTGTTTGTTAGAAAGTGTTAGATCGCCTATTATCTATCTCTGTATTAATAAACATAAAAAAATACTGTTCCAAGATTATCTATACCTAAGTATAAATGTACGTAAGTCATGTTTCAAACTAATACTTGTCATGAACTTCGTCGCATAATTATTTGTCATCTTGTCAGTATAAAATATACAATAGGTAAGTCAATCAAATACCACGTAGCGGTAAATCTCAAGCCACATAAAAAAGAAAAATCTCAAGTACTTTGTCAAACATCAAAGCGTCGTGCTTCTTCAATCATTCAAAATGGTGAAACGTTGAAAGTTCACAATATTAGTACAACACAATTGCTAGTATGATTAATGATTCGTTTGACAGAATGTTTGTTACAACATCGCCTGTACAGTTCGTTCGTGTACAATGGAATCAGAAATTTGGTATTTGATTATGAGAAGGATAGTAATGTGCCACTGAATAGCACTCTATTCAATTGCGGTTGTCTAAGGATTTTCGGCTTGTTGTAGATTAAGTGATTCGGCGTTCTACCGTTTTATGAAATCCCAATATAGAGAGTCTGATCTGTAGTACTTTGTCAGAATTCTGTTAAAGGAGCGTTTATTAATATAATAAAATAGTTGCGTAACATATTCTTTTTAACCTACTTCAAAAAAAAGGAGGAGGTTTCTCAATTCGACCGTATACATATTTTTTATTTTTTTATGTGTGTTCGCGGATAACTTCGTCGTTTATGAACCAATTTTGATGATTTCTTTTTAATGGAAAGAAGATGTCCCAACGGTGGTACCATGATAAGTACAATAATATCTGATGATGGCATCCAAGAGAAATAGAGTCAAACGTTGAAGTCGGTTTTATTTTTCTTAAAATTGTACTTGTAACTTACTAGTTTTGACGTTCATGTTACAGCAAAATCTTGGAAACAATTTTCACCTTTTCCTAAGAAAATAGTTCACATTTCATAATGAAAATTAATGTCAATTTTCAGGACAGTAGAGTCACGTGATTTCAACTCGAACGGGACGGCAAACCAACCTGGGTGGTACTACCCTCGGAAAGAAAGTCAACGTAAAATGACAGCTTCCGTGCTGTCGTGTTTTGTTGGTGAGTGCGAGACCGGAGGCCCAATGATGCAGAAGCATCACTAGGCAACCATGGTGTGGGTCACCATGCTGCATTATTACATTGTTTGCATACGCAGTGAGTATGGTGACCATTACTCTTGGATGCCGCTTATGCTTCCCATCAGGCAGAGTAGTCATATTGGCAGGGCCAAAACATAAAAAAAAACTATTTTAGATACTGCACAAATTTTTATAGTACATAAATATTAAACAGGCCCTGAAAGGTAAATTCTTTTCATAAAAATGCTTGAACACTAACACCTTATTAGCCGAATGTAGACATAAATAAAGCAATGTAACAGCTGTGTAGCTAGTTAAATAAAAGGGGAGTAATGGTAAAATGAGGAGAATGAGTTATCTTAGAGGTCTAAGAGTCAGTTTGGGATCTTGGCCGACCCTATGAAACATTCGCGTTGAACGAAATAGCCTACTTAAATGTCATATTATTGTTAAATGTTTATGTATTCGCCTTATTTTTATAGCAGGATTTTATTTTTATTAGATGGATGTTTTACAGTAATAAGTACGGTGACAGGTTTCTTAGTTAGTAGTTGATGTAAATAATGTATAAATTGAATTTAGTTGCATTTATGTTTTTTTTTCATTGAAAAGGATAACTCCCGCATTAAGAATATGTAGCCTGTCGCAGGGGACTTTACAAACATATATGTAACAGACGCAAAGAACAAGCAAACTGAGGAGAACAATTTGTGGATCACATAAAGTGTTGTCCGATGTGGGATTTGAACCCACAATACTTGGCACAGTAGAAAGCGACATGGCGACCGCTTAAATCACTTTTTTTTTTCTTAAATCACTAGGCCAACCTTACAGTGAGTTATATACAGCCTTTTCTCATACATAAACAGTGGACTAAAGCGTTGAGTGAGTTAGTATTCATTCCAATTTTAAATCTATCTATCCATGCATTCTTATTTATCTATACAAATAAATAAAATTGGAGTGTCTGTTTGTAATATTAAAATAACAGCTTTTTAATCAACGCATATGCAAATACACGATACATATACCAAAAATGTAGCTAAAAATTTTTTGGTCTGTCTGTCTATCTATCTGTTTGTTCCGGGTAATCTCTGGAAAGGCTGGACGGATTTTGACGGGACTTTCACTGGTAGCAGGTAGCTGATGATTCAGGGAGTAACTTGGCTTTTTAGACTAACTTTGTCCCGCGGCGTTACTCGCGGTACAACAATAACCGCGGGTAAGACCACGGGGTTCAGCTAGTTTATAAATAAGTGTGCATGTTAATTTGGTTCATGTACACTTCGAAAACTTAAAAAGTACTGCACTTATTGTGCTCAAAATTTGACTTACATTATAAATAACAAGTTACAATAATGTTTTTTTTCTGTTTTTGTATCACACATATATTATAATGTATATAATATAGAGAGACTTTTATTGCTAGTATAATATATAACATTACTTATATTTACATCCATAAACAAATAGAAGTCATAATTTACTTTAAAAACGTGAATTAATTCTCCAAATTAAGCAGAACAGATAACGTAAACACATTTAAACCGTTTATTGAAAGTTTCGCAACAGTTAATAAAGGTATATTTTGATTAATTGTTTGGACAATGGCTACAATACAACTAAGTAGTGTAAGCACTTTAAGCACTTAATTGTGAAGTTATTTATGGACGATTGGCGTCAAGCCGTTCTCGATCTTGATATCGATATCGGTAACAGATACTAGGAATTATTTATTGAAGTATGCAGGTGATATATCGTACGAAATTTATTGAAACGGAAGGCCTTGTGCTCATGCTACTAGAGCGTTGCAATTTGTAAGGTATAGTTAACAACAAAGATATAGAGAGTAAATTGTTAACGACAATTTAGAAACATAATTTGACGTAATTTCAGGAGCAAATCCGGGAATTTTTTGGTTCAATATTATGCTATAGAGCGCAGCGCAGCAAACGAGCGCACAGGTCATCTTTTGATAAGTGACTATCGCTACCCACGGACACCTGTATATGTATTACCTGACTTCCTCACCCCTCGCTTCCCCTTCTTAGGGCGATTGGGCTTCGGTGAATTTACTTCGGCAGCAACGTGAGAATTGCTTAATTTTTTGTGAGGTTCTGGGAAGGTGTAGATGGATTTCTAGAAGTTTTAGTAGGTCTAACCAAGCTTGTCCATTTTAGGTCGAAGATATCTAATTCTAAAACTACTATTATAAGTGAAATCATATATGCGTATGTGCGTTTAGTTTGTTCATCTTTACTCGTATGTTTTTAGCGAACAAATAAGTATATGTAAAACACATAATTGGGTTCAAATTTAATTAGAAGCAATAATAATTAGTAACCTGCCGCGGCTTTGCACGTTCTCTATACGAAAAATATAATTTAATCAGTGTTACTACGAGAACATGTGCGGTTTAATTTTTCCGACGTCTTCAGCAAATATCGTTATAATTTAGCCTATTATTATTTTTTCTTTTTTTATGTTTGGCCCTGCCAAAATGACTCTACTCTGCCTGATGGAAAGCATGAGCGGAATCCAAGAGTGGTGGTCACCATACTGCGAATGCAGACAATGCAACAATGCAGCATGGTGACCCACACCATGGCGGGCTAGTGATGCTTCTGCATCATTGGGCCTCCGTTCTCGCACTCAACAACGAAACATGACAGCATGATCGCTGTCATTTTACGCTGATCTTCTATGCGAGGGTAGTACCGCCCTGGTTGAGCCGGCCCGTTCGTGCTGAAATTAGCGTGGCTCTACTACCTTGACTGATAAACTTAAAAAAAATCAGATTAAATACGAAAACTTTCCTCAAGAATCACTCTGCCTATTGGTGGAAACCGCATCAAAATCCGTGCAGCAGCCTGCTTTTGAATTTATTTATTTACTAGCTGAACTCCGCGGTGTTACCCGCGGTTATTATTGTACCGCTAGTAACGCCGCGGGACAAAGTTAGTCAAAAAAGTAGCCTAAGTTACTCCCCGGATCATCAGCTACCTGCTAGTGAAAGTCCCATCAAAATCGGTCCAGCCGTTCCAGGGATTATCCGGAACAAACAGACAGACCGACAGACAGACAGAAAGACAGACAAAAATTTTTTTAAGTACATTTTTGCTATATGTACCCTGTATACATACATATGCATTTAGTAAAAAGCAGTTATTTTAAATATTACAAACAGACACTCCAATTTTATTTATTTGTATAGATAATAATATGTACTGATTTAAAACAATTGATGACCGGTTTACGGCTAAATCATCATAGTAGCAATACTTAGATCTTGAAGCATACTGAAAAAGCTAGATCTTATTTTAAACTAGCTGAACCCCGCGGTGTTACCCGCGGTTATTGTTGTACCGCGAGTAACGCCGCGGGACAAAGTTAGTCTAAAAAAAGTAGCCTAAGTTACTCCCCGGATCATCAGCTACCTGCTAGTGAAAGGGTTCAAAATCGGTCCAGCCGTTCCAGAGATTATCTGGAACAAACAGACAGACCGACAGACAGACAGAGAGACAGACAAAAATTTTTTTAAGTACATTTTTGCTATATGTACCCTGTATACATATATATGCATTTGGTAAAAAGCAGTTATTTTAAATATTACAAACAGACACTCCAATTTTATTTATTTGTATAGATAATAATATGTACTGATTTAAAACAATTGATGACCGGTTTACGGCTAAATCATCATAGTAGCAATACTTAGATCTTGAAGCATACTGAAAAAGCTAGATCTTATTTTAAACTAGCTGAACCCCGCGGTGTTACCCGCGGTTATTGTTTTACCGCGAGTAACGCCGCGGGACAAAGTTAGTCTAAAAAAAGTAGCCTAAGTTACTCCCCGGATCATCAGCTACCTGCTAGTGAAAGGGTTCAAAATCGGTCCAGCCGTTCCAGAGATTATCTGGAACAAACAGACAGACCGACAGACAGACAGAGAGACAGACAAAAATTTTTTTAAGTACATTTTTGCTATATGTACCCTGTATACATATATATGCATTTGGTAAAAAGCAGTTATTTTAATATTACAAACAGACACTCCAATTTTATTTATTTGTATAGATAATAATATGTACTGATTTAAAACAATTGATGACCGGTTTACGGCTAAATCATCATAGTAGCAATACTTAGATCTTGAAGCATACTGAAAAAGCTAGATCTTATTTTAAACTAGCGACCCGCCCCGGCTTCGCACGGGTGCAATGCTGATACTAAATTAAATACACTACAGAAAAACTATGAACGTTGTATATAAAAACATAGCGGCCCGCTCCGACTTTGCACGGGCATAATATAATAAATATATATGCCTATGTCACTCAATGAAAACATGATTAAAATCGATCCAGTATTTTTGATTCATTCATTACTGCCCTTGGCCTGCACGCATTAAATTTGGAGTAAAACAATTCCTCTTTCCCTATACTTACTATGAAGATTTCCTGCTATCTTTGGAATATCTAAATTCATACAATTTTTATTACATTACACATTTTTACTTATTTACTTTTTACATTTTTACCTAGGTCTTTATTTTATTTTTACAACAATTAATATATTACAGGATGTCTTTATACACAACGTTCACAGCTTTCTTGTCATTAGACAATACAAACATGTTTTCTCTTAAATTAATTGATTATTATTTATCGTAACTTATAATTATTAACTGATACGTTGTCGCGCTGAAAAGCACGTTTTTATCAAGTACTGTTATTTTCCTCGCTAGAGAGCTCCGATAATAAACGCGTCCGATTGCTGCTAAATTCAAAGTGCTACAGGGAGAACCGCGGCCTCCGACGCGCTATTTATAGGCATGCCTCCCCGCACTGCCCCGTCTGACCGGTACCGCCCGCCGCAAACGCAAATTTTAAATTTGTAATATCTCCGAAAATATTAGTTTAATTTACATGCTGTAAGGAACCATATTGATCTATATTAATTGCACACTGTATTAGGTACTTAATTCGATAAGGATTAATTCCGTATTGCTTAAAATAGCTTCGTAAATAAGCCATTTTCTCACGTAAAAAGTAAACAATAAAAATGGTTAATGTGGTTTATCCCTAAAAGATAAACATATACCATCGCGGACTTTTTTGTAGACCTTTTTATGGTGTACAATACTGTAGTACATTAATTTGATCTAACTCGTAGGGTTTAGGCAGCGTTTTTGCTAAATTGCTAAATAAGCCCAAAAAAATAGGTTAATTTACGACATCACGTTAGAAACCTCTAAAATTAGCAATGTTGCCTTAGTATATGATGCATGTATTATACATATAAACCTTCCTCTTGAATCACTCTATCTATTGGAAAAGCCGCATCAAAATCCGTTGCGTAGTTTTAAAGATTTAAGCGCACATAGGGATATAGGGACAGAAAAGGCGACTTTGTTTTATACTATGTAGTGACTAGCTGAACCCCGCGGTGTTACCCGCGGTTATTGTTTTACCGCGAGTAACGCCGCGGGACAAAGTTAGTCTAAAAAAAGTAGCCTAAGTTACTCCCCGGATCATCAGCTACCTGCCAGTGAAAGTCTCGTCTAAATCGGTCCAGTCGATCCAGAGATTACCCGGAACAAACAGACAGACAGACAGACAGACAGATCGACAGACAGACAGACAGACAGACAAAAAAAAATTTAACTACATTTTTGGTATATGTACCGTGTATATTTACATATGCATTTAGTAAAAAGCGGTTACTTTAATATTACAAACAGACACTCCAATTTTATTTATTTGTATAGATGTCGACTATAAACAAATGTTAGCCATTTCCAGCCAAAATTGATGCCATTGCAAGACCTATATCCGGTATACAGTCAACGTCTTATATCTAACGAATTGGCAGGCTTGAGCAGAGTAATATCACAACATAACGGAAAACTCTCTCGTTGTTTTTCATCGAGTGATTGAGATCAACGGAGAGGTCACTTACTCACCTCTTGATCAAAAAAGAGTCTCAACGTATTTGTAACTTTGAGGTTACAGTTGTCTTTAATCTTCATTATCAACAGCCTATCACAGTTCAGTCCTGCTGGACAAAAGCCTCTCAAATTGCACACCACGTTGTATATTATAGGTGGCATTATTTGTAGCTTTTACCGTGATCGTTTGCCTACTAATGACGTGAAAAAACTAAAATGATTACAATGATACAATGTTTTTGAGAATATATACTAACAAAGTACACATTTTACGTAGTTGCTATTTTTTAATTTATGAACGTTTCAATAGTTATACCTAAATATAAAGTCAAATTTAAAATGTCCTTCTTACATAAAATACTTTTATAATTTGGAATTTTTCGATCATAGTATATTTAGGTACTTGATAAATTAAGCTTTTTTAAAAAAAAAACATTTTTATCACAATAATCTAGTATGATTTTAAAATGCGTCTTTAAAGCACAATGAAATCTAAAATAAGATCACTATGCTCTTAATCTGTTAATAAATTAAAGTGGTTCAACTCCGTCGTTTAACTCAACCGACGTGTGACAGTCCATCAGTGGAACGTGAGTCAATAACTCTGTTGCTTAACAGCCACGTTATTGCCCATACGTGAGCCATTACGGTTTTTCTAAGAATTTATTTAACAATCGCATGGGATCTTATAAATGTTTGGGTTTAAAGCGATTGTACTTATATCCTACACTAGCTGACCCAAGCAACATCGTCTGCGCTAAACCATAATAAAGATTATAGCCAGCTAATCTTAACAGATATATATTATATGATGTCGCGGACTTTTTGAGGACTTTAAAAGAGTAACAATTCTTTCATACATTGATTTTGAGAAACTTTAACCGTTTACGCAGCGCTGGCAATGGATGCTCTCAAAAGGAATATTTTTCCCCCGTTTTCAAAACATATTTCTTTATTACTCTGTTCCAGTTGATTACAGCGTGATGATATATAACCGGTAGATACCTAGATAGCTGACTTATCTAATACTGAAATAATTTTTTAAATTGGACTGGCGCTTCCTGAGGTAAGCGCGTTTAACCAACTAAACTTAAGCTTGATAATATTATATGCTAGCTGTGCCCGCTACTTCGTACACGTGACATTAGGATTTTCAAGTTATTTTTATTTTTTCACTATTTAAACCTGCCTTGGACTATGACAAACATTTCAAAACCAAAATCAGCTAAATCAGCCCAGCCTTTCTGGAGTTTTAGCGAGACAAACAAACAGCAATTTATTTTTTTTATGTTTGGCCCTGCCAAAATGCCTCTACTCTGCCTGATGGAAAGCATAAACACAACCCAAAAGTGGTGGTCACCATACTGCGAATGCAGACAATGCAACAACGCAGCATGGTGACCCACACCATGGCGTGCTAGTGATGCTTCTGCATCATTTGAGCCTCCGGTCTCGCACTCACCAACGAAACACGACAGCATGATCGCTGTCATTTTACGTTGATTTTCTGTCTCGCACAGTAGATAGTACCGCCCCTGTCAAACCGGCCTGTTCGTGATGAAATAAGCGTGGTTCTACTACCTTGATTATAGTATAGATACACATACATAAAGGAATGAATGATTGTTGACAAAGAATTTGTGACGTAACTTAAAAATAAACATAAACATAACTTTGACTGCATGGAGATAGCAGTTTACGGCCAATTCACCATAGTAGCAACATTAAGATCTTGAAGCATACTGAAAAAGCTTGAACTCATTTCAAATTCCAGCTCAGCAAAAATAATTGTTTTCATATTTAAGATTCAATTCTCAGAATTTGTAGCACTGTAACGTCTGGACTCAAATTTGTTTTATAATATTTTATATGCGATTATATTATTTGATTAGATCTACAATGTGATTGATTGATATTATATACAATATATAAAAATGTTTTCTCTTTTTAACCAAACGATAAGCAGCTGGTCCGTATAAAACATTGCAAACAAAATGTAAAGGTTGCCATGGTGGAGCTTAATCAAGAAAGATATATCTTAAATACTCTTGTATCTCGTCAAACTTTATAGAGTTAGCTATAATTAATCTCTATAAATTAGGGATTAAACACTTATTCTAGTTTGAAAAGTTAGTTAGTTAGTCAGTTGATCTGATCGATGGATAATTAACTTTAATATTTCTTCATCAACAACCCATAACGTACCACTGCTGTGCTCGGGTCTCCTCTCAGGAGAGGGCAGGCCAAGTGCGAGTTGGAATATTAATTAGGATTCCTTAAATAGTAGCGCTAATTCAGACTTCAAAATGAATGATGCAACTTCACTTTCAAAGTAATAACATTTTTATGTACCTATTCCATAAACTGTGAAATATAAAAAATAACTTGAAAATCCAATTGTCACGTGTACGAAGTAGCGGGCACAGCTAATTAATTTTTGTCATGGAATAGGGGCAAACGAGCAGACGTGAAATTGCACATTTCGTGAAACAGCGCAGACGCTTTTACACACCGGTTTCCCGTGAGGCTATGGTATCACTCAGGTTGAGCCGTCTCATGCATGCCGAAGCGTGGCTCTCCCGCGGTCAAATTTGTTATATTTACATAGTTGTAACTTGATTCGTAATAAATTGTAAAGGTTCTCTCAGTAATGACCACTAGCACTCAAGCTAAGATTAAACTTGTGTTATGAGTAGGTATGACTGGGGCTCCCTCTGATTGTCACAAAAATGCATTATTTAAAATCAAGCTGAGTTGTATAGTGGTCATATGGAAAAGGGAAGAATCATAGTAAATACATAACAGAAAGTAAAACTTACAACATTTATGCTATACTTTTCTTTAGTTAATTAGCTCTACACAGATATGTAGTTTTAACTCGTGTCTCTGAAAATCCCAGTTATCGGTTTCATCTGGGCAAAGCGAAGTATTAGGCATGTTTATAGAGGTATTTATATAGAAATAAAAGATCTGTGCCGAAATAAGTAAATTTATTAAGAACTATCTGACCCACGGAACCTCATTTGCGTCTTCTTTTGCCCGTAGTGTAGAATTTTCCCCCGTTTTTGTAACATTCTTCATTGGTGCTCCGCTCCTATTGGTCTTAGCATGATGATATATACCTTCCTCGATAAATGTACTACACAACACTGAAATAATTTTTCAAATCGGACCAGTGATTCCTGAGATTAGCGCTATAATATTAGTATAGATTTCAATATTGCTCGATTGAAAAATAGCAATAATATCATATTATTTTAGCAATACACGCATTACGTCAATATTAAATAATCAAAATAAAATTCGTACTTTTTACCGGTCAGTTGAAGCAATACCTATTGCTGTACCTTGCCAATATTTCACCTGTTTTAATTAAAATCATTATATGAAAATGAGTAGCATATAATTACTTTTAGTTTTCAGCTAGAATAAATTCAATATGCAGCTTTACGCTTGAATGAAATATGGAAACGAACGCGTTGAAACAATGGTGAATTCAGCTTTATTTAAAACGAATTTCTATAATATACATTTGGTTGATTGTGGCTTTGTCGGACTCCAATTACGTGAGTGTTATATATCAATTACGAAATTGTCACACGTTTTAGAGATCAATATTGGCTTACATGTGTTTTCTTTTTATTATACCTTTATTGTGACATTAAATAAAAGCCTTAGAAACTAAATTACTTTCCCTTATTTCTTTTGTTCGTTTTGATTGTATACGTAGCCACACACCACAAAATTGTGCTTGTATACAATTGTATTGTACCATCAATAGCAACTTATTTGCTAGTAAGCAAACATTGATAGTAACTGCTTGGCAAAAAGCTTGAGATAACTTAACACTGGATAAAATGGGACGATGGTATTACTTCAGCCAAGCCAGACTATTTATACCGAAGTATGGCTCTCTCATAGAAATGTAACTTTACTTAACTGTATGAAAATATTCTAATATCATCGATTGTGTCTAACTACATTAAAAGTTAATAATGCAAATAACGCTGAGTCCTTTGAACACTTATCTCGTATCAGGCAAAGTGTTCACGTATATTAGTTGTATATAAGCCGATAATTTATTTGAAACCACTTTAAGATCATAGAAAAAACTCAGGTTTCAAATACGTGACGAACTGTTCGATGAAATTATCTAACCTTGCTCATTAAAGTCTTGAGGAGTATGTTGACACTTGTGGGATACCCTGCGAATCAGTTTGACATAATTATTGTAAGTATTGCCAATGAAAATGTAGGCTTTCTTCCTAACTTAACTTTCTCTCTCTCATAATTAGAAAAATAAATGTGTTATGGCCTGGATCTAGAACGGTGGACCAAGTTTCACGCTGATTTCAGCACGAACGGGCCGGCTCGACCGGGGCGGTACTACCCTCGCACAGAAAATCAACGTAAAACGAGCGATCATGTTGTCGTGTTTCGTTGGTGAGTGCGAGACCGGAGGCCCAAAGATGCAGAAGCATCAATAGCCCGCCATGGTGGTGGTCACTGTGGGGGAACGAGTGTCATGTCCCACCAACACAAAGGGAGGATCCTCCGACCAGGCGAGGTGATCATGCCTGGCGGGCCACTGCCCAACGGTTGATGTTGGGATGTTGTGTATATGTTAATCGGCGCAAGAACTTCTGTTGCGCGATGCAGGATTGGTAGTTTCTTCGTACACTACATTACTCCTTTTGTTTTTGGTGTGAATCCGGTAGATGGCGCTGTAGTGTGTTTTTCTGTTTTTGTGTGGTATGTGGAGGTCGCCACATCACTCCCCTCCAAGACCGGAGGTCGATGTATGATGAGTCAGCTGTCTGTGCTCTGTTGCGGAGCTTGCCAGTGCCAGGAGTGAGTAGTTCCAGTGCGTCGGAACTGAGTGCCGCATGTTCCAGTGAGTCGGAACTGAATGCCGCTAGTCCCAGTGAGTCGGGACTGTAGTCCGCTGATCCCAGTGAGTCGGGATGGCGTGCGGTGCGCGGTGCTGCGGTGAGGTCCCCAGTGAGTCGGGGCGGTTGCTGCGTAGTGGCTGGCTGCTGCATAGACGGGAGAGATATGCTCTGCCTACAAGAACCGTAGCTGCAGTGTGCTGTGCCTAGACGCTGATGAGGCCGTGGGGGTAAACCAGGCTGGAGCGGTCGCTTCCTGCGTATGGTGAATCCCTGTTGAGGCCGAGGTTGCTGGCTGGCTGAGACTTGCTGTGGGAGTGAACGAAGTTAAAGATGGTGGCGTGGTAATGCTGCTGCTGAATCTACTCCTTCGAAGGCTGCTTCCAATCACGTCGGGGTCACCACTGTGGGGGAACGAGTGTCATGTCCCACCAACACAAAGGGAGGATCCTCCGACCAGGCGAGGTGATCATGCCTGGTGGGCCACTGCCCAACGGTTGATGTTGGGATGTTGTGTATATGTTAATCGGCGCAAGAACTACTGTTGCGCGATGCAGGATTGGTAGTTTCTTCGTACACTACATTACTCCTTTTGTTTTTGGTGTGAATCCGGTAGATGGCGCTGTAGTGTGTTTTTCTGTTTTTGTGTGGTATGTGGAGGTCGCCACAGTCACCATGCTGCGTTGTTGCATTGTCTGCATTCGCAGTATGGTGACCACCACTCTTGGATTCTGCTTATGCTTTCCATCAGGCAGAGTAGAGTCATTATGGCAGGGCCAATCATATATAAAAAAAAAAAAAAGGTGTATCACCCACGTTAAAGTTTAAACAGATAATATGAGGCAGTGTGTGTTAGATGTTATGTAATGAGCGATATCGGTTATAGAAGCTTCAGGTAGCTCAGAAGTTATACTTTAATATGTGCATAAATACATTGATGTAAATTTTTATCACTAGATTTGCTAAGAAAAATAGCCCTTTTATTGTATAGTTTGAAATAGCTATTTGGCATGAATGTGCACATTATAAGCTTTTTTAGATTTGTATTCTTATTAATTAGTTAAAGTATAAAAAAGAAACGTTTCTCTATGTATCATTAAGTTCGAATAACATACTAATATAAAAATACAGGTACAGTTTTGTTACTCAATACTCATTACAAATGTAATTAGGGTAATAAAATACAGAGCTCACGACAAAACAATTAACAACACTACAAACTATTAAAACCTTATTCTAACCAACACCGCAGGAAAAATACGAGATACAATAGTATACCATCAAAAAATTTGAAATTCAAATGAAACTTTCATTTTTTTTTATCAAATAATTTATTAAAATCATCCTCTCATCTTGAGGGTAAAAGCCAAACCGCACTCTTAACCTTTCCATAGAATAAATATCATTTGGCCGCGTCAACAACTTTCTTCATAGCACACAAAAGCTCAGTTCGTCGGCTACCTCGGAGGTAGACGGCCGCGCTTAACCGAACATCTCTGACCGAACCACGTGTCGCGTAATTACGAGTTCCGAGTTCATAGTTTCAACCGGGTATAGTATTTCATTTTTTAGTTACTCGATTTCACCCGGTGTTTATGAAAGTGTTGATTCTAAAGAACTCTAAAAGTATTTTGTGAAAAATTTCGTTATTGATAATGTTATTAAGTGATTAAATGATTTTATTGAAATATGAAATTATGTGGTTGTTTTACAATGGGTGAAGTCGGGTTAAGAACTAGTAGATAAGTATATAAATTATCATTTAGATAATAAAATGTATAAATACTTTTATACATACACATTACATAATACTTATATATTAAAAACTGCTATTAGGTCTGATTCCTCAGTTAACAAAAAGTAGAGCTTATCAAATTTACCGTTATAATTTGTTGTAAAATAAAATTTCAGTAGTTTTTTGGTCCATAGGGGGCAAATTTTGCAGGACTTGGAGACTAGGACAAATGCCTTTTCTTAAGAAGAGGTCTTTGTCCAGATTTGAACTGTTTGAGGCTGTTAATAACGATTATCATTGTTTTGCACCATCCAGTAACTGGTTTTAGACCCTAGTGCTTACGATTTGTGACGATATAAGCTACTATTATGTAAATATTCATTTGTTTTGTTTCAAGTGCAGTGGAATAGTATTAATATAAGTATTCTATTACTCAATCTAGCTCTGCTTAGCTTGAAGCTAGATAACGTTGCATGTTAGATGTTTGGCGTGTTTATTTATTTATTGATGATATTTACCAACTTTATACGTTAAATAAACTCTTACGAAGAACTTAATGCTAATTGTATTCACATATTTATTATATGATAATAATAATTATGAAAATAATTAGTATTCATCACATTTGTAAAATAAATTAACACACTTTACATATTCTACAATGCAAAACAATTTTGTCTAATGAAGTTAGGTACCTATTCCGGTAAAATACTTTGACGATTAGTGAATTGGATTTAAACTAATTCGTCACTAGAATGGAATACGGAGAGCGATTTCCATAACTCGTAATTGGATCATCTTTCTAAATTCGATAACAAATGGAAATTGTTCATAGAGGTATTTCAGGGAATATTATTTAGAAAATTTGCTTACTGTTTGCCAAACTATATTTCGTCAGTGGCCAAACTGAAAGACAAAACTTATCATACTTACAAATACAGGCGAAATACGTTTTGTACTTATATTGGCAACAGAAGACTTTGTGGCTCTCATGTTTAATTTGTGTCTTTCTTTATGTATGTGCCTGCCAAAATGACTCTACTCTGCCTGATGGAAAGCATAGGTAGAAACCAAGAGTGGTGGTCACCATACTCATTACCAATGCAGACAATACAACAATGCAGTATGGTAACCCACACCATGGCTCTTCTGCATCATTAGACCTTCTCATATTTTTATTTTAAATACAATAAGTATATTTGTTTTTGTACAGTAAACATTGTTATCTAATACCTTCTAAGATCTATTCTTGTATATATATATAATCTGAATTTCGGAAACACCTCCAACGATTATTTCCGACTACGATAATCATTTTCAGAAAGTTAACCTTAAAACAATACAGAGCAAAACTCGGTCATCCAGTCCACCCATCCACTTAATTATAAAATAAGATTAATAGTTGCAAAATTATGAATTATTAGTTAATATCAGTTTATTTCGAAATTTTCATGAACATTCAGTTCATGAAAATTTTGAGTTATTTTACTTGTTTTGTCACCATTGTGTATGGTGCTACTTTTGTTGTTAGAAAACTCTGTAAACACTAAACTAACCGCCTAGCTAAGGAGAGGTCTATGTCCAACCTTAGATTATTACAGGCTGATGATGATGATGAAACTCAAAATCACTAAAAAGTAAATTAGCCCAAAATTTAGAAAAAATATATATTATATTAATATGTCACACTAAATATAGACGTTATCTAAATACATACAAGAATAAGAGAAATTTTAGTGTAGTTCAGTTAAGTAACGGAACAACAGAATTAGCACCAAATCTATACTAATATATAAAGCTGAAGAGTTTGTTTGTTTGTTTGTTTGAACACGCTAATCTCAGGAACCGCTGGTCCGATTTGAAAATATCTTTCGGTGTTGGATAGTCCAATTATCGAGGAAGGCTATAGGGTATATATGATCACGCTACTACTAATAGGAGCGGAGCAACAATGAAAAATTTTTCAAAAACGGGGTAAATTTTCATGCTACGGGCAATATAAGGCGCAAACGAGGTTGCGTGGGTCAGCTAGTCAGCAATATGTAGCAAAACACTCTTATCTCTTTAGTTTGAATTCAGTTATCATCACCATGTGACGCATTTGTTTGATTGACCTCTATAAGATAATAAAAACGATTTTAATGTATTTTTTATACTCTAAAGTTAAGTGGTTATTTTGTTCAAAGATAAAATTTTAACTAAAATGTAGAAAAAATTATCACTTCGCGGTATTTTGGGATTAATGTGAACTTCACATTCAAGAAAAGAGACCAACACCACCTTAAATGCCGGCAATACATTTGTTTCTGTAACGTTTGTGGATGTATAGTACCATCAAGTGATTGTTTATATAAATATGGGTACATATACACCTTATAAGAAAACAATAAAAGATATAAGTATCGAATCTTTTAGTAAATAAAATAGGTTTTATACCTGCTAAAGATTCTAATTTTATGAAAAATTTACGTATATTACAAATAAAAATTAAATATTCTTGTTAGGAATGTATTTCTTTACTCTGGTTTTAATAGGAACATGTATTTGTAACTTTATATCGATTTACCACTATAAATAAAGTAAATAAATAAATATTTTCGGACATCTAACACACAACGCCATCTAGTCCCAAACTAAGCAGAGCTTGTATTATGGGTACTAGACAACTGATATAAATACTTATATACTTTTTTTTTGTAAATACATACATATTATAGATAGAAAACACCCAAACTCCGAAACAAATATTTGCAGATCATACAAACATTTGATCCGACCCGTTACCAGTCTTAGCTGTATATTGTATACACGCTATTGACATGGTAAGGAACCACAAAAAAAATATTTCTGTGTAAGGAACACTAGAGATGGCCACTAAACTTGGGTATACAAGTCGAAAGTGTTTAAGTATTTTGAGTAGAAAAGGCGAATTTATTATGCTTATTTTATATATCGTGTAACTAAATATTGTAATAAATGACAAAGGAGTGGTTAGATATCAACTCATGTGTGTAATATATGTATTTTTAAGTTCGCGTATAAGGTCTTGTCTTAGCGGGAATAATTCCCAGTATCACGATTAATTGAAATTTGAATAATTTTTTTAATTAAATAGATTCATGATTGGCCATTAGCCTAGCACAACAAGCGTAAATCATATAACCAGTGTGTGATGTGTGATGGCCAAATGGAGACTTTCACCTTATCCAACAATAGTCTTATTAATAAACTAGCTGAACCCCGCGGTGTTACCCGCGGTTATTGTTGTACCGCGAGTAACGCCGCGGGACAAAGTTAGTCTAAAAAAAGTAGCCTAAGAAACTCCCTGGATCATCAGCTACCTACCAGTGAAAGTCCCGTCAAAATCCGTCCAGCCGTTCCAGAGATTACCCGGAACAAACAGACAGACAGACAAAAAAATTTTTAACTACATTTTTGGTATATGTACCGTGTATACATACATATGCATTTAGTAAAAAGCGGTTATTTTAATATTACAAACAGACACTCCAATTTTATTTATTTGTATACATTAATAAAAAAATATTGTACAAAATATTACTAAACTAAAAATTTTATGCATAAAATTACTATTCAATTATTTCCCTAATATTACTACTCAGAAATAAGTTATGAACGCCAGCTGCGAAGTTCTAAACTGTGGGTTATCATACTTGAAAGTTTTTGGCACTACCAAAATATATTTTGACACTTATTTCTATATTATTTTAAATACTTAAGCTGTTTAAAATAATATAGTAAGTTACTTTAATTTTATCATGATGTATACACTTTAAAAATAGCAGCACTTTTTTAATAGTTAAGTCTATTATTGGAGAATATGGTTGCCAACAAAGATTGCCAGAAGCATCACTAAGCCGCCGTGGTGTGGGTCACCATGCTGCATTGTCTGCATTCACAATGAGCATGGTGACCACCATTCATGGATTCTGCTTATGCTTTCGATCAGGCAGACTACAGTCATTTTGGCAGGGCCTTACATAAAAAAGTATCATCTTAATATTTTCAGTATTTATTCTTTTCATTGAATCTTCTGTTTTGACTTTTAACCAAACTTCAAAGCTTTGATAGTTTTATTTGAACGATCAGATTAACTTAAACTTTAATTGTAAAGTAGTTGGTTCCATGACAGGTCAACCTAATATACTGGACACGTATATTTTGCTGGTGTCCAAGATATTTGTTACAGATTTTGATTAAATTTCAGCTATTTTTATATTCTCACTTTAAAGAGCAATTTTAGGCTCTATGCTCCACCATTAGCAAAAGTATCTTAAAATATATATAAGTAAAAAAAATATATTATAATTAATCTAGTAAATATGTATTGTAATATTTTTTTCATTTACTTCATAATAGTAAAACAAAAAGCATTTTCTATGCATCCTTTGTTCATTTGAATAAGGAAATTGTCAATTGAATTATACGCTGCACTTTGCAGATGTTTTTTTCCCGCGCAATTTGTTATCAATTATATATACAGGCTGTTTGTTTATGCGACGGCAACCGGTAATTGTTTGTTAACATCAGGGTAACTTTATACAGCATGTGATTATTGTCGACAACCTAGTCTTTATAACATTATAGACCTTTTTATGGTACAAAGACACTTATTTTTAACAATTGAAGCTACTGTAAAATTGATATTATAAATATCTGTATTTAAAATTTATGAAACGATATAAAGCTTAGCTATGATTACGTAATTAAATAAGAGAAAGAAAAGATTCTTAAATCAATACTAATGTGTGCAATTGAATCAACTTTTTGGAATACTACTTTGGGTATTCTTTATGCCTTTTCACCTGTTTTTATAAAGACACCCATTAGACAGGATATGTTATAGTGCTAGATTAGTCTTTATAAAAGAAAAAAAAAAGATTGTCTATCTTTTTTGCGTTTAAATTTTTTAATGTTTTAGGGCAGGGCTTCGTGCTTTTCCTACTAACATAAGCCACGCACTAACCCAGTATAATTAATTATATATTCTCCTTGTAATTATGAATTAATTATTCAAACTGTTAACGTGCCGGTACATTCGGGGCTTTTATGAAAACTATTTTCCAGTATTGTGTGGTTTTTGATGGACTGTTATTACGTTAGTGTAATTATTTTTCACTGGTATTTCGTGTGATTTTGAATATTTCTATTTTATACAGATTTTGATCAGTTAATTTTTGTAAAGTATATTAAAGACATGACTTTAATAAGAATGGTAGAGCCACGCTTCCGCATGAATGGGCTGGCTCGACCCGTGTGATACCACGGCTTCACAGAAAACGGGTGTGAAATAGCGCTTGCGCTGTGTTTCACCGAGTGAGTGAGGATGCCGGAGACCCATACACCAACCCCTTCCCCCGTCCCCTCCATCCGTCAAAGCCCGGCAACGCACTTGTGACGCCTCTGGTGTTGTGAGTGTCCATGAGCGGCGGTAATTGCTTGCCATCAGGCGATACGTCTGTTCGTTTGCCCTCCTAGTCAATGTTACAGTTAACGCGAACGTGCGTTAAAAAAAAAATCGGCGAAGTGCGAGTCGGACTCGTGCAGTATGGGTTACGTGCATTATCTATACATTTCAAGCACCTGTTGCCGTTATCAATATCGACCAAAAACGAGCAAAAAAATCACGTTTGTTGCATGCCCTTAAATATTTATTTTATTCTGTTATTACCAGACTACGGCAAAGCCAAAGGAGGGTTATGATTTTGGCAGGCTATTAGTATGTTCATCTGTTACCTCATAGATCTTCAACAACTTATTAGAACTGGACAAATGAGGTACCGTTAGAAGCCTTGATTGTCCGCTGGTTATAGGCTAAATAACGTGTCACTGAATGTAATGTGGCGCCCTCTAGCGGTCATAAAATACTGTGTTAAAGAAATAATTTGAAATAAATATGCCATATATAATATCATTGGAAAGGATGTTACTTGTACATTTCAACAATATAAATGTTATTAGCATTTGCTCTTCACTTTGTCCGTATTTATTCGATAATTGTTTAATTTCTATGGATGATATTTAAAACATACTTTGCAAAGAACTTAATATTATAACGGTTCCAAAACCTTTTGAATAAAAAAAGTAAAACTAAAGCCCAACTGCGACAAATGACGACCCAGAAAAAGTATGAAACAAGTTTCAAAAGCAGTAGTCACACGTTACATAGAAACGTACCATAACACTTTAACAACTCGTAGTTGGGTTTTAATTTTTACTTTTTTTATTTTAGTATTTGTTGATATAGCGGCAACAGAAATACATCATTTCTGAAAATTTAAACCGTCTAACTATCACGATTCATAAGACACAGCCTGGTGACAGACGGACAGTGAAGTCTTAGTAATAGGGTCCTTCCTGATTTACCCTTCGGGTACAGAACCCTGAAAATTGATACATTAAAAATATATATCTCACTCATTCGAGCCTTTTTTATAAAAACTGGGTTAGCGTTGGCTTTAAGTTTACTACGATATGGTTCAACTTTGATTTTTACACGGAGTAACTATTATCAGACCTCCTCATCCAAGTACTAAACGATATCAAAGTTTTACTTGCTCTCCGAGACACGGAGGGATCTCAACGTGTTAAGAATGGTCATCCCACTGTAGACTGAATTGGCTAGAATTGTTTAACTTGGTAATTTGTTGTACCTACTCTGATACCATTTAACCCCTGAATGAAGTTTTACTTTTATTTAAGATGTTAATTAAAACTGAATTAGGAATAAATTCTGTGTCACGGGGTACTTCACAATCATACATGACACGGACACAAAGAACTGCCAGACTTAGAACAACAGTTTGTGGATCACATAAGATGTTGTCCAATGGGGTTTGACCCCACACCACTCAGCGCAGTAAAAAACGGATTTAACCGCTACGCGAAACGTGCAGTCAAATTGAGAATAAAAATTAGTTTTGTAACACTAACTGCCAACTGTTTCGATAGATGGCGATAGCAGCAAATTAAATCGCACTATGGTTCGCTCCCAGCTCCAGTGTACAAAGACGTGCAACTGAATCGATGTTACCGACCGATCGGGCAGTCACCTTCGGATGAAGTACTTATAAAGTGTGCACGATATCGGGCCATTAATATATTACTAAAGCCAAACCCCTACTACTGCGACTGTGTACGCCTACGCAGAACGTTCGCAGCGCCCTCTGTAGCTCTGTACTTTTTTTCTGTAACTTTAACCAACAATAAAACTCGCATTTTGGACGAAGCCTCGCGTCTCATATAATTTTGCCCTATTGTGTTACAGTTATATAATATTTAATAATTGATATTACCTAATTTCATTTCACTTTAATAATATATATGATATTATGATGTGTATGAATGAACATATTTATATTACGTCACATACAATTAGATTGAGAATAAGCTACAAATTAAAATAACGAAATTACCTTTTGTCAAAGCTACTAATAGTCTAATAATGTATTACGTAAAATTATTTGTAAACATTTTATTATAACTTTTAATAATTGATTGAATTTTAGCACAAAACGGGTTTGGTATTGTAGTAAAATTAGATAACATCAATTATCTGTGGTCAAGTGACGGGAAGAGCGTGGGAGATTTTGACCGGAAGACTGTCATGGCGTTTTGGGTAACACAGCTAGCACGAGGAACTAAAACGAGTAATATTAATATTAAAAACTAGTAAAAAGTTAAAACCAAGATTACATCGTTGTTTCAATAACGACATTAAATACTACAAGTATCTTCTTATATATAAAAATCAACAGCTGTTCGTTTGTCTCGTTAATACTCGAGAACGGCTGGGCCGATTTAACTGATTTTGCTTTTGAAATGTTTGTCGTAGTCCAGTGAAGGTTTAAACGGTGAAAAATTACACTTGAAAATCCAAATGTCACGTGCACGAAGTAGCGGGCTCAGCTAGTATAATATGATATGATAAGATCGCCTATTAGAAGAAGACGAACTATTAAAAACCAAAATCAGCTAAATCGGCCCAGCCGTTCTCGTGTTTTAGCGAGACAAACGAACAGCAATTGATTTTTATATATGTATACTAGCTGTCCCGGCAAACGTCGTTTTGCCATAACTACTAATAAATTAAAAATTAATTAAAAAAACATTGTCCAGCGGACAAAATTGTGAATCTAAACCATTCCCCATTCCAGATCCCCTTGAGCACACGCAAAAAATTTCATCAAAATCGGTCCAGTCGTTTGAGAGTAGTTCAGTGACATACACACTCACAGAAGAATTATATATATAAAGATATATATGTATAAGATTTATGAGGATCATATACTAGTGACATTATTTGAAAATTCATCGAATCTCTATGTTATTATATTAGGCAACACTCTAAGTATTACAAAAAAGGAGTATTCACGACGGGGCGACGGGCGCTTTTATTATTCAAATAAACATAACGCTATAATGACGTAACATAACATCACGACTTTGTGTCCCTAAGGACGAGGTTAAGTGTAATAAAGCTTACATTTTTTCTGATTACCGAAGTTACTGTCAGGGTGGAAGTAGACTTTTATCCAATCAGGCATTAGCATTATATAAATGATAATATAATCCCCATAATTGTAAAAAAAAAACTGGAATTTGTTCTAAAGCAATCCAGTGATTCGGACTTTCTTTTTGTATGACTTTTAAATTATGTTAATGTGAAATGATAGGTTTGTCATAAAATAAATTATCCATCTCATTTTGTGAGTTTCGTGTGTCCACTCTAGCACAAATTTCGGCTTCAGCGAGCATCAGTTCGTCTGGAGTCATGACCGGCCCACTTTTACTTCAGCGTACTGATTGTCTGTGCGATGTCGGTTACTCTCTTTCCCTGTTGAATAACTTCGTTACTTATCGAACAGCGAAACACCTAACATCGCACTCTTCATTGCATGCTGATCTACTTCTGACTTGTGAGCCAGTCTCAAGGTGATTACCATCACCTCGGTTCTATTTATCACTACGGGTAGGTGTAAGATGCTCTGGTAAAATACCTTGGTTTTTAATAATTGCGGTATCAGCTACTCGATGATGTGAAGTAGCTTCTCGTACGCAGTCCATTCCAGACAAATGCTTCTTGCCCTTCATGTGACTTAAGAAATGTAATAATAATAAGATTGTCACACATCTCACACACGGCCGTTAATCTCAAACTAGGCAAAGCCTACTTTACTATGGTAACAGGCTACTGAAAAATACTTATATTTAATTGCCTAGGTGGCGGAAGTGGTAGCGTATGCGATTACTGTGCTTGAGGTCTCGGGTTCGATTTCCGGGTCGGACCAAATATTTATATTATCTGCAAATGTTTCTTTCGGAGTTTGGGTATTTTCTATGTATAATATGTATGTATTTACATTTTGGTGCTCCACTCCTATAGATCGTAGCGTGATGATATATATAGCTGTCCTATAGCTATAGCTATAGCTGTCCTCGATAAATGTACTATCCAACACTGAAATGATTAGCGCGTTCAAACAAACAAACTCTTCAGCTTTATAATATTAAGAATAGATTCCTAAATACGTATTATGGATAAATTACATCCAGACACAGAACAAATGATCGTGATCGTCACATATATATCTTAGCAGTCAGTCTAGCTTAGCAGGCAGGCAGTCAGGTTCACTAACTACTAAACGTACAGGTCCTACAAAGAAGCTATTGTTATATTAAGTTTGTTTACAATAAATTATTTAAAAATAAAAAAGAGAACCTTACCTTGTGCTATATAAAAAATGCGTGTGCTCCACTTATTTGGATGAAGTAGGTCATTAAACCAAATAGCCTTATAGAGTTATAAATAATCAAGCAACGCAGTGGGGTGCTAATAATAATCACCTTTGTTCTAGAGAGAAAGCTTTCACGATGTTATGTTCTTTACGAGATCTGGGAACAGAGAAGTGTATATTAGAATGTGTTTTGAGTTTCATTTCATTGGATTTACACTCCTTTGTTGATCTTCTCAGCTTGATAGCTTTGTCATTTCATCTTGTGTTGAGGTAATATGAAAAATAAGGTGGGTAGTGAGCGACAGGAGCCTTTAGAGTGCTCTTAAATTTAAAATTCAACAAAGTAAATTTTACTAATATGTTTATTTCAGAATCAACGGGTATCAAACCCGGACCGGGACGTTTTTCAAGAGGTGACGAGACCTCTCGTGTTGTATCAGGCGTTGGTTTATTACAGCACAAGGTCAATTATATATTTCTGACTGACTGCCTGTCTTTCAGACTGCCTCAATAGCGTAGTGGTAGCGTATGCAACTGCTGTGCTTGAGGTCTCGGGTTCGATTCTAGGGGCGGACCAAATGTTTGTATGACCTGCAAATATTTGTTTCGGAGTTTCGGTGTTTTCTATTTATAATATGTATGTATTTACAAAATAAGTATATATGTATTTATATCAGTTGTCTAGTACCCATAACACGAGCTCTGCTTAGCTTGGGACTGGATGGCGTTGTGTGTTAGATGTCCGAAATATTTTTCTATCTTTTATTATTTATTCTATACATCTCTCAAGGCCTTTGATACTGGCCTTTCGATCGGTGAGAGATAGAGTTAATTTACAACTGGATCAAGTTATGCAGAAAACAGACATAGCGTTTCGTTAAGTTACGCAGAAGACAGCAATATTAATTAACTTCACGGATGGCCTAGTGATTTAAGCGGTCGCTTCGACGTTTTTTACTGTGCCTAGTGTTGTGGGTTCAGATCCCACGTGGGACAACGCTTTGTGATCCACAAATTGTTGTTCTAAGTCTAGGTGTTATTTGTGTTCGTTTCATGTATGTGTGTAAAGTCCCCCGACACAGAGGATGTATATTCCTAATGCATAGCGACATGGCTGTTTTCTGCATAACTCGAAGTAGTGACATGGTTTTTTTTCTGCATAACTCGATTTAACTATAATTAAAATAACCTCAAAATTGTAGATTATGTATAAAAACTATTTTTGTCCCGAACAGCCTCAACTGAATCTACAAGGTTCAATATGATCACAAATTTCGTTATTCATCACTTTTTATGTTTGACAATAAAAGGAATACCTACCGAGTAAATTGAAACATCGATTTTCACTTATAAAATTGGTTTGGACTTAAAAGTTAATACTTATGGGAATAACTGTCTTGTCTACCGACATTATTCAATTGCGACGTAGATAGTGTTCATGTGTTTTATATTTAATTGTATAGTACAAAGTCCCACGTAGCTCCTTTGTTATTTTGTATCTTAGTACCTAGTAAAGGTAGTAGAGCCATGCTGATTTCAGCACGAACGGGCCGCCTTGACCGGGCCGGTACTAACCTCGCACCGAAAATTAGCGTAAAATGACAGCGATTGTGCTGTCGTCATTGGGTAATTGGGTATCCGGTCTCGCACTCACCAACGATACCGTTGGTTAGTCGAGACCGGATACCCAATGATGCAGAAGCATCACTAGCCCACCATAGTGTGGGACACCATACTGCATTATTGCATTGTCTGCATTCGCAGTATGCTGACCACCACTGTTACAAGAAGCTGTATAATTAGATACCGAGGTGTTTCGAAATGCAATAAACTTTAACACTGTGACCATTTTCAAACTAATTCTAGTTTCATTACAAAAACTGAACGAAAAACTAAGTTTAAATACATGTAACAACACTAGGGTAGTGTTGAACCAAAACAAATTAATGTGTATAGAACTAAATTCTTTATTAAATAAAAAAGTTGTGTCAATCAATTCCATACCCTCAAAGGTGTATACACCACCAAAAGTTTACCGTAGCACGTAAAATAAAACCTAATCCAGCCGCCGCGCCGGGAATATTGGCAATTTACGATGGGGAAATTTGGTATAATCCAAAAATATTCAACTGGAGTGATACCACAGCCTCACAGAAAGCCGGTGTGAAACAGCGCTTATGCTGTGTTTCACCAAGTGAGTAAAGATAACGGAGCACCATACCTCAACCCTCCCCCTCCTCATCTCCCAAAGGCCGACATCAGCTGATACATCTGCTGGTATCCCCCTTAATCCATAAAAAACCATTGTGAACCCATTCAAAATATCTATCGGAAGCAAAAGTAGTCGAGAAACAGAGGCAGAAAAATGTTATTGATTATACAGCTGAATTGGAGAGTGTAAGCAATAGCTGAAGAACTTCAGAGTCTTATATGTTTAGCTCGAACTAGTTCTTCAAGAAAGTTCAAATGCAGAGTAATAGTTTAACTATATATAAAATACACGAATGGGGTGGTGGTTTGGGTGGTTATCTCGCCACTTCTTACTGCGCTGAGTGCTGTGGGTTTGTTTCCCACATGGCACAACATTGTGTGTGTGATCCACAAATTTTTGTTCTGTGTCGGGGTACTATTTGTGTCCTTTTTAAAAACATTTGTAAGTTCTCAGTGATTCACGATATACTTCTAATGCTTTGTTTTTTTTTTCAAAATGAAAAAATAAATAGAATTTAGTGAAAAGTTGTTGCAAAAGGTTAAAAGAGTAGGTAATGATAATTTACGAATAGAGAGAGAGAACACCCTTATTTCGAATGTCAAGCATTCAGTTGAATTGGATTTCGGATGATGAAAGAATTTCCAAAAAACTTTCGGGTACGCAAAGGTATTTTTAATTTCGGTTTTGTTGATGGTGTCAACAATTTCATGTGCGTGTCATGATGGAACCCAAAGCGTCCCTTAAGGTCGAAAGATGTTATAGGGCTAAGTAAAATATTCTACGGTAAAGAACCCTATATTGCATTTGATAATACTGATAATCGTTTGACCTTCCGGAATATTAATTCTTTTATACTTATACTAGTTGTTGCCCGCGGCTCCGCCCGCGTATATGTCGGTTATCGCGGCAAATAGTAGCCTATGTGTTATTCTGATGTATAAGCTATATTACTGTAAAGTTTCATCCAAATCCGTTCAGTAGTTTTTGCGTGAAAGAGTAACAAACATCCAAACATCCATCCATCCTTACAAACTTTCGCATTTATAATATTAGTAGGAATAGTAGGAATTAGTAGGATGTACATCTAATCAATTACGTTATTACTTAGTTGGAGGGTAAAGTCAAAATTAAATATGAACTTGAAATTCAATTTTTAAAAGTAACTTTTAAAGACTTTTTTCTTGCAGGGTTATTCTCCATAGAAATGACATTTTGGAACCGATCAACTAGATTCATTTATATAACGTTTCAAAAGTACTTCAAAAGACCTACTTGAACGGAAAACAATTTATTTTTGAACATCAGCTTTTTGAAATCTATGTATCACATTTGGGTCATCTGGAATATAAAATTATATATCTACGATACGACTATATTCATTCATATTTATACGAGTATAAATATCACACTATCAAATCATCATTATACTATCACACTTCACACTAATATGTAAAGGCAAAAGTTTGTGAGTGTGTATGTTTGTTACTTCTTCACGCAAAAACTAGTAAACGGATCGGATGAAACTTTACAGTAATATAGCTTATACATCAGAATAACACATAGGCTACTATTTGCCCCGATAACCGACATACACGTGAGCGTGTCTGCGAGCAACAGCTAGTATATATATAATTTTATATTCCATGTATCCATATTCCAAATATATATAAGCTCCTACCAAGAAACAGAAGTCCCAAAGTTCATACCATACAGCGTTTTCAGCATGAATGAGTAACAAACATTGTAACTCACATACACACTTTCAAACTTCGTAAACTTGTAAGTAATTTTGTAGGAAACAAGATCCTTGTGTCGTGGAGCATGAAGTTAACAAGAACCTGCTTCTTGTATGGTTGATTTACCGGTTGAAGAATAAAAATGTGAAAGTCCCCAGGGTATTTGGAAGGGCATGACGTGAAACAAGCCGTATTCTATGTGTATATGGTCTCTATAAAGATGATAAATAAGCATCATAGAACACTATATTTCACCTGGTTGGTAGTCAAAAAAGGTTCGTGAAAAGCCACGTTTATTGAGTTTGTAAGTAACTATGATTATAGTATTCGTTATTTTTTGCTTTAAGGTTAGTCGTTAATCTTTTGTGAGGATGTGTGGATATTTGTTACCTTTTCACTCAAAAACTGCCAAACGGATTAAAATGAAATTCTTCAGTAGTATTACATCAGAATAACACATAGCTTATTATTTATTTCGATAACCAACATACACGAAGGCGGAGCCGCGTTAAAAAACTAGTAATAACAAAAAAAAGTGTGAAAAATGAGGATCCTCCGACTAAGCGAAGTGATCATGCCTGGTGGACCTTGGCCCAACGGTTGATTTTAGGAACACTATACAGCATATATGCTAATCGGCACCAGAACTTCTATATCGCGATGTAGGATTAATTATCACTTCGTATAGTTCATTACTCCGTAGTTCGGTTTATCTACGGAAGATGGCGTTGTACGTCATAATATGTCCATTCGACAATAGTAATACTACGTCTTCACAAAAACCAAGGTTACCGAAGTTCATGCAACTTCCTCTTGATTCTAGAGAGAGAGAGAGAGTAACGCAAGGGGCAGTAACATACTTGTGACTCTGGATTCGTCCATTACGTGAGCCCCCCTGAGCCATAAATTAAAATTATACCAAACGATTTCAAAATTTGCTCAACCGCAACTTTTTCACAACTTAAATATTTCACTCAGGTATGTAACATTTCTGGTTATTTAAGGCATGTGAGCTTTAGTTAATTAAATCTCTCAGCGGGTTGTCGATAAAGTGGCCTATTTGGGGTGCTTGAACTTTCCCCCGCTCGTGGTACGTAACAGCAACGGACTAGTTAAAATTTTACTAGTTCTACTCAACCGAGGAAGAGTAATCAGTTAGTTTATCATGGAGATCTTGATGCTTCTTGATTGCTAGATAAAGAAAATAGTAAAATAAGTTTTATAGGTACTTATTCTTGGAGATCTTGACTTAGGAGATTGACTCACTCAAAAGAAATAATTGTAAATGGTCATCATTGTAGTTTATGCGTCTATCCAGTCGCATCACTAGGTTACTCATTCATGCACTCACTCACTCGTTCACTTATATATATATATATATATATATATATATCTTGACAATCTTGTACACAACACATTATTTTATATATATTTAGGATTGTATATTGTTTGCAAACCCGTACACCAGGGTTTAAATAAAGTGTTATCTATCTATCTATTTTTGCGAGAACCGCCAGGGAGGGTAGACGTGTGTGCAAGTCTACGTAATGTACATCTCCAAAGGGAGGATGCTACAGTCATCATCATTAACCGCTCTTAATACCACAGTGCTACTGGTGGACTTAGGCATCCCCTTAGAAATAAGGTTTTGGTCGGTTATACCATCTAGCAAGATAGGTAATGGATAGTTAAATGCTCAGTTAATGCTTATTAGTGGTCGCTGAGTGGTCGAAATTCGATCTGAATTTATTTTATAATAAATTATTATTATTTATTATTTTATATATATTTATTTTTTTGTTTTGTTTGATCTTCCATATAAATTTTAACTGTGGCGAATTTCATACAACTCCGTTCGCATAAAATCTTTTTAATATAATATATTTTCGTAAAAAGGGAAAAAAAATCTGCTTAACGTATTAATATGCATATACATTAATATCCGCTAACGTTCCGATTCGTAAGAGCATAATATACATTATTAAGCAAATATTATTTTCTTTTAAGCAAAAATATACCCAATGCTACCATTTCAGAGATGACTTTCGGTCAATAAGGAAAACTAAATATTGTAAAGTATCTCATTTTTATACTAATTTACACTAAGCGATACGGAAATGTAAATTAGATATGAAAAAAGAAACAAAAATTATTTGATTTTCTATTTCATATAATATAACGTCCTTTAAAATACAAAATTAAAAAATTAACTAAATCCAGTCAAGTTTCATGTCGCATACTTTTTAAAAAGACTACGAAATTACAAAATGAAATAAGTTAAGCTTAAAAAGTTTTTGCTGAAGCATTATTTACGTATAGATATCTACTGAACCAAAATTGTGATATAAATTATAGCTAAAGGGCATTCACAGCTGCGAATTAAAACTTCGCACTATATCCCAAATCCCTCTGGGCGGACACAAAAACCCCCACAAGTTTTCAAACATTTCAGACACTTAATGGATTTGGTGAAAATTTCGCATGTTTCAAAGCAAGGAAACACTTATGGATCCCTTGAGATTGAAGAAAATTAAGGTTTACGCGACAGTAGCAGGAAAATGTCATGATAATTGATCTTCGGGGGATCTAAATGTAATGTTCATATTAAATATTAAAACGTCACGCCCTCTGACCTATGGAGGTCTTATAATCTGAACATGGAATACTGTTTTCATACTGTATAGGTTATTACAGTTAATCTTTAGTTATAGGGTGAAAGTTGGGCTTTTATTAATCTATACAGATAAATAAAATTGGAGTGTGTAAACGTTTTTTACTAAATGCATATGTATGTATACACGATACATGTAACTTAACGTAACTTTCACTGGCAGGTAGCTGATGATCCAGGGAGTAACTTAGACTACTTCTTTTTAAACTAGCTTTGTCCCGCGGCGTTTTGCTAGTTACATATAAATAATCCATACTAATATTAAAAACTCGAAAATAACTCTGTCTGTCTGATCACGGCTAAACCACTGCAGTTGCGCTGACTTATTAAATTACAAACAGACACTTCAATTTTATTTTTTGTATGGATAGAGTGAGATGATACATTTTAACTAGTTGAATATTTATTACAAATGCTTCGCTTCTACGCTAAGTGTATACGATGGTTTGGAATTCTACTATTCTGCAATTTGTGATTTAAATATTTGCACCACAAGACAGTTGTTTTTTAAATAATTTTGACAAAGGTTTTATAGTTTTGATACACAACATTGTCTGTAATTATTTAGAAATACATAATGACATTTACTAACAGTCTCGATACCGTAGTACAGGCTCTGTCTCGTTTGAGTTAAAACTGCAGTGCGTACGTTTTTTTAAGGACAACATTCTAACTAAGAATATTCCTGTGTCGCAGGGGATAAACACACAAAATATAGCTGCATGAAGCTTTTGAACTCACGACACTTAAAAAGCGGCAAGATATCCGCTTTACCAGCATCAGTTGTATCAAAACAATTCGCTTAATAAAATAATTGTCATTCGAAAATTATTGACGACAGGATGTGTCATAATTATTTATCATCTTCATAACCCCAGTCACATAACGTATAACTTTATCCCTAAGATTCTATGACGTCATGCATACCGATGGTAGACATCACAATAATATTCAAGGGTAAAACCATCACAATAAGGCTACACGTACATAAGTGCATGCGACTTTAAGCTTTAGTCCGTACGCGTAGAAATGAGTCCCCTATAAATATTTCACTAAGCCACGTAGGCGATGCGGCGTCTCAGATTCACCAGATATACATAAATTTACCTTATCTTTTAGGTATCAAGGTGTTATTTAATATGACATAGCACACCCCTTAAGGTCTTTAATATTATTGGTATTATTGGTTCGATTTAAGATCAAAAGCTGTCAAAAAATAAAGTCTCACACTTTCTCTCTTTTTAACCGACTTCAAAAAAAGGAGGAGGTTCTGATTTCGTCGGGTTTTTATTTATAATCCTCGATATTACTGTTATTTGAGATAAGAATGTATAGGTTACATATATAAATTTCAAACGTAGGTATAAACATGGTTTGCTAGCAATATTGTTTAGGTATAACCTATTCTCTTGCGATTTTAAATATTTTACAAACGTAGATAACTCGCATTCGTAACTAGCAGCTTCGTATGCGTATCATAGCATGTTGCGTAAATACTCTTGCTTTTTCCCTATATATTTTGCAAGTAGTGGCAGGTCTCAATACAAAAATTTGGAGTAGGTATATGTCTACTAATCTATATAAATAAAAAAAAATGTTGTTAAGCTTATAACTCTAGAATGGTTGGACTAATTCGACTAATTTATTTGTTTGTATGATCCTTAAGGTAAGGAGGTTTTAATAGTAATAAAAAGAAAATCCACGGGAGATTCACAGAACGAAGTCTGTCCGGGCGTCTGGTTTATGTATATATGTAAACTGTTCGCATACATACATTCTTCATTCATTGAACTCACTTGTAATTTTTACTCAATTTTTTATTGAATTTAATCCTGACCGTTTTCGCCCAATGGCGATATCCTGTATGCAATTGGGAGCCAATCGAAAGTATAAATTACTTTACGGGAATTAACACGATCACTTATTAATGTCTTACTAACTATAATAAAAAATAATTCGGCATCTAACATACAACGCCATCTAGCCCCAAGCTAAGCAGAGCTTGTGTTATGGGTACTAGACAACTGATATAATTACATATTATATACTTTTTTTGTAACCATTATTATACATAGAAACATCCAAACTTCGAAACAAATATATGCAGATCATATAAACATTTGGTCCGACCCGGATATCGAACCCCAGACCTCAAGCACAGCAGTCGCGCACGCTACCACTGCGCTACCGAGGCAGTCAATAAATTATTTTTATCATATATAATATTAATAATGTATTGACTGATAAATTATAATTATTAACAGGTAACAAATAGTAGGAGGAACTGCACTCCCTTCCAGCATAATTCTCAAATCTAATGTTTTGGTAATTAACTATAATCATCTTCTACATAAATATGTCGGAGGACGGTTTTGTCTCGACAGTTGGTCATAAACTCATAAACCTAGCCATACATGCTTTATAATAGGGGTCGTTAGCAACTAAATGAACTTTAATGGTCACCATTTAGAGGCTTTATTCGGTTTATAAATAAATTGACGGTTAGGAGTTGCGTCACTGACTTCTACAGTCTTCTAATATTGTGACGTCACTATAATAAAATCTATATCTATAGATGAATCGACTATATATATATATATATCGCTACCATTGACTAACTATATAACGCACAATATTATAAGCGTTAAATTGATAATGCATTATAGCAACTTTGACTACCAGGCTTGCGGTAATAGTTGGTTAATATTACAAACATTAAATATCCGGTATTTGTATTGTTTGTATGCAACTGTACAACAACAGAGTGTCATATTTTTATCTGTACATGGCAGCCCAAAAAAAGTTCTGAAGTTTCATATAAAAGTAAAAAGATTTGTATAGTATTATTAGAATTTAGAGTGAAATCGTTCTGGTAGAGTTACACAAATACATTTCTTTGAGAAGTTATTATTACTTTCTAAAAAGCTTTATTATACCAATAAAGAATCATCTCAGTTTTATAGGTAGGTAGTTAGATAAAACTTTAAGTGGTAATAATAGGTAGTTGATTGATCAACTCAAGCACAGGCGGGTTTCGATACTCTGGCAGAGGAGGCAGTTTCCCAGGGCGAAGTGGTATTGGCGGTGTCTTTGGACATCGCCAACGCGTTGAATAATTTGCTCTGGATTTGCATCAGGGAGGCACTAGTTTATCACCGAGTACATCGGTACGAAAAATACCGGGACGCAAGAAAAAGTTCATTTTAAACTGAGTCTCAATTTAAAACCTAGGTAGCTGTGCTTTAAATAGTAAATTAAACATTGGAAATATTTTAGTTTCGCAACAATAACTAGAGTTAAATTTACTTTAATCATTAAACTAATTAAGAAGCTAATTAAAACCTTATAAATGAAAAAGTCCATCTCGTATTCTTAGACGTAGTATGTATTAAATGAATGTATCAAGTTTTCATAAACGCAAGCAGACAATTTACAATGTATTTGTTGGTCGGGATCTTCTAAGTAGTAAGAAAATAGTAGGCAAGAAACATGCGCCTGAGAATGCGTTTTTTCACAGTTTTCAAGTTTTTCTGTTATATATACGAGCATATATATATTAAGCAGAAACTTTGTACCCTTTTTGACGAAAATGATGCGAACGGAGAAGTATGATAATAAATAAATAATAATAAATATTTTGGACATCTAAACACACAACGCCATCTAGTCCCAAGATAAGCAGAGCTTGTGTTATGGGGTACTAGACAACTGATACAAATACATATATACTTTTTTTTTTTGTAAATACATACATATTATAGATAGAACACACCCAAACTCCGAAACAAATATTTGTAGATCATACAAACATTTGGTCCGACCCGGGAATCGAACCCGAGACCTCATGATCAGCAGTCGCTCACGCCAACCGCTAGACCAACGAGGCAGTCATAATGGATATGAGATATGGCACAGTTAAAATTTATTGGTGGAGGAGTGAAGAAAGGTAGAAAAAAAACCGTCCAACTGCGAGTCGAATCCGCGCACCGAGGGTTCCGTACAAACATGTATCTTTAATATGATGTCACAAAAAAAAAAATGCTTTTTGCAATTCTTCCATTATTTGTGCTGTAAGACGTAGCTTCGTACCAAATTTCAAGATTCTGAGTTCACGGGAAGTACCCTGTAGGTTTTGATTGCCTTGAGAGTGTCGAAAATTTGCAGCATAAACGACTAGGATTCCGTTTTTTCCGTTTGAGGTACGGAACCCTAAAAATATGATTGAATCTCGACCACTGGGCGACCACTAGTAAATTTATTTTTTAAGTTTATTTAAAGCTTTCTCATACTTGTACAAAACGCATTTAGCAAAGTTTAGTATATACTGTAATATCAATGACAGTTTCATTTTCTTTGTTCGTATGATAAAAACATTATTTTTCAACGTAAACAAAAAAACAATTTCTTTTTCTTTTTAAAAAGTCGTTTAAACATGTTAATGTTGTCACCACTGTAATTTACTATAAAAATACTGTAATCTAAAACGACGGCTTTATTATAAGTACAAAAATTTCAGGGACACGTCATATACATGACATGTTATAATTGTGTGAATATTCATGAAGCGTGACGGCTGAACGGCAACTGAAATATTTAAACTATTGATCAGGCATAATTACCGGTACTGATTTACATTGCATTCACATTAGAGAGAAGGGGAAGTGGAGGGGGTGTTAATAGGAATTTAGGCAATTATTGCTTGGTGATTGATAGTAATTGATAGAAAAATGTTAGTAAATGGTGATTACTCGCTTGCCTAAAGAAACCTTGAACAAAGTATCGTTATTGATCAATTACAACGGTTGTCTGTAGAAGAGCTACGCTTTGTCATAAATGGACCTCCTACATCGAATATACTACTGCCTGACGTAAAACCTGACCATAAAACCGGAGTTAAAGTTACTGGATTCCAAAACCAAATCTCGCCCAGTTGCTGGGGGGAAAAAAAGGTGGTAAAGTGAAAGCTTGAGTTGTAGGTGCCATTACTCTCTATAACATAAAAAATATCGAGTGTGCTTTAGACCACACGACTGAAGTAAAACTTATTTATAAATAACTGAATATGAGAGAAAGAGAGAAAGAAAGAGAGTGCTCGCACCTCTCTTTCCTGCCCCTACAGTAATAGACGAAATGTAACTCTATCTCTTTCTATCTTCACTAACTTATATCTCCCTTTTAGATTCAGTTCGCCTTGCCCGATCACACTTTTTGTTATGCTCTCATCACGAATTTACCACATTACTCCCCAAGTCAAGCGTGCGTAAAGAAGTTTGACTTTAAGAAATAACATAACATGTTCAGATTCATCATCATCTTCAGTCCGTTTCAGTCCACTACAAAATACATAGTCTGTTAAACAAGGTAAAAAGATAAAGAACATCTTGTGAGGGATGTATTGTATTTAATAATTCATGTAAACACTAAACAGCTCCTACAAAATTTTTAAGTTTAATATTACACTACGGAGTTTAATAGACTTAAAATATTAAGAATACTTTCAATGTTAAGTTTGCTTTTTAAAAAAATACTGAATGAACAATAATCATCTTCATTTTAAATATGAATAGTAATATTTAACTAATTTCAAACGCTTTCTACGAAAGCTAAAACAAATATTTGAACTCTGTAGTAGTAGACTTAATAGTAATTGATAGACTTAAAGAAAAGCCCCTCAAGGGAGTGCTCATTACTTGATAGATTAAGAAAAACTTAACTGTCTGCGTTCGTTGCAAAGGCAAAAACTATTAAAGGTACTTTAATGTGAGATTCAGAGTTGAGACGAGGTTATATTTTTCTTACCTTATCAAGAACTTGAAGCATTTGAAGTTTATTTTTATTAATTAGACATGACGATTCACTAACTGACCGCACGGATGTGTGTTAAGCGGTCGCCATCGCTTTCTACTGCGCTAAAGTTTTGAAGGTTCAAATCCAATATGGGATTAAATTTCGTGTGATTCACAATTTCTTGTTCTGAGCTTGGGTGTTCCTAGTGTCCGTTTCATGCATATTTGTAAATTCCCCTGCGACACAGGATTTATCCTTAATGGAGGAATTTTCTTTAAAAACATTAACTACGCGCGGCATTTTTTATAGTTGTGATATTTTATTTTTTAAGCTATCAAATTTGGGAAAAGGATAATTGACTCCAGTAATTTCACTCACATGGTAAATAACCACTACTACTATTACATGTACTGTACTATGTCTCTGTATTTATATACACTACGGATGGTGTAGGTTCAAACCTCGCATAGAATTTTACAAATTGTTTTTCTGAGTCTGGGTGTTCTTTGTAACCTTTTCATAAAGGTACGTTAGATAAATCCCTCGTGACACAGGAAAAAAGAACAGGAAAATATCTTTGCAATATAACATATTGTACAAACCCCAAAAGACACAGAGATAATGATTTAATATCACTAAAAAGCATCACCTTTTTACAATATTTTTCCCAAATTTTTCCCTTCATTAGACTTCTTGTTCGGTCCAAATAATAATAGGTTTATATATTCATAGCGCTTCACTTATGATATGATCAAAATGATTCGGACTGATCCCTGCCGCCTCTTTCCGCCATCGTCCTGCGCGACAGTACTTTCATCCCAATCATCTAGATGGTTGGCAGTCCAAACTGTGCACTTCTCAAGGAACTTTCTGCCTCGCACATCAAAGTGTGGAATGAACTGTCGCCTGCGGTTTTCCCGGACTAATACGACCTTCCAACCTTCAAGAGAAGAGCGTACTCCTTCTTAAAGCCCGCAACGCACTTGTGACGCCTCTGGTGTTGCAGATGTCCATGGGCGGCGGTAATCGCTTACCATCAGGTGACACGTCTTCTCGTTTGCCCCCTACATAATAAAAAAAATGATAATGTGTGCACATAGCATTCCCTTAAGTCCTTAAAAAAATTAACACTGCCTTGTATGTAATTCCAACAGACATTACGTAAGACATTACAAACATTGCGAAAAAATATTTAAACTCACTCTATTATAACAGGACATCTACTTTTACTGCTCAATATACGCCGTAAACATTCCCCCGGTTGTCATATACACCGTAAAATCACCGAAACGAGTGTTAAAACTTTAAATTACAAAAAAAAAAAACAGCGTTTGTGTGATGTGTCGTAATAACGTGTAAATTATAACCGCACGCGTTACGTTGTGCGTGACAACGTCCTTTTGTACTTTATAATGTACAAAGTTAATTATGTCTACAGCTGTCGCATGATACTTACGAAGCAAAAAAAGAAATACGTTCGATATTATCGCCCTAATATTTAGAACGAGGAATTCTCTGCTGACATATTTAGGTTTTTGTTTAAACTGATTTGGTGAACAGACGTAGTCGCAGACGAGCAGTAACCCGTTTGAGGATGTATGCTGATGCATGTTAATTAAATTATACTCAATGAAGCTCTGACAGTCCAAAAATAAAACACCGTGAAGAGTGACCGGTTTACCGGATAATTTAATATCATTCAGTTATTACACTCAGCATAGTTCTCACACAATCCAGGCTGTTTGTTGCTTAGTAAATTATTTTATGAGATAAGGTGAATAAAGAGGCGTGCAATTGGATAAGCCTATGTCCAGCAGTGGGCAGTGATAGACTGATGATGATAATGACGATGAAGGTGAATCACCCCTCTCTTTGATTTGACCTTTGGGGGATTGGGAGGGGTTGGGGAAATTGGGGGTCAATCGGTGAAACACAGCGCAAGAGCTGTTTCACATTTCTGTGAGGTCGTGGTGTCACCACGGTCGAGGCGGCCCATTCATGCCGAAGCGTGGCTTTCCCATGGTAAACTGCCTTTTTCCATTCTAAAGACAACTCAGTAGTTATATGATACTTAATATTAATACAGTACCTTAATTTTATTACAAGGTCGTCCGTTTTAGTTTTCGTTAATAATCCGAAGTTATGTACGAGTATAACCGTAAACTTTTATTGGACCTCGTTAGATCCTATTAGACGGTGCTTTTACCTGCAGTTTAAGTTTTAAACTGTTACGGGCGAATTAGGTGACTATGCTAGTTTGTTTCTCTGAAACTTGATAACAACAACAACAATTGCAACAATTTTATAAGTTTACTAGCTGCCCCGGCAAACGTCGTTTTGCAATAATTTTTTTTTAAGGACCCTTACCATTTAGGGGGATGAAAAATAGATGTTGGCTGATTCTCAGACCTTCTCAATATGCTCACAAAGTTTCATGAGAATCGGTCAAGCCATTTCGGAGGAGTTTGGCAACTAAAACTGTGACACGAGAATTTTATATATTAGATAGCTGAACCCCGCGGTTACTCGCGTTTATTGTTGTACCGCCGCGGGATTAAGCTAGTCTTAAAAAAGTAGCCTAAGTTACTTCTTAGATCATCAGCAGCTACCTACCAGTGAAAGTCTCGTCAAAATCGGTTGGTAAAAAATGTTATTATGGTATATGTACTGTGTATACATACAGATGCATTTATTAAAAAGCGGTTTTTTAATATTACAAACAGACATTACAATTTTATTTATTTGTATAGATTAAAATAGGATGCAGGGGAGATGCTTTATTTTTGGCCTCTTAAACAACCTTTAGTTTAATTCGACCGCTTCAGTAACTGTAGCAGTACAGTGATAGACTTTGCGACTGCGGTGCTAAGGTAACGGGTACGATCCCTGGGTGTATTGACACATGTATTTATGGTAAGAAAATAATTGTTTTGGTGTTTGGGCATTTACTACGAATACTGCCTCGTTGGTCTCGCGGTTGGCGTGTGCGACTGCTGATCATGAGGTCTCGGGTTCGATTCCCCGGTCGGACCAAATGTTTGTATGATCTACAAACATTTGTTTCGGAGTTTGGGTGTTTTCTATGTATAATATGTATGTATTTACAAAAAAAAAGTATATATGTATTTGTATCCGTTGTCTATTACCCATAACACAAGCTCTGCTTAGCTTGGGACTAGATGGCGTTGTGTGTTAAATGTCCGAAATATTTATTTATTTAATCATCCTACTGCTGTCCACTGCTAGACCTGGGCTTCTCCTATTGCAAGCATCTCTGATCTGATCATTACGCAAGCCATCACTCCACCTGACCTGTGGGCGTTCTACAATAGTAATATAACGTCCTGTATAATGTATGATTTAAAAAATATATAAGTTTTGTATCAGTCAATTAAGTTTTTATAGTACAAGTTCTGATGAGTTTGAATCTAGATGGCGTTGTGTGTTAGATGTCCGAAATGTATACTAAAATATAAAGCTGAAGAGTTTGTTTGATTGAATGCGCTAATATCAGGCACAGCTGGTCCGACTTGAAAAAATATTTCATTGTTGTATAGTACACTTATGAAAGAAGGCTTTCATCAGTGTACTATACACTGATGAAAAATGAATCACTAAACATATAAAAACTAATAACGTAGTAAGTTATTACTACTGTGAACGTTATATACAATACAGTCCTACAAATACACGTCCAAGAAAGACCCAGTACACAAAATTCTGTTAGCAGATAGATGCCACGAACACAGACAAATGCAGGACATTAATGAGTATGCACCTCGGACTGCCTCATCAATAACCATCCGCTACAGCGTGATTTGAATGGCCCTAATTTTAGATGTAACATGGGTGGGGATAGAACATTCCAGCACTTAGAAGCGGCTATCTTGAGCAACCCCCAGTCCTACATAGTGAGTGCTTGGGTGGGGGTAGTAAGCGGTTACGTGACCTTGTTTCATATTTATGTACGTCAGACGACCACGCGAGTTTGTCATCGAGATAGCTAGGAACTTTATTTTCAATCAGAGATCTGACAAAACATGAAAGCTTTAGAGTACGTTGGCTAATCATATTCAAAATTCCCTTTTCATTTAGGTATGGTGATATGTGATGTCTTTTAGGGATGTTGAAAATGAAACGCATGCACGCATTCTGTACTCGTTGAGAAATGATAAGAGCGGAGCACCAATGTAGAATGTTTCAAAAACGGGGTAAAATTATCACGTTACGGGCAGTAGAAGACGCAAAAGAGGTTGCGTGGGTCAGCTAGTTTAAAATAATTGTACCTGTTTTCAGTTTCAACTTGTTAAGTCTTAATTTTTGTTTAGTTAAAACACAACATTAATAAAAACTGTTTTGGAGAAAAGTTTTAAATGTAAACTGAATTAAACCAAACCAAAATACTAATTTAAAATCTAAATGAGATATGAAGTTAGTTACATTTTAATTTTAAAAATTATACGACCAAGAACAGTCCTGTATAATTTTAAGCTGGAGGAGAGTTTGGAACGAGGTACGTCTATTACGTTTTATTTTAATTAAGAAATAAAGTTAGTTTTATTATTTACCGCTCTCTGTATTTTCCACTCTATGGGGCGGATTCGCCATGGTATTTCTATATCTAGTTGTTTCACCTTAGGTTTAACACATGGTTATCACATATGTGGCCATAGTGTGAGCCACCACGATGCGTTGCTGCATAGCATTCGCAATGTACCTATATGGTGACCACAACTCTTAGATTCTGCTTGTGCTTTGCATCAGGTAGAGTACAGTCACTTTAGCCGGCCCAGATAAAGCAAAATACTACATTATGTTTTTCAATGTGAGAATTATCTTTAAAAAACACATTGTTCTTTAACACGACTTTTAGAATCAAATGATTAAATAAGTACTTAATATCCATGACTATTTTGCATTTTGTTTTAAAGGCTGTGACCTCTATATCCAAGATTCAAATATTAGATGTACCTACCATTTCATCACAACCCATAGCGTCCCAATGCTGGGCTCGGGTCTCCTCTCACGAGTGGGTTAAGGCCACTTACTGGCCGAATGCGGGTTGGGGACTGGCAAGACAACGTCGTGGCTACGTAATCTTACCGTTGGATATTTTTAAGGCGCTCAAAGGCTTCCAACTAAGCTTCACGACTGTTATCCTATTATAACAACCGGGACCGACTGTTTAACGTGACCTCCAAATCACGGAAACGCTCATGGTAATATGCCACTAGTAGCGGTCACTCATTCAGGTACTGACAGCGGCGTCGTTGCTTACCCTCGGTGATTGTTTCTAATCAAAGAGTGAAACTGGGCTATGAGCGCCTTCCTACCTTCCATTTAAAAAGCACTAATTGAATCGAGTTCTAGTTCTATAAAACTAGATCTTCATCATAAATCAATCATACCTTTACCGAAGTAACTTAAATAGGTACCTATACATTTCATTAGTTCGAAAAGAAGTGGTTCTAAAAATATGTTATTAAAATTTGTAAGGCAGCCTTATAAAAAGAGCTCGTTATTAAATAGTTCTTTAAAGTTATCTTGAATATTCTAAGTACCAAAGCTTCGGTAATACAGTAAGTGATTTAGTTAATTTAAATGAGGATTACAGAACGTATAAGAATTGAGATTTAAATAATACAGTGTTAATTACTTTGCGATTAAAAGCGTTACCTAAAGTAAGCCGGGACTTACATACGAAAATTATTATGAACCACAATACCTTTTTGATTATGTAATTGAATAATAAGATTTTGGACATTTGACACACAACGCCATATAGTCCCAAACAAAGCTGAGTTTATATAATAAGTACTAGATAACTGATATAAATACAAATAATATACTTTTACTACTACTTGCTAGTTATCTATTTAAAGACGACTTGAATATCATAAATTGAAATAAATAAATAAACATTTCAGACATCTAACACACAACGCCATCCAGTCCTAAGCTAAACAGAGCTTGTGTTATGAGTACTAGATAACTGATATAAATACGTATATACTTTTTTATGTATATACACCTAAATATTATACATAGAAAACACCCAAACTCCGAAGCAAACATTTGCAGATCATACAAATATTTGGTCCGATTCAGGAATCCAAGCCTTGCAGAAAGATCCTAACACATCTCCTCCTACAAATCAGTTTAAAACTAAATAAATAAAATTAAGTTACAATACGCGCGAGGAGGCACCGAGCCCAGCAGTGAGACGTTAAGGGTTGATCATGAAGTTAAAATACTAGGAAATAATAATAAGAAAAAACGAAGCAACAATATTTACATACAGACGTCAAAAAACTCCTCTGCATCATCGCCTACTGGTAATGTTCCCAAAAACTGGCAGCATTGCCACGTTGAATGGCAATGCTAATTCTCTGTGCTAGCCAAAGAGGCCGGCCTTCACGTGATGGCCTGCACGCCTGGTCACGAGAAGCGTCGATCAGTTGCTTAGCCAGTTGTTTAAACATAGCGCGAGCACTCGGACCCCATGAACCTAGCGTCTCGACTCCAAACGGTTCAAAAATGTAATTAGATTTTGGTACTTACGCCGTTTGAGGCTTTAATAATATTTAGATACTGGATAGAATAGATAGTATAAAACACAGTAATAAATTTAACAACAAATATGATGTCTCTGTACATCACATTTGTTGTGTTGATTACATATTTTTTTTGCAATCGCTGCTTGGATGGACTGTTTTCATTAATTCTGACTACACGGCTGGCCTCGTGGTTTAAACTGTCACCACGCCGCTTATTACTCCGTCAAGTGTGGCTCAAGTGGGCTCAAATCCCACATGGGACAACACATGCGTGATCTACAAATTGTTGTTTAATGTGTGGGTGTTCTTTGTGTCCGTGTCATGTATGTTTGTAAAGTCCCCCGCGAAACAGGATGTAAATTCCTAATGCGAGAGTTTTTTTTTAAATTGGTGCTAGATAAATACTAGTAAAAATACGAATAAAAAATAAGGCCTTAAACCATGAAACGTTTATTATTAAATTTCACCAGTCTAATCAATAATTTAGCTTTACGTAACAAAATAAGCTTTGCATGAAAATAATCCCTATGGCTCCAGTTCACGTTGGACCAACGCGCTCGGCGAGTGTGCTCGGCAAATTTTCGTGGTACTGTTAACACGTTGATCAGTTTCTTAATTACTTTGATCTGAGCACGAATAATGACACTAATCGGGTCGTCGGCCAATGTTGGTCGCAAACGACAAATAGACACAAAATTGCCTAGTACATGTTGGCCGAACGCACTCTCCGAGCGCGTTGGTCCGACGTGTACTGGGGCTTTTAAATAACACCGCCAACGTCATGACGGATGCTCCAGCAAACTCCGAGTCGAATAAAATTGAATTTCATTTAAAAGTAAACCAGTCAATGATGGATCGTAAATTATAAATCGTTCGTTTTTAACTTTCGTGAATATTCAATGTTCTTGAATAATAATGCCCATTACTTTTTCTACGGCAAGGGTTTTAGCTGTTTACGATAAATGGAAGGAACGGGTTGCCTTTGAAGAATAATACTACGCACGTGTTTCGATTTATACCTGAACTTATAATGTGTAATATTTTTCCTCTCGATTCTTAGTAATTGAAATAACATTGATCGTGAGCAGCCTTTAATAGATTGTACTGATTTTTTCTCAGAAAGAAGGTATCAACCTACCCCTACATTGGCTTGACTGGTTGGTTTGTTTCAAGTTATGCCTTCTGTTTGCAGTGTTGTGGTCCTGTGTAGTTTGCTTCCTTAGTCGTATCTCCGTCTTGTTCGACCCAACAAGCCTGGATGGAAAATGAACAGAAGTGCGCAAAGGGGAGTTCAGGAAGCGTGCTAAGTTCAATTTTACTGATCAGAAGTCAAATGTTACATAAGTATTGTAGGCAACCCTAAAAACTAGAATTTAAGGTACTACTTTAAATGAAAGGGCTTAGTATGCACATTGCAAAACATATTTTATTTATTTTATACGATGCATAATTCGCCAACCGCGAGACAATCGACTGCCTCGTTGGTCTCACGGTTGGCGTGCGCGACTGCTGATCGTGAGATCTCGGGTTCGATTCCCGGGTCGAACCAAATGTTTGTATGATCTACAAATATTTGTTTCGGAGTTTGGGTGTTTTCTATGTATAATATGTAAGTATTTACAAAAAAAGAAGTATATATGTATTTGTATCAGTTGTCTAGTACCATAACACAAGCTCTGCCTAGCTTGGGACTAGATGGCGTTGTGTGATAGATGTCCGAAATATTTATTATTTATTTAATTCCTCCTGATACTGAAAAAAAATATAAAAATACCGTTCCTCTGCTTGTTTCCGATGATGAATTCGCCCACTCGCACTTATCCAGTATTTTAATTTACTTCATCTTTATATTGAACCTAGTAAAGGTACAGAAAAGAAACGGATTAAGATTTTTTTGTCTTATTATAATCCTCCTTGTAGTAGTTAAACTGAACTGCCACTCGTGGTCAAACCAATGATATAAAACTGTATAACTGTTCAACTCAATTCGGTTCAGCGTAAACAATGATGGAATAAATGTGGTTTTACGTCTACAATTAATAACAATGTTACATAAAATTTTCAGACCTAATTGATCAACATCAGGCAATAACACGAAACGGAACAAATATAAACTTTATTAAAATTCTCAATTGAAAATAATTTTCCTGTTCTCCATACCGTTGACCAAATATTGGCATAGTAGCGTACGTACGTCCGTACCGCTGCCAAATTATATTGTAATTCATACGGCTGTTTATATTGTATGTTAGTCCATTATTGACTGTATTGAGAATAAATAAATAAATAGCGAATGGCGGTAGATTGCAATATTATTACTTTTAAAATGAAATAATATAACACTTGTATTATTATTTGTTCTCATATACACTATATTTACATTTGAAAACAATTTCTACATGTGTTCGTCAAAGCTTCACTATTAATTAATCTGTCGCCGTCGATTGCTGGAAAGACCATCTCAGTTTTCACTTGCTCGACTGTTCTTATTTTAATTGTGTTTATTATTTCCTAAAACAAAATTTATGAAACATGAAACATCATGAATAACAGGAATCTGATACATTTTGTTGTTTATTACGTTATTGAATTTCATTACGTGAAAGTTTGAAACCTCAGCTAACTTGAACACGTTCTGTTGGTGTAGGTTCATGAGTATAATAATATGAATAAATTCCAGGAAGGCTCTAATTATTTTTGTATTCATTATGTGGAGTTTCAACAGCTTTCTAGGAATCTACTACAATTATTTTGCATGTGATTGCATTTTGTGTGTGAGTATTGAAATGGAGGCATCGAAATTTTCTTGTTTTTGTTATCTGGGACAGGTTTCAGGTTCAAAATTAACTGTCCACATCACAAAAAATAAATACATCACTGGTTAATTTCATTTTATGAGTAGTCGACCATCGGTCGAATTAATTTTTTATTTAGCTTATAATTTTATTTATAATCTATACTAATATATAAAGCTGAAAAGTTTATTTGTTTGTTTGAACACCTAATCTCAGGAACCACCAATGAAGAATGTTACAAAAACGGGGACAATTATCACGCTATAGGGCAGTAGGAGACGCAAACAGGGTTGCTTGGGTCGGCTAGTTATAATATATAATAATTATAATTTTATATGGATCCTCTATATAAAATTTAAAACTTAACTGTGCCAAATTTCATGCTCCTCCATTCGCATATCCTAAAAAAGGGTACCAAGTTTTTGCTTCATGTTGAGATATAGGGTTCTATATCGCGTCTAGATAAATACATGATCATTTGTTTTTAATATTACCTAGATTTTCTGTATCCTCGGCAAAAAGGTGTCTAAGCCTTAGTTTTTTTTTGAGCAGACATAGTGTTGCTTAAATTTGCGTTGAATCGATTATATATTTATTACTTATTTGGCGCATACGTAATATGTGCGAGTTTTCTTTATGTTTGTATGTTCAGTTTATGTTTTGTTTTTCAATATTTTATATTAGTCTATAACTAGAAGTGAAAACTTGTTATTGGCTCTCTGATGACTAATCTGCTTTGTATTTACTAACACGCTCTCGACCGGTTGCAGGCGACCAATCAATGGCAGTCCTCTATCGCTTTTATCATGGAGAGTGTTCTGAAGAGCTTTTCCAACTAGTCCCTCTCTCTCCCTTCAGAGCTTCAGAGTAGTAGACATACGTTCTCGTACTCATCGCTTCGGTTCTTCTTTCCTGTGCCGAGCGGTCACAATCTGGAACTCACTACCAGCATACGTGTTTCCCTCCCACTATGATCCCGGGTCCTTTAAGCAATGAAAAAGCATCTCACCAAGCCGCCATAGTGCGGGTCACCATGCTGCTTTGTGCTTATTCGCAATGAGGATGGTGACCACCACTCTTGGATTATGCCCATGCTTTCCATCAGGCAGGGCAGAGTCATTTTGGCGGCTCACTATAAAAAAAAAATAACATATCTAGGTGTAAGTTTTCCATGAATGAATAAATAAATAGGAGAAATTAAAAAAATCCCAGAAAATGTCATGATTCGTTCAAGGTCTTATTAATTTCATTATATCTTTTATAACCTTCTTTGTGAGATTATCAGGCTGTCATTAAATTTTACAATACTTCCAAGTTCAAAAGATTATCAAGGATTAATAAATTGTTATGAGAGAGGGTGAGAAAGACTCAAGTGGCTACTTTTTAAGTTATCGTTACAGATTATACCTTCAATGAGGTACAATTAATAGTGATCTATACTAATATATAAAGCTGAAGAGTTTGTTTGTTTGTTTGTTTGTTTGTTTGTTTGTTTGTTTGTTTGTTTGAACACGCTAATCTCAGGAACCGCTGGTCCGATTTGAAAAATTCTTTCGGTTTTGGATAGTCCATTTATCGAGGAAGGCTATAGGGTATATATCATCACGCTACTACTAATAGGAGCGGAGCAACAATGAAGAATGTTTCAAAAACGGGGGAAATTTTCACGCTACGGGCAATATAAGGCGCAAACGAGGTTGCGTGGGTCGGCTAGTATACTATAAATGGATGAGTATTTATTTTTAATTTATATAAATAATATAAGCAAACTTAATCTTAAGGGAGATCTTTCGCTCTATGCTGATGATACTAGCTTGTTTTATTTTGGAGAAAATGTTGATTCACTCGCAGAGGATGCTCAGAGTGATCTAAATCTTATTAATGCCTGGTTTCATTCAAGTCTCTTGACCATCAACACCAATAAAACCCATTATGTAATATTTGCAGCCAAAAATAAAATCCATAACGATAATATTTGTCTAAAAGTTGATAATGTATCTATTGGTAAAGCGGAGCAGGAAAGATATTTGGGACTGCTAATGGATAAAAATTTAACATGGAAACCGCATATCGAATCGCATTGACGGGTTCCCTTCGCGGTGTGGTTCGGTGTTTGCCACGTAATGTTCGTTGTACTATATATAATTCCCTAGTTAAACCACACCTGGATTATCTTGTCGAAATTTGGGGCTTTGCAGCTAAAACAAACCTTAATTCGCTACAAGTATCACAGAACAAATTAATTAAGAGATTATTTAACTATGATTATTTTACACCTTCTGTAAAGCTTTATAAAGAAACTAAAATAATGAATATTGATGACACATACAAATACAACACATGCATCTTAATTAGAAAGATGCTAACAAAAGACATACACACTAATATCTCATTCCAATTGAGAAGTGAAGATAATCAATTAAGAGGACACAGGCGCGCTAATAATCTAGTACTACGCCCTCCTAGAACTAACTATGGTAAAAATAATATAACCTATGCGAGTGCTCAGTTATACAATCATTTACCAAGCTCTATTAGAGAAGAAAAAAAATTAAATCTATTCAAAACTTTATTAAAAACCCACCTGCTTAGCAAATATAATAAATAAAAAGTACAAACAAGTTATATGTGTAGGTATATGCGTTTTAAAAATAAACTATTTTTACATTTAAAATAATAAATAATGTTAACATTTATATTAATCAATTAACTTCCCAATTTCAATACTCAACTGAATTTATTAGCCGACAATACCTGTAACGTATCTAGTGACTTGCTATCTTTGTGTTCTTTGCATTGTATTTGGTCTAATGTAGGTAGCATAAAAATATTTCGTTTCTGATAACTAAACTGTCTATGTATGTTTACCTACATTCACATGTTTTAAGAGTTACTGCGTTAATGGTGCAATTTTGTTTGAAATGTAATTACCAATGAACCATGAGGTAACCAAATTGTAGCTATTGCAAAATAAGTTTAAGTAGTGCAGTAGAGGTAAATTATTTCTCATTTCTTGTTCCTTAACTTTTTTATTTTTGTCCCGGAATATGTATTTATTTTATACTAACAATGTTAATGCATGCTCGTCGAAATGTTGTGTGGATAACAATGTATATGTTCTCATTTAAGTGAATGTACAAATTCTTATGAGAATAAATATTTCTGAAACCAATATAGGTCTGATATTGATTTTAGTTTTATTTATTACATTCAGTTTTCTTTTTATATTTAAGCTGCCAAAATGACTCTGTCCCGCATGATGAAAAGCACAAGTAGAATCCAAGAGTGGTGGTCCATCCTCAAAGCGAATAAGGACAGTACAGCATGGTGACCAGCACTGTGGCGGCCTAGTGAGATGCTATTTTAAAAAAAGAGTATAGAAATTGATGCAAATGTAGTCTTGAAATTAAAAATAGTTTTTATATATGGGCCTGCCAACGTGACTATACTCTACTAGATGGAAAGTATGGGTAGAATCCAAGAGTAGTGGTCACCATATTCATTGTGAATGCAGACAATACAACCATGCGGCACGGTGACCCACACTATAGCGGTCTATTCAGATGTTTCTGCGTCACTGGTCTCGCAACACGACAGCACGACAATGACAAATGGTTTCTATTGCGCTCCTGTTTTGTCCAATAAATTTGAAATCCAATATTCTGTAAATATGATCATTTTAACACGATTCTGTATATTTTTTAGATGAAAATCACCATTGGTATGTGGATTTATCTTGTCCATACAAATAAATAAAATTTGAGTGTCTGTTTGTAATATTAAAATAACCGCTTTTTACGAAATTCATATGAAGGTATACACGGTACAAATACCAAAAATGTAGTTAAAAAAAATTTTGTTTGTCTGTCTGTTTGTTCCGGGTAATATCTGGAACGGCTGGACCAAATTTGACAGGACTTTCACTGGCAGGTAGCTGATGATCCAGGGAGTAGCTTAGGCTACTTTTTAGACTAAATTTGTCAGGGGTTCAGCGAGTAAGATATATAAACTCTAAAACAAAAGCTGAGTAATTAATTAATATCACAATGTCACCAATTCCACTGGACGACAGTGATTAACATCAGAATCTATTAGCTATTTATTTAAGCGTGTTTTGCGGTCCTGCAATTATTTGGTCTATTAGTCGTTCAGTGGTCGCCAACGATCGAAATACGACCTAAATTCATTAAATGTTATATTTTATAACTTTCTGCAGTCTTCCTCCATTTGAATTTTAATTGTACCAAATTTCATACTTCCCTTTCATATAATTTTCGTAAACAACCACCGTTGAAAAGAGGCTTACATCTATACTAATATTATAAACGCGAGAGTTTTGTAAGTATGGATGGGTGGATAATAAATAAATACTTGTTATTCCCTGGATCATTCACCTGCCAGTGAAAATCCCGTCGAAATCCGTCCAGCCGTTCCAGAGATTACCCGGAACAAACAGACAGACAGACAGACAAAAAAAAAATTTCTACATTTTTGGTACATGTATGGTGTATACATACATATGCATTGATTAAAAAGCTGTTATTTTAATATTACAAACAGACACTCCAATTTTATTTATTTGTATAGATATGTAGCAGGAATATGATAATAACAGGGATTTCGTCAATTCCCTAAGTGATTTTAATCAAATCACGGACGATGTTAAAATAACAACAGGATTTTATCGTATCCCGACAAAAATCTAATGATACACATATCCCTGCAACATATGTATTCATATATCGAAACTAATTTTAATTTTGTTATTTTGCAGGTATCGTGAGACTGACTTTCAAGGACTTATGTCAAGGTACTTTACTTTTTAGTCCTATTAAACATTAATATAGTTAATGACTTAAATATTAATTTCTACTTTATAGATCTACGTGACCTTTATTTTATATATATATATAATGTACACCAGATAACTAGATACATAACTTTATGCTAGGCTGGCGACCTTATTGCTTAAAGGCAGTCTTTTTCAGGCAACCGTGATCTCTTCTAGGCAACCGAACTAGTTAACATGGGAACATCTTATTTTTTTCCGAAGTTTGTTAAAATAAAATCAAACACTACAGACCGTCCTACCGACACAGAAATAGCAGCACATACATAGCAGCAAGTCTAAATTTATTTTAAATTAGAACGTACTCAACTACCACAGTATTATTTCTGAAACTTCATTAAACCAATCTATTCTGGATGAACTCAATTTTCAGGATAACCCTGAAAATTTGTTTAAGGTATGTACTGCCACTAATAATTTTTGATTCTATATTTTAGATATGAATTAATAGAGTTAATATAAGTATAAAATCACACCAGCTTTATCACATAGTTTGTTCCTGAGTCGGTTCTCGATAGGGGGGAGTTAGTATTAACAAAATAATTTAAAGACTATAGTAGTAAATTCGTATGTTTTTCTGATAACTAACTGTGTATTCACAAAAAAAATATTATGCAAAATGTTGTCTACATGACTTCACACACACACACACACACACACTATTGACAGTCAATGTAATCTAAAAAATGTGGCATGTTTTACAACTTTAGTTTTGTATACTTTTCGTTACACTATCTGTGCGTGCCTTGATATGTCATTCTCCATTTGTGTTAGAAGGTTAAACCTTGTTCCTCGACAATGTGATGTGACTAAAAGCGAGAACATACTATTACGTGACGCGTGTTGAGTCGCATCAAGTCGTATTATCTTTAACCGACTTCAAGAAAAGAAACAGAATCTTTTTTCACTTGCATTTTTTTTATTTATTGTTTGAGCTCAGTTACTTATGAACGTTTGGTTATATTGTAGCATGTAAATTATATTATAGTTACACTAGCAGACCCACGCAACTTCGTTTGCGTCTCCTATTGCCCGTAGCGTGATAATTTTCCCCCGTTTTTTACATTAACATTAACATTCTTCTTTGATGCTGCGCTCCTATTGGTCTTAGCGTGATGATATATACCCAATAGCGTTCCTCGATAAATGTACTATCCATCACTGAAAGAATTTTCAAATCGGACTAGCGGTTCCTGAGATTAGCGCTTTGAAACAAACAAACTCTTCAGCTTTATATATATTAGTATAAATATAGATTTTAGGTAGTAGCTCGACTGGGGCGATACTGCCCTCTAACAGAAGACCAAACTAAAATGACAGCATTCGTACAGTCGTGTTACTTTGGTGCGTGCGGGACCGGAGGCCCAATGAAGCAGAAGCATCTCAATAGGCCACCACACTGTGGGTCGCCATGATACATTCTTGCATTGTCTGCATTCAAAATGTATATGGTGACCACTAGTCTTGGATTTTGCAGTACTTTCCATCAGGCGAGTAGAGTCACTTTGGCAGACCCATATATACAAAAGAAATCATGTTTTATATAATAAATAATAATGAATAATAATAATAAATATTTTGGACATCTAACACACAACGCCATCTAGTCCCAAGCTAAGCAGAGCTTGTGTTATGGGTACTAGACAACTGATATAAATACATATAGTTTTTTTTTTGTAAATACATACATATTATACATAGAAAACACCCAAACTCCGAAACAAATATTTATAGATCATACAAACATTCGGTTCGACCCGGGAATCGAACCCGAGACCTCATGATCAGCAGTCGCACTCGCCAACCGCTAGACCAACGAGGCAGTCTCATATATTTTTTATTAAATTTTGTTCTAATAAATAAATAGGGCTGAAACCATTTACAACTTTCCTTTTCACATCCAAATACTAAACACTTCTGAAACTAAGCTCAGTAGTATTTTTGCTGAGAACCAAGTTTTAATAGAGTTTCTTTGTAAGGGTTCTTTGGGCTTAGGTATCACTCAGTGTGGTCGTCTTACTTAGTTAAGTGCGTGTTTATTTGTGAATAATATAATGCGGGCTATCCCAAGACTTAATACCCACTTTTACCAGCGTATTATAATGTTTTTGACTTCAATGTACATATGTACGATGAACTCTATTAGGATTTTTGGAGTTTGTGAAAGACCATCTATACTAATATAAATAAAGCTGTTTGTTTGCTTGAACGCGCTAATCTCAGGAATTTTTGGGCTGATTTGTAAAACTATTGGCTATGGCTATAAGCTAAATATCATAACGCTAAAACCAAAAGGAGCGGAGCACCAATGAAGAATGGTTCAATCACAGGGGAAAATAATCACGCTACGGGCAATAGGAGACGCAGACGAGGTTGAGTGGGTCAGCTATAACTATATAAATATGTATTTATATTAGTTGTCTAGTACCTGTAGTACTTCTTAGTTAGGTACTAGATGACGTTGTGAGTTAGATGTTCGAAAATAAGAACTACCAAAATATTATAAACTGATTTAAATGAAGTGACATGCATATTGTTTAAAATATATTGGAAACGCTGGTCTCAACCCTGTTAATATCCGCTTACATTTTAAAACATAATTAATTGAAAAGAAATTAATAGCGGCCGCCATTACTGGCAAAATTTAATATCCTATATGTGGCGAGAACATCAACTATCAGTTTTAATTAATTTCATGATCAAAGGCTTAATTAAAATAAATGAACCTGATTTTTACATGTACCTTTTCTGTGTATATCAATATTGGAAAATCCTGAATATATTTAATAGAAGCTGAGTCCCGCGGTGCTACCTGCGGTAATCGTCGTACCGCGGTTGAAGCAGCAGGGCGAAGCTAATCTAAAAAAAGTACAATCCAAAGTTACTCCTTATATTATCAGCTACCTATCAGTGAAAGTCCCGTCGATATCGGTCCAGCCGTTGCAGAGATTAATCGGATCAAAGAGACAGAGAGACCGACAGGCAGACAAAAATTAAAAAAAAACATTTTTGGTATATGTACCTTGTATACGAGTACATACATATTTATTTAGTAAAAAGCGGTTACTTCAATATTACAAACAGACCCTCCACTTTTATTTATTTGTATAGATTTGATCTCTCTACTGGAATGTTTCGTTATACAGCGTCATTTATAATATTTTTATTTAAATATTCATTCTAGTAAAGAAAGTAAATCTGTCTGTTTGTTTGGATTTCACGGCTAAACCGCTGAACCCGTTTGAATGAAATTAACAATGGAGGACACTGCCTCGCGCAAAAGAAATTAAAAATTATATAAACTAATAGGTTTCGCCCGCGACTCCACGCGCTTGTATGTCGGTTATTGAAACAAAGAGTAACCTATGTCCTTTCTCAAGAATAACAATTTCGTCAAACAAAATTTAATTAAAATGACTGCAGTGGTTAAATCAAGAAAGCGTTACAGACAGACAGATAGAGTCGCATTCGAGTTTACTAATATGGATTTAAGTTGGTAATCAACAAAACAATATTGGGTATAGTTTGAAAGGTAGTGTATGTGCTTTTCTAGACTTTCTAGACTCACTCAGCCATTCTTGTAGTTAATGAAGTTGCTAATTATTCAATATAAGTTAGAAGGTTTAGGTGGATTTATAAATCCACCTAAACTTTGTAACTTATGAAGGCAGTGGGAAAATGAAACTGTTATTTTTGAATTTGTTAATGAATAGTCAAAGACTTCTGACATTTCTAACTAATATTATGTTTTAATTTACTCTCAAATTTATGGAAGGCCTTACTGTCATTTAATTTTCAAATATTAATAAAACTTGACTTTTATAATGTTACTCTACTATAAACGTTGTAGATTTTATTGGTATTAGTTGTTTTAGGGTTCCGTACCTCAAAAAAAGAAAAAGGGGCCCTTATATACCCTTATTTCTTAGGAACGCGTGGAGGTATCAAGCTGAAATTCATATCAAATACTCAGGTCTACTATCCTTTGGAGCTGTGAAAAAATCAAACAAAAAAAACCGCCGTTTATACTGAGAATGTTCGATATTCGCAAGGAAATCAAAACCTACAGAGTGATTCCCGTGAACTCAGAATCTTGAAATTAGGTACGAAACAACGTCTTATTGCACAGATAAAGAAAAAATTGCGAAAAGTAGAAATTTTTAGTAACATCGCATAATAAGCCGTTTTTGCTGCAAATATTCGACACTCGGTTCCTTCCAAAATCAGGTGACTTAAGTACTTTGATAAAGATACTAAAAAAAAACTAAACTAGTCATATCGCTGAATGTAATTTGCATAACACCTAAAAGTAAAAAATCTTAATATCTAGCTTGGAATTACTTCTTATGTATATAAAACCTATCTTCAAAGTCTTTGATTTATACGTGATAAATTAAATAGAAATCTTTTCTACGCAAGTAGGCAGGTGGCAGACTGATAACTACATAAGACCTGAGTGTAAACACCTGATTCAATTACGTATCTCCAAGTGCTAACATTCATGTAGCATAAAGAAAAACTTTTCTTCCCTCAAGTCCATATTTATAAAAATGTTAAGTATTTTTTGTTTTTCTTTTATAAAGACTACTCCCGCATTAGAAATAAATCTGTGTTTCGAGGACTTTACAAACATACATGAAACGAACACAAAGAACACAGTGTTGTCCCGTGTTGGGTTGAACCCACAACACTACTAGTAGAAAACGGCCTGGTGACCACTTACACCTCTAGAACAAACGTGCAGTCAATGATAGGAATTTATTTGCATAATCTGTATTAACACGAGTGAGCGGGCATGAGCTAGTAGTATAATATAACTGAAGTTGTACATTATTGACTGTAAGACACGTCATACACTATAATCCATACTGCCCATGTAAATAAGTTAGTTTGTACACGCACCGAGAACTCAAAAATGAGTTCAAAATTAACATGATATGCAACACACTTTAAGGCAGGTTTTTAGCTATTTTTATTCCACAATGTGCAACAGCTGAACATAGCAGGATACAGCTGGTGTTTTATGAAAAGAAAAGAAATAACTTTCTGTACAGTTGATTGTTTCGTCTGGTGTAGTGTATTAATATAATCCAGAAATATTCCGAAACTTTCTTAATTCATTATTTTAAATAAACAGTTCAAAGGGTTAGGCAAACTGGCTAAGGCCCAAGGGTCCACACGCGTATATGTCAGATTAATATATACCCAATGACATTCATAAATAATATGACTTTCTTTTAATAAAATACTTTTCAAAATCGGTTCAGTAATCCAGATATTACCCCTACAACCTCACAAATTCTACCTCTTAAAGTATTAGAATAGATTGGTTGGTGATATATTTCATTCTAAATCTGTGTCCAGATTAATAAAAACCGGTAACGCGTTCATTCAGCACATTACTTCTCACCGCAAATTTCAATTTGTTTCCACCTAAATCTTTTTAATGTTCACCATTTGCTACCTTTTCACAATTCATGAACAGTACCATTTATTTCCGTCTCAGTACTTTCTAAGATTTTAAAATAGAAAACCACTATTTGTTGGTTTAGTTAGACTTGTATTTTGATGACGGGGTGAAAGGTCTTCGGATCTCCAGCATCTCGGGGATACAGGAGTCAGGAGTACGTGGTGTTTCCTCTAAAAACTCACCGACGACCGGCCTATGGCGCCTTTCTTTGGGAGGACCCGGACCATGGTTTTACTGAACGAATTTGACGAATCTTTCCAGTAATAAAGCTTATTCATCAGAATAACATATACATATTAGTTGATGATTTGAATAACTATCAAGTTAAAGAAAAACAGACGCTTGCAGCTGCAATAACAGAAGGTTATTTGTCCGTGTTCTCCTACTAGTTTGTATAAAGTTTCCGTGGTTCAATTAATGCAAATCATACCTGGAACTTTATACGGCAACCAGTTAGATTTGTCTAACAATTCTTGCTGACAAAAGATATTTAATGTGACAACTTAAAAATTACTCGCCAATTTTGTCACCTCGTGTATTTCAATTGACATCTTGAAAACTTCCAAAGTAGAAGACTACTTCTTAATATATTTTAAGGACAAAATCCGTGATCAGCGTTAAACTTTCTTGATTCTGATAAATAAAGTACCCACTCGTGTAAAAGTTAGCGCTAAATTTTATATCCCCAGTCTGAAACGGGGCTAAACTACGCTAATTTAATACGAAGTTTTACTCGTAGTTAAATCGCTCGCTATATGGTGGATGGTAGTTTAAGTCTAATATATCGATGTTACGAAGGCTGGAATGTTAAGTACCTGATTGGGATGAACTGAAATGATTAGGTATTTATTACTATCTGTTTCGTGAATTGTAGTAATTGTGACCATTTACGAGTTATCATCATCAGTATTAACAGTATATTGTAGTGCACTACTGGATAAAGACTTCTCCCATTACGTGTAATCATAAAACAAGTATACATCTCCTTAACCAGACTGAGCCCCTTCTATCGTAATCTAGATACGAAGAAAATGATCATGCTCTGATGACCACGATCACCGGCATAGAAGACAGAAGTACTAACTACTCAGGCTAGTCAACGAAAGATATACGTATAAAGCGTACTATGAAAAAAAGTAAGTTTTTTTTGAGACTTAGAAAAAATAAAATACAAATGAAGCGAATTTTGCTTCAAGTAAAAAACAAGACACTTTCCCGTATTGCTGATTTGATATTTTCTAAATAAGTAAATCATGGAGAAGTATCTCAAATAACAAAACATTCCAATTGATATTTCAAGTATCAATAAACTAAATACGTGGTATATTTAATGATAAACACATTTGTCAAATTGTAACAAGACACTCGCGGATAATATTAAGTTCCCCAGTTTCTCGGCATTATAATATTGTTTAGTTACGACTTTCTCCGGACACTTTTTATAGCACTTTTGGTATCTTATCGCTATATGTAACGTATTTTGTTTACAGCAATATTTCAAACAAGAAACTCATATTAGGCATTATTATTATTTATGTCCCCGCAATTTATGTGTTAAGTGCTAAGGGGACAAATAATCATACGGGCTATTTTATCGTAGATATCATCTACTTCTACCTATATTAGTTTTCAACTGTTCATAAACTCCTTAAAATAGAAGGTTTTTAATCGGGTTTTACGAGACCCACGGGATTAATAGGGATGGAACCCCTCTGTATTCTTAATTTGTCAGCACATTGAGAATTGTGGATACCAGTAATAAATAAACCTAATCACAAAGAAATTATACTATAACCCCACTAAAACTTTGATCTGTTCGAATATGTGAAAGATTCTTTTAAAAAAAAAAAACTTTAGTGTGGCCTTTGACTCCGTAAAAAAAAATCCATTACTGTGTAACTATGGTTTATGTGTTGCTGACTAATACAATATGCTTTATTATTATCGGATACTCGGTATGTGTAGGAGCTTTAGTGCTTGTGCAGCGTTCAAATAAATTAGAATTCTAACAACCACCCGATAAAGTATTAGCTTGCCTGCACAATAGTTTGTTAGTAACATCTGTACTCGACAAGATATTTATTACTGCATATTTGTTTCTAACCAATGTGTGTTATGACATTATATAAAATTTTTGCTTGGCTTGGCAACACATTGAAGTAGACAGACTATTCGATGTTTGTGGTTCGTTAGAAGTAATTTTTATGCTGCAGAGGAGCATACAACTCGGTAGGGGACTACTGTCGCCATGGACAACATACTCAAGAGAGAGATGAATGAAAGAGTGATATATGAATCACAACTGCGTTTTTTTTATGAAGAAGGGTTGAAACGAGCAGACGTATCGCCTGATGGTAAACGATGACTGCCGCCGATGGACATCCGCAACACCAGAGGTGTCACGAGTGCGTTGCCGGCCTTTTAAGAAGGAATACGCTTTTTTCTTGACTGAAGAGAAGGTTGTATTCGTTCGGAAATACCGCAGGCGAAAGTTCATGCGTTTTAAGCCTCAGAAAATTCAGCACTATGGAAAGTTTCAATAGATTAGTTAATTTGAAGAAAAAATTACTTCGAAAGTAACTCTGTCTGTCTATCTGTCACGGCTTAGTCGCTGCATCAATTTCAATGAAATTTGGCATGGAAGTACCTTGATTCTTGAGGAAAAACATAGGCTAATCTTTACCAAGAAAACCGACATTCATTCGGGCTGTGCCGCGGAAAAAAGCTAGTTATCCATATAAACAGGTAAGGTAACCAAATAAGTATTTTGAGCACAATCATTTGTTTCGTTTCTAGGTGTAATCACATTTCACACTAATATTATAAAAGCGAAAGTTTGTGAGTGTGTAAGTTTGTTACTTCTTTACGCTCAAACAATTGCTGGATAAAATTTGATATGCAGGAAACTGGCACCCTGGATTAACACATAGGCTACTTTTTATTGTATTTACTACTAATAATATACATCACATCACACTATTATAGGTGAAAGTTTGTGAGGATGTTAGGATGTTAGTTACTCTTTCACTTAAAAACTACTGAACGGATTTGGAAGAAACTTTAGAGTAATAAAGCTTATACCAAAGAATAACATATAGGCTTCTATTTGGAGCGAAAACCGACATAAACGCGGGCGGAGCCACGGGCAACAGCTAGATTGTCTATAATTATGCATGTATGAGAAAGTGATCAGTGAAAGTAGAGCCACGCTGATTTCAGCATGAACGCGCGTGGCGGTACTACTCTCTTACAGAAGACCAACTTAAAATGACAGCATTTGTGTTGTCGTGTTTCTGCAGGAGCATTTCAATAGGCAGCCATAGTGCGGGTCACCATGCTACATTATCTGCATTCACAATAAGTGTGGTGACCGCACTGACCACTACTCTATGGATTCTACTCGTCCTGTCCATCAGGCCGTTTTTGCAGTTTTGTCCATCGGATTTTCTATGAGATCCTGGTATTCCAATCAGCTTATTTGTGAAGACGTTTGGATATTCCATAGATTTATTCGATCAGAAATCAGGTCCTTATCACTTTTACTAAATATTTAAAATAAATAGCTGTTGTGCGAAATGTGGGTGTAACAATATTAGTGTAAAATTTGTTAACATAATTCGAACTACCAGTTAATTTACATTTACTAAAGTAGATACCGTTACTAGTAAGGTAAATCCCAAGTGATCGAAATAAAATAAACAAAGTTGATGTTCAAAGCCTGACATAATGAAAGTCAAATAAACGTTAAATAGTTCTGTAACGTAACGTACCGATGCGAAGGTGTGATGCTCCTGGGAATATGTTCAGGATGAAGAGCTGACCTGAATAACGCAATATTGAGCCAAGTATTTTTCTGTCTTTTTTAGCATCTATAATTAAGCTGAAACAAATAGTTTTCAACTGTGGCGTGGATACAAATAACTGAGCGTGTGAACGTGTGAGCTCAGAATTTTAATATCACTGCAATTTTAAAATCTTAAAATAATCTTAAAAAATCTTAAAGATATCGCGTTTCATAATATATAAATTATGTTTATGAGAATTATCAGACTCAAGATAGGTATTAAGTACATAGGCGCCTTCGAATTGCCCGGCGTTCGGGCTATCAAAGGTATGAGGCCTACGAAGCTCAAACCTAGGCCTACAATTTCTCTGTCTATGCTTTTCCTAAACTATATTACTACAATTTAACAGTGAGGTTCGCATCACCCTTACACAGAGCTTCCAGGAGCTCTCACACAATAAACAAAAATACATATATACACCCAAACACACTACAACACTTTCAAGAAGGCTCTGGTTTCCAATTTTAGCTTAAGAACGCGTTTTTTTCTTTTATTTTAATTTTTTTTGTTCTTATTTGTCTTATTACTGTTCCTTTAAATATATTATTGTCAATATCTGATAGATTAGTCCTATTTAAAGATTCGTGGCTGCGGGGGGGCTCTGGTGACCTGTAACTACAGGTTTTTTTTACACCTATTTCAGGCACCAGACTCTCACGAAGTTGCTTAAATATATGGCATTTTGTAATGTACCTTAAGATTTTTTTTGTGAGAGAAAATAAAGAGATTATATTATATTATATATATATATTATTAAAAGTTAAAAAAAAAAGTAGAATGAATAGTTTAAATATTAAGTAGCACTTAGCGATGTAGCAATTATTTCGCTAGAAGATCTTACGTAAAAATAATTTATATCATTATACAAAGAGACGACGCATTTTAATATACTCAAGTTTCTAAATTACGAAAAGATAGATGCCAGTTTTAATTTGGAGAGTACAATTTTCATTTCATTTGCGTAGATGGATGTTAACATAATTATATGAAAATCTTGGACATATAATTTGTTATTTTAAAGTAATTAATTAGAGTTCTATGAACGTAGTTCCCTTGATCTTTCTTAATTTATCCTTCTTCTACCGACGATAGCTTCTCTAGCATCATCTCGTTTATTTATCAACGTTTATATTTTCAATCAAATCCATTATTTGTGGGAAGAATCAAAATAAATATGTCTTTGTCAATTAAGTTTAGAAAAATAACTTTTTCAATATTTGAGTGCAGGGATGACGCTGTGTTTAAGGTATTTTTTTTGTATTGTATTTCGGGTTAAATTATACATTAGGATAAAGTTAACAATAATCATTATAATCTGTTCAGAGTTACTATGTTCTTTGTGTATTTAATTCATTTATTCCTTTGCATCATTATAAAATCCAAAATTAACACTTGGCGAATGAATATCTTACTGTATCGATAGATATCTAAAACCATCAATTTTACTGTGCAATTCTGTAGAAATAGCCAACTTCCAAAATTACCATAACAAAGGGGAAATAACGTTGATTAAAACCAGAGAACTGGAGAACAGCGACTATCAAATTACTATTAAAAATTCAATTAGCCCTTTTGTAAGTAATGATCGATTTTCAATTAATAAATACCAACTATTTGGTATCATGTGGGCCGTTCAAACTCATTCCCGCTTTAATTAATAAAGTTCTCGTTAAACATTATGCTAACTCCTTATGAAATTTTGTGTTAAAAATGTTACAAATTTTGTATCAAATATTATACATCATTATATTTACAGATTGGAGATTTACTTCATAACGCGTTATTGCATATCTCAATGTGATTACATCAAAAAGTTAACACCAATTTCGTAAAAGGAAAATGAAATTGATGATCAAAGTTGTAATTATCTTTGACAACAATAATTTGATTAAAAAAATGTTAAATTAAATTAGAAATAGGAAACTGGTCTCTTATTAACTAACCAAACCATGGGATCGTGTGTAAAACATTGCAGGAATTGTTTTCTAAAACTTTTAACTCTTCTTGGCATGACTACGAACTCATCAAAAAATACACATATATTGTATTATAATGCCACTAGTGCCAGGCAATAGTCTTCGAGTTGACCTTGACCTTTCACCTGTTGAAACTCCAAGGTTATTTCCAATCTGAATTTGTATATCAGCCTAAACCACATATCACAAACAAACTTAACAACTACATAAACCAAGAATCATATCTGTCAATTATGAGCGTACAATTTCAGCGTTCAAATTGAAACTCGTTCCACCGTCCACTAATGAACCCATTGTAGTTCTATCGTATGGTTTTTACTGTGCAATTAACTCTACAATCCGGACCGCGTGTGGTCGACTTAATCAGTACCGAACGCTGACACTTCAACGTTCGAGGACTATGATTTTACGTAGATTGTCGGCTTTGTTTGTCACAGAAATTGTTAGTTTGATATCGTTTGATTTGAAGGGTTGGGACTGGTTTACAATATCGAAGCAGGTTTGTCTTTAAAGATATAATAACGGATTATTGATTTGTATATAAGAGATACGGCTTTGTTTAAACTAACAGACAAAAATCTTAGATTCTGAAACTGTTAACATTTTAACAAGCACCAACTTATAAGTGTCAAGAAGTCAAAGGGCAGGGAGTACCCAAAACACAAGCACATATGAAAAGATTAGTGATCTATGGAAGGTAAATAAGATAGAAACGAGTAGTCTCTGTAGGTTTATTATGTACTAGCTGACCCACGCAACCTCGTTTGCGTCTCCTATTGCCCGTTGCGTGATAATTTTCATCCGTTTTTTTAAATCATTCTTCATTGGTGCTCTACTCCTATTGCTCTTAGCGTGATGATATATATATCCCAAAGTCTTCCTCGATAAATGTACTATCTAACACTGAAATAATTTTTTAAATCGGACCAGCGGTTCATGAGATTAGCGCGTACAAACAAACAAATAAACTCTTTAATGTTCGTATAAATACGTAAATAAATCCTTCCACACATTTAATATGTTTGACGAATGTGGAATGCTAAGTTAGTGTCCAGCTTGAGATTCATTCATCATTTCAAATAATCTTTAGACAACTCACATACGACCGTCTGATCCCTAACTAGGATCCCTATCTTATTGGTTTATACCGTAACCAGACTTGTGAAAAACATGAAATGTTTATAAATACACTAGCTTTGCCCCGCGGCGTTACCCGTTTATACTTTAATACCATTTAAAATCCTTCTGCCATAATTACTTTAACTTCAATAACATTGGACTTTCATACAAACTACCATCCCCCGTTTTAACCCCAAAAGGAGTTGATTTCTAAGGAAACATTATAATACCTCCACATAATCTATAGAGCATTAATATACATTTTAAGTTTCAAGTCTCTTACTTCAAAAACATAGGATTTTCTTATAATCTTCGAACCCCCGTTTTACTGTACAGTAAGATACGCTCTTAGCGGATGTTTATGTTTGGTTTGTGTTATGGTTTCTGAGATTTCGTGATTAATTAGTGAGTGGTATTTCGCTTGTATATATTTACTAGTTGTTGTCCGCGGCTCCGCCCGCGTATATGTCGATTATCGTGGCAAATAGTAGCCTATGTGTTATTCTGATTTATTTGCTATATTACTATAAAGTTTCATCTAAATCTGTTCAGTAGTTTTTGCGTGAAAGAGTAACAAACATCCATCCATTCATCCATACTTATAAACTTTCGCGTTTATAATATTAGTAGGATAGATAAATATTAAATATCCAGTCACTTTATAAAAGCCACTATATACGATGGTCATATTTATAAACATATACAAATATTGTAAAGTAAAACCCATTTTATTGAGAAATAAACTCCAAACCCTTGCGTAAAACGTTTAAGTTTTTCTTACATTAAAATCAACCTTTAGGCAATTTTCTGGACGAAACTGTCAATACAATCTAAAGAGGTGAAAACTCGTTATTATTATCAGACCCTTCAAAATTCTAAGATACTATTTCTTAGGAAGATTGATTGCGAAGAATTTTGTAATTCTTGGTAATGCAAAATAAATTAAATTGTAGTACCTTTTACTGGAGTTAGAGGCACGAACATTAAATTGAAATTGTTGTATATTATTACTATAACATTAAGCTATACATGTAAAAGATAATTTCACATGTAGGTAAATTAGTGTAACGAAATATTACAAGAACGATAATGTTTTTAGCAGTACCGTCCTTGTAACGTTTCGTAACTTGAGGAAAGAAAATTAAGAATTTGTTCAAAGAATCTTTTCGGTGTAAGATTTTTATTCCAGAAGTAATTTGTAATTAAAATCATAATTATGGGCGGCAACGCACTCTTCATTCTTAACTTGACAAGAAAAAGATAATCGTTCTTAAACGACTTCTTAATTTGTCGAAATTATGCTTGTAAATAATTTATTTTCTCTATTCTTGACGAAGGTTGAACCGGTGTATTGATACGCTTTAGCATATACCTTTAGGCAAAGTTGTAATGATTTTATTCTAAAATAATTAAGGGCAGTCTCTAAAGATTATTTATAAGTTGACAGCTATATAGTTTAGTTCGAATTTAATTGTTCTATTACACATAGAAACAGCTTTATAAGAATATATGTAAAGTTGAGTAGGATAATAGGGTAAATAAGTACGTAGATATGTTTCCTACTAATATCAGTACTACACAAAGCACTAAACTACGACTACTTAGTTTGGTGCTTTGGGTAAGATAATCTTTTACAAAGTTAAATCTGATTTTATAACCTACACGAGCAATGTACAATAAAACTACGTACCAGCCACATTTCACGTTGAACTTTTTTGCCGACGGTACCATAGCGTGTCCGGGAACTTTGCTACAACTGGGAGTTAGTGAAAACGTGGTGTTTTATAACATAGTTTTAACAAAGACGTGACGTACATTATTCTGTTAGGTTTAAACACTGTGTTTTGTCTTTTGTGCCAAAATATGGAATTCAAGAAAGGTTTTTGTACTTTTTGGGGTTAAAGGGATTATCAGTAGTATAACGTTTCACATTAATTTTACTTTATAACGTGTAAGTAACATTATACTCTCTTATGATCCTTTTTCCTTAAGCTCTGTTAGTAAAACTGACCACATCTTTTTTGGTTTGCACTGATTTAATTGAAGTAAACGGTACAAAAAATAAAACAAGTATATATAAACATTAATTATATACACGACTTTTAAAATTCAAGCTGTAAGTTTCAAACAAGTAGAAAGATAAACACTACTGTCCATAAAATAAGGTGTATTGTAAGACACACCAACTAAATCCTCTCCATCTTATACGAAAAATTTATCTTAAACAATAAAGATGGTCATACAAAGTCTAATCCACAAGAACATTACTCGCTACCTGCATCAGATAAAATATTGCATTATCTTACAATCTAAAAGCAGCTGTCCTCACAAAGAATACGGTTCAAAGTAACTTGTGTCCAGAATGTAGGTAGGAGCATAAATTTATTAGGCGATCATCCCTACTGCCGAGGTCCCCTGTTACACAGTCTGCTAGTCAAAAGGCTGTTTACACCCACTAGGTGGTTGTGTGCACAATGCAGTAGCTTAATTATCTGTGTGACGCATAACTACGGCTTTAGAACAGACAAAATTAACACGATTTAATAAATAAATAAATAAATAAATATTTTGGACATCTTAACACACAACGCCATCTAGTCCCAAGATAAGCAGAGCTTGTGTTATGGGGTACTAGACAACTGATACAATTACATATATACTTTTTTTTTTGTAAATACATACATATTATAGATAGAACACACCCAAACTCCGAAACAAATATTTGTAGATCATACAAACATTTGATCCGACCCGGGAATCGAACCCGAGACCTCATGATCAGCAGTCGCTCACGCCAACCGCTAGACCAACCAGTCCTTTTTTGGCTTATAGAAATGGTTGTGCTACTATTTTGTAAGGTTCCTGTTAATATTTTGTTTTTTTTTAATCCATATATCCTTGGATTAGATCTGAGTCAAAAGGATTAATTTAGTTGAATTAATTTATCATGTTTTTTTAAGATAGAAGATATTGAAAAAAGTTGTACATTACCAAAGTCATATTTTAATTAACCTAAATACGAGTATTATGTATGTCATTAATGTTTGTTATAAGGTTCGATTGCTAAATATTTCTTTCAACTAGAACACGACCCTAAAATTTAATATTCTCTTGAGATCTTTTCTCTCCGATGGTATGAATGATAGGAATAATTATTTGTCGATTGATCTACCTACGCGGGGTAACTCTATTTTGACAAACATTTTCGCTAACAAGTTGAAGTTTTAGTCCACATTAGATATATTAGTCCCGTAGGAGTTAATGAGAGTATTCGTTCTAATTACACTTTATAACAGTTGAGAATTGTTACCTTGATCGTACTGTTGTTTCGAAACGGGGGTCTAGAGGTCAAACTTTAGATGGTTACTTTCGCAGTTTCGGTACACAAAGAATCTTTCTAAACTTTCTTCGTTAGATGCGATTTGTTTTTGAATTGCCGAACTTATCACAGGCAAATACACTTTTTAATCATCCATGTCTCAATATGTAATTATAATATTTGACTGCGTGAGTGGTGCAGCGATAGTATATACGATTGGAGGTCTCGGGTTCGATTCCTGGGTCGAACCAAATGTTTGTATGATCTGCAAATATTGTTTCGGAGTTTGGGTTTTTTCAATGTATAATATGTACGTATTTAAAAGAAAAGTGTTTGTATATATTTATATTAGCTGTCTAGTGCCCATAAAACCAGCTCTGCTTAGCTTGAGACTAGATGGCGTTGTGTGTTAGATGTCCGGGATATTTATTTATTTATAATCTGCACTATGTACGAATATATGAATATGTATATTCGCAGTCTGATTATTCATGCACAGGGTTTGGTTTCAGACTGTCGTGTGTGAGATATGTAAAGTTATTACTTTAATACAACTATACATATAAAAGATGATCGTGTTCATCTATTGTATAGAATATTTGTCGTATTGGAGTCTACGAGTTATGGCTTTGCATGCGTAGTTTCATTATAATTGCTTTCCGATTTGTCTCAGAGAAACGAATTCATTCGTAAATTTGAATACAGAATTACAATTATTCATCATCATCATTTCACTCAACTCAACAGTTCACTGATACATATCTCTCATTAGAAAATATCTTTTCGCCTGCTATACTACGGTGACCATACATGTTTAGTGGGTACACAGGTTCTTCGGGAGTCCCACATGCCGTGAGTAAATATGTCGGAGGACGGTTTTGTCTCGACAGTTAGTCATAAACCTAGCCCCGCATGCTTTAAAATAGGGGTCGTTAGCAACTAAATGAACTTTAATGGTCACCATTTAGAGGTTTTATACGGTTTATAAATAAATTGACGTTTAGGAGTTGCGTCACTGACTTTTACAGTCTTCTACTATTGTGACGTTAGGATCATAAAATATATATATATGAATCGCCTAAATGTATGTTCACGCATAACTTCCGATCAGCTGCACCTAATTAAATAATTCTTTTTTTATTTGTTATTGTTAGGACAAGGTATGTGCAGAAGAAAAATTAAAAGATAAGGGAAAAAGTATTTTTTTGTCCGTGACTGTACACTGCCTGTAGGAAGCTGAGCCAGATATGTAAATATGGCGGTACGAAGTTCGCCGGGACAGCTAGTAGTATATAATAATCTGTCGCCGTTAGCTAACTATATAAATGATGTAATCCTATGAATAAAGAATGTTTGTTAAAGAAGAAAGAAAAATTCTCGATAAATTCAAGTAATCTAGATAAAACATAGCGCTGAAGTTACCCGATAAAAGCGGTCCGAACATTACTTTGAACTAAAAAATATTTATGTGACGTAAACGACGTGACAGAATTTAAGACACTATCAGAGGGTTATATCATCATTGTTATTATTTCAACCTAAAGAAGTGTACTTCTGGATCTAGTTAAACTCAAATTTAGAGTCATCAAGGTGAATATTCAATTTATGCAGAGAGTTCCAGTTACTTAAGTTTAGCGAGCGAGATACAATAATGGATACTTCAGTCATCCGTCAAATCCAGAAACTTCTGTAGTCATTATATAATGGCCGATGCTATTTGTCCAAATATCAAATTAAACTATACTGTCCTTATATCCCATCCTTCAGTGATCTTGTAAGATTGCCTGTGTTATTTTGAGTTCCTGTTTTGAATAAGTTATTGACTTCGTATTTATTGAAGTTTTGTTAATAAAATGATTGAGAATTCGTTGAATGAACATGTTTGTAATTCAAAGTTTTTAATAAATTATCTTATACTTTTACATTGGAACTTGAGCTAAGCATTATTAAAAACAATAGTTTACCTTTAGTTGCATTAACCATCACGGCTTATAATCTATTTTTTTAAGTTAACGGATATCTCATAAAACCAAAAAAAAACATCATAATTGTCAAATTGAATTGGATTGACATTGAAAAAAATGACCTTGAATAACAGTATTGGCGAGCCAGTGGACAGTATAACGACGTATGTATTTATGTATAGGAAATGAATAGATGGTGGTTTTAGTCTATGATAATGATTTACTTTCACAATTATAACAGTAACAAGACGTTTGTTGGAGCTGACACATACACTGACAACAATAGAATGAATATAAGACAAAACATAGAGAATGTAAAAGAGGTATATAAATCATACTTAGAACTTGCTTCCAGCCAGTCGCCAACAAACAGGTTAGATTGTAAATGAATGAAAGACCTTTTAGTATATGGAATGGTCAACTCAAATCAACCCGATCGAGGGTGCTTAAAATGAGTTCGGGCGAAATGCGACGCAAGACAATAAGATTCTACTCTTATCTCTTGTTGAGAGCCCAAAATATCTCATGGAGGAATGTTTTCAAGTATTTCCAACTATTTAAACGCAGTGACTGCCGAAGGGGGAAATAATAATATGACTAGAGATTGCGCAAAGTTTTAGATGAGAATGGTATGGTTTCCTAATATAAATGTTGAGGATCCTAATGACCGAAATTTAATTGGTATTTTTTGGTGAATTTACTAAAAATGAATTCTAATTAGATGGATTTATCGACACTGAAACCCCCTGCTTACAAAATTTTATAAAAATCGTTTAAACGATTTCAAAATTTTGAATATATACAAGTGTTGCTCATTTAAAGGTATTAGATGATCATCATCAATCGTCATCAACAACAACCCTAAAGCTAAAGCCGCGGGATGAAACTAGTCTAAAAAAAAGTAGCATTAGTTACTCCCTGGATCATCAGCTACCTGCCAGTGAAAGTTCCGTCAAAATCGGTCCAGCCGTTCCAGAGATTACCCGTAACAAACACACAGACGGACAGACAGACAAAATTTTTTTTACTACGTTTTTGATATATGTACCGTGTATACATGCATATGTATTTAGTATAAAGTGGTTATTTTAATATTACAAACAGACACTCCAATTTTATTTATATGTATAGATAAATACATATATGTAGTTAACTAATAAATACAATTTATTTCACGAAGCTAAAATATGGTGAATGCTAACTTTAAAATGTAAAACAAATTGTAACGCTCGAAATTTTTAGTTATTCATATTACTATACATATTATCTATCCCGGAATCATAACTCTGATGTCTATTTTGTCTCATTTTGTTATTTCTTCAATTTTGAGTATCCATGACGCATCGCACGCTCCCATAGAAAACCGTATCATTAAGTCTAACAATAATGAATCATTAATAAAATGTCCATCTTTTAATTAACAATTTGTCACTGTCCCTTACATCCAACCCGGTCAATGAGCTCTCTCAAGGGAGTCGGTTGGAGTTGCATGGCCACGCGATAATGAAGTTTTATTTACACTTAAGTATAAATATTATAGCGCTTTCGTGCATTTCGTTTTGACTGAGCGACCGTAAAATAACTTACATAGTTTATTTTAAGTTTTTTTTTTGAAGTATCTTATTTGGTTAGATCTGTTCGTTGTATTTATTTTTCAAAGTAAAATTAAACTTTTCGTAAAAAAATATTTCAATAAAGTTTTTCGTGTCGCCGTTGTGTAGTTTGAAACGTATTACTATGACGTGATTGTAATAATCATCTATACTCAATACTAATATTATAAAACTAAAGATTTTGTGCAGGTGTTTGGTTGAACGCGGAATCTCAGAATTTCTGGTCCGATTTGAAAAACTGTTTCAGCGTTAGATATTCCATATATAACCAAGAACAAAGAAGCGGAGTAAATATGGGAAAATTATTTGCTTGCTTTTAAGAGACGACTACGTAAACGATGAAAGTTGTACAAAAATACTGTATGAAAGAATTACTGCCCTCTAAATTAAAAACAAAAATAAGATTGGCTACACTATTTACTTGTTCAGACACGGCGGAATCCGCTTGGATGCAAACAGCGCGGTTCGACAGCGCGGATCTTATTTACCTTAGCGCCTATGATTCGTTCATACCTGTCCGCGCGGATTTTCAATCAAATGAATACGAGCGGCCGCCGCGCGGTTCTATTTACTCGATGTAACCTATAGGTTTTCAGTTGCTCCCCGGAAGCCGCGCGTATTCGACGGTGACAATAGATCGCTTCGATACCGAGATAATTATCGACGAAGTTGAGAAACGACCAGCTTTGTGGGATGCACATGCAGTGCGCAGAGTATTAATATTATTTCAAAAACAGTGCTTGGCAGGAGTTAGTGGACATTTTTAGCGGAAGCGAGGATTTACTAGAAAAAAAAGCAAAGGCAAAATTGAAATAAAGCGATTGTCACCCTACCCTACTCCTTACGTTTACCGCGCGTGTAGAACAATTTACAATCCTCGCGGATTGGAACCGCGCGGTTCGTATCCGAGCGGATTCCGCCGTGTCTGAACAAGCTCTATAAGCTTTTTCATGCGAAACAAATAAATAACAACGTGAACAAGGTAGTAGAGCCACGCTGATTTCAGCACGAATGGGCCGGCTCGACCGGGGCGGTACTACCCTCGCACAGAAAATCAAAGTAAAATGACAGCGATCATGCTGTCGTGTTCCATTGGTGAGTGCGAGACCGGAGGTCCAATGATGCGAAAGCATCACTAGCCCGCCATGGTGTGGGTCACCATGCTGGCAGAGTAGAGTCATTATGGCAGGGTCAAACATAAAAAAAAAAAAAAAACAAAAAAAAAACACGTTGTTATGACATCACGATATGGAGACGTAGATGAGTTTTATGTGGGTCAGCTAGTCCTAATATAAAGTACAAACTAACTTTGATAAAATTAATAAAGTTGTAAATAAGTAGATGTACGACGTCACATAAACTATTTTAATATTCTGAAGGTTCTTCACACGGTATTGATTTCTTATGACTATATCAGTTTGCTCCGTATCGAAATATCTCTGCCTATATTATATTAATAAAAAACTTTCATGAGTAGTATCATCACTTCAATTATATTAAACCTACTTTTTAAGAAAAAGTCTATATTCAGCAGTAGATTATCAAAGACTGATGATGATGATGAAATATATATCTGACCATCACTAGTCTATAGAAACAAATAAAATTTATGTGTTTGTTTGTAGTTTCACATAAACAGTTTTTCATTAAATGCATATTAAAGTATGTACGATACTTACACCAGAAAATAAAGTCTTGAAAGTTTTGTCTGTATGTTTCTTCCGGCTAATCTCTGGAAAGGCTAGACCATTTTGACGTGACTTTCACATTTTTTTTTTTATTTATTGTCTAATCTAAAATTCATACATGCATACAGTTATCCATTATATACCACACAAACCATCAAGAGTTTATCCGTGATATACCAGACATCACTCGGTTACAAATAAATTACTTATGTATAAACAATAAATATTATTATATACTATATATATATTTATATATATAAATATAGTTGAGTATCAGCTTGACAGTAAATACTTTATCAAAACAGTTTTTCAATTTTTTTTATTCATCTTGCTACAGGTTTCGATAGGTATATTGTTCAATATACGGGGCAGCATGTGTTCCCAAGTCCGCGTCCCATATACATTAGTACGCTTAGGTATTCTATAAGTAGGTAAGTTTGACAAGTGACGTAATGACTCCAATCTTATATTTTTCTTTAATTTAGCAAGGTTGTGATATTCTTCACCCAGTACACATACGCTCACTTTATCGAAAACATTTAATATTTGACAGTGTTTAAATAGGCCACATTCGTCTTCTTTAAATTTTAATTTAGTTTTTCTAGGTACTATTGTTTTTAAGATGCTTAATTGTATGTTATAACTGTAATTACCTAGTCCGTACTTGCAGATATCTGTAATATAAGGAGTAATTTAGACTCCTTTTTTGACTGGATGTAACACTTTCTACACCTAACTTTCCCATTATAATTATGTATCACATCTTTTGGCCTTGGCTCTGCCTGCGTGTATGCTATTTATCGCGGGTAAACAGTACTCTATGTATTTCCTCAAGAATCGAAGTATCTCCATTACAAATTTAAATGTAAAAGATTGAGAGTCAGATAGAGTTACTTACGTTAATTTGTCACATTAATATGGATGTAAATTCCTTTGTTGAAGAACGCCGTCTCTTATGACACACGTTGTTATCACCTAGTTTATTATATACTAGCTGAACCCCGCGGTGTTACCCTCGGTCATTGTCATACCGGTGGTAACGACGCAGGGCGAGGCTAGTCTAAAAAAAGAAACAGCCTAAGTAACTCCTTACATCATCAGCTATCTGCCTGTGAAAGTCCTGTCAAAATCGGTCCAGTTGTTACAGAGATTACCCGGAACAAATAGACAGACAGACCGACCGACAGACACACAGAAATTGTAAAAAATGATATTTTGGTACAAGTACCGTGTATACATACATATGCATTTATTAAAAAGCGGTTTTTTAATATTACAAACAGACACTCCAATTTTATTTATTTGTATGTATAAATTGTTAAGATTGTATAAAAGATATAATTATATACCAAAAATTCATCCTATCATTGTTAAGAAATAGTGATCATAGCTACTTTAATTTTGGTCATAAATACAGTTGCTATCACAGTTGTGCCAAGTTGCTTTACACCTTGGTAAAAAACTTCTATCGGACCTAGTAAGGCATCTTCAAACGCGTTCTATATGTGACTGTTACAGAAAATAGGATTTCAAACTTCTACCATTCGCAATTTAGAACCGTTTGATGTTCTCTGTCAGTAAATGAACGCAGATAAGTTTAAGCACAAAGCTTGGCTACTTTAGCAATGTAAGCAAGGGGTAATTATTCTATGACCACTCAAAGCCGTTTGTACTGCCTTTGAGCTCTAGAGCTCGTTTCATTCACCCACGTCCTCAATACTTATCCTCTAGTAACAAGTTTAGAATAGGTTCAGCGTGTTGTTCATAAAAAAATCAATGGTCAAGTACAGAGATTGATGTTTCAAGAGCAATCGAAAGAATATAATTACCACTATTGTCAGCATTGATACTTGACCGCTTTTGATTGAACTTTGGAACTATCCATAATATAATTGTTTGTTATGTATGAATTATTGTAGTCTTAAAATCTACACAAATGCTAGATTGAATTGTGGGTCAAATAGGAAGGCTAGCTCCTATGTATGATTGTTATAGTTTAAGAATATGAAAGAAATAAATAATAAATGAAAACAATAGCAATGCCAACGTATTTTGTTCAATATTTCTTAGAAGCACAAAGATTAAGTACTGTTTGAATTAAAACCAGAATATTCCTTATTAATTGTTAACTCCTCGAGCTAAGCCAAGTATGCTTATATTAGAAAAGTTCAAGTCAGTAGCGTACTGAGTAGGTCAACAACTTGGTCGCAGGTCGGACATTATTAAACGTACACCGTTTGATATCAGATTCAGATCTAAATATCGCTTATACTATTTATTAATACTTATGTAACTATTTATGTAAACAATCTGATTATCACAGAATAACCTCTCCTAGTTCGAAATTTGATAATCGTGTAAGTAGCGTTAGTTGTGTGTTGGGAGTCAGTCCCTAATCAAAAGCAAAATTGATGATGATGTGTCGTATTTGTCGTGATAGAGATGTGTCGTAATTTGACATATCTCCACTATACTTCAGCAACACCCTATAATGTCCCACTGCTCGTCTCAGGTCTCCTCTCAGGAGAGGGTACTATTTTTCCACTGTACTTACTCAGTCCAAAATAATTTCAAACACTAACAAAATTGTCAAATGTAGTGTCTGTATAATACGTGTATGTTAAAACTGCAGCTGTCAAAGCAAATAATTACTTAACATCCTTATGGACATCTAAGTGAGTTTTATTAGTAAATGACAGGATGCAGGCGATTCTAAAGGGTTAATGGGCGGAATTAATCTTTGATTATGATGTTAATTATGAGACATCTTCCTTTGATGTCATGTGGGCATTTTCCAACGATAATATTTACGTGAGAGGTTGTTGACCTGTGGTAACTGAGCGTTTAATTATTCAATCTTTATGATTATGTAAGTTTGTTTATAGAAGTACCAATAATTTCGATATTTGGCTTGTATTAAGTATGAGTGAAATTTGGAATGGTTTTACTTTAAATTTCTAAAAAACATATTAGCCTGCCATAGCGACTGCATTCTGCCTGATGAAAAGCATGAGCAGAATCCTAGAGTTGTAGTCACCATACTCATTGCGCATGTAGACAATGTAGCATAGTAACCGCGTTATGGCAGCCTATTAAGATGCTCATTGGGCCTCCGGGGAATGAAACACGACAGCACAAATACTGTCATTTTAGGTTGGTCATTTGTGCGCGGGTATTACCGCCCCGGTCGAGCTGGCCTATTCATGCTGAAATTCAGAGTCGCTCTGCTACTTAAAAATGACATACTACTACAAATATACTTAATGAAAAACATTACAATATATTTGTGTTTGTATGCAAAAGTTTTGCGGATATACTCAGTAAGACAGTTTCCTGAACATAAACTCGCCGCAAATTTCATGATATCAATATAATCGGGGGTAATATGCTAAGTGTTTAAAATGTTTACTAAAATATATCAACAAGGCGCGTTTGACCTTATAGCTGAAAGGTCAGGCTACTGAATAAATCAAATGTCAAAGTGGACGTAAACAAAGTTTCGGAAATACCGACTGAAATTAATAGGGTAGATGACTGTCAATTCAGTAAACGTCAAAATGGTAAGTCCGGTACTATTTTGTATTAAGTTACTTGAGATGACGGCACGAATTACTTTTGTTAAATAGTTTCTGTTCAAGGTTAGTACGACAATTTTGTTGAGGAATACATATATTACTAATATAGACATCTACTTTATTACAACCTAAACAAAATACTTACCAAATTACACATACCCAACTCTTTAAATGTCATATTTGACTTAAGGTAGTAGAGCCACGCTGATTTCAGCATGAACGGGCCGGTTCGACCAGGGCGGTACTTCCCTCACACAGAAAATCAACGTAAAATGACAGCGATCATGCTGTCGTGTTTCGTTGGTGAGTGCAAGACCGGATGCCGAATAAAGCGGAAGCATCACTAGCACGCCATGGTGTGGATCACCATGCTACATTTCTGCATTCGCAGTATGGTGACCACCACTCCTGGATTCTGCCTATGCTTTCCTTCAGGCAGAGTAGAGTCATTTTGGCAGGGCCAAACATAGAAAAAAATAATTAACAATTAATCTATTAGATAATGTAAATAAATAAACAAATTGTGAGAAAACATTTTGCAAAAAACTTTTGCCAGTAATATACTCGTATAAATAAAGAAGATTTACTTAATTTTATAAAATATTCGAAAATCAAAGTTGGAATCGTATTCTACAATAACCAAGCATCGAACATCGTAAAATAAACCTTATTTTACTGAAATATCGTATAAATTTATCTTGTAATCTTATATATAAAATTCTCGTGTCACAGTTTTCGTTCCCATACTCCTCCGAAACGGCTTGACCGATTCTCATGAAATTTTGTGAGTATATTGAGTGGGTCTGAGAATCGGCCAACATCTATTTTTCATCCCCCTAAATGGTAAGGGTCACCCATCCTTAAAATATTTTTATGGCAAAACGACGTTTGCCGGGGTCAGCTAGTATTTTAAATAAAATTTTACCAAAACAAATCTTTCACTAATAACTGTTCAATACTAAGAAACCTCGTCGAATAAGTCTAACTAAAGTTTAAGTTATTAGCAGTGGATGCACGTTGGTAGTGTACCGGGTGTACACGAACCAGCATCGTTCAAACTGCTGCGATTGCTAATTACTACTTTGCTAACTACTAATAAAAAAAAATAGTAAATTAAAAATAAAATATACTAGCCGACCCACGCAACCTCGTTTGTGTCACCTATTGCCGGTAGCGTGATAATATTCCCCCGTTTTTGTAAAATTTTTCATTAAATGATGATGATTGAACGGAGGATGGTTCAACAACAATGAAGAATGTTAATGTTAAGACCTACAGGCCTAAGCGTGATGATATATATTCTATAGCCTTCCTCGATAAATGGGCTATCTAACACTGAAAATCGGACTAGTAGTTCCTAAAATTTAGCGCGTTCAAACAAACAAACTCTTCAGCTTTATATATTAGTATTGATTTTGTTCTAAAATTCTTATTCCAGTAAGAAATGAAACCTAATCATTTTATGAATAAACTTTAAAGTTATATTATTCACTATTCAAGAACTACGAGTATTAACATAAATAGAACATCATTTGTCAAAGAAAAGAATGTCGTCATAACTAAATGCTTTCAGTTTTCCACGCAATTTGATCATTGATACACTAATGTACAAAATAAGTTCAAAGATAAAAGAAAACAAAAGGATCATTCTAAGCGTCCTCTTTTCTTTTGTTTCAGATAAAAGTCATCTCGATGTAAAAACAAGCCGAAATGGACCTTAAATATTTAATCTTAATGATTGCCTTCGCCACAGTTGAAATCAATGTAACTGAAAGTCGTCAAAACGACAAAAGACGATGGAAAAATGACAAAATTTATTCGCACTACGTTAACATTTGCGATATACAGGACAGAGGTTCTAAAGTTCATTGTTACTGTGAAAGCATAAAAATAAAAACTGCAACAAAGGCTGATTGTTGGGTATTCAACGGCGGAATAGCTGAAGATGATCCATTCTGGTCTAATTTTTATTCGCAACCAAAAATAGAAAAATTAACATTCAACGTCAGAACGGACGGCGGACTCACATACATACCTGCGAAAGTGATTGTTAGATTAGAAAGATTGCAATATCTCAACATACAATATGCTAATATTTATAGTATACCTTCCTTTGCATTCACAAATTCAACTACACTCAGAGAAATCACTCTGCCCAAAAATAAGATAGGCAAACTTGAAAAGATGTCATTTGCCCATCTGATAATGCTGTCAAATGTCAGCTTAGTGGAAAATCAGATATCCGAATTGAAACGGGATGTGTTCTACGTCCTACCCAATTTACAGAGGCTATATCTGTCCAGAAACATAATTAGTGTCCTTCACGACGGTTGTTTCAAACATCTAAACAACCTCATAAAATTAGACATAGACAACAATCAGTTGACAGTTGTCATTAGGGAGAACTTCCAAGGCCTATCTAATCTGATCACGTTGGATATGAGAAACAATAAATTAACGATGATAGGGGACCTTGCCTTTGCGGAACTTTGGAGTCTTCAAGAACTTTACCTGGATGGGAACGAAATAGAATTTATATCCGAGAGGGGTTTTGGGGGATTGACTCAACTGCGAAAACTTTCGCTGGCCGATAATAAGTTGGGGACATTAGACGACGGTGTGTTAGACGATATTCAAAAGTTGAACGTTTTGGATTTGAGAAACAATAATTTGGATACATTGAAGCAGGAAGCCGTACAAAATGTTTTGGAAAACTTGAAGTCGAATTACGCATTAATCTCTTTGGACGGTAAGTTTATCTCTGATGACTTTATTTTCTACTTTTGCTAGACCCACTGTTTAGGTTTCCCTAATATTTATTTATATGACTGCCTCTATTTTGCAGTGGAAACGTATGCAACTGCTGTGCTTGAGACCTCGGGTTCGATTCCTGGGTCGGATCAAATGTTTGTATGATCTGTAAATATTTGGTGTTTTCTATGTAAAATATGTACGTATATACAAAAAAAAAATGTATGTATTAACATTAGTTGTCTAGTACCCATAACCCAAGCTCTGCTTAGTTTGGGACTAGATAGCGTTGTGTGTAATCTATACAATCTTTTCTAGTTTGTTTTGGGAATACAATGGTGGGAATGATGACGAGAAGCTTTGAGTCCAAATATGTGTTTTATATCCATACTTAAAACGTTGACTTGTGAAATAACCACTGAGTAAGGAACTGAGAATATCATGTACAAAAACTAATAGTACAATAATTTTATAAAAATTGAAAATGAAATAGCTCTCGAATATTTAAAAAATAATAGTTTGACGTTTTACGTATGACGTTATGTTTGATGCTACCGAATACTTAAGGGCTTCCACACATAACTGCGATTTTGCAACTCATCGCAAATGTCTTGGAACTCGCACAAATGCACCGCAAGAACTTCATGCCGCATCGCATCGCAGTTATGTGTGAGAGCCTTTAGTCAAGTACAAGAAAACGTCGTTGACGTCTATTTACAATAGCTCGATCTTTTACTTGACTAAGTAACTCCTTGTGTCAATTATCCTGATGACAATTAATTAGGATGCTCAATTAAGCACGCTATTGGCTACGAACAGTAGTGTGCTGGATCTTGGAGTGAGAATTTCTTTTTTAGAATCTTATTTATAGAACAAGGGTTACTTGTCCTTAATTGTTATTAGTTTTTCTTACTCTCGATATTTATTCTCTTTGAATTTCCTTGTATGTCATATCACTTGTCATGGTCACTTTTTCTAGGGACTAAACGCCCTTATCTTTTTCTTGTTCTTTAATGAGAATAAATTAAGTTAAATCAATCACAAAAACTGAAACTCAAATATTAAAGAACCTCAAAATAGTGAAGTGGACAGTCTGTTTAGCGTTTATAGTAAACCGTCACCAGTTACAAGAGAGCTTATTAAGTTATGTTTTATTCCTGAAGTCTTGAAATAAATGTAGGAAACCTCATAACTAAAGTTGAATTTAGCAAGGCAGTTTAGTTAGGAAGATTAGACTTATATTCTCAAAAACGTGTATATGCATATGTGTGAATAAACATAAAAGCAAATGCAGATAAAGTGTTGCCTTTCAACGCTCACATTTAAAGATTTTACAGGACTTAAGTACTCAAAAATATTTCTATTTCTTCCCATCTTGAAACGTAGGACCCAGTTTTCTCCTTAACTAAACCCATTCTCATCTAGGATGACAATGAATCAGTCGTTGGAATACATTGTTTAAGTGCCCTGTGACATTTTAATAGCAACTATATTTTGCGGAAGGCTAGATGTTATATTTTCCACAAAATGGGCGAACATCGCAGTCGGCTATGATTTAATACTCTTTGTCCAGTGTTAATTTGTTTTTGTGGCTGGTTTACTGCAGGATAAACAAACCAGGATTAGTTTATTTATTTAATGTCTATGCTTCTGGGTTTTCATATTTTGTGTTGGAATGGAAAACTATTTAAATTATTATTTATGGCTTGAAGAAATGTTTTCGTAGTAGATTAATACTTGATAAAGGTTGAAATTTATTCATTCTTTCAAACGTCAGCGATTTTTTGATACTATAACGTTATAAATAAGGACGATTGCGTCTATTTGCATCAAATAATATTTTATTATTTATTGCATCGTTAAAATCATGATGCATAAATAAAAAATATGATGCAATTGCAACTACTGTACTGACTAAATATTTAATCCAAAACTGAACCACAATAATGATACTCTAAAGCTTAATTCATGAGGTTCTCTATCTTTCTATTTATATCCGTTTTAAATAATATGTGGATAAAATTTATTTGCACTTATTAACGTAATTCCAATTGATCATTTTTAAATTATTATAATTAACTTTAAATTTGTTTGTTAAAAAAATTACCACAGCTCTACCGGTTAATAGAGAATTAACAGCGAATTTCAAATTTTGTAAGATATTCAATCAGCATAAATTCGCGATTTCATGTTTTTCATTTGTCATTTTAGGTTTTTCAGGTTTTACTTGTAACCATTACGAATGTTACGAATATTGCGAAAATGGAATGTTAAAATAATTTGCTATTTTTCCAACAGGTAATAAGCTAACCTGCGACTGTCGATTGTCCTGGCTGCACAAACTTCGAAACGAAACCAAAAGCAAACGTGTTAAAGCTTCGCTATCACGCCTAAGCTGCATCATGGACATTATATCGACTCAGCTAAGTACGACTAAAGTAGAAAAACAACAAAAAACACTCCAAAGTGCATACAAGAAAGAAATAGATTATGAAGAAGATGAATTTGAAGAAAAGCATTATGATGAAACAATGCAAGACCAAGAAACAGATACGGATGATGCATCGAGTAAAATAGAATACCGACGGAAATTGCTTGCAATACCCTTAGAAATGCTACCATGTCCGAATCGCTTAATATATCAGGCTTCTTTCTCTCCACCAACACAAGACGAGGTTAAATATTACAAGACTTCATCTAGCTGTCGGATGCAGACAACGATCTTAAATTTGATATTAGTAATTTTAGCAGTATTGTAGCAGATGAACTAAATTTTAAATAGTTTTGTGATGCTATGCATTTACTAGTTACTCACTTTATATTCCTTGATTTAGATAGTTTCTCTGTTTTTAGTAATGTTTAGAGTCTATAAGAATTTAAATGTAGCAGATTTTGTTCAATTGGATTCACGTAAATGTTAAAAGTGACCCACATTTATTGGATCTAAGGAATGCATAATATTATAATTTCTAAACAGCTTCCTTTATCAATATGATAATGAGTCTCATCACATTATATTCTGTCCATTTAGTTCTTCAATTTTTGACAGTTGCGTGTAAAGGTATTCTTCTTTTCTACCACCTCCGTTACTTTAACAACGGAGGGGTTCTTTAGAAAGTAAATATAATCTATATATATAAAAGAAGAAGGTGGCTGACTGACTGACATACCCAGAGATCAACGCACAGCCCAAACCGCTGAACCTAAAATCCTGAAATTTTGCATGTAGGTTCTTTATATAACCTAAGTGAGCACTAAGAAAGAAATTTTGGAAAGGACACCCCTAAGGGGGTAAAATAGGGGATGAAAGTCTGCATGAGTGAAGCCGCGTGCAAAAAGTAGTAATAAAATAAAGTAACAGCAATCATATTATCACCGATTTCAGTGTTCAATGCCATAAAAGTTCATACGGAATGATGGTGCTTGAGTGACAGAAGTGACTTGCTTTAGAAGATGTGTGTATCGACGGATCCGATGGTTATTGGGGTGGATAAATACATTTATTTTGTATTTAGTTCGGTGATAAGAATTGTTTTACTGCACATTATTAATTAATGAATATCTACGTCTAAATCCATGAAACAAGCTTTGACAGTATTTAATTGTATTTGAACAAAAAGTAAAAAAGAGCAACTTTTGTGATTGTATTGCACTACTTGATTGAGAAGTGGTGATCTGTGAGTCAGTGGCTCAATAAAACTGACAGAACGAAAAAAACTAAGCGGACAGAGTATAACTAGTTATTGTATAAAATAATATCTAACTATTAGTTTACTTTTAGGAATTGATAGATTTAAGTAAATCGGAACCAAAACATTTATACTGTAAATACATTACAGTTTTACTTAGTCTATAGTTTCTTTGTAAATAACTTTAGAATTAGCTAATTTCTATATAAAATAATAAGCTATCTGTTTCATACGATTGATGTAAAATCAGAAAGTATTTTGTAAGAACTTTATCGAAATCAACAACTTGACTTTTCTTAGGGTTGTGATAGATTTCAAAGTAAAATTCTTTGGTGATTTTTGCTGAATGTATAAGTTGGTAAGTGTAAAGCGATCCTTCAAGAGAAACATGTTGTGTACCTATTTTTAGTTATAATAGTAATAGTGAAATATTATTTCAAAAAATACCACGTTATTATCTTTTTTAATTCTCTGTAATCTGTAAAGTTGCTTTATGGTAAAAGTTTTTTTTTTTAATATTAAAACTAACATGATTTGATGCAAAATAAGTTATGAAAATTGCAATAGATTAAGTTCAATAATTTAATAAATCTTAGTTATTTGTTTGCAGTAGTTAAATCGTTAATTTTTTCTTCTTTTTAATGGGATATGGAGTAAACGAGCAGACGTATTTAGCGCCTAATATTTTTTAATAATGTTTTATTATTAAAATATGTTTCCAAAATAGATATTCTTTTCTCGAAAATGTTTTGATAGTTCATAACATTTTATTATTATGTATAGTTAAAGTTAGATTTTACAACATAGTCATAACTGAATTTTTTAATTGAATTGAATATATATGTATTTATTCCGCAGTCTTAATAAAAACGATTCTTTATAATATTACTAGATTTTACCCTGAAAAAAAAATATTGTTACGGTTCCACTAAATACCATTTCAAATTCATTTTTTTAACGTAGATCAATAAAAACTTATAAGTAACAAGTTGGCCATCAGCGCCATCACTGACCATAAAAAAAATAAAATAATGATACTATAACAAAAAGAAAAACCTAAATTTGTTCTTTTGTAACTAACGTAGTAACTTATCAAACTTACTTTTTTTACCATCATTGAAGACTTGTTTTTGTTGAAACACAATTGTGACGTTATATAAGAAATAATATTTCAGACTAGGACTCTCAATATTTTGCCATATAATTGATCATTCGAGTATCAATTACAGAGTAAAAATATTAAGACAGTTTTTCAGGAAAAAATCGGCAAACAATACAACTGCTTCTCTTTTGTCCAAGTAAATTAATAAAAAGAGTTATTATAGACTTGTCTGTCTATTAAAAATTACAAGAATTGATTTGAATTGGTTTGTATAATTTAAATAAATCAAACAAAATCGGATACATTTTCACAAAACCGTTTGGAAATCTGTGTCAAGAATTCGCACCGTTAATTACATTAATATTGGAGAGTTAGAGAAATCCAAATTTAGAAACTTGATATTCTATCGAACGCAGCATGCTTGTTAAGTTTAATTGAGCCTAAATTTTATTAGGTACTTGGCCTCTGTTTCAATTAATAAACTGTATTACTTAGAAGTTAGTGAAATGAATTATCGTGCTTGTAAATTTATTCATAAGAAAATAGTGATTTGCATACCAAAGATTTTGTAAACACAAGTATGTTCAATATTATTTATCGTGTAGCAATGTTCGTGGTTGCTTTGTTCTCATGCAATGTAAATAAACACGACATCTATCTATTCTATGCAGAGTGTGAAAATAATACATTGATACTTTTCCAATTTATGTGTTTTATTCAAATTTCATCTTGTTTATGTCGTAAGAAGTGACTTAAGGATCGCCAGACAACATCACTGCAAAAGGGATGGTTAACTAGTAACAAATCCTATACCAAACCAACCTCCTTTCTTCCTCCTCCGGCAAGGCCTAGATCCGACTGAACTGAGAGATCCGATCACGGTGCAGTGACCTATAGAGGGCTGTGGATGTGATTCAAATTTATGTTTTCGTCGAACACCAACTGTTTGATAAGTTACTACGTAAGTAACAAAAGAACAAATTTAGGTTTTTCTTTTTGTTCTAGTATACCTTACTACTTAAATATAGGGCACATAGCTGCCTCGTTGGTCTAGACTCTAGAGGTTAGCGTATACGGCTGCCGGTCAAGAAGTCTCGTATTCAATTCCCAAGTCGGGCTAAAAGTGTTATCGAGTTTTTGTAATTATAGAAATACTTAATAACAGCCGGGAGTGTGAAGTTGGGGTCTAAGCCCCGTGCCTTGGAGAGCGTCCTGCGTAGTTGGCTAGTCTCTGTTGCGACTGCCCGCAGTGGCCTAAATTAGCTAGGAGTAGGATCAAAGGGTACATTAAAGACTTAATAACTACTAACTAACTCAATTGTGAGAACTTTAATATACCATACATAACTCTATCTTAAACAGAACATTATATTCTACACTCTGTTCAAATATTTAGTTCTTTTGTGCCAAGATACTTTCATAGTTACGGAAAATTTTGCTATACTTGTAAAGGTATTCTCGAAATGTACCTCACTTTCCTTCTGATAGACTCGTCACTTTGATCTAGACAGTGTTTTGTGGAATAGCGTTACAAACGTTAGGTTCGTGTATTGATTTCTCTATGTTTCGTACAGTCAGTACAGGTATACCTAAAAATCTAGGTACTCGGTCATTCGTGTACATGAATAAAGTACCTAGATGACCGGCTTTGCCCGGTATATTTGTTTTGGAACTTTCTAAAAATGAATCGTATCTAAATCTAACAGCGCCCGGGCTAGAATTTTTTCCATCAGTCATGTGAATAGATGAAACGGTGCTAATAACACCAGGACTTAGAAAAGCAAATTTTGGATCAAGGCCTGTATTCACTTTCATTAGTGCGAGTAGAGGTGCGCGGCGTTACTCGCGGTACAACAATAACCGCGGGTAACACCGCGGGGTTCAGCTAGTCCTCAATACAAATAAAGACAATGCGGCTAATGGCGTAAAATGGTTTTTAGTTGCGACTAAAAGTTTTAAGAAAACAATTGCGGCCAAAATAATTTTCTTATATTACTATATTCTTCGAAACTTGAACAACATCATAATACAATAAGTTCTATCTAGAGACTGTTTGTATAAGGCTTTCTCGTTACAAGATTATAGAAATTACTAGAATATTGTAGATGTTACAAAGTTTGTCTAAATTAGCTCAATCATGCGGTCTTAATATGCCTGAAGATATTTCTAATAACGTTTTCAAGAACAAATTTAAGAAAATTTATAAGTTTAATTAGTTAAAGTTACTAAGTTTACGGATATTCGTAAGGCATTTGTTTGTGTCTAACAAGGATTACTTACGTAATTCTTCGGTAACGTGAGCTTCATATAATCAATATTTCTAATTCTTTGAAACGAGCAACTCTTGTATATATATAATTTGAATCTCGGAAATGGCTCCACGGAAATGGATTCATTTTTAGAAACGCTAAATCTCGGTCATCCAAAAACTATGTATAAACAAACAGTGTGAATACATCTTAATATATTTATACACTACACTATAAACATGAGAGTAAATATACTAGGAAATGAACCTAATTTACGTTATAAATAATGTTAATTTTTGTAAGTAAACCTTTTCATTATACTTTTATACATCGAACTTTACAGATAGAATGCACCGACACTTCTTAAGTTACTGACCTAAAACATTTCGGCGTAACGTAACGTTACGTTACGCCGAAATGTTATAGGTCAGTACAGCGAGCCGAGCCTCTCGCTGCAAGCGGCGCGTGCTTTACGCGCGTTCGTTAAATCGCGCTCGCGACGGCGCTTGGGGTTGTACTGACCTTAAATTAAGGCGTAACGTAACACGCTCACCACGAATGTTTCGTCGCTCGCCATGAATGTTACGTTACGCCGAAATATTTTAGACCAGTCGGCACCTTTACGACTCATTATGGGAAGACATGCCAAAACAAACCACATAGGAGTCTTATTTAAGTCCGTGAACATATATTAAATAAAAACTATGCGAGTACAGTACAAGGTTTGGTTAGAAATTTAAATTTGATGAACGTCTCTAGGAAATAGAGCCATTATGAATACCTAAGAATTTAAATTACACTTTCACCATAAAGTCGTAAGTTTCAATTCAGATCGTTATGTAATGGATGAAGAAAAACAGTTATTTTGTAACCAGTCAGTCTCTCACGAACTAAACGAACTTTTGTTTATTACTTCTGAAGGGTTGTTGGTAAATATTATTAAAGCAGATGAACCGTTGATTTGTAGCAGGTATAACAATAAATTGAATTAAAGTTGTTTTATCTTCTTTGAAAGGGTTTCCATATAGAAAGTTATAAATTGTTATATCGTTCATTGTTAAATCGTTTTGAGTTTAAATAAATTTAGAGTAGGACTGCCATAATTTTTGAATCACACAGGATATTTGGGCACAGGAAAGGATAAACTACGGACTACTAATAGATCACGAGTGAGCTCTGCTTCAATCCGAAATAGCTGCTTTAACTGTACAATTCCACAATCAACCCAAACCTCATCTTCCTCGTATTTTGTGAAGTCTTAAGCTACAGCGCACTCGTGTCTTTTGACTTGCATTTATCAATAGGCTGTCGCACTAACCATCAGAAAAATCGTCTGCTCTCTTGTCACCTTTTTTACGTGTAGAAGTTCCCATGGGGGCGGTGGTGAGTCGCAATCGGATCGACTAAAATGACAGGGTGTGCCTCTCTGCCTATGAGTTAAGAGGAATCCGGGAAGTAATTTCCCCTCAAACTCCCTCAAACTCTTTTGTCCCCGACGCCAGCAATTATTGTTTATACTAAAATTCGATTTCTTGATTTTTTCTCACTGAGCCACAGAACTGCAATGCATTGCTGGACATAAGCCACTCCCATTGCGCGTCACGTATAGAGTACTTATACGTTTTATAATAATAAGTACCATACCCTTCAAACAATTTCGCGTCGATAACGGTCGCAGGAAGTGCACCTATCCACTAGACCGAGACAAATAGCTTCTTGACTAGCTTGACCAGCATACCGGAACATAATGGTCGAAACTAGGACATGTCCCGATGCGTAGGGACGTATGGTAGCCCTAGTTTATAACGAATGTCTTCTTAAATGTTGGGAAGAAGTGGGCGTACTTAGCAACCCACATTTGTATAACAGAGAACTCATTAAAACATCTCCTAAGAATACCTAGTCTATATATTAATTAAATCAAGACTAATTCAAACAGTATGTTTAAAGAGAGACTTACTCTTACCTTTCTCAAACAGAAATCTTCTACGCCCCCACATCCTTTCATGATTATAACCCTTTTTTTTTAAATTGATATAATTGGTTATAAAACTGTCAATTGCCAAGTCATCAAAATTGTTTGTTTAGAAACTTTTGTAAATACTAGCTAACCCACTCAACTCCCAAAATATTTTTTTTGATGTTTACTCATGGAATTTAGAAATTGGAATTGGAATTTGGAATTCCATAAATATTTCAAGACCAAAATTGACTAAATCAGCACAGCTATTCCCAAATTTCAGTAGCACTAACGAACATCAATTTCATTAAAGATACAAAAAATACTTTGTTAAAGTTCCGGTAATAGGTAATACGTAGGTTCATATGAACTGTTATAAATGTGAAAATTTGTCTTAGAAGAAAATATGTGGGGTATAATAATGTTATTTATTGTTTTGCCATTCTACATCAAACACGTTCTTAGGGGAACGTTTGAGACATGAAAAGGTAAGTGATCTTATTTATAAGGGTTATAGTATCCAGCTAACGTAGAACCATAAAAATAATACGTCCATTTGAAGGTTCCTCTGAAGCATGATAAATGAGCCTTTATGAGTTAGATTAAGTATTCATCTATTATTTATACAGTCAGTAGATATTCCTTTAGTCAGTTTCAATTTAAAAATTTATTGGTACTTTAGATTTTGGAAAAATCTAAAGTACCAATTTTATTTTGTACTGGCTGACTCGAACGAATTTATCTATCTGATTTTTTTTCCAGTTTTTGCAACATTTGTCATTAATGACCTGTTATAGACATCTTCGATAAATGAGCTATCCAAAATTTATGAAGTTTTCAACTCAAACTTGTGGTTCCTAAGATTAGCTTGTTTCATTAAACAAAGAAAATCTTATTTAGCTTCAAAATTTATCTATTTATTGGTATTACAATATAAGTACAGATATAAATTACTCATTGCCTAGTATTATCTTTTATATACTACTAAATAAAGTGTTCCTGAAGAAAAGATAAGGAAAATGTAGGTAAATCTTCCGGAAGAATTACATACCAAGAAGATTTATGGTCAAATCTTTAGTTGAACCTATTAAATTGAATAAAAGTTAGTATAAAGTATAATGAAATACTTAAAATACATATATTTAATCCATGATATAAGTGGTTTCAGGCCGCACAATAAGTGTCGGTATTAAAGGAAGCCAAACCTGGAGGGTCGAAGCGGGCTGAAGAGAAAAAGAGTAAAATGCGATGTTAGAATGTAAAAATATTTGTTAAAAGTTAAGCCTCATATCAGCCATACATGTCAACGAATTAGATTGTGATTTTCAACAAAGATTATACAAAACCAGTTAAAATAGAATTTTTTGTTTTACAATTTATAACAGAAATAATTCATGCAATACTGACCAATTTCAAGGGATTGATAAAAAAGAGAATTCGTTGAGTAACTTTTGTAAAATTTGATTTAATCCTCGGCACGTTTTGCTTCCAAATTGGTCCAGGATAACGATGATATACACCCGTTATATTTTGTAAAACCACTTACAACATCCCCTTTGAGGTAGATTTTTGGGGTTCTAGAGGCGTAGAGGATATTTAGGGGAGTTTGTTTGTTATGATCAGCACTTGCCGTTAAGATAGGCGAAAGTTTGTTTGTTTCTTGTTTCATTTTGCTTTTCTTTAATTTCCCTTTATAATACACAATACATATAACGACAGTTATTGTATAAGTATATGTATATTTTTGTTAATTTCAATTCATTGTGTAGTCTTATATTAAATAAATAAATAATAAATGTTTCGGACATTTAACACACACAACGCCATCCAGTCCCAAACCGAACCCGCGAAAACTCACAATCACTTGAGTTTCGGTGCGGCCTAGAGTTCGGTTGTTTTTTGACCGAAACCACGTCCAAAGCTAGACTAAATTTGATAGACTAAGACTAGACTAGACTAGACTAAGTTTGATAGAAACTGGCCGAAATCGAATCTTCGTTCTGTTACTTTGGTTGAACTACTGACAATACTACTGATTCGTACTTTGACTGATAGAGCCATGTGCAAGAAAGAAAACATTTTCATCACATTAAAATAGCTTACGTTATTGTGGATATGATTAAATGCCAATGATATTATTATATGAGTGCCGTTGTTGGCCGAAACCACGGCCGAAACTTGCCAAAACTGAATCTTTCGGTCGGTCCCTAACATAAACTGAGGTATCAAGGGTTTAAAAATGTAATGGTTTTCAAAGCCGTTTGTCAGAATTCTTTTAAATACATCGTTATGAAATTAGATACGTACTTCCTTTATAATAATTTATAACTCGTATGGGGATATAGACCTGAAGATTGCTCAGTTGATGTCTCCACAGGACACCTTCAAATCGTTATTTCAAACACGTGGTTTTTTTGTTAATAATTTAATAATAATAAGTATATTATGATGATCTGTTCAAGATACGTAAACACACACCCCTACAGCTCTATTTTTGTCTCTTGGATATTTATATAATACGTTTCGGTATATACGACATTTCTTCATACAAATAGATTACATGACTAACGTATTTTCATTTCTTCATTTCCAATTCTACTGAAAAACCAATCATCTTACCTGTAGCATCGTCTTGATCCATTTTGCGGAGTAGGCAACACCCGATCGATATCCCCGGTATTGGAAGTGTCAATAAGCAAACTGTTTATAGTTGTTTTAAGACACGAGCGCTGTTTGAACGCATGAATATTTTATATCTTCTACAAGGTGGGCCGTATGTTTATTACGATGTCGGTTGGCAAACTGGATATAAATGTAACTAAATATTATGACATGTTTTGTCTTTGAAATTTCATTATCTGTAAATTGTTTGTTTTATTCCATTTTCAAATTGACATGCCTTTGTAACATTGCAATTAGTAAACTCGTATTTATTATTTGTTGTCGTTTATAATAATAATAAATTTTATGTGTTCATGGTACTAAGACTCACATTAATTTTGATTGTTATGTCTAACACATATTATTAGTAGTGAGAATGATAACTTAGAAATATATTTAATAGGGTATTACTTTACGCATATTTCACTGCTGTTACAACCCATGGGGTTATATCGGCTAATATATGTACAGTAAAGCCAACTTGTAATCCTGTTTAGAATTCTGTTCAAGCTGAACCATATACTGCACACCACAGCCGCAGCCGCAGACTAAAATACAATCCACGCTGTCTAAACATACACATTAAAACCTGATGATAAATCGTAATAGCCGACAAAATACTAGAAAAAATGTTCAGATCGTCGCTTCACGTAAAAATCGAAGTTCCGCCGTATCATAGTAGACATAAAACCGACCCGGACCTAGTTTGGCAAAAACTTAAAGGGAAAGATACTGCAAATTTTTCATAACCATACACACATAAATTGATGCCTTGTTGGTCTAGTGGTTAGCGTAAGCGACTGCAGATCTAGATAGATCTAGATATAGTAATATATAAATAAATCTAGATAGATCAAGAGGTCTCGGGTTCGATTCCCGGGTCGGTCTGCTGTTGGGTTTTTCTTATCAGAAATTCTAAATAGCAGCCCAGAGTATGGAATATGATATTGGAAAGTCAGTGCCCTCAAATATACTGACAACTAGTTCAACTTCGAAATCAGTTCACCCTCAGTGTTGCAGAGGTCAGATGCCAGTCGCTCCGTGTAAAAACTGATATTCAGGTAAAACCGGTTGAACTAGTAGCCGACCCCAAATCTTGGGAATAATAAATACTAGAAAGATGATGACATACTTAAATCGATAGCAGTTAGTACTCAATAGCATCCAAGTCTGATCATAAGCCTACACGCAACCAAAAGTTCTTGCCTGTTTGATCGTACAGTTCTTCTATCGTGATATCTTACAACAAATTTATTTTGAAATTTAATTATCATTAAATGTTTAGGAACCATAAATAAAATAATTACAAAATCATTACTTGTAATAACCAAAACCACAACAAAGAAAGTAAATTGAAATTTTTCTTTAATTTAAACGTAGACTCTTATTTATAAAAAATCAAAATGAAAAACGATTCAAGCGTATACTGAAGTAAGAGTTTTGTATTACCACAAAGAGAGAAATATTTGGTAAATATACAAAGCTGTAAATATTACTTCTGAATGAAACCAAATATGTAACTCAGTTGAGATTTGAAAATAAAACAATCGTTACGTTTGTTGTCTATATAGTTATTTAAATTAATATTGTAAGTGAATCTTGTTTAGATAGCATGGACAGCATCAAAAACCCCTACAAACTCGTTGTTAAAAAAAATAAAATATACACGGTCGAATTGAGAAACCTCCTCCTTTTTGAAGTCGGTTAAAAAAATAACTGATACTCTATTTAAGGTAAATTCAGACCGATTCCAATAACTTGTCTCTAGATGAAGCTGAAGATAGGTAATTTCAAACAGCCGTTACTTTGAGAGTTCCTAGCTAGTTTTAGCTAGTAGAAACCACGCTTCGGCATGAATGGGCCGGCTCGACCGGAGTGAAAGCACGGCCTCATAGAAAACTGGTGTGAAATAGCGCTTGCGCTGTGTTTCACCGAGTGAGTGAGGATACCGAAGGCCATAAACCCCAACCCTTCCCGACATCGATTTCCCCATCCCATACCCCAAAGGCTGCCAACGCACTTGTGACGCCTCTGGTATTGCGGGTGTCCATGGGCGGCAGTAATCGCTTACCATCAGGTGATACGTCTGCTTGTTTGCTCCTATACCATAAAAAAAATCATGTATACGTTAATAAAACAATAACAAAATATTATAATATTCTGAGAAATTAATTTGAAGTTCTTGGCTATCAGTTCCTCGTTAAGTCTTTAAGTATTTTAGCGTTGCCTGGAACCACCTGAGCACATAAACATGTACAGTGGAATAACTAATGTGCATACCTAATGCATCTAAGAGCTCTAAAACGTATAGTATTCATATCTGCTACGATACTGTTGTACAGAGTTTGGTAAAGAAATATTTAATTTGTAGGAAAATGTACTTTGTATTGTTATAATAATCTTTATTCCGTCAACTTCTTTTGCGATTCAAATATCCAGAAGCAATTATATGTTAAACTCTATTGTTTCAAACATAATTTAGAACTTAACTTATTCAAAGAATTTTGTTTTTACGCTTGACGCGGAGCTGTCCGCGTCGCGGATAGCTCTGCGTAGCACTAAACGCGGTGTATAGGCTTCATATATTATACCATCAGTCGTGGACGGTCCGCGTCGACAGTCCGCGTCACACTGAATCGCGCCCCAATGTCTGTAAATCCCCAAACTCCAATGTTAAGAAGAATACCTATTATTAAATTTATGTTTGTGTAATTATGTATATTCGATTGATTTCTATCTTTATGATAACTTTGTAATTGTGTGCCTATGTATAACAATTTATTTTATTGAATACTTGTATTTAAGGTTAAACTTATTTCAAATCTTATTTTAATTTCCAACGTAACGTAACTAGAAAAACGTCCCTTAAAGTAGTCATTAATAACTCTTGTTGAACGTATTTTATGCCTGAAAATGTTCATCTAACTATAATTAATATTATTAGTTTAATTGAAGAATTAATTTTACTTGCACGATTCTCGAGCCGTCCCTGTGTTTTTGCTACGGATTTAATTAGAACTTACGAATGAAATGTACGACTTAGTAACTGTTAGAATATAATAGATCTGTCAGACTTTTTATTAGCATTCGAGAATTTAATATTTCTAACGCACTAAAACTATTTTTTTGTAGTTTGTGAATGCCGTGCACTTGTTAAGGTATGAAATTGAATGCATTTAGTTTATCAAATAATGCATTTTGATTATTGTTTTGTATTTTTTTTATTTTCCTTTATAGCTCACGAATAAGATATCTGCTGGTCTTGCGGTACTATGGCAATAATTTAAGGATTTTGGGGTTCATAGTGAAAAGTGGTTCTTATAGTTTAAATCATGCAGCTCTAACATCACAGCTGTCAAATACGCAACCACTGCGCCACCAAGGTGCGCCAAAAGAAGCAATAAAAGACTAAGACTTGCAAAATTGTGAGGGTTGCTAAAGCTAGAGCTGCATGATTTAAACTATAAGAACCACTTCTCACTAAAAGTAATAAAGAACTATTTTGGTGTTGCAATTATGTGAGCAATATGATTTATTTATACTCTCAATTGTCTCAATTTTTTTATGTATTAGGCGGGCAAACGAGCAGACGCATCGCCTGATGGTAAGCGATTACCGCCACCCATGAACACCTGCAACACCAGAGGCGTCACAAGTGCGTTGCCGGCCTTTGGAGGATGCGGAGGAGAGATATGGGGTTTGTGGGTTATGGGCTTCCGGTATCCTCACTCACTCGGTGAAACATAGGGCCAGCACTATTTTACACACGTGTAAACTAAATTAAAGTAGTGGAATAAGTACTAGTGAGTTTGATTCTAGAATTTATTGCAATATTATTGTTTATCGGAGTTAATCGATCTTTGAGCCGAAGATTGAAGGGAACATCTTCTTCTTCCATATCTTTATAACAATCCTCGGATGATGTTAATCTTATCTGATTCATAAAAGAATCAAGTAATATTCCGATTGTTTTCACACTGTGAGTGTCATATGAAATCATTACAACATAATATTGTTGTATGATTTATATGATAATTTAGTTTTGACAACGAAATAGAATCGTACGAATGTCCCCCAATATTAACGACATTTGCAAAATATGTTGGTAGGTGTGACGCACTATTTCTCGAGGAAAATAGGCGGGCTGCAAACGACGTGCAACGAATATTGTAACAACAAATCTACTGGTTAAGGGGAAGCACTTCACTGTTTTTATTTATTTCGAACCATTTCTTTACATTGAAACAATTTTATTAAATTGTGCATTTCAATAGTTTCCTCTGTTCGTCGTACCTTGAAAAATTTAAACTTCAATATTAAATGAACATGTAAATGTTAAAGTGACTTAATTTGAAATAAAAATAAATCTTTAAAATATGTACAAAATAACTAACTATTTATTTATTTCTTTAGACTTTTTCGCAACGTTATTTATTTTTTGATTTTATTATTAATATAATATTTTGTTGTTTTTTATAAATGCAAACATAATATAATATAGTACAAAGAAAACATCCTAACTCCGAAACAAATATTTGCAAATACTGGAATATTGCGTTCCAGTCCCGGGTCTGACCCTTTGATCGCGCGACCTCAGCATAGCAATCGCATAGGCTACCATTGTCTAATCAACGCAGTCATAGTAGTAATATCAGAATAATATTTAAAAAAAAAAATTAGCAATAACTTCCTTTATAAAGACGAAAACATATGAAGTTCTTTTTTTTTTGTGAATTCAAGAACGAACAAAAATGATAATAACTACTTTTTTGTTACTTCAGTTCAACAAAGTGTGACTTAAAGTCAAAAATATTAAATAAAGAGCTGTTTTCCCCTTAAACAAGAAACAATATTTAAAGGGCAAAGAATTGCGTCCGTTAGTTGCGCCGATTATCTTCACGGAGGGGGCACCAGATGGCAATAACATTAACACCGATATTGAACGAACTAAGCTCTAGTTTTAAGAGATTTGTTACTTGACGACACAACCCTAAGACAATTATAGAAAAACGGGGAGTGGCTCGACAATGAAATATTGCATTGCCTGAAGAGAATATTAATTTGTCCATTATTAGCACTTATTACTTTCTAAACTGCACTTGCTTGCATTCAAAATTGGTTTTAAAGTAATTAGTTTGCTAATGAAGTAGGGGGCTGTTAAATTTGTTGAATTTGTTATTAGAGTATTTAAGTAACAGTTAATGACTTAATACTAACATAAAACTAAGATTTTTACAACAAATCACTTATGGTTAGTCTTTGGTCTTTAACAGTCGTGGGTTCGACTCTCGATGCGGACAAACAACTGTTGGATGAGTACGATCATTTGTTCTGCATCTGAATGTAATAATGCAGTAGTAGTAATCTGTAATTAATCAATAATTGTTAATCTGTAATTATTCAGTATTTATTCTCTTATATAATATTTCATATAATATGACGGGCCTGTTGGTCTACCAGTTAGTGATACTGACTGCTAAACTCCTTGCGCTGTAGCATGATGATTCGTTTCACTCTTTAAAGTTGCCGCGATTTACAAATTATGACTTAGGATTTGCAGCTGTACCACATTCGAGTAAATTAAATTAAACTAACCAGAATGTTCGCACATTCAAGTGTCACCCGCACCATGCTTCAGCGCAAAGAGTATAGAGGTCGTGGGTTTGATTCCCATACAATATACTAAATACACAAATATTTGTGTGTGTGATGAACACGATCATTTGTCTAAGTCTACTTTATTTATAACATGTATGTATTCAATGAAAAATATATATGCAAAATTTGTGACTTAGAGTTTACCCAAACACAAAATGTAAAATTAAACACATCACCAAAGTTAATATTCTTTAGGTTTATATGTTTGACAGTAAGCAACACAGCTAAGAAATAACGTAACTCAATATCTATGAAGAGATTTCCTTTCATTCGAAGCCTTTCGCCTGCTGTGAATGGCATTCAATTGAAATCATAATATTAAAATAGAATTTCTTTCATGTTTACTGAACAGTTTAAGTGTTTTTTTTTTGTTGAATTTTATGCATCTTGGTTCTTCAAGCTTTGATCTCCATACTTACAATATCTATACATACAAATAAATAAAATGGAGTGTATGTTTGTAATATTAAAATAACCATTTTTTACTAAATGCTTTTTAAACACGGTACATATACCCAAATAATCCTACTAATATTATAAATGCGAAAGTTTGTAAGGATGGATGGATGTTTGGATGGATGTTTGTTACTCTTTCACGCAAAAACTACTAAATGGATTTGGATGAAACTTTACAGTTTTATAGCTTATACATCAGAATAATATATAGGCTACTATTTGCCGCGATAACCGACATATACGCGGGCGGAGCCGCGGGCAACAACTAGTATAAACATATAACACAATTTTTGTCTGGCTGTCTGTCCGACTGTTTGTTCCGGTTAATCTCTGGAACGGCTGGACCGATTTAGACGGGACTTTCACTGATAGATAGCTGATGATATAAGGAGTATACGATATATCTTGAGAACAAATAACTACTAGAAGAAAGCTGTAAACGAATAAAACATTCGTGGAATCGCTTAGTGAGGCGCGTAGATTTATACATACGGTACTATAAAAGTATCGTTAATACACATTTACCGCTGAAATTACATTTTAAGTATGCACATTTAAAAAACTGTAGTTTTGGTTCTTATATAATAGAAGCAAGCTATTATTTTTTTTATATTTACTAGAACACTGTAGTTTCCAATTATTTCATATATTTATCTAAGTTGAAGCAGTGTGAACCTGTTTCGCCTAAGATCTCATCGATAACAGCTCATTAGTGCCAAGTGGAGTTTTAGCTACCTAGGTGCATTAGCTCGCGAACCCGAAGTCTCATTAAACACCATTCGGTTAATACACTTAAATTAGTTCACAAACTGTGCTTTAACTTGTTCCTGCGCTAAAGTTAAATTTACTGTATTAGGTAGATATTATCTTTAAAATTTGAAGCAATTGAACTGTTAGCTTCTTATTCTTTGATTATATCGTGTAAATTTATGCTTGATCACATGAGGGCTGGATTGGCCGAATGATACTTTGACTCACAGATAACAAGTGTTAAATAATTATTTCATTGTTTTTTTTTAAATTGAGTAACTTTATCAGAAGCCTTTGTCTTACTTTGCATGTTTATCACAAATAAATATTTACAACACTATATCCTTTTTACAATTATGCCATACATGAGAATTAACGTTATCACAATCTATCTACACTTTGAGATTATTACTTACATTATTAATAAATATGCATTTACTTCTAACTCAGATAATAGACAACTATACCACGGTATCAGTAGTAAGCCTGTGATTTTAGTATCTATCTTTTGTTTTTTTTTTTGTGTATTGCAAGTACTTTCATCACTAGCCTATTGCAGTCAACTACTATAATGGGTTTGCAACCCATTGTATGCATCTCTTACCGATTTTAGTCTTCTATAAAATTAATGTAAAATATAAAGCATACAAATTATATCTACTTCGTATTTCGATAATCATGTTAAAAAACTGCAAAGTCACACAAACAAGTTTGTCTTTATTTATTCCTCAGCTGACCTTCTGACACTCCAACCCTTAATAGTGTCAGCAAAGTGACATTTTCGATGAGCTTTGTAAGCTTTAATGACCCAGCGCTATAGTGATGTAGACCTTTTTTACACTATAAAGAAAACGCGCGAGTTAATGAACCAAGTGTTAAAAAATTGTATTGTAAATTAACACGAAAATTAAGTAAAACAGCTTTACAATCCTTTAGAGGGCTAGCGTATTATTTTGATCTGCCATAAAACCAAAGTCCATAACACAGTTAAAGTTCAATGAAGTAAAATAAGCAATCCACAATGCTGCAACGGTGAAAATTCGACAGCAAGATAATTTATAGACATTGGCTAAATAAGATGATAATTCGAAATACATTATTATACGACATCACTGTTATTCAGTTTAAGGCGCTAGCATTCACAAAGTATGCGACGTTTGTCACTTACCATTAGTTGACCGTCTGCAAGTTTACTAAAAATATTATTTTTAATATAAACTGTCACTACAGAACGTTAAAACTCCCAAATAGGCCTCGTTTATAAAAAAAAAAGTAAAATAATTTCCGACTTGTCATTTAATTGTCAAAAATCTAAGTTCAACTTTAAAATAGTTTAAGCACTGACTAATTACAATTTAAAATCGTAATTTGTACTATAATACGGGCCAGATCAATGGCCAAACAACATTAAGCGAGTGGGCGTCTCCTTTAAGCTCGGTACAGTCAGTTCAAATAATAATTCATGAACAGGTTGAATAACTTTACCTATAGTATTTAGATATTTGAACAAATAATACGCATCAAATAGTGAGATTTCTTAGTTATACATACGTATTTGGGACTAATCCCACCCACACGCCCACCACTGTAACTCCTGTACACCAGGATCAACAGCAGTGACCCACGAACACACCGAGTTATGACACTCGGGAAGTCCCAGGAAAAAAAAATTAACTGTCTTGGAACCCGCAACGAAATTAATCAGAAGAAAAACAGGAGGAGTTGGAAATATGATAAGTCCAGTTCCCTCCTTAGCAAAGCGGGAGACAAAATGAAGTCAAAATAGGCAGACACCTTTTTTTAAACCGGGAAGCACCACGGATAAAATATTATGGGTCCTAAGTGAGCTATATTTGATTACTATAGTATGTATGGCAGAATCGCCTAAACGCACGGAAATTCACCGCAGTTGACACAAGATCCTCATAGTATACCGCCCCAGATGTCATTTGTAAGCTATTTAGCATTGTGTTACGTTCATTGTACCAAAGACTACACTCCCAGAGAATATGATGAGCCGACTGTTCACAGCTAGTATCAGGTGTTGAGCATTGACACAATGGTGAATCGATTAATTTAAATCAGTGTAGTTTGCTCTTAAAGTTACCATGGCCTGTAAGAAATTGAGCGACACAGTGATCTACCTCGAGCCATGTCCTCGACATCCGTTCGCGAACAGATGGAAAGAACTGGTAGAGGTGGCGCCCCTTAGATGATTCGTCCCATCGTTGTTGCCATTCATCCATTAGGTCGTTATAGACATTGGACTGCTGTTGAAACAATCTTATGATTTTATCGCGGTCTCGTACGCCCAAAAAATCGCATTACATGTTTTGTAGTGTGGAATAGTACATGGCTGCACGTCTCTGCACCTCGAGATCGACCGGAAGAACACCCGCCAACACCGGTAACGCCTCAGTACTAACCGTCCTATATGCTTTGCACAAGAAGATCAATGCAAGTCGTTGGCCTTGTAATAGTTTGCGACGGACAGCACCTACAGTCGCTCTATCGGCCCATACGGGAGCACCATAGCAAACAGCGCCTAAATAAGTAGCTCCATATATGATTTTTAATGTATTAAATGAAAGACCCCATGTGGCAGTTGATATTCTCGTCAGAGCAAAGAAACTTTTTTTTAGACTTTTCATTAACTGTTCTAATATGTTCGATAAATGAAAAATTTCTTTCTAAAACTAATCCCAAATAACAAACCGAGGTTTTATTTTTAATAGTAACATTTTGAAATTTAATACACGGCGGTGATTTGAGGTTACCTTTCAGAAGTAGCTGGAAGGTTTTGTTTGGTGCAAAAGTCAAGCGATTACGTACACCCCATAGAGATACTAAGTTCAAACATCTATTAGCCAGACTCTCAAGCCCCGCTCTAGTATCATATTCCACCAGTAATAAACCGTCATCCGCATACGCGTTTAGGGTACATCCGGGTGGTATAGGTATTGTAAGAAAATCGTCGAAGCCTATATTCCACAAGTATGGACCTAGCACCGAGCCCTGAGGACACCCCATCGTAAGCGCCTTCGACACAGACTGATGCCCTAGTCTCAATTTAGTTGTGCCTTGTGTGAAGTACGAGGTGATAAGGGAATAAATATTTTTAAAGCATCCTCTTGATTTTAATTTTAGCAATAGCATGGGCCACCACGCATTGTCGAAGGCGCCAGATATATCTAAGAAGATACCTAAGACGTATTGAAACCTTGACTCGGCGACAGTTTTCCTTACAGATATAACCGCATCTGTTGTCGATTTTCCCTACGTAAATCCGAATTGTCTATCATGAAATTTAACTCCACCCGGTAGAAGTCGAGGTACTACAAGACGTTCTAAAAGCTTTCCTAGCGATGGTAACAACGTTATGGGTCGACAGGACCCAGGACCGCCCGGCGGCTCATCGCCGCTTTTTGGTATTATACGAATATTACCGCACCGCCAAACACTAGGAAATACTCCTTCCGCAATGCAACGTTTAAAAACTAATAAAATCGTATCACCCGAGAGTTTACAAGCTTCTTTTATCATTTTATTTGATATTTTATCGTCGCCCGAAGCCTTGTTCAGTGGTAATGACCTAACAATACTAAGAAATTCATCTGAAGATGGTAAGTCAGACATTGGAGACAATGGTGGTTCGATAGCCCACTGCCTAATTTGTCGGTGATAATCCGTGTCATCCTCCGGCCGATCGTCAGGCACAAGTGATTCTAAAAGATATTTTGCTGTTTCTTCTACTCCTGTAGTATAACTATTATTAATTTTCATGTTCTGTACGTATGCAAGGTCGATTGATCTATTTGCCTTAAATTCATGATACAAGGGTGACCAAGGACCCTCTCTATCGAGTTTATCAACAAGTTTACGTATTAAATTTCCCTTCGATTTCTCCACAGCAGCTCTGTAATGAGACCTGGCAACTCTAAGAGCAATGAGAGCATTATTGTAAATATCTCCAGTTACGTTACGCTTCTTTATGCCATTTAGTTTTTTACGAGCTTTCCGATGGATTCTACGTAATTCGACCAATTTATAGTTCCACCAATCACATCTACGAGTGCTAGAGATAGATCCGCGGCCTATACAAACATCAGCGCAATATGTAAAAGTGTCTGACAATATGTCTGCGCTTTCCTCAGCTGATAGACAACTGCGAGTGAAGTCTTTGGCATGTACTGCAAAGAGTGAACCAAATAAAGCCCAATTTGCCCCTTTAGTTTTATATCTAAAATTGTACGGAGTTTTTAGTGGATGTTGTGCAACCATTGGTATGACTTCGTACACGATTAAGCGGTGATCACTACAGGATGCGTCCGGTAGGACACGCCATCCAGATATCGAGACGTCGCCGCGCGTAAGCGTCACGTCAATAGAAGACTCACCCATGGGGCTGCAAAAAGTTGGTGGTGCATCAGGGGTATTGTGAATGGAAAGATTCATTTCCGCAATAAAATCTTCAACTGCACAGCGCCGGGCCATGTCAGTTGAACGCAGCTTGCCATACCATAAAGTAGAGGATGCATTGACATCAGCGCCAATGATAATTTTGTGTCCCACGAGGGACCGCAAAACGAAACGTAAATGATGTAGATGAGGATCAATGGGATGTGAAAACTGAAAATAACAGCTCACTACATAAACCTTACAGGTGGAGGATGAAATCTCAGCAACGGCGCAGTGTGACGTCATAAGGTTACGCAAAGATGTTACCGTAAAATTAGAACTTGCAACATATATCCCAGCCCGTGACCGGCCATCTAGTTGTACTACATTGTTCCGCAAGCGAGCGCTTTGATATTGCTCTTGTATAAGGACAATGTCTAACTTTTGTTCCAAAACTAAATTGTCTAATTCTGACGTAGCTATTTTGTCATTATGAAGGTTTAACTGGCCTATTGAGATATTATCCATTATTAATTAAGTACTACAATTACTAAACTACTGCTGTAAAACTATTCAGTAATTAGTATTTAGGATTAGCTGCTCTAATTTAAGTTTATATGTGGAGCAGTCCTGTGATCCACATCGATGGTCACACGGTTTTTTGTACCGGCTGCATTGTGCGCATTTCGGTTTAAAATCTGGTGTGTCCTTAATCGAACAAGCTCTTGTATCGTGGTTGGCGGCGCAATTGGCACAGGTAGGCGTTTTAATAGTGCAAAACTTTTGAACATGACCGAATTGTCGTCTATAAACCTACAAGTGGCCCAGTCTATATATAATTTATCTTTTGTGCTAGCTAAGTGTTTCCTAACTTCTGTCTCTAATTCTAAGCCTATCCATTGGCGTCCGTGTTCTAGTTTACGATGCCTGACAATTTTGGTTGATTTAAAAAAGTCGCTTTCTGTTAATTTTAATTCGTCCTTGATATTCTGACGATATAACGCTGTTAGGAAGGTACGATCCTCCATAGAACTGGGTACGTCTTTTACAATTATACGGGGCCTTCGGCCTTTCGGTTTTTCTAAGCGTAAGCCTGCAGATTTAATGGCGTTTACTGATTCTAGTTTTTTAAGCTGCCTTTCATTTGCAACCCGCAACACGACGCCTGCCTTTGCAGTTTTTTTAACGCCTACAATTTGAAAACCTTCGTCACTGGGCTTAATGGCCTTCATGAGAGCCTGTTTTGTGGCCGACGAAGTTGCATAATCTGTTGAACGTTCCGTAGTAGGATACGCAATAACACACGGCCGAGATACGCGCGCCTCAGCGGACACCGGACACGGAGCTGAACCAGGCGGTAAGCGAAGCTTAAGCTTGTCAGCATACGTATATCCCGGCTGTTGAACCGCGATACCGCCCACCTGGCGCTCGAGATTCGCTAATTTCGTTTCATTGCTAGAAGATTTAATAGCCAACAATGAGACGATACCGGTAATCCGCTGGGTTATGTCCATAATTGCCGTCCTATTCCCCACATTCATTCGCGACCCTTGATCGTTTACTAATTCGTTAATTTTTGCCAAATATTCGGTTGCCTGAGATACCAATTCAATATAGTCAGACTCCCCACAACTATCATGACCACTATAGTGTTTCCAATCATTTATTTAACTTTTGACAGCTCTAATACTTAATCAAATAGTGATACCCTGACCCGTTACCGATTCGATTTCTTTTATCGATCGATTTTGTACATGAAGAAGTTTTAATCGATTTAACACACTCATTATTTTAACGATAATTTCGTAATTTTATCGATTATTAAACCGCAACACCGGACGCGTAGCGGACATTTTGTAGTTGTCATAATTCACATTTTCATACGTCGAGTTGAGTATTTTTATTCCTCCGTATTGATTTATTTGTGAATTCTCACGTTTGGTTGAGTTGAGCGTATCGTCCCTCCCTTCGTTACTGTCAAAATGCCAAAAATTAAGGTGCTCAAAGGACAAACAAGAGAGTTTGTCTTGCGACTTCGTGAATACTTTGAAAAGGAGAGCTGTAATAACGGGCCTCTTATATCAGTGACTCAAGTTTAGAGACCGTGTGATTTGATATAAAATATAATCACAATAATGTTATTGTATGTTTTATTAATATAATCGATAATCGATTTATTTCAAACCCGTTTTTATAGTCTGTGGTCATTTATTATGAATGACACATCTCTAAGTGGGCGGAGCCCGTCCATGAAGTACAGTATTCCCTCTAGTACATTGATCAAAAATTATTACAAAACTTTATGTGCGTGATCTGTCAAAAGTTAAATAAACGATTGGACGCACTATAAGCGACGAAATACTCCCGCCCGAGTCCGAAGCCCTAATTCTTTCCGTTCTACTGTCCTTTGGCGATAAATTTGTCGGCGACATTCTACCAAACATTCCCTTTCCGGTTGGTGTTAAAAATTCGTTTGTACCACCTGGATCCGGTAAATCGCCAACAACCGACATGGTCAAATAAAGACACACCAGGTAGAAGAAAAATCAATAAAAATAACTTCAAAATCAAAAAGATGAAAAGAAAATTAATACTAACAAAATATTACTCCTACCCACTTTAATAATATAATAAAATTACTTACCGATAGCCGTAATAAAGGAAACTAACACAGTATTTGTATTTAAAAGGGTAAAAACTTACAGATTATTTGTTAAGAAAACACTATATACAACCTTAAACCGCCCACAAACTGGGAAACAGTCGCGAGAATGCACAAAAACAATATTTAAACTATCACAACGCAACGTCACACGTTAACCGCTCGGTGCCGCGAAGGGAAGTGGTCCGTATACATACGTATATGTAAATTGAGTAAATTTTTAATTTAAAAACGCAAATTATATCGAATATTGTTTTTAATGCTTCCGTGTTAGACTCATTAAAAACATACATACGGTTTTTTTAACCGGCTTCAAAAAAGATTCTTCATGATTGTTTTTCGTAACGATTATTATCGATTTATTTTATACACGGTTCGTGACGGCATTTGAAATGCAACCTGCAAAGCCCTGCTTTTAAGACTGGTTTAAGCGTAGTTGATCAAACCTCCGTAGAATATACATATATGTGATCAAAGATTGAGATAGCATTTATTTAATAAATAAATAATTAATTAATATTATTATATGAAATAAATTATTATTATTATTTATTATAGTACATGTTTGTTTGGAGAAAAATTATGATAGCTGCTGGGTTTAACATAATCATGGCCTTAGAAGTTTTAATTAAAAGTTGCGCATTATACATGTATGTTTAACTTTTGTTATTATATTTATTATGCTATATATATGGTAATTAAATATATTGTTCGTCAGTGTTCTCAACAGTTTTCTACGATGATAAAGTTTTAATTGATTTTGTTTCTGTTGTAATCAATATAACTGTGTAGATAACTTTGTACAGTATTTGAGTAGAGAGTTAACTAATACTGGTACATCCCTGAGTTGTGGTTTAAACACTTCGTTGTCCAATTGAGTTGTGGCGTCGCTCCGTAGCCGAAAGCCGGTTAGAAGTCGAATGTAATGTACTTGGGAATAATGAAACTCGGAGAAGAGGTTGTGACGTAATAAATTGTGTTAACTGCTTATTGAAGTCTTTACATTAAAATGTATCAAGATCTATTGAATGATCTCTAAAACAGTAATGATAATATCAGTGAAACAGTTTCAAAAAGTTTTTTTCTTGATAAAAAGTAAGTACAACAACTTAGTCGCTTGTCCTTCTCCTAATGTATTGCTAAATCTTTTCATTTTACAAATTTCTTCTAAATGAATAATTGATAAATCTTGTGACGATGACTCTTCGAAGGCGTGACTCCTATTATTTAAATGATATTAAAGTTATAGTGGGCAAAAAGTGGCCGTTTCATATATTTTTTTGCTTACTACGTCAATGATAGAGACGTGTATATCTATATATTTAGGTAAATCATCACCTTCCAAGCCATTATTATTCCCATAACTTGGGGTCGGCTACCAGTTCTACCAATTTTACCTGAATATCAGTTTTTACACGGAGCGACTGGCATTGGACCTCCGCAACCCTGAGGGTGAACTGAATTCGAAGGTTGAACTAATTGTCAGTGTATTTGAGGGTCCTGACTTTCTAATAACGATTTCCATACATGTTCATGATAACCGGGACCGACGGCTTCACCTATTCTCCGAGGTACGGGCGGGAAACACCGCCATCTTCCATAAAAAGGCTGCCGTTAAAAAATTATTGTAAGAGCAGTCTGACCCAATAATCGAACCCGAGACCTCTTGGTCTGCAGTCGCTTACGCTAACCACTAGCCCAACGAGGCAATCTATATATTAATGTAAATGTTAAATATAAATTTATATTGCTCGTAAAATGCACTTGCACACTATATATTACAAACACTTGAAACACTTTTAAGACTTAGCCCCTCAAACTATCGGCATAAAGTATTTGCCTACAGATAGTCTTGAGTGCAGAAAAGGATTTTATTCTTGATAAACGTAGTATTTACCAAAGGTCGAATTGACAAAATGAGTATTGATTTTGTCAATTCGTCCTTTGGTACAAGCATAGCAAGAAGTATTCCTACGAAATCTAGGAACCAATATAATTTCTGTTGTATACCAATAATAACATTTGGAGAAACTATTAATCATATCTTAAGTTTAATTTAACTGCCAATGAATCTTTGTACAACCTAAAAAAGTTAATAGTTGAACAGTTCCGAACTGGGTCAGTGCAGTTTCTGTAGAAAATATCACTGGTGTTTGCAGTTTACAGCGTTCGAATTACTATAAAATTGGATATTAAGAGATATTTGTACAAGAGACACTAGGAATCCTATTAGTCAATTGAACTGACATCGCCCTTTCTTGGAATGAATATGAATATTAAGATGAGTCTTGTATTGAGTATACGGTAATTTTCATCACGTCAGAGCCATGTTTCGCCATGCTTGTGCCAGCATGACCAGTGTGTAAACATAGCTTTTTAAAAAAATGGTGTTAAACAATTACTTCGTTGTTTTTTTAACGTGTGAGTCAATTTATTGGAGGCCAAATTAAGGGTTTTTTTATTGGGACAAATTCCACCCACACGCCCACCACTGTGACTACTGTACACCAGGATCAACAACAGTGACCCACGAAACACCAACATATGACACTCGGGAAGGAAAAATTAAACTATATATATAAAAGAAAATTGGAGGTGTTGGAAATATAATAAGTTCACTTCTCTCCTCAGCAAAGCGGGCAACAAAATGAAGTCCTATTGCCTAAACCGAGAATTCAGGAAAAAGACATGGGGCGTCATTGCATATCCGCATAAGCATTGCAGGGCACTAATTACTTATTCCATAATATACAGGGTGTAACCAGACGTCTACCGAAAACGAAAGAGGTAGCTTCAGCACCCCAAAACCTATTAAAAAAAACAAACAGTTGCCCTTAAAAAAAATTGTAGCCGGAAAAAACAATGCGTCAAGATTTTTATTCATTTCAGAAGCCAGCAATGTATTGCGCGCACCGTGTATCTAAGTGAATGATTATTTATTACAATTTAAGTACCTACGCGTCGGTACAGTTGCTTATGCTTACTAACGAAAGTAGGTAGTGACTTTATACTCTACGTACCTAATTCTGCGGTAGCCTCGGTCGAACCAGAAATCGTATCAACTGTTAGTTTTTAATTAACAGAGAAAAACTAGGGGCGGATACAGAACGTTTGTATTATTATTGCAACGACTTCAAACACATTTAGGTTTATGGTTAAAATGCCTTATTATACTTGATTGTAATTATAGTAAAATTATAGTATTTCGGCAAAGTTTTGGGTAAACTGAGTAGCAGAGTGATACCTACCTCTACTTAACAAAGTTTTTCAATCACACATTCAATTTTATTTTACGAATCTTTTTTTTAAGGCCTTCTCGTTGTGATCAAATTGCGATTTTTAATTTTCGAGTTCGATACACCCGAGAAGTCAGCCTTCAAATTGACCAAACACAAAATACGTACCTACTAATGTTTTCCGATACTGATACCTACTGTTTTATTATTAGTTACTTTTAAGTTTAAGTAATCAACTGGTAACTACTACAGAACTTAATTTACGTATTTCATACATACATAATGCTTAATGTTGCATACACGAACACACTATTTATTAAATTCACTTTTAAACTTTTTAACCTTCCCTTCATAAATCCACAGGAGTCGATCGGGAGACTGTTTACACTGTCAATTTAGTATTCCTCATTGACCACATACGTTCGTTGCGATGGTTGAACAGTCCTATCCTTGTAAACAGTGTCAGTATCACAGACATGCACTTAACGAAGTCATAATTGAAACTGACCGATTGACTGGTCATGACCCCTCCCGCCCCGCGCCCCGCGGCCGGAGCTTTGATGCGCCGCGCCGCCGCGCCGATGCGCTCGCGGTGGCGAAATCAACACTTGTAGTCGTGTATAAAATAAAGTTTTGTACCTACCTAATACAATATTATACGCATCTACATAGACAATTGTTTACGCAGATGCACGCTTCATAAAGTTAGGGCCTTAAATTGTATTCATTGTTAATGGCCACCTACTTTAATCTTTTGCATTTTTTTAGAACTTAGGTTTCTAAGCAGTTCTGTTTGTAAAATGAAGGCGGGCTGTGCTGTCTAGGTACTAGGTTACCACCTGGTGGTTGCAGCATTATTAACTAGGCAGTATTAGTCTTATTTGTATTATCAGTAGGTACAGCGCAAATGAAGCGGGTCGAGAGGAGACACGTGCGCGCGCGTCCCCCGCGGTCAATGCACCGCGCTAGCGCACTGTACGTTGACCTCCCAGCCAGCTGAGTGATATTAAAATACATTACTGTTTTATTAGTTTAATTTGTTTTTTGGTTTTCTAAATGAGATAATTATGTAGTTAAGGTGCTATTATGTTGTACTATGTGTATGTAACCAGAAAAAAACAAAAAAGAACTTAGACAAGTTAACATATTTTTTGCGTTTTTTTTTCGCTAAACCTATTCAGTATCATGGTCTGAATGCAACCCCCAAGTTTTCGGGAGCAGTCTTTTTACACCCTGTATATATATATATGATAAAATATATATTGGATTATTAAATATAATAACAACTGCTCCTTTCACATCCTGTTCAAAAAATACGAAAGATCAAACAAATTAATTTAACACAATTACATTAAAAATAATCAGATCTTGATAATGATATAGAATACAGTTTATGAATTATGATTATTTAATAAAATATCAAACTTGAATTAGTTAATATTTTTTGCTTTCTAACGGGCAAAACACGAATAGGGAATTAAAAAGCACTATGAATCTGGTATATATTTGTTAATTTAATGTAAATTATATTTTACTTCAAAATGTTGACTGTACTCTCTTAAACTTTTTTGAATGTAACGTAATCGAAGCTAAAATTACATTAGCGTAAAATGAGACTTTTTTATTAGATTCCCAATAGGAATATTTTTCTTTGATATTGTACCTTAAAGAAAAGCTGCTCTTAAAATATTTTTTAAATATGTGCTAGATGTGAATAAAAAAATAATTAAAATGTTTACAGAATGTTTGTAGCTTTGTTAGCGATGCTTTAGACATACTACATTTTGGTTCGTTCAACTGCAACTGTAGCCTTTTAATCTAGTCACGAATTATTTTTATCAGCAGATTTTGTAACTGATTGTAAATAGATGTGCATCTTGAATGATTTCTATGTTTAATAGACTAAAACCTTCAACGTTATCACTGAGTGATTTTTCTTTTTTTGTTTGTGCGTTAGATTTTGGAGCATTTTAATAAAATGAAATTCAGATGACAACAGCTTGCATACTGTTTACCTTACATGCAATACTAACACTATTGTACCTAAAAATCTGACTTTATAAAGAGTGGCCATGAGTTTCTTTGCCAGTGTTTTTCTCATGAGGCTCTACGCATCTTGGAAACTGGAAGTTATGGATCGACACAGGCAGGCAGTAGATTTTGGTGTTTTCGCCTAACCTCGACAATACAGCACATGCTGTGGCGCCTGGTTGTGTGGAGCTATGATTTTTAACTGCAACTTCAATTTAACGTTCATAAATGTCACTTAGTGTCTTAATTGAATAAATGATTTTGAATTTGAATTTGAATTTGAGATATACCTAACTTGATTGTACCTATGCAATGGCGCAGTAGTTTAAGTGGTCGTACCTTCTACTGCGCCGAGTGCTGTGAGCTAAAATCCCTATTAGAGACGAGACTGAGACACCTCAGCGGGATGATCGACAGAAGTGGTACTTTTGAGTAAAATAAAGCGAGATTGTTTATGATTTCTTAGTGGAATCGACTAAATGACGTACAGGAAAGATTATAGTAGCATTAAGCCAAAAAGCTGGGTTTCATTTCATTAATCTTTTAATCTGTGGGCAGTTATAATCACGCTTACACTAAACAATAATAGGAGCCGAGCATAATTGAAAAGGTACGAAGACTAAGTGGCGTGGTTTTTTTTTATGGAATAGTCGGGCAAACGAGCAGACTTATGGTAAGCGATTACCACCGCCCATGGACACCTGCAACACCAGAGGCGTCACAAGTGCGTTGCCGGCCTTTGGTGGGATGGGGCGGGGGGATAGGGTGGGATAGGGGGTTAGGATATGGGCCTCCGGTATCGTCACTTTCTCGGTGAAACACAGCGCAAGCACTATTTCACACCGGTTTTCTGTGAGGCCGTGGTATCACTCCGGTCAAGACGGCCCATTTATGCCAGTCAGCTTGTGAATTACAAATCAATCGACCCCTGCTTCAATAGTATTTTTTTTACCGAAAATGTTTATCCTGAAATATCTAATATATAAATTCTCGTGTCACAGTTTTAGTTGCCAAACTCCTCCGAAACGGCTTGACCGATTCTCATGAAATTTTGTGAGCATATTGAGTAGGTCTGAGAATCAAACAACATCTATTTTTCATCCCCTTAAATGGTAAGGGTCACCCATCCTTAAAAAAAAATTATGGCAAAACGACTTTTGCCGGGGCAGCTAGTCTATACTAATATATAAAGCTGAAGAGTTTGTTTGTTTGTTTGTTTGTTTGTTTGTTTGTTTGTTTGTTTGTTTGAACACGCTAATCTCCGGAACTATTGGTCCGATTTGAAAAATTCTTTCAGTGTTAGATAGCCCATTTATCGAGGAAGGCTATAGGATATATATCATCACGCTACGACCAATAGGAGCGGAGCACCAATGAAAAATGTTTTGAAAACGGGGGAAAACTATCACGCTACGGGCAATAGAAGACGCAAACGAGGTTGCGTGGGTCGGCTAGTATTTTATAAAAATGATTTTAGAAAGTGACAAACATAACTTACGTGAAAAAGTGTTACAGGCACATTTTGTTACTGCGCATAACCCAGCTAGCGTCTTAAGGCGCGTCTCCACTGAAATTGTTGGCAATTTCAGTATTTCCAACTGTTGGCAACTCTTAAAAAAATCGCCAACTTTTGTTTCCATTGTGTCTACACCGAGTCACCAACAATATAACAACTCAACGTCTCCACAGAGCCAAAAAATATCTGCAACAAGCGTATTCTTTGATGGTTACCGCCAAGAACAGAAACATGGTTGCCATGCTTGCATGACAATTTTTGTTACCAACACTAAAAAATTACAGAAACTTTTGTCACCAACACGTGATGACAACCTAAAGGTTGTCAACTTTTGTTCGGTAGAGATTCGGCTTTACAGTTGCAGCTGAATGTGACTTATCGAGATAGCACTAGCTATATTTTATCTTAAATGCTACAAAAGATTACGGATTTCATGAAAAGCCGTCTGTTGTTTAGATATTAACTTAAGCTTTGTATGTTATTATTTGTGGAGTTATATTAGTATTTTAAACATTATAGAAGTATTTCTACAATGTTTTTTTTATAATTTGACAAGCTCGTTATTCTAGTAGTTAGTGATTCTGACTGCTAGAGGTAGTGGGTTCGGCCACGATCATTTAGACCTACTTATGCTACGAAGAACATACCTACCTACATGCAAATTGAGAAAAGGACACTATCTATAAGTAAATAAGGATCTTTATCTCGTTTTGTCATGTATATATTGGTTCCTTGTTGCATAAGTACATTTGTTCTGTGCCTAGGTGTAGAAATATATGAGTAAGTTTATCAGCAGTCTAGCTAACAGAGTACAAGCTTTCAGTATTTTATACTCAAAATACTCAAAGCCATACTTAGTTGTTGTTTCAGAACTGCAGAATTTCTTTTACTCTTTTTTTTTGTAGCGCTCACCATAATTTTAAAAAATTACTATTTGCATATTTACAAAAAATAGAAAATTATAGTGAGCACTACAAAGAAGAGTACCCTCGTAAAAGAAATTCTGCAGTTCTGAAACAACAATAATGTTTTACAGTAGATGATTCGCAAACAGGTCACTACATAAGCGGTGCGCAGTTAAATTCATTCACAGCTGGAATAATGTCTACTGCTTTATTACTCCCGACAGCTTCAACTACAGTACCAAATCAAGTATGATTCAATTTGCTTTCAGATGGCACTATTACATTGTCTAGACAATCTTACGATTCCACTGTGCTTTTATTGAAACTTGAAGTTGAATGAGTTTTTTTCTTTTATTTAATTAGAGACCGTGTGTATCGGGCAACTTATATTCCCAAAATAATGTAATATTATTTCAAACGTTGGACCAAATAGATAAGAATGACCTCGGTTTTTTTTTATTTTGTAAATCCTGTAACGCGATGGAGACGGTAACACGGAGATAAAGAACACCTAGACTCAGAACAATAATTTGTGGACACAAAGTGTTGTCATATGTGAATAATGAATCCACACCGTGGGAGAGCCACGCTTTGGCATGAATGGGCCGGCTCGACCGGAGTGATACCGCGGCCTCACAGAAAACCAGTGTGAAATAGTGCTTGCGCTGTGTTTCACCGAGTGAGTGAGGATACCGAAGGTCCATAACCCAAACGCCCTCCTCCTATCGCCCCTCCCTATTCCCCGAAGGCCGGCAACGCCATTGTGACGCCTCTGGTGTTTGCAGGTGTCCATGGGCGGCGGTAATCGCTTACCATTAGGCGATACGTGTGCTCGTTTGCCCGCCTATTCCATAAAAAAACACTAATCAACGACAATAGGGAGAGACTTCAAGGTGACCTTGAACTCGAGATGATGACGATGATGGGCTTTAACTACTACATCATTGCAGTAGTCTTTTGTTTTTTTGTTTTGATTACATAAGACTGGTCAACAATGGATTAATAGATGAATGTTGTTAATAAATTAAAATTTGTACATTTTTTTCTTAAAGACATCAGAAATCAAGAAATGGACACAAAAAACGCCGAGACACAGAACAACAATTTGTGGACCACACAAAGTATTGTCCAGAATGAGTTTAAGAACCCAGAATACTTCGCGCAGTAGAAATAGGCAAAATGATCGATCATACTGCAAAGCTATCCAATTTATAACTAAATAAATAATTGAAAAACCTAAAAAAGAAACTGGGTTCATAGTCAAATATAAATTATTATTTTTTGCAAAAAAAAAACGTAAAATATGAAAACAAATAAACCTTCTGTGTAGTCTAAATGTAATTTAATCCACGGTATTAATTCCATGCAATATACTTTCAAGAAATGTATTTAAATAAATAAAATTTGCAACTATTCCAAGAAAAGCAACTTAAAAATTCATCACACTATACCGTGCTTCTTATTTAAATTGAACAGGGGTGATACATTACAGGTGACATATGAAAAAACCGCAACCACCAAGGAACACTTAGCTCGTGTTAACACGCCAACCAGCAATTAGAGCTTGACTGTTATTAACTGTAAAGTGAATTATTTAAATACCCTTTACAGTCCATTATCTTTGATTTTATTGTTACTTTGAATGTTTATAGATTAGGATATCGTTAGGGTTGATGTACAGTCAGCGTAAATTTTAATTGGGTTCAAAAATTGACAACAGGTTTTTAATAAGACATGCCTTTTTTGTTTTGCAGACGGTGGTTAGTCGATGTTCCTAACTCAATGGAGTTTCAAATCATGGGAGGGAATTACGGGTATGTGGCAAAAGCCTTTCCGAATGCAAATATTTTGTCATTCTCTCCAGATTATTTCACTTCTTCTCTAGACGTATGGTAGCTCTTATTCTTGATTTTTAGTTTATCGTTCCTTTCATTCCTGTTTACCCTTATCTTTTGTCTTGTCTGAAAGCCATTTTTATCGCAAATAGAGTTGACGTTTAGTAGGCAAGAGACCATAAAAGAAACCTTAAATAAAAAAAAAACAAGGTTGCATTTCGGGAGTGCCGGCAGAAGTGAAAACTAAGTACATTATTGATTTATTTAATTGCATATTTTTCATTTTCCATATTTTTAAAACACAATGAACGATGCTACACGAATCTATGCCTTGCTTTGCCTTTAATATTCCTTGAGAACCGATAACTACAGAGTGGCTTATTGTAATGTTATAAAAACATAGGTCAATGCTATACAGTATAAACATATTACCCAAGCGAAGCCGAGTTTACATCTAGTATTTTTATAAAGTAAATAGTAATTTCCATATTTTAAACGCTTGATATACACGAATTTTACAAAAAACATAGTACCAGTCATGTCATAGTAGACAGTCCAGACATCAGCTGTCACCATGCACACTGGCGCAAGCGCCCTGCGCCGATACACTCGCGTAAGCGTCCTGGGCCGACTTACAGCGTCTTAGGTCACATGTCTTGTCGCGACGTAATCTGACGCGAGTTTAACATTTTTGACTCATCCCTAAATTAATTTTGCTAAAGTGCACAACGCCGCAAAATATTTTTTTAATTCAGCCAGAAAAGGCAGGAAAATTATGATTTTGATGTGGTGATGTGCAAAGCTATTAACAAAAGGCGACCGTATTAAATTATATAGACTCTCTTTTTTCAATCAATAAATTGAATACAATAATGATACACAACATTTTAAAAAGATAAATCCGTTTTTTGAACAATTCTTTTAGTAGTAGTTAAAAGAGTTTTATCACACAGTGTTATCGCCTTTTCATTTTCTTCTCGATCCCGCTTTGTATTATCGCATAGAAACACGAACGAAGTAGTCGATATCTACTTCGTATCCCAGAAATACTTTAGCTGGGAGCCACTCGAGAAGTAAAAACACTGGCTTTTGTCCGCAGTTTTGTTAGACCGATAGAATAAAGATATTCCGACGTCCCACGGGAACTTACCAGTACTAGATGGTCGATCTCAAAGAATCTAAATATGAAATTCAAGTCTTTGAAACATTTTCGAATAAAATATTTTTCCATTTTCCACGTGTTTACGTCGGCTGATTGTCACATAGAAAACATAAGGTAATATTTTATCACGAAGAGAATTTTGTTAGAAGTAAAGTGAACAGTATTTGTGTGAGAGTTTATTTTCGGAGTTAAATTGTGTCTGTCATTTTTGAAACTTTGAATCTTCTCTGAATACTATAACATTTTTGAGTTTCGGTTATTCAATGCCGTAAAACATATTTTTTTATTTACATAGCGTTATCATTTTCTATTTTCAAGAATATGGATTGTCTGTTCGTAACTATGTTAGGAAATCATAGTGCTATTACTATTTCTTCTAGAACTACAGTATTCATTCATTTTTAAAGCTGACTATACACAAATATATAAATAATTCCTTCATGATGTACGATATCATCCGTTGAACAATAAACTCACCTGTATGAACTATCTGATTGTGAAAGTTCGATTGAAATTAGTATCCCCACGGAATGACTGGTGCAACTATCATGCCATACTATATCATAAAGCATATTCTATATTAGAAGTTCAATATTATTGATGTATTTAGCTTAGTATTGTACCAAATAATAGTGTATAAAATAAAGATTTTGGTAGTTTTTCTAAATCCTTTAAAAAAGTTAAGTAACGTTTTAAAAACTAATACATTTTAACGTATGAATGTATGTTTTAGAATTTTGTATTTAAATAGATAGTAAACGCTTTCTATGCTCACCGTATTAGTTAGAATGTCCTATATATATATAGTATACAAAGGGTAGCCTTATTGAGAAAAGCAATCACGGTATATTAACATGAAACTCGACCAAAAATCATTTACAATTACACTTGATACGAAAGCAGTTGGATTTGCTATGCTACATGTAACCACATATTGGCCATATTCGCTAGCCACATCCACATTCCAGTAATGGTTTGTAAGTTTGGAGTCATCGGAGACGACGAGGAGGATATCAGTACCTGCCTTGTCATATTTCAACATTTTACTCATCACATTAGTTACTCCTTGTAATTGGAATACTGTTTTATCAATCGGGTTATAATGTTATTCGCCAAATCTTTTCTTTTTGAAAGGATAATTTCATTAGGGGAAGGGTGGGGATGGGGGGGGGGTGTAAACCTAACAAAACAGTCTGTCTAAGCTAGTCTTTTCTCTTACGATTAGTTTAACTTATCAATTCTGTCGGGCGTCTTTTTAATTGAAGTTGCTTTTGTTCAAAATATAACCTTACTATGTCACCTGGATAATGATCCAATTAAGTTTAAATCAAAACTGGAATGAGTGTGACCTCGAACACAATATTTATCAAACTTATTTTGGTATAATAAATATTTGTAATATCAGTTCAATATTTAATTAACTTTTGAAAAAATAGTAGCTATGTTTTTATCCTTTAAGTTTTGATTCTTAGTTTAAGAATGTTTTCTTTAAGGAATATGAGAATACTTACAGAATTACAGACAAAAAAGACTGTTGAAATACGTACTTCTCCTCATCAAAAAACTGTTCTACATGTGTTTCTTAAGAAGGAACGGTGTCTCTCGTCTATATAATTATACATTTTACAAGTATTAATTACTTCATTCGAAATATTTGTGATCCCTGAACTCAACTCTAGGTAAGCTGGGTATAAAACGCCTAAGTATTTGGTACGTGTTTATCTGTTTCCCTTTATTGAATCAACCTCTTACTAAAGCTGGGTACAAAGTTAACTAAAGTTGGGTCAAAGTCAAAGAGATATAGTGCTTTTGTAAAAGTTACATTGTTAAAACCCAAAACTAACTTTGTGAAGAGAGTACCTAACAAACGCTTTTCGTGAAAATCTTTTTATCAGTAACGAATATGTACCTTAAATTTGTAGTAAATTTAAAAACAATAGTTCGTATCTTTGGGTCTGTGAAGGGAAAGGATATTTTTTTCTTTTTTCTTTTTATAAATATTTCGGACATCTAACACAAAACGCCATAGAGTCCCAAGCTAAGCAGGGCTTGTGTTATGGGTACTAGACAACTGATACAAATACATACATACTTTTTTTTGTGAATATATACATATTGTGCATAGAAAACTCCCAAATTCCGAAACAAATATTTGAAGATAATACAAATATTTGGTCCGACCCGGGAATCGAACCCAAAATTTCATAATCAGCAGTCACACACGTCAACCGCGAGACTAACGAGGCAGTCAAGTGGGCGTTAAATATTTTGTATATATATTTGTGTAGTTAAAAGTATTTGTTTTATCTCAAGTTGTTTTTTGTTTTAACGTAGATTGTCACTTCAATTATTTACTCAGACGTTTTTACAGTATTGGTGCAGTATTTTTGTCTAAGAAAAATTTTGAAAATACTGTGATCCCTTAGTTAATTCTAATAACAAGTTAATGACAAGACTAGGTAAAAACATTTGATAAAATTTATATTTCTTATGTAACCTTGTTATTGTTTTCACTACTGAATATAGGCCTTTTTTGTTTTTTTTAAATTTGAGCCAAAATGACTCTACTCTGCCTGATGGAAAGCATAAGAATAAAAGAGTGGCGATCACCACGAATGATACAGAACGATACAGCGAATGCAAACAATGCAACAATGCAGCATGGTGACCCACACCATGATGGGCTAGCGATGCTTCTGCATCATTGGGCCTCCGGTATCGCACTTACCAACGAAACACGTTACGTTGATTTTCTGTGCGAGGGTAGTACCGCCCTGGTCGAACCGCCCCGTTTGTGTTAATCAGCGTGGTTTTACTACCATGGCTTTCCACCCAATGGCTGCAATAAAAAAATAAAAAATCGAATGATACTTTATTCATTAAAATTGGTGAAGTAATTTAGACGCTATGGTGGGATATACAAATATACTTAAACTGTCAAAATTACTAACTAAGCTTCGGCGTAGTAGAGGTAAAACGAGAATTTCATATTTTATTATGATTTGCTAAACACATAATATTGTAACTAAAATCACCTCACACATTTTATACATGGTCGTCTGATTTAAACTAGGCTGTACAATGTTAACCAGATTGCTGATCAATCTATTTATATATTTCTAAGTATATACATGTTGTACTTATATATACTACACCCTACACAACAACTGATAGTGTTTTTCCACCAATAAAAGAGTTTAATAGTGCATTGCTGGAAAAGAGACGGGTTGATAAAAGGTTTGGTTCAGATTTGCTTTCTCCTTATGATGCTATTAGCTTGCCTAGCTTGCTCCCCTATGCCTCTAATGACACCCATGGCATGAATAAAGGTAGTGACAAACCGAACTCATAATCCATTACCACACGTCTCCACTAAGTGTTGTGAAAAACGGTCATATTAGATTTAATAGTCAAGGTCGCTAAACAACAGAACAAAAAGGTCTCCACGTATAAAAATAAGGTAGAAGTGGATACGTTCACTGTAGATTTACCAATTCAGAATCTATTAGTATCAAAATCCTTTAAGCTAGGTTCATCCTCAAGACGAATCTTTGATACAGGAAATAGTAGTTAGAAATAGCTTTTAAAGAACTCTAAAGTGGCCTGGTATATTAACAAACAAATTGTTTTCTGCTTAAACGTTATTATCATTCTATAGTGAGTTTTGATTCCTCCATCGCACTCCCTCATATGCTAAACATCATAAGTGGATAAATTGTTTTTGTAACATATAAACATAGTATAAATTAACTCAAGTATAGTATAATTAGAGTTAGATCTTCGGTTCTATAAAATTAAGAAACGTAATGAAACAATAACTTAACACCAGCTCTTACGTCGCAAGTCAATCCATTCACGTCGAAGCATGGGATACACGAAAAACTACTATTATTATTATTGCCTGTCGATCTGTACAGCTTATCCTACCACACTAACCAGTGTCTCACAAAGAAATGATCAGGTCTTACAGATTTATACTTCATAAGTTTTAAAAACAATCGGACTGGTAGTCGACTTTAAAAAATATTGGGAATGATAAAGGCTATCAAAATATTTTAACAACAAAGAAAATTACATTTTTTTATGAAATGTATGTCTGGGTTGGCAAAATGACTCTACTCTTTGGTAGATACGATAACCGTGGGAGAGCCACGCTTCGGCATAATTGGGCCAGCTTGACCGGAATGATATAACGGCGTCACAGAAAATCGGTGTAAAATAGTGCTTGCGCTGTGTTTCAACGAGTGAGTGAGGATACTGGAGGCCCATAACCAGCCAGCAACGCAATTGTGACGCCTCTGGTGTTGCAGGTGTCCATGGGTGGCGATAATGGCTTACTATCAGGCGATACATCTGCTTGTTTGCCCGCTTATAAGATAAAAAAAAAATACTCTGCCTGATGGCAAGCAAAAGCTGAATCCAGTGTGGTGGTCACCATACTCATTCCGAATGCAGACAATGCAGCATGGTGACCCAAACTATGGCAGCCTTGTGATACTACTGCATTGTTGGGACAGCGAAACACGACGGCTGCTGTTATCTTACGTTGATTTTCTGTGCGAGGATAGTACCGCCCCAGTCGAGCCAGCCCGTTCGTGCTGAAATGAATGTGGCTCTACTACCTTTCTTAGCAATTAAAGCAATTGAAGTTATATAGGTATTGTCTTATATTACAACTTGTATACAACAGGATGTAAGAAGCAGACACTCTAATTATCACATACGCAATGATGTGTGTAATAATTACAATATCCGCTCCTATCAAGGGAGGTTGTCATTAGTCTGTAACGAATATGTACAAAAATCTCTCGTATTGTTGCTTTATTATTGTTTATCGGACATCTGACTCACAAAGCTATCCAATCCCAAACTAAGTAGAGCTTGTAGTATGGGTACTAGACAACTGATATAAATAAATATTTACTTTTTTTGCAAATACATACATATTGTACATACAAAACACCCAAAGACCAAATCAAATATTTGCAATCATACTAACATCTAGTCTGACCCGGGAATCGAACCCCAGACTAGCACAGCAGTCGCAAAAGCTACCAATGCACCACCGAGGCAGTCGAAGCTGAATACATGTTGAGGCACAAGTAAAACACATGACATTTACAAATACAATACATATCGACTATATAAATTTATTGACTCAAACGTACACACATACACACACAAACAAACACAATTGAAATAGGTTATCTTAATCGGAAATAACAAAAAAAAAACAATATTTAATTAATTAATAGCTGACCCGCTAGCGAAATCTGTTCCGCCAACAGTCAATGAATAGGCAGATTTTGTTTTTTTTTTTTTAATATTTTAACTGCGCCAAAATGACTCTGCTCTGCCTGATGGAAAGCATGAGCAGATCCCAAGAGTGATGGTCACCACCCTCAATGCGAATAAGGACACACTATGGCCGCCTAATGAGATGCTTTTTTACGTCTCGCTTAAAATACCCGGGATCATAGTGGGAGGGAAACACGTGCGTTGGAAGTGACTTCCATCCAGGTTTTGACCGCTTGGCATAGTTTTTTAATATATTCTTTTATAGCATGCTATAATAATTAAAAGTTACACTTTCTCGATTGAAGACATATCCAAAAACATAAAACCCATAATAATTGGTCCACTAGTTCTTGAGTTATAAATGATGTAACTAATACGAGTTTGTTTTAGAAATATTATGTAATGATACAATACAAAGTAGGTAGTTGATGAGTTAAAATAAAATACTTGGTTCAACATTTAAAAGAGATTTAAACACAGTATCTCAATTTTCAAATATTGTTCAACAACAAACTACAAATTTTAATATATAATTCATACAAATTACAATTCATTATGTCAGAAAAAAGTAATTAAATATTTTGCTTTTTGAATTTATTAGCATAAGATTCTGTAGACAGTTTGTAGTATGGCAGGTTCATAAATTTGAATTGTGAAAAATATCTACTACAAAGAACAACAGTTGTAGAACTAAATATTCATAGTTTTGGGCAGATAGATGTTAATTCATTACCCTCACAGATAAATCTATAGTGTATGGGGTTATTGGTCACCTATTTTCTTTTTATATTTAACTAGCCGACGCTGCTAACTTGGTACCGCCATATTTACATATCTATTACAGCTTCCCACGGACTGTACAGTGGCGGACTGTTAAAATATAACACTTCTAGTTTTCTTTCAATTTTCTGCTATAAAAACTTTGTCCAGACAATAACAAACACATAAAAGAAATAATTATCCAATTTGATGCATTAAATCGTAAGTTATAGGCGTACATACGTTTTGGTGTTTCCTTTTTCATAGTTTACTAGCTGACCCATGCAACTTCGTTTACGTCTCCTATTACGTAGCGTAATAATTTCCCCCTGTTTTGGCAACCTTCTTCATTGGTGCTCCGCTCCTATTGGTCTAAGCGTGATGATATATAACCTATAGCCTTCCTCGATAAATGAACTATCTAACACTAAAAGAATTTTTCAAAGCAGACCAATATTTCCTGAGATTAGCGCGTTTAAACAAACAAACGAACTCTTCAGGTTTATATATTGGTATAGATTTTTTTTTTCGTTTCTAAAATGTCTACGTTTAGTGACTGTTAAGAAATATATTTAAAATTTACAACTGTATAACGAGTTACATAATCATTATTTACAACTCATGTGCTACTTCGTGCACATACAAGCAAATACCTTTCATCAATTACGGCGATAACTAGAAAAAGCGACTAATGTCGGCAACATATTAAATATATATCGCTAATGTTAGCTATTAAATTGTGATTTAACATGTGATGTTGGCGATTAATACCCTTAAAGTCATTACGTGATTTTATTTTATATATTTTATTCAATAGAGTTAAATACCTTTTTTTTTATAATTTGAAGCTTTACACTCTATTTTCGTAATGTAAAAATATGACCTATCATGTAGCTGTCAGATAGCGATCTCAAGTAAGGTTGGCGTCAGATGACTGACAACGAAAGAAAAAATATTTTAAGAAGTAACTGTATAATTGAGTAGATATATTATATTTCATTGTTTTCTTCAGATTTGTTACTTCATATTAGGTTATTTCTGGATTACTTTCAAAGTTCTAACGAAAGTGTAATGCACCATCTCACTCTTCTCCGCACCACTTACCTGTAACGGTAGACTGGCAGAGAATGCCTTTAGCATTAAGTCCACAATTGCACATTTTGTGCCCAAAGTTAAATGAATTAAGAAAAATATAATGATTCACTAAAAATAATTTTGAAAGTTAACTGCCACAAAAAATTTGGGAAAACGGTGAGAATATGACGATGATAGATTAATTTGTCGTGTTTTAAATGACATAATATTGTGATGTTTTTTGTAATACAAAATATTTTTATAGTTTAGGATTATAGAATCATATTACTTTGATCACGAACCCCCAGCAACATAAACGCAATAATAAATTCTTTACTTTATAACACTGCAACTTTAAGTACTGTATGTAAGTTACGGTAGTATGTGACTTCAAACAATTTGTTCTTGGACTAATTTTCTTTTAAAATAGTGAAATTACTACTTATTCAAAATGGTATGTATAGGCAATGTGCTTTAAAAATAAGACGTAGAATAAAATAAGTTATAGTCACTCAGATCTGATAATTTTTGGAACGAACTTCCTTATCGCGCGTTGTGAAAGGAGGCTAGATGGAATAAATTCTAACGAAAAGTTGTAACGACACTTTTTACTATAGTAAGCTATTGTAAGCCGTGCGGCGTGCGCATTTTTCTCAGTCTGTTTCTCTCTCTCTCTTTCAGAAAGCACTCCAGATATTTTCATTTCTATTTCGCATTGAACAGTGTGGTGTCGCGACGATTATTTGTGTTGTGTATATACAGGTTTTTTGTATATAATAAAAATAATAACAATAATGAATTCTGACAGTGAACTTCGTTCCATCCAGGTGTCCCTTGACACCTCTCAAGTTTTTTTTTTAAGTCTTAGTAATTTTTACCTATTGAAAATATCATATTAAAAAAATCTGAGAAATACAGAAAATAACACTTTTATTCAGTAAACGTTTGTGGTACCTAGAGAACTTCTTAAAGCTTTTCGAACGAAGTTCCTTATGGGGCGATGCGGAGGGATACTGAAAAAAATATTCAGTAGTAAGATTGTGTCTTCGATCATTTCTTCACAACAAAAGACATGCGCAGCTAGTGACCGAAAGTTAGCAGTTTTCACAGCTAAGTAGGTAGGTACATGCAATACGATGCGATTATTACTTATTAACCCTTATTAACCAGTCACAATTATTACTTATTAACCCTTATATTTTGTGACTAATCTACTTGGTCGCATTCTGGATATATAACTTTTTTCGCGAAATATAGTGTAAGTGTACTGTCGGAAAAAATTGAAAATGTACCGATAATATGCATCTTAACTAATCTTAGGTAAAATATGCTATTACCGCTGAGGATATGAAAATATGCAAATGCATATAATCCGGTCCCATATAAATATATAATATAAATGCATATAAGTCAGGTTTCGAGACATTTTCCCGTAAAGTCGTACAATCGAGTCAAATAGATTATTTTTTATTAAGTATTTTTAGGAGACCTTAATTTCTCTATTATATAAAATAACTAGCTGACCTGGCGAGCTTCGTACTGACATATTAATTTTTGTTAATATTTTCTAAATTACCGAAAAACTTCTCATAGTATTTAAGCCCGTGCCAACTTCCATCATCATCACAGTATACTGTTGTCCTGTGGGTGTATATATGTTCAGGAGCCCTGGGTTTAAATTAAGGTATTCCTAGTGGACTGTAGGACTAGTTAATCGATCATAACAATAAGACACAACTATTCTAACTGCTACAGTAATTATTTTAATTGTATAGTAAGAACATATATGCACGGTACGTTCACAAGCTGCAGGGAGAAGAAAAAGTTATATGAGTGTTGACACACTTAAAAAATACATATTTTAATGTTGGTGTTCCCAACAATATGCAACATCAATTATTCAATTACAGGTTTTCACGACTTGCAAAATAATAAATTAACAAAAGCTCTGGAACACACCAATACGATTCCACACCATTACAATAAATAATCATCAACAACCCATAACGTCCCACTGCTGGGCTCGGGTCTCCTCTCAAGAGAGGGTTAAGGCCATACGTCCCCACGCTGCCCAAGTGCGGGTTGGGGACGGGTAAGACAACGTTGTGGCTACGTAATCTTACCGTTGGATTTTCTTAAGCCGCCCAAAGGCCTCCAACTAAGCTTCACGATTGTTTTCCTATGATAACAACCGGGACTGACTGCTTAACATGACCTCCGAATCACGAAAACACTCATGGTAACATGCCACCAGCGGTCACCCATCCAGGTATAGACCGCGACGTCGTTGCTTACCCTCGGTGATTGTTTCTAATCACTGAGTGCAACTGGGCTATGAGTGCCTCACAATAAATGATAATGAAACAAAAATGTCATCATTGAAACAATTTAAGATTTAGAATACTGCATACAATGTTTAGTGTTAAGAGGATCAATAGATACTCTATTTTAATTGTTATTTAAATTCTTGTATAAATGCGTATAAATATTCAGGTTGTATTTGCTATTTTGTTAATCTTCTTATTAATTACTAGCAGATCCACGCAACTTCCCGTTGCGTGATAATTTTCACCCGTTTTTGAAACATTTTTCATTGGTACTCCACTCATATTGGTCTTAGCGTGATGATATATAGCCTTCCTCGATAAATGTACTATCCAACACTGAAATAATTTTTCAAATGACCAGCGGTTCCTGACCAACGTTCAAACAAACAAAATCTTCAGCTGTATATATTAGTATAGATATAAAATTTAAATTGATTTATGTTCACTTTAAAATCTCAAAGAGCACCAATTGAGCTTGAATTTAAACAATATACATTATACAGCATATTTTAAAGATGATTTCTAGATATTTTTGTAACCGCAATATGGAACAGATAAGCGTGGTAGGTTAGACACAAATTTCTGTTCGTATTAAAAGTTTACATAATTTTTCCTCCCTAATTTATATCTAAGTCAATTATACATAATATTATAAACTGCAATAGTTTAGAGATAAAACTAAAACTGTGCCACACTAAATTTCATAATGGTATTTCAAATATAAACACAAACCTCCGGCCCCGGCTTCAACAAGTACTTATGGAGGTTTCATTCTTTTGTATTTGTGGACTTCACCGCTGAAAGTCGTTCAATCAAATAACTGGAATGAAAACGCTTGTTGACCGCTGTTGTAAACAAGTTGGCAGTTGCCTAGAAGGTAAGCAACATAAGATCTGCAATAAAATATTACTTTATCGACCTCTACTGAACTGATACATTTCTTGTCTTGTACTTTAAACATTATTATTCTAGAGAAATACTTAAAATGTGCTGTTTTTCTATAAACAAATTTTATCTTATACTTTTTGTTTAATCCTGGGAGAGATACCTGAGTGCCCAGCCATATCCAAGGCCATGAGAGATAAAGCTAAGCACTCACAGATCAATCACCGGTGTACAGTTCAAACTTGGGCTATATCATCCTATAAATATTATGAAATTAAAAGCTCACATGACAGTGACATTTCAAATGACAAAACTATAGTGTTGCCATACATATATAATTACATTTATATTGCGTTTGGTTTCAAACACATTTAAAAGAGCAATTCTTGAATATATATATGTCGGAGTCACAGTGTGGCGTTCGGTCGAAGCGGTTATTGAGAAACGGTGACGTCAGTTTCGCCGACGTCACTTGCATATTTTGTCAAGTGGCACTCATGATTTAAAGCAATAGAAATTGCTCTTAATCAAGTCTAGTCTAGTAATCGATCATTATTACACACGTTGGTAGGTAGGGTTTATTTGCACAGCCAAAGACAACATAGAATTCCAATAGTTTACTGAATCAATGAAGCTACAGTTAAAATCATAGATCGGCACAACATTGTCAAAGTGAATTAGGTGAGAACACCAAAATCCACTGAACGTCCGTGTCGACCTATAACCTCCAGTTTCCAAAATGCGTAGAGCCTTATGAGAAGAATACTGGCAAAGAAACTCATGGCCACTCTTTTAAATCTTAACTTATTAGTTACAAACGTTTGACAGTTAATTACAATAATTAAGAAACCTATGTACTTAGCTTATTTACAGCTTGTCATTCCTGGTACAATGCTCGAACTAAACTGATCTGTTGATTCTATTTTTCTTCAATACGAAACGGTGGGTAGTTAGTTTAAGAGCCAATAGGTTAGTAGTCTCGCAACTCGTGCGGCCGCTCTCTTTTATAACGGCTGCTCGCTTTAACTAGTGGTGACACCTACCACTATATTCGGTGTTACCCGCACACATTTTAGTAACATTTAATTTAATATTGCTTACAGAATCGACTAAAACTAAACCAACATTATTAAATCAAGCTGTAAGTAAACTAAGACTTAATAATCACATCGTTAACAACAAATAATCAGTTTCTTCCTTTACATACACCGTCCACAGATTCCACCCAAACTGCCATGTTTCTCGATGCACAGTTTGATGTTTCGAATAATCGATTGAAACAAATATTAATCCAAATTAAACTTAAAAACTTCTCGTTCTCCGACACGGCCGTCCTGATGCATCACACGTCCTCGTGTGAGTCATCTGTAAACAAAGAAAAAGCAACCACAGTAGCTCAATTTATTCGGCCTGGCCCACAGGCATTCTGATAGACTGACACGTCTACGTGTTTGTTAACTGAGGAATCATCTGGACAGTGAATCCGTCCTCTCGGCTATTCCTGACCAAATTAAAGATTCATAGAAACCAATTTCAATTATAACAAATTATTTTGCCTTCATGATTTTAAATTTGATGTTTCTATTCACGTCAGTATCACGATAAGATTCTGACCATGCTCATTTATATCTCTACCAGCATAATCACATAAATCTTAGTACAAACAATAATGATTGTTAAACTAGGTTCAGCACCTCTGTCTAAATCGTCAGTAACAGCGTTAAGACGTTTTGACTTAGTCGCTTAACCAGCAACTGCGTATCACCACTTCACCAGCGGCTTTTTGCTCAACTCTTAACCAGAGATCGAGATCTTTTTATTGTCACTTAACCAGCAACTAACATTCGCATAGCCAGATGCGCACCGCGCACTCTCTACAGATAAGTACTGCACGAGCTACGGCTACAAATGACCAGCGAGACCTAAGCAGGTTGTGAAACCAGGTTACCAACACTACATCCCTTGTAATTAAATAACTCCGTTTATTAATTAAAATAAACTTAAAACGCCACAAAATACATTCCAAATAATTCTTCACGAACAAAGTAAAGACTTCGATTAATTTAATAAACTATTCAAGGATCATTGTTTTCTACATCATGTTCATTGGACAAATCAATAGGGACTTCACTAGTGGGTATCTGACGGTCTGTATTCACTTTGATTACCGCGGGTGTAGATGATCAATGGTCGGTAGAAAATATGTGTGTACAGCAAATTCGCGGTCTCCCTCTAGTATATCGGCGACCACGTAAGGACCTTAATACTGTGGGTCTAATTTCATTTGATTGCGATCCTCATTTTATAAGAGAATGTAGGCACCAATAGAAACGACCTTATTATTTTAAGAACTTTTCGAAAATTACAACTGAAAAGCCTAATGCAAGCAGATTTTCATTCTTTTCTTTAAACAATTATGTCGTTTGAAATACAGTGATCGTGTACCTACTACAGGAAATGCTATTCAGTGCATTTCTTCAACCCGGATTTCTTGACAGAATTTATTGTTTTATTAAAAAAACAACTCCCTTACCAGGAACAAACATCCTATGTCACGGGGGACCCTACAAACGTACACAAAGTACACCCAGACTCAGGGCAACAATTCGTGGACCACACAATACTATGTTACAATACGGGCGGGCGTTACCTACCCTCAATAATAGTACTGCACTATATTGTCGTTGGCCCAGAAATCTATCTGACAGAATTTGTCTTATTAAAGAGCATTTGAAACAAAATGAAAACTTCTCACCAAATCTTTCTTGGAGCTGAACTAGAGCTGGTTGGATGGAGCTGACATTTACTGGTTACTCGGTTTGTAAATCGTTTGCCTTGGCATTCATATTGGAACTGCATCTATGACACCACACTTGAATAAGGCTCAAGCAATCGTCTTCTGCGCTTTGGTTTCCTTCGACTGTCAGGCGAGGTAGTATCTGAAATCTCAGATTATGTATTAGCAATATTGTCACGACTAAAATTGTCCTAATCTTTACTGGATTACGTAACCTTTTGATTTTGCCATAGCTGTGACAGCGCTTGTATTTTTCACACATCACTTCACTTTTACAGTCGGAGTAGTTCTCTCACTAGTTAGCGGTTCTCGTATAGCACAAATTAATTACGTATCGAAAAGATTTTTTTTTAACGTAGGGTAAACGAAAATAAAATAATAACAATCTGCCCTGTATTTTGTTCCTAATTCGTTATGGGTTATCTATAGGGATAATCCATAGGGAAATCTATAGGGGTAGACCATAGCGGTAATTTACAAGTAATCCATAGGGGTAGTTCATAGGTAATCTCTAGGGGTAATCTCTAGAGGTAGTCCACAGGGGTAATCCATAGGGAAATTCACAGGTAATCTCTAGGGGTATCACAGGTAATCCCACTTCTGATGTCGGAGTCACAGTGTGGCGTTCGGTCGAAGCGGTTATTGAGAAACGGTGACGTCAGTTTCGCCGACGTCACTTGCATATTTTGTCAAGTGGCACTCATGATTTAAAGCAATAGAAATTGCTCTTAATCAAGTCTAGTCTAGTAATCGATCATTATTACACACGTTGGTAGGTAGGGTTTATTTGCACAGCCAAAGACAACATAGAATTCCAATAGTTTACTGAATCAATGAAGCTACAGTTAAAATCATAGATCGGCACAACATTGTCAAAGTGAATTAGGTGAGAACACCAAAATCCACTGAACGTCCGTGTCGACCTATAACCTCCAGTTTCCAAAATGCGTAGAGCCTTATGAGAAGAATACTGGCAAAGAAACTCATGGCCACTCTTTTAAATCTTAACTTATTAGTTACAAACGTTTGACAGTTAATTACAATAATTAAGAAACCTATGTACTTAGCTTATTTACAGCTTGTCATTCCTGGTACAATGCTCGAACTAAACTGATCTGTTGATTCTATTTTTCTTCAATACGAAACGGTGGGTAGTTAGTTTAAGAGCCAATAGGTTAGTAGTCTCGCAACTCGTGCGGCCGCTCTCTTTTATAACGGCTGCTCGCTTTAACTAGTGGTGACACCTACCACTATATTCGGTGTTACCCGCACACATTTTAGTAACATTTAATTTAATATTGCTTACAGAATCGACTAAAACTAAACCAACATTATTAAATCAAGCTGTAAGTAAACTAAGACTTAATAATCACATCGTTAACAACAAATAATCAGTTTCTTCCTTTACATACACCGTCCACAGATTCCACCCAAACTGCCATGTTTCTCGATGCACAGTTTGATGTTTCGAATAATCGATTGAAACAAATATTAATCCAAATTAAACTTAAAAACTTCTCGTTCTCCGACATATATATAATCTGAATCTCGAAAACGGCTCAAATGATTTTCTGAAATTTAGAATGCAAGGGGTTTTGGGGGCGATTAATCGTTCTAGCTAGGATTCATTTATGGTGAATTAATAAAAAAAAGGATATCCAGGTACTTAAGTTATAAACAGCAAACATATGTTGCTCATTTCTATTAGAATTACATAATGTGCGTTTTGAAACAGATTTTTAGCCGAGTGTGTTTATGATTGTATGATCCACTGCAGCGTCTAAACTACTGTAATAAATGAGGTCAATAAATTTGTAACAGGCAACATAGGCTCTATAAATTTTATGAAAGTTTTTACGTTGCCGCATTATATTTTATTTTAAACTTTTTCTTGTTTTTATAATTGCTTCGAAGTTAAGTTTCACGTGTCCTAATTTGGCAGTAGTTTTTGCTATGAGATGACCCATCTGAATTAATTAACTTAAAAGATAAAACTTTAAATATTATAATTCGACTACATAAAAACTTAGGATAAAACCCGAGCCATTACCACGAATATTGACGCTTCATTATTTAGGTACGAGGAAATATACAAATATATGTAAACTACCAAAAGTATCACCATGCCTTTTGGTTTCACATTACTCGGGTAAAAAATGATCTACGTTTTTGCGTTTTTTTCCATGATTAATATTTTTCAACTAGCAAAACTTGAATATATGTGACACATGTACATGACACGTACCACGTGCATGGTTGTCATATCAATTTGACATATGTCAAACTAGTATGACGTAAAAATTAATTTAGTTATAAAACGAATTAATCATTTTGATAAGACTTTGTATACATTTAATCAACATTATATTCCTGGTATTAATTATTTAGAGCGATAAAGCCATCCATTGTACTGCTTTCACTTTCTTTAGCTTGTTATGCAAATTCTTGACCGTGATGTATGATATAGTATATAATTAAAATATTCCTTTCTGTTTTAAGGATACTTAATATCCTTTGCACGAAGTAGTTTCGTTAGAAAATTCTAGAATGTATTAGCTAGGAGTAGTAGCTTCTTGCTATTGAATGTCTCATATTAATTTATATGACACACTTATAATTTTTTTATTTAAAATATATAGACATTTCTATAAATTGATTGAAATCTGTCTAGAATAATACCAATGAACATTATTTTTAGTCATGTCAGCGAAATAATCGTATAAAAACAAAATTCAAATAAGTTCAAAATTTACATTTTAAACAAAAAAATATTGAAATTGTTGTATTTCAAACAACTTCGTTTGAAACAGGCCGTAATGGGCACAACAGTGTTGATCTTATTATTGTCCTCATCCAATTTACGATTGACAAGAACCTCTTTGAAGACAAAATATCCATCCGATACAAATTACCCAGTCATTCAATTTCGAAAATCGTTTAGAACTTTCCCACTCTAAGATGCCAGAGTATATTGCCATTGAAAATTAAATGTTTTATTCATGAATATTTAAAAATTTAGCTGAACGATAAAAAGTGTATCATGATTTATTGCCATGGGGTATTTTATGTTGCCGTGATGCAGGGCTTATGGTAATGAGTATGGCGATAATATTGCGCTCGATATGGGGTGATGTGGCAGTAAAAAGCCTTTTAAAATTTAGTGGTTGAGTCATTGTAGGTGATTTATATGAGGTGGTTGATGTGTTCTATTGAATATTGTAATTTTAAAGGTTGTCACACAATAAGGTCAACATAAACAAACCTTTGAAGGTGACATTATGATTATGTGATTACGATATTACCCCTCACCGCTCGCCGGTAGAATATTTCATTGCCATTAACGACTATAGTTTATACTCAAGGTAAGTTTAGCCTCTTCTTGGCTCATGGTATTGATAATTTTTTTTATAACTAAAGACAATTTACACATAGCCCCCATATATTTGATCAAAAACTAAAGAGAACCCGTAAAATGGTTATCAGACTACTAATATTCTGGTGTCACATTGTATCCTAATACCATCTAACCAATTCCCACGTTTTTTAGGGTTCCGCAGCCAACTGGCAAAAAACGGAAACCCTTTTGAGTTCGTCATGTCACAGCTACTTTTTCCGAAACTAATAGAAATGTACTTTTGAAACTCGGTAAGTAGATGTATTCTGTGAACCGCAGTAAGAATTTACATAAAAATAGAAAAAAAACATTATAATGTGGGGGTTCCCCATTCTTAGAATTGAAACTCAAAATTTTTTTTCATTAAACCCATACGTGTACCAGAAACAAGAATATCTATGGATAGGTCTTCAAAAATTATATTGAGGTATCTAACTAAATTGAGATACTTCCAAAGTGGTAAAATGTGTAACTTCTAAAATAATAGAATGATACAACTAAAAAAATATTATGTACATTACCATGTGAACTTCCACCGAAAATCGGTTTGAACGAGACTAGTAAGTAGTTTTTTTCATACCGTTTCATACCGTGTCATAGGTCGTAAACCGCAATTTACTTTTCATTCAATCAACTCAAGTATAAAAATATAAAAAAAAACATTTAATTTCATAAATTCATTCCGCGAAAAGCGTAAACTTTTAATTGCCTACAGGTTTGTACGGAACCCTCAGTGCGCGAGTCCGATTCGAACTTGACCGATTTTAATGGCGTGCCTAAAATAGGTAAGCTAATAATAACTTAGATCAATAGGAGCCAGGCATGATTGAAAGGAGATGTAAATGAACTATATATTTATTTATCGTTACATATTATAAAACAAAGCTACACACCGCGTATGTCTGTCTGTCTATTCCCTATTAACTCAAAATCTTCTGCACTGATTGAACAGGTCTTTAAAAGAGCCCAAGATTAAAGTCTAACAAGCATCTGTTATTCTTATTGCCAGTATCATCGTAACTAAAACAACATTATTAGAAACATATTAATGTATACAAATAATTAAATAAAACTTCTAAAGCCACTATTCATTAAAAAGTTAATTCCATTAGAAAGACAATTAGCCAACTAACTCGTAACATTCGAAGTTAGACATGTTTTTGTTAGCTGGAGCAATTGCATTTATGATTCAGAAGGCCCGGGATATTGTTTAAATGAATTAACCAATTAGAGTAGAATCTATGCCGTATTATGCTAGCTTAGAATACGCTGCGGTTTTTAGCGTTGGGTCCAATAGAATTCATGATGCGAAACGGCAGCTATTAGCAGGGATTTAGTTTTATTTATTTGTATTTGTTGGCAGGAAGATTTCATTTGTTTACGGACAGTATACAATTACTAGTGAGTTTAAATACGGTTGTATTAATGTCGTGTACTGGAATAATGAAAAGTAATAAATCTGAAATAAACTTGGTTAATACTAGTTTTAATACATATTTATGATCATGTATATATCTATCAAGGAATAATTAGAAACGTATTAAACTTTCAGATTTTGCCAAAAGTATTTTGTAACTTCGCTCACGTCATAGGAGTCAATTCTATATAAATATAATTTAGGAAGGAAAATATGAAGTTGAATTCGAAAGAAAAACTAGGTAAACAACAAGGTATTGGTAGAAAAGAGATACATGGAAGCGGGAGCGGGGCAGTGGCAGCAGCGCCCGCAGTCATCTTCGCGTTTAAATGCACAGATTTATATGGCTTATTTTTGTTCTAAACTCAAATAAAAAAATCTTTCTTGAAAATTATCTAACTGTAGGTGAAAGTAACATCCAAATTTATGTGATTTAGAAGTTAGGCTTTTATACAGAGACGCAAAAAGTGAGTTATTTAATTCCGTGCTAATAACAATAAAACGTTGTGACTATTTGCTTCGTTGACCTTTTTATCATGAAAAGGTTTGCCTTTAACGTGAATTTGATAATTGTATTATAAATGAAACCTTATAACAGGAACTTTCAGGGGATTCAGTTTTAAACATTAATTCTGAACATACGAAACTAACCAATTACATGATTTCAATCGTGACGATAAAAGATTACAGACCGCACATTAACACGATTGTTTTAAAGTGCCTAACCAAAAGTGTACCCAAACAATCGTGTTAATTCTAGTTAATATAATATTGTGGAAAGTGATCAATCCATTTGTTCTTCTAAAAGTGGGGTGCATTGATGATAATTTGGGTTTTTTTAAATATTTCCTAGTTTTTCTATTAGTTTTCATAACCCATACTAATATTATGTATTCAAAAGTAAATAAAATTTGACATAAAAATAGTTTCTTAAAGAAAGACATAATAATATGCCACTCTTTGCTGTTGGGAAAGAGAAGACTTAAAAATCTAAGTATTGCAAATTTCTATCTATTAGAACAAAATAATTGCTACCTTTTAATGACATAGAAATCCATTTAGAACCAGATTCAAAGAAATACAAGTTATTTAAATACTAAAGCCAAGAAATCCTACACCGCCCTATTGAAGAAATTTTATGTAAGATCAAAACCAGAGATTATCAATATACTGAAAATAAAATACACGTAGTTACAGCTATCTATTTTTAATGGATACTGGAAAGTAGTAATTTGATAACATTGATAACACAGTTTTCGCCTCGTCACTACGTAAATTTGCTTTTAATAGACTGCTTTCATTACCCAAAACCATTGTGTGTCTGATATCTTCTACACTAAGTTTCCTAATTTTAAAATTTCATGGACTATTGTTTCTTAATGTTAGTTTCAGGACAGCTGAGGGGCTTGCTGATCCGTGGGGTTGTAGTAATAACTAGGCCCTATACTATACCAGCTGGCTGATATATTGAGGTGCTTGAGATAAGTGTGTCAGCTGGCCCAGCTGATCAGCTTTCGTACCGTGGCCTTAATACCAGATGTGGCGACAGCATGTCGCCCCGCCATATTAATATGAAAGATGGCAGTGTTTCACACTCGTACGGCGGAGAGCACTTAATATACAGACAACTAGTTCAACCTTCGAATTCAGTTCTCTTTTGAAAGTCCAATATCAGTCGCTCCATGGTAAAAGTGATATTCTAGAACTAGAAGTCGACCCGAAATAATCTTGGAAATAATAAAGGCTAGGAAGATGATGATTCGTTCTTCATGTTAAATTATAGATTTATTGCAAAATAAGAAAATGCTTGTAATCTAGTATAGTTTGCATTAATACAGACCGGATTTTGAAGGGGATTTTTTACAATTAGGCCCAAAGGCCGGCAACGCACTTGTGACGCATCTGGTGTAGCGGGTGTCCATGGGCGGCAGTAATCGCTTACCATCAGGCGATACGTCTGCTCGTTTGCCTCCTATTTCATAAAAAAAACATAAACCTAACCAAATACCTTGTTGGACGTGTGTCTCCGTGATAATTCTAGTAGTTTTCTGTTAAATAGAATCAATTTATTTACTTAATTTAAATTAAAAATTTAGTATTTCAAATATGTAGTTATTGGATGTTGAATAGTATCTAAAGATAAATTACTCGGGTACAAAACGAACACGGTATTACATCTAACCTACAAGTCTGACTGTGAGAACGGTAACCAACAATATGTTGGAGCTTATTGGTTGAACAGTGGCACAACATGGAAGTTACACGTTCTGATAAGCTCCGGGCCTTGTGTGGCCTTCTACTTATATGATTCTTTTATTATCATTAAATAGTAATTTTGTCGCTTTTTGGTAGCCTATATATTACAAAAACAAATCCTCTGCCGCGTCTGTCTGTCTGTCCGCGATATATTCAAAAGCTACTATACGGATTCTTATGTGGTTTTTACCAAAAGATAGAGTGATTCTTGAGGAAGGCTTTCATATATAATTTTTAAATTTTTTCAATATATTGGCTTAAATAAAAAAAAAATTGAAGACGTCGGAAAAAACTAAGCCGCACATCTTTTCAGAGTAACATGATCTATATTATATTTTTAGTAAAGAACCTATGTGAAGCCGGGGCAAGGTTGCTAGTACAAATATAATTTGAACCGAACGACTTTGGTGTAGTGATCAGACCTAAACAATTAACAAATTGCTTGACGGTATGCATGCGGTCATGAATTTTATCGCTCTTATTTAGCGATCGGTTAGACCAAGCTCTGGAATATATGTAAATTTTAAACGAAACCAAAGCAGCTCTATTATCAGCGGTAACCGCGACTAATTGTGAAACGTATTCAGCCACCCTTACTAAGACACCTAAAAAGTAATAAAATATGAGAGAAATTAAAAGTTGAAACCAATTTCATAGAAATATATTCTATTACAAATTAGATATTATGATATTATATTACTTATAATTAAGTGTTTATATTAAGAATTTTAGTAAAATATTAAAATGAACAATCATTTAGTTTGTCGAATAATTATGTTTATACAATATGTTTGTTCGTAAAATCATATTAGATGAGATAGTGATTAGTATTGGATTTATCGAGTGCAACTGGGCTATTAGTGCCACCTGGATATAGGTCTCGCCAGTTGCATGCTATAATACAACACAACAACAAACATACATAATTCAGCACAAATTGGGTCTACAAAGCCGAGTTTTTTTTTATGTATGACCCTGCCAAAATGATTCTACTTTGCCTGAAAGAAAGTATAAGAAGAATCCAAGAGGGTTTTTTTATGTATGAGCCTGTCAAAGTAAGTCTAATCTGCCTGATGGAAAGCAAAAGCAGAATCCAAGAGTGGTGGTCACCATCCTCAGTGCGAATAAGGACAATACACCATCAAAGAGGTGGACACCATCTTGTGTCCGTTTAATTGTCCGTTTTGTTCATTTTCCCCTATGACATGACAAAGGGTAATGATAATCCATGTGGGACACATTGTTATTATCTAAAAGTTACTTTTGACGCTTCCGGAAAATATGACACTTCCATTGAGTTATTGCTGCGTCGTCCGTGTGTTTATAATAAATGACATCGGCGGGACAAAATTTTATCTTTCTCTAACCGGATCATTAGTCAATGCCAGTATTTTTTTTTTTGCCGGAGATGGATTAATATATAATATTTATTTATACAACTTTATGGAACACCACTATTAAGTCTAAAATTTACAGATATAAACTATTTACTGCTCACGGCGATCTCTTCCAGACAACCTTTGTACGGATATTGTGTAATTTGATTTTGGGTAGTCTAAGGTGTACCTAAGTTTAAAATAATCTAAGTTATAATATTGTATGATGTGATTCCTATTTACGTTGTCAGCGGTAAGCTTATAACAATTTGCAATATATTTAAAAACTGAGTGATATTTGTATTTATTATTTATATTAGTTTTTTTACAATTTTTACACACGGTTGTCTGATCCTAAACTTGCCAGAGCTTGTACTATCGTGACCTGTGGGCTGAATAAGACACGAGAGGTTCATACAAAAACGGGTTTATTGTAAGTACAGATACAGATGGCGCTGCGAAATAAATACAAAAATATATTTCGGACATCTAACACACAACGCCATCTAGTCCCAAAGTAAGCAAAGCTTGTATTATGGGTACTAGACAACTGATATAAATACATACATATACTTTTTTGGAAATACACATTATATATATAGTATAGCTTCACCTCAGTCAGATTTCCAGTGTAGTGGATTAGTGGCCCGGTATCATGCGCACTAAACACTACCTAATCAGAAGGTGATGTTGATCAAAGTGGACGTCCTCATATTATAGAGCTGGGAGTAAAACCATTACGCGATCTAATACGCTACAAACGCCATCTATCGAGGCAGTTGAAAGTTAGTTGGTGTTATAGTAATTCTGATAAATACACGTACTTGATACAGTGCCATAATTAACTTCTATAAAGTTTCACTCTCAGTGAAGCAATTAAAGTCTTTAATTATTATGTTGATGTTGTTTAATGTTTGAAGCATATTGTTCAACGTAGTTATTGTTTGTACAATATTTTTATGTTATTAAATCGATCGGTTTTCTGTTGATTTAATTATGAAGAGTACTTTCTATATAATGGTTTTTGAAGTATTTGTTTGATCGGTAAAGTATTCTGAAACCGGAGTGAATATTGAACGCTATACAACAATTTAATGCAGACCAAATCACATATTATATTGTTAGTTATAAGAGTATAAACCTAATTTTAGTAAAAGAGGTACAAAATACATACAAGCAAATAAAAATCCAGATTTTTTTCACAATATAGAACCTTGTATATGTATGTAAACGTGTTCAGCGCCCAACACTAGGCAACACGATTAGCTGAAGATGTTGATATTTGCTTGTTTACTACACCGCGCAGATCTGCAAATCAACATATTAGATCAAGAAAATGATTAATATTCTTAACCGACTTTAAAAAAAAGGAGGAAGGTTTCTCAATTCGACGATATATATTATGTTTGTTCACGGATAACTTCTTTGTTTATGAACCGATTTTGATGATTCTTTTTTTAATCGGAAGGAGATATCCCAACGATGGTACCATGATAAGGAAACTAAGATCTAATGATGGAATCCAAGAGAAATCGAGTCAAACCTTGAAGTCGATTTTATTATGCATCTATATTTCTTAAATAGAACAAAATAAAACATTTTAACCTTCTAATTACATTAAAATAGGTATGCTTTAGAAATGACAATTATTAGGTACAGATTAGTACTAAGTTCGGCTTAATAACATTTGGCTAGACAAGACTCGAAGTCATGACAAGGTTTTACCACAAATGCAAAAGCTTACTATATATCACTCACAAATTCTTTATTACTTAGTTTAAAAGCCACAACACAATGACATTGATTTAAACTTTAGTATTTTTAAATACACGCAGAAGCAAAAACTTTATCACCTTTTTTACGAAAATTATCCTAACGGAGGAGTCTGGAGTATCAAATTTGGCACAGTTAAAGTATATATGGAGATATGTCCGTGATATTGCAGACAAAATGCAGGAGAGTCACTGGTGCGGCCACGTTTTGCGACAAACGCCTTCCTACGTGGGAAACAAATGTCTGGCCATGTCACCTCCGCCGGGTCCCGGTAAAAGGGGTAGACTCAAGAAGTGCTGGCTTGAGGTTGTAAGGGGTGACATGCGTGCCAATGGTCTCACTACCAGGGATAGAAGACCGGGCAAAGTGGAGAAGACACACAGCTGGAAAGCGGACCCCGGGCTCCAAAGTGTTTGCTTTGGAAGCAACTGGGAGCAACGCTAGGATGATGATGATGATGATGATGAAAGTTTATGTGAAGGAGTGCAGTAAGCAAAAAAAAGTAAAATGAATTATGGTCGAAATTCCACCACTGGGCGAGCACTAGTATATTGTTAATGTACAACGCAGGCTACTACGGCAATAAATAAATAAATAAATATTAAAAATAAACAAACTCAATGTACAAGGTTTTCGTGTTTCTTTAGAGTAGACTTAACTATAATAAGCAATTTTTTTATTTTTAAGTGTATTCACGATTAGAACTAAGTATTTATTTTTGGCCGCCATTTGTATATGGTCATTCTACTGATATGTTCATTTTGTGTAAACTGTTTGATCTGGTGTACAATAAGTTTATTCTATTCTATTCTATTTATTATGTCTTACTATTAAATTACAATTCTTTATCACATTACTAGGTATGGTCAATATTTTAGATTAGTGATCTGCCTGATCTAGGTAAGACCTGTGTTTCAGGCAATTACTATTCTAACATTTAAGACTAAATTCTTGTATATTCATATGTTTGCAATAATTATCACTAACAACTTTTAGTAAACCTTAAATAAATAAATAATCAATTTTCTTCGGACATTTTTAAATTACTTTATTTCTATAATTTTTTTTTCTTTACACATTAGGATTTGACTAAGTGTATAAATATGTTACAATAATATATTCTACTTTAAAATTACTAAGATGTTTTCAGTGTCTTAATAGCTTAGTGCACCTAAATATTCTGATATCCTTTTATACATACTGTATTATTAACACTATATATGTTTAATAATTTATTTATTTTATTATATATAAAAGGTCCTAAATGTCCCGATAGATACAAAATGGTCTGTATATTAGCCTATTGTACATACCCAAATGTATACCATATCTGTAAAAGCAATTCTGTAACGGTGTAGAATAAATAACCAAATAATTTAATAATTTTTTTTTATGTCTATTATGTGTGTACAATAAATATAAATAAATAAAAAAGGCAATAAGCTTAATAATAATAATATAATATTATAATGACAACAGATATTTTGTAAACGATTTATTTTCATATAAAAATGATTACTAACGTTAAACTGCTAGTACCAGTACAAGCATATCAACTGTGAAGCTTTCACGAGTCGCCAATGATACGGAAAGCGGAGTGCGGATAAATTTGCTTGAACGTCGGTTCCGTATGAGGTGTATAATTTTTTTTTTTTTGAGCGCCCGTTTTTTTGTTAGACAGTTGTTAAAGTCTGTTGGTAGGAAGCAGTGTGATTTCTTTACGTTTTTACTGTTTAGCTTATCACATTCTGAAAGACGGAGGTTAAATACAGGAGGTAAAAGTGAAAAAAAAAACTGTTTATTATTAAAGGTGATACTACTATAAAATAAATAAATAAATAAAGAGTAAGAATAAGATTTGCATGAATGAATGCATTCTTATCAATTTGTCAACTAAAAGTACACGGGGCTTAACAACATTAAATTGGTATGGAGTATACGTGAATATTTTAAAGGAAGAATAAGAATAAATGGAATTTTGTTATGATGTCTGAAACAAATTGAGATCAGGTTCAGTCAGGCATTATCGATTTTACTTTACTTACTATAAGAAAACTATGGAGACTTAAAATTACTAAGATGCTCCAGCGATAAATACAGAGTTTGACGTTTTTGTATCGATATTGTTATTATTACTGCTTCACCATTTCCAAAGCGTCATTCTGCGTTAAGTTTAAAAGAAATAGTTTAAGAACATTATTTCGTTACAACAAATAGCCAGCACCGAGGTTTTTTCTCAAATAAAGGTAAGAAATGCTTTAATACATCTCAAACTTTAGATTTTTTTCACTTGTTTCGTTTTTTTAAATTATTATTTTATCTTTGTTCATCAAAATCAATTAAGCCTAAAACGAATTTCGACTTTCACAGACGGTTTTTGTAACAACAAGCAGATATATAATTTTAACACGTATAGTATATAATAATATCATTAATCAGTGTTATTCAAATGACTATGCGTGAATAATTTGTTCCTTCATTAATATACCCTTCTCAATTTCCAAATGTTCACGTCAAATGTTAATTTACGTACTCACATATAATATTCAAGTGGATTGTTTAGGCAACAAACTTTCATGAAGGTACATATTTACTATTTGCGTAGGTGAAGTTTGAAGATGTTTGAGATTATATGGGGAAAGAAACTTGTCGTGTTCAGCTTGAGTTAGTAGTAACATTGATTTTAATCATTATCGGAGGGAGCACATTAAGCCATTGGTCCTGGAGTTCTGGAATTCAGTTTATTCTTGGGGTAGCGGAGGTTCGATACCAGTTATTCCGTGAGAAAACTGATTTTTTCAGGTGAAACTGGTTAAAGTCGGTTTTTATCTTAATATTGCTTCATAAAATGTTATCAGTCATCAATAATTAGAATATATTTAGTTATTATTGATAGCTTTAAGAATTTTTGTGTCTATGACGGTTATCCGATACCCATAGCATCGGATAGCCGTCCAATCGGATTGTGAGAGCGAGGGAACATAGAGTCCACCTATGTTTATGCACACACTTGTGACTGTAATATCTTCTACGTAGTCTGTTGGTCTTTTTAACCCCCACCAACCAACTGGTCGCCGTTGCCGAAAATAGCTAAGAGTAGATCTTTATCATTAAAGGAACAAATGATACTTTGTACAGAGTAGAACTGAACTTAAACGAAGATCGGCTATCACGTTAAATCACCACAATGACGTCTCAGACTAATTGCGATCTACACTACTTGTGGCCAAAACTAAAATAACGTAAAAAAATGTGTTGTGATGTACAGTGAAATCTATTATTAGATAGAAGTAGAACGCTTTTGGCTCTCTCCAAACGTTTTGGATCGATTGGCAAAATGGATATTGAATGACTCAGGAAAAACATGTTTACTTCACTGAAGATATCCCTATCTGGGATCATATGAATTGCCCTCCCTATTTATCAGATTGAACCGATGATCAATAACTTATGTTTATTTTATTTTTGAAGTTAAACTACTATAGTCAGGTTTGGATGAAGAGTAAGTCCATGTAAGTTGTCATCAACATGATCATGTGACGTGTTAAAGCTTACCCTATATCTGTAAGTAACTTTTTGCTTAGCTCCATTAATTTTCAAATTTTAATTTAAGATCAAACAATTAATTTAAAGGCCCAAAAACAGCTGTCTGTTTTAAGAATTTAATTCTATCGGTAGTCCTCATACTTTCATAATTGTAAATGAAATGATATAGTAAAGTGTAAAAAACAAACGATATTTTGTAATTGATGAACCTTCACGACGATTTCATTTCATATTTACGTGAAGAATGGCAAAATACGATATAAACACTAGCTTCAAGTTAATAACCAAACGTATAGTTATATTTTTATTGTACCTCAGTGAGTATAGTCTTTCAAATTGAACGTCTAAGCCAAGAATCCTCAGATGTTTTACGATTGTTTGGTCCCTCTTGACTGAAGCAGTTCATTTATTGGAATAGTAATATCTAACCACTGCCAACGGAGACAATGTTTTACAGCATGCAAATGAATTGACAGTAGTCTTAATGGACAGCTTGGACATTCAAGAATGCCATAAGTTTCGTTATTACACTATTAACAATTATGTCTATGTATCATCGTCAGCTTTTAAACCAAGGTCATTGTGTTGTAAACTTACCTACTTGTAGCTATTGCATCATATGATATTTCTACACAAAAATCTAGTGAATTTCAGATTAAGATACGTCACTCATTGTTCACAAGGGGACCAAAGATAAATTTTAAGAACCGAACTGGTCACGTACTAAACGGTCCCCATCGAATTCCCTTCTACAGATGTACAAAATGTGAAATAGTCACTTTTATGTTGGTTTTATTTAGTTATGGCGCTGCGGATAAGCTTCATAAAATTCTACAAATTTAAGTGATCAAAGGTACGTACATGAAACTCAGTGTATCAAGAGTTCGAATCGACTAAAACACATTTTCTATACCAATTTCATTAAAAGTTTACATTTACATAATAATTATATATGTTTAGTCTGGGTATCACAATTATTTTTGGAACAAAGTTCCTTATGGGGCGTTGCGGAGGGGTACCCTAGCCGGCAAAAAGCGTCCGTAACATTAAATGTTACGTTAGTAAGATTGACTGCCTCGGTATCGCAATGGTAGCGTATGCAAATGAATTATTTAGTGAACGAAAAATTTACTTTTATAATAAGGAACTTCGTTCATATCTGGTGTCCTACGACACCACACGATTTATTTTTATTTTTGACTGCCTTGGTGGCGCAGTGGTAGCGTACGCGACTGCTGTTCTTGAGGTCTCGGGTTCGATTCCCGGGTCGGATCAAATGTTTGTATGATCTGCAAATATTTGTTTCGGAGTTTGGGTGTTTTTTATGTATAATATGTATGTATTTACAAAAAAAAGTATATAAGTATTTATATCAGTTGTCTAGTACCCATAATACAAGCTCTGCTTAGTTTGGGACTAGATGGCATTGTGTGTTAGATGTCCGAAAATATTTATTTATTATTTATTTATTTATTATTTAATTTTTAAATGAAATGAAAAGTCAAAAGAAGAAAATAATTTCATCTTCATCATCTTCTTGATACTCCGAGATTGAAGACTGCTAATGGTTACGAAAGAAGAATTGGGACCATTATCATCTTGATTACTAATACTGAAGTCACAGAAAAGTCATATGAATGGCAGATTCTTTACAGATAAACAATAAGCATTTCATCATCATCATCAGCCTATCGCAGTTTACTGCACGCCACTTAGTTCGCCAATAAACATTTATATAATGAAACTAGCTGTTGCCCGCGGCTTTGCTCGCGTGGAAGTTGATTTTATGTATTTAATTAAAACTGTGTAAAAGTATGTATCAGTAATTTATATATACCCATATTCTGCAAAATATAGAGTCATCTTCTTCTTCCAGTATCTGGAAGTTTCTTGGAACGTTAGGTATTGGCAATAAGCAACTTCCAGAGTTTAAAAACACCATTGGCTTGAACGACATCAATAATCATTTCTCATCCACAACAACGCTGGATCCTCAAACCAAGTGTCAAACGCTGAATTACCTATCTGGTCTTACCAGCCCCAACATCGACTCTTTCGATTTTTCTCCGGTGCCTTCTGGGGACATCAAGAAGATCATACTATCTATCCGCTCCAATGCTTTAGGATGTGATGGCATTAGCCGACGCATGATCATAACCATCTTAGACTATACGCTCTCGGCAATAACTCACCTAATAAACTACTCTCTTGACTCCGGAACCTTTCCCTCTCTTTGGCGTAAAGCTTTCATCATTCCTCTTCCTAAAAAAAGTAATCCTTCACTACCTGAACACTTTCGACCAATTTCCATCCTCCCCTTCTTATCTAAAGTGCTCGAGGCCTGCGTATACAAGCAGCTTTCTGAATTTGTATACCGACACAAATTGCTAAGTCCTCTGCAGTCCGGTTTCAGGCCCAATCATAGCACTGTTACCGCTCTCCTCAAAGTGACCGGCGATATTAGAAAGGGCATGGATGACACCAAAATTACCGTTCTGGTCTTAGTGGATTTTTCTAATGCCTTCAATACCGTCGGTCACGAAATACTACTATCAATCCTTGGGTATCTTAGGGTGTCCCCTGAGGCACTGGAATGGTTCTCTACCTATCTTCAGGGACGTCAGCAGTGTGTTTGTGTTCAAGACGCGACATCGAACTGGCGCAATCTTTACACTGGTGTCCCTCAAGGCGGAATTTTATCTCCTCTTCTATTCTCTATTTTTATCAACCTCATTACTGATCACCTTCGATGTTCGTATCACCTGTATGCCGATGATCTGCAGCTGTATTCACAGGCAAGGGTGGAGGACATATCGCAAGCCATCAACAGCATCAACAGGGACCTGGAATTCATAAAATCTTGGTCAATGAGATTTGGGTTGTCAGTTAACCCTACGAAATGCCAAGCAATATTGGTTGGTAGTAAGATCATGATAAATCGATTGGATATCACGTCAATCTCGCCGGTCATCTTCAACGGCTTAGTCATACCTTGGAGCCACGTAGTCAAGGACCTTGGCTTGTTCATCGACTCAACTCTTGATTGGCGAGCCCAGATTACTCATGTGAGCCAGAAAGTAACAGGTAACTTACGAACACTCTACCGACTTAAGAACTTCTTGCCACCTAAAACAAAACTCTCACTCACACAGTCCCTCATTATCCCATTAATCGACTATGGTGATGTGTGTTATTTCGACCTGAATGCAGACCTCTTTAATAAACTTGATCGTCTTCTTAATAACTGCATTCGATTCATATTCAATCTCCGCAAGTATGACCACGTGTCTACCTTCCGTTCTCAATTGCAATGGTTACCTATTCGCCAGCGCCGCAGTCAGCGAGCCTTGAACTATCTCTTTTCGTTCCTCAACTCCCCATTTTCACCTACTTACCTTGAACCATACCTCCGTTTCTTATCCTCGAATCATGATAGAAATCTTCGCTCATCTAACAATTTGCTTCTCTTGTGTCCCTCTCACAGTTCCGACTTCATGAACTCTTCGTTCTTTGTGCAAGCTGTACTGCTATGGAACACGCTCCCACTAGAAATCAGGATGTCAACAAGTCGAGTCTCATTCAAAAAGAACGTCAAAAGCTACCTCTTGACGAAATGGCAGGAAAACATTAGTTAACAATTTAGTACCTACTTACAGTGTACGTATGTTAGGTTTAGATATTGATGTGTATGTGTATTTATGTATATGTATATATTATAATGTATATTTGTAGTCGTATTATGTTAGATTATGTCAGTACCAAATTATTTTGATGGCAATTATAACCTCCGACTTCCACCATGATGCACCTACCTCACAAAATTTCTACATCACCCAAAGGTTGGCTGGTAGAGAATGCCTTGGGCATTAAGTCCGCCGTTGTACATGTGTGCATAAAGTTTAAATAAATAAATAATTTATTCATATTTCTGAACGTATTTATTTATTTTTGATCAATAGCCCATTTAAAAGAACTATCATACAAACATTCGACCCATATTTCATCCCTTTTAGGAACAGAATTCGCATTAATGCTGATAATGCATAAAGTTTCATGGTACTAATTTAAAAAATAACAGACTTCCATACAAACTTTCAACCCCTATTTCACCCCTTTAGGGGTAAAATATCCAGAACCGCTTAAATACGTCTTTACATTTTTTTAATCAGTAGTACATGAATAAGTTTAATGGTTCTAACTTAAAAAATGACAAATTTCCATACAAACTTTCAACCCCTATTTCACCTCTTAGGGGTAGAATATGCAGAAACGCTTTAATACTTATTTACTCACTTTTAATCAGTAGCCCAAAAATAAAGTTTCATGTTTGCTACTTCAAAAATAACGAACTTCCGTACAAACTTTCAACCCCCATTTCACCCCCTTAGGGGTAGAATATCCAGAAACGCTTAAATACGTATCCACTCACTTTTAATCAGTAGCCCAAAAATAAAGTTTCATGTTTGCTACTTAAAAAATAGCGAACTTCCATACAAACTTTCAACCCCTATTTCACCCCTTAGGGGTAAACTATCCAGAAACGCTTAAATACGTATCCGCTCACTTTTAATCAGTAGCCCAAAAATAAAGTTTCATGTTTGTAACTTCAAAAATGGCGAACTTACTTACAAACTTTCAACCCCTTTTTCATCCCCTTAGGGGTAGAATATCCAGAAACGCTTAAATAGGTGTCTACTCATTTTTAATCAGTAGCCCAAAAATAAAGTTTCATGTATCTAACTTAAAAAAATACGAACTTCCATTCACACTTTCAACCCCTATTTCACCCCCTTAGGGGTAGAATACCCAGAAACGCTCAAATACATCTCTACTCTTTTTAAATCAGTAACACATAAATAAAGTTTCATGTTTCGAACTTCAAACATTACGGACTTCCAGACTAACCCATATACGAAATGTCAACCCCTATTTCACCCCTGAGGTGTAGAATATCCAGAAACGCTTAAATACGTCTTTACTCTTTCTTTAAACATTAGCACATGAGTAAAGTTACATGTTTCTAACTTAAAAAATAACGAACTTCCATACAAACTTTCAACCCCTATTTCACCCCTTAGGGGTATAATATTCAGAAACGCTGAAATACGTATTTACTCATTTTTAATTAGTAGCCCAAAAACAAAGTTTCATGTTGGTAACTTCAAAAATGGCGGACTTCCAGACTAATCTATATGCGAAATGTCAACCCCTATTTCACCCCCTTAGGGGTAGAATATCCAGAAACGCTTTAATACGTATTTACTCTTTTTTAATCATTAGCACATGAGTAAAGTTACATGTTACTAACTTAAAAAATAACGAACTTCCATACAAACTTTCAACCCCTACTTCACCCTCTTAGGGGTAGAATATTCAGAAACGCTGAAATACGTATTTACTCATTTTTAATTAGTAGCCCAAAAACAAAGTTTCATGTTTGCTACTTCAAACATAACGAACTTGCATACAAACTTTCAACCCCTATTCCATCCCCTTAGGGGTAGAATATCTAGAAACGCTTAAATACGTGTTAACTCTATTTTAGTCAGTAGCCCAAAAACAAAGTTTCATGTTTGTAACTTCAAAAATGGCGGACTTCCAGACTAATCTATATGCGAAATGTCAACCCCTATTTCACCCCCTTAGGGGTAGAATATCCAGAAACGCTTGAATACGTATTTACTCTTTTTTAATCATTAGCACATGAGTAAAGTTACATGTTACTAACTTAAAAAATAACGAACTTCCATACAAACTTTCAACCCCTATTTCACCCCTTAGGGGTAGAATATTCAGAAACGCAGAAATACGTATTTACTCATTTTTTATTAGTAGCCCTAAAATAAAGTTTCATGCTTCTAACTTAAAAAATGTCGTACTTCCAGACTAACCTATACGCGAAATGTCAACCCCTATTTCACCCCTTAGGGGTAGAATATTCAAAAACGCTGAAATACGTGTTTAATCATTTTTAATCAGTAGCCCAAAAATAAAGTTTCAGGTCTCTAACTTAAAAAATGACGGACTTCCATACAAACTTTCAACCCTTATTTCACCCCCTTAGGGGTAGAAATTCCAAAATTCCTTTCTTAGTGGGTGTCTACTCAATAAAAGGATCCTACTCACCAAATTTCATAGTCGTAACTATCATAGTTTACGCTTGGCGATGATGAATCAGTCAGTCAGTCAGTCAGTCAGTCAGTCAGGACTTACTATTTTATAAGTATAGATTTACATTCTTCGTTTCCACAGATATCAGGATTTAATAATATCTTAAACTACCTTTTGTCTCCAGCTTCGCCCGCGTGTATGTCAAATATCGCGGTTTTTTTTTCACAGCCCATGATACTTACAAATAATCTAGCTTTCTATTGGTAAAACAATTGTTAAAATCGGTTCAGTAGGTCCAGAGATTACCTCTACCATCTGACAAACTTTAACTCTTTTTAAAATGTTAGTACAAATTGTTCGTACGTAAATCTGTCGAAGAAACCGGTCTTTGGACTAAAACTGATGCAATTTATTTTTATATAGTTTCAACCATTTTACAAACCTCAGAAAGCTTTTTCATCTGATTTGTTTCAAATGAACATAGTGTCCCATTACTTACTTTTTAAATTACTTTTAAAGGTTTCTTTCTTTTAACTTCGCCACGGTACCCTAAATATAACGTCTCCTTCGATACTAATTCAATTTTCCACTCGACTGGCCACACTTAACGAGAACTTCTTAATTCGATGTGCTCGATATTTTTTTATAGTAACTTGTTTACGTAGCAGCCTCTTTTCTCGTTCAACAAGTTCGAACTTCCTTGTTATATTCATTTAATGAGTTGTACTCATTTTTTCGATGAAAATATTTTATTTGTTTATGTTATCGTTGTTGTATATTAATTTTAGTTATAATTTATATTCTGAATTGTTTTATCTCAATTCCAATTCCAAGAAAAGCGTGTTTTTTTACGATATGAGAAATAAATGAACAGAGAGGTACTCCACATCCCTTTCCCCATCCCCCAAAGGTCGGGAACGCACGAGGTGTGGGTGTCCATGGGTGGTTGTAACCGCTTATCATCAGGTGATAGGTGTGCTTGTTTGCCACCTATACCATAAAAAAAATAGGTCAAAAGAGCGAAAGTAAATATCGCTCATGAATGCTGGATCACAGCCTGACCTTTGTCTTTATGTCATTTTTAATATTCAATTATGTAAGAGATGAAAACGTAAAATAATTAACTAAACCAAATTGGACTCATGTCATCAAAAAACCTGTACATAAAAACAAATTCAAGAAGTCTCTGTTTTTGAACAACTTACAAAACTGTTGGCTTTTATATTATTTTAATTTAAATATTTATAAGTTTCAGGTCCACCCGTTCCAGAGATTAGCCGGAACAAACAAACAGAAAGACAACAGATCGACAAACAAAAGTTGTAACCGTGTAAACGTATGCATTTAGTAAAAAGCGGTTATTTTTATATTTCAAATAGACACTCCAATTATATTTATTTGTATGGATACATAAATTGGTGCGAAAACTTAAAACATTAATTTATTTTTACTTAAAGCATTCACTTAATATCTCTGACAGGGTTCAATGATTGAAATGTAAGCAAATTTATTTTATCGCTGATTAACGGAACATATTTTATAACACATAAAAATTTTCTTTTCACAATATCTTTATGGAAAGCAAAATATTAAAATATCACTCACTTCATCAACCTAGGGATAAAAATATGCATATTGTATTTTCTGTTAGTTTTCGACGATAAAAGTAAATATGTACAATACTTTAGCTTTGGATCATTTTGAGCTCTGTTTGATCGAAACTTCGACTTTCAGTGCAAACAGTATGCTCTTTACTTGATGGATACATTTTTAATATTTCATATTTTTTATAGCAGTACACTCTGCTAGTAAAATGTTTATATTTTACACTATCAATAAAAATATGCATACGGAATTCTTCAAACAGCAATAGTTTATTGATATTCAGATATTTTGATACTGAACTGATATCATATTTAGATTGCTTCGTTGGTCTAGTGATCAGCGTAAGCAACTGCAGATCAAGAAGTCTCGGGTTCAATTCCCGGGTCGGACTGCTGTTGGGTTTTTCTTACAATACATTTTTAATAGCAGCCCGGAGTTCGGAAGATGCCTTGTGTGTGTTTTCCGCCCGTGCCTCGGAGAGCACGTTAAGCCGTCGGTCACAATTATCATGAACATCTATGGCAATCGTTATTGGGAAGTCAGTGCACTCAAATATACTGACAACTAGTTCAACCTTCAAATTCAGTTCACCCTTAGGGTTGCGGAGGTCCGATGCCAGGAAAAACTGATATTCAAGTAAAACGGTAGAACTAGTAGCTGACTCCAAATGTTGGAAATAATAAAGTCTAGGAGGATGATGATGAACTGATATCATGGATTTTGGAATGCGAAGAGGTATCCTGAGTCACTAAATCATTAAGAAATCCATTGGTCATTTTCCAGTTGCCAGGTTTCAAGCGGATCGAGTATCACATTCTTCTACATCTGACAACTGATATAGTCTCATCTTAGCTGAGACTAGATGAGACCGACAACCGAATATTTCTGTTTTAAACATTAGCGGAAATAGTATAAAATAATAAAATAATAATAATCTTGTACTATTTTATAAAAGAACTAGCTGTACTCCGCGGTGTTACCGGCGGTTATTGTCGTACCGCGGGCAACGACCGCAAACTAGTCTAAAAAGAAGCCTAAGTTACTAAGGAGTAACTTAGGTTTCTTTTTTTAGACTTTCACTGGCAGATAGTCGATAAGCTAAGGAGTTTATCGGCTATCTGCCAGTGAAAGTCCAGTTAAAATCGGTCCAGAAGTTCCAGACGTTACCCGGAACAAACAGACAGATAGAGAGACAAAAATTCAAAAAAAAAATGTTACATGTATCGTGTATGCATTTAATAAAAATCAGTTATTTAAATATTATAAACAGACACTCCAATTTCATTTATTTGTATCAATTTTAGATATAAGGATTAATTTCATATTTTTTTGTCACCGCATTCTAATTGAAAAGTATTTTTTTACTTGTATTACTATAGCTTAGCTAAATTCTTAATAGAATAGAGTAGAATAGAATCTCTTTATTTGCACACCATATTACAGAGTTAAATAAGTACATAATACACAAAATGTCCGAAGTGTAGTGTACAAATGGCGGCCTTATTGCCAAAAGCAATCTCTTCCAGGCAACCTTAGGATAGATCAAATGTTTCTGAAGTTCTTAAGTTTACTTTTATTCAACTAAATATTTATCTAGTGTGCGATTTGTGTATTTTGCACCAATGTAGTTTTCGTGTCTGTACCTTTTTAATTTTTCAATGTATAGTACATAATCGTTTTGGTAGGTTTCAGTGAAAGTAGCTATGGATACCTACTTAAAGTTAACTTGAATTCATACATTATATTACATTATAGTGTCGATAAACATGCAATAACCGTGTCACAGGCGACATCCAACATTGCGTGCAGCTTGTTTCTTTGCGTCGGTATGCCAGCTCCTGAATTAACATGCGATGTGCGTTTCTGCCTGCTCTTTTTATTATTTACTTAAAATACATATTAAATTTTAAATTTAGTTTATTATAAAAACTATGTGCGTGGAATAATTCATTAAAATATAGATTAAAATATTATGTTAGTTAGAGAGAAAAGTGAGGGAAGAGAATAAGCGAACAGGTAAGGTTTACTATTGATATCCTATGTAGAAGCTGGATTGTTTTGTTGTTGGATTGTTGTGACGGAAGCTTAGTGTTATTGAGTTTTTCCGATTCCATAAATACTTAATAACAGCTCGGAGTTTGGAAGTTGGGGTCTGAACCCCCGTGCCTCGGAGAGCACGTTAAGCTGTCGGTCCTGCGCCTGATCTCTCCCCGATAGTGTCGGTTAACCGTCCCATCGGATTATGAGAGTGAGGGAACAGAGAGTGCACCTGTGTTTGCGCACACACTTGTGCACTATAATATCTCCTGCGTAGTTGGTTGGTCTCTGTTGAGACTGGCCGCCGTGGCCGTATTCGGCTAGGAGAACCAAAAAAAAAAAGAAGCTGGATAAGAGAGCATGTAAACTGAATTTTACTAGACTACTTCATCTACATCTTGACACGGGTGCGTGGCAGCTCCAGCGCTATTCTGCGTGCGCTGACAGATGGTACTCTGCATTGATGGCACATTGGATAGGCCTACATGCAACGCCTCATTTTTGAAAACCTATATCTGTATTTTATTAACACTAGGTTAAGATGATTGTTATTTACAAATATTGATGAAGTCCGAAATAAATGACATTATTATTACGCCTATTATAAGTGGTGCAAAAACTGCTAGATGATTTTATTGCGCTGTTCTTTGAACTATCGACAATCAACTTCTTCATCTGTTTTGCCTTTTCCTTTTTCATTTGGGGTCTGCCCCTTCTTATTTTAAGGCGCCTTGACAGTCGGTCTTGGGTTGTCTGTTCCTCTACCACTTCTTGTCCACCACGTAGCCTGTGTTTCATGTCCATACCAACGCATACAGCTTTCCGCCATTTCTTCTACAATGGCTGTGAATTTAAATGACCCTCTGATATAATCATTGCTCACCTTATCATTTTGTTACCCCAGCAGCCCATCGCAGCATTTTTAATTCATTAGTGTGCATCTTCTGTTCATGCTGTTTCTTTGTGGCCCTGCACTCTGCTCCATACATCATAGCCAAGGCCTATCCGCAGATTTGTAAACTTCCCATTAAGTTTTATAGGCATTTTGGGATTACGCAGTACTCCAGAGAGCGAGTTCTACATTTAAGCTGGATAGCCAACTAATCAACAATCACTTTAATTCAACAATCTTCATTATTCGTTAGCAATAAAAACTGCCGAAAATTATACTCTGATGACCTAAGATATGACATGATATAAGAAATATATTAAAAGACCAGATTTTGCGCGTGGCTCTGCCCACGTGTTTGTCTGTTATTGCAGCAAAGAGTAGCCGATGTCTTTTCTCAATAATCAAAGTATCTTCATGCCAAATTTCATTGAAATCGGTGCAGCGGTTTGTCCTTGAAAGCAGGGTAGACAGACAGATAGACAGAGTTACTTTCGCATTTATAATATATAGGTAATAGGTTTAGATATGGATGGGATAAAGTTCCGAGTACAGGCACTTTGGTAGTAGATAAAGGATCACTGGATCATAATCAATATGTACTGTGCGTCACTCTCAAAGTCTGTTCAGAAGGTTTTCTTAGAATACGTGCGTAAAGATTGCTTGACTGCGCAAAGATTTTATTTTCTTCTGCTTTTACACCGTAAAGATGTTACATATTCTTTGTGTACTATGTCTATGAATTCGATCACAAAAGTAAAAAAAATAAAAAAAATATATTTCAAAATCGTTCAATATAATAACTTTTCCTCCATTATACGAATTTAGATTTCCCTATTTGCAATAAAATTCTGGTAGCAGTAGAAAATAATATAATTAATGAATCGGGAAAATATATTTTCTATTTGGTACTTAAATCATCCTAATTGGTACAAAATAAATACAGGATGTAGGATCAGAATTTGACGAAAGAACTTATTTATCATGTAAATATTTCAGTTTAGTTTATTACATATGATACCTACAAATCAAAACTAACCAACAAAAAAAGATCTCAAGGTAGTAGAGCCACGCTGATTTCAGCACGAACGGGCCGGCTCGACCGGGGCGGTACTACCCTCGCACAGAAAATCAACGTAAAATGACAGCGATCATGCTGTCGTGTTTCGTTGGTGAGTGCGAGACCGGAGGCCCAATGATGCAGCAGCATCACTAGCCCGCCATGGTGTGGGTCACCATGCTGCATTGTTGCATTGTCTGCATTCGCAGTATAGTGACCACCACTTTTGGATTCTACTCATGCTTTCCATCAGGCAGAGTAGAGTCATTATGGCAGGGTCAAACATAAAAAAAAAAAAAAAAAAAGATCAATTTATTCTACCCTGGTATATTCCAGGAGGTGTTTGGCAATAAGTACAGTCTGCATGCCGAGCTGAACGCTTGCAATATACTCTGTTTTCATTGGAAAACTCTACATGACGATAGCATCGCATAGCGCTTAATAATGTTAGCTATCTACAGCTTAAAATTTTCATTATGCTTCAAGTATCCGAGCTTTCTACCTAACTTTTTGCATTCACAACAGAAGGTGTCTAAGATTAAAGTGTACGATGCAGAAACTGTTCTGCATACACGCTTTATACGCAGCATTACTCATTGGTAAAACGACTTTGAAGTAGAATAGAAATAGGTTAAGTATATGAGAGCATTTTAAAATATTAGACACGTACACTTTGTGAATATTTTGCAGGCTAATCTAAGTCTAGCGAGGAAATTGAGATGATTAAACTTCTGCTTAATTTGGTTAGATTAACTAGGTAGAAGTTAAGTTTAGCTTTTTTTGTGTTTTAATGGTATTGGGGAAAAAGGAGCTAACAGTGAATTATCACACCATTAACGCCTATTAGTCAAGAGTTCCAAATTCGTTGTCGCCTTGAAATTTCCCTTCCTACAGAACTAGAGAAATAGAGGGTTTGTAACTCCGACAACCTCACACAATGAAAAAAAAAACAAAAGAATTGCTCAATGGCTATTTTCTGTGAGACTGTATATTACTTACGTCAAACGAGTGTCTTTTTTCGATATATAAATAGAAGTTAAGTGACTAATTAACAAAGACTTTTCGATTAATAAATAAAATATTATCTATTTGTTTATTTATACAAAAATTAATGTAAATAGCATAGATAAATAAAAGATGCTCCTGTATTTCATTCCCCTTATATTAACTTACGTGGTTCGATATCCGTGGTAGGTATATACCGGCATGATCCGAGTAAGGGTTATGGATTACAAGGTGTAAGCTCACCGCTATCTCGTATAAGCAAATATGAGACTCTATTCAATTCCGACCCTTTGCTATTCCAGTCTTAGCTCAGCAGCTAAACTTTAGTCTTAAGGAAGCAAGATCTCTTGATAGTTTTCGATTGAAACACCCTGGTATACAAAGTGTTTGTTTCAAATTTCATAGAAAGTTGCGGTTTACTTTCTGTTGGAAACATTTTTGATTAGTATATAGGTGCATATTCTTTTTAATGATGATGATACTTATTTTAGTAAGTACATCTTTTGCAGATATTTTTACACGTCGGACTTTTATATATAACTAGCCGACTATATCCTGTTGCCCGTAGCGTGATAATTTTCCCCCGTTTTTGTAACATTCTTCATTGTTGCTCCACTTCTGTAGGTTTTGCGTGATGATATATAGCCTTCCTCGGTAAATGGGCTTTCTAACACTGAAATAATTTTTCAAATCGGACCAGCGGTTCCTGAGATTAGCGTGTTCAAGCAAACAAACAAACAAACTCTTCAGCTTTATATATTAGTATAGATATAGATACGTACCTATATTTATTTTATTAACGTTTAATTATTTTTATTTTATATAAATGCTACCAAAATAACTCTAATCTAAATGATAGAAAACGCGAATATAATCCAAGATGTTGATGAAAAGTTTTTTCACATCCCGCATAAGGACCCTGGATAATAATAGCAGAGAAACACGAGTTTAGTGACATCCAGGTTTTGGCTGATTGGCAGAGGAAGGTAAAGCCGAATCTTTTAGTTCAAAAGTGAATGTATACTAAAGCGGTGATTTCCAGTACCAGCATATGTTGTTGTTTATACGTTTATAAGTAGAACGGTAGCTGTTTGACCTATATTAAAACTGCTTCTTAAACAAAAACAAACAATAGAAAAAACAAAGCCAGTCGCGTGTCAACCAAATATAAATCTAACATATTACGATACGGTGTAAAAGATGATATTTAGGGGCATTTCACACTTGACACGCACTGAGCCAACTAAATCTATAAGTTCTATAACACACATTTATACGCATATGTTGAACAAATATTGTAAGGAATACACAACCAGCCAGTTTTTTATCGATACTCTTATTGTCGATGGTTTCAAACATTGTACCTTTCTCATAAACTTTTAAAAGACGCGTCACTGAGTTCAGTTACTTTTAAGAGTAGTATTTTACATTTACAGATAACATAAAGAGTTTGCTAAGCGGATTCATAAGCGATGAATTTAATAACTTCTATAAAATATTTAAAAAAATAATAATCAAAAACCTGCGTCGGCTTTTGACGTCGATTAATGTAATCAATACTTATTAGATCTAATAATAGGTATTTACCTATGAAACTGCCGTTTTGTATGCAATAAGTGAAAGTACTTATTTTTTTCAAACTTTTTTATTTCTGTTATTCGAAGTAATCACCAATGCAATCGACGCACCTTTACCAACGCATTGGCAGTTTATTGATGCCCTTCTTGTAAGCATCAGCTGGACGGGAGGCAACAAACTCTTCAAAGGCATTTTGTATTGCCTCTCGGGAATAGAATTTTTTACTCACTAAAAAGTTGTCTAAATTTTGGAAAAAGTAATAGTCGGTAGGTGCAAGGTCTGGTGAGTATGGCGAATGAGGGAGAGCTTCCAACCCCAGCTCTTGCAACGCACAAGCTGTGACCAATAGTGACGCGTTTTATTCTTTTGAATTTCCCTTCCTTTATTTTCCATTTTATATTTAACTAGCTGACCCACGCAACGTCGTTTGCGCCTTATATTGCCCGTAGCGTGAAAATTTCCCCCGTTTTTGAAACATTATTCATTGTTGCTCCGCTCCTATTAGTAGTAGCGTGATGATATATACCCTATAGCCGTCCTCGATAAATGGACTATCTAACACCGAAAGAATTTTTCAAATCGGACCAGCGGTTCCTGAGATTAGCGTGTTCAAACAAACAAACAAACAAACAAACAAACTCTTCAGCTTTATATATTAGTATAGATATTTTCTGGGTTTAAATAATCACTAAATAAAAAAATACCTTTTATGTATATTGTAAAGACAATAAAGAATCTAGAAAAAATATTTCATTCCTAAGGCTGTCAGGTTACCGGAAACCCCTCCAATTTTGAAGGAAAGAACTCTAAGAATGACAACGTTCTCGTGACTCTTGAGTTGCCATAGGTGACGGTGGCACTTACCACCAGATGGCCAAACTGCTTGTTTGCTCCCCATAACATAAACTAAACAGTACTAAAGATCGTTGAAACTCTATACGCTGAAAGTGAAAGAGGTGATCACTCTAAAAATAAGCCGTCAGCACAGTCATGTCCCGTGTATTTTTATCATTTCCGCCCCTTTCAACTGCTAATCTAACATTTCATGAATATTTCCTTTTCAATTTTGAAATTGAAACCCAAGAACGGAACCCTCTTATTGAATCCGTCACGCACTGTAACATACAAATATTTTAGAGGGTAAATAACCCCTAATATTGACCGATCCCGTCATTCCTGTGCCTAATTTATTGAATAAATTATAAATATAGGCTCATGTTGTTTTAAACTTTAAAGGGTATTGCGAAAATTACTGAGTGGCTGCCGGGCAGGTTGACGAACTGACATGAAATGTAATTTAGGTAATGGTCAATCCTTCAGTTGTTAGTGGCAAATATTTAGAGGTACTTGAACTTTTGTTATTAAAACTGTTGTAATATTACTAATTATAACAGCGAGAAATAATATTCAGAATCATTAATTTAATATTGTTTTTTGTCTAGTTGTCTTGAGGTACAAAATAAATATACTCTTTTGTTAGAAAGAAAATACAGATAATATAGAAAATTTGAGTAAACAGTATTATAATATATAATATTCATACGATTTTCTTAAATTAAGATATATTTATGTTGGCTTAGCAGTATTTTGGTTATTATTCAATAATGGCATTTAATTGAAAATATATAAAAACTACGTTCTAAGTGCTATATTGTTACATGGAAACAAGTATGTAGAAAATCATCGTTACACAATATTCTTTGCTTTTCGTAATATCCTTGATTTATATTTCACGGTGGTGATTACTGCATTAAATTTAATAACCGTAAAATAACCAAAAATATTTTAAAATTCCCCGAACAACGAGTCCGTTTAATTATTTCCACGGGCAGATTTATGTACCGTTAAGTGTCAACGTCAATATGGATGGCGACGGGCTGGAAAATAACTTGCAATTTATTCGGCCCGAACTAGTATGCCTATTCTATGCGCCCGTCAAAATCGGCGATGTGGTAAAAATGTATGGATATCGTGAGTGAACGTTGCCTGACAGTTTATCTTTGTCTGGTGAATGGTAATCGAGAGTTTTTTGATAAGGCTTTTGTTGGATTATTCGGTGTTTATGTATGAGGTTTTTTTTTCATAGAATCTCTACTAATACTTTAAGCTGAAGAGTTTGTTTGTTTGAACACGTTTATCTCAGGAACCGCTGGTCCAATTTAAAATAATATTTCAGTGTTGGATAGTACATTTATCGAGGAAGGCTATAGGCTATATATCATTACGCCAAGACCAAATAGAAGCGGAGCACCAATGAAAAATGTTTCAAAAACTGGGGAAAATTATCACACTACGGGCAATAGGAGACGCAAACGAGGTTGCGTGGGTCAGCTAGTAGACAATAAACAAGCAACATGTCCATCGCTTCTCTTAAACTTGCTTATCATCATCATCGAATATCAACAACAACCTTTGACAGTCCACTACTGAATACAGACCTGTCCTTAGAAAAAAAGTAACCGTACTCAATCGGCTGAATACAATGAAAGAAACGCTTTACAGCGCTTTTCTCTGGGACCGTTGTAGTACTGTGATCGAGTCGGTCTTTATATATCGATGTAGGTCTCTCTCATGATAAAACAAAAACATACGTATTTACGAGAATGTAACTAAATATATTTTACAGATATTTATCCGAGTTTCAAATCCAGTACAGAATCGTTAGATTATAAATACAAAATAATGACTTACATTACATTCAAGAAATTTGTATGTTTGTATGTAAAAACTCATCACTTTCTTAAACAAAATAACAATCAAAAAAATAAATTAGTGATTGCCAAACAACGCAATGCTATGCACAACAAAAATAATTATTTCTGTATTGCGATACAAACTACAAATAGGTTACCCAATTGCCTCGTATGTCTTAACTTAAATCAGTTTAAACGTAAATTATTCGGCTTACCTTTAAGTAAAATACATATTTAGATTTTGCATAGAACTTGGCACTCATTTAGATCTCCATTCTTTTTGCGGCGAAGCCCACAGCCAAGCATAGCTTTGGTATTGAACTTGGCTCTCCTTTTCTACATTTATGTTTTTCGTGGGATAAATATTTCTCTCTTTCAAAGCCAGTAATATATATGTTAAAATTGTCACTACCATATTACACCACTAAATGAATTTATATCATTTTTCCTGTGTACCTAACCTTTATACCCTGATGACGATGTACAATCGTAATCAGGGTATAGAATTTAAAAATAAAATCCCTACTTAATTTTACTTCATTAGTCAAATGCGTAAAAGCGGTAACTTAGTTATTTGAAAATCCTTTTAGACAGATTTTTCACAAAAAATGTGACTACTTTTGCATTTTAAATTTGAATTCGAAACTAGAATTGGAAATCTAATTTTAAAATTAAAAGTACTGTGATTTGAGTGGTAATAGTTCCTCTTGAAAGTTGGTAACTTTTAACTAATTCGCCTCGTTAATCAACCGTTTAAGCTCAGCTTAAGCCATAGTTTGAAATTACTCAAAGTTTGATCTACTCGCGGAAAGAGATTTTTAATTTGAAAGATATTAGTATTGTACTTTGTAGTATTAACGCTGGTGGAAAAGGAGGATCCGTTATTAATTTACTTAAATATATTTTGTAATAGTGATTACATCTCTATGATAAAATGGTACATACTTCATCATTGTTTATCTGTTTATAAACATTAGGATTATAATTTATTAATATTAGACAACAAAATTTAATATTATCGTAAGCTATGAACAAAACATAATTGTTCAAAATATTAATAAACTTCGTGTCCATCAATGTAAGCCTTGAACAAGACTGGAGAAATTTGCAAGAGAAACTAATTAAGTGAAAATGTTTCGCAGCGGATAATTTAAATAGCTCGTCTGCTGAAATATTTTACTGTGTTGATTTAATAGAGTATGTTGGTTCCGTTTATGGTCGCCAATTTCTTTCTCTAGGACTACGCACATGCTTTCTCTAAGGGTTCGTATCAGAAATGTGGCGACCCCGCAATGAACCAAGGCCATTGACAAGTCCCACAGGAATAGCAAGCTGCAGTGGTAGGGGGCTGGCCATATTAGCCACAGAATCGATAACCGTTCGGGTAAACGTGTTTTTGTGTGAATACTACGTCTGGGCAAACGTAGTGTAGGACGTCCACAGGCCAGGTGGAGTGATGATTTCCGCAAGATGGCTGTCAGGAGCTGCATGTGAGAAGCTGAATGTAAAATATTCTATAATTATATTTAAATGGAAGACTGGAAGGATTCTTCGCTTTGAAAAAAGAATTGACAAAAAAACAAAAATGACTTTTTTTATCTTAACTTTAGGTTTTTTTAAGTATTCCACGTAATCAAATAGTGTTGGTAGCTTTCAAAATACAATTCTCTCAGTTTTGTAAATATACAAAAATTCTGCGATTATGTCAAGTATTAAAACGTAGTTTAACAAATACTAGCCATTTTATTCTTCTTCGTGACTATGAATTTGAAATTCTGTATTTTATAGCCTCTAGAGGATGTATTATGTTTGCTTTAAAAAGTTTTATATTTGGAATCGCGTGTATTGTAATAAAAGAAGACTGTAAAATATGATAAGCATAGTGCAGTAATTATCAAGGGAATAAGGGGCTTCAGTATGTATAGACTAATAATAATAAATTAATACAAAGCACTAAACTAAAAGTAAAATAAATTGTACGATGTAGTTAAAATGTATACAATTTTGTTAAAGTTTTGATTTCATTACTTTGACGGTAAATACGTATCTATTCATAGGTTTATGGGGTCTCTTCTCTCTAGACATGTTTACGGAATAGTCCCGAAACGTCAAATTTGTTCTTATTCTTCTTCTTTTGATGAAATGGCAACCAGCTGGATCTCTGGAATCAGCTATTTCTGCCAAATCAAAAGCAGCTATGTCAAATGTTTAAAGTCTTCAAAGCTTATGTCTTCTATTCTCTCTAAGTCTTCGTCGTGATGATTTTATCATTCATGATAAAATATAAAAAAATGTGGATGAGATGAAATGGGGATCGTCTTCCGAAAAAACAAAAAACGATCTCCGTCAAATTTGTTATTTGATCGGAGTATGAATGACAGTTAATTTCTTAGTAAGCAATGTATGGTGCAATAACCATTCGCTATAGTGCGTTTTATCAAATAGTTCCTTTGCAGTCATGTTGGCATCAGGTTGGCATAGTAAGAAAACAAAGTAAGATGGATGAATACATTTTTCAGGAAAATATTAAAAGTTTAAATTGTGTCAATCGAACTTAAAAATATCTCCTTTATGTAATGCAAGGTAATGCAATAATAAAAGAACTATTCTATGAAACGCACTATACTAATCAATCCTTTTGTTAAATGAGATCGGTGAAGAATCACTTTAACCATAAGATTAGACCACGATGTTATAGGGCATGTATTATTATTATTATAAGAATAATTTTCTATTATATTACATGAGTGAAGAAATAACTCTCACATAGTTGAGATGAAATAGAGAAAAACATGAATCTAATAAAATTGTATATTATTATACCCAGGCATTTACGCACTCATCCTATATATCATATATATTTATATATTATATTTCTACATGTATCTGAAAATAGTTTAAAAGCAACCACATCACAAGTTTAATTTTTGTAATAATGAGCCTAAAAAGCCAGGGAGAAAGAGAGAGTCAATCTGTTTTTAATTTGTCAGATAATTTAAACTTACATCAACTAATCCATGTGATTACCATCCTCGAGAAAAATAAAATTCTACTTTTGTAGCATATGCGAGAAATCATAGCAAAGTTAGAAGTTTATCAATAAATAGTTTAAACGGCTTGTAAAAATGAAGAAATGAAAAAAATATATACAATATCTACACACATCATTTTTAGAATAAAAAAAAAAACGCCACAATACCATTCAAACACTAAACGTGACCTACTTATTGATCGAAAATACTCACATAAATATGGCTGCGAAAACCGCAACATGAAGTGACAGACGATACTAACAGGAAAGTGATTAATTAAAGCTTTATTGTTAACACATGGTTCCCACAACAAAGCACCGTGCACCTACCGATTTGTTAGCTGTCACTTTAACGGGTTTTTTTTCTATAGTTAAATGTACCAAATTGTGCCAGTGATTGGATAAAAAATGGTCCGTGTCAGCCTTTTAACTATTTTGCGAAAAAGTAAAAACAGTCATTATAATATGTAGTGCAAATCAAGTATTAGTACAGTATGGGCTTAAAATAATTCATGTTATTTTAAAGTCCCATTCCTGGAAAGGAGAAAATGAACTTTTGTACATAAAAATATTTTTCCAAAATCATTGGATGCTGTAAAATTTACAATTTTTATTTCAATGTAATTGAAAGACAGGACTTAAAACTATTACGGAATTTTAGAATTAATTAAATGTAGTGGAAAGCGAAGTCTTACAGTGCAAGTAATTTTTATTATTTTTTTCATTAAGAGTTCGAAATGTCCGTAGTGTACAGAGAAAAATATTTCTTTAAAAGCCTTTCATACCGAGATAAAAGTAGTCATACAACTATTTCAGGAAATCTTTGCCTTCTAAAAGACAAAATAGAGTACTTCAGACGAAACTTGTAATTACAAATTCTCTTGACGTACATCTTGTAGAGAGAGGAGAAAATATATATAAAGAGTCAACAATTGCTTGAAATATTCCCTACATCACATTTTTTTTATAAAATAATTATTTATTGACTATCAGTCTATTGCTTGTATGTATTGAGTTACCTTTATTAACTGCTCTATATTTTTTTAGTAACAAACCATTAAACTTCAAATCATATTTGTTTATTCCAAACATAAACAGAATATTTAATATACATGATTAATGTCCATTAAAACAATTAATGTTTTAACTGTGAAGATTTTATCAGTAAATCACCTTTGAATAGATACACGATTGAATAAACATTACTAATTCAAATGAAATTTAGGTTAGTCAATTTTGTGTCAACTAAAATGTGTTTCTTGTGACTAAAGTTTGTGTTCCTGTGATCAGAATGGGTTTCAATTATCGTTAATCTACTTAGTTCATGTACTCAGTTTCAACAAAAGCTGGGTACAGTTTGGAAGGGTAGACTTAGAAGTATTACAATACACATGAACGAGATTTGGATAGATTGTTTGTATTAACTTTTGTCTGTAACTAATTTTCTTCTAAATGTTGTTAAGTCATGATTTAATGTATTATAGTACATAGTCCCAGAGACCCATTTTTTTTCATATAAAATGATTTAATATCAGTATTTATAGTTTTATTGATTCCACTATGTTGCCAAATGCTGACTTTATATAATGGAATATCTATCTTTATATATATAATTCTTCTGTGAGTGTGTATGTCACTGAACTACTCTCAAACGACTGGACCGATTTTGATGAAATGTTTTGTGTGTGTTCAAGGGGATCGGGGAATGGTTTAGATTCACAATTTTATCCGCTGTACAATGTTTTTTTAATTAATTTTTAATGTATTAGTAGTTATGGCAAAACGACGTTTGCCGGGACAGCTAGTAGGTATAAATGGTAAAATTATAACAGGTCGATATTTGTATATTAAAGCAATTGAAGAAAAAAGAATAAAGGGGGTCTTCATAACAGAAAAAAAACTCAAAACAGCACTTTTTGATTTTATCTCAGTTTGTTAATTTGTGTGTTTTTGTGCGTCAATTTCAGAAGTGGCTTAACCTGGTTTTCTCTCATACATTGTAGTAAACTTCACTTTTCTTTTTTATTTTACTTAAAACATTTGAAAATTGGAAGTTATTTCAATTTTAAAAACCCCTACTCGAGAAAGACTATAAGGTTTTCTAATTATTGACTATATAAAAATCTATACGAAAATTGACAATTCCGAAAGCGACAAGATAAAACACGATTTATCTCACATCATAGAGCCATTTCAACTGACACTGCACTAATATTAAGGCAAAAATTCCGTTTGCTTTTTGAGGGACCACTTTGTTTTTCTTTTACCAAAGTCTATTTTCAGGGCATTTGAACATCTTAACACCAGTAACCGGTTCATAATATACTTGTATCAAAATACCAAAGCAATAATTTCACAGAAAAAATTAAAATAGTGACAGAATTTTAGGACTCAATGTCTGTTGAGTATAATAACTATTCTGTATTCCGTTTACATCATTAATCCAGGAAGAGCCGCTAAGGGAGTATAGTAGCTTTATTATGTGTGCGGTGCACTTCACAATGAATGTTCACATTCGAGATTCAGATTCTAGAACTAAAGTACTTTCCGATTAATCTTTTAAATGAGTTTTTCAGAGAAAGGGATACTAAAATGTTATTTTAAAATATTTTTGAAAATATTATGTTGTAACACACAACGCCATCGAGTCCTAATCTAACGGTTTTGTATTAATATGGTTATTGAATTAGACAAATTATTCTCCGTTCTGTGTAAAGCGATAGGTTAGTAAAGTATTAGGGCCATAACATATTTCATATTTGTAAGTACGTTATATCTCCACGTAGTAATGACCTTCACTTAAATACTTTACTAATCCCACATATTGTGCGTACATGTACAATATGTCGGAATTTATGTGATTTTCCAATATGTACCATGAATAAACTTATAAATGTTAGTAAACACACTATATGTGTTTCAGCGCAGGAAATCTAACCCAAACTCAAACGTCAACTTTGTTAAAGACAGCAGTAAGCTGTATAGCGTTTATCTGTTAGTGATGAGGGTTCCTAAAACTTCAAAAGACGAGGGGTTACGGTTGGTAACTCGCAAGTAACGTTAGAGTTATAAGTGTTTATGAACAGCGGGAACTTCTTTACATTAGAGGTATATGGTTTATGTACCGTTTAGGTAGATAAGGAACACATAATTAACGTATTTATCTAGATTTACTAACAATGGATATCTCCATTAACTAAAAGCTAACTGTTCAATTTGCTAAGGAATTTATAAGAATACTAGCTGTCCCGGCAAACGTCGTTTTGCCATAACTACTAATAAGTTAAAAATTAATTAAAAAAACATTGTCCAGCGGACAAAATTGTGAATCTAAACCATTCCCAGATCCCCTTGAACACACACAAAAAATTTCATCAAAATCGGTCCAGTCGTTTGAGAGAAGTTCAGTGACATACACACTCACAGAAGAATTATATATATAAAGATTTTTAAAATGTTTTTGTGTATTTTTTTTTAATATTACTGTTTTTAAGTTTACAAACAAAAGTTATTATAGCTTTATTCTCTATTTCAGTTTGTAAAACAAAATTTAACACTTCTTATCTTTAGAAGAATGACAAACCAGGTACAAGACGGCCTAGCCTTTTTGCAAAAGCAGAAAATTTGGTGATATCTCATTTCTGTTTATAGAAATCCCTCTAACGGAGTAGGTTAGAAAAGTCCAAGATCTTTCACCTCATTTTATAAAAAAACTTTATATATACGTCAAATTTGACAGAGAGGTTATAAACATAGATCAGACACATCGGCTAATAATGAATTCCCTGACAGAATCCGATTACACAAAGTAAACGCTCTTGGATATTTGTAGAAAAGATCTCAAATTTATTTTAGACTAGCTGAACCCCGCGGTGCTACCCGCGGTTTTGCGGGACAAGGTTAGAATAGAATAGAATAGAATATACTTTATTGTACACCAATTAAAAATTGTTACACTTATAAAATTCAAGAAGATGTGTACAATGGGCGGCCTTATTGCCAAAAGCAATCTCTTCCGGGCAACCTTTGGATGGATATATTGACTGTAGAAAGAAATAAACGGAATAAAGGGTAGTGTAGGTGTGTTCAAGCTATGATGGTGTTCAGCTATAAAATACATACATAAACATACATACATACACATATACACAAACGCATACACAATACAAATAAACACAATACATATCCATATATAGACAGCATTTAGTCATGTACAGCCACTGAGATTAGGATTATGTCTCCAAGTAATGATCTTTAACCATATTTTTAAATGCCATCAGTGTTTGGGCCATCAAGGTTAGTCTAAAAAGTAGCCTTAGTTACTCCCTGGATCATCAGCTACTTATCAGTGAAAGTCCCGTCAAAATCAGTCCAGCTGTTCCAGAGATTACCCGGAACAAACAGACAGACAGACAGACAGAAAAAAATTTTTTTAACTACATTTTTGGTATATGTAGCGTGTATTCATACATTTGCATTTAGTAAAAATCAGTTATTTTAATATTACAAACTGACACTCCAACTTTTTTATTTGTATAGATGTTATGTTATCCATCAGCTTATCGTTAAATTAATAATGGTTGCAACAAGTGCTTTATCCAAATAGATTTACTCAAAACGTCATAGTTTTGGTGTTCATTTGTTATTGATAGAGTTGATATAATAATTATTTTTAATATTTTTCGGTAAAAATGGGTATAACTGACAATTGGGCCACTTGAAAGTAAGTGCCTAGTGTTATTTTTACTTGCAAATCGAGAGTGACACGGATGGCGTAGGGGTTGAAACTGTCGCCACGCTGTTTTCTGCGCTGAGTATTGCGAATTGTTGTTCCGAGTCAAGGTATTCTTTGTCTCCGTTTCTTGTATGTTTGTAAAGTCTCATTCTACACAGGATTTATTCCTAAATCAGGAGTTGTTTTTTTAAATAAGGAGTTATTGTAGTTTTTAAGTTTAAGTTTCCCCCAAGATCAATGAGAAAAGGTAGGGTTAGCTCAATCATTCGGTGAAAAGCAACAATCATACTTTAAAAGTGTTTAACACAAACAAAATACTTGATTATACTTATATAATTGCCAGTTTCTGGGACATAAGCTTGTAATCCTGTTGTAATCCCTCAGTCGTGTAACAGTATTGCTGAGCTTTGTTGTTCGCCGTCCAAATCTAACTAAAGCTCAGTCAGATCTCTCTGTAGCTTACTCGCTCCTAGTTTGATCAACTGTGACTAATTAGTCTACTTTGGTTTTTAGGGTTCCGTACCTCAAAAGACAAAAACAGAACCCTTATAGGATCACTCTGTTGACCGTCTGTCTGTCAAGACTCTTTTTCTCAGGAACCCGTGAAGGTATCAAGATGAAATTCATATCAAATGCTATAGTCTACTGTTCCTTCAAGCTGTGAAAAAAATCAAACTTCTAAGCCGACGCAATCAAAAGATACAGCCGCTTATGCTGCAAAACTTTCGACACTTGCAAGGGAATCAAAACCTACAGGTACTTCCTGTGAACTTAGAATCTTATACATATCTTATGTAACGTCATATAGAACAGATAAAGGAAACATTGCAAAAAGCATAAATTTTACTTTCACACCTTCGGTGCGCTAGTCTGACTCGCGCTTAACCGGTTTTTTTTAATACGAGCAAATTCAACGTTATAACATATGTGTATTTGTACGTTGCTAACCTTTCAAAACAATAGTTCCCTAATCGGTAGATCAACAGGCCCATCAAGTACAGACGATAGAACGCTATTTGCTACCATTTGTGCCTCTTTCACATCATCAGTCTTTTTATTTGCACTCATCAATTACTAATACTTTGATAAAGCTCTTACTCACTATGGATACCACTGATCTAGTCAGTATATTATGTCTTTCGAAACCTACTTACTCACCCACTCACAGAAAACTATTTTTAAATAAGGAATTCTCAGAATCTAATCATCATCATCATCAACAGGCTTTATCAGTCCACTGCAGGACATTAGCCTCTTCTTAGAAAGAAAGTTCTGCCTACTATACCACGATGGCAAGACAGGTTGGTATAGAGTTTGTTTTAAGTTTTCCTTCTCTTAGCAGTGGTGTTCTCCTGCGTAATTTGCACCCTTGGTCGCCTCATACGACACCTATAGGATGAGTAGGGGTGGTGACACTCTGTTTTCTTGATCCGTCTCTATGCGGACGCTAAAGAGACTCTAACTTGAACTTAAGATCCCATCATCTTCCTAGCCTTTATTATTCCCAAGACTTGGGGTCGGCTACTAGTTCAACCGGTTTTATCTGAATATCAGTTTTTACACGGAGCGACCGGCATCGAACCTCCGCAACCCTGAGGGTGAACTGAACTCGAAAATTGAACTAGTTGTCAGTATATTTGAGGGCACTGACTTCCCAATAACTTTTGCCATTGATGTTCATGACAACCGGGACCGACGGCTTAACGAGCTCCACCGCCATCTTCCATACTCCAGGCTGCTATTAAGAATTTCTATTAAACAACAGCAGTCCGACCCGGGAATCGAATCCGAAACCTCTTGATCAGCAGTCTTTTACGCAAACCACTAGACCAACAGTAGAGAATCTAATCTTATAATTATAATATACCTACACAAATAACCCTAATAATTAGTTTGATTGTTGAATCATCCTTGACTTTTCTCCGAAGATCTAAGTATAAACCACTTGAAAATAATTTCACTAATTAAAGTTCACGTATTTCCCGGCTAGAACTCATAATAATTATAAGGCATGTGATCAATTTACTCGGCACTTGAACTCGTGTAATGAGCTACTTATGTTCTCCATTTTCATAATTAATTGCCTCCTGATAAATTATTCAGTATGAAAAGCCGAAGGTATTACTAAACGACGTATTCTGTTACGATCGATGTGGGTAGAAGAACAACATATTATTATAATGAGATACATCATAATTAAGAGTAAGAGAATACATAAAAAAACACAATTAAATTAAATCAAAATTGTGTTTTAATACACTTAATTATGTGTCCTTAAGCGAGAACATCTGCCGACAAACTATGTAACAATTTGGCAGACTTAAGCATGTCAAATGTGTTGATGATTTTGAATAAATAAATTATAAATTACACACACAAAATAGACAATCGACAATTTTTTGGTTTAGGTGTTGGGTTATCTAAGCAAAATAAAATCTATAACTTAGAATAATGTTTATAATAATTTTTCAAAGTCAATTTGTTAACCTTTAGAGCGGTGTAATTTGAATACAATTAGTTCAAAGGCTAAAATGCAAAGGTCAACTGACTGCTTATTTATGCTCAGTGAAAATGATAATGATATTAAATGTAGGTGGTAAATTTTCACGTCAATAACTTCTCTTAAATTTCTTAAGTTTTACACATCACACAGTGTTGTCCCATGTTCGGTTTAAATTACTACTTTCATTGTTAGAAAGTAGTAATTTAAATTTAACCTTGTGCCCCCCCCCCCGCCCCTTTTTTTCTTTTTTTTCTTTAGAATCAGGTCATTGGGAGGAGATTATTCCTGTAATGAGCAACGAACACAGGTTTTCAGCAAGGTCTTGGATTTACTGCAAACGAAAAGAAAACTCTGAGGTGACAACACCGTAGGCAGGTAAATTCATTCGTACATGTCTAGAATTTGCTTTCTGTAAATCTTAGAAGTACACAAATTTAAAAGGTAATCTAATTTGTTTCATAATTACTTGGGAATTCATTGCTTCGTTGGGATTTCAAAATTATTGTAACCGCCGTTAAATAAAATTCTATAATATCTTATATACGATGGAGAGGGAGGAGAAAATTCCAATATTGGTTTTCCTCAATTTTAATGTTGTATTAAAGCTTCTCATAATTTGAAGTACCAGTTATAACTGATTAACTTTGGCATAGATTAATATTTTTTATGGTATAGTGGGCAAACGAGCAGACGTATCACCTGATGGTAAGCGATTAGGCGTCATAAGTGCGTTGCTGACCTCTGGGTGGTGGGGAAAGGGATCTAGGGAGGGGTTGGGGTATGAGCCTCCGGAATCCTCACTCACTCGGTGAAACACAGCGCAAGCATTGAAAGTTGACTCATTGAGAAGTTAAGAATTTCTCTAGGTTAGTAGGTTCGGGTGACTATCACACTATTTGTGACAATCAACTGGTAGTTGGAACGTTATCTGTGATACAGTCCTTTTTTTTCAAATTTCAGCTCAAATGTATCACTTCTTCCTAGCATTAATAATTCCCAAGGTTTGGGGTTTTTCAATTTTTCCGCTTATAAATTAAAGTGTAAGGCATACCGATATTTACAATTCTGCTGGGAACATACCAATTGCCAAACTCATTGAGTATGCCAATAAAGCACAGGGAGCATAAACCATGCTGCTGTAATTTTCTAGGTTATTTAATAGTTTTCTGTGACGTAATCGACGGTGTTACTGTGTAATGACGCCACGCGATATGCTTATCGTAATAACTACTTACGTCCAAATTTTGCATTATTACAGTTTGTGCATAAACAATTTAAAAATTGCCTATTGCAGAATGTTCTTTTAGCTATAATTGTGTTATAAAATTGATTTTCTTTTATAATTTACAGGACTTTGAAAAATAAAGTAAGCATTAAATTTATTTTTAAATTCGGTTACATAATGATTTCGATTAGAGAAGTATCCCAAACTCTTTGGTAGGTTAGGAAGTGTAATCTTGATCTAGAGGCATAATCTTTTAAGATCTGACTAACACAGCTTCTAACGTTAATAATGAAGACATAATATATTATGAAAATACAATTGCAATTGTTTCTTAATGAGATCCATATGTAGGTTTGATTTAATTTTTTTTAAAGCAACGACTGTAATTGTTAAACTATCTATAAACTTCTTAGAAGTGAACTACTTTTATGCTTTAAATTGAACCAACATTGAGTACCAATTCAATTAAAGAAGAATGATTCGAATTGGTCTCAAAGTGGAGAAACTATCGCATATCATATTAGAAAGAAAACATTCCTATCTACAAAATATTAAAAGAAACTTTTTATTGCATCATAATGGTTAAAGTTGTATAATAGTATAGTATTTATTAGTTTATAAGGATTAGAAATTAATTAAATACAATCTAATATTAATTTAAATGTTTTTAAAACGTTGCATAATTAATATACCTAAATCATAGTCGGGAGGGTCCAAATATAATTTTGCTAGTATTATATAAAGTAATATTATACCAGAATTATTATTCACTTAGTTTTATAGCATAACAGTGTATGGAAAGTCCAATAAATTAAGACTGACATATGGCACCAGGATAACCATTACAACAATACTGAGTAAAACGTATGTACTACTGTTATAAGGTATTACCTCTTACTCCTAAGGGTTGTTTTGATTAGGCTTTCAAAACGTAATCTTGTTGACAAAATTGACATTAACTTTATGGGACTATAAATCGCTGGAATCAAAACACGGGTGCCAGTTAACCCTTCAACTGCCGTGAGTTCAACAATTTGTACTCCTGCGTCACTTGGACCCCACTTGCAAAGTTATACGATTTGTCCGGGTTAATGTCGAATTTAATACACTTATATGTCGGGTTAGTCTCACGTATTTTGCTGCTTTGTGAGGGTGTCTATGATGTATTATTCACCAGGAAAGTTTTATTAACTGAACGGTTGGCCTAGTAACTTAAGCGGTCGCTACGCCGCATTCTACTGCGACTAATATTGTTGGTTCGAATCTCACAGCACTTTGTGTGATCCTTAATTATTGTAAATTTGGGTATTCTTTGTGTCCGTTTCGTGTAGGTGTAAAGACCTCCGAGACACAGGATGTACATTCTTAATGCGGGAGTTATATTTTTAAAATTTTTATTTGAATAAGTTATCGTGATCAGTTGGTGTCAGCTGATGCCTATAAATATATGTAATACTAGCTGAACCCCGCGGTTTCACCCGCGGCTATTGTTGTATCGCGAGTAACGCTGTGGGACAAAGTTAGTCTAAAAAAAGCCTAAGTTACTCCCTGGATCATCAGCTACCTGCAAGTGAAAATCCCGTCAAAATCCGTCCAGCCGTTCCAGAGATTACCCGGAACAATCAGACAGACAGACAGACAAAAATTTTTTTAACTACATTTTTTGTGTATGTACCGTGTATACATTCATATGCATTTAGTAAAAAGCGGTTATTTTAATATTACAAACAGACACTCCAATTTTATTTATTTGTATAGATAGTAACCATACTGCTAAAGTTTACATATTTTTCTAAATATATACTATAGACAAATTAAACGCAGACATTAATCAACATCCATTCCGTGTCCAAATTAGATCATCACATCTAATTTGTTTTTGACTGACAAATTTGTAAATTACAAAAGAAATTATATTCGAATAATCATTTACCAAAAACATTATTTTTTTATGTATGGGCCTGCCAAAGTGACTCCACTCTGTCTGATAAAAAGCATAACCAGAATCCAAGAGTGGTGGTCACCATACTCATTGCGAATGCAGACCATGCAACAATGCAGCATGGCGAGCCACACCATGGCGGCCTCGAGATGCTTTTGCATCGTTGGTCCTCCGGTCTCGTACTCACCAACGAAACACGATAGTACAAACGCTGTCATTTTACGTTGATCTTCCGTGTGCGTTGAGAATTGTTATAACTGGGTCAATTTCTTAATTTTACAGAAACACCAACATCATCACACTTACTTTGTTTTTGATTTACAAATTTATACAATTAAACAAAAACAATATTATGTTTATGGGTGAATGTATGACAATCATAGACACCCTACCAAAACAAAATACATATATGTAAGTCGTGCACAATCTCATGTTCTTCAAGCCCTGACCTTTTGATTTAATAAGTTTACGACTGACCAAACTTGGAATCACGTTAATTAAATGTTTCCTTTATTAGTTGGTAGTGCCTTGCGGCTGAATTGGGGTCCCAACTTTGGGGTATCCCAGTTTACCTCAATTTGTTTTAAGATTTAGCCGTGTTTCAACTTTCTTTCGAAACATTTATATTGAGGTAGTTACTTTGAGTTAATCTGTGTAGGTTAACGAATCGTATCGACATGTCGAATTTAAAGAATAGATAAATTGTCAATTCTTGGCATCAACATTTTGTAAATTTTAGTCAAGACATTGAACGGTTAACTAACAAACTTGTTCAAGCTAACCAATTTTTGAAGTGAAAACTTCAATAATTGGTTAGCTTAAGTTAAGACTTTTTGGTAGGACTCTTGGTGGTGCTGACATGTCGGTGACGCGAACTAAAAAGAACACTTTTATCGAATTAAAAATTTCTTTGGCCGCGTTGAGCACTTTTAGGTAGGGACTTTTTGGTAGGGAAAATCTTATACATGGCATACGACATACCACCTTGAACTTAAACTTTTTCGGTGGTATCCGAGGGGTTTTCGGAAAAAAATTGGGGAAAATCTTATCGATTCGTGTCACCGACATTCTAATATTTGATGTTGATAATTTTAATTTGAACATTATTAAATTTCTTATTTTAAATATTAATTTTACTTTTTACAGTAATACAATACTAAACATACAATGATTATGCTACTTACCTAACGTCTCCTTCACAGAAGATTCGTGATTAAAAAACTGTGCTAACATACTCTGACGGTCTCGGGTTCGATTCCCGGGTCGGACTGCTGTTGTTTTTCATAAAAGAAATTCTAAATAGCAGCCCGTGCCTCGGAGAGCACGTTACACTGTCGATCCGGATTGTCTTGAACATCTATGGTAATCGTTATTGGGAAGTCAGTGCCCTCAAATATACTGACAACTAGTTCAACTTTCGAATTCAGTTCACCCTCAGAGTTGCGGAGGTCCGATTTCAGTCACTCCGTATAAATCTGATATTTAGGTAAAACCGGTTGAACTAGTAGCCGACCCCAAATCTTGGGAAAAATAAAGGCAAAATCCAAATCTAGGAAGAAGAAGAATTACAAACAGAATGTCCAAGTGTTTGCATTTAAAATTGAATGAGTCTTGAATAAACAATTACACACTTGGTCCTACAACACCTAGGTTACCCTAAACAAGCAAACTGTGAATTAACGTTACATTTTAATTTACAACTTTACCTCTGTACGTAATTTTAGTAGGTATTTCTTAACTTGATCTGTCTAGGTATTAATTTTGGTAGCAAAACTATTTTTTTTTTAAAAGACATCCATCGCTTTAAGAATATTTACATAATGTGTTGCGAGGACCTATACAAATATACATAAAGCTTAAACAAAGAACACCCAAACTCAGGACAATAATTTGTTGATCACATCAAGTGCTGTCCCATGTGGGATTTGAACCCGCGACACTTGACACGGTAGAAATCGGCGACCGCCTAAACCAGTAGGCTAATCGTGCAGTCAAATTAAATGGCCAAAACCTTATAATAGGTACGAATGAGATTTCAAATACTGATATCTATTTGATGTTACGCACTCTCTGATGTAGTTTTCCTGTTTTTGGAGTTTAATCCTTAAGAAACAATTTCATATTTATCCTTTTATTAAAAATAAAATAATATATTTGAATTTATTTGAATTTAGTAGGAGATTATTCGTTGTAAACCAATTCAATACATCATCTAGTGCCCTATTCACATCGTCAAAAACTGTTTTCTTACGATCGACTTTAAAAATAAGTGACGTATCATCAGCAAATAGAACTATATTACAGAGATCTTTTAAATAATACGGTAAGTCGTTAATATAAATGAGAAAAAGTAAAGGACCCAGTATAGACCCCTGCGGGACGCCCATAGTAGCGGGTAATCCAGAAGACCTCGCACCATTGACATCTACATGTTGAATTCTATCCTTCAAGTAGGAAACGATTAGTTCCAAAGCAATACCATTTACACCATAATGCCTAAGTTTGAGAAAAAGCGTGTTGTGTTCTACGCAGTCAAAAGCTTTTGAGAGATCGCAAAATACACCTATCGCATCTTGCGAATTCTCCCATGCATTAAATATATGTCTCAAAAGAGTTGCACCCGCATCAATTGTTGAACGACCCTTTGTAAAGCCATATTGTTCTTTATGAAATAAATTATTTAGATTAAAATGGCTTTCTAGTTGCTGCAAAATAACTTTTTCAAAAATTTTACTAATAGCCGGTAAGATTGAGATTGGCCTAAAGTTACTTGGTTCAGTTGTACAACCCTTCTTGAATAAAGGTATTACTTTGCTATACTTCATCAGATTAGGAAAAACACCAGAATCAACACATCGATTGAATGTTAAAGCTAGAAAAGGTGCTATATCAATTATAATAGTTTCAATTAATTTAACTGAAATCCCCCATAAGTCCCCAGTTTTCTTAGAATTAAGAGACTTAAACGTTTTTATAATATCTGTGGGGTTTATGTATTCAAACTGAAATATATTCTTACATTCATTTACATTGGCCCTTAACAACAGTTCAGACCTGGACGCACAAGAATTCAAGGTACTTGTTGTACTAACTGGTATGTTTGTGAAAAAGGTATTGAAAGATTCAGCTATGTCTAAGTTGTTTGTTATAAACCTATTATTGAAATTTAACCTTAAATCATTATCTCGAGGTTTACTACGTCCAGTTTCATTATTAATTATGTTCCATGTAGTTGTTATTTTATTATTGGAAGACTTAATCCTATCACTGATATACAAAGACTTCGCCACACCACACACTCTCCCAAAGATCCTTGAGTAACTTCTAACATACTCATGAAACTTTGGGTCGAAATTACTTTTTTTCTCAGCATATAAATCGTACAGCCTTTCCCTACTCCTGTATATTCCCGTCGTCGCCCAATCACAGAACGTCATTTTGGGTCGTTGCATTATTGTTTTTGACTTAAATATACTATTAAATTCGAATTCTATCATGTTGAATAAATAGCCGTAAAGCTTATCCGGATCCCTTTCAGTCCAATCTAAATAGGAAACCTTTTCACTAATTTTCTTACTAAAATTTAATAATCGGTTACTAGTAATGGGTCTGAATATGGTTTTGTTTATTGTATTTTCTTTTATACAAGGCAATGTAACAAATTGCCCACAGTGATCAGATGTTAAATCACTTAAAATTGACTTATTTAAATATTCCCCATTGCAAAAGATGTTATCTAAGCAAGTTGCCGAGTGAGAAGTAATTCTTGTGGGCTCAGAAAATAAACGATTCAAGTCAAATGATTTAAATAGGCTCACTAAACGTATACTGATAGGACACTTTTCCATTAAATTAACATTGAAATCTCCACAAACTACCAAAACCTTACTACTGACACATAAACGCTTCAGTACTTCTTCCATAACTATCTCAAAAATGCTAAAGTCACTCTGAGGTGGTCTATACACACTAACTATAATATGGTGTTCTAATTCTACACAAGAAATCTCTACAGTGCGCTCAATAGACAAATTTACAATATCTTTCCGTTCTTTAGATTTAATACTATTACGAATAAATATTAAGGACCCTCCATGGATTGACTTCTTTCTTACATACACACTTCTAGCAGAATAAAATTCTTTACTAAAAATTAACTGGTGGGCCTGTAGCCAATGCTCTGTGACACAGAGCACATCAACATTATATTTATCAAAAAATAATTCTACTTCTAAGTCTTTTCTAGATAATCCTTGAATGTTTTGATGAACTATGTTTATGGTCATTGACCTTTTTACTTTATTACTACATGTTTTATTAATTTTTAACTTTTTACTGTAAGTACCATCATTAAATGAATTATATGATCTGCAAGAGATAGGCTCTATTGTCTTACCAGTTAATTTAAAGAATTAATGGTAATATGGTCATTATTAATCAGCTCATAAGGAGCACTATGTGAAGCCAAATGTTTGGCTACAGTATTCTTATATTCTAAGGGGTGCTCTATAGGAGCGGTCAAGTTAGCCAAGTTCTTGGCTGGAATATAATATTTTGGACACCTAACACACAACGCCATCTTGTTCCAAACTAAGTTGAGCTTGTTCTATGGGTACTAGACACCTTATATAAATACGTTGATACTTTTTTTTGTAAATACATACATATGATACAAAAAAACACCAAAACTCCGAAACAAATATTTGCATACATACATCTGATCCGAACCGGGAATTGAACCTTAGACCTCAAGCACAGCAGTGGCATACGCTACCACTGCGCCACCAAGACTGTCAATAGTCAAAATCGAACGATATCTAAAAGTGAGGCATTATACTGCAGCGCTTTTATGCTTATTATTTATGACAGTTGTGTCATCTAAAAAGCTTTTTAACAAACAGCGCTAGAACACTTATTACTAGGGACAGTTTTCTCGTGATCAAAATGACGCAACCGCCGTGAATTTCGTTAACTGATGTTGTATTTTAATATGGAATAGGGGTAAACGAGCAGACGGATCGCCTGATGATAAGCTATTACCGCCGCCCATTGCCACCCGTAACAACAGAGGCGTCACAAATGCGTTGCCGACCTTTTAAAAAGGAGTCCCTACCTACGTTTCTTTCTTGAACGTTTGTAGGTCGTATTGTGCGCCGTAGCTGACACACACAGTTTTTTCCTTTTCCTTGAACATTTCGGGAAAAATACAACATTGAGATGACTAGTGTTCGGTATAGAAAAAATCATTAATATTAGCTAAAATGTAAACGATTGAAACAATATGAATTACAAAGTCAAGAACGTGTGTATGTGTATTATTGTAATAATTGGGTAACGATCAAACTCTCGTATAGATGCAGGAGACACGAAATGCTTACATCCATATTCAAAGCACTAACAGCTTTCATCGCAGACATGGTTGGATATTGATTTATGAAACTTTAGTACCGTGCCACTACCATAAGTTACGATAGTGCATGTCGAATGCGTCGGTGGTTTGTTTGTAGTTTTGTAAGTTATATCAAGGTAATAGTATATATACTATAATTTGCTTCATTATTTCTAACACGATTTTGTTAGCTTCGTCTGTATGTTTTTTTTGTTTGTAACAGACTTTTGTTAGCGTGTTTTTTTTTAGTTTTTAACTACATACAAAAATAGATTTTTTCGATTAGGAATATTGATGTGTCACGGCCGTCACGGGGGTCTTTACAAATGGACCCAAAGAACACCCAGACTCAGAACATTAATTTGAGGATGATACTCACCGCTTAAACCAGTACGTTATCCTCGCGGTGTATTTGTATTCTAATTGGATATTTTAATAAAATCATCATACACTTCATCAAGCTAACTAATTAACTCTGGACCTTCAGTTAGTAAACATGTGACACACCTAGGTATAAATAAACTAATTGGAGAATCAAATGTTAACATTGAGCAATAGTACAACAAATATATAAATACAAATAACTCGACTGCTTAAAACTAATGAACGGAAAAGGGTAAAACAAGTAATACAGCGTTTCCATGAAATTCGATTGACTGGTATATTTTTTAGTAAACTTTAATAAAATTATAAATTGACTACATACGTATATTCATATTAGTCAAATTAAATACTGACACCTTATATGTCAAAAACCGTTTAGCTGTTTGGTCTGTAGGGTTTGCCAAAGAAATGAATATACATACCCACATAAATACGTACGGTTGAAAAACATTACCCTTCTTTTTACGCAGTCGGGTTAAAATAGATATGTAAATTTACTCTGTTCACGTATAATATACCTGCGTACCTTGACTAGATTTGGAAGCCACTAGAACGTCAAGTATTGAAGAAAACTTATGGTACTAGAACTAACCGTCACTCACTTGAATATATAGAACTGCAATACATCAATCTTGTAGACAAGCAAACAAACAACGCCCGCGATGATATTGCATGCATTACTGCGCCAGTCGCTACAGAAACTGAGATGATGTAAAAAGTTAAATGAATGAAGTTTAATGGTGTCTCAAGCGGGATTCAAACTTTATACAGTGATAAATACTGACGTCTATTTATCTGTTAAATATTTTTTTCACTTCAATATTAAATTTTCTCAAATATTTTATTTGTTTATTTATTAATTTAAACTTGTTGCACTTTTGTACAAAAGGCGGACTTATTGCCATGAGGCATTCTCTCCCAGTCTACCTTCAGGTGATGTAGAAGTAGGATGCGATAGGTGCAAAAATAAAGTTATTCATGATAGATAAGAAAAGATCTCATACTGATTATGGTATTTTTTGTGTATGTATGTATTTATGTATTTATATATATTTTAGAACGTGTATACATACGCATATATGTATTATGTGTAGTGTATGGTAAGTTTATATATGTATGTGTATTTCATATTTTACAAATAATAATCTAAATGCATCTACTTCCTATTTTCTCTGCATCACCTAAAGGTTGACTGGTAGAGAATGCCTTAGGCATTAAGTCCGCCTATGTAACTAAAGTGCATGATGTGTAATAAATAAAAATAAATAAATAAGGATTTTTCAAATAATATTTAACCTACATCAAATAGGACCGATCAACATAAATATACTATTACACAAATTAATAATATAAAATACATGTAATCATACACATACATAAATTTAATATTATACTAGTACACAGTCGGGTATAAGGGTTGTTACTGTATTCAGTCTGATTAATAAATAAATATTTTTCTGCGCCTTTGAAGGAACTAGGTTATCTATACAAATAAATTAAATTGGAGTGTCTGTTTGTAATATTAAAATAACCGCTTTTTACCAAATGCATATGTATACACGGTACAAAGACCAAAAATGTAGTTAAAAAAATGTTGTCTGTCTGTTTGTTCCAGGTAATCTCTGGAACGGCTGGACTGATTTTGACCGGACTTTCACTGACAGGTGATGATCCAGGGAATAACTAAGGCCACTTTTTTAAGACTAACTTTGTCCCGCGGCGTTAATCGCGGTACAACAGTAACCGCGGGTAACACCGCGGGGTTCAGCTAGTATATAAATATAATACTAATTGATAATTTATTAGCATATTACAAGTTATTTTTTATTTTTTAATAAAGACTTATTATGGCTAGAGTAAAATAAACCAAGTTATTCCTCCAAAGTATTATTTTATAGACGAAAAGAAATTGTCCTCAACATAATATTGGTATTCATAAAACTTAAGAAATTACTCCCAAGAAATTACTTTAAATGTAACACAGATTTGAAAAGTAAAGGTTAACAAAACACAAAGTTTTTCGGTCGCTTTTAGACATAAATACTCACTGTCAACGATATTTTAACAAACGCTCATACCGCAAAACTTTTAAAGCAATTTGATGAGGTTTTAAACTCAGAGATAGTTATTATTTTACATTCGCATGATGACAAATTTGCTAATCTGATAAATCAGTCTACTCTAGTCCAATTTTGTAAGGTTTTAGCTGTCAAAATTACTCTACGCTCCGAGGAAAAACTGATATTCAGGTAAAATTGGTTGAACTAGTAGCCGACCCCAAATAATCTTGGGAATAATAAAGGCTAGGAAGATGATGATTACTATTTGATAATTGCTTAACGAAATATACCCTACGATGAAAAAGTGAATATTATCATGAATAAAGGTGTTGACACTATATTCTTAACCTGTCATTATATCAAGTTAATAAGTGCACGCAGACTAAAAGAAGGCAAGGTCTTTTCTCTTAAAAATCACTAATGATGTCACTTATACACTCGAAACAAATGTGGAAAAACTATTTTGTACTTGCAAAGTATACATATGTCGGCCGCATTGCGGTATTAAGTTACATGAAGTTCTTGCTTATATTCTTACCTATTACATATATACAAAATATCTTCATCAAACCCTCGGGTCGTAACAATTCACACACATTATGTTCACTAAATCTGGTTGGAGAATTCTCTTTTTGTATTGAAGGGACATCACAGCGGGACGTTTTTTTTTTAATAGTCTGCTGCCAAAATGACTCTGCCCCGCTTGATGGAAAGCATGAGCAGAATCCAAGAATGGTGGTCACTACCCTCATTGCGAATAAGGACTATGCAGCATGGTGACCCGCACTATGGCGGCTTGGTGAGATGCTCTTTGAGACCCCGTTTAAAGGACCCGGGATCATAGTGGGAATGAAACACGTATGCTGGTATTGAGTTCCAGGTTGTGACCGCTCGGCACAGGAAGGAAGAACCGAAGCGATGACTGCCATGGAGGCGATATCTATACGCAACTGCAGAGGCTCAAGGCACTCGGTGGCTTCGGGACTGTTGACATTGCGGATTGCTAACCGCTGCAACCGGTCCAGAGTCAGAGTCATATCGTGCGGTCCCATCGCAAAGATGAAAACAGTACTCCACGCACGAGCAAACCTGGGTCTTGTATAGAAGACACAGATGCTCGAGAAGAACCAGCTCACCTTGTTTAAAACACCTAGTTTACGTGAGGCCGCTTTCGTGACACTCTCAACGTATTCGCGTGGGTTGAGATCTCGGATATCGAGCCTACCTTGTAATGTCATTTGAGTATTCTGAAAAGTGGGAAGGGGAAGGAATGGAAACTTTTTGGCCGAGAACGCGCACACCTGTGTTTTTTTGCCGTTAAACTCGACCAGATTCTCACAGCCCCATTGAGAAATGCTGTAGGGTGTCCAAAATATCACCCATGAACTGTGCATAGCAATGGATGTTGCCAAGGGCTAACATGTCATTGATATGCAGAAGAAACAGTGTGGGCGACAGGACGGAGCCCTGCGGTACTTCGGCGTTAATCGATTGAAAATCGGAGGCCGCACCGTCGCAAAGGACTCTGATGCAGAACTGCGGCAGCCTAGTTACTGAGTTTGGGGAGCAAACTGAACCTTACGGTCTTTCTACTGTCATTACCATTATATTTAAGGCATCAAATACAGATTGCTATTAGACCGTAGTATAGTTTTACACAAAATGCAAACTATAGAAAAATATTTCTTGTGAACCTAGTTGTTTATATTCTGTGAAAGTAAATGTGAATACTTGCGGATACTAAGGTAGTTGATTATTTAAATAATGTTGAATTTACACAATAGTATCAATTCAACATTTCAATAGAAATGTTGTAGTAGAATCTCACTAGAGAATTAGATCTAAGGATACTATGGGTCTATTACAAAAGCGACGAAATTCAATTGTTTAAATAGTAGCAAAAAATAGTACTCGTAAATCATTTTATGTTGTTGAAATAGAAAATAAGCTTCGTTTTCACTAACCTTTTACTTTAAGTTAGAAGTCTACGTAAAGCACATATTATTATTTCAAATATATATGTAAAGGTCTTAAACTTCTCTTAAGAATGCGTAATGTCAATATTTTCTTTTTCAACCATTTCATCTCATTTATTATCTGATCAAATAAAAGGTACTATTAAAAATTCAATCTAACTGGTAAACTTTAAAGTGTGCTATAGAACAGTTGTACTTCAGTATTTTATTAAACCATCTTGAATTCAAACACATAAATCTCCGTAAGTAGCAGCCAGTCAAGAAAAGAAACTTGGAAAAAATCAAATCTAAATTCAAGTCTTAGCGCTACTTTTTAACAAAACCAATTCTACAGCTCGCTGCAGTGGAAATCGAATGGCATAATAAGAATAATATTTTCTAGAGTGTTCGTTTGCAAAATTATCGGGAAAAGTTCGTAGGGAAGTGTGATATTAGTAGTTAGAGGCGGTTCAAACTGATTATAGCGACAAGTGCACGCGCACTTAGCACGCTACATTGAAATATATGATTATTATGTAAGGGCAAACGTGATGTGAATGTTCTTCGTCATAGCGTGTGATGCTCAGTAGTAATTGCTGCTATTTGTGTTGTAACAGAAAAACAGAAAAGTGTTTTGATTTTAATGGAAACCGTTTCGTGTCATCGTTTCGTGTGGGCGATAGTGGACACGTGTCCCAAATTAGAATATTAATATTTGTTTTTGGAGAATATATGTATTTAAAGTAAACGTTACTTTTATGAACCATTGTTTACATATTTCAATTCATTCTTTTTTCAGCCCGCACTTATATACAAGGAGGTAAGGATCTAAGCGTTCATGAAATTCCCTTAATCTACTTGATCATGAGTTCAAGCAGCTGGTTTATTAAACAGATTTCTAAAGAAGTGTATTTACTTATGAATCCATATCGCTTGTTCTCGTTCTCTTAAGATTGGTTGTTATTTTTCTAACTGTCACATTTGAAAATTATATAAAAGAAATAATTTATGTTATAAGCAATATCTTTACTTACTTAGTATCATTATCAAATGTCAATCCTGATTAGTATTCATTCGCATCTACCGCCACTCTCCTGTTACTGTAAAAATAACAGTAGTGCGTTTATTCTTGTTCTATAATACTGATACAAGATTAAAAGCTTATATTTTTTCTTCATAAATGTCAAACATAAATCATTATTGTTACCAGTAGTACTCTAGTTTTGACAACCTTATTCAACTTATCTAACATTGATTTAAAATAAGGCCTCTAGATTTTTTACGTTAGAATTGGCTACAAAATTAAAACTAACCCGAGGATTTTAACAGTAGTTAGTGTGGAAATGGCGTGGAATTTTATCAGAACAACGGCAACAATTAGTTCGTGATTGTGAAAATCAATTTCAGGTATTTTATTGTGTTCACATACCAAAACTTTCTAACATTCAACGGTAACGCTAGCTGTTTATTGCAAAAAAAAATATTTGGAACTTTATTTCTTACGCCGTAAGGCCTACAATAGAATATCAGAATGTTTTGTTAGAACTTAGTTGAGTTCATTTCTTTTTTTCTAGTAGATTCTTTGTCGTGTTCTAAACAGTTCCTGAACTAACTCGAACCCTCTTTTTATGGAACCAGTCACCTAAATAAATGTATTGAAAACTTTGCAACTCTCACTGAGAGCTTGTATTTTATGAAAAAATTAATCTTTAAAAAAATAGAATCTGAGACTTCGAAACGGAAAATAAATAGAATAGAATAATTTTATATTACCTTATTTAATGATTAGCTCTTACACACGACAATGCCCGAGTCGATGTCAGTAATTGTGGTATAGAGTAGCCTATGTTCTTTCTCAAGAATCAAAGTATCCCAATGCCAAGTCTCATTGAAATTAGTGCAGCGGTTTAGCTTTGAAAGCGTAACAGACAAACAAAGTTTAATTTTTGAATTTGGATTAGTTATACAACATAACATAAGTTATCAAGGTCGAGTTTTGATTTTGTTCGTATATCGACAACGAAACGAAAATGAGAAGCAAACTTGGTTAAGTAGATTGAAAATATGTAACTAGGTAATAACGATTACTCGATCAAATTAGCAAGTTATTCAAAATACTTCTCAAGGGCTTGTTACGAGAAGTATTGTTGAATATATATTGTAAGTTCAGATGGCATTTAGAAACTTTCTCCTTTTAAGAATAAAATTTTCTACTTTGTTACTTCAGAAAGCGTAGCAACTTAATTATACCTTTAAATCTAAGACTATGAAATTCTAATTAAGTTTAATTCATTTATTTTAACTAGTATATTATTTTTTTAGGGTTTTAGTAGTGGCATTTAACATTAGTAATTAGTTAATTGGTTTTAGGCACTGTTAGAAACCAAACGCAAGATTGCTATGGCAAGTGATTGCCAAACACGGCAGTGATTGACAAAGTGATTGTCTTTGGTTATGTCAAGGTTAAATTTCATTCAGTTTGAAATTCGCTTGGGAAAGAAAATTTCGGTTAGGAGTAGTATCTCATACTCCTTAGTGTGGTAAAGTGAAGATTCAAGTGAAGCTGGCATTAAGAGGGGTACCTCACTTCAGTGAAGAAGGAAGAATACCCACCCAGGAAATTGTGAGTATATTACATTGTTATAAAATTTTTAACCAGTTGTAACACCCTCTGTTTGACCTGTTCACTGGTGATCGGTCTGTGAGTGTTTAGCTTGTCTCTATAAGCTTGTCCCTACGGTCCCGGATAAGGTTAATCACAAGGCTCCTTCCACTTCAAGGGTCCAGCACTGGTGGACAGGATTAAACAGGTACTGATATTTGATTATTTTTATTAAATACAATGATTTAGACTAGATCTTGATGACTCAGCTTAACGAAACACACAAATCGTGACATGAACCTAAACTAATTTCCCTTAACATTAAATAGTATGTATTATCCATAAAGAGCCCAGAAAGAAGTCAAAAACAAGTTTTCTTTTGTGGAAATGATATCTAGACGCAAACTATAAAAAACATCTGATAAAATACCATAGACATAGTTAAACATACAAGCAAATTACAGCACAGATAGAAAGTTACGGAATTATGTAAAAAACACGAATTAGAAATATTACACTTAACAGAGTTGAAAGGATTTTAAAAGTACTACATGATTGTTTGCCCGTATTCAAATAACTATTAGGAAAAAAATATATTAGAAGAGTAAACATACGTACAAAAAGTATGGTTAAAAAAACTGAGTCAATATTGTCATTCAAGCAAGACTGAGAATAAAAGTCAGAAAACCCACATGCTACTGATTACATTTCACTAGCTTCAACATACGAAATAAGGAAAAAAGTGTTTGCAAACACTATTTAGAAAGAAAACGACAAACAAACCCAATTCCCTACCAAAACCTGCTAAAACTATTATTACTTTCTAAGTTAGTAACTAAATAATAAAATTCCGTACCGTTAATTTTCCGTCTCAACGCTGCCGTTAGAGCATCTAAAAAGTTAGCCCAGAGTACTGCGAGAAACTTCTACTATGACATTTTATCAATGAACTTTCGTCATAGACTTGATGTTGAGTGACTTTTGTCATAGAATGAGTGGATTTTCAACAAGCTCGATGTCGTTTCTTAGTCGAAGCTGACCATAAAAGATTTTACACTAATTTTATTAAGCTTTAAAAGAATGTAATTGCGGTTTTATTTGAACTTCATAAAACATGCGAGTGTTGCTTGGCATCACACATCACATTAGTTGAATTTGGGCATCATTAACATTCCACTATAGGTTAAGTTAACACACTTGAATATATTATATTTATTTTGACTATTAAAAGTGGCTTACTATAGTTGATAGATTATGTTATTAAAGTTTACATGCATTTAGATCCTTAAAAGTACAGATGGTTAAAGCGAACAGTATAAATTTATGTTCCTGTCTAAAGGTATTTTTTTTTGAAATGGGACTTATCTCTCTTACACGCTTATTACCTGTATTAGTGATGCCTGTACACCAGGATCAGCAGTGACTCATGAACACACCAAGTTATAATACTTTGAATTCCCCAGGAAATATTATATCTATACAAATAAATAAAATTGGAGTGTCTGTTTGTAATATTAAAATAACCACTTTTTACTAAATGCATATGTATGTATACACGGTACATATACCAAAAATGTAGCTAAAAAAATTTTTGTCTGTCTGTCTGTCTGTCTGTCTGTCGGTCTGTCTGTCTGTCTGTCTGTTTGTTCCGGGTAATCTCTAGAACGGCTGGACGGATTTTGACGGCACTTTCACTGGCAGGTAGCTGATGAGCCAGGGAGTAACTTAGGCTACTTTTTTTAGACTAACTTTGTCCCGCGGCGTTACTCGCGGTACAACAATGACCGCGGGTAACACCGCGGGGTTCAGCTAGTATATCATAAAATCAGTGGAAATTAAAAGAGTTGGAAAAAAAGTCTACTATCACTTCACATTTAAGAGTTCTATTAGCAAAGTAAGTAATTGAACAGAAGTCTAGTGTATTAAATATTGGCTTTATAAATCAATCTGTGGAACAAATTTTGAACCGATACCTCTATATCTTTCAAAAAATGAAGTACTCGAAGTCCGTTAACTAGATTATGAGACCTGAGTTATACGTTTAATGAAGTAAAATAAAATATCAACCCTTGAATTCTGTTCGTAAAGTATAATCATTATAAGATTAGAAAAGGGGAGTATGATAGCATCAGGAACCAAGAACATATGGCGATTGATGAATGTGGACGAAACAAAACGAGGTGTGTCAGGACCGTATTAAGTAAAGATCAATTTGGGAAATACTCTATATATGTAGAAGGGTATTTTCATTACTCTATATGTATGCATTTATCTCAAAGTTATGCTAGTAAATTTAATTGATTCAGTGATTAAAAAGTTAAAAAAAATATGAAATTCACAAAAGCATCTTAAAATTAGAAATGATTGAAGCAATAATAATAATATTTATGTTCAAAATGTTTCACAAGTTTAAAATAATACTTTCAACATCTCTAAACTATCCCCGTAGGGTGTGAAGTTGGTATTCAAAGTTTGGAATGCAGTGGGCGAGTCTACGGGGAACATTAATTAATAATTCAGATACTTTCAATACAAGCACTGCTCAGAGTAAATAGCTTCAAGCAATGTTTAATTAAAATTAACTACTTTGTGAAACACTCGATAAGTGCCGTGTAGGTCAAAAATAAGGAACATATTTTTAGTTTTCAAATGTTAATAATGTAGGGAAAAAAGCCATAAACACGCATATTCATTTCAAACAAACCAATTTAAACTCTTTTACCTTGCGTCTAAGATCGCATTCAGTTTAACATCGATGAGGTTAATATCGTAAGTTCAAGGTAGATTCTTGCATTACACGTAAAAATCCACAACAGGTAAACGTAGCCAACTGAATGGCTTTTATTTTCCAAGCTATACCAAGAGGCCATTTACTGTTAGAAACTAAATAGTTCTTTAAACGGTCAATATTTGAACAATAACAAAAAAAAATAATTAGAAAACTGAAAAACTGGACCAAATTGAAACGTGAATTTGAAAAAAGAATCATCAAAATCACCCACAGTTCACCCTGTCGAATTGAGAACCTCCTACGGTATTGAAGTCGGTTAAGAAGGTTATTCTTTATAGAACGATTAAAAGTGTTCATATTATACTTGGCCACAAACTACCAGGGTTAACACAACACAGACTACAACAGTTCTATTACATTGATACTAACAAGAAAAAGTTTAAAAAGCTATAACCCGACTATTTTAGTTTTTTCGAGAAAGTTTATATAGCCTATATCACCAGAGCCATTATAATATTCTATTGATACCTAATTTATTAAAATCGGTTCAGTAGTCTAAGCGTTAGAACATACAGACATACATAGCTTGCGAAAAATAAAGAAAATAAAAAAAGCCTTTTGATTTTGCCGTAGTAGCTAAGTAAACTAAGACATGATTACGGATTGATATTCATATCCTCCTTACTGCTAAGCTGTTACTTAATTATTAATGAACATTAACCCGTTGAATGGCTTTAAAAGCCGACTGAAGACTTACATTACACTCAGGATTTTTGAATTTTTTTGGTGGAATAACAGTAAGATGTCCATTTTTTGCCTATTTATGTTTTATAATTGGATTTTGACGTTTTTTAGACAAAAAATTAATATCTTAACCATGTGAATTAGATGTTTAGATAAGTAAAAAAATGTTACATTTGTAATAAGTTGTGAGCTAGATATTTTACTTATTATTAATTCAAAATACAAAAATATATTGGACACTATTTGGTCGATGCTCACACATTTAAACAAATATTTATACTTATATTATTTTTCTACTTTGAGTACTGAAAAAAAATTGTAAAAAGTATCTAGTCTATTAACTCATTCAAATCTTACATTAGCCAGTTGATTATCACGACAATCCAAACAATCACGTTAATAAATACGTTCTAATAAATTGTCAACCAAATCCTATCAAACCCAGAAGCACTTAAATCAAATAACCGTCTATACCTCTTAACCGTTTAACACTCTCATTTAGCGGCTATTTTACAACACACGATTCGTATCAATTAATCAGGCGTACCAAGCAATCTGTTATCAGCTTCACAGAAAGAAATCTGCCGGTGACATATTTTTTTATTACCATTTAGGGGTGGGCTTTTTAAAACTGTCATTAATCATTACCACAAAGCATCTATTGTCCTTAGAATAGCAATACATTTATCATAAGCGGTTCGTTTGGACCTCTGGAATGGTAGCGATTTATGAAATTTCACATATCCTCATATGTCGGTTTTAAATATGCTTTGAATGAATGTAGCATTTTTGGATTTTTAGGGCTTTTACGCAGATGTGATTGTTTCCTTAATTGCTTTTAGGATTTATTTTATTACGTTTTTATTCTTTTATTTGTTTGGCTGAAAAATGTTCAGTTTGAGTAACATATGATTTGCTTTAAAAGTCTTTGTAGTTGCGGTTTAAAATATCTGTTTTTTTTATTTATAAATAAATAATAACAATAATATTATTTAAAAATATTCATATGAATAAATAAAGATATTTACGTGCACTTTACGTACGGTGTTTTGGGGTGGTACAAACGACTGGAGAGGAGAAACGTCTGTCACTTTTACCGGCTGGTGCAGGTTATTTTATGGTTCCGTTGCTACCTCAGAAATGAAATTGTCTGGAAACTAGTGACTTTATGATAATAGTTTTTATTCAAAGTTTTTTCTATGATATGAAATAAATCGAATCCACAAACATCTTTGATTTTTCAAGAGGTAATCTATTGCAAAAAACTGTAAATAAGTATAAAATGACTAAAACACTCAATAGTAAACAAACACGAAATGACTATGACGTCATTGGTCATGTCAATAGCGCGTAGCGTAAAATAGCGGCGTTTGAATAGCTCTTTAGTTGGTGTTTTAAATTCCACTTTGTAAATTAGTTAGACTATTTTCAAGCCTATTTATATTTTTTCTATGTTATGGAGACTTCTATGATCAGATTAAGAAATGATCATTATACATGCATATTCCCTATTGACATCGGTAATGTCCTGGATGAACATTCCATCCGTTATCATAGAATAATAAAAGTAGTTATAATATACAACGTTATTCTTACTTGATGGTGGCCTCATTCTGGGCAAAGCTGTTCTGTGAGTGCCAGTGAAGTTCCTATCCAGCATAGGCCTCCCGTAGAGTTTTCCATCGAATGTGATTCCGCGCTTGTCTATGTCCCGCTTTTCTTACGAATAACATTACAATATTATAAACTAGTTTTTGCTCGCGATTCCGCCCGCGTGTATGTCGGTTATCGCGGCAAATAGTAACCTATGTGTTATTCTGATGTATAAGCTATATTACTGTAAAGTTTCATCCAAATCCGTTCTGGAGTTTTGCGTGAACGAGTAACAAACATCCCTCCATCCATCCAACCATACTTTCGCGTTTATAATGTTAGTTGATAAGTTCTTCCTAACAATTTTCGTTTTAAATGATACAGTGAGATTTCTCACGAACAAATTATAGAAAAAAGATTACCTTCAAGTGGAAGTAATAAGCTCAGATAGACTTAAAAATAAATGTACGATAATAATCATTCCCAAGCTTAAGTCTAAGGACAATGTCATATTACCATTGTGGGGGACAGGTGTGTCATGTCCCACCAACACAAAGGGAGGATCTTCCGACCAGGCGAGGTGATCATGCCTGGCGGGCCACTGCCCAACTGTTGATGTTGGGATGTTGTATATATGATTATCGGCGCAAGCACTTCTATTGCGCGATGCAGGATTGGTATTTCTTCGCATTGTATGTTACTCCGTAGTTCAGTGTATCATCGGTAGATGGCGCTGTCAAATGTTTATGTTGCCGCTGTATGTGGAAGTCGCCACAACCATCTTCACTAGCTTTCTTGAAAGATCGTTTTTTGCCTAAGGCTACTTTGTAGACAGTCTTTACAAATAATACACTTTAAAGTAAGTCTGAAAAATTTTTTGAAGAGTATATTTTGAGTAGATCATAAAAGTCTACAAGTGAAGTGTTTGAATTAGCATTTGAAGTGATTACGTGACATTTTTTCTCAGTCTAAATGATGTTAATGTTGAAAATTTTATTCTTATTCTACCATTGCTTTTTAAGTCTGTCACATCAACAGCCTATATTAGTCTAATACGGATAACAGGCCACTTCTTAGAAAGGAAGTTTGGCCTCCTAAACTAGGTAAGCCAGATGTCTTATACTTATTTTATGTTTTTTTTAAAGTGCTATTACAAAGTTTGTTCCTTTAGTCATTTCTTACGACACCCACGTGACTAATGGGTTATCTACTCCGTGTTCTTGCTTTGCCACCACACGAATAGTTTGTCACACAAAACAACTCCCTGAGCATTTATTATTGTTACCCGTTAATATTATTTCTAACAACAAAGTTATAATATAAATTAGACTAAAAAATATTATTCCTCAAGATATACATCACAAATAATAAAAAAAAGTAAAAACTAAAACCCAACTACGACAAAAAACGACGCTGAAAAAGTATGAAACAAGTTTCAAAAGCCGTAGTCACGCGTTGTGAAAGTGATATGTACCATATGGTACATTACACTACATGGACTACGGCTTTTGAAACTTATCAATGTACCATAGTCCATATCACTTTAACAACGCGTGACTACGGCTTTTGAAACTTGTTTCATACTTTTTCAGCGTCGTTTTTTGTCGTAGTTGGGTTTTACTTTTTACTTTTTTTTATTTAAAATGTTTTGGTGCCTCTATAATACTAATTTCTTTGCAAAGTATATTTTAAATAGATACCACAGAAATATCACAACTATCGAATAAATACGGACAAAGTCGCGAGAAAATGCTAATAATATATATATTTTTGAAATCTACAAGTTACGCCCTTTCGTATGATACCAAACACGGCATATTTATCTCATATTTATGTTTTAATATACTACTTTACGTCGGCTAGAGGGCGCCACATTAGATTCAGTGACACGTCATATAGCCTATTATCAGCGGGCAATCAAGACGCTTCTAATAATACCTCATTTGTTTTATTCTGACTAGTTTAGCATAACAAATAAGCATACCATAGAAATATCACACTTATCGAATAAATACGGACAAAGTCACGAACAAATGCTAATAATATATGTATTTTTGAAATGTACAAGTAACGCCCTTTCCAATGATACCAAACACGGCATATTTATCTCAAATTATTTTTTTAATACAGTACTTTATGTCGGCTAGAGGGCGCCACATTAGATTCAGTGACACGTCATATAGCCTATAACCAGAAGACGATCACGACGCTTCTAGAGACACCTCATTTGTCCAAATCTATTGAGTAGTTAAGGAGCTAGGAGGGAACAAATGAACATACATACATACATACATACATACATACATACATACATACATAGCCTGTCAAAATCATAACCCTCCTTTGGCTTTGCCGTATTCGGGTAAAAATAGTAATTCGTCTTGTTGAAACAATAATAAAGCGTTTTCGCAAAACAAATTTTTGTTTAGACCTTTTGATAGTTTTTTATTACCCGACTACGGCAAAGTCAAAGGAGGGTTATGATTTTGACAGGCTACGGCTTTTGTGAAACTTGTTTCCTGCTTTTTCAGCGTCGTTTTTTGTCGCAGTTGGGTTTTAGTTTTTACTTTTTTTTATCGTTTTATCTTGTTGAGAATTTTTTAGTTTCATAATTACCATAAGATTGGCATTTCTAGTCTACAAATAGTAGATCAGTACCATTTTAGTTAGTCTTACCGGAGTGATACCACGGCCTCACAGAAAACCGGTAAGAAATAACGCTTACGCTGTCTTTCAATGATTGAGTGAGGATACCGGATGCCCATATCCCTACCCCTCCCTACATCTCATTCCTCATCCCCCAATGGTCGGCAACGCACTTGTGACGCCTCTGGTGTTTAGTCCATGAGCGGCGCGGTAATCGCCTACCAACAGGTGATACATCTGCTCGTTTGCCACTTATACCATAAAATAAAAGAAAATAAGAGTGAATAGTCTATATGGTGACGCATTAAGAATAAAAACTCCAAACAAACCCTATATCAACTCGACTAGCCAGCATGGTAGAATAGGCCAAAACCTCCTTTCTGAGGAGCAGCTTATATCCAACAGTGGACTGTTAAAAGATGTTGTTGATAAGAGTGAATGAAACAATACCTTTTATTTAGGTTTCGCCGTAGTCTTGTTAAAAAAGCCAACCATACGCAACAAACGATGCTTAATTAAACGTGGCATTAAACTACATGTAATCGTTCATTTAAAATCTGGCTGTCCTACTGATAATGTCAGAGGCCTCGTATCAAAATATCAGTACATTTAATGATCACTGTTATCTATATTGAACAAATTCATATTCGACCTAGTTACAGCCTTTAATTACTGTATGAAAATTATTGTCATGAGTTTTTCATACAGTAATATATTTATGTATCTTAAATCTTAACTATATCGGTATATACTGACATCTTAGTATACCTTCAAAACACATGCCTCGTTGGTCTAGCGGTTGACGTATGCGACTGCCGATCATGAGGTCTTAGGTTCGAATCTCGGGGTCGGGCCGAGTTGTTCTGATTATAGAAATACTTAATAACAGCTCGGAGTTTGGAAGTTGTGGTCTGAACTTTTACGTGCCTCAGACAGCACGTGAAGCTGTCGGTACTGCACCTGATCTCTCCCCAATCGTGTCGGATGACTGTCCCATCGGATTATGAGAGAGAGGAAAGAGAGAGTGTCTTTGCTCACACACTTGTGCACTATAATTTCTCCTGCGTAGTTAGCTGGTCTCCGTTGAGACTGACCGCGCCGAGGCCGTAATCGGTTAGAACATCATACCTTCAAAAGCTAGGTAGAGGTATTATAAAGCGTCCAACATTCCGCCGTCTATAATCTTCGTTAGTATAACAAGATATTAATGACGTCGTAATCCTACAAAATAAGTTTTTTCCATATACACATATATAAAGCCGGAGTTACTAGTTAGCTAGCTTACTAATACTTGCTTTGAAAGTTAGCTTTGCGTATCTCGTCATTATTCCGATTCTAAAATAACTTTCTTTCGGTCTAAAATCAATTGTATTTAATTTCTTGTTTTCTTCTGTTTTGATAACTCTATACATAAAATAATTTGTTTCAAATACAAATAAAACAATATAGTTAAAAAGTGGTTACATCTAAGTTGCGAAGTTGGACCAGAATACAAATAAATCAGTTGGCGTGCACGGAATCACGTCCGATCTAACGCAGCTTGTTAACGCGAGTAAACTTGTTCCTATTCTCGCTTACATTGCGACTAAAAAGTGCGACGTCAGTGGATCTACGATGTCGTTGATTATTGTGTTTCGCTTCTACTGACCGTGTTATCAAAGCAAATACGTTCGACTTGAATACCACTTTCGAGCTTCACGAATATCAAAGGTAAATTGAACCTTCTAATATACATGTACGTTATCGGAATAAATGCATACGTCTTAAGTAGATAGCGAGATTTTGGTTAAATCGGGATGACATGAAAAAGATAAAAAATATGTTTACTCTTATCTGTATTAAAAGTGTTTGTTACCTAACCATTCTTTACTACATATCAATTTTGCCAGAGATAGAACGCTAAGTTTTTCAGGTTTTTGATGATTTCAAACGTAGTTAATTATTATTTTGGTTACTTCGATTCTAATCGTCTGTCGTCTTTGTCGTCGAAATATAGTATGATAGTTTCTGTTATTATTTAAATGTTTTTTTTTCATGTCGAAAGTCATTAAAAGTCTTGGGAAAAATCTCTGTAAAAAGTAACGAAATTTTTTTTTTTTAATATTTAATTATTTAAGTTGACTGCCTCGTTGGACTAGCTGTTGACGTGTGCGACTGCCGATCATGAGGTCTCGGGTTCGATTCCCGGGTCAGACCAAATTTTGTATGATCTACAAATATTTGTTTCGGAGTATGAATAATATGTATGTATTTACAAAAAAAAATTATATATGTATTTATATCAGTTTTCTAGTACCCATAACACAAGCTCTGCTTAGCTTGGAACTAGATGGCGTTGTGTGATAGATGTCCGAAATATTTATTTATTTATTTTATTTAATTGCATGAATCCCAGTCGGTCAAAGACTTTTGCCTATTCTGCTACTACCTATAGCCATTAAATTACCCCTAACAGCTCAATTTGCTAGTGGGGTATAGCTCTAATCCGGACTTAGGTGTTCATGAGAGGGTCCCAATCCCATTTATTCATGACCAATGGCGTTTGGCAGGATAATGTGCATTGTCTTTTAAGCCCAGGCGTTGCAAAACAAACCCAGGCTGAGCGTAAGGCATTGGTTTCATTGTTGAAAATTATGGAGTGAGGTTTAATAATAATGAATTGAAAATTTTGGGTGTTCTACTAAATTACACGGTGTATGATTTTCGCTTCAACTGGAATAGTAAAAAAATATTTGAAAGAAAGAAAGGCTAAAATGTAATCTAACGTAAATTTTAAATTTTTCATGATACTTTAATAATTTATAGTAACAGTATCAGTATTCCAAATATCCATTAAAACATACCAAAATACCGATATTATGGTATTTATAGTAGCAGTTACTTAATTTACATTTAGTTTATTGATGAATTTTACAGTGTGACATTGGCCTTATACCTAGAATTTTTATAATCTGGAAGCATGGTACAAAAGTATTCGAATTAAATTGAATTTTTGAGTACAGTGTTTTATAGTTTGATTCTTATTTGTGTCTAACTGAAAAAATCTACAAAATATTATTTGTTTTACTTGGCAGCACACTGACTTACTGCTATAAAGGCTTGACAGCTTGTAGTCGAACAAATATTTCACTGTATTGATGAGTAAGAATCACCGATGCGGCTTATTTAAGCCGACTTTACCACAATGAATAATAGGTAATGACCGTATGTTGCAAAGCTCTAGTGGTTGTGTAGTGTGTGTGTTGTGATTGAATCATTTAGATCAGAACTTAATGATTAGATAAAAAAACTATATTTAAAGTCAGTTACATCAGTAACGATATACGTTTTGTTATGCGAGTATAACATAGTAATTTCTAGAAATTTGATTTCTAATGTGTTCTAAAACAAGCATAGGCATTCCCAACTTGTACGATCTGACGTCAACGTTTTGAGTACACTTCAAAGATATGCAAAACATTCTAAATAAAGCATAAAGACATGCCAAATCTTGCTAACATTTGGTTAAATCCCAGACTGAAGCATTGATTTTCATGTTCTAAAATAACGTCTTCTGCATACATACATTAGGTTCACATTAAATGTGTTATGAAGATTATGATTTACTTAACAAATGAGATATGACTTTGAAACTTTCCATATTCTATAGGCAGGTTTGGATGAGGGAATATTAATATCGTCAAAGACACGCCACAGACAATTTACTGCTTAAGCCAACTGTGAATTTATCACAACTACTTGTTTATAGTATTACTTTTTACTTTATGTCGGCACTTCTCGTGACTGATTTGCGTTTGCATACCTGAAATGAGTAGTTTTTTAATGTACACTTTCAAGTTTTGTAGCAGAACATTACTAAATATAGTAGGAAAAATATTTGATATTGGATTTTTTTTTTTAGAAACTTATATTTTAAGCACCTGTCTTTTTATTTTTTTATAGAGGCAAACGAGCAGACGTATCGCCTGATGGTAAGCCGTAGCACTAAAGGCGTAACAAGTGCGTTACCGGCTTTTTAAAATGGAGTACACTCTTTTCTTGAAGGTTTGTTTTGTTGTGCGAGGTAGAAAGTTTCGGGAAAAGCGCACAGTTGTGGACTGCCAACCATCTAGATAATGGAGATGAAAGTAATGTCGTAAAGGACGATGACGAAAAGAGGCGGCAGGGATACGTCTGAACAATTTCTCGCAGCACTCCTCATAGTAAATGCTGTAGAGGATGCACAAGCAAAGCCACATTTCTACGTAGCACCAAAGAGTCTAGCCGAATTGGAAGTTCTTGGCAATCGACTATTCAGGTTGCTTTTCGTTGAATACGGTAAATAGTAACTTATGTGTTATTCTGATTTATGAGCCATTATTAATTTTACATATAAAATTACATCGAATTCCGTTCAGTAGTTTTTGCGTAAAAGAGTTACAAACATCCATAAATCTTCACAAACTTTTGGATTTATATTATCAAGTAGGTTTATATAGAGTATCAGCACTCTAGTCTAGTCTAGTTTCGAATGCGATTATATCACAGAATTGTATGTTATTTATTGCATATTTATCGTTATTTATTGCAAATTTATCAGAGTGGCAATGAATATTATAATATTTTCAATGAAAATAAGTGTTATATGTACTTTCTTAGTATTAACTCTCAAAATGAGTCTGCTCTGCCTGATGTAAAGTAACGGTAGAATCCAAAAGTGGTAGTCACAGTTCTCATTGGGAATGGGACAATGCAGTACGACAACAAATTCTATGATGGACTAGTAATATGCTTTATTGCGCTATGCTTTAAGATCAGGATCATAGTGGGAGGGAAACACATGCGCTGGCAGTCAATAAAACACTAAAGTAACACTGAAATATTCTGTTTTTTCCTGGTTGGTGTTGTATGATTGCAAATTGGATAAGCTAGTGCTTCAAGGACAAAGCTTTATATGGCATCCTTTCCAAGAATAAAACTGATTGTAATTAATAAATAATGTAATATTTTTGTAGTATTTTGTGGTGTTATAACGACGTTGCGTGTTAACGTAACTCGATGTTGACAGGTCATAAAAATAATTTAAAGTTGAGAATTTTGTAATATGTTTTCGTTAGTAGTATCGGTACGTTTAAATTTCTGTTTCAGCCTATCGCAGACCACTGCTGGACATAGGCCTCTCCAATTGCACGCCACTTGTTTTGATCCTCGGCTTATCGCATCCAGCTCTAAGGCTCGTATTTTAAAAGGCGTCTCAAGTATCCGTTGAACTCTGATCAGCTGAAACTAGTTTAAATCAAATCTCAAGCGTCGCTCTTATTATAGAATGCGTTTTAAGTTCTACTCAGCTGAAACTAGTCTCAGTAACTAATCTCAACTCACAGTCTGTCTCTCAATTACATTTCTGCATTATCGAAATTATTGTTCCTTATCACGCGTCAAATTAATTTAAATAAAATATAATTATCTAACATAATTTATATGTTATTAGTTATTAGTTTAAATTTAATATAATATTGGCTACTGTATCAATGTATATATAATAATAAGAAGCATCTCGCCTAAATTATATACTGGAACTGGACTTATAACAGAACGTTCAAATTGTTATCAATACTTGTCATGTCAACTTGTCAAACTATGTTATTGTTTTTTTAGATAAATTAATGTTAATTTATATAATAGCGGTTGTTACTTTGTATAAAATACACTATTGGCTAGTGTATCAATGTTATTTAATAAGCTATAGACAGAGCTTCGTTGATCTTTACTCACTTGATTAACGATCAGTGAATTTTTGTTTCAAGAGACGTTCAATAATAAAATCTTTTCTTAAAACTAGTTTTATATCTAGGTTTACGACTGAGATGACTTTTAAAATACGGGCCTAAGTGGACTGAGTTTTTAGATCAATCAAACCAACAAACATCATGTAGTATGTGATAAATGTGGCCAGCCAAGTCATTTAGACGAATGCTGTCTCCACCATTCGTTATAACTTGATCAATCAGATTATCAGTAGTACAAAATAAACAAAAATAATTTGTTATTACTTTCAAATGAACAAAACTAATGTAAATTACTGTTGTAATAATTTGATTGTCTGTTTTGAGTATAACGTTACTTAGACTCAAATTTTAAGTACACTCTACATCATTTTTAATTAATGGAAAGTAATTTAAAAACAGTTGCTCATTTCTCGATATTATATTTAGATCTAAATGTAAGTTATAAATTTTAAGACTATTAATGTAAGTGCCACGAAAACAGCTTATCCAAAAGTACTGTTTTTAAAAGGAGCATCTATTTTTCTCAACTTCGTCAAATAAATATAGAAAGGTCCAACGATAAATGTGTGTTTAATCCGATGAAATAACAACATTTGAGGAAAATTTCACTGAAAATACACCGGTTTATGTATTCCCGGAGGAGTCGTCCAAAAAGGTATTTTGCTTAGATTCCTAATGAGATTGTTATCAATAAAATATAAAAATATGCTTTTACCTTTTATGCTTTACTGAAATAATCACATTTGATGTGCTTAAAGCTAACAGTCTTCAATAGTATGGAAAAAATCTTTGTATGCATCGTAAGATTGTATTATAAGATTTTAGAAATCATTTTCAAATAAACTTAAAAAAATTGAAATAAGCTCATTCTTTCTAAATATCTGAACATATTCATCCCGTGGGTATTTTTTTATGGTATAGGGGCAAACGAGCAGACGTATCACCTGATGGTAAGCGATTACCGCCGCTCATGAACACCCGCAACACCAGAGGCGTAACAAGTGCGTTGCCGGCCTTTGGAGGATCGGGAAAGGGATGTATCGAGGGGTTGGGGTTGAGTCTCCGGTATCCTCACTCATTCGGTTAAACACAGCGCAAGCGCTATTTCACACCGGTTTTTTGTGAGGCCGTGGTATCACCCCGGCCGAGCCGCCCTATTCATGCCGAAGCGTGGCTCACGTATAAACAGACATACAAACTACACAGTACAACATCACCGCAAAGTAAAGGAAGTCTTAAAACAAATCTGATGCTTAGCTGTCTGGCCCGCGTGGTAAGTATAGAGCGCCAAAACAGCCAGGCTAAAAGATATTTTGTTGCGTGTTTTAATGTGATCTGAAGGTTTTCTCACTTTTACGTTTGCTTACTAGTTAACTTTATCCTTTTTCTTGTCAGTACACAACAACATGCTAACGTGACGTGTGGTCGTAACGTGACCCAAAATAAAACGAGAAAGAGCAGAAAAGTTATAATTATTGTGTACTAAAATATACAATCGGAAATACGGAAATGTCTTTGAATCACCCAATGTTTGTATACATACTAGCAAGCCCAGCGAACTCATTTCAACTCGTTCCGCCTCACAATAAATGAATAAGTCGATTTAGTTTTTTGATGTCATTTTTTTATTCATGAATAACATATTTTATTACTTATTATCCTATTTCGGATAAAGAAAAATTAAAAAAAACACCAATATCATAAAATTGGTCCAGCCGTTCTAAATTTATAAATGGTGTAACTAGCACGACATTGTTTTATATAGATAGATTTGTCTGTGAATAATTATTCTCGATGAGTTCTCTGATTGCTGAATCAATAATCATTTATAAATTCTGAAGTAACTCTGTCTGTCTGTCTCTGACATTTTCACGGCTAAACCGCTGAACCAATTTGGATAAAATTTACAATGAAGATCCTTCGATTCTTGAGGAAGGATATGGGTTATTATTTACCGCTATAAAAGTCATACACGCGAGCGTAACCGCGAGCAACAGCTCGTTTTTAATAATTAATGATAATAACGATTTACATCAGAATGAAACGTGTTAGTATTAGTAGTATTATTAGCATTAATTTAATGTACACACTAAAAACGCAACTTTAGTTTGTGGGTGTGCAATTTATACAGCAAACTTTTACACTGCGGGACGTTATCGCAAAATGTAAAACATTCAACCACGAGGTTTTATTTTAGTTCAGCAACTTGCTCTCTAGAAAAACAGGAACGGAATTAAAAATAAAATTCTTGTGACGTTATCTGTGTGCTTTACTTTGTTTTTTGCGGATTCTTATATCAAGTATAACTTTAAAGTTACAGCTCTGTTTTTGAGCAGCTAAAATCCGAATAATTTAGAAATGAACTAAAAATAAATAAACTACGTTTGCGAAAGTTATAATTTAATTTAGTATTGTACAATAATGTTGGGCTATTTGCCTATATTTAAACACTGTTGTATTGTTGGTGTATATTTATTTAAAAAAATATGTCAGTAGGTTACAGATTCATAGAAGTAATTTCAAAGTCGTTTTCAAAAAACTAAAAAAAAAAGATCCTAAAAGTAATTCAAAACCCATTAGTAAATGATAGCTGTGCTTAAAAATATTTCATCTGAGCTTGCGTAGTAATTAAACAATAAATTATTGGACAAGAATCCCGAAAATTAATAGTTAGATCAACAATTGAAATAAGTAATTTGGCTGCTGTTTTAATTATCTGAAACATAATTAGCTTAAAAATAACAATAAATTCTTATCGAAGCTGTATCCACAGACCTCCTCCAGCTAGAACAAAAACCCGCAAATATGTTACAAAATATACAAAATTCGTAGTAAGTATAACCTAATTAATTACATTAATTATAAACGCGTTTTCAAAAGTAACACGGCGTTTTTTCAAACTAAATATACGGGGTGCCGTATGGTAATATTAAAAACTCTTCATACGGTTTTAGGGATCCGTATATAGCTAGCCCTCCGTAAGTTAGCCCGAGTAAACTTAAAGTTACAAGTAACTTAGGTCCAACACGAAAGCTTGTGACGTTTAAATGGGATTTAAGGACCTAACAATCAAATGAGTCGGTACGTACGGTCAGAACTTGAGAACTAATTTAATTAATTTGTAACATTTGTGAGGAGAATTTAGTACATTACGTTTAGGCTTTTGTTTGTAGCCTTTACTAAATTTGATATACGTATGTAAAGATTTATGAAGGTAAAGATTAAAATTTCTATAAATATCAAGTGTAACGTGTGTTAGAAATTCATGAATACTTAGGTTATTTTTGTTGTTCAATTTTTATCTCATACATCCCTAATATTTACTAGTTATTGCACGCGTTGTGTATATGTCGGTTATCGCGGCGAATAACAGCCTATGTGTTACTCTAATGTATAAGCTATATTACTGTAAAGTTTCGTCCAAATCCGTTCAGTAGTTTTTGTGTGAAAGAGTAACAAACATCCATCCATCCATCCATCCATACTTACAAACTTCGCGTTTATAATATTAGTAGAGATGTGGCGACGGATCAAGAACATGAAAGGAGTGTCATCCCACCTATTCCTCTCATGGGTCTCGTAAAAGGTGACTAAGGAAGTAAACTGTGCTAAACAACATCACTGCAAAGAGAAGAATAAACCTTAAATCGACACGTTTAACCAGGGTGGTAAAATAGGCTAAAACCTCATTTTTAAGGAAGGTCTATGTTTAGATGTGAAGTGTTGATGATCATTTGATGACGATGTGCGTGTGATAAAAAAGTCGTTTATCTACATGATATCTGATATATAAAGCTGAAGAGTTTGTTTGTTTGAACGTGCTAAACTCAGGAACCACTAGTCCGATTCGAAAAATTCTTTCAGTGTTGGATAGTATATAGGCTATATATAATATTACTATTAACATTACTATTACTATTAACATTATATAATATAACTATTATTACTATATATAATATTCGTCAGCGCCGTAGTTTGCGTGCACTCACTTGCCTATTTTCTTTTCTCAATTCTCCATCATTACCTGAATACCTCGAACCCCACTTTCGCCTCTTATGCTCCACTCACGATCGAAACCTTCGGTCAAGAAACAATATGCTTCTACTTTGCCCCCCGCACACCTCCAACTTCATAAATTCTTCCTTCTTTGTGCAGTCAGTTCTTCTTTGGAACGAACTTCCCGCCGAAATCAGGATGTCAACAAATCGCCTCACATTCAAGGCGAAGGTACGCGATCTGCTTCGAAGTGAATTGGCAGAACATTCACAACAACAATAGTATCCGACAGAGTACTTTTGTATTATACTTAAATTATTTATTATATTAAACTTTTTTGTAAGTATGTTTATGTATTGTGTATGTATTAATTATATAACTTATAAATACCCTATATTTGTATCACACCTATATTTTTTATGTATTGAGTTGAATTCTACTTATACCCTTAGTTGCACCTACCGCCTCGTATTTTTACATCACTCAAAGGTTGACTGGTAGAGAATGCCCAATGGCATTAAGTCCGCCTATGTACAAGATGTGCATTAAGTTTAAATAAATAAATAAATAAAATAACGCTAAGACCAATAGAAGCTGAGCACCAATAGGGAATGAGTCAAAACGCAGAAAATTTTTCACGCTACGGGCAATAGGTGACGCAAATGAGGTTGCGTGGGTTAGCTAGTTATTTTATTATAAACGATTAACTTTCCAACAGACTCCTATGAAAGCCTATTTCAAACTTAAAATTATTTATTAAAAATATTTAGAAAGCAGATTTTTACTTCCTAAGCAATAATGTTTATTAAAAAACGAAACCATTAGACGGGTTCTCAAAATATTGTGACCTGAATATTTAACAACCTGTCAATATTTGCAATCTTCTCATAATATTCTCCAACGAGTTTGAGAGCTGCAACGTAACTACGTGTCATGAGGTACTCCTGAAGGGATTATATTATTATATCGTCCTATTTATTGCATAATGTGGGAACATGAGTGTTTACTTTAGTAGCATGGAGCGAGACTTGTCTATGTTTATAATGTTAATTTTAAGTAGGTAATGTTTTCAGCTTTAATTCCCAATCTTTACTATACACTAACCTATTATTGTATTTTATCTACAAGCTAGTCTAGACTTTTTCATAGATGCATCCAGAAATTACATTCAGTCACAACTTTTTATTCCACACCAGAGGCTTTTGGGTGAGAAAGTTTCATGCAACTACAGGTGCCTCACCAGCCTCTCTGGCCTAGAATTCTCGTGTGTCATTGCCTAATACTTTGTCTAAGATTAGCCAATAACATTTGAGAATTTAGGCGTTAGCGATTGCAGTAAGAAAAACGCTTGCAAACATGGCTAGGGGCAGGTCTTGCTAGGACTAGTTCCCGCTGCACTCTTCGCATGAGATCCTCGTTTCAAACCAAGTATGGGTTAAGGGCACAGAACAAAAGAATTCTCCTCTTCTGTGGTTAAGGGCATCCTTTGTAAACAGTAAAAATATGATTAAGTGTGAAAATCCTCAAAATATGCAGGCAGGTATTGGAATACCACAAATAACTTTTATTGGCAAATCTAATCTTGCTGCTTTGCTCTTGATTGCTTTTGGCAATAAGGCCGCCCCCTGTACACTACATCTCACATTTCATGTACTCTTGTAACTATGTACTATTATGATGTACAAATAAAGAGTTTTCTATCTATCTATCTAATCCAGAATCATCTTCTAAACAGTAATGTCAATCTACGGAACCCAAACAAATATACTCGATGTAAACCCTACAATTAGCGTGTTTTAAACAATTTGGAGCCACGTGTACGCAAATGTACTTTAATCATGTGATTATGATTTATCGCTGGCGGTTTAATTAGGTACAGTCGTGCCCACACTGCACTCGGTGCGACAGTCACTAATTAATTAATGTTGCGGCACTACTGATCCTTATTGGTTCTGGTTAAGTTTTGAATGAGGTAACTAAAGGATTCTATTCGAGTCTCTACTGAGGGGATGCTTAAGAGCGAATTAAGGGTGAGTACTTTCACTTTCATATTTCTTTTCCTTGATGATGAAGAGAGACATGGAATTATTTATAGAAAGATTCAAATAATTTCAAGAATAGTTTAATGATGTGATTCTCTCGTCGGTCTTGTGGTTGACGTATGCGACTGCCGATCGAGAGGTCTCGGGTTTAAATCTCGGGTCGGGCCAAAAAGTGATATTGAGTTTTTCTGATCATAAAAACATTTATTAACAGCTCGGAGTTTGCAAGTTGCTGTCTAAACCCTCGTGAAAGAATGTAAAGCTGTAGCTTAACCGCCCCTTGGATTATGAGAGAGAGGGAACAGATAGTGCACCTGTTTTTGCGCCCACACTTGTGCACTATAATATCTCCTACATAGTTGGCTGATCTGCGTTGAGACTGGACGCCATGATCGTAGTTGGACAACATTACGAATAATTATTATTAAAGCAATAAATATCGTAACATTGAAACAGATAATAATGTTCGAGCATCGATTTCCACAATTCCTAAGGAACTTACATTTCAAAAACTAGACTCGCCACTATAAAGTATAAATAAAGGTAAAAAGGAAAAAAAATATAACGATAGAGTTCTTAACTACAATGAATAACATTACTCCAATTTCCATACATATTAGTAATCCGTTGTAAGGGACACTGAGCCGGCAGGTTTCCGTGCCACACGGTTTCAGCGTCGGAAACAATTCATTATAGGGAAATATGTGACCGGCGTATAAGGGGCAACTTATAATTGCACCTTTTCATTCCCACCGTATTACAATTTGATGAGTTTACTCTATAAAATACTCGAGAAATATTTGCTGAAAATTATTAAAGATGAATTATGACGAATTTATGAGGTGACATGTCTTAATATTAAAAATAATAAATATAATTTAAAAGACAGACTCACGACAGTCAGTTAAAAACAAATAAATGCACAAACACACAGATGAAGCTAATAAAAAACATGTTAAAAATAGCAAAAGAGGAGAAAAACCTAAAGAAATACAGAACTTATTGAAAACGTTTACATAAGTATTTAATGGGAACTCAAAACCTAGCCCCAAGAAACAAGATGACAGGAAAACACACAGGCGGAATAAAAGTGACACTGACTTATCTTGGCCACCAGGTACATTTTTATGTATAAATTAGTATTCTATGAAAACATAAGTTATAAATAAAACAAGATTGAATTTACTTTTTATTTAAGAAGGTTGAAGAATTTTAAAGTAGTATATTATCATTCATCATCATCATTATCATCAACAACCTTTCACATACCACTGCTGGATATAGATATCTCTTTAGTAGTCAGGTTTAAACAGCTTTGGACAGTATATAAAAAAAAAAACTTTTAGTCTGACTCAACCATCAATCACTACCATTATAATTATTATTCCAGAGATTTTGTAATAAAGTATAACAAGCCAACTTCAAGAACTGGATCAAATTTAAATGGGACCACACGGGAAGCATCAGCTTTCCAATAAAAAGAATCATCAAAATCGGTCTACTCAGTCGAAAGTTCTGTGGTAACAAGCTATATTTACTGATCTGTCTCAGCTTCCCACAGGCAGTGTACAGCCGCGGACAAAAAAAACGACTAAACTAGTTATTTTTTTTTCATGTACACAAACCTTGTCCTGACAATAACGAAGATTTAAAGATATTAATTCATTTAATTTGGTGCAGCCAATTGGAAGTTATACACGTTCATACACTTTGGCGATTCATTTTTATAAATATATAGAGACACAGTCGAATTGATAACCTCCTTCTTATTTTGAAGTCGGTTAAAATAAGATCAATCTTTTAAAAGCAAAAGCTATTTTACAGCCAATAGTTAAATGCTGCAGTGTCATTTTTCCTTAGGTTAAAAAAATAAGTTATCTCTCCCATCCACATTAATACTAGTAATACTATAAATCCGAAGACACTCTGTCTATCTTTTTGTTTCACTTTCACTGCTAAACCGCTACACCGGTTTTAATCAAATTTGGCATGGAGATACTATGATTTCTAAGAAAGGTTACTCTTTACCGCGATAAATTACAAACATTCAAGCGGAGACGCTGCCAAAGGTTAGTATTAACTAGTAAATAACTCAACAGCTCAGTATGCGACAGGGCTTAATTCAATACATGGCATAACCTACTTCTAGGTTATATTAATATGCTCTACTTGCGGTTAATTTTCCTATCATTGTTTTATTTAATCAAGTAGCTTAGCAATACTTCTTGTTATAAGTGGAACAAATTGTTACGTAATTATTTTACTACGCTTATTACGATATCTTGTTGGGTGTTTAATGAAAATGTGTTTCAAGGGATTGTGAATTAATTTTCTAAACTGTTTGGATTATTTAAAGTTTCTAGGTCACAACAAAGTTATTCATGCAGTGTGATTAAGAAACGAAGCATTAATAATTATTTGTTTTGTTTGTTTTGTTACACAGGTTCTTTTCTTATTCTCCCTTCCAACTGGTTCCACCTTCTCTTTCTCTATACTACAACACGTGCTGGCCTCGGAAGTCAGCGCTTTAGAGTAGTTAACATGCACTATTGAACTAAACGGTTCAGCTCTTCCTTCTCGTGTCAAGCAGTTGAAACCTGGAACTCACTTCCAGCGCACGTGTTTTCCTCTATGATCCTGGAGTCAATAACCATCTCACTAAAAGATGCCATGGTATCATCGTGTTGTTTTGTTCATATTTTTATATTGAGGACGGAAACCGCCACTGTTGGATTCCACTCATGCTTTCCATCAGGTTAAGCACTCATTTCGCTAGCTAATTCATAAAAAATCTGTTCTTCTTTTCTTTCAACCATACCCAACATCAAATGTCATTCAGTTTAAATATTTTTTCTTTTCAATTCTGTTTCATAATTAGTATGAATTAAGTAATTTCCAAAATATACTTGACAATAATGAGGCTTTAAAGAAAATGAAGGTCTAAGAAATGAGAACCACTAATCCCCAAGACCACAGACAAAGTAGTCATTATAAGCATCACAGACTGTTACCGTAGAATACCACATTCTCTCAGAGATGGAATTGTAATAAAGCAATTTCTCTCAAAGCATAATTTATGGCGATTTTTATGGCCCCGTAAAAATATAAAGTAAGCGGATCAGACCGTTTTAATAAAATTAAGTAAAAATGTTATTTTATTTTTACTTCCATCCTCGACATTTATGGTTAGCTTATTATGTTCTAATTACAAGATTAATAGATAATTTTAATGTCTCTGGGGTCTGTAAAAATCTTGGCTGTGTTTACAATTTTATGTAACATCAATTTCATCTATAGAAACAAGACTGGTTCTTGTGTGTCTATGTCCATTAATGGGTGTGTTTCAGCTGATGAATGACGATCATAAATTACATCTAAAATTATTGGTTCTGGCAACTTTATCTACGTATCTTTTAAAATCATGCTTGGCTTATATTACTCTAAGAGTAATGTTAATTTTACTATGTTAGGAAAACGAAGCAAGTTTCGGCGTTCATCATAAGCAACGACTTGACGAGAATAATATATAACTAGCGAAGACGAGAACTATATATAACCGAGTCCCGCGTTGTCACCCGCGGTTAACGTCGTACCACGGATGAAGCGGCGGGGCGAATAATTAGTCTAAAAAAAGCAGCCTAAGCTACTCCTTATATCATCAGCTACCTATCAGTGAAAGTCCCGGCAAAATCGGTCCAGCGGTTCTAGAGATTAGCCGGAACAAACAGACAGACAGACAGACGGACAGACAGACAAAAATGGTAAAAATGTTAATTTCGTATATGTGCCGTGTATATACATTTAGTAAAAAACGATTATTTTAATATTACAGACAGATACTCTAATTTTATTTATTTGTATAGATGTACTGTGTATGAATACATATGTATTTTTAGGCAATATTTTACCGTGGGAGACCGGAGTGATACCACGGCCTCACATAAAACTGGTGTGAAACAGCGCTTGCCCTGTGTTTCACTGAGTGAGTGAGGCTACTGGAGGACCAAACCCCAACCCCGCCCCCCATCCCTCTCCCCACCCCCCAAAGGCCGGCAACGCATTGGTGACGCCTCTGGTGTTGCGGGTGTCCATGGGCGGCAATTATCGCTTACCATCAGGCAATACGTCTGCTAGTTTGCCCCTATTACATAACAAAAAATGTATTTAGTTAAAAGCGGTTATTTTAATATTACAGACAGACTCTCTAGACTAGAGATTAGTGTAATCTTAATGATTGTATATAATAGAATCTTGTTTTGAAAGTGTTGAACAAAGACGATTTACATTTTGATTGAGGTATTTTAAATTAATATTTTTAAACAGTTTGCGAAATAGACAGAATTAAAAGTTGCAAATCAGTAAAGAAAATGATTAAAACTGTTGACTTTTAAAAAAAATATTGTGCGTTCACAACGGAGCTCTTGTAAGATTAAGTCCGAGATTATCCTACTTTCAGTTATTTCGCGTCTAACTTCGGGAATGACTTTCATTTGAGATTTTCTGTTTGTACTACGAAATATTAATTATAAGATCCTACGATAAGTATCGAGTCCAAAGAAGATTATGTTTCTATTTACTACATTAATATTCAGTAGGTGTAAGTTTAGATGTCTAAGTATAAAATATTACTTGACTTACAAGTATTTATGAAGAAGCCGATATGAAAATTTTACACAGTTCTAGCTTTGTAAACAATTTTAATGGGTTTGTTACAAAAAATATTCATTGGATATTGAATAATGTATGTGGAAATTGAGCTATGCATGTTTATGTATGTATGTCATCAATAACATCATCATCAACAGCTTTAAGTAGTTGTCATGTGGTGGTGGCGTTAGGGTTTAGATGTACTGAGAGGTTCGATCAGCGTAGGTACCTCCGAGACAAGAGAGGCACTTAACTTGGTAGTATTGTAGTAACGTAGGGACGCCGCGCTGGAGGTTCAAGCGTCAGTCAGGTGACCCTGGTGGAAACAGCCAAGGGTCGCAGTTGAAGAGGCGCCTTGCAGAGGCGCGGGCCACGGCTTTAGAGGCCGGGCCCCGTAGCAGTGGCGCAGCCCCCGGGTGTGGTAGACACCAGCAGAAAGAGCGGTGCTGGGCTCGCCCAGCCACTGGGCGTGGTAGACGCCAGGCGAACCGTCGGTGCGCTCGTACTTATATCGTGTTCTCAGCGGTAGTCGGACGCAGTAATAGGAGGCAACGTTGGAGACGCGTAGTGGCGTGGAGGACGATGTTGCCGCGTGACATAGTCCACTGCAACTTTATCTGCGTATCTTTTAAAATCATGCTTGGCTTATATTACTCTAAGAGTGAGGTTGATTTTACTATGTTAGGAAAACGGAGCAAGTTTCGGCGTTCATCATAAGCAACAATTTTACACGAGAATTATATCTAACTAGCGACGACGAGAACTATATATAACCAAGTCCACTGCTGGACATGAGCCTCTCCTTACAATAATGCTACCAAACTGGCCACACAGGTTGGCATAGGATTTGTTCCAACTTTTCCTAGAAGGTAGTATCAGTTCCGTGAAAAGAAATTGATCACTATGGTCACGCAATCTGGTAATTAATGATGATGATGTTGTCCTAGCCAATTACAGCCACGGCGGCCAGTCTCAACAGAGACCAGCCAACTACGCAGGAGATATTATAGTGCACAAATATGTGCGCAAACACAGACGCACTCTCTAGTAATTAATAATGTAATATTGAAAACCTTCGATTAACCGTTGATCGCAAATAAAATAAATACACGAATCGTAATTTGTTTCGCTGAATATAGGCAGCGTGGCCGAGTGGTCTAAGGCGCTGGTTTTAGGCACCAGTCCGAAAGGGCGTGGGTTCGAATCCCACCGCTGTCAAATATATTTTTTGAGCTTGTTTTTAACGTATTAAATCAAATTTTAAATCTGTTAATTTTTTTTTAACTAATTTACCTTAAAAATGTGGAATAAATTATAAAAAAAAAACATAAAATAAGGTAAAATATGGAGATGAAAACGTTGTCATGCTCGTCCTTAAGCAACACCCCTACCGTGGGTACGTATGGACTTAACCTTCTCCATAGAGGAGACCCGAGCCCAGCAGTGAACGCTATAGGTTGTTGATGAATGAAAAATGGAGGTGACGTACGATGGATCAAACACTTGAGATAAATAGCTGGCAGTGGGTGGATGGAGACTGCCAAGACTAGGATGATGTTCAAGTATGTCCTCATTGGTTATTCCAGTCACTGATATTAGCACATGATAATTAATAAAAGGGAAAATGAGAAGAAGAAGATTTACAATTAGAATACTTAATCTAAAAACCAAATGAATAAAATTCAGGAAAGCTATTGCTTCTGTAAACAGTCAGCATTCCGAAGAGCATTCTCACTCTATAAACGAAAAAATTCGTCATTTTATAACAATATCATTATTATGCTAGTGGTAAGAATAAAACATCAGGCCTCTTTACCAGCGCTAGGTATTGTCAGGGGCTACGCTCGCGTGATTTTATCTTATTTCGTATTTGTAACTCCAAAAGTAACAAACATCCACACAACCGATGAAGGTTAACACATACATACCTACTTGATGACCAGTGAGATATTTTATTTACTTTTATTAATTTACTAGCCGAGTCCCGCGGTGTCACCAGCGGTACGATAATATACATGGATCCGGCGAAACTAGTTTAAAAAAAGTAGCCTAAGTTACTTCTTATATCATCAGCTACATTTCAGTGAAAGTCCTGTCAAAATCGGTCCAGCCGTTCTAGAAATTAGCCGGAACAAACAGACAGACAGACAAATTTTTGATTTTAATTAATTGAAAATCATGAAATGGAAACCGTCTTTAGAAAAAACAAAAACGATCTCTGCCGCCTTTCTTCTTACTAAAACTTTTAACTTATATATCCTTCTATAGATTGAGATGAAAAGCACTTAAACTTGTGAAATAAATAATTTTAATATAAAATAATCAACAATGTCAGTGGTAGGAGTGCTTATTCCATTTACTCTCATGTTGATCACACGTGTGGTGTGCGGTTTATCTGTTACTAGCAGATATCGAACAACGCTATTGACATAATGTACCAGTTATGTATTAGCATGTACTGTGCGTATGCCTTTGTGTTTATAGATTTGAACATATTTGGAATTCGATATTAGTGGTATAAGCTATTAATTTGGACTCGGAGAAATTTGTGCAATTATTGCAATGAGCAAGTTAGAGAATTAAATGGCATGGAATAACAAGGGAATGTATTTCTTGAGTTTAAATTACAAGTCTTTATAGACGTTGTACCTTTTTTAATAGTATAGGGAGCAATAGTGCAGAAAGGTCACCAACGATTAAATTACTACCATAGTCCATTAATTTTAAATCTAGTACGTATGTAAACTTCTCTGTCCGATTAAATTTCCAATGGAGTAATTGTATAGAGTACTAGAGTAACTGACATTGCACGGAGAATCAGTGCGCTGAAGTAAAAGTGGACCGATTAGATGAACCGATGGTCGTTGGAGCAGAAACATTCTAGTCGGAGACCAAGATTAGGCAAACGTCGACGATTTGAAGAAAGTGGCTGACAGCGAATGGCTGCAGACTTCTCGAGACTGAGATAGGTGGCACTCTTAGGGAGAGACCTTTGTTTAGCTATGGACGGCGAGAAGCTAATAAAAATACGTTAATACATGAGTCGTTTGATCTCTCTATCCAATTAGCCTTTCCAATTATACGACAGATAGTTTATGTCTCGTTTCTCTAACAATAATTTGTGGTGAACTTTACTAATTTACTAAATATACTTTACTTAAGAGCGAAGATCTAGCTTCGTTCTATGTACTTCTAAAAAACCAAACTGCACCTACTTTTTTAACCATGTTATAACAGACACATTAAAAACCTGCAGCGAAAACCAGCCTAGATTATTTACAATGTGACACTGTGTCACAATTGTCTGCCATGGATTTTAACTTGTTTTTTTTTCAGAATTATAAAAATTGATTTCACATTTTTGCCTAGTTAATAAGACGTCAAGCGACCGTTCCCTAACGCTTTTATAATCTACATAACATATATGTATAAGCAATTCTTCCCGGCATTTTGTATAATTAAGAATATTACGGAGAAGTCCATAAAAGGCATGACTCGAAAGTGTGTCGAAGTTTAAGTGGCATTAATAGTATATTACACACTGTTCTCTACTTGAGTCTCTTTCAATTGTGTTCTTAAACATTCGTGGTATTAATTTAGTTCAATGCTAGCATGTTTAAATGATTGTGGGAGTTAAAACAATATGGGTATTTGAGCTTGAAAAAAACAACTTTTGCTACTAGACTAGTAAGTTTGTTCGTCATTTCATCCATACGTTAGTATAATAAATTGATTTTAGAATACGAGTATTCTTGTCTAAACCTGTACAATTTCAAACATAATATTTTTTAAGAAGGTTTGAAAAAAAAATAGAATACTTTGTATAATTAGTATGTAAGTTGTTTGTTTCACAAAGTTCTGCATGATGATACATTTAAAGTAAATCACAAAAAGCATTTAGAGAAATCATGAATATAATATACCTAGTAAGCCGTACTTGCTATATTTTAAAGACACGTCAGATATCGAAAAATGAAATTCTCATATGTTAAACATAGCCAAAGAGGAGGACACGTCACGTACAAACTGCTTAAAATACCAGCGCATTGCAGACAGAAGGCAAAAGTCAGTTACTGGTAAAGCTAGTATTCGATTGCAAAGTCAAACGCGAGTGCTTTTCTGATAAGAATTGTGAAAGTACTTTCTAGATGCTGAACAAGCTGTCATTCTAACGTACCTGTGTAGTTGTGATCGTATTGAGAAATTAAATGGAAGAACACTGCTCACAAACTATTGATATTACTTTTGAGAGTAAGGGTATCGGGTTAACTGTGTTTATTTTATTCCTGACCAGCTATCTCGACAGACTTCGTTCCGTCAACAGTTATTGGCCTGTCCCAGTACAATAAATAAAAAGTTGTTGTTTTTATTTATTTGTACAGACTCTGTACATTTTTCATTTATTTATATTATATTTTAATAATTACATTACTATTTTAATCATTCATACATAACGATTAGGATGATGAAATATTATAAGCTTTTATAAAATACGATTTCGGCCCTCTGGGTCGTATTTTTAATTGCTCCTTCTGATGTATAATATGTACTAATGATACACTTTTTAAATTTAGGTGAAAAGGAAGTACCAGAAACGTTAAAAGATAATTTAATAAGGAAAGCCTATGAGAAGTAACATTTTTAAATGTTCACTCAAAATAACATTTATATTTAAATCGCCTTCAGACAGAAGTTATTATTTTAATATAATCTTAAGGAGAGCCTATATAGTCATCATACTCACATTATTGATGTACAAAATTAAGAAGCTCTTGTGTAGTAAGCTAAAAATAGGCACCAGAATTTTCAATTAGCCTCTAGGTAGTTAATTCCTAAATATGATACTAACCAAAGCCATACCATTCATCTAACAACGCGATAGATTAATAAATCCAACACACACGAGACAGGCAATTATAAATAGCTCAGAGAAATTGAGTCCAAGCTAATAGCCGACCAAAGTCGACTTGAACAAAATATACTAAATTGGTCCGCTTCAAGCGAGTGCACCGTCATTGCATCGATCAAAAGTACATCACCGTACCACAAGCAAATTTCAACTCTATGTTCAAAACTGCAGAGTTGCTTAAAAGTTAAATTAGTTCATCTAAAATTCTGGAGAAATTTTCGTTGTGCACGTACTTTGAATCTTTCGATACTATGAGTAAGTCAGTAAACAGTGTAACTAAGAACTCTGTGTATGAAGTAAGTTGTAACTCAACGTTCAAACTTTGCTAAATTTAATAATGGTTAAATTTCTTAGAAGATTTCTTGTACAGTTAACTTCGATTAACGTTATGAAATATCTATGAAAGTAACATATATTTCCATTTGTTTGCAAGGTCGGGCTAGAGGTTTAGATGGTCGCCGCGTCAGTTTTCACTGCACTGAGTGTGGTGGCTTCAAATTCCTAATGGGAAAACACTTTATGTGATCCAAAAATTGTTGTTCTGATCTGATCTAATCGTTTTCTGTATATGTGTAAAGTTCCCCGCGACACAAGATGTATATACCCAATGCGGCAGTTGTCGTTCAAAAAATACCGAGAGGGTTTGTTATTTAGTGTATTTCTTGGGTTCAATTCACTTTATATTCATATTCTTTCTATAATGAATCTTTCTTCTATGGGTATTTCCATTTAATCCCAATTATCACCAAATAAGAATGTTTTAATGATTTTTTTATTGTGTAATTCTGTTTTAGCCATTTTAAGAAGGTGAACATTGTTAATAGGAAAAAACATGATTATTAATATCAAACCTAAAATGAATGTTCACATCATAATTATTGGCAAATAACTTTTGAACTCCAACCATCAAGTATCATCACCTGGCCTGGGTTCATCCTACCTTTGTTTTCGACGAACATCATACACAGTATTTCCTTGAAAACACGATTACAGATCTAGCTATTTCCAGTTTGTATTAGTGAAATATTCGTGGTGATTTTATGTAATGTAACAGAATGACTGCCTCGTTGGTCTCGCGGTTGGCGTGAGCGACTGCTGATCATGAGGTCTCGGGTTCGATTCCCGGGTCTAACCAAATGTTTGTATGATCTACAAATCTTTGTTTCGGAGTTTGGGTGTGTTCTATCTATAATATGTAAGTATTTACAAAAAAAAAAAGTATATATGTATTTGTATCAGTTGTCTAGTACCCCATAACACAAGCTCTGCTTATCTTGGGACTAGATGGCGTTGTGTGTTTAGATGTCCGAAATATTTATTATTATTATTATTATTAGTATAATACAAAATTTTAACAAATAAAGAACCGACTTCAAGAACTGGGCCAAATTGAAGTAGGACGACACAAAAAGCACCAGCTTTAAAATAAAAACAATATTCATCAATCTCGGTTCATCCATTGGAAAGTTCTAAGGTAACAAACATAAAAAATACTCCTCCTTTTTTGACGTTGATTAGAATATTCTCTTTTTAACAGAACGTAACATAATATTAGGATACAAGTTCTCAATTTAGTTTTGTTTTGTGTTATTAGAATCTTTCAAAGATTACAAAAATATCGACTTTTAATTCATATTCGAGAGTAAATCAACTGGTCATCATCATCGACAACCTTTAGCAGTTCACTGCTGTACATAAGAATTTCCTTATAAAGGAAGTTTTGGCCTTTTAGGTTTGTTTCAAGATTTTCATCTCTTTACAGTGTTGCTGTTCAGCGTAGTGTCCCCCTTTTAGTTGGCTCTGACGGTACATAATGGGGGTAGTGAACCTCTGTATTCTAATCCGTCAACACAGGAAGAGTCAACTAGTCTTTGTTCTCTGGCAATATTCGACATGTAACAATAACAATTTTAACAAAAATAAAACCGACTTCAAGGTTCGGCTCGATTTCTCTTGTTTGCCATCATCAGATATTATCGTCCTTATCATGGTACCACCGTTGGCATATCTCCTTTCTAATAAAAAAGAATCATCAAAATCGGTTCATAAACGACGAAGTTATTCGCGACCACAAATAATAAAAAAAAAATGTACGGTCGAATTGAGAAACCTCCTCCTTTTTTTGAAGTCGGTTAAAAAAATAACCAAAATTACATTAACCCCGAAATCAGGCGTAAGTACTATGAAATTAAAACACTAATGAACTGTATTCGATAAAATACATTCCAATTTGACACTCCCGTAAGACTCAACGTCAATTACCGTGATGATGTCTGACGTGTTAATGCAAATTTCCGAGTAATTTCATTTCAATGTAAATTAAGTTATTGACTATTAGACAGTAAAGAATTGATAGACCATTCTGAATTTAAAATATTCAGTGTCAATACTTTTTAAAGTATTTTATAAATGAGATCCATTCAATCTCAGTAGCTTTAAATAGTCACTTTGCTTCGTAACTACAATAAAAGCTTTCATTGCTTAGTTGTAGTAAGTTTACTTATAGGTAGTAGAGTAGAGCCACGCTGATTTCAGTACGAACGGGCCGGCTCGACCGGGGCTGTACTACCCTCGCACAGAAAATCAACGTAAAATGACAGCGTTCGTGCTGTCGTGTTTCGTTTGTGAGTGCGAGACCGGAGGCTCGATGATGCAGAAGCATCACTAGCCCGCCATGGTGTAGGTCACCATGTATATATGGTGACCACCACTCTTGGATTCTGCTTATGCTTTCCATCAGGCAGAGTAGAGTCATTTTGGCAGGCCATAAATAAAAAAATCATTCAATTTAAGGAAATCCTTGTGCTTTATTGTTTGAAGTTAAGAATTATTTTATAGTCGTTGTTATATATATATATATATATATATATATTGTCCTCCACTACAACACACCAACACACCTATACAATATATATATATATATATATATATATATATATATATATATATATATATATATATATATATTATTACTGTTATTTAATACACACATTAGATTTTAATCTACCACTCCCATTATCTACCTGTAGGCCCGCATAAGATGGTCCGACGACCTGGTGAAGGTTGCAGGAAGCCGTTGGGAGTGGGGGGAGGGGAAGGGAACTCATCTTTTAGCTAAGAAGATAATGATGGAACACATTTCTAAAAGATTTTTTCTCTGAGTTTACAGGAACAGGAACTCTTATTTCATACAACCATGATAACAATAGTTTAATTTATCGTTGTTAAATACGGTTGGAAGTAACACAAAAGCGGGAAGTTTTGTTTGATCAGTAGTTGGTAACAAGAGTGTGTAATCTACACACGAGTGGGTACATTAGGGTTACCGCACCGCTGCCAAGTTTCCAAAGTAATATTGCTACTTAATTGAAATCTATAAACTCTTAAGTTTAACTCAAAATGTTGTTTTAAAAAATATACTTCTTCTTTAAAAAACCAATTAACCAAAAGGTTTCAAGTTTTATTCATGCGTATTGATTCATGTCTTATGAAGTACGTAATATAGTTTAAAGCTATATTAATTTACTTTAATTTGAATTCAAAGACGTAGTTGAATAAGTACAGGCAAATTCTTAGTTTAAAGCTATTCTTAGCCGTTATTTCATATAATAATATGTTATACCACAATGTCTCCCCGAAGTCTACTTGTGTTAGGATCAACAGGTGTAGAAGTTTACTTCTACGTTTCGGTTAAGGAACATTATATACTAAATTTTGACCGCGGCCCGGCCAAGGTAACCTTGCCTGATGGAAAGCATGAGCAGAATCTAAAAGTAATGGCTACCATAATCATTTCTTTAACATCCGTGTAGTAATTTAGCCCTGAAAGCGGAACAGATAAGTTCATATAAAATTCATAATATTAGTATGGAGTATGGAAGTATGAGCAAAAATTTTATCTATACAAATAAATGAAATTAAAGTGTCTGTTTGTGAAATTAAAATAACCGGTTATTACTAAATGCACATGTATGTATACACGGTACATTTAAAAAAGAAGTAGTTAAAAAAAAATTGTCTGTCTGTCTGTCTGTTTGTTCCGGGTAATCTCTGGAACGGCTGGATCGATCTCGACGGGACTTTCACTGGTAGGTAGCTGATGGATCAAGAGACTTAGGCTACTTTTTTTAGACTAACTTTGTCCCACGGCGTTACTCGCGGTACAACAATAACCACGGGTAACACCGCTTGGTTCAGCTAGTCAGATAATAAAAACAAAGGTTTTTCTCATACAGTAATAATTGAATTTTCAAGGTATTCGATGTAGGCACAGCCCTGACAGATATTAATGCATAAAGAACTTGGTAGAACTACTAAACTTGACTGGTATACAAGTTTGTGACTATTCATTGTTTTAGTTTTCACATGAAATATAGATACACGCCTTTTAAAATTTGTTATTAAAATTAGCCTGAAGAGTTATTGCAAATATTGATTACTTATTTGTTCTCATTCCCACTATGGCTATCTTTTTTACCTTATTAATGTAACACTTATTGCACAATTTTTTTATTTCCATTTAAGAAAAATATATTTTAAGAGACACAAACTAGCGGTTTTAGATGTCAAGAATCGAATTTAGGGCCCATGATGCAGAAGTCAACGTAACTTAAAACTGTGACGGAAATTTCTTCTAACACTTTTATAACAAAAACAAGAAAATATTTAAACAAACATAAGCCAATTACGTGAAAACTTCTCATAAAAGTAACCTATTGACCCATACTATTATGAATCTATTGACACCTAATTAACTTAAATCGGTTCTATAGTTTAGGTGCTTACACGCATATATCGTGGTTACATACTATAAAAATAAATTTAACGCACTTTTATAAAATTATTTGAAGGCAGTAGAGTCACGCTGATTTCAGCAGGAACGGGCCAGCTCGATCGGGGCGGTTCTACCCTCTCACAGAAGACTAACTTGAAATGACAGCGTTCGTGTTCCTGTGTTTCCTTGGTGAGTGCGAGTGCGAATCTGCAGAAGCATCTCAAAAAGTCTCCATGATGTAGGTACGTTCGAAATGATTATGGTGACCACTACTTTTGGGTTCTGCTCATGCTTTTCATCATGCTGGGTAGAATCACTTTGGCAGGCTCATAAAGAAAAAAAAATGTTTATAAACACATAGAACCATATCCTTTATCCTGTAAGACTCCATAGTTTACTAAGTAAGCCTTGGATACTTATAATTACCCTTAATCTGTTACTATAGAAACAATCTCAAATTAAATTTTCAACAATAACCTGTTTTAAATAATGTATACAAACTCTTTATTACCACTATTATCATACAAAAACCCTCAACAATGTTCGTTCATTCATGTTTAAATCCCTTCAAAGTACACGTCACAATAGTTCAACACTTAATAGTAGTGTAATAAACCAGAGGTCGGAAGTTGTGGTGTTATAATGCACTGATTTCTGTATCTTCTAAACAATGGGACCCTTTGAAAAGCCCTTTCTTGAGTGACAAATGGAAGGTACACTTCCGTAATCCGTGGGAAGTTAGTGTTTGAATGAATTACTCGTTTTAGGGGAATAAAATTTGGTTAGCTTGGTATTAAAGGTCATTGTATTTTGCATTGGTTGTTTATTTTTTTAACGTCTGTCATCTTATTTTAAATAATGAAAACGGTGACATATAATTCAGCTGTGCTATTAAAATTTATTCGTATACAAAAATTATTTTAAAAAAAACAGACACTAATATTAGACACTAATTCGGATATCGTACTTATTTGTTAAATTTGATCTATAAATAAAACTCTTTACAGATTAATGTTTGTTTTTATGAAAAAGTAAACTTGGTTTGGAAATGTGGAAATTCTTTTTCATCTCCATTTTTTTCCGCTTTTACAAATTAAAATGTATTTATGTAGTGCAATGTAAGTTTTGGCTAGTTTATTTTATATTTACTTTGACTTTCGCTAGTACTGCATAGATGGGGTAAGAAAAACAAATAGATCTAGGGATCTACCGTACGTTATTACTCTTGAATGGGCTTTTAATTGCACTGAAACTACAGTACTTCGCTTCGCTTCAGCGTAGTCTACGTCCGTTATAAGCTCTATTTAAAACCCATAAAAACTATTGTTAGATTATTACATATATTCTATATTAACTACTGTTAAGAAAATTTATATTTACTTAAACGGTTTTGTATGTGTGTGATCGCATGTGTAATCGAAGCCTTGCTTTAACATATTCCCAATGTTAGTCTACTTACATTTAAATTATCTGTTTCTCCAAAACTATTTAAGAGTTCATAAAAATTCCTTTGCATAAAAAACAAACTAAAATTATAATTAAATTAAATTAAATTGACTGCATCGGCTCATGTTATCTTGAATATCTGAACCGATTTTGAAGCGAATTTTAATGATAGATAACTGATGATATAAGGAGTAACTAAGACTACCTTTATTTTAGGCTAGCCTTTAGCGCCTCGGAGTGTAACTCACAGTTGTTGATCAACAGATCCAATAACACAAGTTACATATAATCCTGTTAAAATTATTAGATAGTTTAACTTTAAATTCTCAACTACTGTAGAACTTTAAACATATTGCTCAGAAAGATGGTATAATCCCTCGTATGTTTCCACGAAAGGATTTGTTTTGAATACGTTAGTCCTACATGAGCCTAAACGCCTCAGGCCGACCGCTTGCAAGTTAAGTTCTTGACGGGAACTTAAGAGATTAAGACATTTTCTATTAACTTTGTGTTATTTACAATAAGTAGGTATCTCTATACAGTTGAAGTAGTAAATAGTTTCTAAGCCTGTATAACTCTAAGCCTAAGCTCACATCACTAAATACAACTGCTTTTTATAGTTGTTCAAGTTATGTTTTAAGTGTCAGTTTCGATCTTCATAATAGGTAGAATTACTTTAATGGAGTTACATTTGCGGATGAATGATGTCAAGTTAGTTAGTAATTTAAGCCAGTTTTATATAAGTAGGATATTCAGCAAAACAAACAATTAATCTAGGGAACGTCTCCAACGGTTTTTATTAAATTTAGTATGTAGAGAGTTTCGTGAAATCAACCATGGGAGAGCCACGCTTCGGCATGCATGGGCAGGCTCGACTGGAGTAATACCACGGCCTCACAAAAACCGAGTAAGTGAGGATACCGGAGGTCCATACCAAAACCCCTCCCCCATCGCCCAAAGCCAGCAACGAACTCGTGACGCCTCTGGTGTTGCGGCTGTCCATGGGTGGCGGTAATCGCTTACCATCAGGTGCTACTCGCTGCTCGGTTGCCCCCTATTCCATAAACATAAAATTTAAAAAAAGCCGATCTAGCTAGAATTCATTTCTAGAAAATTTGGAACAAAAGTACCGATCGTTCAGTTAAATACTTGTAAATAAGTGAATTGAGATATTTGTTTGAATTATCTATATAACAGCGTGGCTAAACATAAACAAGTTGATTTTTATAAGCAAGTGAAATTTGAGCTCGCTTGAAAAATATCCACATCCAACACATATTCAAATTACAGATTTGTCTATTTTTGTATTTTAAAATGGTAAATATATTTCTTTACTTTTGACACGTCTCATAGAAATTTACTTAAAAATCATGTTTTTTAAGGCAACTCACGTATTTAGGAATATTTAACCTAAAATATCATAACTGGTTTGTTACCTGTTGTAATTGCTTTAATAAATAAAAAAATGCAGTGCGTGGCGTGAGACTTAACAAACGTACATGTAACAGACACAAAGAACACCCACACTCAGAGCAACAATTAGTGGATCTTACAAATAATTGTTCCATATGGGTTTGAACCCGCTATACTTGACGCAGTAGAAAGCACCACGGCAACCACTTAAGTCACTAAGCCAAACGTCCAGTTTTTGTTGTACACTTCAAATTAAATATTTATCAAATTGGACTCACAGATAACTATTTATAAAAGCAAGACCGAGTGTATAAACAAAAAAATGTGGCCGGTGCCAATAGAAAACTTCGTAATGCATAGCCTTTAAACTAAAAGAAAAGTTCAAAGTTCTTTAGAAAAGGAACATGAAAATAACTTAACGTGTTATTTTGAGAACAAATGGTTCCAAGTGAACATTTTCAAGAGAAACATTGAAAATACAACGCTAGTTTTACAGTGTTGATGTAATATTAAAATAGCGATGACGCAAAATTTTTGTACAGTTTTTGTACGAGTTGCGAGTCGGATTTTTTATGTTAAAATCTACTTATATTTGTAATTTATGCTGCGATTATTCCATCATACTTGCCTTTTGTGGTCTTCACTTTTATGATGAAAATGGACTGGTGTGTGAAAATACTTTAAATTTATTCTAAAGATTTTTTGCATTTTTACTGATGCAAACTTTTACTCTACAGTTATTTTCAGTTCATACTAACTGTTAAACTTTCGCGTTCCATGATATATTAATGAAATATTAATATTAATAATAAGTGATCGCGTTAATTCCCGTAAAAATAATTGTTAATATATTTTCAGTTCAGTTTCGATGTAAAATAATAATGTATATTTTTAATGGTATTTAAATTTAAAAGCAGCTGTATATTTTGACGCAGTTATGTTGTAGATTCTTCTACTAACATAACTAAATAAATAAATATTTCGGACGATGCCATCTAGTCCCAAGTTGAGCAGAGCTTGTAGCTAGACAACTAGTAGCTAACTAGACAGCTGATACAAATACATATATACTTTTTTTTTTGTAAATACATACATATTATACATAGAAAACACCCAAACTCCGAAACAAATATTTGTAGATCATAGAAACATTTGGTCCGACCCGGGAATCGAACCCGAGACCTCATGATCAGCAGTTGCACACGCCGACCGCGAGACCAACGAGGCAGTCAACTATACAACTGCCTCAAATTATACAACCACTAGCACTATACTATTACTATACTATTATACAGTCGCTAGGTAGAAAACATAATTTGATTGTCGTAAGAAATTGACTATAATTATAGCTATTATTTAACTTCTTTCTTTAACCTAGTTTGAAAATCTTAATACTGCCTAAAACAGGACCACTCTAAACTATATTTGGAAAAAGACATAAAGAGAAGACATGAAGATATTTGAAACAAAAAACAACCAAAAGATAAATATAGTAACTAAAAGTGTGCGTCTCGGGACGCCAGACAGAAGTGATAACTAATCTAAGTTGAACTATTTAAGTCAAGCGCTGTGGGTTAGAGGGAGAGAGAAGGAGCCTGCCTACCGCGACCGTATGCGTGAGAGAAAGGAAATCCAAACATACTTGCACCGTAACGCGTTACGTAACGAAGCAGTTTTTAAGGGAGGGTCCTTACGTAATTATCACTTAAAAAAAAAACTAAAAAACAGACTTACAAAAGTCAGTTCATATTACATCATATCGATACCCTTTAACATTCCACTGCTGGCCAATTACAATTTTTTGGCCAATATATATTGGTCAAAAAATTCAAGTCTATGATATACATACGAACAAACATACGGGTAAAGCTAATCTTATATATAAAATTATCGTGTCATAGTGTTAGTTACCATACTCCTCCGAAACGGCTTGACCGATTTTTATGAAATTTATATGCATATTCAGTAGGTCTGAGAATGGCAACATCTATTTTTCATACACCTAAATGGTAAGGATGCCCTTATCCTTGATCCTTATTTTTTTATGGCAAAATAACGTTTGCCCGGTCAGCTAAATAAATATTTTCGGACATCTATCACACTACGCCATCTAGTCTAAAACTAAACAGAGCTTGTGTTATTGGTACCAGACAACTGACATAAATACATTTATACTTTTTTTGTAAATACTTATCTATACTAATATATAAAGCTGAAGAGTTTGTTTGTCTGTTTGAATGCGCTAATCTCAGGAACCACTAGTCCGATTTCAAAAATTCTTTCAGTGTTGCATAGTACATTTATCGAGGAACGCTATAGGCTATATATCACGATAGACCAACAGGAGCGGAGCACCAATGAAAAATGTTTCAAAAACGCAGGAAAATTGTCACGCTACGGGCAACAAGAGACGCAAACGAGGTTGCGTTGGTCTGCTAGTGTATTATACATAGAAAATACCTAAACTCTGGAAATATTTGCAGATCATACAAAAATTTGGTCCGACCCGGGAATCGGACCCGAGACCTCACAGCAGTCGCTTATGCTACCACTGTGCCACCGAGCGTGTAATAAAGGCGTGTTAATATTTATAGATATACTAGCTGTTGCCCGCGTTGTGCATGTAGGTTATCGCGGCTATATATTATTCCGATGTATAAGCTATATTACTGTAAAGTTTCATACAAATCCGTTTAGTAGTTTTTGCGTGATGAAGTAACAAACATACACACTCACAAACTTTCGTCTTTATATATTAGTGTGAAGTGTGATGTGACGTGACAACATTAGCTAATATTATTGTGTATAGGCCGTTAATTGAACGGCTAATTAAACTAGTTGGCTGCGACATATATACTGACCTATGATGATATAATATACTTTTTGAGGTGGAGTTCACAAACATCCGTGGACTCCATGCAAACCTCAACGCCGTCCACCAGCATCTTGAGACGGCACGGCCGGCCATGCTTTTTCTGTCGGAGACTCAAATACGCCGCCCTGCCGACACGACATATCTTCATTACCCCGGTTACGTGCTTGAGGAGTGCTTCCTCGCGAAGGCTGGGGTATGTCTTTTTGTCAGGGCGGATGTTTGTTGTCGCCGATTGCGCTGCCTTGAGGACCCATCCTTCTCCACCCTATGGCTCCACGTAGATATTGGCTGTACGAGCCGAATCTACGTATGCCTATACAGGTCCCACTCTGGAGACTCTGAGACAACTCGACTTTTTGAATATCTCCGTCAGGCAGCGGACAAAGCGCAGGAGCAGTTCCCGACCGCTGAACTGGTGTTTCTGGGAGACTTTAACGCCCATAATGAGTCCTGGTTGGGATCTTCCAGAACTGACCACGCGGGTCGGACTGCCCATGCATTCGCTCTCACGCATGACCTCACCCAGCTGGTACTCCAGCCCACCAGGATACCAGACATATCGAGTCAAGCGCCTTCCTTGCTGGACCTACTGCTGACGAGCCACCCGGCGCAATACAGTGTATCGGTGCTCGCTCCTCTGGGATCCTCCGATCACTGCCTAGTTTCCACTACGGTGCCTCTTGCTGCCCCTCCACGACCAGTGGCAGCAAAAAGACGTTTATGGCACTACTCGTCAGCAGACTGGGATGGAATGCGGGATTATTTTGCATCCACCCCGTGGGCTCAACGCTGCTTCAAAGACAAAGATCTGTCCCAAAGTGCGGCCGCCGTGGCTGGCGAAATCACTGTCGGAATGGAATACTATATTCCCTACAGTGAGGTCGCCAGCCAGACTACCCGTCCCTGGTTCAATCGCGAGTGCGCCCATGCTGTTTCTCAAAAGCAATCGGCCCACCGCGCATGGACCAGGGCCCGCGCTAACGGCTCGCTTGACGTGGATCGACTAAAAGCAGCGTTTAACAAAGCCACTAGGGAATGCAAGAAGGCTTACAACAGAGCGGATGCCCGGCGCATCGCGCGGCTTGGTCAAGAACTCGCTGCATACCCTACGGGTAGCCGAAAGTTCTGGCGATTGGCTAAAGCCGTGCTGAAATATCCTGACGGATCGCTGGCCCATCAGCCGCAGGAGAAAGCGAAACTGCTTGTTGATCTCTTTGCGGCTAACTCCCGAATCGATGACCACGGCAAGCACCCGCCTACGATTCCAACCTGCGACTCTACAATGCGGGATATTCGCATCCGGCTGAAAGATGTCCGTGCGGAGCTTCGGTCACTCGACGTCCGGAAAGCCAGTGGACCCGACGGTATCCCAGCGGTGGTTCTTAAGAACTGTGCACCAGAATTGTCTCCGGTATTGACGCGTCTATATCGCCTGTCATATTCCTCGGGAGTTGTGCCGGAGGCTTGGAGAGAGGCAAATGTTCAACCTATCCCCAAAAAGGGCGACCGCTCTGACCCGACCAACTACCGTCCGATAGCCGTCACCTCCATTATCTGCAAAGTAATTGAGCGGATAATAAACAAACAACTGGTCCACTACCTAGAGGATCACTCCCTACTAAATGATCGACAGTATGGTTTTAGGCCGAACCGATCTACGGGTGATCTTCTAGCGTACGTCACACACCTTTAGGGTGAGGCTATTGACAGGCATGGGGAATCCTTGGCCATCAGCGTCGACATGGCCAAGGCCTTTGATAAGGTTTGGCACCATTCGCTTCTCTCCAAGCTACCGGCTTTTGGTCTGCCTCCCAAACTCTGCAACTGGACTGCCGCATTTCTGCACCAGCGCCGCATCAGAGTCCTTTGCGACGGTGCGGCCTCCGATTTTCAGCCGATTAATGCCGGAGTGCCGCAGGGCTCTGTCCTGTCGCCCACACTGTTTCTTCTGCATATCAATGATATGTTAGCCCTTGGCAACATTCATTGCTATGCAGACGATAGCACAGTTCATGGGCGATATTTCGGACACCCTGCGGCTAAACTTGCAGACATCGAGGAAAAACGACAGGAGCTTGTCGTTGAGCTCGACCATGTCCTGGACCGCATTTTTCATTGGGGCTGTGAGAATCTGGTCGAGTTCAACGCCAAGAAAACACAGGTGTGCGCGTTCTCTGCCAAAAAGTCTCCATTCCTACCCCTTCCCACTTTTCAGAACACTCAAATGCCATTACAAGGTAGGCTCGACATACTGGGCATGGATATCTGTCGAGATCTCAACCCACGAGAATACGTTGAGAGCGTCACTAAAGCGGCCTCGCGAAAGCTAGGTGTTTTAAACAAGGTGAGACGGTTCTTCTCGCCCGGGCATCTGTGTCTTCTTTACAAGACCCAGGTTCGTCCGTGCGTGGAGTACTGTTCTCATCTTTGCGATGGTGCCGCACAGTACCTGTTTGACGCTCTCGACCGGTTGCAGCGACGAGCAATCCGCATTATAAACAGTCCCGAAGCCACCGAGTCTCTTGAGCCCCTGCAGTTGCGTAGAGATATCGCCTCTATGGCAGTACTCTATCGCCTGTATCACGGAGAGTGTTCTGAAGAGCTCTTCCAACTGGTCCCCCCCTCCCCCTTCCTCTACAGAACAACACGTGCCGGCCTTGGAAGTCACCGCTTCAGAGTGGTAGACATTCGATCTCGTACTCATCGCTTCGGTTCCTCCTTTCTGTGCCGAGCGGTCAAAGCCTGGAACTCACTTCCAGCGCACGTGTTTCCCTCCTACTATGATCCCGGGTCCTTTAAGCGGGGCGTAAAAAAGCATCTCACTAGGCGGCCATAGTGTGGGTCACCATGCTGCAATGTTCTTATTCACATTGAGGATGGTGACCACCACTCTAGGAATCTGCTCATGCTTTCCATCAGGCAGAGCAGAGTCATTTTGGCTCAGCCAAAATATAAAAAAAAAAAAAAAAAAAAAAAAAAAATGAAATCAAGATATTAATACGATTTAATAGTTTCTAGAAACAATATTTCTCTAAACAAATGTAAGTTCGAATACACAAATCAACAACAATAAAATTATAATGATTGTAGACAAAGCAATATATGTTTATTGAACAAAATTACTATAGTCGTCTGTACTAGCGTAAATAAAAAGAAAATACAGGTGTAAATATAGTAAAAAGAGTAAAACCGTTTACAGAATGTGCTCACAAATGCATAGGTTTTAGAGTTCAATGCGCATTGAGGACCGCATTCGAATAAAAAATGAAACGAGATATTATTATGTAACGTATGCAAATGGAATCATACCAAATATTTCTGTTTTGTATATCGAATGATCTGAACACACATACGTATGTAACATTAATTACTTTTATTTTGTACTCAAAATAAATATTGTACATAGCAATAAAGACAACAGAAATAAGTATAATGATTTATTGAAACATGTGATTACATTTCGTTTACAGTAAAGACATTCTCGTAGCAATGTGGACGGCAAATTGCCTTTGGAATATAATTCCTTAGTCATAGCTTTGTACCAAGTTGTGTCGGGAGATAAGCGGCTTATAGACAGTATATTTCCTTCCACATACTTAAATATCTTCTCAGAACAGGAAAGCCTTGAGATATTACTTACTGTATATGTTTATATGTTGGAATGTAATAATAAACACATGGGCCAACGGTATAAGGAGTTAACACATTTAATTATATAAAACCAGCGTAAAGTAAGATTATCCTTTAGTAAGTAGATTCTTATGACATTATCAAAGTCACTGCAAAGAGAAAGAAAGCTCGACAAACCCAATACTACTCAATCTAGCCAACACGGCATAGCAGGCATTTCTAGGAAGAAGTGATGTAATCAAGGTCATTATGTAACTAAGTTGTCAGTAGGTGTCAATATGATTATGGGCTACATTGAAGGGGAAAGAGAGAAGATCGCCAATGCACTTATCTGTTGATTGTACGTGTCAAGGAGGTCATCGGTCATCATCAAGTGACTTACCTACACGTCTCTCTTACAGCCAAAAAAAAAACTTAGTCACTTAGTGAAATTTTAATAACAAAATAAGAAGTCTTATTAAAGGCTTGAATAGCCATATGTGTGTTTAGTTTTATATAGCCACAGTTATGTTTTATGAACGAGGAGACCTTGAACGATTTAGCTTTTTATTTTTGTTGTTGCCATAACCGATAAGAAAAGGTTTGTTTTAAAAACAAAAGTTGCATGTTATGGTAACATAAATGAAATGCCATAATATGTCTTAAGTAAAGCTTAGTGTCAAAGTACTAATCGTACGAAAAAAAAGACTAAATGCGTATGCCTCATATTATACATACAAAGATCATACAGAACCATCGCTGAAGTCTTCACGTCTCCATTCCTATTCTGTGTTTAATGACTAACGTTCATATAAGATAGTGAATATAAGAATCCATGTATCTAAATTACTGTTTACTTAAATATACCATAAAAAAACCCTTACTACTTTTGAAGTAAAATAACAAATAATTTACTCAATTTTTACTGCGGAAATTTATTGCATTTACACGGAACCCTTCTAACACAGACTGTGTTAACAAAACCTTTTGGTCACCAGTTATTGCTGGCCATAAATTCATATTTACGGCCGTTAATGCAGGCTTGTGGTCAACTCGACTGCACCTATAGATGTGTAGATACAATCGTTTTCGAATTAATATCGTGTCACCCTCCCTTTTCGTTTAATAACGTTAGTTATTCAAGTTATGTAGACAGAAATATTTAAATAAAAATTTATTAAAAAAAAAATATTTTTACTATTTCTGTTTATTACCATTGCTATCTACTTTTTAAAAGTATTCACATAATAGTTAATCGTTTCTAATTCTGACCAGTTCTCTAAACAAAGTTGCTTAAAAATGTCTCTACCAATCTCTCTATCCATTCACACCTGTAGGTATTCAAAAAGAGGTAGGCAAAGACGTATTAAACACTGAAATTTTGTAAATGAATTTCATATTAGCTTTAGACCGCGGCAACACCCGTGTGTGTAACGGTGATTTATGTTTTCACAGCCTAGGACACTCACGAATCATGTGACTTTCTATTGGTAAAAGAATTTCCAAAATGGGTTCAGTAGGTTCAGAGATTACCCCCCATAGCCTAATATTAATATTCTTACATTAGAAAGTTTATCATTTCTCGTTGTTACGCAAAAAGTGACGAATTAATAAACTGAACCAAATACTTGGTTTGCTATTTAATACACTTCATCTGCAAAGTAGATTTTATACAAGTAAATTTTCTGCTTGATACAGCAATATCCTCCCCACTGTAACAAACAGTCTTTGTCTGGTTTAAATTTGTCAATCGTCTTCACGTTAAAAGGAAATTCTGAGAAACATACAAAAATCTGTAAATAAAATGTAAAGCGCTTTACACCGCCTTGGGAGCTGTAGCGGCAATTGTAGACATGCATCGCCCGTTTAATGCAGCACGATGCATACTTCGTCGGGTTGAGTGCATTTCTGAAAAATATTTACTTCTTGGAGAAACGTCATAATCAACTGAGGTTAAAGTTTACACAAATGTATGGGACCCGGTTGGTTTTTCTGCGATAAAATCATTAGAATATCTAACATTTTAGAATGTAAATATTAATCTATTCCAAGACTGTAAGGAGAAAAACATATTTTAGTGTTAAATAGCTCAGTTAACGAAGAAGGCCATATAATATATATATATATATATACTAGCTGTCCCGGCAAACGTCGTTTTGCCATAACTATTAATAAATTAAAAATTAATTAAAAAAACATTGTCCAGCGGACAATATTGTGAATCTAAACCATTCCCAGATCCCCTTGAACACACACAAAAAATTTCATCAAAATCGGTCCAGTCGTTTGAGAGTAGTTCAGTGACATACACACTCACAGAAGAATTATATATATAAAGATTTTATCACACTATAACTTAAAGGAGTGTTATTAAAAATGATTTTAAAACGGGGGATTTTTTTTAGAGCGTGTGCTTGCGCTGTGTGTAAAAGTTCACAAACGCATGTTCAAAAAATTGTTCCCTTTTTTTTTTTTTTTTTTTTTATGTTTTGCCCTACCAAAATGACTCTACTCTGCCTGATGGAAAGCATGAGCAGAATCCAAGAGTGGTGGTCGCCATACTACGAATGCAGACAATGCAACAATGCAGCATGGCGACCCACACCATGGCGGGCTAGTGATGCTTTCGCATCATTGGGCCTCCGGTCTCGCACTCACCAACGAAACACGACAGCATGATCGCTGTCATTTTACGCTGATATTCTGTGCGAGGGTAGTACCGCCCCGGTCGAGCCGGCCCGTTCGTGCTGAAATCAGCGTGGCTCTACTACCTAGTTGAGAAATCCTCGGCAGCATGATGTCTATCTATGAATGTTGGCTCACTGTAATCATTTTTATTCATGCTCCTATAATTTCATGATAGGAGGCGCAGAAGAGATTGCGCGTATGGTTCAGTAACTTAATACGTTAATAACTGTTTATTTTGATATTTAAATGTCATCGTTAATAAATCTTAAACTGAAAATTTTAATGAAAAATACATTAGTTAAGTTCGGATCATGCACTCGTAGCGTAATGGTGTTTGATCATTTAAATATCATTGTGACAAATTATATTGTAAAATGTGGTATGTAATAAAATTAAACTTTAAATGAATATGACTTAACGAGTAAAATACGTTGACAAAACAAATTCCTGAGTTCCATGGTATTCAAGCATCATATACACATTATGCTTGATAACGGAATGAAAAAAAACTGGATGATGCCGCCTGTCATTTATGAGACCATTATATATCAACTAGACTTGTGTTTCTTTATCTGTTCTGTATCTGTGAGAGCCGTCTCTAACTTGCATTGACCAGTTTTTTCTTTACGTAAACGTAACTTGGTAATATTATTTGAAAAAAAATTTAATTTATTTTTCAACGTTACCTGTCTGTGTAATATAAGAACGTTATTTAGTTTTATACCAAAAGTAATCTAACAAGTTTCCATAAAATATATTTCCTTTGCATTTTTAAGAAGCTACCCGTATTTTACTACTAACACTGAACACTTAAAGTTTTATTTATTCTGGTATGGACCTGTACAATCAGCCGTAACTTGAAAATGTGTAGATGCTTTTTATAATCAAACAAAATATTTATGCTACCGTTGGTTTGCTATTCTTCAAGTTATATTATGTATTAGCTGACCCACGAAACTTCGTTTGCGTCTTCTATTGCCCGTAGCGTGAAAATTTTCCCCGTTTTTTAAACATTGTTCATTGGTGCTCCGCTCCTACTGACCTTAGCGTGATAATATATAGCCTATAGCCTTCCTTGATAAATAGGCTATCTAACACTGAAATAATTTTTCAAATCGGACCAGCGGTTCCTGAGCTAACCGCCTTCAAACAAACAAATAAACTATTCAGCTTTATATATCAGTATAAGATTTATATGTAATTTTTTAATTTACTGTTATTTCATAAATTTGGGAACTTGACCGAAGACAAGATGGGAATACGTGGTGCTGAGGGATATGAAGGAGAGTCAGTACACGAGGGATAGGTTGATATGGAGCAGAAAAAGAAGAAAGCTGATGCTACTACCATGTAGGATGAGTATCGTGATAGAGAGAGAGAGCTATTTCATAAGTATATTATATTGTATATAACTAAATATATTGAAACAGTTACTATTTCAAGTATAGTAATTATAGAAGTGAGTCTAGAAACTATGTATTGATTAATTTATAAGTGTAAAAAAGTATTTAAAGTAAATAAGTGTAAGTGGAGTTCCTCAAACTATTTTAGTGACTTTTTCTGTAATTTTAATACAAAATTTCTAGTATGCATCTATACTTAGAATTTTTGTACATGAGAATTTCATCATTCTACAGTCCAAACCAAATACTCGCAAAATGATGGTAAGGGATAAGAATTTTGTTACTCTGCTAAAATCACGACTCAATTCAGCGGTGGCACAGATTGCTGCTCCTGAAAACGGCGACTCAAAGCTATTGCATTTTTCGGTACGAAAATTGCATTTTACTCCGACTGTTTAGAAGATGTTAAGACAATTTTGTCGTGTTTAAAGAGCATGAACGAACAATTTAGTATACGCCATCTTTTCTTAATTTTTTTAAAAAGATGTCTCCCACATTAGGAATTTCCATCCTGTTCGTGAGGACTTTACAAACATACATGAAACGGACACAAAGGAAAGATTAAAAATTAACAGATTAAAAAAAATGTATAATAAACTTACTATCATTAATATAATTAGCTAGCTTTACTAACTTTTAAACTTTCGCGTTCCATGATATGTTAACAATTATTTTTACGGGAATTAACGCGATCACTTATTAAAAGGTATTACATACCTCTGATTTGCCTGACGTTTCGACCAGGTGCAATTTGTAACTAAACTAAACAAATTGAATATAACAAAGTACTAACACTTTTAGATTAGTTCTTCATCTTCAAATCCGAGGGACATTTTTTTTGGAAATTGTATTTTTTAATATTGTAAAAACGATCTTCCGTAACCATTTTCCACAGTATTTACGATATCGGGTTGAGTTTTGGTACATTTTTTGTTCTACAATCAACCTATTTTAGAATTTCTAATAATAATGTAAGGAGGCATATATAGTCAATTATAAATCCGAGGAAAAAAATAATAAAAATGTGTCACAGAAAGTCGCAGAAAAAATAACAACCGGAGCTTATATTTTCTCATATTTTGCTATTACGGATGAATCGTAGTCGATTGCAATAAGGGTTATTTTATTTTTTTGAACCTCTCTTGATTTATCGCGTAAAAATTTCGTAATCTCAGTCTGCGCTCAGCCGCCGTCATGAGTGGACACTGTGTCGCCTGTTTGCATTAGCTCTTGTTGAAAAGATCGCTCTACAAATTCAATATATTCGATAAACCAGAATAGGTTGATACTTGACAAGGTAAGATTATTTTTAACCGACTTCAAAAAAAGGAGGAGGTTTCTTCTATTTACAGATTTTTATAACAATATTTTAGTTTGCTAAAACTAAGTAGTATTGTGCGAATTCGGGCTCATTTTGATGAGACATTACCTCCTACTTAGGTGGAGTGACCTGAAGGTGTACTGCTTTTGGAACTTCTAGACGAGTTGACATAGTCTTATCGAGTTTGGGCTCATTTTGTTAGTTATGATGAGACCTTACCTCCGGACTACATGGAGTGACTTGAAGGTGTACTTCGGTGACTGCTAGTGGAACTCCTAGACGAGTTGACATAGTGTTACCGAGTTTGGGCTCATTTTGTTAGTTATGATGAGACCTTACCTGCGGCTTAGGTGGAGTGACCTGAAGGTATGCTTTAGTGACTGCTTCTGGAACTCCTAGACGAGTTGACATAGTCTTGCCAAGTTATGATGAGACCTTACCTCCGGCTAAGGTGGAGTGATCTGAAGGTGTACTTCGGTAACTGCTTTTGGAACTCCTAGACGAGTTGACACAGTCTTCCCGAGTTTGGGCTCATTTTATTAGTTATGATGAGACATTACCTCCTACTTAGGTGGAGTGACTTGAAGGTGTACTTCGATGACTGCTTGTGGAACTCCTAGACGAGTTGACATAGTGTTACCGAGTTTGGGCTCATTTTGTTAGTTATGATGAGACCTTACCTCCGGCTTAGGTGGAGTGATCTGAAGGTGTACTTCGGTAACTGCTTTTGGAACTCCTAGACGAGTTGACACAGTCTTACCGAGTTTGGGCTCATTTTGTTAGTTATGATGAGACATTACCTCCTACTTAGGTGGAGTGACTTGAAGGTGTACAACGGTGCCTGCTAGTGGAACTCCTAGACGAGTTGACATAGTCTTACCGGGTTTGGGCTCATTTTGTTAGTTATGATGAGACCTTACCTCCGGACTATATGGAGTGACCTAAAGGTGTACTTCGGTGACTGCTAGTGGAACTCCTAGACGAGTTGACATAGTCTTACCGAGTTTGGGCTCGTTTTGTTAGTTATGATGAGACCTTACCTCCGGCTTAGGTGGAGTGATCTGAAGGTGTACTTCGGTGACTGCTAGTGGAACTCCTAGACGAGTTGACATAGTCTTACCGAGTTTGGGCTCATTTTGTTAGTTATGATGAGACCTTATCTCCGGCTTAGTTGGAGTGACCTGAAGGTGTACTTTGGTGACTGCTTGTGGAACTCCTAGACGAGTTGACATAGTGTTACCGAGTTTGGGCTCATTTTGTTAGTTATGATGAGACCTTACCTCCGGACTACATGGAGTGACCTGAAGGTGTACTTCGGTGACTGCTAGTGGAACTCCTAGACGAGTTGACATAGTCTTACCGATTTTGGGTAAGGTCTCATCATAACTAACAAAACGAGCCCAAACTCGGCACACCTTGTTATACTCGTTTAGGAGTTCCATAAGCAGTCACCGAAGTACACCTTCAGGTCGATCTATCTAGTCCGGAGGTAAGGTCTCATCATAACTAACAAAACGAGCCCAAACTCGGTAAGTCTATGTCAACTCGTCTAGGAGTTCCATAAGCAGTCACTGAAGTACACCTTCAGGTCGATCTATCTAGTCCGGAGGTAAGGTCTCATCATAACTAACAAAACGAGCCCAAACTCGGTAAGACTATGTCAACTCGTCTAGGAGTTCCATAAGCAGTCACTGAAGTACACCTTCAGGTCACTCCAGCAAGTCTGGAGGTAAGGTCTCATCATAACTAACGAAACGAGCCCAAACCCGGCACATCAAGTTCTACTCGTCGAGGAGTTCCATAAGCAGTCACCATAGTACACTCAGGTCACTACAGCAAGTCCGGAGGTGAGTACCTATTACATAGAAATGAGAAAATATAAAAAACTTTCAAAATATCAATTTAGGCAAGTTGACATTCATTCCTGCCGCTATCCGACTTGCACTTGTTTGTGTAACTTGTGTCAACGTATAATTCGAATCTATATCGATCAATTTTGCAAACGCGTCCTTAACTCAGTGAAAAGCACTAAAAAAGCAGCTCTGTCTGTTACGTTTTTACGGCCAAACCACATTTATTTTCATGAAATTTAGCTTGCATTTACTTTGATTCTTGAGAAAGAATATAGGCTACTCTTTACCGTGATAACCAATATACATGCGGGTGGAGCCGCGAACAAAGGCTTATTTTTTTTAAATCCTTAACATGACTTAGGTAAAAAGAAATTTGGAAAAGTTGAAATCTATACAAATAAATATAAGGAGTAACTTAGGCTTCTTTTAGACTAGCTGCGCCAAGCGGCGTTGCCCGCGGTTGACGACGTACCGCGGGTAACACCGCGGGGCTCAGCTACTTCAGAATAAAATTAAAGAGACCTAGATTTTACACAAAATAAAAATGATAAATGGCACATTCTCTCATGATGTTTCGTTGTAATTACTGTTTTCTCGCTGGCAAACATTTCAAATTAGTGAAGAAAGCAAAAACAAATAAACTGTAATAAAAATGCAATTAAACAACGCTTGAGAATACAACAACAATTTCTTGAATTTTTTTTAAGTTTTGCTCGTGAAAGAACGCCGCCGAATGTTAGCAACTGAAGGTAGCGGTTCGCGCCACGACAGATACAAGCGACCGATACGGGAGACCGTGACAAGAGTCTCGGTCTTTTCTGTATGTACTGTACTATGTCTCCTGTTGCTTATACTGTCATTGCTTATAATAGGTATTTACCTATGAAATTGCCGTTTTGTATGCAATAAGTGAAAGTACTTATTTTTTCAAACTTTTTAATTTCGATTATTCGAAGTAATCACCCATGCAATAGACGCATCTTTGCCAACGCTTTAGCAGTTTATTGATGCCCTTCTTGTAAAAATCAGCTGGACGGGAGGCAACAAACTCTTCAAAGGCAATTTTTACCATCCAAAAAGTTGTCAAAATTTTGGAAAAAGTAATAGTTGGTACCCCTACCATACAAAATGGCAAATACATAGGTAAAGACCTATTACATTGCCTATGATCAAGTGATGGTCGCGGTCTCTTCTATATTTATTGTAGGTCGAGACCAAGACCGGAGGCCCCTCATCTCAAACTGAATGTAAAAACTGTCTGCCAATCAGTCAACACAAACGTATTGTAATTTTTAAAAAGGCGAAACAGAAAACGAAATACTTAAATTAGTTAATTTAAATTTATATCTGTTTCAACCTTTCAATGGACCTTTTCTATTAATTGAAAGTTGATTAATGCGTGATCTCAACCAAAAACCTCATAATGGTTTTGCGAAGTTTAACGCCTCCGGCGAAATAGATACACAGCATTCCAATCACGAAATTCATGAAATTCAACGAAAATCACGAGTACAATTTAAGTAAGTTTTAACGACCTTAATCCTAAATAAACAGAGCCAGATTATCAAACATAAAAGCGTTATACCGTCGTGGCTTTATATCTCTGGTTTTAGTGTTGTATGTTATTCTCTATTGATTATCATTTGTATTACCTATTGATCTTAGCTCGCTTTCCCTTGACGGTATGTAGGAATAGTTTATTATTGTTTACATGAGTTACTTAAACCAAGTGACATATATTTTGAAGTTTATGAAAACATACTCAATACCTAGGGATATTTGGCTTCGATACGGGTCTAAATTGTATGGTTATAATTTCCTTTCTTCTTTTTTAGTTGAAGCACTCTGAAATGTTAAGTTTTACTCACATATTGTTTAGTGATACTCATTTTTTCCATTTTATTTTAAACCTGGCCTTAATCTTGCGTCGTGTTATCCCATATCAAATGGGTCTCCGTAAGATGTTGAGCAATTAAATTACAATTAATAGTATGTTGTAGTATATAGTTACTTCTTCTAAACTCAGAAGAGGTAGCCAGTAAGTAATTAAATTTAATACGATAATGTGAATACTATTTTAATCGGAACAGAAATGCCTCGTTGATCTAGCGGTTAGCGAATGTGACTGCCGATTGAGAGGTCTCACCCATTCGAGACCTCGTCGGGCCAAAAGTGTTTTTCTTACAATGAATTCCTACCTAATAACAGCCCTGAGTATGGGGCTTGGCGGTTTAAAAACGCCGCTGTCTCAGAGAACTAAAAGCTGTCGATTCCTCAGGGTTGCGGAGGTCCGACGCCAGTCGCTCCTTGTAAAAACTGATATTCAGGTAAAAACGGTTTAACTAGTAGCAGACCCCATATCTTGGGAATAATAAAGGCTAGGAAGATGATGATTTACATAAAAAAGTATATATGTATTTGTCAGACAACTGTGTCTAGCACCCATAACACAAGCTCTGCTTAACTTGGGACTAGATGGCAATGTGTGTTAGATGTCCGAAATATTTATTTAGTTATTTATATATTAAATGAACAAGTCAATCTTTTTCTAAACCAGTAGTATAAATAACGAGGAACGAATATTACACTCCCTGAAAACATACGCTACATAATAAAAAAAACATCTTATTTATTGACTTGTTAGCAATACTTTTTTTCTTGTAACTTTACTGTTACCTACATATATATTCGCTTTAGTAATTGGTTTATCGTTTATTGACGCGAAATCGGATATATATTATAAAAATATCTATTTTAATGATTGATATGCTTATACGTTAAAAGCCTTTATTTCTTTAAATATAATATTTTATTGGAACTTTTAAACCAACACTTTGTATGACACCCATCATTCAACAACCCATTTATCAACATAATATCTATTTGTAATTACAAATTAAATAAGTAATCGCTTACCATCAGGCGATAAATTTGCTCGTTGGCCTCCTATTCCATAAAAAACGTAATACCCAAATAGATTTTTATACGCGTACAGTACGAGATCGGGTATCAAAATAACAATAGTATAATTATACCTTTGTATTATAAAATAATTATTGAATCTAATCAATTTTTTTTAGATTGGTTTTATTGGATTGGCTACCTGGTCCAAGTTTCACATCTACGCAAAAAAATATATTGCCATTGGTAATAATATATTCTGTTCTTGCCACAATAACTTCCCAAACAATCCTACTAAACCCCATTTCCCATGAATCCGAAGCAAGAACCTGGCAAGTTAAGATGCTTAGTCCATTATATTGTAACTTCCTGATATAATCTAATCGTATAGATCCCAACCCTTCTGCAAGATATTTCATATCTAATACAGTAGAGTGTGTACTGAAGGAATCATGAAACGTGTTACTGTAGTAAAAGTAAACAGTCAGAATAGTGATACTGAAAAGCGGTTGTTGATAGCTTGACTTGACCTTGGCTATCCGCAGTTGCCACGACTCTACATAAAGTTCCAAATATGTATTTTCAGTAGGTTTACGGTCAAGGTTAGGTTTCGTTATTCATTAAAATATAACAATTGATATTTTCGGGAATAAGTACCTTCAATCAAAAGGAAAAAACACCTTTTCCTATAAATTTTAATTTAGTTTATAGTTCATCTAATATAAAGCACGTAAATGTAAGGTTAACTCCTCTTGATCCTACTGCATAAACGTATTTAATATTTCATGAATTTATAACATCTTAAATGTTTAATATGCCATAAAACGAGTCATATTGAGAGTTTAATATACTCGCACGGACTTTATTTTGGCTGTTCTGCAGCCAACAGGGTGTAGACCTGCAAGACCGTATTTGGACCCCAAAACCCGGCTGCAAACTCTTGACTCCTAAGTCATAGGTGTCCATTGACTGTGGTACTCGCATATAATCAATTGACCCACCTGTTCACTTACCTCTTATCATATAAAAAAGTAATTGTTCATTTTATGAAACTTAAGAAAGAGCACTAGAGGTGTGAATCGTTAATCCATGCTTTTACCGGTAAATCGACCTTTTATTTCAAGCTTGAATGTCTAAGTAAGACTTTTATAAATAAAAGAACCAACGAACAAAATTTAGACACTAAAAGTAAGCTATAAAAGTTCCCTCCGATATTCGGGTCCTCATTTACGATGCAGAGTTTTGACTATAAAAATTGTCTGCCGATTTCATCCCCGGATTTAGTGTTCCTCTTTATGGATGATTTCCCAATGTAAATGATCCGTTTAACCTGATACCCATCTCTTTGTCAGGACTTTGACATTAATAGTATTGAAATGTGTGTCATTATTTTCTTAATTATATTTTTATACGTATGGGCCTGTCAGAGTGTCTCTACTCTGCCTGATGGAAAGTATGAGCAGAATTGAAGAGTAGTGGTCACCATATTCATTGCGAATGCAGATAATGCAAGAACGCAGCATGGCGACCCACACTATGGCGGCCTGATTATTACTGATGCACACTAGGGATTAGCAGAGGTATATATTTTTATTGTTTATGTTAGTTGGTTTTTTATAGTGGCCTAGAATACTATTTTTGTATCATAGGGCTGGTGGTTAGTGACTATTGCTCTTAATAGCCATTTACAACTAAAGAAACTTCAAAGAATATTTTGGCAAAGGATAACCTCGTTCCCTCCATAAAAAGCAACAAAATACCGAACACCCGGAATCATAACAACAATTCGTAGATCACACAAAGTGTTGTCTCACGTGTAATTAGATACCGCAATACTTCATGCAATTGAAAGCGGCATAAGTCGTTACGCTTAAACCACTACGCCAGCCGTGCAGTCAGTAGTTACAGTGTCACACTGGTTGAAGAGGAGCCGACCTAAGTGTGCCAAAGTTGTCTGAACTGATGATTGAACTGACCATCGGAGGGTCGTCATTCAGCTGAAAATCAGCGCTGTGGTTCCTTATAAACCGCAGCATGTACATCGAGGTGTGATCTTTTAGTCACATAATATTATTGTTTTTAATTATTTCTTTTATTTGTGGCTTTGTAAAATTGACTGTTTTAATGGTTTAGTCTAGTTGAATGTATATATCTTCTTTTTATCTTGTATATTATACCTACCATGTCTTGTTTTATTTCTTCTGTGTGATTGATTAATGTATTTTCTTTCTTTCATCTTAATAAGACTAAGATGAGCTATTTTTATGACATAGTCGTATGTCCTTTTAAAACTTGTTCAACAAATCAAGTATACTTTCAAAGGCAATAATTCTTTGAAGTGCCAATAAATATCGTTATATCATATTAAACTCTTGACATTACTCATTTTATGATATATAAAATATTTTGATGTTATAACTGGCTTTCGCTCTGTAATATGTTTATGAAGTGACTTCAAAAGAGGTTATTTTATCCTTGTTAGGTACAATGGTAAAGATAGAGTTTGATCAAGTTTTTTGGTTATGTATTCTTAATAATGTTTTACATATTATGAATAAATATAATACTTAATAAGGGATGTGTATAAAAATGGTTGTTTTGGCAGTCAATGTTTAATATAAAATGCTAATTCCTTCATATTTTTAGTGTAGAAGACGTAAAGAAAATGCTAAAGGAGCCTGTGTTCGTTATACAAATATTTGAGTGAATTATGACCTTACTTAAATCATGTTAAACTCTGTTACTGATGTCCACTAGGGATTAGCAGAGGTGTATAACACGCACATTTTAGCAATCTTGATGATATGAAATAACAAACATGAAAAAATACAGTCTAATTTCTTCTTTTCTTCTTTAAATTCGCCATTTTTTAAGTCGGTTAAAAATGCACATGTATATATTTGTATTGTTTAGGTTAGTTGATTTTTTGTTTAGAAATCTCAAAAGAAACTTTATCCCATCTTGTTTAAATGACATTTCGGACTTAAATCAACAAAAACCATTGTGTGGTTTTATTAGTTAAAGTTTCAGTTTCAGTCCATCTGAAAGTAATCTTAGTTACTATACTATACTACTAATTTATAATTGCCATTTTTTTTATGGAATACGCGGGCAAACTAACCGACGTATCGCGTGATGGTAAGCGATTACCGCCGCCCATGGATACCTGCAAACACCAGAGGCGTCACAAGTGCGTTGCCGGCCTGTGGGGAATGGAGAGGGAGATAGGGGGAGGGGTTTGGGTTATGGACCTCCGGTATCCTCACTCACTCGGTAAAACACAGCGCAAGCACTATTTCACACCGGTTTTCTGTGAGGTCGTGGTATCACTCCGGTCGAGCCGATCAATCCATGTTGAAGCGTGGCTCTCCCGCGATAATTAATTTTTAAATCGTCTTTGTTACTATACTGTCAACTTCGCCAAATTGCCGATAAAACAATCGAAACACATGACAAATGACAAATTAAATTTCCACATCGAAGTAATTAGATATAAATGAGGGCGAAATAATTAAGTTACAAATTGGAATCTCTAATTAGAATATTTTGACCACGCAACACTCACTACTAACAAATTCTATAATTATATGAGTTACTCATTGTACCTACGGTATATTTTATGAGTAGTGTAGTCTAGATACTGAAATTTCAATTTTGATTTACTTTGAACTTTCATGATAGATTGTAAGTTGCATTAAAATGAAAGGAATTGGAGTTTTGATTCGACAAAAATTGATTCAGGCAATTCTCGACTATGAATCGAAATGTATAACGTTTGAGTTATAAGTATCGATTGATGTTTAACTTAAATATTAATTAAATAAATGCATTAGGAAATTCAAATAAAACTATTTATGTCAACTAAGTGAAGTACAAGCTAGAAGTAGTATTCTATTTAAGAGTAGATCTAATAGTACGTCCCCTGACACCCTGCCAGCAGTGGTACGTCGGGAGATTTTTTTCTAGGCGGCACCTGCATCACTGTCTGCTACTATTACCTGAGATGGCGTGCGGGTTTTGGTCGATTCGAGTCCGATGTAACCACCGCTGTAGTAATCAAATATAGCTTACTTAGGACCCAAAATAGTTTATCCGTATTGCATATTGGTTTCAAAAAGGTGTCTGCCTATTTTGACTTCATTTTTCTCTCGCTTTGCTAAGGAGGGAAGTGGAAAGTTCACTTCCCTACTTCCCTCCAGTTTTCTACTGATTAATTTCGTTGCGGGTTCCAAGACTGTTTATTTTTTCCTTATACCACCCGAGTGTCATAACTCAGTGTGTTCGTGGGCCAGCGCTGTTGATCCTCGTACACAGGAGTTACCGTGGTTGACGTATGGGTGGGTTTGAACTACCATGTGTAGTATCCTAAGGGATTTCCGCACTAAAAAAAGGTCTAACAGTGTGTAGACATCTAGTTTCATACACCATAGAAAGTATCAAAGAAATATTCGTTACAAACTAATGGGTGGCTCATAAATAATAAGTCGTTCACATTCTACCGATTACATATACTTCAGAAAGCCGTATAACTGAATAGGTTATGCAAACTTTACTTCAAACAATGAATTTACTATCGAAGTTTGAGTGCAGCTAGACCATACAGAAACTCCAATTATGTAGTTAATAACATTGTTGTGTAATAGTAATATGTTGCTGGTTTTATTGGAAGTGTAAAAATTTTAATACCTACTAGTAATATTTGGTTACTGTAAAATTGTTTTGTTGTGCTTTACTACTGAATACTTGTACAATGTTGCAGTTAAAAATAGTGATTTGTAATTCAATGACAATTTAACAGTTCTTTAAGTAAATAGATCGCTGAGCAGCTTACATTACTGTTTACTTAAAATAGTAAAGTTTGAAAATAAACATGTAAAATTATTTTTCTTTTAAGTAGAAGTGAGTAAGTTTACATTCTACAATAATGAATTTTATGTTGATATCTACGGTCAAGATATACTTGCTCTTCTAGCATTTAGAAAACTGCATTTAGAAATACCCATCAGTAAAATGACTACATATTATAAAACAAACTCCTCTGTCTGTTCGCTATAAAGTCAAAAGTTAATGCATGGATTTTTATGCAATTTACTCCAATAGATAGAATGATTATTGAGGAATGTCTTCGTATGTAATGTAGATTTTTTTGGGTTTACTGGCTAAAATATAACTATATTAGTTAAAAAAATTAAGCCGTACATCTTCTACATAGGCTATGTTATATTTTCCATGCAAAGCCGAGGCGGATTGCTAGAACATACATATAATAAGGTCTATATGTATTTGAATGAAATTATCAAATAAATATTTAAAAATACTAGCTGACTCTCGCAATTTCGTTTACATCTCTCTTCAATAATGCTCGGCTCCTATTGGTCTAAGCGTGATGTTAACTATTCCGTCTTAGCCACGAAAGCTTTACAAAAACGTTAAAACGGTTTGATAGTTTCGGAGTTCATCGTAAGCAACGTCATGGCACGAAAATTCGACATAATTACATAAAATCGATTATTCCCCTATACCTAACGATTTGTCTTTACAAATATTGACAACATTATATGTATTTATTTATAGTTACCAAAGTAACTTACTAAAATATTGTTTGGTAAATGAAGATGTCCAAACAGCAATATTAAAATGCATGTAAAAAGAAAGATACAGAAGAAAAGACATCATTAGTTCCCCATCTTCGCATGGTATCTACTCAATATTTAAAATTAGGTTCTTTTTACTTGCTTCTAGTGCTCATGTACTTGCATCAAAGTGGCCCTGTTTGCTTAAAATAAACAATGTGAGCTTGAATATTGCTTCCCTCGTTACTGTATACGATGTGTATGAAACTTTTGCATAATATTATGAAACATGATAGTTCTAAGAAGAACCAAGATGTTATAACAAGATGTTTATGAAACAGAGATTATTAAAAACATATTTTAAGTAAATTAGTAAGTAATTTAGTGCGTTGTTTTAGCATGGATATCATATTTTTCAATGACCAAAGAAAGTCTACAAAAACGTCTATATTATCCTTTAAGATTCATATATAATTAGAGAGATAACAAACACAATCAAATCGAGAAACGTCTACTTATTTGGAACTTGTTAAAATAAGTAATAGCCCCATGAAAGTAAAAACCAATTAAGTTACATCGGTTTTGTAAACCACTCAATTATTTTCTTTATCTGATCTTGAATCAAAACCAAAAACTTTGCAGAAGCAATTTATACCAAGACTTGAGAATCTGAAATAATATCTGACCAATGATGCTCTCAAATTTAAAATAAATTTCCAAGGGGCGTACTCAATAATATATCAAAAATAAAAAGTAAGTAACTCTTTGCAAATTATCGAATATTACAAATAATTTTAAGACATCTTCTCCAGCGCTTGCTGCGTTGTATATTGTAATACTTTAAAAATATCCCATTTTACTGGACGGCATACGAATTGTAGTGATATTCCTTAACACTCAAGTTTAAATTCAAGTGAAAACTACTACTCACCCTGCACCAGGTCAACGTGGGAGCGTATGGCTATAATCCTCTCCCGAGAAGAGACCCGAGCTCGGCAGTGGGACGTTATGGGTTGTTGATAAAGTGAAAACTAATTTTATCTTCAGACTTCAATTATACAGACGACCTTATCAATCAAGTAACCTTGATACATAACACCCGTTCTAAGTAATCTCAGGTTTGCAATAAGAAACCTATTTTAATATATATTATGTTTCTGTCTGTGTTTTAAAACTTCTCGCCTCAGTGTGACAGTTTTAAATTGCATTTTTGCGCGACACTTTAATGGAGACACATTTCACTCTAGGCCGTACAACTGTGCGGCATACAAATCAGTATTAAACAAGTTTTGTTTCGGTTAGTATAGCTACTTGGTGTCTTGTGTTTTAGTTTTCCAAACAAGTTGGAAAAGTTTTAGATAAAAGTCTATCATTTTAAGAAATTCAAAGGTGTTTGATTAAGTTGTAATAAAACAACTCACTTTCAAAACATCGCTTGCGTCAACTGTATGACAAGAAAATATTAATTTATTATTTTGATTCTGCGTTTTAAATGTTGTTTTTTAACTTTTATTGTTTTCAGCTGTGAAACAACGTAGATGTGACGAAGGTTTCTTAGCGGTTAGTTATTACATTCAGACATTAATAGTAATAAACGTGGGCAGCCACATGTTAGAGTAAATGTGACATAAGTACATTATACAGGTGTATGGTGTGTCCCTACATATCAATTAATGTGACGGGTTATTTTACTCTTCGGGAAAAAACTTTTGTCGACGGTGGAAGGCAATTAGTTGAGAGTTCTTCATGATACATCATGATAATATCTTCATCAATATTATCATCATCATGATACTATACTATAATCAGATATTTAAATTCCTGTACATATATGAAAGTCATTTCAACTAATTTTAATATTATTTTTCATATATTCATTTAGGGGGCAGATTTTTCGGTCTCTGGCTATCTTGTTATTTTTTTATCTCATCCAAGAAATAACGTAACACTGGTTGTTTCTTACGGTCGCAAATTAGAGTATTACTTTCTTTCAATTTAAAAAAAAAGATTGCTAAAATATGCCCATGTATGTCTATCAATCTTTCTGTGTGTCCCTTATTTCAATTCGAACTGAGCATAACTTTCATTGTGGTGGCAGTTAATTAAAGCATTCGCCTTATTATTTCACAGTGTACAGTTTTTAATTGTTTATTATTGCGAAGGTTTGCGATTCATTGTTCTTAAACTGATTAAGCTCTGAAGTGAAATCTTAGACGCGAAAGTTCTGTTTAATGAGTTTCAAACCACACATTCTATAATTACAAAATTTCGGTTATTTAAGTTAAGAGTAGTATAAATTTTAGTATTAATGATTATAGTATACACGAATTTTGAATATTATGAGACTGATTAGAGAATTTCGAGAATAACAACTTTTTTATAATAGTTTAACGGTTATAAACATCATTAAAATTGCTCTGCGAATTCTGAAAAGGGCTATGCTCAGTGTGTCTCTAAGGTATTATATCAGAAATCAGGTAATATGACGAAGAACCAAGGTTACCGAGATAACCCACAGAATCAGTAAGCTGAAGTGGCAATGAGCTGGTTACATTCGCAGAACCGGTACCACCTGAGCTAAATGTATCGTTAAGTAGAGACCGCGTTTCGGCAGACGTAGTGTAGGACGTCCACAGTCCAGGTGAAGTGATGATTTACATAAGATGAATGCCAGGAGCTGGATGCGACTAGTCGAGGATCGAATCAAACGACGCTCAGTTGGAGAAGTTTATATCCGACAGTGGACTTCAATAGACATAATAAATACATATTAAAGAAATTAATTTGATTTTCTTATGCCCAGTTTTACTAACCGTTGGAGATCCAGGTTTTGGCACAAATGGGTAACGCTCGACCGGAGTGACTGAAATAGCTGTAGCTTTAAATACCCTCTCTCCAATCTTTGAATTCTGAGTAGGACTCAAAGGGTTGCAACTATCACTTTTTAGCTGCAGGTGTCCAGTGTCTGTAGTAGATACTTATCATCAAGTAATTCATCTACTGGTTTGCTGCCTCTGCCTTAAAAATGTAAATAAATTCTATTTTACTCAAGGATTTTTAAGTACATAATACGGATCCGCTTAAAGCATGAGAAAGCTTTTGAGTGTTAAGTGAAACTTAATGGCATTAGTTTTTCTATCTACAACTCCTAGGAGGTAGATGATTACTTAAAGTTTTTAGAACTACTCTGCCTCTGTTGTTTAACTAACAAAGTCGTCATCTTCAGTTCTATATCTGAGTGTATATTATCATACAATATTATACATATTATATTTAGAAACAAACAAATTGGGAATCAATAAGTTTCATTAACAAACTTTTGACTTTAAAATAATACAGTACTCTTTTATTTTATTTTTGCTTATGAAAACAGTACGGTACTTCTAACTATTATTTACGTTGAACTACTGAACTACCCGATGAATGTGAGTTTGATTCATGCTAAGAAACGTTTTGCTTTCTAGGCGTGTCTTAATTTTAAGTTTAATTTTACCGGTTAAAAATGCTCAGACATTATTTCGATTTATGTATGTCATTTTTATTTTTTTTTTTATAAATAAACGTAGAGTGCGTATTTCTTTCTGTAAACTTCCACTCACTTTGACTATAGTTTGATGACTTAGAACTTTTGTTTCTTATGTTCAAATTTTATAATCACCGATCAGTGGCAAGCATTTACTTGCTGAGCAGTATTTTTTTTTTCTTTTAATTTAATTGCGTTAACTTAGTCCTTTTAATTCAACCGTATAGGTAATATCCCTTAGTTACGATTGCCTACCTTTCTTATTTATATTTGATTTTAGAGTACGCTTAATCCTTAATTACAGTTTAAATCCTTAAATCGTCCGGCCGACGGATATAGGTTTATCCCCTTTTGTATTAGTAACAATAAAATTTTATTTAGAAAAATATGGGCATATTATCAAGCCTCTCAATAAACCTCTGAGCTCGTAGTGTGTTAGATATCCTAAAATTTTTTTTGTTATTAGTGTTATGCAATAGATTGATTGAGAAAAAGCTTCTGCTCTCAGGAGGGATGAGTGTTCATGGACAACTTTATATCTTCAGGCAGAAATATAGATTGTCAAGTATAATTTCTTCTCCGCAGTACCAATATCCAGAAATATATTCCTCTCAAGAAACTTAATTACTAACTTATTCTGTTTAGATTCTGCTTTTGTTATGAAATACCTATTAGTTACACGTAACTAATAGGCATTACATTTTTTTCATTCATTGGGCCCCTCATGAAAATGAAGCCAATCACGAAAAATTATCTTGATAGTAATAACTTGTAAAATTCGTTCCGGGGATCCCAGACTAAGTTGAAATGGTTTTGTCTGAACATCAATTTTTCCATGGAGCGACTGTCAGTTGTCAGTATATTTGAGGGCACTGACTTGCCAATAACGATCGCCATAGGTACTCATAACATCCAGATCCGACGGCTAAACTTGCTATCCGTACGGGTACGGGTGCTAACACTGGCGTGAAATACCATCAAACTTCCATACTCCGGGCTGCTATTAAAAATATCTCATAACAAATACCCATCAACACTTTTAATCCGACACGGGAATCAAACCCAAGACTTCCTAATTCGCAGTCCCATACGCTAACCGATAGAGAGGTTGTCCTTGCCTATATACACAACAATAATAGGTCGTAATCGTAACTCGAATAAAGGCATAAGGCGTGCTTGTAAACTTTTAAAGGCGTACAGGAATGCCCCAGTTAATGAGTAAACATTAAACACACAAAATGGGATATTTACTTTTGATGTATTTATTACGAGTGGTTGTTTTCAACCAGCTGCTTTATTTTTTTTTCTAATGAACTGCGCAAAAGTGGAGTATACAAGCGTTTTATTGCAAGAATCACGCGATCTATTTGTTCTACTTGTAATGTTTCACGTGTGCGTTTTTATGGGACTTTTGACTTCTATAATAAACTGCATTTCCAGTTCTGTGGTTATTTTTATTTACTTTTGTTATGTGTGTTGTTGTTGAACGAAATAGTATTACGTCATAAAATTGAGCAAGAGTGGCAGACATCACAGAGAACATTCCATTAATGTTAAAATATGGTAGAATTAAGCACATGAATATGAGTAGGTATGTAATTGTTGTTTTTAGTTTTATTTCTTTTGTTATTGCATTGTCACTGAATTGAAAGCCAGCGTCAGACTTTAATCTGTTTCAATGCTGAAAAATGGATTCATTTTTGGCACAGCAAATTTTATTAAAATTTTAATGTAACTTTACCTATTTTTCATTATTATTGGCTTCTGTTGCCAAAATAAATATTGTTTCAAACCTTTCCAGAATAGGCTGATCGATTCCTGAGCTATTCCACAATCATAAACACACACACATATTAGCTGAATTATCCACTGACTTTGACTTCATCGAGCTATTGCTTAAATTCCCCGATCTATCTATGCTGTCAATATATATATATTAAGTATATAATAACTGCCTCGGTGGCGTAGTGGTTGCGTATGCGACTCCTGTGCCTGAGGTCTCGGGTTCGATTCCCGGGTCGGACCAACTGTTTGTATGATCTGCAAATATTTGTTTGGGTGTGGGTATTATCTATGTATAATATGTATTTATTTACAAAAAAAAAGTATATATGTATTTATATCACTTGTCTAGTACCCATAACACAAGCTCTGCTTAGCTTGGGACTAGATGGCGTTGTGTGTTTGATGTCCGAAATATTTATTTATATGCTTTTTCTAACATGGTCTTTCCTTACTTTCTTATCTTTTAATAAATTTGCAATTTTCCCATAAAGTTCATATTTATAGACAATATTTGCCCTCCAATGCTCAAGTGGGACTAAACTAAATCATAATACAACATTTGGACATTTCGTTTTTACTAACCTTTTCGAAAATACTATTCATCATCAGCCTATCGCAGTCCACTGCTGGACATAGGCCTAGAAAATACTATTAGGTGTAAGCATATACAACACGATCACTTTATTTGCAATTCATTGATTTGCTGAATCATAAAAAAATTTGAAGTCAGTTAGTTATAAATTTTATACGTGTTTAATTAATTTAGTCAAAATAAAAAATAAAAAATTAAAACAAAAGTGCTGGAAATGTATTAAGACGAACTCATGAATGTTGTTGAAATTATAGCAAATAGACATACTTCATAGTACTGCGAGTCTCCTAGTAGTCTCCTCTTTGCTAATAATGGTTTACCAGACCATTATAGCAAAATTTTATGTTTGTTTTGTGCTTTATCACCATCTAGAATGATAAATTTAAATATTAACTACGCTTGAGGTAAACAAAAACGCTTATATTGAAAACTAATAATCATATTTCTTCAAAAATTTGTTTTTGTATCGGGTTTCATATTCTCGACAGCTGTTTGTTACTTTTGTTTGTTTATTTTCTTTATTAAAAGAAACATATTACTAGGTTTCGCCTGCGGCTCCGCCCGCGTCTATGTCAATAAGCATGATAAAGAGTAGCCTATATATTACTAATTTGAATCTTGAGGAAAGACATTCCTCCAGAATCAAAGCATCTTCATGCTAAATTTCATTGAGATGAAGTAATTTAGCACTAATACGATGTTAAATTTTGCGTACACTACATTTGGTGTAGAACTTACAACGTATTGTCTTTTCGAAGTGTGTGCAAAACAACTTAAAATTTTAGAGCTATGTGGTGGTAGGTGGCGTAGTGGTAGCGTACGCGACTGCTGTTCTTGAGGTCTCGGGTTCGATTCCCGGGTCGGACCAAATGTTTGTATGATCTGCAAATATTTGTTTCGGAGTTTGGGTGTTTTCTATGTATAATATGTATGTATTTACAAAAAAAATAGTATATAAGTATTTATATCAGTTGTCTAGTACCCATAATACAAGCTCTGCTTAGTTTGGGACTAGATGACGTTGTGTGTTAAGTGTCCGAAATATTTATTTATTTATTTATGTCAGTCTCAAAGTTTTACATCAATTAAGTCATCATATGTTATTGTATCGATACAAGATCTTTAAGTTTAAAAAAATATCAATATAAGCCCCAAAAGAATTGCATCATTTTTCAGACGTGCATCAAAGACATTTTGGACTCATTTGGTTCTTTATCACTGCGCGTGTGATAGTGAAATGTATATATTTATGTATATACTAGCTGTGCCTGCTACTTCGTACACGTGACATTTGGATTTTCAAGTTATTTTTAATTTTTCACAAACATTTCTAAACCAAAAACAGCTAAATCAGCTCAGCCGTCCTCGAGTTTTAGCAATACAAACGAACGGCAATAGATTTTTATATATAGAAGATGAGATTCTGTAATGTACTCTATGTATGCTGCCACTTTAGCCAAGATGCAAGTAACCTTAGATAATGTCGAATAGGACCAAACCGGTAATGTTTAAAGTAAATTAAAATCGTGCAAAATGTACAAGTTACTTTAATTCTAGAATGTATTTCAACAAGTTCAAGTTCCATCAAGTACAGACAATTGAGAGTTTTAAATTACAATTTGCAAGTGTTTCGCTTCAATTTTTTTTCTATAATCTCTCGTCTCTTGTATTGTTGATAGTATTTTGTTTTAACCACGCGACTTAAAGGTGCGATGACGTTATTGCCACATATTTATAAGTTTTCTAATAACGTTTACGGCTGTTGGGTTGGAGGCGGTATCGGGTATTTTAAAGGTTTTAATTTGCGTTTCATACATAATTATGAAAAAAAAACAGTAACTTATTTATTGCCAACGACCGATGATGGTAGTTTTACATATTCTGAATTGTTATTTACTAATCTGAAGCAATATTGAATGTTCTACAGTTTCAGAAGGATATTGAAGGTTTCTCGAATCATTCGGATCTGAATCTTAATTATCCATGGCACACACACGAAAGTGATTGCTCGTTGGAACTGCCTGGATAAAATCTCTGAACAAACTGGAATGTTGAATTAACTGTCTCTGGATTCGTTAGGCAGATATAGAGATCCAATATCTCCGCATAATACAGTTAGCCACGGATGTCTATAAAGTAATTCAATAACCCTAACTGACAGTTAAAAGTGGAAGTAGGTTTTTAGTAGGTAGATAGTGTTTGTCGGTTGTCGCAGTAAAGCGTAGCCTTACTTCTTCCTCAAGAATGAAAGTATCTTCTTGCCAAAATTCATTGAAATCGGTGCAACGTTTTGGCCGTGAAAGCAGGACAGTCAGGCAGACAGAGTTATATATATTTGTCGGAGAACGAGTAGATTTATTTGGATTAGTGTTCATTTCAATCGATTATTCGAAACGTCAAACTGTGCATTGAGAAACATGGCAGTTTGGATGAAATCTGTGGACGGTGTATGTAAAGGAAGAAACTGATTATTTGTTGTTAACGATGTGATTATTAAGTCTTAGTTTACTTACAGCTTGATTTAATAATGTTGGTTTAGTTTTAGTCGATTCTGTAAGCAATATTAAATGTTACTAAAATGTGTGCGGGTAACACCGAATACAGTGGTAGGTGTCACCACTAGTTAAAGCAAACAGCCGGTATAAAAGAGAGCGGCCGCACGAGTTGCGGGACTACTAACCTTTTGGCTCTTAATCTAACTACCCACCGTTTCGTATTGAAGTAAAATAGAATCAACAGATCAGTTTAGTACGGGCACTGTACGAGGAAGGACAAGCTGTAAATAAGCTAAGTACATAGGCTTTTTAATTATTGTAATTAACTGTTAAACCTTTGTAAGTAATAAGTTAAGATGTAACTTTCAAAAGAGTGGCCATGAGTTTCTTTGCCGGTTTCTTCTCATAAGGCTCTACGCATTTGGAAACTGGAGGTTATGGGTCGTCACGGACGTTCAGTGGATTTTGGTGTTCTCACCTAATTCACTTTGACAGTGTTGTGCCGATCTATGATTTTAACTGTAGCTTCATTGATTCAATAAACTATTGGAATTCTATGTTGTCTTTGGCTCTGCAAATAAACCCTACCTACCAACGTGTGTAATAATGAAGATTGATTACTAGACTAGACTAGACTTGATTAAGAGCAATTTCTATTGCTTTAAATCATGAGTGCCACTTGACAAAATATCCAAGTGACGTCGGCAAAGCTGACGTCACCATTTCATAAAAACCGCTTCGACCAATCGCCCACACTGTGATTCCGACATATTAATATAAGGATGGATTTTTCTGTTGATAAGGCTACAGATGAGAATTGTCATTAAGTGGCAATAGTGGTATATTATAAACAGTTGCTTTATAGAACAAATATTTTACTTTACTTTACTTTACAGATGAAATATAACTTCTTATATAAATTTCGTAAGTCAGTAAATACCGCAATTGAGCCCTAAATCACTTTTTAAGTTAAATCTTTCTAAGTCTAAAGTGTGAAAATGTGGAAACTTTTTAGTTTACGACATTCTTTTGATATTCGAACAAGGGTTTTTTGATATTGACAAATGTCATCTGACTTAATTTAATAATATAAAAATTTTCCCTGTGCAAACAACGTTTTTTGCTTTCATATCCTAGTTATCTAGTTTATTTCAAGGGAAGGAGGTAAGATCTTGTCCTGCCAAGACTGTCGTCGTTATCAGGCGCTCATAGGGTCGCTGAACTATTTAGCCTGTAACACACGCCCGGATATTGCGGCTGCAGTTAATTTCTTGGCACAGTATAATTCCTGTTGTGAAGAACGCCACTGGAAAGCAGCTAAGCATATCTTAAGGTACCTTAGGGGTACAAGGGATCTATGTTTGATATTTCCCAAGTCGCTAGTGCAGGACATCACGGGATTCGTAGATGCTGACTGGGGAGGGAACATCAAAGATAGAAAATGTTATTCTGGATTTATTTTTAGATGTGGAAACTCGTTGATTAACTGGGAATGCCGGAAACAAGCTTGTGTGGCACTGTCATCAACGGAAGCCGAATATATTGCACTTTCGGAGGCTACCAAGGAGGCAGTTCACTTGCGGCAGCTGAATGCATTTATAAGAGGTGAATCTCTTAGATCTATTTGCATTTTTGTAGATAATCAGAGTGCTATGAAACTTGCGTACAATCCTGTAGCGCATAGAAGGACGAAACATATAGACATAAGAGCTCACTATGTCGGAGATTGCATTGCTAAAAATGTTGTACGTCTGGACTATGTGTGTACGCAGGATAATCCAGCAGATGTGCTTACGAAACCACTAGGTCGTGTGGCATTTACCAAATGTGTGCGCGATCTGAGTTTGGGTGTGTGTGGTATGGTGTGATGTGAGGATATCTGATGATGGATGTTGTTTGAGGGGAAGTGTGGAAACTTTTTAGTTTACGACATTCTTTTGATATTCGAACAAGGGTTTTTTGATATTGACAAATGTCATCTGACTTAATTTAATAATATAAAAATTTTCCCTGTGCAAACAACGTTTTTTGCTTTCATATCCTAGTTATCTAGTTTATTTCAACAAAAGAAAATAATCTCATGACACACATATGAGAATTCAAAAAAATGTATCGAATGTTACTTAACAACCATTATAACAGTAATACTGTGACAGTCTATTCTTTTCTCTTTTAAATGTCGCTCATTTTCGTTACTGTAATAACACGTTTGTCAGAGTACAAACACAAAAAATAAACCAACAAATCCTCTATTAACACAGAAAGCGAGTAAATAATTGTTCGTATTGTCATTTTGTGGGAAATTATTTAGTATTTAATATGTGCGTGCGCGCCATCATTAGTTGAAACTCTGATAAGACGTGTCACGTTTATGATTAGTGAAAACGTACATAACATATGGACATGCGGGGACAAAACATTTGAAGCATTTTTTTTCTTTAAATGTGATATTATGATTGTACTCAAACGATTATTTAATTACAAATAACGTTAATATGAAAATAACTGCTTCTTAAAGTTTCAAAAGATATTAATTGGTGTTAAATAGACATATAAATGCCTATTAAAAGTACTTATTAAAGTTGTACTGAGTTTAATTTTTTTTGCATTTCATAAAGGTACTAGCTTTTGCCCGTGGATTCACTCGCATATAATAAAAAATATCCTATGTTACATCTAAAATGAAGAATATGTGTACAAAGTTGATGATGCTCAGTTAAGCAGTTTTCGCTTGTAAGCATAATTAACAAACTTACTTTCATCTTTCTAATAGTAGTGTGATAATCTAATTTGTTATAAACAAAATGATTTTTCTATGGTTATTTCATGATAATTTACAAATAGCAAAATCGGTAACATAGGGAGCGGCTACCAGTATACAGTCTTGTCGTAGGTGCTACGAAAGGGTATTAGCCCGTTACAGTCGAGTTGGGAGGATAGAATCCCAAGAAAATTCAAGGACACTTTTGTACAAACATTAATTACTAAAATGAACAAATCATAAGGGACATAGAAGCATGTGGTCTACCCAAAAACTTTAGATCATTTACATATATGTCTAGATGGAGTGACGCACTACAAAACAATTGAAACAAACAAACCAACTTTATTGTGTTTGTGTTTGTGCAAATCAAGTAGTTACGGTAATATAGCCAATACACACACAGCGACAATTCAGAAAGGAACTTAATATCCAACAGTCAGGTGCAATTTTTTTACACTTTCACAACTTTGACAGTTTATCTAATCTAAAACCATCAGTGATTTAAGATGAAGGCCCAACCTATTCGTGGAACTTGTCACCTATCGTATTGTCGTATACAAAAATGGACAATATTATATTAATAACTTGAATTTTTTATGAAACAATACTGAAGACTGGCTATATTATTTTTTTCATATTGCTAATCAGCGGTTGAACACATTGTTAGAGCAAAAGGTATATTAGTGATAGTCTAGAATGCCTTTATTCGTATTATTGAACAAATGAAAGCGGACTACCGAAGATACTGAGAGGCGGCACTCCTTATTAGAGATCTCTGTTCAACAGTAAACGAATAGGCTGCTAATTTATAATCCTGTTTGATCAACCCATACAACCTAAACTTAAAAGGTAATAGAGCCACGCTAATTTCAACATAAACGGGCCTGTTCCACCGGCAGGCGTAGTACTACCGACGCACAGAAGATCAATCTAAAATTACAACATTCGTGCTTTCGTGTGTCGTTGGTGAGTGCGAGACTGGTGTGGGTTACCATGCTTGTTGTTGCACTATCTCCATTTGCAATGAGCATGGAGACCATCACTCTTGGATTCTGTTATGCTTTCCATCAGGCTGAGAAGAGTCACTTTGCCAGGCCCATTCATAAAAAATGGGTACCCACCACAAACTATGTAACCATGTACCCATCATGTACATGTGAATCTATACTAATATATAAAGCTGAAGAGTTTGTTTGTTTGTTTGTTTGAACACGCTAATCTCAGCAACCACTGGTCCGATTTGAAAAATTATTTCGGTGTTGGATAGTCCATTTATCGAGGAAGGCTATAGGGTATATATCATCACGCTACTACTAATAGGAGCGGAGCAACAATGAAGAATGTTTCAAAAACGGGGGAAAATTTTACGCTACGGGCAATATAAGACGCAAACGAAGTTGCGTGGGTCAGCTAGTAAAATATATACTGAACTAGTTTTTGATTTATTTTATCGTTTTTGATTATGTAATGTAATAGGTATCATAAAAACATGTTTCAAACAGGGTGCAAACATTTTTTACTACGCATACATATATAGTTCACTTTTAACAAATAACTAACGTAACGTTACTTTCAAATTTCTTATTAAAGTCGAAAATTGGTAGCCGAGAATAGTTGAATACAATGATAGCACTTTATTATAAACTAAGTTCTGCATAGCAATGATTCCTCAGGTTTATATCTTGAAACTCAACTTGTGAACAATAAGAAATAATGGAGATCTTTTAGAAGAACCAGGTCTGAGTTGTAGACTTGTTCAAAAACAAGAATAAAAATGGAAGTCCGGTTTCACACAGCTAAGAAAAATCAAGTCTGTACTTTTTGTTTGAGTTGTTGTTGACAACAGGGTTTCAGCGTAGACAACTGCTTTATTAATTTGATGTTAGATATTACCTGAGTTTCGAATCCGAATTATATTCTTGTGAGGTAATAGATTTTTTTGAGAAATCAGTCTAAAATTGATTTTTTTTTTCGAAATAAAACCTGTATTTTTTGTTTTGTTGAATACAACATATTGTTAACTAACTTTATATACTTGTTATTTTTTTCGAAAGTTTTTAAATAGATACTTATAAAATAACAAGTCCTGACTGACTGACTGACTGACTGATACATCATCGCCGAGCGTAAACTATGATAGTTAAGGCTATGTAATTTGGTGAGTAGGATCGTTTTATTGAGTAGACACCCACTAAGAAAGGAATTTTGGAATTTCTACCCCTAAGGAGGTGAAATAGGGGTTGAAAGTTTGTATGGAAGTTCGTCATTTTTTAAGTTAGAAACATGAAACTTTATATTTCGGCTGCTGTTTAAAAATGAGTAAACACGTATTTCAGCGTTTCTAAATATTCTACCCCCAAGGGGTGAAATAGGGGTTGACATTTCGCGTATAGGTTAGTCTGGAAGTCCGTCATTTTTGAAATTCGAAACATGAAACTTTGTTTTTGGGCTACTGACCAAAAATAAGTAGATACGTATTTAAGCGTTTCTGGATATTCTACCCCTAAGGTGGTGAAATAGGGGTTCAAAGTTTGTATGGAAGTTCGTCATTTTTAAGTTAGAAACATGAAACTTTATATTTCGGCTGCTGTTTAAAAATGAATAAACACGTATTTCAGCGTTTCTAAATATTCTACCCCTAAGGGGTGAAATAGGGGTTGAAAGTTTGTATGAAAGTTCGTCATTTTTTAAGTTAAACTTTATTTTTGGGCTTCTGATTAAAAACGAGTAGATAAGTATTTAAGCGTTTCTGGATGTTTTACCCCTAAGGGGAGAAATAGGCATTGACATTTCATATATAGGTTAGTTTCAAAGTCAGTAATTTTTTAATTTAGTAGCCTAAAAACTTTCGTCTTTATGTTTCTGATTACAAATAGATGAATACTTGCATCAGCATTTATGGGAATTCTATTCCTAAAGGGGTTTAAATATGGGTCGAATGTTTGTATGAAAGTTCTTTTAAATGGGCTATTGATCAAAAATAAATAAAGACGTTTAAAAACGTGAATAAATTATTCATACATACAATTACAGTTTTAATTAAATACATATAATCAAGTTCCACGCGAGAAAAGCCGCGGGCAACAGCTAGTAGATACATAGAGTTATAAGGGAGCGCTCTCAAAATGCTAAAGGCTCTAGCATTTCTTTAGGTATAGATTTTTTTTAGATAACTATAATTAAATTATTGAAAAACATAACAAAAGATGTTAAACTATTCATGATACAGTAAATCTTTTCCTGCTATAGCAAACCACACATTATCAATTACGTAAAAAATTGTTTTAAATAAATAAATATTACGGACATCTAACACACAAAGCCATCTAGTCCCAAGCTAAGCAGAGCTTGTGTTATGGGTACTAGACAACTGATACAAATACATATATACTTTTCTTTTTTTGTAAATACATACATATTATACATAGAAAACACCCAACATTATGAACATGAAAAGTGCCTTTTTCAAAACCGTTCGGTACAAAACCGTTAATTATGTCTCTGTTAAGCCTCGTTGCAGTTCACAAATTTCAACTAAGCCTTGTTTCAAAGTTCAGTCTACTGTTCGGTCAAAACTGAATAAGGAAACTTCAACAATAAATAATGTTACGTAATAAATAATAAACTAAAGTACACTAAGTTTAAAATAAACTCGATCCTAGTTGCTACGCCGTAGCTCATTGCTACGGTGAGTCACTACCGCTTTAAAACTTGCTTGAACTTTAACATACCTTAAGTGAAATTAAGCTTATAAGTTGATTATAATTTTTACTACTTTGTATTATTATCTTCGAAATTTAGAAGTGGCGAAAATGTAACAATATTAAAAAAAATGATTTGTCTAAAACTAAAAACGATTAATGTTGAATTTAAAGTAGGTACAGCATCAAACAAAACAGCTTAAATATTTAAAAACTTCATCGCAATCATGCCAACGGTGAATTGGGAGATAAATTAAATTAACCCTTATAAAGCTGTGAAATTACACGAGGCAATTAGGTCGAAACGGCCGAGCAATTTGGGGTTAGAATTAAAATATCACCACGACACTCCGTTGCGTAGGATGGACCCATCCCGCAACTTTTTTCTAAATGTAGTAGACAAGCTTAAATTTTAATTATGCCATATGTTGTACGAACAAAAGAATTTTAAAGGAGTCGCCCAAAAAATTTTGTTGACAGCTTAATACCAGTGTTGAGTTTGTTTTTTGTTCTGATGTGATGTTGTAAGATTACATGCTCTTTGTTTAAATTAATGTTTTAACGTGACTAGTAATGGATTTTTTTATTACTTTATTTAGAAATTATTTCATGATGAATTTTTAAAACATATAAACGTTTGAGTATGTGTGTGGAAAATTGTTATATTTATTTGACAGGCTATATAAGTTACCGATGCATTTTCCAAAAAATATTATATGTTAAATTATAAATATTGTATTAATAACTATATTTAAGAACGTTTATTTGCAGTCTAGTTACCACAGTACAGATACTACAGACTTGCCTAGTTTGGTATCAGACGGCCATGTGTAAGAAATATAAGATTATTATAGTACTAGCTGACCCACGCAACCTCGTTTGCGTCTGCTATTGCCCGTAGCGTGATAATTTTATCCCGTTTTTGAAACGGAATTCTCCATTGGTGCTCCGCTTTTATTGGTCTTAGCGTGATGATATGTAGCCTATAGCCTTCCTCTATAAATAAACCATCCAAAACTGAAAAAAAAATTCAAATCAGAACAGCGATTCCTGAGATTAGCGCGTTCAAACAAACAAAAAAACTCTTCAGCTTTATATATTAGTATAGATTGTATCCATTCGTTATTATCTCGTAGGACTTGAATTCTAAAAAAATAGGCGACACCGACTTGGAAAGCCAAGGAAGAAAGTTAGTACTTAAAAAAAAATAGTTTTTAAGTTGTTCTGAGTATGTATTGTTGCAGTCCTGTGATGTAGGTACGTAAAATAATAACTATATTCCAAATCTTACAATAATCATTTTTGTATCTAAAAGACATCGAGTTATAAACTACAATAATGTATAAACCTTAGTGTATATGAAACAATCCTTAAATAACTCCCTCAAAAATGTACCAAACAATCCATTGTACCCTTAACCCTAAAATGCTTGAGTCATTAGAGTAATATATTGCGCAGATTGAGTTTCGTTCAACGCTGGCGGCTACGGAAAAACTTGGCCGACGTAGGTCGAGGTGCCCAAGGAATTAATTGGGTTTCGACCCTACCCTTGTTCACGTGAGCTCGACAAAATCCGACTATTGTTGTCCGTTCGATTTCTCCCAACTTGTTCTACACTTTTTAAGTACCGATGTTTCGGTTTTTTGCCCGATCCCGTGTTTAATGGGTCCAAAACGATTTATAGGACTTTAATGTCGTGTAAGGATTCTTTTACTTAAAACTTTGTAGATGAATAGATGCCGCAAATGTTTTTCATACTCAAAACTGCTACGCTGAAAATAAAGTTTTTTTAAAATGCAAAAATAACATATAATACAGATTATTTTTTAACAAAACTAGTTTATTTTAAAACGTCTTCACAAAATATGTTACATTAAAGTCCTGATTGTTAGTGAAGGTAGTTGTCACCGACCGTGGCCACATTGCAGCTCAACAGACAGAAGTGCATTACCGCACTTTGAGTACGGGGGTACTAACTGGATATTTACTGGAACCCCCATCTCAGTCTTAAAGTAAAATTTGTTGATGTTACAGTGTAAAGTTAGATCAAATAATGATTGGTTCAATTACAGGTACTACGCTGGCATTGACGGATTCATTACAATGTTAGAATAACATCCTACAATAATAAATATGTAAAGCTTAAATTCTATACCATTAATACAAATACTTTTATAAATAAATAGAAACTATGTACGTATGTATTGTGTGTACAAGTTTTAGCATACGGTACGTCTATGTATGCATATGTATTTGATATTCCTATTTTCTGTGCATCACCTAAAGTTTGACTTCTAGAGAATGCCTTACACATTAACTCATCCGCTCAAAACTAATAGTGCTCACTATTTTCTTTCACTATCTCTTCGTCACTTTTTTCATATTGAACATACAAAACGTATTTATTATTATCTCATTTACGTCTTCGCTTAAAAACAATCACGTTTTTAATTAAAGTGACGGCCTTGTTGACTTGTCGTCAAGGCGCCAAGGCGTCTGGACACGTGTCCTAACGTCTGACGCATCAGATTTTGTAACGCGAGTTTAACACATTTTACCCATCCTAATACATTTTTATAATTGCACAACGCCGCTTAAGAAGATTGCACTTGAATAACTAAAATAATATATCTGTAAAGAAGTATATGAAAACGTCGCGTAAATTACTTTATTACTTTAGACACGTTACAAATAAATAATTCAGATCTACAAAAAAAACTAACAAAGAGCTAAAGACCAATTTTAATGACTAGCATGTGCCCTCGATTCCGCTCGGGTGTATATCAGTTATCGCGGCAAAGAGTAGCTTATGATCTGCCTCAAAAATCAAAACATATCCATCTCAAAATTCATTAAAATCGGTGCTGCTGTTTAGCCGTATAAGCGTCACAGAAAGAAAGAGTCATTTTCTAACTTACAATGCAAGTATGGAAAGTATGGCAGTTTAGATTAAATCATATATTAGTTAATGTTATCACAAGAATATACTCAAAATCAACTTTTTATTTAAAAAAACTTTTCGTAAATTTGAGATTCCATAAGCGACCTTCCAATAAAGGGACCGCAAAAATTATTCTGTTTTACCGCCTTTTTCTTGTACTACAAAAACTTACACATCCGCCGTGTACAATAATTTTTTCTCGCCCTGTAAATATTAGAGGGGGTTTCAAATATTTTATAGCGAGTACGTACATGTTGGGTTGAAAGCATTACATCGTAAGAGACGCTGCGAACGTGATGTCTTTATAACAAGCTTATTGTTTTTGTGAGGGTGGGTAAAATATTTGATATGGAGATATTCGTGTAATTTAGCTGCGTCGCTGATGTCAAGAATTCTTGTGTGATGTGATGATATTTTGTGTTGTGAACATCGATTAAAATGATTTTATGTTCGTTTGGTAGTAAGTGACAAAGTGCGAATCTTGATTTTTTTATAGGTAACTAAGATACAGATTTAAAACTATTGAAATTATTTCGATAGGTATCAAACTATTAAAATATGTATATGTGTGTGTGTGTAGGTGTTTACTTAACAATTTAATTTCATTGTTTTTTAAAATTAAGTAGATATTAAATGAGTAAACATGTAAACTTAATTAAAATAGTGGAATAAGTACAGGTGAGTTTGATTCTAGAATGTATTGTAACAAGTTTCATTAAGTGTGATATAGGTGACAAACGAGTAGATGTGTCACCTGATGGTAAGTGATTACCGCCGCCCATGGACACCCGCAATACCACAGGCGCCAAAAGTGCGTTGCCGGCCTTTGGTGGATGGGAAAAGGGATGTGGGGTATGGGCCTCCAGTATCCTCATTAACTCGGTGAAATACAGCGCAAGTGCTGTTTCACACCAGTTTTCTGTGAGGCCTTGGTATCACTCCGGTCGAGCCGACCCATTAATGCCGAAGCATGTGTCTCCCACGGTTAATGATAACTTGAATCAAACCCTATACCAACTCGTTTAGCCAGTCTAGTATATGAGGCCAAAAACTTGATTCGAAAGTGAAGTTTATGTGCGGCAGTGGACTATTAAAAACTGATAATGAAGCACCCATCGCATATTATACATGTACAAGTGTTGGTAACATATATCTTTTGCTTCTATTACCGATTTTATAGAAAACGTACCTTAATATGTTAGTCATAAAAATAAGATTTTAGTGACAATACAAACGAAGAATGTTTTAGAATGCAAATTTGGAATAGGCTACCTAACTTTACGATAAAGCATTCATTCTGACGGTTCGAAACCGTACTATTGATAACTAAGATAGCTTTGCTGATGAATTTTTGATTTGTGGCTGGCCGCAACCCAGTTTCATTTACGACTATGCGAACACGTCTGATATTTATTTTTGCTACAATTTATTATACGTAAAGTTTGCGGTCTTGCGATTTTTGCTACGTTATCAACGGCAAGGGGAAATATAAACGTGATATCATTTGGAATTATCAAACGTAGAAACGATCTTAGTATTTGTTGTCTGTTTTATAACCTTTTCAAAATGAAATTAGCTACTTACTTGTAGTATAATCGTTGGAGCATCATTCTTTAGCAGGATCAACTTGATCGAGCAGTTAATAATAACATCATTTTATTGTACATCAGAATAATTACATAGGTAATAAAAGATTAGGACGTACATTTGGTGGCCTACCAACACATCTTAAGAAGAAATAAATGTTGCTAAGCAAATCTTTTATTGAGTGAGATAATCGAAAGACGTATAAAGTAGAGATTAGAGCCATGCTGATTACAGAACCGATTCGATTGGGGCGGTACTACCCTCTTACAGAAGATCAATCTAAAATAACAGCATTCGAGCTTTCGTTGGTAAATACGACATCGGAGGCCCAATGATGCAGAAGCATTTCAATAGACCGCCATATTGTGCGTCACTACGGTGCATTGTTGCAATTTCTCCGTTTGCAATGAGTATGGTGACTACTACTCTTGGATTCTGCTCGCGTTTTCTATCAGGTAACATAGAATAAAAGTAAAATCGAATAAAAGTTTATTGTTTCCAGTATTTATATGTACAAACATACACCAAAAAATTAATACCAAAAGCTATAAGAATTCATGTCAAGGATTCCTAATGAAGTGGTTGCTACCCCGTACAGCAAGCACAGACCGTAGTACATGAATCGCAAGCTTTTTTGAAGATAAATTTAGTTTATTTGCATAAAACATGTGTTAACAGGATGTCATAGTATAAAAGGACATCACTTAAAACATGATTTGCCATAGCTGGCGCACAAATTTTTTTAATAATAAACATGTCATTTTCTCATAATACATACTGTCAAAAAAATCAATAACTTTGATAAAATACTCTGTAAACATAACTTAGTTAATTATTATTTTTGTTTCAATTATTTGGTAAATGTTTGAATTTTACATCAAATTTTGATTTCAAATATTTTTACTTTGTAGTAAAACATGACGCTTTCGTTTTTTTCTTAGTTGAGAATTTTTTATCAGTCTGAATCTCGCTTTCTTGATATAACAGGCATTTAATTATATAGGGCGTAGTACTAGGCGCTCCGTGTTAGTGTTTACTCCTTAAGTGCATTAATAATAAAGCAGATAGTAAAGCAATTTCAAGATCTAGGCTACCGTGATCACAAATTTGCTAATGGACACGATACTAAATTAATCATATTTGTGGAGATATCTGTGCAGCCATCACTGATACTTATGAATATAAACTCAAGGGTCAAAATCACATACTGCGGTCCATTGGACTATACAATACTATTTGCATATGACTTGTAAGCTCTATTTCAATGGAAAAAGGTTGAAATTTAACTTACACTTTAAAGGTGGCTGCGTTTTAGTGTGGTGACTCTGATCTTACTGTACAAGCAAAATACTTAAATTTGAAAAGAAATCAGTACTGTAATATATCTGTATACTGCTATTGTAGTATATAGTATACCTCATTAATATGTTTCTGGCTTATTGCTCCCATATTTGTGAGTGCGTAACTAATTTTTCGTTGCTAAAATGTTAGGTTATCAAATAAGAAGGACAGTCTGTCTGCAGCTCTGGGTTATTATTTGGAGAGAGCTAGGGGTTTAAATTGTATACAAAAAGTTGTATTTTATTGTTTGTTGATACTTTAAATCTTTTTTTTTTCTTTTATCTGTGTTATAAGACGCTGCTTCGCACCAAATTTCAATATCCTGAGTTTACAGGTTGTACCCTGTAGGTTTTGATTTCCTTGCGAGCGTCGAAAATTTGCACCATAAACGGTTATATCTTTTGATTGCGTTGGTTTAGAAGTTTGATTTTTTCTCTCAGAGACAGTAGCCTTAAGTATTTGGTATGAATTTCAGCTTGATACCTTCACGCGTTCCTGGGAAAGGGAGTCTTGACAGACGGACAATAAAGTGATCCTTTGGATCGATTTCGTGTTCGATTCGTTGTTTTCCTTTTGAGGTATGGAACCCTAAAAAGCATAGAGAGTGTGCATTCCATTTATTTTAAATTTAAATTTCAAACGTAATTGCTCATATAGTTCTTTAAGCTTTCCCCAATCAGTATCTAAAGCCCTTTCACCTCTGCAAACTAAATTTTAGATGGAAAATAACGTTGCAGTAACGGTTATGAAGACTGCCAGGAAATTGAAATGGGCGTACCGTTGAATATTGGCGGGCGGGTTTCACCGGCTCCAATAATTTGCAGGATGTTTTCTGAAGGCTCAATGTTTCGTGGAAGGCGAGCAGTGTTGAAACAAGGTGCAATCACTCGTGAACGAAATATTGTGTAGTAGTGAATGAATGAAACATATTAATTTCTCTTTTAAACTGAGATAATCTTTCATTAATTAACAGATAGCACTTGAATGACGAAACTTTGTACGGTATTTTTTTTAAAAAGAAATCCTGTCTAGATCGATTTATTGTCCCTAAACTCCCCTAAATCTCTTGTAAATCGTTGAAGCTGTATTTGAAATTCAGATTATTTAAATGTACTAGCTGTCCCGGCAAACGTCGTTTTGCCATAACTATTAATAAATTAAAAATTAATTAAAAAAACATTGTCCAGCGGATAAAATTGTGAATCTAAACCATTCCCAGATCCCCTTGAACACACACAAAAAATTTCATCAAAATCGGTCCAGTCGTTTGAGAGTAGTTCAGTGACATACACACTCACAGAAAAATTATATATATAAAGATATACATAATATATATGTAAAATAATTGCTAGTTTAAGGATATTAGATGAGTCTGAAAGAAGCATGATAAAAATACTTTTGATTAAAATAGTACGTTGTATATTTGCACAAATAAAAGATTTTATACGTACTAAATATCTGAAGGATAGAAGGTAATGACTAAATGCAACTAAACATTTACCAACAATTTTTTTAACCACGAGAAACAATTTACGCACATTTTTGAAGTTTCCTAAAATATTCACTCAGAGACAGTCTCATCTATAAATCAAGTCTCCCAAATAAAAGTAGTAAAATGTAGGCTGGTTGAAGAACCTTGAACTGCAGTAAAAAAAGTCTTCTAACAATTTCTATTGTTTTTATTTAACAATATAAAAGTATAGGTACTTTATTTCGAATTATTCCAAACGGATATATAAAAATTAATTCCAAAATATTTTAGTTGGTCTGCCTGAAGATTGTTTTAGATATATACCTACCCATTTAACGTTGAACAATTTGTAATATAACCACAAGTATGACCAGTTCACATCTGTTTTACATTTTTTATTTACTAAAGCATCTACAACATTTTATTAAACGTGCATCCCGCAACTTATTTTACTAAACTGGATCAATTTAGCCTAGAAACATTAAATGCAGCTCCAAGGCTATGTACAAAGGAAGCGTAGATTTTTATGCACGTTTAAAGCTTACTAAAGTCAAGTCATAAGGACAACCGTCAGAAGTGTAAACTCAAAACTGTAAACAAACAGTTGTCAAGGTTCATCTGAAATGAACCTCTTTACTCTTAAAGATTACAAGTCATGTCATATTAGACAGTCGAGCCATCAGTTATCAACTGCATCAAGTTGTATAATCAATCTATGTAGATAAATAAAATGGCATTGTCAGTTTGTAATTTTGAATTATCAATTACAAACATATTATCAGTCTGGTCATATTAAATAGTCGAGCCATCAGGTGTCACCATGCACACTCGCGCAAACGCCCTGCGCCGCCGTCCTACGATCAGGTTACGTGTCTTGTCGCGCGATGCTGAGGGGTATGGGAAGTGGTTAGGGTATATTGGTGAAACATAGCGCAAGCGCTATTTCAGACCGATTTTCTCTGAGGCCGTGGTATCACTCCGGCCGAGCCGGCCCATTCATGCCGAAGCGTGGCTCTTTCTATAACGCAATAAAATACACAATATATGCAATATAAAAGACACGTTTTACATTCTCAAACAATTCGCTATAACTCACCAAAGCAAACGTAATAATATTTCAAAGTGAACCCTAAGAGGCTATTTGTTATAATAGATTCTTTCGGGAAGTAAATGCATGTGGGAAAATTTAAAGTGAATAGAATGAACGCTTTCCATCTATCGGATAGATTTTCGTTCCGTCCACATAAGAATCTTGTTTCGGTCTTTGTGAAATACTTTGAGCTCAGGGAAAAAGGTTTTATTTTGGTGGTTAGCTCTTTAATATGTGAAAGCATTTCTTATTTTTCTTGTACTTATATTTAAAACTTTTTGTTGTTGGATTTCTAATAACGTGGAACGGAAATTACACCAAATTTGATTTTTTCTTGTCTACTTTTTGTCTACTTATTTACATAAACAAGAAAAAAAGAAAAGCGACTCAGCACAGCAGACTAATATCTTCCAAAGCATTGATCCAAACGACCTACGGTATTTAGGTTTTGTTTCCAAATTTAGGTATACATATCTATATAAATAAACAAAGTTGAAGTGTCTGTTTGTAATATTAAAATAACCGCATTTTACTAAATGCGTATATATGAATACACGGTACACATACCAAAAATGTAGTTATAAATTTTTTTGTCTGTTTGTCTCTCTGTTTGTTCCGGCTAATCTCTGCAACGGTTAGAGATTACCCGGAACAAACAGACGGACAGACAATAATTGTAAAAAATACATTTTTGGTAAATGTACCGTGTATACATTTAGTAAAAAGCGGTTGTTTTCATATTACAAACAGACACTCCAGTTTTATTTATTTATTTAGATTTATGTAATTGTTGTCTGTTTAATTGTTTGATTCGGCTAATCTCTGGAAGGGCTGTATCGATTTTGATTTGACTTTTATTGTGAGATAGCTGATGATGTAAGGAGTAACTTAGACTTATTTTATCATAGAGCCGCGGTTGTTGTTGTGAAGGTACATCAACAAATGCGGGTAACACCGTAGGACTCAGCTACTGTTATATAAATTCTTGAACACTAACTCCATTTTTACTAGAAAATACATTTACATACATTACGAACAAAACATTTTTCTTCCATTTTCCTGAAAGCTGTCACGCTATAATTAGGCGACTTTTCAACCTGCCTTCTTAATAATTAACGCAATCTTTTGGAGCTCAATTAGTAAGATGAAACAAAACGTGAAAAGAATAGAAAAAAAGACAATACAATGCGGCAGCATTACGACCTAAAATAAAAAGAAACACGATATTTGAAAAGGTATTTTTTTGTGTCAAAATTGTGTCCAAATATTGATATGCCCTTTACAAGAAGTTTTTGTGATCTGTTAGAAAGATATTCGGTATATTTATTTTAATTTTAAATAAAGAGTAAAACGCTAACTCATTTATTTATTTTATTTCAGTTATGACATATTTATTAGGTTTTTTAGGGATCAGTGTAGTCAAGAATCGAATAAAAGTTGGTTCAAATGAAATTTGTATTTATTTCGTTCTACTACTGTTTTGTATTATTAATCACCACAAACACAAGCAAGTCTTACATGTTTCAATATTAAAATCCAATTCGTCTTGGTTTAATTTTAATAATTTTCTTCAGATCCAGTGTCACAAGTTCTTGATGAAGTATTAGTCAGTTAACTGCCAATTAACACTATTTAAAAGATAAAAGTTGCTGACATATGTCACTCTACCTAAGACATGTGCTATCGAATTATATAGTTTAGTAGATAAGTTCATATTAATCTTTCAGAGAACTCCGACTGAGTGCTGGATTAGTCTAGCTCACTGCCGGTCTCAAGCCAAATAAAGGAGGAGGATTCGTCGCAGGGCAAACTACCCAGCACGATAAAAATACCTAAGTTGAGAAGTCACACAAAGAAAGAAACGGACTCATCTCTACACAATGACCTAGGCGACGTCTCTTATTATTTGAATCTGAACTTCTTGTATATTAAACCGCAATCAAGACTATGCATAGAAGGTATAAGTAAGATCAGCTCTTGAAAAAGCTAACAAATGCCTAAAATATAACAACTCAAACAATACTTTGATTAAAGAAACTGGTAAAGCCAATCCAAGAGCTTACAAATAGAACTGAATTACACATTCAACAATATAGTACCTCGTAATTAGTATTTTTACTTTTTTATTGGTACGGAACCCTTTATATTAGGTAAAAAACATAAGCACAATACTCAAATATGAACATAAGGTTGCGTTGTTTAATTTTTTGAATAAATTATTAGATCACTTTGAGTGGGATGTGTAATGTTCTGAAATATTCAAGTTTCTTGTGAATGAAATATACGGTGCAGACTTGGGGACAGAATAAATGTATTTAATTAAAGTTATTGTGGTTGTAAACCACAACAACTTTGATTAAATTAGTAGTAGCTGTGAGCATAATAATATTTTTTTATTTACATATTGTATTTCTGTATTCACTGATTGTCAAAAAGAAAACACAGGACAAAATATACCTAATTAGATACGTGTATATATGCATTATTGTTAATTTACTTTTATTGTAAGCTAGCTGAACCCCGCGCTGTTATTGTCGTACCGCGGATAATGCCGCGTCACAAAACTATTCTAAAAAAAGAAGCCTAAGTTACTCCTTGGATCATCAGCTATCTGCCAGTGAAAGTCCCATCAAAATCGGTCCAACCGTTCCATAGACTACCCGAACAAACATACATACAGACCGACAAACAGACAAAAATTGTAAAAAAAATTATAATCTATGTATATTACTATCCGACATACTATTATAATAATCCGTAATTCTATATATACACCTATGCATTTATAAGAAAGCAGTTATTTTAATATTTCAAACGGACACTCCAATTTTATTTAATTGTATAGATAGCATTATTTACTCAAGCAATTAAATACGTTTATACAAAAAAAGCACGACAATCATCCACAAAAAAACAAATTCAATTATTATTTAAAAAAAATACATCATACATCATAGCTGATTTTATTCGCAATGAGTAAGAATGATGAATGTAAAGATACTTTATTAACTTAAATCTGTCTAGTAATTTACAATCAGAAACCACTGAGTCTCTTAAACCTCTGTACATATTCTAACAACACTCTTAGTACTGCTACAAAAAAAAATGTGTGAATTCGCGAAATCATAACTCTTTTTTTCGACATCAACCTAAACATTAATCAAAAAATTAATCATAGTTAAAGTCAAATTGAATTAAAGAAATGTAATTTTATCATATAATTCGTAGTCTTCTAATGTGAACAGTTCTGTCGCAATGCGTGTCCTGCGTCCCGTGGGACGATTTTCACCGAGCCGTTTCTGGACATAGAGGGAAACCACACAAACCGTATACTACGACTTGCTTTGATAAAGTCATGTTAACCAGCTCTTGGCGGAATTAAAAAATATATGTTTATGTGCATAGCTAGTAATATCAGAATGTGTATTATATTTTTGTAAAAGATAACAGACTCTTTATAATTTTGCTGCTCCGCTACATTAACTTCAAAATGGATACTTAATATAAACTTTCCTCCAATTTAAGTAGAAAACTTAATCGATATAGTGCATTTCGCTACCGTGGGAGAGCCATGCTTCGGCATGAATGGGCCGGCTCAACCGGAGTGATACCACGGCCTCACAGAAGACCGGTGTGAAATAACGCTTGAGCTGTGTTACACCGAGTGAGTGAGGAAACCGAAGGTCCACGCACCTGGCAACGCACTTGTGACGCCTCTGGTGTTGCATGTCCATGGGCGGCTGTAACCGCTTACTATCAGGTGATACGTCTGCTCGTTTGCGCACTATCCCAGAAAAAAAAACACAAAGTTTTTCGAGTTAGTTTGTAACCAAAAACATCCTAATATATGCTCTAAAATAACTCTGCTTACCTTACTTAACTCTAGTTACATCGATTTTAATGAAACTGAGCATAGAGATAATTTGATTCTTGAGGAAGGACATAGGTTACCCCATATCCGTGATAACCGGTTTATAACATGCGCGGAAGCAAAGCCGCGGGCTAATAATCAGTTACCTTAGCTATTAACTTAATAATATATATTATATAATGTATATATTCGTAGTGAAATAAAACTGGAGAAGTCAAAGAACCAGATAAACTAAATATTTTTCTTTATTATTGTACATTTATACATACACTTATAAATAATGCATATTATTATAATATTCATAAACTGTGAGTAGGAAAATATAGCATGATACAAGTGTTTTTTTTTCATCTATAACTTCTGCCACTCACGTTACAAAGGGACAAGTGCATTGTCACTGGGTACTTACCACTTAGTTTCAGGAAAATTTCCCATTGTTATTCCCAGTGGAATGACCATGGCAAGAAAACTGGATTATACTAGTAACGGCAATACTAGAAAATAAATATTGTTTGCACAGGTAGGGTACTGTAAGCTAGGGGTGATTAGGGCTACATATTTCTATCTCGATCTGGCAAATTTCAGATAGTTCGGAACCTCCGAAAACTAAATTCGTAAATAATATCGTGGTTTCAGTATCATACTAATATTATAACGGCGAATGTTTGTGAGTGTAGGTATGTAACTATGTACGTTTGTTAGTTCTTCACGCTCAAATGTTTGAATAAATTTTAATATGATTTTGAATAAAGGTAGTCCATACACTAGGCTTTTTAACTTCAAAACTTGTAAGCTTGAAGAGAAGAGCAAAGAATCTAAAAATATATAAAAAAATCCAAGTAACACCGTTTATCTATAATACGCATAAAACTATATGTTTTTCGTGCCGTCAAAGTGCCCAAAGTATAGAAAGTTGTCGCATGATAATCGTCGAAATATGCACCACGTTTACTAATGTAGAAGGCAATAGAGCCTCCGTAATGATAATGCCTTTAGACACTTAACCGTAATTCCCGGTGACAAAATTGTCTACTTCCCCTAAATTATTTCCGTGAAAACTTTTAATGACACTCGAAAAGGAAACGAAGTCGTCAATATAAAGTCGTTGGACCGGGAGTTAAAAATTCAGGCGCGTTGAATTACATATTTTTTTAATTTATACGCTTTGGTTCGGTTCATTATGAGCTATGATGGTTGAGTTCAGCCAAACAAATCCTTGTCGTATTGCATTCAGGTCAATAGATATACACTATTTCTGTTTATGCTAATTAATTAAAGTTTCGAAAGTAAACAGGCCTAAATTTTAAAACCTATGGTAGAAAATTTGAAAGGCAGAAAAAATATCTTTATCACACAGTTTGATGGGAGGGAAAATTTTTAAGAACTGAAAAATTATTATACTCGTATTTATCAACCACATCGGTATGAGATTTTCTAATATTCAAACATTAATACAATATTGACACATTAATACAACAGTTTAAGATTTTTTTCCTTTCAATAATAAATCTGGCACGCGAGGGACTTTGCAGGCATATGAAAGAGACAAAATATCCAGACTCTGAACAACCCACTCATTTTGAAGTGGAGAGAGGTGACCACTTAAACTACTACGCCATCCTTGGAGTCGGTTAGAGAGATACTATAAATAAATATATAAGTATAATATAAGTCCTAACATACATATACACACACATCCCACACGAACACGCATACACACACGCTAATGCGCAAAACAAAGTATCAGAAGCAGGTAATAAATAAATAAACATTTCGGACATCTAACACACAACGTCATCTAGTCCCAAGCTAAGCAGAGCTTGTGTTATGGGTACTAGACAACTGACACAACTACATATATACTTTTTTTTGTAAATACATACATATTATACATAAAAAACACCCAAACTCAGAAACAAATATTTGTAGATCATACAAACATTTGGCGGTCCAAATGTTTGTATGATCTACAAATATTAGTTCGCGTTGTGTAGCATTTGTGTAGCGACCTTATGATCAGCAGTCGTGCACGCCAACCGCGACACCAACGAGGCAGTCATTAATATTTTAATACTAGCACCGATCAGTACGACGGTACACTGGTTCCCAAAACATACGTTTTAATGTGCTTGGGAATCAGCAAAGTATTATTTTTTTAATTATCTGCATCGTAATATTGTAGCCTTAGTGTTAAGAAAAGATGTGACAGTTACAAAATTATTAATATTACTGTGATCTTGTTAAGTTAGACTTCCGTAGTGTTATTATGATCCAATAGAATAATATTTATTTACCAAACCCTTTAACCGAGGTTTTATTATTCTAACGTCTGAATTTGTCCTTACTAATAAAATATTGTTTTTTGTTAGAATCAAACCGTAAATACATACAACACTTCTAAGTAAAACCGAGCTAAACAATAAACATTTTAACGATTATATCAGTTCTAAAATATTTTATTTTTTAAACATTCTCAGACATTTTTATCACTCTGTTTCGCAACACATAAACGAGTTACAGCGTACTAAAACAGGCGACATATTAATATGCGTAAAAGTTCAGTCTCTAAAATGAACCATCAAATAAGGTTATGTGACATTCTTCATTTAACTTGTAAAATAGAAGGCGTATATTGGCGTGATTCTTTCTCAGTAACGTATACTTATACTTAAAAATATGTTTCGTTTATGTTATGCTTAAAAATAAATAATGTATCATACATTATTAAAAATAATAATAAATCTGATCAAACAGTAGGCGATGATACGGAGGAATTTTCTTTGGTTTTATTTTCTTGCATTTTAAATGTAGTACATGAATAACCGAACCGAACTGAATACCTTTGTTTGGTATTTTTTTTTTGTAAATTTCTTGAAAATTAATTTAGCTATATCGATTTATCGCCCCGAAACCCTGTACACTAAATCGTTGAAGCCATGGTTGAGAATTAGATTATATATTATACTAGCTATATCCCGCAAAGTTTTACGCGGTTACTGTCGTACCGCGGATAAAGCTAGTCTAAAAAGGTAGCCTAAGTTACTCCTCAGACCATCAGCTACCTGCCAGTGAAAGTCCCGTCAAAGTAGATCGAGCCGTGCCAGAGATTACCCGGAACAAACAGACAGATAGACAGACGCCCGACAGACAAAAATTGAAAAACAATTTGTTTATTTGTGCATTTATTCAAAAGCGGTTATTTTAACATTACAAACAGACACTCCAATTTTATTTATTTGTAAAGAGATACAAGAATTGCTCATTTAAAGGTCTTATACATTAAAGTAGGTTAATGTTTGTAAGTGTTATATCTTATAATTATTTATTTTTAACCAACTGTGCCCCGCGTTATAAACGTGGTTGCTGTTGTACGTAAACTACAATAGTCTCGAGTAACAATGTGAGGCGGTGTTGACATCAGCTATCTACTTGCGGAAGTCCCTTCAAAATCAGTCCAGCCGTTCTAGAGATTAGCCGGAAGAAACAAAACGTTAAAAATTGAAAATGTGTGTGTATGTAAATATTATACATTCATACGTCTTTAATGGAAATCTATTTGTAATTTCAAACTAACAAGTTTGAAATTACAAATAGATACTTAAATTTTATTTATTTGTAAAGTTGAAATTAGCCTCACGTGTTTTTACTCAGTTATCTTTTATTTAGTTCAGTTCCAGTAATTCTGACGTAATCGTTTCACACTTATCTTGAAATATTGGTACACAGTGTACTATTATAAATTGTGTTTACAAATCGATATAAATATAATTTTTTTCATCGAAAAATCAATTGGAAAGCTCTTTGGTTTTTTATTATTAATGTGTAGTTATTGTTTTTAGGAATACTTAAAGAGTACGTAGGTTAACAACTGAACTATAGAATTATTTCGATAATAAATAACCTCGAAAAACAGGCTGTTTTAATGGCTACTCAGCTACTAACTTACGTAGTACAAAACTTTCATCGGACTTAAATTTGATTGTGTCGTAAATTCCAATTCGAGGACATGTTGTAAAGTTTGCATCGTTCCAACATTTACTACGCTGTTGCTTTATAGTTATATTCTGCAGTAAATATAATAAGTACAGTGTTTAAATTACGATACAATATAGGCGGTATCAGGTGGTACATTAACTGTTATCCATCTATAATACTCATTGAGACCTATAGGGATGAGAATAGGCCTATAAGCTTTAGCCAGATTATCCATTTCGTTGATAATCTATACAAATAAATAAAATTGGAGTGTCTGTTTGTAATATTAAAGTAACCGCTTTTTACTAAATACATATGTATGTATACACGGTACATATACCACAAATGTAATTAAATGTAAACTGTAGTTAAAGAAATGTTTGTCTGTCTGTCTGTTTGTTCCGGGTAATCTCTGGAACGGCTGGACAGATTTTGACGGACTTTCACTGTCAGGTAGCTGATGATCCGGGAAGTAACTTAGGCTACTTTTTTATACTAACTTTGTCCCACGGTGTAACTCGCGGTATAACAATAACCGCGGCTAACACCGCGGGGTTCAATTAGTATTTAGTAAAATTGAATCGTTCTATTGCCAAGTTACTAATTAGTGGGCTAGTACTAACATTGAAAATAGTTTACCTTTGAAACTGATTTGAAATAAGTTAATACTTTTATGAATAACTGGCTGGCTGTTTTTAAATAAGGCTTAATATAGGTGGCTTAAATATAGTTTATTACTACTATTACTAGCTGATTCACACAATGGCGTCTGCACCTCTTTCAATCATGCTCGTCTCCTATCGGTCTAAGCGTGAAGATAACTATCCTATCTTAGGCAAGCCAGAAAATACACACTTTAAAAAACGTGGATATCGGTTACAATAAAGTTAAAAGAAAATTATAAATAAAAAGATTATTAATAAATAAGTATCAAAACATAAAATGATCCACACAAAAAACAAATGCTATTGTTTTTGGATCGGAATTTAGATTGGAAAATCTTTATATATATAATTCTTCTGTGAGTGTGTATGTCACTGAACTACTCTCAAACGACTGGACCGATTTTGATGAAATTTTTTGCGTGTGTTCAAGGGGATCTGGGAATGGTTTAGATTCACAATTTTGTCCGCTGGACAATGTTTTTTTAATTAATTTTTAATTTATTAGTAGTTATGGCAAAACGACGTTTGCCGGGACAGCTAGTTTATTTATAAAATTCGTTGATATTTGTAGATCTAATATTTTTTACGAGGAAGTTACGAGTTAATGTTTGATGCTTAACTTTCGTAGCCGCAAGTACAAATAGGAAACCGGTTACAACAAACCAACGTGTACCGAATGTGGTACTCTATGATGCATTCTAACTTATATTGTATGTGCAAATCTGAGTTTGTTTGCTTATAGCAAGTAATACATTAATGGAAGTCAGATATGAAGATACACAATGCCTTAGGTATTGAATTAATATATGTGTTTATCGATCACAGATGGACAGTTCAAACTTAGAGGCTGTAATACCCCTTTAAATTTATATTAATCGCAATGTACTTTGACTCACGCCGCCTAGGGTATCCTGGCGATGATAGCTGCTTGATTCAACCACAGAAAGTGTCCGAGTCACAAGTTCAAAGACAGAGTCCAAACCTCGTATCCCACACCAACTAATCACTTGGAGGATCGCGAAGCACAACTCGTAACATGTCTCAGTTATCAAATAAAACCGGAAACTATAAAAAAACTCAATTAATTACCGCATTGAGGGCAACTCTCAACTTGTTCTAGCACGATCTATTTTCCAAGTGACATGACATTTCAAATGTCAAACCAAGAAATAGCAAAATATCAGTGTTGCCATTACAATTACATTTAGTGCGTTCGGCTTCAAACAATATGTCTTATTTATTTTCAGTAATTTTTCTTCCGGCTTGTAAGAAACAGGGTTTTCCCTTCTTTTTAACGTAGTCGTAATAATGTAGGTAGTCAAGAACGCAATCACTATAACAGCATCGTGAAACCCAGTACTACTGCTTTTTAATGAGCAATACCAGCTTTAGTATTTCGCAAATAAAATTTTCTTTAATGATGTCGCGGGCCGAAGAAAATAGCCCATTTGATCTATAAATAACGGCACATAGTAGCAGACGTCACATCAATGTGGTGTTAGGTGTAGCTTAGAGGAAATTACGAAGTTAGATGTGGTTTATTTCTCCTTCAGTTTGTTATTCGTTTACCTATTTTTATCCGACTACAGCAAAGCCAAAGGAGGGTTATATCTATAATACACACAATTATATGCACTGACTGATTCATCGACGCAGAGATAATGTCGCTGGGAACATAAACTTAAAAAAAATCGACCAAGTGCTAGTCGGACTCGTGCAAGAAGTGTTCCGTACACAGACGCTTGAAATGTATAGATAACTATACATTTCAAGCGTCTGCGTGTTGCAGTGATCAATATCGAGCAAAAACGTGTAAAACAATACGTTTGTTGTATGGGAGCCCCCTTAAATATTTATTTTATTCTGTGTTTAGTATTTGTTGTTATAGCGGCAACAGAAATACATCATCTCTGAAAATTTCAACTGTCTAACCATTTCATGAGATATAGCCTGGTGACTGACGAACAGACGGATAACGAAGTCTTAGTAATAGGGTCCCGTTTTACCCTTTGGGTACGGAACCCTAAAAATGGGCAGTTAATTCTGTAAATATCAATGCTTTGGTAACGTATCCGGTTCTCTTCTGTGTCAGAACTCGCATTTAACATTATAACGATTAAAATAAAATGCGTGTTCGGAAAAGCAAATTGCACGGTCAATGTCAGTTATCTGAACATACCTCCACTTTATACGTTAAATTTTATGTAGAATGCAAATACAGAGAAACGGCAACACTGGCACGTTTAAAAGAAAAATCTCTTCAGTGTTGTTTATCAATTTGCAACAGAAATTACACGAATTTGCATCGCTTTGTCATATACCAAAGTAATGGCTTGTGTGCGCTTTTAAATGCTTGTTTTACTGCAAAACGGTTTGGAAACACAAGGGGAGTTTCCGAGTTGACTGCATTAAAAACATATTGTATGCATACCGTAATTTGTCGTATTAAAGTATATTTATGAAAGTTTTATTTATTTTTGAAAAACACATGCATTTAACGTACCTGGTAAGATTTTTATATAAACCGTTAGTACATCAAGTCTCATGTCCTTGACGTCAGAGATACGGCGACGTTATAGACTTACTAGCTTTTACCCACGGCTCCGTCTGCGTGTTCGTCGGTTATCACGATTAAGAGAACGCTAAGTTGGGAGAGATAGTTTGAAATTTTATAATAGGAGTTTGTATTAGTTAATAGATTATATTTTTTATAACTTTTATGTACGAGTAAAAGGTTATGTCACAAGATGGTCAATATTATATAGAGAACTAGCTGACCCCGGCAAACGTCGTTTTGCCATAAAAATATTTTAATGATGGGTGACCCTTTAGGGTTACCATTTAGGGGGATGAAAAATAGATGTTGGCCGATTCTCAGACCTACTCAATATGCTCACAAAATTTCATGAGAATCGGTCAAGCCTTTTCGGAGGAGTTTGGGAACGAAAACTGTGACACGAGAATTTTATATATTAGATAACATACAAATAATCATCGAATCAGCCGTCATAGATTAGTCGCAATAAACAGACAGATTTTTTTTTTATGTAAGTACCCAACATAGTTTAGTGAAAAGCTGTTAATTTGAAAGTACAAACAGATATTCTTAAATTTCATTTAATTGTATAGATAATCTTGTAGTTTCATTGTGTTTATAGTCTGGGTTCTTGTGCTAAAGGTCGAAAAGTAATATTTTATTCTTTAATAAATACTCTATCTAATACAAACGTATTCTTTTGAGTTCAAATGATAATGTTAGAGATGAATAAGTACAAACATAATAACAAAAGGAATATAACCATGTTCATCCATGCCAAAATATTGGAAATTTCCTAAAAAACATAATAAATACATCGTTTACCTATAATTTAATTATGAACACTAATTAATGAAATCATCGAAGGGGAACAGTGCTTCGGCTCGTGAGGACCAGGCTCGAACGGGATATTTTTCCGGTTTTAAAGAGAGCCGGTATTAAGCAGCTTTTAAGAAGCTACCGAATTAACGAGATAACTGGTGCCTAATCCTTACCTCTCTCCCTGATACAGAAGGGGGGGATTAAAAGAGCGACAGAGCTGTTTTTACTCCTAAGTAGTAGGTAAATGGTTTGTGGGCGTTTGCAGTCACTTACCATCAGTAAACTGAACTGTCTGCTTGTTTTGCCCTATGGCAAAAAACATTGCTCTATAGTATTGAGAATAGATTGACTTTCTCATTGTGGCAGTGATAGTGCAAGCGATTGTATGATTTACAACAGTTAGGTTCGGAACACGTGTGTTTTCTATGTATAATATATATTTATGTCAACATCTTCCTAGCCTTTATTATTCCCAAGATTTTGGGGGCTACTAGTTCAAGCAGTTTTACCTGAATGTCAGTTTTTACACAGAGCGACTGGCATCGGACCTCCGCAACTCTGAGGGTGAACTGAATTCGAAAGTTGAACTAGTTGTAAGTATATTTGAGGGCACTGACTTCCCAATAACGATTGCCATAGATGTTCATGACAACCGGGACCGAGGGCTTGACGCGCTCTCCGAGGCACGGGCGGGAAATACCGCCATCTTCCATACTCCGGGCTGCTATTAAGAATTTCTTGTACGAAAAACCCAACAGCAGTCCGACCCAGGAATCGAACCCGATACCTCTTGATCTGCAGTCGCTTACGCTAACCACTAGACCAACGAGGCAGTTTATAATATGTATTTATTTAACAAAGAAAAATATGTTAGTATTCCTTCGGTCATCTTAGCTTCCACAGTACAAGGTCTGCTTAGTTTGAACCTAGATAGCGATTTATATCAGATGTCCAATAAAAAACGAATCCATTGAATAGCAATACAAAGGAAGTATCCATTCGACGGTACTAAACTTTCTCAAAGACGCTTATCCGAGCCTTAGGTAATACGTAAATAGTTATTTTTGTTTATAATCTTTTCTTTACTACTTGCATTTCTTGAAACGAATCGACTTTTTATTTGTTTACTTTAAAATTTAAACGTTAAGCCGTTCATTTTATGACTCGTTTTATTTTCTAAGGAATTGATGTTTTTTTATGTATATGAGTCAAAATGAGTCATGGTCACCATTCACCATACTCGCTGCGCATGCAGACAATGCAACAACGCAGCATGGTGACCTGGTGGTCTATTGAGATGCTTCTACATCACTCCAGTCCTCATTCTACTCAACAACTAAACACGATAACACGAATGCTATAATTTTAGGTTAGTTTTCTATGAGAGTTTAGTACCGTCCTGGTCGAGTGTCTTTATCTAAATTGGAGTGCCTCTACTATTTTATTATCTTCCGATTCTTTTACCAACTTCATTTGGGATCGGTACAATTGGTTTTCTTCTTCCATTCTTCTCTATCTCTCGTCATTTTACTATTTGCTTCTTGCCTAGCCTTTACGGCTTACGACTTCTTGTGATGTCTGTCTGTGTGTTTGTTCCAGTTTGACGTCACTGTTACTAGCAGATGTCTGATGATGTAAGGAGTCACTGAGACTACTTTTTTACACTAGATTCGTCCCGCTACCCACTAAATCCGTTCCTGTACAAAATCAACTGCGTTACTCGCAGTTGATTTTGTACAGGAACAAAGCAGGTAACACCGCGGGTATCAGATAGTATAGTAACAGTAGTAGTTTTTTATTTAATACTAGCTGTCCCCCGGGGCTCCGTCCGCGTGTATGTCGGTTATCCGCGTGTATGTCGGTAGCCTATGTGTTATTCTGATGCATAAGCTATATTACTGTAAAGTTTCATCCAAATATGTTCAGTAGTTTTTGCGTGAAGAAGTAACAAACATACACACTCACAAACTTTCGCCTTTATATATTAGTGTGAAGTGTGATTGTTGGATTGTCAATGTACACTTTTAATTAAAACAAACAACTTTGAACAATTTACTAGAAACTGACCGCAAAAAATGTAAAAAACGTTTTAATTAACGTCACTTCTCTCGATTACTTTTTGTTATAACAAGAGGGTTTTCCTCCTATTTTTAGGGTTGAATGAAACATATAATAAGGATTTCATGGAAGCCATCTTAAGCGACACGTTGTTTTGTCTTTTGTGACAATTCAATGTTCAATTCAATTGTGTTTCAAGTTAAATGTTTTTTCATAATATTCATTATTGTTTGTTTTTTTATTGTAATCTGTACCGCTTCGGAACGTTAAGAATGTAGATAAAAGACTCTTCAAGAAAATGTCTGCATAATATATGTGTAAGGGTTACTTAATCTAAACCATAATAATTATAAAATTCTTTATATTATAAACACATACATCTTATACATAGACAACACTAAAACTTCAAAATAAATAGTTGCAGATCAAACAAACATTTAGTCCAATCAGGAAATGACCTGAGACCTCAAGAATAGCAGTCGTATTCTCTATTACTACGCCACCAAGTCAGGCAAGATATGAAAATTAAGTTTGTTAGTTCCTTTTATTTATAGATGTTTTTACGGGATAGGTAATCACCCTAGTTTTATCAGATATCCTTGCTATACATGCTACAAGGGAACGTTCACTATTTGATATAGGCATCTGTTTATGACATCTACGAACATTAGTTTGCAGCCAACATCCACGGATGACCCGCAGCCGTAATTCCCAAATATAACAAACTCAAACACATTATAATCAAAACATATAATACATTCTAGAATTAAACCAACTTGTTACAACCACGGCGTACACACATAGGGTGAAATCTGTCAAAATTAAGTCAATAAATTTGCCAAATAAGTACAAGTAAGTTTAATTCTAGAATGTTTTTTTAAAAAGTTTCATTAAGTGCCGAAAATCGAGAGTTTAAATTACAAAACATATTAGTTTCTTTTTGAGTACTTAGTTTAACAACGCATTCTCCTATTCGAAATGCTTGATTGATTGAAATCAGCGATTAGCGATTACTTGACCGTCATTCCATCACTATGACAACCAGCACTACAATAGACCAGTCTACAAAGATCTCATCTCACTAAAACAATGTTTTAACAACAAACACATATGGAGCTCTCACTAAATTTGTTATTTGAATGGTTCGGCAATAATCAAAATTACACTTCTTATGTACTCTAACTAGTTGTAATAGGGTCGATTTTACTTAAATGCACTATTTTGAGTTATAAAAGCGAGTTCTACACGTGCGTTGATTGGCTTTCTTGACAGATAGGAAGATAAATGATCACTGTCATTTGTCATTCGCGTCCCCGTTACTGTCGAGTTCTTGCACTCGCCCTATTAAATGCATATTATAATGAGAAATATTGATGGCTGATTGATGAGTTGACATTGACTATAGCTATTGGCGATTTAAGGTACTTTCATAGAGAAGTGTTCCCGGGGGAGAATTGAACCGAAAAAATAGATGAACGATCCTGATTTATTACTGAACCATACGGCGGAACCATAAGGAATGAGGTGGCCATAGATTTGTAACAATGGCCCGGGTCACATCTATACAAATAAATAAAATTGTAGTGTCTGTTTGAAATATTAAAATAACCGCCTTTTATTAAATGCATATGTATTGTGTATGCACGGTACATATACTAAAATAACATTTTTATAATTTTTTGTCTATCTGTCTGTCTGTTTGTTCAGGCTAACCTCTGGAAAGGCTGGACCGATTTCAACGGGACACTGGCAGATAACTTATGATATAAGGAGTAACTTGGACTACTTTTTTTAGACTAGCTTTGCCCCGCAGCGTTGCCCGCGATTCTAACTAGAAACACGGGTAAAACCGCGGGGCTCAGCTAGTAGGCTATTTAAATTGTATCAAAATGGCACTGACTTCCCAATAACGTTTGCCATAGATTCTCATGACAACCGGGACCGACGGCTTAACGTGCTCTCCGAAGTATGGACGGGCAACACCGCCATCTTCCTATACTCCGGGCTGCTATTAAGAATTTCTTGTAAGAAAATCCGAACAGCAATCCGACCCGAGAATCGAACCCAAGACCATTGAACCAAGACAGTCAGTGACGATTTCTAAATAAAACAATTTTGAGTATTTTGTATATTTATGTGTACTTGTAGTCACCCAGATGTCAAAATTCAACAGTAATTCATTCATTGGTTTTTTTTCTTTTTAATTTTCTTATAGCTTTCTTCCCTTCTCCTCCATATAAACTTTAACTGTAAGAAGTTTCTTTTCGTTTGCATAATTTTCGTAAAAAGGGGTACAAAGGGCTTCACGTATTAATTATTATCACGGAATAGATATATCTGATATTCTTAGAAAGCATTAAATATATTAATGATATTGGAAAAATAAAGAAAAACATAAAAAATACAGATTACGTATACGCAATCTAAACAAAAATTGAAAATAATCTTACTCTTTAAGTTAAGTATTAGCAAAGAACTAAATAAACCTGTACAATATACAACATATTACACAATCCCTTAACGTTAACGAATAAGTTTTAGTTACGTTCAAGTAAACCAATCTCCTGCGACAAAAGCCCACTCCCACCCGAACAAGAAAGGCCCGTATAACCAAAACACACAATGGCACAATAAAATAGATTATAAACGTAATCACATCAATCACATCGCAGTAATAGAAGCTACAAGTATTCCGAAGGGTACGTATGTTATTCCAGAACAGGAACTTCTAAAACTTTGCTATGAAAATTTCATCTTTTTCGTCTGCATCTTATATTATTATTATTATTTTTTTATGTAATAGGTGGGCAAACGAGCAGACGTATCGCTTGATGATAAGCAAACACAGCGCAAGCGCTGTTTCACACCGGTTTTCTGTGAGGCTGTGGTATCACCCCGGTCGAGCCGGCCCATTCATGCCGAAGCGTGGAGAATTAAAGATTTGTATTTCACTCCCTACCTACTTTATGTAATGCAATCACAGCGATTCAGTTCTTTTTACTATCCCACTCTATTTAAATATCATAAAATATTTTACAATAATTTACAATATATAAAAATGACAGATTCTAAATTAAAAAGTAATATTTTGTTTATTTTAATTGCATTATCATTTATGGCCAGACTTATAGTAGAGAAGTATAAATCAAAACCATGAAAGGAATGTATGACGATAAATCTGTTTACATTTGTCTATCATAATGATATTGATAGAGATAAGCAAGACCTCATAAAAGATATATTTTATTTGGATGTAAAAGTTTAATGATTTTGAAAAGTCTTCAACGTCTTTGAAAGTCGATTGTTACGTAGATGATGTTATTTAGATGAACCATAGAGTTTCATATTACATGTCAATTAGAGTCAAATTAATCCAATATTTAATTGAAAGTAACGATAAAGCTTTTCCGGATTGTGATTTGTTACCATCACGGGGATTATGGGGTGTCCCTACCAAGTAGATAACTTTGACGGACAATCTTTTATCTCCCTTTTGTACTACCCTTTGTGTTCCGACTACATTTTTCTTATTAACGGTCCCTACTTTCGGTTGAGAAATCAAAGATTTTTCTATTTGTTAAGACTTGGTTTGATCACAGTGTATAGAAAATCCTATACTTCCATTATAGTAAAAGCTAGTCATCTGATATTGTGGTATTTCATATCATTGTGTGACATCTTATAAAACTATTTTTATAGGTCTTTTGTGTGTGTGTGTCAACGGATTAAATAAGGGTTAATATAGGAATGTGTGACCTTAACTTAATAATAACAATACTTTTAGATATCTGATACACAACAATATCTAGTTTCAAACTAAGCTGCTAAGAGCTGAACACTTTTAAAACATTATGTTCATGCTCACAAATGTTTGAGTCGAATTCGAAGTCGGACCCACGACCGTTGCTTATCTTATCTGATGAGAATCGTCAAAAGTAACACTAAGATGGGTAGAGTTATTTGTTTGTAGTTGACGGTGTAGGTGACGAGGGTAAAACACTAACAAAAAAGCTCTTATGTTAAGAATTAAGAGCAAACCTTCACACATGCTTGTTATATTATAACTAGCTGCCCCGGCAAACGTCGTTTTGCCATAATTTTTTTTTAAGGATGGGTGATCCTTACCATTTAGGGGGATGAAAAATAGATGTTGGCCGATTCTCAGACCTACTCAATATGCTCACAAAATTTCATGAGAATCGGTCACGCCGTTTCGGAGGAGTATGGCAACGAAAACTGTGACACGAGAATTTTATATATTAGAAGATTAGTACTTTAGAAAAAATACAAATGTGTGAAGACACCGCGGTATTAGAACTTCTTTATGGAAGGTAAAATCCTGAATGTGAACAATTGTATTTACAAAAAATCACCATTATATTTTTTTAACAAAAAATATTCACAAATTAACATGTTTTATACAAAATTGTTCCGAATCACAATTGTCATTAGTTTTTAATGTAGCAATTAGTCGCATCAGTCCATTTAAAATTATACTTTGAATGGCTCACTTCCTGTTAAATCGTAATAATAGAGATAGTACTCGATGGCGCACCGAAATCACGGTGATTTTATAATTATAACAATTATTGGTTACCAGTTAATTTCCGGACCAGAGTGGAATAGAGTGCCCCACTGAAGCGATGCGTCATTCACGGTCTTTATGCTCGAATAGAGCAAGTCACTTTTAAATTAAGCGGATAATTCTTATTTTAATACAATTAAGTAGCTTGCGTTTTAAATTAACTATTAATCGTGTAAATAAAAGATTTATTTTCACACTTTTTTCTAAAATAATTGGTTACAGAAAGAGCAATTTAGACACGCGATATAAATATGAATATGACTCTTCGCTTGGCGAGCGTACGAGTCGGACGTGTCAGTGTGTTTTTAATTGATTTCAATTCTCGCACTGTCGTAAACTCACCCTATGTGAGTAATCAATAGTTGCTATCAGTGTATATAGTTTATGTGATATTTAAAGTGGCCCTCCTGCGTACCCTGTCTTTCTGCCCAGCTGTTAGAAAAGGACGAACTTATTCAAGAGGATAGAACCAGTAATATCCTGTAAGTAAAACATAGATCAATATGACACAACGATCTCCACCTGGAAGCGGCATTGGTCGTAGCGATTCATATCCAGAATTATCCAAAAATATTGAAATGTCCGATCCATCCGATGCACCGCAAATTAGTTTTCGCAATAAGCGGAAGTTTGTCCATGGAAACGATGAAGTGAAGCTAGAATTTACAGATATGAAGGCTGAATTTACAGAGATGAGAAAACAGATGACGGATCTACAGAATCAAATGAGTGAAATGATGACATGTCTCGTAGCTAATAATAATAAACAGATTGAAAACTTTAATAAATTATGCGATAGCATCTCTGCAGTCAAAGAACAAGTGAATAATATCAAATATACCACTGACTGCGTAGCCGAAGAACAGAACAACCTTAAATTGGAAATATCAAGTATTAAACATTTTAATAGTATCACAGAAAATAAAGTGGCGTTTTTGGAGACTAATCTGCAAGAAATAATATCAAAGACACCAAAGACATTCTCTTCTACGTTCTTTTTGCAAGAAGAAATATTAAATGAGATTAACGAACGTAATATAAGATGCAAGAAAATTATTTTATACGGCATCGCTGAACAGAAATCTAAGAGACCAGAAGAGAGACAGGAGTGTGATAAAGCTGCAGTTATTGAAACACTTAAGACCATACTTCCCGACTGTCCCACACCAATAAGAATCCTACGCCTAGGGAAATATAATCCTGAGAAAAATCGGCTTATGAAGGTTTGTTTTGCAACTGAAGAGACAACAAAACATCTGTTGAAAAACAAACAAAACTGTAAAATAGACAAAGTTAGATTGTTCTCTGACCAGACACCACAGCAACAAGCATTCATGAAAGCGCTCAAAGAGGAGCTTGAGCGCCGTAAAAACTGTGGTGAAACAGATCTTATTATTAAATACATACGAGGTATACCCAAAATAATTAAAGCAAGTTCAAAAAACTAAACTTCGTAGATAATTTACAAACAAGTCACCAAATCACTAGCAGCTATACTGATATAATAACCATCAAAAAGTCTTTAAAGTGTTTCTATGCAAATATACGAAGTATTAGAAAACCTGGAAAATTCGATCAGCTGATGTGTATAATCCAATCTTTTTCTTCTATAATACATATCATAATTCTTTGTGAAACATGGATAGGCTCAGAGGACGAAGCTCAAAAATTCCAGATGCCAGGCTATACACACTACTTTAATTTTCGACTTATTAACAGAGGAGGAGGTGTATCAATATTTGCACACAATAGTCTCAAACATGCTTTAATAGAAGAGAAAACAATTGATCAAAATCATTATCTATGGATTCACATTAATAAATTCTCGCTAGACATAGGAGCAATATACAAGCCAGGCCGCACAAACGATAAGGACTTTTTAGATGTCTATTCAAATCAACTAGAAAAAACAAAGAGAGCGCTGGTATTTGGTGATTTTAATTATGATCTGCTGAGCTCAGACAGATGTATCAAAGAGTATAAAGAAACTATTAAAGAAAGTGGTTTTTACATCATTAATAAGATAGACAAACAATACTGTACGCGTGAAACGAACTCCACAAATACTATTCTGGACCATGTATGTACAAATTTACAACAACACAAATTTAATCTAACAGTAGTGGAATCAGACATATCAGACCACAAGCAAATATACATTGAGTTACAGAACTACAAACCACAACCAATAAAATTAGTTTCCTACGAAGCTATAAACTATGATAACTTATACAAAATCTTTAAAAAACATAATGAAACAAGTGTAACTGATGATTATACTAAACTAGAAGAAAATCTGATGAATAGTATAAAAGAAAGTAAATTAAAAAAACACAGAAAATCTTATCCACCGAAGCAAGAATGGATAAAACAGGATATTATAGATGCTATAGATAGAAAGAATAATTTATGGCGTGAGTATAAAAGGAATCCTAACGACAAAGTAGTGGAAGATAATTATTTCAGGGCAAGAAAAGCTGTTACACACACTATTAATAAAACTAAATCACAATTTTATTACAAAGCCTTTTCTGATTGTCACAATAAGCCCAAAAAGCTATGGTCATTAATAAACAACCTCTGTCATAATAACAAAAAGGAAGTGCCAACAATCGCTACACTGGAAACCCAAACAGACACAATTAACGATCCACAAGCAATATGCGAACATTTAAATAACTTCTTTTCAAGCATAGGTGAAAGCCTTTCTAAAGCAATACCTATTAAATTTCATTCAAGCAATACATTTACTGAAGGCAAATGTGCCACTAAATCAGATATAACGAAGCTATCTGAACTTGAACCAACTACTGTAAATGAAGTTAGTAGAATCATTGACAATCTCAATTGTAACACGGCTGTGGGTGTGGACGGAATCAGTACAAAAACAATTAAATGTGTAAAGCACCTAATTATTGAAAACTTGACCAAATGTATAAACAAATGTTTCGAGCAAGGTACTTTTCCTAATAGTTTAAAAATGGCCAAAGTTACTCCAATACATAAATCAGGTAGTAAATCTAATCCCAGTAACTATAGGCCAATATCGGTGCTACCTGTGATATCAAAAATATTCGAAAAGATTTTGTACAACCGTCTTGACAAATTCTTGAAAACAAATCGGATTCTCTCAAACAACCAATATGGGTTTAGAACAGAGTCTAATACACTATCTGCTACAATAGACTTAATAACCAAAATAAAACTCAACATAGACCAGAAACACATCGGGCTAGGCATATTTATAGACCTGAAAAAAGCATTTGATACTGTTAGTCATACAATCCTTCTGAAGAAGCTAACCGACATAGGTATAACTGGCTCTGCACATAACATCCTTAAATCTTACCTTTCTAATCGTAGCCAAATAGTTGAGGTGTCCCCCAATGTATCCCTACGTTGTCGTCGTGGTGGGGCTTGCGTGGGTCGATGATCTCTGGGGCTATGCCGGTAGAGCCACTCATGCCGGATAGGCCCAGAAGGAGACTCCAGACTAAATGGGATACCAGACGGAGTCTGTCGAGACTGCCGAGATGGGCACTCCAAACGTCTCTCTGCTTTAGCAGAAAGCGTATTGGAGTGCGACTAGAGGGCGAGCTCGGTGAGCACTCACCCTGCCTCCGAGCGGGCAACATAGGAGTTAGTCCTGTGTTGCACTCGCCGCTACAACGTAATCCCAGTAGGTACGTCGAGTTAGGTCAGTGTCTGACTCGACTGGGACCGTGGGTCTTGGCTTAACCGCCCGGACCGCGAGGAAGAAAACCTCTATAAAAAATTACCCCGAATCCCGTGTTCTGGTGTGTGACCAGGGGATGCATGGCTGATGGGTAGTTCAGTCGCTAGCACACCCCCAGCCAGGGACCTGCGGACCCCTCGGTTGGGCACAAATTTACGCTTGCCCGGGTATTGGGGATCTCTGCCCGGGTGGACTTTTAGTTCTCCCCTACTCGTGGGAATGACATGGAAAATGAAATCTCAAATATAAATTTAAAATCGATCGGATCAAATCTAACGACAACTGGCAAGCCAAACGGACAGGAAAAGGAGAGAAAGACGAAGGTAGGAAGGAATGCCAAGGGGCAGTTCCAAAAGGTGGACGTCCACTCGTCCACCGAGGATGTAGCTGCGGTTGGAATGCCTACACCGGTGGGGCTCCCAGAAGTCCATCTGACTGCTGGGAGCCGACGAACAACGGAACGCACGCGTTCCAAGTCCGCCGTAGATGTCGCGGGCGGCAGTTCCGGTGCGGAGACGGACGCACCGGAACCGATGGACATGGAGGCAGACGGCCGGAAGCGCGGACGCCCCCAAGGTTGCGAGAGTGACATCGCGCAGGGGATGTTACCTCCTAAGGTAGCAAGCAGCCATAGGGGGCGCTCGCGAACCCCGGTGTCGGCCCCGTCGGGTTCCGTCTTCCGCAAGGCGGAATCATATAGACGCACCAGGGCGGATGGCGAAATGCAGGCGGAGGAGGAGATCAGCGGTCTCCTGCTGTAAATCGGCGAGCCGGTGCATGGGGACTCAGTGCCCCAAACACCGGCGTCTCTGCGGGAGAGAGCTGAAGCGGCGGTGGCCATAATTCACAAGGTGGCCACCAAGTCCGTGAACCTGAAGGGCCCTTTTGTGAGGGCCCTCAAGGACTCCTCCTCTGCCGTAGCTGAGGTCGTGGAGACCCTGGCCGGAGACGTGGCTCGCCTGCAGGCGGCAAACGACCGCTTGACGGAGCAGGTGGCCGGGCTCGGCGCCCAATTTGCCGTTTTTCGGGCGGAGCGCTCTGGGCGAGGGGCCCCTGTCCCGTCTGCGTCCCAGCCGGCCCCGGCCCCGGCCCCGTCTACATCCCGGCCGGCCCCGACTGCGTCCCAACCAGCCCCGTCTGCATCCCAGACGGCCCCGTCTTCGTCCCGGCCGGCCCCGTCTGCGCCGTCCTGCAGCTGATGCTGCAGCAGATCCTCACCTCGGTGGGGAATCTGGTGGACGGTCGTCTGGCCGGCCTGGAGGCGAGGCTGCCTCCCGCCCCTATTCTTCGGCCGCCTCTTGCGGCGCCGAGACCGAAAGTCGCGTCGGCACCGACCCCGCTCCCTGTGGTGGGGGGTCGCGTGTCGTATGCGGCAGCGACGACGCCGCCGGGCCCTACCGCTGCTCGACAGACGCAGCAGCGGATGACAAAGGCCAAGACGGCTGCGCCGAAGAAGACGGGGCCCAAGACGGCGGCGAGGGCAGGAGTGGAGTTTCCTCCGCTCCCCACTCCAACACCTCTGCCTGGCTCCTCCACATCTGCCCCCTCCAACGAGGGTTGGCAGGTAGTTGGGGGGGCCCGGCAGTCAAAGAAGTCCAAGAAGCGGGCCAAGAAGGCTGCCCAAAAGGCGGCCTCTGGCCCGCAGTCGTCACCGGTGGCAGGGGCCACCCCAAAGAAGCCACGGAAGTTGCAGCCGCCTAAGACCGCGGCTGTGGTGGTCACGGTGTCACCGGAGGCGGCTACCGGCGGACTGTCCTACGCGGCCGTCTTCAAGACGGCCCGAGACTGTCTCGCCGGCGATTTCGCGACGGCAGGAGTCCGCTTGCGCCTCGCTCAAACGGGAGCTCGAGTCCTCTAGTTCCCTGGGGCCGATGGCGCAAAGACGGCGGACTCCTTCGCCGAGAAGCTCAGGGGAGTTTTCGCAGCGACGGATGGTGTCAGGATCGCCAGGCCCACGAAGTGTGCAGAACTGCGCATCTCGGGCCTGGACGATTCCGTCACTGTCGATGATGTCCGCGTTGCAGTCCAAGAAAGGACGAAGTGCAACGCGGACAACATCAAGATTGGCACCATCCGCCCCGGTCCGGGAGGACTTGGCGCAGTGTGGGTTAGATGTCCCGTGGCGTCGGCCAAAATATTGGGTGACGCCGGCAGGCTTCTTGTCGGCTTCGTCAGCGCCAGGATCACAGTCCTGGCGGCGAGGCCGATGAGATGCTATAAATGCCTGGCATCGGGGCACACACGCGCCAAGTGCGAAAACTGTTTTGACTGCAGCGGTCTCTGTTTCCGCTGCGGTCGACCGGGGCACAAGGCGGCAGAATGTTCTGCCGCCCCTCACTGCCCTATGTGTGCCGCGGGCGATAAGCCCGCCAATCACCAGATGGGGCAGGGGGGCTGCAAGCCTTCCCGAGCTTCTCGGCAGACTTCGGGGGCTAGCCTGGCGACCCAGGCTGCCTCCGAAGTCATTCGTGCGTCTACATCGTCGCCCATGGAGGAGGTTGTAGAGACGGTCCAGTAATGGACCACGTCTCCAACCTCCTTGTCCAGACGAACCTCAACCACTGCGCCGCGGCGCAGGATCTCTTCCTGCAAACCATGGCGCAGTGGTCGATCGGTGTTGCCGTAGTCGCGGAGCCCTATTACGTTCCTCCCCGTCCAAACTGGATGGGTGACTGGGACGGCTCCGTGGCAGTCGTCGGTTCCGCGGCGGCTCATTCCCCGCCCTTGTCGCTTAGAGACAAGGGCTCTGGATATGTTGCCGCCGAGTGGGGGGGGATCACTGTTTACGGTGTCTACTTCTCCCCAAACCGGAGTCTGAGCGACTTCGAGGTCTTCCTTAACAGCTTGGAGACCTCGATGCGGCGATTAGCGTCTGGGCACGTCCTCGTGCTGGGGGACTTCAACGCAAAATCCATTGCGTGGGGGTCCCCCAGGACGGACGCCAAGGGCGAGGCCGTCGAGGAGTGGGCGGCTTCGGTGGGCCTCTGTTTGTTAAACAGAGGCTCCACCAACACGTGCGTGCGACAGCAGGGGGGGTCGATAGTGGACCTTTCGTTCGCTACCCCTGCTGTTGCCGCACGAGTAAGGAACTGGTGTGTCCTGGAAGAGGTTGAGACGCTCTCGGATCATTTGTATATCCGATTCGAGCTCTCCCGGTCCCAGGGCCCCAGTAGGGGTCACACGGCGCGGCATTCATCCCACTTTCCGCGGTGGGCTGTCGCCAAGCTCGACAGGGACCTACTAGAGGAGGCGGCCATTATTCACTCTTGGCTGTCTCCGCAGGCCCCGACCGAGGAGGTCGGCGTGGACGTGGGTGCTGGCCGTTTTCGTGATGCGATTACGCAAATTTGCGATACGGCCATGCCCCGCGTCGTCGGTCTCCTCGGAAGGAGGTCTACTGGTGGTCCCAGGAGTTGGCGGACCTCCGTGCGGCGTGCACTCGTGCCCGGAGGTCCTACACCCGCAGCCGGCGACGTCACCGTGGAGACGGTGGCGGGGACCAGCTTCATGAGGAGTACCGCGAGGCGCGGAAAACTCTGAAGCTGGCCATTTGCCGCGCCAAAAACGAAAAGAGAAAGGAGATGCTGGAGAGTCTCGACCGTGATCCCTGGGGACGCCCATATCGTGCGGTGCGACAAAAGCTTCGCACGGCGGGCCCCCCCCTTACCGAGACTCTCCAGCCCAGCTTCCTGCAGGAAGTGGTCGAGGGCCTTTTCCCACAGCGGGCGGAGCACACACCCCCGTCGATGGCCTATGCGGTCAGAGACGACGGGGGTCGAGAGGACGATGTGCCGCCCGTGGGGGAATCGGAGGTTGGGGCGGCTGTTCTGCGGATCCGTTCCAAGAACACCGCCCCCGGGCCGGACGGGGTTCCAGCCCGAGTGATGGCCCGAGCCCTCGACCATATGTCGGACCGCCTCAGGGAGGTGTTGGACGCTAGCCTGGCGTCCGGACGCTTCCCTGAGTGCTGGAAATGCGGGAAGCTGGTCCTGCTGAGGAAGCCGGGACGGCCTGCTGATTCGGTCGCGGCCTATAGGCCCATCGTGTTGCTGGACGAGGCGGGTAAACTTTTTGAGAGGATACTCTCTGCCCGCATCGTCCGGCACCTCTGCGAGGTGGGGCCCGACCTGTCGGACGCCCAATTCGGATTCCGAGAGGGGCGTTCGACGGTCGATGCCGTGATGCGCCTTAGGGCCGTGACCGAAGAGGCGGTGATCTGTGGCGGCGTGGTGTTGGCGGTGTCCCTGGACATCGCCAACGCCTTTAATAGTCTGCCATTCAGCTGCATCAGGGAAGCACTCCAATACCACGGGGTGCCAGAGTACCTGAGGCGGCTGGTGGCAGACTATTTGGAGGAGCGTACCGTCGTGTACGAGGACCGAGAGGGCGCCTTGAGACGGCGACCCATGTCGTGCGGCGTTCCGCAGGGGTCTGTCCTAGGACCACTCCTGTGGAACGTGGGATACGACTGGGTCCTACGAGGTCGTCTCCCCCCCGGGCTGGGCGTAATTTGTTACGCCGATGACACATTGGTCACGGCCCGGGGGGCGAACTTCGAGGAGGCGGCGCGCCTGGCCACCATTGGTGTTTCTCTGGTGGTCGGGCGCATCGAGGCGCTGGGCTTACGGGTGGCCCTGGACAAGACGGAGGCCCTATTGTTCCATGGGCCCCGTCGTGGGCCACCCCCCGGTGCCTCCATAATGGTCAACTCGGTCCTCGTACCGGTTCGGGCCCAGATGAGGTATCTGGGCCTGATCCTCGACGGTAGGTGGCTCTTCGACGAGCACTTCCGACAGCTTGGTCCCAAGCTGGTCGACGCTGCCTCTGCCCTTGGGCGACTTTTGCCCAATTTGGGCGGAGCCAGCGTCGCAACGCGACACCTCTACACGGGGGTGGTCCGGTCGATGGCGCTGTATGGGGCACCGGTGTGGGTGGCGGCTCTGACTGCCCTCAATAAGGCCCGCCTCTGGCGGCCTCAGAGGGTGTTGGCAGTCAGAGCCATACGCGGATACCGCACGGTGTCGACCGAGGCGGCGTGCGCCTTGGCCGGGACACCCCCGTGGGATTTGGAGGCGGAAGTGCTCGCCGAAGTTTATCGACGGGTGGCTGAATACCGGGCGGAGTATGGCTATCGCCCTCCGCCCGAAGAGGTACGCGAGTGGCGTGAAGCCGCCCGTCGAGCCACGATGGCTAGTTGGTCGTTCCGGCTGGAGACTCCACGCGCTGGCTTTGCCGCCGTGGAGGCTCTCCAGCCGGTCATCCTCGAGTGGGCAGGGCGGCAGCACGGGACTCTTTCCTTCCGACTGACGCAGGTGCTTTCCGGGCATGGTTGCTTCGGGAAGTACCTGCACTCGGTCGCCAGGAGGGAATTGAGTCCCGCCTGCCACCACTGCTACTGCAGTGAGGACTCGGCCCAGCACACGCTGGCGACCTGCCCCGCATGGGCGTCGCAGCGCCGGGCCCTCACTGCAGTCATCGGAGGAGATCTGTCGCTACCGGCCGTCATACGCTGCATGGCTGGTAGCGACAGCAGTTTTACCGCGGTCGCAACCTTCTGTGAATATGTAATCTCGCAGAAGGAGGCGGCGGAGAAGGCCCGAGAGGACGACCTCCACTCGGACCCGATCCGCCGCCGGCGAACCGGGCGGCGGAGGCGCGCCTATCAGCGCCTCATGCCGCCCTGAGTGTGGCCGCGGATGGTCGGGATGGGTTTTCCCTTCCATCCGCTCTAGTGGTCACCCGCGAGGGGGCGACGTTACGCGTGTGCCGTACGTCGCCTATTTAGAGAGTTTATCAGCAGACGGTGCCCGCTTCAGTGCGGGCAGGCGCTGGGAGGGGTCCGGATGTGTTAATAACAGCAGTTCCCGGATCCCTCCCGTCTCAGGCGCAGAGTGGCACACCGTGTGGTTTTAGTCGGTTCGATTCCGACACACCGCCCCGCCGCAAACCCCGGCGGGGTGACGGCCCGAGGGGGTTTCCACAGGTTAAAAAAAAAAAAAAAAAAAAGGGAATCACGAAAGTCATCCTGAATCCATAACGTACGGCGTTCCTCAAGGTTCAATATTGGGACCTTTGTTATTCCTTATTTACATAAATAACATACAAGATCTGAACCTTAAGGGTGAAGTTACGTTATATGCTGATGATACCAGCTTATTTTACTTTGGTCACTCAATAGATACGGTTATATCTAACGCCCAAGATGATCTTAATTTACTCAACAAATGGTTCCAATATAACCTACTTACCATAAATATCTCGAAAACAAAGTACATGCTCTTTAAGGCTAAAAATAAGAAAATCTCGGACTATCCTTCCCTTAAAGTAAACGACCAAACTATTCATCGAACAGACAGCGAAAAATATCTTGGGCTACTTATTGACAGCAATCTTACATGGCAAAGTCACATAGAAAAACTTAAATCTAAATTATCATCGCTTACAGGAGTTTTAAGAGGTGTCTCACGACTTCTGCCCCGTAAAGTACGTTACTATATTTATAACTCTCTTGTAAAGCCCCATATTGATTATCTAATAGAGATTTGGGGCACAGCCTGTAAAACTAACCTAAACTCGTTGCAAAGAGCTCAAAATAAGCTTATAAAGGTTCTTTTTCACTTTGATTTTCTGACACCAACTGAAAAGGTATATAGAAACACAAAAATACTAAATGTAAGTCAGACTTACGTATATTATACCTGTTTATTTGTACGTAAAGTATTAGCCGGGGATATACATACACAAATAGGTTTCACCAAAAAAAGAGACGTTCAAAAGACTCAATTAAGAAATGCTAATAATATTGTTTTGAGACCACCCCGTACTAACTACGGAAAAAAGAATATCATGTATGAAGGAGCACAGTTATATAATAGGCTTCCTACAGTTCTAAAAGAGTTGCGATCGATCACTTCTTTTAAAAAAATGATTAAAGATCATGTCATCAAAAATTATAATTAATTGTTAAATTTTAGTATCCATCAGACCAACAAATGTTTTAGCTTAATAAATACAAAATAAAATCGAATACATCTTAAATGATTGTTTTGAATTACTAAACTAATAGGGTCAACACATAAAAATGAAAAAGGTGTATAAAAATTTAAATGTCGCTTCTAGTGAAGCGCACTAAATCTTATATCTTTGTACTGTGATGTCCGTCCATGGTCGCGCTGTATCAGTGAGGGTAGTAGTTGAAAAACTATTATATGTTTACCGCCTTATGTATGCTCTCAAGTGAAATTTATTTTTGTATTAGTAATTGGTATGTTCTCATGTTAAGTGAATTGTATTATAATTCTTAATGAGAATAAATATTTTAAACCAAAAATATTATAAACGCGAAAGTTTGTAAGTATGGATGAATGGATAGATGTTTGTTACTTTTCACGAAAAAACTACTGAACGGATTTAGATGAAACTTTACAGTAATATAGCTTATACACCAAAATAACACATAGACTACTATTTGCCATGATACACGACATACACGCGGGCGGAGCAGCGGGCAACAACTAGTAATATAAAATTAACCATTAGCTACTAGATGAATCTCCAGTATAGGTTAGGAGTGTTTGAGTATTTGTATCAAAACGAAATGCTCGCACGAAATATACCTTCCAATCCACAGAGTTATTATTTCAACATTCAAAATGTTTCAATGATGTTACATTTTATTATAAGTAAATGGTAAAGTAGGTTTGTAAGAAAGAAAAAGATCTATGGAGTTATAAAAATAAGGTTTTTTTTTATTTACGTATCTCACACACAGGCCACGGCCCTTAAATCTCAGACTGGGCAGAGCCTCTACTAGACTGCTGATCAACATACGTAAATATATCGAAATTCGAAATAGATACAGTCAGAATCATTAAAACCACTAGGCTCGAGTTCCACGATTATTAATCAATAAGGAACATAGTGACTTTGTTTCATAAGAAAACAGAATTAATTAAAACAAAACTGAATCGCTACAAAGGCTCAATGGAAATAGGTTTAAGTTAAGAAAACTAGATATTTACATAAAACGAAAAGCCAATAAAAACAATGTAGAGTCTATGCAAGGCTGTGTAAACATTGTACATATTATTGAGCGTACGACAGTGTCAGCGGGCCGTGAAATTATGCCCCTCATTCTATTGTGATGCACCCTTATTAGGATGAGGAACAATGTAGAGGAGCTAGCGATTTTATATAACCTTAGAAACATATCACCTCTTGAATATGAAGTTATAATACTTTCAAAATGTTTCAATCTGATGTATTATACAAATTCGATTTCCGAAAGACTGCGGTCTTCCAGATTAATCTAATTTGAATTCAAGAATAATACGTTACACACTTTATTTCTGTGTTCTATATATATCTCAAATAAGAGAACGTGTGACGACAATCGGTGACTGCAGACGGTATAGACTGAAGTTTTGTTCATAATATGAACTAAGATTATGTAACGACATTAAACTGAATCACTCTGCGCATTTTGGGAGAAGGTATAAAACACCAAAAAAAAAAGGTAGGTCTGAAACAATAGTATGATACATCTCATGCTCATATACGGTATATAATAGGAGTGCATAAAGTAGTTTCAATTCTTCCAACAAGTGTGTCATTGATGTTTTCGTGCTATTCTTGAAATGGATTTCGGATTACTTAGTATATTTGAAGAAAACAATGTTTTCTTCAAGAAAACAATGTTTTCTTCAAATTTGGAGGGAGTACGCAGGTAACTAACGAGTGATAGAGGAGAATGGAGGAGGAAAACTCAGAGCACCGACCCCAAATAAATTTGAGAAAAGGGTATGGAGATGATGATTTGAAGAAAACAATGTTTTTTGAAATGATAACTTCTTTAGCGGCGTTGTGTACCTTTTTAGGATGGGTAAAAAGGGTAAACTCGTGCCAGGACACGTGACCTGATCGAATATGCGTTAGACGGCGGCGTAGAGCGCTAGGGCGAGTGGACTTGTGTGTTTGTACTACAGCCTGCTACGCGCATGCACGGATGTTGACAGCTGGTGGCTCGACTGTCTGTATACTTGTAAAATTCGTGTGTATAACGTATTTAAAATATGAAAATTGTGTAAATAACGGTTCTTGTTTTCTGTATCGCGGTTATTTAAGTGTTATATTTTTTGTATTTTCTCATGTAAGTGAATATGTATTCTTTATGAGAAATAAACGATCTTAAACCTGAAAATTGAACAAAGTGCATATATTAATAAAAAAAGTGATGAAAGCATAGTGAAGGAAAATGAGTGAGTACTTTATAAAAATACGAGATGAAAACTCGGCTTCGCTAATATGTTTATACTGTACAGCATTAACCTATATTTTTATAACATCACAATAATTTTTTTTACTTCTTTTTATCGCGCATTTTATTTAAAGAGCAAAGAGGTTCATTATAGGTGAGCTTAAATAACTGTTTGTTTAAAGTTTTGAGTATTCTCATTATTTTTTAATGTATAAAAATAAGTTTATAAATACAAAAATATAATATACAATAATATGTGAGTAGCGGCAACAGATATTGAAAGAAATAGAGTAGAATTAAATATTCCATGCCATTACCTCCGAAACTCTCATCAGTTTTTTTTCATAAACTGTTGTAAGATATTTGCTATTATTATTAGATTTTGCAAATTTGTATTTAGGTTATCATGCATCTCATCATCATATATGCATGCATCTATGATATCTTATGTGTACGAAACTCTCTACACGGCTTTAACTCGTTCTTCAATATGTTTTTTGTGCTAGTTGTTAATGCTTTTATTTCTTTATCGCTAGTTTCTTTAAACTTATACCCCTCGTCGACAAGCAGGAATCGGATACGATAGGGAGTTTGGATGTAATACCTGCTCTTTAGTTATGTCATGGCACCATTAGATAAAGAATTTTAATACGAACATTTACTTCAAATTACTGTGGAAAAGGTATTTTGTATTATTAGTAAAATGTAACATATTTAAATTGCAATTTGGCGCTTGGATGGTATTTAGCTATTTTCATTTATAAATTACTTGAAATATCATATTCCAAGTAATTTATACATAAACACCACTGAAAATGATTCACGTCATTACGAGTATAATGAAACTAAATCTCAGTGTAACAGCACAATAAACCACGGGTTAATAATAATATTTAGAAACAACATTTATTCTTTATAACTTTGTCCGCAGTTGGTAAACACAGTTGAGTTAGATTTTTAAAACTTTGTGTATACATTTAACAATATTTAATTATTATTTTAGACTGTATCCGAATGACACTAAAACTTAATTTTGTTTGTTGCTCCAATTTTCGTAACCATCATAATAGCTCTTAATATTCCTCTGCTGGATGGATATGGGCCTCTCCTTAGATAAGATGTTTCGTTCCTCCTGCTGTACCACGCTGACTAGATGGATTGGTATATGGTTTATTTCTAGCTTTGCCTTCACACACACACACACAACAACACTATAAAGAGAACTATATAGTGTTGTTGTAGTTTGGTCCCTTAATTGGCTCTTACGACACCCACGGGATGAAAAGGGGTGGTAACGCATCGTGTTCTTAATCAGTCTGTACACGCATATTCTGTAAACAATGCTTATCATGAAACACGAGCTTCACTATATACTACAAAACGAAGTCCCCCGCCGCGTTTCTCTGTCTGTTTGCGATAAACTCAAAAGCTACTGCACAGATTTTAATGAGTTTTTTACTAATAGATAGAGTGATTTTTGTGGAAGGTTTTTACACATAACTTGTTAAATTTTTGAGTATAGTGGCTCAAATATAAAGATATTTGTTCAAGACATCGGAAAAAAATAAGGATTAGTTAATTTAAATTAGGATTTACTATATTTTCTATAAATGAACCCTTGTTAGTATAGAATATTTAACTTACGATAGAAAAACTAAAGTTGAGTTAACCCTTCTGTCATCTGGGTCATCTAGAAAGTCACTAAGAGGTCACTGGTAAGTGAGCTTCAACTGTCCCTTATTATCTAAATATTATAAACAATAGACAGATAATAGATAAATACATAGACAGCCATCATCAGATATTAATGACCTTACCATGGTACTGGAGCGTCAATAAAAGGCGGTGGATAGCGACAAACTGGTTTATTAGTAACTAACGCAATATACTTGTATATATTTTACATCTACCTTCCAACATAACATCTTCTCCCTTCTTAATTTACTAACATAATTGAAAACTTAACATGCATAACTCATTATTACTTAATACTTAATAACTACAGGTACTATGCTATTCAATAAAATCTATTAAAGTACGTTTTGCCCTATTAAAAGCTCGCAAAGCTCGGGCTGACGCGGCCAGCGGCGGCGATGACAACGACGCCGCCGGGGCCCGCTCTGGCTGATCGAGAGCCCTTTCGGAACCCTGTGGAACCGGCGGAGCCGTCGACCCGCCACCGCCTGTTGCGGCTTCTACCACGTCCCTCACATCCCTATTCTCATCGATGCTTAGCGGCTCGTCCGGTCCCATTGTAGTGGCTATACTCGCACGCGATAAAGAAAACCTGTTTTTATTAGTGCTCTTAATTAACTGGTTGACATGTCTGTGCCACGGTGCGCCGGTCCCTACTTCGATGTTATACGACACGGGCCCCGTCTTTTGAACCACCGTTCCCGTAGCCCACTTCTCTCCCCTTACTGAGTAGTCTCGTGTTAGCACCGGCTCACCTATTTCAAAGTCTCTAACAGCCTGCGGTCCGTTCCGCACCTGGCGCTCTTGCGCGGCACGCACTACCGCGCCTACGTCCGGTCGCAGTGCGTCGAGCCGACTGCGCAACCGCCGCCCCTGTAGCGCCACTGCCGGACAGACGCCTGTGGTGGCATGCGGACAGTTGCGATACTTCATAAGAAACTTGTTTAAAGCCGCTGTAATGTCATCACCTTCGTATTGCGCTCTTTTAATTGCCTTTTTGACAATTTTTACTGCATTTTCTGCAGCCCCATTTGATTGGGGTCTATACGGAGCAGAGGTGGTATGTTTTATACAATTTTTACTGCAGAACTCTTTAAATTCCCGGGATGAGAACGGTGGTCCGTTATCAGTCACTAGTTGTGACGGCAACCCAAATCTTGCAAATATGCTTCTAAAAGCATTTATTGTCTTTCGAGTGTCAGTACCGCGCATCTGTAACGCCTCTATCCATTTAGAATGGGCATCTACTAAAATTAGATATCGAACGCCCCCAGATTCCCCAAAATCGGCATGTACACGCTGCCACGGATGTAGTGGAAATTCCCATGGGTGTAACTGTGCCCGTGGGGGTGCGTCGCGCACCATCTTGCACGCTTGACACGCACGAGCTATGTCTTCAATGTCTTGATCTAGGTTCGGCCAATATACACGTTCCTTGATAGGGCTTTCATTTTATTTATCCCTAAGTGGCTTTCATGAATTTCATTTAGTACTGCCCTTTGTAAGGTTGGTGGTACCACGATGCGATATCTATACATTACACAACCCTGGTCTAGTGACATCTCTTGCTTTCTGGTAAAGTAGGGCTTCTCTTCTTCGCGGCTAGGCGCGACAGGCCAACCAAACAGAATGTAACCTTTTATTTTGTGTAGAACTGTATCCTTCTCAACTTCCCGCGCGATTTCCTTAAACGAAACTGGAAAAGTGTCCTCAACGAGATTTAAATAATCCTTTGCTTCTTCGCTGCGACCCTCATGATTCAACGGTAGACGTGACAATGCATCAGCCGGCCCATTGTCTACTGAACGAATGTACTTAATGCTAAAATCGTATGCAGCTAGTCTAGCCGCCCAGCGTTGCAGGCGACTTGCTGCCGTCTGTGGGATGCCACCTTTGTCTCCAAAAATGTGTGTCAAGGGTTGGTGGTCGGTACGCAGCGTAAATTTTCTTCCAAACAGATATTGGTGGTGCTTAGTTACGCCGAACAATATTGCCAGCGCCTCCTTGTCAAGCTGGCTGTAGTTGCGTTCTGCGGCGTTAAGCGTACGCGACACGCAGCTGACGGGCCGCTCACTGCCGTCCTCGTATCTGTGTGCCAGCACGGCCCCTAATCCGTACGCGCTGCTGTCCACTGACAGCACCAAGTGTCGTCCCTCCTCGTAGTGCGCTAGAACTTGTGAACTAAGGAGTGCGAGCTTTGCTTGCTTAAATGCCTTTTCACATTTAACATCCCACTTCCACTCCTCGTCTCGTCTTAATAAATTGTGTAAGGGGTGCAACAAAGTACTTAAATTTTTAATAAAACGAACGTAGTAGTTCAGCATCCCTAAGAAACTTCTGAGTTGTACCGTGTTCTCTGGTGTCCGTACACTAGATATGGCCTCTAGTTTGTCAGGGTCTGGCTTTAATCCTTCTTTATTGATAACAAATCCAACATATTTAACACTATCCTGTAGAAACCTACATTTATTAAATTTTACCGTTAGCCCTGCGTCCCGAAGTCGCTGTAAAACTGCCCTTAAATTGAATAGGTGGTCCCGATCATCAAACCCTGTCACACAGATATCGTCCAAGAATACGACACACCCTGGTACTCCTCTTAAGGTCTCCTCCATCATTTTCTGAAATTTTTCCGGTATACATGATAATCCATATGGTGTACGTTTATATGCAAATGTACCTACGTGAGTAGTGATCGCGGTGTACTTTTGGGAATCTGGAGTTAAAAGACATTGTTCATATGCGTGTGTAAGATCAATTTTCGAAAATTTCTTACCCCCACTTAACGTCGAAAATAACTCTTCAATACGCGGTAGGGGATAATAATCTCGTTTTAATTTAGGATTAATAGTTATTTTATAGTCCCCACAGATCCGGATATCCCCATTTTTTTTTACAACCGGTACAATGGGCGTACCGTAGTCAGAATAATCGACCCGATAAATAGTGCCGTCCGTTTCAAGCCGGGTCAACTCACGTTCAACCCGTTCGCGCAGTACCAGTGGGACAGGACGTGCACGCACATATATAGGCGAGTGCCGATCACTTAATTCCAAAGATATGAGGCGTTTACAAGTGCCCAGCTTTTCACAAAACACCTCCGGAAACTCTTTACATAAGTTGTTTACAAAGATGTCATCAGTGATCTCATTGAGGTTGATTTGTTTTATACTTAAAGCCCGTAACCATTCTCTTCCTAGTAGGGGCCGGGCCCCTCCTTTAATAACGTACAAACGTAACGCCTTGACTACCGTATCGCCAAACGCAACATCAACCTCAATGTATCCCAGCGATTCAATCCTAGACCCGCAATAACTACGTAACAATAAAGTATCCGCAATAATAGGTTTATAAGAAAAGTTTTGTAGGTACATATTTCTACTTATGGCTGAAATGCGGCTTCCCGTATCCACTTCACACTGCAACGGGATAGTATCGACTATCAATTCAATAAAGTATGGATCGTTACCTGAAGAGTTCATACTACCCATGTTGAACAAGTCTTCCTCACTGTCATTCACATAATTATGTCCATTCAACTCATTAGACCGCACACTCTTGCACACTAACTTTAAATGGCCCTTTTTTCCGCACTGATCACAAGAATAATTTTTAAATCTGCATTTATCCGCCTGGTGTGGCTTGCCGCATCGCCAGCACGGCCTGTAGCCGCCGCCGGCCGCCGAGCCCGCTCCACCAGCTCGCGTCACTGCGCGCACACCGCTTTGCCCCGCGCCCGCACCGCACGCGCCCGCAACTGCGCCGCGCTGCCCGCGGGCGTAGTGCAGCGCCTCGCCTGCCGCGCCAGTTGAGTCCGTCACCACCGCCGCCATCCCGGTGGAGGCACTCACCTCGGCATGCTTCTCCGCCGCCTCAAGTGCCAACGCCAGCTCCACCGCCGCTTTATACTCGATATTCTTCTCCGCAAATATTCGCGATCGCATCGCGTCATTCGTTAGGCCGGATACAAATTGATCTCTCAAATTTTCTTCGAGAGTCGAACATTTGCCACATTTGCCAAAGTTGCAGGTAGTTGCGAGATGTTTTAGCGCTTGTAGATATTCGGTGAGCGGCTCACCCGCGCGTTGCCTTCGCAACCTAAATATATGCCGCTCTGCAACTTCGGACCTCTGGGGTTCCAGATGTTCCGTCACCAATTTGACTAGATCCTCGAACTTTTTATTTTCAGGGAAACTCGGCGCACACAAGTCACACATTAGCGCATAAGTCGCTTCACCCACTACTGTTATTAACAGTGAAACTTTTAACTCGTCTTTCACTTCATTTAATAAAATGAATTGATTAACGCGACGTATATACGCAGGCCACTGCTTCGAGTTAAGGTCGAACGGTTCCAGCTTACCAATAGGCATTATTACGCAAACTATTACTTTGCGAATAACAATAAAAATAAACAACACTGACAGAATGATAGAAAAAAAAAATGTAACACACACACACGCGCGAGTCTATTTCCAATAATTATTCTCGTCGCCAATGGAGCGTCAATAAAAGGCGGTGGATAGCGACAAACTGGTTTATTAGTAACTAACGCAATATACTTGTATATATTTTACATCTACCTTCCAACATAACAGGTACCACCGTTGGGACATCTCCTTTCTATTAAAAAAAGAACCATCAAAATCGATTTATAAACGATAAAGTTATCTGCGAACACACATGAGTGCGAAACCGGTGACCTAACAATGCTTCTGCATCAGTCCTCCGGTCTATAGACTGCCATAGTGTGGGTCACCATGCTGCATTGTTGCATTCGTCATGAGTATGGCGACTACCACTTCTGGATTCTGCTCATGCTTTCCATCAGATTTCTCATAAATTAAAAAAAAAACTATGAAATTTACTGCTCAGAAACGTTTTAATACAAAAATCTGTTTAAATACGATACAAACATAAATTATGATTAATATGTGCTTAACACACTCTGTATTTTAAGCAATTCAAATATTTATAAAGACAGTCCTCTCAATTTCGTGACAAAAACAAAACGCAAGCAGATTCTAATTCACTTATATAAACAAAAGAGGAGATTCTACACAAAAACAGTGATTCAGGCCTTTATGTCTACTTATGCAAACAATGTACACAAAATATTCCACCCGTTCTTAACGAGAGCAAAGATGTATGGAATGTAATGTTTTACATTAACGCTCATATAAAAAATATCATGGAGTTTGAGTGTATGGTGTGCAAAATATCTTCGTACTTATATAATAACTAGACTGGAGTTTATGTTTGACTAGCTGAACTCCGCGGTGTTACCTGCGCTTATTGTCGTACCGCGGGTAACCCGCAGATACTCCATTTTTGTTTATTTGTATAGATGAAGAAATCAAATAAACGAAAATTAGGTACTGATTATTATGAATACAGAAACACTTCTATCATTTTGAATTTCAGATAAAGTTGTGTTTCCAGTTTTTATTCATAATATTTCTTTAGAAAATTTGCAAAAACTTGCGTATTTTTACCAGTAGCAAAGCAGTACTAAATATCAACATACCTATGCAATATATTGTGGATAAATACGTTTCACATTTATCATTACAAAGAAAACACGCAAACTCCGAAACAAACATTTGATGATCATACAAACATTACGTTCGATCCGGGAATCGATCCTCGATTGCTGTGCTAGAGGTTTCGCCTCAATCACAGCAGTCGCATACGCTACTACTGCCAAGGCAGTCTCTTTAATTATGTAAAAGAAAAGAATACATAAAAAAAAACATTAGATGTTACTAAAAGATCAACAGACGGCAACATCTTTGCTGAAGAATGTAACTGTCGTAATGGAAAAAAATTTTAATGATTCAAATAAAACACTATTCTGAAAGATTTACAGTACTTGTAATATTTTTGAAGAGTCATATTTATCATTGAGTAGAAAAACTAGTGATCTTATGTTGTGTGTGTAGGCTTCATATACTTAACATAAGATAACAGGGTATTGACCTGTGACCTCTTTTCATATGGGCTGTGACCATAATGAAGAGTGGCTTGTCATAAAAAGTAAATGGTGCTAATCCTGTTGGTCGAAATTCTCTAAACGATCCTAAAAATCACAAAAAAATGTTCTATACTGCCAAACACAGCAATAAGAGTCAAAGATTGACCAAAATTGGGTACGTCACACTCAAAATAGACGTGATCTAAATATCCACGTAAAAATAGCATTTTGAAAATACTACTACTAGGTACTTAATATATAAAAAGAAAGTTTTGTATGGTAACTCTATGCTTATTTATTAGCTACCCATTTCCCGCAACTTTATACAGTTACAATTTCGTAAAACTCCAACGTTACTAAATACTCAGAAACCTTGCCGGAAAATAATATATCTAATACCAAAAGTAGATTCTAAATCGTAATTTAGAACATAATATTAGCATCAAACGGACACAAAAAGAGAAAAGTTGCTATTCACGAAAGAAAACCGTATGCGAAAACCTCTACTGCAAAAATATGTACTATACGTGTTCACCTAGAATATGTGGCACCTTCTCCGGGAATTCTAAGGCGCATTATATCTGCGCAAAGGGAAGAAACATCACGGGGAGACAATAAAAACTCTGGTAAACGGGAGTAGGCGTTCTAAATGCCACAGTGTTGACATTAAGACGCACTTTGTTTATGCTACCTTTTGTGGGTAGTCTGAGTTATTTTAGATGAGTATATACTCAGAGGTATCGGTGTTCGAAGTTGTTTGTTTTCACTCCTGTGGTGTGTTAGTGATTCTATGGCTGGTTTATTCGTTCTACCAATGAGGTAATTTAAAATATAAGATACTAGTGGCTATGTAGACATTGGGTTAAGGTTACATAGAGATACCATCAACGCAGATTGGAAATTTGTAGAAAATGATGAGTAAAAATGTAATTGTATTACCGAAAAAACAAAATACAAAATTTTCTTCTTACTATGTATAAATACACGTTAGTTTAAAAACAGGAATAAAATGGATATTTAAGTCTCTACATCTACAATAAAAGCCCGAATAAGATTTTTTACGATCATTAATTATTTGTAACTTTTACCATCATTTACTTGATAAATTATTACATAATGCATACCAAAGGTAGTAGAGCCACGCTGATTTCAGCACGAACGGGCCGGCTCAATCGGGGCGGTACTACCCTCGCATAGAAAATCAACGTAAAATGACAGCGTTTGTTCTGTCGTTTTTCTTTGATGAGTGCGAGACCGGAGGCCCAATGATGCAGAAGCAGTGGAAGGCCATACATAAAAAACCTGTATATTCATTTATGTATATTAGATAATCACATCATATAATGTACATTTTTATATGACCAGCTTTGCAATGTATGATCAGATGGGTAATTAGACAATATTTATAAAGTATCATAATTATAATATATCTAAGGACACATACACGTAAGTATTACATTGTCATAATCCAAGCTGTTTTCACATAAACCGTTGAATACATAAATAAAATTATAAATAACTATACTATATTATAATTAAACCACTGAGAACCCTATTTGGTTTATTTTTGATTACATTTTATTATTGCTGTCGCTTTTGCAAACACACTGTACGAGGAAATATACAGTCCTTTTTGGATATTTTATTCATCGAAATAAAAATATTTATCACACAGCTTTTTTGTGTGGACTAAAAACATCTCCGTTAAACCAATTCAAACTGTAAAACTGACCAGAATTTGTTTTTATTTCATTATATGTGTATACTTTCTATACATCCAGTTTATTATAAATTCGTAGAACTAAAAAATATTGCCACTGTTTCACAATAGAATATAAAGAAATTATAGCTCAATATGAATACGGAGAAACATATTTATTTATTTATTTATTTATTCATGGAAAACTTACAGCTAGATATGTTAGTAAAAAACAAAGCAGATTAGTCATCAGACAGCCAATAACAAGTTTTCACTTCTAGTTATAGACTAATATAAGTTATAGACTAGTTATGGACTAATAATATAATAATTTATTACCCGGCTACGGGGAAGCCATAAGGAAGGTTTTGGCAGTCTATTAATGTATGTTCCATCGTAGCGCCTAAACAACTAAACCGATTTTAATGTATGAATTGTTAACAGATTCGCAATACTAACCAAGGTAGCATAGGCTATATATAAATTTTACGTAATCGGGTTTTAATTAAATTTAAATACAAAGAAGAAAGGAAAGAAGAACACGAATAAATTATGCATAATCAGCAGCAATAATACTAATAACATCCTGTCAATTGCTGAGGACACATTCACAAACTCTCAAATATTTCACTATTGTTATCCTAATGTTGGTATAAAACAACTTTTATTAAATTTAGAACAAAAGCTTTTAAATTATACTAAAGACGACTCCTGCATCATTTTGATAGGTGAAGAAGACTTTCGAAAAACAAACAATTACTTTGACTTAATTATATACCTAAGAGAGACATTACTAAAAATACATTATACAAATATTATTTTATGCTTACCCACATATAAATTTAGTGAATATTCTATAATGTTCAATGGACGAATAGAGGTATTTAATAACTTAGTTTATTTTGACATGTATACATATAACTATGCATTATTACTTGACTCAAATAGGGAGCTCTCTTGTGATTATACCATGTTTAAAAAGAACGGTTTACTTAATAATACTGGTATGAAAAATATATTTCAAAATCTCAAATATATAATACAAGATGAGACAATCGATAATTACTGTAATGATTCTGATGTTTCCATCAAATCTACTGTGAATTCTAATGATTTATTTCGTGCCTGATAGGTTTTATATACTTCATCAAAATGTAAACGGATTACTGAGTAAATCAGATCTGTTAAGCTTGCATTTGGATGAATTAAACAATTTAATTGATGTTATTTGTATTACTGAGCATAACATGGTAAAAGGTGATGAGCAGTATTTGAGGATCTCTAATTTTAATCTAGCTGCTTCTTTCACGAGGAAAAATCGACATGGAGGATCCTGTATCTTAGTAAAACGGGGCTACTTGTATCAAACTGTGGACTGTATTAAAAAATTGTCATTGACTAATATCTTTGAATGTTCGGTGGTGGAGTTAACTCAGTACAAAATTTACGTAGCTTGTATCTATAGACCGCCCAAATATGATCAGCTATCAATACAATTATTTTGTGAAAGACTATATACGTTATTAACGAAACTTTGTAATAACAATAACAAAAAAGTAATAATATGCGGCGATTTTAATATAGATGTATTGAAAAAAAACAAGTTATCTTTAGAATTTGAACAGATATTGTGCTCTTTTAACCTAAAGTTAGTATTTAGAGAAATTACTCGATTTTTAGGTAATACATGCATTGATAACTTCGCGCATAATATTAGAGGATGCCGAGGTCAAGTAAATGACTTGTCTATATCAGACCATACGGCACAGATATTATCATGTCCTATAAAGAAGGAGTGCTTATTAAAATATTGGTACGTCAATAAAAGAGATTTTTCTACTGAAAACAGGAACAAATTTAAGTGTTATTTGTCTCAACTAAGCTTCTCTGACGTAATATCAGAACAAGATCCTAATAAAGCATTTAACACTTTTCATGAGATGTTCACACTTTTATATAATTTGTGTTTTCCGGTGGTTAAAGTTAAGCGTTTCTCAAACAAGAAAGTAAAATGGATCTCAAAAGGATTAAAGCTTTGTAGCTCGAAAAAACGTCAAATGATGTGGCAATATAGAAGATTACCTACTGAAATTAACAAGACAACGTTTAAGACTTATTCATCGCGTCTTAAAAAAATAATTAGGTTGTCTCAAAAACACAGAAATGCGCACTTCATAAATTCTTCAAAAAATAAAACTAAAGCCATTTGGCACATTATAAATAGTACGAAAACAAAGAAACCTTTAATGGAAATACCTGGTATTAACGTAAATAATAAATTTGTAGATGACCCACAAATGATATGTAACGAATTCAATAATTATTATATAGACATGATTGACAAACAATATTTAGATAAAAGTGCAAGCAAATTAAATTACAAAAAGAGCAACTCGATGTTTTTAGCACCAGTCACACCAAAGGATATATTGAATATCATCAAATCCCTTAAAACTACCAGCAGTGTTGGATATGACGGTATCACTACAGAGGTGATCAAGGATGTAGGTAGTGTTGTTTCTCCGATACTATGTCATTTAATTAACTCCTGCAACGAACAGGGTGTCTTTCCAGATGCATTAAAAATGACCATTGTAAAACCCGTTTTCAAGAAAGGCGACAAACTTAGTATTGGTAACTATAGGCCAATTGTTCTTTTGACAATATTTTCCAAAATATTTGAGAAAGTTATTCATAACAGTATATGTATGTATTTGGATAGGGAGGCCATTTTAGTACCAGAACAATATGGTTTCCGAAAGAATAAAAACATTAACATGGCAGTTTATAAATTCGTAAAATCGGTGATCACTAGCATGGACAAAGGACAGTCGACAATTGGCTTGTTTATGGATATGTCCAAAGCTTTTGATCGTGTAAGACATGACATACTTCTTGATAAACTTTATCAATATGGCATAAGAGGCAATATTCATGATTTATTAAACTCATATCTTTCCAATAGAAAACAAATTACAGAAATTTCAAACATATGTCCTAAATCAAAGTCTGAAATAGTTTTTAGGTCGAATGAGAGGACAGTGAGATTTGGAGTCCCACAGGGTAGCGTTTTGGGTCCTCTGCTTTTTATTGTATACATCAATGACCTTCCGCTGACAACTACATATAATATGACTTTATTTGCTGATGACAGCACTGTATTATTTGCTAATGAATCCTTGACATCTATTGAAACTAAAATAAATACGTCTATTAATATAATTATACAATGGCTACAAAACAACAATTTAAAAATTAACCTAGATAAATCTAAAATTATAAATTTTAAGCAAAGAACCAATACTGTACAAAATAACTTAAATGTAAATTACAATGGTCATAAATTCGAACAGAAAGAGAACCTTCGATTTTTAGGTTTAATGATTGATAGTAAATTGAATTGGAAAGCTCATATAGAATATGTATGTACTAAGGTGAGTCAATCGATATATGGACTCTATAAGTTAAAGAGTACAGCAAGTAGATCAGCACTGATAACAGCCTATCATGGACTTGTTTCGTCAACGTTGCGGTATGGTATCATATTTTGGGGTAACTCCACTGATTGGCATTTGGCATTCAAAATTCAGAAACGTTGTATAAGGACTATGTTTGATGTTAGAATTCCAAATAGTTGTAAATCTTACTTCATGGAAAATAATTTATTGACTTTCCCATGTATGTACATCATTGAGTGTGCCATGTTTGTGAGGAAAAATATGTCATTATTTGAGAAAAGAACAAGAGCCCGCCACGCAGACATGTTGTGTGTAGTAAAGAGCAAAACCACATTAATGCAAAAAAGCTTTTTCTGTATTGCTCCACATGTTTACAATAGGTTACCAAACTGTATAAAAAAAGCTGACAATACGATAATTTTCAAGAAGCATCTTCAAAAACTGCTCATTGCTAAGTGCTATTACTCTCTTCAAGAATATTTGGATGACGATGGCATACTATTATATGACTGGCACTAGGATTTGAGGAAAAAAAGAGACATGTTTGAATCTGACATTTTAATTTGCATTATTATGACATTTAATTAGCGAATTTTCTGACATTTTAATTAGCGAATTTTCCGACATATTTTATTTAATTTTTTTCTTTAAGATATTTTGTTTGTTTCATAATTTATTTTTTTATTTTTATTGTTAACTTATGTAAAAAAAATAATAATAATACAATGCTATATATTTGCACACTATTTTAAAATGGTAGAATGTAAATGGGTCACTACTATTATGATATATTTAAGATCTCTGTTAACCTACATTTCTGCAAATAAATAAATAAATTTTTTGAACTTTTTCTTGTTTAGATTACATTTACCAAGAACATTGTGAATTCTATCTTCAGTAAACAACAAGAAAATTTGTTTATATTTTATTCAATGAGGGTTTTCTGAAATGCTCTACGTCAGATGGCAGCACTGTAGCATCAGGTCCAACTATGCGTCAAAATACATACAGACGCAATTTGCATTTTTCTATCATATCTATCTTATCTTGGTTGATTTATTCATAAAAACGTTACGAAATTATTATTTTTTTCTTAAATTCCACAATGTTGTGCAGTGCCTTTGTGTGCAAATAAAATAGGAGAGCATAAGTTCCCAACAGTGCTAGTGACTTTTGCCCCTCAGTTTTTGAACTCAGTCTTCAGTTCGTTAATTTTTTTCTGACCCTTATCCATAATAAAATCAAAAACACTTTCAAAGACGTAGAATTTAACAAATAATATACATTCTGTAGGAACTGTCATATGGATGGTGTGGTCCATTGTCTACTGCATAGTTGCATTGTCTGTATTCGTAATGAGGATGGTAACCACCACTATTGAATTCTACTTATGCTTTCCATCAGGCAGTGTAGAGTCATTTTGGCAGGACCATATATAAAAAAAAAATTTGTGCTATCTGACAGCTGTTTATACCTGTTGTATAAAATACATGCAGAAAAAGAATCGAAAACCCTCATTGATACGAGTAATAAAGTATAAAACAAACTTAACATGACTATAGAAAATATATAAAAAAATTGTCCTACGTTCTTCTCTAACCTTCGTTACTAATGGCATTGACAAACCAAGCAGTATTTAATGATCCAGTGCTAGACATAGGCCTTTAGAAAATAGATTTTGGCCTACTGTACCGTGCTTACCAGACAGGAAGGTATTGGATTTGTGTTTAGTATTCATTCCCTTTGAAGCGTTGTTGTCTTGTGTAGTTAGCTCTCTTATAGACTAAGATTACAGCCACCCCAGAGTTACGTCATTTTAAGAAAGAAAAAAAATGTTGAATCGGTAATCTAAGCCTAAGTTTTTGTATATCGTTGAGAAGTATGAACGATTACGCTAACTAATATAAAAATCAATACACATGTCGCGTAATTCTGCTGTAAGTAGAGTAGTAGTTTAAGAAGTGTGAACGCCTACGCTAACTTATATAGCAATCAATACACATGTCGCGTAATTCTGCCGTAAGTATAGCGGAGGCGTTAGTTCTTATAAACTGTGAACGAGTCTGGGGCGGTTTTTGGTCCCTCAGATTTGTCTGGCTCATCGGAAAATATTTTAAAATATTATACTTAATGATATATATAAAATTCAGGCTTTCTAAAATGACGTGAGTTAGCATGGTTTTTTTCCACCTTTGATACCTGCTAACTGTAGATATAAACTTTCAACCCTCCTAAAATGATATAGGTCTGGGCTGCCTGGGGTCTTGAATTATTAGTCCGCTCTCTACAAAAAGGCGTAGACACTTCGTATTTAAAAAAAAAAACGAATCCGAAACTTCAAGCACATTAGTCGCATACGTTATCAAGGTAGTCAATTATATTATCATGTTATGTTTAGTATCGTAGTGATTACCAGAGTTATTGACTTGTCGTTTTTCATTCTATCACTCACTATGTTAATTTTCTACGGGTTAGTTGTATAATTAGACATATCTACATTTCACCATATATCAATTTTGAAATCCCCCTTTTAAATAAACGTCGTACCTTCAAACTCAATTAAAACGCGTCACCTCACTGAACTTATGCTCCCCTAAATCAAACATATTCAAAATCGAAACACCCTTTACAATGCACCCTGTGTAATGGGTGCACCGGATCATGGACCCTCGAACAATGAGCAATCAATGGCTAAATTAAACAACTGCCTTCATATACCACGTCAAAGATGTTGAACCATTAGAACCGACTATATCTTCAGTACATAAATAAGCCTATTTAAAAAGGTCAAATATATATATAACAGAAAAAAGTACATAAAATAGAAAATTAAGAGTACAGTCATCAGTTCTATTCATTATTATGTTTTGAATGTTTTAACAAATAATAAATATTTGGAATTTAAACTATGTGAGAATATAATTTAAGTTGTTTTTTTTTAACCAAGATTTTATTTAAAAGAAAGAAAATAATGATATACGAAAAATAGCCAAGAATTCCTTGACGCATTAGCATGCTATAAATAAATTATGATAAAAAATATGGCGGACAACTGAATTACAGTGCCATCTAGTTTGAAACTAAGCAGAGTTAATTTTGAAACTTAGATTGACTGATTAAATAGTAATACACTTTTTTATTACATACGTGTTTACTAAGATTACTTTCTGGATAAGAATAGCATTATGTTTGTAACTTTGTCATACTTGTTAAACAAAAACAGTTAGCGTTTCAAGAAATCATATCCAGGATTTTTATATCTACGACCTCCGGTTCTCCCCATGTTTACTTAGCGTGAAGATGCTCCGTTGAGTGATCGGCTTATTTCGGCGTAGATAATTAAGGGACGTATAAAGCAAATGCACGAATATTACACTTATTATGATGTTAAATAGAAGTGACATGAGATCTCAAGCGAAAGTAATGCGTATCTTATAGAATGGGTGAATATGGAAATATTGGTTTATTTAAAGTAGCTTTTGCTCGTGATTACAAATGTAAGCTTTGTTACTGATAATTTAGCGTATGTTAGGATGTAAAGAATTTATGTAAACATTTTAGTGGTTTGGATGTGAAAGCATAACAAGCAAACTCAGATTCGAATGTACAATATTATGTAGTTAGAATTGCTTTTCGAAGTATTATAATAATGACGTACTCATCGTATACTAGAACCAGATCATATAACAGATTATTGAACTGTGGAAACTTATATACGATGTTCAATAATCTGTTATAACTCGACGTATACGATACGTAGGAACGCCAATTTTAATTAATTGGTTGGTCACTATTATTAGTATCCTTATTCCTCGAGATAATTTATCTAACCTTCCTATGTCAACATTGGAAACAGAAAGATTTTTGTACTTGACCCGGTATATGGCGACACATACGAGGTTTTGAATAAGATACGGCCATTTGTTATCCCTCCATGCAGGTAGAGAGAGGTGTATCTTACGAGTATTTGAAACAAATTAATCAAAAGATCAATGACCCGACTAAATCGTAGAAGTTTTCCCAGTTTTCGGTAGAATCTACGTAGAAAAACGGTTATATTAATAAAAAGGTTTTTTTTTCAGTACCTTAGTCAGAGATAGCTTAAAAATGTTTTAAATTTGATTGGCATTAATTAAAGAAGGTTTTTCTTTATTTGCTCCAAGGACTAATTGAATAAAAAATTTAAAATCTTATAGAAATCTACAAGAATGAAAAAAGTTTCTAGAAGCTGTTTATATAAGTAGCATGACTTCAGAGAGATCATATTCTACAAGACATGTATAAAGTATAAAGTTTGGTATAAAGTAAATATACAAAGGTTTAGAATAGATTTAGAAAAGACAAAACCAACCATTCATTCATAATATCAAACTTCGTAAGTCTGCAAAATATCAATACACTCCAGAAAGCAACGCAGTAGCCGTACGGTTCATCACCAGACATCAATATCACTAGCAGTTTCAATATTTTCACGATGTACGTTCGAATGTAGTTTCTTTAAGTTTACGATCTACCTCTGCTGCGCTCTCGTAAACCGAATCCTCAAGAGGAAACTAACAAACCGGTTGTGAAAAATCGCTTAAACTATGGAGTTTGGTAAAATTTGGTGTAGGATTCAAAATATGTTATAGGACGTTGGATGGTATTTAAATTGTGATGTGTGAGAGCAAAGTGTAATTCGGTTTCCATTAGCGAGTAACATCTTCACAATAGCATTTCTCTTGTTGTAGTCACGGTACTGTCCAAAAACTTACAGATAACACTATCAACTTTTCATCATTTTATGCTTTTTTATCTTACTTGAAATTAAAAAAAAGTTGTTTGAAACATTCCGATTGAATATGAAGGACAGCTTATAAAAATCTATTATCATCAATCGTCATTATCATCTCAGCTGAAAGACGTCCACTGCTGTACATATGACAGTAATCTGTAGCTATATTGCTGTGTTTCAAGATTTATGGAATTATAAAAAAAAATAGTTATAATTTAAAATGAATAGTATACCATGACCTGTTCAATTAAAATATCTAAATTTACTATATCAGACCACTGGTCTTTTCTGTAGTCATAAAAATATGTGTATTTGTTTTTAAGGAAAAATAATTAATATTAATTCTATAAGTCACATTAGGTACATTATACTTTAATACTGTCGAATATTAGCGAACGGCTACTAATCTACGATTTGAAAAGTTTTTTTAAATATTATTTTAGATCTTACTTAAATTTTGTTCCAAGTTCACTGTTTCAGAGTACACATTAAACAACAATAAGTTACGCGGACGTAAGTCGAGTAAGTAAAGACGTTCAGTGTTCTCTTGTGAACAAGCATAAAATAAACCTCGTAAAACTTATATTAACTAGTTGTATCTTCTTTATGTGAAGTTACTAGACTTTTGACAATAGCTCTTTCACTCATGTTAACGGTTTGTAACATTAATCAAATTGTAAAATGATATCGGTCATATAATTTGAGATGGAATAGCATAAAAATATAGGCGTAAAACTTTGGAAAGTTAAGTAATATGAAGTTTGAAAGTCCTATAGCACAAATTTCAAGTTTTAACTTATCAACACTTTTAACTACTTTGCTACTGTATTAACAGTGTTTTTTTTTTTATAAATTAGCCTGCCAAAGTGACTCAACTCTGCCTGATGGAACACATGAATTGAGTCACCAAGAGTGGTGGTCACCATATTTATTGCAAAACAGGGCACAACACAAGAAAACAGTGCAGCATTCGCAGTATGGTGACCACCACTCTTGGATTCTGCTTATGCTTTCCATCAGGCAGAGTAGAGTCATTTTGGCAGGGCAAATTAAAAAAAAAAATATACACACCCAAAAAATATCAAGAAAATTAAAATTATCTATCTATGTGAAATCCAGAAATATTCATGATAAATATATTTTATTTTCCAATTCATATGTGACATTATGACATTGAAATTCCCGTTCCTTTGAAGTCTTCATAAATGCAAGGTTAAATAATATGTTGTAAGCAACGACACCCAGTCACCTTTGATCGTTCTAACAAGCAATTTCCCCTCATTTCATGTACGACGTTAAATAGTCTGACGTCACTACAAAGTATTTTACGCTCATTAAACATTATTAATTATATTCATGATTATTTTGACTTTAATTTAAGTTAAAATGAGACTTTATGAAGAGCTTTTAAAAGAATAAAACCGCTTTAGTGTATAATTACAACTGTAACAGAGTCAAAATAGTTTAAATCGTAATGTGTAGATAGAGTAAATGTAAGTACTCGATATTGCCTCTATGATATATCATAACTACTTCATTTTTATACCGCAATGTATTTTAAAAAGATGACAAATGTTTGTCCTCAGACTCATGCGAATATTAAAGTGCGTAATAAGTTAAATTAGGATATAATGCTGTCTATTAAACGATGACATAATAACGTTGCATATTACCAACTAAAATTTCGCCGTCTTTGTTATCAGCAACACATTTCATCACATTATCTAAACAGAAAGTGGAATCTTCTAGTATACGTGAAATTTGTTCTAGATACCTCCTTATTTAAGCAATAATAAATAAGCTAAGTTGGGTGTTAGTAATATGCACATAAGTTTAAAAATAATATTCTACAAGATTGTGTGTAAATGTTATTACATGACATTTTATTTACCACTATCTAAAATGATAAACGAATTAGGGTTTTCTATGTATTTATATATCTAAAAGTATTAAATAAATTTAGATGTTTATATTTACAATCTTTGGAAAACAATATAGTAACATCAGCATATTTGACTACGGACTACGGAAGCACGCAAATGTATATAACGTTTCGGAGTTTAACTCAAAAACCATCTGAAATGAGAAACTCATTATCAGAAGGTTCTAAACTTGTACTTCGTATTTTAAAGGTTTACCAAATATATCAGATTTGTTTAACCACATTTGTGCGATTTAATCATAGAGCGTCTGGTATTCAATGAGGTTATTTAGAAGGATCAAAATTGAAATAGTTGTTGCACCCTTCTGTTTTTTGTCATACTAACACACGGTTTCTTTAAAGTTAAATATTGCAATAAGGTACAAAACATTTCTAAAATAATAAACATGGGTTTCATTTGTTTTTTTCAATGTTCATTCAAACAATTCAAACATTAAGTTTCAAGGTTTCATGAAAGTATTTTAGTAACCTGATCCAGACTCGCACACTCGGGAGAGCCACACTTCGGCAGGTATGGGCCGGCTCCACTAGAGTAATACCACGGCCTAACAGAAAACCGGTGTGAAACAGCGCCTGTGTTGTGTTTCACCAAGTAAGTGAGGATGCCGGAGGTGCATACCCCAACCCTTCCTCTATTCCCCTCCCCATTTCCCAAAGGCCTTTTTTGCTTTTGCTTTTCACATAGTTCTTTTTTAGACCATTACCAATTTGGTCGATAAATGTGCGCCATGGATGACCTCTTCCAATATTTTCATATACATGTATATTGGGGTCATAAAACAAGAAAGATACGCATAGGATATTAGTATTAAGACAAATTTAATGCTTGTGAATCTGATAAGTAAGAGCTAAGTACATAAATCTGAAAAAGTTATTTTTTACATATTTATTTTATTTATAAAACTTTATTGCATGCCATTACAGTATACATTTGTACAGAGATATATTTATACGGAGATCAATATCAGGTTTTTTTTATTTGTGGCCCTGCCGAAATGTCTCTACTTTGGCTGATGGAAAGCATGAGCAGAATCCAAGAGTGGTGGTCACCATACTGGGAGTGCAGACAATGCATTACAATAGGTATTACAAGGTATTACAATAGGAGGTCTTATCGCTCGTGGTCGATCTCTTCCAGACAACCTTTGTACGGATACTTTAAAATTATTTTTTGGGTAATCGGCGGCGTACTTCATAGATATAAACTATTAATAATTTAATTTATGATTAAGCATTCAACAAAATGCCAAAAAGGCAATGACATGAAATCGCCATTTTAACACGAATACAACATACTCAGACAGTCAATATTATCTGAGCAGCAGTATTTATCATTTCACGCATTTCAGTAGTGAATAGCGCCGCGCCGGTGAATTATTATCCAGTAATGCAGACTAAATGTTCACGTTTTTTCTTTATGCCTGTAACTCACGCACATGTGGATTGTAGATTAGAATATTAAAACAAAAACAGACACCGACACCCTATATTTACCCAAACGACATGATCTAAGATGCTTAAACGTATCAACCATCAATGGCACCAAATCATTAACAACTATTAAGAGTCAACTGCTATAATATAGACCTCTAGGATATTAACTAACTGTAGTAATCCTATATATTAATAAAATATAAATAACTAGTTGTAGTGTTCGGATGATCATGGAGTTGGGGTTGTGTGCAAGTCAGAATACGTAGTTCTTGATATATACTCAAATAGAATGTAATGGGACAAACAATAATCTCAATGCCGAAACTTAAGTGAAATAAACATTACTCAAAAGCGTTAAAATATTACAATGAAACTGAAACCTCGAAGGTTGCAAATTTAAGAAGACTTATTTCAATATAATATGTGTATGTATCACAAAACGCCTCAGATAAAACCTCATAAGATAATGGATAAAACAATTTACAAATACACCTTAGTATAGCAAAAATGTTGAAACGACTTAAAATTTGGTAATCGTATTAATGTCAGTCGTTTTCAGAACAATATAATAATTCGATTTGTATCAGCATTCAGAATAAATGTATTTTTCTGGATTATACCCTTTTGTTTCAATTTGAATGAGAGAATTATGCAAAATGTCTTTATCTGCTTGCGTTCGACTCCTATTAGCGTACGAAAACAAATACTGCGAAGTATCGTCATTCATATTAACGTCAGCGTTATGGTTGATAGATACAAATTTATTGAAAAAATTGAGCTGTAACGTTTTGAATTGTTTTAATGAAAATGTCATTGTAGTATTATGTCGTTTAAGGATGCTTACACGTGTAGTGAGACATTAAAAATACAGAATGCAGCCCCTATTCATCCCACGGGTGTAGAAAGTAAGAACTCCTTTTTTTTGACGAGGGGAAATCTTCATGGATGTCCTCCGTCCTGGAGAGAGGGCAGAGGCGTCTGTCAGACTTTTGATGACTAAAATCCCCGGTTTTCCGTCTCTCACCTAGGTCGAGGATCACGGGCACTTAAGAGACATCTGCAACCCCCGACTGGTGCCAGCCCGCCTCTGCAGGCCACATTACGGGAACACTACGCGCCGCCACATCAGGACCGGTTGGTTATCGGGCGACGAACGTCGCCAAGTCCACCGCCCCTGGACCCAGTTACCGGGGACCGGTGGAGCTCAGCGTATGCGTATATATCCTCCGATGCCCAGTGCGCCTGCTGCGCGCCAAGAGTGAGGTCAGTGCCTACAACAGAGATGAGGGCACGGTGCTGCACGCTCTGCCAGCGTATGCCGCGTCCGCCTTGATGCAGTGCTGACACTGAGCATCTGGCTCACTGCCTATGCGACACAGGAACCTCCCGAAGTAGCCATGCCCCGAAGAAATCTGCGTCACACGAAACGAGAGAGAACCGTGCCTCCTCCCGTGCCACAGGTCGAGCACTGGCCGGATGGCCTCGTTGATAGCGAGGCCATCGGACGTAAGTCCCTCGACGCAAACCCGCGCGTCCTTACACCACTAATGTAATGACGCGAGGACTTTTGCCTCCAGGTCCAGGGTGGAGAAAAGTAAGTACAACTAGTAACAACAACAGCCATGTATAACAATGTGGGCAATCTTCAGTCCATCCGTTCCAGAGATAAGCCAGAACAGACAGACACTAATACACACAAGCACTAAAGCATTAATGTAGACTACAAATTTCTGCACATTTTGGCCCCATAATGACTGTTTACCTATGTATTGAAAGCTGCAAACTACATAATTCATAGGGTAGGTAAGCGGTTACAAGATTTGAACAACTTCCCAAAACTATTCAATCAAAGTGTAGTCCAACTTCTGGTTGTTCGAACGATGTAGCAACTGTCATATATATTCATATGACAAATAGGATCACAGGCTTAACGTGCCGGGCCTTGTCGATATAAACCACGAGAATATATCGTAGGCCTGACTTCATCGACGTTTGACTAGTGCCAAATAAATCTTACTGAATAAATGTTTTAAACATAGTACACAGATTTAAATGCGTACTTATTGTGAAAAGTAAATAAATTTAATTATAAATTTACAATAGCTTCACTAACTTAAAGCGTATAAACTATGTGTATATGATATTTGTGTGTATGAACTAAGTGTGTGTATATTATTTAAATTTTCCACCAGAAATACCTTACCTGCGTAATTCTTTTTTAAACTTTAAAGGTGACTAAACAGCTACATAATTAGTATATATGCAACTTACAGATGGTGCTATACAAAATTTTAAAAATATTACGCTTTTTTTATTTAACGTTACGGACGTTTTTGCCGGCTAGGTTAACTCTCCGCTACGCCCCATAGTGAACTTTAATTTCAAACATGGAATTGCTTAAAAATTAAGGGGTCAACTTTATAAAGATATAAATTTTCCTTAAACCAAAGATGTAGGTAAAAACTAGCAAATACCTAAAGTTGTACACAATGTCGAATCTACATTCTTACGTAAGATTACACATGCGACCGTAATAACAAAATAAATTTATGCCTTAGGAACTTCGCAGACCGCGTAGAAGACATATTGTGAATATGTAAAAATACTATCTTGATATCGTGTTAACGTTAGCTTTGAGAAAGTATCGTCAATATTGTTTACAGAGTCGATAAACTGTTGTATTACGACTATGGTCTGGTGTCTTTAGATATTGTGCGATTCAGCTTAAATGTAACTAATTTAAGCCCATGGCTTTGCCCGCGTGTATGTTGGATATCACGGTGATCATTTTTCGGGTTAATATAATCACTAAAATGCTCATAAATAATGTTGCTATTTAATGGTAAATGATTTTTTTTTAAATCGATGTAATAAATTGAGATTTTACCCTCTATAAACTTTGCTTCTTTATAAAATTAATATGGACGATTACTTATTTAATAACGCAGTTATATGTTTTCAGCAAGGGGTCTGCAAGGATGAGACACCCTAACAAGAAAATAACTTCAGCAGACTTTGGCTACTAAATCTGTAACTGATCAATAAATTATTTCTTTTGCTTATTAGTAAAACAAAAAAACATTACTTATGCTTCTTTACTTGCTACTCATAGACTTTCTGAAATATTTTAGAGTATTGTACTATCCCTTCATATATCATTTGCAGTGTTAGATGTTATTCATAAGTCACAACAAGACAGCATAGTAAGCTATAAGATTACTAAAAGTACTGCAGCAAATGAATGCATACCGTTAGTGTATGGAACTTTACATGACAAGAGTATATACTTTGAGTTACATATACGTATATACGTTTATGAGTACATAATATATCTGTGTATAACAGGGTTTCCAATTCAATTAGACACCAACTGATTCTCAAACCATGTTTGGTTTATCTGTATACACCCACACGAAGCCCGAAGAGCAGATTTGTGTATTCATCCAGTCACGCTTGTGTAACAAAATACTAGCTCTATCAAAGTACAATATAAAGGAAACAATTGGTGTAATATTAAAAGCCATGTGCTAACATATTACTTACGTTCAAACGAACATAAAAGGACCGTAGTACAAACATAACACAAATAATCCGGGGTAAATTCCGTTATTATTATAAGTTTAAAATGTTTCTGATATTAGGGATAGGCACAAAGGGATTTCTTCTTACAACTGACTGAGTTTTATGTAACAGGTATGGTACAATTTGAAAGTGATTGTGAATAATTTGTTTGTTGACTTATAAAGAAATTGTACGACCGACGTTGTAAAACTATGAACAATTTTTTTGTAGATTATAAGATTAATAAAGTAAGTGTAGATAGAGACAAAGTACATATTAGTATCAACAGCAATTGAAGGTGTAGGTGGGTATCGTGACTTATCAAGAGGTCAAATAGATCGTAGAAAGTAGAGGGGCGTGGCATTAACGTCACTGACATTAAACTGGAAGGCGAATAGTACTAAATAGTGTATTTCATTTTATTTTTCATGAAATGTTGGTAGTTTCGAACAACGTATTTTGTTATATTATATTTATATATAAAAAACCATTCATCATATTATTAGCCTACACATGCCACAGATGGATATAGGATAGGATCCTCTCGCATTGTACGTCACTCTGATCAATATTTAACCGACTGCAATAAAAGAGGAGGTTCTCAATTGGACTGTATTTTTTTTGTTTGTTACCTCAGAACTTTCGACTAGGTGAACCGATTTTTATGATTCTTTTTTTAGTTGAAAAGCTCTTTCAGTGTGGTCCTATTTCAATTTAGTCCAGTCGGCTTTATTTTTGTTAAAATTATGGGCTTCCAGAACCATTAATAAAACAAAATTTTAACAAAAAAAAACGACTTAAAGAACTGGACCGCATTGAAATGGGTAATTTATGGTATAGGGGCAAACGAGCATATGTATCACCTGATTGTAAGTGCCTTTCTGTGTTTGCAAATTAATGCAAAAACTAAACTCACCTCCACTAACCGCCTACCTCTTATTTCTTGTACCAATACCGTATAAGGGCAACAATGCACCCCTGTTTCGCACGTGAATAATTCGCATCAATCAAATTGATTAATCTGCAATTTATTGTAACATCACTATCTCTCTTCAAATATATAACAATCTTAAATGTGATTTTAATACGACAATATTGAGTGTTAAAAAGTAATATTTTTGGCTCAACCAAGTTCCTTATATATTTCGTGGTAATATTATATCTACAGAACTTGTATTCGTTAATATATCGTAAAAGAGAAAAGCACAATAGTAAAAAAAAAAATGCATATTGTATGTGTTTGGATTTAGATGGCAGTATCAGGAAGGTTTAAATCGACTAATATGAGATAACTGTAGACTTTTTAATACAATGTGCGTAGTCATAATATGGATACTTATTTTGTTCATAGTGATTCCAACTATTTCATTCATAGTTGGACACGAGAAGGTGAAACAGATTCTGTAGTATTTTTGGTGTCTTTTTTAATATGCCTTTCAAATAGTATCCAAACCCAATGGCACACAGAGGAGTCTTTCTAAGAAAAACTCGAACAAAGCCATGTTTTTTTAAATTTTATTAAAAGCTTAAAAATGGTTTCAGTATTAAATGACAAAGCTTATGATGCCCCGTTGGTCTTCTTATTAAAACAATATTTAGAACTCAGCCACCGTATAGCAGGATAATGTCAATGTGAAAAATAGCACATTTTTCATTAGCTCAGATAAACTACCAACTACTTTACGATGAAGCCGCAATCGTTTAGGTTTCATCTTTGGTAACTATTGGGTGACTCAGTTGCATAAAATAATGGAACAAACAATAAGAATTATATTTTTTTAAGCCTTTTTAATCATCTTCCTACCTTTATTAATTTCAAGATTAATGAGGGTCGGCTACCAGTTTTACCTGAATATCAGTTATTCCACGGAGCGACTGGTATCGGACTTCTGTGAACTGAATTTGAAAGTTGAACTAGTTGTCAGCATATTTGAGGGCACTGACTTCTCAATAACAATTGTCAAAGGTGTTAATAACAACCGGGACCGAAGGCTTAACGTGCTTTTCGAGGCACGGGTTAAAGCCTTATTAAAGCCACTATTAATATTCAACAATAAAAAGGAATGTGTTTATGAAATAAGTTTATTCTCCGATATTCAGGTTTCTATTACAACATATTATTTGATACGCAAGTGGAACCATAGAAAATCAAGGTAAAGAAATTGAAGTGCTTATAAAAGGGCCACGAATAATAAAAGAGACAGGAATATAACTTATTTTCCTTTATTATGTATTTATTATATTATACTTATTAATTTATTGATGTTGTGAGGTCGTTGATTCAATTCAATTCAATTCTCACACAGTAAAAATTTTGTCTGATGAGTACGATCGTTTGACGAATTAAAAATACGGAGCGTCACTCCTATTCAACCATACACGAGTGGAATAACTTGACTAAGGGTGGAAACTGCTAAAGACAACATCACAACAAATACAAGGAAACTTGAAGCAAGCCCTATGCCAATCGAACCTTCTTTCTATGACGATAGCTATGGCCAGTGAACTGTTAAAGTGTTGACCGCTTTTCGATGTTTTCGAGAAAAACAAGTTTTTTGTATAAACTAATGTAAGGTATCAGTAAAATCATCGCCCATAGCCCAAATGGAGTGACAACTTGCGTAAGATGGTTGTCAGGAGCTGGATGCGAGAAAGACAAAATCGATCAGATGAGCGGGTAATTTTTTATTTATTAGCTTAAATTACCTTACTACATTTAGTGTTTAATTTAAATCCAACTTAATATTACACTTTATCTATTAATTTTCTTTTCTTTTTTCTTATGTTGTGGATACTATAATTAATAATAATATCAAATTATTAGATGTAAGGACCGCCTTTTGCGGTATAAGCCTCCTCCAAACATTGCCAAGTGGCTCTATCTCGTGCCAGTCTGGACCAAAGGTGGCCAGTAGTTTCCACGATATCGTCACTCCATCTTTTAAACGGTCTACCCTTTCTTCTTTTCTTGTCTAGTGGGTACCAATTTGTGACTGTCTGCCACCATCTTCCATCGCTTGCTCTTTGAACGTGGCCGGCCCATTTCCACTTGAGTGTCAGAACCTGTTTGATCACGTCTCGCGCTTTGGTTCTTTTCCTAATTTCCAAGTTTCTTACTCTATCTTTCAACTTAATACCCATGTAGCTCCGTTCCATTCCTCTTTGACAAGTTTTGATCTTGTTCAGGTTTGAACGCTTGAGAGGCCAGGTTTGAGAGCGGGTAATAGGAGGCCTAATGTAAAGTATATTCCGCCTAAATAGGGCCATGAACAGTAGTCTATAGTTTATGTTAGTAAACACACTATTTTCGTGCAAGTGTAATCTTGTTACACAATCGGCTCCGTCCATTTGAATTCAGCAGCACTTTGAACGCCTATTTGTGCACACAATACACATTCTATTTCCGTTTATTGTTTATTTCAAAGGATTTTTTCTCATACACTGAAATATAGATCGACAAGGCACTAATTTATTGACGTTAAGTGTACTACTAAATTCACTTTAAGAACCTAGATTATCTATGCAAATAAATAAAATAGGAGTGTCTGTATGTAATATTAAAATAACAGATTTTCCTGAATGCATATGTATGTATACACGTTATATATACCAAAAATGTATTTTTTACAATTTTTGTCTGTCAGTTTGTTCCGGCTAATCTCTGGAACGGCTGTACCGATTGTGACGGGATTGTCACTGATAGGTAGCTGAGGATATAAGGAGTAACTTAGGCTACTTTTTTTGATTAGCTTCAACCCACGTAGTCATCCGCGGTACGACAATAACCGCAGGTAACACCGCGGGGTTCAGCTAGTATTTAATAGTTTTTTTTATTTTTTTTTATGATCAGTCTACCAAAATTACTCTACTTTGCCTGATGGAAAGCATAAGTAGAATCCAAAAGTGGTGGTCACTATCCTCAATGCGAACGTGGACAGAGCAGCATAGTGACCCACACTATGGCGGCCTAGTAAGATGCTTTTTCACGCCCCGCTTAAAGGACCCGGGATCATAATGGGATGGGAACACGTTTTAATCGCTCGGCACAAGAAGGACAAACAGAAACGTTGCGTTCGAGAGCGTATGTCTTCTACTCTAAAAGGGTGACTGCGAAGGCCAGCACGTGTTGTCCTGTAGAGGAATGGAGAAGGGGGGACCAGTTGGAAGAGCTCTTCAGAACACTCCCCATGATACAGGCGATAGAGGACTGCCATAGAGGCGATATCTCTTCGCAGCTGCAGAGGTTCAAGGTTCAATATTAGCCTCCTAAGAACTATGATACCACGCCAGATGTGTTGGTAGGTATAGGTATTATCTGCAAATTTTGATTCGTTTGGCAGTGTTGTTGCCTTGCATAGTTTGATTTCTTAGTCGGCTTTTTAACCGACGTCAAAAAAGGAGGAGGTTTCTCAATTCAACCGTATACTTTTTTTTTAATGTATTTTCACAAATATCTTTGTCGTTTATGAACCGATTTTTATGATTCTTTTTTTAATGGAAAGGAGATGTCCCAACGGTGGTCCCATGCTAAGGACATTAATATCTGACGATGGCTTCCAAGAGAAATCGAGTCAAACCTTGAAGTCGGTTTTATTTTTGTTAAAATTGTACTTGTATTATATTGTAATTGAAGAGCTTTCTTTAAGAAGGTGGATCCTAGGACGATAGAAGTGGTGACACTCACAACCTTCAACATTTTTTTTAAGGAAATAAAGTTTCGCTTTAGCTTTCTTAGCATTGCAAATTCCAACATCTACTTGTTTAAAATTTCTAAGAAGTAAGTCAATAGCTCGTGCTCAGTTATTGCTTCCTATGTATTGCAGTACATAATAGCAAGTTAGAAACTCAAAGACGCTTTTATAACAATTTGTATATTTGAAAAGTTCAATCATTGAAGATTCATATTATTTTGAATTCAAAACTTTTAACAAGAGGCTCTTTAAGATGTACTTTTAATGAGGTTTTAATTGATTGCTTTTGTATTTCAAAATATTGCTTTTCGTTTGACGAATTTATGTTCAAATCTGATGAAATCAATTAAATATTACGTTTTGTAAAATGTTTAAGTCAAATTACATAGGGACATTATAACTACACTTGATGCGTGTAATACGCGATATGTGTTAATTTTAAAATCGCTTTTCCCATATTATATACTAGCTAACCCACGCAACCTCGTTTGCGTCTCCTATTGCCCGTAGCGTCATAATTTTTCCCCGTTTTTGAAACATTCTTCATTGGTGCTCCGCTCCTATTGGTCTTAGCGTACGTACAGCCTATAGCCTACCTCGATAAATGTACTATCCAACACAGAAATAATTTTTCAAATCGAAACAGCGGTTCATGAGGTTAGCGCGTTCAAAAAAAAACAAACTCTTCAGCTTTATAATATTAAGTATAGATTATCAGGCACCGATGAGCATGAGTGATTAAGGAATGTGGACAAAGCAAAGGAGGTATGTCAGGAACTTAGAAAGTGGAAAGCAATTATTATCTCTCCCTCCCCTTCTGTAAAACATTTATGATTACAAAATACACAAAGTACTCTCATACGTTTTATATAACGACTACGTTTTTGTTTCGATTAACGTTAGTATAAATTATAATTATACTGGCTGTAACCTTTCGAATTGTTATCATGTTATTACATAGTCAACCAAAATTTCCCTCCATCTTTTTAAGTCTTGATTTATTTTATTTATTCAACTATACAAAGAGCATTACAAAATATAGAATAGTTTAAAAATAAATTCGTATGTTCCGAATGTTAAATGATATTTTTTCGCAAACTTTTATTTGGTACTAGTGTAAATGTCACAGATTCTTTACTAAATTATCTTAGAGCCACTTTGATTTTAGCACGGCTCGACGGGTTCGGTACTACCCTCGCACAGAAGATCACCGAAAATGACAGCGCTCGTGCTGTCGTGTTGGTGAGTGCGAGACCGAAGGCCCAATGATGCAGAAGCATCACTAGGGTGCCATGGTGTGGGTCACCGTGCTCCAGTGTTGCATTGTCTACGTTCACTATGATTATGGTGACCACCACTCTTAGATTCTGCTTATGTTTTCCATTAGGCAGTGTAGAGTTATTTTGGCAGGGCCATACATAAAATAGACGGGTAAAAAACAGCGCCATTTAACTAGCGACGTGTTACGAATGGAGGAACTAGGGAAAGGTTAGATTAGGGTTACTTTTTTTGTTTAAATAGCCAAAAAAATCTTAACCTAACCTAATCGCTAATAAAACGGCGCTGTTTAGTAAAGAGCTAGGCGATGATGATGACGATCAATTCCAAATTCTTCATATATAGAATCCTCTCCAAGTGAAATCACATTTGAGTGGTTTTTATTTCCTTTTATCTTTTGGTTACAATATTCCTGTAGTGACGAACTTAATGGAACAACTGATCTGGCGATCAGATTGCGTTCTATTGTCCACGATTGTACCGTGTTAGCATGCATGTACAGTTCCAAACAATAGTGCTGTATATGTACATTTATTGTTATGCAGTATTGTTACATGTTCATTTCAAAACAGCTGAACTGCAGTGCTTGATATAAACTGATGAAAATTTATTTAAAAGTAATTTATGTAATACAAAAGACATATTCCTTTCTTACTGTAAAAATGTTAAGAAATTTAACAGAATTGTATTTCTTTCCATTTTGTCCTGCCAGAAGAGTTTTAGAAGTGGTTTGTTACTGAGGATTAATCTATTAAATAACTCAATAACACATAGTGGCACACTACAAATTTCTAGTTAACTCTCAGAATTTAAAAGATCTCTATGAGCTAGGCGGTTTAGGTCATAAAAGGCATTGTAGTCAATTGGATCTGGTGATCAACAGTATACTAATGTAGAGACTCATCTAAACCACCTCCCACCACATCACTCTTCGATGGTGCTTCAATGGTGAGTTAATGGTGAAGTTCAGAGACACTACTGAAAAAAAATTATACAAATATCCCAGTTATCCCAAAAGCAGGGTTATTTAATTCAATTAATTAATTTCTAGGAAACGTTCATTATAATACCTCAATAAACATAAAATACAACAAATATCCCAAATATTCTCATCAAAATTAATTTTCACTATACCAACCCTTTGAAATACCATCCAACGAAATTAATAAAATTTAAACCAAATCTATCACGAATGCTCTCGACATAGAAGCTCCAATTTCAAAATTTCAAGCAATATCTGCCACAACATTTTACAAATCCAAATATTTGCGAAATACCGTCTGGCCATCGCAAATACCGCAAACGAATCGTTCCAGAGGTAAGGTGCCCGCTCACTGTGACGTAACAGGACATGCCGTAGATATTTCAAGACTGACAATGCGTGTCGGGGTCGCATCTTTTATGTATCAGTATTATGTAACTGTGGCTATTGGAACATAAATCTTTTGAGACTTTTTGGTTTAAAATAATTTAAGCAAGTACTTTATTTAAGGAACACATAGTTTTTAAACATTTCTTAAATAAAATTCGAAACATATGGAACTGTTAAATGCTCGCAGCATTTGCAATACAGGATAACTAATATTAAAAAAAAATATGACTAATAATATCAATAGCTGTATCTATCATAACCTTTTAACTAGGTGAAATATAAATTTACAAAATCTTGTTTAAATTCTTAAGTTGACAAACTGTTCAAGCCTTATGAACTACTAAAAAGTACAGACTACTACAGACGTACATCAAAAAGAAAAATACAGTTTTACTCAACTCAGCGAAGAAATAAATTTGCTTTGAAGTGCAATAAATAATAACGTATATGATCGCACACACGCGAGAGCGTCTATCAAAAGAATAAGGAAAATATTAAATGCATTTGTTTGTCGTCCGGAAATTCATGGTAGAATATAGTATGCGATTTATAATTTTAACATCATAACTACTTATGATCGTACCACTAACATCGTACTACCACTATACTATGTATGTTACAATATATTTTAATAATTCACTTTTTAATTGATTAGTTGATTGTACGAGAACCTGCTGATTCTGTAGAGGAAGAATAAGTTTCACTATCTATTTCAGTGGATAAAATTAATGATTAGCCTAGACGGGTAGCCCTGCACAACAAGTTCTAAAAGTTACAAAGAAATGGCTTGCAAAGAGATAGAGTAGAATTGAAGAATTTAACATAGGGATAAAACATAGGAGGGAAAAACGTGTGATGGCAGTAAGTTTCGACAGCTCGGTGCAAAGAGGAAGAGCCAAACCGTTTAGTTCAAGAATATATGTCTAACACTCTAAAACTGTATGCTTTTACTCGTAGAGGAAGGGAAAAGAGACCTGTTGGAAGAGCTCGTCAGAACATTTTCCATGATAAAGACGATAGAGAATTGCCATAGATTTCACACAGTTTTTTATTTTTAATAAGTTCTATTTTATTATAATTGAACTGATCCTAAAATAAATAAAAGCAGTGGTAGGTATTAACTCCTCATTCTTTATTGAAAGCGTGGTAAAGCATTTTTGTCCGCTGAGTTTCCAATCACTCCAGAACGCGCTTCTCCCGCGATTGTCAGTTCTGCGAAATATTTGATTAGCCCATTACCATGCGAGGGCTAGCAGCGATTGGATGCAAGCAGCAAAGGACGGGGCTCTGTGGTGTTCCTTGGGAAACGCCTATGTTCGGCAGTGGCTTGCAACTGGCTGATTATGAATGAATGAATGCTGAATGAATGTGTTACCGACCACATGTCACGTCGCCACGTCTTCACGTTTTCATCATGATGGCGATGATGATTTTGCACGATTTACTTTCATACAATAAAAATAAGACTAATCGAAAACCTATGTGCCTATTATCGTGGTTTAATTTAAAGCCGGACAGTCCAGTGTACGAATACCTCTGTAGTTCATTTACTAAAGTATCTTTCGTTAGTAACATTGTACGGACACTCATTCGATTTCCACTTGTTGCAGATTACTGGAAATTACTTTTTCCAGTTTGGGATTACAGTTTGCAATAGGAAAGAAATTCCAGGTAAATGGTCTAGTCACAATTATTATAAAAGTTGCTTAGTGGTAATCCTCGTATAGGGTCTACAATCATTTGGAACTAGTGGGTATTGTTAAAACTAATTAACTGTAGAATAAAATTAAATATATTTGTTTTCTTGTCTGAACATAGAGCTATCAAAGTTTTAACAAGCACTTTATATACGATGTCATCAAAATTCTTAAGTACCTCAGTAAATTTTGTTAAAACTATTGATCATCATCATCCGCCTTCATAGTTCACTTTGATGATGATTTTATATGCTAACAAAAAATATTTGAAATTAGATTCAAGAAAAAATAGCGCAGTTCTGTAAGTCGGATAGTACGTTCAGTAAATAGAGAATATATTTGAATTACATTTATTCACAGTATTACCTAAATTTCACATTCTTTGATGTTATTCCTACGAAACAGTTACAATTTATTTCACAATCTAAACACTTGTTAATTAAATATCACTTTCTATCAATTGTGACGTTATTGTTCATTGTTAGAAATACACTGTAATATTATGATAGGAGAAATATCTTGATGAATTATTAAAATTTAATTCTGCTCATTTAAGTATTTTTGACTTACAAAAATTAGAATACTTATTTGAGTCACCTTGAAACGTCAATTACACTGTATATATAATTTTATTTTACCAGTCTCATACGAAAAGTAACATACAACCAAATAAATGACATGACAAAAAGTCGGATAGCTACATCCTGTTTCTTCTTTATATTCCTCCAAGTATTTATCTAAAACTAGGTTTTCGTCGGTTCGAACTCTACTGCGATACAGCTACACTTCTATTTTTTTACCTAACATCAATATCAATACTAGGAAATGTCGAACTATTGTATAGTCCATTCGTTTAGAGAGTGTCAGATTACCACAATCGAGACAGTCGGCTTAACTGGCGCTTTAGACCACTATGCTATTATAATTTTGGAATGGTCTCCTACAGTACTAGTCCAGATGCAAATACCTCCGCTAATAAATTATATGTATTATCAACAACAGAAGAAAACAACACAGATATTTCATATTAAATTCTGATATTCCAATTTCTTCGAGTATATTAAGAAATCTTTCAACTCTTTCAGAATTTATTAAGAACTAGCTGACCCGTGCCCACTTCGTTGGGCGGTAAACATTTTTTTCTTCGATTTACTTTGCAAATTCAGCTACCACGAAAAAGTTTTTCCACTTTTCGGTTTATAAAATAGCCTATGTCACTCACAAATAACGTAGCCTTCTATTGGTAAAAGAATTTAGAAATCGGTTTAGTAGATCCAGAGATTACCCCCTACAACGTCACAAACTCACAAACTTTACCTCTTTATATAATAGTACTAGCCGACCCACGCAACTTCGCTTGCGTCTCCTATTACCCGTAGCGTGCTAATTTTCCCCCGTTTTTAAAACATTTTTCATTGGTGCTCCTCTCCTATTAGTCTTAGCGTGATGATATATAGCCTATAGCCTTCCTCGATAAATGGGCTATCTAACATTGAAAGAATTTTTCAAATCGGACCAGTAGTTCCTGAGATTAGCGTGTTCAAACAAACAAACAAACTCTTCAGCTTTATATATTAGTATAGAGTATAGATAGACTAAGCATCAAGTCTACCGTCTGCAAATCTAAGTAAAAATTCTGGAATTTGTAGTAAAAGTTTGCTCCACCATAAACTGGTATGAGAAAGGATTTACCTAAAAAACTAGTTAATCGACACAGTTCAGAAGTGGGGCAATCCGTTGCGTAATTCATTGCAGCTGCGAGTGTGTTCATCGTTCCAATATTTTGCTGCAATTTTAACAATTGAAATACAGAGGTAATATAACCTTGAAATCTAATACATCAAAACTCAGTGGGAGTTTAGCTCTTGTAGAAACGGTCTGTATAGACAAATACTTCCAACTGGGTTAGGAGAAATGCATTTTGATCTATCTCCTTTCCTTTATCTCTTTATTCGGTATAAAATATTAAATGTCATTCTACACCTCTATAAACTTATCATGAAGTATTTAGTCATTAAGTTAAAAATGACAATGTGTCTCGATAGTCAAAAACTAATTTGCTTGAATGAATTAGAATTTAATTAACATAACAAAAGATGTTTACAAAAATAAAATTTGCTAGAAATTCATATTTTTAATATAGTGGTTTATTAGGCGTTTAAATTGTATAAAATGTACTATTCCAATGATAATTTGAACAAGAGAACAGAAGAAGACTAAAAAGAAGAAATATTTCACATTTAAATTTTCCTGGGTTGTGTACTTTAAAGTTAAACGATTCCATTTCAATCAACTCTATTGTGTTTCACTGACTAATAATATAAATAAATAAAAATGATACAATATATTTATTTTAATCACCAATTTGTGGAAGCATGTTTCAACCTGTTATTCATTAACGATAATTCAGATTTAAAATAATTACTACAGTACATCCATAAATTAATGCAGAAAACTATTTCCTCTTTATTACTCATCAATAAACTGTCTGTTGTTACAGACAATTATTTATTTTCAACAAATGAACAGGTACTATACTCAATAGTCTTACTCTACACTTCATACAATTGGTTAGACGAACCATACAAACAAGCTCTCGAACACATCGTCAGTGAGACATAAATAATCCTCACTGGTCAGGGTAGGTCCCTAATTCACATAAATCGAAATATCCGCTGCTCCACATCGACAGGGTTCGAGTGATAACGCATATTTATGATGATAATGGACGAGCAACCTATGAAAGAAATTCGTATGAAGCTGTCAGACAATTTCGATGGTAGAATTCTAAATTTAGCATTGTTTAACTTGTAAAAGATATGATTAGCTAAATTCTACTAATTACTAAATTCTTCCAAACTAAAAAAAAATGGTAGTAGAGCTCCGCTGGTTTTAGCACGAACGGGCCGGCTCGACAGGGGCGGTACTACCCTCGCACATAAAATCAACGTAACGTCTTTGGCGAGTGCCTAATCGGAGGGTCAATGATGGAGAAGCATCACCAGGTCGCCATTGTGTGGGTCGCCATGCTGCATAGTTGCATTGTCTGCATTGGCAATGAATATGGTGGCCACCACTCTTGGATTTTGCTTATGCTTTCCATCAGGCAGAGCAGAGTCATTTAGGCACGCCAAACATGAAAAAAAACTGAAATGTATGACACCCATTTCTAAGCGTTTTTTTTTTATTTATTTAAATATTGTTTCGTAATGAAGCAAACAATTGATGATACCTAAATTTATAGCATTTAACGCCAGATTAGGCGGGAAAATAGGAATTAACAATATTGTAGTAAACCACGGGTTGCTGCAGCCAATGTTTTTAACCGACTTCAAAAAAAGGATCTCTCAATTAGAACATATATTTCTTAATTTATTTTTAATGTGTGTTCGCGGATAACTTCGTCGGAAATGAACCGATTTTGATGATTCTTTATTTAATGGAAAGGAGATGTCCCGACGGTGGAACCATGATAAGGACATTGATATCAGATGATGGCATCCAAGAGAAATCGAATCGAACCTTGAAGTCGGTTTTATTTTTGTTAAAATTGTACTTGTTTTATGTTAAAGCTGTTAGTATGGCTCTATTCTGCTTGATGAAAAGTAGAAGTAGAATCTAAGAGTTGTGATGGTGACATACATGGCGACTTGGTGCGATGCTTTTTTCACATACCGCTTAAAGGATCCAAGATCATAATGGAAGTTAAACACTTGCACTGGTATTAAAAATGAATTCATGAGCAGGTACACGAATTCCATTTAAACTAAATTACAACAATACACTTGTGATTACTAGAGCTTATTTTAACTGACAATGTGGTTTCGACACACCGGCTTTGTATCAGCAAGTTGACATATTTATTCACTTTGAATAATATAAGTCACTTTTTGCATACCGAATATATTTGCAATCACAAGTAAACAATACTATTTATATCATATTCCCTGTAGAGCGCTTATTGACCAGAATGCTTACGACCGATGAGGACTAGCAAGCGAGAGTATCAGAGGACTTAGCGTCTTTGTTTTGTTATACAAAATTGCTTTCGATGACGATAACGTCATCGAAAGCTTAGCGATTGGGGAGGAGTTACACTCCGAACGCAGTCGACATGACAATCGAGTTGACGTAAAAGAAAGTCACAGTAGGTCTCCGGATCACATGTACCAGATCAAATGCTTCATGAGGTATGTGAGAATAACTACTGACCTCATTGTAGAAAATTTAATATAAAGAATCAACGATAAAATTTCAAATCAGTTTTAACTTTAAAAAGTGTTAAAGTGAGAGCGGTGCTACGACGTGTGCAGGCTAGCTTGATCAAAATGATAGCATGGAGCTACAGAAACTGAGCGTATAGAAGTAAAGATTGCCCAACTTCAAATTCCAACACCACAACGCTTGCTCGTTAAGGCGCCCTGCGCCGCCGTACTCGCACGGCGGCGCAGGGCGCCCTGACGACGAGTCAAAAGGCCGTCACTTTAATTAAAAACAGTAAAAACGTAAATTAGATAGTAATAAATCCGTTTTGAGTTCATATATTTGTAAAATAAATAAACCAAATTTATATACAGTGTTTTTTAAACTACTGAATCCTCTACAACTTTTGTTTTTAGTTTTGAGTTTTTACTTCTTTCGGCAGTCCTCATGACTGTTTTGTGCTTATATTTATAGAAAATTTCTTGCAAAGCTATAATATGACCCCTAAGTATAAATATTATAGGCGTGTCTACGTATATAATACAATCTATACAAACAAACCAGTACACACGTTCCTTTCAAATCAGTTCTTTATCAGCGTCCACTAATAATCCGATAGAACTACTATTAAAGTTGATATTGAACATTTATTAAACTTCACCCATTGCTTTAATATCATATTACTATAAAGCAAACATAACTGACAATAAAACGCCATGGGAGATTTTTCTCATAATAATCTCTTTATCAAAAGAACCATAACACCATGAAACTGTATTGTATTTCAGAACAATCTATTTTAAACCATACGTTTTGATCCATAAAGTTGAAATTTACTAAAGGTAGAACGACCACATTAACATAATTTCATAACTAGGGGTGGGCTTATTTCTAATAACATATTTTGATTTTTTTATAGCTCTCTTTGTAAAGATTTCGCATTAATGTGTGGGATAAGACCCGTCTGATTATGACCGGCATCGCCCTTACACAAAGTGGTTGTTCAGAGTCGTCGTTAATACACTAGAGACGGTTCTAGTTACCGCCAGGGGCTGTTTTTGACATGTAATATAATTTTTCTGTTCTATTCACGTTAGAAACAGTATATAAGGGCACACTCCTTGTTTGAAGGGTATTTAAAATTGTCTGTTCCCTCCATCAAAAGTATCAGTGATATACATCAAAAAAATATCAATTATATAGGTACTACATGTAGATGTATGTATATTAAAACATGAATGTCAAATTAAAAAAAAAAATACAAGCAGACAGACATTACTCCGATGTGCCAATTTTTAAAATTAAATATCACGAAAGCGGTCTTGGATTATTTAACTGAAAAAAATGGTATAAATTAAGTTTTAAGACAACCTTAACTTGTCTGTTAAACAAAAAAAAAACAGTTATTAAAAACCACTCGAAAATCCTTTACCATCTCACACCTCTCTCTAAAATTTACAATCGAAAACTGTGAAAAAAACAAATATATTTCTTACTAAAATAAAAAATACAATGGCCTGACTTTTGAAGTGGCAAACAATGAAGTTTTCAAGAAGTTTATTTACTAATAAAGGGCCCTTAAAGATAATAACAAGTGACACTCTTTTGTAGTTTTTTTTTGCGTCACGGGACTAAGTTTTATTGTTAAAGTTGTAGAGAATGATATGACGCATTTTGTAATAATAAAGTCTATAAATTTTAGTTTAGGTGTTTTTTTAGATTATCAACAAACGTGTTTTACGCTATTTTGTAAATATGAGATAATAATTTTCCTCGAATTTTATAAAACAAGAATATTCAAAATGAAGTGTGTGTGTGCGAAATAATAATGATGTCACCAATAAAATTACGTATACCTTTTGATACCATGATAAACGACTCTATAAATGGTCTAAAAGCCCATAAATTCACAGTTGTCTATGGGTTTCCCTGCTTTTGATAACTGGGCAACATGCGTCATCGACATCGTTCGGAACTCATTGTATTTAAACACAATACATTTAACGTCTCTGCTGTAGGTCCCCTAAGCATACAGCTTTTTGTAACGAAAAGCGTTTATGTTATAAACTAACACTCGGAATAATAAGAAATAGGTGAAAAAAGCAGACTATAAATAAGAAGAAATGGTAAACCAATGAACAATTAATTTTCTGTGTTTAGAGAGGTCACGAGGCCCCTGTGTTACTTAACACTATCGTTTTCGAGCGCCTGTAATTTAAATGTGTTTAAATTGCGATTTGCAGTATCATTTCACATAGCTCTATCAATGCACTTTCTGTGTTTTATTTTAAAACAAATCCTACTAATATTATAAATGCGAAAGTTTGTAAGGATGGATGGATGTTTGGATGGATGTTTGTTACTCTTTCACGCAAAAACTACTGAACGGATTTGGATGAAACTTTACAGTAATATAGCATATACATCAGAATAGCACATAGGCTACTATTTGCCGCGATAACCGACATATACGCGGACGGAGCCGCGGGCAACAACTAGTATATATACATAATAATAATTATATATATATATATATTATGTTAGTTTTTGCTCACAGCTCCGCCCGCATGTATGTCAGTTATTGTAGTAAATAGTAATCTATGTGTTATTCTGATGTATAAGCTATGTTACTGTAAAGTTTCATCAAAATCCGTTCTGTGGTTTTTGCGGGAAAGAGTAACAAACATTCATCCATTCATCCATACTTACAAACTTTCGCGTTCATTATTAAGTAGGATATCCAAGAAGTGTCATTAGGCCGACGCGGCACCGGTCGGTCAAAAAATATCAGTAAAAATTTAAATTGGGAAAATCCTTTTTTTTTTAATAATACTGGAAGCGAAAATAGAAGGCAAGAGAAAACGAGCACATCCTCGATTGACAAATAAATAGTTGGTGCAGGAGTCGTGTGCCTATCAAGATGTTAAACAAATAGCAGAAAACAGAGAGGATTGGCGGTTGCTCCAACTACAAGGGCTTAGCTCTTAAATACAGAGAGAGATTTTTATACAGTAAATAATACAATCGCCCATGGACACCTCAAGCTACAAATGCATTGCATTTGTGTCCTCCAGAGATCAGAGGGAGGATATTTGCGCTACAGTAGCTAGCTAGTACTCATTCGGATAAGAAAGAATAACTTAGAATTAGTTCTTTCATGACGTAGACCCGGTAGAAGAATTGATCGCTTATGGTAAAAAAAATAAAAAATAATGATGATCTAAAAAACCTATCAAATTTTAACGCCCAATAAAAGCACCTTACCCTCACATGCATTAATCCTGAACTACCATTAAAGGTTCATTGTCACACTCACAATAAGAATTGTTCTTACCAGAAGTATGCTCTTAAACCAGCGCTAAGATCTTATTATAGCACATTTAAAAGACAAAAGACTCTCAACAGTGTGTAAATATTCAGAGTGCCGTGATAGTAGCAAAGATATACGCGACAATTTGAATAGATTCAAGTTCGTGAAGCTTTAACAATGAGAGATTTGGAAGTAGCTATATTTCTTAAAATATGTTTTAATTTTACTGTCCCTGTTTATTGTTGGATTAGGTATAGTAATTTATAACTCAGTGTTTACTAAAAAGGGTAAGGCTTTCAGATCGAAAAAAATGTCATTAATGATCCAGATATATTGTGAAAAGACACTTATGCATACCAGAATTTACACCTATGGTACCCTAAACAGATAATAGTGCAGCTAAACAGATAGTTAGTGTAAATGGTGACGAAAATTTGGTTTTAAATTGGAAAAGATCAATCATTTTTTTACCATAACAATGTTTTTCAATCTGAAAACTATAGTTATTATTTTTGTTTAAGTTAGTGCGTTTATGTAGACGTACCTATACATCTACGCCACATAAACGCACTTTTCCATTGGTCTTCTATAAGCAATATTATGACATCAAAGACTGCTATAGATTCAATACAGTTTTGTGCAACTCAAGATCTGGGAACCTGAGAAAATTATTACATCTGTATAGATCGGTAATAATGCTTCTTTCACACCTACAGTATTTGGCAAAACAAGGCAATATATTGGCATTAACATTGAATTTCATCATAATAAAAATCTCAACAAAAAATCAGAAGAGCATCTTACGGGAACATAGATTACGTAGTGTTCATAAAACCATTTATTTGGTATTCGGAAATTTAGTCAGGCAGTAACTTAGGGTAGCTTGTTTCCTTGCAAATAAAAAGGGGACAGGATTCTAATAAATAATACTAGACCTAAAACCAAAATCTGTTTTTATACCTCTCCCTCCGTATATTTTATACGTACAGACGTATTTTATATACATTTAAATGTGACATAGTTTCTTAAAATTAGAAGTAGATATACAAAATATACGAAATAAAAAAACTCGAGCAATTTGCACAAGATGTCATAGCAGAGACTTCTGTTTTTATTTAAATTTCTGCTATACGTGACTGGAATTTATCTTGAAGCGAGAAAATTTTACTCAACATTTCAACTTGCAGTCTTTGCCTGAAAACTCGCAAATTCTAGATGTGCGTGACGACCTGACGCTCTACTTATTTCAAAAAAAGAAAATAAGAAAAATCTAAAGCTCATACATAAAATATTAGCATTAGATAATAGTAATATTTATTCACATTAAACCTACTTCTTTGACAAAAATATTGATGACAAAAAATATCATTTAAAATTGCATTGAAGTTAAAGGAAGCATTTTCTACTACGTAGTATTGGCAATAACAATACTTCTATTTTTCAACATTTGAACATTCAACACACTGCTGATATTATAATCATAAAATATCAATTTTATCAACACTGTGTATCTATAGAAAGATATAGACCATTCTTGCAATTATTGTTTGCTCATATATTCAATTCATTGCTTGTATTGTTAGAAAGACAAAGCATTCATTTCATTTTAAAATTCTCACCTAACATCAAAATATTTTAACATCAAACTTCAACGTTGATCTTTCGTTCTATGCCACCTCGAGTACGCCCATCTATGCCACTCAATTTTCGAATCATCTAAAGAGCAAACAACGAAAATTATTGAGTTACATTCGATTATTTTCTAATTGTGGTCGTTAATTAAGAATATGATTGAGTAAATTTCTCTTACTCTTTTTTTGACAACTCCTGCAATGTAATTTGTGGGAGATTTTACAAACTTGTATGCAACGTACATAAAGAACACCCCGACTCAGAACAGAAATATGTGGATCTCACAAAGTGTTGTCCCAACCTACAATACTTGGCAACCGCTAAAATCGCTAGGTTTTTTGTTTGGAGGTGTCCATAGGAAGCGATAGTCCTTTAAAATCAGGTGATACGTCTACTCTCAAAAAAATCTCATAGAAAAATAATTATAGGTATTTTAATAAAATCAACATCAATGTTTAAAAATTTTCAAATATGGAATGCATTAACGGAATACCCTCAAATTAATGCAGCAAATAGCAATCGTTATCGTGCAGTCCAGCTGCAATATAATGTAATATAATACGATAATCGGAAGGTTCAGTTCTATAGTTCCGATAATTCGAAAGATAAGAACAATCAAATTAAGCCAAAATATCCTTTGTTTCGATGAATTTACCCTTGCCTTACCTATGAGTATTGGCTCCATGTAATAGTGAAATATATCAGGACAGAGTAATTAAATTATATTCAAATTTACTATTAGTAGAACCTACTACTGTAGTTAAAAAAAATGGCAGGTGTATCGATTAATTTTTGTATTCCATATTATATTTTACATATACATTATCAATATTTAATGATACAATTAATATGAAATGGATCCTTATGCAAACTTTCACTTAAATTGAGACCCACAAGGTGCTAAACGACTGATACTAAATGGCTTAAAAATACTTTTAGAACAATAACCAGGCTAAAAATAATGAATAAATATTAAAAAAAAAAAACCCTTTTTTATTAAATATGTCAAGGGAATATTTTTTATTTAATACATTTATTGTCAGGTGCAACACAATACTTATTACTCTAAAGTACAAAATATTATGGTTAGGCGTTTATATTCATAAACATATACTTCTGCATAAAGGATGTTATAATTATATTAACCATTGTATAATGTGTTGAGTGAAAATATAGATTACAATACATGCTCTAGCTAGCTGCATAGTTCTTGTAGTAGATTGTGATCGTGACAGCGTTTGTTGGTAAGTAGAATAACTGATATTTATTTATCTGCTTGAAATAAGTTCTTAAAGAGGTAGTAATGTATGACAATCAATGTTTGCTTTTAATTTTTTATTACTTTATTTAGACGGCTTCATTTAGTTACTGCATTCCGTACCTGTCAGAGAAGAACACAAAAATAATTGCGTAAAGGTATTTTAAGTACCTTTGCTTATGTACTACCAACTATGCACTATTGTTCGATGAATTTCAAAGAAACAGAATCCTGTCCTGTTTTTGCTTGGAGAATAAACACCCTAAGCTAACGTCATAAACCGATGAGTCACAAGGCCACCTGCCCTCAATAATGTTATTAAACAATATATTATAGATAGGAGATACGTACCGTCAAAAAGTAAACATGCCATTTATTTGATTAATTTTCGTCCTCAATCGATATTGTATTAAATTTCTATTACCTTCATACTTTAGCATTATTATATTGATGTTGTAAAATTTGATTAAATGTATTTTACATCCGGGACTTAAGTTAAATATTAGGGTTTCATCCTATAAAATTTTAAACTTTGACTTTCCATAGCCCAAACAAGCCATTAAGTTTATTAGTATAAATATTAGGGACGATAAAATTAAAATGATGGCAATGGCTTTTTAACCGACTTCAAAAAAAGGAGGAGGTTTCTCAATTCGACTGTATATATATATATATATTTTTTATGTGTGTTTGCGGATAACTTTGTCATTTATGAACCGATTTTGATGATTCATTTTTTAATAGAAAGGAGATGTCCCCAACGTTCGTTCACCAAAAAATGTTGTGCATTTTATTTTTTTGTTTAAAGTAGCAACAGTATTAGATTCAAGACCCGTGTATATACGAGTATATTTTGTTTCTAAACTAATTTTTAGCCCTAATGCTAGTGTGTTTCGTCCTCACGATTCCGTGAAAATGCTATGCCAAAATTACAACAGGTACAAGCAACAGCCATAAGCAAATTCATTGTAACAGAAAGACTGTATTTTTACATACAACGTAGAGATGAAATAGTTACAAGTCCGTTTATTTATTAAAGTAAATATGTATGTATTACTGTGGGAAAACCACGCTTCGGCATGAATGGGCCGACAGGCTCGACCGGAGTGATGCCACGGCCTCACAGAAAACCGATTCGAAAGTAACTCTTTCTATCTGTTATGTTATCACGGCTAAACCGTTACACAGATTTCCATCAAATTTGTCGTGTTGATATTTTGATTCTTGAAAAAGGACATAGATTACACTTCACCGCGTTAACCGATATACATACGGGCGGAGCCGCGAACAAAACCTAGCAACTCATCCTACTAATATTATAAATGCGAAAGTTTATAAGGATGGATGGATGTTTGGATGGATGTTTGTTACTCTTTCACGCAAAAACTACTGAACGGATTTGGATGAAACTTTACAGTTATATAGCTTATACATCAGAATAACACATAGGCTACTATTTGCCGCGATTACCGACATATACGCGGGTGGAGCCGCGGGCAACAACTAGTAAAATCTATAAATTAACTTGCTTTTGTACTACTCCTTTTATAGATTCTATAAACATGTTTTCTAAATTTTAATTAATTGAGTTACTCACTTTAGTGTATGTTCAAAGTTGCAGTTGCTTTATAGACTGTTCGCCTGAAAACAAACGTTGACAAAGTCTAGGTCGCTTTTCCGCAACAAAAATACGAAATTGAATTTGTGTGTTCTAAAATTTCTCATTGACAGTTTGGCATTTTCGGGTTGGGGGTAAACTTGACCCCTGTCATTGTGTCTAGCTGTCATCAGTAAATTGAGGGGCTACTACTAATGTATTATGGAATTCACTCGGTTTAGAGGGTTACTGTGTCAATTTTACTAACTGCACTCTTACTTAAATTGAAAATTTGAAAACCAAATTCAACTTTTACTGAAATTTTTATTCATATTATTCAAAAAATAAACGAAAATAAATGACGAAAGATGCGTTACTGCATTTTCACATTTATTTATATGTAAAGGTGTTGGCATGTGATTTATATGACGCGGTGACCTCTATATTTCATTTAAAAAAACATCCACTTTTTATAAATTTTGTAAAAGATATAGTTAATATCACCAAGGAAGGTTTGTTAGTTCATTATATCGCCATCATTATCATCATCATCATTTGTTAATATGTGTGGACAGCGAATTTACGCTCCACACGCTTATTTCAGACATCTAACACACAACGCGATCTAGTCCCAAGCTAAGCAGAGCTTGTGTTATGGGTACTAGACAACTGATATGAATACATACATACTTTTTTTTTGTAAATACATACATATTATACATAGAAAACACCCAAACTCCGAAACAAATATTTGTAGATCGTACAAACATTTGGTTCGACCCGGGAATCGAACCCGAGACCTCATGATCAGCAGTCGCACACCCCAACCGCTAGACCAACGAGGCAGTATACCACCTTATTCTACCAATCATTGGTCACCTGCACTACGCACTTGCACTCGCACTAACCAAAGTGAATACAGGCCTGTATAAATAGTTTGTAATGATTACCCACTATATTAGTATAACACACGTATATTTCTAAGTCAGTCAAGTGGACAGAAACCTTCATATAACGACTGATTTGTTTACTTAGGACCTTAGATGAAGAACTTAATTATTCGAAGCCTATTTCGCTTTAGCACCCGTAAATAAATCTGCTACTTGGGTCGTTGGGGAAGATTTATTTTTCTGGAATGTGATTTTTCCCGGGAGCTCCAGTGGGAAATGGTGAAGATGTGTGCGACATCAATTAATTTATTAGTATCTACGTAATATGTAGAAAATAAATGTAAGATTAATCCCTTTTTACTTTTCCGAAAGACGAAAATATTGAAAAAAAATATAAAATATATGTTACACACATTTATCCAACGACCATTATATCAAAACTAATAAAACAAATAAGGTTCTCCGAACCGATAACAGCCACGGCGGCCAGTCTCAACAGAGACCAGCTAACTACGCAAGAGATATTATGTTCACACACTTGTGCACTATAATATCACACAATATAATATCATTATAATATGCAACACAGGTGCACTCCCTGTTCCCTCTCTCGGATGGGACGATTAACCGAGACGACCGGGGAAGGATCAGGGGCAGGATCGATAGCTTATCATGCTCTCCGAGGGTTCAAACTCCAAATTTCAGTCCTAGCTGTTATTATTTAACTACCTATATATAGGTTATTGGCGTACCGCGGGCAACGCCGCGGAACAAAGCTAGTCTAAAAAAGTACCCTTAGTTAGATCCTCCTTCGATCATCAGCTATCTGTCAGTGAAAGTCCTGTCAAAATCGGTCCAGCCAGATTACCCGGAGCCAACAGAAAGACACACAAAATGTAAAAAATGTTATTTGGGAACATGTATCGTGTACACATACTTTGTACATGCATTTATGGTTGTTTTAATATTACAAACAGACACTCTAATTTCATTTATTTGTTTAGATATCAAAAATATTAAATGAAAACCGTTTATTTAAGATACAAACAATAACTTGATTCAATCTATTTTATCTTCACAAATTCCTAAGTATCTAAAAACATCCAATGAAAACTAATCATATTCTGAACAAGCCTTTCAATATATCAAAGCAAGTAAGAGCTTCAAATGAATAACATAATAAATAAGATTTCACAATTTTTCTTAGCCTAAGTTACCACTGAAGGGTATTATTACGTATGTTTTTCTTCATATTCACAAAATAACAAATCCTCTTATATCTGTCTGGAGTTCACCCTAAATTATTTACATTACCTTGGCTGTCCATTACAGCCCCGCGTCCACTCCCCGCTAGTTTTGGGAATCCGCGCCCCGCGTCGCGGAGCCCAGTTGTCATCTGGCACCCGATTAAAGCACGCCTGTTTCGCTCCCTTAGCAAGAATAACTTTTCGTGTTTGCTCCTAGGTGCGGTGTGGAACTTATTTTTCTTTGTGATTTATCTGTGCAGTGAGTGTTACGTTGGAATATTTCAAGGTAAGTTATTTTTTTAAATAATTATAATTCACTTGAATAATTTTAAACTTGCGTTGATTTTTTTTTTTTTTCAATAAATTATTTTTTTTACATATTTTTAAATATAATTTTTTTGTGGACGACGACTTTAATCAAATTTATATTTAAATTTTATAAATATATTTTTATGAGATTTAGGCAGTTCCTTAAATAAAACTTGTTTTGGCAATAATTTATTTTAGATGAGATTCAAATTTAGTTACGCTTTAGCATCAATTATCTTCTTTCTTATCTAAACCGTAGCCGTAATTTATCTAAGATATTAAATATCTTAGATAAATTAAGTATACGTATATAATAATGTATATGATAATTATATTGTTAACTACAAAGTATTTATCGGAGTCATTGTTTTCCTACCCGGCTTTTACATTTATGAAGCTGGTAATATGGCTAACTACAAACTATGTCTGTGTCAGGGTTTTTGTTTTCCTATCCGACTTTTACATTAAGGAAGCCGGCGCTGGCACCGCAATGCATTCATAGGCTCGAAGTCACTTATGTGTATCTACACTATCTACATTTAATATTTGTATTTCAATGAAATATTAAAAGCGTCTAGCGCGTAATAAGACTTTTCTCAAATTATACTTTCTGAAACAAGCGTAAAGCATTGTAATCTCACGGTTATGTTTTCTCGTACGTGTGTATAAAAGAATAATTTTATTAATGTTTGAAATTTGTTTTTTTTTATATTTTTAATAATGATAGTATAAATTATTAATTATTGCTGTAGATGTAGTATAATTATGGAGTATGTATGGAGTATGGTTCTTCTCTATAAAAATGACGCTATGAAACTGAGCTGCTAACGAGAGTCATTATTATAATGTTTCAAAAGTACCTGAATAGGCCTACTTGAAATAAAATCTATATAATCTTTGTGGTGCTTTGTAGAAATATATTTAATACTAGCTGAACCCGGTGTTACCCACGGCTATTGCCTGTCTGTGTACAGTCTAGAAAAGAAGCGTAAGTAACTCCTCAGATCATCAGCTATCTGCCAGTGAAAGTCCCGTCAAAAACCGGTCGAACCGTGTCAGAGATTACCCGGAACAAACAGACAGACTGATAAAAAAAAATGTTATATTGGTACGTACATGTATCGTGTAAACATACATTGTATATTTGGTAAAAATCTGTTATTTTAATATTACAAACAGACACTCCAATTTTATTTATTTGTATAGATTAGATGTAGTTGGCATTTTCTTTATTTTGCTTTTGTTTGTTGTAAGCTACGGTGACATACAATATTGATGACTGTTATATTAAGAGATTTAAGAAAATACGGTTTCACGTTGTCTATACAATTTTTGTTATGTCTTGCATTTTACAGTTTATGAATTAATTATTTGTCTTTGAAGGTAATATTGACTGTATATAATAAAAAATATCATAAAAGATAGTGTACATGGTATGTTAGGTTATTTAACTAGCAAACAATATATATACATACGTAACATTAATCTGCTCTCTATTTTGATCCAAATCGAAAAAATCACAGCTTATAATAAAAGCTGTTATTTTTTATAAGCATTTTTTTTTTATTTAAAAAAATAACACATATTTTTAAAGGAAATTGTAAACATAATTTAACGGCCAATTTATGCCTTTGGTACAGATATTAGTAAAATTGGTTTCGAAGCTTAAATCCTAAACTTTTTATTTTATTTAAAATTAAAAAATTAAACAAAATAAAATAATATTATTGTTTTTTTACAATAAGTCATATTTATAATATGATAGGAATTGTTTATGACTATGAAAAACATTTATGTTCTATTGTTTGTCGCATGAAAATAGAAAGCTAATTCATACTGAACTTAAATACTTTTCTTTTCTTATTGTTTTTACAATAGTTCAACAAATAAACACATGGTAACTATCAAGTTATGAAAACTAATCATATCATACATTTATTAACTTATATACAAGACATATTGTATGCATTACATAACTTTAAGACGCATGTTTTTGCATACACACTACACTATATGTGTATGTAAGTATATACACTTTATGCTGACTCTACATTATGGGCCAGCGCTGGCCCAGCGTGATGGCCATGCGATGGTTGAAACACAACTACACGATAGCGACATTCAGTTGTGGTCTTTACTTTTTTCGAGATGGACATGAAAGCATTAGCCGCTGCGGCAACATAACTATATAGTTCGATCACGCACTGAAAAATGGGCCATGCGTACCGCCATCTCTGGCCCACTACCTTTCATGTGCGGCCGAAAAACCGACGCTGACGCCTTCCTACGACCATCGCATGCGCCATAAGCCCTCCACACGCTGGTCCATCATAGTGGATTTGCATCGTGTAGAGGAGCCATTAGAGCGTAGCACACTTATAGAATAAAAAAAAAACATTTAAACAGCGACATCGACAGTCATTAACAGACCACTGCTCGATTAAAGTATCTTCTAGAAAGGAGGTTTTCGTTTACTATACCACTTTGGCCAGACAAATTAGTATAGGGCTTGTTTCAAGCACTGACGAAATATATACTATAGACTTTTCCTTTACTACGAGAGACCTGTACGCGGATTGATAGTAAGCTTAATGTTCCCTAGATGTCACTAAGTGCATCAAATCGTGAATTTGAAGGATATTTTCCGACCTACACCAAAGTACGAACCCAAAAGTCAACTGACAAGTTTATTGTCATGCAAAATGTGCCACTAGATGTCGTTTTCCAAATAATTATATTAGTAATTTATGTGATATTTTATTAAATCGTCAAAGAGCCATCTATACACACAAACAAATAAAATAGAAATGCCTATTTATAATTTCAAATTAACAGCTTCGTAATAACTGCTTCTTAGTAAATACGGTACATGAATGATTTTTTTAAATTAATTTTTGTATGAAACTTTTTAAATTTTCACGTAAATCTTTCTATGTAGGGTATGAGCGTTCTATGAGCCCACCTTAGCAGCGGCCGCGTAGGTTACCTCGTTTGGGTGGCACGCCCAGTCTTTGGAGGTTGGCCTATTTTTTTTTGCTTTTATTATTTCAACAGCGAATCAACTAAAGCATCGACTACTGAGGTACGAACTAAAACTGCGTTCCACCCTGGTGTCCCTTAAGACCTCTCAAGTTTTTTAAATAGATCAGGGCTTTCGGAGTTTCGGATTGTCTTTAGAACGGCAAGTGCTACACCTTGCCGCCTTAGTAAAAAATAAGCTTTATATTTGTATAATAATAACAAGCTAAATTTATTTTCATCTTCTTCGTAACCATGATGTTCGTAGCTGCATCAATGCCAATGCTCTAGAAACCTTTTCTGAACTCTTTAGATTTTAAAATACTGTCATCATGTTTTATTTTTGTCGTTATCTATATAATAGGAATAAAAATTTGTTGGAAAAAAAATGTAAGTCATAGAGCCACGCTGATTTCAGCACGTTTGGGCCGGATCGACCGAGGCGGTACTACTCTCACACAGAAGATCAACGTAAAATGACAGCGTTCGAGCTGTCATTGGTGAGTGCGAGACCGGAGGCCCAACGATGCAAAAGCATATCAAGGCCGCCATGGTGTGAGTCACCATTATGCATTGTCTGCATTTGCAATGAGTATGGTGACCACCACTCTTGGATTCTGCTTTTGCTTTCCATCAGGCAGTGTAGAGTCATTTTGGCAGGCCCAAACATAAAAAAAAAATATTTAAAGTGTATAACAAATTATATTTGTTTCTCGATCTCCTGATTGATTTAATGTGATTTTAATATTACCTGTTGTACAAATTAAAATATATATTAGAAGTAGAGAATATACTTTTCAGTTTGATCATTTTATTAAAATTAAATTTAATGACCTAAAATTGATGAATTATGCCTTATCAGGCAGGCAATAAAATCGCTCAACGTTATTATCTACACCATATACGTGATCGAATAGAATATATTTAAATTAGGGGGCTTCCATTAATTACGTAAGGTATTCTATATAAATATATTAACTCTTTACAAATTTCACTTAGGTGGGAAGGAGGGGGGGGGGCGATTATTTGGCAAATATGACGTAATTGTGTGAATTTGAAAAAAAAAATTCTAGAATAAAATATGGACCAATTTGACACAATAGTGCTTGTCGTATTAGTTCGAACTCTGCAGAGTAGCGAAGTAGCACTCGATTTTGCTTTGCTAGTTTTCAATAAAAGTAATAGAACAACTTCAATAAACCAACACGTTTACAGCCTAAACATAGATTTGAAGAATCTCACGTGAGCGGACGGGGGAGGGAGTTGACGAAAATCTTACGATATCTCACCAAGGCGGGACGGGGGATCGAAAAATTCTCAAAAATGCCTCACGTAATTAATGGACGCCTCTTTAAGATGTTTCTTTGAAATCATTTGTTACTTGTTTACTTATTCTTCGTAAGACAACCAACCATTTGGCATTTCAAAATCTGACGTAGTTGTAGCCACTAGGTGGCGCTATCATCGCGCATCCAGCGAATTTAGTTTTTTGTATGTCATAACAATAACTTATAAATGTGACATCTAGCGTAATAAATAGGTCATTATTTTCAAGTTTATTTAAATCGATTGTAACGACATCTCCTAAAAATAGGTGATAACTTGTACTTACGCTATTGAAAAATTTTTTTTTAAAGCAAGCATTAGAAAGCAAGATTTATATTCGTAAAATAATTATATAGTTCCTAGAATTGAAGCATATAAATAAAATAGTGTTAAACTTTGTTAAACGATTTTTTATATCTTATTTTGTAGCGCCATCTAGATTTAACGGATCTTTTATAGCTGTTTCTGGTGTACAGTATTGGCCAAGGGAGGGTCGGTCTATTAGTATATTGTGTCATTGTTTCAAGTTTACATTGAATACCTTTATGGTATAAACATATAACCCTAGTCAAGCCTAGCTTTTAACTCCCATTTTAGAGCCACGCTTCGGCATGCATGGGCCAGCTCGACCGGAGTGATGCCACAGCACGGCCTTTTTTTTTGTTGGGACTAATCCCGCACACAAGCCCACCACTGTATCTCCTGTACACCAGGTCAACAGCAGTGACCCACGAATACACCGAATTATGACGCTCGGGCAGTTCCAGGAGAAAAAATTAACTCTCTTGGAACCCGCAATGAAATTAGTCAGGATTAAAAACAGGCCCTCCCCATCCCCCAAAGGCCGGCAACGCACTTGTGACGCCTCTGCTGTTGTTGGTGCCCATGGGCGGCGGTAATCGCTTACCATCAGGCGATACGTCTACTCGTTTGCCTTCTATTCCACGAAAAAAAAAACTTAAAAGCGCCGTTTAACTAGCGGTTAGATTAGGTCAGGATAGGTGTTTTTTCTTATAAAACAAAAAAACCTAACATTTCCCTAGTTCCTCCATTCCACACAGCCACTAGTTGAGCGGTGCTGTTTAGTAAAGAGTCTGTTGATTGAACGGCTAATTAAACTAGACAAATACCTACATAGAATCTTTATATACTTTACTCTTATATTTTTCTTTGACATTCTCATCTCTTCTCGGGTTAAACCGTATACACTGGTGTTAAACAACTACTTATATGATAGCTTAAATTGGATATTAAACACCGTAGAACGTCTTGAAGATCTCAGAGGAGTAGAGTGTAGCACGCACGCTGTGTTATCTGAATATTCCTGTATGCAGAAGAATATACATAGATATTTTTATTCTAGTATATGTAGACGGATAGATAGTTAGCGAAGGTATACATATAAGTGGCATATATACAATATATTTTTAAATCTATAAAGATTAAGTTTGATACCCTGAATGATTGCTTAATATTGTGTTATGAATAAATAGAGTAATAAGCAGCCTACTTCAGTTAAAAGCTGATACCAGCAGTGATACCAAATTCAGGTCTTCCATATGCCTGACGTAATGAAAGTTCTTCCCTAGATAGTTTGGAGGACTAATCAGAAAGGTATACTAAAACATACATACTTGTATTATAAATTCGAAAGTGACTCTGTCTGTCTATCCGTTACGCTTTCACAGCTAACCTGCTTTACTAATTTCAATGAAATTTGTCAAGGAGATACTTTGAAGGTTAAGGAAGCACATAGGCTATTATTTACTGCAATAAAAAATATACACGTGTACGAAGACGCGGGTAAAAAGTAGTATTATTTTTATTCAGTGCTTCAATATTGAAATAGGTTGAATCTAATAATTATCTTCAAGACTGATTGGAAAATTTCCTTTGTGTAGAACGCATTCCTAAATTAAAATTACATTTAAAAAAAAAAAAGATTATTCTTGCGCGAAGCTCTCTTTTTTAATTGGGGGAATTTTAAAATATTTAAACGACGAACACAAAAAATACCCGGGCATTATATCAATTAGAGTCGTAAACGTTCAGAAATTTATAAGCTGTTAATTTTAACGAGACTGAATTGGATTGAGGTCACCGGTGGGTAACACTTTAAAAATTAATATTATAAATAATCATGTTTACGATAGTAGCCGGCACGATAAACTTTTTGATATATATTATTTAAACAAGTATGGTTTATAACTTTTTGTGAAGAATTTAATAATAATTTGATGTACTTTTGACGTTGAGCGATGTGACGTCTTACATACATCTGCCAGAAATTTCATTGCCTAAAGCTTACAAAACTAAAAGGTCACAATTTTTTTTGTGAGAACATAAACAGAACTCATCTACATTTCAAGTGAACAAAATTTAATTAGTTTCTTGTAAAAAACTTATCTACTCTTAGTACCTACTACAGTCTTGTGTTATTTGTTCTGTTTTGGCTAGTTACAGTGGAGTATCACAAAAAGTTTAAAAATATTTACTTACACGAATAAGTTGAATTTTGAATAAATTACAGTCAAAACAAACTGATGAGTCTTTTTATTTTTTTAAACTATTTCTTTCGTTAATTTTATTTTTAACTAGCTGAACCCCGCGATGTTACCCGCGGTTATTGTTGTGCTGCGAGTAACGCCGCGGGATAAAGTTAGTCTAAAAAAGTAGCCTAAGTTACTCCCTGGATCATCAGCTACCTGCCATTGAAAGTTCCGTCAAAATCCGTCCAGCCGTTCCAGAGATTACCCGGAACAAACAGACAGACAGACAGACAAAAAAATTTTAACTAAATTTTTGGTACATGTAGCGTGTATACATACATATGCATTTAGTAAAAAGCAGTTATTTTAATATTACAAACAGACACTCCAATTTTATTTATTTGTATAAATAGTGTTCATTACCCTGCTACAATAGTTAGGGAAATAGTTTTGATAATATTAATCCATAATGACCCGGGTGACATAAGTTATATAAATTGTATCAAATGTTTTTACAGAGTCGGTTTATAGCTTTTAAACTTTTTTGTTCATTTCTGTGTATGTAATACATTTAATTAAAGGTTGTCGTTTCGTATCTAAAGCGTCACCGTGAGCATTCATTCCTATGACTATTACGTTAATGCAATATCCTTTTGCATTAAAGTAATACTTGCTCAAATATAATAGAATCGTCAACAATGGCTTTGCTCCCCGAGATATACTCTCTAATTACATTTTACCTAATAGGACCTAGCCAACTAGTCTACACAAAAACATATTATACTTGGAAAAAATGTCAATTACTCCTATTCACCGGCCGAAATTGGTCTCATCATGAATTTCCTCAACAAAAAAAGTAAAGACATCTTCTTTACGTGTAATATTCTGGCGTCTAATAAATGGCGTAAGAAATACGGCAGGGAAGTATTTGGAAAGATTTTTATAAAGAATTTTCATTGTGAGTGGTCGTCCACAAGGATGGGAAGCTCAACACCAATTAGTGTCACTCGTTTATTAGTTCGCAGGCTTCGGGAAGGCGGTAAACCACGGTGACTGGGCATAAGAATGTAGCGACTTTTCTTTTCTTTTCTAAATTATAATTATGACAGGTAAAAAAACTACAAACTTAAATTTTCCTATAAACTTGCCCAAACCCAATGATGCAGAAGCATCACTAGGCCGTCATAGTGCGGATTATTATACTGCATTGTTGCATTGTCTGCATTTGCAATTAGTATGGTGACCACCATTTTTGAATTCTGCTTATGCTTTCTACGAAGCACAGTAAAGTCACTTTGGTTACACAAAAAAAAACTTAACTATATAAAGATCAATAAATTGTTAGAAGTTCCATGATTGGAGTAGGTATATTTTATTAGTGACGCAACTTAGCTTGTCTAGCAAAAACTGATTTTCCTTCAAAAATATTGATTGATCAGCACATAGTAAATTTACTTTTAAGATGAAAATAATTATTTATTTAAATTACTGATGATTTAGCAACCATAGTTTTAACGTAGTTCCCTGTATATCATGACGTCTACTACACAGAGATTCTCATGTCGTAAATATACCCGCTATAAGTTTATATCTTGTACACGATAGATTGGTATTTGGCTATTTTGCAAGCTTATCGTAGGAATATAAATAGATTTAACGGAACCGCTCTTAAATACCGGATTAAATACTTTTGGATTAGTACAATTACAACTAAATCCGGATAGAGCGAGTGGAAAGATGTAATAGTAAATTGATTTTTGTTTATTTGTTCTATTGAATGTATAATACTTGATACAAAACTTATAAGAAAAAAGCATGAATCATAAATAAATAAAAGATTAGTAATAACTAGTTACTGGTAACCTTAATTAGTTTTATCACCGAAGTCGTTGTAAGTAGACTATACAACAATTAAATAGACTGCTATAGTAGGCCAAAGGCTCCTTTTTTATATATTATGGGGCAAACGAGCAAACGTATCGCCTGATGGTAAGCGATTACCGCCGCCCATGGACACCCGGTACACCAGAGGCATCACAAGTGCGTTGCCGGCATTTAGGTGATCGGATGGGACCAAGGGTTGGGATATGGGCCTCCTGTATCCTCACTCTCTCGGTGAAACACAGTGCAAGCGCTGTTTCACACCTCTTTTCTGTGAGGCCGCGGTATCACTCCGGTCGAGCTGACCCATGGTTATTTATTTCTGCAGTGAACTATTATAGGCTATTGATAATGATGTTAAAAAAATTTAGATGGTAATAATAATAACCATTATTAATATCATATTAAAGAAAAACTATAAAAGCTCTCCAACGAAGTGTATGTAGGTAGACTTTGGACCAATTAAATAGTGTAAAGTTATGTTTGCTAACATCACTAGCGAGTTTCTTTAGTTTCAATAAAAATAAAATGCCTCAATTTCTTCAATTGGCTTTAATGTATTCAAACAAACAGAAGAAAAGGTACTAGACAACGTCTGGTGGCCTAAATTCAACTCTTTTTCAAAGTTTGGTTTTATCTCAACGACCAATAGCAACTTGAACTGTTATTGTTAAGACTTTTAATGTACTAAATTTCTTTAAAATTATATTATTATTATTTTCTATACCTGCATAACTTTATGACCAGATATTGTTATTAAAATTTGTTTTAATTAAACAACAATTTCACCGTAGGAGAGCCACGCTTCGGCATGAATAGGTCGGCTCGACTGGAGTGATACCACGGCTTCACAGAAAACCGGTGTGAAGTAGCGCTCGCGTTGTGTTTCACCGAGTAAGTGAGGATACCGGAGGTCCATCGTCCAACTCTTCCCTACGTCCTTCTCCCTATCCCCCAAAGGTCGGCAACGCACTAGTGACGCCTCTGGTGTTGCGGGTGTTCTTGGGCGGCGGTAATTGCTTACCATCAGGTGATACGTCTGCTCGTTTGCCTACTATTCCATAAAAAAAAGAAATTGTTAAAGTGAAATATCACTAAGCCTATATCTAAGAAACCATAAAAAAAACAAAAATAGGGACTTGATAAATATTTTACTTACTTTCTTCTAATTTAAGGTGGGTTATAACTGAAGCCAATCTGATTGTAAGATCTTAGTGGAGACTATAAATAAACACATTTAACAACTTTATACCTATGTCGTCATTAGTATAGTATCACACATCTCATTTGCCCGAAAAATACTTAACTAATTTAATTTAGACTAAATAATAATACAGTTAAAGCTCATCAACTAATAGGGCATCTTAAACTGAGCTCAAATTAGAAAAAATCTTTATTCAATAGTGAGGATAAAAATATAGATTTTACTTTCATATTTATTGCCCACGCCAAGTAAATGCCAGTCACATGGCTGGCAGCGTTTCTCTTCGAAGCTTACTAAAGTTTAATTTTATTTTTTCTCTACCCTATTTGCTGAACGTCAGCACAAGACGGCCACGGCTATTCCCATATTTTTATTTAGAACTTTGTAGCAATTTTCATAGCTAAGAAGAATGTATAAAAGATGCACTTTGCTCCAGACTACTGGCTAATTGCCTACAAGCAAACTTGCTGCTTCGAATAAAAATATACATTTTTAATACGTTTAACTGCAAAATCGTTTAGGTGGGACGCAAACTCTTATTTTTATGTATAAGAATTTTGCTTTGAAAATTGTAAGAAGCAATTTAACAGATACATAAAGTAAGAGTATGATTTCAATAGTTACTGATAACTTTAAAATATTATAATCATAATCATTGTGTAATTTACGTAAAAAATATCATTGATCGCGTCGCGCCTCAAGTAAAGTTAAAAATGGTTTGATTACAAACAGATTGAGTAATCGTTCGTTTTTACGTTTCTAGTAATGATACGATCATAGATAATTGACTTTAGTTTTTGAACAAATAAACCTATATACCTACCTCGATACATGATACATAACATTCAAATGTCTTTTAAAAACTATTCAATTTAGTCTCAACAATGCGTTAGAATGAAAGTTTAACTGTCGATAAAAGGCCGCCTAGCATCAAATATATTAATATTTCCGTGGGATCATTTGAACAATACGTCAAATTGTTCAAATTGATCTCTTCTTAAACGATACGACGCATAACTAATATTATTCTACTATAAATTGCTGTACTTATAAAACTAGCGTTAAATCAAAACTAAAAGCAAATCTGAATACATGAATTACACATTTGTTTAAGCTGGTTGCTTCTCGAAAAGGTTCTGAAACCTGAATATTAAATTCTCTCACGATTCAGTTCCGCTGTACATAACTGAGTGAAGTAGTAGCGATTAAAGGATTATCAACTACTCTTCAGTGCAACATCCGTACATTAAAACTGCAATACAAATTTTATCGTTAAAAGTTGTAATACAAATTAATTTCCTTTTTTTGGATATCATGGGTTGGCATTTGAAAAAAACAATTTAAGCTTGGAATAAATGAAAGTAAATAATTAAAGTTAATGAAATTATTCATAAACTTTATTATTTTACTATTTATTTTTTTACTTTTGTGTTTAAAAAAATTAAATAATAATTATTTACTAATGCATATTCAAAATAGTTATAATAATGTAGCTGAGCATTTTTAGTGAAAAACAAATTTATAAAAGCAATAATTTCATTAAGTACTTGAAAATATTTAATGTATGTATTACTGAAGGTACACTTTTATCATTATATGTTACTCCGCCATTTCGACGTCGGTACATAAAACTGACAGCCAGTACATTAAATGAAAACAGTTTCAAACCAGTTCGTCTACTCTGATGAAGATTTAACATCCAAGTCATAAAAATACAATTCAAAATAACAACTTTAACGCTTAAAACATTAAGTTGAAAATTCCCTGGTATATCACAACTGACAAATTCCCTTTACAGTGTTGAGTTATTTCTCTCTAAAGACACAATAGCTTGATGACGAATGGTCGGACTCTGAGATGTTTCAAACTTTGTTTCATAATACGGCCCATCTCACATTGCTAAAGATGTTTAATAATTTGGCAAATTTATTTGTGTTTAAATTCCAAATGCTGTAAATAGACATATTATAATAATATTAAATAGGTACACATAAGTTAAAAGGCACTTTCTTTGAGATCAAACCATTGTTTCGCCCTGATATATATATATGTCGTATATATATATATATAAGGTCGTATATTGTCAAGGCCGTGATATTACAATTATATTTACCCGACTACGGCAAAGCCAAAGGAGGGTTATGATTTTGACAGGCTATGTATGTATGTATGTATGTATGTATGTATGTATGTATGTATGTATGTATGTATGTATGTATGTATGTATGTTCATTTGTTCCCTCCTAGCTCCTTAACTACTCATTAGATTTGGACAAATGAGGTGTCTCTAGAAGCGTCGTGATGGTCTTCTGGTTATATGACGTGTCACTAAATCTAATGTGGCGCCCTCTAGCCGACATAAAGTGATGATGATGATGATGATGATGATATCCTTGATCCCTTAGCAGGGACATAGGGCTCTCAGAAGTGTCTTCCATTTTTCCCGGTCCTGCGCGACGTCCTCTAGTTGCTGCCAGCTGAGTCCAACCGACGCGGCCTCCTTCTCCACCGACCTTCTCCAGGTAGTTCGTGGGCGCCCCAGTCGTCGTCTTCCGGCAGATTGCCAGCGCAGGCCCTGTTTGGCAATGTGGTCGTCAGGCCTTCGGAGCACGTGCCCAATCCAACGCCACTTCCTGACCAGAATCTCTTCCCGTATGGGCCTCTGGTTTGTTAGCTCCCACAGCTTGCTGTTCCTTATGGTTCTCGGCCAATAAATCCCCAGAATTCGTCTCAGGCATTTGTTAACAAATACCTGGATTCGTCTGGTGATATTATCCTTCACGAGCCATGTTTCGCATCCGTACAGGAGGACAGACTTGACATTGGAGTTGAAGACTCTGATTTTTGTGCGCCGGGTAATTACAGAGGATGTCCACACTGGCTTTAGTTGCGCATAAGCTGCTCTCGCTTTATTTATGCGTTTCTCGACATCAGCATCCGCTCCTCCCAAAGGGTCGACAACACTTCCCAGGTACGTGAATTGCTGCACTTGCTCAACCGGTTCCCCCTCCACTTTCACTGCATCTGCGCTTACGGCGTTGAGACGCATTTCTTTTGTTTTTGCGCAGTTTATACGAAGCCCCTCTTTAGCAGCGAACTTAGCGAGATCGTCGGCTTTGCTTAGCAAATGACTGTAATTCGTAGCAAAGAGGCACAGGTCATCCGCGAAGTCAATATCTTCCAGGGTTTTCCCATCCACCCACGGCAACCCTCTCTCTCCTTGGCTAGTTACTCTACGCATCACCTCGTCCAGGACAATCAGAAACAACAGTGGGGATAACAAGCAGCCTTGCTTTACACCTGCGGTGACTGGGATTGGGTCAGATAGCTGTCCTTGGTGCAGCACTCTACACGAGGAACCCATGTAAAGATTATGGATTATGTTGATAATCTTGTCCGGTACCATATGGTACATTACACTACATGGACTACGGCTTTTGAAACTTATTAATGTACCATAGTTCACATCACTTTAACAACGCGTGACTACGGCTTTTGAAACTTGTTTCATACTTTTTCAGCGTCGTTTTTTGTCGTAGTTGGGTTTGAGTTTTTATTGTGATATTATAATAAAACGGTATATCGTTAATGATACTCAGGTCAAATAAAAAAGGGGTTTTTTATTTGATCTGAATATTATAAATGCGAAAGTTTGTAAGGAGAGATGGATGTTTGGATGGATGTTTGTTACTCTTTCACGCAAAAACTACTGAACGGATTTGAATGAAACTTTACAGTAATATAGCTTATACAGCAGAATAACACATAGGCTACTATTTGCCGCGATAACCGACAAATACGCGGGCCGAGACGCGGCAAACAACTAGTATTAAATATTTCTGTAACAAGCACTTGTTTTAATCTACTATTATGAAACTATTATTATGGCTCAAAGTTACTGTGCATTTCGATATTGATTTTCAAAAACTAAAATAATTCTTGCAAAAATTTGCTATTATAGAATGAAATGAACTCGCTAAGCAAAGTATGTATTTAAGATATGGATGTTTTAAGTTTATTTTAACTTGACAAGAAATGAAGACAAAGGTTCTTGAAATTTGTATTGTTAATTCTTAATTATGATGTTTTAGAAAATACTTGCCTAAAATATAAAACAATACCTACCCACTAATGAAAGCAAATTGAATGTGCTCATGCTTAATTTGGAAGGGATGTCTCGAAACTCAAACATATACAAATATGAATATTCTACTCAGGTACTATCAAATATGTACAAATTACCATAACAATATTACAGATCTCAGCATGATTGAGAAATAATTGTAATTTTTTAAATTATCTTAAATAAGTCATGAAAGTCATGTTTTCTATCTATAATATGTATGTATTTACAAAAAAAAAAGTATATATGTATTTGTATCAGTTGTCTAGTACCCCATAACACAAGCTCTGCTTATCTTGGGACTAGATGGCGTTGTGTGTTTAGATATCCCGAAATATTTATTTATTTATTTAAAGTATGCAGGGAAACCCCCTGAGATTCATTTTCAGAAAATTTAGTAAAGAAAAGAAACACCGAACAAAGCTCGGTCATCCGGTTTTAAATGAAAATGATTTTTAGGCTTTCAAGTCTTTGTGATCTTTGTGTAGTATGTTTCTTAACATAAATATATATTTATATATTTGTTAAATATATATTTACTTAAATATAATGACTGTAATAACAGCTTTTACGTCGTAGATGATCAGCGTTCTGACCGCTTCAAATAATGTTGTGTTTCATTTATATTTTAAATATTTAATTTGAAAAATGCACTGATGCAAAACGACTGTACTGATGGTGTAGTGACTTAAGTGGTTACCACACCGCTACACACTTGCTACTGCCCTGTGGGATCAATTAAACCTCCAATGGGACAATAATTTCTGTGGTTCACATATTGGTGTTGTTCTTGAATCTGGGTGTACTTTATTTTATTTATTTTATTTAAATAGGGGACAAACGAGCAGACGTATCACCTGATGGTAAGTGATTACCGCCGCCCATGGACACCCGCAACACCAGAGGCGTCACAGGTACTCTGCCGGCCTTTTAAGAAGGAGTACGCTCGTTTCTTGAAGGTTTGAAGGTTGCTTCTTTGTGTACCGTTTCATCTCATATTGTTAACGCAGGAGTTGTCTTTTTAGAAATATAATAAATATGTATATATAATATCTATAAATACGAGATATATGAAGAATACTTTTTGTGCTTAATAGTTATTGTAAAAATATGCATTATAACATTAAAATTATTGTAATTTTAGAAAAGATCTGGAATATAATCAGAAGACCACCTCGGTTTATTTTATTGTGGACGCTGTAAATGGAATTCTGGAAACAGTTAATTAGATTACACGCTGAGTAAACTCATTTCTCGAAATGTGAAATGTTTCTTTGTAAGCTGAACAAAAAAGTTTATTAAATAATCTATACATTTTGTGTTATAAATTTTATTATATTTGAATAAAGAACAAATTGCCAGTTTAGATAAAATGTTTCATATATAAATTTATACAAAATAATTATAAATAAAATTTCAAATCATTCATAGTTATTTTAATCCATACTTCCAAATTCAGACTATTATAATTCGAAAGTCATTCTATCTGTCTGTCTGTAACGCTTTCACGACTAAACCGCAGAACCGATTTGTACGAATTTAGTATCCATGTAGTTTTTTTTATGGAATAGGGGCAAAAAAGCAGACGTATAGCCTGATGGTAAGCGATTACCGCCGCCCATCGACACACGCAACACCAGAGGCGTCAGAGGGTGAGGAAGGAGAGGGGGAGGTTAGGTATGGACCTCCGGTATCCTCACTCTCTCGATGAAAGACAGCGCAAGTGCTATTTCACATCCGTTTTCTGTGAGGCCGGCACTTTAGTCGAGCCGACCCATTTATGCCGAAGCGTGGCTCTCCTACGGTAAGAGATAGATTGAATCTTGGAGAAGGATATAGGCTGCTTTTTGTCGTGATAACTGTCAAATACACAAGCGAAGACGCGCACAAAAGCAGTTTTTAAATAAAACACAGTTATAAAAGAACCAGCTCCTAAGAGTGATGAAAAGTATACACAACTTTTAAAAGAATAAAAAGTATACGAAGAAAAAGTAACCCAAATTTCGTCAAAGTAAGATTTTTTCATTCACTTTTTGTTGTTATGTAAACTGATATAGTAAAATTAATCAACAATTATATTTTTGGTTTTTATTCATTTTACTGAATTGAACCGAATAATAATCAAACCTATGTACACTAAGAACTTTTTATTTTCTTTAATTTTTAGTACGATAAAAGCTATTTTCCCTTACTGAGACATTTTAACACTTATTTCTTATTCTATTAAACAGGACTTAAAAAGTAATTTGTCAAACCGAACTCTCTTGAAGTTAGGGTCCATCAGTGAAATAAATCTGATTATGGTACGTTAATTCCTGAAAACTTAGTTATATAAAAAATGGAAAGTCTTTTCTAGAGTGTTCATTTCTTGGTTATAATTTTTTGGGCTTAATAGTCTTTAGTTAGACAAGAGTGCAAAGTTGTTTTTTAACCGCGTGCGGAATTTTGATGGCCAAGCAAGCGAAGGATTAAAAAATTAGAATCCTGAGCGTTAGCGAGGTAATTAAAAGAGCACAGGGTGAAAAACCTTTGCACCCGAGTGCAACACGTAACTTTTTATCCCATGTCTTGACATTTCTTTTTTCTTTCTCTTTGGCGCGGGCAAAGCAAATTAAAAAAAAAAGTTCACCAAGAAGGTTCAGTCTGAGTTTTTAACAAATTAAAAAAGGTTGTAAAATAAATTTGGCACCATGGAGGTTGAAGTAAATATTTTTAATGATGTTTTGAATTCACAAACTTAGTGCAGACGATGTTCTAAATTCCGTCTGTGCCGAGCGTGTAAGCGTGAGCGTGGAACAAGCGATAGAGAGGCACGATCGGATTTAATATGTATCTACGTCATACGTACTCAAAAGATTATTCTTGACGAATTTTATTATTAATATATCATAAATAAAATTGGTTTTAAAATACGCTAACAATTTTCTTCTAAAAATATATCAGTAGGATAAGAATTAAACATAATAGCGACATCCATATATATATTTGTTATATAACAAAAGAGAAACATAATTTAGCGCCATCTAACGAAGACACACTAAACTATAAAGTAGCTAATAATCTAGCATCAAGCAATGACAGTTTTCAACTGGTATACGTCCAAGTTCCTAACATCAAATGTACCACATATAAATGGGTAGAGGATCTTTCACTATTGTGTAAAATATGACAACTAGCAACCAGCAGGGGCGCTGCTTCGAACGATTTCCTTACAAAAAATATAATATAGCCTATGTTACTCTGAGATGTGCGGTTTAACTTTTTCCGCTTATTAGCTGACCCACGCATCCTTGTTTGCGTCTTCTATTTTCCCCCGTTTTTGTAACATTCTTCATTGGTGCTCCGCTCCTGTAGGTCTTAGAGTGATGATGGAGAGCCTTCCTCGATAAATTGGCTATCTAACATTGAAAAAAAATTTCAAATCGGCCTAGTACTTCCTGAGATTAGCGCGTTCAAACAAACAAACTCTTCAGCTTTATAACATTAAGTATAGATTTTAGCCAATGGACTCGAAATTTTTGCAAATTCTATACGAAAAACCTTGCTCAAGATTCACTCTATGCTTCTGAGTTTATCGCGAACAGATAGACAGATTTATTTATAATATTTAGTAAAGTAATGAATAGGATCAATTTATTTATATTGAGTGTAGTACCGTACTACTAGGATACAAGGATCTCATAAACGAATGTAATAATAAATGGAGAAACTCTTCAATAGCCTATTAACTGCCGTAAGTTTGAGCTTCTTTCCCTTGTAGTAATGGACCCTCTATATTACACTAACCGATGATGAATGCCTTATAATTACTCAAAGAATGCAGGCATTCCTTACTTATTACCTTTTGTTCAGGTTTCGGTTTTATTTTACTATACTCAGTTTTTAAAAATATGTACCGAGAAAAAAATGAAACTGTCTAACCTCATAACTCCCATGAGGGTTCCGTTTATGGATTCTGTAACATTGTCTGTCTATTTGTTTGGCAAAACTCTCTAAGAAGTACTTGAAAGTATTCAATAGAAATTATAACTTAGACATATCTATATTCACTTGAAACTGTCACTAGCTTAGCTACGACCATTTGAACTTAATGTTTAAACATTGCACAAGTGTGAACTTTAAAACTAATAGTATATTTCGTGTTGACCTACAGTCATGAAAGTTAAAAGCAAAAATATGCTGATTTCCAAGTTTCTCCCATACCGTAAAGAGACCTCAAACAGCAAATTCATAGCATTTATCAGGAAAGAAGTGAGCAGAAGCTGTGCCGTAAGTAGCTGTCAGCAACAGGGGATTATTCGTCTAGGTGCATAACGAACCAACCTTCAGAAAAATTTACGGTTGAGTCATGCTTATGAATGGCCGCTGGTTAACTGATGTTTCGGAAAACGTTTTCCTTTTTAACTATTTCTTGGCATTCAGCAATTTAGGATATATTTATTAAGAATTGATTCTATATTTTATATGTAATATACAACTTTGTATTACGTAACATTCAATCAGTATTTTGCTGACATTTTTTTTCACACAATATTAAAATTTATTCGAAACCATAAAAATTTATATCTTTTCTATATTTACTAACTTAATAATCCTGATTGAAAAACTAGATTTTGTAAGTTTTTATAAATATATATGTAAAATACATATCTATTTATAAAAACTATTAGTAATCTAATTATCATGACACAGGCTCACTTCAATGTGTATTTATACGAGTATAGAAGTGAGAGCCGTTTCAAGTTCCAATTTATTTAAATATTTATGCCTTTCGGAATATAAAAAAACCTGTGAAACTTTTTTTTAAACTTACATAACTATTTCCATAACATTGTTAGCTACAAAATACCTAAACGCCTATAATAAACATTGGGCTAACCAACGCTCCGAACGGCAGACCTCAGATCAAAGAAAGAAAATCGAAAATATAGACCGCGTTTTTACTTCATCAAGCGAACTGAATGATAAATCGGTCACTACTGACTTACTTTATATCCTTGAACCAGCGATAAAGATATCAGACAAATGTGTGCGAGGTCAAGGCTCATCTATTTCTGCGTCATCGCCCTCAGTTATAGCTGTCTTTATGGAGAAGTTTGTAGAATCTTGGGTTGAGACTGTAACGACCGGCGTGACGTGACGTTATGTTAGCTTAACAGCCTCAAGTATGATATAACTAAAACTTTGAAGACTACTCACTATCCGTGTTTTACTATTGACCAAAGTTTGGATGTAATTGAAATCAATTACATCCAAATATATATTTTCAAATTAAATTGTGTTATTGAATTGTTACAAAAAAGACTAATCAAAATTGGAGTTCTGTTAAATAATAGAATTAAATATTTTTTTGAATTTAAATTAGTCCCAAAGTTTAATTTATCAAACAAAAATATTGTAGCTTATACTTATAGTTTCAAGAAGACCAGAATATTATATTGTTTTAAACTTTCATGGTCAGTAACCAGTATATTGTGGCCAATCTGGATCTAGTTTAGGTCATTACCAGATATGCAAATTATCAGATAAATTTTTCCACTTCCTTCTTTTCAAAACTAAGCTTTCCCTATTAAAGACAGGATATGTAAACATTACAAATAAGTTGACGCTGTTGCATAAGCTTCAGTATCGCTGAAGATACAATTTAAATCAATGTATTATTTGCAGCCTAAATACAAACAATACGACTTCTAAACAACAATTCAAAAAGTTTAAGTTCATTCAAAATCAACTGAATATTATTAATCTAAAATATTTTACTGACAATCGCATATTCTATATAACTTGTTATCCTTTTATTGGAAAACTAAGGTGGTCTAACTCTATAGAAAATATTTCTCAATACTTTCTTGTCAAGTTTTGAAAATTGAAGGTGCTATCGTATTGGTTTATGGCTAGTCGACGATGTATGCTCTACTGCTTTTATATTCGGTTAGGATACTATTAAATTTACTTATGGCTCTTCGTGGAATTCTGATGATCCTAAAAACACACACGTGCAGCACATTTTTGCTATGTTGTTTAATAGTAATAGTTTCATCGTGATCTTCATTTAAAAGTATTTTTTTAGGCAATTCGAGGTTATGATGAGCTCCTCCCTTTAGTTTTCATCCAATTAAAGTACTTTTATGTATAATTCATTATTTTTACTTCTGCATGTTCAATATAATAATATACATAAACTAGCTGTCCCGGCAAACGTCGTTTTACCATAACTACTAATAAATTAAAAATTAATTAAAAAAACATTGTCCAGCGGACAAAATTGTGAATCTAAACCATTCCCAGATCCCCTTGAACACACACAAAAAATTTCATCAAAATCGGTCCAGTCGTTTGAGAGTAGTTCAGTGATATACACACTCACAGAAGAATTATATATATAAAGATATAATGCCTACAGCAAAGTTCTCTGGTTGCAAGCTACATTTTTGCAGCTTCAAGCGCAAGATTAAAACACTGGCAATAGTTAAAATAAAATTACGTTCCTAGAATATAGTATTAAATATAAAAAAAAAAATAAGTCAGATAAATATTGCAGTTGTTAACACGCTTCTGTTCTTATAACCATATTATATGTATATACTTTAAGTAGAAAAAAACTCCTACTCAAGTTTCGACAAGTCGGAAATTTGCGAGATAAGTTCATTCTCTTCGTTGACAATTATTCTTTTCTCCAACAATCGATACAAATAGAAGAAATTCGTTTCACTAAACTCACAAAAGCCACTCTTAAGGTCCTTTTACACAATAACTTCGAGAAGAACGTTGTGTGCCTATTAAAGATACTGAATAAACTCAAAGAATTCTACCCGCAGGTAAAATTCTATACCTATACAACATAAACGTGCCTCGCGATCAGTTTGAAGGATTTTGTTAGAAAAAATCTCTAAGGGCTGTTTAAAAGGTACAACCAAGGCAGGTACACAAATAGGCAGGTAGTTCATAATAATTTGTGCCAACGCACAGGGGGATTACAAGAAATGTTGGACAAAAAATGTTTTGTTTGCAACCAATATTTGTAATTTTGTATTGCATTTGTATTTGAAATTAAATATTAGTTGAATCCTTTCTAAGTAATATCAAATTTGACAAAATTCCATGTCAATAACTTGATAAAATGTTTGAAAAAAGATTGGAAAACATATCCCACTCTATCGAGTTGGAATAACATTAAAGAATATTTACTTATTAAATATAATTCAAGTACTGAATTCTGATCTATCAGCTTTGTTGATAATGGTTTAGTTTGAAGAGAGAAGTTCGTTATTATTTTGATGATACAAATAAATAGTAACTTCATTAAAACTAACCCAAAAGCAAAAGCAGCCTTCTATTGGTAATAGGTAAAATACACAGAACAGAAACAGATAAATTGCCTATTCCGATTAAGACTTAGTGAGTTTTTATTTATTTAGTAATAATTCAATACCCAATACATTTATTACAATATATATTTACTATTTACTAGTTGTAAAAGTACATAAAGATAATAATTTTCATTAAAAGTTTGTTGAATCATGACAGTAATGAATATACACACAAAGAAACACGTATTAATGTTTTTTCTAATGGATTAGGTTAATTAACCATAAGGTAACCCGTGTTACTTAGTCATTCGTCTCTCAAAAGGATTAAGAATTTTATTTCTCGTATTTTGTCTAAATTTTCTGACCATTTAAAGTTTTTCGAATTTCAATTGCTCCAGCCATATCTGAGTTTTAGTAAGACTAACGAACATGCATATTGTTTTAAATATAAGATTAATTTAATGTGAAGCAGCATTTCATTAATTAATGCATTTCTGTTTTACCGTTTGTAGGAATTTAGTGTCGCATTTTAAAGGACTCCGGACGTTTGTTAAATATTTTTATTGACAAAAGAAACCGGTACAGAGCGCAGGTAATTTAGAGGTCGGAAATTTAATCTATTTTATGTCGTAACGAATTTTTTGTTATAAAATTCAGACATCTAACACACAAAGCCATCTAGTCCCAAGCTAAGCAGAGCTTGTATTATGGGTACTAGACAACTAATTGAAAAACATAAATAGATGTTTTTTTTTGTAAATACATAAAACTCATACACTTCATAAAACTCCGAAATAAATATTTGTAGATCATACAAATATTTGTTCCGACCCGGGATTTGATCCCGAGACCTCATGATCAGCAGTCGTACACGCCAACCGCGACACCAAGGAGGCAGGCAAAGTAAAATAAGTTTGTATAGATTAACATGTAGGCAGCAGCATCATCAACAATCTTTATTAGCCCACCGCATGTGCTTCAACTTAGATTAGACCTTTTGGTTTACTATACCTCACTTGTCAGAAAAGTTGGTGTCTGGTTTATGCCAGGTTTCCCTTCTCTCTGCAGTGCAGTTGTTCTACGTAGTTTCTTTTCTTAGTCGGCGTGAATAGAGGTGGTGATACTCAATGGTCTTAATCTATACTAATATATAAAGCTGAAGAGTTTATTTGTTTGTTTGAACACGCTAATCTCAAGAACCGCTGGTCCGATTTGAAAAATACTTTCAGTGCTAGATAGCCCATTTATCGAGGAAGGCTCTAGGCTATATGTCATTACGCTAAGACCTACAGGAGCGGAGCAATAATGAAGAATGTTACAAAAACAGGGAAAAATTATCACGCTACAGGCAATAGGAGACGCAAACGAGGTTGCGTGGGTCGGCTAGTTCACTATCAAATGAATAATGTAACGGTATTATATAAAAGTCTTAACATCTATGCACGCCAACTATGCAAAAATCCATCGATAAAGCTAGATCGGCATAGGTTCTAATAATCGTTAGATCGATTTATCATCCCCGAAACCTATTGCATACTAAATTTCATTAAAAACGTTGGAGCCATTTCCGAGATTCAGATTATATATTTACAAAAAATGCTTGTTTAAAGGCATTAGATGTAAAATTTAAACAATTATTAAAAAGATATAAGTTTAATATCAGTCGTTAATTTAAACTCTAGTTCTTGTATTATTTTTAAAATAAAGCTGTCAGAATTTACATTATTCTCTTTAGTACAGATATAAACTCTGATGAGAACCAAGTCCTAAGTGATAAAAACTTTTTAATTTCTTAAAGTTGTATATTTTGACATACACATAAACAACTTGTTAAGAGTTAAATTACTTCAGATCAACAGAGATTCTAAGCACAAGATATCAAATCGTTAACATTTTGAACGTAATTGTAAGCCCATTAAAATAATATTGAATGAAAACCAGGTAATTGTCGAAATACAAGTATTAGGGCCAGTTTTACCAGTTCATGATAAAATTTTAAATAGTTACCTTCCATATAACATTAGGTTACAGCTTAAGGTTATTGACATAGATTAAATATATAACTTTTTAGTGGGAAAAAATTCAATTCCCCAGAGGTAGTAAAAAATGCCTTTGAAGAGTTTGTTCCCTCCCGTCCAGATCAATAAACTTCCAATGCGTTGGCAAAGATGCTTCGATTGCATGGGTGATTATTTCGAATAACAGAAATAAAAAAGTTTGAAAAAAATAAGTACTTTCACTTATTGCATACAAAACCGCAATTTCATAGGTAAAGACCTATTATTTTCTGTGTAGTTGACTGATCTTCGTTGACACGGAAACGTGGAAATCGGCTAGAAGCACATCATCATCATATCTGTCACAATATTCGGCTTGTGACACCGAAATCTGTACTTAATCTGACAGATAAGTTGCGTCTCCGTAAGTGATGAAACTGGCCCTCAGAGACCCTAGCCTGGTCAAGTTTTTAAGCAGTAGCTTATACTCCCTAACTCATATTTGCGCCTATAATTAATTATTTGTTTACTTTATACAAATAATTAATTCATTTATTATTTGTATAAAGTATACATTTCCGCACTTAGTGTCGTGATTGGGCCCTTTTACGTGGGTTTGTCATCATCCTACTCCAACCATCGTAGATCATCATAGAAGCTCAGCAGCCTTTTTAGGTCCCTACATGCTTTCAGGAGTGATGTTGATCGAAGGATGTCAGTCCATTGATCTGCCACACTTGTTCTTTTGCCTCAATGCATCCTCTGCTCAAAGGACTATCTGTTGCGTCTATAGTGAATATGTGCTTGTTTAGGGGACAGTGCCCTGTCAGGATACCTGTGACCTCCCTGGGATCGTCTCTTTTTAGTCTAATCAGGTTGCGGGCTAGTCTGCACTGCACTTTTTGGGATGTCGGAATATATACTAAGATAGGCCCCATACAAGGTAGATGGGGCAGTACCGGATTTGTTGTCTTGTTATTGTGGAGAGCGCTGAGGCACCTTGTACGTCATCTTGATGATCATCTTAAACGTTTTACGTCTTTACTGAAGCTACAAATGAATATTAGTAAGCACCGTTGCCAGATTACTCAAATAAAAAAAAAACTTCAAACAATATGTCTTAATTTTTACTTAACAAATTAAGGTATATTGTTTGAATGTTGAATGTTAAAAGTCTTATTACTACAAATTATTAAGGTAGATAAAGTTTTTAAGACTGTAAACAAACTTAATTGTGTTATCTTTTCATAATTACGTAGTATGACTAAATGTTGTCTGCGAGTTTGACCTCGGTCTGTTAGTGGTAATCAGACAGCGTATTAGTTAGTATTCAAACTAACGCCACTTTTTAAGGTTATGATTTTTTTTCTATATTAGTAGTTACAGTGAGTTTGAAAGCGCTACGAAGTAAATAACCTAAGTTTCATTTTTATTTTCAAACCGTACTTTGTACCTTGTCTGAGTGCAATTAGCCAGTGAATCAGTCTGTGAATTATTTTTTACAGATGTAAATATTGTCAAAGTAAAAATAATGTTGCATAAAAAACTAGTTTAAACGTGTGTATCTCCAGTGCAAAAGACAACATTACAATTTATTAAATCAGTCTCATAAAAAATGTTCATTTATATTTCAATTAAATCTTTAAAAGATCCTATTATCAGAATACGTTTCGATTCCCCGGGTATCAGCTCAAGTCGTATAAACAATGTTCTTAAAGGCTTAACCTTCTCTATAAGGTTAAGAAGATTCCCGTTTATGTGGAAAAATAAAGCTTAACACACACATATACAAGTATTTTTTGAAGTTCCTTAACATATTCGAAAGATTTCTGTTCTTACGGGAATTTTCTTAAGAACATTGAAATGGAATAATGATATTTAAGCTAAGGTCTCATGATGCGAATGTTGGAGAAGGACAAATATTTAGTTATCTCTATGGGTTTTAATTAGTGTAAGTCGCGTGTGTTGCTGTGTATATATACAATACACATATATGCATGTACACAACATATAATTATGTATTCGGTTTGTCATTTGATTTGTGATAAGGCATGTGTGTGTGAAATTTCTGTTTCCAAACTTCATTTGAAATTTAAATTACCGTTATTTAATTAATCTCAGTTGTATAGCTTTGTTAACTATCATAATGATAAATTAACAGAAATTAAAAAAAAAATGGATTTCATAAGTTGAGGTAGATTCTGACTTTTTTATGTTATGAATCGTGGATGGACGAATACAATGTATTCATCAATTTCTATGTAAAATTAATATGATCTTATTATTTAAATCAAAAACAGAGAAACAATGTATTGAAGGCAAAGCATAACTTCAATAACATGGTACAATAATTTTCATTTAATATACGTGTCTACTAGTAATTTGCAGATCAAGGAGATCAAAATACGAAATAAATACCTCATTTTTGGAATATTTCAAAGGAGATTAATATTGACAGTATTATTGACCTAGCTTTTATCACTTATATTTTATAGCTCATATGTATAAAATGAAAAGAGTTCCAAAAGTTAGTCAACATCCCTATTGAGAAAAGTAAAGAAATAGTTATACCTAACATTGAACCCACCTAGAAAATAAAACATTACCAAAACAAATATCCACAAATTGCAAGCCTCCAAAATAGGGTGTTATAATCACCTAATAATTTCAAAGGTTGTCCTCGAAAGCCGAAAAGACGTAATATTTTATCAAAACAAATTCAACGATAAAAGCTCACGACCGAACGGTCGAGCTATGGGCCGTTCGGTTAATGGAACTAGAGCTTAACATTAAGTAAGCACGTACCTCTCTCCTATTATTTTAATGTGGCATTTTGTACTCGTGACAGAGATCAAAGCAGTGATTCTGCACACTCGTCTTTTGGAATTATGTGAGAAATTTTCGTTACAAACAATTTCATTTGCAATATTTTCTGTTCCATTAGTTTTAATCGGTTTAAGGGTTACACAATGGTCCTTCGAATTGAAATAAAACTTATTTTGAGCATTGTTTCCAGTTTATCGCTTTGAGTTTTATTTTTGTTTTGGAGTTTAATTGTGTTAAGGTTATGAGCATACAATTAGCGAGCTTCATTTTAATAAGGTTCTGTTTCGGGGCGGCTTTCTAAATTAAACTTTTGATTTAAATTCGAAATTATGATTTTGAATAAAGGATTTTCAAGGTCATCCTATTAAACAGCATGTCTTAGGACAATATTTCACTGACACTGTATTTCATACGATGTTAAATGACAAGTAAGTTCAGCAGTGACTTTAGTGACATTTCAAAACTATTGAAATATTTAAAATTTTAGATTTAGTTAAAGTTGGTGTGGAAATAGCGAAAATTTAGTATAACATAAATTCGAAAAAGGTCTGCTACAAAAGTGGGAATATATCCAATACTAAAATAAAACATTGTTAACCTTTGTTCAAAGTAAATTCTCTTTGTATTTTTGGTATATGGTCTACCATAAATCTAACACGCTTTAGCAATTGTATTATATCGATACACATACAACCTACGTATTGTTAAAAATAAAACAACTAACTGAATATTCGCGGAATGCTTAGGAGCTTAGCTTAGCTCACGTTGATTTTTTTAGTACTTTTACCGAAATCTGTAATGTATATATTGTATTATTCATTATCATTATCAGTATATTGCAGTCCACTACTCGACAATAGCCTCTCTTATTGCACGCTGCTCTGATCGAGTCATATCCTTCTCCTGTCAACTATTTTGCGCAAGTCGTCACTCCACCTGGCCTGGCGTCCTGCACTATGTTTGTCGAAACGTGATATTGTAGCAGTAGCAATTAAACCAGAATGTATTCCATGCCTTCTTACTGTTATGGGTCATGTCGATGTTGGTAACAGTGTTCATCCATCTTTCCTGTCGAGATTAACCTATCTGCAAAAGCAGCTCTTCACCGACCGAGGTAGTTTCCGCGGAGAAGGGATCGCGTCTGAATAGACTTTCACACTCCTTCAGTAGGTCTCTGGATTCCTCCGATAGTCCCGGTATGTAGGATTTTCGACAAGCTCTAGGTACGATACCAGAATGTACATATCTAATTAAAAAGTAGTCTTACGAAAGTATGATAAATTTTAAACGCAGAGTTTATTATTTTGTTTTGATTTTTTAGTACATTTCAAGTTAGATTTGGATTATTAAAAAATGCCACATCTATACAAAATTAATAACCAGGGGCACGATAGTCCCCCTTAAGTCGAGCAAGCAAAAAAAAAACGGCACGACCGTACCATCCTTTTCTCCAAGCAGTTCAAGCTATTTTCGAGCTTCATTGTGTATAAAGGGGATGTGGATAAAGAACTGAGTGGCGAGAGTTGACTGTTTTTGATGGCACATAATAGTAATTAACGATTTTTTTAATATTTTGCACTTCTAACACACAACGCCCTCTCGTCCAAAGCTAAGCAGAGCTTGTGTTATGGGTACTAGACAACTGATATTAATGCTTTTCTACTTTTTTTGTAAATTCATACATATCATATATGGAAACCATCCAACTCCGAAACAAATATTTGTAGATCATAAAAACGTGTGGTCCGACCCTGGAATCGAGCCAGTGACCTCAAATTCAAAATCATTTATTCAATTGAAACACTAAGGTCATTTATCGTATGGACGTAAGGACGTATCGCCTGATAGTAAGCGATTACCGCCGCCCACTTTCAACACCAGAGGCTTCACAAGTGCGTTCACGGTCTTTGGGGGATGGGGAGGGGAATGAGGAGGGGGATGAGTAGGGAGGATGAGAAGGGGTATGGGGCGTGGTTGGGATATGAGCCTCCGATATCCTCACTCACTCGGTGAAACACAGCGCAAGCACTATTTCACATTGGATTTCTGTGAGGCCGTGGTATCACTCCGACCGAGCCGGCCCACTCATGCCGAAGCGTGACTGTCTCACAGTAAAAGACTATGAATAAGATATAGCACCAGTTACATAAATTGATAGTATTTCCTTGGCGCTAGTTATTTAAATTGGCATTATTTCAATCGATAAGCTACTTACTCTTCCTTTGCCACAAGTTTATCCAATCACAGAAGCCTGACCTCAAAGCTAGTCAGTATGCCACTACTGGCAAATATCCTCCTAGATATTTCAAATCAAAATCATCATACTTAATTTAATAATATTTATACACCTTTATTAATTTATTGCCTTTGTTCTCATATTCAAATTGTCGAAACACACTAATACGTCTTAAATATGAACAAAAAACAACGGACGGTACAAACAAAACAAACAATATATTTTGTTACACACTGAAGTTTACACAAAGCATTATTAGTGTGTAAGTGGATTATTATTCTGGTCCTTTGTCAATATTCCCAAAACATAAATCAAACAAAAAACAGACATTATTAAAAAAAAGAAGAAAAGACGCAGCTCTCCAAGTACTCTAAATAAAGTAGAACAAACAAATACAAGGCTCCAAAACGTACCGTCGGACTTTAACGGTATCTTTTTACAACTTCACTCCAAACAGGGTACTGCGCGCAATTCCGAGTCGAATTAAATTTTAAAAAGTCCGATTGAATGCGGCTCTGGTGATGTTGGTGATTCTTGAGAGTTTGATTTTATTTCAATTGTAATAAGCACTTTTGTGTTTACGTGTTCTGTAATTAATCATGTGGAGTACTGGGCGCGCGATTCCGTGCAAAATTAACTCGAATGGTTCGATTGAAAAGAGCTCTGGTGGTGTCAGATGATTCTAAAGAGTGTGATTTCTTTAAACACTTCTATTGATATTTGATTTATGTTTATAAAATTTTTTTTATAAGTATCTATTTTTTATTATTTTAAAAATAGTGGCAGTAAAATGAAGTACCTTTTTTGGCAGTTTCAAATAGGGTATGATCACCTATGAGTCCTTGTTTAAAATAGATATCTAACGCAATAATATTACTAACTATAAGCATTATCAAAATAAAATGAATGTTAATATAAAAATACACTATAGTAAAGTATTTCTCTCGTACTAAATGTAACCAAACAAATGTACGACAACGATATGCAACACGACGAAACATGTCCTAGCAACTATGAAGATGGGACCACACTACTGTTACTACTTTAATTTTTAAAATAACTTATGACAATTCTAATGCTCCTTATTAAATAGTTACATATGGCTAAATCGTTTATTTCTTATTTTATGGTAATAAAATAAAAAAAGCATAATACAGTAAACGAATTGATTTCAGAGCAGATTTAAAATACGAGTAGATTGTCACCCTTGCGACTTTAATATTGAAAGAACGGCAGTAAAAAGTGCCATATATACGTATTTCACAAGAGCACATACATAAAGTATTAGACAAGAAAACATTATCTTCCAACACCAAACTTTGCGCTCTCACAAGAGAAAGAAGTTTCTTCAAAAGCTGCTTTAAAAAGTAAAAGGCAAACATGATTCGCGAATTTTCGCACGATATTAAACTTTTTACAATAACAAGGGACTTAAGTGTCGAACTTTAGCATCTCGATCTAAGAATACCCTTAATTAAAGCGTCTTAAATGCGTCAAGGGGAGCCCTTAAAATTTAAGTCCCCAATAATCATTTGAGAGAAACAAAAAAGTCGGCACAGAACATGCTTTGTCCTCTTTATACTGATAACAAGCCTCATTAGTGTGATGAAGAAAGAGCATTTTTTTTAAATTAAACACGTTGATGAGTTAGTTTCGTGACATGTAATTTTCTTTTGACGACAACGCTTTTGTGTGTTCGACAACTGTAGACAATGTTTGCAATAAAAATCCCTTGAAGAAATATTGTTTTTTTTTTTAATTGGATACTTAAAATGTAAATATTAACAATCTCTCTGTGTTCTGTACATAAAAGAGATTGATAATATAACAACAATAGTTCTATAAATTATATATAACTTAAAATATTTGACGTAAAATTAATAATACCGCTAGTTTTGTTGGTTTTATGCCTATAATAAATCTCCAGCAATATTACGGGCTTAAAAATTAATTGAGTTCAAATTTAATTTGATAATATTTATTTAGGTAACTAAGCAGAAACTAGTTTGTCTAATGGGAAACGTCTATCGTGTAGTTACAGATTCTTGGATGCAAAGAAAGCATTACTTGAAATTACAATTCCACTCTAAACCGAATAGTCAACTTCGTGGAAAATGGGAAACCATTTGAAAATATGAGCTTCGGCGTATCTTTACAATTATAATCATTATTTTGTTAACATTCTCTACTAGCTTTTGCCAATTCGCATAGATATGGATTGGTTTTCACGGTGTTTTTTAAGCTGATTTTACTTTTTTATTTATCAACCGATATAAATTGAACTTGTTTATTAAAACTTAGCATAAAACGCAAAAGAAAACTATATCCAAATGAGTAAAGCCGCTCCCGAGATTAGCACGTACAAACACACAGATAAACAGGCAAACAGACAAAAATCCAAAAAACCTGTTATTTTGAGTTCTGTTGCTTGAATAAAGAATGCCTTTTCTAGTTTTTCTTTAATATATTTTATGTACAAACATAGATCTCTTACAATTTTGTTAATCTATAGATCCAAAAAAAATGACTAAAATAAAGAATATAATATAGTTAAACTTAGGAATATTCAAATTAAAAGTAGACGTAGTAACTTTAGATGCATTTGAGTTAAATTGATAGTAATTATAAATGAAGATAGAGTATACCAAATGTGAGTGAAAGTGATTATTTATTTTAAGGAATTTAAATAACTTAATATACAATTTAGCTAAGGTTGTGACGAGTTCCGGTTATTTTCAGACTAGTCAATACAGTGAAATAAATATTATAGCAGCATACGGCACACCTAAGTGAATGCGTTAATTAACGTAAATAACTATTCTACTAAGTCTAAGTATAAATACTTAATTTTCTGTGTAAAATATTTTATGCCACTAGCGTTTTCCCTCGGCTCCGAGACACGCACACACACACACACACACACAACAAATTCACATATCCTAAACAAACATGCAAACAGAATGCAACAGCTCAGACGATAACGAATTCCATTTTCCCCTTACCCTATTAAACAGAATATTATCAAAGTAATTACGGTAAAAAATATAACAAAAAGTTAAATTCACGGAGGGTGGACGCAAAATGACTCAAAGTCACGTCACGCGTTACGGTGCGTTTATAACACGCCTTCCCACAAATTAGACTGAGTGCAAGTAATACATTTGGTACCCACTCCAACAAGTCAATGGCCACCTAATAATGAACTGAATTGAATTGCTGTTCGTTACAGTACCTGAAATATAAATTTTATTAGGATTTTTAAACTCTATAGAGAAGAGCGTATACCTATCAAAGTCTAACGGGTCAGGTTTGAAGGCTCTGACCATCGGGTGACTATCATAATATAAGACACTCAAAATTGCTCAATCACCTATCCGTGTGGTGAAGAACTAAGAATATAGGGTGTCACCCACCTCTACTCATCTAATTTGTCTCGTAAGAGACCACTTTGGGAGCAACCTATGCATGATAACATTACTGTAAATAAAAGGCAAATTTGAATAAAAACTATAGAGTCGTCTTGCTATCCTGTAACAATAGGCAGAAAATTCAGCCATTAGGAATAAAACTTTACTTTATAATCAACTTCAGTAGTAAATTTTAATAAACATTGAAATAAAAAATCATATTTTAGTTATGGTTTATTTTAATATGAACTCAAAGTTTTCAATATAGTCCAATAAATACCTCCATCTTGTTATTTAAACTGTAACACAAGAACGCTTTCAAAACAACTCTTTAATTTCCTTTTTGGTTGTTTCAGGTTACTGAAAAGGCGAGGGGGACATGGAGACCGTCGTCCAATATTTACTCTTAGCTTTGGCTCTGACTTCAGTGCAAATATCCTACACTGAAAGCCGTCTAAATGAAAAACGCAGGGATAAAACTGAAAGAAGGTACCATGGAACACAAGTAAAAGATAACATATGCGAGATAACGAACAGGGAATCCAAAGTACACTGCTACTGTGAAAGTACAGAAGTCAAGACAGCCACTAAAGCTGATTGCTGGGTTTTCAATGGTGGTATTGATGAAAGTGATCCGATATGGTCCACTTTTAACTCACAACCTTACTTAGAACGACTTACATTCAACGTGAGATCCGATGGAGCTCTCAAGTTTATTCCCTTCAAAGTAATCCATCGAATGAAACGATTACAAAAACTGTATATCCACTACGCTACACTCAACAAAATCGAGAAACGAACGTTTTCCAACATAACCACACTGAAAGAAATAACGCTGATGAACAACAAAATAACTGAATTGGACTTCTCATCGTTCGCGAATCTCCCGTCGCTCGTAAACTTAACTATAAAAGAGAATAAAGTAACAGAAGTGCAAAGGGACGTGTTCGTCGATTTACCAAGTCTCAAATATCTGGATTTATCTTCAAATAATATTAATCTTGCCCATGATGGTTGTTTTGAACATCTGTCCATATTAAATGATCTTATATTGGAATCTAATTCAATAACAATTTTGACTAAAGACACGTTTAGGGGCTTAGCTAATCTTACGAGATTAAATTTGCGATCCAACAAGTTATCGATGTTGGGCGCTTTGACTTTTACGGAACTCTGGAATCTAAATGAGCTACTTTTGGATAATAATATATTGACATTTGTTTCTGAAAGAGCTTTTGATGGGCTTGCTTTACTACAGAAACTGTCTATGACGGGGAATCAATTGAAAGCAATTAACGAAGGACTATTAGAAGGTGTGCGTGGACTTGAGTTATTGGATCTGAGAAATAATGAGATAGAACATTTTACATACGAAACAGTGAAGCCGATATTAGAAAATTTGAAAATGAAAAATTCAGTCTTATATCTGAGCGGTAAGTTATTTCGTTGATTTATATATTTTTGTTTAGTCATAGATATTCCAATAGTAAAATTTGAAATATTCCAAAACTCTCTTAGGGAATTTATTTCAATCGTATGGTCGAGTACTACCCTATTATTTTAGACCCTCTATTATTTTATTCGATTTCAAACCACCATCCTTTGTAATCACGAAAAATAATACTCATCATAAACTATGTATTTATACAATAACGAGAATTTCTTGTTTGGTTCCATCACTGTCAAAATTACAATGGTATTATTTGGCCATTATAATGATATTACGCGATCCATTTTTCCTGACAACATGTTATTTTCGAACAAATAGCGCGCAACACTCACTCACATATAACTCTTGGGAAGTTAAATTCGAATATTTTGTCCAAACAATGGGGAATTCCCTCTTGTATTTAATCCCCTACTAAAGCACCCTTCACATTAAGGACAATTAATGAATGTAACAGCTCCCTTTATCGAATCAGCAATGGTAATATACTTCGTTTTACAATGCCGTATTTTTATTGAACAAAGAGAGGTCCAAGGTTCTTAATTTAATTAAATATTGCCACGTGTTTTTGTCAATGTCTTTCTTTTTTTACTATTTATTAAATAAAGTTTTAAATTATATTTTAATAACTCAGAACTCAATAATGCATGTAAAAATAATTCATTAAATCATCATTAAATCATTCCATGCCAGCATTATCCTGCCTCAAATTTAAAAACTAGTAGGTACATTGATGGTACATAATTTACTTTAGCTAAACTGTATATTACGTTATTTAAATTAATTAAAATGAACAACCACTTTTATTCATATTTGGTATAAACTATCTCCATTTATAATTACTATCAATTTAACTCAAATGCATCTAAAGTTAGATAACATACACTAAAATTTTACTTTTATTATAACAAAATTAGGTTGGAATATATAAGATAACTCTTCCTACAACGAATCTAAGCAGCGCCTGTACGACGATGACGTTCTCTGGAACTTAGATAAATACATGTATACTAGCTATTTCAGTAAATACCTACGTAGATCTTATAGTAAAGAATAATTTGATAAACATTTGTACTGGGTGTAAATTGATACTATGCGCTTTGAATAATCTACTACAGTATTACTTGGCATATGCCGTCATTCTCAGGTAGATGTTTCAATATATTCACCAGAAAACTTTACTCACTCGTGACAAAAATATAACTTATACTTATACGAGCATAAAACTACAATCCAACAATTGTGTGATTATATCTTTCCAAGCCAGAGTATACATATTTTCTTTAATAGAATTGTATTTTTGGGCAGAAAAGTTTAAGGCAGTACTTGAATAATTCATTCCTATAACGTATTCGCTACAATACACTTTTATATTTCTTACTATGGTATAGGCTCTTTAGGATACTAATTATTACATTAAAGTTGTAAATAATTATTTATATTTTATTTGCCTTTTAGGTAATAAACTGATCTGCGACTGCCGTCTATCTTGGATGAAAGTTTTACATAACGAAACAAATAGTGAACCTTTGAAGTTGGCTTTAGATGACGTCACTTGTTCTCTCAATGGCGATGGCGGTAGCGGCGGCGGTCAAAACGACGTGACTCCATCCAAATCTGATGAACTATACGAAATAGAAACTCCTAAAAGTGTTAAAGATTTCGTTGAAGATGATTTGTATGATGATGCAATACCATTAAGACCCGAGCCTACTGTTCAGCCTGTGGTATCACATAAACTAGCTGTTGTTATTAGTTTACCGATAGAAACATTACCATGCCCGCGAGAGCTGCGTAATGGCGAGGATTCTCTAATGCTTTCATCGAAAGACGAAAATTTTTGGCATATTAATAAGACATTTCGTGTCTTTTCTAGTTTACCGTTAGTTATAATATTGACATTAATAAGTTTATTTTAAAATTAATAAAAGTAAAACTTGTGTGATGCTTGTGTTCTGTTAGTGCTGAGTAAAAGATGAATTCAAGACAATATTGTACGCATTAATAATTACGTTTTTATAATTAATAATGTGAGAATCTTGCTGTTTAAAGATATATTATTATGTGTGTATGATAATGTTTGTATTTTTGCTCCTATGCTTCATTTTTAGACTCTAAGAGAAAAGACTGGTATAGATATTTAATAAATTATTTCTTAGTAAGTGTAATTTAAAAGCTCGTATTATATTTGAAATTGTGAAATATTTTAGTAAATGTCCAGTTACAAAGTATTCTCTGCAGAGAGACTGTATTCTTTATTATTATTATTTTATACTTTTTGTACATATTTTTTTTAAATTGCAAAGTGTAATAGCCATTGAAATATTTATTTCCGAACCAGAATAAACTGAATATTTTACATACTCCTATGAAATAGTACTAAAACTAGAATTAATAATGTGATGTAGCTAAAATTGTTGGTAAAGAAATTCAAGAATCGTAATTTTCTTTTTATTTAAAAACTTGCTTCAACCACCTATGCTGTATAAATAATCACTAGAATATTTCTATTTGTGTAGAAGATATACAATACCAAGCAACCTTTTTTGAAGAAACAAAAATATGAAACAAATATAAACGAACCGATCTTTTGGCCCAGACGAAGGGCAATTTTCTATTAGTCCAAGAATTAAAACAATTTAAAAACAGATAGAGGCAGCTAGGCTCATTCTTAATGTACTCTCAAGTGTAATAAAAGCCTAAAATACCATTTTGTATAATTGTATGTGTCTACGCCTGTAATAAATGTTTTTGACTTAGAACTAAACATCAGAAATAATGTATTATAGTAATATTAGGTGATGTAAATAATTATATTAAGGATTTGGCTATTGTATTTAATAAGATATTAATAAAACTTGAGAATGCTGCATATTTTTTCTTTCCCTTTATTCTAATCCAGATCCTGGATGACATGGTATTTTTTTTTTGTAAATTTTCTCATAATGAATCTTGAATAGATCAATTTATCGCCACTGAAACCCCTGCATGCTAAATTTTATAAAAATGGTTTTGGCCGTTTTCGAGATCTACCTGTCTGTCCGTTACGCTTTCCCGGCTAAATTACTACACTGATTTCAATGAAATTTGGCATAGAGATACTTTGATTCTTGAGGAAAGACATATGCTATTATTTACTGCGATAACCAAAATACACGCAGGCGGAACTTCGGGCAAGAGCTAGTTTTATATTTAGTATTTCCTTTGACTACAAATTGGAGAAATTCCTTTGTGTAGAACGTATTCTTAAATTAAAATTACGTTTTTTGAAGTTGATTCCCGCGCGGAGCTTCCTTTTTTAATTTGGAAAATTTAAAAAAATATTTAAACGGCGGACACAAAAGACACCCGGACATTATATCAATTAGAGTCGTAAACGTTCAGAAATGTATAAATTGTTAATTTTAACGAGACTGAATGGGATTGAGGTCACCGGTGGGTAGATTTTTTAGTTAAATTTAAATAAATAATTTACAGGTATAAATAAAGATAAGTATAATAATTTCCCAAACTAATTGCTAGATGCGAGAAGCTCATGACCTCATCCAGTGGCGTGCAAATGGAGAGACCTAGGTTCAGCAATGGATTGCGATAAGCTGATGATAATGATAAATTACTGGCTGTACGGTCACGATGATACAATACGTTGAAATAGTAAATGTATGGTCAGCTATTGTAAGCTAATTCAAATGCTAATGCAGCTATTGTAAGAAAATCAGAAGGTTGCGTGTTCAAATCACGTTGGGGTCACCCCACTTTAGCTAGTGTTATAGCTACTGTTTACTTAACTTGTATATGCCACTGCTATATTTTCTCTTTATATATTTGTCACTTTGCAATATTTAATAAAAGAGTTCCATTTAAGTATACCGGATATATTTCGCGTGTTCTTCAATAAACGTACATTGCGTATAGGAGTGGACTGCCTGATATCAGTGGTGCCGACTAACCGAGGGCCCTAAGAAGCCCTAGGCGCGACATGTTACATTAGCTAACAATTTCGACGTATTGCATCATCGCGACACCACCCTGGTAAGTATAAATTGGAACTGAAATTAAAAATAAGAAACCTTGTAAGTTTTTTATGTAATGTTAATATTACTTTACCTATTTTAAAATATGTTTACTTCGTAAATACTTACCTTAATTATCAATTAAGCCCTGACTATATGAGTCTACCATAGTGACTCTGCCTGATGGAAAGCATGAGCAGAATCCAAGAGTTGTTGTCCCCATACTCATTGCGAATGCAGACAATGCAACATGGTGACACACTATTGCGGCCTATTGTAGAGAGATGCTTCTGTATTATTGGGCCTCCGGTCTCGCACTCACCAACGAAACACTCATTTAAGGATGATCTTCTGTGAGAGTGTGAAATCGTGCTGAAATCAGTGTGGCTCAATTATATCGAAATTTTAAAAGCAAAGGCATTTCAAGTTTCTACAAAAGAAAGTGAACAATGAAACGAGAATTAGTAAATTTTCATATTTAATTTTATAACAGAAATTAAAAGGAGCCCAAATTATTAATAATCCCACTATATCTATTATTATATATAATTCTTCTGTCACGTTGTTACAAAATTGGAAGCTATCTAACTAATTTTCCTAAATACCTGGATGGGTAATCGCTGGTGGCGTTATACCATGAGCGTTTCCGTGATTTGGGGGTCACGTTAAGCCGTCAGTCTCGGTTATTATCCTAGGATAACAGTCGTGAAGCATAGTTAGAGGCCTTTGGGCGGCTTAAAACATCCAACGGCAAGATTAAGTAGCCACAACGTAGACTTGCCAGTCCCCAACCCGCACTCGGTCAGCGTGGGGACGTATGACCTTAATTCTCTCCTGAGAGGAGACCCGAGCCCAGCAGTGGGACAGTATGGGTTGTTGATGATTACAAATCAGTGGGTTTACACAAATTTAAATTAATCTGTCCTCTTGCTGACTTGGCTGTGACTGACGATCACAGTAGTTTTTTATACGGAACCTTAACAGCGGGTGAGCATTAACAGGTTTTAGGTCCGGTAACGGGAGTCATCGTTAAGTCCCACAAGCTTACGGCCCAGGTCCACTACAAATCTTGAAGTATCGGCAGTCCAGCTCTCCATGGACTCCACCGCCACAGGAATGAAATGCTGCTATATGGCCACATTTTTTTGGTTCTTCCCGTAACAAGCGTCCTTCACGACGGGGAGTGAACGGTGCGACTCAGATATCTGACAGCAACCATGCAAGTACAAGTGGCGTCACAGACTGAGCACTTGCCGTTTATTTAGTTAAAGTTTATTACTTTCTAGCTTAACCCTGTGGTGTTACCAGCGGTACGACAATAACCGCGGGCAATGACGCGAGGCAAAGCTAGTAGCCTAAGTTACTCCTTAGATCATCAGCTATCTGCCAGTGAAAGTCCCATCAAAATGGGTCCAGCCGGCAGATAGACAGACCGACAGACAGACAAAATTAAAAAAAAAATATTTCGGTACATGTATCGTGTTTACATATATATGCATTTATTAAATAACAGTTATTTTAATGTTACAAACAGATATTCCAATTTCATTTATTTGTATAGATTACAAATAAAGTTTATCGGTGGCGCAGTGGTAGCGTACGCGACTGCTGTTCTTGAGGTCTCGGGTTCGATTCCCGGGTCGGACCAAATGTTTGTATGATCTGCAAATATTTGTTTCGGAGTTTAGGTGTTTTCTATGTATAATATGTATGTATTTACAAAAAAAAAGTATATAAGTATTCGTATCAGTTGTCTGGCACCCATAATACAAGCTCTGCTTAGTTTGGGACTAGATGGCGTTGTGTGTTAGATGTCCGAAATATTTATTATTATTATCTATATATATATATATAAATAAATCGCTAAAATTTATGTACGCGCATAACTTCCGATCGGGTGCACCAAATTAAATAAATCTTTTTTCACGTGTTCGTTATTGTTAGGACAAGGTTTGTGTAAAAGAAAAATTTAAAGATAACGGGAAAAGTATTTTTTTTGTCTTGTGGGAAGTTGAAACAGATATGCAAATATGGCGGTACGAAGTTCGCCGGGTCAGTTACTTTGTTATATAGGGGTCTGCCAAAATGACTACTCTGCCTGATGGAAAACATAAGCTAAACCCCCAAGAGTAGTGGGCACCATACTCATTACGCCTGCAGACAATGCAAGAATGGAGCATGGTGACTCACGCTATGGCGAACTATTGAGGGTAGTGCCGTAGTAAGATCGGAAGGTCGAGTAAGCCCGTTCATGCTAAAAACAGCTTGTCTCTGCTATTTTCATACTTTAGGAACCCCAATGTAAAATACTAATAACCGTTAAACATGAACTCAATAATAGCAATCTGTGATTTGTTTCTACGAAATAAAACACCATGAAATGAAGGTGATTCCCACAGGGCGCCTTGGGCTATTCCAACAAAATTGTTTACCTTTAAAAACAACAGCATCCCTTTCTGTTGTAATACACAATATCTACATTCGAGAGCAACGAATCTGAGTTAAACATTGAACTACCTTTAAAAGGCAAATTAACAGAACAACATTATAATTAACTATATGGAGTAACTAGCAGCTCTGAACATATTTAGGAACAGCTGAACCCCGCAGTGTTATCAGTGGCTATTGTTGTATCAGACAGATAGACTAAAAAAAATTAACTACATTTTTGGTATATGTAGCGTGTATACATACATATGCATTTAGTAAGAAATTATTTTAATACTACAAACAGACACTCCAATTTTATTTATTTGTATAGATGAGCTCGGAAGATAAACGAGATAATGTGACCTAAAAGAGTTTCCTAGTTGAAAAATAATAGATTGTATTTTGCGACTTTATAAAAAAGATCGTGGATGCTAAACAGCGAAAGAAACTTGCTTTGACGTATTTATAGTTCTTAAAATGTAGCTTGATTCCTGTGATAGATGGCTTCAAAACCGACAAAGTAATTGTGAATAAGTGATTTCATTTTGTATCATCTATATTTCCATTCTTTACGTTTCAGTTTTATCAAAATGAAGTACAATTCACAGTTCAGTTCTTATTTAGTGACACGTCTTATAGCCTATAACCAGCGAACGATGAAGACGCTTCTAACGACACCTCACCTCATTTGTCCAGTTCTAATAAGTAGTTAAGGAGCTATGAGGGAGCAGATAAACACACGGAGATTGTTCTGAAGAGCTCTTCCAACTGGTCCCACCCTCCCCGTTCCTCTACAGAACAACACGTGCCGGCCTTGGAAGACACCGTTGCAGAGTAATAGACATTCGATCTCGTATTCATCGCTTCGGTTCCTCCTTTCTGTGCCGAGCGGTCAAAACCTGGAACTCACTTCCAGCGCACGTGTTTCCCTCCCGCTATGATCCCGGGTCCTTTAAGCGTGGCGTAAAAAAGCATCTCACTCGGCGGCCATAGTGTGGGTCACCATGCTGCAATGTCCTTATTCGCATTGAGGAAGGTGACCACCACTCTTGGAATCTGCTCATGCTTTCCATCAGGTAGAGCAGAGTCATGTTGGTGCAGCTAAAATATATATCTAAAAAAAAAACATACATACATACATAGCCTGTCAAAATTATAAACCTCCTTTGGTTTTTGTAAAAGTACGCTTAGATGACAGTTAGTAATGATTAGTTCTAAATTGACACTAGTGACAGCTGTCACAGAAATCAAGATAAAAATGCCTACGGACCTGTTTGACTACTGACTTGAATTTTTGTTCCTTTTTCTCCGAGTGGGTGAGGTAACCAGAGACAACCACTTCCTGATTTAGGGTAATCACTGTCCTATAAGGACTCAAAGGTGGTACATGAAGCTGTTGAGTTCCAAAAAACCTTGAGGACCTAAAGTCACTAACCGTCAGATGAATCACCTGAATGTTTGTCACGTATTCCATAAAATCAGCACAATCCACGTGTATGCTGACAATAAGAACGTTTATTAATCTGTATGTAAAAGGAAAAACATTTTTACTACTTTTACTTAATAATTACTCAATTTTCTGTTAAACGTGGTGTATTTTAAGAATCTGAGATTCTCAGATATCTTTGTGCTAGTGATTCTTGTTTATATTACAATTGTCAAATGATTAAAAGTTGTAGTAAGAAATAGGAATGAGAGAATGTTTGTTTTATGGCATATATGTAGGACATGAAGATATTAATAAAGATAAATATGGTGTCACTTAAGAGTCTATTTCAGGGTTCAATTAAACCAATTTAGAATAAAGTGTCCTGTTCTACCGCGACGGTTTCAGACGTCATCGTTGACTGGAGAACTAACTTCTGATTCCACTGTCTACAAGACCTTTAATTATGTAATTGCGTGTTTGTTGTGATGTAATTATTTTATTCTGTTATAAAAATAGTGAAGTTATGTAATATGTAAGAACCTTCATAAATAATACTTCAGTAACATAATTCATCATAATATTAAATTCAACGTAATGATTGTACAGAGCTGGTCTTAAAGTGTAGTTCCTGTTAAAATTCAATTTCACGTTTCAACGCCACTATAGTCTCTCGACGCTATATTATTCTATGAATTCAAAAGGAGCAAAATAACTCAATTTATTTGTAAGCTTGGAACACTAAGCTTATCAACAACCTATACAATAAACAAACATTCAACAACCTTTTTTTTTAATTTAACCAACATTTATAAATATATTACCTTTACTATTTACCATTATCTTTATCATCTTCCTGGCCTTTATAATTCCCAAGATTATTTGAGGTCAGCTACTAGTTCAATCGGTTTTATCTAAATATCAGTTTTTCCACAAAGCGCCAGGCATCGGACCTCTGCAACGCTGAGGTTGAACTGAATTCGAAGATTGAACTATTTGCCAGTATATTTGAGGGCACTGATTTCCCAATAACGATAGGTGTTTATGACAACCGGGACCGTCAACTTAACGTATGAAGTCTATGAAGTAGCTTTTTCCCGACAATCATAGTATCTACATGCCAAATTTCATTGAAATCGGTGCAGCGGTTTAGCCGTGAAAGCGTGATAGACATACAGAATTACCTACTTTCGAATTAAAAATATTAGTATGGATTTATATGTAAGACTAAGGCAGGCCTCTGTCCATCCAAGGACTGCTAATGGAATTGTCCTATCAACAAAGAAAAAAAAGAATTAGTACTAATACAACTGAAACAAAAGACAGCAATTTTTTTTCTATTTATAATACTAATGAATAAAAAATTAATATCACGCCATCTAAAACAAAACACAAGAGGACCATTGAAAACATGTCAGTCAACCGGGGATGGAGTTTCATCAGAGGAGATACCTTACGCGTGTCTCAAGATTATTGTATTGGCCTCTTATCTGTATCACTCGTATAAGTTTCTTAGAATAGCTGCTGGATGGGTCCTTTAAATCACTCGATATAAAGACGACGTAAATATATATAAAGGGCTCATGTAAAATGCATGCATGCCCTGAGATTAGTTTATATTCTTTTTTAAGGCGGGCCAAAAAAATATAACTTTATGTCCTACTCAACAAGTCAAAGGACGAGGCATTATATTGTATTTATTTGTCTGCTAATATTACCAACAATAATAGTTTAAATTCCCAGATTTAAACAACATTGCATTAAAAAGTTAATTTAGTTTTTAGATAAGCTGTCGAAGACGGCGATTTTGAAATAAAATTAAAATCGTTCGTTACAAGATTCTTGACCCGTCAATCGAAATGTTTGTCTTCTACTAAATACATTAGTAAACTAATTCATAAATTTTGATTCACATGTTTTATCATTTTTTTCTATGGAATGTTTGTGATAAAATTATGTAAAACACTTTCGGCAATCTGACATACAACGCCATCTAGTTTCCAGAATAAGTAAACTTTAAGTAAGTAGTATGTGTGTATGTACTATATAGTATGTATGTTTCGTGCTTAGAATACGTAGTAATGCGTTTCCTTATTGCAGTTGTAACAATATTGTCAGCAGCATTAAAATTATTTTATCACGTCGCTGAAAATGTGATCAGATCATAAAAATAGTTAGGATAATTTACTAAAGAAACGGTATAACTCTCATAACCATTTATTACATGTTGCCAGCATTACAGAATCTCTCAATCTCTTTTTAACAAACGTTAAAAACGGATTCTACAACCAGCCGTGTAAGATAGATATGTAGATTTACCTCATTTTTGTACAGTACGACGCCTTTGAAGTAAACTTCACTTAAAATTTTGTATGGCCCTCAAAATCTATTTGCATCGTAAAAGCTATTGAGTTAATTTAAGCTGTCTTTGTCAAGATGGAAGTGTTTCTCTTTTTAAAATCTCCAAAGCGTCTATTCTCTTGTACCTATTGACTAATATTTTATTTTAACCATGTACCGTTAACATGTACGTAAGCGTTGAATTGACATAATGATTACATTACCATTTGTAGAAAAGAAAGAAACATATATAACATAACATACAACATAGCTATCAGTAGGTGGTATGTCGGACTCGAACTGACTCAAAACCGCACCGCACTACTAGGGTAACAAGTTGCACCCTAGAAAGGAAAACCCTATAATCCCGACATCCTTCGAGCCACCGTTGATGTTACCGTTGCTGACCCCTAAGGGGCGCGCGCTTATAGAGGTCGAAGATCGTTTCCCGTTAATAGATTATGATTTGTTTATACAAAAAGCTACATATGTGATTTTCGAGCGTGATTTTACAGCACTAAATTGTCATTATAAGTTTCATTTGAAATACAGCACTCCTATATCAAAAGGTATAAGAGGGACACTACTTACCCTGCCTCTACTTACACTCTCTTGACAAATTAAACAAGTTGAATGACTCAAAATTTGACAAATCCGATTTAGTGTCTGTCTCCGAAGCTATCATTCGGCTGGTAGAGTTAGTATTTGAAAAGTTTAAGACAAGCAAAATTGTTTGTACTAATAAAATTTGGCCATTCAGAATATTGTAGTTAGTAGTTTTTTTTATAATATTAGAAGAGTCATGCTCTGGCTAATATGAACAATTTTAACTGGAAAGAGACCGCGTAACAATAGAAAAACTTGTAAATTAAACGATGCTTTAGTTGCTTTTAACGACTGAATGACATCCAATACCTAAATGAAGATGGTCTTTATGTGTACAGGCAATTTGTTTACTCATTGTATTCATTCCAATACCAAAAAGAATATTACTAAGTTCAAAGTTACAGTGGTCGTATCCTGCAGATAGCTAGCTCTTGAGGTTTTATCCCTAATTATCACAACTAATAATCTTTGGTTTACTGGTAATACACTAGAGTAAAGTTCTTACCTTAAAAAACGGTAACGAAAAAAGCTGTACTAGAAACCTTAATTCGTTTCTTTTTTTAGTGAGGGAAACAGAGAAACTCTTAATTATAAGATATACTGCTTTTGTACATTTTAATCCTTTCTATCTTTTCACGTTTTTACTTCAAAAAGGCCTCTTGCTTTTAATATTTTATACAATCTTTACTGTAGGGTCATTTTTTTAGGTTCTTTATCCATGTAATTTTAATTTAAACCTAAATATAATCGTTAACCTTAACAAGTTTTTTTTCAGAGAATATTGCAACATCTACTTTCGTAATGAAAGGACGAAGCTGTTTAGTACAATCTTAAGCCAGCCAAGGTATCACCGGTAATCCTTTAAACGAGATAGACACGCGAAAAAACAGTTTTGTTCTTTTAAGTAACAATGCTAAGCAAAAGTGCAAAAAATATAGCCAAAGCTTTTGTGCCTTAAAAAATTCCAAGGTAACAAGTACGGAGGATTTCACTTCGTACGGATACATCTTTTATAGATACTACCATAGGTTTCACAAAAATTCTCTCTTTTGAGGTTTTGTTCACAGTGTATGTAAGAAGAGGGCTTGAGTACGAAAAGTGAATGTTAATTTTTTAAAATAAATGAATGCACTAAACTGTATTCAGTACAAATATTTTTCAAGTAAAGATTTTCGTGGCACACGTTTGTATTGAACGCATTTTTAAATGCCTGAAAATTTACGTAAGTGAACAGGCGACAAAACGGAGGTGTTACATTTTTTAAAGTTTAAAATATTTTCATTTTCGTACTTTTACAAAAAAAAAAACTTCTAAAATGTTGTCAGTAGTTAATCATGAAATATTTATTAAATGCATGATCACAGTATATAAATATTTGCAAGCTGACTCACACATTTTCGTCTGGGTCTCTTTTCGATCATGTTTGGTCCCTATTTGTCTAAGCATGGTATTAACTGTCCTCACCAGCAAAGCACACATTTATAAATTACGTACAATTCCATTAGATAATTTTGGGGTTTTATTGTGAGCAACAACGTAACACGTGAATTATTTATAACTAGATATATGAATATTTCTTATGTGTTCTTCATTTGCCGCCAAAAAGTGATAAGATTCCGAGAATCAATAGTACATACGCACTCCGTGATTCTCATCTTAGCGGATGTTAATGCTTCGCCGCGTGATGGGCGCCATTTACCGTTATTACACCTTCTTTTGGTGAATACCTCTATCACCTAAATAATGAGTGCCTAAATAACTTATTTGTCGAGTCCCCTCTTTTTGAATATGTTGCGTGTGTTAAGTGCTCTCTTGACTCGGATTTGAGGGGATTAAATTCCATTTAGAAGTCAACATTTGGCCCAACATATTATTTGTACGTGAATTTTTATTTCCATTGCTGGATTTTACCGGTTTTGATATAAATGTTTTTGATGGAAAACCATTTCAGCGATCGTTTTATGAAATATTAAGACCATGTGAGTGATATCAAATTGATATTTGAAATATAAATATATTTCTCTCTTGCGTTTTTTGAGTTTGCTAGCAGCTATTCAAAGCTTTATAAAAACTTATACGATATGAGAATGAATATGAAAACGTGTATTTTAGAGAAATGTAGAAATATGCAGTAACATTCTTTAACCGCACAAATTTCCGCAACTACATAATTAAAAACTTCTTAATTGTATATGTCTTTTTTGGCATGAATTTTATTAAATTGAACAATAACCATGTGAAAATGCAATTATATTATTATTTTCAATATTTTTTGATAAATTAAAGTTTATTACCGTATTTAATCCTCAACATATACGCTATTGGAAAACTAAAGACTCTATAACACAATAGATACTGCCTCTAAGTTACAAAAAACTCATCAAAATAATCTAATAACTTCCAATTCGAAAAATGATCCACAATATGAATTGAAGTATTCTATGTAATAAAACTCCAATCAAATGAAATTGCGTGATCGAAATTGCAACTAAAAGCATTCGCTTTTAGTATCAATTAAACATCAATGATTTAATGGTAGTGATTCTGAATTCAGTGCGATTAATATTCCACCGTACGTTCACCGGGCTATTTGAAGTCCTCTATTCAGTAAGACGGACATTTAAACGACTTCCAGCGGTCCAAGTTATGTAGGGTCAAGCTTACTTTATTATTATTTGTATAACTTATTAGATTTGCATCCCTTGAAATGCTTAGTGTAAGAGTTACAGCATAGAACTGAACGATATAGTAAACGTTTTTGGCAATATTTAAATCAATATTCTAGATAGATGGGGAGACTGTGTATCATAAGATATAAACATATATGTCTGAACACATGTTTACGTTTCTCATCACACAATTATTTGTCAAGGATGGGATTGGCAAACGAATCAACATCATCATCCATCCACTCCTTAGAGAATTTATAATAATGGATAGGTATCAATCTCTACAAGGTTCTAGTACTTGGATGGCCGGTACATTTTTATTTTCATTGATTTATTGCCCAAAATCCCGCTGCATACTAGATTTCATGAAAATCAGATTCATCAGATCATTTTAGAGATTCAGATTACATATACATATATACAAAAAATGCTCGTTTAGAGGTATTTAATTACTACTCAGCTAATAAAAAATTACAGCAGCCTAATGACGACTAGACCAATTCATATTTCATATTTTTCAGAAACTTTAATGGAGCATACGGATTTATTATTCAAAATTGAATTAGCCTTTCTCCAGACTTTCACATAAACCACAACTGGCCCCGCTTCGCTTCAATTATAAAACTTGTTCTGACCCAATGATCTCTGAACGATAAATACCAAACATCCCGAAATTAACATTTTCTTAATTATGATACTAGTATTGCTACTATTTACAAGATGATCATTCCTATAAAAAATAAAAGAAAAGTTTCATGCCAAAGACACAATTCATGATGTATAAATGCTTAATACTTAGCCCGCAGGCAAAGAATAATAAATGATGCAGTAGAACAAGAAGGAAAATTGTCAACAGCGATCCTCAATAAACTAAATTGCTGTGCAATTATTGTACTACCACTATTGACGTAATTGTCTACCATTAAAACTACGGACTTGTAAATTGTGTGGAATAAGGCAGCGCTTATTTAATAGACTAAATGAATGTGAACTGGGAAATATTATTTTGTGCGGTATTGTTTTTCACTGACATTTTAAAAGAAATAATTTAATGAATCAGATAATACAGACTTGCTTTTACATCATTCGCGCGAGTTAATTCAGATTGCATGTTATACTTGCATGATACGTTATAATAAATGTCTTTTCTTTCTTCTTTTAATATGATTTATGCACTTTTAAAAGTAATATTTCTCTTCAATGTAGAGAGACGACAAGTATATGCAAGCACTAGGCAATTTTTTTTTAATGTACCCACACAGTATTGAGTGACAAATTGCAAATTCATTTTAAATAAATGTAACAAGTTTAATTGCTCTGTTCATTTTCTGACAGTAGATTTACTAATTAGGTATTTAATAATATTTAAGTAAGTCGCCACTCCTATTCAGATATACCCCTGTAGATGTCGTAAAAGGCGACTAAAGAACAAGCAACACAGGGCAACATAACTACGAAGAAATGGAAAAGTTGAAACAAACCTTACACCAACCCATCTAAACAACGTGGTTTTTATTCCAAAACCTCTTTTCTTAGAAGAGGCCTATCTATCTACTGCCGTTGACTGTTAACGACTGTTAATAATGGTACCTACCAAAAGCTTATTGCTACAATTATTTATCAAAATTATGTAACATGAACTAGTGCAAATTCCTACCTACCCAATTACACTACCTTACTAAATAAGGGTGTAATTGGGTAGGTAGGTATTTGCACTAGTTCATGTTACAAATAATGATAAATAATTTTAGTAAATACCTTGGAAGAGGTGTCATTAATCCTTATAGAATACCTATGTTACATAATTCTTTCATTGCTTTTGATCATGATTTAGAGGTTGAATAAATACATACTTTCAAACATCTGACACACAACGCCAACTAGTCTCAAACTAGACAGAGCTTGTATTATGGGTAATAGACAACTGATATAAATCCATATATACTTTTTTTCTTTTTGTAAATACATAAATATTAAATATAGAAAACACCCAAACTCCGAAACAAATATTTACAGATCATACAAACATTTGCTCTGACCCGGGAATCGAACACGAGACCTCATGCAGAGTAGTCGCGTACGCTGCCACTGCGCAAACGAGGCTGTATTAGGTGATACGTCTTCTCATTTGTCTCCAATGTCATAAAAAAGAGAAAAATATTTTTTCTTTATATATTGAACGCTTGTTGCAACTTCAACAAAAAAAGTGATAAAACGAGTGGATTCAGAAAGTAATTTTTTTACAGAACTCTAATAAATACTTCGTTGAAAAATAAAAAAAAGTGCTAAGCTGTAATTATACAATGTCAGATATAATTTGTCTTAGGGATTAATTGGATTCACTAATTAAGATAAATCGTATTTGTTAAACCCTAAAGTTTAAATAATTTAATGTTGTGTGTTTTTGAGTGTTGGCGATCTCAAAGGAGAAGAAATTAATTTTCATGTCATGATAAAAGATTTGAGATCTCTTGTGAAATAAAGATTGCAGGATTAAAGTTCGTTTGTCAAAAATAAAATTGAAAATATTTTCTTGGTATAAGTTAAGTAAATAAACATTAAATTATAGTCTGTTATACGAGTGATAATAACCTTGGGATCTCCATGTCGTGTCGTGTTCGTCTTACAAATTTAAATTATAGCATATTATAACTATGGATTCTGAAGCGAGCAATTAGGAGCTTTATTTAAAATTTAAAGGTCTAAGCAAATTGAAACATACTTGTTAACGCCTCACAACGTTTAAAAGAATAAGAGCTCAGTAATAAAATGTATATTTGATGCACGTGTTTTTTTGATAATATATTACAAGTAATACTAGGAGTAGCAGAACTCTTAAAAAAGCTAAATGCTTGTATTAGAATCAAGTTTGTTATTGCAACAGTCCTACTAATATTACAAACGCGAAAGTTTGTAAGTATGGATGAATGAATGAATGTTTGTTACTCTTTCACGCAAAACTACTGAACGGATTTGGATGAAACTTTACAATAATATATCTTATACATCAGAATAACACATAGGCTACTATTTGTCGCGATACCCGACATACACGCGGGCGGAGCCGCGGGCAACAACTAGTTGATATAAGACTGATGCTTTACAGTGTCAAACGTCAAATTAATTAATTTATTTAATACTTATTGCACATATTGTAAAATGACGGACTTAGTATCTTAAGGCATTCTTTCCCATGGCTTGTTTGTATTTTTTTTATAGAATAGTGGACAAACGAGCATGGCGTCATGGCAAGCGACTACCGCCGCCCATTTAAACCCGCAACACCAGAGGCATCACAAGTGCGCCTTTGGGGGATGAGGAGGAGGCTGGGGGGTGAGATTGGGATAAGGGCCTCAGGTATCTTCACTCACTCGGTGAAACACAGCGTAATCGCTATTTCACACCGGTTTATGTGAGGCCGTGGTATCACTTCGGTCGAGCCTATTCATGCCGAAGCGTGTCTCTCCTGAGCATTAAAATATTGTTATTGTTTTTTTTTAATTATTGTTTCCTATTTTAAATTAGTTCTGTAACTACGTATACTATGCTTGAGAATGCTCCTAAATCTTAATGTAGACAATGCAAAAATGCCACACAAGCTGACGCAGCTTGAAATATTTTTTGCGACTGCTACGGACTGTTACACTTTCACTGGTTTCTGTACCTACCTATATTTATACCTTCGAAACGTCAGGATGGTTGGATGGATTTTAATCAAGCATTGAAGCATGCTTTTGAGAGAAGGCGTCGTAGCAGGTAAAACATGAAAGAAATGCCTTAGACAGCAAGCATTTGACACTTTATTGAAAATTTTAACTTATCTCGTTGTAATATTTACCTGAATTTAAATGTTTCGTTTTTGTATTTCTTTACTTATGGTGATTTTAATAAATGTCATTTGATTTTGTAATTAGGAAACTAATATTAAATAATTCGCCGCTGGTTTTATTGTTACACGGCAAGGTTTTTAAAGCTAAGCAATTCAACATAAAAGAAATAGTATTTTTAACCGACTTCAAAAAAAGGAGGAGTTTTCTCAATTCGACCGTATATACATATATTTCTTTTTTTATGTGTGTTTGCGGATAACTTCGTCGTTTATGAACCGATTTTGATGATTATTTTTTTTAATGGAAAGGAGATGTCCCAACGGTGGAAATTACAGAAAGAAAATTAAAACAAACCCAGCCCGTCTGGCTAGCATAATAGGTCAAAACCTCCATCCTAAAGAAAGGCCAATGTACAGCTGTGGACTGTTTAAGGCTATTGATGATGATGATGATAGGTAGAAGTTTCACTTTCCCTCAGGTGACCCTTTCTTATATAAAAACAATATTTTGATACACTGTAAGTTTAGTGCATTCAAAACAATCCAAACATATTCAAAAGTTATTATTTATCTATACAAATAAATAAAATTGGTTTGTCTGTTTGCAATATTAAAATAACCGCTTTTTACTAAATGCATATGTATATATACACGTTACATATACCAAAAATGTAGTAATTTTTTTTTTGTCTGTCTGTTTGTTCCGGGAAGTCTCTGGAATGGCTAGACAGATTTTGACGGAACTTCCACTGGCAGGAAGCTGATGATCAAAGGAGTAACTACCTAGCTATTTCTTTTAGACTAAATTTGTCCCGCAGCGTTACTCGCGGTACAACAATAATCGCAAGTAACACCGCGGGGTTCAGCTAGTTTAATATAATTACAACCGATAATGTCGTAACATAAATAACTCGTGTCAATAACAGTCCCCTTCATTTGACGTTTAGGACCCCACTCTCTGTGTTACTCGACTATAATAATAAATGGTTCGTAAACAGTATTAAGTATTGTGAAGAGAATCATATTACACTTTTTTGTATTATTGAAAGCAACAAATCAAACACTTCTAAATATATTAGGAAAAGGGTAGACTGTAGTTGTATAAATGATAATAGTACTGCTTTTAACAAATAAAAATGTTAACGTTTTATCTTGGTAGAGTATACATTTTTTTGACTCTTCGCACACAAGTTATAGGCGTAGTCGTATTGTAATCGTATCGTTACGATACGAAGCATCGCGTACGAGACCTGCAGTGTTCTACAAAGGAATCGACGAGTGGACGTAACGTTTGTAGTTGAAATCACAAATTCAACCGAACTGAAAACCATAACCACGCTACGGTACGGGTAAACAACAAATAATTTCAGAATATAATGGAACTCTTCACTTTGGCAGAACTTCATCATTAAACCAGCTTCGCGATTATTTGGCAAATTACTTTTTAAAACCTAGTAATTCTCTTCTGTGGCAGTGGCGGCAGCATTGTGTGTATTTTTTGACAAAATAAAATAAATAAATAAATAAATATTTCGGACGTCTAACACACAACGCCATCTAGTCCCAAACTAAGCAGAGCTTGTATTATGGGTACTATACAACTGATATAAATACTATATACTTTTTTTTGTAAATACATACATATTATACATAGAAAATACCCAAACTCCGAAACAAACATTTGCAGATCATACAAACATTTGGTCCGACCCGAGAATCGAACCCGAGACCTCAAGAACAGCAGTCGCGTTAGCTGCGCCACCGAGGCAGTCGCAATAGGAATCATAACTATTAAAAGTTAATTTTGTCGTTTTTAAAATCAGCAAATAAAAACTGGATTTCCATAATTGAGCACAATCTACTTGGAATATTTCAAAGAGGATACATTCAAAGTTAAATGTTATATTTTCTCCAGTCAAGAGAGTAATCATGATTATACAAACTAACATCTAAAGAAATGTATAGCGTTCAAAACTTCGGGATGGCTTTGGAAGTAAAATTAGGCAGTCTAAAAGTCCCTGGGGTAATTTTGTTTATGCTTTGACTCACTAAAACTTGGTATTTAAAAGCAAATACAAGAACATTACTACGTTGTATATCCAAGATAAGTAAAGTGATTCTTAGGGAAATTTAAATCTCCTTTAATATTAATGACGCCTAATGAGATTTCCCTTTGTGTATTAAACGGTCCACGGGACAGTCCATTGGCAGTAAAAGACTGATGGAAATTGGCGATAGGTCGGGAAATCTTCTTGCAAGAGATACACAAAACACGTATTTACCTACAAAATCTCAAAAATAGGTTTTGTTTCTTGAAATTTATTCTAATACTTTGGGTAACTCCCAGTTCACCTTAACTGCTAGTAAGAATCAATAGACCGGTTGGTGATGTGTTGTCTTCAAATCAATTTAGGCATTCAATAATATTTTTATTGCAAAACAGGAAAATTTCTTCACTAAAGTGTAGAAGTAGCAAAATTTACATAAGTATAAAATATAATATAAAAAACTAAACGCGACGTTATTGCATTATAAAATAATAACAAAAATAACTGCCTCGTTGGTCTAGCGGTTGGCGTGTGCGACTGCTGATCATGAGGTCTCGGGTTCGATTCCCGGGTCGGACCAAATGTTTGTATGATCTACAAATACTTGTTTCGGAGTTTGGGTGTTTTCTATGTATAATATGTATGTATTTACAAAAAAAAGTATATATATTATGTATTTATATCAGTTGTCTAGTACCCATAACACAAGCTCTGCTTACCTTGGGACTAGATGGCGTTGTGTGTTAGATGTCAGAAATATTTATTTATTATTTATTTATATATTGTATCTGTATTGCATGCATTTAAACCAAAATCCGATATCATAAGAAGTGTACGTCCAATTTGTACATGTAATTTATGGTATTTTCAAAAAGAAAAATAATATTGTTGATGGATGACTGATTTATTCAACAATTGTAGATAAACACCGAGGATTTAACCTGTTATAAGTTTCCGCTATTGTAAATTAGTTTACTTTAATAAGAACTCGAAGATCTATTTAAATTAATTTAAATCTATTTAAAAGACGCAACAAAGCTAGCTACTTACTTTATTTCAACAATTATGGCATTAGTGTCCCACAATACAAATACTAAGAAAGTTTTGCTTTTGAAAATGTATATTTTAATTATTTATTTATTAATACTTCCTGCATTACATTTGCATGAGGTGGACTTAATGTCAAATGGCATTTTCTAGCAGTCCATATATATTTTTTATTTAGTACTAACTGTGCCCGCTACTTCGTACACGTGACATTTGGATTTTTTTACCATTTAAACCTTCCTTGGACTACGGCAAACATTTCAAAACCAAAATCAGCTAAATCGGCATGTCCGTTCTTGAGTTTTAGCGAGATAAACGAACAGCATTTTAGAAATAAACTCACTTGTACTTATTCCACACACACAAGTGGAATATTTACAAGTAAGTTTATTTCTAGAATGTATTACAGCAAGTTCCATCGAGTGCCAACAATTGAGAGTATAAATTATATAAACGAACAACAATTGATTTTATATACAATATTAAGTTATACTAAGCTTAGAATATAAAATCTATACTCTATACTAATATATAAAGCTGAAGAGTTTGTTTGTTTGTTTGTTTGTTTGTTTGTTTGAACACGCTAATCTCAGGAACCCCTGGTCCAATTTGAAAAATTCTTTCGGTGTTGGATAGTCCATTTATCGAGGAAGGCTATAGGGTATATATCATCACGCTACCACTAATAGGAGCGGAGCAACAATGAAGAATGTTTCAAAAACGGGGGAAATTTTCACGCTACGGGCAATGTAAGGCGCAAACGACGTTGCGTGGGTCAGCTAGTAGAATATAAAATAATAATAAAAACCACGCTGATTTCAGCACGAACGGGCCGGCTCGACCGGGGCGGTACTACCCTCGCACAGAAAATCAACGTAAAATGACAGCGATCATGCTGTCGTGTTTCGTTGGTGAGTGCGAGACCGGAGGCCCAATGATGCAGAAGCATCACTAGCCCGCCATGGTGTGGGTCACCATGCTGTATTGTTGCATTGTCTGCATTCGCAGTATGGTGACCACCACTCTTGGATTCTACTCATGCTTTCCATCAGGCAGAGTAGAGTCATTTTGGCAGGGTCAAACATAAAAAAAAAATGAACCAAAAAATGAGTAAGTTGCAAGAGGTTGAATCAATACGTTTTGCAAGTGTGTAAAATCATATTAATGCTATGTCGATGTCTCGATATACGACGTTTTGCATCCATAGTTTTTCTATTACATATTTCCAGACTCAATAATGCTTACAATATAGAATACTAGCACAAGAACCGTTACTTATCACGCTACGCCAATAAAAGCATTTCAAAATAGTTTCCACGAAACTCATAGATACAATTACCACATCAATGATCGCGCTTAATCTTCCAACGAAACCTAACCAATTCAATATCAAACAAACACTTCAACCTTACACACCACGACATAAAGGCGATTGTAGGATGATCTAATATTTCATAAAATTGCGATTCTTTACTTGTGTGTTCTTTCATGTGATCTGCTGAACTAAAAACGTTTCCGTGATATAATAGGGGCAAGTAGAGGGGTGATAAAGTACGGATATCGTATGAAGCTAACGAGACAAGGAGATATTGTGAAAGTCTCTTTGTATGTGAAAAATAGTGAGTCTTTGAGATGTGTTCGTTTATAGATGAAGAGGGGAAAGTGGTTAACTATAAGGAGAGTCGTGTGATTTAGAAAACATATTAGTTCGTTAGCTTTGTAATTATTGTAGACAGTAAATCATTTAAAGAAACTCTATTGTTGACGAGATAAATAATATTCACACTATTGTTTAAAATCACGGTGAGTGCTCTGAAGAGCTCTTCCAACTGGTCCCTCCTTCCCCCTTCCTCTACAGGACAACACGTCCACACCTTAGAAGTCACCGCTTCAGAATGATAGACATACGATCTCGTACTTATCGCTTCGGTTCCTTTTTTCTATGCCAAGCGGTCAAAACCTGGAACTCACTTCCAGCGCACATGTTTCCCTCTCTATATGATCCTGGGTCCTTTAAGCGTGGCGTAAAAAAAGCATCTCATTAGGCGGCCATAGTGTAGGTTACCATGCTGCCATGTCCTTATTCGCACTGAGGATGGTGACCACCATCTCAGAATCTGCTCATGCTTTGCATCAGGCAGAGCAGAGCCATTTTGGTGCAGCGAAAATATATATTTAAAAAATCACGAATACAATTAAGAAAAAATTTGGCTAAAAACATTCTAAAACATTTTTTTTAAATAATGAACAGACAAGAAGGTGTCTCCTTCTTGTCCGACTTGCACTCGGGTATCATTCTTCAGAAATATCAGGCACGCACTGCATTGGCCGTTAGCCATTACCTATATATACATTTTCGACATCCAAATCAAATTTCTTTGTTTTTTTCCTGCCTCGGTGGCGCAGTGGGAGCGTATGCAACTTCTATGCATGTTTTAATTGTATATCAGTTTTTTCTGAGAGCGAACAAAATCCAAAACTTGAACTAGTTGTCAGTAGATATTTCAGAGCACTGACTTCCCAATAACGATAGTCATAAATGGTAATGACAACTGCGACCGACGGCTTAACGTGCTCTTTGAGACACGGGGTTAAACACCACCAAACTTCCATAGTGCGGACTCTTATAAAGAATTTCTAGTAAAAATAAAATAAAAAGATACTTTCAGCAGAACCTGGGAATAAAGCTCGAGACCTTTTAGTTAGCTGTCGCATACGCTAACGGCTAGAGAAACGAGCCAATCATATGACTTAAGTGATATTTTATCTAAATTTAGTTTGTACTAAAGTCATCGGTAGTATGAAACCTGTATTATGCCATGAGTATTAAGCAGTAATTTGTTTCAATAGAAGTCTGATTGCCTCTGTAAGAAACAGACTTATTTATTAAGCTCCTCCTAAACTTTCACAGAAATATCGTAATGAATTTCTTTTTCTGTCCGTAATAGACGTTAGGTATTAAATTTATCTATTTATACCTTTTTTCTTTTGCGATTATTAGTAGCTTGCTCTTAAATACATTATAAATACCATTAAATAGAAATAGAAAATAATGCATTCAATGATTAAATTTTATCCTAACATCAATGTAAAACAAATCAAAGTGACTGTCGATATTCAAATACCGCTAATATCGGCATTGGCAGTAAAGTACCGAATTTATATTAAAATGTCAAACGTTGTTTAGGCTGTTTACACATTATGTGACACGCGACTTTTAGCACAATAATTGTCATATAATACACATTTGAAAAGTAGATGACTGCGCTCCAGGGTGTAACCCGCGGTTATTACCGTATCTTACCCATTCTATGGGAACACTACACTTTTCGGTATAAAAAGTATCCTATCGGCTATTCTAGACTATCATATATATTTGTGTCAAATTTCATCCCGACAAGTTCAGCCGCTTTTGTTTGAAAGAGTAACAAACATCCATCCCGGTATACTTTCTCTTTTATACGTATATATTACTGGTAGGAATAATATTAACATTTTTGAAATTAAGCTACCGCCGGAAAATTAATACCTACTTGTGTAGTTTCTCTAAATTAGTGTTGTTACTATTAACAAGAGTATTGCGAAAATGTTTCAATAAATTTAAAAGATTTTGTTTATATATGTTCTTGCCAAAATAACTCTACTCTGCCTGATGGAAAGCATAACAGAATTCAAGAGTGGTGGTCACCATACACATAGCAAATGTAGACAACGCAATAATGCAGCATGGTAACCCAAACCAAGGCGGCCTAGAGATGCTTCAGTATTATTAGGCGTCTAATCTCGCACTCATCAACAAAACACGACAGCAGGAGCGCTGTTATTTTAAGTTGATGTTCTGTGCGAGGATATTACCGCCCTGATAGAGCTGGTTAGTTCGTACTGAAATCAGCATGACTCTACTACCTTAGTTATAATACAAAATGCAAATAAATCGGTACACTCAGTCGAAAGTACTGACATAACAAACAAAAAAATTCAGTCGAATTGAAAACCTTTTCTTTTTTGAAGTCAGTTAAAAAGTACACACACTAGGAATGTACACTGTGTCACAGAGCACGTTTATAATAATGTGTGAATGGAATTCAAGTAGTCTATGTATTTGTTCTATAATTTCTAGCTGGAAACCAATAAAAGCAATGTAAAATAAAAATCTTAAATTTAACTGCTATCCTTTATATGTTCAATACCGTAATGTTTATTTCTATTGCGTTTAATCGCAAGTCTGTAACCGTCCTGCAGTATTGGAAGTACTTTATGAACTCATAGACGGATATTGAAATTCTGCTAACGCACCGATGCTTCGTATCATGTGCAGTGGGCTGTTCAAACTTGCATGTTTGAATCAATAAAATTGTTATTCACATTACGTTAAATTAATATTGTAAAATTTTCTGGATATACTAGTTTATTAAAGAATACTCTAAAATTTTCCAAATGACCAAACCATTTTTATATATTTGGCTTATATTTTTCAAAATGGCAAAATACTTCTACTTGAACTTAAGTTGTCCTATGAGAGAAAAAAACCTGTCATTAAAAAAGTATGAACAAAGACTAAAATGTTTTTTACTAATATTTTTATTTTTAAGTTTTTAAAATTATTTAGTATTTAGTATTATTTAGGATTATGTAGTGATGTAGTTATCAATCACTTTCTATTTGATGTTAGATGTTATATGAAAGATTCGTTTTCTGTATCTTGTGAACGAATTTGTGAGTACATTAAAGATACATACTTCTCTGTAAGCCATCGCTGAAGCAAGTTGTTTCATTTACTTACAATAAATATATCTATAGAAGGAGATGTTCAGTATATCCGGGTCGGACCAATGTTTGTATGACCTGCAAATATTTGTTTCGGGGTTTGAGTGTTTTTTTATGTATAGTATGTATGTATTTACAAATAAAAGAATATATGTGTTTGTGTCAGTGGTCTAGTACCCATATGACAAGCTCTGCTTAGCTTGGGACAAATGGCGTTGTATGTTAGATGTTCGAAATATTTTATTTATTTTAGGTCACAGGCTGACTCAGCCTGTGACCACGGCCAGTGCAACCTGGTCGAAACGTCAGGCAAATCAGAGGTATGTAATACCTTTTAATAAGTGATCGCGTTAATTCCCGTAAAAATAATTGTTAATATGTGTACATGATAACCTACATTTCCAAACCGTCTCGAGAGAATTCTATGCACCTATGACATTTCAACATAACCTAAATGTCACCACAAATTATATCTACCTTAGAGCATACAATTGTATTAGAGTAAGACATTTCCTTAGAGCATATAACATGGATGTACATTTCCGTACACCTAATAGACGATTTGGTATCGAAGACACAGAATGAATGCTACAGTACGTTCTAATTAATACCCATTGGTTATGCGTGACTGAGGTAAGCATTGTCATCTTTCATAAAAAATACAGGTGAAATTGTCACAATTTATGTGAGTAAAGATATCTTCTTAAACATTATCTATCTATTCATTCTATATAATCTTAATACTATTAAAACCGCAAAAATAAATTTCCTCTTCTGAATGTCTATGAAAATTATTAGTTTTATCTAAAATAGGTTTTGGTCGTTTGAATGAATTTAACTCTTGTAGCCGTGTATAATAGTTATATAGTGTAGTTAATAGTCTAATAGATTTGAATTTAAAAAACCGTTAGACTACATTTATGAAGTAAAGTTTTAGTTTGTTAATAAGGTACAATAAATGCTAATATTGTAAAGAGATAAAGTTTGTGAGACGGTAATTTCTGAATCGATTCGGAAAATTCATTTACCAATAGAATAACACATTATTTTTAAATCATTAATATGCATTAATCTAAAAATGGTCGCTATATCCGACATCCAGGCGAGTACAGACATGGATCAAAGCTAGTATTTAAAAAAATGGAATCAAGACTCTGGAAGAATATTAATGTATTTAACTACCATGCTCCATTCTAACTTTAATGGAGATCTTTCAAATAAAATTAGCAACACAATATGACTTTACACTTACAGATATCCAAACAGTAAACCTCTTATGGTATGGATCTTTTCAACCACTTGCTTTTAGTGTAGTTTTTATCACGAAACTTAAAGTGAATTCTTTGTACGGATGCAATCCCGTAAAACACGGAGATGTGCAGTGTTGTGTTGCACGCGGTTTATACTCTTTGTGTTCGTCTCGTGAGGTACTTCATTGGACACCTTTCATATTTTGAAGTAGTATAGGTATGATTCCACTAACTAGGCTTAAACTTTGACTATAAGATATATATAAATTTATTGAAAAGTACAAATGAGCAGACGTATCATCTGATGGTAAACGCTTACCGCCGCCCATAGACATCCGTAACACCAGAGGTGTGTTGCAGGCCTTTTAATAAGGAGTACGCTCTTTTCCTTAAGGTTTGAAGGTCGTATTGGTCCGGGAATACCGCAGGCGACAGTTCATTCCAGAGTTTTGTTGTGCGAGGCAGAAAGTTCCTAAAAAACCGCGTATTGTGAACTGCCAGCCATCTAAGTGATGGGGATGAAACTGTTGTCGCGTAGGAAGATGGCGGAAAGAGACAGCAGGAATCAGTCCGAATGATTCCTCGGAGTTCTCCCCATAGTATATGCGGTAGAAGATGCACAGCGTCATGGAATCCAGCTGAATTGAAACTTCTTGGCAGTCGATGATTCGAGTCCAGAGAGCCCAAATATGAGAACAGTATTCCATAAGAGGCCAAACCTGCGTCTTTTAAAGCAGAAGGCAGTGGGCCGGAGTGAAATACTGTCTGTTAAGCACGCCAATCTTCTTCGAGGCCAATTTGGCCTTATCCTCCAACTAGCAACGGAACTGGACTTAATAATGAAATGAATGAATACTGATTTTGAATACTTCCTTGAAGTATCAGAATATACTTATATACTAATCGGTATATTACCACAATATCTGTCTTTGAGAGTTCATACCTTTCTCAGCTTTTCAGTGCAACAGATTCTTCAAGTAGTGACCTATAAAATTATATGTAACTGTACATACTCGGTATTTTTAAATATCTTTACGGATTTGAACACTGAGCTTTGGAATTATTAGTATATATAGTATATAGTCAATAGTATTGCAAGAAATTTTTTGTTAATTAATCCAGTATTAGTTACTTGCGAAGCTAATGGGTGTTGATCTGAATGTTTTCAGACATAGTGGCTAGTTAAAATTAAAAAGTGAAATAACTACATATTAAAGTTTATTACGAAACAGTTGTCGAATACATTACAGTCAAAGTTCTCATTACTCTCTAACGCTATAGAATCACAACTGTAAATTACAATCGTAAGTAAGAAGATCAAACCTTAACCGGTGACATGTTGTCGCACGAAATAATAAAGGCGCAAAAGAACTCGTCTCGAGACGTTAATATATGTTCACAGATAGTACTTTTCATTTCTACTTTACCTGTCTCACTCGCGCATTCTAAAGATTCAAGTAAGTACTATGCGATTAAAAAATTATGCGACTTAGTTTACTAATAAACCTGTTGCAGAAAAGTTGTAGAAACAATTGCAAAGAATATAGTAATAGAGGTTTGTTGCAAAGGTTGATTAGGTTAAATCAATCTAGAGATAATCACACTTCACACTAATGACTTCACATGATACTAATATTATAAAGATGAAAGTTTGTAAGGGTATATGTTTGTTACTTCTTCACGCGCAAACGGCTACACCAATTTTGATAAAATTTGGTATGTAGGAAGTTGACACCCTAGATAAACACATAAGCTACTTTAAAAAACATAAAAGGAGAAAAATATAAAAGTTAACTAATCTACAATTGACAGTAAAAAAACATAACAAACAAATCAGTGTTAGGTAGCCCATTTATCGAAAAAGACCATAGATAGAGCCTATGGTCTTTCTCAATAAACGGGCATGGCATTATCATCACGCTAAGACCAATAGGAGCGTAACACTAATGTAGAATATTTCAACAACGGGGGAAAATTATCACGCTCCGGGCAACAGTAGACACAAACGAGGTCGCAGAGGTCAGTTAGTGAGTATTAAAAGTGTCTAGAAACTGTAGTTAAAATGTAAAACATGGAACCATTGAACACCTTAATCGATTTTGATCTATTTACTGAAAATTTCTTTACCGATTATTATGTCGAATAGATTTTCGAAATACCGATTTTATAATTTATAGCAAAAGCTTTAATGATGTCACCTGGGTCACGTGATAGTCTTCGTTCGGTTGCATGAAACCTACGTAAAGCGATTTCACGAGAGCCTTCGAAAGTGGGTTCTGAATCTTCTTTGAAAGGAATGCGGACCACGTATCGTCCAGAGGCTCTGCGAGTATGCTCGTTAACGAACTTTCGCTCGCATAGCAATTCCTCCGGAGTCAACATCGATGAGGACGGTAGAGAATCGAGTTCCCAGAAGCGTTGAACCAAAGAATCCAATTCGCTATCGACATCAGGCAACGTACGCAGCAGAGTACTAGATGAAAGGCTAGTTTTGCCTAAGAGAAGCCAACCAAATACAAAATTGAAAGCGGTAGGTTGGTTGACACCTCCTTTGATGTGTTGATTAAGGACAGAATCCGCGAAAACGTCTGCAGCGAATAAAATATCTATTGGTCCTGGAATATCAAATCCAGGACCAGCCAATGGCAGCGATTTAATATGTGACAATCCCGATGTGTTCAAATGCGCGATAGGTTGATCGCCACATATTTTTGATATGACGTGCATATCTAGTTTGAATAAAACACGATTGTTGGTACCGACGGAACAAGTAACGTCACCGATAATCGGCGCAGCCGCATCTCCCAGTCCGCTAACGTTCGCATTTGTTTTAGTCGGTGTTAAGGTTAAACGGTTTACTGCAGAAGCACTTATGAAAGTACTTTGACTTCCTGTATCAAATAAAGCACGAAAAGATTGCATCTTGCCTGAAGCATCCTGAACTTGCACGATGGCAGTAGCTAGCAACACGGTTATGTTCGGTTGTGACCTTGAAACCAAAGACGATACGATTTGATTTGATTCGATACTAGATTTATCGCGATGGAGTAAGGTGTGATGTTTTCGTTTACATGTGCGGCATGAAAATACAGAATTGTAATTCTTTAGTTGATGTGATGGCTTCAGGCAGTTAAAGCACCAATTTCTATCTTTTGCTATCGTCATACGTTCGTCAACCGAATTTTTAAGAATTTCTTGACACGTTAATATAGGATGTGACTCGTTACAGTAAGAACACTTACTTGAGTAAGAAACGGTTTTGTTAATACTAGCACTAGTTGAAGGATTTTTATCAGTCGCCGCCACAAGAGTGTGCTGTGCGCTGACTCGCTTTGATTGAGGCTGGTTAGGTAAATACTTAAACATAGGCTTATTCGGTTTCAACGAGTCGGAAAAATGAGTATCTCGCAATAACGCTTCACATCTGGATCTCAAACAATCTTTAAGTTGTTCATAAGACGGTAATTCCACGTTTGAATAACTATATTAAGTAATTCTTTGTCAAGTTTCGATAAAATATGATAAACTAAAACAAAGTCCCAATGTGCAATCGGTAATTCGAGAGTTTTTAGAATACTCAAGTTCTCCTCGAACAGGTCAAGCGACTTTTGAAACTCGTGCGCATTATTGCCTCTAAATTCGATATCTAAAATATCCCGCCAACATGTAAAAGCTAGGGTACGTTTAGTTTTATAGCGAGCGACAAGCGCTTGATACGCATCGTGATAATGTTCGTGTGTCTTGGGAAACGCTTTGATTACTGATAACGCATCGCCACTGAGAGAAGAAATCAAGTAATGAAATTTCTCCGTATCGCTAATAGAGGTGCAGTTGTGAATCAACGCGTTAAAAGTATCGAAATATTCCGGCCACGATTTGATATTTCCGGAAAAGGACGGAAGTACGATTTTCGGAAGATGAATATTCGATGACGAACCACTGGGCGATTGAGGCGATTCGCCTCTTGATAAACTACGATGTATCGATAATACTTGATAGTACATTTCATCAAAACGTTCTTGGATTTGACTATCCTCATTTTCGGGGTCATCCAAAAGTTCTAAAATCGCGAAGTGCGATTCTTCAAACGTTAAAGCAATTTGTTCCACTTCTTGGTGATAAGACAAAAATAAGTCGCGCTGAGAGGTATCACTCGTAGTCAAAACGCCTATTTCCAAAGCCTTAGATAACCGTTTATATGCAATAGTCCGCTTTCTACGTAAATAAGATAAGTCCTGAATCGTATACTCAACTGCTACGGACTTCGATTTCGTTTTCTTTAGAGAAGGTCGTCTGCGAGTAAAATGTTTACCTATTAACGACATTGTTGTTTGATCGATAAATTTCTATAGTGTAAAACTTATTTAAAAACTATAAAAGTTCTAACAAGTGAAGCGGAACGTAAACAATAACAAAGATCGATTTATACCACGGAGCATTATACTACTAGTGAAAATGTACTGAACATTTACGACCTTATAGCACAGTAATAAGCACTATTTAACCCACCGTGCAGGTCCAAGGCAACTTGTTAGTTGAACGATAAATGTATGAATTAATGATAAATAAAAATATGTTCATTCACGATAACTAGACGTTAGACGGTATGTAAGGAACGTTTCGTGCTACCGACCGCTAGCGGTCGCGTAAGTTTTTTCCTACCACCTTACAAGTTTGAGAAATGAATGCACTAAGAAATATCTTACAAAATTACGTTTAAACTGATTATTTTACTGTTGTATGTTAATTATTTAGTTACTACAAACGATTATGAATGCGATTAATGATTTTAATGATGGAATTATCGTAGGCCGATAGAATTAAGCACCGATAAATGTTTGTGATTGCTTAATTAGACCCTACAATAATCGATTTGTGCGAAATAAATATAGAAATAAACCCTGTTGGTGACTAGTGAATGATAATATGCGTAATAATATGTATATAGGTAGGTAAGTCAGCCCGATAATTGTTAAGAATTGGAGATGATGCAATAACTTGGAATGCAGTTAGCTGAATAAAACGATAGATATGTGTATTCCAAGATAAAACACTACGATTTTGACCATAAATACCATAAACATACGATGATAGGCAGGAAATTAGGTGGAACTCCCGGGTTTCGGCACCATTAAGATGTGGCGTACGCACCCAGCCGAAATAGAGGGTGGCATCAACACCACACTGGGACAAATACGTATTCGTGTAGTTTCGCTGTTCAATAACTCGACATAACCCGTCGCAAAGTATAATGCAAGCACTTACCTTGGACTGCCACGGGTATTCGTTGAGTTTTCACCTTCGCTTGTTCAGGAGTCGACAATTCAGGGGTTTCAGTTCTTGTGTACGTCACACGCGAGGGAAAATGAAGTAGATTTCGATTTCCAGCAGGAAATCGACCGATACAAGTCGCGCGCGCGTCGGAGTTTTTTTCACACAACCGTCAGTGGCTCCATGTTTATTCGAGTCAGTGTTGCAATTGCAACCATTTAAGGCTGCCCCTTGCGACGATTATTACCAGCATTGAAAATTGAAACACTGAATTACGAATTACGATTTATATACTTTACGGTAACGGAACATACATATATTATATTTTTTTTATATATTGAAATAAAAAACTGTCAAAAGATTTTCTCAATAAGTAACTATTCTGTTAACATATCTTTATTTATACCGTAACCAGAAGACCGAATAATATACTTCTGTCAAAACTATACCTACTGTCCTAGTACTAATTTACTAGGCTGCCATAGTGTGGGTCGCCATACTGCATTGTCTGTATTAGCAATGAGTATGGTGGGCCCCACTCTTGGATTCTAGTCAATCTTTTTTCCATCACGCTGAGTAGGGCGGCATCACTGTGGCAGGCCCTGAAGTTTAAAAAAAAAAAATATTGTGAGTTCCTCTTTAGTTTCTTTACCTTAACTTCATCATCACTCAATCAATAACTGAGTAATTTTACATACACGTTATTAGCACGGAAAATGGTACAGTATTCATTTTCATTTCAAATAATACACGAGTTGACAAATCTTGAAGTTTGTTGAAGTTGAATTTTGAAGAAAACCGCGACTTACATTTATAATGTGTGTACAAAAAGCTAGAGTAGCTCTGAATGCCCTACTTACAGGAAAAAATCGTAAGGTACTTTTGTATCGAAGGAAAGAGATAATTTCCCTAGAGATATTGTATAGGTTAGTATAGGGATCCCCCTGAGTTGTGACAGGTTTCTCATAAGCTTCATATACTCGTGATTTTAAGCTTCCTGAGTTTCCCCTTGTGATTTTCTTTTCGATTTACATTGAAGGTTTATTTAATACCACTAATATTGAGATCTGGTATCACTTGAAAATATACAGGGTTACTGGTTAAGTCGACCCATTCCAGTTAAGGGTGTGTAGTTTACAACGTTTATGACTGAATTCGCTACGAAACACCCTATCCTAAAACTAAACGTTTTTGAGATATTTGAATTTAATTGTTTTTACAAAAAAATCAGTCAGCTTAGATATTTTGATTTTCACATGTAACAGAAGATACTTTATGACCTTAATAACCAATATTATATGTTAAATTAATAAATAAGTCGCTGTAGAAAATTAAAGCTAAAAAAATAATAATAATAGTTTAGAAAGTTTATTTTTCTTCAGTGTATATCTAAAAAAAAAATGTACGGTCGAATTGAGAACTTCCTCCTTTTTTTGAAGTTGGTTAAAAATATTAAGGGGCTTGTTTTGTAGTTTTGCTTAAAAATATCTACGTTTTATCAGCTATCCAACGTGGTATAACAATCTAGGTTTTTATTAAAAATCTACTATCTACTATCGCTTAATTGCAAGCCGCCAGGTCCCAATTCTGAAGGTCTATCGCCAATTGTTCTTTAAGGTTAATGCGGACAGACACCTTACGATTTATGCAGGTTTGAGTGAGAAAAATAATGTGCAGAAAGCAGTTTGGGTACAATACATTCTGTGTATGTTTTGTATTAACTTGTTATTGTTAGTATGCTTATTTGATTCGTCCGTGGTAGATGTGATATTATTTTGTTCTCTGTTTCCTAGTTGACTTGGCTGTGTTTTTTCCTATTTGACTGCACTCTGATTTGTGCTTGTGATACGGAACTGTTGAAGATGAATGAGAAATATGCTGACATATTAATTTGCTACAGATACTGCAATTGTTTCTTTGCTTTCTGCAGATACCTTATTACGCGTAGTAGTTTAAGCTTCACGAAACTAACACTTTTTGACAAAACAATTTAGTGTCTATTGTCACAATTTAGAACTAAGACGATTTCAAATTATCTCAAATTAGAGCTCATCATTTTTTTTTAAAACCAACTGAACCTTAAAATATAAAGATAGATGTTAAGATCTTTAAGCGTATTTAAATACGTGTAACTCAAACTGTCTTGCGTATTAATTAATAAGACCCCAATAACCACCTATTCAAGATATTTCTAGTAATATTCTAAATCAAATTGAGCGTCAATTCAGTCGTTAATATAATTTTAAACCTAATAGAGAACTGCTGGCGACACAAATTTTCTTTGAGTAGCTCATTCTTTGCACCCAACTAGCAAGGACGTTTGAATGGTGTCTTGTCTTCGTCGGATCGTGAATTGAGCTTCGTTTAGATAATAGAATTGGTTAGTAGAATCTGTCAATCTTAATGTGATTGATTTAATTTTATTAAAGTAACCCTCTTGTTGCTATGAATAAGGAAATAGTAAAGTGTATTTCTGGCAGTAAGTTAGTAAATTGTGAATCAGATACGATCACAGTGTATTTAACAAATGAACACAAAGTCAAACAGAATTTTAAATAAAATGGCTGTGTATGATTAGTTGGCATATTTCTCCTGTCAGGCAGATTTCATTTCTAAAATAGGCATGGTAACACATTTATCTAAAACACTTGAATTTAGTAGGTACTTATAATAATAGGAACGCTAATGAAAGCAATTTCAATAGTAATTAGTCATAATTTTGACTTCTTAAAGCTACTTAAGTTTTCGTATCTAAAACCTTTATTTGAAAGAGCGTATCTGCCGTGAATCTAATTACAAGTGACGATTGTATTAGTGAAGGTCAGCTTAAAAAAGATTCACCAATCAATACTAAAGTGAGTTGCAGGTTATGAAATTAAAACTGAACGATATGTATATCAAACTATTTATCTTTGTTTATGTGAGAAAAGCTAAAGTTAGTCTTAAGCCGTGATATCTAATACGTTTTAGGAGAAATGAACATAATGATTTACTTTTTTTAATAACATTACCAAAGCCTTTTAGTTAATGACTAAATTATAATATTATCATCTTTAAATAGAATAAGACGAAGTCACTTCCGCTGTCTATTAGCTTAGATCTTTTAAATTACACAATGGATTTTTATGCAGTTTCAGCAATAGTTAGAGTAATTCAAAAGAAAGTTTACATGTATATTATAGTAGAGGAAAACCGATAATTTCAAAAACCTTCATGCGTAGTCGGGCAGAACAGATTTGAAATTGAAGTCAATTCTTGATACGAGTTTCAACTGAGTAGAACCTTAAACGCTTGCCTAGCACTTAAATTTTAATATGAACCTAAAGCTAATCTAAGGTAATTAGAGCTCAAGGGATACTTTAGACATTTTTTGAAATTCGGGCCTAAGACTCGCAAACCCTTTCGCCAAAATTTGTCTAGGTGACAAATTTCGCTATGGCAACTTTCTTCTTCTTTTAAACGCTTTAACATTTAAAGGCAGGTTAGCGTCTGGTAAAAGCTAGCTGTGATAAAAGCAGGTAATACTGTTTGCAATGTTGTTGTGAAGACTCCAAATAAAATGATGATAGTAATGCTATACAGTTAGATCTTACGAAATCCTTCTATTACGTAAGATCCTTTTTTGAATTAGGGCAGGGACCAGATTTTTTCGCCAGCAACTTGCCTATAACAAACACTTCTTGAAGAGTAAAGTTATGAGGTGCTACACAGCGGTGTCTTAATCTTTTACGAGTTTTCTCCTTCCCATCTTTACAACTTTAACTTCCTCGATTATTCTTCTAATTAGGTAACATTATCAAGTATTCAGTAATTTTCTTTTTAAGTACTAGAATATTTTCAACTCATTTCGTTTGGTATGAATATTATTAAAATTATACTGATAAATTGTTACATGTTTTGTGTTGACATGTTTATTGTATACTTGCTGAACCCCGCGGTGTTACCCGCGGTTATTGTTATACCGCGAGTAACGCCGCGGCACAAAGTTAGTCTAAAAAAAGTAGCCTAAGTTACTCCCTGGATCATCAGCTACCTGCCAGTGAAAGTCCCGTCAAAATCCGTCCAGCCGTTCCAGAGATTACCCGGAACAAACAGACAGACAGACAGACAGACAGACAGACAGACCGACAGACAGACAGACAAAAAAAATTTTAACTACATTTTTGGTATATGTATCGTGTATACATACATATGCATTGATTAAAAAGCTGTTATTTTAATATTACAAACAGACACTCCAATTTTATTTATTTGTATAGATGTATAGACAAGTTATGCTAAGAAAGGTAATTTATAGGTACTAACGTAGGTATTTTATTTGCCACATTAACGAACATAATGTATGTCTAACAGTTAATTGACAAAATACATGTAGAAAAACTATTATTCAATAGATGATCAGATAAACTTGCATATGCAGGCCATAATTTAATTGGTATAAAGCATTGTAGGGTATGAACAATAATTGGCTCTCTAGGATATTTTGGTACATATTACTTAAACAACTATTCTCAGTATTGGAATCTAAACAAATAAATAAAATTGAAGTGTCTGTTTTTAATTCTAAATTAGCAGCTTTCCAGGAAATTCATTCAGGCACAATACGTGTATAACATTACAAGTACAAAAAAAAACAATTTTTATAATTTTATTCTGTCTGCCCTATAGGCCTGAACATAAAAATGTAGCATAAGTTACTTTTTATATTATCAGATATCTGCCAGCGGAAGCTCCGTCAAAATCAATCCAGCTATTCCAGAGATTAGCCAGAACATACATACAGACAAATAAAAATTTAGAAATTAGATATATTGATGTACCGTGTATACACGGTATATCCGGATCCTAATTTAACAAAAAAAAAAGTACTCGTATGACGGAATTTTGTTCGGTACTTTTTTTCTTGATAAATTTTCTAAAAATGAATTATAGCCGTATCGATTAATCGCCTCCAAAACCCCCTGCATACTAAATTTCATGAAAATCGTTGGAACCGTTTCCAAGATTTAGAATCTATACTAATATTATAAAGCTTTATTTAGTAGTAGTAGCTTTATTTAGTTTAGTAGAGTTTGTTGGTTTGAACACGCTAATCTCAGAAACCGCCGCGCTGGTCCGATTTGAAAAATCCTTTAGTGTTGAATAGTGCAAACGAGGTTGCGTGGGCCAGCTAGTATAATATCTAATATATAAAATTCTCGTGTCACAGTTTTCGTTGCCATACTCCTCCGAAACGGCTTGACCGATTCTCATGAAACTTTGTGAGCATATTGAGTAGGTCTGAGAATCGGCCAACATCTATTTTTCACCCCCCTAAATGGTAAGGGTCACCCATCCTTAAAAAAAAATATGGCAAAACGACGTTTGCCGGGGCAGCTAGTATAAATATAATAATTGCTCGTTTAAAGTTATTACATGCAATATAGTTAAAATAGTCATACATACGTACATCAGTCATCATCATCATCACATCATTCGTCATACAGTCACACACTTTTACATTCGTATAATGTTGGAATTGTTACAGAACCAAACAAACTTTACATGAAAAAATGATGAAATTAGGTTGCTGCGGCTTTGTTTTTGTTTGTTCTGAGGTCGGAGAATATTGTAACCATGGAACCGTCCTAATTAGAACATCCGACAAGGTCCCAGTACACCAGTAACTGCCAGTCGTACATCATGACTGTGCAATTAGTTCTAATCTGAATCAGTTATGGATGGCTGCTCATAACATATGAGCATGTTTCGTGCTTTGTATAGGTGTACCGAGATGAGTTTAGTATTTTTTATTATGTTGGAATTCGACGTGTAAGGAGTTATTTGTAACATAAATTATTATTCAAACTAATCAATAAAATGCATCTATTTGCTAGATATTTCAACTAGATTGCACTGACTGTGGTCGCTGTTTAATTGAACTATAGTGGATCCAATCGTTTATTTAACTTTTGACAGATCACGCACATGAAGTTTTGAAATAATTTTTGAAACAATGTACTAGAAGGAATACTGTACTTCATGGACGGGCCCCGCCTACTTAGAGATGTGTCATTCGTAATTATTGACCACAGACTATAAAGACGGCTTTGAAATAAATCGATTATCGATTATATTAATAAACCATACAATAAAATTATTGTGATTATATTTTATATCAAATCACGTAAAAACCTTTATTATTTTGCATTAAATGCCCTAAATGTCTTTGTTTTAATGCATAAATAATTTATGTAATGACAAGTACAATTTTAACAAAAATAAAACCGACTTTAAGGTTCGACTCGATTTCTCTTGGATGCCATCATCAGATATTAATCATGGTACCACCGTTGGAACATTTCCTTTACATTAAAAAGGTTCATCAAAATCGGTTCATAAACGACGAAGTTATTCCCGAACACACATAAATATATATATATCGAAATATATATATACGGTCGAATTGAGAAACCTCGTTTTGAAGTCGGTTAAAAACAGTTCCATCGTACTCGTACCTAGTAAACGGATCGACTGTATTCTCTGCAAATTAATTAATCTATACAAATAAATAAAATTGGAGTGTCTGTTTGTAATATTAAAATAACCGCTTTTTACTAAATGCATATGTACACACGGTACATATACCAAAAATGTAGCTAAAAAAATTTTTGTCAGTCTGTCTGTCTGTTTGTTCCGGGTAATCTCTGGAACGGCTGGACGGATCTTGACTGGACTTTCACTGGAAGATAGCAGGTGATCCCGGGAGTAACTTAGGCTTTTTTTTAGATTAACTTTGTCCCGCGGCGTTACTCGCGGTGTAACAATAACCGCGGGTAACACCGCGGGGTTCAGCTAGTCTAAAATAATCGTTTAGACTTACTCTAGTTGGTTCAAATAAAAAGCATGTGAATGAACTGCGGCACCTACTTGTAATACAGAACAGGTACAAAATGTTGAAATTTAAGTATTAAAAAATAAAACAACCAAAAGAGGTACTGTAATACTATTTTTAATTATAAAGAATCTTCTTCTTCATTCTTCAACTCGATCGATAAAAGAAATCATCGAATCAATAACGGGTCAGGGTATCACTATTTGATTACGTATTAGAGCTGTCAAAAGTTAATTAAACGATTGGATTCACTATAATTGGATTATTTACATTTTTTTTATTTTTAATCGACTCCAAAAAAAAGAAGGTTATCAATTTGACAGCATTTTTTATGTTTGTTACCCCCCCCCCCATAACTTTCGACTGAGTGTACCGATTTTTATGACTCTTTTTTTATTTGCTGCTTTACGTTTGGTCCCAGTTTTTGAAGTCGATTTTTTTTTTTTAAAGTTTTTCTTGTAAAATATACATACAGTGTTTTTTTATACAAACCACAAACACACAATAACGTAAACTTATCAATTTCGTTAAATAGCTAGTCTTCCTTGGTATTTTATTTTTAAATGGATCGACACTTACTTACTCACAAATAACTCACAAATAAATAAAATTGGTGTGTCTGTTTGTAATATTAAAATAACCGCTTTTTACTAAATGCATATGTATGTATTAGTAGTGTAGTACACGGTACATATACCATAAATGTACTTAAAAAAAAATTTGTCTGCCTGTCTGTCTATCTGTTTGTTCCGGGTAATCTCTGGAACGGCTGGACCGGTTTTGACGGGACTTTCACTGGCAGGTAGCTGATGATCCAGGGAGTAACTTAGGCTACTTTTTTTAGACTTACTTCGTCCCGCGGCGTTACTCGCGGTACAACAAAAACCGCGGGTAACACCGCGGGGTTCAGTTAGTCTGTTATATAAAACTATATCCTTATATATATAATTCTTCTGTGAGTGTGTATGTCACTGAACCACTCTCAAACGACTGGACCGATTTTGATGAAATTTTTTGTGTGTGTTCAAGGTGATCTGGTAATGGTTTAGATTCACAATTTTGTCCGCTGGACAATGTTTTTTTAATTAATTTTTAATTTATTAGTAGTTATGGCAAAACGACGTTTGCCGGGACAGCTAGTACTATTATATTAAAGAGGTAAAGTTTGTGAGTTTGTGACGTTGTAAGGGGTAATCTCTGGATCTATTGAACCGATTGTGATAATTCTTTTACCAATGGAATGCTACGTTTTTTTCAATAACATATGGTATATAATTACCCGAAAAATGGAAAGATTTTCTCGTAGTAGCTGAATATAGCAAAGTAAGTCGTCGGCCCAATGAAGTGGGCACGGGTCAGTTAGTATGAAATAAAAACAAATATTCAACAACACAAGATATAAAACAGTATTCGTGTCCGAAGCTTTTACATTAGAGATTAGCATACGCTAGAAGTTGATATTATTTTTAAAGCCACTACTAACCTCAACGTAAACACGGCTTAATACAATAAACCATTCGACCATCGTACAATATTTTAAATTGAAAACCATTTTATCCATAATCTAATTTGATAAGAACGAAGATTAATTCAGGTCGATCGGTCAGCTGAGGGTGTATTAATATATAGACATCAGCTTAGCAAGCGATTGATTTTACATAATTCGCATTGCTTACTGTATTGATTTGTAAATAAATAATATAAAGTTGCGAATTTAAGTTTATTACATAGATGGTAGATTGATTATCTGTGGTATCATTTTTCATTGCAATGTGTATTGAAAAGTTAGTTACGAGCAACATTTTTCCGTCTTGTAGACATTTTACCAAAAAGAAAAAAAAAAAAAAGAAAAAGATCTATAAACACTTTTAATTTATTGGAAACAAAACCTGACTTTGTTATGAGAACAATATTATCTATATTGTTCTCTATTGTCTTAATTAAAATATCAGATAAGGTCTTAACATACTAGCATAACTGTGCTATCAATTTTATCATCTGTATCAGATATTAATTGACGGATGACTGCTCATTACATTACAATGTTTTCGTGTTTTATAATTATATTAATCTTACTAATATTATAAACGCGAAAGTTTATAAATATAGATGGATGTTTGTTACTCTTTCACGCAAAAACTACTGAACGGATTTGGATGAAATCTTACAGTAATATTAGCTTATACATCAGAATAACACATAGGCTAATATTTGCTGTAAGATTTCATCCAAATCCGTTCAGTAGTTTTTGCGTGAAAGAGTAACAAACATCCATCTATATTTATAAACTTTCGCGTTTATAATATTAGGGCGGAGCCGCGAGAAACAACTAGTAGAATTTCATCTTGTGTTATGCAATAGCTTATGTCAAATTTATTTCTAGCCTTTATTAATCACAACACTTATAGAGTCGTCTAATAGTCAACTGGTTCTATTTGAAAATTATATTTTTTACGAAGTAACTGGTTTCAGGCCTTTGTAACCCTGAGGACGAAATGAACTCGAAGGTTTGAGCTTCGAATTAACTTCGTCCTTAGGGTTGCGGTTTATTAGTAGTCTATTCAAGGGCCACTGACTTCCCAACATCGATTGATAGATATTCATGGCTACGGCCAACGAAGATGATACGTTCTCTGCGAGGCACGGGCGTGGAACACCATAAACTTCCATACTCCGAGCTGTTATTAAGAATTTGTTGTAAGAAAAAGCAACAATAGTTTTGGGCCCAGCCCGGGAATCAAACCTGAGAGTTTTTGATCTCTAAAGCAACGAGGCAGTAGTTTATAGCAAACTAGCTGACCCACGCAACCTCGTTTGCGCCTTATATTGCCCGTAGCGTGAAAATTTCCCCGTTTTTTGACACATTCTTCATTGTTGCTCCGCTCCTATTAGTAGTAGCGTGATGATATATACCCTATAGCCTTCCACGATAAATGGACTATCCAACACCGAAAGAATTTATCAAATCGGACCAGCCGTTCCTGAGATAAGCGTGTTCAAACAAACAAACATACTCTTCAGCTTTATATATTAGTATAGATATGGTTCTAGAAAGGTACTTACTTAATAACAAGGATACAATCGAACCATCACGAAATTATTCATGTATAAATAATGAGGAAGCTGGCAATTGAAACTGCACAGTTGCTATAATTTAAATACTTTTATTAAATTCTCATCAGCTGTACATTTCATTATAAAAACATTAAGGAGCAAATGTTGCAATATACAATTTATATTTACTATACCGTATCAAGAGAGCTGGTGTATAATGCTGATTTTAAAGATTCTACTTTTAATTCTATCTTGGTCCTTAGACAGTTGTGGTGGTTTTTTTTTAACAAAAAATGCTAATAATTATGTAAGTAATATTTTGTACAGCATTCCGACAAAATTATTTTTGCCCTTAATTTCTTCAATAACTGTTTCTTTCAAATGTATGTAGTCGAAGGGACAACTGGACATTAAATGTTATCTATACTAATATATAAAGCTGAAGAGTTTGTTTGTTTGTTTGTTTGTTTGTTTGTTTGAACACGCTAATCTCAGGAACCGCTGGTCGGATTTGAAAAATTCTTTCGGTGTTGGATAGTCCATTTATCGAGGAAGGCTATAGGGTATATATCATCACGCTACTACTAATAGGAGCGGAGCAACAATGAAGAATGTTTCAAAAAACGGGGGAAATTTTCACGCGACAGGCAATAGGAGACGCAAACGAGGTTGCGTGGGTCGGCTAGTTTGTTTAGAAAATTTAGGGGAGAGGTTGGGTCTGAGGTTGGGTCGGAGGCGTCCGGTATCCTCACTCACTCGGTGAAACACAGCGCAAGCGCTATTTCACGCCGGTTTTCTGTGAGGCCGTGGTATATCACTCCGGTCAAGTCAGCCCGTTCATGTCGAAGCGTGGCTCTCCAATGGTAAATCTCCCACTTGTTGTTTGATAAAGTAATATATTTTTTCAACCAGGGACCCTTTGTCATTTCTATTAAAAACTGGCAATCTTGTAAAGGGCCGAAAGCAAAAGACATGACCACTGTATTATTTGAACAAAGCGAAAAATTGCCTGGTGTTGTAAGGTGCAACATAACTTTTGATGTTCCTGTGCGGCTTAGTGAGGTGAGTTGATATTTCTTGAGGCATACTAAATATACAGCACAATTGTTTCGTTATGCGCCGTCTTAGTATCATTGATTGTATGGATGGCGAAACAAGTAAAATATTAAAAATAAAAAACCCAATATATGTCATCTTTACTAAATTCAGTTTTTCAAATAAAACATATAAGTTTTAGATGTATTCGTTATCACCGTTAAATTTTCTTTATTTTTAAACCACCTTCGATGTATTTTGTACATTTTTTTTTGGGATTACTTTTTGGCGCCAAAAATCCTTAATTTTGATTTATTTTTTATTTTGATGTACCCAGTTGTGAGAGTGACCACAACTAAGACAAATCTATTGACACCACTCACATAAAAAAACGACAAGCCGTTTAGGATCTAGGGCGTGCCAAAGAAATATACATATACACTCGAAAAACATACCTCCTTCTTTCGCAGTCGGGTAAAAACTTCACAATCAAAGACTTAACATCGTTTTCTACCGCGTTCCATATTATGTGATCCACAAATTATTAGTGTACTAAGTCGTGGTGTTCTTGGTAGCCGTTTAATGTATGCTTGTGAAGTCTCCCGTGACACAGGATTTACTCCCGCCTTTAAAGTTTTCTTTAGAAAAACGGTATGTGTAAATTACACTATAACTGCTAAATACTAAGACGGTACACGCAAAAAAACAGAGTGACATCTTTGATGATGGGACACACTCCTACAGTTTAAAAAAGCTCAAGGTACCTTACTTGTATGTACTTGGACATTAATCTGGAATTTACGTCATTAGGCCTATAGCGAACTTCGTAGTGCAGGAATAACAACGGCGATATATAACTTTGGGAGCAATATTTATTATGTCGGAGCCACTGCTCCATAATACTCTAAATGTTACATGGTGGCGTCTGTTGGCGCCTGTTCTTACTCGCTAACGGTTCCTTATATATTTACTAAATTTATTCATTACAATGCATTTAGACACGTCTTATTCTCGATGAGATAAGCCGTGTCTTAATACGATGTGATAAATAATTTACCTAGCTGTCTTATCTATATTAAATGGAATTTATACATTCTATTGATTTAATAATATGACGTAGGAATAAGCCCAATATAAGTTTGTTCACATATGTAGCAGGCAAAAACGTGAATGAATACTTATGTTGAGCTGTATGATAGAAGTTTCTTTTGATTTTTAAGTTTCAATTTGTGAGCCGCGTGTTAAACTTAGTTCATGAAGCACACAAGTAACATTTAATGTATCTAACTAAATAAAAAACGAAATAATTTAGACTTGTCTTTCCGACATAGTCTTTTTCGCTTGCTGTGACTTTTTAAGGTGACCAGACCGATCTAACCGAGATAAATACACTAATATGATTCTAAATTATTATCTACTGATATGAAAAACCGGCCAAGTGCGAGTCGAACTCGCGCACGAATGGTTCCGTACCATTATAAAACCAACAAAAACGAGCAAAATAATCACCATTTTTGTATAGGAGTCCCCCTTTAATATTTGATTTAATTTAATTATTTATTTTAAAGTGAATTTATATGTTATTCACATTCTGTGAATATTTCAAGCGTCTGCCTGTTGCCGTTATCAATATTTTTTAGTATATTTTGTTATAGCGGCAACAGAAATACATCATCTCTTAAGATTTCAACTAACCATTACGGTTCATGCGATACAGTCTGGTGACAGACGGACGGACAGACAGACAGACAGACATATAGCAAAACCTTAGTAATAGGGTCCCGTTTTACCCTTTGTGTACGGAACCCTGAAAAGTAAAACTTAATCATGTATTATTTCCGCAGATAAAAATCCAGGTGTGGTACGTTGAGGGTCTTCAAAAAAATACACTTTGGAATTATAAAATAGATAAGCCATGCCAGCACTTTGCAGTAGCGCGTTGGCTACCCATATATCTATCTCTGCAACAAAACTGCATCGTTAAAAAAGTTTGTGGATACTTTTTTTTTTTTTTTTTTTATGTTTGATCCTGCCATAATGACTCTACTCTGCCTGATGGAAAGCATGAGTAGAATCCAAAAGTGGTGGTCACCATACTGCGAATGCAGACAATGCAACAATGCAGCATGGTGACCCACACCATGGCGGGCTAGTGATGCTTCTGCATCATTGGGCCTCCGGTCTCGCACTCACCAACGAAACACGACAGCATGATCGCTGTCATTTAACGTTGATTTTCTGTGCGAGGGTAGTACCGCCCCGGTCGAGCCGGCCCGTTCGTGCTGAAATCAGCGTGGCTCTACTACCTTGGAATCGATTAGAATTTTTAACTGCATCGGTGGCGCAGTGATAGCGTATGGGACTGCTGTGCTTGAGGTCTCGGGTTCGATTCCCGGATCGAACTAAATGTTTGTGTGATCTGCAAATATTTGTTTCGGAGTTTGGGTGTTTTCTAAGTATGATATGTATGTATTTACATAAAAAAGTATATATGTATTTGTATCAGTTGTCTAGTACCCATAACACAAGCTCCGCTTAGCTCAGGACTAGATGCCGTTGTGTGTTTGATGTCCGAAATATTTATTAGAAATATTTATTATTATTATTTTTCTTTGACCGTTTATCTTCTGAGACAGGTTTTTTGAATAAAGTAATATTGTTTAAAATAATTTCTTAACAGAAAGCAGTAAAAAATAATTTTATCGCTATACACTATCAACTCTTTGTCTAAGACTCGGAACTCCAAACCGAGCTGCAGATGAACTTTAACACCCCTTCTTTTTTTAGTCACGTTATACACGAAATCTTTTTGTGATGCACGGCGTACAGCCCTCGTTGCCATAATTTTATGTGTGGGCTGTTCATTTGTTACGTACGAGTTATGAGCTTTATTGTTGATGAGAAATTTATTGTTTTTGTTCGTATGGCGTGTAATTCAGTGCACGTTATTACACATCATCAAACTCAACAATGCCACGTATCAATCATCAGGCTTTGATTGACAGCTTTGACATTTTAAAATGCTACCAGCTTAAAAAACAAAGAATAACCTTAGTTTTTAGATTAATTTTTACTGTGTTTGAAAAATTGTATTTTGGTTGTATGCTGTGTTTCGCAAATAAAGTTTTTATTATTATTATTATTATTAAATCTTTCTAATACACGTATTTTCTTTTACAGGGCCATTATAACTCTGATTTGAACTTAAACACAATAGTGAACCAGTTTTTTGGAGATTCATTTTTCTACGGCGAGTTCAGTTTCAAAGCTGTCGTTCTGTCAAACCAAGGGAACGTTTTTTGTGTCACCTACAATATAGTATTCAGTAAAAAAAATGACGCAAAAGAGTAGAGTTTCTTTAAGGATCTTGTTTTTCTGTGATTCAGGATGTACTACTGTATTAAAAATGCATTTTGAGTAGGCATGTAGTTTTTTTTCTTAAAACTGTAACTAGCTGGAATTTACTGGCCTTGTACCCCTGATATTGTCAGAGGCCCTTATAATATCTAAAGCATGTATTTAAACATGTATCTTAAGCTTCTTAGAGGAGTTGTATTCAAAATTAATATTTTATTATCATGTATGTAATACGTGAAGATATGCAGATAATGTGTGAGGTGATTGTTTACAACCCTAGACGTCATTGGTCACTCTAAATATTGCAGTGGACTGTATAATGGTACTCCTATTGAAAACGGAACTAGGAATTTTAGCTGTACAGCGCTTCCTTAGCAGCTGGCCCGCCTCTGACTCGATCCAGGGTATCTCCAGGTGTATTCGCAACGCTGTTTCCTCTTCAATAGTTTCGCGGAGTGGCGTGACTCATAAGATAATTACAAAGGCACAATGCCGTAGATTATCGATATTAATCGAATTATTAGTTAATTACAACGCGGAAATTAGTACATTTCACACGCAACGGGGTTGTTTACTTACTCGTACTTGTGTAATTGCAATAATTAATACATACGACGTGAAGATATTGTAAGTCTTCAGCGTGGCGGCTATAATTGTACTAGTACAGTGGTTAGAATCAGGTAAATTTTAATAATTTAAATGAACAACACGAGTTTTTACTCTCGCGACGGAAGCAACTTTTGCACCAGAAAAAAATTCTACTCTCTGCTATCTGCTAGGGGCGCTGCCTTCGCGGACACGGCGTGGGCGTATAAAGGTATAGGTATGTATGTGGAAGGGAACGTATCATGAGATAATCTATCCTCTCCTAAGTTACAATCCAAGATGGAGGGTCCATACAGGATGATTACACGGATGAACGATGTGACCTAGAGGATTCAGCGACATACAAAAGAGGCATTTAAAGTAGTCCATTTTAACCGCCTGACAAAATATCGTGGCAGCACGAAGGTAATCTACCTCCTCGAATACCGATCGAGAATGTTTTTTATTATTTGCGAACCACGATTGAGAATGTTCTTGATTAGTACTCACGAACAACGAACGAGAAAACAAATTTTGCGTTTAAGTGATCAAATTCGACGAAAAAGGGCCGATTAGTGAAAAGGAAATTCTCGGATTTTGCACTACGATAATGCGCATCACACAAAGCCATCATTGTGAACGAATTTTTGATCAAACACTCAACAAATACCATCGAGCATCCACCATATTCACCAGATATGGCTCCAGCCGACTTTTTTCTTTTTCCTAAACTCAAATTACTACTTCGAGGTACCCGTTTTCAATCGATAGAAGACACAAAGGAGAATTCGCAGCAAGAACTAAATTCAATTCCGGAAATATCGTTTAAAAAATGTTTTGATGATTGGATTATTCGTTGGCACAAGTGTATTGTTTTTAAAAGAGCATATTTTGAAGGTGATAAAATAAATTTGGATTAATAACTAACATTTTGTGTATTATTGATCTTTTCTCGGTACTTTCTTAACAGATTCCTAATGCGGGAGTTGTATTTCAAAAAGACAGTTGGACAGACACATGCACGTGTGATTCTAATAATGGTTTCATGTTTTTTCTTTTACGAAATTCAGCAAAATATTTATCTTTCGCCGATTTCAGCACGAACGGACCGGCTCGACCGGGGCGGTACTATACTCGCACAAAAAATCAATGTAAAATGACAGCAATCGTGCTGTCGTGTTTCGTTGGTGAGTGTGAGACCGAAGGCCCAATGATGCAGAAGCATCACTAGCCAACCATGATGTGGGTCACCATGCTGCTTTGTTGCATTGTCTGCATTCGCAGTATGGTGACCACTATTCTTGGATTCTACTTATGCTTTCCATCAGGCAGAGTAGAGTCATTACACATACACATGTATGTACACGGTGTCCCAAAATTCAACGATTAGCGGGCGCCACAAGGTACACCTGCTCATGAGTACATAAGGAAAAATAATAAAAAAAATATACCTAGTTTTTTTTTTAGTTACAAGAAAAATTTTGAATTTCTTTGAAAATTTCTTTTCTTCACATGGTATAGGCCAGCCATAAAAAAAACAATACAATACTATAATTATATCATAAATAACTTATGCTATCAATAATTAAAATTGAAATAATTACAAATACACTAAAATATATTACAAACACTAACAGTACCTATGTGGTGAAAATAAGAGCAGAGATGCGGTCAACTAAGATTTAGATAGAAGGTAATTATTTCAGAAGAAACCAATGACGGGTTATAATAATAATAATAAATAAATAAATATTTCGGACATCTATTACACAACGCCATCCAGTCCCAAGCTAAGCAGAGCTTGTGTTATGGGCACTAGACAACTGATACAAATACATATATACTTCTTTTTTTGTAACTACATACATATTATACATAGAAAACACCCAAACTCCGAAACAAACATTTGTAGATCGTACAAACATTTGGTCCGACCCGGGAATCGAACCCGAGACCTCATGATCGGCAGTCGCACACGACAACCGCTAGACCAACGAGGCAGTCGATAAGTCGGATTAAGTATACCTACTATGTATAACTATCATTGTGGTAAGAGTCGAGTCTAAGGGAGCTTAAAAGAGAAGGAAATCTTGACACTAACCCCTATAGTAGGCCAAAACCTCCTTCCTAAACAGAGGCTTATGTCCAGCAATGGACTATTATATAGGCTGTGATTAATTATGATGATGATGAAAAACAAAAGTTTAATTGCACTATTACGAAATCATTCATTAGTGAATAATCAGGAAGCATGCTATTAAATAAACACAATCACTGTAATTCAAATACTTTTATTAAATTCTCATCAACCGTACATTTCATTATAAAATCATTAAGGAGCATATATTACAATATGAAATTTGTATATTTCAAACGATAATAAGATACGTGGTCTACAATGCTGATTTCAATTATTTTACTTATAAATATAGTTTGGTTGCTAGAAGAAGGTGCCGGTTTTTCTTTAACGAAAAATGCTAATAATTATGTGAGTAATATTTCACACTTCTAATAATACGAAATTTTACTATCATTTAATCGGTTTTCTTTAATCCTGGCCCGTACGAGTTTAAATGAATAAATTTACCCCGTTTTTGCAACTTTTTTTTTAATCATATTACTCACAGCGTGATGTTAAATAGTTCTTAATTAAGGGGCTATCCAACACTAAAAAATCATTTATTTCATACATATAGATTCTAAGATTGGCGTATTACAAACAAATGAATAATCGTAATACAATCAAATTCTTTGGCTCTACGATATTAGTAAGTTTGAATTTAAAACAATAATAGGAATGAAAATATATCTGAATTGCACCACTAGATACTTGCGTTCTCGAGGAACCAGTGCCATCTGCGCGGCCTATACATGCAGTACCCAGTCGCAAAACAATCACACCTGGTGACAAGATATCATGAAGCGATACACCGCGTTAATATACAATTCACTCACCGTTGTGCGATGACAGCTTCAATACTTCACTGCGGCGAAGGGGATTTACAATTCAAACACGTGCTGCTTGACAAAACTTCCGTACGAGAGAGCCCACATTGATTCCCGATCTCAACGTAACAAACGTTCAGAAGCGTCTCGATTTCCAAAAATTCTATTACTTACGCACCCGTCTCACGGGCATTCAGCGGGCCTACAATTATTCTATTTTCAAAAACCGCGTGGGTTTTTGAAAATAGAACAACGTCATTCCTCGCTTTCTTCTTCTTCTTTTGATGTAAAGGCAACCAGCCGGATCTCTCAGATCAGCTATTTCTGCCAATGTCAAGTGTTATACATCCTGTTTTGACCGTACATCTGGTACAAAAATTGGCTGACTTAAGCGGAATAAAACAATTGCTTCAAGAAATTGGTGTTAAGCAAATCTTTAATTGCTTATCACGAAATAAGTAAGATTATTAAAGTCCGAGTTTGACTCAATGAGTGACAATACACTTAGGTATGAGTTTTGAGTATAGTAATGAGTGACCCATCTGTTCATTTTCGCCCTTCTCATATTTCTTTTGTCAGCACTTCTGGAGCAGATGGAGCAAAGCCATGGCCGAATTACAAATTCGGATCAAATTGCTTTCCTGCAAGGCTGGTTTGAAGCTGAACTTAGCAGAACGTTGGTAGTCGTCAAGGAAGAGAATCTTCCTCCACTGAAGTGGAAATTAGGATGAATTGTGGCTGTCCATCCTAGTACCGATAATATTGTTCGTGTGGCAGATATCAAGAGATCTACTGGTATCATCCGCAGGGCATTCAATAGAATCTGTCCTCTGCCCGTAGTAAAGTCTGATTGAAAGAGTTGTTTCAATGTCCGGGAGCATGTCAAAGCGCCTGCGTAAATTTAGCAGTAACACCCACACGACTTAATTAGTAATAAGTTAGTTTTTAAGGATTTCACCTTTTATTTGACTGCCTCGTTGGTCTAGCGGGTAGCGTGTGCGACTGCATGAGGTCTCGGGTTCGATTCCCGGGTCGGACCAAATGTTTGTATGATCTACAAATATTTGTTTCGGAGTTTGGGTGTTTTCTATGTATAATATGTATGTAGTTACAAAAAAAGAAGTATATATGTATTTGTATCAGTTGTCTAGTGCCCATAACACAAGCTCTGCTTAGCTTGGGACTGGATGGCGTTGTGTAATAGATGTCCGAAATATTTATTTATTTATTTATATTATACTAGCTGTTGCCCGCGGCTCCGTCCGCGTGTACGTCGATTATCGCGGCATATAGTAGCCTATGTGTTATTCTGATGTATAAGCTATATTACTGTAAAGTTTCATTCAAATCCTTTCAGTAGTTTTTGCGTGAAGAAGTAACAAACATACACACTCACAAACTTTCGCCTTTATATATTAGTGATTAGTGTGATAGATCACCGAAGTCGGTTAAAAAACAATTTCGCCGGCACCGCAACCTGTTAGAATTTGAGCCTCTATTATGTTTTGTTGTAATTGTATGACTTTTAGTTGGATTCCGTTGCATAGTTCTGGTGGTTTTAAACATCAGATGCTTGATCATTGCGAGTGTTAAAATGGATCTTTCGCATAATTATATCATAAATTTCAAATAGTTCTGATAGGTCGCCGTAAACAGACGTTATAAAGATCTTGCTCTGATTGCACTCTGCAACATAAGGCAGGTGATCAAATAACATTCCCCCCAATTTTTAGTAAAGTATCCGTAAACTGATTATCATCCGGATTATCTCCAGTTCTTACTCGCATATTTGTTGTTAAATGCACCGACTGAATATTTCGCCACAAATAAGAGCTTTTCAGGCAAGCTCTAATCTCATCGGCTCTTGTACCCCGTATATTTTTTTATATTCTATAAGTTTTTTTTATAAAATAGATATTAAAATGTACTTTTTGAATATGGGAGTTTGATAAAGATATATCTATGTGAAATACAATACATTTATGTATTTAATACACTTTGAAAAAATGCCTTACGATTAAACATGTTATTGTGGCTAATTTATAAAAGATAGATTTATACTATTCAAGACTTTTTTGTAGATCTTTTGAAAAACATCATCTTTGTACTATATACTTTTGATGTATGATCAACGTATGCGAGGATAAGAGCTAAGCTAAGCTAGGCGCATTTTCATGCGACTTGCTTCAAATTTATCTTTATTGCTCAGCTCCTATGTGTCTTAGCGTTATGTTATATAGCCTATAATCTGCCCAGGAGTATGGATTACAATCGGCCTAAGTTTGGTTAAAATCCCTTCAGTAGTTTTTGACCCATGCGTGCGTATAAAAAACAGACAGACCGAAAAATTTACTGATTTCATTTTTGGCATCAGTATCGATCACCATTCATCCTCCAATATTAATTTTGAAAATATATTCAATGCACAGAATTGACCTGTCTACAGTTTTATTATAAGTAAATATATTATATTTCTTTGACATGCCCTAGGGCCTAAACGGTTTTTTGTATTTTTATGTGAGTGGTGTCAACAGATTCGTCTTAGTCGTGAAAGTGACACTGGGGACATCATTTTTTTCTTTTTAATTTCGGAATTGTGGTTTATCATTGATATAATTATTTCTCCTTCCAGGGGCGCTTTAGTATTTTCATTAAGAAGTGGGAGTCATGCAAAGGTCCAAAAGCAACAAACGTGACCACTATAATATTTGAATTAAATGAAAAAAAGCCCGGTTTCATAAAATATAACATGACTTTTGATCTTCCTGTGCGGCTGAGTGAAGTGAGTTGATATTTTTCTTATAACTTGCCAGCTGACCCCGCGAACTTCGTAACGACATATTTACATATCTGTCTCAGCTTCCCGCAGGCAGTGTACAGTCGCGGACAAAAAAATTCACAAAGCAGTCATGAGGATTGCCGACACAAGTGACAACTCGAAACTATAAAAAAAGTTGTGGAGGATTCAGTACTTTAAGAAAAACTTTATATGTCTTTAATAAGAAACAATAATGTTTCTAACTAAAGTGACGGCCTCGTTGACTCGTCGTCAAGACATCCAACGTAGGTAGGCGAATGAACCGCCACATGTTCCAGGCCATCAACTGTCACTATGCACACTCGCGCAAGCGCCCTGGGTCGTCTTACGGTGTCTTAGGTCATGTGTCCTGTCGCGAGTTTAACATTTTTGACCCATCCCAAAAGAAACTTAGCTAAAGTGCACAACGCTGCTAATGAAGTCGAAGAAAATAGTCTTTGCCCATTATCTTGAAATTTTTATTGTACACAAACCTTGTCCTAACAATAACGAACACATAAAAAAATAGAAATATTTAATTTGATGCAGCCGATCGGAAGTTATGCGCGTACATACATTTCGCCGATTCATTTATCGTAGTAAATTAAAACTTTTCTATTCGTTTCCCAATTTTACTAATTGATTAGTTTTACTTTATGTACTTAGCACTTAATTAATTTACTTAAAACTTAATCCGGTGCTATGACTAAAGACAGCATTTTTTTCCTGCAAATCATTGACTCAGAGGATTCATCGAATATATAGAAAAAAGAAATGATGTCTCTGCAACAGTGCTTTAAATCAGTTTCATAAAAATAATACAATAATATGAAACTATTCTACCGCAATAACGTCAAATAACCAGAACCTTTGATTTTTTATTATTTTGAAGAAGACAGAAACTTCTGACTTATTGGAGTATTGGGATATAAGTTTGTAACTTATATACTGCAAATTTATAAATATGACACCAATAAAATTATGTTAAAATAAAAAAATGCTTTTAATAAAATATTTCCCTTTGCAGATAAAAGTCCACGTATGGCACGTCGACGGTCTTCAAAAAAACACGCTGTGGAATTACAAAATAGATAAACCGTGCCAACACTTTGCAATATCCCGTTGGCTATCTATCTATTTATCCATACAACAAAACTGCATTGTTAAAAAAGTTTGTAAAACCCTTCTGAGAACTAAATTTTTAATTGATTCTTTTGCCAGTAGGTTTTTAGTATATTGATCAATACTGTAAACAAATTCTTAAAATGTAAAGTAATATTCTAGCAGATGGGATATCTAACTGAAAGTGGCAATTAGAGTGAGAGGTGCATGCGCTTTCTTAAAACTCACTTGCACTTGTTCCACTATTTTAATTAAGTTTACACGTGACCGGTTTCGTCTATTTTCGAAGGATGTCCTTAGTACCAGGTACCAGTACGTACTTTGCATTAATCATTATAATTTTCTATTAAATTATAAATTCTAAAAGTACTTTACCGATTGGAGTTTGGATCTTTACACAATATACAAACTGATTCAAAGATTGTTTGTCGTACGTTTTGTTTATTATTATTACTCTTCAATTCATCTAAATTTTACAACATGGAAGCTTGATAAAGTTTTTTATAACAGTTCTGCTTTCTTTTACAGAGGGAGTACAAGTTTGATTTAAACTTAAACACAATAACAAACCAGTTTTTCGGAGATTCATTTTTTTACGGTGAGTTTAGTTTCAAGGCTGTCGTTTTGTCAAACCAAGGCAATGTTTTGTGTCTCAACTATAATATTTTGTTTAGTAAAAAAATAAAATAAAGAAAGAATAGTTAAAGTATTTGCAAGGTTTTTCCTCCAATAAAAAAAGTGATTTTAATACACATCATTGTTTTTTTTTAAAAGGTAAATAACTTTGAACCAGTCGATTAATCCCAATTATACTTTTTTTTAAAGAACACGTAATAAATAGCGCTACCTTAAACCTCCTTCTCCTCTGATCTCCTCAGCTCCCCTTTATTATTACAGAATTCAAAAAATATTACGAACGATAAATGAAAATATAAACTTTAATATGATAATCAGATTGAATGATATTTTTATTTAAAGAAATTTCCTACACTAGGAATATATATTATTTATACTTTATGCACATTACGAGTAACAAAGGTGGACTTAATGCCGATGACATTATCTACTAGTCGACCTTAGGGTGATGCAGGCAGAGCTAAAACAAGGTAGATGCACAAAACTAAAAATTTAAGTATTTTTCTCAATAAGAAATAATTCAATCATCAGTAATAATTTATGTAGATATACATAACAATTATTAACAATTAAATACTTACATGCATTATACTAATACATATACACATACATATAATATATAAACAGTATAGATTCTAAACGGAGAGAGAATGATGACATCAAAGTGAATCGAATGTGTGTGGAAAGTGTTTTCGCAACAAGTGTTTAAAACTTTGTCTAGTTTAGCCATCCTGAGCTCTAGAGGGAGCTCGTTCCATAGTAGGACAGCTTGTACGAAGAAGGTTGAGTGTAAAAAATCAGAGCGGTGAGTGTGATATTGTAGAAGTAGATTGTTGGAAGACCTAAGGTTCTTAGTGTGGTTTGAACCTAGATACTGTAATTGAGTATTGTCGATTGTAATGGCAACCCTGGGTTGTCATGTTTTTGAAGGTTAAAATGTCATTGTAACTGTTAGATAAAAACAGTATAACAGTACTCTACCTTGTAGATATTATCGCGATTAAGTTCCGATTTACAGTCGAAGAATAAAGGGTAGTTAATGCCCGTGTATGTCTACGTTGTCGAATGAAAGTCACTTTAAATAGGGCCGGAACTCGAACAAGTGTACATATATTTCCGTATGTTAAAAACAAATCGAATGCAATTGTTGAGAAGACGGTTATTGAGTTATTGATAATAATATTTAATGCCCCCCCCCCCCTTTACTTTTTCAATAAATACAAAAAAAACTCATTATACTCGTATACTTAAAATAGTTTTAATTTTAATAAACAAACTTTAAAAGTTTAAATAATCTAATAAATGTTTTTATCGAAAAAATAAATAAATCACAGTATATACTAATGAGATACTTGAGATTGAGAATGAACCAACTGGTACACAACATGTCTGTATCAGTTTCATTCTAGGTTCTGTTTTTGTCAGAGTTATCATCTGGTCGCTATGGACAACAAGGCTATTTCACTGTTTTTGTTTTAATTAAATTATAGCAGAAAAAAATTGTCTCACACAATTATAGTTAAGACAACAAAACTAGTATTCATAAAGCAAGAGAGGCAAGTTTCAAATTAACAATCTTTTCAAAATTTCTCAAATGTCGAGAGATCTTTTTAATAGACAAATCAGCCTCCGTTTCTAGAAATTTTTCCTGCACTCGACAACAAATGGATTTCTTGTCATGTACCTCATTAGTGACTCCGAATTGACTTCTAGATAGTATCGATTGATAGTAATAAACAAGTGTGTGTTTCTGATTAATATGTATTTGGTACAAAACTAAATACAGTGATAGCTGGGATGTGAGATATCAAAACATTGACTGTAAGCGGATGAGATTAAAGTATATAATCCATTAACAAATGTTAGTGAATTTTAGTTAAATGATGACAAAAAAAGAATCACCACTATGTATTATAAATATCAGAAATATCAACCAAAGAAAACATGCTCGTAAAAATTATTTAAATAGAAATAATTATTAGTTTCTAAATTAGATCTAATCTGAATCAGTAATGGATCGCTGCTCATTAAATTATAATTCTTACATGTTTGGAAATTTGTATTATTTATGTGTATTATTAGCTTATAATAAATCTGTTTCTTTAAATGCTTTAAATAGCAAAAAATACAATCCACCATCACGAAATTATTCGTGTATAACTAATGAGGAAACAGGCAATTGAATCAGAAAGTTTCCGTAATTTAAATACTTTTATTAAATCCTCATCAACCGTACACTTCATTATAAAAACATTAAGGCAAAAATATTACAGTACGAAATTTATACTTACGAAACGGTACGAAGAGAGATGGTGTACAATGCAGATTTTTCAGATTCTCATTTTAACTCTGATTTGGTTCAGCAGATGTGTCGGTTTCTCTTTAACAAAAAACGCAAATAATTATGTAAGTAACTTTTAAGATTTATTGTAACGTTAGTTTCTTGTAAATCTATGCAACTGTAAGATGCTTCACATCAGTTGTTGCGTTTCAAAAATAATGTAGTTCCACGTCGGTGCTGTTATTATTAGTTTTATTATCGTTTCCAATTTTTTAATGGTGCTTGAATCTGAAGTTCGATTACAGGCAAATGCACCCGGTAAAGTGTCGAGAAGCTACATGAATTGTTTCTTAATTCTGAACTAAGGCGTTCTCATTTAAAAAAAAACTTTTTTTATTTATTTGAATGCGGTTGTAACTAAATGGTGATGATATATTTTTTGGGGGCAAACGAGCAGACCTATTACCTGATGGTAAGTGATTACCGCTGCACAAGGACACCCGCAACACCAGAGGCGTCGCAAATGCGTTTCTGGAGCGGTTTTTTTTTCACACATGTTTTATTCGAAATACACAAATCTTGTTCCAGGGACCCTTTGTTACTTCTATTAAGAGTTGGGAGTCCTGTAAAGGTACTAAGACAACAAACATTACCACTGTACTATTCGAATTAACCAAAGACAAACCTGGTCTTGTGAAGTACAATATTACTTTCGATGTTCCTGTGCGACTGAGCGAAGTGAGTTGATAGCCTGAGTTCCTAGTTCTTTTCTACTGTCTACACTGTTCGCTGCAATTGCGGAAGAGTGTCCAAGATTAAATTATCAGTTTATGTTATGAAATAAAGTCGTGCGACGAGTCAGTCTGTTCGCGACAAATTCGAAAAGTACTGCACGGATATTCATGCGGTTTTCACTAGATTGTAATACGTAGGTAAAATACCATGGCGATGGCAAAAATGATTAAAAATACTATAAGTCAGTTATAAAATGATATCCTTTAGAGTGCCGAAGTATAAACCCAACTGAACCGACATTTACTTCAATAAAGATATTTAGAAAATAAAAGAAAAAAAGGAAAATGAGCATTTAAAACCATTAATAAAAATTCTCCTTGCAGATCAAAATCCATGTATGGCACGTTGAAGACCTACAAAAAAATAAACTATGGAATTACAAAATAGATAAGCCATGCCAACACTACGCGTTGGCACGTTTTATATCCGCGTATCTATCCTTGCAACAAAACTGCATCGTTAAAAAAGTTTGTAAAACTCTTTTGTTAATCCTCTTGCAAGCCGGTTTGATTTTGCGTTTATGAAGTTTGAGACCGACTAGTATTTTATAGATACACTTCATGCAAATACGATTTAAATGAAGTTTATACGATACAGTGGTTATATATATACATATAAGATTATTATATTATCTAAGGTTTTATATATCACATAAGGGTTGTATTTAAAAGGTTACGTTATTTTATACTTACTAGGCAGCCATAGTGTGGGTCACCATGCTACACTTACCTTATTCGCATTGAGGATGGTGACCACCACATCTAGATTGCTCATGCTTTCCATCAGCCAGACCAGAGTCATTTTGGCAGCTAAAATATAAAATCAATGTTTTAAAACTTAAAGGGACGCTTATAGGAGTAGCTCTTAGCAACCCCTCTCCCTGACCTGTCGTTCTAACGAATGGGGAAAATATACTAAATATAATGTAACCAAATACAGATATAAAGTGAAATACCTATACTCTTAATTCATTTTCGCAAATATTTGAAGCGATTATTTATTTAATGGTTTTTTTTTCTTTTACAGGGGCAGTACAATTTTGATATAAACCTGAATACTGTAACCAACCAGTTTTACAGCAATTCGTTTTTTTACGGCGAGTTCAGTTTCAAAGCTGTTATTTTATCAAACCAAGGCAACGTTCTTTGTGCCAATGTGAATATATTGTATAGTAAAAAAATCACATAAATAAAAACCGGTTTTTGTTTTCTTTATAACAGTACATCGTAGTCAATATTAAGAATGTTGTCAAAAGTTTGACTTTATTTATATCATGATAGATCAGGTCAATTATAAAAGCGTGAGAAAATATGAGCAGCCAACTAGAAATATTTTCATTTAAATAATGAAAAGTTTTTGCATTTGGTACATTTGATAGAACCACTAAGTTTATAAATCTCTCCGTCCGTTACGAACTAAAAGTGTACTTTCTACTACTACTTAGTTCATCTTTTTTAATACGATTTTTTTTTCTCAAAATTTTAACAAACATTAATTTGATTGTTGTATTCTATTTGTGTGATTTAACAAAAAGATACAGAAGTGTTTAACAAGTGGTCGAGAAACCATAAAGCGCTTACAGAGCAAGTTTTAACGAGTTAGAGTGATCAGATCATCATAATATAATAATAATAATAAATAATAAAAAGTTTATTGTGTTTCAAAAAGTGTTACAGTCTTAATATAACATGCACTGGAGCCCCACACTAGGATCCCCTGTGTTGTGATATATAACTATGGAATGTATTGTTGTTTTTACTTTTAATGACACGCACGTATCGAAAGAAAACTGAAACCCTTAGAATCCCTCGTGCGTCTCTTTATTCGTTGGACCGTCTAACGTTTGTCAGAACCAATTTGCTCCAAATCTCTTATACACCTTAACTTTTAAAAACAAATCAATACCTGTGAACTAAACCTGTTTGGGATCCACCTTATGAAATCGCCTGCATGGACTAAACACTTTATTCTTCACTAGCTGAACCCCGCGGTGTTACCCGCGGTTATTGTTGTACCGCGAGTAACGCCGCGGGATAAAGTTAGTCTAAAAAAGTAGCCTAAGTTACTCCCTGGATCATCAGCTACCTGCCAGTAAAAGTCCCATCCAAATCGGACCAGCCGTTCCAGAGATTACCCGGAACAAACAGACAGACAGACAGACAAAAAAAAATTAACTACATTTTTGGTATATGTACCTTGTATACATACATATGCATTTAGTTAAAATCGGTTATTTTGATATTACAAACAGACACTTCAATTTTGTTTATTTAATTAGATTTTACACTTTAAGGCTAAAACTTTATAGTTGAAAATAACACAAAACCATTACCAAAAATGACTTTATGTTTATGAATTAGGAAGATAATTTAAAAATAATAATATTACCGTAGAAGCGTCATGATACGCCACATATAGGCCTGCTACTGTACTGAAATGTAAAAATGAAATCACAGAAAAACCGATGTCAGCGATTCTTTTATGGTTATTTAACGAACAAAGTGGGGTGAATGGAAGCCTAACCCCTATCTTTCCAATCCTTCTGGAGAGAGAAGATACTCGAACAGGGTCAATGACTTATGTCCTTAGAGATGCAGGAGTCCGTTACCAGTAATAATCACAAACACAAGGTGATCCGTCACCTCACTTAACCATGGTCTCAAATTTTTCTACCAGAGTACTGCCTAATTGAAAATATTAAAATCCAAGAGTGGTGGTCACCATACTCAAGGCAAACGCAGTAAATGTAAAAATGCAGCATGGCGACCCACTCCATGGCGGCCTATTGAGATGCTTCTGCATCATTGGGCCTCCGGTCTCGCACTCACCAACGATACACGACAGCACGAATGCTGTTATTTTAGGTTGGTCTTTTGTGAGAGGGTAGTATCTCCCCAGTCGAGCCAGCCCGTTCATGTTGAAATCAGCGTCTATTACCTTATACTACTACCTTATCTATACATCTATACAAATAAATAAAATTGGAGTGTCTGTTTGTAACGTTAAAATAACAGCTTTTTAATCAATGCATATGTATGTATACACGATACATATAATAAAAATGAAGTTTAAAAAATTTTTGTCTGTCTGTCTGTCTGTCTGTTTGTTCCGGGTAATCTCTGGAACGGCTGGACGGATTTTGACGGGACTTTCACTGGCAGGTAGCTGATGATCCGGGGAGTAACTTAGGCTACTTTTTTTAGACTAACTTTGTCCCGCGGCGTTACTCGCGGTACAACAATAGCCGCGGGTAACACCGCGGGGTTCAGCTAGTCATAAAATATAATAATATATACAACTTACAGATGGCGCTATACTAAATTTGAAAATCTTACGCTATTAGTTCCTTATTAGAAAATATAATTATATATGCCACGTACAGATCACAATATAAAAAACTTTTACTTTACGGACGATTTTTGCCGGTTAGGTTACCTCTCCGCAACGCCACATAAGGAATTTCAGTTCCAAAATTAATCGTTATTTGAAATGGGTTTATTTCTGATTACAACATTTTTTCTCATTATAATCAAACGACTGTCAAACCCTGCGATAACAATAAAATTTAATTTACTTTGATTGTTGATTGTTGTAAGATCAACAAACGATATTTTAAATACCACTGCCGATTATATCTACTATCGTTAAGCATATCGATTTACTTTAGTATACTATATTTTTATATCGTAGCTGCAGTTAGTGTCACAACGTAGATAATTGTTTTGACCAGAACTTTTAACACGAATATTTAACAATAACGCTATCGTTATAATATGAAGAGCGAATGAAAATATAATAAATTCTTTATGATTGTTAAGTAAAATATTTAAATTATTTACTTAATCATGATTTTAACCTTCTTTAATTGTGTTTATATTTATACCACACGGCATTTTGTAATTTCGTTTAATTTCACATGTAATTTCCTTAGTTGCTTGTATTAATTCTATTTTTAATTATTCTCTAGTCTTTTATAAGCAGCTTTGTTTGTTTCTGTCTTGTTATTTTCTTTTAATATTTTTGCGTATAATTTTTCATGGAAAAAAGTTAACTTAAAATACATTTTTATTTAGAAACATTATCTATATGTCTTAGATAATATCTTCCTTATATTATAAAGGTAGAAGTTTATTTTGCTATCACAAAGGCTATCATTTATTATCTTTAACGATTCACAGCTGGAGTTCTGTCTTTAGAGTCGACATTTAGGCTTACTACCTACCCACTAGCACGCTGGCTTGTTTTGTTTCAAGTTTTCTTTATTCTTTGTCTTGAAGTTTGTATGGATATTAGTTTCTTTTTTCTTTCATGCGGTTAAAGGGATCTAGTTGAAATATTTCACAGTAACAATTTATAGAATAAAACAGCACATTAGGTTCATTTTTTATGTTTGGCCTTGCCAAAATGACTCTACTCTATCTAATGAAAGCATCAAGTGGTGGTTACCATACACATTGCGAATGCAGACAATGCAGTAACGCAACATGGTGACCCACACCATGGTGGCCAGTGATGCTTCTGCAACATCGGGCCTCCGGTCTCACACTCACCAACGAAACACGACAGCTCGAACGCTATCTTTGACCGCCCTGGTCGAGCCGACCCATTCGTGCTCATTTACCTGATCACTTTAATCCTGAATAAACGTAGTGGCTCATAAGCACAGTAGGTACAACACAAATCACGGGCTTTGACTATTTAATTATAATCGCCGAAACATTACTTAAGTACAAACAATTAGACTAAAAATCTTCTGCCTCATTAAAGTTAGTCATTCTAATAAAAGTTCTAGTACATCTCGCCCACAGAGTCGCCCAAGAAATTCAATTTATGTATTAAGCCACTTTGAAGTTAACCACGACATTCGCATAGTAAGATAATATACCAAATTTAGGTAGTACAAAGGAAAACTTGTCAAATATCGCAACTAATTGCTCCAAATATTATTTTATAATAATACTACTCGTTCCCCGCGGTTCTACGTCATTATTTCTCCTTCATCACTTCATTAATTCGTTACTCATTCTACGTGTAAATTCATGGAGTCAGATATCTGCATGCCAAATTTTGACAAAATTTCACTAGCAGTTTGAGCATAATAAGAAAACACACACACGCATACTCTCATCTCTGTAATATTAGTGTGATAATTATATACAATACAACTGTTCTAGGTATTAAAACAATGTTTAATGACGTTAAATAAAATTCAAAATCAAGTAAAGGTTAGTAAAATTACCTTTTTCATAACCTTTATGGTCAAAGTAAACAGACATAGTGACGGCAAAGAGACCAATTCAGTAACAACTTTAAAGAACTTGAAGTTATTTTTTGACATCATTAAATTGGAAGTGCAATAGATTTCAGGTAAACACTAAATGATTAATGTATTCACAACACAAACTATACGTTAGGCTTTAGGTAGTAAGATTTAGTAAGTGAATACGTTTAATTATTCACATGAATATTGAATATGTGCTCTGTTTGGTTCAAGAAGGAGTCTAGTGATCTACGTACATACTTGTGTTTACAGAAATTGCTAAATATTATAGGTATTAAGTAAGTACATACCCACTATTCTAGGTTATAGAGTGAACCTGTGGCAGTCGGTGTAACCTGCATGAAACGTCAGGCATTTCTAAAGCATGTACTTATTTAATGTCATTTATTTATATTTTGTATTTATTTTAAAGACTAGCAACCGGTTCCGGCTTCGCACGGGTTCTTTAGGGAAAAATATAAAATAGCCTATGTTACTCTGAAAAGATGTGTAATTTTTTCCGACTTCTTCAAGTGATATCGGTATATTTCAGACAATATTCTCAGATACTCAGAAATTTTACAAAGTATATACGTAAATTTTCCTCAAGAATCACTCTATATTTTGGTAAAAATCGTATGAAAATCCGTGCAGTAGCTTTTACGTTTGTCGCGAACAGACAGACAGACAGACGTGGCAGAGGACTTTGTTTCGTAATATGTAGTGATAAAGAATCAAGACCCGCGTGGTATAGTAAGCCAAAACTTCCTTTCTTACGAGAAATATGTGTCCATTGGTGGACTAAAGAAAGATTATTGATAGATAGATTTGTTCAGCACTAAGGTGGAACATACGTGAATACATTAACTGTCAAAACTATTATTCTTCTTTTAGGCTTCGCTGGTAGTACGTTAACAAAAATCTTCCATTTCAGTATTATGTAATTCCACCAAAAACATAAACCTAGGAGAGCCAAGTTCAATACAAAAACTATGCTTGGCTGTGAGGTTTGTCGCAAAAAGAATGGATATCTAAATGAGTGCCAAGTTCTATGCAAAATCCAAATATGTATTTATAGAAACAAAATAACATTATGAACAAGTATTAAACTCTATTTCTTTGCTTTATTGGATACCTATAACAATTACTGTCATTTAAAAATGTGAGATTTTTATGTAGATTTACTTCTGTTCTGTGTATAATTATGTGGTGCCGCGCGCCGCCGACAACGCACCGTTGGCTGGTTGTTTAGTATTACAAGTTTTTCACTTATTTTTAATTTAACTTTATTTTATATTTCTGTTAATAGCAAATATAATAATGCATATATTGTATAATAAATACATATAAATGTATAAATATATTTATATTAATAAACGATATAAATAATAATACATATATTAGGATAGTTTAAAATATCTGCTTGTAACAGTTCAAACGCTACAATTTTTTATTTTGGAAATGGATCACATACTTTTTTTTGTTCTTACTCAAAATTACCAGGCTGGATTCTAAATTTCATCCTTCTAGGTCATCTGGAAGTAGGTTAGGTTTAGGTACGTCATTATGTCAATGAGGTTTTGAGTTATAGAAGGGTCAAAAGTGGCACCAAGTGGTTCGTGTAATATTACACTCGGCGCTGGCTAGCCAGTTTCTTTGCTTGAACTTGGCTTGACACGCTACCGCGTGTCTAGATGTGCATACATATTATAAACTTTAAAGTGTATATTATAAAACTATTTCGATTAATTACTTTATCTCTATACAAGTTACTTTTTCGATAGCTAAATCTAGCAGCTGTTTTTCAAACTTAAAATGTATAATTCTCATCACTAATCCCAATTTGGGTCACAAAAGCGTTCTGATTGCGTCGCGGATTAGACTCAGGTACTGTAGTGAATTAATTCGAAACGTGCCAATGATTTACAACCCTTGGTTTGGACGTAATTTAGTTATGGATGATGTGGTTCTGTAGTTTATGGATGTCAATTAGCATTTATAGGGTTAATGCTACTTCTGAGTGGGGATCAATTAGGCTTTGAACTCTTGTTTAGAGGATTTATTGTTTATGTTTAGAGTTATAACCCTGTAATGGTGCTAGTTGTAGGTTCATGGATTATTTAATGGAGTAGTTGACAATGTTAGTACTGTATTGTTAAAACATAGAAAAAAAACGGTGATGATGAGGAAATTAAACTAAAAGGACAATGGCAGGTTTGTATGGGACTTTTGTACCGCTTACGACTTCTCATGGTTGAGATTTTTATTATATTTATTAGGTTAGTTATATCATCAACAACTTCAGTTTAAATTAACAGATTTTTAGCTGTTGACATTCAAAAGATATTTCAGTTTTAAATTCACTTAAATCATTCATATAATCTGTAATGAGGTCGCAATCTCTGACAGCTAGCTGTCACAAATGAGTTGTCAAAAAAGATAACCCACTACTTACTTCACAGGACTTACTTAAGCATTGTCAACAATGATATCGATTCGAAAGAGAAGGAATGTTGTTACATTGGCAGAAATAGCTGCCATTTCATCAAAGAAAGATTGAGAAGGAATATTATGGTGTCCTAACATTACTAGATAATACGTAAAAGATACCTATGTATCTAGCATTGCTCTGAACAAAACCTTATCTAGCATGACCTCTAACACTTGTGTTGTGTTCTGACCATCATAAAAACGAACAGCTATCATCTATGATGAAGATTTTAACCTATTATACCAGTGTGCCACACTGTCCACATAAGCTCGTACAGAATTCTGTTTCATGAATTCATTCTCTTTGAGATGCTATTATTTTAAGGGTATAAATGATATTTCAAAATATCATTAGTATTAAGGCAAATAAAACCATATTTTAATTTCAGTGCTCATTTATTGTACACAAATGTACATACATGCATTATAATAAACCATGTTAGGTAGACTTATGTTGTACTCTTATGATTATCATAAACCTCCAGTAGGTAGTTGTCTAGTGGGACATAAGCCCCTCTTGTTAAGTTGTTTTTGTGCTGCTGTTATACTTATGATATAAATGGCAAATAATATTGCAGTATTCATGCAAAAGATGAATCTTTCTAATTGTATTCATTTATTGTAGACAATTGTATAAACATCCACACAAATTAGTGAAAATAATGTATTTTAAGAAAAGAGCTGGTCTAGTTAAACCTTCATGGATGTCCACTTGTATCGTAACAGATCCTATGCTGCATCATACGGTTTTTAAACCAACTATAGAATTACAGCAGTAGCTTAATATTGCATCCCGACGATTCATGTAAGCTATAGTCGCTATGAAAAAAAATATGCAGAAGTGCACTAACACTCATTGCCTTCAAGAAATAAGTAAGGGAGCATTATCTAGGAGACATCAATGTCCCTTGAGCAACTTTTCTTTTAGTCAATTAGGTACATTATTTCATTTAAGTAAATAATATTTACTTATTTCACTAGCTAACCCCACAGTATTACCCACGGTTATTGTCGTACCGCAGGTAAAGCTGTGGGGCGAAGCTAGTTTAAAAAAGGTAGTCTAAGTTACTCCTTATATCATCAGCTATCTAGCAGTGAAAGTTCCGTCAAATCGGTTTATCCGTTCCAGAGATTAGTCGGAACAAACAGACAGACAAAAATTATAAAAATGCATTTAGTAAAAAGCAGTTATTTTAATATTACAAACAGACACTTTAATTTTATTTATTTATACGATAGATCATACATTTAATATACTCTTAACTTATCACTTTTATAACACTTAAAATATTTTAGTTTCCTTGTTATGTCTAGTCTTCATGTTTGCCTCTGAGCGATAAGGACCACCACTTGTGACACTTTTCTTTTAGTCACTTTTTGTCAGCATGCACCACATACTTCATTCATTGATGAAAACTGAAAACATAATAATAAGATGTTACAGCAGCAACTTTTGAAAATATTTCTTTGTAAAAGTAGGAACCTTTCATGCTTCACAATTACATTAATGATCAGATTAAGGTCCTTTTGCTATTATGGATAAAAGGATTAACCACTTTTATAATTTTTATAGAGATTGATTTATTTTTAATTTAAATATTTAAACTCTGACTGTTAGTGTTACTATTTACTTTTTATTTAAATAAAAGCTTTTAAATATTATACCTGCTCATGTTCCAACAAAGTAATCAAGCAGTATGTTCAGGTTTATGTTGTTTATCAAAAGGTATTTTAGATAATAAAATAATAAATAATAAAATTTTTATTCCTTATTCAATGTACAAGATTTTGGGTGTTTTTCTTAAGAGTAGACTTAACTTAATTTCTGAAGAACTTGTGCGATTAGAGCCAAGTTTTTATTATTTCTTACTTTTTCTACTATTTCTTACTATCAAATTACACGCTTAAATTAATAATTAAGTAATTTCAACATTTCAAATTAGTGATCTGCCTGATCTAGGTAAGACCTGTGTTTCAGGCAATTTCTGGTCTTACAATTACTTTTTCCAATAATAAAAAATATATTTTTCTTAAAACATAGGTTATGACTAAGTGTACATGTAACAATACTATATTCTACTTTAAAATTGTTAGGATGTTTTCAGTGTCTGAATAGTTTAATGTACCTAAATATTCTGATACCCTTTTTTTACATATCGTATTATTAACACTATATATGTTTAATAATTTGTTTAGTTTATTATATATAAACGGTCCTAAAAATAAGTAAAATCTGTCTACATAAGCATGCCTCGTTTGCGGGGTTTCACAGACTAGGTCTTTTCGTCTTTTGTCTGTTGCTGTTGGGTTGTACTGAAGCTCTCTGTGCTGTTTTAGAGTCGTATTTAAGATGAATGTAGATGACCCACCCTACCCACAAACACCACTAATAATGTTAGGTTTGTGGTCACCATAGTTTATACATTGAATCTCTGGTGATACAGATTGGATTTCAAGTTGTGGTAATGGGTTCTCTTCACCAACAATGAACGGAATAGGAATACAAGTTTCATCCCGATGAAATCTAAAATATAATATTTATATATAAAACACAATATTACACATTATACTTATTTAACATTTTTGTTATTTTACAAATAAATAAGAATAATTCTTTATATGTCTGTAAAACTACTTACCTACATGTCCATGATAAATCCACAGTCAATTGTATATTGAATATACACTTTAGAGGTTAGGTTTTCACTTTCGTCTACAAGATTGTGTTGTCTGAGACGAATCAAATTAATGTACACCGGATTTTGTCAAAAACACGTAATAAGGTTTCGGTCTTTGAAACCAAAACAACAAAAATAGTAAACGAGCTATTGACGTTTGTTTACGATTTTCGCATTTCGTCAATAAAATGTTGCCCGGTCAAATCAGATGTAAGACATTTGCCCTTATTGGAATCGATTATTCTAGTCGTTACGTTACTTAGAAAACAAAATGAACCTAAAACTAAAATACATTGATTTAAAATATTTTTCTTTTACTTCATCTTTTAATTAGTACATTCAATATTTTTAGTAAAAAAATATTGTATTAAAATGTTAATAATAGAAGTGACCTCATTAATGACTATCGATTTAGTTATGATTATCGATTTAATGTTTTATACATTTTATGCATGGCAAGTTTAGAAAATAACGAATACGTTTTGTTGACGTTAACTCAAACGTTTAGTTTAGCATTCATAACATTTTTTGAGAACTTATTTACTCTTTGCAAACTATTAAAAATATGAGAGTTACATAAGAATATTCAGGATGATTCACTTTATAAACAGCGCAAATCTCAAGACCAGCCATCACATGTCACTAGCGGTACAGGATCTGCCATTCTCCTTTAAAAAAAGAGTTGGCGCTCCTTAGGAAGCAGTGGATGGTGCTATCGCTGGCCACATGTTGTTACATAAGAATTGGTAGATATATATCCATCAGCAGACCTTTATAGTATAAGAAACCAGCTTTTGACGTCAGAGTATGTTAAGCTATAAACCAGTTTTGTGATTTTTTGAATGAAAAACGAACCAAAAGTACTTAAAAACAGTCTACAAAATATGTCGTCAAACGTCAAAAAAGTATACTGTGTCAAAATTTTGGCAAAACTCTTAGGATTTTAAAAACAAACATAGACTGAGTTTCAAAGATAAAATAACGAGATTTTAGTCTAATAACTCAACGCGTAGTAGGTATATTTAGTAAGTAATTATTTTTATTAGATGTTTATATAATTACTTAGTTATTAGCGTGGTAGTTTATTTGATAGAACAAATGCGGGGTTGGATATAATAAAATGCAATTTTATCTCTTAGGTACGTACACTTCGTATTATTTACAATCAAGTTAATTAAAAACTTTAATTTAATCTTACTTATTAAAAATAAACTTTTTAATTTGAAAACTTTATTCTCTTAATTTTATTTGCTATTATCGTGTTTGTTAGTTACTAAGTAATTATTCTCGTACTTTTTACTAAAAAAATATCTGCAATGAAATTAATAAAATCGAAAATAGACTCTAACTGACTTTTAAAGAAATTTCCATTACGGAATAATAAGTTGAAATCCCTTCTAATTTCCGGCTCCCACAGCATGCCATGCGGTGATGCAGAAACGTAGAATATGTAGTGTTCCGACTAAAATCTACACAGATAGCCTGTCTTAGACACACTACTCTGGGATAAACCTGGATCCAGGTCGATTTCAGACCTGGGTTTATCTCTTAAATGATCTACAGACTTAAGGTTAACAAAACGCGAGTGATATTTTTAATACGGCCAATCTTCATAGGCCTCGCTCACATCAAATAAATACGTAACGAAGAGTTTCCTTCAATTTTTTTCACATGAGCGAAGGACATTCTATTATTATATTTGCAATCAGTATACTCATTACGTATTCTGTCCGCTAGAAGGTTCTTGTATCTTAGGTGTACTATAAAAATAGATGAACCCTTTATACGGGCCCTGTAATTTGTTTTAAGCAAAGTGCTTTCGTCGCACATTACTAAGAGCCATTTATTAAGATGTATTGTAACTAGATGCGATAATGGTTGAGCATAGGAAATACAAGATGAGTTTTTAACCGACTTCAAAAAAAGGAAGAGGTTTCTCAATGCGACCGTATATATATATATATATATTTATGCGTGTTCGTGGATGACTTCGTCGTTTATGAACCGATTTTGATGATTCTTTTTTTAATGGAAAGGAGATATCCCAACGGTGGTACCATGATAAGGACACTAAGATCTAATGATGGCACCCAAGAAAAATCAAATCAAACCTTGATGTCGGTTTTATTTTTGAAACAAAAAATATTAAGTATTAAGCTCAAGGTAGTAGAGCCACGCTGATTTCAGCACGAACGGGCCGGCTCGACCGGGGCGGTACTACCCTCGCACAGAAAATCAACGTAAAATGACAGCGATCATGCTGTCGTGTTTCGTTGGTGAGTGCGAGACCGGAGGCCCAATGATGCGAAAGCATCACTAGCCCGCCATGGTGTGGGTCACGATGCTGCATTGTTGCATTGTCTGCGTTCGCAGTATGGTGACCATCACTCTTGGATACTGCTTATGCTTTCCATCAGGCAGAGTAGAGTCATTATGGCAGGGTCAAACATAAAAAATATTTTATGTAGTTAACTTACAATGGTTTTATTAATTATATCATTAATGCAAGTCCAAAGGCGTAGACCTCGAACTGAGATAAGCTGCAACAAGCCACTTTCCTTCATCCAAGGTCAGTTCTGGCCAGTTTATGCGATAGGCGTCACGACCGTCGCCCTATCTTTTACAAGGTCCGTCTCGTCATCGGCGTCCACCCTGAGGCACCCAGCGTTCGACGAATACCTTGGCCTGGTCTGAATTCATACGACATAAGTGTCCGTCCTAGTCCCATTATAATCTGGCAGTCTTCTTACCCACATCTGCAACTTGACTTTTTGAACAACATATGCATATCTTACAAAAACAAATATACCATAACTCCTAGGTGAACAAAGGCGTCACTTCCATTCTCTTAATGACGGTAAGTTCTCCCCGCGTATGTAAGGACCCCAGCACGTGGTTAGCGTTACTTCACCACCAAACTTTCCCTGTTACACGCTACATTTTAGCTAAATTAGATTTTCAGTACGTACACTTACCTGTCTTGTAATTGTACTACGGGTGCGTATTTGTTTTAACTTAGACAGTTCGAAGGTGCAATTTCAGGGAAGGTGATTGCTCAAAATACGCCCTATTCGGCTTAAATTTTCAACATTGAAACAAAACAGTACAGCATGGCTACGTTACCCTTTTAATTAAGATGATTTACTCTCTCTTGCATTTAGTCGTTTATTCAGACAAAGGTTCTAAGACTCTAGCGTTTTGTAAATATTTTAGCTACCCTATATTTATATTTTGTTCGCAGTAGAATGGGTGTTAAGTTCTTCAAAGGTACTTAAAAAGCTAAGTGATTCCTAACATATTGCAGCCCGACATGAATATTGGTTTTCGGAAAATTCAGTTCAGTTCGTTCGTTAGATGCTAAAATATGTTTTAAAGATAATTTCGATTTAAGAAATGTGATGAAATGAAATACAGACCAATGGATTCTTAAACTTTTTCTTCTTCTTAGCAGTGTATATGCCTATTAGAGACTTTAAGAAAGTACTCGTTAAGTTTTCCTCTTAGCCGGGCTATAAGTTTTTCGCGTCGAATCTTTTTCTACTATCGTTAACGTCTCTATTCTCCTGTATTGATGGCAATTTTTTTCTTTGACCACGTTACTTAGCACTGAAGTGGTGTCATTCTCATATGCTCTTGGTTTTCTAATAACGCTTACTTTTGTAAAATGTTAGCTTGGCTAGGGGAATGGGACAATTTAGAGTTACAAAACTTAAAGTTTTTCTATTATTTTAAGGGTTAAGCAATCATAGAATAATAATTGGTAAAATAGTGCAAGTTATTTTTATCTGCAGCAATATCAATTATTTGTTTAACTCTAAATTCTCTTTTTAAGTTCACATTTCAGTACAGTACAGTACATTTTTTACAGAAAAAAACAATATGCAACTGTATATTAAATACACAATACTTTAAAATGTTCTTTAGCTTATAGCAGAGTAACTTTCAAGTAAAATAAGTTAAAGTTCTCAAATCTGTTAAGTATATTTCCGTAGATACACAAAATCTTATCTTAAATTTATGAGCCTTAAAGTTAGCGAGTAATCAATAAAAAAAATAGAGGGATGTTGAAAACAATACTCAGAATACGCCCATTTAAAAAGATTTTTATTCATTTTTTTGGAAAAGGGGACAAACGAGCAGACGCATATCGCCGATGATAAGGGATTACCGCCGCCCATGGACACCTGGACACCCGCAACGCCAGAGGCGTCACAAGTGCGTTGCCGGTCTTTGGGGAATGGGGAGGGGGGTAGGTGGGGGGAATGGGGTATGGCTCTCCGGTATCCTCACTCGGTGAAACATAGCATAAGCGCTGTTTTTTTCCGGTTTTCTGTGAGGCCGTGGTATCACTCCGGTCGAGCCAGCCCATTCATGTCGAAGCGCTGTCCCACGATAAGTAATTGTCCGTTTTTCCCAAGCCGTACGGTTTTCTAGACAATAATTGTTATTTCAGAGTAGGAAATACTCTAAACGTATTATTGCAAAAATAAATTCACACACTTCATAGCCCCACAACCTCGCAATAAGGAGACTTTCTAATATTCATATTGCTTACTTATGAAATTGTCTTATCCACTTATGGATGAAAACTTGCCTCCGCATCTACAAGTCAACATCTAAAAGTTTAAAATCACAAACTTTATGAATTCCGTTTTCTTTAAGATTTAAAATAAACCTAATTCATCTCTTACATGTATTTATAAAGAAAGGTTGCAAAGAGTGTAATAAGGTTTATGTAGGTCATCTATTTGTAAAATATGAGATTACTGTTACAAATAAAATGACTAAATATTTGGTTGTTATTGAAGTGTATTCCAATCCTACTAATATTATAAATGCGAAAGCTTGTAAGGACGCGAGTTTTTTGCTCTTTCACGCAAAAACTACATAACGGATTTTAATGAGACTTTGCAGTAATATAGATTAGACATCTAAATAACATAAAAAGGTAAAAGAGATTTTAAAAAATTTAAATTCCGACATAAACGCGGGCGGAACCGCGGGCAAAACCTAGTATAGATATAAAAATGATTATTATTGAGTTGATATCGAAGATCTAAACTTATATTAGTCCATTGAGTTATTTTTACAGACAAACACCGGAATATTATTTTTGTACAAAAGTATTTATTTCCTGTTCTTAAACTAAGCGACTTAATCTCTTTTCAAGGAGCTAATTTATCATAACACTTTAAATAACAAATTATTGCAAAATTTATTAACTACAGGTGACCCAGTCTATATTTAATTTTCTTCAAGCTTATAATTCATTTTTCATTTATTTGCGAGTTAACAATGTCTAAGAACTTTAGTGTTTCAGTAAAGCAGTTTTCATTTAACTTTAATTCATGCTTTATATTATGATAATACAAAGCCTTACGAAAACCAACAGCTTTCATAGGAATAGGAATGTTCTAAATAATTATATAAGCATCGTAGCCAACAAATGGTTCACAATTTTAATTAAACGAAGAGAAGGAACGATGGCGGAATTATGAAGCCCATCAAACAAATTGTAATTAAAATTGTAATCCTCTTAGAACTCTAGCTTAGAGGGATACCTCATAAATGACATGTTGACGTACTTTGCTTAAATTGTGGTCAAATTCAATGGTATGATGAACTTAATAGATGTTAGACTGCCTCGGTGGCGCAGTGGTAGCGTATGCAACTGCTGTGCTTGAGGTCTCGGGTTCGATTCCCGAGTCGGACTAAATGTTTGTATGATCCGCAAACATTTATGCTCAACGCGCGTTTTGCTAACGCGCGTTTACAACTACATGTAATTTCGTTCTACGAGTGCACATACTAACGCGCGTTTTTACATGTAGTTGTTAACGCGCGTTAGCAAAACGCGTGTTGAGCGCTCGTCATCTGAACATGGCCTACGTGTAGAATCGCGCATTAGTATGTGCACTCCTAGAACGAAATTACATGTAGTTGTAAAAGCGCGTTAGCAAAACAAGCGTTGAGCGCTCGTCATCTGAACATAGGCTAATGCTTGTATAGACCACCGTGACACATAAAAAATATGTTAGTTGTCTGACATGAATGAAAACGTTCATTAATACTTTCTCGTCTATGTCTCTGTTATGAACATTACAGTTAAATACAGTGACACTTTTTGAGAGCGTCTCAGATTATCCTTTTATAAATATATAGACATCAAAAATAGCAACTAATTTATTTATGGAATAAACTTCCTGTTACGTTAAATACACAGTTCATAAAAGCCCTAAATACATAATCAGTCGTCTAAAGTAAAAACATAAGATACTTTACAAGATATTTGCTTTGAATATAAATAAGCACAAAACGTATAGTACGAGAATAAACATAAATCAAATTGTATCTAATATTTTCATACAGTAAAATCTCACGGGAGAAGGTTATCAAATAAGTTAAACCCAATAAGTTTCAGTTGAGATACCCCAGAGGGCGAACCGAGCGAAAACAAACAAACTTCACACCTCAGGAAATACATGGAAAAGTTTTTTTGGTATATTCCAGTGAGTTACTTAACTTTGTATTATACAAACGTGTTTTGGCAGAAGCAAGAGAAAATTGTGTTACAATATAACTGTCAGTTGTGTTTCACAAATAGTCTCTACAGGGGGACTTTTTAAGGAACATGATTGATACATAGCCATATTTAAAATACTATATTTTGTTACAGATACCTAGTTATAATATTGATAGCTTTAGGAAATTATTCCTTTATAAAAAATATTAAAGCGCTTTATTACGTGAGTGACACCAAAGCAGGGCTATGAAACTTCCATACATCTGTCTTAACAAAAAAATTACATAGAAGGTGGTGTCACCCCTCTAAAGAGGTACTCAAACTTTGACCATAATATACATCCGTACCGATAGGTGGAGCTAGTTGACATAAAAACTTGAAATAAATTAAGTACTTACTTAAATATACTAACTTTTAATTAATTTAATTTAGTAATTAATTTAATAACTAAAGCATTGTTTCTGTCAAAACCTATTATTTCAATTTTTCAGTTTGAAAATGTTATTTTGGTGAAACGAAACGTAAATTAGTACTGACAGAAACGTAAACAGTAAACGTTCACTTTCAAAACTTTTCTGTTTCTGGTTTCGTTGTGTTCTGGTGATATACTTGGTGTCTATTTTGTGCTCTTTCAACCTTTGACCCTGCTTTTTCCTTAGATTCTGTGATACAATACGTCAACTATTGACCCTACGCTGTGAATACTGAACCTTGCTTGCTTTTGCGATTTGGATTCGACGACACTTTCAAAATGCCGAGAAAGTCAGCTCTTAAGTGATCTTTTGTAATTTTTCGCAGTTTTCTTGTGTCACAAAACAGAAGTAGTAAATTTTGTAATGGATAGCTAAATATTATTTTAAACAGCTGGTGTACAAATGTCAACAGATTACTTAAAGGCAAAACCACTTTGTGTAATAATAATGCTACGAAAATACAAGCGTTAAATTATTATAATTCTCATAATAAACGGCGAACTTAAGAGATCTAAACTTGTGTTTTAATGAATAAATTTGTCCTTAATCCAAAAACAAGTATAAAATTCATTAGCTCCATCTATCGGGCTAGATGTAATTAATACACGCAGCGCCATCTCTGTGCTTGGGTACTCCCATTTAAATCAATTGAAATCCTTAGTGGCGCATCTATGTCTACTATAGTGTATTATCTATGCATCAAAGTTAAAGTTGCCAAGGAATGTTGGCATTTAAGACTTCTCTGTCTACCCTCTGTCAGTCTGCTGTTCTTTATTTTGGGATAAAAATGCCTTGACACATTTTAGACACCGCCATTTGAAACAAAATAATGCGGGTCCCTGCATTATAATACATAAAAGTTTGAGTTACATATCATATAAGTAAACATACGTAAATATTTCAAAATACATAAGTAATATAGATAAATCACACGTGGATGCAGAATTAGACGATCGTAATTATCACATTATTTATTTTTCCTGGTTAAAAAGTGCATTCATGACCGTTTGCTAAGCAGTTGTCGACTAACCTCTAGCCCAAGAGATCATTCAAATAATATATTTATAAAACTATAAACAAAACAGATTTAAAACAATAATTCAACCCGTGAGAGAACATTAAATGTAATCCTCGATTTACGAGAAATATTTTCATTCCGTAAGCTTTTCAGTTAATTGTTTCGGTTACTGGATGTTGTATTATCTTGAAACCGTGCCAAAGTGAACACAGAAACATCAAGCAATTAGCTCTCTGAATTCTTGGTTTAATTTCACCAGTTTGTATTTGAGGTATACACCAATAGGTAACGTCTAAAGACAAATTAACGTTCAAATATTTGATAGTGTGGCCTGCCCGTTGAATAAGGTGACTTTGAAACCGCCACTGTGACAAGACTGAATATTGTTTATTCTATTAGCAGAAATAGTGTATTTGAAATTCATTGCTTTAAATATTTTGACGTAGTAAAATATGCGTCTAGAAAGTACGTGTTAGATTTAAAATTACCTGCCAAAGTGACTCTGCTCAGCCTGATGGTAAGCTCAAGCAAAATCCAACAGTGGGGGCCACTATACTCCCCTGCGAAAGCAAACAACACAGTACGGCGTCCCACACTATAGCAGCTTACTGATATGCTTTTTCACGCCCCGCTTAAAGGACCCGGGATCATACTGGGAGGGAAACACATGTGTTGGTAGTGAGTTCAGAACCAAAAGATTTTCAAGGTGCAAATATAATCCGGGAATGGACCAGTACATTTATCATCACATTCATCACTCATTCAGTCCGTCTGGGCAAGCAAATTTTCTATGAATAGATTTTATTCCAGACTCACATTTATGTGGTGGACATGTATATGGCAGTTCTATCCCTTTTTAATTCACAGTTTTATTTATATATACATACATATACAGTTTAATTTATGTTAAAAAATATATATCAAAGTTTCTTAAAATCAGTGACGTTCATTCGGTAAATACTAGAAACAAACATAATATTAGTGTTCACGTCACTCGTCTCCACAGAATAGGCAACTCGTTCATGGGACAATGTATACGCTTTTACAACAAGCTCCCTATTACTATTAGGAATTTGCCATTAAAAAAATTTAAGAATACCATTAAATCGAAGCTATCCGCAAAGGGGTACTATGCCATAGCAGATTATTTATTTAATGTCTTTTTTTATTTATATAATGTCTTTTGTCTTATGAAAATTGTCTGAATTTTAAAAGAGACGTTGATCCCTGAGTTTGTTTCGTCCTTTCTTCTCAGGGCTAGTCCAGTTAGGAAAGGCCGAACTCATCTGCTCAAAAAAAGTTTAACTTGCAAAAGTGTTTTGTATAACCTAATAGCAGAATAAATGATTTCATTTCATTTCATTTCACAGTAAGTGTGAAAAAGAGTCTTCAGTCAGTCAGTCCGCAGCACCGATACGAGTGAGTCAGTCTGCAACGTCTAGACAAGTCAGTCCGCTTCATCGGAAGCTTACAGTCAACCCGCTCAACTAATAAATTTGTATAGCAATTGGAGAACGGTATATTCAATTAAGATAAATAACCTTTTATTTACATTAACTACATGTGCAATATTTGCTAAAATTAGTTTTTGTTGTTACGTCGGCAACAAAAATACATCATCTGTAAAAATTTCAACTGTTTAACTATCATTGTTCATAAGATACTATCTGGTGACAGACGGACGGGCAGCGGACGAGTCTTAATAATGGGGTCTTAAAATTTACTAAATTGGACACTTTTGCTATGACGACAAAGAAATGATTAAGTCAAAAATGAATTGACTTATTTCAAAGGAATCACAATGTATACAAGTATTATTCATCTAACACTTTTGTTGATATTCCTAAATTGATTTCATAATCAAAATGGAGTTTATTTTACGCGTCCTTGTAATATAAGGCAAGTGTACCTAAATAACTCAAATGAATGAGATTCTCGGATTTACAGTGTTATATGAAAATTATACCATGGTTCAATTATTCTTCTCAGAAATCGTACCTTGGGGATCTGATTCTACCTTTGTTGATAGCCTCTGTAAATATTTTAACAACCCTTTTCCACCTTTAATAATAACTAATGCTCTTGGCCTACTATTGAAATCTTCTAGTTTATATCAACAAGGGATGGTTATTTATTTTCTAAATAAAGCTTACGCTTGAAAAGTTATCTGGTAACAACTTCTGAAACGGCTTAGTTCAAAATTCTAAATTAACTTAGGAATTCAGAAACAACATCCTTGAAAATTGAAATAGTACAAATGATTTTGAAATTTTCTAAGCATATTTCCATATTAAAGGTTGTCTCATTTGTATTCTGACGCGTTGTAATTTAAAAACTGGTAAGTAATTTAGATTATTCATTTAAAGTTGTTGCTCTTATTTTAAAATATAAGAATAATTATTAAAACACAACATTACATGTGTTTTGTAAACATTTATTTTGGTAATGACATGCATAATAAAAAAAATTTACGAAAAAAACATGGAAAATCATTTTTACAGATAAAAAAAAATCTTTATTTATGCACCATATTTGCAAGTTAAGGATTTTGTTAAAGCGGTATATCTATACAAATAAATAAAATTGGAGTGTCTGTTTGCAATATTAAAGTAACCGCTTTTTACTAAATGCATATGTACGTGTATACACGGTGCATATACCAAAAACCTAGTTAAAAAAATTTTTGTCTGTCTGTCTGTCTGTTTGTTCCGGGTAATCTCTGGAACGGCTGGACGGATTTTGACGGGATTTTCACTGCCAGGTAGCTGATGATCCGGGGAGAAGCTTTGGCTACTTTTTTTAGACTAACTTTGTCTCGCGGCGTTAGTCGCGGTACAACATTAACCGCGGGTAACACCGCGGGGTTCAGCGGGGTATATAAATATCAGACAAGTAAAATACAGAGGTGACTTCAGTGTAAATTCCTCGATATTTTTACAGTAGCGTATTTATAACATTTTTCTAGCATAATTAGTTCCAACTGTGACAAAAAAAATATTTTGAAAGAGTTTGCCCATTTTATAATATATTTTTATATTTTTATAACGTCATCTAGTCTTAAGCTAAGCAGAACTTGTATTATACTCACTATGCAACTAATAGAAATACATATATTACCTACTTTGTTATGTAAATACATATATATTTTACATAGAAAATACCCAAACTCCGAAACAAATATTTGTGCATCATACAAAGATTGGGTCCGACCTGGGAGTCGACCCCGTGACCTTCAGAATAGCAGTCACATACGCTAAGACCGCGCCACCAAAGTAGTCAGAATCTCATAAAGAAAAAAAAAGTAAAAACTAAAACCCAACTACGACAAAAAACGACGCTGAAAAAGTATGAAACAAGTTTCAAAAGCCGTAGTCACGCGTTGTTAAAGTGATGTGGACTATGGTACATTAATAAGTTTCAAAAGCCGTAGTCCATGTAGTGTAATGTACCATATGGTACATATCACTTTAACAACGCGTGACTACGGCTTTTGAAACTTGTTTCATACTTTTTCAGCGTCGTTTTTTGTCGTAGTTGGGTTTTAGTTTTTACTTTTTTTTATTTAAAATGTTTTGGTGCCTCTATTATACTAATTTCTTTGCAAAGTATATTTTAAATAGATACCACAGAAATTTCACAATTATCGAATAAATACGGACAAAGTCACGAGAAAATGCTAATAATATATATATTTTTGAAATCTACAAGTAACGCCCTTTCGTATGATACCAAACACGGCATATTTCTCTCATATTTATTTTTTAATACACTACTTTACGTGGGCTAGAGGGCGCCACATTAGATTCAGTGACACGTCATATAGCCTGTTATCAACGGGCAATCAAGACGCTTCTAACGATACCTTATTTGTCTTATTCTGACTAGTTTAGAAAGAATGAGGGAACAAATAAGTATACCATAGAAATATCACACTTATCGAATAAATACGGACAAAGTCACAAACAAATGCTAATAATATATGTATTTTTGAAATGTACAAGTAACGCCCTTTCTAATGATACCAAACACGGCATATTTATCTCAAATTTATTTTTTAATACAGTACTTTATGTCGGCTAGAGGGCGCCACATTAGCTTCTATAGCTATAGCTATAGCCTATAACCAGAAGACGATCACGACGCTTCTAGGGACACCTCATTTGTCCAAATCTAATGAGTAGTTAAGGAGCTAGGAGGGAAAAAATGAACATACATACATACATACATACATACATACATACATACATACATACATACATACATACATACATAGCCTGTCAAAATCATAACCCTCCTTTGGCTTTGCCGTAGTCGGGTAAAAAAGCGGCCAAGTGCAAATCTGACTCGCCCATGAAGGGTTCCGTAGCAGCAAGTATTTTTTTTTTATATATTTAAGTTCATAGAATGTAAGGTAATTTTCGGTTGATGATTTTATAACTTATTAAAAAAACTTTGTACTAAATCTCGTTCAAACCAATTTTTGGTGGAAGTTTGCATGGTAATGTATGTACATCATATATCTTATTTTAATTTTATCTTTTTCTTAGCTTAGAAATTATAGGGGGGGTACACATTTTACCACTTTGGAAGTGTATCTCGCGCAAACTATTCAGTTTAGAAAAATAAATAGAAACCTGAATATCATTTTTGAAGATCTATCCATAGATACAGTTCTAAGTATGGAGAACCCCCAATTTTTTTTTTTTCTATTTTTGTGTGAAAATACCTTGGGTCCGTGTTGCACGAGTCCGGTGAACTCGATCACGACGTCCAAGCCCAAATAAGCGCTACTTGGACAAAATGGCGAGAAGTAACCGGCGTCCTCTGCGACCGTAGGATACCGGAGATGAAGATTCTGCGGTGGATGTGTGGCGTTAGTAGTTACTAGATCGCGTACGTAGCGAACACATCCGTGGCAGCCTTGGAGTACGTGACGTAGCGGACAAGCTGCAGGAAAGTCGACTCCGATGGTATTGTCATGTAATACGCAGGCCGTTCGAGTATGTAGGAAATAGATGCCTCGACCTCACTGTGCAAGGCCCTAGATCACGCGGCAGGCCCAAAAAGCGCTGTCTGGACGTCGTCAAAGCGGACATGGAAGAGAGCGATCTCACACCTGAGGATGCCGAAGATCGGGCAGTGGAGAAGATTAAGTAGGAAAGCGGACCCCAGAAGTAAGCAGGGAAAATGCTAGGCCGAAAAAGTGTGAAAATCTTAATGCGGTTCACAGAATACATCAACTTACCAAGGTTTAACGTCATTGTTCTTATAGTTTCGGAAAAAGTGGCTGCGACATACGGACGGACATGATGAATCCATAGGGTTCCGTTTTTGCCATTTGACTACGGAACCCTAAAAAGATTGACTAACCTTAACTTAAACCATAAAATCTCAAAGTAATAACTGCAGTTCAAATGTTTAAGGCATATTTCATATATTTCACTTCATCTTCATGTACGTATTCTTACATAAGTTGAATACAGTCTTAATTAAATATTTTGTTCTAATGTTCAATTTAGTAGTACTTATGTACTTTCTGAGGAAACAAGATTTATAAACTCAACTTTACACAGCTTAATGGCTTAAGTTTTACCAATATCAAAGGTATATTCATCTGATAACTTGATCTATGTTACATTAGGTTAGTAAATTAGGAAGGTAGTTTAAAGTTGGTTGGTTGTTACTGAATCATGTTAATTCTATTTAGATATGTGTGTTTTATCGTTCTGTTCGCTTTCAGTTGCTTACATTTTTCAAATGGTACGTTTACTAGACTTTGCCGACAGTTGGTTATTATACTTGATGTCTTATGATGCTTTTCAGCTACACTAGCTTTAGTCTGCGGGTCCGCCCGCTTGTATCTCAGTTAATACGGTAAATACTAGCCTATTTTTTATTCTGATGTATAAGCTATATTATTGTAGAGTTTCATTTAAACTCGTTCAGTAGTTTAAAAGAGCAACAAATATCTTAAGTTTGATAGGATTATTCTACAATTTATATTCCATTTAATAACAAATCAATAAAATTTGTCTAATATTTGTTTTATTAAAATATAAATTATGCCATGGTATTTAAATATTTTCTCTAATCTCATAGTTATCTTATGTCAAGTTATTTTATTTCATACTAACTTTTAAACTTTCGCGTTCCATGATATTAACAAATAAATATTTTTACGGGAATTAACGCGATCACTTATTTAAAAAGGTATCACATGCCTCTGATTTGCCTGACGTTTCGACCAGGTTGCACTGGCCGTGGTCACAGGCTGACTGGGTTCGCGGCGCACGCCCTCCGTCGTTTTATGCGTGAAGTAGAAGGAGAAGTTTGTTCGTCTACCCGCAATTTCTCGATATTTTTAAGAAATTTGTTTCGCCATGTACCGTCGCATACCACACTAACAGTGTCCCTATTCTGTAAGCAAACCGATGTGCTCCTATTCTGGTGTTCCCAGTCAGCCTGTGACCACGGCCAGTGCAACCTGGTCGAAACGTCAGGCAAATCAGAGGTATGTGATACCTTTTTAAATAAGTGATCGCGTTAATTCCCGTAAAAATATTTATTTGTTAATATTTTATTTCAGTCAACGTTATTATTCTATAAAGGCACTTGTTAGACTATAATCTATGTTCAATACAAAAGTATGTTTATATGATACCAATTGTTGCCCGCGGCTCCACCCGCCTACATGTCGGTTATCAGGGCAAACAGTAGCCTATGCGTTATTCTGATGTGTAAGCTATATTACTGTAAAGTTTCATCTAAATCCGTTTAGTAGTTTTCGGGTGAAAGAGTAACAAACATCTATCCATCCGTACTTACAAACGTTCGCGTTTATAATAATAATAGGATGGATGACATCATTGGCCTATAAAACTGATATTTTTCTAAACAAAAATATTTCCTAACAACTCTATAAAAGCAAAAATTAAGAGAATTACTTCTTGAACGGTTGCTAGGCAACGGCTAATAAGTGCATTGATTTTTCTCTAAATGAAATAAATTATTTTATTTTCCTACTGTGAAAGAAGATAAGCAGAAGATAATACAGAATAATACAGAAGAAATAAGCTAATTACATTTAAAAAATAATAACGGCTGGCCCACTGACCTACAGCAACTCGCAGCATCGACACGCGCCCGGTCGGGTGAGTCAAACGTTCACATTTCACACTTATATCCACCTACAAATCACCTTCAACGCATTATTGAAATATAAACTTGATCGAGATGGCTATCATGTGTAATGCATGCAATAACAAAATAACGAATTCGCATTACATGAAATGTTCTAATTGCCATAAATCATACGATTTATTGTGTCTAACTGTGACAAAAGAAGAATTTCTAAAATACTCAAAGCAGTTTAAGGCGGAGTGGTTATGTCCGTCATCCACATGCATAAAGCCGAAAGCGGACAACACAAGTACGCCCTTAAAAGCCACTATAGTATATCCAGTCGACCAGAATGTTAATACTGCGAGAGGCTCCAAACAAAGAAACGAATACTCCTCGATAGATGACTCTGGTGTCCTAGATATTTCTAACCTAATTACGGAAATACGAAATTTGAGACAAGAAATCTGTGAGGTTCGGCGCGAGCTAAAAGACCAATCGTCGTCAATAAATAAAACTTTAGAGGAACGGCTAACTGAGTGCACTAAAACTTGTCAAGCAAAAGATATTGAGATTACGGAATTGAAGGCGTCCACTTCTCAACTTCAACAACTGGTAACTACCCAAGAGCAACACATGATTAAGAATGAACTAGAAATAATCGGCATGCCAGAACAAGAAAATGAAAACCTAACACACATCGTTCTATTAACTTCGCAAAAGATGGGTGTACCACTTTCCGAGGCCGACCTGGATGAGGTATCACGTGTAGGGCCAAACCGATCCGCTCAGATCTCTAGCCCCGGCAACAATAGATCCCGTCCAATTGTTGTAAAGCTGTTACGGCGCCATAAAAGGGATGAACTAGTGAAAGCAGCAAGGGCTAGGCGAAATGTTACTTCCGAGAACATTACGACAACTCCGGCCCAAAAGATCTACGTCAACGAGAGGTTATCTAAAGCCAATCGAGACTTATTTCGTGAAACTCGAGTTCGAGCACAGAAAAAAGGATTTCGTTTTTGCTGGGTACGCCACGGCAATATTTACATCAAAAAGGCTGAAGGTAGAGAAGCCATCCGTATTCACAACCATGAGAAGCTGGACGACATACTTGATTCGGCTTCTCCTATTACTAACTAGCCGGACAGATTCCAAGTTAATCTTAGCCCGTAACTTATGTTCCTATCTAGCATTTATTTTAACTAATGATTACATATTTGGTATTCTCACAAGACACTATACAAACCAACAAACGCTTAATTTAACACAGTCATATTACAATCATCTACACTTTATTTACAGAAAACACAAGCTCATACATAAACCTTATTGCCAACTGTTCTCTCTTCCGGTTAATGACTATTATCGTACTATCTCTTTTGTTATTTACTTAACTCCTTGGATATCACCTCAACACCACAAAAATGCATGACTTTTATGAAGATATAGACAAAACCCTCACGATAAAATGTCATTCCCTGGAGAGACTGGAGCATTGTAATGAGTTACTGCCCAAAGAAGTTAGTTTCATTGTTCTAAGCCTTAATATAAGAAGTATTCAACACAATTTTGATGAATTCCTGATTACTCTAAGCCGCTTGAATATTTGCCCTGATATAATTATTCTGTCTGAATGTTGGCTCAATGAAAACACAATAATCCCCAAAATGTCAGGATACGTCTCTTTCAGTACAAAGAAAATAATCAATAAGAGTGGTGGTGTTACAGCCTACGTCAGAGATGTATGGAGCACCTCAGTTCACGAACCTTTATGTGATGAATGTAATTGCCTTCATCTAACTATTAATGATAAATTAACTGTACTAGGAATTTACCGGTCTCCCTCTTTTATAAACATTTCCACGTTTCTTTCCTTCGTAGATGACGCTTTGTTCCACATACACGCCCGTCATGCTATTGTCCTAGCTGGTGACATTAACCTGGACATCTGTTCTAACACACCGTCCGAACAATGTTCTGACTACCTTTGTTTATTGGCTAGTTACCAACTCCTACCCGCCATAACGTTACCTACACGAGGCGAGGCGTGTTTAGACCACATTTTCATAAAAAATAAATCAGTATCGGTAGGAATGGTCTGTCGTGCTGCCATTACAGATCACGACATTTGTCTAGCGACCATGACCTGCGAATCATCAAATAGTTTACCACTTCGCACCAAATTAAAGACTAACGCAATAGGAGTTATTAACGAACTGGAGACGGCAGATTGGGCAAACATCTATGGTACTGCCGATCCAGACGTAGCAGCAAGTGAATTCAATAAAATTCTTGAAATATCCATGCAAAATAACTCTAAAACTATTACTGTTAATCGTTCCCAGAGCTCTATAAAGCCCTGGATTACGCCAGGATTAATGCGATGCCAGAGAATACGAGACAAACTTCATCTTGAAAGCAAGAACAAGCCAAATGACGTCATTTGTCAAATTACATACAAAAGATATCGCAATTTTCTTACTAACCTACAAAAACGTCTCAAAGTCAATTATGACACCCAATTATTAAATAGTAGCATTGAGTCCGGCAATTCGAAAAATCTATGGAAATCAATTAAACAGATCTGTAACATGTCACACAATCTTACATCACCTATACAACTAACAAAAAATCATTCTAATCCCGTTACGTCGCTTAATATTTGCAACCAATACTTTTCAAATATTGGAAGAAAGTTAGCAGATGATATTATAAATAAACTGAATGTTTCAGAAATCTCCCTTGCCTCAGCTTACACTTCTTCTTATGCAACAACTAAAGGCAATTCCTTTTTCGTTACTCCAACTGACCCTCAGGAAGTTATGAAACTTATTGACGACCTTAAAGAAGGCAGCTCCCCGGGCTTAGACGCTTTCTCTCCCAGATTAATAAAAGGAACTAAAAAACATATTATTGGCCCACTTACGCACATTTTTAACCTCAGCCTAAACACTGGTATCTTTCCTCAATGCTGGAAAACTGCCGTTGTCACTCCTATACATAAAGACGGTGACAGATCATCTCCTAGTAACTACAGACCGATTTCTCTTTTAAGCATATTCTCTAAGCTCCTGGAAAAAATTGTAAACAAAAGGCTAACCGACTTTCTCGAAAACAATAAGTTACTCTGCGACAAACAATTTGGCTTCAGACGCAAAAAATCTACAGAAGATGCTGTAGTCACTTTAGCGAACGCGGTTTCTAAGTCTTTGGACAGCAAATAATATTGCTTAGGAGTTTTCCTTGATTTATCAAAGGCTTTCGATACTGTGTCCACCCCTATCTTGCTCCGTAAATAAGAAACAATGGGTATACGAGGTATTGCACTGGATTGGTTTCGCAGTTACTTATCAAATCGTTATCAGTGCCTTAGGGTGGGATCCACAATTAGTGACCAGTGCTGCGTTGAGGTTGGTGTCCCCCAGGGGAGCATACTGGGCCCCACACTTTTCAGCATATATATAAACGACATTCTCAACATACCAATGGAAAACGCGGAAGTCTTGTGTTACGCTGATGACACCGTGATTATTTTTCGCAATACATCGTGGTTAAGAGCAATAGCATCCGCTGAACAAGGAATGACTCTCATTGCAAAATGGCTCGACACAAATCTTCTAACCCTCAATTTAAAAAAGACAAACTTCATCGCGTTCCACAAGACACTTGCATCAAAACTCCCAGTAGGACACACGCTGGCAATTCATTCCTGCGCCCCTGAAGATCGCTCCAACTGTTTGCGGTGCCATAGGACGCACAGACTCTGTTCGATATCTAGGAGTCATTTTGGACGAACGTTTGACATTTTTTTTTTTTTTTTATTTTTTTTTTTTTAACGTGTGGAAACCCCCTCGGGCCGTCACCCCGCCGGGGTTTGCGGCGGGGCGGTGTGTCGGAATCGAACCGACTAAAACCACACGGTGTGCCACTCTGCGCCTGAGAGAGGGAGAGATCCGGGAACTGCTGTAGTAGGACCTCCGGATCCCTCCCGGGGACGAACGTTTGACATACGGTAACCACATAATACAATTGTCCAGTAGAATTAGAAAAACTATTTATATTTTAAAATCCCTTCGTAACAGCCTAGACAAAAACAATCTCATTAGGGTCTACAAAGCACTGACACAATCGCTACTTTTCTACTGCATTCTTGCTTGGGGTGGTGCTGCTAAAACCAAAATGATACAACTAGAAAGAGCCCAACGAGCAGTTTTGAAAGTGATGCTACGAAAACCTTTCAGATTCCCAACAAACGACCTGTACAAAGAATGTAAAGTACTAAGAGTACGTCAAATCTTTATTTTGAAAATAATAAAATCTATGCATGAGGAAATTTTAAATACTTCTACTTTAATCAGTCTAAACCAGCGCCGCGTATATCAAACTCCACTTCCAAACATAAATACCACCTTCATTAAAAGACAGCCTATCTACCTCCGCCCTAAGGTGTACAATAAAGTTTGTCAATTACACACACATATTATTAGGTTATCAACGAGAGAAGCAAAGCGACTGGTCACAGATTGGCTGCTGAATCTTTCTTATGATGAAACGGAACTGATTCTTCCAAATCTTAGGCAATAACGGCAAAACATAACACACTCACAAACTCACACGCATACACTGACACACACGCAAACTCGCATCCAAACATATCCACTCTTACACACGAAAACACTCTCAACACAATGAACACAGTTATCCCACATAACTAAAGTGGTATTATTATTTTAACTTCTTTTTTATTTTTTTATTAGTCTTAATTTGTCTGTTCTGAATTTATATTGATTTTATATTATTTTCTATTACAACCAAATTCTGTCCTTGTCTTAGGGATGATATGGTGCTAATTTCTGATTAATTCTAACTACAAACAATTTTCAGTCTTTTGAACATCACAATTTTTTTAGTTTCATTTCTGGTTTTGTTTGGAGAGTTTTTGGAACATCGGAATTAGCACCAATCAATATTGAATGATCTGCTCTTGGTTGCCGCGACACAAGCCTTGAGCTTAGTGCGGAAACCGCCGATAAGTTTAAATTGTAAATTGTTTCTGTCCAAATAAATAAATAAATAAATCGTCTGTATTCCAATACATTTAATTTTTACTAATTGTATTCTTTAGAGATTTGTAAATGAAATCGGATAGTAATAACAATATTGCTACTAAAAGTTTCCCATGAATAAGTTAGGTAAAGAAGTATGTTTATGCATTTAACAATCACTAACAAGTATTATGATATGAATATAAAGTTTATGAACTCTAAATAAATTAAACATTATTTTCAAACAGATCTCAGATGTTTATATTGTTAAAACCATATATACAAACCATTACAGCCTTAAAAGAAGCTCCCAACCATCTGAGTCACGTAATGAGCTCGTATTTAAATCAAGTGCCATCGAGATTCCCAATTCAGTATCCGGCTAAGGTAAAGAGTCACTTAGATTCGCTAACTTGATGTACCTAACTTTTATTAGAATTCTTAGCAGGCCAATAAGCTAACACTTGACTTGCGTTGGGGAAATAGAAAAAAGAAAGAAAAAAGTCGGTAGATTGATCAAGTGGAAAATTACTTGGAGGAAGCACGCTTCCAAGGATTACACACAGTCATGGAGACTCGCAAACGGAGTTGAAAACGGAAAGCGTTGAATTGTATTTACATTTGATCGGATTTAAGTTCAGTAATTTCATATGACATTGATACCGTGAAACTGAAGTTCAATGTGTATCGTTGGATTTGTCGCTCTATATTTTTTCACATCATGATTTTTGAATTGATCTTGTTTTTAAAAATTACATTGACAAATAGAAATGCGATCGAATGTATAGATAGATATGCACTATCTGCTGCTAAGTTATCAAGCATGTATATTAAGTTTTTATTTAATGGTCAAAGCAATTTTTAGTTCACTTATCTCTAATATCCTACTAATATTATAAATGCGAAAGTTTGTAAAGATGGATGGATGTTTGGATGGATGTTTGTTACTCTTTCACGCAAAAACTACTGAACGGATTTGGATGAAACTTTACAGTAATATAGCTTATACATCAGAATAACACATAGGCTACTATTTGCCGCGATAACCGACATATACGCGGGCGGAGCCGCGGGCATCAACTAGTATTACATACTTTAACTATCATTGGTAAAAATCATTTTCATTTCATTTCAAAAGTAGTTCACCTGTTTTATTTAGCACGTACTGTTTCCCGCATAGTTAGCCTCATTTAGTTGGCCCTGCCCTTTAGTTGGCCCTAACTAATTAAACAATTAGGTATGAAATAACAAAGTATATGTGGGAGAGCCACGCTTCGGCATTAATGGGCCGGCTTGATAGGAGTGCTACCACGGCCTAACAGAAAACCGGTGTGAAATAATGCTTGCACTGTGTTTCAACGAGTGACTGAGGATAACGTAGGCTCATAACCCAAACCCCCTCCCCCTATCTCCCCTCCCTATCCCCCAAAGGCCGGCAACGCACTTGGGACGCCTCTGGTGTTTGCACCGTCCATGCGGCGTCCATGAGCGGCGGTAATCGCTTACCATCAGGCGATACGTCTGCTCATTTGCCCGCCTATTCCATAAAAAAAAGAAAACGTGTTACTAAATAAATATGATGAAAATCTAATCGATGAATTAAGAGCTGCTAACACATTTTGAGCTTTGTAGCTTTGTCCTAGAACAGTTCATTCATCATTCTTGATTTAACAATAAAGGTTACATAAAATTTTAACACAAGTATTCTATATATAAAAGATAGAGTAATACAATAAACTAGATAATACAATAACATTTTATTTTTGACAAAAGCATTTTCATTTATGTCTAAATTGAATTAAATTTCCAAACAATGACAGGGACAGGGCCTTTTTGTTTTTCTTTTAGCTGTTTTCCAACATTAATTTATTATTCTGTATATGTTAATATTATTTATTTTTCGTATAATGTAGCTTTCGCGAATAGTGGAAAAACGTAAATGGGACACATGGACACACAGATATAAAAACCATAGTAGAAGTATGTAAATTCTTCATTCCTAATTTTTTTTTCAACTTCCGCAATAGAAATACGCTTTGTGGCGCGGGATACTTTACAAACATACATAAAACGGACAAAAAGAACATTCAGATTCAGAACTTGGGGATTTGAACCCACAACACTTGGCGCAGTACGCACGTGGCGACAGTTTAAACCACTAGACCAACCGTGCAGTTCACTTGATTACAATACTCTTTCGTGAATTATTTTAGGCTGTTGTCTCCTATAAACGTCTTCGGTCGCGTACAGCGTCACGTCGTTTGTGAAGACGAGACGTCGTCGTTCGCATATGAGATATATTGACCGCTGACGCTGTGCTTGACGTTCGGACGTCGATCAGCACGTGTATGCTGAAGGCGGACGGCGCATGTAGCATTTAATAGGAGACCGAGGCCTTAAACTACCTCGTCGTTCTATATTGCATCTTGTAAATGACCTTTAATATAATTAAAGTATTCCATGAGGCTTTTGCCACTAGATTCTTTATCGTCTACTTTGCCTTTGTAGTAACACATATAATAACTTATTATATGTGTTACTACAAAGGCAAAGTAGTATGTATCTTATTATTAATAAGATACATACTAAATAACGGAATAACTATTGATGATGCATTTAACTATAAAAATTACCGTGCTTATTGATGTCAGATATATTTAACATCTCAACATAAATCCTTGCGCCGCCGCCTTCAGTAGATACAATCAGATTGTCAACACATACATATATAGTTATCTTTTTCATTTAGTGATATAAATACATATATAAATAGTATAAATACTTTTTTCTGTAAAAACATACATATTTTACATTAAAACACCCAAACTCTGAAACAAATATTTTCAGATCATCCAAACATTTGGTCCAACCTGGGAACCGAACCCGAGACCTCAAACAAAGTAGGTAGTCGCTTACGATACCGCTGCGCCAACAAGGCAGTCAGCGGTAATATACAAGCTGTATTAAAGTCATCTGGTTTAGCTTAGCAAAGGGTACGTCAGTATGTAACTTGTCGGGAGTATCGTTTCGATATGACTCGTGTTTTTTGCTCATTCGATTATTATTAACAAAACTCAGCAAGCGTAAAACGTGCCTTACTTGTTGTGTTATTATATGGATAACTCTATTTCAATGTTTCCATGTTAAAATAACAGTTCTATTAATCTTTATGTTATTATTTAAGCTTAATAAGGAATAACGATAATGGTTATTTATTGAAACAGTTTTTTTAATTGTAATGATTATGTACGTCTACGACACCAGAAGTCGACAGGGCCGCAAGCTGCCAGAGAATGGGAACCTTTACCAAAGGCTGAATAATTAACTAAACATCTGGTCTGGTTGCACAAAACAGGCAGGAGGAAGCCCAGGCTTCCCCCAGAATAGAATCTGGAGAAATGCGGCGTCGATCCAGAGGGGTCTTGAAATAATATGGTCCGGGTCCTCCTCAGAGCAGAAAATTTCACCGAGTGAGTGAGGATACCGGAGGCCCATAGCCCAACCCCTACCCCCATCTTCCTCCCCATCCCCAAAGGCATCGCACTTGTGAAACCTCTGGTGTTGCGGGTGTCCGTGGTCGGCGGTAATCGCTTACAATCAGGCGATACGTCTGCTCTTTTGCCCCATATTTCATAAACATAAATACGTGTGTTGCAAGTCTTGATAAGAAAAATAAAATAAAATTTATTACCTATTTATAATCAAAATTGTTACTGGTGGCTATCTTGGATTTATAATGATATCAAACACACGTAATGCTATTGACATGTTTTGAATATAAAATATGTATAAACAGATAAATCGTTCACAAGAAAAAGGTATTTTACAAGGTTTTTATTAACTTGCAATGCATGTATTTTAGGGTGGAATCTTGCAACTCAATTTTGAAGGTGATATCTTTATCCGATTTTGCTGAAATTTTGTAAGCATATGTATACAGTGTGACAATGCAATACCATGGTGACATGATCCTAATCTGATTCTGGAGCTGGAACTCTGTGAAAAGTTTTCAAAGTAGTAAAGCCACGCTGATTTCAGCACGCATGGGCCGGCTCGACCGGGGCGGTACTACCTTCTTGCATAGAAGATCAACGTAAAATGACAGCGTTCGGCTGTTGTGTGAAGTACGAGACCGAAGGCCCAATGATGCAGAAACATCACTAGGCCGCCATAATGTTGGTCACCATGTTGCATTGTTTGTAATGAGTATGGTGACCACCACTCTTCGATTGTGCTTATGCTTTCCATCAGGCAGAGTAGAGTAACTTTGGCAGACCCATAAATAATAAAAAAAAGGTACGACTGGTCGTAGGTAGATCCACCAAATCATAACATTTTTAACTGAATTGAAAAAAGGAGGAGGTTCTCAATTCGACTGTTCTTTTTTCTGTTTGTTTCCTCAAAAATGACAACTAGGTGAACCGATTTTGATTATCCTTTTTTTACTTGAAAGCCGGTGCTTTGCTTTGCTTTGAGACTAGATGGCAATGTATCTTAGACGTCCGAAAATAATAGGAAAATGTGGTCACGCTTCAGTTTGATTGGTATGATTGCAACTGGTGTGTAATTGTTGGTTTGCGGTTGGCTGCCTATTAACACAAATGCACTACAGAGAGCATTAGACCACAAGAAATTTGAGATATAATATATCAGTACTAATTGAATTTAATAATGTAATAGCTGAATAATGATATAATTTAATATGTGTAATACGTGAATTTTGACATAATTATTAATTATTATTGCATTATGGAAAGGAGAGTTGGCATTCTAGACCCAAAGTGTAACAAATATGTAACGCAATCAAAAAGTTTTAAGTATCAATTGTCGCATTTTGCAAGAGTAATTAACACTCTCGATTGTCAGCACTTGCCGAATCTAGTTAAACATATTCTTAAAATTAAACTTGTACTTATTTCGAAACACTATTAATTTTGTATCCACAATTGTTTTTTTTTTATAGAATAGTCGGGGCAAACGAGACGTATCGTCTGAGAGTAAGCGATTACCGCCGCCCATGGAATCTCGCAACACCAGAGACGTCACGAATGCATTGCCGGCCTTTGAGGGATGGGGAGGAGGAAAGATAGGGGGAGGCGTTGGGGTATGGGCCCCCGGTATCCTCACTCACTCGGTGAAACATAGCGGAAGCGCTGTTTCACACTGGTTCTTTGTGAGGCCGTGGTATCACTTCGGTCGAGCCGGCCCATGCATGCCGAAGCGTGGCTCTAATAAGGTATTTTGTAGTATAATAGATGTTATGTTTAAAGTCTGTATAATTCAAAATAATCAGTAACACTTGAGAATGCCAAAGGGTAAAACTGATCAGCGTAAGTTTATGTTCATTAAATAGTAGAACAAACGTGCCAAACCATCAGTGGCTTACTCTAGTTCAAGTCTCAGATTTCTTAATTCTATGAATCGCATTTTTTTTGCAATGTTACAAAGAATAGATCCTACGAACACAACCGGGACCGACTGCTTAACGTGGTATCCGAATCACGGACACGTTCTTAGTATCATGCCACCAGCGGTCACCCATCCAGGTACTGACCGCGACGCTTGCACCATGGCCACACCCTCCCCAACCCTTCCATAGGATACACATAGACATGTTTGGCCCTGTTTATAATCGTACGTTCTTAGTCGTCGCGGACGCGTATACGAAATGGGTCGAGGTTTATGAAATGAATGTAACGACATCTACACAGATTGTAAACAAATTATACGACTTCATTTCTAGGTTCGGGTTGCCACATACTATAGTGAGTGACAATGGGACACAATTTACATCTAGTGAATTTAGAACGTTTTGTTCTATAAACGGCATTTCGCATGTGACGTCACCCGCATACCATCCAGCTAGTAATGGTCAGGCGGAAAGTTATGTTAAAATTATTAAAAAGGGCATTAAATCATCGATGAGTAATCATAACAAAATATCATTTAAGAATAATCTTCTAAAGTTCCTGTTTGACTACCGTAACTCAGTTCATTCTACTACGGATACAACCCCGGCGGAATTAGTTTTCTTGAGAAGGTTACGTTCTCGCTTAGATATGTTAAAAAATGAGACCTCATCATCGTCATCAAGCACTCTTGCTAATTACGTAAAAAACAAACAGTGTTTACAGCGTAAATATTATGGTGGAAAAAATGTAAAATCCTTCGCACCTGGTGATCACATTAACTATAAAATAAACATGCCAAACAAGAAGGTGCTTTGGAATAAGGGAATGGTGATTAAGAGGCTTGGTAGTGTAACTGATTTAATTAAGGATTTTAAATCAGCGGCTCCTTTTAAGAAACACAAAAACCAATTAATACCACGTAAAGAAGCTGCTGACGCGGGTAGTCAACCGGATGATTGCCTGGTGGAACTTAGTGACTTGTCATCGTCACCGAGCACGGCTAGAGAACTACACGCGAGCAGAACAGGTCAGGAACAAAAGAGCTGTACAACTCCAGAACGAGCATTAATCGATCAGCACCTGGTTCCTTCTGATCGAAATGTATCAGAGGATGAGGAGTACCATGAGGCTGTAGGAGATGCTCCTGATCGTGCAGCAGGGGGAAAATGTCTACGCAATATCCCCAAAGTAGATTATAAGCAGTTCTTTGGAATTAGTATATAAATCTTCTAGGTATATTTGGTATTGTCTGTATGTTTGTTTTATATTTTATTATTCTAATTTGTGTCTATGTATCATGAGTATATTATTTATGTTACGTATTCAGAGTTTATTGGGGGAGAAATGTTGTATATCTATATATGTATATGTCACCTATGTAACCGTTGCTTTATTCACTTGTCCCGCGCTCTCATACATAACAATCCCAATGGATATATATGAAACAATAAAGATTTTTGATTTTTTAGATGCAGTAATTTTTTGTTCACTGTTTTTAATAATTCCGTATCGTTATAAAAGTAATATTTACATAATGATAATTAAATCATGACCTTGTTCTTACTTGTAGCAACGTTTTCCTATTTCCGTATCTCGAAACAACAAGAAGATTATATTTGTTATAGGTCTGTTATAATCAGAAGACAAGTAAAATTTTAACAAAAATAAAAGCGACTTCAAGTTTCAACTCGATTTCTCTTGGATGCCATCATCAGATTTTAATCTCTTTATTATTGTACCACCATTGGGATATCTCCTTTCCATTAAAAAAGAAAAATCAAAATTGGTTCATAAATGACGAAGTTATCCGCGAACACACATAAAAAAATATACGGTCGAATTGAGAACCTCCTCCTTTTTTTGAAGTCGGTTAAAAAAGGTCAAGGCCAAACGATGAACTTGGTTTTATTTTATTTATTATCTGCTATAAAATAAAACTAAGTATGTTATTTGCTTTCAGAATACTAATAAAACATAGTAAATAAATAGCTGACCTGGCAAAAGCAGTTTTACCATTAAAAAAAAATTGGTGGGTCACCCTTTTTATTTAGGGGTATGAAATATAGATGTTGCCCGATTTTAAGACCTACCCGATATGCACACAAAATTTCATAAAAAATGGTCGTGCCATTTCTGAGGAGTTTGGTAACAAACACTGCAACACAAGAATTTTATATGTTAGATGTATGTTTATGTTTCAGTGTATATGTGTTCTTTTGAGAATATTTATATCTAATGCCTATATATAAATTTAAATAAGTATGTACATTTTAAGTAACTACATTATTATATTAGGTATGTATCCTCTGGGCACCTACGTTATAAGACTTCTACACCACTCAAAGATTGACTGGAAAAGAATGCCCGAGGGATTAAGTTCGCCTATGTACAAATTTACTGCATAAAGATTACAAATAAATAAAATAAAACTAAATAGAATAATACTTCTAAGAAATAATTAAAACTCTATGTGAGCATAAGTTGTATGCCATTTTGCTCTGAGATTCATTACAGGAGTTCTCCTGCCTAACTTTGAGACTTACAGATTGCTTAGTGGCTTCGTCGCTTCCTACTGGCACAACACTTTGTGTGAACCTTAAAAATAAAAGAAACAATGTGAATTTGACGTTATGTATATGAAGTTATTTTTTTTCTACTATCCTATTAATGTTATAAATGCGAAAGTTTGTAAGGATGTGTGTTTGTTGCTCTTTCACGCAAAAACTACTGAATGGATTTGGATGAAACTTTACAGTAATATAGCTTATACATCAGAATAACATTTAAGCTACTATTTGCCGCGATAACCGATATACACGCGGGCGGAGCTGCGGGCAACAGCTAGTTGTATCTAAATTTGTAATAAAAATTTTGTTTGTAGGTAGTTTTGCCGAAAATCTTTATTTCCCGTCTGTGTACGGTCTGGTCGATTAGATCTTTAAACTACACAAAGGATTTCAGTGCAGTTTACAGCAATAGATGGAGTGATTCACGAGGAAGATTTAAATGTACAATACATTTATATCATAGTAGAGGAAATCCAAAGCCCTCCATGCGAAGTCGAGCCGGGTCACAAGTATACTATAAACAAATAAATAAAACAAGCCATTAAAAAAGAAGTATAACTAAACCATTTTGTTGATCTGTTTCATTTTTAATTAACTCAAAAGTAAATAAATCACTATAATCCTATACTAAAATTTCAATTAAGTAATTAATTACTTTTAAATAATATACGAAAAATATTATTTTACCGAGTCGGTGATCCGCCTGAAGATGCCCAAGTTTGTTGAGTAAGTTATTACAAAGTTACTTAAGTACATTTAGTTGGATAAACTTGGTTTGTTACCCGTTCTTACGAAAAACATAATTTATTCTGTAGTGAGGACCAGGAAAGAATATTAACAACTCTCCAAAAAGCTTGTCTTGTGGTGTATTTACACTTGACTTTTTGAAGGAAAAGTTCAGTTGTTTGTTTTGAAAGACAAATTTCACAATGCTGTACTTACTACTATTAATTATAGATTAATGTGAGACTGGATTTTTTTCCTTTTCTTTTTAAATTACTACGTCTGCCGCCAGAAATATAGGATTACAAATAGAATTTAGGAGAAGAATAACTTCAAAAAACCTTAGCCAAGAAGAAAGGAACGAAACTTTTTTTCTGGTATCAATTGAGCACACATTTGTTGAATCTGTATTTGACATTTATATATACAGGGTTACAGGTTAGTTAGACCTATTCCCGTTGAGGGCGTATAGTTTACAGCGTTTTTGACTGATTTTACTATGAAACACCATATCCTAAACTGCCTCGGTGGCGCAGTGGTAGCGTACGCGACTGCTGTTCTTGAGGTCTCGGGTTCGATTCCCGGGTCGAACCAAATGTTTGTATGATCTGCAAATATTTGTTTCGGAGTTTGGGTGTTTTCTATGTATAATATGTATGTATTTACAAAAAAAAAAGTATATAAGTATTTATATCAGTTGTCTAGTACTCATAATACAAGCTCTGCTTAGTTTGGGACTAGATGGCGTTGTGTGTTAGATATCCGAAATATTTATTTATTTATTTAACCATTTTTGAGTTAATTGAATTTAACTGTTTTTACGACAAAAAAAAAGGATTTTTGGCCGTCAGCTTTGGTATTTTGAAATGTGTAGGTCTTATTATTACTATTGTTTGATTTTTAAATATAAAAACTATGCTTTATCTATCTATAATCTTAATAACCAATATTAAACGTAATATGAATAATTAAATGGTTGTAGACGATTAAAGCTAAAAGAAAATAAGAAAAATTCAAAGACTCTATTTTTCTTCCATAAATATAAAAAAAATATTATGACGTCTGTTTTGCAGATGTGCTTAAATATATCTACGTTTTATCAGCTATAACAGTCTACGGTTTTATAAAAAAATGTAAAAAAAAAATTTAGTTGCGAGCCGCCAGGTCGCAATTCTGAAAATCCGACGCCTATTGTTCTTAAGATAAACCAAAATATTTCAAAATTAATTATACAAATTTTAACTGAAATTATTATGAAATTAATGACCTAGTGTAGAGACGCCATTATAGAACCTTCGTCTGAGAATTATTAAGTAAGATGATAATGAAAGGAGCCTGATGGGGTGGAAAAATTACAAGATTTGCGCAATATGCTGCTCGACACCCTGTGTTCTGTATTTACATAAGACTTTCTTGAAATATTAGGGAGAACCGGACCAAAATTTTGTATTTTATTCTACACAATGAGAAATATAAGTCAGTATGGACTCGATTCCTTTATTCGACATCTTGTTATAATAATTCAATAGTGATAACTTTATTACATATCAGCTTTGACCATAAAGTATAACACACGCGTTATGACATTTTTACATAACCTATGATAACGTCTTTTTGCAAATATTATTAAATAGCAAGTTATATCAATATTACTGATAGTTAATTATATTACATAACTAGGTGAACACCGCGGTGTTACCCGCGGTTATTGTTGTACCGCGAGTAATGCCGCGGGACTAAGTTAGTCTAAAAAAAGTTGCCTAAGTTACTCCCTGAATTATCAGCTACCTGCCAGTGAAAGTCCCGTCAAAATCGGTCCAGTCATTCCAGAGATTACCAGGAACAAACAGACAGAAAGACAAAAAAAAATTTAAGTACATTTTTGGTATATGTACCGGGTATACATGCATTTAGTAAAAAGCAGTTATTTTAATATTACAAACAGACACTCTAATTTTATTTATTTGTATAGATAATACTGAGCCTCGGTAGCGCTATGGTAGCATATGCCAGTGCTGTACATGAGGTCTCGTGTTCAAATCAAAGACAAAGCTATCAAAATATCATGTGTAATAGTATCGTTTAAATGGAATAATACTGTTCATCATACTACTATCTTCGCCAATCGTTACGGTTAGTTAGAACCTTAAAAATTCCGAGAACGGTATTTTAATAGAATTCCAATATTTCCTAGAACTTAAATTGTGGAGGTCTGGTGGCGTATCAAAGTAGACTTGAACTCGACCTCAAATTAATTTCAAAATGCTTGGAGAAAATAAAAATTACTGCTTTATTACTGCCTCGTTATTATGACTGCCTCGTTGTTCTCGCGGTTGGCGTGTGCGACTGCTGGTCATGAGGTCTCGGGTTCGATTCCCGGGTCGAACCAAATGTTAGTATGATCTACAAATATTTGTTTCTAAGTTTGGGTATTTTATATCTATAATATGTATGTATTTACAAAAAAAGAAAAGAATATATGTTTTTGTATCAGTTGTTTTGTACCCATAACACAAGCTCTGCTTAGCTTGGGACTAGATGGCGTTGTGTGTTAAATGTCCAAAATATTTATTAAAAAAAAAGAAAAAAAAACTTAACTATTGTCTGAACGTTAGTGTTTATTACAATTATTTATTACTGTTCAGTACATTTCTGTCTATCATTTTAGGTGACTTTAATGTTGTTAATTGTAAATGTTGCTCTATTAAGGTGTCAATCTGCGCTAATAAGCTTACGCGAGTTAATCCCCATTATGCAATAAAGCGTAATCATATGATAATCCATACAAAGTAAAATGTATAGAAATATCTATAAATAGCATATACCAATCGGCTGTTGGATCCTTATTCACAAATTGTGAACAATTATTAGACTTTAAGTTGAAATAATATTCGGCTTTTCTAATAAACTTAGTTGATCGTACCTCAAGGTACATTATTTCTTTTAACACAAACCATATGGTTATTAACCATATAATTCTCTTCTACAAACCTCGAAGTTTGATTTGAACGGTTGAAGTTGTCTATCCAAACAAGTTATTTTCAACTGTTTGCTAGAAATTTTAGATCACCAGTTTTTCACTAAATACACATGAAAGTATAACACAATATATATATATATATAGTATAATACAGTATTTAATACGGTACTTACGTATAACATATTTTTTATTCCTTTCTGCCTTGCCTGTCCAACGGCTGGACCTTAAACAGTTACATAAGTTACTTTTATTTAAAAAAGAAATAGAGTTAAGAAAAAGAAAATTAAAACGAATTTAAAAGTAAACAATATTGGAATTAAAAATTAAAAAACCACGATTGATACTGGAGGGCTAGCTGCTATTATTACATAGCTTGCAAATAAAAATCAATTACAAAGTTAATTAATCCAGTTCAGATTTAAAGTATAGTCTTTAGTACGTTGTAATACTCCAGTTGAAAGATACAAATTATGACCCATCTTGTAATCATTAATATTACTAATATTAGCAGAACTTCAAGAGATTAGATGGAAGAAGCTTAAATTACTCCCTTGAGAATCTAGTGTAAATCATGAATGTTTTATTGGGTCGGAACCGAATATCACTTCGACTATGTTGGTTAAATCGAGCTGCTACAGTTTAGGGTTCGCGCTACGTGGCTTAAATAAACTTAAACAAATATATACTCACCCACCTGGGGGATACAGCTGAAAATCATTTACGTTAGAGTTACAAGATACAATAAGAACTAAACTACTACGCAGAATCTTGTCTAGCTAGAGTAACTCGGAACCTTCAGATCGGGGAGAGATCAGGCGCAGGACCGACAGCTTTACGTGCTCTCCGAGGCACGGGGATTCAGACCCCAACTTCCAAACTCCGAGCTATTATTAAATATTTATAAAATCAGAAAAACTCAATAACACTTTTGGCCCGACTCAAGATTCGAATTAGAGACCTCTTGATCAGCAGTCGCTAAACCCACGAGGCAATTATACGTAGTAGTTACTTGCCATATATATTTATATATATAAATCGTCTGTGCGTGTGTATATGACTAAGCTCCTAAACGGCTGAAACATTTTTTTGTGTGTATTCCTGAGAATTTGAGAATGGTTTAGATTCACAATTCAGTCCAACGGATAATATTTTTTTAATAATTTTTTTTATTTAAGGGGATCATGTGGTGGATTACAAGTAACGCGCCAGCGCGGTACCTTCGCTGGACGTCTTGACAACGAGTCAACAAAAGCAACAAAAACCGCGGGTAATACTGTGGGCCGCCACTAGTGTATATGTAAAACTGGTTTAGGGAGATTAACATTAACTATAGGCCCGTATTCCACAGCGAATTTGCTGTCCACGCGTATTTTCTACCAATAATTGATCACCTGGACTACGCACTTGCACTTGCAGTAATTAAAGTGAATACGGGCCTTATTAGCAAGTGTCTACTTATGTTAAAATTATTGCATTAGAGCACGTAAAGCTACCAGTCCTGCGCTTGATCTCTCCCCCGTCGAGTCGGATAATCGTCCCATCGGATTACGCGAATGAGGGAACAGAAATTGCACCTGTGTTTGCCCACTATAATTTCTCCTTTCTCCTGCGTATTTGGCTGGTCTCCGTTATGACTAGCAGCCGTAGCCGTATTCAGCTAGGAAAACATCAACAAGGATTCAACTTTTAAAATGATATTTTCTATTATTGCGTTAATAAAACTATATTTACAGTACTGACATAATTCATTACCCATATATAACTTTTTTATTAATTACATAATCACTATGAAAATTACAAGATTAATAACAACTAATTCAAGCTAACCGTAGGCTTACAAACAATATTAAGAGAACCGCTATTTTCAGTCACATTTCTCAACAGAATCGTTGAGCAGTGATTGTTAAATGTACCGTACATACTTTAGTCGGTGTCATAATCGAGCCAGTCAGCTGTGTACTAAATAGATTCATGTTATCGAAGTTTAATGTAAGGACAATGATGTCGTAAGGCTATGAGGCGAGTCTCTTAATTTTTGGAGCAATATAAAGAATGTTGTAAATAACGTGTCCGTTTGATGACGGATTAACAATACGAATCGGATGAATACGGGTGGTGACACAAGGTGGTAAGAACCGACTAACTACTACTACTATGTAGGACAACAGCCAGAAAAGGAAAGCTATGTCGACCAGTGTGGTATTGTATACATACAACAAAGAAATTATCAAAAATAATGATCTTGACTTTTTCCACGTCGGCTTAACTGGTCTGAAATCTGTAACTGCCAAGCTCTGGTAGTTTGTAGAAATCAAGGGGGTATTCTTTTTTTTGTTATAATTTCTAGTGGATGGATGGTGACCACCACTTCCATTCGGCAGGGCAGAGTCATTTTGGCAGCACAAATAATAAAAAAAAACATGCTCTTTTTAAAGTGTTTATTTTTCTACAAATTTCTTAGCAATAGTGAATAGCGAGTTTTAAATTGAATTAAGTTTATAACACTTATCTAAAATACTGTACCTCCTATTCTAAAATATGACGTTGTAAATAAACAGTGTTCATTTATTTCTCCTTCTAACATTGACCTTGTTTCAAAGCAGAGATCCTATCCTATATGTTTCTACCTAAAACATCTAAAACCACAATTTTTAACAGCTCTAAGATACACTGAGGATATGAATAGTATTTTAGTTTAAATTTCAACCGAATGCCTTTACACATTTCTAAGGGTCACTTACACGCCTTTAAAAAAGCCAAAAGTGTATAATATAAGTAATTAGGCAGGTATTCCAACATCGTTTTAAAATAAACTGATCATTAATAAGCTACAAATGTAATCAAACAATTTTGGTATCGTCAAGCGCCTTGCCAATTTATGGGACGGTCGGCAATTAGCTCTGACATGCGTATCGAAGTTTATTTTTACGTTTTGTGACGTTAGATAATTGTTCTGGCCATGAGCTATTCTCTTTTGTATTGTATAAACACTTCAGTGTTTTTCTATAATTACATATTATAATACCTTACTTGCTACTTAGATACACAGGTTGTCACGTAGTGGCTTTAGGAGCCATCAGGTGATGGTGGTTAGGCCACGAGGTTCAGTTGAAGATAATTAGACACTTTAGAACGAAGATTTTCACAATATTTATTACAGAATCTTCGATCAATAATAGTACTAGATTAAGGATCAGGAACAAAAATAAGACTCTCAAGTGGCCATGTTTACAGACACGAAAACATCTTCATTCTTAGAAAAAAGTTTAATAATGTTAATGACTTCAGTTTATTATAAACCTTAACGCTTAAACATAAAGTTTAATTACCATTACAAAATATATCTATTTAGGTCCTTTCGTCAGAGAAGCGATACTATGGAATAAATTTAAAATGTCGCTTAAAAATAAAAAGTCATTAGTACAAAAATATTTATTCTAAAATGATACTTAAAGTCTAAGTATAAGATTAAAAACATTTTGTTTCTAATTTCGTGCTTATTGTATTGTGGAACTAGATGTAGTTCTTGGTATTACATTTCAATGCTCAGAACACAGTAAGTATTGAATGACATAGAGTTGCAGAATATATTTGTTTTAGGTTTGTTTTGTATGGTGGTAAATATTTTTGACCGATTCAAAAAAGTAATAGATACTATTTTACATTGCCGCTATTACAACAAACAGGTAATAAAAAAATTATAAAGTAAAAAATATGAAAGGAATCAAAAAAACATGTTTTCGATGTATTCTTTATACAGAAGTAATTAAAATAGTAATATAGGTTTAATTACCTTTAAACAGATTCAGCTTGTTATAAAGCTGTCTTTTAGAAATAATTTTGATATGAGCGGTTTCTTTTTTTACAAATATAATGTAATCTTACATTAATGATTTTTTCTATAATTAGTTTAATTAGGCTTATTTTATGGTCGTGTTCGTTTCCCTTAGAAAACAAATCCTTTTCAATATATGCGTTTAAAACATTTACACATATAAAGTTTTTGTCATACTTTTTTGCATTGATTTGCCACCACTCAAGCGAAGACAGTTGCGTATAACACGTTCGGTTTTCATGCATATGTCAAACACATCGTTTGAAGCATAACATAAACCACACATGTCTCTTACATCTATTAATTTCGCCATCTATTAATTTATTTAATCTATTATTACGCCTTTGCGTATTTCCAGTTATGTCGAATCTGTCAAAATGAATCGAACATATTCTAGAATTTTTGTAAGGATTGTATAATAATATTTCTTCTCCTCTTTCTTTCAATAGATACCCATTCTGCACACCGAAATGGGTCACTAGGAAATCTACAAACAAAAATAACATTATAAAATAATAACACTACTCCATGCATTCCCTGTTCAAGAATAGGTGATGTTTGATACAATAGTTGGTGCGTTGTAGCAAACATTGGCCAAATAATTTCAATATTAGTTTATTGAATTATATTTACTATAATATATAATTATGTTTATTATTTTATGAAAAACACTTAATAATAATATAAACTTACCGAAAAAAAGATATTCCTTTCAAAACCTTGGTGTTACGGTGGTTATTTACACAGTTTTTGAACGCGCACTGCGGCATTTTGACGTCTTAATGTTGGCTGTAATTGGACCATACTAAATTGAAATAAGACCACAAAATTATTTGTGGTCTTATTTTTCGGGCCGTTTTTGAAGCGCTTATCGGGAATCTAGTACTATTTATGATCGAAGTACAGAATAGATAGATTTACAATCGGTTAATGTTGGTGAGCACAAAATTACAGATTAAACAAATAGACAGGGCGTAGGTTCTGAGAGTTCGATCGGCGTACCTCCATGGTAGCATGGGGTGCTTGACTGAAGTTCGAGTAGCCACGCAGTAGGCTGCCGCTGGAGAGGCTTTGGAGAGAGCTTTGCAGAGACGCGGGCCACGGCTTTAGAGGCCAGGCCCCGTAGCAGCGGCGCAGCCACCGGGCGTGGTAGACGCTAGCAGGAAGAGTGGTGCTGGGCTCCTCTTAAATCAATTACAAGATTTGACTCAAACAAACAAATTGGTCAACAATAAACAAACATACCGTGGGGGAGCCACACTTCGGTATGAATGGGCCAGCCGCAGTGATACCACGACCTCACATAATACCGGTGTGAAATAGTGCCTGCGCTGTTCACCGAGTGAGTGAGAATTCCGGAGGCTAAATGTTATTTTAAAATCCTACTAATGTTATAAACGCGAAAGTTTGTAAGTATGGGTAAATGTTAGTTAGTCTTACGCTAATGTAGCTTATACATCAGAATAGCACATAGGCTACTATTTGCCGCGATAACCGACATACACGCAGGCGGAGCCGCTGGCAACAACTAGTACATAACAAATTTGAAACAATTACACTGAACACTTTCTACTTCATTGGTATACAAATGTGGGTAGTACCAACTTATACTTTCGAAGTTAGAAAACTACGTACCTCACTGGAAGTTTAAGTGTCGTTAACGGACTTAAAACATCGAGTTGAAACTTGTTCTAGCGAGTTTCTGTTAGTCGTTTCACCACCGAGTACAAAACAGAATTGCAAAATTGCAAGTTTTCTAATTGGGCACGGGTGTTATTTATTACTATGTTTTTTTAACCGAAAATCAAGTTTCAATCATGATTATCACGATATCTCATAACAATCAACAGCCTTAAAGGTCTTTCAAGGTTATAGAGCCACGCTGATTTCTCATAGAGGACTAACCTAAACAAAAGCATTCGTCAGTTGTCGTGTTCCGTTGGTGTGTGTGAGACCAGAGGCTTAATGATGCAGAAGCACAGCAATAGGCTGCTTCACGGAACCGTGTGAGTCACCATGCTGCGTTGCTTGCATTTGCAGTAAGTATGGTGACCATTACTTATACGGTGATAAGGATATTAAGCATGATATCATGCTTTTCACTAGGCAGAGTTCTCACTTTGGCAGGCTCACATTTACATTTATAAAATTTCCAGTCCTACCCAGTATCAGTTTTTACCCGACTACGGCAAAGCCAAAGGAGGGTTATGATTTTGACAGGCTATGTATGTATGTATGTATGTATGTATGTATGTATGTATGTGTGTATGTATGTATGTATGTATGTATGTATGTAAGTATGTATGTATGTATGTTCATTTGTTCTCTCCTAGCTATTAAACTACTCATTAAATTTGGACAAATGAGGTGTCTCTAGAAGCGTCATGATCGTTTTCTGGTTATAGGCTATATGACGTCTCACTGAATCTAATGTGGCGCCCTCTAGCCGACATAAAGTACTGTATTAAAAAATAAATTTGAGATAAATATGCCGTGTTTGGTATCATTGGAAAGGGTGTTACTTGTACATTTCAAAAATACGTATATTATTAGCATTTGTTCGTGACTTTGTCCGTATTTATTCGATAAGTGTGATATTTCTATGGTATGCTTATTTGTTCCCTCATTCTTTCTAAACTAGTCAGAATAAGACAAATGAGGTATCGTTAGAAGTGTCTTGATTGTCCGCTGCTTAGAGGTTATATGACGTGTCACTGAATTGAATGTGGCACCCTCTAGCCGACATAAAGTACTGTATTAAAAACTAAATTTGGAACAAATATGCCGTGTTTGGTATCATTGGAAAGGGCATTACTTGTACATTTCAAATATATATATTTTATTAGCATTTGTTCGTGACTTTGTCCGTATTTATTCAATAAGTGTGATATTTCTATGGTACTATATTTTAAAATATTTAAAATAAACTTTGCACAACAATAAGCATTATAGAGGCACCAAAACATTTTAAATAAAAAAAAGAAAAAACTAAAACCCAACTACGACAAAAAACTACGCTTAAAAAGTATGAAACAAGTTTCAAAAGCCGTAGTCACGCGTTGTTAAAGTGTTATGGACTATGGTACATTACACTACATGGACCACGGCTTTTGAAACTTGTTTCATACTTTTTAAGCGTCGTTTTTTGTCGTAGTTGGGTTTTAGTTTTTACTTTTTTTTTGAAGAGGTGGTTTTGGGCTACGATACCACAAATATTGTTGAGACCAAAACTCCTTATTTTTTACTTCTGTCTAGACATTATATCATCTTAATCAAATTCATAATGTTCTTTTTCATTTATTCAAATATATCTAAGATTAATATAGCATTCAACTTTTTTGTTAGGCGCAAATTCGCAGGTCAATATCATAATTAAGTCAGACTCAACGCTTTTTGGTTACCACACAGTGTGTTAATTAATTTAAATAAGGATCTATAGAGGTAAGCGATCTATCTATAATACATTTACTATGTAATATTATACAGCTGAAGAGTTTGTTTGTTTGAATGCGCCAATCTCAGGAACCGTTGGGACGATTTGAAATTTTTATAGTTCAGTTTTTCAGTTTAGTATTTCAGTGTTGGATAGTAAATTTATCGACGAAAGCTATAGGCTATATATCATCAGGCTAAAACCAATAGGAGCGAAGCACCAATAGAGAATGTTTCAAAAACAGAGGAAAATTATCACGCTACGTGCAATAGGAGATGCAAACGAGGTTGCGTGGGTCAGCTAGTTTCGGGAATCGAACCCGAGACCTCTTGATCTGCAGTTGCTTACGCTAACCACTAGACCAACGAGGCAGTCTCAAAATTCATTATAGAAATAACACACAGTTTCTTACTAGCTCAGACACCGTCGTTTCACTCAATTTCTATTTGTGTCTTATCAATTATTGTTACTACCTATCTATAGATTGTAAGCTGCACCATGTATTTGAGTAAATAAAATATTATTATTATTCTCTTTATTTTATATATATAACATATTGATTACATTTTTAAATATACAAATAAAAAAAAATACATTTAAAAATATAAAAAATAGTAGACCACCGACTTCGGGTACAGGGACCAAGAAACCGGTGGTTAGGGATCCAGAGACAGGAACCTCCTCACTATACGTGCCGTGTCTAGGAGGACTGCCTTCTGCATCAGACCCTTGATCCAACCGTCCAACGTGAGCCTCTTAAGGTGTTGGTCGAGGCTCTTGGCTATCAATCCGTGAACAGATACAACTATCGGAACAATGATCACCGAATCTACATCCCACATATCGACAATCTCGTGAGATAAGTCCAAATATTTTTTTTCAACTTTCACGAGATTCTCGTCATGAGGAACGGCGATGTCGACAATCATTGCGCGGCGCTCTGATCGATCTATCACCACAATATCAGGTTTATTGGCAACAATAGTCCTGTCTGTGATAATAGATCGATCCCAATATAACGTAGCACGACCATTCTCGAGAACTGGGTCGGGCACATACCTGTAGTATGGCACCTCCGAATTCACAAGTTTGTATTTAAGGGCAAGCTGTTGATGTACGATCCTAGCTACTTGGTTGTGCCTGTGCAAATATTCACCGTTAGCAAGGCGAGAACAACCAGAAATAATATGCCTAATAGATTCCCCGGGACGGTGACATGCCCGACATATGTCAACCGTACCATCTTTCAGGATATATTTCCGATAGTTATTCGTCATGATAACTTCGTCCATAATCGCACAAACAAAACCTTCGGTTTCTCCGAAGAGATCACCATACCGTAGCCAGGAGGTTGACGCTTTAAAGTCTATATCGGACCCGTTAAGGGCCCGATAAAACCGTCCATGAAGTGCTTTGCCCTTCCATACCTCCCTGCGTTCATTAGTACCAAGTACTACAGGTTTGCGCCAATTCTCTTTAGCCAGAGCGAGCGGAGTGAGTCCGGTATCCATTGCAACTACACTGCGATGCACTCCCACATCAGTATGAAGAAAATATTCTCTGAGATTGTATATCTCGCGATTGTGTAGGGTCTTGACATTTAATAGACCTCGACCCCCAAACTTTCGCGGGATATACAACCTCATAACTGACGAACGTGGGTGATGCATACGGAATGCAGTCAGCAATGTACGGACTCTCCTGTCTAGGGCATCTAATTCAGTCTGAGTCCATCTAAGTATACCGAAGGAATACATCAGAACCGGCATGACCCAACCATTGTAGGCTCGCACCTTGTTACCGCCTGATAAAAGACTTTTAAGTACTTTTTTCAGGCGGCCAAAGAAGCGTTCCCGCAACGACTGTTTCATGTCAGATTCCGGTATTCCCAAGGACTGTGAAAAACCAAGATACTTGTAGGTTTCGGTTGCAGACAGAGATCTGAGTCTTGTAGAATCTGAAAGCTCTATTCCTTCAGATTCCACAATCACACCTTTCTTTACATGCATGACTGCACACTTGTCTATACCAAATTCCATTTTGATAGAATTACTAAAGTTTTCCGTAACCCTTAGTAACGCTGTCAATTGTAATTTAGTAGGGGCAAATAGTTTCAAATCATCCATATAAAAGAGGTGTGATATGACTGGAGCCTCTTTCTGCAACCTATAGCCTAACCCTGAACCCTCTAATAAAGTACTTAGAGGGTTCAAAGCCAGGCAAAACCACAAGGGACTCAGACTGTCACCTTGGAATATGCCCCGCTCGATCTTTATTGGTACATCGTTTACCGCAGTCTGACGACATCCTGGATAGCGAAGTACTGTTCTCCATTGCCTCATACATGACTTCAAGAAAGTGCAGAGAGTTGTATCAATTTTATACAACTCTAGCACCTTCAAAAGCCATGTATGTGGAACTGAGTCAAAAGCCTTCTTATAATCTATCCAACATGTCGCCAGACTCTTACGATTACGACGTACCTGTTGGCTGATGGTCATGTCTATGATAAGGAGCTCTTTAGTGCCACGGGTCCCACTTCTACATCCATTCTGAGAAACAGAAAGTATCGAATTCTGATTAATGTGTGTAGTAATTTTGAGTCTCAGAATAGATGTCAGAAGTTTATATAAGGTTGGTAAGCAAGTTATTATTATTATTATTAGATTATTTATCTTCACTGTATAAGTAATGTCTACAGTTAGTTATGTGAAAACAGAGAAATTCTCACTTTTTTACACCGCCAGAATCTGATGCGTGTTTTATTGGACGAGATAGCTCATCTTCCAGTGTTCTTCTTTCTGCTACATCATTTATCATTTTTATCACCTCTATTCGAACTACGCAAAATAACTTCACTGTAAAGTGAAATAACTTTAAAACAAACCCTATAACTACGCGACTGACTATTATTGCATTACTAGCTACGGAAACACCTTGTTTTCTAAGGAGACACCTATGTACAGCAATGGACTAAAGAACGTCGATGATAATGAGTCCAAAAAAAATTATTCGTAACGTAACATGGCTTAATATTATGCCTGGTTATACGTGTACTACTAATTTATTCACTAAAAATAAGTCTTAAATATTTAATACGTAAAATAAATTCCCAAGAAATATGTTTCGTCATAATAATTACGTAACATGCACAGCAGGTTGCAGATGTAAATTTTGGAAGTTACTAGATCTGTCAGTAAAAATAATAATGTTCCTCTATATTCTTGTGGATCATTAACCAGTATTTCTAATGAGAGGTCAGAAACAAGATTTTATACAGGACTATTGCGAAGTCAAAGGGAAGGTTAATAGTTATCGCATTCTACTCACATCTGTAAGTTCTACTGTAACGTCTATCGATTTTAATAAATGTGGTGTCAGTACTGTAAGTAGACTCGAAACAATGGTCTGGGTAACCTTGGCATAGCTTTTGTCAACATCTTTGATTTGATTCCAAGGTTTATTTCCTTCCAAACAGAATAACAAGAAATTATATAAAACTACTAGCTGATCCGGAAAACGTTGCTTTGACATAAAAAAAAAATGTGTATAAAAAATAGATGTTGTCCGATTCTCAGACATACCCAATATGCACTCAAAATTTCATAAGAATCGGTCAAGCCGTTTCGGAGGAGTTTAACTACAAACACCGCGACACGAGAATTTTGTATATTAGATTAAAGCTATCACGAATACAACTTTTTTTTACACACACGACACGAGAATTGTATATATATTAGAAATTTATTTAAAGATCAAAATAAAAATGCATTCACTCAAAGCGAACAAAATCGATTTAAAAATTGTATAATTGTATAATTTTTACTAACATTAAAGATTTAAACAAATCATTAGAGATTTCTCAGCTCTTTAACTGACTGACAATTGTGAAGAGATAAATGATTGGAATACAACAGTTTTAATCAAACAACCTTATAATGTACTTTGAAACTACTCGAGTAATTAATTTAATAGATTTCAGTTAGTAATCGGCTTATGTTTGTGACTTCTGAAGTGTTAGTTTTAGATTTGAGAGTGAGCGTATAGTATATGAAGTAATTAGTCATACTTTGTAGCACGTGCGACGTATTTAATGTAATTGAAATTTAAATAAAATATGATACACTCGTAGTGCAGAACGTCCACAGGACAGGTGGAGTGATGATTGACGCATAATGGCTTACAGGAGCTGGTTGCGAGAAGCCGAGAATCGAACCAAGTGGCGTGCAATTGTGAGGTCTTTGTCCAGCAGTGGACTGGGATAGACTGATGATGAAAAGTTATAATAGTACGTTTGAATAACTGTTCTTCTATTTATTGACCACTATCACTACTACGCTTCTCTATGCTACCCATGATTTATCAAATATGTTTAAAAAAAGAACGGAAAAAACAAAAATAATCAAAGTTTCCATTTTAATCATTTATAAGTTAATTTAATAATAAGATTGATTTAAGTACATGTTTTAATTCATCTCAAGATATCATCCTTACCTATCCTAATATGTTAAAAAAACACGAACGCACACACCGTACAATAAATAAAAAACGAACTATCCTTGACAATGACCGTAGGCCGGATTATAATGATGACAAAATGAATAGTATGTGTTTGGCGTTCCACAAGGCAACATCTTGAACCGGTGTTGTTGATATTACGAATATCGCAGTTCTTATATCTTTGTGTCGTAGTTAATTATCGAGTAATTATTATAAAAGTGTTATCAGAAGTGGAGGATACTGATAGATAGTAAGTGTTTTATGTTTATATTTCCGTGTCATTAACTTTGTTTTATTCGATTGAAATATCTTAATGTTAATATTGAGAAAAATAAAACTCGGATCAAATAAAAAAAGGTAGATAACGCACGGTCTTGTTCTTGTTGAAGCAAAAAAAGTAGCATGGTTAGTGAGTTACGCGTACGTTTACTTGGAACTACGCTACTTTTTACGTTATCTACCTTTTTTATTTGATTTGAAATTATCTTTAATGTCACTTTACTTAGTATTTCCTAAACTTATTGGTTAAGACCCCTTAATTTAAGATTTTTAAATCTTGATACTGATTAGACTATAGTTAGTTGTACAGAAACCTGCGTAAGGGATTATACTTAAAGTTATATCTTCTAACCAAAGATTTAAGACGAGATAACGTCTACTTACCTATCTACCGAGACGTATAATTCGTTCAAAACGTTCGGATTTAGAAGGTATATTAAATACCTTTCAAATAATATAGTTAAATCGCAAATAAGTTACGCTCCACGATAAAACTATTAACTTCTTAAACTGTAAATATATTAAAGCTGAAAAGTATGTCTGTCAATCTTAGGATAGAGTTATCAGAATAAAGAACTATATTTACACATAATTACATTAAAATACAACAATTACAATATCGTATTGGATTTAGTCGTTTAGAACATTGTAGGTAATAAATAAATAACAAAAAATAGGCTTGAAGGCTAGGAAGGGTTCCGTACCATTATCTATACATTTCAAGCGTCTACCTGTTGCCGTTATCAATTTCGAACAAAAACGAGCAAAAAACTCACGTTTGTTGTATGGGAGCTCCTTTACTTTTTTATCTGATTTTTAGTATTTTTTGTTATAGCGACTACAGAAATACATCGTAACAGAAAATGTCAACTGTCTAACTTTCACAGTTCGTGAGATACTGCCTGGTAAACGGAAAGACGCACAGCGAAGTCTACGTAATATGGTCCCGTTTTACGCGTTGGGTACGGAATTAGAGTTATGTCGAAAATTAAGTTTTTTTTTAACTTTTATTAATTTAGAGACTTTTATCACATCGTAATATGTCAGTCCCATCGTACCTTATCCTTTGTTACATTCTATTTAATATTAAATATTCTAAATAAGTCAAGTGCAGCACTTGAAGTTGGGCTTCCTAAAATGTTTATAAAGATACCAACATCATAACTATTTATTTACGCATCAACGCCTCGCTTTGTGTTCTATTAAAAATTAAGATTCTATCATTTATGGGCAAAATAGGTATTAAGTAACCAGGTAGTCTGACCCTATATTAGAAAATTATGTTGTTGAATTCTTAGTTTGTTCCCTTAGAATCAGCAGAAAGGGATGTTTAGGTTTTATTTACCTGAATAACAACAAAATAATTGGTTTGGTTTATTATGAAGTCATGGTAACGTTCCAGTCCAAGCCGTTAATTTGTGCTAAATCACGAGAAAAGTGTTAGCTACTCTAAAAATGGGCAACGCATTTATTCCTTTCTCTTAGCCATACAGTAGCTTATAGTCAGAAGTTTCTATATCCAATAGTAAAATAATATCAAACATATATAAAACAGTCATTTTGAATTATTCAAAGATGATCACAAATAATAATATATTTTGGACATGTAAAACACAACGCCATCTAGTCCGAAACTAAGCAGACTTATACTATGGGTACTAGACAAATAATATAAATCTATTTTTTTGTATATACATTCATGTTATAAATAGAAAACACTAAAACTCCAGAACAAATATTTGCTAATCGGTCCGACCCAGGAATCGAACCCGGGACTTCACTCACAGCAGTCGCATACGCTACCACTGCGCCAACGAGACATTTAAAGTATTTTGCGTAGTATAGAAGTATAGATAAGAAACGTATTCTTTAGATAGAACAAAATTTATTTATATATATAACTATAGTATATTGGCAAACAAAAATGACAGTTCTGTTATCAGAGATGTGGTCAGTCGAGAAGGGATGGGATAATACGAAAATTCAATATTAACGAAAATGGCTCCCTTTGGTTATCTTTGCATAAACGTCAATACTTTTGACAAATTGTTAAATACTTGGGGTGAAGGCAAACTGAAAGTCACTAAATTGACTTTTAGTATAAATTAAGTAAACGCAGATAATAAATCGGATAACTTTAAACTTTAAAGTCTAAATACAAACCGAAATAAAATAAAATCTATTACTGAATTTATAATTCTTCTTCTATTACCAAAGCATTTCTTTAATGAAACACAGAAGTCTTATGAATAAAGTATAGCTAACACGTGGCAAAACTCAATTTTCTTACAAAAATCAAACACCAAGAATCAACAAAAACTCTCTCGTAAATTTTAAGATCTGTCTCTCTATCAAAATAGGTACAAAGAAAATGTATTGTTTTGGCAAATAGCCTTAAATACTTATTAATAATACATATCATACCATTCGCAGTGACAAATAGCGATTTACCATAGTATAATTTTACTACACGTTATGAATATGAGTTCCATAAATTATGCTATAAATATATTACGCTTTTACATTATACAACTTCAGCATAAAGAGCCTAGAGTAAATCCACTTAAGCAATAAAATGATTACTAATCAGAATGATAACACAATCTAAATAATAGCAAATTGTGACGAATACAACACGTGTCAATGACCTTGCTTCAATTAATTCTTTCAAACATTGTACGCTATAAAATAGCTAGTTAGGTAATACTGCTCGGACAATTTCTTTAGACTTATTAAGTTATTTTCATTTAGTGTAAAGTCTTAATTCTAGTTTAAAGAATTTTCTCTTTTATCGCAAGGTTCAAGTCTGGAAATAATTGAGCGAGTCTTCTCGTGAGCGATTGTCTTTTATGATGTTTTTCGAAGTATACAAGGGGTTAATGCTTTTAATTATATCAATTCTCTTTATATATATAAACAGTATTAAAGTGGTGGAAAAAAGTAAATATTTTGCTTTTTTTGAGATGTTTTTTTTTTATTTCTAACCGTAACCAATTTTTTACGCTAACATATAGTGATAGGAACAGATAATAAACTGCTGATTAAAAGGTAGATTAGTTGAAGAGATAAATGTATTCACTACAGTGAATACATTTATCTCTTCAACTAATCCGGTCTTGACAGCTACTTTAACCTATAGCCTACAGGCTATAGGTTAAAGTAGCTGTCAAGATCCCGGGTCCGGACGTGTTAATAGCAGCAGTTCCCGGATCCCTTCCGTCTCAGGCGCAGTGGCACACCGTGTGGTTTTAGTCGGTTCGATTCCGACACACCACCCCGACGAAAACCCCGGCGTGGTGACGGCCCGAGGAGGTTCACACACGCTTAAAAAAAAAAAACTGTCTCTTGACAGCTTTTTTTTTTTTTTAAGCGTGTGTGACTTACTACTACTTATAACTCTACTTACATACAACCCTAAGGGGAGAAATAGGCATTTCATATATTGGTTAGTTTGGAAGTCCGTCATTTTTTAATTTAGCAGCCTAAAAACTTTCGTCTTTATGTTTCTGATTACAAATAGATGAATACTTATATCAGCATTTATGCGAATTTTGTTCCTAAAGGGGATGAAATATGGGTTGAATGTTTGTATGAAAGTTCTTTTAAATGGGCTATTGATCAAAAATAAATAAATACGTTTAAAAACATGAATAAATTACTGATACATACTTTTATACAGTTTTAATTAAATACAAATAATCAACTTCCACGCGAGCAAAGCCGCGGGCAACAGTTAGTCTATATATAAAGACGCTCTTGGCTCTTGCATACCTACATTGAGCGAACCGATAAGAAAGCCGATACAATTCATATCTATTGATGTGAGTAATAACTTAAAACGGTTATTTATGGCATTTTGATATGTAATTTATAACCATCGCAGGAATTAAGAGTTGCATAAACACGAGTATTAATGAATATAAATAAATATTTCGGACATTTAACACACAACGCCATCTAGTCCCAAGCTAAGCAGAGCTTGTGTTATGGGTACTAGACAACTGATATGAATACATATGTACTTTTTTTGTAAATACATACATATTATACATAGAAAACACCCAAACTCCGAAACAAATATTTGTATATCGTACAAACATTTGGTTTGACCCGGGAATCGAACCCGAGACTTCATGATCAGCAGTCGCTCACGCCAACCACTAGACCAACGAGGCAGTCAAATGTAGTCAGCCAAAATAGATATACTCACAAGTATTTCAAAGTTAATTATTTTTAGCCAGAATCTATTACTTATTTTTAGTTTCTATTGTTTTATAACTATATCTCGTTATCGGAAGTATGTTTTATGTAATCAAACTAGATTAATTAACAACTAGCTAATTATGAAGTACGATGTTTAATTTAAAACTAGTTTTCATTATCAGTTATTAAATTATTGAGATAAGAAGTGCCAATTAGTTAAGAGTTACAATCACAAACGTAATATAGATATGTAAATATTATGTAACACTATTATTTTAACATAATACATTTTACACTTTTCACATTAGTGCATTAACACTTTTATATCTGATTCATTTCTTGTACAAAATGTCTTTTAATTATTATGTGTTACATTTCTTCCAAAACCATCAAATATTGTATTATTTTTGCACTTTTGATCATGACTATTGAAACATTTTTCTGTATAAAGAAGCAAATAATCTAAATCAAATGGAATTTTGGTGAAACAGTAACAAATTTATCAGATAATTGAGATGAAACTCGGGAAATAAAAAAGATCGGACACTGATTAGTAAATATAGACCTTTTTATAGATAAGATTAGATAATATCCAAATTGGTGGTCAAGTCAAAGTTATTTACCAAGTAAAGCGAAGTACACAGTTAATAATGTGTAGGCAAATAATGTTGCACTTAACAAACTATAATCTTGAAATGACTACCTATATATATATATACCTATACTAATATAACAATAATCTCTTATTTCACATGGGTTTAGTCGAACGTATCTGTATATACATAAAATCTGACTTGTAGTTTATTTGTTAAACATTAACAATTGAATACTGTAAAACTAGAAAAAAAACAGAGTCAAATTATTTATATACTTACATTTACAATTCAATTTTGTTCACATAATCTTTTGTTTTTAAACTACATACAACAAAATTGAGTGAACCGAAAACTTAATACATTATTTCTTGAATCCGTATACGAAAGAATTTTATAATTTACAGAATTAAAATGACTGCAAAGACCGTGATAACAGGAACCGCAAAGAGGCTCTTATCTTTCAGAAGTATATCCTTATGTAACAGAAGAGAACAAAGTCTTTGGACAATAGACAAAATTGTGAAGTCCCCTCATAAAGACATAGATATTCCAAGAAGAACTATTAACGACCATATATGGGAAAACTTGGAGAAATGGGCGGACAAAACGGCTCTGGTTAGTATGGTTTATGAATAGTATTTAAAGATTTTACTTTTGCAACTACATCTGTCCGTGTTTCTTAAAGTACATGAAGCTGTTGATTATATATAGGTTAGGTATAGGTTGATGATGATGGTGTAAATTTTGGATATCGCTCGTTGCACAAATGAAATTAAATTATTAAAGATACAATTTCGGCGTAAATAAGTCCAATTTGCGTTTTTTTCCCATTCGCATAAACAATATTAATCTGGATCTATTGTAATCTTTTATTCTCTTTAAATATAAATACAAACTATTCTACGTTACAGTATTTTATTGAATAGAAAAAATGTGCTCGCTCCGTTAGTTTGACAATGTTATGGATAGTGGGTAGATCGTCTCAGGGTTAAAAATATTGGTGATGAACGTGCCTGTTGTGGTAGCCGGTGCTCCCTGTGGCTCAGCTCCTTGAGGGCTAAGGGGACTAGCCCTTCGTCAGTGACGCGTTGCAGTGACGACACCCTACGCTCTGACTGCAGACGCAAAACGCAGTCCGCTAAGAGTCGTACCAGGAGAAAAACCCTTACCACTGATATTCGTACCATGGACCCGAATATATTCGGGTCACGTATACACTTAGGCAATTAATATCTCAACACAACGAGCGACGGTAGTTCGCTAGTGACTGGCAGTAAAACAGTAGCAAGAATGAAACGAATTGAAAATACCGACAGTTTTACTATGCATAAATAGTGTTGTAACTAGCAACTCGACACATAACTCGCGTATGCTTAAATGAATTAATCGACTATGTACAAGAAATTATCTAGTGATTTCTACCACGTATAGTTATGTGTAACGTTAATGTGTTAATTTACAAATACTAAATCCAAAAAATAAACGATTGAAAAAAATAACAAAAATATATCCTAGTTTGTAGTCTACTAACAGTCTCTAAAAACAGATTATAATTAATAACTTTGCAACGGTTTACAATGTTTTTTTGCTGAAATATATCATATTACCTTTAGGTATGCGGTATAACAAATCGTTCATATACCTATAACCAGCTCTACAAATACTCTAGAAATTTCGCCACTAGACTACGTACACACCTGAAAATTAACAATGGTGATGTAGTATGCATCATGATGTCCAATTCACCGGAATACGCAATTGTGGCTTTAGGAGCTTTAGAGGCAGGGGCTGTAGTCACTACTGTCAACCCTATTTATACACCACGTAAGTAAGCAGAAGTTAAGGCTTGCGTAGACGAGGGACAATGACGGGCAAAGTGTCCGCGCTGCGCTCTTATAACTACTTATATAAGGTTCACTTTTTCTGCGAGATACCTCACGTGTCGCCTGGCGGTATACTCAAAAAATTTTGTCGACTATTGTCCCTCGTTCACGCGTAGGCTATTTTTCATTTTCATACACTTCAGTGTCTCTTTAAATATATATGTATACTTACTTATTTATATTTATTTATTTACGACTGAGATGATGTCACAAAGTTACTCCATACAAAAAACGTCTATATTATACAGCATTTAGAATAATAAATACCATAAATTTATTAATAAAACTGTTGACAACTTTTAGAGGGACCATAAACGGAAACATAAAGAAGAAGCCTTGGCAGTTAGTTTGGACATTGCTAAGGCCTTCGATCGAGTTTGGCACAAAGCGCTTCTTTCGAAGCTCCTTCCTATGGGCTTCCCGAGAAATTATGCTAATGGGTCACTAGCTTTCTAGCAGATAAAATCATAAAGGTCGTAGTCGACGGTGCCTGCTCTGACTCCATATCTGTGAATGCTGGTGTCCTGCAAGGCTGTGTGTGCTATCGCCTACTTTGTTCCTCCTCCATATCAATGACATGCTGCAAATTAGTGACATTCATTGTTATGCGGATGACAGTACGAGCGATGCTCTCTACACCGGCCGCGCTAATATTTCTCGGGAAAACGTCATTGAGAGTCGAAACAAACTTGTGTCTGAAGTTGAGACCTCCTTGGAAAAGGTGTCAGATTGGGGCAGACGCAATATAGTCCACTTTAATACCACAAAGACACAAATTTGCGCGTTCACCGCTAAAAAACTGCTGCGGGTCGTATTTCCTCGGTTTGAAGACACTCCTCTATCTGCCTCAGCCAACATTGAGATACTTGGTGTCGAAGTATCGAGTAGGGTCCAGTTCTGTCGCCATTTGGAGGATAAGGCCAAATTGGCCTCAAAGAAGCTTGGCGTGCTCAACAGATCGAGACAGTATTTCACACCAGCCCACCGCCTCATCTTTTATAAAGCGCAGGTTCGGCCTCATGTGGAATACCGTCCTCATCTTTGGGCGGGTGCACCCCAGTACCAGCTCCTCCCTCTGGACCGTATTCAACGGAGAGCGGCTCGAATCGTCGACTGCCAAGAACTTTCAATTCGGCTAAACTCTTTGGCGCTGCGTAGAGATGTTTCTTCGCTGTGCATCTTCTATTGCATCTACTATGGAGAGTGCTCCGAGGAATTGTGCGGATTGATCTCTGCCGTCTCTTTTCGCCATCGTCCTACGCAAGAAAACTTTCATACCCATCATATAGATGGTTGGCAGTCCACAACGGTGCCCTTCTCAAGAAACTTTCTGCCTTGCACAACAAAATTGGGGAATGAACTGTCGCATGCGGTATTCCCGGATCAATACGAGCTTCAAACCTTCAAGAAACGAGCGTATTCTTTCTTAAAAGGCCGACAACGCACTTGTTACGCCTCTGGTGTTGCGGGTGTCCATGGGCGCCGGTAATTGCTTACCATCAGTTGATACGTCTGCTCATTTGCCACTATTCAACAAAAAAAAACCTAAAGCCTATTTTCCTTGAAACTCACACCACATTTTTATATGTGGTAAAGGACAATGTTAAATTCATATAAAGAATAGATAGGACACGAAAGCTAGAGTAAATGATACTGGTTTTCCAGCATTAGATAACGGAAACTGCAATGTACCGGATAGACAGGAGTCGCTAAACCATGTAACCGTCCTGCAATCAGAGGCAGGGACGGTGGAAAAAGAACGGTGATGTGCTTTTCATCGATCATTTTACCAAAATCCTGAATACAAAAAAAAGTCTATCAAGTTACTGAGTTCTTTTTCTTCTATTGTTTTTTTTTGTTTTACGGGGTTGGTACGACGAAAGAAGTGATTCTTCTCTTATTATCGTTATGTATCATCTTTTACCTGATAATATTAATTGATGTGACAAACTTTTAAATAATAGTAAAACCGAAATTTATGTTACATACATAAATTTTGGTTTTAACTATTATAAATCGATTACATATCGAAAATAATATTATTTTTCAGATGAAGTTCAACGACAAATCGAACTATCCGACTCTAAACTTCTAATTGGCCAGCCAGAAACCATTTCATGTCTTAAGGAAGCTCTGTTTTTAGTAAAGAAAAATTTGCCAATAATAGCTGTTAAAGGTACCGAAAGCAACATACCATCAGGAACGATTTCTTTCGAAGAACTGGCTTTAGGTGACAATGTTGATCACAGTGTTTTAAAAGAAGTTAGCAGAAACTTTGAAGATATAGCATTTCTACCTTATTCTAGTGGTACTACGGGACTTCCTAAAGGAGTTGAGTTAGCACATAAACAAATGCTAGTGAATTTCTTGCAGCAAGATGTGAAAACTATTCGGCAATATGATGAAACTACAAGTAAGCTTTTAGTTAATACCACAAAAATATTTTATGGTGTAGGGGATAATTTAGCAGATAGGTCATTTGTAGTCAAGTAAGTAAGTAAGAAAGTGGGCAGTGGTGCCCACGCGTATCAGTAAGTCAAGAATTACAAAATTCTCCTTTCCTTAGATGGGGGTGGGAGAGAGATAATGCTCCAGCAAACATCACTCAATCTCTCAACAAGCAAAAAAAAAACTTAGCCAAACACGACCCAACAACTTTTGTCGGACCGTTATATTATGACTTCGGCCAAAATCATGTACCCAAATTGAGAATATTTTCCCATGTCTGAAGTCGGTTAAGAAGAAAATTAAAACATATCAATTATATCGAAAGATACTAGTGCCTCTGTTTTCCTTTTAGTTCTATTTATCCAAGATCTTGTTACTGCCCATCAATTTCTTGCTAATAATAATATTCGATCCTGATTGATTCATAATTGAATACACTGTATTTGTAGAAACAACTTGAAACTATATTAATTTATTACTAAAACTACTGTCGACTAAGGTTTACACCATATTAAACCTTATTTATGGAATAAATAGAGTAATATGGCATTTTGTATGAAACATTCGAAAGTCTAGAGATTTATGAAATAGATCTGAAGAATTAAGTACAATTGAGCAGTTAGCCCAATTGAACATGTAATGAAGTAACAATAGTATATTGTCATATCATAAAGATCGATGTTGTTCATTCATATAAGTATAGAAGAAGTATAGTCATTTTAAATCGTTTTTTCTAAAAAATAAAACACACAACGTATTTTAGTGTTTTTTTTAACTTCATTATGGTCTGTGTTGTGATGAATTAAGATTAAGGAGTTTCACCAACTCCATTCCTCCCATAGATACCGTAATGGTTGACTAAAATGAAAATGACTCTGGAAAAAATCATTGCGAGAATAAGAAAACCTTGAAAGTAATATAACGTGCTAATGCCCGAAATACAAATACATTTAATATTATTATCTCAACAACAACATTTATTACTTTCTATTCTACTTAGAGACAATGCAATTGATATTCAAAGGGAAACCGAAAGAATGGTTGTGTTAAAGTGATTGAACAATGTCAATTTACTTCTGAGAAAGCAATTTACTTGTACTTATATCATAATAGGTAAAGGATGTCAGCAATATAATGGTGATCCTTTAATTGATGTAACTTGTACCGCATTTATAAATAAATCATTATAATCTTCTTTACAGGTACCAACCAAGATCTGACATTGGGTGTTCTACCATTTTATCATATTTACGGTCTATCGATTATATTACTTCATAAACTCTCTATTGGTTCAAGAATAGTAACTGTACCTAAATTTCAACCAAACACTTTTGTTAATGTTTTGAAAGAATATTCTATCAATTTGCTGTACGCAGCCCCTCCCCTGAGTAAGTAATTTTATTCCATTATTTAAAACTTTTGCATTATTAGCAAGCTGAAGTGGCAGTGGGCTGGCCATATTTGCCGTAGAACCGATAACCGTTGGGGTAAACGGGTTCTTGAGTGGAGACCGCGATTCGGCAAACGTAGTGTAGGACGTCCACAGGCCAGGTGGAGTGATGATTTGCGCAAGACGGCTGGCAGGAGCTGGATGCGAGAAGCCGAGGATCGAACTAAGTGGCGTGCAATTGGAGAGGCCTATGTCCAGCAGTGGACTGCGATAGGCTGATGATGATGATGATGATGATTTAAAACTTTTAATGCAACTATGATATTTTGTTATTTATTAATCTTTATTGGGAAACTATGGTAAGTGAGATTAATTGGGGTAGCAGTAGTTGGGCGCACAAATCTAGTACGTGAATAATAAAAACGATTAGATTTAAAATATTCAACATTCATATACATACATGCATACATCTGCTCATATTACACATAAAAACATACTCATACAAACATACACATACATACAAATACATACATACATACATATATAAACAGACCAAAATAAATAACAATAAATTAAAATGACAGATAATAAAATGGGATAGGTGTAAAAACATCCACAAGAAATATGGTATCGGCGCATGGTTGCAGTTTGTTTATGTGTAAACTTTACTTATTAGAAGAAAAATCCGTTTGTCGCTTCACCATCTAAGCACTGCGATAGGATGAGTCCACCATCGTAGAGCCGTTCAGCCAATAAAGACACACCATAACACATCGTTCAAGTACAGTCGGTTACTATAAGACATGTTTGTGCGCATCCTACTTATTTTAAAAAGAGAATAGATAGCTTGTAAAATGTGTGTGTCCAATGAATGTTTCATTCATTCATTCATTCAATATTTAAATCACAGACAATATAGTTATCAATAATAATACTAGTACTAGTTGTTGCCCGCGGCTCCGCCCGCATATATGTCGGTTATCGCGGCAAATAGTAGCCTATGTGTTTTTATGATGAATAAGCTATATTACTGTAAAGTTTCATCCAAATCCGTTCAGTAGTTTTTGCGTGAAAGAGTAACAAACATCCATCCTTACAAACTTTCGCATTTATAATATTAGTAGGATATAGATAGTTTTTGTGTAGCGAAGATACAAAATAAAATAATGAGTATTTCATTTTCAGTACTATTCCTCAGCTCACATCCTGGGGTAACGAAAGAGCATTTAGCGCCTGTCAAAGTAATTACATCAGGAGCTGCTCCGCTACCAATTAGTGATGTCACTAAACTACTAGAAAAAACAAAGGTACAAGAAACATTTAATTTAGCAATAAAGCTATTGAAGACATTGGATTTTTAGACATTTTTATATTTATCATGTTTTCATTGATGATTCAAAGAATTTTCTACTAGTAGGCAGACTATTTAAAATTAATTCTTGGCTATCATTTTTTGCCTATAGATAAGCGATAAAAAATAAACCTTGAATTATACACCATCAATATATCATCACAAAAGAAAAGGAAACACTTGATTCAAAAACCAGAATGTGACAAAAATTCGAACTTAATCTAGCACCAAGGATTGTACCATTATTATACCAACTTGTGTTTAGATAAGAAAAATGCCTGTTTCCCCGAGTGACAAATTTAACTTTATCGTTCTAAGAGATTGATATGTCACACTCAATTTTTCCAGTCGCAAAATAATAGCTTGTGAGCTCAAAAAATATCGTTCGCTTATTTGTGCTCTGAGATTATACGGCAAAATTTAGGACTTTTCTTCATTTTATAATATTTTTGCCTTAAATGACATAAAACTTTTTAACAACTGTTTAGCAGTAGAGTTCCTTGGAAGGAGTTTCACTAGAAATGGAAATGTTAATTCCCTATGATGTTGTCGTGCTCCAACTACAAGACCCATGAAAGGAAAAGGAGAGCTGACACTTTGTATTCATAACCCCCACGGAGATAATCTTTACTACATTATTACTTCAGGAGGATTTCAACCCAAAGATATTTTCGTGTGTATTATTCAACTCTTATCGTTATATTAACAATTATTTTAACGGGAATTAACGGCCCCGGTCAGCCTGTGACCCCGGCCAGTGCAACCTGGTCGAAACGTCAGACAAATCAGAGGTATGTAATACCTTTTAATAAGTGATCGCGTTAATTCTCGTTATAATAATTGTTAATATATCATGGGAACGCGAAAGTTTAAAAGTTCTTATCATTATACTTGCCAGCCTGGTGTTCACTTCATGAATTTGTATGGAATGACAGAATGCTCGCCATTGGTCACGGCAATGTCACTCGGTTCTACCAACTACTCTTCAGTGGGCCATGCTGTCTCAAATACTGAATTAAGGATTGCAGATTCAGAACTAAATCCATTAGGAGTAAACGAAGTACGTATAGTGTGAAATACCAATCATAAAATAAATATGAAATTGTAAATATTTTATTGAAAAGATACGGCATTTTCAAAGGTTGGTGAACTTCTTATTCGCGGTCCTCAAGTAATGAAGGGTTACAGAAATAATATAGAAGCGACAAAAGATTCTATTACTAATGATGGTTGGTACAGATCTGGGGATCTAGCTAGTATTGGCGAAGATGGAGTAGTCACAATCGCTGATAGATTAAAAGAGTTAATTAAGGTAAGTTGTCATTTGCATTACTTGAAAATTCAAAATGGAAATTTTAAATGGAAATACCTGGTAGAGAAATTATTAATATTTCAAAAAGCGTTATGATGTCATGATAAAAGTGCCTAAAATTACATATTTCAACAGTCACAACAGATCACGAAGAGGTCACTTAGATATAAAACAAGCTCCTAAACTTTAACGATACTAACTAATTTTGTGCACTGGTCGCCTTTTTACAACACACGGCACTTTAAATCATCGCGTCATATTTTCTCTCAAGTTTATTTCTGAAGGAGTGACATTTTTTATATTTTTTATTGTTTTTATGTTATGCAAAATGTGCATAAAATAAAAACTTGTATGCTTGTATGATTTGCAAATTTTTGTTTTTTCGGAATTTGAATGTTTTTTAGGTATAATATGTATGTCACTAAAATAATAAAAATTAAGAATAATTAACTTTTTGTTCACCCTTTTAAATTTAATTTAAATTATTTCGTGAACGAAAATGCGCCATCTGTAAGTTTTATGTAACTCTTGACAAGTACAAGTACAAGTGATTTTTTTAGTTATTTTTATTTTTATCGATCAAAAATCATTTTGAAAAATGTAAACCTGAATAGATATTTTCTTTATATCTGGAAAAGAACTTGAAATTAACAAATTTTTGGATAAGGAACTTTATTCCTTTCTGGTGCCCCACGACACCACATGACTTTCTTTTTATTTGACTACTCATATTATTTCAGGTCAAAGGCTACCAGGTACCACCTGCAGAGTTAGAACAGATTTTAAAAGAGCATCCGGACGTATTAGACGTGGCCATAGTTGGAGTTCCTCATTCAAGAATAGGGGAATATCCCAAAGCCTTTATAGTATTAAAAGAAGAACGTAAAGCAGATGTTGAAAGTATTACATCCTTTGTAAATGAACGAGTAGCCGAATATAAGAGAATAAAAGAAGTAATGTTCCTTGATAGTATACCTAAAAATCCTTCTGGAAAAATTTTAAGAAGAATTTTAAAGGAGAAATATTGTTGATTATATGATAATGAAGAATTTTAAGAACAACACATTTAAGTATATTAAGGGTAAAAATTATTAATTAATGTTCTTAGCCTATAAGTGATTTGCGATCATAATACTAATGTATTAGTTTTAACAACACTTTTTACGAAAGAAATTCCATTTAGTTCAGCTTAGATTCTTTGAAGTCATAAAACCTTTAGAAGAGAATCTAACCACGATTTCACGAAAGAACTTCTTGAAATGAAACAAACAAAAATATTGACATAAATACTTATTAAAAAATCGATGATAACCAGGCACAATTTAGTTCTCGTAGTTACTCTTACGAAGATAAATGACTAAAACAAAATACTTCATCTAGTTTGAATAATACAATTATTTGAAACTTTGTATCATTAATATCCGTCGAATTCTTATTTTAAGATTGGAATTATTTTTAAGAAGGTCACTTTTTATATGATTTTAAGAAATAAATGTTATTTCGAAATTTCAATTTCGAATGTCTTTCAAGTCAATATATTTCATGCATTATATTGCTTAGCAATAATACGTTTCTCAATTTTTTATTATACGATGTAATTACTAAACTTAAATTTAAAAACTAAAAACACATTCTTCGTCTCTTGTGTTATTCTTCTACTTTAAGTTAAAAACTATTGTAACTTGAACTTGAGATCGCGGGCTGGGTTTTCGCAACTCAACGACTTCAGTGCGTCTTTTATGCGTTGTGGGACGATATCATTCATGCCAACCCAGTTCTTCCAAGTAATCTAGCAGACCCCTCACGTTGTCGACGATTTCTGGTACCGGCCTCGGTGATCCGAGGTATTCTGCCATCCTAGGACATGCCATGATGACATGGGTGGCTGTTTCCACCTCCTCCATGCATGCTCTGCATAGAGGGCTGTTACACCTAGAGTAAAAAGATGTTTGTTTAGTGGTGCATGACCAGTTATTGCTCTAGTCGAAGTTGAAGCCTCGAAGCAGCGTCCTCTTAAGTTGCATCAGGTTTCGTGACAGTCCGGAGTTGATCTTCGGGAAGTCCTCCTTGGTCTGCCTGCAAGCACGAACGTTGGATCAATATATCTAGTGTTCTACCTTGGTGTTCTGTTGCAGTATCCGTCGCAGCCAAGCCGTTGGCAAGGGCAATATTGGTTCTAGGCCCACTCACTGCCTTTATCTCTGATCCACCTCTTGCCATGACATCAGCTGCATCGTTCCCGCGTTAGTTTATATGGCCCTTAATCCTCTGGAGAGTTATGCTGTTTGTGGTACTTTCCTCTGTCAGGGCTCCATAACATTCGTAAATCAGCCCTGAGGTAGTCGCATGACTCTGAAGGGCTTGTAAGACACGGCTGTCGGATAGGGTGAAGACTGTGTTGTGAGCTCCTAATGGTGTCGAGATGTGTAGGTTTGGGTTCTCAGAGAATACTCCCGAGGAAGTGCCTTACCTTGTCTTGGATCCGTCCGTAAATATTCTTAACTTTCTTGTGTTAAGTCCTTCACGGAAATCCTTTCGTATTTTGTACTTTTTGTCAAAGACCAATGGCCGGGGTATCGTGTCAGTTACCGCTTCCATGAGCGGTTACCTACCTGTGGCTTAATACAAGATTTCGGTTTATGGTACCTTAGGCAGTCTCTGAGATTTTATTTCTTTAGCCGCGCTGCTGCGGCTACAGCCTCCTGCCTTATGAAGAGGTAAAATGGTGGTAGACCTGTAATAGCTTCCAAAGTCGCAGTCGGTGTAGTCCTCTTACAGCCCGTGGCCAATCTCTAGAGTCGTTGTAGTTTACCTTTGACTATGGCTACTTTGGTCCGTGGCCACCAAATTCTCAAAAAAAAACACAAAACTCTAAACTGTTGTATTACATTATTATTTTTAACGTCACACTATACATCAGTGCACTGCAATTATCAGTAATCCAAAGAAAGTACGTTAAATACTGAGTACCTGGGAAAAGTGAAATCTAGCTAGATCGCTTTAATGACTCTGAAACCCGATCATTAGAGCCACTTCCGATTCAGATTATATCTATACTAATATTATAAACGCGAAAGTTTGTAAGTATGGTTGAATGAATGTTTATTACTCTTGCACCCAAAAACTACTGAACGGATTTGGATGAAACTTTACAGTAATATAGCTTATACATCAGAATAACACATAGACTACTATTTGCCAAAATAAATGACGAATACGCGGGCGGAGCCGCGAGCAACAACTATTATCTATATAAGAATTGCTCGCTCAAATGTATTACATATAGACACGTATATTTTTTCTTTTAACATGAATGTTAAAATTCTAAAGACAATAATTTCCTTATTACTTCTTATATATAAGTGTAAAAATTTAAAAACTTTTTATGTTATTACAATGTTTTTAAGTTTAATTCTTATACAAGGAAAGACAGAAATGATTTTGCCATAAACACTAGTAAAACAAAGTTTTTTAATCTGTTCTTTTTAATAACTGTATTCATTAGGTCCATAAAAACAGAACTTATGCTTTAAATATTAGTAGACCCTGCTACTGAGAATTTACGTATGTTCGCCGTTTTCCCCCTTATTACGAACATCAACCACGATGTGTGGCAGGTCACGTGCGTTTATAACAACTGAACTTTTGCTACTGGCACACCACTTTTGAATTTCGAACGGAATTGCAAATTTCTTTTTTTTTTCACATTTATACGTTCTAGATTCAGAACATTATCTTTGTTTCACAAAAAATAAAATAGATACAAAAAATATTTACTTCTTTCTTAGAAAAAATCAGACAAGCTGACGTAACATTGTTCAAGAATTTATTTTTGTTTTTTGTTCTATTGATTTCTATTAATGAATATGAATATTCCCACAATTCTGACTTTGTAAACTCTTCGTTCTTTGTTCAAGCAGTTCTGCTTTGGAATGCGCTACCACTTGAGATCAGGATGTCCACTAACCCTTATATTTAAAAAGAAGGTACATAACCTCCTTTTCACTGGCATGGCACAGTCATCATAACAACAACATCCAACTCCTACACATTCCTTGAATTCATGGTGTACTAATGTAATGTGAATATGTTTTTATATATAAGTAATATCATATATATTTATAGTGTTTATGTATTTGTTGTAATTCCCATACCTATATAATAATATGTAATGCTGTGTAATGTTTATTTTAGTTAAGTACGAATCCTATGTGCGCCTACCTCACATGATTTCTACACTACCCTAAGGTTGACTGGTAGAGAATGCCCTGGGCATTAAGTCCGCCTATGTACAAAAGTGCATAAAGTTATAAATAAATAAATAAATAAATATTAATCATTATGAAACCCATATCTGACGACTGTAACACAATGTATGTCATCATCGACAATCACTTATTATCAAGAATTGTCTGGGCTTTTTAAATCTGTATTGAAATACGAAATAAGAGAAAATTGAAAAACAAAGTGATTAATTGTAATAAATGATTTGATTTGATTATGTTGATGGGACTCTTGCCTTTAATCTTGTAGATATTTAGCTCTAAGGAAATTCTTTTAGGTTATTTATTTCAATCAATATTTTATTATTATTAAATACATAGCTCAGACATCAAGCTTTATTTCAGTAACCATTTTATGTTCTCATATTACAACACTATTATGGCTGCTCTTAGCCGCCAGTTCCAAGAAAACTTTTCTTACGACAAACTTTTAAAACTTTTCCAAGCGTTGAATAGTTATTTGTTTTTTAAATATAAACTTTAAGACACAAACACAGAGTTGAATATGGTCTGAATTGTAAATTTTGTTCTCTCAGTCTAAACTCATTAAAGCTACTTCTGGCTCCCATAACTAGTAAGTCTGGGTACTCTGCACGACCGAATCCACTATCCGAAAGTCAACTGGTGAAAATAAGCTCATTACTAAATTGGACTGACAAAGAGAAAACCATTAAAGTCTGGGCAGTTTCTTCTTCTACGAGTAATGTTAACTTTTAATGTACGATCATAACCTCATGTGACGAAGTTTAGATACATGTAAATGGAATAGGTACTATTTTATTTGTTGTATTTCTTCATCAGTCTATCTACCAGCCTACTGCTGTACATTGATTTCACGAATTTCTTGTGTTTAAGAATTACAATGTAAAAGGAGAACATAATATAAATTACAATGTCGGAGAGAATTGGAAATTAGATTTTGTTTTAAATAATCAACGAATTATCGCGGTAAATAGTACCTAGCCTATTATTCTAATAAAATAATTGTATAGTTCAGATAATGTTTCATCTAATTTTTTATTATAACTAGTGTTGGAGGAACGGGTATGATATCCCTCCGACTCAAAGGAAGGATCTTCCAACCAGGCGACGTGATCAAGCTTGGCGGGCCACGGCTCTACCGTTGATGTCGGGGCTTTGTATATATGCTAATTGACGCTAGAACTTTTATATCGCGATGCTGATTAGTAGTTACTACGTATTGTTCATTACTCTGTACTTTGGTGTATATCCGGTAGATGGCGCTGAGGTGTATTTTGTTGTCATATGTGCAAGTCGCCACAGTTATTTAAATACATTTGTAACAAAAATCTTTTCCACTTATTTTATTCACTAAATTTAAATTTGTGCCATTTAACGAACATTCACCATAAGCGCAAATAATATAAAAGAAAAATAACTAATGTCAGCACAACAACAAAAAACGCATGAATTATGGCAGACTCCCGTCCACTGTACACTATAGGAGCTTATCCGTTTCAACGTCTCAAGTCTTATTAGAAAATTTCAACGTATTTAGAAAAAGTTAAATATAACTTGTTACAACCCTGAGCAATATCAAAGATACGACTAAAAACAGCTACTTGTTCATAAAATTCTAAAGATCATAAATTATTTCCTTCTCAAACTTTTACATTAACAAATACATAATCCAGAATTCCTCAACTTCGTGAAAACTTGTCAATAAACTTGGCTCGTAAATAGAACGACTGTCCTTTAACAAATTGAGGCAAAACCGTATCAAGAGACGGCCTTAACTTCAGGACCTTCAGTGAAACCTCTAAGGAACTAAAGGAGCTTACAGAGTGATTTATTGAGACCCTCAAACAGGGTAATGATGGGAGTAATTGTTGGGCTCTGATCAATAGTTTGTCAGGATAAAACCATAAAATGTTTTAATGTATCAAAGGACGATTTCGCGACGATAGTGCTTTCATATAGAATGTTAATCGCAATCTGTTTGTTTTTATTAGTCTGACTGTTTTATAGATGCACCATTTATTAGTAATAATTTTCCATAATTTTTGAAAAGTTTATTTTTAATATTTAAGTCCGCCTCAGTTTCCCATAAGTAGTAGAATTTTTTTACACTACCGGTTTTCTTATAATAAAAATTTCTTTAATACAAATCTTTCCTGACCTACCAAGTTGGTGCAATTGATCGGAAGTTATGCGCATAAAACATTTTAGTGATCCATTTATATTTGTATAGATGTACTGAATGCATATTGGGTACATAAACTCGTTAAAGAGTCCTATCAAAGATCATACCAAATAAAAAATAAGTACACGGATGACCGAGCTTGGCTCGGCCTAAAAATAAAAAAAAATGAGGCTCTCTCTTGGTACGCCTTGGTACTGTTTATTCTTCACTTATTTCCAGTATACTTTAATGTAGTTCGCACGAGTTGCGATAGATGGCGTATGATTAACATTGATTATATTTAATTATCGAAAACACGAATAAAACGACATTTTCTAAAAAAAAATCCTACCTTTATCGAAATGAATGAAAACCATTGGAGCCATATCCGAGATCCAAATTATTTATATAGGTATACTTATATAAATGTTTATATATATTTATACAAGAATTGCTCGTCTAAAGACATTTTTTTCAAGGTAGTAGAGCCACGCTGATTTTAGCACGAACGGGCCGGCTTGACCGGGGCGGTACTACCCTCGCACAGAAAATCAACGTAAAATGACAGCGATCGTGCTGTCGTGTTTCGTTGGTGAGTGCGAGACCGGAGGCCCAAATGATGCAGAAGCATCACTAGCACGCCATGGTGTGGGTCACCATGCTGCATTGTTGCATTGTCTACATTCGCAGTATGGTGTCAACCACTCTTGGATTCTGCTAACGGTTTCTGTCAGGCAGAGTAGTCATTGTAGAAGGGCCAAACTTAAAAAAAAAAAAGGATAGTGCGTTATTTAGAAAGACGAATTTTATTGCTAACAATATACTTTTAAGAAAAGGGACCGAAATAAAAATCGAAGAAAATTATATATCAATACTTTACATAAACGTGTAAAGACTAAGTTATTATTATTACTTAAATTGATCAAGTGCAAGTTCGAGCTTAACTCGTCGCCATTGCCGCCTGAAGTATAACGGGAATCTCGGATTAAGTAAAGTTTTAATTAGTTGCAATACTAAATTTGGAAAAGGAAGCACGTACACTTTTGATATCACACTGACATATCTGAAATACATTTGATTATTTTCATTTAAATACTTGCTATCTATACTCTATACAAATAAATTAAATTGGAGTGTCTGTTTGTAATATTAAAATAACCGCTTTTTACTAAATGCATATGTATACACGGTACATATACCAATAATCTATTTTAAAAAAAATTGTCTGTCTATCTGTCTGTCTGTTTGTTCCGGGTAATCTCTGGAACGGCTGGACGGATTTTGACGGGACTTTCACTGGCAGGTAGCTGATGATCCAGGGAGTAACTTAGGCTACTTTTTAGACTAACTTTGTCCCGCGGCATTACTCGCGATACGACAATAACCGCGGGGTTCAGCTAGTTGTAGATAAATATTGAAACTTTAAATGTATGTATTGGACATTCGACTAACGTATGGGTCGACACGGTAATGTCTACAATTGATAATGGTTATCATTACTCGTATAATTAATTTGCATAGTATATACGTTAGTATAAGGGTTTTGTGTATTACCAATGTGAGTAATATCAAAAAAATATAATTTATACCATTTTTTTACGTATGGGCCTGCCATAATGACTCTAATCCGCCTAGTGGAAAGCAAAAGCAGAATCCAAGAGTGGTGGTCACTATACTCATTGCAAATACAGACAATTCAAAAATGCAGCATGGTGACACACACCATGGCGATCTAGTGATGCTTTCGCTCGTTAGACGTTAGACCTCCGGTCTCGCACTCAACAACGAAACGTCGTGTTTTGAGCACTGTCATTTCACATTGAACTTTTGTGCTTAGATAGTACCGCCGAGGTCGAGCCGGCCCAACCGTGCTGAAATCAGCGTGGCTCTACTTAAGGTAGTATACTCTCGATTATCGGCACTTGATGGAACTTGTTTTAATACATTCTAGAATTAAACTCACTTGTACTTATTCCACTATTTTATTGATTTAATTCCTAAACGGTTTCGCACTACGGCCTGGACTACTAATATTTTTAAAATAAATAAATTTCACCAAGTGACCTAACATATCAGCCCTAGTGCGACATAGTTTTCATTATATCTCTCATAAATAACTTTTGCTAACTTAGCACTATATGCGTATTTCTCAAAACTTTTAGTTTAGTAGTCAAATTCCATAAAAAAAATTATGCTAAATTAAGAAACAGTGTAACAAATCATAAAAAATATTTATTCTACGACACAAATTTTTATTTAAAACCAACTTTGCCTTAAAACTTTAAATGTTTGTAATATAGTCTACCCTGAGAACACATTCGATTCTGTTGATTTAAAATATTCAATTCTGAAATGCATTCAATAAAATAAAATAAAATAGTAATAGATAGAGACAGGAAACTGTAAAGATTACCATTCGACTCAATTTCTCTTGGATGCCATTATCGGATCTTAGTGTCCTTATCATGGTACCATCGTTGGGATATCTCCTTTCCATTAAAAAAAGAATCATCTAAATCAAAACGGATTGAGAAACCTCCTCCTTTTTTTGAAGTCAGTTAAAAAGCATAGGAAAGTTGTCGTGCATCTGTAGTCTATTTTTTTTTGTTATTTTATTTTCATTTTTTGCAATCATAAAATGAATGTTTGATTGCAAATATTATTCGCTCATGCATAGTTTTAACGAGGTTAAAAACAATAAAAGCTCTATAGGCACTCACAATTTTTTTGACAATAGATACAACAGCTGGTTCCAGTGGTACGAATCATTTCAACCAGAAACAAATTATTTTAGGTACCTCTACTTTTTTTTTCAATAGCAGTTATTTTTCATCGATGAATGTATTATTCGTATTCACAGAAAACATTGAGTATCAGAAAACACATGTTACCATAAAAATCAATTGTGTATTTTTATATAAAAATAAAAAGGTATAGATTGATTTAATGAAATCTGAAATAAGATATACTTTAGTGTTTCTTAGTTTTTAATACAAAAACGGACCGCGTAAATGATTAATCTCTATTTGAGCCCCAAACTAAAAAAATGTTGTTTATTTTTATAGATTACTCCCTTTTAACACATATACACTTTGTTGCAAACGTCGTCGTTATTTCTGTGACAAATTAATAGAATACTATTCATGCTAACCGTTAGCGGTATTCAGACAAGTCTATTAATATTAAATGTCAACCTCTTAATTAAAAAAAATACTAAAGAGTTTTGTCGTGCCCTCCGAACTTTTTAGGGGTCCCTTAACAAGTGTTTGTTAGACTTTCACTGATAAATCACTTAACGGATTTCAATAAAATTTAGCATGGAGATACTTTGAAGTTTACGGAAGGACTTTATGCTATTTTTTATGGCGGTAATCAACAGACACGTGGGCGAAAACGCGGGCGAAAGCAAGTTAAAAATAAATTAATTCTGTAAGTCAATAACTTCGTTCCTTAAATTGGAAACCACACAAATGCCACACGAAACTCAGTTTGAATTATTATTGAAATATTATTTAGAAATACTCACTAGAATATTCTCTTATGTAGGTACAGCGTAGATTTATAAATTAGTTCAAATTTAGAACTGCATAAGGAAACTAAGTAACTTCAAAAACATGAGGTTCAGTCATTTTCAAACTCTAATGCCTTTAAAATTAAACACAAGTAATTGACGATTGAAGTTTTATTTGACTTCGTCCTTTGCATGGACAAAAACATAAAAATGGAAACTACTGTCTTTATCACGTTATTTTTCCAATATTTTATGCAAACGGTCCCATTCAGCTTTATGCACGTTATCAGGGTCCAACTGTGGCCAATAAAGTTCTGGTGAATATGCAATTATCATAACTAGTTGGTATCTGATAATCTTTACAGTAGGTATTTGTACTCGTTTCCTGTTTGTGTATTACTTGTGAGTGTTTTACGAAGATGAGGTAGTTAAGTACTTTCCGTATTCGGTATAAAAAAATCAATCGCTAAACATCATTTTTTATGTAAAGTTTAATTATGTTTATTTTTAAATAAATATTCTAAGTAGGACTTATTGTTTTATTTGTAGTTAAACCTTATAAAATATATAATGACAATTGGAATTGACCACTTGTGGTATATAAATATCATATTTGAATTCTGCTTATGCTTTCCATCAGGCAGAGTAGAATCACTTTGACAGGTTAGGACAGGACAGTTATTGTCTTGTATGGGACAAAGGAGCTAAATTAATATTTCTTTTTAATTTCAAATGGGACTCTGATGGACTCCTTCCATCAGTAATTAACGACAAACAACGTACATGTACATACGTGCTTTAGTACTAATTTAAGTTTAAATTCTAGATAACAGTCAATAAAACCGAAGACTTACAAGTAAACAGAAAAAACAAAACAATACCGCAACTATCAAAATTTAAAAGACCATTGTTAGAAAGTTTTTCACTTCAAAGGTAATTTGCTAGAAGAATAGAATGGATATATCGAGTTTCGAAGAGTCAGTGCAATCGAGTGAGTGACAGTAATTGCTCGCTGCATCCCGCCATTACGTCGCTTCGACAGATTTTTAATGGCACCAACATTGAACAAGATTTACGAGTTATTAACTAAGTTACCCTTTGTTCTATTCAGCAATGTTTCTAATATTTTCAAAGCTCGTGATCTCGTTAAAACTTTCTTTCAGTATTTTTTTGTTTCGTTACATGCTTCATTTAATTTACTTTCATTATTTGTGTTTCCACAATTATTTCAATCATGGAGGTATTCATCCTAAAAAATCTATAAATTATTTTCGAAAATTATACACAAAGCAAGGAACTTTTCCAATCCATCATATAATCTAGTTTAATAAAACTGATTTACCAGCTGACGTAGGCAACTTGTCTGTAAATTGGGTGAAATAGAAAACTCTTACAATGTAAGTGATTTAAAGTTTTTATGAAAAGAAAATTCAGTGATTAATTTAACAAAGGTATTGGTTTTACAGTTTGAAGAATATGAGTAAGGGCGTATTTGTCTCTCTAACATTAGATAAGAACTAAGGCTAAAGTTATTTATGAGAAATGAAAGTAAAAAGTATCTAAAACTTGATTCACCTCAAAACAGACAGGACTGTTCTGAAATGACTGGCAACGTTCATTAGTCAGAGTGATATTTCTAGAAACTAATTGTTTCACCTTTTAATCATCTTTTTATAAAAACCATAATAAGATGAATCAAGTCTACCAAACATTCTGAGTTCATCATTATTATCATGTTCACTGATGGATATAGGTCTCTCATTTTATGATTTCTCGTGATCTTAATCGTTCGAAAATTCTGGATTACTGGTAAGCAAAACAGGCTAAAATTAGTTAACTCTGCGATATAATGATATCAAACTGCAAAATATAGCAATTGTTTTATGTGTCTTGAGTTGCATGCATTTATAAATAGAGGTGTTATATTGGATTTTAGATGTCTTGTGTTGTATATACTTCTGCGCATTTGACTTCCTTACCAAAGAAATCACTCATGCTTAGGTAAACGAATATTTACGGAAATATATCATGAGCTTCGGATTACATCAATCATGCCTACGTCTCCAACTATATATAGATAAATGCTATTAAACGAAACGCTAATTAAGCCCACTAAAACCCATTTAGTACTTCGACACTCCCGAAGTTCAGGGGTCAGGATAGATACCATCAGTTTCTCGAATCCTCTATTACATATTGCATAAATTTGAAACAATTTCAGAGTCTAAACAAATCGAGTGCCATTTATCTAACCTAACTACGATTATTTGCCTGTCGAGACGAATAGAAATGAGTTATGACTATCGAAATTATGTTACGACCGATGAAAACTATTTGAAACGTTCCATTTGTCATCTGAAACGATTATTACTTGACATATTTTTTTTATGAATGAATCATTACTAGTTTTATTGGTTTAGCTACATTCATTTGTTTTTGTTAAATCTTACATTAAACCTATTTTTTAACATCTATACAAATAAATAAAATTGGAGTGTCTGTTTCTAATATTTAAAATAACCGTTTTTTACCTACCACGGTACCTATACAGAAAATGTAGTTAAAAAATTTTTGTCTGTCTGTCTGCCTGTTTGTTCTGAGTAATCTCTGGAACAGCTGGAAGGATTTTCACGGGACTTTCACTGGCAGGTAGCTGATGATACAGAGAGTAACTTAGGCTACTTTTTATAGACTAACTATGTCTCGCGGCGTTACTCGCGGTACAACAATAACCGCGGAGTTCAGCTAGTTTTATTAATATGATTGATAGATTGTTCTTGATGTGTTCAATTTCAATGCTTTAAAAAATTCATTATAAATCTTATGTTGATTAAATTGAGATTAAAATGTGTTGTTAGTTACATTTTGTAAGTGGTACTTGAATGCACAGTGAAGAAAACACTCTTGTTTTCTTTCAAATATATTTTACCCAACATCACCGCTACACTATAATACCTCTTGACTTTTATTAAAAACTGTCATTTGAGAAAATATATTGGAGTTTAAAAAAAACAAAAGAGGTATATATTCTAAAACTGCTTACTATATGTACTTTATAAGAGCTTTTTACTTGTTACACTACAGGTTCACACATATTAAACTTTTTTCAGCGTTGATCCAAAGTTTCTTAGAACCCGAATCTAATAAATAACTCAGCAAAGAAATGTAAGTGTTTAGATGTCACTTTAAGCTACGCGGGCTGTGTACCTGTGCGAAGAAGATTTAGGACCGTAGAAAATAAAAATAAAAGTATGTCCTTACAGCAGTATGCTTTTAATCTGAGTAATGTTTGTCATTAAAGTATCGATTCAAGTACATTTCGAATAGCTAATAATCGGATAGAAATGAATACGTATACCAAGAAAATAAAATTAAAAATCTCGACAGCTCTCGATAACACAAAAGAAACTAATGGGCTGTAACACAGTCCACGTTGCAGGAGTAGCTGCAGTGTTGAATTTCATTGATAACTTGGCATGAAGGGAAGAAATAGAAAAGGAACAAATTTGGAAAAGGGTATTATTGTGCATTTGGCTTTAGTATTCAAATTGGCTTTAGCGTTTTATTAATTATGATTAATTTATACTGCGGGGTATTTAATTTACGTAAAAATTACATTATCTCATTAACCGACTTCAAAAGAGGAGAAGGTTCTCAACTCGACTGTTTTATTTTATGTTTGTTACCTCATAACTTTCGACTGGGTGAACCGATTTTGATGTTTTTTTTTTCTATGAATTTGATTAAGATTTTATTGTTAAAATTTGTGTTTTTTTTAATAGTATAGAGACAAATGAGTGAAAAGTTATTCTGATGGTAAGTGAGTAATTCACAAATCGATAACTCTTTTATGTGTTACTAGACTTTCCCCTGGAACCAGAGAAAGAGGTTCCTAAAGCTAGTCTTTTTACGAGTGGTACGCCCTTCGGGCAGTCACGTTACCAGGGTTAGCGGTGAGATGGTGTTTTACGGTAAGACTTGCTTAGAGTCTGTATTCTGTGAAGTCGGTCACTTTAGTCGAGTCGGTCGATTTGTGCTCAAATACATTTATATCTCCCACTATTGCGTAAAAAAGGCAAATAATGTACTAAAATACAGTGGACTATAAACAATTCACCTAATACTATAAAGATTATAAAAACGCAATAGGGACTTTCCACAAACAATATAGTTTAATATACACCTTATATAAAAAAAAATAGACTTTTGGTTTATACCTGACTTTATTTAGCGTGTTTTTTAGTTTTTAAAACTTTATTTACTCTAAAGTCTTCATTGCGACTCTTCTACATCTTTTCGAACCTGTAACAATCGTAATTTCGATGCACATGGAACTTCACCACTAACAAATTCAGAATGCACCTCATTTGGTGAGAAGTTAACACAGTCTCTTGCAATCGGTTGCATATTCATTATGCTCGAAAGCTCGACTTAAGTCACGAGCCGTTTGCGTTGGTATGGTAATGTGTTGTTAGCGAGGAACCCACGATTTATATGTGACGCTTTGCTTGGAATGTGTCCAGGTTTCATCTAAACCAACAACGTGGTATTTAAAACGCGAGACAGATACATAAATTTGTATCTGTTTTTTGCCACCGTATACTTTAATTGTTGGAAAAATACAGATTAAGAGGCATATCTTCTAACAAATTTCTTAATACTGTATTGTTTTTGTAGTGTAAGAAGACCTACTGATAATTGATTAATTTTTTGACTTTATTTTGCTCCTTCTATGTACATTATTTTTCTCTTAATGAGAAATGAAATGTACGAATACACGGCCTTTGATGGGGTTTGGTTCAGATTGGTCTGGCAATACGACAGGCGCTAATTTGTTCCACAAAGTGCTTGGTTATCATTTCATTTCTTTAAAACCTATATAACAAGATAGGATGACTTATACTGGTAAATCTTTTGCAAGTCTTTTTGATGATATAGTGGGACAACGAGATATAATGAACATTCGAATCTCGTGTAGGGAGCTTGCTGAAAGCCATAGATCTACACATACACCGACTCAACAGTCGCAAATGTGATTACGCTCTTTGCGTCCTCACCTCTCGTATATCAAGGGAATAGACAAATAAAAAATAGTTTAACAGTAACCAATGGCTCTTGCATGGTTAGTTTTATAATAAATAAAAGTACTCAGATTAATGTTTCCGTTTCGTCAAAAATAATATGAATGTTTCAGCGGTTGCATGATAAAATTCGTAGTATCGAAAGAACCATTCAGCTGAATACAAAATATCGCTATTTAATACGATATTTTTTTGATATGCGATACGCTTTGATTTATCGAACTTCTACAAAAACGTTGCATTAATATTTCATATGAATTATTGGTATATTTCATATTTTCACCAATTTCAAATTCAAGCAGCTAATAAAATTGTTAGTGACATCTGGCTTTGTTGCAAATTTTAGTTAAATGTCAATTTTTTAGCGAGATTTCTCGTCGTCTTCAGGTTCAAACCGCCATTAATTTGGCCTCCTGATGGTATTCAAGACGAGGGGCTTTAAAGTCACTAACCACAGTGGGACAGTGATGTACTTGCTTATTTATTAGCGTCCCGCAAACCATCTGGAGAGCCAAGTTTACGGTGGTTTGTCGTATGTATAAGGAAGAAATGTACACAGGAAAATAGCAATGCTAAGGAAAGGAAAATTTCAATTAAGCCCTATAACAACCGTTTTGATGAGATGATATATTAAAACAACGATCAATTGGTGCATCACATTTTAAATGGAAAATTGTAGTAAAACATTAATGTACTGCACAAAAGTTTATGTTCCAATAAATAATGTTTATTGTGAGCCTTGTTATGTGTCTTGTTTTAATCGCTGTTCAATTTGTTCTGATTTATGGATTTGCGCTGTAAAAGGTAAGTAATATTGCTCAATAAATCACTTCATAAAGAATTTTATCAATATTCTAAACTGTAGGCATATTGGTTCAGACACCATCTACCATAATCAAAAGATAATATGAGTATATTACAATAAAAGATAGTATTTAAACTGCAGAAGATGGTGTTACTTAACTTGATTGTATGTGTAACATTACAGTTGGTCTAGTGGTTAGCGTAAGCGACTGCTGATCAAAGTTCTCGGGTTCGAATCCCGGATCGGACTGCTGTTGGGTTATTCTTAAAAGAAATTTTTAATAGCAGCCCACAGAATGGAAGATAGCGGTGTTTCCCTCCCGTGCCTCGGAGAGCACGTTAAGACGTCGGTAATGGTTGTCATGAACATCTATAGCCATCGTTATAGGGAAGTCAGTGCCCTCAAATTTACTGACAACTAGTTCAACTTTCGAATTCAATTCACCCTCAGGGTTGCGGAGGTCCGATGCCAGTCACTCCGTGTAAAAACTGATATGCAGGTAAAACCGGTTGAACTAGTAGCGGACCTCAAATCTTGGGAATATTAAAGGCTATGAAGATGACGATCCTTGTATGGCAAAAATAAAATCGAGTGAAATCAGAAGTCTGAGAGACGAGGCAGGGTAGTAGTTGTAGGTGTGTAACGAGCACATTTAAATGTGGCCATAAAGATAATCTTAGGTTTTAATAAATAAATTACTATTAATAAAAAGCCTAATTCTATCTATTATTTATACCCAAAGAGAAAAAACTTAATATTATATACCAAAATAAGGGAAACGATTACATAATGAAGGTTAACCACAAACATTATTTATCACAATAACATTTACCGCAATCAACTCTATGAATATAGTAGTAAGAAAAATATATTTTAACCTTGTGCCAAAATGCTGTCTAGTAATTCATTTAGACGCCCACTGACTATTTACTTGATTAAGGGAGAAGGACGATTTGAGACGAAAAACCATTAATCAGACCCGTCTTTTTATAGGTGCCAACCGAGCATTCCCTTTTGTAGTTGTCCCTTGTCTTCAAATACGTTATAATATTAAATCAAAGGAGTGTAATTAAGGATTGCAATGACATGATCAGTAAGAACCGATGGCATAAACCTGTTTGTGTAATATGTGTGATAAACAAATAGGACCATAATCACCACTCAATGATGCAGATGTATCACTAAGCCGCCATGCTGAGGGTCACCATTCTGCATTGTCTGCATTTGCAATGCTTTCTGCTCTCTGCTTCTGCTGCTTTCCACTTACTTACTTACACTTTTGCAGAGTAGAGGCCATTTAACAGGCCCATACATAACTTATGGATGTAACTTTGTAACTGCTTTTGTTAGAGGCTTTATACTTTTCGCCGCATGTAAGTTAGTTATCACGATACAGAGTAGACTATGTCTTTCCTCAAGAATTAAAGAATCTCCATACCAAATTACTTTCAAATCGATGCAGAGGTTTAAGCGTGAAAGTATAACAGACAGACAGTTGGAGTTACTTTTAAATTTATTGTATTAATATGGATGAAGACATCAGCCCTGCTTTCAATGTCAATCGAACAAGCTAAGGGTACGTCATTGTGGCTTAGAGCTGCAACCGTTGTGAAAATGTGAGAGGTGGTCGACATCACAATTTAAGGTACCTCCAATTTGTTGTCTAAAAAGTTGAAGCTCTCGAATTGAAAAAGTTATCAACGTGTACCCACACAATTTCAGACAACTTTTATTTTAATCTTTCCCGTACGATTCCATCATTTGTATCCAAATGACCTCATTAATTAAACTAAGTAATATTTCTAATTGGTTGATTGAAAAAAGTGATCGAAAACTGTAAAAGTGTTATTAGTAAACTATAAATAAGTTAAATAGTAAATCTAAAGTTGGAGGAGACATAGTTTTTACTGTTATAGTTTTTACTGTTATAGTTTAACTTAAGGATTATGGTAAGTCATGAAACTGGAGATTTGAAATTCTTTAATCTTTTTTTGCATATCGATTCCTTCATGTTAAAAAAATATTAGATTCTTCTAACTCACATATTTCTTGTACGCAAATCACGAAGTGTTATAAATTCGTATTTTTTTTGGAGTCTAGGAAAAAGAACATTTTATAGCTATGTACAATAAATTTAAACATAACTTAAAATACTTTCAAATATTCAACGAGAAATAAAAATTTCAATTTCACTGCCGAATCCAGCTTAACCCATTATTCCCGTCAACGAACAAAAACCTAATCAAAATGCGGCCAGAAAAAGCGTCCAGTCACTGAAATCGTTTCACAATGCAAGCCAAGCTGGCGCTAGAGTAAAATCAAACCTCAAATCACACACTTCCATTGTCCCCTGCAGAGAGGCGAGGCGACAAGTGAATTGTAAATTGTTCAGTGCACCCAACTGTATTTTCACTTGCTAGCTCAAATCGCGTCGATTGAATAAGCAACTGATATCGAAGAGAGATTTGGCATAGTTCGATTCGATCGCTTAGTGTGTCGCGTTCGATATTTGCACTTCGCGCCGACATCGTGCAGTAAGACTTATTTGACTACACAAGTGGTCGGTAGTTGTATTGAGTGAATTCTATCCCAAATGATGGTCAACTATACGAAAATGTGATTCAGTTATTAAACTGCCCATTGGGGCAGTTATGATTTATTTGGATTGAAAGCAAAAATTTTAGTAGAACAAGGTTAAACATTAAGTTGAGATGATGTCGAACGGTTCAGGCTCGACAATACCTAAACTTACTGTTTAATGGACTGTTTATTTCATTCTATCTAATAAAGTATACATAAAATTATACTTCACTTTATTTTGACTGATATTCTATATGCCAATACAATACACTTTGTTTGTGAAACAGAAGAAGAAGATTTTAGCCATATAAAATTGTGGATAACACAGTAAACTTATACGTGTTTAGAAAAACATCACAAAAAACAGATTGAAGCTTAAATCACGTTTTAAATTACCAGAATAAAAAAGTTGTCCTGAATATAATTTCTGATCATTTAACTACAAAAGTTAAATAAGTAAATAATTCCGCTTAAAAATGACAGAGTTACCTCTTTTTATAGACTTTACCATAATATATCTCGTCTTTAAAACTATCTCTGGACTTCTATACCCATATCACAGTTTTTATAATAACATTGAAGACTCATACATATACATGTACATATAATTTTGCTGTATTAAACGTAAGAAAAATAGATTTTATATTCGTCCTAAAGGTAGGACACGACATCAGTATAAACTTCAATATAAAAATATATTTGTATGGGTTTCTTATGCTTTTCCTAAATTAAAACTTAATTCCAAAGATCTACACAGTATCTGTATACCAAAAGCCTGTGACTGAAAATTTACACCCAAGCTTATATCCACAATACACATATCTACTGCACTCAATTAATTTAATAAGAATGTAGGTTTTTCAAATGCTGAGTATTATCCTAAAACAAAATAAATAATTTGAAAGGTTTATGTGCAACCAAAACTCCAAAAAGGCGGGATCTTATACGTTTTATAGAATAGGTTTGATCGTAGAGAATGGACAATGGGTTACTATTGTCTTGTCTGAAATATATAGTCTATTGTAGTGACACAGTGGGATCCAGAAAATTCCTGCTTTGTTGGCATTTTGATTGATATTGGTATTCAGGTCTAAACTTCGGACCTATTATGAAATCTTTTTAAGAGTAGAATAATGTGGATTTCTCAATCGTAGATGGTAATAAATGCCGTCTTATATTTATACTAGCTGACCCGCCAAAAGAAAAATATTAAATAATTACAGGCGAGTCTCCCTTATCATTGAGGTGTATGAAAAATAGATGTTGGCAGATTCTCAGACCTACTCGATATGTACACAAAATTTTATAAACATCAGTCCAAGCGTTTCGAAAGAGTTTGGTAACAAACACCGTGACACGGGAATTTTATATATTAGATAATCCCCTTAATGATAAGTTACTTAAATGATCGATGTACGACGCTTAGAAAGTTCTACAAAGATTTAATTAAAACTGATAATATTAGTGGCAAACACATCAGAAACTAAACAAGTTAATTAACTGAACTGAGACTCATTAATATTAATCATTTAGAAACAAGTTTATACCCACAGACGTAACTACTTGCCAGAAGAACTTACTGAAGTGTTGCTTGAAATTTAAGAAATTCATTTATGCGATTAAAAATATTAAAATTTGAATCTTAGTCGAGAGTCATCCACACCTGGACATAGACCTCCCAAAAGGCTCTTCATAATAAACTGCCGTCATCCAACCGCTACCCGCAACTTCCACCAGGTTTTATCGAAAATCATAGATGATGGTATGGTATTTGATACCTTTTTTTTTTCTTTGTACCTCTGTATTTGATACCTCTTGCAAGGTTCTCCGCCCAAATACAATTGAGACTTCGTGAAAACAATAATAGATCTTATTGCTGGACACTTAGATTGTTTTATCACAAATACAAATAGATGATTTTATTATTACGTATCCTGGTTACGATGTTATAATGTTAATTAGTATCGATTCAATAGTATTGGTTAATTATGAAAATCGGCAATCAATCAATAATTTTATTACCTAATATTAGAGTAGTGCTTTGAGACTATAAATTTGCATTTGCTATAGTAGTGAATGTTTACCTATTATTGTTCTTACTGAAAGTAAAATATGTTACCAATATACCAAGACATAGACAAGAACCGACTAGAAAATTACGCTCACTGATCAATCGTTAACCGAACAAGAATTACCTTAAAATGATGAAAAAACAAGAAAATTATTTATTAAAAAACTATTGTTCTTTTATAGTTGTATATAAGAATCTATTAGGTACTGTCGTCTACGTATCACTAAACTATTATTTACCTTACCTGACTTTTTACCACAGAAATAAAAATATTTCGGATTTTTTTATCGATTTAACCCAACTGTAGCATAGAGTAGTATAAAGTCACTTTATTTTGATGTAAATAAATAAAACGAAATTATATTTTTGTGTCTAAGTATATTACACAATAAAATCAGTATTTAATTAGGACTTGAGAAATAAACTCAAACAACGGCAATAATTTTACGAAACAAGTTAATGCCAGGAATTTCTTTACTGCTAATTAAACATGTACCTAAACACTCGCTTCCTAACTCTGTCCTTAATTCCGAAAACTAGCCTTTTTCAGTCACTAGTCTCATCCCACCCTTGCGTAAGCAATTACGCACTTGGGGATCGTTAAAACGAGGGTTGGAATCGAGATAATTAAAGTTCCCCACATTCACAGGCCACGTTCGGGGGTCAAACATTATGTTTAAATAATTAAGTGGACCTTCTCTAAATACTTGCGTAAGTGGTTATGAAAACTTTCATATCCGTTGGCTGAAGGCTAAAGCGTAGGAATATTAGTGTCGTTATGCCACTTATACTGATGTTACGAAGCCTTATGCTCGTATTACTTTAAAAACTATTATGGTGTGTTTGAGGAAGTTAGGCTTTGTAATTGAGATAATGGAACGTTAATGTAGCTTGAAGAGATTTAAGTTTCATATACCATTAAATATGATGCAAACATTCTGTATATTTGCAATTGTTTCGCCTTTTTACAAACATTTAAGGTGTCGCATACCTTCTTGGTTATTTATCACTAACTAGCTGACCCGGCGAACTTCGTACCGCCATGTAACTGTCTCAGTCGCCATGTAACAGTCACGAACAAGAAAAAAACTTTTCCCGTTATCTTTTCATTTTTCTTGTACACAAGCCTTGTCCTTACAATAACAATACATAACAGAAAGAATGATTTAATTTGGTGCAGCCGATCGGAAGTAATGCGCGTACATACATTTTGGCGATTCATTTATTATATGTATAGATTTATGATAACAAGTAAGGTATCAAAAGTGTCGAAACTTAATAGAATGGACGTAATTGCCTGGAAGACTAAGTAACTATATACAAAATTGTAATCTATTAAACATTAATTTCGCTTCTAAATGACAAACTTCTCTTTACAACTTTCTAGTAAGAGGGTTTTTAATATATATGATAATATTGGTCGTAAATACAACCATACTAATAAGTCAAGCCTTACATTAAAATTACCGCAACTAATAGCGTCACTGCAGAGTAGCTATATTACAACATTTCTTCAATGATATATATATATATATCTCTCTTTCGATGATTATATCCAACAGTGAAATGCAACGGGCTGATGATGATGGTGATGATTCTTTAATCACTTACTTGTAAAAACCATTTAAAAAGCTTTAGAGTGTATCTCGAACAGAGAGGCGCGGAGACTTTGATTCAATATAAAATGTAAGGAAAATTTTTATTCACCGCTTGCACATGCTGCTTTCTTTTAAATTGCACATCGGACAACAATTTGTATTATCCACAAATTGCTTTTCTAAGTCTGGGTGTTTTTTGTGTCCACTTCATGTTTGTTGGTAAAGTAAACACAGAATTTATGTTTCTGATAAGAGAGTTGCCATTTTATCAACAAAATAAAAAATAAAATTGTCATTGTCCGACTTCTTTGACAAACTAGGTTGGATTCTGTTTCAGTCTACTGCGACACGGCTGAGCTGCGAGTTTCATGCGGATGTGTGAATGACTTGTGCTCTCCACATCCAAGTTTTTTACTTGTATATGATATCCAAGTTCTGCAGATACACTATTGTCAAACTATTCAGAGCTTGAAACTAACTCTGAAAATTCCAAACAGGGCTGACGGAATAACGTGCTCTCTGAGGTATGAAATAATTGAAAATATATATACCGATAAAAGTAGGTACCTAAATTTTTAAGTCGAAAATAAAAGAAAGTATTTATTTTTTACAGGTAATTCATAATTCAAATAAAAGAAAGAACAAAGCAAAGTGGGAAAGACGGCTTCGCGTAAAGTTATATTAGTCAATGTCACATCGAATTAGCTTTTGTCTACTAAACTTTGTGTCAGATTAGCTGGAGTTGCAAGTTGAAGGCGTCAAGATGATATTCAATGTAAACATTTGGAGGTAAGGTTTTATATCCTTGATATGGTTTCCTGACGTAATATAATTTGTAAGTGCAAGTTAATACATATTTAATATTCTAAATTCCATAGTGTCTCTGTCTATCTCTATGTTATGTAACGCTTTATGGCTAAACTGCTACACCTATTTTAATAAAATTTGACACGGAGATACTTTGGTTTTTGAGGAAGGACAATGGACATATGCTACTCGTTACCGTGACAACCGACAAACAAAGCTAGTTTTTATATATAAAAAAGAGCGAGCCTTATATATATATACAAATATACATATATATATACATATTGATAACACTGATATAAAAATAAAAGCGCTAAGTTCAGGCAGTAATTGAATTAAAAAGCCTTTTAGTCTTTGTTGGCCTATTTATCGATGATTTTCACGTACAAGGCTCATCTGACAGCCAAATCTAGTGCGTCATTTTCCAGGTTCATGATACAGACTTCTGTTCCATTTGAAAAAAAGTTTGCATTCTAAATCAAGCCCACATATTACGCAAATAATTACGATTTTTGATATTTTTTATACACCAATATCAAATGAATATAGATCCGATGTCCTTGCGTCATATCAACTGCGACTTAAATGTGAGGGTGATCATCATATGAACATGTTTGCCGCTAAAGTTTTATAAATTTTACTTAGTTTTATTAGATCGGTGTAAGAGGTAGAGTACCAAAATATTATTTTATTAGCATTCTGTTTGAACCACCATAATCAAAGTGTTATTTCATTGATCGATTATTATGATTCACTAAACTTTTTTGTGTCATCAGTCATTAAAGCGTCCATCAGGTAATTGCACGTAATATTATAGTTAACGTAACTTGACATAAATAAAAATAAAATTTTATAAATGTAAAATGTGACACATTTCACATTTAATTTCACTGTCTCGTTAAAAGTTTATCAGATTGGCATCTATTTCTGGATTATCCCTTATCCCTGTAGATTTTACTGTGATCGAGATTGCGTAGTATAATATGATATTTTATTTAATCATTAAATGTGTTAATTAACGCTTAAAGGTTTCTTAAAATCTTTCTGATATAATCTTTAATCTCTTCCTTTTTAGGGTTCTATACCAAAGGCAAAAAACGGAAGCCTTATAGATCCGTCATGTCAGTCTGTCTGTCTGTCCGTCCGTATGTCACAGCCACTTTTTTTCCGAATCTATAAGAACTATAATGTTGAAACTTGATAGGTAGATGTATTATGTGAACCACAATCAGATTTTCACACAAAAATAGAAAAAAAAAACAATAAATTTTGGGGTCCCTCATTCTTAGAACTGAAACTCAATTTTTTTTTTCACAAATCCTGTGGATTATCTATGGATAGGTCTTCAAAAATGATATTGAAGTTTCTATTACATTTTTTCTCTAAACTGAATAGATTCCGCAAGAGACACTTCCAAAGTGGTAAAACGTGAAGTCTTTTTAATTCCTGCATCTGCATTAGTAGGTACTGTTTCCAATCATAGACCGTACATTCAAGTATACGTCTCTAGCCTCTTCAAAGTACTGCAGTATCAGTCCCAGATAGGAAAAAGATCCCTTTCCTTGTTTCCCTTGAGACATTTGTTTTCCTTATTCTAAATGACTTTCTTCCTTTATCTTGTATGAAAACGATAACATTCCCAAGAGGTCAGCCATGGAACAAACCAGCCATACTTTTGCCACAAATTAAAGCACCCTTATGTTTCTGAACTTAGTGTGGGGATACGAACTAACTTGACAGTCCACGTTAACCGTACAATATTTTGTTAGTAATAGGAATTAATCAATTCAAAACAGAAGTCTACTTTTGTAAAAAGAACCACACGCAGCTATAGTTTTTAGTCACCGTGAATTTTATTGTTCGTATATCTATATGTTAATTCGTGGAGTATATTACTTCTTTTTACGAAAGTTATGCGAACGGAAGAGTGTGAAATTTGGCGAAGTTAAGGGTTTACATGAAAGGGGAGCGCAGATAGAACACTTAAAAAGATTACAAAAAGAAACTGGTTGAATTACGACCACTGAGCGACCACTACTTAGAATAAACACATAATTATATTCGTCTTTTTATTTAATTATGAATATATTTCATTTATAATTAATTTTAAATTTAACACTTACAAAATTTCTTTTAGTTTGCACCACACGTCATCATGAGAAGTATCTTCTTATATATCGTGATTTTCACTAAGTTCGCGAAGTGCCTTAGTGAATAAGTAATACTTGAATGATAGCGCTATATTAGACGTGAACACTCACATAATGTATTAACTTAAGTAATAATTATTAACTTCTCTCGAATACACAAAGTTACATGCCAAGGGGCTACTTTTATTATGTTTGATGGTATACATATACTTATACAGATATCAGACACATACAGACAAAACTTATCCGATTTAATAATCCTATAAATTAGCTTTCATCCGCAACTTCGTTCGCGTAGTTTCCAAGTTCTTACGTATTTATCAAAGGGACAATTTATCAAAGTACGTGCAGTTGTTTTAGTGTGAGGAATTAACAATCAAATTAACACTTAATTCATTCAATCAATCGGGGACAATGGGAAGATTAAATTTAAACATACTGAACAAAATTTCATAGTATGTAGTATTGTGTTTTTTGTATTGTCCATTCTTAAAAATAATCCTTTGTTATCCACATAAAATTTTGTTTATGATTTATTTATTTCAATAGAATAGAAAATAATATACAACTACGAAAACTATTTGGTATGGTTTTGTTAGAATATATATATATTTAAAAGTTTGCCTCTATTGAAAAAAAAAGAATAGGCAACTCGCGTCCGTAAGCAAATAACGTTTGTCAAAAACTGTTAAAAATTGCTATTGAATTCCCCGATGCCACGCTCTATTGATTTTATAGGTTTTGTGGACGAAAAGTTAATTAAATTCATTTTCGTTTGTTTGTTTCTGTGCCACTATTCTTACAATGACTATTTGTTTGAATTATTTGAAAACTTTTACGGTATTTATGTTTATTTTAAAACTGTAATTAAAGTTGACTAAGTGCCTATAATTGGTGAGATGTCCTTCGATATTTAATCTGATTGGCATCGTTATTAATAATGTTCGTTTACGTGACATTTTTTAAGCTTAACTCATTCATCTCGATCATCTTTTCTCAAGTTTATCCAAACGAAAGTAGTGTTTGCTAGTTTCAAGCATTCATAAACTGTATTTTATCTCTGTTAGTCAGATTTCTTAGTGCTTCAAGTGAAAACAATTTAATCCCGTACAGAACGCTAATCTACAGTTTTCAGAAATAGATTAAAAGAACGTCTTGACAATTTAATCATAGTATTAGCAGTTTTTGTTTATAAAAAAAATTGTCACTCATTTTCTTTCACAATTTCTTCGTCACTTTTTTATTGATGGATGCACTTTGTTCAATTTCCATATTTCAAACTTTAACAGACTTGATATACACTAATTTTAAAAGTATACAGACAGTCAAATACACACGCCCACTCGTGCAAGCGCCCTGCGCCCCTTAAACGAAACGGCAGGAGCAGGCATACATTTTCGCCGCGTGGTTTAAAGAGAGGGGATATTACTTCCTTTCCCATGCCACGCCTTCGTCTTACGAGTATTCGACCAGGTCACGTGACCTGACGCGAGATTAACATTTTTTACCCATCCCAAAAAGTGCATAACGCCGCTTAAGAAATGTTCAATTCAAAAATATTAAAGTATATGCCATCAGCTATAATAGTGTATTATCTTTTCAATATTTAACATTACTTTTATTTTATTCATTTTCTTATTTTTTTGAGAATTCTTGAATGAAAAAGAATATTTTGAATTAAAATGTCATAAAATCCATCAGGTGGTACGCGCTCGTGGAGCTATTGACACTTTAATTGACATGTCAGTTAATGGCACTGTGTCATGCTGTCACGATGATTTATCTGATGAGACTTTAAAACATGAGAGTCGTAGCTTTTTCTTTTTTCTTCCTGAGAGATGATTAAACATCAACTTGAATGTTGCTGCTCCTTTTTCATAAGTGTGTGTCTATGCAATACTTGTGGTTTTATTATTGTTAGTTCCTACTAACAATAATAACAATCCAACTAAGTATGAGTCTAGCTTATCTCATAGAGGTTTTATGTGTAGACAAGTAAAAAAAAAAACTGAAAAAAATACTATTCTATTTTTATTTTGACTGAGAATTTATATCGTCACAGTTATAGAGCTACTTTTGTTTTCTGAAAACTTATAAAAGAGACTTGTCGTGCTCCCATTGAAAACATTCTATTAAATAGATTTATTTATATTTCTTTAAACGAAATCCTTTTTCTAGCACCTTTTGACGCATAAATAGTGTGATAGTGAAAATTTCGATGCAAAGTGGAATTAATTTACTTGGACGAGTTCAAAACTTCTTTTAATGTATTTGTAAAGCCAAATTTTTCAATCACTTAGTTCCAAAAAATAATAAAAGATTCATCGAAATAAGGTTTTGCTAATAACATTAAAATTTTACTTTTTCAAGTTTTTTGAACCGATTTTATTTAACTTTCATTAATATCATAATGAAATTATTCTTCAAACTACTAAACTAAACCATTTATTTGATTTTGCGTTTTGAAGTAAAACCATTTCAAATATTGATTTTTATAGAAGAGAATTAGACTTAGGATTCAAGCACAGCAGATATTTTTATTTCCAAAACGAAAAGTCTTACTTGAATCTTTGCTAAAATGACCTGCCGCGTTTTCAAAGATTATTATTACATAGACATGAAGAATAAAAAAGAATGTCAAAAGGGATTTATTTGAAGCCCTTTTGGTGCCAAATGAGGTGGAACGTGATGTCAGCATTATATCGTCTGGATTTAACGAAGGCGTCGAATTTAGACGGACGGCCCCTGTTGAAAGAAAATTTCGATGGGGATGGTGTACTATGTCAGACAATTCAGAGATTTGACAAATGTAACTATGATCGAGTGTCTTATTGAGTCTTTATATTTCTATTAGGATTTTTTTTTCTTAAATTCTTGAAAAGTATTTTTTTCTTTATTGTTTTAATATATATATTCCGTAGAAGGCAACAAATAATGAATCTGGATAGAATATTTATAAAATGAAAGAAGCACAATATTTACAACTAAAATATATAACTATTAATAACTACTAACCTATAAGATTTGCGATCCTGTTTAGGAAATTATTATTTCTTTTTTATGCTAAACCGATAGGTTTTCTTGTATAATTTTGATTGATCTTGTATGATTATGGTTGATTGATTTAAATTATTGAACATAATAATTTATTGAGTCTTTATATTTCTATTAGGATTTTTTCTTAAAATCTTGAGATGTATTTTTCTCTTTCATTGTTTTAATCACAGAACGCAACGATATACCTAAGTAGAAGTGTTATGTGTCATAATTTACAACGGAATGACTGTCGCTAAACTCAACCAAATGAAAGAACTATTTATTATTGCACACTGATAACGAATTGTTTTGATTTGATGTTTTTATTTTGCTCAAAACTAGCCTACAATACATCAAATCACATGTTTAATAATATTTCTTCTCGCAAAATGTTAAGAGTTATATTAGAAGAGGATAAAGAACTTACAACGTTTCGTAATCTTGAAAGTAAGAATACTTCATTACAAGCTATTCAAAAACAGATGGCGTTATTCTAAATGCACGCAATTATAACATTAATCTTTATAGGAATATATTCGATATTTGTGTCATTATTCGACATGTACCGCTACTCGATTAGCGTTGCAGCACATATTAGAATATTATCAATATTATCGATACCTATCTTCTGTTTGGACAGTGCAGAATATGAAACATGAATTGAAGGATATCATATATATAATGTTTATTAATTTTAGGAATCTGTATTAGAATCATAATTCTACTGATCATATCACACTAATATATTAAGGCGAAAGTTTGTGAATGTGTATCTTTGTTACTTCTTCACGCAAAAACTACTGAACGGATTTGGTTGAAACTTTACAGTAATATTGCTTATACAGCAAAATAACACATAGACTACTATATGCCGCGATAATCGATATAAACGCGGGAGGAGCCACGGGCAACAGCTATTAATATTATAAATAATAAAGACCGTTTGAGCACCTAATAAAATTTTTGGCATAGTATTTACCTATATTAGTAGGTTTTAAAATGTTTAAAACATTACTATATTCATTTTTATTTTTTAGGAAATACATAGTATTAATCATCATAAATTGATTGCAATGAACGAAAATGCAATATGTAGTTATAATATAATTGATTAGTTAAAGTCATTGGCATGTATGTGTGTGTATATTGATGCATATGTATGAGTATATAAATATGTGTATTTTTATTTATATTCATTAGAAAATTATAAGTCTTCAAAACTATCGCACCGTCAACTACTGTCTCTCCGATACATTTTTATCCATCCTAAGGTTGCCTGGAAGAGATGGCTTTAGGCAATAAGGCCGCTCTTTGTACATTACACTTATACGTATTCTATAACCCGTTTAAAAGTATGCATATCGATAAAATCAACATCCTACCTGACTACATCTACGAGTAGCGTTGAAAATTTATTGAAAACCCGATCATAACAAATTGAGCTTCAAGTGATTGGGATAAAGAAGAGTTAAGCTTAAATCGGTAGTCGATTAATAGTTAAATAAAATTTTATGATTTTATTGATAAACTATTTAAAATTGTACCTACAAAAATGACTGCATTTACAAAATCTCATTTGTACCACGGTCTCAGTCACTGCTCTCAGACTGCAGCAACTTCTGGATCAGTTTATGATTATAGTAGTCAGTCAGTTTATGATTATCATCAAAATCATTTTCATCGGGAATCAACCCGACTTACAATTTCTACATCTACACTTTACCCAAAGAGCAACAGGTTCAAAATTATTTTACACAACTGACCCAAACTATCAACAACTAATATAAAACAAAAGCCTGTAAGCGAGTTACGATATATTAAGTCTAAAATTCTTAAAATAATAAATTTAATCAAAATGATAAATCATTGTTTTTGATTCACTAACGAAAATCACATTCCCCTATTTCAATATAAATTGCACGTTTATAGGCATTCTAAATTGCGAAACATTTTCATCCCGAGCAGTAATGAAAAACACTTTATTGATAAAACCAATATTGAATGACACCGCATTTGTTGCGGGATAAAAGGCAGTGTTTAAAAGTAAAAAAATGTTTAAAAACTGCTTCATGTCTGGTAATGTTGCAATAAATATTCTAGGATAAAAAGGGTGCATTGTTTTAATTATTTACCTCCGGAGCTTAACCGCAATTAAGACCAGTGTGAGTGTGTGAGTGCGAGTGCAAGTGCGTAGTGCAGGTGATCACTAATCAAAGTGAATAGGGGCCTTATGTCGCTCGGGTGCATGATCGCCAGAGAACATTTTAGGCTAATTAGAGAAAGATAACAGTATTGATTAATAACTAAAAGTTTAAGGTTACGTGTTGCTAACTTGTTGGTTTTTAATGCAAGGAAAAATCATTAAAGCAAAGATGATTAAAAGTAAACAGACTACCACTGCATTGGTAGTGAAATAAAGAAAGAGAAGAAATTCTACAGCACACTTTAGAATAAAAGAAATAAAGCAAAATGTTTATTCCATGTTTATCTGTTTTAGAGATGCTCGTTATTAGAAAAACATAGATGTTGACATCGACGTTAACATCGTCATCGAAGTCGGATAAACATCCACGGAAAAACATCGATGTATTTTTGAAGTGACAAAAAACGGTTGCCCAAAAAAAATTGAAAATTCATATTGATGTTGACGTTGACATTGATTCTAAATTCAAACGTTTCGATAAAAGATAAACATCGAATAAAAGGGCGGAATTTAAAAAAAAAGCAGTGCTCATAGCCCAGTTGCACTCGGTGATTAGAAACGATCACCGACAGTAAGCAACGATGGCGCAGTCAGTACCTGGACGGGTGGCCGATGGTGGCATGATATCATGAGCGTCTCCGTGATTCCGGTCCCGGCTGTTATTGTAGGATAACAGTCGTGAAGTTTAGTTGGAGGCCTTTGGGCGGTTTCTAAACATCCAAAGGCAAAATTACGTAGCCAGAAGCTTGCCAGTCCTCGCACTTGGCCAGCGTGGGGATGTATGGTTTTAAGCCTTTCCTGATAGAAGACCCGAGCCCAGTAGTGGGACGTTATGATCTCTTGATTGATGAATATCGACCATCCCTAATCTGTTTACAATTTTTGATGATTTAAACATATAGGTTATTTTTCGCAAATGGCTAATTTTGACCCGAATTTATAATCAGTTGCACATGTTTTTCCAGTTAAAGATAAATATGTTATGAATTTAATTATAATTTAATTAATAAAACTCATTACCTGAACTTCATGTTTACTGGAAATAACCCCACGAAGTCATATATTTCTTTTAAAGTGTTTGAGCTGAAGTTCATTCTAAATTGGCAATTTGCACGTGTTATTAAGAAACGGAAAAAACTGTAAGACTTATCCATGTGAAGACCAATTCCCAGTAAACTTGTTTAAGAGCTTGTGAAATTTCACTAGTTATTTGAAGTAACAACTAACAAGAACACCCATAGCGATGCTTATAGTTTTTAGCATTATTGCATACAAACCGGATATTTATTTTAATTTTTAACTAAGAATTGGTAAATGTAGTTCTTTGGGAAATCGAATTGCTTTTGTCTTCTTTTTTCTTGTATATCAACTAAAAATATGAATGAAATAATTTTCAGTCATACATATTATAAGGAGTTTCATGACAAAAGTTTCATATAAACTTTAGCTTCGGAACCTTGAAAGTAAATTTTGACCTATATACATAGTATACCTTGAAACTGTATTGAAACCGCACCGAATTTTTTCAAACTAGTAAGTTGATGTGTAATTAGGTACACTGTTACGAACGGGGCTTCGGGATTCCTGCGTCATTCATTTACTTTTGTTTAAAAACCGACCGACATATATTTTTTTTTTTCATGAGATCTTAGGACCTAACTTAATCTACAAGATTTATTTTCGGTCAATTGAATTAGAGGTCAACATAATACAAATGCTGTTGATATTATCAAGTAGTTTTATAAAATAACAGTAATGTCGAAGTCAACCACAATATATTACGATCATGACAGACTTTAATATTAATGTTAAAAATATAATTTCAAAGTATTACATTTTCAGTATGCCTCTTCAAAATTGTACGAAATTTATCATACAAACGTCCTAACCCATCTTCAAATAAGTCCAGTTAGTGGAGTTTTAGTGAACAAAAAAAATTCTGTTACAAAACTAAGACGCCAAATCTAATATCCAGTAAAATAAAATGGCTAAGAATTAAATTAAAAAACTAGGGCAATTGTCTAGTGTCCCAGATGAACCATTATATTTTAAAGATTATTTTCACCTAACTGTGTGGCTATGAAGTAAGAGAGTTAATAATCTATCTTTATATATATAATTCTTCTGTGAGTGTGTATGTCACTGAACTACTCTCAAACGACTGGACCGATTTTTATGAATTTTTTTGTGTGTGTTCAAGGGGATCTGGGAATGGTTTAGATTCACAATTTTGTCCGCTGGACAATGTTTTTTTAATTAATTTTTAATTTATTAGTAGTTATGGCAAAACTACGTTTGCCGGGACAGCTAGTATATATATGAAAATTAATCACCGAAATGTATGTACGCGCATAATTTTCGATCGGCTGCACCAAATTAAATATTTCTTTTTTTATGTGTTCGTTGTTGTTAGGACAATGTCTAGAAAAAATAAATAAAAAATATACTATACATAAATACGGAAATAGTCAATTTAGAAGTCATCGGTAAGCTGAGACAGATGCGTATATGGCGGTACGAAGTTCATCGGGTCAGCTAGTGATGAATAAATACCAAATTGTTGTGTACCAATTTTATGAGAAGATTTGATTATTAGTACCTGGATGACCGATCTTTACCCGATATTTTTTTGTTAAATCTTATAAAAATGAATACTAGCTAGATTGATTCATCGCCCCCGAAACACCCTGCATACTAAATTTTATGAAAATCGATGGAGCCGTTTCCGAGATTCAGATTATATAAATATGTGTGTATGTATGTATATAAACGAGTAATTTTATGTATACGTATATGCAAAAATTGCTCCTTTAAAAGTATTCGAATTATTTATAAACTAGCTATTACCCACGGCTCCGCCTGCGTGTATTTCGGTTATCGCGGCAAATAGTAGCCTATGTGTTATTCTGATGTATAATCTATATTATTGTAAAGTTTTATCCAAATCCATCCAGTAGTTTTTGCGTGAAGAAGTAAAAAAACATACACACTCGGAAACTTTCGCCTTTATATATAGGTGTGATTAGTGTAATACCTAATACATTTTATTAACAATGCATTAACAAACATCTATCTATAGGGTACACAATTGCAGCTAGACTAGGTTTCCGTAAATTATTGTCTACAGGAAAAATACATTGTATTATTTCTTGATGCTTAATACAGCGAACTTTGTGGTACAAGAATAATAACGGCGATGAGTAATGATGTGAGCAGTATTTATTACGTAGTGGGTCCATCCCCTTGGTACTCTACTTTTACATGGTGACGTCTAGTCTGTACCAAATTACATCTAATTTACAAGATATATTTAGAAAGTCTGCTACTGTATTATCAACTGTTACTATAGACTATATGAATGTAAAAGTGGTCGAGAGAACAGTGAAGACCCCTAGACTAGATCGACCTAAAACGGCAGTAACTGTCATCAAAGTACAGTAGATATGGGGGAAAGATAGACACATTATACATCGAGAGATTCAAGCTGAAGATTAGGTCACAGGCAGTTTTCACTATTCTGTATGAATCTTAAAGTTTCCTAGATTTAAGATGTTCATAGTTTGCTTTGCGATGGACACCCCGATTTCACGCTAAAGGGTATTAACCCCATTGTGATTATAATTGTTAAAAAATTTAGAAGTTTCCAAAATGGATGAAAATCGTAATTTACTATGTTACTATGAAAGACCCATCATGAAATGTTAGCCGAACACACCTAAAAATCATTATTTGAGAATGTGGTATTTCATTGATGATAAGAATATTAGCAAACTTTGCACCATTGCAATTGATGAAGGTTACCTGTATTCTATTCAGTGCGCAGCATTTTACAGACACTTGTCATAACATAAATAATTGAAAATTCTTCTTTGCTACTGCAACATTAAAATAGGTTCAGAAGTAAACTACTTCTATTTAGCAGAAAAATAAAATAATCGTTTAAGTGACGCTCTTGTTACTGGCATTCAGAGGTCGGGGTAATAAACTCACAGAATAAAACAGTTAAAAATCCAATAGTCTTCCAACACCGAGCTATCATATGTTTGCTTACTTATAGTCTTAAGAATTCACATTGACATAACTGTCTATTATTTGACACTTAAAAGAATGAAATGGTCTCACTAAATACTTTTAAGTATTCTAGAAATTCTCGCTTACGCTTTAATGGATTTCAAGAATGGGCTCTGAAGTTAGCGGGTTAGTAAATACCGGTACAGTTTTATGTTCAGAATATGTATTCCAAAGATTTCGTGTCTTATATCGAATCGGGTATACGAATAAAAAATAATTTACAGGCGATTATAGTAGAATGAATCAGATAAATACAAAAGTTTAAGAAATGTTGGCAATTTTCATTCTAAATATCAGTTATAATATTTAGTGCAGAAAATGCTAAATATTTTTCCTCTTATACTGTTTAAATTTACATAACGTTTTCTATACTACTGTATGAAGAATTACAAGTCTCGAAAGTCAAATTTCTGAAAACATAGCCATTAAATATTTTATTATAGGGTATTAAATAAAAAAAAAATCATAAAAAACATACACACTCGGAAACTTTCGCCTTTATATATAAGTGTGATTAGTGTAATACCTAATACATTTTATTAACAATGCCTTAACAAACATCTATTTATAGGGTACACAATTGCAGCTAGACTAGGTTTCCGTAAATTATTGTCTACAGGAAAAATACATTGTATTATTTCTTGATGCTTAATACAGCGAACTTTGTGGTACAAGAATAATAACGGCGATGAGTAATGATGTGAGCAGTATTTATTACGTAGTGGGTCCATCCCCTTGGTACTCTACTTTTACATGGTGACGTCTAGTCTGTACCAAATCACATCTAATTTACAAGATATATTTAGAAAGTCTGCTACTGTATTATCAACTGTTACTATAGACTATATGAATGTAAAAGTGGTCGAGAGAACAGTGAAGACCCCTAGACTAGATCGACCTAAAACGGCAGTAACTGTCATCAAAGTACAGTAGATATGGGGGAAAGATAGACACATTATACATCGAGAGATTCAAGCTGAAGATTAGGTCACAGGCAGTTTTCACTATTCTGTATGAATCTTAAAGTTTCCTAGATTTAAGATGTTCATAGTTTGCTTTGCGATGGACACCCCGATTTCACGCTAAAGGGTATTAACCCCATTGTGATTATAATTGTTAAAAAATTTAGAAGTTTCCAAAATGGATGAAAATCGTAATTTGTTACTATGAAAGACCCATCATGAAATGTTAGCCGAACACACCTAAAAATCATTATTTGAGAATGTGGTATTTCATTGATGATAAGAATATTAGCAAACTTTGCACCATTGCAATTGATGTAGGTTACCTGTATTCTATTCAGTGCGCAGCATTTTACTGACGCTTACCAAAACATAAATAATTCAAAATTCTTCTCTGCTACTAAAACAATAAAATGGGTTCAGAAGTAAACTACTTCTATCTAGCAGAAAAATAAACGAATCGTTTAACTGAAGCTCTTGTTACTGGCATTCAGAGGTCGGGGTAATAAACTCACAGAATAAAACAGTTAAAAATCCAATAGTCTTCCAACACCGAGCTCTCATATGTTTGCATACTTATAGTGTTAAGAATTCACATTGACATAACTGACTATTATTTGACACTTAAAAGAATGAAATGGTCTCACTAAATACTTTTAAGTATTCTAGAAATTCTATTACGCTTTAATGGATTTCAAGAATGGGCTCTGAAGTTAGCGGGTTAGTAAATACCGGTACAGTTTTATGTTCAGAATATGTATTTCAAAGATTTCGTGTCTTATATCGAATCGGGCATACGAATAAAAAATAATTTACAGGCGATTATAGTAGAATAAATCAGATAAATACAAAAGTTTAAGAAATGTTGGCAATTTTTATTCTAAATATCAACAGTTATAATATTTAGTGCAGAAAATGCTAAATATTTTTCCTCTTATACTGTTTAAATTTACATAACGTTTTCTATACTACTGTATGAAGAATTACAAGTCTCGAAAGTCAAATTTCTGAAAACATAGCCATTAAATATTTTACTATAGGGTATTCAATAATAATAAAGAAAAAATTCATAATAAAGGAATAAATTTTATACAATCATTTATGAAAGGACTTAAATATAATTCAATTCTTAACAAAATAACCCTTACTTTTTTGAGAAACGAACAGTCTAGAATCTCGTACAAGTTGGCAGCAGCATAGGAATTGGTGGCAAATATTCATTTTGTATCGCATTGGACGAACGCACCGTATGAAACGACACAGGTGTTTTGAAAACGTCGGAATTGGAAATTTTCATAATCCTATTTGCGGTTTTCTTGTTATTGGTGTTTTCTATTTTATTACACGAAAGATTTTGTTATAATGTTTGTTTTCATTAAATGTAGATTGATTTTAATAGTTGAACATGTGACTTACTACCAATAAGAAAATGAAGATGAAAATTAAAAATGAATAAAACGGTAAAATAAAACTGAGGCACGTAATAGGGTCCAACAAATAATAGTCTATCTACTGTGAATAATTATTATTGGCTACACATGTATTTATAGTTTAGTGAATTAAGATAAGAGTTGCAAGCTGTTGTTATCCCTAAGAATAAATAAATAAATAAATAGCTACATAATAAATTGGTGAAATTTTAAAGATGAGTCATAAAACTTTAAAGCAGTTTTCGTTTCTGAATTTTAGACAAAGAGTAAAGTATATCTGATACTATAATAGTAGGTAGAATTTTCTTCAAAGGAACTTCAATCTTTAAGAAATCTATTCTTAGGTATATTAATAAAAAAAACTGTAATAAAAATAGTAATCTCCACATTCAAAGACTATATGACATTTTTAAATTTAAGGTATGCTAAGCATCAACAACCCACTATGTCCGACTGCGGGGCTCAGGTCTCCTCTCAGGAGAGGGTTAAGGCCATACGTACTCACGCTGGCCTAGTGCGAGTTGGGACTGGAAAGACAAGGTTGTGGTCTTGCCGTTGAACGTTTTTAAGCTACGCAAAGACCTCCAACTAAGCTTCACGATTTAAAAATCGAGTTCCGGTTGTTATCTTTTTTTTTTTAACATGTGGAAACCCCCTCGGGCCGTCACCCCGCCGGGGTTTGCGGCGGGGCGGTGTGTCGGAATCAAACCGACTAAAACTACACGGTGTGCCACTCTGCGCCTAAGACGGGAGGGATCCGGGAACTGCTGTTATTAACACATCCGGACCCCTCCCAGCGCCTGCCCGCACTGAAGCGGGCACCGTCTGCTATTAACTCTCTAATTAGGCGACGTACGGCACACGCGTAACGTCGCCCCCTCGCTGGCGGCCACTAAAGCGGATGGTGGGGAAAACCCGTAGTGACCATTCGCGGCCACACTCAGGGCGGCATGAGGCGCTGATAGGCGCGCCTCCGCCGCCCGGTTCGCCGGCGGAGGACGGATCGGGTCCGAGTGGAGGTCGTCCTCCCGGGCCTTCTCCGCCGCCTCCTTCTGCGAGATTACATCTTCACAGAAGGTGGCGACCGCGGTAAAACTGCTGTCGCTACCGGCCATGGAGCGTATGACGGCCGGTAGCGACAGATCTCCTCCTATGACTGCAGTGAGGGCCCAACGCTGCGACGCCCTTGCGGGGCAGATCGCCAGCGTGTGCTGGGCCGAGTCCTCAATTCTCAATTCCCTCCTGGCGACCGAGTGCAGGTACTTTCCAAAGCATCCGTGCCCGGAAAGAACCTGCGTCAGTCGGAAGGAAAGGGTCCCGTGCTGCCGCCCTGCCCACTCGAGGATGACCGGCTGGAGAGCCTCCACGGCGGCAAAGCCAGCGCGCGGAGTCTCCAGCCGGAACGACCATCTAGCTATCGTGGCTCGACGGGCGGCTTCACGCCACTCGCGTACCTCTTCGGGAGGAGGGCGAATGCCTCTCTCCGCCCGGAATCCGGTTGTTGTTGTCCGAAACCCCTGGAAGCGACTTAATGTGACTTCTGAATCACGAAGACGCTTAGGGTATCATGCCACCAGCGGTCACTCATCCTGGTGGAGTGTCCGTTTTCAATATTATAGTAACCGCTTTTTATTAAATGATATGCATTTATGTATGTGTATATATATACACGATACTTGTACCAAAATGACGTAGTTCACAATTTTTGTCTGTCTGTTTGTTCCGGGTAATCTCTGGAACGGCTGCACCGATTTGGACGGAACTTTCACTGACAGGTAGATAATGGTCTACTTTTATATATATATAAATAACTAAGGCTACCTTTCTTAGACAAGGTTTGTCCCGCAAGGTACGATAATATCTGCGGGTAACACCGCGGGATTCAGCTAGTTTATCATAAAACGATAAATTTTAATCCATATAAGTAAGTTGCATGTGAGCTGACAAGTAACACAAATAAGTCTGTTATCCTCAATTCGAACTTTTCAAAGCTTCTCCTATGCTATCCATTCGCAAGTCTACTTTGGAATTGCAGGCATAGCTTCTCGTCTTATTTGCTCGCTTTGTATTACTTCAACAAGGAATCGTGTAGAACCACAACACAATGGGAATGGGCACTAAACACAGACTACGTAGACACAGATTACTAGATATTCAATTTTGCATGTGGTTCCTGTTTGTCAAATATTTGATCCAATCCCATTCCCTATTGTTTGCTCGGGCCATACCCAGCAATGAATATCTTCATTGATTTATTATAAAACTAGCTGAACCCCGCGGTTTTACTCGCGGCTATTGTTGTACCGCGAGTAACGCCGCGGGACAAAGTTAGTCTTAAAAAAGTAGCCTAAGTTACTCCCCGGATCATCAGCTACCTGCCAGTGAAAGTCCCGTTTTTATTTTTAACTACATTTTTGGCATATGTACCATGTATACATACATATGCATTTAGTAAAAAGCTGTTATTTTAATATTACAAACAGACACTCCAATTTTATTTATTTGTATAGATATTGGACTCACAAGTGAAGCTAAGTGAGGGTTTGCAAACAAATTGCTTTTTAATTATCTGTAAAGTTAAACAGAGAAGAGAGGAGCCAATATTTGTTTGCAAACATTAATAATACCGTACACTATTCACGTGCATCAAGGACAACATTTATTTTTAACGAATGAATTCTATTATGCAATTATATGTTGATTTTGTCTTTTCATTTAAGCACAGCGCCTGCCATTTTTAATACATTGATAAGAAGCGTAAATAAACTTCATAGTAATGATTTTTTTTGTTCTTATTTCACATTGTTGTAAATCAGCATTGTTCATATAATATCTAAATTTAAAGTGCTGCTTACAAGTTAAACGATTCCCGATAGGCAATGAATAAATTCACAATAAAGCTGGGATTAATCAGATTATTTATTCGTAGATACGTACAATACGTATCTTTAATCGCGTAACTTGTTAACAGCACTTTTAATTTTGATTTTAAACTTTAAAGGTCTAGCATTTTTTTAATTGAGATCCAACTGAAATACATAATAATATTTTGTTGGATCTAACGACCAAAATATGGGATAAAAAATTGGGATCCAACAATAATAAATCTTTCTACTTAAGGCGTTGTTGCTAATAAGCTGTTTTCAGGCAATCCTGTATTGCCCATTTAACAGTAAATCTAATATTTTTGAAGTGAAAACTTATTCAGCCGCGTTGAGCAGTTTTTGGTAGCAGAAAATCTTATGAGTCCGCGTCACCGCGTCACCGACTGCGTCGGTGTTGACGTCAAAAAATTTCTTTGGCCACGTTTAGCACTTTTTGTTAGGGGAAAATCTTTTGAGTTTGCGTCACCGACATGCTAATGTTTCATGTTTACATTTTAAATTTAAACATTATGAAATTTCTAGTTTTACACATATATTTTACAAATACTATTCTAAGTTATAAGTTTTCACTTCTAGGCGTAGTGGTTAAAGCGGTCGCCACGTCGCACCGCTTTACGAAAATAGTAGAGATAACACTTTATGTGATACACAGATTGTAGTTCTAAGTCGGGGCATTCTTTGTTAGACACAAAAAATGTCCACACTTAGAACAGGATCTCTATACTAATATTATAAATGCGAAAGTTTGTAAGTATGGATGGATGTTTGTTACTCTTACACGCAAAAACTACAGAACGGATTTGAATGAAACTTTATAGTAATATAGCTTATACATCAGAATAACAAATAAGCTACTATTTGCCACGATAACCGACATATACGCGGGCGGAGCCACAGGCAACAACTAGTAGGATATATACCTTTAAAAGAAATTGTGTAGTGATTTTCCGACGTCAACATATTCCATTCTATTTCATTTCCATTCCATCTTCCCTTTAATAAACCAACTCGTGAGTTACAGAACTATGTGGATGTTAGCGCTGGTTTTTCCACAAGGACAGAATAGAACAAATATCGCAAATATAATTTTGAGTATAGAATTTCAAGTGCACTATAACATGGGAAAATCACAGAATATTTGTAATTCCCTTCGTGAAACATGGGAAAAGACTATAGTCAGCAAATTTGCTCTGAGAAGGTAAGTATCAATAATTCACAGAAGAAATGGAAAATATATCATTTTCCATTCAAAATATAACAATAAATACACCGAACACAATTCTTCTAAGTCATCTTTTAGGTACATTTAAGTCTAAATCACAAAACACATTTATACAGAAAGAAACTTACCACTTATTCCCCTTACAAACAATCATAAGTCCTTTAACACCAATTTCCCTTAATGACACTAAGCGGAATACGATTCAGCACTAAACCTCTTTGATAATAAAAGTGCATACAAAAATGCACCCTCACGCAACATTAGCTACTTTCCATTACAACATTATCATCCCAACACATCCTATCCGCCATTATACGGGAGAAAACATAAGTATGAGTAATTGGCACGTAGCCGCGATTCAGTCGAAGAAAAAGAAATCATTGATATTTTTAATATATTTATAATATTATTCTCAAATATGGTAACTAACATTTTATTCATAGTTCTTTGTATTTTTCTATTTTGTTATATACCAACTTACATTTAACTGTCTACTTATTATTTTATTATGATACTAGTTGTTGCCCGCGGCTCCGCCCGCGTATATGTCGGTTATCGCGGCAAATAGTAGCCTATGTGCTATTCTGATGTATAAGCTATATTACTGTAAAGTTTTATCCAAATCCGTTTAGTAGTTTTTGCGTGAAAGAGTAACAAACATCCATCCAAACATCCATCCATCCTTACAAACTTTCGCATTTATAATATTAGTAGGATAAATAATATACGCATATTATATAATGATATGCATTATTACCTGTATTGAAGCAGTTTTATTGAAACAAACTCAAGTGTTCATTATAATAATATTCATATCAAGGACAAAAGGAATCCAAGTGTGTTTAGTTAAATCATAACTCGTAGGTTTATGTGTCAACTTGGATTCGTTTAATGAAGAAGATAGGTTATATCAAGAGGGTTCATATAAAAAAGTGATTTATATGGATTGACTACATAAAATAAGAACACTAATCGATACTATAAATATCGCTTAAATAAATAATTTATCATGAGCCTCTTACGCCATAGTACATGATCTTAAGCCTTTTCCGTTCAATCCCTCATATTATTTTTAATTTATACTGTATACTTTACTTCCTTCTGAAATCGTCCTGCCTTTCGTTTGTGAAATTAATAGTTAGTTTTAAAATCTTTGCGAATATCTCAATATCTCATAGCAAAAGGAAGATAGTTCCCGTTTCTATTATTTTCCCGTATGTTTATGTGAGGATGGAAGGAAATCGTTTATAAATAAACACATTAGTGTGAAAGCCGGATTTGGAGGGCGTTAGTAGTAACAATAGTATTAGGGTAGCATTGCGCAACGCATATTTCGGTACTTACTTTACAGTTTATAGATGTATACCTATGAATATTCGATTAGGTATTGACTCAGCTGGTATCGCCTTTTTATGTGAATAATGTGTGTTTAATTAAGTAAAAGTATACTTATATAACACTACTAAACTAATTTAAGAAACTTCCGGGTTTATGTTTAGAAATGTATCTAATTTAAAAAATTTGGCAATTTTTTGCATGTTATAACAATTAAGCATAATACTCTGATATAACTTTTATCCGGTAAACTATATAAATCTTGAGCATAAGCTCATGTTCAGATGACGAACGCTCAACCTTGGCCTAAGTAAATAGGTATTAAAATTGGTTTAAAAAATATAAATGACTAGCTGTCCCGGCAAACGTCGTTTTGCCATAACTACAAATAAATTAAAAATGAATTAAAAAAACATTGTCCAGCGGACAAAATTGTGATTCTAAACCATTCCCAGATCCCCTTGAACACACATAAAAAAATTTCATCAAAATCGGTCCAGTCGTTTGAGAGTAGTTCAGTGACATACACACTCACAGAAGAATTATATAAAGATAAAGCAAAATTCCCTTGAAAAAAGATTTAAATTCGGCATCTTGTTAAACTTAAGGTATTACTCATCGAAAAGATAGACTTTAATTTAAGAGCATTCATGGTTTTTTTTATCTAAATATGTTTATTAATGTCACGTAATAAGTTAAAACTTTTCTAGCCGAAGTGAATACTTACACGTGGTATAATTATATGATAATTAACATTCTCATGTAGTTGGTATCGTTATGCAATTTAAAACCGCCTGACGATTCGAAAATACTGTATGAAATATAATTGAAGGCTATTTTCAGTAGCGGAGTTTTAAATAGTAAAATCTCAAATCAGAGTAACACAAATGTAATGGGACTATCTCACTACGTTTATATTTCTTAATAGCAAGGAAAAATACTCTAATAAAAATATACTGGCTTCTCGTTAACTTCAGGAAATGATAATGCATTTTCAAATATGTCCGAAAACTCATTCAAATAGCTTGTGACAGTTCCTGGTAGACATAAGCCTAGATTCTCAAAAAAAATATAACTAAATAATAATAAACAAATATTTCGGACATCTAATACTCAACGTCATCTAGTCCCAAACTAGCAAAGCTTGTGTTATGGTACAAGACAACTGGTATAAATACATATTATAATATACTTTTTTTGTAAATAAATACATATTAAACATAGAAAACACCTACACTTCGGAACAAATATTTGTAGATCATACAAACATTTACTCCGACCCGGGAATCGAACCCGAGATCTCAAGCACAACACTCTGCGCCACCGAGGCATTCAATATCATTTCAATAAGAGTAGAGTAGGTATACGTATAATTACACTACTTAACAATATTTCAATTAAGTTTTCATCTTTGATCTTCGGAAATAGAATTAGCATCTATTAAATACACTTCAATAGTGAATGGGTTTAATAACGTTTTCAAAGACTTAAAAGGCTTTATTCTAAAATATCCAAAGGGATCCGTATTGTTTTGTTTTAATTTCCTCTGGTGAATGCTGTTTCAGAAACAAATGTATACTGTTTTATTCGGCGCCACGTTATTTAGTATCTTTTAATTGCGACGGAGTTTTTTTGCCATCATTTTCTTTTTTATGGATGAAATTGAGGAAATATTGTGATGTAAATATTTTTCGTTTGATGTACGTAAATAATATAAAAGGTTTAGTTATTACGTTTAAGAACAATGTTCGGTTAAACCCATTTTTATGTACTAAAGCTAGCCGATAATAATAGACGAAAATTTAAAAAAGGAACATGTGAAAGTAAATATAATTAGTAATAAATGATTAGTAATTAGTAGTGAATGATGAAAATAAAAGAAGAAAATAAATTACAAAGACATTAACTACTTCACATGATCCAATTAGAATAATAAAAAAATATCAACGTACTTCGATGTTATTTTTTTGTTCTTTAATTGACACAGCGAATTAATATCTTAGATGAAACGCCAAGTTATAAAAATAGAAATTTCGGGTTATCTTTAGAATATTTTGGCTAAACACACAGTACAATACAGAAAACAGAAACTGTAATAAAAATAGCTTGTCATTAAGACTTTTGTTTATTTTTTTTAAAGTTATCAACTTCCGCATGAGGAGTATATATTATATGGCGCGGGAGACTTTACAAATATACATAAAACGGACAAAGAACACCCAAGACTCAGAACAACTATTTGTCGATGTTACAACCATGTCGGATTTGAACTCGCAACACTTTAGTAGTAGAAAGCGGCATGGCCACTCGGCCAACCTTACAGTCGAAAATCTTCTTTTCAAGGTATATCAAGATATTAATAAAACCATTCTCAGATAGTAATCTATACTCTTCTGCTTCCCAGCCTTTATTATTCCAAAATTAATTGAGGTTGGCTACTAGTTCAACTGGTTTTACCTGAATATCAGCTTTTACACGGAGCGACTGGCATCGGACCTCCGCAACCCTGACGGTGAACTGAATTCGAAGATTGAACTAGTGATCAGTATATTTGAGGGCACTTACTTCCTAATAACGATTGTCATAGGTGTTCATGACAACCAAGACCCACGACTTAAGCTCGTGTCAGATAGCAATCTATACTAATTATATCAATTCAAAATGCTGTAACTCTGTTTGTCTGTCTGTTACGCTTTCAAGGTTAAAATGCTCAATTGATATGTAAGAAATTTATTATGAAGAGCCTTTGATTGTTGAAGAAGGACAGTATATATTAAGTATTAACTGCGATAGCCGACATGCACGCAGACAAAGAAGCGGGCAATTTAATAAAACAATAATAATGAAAAGAAAAAAATCCAAATGAATATCTATACAAATAAATAAAATTGGAGTGTCTGTTTGTAACATTAAAATAACAGCTTTTTAATCAATGCATATGTATGTATACACGATACATATAACAAAAATGTAGTTTAAAAATTTTTTGTCTGTCTGTCTGTCTGTCTGTCTGTTTGTTCCGGGTAATCTCTGGAACGGCTGGACGGATTTTGACGGGACTTTCACTGGCAGGTAGCTGATGATCCGGGGAGTAACTTAGGCTACTTTTTTTAGACTAACTTTGTCCCGCGGCGTTACTCGCGGTACAACAATAGCCGCGGGTAACACCGCGGAGTTCAGCTAGTTATAAATACGTCTATAAACAAACGGATCATATTTTCATGAATGAGTGTCAAACATGAACAGTTTTTCGTACAAACCTTAACAGAGGACCATGATTGATTGGACTATTAGTATACCAGTGTGTGCATCAATCAGGATGACGACAGGGGTGATTGAAGACTGGACCGACATCAGAATAATTTGTAACCTCATGCCGTTTTATTAGACCAGTGTTTTGTACTTTGTTATATATTGTTTATGGCAATAATGATTTATTTTCCTAAATGGGTTATTAGTTGATGGGTTTTGTTAAATTTTCGGACAATGACCATCAATTTGCTATATCTACTTTAAAAAACTAGATATTTTAAATTGTTACTATATAATAGGCAATTCAGATGTAGTATGTCTGTGGAAGGCAGTATTCTATTAAAGGATCGAAAAAATTTACACTTAGTGACTGACTTTAACTATTGACGTGACAACGTCTTATAAATTGGTTTGCCGGGTGACACTTCAAGAAACTGCGTTACGCTCCGCTCACGTTATGCGCTCACAATGAGAGCGAGTGAGAGGCACGCGTCCCTTCCACTCGGGCATGGTTAGCCCGCCTAAGAGCGAGAGAGACAGACATAAAAAGTGAAAGGCACGCGTCCACTTTACCACTCAAAGTCGTTGTCACGTAAAACTTTCGCCCGTATACCGACTTTACAGGCAACCAATTTTACTTTAACTTTGACGTATGGCCTTCACTCTCTCCTGATAGGAGACCCGAGCCCAGCAGTGGGACATTATGGGTACTTTAAAATATAATATTTTTTAAAAATGGTAACTATGTGAAAGAATGTATATCTGCCTATGTTTTATTGTTAATTTAAAACATTTCTATATATAGATATCTATAGACTAGTATCGCCCCGCAATGTCACTCGACAACAACCGCGAGTAACGCCGCAGGGCGAAGCTAGTCTAAATATGTAACCGAAATTACTCCTTATTACATCAGCTTCCTATCAGTGAAAGTCCCGTTAAAATTGGTCTGGCCGTTCCATTAGCCAAAACTAACAGACAGACAAACAGTATTGTATAACATTGTACAGAAGTAGTACATATAGATTATTCTTGGTATACACAAGAGGCAATAAGTGCTGCATTGAAATATATTAAAATATTGAATATATTATAGCTTTAAAATATATACTCAGAATTGTATTACGAAAAATTATTTTACGCAAATTGTGTAACTTTGAAAGTTATTTTCATCGCTTTATTAGTTTATCACTTTACAGAAACCAATTAGAATACTAATGAAAATTGGGTCTGTTTTTGTCGGTTTCATTAACCCTAACAGTAAAACTATCCAGCAAAGAAGTAATTCGAAACGAAATAGTTTAAGCATTATGTAGTGAAATGCTAAAGATTACAGCGACATTATTTCATATGCTTAGTTCTTTCTATCTGTGCTAGCTTACTAATATTCAAGAAGATTAATTTTCTTTGATAGAAACACTAATAGCAACAAGCCTTGTGTGAGTTATTTGCACTGCTATCGTTTCAAAATTTTCAACTATTGGACTTTAATATTAAACAAATAATATTTTTATTGAAATAATTCTATGACGCAAAAATTACGGATTTAAAATAAACGAACTCAAAACTTGCCAAAACAGCTCAAAAGAAACATCAAACCTTGGACACTAAAATCAAGTACTAAATAAAATGCTAAATGGAAAAGTAGCATGACTACAATATAATATTGCAAAAGAAACTTTCATAATAATAGGTCTCAATTCACTAGTATGCTAGAATATCCACATATACTAATGTTACGAACGTTCCAAATGATATTATAGGACCAAGAATAACTTACTTAAAGACAGCGAAAAAGTTTATAAAAACACAATTACATCATATAAACCAGAGGCCAATAGATGATGTTATAATAGTTAAAAATACTTTTTGGTTAAAAATGGATATAAAGAAAATAGATCAATTCAGAATACGCCTTATAAAAATAAGTAATAGGCAGATCGAAACAAGTCAAATATTATATAATAAACGTGGGAGAGCCACGCTTCGGCATAAATGGGTCGGCTCGACCGGACTGATATAACGGCCTCACGGAAAACCGGTATGAAATAGTGCTTGCGCTGTGTTTCCCCACCTATCCCCTCCTTCCCTATCTCCTCCCAACTATCTACCACACCCCCAAAGGCCGGCAACGCAATTGTGACGCTGCTGGTGTTACAGGTGTCCATGGACGGCGGTAATCGCTTACCATCAGGCGATACGTCTGCTCGTTTGCCCGACTATTCCAAAACAAAAAAACCCCGAAGTACAAGATAAACACTGGCTATAAAATAGGAGTCAAAGCTTTCTATATCTATAAACTGACCAAATATATTGAGCCTATAAAAAAAAATCGCCGGGTTAAATGTGTTCTTTTAACTTCTCTAGTGGGAGATATACGAAAGTTATAACTTTCATTGTTTTTTTTAATAATGAAAAGATTTAAAAAAAGTATATATGTATTTGTATCAGTTGTCTAGTACCCCATAACACAAGCTCTGCTTATCTTGGGACTAGATGGCGTTGTGTGTTTAGATGTCCGAAATATTTATTAATTTATTTTTATTATTTTATTTGCTTCGTAAAAAGCAGTAGTGTCACTTTCATCCATAGAGCTGTATACGTCCATGGGCCACATCCACTTATATTCAGATGACTTATATGTTTATGTCCTAACATTCCATGAAAAAGAATTAAAACATTGGCAAACTAAAAATCATGTGCCTTCATCGGAGAAAAAAGAGGCATTTAATCTCTACACCAAAATAAAACCATTTATCTTAGCAATGAATGGAACATGATATTATCAAGATTCAACTTTTTAAGACTCAGTTCAAAGGGAATATTTTCTTAAAGAAAATAACTGAATAGAAGAAATATTTTCTAAGTAAACTAAATTAATACAGATCCTCTTCCATTTTCCTCAGGCATTACCTTAATCTGTCTTAGGGCCAACAAAAGGGCATAATTTGGTCGAGACTAAGACGGACTTTGGAATAAAAATACAGTTTAGTTTCAGAAGTTTAACTTTGGAACAAATTTTTTGAATTTGGTATTTGGAAAAGGACCGGGCCCTTAATACAAGTTATCTAATTACTTAGCAAGGGCTTTGGTTGCGATACCTGGTTTGACTCGTTAACATCCTAGCATGATCCCAATGTTCAGTTGATTGTTATATTTTGGTTAACATTGTAATTATTTATGAACCAATAAACTATTATTATAATATAAACATATCAAAATATAATGACATAGTTTATGTAGTCGTTTAATTTCATTATTCATCAAAGTTATTTAATCATTACAATTCAACTCCTCTACATAATTATGCATGTACACATTCGCTAATATTAGAACCTGCCAGTTTCGAATGTTTGAATAAACAAACATCCAGCAAACACAAAGATAATAGTGATCAATGAAGATCATTAGCATATTACATAACATGGCTCGGTTGATCTATACTGATATAGCTGAAGAGTTTGTTTGTTTGTTTGTTTGAACACGCTAATCTCAGGAACCGCTGTTACGATTTGAAAAATTATTTCAGTGTTAGAAAGCCCATTTATCGAGGAAGGCTATAGGCTATATATTATTACGCTAAGATCTACAGGAGAGGAGCAACAATAAAGAATGTTACAAAAACGGGGGAAAATTATCATGCTACGGGCAATAGGAGACGCAAAGGAGGTTGCGTGGGTCAACTAGTAGTGTTTCTATAAAAATAATATGTACCTAATATAAATTATAAACTGAAATCGATGTTTATTGTGTCCACAAGGCCTTATACATTTTTAAATACTCGATTGTTGAAGTTCCTACAGAAAAACACTAGTATCTAATCAAGTACAAGCCTCATTGTTTATTTTAAATACATATATTCTGTCCTGATTGAAAACCTTAATTTCTATATAGGGATTAAAGTAGGTAGTTATTTACCTACAAACAAACATATAAAGCATAAGTACAGTTAATTCGAAGTAAAGCTAATCATTAATTTATTAACTGTCCCTGTGGCGTAGTGGTAGCGTATGCGACTACTGTGCTTGAGGTCTCGGGTTCGATTCCCGGGTCGGATCAAATGCTTCTACGATCTGTAAATATTTGTTTGGTTTGTCCGTCTGTCTGTCTGTCTGTCTGTCCGTCTGTCTGTCTGTCTGTCTGTCTGTTTGTTCCGGGTAATCTCTGGAACGGCTGGACCGATTTTGACGGGACTTTCACGCGCAGGTAGCTGATGATCCAGGGAGTAACTTAGGCTACTTTTTTCAGACTAACTTTGCCCCGCGGCGTTACTCGGGGTATAACAATAACCGCGGGTAACACAGCGGGGTTCAACTAGTAATTTCTAAAACCGATGAGGCAGGCAGGAGTTTTTCAGTTAATGCCATTAATTCATTCTAAAATTTTATCAGTAATACTCGAGTGTGGTAATTTTTATTTAAAGATAAATTGTTCTTTTTATTTTGTGGGATTGTATTAAGGGTGTTGAAAGTTTGTAGCTTCAGCGATTTATCAAAAATGAACCGTACCTACTTTTGTTTACGTTTACGTTTACGTTTTGTTACGAAAGTTTTGGTACCTACCAAAACTTTCGCAAGTATACGATAGGTTATTTAAATTAAATGTAAAAAATCTTGTTATATTTGTATGTCATTTGAGAACAGGTAAGTGTTTATATTCGAAATAATGACAAATAATCTACACTTAATATATAAAGCTGAAGAGTTTGTTTGTTTCTTTGAACACGCTAATCTCAGGAATCGCTGGTCCGATTTGGAAAATTCTTTTAGAGTCGGATAGTACATTTATCGAGAAATCGGCGATATATCATCACGCTTAGACCAATAGGAGCGGAGCACCAATAGAGAATGTTTTAAAAACGGGGTAAAATTATCACGGGCAATAGAAGACACAAACGAGGTTGCGTGGGTCAGCTAGTTAATTATAACAATAAAGATCATATATAACATATTAAAACATCACAAATGCAACTTATTTAAAAAAATGATGAAATTAACTCCTTTTACACCTACTCTAAAAAAGGAGATACTAAATTCAACCCTTTTTGGGTGTAATAATAATTTACACCCAAAAAGTTTGCAAAGTGTAAATAATTTATATTTTTTTCTGCCAACACAAAAACGTCACGATGAAGAAGTAATGTGTATGAAATATGGATCGTTTTTTGTTTTTTGAAAGATGGTTCCCATTTCATCTCATCCACGTTTTTTTATTTTTATCATTAATTTCATCAGGTCGAAGACTTAAAGATATGAAGATTTAAGATTTGAAGACTTTAAACACTTGACATTGGCAGAAATTGCTGATCGGAATGATCTGCCTAGTTGCCATTTCATCAAAAGAAGAAAAAGTAATAGTACTCCATGACGTTTTACGCGCAATTTTTTTTTGTCTTTTTTGATACTATTGAAGTATTCCTGTCGTACAGATAATTCAATCAAAACGGACATTTCTTCTGTAGCAGAGATTATGTTATTGCCGACTAATGAACAGTGATTAAATATTATCGAGTAGCGAATACCAAGCCAGCTACATTTACCTGATGTATTGGATAGGGCGTTTGAGGGACTCTTTAGTATAGTTTAGTCTTTGTATAGGTATGGATTTCTAACTGTTGTTTAGGCGTAATGGTATATTAAAAGCCGTCCCGTTTATGCCCCACAGCAAAATAACTTGCCCTAGTTTTTTTAGCGTCTGACCTTAGGGCTCCCACACAAACTACGAATCCACAGTTTTGTGTGGGAGCGCATAACAAATATCTGCTCGCACGAATGCACCGTAAGAACTTCACGCCGCATTGCATTGCATCGCAGTTATGTGAGAGTATAATGTTAGAATGAGGGTATCCGAATAATAAAACGTGCCACAATCTAACAGATCTGTGAGTCGGGCAAGGACGGTATCGATACAAAGCACGCGCTCGCCGAGTGAACAACTCTGCACAAAGACAGTACCAGTGCTAATATAATTGCGGGTCGACCGCTACCCATTTGGTTTTTAGTGCAGAAGCCTGGGACTCTTCTTTTGAGTGCTTAATGTTTTATTCTAAAAAATTATAACAATAATATATTTTTACTGTATTTTCAAACTTTTCATGGTATAGTAGGGCAAAATAATAATAATAACTCATAATAATAAAATTTCTTACATATTCAATGAAATGTGATTTTGGATGTTTTCCTTAAGAGTGGACCTAACTTAAAATAAGCAAAATACTAATTATTCAGTACTTATACGATTAGAACTAAGTATTTAACATATCTTATTATCAAATTACAACTCTTAAACTCATTATTAAGTAAGATCAAATTTTCAAATTACTGATCTGCTTGATCTAGGTAAAACCTGTCTGAATAATGAAAGTGGGGGAGCCATATTTCGGTACATAGTATGGACAGGCTTGACTTGAGTAATACGTCCACAGCCTCACGTTCATAGATGCTAATTAAAAGACACATGTCGAAGACGTCTTTTGACTACAGCTCCCTTTAGAATACTTATGTCCGGTCAATCACTCAAATAAAGAATGTCTTAACAGCGATTGTTTATGGGGCCACAGTATGGCTCTTGCGAGAAGACCTAGACATCAGCACAACTTCCTATATTTCCTCTTCTTGTTATTCTTAGAGTAATTTATTTGAACTATAATTTTGTTCTAAAATTACCATACAAACATATAAAGTTTGTTTAACTAAATTTTGCCGATTTGATTTAACCTGAAAAATGCATCTTCTTGTTCTTAAGGTTAAATCGAAGGTTCTCTTAAGTGAATTACTACGTTTTCTCTAGAGTAAATAAAATTGCTTAAATAAAAACAATTACGGTCTTTTTTTTAATGAGTTGTTGCTCACACCATTACATATGGTGATAACAATGTACAATAAACTTAATTACTTACTTCAAAACGCAATCTCATTTACGAGAAATTAAACGATTTTTACTATTAATATTTACAGTTTAATAGCAGTACACGTTCTTGTTTTATGTAATAACTCTTTTAAAGGAGTGCTAAAAGAATTGATTAATTTTAAAGCAATGAGAATCTTATTACTGTTCCTCAATATTCTCACTTCTTTTAATTTTATGTCATGTAGAGATTTTTATATGGGTATGTTTAATCGTGATGATTATTTAGTGGCACAAGATAATTTATATAAAGAAAAAAGACCGTACACTCGTGTTCAAGCTGAATATGGAAGATTGTTTAAATGTCCGGTAAGAATTTATAAAAATCTATTCGTTACTTAGCGTCATTGCTTGGTTTTGTATACATAAACTGACGTCTATATCTTGAACAGGATAAAAAGTGAGATTTTTAAACTCATTTTCGTTCCCACTATGTAATAGGTGCTACCTTTATTGGCAGCTACTGAGTACTTTAGAAGTTAGGTAGAGACGTAAACTAAATGGTAGTGGGAAAAACGTGGTGTTTCTGATGAAATTTGCAGGAATCTGTCATGCGCGTCAGGGCCGCATACCTTTTTTTGTGTTTGGAATTTGACTTTTTATATGTCAGTATGAAGTCTGAGCATCGTCATTATGGCCAATAACGTTTTTTTTTCTGCATGTTTTCTGCATGTTGATATGGCCACAGTAGTTATTCTATCTTTAAGAAAAAAGTCAACAAAATCTCTGCATACGATTCATATTTGATCTTCGTAAATATGATCACGTCTCTGAATTCCGTCACATTCTCAAGTGGCTTTCGATCCGCTCTCGCCGGAATCCTCACATTTTGTTTAATCCCACAGCCCCCTTCTACCTCTAAGAACGATTCAAGTTCCTTTATGACACATGAAAAGTGTCTAAAGTTATCCGAGGATTTGAGACTGGAGATGCCTCTGCATTCCACAAAGTTTTACGTTCAGTGTTTCACTGTTGAAGCTGTCCGCTTGTGGAATGCACTGCCGATAAAAATTAGGAAAGCGCAAATAATAAGCGAATTCAAGAAAATGGTTCATGAACATTACCTTAATTAAAACAGGCACGATTTAGAGTGTGCTGTGAATATATAACTATTGTGCGACTGCTGATTTTGAGGTCTCGGGTTCGATTCCCGGATCGGACTAAATGTTTGTATGATCTACAAATATTTGTTTCGGAGTTTGGGTGTTTTCTATGTATATTATGCAAGTATTTACGTATGGTACGACAATAACCGCGGGTAATAGCGCGCAGTTCAGCTAGTTAGGACTACACATCATGAGTTGCGGGGCACTTTACAAACATACATGAAACGGGCATAAAGTACACCCAGACTTAGAACTACAATTTGTTATTCACACAATATAACGTTTTCTACAATTTTGTCTGTCTGTCGGTCTGTCTGTCTGTCTGTTTATTCCGGCTAATCTCTGGAAATGCTGCACTGATTTTGACGGGACTTTGATGATATAAGAAATAACTTCAGCTACTTTCTTTAGACTAGCTTCGCCCTGCGGCTTTACCCGCGGTACGACAATAACCGCGAGACCGCGGATAACACCGCGGTGTTATCCGCGGTTCAGCTAGTATTGTATAAAATTCCCAACATCAACCGTTGCTATACAGACACTTTTATCCAGTTTTTTTGTGATTTATGAGCAAAATCCTAGACTCGTAGTCACCATACTCATTGCGACAATGCAATAATGCGGTAACATACACTATGGCCGTCTATTGAGATGCTTCTATATTATTGGGCCTCCGTCATCCATTCATTATCTATTTATTATCTTCACCCGTTTTAAACTTGCCCTAATCATCGGATATTTAATTACAGATAACCTATTTTAGAGTTGTTGATAGACTTGGCATGGGGCCGGGTCCCGTAGTAAAAATATTAAAGGGAGGCCTCCAGAAAAATTACATCTCTGTTCGATTACGGTCTGGTTATAATTTGCCCATATCCGTAAATATATATGTTGGATGCCAGAATAAGGAACCGAGGAGTCCAATCCGACCAACGAAACCTACAAAAGCGACACAACCCACAACAGAAGCAGAAGATGCACAAGGTGAAATCTTTATTTAATTTTAAGCACAAATTATACGATAGAAATGAAAGATAGGATGGATGACAGTGACAGTAAGGATGTCTTTTCTTTCTTCTTTGATGAAATGGCAATCAGCCGGATCTCTCGGATCAGCTATTTCTGCCAATGTCAAGTGTTTATAGTCTTCAAATCATAAGTCTTCAAGTCGTTAAGTCTTCGTCGTGATGAAATTAATGATATAAAATATAAAAAATGTGGATGACATGAAATGGGGACCGTCTTCCGACAAACAAAAAACGATCTCCCAGTAAGGATGTTATCCATATGTGAAAGATAAAATAAAATAACATTTAGGATGTCATCCATAAACTCTTTTTTTAAATGTGTATTGATACGATTCTTTTAAGATATTCTTGTATATTTAAACGTTACATAAACGTACTTATATTTTAACTTATCATACTTATATCACACTCATCGCACTCACAGAACCCTCATAAAAGTGTTATCCTACTTCCTGTTGTGTTTTCGTTTCCTATTTCCTACTATTTCCTACTTCCTACTATATTATAAAGGCGAAAGTTTGCGAGTGTGTATGTTAACTTACTTCTTCACGTGTAAACTACTGAACGGATTTGGATGAAACCTTACAGAAATACCTTAAACATCAGAATAATATATAGGCTACTATTTGCAGCCGACATACACGCGGGCGGAGCCGCGGGCAACAGCTAGTTTTTCATAATACATCAAGAAAAATAACAATATATTTTTTAAATTTAAAGTCCATAGCGTTAGTAAACACTTTCTCTTGTCATCTTATTAGTGGTTTACATAGTTACTATTTATTTTATAGTTTCGTACCCCAAGGGTAAAACGTCTGTTTGTTCGTCTATCACCCGGATGTAACTCATGAACCGTGATAGTTAAACAGTTGAAAATGATGTATTTCTGTTGCCGCTAGGGAGCTCCTAGGGACAGTAAGAGGGCTCTCATACAACAAACGTAACTTTTTTGACGTGTTTTATGAATATAATACTAGAATAATGTGTTTTATTGACTTGTATTATTAAAGGAAGTCTATTTACGATTCTATTTTTAGAATTCGAGGTCATTACTGGAGACCGATAACCTAAACCCCTCCCTCTATCTCCCGTCCCTATTCCCCAAAGGCCGGCAACGCACTTGTGACGCCTCTGGTGTTTGCAGGTGTTAATGGCCGGCGGTAATCACTTACCATCAGGCGATAAGTCTGCTCGTTTGCGCGCCTATTCCATAGAAAAAAATACAAAAAAGTAGTAATTATGATCTCTAAGCAGATATTTCTATTGCTACAGATTCAATAACAAGTGAATCAACAACAGTAGCAGAAGTGGGAACAACAGACTTGGGAGAAGATGCAGAAGCAACAACAGGTGCAAATGAAATAGAAAACTCTGAAAATAAAGCAGATAGTACAACAGCAAATGCAGAAAATAATGATGTTACTGATAGTCCATCTCCCGATCCAAGTAGATTACTTAAAAAAAAAAAGAATGGCCATACTAAACATCTCAACACAAACTTTTAAAACTAAGTAACATGATCATCTCAAAGAAAAAAAAACTTGTGATGTCCACGTCCTCGCCTCTTTATTATACCGTCATCATGAAGTTCAATCATCGATGCATCATAACGTAAACATAACAGCTACTAAAGAGTTTAACTATCCATTTTCTGGTTTGGTGACAGAAACAGTTTCAAAAGATTAATATGGATATGTAACAAGTATTCTTAGATTTGAATTTACTGCTGAAATTTGTTTGAAGCTAATAAAAAAGCATAAAAGAAAATACTACCAATTTCATTTTAAATAGGCATTCCTTTGTTCTACACGTCAATTTTTACTTTATGGAATTTAATTTTACTTTTTTGGTATGCTAACAATTGCATTATTACAAAATAAACTTCGTATTTGTTTTGGAGATAAAATGTAACAGATTAACAGTTCTCAAACTTCTCTCGGGTCTGAACTTTTTCATTACAAGTCTTGGTGCAAGATGACGCCAAATCCGCTTCTGTATTTACAAGTTAGTCGCACTGAACTAAAACTTAGTTTGTACGGACTTGTTCCGAATGACATAAAATTGTACTTTTACTGTCAGATCTTGTTGTAATTTCATTTATTGTTACCAGTTGTAGGATGTTTTTGTTTGTGTTTGTAAGTCGAACACGTTGTGTTGCGATCACCATATTAGGTTGTTGTTTAAAAAGACAGATAGTGTATAATTTAAGGGTTGATATTATATATATATATTATAAATAGTATATACTACTATATTGAATATATATGATATTCGATTTGAACATTAGTTAATTCTAGTATTAACAAAGTCATACATTAAAAAGTAGTTCTAACTAGGAACAACGTGTTCTATCCGAAAACTAGTGTTAATCTATACAAATAAATAAAATTGGAGTGTCTGTTTGTAATATTAAAATAACCGCTTTTTACTAAATGCATATGTATACACGGTACATATACGAAAAATGTAGTTAAAAAAATGTTTGTCTGTCTGTCTGTCTGTTTGTTCCGGGTAATCTCTGGAACGGCTGGACGGATTTTGACGGGACTTTCACTGGCAGGAAGCTGATGATCCGGGGAGTAACTTAGGCTACTTTTTTTCTACTAACTTTTACGCGAGCGTTACTCGCGGTACAACAATAACCGCGGGTAACATCGCGGGGTTCAGCTAGTTGTAACATATACACGGTATAACTACCAAATTATAATTTTTTTATATCTGTATTATCATCTGTTGTAGTCATCGTGGAATTAAATAATCTATACATATAAATAAAATTGGAGTGTCTGTTTGTAATATTAAAATAACCGGTTTTTACTAAATGCATATGTATGTATACACGGTACATATACCAAAATTGTAGTTCAAATTTTTTTGTCTGTCTGTCTGTTTGTTCCCGGTAATCTCTGGAACGGCTGGACGGATTTTGACGGGACTTACACTGGTAGGTGGACATGATTCAGGGAGTAACTTAGGCTACTTTTTTTAGACTAACTTTGTCCTGCGGTACGACTATAATCGCGGGTAACACCGCGGGGTTCAGCTAGTTAATAATAGGGAAGGTAACTTTCCTGCACATACACACGTCTGACCACTAGACACGTGCGTTCCGCTTTGCGGACGCTGCCCTCCCGCTTTGTGGTCGCGTAGGTGTGCAAGGCGCCATAAGAAAGTATGGGTAGTGTCAGCCGCGCGGCGGACGCTCCCGCTTCGCAGTCGCTTTGGTCGCGCAGCTTTGGCCGAATGTTCATATTTCCCATATTAATAATACAAGTACAAAATTATGATTTTTAAAAAATTTAAGTCTTTGTCGAAAATATTCAATTTAAATAAACAATATGTATTTTCTTTTGTAGCATATAGGTACATTTCTCATTTCAACAATGCGGTGCTACTTTAGATATTGTAATAGCTATTGAGAACATAAGAAATGCATAATATTAATGGGATGTTAGTAATATACGTTTGCATATAACATTCTATTCAAAACTCTCCCATGTTATGTGTGTGAATCGTTATCGTATAAAATAAATACAGCTATTGATATAAACAAAGTGATGTTATAAATACAAAGACTAACTTGGTGATGCAATATTAGAGATAAATCTTTCTACGGGGATAGTCATCATGCTGGACGAAGTTATTATTATATTGTTAGTGCTATCGAATATGAACGAAGTAATAACTAAGAAGTACCCTACTAGAAAATCTAAAATTGTATCTGACAATAGCATACGTTTAAGACCAGAAGATGTGAGTAGAATCAGAGCATTCCTGCAAAGTATAGACCAAGACGATGAAGATTCCACACGAATGAAAGAACCAAGTGAATATTGTCGATCATTTCACAATTGCCATGAATGTGTCAAAAGTATGTGGTTCCCCTGTGGTTGGTGTCATGAGACTGGATGTACAGAAAATACAGAGAAAAAATGTCCTTTTAGCATAAAAGACAGGAAAAGATCTAACACAACCGAAAAAAAGAAAGCTTGTCCGCAATTATTACATAATGGACCTCTTTTTGTCCCAGCTGGTGTACGTAAGAATGTTGAGGTCAAAATTTATGTCCCAGATCCAATACTTTATGAAACGGAAATTGTGTGCATTGTCAAACTGAAGAAAAGAATAACTCACCTTAAAGGATTAATTGTGGGTGATCAAGTATATTGCTTTGATATAATGTTACGAATTGACCGTTTACAATTTGGTGACACTGAAACTGGCACTCTTAAAGTTATTTGGGGTGGTGCACAACCGTATTCGAATGAAATCCCACTCATTGTGTACACATGTGAAACATTAGCTGCAGACTGTGACTCTTGTCGAGTGATTCCATCCTCATATGGATGTGGCTGGTGTGATACTACTAAAACTTGTACCATAGCTGACAAATGTGGGTCCGAGTTAATGAAATGGACGTTAAATAGACTGACATGTGAACCTTACGGTAAGATATTGGATTATATCGAACTCTGTAGATATCTTGGTTACTTATGGGTGCTATGCATATGTTCTCGTCTATGTAGTCTTAAATATTATTTGTGTTTACTTTTATGAATACAGTATTTTCATGCCTCTGACCACGTGCTATTATTCATTGTTACAAACAATGTTTTGTTTAGGATTCAAATCTTGACTATTCTCATTCACCTTATTTACAAACACGAACAACTAGAAGTAATAAATAGACTTATCAATAATATTTAGTATGAATTATGTTACCTTGCATGTCTTAAACTAGTCTGCACCTTGTGTTATATCTGGGGAGTTAATTTTATACTGTAAGTACTGTTTTATTAATAGATACCTATTTGTTGTTTAAATTGAAATAATTACATCATTAATATTTTACTTCTATTCTGTTTGGCTTTCAGGAAAACCGTTTTTAACCATATCGAAATGAATAGGCATTCAAAAATGTCCTGTTTTTTAGAATATTGTTTGCTTATATTGATCTGTATAGAATTGACTAATCAATATAAGACAGACGTATCAAGTTTAGACCCAATAGAAAATTATTGTTCTTCGTTTAGTAGCTGTCGAGACTGTAAAGCAGGTGGCCTACAGTGCGATTGGTGCCATGAGATAGGCTGTACGCATTATCCAAGTTTACATTGTCCCCAAAAATTTTTTCTAGATAAAACCTACTTTAAAGACAATAAAGAAAGATTTTGTAACGAAATCATATCCGATAATCCCATATTTATACCTGCCAATCTGAGAAGGTTTATCAAAATGAACTTGAAAATAGATGACTTGACAATATATAAACGAAGTATAATATGCGAAATACACGTAGAAGAAACAATAATAAGAGTCAAAGCTACGATAAGCAATGGCGCCTTATACTGCGATATGGCAATTTTACGAATAAACCGGAGTGTGTCTTTGGGATACATAAGATTGCTTTGGGGAGGAGTTGATCCGTACTCAAATTTAATTTTAATCATAGTATATAGATGTGAATATATGGCCAGTGACTGTGTGGATTGTCAAGTATTGGATAGGGGATTCAATTGCGGATGGTGTCAAGAAAGATCAGTGTGCAGTTTACTTGAAGAATGTCCGAGACAGTATGGGCAATGGATAAACAAAAAGAGTTTATGTGGCAAATATCATATGCAAGTGCCTCACTATAAAACCGAAGATATAGAGATATATAGAACAAAATACGGGATGTGAAAATACCATAACTTACCAACGCTTTTATGTAAAACGTTCTGTTTAACTCATTATAAACAAATTACATTTTAATTCTTAACAAACAAGCATGGTTTTAATGTTATTAATATATGCCAATATTTTTTTTATTGAATAGCGGGTAAACGAGCAGACTGACCTGACGGTAAGCGATTACCGCCGCCCATGAACACCCACAACACCAGAGGCGTCACAAGTGCGTTGTCAGCGTTTTTGGGATGGGGAGCGAATGTTGGTTGAGCGAATGCGGTTGGGATATGAACCGATATCCTCACTCACTCGGCGAAACACAGCGCAAGCGCTATTTCACAACGGTTTTCTGTGAGGCCTCTGGTATCACTCCGATCGAGCCGGCCCATTCATGCAGAAAGCGTAGCTCTCCCACTCTCCAATGATGAATAATCTTACTACATTTCGTAGCTAAATACATTTTACTTCTAGTATCACTTCTTGACGAACTTCTAATGAAGTTCAAAATTGCCCTTTGCAATGATGTTGTTCTGCGTAATTTGCTCTCTTGGTCACCTCTTACGACACCCTTAGGATGAGAAGGGGTGGTGACTCTCTGTATTCTTAATTCGTCACCACACGGACAAATAGCTATAACAATATAATCGTAATTAGAACTATCATTGGTTTCTGTCGTCATTGTGTAAATGTAGCATGTTTTTTTTTCTATTGTTTATAACATACTAGCTGTTGCCTGCGGCTCCACCCGCGTGTATGTCGGTTATCGCGGCAAATAGTAGCCTATGTGTTATTCTGATGTATAAGCTATATTATTGTAAAGTTTTATTCAAATCTGTTCCGAATATTTTTCGTTAAAAATTAACAAACATCCATCCATACTTACAAACTTTCGCGTTTAGAATAACAGTAGAATAATAGTGACAAAGCTACTTCGATCGGTATGTCCGCACGTATGTATATTTCTCTTAGGCTCTAACTATTCTTGTTTCTTAACAAACACAACATCTAAAGGGTCATTAAATAATACCTTGGGGTATTACTCAACTGACCTTCAACTTATACCCTTTTCCCATAAAACTCCAATACGAACAACATTAATTCTTCCACAAATGCAATAATTCTTCTGAAACTTTCTAATTTATACAATCCCATCGTAAATCTAGTCAAGCTTTGTCTGGAAAATTTAAAATATTGTCTTTAGTGCCGCCCGGAGTATTCTTTTAAGAAAGTTATCGATTGAATTCGAAGGTTTAAATTTCGTTTAAAGTTTTCGGGTAGATTCCATTACTTTAAAATTTACGGGGCAATGGCACCGTAAATTGTAAACAATGGTTTACATTTTTTTATAAAAAAAGTTTTTGTACACATTGTATTTTCAAATGAATAATATTAATAGCTATAGTTTTAGATCTAGAAGGTAAGTAACACTTGAGTTCTTTCTTTCCGCCGTCCATGAACGTCTGCAACTCGACAGTCGTTATCAACAGCCATTTTTGTTTGACCTGATAACGAGGATATAGTTAAGAATCTCTTTACTATCGAGACTAAGTTAGTTCCTATTGCTTTTTTTTTATTTTTTCATACAAATTTATACAATACCAACAAAGTATAAAAAATTACAGAAATAAACTACATATAAAACTACATTTGGTATAAGAAAAGGCGGTCTTATCGCACAGGGCAATCTCTTTCAGGCAACCTTTGTACGGATATTGTGTAATTAGATTTTAGGTAGTCTAAGGTGTACCTAAGTTTAAAATAATCTAAGTTATAATGAATACAAACACTTAATTCATACACTTAATACATGTATCTACAGTAAACACATTAATACATATGAATATATTACATACATACAAACGTGGTTAAATACATATTATATAAATATACACATAAATATCTTAAATACGCATAGTACGTACCACACACCATCAATGACCAAGATTCCCCCAGTAGCCTTTACATTGTCAAGTAGTAATCTGTGACTAAACCTGCTTCTTGAATACTTGCAGATATTTAGCTTGTCTAATTGCCTCGGGCAAATTGGTCCGTAGTCTAACAACTTGCACTGAGAATGACTTATTAGCGAATTGTGTGGAATGGCTGGGCATTTTCAGTTTCATATTCTCCGATAATCTTAAGAGCCTGCAATGTAAGCTGTGTAGGAATTCAAAACGTTGTTTGAGACAGGGTTTATTTATTATTTAATTCATCATGCGCTTTTTGTGCTATGGCAAACTTAATGCTGACGGCATCCTCTACCAATTAACCATTGGGCGATGCATTTTGACCAAGTAACAAATCAAATGCACATGATGTATATAAAATCATACACACTAGAAATAATACACATTGTACAATCAATCATCAAACAATTAAATACATATAAACTTACATACGCAAATAAGTATATAAAAAAAAAATTTCTAGACAACTAACACACAACATCATCTAGCCCCAAGCTAAACAGAGCTTGTGTTATGGGGACTAGATAACTGATATAAATACATATAACCTTATTTAGGAAATAGATACATATTATACATAGAAAATACCGAAACTCCGAAGTAAATATTTGCAGATCATACAAAAACAAACCCAGAAATCGAAACCAAGACTTCAAGCACGGCAGTCGCATACGCTACCACTATGCCACCGAGGCAGTTGATATTAGATGACAATAAAAATAGTAGATGACAAATTATGTAAATGTTGATTCTCCCAGTTGTGGAAAATATATTTAATCAAACATGTTTTTTAAATTTCTGCAGCTGTATGAGTCAGTTTATATGTAGCACTTGCTTCTACCCATAGCTCCGACTGCGTGAATATCGACTATAGCGGTAAAAAGTAGCCTATGAAGACTCAATGTATCGTCATGCAAAATTTCATTAAAATCGGTGCAGCGACTTAACCGTGATAACATAAAAGACAGTTAAACAGAGTTACTTCTGTAATATTAGTATAGATGTGCTTTCTTCCTGTATAATATTTACATTCTATAGTCTATCAGATTGGGTATACATACTATAAATTCTTAAACTGAACTAACTGTCTAGCTACTTACTCATCATTATAGATTAAGAACCTGATTAGCGGATTACACGAAATTAATTATGACTCTCGCGTTTGTCTTGCGTAATGTAAATTCTAAGCGACATAGTCTTCATAATTGTGGCTAAGCTCCTTAAATAAAGATAAAAAAACGTAAATTCTGTCAATTAACTCAATGTCCTTTGGGAATCGCACTCCTTTTTTCCATACCCTATATCTCTTTTCTGTTTCTTTTTTTAAAGAACATTGATTGAAAAATAGAAAGAAACTATACCTATCGATAAACTATATACTTGTTAAACATATACATTATTATTTTATTTTTTCCAACTATCGTTAATACCCAATCAGGTAATGGTAAAGTTAAGGAAATGAGGAAACCAATGCACGGAAATTCTTTTTACAGATAAGGATGGTAATGCATAGTTTCAAAACCATCCCACTTTTTCCTTTCCTCTACAGGACAACACGTACTAGCCTTGAAAGTCACCGTTTTAGAGTGATACAGATACGCACTCGAATAAAACGGTTCGGCTCTTCCTCTCCTCTTCCTTCATGTACTGAACATTGAAAACCTGAAACTCAATGCCGGCGCACGTGTTTCCCTCCCGCTATGTTTCCAGGTCTTTTAAACGGGGCGTGAAAAAACATCTCACAAGGCCGTTAAAGTGTAGGTCGCTATGCTGTATTGTCTATATTGGCCGTAAATATGTATGCCCTTACTCTTGGATCCTGCTCTTGCTTTCCATCAGGTAGAGTAGAGTCATTTTGTCACACTTCAATAAAACAAGAAGAGAACACTGCATACCCTCGCTGTAATCCGGTAGTTAGGCCACACTAATCATAATTATTATAAATTCTATATATCTACATTCTTATATTTTCAATAAATTATTTCAGTTCTGATAACGTCATCTTGGGGCAAAGCGCGTCGAAGATTATATTATTTATAAAAAATAAGAAGTATGACAGGAAATATCGAAATTCTCATTTTGATTTTCGTTTTCGCAATTCGCTCAGAAAATACCACAGCAAATGAAATACCATCAAAATCACAATGCTGATAGTTCTAACATCGATAATCACAGATATTTACTTTAGTTATATTGTTACATAGTTGCAGAAAAAATAAATTTTATTAAAAGTTTTGATAAATTTTGTATTTTTCTTTGCTTTTTTTTCAATCTTGACTGGTCGTCAGCTTGCATTACGATGACTGTTAAGTAAACGAGATTTAAATGAAATATTATGAGTGTTAACATTTTTACTACTTTCTCATTTTCCTGCCCTTTATTATTCCCAAGATTAATTGGGATTTGCTAGTTCTACCGGTTTTACCTGAATATCAGTTTTTCCACGGAACTAAATTCGAAGGTTCAACTAGTTATCAATATATCTGAGGGCACTGACTTCCCAATAACGATTGTCATAGGTATTCATGACAACCGGGTACAACGGCTCATCGTGTTCTTCGAGGCACGGGCAGGAAACACCGCCATATATATACTCCCGGCTGCAGTTAAGAATTTTTTGTAAGAAAAACCCAACAGCAGACCGACCCGGGAATCGAACCCGAGACCTCTTGACCGGCAGTCTCTTACGCTAGCTTCTGGACCAACGAGACAGTTTTTTACTACATGAGTAATTAATGTATAAATTTTTAAGCTATTGATTAAACATTATGGAATTACAAATTTGAGTTCAGCGTTAGTACTATTAGTTTTTCTGTGGTTTCAGGTGTGAAGGTAGCCAATTTTTAAATATATATACAACAATATATATTTGCGAATGGTATCTTATTTAGCGAGCAAACTGCTTCAGAACAAGTCTCTCATAATACAATATTTCAATTTAAGAAAAATAAATCCCAACTTTCATTATTGTACTTGAGAACGTTTTCATTATTGTACAATTTAAGTCATTGAGTTCAAAAATATCTACATCACAAATAAGAACACCATGTGTAACAAATAAACCCAAAGGTATCTTATATTAAACCTTTTAGCATAATGAGAACATAACAAGAATATTCGTAGGCCCAACACTTTTCTATCTGGTCGAAACAAAATCTAGTAAAGCAGGAAAATTGAACAGATGCTACAGATTCGAGTGCCTTCACCAGGTTACATTATATTGGGATAAGAAAAGAGGACATTATAGTAAGACATAGATGCGGCTTTTTAAAAAAATGCACAAAACATAATATTTCAACTAAAAGTTTGATAGGCAGTATTTACTCCAACCTACACTTAAAAAAAAACAATCCAAAATGTCGGCGTCATGCGAACAGTCATAACTTACTAACTACGCAGTAAATTTAGTTTTTTGGTGCTACTTTTTGAAAGTTATATTGCAGTATTATTTGTTCATCTATTGAAAGTATCTAGCCGGAAAACTCGTAGAATTATATGTGGCATTAAATCGGACTATTAAGGACTAAGGACCATTAAGGAAGTATATTACTGTCTATTATTTTCAAACTCTAAAGAATAATTTATTTTTCATTCCCCCATCTTGGAAAGAGTATTTTCGCTCTTTGATATCTGAGTTCAAAAACCGTTTTTATCCGCTAGAGGATAAAGTAAATTGAATTTAGAACATCGTGTGCACTAAGTTTGTGAATTCAAAACATCATTAAACCCATTTACTTTTACCTTCATGGTGCTAAATTTATCATACAATCTTTTTTAATTTGTTAAAAACTCAGACTCGGAATCTTCTTGGTGTACTTTTTTTAATTTTCTTTGCCCGCGTAATTTTCTTCTTAAGTAACTGTAGCAACGTTACTTTTAATCTTACTTATTTTATCTATAAATGTATACAAATAAATTTAATTGGAATTTGTAATATTAAAATAACCGCTTTTTACTAAATGCATATGTATGTATACACGGTACATACAATTTTTTTTTTACAATTTCTTTAAATGGTCTGTCTGTCTGTCAGTCGGTCTGTCTGCCAATCGATCTGTCTGTCTTTCTGTTTGTTCCGGGTAATCTCTGGAACAGCTGGACTGATTTTGACGATACTAACTTTGGCTACTTTTTTTTAGACCGCCAGCTTTGTCCCGTGGTGTTACCCGCGGTACGACCGATAATAACCGCGAGTAACATCGCGAGATTCCAATAGTATCTAAGCATTTTTAAATAATAATTTAAAAGTCAACCTGTAATACTTACCTATCATAATGTAACACCTAATAAATATTATACCTAAACTGAAATAAAAGTATCTCGTGATTGTAAATGCTTTTTTAGCGTTTAGATATTTGCTCGCTGAGGTGGGATGAAAAGTTACGTGTTGCACTCGTGTGCAAAGATTTTTCACCTTGTGCTCTTTTGATTCCCTCGCAAACACTCAGGATTCTAATTTTCGATTTTTTTAATTTCCATTTTGAAATCCTTCGTTTGCTCGGTCATCAAAAATGAGCACGCGGTTAAAAAGCAATTTTGCGCTCTTGTATAACAAATAACTATTGCCGGATTGAAGACAACTAGACCTATGACATTTTTTGTGTCCAAATTTGTTTTTACGAGTTGCTTGTTAATCAATTTACGTAAAAGGCGTAGCAAACAAACTCATTTTTGCATATATTCGGTATAATCAACATAATTTACTTAACTAACCTGGTTGAATAATGTAACCCTATATGCGTCTAGTCGTAAACATAAGATATTACGAAGAATACAACAAAATAATACAAATATTAAATGTACCACCTTCGTTTTTTCATAGTTCTTGTACTATCGAATACGCGGCATAAACATCTGGACATTGATTTTCACAAATTGGTTCAGTGAGTGTATTGCGTTGTAAAAATCCTTAGCACTAAGCAGATAGGCACAGATTATTCGTATTCTACGAATAATCTCAGGGCACAAATAATTTCATTCAATGAAATGTTATAATTAAGACTGAAATGGTACTAAATAACTGAAGATGACTTCTCATCGCCGTCCATGCTCTTAATAAAAAAAGCGTATGAGATCTGTAAAGTCCCACATGCTTTATTCCTAGTGCGATCTTTAAAAAAAAACCTATAAATAAGTTCTTTTTGTCCTTGGTATCGATAGTCAATGACTGCCTCGATGGTGCATTGCTAACGTATTATGTTGTGCTGAGGTTGAGGGTTGGATTACCGGGTCGGACCAAATGTTTATTTTAATATGATCTACAAATATATTTTTCAAAGTTCGGGTGTTTTCAATAAATAGTTGAGTTTTCAAGGTAGTAGAGCCACGCTGATTTCAGCACAAACGGGCCGGCTCGACCGGGGCGGTACTACCCTCGCACGGAAAATCAACGTAAAATGACAGCGATGATGCTGTCGTGTTTCGTTGATGAGTGCGAGACCGGAGGCCCAATGATGCAGAAACACCACTAGCCCGCCATGTTACATTGTTGCATTGTCTGCATTCGTATTATGGTGACCACCACTCTTGGATTCTGCTTATGTTTTCCGTCAGGCAGAGTAGAGTCATTTTGGCAGAACCAAACATTAAAAAAAAAAAAAAAATGTTCTGTCAGTAGCTCTGTTTAGTTTGAAACTAGATGGCGTTGTGTGTCAAATGTCCGAAATATTTACTTACCAACAGGTAACGCGTCTGTTCATTTACACAACAAAGAACTATTGAAAGTCATTATTTAATTTTTCATTGTTGTTGTTGTTTCTTATTTTGTCCGGAGATTAAAATCAGAAATATTGTCACCCACTATGAATAAAATAATTAAATTCATTCATAGTTTCCTTCCCACTTTCTTACAATATTTCATTTAAGCATGAACGGACCTTCTCGACCGGGGCGATACTGTCCTCGCAATATCAACCTAAAATGACAGCTTTGTGCTTACGTGTTTCGTTGGTAAGTACGAGACTGAAGGCTTAGTGATCATCATCTTCCTACCCTTTTCCCAATACAGAAGAATGTTTATTAATGATATGAGGCAGAAGCATCTCGGTGGCGCAGTGGTAGCGTACGCGACTGCTGTTCTTGAGGTCTCGGGTTCGATTCCCGGGTCGGACCAAATGTTTGTATGATCTGCAAATATTTGTTTCGGAGTTTGGGTGTTTCTATGTATAATATGTATGTATTTACAAAAAAAAAAGTATATAAGTATTCATATCAGTTGTCTAGTACCCATAATACAAGCTCTGCTTAGTTTGGGACTAGATGGCGTTGTGTGTTAGATGTCCCAAATATTTATTTATTTATTATTATTATCTCAATAGGCCGCCATGTTGTGAGTCACCATGCTGCATTGTTACATTGTCTGCATTCGCAATGAGCATGGTGACGACCACCCTTGAATTCTGCTTATGCTTTCCATCAGGCAGACCCATACATAGAAAACACACACAATCAGCAGGTACAGTCTATTTAAACAACATGCTCCAACAGTGTAAAGTTTTCAACAAACATTTGAAATCCTTGGATAAAAACTCGCTTTGTAAGAATTGCCAAAAAAGTTAATGATTAGTCTCAGTGCGAGCATAAAAATAGAGTTTGAAATAGATTCGCAGTACACAGAACATTTTCATTATTTATGTAACCTTTTCACACAGCTTTGGTAACAAACAAGCATATGAGTTACGTGGTATTTGATGTATTAACAATTATAAATAAATTACAACAATATTGTGTTGACTCTTTAAAAGTCTAAGTCTAAGTCTAAGAATAAGAATTATTAAGAGTTTTATAGTGAGTTTTATCCTCAATACCGGAGGCCCATACCCAACCCCTCCATACATCCTTTTCCCATCCCCCAATCATCGCTTGACATCGAGTGATACGTCTGATGAAAACATGAAAATATAAAATATAATATAAAATATGAAAACTCTCGCATTATGATTGGGGTTTGAACCCACAACTCTCATTGCTGTAGAAAGCGATTATTTTTAAACTACTAGGCAAATACACAAATATTTATTACTTGAGAGCATACATACAAACGGTAATCATATGATATTTTTTTCAACTGCTACCCTCGCTGACAAAATTGCTACCATAGACGGAAATTATAATACAAAGATATAAGATTTCAATGCTCTTCTTCTTAAGAGAAACTTTCTACTGCATGGTAACTTACATTGAATCTCACATTAATATTCTCATATTAGTGACTTGAGTTTCACATTAATATTATATTATGCATAAAAGATTGAAATGTTATCGAAATCTATTATATTCACTGTTGAAGGATTTTTAAAACATTTTTATTGGGGTATGTAGGTAAACAAGTAAGTAAAATTGCAGGGAAAATATTTTGTGGCTGCCTGAACAGACGTCGTTCTGTAAACCTTCCGTGAACCCGCACATTTTTTCTTTTTTTTTTTAAACCTCCCGAGGATCTTATAAAAAATATCAAATAAAAATAAATATAAAATTAAATATAAAAATAATAAATAACGAAACGTCGCCCGTGAACCCTAAGGCCATGTTCAAATGACGAGCTCTCACGTGAAGTTGTTACATGTAGATTTTAATGCGCGTTTTGCCAACGCGCGTGTACAACTACACGTAAAAAAAAGAAATTACATGTAGTTGTAAACGGGCGTTAGCAAAACGCGCGTTGAGCGCTCGTCATCTGAACATGGGTTTAAATAATAATAATAATAATAATATCTTTATTGTACACCAGAAGATTATAAAAAGAACTTAAAACTAGGTATGTAGGTACAAGTGGCGGCCTTATTGCTCGAAGGCAATCTCTTACAGGCAACCATGGGATGGAGAAGTAAGATTAGGAGAATGTACTGGGTAGTTTCTAGTGTGTTGAAAGAGAGATTAGAAAGGAAAAAATATAGTGGTATGATGTATCATTTAAAGTGAATAGTAATACATAGTTGGGATCATAATAAATGCAAGATAATACAAACTAGGTGTGAGATAAATTTACAAAATAGATTATAGACTAAGTGACAGATATTGTGACCTAATTAACTAAAGTTTAAAGGAAAAGAAATAAAAAAAATTAATAAAAAAAAAAAAAATATTACAGAACATTGGTGTCTCCCAGGTAGAATTCCTTTACCAGTTTCTTAAATGCAGTCAGTGTTTGTGCACGTCTTATAGCGACTGGTAGGGCGTTCCACAACCGAACTGCTTGGACAGAGAAGGAGTGGTCGAGAAATTTGGTAGAATGGCCAGGCATTTTCAGCTTTAAGTTCTCTGACGATCTCAGAAACTTCAAATGTGTGTCGTGCAAGAAAGTAAATCGCAATTTAAGGTAACTTGGGGTAAAAGGATTAAAAAGAATGTTATATAGGAGAAAAAGTATGTGTGCATTCCGGCGAAGGCGGATGGGCAACCATTTAAGCTTTTTACGATAGTCTGAGACATGATCATATTTCCGTAATCCGAATATGAATCTTATGCAGAGGTTTTGGAGTCTCTCAAGCTTATTTAATTGGTCTTCAGAAAGATCTAAATAACTGGCATCAGCATAATCAAGGATGGGAAAAAGAAGGGATTGTGTAAGAGCAATCTTGGTAGAGGTAGGTAGAAAGTTGCGTAGTCTACGCAAAGCTCCTGCAGCGCCAAACATTTTGCGACTGAGCTCTTGCAGCTGTGGACCCCAGGAGAAGTTTGTGTCGATATAGATCCCCAGGTTCTTTACCTTTTCGCTAAACGGGATAAGTGTGCCGTCGCAAGAGACTTGAGGCAGTGAAGTCCAATCAATTTTGGAAATCATTCTCGAACTTCCAATAACAATAACCTGTGTCTTGTTGTTTAAACCACAAGACATAAATGAGTTAGCTAAAAACTGCCATGGTGGCACAGTGGTAGCGTATGCGACTCGAGGTCTCGAGTTCGTTTCCCGGTTTAGACCAAATATTTGTATGTTCTGCAAATATTTGATTCGGAGTTTGGGTATATGTATCTATATATTTACAAAAAAAGTAGGGTATTAGTATTCTATCATTCAATCCAGCAGTCATAGTACATACTCTGCTTAGTTCGAAGCTAAATGGCGTTTCGTCTCAGATGTATTGAATAATTGGCTCAACAACTTTTTTTGTGAGGCCATGGCCGAGACACAGTCACTCCACACCGGTTACACTCAGTCAATAAGAAAAAAAGAATGTAATACATTATATATATGTGATGTGTATCAACTGAAAATATATGTTGCACAAACACAAAGTTTAAAACAAGACGTATATCAGTTTAAGAAGCTTACAAGACTTACGGTGCGATTGGCCCACGGGATGGCAGGTAACAAGAAAAGTGGATCAGCGCGGATTACTTTAAAACACTCTTTGCCACTCGTTCCTTATGTTTACCGTATGCTTCGTACAAGATTATGGTTTTGAGCTCAATGTACTTTATTTAGAATTCTAGTGTTTTCTACCTGGATGCTTTGGTATACCTACATCATTCAATGTGTTCGGTGGTAAAGTAAGTTAATATCATACATTTAAAGTATTAATGGTTTGGACGAGATTAGTTTGCCGCATCAATGATTTAATTTCATGATTGAAAAAATCCTGTATTGCAATTATCAAGATACAGTCAGAATAAATAGTATTTAATAGATTAGTTTTGTTCAAATTTATAAAAATAATAAATATTTATAATATGTTGTACTGTATTAGACTATAATGATAAATAAATGAAAATTTCGGACATCAAACACACAACGCCATCTAGTCCCAAGCTAAGTTGAGCTTGTTTTATGAGTACTAGACAACTGATATAAATACATATATACTTTTTTTGTAAATACCTACATATTATATATAGAAAACACCCAAACTCCTTTTTGCAGATCATACAAACATTTGGTCTGACCCGGATATCGTACCCGAGTACCCTCTTTGTTTATAAACCTCTGTTAAATTCACAAAAACTTCTATGATTTTAGTTTTTCTGATCATTTAGAAAAATATTTATGTCAAGAAAAAATATAAAAACAAAGCTATAGTCTAATTTGGTGATATTGCGTACTCTGAGCAATCCAATTTCGTCAAACTAAAATTGATGAAATCCTTGGAACTGTCTCTTTCTATAATTTAGAAATGTCAAGTATTATAATATCCATGGCATAAAAGAAGATTTCAATAATCCGTATCCCAATTTCATTCATTGTCATTTATTGTAATACTTCAACAAAATTTTATATTCCAATCGTAATTCTTTTTTGTAGATAATCTATAATACTTTTCGAGGGTGACACTGATCCCTGCCAAATAGCTCGTAAATCTGTCGACCAATAAAATTTTTGTTACACCCTCGTTCTAGGTGCTTGACTGCACCTGTCACTGTTATATCTGTCTCACTCGCACGTAAATTTTGTTACATAAAGCTTTATACAGACTAATCTAATTTAATTATCATTTTTCACAAAACCTAGAGGATTCAAATTAATTTGTTGGTGTTGCCATTTAACTTACTGCTTAGTGCTCCTAAACTACTTTTAGGCAAACATAGTGTAGGACGTCCTGCGACACGATGAACCGACGACTTCAAGAAAATGGCTGGCAGTGGGTGGATGCGGACTGCCCAAGACCGGGATAGTTGGCGCTCTTTGGGGGACGCCTTCGTTCAGCAGTTGACGGCACTGTTCAGGTGATGACCAATTCGTTTCATCACATAAATATTGTTTTCGAAAACACTTTTGAAGTGTTTTCAAGTAGTACTTGGATTCCAGTATGTTTTCCATCAGGTAGAGTACAGTCGCTTTAGCAGGCTCCTTACATTCATTAAATAATAATTATAATGTTTGTAAGTTGTTGCACTATCATAGATTTAGTTTAAATGAAAACATAAAAAGTTTTCATGTAAATTATCTTGAGATCACCTCTTGAGATCATGATGGCTAAAACTAGGAAAAGTTTCTTGTCTTTCACTTGTTGCGGAAACATTTTCTACACATTCTATCAGATCTACCTTGATATTAGTATGTATGTATGTATGCATGTGCATGTATTTAAATATGTATTTATTATATGTATTAATATAATTATTACTTATGGTTAAATGATTTCTTATTGAGATATCAACTTAATTAGTTTTGTGCATCTACCTTTTATAGCTCTGCATCAACCTAAAGTCGACTGGTAGAAAATGCCTACGGCATTAAGTCCACCTTTGTCACTTTTAATGTGCATAAAGTATAAATAAAAAAAAATAAAAAAAGTATATTTCCCTAACAAAACTTGATTTAAAAGTTGTATCAGATCAGGAAATAAATTAGGAGCACTAATAATAAACTACAAATTACCACGAATGTTGTACATATATGCATTAGTAGTTAGATAAAACTCCTATCTCTGAAGTGTATTAGATACATGGTTTCACACGGCGGCTCGCAAGTATGAAAGTGACAGGTAAGAAAGGCAAATGTTGGTCAAATTTCGAAATTTACAATTCATCACTTGTTACCATCATAGGACCTATGACTTAAGAACTTCAGGCAGGCTACATTATTAAAGGTATTTCAAAAACCTTTTTGCTTCCTGAAATAATAATAAGAAAAGGATACACACAACGCCATCTAGCTTCAAACCAAGCAGAGCTTGTACTATGACAGCTAGATTGACTGATAGAATACTCCTATATTTATTTATTTCATAAATACATACTTAATTACACAACAGATACCTAAATTCCGAAAGAATCCAGCCCGAGACCTCATGCACAGCACTAACGATGCAGGCAAGTCAAATTAAAACATATGAAAGCATAAAAGGTTCTTAATATTGTATTAGTAACTAAAGTAAAGATAAAATGATCCTATTTGTTTGGTTGTGATCTAAGAGGGAATCTGATTAATATTTTTATGTTAAATAATTTTAATACAAATATATATTGAAAATCATTTTTAAAGTGGTGTTGTCTGCTCAGATGGAGTATTGATTTAAACGGTCTCTTCTTCCTACTACGTCGAGCACTGTGGGTATTCTGACAAGTAACAACACTAAAGAGTACACACATAAATATGATCCACACAATTGTTCTGATTCTAGGTTTTTTATGAGCCTAGTTCATGAAAGTCTGTAAAGTTCATCGCTGCAATTACGTCTTCTAAGTGTAGGAGTTGTCTTTAAAAAGAAACGAATTTAGTAAATGGCAGGACAGTTTACTACCAAGTGCCAGATATGCTCTAAGCGCCATGGCCGTCTACTTACTTAATTTTATTACGTCATTTAGACTGTAAGTTACATTACATTTTTCGATTCAATTTAGTTCAGAGACAGACATTCGGTTTTTATGGAAATGCCAATTTTATTCGTCGTAAACGCTGCGAATGTTTCTAGAGCTTGCGCCGTAAATTATCAGGTATATATACGGCAGCTTATTGTTAATGTACATTGTAATTATTGTGAGAGATTAAGCTCTTAATTTACTGTGATGATAAATGAAAATTCCACGTTCTCTTGTCACAGTTCAGGTAGAGAAAATACTCTAGAACTGAGTTCCCTGACAAAATGGCTATTAAAAGTTTTAGATTTCTCTTTGTTGAAGAATTTGCAAGTCATGATTATTTGTTCTGCAAAGTTCCTACTGGAACAAACAATAATGAACGAGAGGTATCACCGGTAGATACAACTTAGATAGGGTTAGTATTCTATAATTAGAAATTCATTCGGTTTAGACTTTTGTCAGCACAATCGATGGTGGCCTAAGCTGGATGGATGGTGGTAGTGAAAAAGCATCTTAATAGGCTGGCATAGTGTAGGTCACGACCGTGCTGCATTATTTGGATTTGCAACGAGTATGGTGCCCTCCACTTTTGAATTCTATTCACGCTTTTTATTAGGCAGAGTCATTTTGGCAGGCTTCTGTAAAAAAAATAGGCAGACATCTTTAGTTTAAAGTGTTTATTGTGTCAGGCTGCCTTAAAGTAATGTATAAAAATCAAGTCATGTTTACTTGCGGTTAGCTTAATGTATACTTAAAGAATAATGCACAAATAGCATTTTATTTTATTATGAAGTGAAACTTAAAGTCCTCTTGGATTCTCTACTACAAAGTATCTAAAGCAAAATTTGCAAGGGTAAAAGTTTATAACAATATTCTGACGTCAGATCATCTGTCGTCCACGAGTGGCAAACAGCTTGGTACCCTCATTTTAGTTTTAGTAGATACTTCGGCCAGTCATAAGCTGCAGACTTACTACTTTTTTTCTGACCTAGCTTCCAACTTCTAAACTGAAATGGAAATGATGTAGGTGCTTATTTACACACTGTTTAGGATATGGATGACATCTACCCAGAATTTGGAATATAAAACGGATTAAAAAGGTTTAAAATTTTATCTATTTCTTTTTAATTCAATAGTGTAAGAAAAACTGTCATTCCAATTTGAACTTGAGTGATCATCGAAACAGTTTTTTGATTTTAAAAGTAGCTGGTATAACTTTACGTATTTCTTGGAACAAGAAATAAGAACCCACTCTCACTTTGGACTATTGTCTCCAGCGACAGGCTTTCACCGCCAATAGTTGTAGTTAACATAACAGTAGAATGCAAGGTACAGATACATAGACTTTGACATACGGCATGACGTTTTGGATCTAGGACTTCACAATACATACTCGTATACTTTATGAGACTTGTAGGTACAATGTTGGTACCTATATCAGCCTATAGTAAAGCTGCACCATTATCAAAACTACAATTGTCACCTACTCTATTATCATGTCTACCATGAATATTGTCTATTTCTGTTTCAGTTTAGCATATAACAACAAAGACAACCGGAGAACTCTTCTAGTACTTAAACCTTACATACTGTATAATAATAAAATAATTCATCTTTCAATTTATATTTTCTTTCATCACAATAACAATTACAAAGATTTGGTTTTTAGTTTAGATAAAATTACAATTTATTCGTCGGTGAAATGAAATATTAACATCCACTTTTAATCAAATTAATAATAAAAGCATGTTTTTGATGGCATGTCAACAAATTATATTGTTTACGACGCAGATATTACAAACTGGAGATTATATTAAGTACCTACTCACCGCAAAGTACACTGCCACGCACCATAAATTGGCCTCTCGAATATTAAGTGTACGTCACAAATTTGTACACAAAATAAGTAATTTAATAAAATTCACCTACCGTTGGTTTTCACTTTCTGGATATACTAATACTATTATCATATGAAGCCAGGTGGTATAGAATAAGACCTTTGGGAGCATCGCATTTCGGAGGCTAACTGGTTTGATAGTTGTTCTAACCAATTTGTTAGACATTTTAGGAAATTTTCAAAGTGGTTTTCTGACCGTCAACTGCTTCCATAGTTATTTCAAGTCCTATAAATGAAGTGAGAAAAATTAATTGATACCCTTGGAATAGTCATGTTAGAGATATTTTTGCAGTATCATTGTATTGAACATTATTTACCCTTACACATAAAATATTTTTCCAGAAATAGCATTAAGGTATAATGCACGTATTCATTGTCTAATACAAAAACTCTCTCGAACAAAAAACAAAAACATAATATGACTTCAATAAATATTGGCCTCAACAATATTCAGATAATCAAACGTTAGGTAGGGGATCTTACATAAGAGAGCAATTATTATTTTATTAATTTCACAAAGAGCCGTCGCGTCAGTCGGGGCTACAAGGGAAAACGATCCCTAATATGCGTTTAAGACATTGAAGTAGTTAATTGCGAACGTCTAGAGGACGGCGTTCAACTTAATATAGATATCTCGTTTATTTTTAATAAAAATACACTGTTGTTTAATTTTTCATTTTAGTAAAGTGTATTCGAAGTCTGGATATTAGCTTATGCTCCCGTATGTAGACATACATGCTGTTCAAATATGTGTTATGATAAGAAAAGAGAGTTGAAGTACATAGCTCCTTATAAAAACAAAGCAGAGTCTTGGGCTACTCACCCCGGGGATACTACTTTGAGGTATTCAGTAATTATAAAGAAGCGAGTTGTGTCAATCACTTTGATGGTGAATAAATGCGTATTTAGAGTTTTTTTTACTTTTTCTAGCTGTTTAAAAACTGAGTCAATTGAAAGTGTTAAAGTTAAACACATGTTGACACTTCTTACAGTCTGCGTACTGTGGTCAGACAAAAGTAACTCTACTTTACCTGAAAGAAATCATGAACAGATGTCAAGAGTGGTGGTCAAAATACACATTGCGAATGCCGACAATGCAGAATGGCGACCCACACTACGGCGGCCTATTGAAATGCTTCTGCATCATTGAACCTCCAGTCGTGTACTCACTAACGAAATACGACCGCATAAATGCTGTCATTTTAAGTTGGTAAGAATGTAGTACCGCCCAGGTCGAGCCGTTCCTGATGAATCAACTTGGCTCTACTATCTCGAAATTGATATGGGTCATGTTCATGTATTTATAAATACAAATTTTAGAAACAAACCAAAGAAGAAATAATTTCTGAGTTGTAAATGAGATCATCGAGTAACAATATTGACATAAAATTAACTAAAAAGTTTTTATTTAACGAACTGGACATAGAAGAAGAAGGCGTAGTTATTTCAAAATGTCATGCATATAAAAAATATGAGTACTTTTAGCCTTTTAAAAGGGCTTCAAAGAAAATAGCGTAAAAGAAACAAGAGTACAAGAGTAAAGCAGTCTTAATAACTTTTACTAAAGTACATATTTACTCTGAATTTAATTCTTAGAAACTTGGTCGCTTCGAGCAGAGAAACCTCTAACTAAAGTTGTTGAAATTAGAAGAATTAAGAATTCAAATCGTAAACATAAAACCACGCTTAACCTAAGCACAATATTATGCCTCAGTATGAAAGAAGCATAAACTTGAGAGATTGAACTAATTAGGTACAAGACGCTTTATATACAGTACTTATGAAAGATAATATTGAAGTGAAATATACATAAAAGTTCAAATAACTTCTAGTTTTGAGGAAAATAATTGCTTAAATGTTTTTTTAATTAAACTGACCCGTTCAATGATGAATGACAATAAATAATAAATAAATATTTCGGACATCTAACACACAACGCCATCTAGTCCCAAACTAAGCAGAGCTTGTATTATGGGTACTAGACAACTGATATAAATACTTATATACTTTTTTTTTGTAAATATATACATATAATACATAGAAAACATCCAAACTCCGAAACAAATATTTGCAGATCATACAAACATTTGATCCGACCCAGGAATCGAACCCGAGACCTCAAGAACAGCAGTCGCGTAAGCTTCCACTGCGCCACCGAGGCAGTTAAATATTTATAATGTTTACAGAAATCAGTACGATCACGATATTTATGACATTTTGTTTACGAACTTAAGTTACCAGTTACACTTTTTGATCGTCATGAGTATGCGTTAAGTGTAAGTGTGTGTGTAAAGTGAAAGCAACTCGACACAAAAAATATTACTTTTGCGCAGGGATTGGATGATTTCATATCGGTTCCATAGAAATCAAATATGCATCGGTAGCTTTTATCTTACGTATCCGAGACCTCTTGATGTACAAATTAAGTGTAGAAATTTATGCATAAAGTTTATGAATAAAATATATATAGAAGAGTACGTATAGAAAAGAATATCAAAGTGTATTAAACAAGAAAAAGTTTAAAACACTATAAACCGATAAAAAATTTATAGCCTATGTCACTCGGGTCATTTTTACTAATTTGTGGACACTTCATTAATTAAAATCGGTCCAACAGCTTAGGTGTTACTGTGAAACACAAACATACATAGACGGTGCAAACTATGCTATAAAACAGTAGTACTTTTAAAAAACAAAACTTGTCTCTTTAATTTCTTCTTTTTATATTGATAATAGTATGAAATCAAATGTTTACGTAAAATGGTTCTTATATTGAACAAAAAAGAAATCAAAAAATAAACTAACATACTTAGGCATTCTATATGCCTTTAGATTACATATAAGCTAGTGCAGTGCTAATTCCTTCAAATAATTTTATTTACTTACTTGTAAGATATTACGAGTAACAGCTAAATTATTTAAAAGATAATTAAATTTTCATCAAGCGAGTGCCGGTAACTCGTTCTTTGTAATATGAACGACGCAAAGATGGGGCGTAATGTGTAGAAACGGCCCGTTTCATTAAGACAATGGGTTTAAATTGCAGCGGTTAGATAGACGGACGGAAGGCGTTTGTGGTGCCAGTGATAGACAATGGCGATTAACATGTTGTTTGTAGTTAAGTGATGTTCTACTAGTGCAGACAGGTAAATAAATAATCTGGGTTATCGGTTTAGAATATGCGTATAAATATTTTTAGTATATAATGCAGGTTTGTGTAAGTTCTATAAGCTGTACATGCAGTGGAGTCAATAGCATTTGGTTATATTGACATTTCAGTTACAGTATTTAATATAATTGAAAATTAAATAAAATATCAATTGTTACCGACCATAATGTAAAAAAACTTTTCCTCGTGACGGAAGGAAAAAGGTTTTTACCCATGGTTTTAATGATATCTATATATTAATACTTTATACTCCTTGGTATGTATGGAATTTGACACAATTAAAGACTAGGTATGTGGACGAGGTCCGCAGAATGCTAAAAAACATTAAATGAATTATGATAGAATTTCAACTGGGTGATCACTAGTTTCATTAAAAGCGTATGTGAAAACTATAAACCAAGTAAAAAACTATTAATTAGATAGTAAATATGTTGATAATAGTTAATTTATATTTCATAAGTACCTAGTTTCTACAACCGTATCACCTTATTCTAAAAATGCCATGCGAAAGCGGGATGATAAAAAGGTTAGGTGTTTGTTATGGTTTATTAAAAATACATCTCAAAACTCTCAATTTAATACAATTAATAACGCGGTTACTCTTATTTAGTCAATTTATATGTAACCTAGTAAAAATTTATAAGTAATCTAGTTAGTAATACTAGTAGTAGTACTATATACTTTATTTTAAACAAAATACTGGTGATGGTTCTAATTTAAAAAAATCTAAATATATGAAAACACTTCATATGAAAGCTGCTACACTTGCACCAAATTATCTACGCTAAAATCTGGGTGTGCAACCAACCTATATTTCAGGTAATTATGAAACATCTTATACAAATACGCCTTCGCTTATGATTAAGAACATAGGCCATAAACAGACGAGCAAAACAGAGGCTTAGTTAATTCTAGGCCAAGTAAATAACGTGCATTAGTCAACTGCAGCTAGGGTTTAGTATAATAAACCCTCATATTTATACTACGCCACTATTTAAATAATTATTCGTAAATTTACTGTTCAAAAACTCATGTTATTTGATTACTTTTAATCTATACTAATATTATAAACAAGAAAGTTTGTATGGCTTTTTATTGATTGATGGATGTTTGTTACTCTTTCACGCAAAAACTACTAAACGGATTTGGATGAAACTTTATATTAATATTGCCTATACATCAGAATAACTCATATGCTAGTATTTGTCGCTATAACCAACATATAAGCGGGCGGAGCCGCGGGCAACAACTAGTACGTAAATAATAATACTTATAACTGCAGTTATCTGATACACAGTCATCTGATCCTGTACTAGAAGTCACAAGGTGGTTATTTTTGAAGTGAAAACTTGTTTAGACGCGTTGAGCACTTTTTGGTAGGAGAAAATCTTATGAGTTCGCGTCATCGCGTCACCGACATGCTAATGATTGATGTTGAAACATTGAGAAATTTCTAATTGTACACATTAATTTTACAAATAAGATTCTAAGTTATAAGTTTTCACTTCTATCGGTAATCCTTATGACTGCATATTTTTTTTATATTTATCATTTACATAAAAAATACAATAGGGTAGTTGACACCTTAGTCAAATCAGTTACTTTTTATTATCGGTCAAAACGATAACTTTGTATGAAAAATGTACTAAGATCTGGCTTGTGTCGTCACTGTTTTACACTACTCAATAGAGTAAAATATTACAATGTTTATTTGATTTAAATTTGTAATAGAAATGAAAAACTGTAACAATTATATTTTTCGAGACGTTTTGTAATATTCGTTTTAATGAAGGAGACATCAGTATTTATTTACGATACAGTCAACTACCCTATTACACACATAATTAATAGCAACTAAAAACCACCAAAGTTTATTCTTGTGCCATGTTGAGTCCGTTTATATTTTATATTATATATTATTGTGCACAATGAATCTAGATATAACAAATAGATAAACGAATCAAAGAAAATGCACACATAGTTTATTGAACTTGTGGCGACTTCCACGTACATCGGCAACAAAAATATATGACAGCGTCATCTACCGCAGATACACTGAACTACGAAGTAATGCACAATACGGAGTAACTACCAATCCTGAATCGCGCAATAGAAGTTCTCGCGCCGATTAGCATATATACAACATCCCAACATCAACCGTTGGGCAGTGGCCCGCCAGGCATGATCACCTCGCCTGGTCGGAGGATCCTCCCTTTGTGTTGGTGGGACATGCCAGCTGTCCCCCATAAACTCACCCCTTGATATACAGCATGAGAATTACCAGTACGCCTATGAATCTTAGGAAGTCAAACAGGATCTCACTACGACATGAACATGTCTATGTCTAGCAGTGGACTGCAATAAGATGATGATGATAACGGCGTGAAGATGACATAAGGCATAGCAAGAAGTATCTAATAGAAAAAAGGTGATATAAAAATGTATTGACTTAAACGAGATACCCAGGTCTGAAGTAGAAATGAACTCAGAATCAAAATGTGAATCACTTTTCAATCACTTTGGATCAATTAACTATTATTTGAAGTCGTAGTCTGTTCCCATATCAAATATACAATAATTTTTATGGTAATTAATGACGAGGTCACAGGCTGTCAGAAAATGCAACCTTATCGAAATGTGAGGCATTTGAAAGGTATATAGGTACTAATACTTACCATGCTTATGTTACTACCCGTAAATATAATTAGAAAATAAACTTAAATTTAAAATTTAAAAAACCACCTATGCAAGCACTTAATCGAGTAATCATACGCCAAAAATGCCTTACATCATTTCGAAAAAGAGGTGATACTCTTACACTGCTGGACCGATATTAACCAAACGTAGTTCAGAATATCGCAAGGAAACTGGCTTTCAAATGAAAAAAACCGCACCAAAATCGGTACATCCGTTTGAGAGGTAAGATGCCATAGACACAAAGACAGACAGACCGACATCGACGTCAAACTTATAACACCCCTCTTTTTGTGTCGGGGTTAAAAACAGGTCTCCATGAACAATTTTAGTAAGAAAATAAAATAAAAATACCAATAATGTTTTTAGACATAGAAAAATACGGCTATAATGGTACATACGTACGTACTTAATAAAGTAAGCAAATATTGTGACTCGTGAATAGTTCAGAGAGGTGGAAAAATAGAAAGGCTACATAAAGTAAGAAAATTATCATACCATTTATTTAGAAAGAACCGTAAGAAAAATAACAGGATATAAGTACATTATTTTATTTGAATGTTATAAGTATTATGATAACCTATTACTTATTTAGCTAGAGAAATAAGTAGGGGGAGTCCGGGAGAGTATACCCGCCTTTCACTTAAATACTCATAAATCTTTCTATATTTACAAATTGCTATTTTCTATAAATTGTATCTGAAGCTGCATTATTTATCTATATTTTCTACAAAGAAAGTTTAATACATCATTCATAGTTAATGAGTAATTAACGATTTTTACCAAAGTGATATTTGGCTATTATCTCCCGCCTGGGTGGGAGACCTGACCCCCAAAGTAGGGAGCCTTTACCCGGGCTTAAAACTAGGTAAAATAATCACATAAATTGTAATTCTATAAAGAAATTTAATCATAAAATATCGCACGTAGTATTACATACATACAGGACGCGATTTTAAAGTGATGCGTTAGATTAATTAACAAAATGCTTCGTAAATATCGCAAAACTCTTGGCTGTCATCCATCCACTTGGACTGGAGTCACCCTGGTGGGCGTGGTGGTTCACCAACGACATAGGATTCGTTGTATTTAACCCTAAGGAAAATGAAACTGGTGGATTAAGTTCTCCCAAAGCATTTACGGCGAAGCAAACGGTCACGAGAGTGCCACGTTCAGCTGAAGTAACTTGTCCTATTTGACGCACATGCTCATTCTCATATAACTTTGAGACACTCTTGTACAGTCGCACACCCTGTTTCATCACAGTTATAGATGTGAGCTCCAAATTGGTATTTTCTTAACTTCTTTAAGGTTTTTGAAGAAATCCGTAAGTTTTTTTTTAAAGCTGGTTGCACTGGATAAACTGGTTACATCTGGGGTTCCCAAAATTAGTTCAGGGTTTCTGCCATAAAATCCCTGACCCAATCTTTTCCTGCTTAGTTGTTGGAAGTCCAAGACTTTGGAACCTTTTTGGTATTCATTTTTGCATATTCATATGCCAGCATCATATCAGTCTAAGGCATAGGTTAAGCCATAATTAATTTTGCTGGAACTTAGAAGATATTTATCTAATGCTTTTTCTTCCTCAATGTTAAATATTAGAGCTGTTTTGCACTGGCTTCCTTGATCACTTATTTTAGTTATATTCGACTTGTGTCTTCAATAATTTAGTAAAGTATTTCGATCCATTCCGTATTCCAAAGCAAAACTTCTAATAGACTTTCCGTTATCAATGTCACCTAAAGCATTTATTATTACTGTCAGATCTAAATTGCTTCTGTTTCTAGTTATTTCTTTTATATTTGGAGGGCATTTTGGATGATTATCTGGAAAAAAAATTACAAATATGAATGAATAACACCCTGATTGCGGGAGAGATTACCCTGGTAAAGTCTCCTCCCGACGACAGGGTAATTTCTCCCACACCACGCCAAGCTGTGCGTTATCACATTTTTATAAAAAACAATGATAGTTAAGTAAAAGCTGTGTGCCGTGAATTTTACTAGAATAATTATACAAACGAAGTGTATAAATAATGTGCCAGAATCTTTTCGCAGTAAATAACAGAAATCAAAATGTGAAAATTAAAAAAATTAACTTACCGGGCACGAAAACGCTTTGACACTTCTCAGTCCTAAACCAAACTGCCGATTGCAATGGCGTCGCGTGAGCAGGGTGGGAGGTACCTACGGCGTCTATGAAGTGTGGCAACGTCGCAGTATCTAGTTCTACAAAGATTCTATGAGCAGTGGTTATTGTCTCCCACCTGCTAAACTCTCCCGGACTCCCCCTACTATATTTTAGATGGTACATCAACACTAAAAGGTTGAAGATCGATGAGCCATGGCAATAATTCTTCTGCACTAGTAAAAAATAAATAAATAGGTAGAGAGTCGGTCCAGTGTTAAGTCATATTCTCGTTATTATTACAGAAAGATTAAAGTTACGGAAGGCCCAATTCCCTCCTTGGTACCCTTCACGGACCTTCCTGATGAGGTACTAAAAAAAGGTAGCACATTGTATCTCTTCAGTTGCTCTTTTGCCGCTTGTGACCATAATTTTGATTACGCCTTTAAACTACAAGAAAATCTATCCAGAAATAGTTTTCGGATGTGTTGAAAATCCATCTACCAATTACAACCCATGGTCTAAGAAAACAAGGTCTCGCATTCCGAGAGTTACATAAGCTGACGTCATTATCCGTCAATTACTACTATCAACCAGATCTAATGAATCAACCAGAACCTGCAATAGCGGTAATGACGTCAACTTGTGTCTTGGAGTGCCGCCCTACCTGGCGAAGTATATTGTTACACCATGTTACAACCAAACAAGATTACTCGTAGAATGGTCTTAGACAATACAAACTTGAGACTCGTCATTAAATTAATGTTTACAAATGAGAGACTATTAATAATTATTTCTTACCTTCTTTACCGCATCTAATTCGAAACTAGTTCGTTATTCAAAACCTTCTGAACAGATAAGGTACCTACGCTATTTCTCTCTAGAATATTATTCTCGCTAGTTCAAGGCCATGAAAATATTTGCAGACTGTAATACTGTTATCTAAAAGCTGAAACCGTGGTCTGAATAATATATTCAAATTATATCTATTATTCTTAAAAACTATTGGATTTGTATTCTCATTCCTTGGCTCGTAAAGAGCACGAAAAATTTCAGCTTATTATTCAATTCTGTTGCGGATGACCGCGCAAATACACTATCATTTGTTATTACCCAATTTCGTAAAAGGCTCTTTAGTGGACTGAATTCTTTTCCGTGCATCAAGAAAATAATCTTCTATAATTTTGAAATTGAGGTTTGCTTAGAATCTACTTACAAAGGATTCGTTTTAACTAACGTTTCAAACTATCATCAATTAACAACTAACTTTACATGAAAAAGATAGAACGACAATTTTGTCTGACTGAAAATATTTAGAACTGTGAAAAATTGCTATCACGAGGCCGCCATGTTATGGGTCGCCATGCGGTGTTACTGCATTGTCTGCATTCGCAATGAGTATGGTGCCCAACACTCATGGTTTCTGCTTATGCTTTTCATCAGGCAGATAGAAAATACTGTGGTAATGTCACAAATTTTTTTGTGACATAAGCACAGTATTTTCTATTCTGGTAGTGTAGTTTTTAGCAGCAGCAGTCCCTTATAGTTTAAATGAGTGAAAACAGCAGTAGATTTCTGAGGCAAATTCTTTTCAACACTAAAAGAGAAATGTTTTATAATTGAATACAGTTGTATTACCAATGTAAAGTAAAAAGATATTAATAATAATTCGACCTGAATTATTTTATTTAGATGTTTTTAAATCCACGAGTATTTAGTATACTATTCCACAGAGTATTTATACAAGAAAAATACATTCAGTTCCGTCGGCCTTGTGAACAAATAAACAAGGCGGGATATCAGTGTAGGCGATTATTTTTTATACTCGTAATTGTTTATTAATTTATCTTTAACCAATGGTATGATGTTTTAACATAATAATTCGCTTGAGCTCATTCGAAAGTAGTTAAAAAACTTTGGGATAAGAGTCAAACAATTCTACTTTAAACCTTATTTGCACTTTTGGCACATTCAGGAGTGGATTTTAAATTTGATATAATTTATTAAACTTTAATTTTGAATGAGGTACATAATAAAATACTAAGAATTGTGCCCCATTCTACAATGAATGTAATTACCGCAATCTTCTTTAGTAAACGGCTATAAGTCAGAAAAAAATCTTATGCGTTAGATATCCCACTAAGTAAATAAAAAAAAATATTTATACGTTGTAGACCTGAGTATAAATGACAGAAGCAGAATAGAAATATTCCAGTCTTGCTTCTACTTATGGGTTTTGACTACTTTTTGTAAAAGTACAAAAAAAATCTTATATTTTAGAATATACTCAATAATTTGAAGTTGTCTAGTACCTACATGGGACTTGGGGACTAGATGGCGTTGTGTGTTAGATGTTTTTGGTGGATGTTAGATTAAATTTGGTTCGAAATATAAATTGTTGCTCTAACTGATTTCTCGCTCTCTCTGTGCCCATACACCTGAAGTTGAACAAAAAGCATGAACAAAGTCCTCTCAGTACACTCGCGGGTGGCATTTAAACTGGGATGCTTAAACTTTTTCGCATTCATTAAATCATTGTTATCTTGCATTTCTTTTTTTCTGTTTTCCTCAGGGTGCAGTCGTACTGAAACTATTCATTCCATTCTTTTTTTAAATCTTACTGTTTTAGATATATAAACATAATATATACAATTAAGAACAAATTATTTACTTTTACATTTGTATAATAAAAAATAATAAAATACCTATCATTTTTATAAGCATACAATTTATCAATACAATAGCCGCCTTACAAAAAAGAAAGAAAAAAGAATCATTTGTCACTAAACTCATAACTGCTTTTCGTCAGTATCGTATAAGTTGTCTATACTTGTACGATACTGACGAAAAGTAGCGTAGTTGATAGCATAGTTAGTGTGTAACGCGTGTGTTTGCTTGGAACTACGCTACTTTTTCGGCTTCAACAAGAACAAGGCGGTTATCTATTTTTCTTATTTAATCTGAGCTAAACTCTGGCAACAATAAGTAAATATCGTGAAAATGTTACAAGTAAACAATACGCTGTCATCGCTATACATTTATGAGGGTTTACATGGAAGAACGTTTCTGAAGACAGTTACAAATTCAATTCTGACATCCCAAGCACTGTCATCTGATGCGATACTGTGGCGTAGAACTTAACAGACTGTTGCATGTGGTTGCATGCATTTACTTACATACACAAACCATAAAAAAGAAAGTGAATGATAAATACATAAACATTTGAAAGTTGCGCACACTATAATATTCTCCCAGAGGAGACCTTCGTTCAGCAGTGACGTGACGTTGATTCGATAATATAATAAATAGTAATACAATTAAACTACACTTTTACTACTAAAATATCTGAACACTGATGATCAATTGTCGTGATCAATACACAATTATTTGTCCTGATTTGGCTCAATAGTCATAATCACAAAGTACTAAACCAACATTCTAGTCTCATTTTTCTCTCCATAATCTCTTTAATTTTAAGCCAAAGGTGCACGTTCTCCTAACTGAAGAAAACAGTCTGCATTGAAACATAGAAGTTGAGATGAATAATTAATTTAATTAAGTTATAACTTCTTGGTTGGCTAAGAATAAACATATCCAATTACTATTATTTTTCTTTTACATACGAGTAATTTAAAATAGATTTTATGTTACCTTAGACTTCAGCCCAGTCTTGGCCAGTCCGCATCCATACGCCGCAATCCATTTCCCTCAAATCGTAGGTCTACCTGTCTATTTATTTATTTATTATTTATTTACACTTCCTGCATTACAATTGCACGTTTACTTAAGATTTAAAAGTTTGTATGGTATGGCCATGGCTTATGACTTGAACATTGATTTTACCAGAATACAAAAGAAAATGTAGTTGGGTAGGTAAATATCAAATTCATTTGAGTAAACACTTTTTTTTATGTCTCACAGAAAACCGGTGTGAAATAGTGCCTGCGCTGTTTCACCGAGTGAGTGACGATACCGGAGGCCCACAACCCAAACCCCGTTCCCCTATCTCCCTTCCCCATCCCCCAAAGGCCGGCCGGCAACGCACTTGTGACGCCTCTGATGTTTGCAGGTGTCCATGGGCGGCGGTAATCAAAATAATGTTTTTCATATCCTGTTATATTTAAGCGAACACAATTCTGAGCTCTAAAGAATCTTAGCTTACAGTGCCATCTTTGTTTCAGGTCTGAAACTTCTTTCTCGCCATTTATATGTTACACTGACGAAGTCTCTACAGTCTGTTGTAATCGGTAGAGGGAGAAAAAATATCAAACATGAGAGGTTATAATCGTGAACTGTATTTAATAAAATTATTAACAGTCTTGGAGTATTCCAAATCGTTTAGCTTAATTTCACAATGGCTAATGTAACTTTCTGAGAACAAAAAAAAAAAAAAAACCTTTTGCCATAAAAATAAGGAAGACCAGACAATAATCAACATAAAATCAGTCATAACCTTCAAAATATTATCTGAATAAAAATAAAATTAAAATTTGCCAGCGCAAAGATACGCAGTTAGAGCGAACATTAAAACGAATAGAATATTTTTGGTTTGAAGAGGCCACCGCGGACTACGTAATAATCATAAAATACCGGCTGCCTCTTACCCAGCTTTTAGAACATTCGAAATGTGACTCTTTATATAGAATCTTAGAGAATCTAACTTCAAGATGCATTTTCTATCTAAAAACGGATTAATTCACCGAGTTAGTACACGGATAAGTGTACAATTTTTAACCGACTTCCAAAAAGGATAAGTAATATAACTCCACTGTTTGTATTTTTTTTCGAAAGGTTATGCTCCCGAGGTTGTCCCATTGCCACCATATCAGAATCTGATGATGGTATCCCAGGGAAATCGAAGGAAACCCTCATTTTTTTCAGGTATGTACTATGTTTTTAGTACGTTTACTGAAGTTACACCGGTATTTGCGTCTGGTAGTGATCATTTTATGATATTTAGCTTATGATGGAATGTACAACTCCTCAACGGTTAGGAGTTGGAAGATAATTATTTCAATTCCATACGTATCTATAGATCTTTAGTTGTATAATTTCAAGTTATTTAGGTGAACTGATAATAGAAGGTTTTACTCTTACACAATTAGGGATAAGAGGATGAGTTTAATATTACACGTACGTATAGACCTTAATTTGTATTCTTTCAGTTACTCATATGAGCTGATGATAGAAAGTAAAACAATTGGGAGTTAGAGTGTGATTCTTTAAATACCATATATAGAAATAGGGCCTTAGTTATATTCTTTCAGGTTATTTACGTGACAGGTAAGGTTAGGAGATAGATGATACTTTACGATCTCGAGCTAGTAACTAGTCGTCAATAGGAAAGAAAATACATGCAAAGCTAATGTTTGGATTAGGAACCTACACTATATCTATACACCTAATTTGCCTTAGTAGGTTCATCTATAGCTACACTTATAAAATAACGTATAACGTACATAGGTCCGAAAGCCCGTTATTTTTAATTTAAGTTAGTAGCCGGAAACTTTGTCATCAGGCTTTGTTTATAAATTAATGAATACTTATATCAGCATTTATAGAAATTCTATTCCTAAAGGGGTTAAAATAAGGGTCACTAGTTTGTATGCAAGTCCTTATAGGCTATTGATTAAAAATAAATACCCTTAAAAAATTTATTGTATTATTCATATATACTTACACAGTTTTTAGTTAATACATGTAATCAACTTCCACGCGAGCAAAATCGCAGGCAACAGCTGGTTTAATTATAGACGGATAGATAGAAACCTCTTTATTTCCATAAATAAAGAGGTTGTACCCATGTACAACGTATTACAAATTTTATAGAATACAGAAATTATGATTATGAGCATATAATTTGCAAAAGGCGGCCTAGTGTGAGTTTGTTACACATTCACTCTATTGTCAAGGTAAGCGCGTTTAGCGTTGTAATTGGTAAGCTTAAAATTAGTAATTCTAGCGACGAGGAAGTTTTTTTTGCATTTAGTCATTTCTCTCGCTAAAGTGGGATGAAAAGTTACGTGTTGCACTAGAGTGCAAAGATTTTTCACCTTGTGCTCTTTTGATTCCCTCGGATGTAATGGGAGGCGGATGAGGGGAGGGGTTGGGGTGTTGGCATTCGAGATATGTGCAGGGCATATAAGAGAAATAGTTTCACACTAAATGGAAATTATTGACTGAATTTCTTTATTATCCGTTCATCGTAGAAGTTCGTTTCGAAAACCTTTTAAAATAATTATTTATACATTTGTATATGAGGCAAATATTTTGAATCCCTTTTAACGAAAATTATGCGAAAGGAGGAATATGAACTTTGCTGCAAAACTAATATAGGATTAATACACGTTTTATGCTGTTTAACCTACAATAAAAATAAACGAAATCGTATGTTAGTTATTCAATTACAAATTTAAACCCGCACTCGGCCAGCGTGGGGACGTATGGCCTTAACCCTCTCCTAAGAGGAGACCCAAAGCCAGCAGTGGGACATTATGGGCTGTTGATGATGGAATTTTAAACCCTCCCAAATTATTCGATGCTCAATCAGCAACCCTTAAGATTTTTGAGTGGTCTACAATATTTTTTTAAGTTTTAAATTTCAGAACCAAAATCTTTGTCTATCCAAATAAATAAAATTGGAGTGTCTGTTCGTAATATTAAAATAACTGCTTTTAAATAAATGCGTATGTATGTAAACACAATAAATGTACCAAATAACATATTTTAAAAATTTTGTCTGTCTGTCTGTCGGTCTGTCTGTCTGTCTGTCTGTCTGTCTGTTTGTTCCGGGTAATCTGTGAAATGGATGAACCGAATTTTACCGATACTTTTTGTAGACTAATTTTGTCCCGTGGTGTTACCACAAAAACCGCGGGTAAGACCGCGGGGGTTCAGGTTCTTTTTTTATGCGTTCCTTATTGTTAGGACAAATTTGTAAAGATAACGGGAATTTTTTTTTTTGTTCGCGCCTGTACACTGCCTGTGGGAAGTTGAGAATAGTAAATATGGCGGTACAAAGTTCGCCAGATCAGCTAGCAATAGTATACTCAAAAAAACATACATACAGGCATTTGCCTTCCATATTATTTTGAGTCGTTTAAACGTAATAAGTAATTCATAACTAATGCGGTTTGGAAATACTAATATTCAAGTAAATCTAATCTATACTAATATATAAAGCTGAAGAGTTTGTTTGTTTGTTTGTTTGAACACGCTAATCTCAGGCACCGCTGGTCGGATTTGTAAAATTCTTTCAGTGTTAAATAGCCCATTTATCGAGGAAGGGTATAGGCTATATATCATCACGCTAGGACCAAAAGGAGCGGAGCACCAATGAAAAATGTTTCGATAACGGGGGAAAATTATCACGCTACGGGCAATAGAAGACGCAAACAAGGTTGCGTGGGTCGGCTAGTTTGAAATATAAAGTTAAAACTTTAAAAGTTTCACATGTATCTTTGCTGGAATGAAGTGATGAAATGATGAGTAAAAGAAATTGAAATCCAAAAATTGTCTCTAAAACTCTTGAAAAAGATCTTTACTGTTCCATCATTTGAATATCAATAGCCCTGTATCTAAATTATTTACTTTCTTTTGACGTAATACAATTGTAAATGTGAAGCTGTTAAAACAAGCGTTATTTTATTGAGACAAGGTATGTTCCATTTTTCAGACATTTAAGTAAACATTTGTGCCGCGACCTGTTACCATGTATAGTTAATATTATTACACACTAGCTGAACCCCACGGTGTTACCCGCGGTTATTGTTATACCGCGAGTAACGCCGCGCGACAAAGTTAGTCTAAAAAAAGTAGCCTAAGTTACTCCCCGGATCATCAGCTACCTGCCAGTGAAAGTCCCGTCAAAATCCGTCCAGCCGTTCCAGAGATTACCCGGAACAAACAGACAGACAGACAGACTAAAAATTTTTTAACTACATTTTTGGTATATGTATTGTGTATACATACATATGCATTTAGTAAAAAACGGTTATTTTAATATTACAAACAGACACTCCAATTTTATTTATTTGTATAGATTAAGTTTATTAAATTTGTATTTTTTTTTTCATCTTAAAAAATGTGTCGACTGTATACAAATGTTGTGTAAAAGTAAATACTATTCATGCAACATCATTTCGAATAAAATGCCAACACTTGTGTAAATTTTATTGTAACACGGAATTCCTGATAAAGAAAAAATAAAGAATTGTCATGTTGTGTTTTGTTTGTAAATTAAACATACATTTTAAACAACAGTTTTGACGTAAGTAAAATAATTATGTTCAAATAATAGAGCTAAACATAAGTAACCATTACAATTACAAACCATTGATATATCTTGAAGTTTAATCACGTTATTTTCTTGTCTTCTTTCTACGATGTTTTTTCCCTAACTAGGTTGACTTCTAAGGCTACAAACGCACAGGCAGGCGGCTTGCTTAGCGCCTAGAGCCTGGCGGATCACCTAGCGAGCAACTTAGGAAAACGAACGTTCTAAAACGCCACTAGCCAGGCGCCAAGCGCACAGTGCGGCGGGTCGCGAACGTTTTAGAAGAACTTACTTAAGATTTTAGGAAACCATGTAATACGGCAAAATCTTTATACATGAGTAACAAGAGTCTTCAAATAATAAAATAACAACTAAATGGAACATTATTAATAATGAAAGTGGACGTGGTAAACCTCGAGATAATGAAATATTTAAAATTAAATATTAATAATAGATATTAAATATTTAGCATCTATCAGAAAAAATAATTTAACAGATGTTTATTATAATTATATTGAAAGTAGTTTTTCTGTGAAAGAAGTAATGCAAGTTATTACTAACGTAAACCGGAAAAACAAACGGTGATAAATTGATTATGATAAATTAAATGTGTTTATTTATCTGATATATACTATGCAAAAGAACGAATATGATTGAAAAGATTGATTTGAGACATGAATTTAGTAATAGATGTTTTTCCGTTCTCTAAAAGACCAAAAGTAATTAGCTAGTATTTGCCTGTCAAGATCTTTTCTTTTTGGTCATTTCTTGTCTACAATGAAGTTGAAACCAATAGTAATACAATATATTGTCGGTTCGATCCCTGCATAGAATAAAATTTTGTCTGATCTTACATAATCCGCTTTATTATTAAGTGATTCTTGGAAGAAAAATGTAACAACACTTTTGGCCCTACCTGGGAATTAAACATGAGATTTCCAGATTGGCAGTCGTATACGCTAGTCGCTAGCATAACAAGGCATCTGTAGTGTGATACATAATGAAATGAAAAGGAAGTAGATGAAATCTCTATACTATATAACAAATAATTGTGTGAAGGCCACTACTTTTTTTTTTGGTGTAGATTATCTATAACCTTATATATAAATTCTCGTGTCGCGGTGTTTGTTACTAAACTCCTCCGAAACGGTTGGACTGATTTTTATGAAATTGTGTGTGCATATCGGGAATACCTGAGAATCGGCCAAGATCTATTTTATTAAGGATGTTTTTTCCTTTTTATGACAATACAACTTTTTCCGGGTCGACTAGTAATGTCTTTATTTTACTATTCATCCAATAACCTATACATATCTATATCTATACTAATATATAAAGCTGAAGAGTTTGTTTGTTTGAACACGCTAATCTCAGGAACCGCTGGTCCGATTTGAAAAATCCTTTCGGTGTTGGATAGTCCATTTATCGAGGAAGGCTATAGGGTATATATCATCATGCTACTACTAATAGGAGTGGAGCAACAATGAAGAATGTTTCAAAAACGGGGGAAATTTTCACGCTACGGGCAATATAAGGCGCAAACGAGGTTGCGTGGGTCAGCTAGTCTATACATATAATAAAATTGCAGAAGAGTTCAATTCTGTACATTCTGTACATTTAATAAAAAATTAAAAAATACCTTAAAAAATACTGAGAAAAGCTCGTGCTCCTTGCTTTGTTGTACATAATGCTGGTTGATAAGAAGGATCTTTTTTATTATTATTACCATTAATTTACCATTATCATGAGTCATAAAAGTTTGTGTTTGTAGTAATATGCATAGTGCCTAAGCGTGAAAAATCAAGTGTTTCTCAGTATTCGAGAGACTCCAAACGAAAGAGGCAGGTCAGGTCTTAAGAAACTCAGGAAGAACATGATTTACGATTATATACAAGGTGAGAGCATTATACCGCATCTTTGTCTTTGGAAACTACTAAAGAGAGGAGATTGACTTAACCGTTTTGTGTATTTGCAGCGTTTCCAGGGTCTATTTAGCGAAATAATAATAAACTGCCTCGGTGGCGCAGTGGTAGCGTACGCGACTGCTGTTCTTGAGGTCTTGGGTTCGATTCCCGGGTCGGAACAAATGTTTGTATGATCTGCAAATAGTTGTTTCGGAGTTTGGGTGTTTTCTATGTATAATATGTACGTATTTACAAAAAAAAAGTATATAAGTATTCATATCAGTTGTCTAGTACCCATAATACAAGCCCTGCTTAATTTGGGACTAGATGGCGTTGTGTTAGATGTCTGAAATATTTATTTATTTATTTATTTACATTGAACATTGTGTACATGATGTGGTTCTAATTTCGACACAGAGTTACTTATTTACTATATATATAGTAAATAAGTAACTATATGTATATACATATATCTATACAAATAAATAAAACTGGAGTGTCTGTTTAATTTATTTAATTTAAACATGTATAGTATGTATACTAAAATTGAAACTTGAAACTGAACGTTTGGTATATGTGCGTACCAACCAACGACAGTTTAGCGCAAAAAACTACGTGAATTTAAGAGATGCGACATGACAATACTCGTAATACTGAGAACTTGTGCAATTAGTGATTTTGCAATATTCTTTTGATGGAAGTCCGTGCTACATGCATGAACGAATGCAGGACGCATTTTCTTATGTAAGGAAATACAGACGTCCTGATTTATTCGTAACTTACATAACAAATTATTGACGATGATGCTCTAAATAATGCATGCGGCACTGACAGTCCACATCGTTTGTGGCATTTGTTCTCAGTGATGTTGGTATTATGGGCTCTTTCAAATGGAGAAGTACTTTTCATCGTGTTTGCAACAGTGCCAATAATTCTTTGGGTGAAATGCTTTTCCTGGATGCACCTGGTGGTGATGCAAACTTTTTTCACATAAGTTATTCTCGCACAATTACGACACGGTGGTAAAATAGCACTTGCTGTTGCTTTCTGTGGGATAGCAGCTACACTTGTGCTTGGTAGTAAAACTGCATACTCAATGTTTAAAATTCCGTTATAATTGGAATTAACAGAACAACCTCTTTATGATGTGTCTCGAAATAGTGACAAAGCAAGAGTTCTACATGACTGTCATTTAATTTTGTTTTGTGGTGATTTTAGGCCAACTTTACCTGTACGGGGGACTCGAACTGATGTAATAGATGATTACAACCTTTTGGCCTCATATTACAAAACTAAAACTCACGCTTAATATGAGAGTGCGCAGTGGAGGAAAACAAAACTTAAAAATAGGTAACGGTAGATATCCCAAAGACGAAGGGCTGATCACACTGCAAGACGATTTATTCGAGGTTGTAACTTCACTTGAACGTTTCATATTATCAGTTTATCGAAATCTTACTAATATCACAACTCAGGAACATTCTTGGCTTTGTGAGCGAGCAATTTTATTACCTCGAAACCAAGAAGTGATAGACATAAATAATATTATTATGGAGCAAGTTGAAAGGCCACAAGTTGAGTACACTACCATTAATAGTGTTGTCAAGATGAAGCTACGGCATATCCAGTCGAGTTCTTGAATTTTTTGTGGTCCTGGTCTTCCGACACATAAGTTGGAGTGCCTATAATTTTACTGAGAAACTTGAGTCTACCAAAATTGTATAACAGCACACGTTTAAAAGTTATGTCGCTCCAGCGGAATGTGATAAGGGCACAAATATTGAATGGATGTGGTGCAGGAAAGCGTGTTTTCATTCCACGAATACCGCCCATCCCAAATAACTATCCGTTTAGATTAAAACGAGTGCAGTTCCTTTTAAGAGTGAGTTTTTGCATGACGATAAATTAAGCCCAGGGATAGACTATGAGTCGTGTTGGTGTAGATCTGAAAAAGTCTTGTTTCTCTCATGACCAGCTTTATGTAGCTTTGTCACGTGTAAGCAGTGCGCAAATTCTATCATTAATGTACTTATATTACAAACTCACAGACACACAGACTTGCTTAAAATAACTTTGTTTTGTTTCTCTATAAATACTATTTCTGTTGTTGGTAAAAATACTTTAATATTATATTAGTTGTACCTAATAAAATTTTAACAAAATCGTACGAACAAAGTCGCGAGCGCAGCTAGTTGTTAATAAATAAGTTAACATAAACCTAAAACTCGCCGTGTGGGGCCGGCATAGAATAGCCCCACCCCATCTCATCCCGTGGGTGTCGTAAGAGGCGACTAAGGGAAACACGCAGCCGAACACCAGGCTGCCGAGGAGATCCCAGCCCTTTTCAGGGCTCGCCGTCGCTCCAGTATCCCTCTGTTTAGCAGAGGGGACAGGGGATGAGACGGTGCCAGGGAACTAAAGACGGAGCCTATCATCAGGCTGCCGAGGCGGGTCGGCCCTTGCTGACCCAGGGGCTGACGGGCTCTTGTGCCGTCGAGTCAAGGAAAAGACTTTAAAACCCGACAGCAAAGTCGTTAAAAGCAGTGGCTGCCGTCGCCTCGTACGCCGATGGGATCGGCCGACGGGGTGGTGGCGGCCGGGGGAAAGGCTCTGCGGGAGCGGGATCGAGCGGGGAGCTCTCCTGCCTCGCGAGCCGAGTACCCCGCGAGGAGGGGGGGCGCCGGCGAGCGCAGCTTGCTCGCGTTCCTGAGTCCGAGCCCTGCGGGAGCGGGCCCCCGACTGCTGCCCTGCGGGGCATGGGCGAGGGGACAACGGCGAGCGCAGTTTGCCCGCGCCCCCGAATGAGAGTGGCCACGGGCGGTGGGTCGGGGGACCTGCCGCCCCACGCTAAAGTGGCGGAATGCGCCCCTCTGTGTTCCTGGGGTGCATTCATACGAGGAGGACAGGCCCCACCATCTGGGCACGTGGCCCGGAGGGTGGGGCCTCGACAGAGGCGAGCCCGACCATCAGGGCATCCCCAGCCGAGTCGCGGTGAGCAAACAACACGAAGCGAGCCCCCTGCCCCCGCGGGGGGCGAGCGAAGCGCGTAAATGCATTCCACCACGTAAAAAAAAAAAAAAAAAAAAAAAAAAAAAAAAAAAAAAAAAAAAACATAAACCTAAAACATTTCAGTTCATCCTCGTATTTCTATCTCCGTCATACTTTCTTCCTAGTAATATTGCAAAGGGTTTCATTAGTTATTAATAAAGTATTTTTCATAGAACTTTCATTCTATTCACTCTGAAATGTTACTATCAGAAAACTCGACATTATGGTGTGAACTCGCCATTGCACTTATTATTTTTTCAGTTGTATTTTATGTGTTTTAATTGTCTTGTGAACAATAAAGAATATGTTAATATGATTAAATGCAGACACTAACCAAACATATTTAAAAAAAATATGTATTTACATTGACATCTCAAGTTAATATAAAAGCGGACGAAGGATCTCAAAAACCATTCGGAACTGCATATATTGTTCAGAAGTCGTCTTTAATAAATTAATAAAAATGAATCGTATTATTATATTTCTGTTCATTGCTGGCTGTATTAGTGTGATACATAGTGCAGTAACAATAAGAGATCCAGTGGACAAGCCCTTGGAAAAATGTTCGTATGCTTATTTTATAATAAATGCTGAAATTATGAATTTTTTGCAAATTTGCGTTGAGCCTTTTTGAAGTGATAACTTCTTTTGGGAGGGTAAACCGCTTCGTTACGTAACGCGTTACGGCGCCAGTCTATCTAGCTTCCGTTTCTGTTACGCATACGGCAGCGGTAGACCGATTCCTCCTCTCTCACTCTAACCCTCAGCGCTAGTAGTATTTCGGTTTAAATTATCACTTCAGTCGAGCGTCCCTAGAAGCACACGTTTTTTTATTAATACATTAATCGCCTTTTACATTTTGAAGAAGGCTGCTATGTACCCGAACACAATATAGTTGTACCTTATGAAGAGGCGTATGCAAATAACGCTGGTTCCGTATGTACCCAACATTTTTGCCGAACGGATAACAGAACTGAATTCTCGACGTGAGTATTTAAATTAATTTATTGTAATTGCATCTCATATTTACTGCCTTATTACGTTTATTCGCAGTTGATATGTCCCTTACTTGTTACAAAGTTAAATTAATGATCATAAGGTATGTACGTCACTATTAGATTTTGCTAGATTTCAGTGCTTAGAACGATCCGTCAAACAGTGTAGTATCCTTTTATAAATCTTTTTAAAAAACGAGGTAGAATTTGCAATATATAAGAACAGAAAATTATACTAAATATTCGTCAATTTTTTATGTAAATCGAATAAATAAACAGATTTTACTTAAAAAATGTTGTCATAATAGTTAAAGTGGCAGTAAAAAGCAATATTTTTTTCTGAGCAGCTGTTATGTAACATTTTTCTTAATTTCTTTATTTGTTGCAGTTGTGATCGCATTTGTATTGTACCACCGAATTGTCAAGTATTGACTGGCGACTACTTTCTTAAATTTCCAGATTGCTGTGCTAAACTTGTATGTGATGTATAGTGTATATATTTTAAATTCGTGTTAAAATAAAACTATAGATACGAACATGATGTATATTTGTTTTATATTTTCCCCATATATCAAAAAAAAAATACAGTAAACATTGTAAATCTTTGTATCAGTGAATGATACCTATTCGTACTCTTTTATTTAATACTAGCTGAACCCCGCGGTATTACCCGCGCTTATTGTCGTACCGCGAGTAACGCCGCGGGACAAAGTTAGTCTAAAAAAAGTAGCCTAAGTTACTCCCCGGATCATCAGCTACCTGCCAGTGAAACTCCCGTCAAAATCCGTCCAGCCGTTCCAGAGATTACCCGGAACAAACAGACAGACAGACAGACAGACAGACCGACAGACAGACAGACAGACAGACAAAAAAAATTTTAACTACATTTTTGGTATATGTACTGTGTATACATACATATGCATTTAGTAAAAAGCGGTTATTTTAATATTACAAACAGACACTCCAATTTTATTTATTTGTATGTATAGACACTGAGTACTAGTCAATACCTATATACAATGACCATATTCTGGTACTACGATTATTTTTAGTTCATCTCTCTACTTGTAATGTTTGTCTTCGTGGTAAATGACTGTAACATTGTAGAATACTGGATTGGAATCGAACATACCTCTTCTGGCTATACATTAAAAAAAAAAAATTGTGGTGCCTTTCAAGATATTTGTACGTCATTTAAATAATATTTAACAGGGTTTTAAATTAAAAGGGAAAACAATATTGTAAGACCAAGATATTGTTGCCTATACAGTAGTAGGTTCCACCTCTAAGGTATTCAGTTCAGTTCTGTTCAGTGTAATGCCCTTTGTGCAATGTGACAAATTAGAGTAGTAGTCCGTTATTCCGTCACTCTGATTTATTCACACGGTAAATATATAATCTATACAAATAAATAAAATTGGAGTGTCTGTTTGTAATATTAAAATAAGAGCTTTTTAATCAATGCATGTGTATGTATACACGATACATATACCAAAAATGTAGTTAAAAAAATTTTTGTCTGTCTGTCTGTCTGTCTGTCTGTTTGTTCCGGGTAATCTCTGGAACGGCTGGACGGATTTTGACATTATATTTAGTTGCTGAGGTGATCTGACAGGTAAGGTTAAGAGATAAATGAAACTTTTAGATACCGATCTAGTAACTAGTATACCATAGCGTGGGTCACCAGGTTTGCATTGTTGCATTGTCTGCATTTGCGGTATGGTGACCACCACTCTTGGATTCTGCTTATGCTTCACATCAGGTAGTGCTAAACATAAAAAAATATGTAGTAAGTAGTGTATGAACTGGCCCTCGACTCCAAAATTCTAATTAGGGACATTAGAATATCGAAGTTTTACAAAGTTTTTGTCGTAGTTGGGTTTTACTTTTTTTATTTAAAATGTTTTGTTGCCTCTATAATATTAATTTCTTTGCAAAGTATATTTTAAATAGGTACCATAGAAATATCACAATTATTGAATAAATAAGGACAAAGTCACGAGCAAATGCTAATAATAAATATATTTTTGAAATGTACATGTGACGTCCTTTCCAATGATACCAAACACGACATATTTATCTAAAAAGTATTTTTTAATACAATACTTTATGTCGACCAGAGGGCGCCACATTAGATTCAGTGACACGTCATATAGCTTATAACCAGCAGACGATCACGACTCTTCTAACGACACCTCATTTGTCCAGTTTTAATGCGTAGTTAAGGAGCTATAAGGGAAAAAATGAACATACATACATAAATAGCCTGTCAAAATCATAACCCTCCTTCTTTCGCAGTCAGGTAAAAAGTAGGTAGTGGGCAAATGTAATTGTCGTTAAATGGTGCAAAGATTAATGTTGCCTGTTTACTGCCAGTTTATTGGTTTTAGGAAAATGTAAAAAAAGATACATTACGTATGTATACATAATTTTATTTTATAACAAAATTTAGTAAATTAAGCACCACAAACAACTTTAGCACAGCAATCCGGAAAACTAAGAAAGCGGTCGCCACTCAGTACTTGACAATTCGGCGCCACCTGGCCAACGGGATCACAACTGGAACAAATATCATAATCTATTAAAACAATGTTACATCACAACTCAAGACAATTTATATTTTCTTTTACTTCTTCATCCAATACAATATATATAAATATGTGTTTGCAATAATCATAGACAAATAGTCTTAATACTCTTTAAATTCTGAATTATTTGGTATTTTTTTGTAAGAAATACATATCCAATTAGCAAAATTATTAAAAAAAAAACAACCTATTTAACAAAATTAAATATAACGTAAATATTATCCGCAATGAAACCTAATAAAGCTATAAATATGACATAGAATAATTTAAATACTCACGTAGAAAATTCAGTTTTGTTATCCGTTGGCGGTACTTGAATACTTCTCTTCATAAGGTACAACTATATTATGTTCAGGTACATAGCAGCCTTCTTCAAAATCTAAAAATAATAATAAATATTTCAAACATAAACGTGAGACAATCAAATAGCTTAAAAAGTTCTATGATAAATTCAAAATTATGGTTTATTTTCCTATTTAAAAGATATTTTAGTATAAACAGATCGAACATTTTGCCCTGGGCTTTTTCACCGGGTCTCGTACTGTGACTGCGCTATATATCGTACTAATACACCCAGCAATGAACAAAAATACAGTAATGCGATACATGTTTGTGAAGTGTACAACACACGACTTCTTAATAGTGAATGATTTTGGAGAGACTTTGCGCGCTTTTTATATTAATTTGCCATGTCAGTGTAAACGTATCACTTATCTATACATCTATACAACTAAATAAAATTGGAGTGTCTGTTTGTAATGTTAAAATAACAGCTTTTTAATCAATGCATATGTATGTATACACGATTCATATACCAAAAATGTAGTTAAAAATTTTTTTACGGTACGACGATAACCGCGGGTAACACCGCGGGGTTCAGCTAGTAATTAATATGTAAAATTAGTATGTGCTAATTAATTACATATTGGTAAATTATCGACTGTTCGAGAAAAGCTATGTATATGCGGAAGTAAAATATTAAATGCAAAGGCGAATTTGTAAACCATGAGAAATAGTTTTCTTTCAATAATGCTAACTTTTTGATATTTTTTCATGATTTTGGGGTTTATATATGTATGTGCGAATGTTTCTTTGTTTCTGAAGGTAACTTGTAAATACAAACCTCCGCCCTTTGTGATTACCGATTCTTATTTATTTAGTCGAATTGATTGTGCACAAGACTATTCTATTTATCTAGCACCAGAACAATGTCATGGCCAGTTTTAGCCAAGTTACTTAGTGGCATGTACATTAATGTACGCCATGTATAAAAATATTAATAAAAATTTCAAAACTATTAACATTTTCGTACAACTTCAGAAAAAATATTTAAACTTAAAAAACGGTTTTTCGTTTTTGGCGTATCGAGATAACGTGCCATTTTTACCCGACTACGACAAAGCCAAAGGAGAGTTATGATTTTGACAGGCTATGTATGTATGTATATATTTATGTATGTTCATTTGTTCCCTCATGGCTCCTTAACTTCTCATTAGAACTGAACAAATCAGATGTCGTTAGAAGCGTCATAATTGTCTGCTGGTCATAGGCTATATGAGGTGTCACTGAATCTAATGTGGCGCCCTCTGGCCGACTTAAAGTACTGTATTAAAAAATACATTTTAATAGATAAGTATGTCGTGTTTGGTATTATTAAATAAATAAATAAATATTTCGGACATCTAACACACAACGCCATCTAGTCCCAAGCTAAGCAGAGCTTGTGTTATGGGTACTAGACAACTGATACAAATACATATATACTTTTTTTTTTTTTTGTAAATACATACATATTATACATAGAAAACACCCAAACTTCGAAACAAATATTTGTAGATCATACAAACATTTTGTCCGACCCGGGAATCGAACCCGAGACCTCACGATCAGTAGTCGCACACGCCAACCGCTAGACCAACGAGGCAGTCATTATTGGAAAGGGCGTTACTTGTACATTTCAAAAATACATATATTATTAGCATTTGCTCGTGACTTTGTCCTATTTATTCGATAAGTGTAGTATTTCTATGTTATGCTTGTTTGTTCCCGCCTTTTTTCTAAACTATTAGTCAGAATAAAAAAATGAGGTATCGTTAGAAGCGTGTTGATTGTCCGCTGGTTATAAATTATATGACGTGTCACTGAATCTAATGTGGCGCCCTCTAGCCAACGTAAAGTTTTGTATTTAAAAATAAATTGGAGATAAATATGCCGTGTTTGGTATCATATGAAAGGGCGTTACTTGTACATTTCAGAAATATATATATTATTAGCATTTTCTCGTGACTTTGTCCGTATTTATTCGATAATTGTGATATTTCTATGGTACCTATTTGAAATATACTTTGCAAAAAAAAATATTAAAGAGGCACCAAAACATTTCAAATAAAAAAAAGTAAAAACTAAAACCCAACAACTCAACGACAAAAAACGAAGCTGAAAAAGCATGAAAGAAGTTTCAAAAGCCGTAGTCAGACGTTGTTAAAGTGTTATGGTACATTTCTACGTAACGTGTGACTACGGCTGTTGAAACTTGTTTCATACTTTTCCAGCGTCGTTTTTTGTCGTAGTTGGGTTTTAGTCTTTACCAATAAACTCAGTATTACCTGGTAGCTTGGACGTCAATGATATTTTTCTCCTATATGTTTTAAATTAAAATATTTTACAACAAGTATTTGGTAATAACTTAGTATTGTAGAAACAGCTGTAAAGAATAATGTAAAGTGATATTAATTATATTAACTCCATATTACATCACATGTTATGTTAATATTTAAAAGGGGAAAACTACACCTATTTCCTACCTGTTTTCATGCTATTACGTTATTTTTGTTAGTCCTTTCTCAGGAGTCTTTACAACTAGAGTGGATGTGCTAAGAACACAAAAGTGACAAGAAACGGTTAAAAACTATAACTCAACTGCATAAAAAGTTTTGATAAAAATGTATACAGCCTACGTTATCCCATTGTTACAAATTTATTGACACCTCGTTCATTGAAATCGGTTCATTAGTATAGGCGCTACGGTGGAGCATATAGACGTACATAGACTGCTCAAACTATTACTCTTCCTTTTTCCTTTGCCGTAGTAAGGTAAACACAGCATATTAAACATTATACCTTTAATAAACTCAAAGTGTGATCAGAAATAATACACTGTAGATATTTATATTACACAGAACTATTAATGTGCTCAGAAGATAGGTATAGGAGGCCTAATGATGCAGGAGCATCACTAGGCCGCCATAGTGTGAGTCACCATGCTGCATTGTTGCATTCGTAATGAGTATGGTGACCACCACTCTTGGATTCTGCAAAAGATGGCTGTGACATACGAACGGACAAATAAATGAATGATCTTAAGAGATCTCTCTTTTCTTAACCTCTTTGAACAAACTGTTAAACAAAAGATTTTCAGATATTTGACATACAATCTCACTTAGTTTCAATAAGAACTTGTACTGTAAAAGCTAATAATCGAATATTTGTGGATGGCGTGGTGGTTCGAGCGGCCATCTTGTCGCTTTTACTATGCTGAGTGTTGTGGGTCCAAACTCCACATGGGATAACACTTTGTGTGATCCACGAAATATTGTTATCCCAGTGAACCTGGCTTTTTTTATGTAAGGGCCTGCCAAAATGACTCAACTCTGCCCAATAAAAAGCTAAAGCAGAATCCAAGAATGATGGTTACCAAACTCATTGCGAATGTAGACTAAGCAACAATGCAGCATGGTAACCCACAACATGGCGGCCTAGTCTGCGCTATCATTTATTAATTTTCTGTTCGAGGATAGTACCGCCCCGATCGAGCCAGCCCGTTTGTGCTGAAACCAACGTGGTTCTACTATTTTGAAAATATTACTAATGCGGAAGTAGTCTCATTGAAGATAAATTAAAAACAAATTCTATTTTTTGCAATATATATATTTTACACATAGAGAACACTCAAACGCAAACTAAACATTTGCTGATCACCCAAACATTTAGTCTCATTCCAAAATCAAGAGCACCGAGACCTCGCCACAGCAATTGCAAACGATTCCAAATAATTAGCCTTCAAATGATTATTTATAACTTTTGTATTATACGACGGTTAAGAACAAATACATTACAATTACCTTTTAAAACTTACAAGTGAAAAAACCAAACTTAGAATCAAATTAAAACTAATAAGGACTAATTATTCTATGCAAATGTAATTTCCAAACGTGACTCGGGCAATATTTCTAAATACGAACCACACCAGACCTACGGTTGGAATTGCATGGAGTCTTTTTTTAGTTGCCTATTTTTTTCAATACTGCTTGCCTTATTTGTTTGTGTTTTTTCTCAAATAAAATAAAATACAAATAAAATAACAAGTCATCAATATTGTCAACAATGTATGGATTTTATGGAAAAATAGTATGTGTATTTAAAAAATAAAATATTGACTTTAATTAATAAAATTTTGAAATACACCATATATTACAATTACTACGTCTAAAAAGACAACAGACCATTAGGAGTAGAACGTGTCATCATTTTCTTCTAAGGATACGTATTAAATACTTAATTATTGAAAGTAATCGAATTTATGATTTTATTAAAGAAAATTGCAAAGCTAAAATCCAATTTCAAGTCAAATTGCAAACATACACCGTTGAATGCATTTCAAATCCATACATTTACTGCAAAACGTGAGTTTGCGGCCAAAAAGGCGAACGGCTGAACTATTGATTGGATTTTTATTCTCACAAAGCTCTAGTTTCAATTGCGAGGAATCAGTGAAACAAAAATTCCTGTATATAACTATTAATTTACTGCATGATACTAGTTCACTGTGCTTCAGTGATCTCCAAAATTAATCATTTAGTATGTTTATACAGACTTTAGACTACCTGAGTCCAATTTAAAATATTGAAATGTCAATGATCAAAAACACATCGTAGATGCATATAAATATGATAAAATGAACGACATTCGGGACGAACTGAACATAATTACGAATTAGATCTTGATTTGGGTAGCATGCAGCATAAAGAAACTTCTTGGTGTCGCACCAAGAAGTTTGTTTTCGTGTCGCACGAAAACAGTTTCCTTTTCGTTCATCAATATTAACACATGTTATAAGGATGCTTTCAATTTTACTTTATATGTATGATTAAGACAAGTAAAATTTAAAAATAGTTGTTAATGGACAGTTATTAAAAAAAAAATACGTTAAGCTCTTTCATTTGATAATTGATGGGTATAATTGGTGGGTTGTTCAGAAATATGTATTTTATTACGGCGGCTATTTTGCATTAATAATATCGATTAAATATATATAATTGCATTGTCTTCAGAACTAAAGGTTTCCCCATACTTAGAACTGAAAAGAAAAAAAAAATTTTTCATCAAACCCATACGGGTTTTCTTTTTGTCATCAAACCCATCTATGGATAGGTCTTCAAAAATTATATTGGAGTTTATAAGTTCATTTTTTTCTAAACTGAATAGTTTTTAACTTCTAAAATAAGAGAATAATAAAACTTAAAAAAAAAAGATGTACGTTAACATGCAAACTTCCACAGAAAAATTTGGGGTTTGAACGAGATTTAGTTAGCAGTTTTTTTTTAACACGTCATAAATCGTAAACCGCAATTACCTTTCATTCAATCAACTCAGCTATAAAAAAAATAAAAAAAAATATTATGTTACTTTCTGCTACAAAACCCTTCATGGGCAAGTCCCACTCGCTTGGCCGTTTTTTTTTAAATGAAGTTTTAAAAGCATTGATCGTCATCTCCATAGCCTTTTTTATAACCAAGAATTATTGGAGTCAGCTACTAGTTCAACCAGTTTTACATGAATATCAGTTATTCCACGGAGCGACTGGCATCAGACCTTCGCAACCCTGAGGGTGAACTGAATTCGAAGATTGAACTAGTAGCCAGTACATTTGATGGTACAGACATCTCAATAACGATTGTCATAGGTGTTTATGGCAACCGGTACCAACGGCTTAAAATGCTCCCCAAGACACGGGTGCGAAACACCGCCATCTTTCATACTCCGGGCAGCTATTAAAAAATTTTATATGAAAAACTTAACGACAGTTCAGTTCACACCCGAGACCTCTTGATCAGCAGTCGCTTACGCTAACCGTTAGATCAACGAGGCGGTCCCAAATGTTTTCCTAAAGAAAAATAAACATGTTAAGTAAAAACTGTATCCTATCCTGTATTTCATAATGACGTTGTATTTGTTTTAGCAACAAAACGCCTTCGCAGTATTCTGGATGGAATCTCAAATCATCAGAATATTTCGTTTATACCCAAGGTTTATTTTTATTTTCGTCGAAAACTGATTGTAGTTAGTAGATTGTAGTTACAAGGACATTTAAAGGCATATGTATGGAGCATACATATACAATCTAGATGCAAACTTGATGAACCAGTGTATAAACTTAATAAAAAATACAACATAATTTATTATTACTTATCAAGTTATACTTATCAGTCCCACGCTGCAAGAGCTGGGGTTGGAAGCTTTCCCTCATCCGCCATACTCACCAGACCTTGGACTTACCGGCTATTACTTTTTCCAAAATTTAGACAACTTTTAGTGGGTAAAAAAATCAATTCCCGAGAGGCAGTACAAAATGCCTTTGAAGAGTTTGTTGCCTCCCGTCCAGCTGATTTTTACAAGAAGGGCATCAATAAACTGCCAATGCGTTGGCAAAGATGCGTCGATTGCATGGGTGATTACTTCGAATAACAGAAATAAAAAAGTTTGAAAAAATAAGTACTTTCACTTATTGCATACAAAACGGCAATTTAAGAGGTAAAGACCTATTACAATATTTGGAGAAAGTTGTCGAATCTTCTTTAAATTATATGCGTATGCCTATTTATAACTATTTTAAGCTAACTTATATACCTGAGTGACCTACGAAAAATTTTAGCCCATCAAAAGGTATTTCATAGAGAAGTGGGGAAGGGGCTAGGCGAGTCTGAGTCTTACTACATACATACCTACTATTTCATAGCAGCTGTAACAACCGTTAGCCTAGCCCTAGCCGGTATGCGAAATACAGTTCAGTACACAACATCTATACAAATAAATAAAATTGGAGTGTCTGTTTGTAATATTAAAATAACCGCTTTTTACTAAATGCATATGTATGTAAACACGGTACATATTTTTTCTACAAAATTTTTGTAGTTTAGCTACTACACTACTACCTACAACTTTGCCATTTGACATTTTTCCATAGGCCTTTTAGTTTTGCCGGAAATCGAGATAAACCGTATTTTAACCTTAAAAACTCACCCCCATCCCCTTCCCGACCTCAGATCGCCCGGACATTTTTTTTTCCTTTCATTTTTATAATATTCCTCTCCTTTTCTATATAATATATATAATAGGTTTCATCCTACAAATTTTTTTTTCACTTCTTATTATTTTTAAAGGCTTCTACCCTGGTCTATTACTACTAACCTACAATCGTAGGTTAGTAGTAATAGACCACTTTGCACTAAAAATGGAAAAATAAAGACAAAGATATCTATTGAAAGAAAAACAACAATACATGCTGATTAAAACGAAAATGCCAAAGGTCAATACTTATAGTAATAACTTAAAGTGAGTATTTAAACAAAGGAAAGATGATAAATATTAAACATTAGTGCGGTCTGTTGATACGTGTGAACTGATATTTGCACAGTTATTTAAAATGTGGAAAATAATATTTCTGTCATCTTTGCTACTATTGACACAAGCAGCAAATCTAGAGAATTTATTCAGCGCGATGTGGTCACAGGTTGCCTTTTACCCACGTAGTGGCTATGCTCCCGCATGCATTGAATTCTATTTTGACATGGCTTCTCATGACGCTGGCTGTACTTGTTCAGATGGAAAAGAAGCTACTTTGGTGACGGGCGGTTTCTTTCTAAGAGAGTTAAAAGTTCAAGCTCAAGAAACACCAACCATAGCAATTGATTCGCCAAGTGAAATAACCCTGAATGTCAATTGTACTTGCGGTTCGCTTCAATTCACGTCTCGTGCAGCTGTTCGAGAAATAAACGACAACTATTTCATAATGTATGATAAAACACCTAATAATGCGTACGTTTTTGCTAAGAAAGTTCCTAAGCAATCAGAGCTGATTACTGTACTTCAAAATATTGAAGATTTGAAAGACAAAGCAGGTGCAATTATGTGTGCGACTGACATCTACCACTAAGCAGAAGATAATAATATTCGGTTTAACTTTTATTATTTAAATGTTATGACCGCTGTAGGCAAAGTTCAGTTCCATCATGTTTTTATTTGAGCGTTATGGTGTATAAGGTATGATAATCACAAATAAATGATAATGTTTATTCACTGTGCCGTATTTTTTATATATATTGAGCCACCATACACCACGTTATTTTGTATGTGGAAACTACTTTTAATCGTCTCCCAAACAGATTTTATTTTCTCTAAATTGGGAACCTTGTATTTTAATAATATATATATATTTAATAAAACAAAGGATACGTCCCCAGATGGATATCTAGAAATATTTTTGACAAAAAAAGTAAAAATAAAAAACCCACTACGACAAAAAACGACGATGAAGAGTATGAAACAAGTTTCAAAAGCCGTAGTCACGCGTTGTTAAAGTGTTATGGACCATGGAACATAACTAAGTTTTAAAAGCGTCGTTTTTTGTTGTAGTGGGGTTTTAGTGTTTACTTTTTCTATTTTAAATGTTTTGGTGCTTATATAATGTTTATTGCTGTGCAAAGTTTATTTTAAATAGGTACCATAGAAATATAACACTTATCGAATAAATACGGACAAAGTCACGAACAAATGCTAATAATATATATATATATATTTTGAAATGTACAAGTAACGCCCTTTCCACTGATACCAAACACGGCAAATTTATTTCAAATTTATTTTTTAATACAGTATTTTATGTCGGCTAGAGGGCGCCACATTAGAATCAGTGACACATCATATAACCTTTAATCAGCGGACAATCAAGACACTTCTAACAATACCTCATTTGTCTTATTCCGACTAGTAGCTTAGAAAGACTGAGGGAACAAACTAGCATACTATAGAAATATCACACTTGTCGAATAAATACGGACAAAGTCACAAGCAAATACTAATAATATATGTATTTTTGCAATTTACAAGTAACGCCCTTTCCAATAATACCAAACACGGCATATTTACCTGAAATTTATTTTTTTATTGAGTACTTTCAGTCGGCTAGAGGGCGCCACATTAGATTCAGTGACACGTCATATAACCTTTAATCAGCGGACAATCAAAACACTTCTAACGATACCTCATTTGTCCAGTTCTAATAAGTAGTTAAGGAGCTATGAGAGAACAAATGAACATACATACATAGCCTGTCAAAATCATAACCCTCCTTTGGCTCTGCCGTAGTCGGGTAAAAATAACCAGGTCCTTCCTATAGCCCGGTGCAAAAACACTTGCACCATTTCAGAGTAAAGAATACTCAAAGAGTCGAAGTCTAAACACACTTTCACATTGTATTATCACGACTGCTTACTTGGGCATTTATTTGGAAGGGAAAACACCTAACCTTTGTAATCAGAGTCTATACCTCAGTAACTAGCTTTGTATAATATAATATTTACATTATTTCTCAATACATACATGTTACAGATAAATCCATTCCCGATATTGATTGCCACCACGAAAGTTGATGTAGGTGATGGTTTTACATGGATTAGTCAATCTCTAAGCTTTGTTCAAAGACTAACGCCTATTTTTCAGTAAATTAAGTGACAGACAACGACTGATTCTCCAATAATAAGTGAACCACTATCACATATTGCCAGTCTTAAATATATCCATAGTACACCATTACAATGAACATCAAATTAAACAGCCAGGTTGTTTGATATAGTATAAAGTTCACTCACAACGTTATCTTACTACGAAGCCTTAAGCACAGATACAGTGATATTAATATATCTAGAGAAAGACATTTATTAAAGTAAAATAACAACAACAGATTGCAGATTATCACTAAAACGGCAAAGTTCAGGTCAAAACTTGAACTCAGTATTTATACAAACGGAAGATAATATTATTGCAAATTAGTACAACCTATTGATACTTGTATACTAACAATTACTAAGTTATTTTAAAATATGGCAATATTACTTCTCTCACTTAATCAGCAACATATGGCATGGACGAAAGTTACATTCTACCTACTGTACCCACATATGTCGACATGCATTGAATTATATAAATAAATAAATAAATATTTCGGACACTTAACACACAACGTCATCTAGTCCCAAACTAAGCAGAGCTTGTATTATGGGTACTAGACAACTGATATAAATACTTATATACTTTTTTTTTGTAAATACATACATATTATACATAGAAAACATCCAAACTCCAATATACCGCGTGTTTAAATTGAAGATTATAAAAAACAAATCAGGTAAAATATGTGTGCTACCGATTTCCTAGATGTTGTTGAAGATTAAGTAATTATATCTCACTTCGATCATTGAAAAGTTTATAAATGCTGCTATCGCTAACATAGTCAAGAGTGCCACACTGTCAATACTTAATTTCGAAAAAGTCATAAATTGTATGATGTTAAAAAATCGCATCTAAACATAACGTAATTGTTCGTTATATTCATATAGGTATAGTCGTAACATTTTTTCAAGGAGTATTACTAAAGGAACGTGTAGTATTTATTGTCGTTATTGAAACAACGATGTAAACTTGTTATAGATGTGGCTTTAACAATCTTAATCGCTTTTAGTCCTCGTGCTAGCTGTGTTACTCAAAAAATGCCATAACTGTCTTCCAGCCAAAAACCCCCACTATATAAAAAAACATTTCACATCTTTAAATTTTCCATATTAAACATTATTTAAGAAAACATTTCTTTTATTTACCCGAATCAAACAACAAGACAACAAAACCAGTGCACCTAAACCTAGAGGAAACCCATAAGGAAACCTCACTACTATGGTAAAGTCATAAGCAGTTAAGACAAACACAAACTTAGCGGAGCCGTGTAGCGGTCCGTCGAGTTATACATTTATATACTAAAATAAAGTGTCTTCAATATCGTCGTTAAAGGTAGTCACCATGTCGACCTGTAACTGCTATATTTAATGAACATCCCTTAGGATCCACGACATCCGAAATGATGACGCCGCATATAAACATAATACCATTTGCAACTATGAGCTAGTGATTTAACACTAAACAAAACAAAAAACTTAATCTCGGATGTTAAAAGCTCACACCCAACAACAAACATCAGATTATTGAGACCTAAGATAATAAGAAGTCCTTGTATAAATACATCCCTTACAATCTTTTATGTCATACGATCTAAACTTTTTTTATTTATAATTGTACCTTGTGTCCACTTATTATACTTGGGTTCCTTTTGAAACCAAACACTTTGATGAACATATAAGCTGTCCTTTTTCTTAGTATTCATATTATAATTTTGTTCATTTCTGTGCTTAAGTTTATTAATTTCTCTTACAACATCATTATTATTGACTGCCTCGTTGGTCTAGCGGTTGGCGTGAGCGACTGCTGATCATGAGGTCTCGGGTTCGATTCCCGGGTCGGACCAAATGTTTGTATGATCTACAAATATTTGTTTCGGAGTTTGGGTGTGTTCTATCTATAATATGTATGTATTTACAAAAAAAAAGTATATATGTATTTGTATCAGTTGTCTAGTACCCCATAACACAAGCTCTGCTTATCTTGGGACTAGATGGCGTTGTGTGTTTAGATGTCCGAAATATTTAAATATTTATTTATCTTGTACAAATAACTCAGATAGACGTTCTGGTGCCATGAATGGCATCACATTTCATTTCTAAGTAATTTTATATTTAATTTCTTAAAATAGTTCCAGAAAAATCTCTGTGTGTTATTGAAATATAGTTAAATCTATTCGCCACTAGATGGAAAAACTTTGTGTGATGGGAAATAAAAATACAAAGGTTCGTAGAGGTGAGTATGTATAAAATAAATCATAAAAATATATTGAAATATGTTACGCATTCTTGCCTAAAGAATTTTTAATCAAAAAAGTTTTATTTTTGTATTTTTTGTAATCATTTTGTGAACACTGACATCTATCGTCAACTAAGAAAACAAACATCTACAGAACAAAAAGACAGGGTCGTAATTAGAATTCAAACTTTTATCTGCTAACGACTATATTAATCTAGAATTTACAGTTGCATTTAAAAAAAAATGAAATGAAACAAATTTTACGTATACTGATAATTTGATGGGTTTTCTAATGAACTAAAATTCTTTCTCTTATCCTAATATTTCAAAGGCAGGCCGTAAACTACTGAAGTCAAGAACTCTATCTACTTTAAATTTGATTTTATCGGTATGTTTGCTTTGTATAGTAAATAGAGTAAATAATAGAGTTTCATCAATATTAAAGCTTTGTATATTAGGTATATCTTTATATATATAATTCTTCTGTGAGTGTGTATGTCACTGAACTACTCTCAAACGACTGGACCGATTTTAATGAATTTTTTTGTGTGTGTTCAAGGGGGTCTGGGAATGGTTTAGATTCACAATTTTGTACGCTGGACAATGTTTTTTTAATTAATTTTTAACTTATTAGTAGTTATGGCAAAACGACGTTTGCCGGGACAGCTAGTCTAATATTTAAAATTCTCGTGTCACAGTTTTCGTTGCCATACTCCTCCGAAACGGCTTGACCGATTCTCATGAAACTTTGTGAGCATATTGAGTAGGTCTGAGAATCGGCCAACATCTATTTTTCATCCCCCTAAATGGTAAGGGTCACCCATCCTTAAAAAAAAATTATGGCAAAACGACGTTTGCCGGGGCAGCTAGTTTAATATAAACTTTATCCGTCTTATTACAAAACGTAGACTAATGTTAGTACTAGGTTTAAATCACCTTTAATCCAAGTACCAAACAAAATCCGTATTACAAAACATAGACTAACACTAAACCATGGACCATCTATGGTAACGCAAACGTCAAAATTCTATTGTGTTGATTGTGAATGTTGTTGTATTTTTGTAGTTATTTACATAGAGAAAATTTAATATACGGAAGTTATTTAGTTATTACAAGTTAGCCAATAAAATAGATCATAACATGATTGATGTGATTGATTTGAAGGACATGGTAATAGAAACGCACCGGCAGCAATCCAACAGACCTCGTATTCGTGTGAACCCTTTTGTTTAAATATACCTTAATATAAATAATCAATCAATCATATTGAAAACAATCTGTTGATTGTGTGTAACTTGCACTTGAAAACCCATTAGTATATTTGTTATGATGTATAAACTTTAACGGTCTTATTACAAAAAATCCAGAAAGTACTAGGTTTAAACCAAGACTTCAAAGTCTAGGTTTGTTACGGTATCAAAATTAGTACCATGGTTTAAACCTGAAATTATTAAAAAACTAAAACTAACCGTGGACTAGCCAGTACCGCGATTTAGTCCTTGGACCAAAATAACAACCACAGATTATATTAAAAAGATCCATTCAATCTGAAATTATTCAATTTTATCGTTCCGTTTCCCGTAGAGTTGATATTTTCTTGAAATGTAATGTTAAATAAATAACTTTTTGAGGGCTATTTATTATTTTAATACATTGTAAGTTACAACTTGTTTTAAGTTTTAACCCTAGCTACTTAGATCAAATTTATTTGTGCTTTAATATCTTTCTTTGTCGGTACAAGTATCAACTTACGACTCAGCCGTTACTGCTTGAAACAAAGCAAATATGCGCGCGTAATCTTAAAGTTTATAAATCATATAACAAATATACTAATGGGTTTTCAAGTGCAAGTTACACACAATCAACAGATTGTTTTCAATGTGATTGATTGATTATTTATATTAAGATATATTTAAACAAAAGGGTTCACACGAATACGAGGTCTGTTGGATTGCTGCCGGTGCGCTTCTATTACCATCATGTCCTTCAAATCAATCACATCAATCATGTTATGATCTATTTTATTGGCTAACTTGTAATAACTAAATAACTTCCGTATATTAAATTTTCTCTATGTAAATACTAAAATATATATATAAATATACTATATACTAAAAACTACAAAAATACAACATTCACAATCAACACAATAGAATTTTGACGTTTGCGATTTAGACCACTGTTAAACTAGGGGTCTCGGAGGTTTAACTTTGTTACCATAGATGGTCCATGGTTTAGTGTTAGTCTATGTTTTGTAATACGGATTTTGTTTGGTACTTGGATTAAAGGTGGTTTAAACCTAGTACTAACGTTAGTCTACGTTTTGTAATAAGACGGTAAGATATTCAGTAATTTTTCTGTTATGCACATTTTTTACTACATATTATTTAGTAATTTGCATGTTTTTTGCCTGGTTAACTTTAAATATTAATGGATGTATATTAATAGTCATCACACACTCATTCATGCAATCAAACAACTTACTTATCTCATATACACTAACTCTCACACCCAAACACAAAAACAATAACATCACATTTATCTCATATATCCTAACTCTCACATCTAAACACAAAAAACACTACCAGCCATCACATTCCTCTTACATTCGGCATTACGGGCCACACATATGTCTGTATCTCAAAATGTGCCTAAAGGTATTTGTAATGAAAATTCGATAGTACAGGAATACAATCTATACACAACGATATAGATTCCGCATCGATAGCTAAGTCAGTGAATTGTGACATTGAAAATATAACTTCCCTTATCCCGTCGGGTAATACCACTCTAAAAATCCTGACACAGAACATAAGAAGTATAAGATGCAACTTAACAAATTTTATTACACTACTAGCAAGATCTCGTGTCGAGTGGGACATAATTGTTCTAACTGAATGTTGGCTTCTTACCTCTCAATCTGTTCCCGAGATACAGGGATATAGCTATACTTCCACAACCTCGCATAGGACGCAAAATGAAGGTGTAGTTATCTATCATAAAAATAACTACAAAATAATAGTAGAGGAGCCAATGTTAACTGATGCTAACTGTTTGTTACTTAAATTAAACTCGATTATCTGCATTATTGGAATTTATCGCCCTCCAGGTCAACGCGACACAAATAATTTCAATTTGTCATTGGATGCACTTTTGAGAAAAATGTCTAATTACAAAAATATAATTGTTTGTGGTGACATTAATATTGACATCACATCTAATAGTAACGATAATCGCTCATTCGAATATCTCAACATCTTGGCTGGTCACTGTATTTTACCTGCGCATACTATACCTACTCATGGCCGCACGTGCCTGGATCATATCATGATCAAAACTAAATTAGAGGCTACTTGCTTTGTTGCAGAGACATCAGTGACTGACCATGAAAGTGTTGGCATTATAATTAACCAGACATCAAAGCCATTTTATACTTCTAGGATTCTACAACGAATTGATTATGCGGCCTTAGGTATTGCAATTAGTAAAATTAATTTTCAAGTAATACTCGATTCCTGTGATGCCAACTCAGCTACTGATGAACTCACTTCTTTACTCACCAAGGCTATAGAGGAGAACTCTAGTACAATTAAAGTTAGTAACAAGAAGATAATTTTTAAACCTTGGATCACTACAGGTCTATTACGTTGCATGCGTAATAGGGATAGTCTACACAAGAAGTGGAAAAGAAATCAAAATGACGAAACTCTTAAAGTAATTTACAAGAGATATAGGAACTTCTGCAACGCTTTACTACGGAAACAAAAGAAGATGTATGACAGACAGGAGTTTGCAAAGGCTCGCAACAACAACAAAAAGTTGTGGGAGGTAGTAAAAAAGACTTGCAGCTTCAACAGAAAATCCGACATTTCATCAGCTCTTATAAAATCAGACAACCCAAGAAATAGTGTCAACGAGGTTAACACATATTTCACCAGCGTTGGCCAAAGATTGGCAGAGAACCTTGTCGGTAACACTTGTCAACGTCACAAACACCGAAATCACAGTCCTGGGCTTAATGCCTCGGTTGTCTTTCTCCCAACTGATGAAAGGGAAGTGGAAAATCTCGTAATGGGTCTCAGGGAGGATACGGCAGCGGGTATAGACCAGATATCTGCTAAAATTCTAAAACGACACATTGGAGCTCTTTGTCGTCCTGTGACCCATATTTGCAATCTATCTTTTGCCACTGGTACTTTTCCACAGGCATTTAAGATTGCACTAGTCAAACCAATCCACAAAGGTGGCGACAAAGATAACGTATCCAATTACAGACCAATCTCAATTTTGCCAACGCTGTCTAAAATATTAGAAAGGCTGATTAATGTGCGTCTGGTAGGCTTCCTGGAGGCTAATTCACTTCTGTCGCCTGCTCAATTTGGTTTTCGCTCTGGCAAGTCAACCGATGACGCAGTACATCAACTCACAAACTATATAGTTTCACAAATGGATAGTAAGAGGAAGTGCATCACTGTTTTTCTCGATTTGGCTAAGGCCTTTGATACGGTCTTCGTCCCGTTGCTTTTAAATAAGCTGGAAAAGATTGGTGTCAGGGGTCTACCGTTGAAGCTGCTCGGGGACTATTTGAGTGATAGGAGACAATGCGTGAGGATTGGTGATTGGGTTAGTGGCCTACTGCCAGTGCATTACGGAGTACCACAAGGCAGTGTGCTCGGTCCCAGTCTATTCCTTGTATATATTAATGACCTGTGTCAACTGGAGTTGAAACATGGCAAGGTACTGTCATTCGCAGATGACACAGCACTCTTATTTAGTGGTGAAACCTGGGAAGAAGCCTTTCATAGTGCCCAGAATGGCTTTGACCGGGTCTGTCTATGGTTAAAATATAACATATTAACACTTAATAGAGACAAAACCAAATATATTACTTTCGCGACCAAGACCAATCTTCTACCACCAGTAACCCTGAGCATCATAGCGCACACCTGCACTCAGGTTACTGACACAACGTGTCAGTGCCTGCCTATAGACAGATCAGATACCATTAAGTACCTTGGCGTATACATTGACCAAACACTAACTTTTAGGGCCCACATTGATGTTCTAGTGACCAGAGTACGGAAAATGATATACATTTTTAAAATTCTCAGACATGTAGCGGAAACTGGAACTGTTAAAATGGTGTACTCTGCTCTATGCCAATCAATAATTAACTATTGCATAAGCTCCTGGGGTGGGGCGAGCAGGGTGCACCTCCTTGAGGTTGAAAGGGCACAGAGAGCGGTACTTAAGGTGGCCGCGGGTCTTCCTTTTCGTTTTTCAACCACTGCTTTATACAGGCGATGGGACGTTCTTACGGTGAGACAGACATTCATTCTTTCAATAGTTATGAAAAAGCACACAGAACTGCAATATGACCCAAACCTCAATAAGAACAAACGTAGGAAGGGTAATGTCTGTCCGATTAAAACCTTCAACACCAGAATTGCTCAGAAACATTATTGCTTTCTTGGGGGATACCTCTACAATAAGATAAATACATCGCTAGGATTATACCTTATGCTGAGATCAAGCTGTAGACTGATTTTATGTAAATGGCTCAAAGGTCTTGATTATGATGCAGCAGAAAATCTATTGGTTCCGATGCGTTAATCGATCTAGCACACGTTTATAACACACACACACACTCACACTCACACACACTCACACACACTCACACACACACACACACACACACACACACACACACACACACACACACACACACACACATACACACACATGCAACACACACTCAAACATATGACTAATATATATCCTACGCTTACCCTATAATTCTATCTCATCATTCATTGATTGTGTCATTTGTGTTTCACTTGTTATAATAATAAGTCTGTTCTATAATTTCGTTGGGGGCCTAGTGACCCGTAACACAGGTATTCAAATACCTATCTCGGGCACTAGTCTCTCACAAATGTTTGCTGTAAATGTATATTTAGATTAAGCATCTACACTGTACTGCATACATCTGTGATGAGAAATAAATTATATTATTATTATTATTATTATTATTATAAGATTACGCGCGCATAAACTTTGCTTTGTTTCAAGCAGTAACGGCTAAGTCGTAAGTTGATACTTGTACCGACAAAGAATGATATTAAAGCACAAATAAATTTGATCTAAGTAGCTATGGTTTAAACTTAAAACAAGTTGCAACTTACAATATATTAAAATAATAAATAGCCCTCAAAAAGTTTTTTTATTTAACATTACATTTCAAAAAAATATCAACTCTACGGGAAACGGAACGATAAAATTGAATAATTTCAGATCGAATGGATCTTTTTAATATAGTCTGTGGTTGTTATTTTGGCCCAAGGACTAAATCGCGATACTAGCTAGTCCACGGTTAGTTTTAGTTTTGTAATAATGTCAGGTTTAAGCCATGGTACTAATTTTGATACCGTAACAAACCTAGACTTCGAAGTCCTGGTTTAAACCTAGTACTTTCTGGATTTTTTGTAATAAGACCGTATTAAGTTATTTTGTAATTTCTAGTTTTTGAAGTCGGATTTTTAAACGAAGTTTTTTTATTGTAGTATTGTTTAGCAGCGCAAAAGAAAAATTGCCAGAGCCCATATTGTCACCGAACCCCACCACAAGCCATAACAACGAAGTTTCCATACAACAGGATAGCCCTAGGAAAAGAAAACTAAATCGAGAAATACAAGAACTTAAATGGAAAGCAAACCAAGATAGTTTAAAGATCAAAAGACTACAAATGACAGTTAATCGTTTAAAAAAAAGATACATATATAGCGGCACTATACACATCATTTTAAGATGCTTCTTTAATGAAATACGCTTCGCTTTTGTTTCAGATTCGAAATTGTTGTATTTATGTATTTAGTGACTCATTTTATGTATTATTTTTGTATTATGTACGCGATAAAGATAAATAAATGAATAAAATATATGTTTTGGTATTATACTCGTACTTGTGTGTTATTATTCTCTTAATTGTATGTGTTTGTTGCCATAATAAGCTAAAATAAAAAAAATAAGTGCACTATGTTTCTGTGTTTTTGTTCTCTCTGTTTTTACAATAGGTTACCAAATTGTATAAAAAAAGCTGACAAACACTAATTTTCAAGAAGCGTCTTCAAAAACTGCTCATTGCTAAGTGCTATTACTCTCTTCAAGAATATTTGGATGACGATGGCATACTATTATATGACTGGCACTAGGATTTGAGGGAAAAAAAGAGTCATGTTTGAATCTGACATTTTAATTTGCATTTTTATGACATTTAATTAGCGAATTCACTACTATTATGATATATTTAAGATCTCTGTTAACCTGCATTTATGCAAATAAATAAATAAATGAATGTTTAATATAAATGTTACCGTCAGATTGTCAAAACTGTTAGATTTTGCGATACATAAAATACATATACGATTTTTTTTGCAATACATGTATAAAAATGATTTACAGAATTGACTTTCAAAAAATAACTACCTGATAAGAAAATTCTGAGTACGTCCCTGTATGTTCCTTACATCGCACGCTGAGTGTCAAATAGCTAAACTACATAGCAACATCAACATGTAACGATGCAAGTAGTTTTGCTATTGATTGGTAGATGGCAAAGGGCAAAGTAACCCCCCCTCACCCCGCAAATTGTCACGCATTGTTTCATACAAAAATTTCATTAGGGCATCTCCTCTTTGTATTTGCGTGAGTAAAGCAGTAAGCTACGCTGGACAACTTAACTATAAAGAGAAAGGAAATTGAAAAGAAACCCCATACCAAACTGCCTCAGTGGCACAGAGGTAGTGAATGCGATCGCTGTGCTTGAGATCTCAGGTTCAAATTCCAGGTCGAACTAACAACTGTTTGTGTGATCCACAAATATTATTTTGTGCAGTTTTTTTCTTTTTTGTTATGCAATAAGAAACGGGCAAACGATCAGATGTATTACCTGATGGTAAGTGATTACCGCCGCCTATGGATACCCGCAACACCAGAAGCGTCATTAGTGCGTTGCCGGCCGTATCACTCTGGTTGAGTCGACCCATTGCCGTGCCGGAGCGTGGCTCTCCCACGGAGTTTAAGTGTTTTCCATGTATTACATGTATATATTAATAATCTAAGTATTTGTTCGATACCAAATTGATATTTTGGTGGTAGTGAGGAAAATTATCTGCTCTACCACTGGTTGATGAACCTTGATTGTATGAAATGTTAATATTTAGTGAATAGTAATGGTATTTGTAAACAGATGGTGGTGTGTGATATGATCTGTGCGTGGATCGTCAAGTGGTGCACCTTTCCGCAGCGAAGATTGGAAAATTCTCTACCAGCTCCATTTGTGAGAGATTTTTCTTATTTTGTATTGAACAGGGTGTAAGCGCCCTAAGTTGACGTCCGGGCACTAGTGACCGGTCTTCGATTGTCTAGCTTATATCTATGGATCGTATAGACTAGTAACAAGGATTTCTCCCACTTAAAGGGGAAATGAAACCCTGGTAGACGAACTAAACAGTATTTATATCAGTTGTCTAGTACCCATAGTACAAGTTCTCCTTAGTTTAGGACTAGATGGCGTTGTGTGTTGTGTGTCAGATGTCTGAAATACTATTATTATTAAAAAACATCTCGCTGCCGTGGCATAGTAAGCGAAAGCTTTCTTTCTATAAAGAGGATGAGTATTTTATAGGTTTAAATAAATATTTGAAAAATAAAAGAAATTTATATTTTTTCTTAACTATGAGCACAGATAACTTTGAATATCACGTTGAGGGTAGGGTAGCTATTTGTTCTTTCATTTTGTTTATTTCTGCTTCAAATTCACTACAGCACAGTATGCCTCCTTGTCTGTTGCTTAATTCTTTAAAATTTTTCATAAACTCTGTTACTTCAAAGTAACCAGGAATTCTTTTTGCGTAGATCGTGGCACCATTAGGATCGTCTTTAGTTATACTTTGTGCTTGATAAATCACCATGTAGTTATTATTTATGGATTTCACTAGTGTACGGTTTTGATATTTGCCGCTTCCACATGTACAATTCACATTTAACGAAGTCGCTTCTTCATTTTCATCTTCAATAAAATGCATTGGTCTAAATGCTGATGGGGCCTTTTCTAATTCACCAGTTCCTCTAGTTTCAACTAAGTTAGTCTTTTTACCATCTGAACACTCACACTGCGGATTGCTGGTGTCTATTAAAAACCTCATTTTTAGGCAAAAAGGCATAATAATTATTCCAGGATACAAAGCAACTGGTATCCATTCTCCCATTAAGTCTTCAATACTTGCATTTGCTGCAGTCACACTAAGCATATATATTGCCAAAGTTATAAGTTTCCACATTTTTAGGTAAATTGAAAGCACTCCTAATAAAATAATTTCAAACTGCTCTATGTGTTAATTATCCATCGTTATTTATATGTTTCAGTTTGCAGACCTTTGACATATCGTTAAAGTCCGTACTTTGAGATAAGTATAAGAAGCTGATTTATTTGAAGGCGATTATTCTGATATGATTTGAGATTAAATCAAAGGAAATAATTAACAATCCTACTAATATTATAAACTAGCTTTTGAACGCTACTCCGTCCGCGTGTATGTAGGATATAGGATAGGAGATGCGCGTATAGGATAGGAAAGTAAATATTTTGCACTTATAAATAAAAGCTTGTTAACTAAGCTTCCTTTTTTAACACGCACTTATTAGCTCTACCTGTATGTTTGTTTGTAAGTGACTTTTTAGTGTATTATTTAATGTATAGATCTGCAAAATCTAATAATTATCATAAGTACTAAACAGAAGATACAAGGCTTGACCTATAGTTCAGCTTACAGACAATGTCAATGAAGGTCGTAGGAAAATTTCTGTTGACATAATTTATTGGAATTGCTTTTTCTCATAACGAAAAAATCAGCATTTTATCAAGCATCGAACTAAAAGAGACATTAAATTTATAAACTAATATAAGAAGCAAAACTTTGTTTCCCTTTTAAAGAAAATTATGGAATGAACTGAATGAAATGAAAATAAAGAAGTTTACACTTCAAAAAAAAACTCCACAATATAAAAGATACACTAAGTTTAGTTGAAAAATAAGATTTTTATTATTTTTAGAATTTTTACTGTACATTTTATTTTTACTAGTGTTCTCTCTTATTCCGTTCACACACCGTCACTATGAAGAAACCATCGAATTAATTTTCTCAGTCTCATCCCATTTTTAACGACTCATTGCGACGCTTCTGATTTATCAAATTCATCACTGCATAATATGCCACATGTCTTGTTACTCAATCCACGAATAGTTTTCATATAATTCACAATTTCTAAAAATGCAGGGACGGCTTTAGCAAAAACCGTTGCAAGAACTGGTTCATTTTCAATCGGGGACTGATTCGTATAAAGCACAAAGTAATTTTCATTTAATAGTTTTACTACGCCACGGTGCTGGAAATGTTCACCTCCACAGTCACACGTCACATTTAAAAACGATGCAACATCATCTGCATCTTCAACAATCACGACAGGTATGCTGACAATATTGTTGCCTCTTTGTTTAATGTTCTTAGTTTGAATTAGTTCAGTAGTCTTTCCATCGGAACATTCACATTGCGAATTTTCGGGATTTTTCGAGTAAATCATTTTTGTACAAGGAAGAATAGAATTTACAGGCGGAACTGTAGCCACAGGTGTCAACCTGCCCATAAAATCATCAAAATTGGCACTTACTGTTATACACCCAGCAACAAAAAAAAATATCAAAGTGAATATTTCCTTCATGATTTTAGACGAAACGTGAATGCCTTACTACAATTACACGTAGACTGTTTAAAATTAAACTAATTGATGATATTTATACATTTTTAGTCAATGATCTTTGACAGCGGTTTATCTGTTTAATATGCAACAAACACTAACTAAAACTTTTGCTAAACGTGAACATGGGAAAAGTTTCGTTTCGAAAAAAAATTGTTTTTTCTTTTTTTTAAATGAGCTTTAAAAAAAGTAATTAATCTGACCAAAGAAAAAGAAAAAAAAAATTAAAACACTAGACAATCTTTAGTATTAAATTATAAGCACTAAACAAAACAACTCTAGCAGTATCGCTATTTACTTTGTGTATACTCGAAGATAACCTCCATAGTGATTTAGCATGATTCATAATTTTTTTAAAACCCTTTTAAAGAGTTACTTTATTTTCGTTACTCGAAAACTCGAACAATCGAATTTCTTTATAATTTTAAAGTTTAGGGGATAATTATTCATATAAATAAATTATTGTATATTTAATATTTAGCATTCGCAAATGTATCGAAAAATTTGCTTCGCGTGCACGAGTTTCAACGACGGGCGACGCCTGCCCTCAAGTGTCTGCACACTAGGACTGTTGATAAAATATCGAAATATCGATATTATTATTTCGGAACATCGATATTTATTACTAATATTTTTGGACGATATTGAAATCGATCGGTCGATATATTTTGAAAACAAATTTTTATTTTTTATTTTTTGTAATTTTTCAATCCACAAAATCATCGTAAACTTAATCTAAGGTTTTTTTACGTTTTTTTTACTTAAGCACATATTACAGATTTATTATTAGAAAATAATGGTTCACGGTTTATGCATAAGGTTTATGTTTATAAAACTAAATGTTTTTTTTTATATTTGAGTTGGTTGAACGAATTGTAAATTGCGGTTTACGATTTATGACGTATTAAAAAAACTACTAACTAGATCTCATTCAAACCAATTTGTGATGGAAGTTTGCATGGTAATGTACATCATATATTTTTTTAGTTTTATCATTTTCATATTTTGGAAGTTACAAAGGGGGAAAGACACATTTTGTCACTTTGGAAGTGTATCTCGCGCAAACTATTCAGTTTAAAAAAAAAAATAGCAACCTCAATATCAGTTTTGAAGACCCATCCATACGACCCAGTTTTGAAGACCCATTTGGCTACGGAACCCTAAAAAATAAAAAATAAATTCTTACCTGGAATATTTGAACACATATTATTTAAAATCAGTTAAAGTTCAACTTAAACATTTTTTCAAAACGAAATGTAATTCAAGCACACTTACTTTTTCTTTACGACATCCGTAAAATTTAGAGAACTCAAAAAAATACAGCTGTCCTTTTTGACATTACCTTACCTTTATTAAAACCAGCACTGGAAACGATGTCAAACCTTTTAACCGACTTCAAAAAAGGAGGAGGGTTCTCAATTCTAACGCATATATTTTTTGTGTGTTTGCGAATAACTTCGTTTATGAACCGATTTTGATGATTTTTTTTTATTGAATAGGAGATATTCCAACGGTGATGCCACGATAAGGACACTAAAATCGGATTATGGCATCCAAGAGAAATCGATCGATTTAGACGTTCTTGAAGTTGGTTTTTTATTTTGTTAAAATTTTACTTGTTAATCATCTTTTCAATCGATTCGATTTGCTTTCGACTGCGACTTTCCTTACATAGACTAACTTCTGGATGATATAGAACTGCAGGTGTTCATTCACCAATAAAGTGTTCAATAACTTATGCAGATATGGATCAGGCACTCATAGCTACTAGACTTATCAAAACTATCAAATTAATCAAATCATTTTCTATTAACAGTTCTGTGTTAATAACCTGGTGACATTTATTAGGCCTACTTTAGTACAAATTGCTAACCTTGATGAGGTTATTGATTTTTAGTTTACCGTAGTAAACTCGGTACTAAAAATATTTAGTTGCCAACAAATAGATGAAATAAAGATAGAATTGCCAAAATACGTTTATAAATCTATTACAAGATCGGTCTCAAATCTTCTATAATTTGTGAATTTCAAAGAACCTAACATCTCAATAGGAGACGCAAACAAGGTTGCATGGGTCGATTAGTTTATAATAACTTGAAAGAAGATTGAATTTCAAATGAAATTTTAATCCCCCAAACTACTCTTGACATTTCAAAGCGCCATCTAATAGTGTAATACATAAACAGTCGCCATATCAAGAGATCAAATCAATACGTGAAACCGTTGAATCGTAAGGTAGACAAAAGAATCGATAGATGTCGCTACTTGTATTCTGCTCCTGCATCTTAGATAAAGAAGAAAGTAAAAAGACAATCTTCTTTATGTGTCTCATCTAGGTGCCAGGTGGCAGTCATACCCACGATCTCTGGCTTTGCAGCATTGTGGTGATTAATTAAAAACTTGGCTAGAAACTAAAAATCTGATTTTATCTGCCACACGTGTGTTTTTTTTTTCTTTTTTAAACGACAACTGCCGCATTAGGAATAAACATTCCGTGTCGCGGAGGACGTTACAAACATGCATAAAACGGATACAAAGAGCACCCAGACTCAGAACAACAATTTGTGGATCACACAAAGTATTGTCCCATGTGGGATATGAAACCACAACACTTGACACAGTAGAAAGCGGCGTGGCTACCGCTGAAACTACTTCTTTTTTTTTTTAAAGTGGTTTCAGCGGTGCGGCGGTGCGGAATGTCGGAATCGAACCGACTAAAACCACACGGTGTACCACTCTGCGCCTGAGAAGGGAGAGATCCGGGAACTGCTGTTGTTAAGACCGCCGGACCACCGCTGAAACCACTTTTACACACAACTAAAAGTACGGAGTACACGATATCTCTAAACTCCTTACTTTTAATTGTTACTTCGTAATATCTGTTCTTACACCAATTAACATATCTATACAAATAAATAAAATTGGAGTGTCTGTTTGTAACATTAAAATAACAGCTTTTTAATCAATGCATTTGTATGTATACACGATACATATAACAAAAATGTAGTTAAAAAAAATTTTGTCTGTCTGTCTGTCTGTCTGTCTGCCTGTTTGTTCCGGGTAATCTCTGGAACGGCTGGACGGATTTTGACGGGACTTTCACTGGCAGGTAGCTGATGATCCGGGGAGTAACTGAGGCTACTTTTTTTAGACTAACTTTGTCCCGCGGCGTTACTCGCGGTACAACAATAACCGCGGGTAACACCGCGGGGTTCAGCTAGTTTAACATATTTTCTTTGTCCCGTGTGAGAATTATTTGCTCTGACAGGGTCTGCTTTAGATGGTTTTTTGAAGTTTTCGTGACTTAATTTCTAGTTTCGATTTTTTGGATTAAAAATAGTGAATCTGGAAATGGTACAGTCTCAAGACTGACCATGACAAGACAAAACTTTGCTAGAGTTTTAAGACTAGTGGAATCAAAAGTGTTTTCCAGGTATTTATACCTACAATAATATATTATACTAGCTGAACCCCGCGGTGTTACCCGCGGTTATTGTTGTACCGCGAGTAACGCCGCGGGACAAAGTTAGTCTAAAAAAAGTAGCCTAAGTTACTCCCCGGATCATCAGCTACCTGCCAGTGAAAGTCCCGTCAAAATCCGTCCAGCCGTTCCAGAGATTACCCGGAACAAACAGACAGACAGACAGACAGACAGACAGACAGACAGACAGACAAAAATTTTTTTAACTACATTTTTGTTATATGTATCGTGTATACATACAAATGCATTGATTAAAAAGCTGTTATTTTAATGTTACAAACAGACACTCCAATTTTATTTATTTGTATAGATATAATTAAAAACTTATGTGTATTTAAATTTTAAGAAGTAGGGTAGCAGGAGAAAAATATGCTTGATATTTTACTATAAACATCTTTGTCACACTTTTGAATATTCTTGTCTATACAAATAAATAAAATATAAGTGTCTCTTTGTAATTTAAAATTAACATCTTTTTACTAAATGCATGTGAAAATATATACGTATATACTTGTATCAAAATAAGCAATTTTTGTTTGTCTGTCTGTCTGCTTATTCCGGCTAATCTCTGGAACGGCTGGACCGATTTGACGGTCAATGGTACTTTCACTAGCAGATAGCTGATGGTATATGGCTACTTTTTTAGACTGCCTTAGTTGTTGTGCCGCGGGTAACTCCGTGGGGTCAGTTAGTCTTAAATAAATTAATGATTAATTATGATATCAATAATTAATTATGATCGAGATATGATCAAATAATGATAATACACTAACTCATGATCTTGTATTCTGATACAGTTTTATTTCCATCCTTCATAATGAACCCATGTCGCAGTACGTTCTGTCTGTTTTTATTTTTAACTTTCAAGACAGTCTTAATGGACAAGATCTTCTGCTCTTTACTATTTTTGCTTGACAACTTATTTGAACAATTAAATATACAGGTGTGGATTAAAATTACATAATGAAACATAAAAAAACTTTGAACCAACATTTAATTCACTAAACATAAATATTTAAAAACAACTATTTGGTGCCAAGATAGCTTCTAGAGTTTTCACCCCAACTCTTTCTTAAGGAACTCTATCTAATAGTCTTATGATACCTCTGAGTTCTTACAAAAAGTGATGACATTTTTTAATTAAAGATGACGCTAGTTTCCTATAGCTAACAGCCCCCCTAGCCAAGTTGCTAGCGTTCTTGTTTCTGCAATCGTTAACGCCTGAATTCTCGTATGTCATTGGCTGATCTTAGACAAAGTAATCTTAGGCGAAGTATTAGCCAATGACACACAAGAATTTAGGCATAAACGATTGCAGAAAGGAGAACGCTTGTAACTTGGCTAGTGGGCCAGGTATATATTATGCTGAATCACTATACCTATTGTCTTTAAAACTTATTCCATAACTTATTAGTATTTTGTTAATTTACACATTAGTTCTTCATAAATTTTAATTGAATTAATTATTCTTAACTAGCAATATGTTTTTACATATAATTAGAATTACATATTTTAATTAGCAATTCATAATGTAATTTCAAATAATGCCACCACTTTTATAGTTATCAGATGAGATCAGTCTAAATTTTCTAAAGAATGTGGTTGTCGAGATCACAATTGACATTTGGACAACAGCTTGGGTAAGGCTTGCTCAAATCTATTTCAGTTTTGTGGCATTTTGGATCAGTTGTAGACACTACACCGCAACTGGAAAAAACAAGCTTACAGTTTATAAAAACCAAACTAGATACGATATCATTTTAATAGGGTAGTTGACACCTTAGTCAAATCAGTTACTTTTTATCATCTGTCAAAACGATAACTTTGTATGAAAAATGTACTAAGAACTGGCTTGTGACGTCACTATTTTAGACTACTCAATTGAGCAATATATTAGTGTTAATTTGATTAAAATTTGTTATAGAAATGAAAAGCTGTAATACATACATATTTTTTGAGACTTTAATAAAGGATTTTTAATGAAGGAGATATCGGTATTTATTTACGATACAATCAACTACCCTATTATTACTTTTCTACGATCATTAACTGTACACCTGTTCTTAGTAGTCAATATTAGTATAATTTTAACAAATGACTTTATTGATTTAAGGTTTATCAAATCTCCTTGAGGCACTCCCTGATCTGGGGCTGAAAGCCTATCTGTATCTTTTTATCTATTGTCTAGACCTCATTTTTTACGTTATTGCCTACACAATCACATAGCTTATTTTCAAATATTTTAATATCCATAGAACCAATACTGTCGAAGTAGTAGGAAGTGACAAAAAAAAATTGTATTTAATGTAGATACCACCACCACGCAGTTAATGTGTAAGATTTTATAATATTATTTATACTTTTAAAATTAGTTTTGAATACTTACGATGCATAATGTATAAATTGTGAAGAACAGTTGATTCTGTAGCAGTGCCCAATAGGTGTGATGGTTTCACCGAATGCTATAACATCGTCGATTTCCTGAATGTAACATCCCTCTTTGTAGGCTGTAAGGTAAGAAAATGTTTTTATGAATTCAAGCTTATTTTTACTCGAAGGAGAAAATGCATTGTTATGTCTTTTGAGTGTATGTGTGTATGATATTTTTTTTGGCACGCAAATTGTCGTATTATATTAGAGTGCTGTTAATATATTTGTGTTAGTCGTGGGAGTGACACTGGGTACATCAAAATAAAAAAAAAAAACTATACTTATAAAAAAAAACTTTTATTTTCAGTTCTTCAATTAATTTAATAAAGATGGCACATATTAAAATTCATCACTTGTTACGATACTATTTTCGTATTCAAGTTTTTTATCATTTTTTTTTTATATATGGCCCTGCCATAATGACTCTACTCTGCCTGATGGAAAGCATAAGCAGAATCCAAGAGTGATGGTCACCATACTGCGAACGCAGACAATGCAACAATGCAGCATGGTGACCCACACCATGGCGGGCTAGTGATGCTTTCGCATCATTGGGCCTCCGGTCTCGCACTCACCAACGAAACACGACAGCATGAACGCTGTCATTTTACGTTGATTTTCTGTGCGAGGGTAGTACCGCCCCGGTCGAGCCGGCCCGTTCGTGCTGAAATCAGCGTGGCTCTACTACCTTGACATTTTATTGAACTAGGCATGTCATAAGTATTTTTTATATATTAAAAATACGTTTTCCACGAGGGATAGTGGTGTATTTTTCTTGTTGAGTGAGTGTAAAATCCATACACATCTCCGGTTCCACGGGGATTGAGAGGCTAGGAATATGTGATGTTTAAGCTAAAAACCGCCCCGTTGGCCGGTCTCGGGTGCCCTGCTCTGGGGAGGTCTCGGATCAGGTTATTTCAGGTCCTGAGTGAATCCTTGGCTCCCCCCTGCCTATCACCTTAATCATTATTTAATTGCGGCCTGATTGTCTGACCACAGCAATTAATCTGCCATCAGATTTCCCCAATATCTGGCAGTTTGCTAGTGGCCTAAGATAAAGATGTTTAAATGGTAGTAGTAACCCTATTATAAAAAATTTTGGCCAAAACATCCAAAGTGTGGGTATTTTCTTTTCTCCTTAAATTCTTACTAATGGTATAAATATAACACCATTTCTTTAATATGATGAAGTTTAAAAAATGCTTGTAAATTTTGTGAATATTGTTACCTTTTACTTCCATGGAAGTAAAAGGTAACAATATTCACTAAATTCATTTTGATCACAGTCGATTTTTTAATCAACAAGTTTACAAGCATTGGAGAACTTGCATTATTAAAACAAGGAAGAGGATTTTTGTTAATTTTAAAATAAATTTGAATAAACAAAAATGAATATTAAAATAGTGTTGACGCTTTTATAAAGTCGTTAATCTTCTTGTGCATACTTTATACAGCAATTATTAAAAAGTCAATTGCTTGATTATTACAAAACATTAGTGTACAGATGATTTATTAAAAACAAGGTATTTTTTTCTTCCAAGTTTTTGGAATATAAGCTTAATTTATCGATCAATAAGTTACAAAATCGTTGGTCACAAATAAGTATTACAGAGATTATACTCGGCTTCGTCCGAAGGGATTAACTTATAATACTTGTAGTACCGCCTAGTGATTGCCAGTCACGCACTATATTTGAGAGTAAATATTTTTTAAAAGAAAATATTTCATATAATGTATTTAAATATTAAAAGTATCTCAGTTGATACAAGGCGTGCAGTAGTCTCACTTAGTTGTTACAGTCATTCGCTTTTTAGTGCTCGCCACGAACGCACGTCTTGTCTTACTTACCACAGTCCAAGTGTAATTTTGTTTAGTTTATTCCTTTTAAATAGCATGGCTAAATATTAAAATGTCTAAATTAAAAAATAGGATAACTACGAAAAAATATTTTAGAAAATTAAAAACAAGAAAACAATTACTTCGGCGTCGTGGTACTCGATCTTCGAGTGATTCATCGAGATCAGCAGATAACCGGCCACAAGGTTAGTAACAAGTTTATTACCTTCGTAAAAGTGTTTCTTTATATAAAAAGAGAAGAGCCCTGCAGTTGGAAACTAAGAGGCTAAGAAAGTAAATAACGGTTAACGTAATGACTAAATTATGCATAATTTCATAATAATTTTGTCTGCTGGGTTTGCGTATTTCTCATCGGAGATTTTACTACCCATTTAATTAGTTTTGCGAACAGTATACTAGGACTGTTTCCTAACTAATAGGTAGACATGCAGGGTAATATCAATTAAAATTTAATCGTTTTTTTTTCTGGTACTTTTCATCAGAAATGTTACTACCCTCTTATTTGGTTTTGCGAACAGTATACTAGGACTGTTTCTTAACTAATAAGTAGACATACATGGTTATGTCATTTAAAATTTAATCGTATTTTTCTGCCGAGTTTGCATACTTTTCATCGGAAAAGTTACTACCCTCATATTTGGTTTTGCGAACAGTACACTGGGACTGTTTCTTAACTAATAAGTAGACATACATGGTTGTCATTTAAAATTTTATGATTTTTTCTGCTGGGTTTGCATACTTTTCATCGGAAAAGTTACTACCTTCATATTTGGTTTTGCGAACAGTACACTGGGACTGTTTCTTAACTAATAAGTAGACATACATGGTTATATCATTTTAAAATTTTATGATTTTTTCTGCTGGGTTTGCATACTTTTCATCGGAAAAGTTACTACCCTCATATTTGGTTTTGCGAACAGTACACTGGGACTGTTTCTTGACTAATAAGTAGACATACATGGTTATGTCATTTAAAATTTTATGACTTTTTCTGCTGGGTTTGCGTACTTTTCATCGGAAAAGTTACTACCCTCATATTTGGTTTTGCGAACAGTACACTGGGACTGTTTCTTAACTAATAAGTAGACATACATGGTTATGTCATTTAAAATTTTATGACTTTTTCTGCTGGGTTTGCGTACTTTTCATCGGAAAAGTTACTACCCTCATATTTGGTTTTGCGAACAGTACACTGGGACTGTTTCTTAACTAATAAGTAGACATACATGGTTATGTCATTTAAAATTTTATGACTTTTTCTGCTGGGTTTGCGTACTTTTCATACGAAAAGTTACTACTCTCTTAATTGGTTTTGCGAACAGTATACTAGGACTGTTTCTCAACTAATAAGCAGATTTGCTGGCTTTGCATGATAATATTATTTACAGTTTCCTTCTTCAGGGTTTGCGTATTTCACATTGGAGATGTTACTACCAATTTAATTAGCCTTGCAAACACTTTACTAGAATGGCTACCTTACTAATAAGCAGAGATAAGACAATTGCTTATATTAGAATGCACCATATAATTATAGTAAACAGATGAACGGTTAGCCGTTTCATTTCACTTTGGGAAATAAACAGTACATACCTATTCTGTTCCTTTTGATGATTTTTTTATTCGGTACCCACCTACCTATAACCTAAAATCGATCAATTTCCTAACAATCATATGAGGCTTATATTAACGAGTATAAAATAGCCGACAATAACATTGCTGAATTGCTCGATTCCGACACCGAACTTGAAATAGGTAAGCGTATCGAGCTCGACGCTGCAGACGCAGAAACCAACGTCGAGTGTGCCACTGAATTTATCGCTCGCGTAGCCCTACCATTTCTAATTCGTAGGCACTGAAGTCCATAAAAACTTGGCAGCGAGACTAGAACACTGCGCAACGAACGGACTACATAAAGAACGTCGTAAAGGCTTACTTGAGAAGTACCTGGTACCGATTAACTGCAAGCTTAGCAGTGCTTCTGCGTTAAATGCAGAAACAAAAACACTAATGACAGACATTACCATCAGACGAGATCAAAATATCGAACAGCGACAATAGCAGATTTCCATTGTTATCTCATGCTTAAGTCAAGGAATCACTAAAATTATTTCTTCTAATGTGGATCCGTAACTAACAAAGATGTTAATGGACTCACAAAGAATATTGTGTGACTTACAGTACAATAATTTGGTAATAAGGAAGGGCACCAACGCTCTGAAACGGCCAATCGATCCCAGAGTAAAGGTGCACTCTGCGAACAATTGGCCATCGAGCTCATCAAAACAATCGCGCTATCGGCCAGCGACGCGAGGCCGTCGCTAGATCCGGTAAAATACAGAGGCAGATTGCCTTTAATTTGTGAAAAATGGTTACTAATAACTAATAACTTCTTAGCACTATCTTGTATCACAGGTTACTCAATTAAACCCTTCGATTGAAAAATCATATTCTGACACAGAAATAGTTCTATATTTTGAAGCTATAAATACTTTATTATCTATTGGTGCTATTTCAAGATGTTAAGCTACAGAAGGCCAATTTGTGTCAAGTATCCTTCTGGTACAAAAGTCAAATGGTACCTAAATATCCTTTGATTTAGAACTCAAAGAATTTGAACAAATTCATTAAGACTGACCATTTTAAAATATTAAGATTTACGAACAGTATTAAAATTAAAAACTAAAGATTGCTAGGTGACTAGAATTGACTTAAAAGATGCTTATTATTTCATAAAAATCTATGACTGCTCAAGAAAATATTAAAGGTTTCAGTTTCAACAAAACTTTGAGTTTAATGTATTACCATTTGGCTTAAGTACAGCGCCATACATATTTACCAAGGTGATGAAACCTATAGTCCGTTTGCTACGCTCTACCGGGCTAATATCAACTAATTACTTAGATGATTATTGATTAATGGGACGTTGGTTTAGTGATGTTTCTATAAGGCAAAACTCACAAAAAAAAATGAGGGTAAAAGTTCTATGATACCAAACAAATTCTCATTTTTAGGTTGCTATAAATTCAGAAAACTTACAGGTCATGTTACCAAAAGAAAAAATAAAAAATAAAATATAAATTCAAAATGATATAAATACATGTAAAATTCGCGAATTCGCGCAATTTATTGGAATACTAGTTTCAATTTGCCCAGCCGTAGAATACGGCTGGTTGTATACTAAGCTATTTGAACGTATAAAATACTCAAATCTAAATTCAGATGAGGACTATGACAAGAATATGACTTTGCCAATGACATTACGGTCTGATTTAAAGTGATGATATAGCAAAATCCAAGATCCTTTTTGTAGAATCAAAGAAGGTTTGCATGACCTGGAGATTTTCAGAGACTCCTCAACTACGGGGTGGGGGGCGAAATACAAGCTGCCTTTACCGACTTAAAATTATTTGCAAAAAATTAAGATTGTTGCGTCCTATATATCAGATCATCCGATAACAAAACTGCAGACGCAGAACCCAGGCGTCTTCACCCGGATATAGCATGAAGACTAGGAGATTGGGTTTTGCAGGTCCTCATTTGACATGCCTGAAATAGATTTATTCGCTAGACGAATAAATTTATATTTCCTGGCACAAAGATCCAGATGCCATAACTATTATTGCATTTAGCCTCCTGGACTAATTATTATTTTCATGCATTCACACCATTTTTGTCATTTTAAAAAATGATGAGAACGATTATCACCGATAAAGCTAAATCAATCGCAACATGTACACCAAGATTACCCTGGGGGCAGGGATTTTGTGCGGACAGCTTCGTTAAGAAGTGTGTCCTCATCCGCAATTGCTGTTTTGACAGCATATTTTAAGCACTATGATGTTAGATGTTTTTCAAAAGCGTTGGTTCTACTTTTGTAAAGGTCATAATTTTGATATGTAAAATTCATCGGTCCCACAAATTATTTATTTCCTTAACAAACTTTATGAAGAGGGATTCCAATATGGAACTTTAAACTCTTGTAGATCTGCACTAGCCCTTTTGATGGAAATAATATAGGAGAAGACAGAATTAAAAGATTTTTAAGGGGTATTTCCTCTTCGATCCCCTTTACCAAAGTATATCATTACATGGAATACCTCAATAGTACTCAATCACATCAGCAAGTTATACCCCAATAAGTTCCTTGACCTAAAACAGATTTCTAAAAAACTTATTACGCTCATAGCATTATTTACTGCGCACAGAGTGCAAACTCTGTCTAAAATAAATTTAAAAAATATTGAAACTTACTCTTTTAAAATCATCATTAAAATTCCATATTTTCTAAAAACGACAGGTTACAACCAACCCATCTTAGTACTATCCTTTTTTTTTTTTTTGTTGTAATAAAGGTCTGAAATATTTCCAGAAAAGGTTTTATCGTCATATTTAGACATGACTAGCCCTTTAAGAAAAGATATTGACTCCTTTTTTATAAGTCTAAGACCATATGGGTCCGTGGGGTCCCAGACCTTAAGTCAGTGGATTAAAGAAACATTATGTGATAGTGGGATTGATGTCAACATGTTTACTGTACATAGTACAAGACACGCAGCTATGTCTGCGGCCTATAATTTTGATCAAATCAGAAGAACTTCTGGATGGAGCAATTCATCCAATACATGCTATTGGTTCTATAATAGAACTATAAGTAATGTCAATAATGATGATTCTTTTTTACAAGCAGTGGGCGATGAGAATTGTAACAATAACTATTATCATAATTTGATTCCTCAAGATTGTAAGAATGATTCACGGATTAAACATTCTTAATAAAACTTAATATTTCACTTAAATCTCTAAATAACTACAAGTATTATAAGTTAATCCCTTCGGACGAAGCCGAGTATAATTAATGATTAAACGAACTTACCTGTAAGTGAAGTTCTATCATAATTATGCGAGGGCTTCGTCCGAAGGGATTAGCAACCCTCCCTCCCCGTAACTTGGTACAAGTTCACCCAAGTTGCGTGAAATATTTACAGTTCTCTAAACTAAATGACTGTAACAACTAAGTGAGACTACTGCACGCCTTGTATCAACTGAGATACTTTTAATATTTAAATACATTATATGAAATATTTTCTTTTAAAAAATATTTACTCTCAAATATAGTGCGTGACTGGCAATCACTAGGCGGTACTACAAGTATTATAAGTTAATCCCTTCGGACGAAGCCCTCGCATAATTATGATAGAACTTCACTTACAGGTAAGTTCGTTTAATCATTAATAATAATGTTAAAAGTCAAATATGATAAAGCAGAACACGTTTCGCAGATAGCACCATTATGAGGTTATGTTTAGTCTCTTCTATGTATAATATAATATATATAGATACATATGTTTTTTACTTCGTAAATACCTATGCCTATAATCATACTCAGTAAGACCTTCGTGCACTTGCTTGGACCTTGACATGTTCAAGAAATCTTTAAGATTCGAACTTTTGTGAATAACTACGAGATGTTATTGTGTCAATTTGTTTTAGTACGTATTTCTTCAATGATAAGGTAGCTTTTTAAAGTATTGTTTTTCAGTTATTTCTGTGAAGAAGTTTTTTTAGTCTTTTTTGTAAAACAGACATTATTATAGGTTCATTGCGATCTAACGTTTCATAATATCCCCACCGTGAAATTTTGAGGTAGTTATTTTTTAAATGTACCTCAAATAACAATATCAACAATAAATACTCGTATTAACACCGGGTCAAAAGCAATTGCACCAATTGGTGATGCCTAAACTTGTCATGTATTCTGAACCTTAATTTATCACCTTATACAAAAATATTTACTGAGATAACATACACAAAAATATATTGAACTAGCTGACGTGATAATTTTCCCCCGTTTTTGTAACATTCTTCATTGGTGCTCCGCTCCTGTAGATCTAAGCGTGATGATATAGACTATTTACTTGACTATTTACTGACTTCTTGGATAAATGGGCTATCTAACACTGAAATATTTTTTTAAATCGGACCAGTGGTTCCTGAGATTAGCGTGTTCAAACAAACAAACAAACTCTTCAGCTTTATATATTAGTATAGATAACTTATAACTTGATTTTCTTTTTTTGCTTGTGGGTTAGATTTTGGAGCATTTTAATAAAAGGGCGGCAACAGCTTGCACACTGTTTACCTTCCATGTAATACTAACACTATTGTACCTGAATATCTGACTTTGTTTCTTTGCCAGTATTCTTCACATGAGGCTCTACGCATTTTGGAAACTGGAAGTTATGGATCGACACAGGCAGGCAGTAGATTTTGTTGTTCTCGCCTAATTTACCTCGACAATACAATACAGCACATGCTGTGGCGTCTGTTTGTGTCGATCATGATTTTTAACTATAGCTTCAATTTAACGTTCATAAATGTCACTTAGTGTCTTAATTGAATAAATGATTTTGAATTCGAAAAAACTTCCTTTTTGTAATCATTATATATCTTGATAAAAAACTTTAATGTAACCGTTCCTTTGTAAAATTAATGTAAATACATTTTTGTTATATTTAATAATCGGTCGGTATATATAATTTTTTCATTAAATTAAAGAGAACATAAGTTCTCTTTAATTTAATGAAAAAATTAAAATTTTATTGACAAAAAGAAACATTGCATTATTAAAACCACTGTTTTCATGTATGTGTATTTCAGTGAGACACATTTGTGAGGCAAAATACACAAAAATACTATTTTTAAACAAGTTTTATATAAGATTTTGTACACAACATTCATTGTTTACATAACATTTAAAATCATAATACCAGAATTTGACCTCCAAACTATTTATCAATATTTATTAATATTCCACATAGCTAACCGATACAATTGTTTATATATTACACTAGCTGACACCGGCAAACGTCGTTTTGCGAGTGACACTGGGTACATCAAAATTAGAAAAAACAAAATTAAGGACTTTTGGTGCCAAAAGGTAATCTCAATAAAAAAAAGTGTTTTCTTAATACATCGAGTGTGGTATTATAATAAAGAATTTTTAACGATGATTACGAATATATAAATAACTTATATGTTTTATTTAAACAAATAATAATAAGGATGACATATTTTAACGTTAATAATAAATAATTTTACTTGTTTCCTTTATTCATTTACAGGAAAATCAAGTTTGATGGCGTTTATGACGCACAAATTCGTTGACTATTGGCTATATATTTATTATGATAATGTTTGTTTAAAATACCTTAGTTATAAATATTCTAAGTGCCTTATAAAAATTCTAGTTGCGTCATAAGGAAAGCGTTTTTAACAGTTATATAATATTTTTACAAGAAATTAAAGCGTTCACTCATTTCTAAAGCATTATGTTGCAAAGAGCACTGTTTAAAACTTTTAGCTACAATAATATCGACAGTATTAGTATTAGTATTACAAGGTAGTAGAGCCACGCTGATTTCAGCACGAACGGGCCGGCTCGACCGGGGCGGTACTACCCTCGCACAGAAAATCAACGTAAAATGACAGCGATCATGACGTCGTGTTTCGTTGGTGAGTGCGAGACCGGAGGCCCAATGATGCGAAAGCATCACTAGCCCGCCATGGTGTGGGTCACCATGCTGCATTGTTGCATTGTCTGCGTTCGCAGTATGGTGACCATCGCTCTTGGATTCTGCTTATGCTTTCCATCAGGCAGAGTAGAGTCATTATGGCAGGGTCAAACATAAAAAAAATAAAAAAATGTATAATAAATGTTTTCGTTCGTGCTGTCGTGTTTCGTTGGTGATTGAGACCGGAGGCCAACGATGCAGAAGCATCACTAGGCCGCCATGGTCACAATGCTGCATTGCTGCAATGTTTGCATTCGAAATGAGTATGGTAACCACCACTCTTGGATTCTACTTATGCTTTTTTTTAGGCAGAGTAGACTCATTTTAGCAAGGCCACGCAAAATAAAAAGGCCTATGTTCAGCAGTGGACTGCGATAGACTGATGATGATTAATTTTGAAAGTTTTGTGATTTCTTTTACCCTTAACTTCTCAATTTATTATTATGAACATTTTAAGAGCCACAGAAAGAACACAAGAATACCTAACGTCTAGAGATAAATATATCTCTAGATAGATATTTAAGATAGATTTTTAAACTCCAGATATTTAAGTACAAAAAGGAAATCAACACGATTGAAGTTTTTCTTCCTCCTCCGACTTTAAGTCTACTACAATACAGTTGAATTTATTTATTTTTATAGGAAAGAGAACAGAGAGTGCATCTGTGATCGCGCCGGTCTTGTGACCTCGGCTCAAAATAGTCGCCAGTAGAGATTCTAGAGATTCAACTTAGAATTAATATAATTAAATGATAAACTTTTAGGAGAAAGAATCATAATGGACAAAATTAATATCCACTTTCTTAATAATAAAATCGTTAATCAATATTCTGTCTAAAAACTTTCTAATCTCTATTCAATTAATATCTTTTGTATTCATTTAAATTACATTCATCTCCTACTAGATATCTTGTTTTTAGGATATTTTCTATTCTTTTTACAGAAAAATATCTTAACAGCCATTTCTAATTGAAACTTTGTAATTAGCCACTAAGTTTTTTTTAATTTTAGGAAAATTAATTATTTCTCATTTAAAATCTATACGATACTAGTTGTTGCCCGCGGCTCCGCCCGTGTATATGTTGGTTATCGCGGCAAATAGTAGCCTATGTGTTATTCTGATGTATAAGCTATATTACTGTAAAGTTTCATTCGAATCCGTTCAGTAGTTTTTGCGTGAAAGAGTAACAAACACTCATCCAAACATCCATCCATCCTTACAAACTTTCGCATTTATAATATTAGTAGGACTAGCTGTGCACGCAACTTCGTACACGTGACTTTTGGATTTTCAAGTTATTTTTACTATTTAAGCCTTCTTTGGACTACGACAAACACTTAAAAACCAAAATCAGCTGAATCGGCCTACCGGCTCTCGAGTTTTAACGAGACAAACAAACAATAATTGTTTCATTTCAACATCTTCCGCTTTAATACAAAATAAGACTACATTGCGCATATCAGACAATATAGTACTCTATCTATATTCTGCATAAATTATAAATTCGAATGGAGAATATATTTTCCTAAATAAATTAAAAATAACACTAATCTGTCAATGTGTTTATATTTGGTATTAAGCAGACCGATGTTTGTAACAAACAAAACATTTACGAAAGCCAGTTTTGCATCAAATTATAAGAAGATCAAGACTTAAGACCATAGGACAGGATATAGAATATAGGCCTAGTCTAGTCCGGTATCCCTAAATCAAAAACAAACTTACCTAAATGAGCAGGTTTCGCTGGCAGCTTTCTCATCCAAGTGGCGGCACTAGCAGTACTAACGATCAGTACAAATATTAAAATCTTCGATACCATTTTAATATTTGGTTTTATTTACGTAAACGTGTTTCGGAACGATATTTGAGTACAGCTTCGTGCTTCGCGAGAACTCGAATGACCACTGACCCGTCAACATCTTGTTTTTATTCCTAATCATCTGCTTACACACTCCCAACTTTATTACAATAAATAAATAATACAATACAATATTTATTTTATCAACCAACTCCAAAAAAAGGAGAATGTTTCTCAATTCACAGTGGGAGAGCCACACCTCGGCATGAATGGGCCAGCTCGACCGGAGTGATACCACGGCCTCACATAAAACCGGTGTGAAATAGCGCCTGCGCTGTGCTTCACCGAGTGAGTGAGGATACCGGAGGCCCATACCCCTAACCCTCTCCGCATCCCTTTCCCCATCCCCCAAAGGTCGACAACGCACTTGTGACGCCTCTGGTGTTGCTGGTGTCTATGGGCGGCGGTAATCACTTACCATCAGGTGATACGTCTACTGCCAGCCTTTTGGGATCACTGCCAGTAAGCGAAGATGCGGATAAATTTTTTCACACCTGTGTGTATTGTTGCTTCCTTTTTTATTATTATTTCCTAGTATTTAAATTTAATTTTAGGATATTACATTATAGTATAAATTGTATGTAGTATATTAATATTAAGTTGAATAATTAAATTTGGTAGATTATTTTAATGCTGGGCACGGGTCTTTCCTGAGAGGAGACCCGAGCCCAGCAGTGGGACGTTATGGGTTGTTAATGATTTTAATGCTGAAAATTAATAAACATTATAATATTTCTATCTAATTGTAAGTTGTTTTTGACGTGACAACGTCTTATAAATTGGTTTGCCGGGTGACACTTCAAGAAACTGCGTTACGCTCCGCTCACGTTATGCGCTCACAATGAGAGCGAGTGAGAGGCACGCGTCCCTTCCACTCGGGCATGGTTAGCCCGCCTAAGAGCGAGAGAGACAGACATAAAAAGTGAAAGGCACGCGTCCACTTTACCACTCAAAGTCGTTGTCACGTAAAACTTTCGCCCGTATACCGACTTTACAGGCAACCAATTTTTTTCGTAATAATAATAAAATAACGCATTTATGACGTAACAATTTTTAAACGAATACTTAATATAATTCATATTTTGTAAAATTGGCAAGTATATATTTAATCCAGTTTAGTTCGGTGTTGTGATTATAGTGTAAATAACAATACACATACATAGGTATGACTGTAGACGGCCTAACGACGTCCTTGTCAAGCAAATTCCAATATAACTTGGGTTTCACATTATGATTCATCATTTAGATGTAAACAAAACTTTTTTACATCCTAAATATGATGTTTTTAGATACGTAAATTATGACTGGGATTTTGTCATTCCGTTGTTACAGAAATACCGCTTAACTTATTGTAGTTTTTACGCTCTTTCGTGTGAAAATCCACGTGAAATCACCTTACCGGGACTAAACAGTGAAATGATTCGACTAAAACCACACAGAGTTTCGTCATGTGAGTCTATTGTAAGGTAATCCCCAAAAACCATGATAGACTTTGTTTTCTTGACTTTCGTTTCGTACTCAGACACACGATTGACGTTGTGCTAACGCTGCACTTATAGAAAGTATTGTGTAAATGGAAGGTCTATTATCATTCGTATAGATATTCTGGAAGTCACAAATAATTATATAATATATGTTGTAAGTAAGCCATTTCTATTCATCCTGTGATACGACAGTCATTGTATAAATAGGGGCGGTTACACTGCAACTTAGTACACAACGCCACCGCAAAAGAAGGAGATCTTGACACAAATTCCCTGCTAAACCTTCAAGGACTTATCTCTTCTTCTTTTGATGAAATGGCTACCAGCCGGATCTCTTTGATCAGCTATTTATGCCAATGTCAAGTGCTTAAAGTCTTCAAATCTTAAGTCTTTAAGTCTTCGTCGTAATGAAACTATTGATAAAAATATAAAGAATGTGGACGAGATGAAACGGGGACCGTCTTTCGAAAAAACAAAAAACGATCTCCAAGAAGTATCTCAAAAATACAACGTTTCATACGCATTTGAATATGTATGAAATATCATGAAAAACCCAAAATATTTCATTCAGTTGCCTGCGCGAAGATGTATGTTATTTTTATACAACGGCATACTTATTAACATTAATTTTGTGGTTAAATCCGGCTTTATAAATAAATAATAAATAAATATTTCGGACATCTAACACACAACGCCATCTAGTCCCAAGCTAGGCAGAGCTTGTGTTTTGGGTACTAGACAACTGATATAAATACATATGTACTTTTTTTTTCTTTTGTAAATACATACATATTATACATAGAAAACACCCAAACTCCGAAACAAATATTTGTAGATCGTACAAACATTTGGTCCGACCCGGGAATCGAACCCGAGAACTCATGATCAGCACTCGCACACGCCAACCGCTAGACCAACGAGGCAGTCTTAATAATACATTTGATTAATTTAGACCGTGGGAGAACCAGGCTTCGGCATAAATGGGCCAACTAGACTGGAGTGATACCACGGCCTCACAGAAGACTGATGTGAAATAGCGCTTGTGCTGTGTTTTACCAAGTGAGTGAGGATATCGGAGCCCCATACCCCAACCCCTCCCCACATCCCTTTCCCCATCCCCCAAAGGTCGGCAATGCACTTGTGATGCCTCTGAATTCTGATGTTGCGGGTGTCCATGGGCGGCGGTAATCGCTTACCATTGATCTATATATATACCTAGATACAGTTTTCAGGTACAGTTTTACCCTTTTTAATAATTAAATATTTGACGAAAAAATCAATTGTTGTGGTAATTGAAAATAAATATATAATAACACAAGGTGCGTTAACATATTTTTTTTACATTTTTTTCTTAAACAGTTTAAAGTTATAAAATCTGAAATAAACATTTTTAAATTTTTCTTATTTTTGGCTAATTGGAAAAACCTTAACTTTTTTATTTCTATAATTAACTCACAGTAATTTATTCAAAGCAATTAAAAGTACAGACATTTTGTAAATTCTGTACATTCGACGACTAAACAAATGCTATTTAATTTTTTGCCCAGTCGCGTCATACAACTATCTCACGAGCATTGTTTTACATTATTAATCATTACATACAACCTTCTTGCAATCTCAAAGTTACGAGCCCATACACCCCACAAAATTCTCCCCATGAGCACCTGAATGTATTTTTTTGTTAGAAGTTGTTGCCTGTTTAGAAGAAAAGTAGGTAAGGCTACAAAATTAATTTAATTTTTTTTTGAGACTTCCTTTCATATGCATAATTTTACTTTAGAAGCAAAAAAAAATTAGGGATAGACAAAACATGTAAGACAGCTCTGGTGGTAAGTCTAGATTAGACTAGAGTACCGTAATATTGCCCAAGTAATTTGGAATTCAATTGATTCTGTAATGAAAAAAAAATTAAGACGAGACGCTAATAAGTATAAACAATACTCGACAATAGATGGAGAACTAGTTTTACTATACAAAATATGACTGAATATATACTTAAACATAAAACTTTGTATTTTTTTAATATCGATTTGTAAACACTACACACATATTTAACTAAGGATTGACAATCAAAACAAAATCATAACGAATATTAAAAATATACATCACACTAATATATAAAGGCGAAAGTTTGAGAGTGTGTATGTTTGTAACAACTTGTTACTATGAGCGACATATTCGCGGGCGAAGCCGCGGGCAACATCTAGTTAATAAATAAATATTTTTAATGTTTCACACACAACGCCACTTAATTTCAAACTAAACAAAGTTTGAATTATGGCAGTTACAATGACTATTAAAATAGTTATAGACTTCTTTTTTTAAATTCATATACAATTTCCGTAGAAATCACCCAAATTCTGAAATGAATATTTGCAGATCATACAAAAATTTCGCCCGATCCGCTGCAGGCACCGAAGCAGTTCCTACATTTATTAAAATAAATGAAAAATAGCCTAAGTTACTCCTTAAAAGTTATCATCAGCTATATGTCATTGAAAGTTCCGTCATTACCGATTCACCTGTGCCAGAGATTAACCAGAACAAAATTTAAATTGCATATTTAATGTAAGTGTCGTATACTTTCATATGCCTTTAGTGAAGTCAATTTGAAATTACAAACAGACACTTCAATTTATTTTGCTTGTAATGTTTTTTTTATTAACAGAGTTACAAAAGTGCTTACAATTGATGCAATCATAATCTCATTGGAGATTCACCGTGCATCAAGGTCAGTGATTACAATAAATAAATTACACAGTCACATTACACAAACAAACATCGTGGGTAGACGCTTAACAAAACCTGTATAATAATAATAACCTGTATAGTATAATAAATAATAAATATTTCGGACATCTATCACACAACGCCATCTAGTCCCAAGCTAAGCAGAGCTTGTGTTATGGGTACTAGACAACTGATACAAATACATATATACTTTTTTTTTTGTAAATACATACATATTATACATAGAAAACACCCAAACTCCGAAACAAATATTTGTAGATCATACAAACATTTGGTCCGACCCGGGAATCGAACCCGAGACCTCACGATCAGCAGTCTCACAAGCCAACCGCGAGACCAACGAGGCAGTCTGTATCAAACACATTGGCGTATATCTATATTCAACTGTCTCGGTAGCGCAATCGTAGTGCATGCGCCTGCAGTGTTTGAAGTCTCGGTTCGATTCCCGGGTCAGACCAAATGTTTGTACAAATACCTGTTTAAAAATTTGGGTGTTTTCTATGTATAATATGTATGTATTTACGAAGAAAGAATATTATATATTTATATCAGTTCTCTAGTACCCATAACACAAGCTCTGCTTAGCTTGAGACTAGATGGCGTTGTGTGTTAGATGTTCAAAATATTTGTTAAATATTTGTTATTTATTACTATACAACACTCGCTGTCCGCACCAGCCACTTTTAGTAAACAAGTTAGTATTAAAAAATTTATTATCCTTTTAGGGTGTACAGTTTTTAATGGTTTTGTTTTGTTATGGCAAGAAGTATTACTTAAATTATTCATTACATTACTTTTAGTTATTGTGTTTCTTAGAGGTATTGGTAGCTAATTGATAAGGTGAGGATTTATGTATAATAGTGTTCTTTTACCGTGTAGATTGTTAAATTTCGGGAGTAATAACTTATGTCATCAATTATTTTAATTCTTTTGAGTTTTTTGTTAAAAAATTCTTCTTTCAATAATCTAACCAATTTTGTCATGTACGAATATGATTTTACAAAAATCGAATAACTTATTGCAGTTATGTTCGTACTTGAATTTGGTGTTATTTGGAACAATGGTTTTCGAAATACGCAGTTGAAGTCATTGCACTAATATACATTATTTCTCAATGATAGAAGTGTATTTGTCACCGTAAGATTGCAAATTTAGTTAGGTTAGTGGTGATGACACCACACCATGACGGCCTAGTGATGCTTCTGCATCATTGGGCCTCCGGTCTCGCACTCACAAAGGGAACACGGCATCATGATCGTTGCGTTGTTGTTATGTTGATTTTCTTTGCGAGGATAGTACCGCCTCGCTACAGCCGGCCTGTACGTTCTGAAATCAGCGTGGCTCTACTACCTTATTGTATTTAGCATTCGGTCTATGTCGTGTGACCATTTATTTAGTAGATCAAAGTCATTTCGAAGCAAAGCTTAAACTCGTTCGACATTTCGCCCAGCTGGTAAAATACAGCTATCGTTCGCACTGTGGATGATGAACACCATTCTTGGATTCTGCTTATGCTTTCCATCAGGCGGGGCAGAGTCATTTTGGCAGCTCAAATATGAAAGGAAAAGAGCTATCTCTATTATTTAATAGTTCATGTCTCATTACTTTCTACTTACCTAATAAAAAATATAAGTATCGGATAGCATTTTCTAATAACGATTTTGCCCATATGCCATGCATTTTTAATACATAGCATATGGTCACAGAAATCTAAATAGTGCATACAGGTATACCTAATAGCAGTTTCACGGTCGGTCGGTACTAAAACCTAATACGGTGTAAATTTTGAGGGGCTTATGGGCTCGTAGCCAAGTAAATAGCATCTTCTTTACTAGATCTCTACACCCAAAAATAAAAGAATTAAAAACTTAGAATTAATATTTAATTCATGAAACATAAATATTTATAAACAACAATTTGGTGCCAAGATAGCTTCTAGAGTTAGCGACCTAACTCTTTGTTAAGGAACTTTATCTAATAGTCTTATGATACTTCTGACCTCGTGTAATAAGTGATGGCATTTTAAATACAGCTATCTATCTACCTAGTATGATTCTTAAACTAATATAGCACTAGTTCTACTTTTTCAATTTTTTTTTTATTTCTATTGATTGCTCTTTAAGAACAACTTAATAAAAAATTTTACATCTATTTTCAAACAATGCCACCACTTTTATACTTATCAGATGAGATCAGTCTATATCTTCTAAAGAATGTGATTATCGAGATCACAATTGATATCTGGACAACAGCTTGGGTACGGCTTACTAAAATCTGTTTCAGTTATGTGGCAATTTGGGTCATCTGTAGCTACTACACCGCATCTGGAATAAGCAAGATTACAGTTTAATTTTCAGACTTGGAAGCTGCCAAAGAATTAATCAGGAGAAAACTGGAGGAGTTAGAAATAAAATAAGGCCTTTCTATCTTTAGGAAAGTAGGGGACAAAATAAAGTAAAAATAGGCCTACACCTGTTAAAACAGGAAAGCAACAGGGACATAAAATATTGCGATTTATACAATCTAAACTAAATGCATGTTCATGATCTTATGTTCATTAATTGCTCTACAATCGCTAGTTGTACATAATCACGTATTTGATACCAAAAAACGTATAATAATAATAAGTAACTGGATTGACCTAAGGTTAGAGAGATAAGACCTGCTTGAGACACTCTCTAATGAGGTGTGTATTTATATATTTCTTTGCATGAACCTTATTTTTTTACATTGCTATCTATACCAGCACCAAGCTTATATTGATAAAAACAAATAACTTTGGCATCATTATTAAGTGGGACAAAAAAATATAACACACACATGTGGATTTCTAATGTGCCCCTACACAGTTAAGGTGTAAGAATTTATTGGTTCAATATTATTTAGACTTTCAAAGATTTTGAATACTTACGATGCATAATCCATCAGTTGTGAAGAGCAGGAGATACTGTAGCAGTACCCAATAGGTGTGACGGTTTCGCCGAAATTTATAACATCGTCGATTTCCTCAACGTAGCATCCTTCTTTGTGGGCTGTAAGTGAAGAAAAAAACATTTTCAATTTTTATTTAAACTTACTTGTACAGGAGGTATAATTCAGTTTATTACAACTGTACTGTAATTTTTCTCATTTTAAAATTGTTTAGTATTATTTATTGAAAAATATTATAAGCTTTTTTATGGATTACTAACAAATACTCCGCAAGGGCTGGCTGGTGGCCAAATAAAGATGTTTGAATTGGATTGTGGGAGAGGTTTTATCCAAATAAGCCTTCACTTTAGGTAAATCTTTCTAATACCTTTGAACTAGCAATCCTTGTATTTAAATAATCTGAGTCTTGGAAACAGTGGTATACAGAGTTTCAAGAGCTATAAATAAAATGTTTGTTTAAGAGCTATAAATTCTAGCGAGGACTCTTTTTTAGAAAATTTACCAGACAAAACATTCCGAACGAAGCATTCAGTTATTGAAAATAAAACAGCATGAAGTACCGAATCTTTATAAAACTACTCATGGATTTATCATAGCGAATGAATAAAATGTTGCCGAGTTTCAGTGAATCCTTTTTGATAACAGTTAATTTTATAATCAAAAAGTTTACAAATATTCAAGATGATGCATTATAAAAGAGAATTTTGAAAAGAATTCAGGAAAATTTTGAACAACATTTTAATAAACAAATATCAATATAAAGATGCAGTATGCACTACATAAATATTATCGAAAAGTCAATCCAATGTTCACCTACGTTATATTAGGATACAGATAATATAATATACTAATAATATCATTTACTAAGAAGCTCTATCGTCAGTCAATTGTTTGCTTAATTTCGCAAGCAATAAGTTACAAATTTGTTTGTCACAAATAAAACATAACAGAGATTAACTTAAATTTATATATTATTTATTATATAGCATTAATATAAAGTAGTGTTTATGGTACAGTCTCTACATACTAGTTTTTTTTTTAAGTAAATATGCTAAGTATGTTTTAAAAAAACATAGTTAGACTTCACTTATTTCGACTTTGACTTCTTCAAGAAAGCTTTAAGATTCAAACTTTTGCGTATACCAATGAAATATTTTTGTCATTTTTTAGAGTACCTACATATTTGTAAATCTACAAGGTTTCTTTATAGAGTCATAATAACGATCAGTCATATTTTCACATACCTAAGCGCAAATACTTCGAAAATATCTTATGTTACTCAAAAATATATAATTTAAAAATGATACTTTAAACTACATTTGCATTTAAAAAAAGGCCAAAGTTTGTAGCAAAGAAAACATTTACTAAAACCAGTTTCACATCAAATTAAGAAAAGATCAAGGCTTAAGACTGGAGATGGAATGAAGACCTAGTCTAGTATTACTACATCACGAATAAACTTACCTAAATGTGCAGGTTTCGGTGGTGGCTCCCCAAACCAAGTGGCGGCACTAGCAATGCCAACTATCAGTACAAATATTAAAACCTTGGACACCATTTTAATATTTTGTGTTATTTACGTGAATGTGATGCAAATACAAATGCCGGAACGATACTTAAGTACAGTTTCGGGCTTCGCGAGAGCACGAATGACCACTGGCCCGTCAACATCTTGTTTTTATTCCTAATCATCTGCTTACACACTCGCGACTTTATTACAATATTAGCTATGGAAATTCCTTTTAAATTACCTACTTTATTTATATGTTATTCACTTTATATTTATTTAAATTACATTTCTTTTTCGTTTTATGTGTTTATCAGATTGAACTTTGATAAGCTATTGATGCCAATTATAGTTATATAGTGTTTTCGTAATCTGGTTTGATTTTAAAACTATTGAGAGTGAAATAACAACAGTCAAAGACTTTAACGAATGAATGGCTCAATGTTTGATATGGACGCAACTAATTTTATTTATAATATTGTAATTTCATTTATAAACAAAAACATTTTTACCGCCAATTTATATTTAAAAATATCTGCAAATATACATTGACTTACCTCTTGAATGTCGATGAAAGAATAAATGTAGAATATACGGAGTTCACTTAACACAATGTAAAGTGATAATGGACATCATAAGCATTGCATAAGTAACAATATATATGTAGTAATGTATGTAGACGGCCTAACGAAGGACGTCAAGCACATTCCAACATAACTTGGAATTTACATTATGACTCATCATTTTGATGTAAACAAACTTTTTGATTTCCGAAAAATGATCCAATACGTAAATTAAAACTGAGATTTTAAAATGCTGTTGTAGAAATATCGCTTTTTTGCAATCATCACAATGATAACGCTTTCTTGTGTGAAATCTCACAGGCTAATGAGTTTATTATAAGTCTAAAAACCACACAATTGGAATAATGCGAACACTGTACTTTGAATAATTAAGTTCATTTCCTACAGGACACAATGCGTTTGAGCATCTAAAAAGATTAAATCGAGTTTAAGACAGAGATATTATAATGACAAACTTGTTTCTGTTATATGTGTGTGTGCCCGCCAATGTGACACTAGTCGCCTGATGGAAAGAATGGGCAGAATACAAGAGTAGTGGAGATGCTTCTGCATCATGACAGACGACATGAAACACGACGGCACGAATACTGTCGTCTTAGTATGAAGACCACTTCTGTGAGAGAGGACAGTGACGTCCCGGTCGAGTCGCTGCTTTTGGGCCGAAACCTTGCCTTAAATAAGTACGTTGCTATAGTAAGAGCAGAATATCGAAGCAAACTATCTAGGTTATAGGACTTTTAAAAGCTGTTGATGTGGTAAACCAATATTTCTTGTCAATTTGTGTTTTCAGTTTTTTTTTTGTTTGCAAATTAAGAGTTTTTGGAAATCTCAAGTTAATGTAAAGGAAAGTTCATAAGAAACTTAAAATATTTCAAACATCCTCCTACGCAACGAAATATTATTTTTATACAATTTTTTACACTCAAGACTTGGAGCTTCTATAGTAATACTCTGAATATCATTAAATTTCGTAAATTTTTAATTGCAATGAGCAGAGTTGAAAAAGGTTTTTTTCTGTAAATGCCATACTAATACAGTAGGGCTTAGATTAGATTCATCAGATTAGATCGTTATAACAATTTATAACGATCTACTAATTAATAAGTAATTTCCTTTAACCTAAACTAATAAAACAAAACTATAATAAGATTGTGTCCATGAACACTTCTTATTGTCTCTAATTAATTGAGAATATGTTCGTATGTTCTTTTAATACACGGCACTAAATTATAGTATTTTGTTCACTTCGCAGTGTCACTTAATTAACTCAAAAGGTTTTATACTTTTAAGTCTCCTTGTTACGTCCGTATTGTCAAGAAGCTGGATAGTCTCAACGTTTACGTGATGATGAAGTCAGCGTACTTCGATATAATGTCTGCAACGAATTCTATTTTAAGGTCCCAATGGAGATCGTTCATTTGAATGTACCAGGGTGCATTTACAATACCCCTAAGTACTTTATTTTGAAAACTTTGTATCATCAGTGTATTGGATTGTTTGGTACATTGCCATAACTGGATACTATAAGTCCATACAGGCATACAGGCATAATATCTTGTTATGTACGGACACTTTTGAGTGTTTACCCAATATCCAGTACATTTTTTTGTAGCGGAGATCCAGCTCGTCGCGTTTCTTTTTGACATTGACTTTCCACCGAAGCTTGGCGTCTAGTGTCATTCCTAAATATTTGGTAGTATTGACGTAGGGTGTAATGACTATTTTTATATACCGGGTGATAGTTAGTTACTTTATTTGTAAAATCAACATGAACCAATTTAAATTCGTTTAACTTTATTCCCCATTTACTCGCCCAATCGCTGGTGTTCACTGCTACTTAGGGTTTATCTACTGCTATAATGGCCAATGGCTGTAATAGCCGTGTCATTTGCAAAGGTCGCAATGATGTTTTCTTCTAATCATGGCATTTCTGAAATATGTACAGATACTGGACCCGGCCTAGAACACTTCCTTGTGGTACCCTACAAGCTTACACCATCGCTTTAATAGGTTTCAGGTCAGAATATGTTCTCCTTCTCTTACTCTGAACATTCTATCAGATATTTAGGATTTTAAGATGTCTGCAAAGGATTTTGGTAGCTCTTTTCTCGATTTGTGCACAAGTCCCTCATGCCATACTTTATCAAAAGCTTGTGCTACGTCTAGGAAGACTGAACATACTTTATTTTTTCTAAAGTTTTTTCTATGATATTAGTAATTTTGTAAACTTGGTGTTTGGTAGAATGTTTTTTTTCGAAAGCCTAACTGATAGTGGGGTTAGATACTTTGATTTTATAGGTTTCAATCTTTTTAATAATAGCTTTTCAAATAATTTAGATATTATTGTTAATAAAGAAATGGGCCTATGTGAGGTTGTTTCATGGGGTGGTTTGCCAGGTTTTGGTAACATTATTACCACTGCCACTGTCCACATGTCAGGTATGTTTTTTAGTCTAAATGTTGCATTTGCGTAAGTCGTAAGCTTAACTATTACTTTTCGTGGTAAATTATTTAAAACCTCCTCAGTTATTATATCACAGCCAGGAGACATTTTACGGATCAGTATTTTAATTTCTCTGCTCAGCTCTTTTGGAGTTTTAAGTCTTATATCTACTTTAAAATTTCTATTTACGTCTTGACATGTTTCGACCTCGGTATTTGCTACATTTGAACAAAACATTTGCTCTAAGTGACCAGCAAATCTCATAGCTTTCTGTTCATTACATACAGCCCATTACCCTTTACTTCTCTAATTCACAACAGCTTTCTATACATAAAAAGTCTGATCTTATGGATAAAAAAATAATGAGGTCAGAAACTTTGTAAGGATCAGTTGGTTAATATGTGGGTTTTCCCGTAGATATAACGTTACATTGTAAGTCTCTAACTGCCCACAATAATTATTTTCCTTTTGATGTAGTCACCCATATATTTGATGTAGTTTCCCATTTTTGTAGGAATATTTTGGTATTGTGTGGACTTTAAAGAATATCTTGGTAGATGTAGATTGAAGAAGCTATTATGGCATACCTTTTTGTCATAACTCATATAGCGACAGCCTATATCTCAAGTTCTTCCTGCTTGAATTTCACGTAATGAAAAATGTTTTTTTTATTATAACTGCACTACCACCTCTGGCTTTGTTATCCGGATGTAAAGCTCGATAAATTTTATAACCTTACATCTAAATGTAAGATTCATTGGTGAAATGAGTTACCGATACAAGGCATACATCAATATTTTCTATATTTAGGACAACTTGTAGCTCATTTTGACTCAAGAGTGTTGCGGTAGAGCAGCTCTTAGTGTTGTGTTCTAGTTTTTTAAATCGTTCATCGACGTTGTAATAATAATTAAAATTTGGTTGTTTTTATATCTGTAAACATATTTGTCCAGTATGGAGATTTTCTAGCTAATTTTGGATATTTATTAATACCTTCGTGACCTTTGTGTACTTTTCCTAACATTTCTCTATACATAGACTGTAGAACTAATAGAACTATTAATTTTGAACCTTTAAACAATAAATCTTTAATCTTTAAAAGGGAGGGGAGATAGGGGAGAGGGTTTGGGTTATGGGCCTCCGGTATCCTCACTCACTCGGTGAAACACAGCGCAAGCACTATTTCATACCGGTTATCTGTGGCCGTGGTATCACTCCGGTCGAGCCTGCCCATTCATGCCGAAGCGTGGATTTCCCACGGTAAAATTCACCCATTCTGTGGGGTGACCAAAATTTTCAATGACTTTCATTGCCTCCATGCGATCCAACTCCACACGAAGTTTCCTTTGCAATGCAAAATGTACTCTCCTAGGAGGATCCACGCATGGGACTGCACCGGGCTTAAGTTTCAGGCTACAGAAAGTAGGCAAAAATCCCAAACTCTGGAGAAGATCATTAGAAAATCATGGAAAAGACTCGACTTATAATCCCTAACTTTTCACAAGTAGGAAGACCTAAAATGTTTGGACAATCAATGTTGACGACTACAAATACAATGTTTCTCAATTCACTTGTATTGTTTAAGTTAAACTTACAACTTAAATTAATTTTTCTTATTACTGGTATAACTTTACCACCAAAACTATTACAGGTTATCTTCTACATAATGTTGATATCTGCAACTGAATCTAGGATATAGTTAATTTTTTTATTTTCAATTTTAATACTAATATTCCATGACACAATATTCTACAATGACTATTTTTTGTAGATGACTGACTGTTGCGACTCACAATCACCATTTAAAGTACTTATGCAACTATTATTATTGACTTTCAGATTGATTTTGAGTTCTGCTAAACTTTTGAACTTGTGTCACTGTTTAAATTGTATTTTTTTAATTGAGCGTCACTCTGACTTTTTTATTTTTAAAACAATAATATTCAGCAAAATGACCATAATTTTTACATGACCTGCATTGTGCTTCTGCCGCTGGACACTTGTACCGATGCCATTGTCCACAGCAAGAACACGGTGACTGCCCTGGACTAGGAGATTTGCTTGTGACTGACCGACGTTCCTGTAACCTCTGACTAGACGCTGTGTCTGTCAAATACAGGTCTAGTTGCTGATATCACATTTTCCACGCCTCTGCATTATTATTTGTAGAATTAGACGATATTTGAAACTTTTTTAGACCTGCCTCCATATTTTTATTATTTGACGATGACAACGATATAAATTTATAAAATCTAAGTTTTTCTCATCAGACGACGACTTCTGACACCATCTTATATTCCGAGGCTTCAATAAACGCTCTTCAGAATTGACTAGGTTTATTATGCATTCACACAATGTAGTCGCAAGCTATCCAGAATCAATATGACTTGACATTTAGAGGAAGTGCTACACTAAACTTGCTAAATAATAAACATGGGACATTACAACACACAGAACGGGATTCCTTACAACAACATTTTTGTGTGCGTCCATAAGTTTGACACCCTTTACATTGTGCGATTAATTTGCTAGTTTTTGGTGACTGAACATCTACTTTACAGCCAAGGATAGTCTTCATATTGTAAATATTTTTTGTGTCTTCATAATTTTAAATGAGAGCATGAACATGTTAAGAGGCGTTATTTCACGCCAAAATTAGCTTGTTAACCGCCTCTTGGTGTTTGTAACCTTTAGCTGATAGGTTTTCTGTTATTCTAGCGGGTACACAAGACGAAGGCAAGTTTTTGTCCATCCCTTTGATAGGTCTGTCCTGCTTGTTTTTGTAAGTGTGCCAAAAGAAATTCTTTTGGACCAGTAACTTTTTAATGGTTCTATAAGTGTCTTCATTATGGCAGTTTTAGTACTAACCACACAGAAATTGATATTTTTTAACGCACTTTAATAGCTTGACATGTATGTATGTAACAAAATCTTTGAACTTCATTTTCACCTACTTCTTAGAGTCTGAGTAACTTGAAAATTTGCACAGGGGATGAATAATAATAATGTGGAAAAAATACTTTTTAGTTCGATTACTATTACAGCGTGTTTTTTAGACAATTTTTCTTTTTTTTGTTATATGTTAGACCCTGCCAAAATAACTTTACTCTGCATGACGGAAGGCATAAGTAGAATCCAAGTGTGGTGGTGGTGACCACCACACTTGGATTTTGAGTATGGTGATACTGCGACTGCAGACAATGCAACAATGCAGCATGGTAACCCACACTATCGCGGGCCAGTGATGCTTTTGCATCGTTGGGCCTCCTGTCATTTTACGTTGATTTTCTGTGCGAGGGTAGTACCACCCCGGTCGAGCCGGCCCGTTCGTGCTGAAATCGGTGTGGCTCTACTACCTTGAGATTTTTTGTTATATATATATTAAGCCATACAATTTTACTGAGATGTAGAGTTTGTACAGTTAGGGTTGGTAGAGTTGGGGCGTACAGATTCAGAAGCTTGGCTCTACATGAGATCTGATATCATTTTCACAGGGTAAGCCATATGCAGTCGTCTTGGCCACATTTTACATTTTTACTTATCCACGAACGAATAAGTTAAATTTAAAAAAGGATTACACTATAGCTATTACCTGTACCGATATCATTGATGCCGGATCTTTGATTTATATGATATTGGAGAACATTTTGTAATAAAACAAATTAAAACTTATCTTAAAATAATATTTAATTTATGAAACTTAAATATTGAAAAACAACAATTTGGTGCCAAAATAGCTTCTACAGTTAGTGTCCTTACCCTTTCTTAAGGAACTCTATCTATTATGATACCTCTAAACTCATAAAATAAGTGATAGAATATTTTTAATGTGTGAATGTAAGTAATTTAAATGTGTATATACATTAATGGTCAATTTTTATATCAATCTATTTATATAAAAAAACAGTAATCAAAAAGTATGTGCGCGCATAACTCGACTACACCAAACTGGATATTTCTTTTTAAATGTATGTTATTGTTAGGGCTAGGTTTGTTGAGCAAGCAACAGGCAAGTTGAGCCGGGTAGAACTATTTAAAAAAAAAAGCTCCGGTTCAAATTATTCACGGTCACATTTTTTTAATAGTTTTAATTTTAATTTTTAATTGTATTATTCCTTCTTTAGCAACTTAAAAAAAAGACAACTTTCAAACAATCCCACTACTATTAGTTATCAGCTATATATGTATGCCAATATATTTTCTAACGAATGTGATTATCGGAATCACATTTTATGGTTGGACAACAGCTTGGGTAAGGCTTGCTAAAATCTTTTTCAGTTTCGTAGCATTTTGGATCATTTGTAGATACAGCGCGGCATCTGAAAAGAAATATTTATAGGGACTATCCACCTTCACGCCCACCACTGTAACTCAACGGATACAAAATAATAAAGTTCATAAAAACGTTTCTAAATGCCATCTAATGTGCTTCTAGATGATCACGATCCTTTTTTCATTAATTTCTCTACGGTGGGTAATTGTACACAATCATGTTTTTGGATATTTAAAATTATATAATCAACTAGCTGAGCCCCGCGGTGTTACCCGCGATTATTGTCGTACCGCGGGTGGCGCCACGGGGCAAAGCTAGTCTAAAAAAAGCAGCTTAAGTTACTCCTTATATCATCAGCTACCTATCAGTCATCATATTTACCCTTAGTTAAGGGGTAATAAGTTATTGCTCCAATTCTATTTAAAATTTCAATGATTTTGAATACTTACAGTGCATAAAATTGAAATTGTGGAAAACAGGTGATTTTGTAGCAGTTCCCGATAGGAGGTACAAAGGTTTCACCGAATTCTATAAAATCGAGGATGTCAGCAATATAACATCCCACTCTGTCCATGTCCTGTCCTGTCTCCATCCCAGCTGTATGTGAAGAAAGAATAAATTTTGAATTGAAGCTTATTTTAAGGTATACAAACATATATTTTTTATGTATAACCCTGTCAATATTTCTCTAAGCCTGATGGAAAGCATAAGCTAAGGCCGAGTGAGTGTGGCCGCGAATGGACGCGACAGGTTTTCCCCTTTATCCGCTTCAGTGGCCAGCCGCGAAAAGGCGACGTACGCTTATGCCGTACGTCGCCTAAATATATATTTTACCAGGAGCCAGTACTGGCGTCAATATGGGCAGGCAATGGGAGGGCTCCTGGATCCCTCCTGTCTAAGGCGCAGAATGACACACTGAGTGGTCTTAGTGAGTCCGATTTAGACACATCACCCCGCCGCAAACCCCGATGGATTACCGGTCAACCAACCCCGGTCCTGAGATAAACGTGTTTAACTAAACTAATAAAGAAACATTTCAAGTTTTTAATATACATATTTAATATTAGTACGTATAGATATTATAGGTGGAGAACAAATTCCTTTGTATGTACCCTAAATAATAGTTGGTCACAAATAGGTAAGAGATAATATGTTAAAAGTCAAATTCGATAAAACAAGATAGCATTATTATTAAGTTATGTTTATTTTAAAGTGTACATTGACGCATATTTTATGTTCATTATTATCTGACGTTCCATACTATCGACACTGTGAAACTTTGTGGTATTTATTAATACTAATTTATAGTATTACAGTATTGACTAGTATTAATTTACTATGTAGAAGGGTCAAAAGTGGCACCAAAGTGGTTCGTGTAATATTACACTCGGCGCTGGCTAGCCAGTTCCTTTGCTTGAACTTGGCTTGACACAGTACCGCGTGTCTAGATATATCCTTTGTCTTCAAAATAAGGTTAGAATTATCGACATTGCGTCTGAAAAATAATGATCATTAATGACTTTGGCTTATTATACTCCCCATTTGTGATTCAACGAGATCACGATAAACTTTCAGGAAAAAAGGTATTACATTCAGTGCCTCGAAGAGCTCGATAACCCGTTGGTCTCGGTTGTCATGAACATCTATAGTAATCGTTTTAGGAAGTTAATAGTAGTCAAATATGTTGACAACTAATTTAACCTTCGAATTTAGTTCCCTCTCAGTGTTGCGGAGGTCCGATGCCAGTCTTTCCTTTCTAAAATTGATATTCAACTAAAACTGGCAATTGTAGCCAACTAAATAATTTTGGGAACAATAAAGGCTATCAAGAAGATGCTACAACAAAATAATCTCCACTTTCTCTTTTTTATTCTGCAAATGTCATACTAATATACTTAAGACATTGCTATTACGAGCTTGTCTACTGACTAATGAGTAATTTCACTTAAATCAAACTATAATAAGATTGTGTCTATTAACACTTTTATTATTGTCTCTAATGAATTGGGGGCATTCTGTTTGTGTGTACTTATAAAATAAGTTCTCATTAAATAAAGTAATCAATCAAAAATTACATATAATAATATTATAATCTCTATTAGAGTATTGTGATATTTATGAACACTTGTTCACATCAAAATGTAACACTTATGATCATAAAACGTAATAATTAATAAAAGTCATGTTAAGGTGAGATCCAATAATGCAGAAACAATAGGCCACCATATTGTGACTCACCTTACTATATTGTCTGCATTCGCAATGAGTATGGTGACTTTACTCTCAGATTCTACTTCAGCCAGTGTAGAGTCCCTATGGCTGGCTCATACAAAAGAAAAGTCCGGTATCCCTACATCAAGAACAAACTTACCTAGTGCAGGTTTCGGTGGTAAATTCCTCCTCAAAGTGCCGGCACTAGCAGTACGAACTATCAACACGATTATTAAAATCTTGGACACCATTTTAATATTTTGTACTATTTACGTGAGCGTGATAAACAAGTTTTAAAACAGTACTTGAGTACGAGTTTCAGGCTACGCGAGAGCTCGAGTAATAATTAGCCCGTTGACATCTTGTTTTTATACTTAGTCATCTGCTTACATACTGGCAACTTTATAAAATTAGTAGACAGTGGTTTGACCATAATTCGTTTTTTTAGCTATATCTGCACTCCTACAGATTTTATTTTAAATCTGCGACTTAAAAAATGTTTCAAAATATTGACAGTAACAAGTTGAACTTGGTGACTGACACTGAATAATTATAAACGTAAGTAGGAAAGTATGAAGACGGCCTAACGAAAGACGTCAAGAAAATTCTAATATTACTTAGGATCTACAATATGAATTATCAATTAGATGTAAACAGAACTTTTATATCCGAAATATGATGTTTTTAGTTAGGTAAATTAAGACTGTTTTTTTAATTTCATTATTGTAGAAATATCGCTTTTATTGCAATTGCTGTGGTGCTGACAATCTCTCGTTTGAAATACAGCTTTTCTTATAACCACTGTTAGTAGTGTGAAATCCCACGTGACGTCACCTTGCCCGGGCTAAATATGGAAATGAATCGATCAAAACAACAAAGAGTTTAACCAAACAACCACAACCACAGTGTGAGTCACCACACCATCATTTGTGAGTCTATTGTAACGTACTCAGGTTCTTTTAGAAAGGATTTCCCGAAAACCATGACAGACCATTCTTAAGTAGTCATACGACTGACGTAGTAGTAACGCTACAGTTTTAAAAGAATTAGGTAAATAGCAAGTTCATAATCACTTGTAGAGCTATTTTGTAACTCATAAATAAATTAAAGTCGAATTTACAGGATACGTTTTGAGTATACAATAAGATTGCTTCGGTTTCTTTTTATGAGATTTTCAATATTAAGACAACTAAAATGAAGAGGTACAATACTACGATATATATTTCTTATGCAAGACCGAGTGGTTACGGAGACAAGAACGTCACCACATCTATCCATCCCGTCACACTTATATAGAGCCAACTTGTAAACCCAACTTAGCAAGCAAACGATGCAGAACAACGTTACTGCAAAGAAAAGGAGAACTTGACACAAATCCTTCCACCAAAACCAAAAAACCAATTGCTATCACTGTTTCTTATTTAATAATAATACTAATAATAATATTCTATTTTATATAATTAAGGTCACTTACATTTGCCAGCGTCTTTGTAGTGTTGATTTAGAGAGGAGATCTATTTCGAAGTAGAAAATTATTTCTACTCAGCATAACATCTAAAACTTACGTAACATATTGTTCTATAGAAAAAAAACCATATAAAAAACCCAAGAAAATGTCACAAAACGGATTTAAAACACATAGGAGACAACTTCAAGAATTGCATAGGTTTTTGGCAGAAAAAGACTCAGACCAAAGTTCACCCAAAGATCTTACTCTCTAATAAACTCTCTATAATAAAGAGATATTTTCGCAAGAACGTGACCATTTTTTTTTCTTTAATTTCGATTTAAACTATAGACAATTGTGCTTATTTCGATTTCAAAGTTATAAATAACTCATTCATCTTATGACGCCATCAAAATATCAAATTGACGTACGTACGGAAGCTTTGTCGTCATCACAAAATATTCGTCAATGACCAAGAATAATCCTTGACCTAACCACTTATAGTTATTTGCTTACTTAAAATTCACTTCAAGGTGTGTTTTGCTTTAGTAAGTTTAGAATCTTTGTAGTTAACAGCATTGAGTAGTCCATTTCTGGACCTAGGCGCTTCTTAGGAAAGTTTTGGCCGCCTATACCACGCTGGCAAGACGGTTTGAAATAGATAGATAGATAGAAAACTCTTTATTTCTACACCATAATAGTACTTTTGTACTACACACTACTATTACACTCTAGTGTGTAATAGTAGTGTGTAGTACAAAAGGCGGCCTTATTGCCGAAAGCAATCTCTTCCAGGCAACCTTAGGATGGATTAAAATGTATAGGTGAGACAGTGGTAGTTGTCGGTGCAATGAGGTGCAATAACACATACTTATACATACCAATAGATATACATACATAACATATATACATAACTAAATCACGTACGAGAAATAAATTTAGTCATTTATTCACAGCACACTCTAAATCATGCCTGTTTTAATTAAGGTAATGTGCATGAACTAGTTTCTTGAATTCGTTTATTGTTTGCACTTTCCTGATTTTTATCGGCAGTGCATTCCCCAAGCGTACAGCTTCAACAGTGAAAGACTGGTCGTAAAACTTTTTGGATTAATAAATAATAAATAAATAATTATTTATTAATACTTACTACTTTTCTAGGCACATTGTCTTTCAAAATTGCAGGAGTTGTAACACAAAGAATTATAGCAAAAAGAAAATTTTTTGAAAGCGACATGACTATTCTCGGGCACCTAACGCTTTTTGAGACTATAGAACAACTCTTATATAAAAATTTAACGCAATCTTAGACTGGCAATGATATACTATTTTTAATGTGAAAAACCTTTGTTTATATATTTGTTAATACTTCACTGCATAAAGTTGCTTGTTGTTTTTCAATATAAATAAATATAAATTGTTTCGAGTAACTCGACACAATTTTTTTAATATTGTTTTATATTGTTTATCTGATCTGATTTATTTCCTTTTTAGGTTTGTTATTTTGTATATTATTGGCAGTTAATATCTGCATTTATATTCAGTACTATATTTATACAAATAAATAACATTGGAGTGTCTGTTTGTAATATTAAAATAACCTCTTTTTAATTAATACATATGTATGTATACACGGTACAAACTGCCTCGTTGGTCTAGCGGTTGACGTATGCGACTGCTGATCAAGAGGTCTCGGGTTCGAATCCCGGGTCGGGCCAAAAGTGTAATTGAGTTTTTCTGATTATAGAAATACTTAATAACAACTCGGAGTTTGGAAGTTGGGGTCTGAACCCCCGTGCCTCGGAGAGCACGTAAAGCTGTCGGTCTTGCGCCTGATCTCTCCCCGATCGTGTCGGTTAACCGTCCCATCGGATTATGAGAGTGAGGAAACAGAGAGTGCACCTGTGTTTGCGCACACACTAGTGCACTATAATATCTCCTGCGTAGTTGGTTGGTCTCTGTTGAGACTGGCCGCCGTGGCCGTAATCGGCTAGGAGAACATCATCATCACATACACCAATTTTTTTTTTTTTGCAATTTTTGTCTGTTTGTCTGTCGGTCCGTCTGTCTGTCTGTTTGTTAAGGGTAATCTTTGGAACGGGTGGACCAATCTTGACGGGACTTTCACTGATATCATTTTAAATGTGAGACTTCACCGTTAGCGGCGAATAGGGAGAGAGTACTTGAACTCGATGGTCGCCGGTGTGACTTCACACATCACTTCCGAAGTTTGATCCACTAGTTGGTTGGAACAGCGCCAGCATTGTCTAACATAGGAGGACCCGACGACTGCTAAATGCTGTAATGCAATGCAGCATGCAGCATGACTTACTGAATTGCATGACACATGCAATTGAAACAATATATATTTATCATAAAAGAATAAATGACCTAAATAATAAATTTACCCAGATACTTTGAACATTATGTTACTGATTGCTGCTAATTTATTGGTAAGTCTACTTTATCAGTATGTATTTTTGTTCAAATTCGGATAATAATACATTAAATAGATCATCTGGGTTATCGGTTATCATTGTTATTGGTATAGCTGTTATTTGACTAACACTACTCTGTGCTAAATACTAAAATAATGTTGATTTTATGTATCCAGTTTTTGACAAATTATCTTTAAGCCATTCTAGAATATTAACAGTCAAGAGAACTTTTGGGCTGTTTATAGTGCTGTCTGGCATTACATTATAAATTTCTATTACCTATAGGGTGCACCCTTTGCTCCTTGGGGAAAGCCTTCGTTCAGAAGTGAACAATGATAGGTTGAAACATACTCTACCGTATTTCATGTCTCATTCTGCTCTATTTTGAGCTTGCTCAGTAGTCTCTGAGACTACTCTTACTCTTAGGCTTCGTGGTGACTTGGGTGGATGAAAGTAAACATACTGTTTATATACCAGGTTCAATCGCATAATCTTGCCGCACTTCTACCACTGAGAAAACCTTGAATTTTTATTGTTTCAACGATTACTAACACATTATTTATTTTATTAATGTGTTTACATATTTTTCAATAAAATAAGTTATTGATTGTGTGTGAATAAAAATACAATACAAAATTTAAAAAAACAATGGGACGTAAAACGTGAACAGGATAGCTATTAGGAGCCACCTCAACCGGAGTGATGGCATGGTCGCATAGATAAGCACTTTTCTTTTCAAGGTTGCATAAAACTCAAATTGAGAAGGAGTTTTGTGCAACTTTGAAACATATAGGACTGCACTGCGAGCAACTACTGATTCTGAGAGGCGGTGTGGGGGTGGGGTGCTCAAAGTGCTGCAATATGACTTACGGGTATATGGACTTATCCTTGGACGATGGAAGTCACTATCAGTAACAAGAAGATTATTCAACAACTTAGGCACCATTCCTGTTCCGTCTTTTTTTTATTTTAAAATCAAATCTTTTTCTTTAATTAGTTAGGACGGTTTATATTTAGGTTTGTATGTTAGGTATCATTACTGTAAGGGCCAACTTTTTGAGTTAAAAGAGAAATCCTTAGAAAGCTTCAACAACGGTAATATGACCTACTTAAGATAAAAATACTTTTACCACACATACAATGTAATGGTGTGAAATTTGGGATCTTGTTGAATTTTGACGAATAAAGTGTGTCACCTTAAACTGTTCTCAAGATTAAGAAATAAAGAAATTACCGTAAAAGATAACTAAGGGGTAAAGAGCCTTTGTCACATAACTTATTTCTAAAATAATTGAAGTATGACTTAGTACATTATAATATTTAAGATATAACTGTAATGAATATGATGATGATGATGTTATCCAAGCCGATTTCGCTCACGGCGAATTCAAACCCAAGACCTCTTAGTCAACAGTTGCATACGCCAACCGCTAGACAAACGAGGCAGCCATGAATATAAATGTGATAGATTAAGAATACAAAACCACCTGTGTCACCACCCCTATTCAGATGACCTTACAAGAACTGACCAAGAAAGCAAACCACTCAGCACAACAGCACTGCAAAGCGAAAGCAAAACCGGTGTGGTCAATCAGTCGGTGTAAGACCGTGGATAAAGTCAAATGGGCGCTAAAGAATTTCGAACTCTTTAAATCCTCGGGACTGGATGAAGTCTTCGCAGCACTTATACAGTGGCATCCCGAAGAGGTAATTAAACATCTAACATCTAACCTATCTACAGGGCTTGTATAGCAAATAAAAAAAAAATACAAAACTGTGGAGAGGTGAAAGTAGTCTTACTACCAAAACCAGGTTAGGAGAACTACACATTAGCCAAATCATTCAGGCCCATCAGTCTTACATCTTTGGTCGGTTGTACAAAAGGCTGAAAGCCTTCTTTCTTTCTTATGTCCAGCAGTAGAGTATTTAAGGTTGTAAATGATGATGGTGATGATGACTCGTTCGTATGTTTTTAACAAATGGATATCAGTTCAAGTTAAAGGTATAATCTTGTAACCATTGTACACTGTGAATATTTTTTTTTTCTGTTTGGCCCTGCCAAAATGACTCTACTCTGCCTGATGGAAAGCATAAGCAGAATCCAAGAGCGGCGGTCACCATACTGCGAATGCAGACAATGCAACAATGCAGTATGGTGACCCACACTATGGCGGGCTAGTGATGCTTCTGCATCATTGGGCCTCCGGTCTCGCACTCACTAACGAAACATGACAGCATGATCGCTGTCATTTTACGTTGATTTTCTATGCGATACGTTGATATTATGAATAAAACCGCAATCCCATATTATTTAAAAGAACCTGACTTCTTCAATACAAGTACAATATTTTTTCTCTAAAGTTACAAGTTACAAGAAATCTGGTAGTAATTACTTTTGTAAACCAAATTTATAAATTTTTACTTTTAAATTCAATAGATTAACAACAAGTACCTACAATTTTAACAAAAATAAAACCGACTTCAAGATTCGACTCGATTTCTTTTGGATGCCATCATCAGATATTAATTTCCTTATGATAATACCACCGTCGGGACATTTCCTTTCCGTTAAAAAAAGAATCAGCAAAGTCCGTTCATAAACAACGAAGTTATCCGCGAACACACATAAAAAAAAATATATACGGTCGAATTGAGAAACCTCCTCCTTTTTTTGAAGTTGGTTAAAAAGTTATTTTCATTTAAATTATGTGTATCTATGTCACTTGTAAATGTATATTTATGCAGAAAGTTGTAGAAAACATTATGTCAGACTAACTAGTTCACGCAAATCTGATCAAATAAATTGTCCGAAACGAATGCGATGTTCTGAAATACAAAAGTAAAACCTTCAAAATAAAAACTATAAAAAATATGAGGTTATAAAACATAGATATCTGTTGTAGGTATAAAGTATAATAGAACAAAGAAAATATAAAATAAATATAACCAAGTCTTATTTGGCGGTGGATTTAAATTAGGTTCTCCGAAGCGGTAACATACGGGCATATTTGAAAGAAACTAAGATACCATTACAAGAATTACCGTTATTAAGCATGGCAAGCACTACATTTGTGCACCATAATATATCCTGCATAATTCGCTGGTCTAAACCGAAACTATCTGCCGTGGACAAAATCGACTAGGGGAACATCATTAAGCATGTTCGTGATTAACGTGGTCTTTGAAGACTCCTGCCACTGAATGAGTCTCGTTTTTTTTTAACTGTGCAAAGTGTACACTTGTGCACCATAATATATCCTGCATAACTGGATGGTCTCCACCAGAACTATCCGCCGTGGACAAAATTGACTAGGGGAACATCACTAAGCATCACTGTTTTTTTCGTGAATTCTTTTGTTTATAGCATTATGTAACAAATTTTCAATTCGAGTTTTTACTATTTTATTTTATGCTATAATATATTGTGTTATCTCTGATTTTCCAAAATACTTCGAACAAAAGCCAGAAAGAAGGCAAGATATACATCCCGCGATATAAATTGTAGACTATAAATCAGTGTAATAGCTAAATTGACTGACAAAGCAAGTTTTTGTTCTGTCTAATGATCGTATAATAAATTATTTGGTTGGGAAGTCCTCAAACACGCTCCGGGTAACAACAATGTCTGATTTCTCTGATTTATTGCTCAGACATTCTTTAAAACCAGTTTATGAAGCCTCGACCTTGCCGAATATGTATACAGATATGCAACTATTTTCTTGATAGTTTTAAATTTATATTCTACTTGTGGTGTAAGATACGTATAGAAACGATCTTCACCCATCTGTTTAATGGATAAAAAGTATTTTATATTAAATTTAATGTATTAAATAACATATCACGGGTGGGTTGACTAAAAAATTCCTTGCCAAATTATTATTAATTAAACGTTTTTAAATTGCTTTTCATTACACAGTGTACTCATGAGTAAAACGAATAAATTTAATACCAACCGATAGTATAGACATAGAAACCTTGGGTTGTATGTTTGTATATCAAAATAAGCGCTGTTTCATAGCGAATACGATGATATAGGGTCGTCTGCAAAAGACTAGGCTGGAATAATGATTGTCTAGTTTTGAAAAGTGAAATTTTGATGCGAATGGAAACTTGCGACATGGAAGTCATAGTAAGGTATGTCGATATTAGTTATGCAACACCAGAGGCGTCACAAGGGCGTTGCCGACCTTTTGGGGAATGGGAAAATCCCTTTTCCCATTCCCCAAAGGTCGGCAACGCCCTGTGGGGAGGGATTGTGGTACGGGCCTCCGATATCCTCACTCACTCGGTGAAACACTGTGCAGGCGCTATTTCACACCGGTTTTATGAGAGGCATGCCGAAGCGTGGCTCTCCCACGGTATTGATAAGATAAATAATGTGTTGAAGTATATATGAAGGAACGGGTGTCATGCTCCTTCATTACAAAGGGAGGATCACCGACCAGGATAAGTGTTCATGCCTGGTGGACCGAGGCCCAACGGTTGATGTTGGGAAGTTCTATATTGTTAATCAGAACAAGAACTTCTATATCGTGACTCAGGTTTAGTAGTTACTTCGAGATTAGTAGATACACAAATATGACTTTGGTGGTGATGCTGACGCTACAGGGGAACTCGGTTGCGGCAGCCCCTTCTGGGTGACACACAGACAGGTCCCAAGGAACTCAACTCTATGAGTCTTTACAGTCTCACATCAGCACGTATGAGACTCCGGTCACATGCATGCCTGTCTTAGCGAACACTGATGCATTTCCGGCGTGGACAGATGGATTCCATAGCCAGATCAAACATAAAGAAACTCTTACTTGAAAGGACGGGTCAATGACCGCGTGACGAGCGAGAACATTTGTCATTTTTACTTCAATATTCATCACGAAAACCTCTCCTAGGCATGTGCAATCTGTCCAGACAAAGGCAGCAATCCTATTTGTTACTATTTCTTGGTTAAAAACTCGTTGCATCTATATCTCTCCCTCCAACACCTGCCTTCTGCAACGCCGTCGTAGCAAACAAAAACCAAAGGATACTAGGAGTGTGCACTAAATCGTTAGTAAATAATGTATGTGAATGCATGTGTACAAATATGCTTTAGTAAATAAATGAAATCATCAACCTCTTTAATATCTCCATGCACTCTGGACTCTCCTTAGGAACATACTAATCAATTAAAAACACAAAAAAAAAATTACAAGTCAAACGATATACTATACTATACTACACTTCTACTGCAAACTAATAATAAAAGAAATAAACATAATTCTTATATGTTTACTTCACCATATATATGATAATAACAATAAACTTTATTACCAAATAGAAGAAAATTCTTACTAAAACCTTTTATAGAGATTTTATTATACAGAAACTGGCTTTTTGCTGTGGTTCTGCCTGTATTTATGTCATTTATCTCGGTAAGTCGGAGGAGGATTTAGTCGGAGTAACCTATGTTTCTCAAGAATGAAAGTCATCTCCATGTCAAATTGTAAATGTAGCAGTTTAACCGTGAAAGCTTAACAGACTGACAAACACGGTTGCGTTCGAAATTATAATATGAGTATGGATGTTGAATTCTTATGTAAATGAGTGAAAAAAAGTTTATTATTATACTAATGGAACTTTTTATTGAATCTGGTTGTTTGAGGAAAAACCAGAGACTAAAGAATGTAAAAAGTTTTACACATTCCAGTTAAAAGTCGAATTCCAATAAACTTTTTGTTCACCTGTCAATGTTTTATGTAAATATTTTATTTATGCAACCAAATTTATAATATGATGTTATTGAGTCAATATATCGATATAAATATGATGAATAGTTTGTTAATCAGTTATATTGCATACTAGCTGAACCCACGGTTTTACCCGCGCTTATTGTCGTACCGCAAGTCAAGCCGCAGGGCGAAGCTAGTCTGAAAAAAGTAACCTAAGTTACTCCCTATATGATCAACTACCTATCAGTAAAAGTCCCATCGAAATCGGTCCAGCAGTTCTAGAGATTACCCGGAACAAACAGACGGACAGACAGACAAAAATTTTAAAAACATAATTTTGGTTTATGTTCCTTGTATACACACATATGCATTTATTTAAAAGCGGTTTTTTTAATGTTACAAACAGACACTCCAATTTTATTTATTTGTACAGTTTACTAGGGTTCATGAGATACAAACTGGTCTTAGTAATAGGGTTCCGTTTTACCCTAAAAATGGAAACTTATGTAGTGACAAATAATTATATTTTTTTTAACAATATTAATTTATTTTCAAATTAATTATGACATTTATGTTAATAGCTAACCAGACTATTACACTATAGACTTAAACAAGACACTTCTGCGGTTTGTTTAGGATTTTCTTCTCAGTGAGTCTTAGGAAATACTGGTACCTTCTGACTGTAAGGTCCTATTTGTTAAAATATCAAGAAAATATTGACTTACAAAAATAAATACCATTCATCATCGTTTATCTCTAGAATATAAAACCCTTGAAATAGTATAATTGGTGACAATAAATTACTCTCCAGTTTAATGACGCAAGTCATTCACAACATCTACTCTCTTCATATGTCAAGCAAAACTCTTACAATCACGTAGCTGGTACCAGTCGACACCATAACAATAATTCACTATGCTTAATGTTCGTGGATGAGCGGAATTTTGTCTTAAGTTGAAATATGGGCAAAGCTATTTTTGTAGCCTACTAGCTGAACCCCGCGGTGTTACCTGGGGTTATTGTTGTACCGCGAGTAACGCCGCGGGTCAAAGTTAGTCTAAAAAAACTAACCTACCTGCCAGTGAAAGTCCGGTCCAGCCGTTCCAGAGATTACCCGGAACAAACAGACAGACAGACAAAAAAAAAATTATCTACATTTTTGGTATATGTGCCGTGTATACATACATATGTGTTTATTAAAAAGCGGTTATTTTAATATTACAAACAGATACTCCAATTTTATTTATTTGTATACATTCCAAAGAGCTGACGTGAATGAAAAATGAAAAGCATCCGGAAAGTAACGATCTCAAGTCACGATGATTATATTTCTGTTGACATCTTTGCAAATATGTCAAAATTCGAAAGTAGCTCCGTCTGTCTGTTTGTTTATTACGCGTTGACGACTAAACCGTTGCATCGATGACCATTAAATTTGGACAAGAGATACTTTGATTTTTAAGAAAGGACATAGGGTACTCTTTGCTGCGATAACCGACATACACGCGGGCGGAGCCACGGAGAAGAGCTAGTAATTGTATAAATAAGTAGAATTAAAGTGGTCAACCTTTACTAACTTTTAAACTTTCGCGTTCCCTGATATATTAACAATTATTTTTACGGGAATTACCGCGACAACGGGGGTCAACCTTTATTATTAAGCAACTCTCTCCGTTGATTCCGTTGCAATTGTTCCGTTTCCGGAGCACTAAAGTAAGGTAATTCGAGGTAGTAGGAGGCACGCTGATTTCGGTCCGGATGTGGTAATAGCAGCAGTTCCCGGATCCCTCCCGTCTCAGGCGCAGAATGGAATACCGTGTGGTTTTAGTCGGTTCGATTCCGACACACCGCCCCGCCGCAAACCCGGGGCGACGGCCCGAGGGGGTTCCCAAACGTAAAAAAATAAAATAAAAAAAGGCACGCCGATTTCAGCTAGAACGGGGTGGTACTACCTCGCACAGAAGACTAACCTAAAATGACAGCGTTCATGCTGTAATGTTTCATTGGTGAGTAAGAAACCGGTTGCCCAATGATGAAGAAGCTTCTCAATAGTCCGCCGTAGAATGGGCTACCAAGCTGCATTTTAGCATTCGCAATGAGTATGGTGACTACCATTCTTGCAATCTGCTCAAGCTTTCCATCAGGCTGAGTGTAGTCACTTTGGCAGGCTCATACAAAAAAAAATGCTCTTAACTCTGAGAAGGAGAGAGAGTCAAAGACGGAGAGTTGCAAGTGGCGATGGGTGGCCATATCCGCGTGATAATGGATTAAGAATAAAATATGAAGTGTCACCCTATTCCTCCTATTTATCCCATGGATGTCGTTACAGATGACTAAGGAGCACACAACGTAAGACATCATCACTGCAAAAAGAAAGGATAACTTGAAGCAAATTGTACCAACGTCTTGTCAGCATGCTATGGTAGGCCAAGATCACCTTTCCAAGGAGAGGCCTATGTCCCGCTGTGGACTGGTATAGGCTGCTCATGATGGGCACCGATGGTCACTTCCTATCAAGTAACCCACAATAAAAATGCTAATAAATATTTGTAAACTAAATGACTTTGCGAACTACGTACTGATATATTTTTACTTCGTAATTATTTTCTACATTTCGAAAAACTTATTTTAGTATGCCTCAGTTTCCCACAGGTAGTATACCGTCGCGGACCAAAAAAACTTTTCCGGTTATCTTTTAAATTTTTTTTCTATACAAAACTTGGACTCGCGATAATGGCCACATAGAGAAAAGAATTATCCAATTTGGTAAAGTTATGCGCGTACATATGTTTTTATATTCATAACTATAGATTTTTCTGCAAAATATCTAGTAATTGTCATCCTATTTCGTGATAAATTTGAGCTATCGCCATCGGGGTCACGACAATGACAAAACGGAATTTGTGCAGCCTTCAAGTTTAGTAACGTATACCAAAAAAAATAGAAAGACAAACGCAATTAAAGAATTATCTACAATACTATTGTTACCCTAAATAGACCTGAGTTTTGGACATCAGTGTTGTTTTCTTTATAATAGGTCTTTACCTATGAAATTGCCGTTTTGTATGCAATAAGTGATAGTACTTATTTTTTCAAAATTATTTATTTCTGTTATTCGAAGTAATCACCCATGCAATCGACGCATCTTTGCCAAAGCATTGGCAGTTTATTGATGCCCTTCTTCTGTCTGTTGGACAGACTGTCAAATATATAATAAAAATACACATCATCAATTATTGTTTTCAACGAAAATCATCACAATATATAAAGATTTAGCTATAATAGTCAGTATACTATGTGATCCAGCGATAAATCCGTCAGATACATGACAAAGAATGCCAATTTAGATATTTAAGAGATAGTCAAAATATTCCTAAAAAATGTAGGCACCATATGTCATATACGAAGCGTTGTATTTGTCTTCTAAAAAAACGAAGTCTTGATTCTGGCGCCAGTCGCAAGCGATGCTTAGTAAAAGCATTCGTTAAATGACGCAAAAAAACCACAATACATATTAACATAATTGTATTCAAGTGATCAAAAACTAGTTTTCGTCTTGTTTTGATGGCTATTTAACTAACAGAATTTATTAACGATAAATCGTCTGTTGTATAATTTCAAAAATAAAAAGTGGCGCCTGCATACTGATCGGCTTATGTAAATTAATAACAATACATAACTTATATAGAATTTCTTTGTAACAACATTTTTACAAAAATAAAACCGACTTCAAGGCTCGAATTCTCTTAGATACCATCATCAGATCTTAGTGTCCTTATTATAGTACCACCGTCGGGATATCTTCTTTCCATTAAAAAAAGAATCATCAAAATCGGTTCATAAACGACGAATGTATCCGCGAATAAACATAATATATATACGGTCGAATTGAGAAACTTCCTCCTTTTTTTGAAGTCGTTTAAAAATAGGGAAGAAAATAGTACACTGTTTGTAATTGTGTCTCTATCATAAATTATACCAATAATATCTACATAGATATGTATTATATACATAATGTATTTAGTGATGTACCCAATTATTGCTTTCGCAAGAAAAGTTACACGCATATTTATTTATAGTTAATTAAAAAGGTTAATATTAGGAGGTTACATTCGATAAACTACATTAAAATCTATATGGACTATATACTGCATCACTTCTTATAAGATTAATATTCTTTATTTACTAATATAATATTTGAAGAAAAATAAACAGCAAAGAATATATTTATAAAAGAAGTCTCCATTTTAGGACGTTTCGCAGATGTCATTTTTACTTTAAAATGTTATCAGTGTCATAGTGTCACCATAATGTCATAGATGTCTCTGAAAACTGATACTAGAGCAAATGTTATCCTTACCCTGTTTATTTATTTCGACACGTAGTAAATTGAAACAAAAAGTCGTGCTATAATCATGTTCCTTAATAAATTTTAAGACATTTTATCTTATCGAATCATTGACCAATAGAAAAAAATCTGTGTTAACCTCGGGAAATGTGTGTAAATACGAGACTTGTTTTGTTTGTCTTTAAATTATATTCACCTTATCTTATACATTGTGGTCAATAGAAATGGCGCATGATTTAGAAGTAATCCAAGTCATCTTGTGGTCTTAACCTTAAAGGTCAAATTGAGTTATTTACTAGATATTAATATTCACGTATTTAGTGGAATGTTATGGGTTGTTGATGAATGATGATGATTTGAAAGAAAAATATTCATTTTCGCATTTACAAATGTAAAAAAAAAAACCATTTGTCACTTCACTATACATTTATAGATATGGTAATTGACGTAAATGTGACATAATAAATTCTAAACCGCGATATTAAAGTTCGCATATAAATTGTTATTGGTTGCTTTGTAAAAGTGATAATTTTATTCATATAAAATTTTTAAATGCAGAATTATTTTATTTTATCCACTGACGTATGCCAATTTTTCAAAGCATATGATAATATCCCTAATATAAAAATATTAAAACTGTTAGAATATGTCCGCGTAGTACTCACTGCACCCCTATTTATCCCATGGCTTGTGACGGGACTCTGAAAACCAAGGGCACTGCACCTACAAAATTTAACCCAAATCACATACCAAGTCGTGTGGTCAATGTGGTATAATAAATCAAAATTAGGTACTTTTCTAAGGAGACGCTATGCCCAGAGTAGACTATTGTGCACTATTGATGATAATGATGATTTTATTACTTCGATAGCTGATAATAGTTTATTTATTTAAAAAAGTACTACCACATCACAAACATTAAACATTGAAAATAACTTAAACTATTTACTTTATGGGCTGATGCATGTGACAATATTGGCGTACATAATATTGGCAATTCATCGGCTCGAAGATGGAATACAATAATTAATAATAATAATAAAAAAGGAAAAAGAACACCCAATGAAAACATACTTTGAAATTCAGATTTTACAAATAATAAGGTTAGAATTATTTATTTCTCAAAGATTACCAATCACTTAACATAAGAAATAAACATAATTAAAAAGGAGGTACATGGTTCAGAGCTCGTTTACAATAATAAAATGTATTGTAGGTAGGTGACAAAAATTGAGGCACAGAACGCGCCACTCCAATTAGGGACTATTCACACTCATTGAATTTCATTATTTATTTATAACATTTTTTACTTTTTATAGTCTTTCAAGATGTGACATTTTAAATATTTTTTAAATAAACTTAAAGATTCTGTGTCCTTAATTTTCTTAGGTAGTGAATTATAAATTTGTGCAATAATACAGTAATAATTGTTGAAATAGTAATATGAATGTTTAATAAATGTCGTGTTATAGTACACTTATGGGTACGACGATATGACAAGTGCGATGAATAACTTTGGGAGCAGTATTTATTATACAGGAGCCACGGCTCCAAATTACTCTAATTGTTACATGGTGGCGTCTACTGTTCTATACCCTTACAGCTAATTATATACACTAAAATGTATCGATACACTGCATTTAATCATGTCTTATTCTCGACGAGGTAATGAATTTCTAACTACTACGTGACGATAATATACTGATATCTGAAATATGCTGACATAACTGGTCAGGCTTAGATATGTATAAATTCTATTGATTTAACAATATATGACGTAGAAATATAACTCCCCACAAACAAAAATTTAGGAGAGTAAATTCAGACAGCCTTTACCCTATCTCTACTATTTACAATTATAGTCCTGACCTACGGCAATAACAATCATAACATTAAATATGAAATATGACACTAAAACTTATTTACAATATAAACAACTTGCATAATACAACTTAGCGCGTGACTCGCGACCTTCATGTATCAGCAACATTTAAAAACTCACCGTCATCACATTCCATATTTCCGAGGGAACAGATTCATTCTGCTGCTCACGACTAGGTTCGTCGTAATCTAGCGATGAAGGCATAGAGATTACTCCGATTGTTCGTGATAACGCGTCAGTCTTCTTCTGCAGACCTTTTCCTATCTGATGGTTAGCACGTATTCCCCAGCAGCAAAATAGGAAATAGCATTACCGCAGACCATACCATATCAAAAAAGAAGATTGAAGAAGAATAGTTGTCGAGGTAATACAAGAATATTATGCAAACTAAGCATTAGGCCTGTTAGCTTATTAGTAACGTAGGTGACGTTACTAATTTAGTCTAGCACTGGATATTTCATTGTAAACACTTGCCTAGTCGAAACTACATACACACAATTAAAACAAAAGAAATTCGATGAACCATCGTTATAAAATTAAGAACCATTATAAAAAACCTTACATAAATAAAATGGATGCCTTACGGTAATATTATAGCTAAGCGAGGATGGGCGTGTCGTACCTACTGAGAGCAAAGATCTACGTATAAAATAAAATCAATTCATTTATTTATTCTCATTTACATTTTTTTTTATGGAATAGGCTTGCAAACGAGCAGACGTATCGCCTGATGGTAAGCGATTACCGCCGACCATGGACACCTGTAAACACCAGAGGCGTCACAAGTGCGTTGCCGGCCTTTGGGGGATAGGGAGGGGTGATAGCGGGAGGGGGTTTGGGTTATGGGCCTCCAGTATCCTCACTCACGCGGTGAAACACAGCGCAAGCACTATTTCACACCGGTTTTCTGTGAGGCCACACTATCACTACGGTCGAGCCGGCCCATTCATTCCCAAGCGTGGCTTTCTCATGGTAGTTACATTTAGTACCTGGATGTAAAGGAAGTTGTAGAGTAAAATTAAATCCTAGCTAGATCACCCCCTAAATTTATTCACCCCATTCTAAATTTCATGAAGATCGTTGGAGTCATTTCTGAGATTCAGAATATATATAAAATAATTGTTCGCTTTTTGGTGACATTTAGTACGGCATTTGCAGTCGGCAAAGGATAAAAAGTGATGAGTCATCCACACTTATCAATCTAGTCTATTAGATGTGGGTGTCTGTTTTAAAAACGTTTTAAGCGCCTGCATAAATTAGTGTGTTTTTCTAGTTATTAAACGCATTTTGTCTGATTATTATCTTCTTTTATCATAGTCAAGAAGATTAATTTGTAATTCATCGTCATCAAGACCGTTGAATTGAAAAGTGTTTAAAGTAATTTTTGAACTTAGTAAAATTGTAACAGTAGTATTACAATTTCAAATTCTTTAGTTTTAAAATAATTTCTGACCCACTGGTGGAAACGGCCAAAAAAGTTAATTGCTAAACGTTAATTCGCTCATATTATTCTTGTTAAAAATGCATCATCTAACGGAGACACAGCGAATTATAGAATAACACCTGATTCTGTGCAATGTCAGTTCATAGCTAGATAGCTAAATAGGCAACTCTGTGATATTAACCGTTAGATCGAGATACACCGGGCATAATAACCTCGACTTAATGGAGGATCTTTGATTTTCATTAGAGCAACATAACATCTATTGCACCTTCAGTTTTAGTCATTTTCTATCAAACATTATCTACATTGCCCTCACATAACCTAACACCAACAGGATAATCTACAAAATATTAATTTACAAAACGGCTTTAAAATTAGTATTTTTAATCTGATTCATACTAACTCACATACTTAAAATATAAATGTATCATGGCGTTGTTTATAGATATATATAATATGCATAGGCCGATACCCATTTTTTTTTTTTTGTGCCGAAATCCCCTCTGATACCACCGGCTGGTGGTTATGTCGGACTCGAACCGAATAAAAACCGCACACCGTCTCGGGTACTAGAAGCCGGGGAGCCAGGTGCACCCTCGAAAATCCCTGGAACCCCGGCGTACCTCGGGCCACCCGCTATATATGTAGGTTGCCGCCTCCTGTGTAGGAACCCTTACATTTCTGATCAGGCGCGAGCTCTATAAGCTCGCGCTGCCGCCCCAGCCTGCTTCTGCTAGGGTGACTGGTGGCCTTACCTGTCACTCTCAGGCTTGCGCATATGGAGGACGGAGATCGTTTTGCGATCTCCGGTGTCTGAGTCGTCTGCGGTACCTGGCCCGTTGGCGGGCCTGGCGGACAGGGAGAGTTCTAAACCTCTCCCGGTCCCGCTCCGCCGTCTCCTTCGCAAGCATAACTTGCTCGCAGAAAGAGACGGCAGAGTTCCACGCGCTCTCGCTCCGCAACATGGCCGCAATCATGTTACCATAGGCCGATACCCTCACATTTACTTCATAGTAGGAAAGTAGTACTGATTCATCAGGATCTGAGGTGGACCCTCTTCTCAACCTTCTGTGTTGGTTCTGCTTTGTGAGAAGTAGATGTTGAGGATGATGATGTTGTTGATGTGGGATCTATAGTTCTAGCATCTCATGGCAAAAATCTCGACTCGACTCGACTTTATTTTTCATCGAAACTAAGTTTTATAAGCGGCTTGAATTTATAAAATAAATAGTTTTTCCAGTATGTAGTGGTATACTTTCTACTATTCAAAAAAAGTAGAACGTAGTAGACAACGATGTTATGAACTGATTAATTAAAGATGTATTAATAATGAGAATCTGTACAATGTTAAATATTATGTGACAAGACTAAGAAAGAACAAGCCGAGAAGATTTAACCAAAGGAACAGACAATAAAGGTTTCTCAAAACATAATCGATGCAATAACAATGTAACAATGTTATTGATAGTAATATTATCTAAGCTGAAGTTACAGGCTAATCGAAAGATTACAAACTATGACAGTACCTTTTCGAACAGCAATAAGTGCAAAAGTATTTTACTAGAGGATCAGTGTACAAAAACTAAAACGGAGAGATCGTGATGTGGAAAATTATTGTTTTAACATCTTTATTTATAAGTGTTCAACCCAATTTACAGAAATTTCTCGGTAAATGGATCCCCGTAATGGTATATCCAAATGTAGTATACATTCCAATGTGCACAAAATACAGTGTATATGAAGATTTCGATGGGCAAAAAATTTGTCAATGTACGTGCGCTGATAATAAAAATACAACTTTGGTAATAATGAGTCTTGAAGAAAATATCAATTACGATCGCCAAGAAGTTGATAGAAGATCGTTTCCACTTGTCGAAGTACTTGACTCATCTGAAATTATGCCTGCTTTGAACGTTTCCTGTATATGTGGTCACGAACGTTTTCGCACTCGTCTAGTTGCAAAATCCATCAATGGCGAATATTTTACCTTATATGAACTTAAGAACGTAAGCTACTATACGAAAAAGGAAGAAAACACCGCATACATAATGGCAAAGAAAATAGAAAGTTCTTACGCAATACGAAATATAGCGAAAAGACTTGATGATTTGAAAGATAGACGAGGAGGTATTATGTGTTCAAAAGAAATTGCAGAAAATCAGTATTAGCATTATTTGTTCTTATTATTATTAGTGTAATTAAAATTTATAATATTAATTTTGTGTTCTCTTTTATTTTCTATAAATACTAGTTGCATATTGCAACCATTTTTAGAACCTATGGACGATAGTAATAGCAGCAAGTTTTTAAATATTAATTTAATTTGCTTGTTTTTTTTTTTCAGGATAGGATTTAATTCAAAAGTTGTATAACTTTGATGTATTCAAGGTTCATTTTATAGTAAATACCAATCCCAATAAAAACTAATCATTATCAAATATATCAATGATTTTTAGATATCCTTGATTTTAATTTATATACATTGAGCCTGACAAACAAACTACAAATTCTACTTCAAAATTACTACTCGTATACATGGATTAAAAATAAATAAGTAAAAAAAGAAGTTTAAAATTTAAAACAATTTTAACATTTGCACAAATTTAACAGTACTGTTCCTTAATTGTTTTTCTTAGAATTTTCCCAGATGCATTTTTTGGTATGCTGTCCACAAAAGACACTTCTTTTATCTTCTTATAAGGTGCTACTCGTTTATCAATAAACTCCATAATTTCTTTATCTGTTGTTGTAACTCCTTGTTTCAATACTACAAAAGCTCTCGGTCTTTCTCCTGTAAAATCATCAGGGACTCCGACGACAGCTGCATCTAATACTGCGGGATGTTCTTTGAGTACATTCTCTAACTCTGCTGGAGGGACTTGATAGCCTTTGACCTGTCAAACGAACCATACATTCAAATATCAAACCACTTAAATATGTATTTTTCATATTTCTGAAATTATTGTTACTGTTATTTCACGTAAGCTAAAATGATTCTAGAATGATTAAAAATAGAGTTTTGTTTTTTCTTATTTAATCTGTTCTCTTATTATATTTCTGTGGGATATCTACAGATGCATACCGAAAGGCATGTACATCAAAGCTGCCCTAACAATAACATTGTTTACTACCCCACTTTTATTTTTTAATTCACGGCAGCATACCTTGACTGCCATAGGCAGCTACACCATTGTATGAAGAGGATCTTGTTTCCATTTTCTGTTTTTTTTTAAACTTCTAAATGATATTCAAAATTATCGTGTTTAATTGATTAGATACGTTGTTGACTGTTTTATCTAGATAAGCACCTAGGGTAACATAATGAAAATAGATGGACCTCGTTACAAAGAAAATTACTTTATCCGACGCTGGAATATGAATATTACTATTACAGCACATATACAGTGATAATTAACATATTACTAGGTAGGTAGGTATATCATATATTTGATGTAAACATTCTGAAACAAACGATCAATTTAAGATTCAAATATCTGTTCTGAAGTTAAAATTTAACTTTAAAACTTTTTGCATCTGTAAATGTAGTTTAACCGCGTGGTTGGTAGTTTTATATGCTAAATAAAAAAATAAAAAAAAATATTTCGGACACCTAACACACAACGCCATCTAATCCCAAGCTAAGCAGAGCTTGTGTTATTTTGTGTTGTCTAGTACCTAATATAATTACCTAATATAATAAGACAACTAATATAATTGCCCAATTCTTATTTGAGTCAAAAATCTTTATCAGCTCCTAATTATCTTGTTTATTTAAGAATACCAATAAGCCCTCTACTCTTCAACTGTCGATGTGCTCGCGACATTGTATGTTCAAGTGACAATCCCAAAAAAGATCTTACTATTTGATAGCAGTCAAACCTATAGTTTAACCTGTCGCAGGTTAAGGCATATTTGATTGTCTAAATAAAATTTACAAAACATCTGTATATCAACATCACTATAACAATGTTGTTGACAGTTTTATCCTCTCAGATATTTTGGATACAGTTTAATTAGTCAGAGAAATACAAATCGAATCATTCATCATCTGAATCGCAATAGTGTGACGGTATTGAGGTTTAACATATACAAACACTAAAGTAAGAATATAATAATGTATAAAATTATAATTTTAACATCACTAGTGATGGGAATTAAGCCCAATTTGCAGAAGTTCTATGGAACTTGGATTCCAGTAATGATTTACCCCAACGTAGTGTATATTCCAATGTGTTTAAAATACAACATATATGAAGATTATGATGGCCAGAAAAACACTCCATGTACATGTGATGATAATTTAAATACGACTCTCGTCATAATGAGTTTATTGGAGAATATGAATTACGATCGCGATGAAAGTGACAGAAGATCTTTTCCACTGCTAGAAGATAGTGACTCAAGTCACATCGTGTCTTCTTTAAACGTCTCTTGTACCTGCAGTGAAGAAAAATTTCACTCCCGCGCTATAGTCAAGTCTATCAACAGTGATTACTTCATATTGTACGAACTGCGAAATGTAAACTACTACACTAAAGTAGAACAAAACACAGCGTATGTGATGGCAAAAAATATTGAGCATTCCACTGCAATACAGAGAATTGTCAAAAATGTTGACGAATTGAAGGCACGCCATGGGGGAGTTTTGTGTGCAACAGAAATCGCTGAAAGTCATTATTAGCTAATTTATTTTTGAAAAAATATCTACAAATATTAAGTGTTTTAATTGTTGGAAAACATGTGATACTGTATTCAAAACTAGAATTAATAAATTCTGAGTTTGGACCATTGGAACTTTAATATTGAGTGGTTTTGAGATCTTAGTCTTTTGGTAGTGTTATTTATAGTTTAGACTTACAGTTTATATTCAGTAATAAGATAAACATTACAAGCCAAATATGTACTTGGTTAGAAGGTTAATTCACGAAATTCAGTGTCAAAAAAAATCGTTCGAGATCTAATAAAAAATTTGACGTGCAAAGAAAAAAATTGGATGAAACCTTTTTGGGTTATCTTCCAACTATATAGTAAATTCAAGGCCCACAATTTTTTTGACATTTCTGAAAGATGAACACTTTAAAAACACCAAAATAAAAACTAGATTAATACCGCTAGTTGATTTTTGTAGTAAGACTTCAATTTACCTTTATAAGTTCCTTAAGTCTGTCTGATATAAACAGCAGCCCAGTCTTGTCAATTTTGCCTATATCGCCGGTTCTAAGCCATTCACCGTCAAACGTCTCTCGGGTTGCTTGTGGATTTTTAAAATAACCTTTCATAACATTTGGACCTCTAACTAAAAGCTCACCGACCTAACAGAAAATAAAAATATTAAATGCAATTTGTGCACATTAGTCAACACAAAAAAATATATAAATGTACCATAATTTGTGCTCACAAGGAATGATAATACAGTACACTTTTAAGAAGGGAGTTAATGCTACGGGACCCTTACAGAGCGGATTTATCGATCTAATGCCATGGCCTAGCAGAAACACGATGTTAACTCATCGCACAACATTTGTCCTGGGTGAGGATCGAACCCTTGACAGAGCAGTCATTATCTTTGGCCATTGAATCAACAACAAGTCATCAAACGCTTTACTTTGATTTCTTAGATTCGTTCTTAAACATACTTACCTCATCGGGGCCTAAATTTTTTAGTTCCTCGTCAACTATTCTCATCTGAATATTCGGTAGACCATAGCCCACATCGTCGTAGGTTTTTTGTCCATATTTTGACAGACTTAGGAGTGGTGAAGCCTCGGTTAAGCCATACCCTTGTTTGAAGTCGATCTCGCGCTGAAAATTTTAATAATATTATATTATACATGTATAAATTATAAATTACTTTTTTTGTTAAAGAGTTCAAACAAGAAGCAGATGAGTATCTCTAGCATCATCATCGCCGATATATATTATATTTTCTCTTAAAAACAAAGCTTACGACCTGTAAGCTTTGTTTTAATACTCTCCATGTTTTTAGCGTGATGTTAATCACTTTCACGATTCTCGACTATGCCGATGTCAGCTATCTAGATCTCGCTGAAGCAAAACATGATAAGCTTGAGCGACTACAAAATCTCTGTATACGATTTATATTTGACTTGCGAAAATATGATCACATCTCCGAATTTCTTCAACTGCGCAAGTGGCTTCCGATTCGCTCTCGCCGGAATACTCATATTCTCACTTTTCTCTTAAACATCTTGTTCAATCCTAGAGCTCCCTTCTACTTTAAAGAACGATTCAAGTTCCTGAATGACACATAAGTAAAATGTCTAAGGTCATCCGAAGATTTGAGACAGGAGATGCCTCAACGTTCCACGAAGTTTTATGATCAGTCTTACACTATTCAAACTGTACGCTTGTGGAATGCATTACAAATAAACATCAGGCAAGCGCAAACAACAAGTAGGTTCAAGAAGATAAGATTGATTCACGAATATTGCATTTCATAATTGAGTCAGTCACAAATTAGGTTATAATTTAAGAGTCTTTTCGTTCTGTCCATAGGTAATTTAATTAAGTAATTATAGTTAAGCTTATAAGAATGTATGTATTATCTATTACTATGTAAAAGTATGTGTTTTATAACTATTATATGTGTAAATTTTTACAAATAAACAAATATCAAAATCATGTATATATAATATTAAAATAACCGCTTTTTAATTTTAGTCTCTCTGTCTATCTGTCGGTCTGTCTGTCTGTCTGTCTGTTTGTTTCGGGTAATCTCTAGAACGGCTGGACCGATTTTGACGGGACTCTCACTGGCAGATAGCTGATGATCTAAGGAGTAACTTAGGCTACTTTTTTAAAACATTGGTCGATCCTAAGGCTGTCCTAAGGAAGAGATTGCTTTCGGCAATGAGGTGTTTGTACACTACACCTCGGAGTTTTTATGTATTACTAGCTGAACCCTGCGGTGTTACCCATGGTTATCGGGCAAACGGACAGACAGACAAAAAAAATTAAACTACATTTTTGGTATATGTAGCGTGTATACATACATATGCACTTAGTAAAAAGCGGTTATTTTTATATTACAAACAGACACTCCAATTTTTTTAATTTGTATAGATGTACTTATTGAACTCTGTAATATATGTGTGCAAATAAAGAGTTTTCTATCTATCTATCTATCACGAAAAGAAAGCAATCAAAAATAGAACCTGTCGCCTCTATGGTAGTTCTTTATTGCTTTTACATGGGGAGTATTCTGACGATCATTTCCAACTGATTCTACATTCTTCCTTCCTATACACGATAACACATGCTTGCCTTAGAGATCATCGTTCAAAGTCAAATGATCTTAGGTCCTTCAAACGGGGCGTGAAAAACATCATTGGGCTGTTATAGTTTGAATCAACATACTGCATTGACTACATTCGTAATGAGGATGCTAACCACCACTCTTGGATTCTGCTTATACTTTGCATCAGGCAGAATATTGGAAACTCTTATATGTATATTTAAAAAAATCCCCAGCATGGACAGCGAACATACAAATAACCTTAGTCACAAGAGTTTTGTACTAGACCAGCATTAGGAAAAATTGTGTCCTAATTCCACACGCTAGGTATAAATAAGATATAAACTATATATGTATATGAAACTGTATACATTACTTATAAAACAATTAAGATGGACTTTCGTATGGGGAAAAAAATCTACAACCGAGCCGTAGACACGATAAAAACTTGTCGTAGAGAGTTGAACTATGAAATGAGTTTGTATGAGAGGAGAAGACAAAGCTTTACAAGAGTTTATTCTTTACTAGTTGTTGCCCGCGGCTCCGTCCGCGTATATGTCGGTTATCGCGGCAAATAGTAGCCTATGTGTTATTCTGATGCATAAGCTATATTACTGTAAAGTTTCATCCAAATCAGTTGAGTAGTTTTTGCGTGAAAGAGTAACAAACATCCATCCATCCTTACAAACTTTCGCATTTATAATATTAGTAGGATTTACCTCCGCTTTATGTAACAATCTCTGGATATCTGCTAACGGCAGCGGTGCAGCTCCTGAAGTTACCGTCCTCACATTTTCTAAATGCTTGGCAGTCACTTGAGGGTGAGCGCCGAGAAACAATACTGAAACAAAATCCTTGGTGTGAATCAATTAAAATTCATAATTCATTTATTCTCAAGCAAAATATAATTATAGACATAGAAATAATGAACTTTATATTTAAAAGAATAATTAGTATTACAAAATTCTTCGTGTGAATGTCAACACATTGCCTTCTATTGTTTTCAAGACTTTGTAGTCTTCAGATGACATTGGGGGAATTGTGGTAGACGTGATAATTTCACAAAGTCATCAAGAAAATGAATTGGATAATCTTACTTCTATGTCTACTCGTTACTATTGAACAAAGGCCTACTTAATATCTTGAAATTGACATCATGGCATGATGACCTTGAAATATATCCTGTTTCGCCAGAAACTTTAGAAACATACATGAAACAAACAAGCCCAGACTCAAAACAACAATCCGTGTCACATAAAGTGCTATCCCTTGGGGGTATTGACCCCTCAAGCAATTACGCCATGTGTGCAGCGGTTTTTGCCACTCGATCCCAAACATTCTAACGGCTCTGAAAAGACAAGGTACTTGCGATTCCCGAGTTGTAGGTACACTGACCATCCTCTGCTCTATTGAACCCTTTTTAATATTGAAAAAAAAAATGAAAAATAAACTAAAATACTAGGTAAGGTGATGAATGTGATTGTAAATTTCCACGAGTTGTAAACTTACCCATAGGTGGTGCAAGGTATAATAAGTGTATTTTGTGCATAAGTAGAGCATTCAGAAAAACTTCAGGCTGAAACTTTGGTAAGGTGACAAGTTTCAAGCCGACTGACATCTTGTGAATCATTTGAATGGACAGTGCATAGCTATGAAACATTGGTAAAATCACGAGAGTGTTGTCCTGATGGTTTGCTGAAAATATGAAGACGTCAATTAATTTGGCCATTTATTTGAATTTATGCATAATGTATATTAAAGTATCAAGTGTCACATAGTTTTCATTTGAATTTAATTAAAGTTTACGAAAGTAGCCGAATTGAATCATTGCAATAAATTAGACCTATCAACTATTTTTCAGTCAACTATTTTTATCTTAATCGTAACGTAACATCTAAAAAAATTACTGTCTAAGCTACAAATAATTTTAATTGGGAAAAAAAGAACTAAGTGAGTGTACAGTAAAGAAAAGACAATTATGTTTACAATACTAAGAGTTTATCGAAACATTTTATTACACTAACGTGAAAAAAGACTGAAAATGTTTTATCTTATTTAATCTTACCAGTTGTATAAGAATACTGTCTTAAATCTGTATTCTGTTGTTCACAGTTTGATATTAAATTCTTATGCGTAAGTTCCACACCCTTGGGCAGGCCTGTAGTACCACTAGAATACGGCAAAAAGGCAATATCATTACAATTTCTCTGCACTTTGTTTAGAATATCCAAATCGACGTGATTATCATCTACTAGTTCTTTGTATGATATTGCCCCATCAAGTCGTGATTCTGATACGTCTAGAAATATTATCGGAATGTTTCTTTTAGCCAGTTTAAGAGCTTCTTTTATTGTTGGTGCTATATCTAGATTTGTGACTATAATATTAGCTTCGGATAGAAGTATCTGCCTCTGAACTTCATCTGAAAGTATAGAATAGAAAAACTTTATAAGAGTTTAGTGTACCGGTATTAATATCTTTGTCTGGTATTTTGATTCCAGCAAAGGTTGTTTATTAGTGTGCGTATATTTTTTGTTTTAAGAATATTGCAAGCTAGATCAATAATAAACTTACAAGCCGTGTAAATAGGGTTCAGAGTAGTAACTACACCGCCAGCCGCCAGTATGCCCATCGTGATAATCGGATACTCAGGAACATTCGGCAACATCACAGCAATGACATCGCCAGTTTTAATATTAAATTTCTTTTTCAGATTTGCTCCGAATCGTCTTGAGTTTTTATACACTTGCTCGTAATTATACCCTCTGTTCGTCACACCGCAGACCTAGAAAAAAATAAGTATTTCAAAAGATTTCGTACTTTTTTTGAGTTTCTTTTGAAAATCTACAAAAACTGTGACGGTTGATAGGCAGTTGATTATACTATTATAATTATACTGCTGACCCGGCAAACTTCGCACCGCCATATTTTTCTTCTGTAAATATTTTCCCAATTTCTAAAAAACTTATTTTAGTAATTATGCCCGCCACAGCTTCCTACAAGTAGTGTTTAGTATCAGACAAGAAAAAATAGCTTTTCCAGTTATCGTTATTTTCTTTTATACAAACTTTGCCCTAACTATAAACAACACATAGAATAAAGAATTATCCAATTTGGTGCAGTCGATCTCAAATTATACGCGTTAAGTGCGCGTATAACATTTTCAAATTTCGCGCGTAATTTGTCTAAAACGCTTGACGCAATGGACGCCATACTGCTCTGTGGTAATGACGTCAGTGCGCTTTGTAAAATGTGGATGAGACGAATATAATTTCAACAAACAATCTAAAGCATACGCTGAACAGTTGACACTTTAGAGTGCGGTGCGTCACACAAAGCGGTGTGACGTAATAACATGGCGGCTACTATTTCATGGTGTTATAGAACAGATTAAAAAAACTGAAAACTTTGAAATAAATTATAAAAATATTGTATTATTTTATGAACTAAAACTAACATTTTCCGACTGGTTTTTGCCTAAGGTATCTCAATAATATATTTTTAGATTTTTTCTCGTATATAATAAAATACTCTATTGCGAAAAGCATAGTTCTTTATTTACATAATATTATCTACAGGTTTGTACGGAACCGAAAGTCCGACTCGCACTAAGTCGGTTTTTTCGAATCATGTCTTGTATAAATACTGCTGAGATAGCAAATACAAAAATTGTTGTTGTTGTAATTAGGTCAATAATAAAATAGTTCAAATTTCGTTGCACAATTCGAAAAGTTTGTGAAATTGAAATAATACAGGTTTCTTGTGGAAATCTTTTTTTTTTTTTGTATGTATGGCCTCCCAAAGTGACTAAGTATTTCTATTAAAAAATGTAGTTAAGTACTTCAGCAATAAAAATAACATCAGTCATTAGATAGTTTATAAATTAGATAAGATATATGTGATAATAATATACAATTTGATAAACTACTAGAATCCTTACGCACGTTTTACATTAATGGTTGTTAAAGACAATTATGGTAATGTAGTGTATAAATAAACAAATATACGTTACCTGAACATAGGTCAAATGATTAAATATAAATATATGACAATATATAATAAACGTCAAATGAACTTGACAATTTTGATACAAACCAAGTGAAGGTACTTAATTCAACTATCGGCATGCTTATCAATTAAACTCTAATAATATGTAATAGTATTATTTTGGATACACATATAAAATAGCTATGCCATGCTATGGCGGAAAAGCTAGTATACCAAAACGGTTTTACTAAAGAACATATGTGTTACATACTTTCGTTGTGTATTTTATACTCTCCATTGTCGGCACTTGGTGGAATTTGTTGAAATACATACTAGAATTTAATTCACTTGTCATTATCAAAGGTTTTTAAAAAAAACTTTGAAAGCAATAATGCGGAAGCGATCAGGATTAAACTTAATAAAAATAGTGGAATAAGTGCAAGTGAATTTATTTCTAGAATGTATAAGTTTCGTTGTTTTTCCCCCATATAACTGTCATCCCAATTCCTTTTCGAAATAGTCTGTTGTTATCTTTACTTTGTTACACACTTAAACACATTTTTGTAAAAAATATCATTTTTATATTATAAACCATCATATGTAACAATAGTTTGTAAATGTAATTCAAATCAATTTTTTCAAACATGTTCACTAAGTAGAGATAACATCAACACAAGCAAAATAATGTTTACAACTCGTTAACTGTGCAGCAATGCATTAATATTTTATATAATTTATGTAAAAAAAAATAACTTTGATATTTAGATATTAATTGAAATACTTACCACGGCAGTTTTCGTTGCCCATCTTTCTAGATTCATAAACATATACTCGTTCAATGTTACGTTAGGAACATCAACATCTTTGAATGGAGAATTAACTATATTCTCACTAGTCCATACACTTTTATCTCTAATTACACAACTTGAAAATATTAAGTTTTTAAAGCGAGGTTTGAACCGATTTACTATTAAGGACATTATTTTACGAGAGAAAAATAAATATTCTAAAAACGGCTCTGAAGCTTCTGTCCGTTTGAATTCGCTGACGGTCACTGTCTGAACTTTACGCTTAAAGTATTACCTTGCTATCTTGTAATGAATATCTTTAAATTTATCATGCGAGTTTTTCGCAATATTGTATCTAACCGTCCATAACAAAAGGACTATTTTATTTTAATTTACCATTCACGCGTATCGTTGCAAAAGGTAATACATTAGAATAATTAGATATTTATTTTACTTCATTCTTTGATTGTAAACTAGATTGATAGTTATTGTGACATCTTTTCAAGTTCGTATTAACTTGCAATGTTATGTATGTATGTTCGGGCGGAATCTTGCAACTCAATTTTGAAGCTGATATATTTATCTGATTTTGCTGAAATTTTGCAAGCATATGTAAATATGTATACAGCGTGACAATACAATATTATGATGACATGGAGCTGATCTGATCTGTAAAGAAACGTCGCAACACTCGTTTGGTTCGTTTCGACAAGTACTTTATGAGGGCATTCCAATAAAAGGTTGTTTTTAAAAAGATTTTTAATTAAATTTAAATAGAATAACTACAACATAAGCAAGCAAAGAAAATGGAATGCATTTTCTTGTAGGGTTTAGGTTATTGAACTGAGAATATGTTAAGTATTACAAATGTAAGTATAAAGTAGAGTTGACCTCGCATCGCCAGTTGCGTATAGGTACATACATGTACTCCAAGCACAAACTCCAAGCCATTTCCACGTGGATGATAACAATTCTAAACGCCATTTATTTATCTATACTAATGTTATAAGCGCGAAAGTTTGTAAGTATGGCTGGATGGATGTATATTTGTCACTCTTTCACGCAAAAACTACTGAACGGATTTGGATGAAACTTTACAGTAATATAGCTTATACATCAAAATAACACATAGGCTACTATTTGCCGCGATAACCGACATACACGCGGGCGGAACCACAGGCCTCAACTAGTTGTTATGTAAAATACATTCATATAACGTTCTTTTAAAATGGTTTTTGTGACACACATTTGTGAGCTGCATATAAATGTATATTTAGTCTTTATATACATTTTTAAAATGTATGCGTTTATGAGCAACTGGTAGCCATAAGACAGGCTCATGTTCAAATAAGTGTTCAAACCCTCATTTTAAAAGCACACTTTTTGCTCAAACAGTTCAACAGAAAACACCATTTATATTCTAGTAAATTCTCAGGCATATCTTTACCTTTTTAATGCCTGACACTAACAAAATGACTCTGCCTGATGGAAAGCATTAACAGAATTCAAGAGTGGTGGTCACCATACTCATTTCGAATGCAGACAATGCAGCATGGTGGCCAACGTCATGGCAGTGATGCTTCTGCATCTTTGGTGTCCGGTTTCACACTCATCAATGAAACACGACAGAACGAACGCTGTCATTTTACGTTGATTTCTGTACGAGGCTAGTACCGTCCTGGTCGAGCTGGACCGTTCGTGCTGAAATCATCGTGGCTCTTAACTACCTTGAATCTTAAATATTCTTTCTTTTCAAAAACACAACTCCCACACAAAAATACACATCCAGTGTCTCGGGGGACTTTACAAACATGTATGATACGGACACATAGAACACACAGTCTCACAAAGTTGTAATGACACAAATTGCTATCCCATGTAGGATTTGAACCCACAGCACTCTATGCAGTGGAAAGTGGCGTAGCGATCGATTAAACCACTAAGAAAATCGTGAAGTCAATAGACAGTCTTGTAACGTGAGTAAATAAATTTATTCGAATAATGCAGTACGCGTAATGAAAAGATGGGAGTAGGTAAATTAAAGCAAGCAGATGTTTATTGGAATAAAAATACTTTTTTTTCTGTAAAATATTTTTTTAGAAAAATGTGTATATATTTCTTCAAAACGTACAAATTGCCATTAAAATAATCATTTACCATGAAAATAAAGTGGTTCATACAAAATTATCTTTACATAATATAAAATGTAGTCGCTGTCTGTTCGCTTAGATCTCAACTACTCATCCGATTTCAATGCAGTTTTCAGCAATACATAGAGTGATTTAAGAGAATGATTTATATGTATAACAAACTGTGCCCCGCGGTGGTACCCACTTGTGTTGGCGTACCGTTGAAACCTGCGGTGCATATATTGTGTACTATGTAACGTAAACTATATTTACAAAAAAGAAATGCGAATTTAGTAGCACTTAGCAATAATTTTAACCAAAAAATTTGTAAAATTTACACTTCAATTTAACTTAATTTTGTATAATTTATAGTTAAATTATTTTAATATCGTGATAACTACTAAAAATTACCAATAGTAAAAAATTAGTCTCATACGAATATTTCTTCTGGATCACTGCATTCTAGCTTTTTATTTGAATCTTCGTCAATAAACTATATTTGGAACTTGTACACTGGACTTTGGTGTCAACACTTGGTCGTGCACCATCATAGCATCTGTCAAATAGTTTTTAATCGTCCACTGCCAGTCAGTGGCTTTTTATTTTTCCAATTTTAAAGGTAGAATTAGCTGTTTAATATTATTTTTACCCTTGTAACACTTTCATCTTTAGAATTATACCCACATATTATGTTAGTTGAAGAATAATGTATTTCCATTAATATTACATTAGAATATAAACAAGTTTGGAACAGTAATATTACTAATAGACTTAACCATTTATTTATTATTACAAAACTCTTAGGTACAAATGAACCTGTTTTGATTCTTCAGTCAATTTTAATGCACAAACTGATTAAATACTGTCTGGAAATTTGCGGCTAACAGTACTTTTCTTTCAGAACTCTCCTCAAAATTTTCCCCGATGCACTTTTAGGGATTGAATCAACAAACATTATATCATCCACTTGTTTATAAACTGCTACTTTCTGATTGACATATTCCCTTAGTTCATTTTCAGAACATTTTTCTCCAGATTTCAGTACCAAAAAAGCTTTTGGCGTCTCTCCCTTTGTTGCGTGAGAAACACCAATTACTGCTGCATCGTTGACTAAAGGATGTTCGCGGAAGAGTGATTCCAATTCCGCTGGAGGAACTTGAAATCCTTTTACCTGGGAAATTAAATATTACCATTAAATTTATAAGGATTCCAATAAGGACTATAATTTTGTTCAAATACTAGATTTAAAATGTTCGTCGTATTGGCCTGAAATATCATAATGTACGTACGTAAGCTGTTTTTATTTTCCTTCAGGGATCGGATGTAAACATTTGAATTCCATTTAATATTTTAGATTCAATTCAAGAATTGAAGCAGAATAGAATCTGTTATTTGTTTTTTTTCAGCATTGGCTGCCAAAATGACTCTACTCTGATTGATGGAAAGCGTGAGTAGATTCTAAGACTGGTGCTCACCATCCTCAATGATCTACACTATGGTGGTACGGTGAGATGCTTTTTCACGGCATGCTTAAAGTACTTGGTGATCATAGTAGGAGGGAAATACGTGCGGTGGTAGGTGAACGATCGGCACAGGAAAAAAGACGCGAAACGTTGAGTTTCAAAGCATTTACCTTAATTAGTTCTTTCAACCTATCAGCGATGGTGAGGCGTCCCATTTCATCCGCTACAGCTAAATCTCCGGTTCTAAACCAACCGTCAACAGTAAAAGCTTCATTGTTGGCTTGAGGATCGTTTCTGTACCCTCGCATAACTTGTGGCCCACGAACCAAAATCTCGCCAGTCTGTACGTAAAGAAAATACTAACTGTATTATCTTACTTTCTTTTAATCAAAGGTTTTAACTTAGATTAAATCAGTAAGTTACTTATTGAAACTCATTGTGTTCGTAAACAGCTTCCCAGGTTTAGAGGCAAAAGTAATAGACATTTTATGCAACTATTTACAACGATAATCAACATACACGGGGGCAAAGGCGCGAATACAAGCTAGTAAAGTATACCTCATTTGGTCCCAAATTGTTAAGGTTTCGATCGACGATCCTCACTTCAGTGTTCGCTACAGGTGGTCCAGTTTTATCATAGCTTTTTGAGCGTATGGTACTCAATGAAACTGTTGGTGACGTTTCTGTTAGTCCGTACCCTTGCCTGAAATCTACTGTTTTCTGAAAAATATGATAGGAAAATAATTACAACATTGTAATACTATTTGAAAAGGAAAAAAAACGTGGCTGCGTAATATCCGGGAGTGGACCGGTATCTCCTCCGTTGAAAAATTGTTCCTCCTGGCCAATTACAAGGAGGAGTACAAGGAAGCTGACTGCCAACCTTCAAGATTGAAGAAGGTACTAGAATAAGAAGAAGAATACTATTTTTCTCACTCAATAACTTATTATGGACCATAGACAAAATACTTGTAAAAGTCAGTATCAGAAGTAGGAAATAGTAAACCCAGCGGTTATTAAATACAAGAACTTTAAAATTTAAATATTTCCTTGTTTTAAAAGTAACAACAAATTAGTTTTGACAGATTAATGGTAAATACCTTAGCTTTATGCATGAAACGTTCAACATCACTGGCAGCCAGTGGTGCAGCCCCGTTGACTAAGAACTCAATATGTTGAAAAGTTTTTTCTGTAGCTGCCGGATGGGATGCCATTAGTAGCACTGCAAAGTAGATTACAATAATATTAATTACTTCAACGATTTCTTACACTGATCTTAAGAAAGCTCATCATGCTATCGAAAATTAACTGCCTCGGTGGCGCAGTGGTAGCGTATGCGATTGCTGTGCTTGAGGTCTCGGGTTCGATTATCGGATCGGACCAAATGTTTGTATGGTCGCAAATATTTGTATGTTTTCTACGTATAATATGTATCACCAAAAAAAAGAATATATGTAATTATATAAGTTGTTTAGCACCCATAACAAAAGCTCTGCTTAGCTTGGGACTAGATGGCGTTGTGTGTTAGATGTCCGAAATGTCCGAAATCCGAAAAGGTTGTGCAGCGGCAGGTTGATAATCCTATTTAACCAAGCACAGATATACAGTTTTACTACATGCGTTTCACCGAGTGAGTTAGGATACCGGAAGCCCGTACCAATCCCTTTCGCCATTCCCCAAAGGTCGGCAACACACTTGTGACGCCTCTGGTGTTGCAGGTGTCTATTAGCGGCGTTAATCGCTTACGGTGATAAGTCTGCTCGTTTGCCCCCCTATATCATAAAAAAGGCTCTGCATTGAGCACTGATATTCTGAGTATCATTATTGCGGTTATACTGCGCGGGTGCGATTAGACTATTATATTTTTCTAAGAATATGTTTTTTTCCTCCATGTGCACAACAATGTCTAACATAATCTATAACAATAGCATTTATACTACGTGTATATTCTTAGAGTAATTTTCATCAAGCAAAATCCGATAATATACTTTGGTGACTTATTAACGGCCTGCAGTAAGTTCTTTTGCTATAACGTATCGTGTGAGGTAGAGACCAGTCTTAGTATGTGTTAAACGTTAATAATTGGTAACAGATATCATGAAAATAAGTAACCATCATACATATACTAATCCAGTATTTTATATAGCAAAATTGCGAAGCTAATGTGTAATGTTACGATTTGATATTTTAAAGAGCAACATCCTACTAATATTATAAATGCGAAAGTTTGTAAGGATGGATGGATGTTTGTTAATCTTTCACGCAAAAACGTTTAGTAGTTTGGATGAAACTTTACAGTAATAAAGCTTATACATCAGAATAACACATAGGCTACTATTTGCCGCGATAACCGACATATACGCGAGCGGAGCCGCGGGCAACAACTAGTTATACATAAGGTTCATAATTTTACTTTGCTCACTCGTAAATTGACAGTTGTTTGTTTCATTCAATTCAGGGACTTGTACTTTACTTATGATAATATGGTTTATAACATACTCAAGGGCGGGGCGACCATCACAATATTCGTCTTGTGCTTCTCCAAGGTATGCAGATAGGCTTCCGGTTGGAACTTTGACAATGCCACGAGCTTTGCTCCAACAGACATCTTGTGGAACATCAGTACGGTTGCCGCATAAATGTGGAAGAATGGTAGTATTCCCATCACTACGTCCTGATGTGTGGCTGAAATATTTAAGCAGAGAATTGTATTATATATATTTAACATAGAATTTTTAAGTCGTAATTCTGCAGTATTGTGTGGCCTCCTAATATAGTGTCAAATAGATAAAGTGATTTGACAAATTAATACAATAGAAACTTTATCAACTTAAATCTATACAAATAAAATTGGAGTGTCTGTTTGTAATATTAAAATAGCCGCTTATTACTAAATGCTATGTATGTATGCACATATGCCAAAAATGTAGTTCGTAAAAAATTTGTCTGTCTGTCTGTTTGTTCCGGGTAATCTCTGGAACGGCTTGACCGATTTTGACGGGACTTTCACTGGCAGGTGGTGATCATCAGTGAGCAACTGGTGATCCAGGGAGTAACTTAGGCTACTTTTTTTAGGCTAACTTTGTCCCGCGGCGTTAATCGCGGTACAACAATAACCGCGGGTAACACCGCGGGGTTCAGCTAGTTATAAATATTTGGACATCAGGAACATAACTTCATTTAGTATCAAATAAAGCAAAACATTTGGTACTACGAAAGTTAGATTGACTGATAGAATACATAAATACTTTTCGTGTAGATACAGACATCTTATATATGGAAAATACTCTAACTACGACCAATACGACCTTCAAACCTTCAAGAAACGAGCGTACTCTTTCTTAAAAGGCCGGCAACGCACCTGTGACGCCTCTGGTGTTGTGGGTGTCCATGGGCGGCGGTAATCGCTTACCATCAGGTGATAGGTCTGCTCGTTTGCGCCCTATTTAAATAATAAAAAAAAAAGAAACTACAAAACAGATCATTCGCAGATCATACAAATACTTGGCCCGACTTGGGAATCGAACCCGAGACCAGGATAGGCTACCAGTACTCCACTTATTTATTTATCCTTGAGCTAACCTTCTCTAAGATAACTATTCTCTTGCTGCAGTATGACGGAAACACTGGCTTTACTTCTCTTTCACACAGACACATTTTTAAATTCAAATAAATTGACGTCATTTTAATTGCTTCCCGTTTGTTTTTGACCTCTACTTGAGGAGATACTTCACAAGTAACCGTAAGTTGATAAATATAAAAGAGACTTTACATTGACGTAATATGTACTTGAAATTCCAACTCAACATTTATCAATGCATAAAATGCACTGGGCAACAGTCGTAACCTTGCGACTGACCTAACTAGCAACCATGTGGTTTGCATTCATTAGATTTTTTCTTTCAATCAAATTCTTATTAACTTTAGAATATATTTTACATGTATGAAAAAAAAAAATTTGTCTGTCTGTCTGTTTATTCCGGGTAATCTCTGGAACGGCTGGACGGATTTTGACGGGACTTTCACTGACAGCTGATGATCCAGGGAACTTAGGCTACTTTTTTTAGACTAACTTTGCCCCGCGGTGTTACTTGCGGTACAACAATAACCACGGGTAATACCGCGGGGTTCAGCTAGTTTTAAATATTTTCAACATGGATAATTGCGGCAAATAAAAAGTCTAATAAAAAAAAATACACAGATACTCATTAAATAGTTATATAAGTAATGCTATTCGTGTATTTGTTGCGTGTGCTTACGTTTTCATTTTACTACTAGCTGAGTCCCGCGCTGTTACCCGTGGTTATCGACGCCACGGGGCGAAGTTAGTCTAAAAAAGTAGCCTAAATTACTCCTTATATTATCATCTATCTACCAGTTAAAGTCCCGTCAAAATCGGTCCAGCCGATCCAGAGATTAGCGGACAAGCAGACAGACAGACCGACAGGCAAAAGTATTACAAACAGACACTTCAATTTTATTTATTTGTATAGATGTATAGATATACTATGTATAAGTTAAAATCCATTAAAAGCAAAGTATTACCGGTTATATCGTGCGAATATTGAACTATTCAGGTTAAGAATATTAAGCTCATACAATAGTGAACTAAAAGTATAGTCCATTGGCTTAGATACAGTCACCTTGATAAAGTCTTCGGAAAGCCGCCACAAAATCAAAGGGACCGCGTGCGGCCTACACCCACAAGCAAGGATGATTTGTCAGTTTACCCCGTTGTATGAATTAAAATATTCGTATTTCACAACAACAACCACAATTGCGTACTGATGCACTGACACTATCAAAACGAATGGACTATACAAGTGAGTTAAATTTCATAAATGTAAAAATTTAATTATCGACTATTACATTAGGTTTGGTTCCCATAGCACAGGCTTTACCTAGTTTGGGATCAGTTGTCGTGTTTGAAATTTGTGTTTGTGTTATTATTTATTACTCAGAGCTATCTAGTCATAACGTGCTTGAAATTTTGTATTTAAAATAATATCTTACCTGTTGTCTCATTATGGCAGCGAATTAAAGGCTCATTTATTTGCTCCATATTAGCTATAATATTCCTATGAGATAATTCTACACCTTTCGGCAATCCTGTTGTGCCACTGGAATACGGTAAAAAGCAAATATCGTTGAGACTTCTTCTAACTTCTTTCAAACACGACTTATCTACGTGAACATCTTCACTGAGCTCGTTAAAACAGGCCATTCCTTCAGGGATCGGGTCTTCACTTGTTTTAACTACAATTATTGGAATATTTACTTTTGCTATTTTGAGAGCTTCTTTTACAGTTGGAACTATTTCTGGTAATGTCACGATGATCTTCGCTGCTGACATTACTAATTGACGCTGGACTTCATCTGTAACATTCATAATAGGACTATATTTTATGAGTACGAGTAGTTACATGACGACTGGTTCTGTGAATAACATGCTTTTAGTTATAAGAAAATTTTATTGAATAGGTTAATCTAACGATCATTATTTAGAGCTTATAAATTAAATCATTTTTATAAAGTTAAATTAAGTTAGTGAAATTAAGTAATTTATGCATCTTTTTTTTTTTTTTTAAACTACTATTAAATCATTTTATATTTGTCGTGTACGTAATATTAATAGATTACTGACAGTTACTTTAAAGCCTAAATCTACATATCATTATCTCATCGATTTAAATTATACATTCAAATAGGGACTTACGGGCAGTATAAATTGGGTTCAGACTGGTAATGATTCCACCAGCTCCTAGAATACCCAAAGCAACTACTGGATAATCAGGAACATTGGGCAGCATCATAGCAATGGTATCACCATCGCGAATCTTAAACTTTGTGCGAAGATTCGCTGCAAATGTGTTGGAGAGTTTAAAGGCATCCTCATACTTGTAACCTCGACCCGTACGCGCACACACCTGAAATATTAAAAAACAACTAATATACATTCCAGACGAGATAGATTCCTACTTTCTGCTTGATATGGAAATAGTCTTGACATTGACTGTAAGCAATATAAATGTAAATACTTTACAGAACATAGATACACACAAGTGACAATATGGGTAGTACCCCTAATGGGTATTACCCTACTCTATGGGGTCGTGTTTACAGTCGTGAGATAAATTCAATATATGTATCTGAAATTAAAAAGCACTAATATACATTCCAGACGAGATAGATTTCTACTTTCTGCTTGATATGGAAATAGTCTTGACATTGACTGTAAGCAATATAAATGTAAATACTTTACAGAACATAGATACACACAAGTGACAATATGGGTAGTACCCCTAATGGGTATTACCCTACTCTATGGGGTCGTGTTTACAGTCGTGAGATAAATTCAATATTTGTATCTAAAATACTCTTTATACATGTTATTTAGTGAGTGCCTCGGAGAGCACGTAAAGCTGTCGAGCCTGCGCCTGATCTCTCCCCGGTCGTGTCGGTTAACCGTCCCATCGGATTATGAGAGAGACGGAATAGAGAGTGAGCCTGTGTTTGCGCACACGCTTGTGCACTATAATATCTCATGTGTGGGCTGGTCATTACTGGCATTTCATTACAGTTAAAGTAAATTAAAAAGTCTAATCTTCTACAAATCTATTATTTAGCCATTCAAAGATCACTACCATTAAAAATATTTATTGTTTTGTGAAAACGGTATACGAGTATAACATAGACATTATATATAGGTCAATAGTACGGGAGCTGCCCAACGAGCCAAGTTACAAGCGTTTTTCTTTCTGCAAACGTTAACGCTTAAAATTTCGTGTGTCATTGGCTAATATTAGACAAAGTAATGTTATACAAAGTATTAGCAAATGACACACGAGAAATTAGGTGTTAACAATTGCAGAAAGTAGAACGCTTGCAACTTGGCTAGGGGGCAGTTTGACAGCTACACGCAAGCGGTGAAACGTTATCTCTTCGGCAGAGTCTAAATAAGTGTTCGTGCGGGCCGGGCAGAGTTCACTTACCGGCCACCGCGCGAACAACAAGTCTAGGAACTAACTTACGGCGACTATTTTGTTTGTACCTACTTTGTTTTCTGCCCCGAATAATATCGTGAGCAGTTAAGCTATAAATGTTATCTTTACAACCACGATCCCAACTATAAAGGATTATAAAAGATTACATTATCATGAGTCGTGAACAATTACTTTCTGAGTGTTTCTCTTAATAGCTACTCGCAAGTTTTCGAACTCATCATCAGGTATATCCAAGAGCGCTGATATATCGGATTAAAGTAAAACCTACTGAGATCTCTTTTTTAGTATTGTATATGAGCCTGCCAAAATGACTACTCTGTCTGATGCAAGATAGTGGTCACCATAGTCACTACCAATACAGACATTGCAATAATTTAGAATGGTGACCCACACTATTGCGCCTTATTAAGATGCTTCTGCATCATCTAGCCTCCAGTCTGGATTCCTTCACAAGCACAGAACAAAGGAATATACTAATATAGAATAGAATAGAATATATAATATACTTAATTCTCCTTTTCTGTGTTTACAAGTAAGTTTAGTGTAGGGTCAAGGAAGCCACCGAGAAACCGCTGCAGGTTTATGCCGCCCGAAAAGCAGTCGACCACATCGTGAAGTAAAGATTGTGATGGAATAAGATAAATAATTCGGTGCTTAGTGTCTATTATTTATTAGATACTTAATATTATTGTCGTACTGTATAGATATTTATTAAGTAATTTATCAACTAAAGTTCTAGCAGTTCATATGGCAAAAGGTTCTGTTTTACTGGAGACCGAAATAACCGTTTATTTCTAGAATTAAACTCACTTGTATTTACTCCACTCCACTATTTTTATTAACCTTGATCCTGACCAGTTTCGCCCTATGGCATTATCAAGAGTTCCTTAGTAAGTAATTGTTCTATTGAATGAAATTGGTGCAAAACTTAGTGATAATTCATCACTTAAAGTTGAAACCGATTTTGATAAAATTATTTGACACTAAATTTGATCTCGTGATTAAGTTACAGTACAGTACATTAAGTACAGATGAAGAGAGACGCAATCTGCTGAATTAATTGCGTTCTTTGGATAACAAAATGTTCTTAGGTACTATTTTCTTAAAAATTTGCGTTAAGAACAAGCTTTTTCCTTATAATAGATGGAAAGAAGAGGCTAGCTTTCTTTATTAATGGTAATAAACCAGTTAAACCACCAAAAATGATATATGCGCTGTTAGAACTTTATTGACAATAAAGTTTACAAAAAAATGGTCACTTACCGAAACCGTCCTCTCCGGCCATTTATCCAAATTTTGCCAGACATAATCATACAATGTATAGTTTGGTATCTCAATACTCTTGTATGGAGACTTGATTATTTTGTCCTGGGTCCACACACTATGTTTTCTTACTAACACACTCGCGCATTTCGAACTTTGTCTCACTTTACTTAAGGTTCTATTTACGGTAAACATTTCTTTTCCAACCATTGTTCTGATCTAAGAACTTAGTAACGACTAAAAAACAGTTTATTTATGAGTATTATTGTTGATCCTATCTTGCGTAGTGGTTGATAACGCTGTTTGTGTTTAATGCTTGATAATAACACTGATGTACTTTAGACAAGCTGTCGGAGATACGCTTGGGTTATTAGACTAAAAAGAAACTATATGAAAAGCACAAGTGCCTTAACAATGAATCTTCACATAGTTTAAAATGAAGTCTTTCGGGCTTAGTCAACTAGATCCCCCATCATTTTAAGCAGAGGATTCAAATGGAAGAAAAAAGTCACGTTGTTACTCGCGATGAAGCCGGAAACTATATAACGATTTTCACGTGCTTAACATAAGATAGTTCTCGGTTTTTGCAGTGGCCTAGTGGGAGGGGTTGGATATGGGCTTCCGATATCCTCACTCACTCGGTGAAACTCAACGCAAACGCTGTTTCACGCCGGTTTACCATGAGGCCGTGGTATCACTCCGGTCGAGCCGGCCCATTCATACCAAAGCGTGGCTCTCCTACGGTGAAGTGGTGCTGTACTTATTCCATACCTCGCCATTATTTATGATAAGTACTTGAAACTATTATAGGTACATATATAAACATACACTACCGTTCTTAGGGATAGAAAAAGGCGTATAAAACTCCCAAATCCACATAATTATGTATATATAGTATTAAGTATTTCCCGCTTCTCCGTCTGCATGTCAGTCGGTTATCGCGAAAAAGAGTGATGAAGATACTTAAAGATACATGAAGACACTTTATGTCTTTATACTAAAATTATAAAGCTGAAGAGTTTGTTTGTTTGATAACGCTAATCTCAAGAACTACTGGTCTGAACTGAAAAATTCTTTCAGTGTTAGATAGCCCATTTTTCAAGTTAGGCTGTGTATCATCACGCTAAGACCAATAGGAGCGGAGCACCAATGTAGAATGTTTCAAAAACGGTGGGAATCATATCACGCCACGGGCAATAGGGGACGCAAACGAGATTGTGTGGGTCAGCTAATTTATAATATTAGTATGGATTTTTATACGTTCTCTACTGTGCTTAGTTAATATTAAGACACTACAATGTAAATTTTATTGCTATTGTGTAGTGGAACAGATCAAAAGCCAGATTATCTCACGCCGCCCGTTTATAAGTAATCTACAAATGTAAAATATGATCAACGACTAGCTAACCCCGCGGTGTTAACCGCGGCTTTTGTTGTACCGCGAGTAACGCCGTGGGACAAAGTTAGTCTAAAAAAAAGAAGACAAAGTTAGTAGCCTAAGTTACTCCCTGGATAAAGTCCCGTCAAAATCCGTCCAGTCGTTCCAGAAATTACCCGGAACTAACAGACAGACAGACAGACAGAAAGACAAACAGACAGATAACATTTTTTTTAACTACATTTTTGGTGTATGTACCGTGTATACATATCTATACTAATATATAAAGCTGAAGAGTTTGTTTGTTTGTTTGTTTGTTTGTTTGTTTGAACACGCTAATCTCAGGAACCGCTGGTCCGATTTTAAAAATTCTTTCGGTGTCGGATAGTCCATTTATCGAGGAAGGCTATAGGGTATTTATCATCACGCTACTACTAATAGGAGCGGAGCAACAATGAAGAATGTTTCAAAAACGGGGGAAATTTTCACGCTACGGGCAATATAAGGCGCAAACGAGGTTGCGTGGGTCGGCTAGTGTTACATAATTTTATACACGGTACATACACCAAAGTAAAGTAAATGCATTTAGTAAAAAGCAGTTACTTTAATATTACAAACAGACACTCCAATTTTAATTATTTGTATAGATAATTCAACTCACCAACGCGATTCTTACAAAATAACAGAACATTACGAAAATGCTGTTTATTGTTCGTGTAAATAATGGTTATGATCAAACTCAAACAACTAACCAAGTAAACAAATGTCGACACACATAATGACTAGTGCATTACGCGCCGTGAAAAAATTCGGAGTCCGACGAAAAACTAATATCTGAATTATTAGTCATGTACTAGAATATCTGGGATTCAAATTCGATATAATAATTTAACAACGCATTTCACTAAATATACCAGCTTACTGTCCGCCTGTATGTTGGTATCGTGATAAAAACTAGTCTGTATCTTTCTCAAGGTCCATCATCATCATCATCATGGTAGCCATGGACGGTCAGAGTCACTTTCGTATTTATACCTAATATTATTTGGGATAAGTTTATGTCATGTACATCATTGGACTTGTCGTAACCGTAATCCAACTTATCAAAATTTAGGGAAAATCTCCGGACATTTAAACTTTTTTTCTATAATGATTATCTATACTAATATATAAAGCTGAAGAGTTTGTTTGTTTGTTTTTTTGTTTGAATACGCTAATCTCAGGAACCGCTGGGCCGATTTGAAAAATTATTTCAGTGTTAGATAGCTCATTTATCGAGGAAGGCTATAGGATATATATCATCACGCTAAGACCAACAGGAGCGGAGCAACAATGAAGAATGACACAAAAACGGGAGAAAATTTTCACGCTACGAGCAATAGGAGACGCAAACGAGGTTGCGTGGGTGGGCTAGTATTATATAATCTCTACTAATAGAGACGTAACATGTTTTTGTTCATCAAAGATGAGCTCAGAAACTACACAATGGATTTTAATTAATCCTTGCTTTAATGGAATTCTACTTTATTCAGAAGCAACAAAGGTTATAAAAGTAAATTTCCGGGTCTTGAATAAAACAACTATACCACAAAATCTGCGCTATGCCACAAAACTCAATAATCGAAAATATGAAAAAATTGCGTTTAGTATTCATAAGGAGTTCTATCCTCCTATACAGATGAATTGTTAACAAAGTCGTAATAGACTTAGGTGATACACATAATACTATTCATTAATTTAAAGTGTTAAACTTCTTCCTCTGGCTCTTAATCCTAAGCTAGGTCGGACTTAGCTTTTAAGCTTCGATTTTTATATTGCTACTGCGAAAAAAGTGGGCTGTATCGTTGTTGAAGGTGGGCTGTGAAGGGTTTACGCTGTCGGAGGCACCTGTTCACTCCGAGATTTTGTTGCTTTTCCTATATCACCTACTAAATTAGGAGAAGTGAACGTGTTATGCCTCTGACAGTATTTGTAAACTGTCAACTAAGGTTATTCGAAATCAAGTAAAATATTCAAATTAAAATCTTGTTTCTATCTTTTCAGTTTATTTAATAAAAATGGCAGATATAAGTGTTTTTTATTATGTGAAGCGTCTGCCATTAGATCTCTACACCTCGAGCACTAGGCGACATCGAAGGCCTAAAGAAAGTCTATTGTTGCACTCTTTAAGCCTTCAAGGACTAAAAATATCCGGGACCGATGTGACTTCTTAATGTCATATCAGAGGCACGGAAAGTCTCAATGTGTTAAGAAATTGACACTCATCCATAGACTGACCTAGCTAAGATTGTTTAAGTTTGTAATGTGTTGCACACATAGCAAATAGCCACATGCCTTTTTTTATGTAATAGGCGGGCAAACGATCAGGCGCAGCGCCTGATGGTAAGCGATTACCGCCGCCCATGGACACCTGCAAACACCAGAGGCGTCACAAGTGCGTTGCCGGCCTTTGGGTAATGGGGTGGGTAGATAGGGGAATGAGGTTTGGGTTATGGGCCTCCGGTATCCTCACTCACTCGGTGAAATACAGCGCAAGCACTATTTCACACCGGTTTTCTGTGAGGCCGTGGTATCCTGCCATTCATGCCGAAGCGTGGCTCTCCCACGGTAAAAAGGGTAAAAAGCCTAGTGGCTTGACAGCTTTGCCGCGTTATAAATTAACACAATCAAATCCGGGAACTAAATGACGATGAATAAAAATTGTATGTTGTATGTCGTAAACTTTTTCAAATAATTTGAAGAATGTGATGATATTTCCGAATATCAAGGACATCATACCGAAGGACAAGTAGAAACGAATTCATTACCATGCTATTTATAGGTGGGCGTGAAGAGTATTTTAATACGGCAGATTAAATTTGGATCTGACCAGTCACAAGGCAGTATTCGGAAGAGCGGGCAAGAAATCGAGCTATATTTGAATCATGTTATGCTTTTAAACTTACAGTATGACTTGGCAACATTAAAAAACAGGGTGTACGTTTGTTATTTTAACAAAGTTGGATGCATGCATACTTAAAATGCTTTATTTTCTTTGTTCTTGGGTATTCAGAACATTGTTTTGTTCAAAAACTTATTTCTCTTGTTTAATCTTTTGTCATCTTCTTATTCATATATCTGCATTTCTTTTTTAAATAACTTTGTCGGAACATGATGACAACAAAAAGTCTGTCTTTTATTTTGAAGTTACAAAACATGTTGAAAAGGGATTTTTTATATGCAAATGCTATTTTATACATTATCTCTCTCTTACATAGCAAACACCATACTATACCATGGAAATCACACTAATATTAAAAAGATGAAATTAAGTAAGTTTGTTTGTTACGCTTTCATGGGCACTCTACTTAATCGATCATCATGAAACTTTGTACACATATTCTTGAAGGTATTAGAAGTAGCATAGGACTAGTAAAGTATAAAAATCTGATTCAATAATATCCTACTAATATTATAAATGCGAAAGTTTGTAAGGATGGATGGATGTTTGGATGGATGTTTGTTACTCTTTCACGCAAAAACTACTGAACGGATTTGGATGAAACTTTACAGTAATATAGCCTATACATCAGAATAACACATTGGCTACTATTTGCCGCGATAACCGACATATACGCGGGCGGAGCCGCGGGCAATAACTAGTCAATTATAAAGAAATAAAATAAGGTTAGTAGGGTGTATATATCTAAGTTTCCTTTTTTCCACTGCACAATTATAGCGTTACGGTATATAATTTTTCCCAGAATAATACACGAACACTTTGCAATGGAACAGTGGAATAAAAACATTTAACGAGGAAATTAAGTGCTTTATATCACCACGAGACTGGCTTAACAAAGACATCACAATTTCCCATGATAAATTGTCATGTCTTACTTTTACGCTTAGATTATAATCACTGCACAATATTGTTTAATAATTTGTAATACGAGTATGAATAAAACATAATAACATTTCTACAATGGTTCTACTTACACACACTGTCATTATTATCGTCGAACTCTTCATTTCAATGCGTGTTCTTACATTAATACAAACGGACTCCCTTATATCCATAACCCCGAAAACATAATTAAATAGGTTAAATATGTGCCTGCCAAAGTGATTTTACTCGGCCTGATGGAAAGCATGAGCGGAACTAAAGAGCAGTGGGTCTTTATACTCATTGCGAATGTAGACAATGCAACAATGTAGCATGATGACCCACACTATGGCGGCATATTAAGATACTTCGGCATCATTTCGGTAAAAACTCGGTATCTTCGGCCAGCAGTAAAGATTTTAAATCAGAATAGTTAATCGCCCGTCAATGTGTCAACACAACAAAAGAAGGGTAATATTTATTTAGTTAGCGAAAAGAATCTCCATAGTTTTATTAGATAGGGTTGAAAACGATGACAATGATACTGAACGGCTGTTTTCAATTACCTATCTTCATTTTTAGGGTTTCGTACCTCAAAAGGAAAAATCGGAACCCTTATAGGATCTCTTTGTAGTCCGTCTGTATGTTAAGAACCTTTTTGTCAGAAACGCGCCACGCTGAAATTCATATCAAATATTCAGGTCTACTGTCCCTTGAAGCTGTGAAATCAAACTTCTAAGCCACGCATTCAAAAGATACAGCCGTTTATGCTGTAAATTTTCGACACTCGCAAGGGAATCAACACCTACAGGGTACTTCTCGCGAACTCAGAATCTTGAAATTTGATATGAACCAACGTCCTATAGCACAGATAAAGGGAAAATTGCGAAAAGCATAAATTTTTAGTTACATCACATTATAATAAATAGCTGGCCTATCCCGCAGCTGTACTCGATGATAACCAGGAGTACAGCTGATCTCTACGCCGCTTTTAAACGTCACACTTTTATGATCAGTTGCATTTACCTTAACTTTAAAAGAAGTTCTCGAAAACCAAAAATATTATCCAAAGATGCATATTGCAAATATTCAAAAATAAGTGTCAAGGGGGTTTCAGGGATTAAAGAAAAAACAACAATAATATTTTTCCCCAAAATTTTTGAAATTAGTTTGCGATTATGTGTTGTCTGTTAAGGTCGGCTTTATACAAGTGTTATACGGCTGAACTTCGATTTTTTACGTTTTTACTTTAATTACATTCGTATTTACAAATAAACTTTCTATACCCATACAACGCGAAACAACAGTAACTGTTTTGCATCAAGGACGTTACTGCTAAAAATAAACAGGAACAAAGAAGTGTACAGTCATATCGTATATGTATCTACTACACTTTAACTGTATCCACAGTACACGAGTTCATTATGCAAATATTGTACGACTATATTCTCCTTGACTTAAGTAAATTCTTCACTATAATACTTAGTAATCGATGCAATACCACAGATTAATAGTACACAAACAGGTTTGTAATTCAACAAGATTGAAGAAGTAATGTGAATTATCTTTGTTGTTAAGAGAATAAAGTTCAATTTCAAATATGTCACTGGACAACTAGGTGCAGTATCTAGTAGATTTACTCATCAAACCACTAGGTATACGTACATACACATTTTCTTTAGTAGGTACGTGCCTAATCTCATACATTACAATGCAGTTGAAAATAATATTAAATTTGCACACATGGACACAAAGAAAAGCCAGATTCAGAACATCAACAATTTGTGAATCACAGGAACCGTCGGCCCATGTGGGGGTTTGATCCCATAGCACTCGGAGCTGTGGAAAGCGACGAGGTTACTGCTTCAACCTCTACGTTATATATTATCTGTTGTACCTCATTTTACAACCGGACACAACTTTCGTGGATTGTAATCATATTACGAAGCAAATTTGAAAATTTTAAATTAAAATGAGTTTGGTAAATAATTAAATATCATTTTGATCAGGCATTTACTAAAGTCAGTAATTTTTTTTTAAATAAAGAACGTAGAAGATATTATCGTAAAAAATCAAAATGAACAACTGCCGTCTAGAAACATTATTCACAAAACCACAATCATTATCTTTATCAACCACATTAGCTTGTAATCCAATTGAAAAAAAAACCTCTACATGAACTGCCCTACACAATGTTAAAGGCTTTTGACTTTCTAACACAAAAACTCTTAATTAAAAACTTGCAAAGTGTGGATTACGAAATTATGGACGAAGTTGAATAGACAGTGATCGTTGAGAACTAAATTTTTGATCTAGCAAGGTTATACAAAACTCACACGGCCAAAGCTACAGAATAAAAAACTTGCGGATTCTGCAATGTGGCATATTGGGACCATTGTTATCTTTAATTACTTTATGGCAGCACTATCTATCAGAGCATAGATGAAGATACATAGGTATATGAAGATACAACTTGATTAATAAATAATCAAAATCAAAATAATATGAAAAGTAAATTAGAACTTCAGTCATTATTATCCATCCTAAAGTTGTCTCGTTGATATTGAGACCATTTGTATCGATAAGTGCTGCCACTGCCATTAACAAAATTCGATGTAAATGGTGATAATTACTATTTTCCATTTTGGGAATTCGTTTCTTGATGATTATGCCACTTGTATAGATACCGGCACGTAACTTGGCCAGATTCGTTAGATGCGTAGAAGTCGTCTTTTAGGTCGCTTTGGTGATAAAGGTTGGAGCAAGCGATTAGTCAGTCGATTATACTTCGATTTCATTTGTTTTGATTTGCTGCACTAAGACCTATGCGTGAACTTAGCGCCACTACGCCGAAATCTGGCCAAGTTACGTGCCGGAGTCTATAACAGTACTGAAATATTGGACACTAATTCCCGATAACAAACATGACAAATATACTACATAAAGGTAAATATACAGCAGAGACTATAAAATAGAAATGACAATTTCGTGTACATACGTGCGATAATACGGTCGTACGATATTCGTGACTTTATATTATGTTTTACTTAATCTATAATAGTAAAGTAAAAAAGATAAAAATGCATTTATTTAAAACAAAATAACACATTTATTAAAGAAAATGTTTGCTTGTAGTGTTTGCTGTTTTTTCCTACTACCCATCACAAGAAATAATCATTCTGCATATCAATGACACGTTAGCCCATAGCAAGATAATAAATTGCTATGCAGACAACAGCACAGTCCATGAGCGATATTTTGGACAACCTGCAGTCAAGCTGGTAGACGTTTAGGAAAAACGGCAGGAGCTTGTCGCTGAGCTCGACCATGTTCTGGGCCGGATTTCTCCACGGGGCTGTGAGAATCTGGTTGAGTTCAATGCCAAGATTAACAGGTGTGCGCGCTATCTGCCAATAAATCTCCATTCCTTCCCCTTACTACTTTTCAGTTTCAGTACGGCTGTGCCGAGCAGTTAAAAACTGGAAGACACTACCAGCACACGTGTTTCCCTTTCACTATGATCCCGGTTTCTTTAAGCGGAGTGTGAAAATGCATCTCACTAGGCCGCCATATTGTAGGATGCTATACTGCATTGTCTGTGTTGGCAGTGAGTATGGTGTTGGATTGTTGAATTCTACTCAAGCTTTCATCAGGCTCAGCAAAATCACTTTGGCAGGCTATCAAAAAAAAAAAGACATTATCAACTTGTTTAAAAAACATCGACACAAGTGTTTTTTTTTCATTGAACTCGTTTACTTCAATCAACAATAACACTAAAACACCATTCCGACTCTGACCCTTACAGAAGCAAAAATGAAGAAACAAGATTCGCAGGTAGCGTTTGCGACTGAGGCGCGAATCAGCTGTAAACGAAGAGTTAGAGAAATGTCCGAAACCTAACAGCTGGAAACATTGAAATTTCTAACAATTTCGGTGGATATACGACTTAAGATAGGATAGTTTATCACGTTTAGACCGGTAGGAACCGAGCATGACTGACAAGAGACGCAGACGAAGTTGCGTGGATGAGCTAGTGACAAATATCATCATAACCAATCTAATAAACCGGTTCCTAAACTTTCCACACAAATGTTGGCGGTCCTAATTGTTTTTCCGTGTGAAGAATTTAAAACAACATTATTCCGAATTTGCGAATGTGACAATGTTAAAAACAACAAAAAATGTATTTTGCCTTAGTAAATTTTTGCTATATTTGCCGTAGAACCGACAACCGTTGGGGTAAACGGGTTCTTGAGTGGAGACCGCGTCTCGCCAAACGTAGCGTAGGACGTCCACAGGCAAGGTGGAGTGATGATTTGTGCAGGACGGCTGGCAGGAGCTTGATGCAAGTAGCCGAGAATAGAACTAAGTGGCGTGCAATTGGAGAGGCCTATGTTCAGCAATGGACTGAGATAGATTGATTATGACATTTTAAAATCTTTTTTTATTATTAAACTCCAATAAACATTAAACTTTACGAATTGTTATTTAAGGGCATACATTTTTGATACAAAGATCAAATTTCTGTAAAGGCTTTGAGAACCAGAAGTGATGAACGATTGTCTTTCAATCAACTTCCACATACTTACAAGCAGACTCTATGCAATCAAAACATTTGATTTAATGTGAAAATAAGAATTTTTATTCAAAACAAATTACAGCTCTGAGAGAAATTCTGGCTTTCTGATTTTCATGTGGATTTAAAGTCAGTTCAATGTTTCAATGTCATATCGTGAAATCAATATTTGTACTTATTTTTGATTAAATTATAAAAGAGACTAGGTTTTGTCGTAATATTTACAATCTGTTCATTTTTAACAATAAAACTAAGTTAACTAAGTGGCTTTGACTTAATAGGTAAACTAGAATTTATAAACAATTTGACGACAAACGTTAATATACACGGCACAATTGCTGATAAAAATAATTACCCTTACATATTTCCTGCTAGTAACTTAATGTATACCATATACATTAAGTTACTAAATAAGTACCTACAGAAAGGCAACTCAGAAATTTTTAACTATGAACAAACAGCGTTTAACAACCAATTATAATTGATATCCCGACTAACGAAGCAAGAGGACCAACACTCACAAAACAGTTAATAGATTTAGCTATCACTTATTCAGCCGTAACATTCACTGTCTCGATAATAATTTACACATAACACATAGGTACTGTTCAAATATTATGACACTTTATAAAAACAGTCGCTATTTGTTTGATGATATCGTTTCAAAAACACGCGCTCCCTGCGTGGGGACAAGTTCTGTACTAAAGTAACCGGTACCGCGTATGCTCATTATTAACCCGGTTTGTTGTTGTGTGTAGAGTCATTCTGTCTTGTTATTCATTCACCGTCTTTCGAGTTGTGTATGGTCTGATTGTATAAGATAGAACGTAACAGTGGTTTGACTATCCTAAGCATCCTCAACATTGCAAACTTTACGATGAGCAATTTGTTTCCTTCATCTTTATCTCTCCACGGATGATTAACATACAAAGTCGGCATTTCATTGGCAGCAAAATATTAAATAACTGTGTGTCAATTGCCGTCACGCCATGTCTGATAATAAATTGTCAATCTTTACTGGATTCCGTGGACTTAGTGACTTAAGTAAAGCTAGATTAACTGACGTGTCAGAGAATTTTAGTGATATCAATATTATCAAATCATGAGATTGTAGTGTGAGAGAGTGTAACACATAATAACAGTTTACAGTCTCTATCAAAATATGTGACATAATGGAAACTGTGCTCGTAATTGGAAAACACAACACCGGTTTCTGTGTCAGTCAGTCCATAGTTTATGTACAACATTGGCTGCATATAAACCAGGCGTCGTCGATGTGAAGTGAGGCATGTAACACAGAGTTAATTTTACGTTACATCAATTGATTTAATAAACATGTTTTAAAGTATACGCTGACATGTAGGTGTGTGTATGAAGCACGAATAGTTTGTGTACATTTTTTTTATGTGACTCGTTGTTGATTGGCATTTATTGAGTTTTTAATAGGCAAATATGTTTTCTCTTTAACGTCTTGATTCATGGATCTCTCAATAAAATGTTTCATAATATGAAACAAATATGATATAAACCCATACAGAAAGTAGAAACCTCTTTTCTAAGGAGAAACGTATGTTCAGTAGTGAACTTGAAGGTTGTTGTTGTTAGTGATAACCAGAGAAAAAGAAGTGAACTGTTTTCAGCTATCTTGAATATCACAAAAGCTATTAGAAAAAGTTTTTAATCGCGAGATAGTATAGCATGTTTCGGCATAAATGAGCCGATATCAACAGCACTACAAATCTTATTCCATAAACATGCTTATGTAATAAAACTGTGCCATTCTCCCGTGCCATTAAGTGACCCACTGACACTTGGACTTTAGCTTTTAATATTCGACAGAGGCCGTTCCCTAAATGTTTATAATTTGAAAACCTTGCCAAGTTAACATGCTAGAAACTTAAAAGTTAATAAAAAACTAACAAGTGTATGGGAATAATGTCATCTCGACGATAAGTCACATGGTCAAAACTAAATATTAGCCAATAATACAAGAGATTTGAGGGGTTAGGGATTGTAGAAAAAGATTAAAGAATTGCATCTTAGCTAAGTGGGCTGTTTTGATAGATAGAATATTTTTTTAAAGTGGAAATAAAAACTTGTTGCGTAAGAGTTAATTTTTGAGATCCTTGCTTCTTCGCAGCATTTGTATGGAATACGCAGATAGTGTTATGTCAGACTTCTACCCTTGCTCTTAAGGGCCTGTGGCATGGATTAGAGTATCTTTTACAACCATTACTGTAAATATTACAATCTTCATACGCTACAAATGTTTAAATGTTTACTGGAATCGTAACTAGATGTCGCTACTACACTCATTTGCTTGCTAAACATGTTATCGGCAGATATTTATTTTAAGATTGCGAAGCGAATGAATTGTAAGAAAATTAAGATGTCTCATGTGTGTGTCCATCTCTCCCCGTCACACAGACAGACTGTCGACGGGGAGAGATGGCGGGAATTTGTATGAGAGGCTTTGTACGCCTCTTCCACCAATATAAACAACTCTACGTGACCACGACCGCTTTTCCTAGCGAGAGAAGACGAAGATGTCTGAAGGTTTGTCAACAGTTTAATCCATAAACTACTGACTTTTCAACAAAAGTATCTAAATGTGTATGTAAATACATAAGCTGAAGCTGGCGTAAATATAAAGGTGGTAATTTTAGAATAATTACTCTAAAGGTTACATTCAATGTCAAAGTTCAATATTACCACAGTTCGCGTCTTAACATTAGATGACGTGAGTAGTATATATACATTTTACATGTGCGTGTATATGTGTAGGTATACTCGTATATATTTTACATGTATTTACATACTAGTTTGACCAGTTAACTATTACTGAATCTGGTATTTTAGGAAAACTTATGTTATTTTAGATTAATTAAGAGATTCATTCGTTTTCATTTACGAAAAATATGTAAGTCACTACTATGTGAGAGCAAGAGGTCTTGGGTTCGATGCCCGGGTCGGACTGCTGTTGGGTTTTTCTTACAAGAGATTCTTAATAGCAGCCCGGAATACGGAAGATGGCGGTGTTTCTCGCCCGAGCTTCGGGGAGCACGTTAAGCCGTCGGTCCCGGTTGTCATGAACATCTATGTTAATCGTTATTGGGAAGTCAGTGCCCTCAACTATACTGACAATTAGTTCAACCTTCGAATTCAGTTCACCCTTAGGGTTGCGGAGGTCCGATGCCAGTCTCTCCGTGTAAAAACTGATATTCAGGTAAAAACCGGTTGAACTAGTAGCCGACCCCAAATCTAATAAATAATAAAGGGAATAATAAAGGCTAGGAAGGTGAAGATGTAAGGTAAGGCATTACTATCTACTGTCGTTGTGGTGACGTATTTAGAATACAGAGTGTCCACCCCTATTCATCTTGTGGGGGCCGTAAGAGGCTACTAAAGGTACAAGCTATGCAGGACACTTCAATGCAAAGAGAAGGAAAACCCCATACCAAGCAGTCGAGCCATCGTCGTTGGATGTTAAAAGCACTACTTATTCTTCTAGTCGTAATTTAACAAATGGAGATCAGACAGCCATTTCGTCTATCAATTTTGATATTTAGGTAAATATCAATACTAAATCGAAAACGTATGCTCTTCCACAGTGAAGGAGAATCATGCAAGCTACATTTTCTGCAAATAAGCAAATGGTACGTTCTTTATAGTAATCGATGAAGATTAACAGCATGTAATCATCGAGACCCATCTCGAAGACTATCATTATCAGAAATAGTATTATGTTTATAATGCTGCCTCGATGTTCGCTTGAGTGAACAAGTCTTACAATTGCGATTAGAGATAAATTTGCTATGTGCATCTATTAGCATACGCTGACTGCATTAACGTCTTTATTTCAAGGCGTTGACATCATCATGAAGTAACAATATCTAACAGCTCACAAACAAACTTAGACACTATTCACCTACTGGTATAACTATACCTACCCATAACTGTATTGGTCCCATACTTAATATAGTTATGTAGGTATAGACATTTAATTTCCTTTTTAATCCTGGATAACATAGGTTATTCAGTCGTATCTTATACAGGCGTATAGACGCCTCAGAAGCGCCTGTATACGAAACGCATCAATTAAACTTTTTCACTGAAAAGAAAATTACGTATTAAAAGATTTTGATACAACACATAAACATCGTTCCTCAAAAAGGTAGACCATCTTTTCAACAACTGCATTCGATTTATCTTTAATCTTAGCAAGTATCTAGGCATGTTCCACTTTCATGTTGTCTTCATTTTCGGTTCCCAATTCAGTCAACCCATTCGTCAACACAGAAAATTGCACACAATCACATTCCTGTACCTACCTCAGTTCCCTATTCCCAATCCACTTGTTTTTTTTATGTAATTTTATGACTCCCTAGGGCAAACGAGCAGACGTATTGCCTGATGGTAAACGATTACCACCGCCCATGGACACCCGCACTCCAGAGGCGTCACAAATGCGTTGCCGGACTTTAGGGAATGGAAAAGGGATAGGGGGTGTTCGGGTATGGGCTTCCGATATCCTCACTCACTCGGTGAAACACATCGTAGGCGCTGTTTCACAACGGTTTTCTGTTAGGCCGTGGTACCACTCCACTCGAGCCGGCCTATGCATGCCGTAGCTCACCCACGCGGTTTAACACTTATTCAAGCAATCGCCATAACAGAAACCTTCGTTCATCTAACAATCTCCTTCTACCGTTCTTCTCACACTACTGGGTTCGTCGACTTCTGCTTTTCGTTCATTGTACAGTCTATTTTTTAGTGGATCCTCTTGAATTCAGGCCGGCTAGAAGCTGTTACTCCTTCTAGATGAAAATGTAGGAGCTTTTACTGGGTGATTGGGCAGAACTGGCGAGTTCTTAGTTTATCACCTAGTATTTTATTTCTCATTATGGTATATGTAGGTATGGATATATACTTATAAATATGAATATATAAATTTGCATATAATGTACATATGTGTGTTAATATGTATATGTTTGTATTACCTACTGTATATATTTGCCTACTGCCTCGTTGGTCTTGCGGTTGACGTATGCGACTGCCGATAAGAGGTCTCGGGTTCGAATCCCGGTTCGGACTATAAGCGTTATTAAGTATTTCTGATTATAGAAATACTTAATATTAATAGCTCGGAGTTTGGAAGTTGGGGTTTGAATCCCCATGCCTTGACAGCACGTAAAGCTGTCGGTTCTGCGCCTGATCTCTCCCCGTTTGTGTCGACTAACCGTCCCATCGGATTGTGAGAGAGAGGGAACAGAGAGTGAACCTGAATTTACGCACACACTTGTGCACTACAATATTTTCTGCGTAGTTGGATGGTCTCCGCTGAGACTAGCCGCCATGGCCGTTATCGGCTAGGAGAACATTATTATTATATATATCAGAGGCCTTGGCGATCATTTAGTAGGGAGTGATCTTCCAAGTAGTGGACCAGTTGTTTGTTTATTATCCGCTCAAACACAATCACTTTGCAGATAACGGAGGTGACGGTAACCGCAGGTAGTTGGCCGGGTCGGAGCGGTCCCCTTTTCTGGGACAAGTAGTGCCATAAACGTCTTTTTGCTGGCACTCGTCGTGGAGGGGCAGCAAGCAGCGGCAGTGATCGGAGGATCCCAGAGGGGCGAGTACCGATACACTGTACTGCGCTGGGTGACTCGTCAGCAGTAGGTCTAACAAGGAAGGCGCTTGACTCGGTATGTCTGGTATCCTGGTGGGCTGGAGTACCGCTGGGTGAGGTCATGCGTGAGAGCGAATGCGTAGACAGTCCGACCCGCGTGGTCAGTTCTGGAAGATGCCAACCAGGACTCATGGTGGGCGTTAAAGTCTCTCAGAAACACTATTTCGGGGATCGGAAACTGCCTCTGCACTTTGTCCGCTGCCTGGCTGAGATGTTCAAATAGTCGAGTTGTTTCAGAGTCTTCAGAGTGGGATCGGTATAGGCATACGTAGATTCGCCTCATAGAGCCAATATCCACATGGAGCCAAAGGATGAAGGAGGATGGGTCCTCAAGGCAGGGTAATCGGCGACAACAAACATCCACCCTCACGAAAAGACATACCCCAGCCATCGCGAGGAAGCACTCCTCAAGCACATAGCCAGGGTAGTAAAGATATGTCATGTCGGCAGGGCGGCGTATTTGTGTCTCCGTTAGGAATAGTATGGCCGGCTTCATATATTAAAACACAACTAATTTATTATTTAATTGAAAAAATATATTTATTTTTACAATTTTTTACAGTAACTAGAGAAAATTACCATCTCACTATATACATCGCCGAAATAACAAAAAGTACATTAATTATTTTAAATTTTAATTCATTTGCAATATGTCAATGTTTGATTTGCCAGCAACAAAAAAAGATCAAGTCCATTATATTTGACTTAGAATATGCCATTTTTTAGATCCTGACGCAAAGAGAGGGGTGTTATAAGTTTGATGTCGATATCTGTTTGTCTATGTGTGAGTGTGACTGTCTGTGGCATAGAAGCTCTTAAACGGATGGACCGATTTCAATGCGGTTTTTTTTATGGTTTGGCCTTTGGGGTTGGGGAGAGGAGATAGAGGGGGTTTGTGTTATGGGCCTCCGGTATCCTCAGTCACTCGGTGAAACACAGCGCAAGCACTATTTCACGCCGGTTTTCTGTGACGCCGCGGTATCACTGCGGTCGAGCCGGCCCATTCATGCCGAAGCGTGGCTCTCTCCCACGGTTTTTTTCATTTGAAAGCCATTTTTCTTGCGGTGGTTTTTAGCTATATTTGATTAATATCGGTCCAGCAGTGTAAGAGTGTCAGTTTTTTTCCAAAATTAATATAAAGCATTTTTAGCGAATGGTTTCTCGATTATCTGCTTGCGTAGGGGGTTTTCTAAATTTTTAATTTTAGCTTGTATGCTAATGTTAAGCCTTTGTTGTTTTTAGCTTTTCTGGTAATATATTGGTCCAATAACTACAACGTGTTTCTAATAATATCTAACTAAAACCGCAATTGTATACTTGGTACTAATTCGTCAACAACTTATGTTGTCGTCAAATTAATTAGATATTCGACGGGGCGAAGCTAGCTAGTAGCTATCTGTTAGGGAAAGTCCCGTCAAAATCGGACCAGTCGTTCCAGAAATTAGCCAGAATAAACCGACAGGTATACAGACTGACAGAAAAAAATAAAAATAGTTTTTTGATGTAAGTACCGTATATACTTTAATGCATTTAGTGAAAAGCTGTTAATTTAAATTACAAACTGATACTTCAATTTTATTTATTAGCATAAATCATCTGTAAATCGTTTATTGCATTAATTTACGTTTTCATTTGTATGAAAATATTATTCGTTAGGTCTGTCTCTAATAAACCATACACCAAAGCAATATATATGAAAGTCATAGAAAACCAAATATCAATTTGTCGTCATCCCGAATAGGGTAGATAACTGTATCGTAAATAAATACCGATGACTCCTCATTAAAACGAATATTACAAAACATATCGGTAAATATAATTATTACAACTTTTCAATTCTATTACAAATTTTAATCAACTAAACATTTTTAAATAAATTGTTCAATTGAGTAGTCGAAAACAGTGACGTCACAAGTTTGTACTTAGTACATTTTCCATACAAAGTTATCGCTTTGACAGATAATAAAAGTATCTGATTTGAATAAGATGCCATCTACCTTATGGCACACCGAACTAGAGCAAGTTGACATCGTAGACATACAAAATGAGATTAGTTATTTAAACCCCACTCCACACCTATTTCAATATATAATTTTATATAAGTTACAAAATTAAGGACTAGTCACCACTTACTGATAAAAGTACCTGTTAGATTATTTTGAACTTATCTGCCAGATAATATAGATTTCGGTTTCTTAAGTCTCGAATAGAGACGATTATGTCAGATAACCACATAGGCGCCGAAAGTTGGGTTCAAAGGGGTGCACTTGCAACCCCTGGGAAAAAAACCTATTATATTTCTTTAATTTATATTAGTTAATAGAATGTGTAGATGTAAATGCATTCCCCTGAAAATCATCCTGGCGGCGTCCATGGATAACCGTTTAATATATATCAGTAATTTTTGACACTTTATCAGAATCTGGTGAATCTCATCCTAAAACTTATTAAAAATTCACCTAGCGTTAACTATTACGTTATAAAGTAATTCCAAAACATAATTCCCTAAGTACTCAAAGATAGACACCACTTACTTATAATACTATTTTCAATTACTATTATTTACTATACAACAGACTTCATATAAACTCCAGATTAGACTTGTATAGTACTCAATATAAAACAATATCTACTTTGCATTGTCAATTAAATATATGCTACTTAGTATATGTATATTTAATTGTGTATTCTGCCCTCTTTCATAAAAACTTCAACTGTGCCAAATTTCATGGCATAATTTTCGTAAAAAGGGGTACAAGGTTTTTTGCGTCACAATATAAATATATATATTTATATAAAGTACCAATAATATATATATATATAAAGTACCAATAATATATATATATATATATATATATATATATTATTGGTACTTTCCACATAATTAATGGACCTCATGTCAAGGCAAGTAAGTCGCAGGCAACTACGCAGACGAAAACGTCTTTTTGTGTTATTATAGCTGTTTTAAATGGTTCATAGAAAATATAAATTAATTGCCAACGCTACTTCTTATAGTATAAATATTTCGGTTAATTTTCCAAAATATTATGGCAAAATTACTAGAAAAAACGCAACCCCTGACGTCCTCGTTTGGTTTTTCTTCTCGTTCTCAGTAATATTTTAACAATTTTGTTGTTACTTAATATAAATGCGCTTGCGAAACTAAAAACGGTAACAATTTGTGATGTGATTGCATAATTCCTGATATAGGAACAATTTTGAAAGAGAATTATTAGTGCTAAATCTAGATAAAAAAACTTATCTATGTAATAACTTGATTTCAACTGATGCAATAAACAATTGCACTCTTTATCATTCGTTAAGTATCCCGTAGTAACAAAAAACGGTTTCTTACCAATATAAAACAAAGTCACTTAAACTAAAACTTTAACAACTTCCCTAAGCGTACATTTTCTTCAACTCCTTCCTCAAAATTTTACCAGAAGCAGTCTTAGGAATGTCATCTACAAACATCACTTCTTCTATTCTCTTGTACACTGCTACTTTACTGGCTACGTAGTCTTGAATTTCTTCTTCTGTGGTCTTTAGACCGTTTTTACGAATGATGAAAGCTTTTGGTGCTTCGCCGAAGAATTCGTGAGGAACACCGATTACGGCAGCGTCCTGTACGGCCGGGTGTGAGCGCAAGAGGCTCTCTAGCTCCGCTGGAGCTACTTGCATGCCTTTCACCTGCAAGATTAAAATTAAATAAATAAATTAAAATAAAATAGACAAAACCTTCACTATGATGATCAGATGCTGATAAACATTTACACTAACATCCATACTAATAGGCTAGTATTCATATGTTCTTCCTGTTCTGAGTGACAGCAATCCAGAACAAATATAATTTTGTTAAATTAAAAATCCCATAGTTTTATATCGCAAAGTAGTAGTTGTAAAGAAAAAACTCAAATCTAGCAAAACTATAATTCCAAAACTACTTTCAATTCTAGATCTGTCGAAGTTATTATAAGAAAAACTTGTTCCATTGTTTCTCTACATCATTATTTTTCTAATTCCTACTGAATGTCTATAGAATAGTCTGTTAGTCTCAGTTTATTATTATTCTGCATTTATCTTCTACAATATTTAAATATTACATAGTACAGAACCTTGATAAGCTCCTTTATTCTATCAGTGATGAACATCCCTGCTTCAGGTTTGTAGTAGCCAAGATCTCCAGTTTTGAAATAGCCGTCTTCTGTAATACAGTCTGCTGTCGCTGTAGGATTCTTGTGGTACCCCTTCATTACTGTTGGACACTTTATGTATATCTCTCCTTGCTGTAAATATATTTATATTCATATTAATTAGATACTGGACGGAAATGGGACTTTCATTAGGACCAAATAAGGAAATTTTGGAAAGGAATAAGTAATTTCGCCCTCTAAAGAAAAGGGAGAATTCTCTAACTAGGAGATGATCATGCATCGCGGCCGTCGGAGTTTTTTTGGTGTATTAATCAGCTTAAGAATATTCAATGCATGGTGCAGGATTCGTTGTTAACTGTCTTCGTCAGATGACACTTAATTATGTTTTTCTCTATGTGAAAGTCACTAGTTAATTGATAAAAGTTCCTCGACATGTGACTTTTCGATATCTTAGTAGAAATGAGAATTCGCAATGTCCCTGAAGACTTTAGAAAATATAGTCAAGTAATCAAGACGTGAATATGTTGTAATAAACTCGTATATTAATAATCATCAACAACCCATAATGTCCCACTGCTGGGCTCGGGTCTCCTCCCAGGAGAGGGTTAAGGTCACGCGTCCCCACGCTGGCCGAGTGCCAATTATTTAGTGAAATAACAGCATGATTCACAGCAGTTAAGGAAAACCAAAAACTAGGAACGAGTAATCGGCTACCACAATTCTTTATATATACAGTATTTAATGATCACAGATGCGACCCAGGTCCAAATTATCTGTACTTACATCTATACCGACTATGAACTTACTTGTCCAATTGGTACAGGTTCTCCAGTGATTGGATCTGCAAACTTCAGGGTTGTACTGGCCATGGGGACTCCACAAGCGGAGTAATCAACGTTTTTCGTCCCTTTGAAGATTGTTGTGCCTAAAGATGTTGTCTCTGTGGCGCCGAAGCCTTGATTGAATTCCATATCACGCTGTGGAGAAGAAAGGAAAGAAAGAAGAAAATAATTTTGATAACGTAATAAAAAAAACAAAAAAAAAAATATCAGCGTAGGTTTCTTTCACACTAGTTTTTCACTAGTGTCTGATATATAGAAACCTGCCAATTTAATATTGACTGCCTCGTTGGGTGCAGTGGTAGCGTACGCGACTGCTGTGCATCTCGCAAGGTCTCGGGTTTGATTCCTGGGTCGGACAGAATTTGTGCATGATTTGCAAATATTTGTTTCATAATCTGGGTGTTATCTGGGGTTATCCTTGTTTATTATTAGTTTCACTACAATTTACAACAAAAAAAATATCCATACTTATAAGGTTTCTTGTACTCTTCGTCACATTATTAAAAAGAAAAGACAGAGACGATTAAACGCGTTTTTTTATTAATTACATACTTAAAAGGTTTATTTTATAGCTGTGTGAAATTTGTATGTACTACAACACAGGCCCTCTAGTGTAGAATCCAAGCGCATAGCCGATGAATTACAGACAGATCCCAGTCGGCCCAGAATTACGTCACTTTAGGAAAAATTAGTTTTTTTGGTGTCGGTAGTCCTACATATACTCAGAAAATAAGAGATGCTCACTAAGCTGAAAGCGGACTCGTTTTACAGTTAGCAAGTATAGCAAAGGTGGAAAAAAATCATGCTAACGAAAGTCATTTTAGGAAGCCTGATTTAACATATAAAAATTTAAATATTTTCCAATCAGCCAGACACAGTCTGAGGAGCGTTTGAGCCTCCCATACTCGTTTAAAGCTTTTAGGAACATAACACCTACGCTACATTTACGGCAGACTTACGCGACATGTGTATTGATTATTATATAAGTTAGCGTAGGTAGGTAGCATACTTTTCAACGATATAGAAAAACTAACAACACATTAACTCGAAGTACCCAGAAGTTGTAAAAGATAAAAATTCACGCAGCAAAGTGCATTTCACCTGTCCTTATGCGATCAAATAATGCTCTAATGCTCTCGCGCTTCCTACCACAGCGGATCTTTTAACGAAACTTATTGCCGTGTCTATCTAGCCCGTCAGATTTGTGTGGCTCATTGGGAAGTATTTTATAATATATCTGAGTTAGTGTGTTGATAGCTTTTAGTCTATATTGTTGAGAAGTATGAACACCTACTCTAACTTATATAGCAACACACATGACGCGTATGTCTGCCATAAATATAGCCGATGCGTTAGTTCCTATAATTTTTAAACGAGTCGGGGAGGGTCAAACACCCCTCAGACTGTGTCTGGCTGATATGAGAATATTTTAAAATAATATAATTAACGATCTTTATATATATAATTCTTCTGTGAGTGTGTATGTCACTGAACTACTCTCAAACGACTGGACCGATTTTGATGAATTTTTTTCTGTGTGTTCAAGGGGATCTGGGAATGGTTTAGATTCACAATTTTGTCCGTTGGACAATGTTTTTTTAATTAATTTTTAATTTATTAGTAGTTATGGCAAAACGAACGTTTGCCGGGACAGCTAGTATTATATAAAATTCAGGCTTCCTAAAATGACCTAAGTTAGCAAGTTTTTTTTCTATCTTTGATACATGCTAGCTGTAAAACGGCCCTACTTTCTGCTTAGTGAGTATCAATTCCTTTCTGAGTATATATTAGATAGACTACCGATCCTTAAAATTTCATCTTTCCTAAAATGACGTAAATCTCGGCTGACTGGTATCTTGGACTATTACTATCGGTCATTGCACTGCTTCGCTGCCCATATGTTATTTTTGTTCTTATTCCAATTTTGAACTAACTCCATTGAGAAGGAAGCTTTAGGAAGGGCGAAGAATAATCCGTTGGTACAGATGAAAAATCGAATCGCTTTATCTAATACCTTTAAACAATCAGGTTATGTAATCTGAATTTCGAAAACTGCTCCAACGATTTTCATGAAAGTTTGTATACAGGGGGTTTCGGGGGGCGATAAATTGATCTAGCTAGGATTAATTTTTAGAAATCTTACAAAAAAAAAATACCCAGCAAAGCTCGGCCATCCAGGTACTAATCTATAAACGTTAACTTCCTTAATCATAAACAACCATTAACTTTGAGCAACGATTCTGTATTATTCTCAACTTTAAACGTACAGTCTTAAAGTTGAAAGTAACACAGAATTATTGCTTAAAATTAAATGTTTTTTTATGAATAAGGGGGTTATTTAAAAAGTAAAAAGAACTACAATTATAGAATAGATTAGAATCATCTTTGTATTATCAACAGTGTGGGTACTAATTTAAATAAATACACGAAACTGGAAATATACAATGGACGGCGTATCAAACCACAGTGTTTTTTTTTATTATTCAGATAATAAATTTTAATAAATTTTTGCTCAAAAACATTTCATTAATTTAAATACACATCTCACAACGTCAAATATAAATTACACCCAAACACAAAAAAATATCGTTTTCAACTCACAAAGATCTGTCCTACTTAGAACTCGAACCCAGTTTAGCAAACAGGATCACTAAACAAACCAAAGCAATAGGTCAGTATTTGTGCGTAAGAAAAAACAAAAGAAGTTGAGATTGCAAATCGATCTAAAATCTGCCGAAAACTGGAAAATGTATTTCTTTTAAAATGTATTTCATCCTAAGTTGTGCAGTACAACCAGTTAATTATACAGGAATTTTACGTTAATGGCCTACAATAAGTCAGGAATTGACCTCACAGACGACCTCGCTTTACCATCTTATTTAAACAACGGGTTTGTCCCGACCAGTACCGATTGTTTACTTTAATGACGTCACCTTACATTCGACAATAATTGTCAAAGGCAAGGTCATTATATTCTTGTCGGTATAATATGACTGTTTTTGTTATTTCATTTAGAGTAAAGAAAGTACAAAGGATTTATCCGAGTTGGTCAGTATTTATTTGTGTTGTATAACGGGACTTATTCGCGACTCAGATTATTAGTGCGTTACGCGTATGTTTACTTGGAACTAAGCTACTTTATTTTGCTTCAACAAGAACAAGGCGGTGTGTTATCTACCTTTTTTATTTGATCTGAGATTCGCGATAAAACTATTCAAAGGGTTACGCTACCTTCTATAACCCAACGTTTCTTATACCTATTAAGTCAGACGGTTTAAGAACTTCTTTACACCCTTTCCCGATCTTTATATTTTTAACAGACTCATTCGTTTGTTACCTAAGGTTTTCATAATTCATAAATGTTTTGAAAAAAATTTTTCCTTGTAGTTTTCTTGTAGTAAAATTTCAATTACCTACGTTAAGGGTTCACATCTTATATCGGGCGCTGTACAACATAAATAATTTTCTTCATAATTAGTACTTGTAGACATTTTAATTAATAAGGAACTGTGATTTCAACAGTGACAACGAGTTCTTAAAAAAATTTTCGTAATGGCGGGAAAAATCGGTCGGCCATAGACTAAAAGAATGTAGTTTCTTTTTTGGCTTTACTACAGTTTTCTTTATTACAGAAAAAAAAGGTAATTTTTCTGTGAAAGTTTTTAACCGACTTCAAAAAAAGGAGGAAGTTTCTCAATTTGACCGTATATATATTTATATAGATTTTTATGTGTGTTCGCGGATAACTTCATCGTTTATGAACCGATTTTGATGATTCTTTTTTTAATAGAAAGGAGATCAACGGTGGTACCATGATAAAGACATTTAATATCTGATGATGGCATACAACAGAAATCGAGTCCTTGAAGTCGGTTTTTATTTTTGTTAAAATTGTACTTGTATTTATTAAACACGTACATGTTGAAAATATATATTTAAATACGAAGTTGCATTAAATAAGCAAGCAATAGGTACATTAATTTATTTGTACTATTGAACACGAAATTTTTTGTATCGAAACTTTTTTTAAAACAAAGCAACTCAACCAATAAAAAAAGCTCTATATAACTCACTTGTGAAAAATAGCAATGAAAAAGCCATGGTTTGATTAAAGGTATGTGCCTAATTGCGGTAAAATTAAAGCCACTTTATGAGCAAGTGTATTGAAAATAAATATAATTACACTATCTTTTCTTCTGAAGTGCGATAAAATTAATCTTCAGTAGGTATGTAAGACCGCACGAGTTAATAACAAAATAAAGGTTTGCTTAATGGAAGCAAGGCCTCGTTTCAACGTTTACTTTAGAGTGAGAAAGATAACAAATTATAAAATTATTTTACTATACATTTTACTATACAATTTTATGTGTGTTGTAAGAAGCAACTAAGGCAGCAAACTACACCGGACAACGTCGTCACTGCAAATAGAAGGAACACTTGACGAAAACCCAATCTATCCGGCGTGGTCTTGTAGGTCCTCCTAAGGCCAGACGTGAGTCCAGCAATGAACCGTTAAAGATTATTTATTGACGTGATAATACTTTTCACTATAAAAACAGCAATAACAGATCCCAAAATGTCCTTCATTTTCACAATATTCATGAGAACACATCTTATTCTAAACATGTTAACCAGATGATAATAGGTATGTACAATAGGTATGTATCTAAACACACATTCCGTACTATATAAGTACCTATTAAATCATAAATAACAAAACTAGGTCGACTATAAACAGAGACATTGTTGCAATATAGGACCTTTTAGTAAGTGATTCGGCCCAGTGACGGTTATTGAACTAAGTATTTGATAAATTATTTACACAGGCCATCTATTGTGAATCAGTTGAATTAATGAATATTTTATACTTTTTGTTTCCTATTATTATAAATGTAGTCGAAGTCATTAAACTTTTACATTTATCTATTTGCTATCAAATGTTTAGGGCAAAATCCACAGAAGCGGATAAAAATCACGGCGTTCTATGCACCTATTTGGGTTGCTATCCGAATCCAGTACATAAATAAATAGTTCTGTTTCTCTGTTGAAGCTTTGTGTCTAAAAATAATTTTGAGAATATGAAAATCCGTAGAAGAAACCATTATTAATGGAGATTTTACACATACGTAGGGGTAGACACAGATATTTCACTCTTTCTTCTACGTGCCTGACACACGTGTTTTTCATCAGAACATCACCAATTTGGTCAGATAATATTCTCCGTGAACTCAATAAATTCGTTTTGGAGAACCAAAAAATAAAAACGATTGAAGCAAGTCCTTTTCAATCTATGTTACCACGTGTTTTTTCAATCCGCAATGTTCTCTTATCACTACATTCCTGACTTAGGGATTTGTTCACTAGTAAATTTAATCTTCAATGACATGACATGGACCTATGAATCCAGTACGCATAATAATAATTTGAGATCACAGGAAGAGTTTTTGTAGTAGTTTGATTGTAATTTATTTAGGATACAATAACGTAATTAGACAAAAACTAAGGACAATTTAAGCAATCATTGCAGCTGCATAAAATACCACAATACATACAGGCTGTCCCAGAACTCAACGTCAAGCTGAAACGGGGTGACAAGATTGATTGTAACCATCATGAGAAAAATCAAAACAAAATCTAGCCAATGCAGTTTGAAAATTATGGGCATTTAAAAAAAACCTAGAAATTTTCGGTTATTATGGTTAATTTTTATTATTTTTGTATATTCGCAAAAACAAAATCTCTGATTTTGTCTCGAGATAGTAGGATTCTTTTTTTGAAAATATATTTGATCCTTTATAAAAATAGGTAACGATAATATTATTCTTCCTGCAAAGTTGGCTTTTTTGTCCTATGGCTTACCGCTACCGTGTATATGTACACTTAGGCGCAACTTACTCTGGCACATAGTCCAACCAACGCGATTGGTCATATTTTTCGCCTATAGAATATTTATGTCTTTTTTCTCATAAGGTAAGTACAAGTTTCTGTTATGCAATAATAAGGCATAAGGACAAAAGGGTAATTTAATGAAGAGTCATTGTTGTGGAATTGAACTCAATTAGTCAGGGAATCTTCAATGTATGTTTATCTTTCTCGACTGTCTTCAGCACTTGTTTGTTCCCCTTCAAGGCCAGGGCAATTTTCTTGACTATCTAAATGACTCTTACGTCTTGGATTTAGATAAATAATTATACTGTGTGTTTTAAGAGAAAATTTCGGTCTTGCATTCACAATTTATTACCCGCGATATTTACTAGATCGATACGACCTTAAAGAAAAGAGAGTAATTCTTCCTTAAAAGCCGGTAATACATTAGTGATTAACGAGTTGCAGGCGTTCATGAGAGATGTACTGGCTTTTCAGCAGGCGACCCGTCTACGTATTTGTCTCCTGTATTATGTATATTACAAATTACGAAAGTGAACTAACCTTACTTTTCTGCTGTATAGCTTCTACGTCAGAGGCGGACAAGGGCGCAGCGCCGCAGCAAATGTGTCTCACATTTCGAAAATGTTCTTCATTCACGTCAGGATGCTTGCCGAGAAGAATTGCTGGAAAACAGGAAGGGATGCTAGATAAGATTTGAAATTCTTCTAATATCTTTAAATGTGCAATTCTTCTATTTATATGTACACCGGTTTGTGTGTTATATAGTATGCAGGGGGTTTACCGTTTAGGTGGCGATAAATCGATCTAGAAAAGGATATTTTTTTTGAAAATTTACCAAAAAACACTGAGCAAACTCGGTTATTCAGGTAGTTTTTTATTTATTTAAACAACTACATTTTCAAACCAAGAAAACTAATTGATAAACAACAATAAAAATTCAGTTTTCTATCAAAAATAAGTGCAAACGCATTTATATTTCACTTTATGAGCTAAAATAAAAATAAACCGTGTAGAAACGTATTGTGTAATCGAGCTAAAATGTACTCTAGGAAACATTGCGAAATAACTCAAATAGCTTAAAAGAAATCAGGAACCCAAATGGACTAACCACATTTCCACCTGTGAAGTTTAAAATTACCTACAAGAATTTAGCCTTCAATAGAAAACTGTACTTTAGACTTTAATTTTGATCATTTACTTTACAAGACTTAATACTTGATACATGTAAGTTAGCGAAATAAAAGTCCAAAGTTCATGACGCGATAACATCCAAAATAAGTGATAAGTAAATGTTAATAGGTATTATAAAAATACTACTATTAAATTCACTTTAAAAAGAATGTTTCTCTTTAATAACCAATCATAATCAAATAATATAACACGTAAAATTTTACTGTAAAATACATACATAAAACTTTGTTCTACAGATAACCAAATCGCGGTTTCCTTATCACACCGCGATACAACTGGTTTTTAAGGTTCATTGGCATCTTACTAGCACTGCAATGTACATAAATGCCGATAACAGCTTACAAAACGGGCATTTGCCAAAATGAAAAAGGGTACAAATAATAATAATATACTGCTCATTTCACATCCCATCTGATCCCAATCTAGGCAAAACCTAGGTACTATGATAACCGGACTATTGATAAACATACTTATACATTTCTAAATACATATATAAGACAACCTTTAGATGTATAACATTTCACAAACGAACACACACACACACACAACACACATATTTATAAACCGCTTACTAAATCTTTGTCTTAGTGTTATGTAAACCTCAAATTAATTGTAACCTATGATTAGTTTTTATTTGGAAAAACCCACTTTCTTATCAAGGAGGGTTACAGATTATTTAGCGGGGGCGTTGGTAGCTGTGTCACAGTTTAATACTTTTACAGCTACCATCGTTACCATTTTCTTTTAGTTGTACATTGTAAGCAGTTCCAAATAAACTTTTTATATTTTTTTATGGTAACTAGACTATTAATAAACATACTTATACATTTCTGAATAACACCAAGACATACATTTGGAGGCGCAATGAAGCAGAAGCAATACTAGGCCACCATGGGTCAGTATTCGCAATGAGTATGGTGACCAGAGGTAGCCATTTTGGCAGAGTCATACATAAAACATAGATACACAGCAAATGAGCACTATGTTCATAATACAAGTAAATAAATATTTAGGACATTTAATACACCACGCCATCTAGTGGGACTAGAGCAGAGCTAAGCAGAGCTCGTCATACGGGACTAGACAACTGTTATATATTTTTTTTTGTAAATACATAGTATATATTATACATAGAAAACACCCATACTCCGAAACAAATATTTGCACATCATACAAACATTTGGTCCGACCCGGAATCGAACCCGAGACAATATACACAGCAGTCGCATACTGCACCACTGCGCCACCGAGGCAGTCAAAGATTTGTCCTGGGTGCAAAACGAATCCACGAACTGTCCACAATCGTAACCACTACCATAGACAACAAGCCCGTGTAAAAAGTTACGATTGGAATAATCAACTTACCAACAGGCGGTACAATGTAAAGCAAACTCGCTCGTGAATTCTTCAATGTCTCCAGGTACAGACTAGCTGAAAACTTAGACATGGTGATCATCTTGCAGCCTTTGGAAAAGTGTCCTATCAAGTTCACGACTAGACCGTAGATATGGAAGAAGGGCAGGAAAGACGGAACCACGTCTTGCACGTCACCTGGAAAATAACATTGCGTTTTGAAAATGACTTTAAATTGCTAAAGTTATTATGTTTTTACCTGAAGATTATGTATAAGAAGTGTAATTTCCAGTTTCACAATCACATAATTCGTCATCGTTACTTTAAATGCGATATTTACCGTGTTCATTTTTGGGATTAACTGATCATCAGTGGTTATGATGCTTGCAACATTACCGGAATATCGGTTACTGATACTCGAAATAAATATCATAAATATTAAACTTGATAATAATGAAATCCAAAAGTTTAAATCAACTTAGTATTATTCTAGTGATCAGACAAAAAAGCAAACAGTACGTGTCTATGTCAAAAGATAAAAATTAGAATTTAGGCAACTTAAATCAACAAAAGTGAAATTAAAATTGCGGTTGTATGAATTCAAATATGCAATACTTCTGTACAAGACGTATCTTACAAGATACCTATTAAAGACAATTACTTCATCCACTGTGGGACCGTATTTTTTATTTAGCATAGAATGAAAACGTTGTTTATCATATCTACATATTTCTATTGTTCTAAAGAATGTGAATACATAACTATGTATTTGGAAACAACAAGATTAAATTCTTTTGTACGGCTTGTGTCCTAAAGTTCCAAAGTCTACTTTTAGATGTGTTTCAAATTATTCCGGACTTAAAATTATTGCTACCGGTTCATTTTGCTTTTGATCTCTAATTCAAAATCCTCTAATTGAAATTGATTTTAACCTACATTAAATAAGGTCAATTATATTGTAGGAATGGAGAATTGAGTTTGTGAAATTGACCAACATAATGTCCAACATATTCAGCCTAATTACACTGTACATTCGCTGGACGTCAAGTGTTTATTTACTGCCATAGTCATTCAGATATAAAGATTACCATTAATATGTAGTCACATTCGAAAGAAAATAAAGAAGTTAATATAACTTAGTTTATATGCAACAAAATAGAAAATAACTCACCATGTGTCAAAACTGGATAACAGACTTCCTTCTGTGCCATTATCTCGATACTCGCCAATAAATTGCCATATGTAATCTCTACACCTTTGGGTAAACCAGTGGTGCCGCTAGAAAATGGTATGCAGGCTACTTCGTCTGGTTTTCTTTCTACTTTGTCCAATAGCTCGTAATCAGCTTCACCGGATTCAGCAATCTCTGAATATCTAATGGCGTCATTAGGAACTGGATTAGCAGGATTATCGATTAAAACAATTTTGATGTCTTTCTTACAATTCTTCAATGTGTTTTTGACTGTCTCGTAACATTCTCGAATCGTGACTATAGCTTTCGGCTCCGTGATTGTAATTTGGTGGGTGAGTTCAACTGCAACAAATACGGAACATTTTTTAAGTATATTTCTTAATTTCTGAAAGACATTTTCATAAAGAAGATTAAGATGTACCTTAGTACATTTAGGGTGAATTATAAATGATGATTTTCTCCTAGACGATCTCTGTCACGACGGCCAGTCTCCACGGAGGACGGAGACCAACCAATTACGCAGAAGATATTATAGTGCACAAGTGTGTGCGCAAGTACAGGCGCACACTCTGTTCCCTCACTCTCATAATCCGACTCCGGCTTTACGTGCTGTCCGAGGCACGGGGGCTAAGACCCCAACTTCCAAACTCCGAGCTGTAATTGACTATTTCTATAATCATAAAAACTCAATAACACTTTTGGCCCGATCCGGGACTCAAACCCGAGACCTCATATGATCAGCAATAGCATTCGCCAACCGCAAGACCAACCAGACTGTTAATCTATACTTCTATACTAATATATAAAGGTAAAGAGTTTGTTTGTTTGTTTGAATGCGCTAATCTCAGGAACTGCTGGTCTGATTTGAAAATTTTTTTCCATGTTGAATAGTACATTTATCGAGGAAGGCTATAGGCTATAGATTATCACGCTAACACTAATAAGAGCGGAGCACCAATAGAGAATGTTTCAAAAACGGGGAAAAATTATCACGCTACGGGCAATAAGAGACGCAAACGAGGTTGCGTGGGTCAGCTAGTAATACATATATATACGTATGAAAGCAAAGATCTACTAAGAGTTGATAACGAAGTATGTACGTAGTTGGCTGGTCTCCGTTGGGACCGGTCGCCGTGGGGGAAAAAAGAGTACTTTACAATTATTATGTTCGCTGGTACTGCGTTACTTGGGAATGCTGCATGCCCTGGCTAGAAAGATGGATTGAAAATAATTACAACTAATGTAACTATTAAATTTTTAACCGACTTCCAAATAGGAGGTGGTTTTCATTTGGACTGTATGTTTTATGTTTGTTTCCTCAGAACTTTAGGAGGTTAAGCGATTTTGGTGATTATTTTTTTTGTTTTGTTTTTTGTTAAAAATTTTATAACGAATGTTTTTCTATTCATATAGACCTAGTGTTTAGACAAAAATGTAATTTGTTAACTTGAAGTTGATTTTATCAGATTCTCTAGAGCGAAAACTTACATACATAATTTATTTTTAAGACTCGTAATGAAAGCACTATAATTAAAGCTTTTATAGTGTATAATTATTCTTTTATTTATTTCAGACCTTTAAAAATGATTTTCTTTTTGGTAGATTTACAATTCCACAAACTTTGTAGACAGGCACATGAGGCATATGTTTATTATAATCTACCGTTAATGTACAGATATGAAAGCGTAGCAAATAAACAACTTTACTTCTGCATTTATAACATTATCAAGGATAATAATTCCAATGCAATAGTTTACCTCTTCATATGAAAGCACTTGATTTCATATCATAATAATATACGCCCACTAAGCTTATATCTCTATAATAAACTCTAACTCTAAAATATTAAATATTACAACTTAGGTATGAGTACAAAGTACGATAATTCTGTAACAGGATGTACACAATAGGTAAATTAATTTACATAGGTATCTTAAAACAAAACAAACTGCGTTGACGTCACAAGTAGTATAATTATTCTTGGCAGTTTAGGCTAACTGCATAGATAACCCTATGACCAGAATGGATAAACAGACATTGACCTTTCAATGAGTTGTATACCTAATGAAAATAAAGCTATCGTTTAATTTTATATAAGATCAAAGTACAGAGAAAGTTGTTGACGATTTTAACCAGAATACTTGACAGCAGCAAATTGAGTAAGACATTCGGATCTTTTAGTTCGTTATAGCTTTAGTGCTTTCATAGCAATCTATCAAATAAGGGTAAACTAAAGACTGTTATGGTCCTTCGAGCCAGAAATATAAAAAACCTTTTCAAATTACATGGTAGTTAAATAGAGATTCAAGCAGTTCATATAAAAATAATAGATTTTATACAGTTTTAGAATAAGTTCCTATCTGTTATAAATATTATTTTACTGCTGTTGTAAACACTTCAATAATTGTACAGCTCATTGTTGTATGTATGGGTATTAATAAATTGTAATTTATCAATTGCTGTAGAGTGTTGTTTTTAAATTATTATTAAAAATAACTTACATATGTATGTGTTGTATATATTGTCATTAACATTATGTTAATTAGTAATTCCAACCTGGCATGCAGTACTTTCATATAGATCTTTCAAATATTTACCGCAAAATATAAAAAAATATCTTCCTTGTTGGTGTGAAATCATCACTACGAAGTATTTACTTCAAAGATATCAGCTATCCTTATCATAAAATTATTGCTCGTTAAGTTAAGAATTACGCCCAGTTTACAGATAAGCTATAGCGTCATGTCAATCAAGAATACGTTGTGACTTGCTAAAATATATGTGACTTGCAGACCCACGCAACCTCGTTTGCGTCTCCTATTGCCCGTAGCGTGATAATTTTCCCCCGTTTTTGTAACATTCTTCATTGGTGCTCCGCTCCTGTAGATCTAAGCGTGATGATATAGACTATTTACTTGACTATTTACTGACTTCTTGGATAAATGGGCTATCTAACACTGAAATATTTTTTTAAATCGGCCCAGTAGTTCCTGAGATTAGCGCATTCAAACAAACAAACAAACTCTTCAGCTTTATATATTAGTATAGAGATGCACAGTATTTATATTCTAACTAGCTAACCCGCACAACCTCGTTTACGTCTCTTATTGCGGTGGTGCAGTGGTAGCGTATGCGACTGCTGTGCTTGAGGTCTTGGGTTCGATTCACGGATCGGACCAAATGTTTGTATGATCTGCAAATATTTGTTTCGGAGTTTGGGTGTTTTCTATGTGTATATTCAAAAACACTATATATATATATACATGTGTTTATATCAGTTGTTTAGTGCCCATAACACAAGCTCTGCTTAGCTTAGGTTATTGGTAAAATTTCAAGTACTTTTTGACCATTATACAATTCATGTTAGTAACACGTTGTCAATCTTATGAAATAGTTATGCTACAATAAAATATATAAAAAATAAATGTTAATGTAATTAATATTTTTTTTTTTTATTGGGACTATTCTCACCCACACGCCCACCGCTGTAACTCCTGTACACTAGGATCAACAGCAGTGACCCACGAACACACCGAGTTATGACACTCGGGAAGTCCCAGGAAAAAATATTAACTGTCTTGGAACCCGCAACGAAATTAATCAGAAGAAAAACAGGAGGAGTTGGAAATATGATAAGTCCACTTCCCTCCTTAGCAAAGCGGGAGACAAAATGAAGTCAAAATAGGCAGACACCTTTTTTTAAACCGGGAAGCACCACGGATAAAGTATTAGGGGTCCTAAGTGAGCTATATTTGATTACTATAGTATGTATGGCAGAATCGCCTAAACGCACGGAAATTCACCGCAGTTGACACAAGATCCCCATAGTATACCGCCCCAGATGTCATTTGTAAGCTATTTAGCATTGTGTTACGTTCATTGTACCAAAGACTACACTCCCAGAGAACATGATGAGCCGACTGTTCACAGCTAGTATCGGGTGTTGAGCATTGACACAATGGTGAATCGACTAATTTAAATGAGTGTAGTTTGCTCTTAAAGTTACCGTGGCCCGTAAGAAATTGAGCGATACAGTGATCTACCTCGAGCCATGTTCTCGACATCCGTTCGCGAACAGATGGAAAGAACTGGTAGAGGTGGCGCCCCTTAGATGATTCGTCCCATCGTTGTTGCCATTCATCCATTAGGTCGTCATAGACATTGGATTGCTGTTGAAACAATCTTATGATTTTATCGCGGTCTCGTACGCCCAAAAAATCGCATTCCATGTTTTGTTTTGTAGAATAGTACATGGCTGCACGTCTTTGCACCTCGAGATCGACCGGAAGAACACCCGCCAATACCGGTAAAGCCTCAGTACTAACCGTCCTATATGCTTTGCATAAGAAGATTAATGCAAGTCGTTGGCCTTGTAGCAGTTTGCGACGGACAGCACCTACAGTCGCTCTATCGGCCCATACGGGAGCACCATAGCAAACAGCACCCAAATAAGTAGCTCCATATATGATTTTTAATGTATTAAATGAAAGACCCCATGTGGCAGTTGATATTCTCGTCAGAGCAAAGAAACTTTTTTTAGACTTTTCATTCAATAAAATTATTACAAAGCTTCCTTTAGGGTCTGTTTCCATAGTCTACTTACTAACTTCTTACTATGTAAGGTAAGACTTAATTTTACCAACTACCTATGTAATTCCCATTGTAAATATCAATGTCTAAGCTAATGTCAAATCGCGTAAAACTTCTACGTCACCATATCGTGCTATTATAAAGTGTGAGTTAATTTTTACCCGACTACGGCAAAGCCAAAGGAGGGTTATGATTTTGACAGGCTATGTATGTATGTATGTATGTATGTATGTTCATTTGTTCCCTCCTAGCTCCTTAACTACTCATTAGATTTGGACGAATGAGGTGTCTCTAGAAGCGTCATGATCGTCTTCTGGTTATAGGCTATATGACTTGTCACTGAATCTAATGTGGCGCCCTCTAGCCGACATAAAGTAGTGTATTAAAAAATAAATTTGAGATAAATATGCCGTGTTTGGTATCATTGGAAAGGGCTTTACTTGTACATTTCAAAAATACATATATTATTAGCATTTGTTCGTGACTTTGTCCGCATTTATTCGAAAAGTGTGATATTTCTATGGTATGCTTATTTGTTCCCTCTTTCTTTCTAAACTAGTCAGTATAAGACAAATGAGGTATCGTTAGAAGCGTCTTGATTGCCCGCTGATAATAGGCTATTTGACGTGTCATTGAATTTAATGTGGCGCCCTCTAGCCGACGTAAGGTGGTGTTATAAAAAATAAATAAGAGAGAAATATGCCGTGTTTGGTATCATACGAAAGGGCGTTACTTGTAGATTTCAAAAATATATATATATTATTAGCATTTTCTCGTGACTTTGTCCGTATTTATTCGATAATTGTGACATTTCTGTGGTATCTATTTAAAATACACTACACGAAATTAGTATTATAGAGGCACCAAAACATTTTAAATAAAAAAAAGTAAAAACTAAAACCCAACTACGACAAAAAATGACGCTGAAAAAGTATGAAACAAGTTTCAAAAGCCGTAGTCACGCGTTGTTAAAGTGATATGGACTATGGTACATTAATAAGTTTCAAAAGCCGTAGCATGTAGTGTAATATACTATATGGTACATATCACTTTAACAACGCGTGACTACGGCTTTTGAAACTTGTTTCATACTTTTTCAGCGTCATTTTTTGTCGTAGTTGGGTTTTAGTTTTTTATACATAACAACAAGCAACGCTTAGAAGATTCTCAACGTCAGATTGCGCCTTGACCCCAGTGACAGTACACTTTACGTTCAAAACAAAAATAATATTTTGGAATATATACTTTCCATAGAAAAAAAAAAACATCAAAATCGGTTCATAAACGACGAAATTATCCGCGAACACACATAAAAAATATAGATATACGGTCGAATTAAGAACCTCCTCCTTTTATTGAAGTCGGTTAAAAATATATAATTTACAACACTGTTTTTACAATAAAATTATCCTACCACAAATGCTGTTATAATCATAAATGATTTTAAACAACAATTATTTAGTAAATTGTTTGTGTAAAATCTTACTAATATTATAACTGCGAAAGTTTGTAAGGATGTGTGTTTGTTGCTCTTTCACGCAAAAACTACTGAACGGATTTGGATGAAACTTTACAGTAATATAGCTTTTACATCAGAATAACATTTAGGCTACTATTTGCCGCGATAACCGACATAAACGCGGGTGGAGCCGCGGGCAACAACTAGTAGTTTATACTTTAATCTCTTTCAATTTACATGTAGGCTAACTTTGTCAGGTTAAACAAAATACGTGTAGACGTATCAAATAAATTCTTTGCCAGCTTTGGTGGCGCAGTGGTGGTATATGCGTCTGCTGCGTTTGCGGTCTCAGGTGCGATTCCCGGGTCGGACCAAATGTTTGTATGATCGGCAAATATTTTTTTTGGAGTATGGGTGTTTTTACGTATAATATGCATGTGTTTACAAATAAAAAGTATAAATGTATTAATATCAGTAGTCTAGTACCCATAGTACAAGCTCTGCTTAGTTTGGAGCCAAGTAACGTGTGTTAAATGTCCGAAAATATTTATTACTAGCTGAACCCCGCGGTTATTTTTCTACCGCGAGTAACGCCGCATGACAAAGTTAGTCTAAAAAAGTAGCCTAAGTTACTCCCTGGGTCATCCGCTACCTGCCAGTGAAAGTCCCGTCAAAATCGGTCCAGCCGTTCCAGAGATTATCCGGAACAAACATATAGACAGATAGACAACATTTTTTTAACTACATTTTTGTTAAATGTACGATGTATACATATGCAATATTACAAACAGACACTCCAATTTTATTTATTTGTATAGATGTATAGACTAGCTGACCCGTGCTCACTTCGTTGGGCGGTAAACATTTTTTTCTCCGACTTGCTTTGCAAATCCGGCTACCACGAGAAGCTCTTTCTCTTTCTTTTAAGGTTATTATATAGTCTATGACACTCAAAAATAACGTAGCGTTCTATTGGTAAAAGAATTATCAAAATCGGTTCAGTAGATCCAGTGATTACCCGCTACAATGTCGCAATCTCACAAACTTTACCTCCTTATATAATAGTACAGATATAGAAGTATAGATTTATTGTCCCGTGCAATAATCTAACTAACGGCATCTAGCTTAGCAGTAGAGCGGATTACAAACCACAAAACGGCCATGTAAATATTAATAAAGACATTCAAATTTAGATCTTACATTCTTTGTAAATAGGATTGACAGTCGTCAGCACAACACCGGCTTGTATACTGCCAAAAGCAACCACAGGGAACTCAGGGCAGTTAGGTATCATAACCGCTAAGACATCTCCTGGCTGCAGGCCTAATTTCTTCAAGAGGGATGTCGCGAACACAGAAGTATACTTCTGAAGTTGTGCGTATGTGTAGGTTTTCTTGGTTTCGGCGCATTCCTGTAATGAAAAGAAATTGTTATTAAATTGTGTTTAACAAAAAGAAAAAGTAGCATTATTCTTAACCGACCAAGGTGAAGCCAAAAGAAAGGGTGAATTTTTGGCAGTCTATGTATGTTTGTATGTTCTACTGCTCCACCGTAATGCCTAAACTTCTGGACCAATTTTAATGAATGAAGTGTCAATTGTCAATAGAATCATAATAAATGCACTTGTGATATAAGTTATATAAACTATCAAAAGTTTTCAGGTATTACACGGATTATAGTTTTTTAACATTTTCTTGTAAATTATATTATTTCTGTAGGTTTTTTTACATATTTTTTCTTAAAGTACCAATAGCATCATTGGTACTTTAAGAAAAATTATCCTATTTCTCTGTTAACTGAAATAAAATGATGTAAAATATAACAAACATAATTATATATAACACTTTAAAACGTAAAATAAATTTTATTAATATGAAATGAAATGATCAAAGATATAAACACAAATTAGTCATTTACAAAATATTTTATAGAAATCATTATGTAGGTATTATATTAAATTTGCGTAGACAAATATAAAAATAATATTACTGTTCCATTGCTCACCCTATCCTATTAATACTAGCTTTTGCCTGCAGCTCCGCCCGCGTCATGTCGATTATCGCGGCAAATAGTAGCCTATGTGTTATTCTGACGTATAAGCTATATTACTGTAAAGTTTCATCCAAATCCGTTACCTAGTTTTTGCGTAAAGAAGTAACAAACATACACACTCACAAACCTTCGCCTTTATATATTAGTGTGATGTGATATGTGAATATGTGACTAGCAGGGAGGATAAGTACTATAAATAGGTATGGATTATATTTAAGCAATATCTCTTACAATCTTCTTATAATAAACTAGCTGAACCCTCCGCAAACCCTGAACAAACAGACAGACAGACAAAAATTGAAATAAAATACATTTTTGGTAAATGTACCGTTTATACAGACATATGCATTTAGTAAAAATCGGTTATTTTAATATTACAAACAGACACTCCAATTCTATTTATTTGTATAGATAATTTTATGAAATAGACTTTGAACCGTTACTCATTACCAATTCAAATACACAACTATTATATGAAATGTTTGCATAATCATTTCATAATTTTATTTTTACGTGTAAAATATAGAAGAAAAATATTCTTTCAATAATACAAAAAATAAAAGACTACTGATGATCCCGCGGTACTATACTATACTATTTTTTTTCTATATTTTACACGTAAAATAAAATTATGAAATGACTATGCAAATATTTCACATAATAGTTGTGTATTTGAATTGTTAATGAGTAACGGTTCAGTTTATTTCATAAAATTATCTATACAAATAAATAAAATTGGAGTATCTGTTTGTAATATTAAAAAAACCGATTTTTACTCAATGCATATGTCTGTATAAACGGTACATAGTAGCGGTAGCTGATGATAGGAAGAGTAACTTAGGCAACTTTTTTAGACTAGCTTCGCCCCGCGGCGTCACCCGTGATACGGCAATAACCGCGGATAACACCGCGGGACTCAGCAAGTAATTAATAAGAGTAAATAGCGCAGGCGACAGCGGTGTTAAATCTAGAAATATCAGGTATTCTACAATAGATTAACACTACTAACACCGAGGAAAATAAGTAAACAAACAAGTATGTTTATATTTGGTGTTTTGATTTAATCGAACCTTGATGATTTTCCACCTTTTTTCTACCGAAGGATGAACTTGGTTTCGTGGTTCAAACCTTACTCGTCCATACAACTCCTAAAACCACAAAAAGAACATAAAATCCACCTATTTTCGAACCTTTTTCTTTATAATCACTTTAGCTGTTCAAAAATACCTATTACAAAACAATCTGATAAATAAATAATCCTAAGAATAGCTATATCAGCGTGCTTACGACGCCGACTGTATTTAATCCTATGACTCATGTATTTTAGCACCGCCACACTGAAGTAGGTGTGGCTGTTTAAAACTGACATAATGCCAACAACAGTGACGTCATTAGCAACAATATTATCAAAGTACTAAAATAAGACCGCCATGTGTTGGCAACCGAACAGGTCAATGGCTTTTTTCAGCAGCAGGCAAACAATCAATCAAAACATATTCAATTTCAATTGCGGTTATTGTTGTGAAATACAAATTAAGTAAAGACAAAAAAAAAAGTAAGAACATCCCATCTTCCTAGCCTTTATTATACATTTTCAGTTTACACGTTAGAAGAGTCAACAAACACAACCATTCGCTACACTGCTTCGCCGTAAACTGACAAATAATATTTAACTTGTGAGTGTACGCCGCAGGCGGCTCCTTTGATTTTGCTTTGACAAAAAGCCGCACCTGAGACGGCGGGCGCGATCAAAGCGACCGTATCTAACTGAATGGACTATACATATGTTGCACCCCTTTGGATGTACCCTCAAAGTTAGTAAAATGTGGGGACAAACCTTAGATAAACTCAGTCACTCTGAGCTACCGAAAGAGGAGAAAAGCATCAAAAGAACTTTTCAACATAGGTTTTCTCTGAGGTCGGTCATTACAATATTAAAATTAATTTCAGCTTAAAAAAAGGAAACCACTTAAATGCATGTAAACTTTTTTCTTTATTCTCACTTGGGTTTTTTATTTCATCGAATTTAATAGCCCAAATCTTTTCAGAAATCACTGAGGTAACAATGATATGGAAATAATATTAACACAGCGATTTGAGAGCCTTACATTTTTTTTATTTGCTAGAATTTTCTTTTTTTATTTATTTGCAGCATCACTTTATGCCCATGTTGCATGCATTGTGCGACATTACAGATATTTGTATCATACTTTTCAATGACCTTTTAAAACGTATGTGAAAAAAAAGTGTTAAAAAACTTTACCCGATGACCTTGTTTAAATTTTGCAAACATAATATGTAAATAGATAACGCAATACACAGTTCGCCTCAATAGTTTAGCAACTACCTGCACAATGATCTCAATCTACAGGTGGACTGTCTTTCAGACCTTGAAATCCTAATGGTAAATTAATTGACAAGTAAAATTCATACAAACAAATTCAAACATTTTCTTCCAAAGTCAATTTGCCAATCAGTTGAATGTAAATGAAAGGCTGGCTAAACAAGTTGTTGTCCCCAAGCTGTGTACGGTGATAATAGTAAACTAGTCAAAACAAGGTCAAGTCAAAGCAAACATACTTCTATTATCTCTATTTATATCATTCTGTGGTCACAAGTGATATTCTGAGGTAACATCCATATAACCTCTTATCTATAAATTAAGCTTGGAACGCAAGCATTTATCACTTATAGGGCAGTGTCAAGGAAAAAATTACTTACGGGGATTCTAGTTATTTCACGATAATGTACGAGCGATATTCAGTTGTTTCGCTTGCGTATTTGTAACCTTGAAAACTGAGAACTTGCATACAATCTTTATTCAGATTGTATTCTTTTATTTTAGCCTTATGGGAAACATTTCCAAAATATTTTCTTAGCTTACAACAGCTGCCAAATTATCAAGTTCCTCAGCGGCTTAGGCTTTGATGAATCAGTCAGACAAGGCAAGCAATTTTATATTTATTGATAGATGTTATCAAAAGTGAGTAATGTTTTCCTTTCCTGAAAGATTAAATACTTTAAACCATCAGTGTGTGTGTTAGATAATGTTTGAAATTACCAATAACAATCATTTTACCTTGAAAATTCAAGGTAAAATACTTAGTAGCATATTTAGCGTATAGATAAAAATATGGCCTACTCTATACATCTTATCAAAACAAGCTATTATTCTTTTAGATTGGCTGGTTCGCCTTAAAATTAGTTTAACCACTAAACCCAAAAAGACGGTTTTACTTTAGAGTTTATTGCGTATAAATTCTAAATTAAAACCGTTTTTTACATCTTTTTTTACCCTGAACTATGTTACCTTATAAATGGCTCCATGCAGATAACATTCTAATGTCTTATTTATAAATAAGTAAATATCTTGATTGTTAATTATAAAATTTATGGAACTCATCATAACTTCTAAAATCAATAATACCCCGATAAGAAACAGAAATTAACCTGATTGAAAAGCATAACAACTCCGTTTTATTCATTTCCATTTTACTACAAAATTTAATATTCAAGATTTTTCAGTTTCACTCGCCAATAACTTTCTGTTGTCTTAGCTAATGTTATGTAACCTATAACATCTATACAAATAAATAAAATTGGTGTGTTTGTTTGTAATATTAAAATAACCGCTTTTTACTAAACGCATATGTATATATTCACGGTACATATACCAAAAATGTAGTTAAAAAAATATTTGGCTGTCTGTCTGTTTGTTCCAAACACTACTGAACGGATTTGGATAAATGTTTACAGTATAAAGCTTATACATCATACATCATAAGTTACTATTTGCCACGATAACCGACATTTAAGTGGGCGGAGCCGCGGGCAACAACTAGTTATAAATAAATAATTCTCGTGTCACGTTGTTACTCACGATGAACTCCAAAACTGTCTAACCGACATTTACGTTCTTTTTTAAATGTGTGTTTTGTAAGCGTGGCTAAGATAGGATAATTTTCATCACGCTTATACCAATAGGAGACAATCATGAATGTAAAGGACTGCCTTGGTGGCGTAGTGGTAGCGTATGCGATTGCTTTGCTTGAGGTTTCGGGTTCTATTCCGATTCGATTTATTCTTAATATGTATACAGTTACAGTTTTTTGTATGTTTGGCCCTGCCAAAATGACTACTCTGCCTGATGCCGCACTCACCAACGAAACACGAAAGCATGATCGCTGTCATTTTATATTGATTTTCTGTACGAGGGTAGTACCACCCCGGTCGAGCCGGCCCGTTCGAGTTGAAATCAGCGTGACTTTACTACCTATTTAAAATTGAAAATAATATTTTTGTAAAATGTAATAAAGAGATAAAATAAAAATAAATCTATTGTATATTTTTATGATTGTTTCTTTTCACCAAGATGTTTTATTTTGTATAAACAATAAAAATTAATTAATGTCTTAAATTTGCTTACAATGAAAAAGTTACAAATTATCTCAAGACAAATTCTTGGGTTTTTCAAGACGTCCTAGTAATCTTAACAAGCTGACAAAAAAGGTAATAAAAAATTAGTAGTTTTCTTAATAATAAGATAAACATGTATGAACCTTCGCACGTTTGTGCAACATTTCAATAAGTAATATAAGTATTGTCACATTTTTTTAAACTATTGTATAGCTTTTATCGCGGGATATAAGGCCTTTGAGCGCGGCGACCGAATCAAGAAATTTCGTGACACAAAAACTTGACACCCGAAGTTCGCACGGATCGAGACGAGCTGCTCCGAACGACGTATCAACAAATCTGTCTGTCGCTGACTTCACTTGACTTCACTTCGTGCGTGACAGAGACCTTACTTCAAACATGGCGTTCGCTACAATTCAGGTAATTGGCGCAAAATGCTGTATGAAACATCTTTACACCTCAATAATGAAATAATGCAAAAAACTGATATTATCAAAGTGTTTGTAGATAAATAATCTAAAAACTTATATGCATATCAGAATACACAGAAATTGATTTATATAACAAATGTGACGAAATATCTGTCCCACTCACGTTTATAACGTTTATACATATCCAGGAAACACTCACAAAAAAAAGAATAAGAATTGAACTCGAGGCACCTTCGTCATAAATCATTCGCCTACACCTTCCATCCAATAACTCATTGCTACTATATGTTAAAATTGTTGTTCTTGTGCTACTTGATAAATTCTAACGGTCCGGTAATTCCAAACATACATTTGTTTGTTGTCAGTATGGCACCGATTATATAGATGGCCGTGTACTTCGGATGCGATGAAGCATTTGAAAAATTGTTTAGTATTTTTCATTCACAATATTATACATACTGCATAAATAAAAAATAATGCTACGCAATAGCTTTACCTCGGCAGTAACCGAGTGCCACGCGTTTTTTTTATGGAATATGTGGGCAAACTAGCAGACGTATCGCCTAATGGTAAGCGGTTATCACCGCCCATAGGTGTCTGCAGCACCAGAGGCGTCACAGAAGCGTTAGCGGCCTTTGGGGGGATGGAGGAGGCAAGATAGGAGGTCTCAGGTATCCTCACTCACACAGTGAAACACAGCGCAAGCACTATTTCACACCAGTTTTCTGTGAGGCCGTGGTATCACTCCAATCAAGCCGGCCCATTCATGCGGAAGCGTGGCTCTCCTACGGTGAACATCAACAGCCTTCAACCGATCCCTCCTTAGAAAGGAAAATCTGGCCTACTACCTATATGATGGATCATGGCCAGACGGATTGGTCAGTTTGAAACAAATTTGAAGTTTTCATATCTCTTTTCTATCTATCTATCTATCCTGCGCAGTGAGCATCCTAAACCGCCTTTTACTACACCCATGATATGAAGAGGAGAGGTGACTCTCTGTACTCTTATATGTGTATCTATACGTAGCAATAGGTAATTGACAGTTAGTTTTTGAAGCACATAGAATAACAAGGAAAAAAATTCTAAGAGGGCCGACAGCAACTCTGTGGTGTGCCTTGGGAGGGGCCTATGTCCGGCAGTCGACTGTAACGGGCTGATGATGATGATGCTGATGAAGGTAGAGGAAGACTTTTAAGAAATTTGTCAAATCAAGAGTCGATCGTAATAAAGTTTTGAACAAATAAGTGTTTATTCCAAGAATTGACCTTCTCGTTAGTATCGGTAAAAATTAAAAGGTGAACTAATACTAGCAAACGTCATGAATTACATTATTTTACTGTCATTTATTGAGCCTTGACCCGCTTCATGGTTTAATACTTAACCAAGTAAAACACATCAATTCCTCATAGTATTTATACCGCTGGACATTAATTTATTAGATTTATTTTACAACCAAGAATTTATTGAGTTTTCTTGTTGTCTTCAGCATTAGATCAACGTATATAACCTTGCTATATGAATATACATAAATAGAATCGATTATTTTAAATGTAAATTCTTCTATCGACTAATAAAACATTCTTAATACAAATTGGTTATTTTTTTCTCTATCAAATATCTACCGTGTGTTTACAAGAAGAGCTTACTCATATCTATTTCTGTTGACAGTCTTAAATACTATTAAAATGTTCCACTTAACTGTACTAATAAGTCCATTCAACTCTATTGTTCTAATACACTTTTGATTCGTTGATAGCTACTTTATGTAGGTATAGTTTATTATGTTGACAAAGTTCAATCTTTCCTTTTCCAAAACACACCTCGCGCACCAGGAATACTTCTGTCGCAAAGGACTTTACAAATATAAGTGAAGAGAACCACAATTTTGGGATCAAACAAATAATTGTCCTACACACAACACAACAAAACTTTTGTGGTGTCTTATGAGAACGACGAATACAACGCGATGCAATGCGATGAGATGATAATGCGAGATATGTGTCTTACATGATTTTGATCATGGATGTCTTTCGGGGGATAACTTTAACTGAACTTTAAAGGTTTAAAGTTACTAGTATTATATATATATATATATATATATATATATATATATATATATATATATATATATATATATATATATATATATATATATAAGTAAAGTAATAGTAATATATATATACAAGTACCAAACTTAAAATTTTCATCAAATTTAGTTCTGCGCCGCATCAATTTTGGGGGGACCTGATCACCATACAAAGAGCATCGATATCTAGCCATAACGGTATTTATCTTTCTTTACGAGAGTTTATCTTTACACTAGTCCTAGCTACTTGTGCCTACATATCTTCTATTTTGTTCAAAATAACACAGAAACCACTAAGTAACCTTGTTAAGACCGGTTTTTTTTAAATTAGTGAATTAATTATTAATTAGCATAATTTTAATTAGCTGCCTACCACAGAAATGATATCTAGTGAAACTACTTACTAACGTATTCTATATCTACTTAACTAATGAGTTTAAAAAAATCTTGATGTTAAATAAGTAGGTATCAAATAAGAATTCATAGATGTTTTTCTCAGCTCTAAAAGATGGTATTTGTCAACCATTTTGTTACTAATAAGAGACAATTACCAATAGGTATTTAGGTTATTGATTACTTTTTAAAATTTCTAGAACGTCAAAGGTATACTTTCAATCTCGAAATATGAATCCGATCGTGGAACGTTCAATGACCCTTTGTTCGATACGGTACTTACGATACTTCACACTTATAGAGAACTAGCGACCCGCCCCGACTTGGCACGGGTGGATTTCAGATGCACCCACCGACGACGCGATTCGTGTATTTTAAATCTGTAATATCTTCGGATATAGTCGTTTAAATTACATACCGTAAAGGGTCATATGGATCTTTAGTAAATACATACTTACTAAATTGGATAAGAATTGATGCTGTATTGCTTAAAATCGCTTCATAAATGAGTCATTATTTATAAATCGTAAAAAAAGGGATAAAAAATAGTTATTGTGAGTTATCCCTAAGAGATAGACATATACCATCGCGGACTTTTTTGTAGGCCTTTTTAAGGTGTACAGAACTAGAGTACATTATTTTCATTTATCGCGTAGGTTTCAGCCAGCGTTTGCAATGAAAGTGCACAAAAATGTCTCTATTTACGACATCACTTTAGGAGTGATGAGATGTCCCGACTTGAAGCAAAAAAAACTTTGGACTCTGAACCCAACACTAACTAGATTGAACTGAACTGGATCATAAAAATATTTTCTTCGTTGATTAATTTATTGTTCACTTGAGCATAATCAAAGGCAAACAGTCTGTTTATTTAGACTATAGTGTACGTAGGTACAGGTTTCTAAACCAAAAATTGTTCTTTATCTAAGTAACTTTGTTACTTTTGTTTTAACTTACATTCTTTCGGCGTGTCCCCTAAGAATGCGATGACTATAACTTTTGAAAATATTACTAAAAGTTTAATGTCGCAAAAGACCAAAAAGACGACGCAAATCTGAAGAATGTTACAAACAGAACTATGCCAAAAGAGACCAAAACTCGTCGGCCTGCCAATTCAAGACATTTACCGAAAGACTTTGGTAAAAGTAGTCAAGGTAACGAGCGAATATGTTTGTTCTCTACAAAACCATGCATTTAAGGCATTAATTTTAACAACAATAAATAGAAGACACATTACACATATTACTTATGTACAGTCCAACAGACCAAAATTGGAAAATGTAAACTCTCTGGCGCTCTGCAAAACGAATCAATACTCTGAACCAATGCTGGAAAAATATGTTTTTAGTATTTCGCATGTAATACATATGATTAGCTTTCTTTTTTTTGCTAGTATTGAACACGGAACTATTGATAACGCTGTAATGCTGAGAACTTGTTGAGCCGAGTTAAGTAATGGCCAAAGAAAGTACCTATAACATACATTTCGTTGTAAACTGAAATCCTTGTGTATTATTTTCGTATCAGTATTTAATCTATGCAATGAGTTAATCCTTCACACTAAGTCTTTCATATCACGCTGTCTTTAAGACAAGCTTAACAGTCCTCATACTTAAGTCAAAGGCTAGTTGCTGCCGTCTTAACTATTGCCTTTGGCTTATAAATAATTTATATGCATTTCGATTTCAAATGTCAAAATTGTTGCAGCATTTAAAGCATTCAACAACGGAGCGCATCTGTCACCGCACTATCACTTGACAGGATTGACCAAAAAACTAAGACCTTGCTCTCAAGTGATACAATGGCTCGGGTATTTGCCGTAGGTACAAGAACAAACTCTGTATCAGGCCCAACTAGTGAAAAATAACCCTTTACAAATTAGAACTCTATGCTCGTCTCTACTCTGGCAATAAAACAAGTGAAGGCAAGGCGAATAAGCCAACTCGACATTCTTTGGTCAACGTGTACAGTAGGCTAAAAATTGTAGCAAACTATGCCTTCGAGTCTATGCATGTAGAGTGTACTACTCATTTACAAAGTAAAAAAGAAAGTGTTCAAAGTTCAATCGTATGCAGTCATTGTTTAATCTATGCTAGCTTGTATACTAACGAAAGATCATGGATCTAGAACACACCGTAATGTTTACTATTTCGTTTCGTCAAAATTATCGTGTTCGTCGTAAAATATTGAATCGTTTAGGCAAAGTATGCAAATGTACCTACGTAAATTATCGTAAAAGATAAATATTTATAGGCATCAGAGGCTTTCACGATTCATCCTGGAATTTATGATACCTTAACATAATGGCATTTAACCAAATCTTTTCGAGGTAAAAGAAGGTGTCATATCGTGGATTAAGTCATCGTGATTTAAGTTAATAATATTGACCATTTTCTTTTGTAGTAGAAAATAAGACTGATCTATCTAACTTAAGTCGTTGTTGTTATATTACTATAACATTTGCTTCTCAATGACAGTTTGAGTGACAAGACTTGAAAAAATAGAAATATTTGGTAAAAGAATGTGAATGTATTACCATTTATATTAGAGACAACATTTAACAACAATATACGTCCATAGTAGCCATTTTTGTGTCAATAACCTTTTAAGTGTCAAAAACAAGTTTGTTAATCCTATGCTAGGTGATATAATGCTCTTTTAAAGTTTATTGCAGGTCTGTAGAACTGTATTAGCCTTGGCTTTGTAATGATATGTGTTATCTATATATTACCTGTGCGGATGTAAGCTAGCTTATACAGCGGTAGATAAATTTTTAGAATCAATTTCGTATGTCCATGTCGCCTAAGCCTGTTTATAACGCCGATGTACCAAACATTGAATTTGACAAATAAGTACAGATGGAAATGAAATGATATTTGATATTTAATACCTGCAATAGGTGCAGTTTTCGTAAATTATTCGATGATATTATTGAAATGTTTACTTTTTGGTATGTCCGAGAGTATTGAGTCCAATGAGAAATTCTTTCCATAAGTTGTCCTCAAAATAGTTTTTCACTTGTCTTGTAGTAAACAGAACATCATCTAAATAAAGTAATCGTGTGACGTAGTTGTCTAGTTCAAATTCCACTACAGAATAAACAGTAATTGGCATCTAATTGGTGTGCAAGATGTTTTGTTCCATTACAATGAGTTAAATTGTACTTCGGAACTACGATCGCAGGAATAGGAACTAAAGTAATACAGATAAACTTCTCGTGATAGGGTTCCTAAAATGGAAATCAATAGATATTTATTTTTAGTTTTTATTTTTTTAAAGTTTATTCAATTCTATCTACAAATACTGAAGAGTATGGCACTTAATTTTTGGGGTATCTGTTCAAAATAATTAAATCTGTATATTAGCAGTAGCGGCGTTAGGGTAGGGCGCGGGTGGGCGATCGCCCAGGGCGCCAGATAAAAAGGGGCGCCACAGGCGCCCTATATCTTTATAACCTATCGCTCATAGTTCGAGGTCTACTTACTCGTAAATTCCCTAAATTAAGCTAAAAAAAATCTTTGTTTGCAACACTTGAATCACAACACAATCAAACACTTCGAAAGGAGCATTGCATGCAGTTAATTTTATCCGGAATCCCCAATCATAGAGAAACACATTGTCTTTCTCTTTTTAATATTTAAGTTAATAAAATTTAACAAAAATAAAACCGACTTTAAGGTTCGATTCTCTTGGATGCCATCATCAGATCTTAGTGTCCTTATCATGAGACCACCGTTGGAAAATATCTTCTTTTCATTAAAAAAAGAAACATCATAATCGGTTTATACACGACGAAGTTATCCGCGAACAAACTCCACACGCTGGCAGAATGTCCGGCGTGTGGGAAGTCGAGGCATGGTCTTGTGACGGCCATCGGGGTGCTCTCACTCGGTATCATGATTGCGGCCATGTGGCAGAGCGAGAGCACGTGGAACTCCGCCGTCTCTTTATGCGAACAAGTTATGTTTGCGAAGGTGACGGCGAAGCGAGGCCGGGAGAGGTTTAGAACTTTCTCGGTTCGCCAGACCCGGGCCAGGTACCGCAGACAACTCAGGCACTGGAGATCGTAAAACGATCTCCGTCCTCCATAAGCGCAAGCCTGGGAGTGACAGGTGAGGCCAACTGTCACAGTAGCAGAAGCAACGGGAACATCGGAGTTCCCACATAGGAGGGGGTCATCTACAACCGTAGATGGCCCGAGGTACATCGGGGTTCCAGGGTTTTCCTTTCTAGAGTGCACATGGTTCCCCGGCTTCCAGTACCCGAGACAGCGTGCAGTTTTAGCCGGTTCGAGTCCGACATGCCACCAGCAAGGCGGTATCTAGAGGCATTTCCGCAAAGGAAAAAAATACAAGGATGACTCCATTGATGATGTAAAACAAATACAATGTTCATTAATGAAAAATTCTAACTGATCACTTGGGACTATAAACTATAAAAAAAACTCAGTGACCACATTGGGAAGCAAGAATACGCATAGCAGTGTTACAGAAGTCCGTTACCAAATTACTGCCATCCATTATGCTTACATAACTTTACCATACCAGAGAAAAGTATCCAAATTTGTGGATAGCATTTCGCATATTTTTGACTATACCTTAATAGTTGCTAGTGGGGAGAGGAGTTTTTCATAAAAAAACCTATCTCCGATCAATAATATCTCAATCTAGATTGACAAACTTAGCAACTTAGTCAATTGAAAAATGAATTGTTAAAAACATCGACTTTGATACCTAGCCCTATAAAAGAGTTCACTCATGGAAAGGCCAGAAAGGTATTTTTTATAATAAACTAGCTGAACCCCGCGGTTATTGTTGTACCGCGAGTAACGCCGCGCGACAAAGTTAGTCAAAAAAAGTAGCCTAAGTTACTCCCCGGATCTCGAAAAATGTAGTTAAAAATTTTTTTGTCTGTCTGTCTGTCTGTCTGTTTGTTCCGGGTAATCTCCGGACCTGCCAGTGAAAGTCCCGTCAAAATCCGTCCAGCCGTTCCAGAGATTACCCGGAACAAACAGACAGACAGACAGACAGACAAAAAAATTTTTAACTACATTTTTGGCATATGTATCGTGTATATATACATATGCATTGATTAAAAAGCTGTTATTTTATTTTAATATTTCAAACAGACACTCCAATTTTATTTATTTGTATAGATAATTGTTTTTTTCTAATAAATGCATATTAAATTATATCATTTCCTTTTTTTCGTATGGGTTTGAGTTGTTGGGGGGCGCCGTAGAAATTTCGCCCAGGGCGCTGGTAGTGTTAAAACCGGCACTGTATATTAGGTATAATTTCATAACGCGTGAAGGTTGAGGTATAGAAGTTAAGTTTTAAATGTTCATAAAGATTTAAAATATTTTAAACCGTTGCCGCGTTGATTGCCTAACTTGTTTTTATATGACCATCGGAGCTATTCGGCACATTTTCCAAATAAATTACTTACATATTATTTACAACGAATAGGAAAAAAATACAAACAATTCTTATTAGAACCAAAGAAATAAGTACAATAAATTAATCTATCTATACTAATATATAAAGCTGAAGAGTTTGTTTATTTGTTTGTTTGTTAGTTTGAACACGCTAATCTCAGGAACTACTGGTCCGATTTGAAAAATTCTTTCGGTGTTGGATAGTCCATTTATCGAGGAAGGCTTTAAGGTATATATCATCACGCTACTACTAATAGGAGTGGAGCAACAATGAAGAATGTTTCAAAAACGGGGGAAATTTTCACGCTACGGCGTATATAAGGCGCAAACGAGGTTGCGTGGGTCAGCTAGTAGTAAGATAAAGGAGGTAGTGAGTTTAGTTTGTTTTTCATGTAAAAAGCAAATTGTAGATTTCAAAAGTAGGACTTATTATGTTTTTGAATATCCGTAATATCAATTTTAATGTAACTTGAAGGGATCGATGACTTCAATGAAACGGTAATAAATATGGTTGAACATATTGTCCTTGTTATCTGTACTCCATGTAAGACCACTCGTTATTTTAATATTGTTTCATGATATAAGAGGCAACCAGTCTACTTTATAATTAATGCTTGCTGGATATAGAAACTTGCTCTAGAGATCGTGAACGGCAGATACATTGTATTAAGAATTTGTAATAATTATGGATTAATTCCATGGACAGTGGCAAAAATAATATTATAATAGGTTTGTTTTTCATTTTCTTTTAATAATACTGTAGTGGTTCGAAACATTTTACGTATCTAAAACCTTAGTTATTAGGTTTCCGAATAACTACGTTAGAATATGGCACAAAAATAGAAATCATAAGTGCGTGCAAGTGTTAAATATAATACTAAAAAACTTACTAGTGCAATATAATTCTGAAAACTGCCTGAATCAACCCACAATCGATCCAAAAATCTCATCTGAGGCACAACAATATCAGGAATGGTCGACTTAACAACAAAATTATCCCGGTGCACAACACTACATGAAAGTTTCCTTTGCCATTTCAAATTTTTAAATTCGCGTAATAACAGTTTTCGCGCCATGTTTTGCATGATCCACGCGCGAATCTAACGGCAGCAGTAGAGCGACTGACTGATGTGATTTCATTGCTATTGAATGAATACCTAGTGAGCGAAGTGTGCCAATTGAACATTGGTCAAGCATGGAGTTTTGGTTTGACGTTGATATAATTTAACTAAATTGCTATGAGCTCAGTTAGAAGCTAGAAACTACTATCAGCTGTATAGTAATAAAAGTAACTAGTGGAATTTAAATTGGTAATTTACTAAACCAATACATATAATAAAATCGTAACTGGTCGCTGTCTGTACCTGGAAGATGTATCAGGAAAACTATTAAAAGGAGGCTTTATGAACCCAATAGAACCCAAAACAAAGATTTTTTGAATTTTTTACTGTCTGTGCGTTTGTGCGCGCTAATCTCAGGATCGGCTTAACCGATTTATTTGAATGCTGTTTTCACCAATCTGTTGTGGTTTGTTTCACTTAACATTTAGTGTTTGTTTCATCTAAATCGGTTCATAAATAATAAAGTTTTGTACAGATTTTGAGAGAAAAAGATTTAGTTGTAAATATTTTTAAATTGCTACATGCTACAATAAAAACATTGTAATAACTGTTATTATATCTGTGATTCAGTGAGTTATGATATAAGAACGGCCAGGCCTAGGCCTCGAAGAAGCTTGGCGTGCTCAATAAATCGAGACAGTATTTCACTCCGGCCCACTAGCTTTATAAAGCGCACGGTCGGCCTCATGTGAATTGAAAAAAGAAATAAAAAATACAAAATTACAAAAAATACTGGCAAGACTAGAAGTTGGTGTTTTCTACTTTTTATAATAATTAATGTTGTCTGCAAACATTGTACCTACCTACATATTGATATTTAGAGCAGTACGTGTGTGTATTGAGTCGTAAGTAAGTAATTAAAACAAATATTTGTGTTGACTCGGTAAATATGCCTTAATAAATAAATAAAAAAGCTATACCTAAATATAATAAAAAATGTAAATATTGCACAAACATGTTGGTTTCAGTGCATATTTCTTTGTTATATAGTAATAATAATGTATTTGGCCTGTCTGTTACCATGGTTACATCAATTCTACTAATGTTAGCCCGTTTTCCAACCCGATAGCCGCCGCCGTAGCCCCGTAGCCCCTCGCCCTCTTCCTTTTCCTTGCCCTAATTTATGTTCCCCTTAGAATTCTGCACATGCGCATTGCGCCGAAGATAAATAGAATTTCGACTAAAACATCGAAGGGTCAGAAAACTACTTTTATACATTTGCCGCTCGAAAAAAATGATTTCTTCTGGTTTTTTTGGATAGACAAGTTTACTTTTAGGAACTGATGTCTTAACAGAAAACCGGTGTGAAATAGTGCTTGCTGTGTTTAGGATACCGGAGGCGCCTACCAAAAACCCTCTCCCCCTCCCTCAACCCCCCAAATACCGGCAACGCACTTGTGACGCCTCTGATGTTGCATGTGTCCATTGGTGGCGGTAATCACTTACAATCAGGCGATAATCTGATCGTTTGCCCGCCTATTCCATAAAAAACATATTTCTCACGACCGACTAAGAGCCTAGAAATAGAAAGGTCTGTTAATAATAAATTGATGGTATAAAACAAGTAAGCGACGTCTGTTCAGATTTCCTAAAACACGAGCGAAAATAGTTCTGGAAAGAGCAAAGTTCGATTTACAAAGAGTAACCGATAAAGAATGTGTAGGTACAAGGCCGCCTTTCTCTCAGCAGATAAATGTGAAGCAATTCTTATCAAAACATAATAATAACAACATTAATCAGTTCTATTAATGGGTACAGACTGACTTGATTAAGGTTTGTTTATCCTACTAATATTATTAATGCGAAAGTTTGTAAGGATGGATGGATGTTTGGATGGATGTTTGTTACTCTTTCACGCAAAAACTACTGAACGGATTTGGATGAAACTTTACAGTAATATTGCTTATACATCAGAATAACACATAGGCTAATATTTGCAGCGATAACAGACATAAACAACTAGTATGTATATATATATGACAGATAACTTTACATAGTTTATGAGATATATATTTTTAACCGATTTCAAAACAAGAGGAAGTAATCATTTTGATTGTATTTTCTACTTTTTTTATCTTTGTTTCCTCATAACTTAGGACGTGGTGAACCGATTATGATTCTTTTTTTTTAAGGTGGTGCTTCCCCTGTGGTCCCGTTTCAATTTGGGCCACTTCTGGAAATCGTTTTTTGTTAAAATGTGTGATTATTATTATTTATGAGTGAAGTATGTTGGTAATAATACATTTTATTAGGTACACAACAAAATTGAAGACGCGGGACGTCTGACGAGAAGTAAAACCGGTTTTCTATAAGGCCGTGGTATCACTCCGGTCGAGCCGGCCCATTCAGCCGAAGTGTAACTCTCCCACGGTTTGTGTATTGAACCCGTCGAATATTAAAATAACCACATACGAATGTATACACGGTACATAATTATACCAAAATAACTTCTTTAAATTTTTGTCTATCTTTTTGTTCCGGCTAATCTCTGGAATGGCTGAACCGATTTTGATGGGACTTTCACTGATAGGTAGCTGATGACATAAGGAGTAACTTAGGCAATTTTTTTTTAAAAAGCTTCTCCCGCTGCATTACCCGCGGTACGACAATAACCGTGGGTGACACGGCGGGACTCGGCTAGTTTTAATTAAATCTGTACAATGAAATTAAATTGCAGTCTCTAATTTCAAATTAATACTCTATTAATAGCTTTTGAATAAATATGCATAGGGAAGTCTATCTGTTTGTTCCGGCTAATCTTTGAAACGGCTGGACCGATTTTGAAAGGACTTTTACTTTTAGATATTTGACGATATAAGGAGTAGCTTAAGCTCGCGGGTATCATCGCTCGCAGTTGTTGTTATATCTTTATAACGAAAACCGCGGATAAAACGGGCTCAGCTAATAAAAGTACAAGTGAATTGTAATTCAAGAATGTAATATGTAAAACTTATAATTATAGAAAAAAAAACATTTATAACTATAAAATCAAGTTTATTATGCACATGGACATTTGTAAAATATTTCTAACGCCATTAAATTAGTGATTTTACTGTTCATATAACATTGTAAATTAAAAATTAACTTAGTAAATAAAAGGATGTCGATATAGTCGATGATTTAACTTGTATTATAACTATGTTAATATATGTAAATATATAAAAATTATGTAATAATTATAAAAAAAACAATAATTTTAAAAAAACTCTTAAATATATTAACATTCGGTTTATAAAGTTCTCAAAATTGCTATCTTCTTTTAACAACTAGTGCTAACCAAGTTGGCCATTCCGTGGGTCTCACCTTCAAAGGTTCAATCTCTCTAGCGACGCTCTCTCACCAGACTGATACTCCTGAACAACAGGTCGTCCACTAGGATCCCCTGGGGATTCGTTTGGAATGTTCGTCCAACTGATCGCCAAGGGGTTCTTTGGAATTCATTTTGATTCCTTAGGGGATTTATTTGGAATTTTATAAAAGCTTCCAACCTGGAACACCTGAGGGATTTATTTGCAATTTTTGTCCTAAACCAGTGACCCGCCTTTAGTGATAGGTGGAATGGAAGACTAGTTAGACAGGCCGTGACATCTGGAGAAAATACTCCGAGACCCCAGCTGGGGCCATAGCTAACCACTTGAGTTGTATAAACTATAAACAATTCTCTCGAAATAATAAGAAACAAAATTTAAACCATATTAGCTAAAGCTAAGAACAGTAAAACTTTATCGCTACACTTAACCACGCTAATTAAAAATTGTAGAAATTAGGAATTCAGTCAATTTTTTCTAATAAAATATCAAAATGTTTTAATATCGTATTAAGGCACAGTTTTTTGCTCTTTATAAGTTTTTACTCGAAAATCATATTTAATACTTTTCAAAATATTGAACAAGATTATTTTACACCCTGTTTGAATAATCACTATCTAAATATTATGTTTATAATACCGGTCTCTCTTTATACCTAGAGTAGCTGCGCCCGGCTAGGCTGTACAAGCAGCAGGGTAACGCCGTGGGGCGCAATTAGTTATACATATAAACCACACTCTTGAATTACTCTATCCACTGTTGAAAACGGCATTGAAATCCGTTGAGCAATTTAAAAGATTTAGAGCACAGTAGGTACACATAGAGTAGTAATATCATTCAATTAAAGAAAGACAACTACAGTAATAATACAATAATTCATAACATAACAAAGATAACTCTCTAAAGAATATTGTTAAAAAAAACGCCAAATAGTTGAAACAAACATTAAAATGCGTCTATACAAAAATATATCATGGAAATACAAGTAAATTAGAATTCAAACAACATAATAACTATAAACTACTGTGTGTATACATTATTTACTCTTACAAAACTATATTATGCTCTGACATAACAGTATTGTGTATTTATTTAGATATTTTTAGCGATGTGGCCAGGCAAAATCAACAAATTAATCTTAGCGCCATCTAGTGAAATCAAGCCGAACAACCTAGTAAGTACAAATCACGCAATTAAAGTTTGGTAACTAATTACTTATACAAATTCCCAATTGATGTAAATCATTTCTTGTCGATGTAGACGCAATGTGTACAGTCTCGTCTACTTTGAATCATTTTTGTATACAGGATTTGTATACTATTGTATAAACTGATTTGATATTTAATATCTAAAGGGTCAATAGACCTTTATATCTTTACTTATGAGTAAATATATTTATATTCTATTTTCTACAAACTAATTAACAAATACTTTAGCAAATATTTTAACGCTAACAATAAAGTTTCTTTAATTCTTTCCTTAAAATCTTACCGGCAGGATTTTTTGGTATATCTTTAACAAATTGTACTTCTCTGATTTTCTTGTACACTGTTACTTTACTATTAACATAATCTAATATTTCTTTCTCTGGTAGGTTAACGCCTTGTTGAGTGACTATGAAAGCCTTGGGACACTCGCCTGAGATGGGGTCAGGAACACCTAGGACCGCACAGTCGAGGACCTTTGGATGTGTTCGTAGGACTGTTTCTAATTCCGCGGGAGGTACCTGGAATCCTTTGACCTGTAAAAAATTAAAAAAAAAAAGAAATAAAATAATATTTGACTTTAAAAGTCTCGTGCCTTAAACTCATTAGAACAAGTAAAATTTTAACAAAATAAATAATCAACTTCAAGAACAACAATTCGATTGATTTCTTTTGGATGCCATCATCAGATCTTCGTGTCCTTATCATGGTACCACCGTTGGGATATCGCATTTCCATTAAAAAAAGATTCATCAAAATCGGTTCATAAACGACGAAGTTATCCGCGAACACACATAAAAAAATATACGGTCGAATTGAGAACCTCCTCCTTTTTTGAAGTCGGTTAAAAAGTTGTCGTAGCTATTGTTTTCATTTTTTTTATTTATTCGGCACAGCCATAATGACTGTACTCTGCCTGATGGAAAGCATAAGCAGAATCCAAGAGTGGTGGTCACCATGCTACGAATGCAGACAATGCAACAATGCCGCATGTTGACCCACACCATGGCGGTCTAGTGATGCTTCTGCATCATTGGGCCTCCGGTCTCGCACTCACCAACGAAACACGACAGCATGATCGCTGTCATTTTACGTTGATTTTCTATGCGCCTTCCCTCGCCAGTGATGATGTCCTGCGTAATTTGGCCCCCTAGTCGCCTCTTACGACACCTATTGGATGAATAAGGGTGGAGTGACACTTTGTATGTATTCTGAATCATTCAAGTAGAAGTTAACGGTAATTGATATGTAAGTAGACTAGCTGACCCACGCAACCTCGTTTGCGCCTTATATTGCCCGTAGCGCGAAAATTTCCGTTTTCGAAACATTTTTCATCGATGCTCCGCTCCTATTGGTCCTAGCGTAATGATATATAGCCTATAGCCTTCCTCGATAAATGGGCTTTCTAACACTGAAATAATTTTCAAATCGGACCAGCGGTTCCTGAGATTAGCGTGTTCAAACAAACAAACAAACAAACAAACTCTTCAGCTTTATATATTAGTATAGATTACAATTAAAGTAAATATTTATTACTATTTGTGGATCAAACAATCAGTTAACTATCCTATGAGTAATCGAACCGACACCACTCGGTTCGTTTTAGTGTCAAGACACTTTTAACGCTATGTAATGTATGCTTTTTAAATTTCATAATATTCTCATTTTCAATCTGATAGTTAATAACGCTACGTCGGGACGTACCTTTATTAGTTCCTTCAAGCGATCTGTGATGTACAAATATTGATTCTCATCATACCGGCCAATGTCACCGGACTTAAACCAACCGTCCTCCGTTAGAACTTCTTTGGTCGCCTCCTCGTTTTTGTAATAGCCAGACATCAGATTCGGACCACGATACCAGAGTTCACCCTCCTGAAATTTCATAATTGAGGCTCAATAAGTATTTCAGCAGCTTGTGAACGAGATTTCAATCTTTGGCGTTGTAGTTAGAGTCAGCCAGTTGGACTACGGATTTAATTACATAGTGGTAGAAAATAAAACTTATTATAAAAAAACTATGTATGGTATGGTACGGTATACACCTCTTTTGCTTGATCCATATTCATCAATCGCTGCATGCAAGCTCATCAGTTCCTGACGCTTTACACACGGCCCTTTTTCAGAAAATCACCAATTTGGTCGATAAATGTTCATGATGTTGATGACATGATTGGTGATATTGATGACAGCCAGTCGACGACCTTCTTCGACACTATCACACACATTCGCTGTATAAATTCCTTTCGTGCATTCATACATTCTATCTATGTGTGTAAGTATTAGTAAAAGTGTTTTAGACTTGCCTGCCCTGATCCTAAAGCTTCCTGCGTGTTTAGGTCTGCGATCTTAACTTCACTACTCGCCAACACGTAGCCGACAGAGTCATGAGTCACGTCTGAATTCTTCGCTATCGATACAGCACCGTTGGTCTCAGTCAACCCATAACCTTGACGGAAGTTTATGTTTCTCTGAAATAACATTAATGGCATAAACAATGAGTAGAATCAGTAACTTACAGGTTGTAAATAGCTTACATTTCAATAGGATACAAGACCTAAGTGTATATTTATCAATCTAACACCTTCAAATGAGGTATTCTTGTATATGTTACTGTAAAAGCGCGTATATTAGTTGGTATTAGTATATGATTTACCGACATGAGTTGGTAAATGTAGGGAATTTTAAAATAGGGACGATTTTTTCGGGCTTCACCATTAGATTTCACTGATAGGTTTTACCAGTGACGGCTAGTAAATGTTGCTAATAATAATAACTTCTTTCAATTAACTATCAGTTACCTTACATATTTTTATGTATCATATGAGAGTAATATTGTTAATCACTTAACAGCGCCGTTAATTAGCGGTTAGGTATTTTTTTATAACGAAAGAAACTTGCTATTAAAACAAAACAAAAATAACACTAATCTAAACTTACAATGTCAGTAAAACTAGGCCGTTAAATTGTAAGAAATCAATTCGATTGACAATCTACCGTTTTATTATAATATCACTAGTAAAATTGTAATATTACGGTTTGGATTGCATCAAGCCCAACAAGTTATGACATGTCTTTTTTCAAAATTTACCGTGCCTTTTTTTTTTTGCCAACATGACTCTACTCTGTCTGATGGAAAGCATAAGCAGAATCCAAGAGTGGTGGTCACCATACTGCGAATGCAGACAATGCAACAATACAGCATGGTGACCCACACCATGGCGGGCTAGTGAAATCTTAGGTTTTGCTGAAGGATCTAAGGATTTGCCGTAATTCGGGTTTTTACAGTAACATAATATATCTATTCTGAATCTCGGAAACAGCTGCAACTGCTGCTTATGGAGCCTATGGAGGGTACGGTGCGAAAAACATTCCCTATGTTAAAAAAGCTGCTGCTAAGCACTTGATATTTTGTTTACATGTTGCTTAAGGGGGTAGTATCCCTGATTGCTGAGCCAGAGCTTACTCGGTTATTAAAATAACTTGTAAATCATTCTCTCAAAAAGTACACTAGTATTGCCCCTTTTATAATTGAACTCAAAAAATTGTTTTACCAGAAGCGTCTTTAGCATGAAGCACCCGTGTGCAATCATCACTCTAGTTTAGCGCCCTTTAGTAAGCGTAGCGAGGTTCAGAAAACGCACAGATTCCTTAGTTCCGCGGCCGGCGCCGGCGCCCCTAACACCACTGCACCATACACTATAGGTCTAAAGACGCCCCTGGTTTTGATTGTATACTCAATGAATGTAGGAATTTTTTAACCGGATCTCGTTCTATGACTAGTATCTAGTACAGTTCTACAAATTACGTTATCTCTCTAATCGTACGCTATACATATCAATACTAACAAAGCGTTTTTTACATACTGATTAAATATTATCTGATTGTTTGTTATTAAATTATTTGGAAATCTAAATTTAACACTTACACTACTACAGTACCTATGTTAAGAACATATTGAAAAGTTTTAACTTTGTAACTAGATTAAAATGTTATAGGTTTACGTATGTAATGTATGTATTCCTTTTTTCTGGTTGTGTATTTTTACTAAATGCATTGAATATTCACACGATACGTATGACAAAAACATTTTTCATATATATCGTGTGTATTTTATTTTTTCCGTTCTATAATGAAACGTTATCACATAATATTCAGCAAAGGACAGGATTTTCACCCAGAAAAATCACAACGCTTGGAAGTGTTGAGTGGAGCTCTTGACAAAAGCTTTTGTTACCAAAATAGAGTTACACGCAACAACTTTAAATATATTACCTTAGTAGTTAATGTATTTTATTGAAATATATTATACAACATGAAAGTCAATACGGTCAAATGAAATGTGTTCGTAAATAATTTTGTGTGACAACATATCATGATCGTGTATCGGGCGTTCAACTGTGTGTTTACATTACAGTTTATTGAGTATATCCGCGGCTACCGACGGCAATGGATCGATTACGAAATATTCATGCGAGCATTGGACCAACATGAATCTAAGTTATCTATACTTATATTATAAAATAGAAGAGTTGTTTTGTTTAAACGCGCTAATCTTAGAAAGTAATGATCCGATTTGAAAAAAATATTCACAGTTAGGTAGTCCTGTTATTGAGGAAGGCTATAGGCAAAAAGAGATGAGTTACAATGAAATATGTTGCAAAAACGGGGGGAAAATATTCATTTTCAGAGCTTTATGTTTCACAAAAACAATATATTTAAGAACTTTTCCCTTTAAAAGATCTAAAAATAATTACGCGACTGGAAATCTATATTTTTAGGTTGGATTACTATAACAGACTTTAAGGTAACCAAATTGGTTCATGTTTTATAACATCACGCTACGGGCAATAGGAGACGCAGACAAGGGTGTGGGGGTCATATTGTCTATGATATATGGGTACATTTTTAATATTAGTATGGATTGATCTCCTAAATCACACTAATATTATTAAGGCGAAAGTTTGTGAGTGTGTATGTTTGTTACACGCAAAAAGTACTGAACGAATTTGGATGAAACTTTACAGTAATATACTTAGCTTATACATCAGAATAACACATATGAAAACCGACATACACGGAATGTGCGAATGTAAGGAGAATGGCAGATCCTGTTTCGCTGGCAATATGTTATGAATGGTGATGAGATTTATACCGTTTATTAAGTGAATCTGTATTTATTATATTTTTAGAACTATGCTAAAATAATTTTAATTCTGCTCATAAAACTATTGCAACTGCATTAACAAAACGCATTCCTACATGTTCTAAGCATGCCATGATTAAAGTCTACTTAGTCTGAAAACTAGATGGCGTTGTATGTCAGATTCCGGAAAATATGTTACATTATTTTAAAATATATATTACATAAAACGCAGTTTAATATTTGAATCTATATTTATGAGTGATATTAGCAGCCAAATAAACACAAAAACAATCCCTACCATGAGATACGCCAGGCGATACAAAAGTCCCATCCAAACCTGCCATTGTCCTTTGACATTTAGTATTTCATGTAATTTCTTGCAGAACGTAATTATATTCAAGTGTTTGAATGAAAATGGTACTGACAGGCGGACTTTCGACCTCAGAAATAAACTAAGAGGTATTATTGCATCGGTCAAATTGTAATTGGGTTGTCCGGTACATGGCAATAAATTTGCCTCTATTACACGGTGCAAATTATAGTGGTTGACGTATGTGTAAGAGGTAGTTAATGTTTTTGTTAGAGCAGAAACCACAGTATTAATACACGATTTTTACTTCACATCACATAAATACGTTACGATTGCGCACTTAGGTATTCTATTCATCTAGATATTTCATCCACATTTAGTTTTTTTTCTTTTTTCCTTTATTAAAGACTAGTAAGTAACAAACAGTTTGTTCTGTGGTTAATAGGAAGCTCCGCTCTTCCATAGGATAGAAGTTATGTTGTATGGAGTTTGTCCCCTAAACGACGGTTCTCAAGTTTACTTAAATTGATTAACAACATCTATATATATATAAAAGATAAACAGTTTTACAGTATTGCAACATCTTCCGAGCCTTTTTTTAATTCTTAAAATTATTTGTTCAGTTCAACCGGTTTTACCTGAATATCAGTTTTTCTACGGAGCGACTGGCATCAGACCTTCGCAACTCTAAGGGCGAACGAAATTTGGGCATGTCGTTATTGCGGCGGTAAGACCCGTTATAGAGTATTGGCTCGAGAAGCTTTACGGGAGCCTCCACACAGGTGATCAATGGAAAAGGATGCTTCGGAGAGCACCTGTGTCTGATCTGCAAGGAGCCAACGCCTGAGTGCAGCTGCAATGGTCAGAGCGTGATACAGCGCTCCACACGCTGGCAGAATGTCAGGCGTGGGGGCGACCATCGGGGTGGAGGTTCCCTCGCTCAGCAATACGATGGCCATGTTGCGAAGCGAGAGCGCGTGGAACTACACCGTCTCTTTCTGTGAGCAAGTTATGCTTGCGAAGAAGACAGCGAAGAGGTTTAGAACTCTCCATGATTGCTACAAAACTGTCTGTATGATCATCGGCCAACATGCCAGGGACATTAGAATAGTGTAGCCGACATGAATGTATTGTTATTCTGGCTCAAATATAACTGGATAAATTCTACTCACATTTTTGGCTATGACGGCTTCTGCATCAGAGGCGGACAGTGGAGCAGCACCACAAATGATGCTGTACAAAGTTTCAAGATGTTTAGGAGTCACTGCTGGGTGTTTCCCGAGGAAAATCGCTGTAATATACAGTCATTCTGGTTATTCGACTACTGAAAAAAATCTATTCTGAAAATTGAACACGATCATTGCCTACGAAAGATACGAAACTATAAGTACGTGGGGCGCTCTAGAGCGTTTTGGAAAAGTTAATATTAGTATTATCATAGTAATATTTCGGACATATAACACACAACGCCATCTAATCCTAAACTAAGCAAATCTTGTCCTATGGATACTAGACAAGTGATACAAATACATATTTACTTTTTTTGTAAATACATACATGTTATACCTAGAAAACACTCAAACTCCGAAATTTGATCCGACCTGGGAAGCGAAACCAAGACCTAAAGCACAGCAGTCGCATACGCTACCACTGTGCTAAGGCTGTCACTTACGCAATACTTGCCGAATACATGAATATAAATTATAATAAATTATTAATGTTTTGAAGTAAGTAGGATTTAAAATTTTCACACCTAGGTGTGTTAGTCTATTGGTGCGAAAACTACATATATTTTGTCCTTTGTGTTGTGTTATTAAGTCGTGAGGAACTACTACAAAGATTGTTTGTCTAGATCAGTGTGAGTTAGCAATTTAAAGTAGCTTCAAATATTAATCTAATTTTAAACAAAAATTAGGTATAGTATTTTTTTCTTGTTGAACCCGATTGTATTTTATATGTAAAATTCGGTTTTTGAATTTCTTTCTTAATCTGATCTACCTACTCTTTAGAAAATGGTCTTTTACAACTTTGTTTACCTGGATGAATCATTCCAAGGTGAACAAAGGCCACCCATAAAGCAGGCGCGGTTCTGAGGGGGGAAGGGGGGGGCTCACAGGCGACGTTTTTTTATTTTTTTCCAACTGTAACTAGAACCTGATTACCAAATATTATCATCCCAATAGATTAAACAATAAAAAAAAATATCCTATTGTTTTAAAAGTGTGCAATAAAATTGTGTATAGTGCACCAAAGTCTAATTTACTCCACTTAAATTGATTGCATATTAGTGACCCCTCCCCCCCCCCAAATTTCAGGCTGCTATCGGCTGAAGTCGGATTATTTCCACCGGTTTTTTTTATTTGCAAAAAAACCGCATCGAAATCGGTCCATCCGTTTGAGAGCTACGATGCAACAGACAGACACACACACACACACACAGACAGACAGACATCGATGTCGGGGTTTAAAAATACATACCCATCGGTGGTACCAAGAACAAACATTCAGCTTTGTACTGCACTAGCGTCTTCAAGAATAAATCTGGCTTGAAATACGGCAGAGTGACTAACTTAGCACCCAATGACATTTGGTTCATCATCACGGCGTTAAAGCCAAAAATGTGGAAAAATGGTAAAATTGCTGGCAACACCGGCTGGTAGGTCGCTGTAACAAAGAAATGTTTATTAAGAACTCTTGTACAAAAAAAGAATATAGGAAGAAAGAAGGAGAACTATGTATTATATATATATATATATATATTGCGCCAACTTATCGTTGAAACAAAAGCAGGAATGGAATTAAATTCAGAGAAATTATGTAATTGATAACAAATGTCCTATTTATTTCTTTACATTGCCACGAGGTCCGAGGCGGTCATAATGCCCTATGGCCATCTACCAGTAAACCTTGGAAGAATCGGTGAAGAACAAAGCAAGTGTACCATCAGGACAATATTATTACACAAATAAACAAATACAAACAACAAATGCATGAAAAAAGACTTATGTGTTATCTTGTTTATTTGATAAAATATCTCTAAAGTTGTTGCCGAGTACACGTAAATTAATTAATACACAAACAGTACATTGGACTGTATTGTTCGTATATGACTTTGAATTTTTTATCTTTAATCAGATCTTTAACTTGTATCGTTATTGGCTAATGTTAATAGTGTTATTAAAGATATTCAGTCTTAGATCCTGCAAAAATTAAATAAAAAATAACACTCACCGGTAGTTTCTTTGATAGCTACAATTTCTGGGTCGGCTATTTGCTGATTCAGCGCTACAATACCTTGATGTGTTAAGACCACAGCTTTAGGAAACCCCGTAGTCCCACTAGAGAATGGTAATATCGCGATGTCTTTTGGACTTCTATGAACAGATTTTAAACAACTCGTGTCTATATTAAAATCTTCAGCGAGTTCGGCGAATTTTATAGCACCTGGTAATATTTCATTGTCTGTCGTCATAACTGGAATGTCTAATTTCAGTTCACTTAAAGCTTGTCTTACATTCTGATACGATATGTTTGAAGTGACTATGGCTTTGCAATCTATCAGTTTTATCTGGTGTTTGAGTTCCTCTGAAAACAAAATATATCGATCATACTTTTGCTTGCTGGAGTGTGCTATTTATATCGTGGAAAAGCCATACATTGGGACATATGGGGCACAAACGGCCTCATAGAAAAGCAGTATTGAGCAATGAGAGTACAATAGGCTAAATGCTTGTTTCGCAGAAGAGGCTTATGACCAGCAGTGGACTATTAAAAGCTGTTAATGATGATGATTTCATTCAGAGAGGATAGCTTCCGGAGGTTCAACTCTCCCCGTCCCTTTCCTAACTGCTACTACTATTATATTTGGCTTGGCACCGACTTCAAACCTATGAATAGGTAGCACATACAAATAATAGTAATTCATCAATATTAAAGTTTTGCATATTAGGTGTTTTTAATTAAATCTTAATTAAGTTATTTTATACTTTTTAGTTTTTGAAGTCGGTTTTTTTAAACGAGGTATGTTTTTTGTTCTTACATTGGATGCTGTAATTTTTAATTAAACTCCAGTTGTTACTAGTTATAGTAGCAATAGTAGGTAGTAATTTTACAATTTCTTCTTCAAAATTAAATACAACTCGAGAGCAACCCATAAAGTACATAAGGTGAAAAACCTAATTTTCATCACGTATTAGTACGTAATCTACATGCACAACGATGTCCCTCCTCATGCATTGCTACTGAAAATGCATATCTAGCCTATAAAAAAAATATTTGATACTTTTTTATATCGTGGAAACGCCTAGACTTTTGAGTCTTGCTCGCTTATAAGAGTTACTAGCTGACCCACGCAACCTCGTTTGCGCCTTATATTGCCCGTGGCGTGAAAAAATCCTCCGTTTTTGAAACATTTTTCATGGTTGCTCCGCTCCTATTAGTAGTAGCGTGATGATATATACCCTATAGCCTTCCTCGATAAATGGACTATCCAACACTGAAAGAATTTTTCAAATCGAACCAGCGGTTCCTGAGATTAGCGTGTTCAAACAAACAAACTCTTCAGCTTTATATATTAGTAGAGATAAGAAATATCGATAGTGATACAGTACTTTTAGGTACATCACCCATGTCTATCGTGACAACGCAGCGTACGAGCTTGACATCGAATTATGCCTGAACCTGTACCATACGTTGTCTGTATACATATGCATATGTATGTATTCACGATAAATATGTAGCGTGTATACATACAAATGCATTTAGCAAATAGCGGTTATTTTAATATTACAAACTACAGACACTCCAATTTTATTTGTTTGTATAGATAAAAAAATAAATATTTCAGACATTTCACATACAACGCCGTCTATCTCAATTGACTGACAGAATTCTTACTTACTTTTTTTGTAAATGAAAAAACTCTGAAACAAATATTTGTGGATCATACAAACATTTAATCTTGGTTTGAACCGGGAATCGAAAAAAATCGAAACCTATTTAAATTGTATCTATTGTTTTTAAAGAAAACATTTTTATCTATTTCTTACACAACCTATTACACAACCTAGTACAATTATACACCTCAAAATGACTTGTTCTTTAGTTTATCTGATCTGGTCACGCCAGCTTAAACTTTGTTTTTTCTATCTTGTAATTACGATTAACAATTCAATTACTTTTTATAATTCTATTCAATGAATACTTTAGCTGTACAACAGAGTTACAAGTTTTCAATTAGTTAGCACTTAGCAATTCATCTTTATATATATAATTCTTCTGTGAGTGTGTATGTAAATTTATCTCACACCTAGTTTGTATTATCTTGCATTTATTATGATCCCAACTATGTATTACTATTCACTTTAAATGATACATCATACCACTATATTTTTTCCTTTCTAATCTCTCTTTCAACACACTAGAAACTACCCAGTACATTCTCCTAATCTTACTTCTCCATCCCATGGTTGCCTGTAAGAGATTGCCTTCGAGCAATAAGGCCGCCACTTGTACCTACATACCTAGTTTTAAGTCCTTTTTATTATCTTCTGGTGTACAATAAAGATATTATTATTATTATTCTCTTTATTAACATTATAAATACATATTAATTACATTTTTAAATATAAATATAAAAACAAATACATTTAAAAATATAAAAAATAGTAGACCACCGACTTCGGGTACAGGGACCAAGAAACCGGTGGTTAGGGCTTCAAAGACAGGAACCTCCTCACTATACGTGCCGTGTCAAGGAGGACTGCCTTCTGCATCAGACCCTTGATCCAGCTCTCTAACGTGAGCCTCTTAAGGTGTTGGTCGAGGCTCTTGGCTATCAATCCGTGAGCAGAAACGACTATCGGAACAATGATCGCCGAATCCACATTCCACATATCGACAATCTCGTGAGATAAATCCAAATATTTTATTTGTTTTTCTTTTTCGACTTTCACGAGATTCTCGTCATGAGGAACGGCGATATCGACAATCATTGCGCGGCGCTCCAATCGATCTATCACCACAATATCAGGCTTATTGGCAACAATAGTCCTATCTGTGATAATAGATCGATCCCAATATAACGTAGCACGACCATTCTCGAGAACTGGGTCGGGCACATATCTATAGTATGGCACCTCTGAACTCACAAGATGGTATTTAAGGGCAAGTTGTTGATGTACAATCCTGGCTACTTGGTTGTGTCTGTGCAAATATTCGCCGTTAGCAAGACGAGAACAACCAGAAATAATATGCCTGATAGATTCTCCAGGACGGTGACATGCCCGACAGATGTCGACCGTACCATCCTTCAGGATATATTTCCGATAGTTATTCGTCATGATAACTTCGTCCATAATCGCACAAACAAAACCTTCGGTTTCTCCGAAGAGATCACCATACCGTAGCCAGGACGTAGATGCTTTAAAATCTATATCAGGCCCATTAAGGGCCCGATAAAATCGACCATGAAGTTCTTTGCCCTTCCATACCTCCCTGCGATCATTAGTACTAAGTACTACAGGTTTGCGCCAATTCTCTTTAGCCAAAGCGAGCGGAGTGAGTCCGATATCCACTGTAACTACACTGCGATGCATTCCCACATCAGTATGAAGGAAATATTCTCTAAGATTGTATATCTCGCGATTGTGTAGGGTCTTGGCATTTAATAGACCACGACCCCCAAGCTTTCGCGGGATATACAATCTCATAACCGATGAACGTGGGTGATGCATTCGAAATGCAGTCAGCAGTGTACGGACTCTCCTGTCTATGGCATCTAATTCGGTCTGAGTCCATCTAAGTATACCAAAGGAATACATCAGAACCGGCATGACCCAACCATTGAAGGCTCGCACCTTGTTACCGCCTGATAAAAGACTTTTAAGTACTTTTTTCAGGCGGCCAAAGAAGCGTTCCCGCAACGACTGTTTCATGTCAGGTTCTGGTATTCCTAAGGACTGTGAAAAACCTAGATACTTGTAGGTTTCGGTTGCAGACAGAGATCTAAGTCTTGTAGAATCCGAAAGCTCTGTTCCTTCAGATTCCACAATCACACCTTTCTTGACATACATGACTGCACACTTGTCTACACCAAACTCCATCTTGATAGAATTACTAAAGTTTTCAGTGACTTTTAGTAACGCTGTCAATTGTAATTTAGTGGGGGCAAGTAGTTTTAAATCATCCATATAAAAAAGGTGTATTATTATTATTTTATACCTTTTCTGGTCTCCTTTTTATTTTAAAAGGGAAGTTAAATCTAACACACGGGCCTTAGCCAAGTGTGCCAGGGGGTGTGAGATTAGGATGACGATGATGCGAGAAATTTTCGTGTGAGACGGCATGTATTTAGAAGAACTGCTTTTTGAATCAGCATTAGGGTGGATTTCGGCATTTGCAGTGTATTGAGGCTATTTTGAAGAGTCTTCGGAACCACACCAGTTGTGGATATGACAATGGGTACAATTTTAACTCTATCTATCTGCCATTGTCTTTTGATTTCAGTAGCTAAGTCTACATATTTTGATACTTTTTCTGTGTGCGTTGTAAGAAGATTGTGTGTGTTACATACTGCTATGTCTACAATAAAAACTGTACTGTTAACCTTATCTAGGATTGTTATGTCAGGTCTATTGTAATGTATGGTTTTGTCGGTAATTATTGTCCTATCCCAATATATTTTAAATGCATTATTTTCAAGAACGGTACTGGGTTTATATTTATAATAAGCAATTTTATTGGGAATGAATGAATATTTGTGAGCCAGATTTTGGTGGATAATTGCGGCAACTTGGTCATGTCTGTGTTTGTAATCAGTTTGTACAATAGATTTACAAGCGCCAGTGATGTGTTGGATGGTTTCAGAACTGCTATGGCATCGTCTACATAAGTCGGTTGGAAGATTAGGGAGACGGATTATGTGTTTTTGATAGTTAAGAGTATCTATAACCTGATCCTGAATAGTGATCACAAAAGCCTCGGTTTCTGGGAAGAGTTCTCCGCGCACCAGCCATTCGTTCGACGCTTTTCTGTCGACATGTGTTTGGCTGAGATCGGCGAGGTGTCTGCCATGTAGAGACTTTTGTGACCATAATTCTATTTTCTGTTGCTTACTTGCTAATTTGGGGTGAATGTTTCTGTCATATAAGTTGAGCGGGGTTAATTTTTTGTCTATATCGATTATGAATTTATGAAGTTGGGATTGTTCGGCTTTGCCATAAAAATAATTGCGTAGCTTATCTATGAGTGTATTGTGTAAATTCTGTATGTCGATGAGGCCTCTACCTCCATCTTGGCGGGGTAATGTAAGGCGTTGTGTGCACGATCTGGGGTGATGTCTCCTATTGGTTGTCATGTGTGTGTTGATTGTGCGTTGTAATTTAATGAGATCGCTTTGAGACCAGTTGATAACCCCAAAGGAATAAATAAGGACCGGAATTGCATATGTGTTGATGGCTTTGATACTATTGCGTGAATTTAATTGGGTTCTCAGAATCTGATTTAGTCTGGCTTTGAATTTCCTTGTTAACTCTAATTTAGTGTGTTTTTGTTGAATCTGTCTGGACTGATGGAATCCTAAATATTTATATGTTGTATGTTCGTCAAACGGTTCTATTTGCTCACCTGTACTAAGTGTATAAGAGTTGTATTCTGTCTTACCATGGTTGATCGAGTGAATTTTACACTTGTCTACCCCGAACTGCATTTGGATGTCTGTTGAAAATGACTGTATAATGTCAGCTAGTTTACTAAGTTCGGTATAATTAGTTGCATAAATTTTAATATCGTCCATGTAAAGTAGGTGTGAGAGTATGTGGAATGAATTATTGGATCTTAATCTAAAACCTATATTTGTATCATCTAGTAGCTTAGATAAGGGGTTGAGTGCCATACAAAACCAGAGCGGGCTAAGTGCGTCTCCTTGAAACATGCCTCTTTCTATTTTAATCAGCTGAGTAGTTGAAGTGTTGTTCAACAGTTTTAATTTTGTTTTCCAATGAACCATGGTTGCTCCTAGGAATGATATCAGACTGGGGTGAATTTTGTAGTGTTCTAATATATATATTAACCAACTATGGGGAACAGAATCAAAAGCCTTTTTGTAATCAATGTACATCATCTGAATATTCCTATTTCTAGTTTGGGCTTGCCTCATTACTATAGAGTCTATGGTTAATTGTTCTTTACAACCCTGACTATTCTTTTTACATCCTTTTTGTTGTTCTGCTAGGATGTTATGTTGATTAAGGTGACTGTAAATAATTTGACTGATGCATCCTGTAATGATTTTATATATAGTTGGCAGGCATGTGATAGGTCTGTAATTTGCAGGATTTTTGGGGTCTGAACCTTTTGGTAGCATGTATGTGATTCCTTGTGTTATGAATGTTGGTATAGTGTGTGGTGATTGTATGAATTTGCAAATATGACTGTGGATGAATAAATGTGTGCAGCTAAATTTTTTATACCAGTAATTGTGTATATGATCGGTGCCTGGTGCCTTCCAGTTATGTGTGCGATTAATAACCTGTGTGAATGTATCAACTGGGATGTTTTCAAACTCCATTTCGTTAATATTTGATGTGTCTGCTATTTTTTGTAACCAGTCAGCATGTGTGTTATGTTGCACAGGGTTTTCCCAAATACCTGCCCAAAATTGGTGAAGGTCTTAAGAAGAGGGTAATTCTGTGGAATTTGATGTTATTTGATTATTGTGTCCTAGGGTTCTATAAAATTGTTTTTCGTTAGTTATAAAGTTTGTATTTTGTTGTTTGCGTTTAGTACAATTTAAGTATCTTTTAAGTCTATTTGAAATCGCGCTTAGTTTCTGTTTCAGTGTGTCAAGAAAATGTTGTGGGTCAGTGTTAGGTTCTTCGTGTTGTGAATGAGTTTTATATTTATTCTTTATTTCCTCTAGAGTCTTTAATATTTTCTGACTTCTATTTCCAAATATGTATTGTGTTAATCTTCCTATTTCTAATCGATATTGTTTTATTCTACTTTCGATTCTTCTTTGCCACGCAGGTTTCCTATGTCGTTTATTAGTAGTTGTATTACCTTCAGTGTTGAATCTAGTGCCATTACAGGAAGCTGCCGTATAGGCTGCTGAATAAATTAGAGTGTGTAGTGAATTAAAATCTAAATCTAAGTTTAAGTGTTTCGGTAGAATATTGTAATTTAAATGTTGAGTTATTTCAGCAAATTTTCGTGATGTTTTTTGTTTCGGGATGTATGGTCTTTCTTCTGGGTCGATTGTACTGAATCGTGTAAGAGCATTATTAAATTCTACTTCTATCCTATTATAATCCATACTATTACTACTATTGGTGTTATGAGTGGTGTAGCTTTCATTGTGAGTTGTTGAGGTTGGTTCGGTCAGTGTAAATATGGTGTTCAATGTGCTTTCGGGTGTGTTATTTGTTTGATCGGCAATAGAGTGATTTAAGTCAGATACTCTTTGGTTATTCAAATCTGTTCGTGATAATTGTACTTCCTGCTTTATTTCATTTATTCTGTTGGTGTATGTCTTATTAATGAATATTACTCTTCTTTGGTCTGCAATTCTCTGTTCGGTTAGATTAGATAAATTCGGTTGTTTTTCTATAAATAATTCATAAAGTTTTTTACGATAAGCAGTCATATTTGTTTCTAGATCCGTTGCTTCAAGGTAACACCTAATAATATCATCGTTCATTTCTTTTGTCCATTTCATCCTATTGTTGCTAGAGACTGTTTGTGTGTGTGATAAATGCTCGTTTTGGCTATGTGTGTGTGAATGGTTAACGTTTTCATCTCCTATTTGTTTTCTTACTTCAGAAGCTATTTCGTCTAACACATGTTGTGAGAGCAATTTTCTTCTTATTATAGCTCTTTTTTGGTCTCCTAACCGTTGTCGAGTGACTTGCATGTCGGGATATCTATTGTTAAATTCTCTATGTAAAGTTTCTAAGTAATTGTTCAGTTCTGACGTTTCGCATTTTGTTTTGAGAAGGTATGTACGCCATATAAAACGGTTCATTTCTTCAGTCCATTTCTTTCGCGTACGAGAAGGGCCAGCAGTGGGTACAGGGTTAATGGCTAATGCCTCCTGCACAACAGCTGTTGACCTTGTAGTTCGGGATGAATATGTAGATGACGGTGATGAGTTGGGTGATCTAAATAAGCTATGGGTTGAAGATGGTGATGGAATATTTGAGAAAAGTGAATGATCTGATTGTGTGGTGCTAGATGAGGGTGAAGGTGATTGCTCGGTTGTTAGATGTTGTGCAGCACTGTTAAGGCTGTTAGTGCTTGCCAAGCGCGTTGTTCTTCTTGTCATATATGAAGGGCGAGTTGAAGGTGTAGAAGAAGGTAACGTTTTTGTATCATTGCCCATTGATTCGGCTGTAACTTCCACGCGATGAGTCCGCCTGCTCAATTCACCGCGACCGGCTGTAGTAGATTGCTTGATGAGAGCCCGCCTGCTCGACGTCCCACCACCGATGGTTCGCATGCTGTGGCACCCAGCATCGGCTCCAGATGCGCCCCGGCGCTCCCCGGGAATCGGCCGTAAATTATACTTCTTCTTGTCAGTTTCCATCATTTCTCCATTTAATGGGTTTGGGATCGTTGGTTGGGTAGGTGTTAGTGTCAGGTCTCCGCCCTCGAAATCGCCGCTCGATCAGTGCAATAGCTCCAAACAAACAGAAACTCCACAAGTGAAAACTCAACAAAATGATAAGCTCTTTTGATCATAGCCAGTACCAGATACCCGTAAGCCCCCCCACCACGGCAAGGTGATCCCCCGGGGGGGATTATTATTATTATTATTATGTCACTGAACTACTCTCAAACGACTGGACCGATTTTGATGATTTTTTTTGTGTGTGTTCAAGGGGATCTGGGAATGGTTTAGATTCACTATTTTGTCCGCTGGACAATGTTTTTTTAATTAATTTTTAATTTATTAGTAGTTATGGCAAAACGACGTTTGCCGGGACAGCTAGTATATCCATATTTTTTTAACACTTTACAACTAGGTCGGCCATCATAAAAATATTAACAAGGTATAAAAACGTCGTTTACATTTTTTTTAGTAGCACTTTAAAAATATTATTATACCTAATGTAAATTTGTAATGTAATTTTTGCCTATGCTCATTTACTAGTGGTAGCAAAGCTTTCGTTTCAATTCAGTGAACTTTCAACTGTCTACTAAGAATAAGCATAGTCTGGTCCATCGAAAAGGTGTGTTGGTCTCTGCATTGTGTGTCGATATTAGGAATTTTGGGGTCTAAAATACTTTATTTTTTTCTGTTATAAAACTTTACAAACGTACATAAAAGGGACACAAAGAAAACCCACAGTCAGAACAAAAGTTTGCAGTGTTGCAAACAACACACAAAGTGTTGTGTTTTCCTACAGCATATGAACCACCAGGTCAACCATGCAGATAGTCAGCTAGTATAGTAAATACTTCAACTAATGTATTTAAATTTTTGATCAATGCACATAGAACAGAGACCTTACGAATTTTTTTTATTGTACTTAACCATGAAACTGATAAATAAAATTAAAAGCCTTTACGTCAGGATTTTTAAAATATGGGGCAACCTAGAAGATGAGTCATCAGATTGTACTGTCACTCATGGTCACGTGCAAGTCAAGACGATGAGTGTGTTGATGTCCTCTGAGTTCCCTTTCTCAGATACTGGGTGAAAAGCAACGATAGAATTGCTTGGTAATGGTTTTCTGTGACGCCTTTGTAATATTCCAGTGAAGCCGGCCCATACTTGTCAAGTTGCGAACCTTTTTTTTTACTTACCTGATGAATAGACAGGATTCATCATACTCGCTATACAACCAGCTTGTAGAATACCCAGAACAGTACACGGATATTCTGGAACATTCGGTAGGATCACCGCCACTTTGTCATTGGTTTGCAACTTTATTTTCTTCCTTAAAGCAGCCGCGAATGTTACAGACATTCTGTGTGTTTGTGCGTAAGTGTACCCGTGGCCTGTTACTGCACATACCTAAAAATTAACAACATAAGTATTGATTAAAGTCTATAGAAATAAATAAAATTGGAGTGTCTGTTTGTAACATCAAAATAACAGCTCTTTAATCAATGCATATGTATGTATACACGATACATATAACAAAAATGTAGTTCAAAAAAATTTTGTCTGTCTGTCTGTCTGTCTGTTTGGTTGTTCCGGGTAATCTCTGGTACGGCTGGACGGATTTTGACGGGACTTTCACTGGCAGATAGCTGATGATCCGGGGAGTAACTTAGGCCACTTTTTTTAGACTAACTTTGTCCCGCGGCGTTACTCGCGGTACAACAATAGCCGCGGGTAACACCGCGGGATTCAGCTAGTTTCAAATATATAAGAAGGTATTGACGACTTGAGGAATATGTCAGCGGATGGATGTGCACTGCCCAAATCGGGATGGTTGGCTCTCCTTGGGAGAGACCTTTCTTTCATCAGTGGACGGGAATAGTCTAAAGTAAAATTAGTAAATAGGATAATACACTGTTAACAATAGTTTTGTTTTTTTTTATATTTATCTAGCCGAATTACTGAATATGGAACCAGACACGTTGAAATGCAAATTCATAAATCTAACTAAATGTCATACAGAAAGATTCTTGGAAGATAAGAGAAGTAAATTGTAATTAGAACAGTTGGTCGACTTTCTTCTTGAAACCCGAAGCCGAAATAGATTACATTAGTAATAACAGACGTAGAGTAACTATAACTATGCATTAATTATTTAAATTACTCGTGTTATTATTTTTGTACAGTTTTCTATATTTTTATCTTTATTTATTTTGATGGTAAATTGTTTTTCTGTTGCTTTTTTCTACATTCACGCTGACTACATTAAAAAATCCATTTAGAGATACAAGTTGAAGATATGTGTAAATATAATATATCTATACATCTATACAAATAAATAAAATCTATACAAATAAATAAAATTGGAGTGTCTGTTTGTAATATAAAAATAACCGCTTTTTACTGAATGCATATATGTGTATACACGGTACACATACCAAAAATGTATTTTAAAAAAAATGTCTGTCGTTCTGTCTGTCTGTTTGTCTGTCTGTTTCGGGTAATCTCTGGAACGGCTCGACGGATTTTGACGGGAATTTCACTGGCAGGTAGCTGAGGATCCAGGGAGTAAGTTAGGCTATTTTTTTTTGACTAGCTTTGTCCCGCGGCGTTACTCGCAGTACGACGATAACCGCGGGTAACACCGCGGGGTTCAGCTAGTTATAGATAAGGCTCGAAGCATTGAGTGTCAGATCTTTGTTTGATAAGCGTAATTTACATTTGATTTGCATTATTTACATAATTCATTTGATACTTATAATGAAGCGTGTTGCGAAATAGGATTTAATCGTTGCCTATAGGTAAGTAGGTATTTACGTAATGTCTTAAAAGTTTGTAGAATGTAGATTGACAATGTAATTTTGTATGTATATTTTTTAATGTTATTCCCTGTGCAATTTAATGCTCTGAAAGATTATTTTCCGTGAAGGATAAATACAAAAAAAAAATAGTTTTAGTTCCACTTTATAGACTGTTTAGAAAGTAGGTATGTTACTTGCTAAACAGTCTTTACAACAAACAGAAAAGTTGTTGGTAAAGACTGTTTAGCCATACTATTCATCACCATATGATAAATACAAGTATGTACTTGTATTTATCAAGGTAGTAGAGCCACGTTGATTTCAGCACGAACGGGCCGGCTCGACCGGGGCGGTACTACCCTCGCACAGAAAATCAACGTAAAATGACATCGATCATACTGTCGTGTTTCGTTGGTGAGTGCGAGACCGGAGGCCCAATGATGCAGAAGCAGCACTAGCCCGCCATGGTGTGGGTCACCATGCTGCATTGTTGCATTATCTGCATTCGCAGTATGGTGACCACCACTTTTTGATTTTGCTTATGCTTTCCATCAGGCTGAGAAGAGTCATTTTGGCAGGGCAAAACATAAAAAAATATTCAAAATGTTTGAAAACATGAATTTTTAACCGACTTCAAAAAAAGGAGGTTCTCAATTCGACTGTACTTTTTTATGTTTGTAGCCTCAGAACTTTCGACTGGTTAAACCGATTTTGATGATTCTTTTAATTTGAAATCTGCTGCTTTCCGCGTTGTCCCATTTCAATTTGGTGCAGTTCTCGAATTTGGTGTTTTTTGTTATTTTTTTAATAATTCACTTATTTAATACCTACATGTACATTTTATAAATCTAAAGATTCATAAAATAATTATTATATAGGTAGGAGGTGAGGTTTGTGTAGGTTACGTTATCGTTGTCGCTTTAAAGTTATACGTATTTTCGGTGACAGTAACGTCAAAATACCTATATTTATCAAGGTCGAAAGTCCAATCTCGCCAACGCTCACAGTTTAGTTCGTACCGAGAAGCCAAAACAACATTTTAATATTTGCACTAATATTTTATAGGTACCAGCTCCCAAAGTCAACTCTTAAGTGTTTCTCGTCAATTCTCTTTCTTCAATCGCCACTATTTTCTTGTATTACTGGCTAATATTTTGTTCAGACCACGTGATTTAGCGTTAAGAGACGTCATGTCCATACATTTGTCAGTTTTTTATGAACGTTTGTAGGATATCAACTTGGCAAGGGGGGCTGATTGCTATATATACGTACAAATAAATAAAATTGGAGAGTCTGTTTGTAATATTAAAAGAACCGCTTACAGCGACGTTGCTTTTTGATCCTTCGATGTCGGCTCTTCCTATCATTGCGAAGCAAAATTCGCCAAGCGTTGGATTGTTCACCCATCAAAAGGGAACGTGATACATATGCATTAATTAAAAGCGGTTCTTTTATTTTGTTTTTGTTTTGTTTTAAAGATATTATTTTGGTTCATATATCGTGTATAGGTACATACCTATACACGATATATGAACCAAAATAACATTTTTTAAAATATTTGTCTGTCTGTTTGTTCCGGGTAATCTCTGGAATAGCTAGACCGATTTTGACGGGAGTTTCACTGGCAGGTAGCAGATGATCCAGGGAGTAACTTAGGATACTTTTTTTAGACTAGGTTTGTCCCGCGGCGTTACCCGCGGTGCAACAATAACCGCGGGTTACGTCGCGGGGTTCAATTAGTTTAAAGTAAAAATGGGGCATTTAAAAGGACATTGATTAATAACAATATCCATTACATACCTGCTTGTACCTATGATTATTTATGTACAATCTTATCATACGTATTATCATCACTTTTTAAGTAGGTATTTGAAGTTTTTGAATTTTAGATAAATATTATTATATTTGTACATCGCATAACAACAACATTAATACCATTACGAAACAAAACAACGTAATGAATATGTATAAATTGAGACTTCATTAGTAATTATTAATCTTACTTAGTATGTTATTTATGTGCAATTATATATGGGGCACTTAATTATGAGCATGTAAATAGGACTATTAATAAAGTTATAGTTTTTTTTACGATCATAAAAAAAAATGAGTTTTATAAAATCACCAAAGTAGTGAATACCTATGTGAAGTGCATCACAAGTGCATTTTAAGTCCTCTTAGTACTCTCTATAAAATAGGAAAGGAGAGCGGTGGGATTCCAGGATTGTTCTCACTGATTGACTTGCATGAGACAACATGAATTCAATAGAGATAGCAAATGAGAAAAGTTTGGTCAAATCAGAACCTTACCAAAGCCACCAAGATCAGGCTTGTACAATCGCTTATATTTCCCATTTTCCTATACGCCGCGGAGACATGGACAGTACGCGAGTTGGAAAGAAGGAAGATAGATGCTCTGGAAATGTGGTGCTGGAGAAAATTCTCGGGATATCGTGGACGAAGTTCCGTACTAACGTGTCTGTGCTAGAGGAACTCGGCATTACACAGCGCCTGTCAACCATACTGCAGTACTTTGGCCATGTCTCTAGACGGAGTGGCGACTCAATAGAGCGACTGGTGGTGCAGGGAAAGGTGGAGGGGATCAGACTCCGCGGCAGGGCACCAGCGCGCTGGACCGACCAGGTGAAGGCCACAATCGGAAGCTGCGTCTCTGACTGCAGCCGGCAGTCTGCTGACAGAGTGAGATGGCGGGAAATTGTGCGAGGGGCTTTGTCCGCCTCTACAACCAGTGTGCACTTTACGTGATCACGACCGCTCTGCCAAGAGTGAAGCGAGTTAGAAGAGGCAAATGAGACCCATCGGTAAAAGCTACATAAAAAAAAAAGGTTGCGGCTTTTGTTCTTGTTCGGAAACTTGTTTCATACTTTTTAAGCGTCGTTTTTTGTCGTAGTTGGGTTTTAGTTTTTACTTTTTTTTTATTTAAAATGTTTTGGTGCCTTTATAATAGTTATTGTTGTGCAAAGTTTATTTCAAATAGGTACCATAGAAACATCACACTTATCGAATAAATACGGACAAAGTCACGAACAAATGCTAATAATATATGTATTTTTGAAATGTACAAGTAACGCCCTTTCCAATGATACCAAACACGGCATATTTATCTCAAATTAATTTTTTAATACAGTACTTTATGTCGGCTAGAGGGCGTCACATTAGATTCAGTGACACGTCATTTAGCCTATAACCAGAAGACGATCATGACGCTTCTAGAGACACCTCATTTGTCCAAATCTAATGAGTAGTTAATGAGCTAGGAGGGAACAAATGAACATACATACATACATACATAGCCCCCATTATAACCCTCCTTTGGCTATGCCGTAGTCGGGTAAAAATGGAATACAATGAAAATAAATGCAATCGTCAATGCAGAATCTCAACCAGTGCCGTTCTAAACTTGAAATTTTGGCAATTGATCACTAAGGAAAGATTTGTCTTCTCTAAGGGTTGTATAAAAGTTCGTTACTTTTAAAGTAAAAAATGCGAAATAAGAAATAACTACAGCGTAGCCGCAGGCAATAGCTAGTATACATATTCTGTGCCACTGCTATGAGGATGGTATGCCACTAATTCATGTAACACCTGGATGTTTGTGTTATCGTAAAAATATTGTACTTATGCAACACAATGTATTGTGATATCAACTAGTCAAACAATAACAGACTGTGATATTTATTTTAATGGAGTAAAAAAACTAATACGAGTAATTTATCTCACTGATAGTCACATTGGATTGATAAAAAACATATTTATTTATTTTAGGTTACTCTGCCTGAGGGAAAGCATAAGCAGAATCCAGGAGTGGTGGCCACCATACTCATTACGAATGCAGACAATGCAACAATGCAGCATGGTGATCCTCACCTTAGTGATGCTTCTACATCATTGGGCCTTTAATATTCACTGCCGGACATGGGCCTTACATTAAAAAGGAGGTTTTGGCCTACTGTACCACGGGTTGGCACAGAGTTTATGTCAAGTTTACCTTCTCTTTGCAGAGCTGTTATCCTGTCTACTCCCTTAGTCGGATACAATACTTTTGAGATGAATAGAGGTGGTAACACTTCTTATTCTTGATCCGTCATTACCACGGAGCATATACAAAGAAGAGATGCCCTAATGTGATTTTTGTATGAAGCAATGCGTGACAATTTGCAAGGTGAGGGGGTGTTACTTTACACTTTTCCATCTAACAGACAGTAGCAAAACTACTTGCATCGTTGTACGATATTGCTATGTAGTTTAGCTAGCTCACACAAGTGTGGACGTACTCAGAATTTCAGGGAGTAGTTTTTCAAAAAACATCATCATAACGTAAATAATATTGCAAAAGTGAAAGTTTGTATGTAGGTACTTTTTTTCCAATAACCCTAAATAATACATTGTTTAATATGTTTGGTTTACACGTGGATTATGTAGAACAAAAAATAATATATGTAGTGCACATCATTTTATTTAAAAAATAAATAAATTTATATTTTATTTCACTTAGGAATTGGAATGCTTAAATAACGCCAATCTTAGAAAATCAACTAATCTATAACCAATGTTGTCACTAATAGCCACATCTAATCACTTTTAATCTTGCCTAATTGGGGAAATAATAATAATAAGTTCCTTTCTCGATTTTTATATGATTTTTCCTTGAAATGGTATAGTCACTATCATAACGTGAAGAACAAATCTTGATGTATTTTATGGGAGTCCAGTCTTGCCTATTATTTTTTTGATCCATTGCTCTTTAATACTATCTTTGGATGAAAATTTAGAACATTACCTATGTACGGTTACATTGCCGTCAAATAATCAGCACAAGTAAAATTTCTTACATTTCAATATTTGAAGGAGCTACTTTAATATACAAGATTAGAAGTACTGCAAGATTAATATACAAGTAACTTGATAAAATATTTGGATTCTAAATACGACCCTGTATTTTTATTTTCAGTAACACAATCCATCCATAAATTTACTTGGCATCTAGTGGTATATATATACTAGGTACGGGTCGAATTGTCCACGCATTCGCTCTCACGCATTACCTCATCCAGCTAGTACTCCAACTCAGAAGGATAACAGACATGTCGAGTCAAGCGCCTTCATTGCTAGACCTACTGCTGACCAGTCACCCAGTCCAATGCGATTATTTCAGCAAAGTATATTGACAATGACATTAAGAAAACGTAAGTTTACGTTTTTATCGAAAGATATTAATGTTATTAACCAACCTCTCGATTTTTCCTCAAAACTCAGAGGCAAGGAGCGCGGAGGGGGGATTGAAAAAAAAAATGTAAGCTTTAGAAAATTAGCGTGCCCCCAAAGAAGTGACACAAAAAGCCCTGCTAATACTTATTAATAAACTTTCCATACAACTTCAATACCTCTTCTTATGCATTATTCGAAAACTTCGTACAAAAATCATGTGACAAGGGAGAAAAATCAAGGGGTTGCTACCCCCTCCCCTTCACCTGTACTCAGTTGGACAGTTTACAAGTGACGGCATAGTGCTGAATGTTATAGTTTAATGCCTTTGTATCTTTCGAAAAAGGTCTCCTGGTGGTTCACATGACCCATCAATTTCGACATTATTCCATCGACACGGGGCCCGTAGTTTAGTAGATTTTACTCAAAAAGTTTTAACATTACTTGAAACAAAATCACAGACTATCCTTGACACAAAAAGTATTTATATATTTTTCCTCAGTGGAATGAAATGAATTAATTAATTCTGCAATTACGTTACACCTAGCTGTTGTCCGCGGCTCCGCTCGCGTGTATATGTATTTTCGCGGCAAATATTAGCCTATGTGTTAATCTAAGGTGTCAGATTCCTGCATAACAAATTTTATCAAAATTGGTCCAGTCGTTTGCGCGTAAAGAAGTAACAAAAAAAAGACATGTGGCACTCGGGGACTGCCGCGGTAAGGCTATTGCATAGCATTTTTATCAACTTATGCAATTATAATTATTTACTTATTTTTAACTAGCTGAACCCCGCGGTGTTACCCGCGGTTATTGTTGTACCGCAAGTAACGCCGCGCGACAAAGTTAGTCAAAAAAAGTAGCCTAAGTTACTCCCCGGATCATCGGCTACCTGCCAGTGAAAGTCCCGTCAAAATCCGTCCAGCCGTTCCAGAGATTACCCGGAACAAACAGACAGACAGACAGACAGACAAAAATTTTTTTAACTACATTTTTGGCATATGTATCGTGTATATATACATATGCATTGATTAAAAAGCTGTTATTTTAATATTACAAACAGACACTCTAATTTTATTTATTTGTATAGATTTATGCAGTATTTTCTTTGATATTAATTCACATTCTTTCTTTGATAGCACCACAAAAAAAACTAAACTATTTTTAAATGCTCCATCACATTCGAAGTACACAAATATATATTTGTTGCCATACTGACAACAAACGTTCGGCGTTTTCCAAGTGGACTAGCCCTGAGAGGAAAGGACGAAATGAACTTTGGGTTCACAGGTAACTACGAAATAAAATTCAGTGTTATTTTTGTGCAAGATAAACACTTTCTGTATGACCTTGTATCAAATTATATTGATAAAAGGAGCTGCATTACAAGAAATAATGTACCAACAAAACATTACGACAAAGTATTATTAAATCTGGTGCAATGGCTAACTTTTTATTCTATTAATTTGTTTAATTAAACTATATAATAGACTAGCTTTTGCACGCGGCTTCGCTCACGGAGACTTTTTATCTCCTGATTTACGACCTTAAAGGTGGAATTTCAAAAATTCCTTTCTTAGTGCTCACTTACGTTATATAAAGAACCTACATGCAAAATTTAAGGATTCTAGGTTCAGCGGTTTGGGCTGTGCCTTGATCTCTGGGTATGTCAGTCAGTCACATTCCTCTTTTATACATTTAATAATAATATAGATTAATTGGATTAGAAACATTAAGATTGTAATATATCTTACTAAAACAGTATAAGCTTATCAGTAATGTAATTTTCCATTCCACATAAACAATTGAAATTAGTCTCTGTGTATAATAGTACTGGATTCACTCAGTGATTTGATATTATGTTTCGGCAGTTAACAAAAAGCATTTCCCTTTAGGCATTTCATGATGATTATAGGATGGATAACCACTCACATTAATGTTATTTTTAAATGCTTAATGCAATAGAGGAATGGCACTTTGAAGAACAGAAATAAATGTGTGAACTGTAAGATTGGAAATATTACATATCTATGGAAACTAAATATTAATATTGTTATTGTGTTTATTTGAGTGTGTTTCTATTAATAAGTTATCACTTTTTCTGAAAGTTTTATAATTATTAGTTACTTGTTCCATAGTTTACATATATAACTTGGTTAGTTAAATAATTTTATTTCTTCTAATTTCATCATTTTAGCCGTTCTCATTCTGAACCAAAATAAATTCCAAGTTCTATTTATCGGAATAATATTTAAAGGAAATTGATTAATTAAATTTAAAGGGTAGTTAGGGAAATATCATTTTATTATCCATTGTGATGAAGAGGAACTGTTTATCCGAGATATATAACATTAAGGTCTATGTTAAATGTAGGATGTTTTGATGATAGAAAAGGTTTTGAATAATAATACTTATATTAATTACTAGCTGAACCCCGCAGTGTTACCCGCGGTTATTGTTGTACCGCGAGTAACGCCGCGGGACAAAGTTAGTCTAAAAAAGTAGCCTAAGTTACTCCCCGGGTCATCAGCTACCTGCCAGTGAAAGTCCCGTCAAAATCCGTCCAGCCGTTCCAGAGATTACCCGGAACAAACAGACAGACAGACAGACAGATAGACAGACAGACAGACAGACAGACAGACAGACAAAAATTTTTTTAACTACATTTTTGGTATATGTATCGTGTATACATACATATGCATTAAGTAAAAAGCGGTTATTTTAATATTACAAACAGACACTCCAATTTTATTTATTTGTATAGATAATTTAGCAGTGGACTGCGATAATTGTTGATAATGAATGAATGAAAGAAATAGCCTTTTATTCTGAACTCTCAGAAAAAATTACATGAGAATATTTTAATGTTTTGTTATAGAATATCTCACAGTTCAGTGTGCGTCTTGACAAATTCCTCCTCTAACATTTTCCACTATGTTCTGTCCAGTGCCACTGTTTTTGTTGATAATATAGTTAATAGTGGTTACTTCGGGTGATAAGGCTGCCCATTGTACCTCTTCGCTTTAAGTTACTTTTGTAAGTAGTCTGGTGTACAATAAAACTATTATTATTATTAATTAATAGGACATGTAATATCTTACCGTAGCAGTTTTATCAGGCCATCTGTCTAAATTCTCCCATACAAAATCATTGATTGTATAATTAGTCACAGGGAGGTCCTTATACACAGACTTCACAATATTAGGTTCATGTTTTCTGGTACTATTTTGTCTGAGTGCTACCGATATGAATCTTCTTTTCTGTTTGTTCAAAATATTTAGCATATTCCTGTTCAATGTGCTGGCCATTTCTGCAGTTTTGTATATCACTGCAAGTATTATTAAATTTAAATAACATAGAATAGAAATGATTATGCTGAAAATATTATAAACATGGCCTAATTTAATTAAAAAAAAACACGATGAGAAAGTGATCAGGAGATAATAGATACTTTATAATCTCATCAGTTATGGGTTTTAAAGTTTAAGCAGTCTAGTGACTACCTGCTACGCTTTGACTTACAAAAAACTACATTCTAAACTTCTACATCGAGACGAAGAACTAGTTTCACACTTATTTATGACATTTTAAGTATTATACTGAATACTTATATTTATTATAAAAGCAAATTCAATGTGATGTTTGATGGTGTGTAGTTAAATTTTACATTAACCATAAACTCAGTTTTACGACTTCTTATTGGTACATACCTCAAGTTTCGACGACACAACTTCCCACCTCGACTCACAAAGCGGCACTGCTGTGGCTGACTGACTGTGTGGCACTGTTTACTAAAATATCTAAAATGATCTGATATCAAAAACCGGTCACATTTATCTTTCAATATTAGTTCAACCGCAAGTCTTTTGTTTGTATTACATTAAATGATTGCAATTTGTTATGTTGTGTTAAAGGTACCTTGGACTTTGACACAGAAAATGTCAAAAGGGAATAACTCTGTTGCTCTGTTGTCGCTTTTGTCTTCTAATTGGACTTCTGATTGGTTGGTGTATTTCCCGCCAAATCAGTATTGGTATGTGCGTCCACCAATCAGCGTGAGACAGACAGACACTACCCAAACTCAGTCCCTCTCTTTCTACTTCGATCATGCTTTCCGCCCGTTCGGCTGCCCCTCAAGTATATAATTATGCTCACTCTCACCCTGTTTTCCAATTACAGCACTAGAGCGCATTATGCGGCATAATGCTTAACTTTGAATGATTCAACTACAGCAACGCTTCGCACAATCGAGCACTCTCAAAAGTAGTGTTTTTGCGTGATGCGTGCAATCGATACCAACTGTGACAAAAATTAACAAGTGTTTTTTCTTTAAGGTGGCATTGATCAAAATGTTTTATTTATATATTATCGTTAGTAATATTATTTATTGTTGAAAAAATTTTTAAAGCTTTCGTTTCGTTGCAGTTTTTTCGAAATAATCAAAGTTAATTCAAACTGTGTTAAAAAAATAAATATAAGTATGGATGAAGGTAGAACTCATTTAAAAAAATTACTCAAATCAAACAAATGTTAATGTAATTATCAAAATCCAAATTACTTAAAATAACCGTAAATAGTTTTCAACCAATTTTTATGTATACCACTTTGCTTACAAATTAATGAGGTTATTGCTAACTCTGAATATTTTTTTTTTTCAACACTGAACTTAGCGCACTCTGCTGGTGCATTTGAAAACTAATTCACGTTCCAATTAAGCTTCAGCATAATTCAGCATTGTGCGCCAATGAGTCGCACTATGCTTTGTAATTGGAAAACAGGGTAAGTATGCATGTTGGTTTTTTTCGAAAGACGGTCCATTTCATCTCATCCATATTTTTTTCTATTTTTTATCAATAATTTCTTAACGATGAAGACTTAAAACTTATGATTTGAAGACTTTAAACGCGTCTTGACATTAGCAGAAATAGCTGATACGAGTGATCCGGCTGGTTGCCACTTCATCAAAAGAAGATGTACATGTTTTGTTGTTCGTACTTCATAGCTTTTATTTTAGGGCGATAGTCCACGGCGACTTTCAGTCGACGCGCTTCAGTCGTATTTGCAACAGAAGCGATGCCAAAGCGCTACCAACGAGCTAGCTACAGTATCGCTGCATCGCGACTAATCGATGCAAAGATTGCAAAGCGTGCGCGACGGTGGCGTTTGCAGCGCGACAGCATCGCGACTGAATCGTGGTTATGTGGGCGAGAGCAAACAGCTTGCAACCGCATTACAATGTATTGATGCGAACGCGCGACAGCCTCACTGCCGTGTCGCTGTGGGCAAGAGCCCTTACTTTTAATGTTTGCAATATATCTTTGCGCCGAAATTGTTTAAAAAATGGCGGTAGTAGTAGTAGTATTTGCATATAAGTAATTATAGGCGACCAACTAATTCAACGTTATAGCCGCTGGAACCGTTAATCCATATTAATATAGGTACTTAATGAATTAGAAGTTGCTCCATCTGTCTGTCAATTCTGCTTTCACGGCTAAACCACAGCATTAATTTTAACGAAATTTGGCATGGAGATACTTTGACCCTTGAGGAAAGACATAGGTTACTATTTAACGCGATAACCTTCATACACGCGAGTGGAACCACGCGTAAAAGCTAGTCAATAATTAAACGGCTTGAAGCAGTGCCGGATTTATATTTTTTATGAGTGTAGGCCACTTTATTTCCGCCGCCTCATGTACATATTTTTCTAAAATAATAGTTTTCCCATTTTAGTAAAGAAGGCCTTAAAATTAAACAAACGAATGAATTAGTCATTATGAAAGACCGTAAAAAGGAAACAATTTATACAATTTTTTACGGGATTTTTTAATAGCAAAATCATCTATAATATCATCATAGTTTATGGAGTCCATTATCTCTGTTTCTATGTAGAGCAGAGCTAGAGAATTCATTTTTTCTTAAGACAATGAAGACCTTTGATAGTTTTTCACGCGTTTTAAGCAGGAAAAACTCCTTTCTACAGAACAATTTGCAGTCCATTTTCTTACTACGACTGCTAGATTTTCCTTACTACTACTAGTCCTCGAGTTCACTTGAGCAATACGTAAACTGTCGCTGCTGTTTTCACTTTTAAAAAAAGCTTCTATTTTCTGGTCTTCTGAAGTGCATGTTCTTGTTCATCTTTTTCTATTTTGGCCTTTTTCCTGTAGTCAGCACCACTAAGTCTCTTCCTTCTATCACTCATTTTTCGACAGTTTGAGAAAGCTATATGTTTTAGTTTTAAATCTGTAAAAATAACACAATCTATACTAATATATATAAAGCTGAAGAGTTTTTATGTTTGTTTGTTTGAACGCGTTAATCTCAGGAAGTACTGGTCTGATTTGAAAATTTTTTTCACTGTTAGAAAGTCCATTTATTGTGGAAGGCTATTGGATATATATCATCACGCTCATCCCTACAGGAGCAGAGCACCAAAGGAGAATGTTACAAAAACGGTGGAAAATTATCACGCTACGGGCAATAGGAGACGCAAACGAGGTTGCGTGGGTCGGCTAGTCTATACTAATATATAAAGCTGAAGAGTTTGTTTGTTTGTTTGTTTGAACACGCTAATCTCAGGAACCGCTGGTCCGATTTGAAAAATTCTTTCACTGTTAGATAGCCCATTTATCGACGAAGGCTATAGGCTACATATCATCACGCTAAGACCAATAGGAGCGGAGCACCAATGAAAAATGTTTCAAAAACGGGAAAAATTATCACGCTACGGGCAATAAGAGACGTAAACGAGGTTGCGTGGGTCGGCTAGTAGTCTATATAAATGCCATCACGATCTCCGGCGTCTGAGTCGTCTGCGGTACCTGGCCCGTTGGCGGGCCTGGCGGACAGGGAGAGTTCTAAACCTCTCCCGGTCCCACTCCGCCGTCTCCTTCGCAAGCATAACTTGCTCGCAGAAAGAGACGGCAGAGTTCCACGCGCTCTCGCTCCGCAACATGGCCGCAATCATGTTACCGAGCGAGAGAACCCCCACTCCGATGGCCGTCACGAGATCACGCCTCGGCTCGTCCCACGCCGGACATTGTGTCAGCGTGTGGAGCGCCGTGTCCACGGTCTGGCCATCGCAGTGGTGGCACTCAGACGTTGGCTCTTTGCGGATCAGACACAGGTGATCTCCGAAACATCCTTTTCCAGTGATCAGCGTCAGCCGGTATGAGAGGCTCCCGTGATGCCTCTCGAGCCAATCCTCCATAACGGGTCTTACCGCCGCAATAACGGCGTGCCCAGCGCTCGGTTGCCCAAGTCGCTCCTTTAGTTACCGCGCCTAGAACATCCAGGTCAATCAGTCTTCAATTTTCTGAGCTACTTATTTCTTTGGTTTGGCTGGCCAAAGTCATTAAAGTGAAAGATACTTTAACGGTGTAAATTGCGGTTTACATAAAGTGTAATACATACGGAAATACATAATAAGTATTTTAACATTTTCGCGAAGTTACCGCAACCACGGAAGCTGTACCTAAAGCACAAAAGCAACCGAAACGTCGGAATCAAAATAATATAAAAATGTAGAAATACATACCTAAATAAACCACCAATGTGAAAATATCTTTCATTTTAATGAGGGACAAATTTCATCTTCATTTAATTAAGGGAGTGTTAATGACAAAATATATTAGAGTTAGCACACTACTGTGTAGTAGCACTTACCTATGTCAATGAAACTGAAGCTTATCAACAAAGTATATTGAGAATCACAGTGATTTTTTATTCAGTAGTCGTTACGTATTTTGTTTAGGTAAGTAATGTAAGTATTCAAAGACAAGACGATGACAGTGTTACGTGCGTATGCGCAGACGGCTCGGAGTGTGCTGGCAAGAAGCAGGGGCTGTTACGTTGCCACTGCCGCCCGCCCGCCTCGCTGCTCTCATCTATCGACTATCATTCACGCGATAATATAGGTTTCGATAGGAATGACTTTCTATATATTTTTTTAAGTATAAAATACCATGAAAATACCATTGAATGTGTTTAACTTTTATCCTCTGAAATCAAGTAACTCTCCTCTGAAATCTGCCGCCCCTAGGACGCTGCCGCCCCTAGGCCGCGGCCTATACGGCCTATTTATAAATCCAGGACTGGCTTGAAGCGCGTTACACATAGTGAAGATACTTATAATATAATCTTATCTTCCGACATATCGCTAACCATACATTTCAATGGATCACCACACGCAATGAATATAACATCCCCATTGTTTGAGAATTATCAAACCCTGGATTACTCCAGGCATCCTCAGATGTATGAGAAATAGGGATGACATGTATAAAAAAAAGAAAAATCACCCCGAAAATGATATCCTCAAAGCTACCTTCAAGAGATATCGCAATTACTGTAACGCTATTATTAAGTCCTTAAAAAGACAACACGAGAAAGAGGAATTGAATAAGGTTAAAGCTTACAATATCCTATCTAGCAAACAATATGGATTTAGAAAAAAAATATACACAAATGACGCAGTTCATGATCTCACTGATTATGTGGTGAGGGCATTGGATGGCGGCAAGAGATGCTTGGCAATATTTCTTGATTTGGCTAAGGCCTTTGACACGGTCTCGATCCCCAGGTTGATCCTTGGGCTGGAGGCGATCGGACTCAGGGATAAACAGCTCCAGCTGTTTCGCAGTTACTTGACCAGCCGTACCCAGTGTGTCAAAATTGGTGATCACGTCAGCAGTCATCTACCTGTGGAGTTTGGTGTTCCTCAAGGTAGCATACTTGGTCCTACACCCTTTTTAGTCTACATAAACGGACTTTGCAATCTAGTTCTAGTGGACGGTAAATTATTGGCCTTCGCAGATGACACAACGCTTGTTTTTACAGCCCACTCTTGGGAACGAGTGTTTGAAGCTGCACAGAAGAGATTTGACAGAGTAACTAAATGGTTATCTGACAATTCACTATCTCTCAATGTCGATAAAACTAAATATCTGTTATTTAATATCAAAACCCAGAAACAGATTGATAATAATAATTTTAATATCACAGTCCATAAATCATTACACACAGTCCAATCTCTTATAGCTTACTGTATTTCTTCCTGGGGTGGCGCTAAGGGTTATATGATACAATTAGAACGGGCACAGAGAGCTATCCTTAAGGTTTCCAGTTTTCCTACCAAAGAACTATATGAACACTTCGGAGTCTTAAAAGTGCGACAAGTGTTCATTCTCCAAACCATTCTTAGACAACATACTTTACAGGTGATGGTGAATGTTCTTCTACAACATTCCGAGGTCAACCAATACGTAGATTTAGGCTATCCCTAAACAAGATTCGCAAGACCTGTTTCAGTCAAAAGTTATTTTGCTTTCTCGGACGCTTTTTATATAACATAGCAAACAAGGTGTTGAATTTTGTCAACAAGAATAAATATTACTGTAAGAAGGTTTTTTTTTTGTTATGGGACTAATCCCGCCCACATTCCCACCACTGTAACTCCTGTACACCAGGATCAACAGCAGTGACCCACGAACACACCGAGTTATGACACTCGGGAAGTCCCAGGAAGAAAATTAACTGTCTTGGAACCCGCAACGAAGTTAATCAAAAGAAAAACAGGAGGAGTTGGAAATGATAAATCCACTTCCCTCCTTAGCAAAGCGGGAGACAAAATGAAGTCAAAATAGGCAGACACCTTTTTCAAACCGGGAAGCACCACGGATAAAGTATTAGGGGTCCTAAGTGAGCTGTATTTGATTACTATAGTATGTATGGCAGAATCGCCTAAACGCACGGAAATTCACCGCAGTTGACACAAGATCCTCATAGTATACCGCCCCAGATGTCATTTGTAAACTATTTAGCATTGTGTTACGTTCATTGTACCAAAGACTACACTCCCAGAGTACATGATGAGCCGATTGTTCACAGCTAATATCAGGTGTTGAGCATTGACACAATGGTGAATCGACTAATTTAAATGAGTGTAGTTTGCTCTTAAAGTTACCGTGGCCTGTAAGAAATTGAGCGACACAGTGATCTACCTCGAGCCATGTCCTCGACAACCGTTCGCGAACAGATGGAAAGAACTGGTAGAGGTGGCGCCCCTTAGATGATTCGTCCCATCGTTGTTGCCATTCATCCATTAGATCGTTATAGACATTGGACTGCTGTTGAAACAATCTTATGATTTTATCGCGGTCTCGTACGCCCAAAAAATCGCATTCCATGTTTTGTAATGTGGAATAGTACATGGCTGCACGTCTTTGCACCTCGAGATCGACCGGAAGGACACCCGCCAACACCGGTAAAGCCTCAGTACTAACCGTCCTATATGCTTTGCACAAGAAGATCAATGCAAGTCGTTGTCCTTGTAACAGTTTCCGACGGACAGCACCTACAGTCGCTCTATCGGCCCACACGGGAGCACCATAGCAAATAGAACCCAAATAAGTAGCTCCATATATAATCTTTAATGTATTAAACGAAAGACCCCATGTGGCAGTTGATATCCTCGTCAGAGCAAAGAAACTTTTTTTAGACTTTTCGTTAACTGTTCTAATATGTTCGATAAATGAAAAATTTCTTTCTAAAACTAATCCCAAATAACAAACCGAGGTTTTATTTTTTATACTAACATTTTGAATTGTAAGAAGGTTGTCACCGACTGGCTTCTTACACTTAGCTATGACGAAACTGAGAATTTGCTTCATCCATTAAAATAAACTTACACCCTCCCCCGCCCACGCACACACACACTACACACACACACACTCACACACACAAACACACACATACTCACACACATATACACACACACTTTTTAATTTAATTCGATAAGGTTTAGATTTTATCTAAGAAGGTTCGATTTGATTAAGGTTGGTTTCATGTGAATTATTTCATTGAATTACTAGCCTATCATAAAAAAAAAGAAATTGTATGGTGATTGTTGTATTTTGGTATTATCTTTCTTTTTTTAATTAACTTGATTATTATTTTTATATTTATTTCATACTAACGATATCTCTTCAGCATATATACCATATATACCTAGAGGGGCAGCGGAAGGGGCGGAAAGCGTGATAGGAGTAGAGAGAGAGAGGCTGAGTTTGGGTAGTGTCTGTCTCTCTCACGCAAGCTTCTTTTATCTTAGTCTTATATCATAAGGTGTATCTGCTCTAAGCGATATCTTAAGATATTGAAATCTAAATTAACTTAATCGGCGAAATTTATCTGAAGATAAAGAACTGAATGTAATTTTTTATACTACTTACCTATTTAAGTGGAATTCTTATTAGGTGATTGTGATTAAGCCCGTTACGCGAAATTGATGTATCTAAGAGCGCTCACCCACGGAGACTTTATGAAGCGATGCTGTCCCGCGTATCGTAAACGCGCGACAGCATCGCTACTAACGCGCTTCAGTCGCATTTGCAACGCGCTACTAACGCACTACAGCATCGCGACTATATTGATGCTTGCGCGACCGTGTCGGACGACATCGGGGGAAGAATGGAGGGAGGGTGGCGTTTGTAGCGCGACTGAATCGTGGTTATGTGGGCGAGGGCACACAGCTTGCGACCGCATCGCGACTGTATTATATGCAAACGCGCGACAGCCTCGCTGCTGCAAAAAGTCGCCGTGAGCGAGCGCCCTAAGATGCATGAGCCTGGCCAGACTCAGCAGATAAGCAAATTATAAATTTAAAAAATTACACTGAATATTGACTTACTACATAGCACTGTTTCGTTTACTTACACTAAAACAGATTGTTTTTTTCTTTTATAGTAAGTCGCTTCTCAGTAAGTATTCTATCTCACATTTGTGTTTTTCTGCTTTTTTTGTATTCGATAATTAAATTATGAAGTTCATTAAATTAACCCTTGGGTTTCTAAAGTATAGGGTAAATTTACTTTCAGAGAGATCATGATTAATATTAAATTCACCTCTTTGTTTTTTGGTTCTACTCTTTCTACAGTGCCGTCGCCTATTTGATGCTTTTTAGCGGACACTTTTCTATCCTAGAGATTGTACTCCTTACCTCTATACTCCATGGATGCGAGGAGGCAGGCGAAGTTAAAATTCGAAAAGAGCACGTTAAAATATAAATCACCAATTTTCAAAACTCCCGGAAAATTTTCCAGGTCCTTTTTGAGCACCAAATGACTGGACTAAAGGTTCGTACTATACTGGGATAGGTATATCGGCCAGCCCAGCTGATCAGCCTTCGTACCGTAGTCTTATTACCAGGGAGAGATCAGAGAAGTGATAGGTTACTATTCAAGCCGGCCCAGCTGTTAACCTTCGAAGTTAATAGTGAAAACTCGGAGGAGGTTACGCTTATCTATTTGACAAAATGCACTTTATAATAAATAAACGTATTTGGCAGACAACCGGCGACCGTATAGTCATCGGTTGTCTGCCAAATTCGTATATTTCTCGAGAGCTTGAATTTACCAGTTAGCAGTTCTCCTATTACCCGTAGAATGATAATTATGTTAAAATTACACGACATCTTTATAGGGCCTATATTCCCGAGATAAACAATTTTGCTTTTGGACAGGATTTTTTGGCACTCTTATATTATACAACATTACGATGACGACAATCAGATTTTTACAGTCACAAAGATTTTCTTTTATGGTATAAGTGGCAAACGAGCAGACGTATCACCTGATGGTAAGCGATTACCTACCTACCCTACCTGGGTGTCTACCCGCAATATCAGAGGCGTCACAAGGCCTTTGGGGGATGGGGAAAGGGATGTAGAGGGGTTGGGGTATGGGCCTCCGATATCCTTGTGGGTAACTCATTGACACATACAAACTTACACATTTATTTAATGACACAAAACAAATCTATTATTATTTATAAAAACACTTATATCTAAATATTATCTTACATAACTAATAACCAAAACTATTTATATGGCTCTCCCACGGTTCGACTCATTTCATCCTCATCCTCATCCGTATTGCAAAAATATTTGACTAATTTTAAACAAATGGAGTATCGTACCAGATTTGTTTTGGATACTTTGTGCAATGCTATCAAAGCTCTGATCTTCTCTATATCTTTTCAGAAGGAAATAAATAAAGACAAGTCAAATCATATAATATTTAATATCAGACAACTAAATTAATACAGTTATACAAACCTAATTCAGACCTTAATATTGGCTGCTAAATATAATCAGTTGTCATACTAAGAAAAAAAAACAATTACAAGGTACCATAGATAAATATATATTCTACTTAAGAACAGTACATTCTTTTAAAATATTCCTAAGACAAACTTGAATATATCTAAAACTTAAGTATGAAAAACAACAGCATTTAATGATAAATATTTCAAAAGGAGAGAAAACTAAACCGAATAACAAAAATAAGTATTATATTAAAGTAAGTCTTTACTAATAAGAAGGGGTTCATCCAATTAATTTCAAAGGCAATGTTCTCCTGTAATAAATGCTAATATAACACACATTCTGTTATATGTCGTAGGGAACCTATATCTTAGTTGATGTAGTGTTTTTATTAGACGAACGTTTTTATAAAAAAAAAGAGTAAGGGATCATTCGTGTTATTCCAAATGTAAATAATATGACTTTTGATCTAAGATGTAAATATACCAACCGATATTATGAAGTTGTTACTATTGTTCTAAAACAGAATTCTTGGTTTTGAAACATGAATTACTTTACACAAAAGTATGCCGTTCCATAACGACCGACTAGTATAACTTGATCCCTGAGAATATGCACTGCATACGTATTTATCTCCAGGAATTGTGTGGAAGCATTTTTTCTATTTTAAATTGAAACTAACCTAGAAACCGCTAAATGCTGTAGTTTAATGATGCTTATACATATTATTTATTAAAATATCCTAAAGCGTAAGTCTGCAAGCACATTTGGTTATAGTATTAATTTGAAATTGAACACAATATGCGTTAATTGGGACTAGTAGCTATATTAATATTTGGCAATTATATAGAAAAAAACAACGAACAACGTCAGAGGCATTTAAATGATTGGCAATAACCCATATTCATGAATAGGCTAAGCTATACGTTAAGACCTAGGCTTCCAATTAGTCAAAATGAACATCGATCAAGCTCCGCTCCAACCAACCAGCCCCTTCGCTAAGATGTGTTTCACTTCTCTATACTCTATTATTATTGGCTACTATTCTGTTTTAACCAAGTGATTTAGAGTAGAGATGACGACATTAACTGTAATAACGTTTGTAGAATGTTAACTTGCAGGTTCTAATAAATTATTTTTTCGTACGAAACCTTGGAACTCGATTGGTCAGAGTGCGAGACTTGCGCGATGCGTCATTATTTTCTTAACGCGAATGGAGAATATGTTGAAAAATAATCAATTTTGTACAGAACATGGTTATAGTACAGATTAGAACTTTGTGAGATAAGTAATAAAGGTTTTAATTGAGGACTGATTCAAGTGTGGATGACATTATCTTCACATAAATTGCAATCATAAACATATTGAAATAATTTCTTTACATAGTCTTTTGTCAAACTACTACTTTTTTTTGCATGTTCCTAATAATTAATACAGACACTCATACTTGCTCACACATTCCTTATTGTAAATAGATACAGATCGTCTAAACATATAATAATAGAGACTTACTACATTTTTTCAGAACGCTTCATTATCTATATCAATTTAAACATTAACCTTTTTAAAAATATAACCGACTTCAATCCGTTTACATTGTTACAAATTGTATTATTCTTATTTATAATCTGTAGTCGACTTTTCTTTAGTTTTACTACCAGCCGTGGAATTCTTTCTTCAAATTATATTGCGACTATCGATCTAATTTGAAGTAGAAATTCTACGGCTCATAGTGAAGATTAAAAAAGACGACAAAAATTTCAACAACAGGAAAGTTCGGGCTCTTTGAATAACGGACGTCTGGAAATACAAGTAGAAAAACTCTTTTTGAAGTCATACAAATATACAATTATATTGCACATGTCTTTACTTATCAGAATTACGAAATATGGAACATAAAAGAGTATATTGGCATTATATTATGGTATATTGACACATTCACGCACACATATCCAGTCTTTTACCATTAAACATTAAATTTCTAGTATTTTTTAGACAAATTTTAATTACATTGATTTTAAATTATTGACTTTTTCTTGTTTGTGGAACTGGAATAAGGTTTGGGTTCTTGCAAACACGGATTGATGTTCTACATACATTCGGATTTGCTTTATATACAAAATATGACTCTGTCCCCATTTTTATCCTAGATGGCACGTAGTCACATGCCTACAATGCCACATTTATATGAATTTATTTTTACTTAAATAGAAATGATACTTTTTATTTGGCTTTGAGGAGCATGAATTATTTTAGGTATTATCATTCTTCTTTTGATGAAATGGCAACCAGGCGGATCGGCTATTTCTGCCAATGTCAAGTATTTACAGTCTTCAAATCTTAAGTCTTTGAGTTAACGGGTGCTCTTATCTCGCACTAACAAATACTATACACCAATAGTTAGCAGCCTTGTTACAAGTAGCGCCATGTGGTGAAATAGCAACCTCACAAATGGCTGCTTCAAGTTCAAGCTTCGTCGTGATGAAATTAATGATAAAAAATATAAAAATGTGGACGAGATGAAATAGGGACCATCTTTCGAAAAAACAAAAAACCATCCGATTACGTATTATTTTAAACACATGAAGTGTTAAACATTATTTTTGATAAGTTATAACGCCTGAGAAAAGTAAGATCTCCATTTAAAGCTTATCAGAGTATCAAGAAAATGTCAATAATTTAAAATCACCTATCTACTTCATAACATTTGCATTGGCTATACTCAACACATACAATTAATTGTTCGATAGACATATTTAGGTTCCATAACATGTATATAATGAAACACATAAGAAAAATATAATCTTTGCAAAGCTATTAGCCCACTACGTCCTTGTGTTACAAAGAGGTTATTCTCAGTAATTATGAAGGCGTAGAACGAGAACACAATACAAGTTATACAACTATAGTAGGAAGTAACTTGATGTTCGGTGTCTATTCATACTTGTTTGAATACTCCGCTGAAAAAGAAAATGAAAAATTATTACAACACGTGTTATTAACTAATTTCAACCTTCGAATTCATTTTACCCTCAGGGTTGCGAGGTTTGATGCCAGTGGCTCTGTGGAAAAACTGATATTCAGGACAAAACGGTTGAACGAGTAGCCAACCCCAAAGAATCTTGGGAATAATAATTGCTAGGAAGATGTGTTATTACCTAATTATTTTACTAAAACAAAATCCATAAGTGTTGAATTATTTTTTTTATGGAATAAGGGGCAAACGAGCAGACGTATCACCTGATGGTAAGCGGTTACCGCCGCCCATGGACACCTGCAACACCAGACGCGTCACTAGTGCGTTGCCGGCCTTTGAAGAATCCGGAGAGGCATGGGTTTAGGTATGGTCCTCCGGTATCCTCACTCAATCGGTGTAACACAGCGCAAGCGCTGTTTCACCGGTTTTCTGTGAGGCCATGGTATCACTCCGGTCGAGCCAGCTCATGCTGAAGCGTGGCTCTCTCACGTAGAAATATTAATTACCCATCTACGACGAAGCCTAAAGAAAGGGTGTTTGAAAGTATGTTCAACCGTAGCACCTAAACTATTTTAATGAATGAGTTGTCAATATATTTATAAATACCTATATCCGGGTAATATAAGCTATGTAAATTTTATCAAAAGTTATTTTGATTTTTTTGTTCTTATAATATTTTGATAGTTTCGGATGCCATTCGGCTTCAAAACTACGCAGAGCTTGTACTATGAAAGTTATAGAATACATCTAATTATCTAATATATAAAATTCTCGTGTCGCGGTGTTTGTTACCAATCTCCTCCAAAACAGCTGAAACTTTGTGTACATATTGGGTCGGTTTGAGAATCGGCCAACATCTATTTTTTCATACCCCTAAATGATAAGGGTGATCTATCCCAAATTTTTTTTATAGCAAAACAACGTTTGCCGGTTCAGATAGTTTTTTGTAAATATATACAAACTACTTAGAAACACCCAAACTCGGCAACAAATATTTGCAGATCATACAAACGTTCGACAATCCGACCTGGGAATTGGTACAGTCGGGTAAACAATACTAAAGACAATGATGTTGTAGTTCACTTGATTAGTCACAGTTAAGTACTAAAAGCGCAAAACAAAAACATGCAAACTGGCATGTGTATCGAAACAAAACGAGTAATTTCAATGTTGTCGAGTAGTTTTGTATTTCTTTCAAATAAAAAGAAAATATTCTAACAAGCTGTACAATGTCCTGTCCATGTCGTTGAAAATAGGTTGAGTAAGTGCATTTATAAAATGACAGGGATTGATTACATGTGATTGATAAATGCAGTCATTATCAAATATCTGTAAGTATATAACATATCTGCTTTAATAAAGCAAAGTATACAGGAATTGTATATCATTTAATATGCTCTATATTGAAGAAAAAGAAAGAAAAATACAAAAATCTCTAACTGTGTGAAAATTCACATTAAATTTGATATATATTGTTGATTTTTTTTAATTTTCATATATTGAGTGTTACGCTCACTATTAAAAGGAAATTACACCTCAAACGCCAAAATCCATTATGCGTTTAGGCTACAGAAATATTTATATACATAAAACTAGCTGTTGCCCGCGGCTTTGCTCGCGTGGAAGTTGATTATATGCATTTAATTAAAACTGTGTAAAAGAATGTATAAGTAATTTATTTATGTTTTAAACGTATTTATTTATTTATTTTTGATCATTATCCCATTTAAAAGAACTTTCATACAAATATTCGACCCATATTTCAACCCCTTTAGGAGCAGAATTCGCATAAATACTGATATAAGTATTCATCTATTTGTAATCAGAAATATAAAAACGAAAGTTGTTAGGCTGCTAAATTAAAAAAATGACGGTTTTCCAAACTAACCAATACATGAAATGCCAATGACTATTTCTCCCCTTAGGGGTAGAATATTCAGAAACCTTTAAAAGGTATCTACTCAATTTTAATCAGTAGCCCAAAAATATAGTTTAATGTTACTAACTTAAAAAATGATGAGCTTCCATACAAACTTTCAATCCCTATTTCACCCCCTTAAGGGTAGAATAACCAAAAACGCTTAAATACGTCTCTATACTTTATTAATCAGTAGCATATAAATAAAGTTTTATGTTTCAAACTTCAAAAATGACGGTATTCCAGACTAATCTATGCACGAAATTTCAACCCCTATTTCACCCTCTTATTAATAAAATATGCAGAAACGCTAAATATATATCGAGTTATTTTTAATCAGTAGCCCAAAATTAAATTTTCATGATACTAATTTAAAAAATGACGAACTTCCATACAAACTTTTAACCCCTATTTCACCCCCTTAGGGGTAGAATACCAAGAAACGCTTAAATACGTACTAACTCATTTTTAGTCCTTAGCTCATGAATAAAGTAACATGATTCTCACTTAAAAAATGACGAAATTACATACAAACTTTCAACCCCTATTTCATCCCGTAGGGGTAGAATATCAAGAAACGCTTAAATACGTATTAACTCATTTTTATTCAGTGGCCCGAACACAAAGTTTTCTGTTTCTAACTTTAAAAATGACGAACTTTCATACAAACTTTCAACCCCTATTTCACCCCTTAGGGGTAGAATATTCAGAAACGCTGAAATACGTATTTACTCATTTTTAATTAGAAGCCCAAAAATAAAATTTCCTGCTTCTAACTTAAAAAATGACGAACTTCCAGACTAACATATACGCGAAATGTCAACCCCTATTTCACCCCTTAGGGGTTGAATATTCAAAAACGCTGAAATACGTGTTTACTCATTTTTAATCAGCAGCCCAAAAGTAAAGTTTCAGGTTTCTAACTTTAAAAATGACGGACTTCCATACAAACTTTCAACCCCTATTTTACCCCCTTAGGGGTAGAAATTCCAAAATTCCTTTCTTAGTGCGTGTCTACTCAATAAAAGGATCCTACTCACCAAATTTCATAGCCCTAACTATCATAGTTTACGCTCGGCGATGATGAATCAGTCAGTCAGTCAGGACTTATTATTTTATAAGTATAGATTAGAAATTGACTCTCCTTTTAGAGCAGATGAGTTGAAAAGGCAGTACCGTAGTGTTTAAGGCGTCTCACGTGCGACCGAGTGATGGTAGATTTGGACATAACAGCGTCAGTCGTCGCATTTTGAGAATGTTCTTAACTAAGAGAAGGTAACACATTTATGTCTTTAAGTTACAGGTGTAGTCATTTACCATTAGGTAATCTGCCCCCACTAGCCAAGTTGCAATCGTTTATCTTTCTGCAATCGTTAACGCCTAAATTCTCGTGTGTCATTGGCTAAAACTTTATCTTAGATTACTTTGTCTAAAATTAGCCAAAGACACACGAGAATTTAGGCGTAGGAACAAATTTTATAAGTTATTACTATCAAGCTAATTTTTCGTGAGTGGCTTCATTTTGATGAGGGGCCCACATTTCACCTTACAAAAATTTTAAATTGTGGTAGCTAACAGGGCTAGCAGGAAAAAAACTTTTAAGCGTAGGACCGGGACAACGTACCACGCAATTTGTAGAATAATATGGCTGTTAAATTATATACTTTATATATAATAATTTGTAAACTTTGTTCCGGGGAGCCCGGACTAAGAGTGATACATACCGTAAATTACTGGAGATTCCCGATATCCTCTTCGAATAGTCTCTTCCCACCTTTCAACATCTTTTCTGTATCATTGCTGTATTTCTTTGAATACTGTTCAAGTCTTATAAGCCACTGTGCCCAATGCTCTCGCAATTTATCAGTAGGAAGGTGGTACACGTCTGCTTTGGAACCATCAGTGTAACCAATGACTAGCAATGCGTCCCTCACGTTTAAATGTTTGTAGTTGAGGTCGTTGCATACAGCGCCGAAGTACGCCGCTAACTGCACTGGATTGTCGTATGTTAAGGCGATTGATTTGCGTGGCTTGTCGGATTTCTTCCATTCGATCAAAGTTGGTTTATCTCTGAAATATGTAAATAGTTGCTGCTGTAAGTACTTGTAAGATTATATACGTACATGTTATACATACATACATTTGTCAAAATATTTTATAACACTTAAGAACTACTACGAATGTATTATATCTAAGTTCGAAGTTTCCGACCCGAACAGAGGGTCGCGAACAGGTTTCTTTTTATTTTATGTTTGTACCTGCCATGCTTAGAGGATTTCTTGTCAACCAAATTTTCGAGATCTATACCTACAGTACTGAACTCCGTGTGTGAGTTCAACTCTTACTTGATCGTGTTTTTAGTTGCACTCACGTGCACTTGAACATATTTCAGTAGGTACATTATAGGTACATTAAAATTGCAAAGGTGCCGATTGCTTGTTTGTAACATTTCTATCCATTGTAGGTTAAAATAAGATGTTATTCAACTCTCGACTATTGAAACAATTGCTTGTAAAATTAAACGAAGAAAGTAAAGCAATCTCGGTGACTTTGTAGAGCTCTTATCGTTCATTTCATTAAACCATTTTATGACTTCACTTTCATTATTTAAAATAAAATAATTCTTTGAAAATAATGTGAAAGTCAGAGACGTAATGCGCCGCTCAAAAAATTTAAAAGTATAGAATTGTGTCTTTTATTTTCTTGGTTGGTATATAAATGATATGGTTTCGTACAATTTAACAAATCTATACTAATATATAAAGCTGAAGAGTTTGTTTGTTTGTTTGTTTGTTTGTTTGAACAAGCTAATCTCAGGAACCGCTGGTCCGATTTGAAAAATTCTTTCGGTGTTGGATAGTCCATTTATCGAGGAAGGCTATAGGGTATCATCACGCTACTACTAATAGGAGCGGAGCAGGAAATGTTCACGCTACGGGCAATATAAGGCTCAAACGAGGTTGCATGGGTCAGCTAGTATACATATAAATTTTTTAAACGAGAATTTTATGTTAGAAAAGTTACGTTGAAGATAGACATTCTTTGACGTAACGATATACGATACGTCTTCAATTCTTAACTCTGATTACGTATAAGGTGACGTTATGTTGCTAAAAGGCACTATCGTCACGTATCTAACATACCGCAATCAATTGTGTTTCTAACTCGGTAAGATTATCCGATAAAAGTAATAAATTCTGAAATGATGTAAACAGCCTACTCCAGTAGTTTAGCATACTCATGATAGGAAACATTTTTATCCAAGTTGCTACCTTCGTCCTGCTAATAATATCCAATTAATATTGTAAATGCGATTTTGTTTAAGGATGTAATGGATGTTTATTGAACTGTATTACTCAACGGTTTTATATTATACTAGCAGACCCACGCAACCTCGTTTGCGTCTCCTATTGCCCGAAGCGTGATAGGGTTCCCCCGTTTTTGAAACTTTTTTCATTGGTGCTCCGCTCCTATTGGTCCTAGCGTGATGATATATAGCCTATAGCTTTCCTCGATAAATGTACTATCTAACGCTGAAATGATATTTCAAATCGGGCCAGCGGATCATGAGATTAGCGCTTTCAAACAAACAAACTCTTCAGTTATATATTAGTACTAGCTGACCCACGCAACGTCGTTTGCGCCTTATATTGCCCGTAGCGTAAAAATTTCCCCCGTTTTTGAAACATTCTTCATTGTTGCTCCGCTCCTATTAGTAGTAGCGTGATGATATATACCCTATAGCCTTCCTCGATAAATGGACTATCCAACACCGAAAGAATTTTTCAAATCGGACCAGCGGTTCCTGAGATTAGCGTGTTCAAACAAACAAACAAACAAACAAACAAACAAACAAACAAACAAACAAACTCTTCAGCTTTATATATTAGTATAGATGGTATAAATGAAACAGTAATATAAGCACACTAGCAGACCCACGCAACCTCGTTTGCGCCTTATATTGCCCGTAACGTGAAAATTTCCCCAGTTTTTGAAACATTCTTCATTGTTGCTCCGCTCCTATTAGTAGTAGCGTGATGATATATACCCTATAGCCTTCCTCGATAAATGGACTATCCAACACCGAAAATAATTTTTCAAACCGGACCAGCGCTTCCTGAGATTAGCGTGTTCAAACAAACAAACAAACTCTTCAGCTTTATATATTATTATAGATAGATATATCCGATTAACACATACTTCTTTTTACCGCAATATCCGACATAGCGGAGAGACTTTCAGCCTGCCTTGATGAATTTTAATAGGCTATCCCACTAAACTTTTAGTTTGTTAAGTTAGGTAACGTAGGTGTAGCTAGCACTACCTACCGTCTTTATAGCAAGTCACGGAATTACCCATTACGCTTAATAGGTTTATCGCTATGAATGATGCGTATTTTCTTCAAGACAATAGGTACATAGTATTGCATCAAACTATTAAGTAAACTAATAACTAAAATCATACAAAACTAGTTAGTATTTTTATTACTTTTTCCACTACTAACACTATAACTTTTAAGTAGCATTTTGGATGGAGTATGGAATGTATATTTATTTTAAACTTTTCGAACTAGACGTACAAAGACGGACTTAATGCCATGAGACATTCTCTACCAGTCCACCGACATCTCGTCAGAACTCAAGCAAGGTTTCTTTGGCTACTTTTACACAGGGTTTTTGTTGCGTAGTAGGACTTTTAAGGTTACGATACTTTCTATTTCCCGACGTTTCTAATGGGTTACACGGGGTTACGACGAGTGGATTTAATCGCTAATTAGTCCTGCCACACGACTAAAACCTAAATTGTGACTAGTGTTCTGTTTGTCACAACCAACATACAGCAGGTCATGGAATTAGAGATTGTGTTTAGGTATGCTTTTATCGCACTAAATGATGTGTTTTTTTTTCAAGATATATAGGCACACAAGGTAGATACAATGTTCCAATTGAATATATTTGGAACGCGTGCGTCACCTAAAGAGATACGAACATTAGAAGTTTTATATTGTTGACGTAATAGACATGAAGATAAATCTATGTTCAAGCGATTTCGAGATTTGGCAAGTGTGGGCAAAAGTGATTGCAATATCAATCAACAGTTATTCAGTTTGTATTGTTATCTCTGATGGATAAAGCATGTTACTTTTGATTGCAAGCAATTTTTTTTATTTCTTTCAAATCTTGGATTTCCTCTATTATATATGGATGTATTACACATTTAAATGTTTCTCTTGAATCACTATCTATTGCTGAAACTACATTAAAATCCTTTGAGTAGTTTAAAAGATCTAAAATAGCGTAGAAAATAAATCACAGTTATTATTATTACAAATAGTCAGACAGTAGGTATTTCAGAGCGAAAACTTCAATTCTAAAAAAGCAGCCAAGCGCGAGTCAGACGCGCCCATGAAGGGTTCCGTAGCAGCAAGTAACATAATAGTGTTTTTTTTTTCTATTTCAGTTGATTGAATAAAAGGTAAATTGTGGTTTACGATTTACGAGGAGATTTAGGAGGACACACTTTACCAATTTGAAGTGGTATAAATATATAATAGGAAGTGTATCTCGCGCAAACTATTCAGGTTAAAAAAAAAAACTACATCGGAACAGCATGTGGAATCAAACGGCGGGGAAAGGAGTCAATAGCCGCGGTTATATCTCCTGCAAAGAGGCAGGGTTCACTATACAGGTTAACACAGTTCCAGTACCTATATTTAACATGTACTATAGTGTTTGTATTTACTCGACAAAGCGATACGATAGAAGAAATAGAGGTTACTTACCCTACTTTTTGATCTGTATCTGTAAGTAATGTTTATTTGTAATATACCTACCCTGCGCAAACTTTAATTATATTGGAACGAAGATCCTTATCGCGCGTTGTGAAGTGGGGCTAGACGGAAAAAAATCTTACGAAAAGTTGTCACGACACTTTTTGCTACAGTAAGCGATTGTAAGCCGTGCGGCGTGCGCATGTTTCTCTGTCTCTCTCTCTCTCTCTTACAGAAAGCAAGCCAGACATTTTCATTTCTATTTCGCATTGAACAGTGTGGTGTCGCGACGATTATTTTTGTTGAGTATATACAGGTTTTTTGTACATAATAAATAATAAAAATAATGAATCCTGACAGTGAACTTCGTTCCATCCTGGTGTCCCTTGACACCTCTCTAGTTTTTCATTATTGTAGGTATTCCGTAAGATAGGTCAGAATCCGTTAAAACGATCAAAATTGTTGAATCAGGCTATTTTTTTTCTGTATTTCGAAGAACAAGATAGCATATTATTTTAAGATTATGTAAAACCTCAGATCTGCAATTGAAAGTAGGTGTACTTTATTACAGACTTATCTTGAGAGGGAATTTGAGATTGCGCCAAATCTCACTGACCTTCAGATTTCCTTGACATTATAAATTTAGGTATTATGTAGAATACCAAGTGTCATTGACATTTATATCGGCAAAATATTTCAAAGCTGATAAGAGCGATAAGCAGATGACGCTTTATAGAATTTGTCCATAACGTAAAAATATAGTACTACAGTGCTTTAGAATCGTAGATAGGGAGGGAAAACAAGCCAAACCTAGTGTAATAGATATATTTATATCAGTTGTTCTAGTACCCACAACACAAGCTCTGCTTAGCCTGGGACTAGACGGCGTTGTTCGATAGATGTCCGAAATATTTATTTATTATTATTACTTATTTATGAAATGTTAAGTAGGTATCGATCTTTTTGTGTTTGAATGTAAAGATACTAATTTGACTTTATGGTCATTTACCTCCTTGTAATAGTGCAAACAAGTGCCACGAAAACAGACGATTAATATTACACTACACATATTAGTAAGTTACTATCAAAGTTTTTTCTAAGCTTAAATATAACAAAAACTATGATAAACAGAAGATTCTAGGTACTCCAATTTTTCACCTTCACCTATTTGTGTAACAGTAATAAACCGAAGATTTAAAAGATTGGACCAGCAAATTCCAGGTCTATCTACCAGTGCGATTTGAAATAAATCTTCTAGCATTAGATTACGAGATTACGTTGTTTTATGTAAAACCGCCTTTCTAAGGGCTCTCACACATAACTGCGATGCGATGCAGTGAAGTTCTTTGCGGTGCATTCGCGCGAGCTCGCAGATATTTGCGATGCGTTGCGAATTCGCAGTTACGTGTGAGAGCCCTAAGGAGAGGCTAATGTCCAGCCTTGGGCTGTTAAAGATTGTCGATGATGTTGCGACTGTACGGCTGTAAAACTCATAAAAGTTCGTAAAATTTTACTTTCCTGGATTAGGCAATATCTCATTACAGGTTTAAAAGGTCAATTAATAATGTTTAAGTAGAAATATAGTCGTAGATAGCGGATGTTTGACCTCAGTTTAGCGATAATGAACAGAGGACAGAGACACGTGCAAGGCGATCAAGGAGCGAAGTAAAAGTAAATATTAGACAAGGATTTATAATTTTAAAATACTTTTATTTTATAATCTGAAGGCAAACAAATTTTGTACGCCTCGATGGCACAATGGTAGCGTATACGACTGCTGTACTGAGGTCTCGGGTTCGATTCCCGGATTCTACGCTTAATTTGTGGTATGAACCCGTTGTGTCAGGTGTCCAAAATAATGATTATTACTATTAAAAAAACATTGGCAAGTGTGGGAAATACCGCAGGCGATAAATAGTTAAAAGGGAGTAGTTGTACATGGCGATAAGTTTCTATTGCATTTAAATTACTATTTCGCAGATATATGACAAGGCAACCATTGATGTATACATATAGTTTATATAAAAAAATACATAAAAAATTAAAAAATATATATTACACATATAATGGCTGTTTTAAACACATTCTGGTTATTTGATGAATATAATGGGTAGGCGATAAAATGTTAGTACATCATAGTATAGTAGTAGCGAATCAGCAGTTTTAATGCAACCCAATGGAGACAAGAAATAGTTCAATTACCTAGAGTCCTTATACAAATAACAAACCATAAATATCGCGTGTAAACCTTTGTGGTTAGTGACGTCGTTAGTACAAATATTGTTAGCGTGTAGATACATTGTATATGTCTATTTGTGTAGGTCTGGTCTTTGTATATTCAGGAATTAGCTGGCCCACGCAACCTCGTCTGTGTCCCCTATTGCCCGTAGAGCGACGTCATAACAGCGCGAACAAATTTGTTTACTATAAAATATGTTATAGCGAGCAAACTTCAATTATAGGCATATGCTATCGCGGACTTATTTTAAAACTTTTAAAGGGGAACAATTCTTTTGCACAACGTTTTTGTGAGAGTTTAACCGTTTGGAATGGACGAAATGGACGCGAAGGAAAGGGATAAGTTTCTCTCGTTTTTGCAACATTTTCATTGCTGCTCCGTTCCTTTTGGTCGCAGCGTGGTCGACAACTGGGCTACCTATCTAACACAAGACCTGTACTTTCTGAGATTAGTGCCAAACTCTCAGCCAGACAAAGAAACAAACAAACACTTTAGCTTTATAATATTAGAATGGATTACTAAATTCAGTTTATTGTACTGACAACATTTGCCGACTATAATATTTTGACTGAATTGGACGATTTTAATTACATGTTTTTGGGAAAGAATAACATTTAAACTAAGCGAATTTGTCATACAACTTAAAGATTTCGACATTAACATTATTATTTTTTGTTAAACATTGTTTTGTTAGTGCTGTGTGTGTAATCTGTACATCTAAATACTTACTCGTAATCCGCAATGGCATCAAATATCCCTCTGTATTTCAAAACAGGGTGTACAACGTTGGATTCTATAGCTTTAGGTGCAGAAATGCTCTTGAGGACATCATTCACGGAGGTCCAAACACCTTCAACTTCCTTCTCAATACGAAGCTGAGATTTTGGTTGTGTGAAATAGTCCTTCAGAGTATTGTGGAACTTCGTACCAACTGCCATTTGAGCTGTGGGTTATAAAATGTGTTATTAGATACTACTATTAGTTGTCATGACATTATCAAGTATTATTTCGTAATAATTATGTATTATGTACTATCGACATATTGGAATCATGACTCACCGTAAGCCTACTTTCTTTTCTTACAGACATTCAAAAACAATTACGTCGAAATTATTCATTTTCATGGTAACGACTTTGTTAGGTTATTAAATTTTATTTAACACAGGGAATTGTCTGTTGCAGTATCCAAAAAGCATTTGTTACAGTTAATTCTAAAGAGCATGGATTCAGAATACGATTAAGACTGTTTTAGCTAGTAAAAATTGCATAGATCTTCCACTAGTATCGGTGTAGTCAGCTTAACATTTAAAACGTCCTAAGTGCGGCATGCACTGTTAAGGAGGGAAATCTTTACTGTTTTGACGGTTTCCAACGATTTATCGGCAAAGTCGGTCATGATTCAATTTTGTCGATGTACTAAGTACTTAAATAAAGAGGCAAACAACAAAAATTATATTAAAAATGTTTATTATAATGCCATCAATGAAATTCAAAATTATGGGAAAATAATAGACTTTTTTTATTTATTTTAGACCCTAATTTTCTAAATACCTGTTGGCAATTTGATATGAATAAAGTTTTGTAAGTTATCAAATCTACATTTAGCTCAAATTGCTTATGAAATTTGACTGTCTAACAACCATAGTATGGGTGAAACAATTGAAAAAACGATCACAGACAGTGTTACCTCATAGGTAATCTGTCTTATCATTATAAAGCATTTAAATGTAAATAAGGCATTTTCTTGACATATTTTAGAAATAAATACAGAGAAAATATATTTAAAATTTAGGGTAAACTTTATATGTATTGATTTTGGCTTTAATTGAATTTTATGATGTTCAGTAACAGCAGAATGTATGTGTTGTGATGGGAACAATAGATTAGAATTGTGGACACTATGTCAGTCAAAAGGAGGTCAATTTCCTAACAATAACGAAAACATAAAAACAAGAATTATTTAATTTGGTGCCGCCGTTCGGAAGTTATGCGCGTACATAAATTTCAAGAATTGATTTTTATAAATATACCAGTTGTTGCCCGCGGCACCGCCCGCGTATATGTCGGTTATCGCGGCATATAGTTGCCTATGTGTTATTCGGATGTATAAGCTTTATTACAGTAAAGTTTCATCCAAATCCGTTCAGTAGCTTTTACAGTAACAAATATCCATCCATCCATAGTTACAAACTTTCGAGTTTATAATAATAGTAGGATATAGATATAAGAAGAAGAAGTAAGTAGTAATAAGGAGAATGAACATTTAAAGTGGAAAAGTCTGTATAATGGCACAATGGTCATAATAAAGTTCAAGATTTTTCATCATCGAAAAATGGAGGAATGCAAAATAGCACTTTAACTGTCTTAGTAGGTAAAATCTGTATACTAATATTTAAAGCTGGAGAGTTTGTTTGTTTATTTGAACACGCTAGTCTAAGGACCCGCTGGTCCGATTTGAAAAATTCTATTCTTGTTGTATAGTACATTTATCGAGGAAGGCAATAGGATATATATCATCACGCTAAGACCAATAGGAGCGGAGCACCAATGGAGAATTTTTAAAAACGGGGTAAAATTATCACGCTACGGCAATAGGAGACGCAAACGAGGTTGCGTGGGTCAGCTAGTAACAACTAACAGGAAAATGTGTTTATTTACACTGTTACATTGTCTTTAAAGAATTAATTTAATTTTAATACAAGTATTTATTAAAACTGTATGAATTCTATTGTATTGTAATTATATTAAGTGTTATAATAAAGAATATTGTACTGGTGAGGTTGGTTTTAGGCAATACAGTCACAGGTGAAACTGAAAAAAACCGTGCACTCTATGGTATATTTTGTTTCATTAATTGCCAGTGGTTGAATGTATTACTTTTTGTCATCATTATAGTCTCATTCGTGGTCTAATAGATTGGTAGTCCTTAAAAACATTCAGAACAATTTACTTGTACATAATTTACAAACATATTTACATTCATATCTTTTATCCACAAAGGGGTAGACAGAGATTTCTTATATACCCATATAGTCCACTCAAGATAAAGTAAGTAGTCAATTTATATTGTTATAAGTGAATAACGTTGTAAGTTACACATTTAAATATATTTTCTTGTTAAACTTAGATGTAAGATGAATGTGTATCTGTTTGTTTTCCCTAATTAAATAAATAAATAAATAGTGAAATTAATACATTCGTAATATATGGCAATCATCTCACCTAATATAATAAGTTCAAAAGTAATTCTGGTTGTCTGTATGTTATGCTTTAATGGGTAAACCCCTGCACCAATTACAATGAAATTGGGTATGAAGGTACTTTAGTTCTTGAGAAAGGACATAGGCTGATTTTTACCATGATAACCAACCAAAAGGTAGTATAATACTTGAAATTCTACACATCTTGAACCCATGTTAGATTGAATGAAACTAGTTGAACCATGTACTTGAAATAAATAACTGGTATAGTGCCCACATCCACTGCTGGAACTATTTCTAACAGTAAGAGATATCATCAAAGATCCTCACAGTCTCTATCCAATGAGAACCTACTACATAGCAATAGCATATTAGTAAATATAGATATTTATCTTATACTAGCTGAACCCCGCGGTGTTATCCGCGAGTAACCGCGGGACAAAGTTAATCTAAAAAAAAGTAGCCTAAGTTACTCCCCGGATCATCAGCTACCTGCCAGTGAAAGTCCCGTCAAAATCCGTCAAGCTGTTCCAGAGATTACCCGGAACAAACAGACAGACAGACAGACAGACAGACAAAAATTTTTTTAACCACATTTTTGGTATATGTACCGTGTAAACATACATATGCATTTAGTAAAAAGCGGTTATTTTAATATTACAAACAGACACTCCAATTTTATTTATTTGTATAGATGAATTATTAACAGTGATGCCAAGTGCTAGGGACTATGCTACTAATCATTGTATTACAATGTATATTAAAAATTGTTGGTGTACTTTGCCAAACTTCAGTTATAATGTATTCACATCATGTGCGTGTTCCATCAATAATGATTTAAATTAAATTTTATATAAATATATAAAGCTAATCTCAGGAACCGCTGGACCGATTTGAAAAATTTTTTCAGTGTAAGATAGCCCATTTATCGAGGAAGGTTATAGGCTATATATCATCACTCTAAGACCTACAGAAGCGGAGCAACAATGAAGAATGTTACGAAAACGGGGGAAAATTATCACACTACCGGCAATAGGAGACGCAAACGAGGTTGCATAGGTCTGCTAGTTTTATATATGTTTTTTATAAGTAAAAGATTTTCCACTGTCAGAACAACTTAAATTACATGTTTTAGACAATAATAAAATTATAGATATTTTATCAAATGAAAAACTCATATGACTAAACTAAAAGACATCAGACTATTAGACCAGTTAAATTCATCTAACACAGATATGTTGTTATTGATATGAAGCAAGATGAAATCATACCTAAATATAACAAATAAAGGCATACCTTCATAAAATTTCTTAAACTCCTCTTCTCCCATTTCGGCAATCCTTTCCTGTTTCCATTTCTCTAAAGCAGTTTTTGAATCGTCTGTCATCGTTTTGTTCAATATCAAAGTTACGGAGGGGAATTGTTGGGCATAATCATTCTGGTGATGCTTAATTTGTAATATTTTATCTTCACTTACATATCCAGGCTGTGCTGCTGAGCTACGAGCTGCACCACAGATACTAGAAGTTGATAGACTCCTTACAGTTGAACTATTAAATAACACCCCCACAAAATTAACACACTGCTTAGTATTTTGCCACATTCTGCTTTTCAATATTTCTATAGCTAATGCAGGACTTCTAATATACCTCGAATATCCAACCAAAGGATCACACTGTATTACATTTCTCTCAATACTTTCTTTATATTTCAACTTATTTTCTTGACATCTGGCGCCGTTGTTTTGATGTGATGCACTATTTTTAGCTGGAATACAGATAAAACTATGTAGGTGTGTACGCGTGTATATGCTACGGCGCCAAAACTGAATGTCATATGATGTTAATTGGCAAGATACGCTACGCAGAAACAATCATGATACGTACCTACCTAGTAGATATGTACGCATGTATCGACAACGAAAGTCAACGCTAAGTAAACAAATCTAATAGTATCGGACCAAGATCAATTTGTCTACTGAATCGATGGTAGCATTGGTAATATAGCATATTGTACGTTATGACAGTTCACTAGAAAGTAGTTAATCCACTCATTGGCAAGGCTGCGGAAACCTTACGAATTAAATCACTTACCAGCCTTCTGCAAACGTTGTTTCTTTTGTTTATTAGTTTCTAGCAATGGACCAAACAAATCTTTATTTTCTTTGTTGTACAATTTTATTTTTTCCGCCGGTTTCAGGACCGAAGCGGGTCGAACCACCTTGTTCCTAATAAACTCCTTTGATTTCCTCTCGAATGATATTCTTTGACCGATTGTGCAAACCGGCCGAAACATTGTGAAGTAATGGCGTATTATGACTTTAGAGAAGTTAACTATGTGTGGCAGAATGTAGCTACGATTTTTACAGTATATCGATATTTATTGATTGATTTTAGAATAAAATAGTTAATATGGTTAACATATTTTCTGAAAATGATTTTACGTTTAGTGACCAGTCTTCTAACTAATGTCAAAAATAGCACATTTGACCAATGACAAATCGGTATTTAAAATTAGAAGGAATGATGTAATGTTACCGTTACTGAAAAATAACGTTTATAACAATCATTTACAGATTTGGATTAATTTAATAATATACTATTTAAATAACTGAGAATAGAATATTCTGAAATGCACAACGGTTATTAGAGACAGAAAATAAAAAAATTAAAAGATTTAAAAACGCTTCTTAAATTATCTAATAGATGTCACTATCAACGATGAACTCAGATTTAGTTGTAAAGAAGTTACCTAGATGGCTCTGAAACTCTTCGGCTACGTAGCAAAAATAAAAAGTGTAAGACTCTGACAGTACGTCTCTACATTGCCCTACTTCTAGACTTGATAGCATTACATAAAACTTCAGACACAGATGATATAATGCAGCCAAATAAAGTATACTCATTTTTTCTAATATAACCGTAGAATAGAATTCCTTTTCAAATTGGACGTATATTGACTATTTAATTTGGCGGGAAAATGTACAACGCGGGATTGTTTGAAGCGGCATTTGAAAAACGCCGGCTGCTCGAGTCTATGTGCGTCTGGTTCTCCTGAAACATGATCGGAAAGTTTAATTAACTGAACAAGTTGACTAATTACAGTAAAATTGATCTTTCGGACAATAAAGATTTAATAGTTTTAGTGAGGATATGAACATTTAACGACTACAATAATAACAGGACAGTGGTTCAAAGTGCGAATTCGAGTCGAGTGATTTTACTGCAAGGATTTTCTTCATTTAACGTAAGTACCTATAAATTATTTTATTCAACTTAATCTACATATAATTAATTTGAAGCGTCTTTTTAAAATCGTACCTAATTAAGTTCAGTCAATATTTAGAAGATGTAACAACTTCTATTTTATTTATTTGTATAAATTATAATTATCAGAAATATATTGAATTACAAAAGTTACTTAGATGATAATTATTAAATGAAACTTAGTTTTAAAATCATTTTTTTTAAACTCAGTTTTAGTTACAACTTCTTAATTTTTTTCTTTCTTGTTAAAATTATACATATCCCTATTATCATTTTTATTACCTCTTATAAAAAAAGTTTGACTTTTGAACTATTAAATTTCTACAGATTTGCAGGCAGAGATAAAATTCAAGACCTATCCAAGGCCTGTCTACTTTCTAAAGGATTTCTTAAAAAGAGATATTTCTAAAATGAACTTTGCTTTATATTGCTTTTCATAATAATTAATTAAAAAGTAGGCAATTTAACAACAAAATATACGAGATGCGAATGCGAGCCGTTAATAGCCAATTAAAGTGTTCATTTTTATGATGATCCTATTTCATGTTCTATTTAAATAAAAGTCGATGATTTATTTATCTTTGTAAGTTATGAGAATAAGTCTAAAAGACCTTTAGGTAACATGTATCATATAACACAGGTATATACATATACGAGTAGCTGACCCATGCAACCTCGTCCTCCTATTGCCCGTAGCGTAATAATTTTCCCCCGTCCCCGTTTTTGTAACATTCTTCTTTGGTGCTCCCCTCCTATTTCCAGCCCATAGTCTTTCTCGATAAATGGGCTATCTAAAACTGAAATAATTTTTCAAATCGGACCAGATTTTCCTGAGATTAGCGCGTTCAAGCAAACAAACAAACTCTTCAGCGTTATATATTAACTACAAGTATAGATTAAGTTTGCTGGCCATTTTCTTCTAAAAAAATGACACAGGAATTTTAAAAAACATGTTTAATAATCGAATTCAATACAATTAAAAAATGGGTTAAAAACTGAACTTAAAAAAGGAATTGAAATTATATAATGCCAAATTCAACAATTTCGTTTTAAAGCTTTAAACCCATAAATATTGTTAAATAAAAATGATAAGATTGATTATATTGTTCACACTAAAATGTTTTGAATTTAGAACCCTTTCTAAAAATACCTTGAACAACTACAATAAGTCGTCAATCTTCTTAAATGCCATTGAGGTTTTAGATGTCCTCGACGTCAACCTTTTTTAGGTCTTTTGCCTTTTTAAATGACTGAACATTCTTTTGAAATACTGTATTTCAAAATGATGTTTCATAAAAGAGTTTTAATTCTGTCAAATAAAAAAAATTCAAACAGTCCTTTTTTGTTTAGACATACATACATACGTAAAAAAACAAATGACTCTACTCTGCATTGTCAAAATGACTCTACTCTGCCTCATGGAAAGCATAAGCAGAATCCAATAGTGGTGGTCACCACACTTATTCCGAATGTAGAAATGCAACAATGCAGGATGGTGACCCACGGCATGGAGACCTAATAGCCCGTTAGTGCTGAAATCAGCGTGGCTCTACTACCTACGAAATTATTACTATTTTTGGCCGAAACTTAATACAAATGTAATAATGCATTGACGTAAGCTAAGTGAAAATTTAAATTAAACTCATTCCCAGTTTTTTCTACCTTACAGCAGTAAACGTCATTTGACTGAAATGATGATGTGTTTTACTGTTTCAAAATTTCTTAAAAAACATGTAAAGTAGCGCTTAAGACAACGAATAACTTAAAATATTCCAATGACTAATTAAGCAGAACTTTTGACACATAAAAGTTATGCGCGTAAAGTAATTTCGGGAGCATAATAAGGACTTGAGTAGGCTTTGAATAATATTATGTTACTTTTCAGTTGAAGCGGCGTCTCCAAATAATAATGAAAGATTCATTACAGCGTCTGAATAATCAGTAAAATTTAAAATATTGTACACACACACATAACTATAGGCGTCTCTAGGGTTACCTACTAAAAATGGATAGGTTATAGTGAAAACTATTCGTAATAAATAACTAAACAAATAATCAATACAAATAATTAAAATTGGAGTGTCTGTTTGTAATATTAAAATAACCACTTTCAAATAAATGGTATGGTATTATTATATTAATTATACATATAGTAATTTGGTACATGTATACACGATACATGTACCATATTAACATTTTTTTAAATTTTCGTTTGTCTGTCTGTCTATTTGTTCCGAGTAATCTCTGGAAACACCTAGTCCAATTTTGACGGGACTTGGATTGTCCGATTTTGATGGTCCAGGGAGTAACTTAGGCTACTTTTTTTAGACTTGCTTTGCCCCGCGGTGTTACCCGCGGTACAACAATAAACGCGGGTAACACCGCGGGGTTCAGCTAGTCCTAAATATGATATCTAACAAAAAAATATGCATTTCAGTAGGCAATTAGCGGAAATAATGAATGTATAATGTGATTAAGTTTGGCCACCGCTGCACCGGTATCATCTATAGGTACTATTCGTAGTAATTCATTAGCGCAATTTGTAACTAGAAGTAAAAAAACATGCTGAAGAGACCGCGTAGAACACAAGTATTTTATGATATTAAATAGTATGTATTGAGTGTAACGTAACGTAACGTGTAACATCAAACTTAGTTATTAACTTCCATAGTGATGGGAAATTAATAATTTAAGTTTGATGGGACTTTCAGGCGTTTCTATCCACTAATTTAACACTAGATAAAATCTGTATGAAGCTTCCTACCGGGAAGATTTTAATGTTCTCATAAAAATTATAAATACGTTGTACGCGAAAAGTATAATTAATACATTTGAATAAAGTGTTTTTCACCTTATTTCATCATTACACATGTTCATTGTAATACAATCATATAGTATAAAGAATTTATAACTGTCCCATCTGTTTCTTCAATAACACAGTTATGATAAATAACGCATGAAATAAAGGTTCGGATGTAAAAATTGAATTGCGGCCCTCTACGATTTTTTTTTCAGTTTAACAGATAATGTATCGTTTTCTTTTTTTAATAGTAAATGGCATTAAGAAATTACCCAAAGTATTTATAACGATATTACAGTCAGCTAATTCATTCATTCTTTCATTCATCCGCTAACTAACTGATTAAGTTAAGTAAACAGTTTATTTAGAAAACAGCTCATTCAATTAGTGAGAAGAACGAGTGTCTGTAAAACGATAGAGGGTGAAAGAAATTAATTTAAAAATGGAACTACTCAGCTCCACTCAGTGCATAGCAAGAGCAGAATTTTAATTAAAAAATGTCCGATGTGGTGTGAAAAGAGATTTATTTGAAAGTTTTTTTCCTTTTTAAACTTATTGTAGTCTATATTTTAATTGTATGTTTTCACGTAACTTTATGATGTTTCCAAGCTAACTGTTTACTAGAATATTACATGGTATGTCTGTGGAATACTTAAAACTCTCAAAATTTCTAAATTATAGTTTTGTAATAAGATGCCCATTGATTTGTTCTATTTTTAACAAGCTTATAGTAGCAGCAAAAATTGATTTCGAGAAGAAAACAAGAACTTTGTTACCTACACATAGTATAAGCTTCGATCGAGCTTTCAAGCTTGATATAGCAAAGATCACGACCTGAAAGTATGCAAGCGGATTTCTAGAATCATGCGTATATATTAAGCTCGCTTTTTCGCAGCTTCCTAACCCAACTTCCGTTTCTTTGTATGAAGTCACATCCTGAGAGAGGGAAAGAAGATGTGAGACGTCAAAAATAATTTGCTTAGTAATTTGACCTTGTTTTGTATAGTGTAAATATTAACTCAGTAATATTCGGTATGAATCTGTTGGAAAAGCTATCTCAAGGTTTACTTTTAATAGCAATTTATCCTTATCATCGTTCAGCAGTAATTGAAGTCTTAGGATTTACTTGAAGGCAAACAATCTTTTAACTTATCACTGATTCTGCAAGGGATCCTTTACTCACAATAGAATTACTTTGTATTGTAGTTTACAAGATATGATCTACTACAAGCTTGTGATGCTAGCTGAGTACAGATTAGTATTTTGTCTCAACGGTTATCTGGTATCAATTTATCAGAAACATTGAGTATGGCCAGATTCTGAAAATTTAACTTTCGAAATTAATATAAAACTGAATTGTTTATGAATTATGGACTACGAAGTTTTGATTATATGATTTTGGTGAGGATCTATACGCCTTAGGTCCTGGCACTCCTTTAGGACAGGAGAATATACATAACTTCTACATACTTGAGTTAAATAGTTTAATACCGAACATTGGTAGAAAGACGCTGGTCGTTAGAGCTTCTTCCATAAAGAAAGGACTCAAAATTTCGTTCCGGGAGTTGTGAAAGGGGTACTCAGAGAACGAGGGAAAGGGAAGTTTGTAGTTCAGCGGATTTTGTTACAAATAATAACTTTTGTTTCTTCAGCTAACAAATAGATATACAACATTATTGAAAACTTAGTTGAAATCGTGCCAGTTTATTAAATTTGTTAAATGCTGATTCAAACATGTTTCGTGTTTCGATTACACTCCAAAATTTGGCAGTTGCTAAATAGGTTTTGTTGTTGAAACTTATTTAAAAATCGTCATTTCTAACAATAAAACTCATTAGTTCTATTAAAATAGAAATCTGCGGGATTGCTACCATGTACCTTTTTGTTTGTGAGTATTCGATATTTCGGCGCTGTTGCAAGCGCCATGATCACGGAGTAACTGAAGATCTTGCGGGTGGGCTGTTATTGGCAGTTATATCGGTCTACCCTCTTTCGAGGTCTTTTACTACGATCGTCCCCGGTACCACATACCTTTTTTAACCGACTTCAAAAAAAGGAGGAGATTTCTCAATTCGACCATATATATATTATACCATATATTTTTTTATGTTTGTTCGCAGATAACTTCGTCGTTTATGAACCGATTTCGATGATTTTTTTAATAGAAAGGAGATTTATTTATTTATTTTAGTTTATTAGGGAAACAAACAGATACAAAATAAATAACAAAAATACACAAGTAATTTACACATAATCCAGAACAGGTATCCCAACGGTGGTACCATGATAAGGACACTAAGATCTGATGATGGCATCTAAGAGAAATGGAGTCAAACCTTGAAGTCGGTTTTATTTTTATTAAAATTTTACTTGTTTCATGTACAAAAAGGTACATGGTAGCAATCCCGCAGATTTCTATTTTATAATGATACTGACCATGAAAGTTTAAAACAATATATCATTAGTTCTAATCAGAAATTTTGATATTATTACCCCACCTTTCCACTAACTGCACCATAATGATAAAAGAACGAAGGACATAAAGTGCGTTTGCTAACTATTATAAGCTATCAAAGAGACAAATCACATGGCAAACCGAGTTTTGATGGCCGGAATAAAGTAATAGGAAAAGTTATATCATATTAATTGGAAACGATCATACATCCTCTCATTGACCTTAATGGATTGAGAGAAGGTCGCAAACTAGGTTTATGACTGCCTATCCCAACATCAATGACTACTAGTCAGGCAATGTTGTAATTAGGTTAATCTCTCCGTCTTCTCTAAGACCTACCCTATACAGTCGTGACTATCAGAATAATAGCATTAAGTAATTATACCTATATTATTTGAAATTGAGCTACAACAATCCTTTTGGAATTTAATTAAGAGCTTCATCAAAACAGACCATTCTCACAAGTATTCACTAAACAATCTGTTACCGTGTTATCCAATAATGTTTAGGAGAACTGATGTTTCTAATTAAAGCGAGATTAAACGTTTTGACCCAGAAATAGGGTAAAGAAAAGTTTTTGAAGTAACAAAGACCTATTTTAAAATTACTGTAAAACCGCAGATAATGATAAAATAAATAAAATAAAATAAATATTTCGGACATCTAACACACAAGGCCATCTAGTCCCAAACTAAGCAGAGCTTGTGTTATGGGTACTAGATAACTGATGCAAATAAATATATACTTTTTTTTTTGTAAATACATACATATCATACATAGAAAACACCCAAACTCCGAAACAAATATTTGTAGATCATACAAACATATGATCAGTTAGAGTTAGCCGTAGATAGGCACTGATAAAGCCTCTTGGTCGTGAAAAGAGTCACTACGGCTTCTGCAGACAGACAGCTAAATACGAGCTAAAATACATATTTCGTAGTTCATCATATAATACAAACGAATTCAATTATTGTTCACCTATTTTTTCAGAAATGAATTATTTTCTTAATTGTGCTCAAATTATTTTCTTCAAGTACTTTTTCAATGTACCTAAAATATGGTCACATAAAAACACATTATGAACTTAAAATCAAATTCAATTTACATCAGATAATATATAACCCGCTTCTCATCGTTCCTGGTGGAAAAGTGTATACAAGCAGCAATACCTCGCCGTATTGCAACGGACATTAACCTATGTAAATGTACTGAACAAATTATTCAAAAACATTTTTAATTAAATTAAACAAATAAGAAAGCCATGTTTATTATATTTTATAGTTTAGTATTCTAATCTCAATATGGAAAGTTAAAAACGAAATAAAGCTGAACAATTTTGTCCTCATTTTTCAGTTTTGTTTACAAAAAGTTTACAAATCTATCACAAGTGTTTCGAGTGCCGCATACAATAGCTAATAAATTCATCGGCGTTGAATGTTATCGTGCGATATGTAAAGTCAGATCAAAACAAACCTTGTATTTGAAGGTTAAGAAGTTTTTCACAATAAGTGTAAAATGTATGCGCTTTTAATGAAACCACAAAATTTTACATTTGCGGTCTTCTGAACTACTGAGCAAACATAATAATATAATATGCGATTTGGGATCTTTTGATCTTTATTTCTGGGTTTTCTGAGTACACAACTTTGATGTGTCAATTGAGAAAAAAGCATTAGATATGTGTATGTAAATATAACATTATATTTACAAGTAGCTTATCACACTAATATTAAATTTGTTTTTACTTTGAAGTTAATTTATCGGGCCATATTGTTTAATAACTTTTTTGTCACTAAAATCTTTTTTTTTATGGAATAGGCGGTCAAACCAGCAGACGTATCACCTGATGGTAAGCGATTACCGCCGCCCATGGACTCCTGCAAACACCAAAAGCGTCACAAGTGCGTTGCCGGCCTTTGGGGGATAGGGAGGGGAGATAGGGCGCGGGGGTTTGGGTTATGGGCCTCCGGTATCCTCACTCACTCAAAAGCAAAAAGCAAAAAGCAAACTATTTCACACCGGTTTTCTGTGAGGCCGTGGTATCACTCCAGTCGAGCCGGCCTATTCATGCCGAAGCGTGGCTCTCCCACGGTAATCTTTTTGCTGTATTTAGTCATAACTTTGTCTTCTTTAAGTATACCAAAGTACAAGATCTAAATCTAACTCGGAGAAAACGTAAAAAGCCGAATATACAAGTTCATTTTAATTTTTACGAAAGCTCATAATTCGTTTGATGTTATAAACTTAAATCAAAAACACGACCTTTTCAAATATGATTTTCCTCTGTAGATATCTATTTTGGAATAGGCAATAACTTAAACAAAGTTAGTTCGCAATTAAAAAATGAAAATAACAAATAGACTCTACTGCCAGAAGCGGTAATAGGAAACTAGTTGTTCTGTAAACTGCGTTTTTGTTATTAGGCAGCAAGAGTTTAAAGACTCCGGGAATATAAGTTTAGTCTTGCAATATAACTATCTTTTATAAATAAGTTTTATAATAAGACTACTAACAATCAAACATTCAAACATTAGAAATTTTAAAAGGAAATTACCAAACTCAAACACCAGATGTGTTTACTGTAGGAACTGTTTGCTCATTTGTTATTTGTTATATAATTACTCGGGTGTTATTTGAGTTACTGTTGTACATTTTGTACTGTTAGGAATACAGAGTAGTTTAACTTTTCAAGTTAGATTAGATAGGTCAACATTGCGTAGTGGCTGGCGTGCCATCCATGCCAAATACCTTCAACACATAGTTACATACCCCTCGCATACTTGTGTGAAGTCCCCGGAGTAATACGAGATGGAAAATTTTAGGGATTAGGTACACAATTACAGTTTTGGAAAACCAGAGATTCTACATGACATTGTGATATTTTGTTTAGAACATATTTAATACAAGGTAATATATTACTACGAAATTTAACCCACCTATTTTGTAGAACATTTAATACTTACTAAAAAATCCTACGTATAAATCAAGTTACCATAGGTAATTTAGACAAATGTTATATTTATTTAAAATTATAATCAGTTTTAAAGAGAAATACATTTTTTACTTTGTCAAACATCAATGTACTCATATATATAAATGTTTATCTGATAGCGCATGAACAAAACAATCAGTAACTCACTTGTGATGACAATGATTAGTTTGTTGAAAAGTTTAGTAGTACAAAAATGTACCTACCCAGATATTTCCGAAGTAGCTAGTTGGAGTTTCATTGAATTTGAGTACATGCATTGAAAAGTAAAAATTTTATTGATTTATGCAGGTAAAGTTCTAGGCCAGAATTATTGAATGTCTAATAGCTAGCCTACATACAAGTCTTGTAAGTCAGCCTTGTCTAGACCTTGCGTCTGCCCACAAACTAAATGTGTGGCTAAACTAACGACAATCATTTTCAATCAGTCTAAATTCTAAAGCATTTGCATTAAATATCTACTATGTATTTAGGTTTAAGTTCAACAGTTTTAAAAAGTCCTCATTGGACAGTTAACACTGATGACGTACGATTAATTCACTAAGAAATTTTGAATTACTAATGTAGCCTACACACCTAACGTATTAATGAAAAGACCATTCAGAATCCATCTGGTCGTTATATTTATACTTTTATGTATTTTTGGTCTAAAAAGATTTAATGGAAAGCCTTTTATTTGAGCTATTTCCTTTTTAAATTGGTGCACTTGGATGAGCTTTAGTTGTGCACATTTAACTAAAAGCAGGGATGTCAACAAAGAGGACTCATTTTACTCTAGTCCTTCTCGATTTATTATTAAAAATACAATTGAGTCCCGCGATGTTACCCGCGGTTATTGGCGCACCGTGAGTGACGCCGCGGTCTAATCTAGCTAGACTAAAAAAAGTAGCATAAGTTACTCCCTATATCAGCTATCTATCAGTAAAAGTACCGTCAAAATCGGTCCAGCCATTCCAGAGACTAGCCGGAACAAACAGACAGACAGATAAAAATGAAAAAAAATACATCATTGTTTATTTTTTACCGTGTATACAATACATATGCATTTAGTAAAAAGTGGTTAGTTAAATATTACAACGTTTATACTTGAAGGGAATTAAAACTTTTTATAATCTAACGAACGCCTTTTCAAATTTCAACCGCGAACATATTAGTTATTAATTACTCGCAGTCAGTAACAGATAGATTCGAGATAAAAATATCAAAAAATACTAAATATGGATATTTATTTCTATCTCAAGATACTGGCGTTACCTAGTTTAAGAGTCAAGGCTCAAATTTTTTTAATTCCAATATTGAGCTATTTTCAGAAATTTAACATAAAAAATTAAAAAATGTACTGTGTTTATTATGTTTTACTGTTATAATACTTTTGGAGCAATATATTATTATTATTTATTATATTATATATAGTTTTCAAAACAACAAAAGTTTATAAAAGTGGCGTTACATTTGTTTGTAATAACACTTTCTTCTACTATAGACTCGATTTTTCTTTTCTTCTCTATAGACTATGTTCTTCTTCTACTACAGTCTTCTACTTTTGTCGGTTTTTTCCACATACATTACGTCTTCTACTATGTACTATGTTTATTATAGACTATGTACACCTGTAGTGTGTGTTGCTTATACAATCCTGTTGATAGTCAACACTCGAAATAGGTACTTGTGTCGAATAGTTCGTATCCCACGCTCGGCTACTAAAGCACTAACCAGTTCGAGTGGCTCAAGTACTTCACCTTGTCTGAATAATCCATTAAATAAACTATATACATATATATAACACAAAAGACAATACGAATGTTTAAATCTCATTACAGTTTATCTAGAAAAGCGACATAGTAATTTCTTTTCTAATATTTGAAAAACCAAGAAACTTTTCGCAAAGTCTGCGAAAGCCAAACGGTTGATATATAGAGGACATGCGGAAGGATTTTCTCTGAAATTTAATTTCCGTTATAGTCATGTGGTATTAGGACTTAAAGCGGGCTTCAAAGATGTCTTATGCAATAGGAAATAAGTTAAGTAGTTCTGTATAGAGAGGGTAAGTATCAATAATTGGTTTTGAATCCTTAACTTTCTCAAATAGCACTATTTGGGAAAGTCTGCATTATCTTTGTTTACATATGTGTAAACAAAGATAATGTTGAAAGGTACAGTTTTTTTTTTTTTTATATATTTGACCCTGCCATAATGACTCTACTCTGCCTGATGGAAAGCATAAGCAGAATCCAAGAGTGATGGTCACCATACTGCGAACGCAGACAATGCAACAATGCAGTATGGTGACCCACAGCATGGCGGGCTAGTGATGCTTTCGCATCATTGGGCCTCCGGTCTCGCACTCACCAACGAAACACGACAGCATGATCGCTGTCATTTTACGTTGATTTTCTGTGCGAGGGTAGTACCGCCCCGGTCGAGCCGGCCCGTTCGTGCTGAAATCAGCGTGGCTCTACTACCTATATCTATACTATCAGTAAAAGATAAAGTAAGTAATAAGTTAAGTCAATTAAATAGAAAGAAATTCTTTGTGTAATCATTTATTTCTAAAGTATATGTGTAAAGTGTGATTAGTATAGTAGTAATAGTATAGTTGGTTATAGAATTTATAATGTCATTTACTTTACGCCACTCGCCCCATCATCTGGCCAGAGGGTGTCCCATACTATGTGAGGTGCTTTGGGAGAATCTTATAACTAGTTGTGGACGGCAAAGAGCTAATGATGATGAAGATTTAGTTTCCCGAAGGTGTTGGAAGTAGCTGAGTTATTAAATTTAGGACATCAATTTTCATCAAAAATCAGTTTATGACAAACCCATCAGTTTGAGCCTCTTTGCCGAAATTATTACCTAATGCACAAAAAACTTACTAAAGACTCACAAATAACAAAATGCCTTAATAACTCGATGCTCAAATATATCGTTACAAAGTTCCACTATACGAGTAAAAGAATTCGTTGCATGAAATTTAGCAAAGCTAGAGGGTAGAGAAGTTCAAAAACTATCGGATTTCACGATACATGAAACGTAACTGTTACTGAACCTTTCACAAAGAGGTTGTTAATACAATAGCGTTAGTTATAACATAATAACAAGTAACTTATGTATCCTCTCCTGTAAAGTTCTGCTCTTTTATTGAAATAGTTATTCTGTTTAAAATTCTGCACATTGAATAGGTTTTGGATATATATAGATCGTAAATTTCCGGTGAAAGGGCATTCACAAACTGGAACTATCTATTGGATGGGACAGAAGTTTGAACTTTGGTAGATTGATTAAACGTAATTAATTACCGGTGTTGATGCCAACTTATTGCAGTAAATCAATACGGCCTATTTAAAGTCACGGTGACAAACTTAAGACAAACATTTTGTATCGTTCATCTACGTTATGTTATTTTACTTCTCTCGTCATCGTCTCTGAAGATATTAATGAATGAAATAGTTAATTTTTTTATTATTTTCGAGATCGATATGCTCATTCTATTCTTGAGCCTTTCATTGTTTGGAACATAACTTGTTATCTTAAAGTTGATAAAAGCAATTAGATTCTGTTATGAATTATTCCCAGGTTCAGAAAAGGGAAAAATCAAGGCATATATTATTTAATATTGAAATGAAACAGTATCACTTACTGGCTTATTATAATAATGAAAAAACTCATATCTCATGCTCAACATTTGTAAAAAGGAAGAATTTTGTAATTTTATCATTCAAGAGTATGTTGTATGAAATTAAACGCCATGAAAAGAAAAGAAAGTTTTTGTGCATGTTTAACTTAACATAAAACCACGCGAGGGTTATATTTCAAGTTATTGAAGTAATTCTCAGTTATGAAAAAATATATGTGTGTGTCATAGTGAAATTCACCTAAACATTTTTGCCTTCAAAGTATAAAGAATACGAAAATATGAACCTTGCAAATTCTAGAGATTTTTGCTTGAACGACAGGCTTTATTCAATTTGCCGTGATGGTCGAATGCTGACTTATCGGCGGGTTTCCAGTTATGTACATAATTCATAAAACCTGCCACCACATGAACGTTGACCTAGATGCAATGCCCCAGTTTGTCTTACAGCAACCAGGAGAGCCGTCCCTTCCTTGAATTTGTATATTTTTACTTAGAGCAAACGCTCCAGTAAATACAGGAAGAGTAATGAAAGAGTTACGCTCTTTTTCACGCTTGCTTACACTTCAAAGAAATTAACGAGTCGAAACAAGCAACTGACTTATCGTAATCACCAGCTTATCGTTTAACTTGTAGCTGGCGTGCTCCTTCAGACAATGAAACCTTTTAGAACGGTTTGAGGAATAATGAAAAGATATTTTGTGAACAGTTTTATTGTCAGCTGACTTTTTATTCGACGTAATGAATGAAACTATGTCGGTTAAAAATGTGTGAAACTAGAATGGAGATATTATAATTTGTGTTATGTTGTTAACATATAAATTATATAGATGTATCTCAGTTTATGTGATTCCATGAAATCTTTACCAACTACGAGTAATATAATTGTTATATATGTATTTTTTATAACTTCTTTCCATATAAATCGTACGAATACATTTTAGCAGTTTAATCTGACAGAGAAGAGATCGCATGCGAAATTGCATCAACTGTAATTTCTTCTTAGATATGCCGCTGATTGCAATAATTGGAGATATTGTTTTGATTGTTTTTATAAATGCATTTGTTCCGTGATTATCGGTTTATACTTAGGGTATACCAGAATCAATAATAACGCTATTGTATCAAAATGACAATGCACTAAAATAAATTTATACGATATAAATCTATTCTGAATATGAAAATTCGCTTTAATTTACGGGGAAACTTATTATTTATACTATTAGTATTTTTCGTATTATTTTATATAGAAGATTGAAAGACTTATGTGTCATGAAATGTATCATCAACAGTTTACTGCAGCACTTTGACCTCACTTTCTAAAGGAATTTTGGCCTAATATACCACACTGGGCAGATGAGTACACATGTCAGGCAATTTTATGAAATCGCTGAAGAGGTAGTAATGCATAAAAGTGCCTCAATTTCAATCTTTAATTTGATTAGCCCTGGACATATTGAATCAGACCAAATAGAATTTAAAAATGCAAAATCATAAAGATATAAAGGATAATCTTTGTAGCAAATTGCATGGGCTTGTAGAACCACCTTCATCTCTAGTTTGAAAGAAATGATAGCATAGATACATGTTTGTAATAAGTTACTGGGAACAAATATATGTTAAAGGCATAGTAGCAATGATGTCACACACCCGTTCCTAGTTCCTGAACATCTACAGAACACTTTCTTCATTTTCAGCTTTGAATTTGGATCTCGCATGCGTGATTTCGTTCAACGCTTTTAAATAGTGGGAATCCAAGAAAAAATATATGAAAACCTACACGTCAAAAAATAACCAGGCATAGATAAGATGAAATAAATAGCTTGGCTTCTAGCAAGAGGCGTGTTTACGTTTTGAGCAGAATGAAATACCTTGTCGAAGTAATACATCATTGCTACAGTGTATGAATCTACATGCATGAGTATAAGGGTAGTAACTCAGTTAGTGAGATGAGACGGGTCGATACCTCGCTCAAATAGTCAATTACTCAAAATAATTCTATGAATATCATTTATCATGCCCTCATATTATGATGGATGGATGGATAGATACTTTATTTATACATACACATTCACGGTCACATTGTTTTAAATAGAAAAGATAAACTGCAACGGAAGTGATAGAATAGTAGACTTTTTTTGGTGTTGATACTGTAGGGATGCTACTGCGCGCTTATCGGAATGTTAAGATAAAAAAGCTGATTAAATAAACAATGTATATTATTTTGGGAACAAGCTAAAGCGCCTAAAGTTTATTTTTTTTACGGACAAAGGTGGCAAACGAGCAGACGTATCACCTGATGGTAAACGATTACCGCCGCCCGGACACTCGCAATACCAGAGGCGTCACAAGTGCGTGGTGTCACGGCCTTTGCGGCATGGGGAGTGGAATGGGAGAAGGGGTTAGGGAATGGTTCTCCGGTACCCTCACTGACTTGGTGAAACACAGTGCAAGCGCTATTTCACACCGGTTTTCATTCATGCCGAAGCGTGACTCTCCCATGGTCAAAATATAAGTAAAAATTTTAAAGTTTTGTTAAGGCGTGAATTCTGCTTAAGAGCATTTCAAGTATTTTAGTTATTTTTTAATTTTAGATAATAGCTAAAAGTCCCTGTGAAAAAGTGTTTATTTAGCATGGCATTCAGATCATTGTTACATATATAACGGTTTGTTATTTGATTAGATACATTAACCAAATAATGCTGAATACTTATTAACGCAATGTATCGATAAAGCTAATATATAAAATTCTCGTGTCACAGTTTTAGTTGCCAAACTCCTCCGAAACGGCTTGACCGATTCTCATGAAACTTTGTGAGCATATTGAGTAGGTCGGAGAATCGAACAACATCTATTTTTCATCCACCTAAATGGTAAGGGTCACCCATCCTTTAAAAAATGTATGGCAAAACGACGTTTGCCGGGGCAGCTAGTATTATATAGAAGGCTAGACTACCATTACTAAATGTAGGTTAAGTCTGTTCATATCAAATGTCTGGCAAGCCTAGATAATGGCTTGAACGGTACCTCGTATACACATGAATAATTACTTATAGGAAGCTTAACATTACATAACCCACAACATACTTATAGCTAAGATCTCATAATCGGACGAATAACGACTTGCACTAAGAACTTTGTGTTTTAGTGTACCTAAAAATTTCGAATGCCATGCAATATATTTTAGCTGTAGCACACCCTTAAATATGACTTTAAAATAAGAAATGTAATTTATTGTAAACTAGCTGAACCCTGCGGTGTTACCCGCGGTTATTGTTGTACCGCGAGTAACGCCGCGGGACAAAGTAAGTCTAAAACAGTAGCCTAAGTTACTCCCTGGGTCATCAGCTACCTGCCAATGAAAGTCCCGTCAAAATCCGTCCAGCCGTTCCAGAGATTACCCGGAACAACCAGACAGACAGACAGACAGACAAAAATTTTTTTAACTACATTTTTGGTATATGTATCATGTATACATACATATGCATTGATTAAAAAGCTGTTATTTTAATATTACAAACAGACAATCCAATTTTATTTATTTGTATAGACTAGCTGACCCGTGCCCACTTCGTTGACGGTAAACATTTTTTTCTCCGACATACTTTGCAAATCCGGCTACCATGAAAAAGTCTTTCCACTTTTCGGGTTATTATATATCCTATGTCACTCACAAATAACGTAGCCTTCCATGGGTAAATGAATTTTCAAAGTCGGTCCAGTAGATCCAGGGTTTACCCCCTCACAACGTCAAAAACTCACAAACGCATAAACTTTACCTCTTTATGTAATAGTTAAGATAGGACATAGAGCAATTGAAAGCGAATTAACTGATATCAAATTCCTTAATGTTACAAAAACAAAAAAAATATGAAATACTTAAAACAATGGAAATAAGTGTTATTCTATAGTAAAATATATCAAGTAGGTACAGCTTCATATTACTATCTGTTACAAAATTTGTAAAATGTACCTAAACTATAAACAATACTAACAGAATATAAATAAATATTAACGCATCGAACTGTTAAAAGTAGATGGACCATGTGAAAACATTTTAAACAGGGTGAACTATCAGATAATAAATATCAGAACTCGCTGTTACCGAGAAACTGCAGCATAATTCGGTTAATTTTAAACGTTGCCCAACATAACACATGACTATGGAAGATACAATTTTTAAACAAACGTTATAGTCTAAAAATAAAACAGAAGGTTTACTTGTATATTAACAATACAATCTAGTACATATTTATATTATTTTTTATATGCTTTTGTTAACTAGACTGTACTTTAAACTCCAAGTATAGGTAAGTACACAGAACAAAAGAATTAATAGTCCTCTTCTGTGGGTAAGTACATAGACCTTCCAAACAAATAACAAACTCATCATTGTTGGTATGTTATTACAATAGCCTAAAATCTTACTATTTCAATGTGAGATCTAAGGGCAGTTTATGAGAGGTTAAAATCTGCGTCATTTTATATCCGTTAGTTTTTTATTAATGTCCGTTTCAGTATTAATTTTTTCTAGTTTTGAACAAGATGCAGTGGACATCATTAGTATTTTGCTGCTGATGTAGTCAAATCTGACATTCGTTTACAAATGTTAACTTGAGTTAATGTATTTTAACCTCTAACAGACTCAATTCTTCGTTTTGGTTAGCATGCACGAATGTCATACCTCCCCCTCTGCATCTGATTGGTCATAGTTCAATTCATTGTTTTTAATCTTTAACAAACCTTAATGCATCTGAACTTTTACGTGTTGTTTTACGCAATCATAGGTTTATACACTTTTAGAGTCAGCAACGTACAGTGTTTGGTGAAAATGCACTTCAAAAAAGGTACAAAGCTTTGTGTGACTCATGAAATTGTTTCAAATTAGAACACCTATCTGTAACATAGATATACTAATTTACGAAAATATGCATATAAATGGACACAGTCATGACTCGTAAAAGTCGTAAATGCTATATGTATTGGTCTTTAATTTTAAAATTGGGTCCCGCACAATTAGCGTTTGTTATGCAATTAACACTATAATTCACAGCCACATCCTGGTAACCGAACAAGCAGTTACCAACCGCAGCTAATTATGGCTGCATGGAAACTTGCAAACAGAATGAGACCAGGTCGAGTGTTACATATGTCAAGAGAAGGGGGACTGCTACAATTGTTACTGAACCGAGAGAGGTTAGGGTGGCGGCAAAGCTGGCCGAGATACTAAATTAATCTTGTCCAATTTTACTTTGACACGATCATAATTTTCCATGTGTATTATTTTTGCGCCAAATTTTTACTGGAAAAATTATTTTTCCTTATGTTAATTATTTACTACGAGAAGTTTAATATTCTTTGCGAATTTAATTCAACTTACCAGCTTTTAAAATTTCGCGTTACATTAATAAAGTACCCACTGAAGTAATAATTAAATATTTAATTTCCCATGATATTCTATAGATTTATGGTAATGACAAGAATCTATATACAAATAAATAAAATTGGAGTTTATGTGTGTAATATAAAAAAAACCGCTTTTTACTAAATGCATAGGTATGTATAAACGGTACATATACCAAAAATGTCGTAAAAATTTTTTTGTCTGTCTGTCTGTTTGTTCCGGGTAATTTTTGGAACGGCTGTACCGATTTCGACGGGACTTTCACTGGCAGGTTGCTGATGATCCAGGGAGTAACTTCGGATACTTTTTTTAGACTAACTTTGTCCCGGGCCGTTACCCGCGGTACGACAATTACCGCGGGTAACACCGTGGCGTTCAACTAATATTAAAAATAGTAATGTTTCATAGTAAAAAAAACAAAAAATCATTACATTACAAAAACTGGAGTCTAAATGTCGACCGCGGGGTTCAGCTAGTATAGAGTAAAAATAGTAACGTATCATAAAAAAAAAAAAACAAAAAATCATTACATAACAAAAATCGGAGTCTAAATGTCGACCTAATAATTACCTATTAACTAAACATTGTATTTTTTAAATGCAATAGATAAAGTAAATCTATAAACTTTTCAACTTCTTAGGATCAACACGCCCTAGTTATGTTAATGTAATAATTGGGTGATAAATTAATTAAATTGCAATTTAAACTTTACATTTAGTATACTAGCATAGCATAATATATACAAATTATCATAACAAGTATTTAATTACCAAGTTTCAGACTATTCTGGGGCAACACCAAATTAATTGTGTAGCCTGTGCTTCTGAAGTAAAAAGTACGATAAAAAACAGGAACTCAAAAAAACTAGCGAAAAATCTCAGCCAACTTTATGATTGGTGCAAAGTAATATGAAAGTTGAAGGAATCTTTTTTATAGCATCAAGTTTTTCTAAGACCCAAAAGTATTGTTTTTTTTGTTTATCTGCTGCTCCTAGCTAGACAGTGTGGCTTAAAGTACATAGTTGTGAATATTTGCGATAATTACGAGACACAAGCAAATGCTTTTTCAGCTAGCTTGAAATGTTTGGCCTATATATGTCTCTTACCCGCGGTACAATAACAACTGTGGTTAAGGCTGCAGGACAAAGCTTTTTTTTTTTTTTTTTTTACGTGTGGAAACCCCCTCGGGCCGTCACCCCGCCGGGGCTTGCGGCGGGGCGGTGTGTCGGAATCGAACCGACTAAAACCACACGGTGTGCCACTCTGCGCCTGAGACGGGAGGGATCCGGGTACTGCTGTTATTAACACATCCGGACCCCTCCCAGCGCCTGCCCGCACTGAAACGGGCACCGTCTGCTGGTAAAACTCTCATATTTAGGCGACGTACGGCACACGCGTAACGTCGCCCCCTCGCGGGTGACCACTAAAGCGGATGGAGGGGAAAACCCGTCCCCACCATCCGCGGCCACACTCAGGGCGGCATGAGTCGCTGGTATGCGCGCCTCCGCCGCCCGGTTCGCCGGCGGCGGATCGGGTCCGAGTGGAGGTCGTCCTCCCGGGCCTTCTCCGCCGCCTCCTTCTGCGAAATTACGTCTTCGCAGAAGGCTGCGACCGCGGTAAAACTGCTGTCGCTACCGGCCATGGAGCGAATGATGGCCGGTAGTGAGAGATCCCCTCCGATGACTGCAGTGAGGGTCCGACGCTGCGACGCCCAAGCGGGGCAGATCGCCAGCGTATGCTGGGCCGAGTCCTCACTGCAGTCGCAGTGGTGGCAGGCGGGACTCAGTTCCCTCCTGGCGACCGAGTGCAGGTACTTCCCGAAGCAACCATGCCCGGAAAGCACCTGCGTCAGTCGGAAGGAAAGAGTCCCGTGCTGCCGCCCTGCCCACTCGCGGATGACCGGCTGGAGAGCCTCCACGGCGGCAAAGCCAGCGCGTGGAGTCTCCAGCCGGAACGACCAGCGAGCCATCGTGGCTCGACGGGCGGCTTCACGCCACTCGCGTACCTCTTCGGGCGGAGGGCGAATGCCTCTCTCCGCCCGGAATTCAGCCACCCGTCGATAAACTTCGGCGAGCACTTCCGCCTCCAAATCCCACGGAGGTGTTCCGGCCAAGGCGCACGCCGCCTCGGTGGACACCGTGCGGTATCCGCGTATGGCTCTGACCGCCTCTGAGGCCGCCAGAGGCGGGCCTTATTGAGGGCAGTCAGAGCCGCCACCCACACCGGTGCCCCATACAGCGCCATCGACCGGACCACCCCCGTGTAGAGGAGTCGCGTTGCGACGCTGGCTCCACCCAAGTTGGGCAAAAGTCGCCCAAGGGCAGAGGCAGCGTCGACCAGCCTGGGACCAAGCTGTCGGAAGTGCTCGTCGAAGAGCCACCTACCGTCGAGGATCAGGCCCAGATACCTCATCTGGGCCTGAACCGGTACGAGGACCGAGTTGACCACTATGGAGGCGCCGGGGGGCGGCCCACGACGGGGCCCATGGAATAGCAGGGCCTCCGTCTTGTCCAGGGCCACCCGTAAGCCCAGCGCCTCGATGCGCCCGACCACCAGAGAAACACCAATGGTGGCCAGGCGCGCCGCCTCCTGGAAGTTCGCCCCCCGGGCTGTGACAAGAGTGTCATCGGCGTAACAAATTACGCCCAGCCCGGGGGGGAGACGACCTCTTAGGACCCAGTCGTATCCCACGTTCCACAGGAGTGGTCCTAGGACAGACCCCTGCGGAACGCCGCACGACATGGGTCGCCGTCTCAAGGCGCCATCTCGATCCTCGTACACGACGGTACGCTCTGCAGGACAAAGCTAGTCTAAGTTACTCCTTAGATCATCAGCTATCTGCCAGATAGTACCGCCAAATTCGGTCCAGCCGTTCCAGAGATTACCTGGAACAGATAACAGACAGACAAAATTGTAAGAAAGGTTATTTTGGTACATGTACCGTGTATACATTACATATGCATTTATTAAAAAGCGGTTATGTAAATATAACACAAAAAGTAAGAACTAAAACCCAATTACGACAAACTTGTTTCATGCTTTTTCAGCGTTGTTTTTTGTCGTAGTTGAGTTTTTGTTTTTCCTTTTTTTTTAAATAAAGCAGGTGCCTATTTACCTACTGGTCTAGTAGATATTTAGGACTTCAAAGCAAAGTCGAAACACTATTCATAGTTACATATTAAAAATAATAATTTGTAGAAATATGATGGCAGTATTGCTCACAGATGGTATGTGCCGTGACTTCTTGGCTGCAATGCTTTTATTTTAACGTGAGTAAACATTAAAGTGTTGAATTAAATAATGATAATAAATAAATATTTCGGACACCTAACACACAACGCCATCTAGTCCCAAGCTAAGCAGAGCTTGTGTTATGGGTACTAGACAATTGATGCAAATACATATATACTTTTTCTTTTTTTTTTGTAAATACATACATATTATACATAGAAATCACCCAAACTCCGAAACAAATAGTTGAAGATCATACAAACATTTGGTCCGACCCGTGAATCGAACCCGAAACCTCATGATCAGCAGTCGCACACGCCAACCGCGAGACCAATGAGGCAGTCAATAATTGTTCGTCATATTACTTTAAATTGCTATATTGTGAGAAAAGTAATGATTGTAACCTATCATTCATGTTTAGGTTAGGGACTATTTTTATAGTAATAAATAAGCATAGCCATGTTTCACTTTTATTTTACGCAATTCACATGTAATAACAATTTTATAACGAAAATACTTCTATCAATGATTGAAGCGAAAATAGCATGACTTGTACTCGATTTCTACCTAATTGTGTTCTCTATGTAACGTAACTTTATTAAGCAAATTATGGACATTCGTTCTACTAGAAATTTAAAAAAATATTAAACACACTTGACAATACATGACCAAAAAATAGTAAAATAATTAGGTAAAATATGAAAAGAAAATAAACACAGAAAATAAAAAACAAGCATCGCACAGCACATCGGAACAAACTATAATTATGTTTTATAAGAGTGTACGGTGATTGACTTTAAATGTTAAAAATAGTTCAGTAGTAGCTATTTATATACTACAGCAGTTACTTTAATTTATAGCCCGTGTTAACAGATACATACACAATAGTAAGACTGATGGAAAAGGCGTGTATCTATTCTATTCTAGCTCATAACAGTTATCGTGACTAGGAAACTTTATAAACATACAAATTTTTGTAACCGCACACAGCGCGAATAACTCACTAAGAAAATTAGATAACTTATTATTTTTAACCGACTTCAAAAAAAGGAGGTTTCTCAATTCGAACGTATTTTTTTTAGGTGTGTTCGCGGGTAACTTCATCGTATATGAATCGATTTTGATAATTCTTTTTTCAATGGAAAGGAGATATCCCAACTATGGTACCATGATAAGGACACTAAGATCTGATGATGGTATCCAAGAGAAACCGAGTCAAACCTTGAAGTCGGTTTTATTTTTGTTAAAATTTTACATTTTTTGTTATCAATTTCATGACTTTTATTATTGTTTTATGCCAACAAAGTATAAAAGGATTTATAGTTATTTCACTAAGTATCTCAAAACGGAGCGGTGAGATTAATGCTGACATATACTAAAACTGTCATAATTCTCTTTATTTAGATAGTGTGTAGCCGCTTAATCCTTTAACTTGTACCGATCTAGAATTTTTTTCTTGGCGATCACGACACTAAATTATTAACAGATTTAAAATTCTTTCACTAAGTACCTATGTCCAAGGTGAGAGTAATGCTGTCATATTATGATGAAACTATCATAGTCGTCCTTACTTCAAGTGTGTAGCCGCTTAGTCCTCTAACTTGGACCGATCTAGAAAACTTCTCTTTACGATCACCATCCCGGTGACCTGTTTCCACTAAACACCCATAAAGCCCTGCAGGGTATACTGGCCTGGATTACGTCATTGTCGTTTTATGACTGCTTTGTTTGAGTTACAACGTTCGGCTTTTTTGGTCATTCTGCGGGCGTAATCAGTGAAGTGGATGGTACGAAATCCGTCGTAAAATTGACGTTTAAGCTCATAAATTACAAGTGGGCTTATTCAGAGTTAATTTGTTTAGTTAGTTTAGATTTATTGGTTCAATCTTAATATTACTGTCTCTAACTGCAGCAATAAACAAAATCTCAAATAGTTACTACCTCATAAGGACTGTCACTAATCTATTAATTAATATTTGACAAAAAAAATGGATATTATAATATCTAGTCGCTATCCCGTTAAATATGATACGTATCGGATATATTGTAATCGATAAACCTACATAATTGTCCGGAATATAAAGACTTATAATAATGCGTTTTAAAAACATTTTCAAACAGGCCTAAATAGTAGCTACGTATAGAATTTTTTATTTTTTATTTCTTTTATTCATTTACTGAAAAGCTTTTCGTGTCTACGACTCATCCTTTTAAATAAAAAAAAGTTTGGAGACCATTGGACACTATCGTCAGTCCATTACTATTTTTGATGTCCTATTTGGAACAAGGAGGAAGGCAGTTCTATAGGCAGGTTTTATCTTTTCTCCTAGATTAGCAGAAGAGCTTAATCCATTTATTAGGCACTATAAAAGTGTCAATGTCACATCGGAGTTTGCGCTAAGTGTAAAATATATGCCAAAATTAGGGCACAAAAGTAAGAATATTTTGAGAGTATTTATGAAACCTAATGTTGCGTGGGTTTTTATAGGACACTAAATCATTTTACTGTTTAGGGTTGATAAATAAACACAACACACACACACACACACAGACATACACCCAATCGATACTTGATGAAATTGTCATAGCCTGGTTGACAGCAAATATACTTAAAACTTAAAGCTATTTTACGACCACGTAGGTACCTACATTACGTCAGCTCGAACATTTCTCGGTCAGCGTGGGAACGAAGGCTGTTAACAAATAGCTCCTAATAAATGCCTGCTAAAAGGGTACGCCTGTTTACACTCGTTTTTATAAGAATAGATTGATTAATGATCAGGTTTACTGATGAAAAATGATGAGCAGATTAAGGAAACGATAAGCTTAGTAAGGCGTTGTTCATTAATTCTTATGATAACATTATGCTTACATGTCTAGTGAAACTTCATAACAAAATGAAAATATTTGAGATATTTACTACTAAAAGTTACGTTATGGAATGTTACGCTAGGTGTAGGGAGAGCGGTAAATGATTTATGAAAAATATTTATAAAATAAAGAGCTTCGGACACGGATATTCTTTTGTTTGTATGTTTTGTATACTCGTAATAGTTTGTTGAACCCGTTATGGTTCTAAAATCAGTTAATGGCTAAATATATAGAACTACATATTCCTGCATTAGTTTCTACAGTAGACTGTACCTGTTTTCTGAAATTCACACAGTCTACGTGTCAGTTAGAATCTATCTTACTTTAGATTGGTTAAAATTACATTTTTATTAGTTAGTTTTTTTATAAAATCTAAACAAATAAAGTAAAATATAACCTCTTTTTAATTGCATTATATTACCAAATATTAAGAGTAATACAATATTGACCAGAACTGCTAAGCAATATTATTATTTATTTGAAGAGCGACAACACACTTTTGAATCTAGTTGCCGGTGTATATCAGAGGCGGTAATCACTTAGCATCAGGTGACCCTGTCTGCTCTTTTGCCTTTGTCCATTCATACTAATATTATAAACTCGATGAGTAACTCTGTACGTTTATTATTGTACATATATGTCTATATATTTCACAGTTAAACTAGTAGCCGACCCCAAATCTTGGGAATAATAAAGGCCAAGAAGATGACGATAATTCACAGTTAAACCGCGACACCGATTTCAATGAAAGTTTTCATGCAGATACTTTGATTCTTGTGGAAGGACATATGCCACTCTTTAACACGATAACCGAGATACACGTGGGCAGAACCGCGGGCAAAAGCTATGCTACCACTGTAATTCCATCCATAAAATTAAAAGATTATTAGATTACTGTTTCTAATGTTATTTACATAAACAAAATAGTTTGCAAGTTCCCCCCACAGCAGTCTAAACTAAGCGAAATTTCTTCTATTACCCTTGAGTCTCGTAAGATGCGGTAAGGATTCCCCAAACTACTATGAAGACAAGCAGGCTACGTCTTTATGCTAATGTTATTCGAATTCGATCGTCTGCCTGCATAAGCCATAATGTTCATGTAGAATATGTAGATAGTATAGAAGGTGGGAATATATATATACCCATAATTCGGACTCTGTTGATATAAATCCATGACGTATAATATCCAAAACTATGATTGATTTAAAACTGTTATGCAAATACAATTTAAAAACTGTTTATGTGTATAAGTCGTTTGAGTCTCTCTTTCTAATCTTTCTCTAGTTGCAACTTACTTTCGATATTTCTTATCTATTTGGCAGCGATCTACTGTCAAGAACAATTCATGGTTTTTACTTAAAAATACGTGATTATATCGAAATCTATCTATTAATCAGGTATAACATTGTGTTTTCTGTTGTAAGCAAGAACTTCAAGATAAGACTTTCGTGATAATATGCTACTATTTATTACCGGATTTAAAAACACTGTCTGAAGCACTCGTTAACAGTGCCTACTACAAAATTCACCTTTTATATTTGTAGAATAAAGCAGACTTTGGCTTTTTAAATAACCTCTGAAAACAGACGTTCATTAACTAAGTAAATTGCCAAGTTGCTAATTATGTCCAAATAGTGAGAATAAAGAAAAAACGCACATACACAAACTTAATTAGGAAGGACATCGGAATCCAAGGTTATCATTGGCCCTTCGTCTGTAACTAATTCAACAAATGTATTTAATTGAGACGTGACTCGTGACACTATTACAAATAGCCTTTAGGGCTCCCACATATAGCTGCGAATACGCAACGCATCGCAAATATCTGCGAGCTCGCACGAATGCACCGCAAAGAACTTCACGCCGCATCGTAGTTCTGTGTGGGAGCCTTAGTGATTGTTTTAACAGATCCTATTATATATAGAGAATTTATATTTTATTTGTGCGCTGGCTGATTACAACTGACCTCATTAATCTTAGTCGTATCTATCAGGATTTCGACATTTGAGTGGCAAGTCCCCATGGGTGGCAATAATCACTAGTACCATAGAAAAGACAATGACATCGAAAACCACAACAGATGAGTTACTCCGTCCAAAACGCAAATCTGAAAGAATAATCGAAATACTTGTAAATAATGTAATAGTGATTTTCTGTAATAAAAAAGGTTGAAATTTTAGCACTCCTCATCAGAGCAGCACTTTTTGTATCTAGATTAGGAGGCGTTTTTTTATGACTGACTATTAATGACTCTACTCTGCCTGATGGAAAGCATAAGCAGAATCCAAGAGTGATGGTCACCATACTGCGAACGCAGACAGTGCAACAATGCAGCATGGTGACCCACACCATGGCGGGCTAGTGATGCTTTCGCATCATTGGGCCTCCGGTCTCGCACTCACCAACGAAACACGACAGCATGATCACTGTCATTTTACGTTGATTTTCTGTGCGAGGGTAGTACCGCCCCGGTCGAGCCGGCCCGTTCGTGCTGAAATCAGCGTGGCTCTACTACCTTGAGGAGGCGTTGCCGAATACGCTGTTTTTCTGAATTAATAAATGCACAGTGTTTGGAAATTTGATTGAATTAGTAAGTAATGAAAACTAAATCATTTGAACATAGATATTATTTCTAACGTATCGTTTGGGAGCACTGCTTCTAAATAGGTAATTGAACGTTTAAAGTATTAGAAAATTAGACAGATAAAAACTCTAAAATAAGTTGTCGATTGTAAGTAAATATAATTATATGAATAAGTGTGTACTATATTTATAAAGTAATTTTAAAATACAGCGACAATCCTAAAAAAAGTGGCCACGAGTGAGTCGGACTCACCTATGAAAGGTTCCGTAGCAGCAAGGAACATAATCATATTTTTTTTTTATTTAGATCTGAGTTGATTGAATGAAAGGTAAATTGCAGTTTACGATTTATGACATATAGAAAAAAATTGTATGGTATGTACGTGTGTAGTTTGTATGGTAATGTACATCATATTTTTTTTTGGTTTTTTCATTCTCTTATTTTAGAAGTTACAGTGGGGGGGGGCCCCCCCGGGAACAAATTTTAAGTCTTTGTAAGTGTCTCTCTGATATTCGAAACCTCAATATCAATTTTGAAGTCCTATGCATACACACCACCTATACACACGTATGAGATTGATGAAAAAACATCGAAAATGAACACATGCTGTTAGCTGCTACTGCTGAATGGGCAGCTCAATACCAGGCGGTTTTATCATTCCGATATTCTGCTATAGTATAAAACTCATTTGCGGATAACTTATTCGTAAATTTCCGCAAGGGCAAATTCCTAATATTAACAAGGAATAAGTTTGTTGTAAAATGTATTTAGCGAGGCTTGCTAATTATCTTTTACGAGAAGTTGGAGTGTCCACAAGCTGTTAACAAAACTCAAGAAGAGTTAAGTAAAATGGTGACAGTAATTTAATGCAAGATAACAAAAATCTAATTATAACTAATGGATAAAGACCATTATTTCTTTACGTTTATGGTTATGTACGCGTAAAAGTATAATGCAGATATTATTTCTTCAGTTTTATCGCTGCAGTCATAGATATAAAGGAAAATGGCTGGTTGTTACTACAAAAAATATCAAAATCAGCTTTGTACAACCTCAAAGTAGCTTTCTCTGTATAATGATGATATTCTGTTAGTTTAAAAATCTTAACTAAACGACGAAATGAATGCACAGATGACGTAGTGGTTTAAGTTGTTGCCACGCCGCGCCGCTTTCTACAGAATCTCAATCTATCTTTATTTTTTACATGGCGTTTTTACCCGACTACGGCAAAGCCAAAGGAGGGTTATGATTTTGAGAGGCTATGTATGTATGTATGTACGTATGTATGTATGTTCATTTGTTCCCTCCTGGCTCCTTAACTACTCATTAGATTTGGACAAATGAGGTGTCTATAGAAGCGTCATGATCGTCTTCTGGTTATAAGCTATATGACGTGTCACTGAATCTAATGTGGCGCCCTCTAACCGACATAAAGTACTGTATTAAAAAATAAATTTGAAATAAATATGCCGTGTTTGGTATCATTGGAAAGGGCGTTACTTGTACATTTCAAAAATATATATATTATTAGCATTTGTTCGTGACTTTGTCCGTATTTATTCGATAAGTGTGATATTTCTATGGTACCTATTTTAAATAAACTTTGCACAAGAATAAGTATTATAAAGGCACCAAAACATTTTAAATAAAAATAAAGTAAAAACTAAAACCCAACTACGACAAAAAACGACGCTTAAAAAGTATGAAACAAGTTTTAAAAGCCGTAGTCACGCGTTGTTAGTGTTGTGGACTATGGTACATTACACTACATGGACTACGGCTTTTGAAACTTAGGAATGTTCCATAGTCCATAACACTTTAACAACGCGTGACTACGGCTTTTAAAACTTGTTTCATACTTTTTAAGCGTCGTTTTTTGTCGTAGTTGGGTTTTAGTTTTTACTTTATTTTTTTTGTTATTTTTTTTTATTAATTAGTAAAGAGGTTATTTGAATTTTAAGTACTCTATTTAAAAAGTAACCACTAAGAAAGAGGTTAACTGAAGTGGCGGTTGGCGGAGTGAAACTTAACTCCATTGCGAGCATCTGTGCGTTACACAGCTATATATGACGATAAAGAATTTAATGTTAATAAAGGCATCCCTGGTTTGGTTTTTTTAGTTTAATGGTCAAGGCCCGCGAAGAGACCCTTTTATACCTAATCTATAGATTATTCTAGCTAGTAAATTGTTATTTTGCGTGAAAGTGCAAAAAAATCCCACTTAAAATAAAAGTTGGAATTTTAATATTAAATTTTTTCACAGCAACAAATTCAAAGTTTAATTTATTTAAGTAACTAAATAGAAAATTTTATTTTAATAGCGATTAACCTTAATGCTTGTAGGTATTACATACACACGTGGGTGTAATCCTAATACAAGTATTTAATTAATATTATTACCGCATGTAGGTTCTAAATGGGCTTTCAACCAATAACCGTTTACAGGGATTAGGTAAAGGGATATTGTAATAATTCAGAACGAGTGTATGGGCGATTACATTAAAATGATTAATAACTAAAAACTTTAACAGCTAGAATAGCTAAAGGTAAACCTAAATCAGACTTCAATAAAACAAAACAACCAGTTGTACCAACATCTACTAGTTTGAACAATAACCAGACCTAACTACAATATCATAACTTCTAATTTTCATAGTTTAATCCAAGCTGTACTGGCAGTGGTCGTAAAGCTTGTTACATGGAACTAGGATCATACAAAAGTATGATGCAATAAACATTTCAACCCCAACAAGATGAAACAAATAATGACCGACTCACAATCACGTATCGTTATTACACACCTATTAACAATTTCAAAACCATATGGAATATAACACGTTGATTACAATATCGCTATCCTAATAAAATAAATCCGTATGCTGAATAAAAATGAGTAACGATAACTCTTTTGTTCGTCTCTAATCATATACCATCAAATATGCAAATGGTAGTCTCCCAGTTTAATCCTAATGGAAACGTTTACAGTTATATCAATTTGGACAATTAAACTTACACCATTTAAAACGTTAAGTAGGTCACTCGAAGCAATTGAGCAGTTCAGAGGTTATCTTGATTTCGAGCCATTAGATTATACATATTTTCTTTATACTTTAAATTAGGATAAACTTCTACCCTTACATATGTAGATATTATGTTCTTTTAAGTATTAGGGAATGTTACAATCTATATTTCGAAGTTTATAATAAAACAAGGTTGATGAGAGAGATTTTGATATCTGACAAGGTTTAATAAATAGGTTATGAAAAGTATACAAAACGCCTATCAATTTTAAACTATTTAATATTAAGATGTTTATTAATATGATGTTTATTGATATTTTAAAGATTAATTACTACTTACTAAATTTTTAAAATTAAATGTCAAGTTTAGATAAGGAACCTTAGTAACCTGCTTTAAAATTAAATAATAATACTAGGAAAATAAAAAGAAAACCAATTATAAAAAAAGTAAAAACTAAAACCTAACTACGAAAAAAAAACGCTGAAAAAGTATGAAACAAGTTTCAAAAGCCGTAGTCACATGTTACGTAGAAATGTACGCGTGATTACGGCTATTGAAACTTGTTTCATACTTTTTCAGCGTCGTTTTTTGTCGTAGTTTGGTTTTATTTTTTTTGTTAAAAATGTTTTGGTGCCTCTATAATAATAATTTCTTTGCAAAGTATATTTTTAATAGGTATCATGGAAATATCACAATTATCGACTAAATACTGACAAAGTCACGAATAATTGCTAATAATAAACATATTTTTAAAATGTACCAGTTACGCCCTTTCGAATGATATCAAACAAAGTATATTTATCTGAAATGTATTTTTAGTACAGTACTATCTGTGGGCTAGAGCGCCACGTTAGATTAAGGCCCGTATTTTAAAACGCGTCTCAGTCGTGAATCTAGTTTTAAAACTAGTTTTAAGAAGAGATTTTATTATTGAACGTCTCTTGAGTCAAGATTCACTGATCGTTAATCAAGTGAGTAACGATCAATGAACAGCTTATTTTAGAACGACGTATATGTCAAAATCTCCTCTCAGGAATAGATTGTGACAGATGTGATCTCTGTTCAGTTGAGACAAGCTCAATCTAGTCTCAAGTGGTAATTTAGAAGGGCTTTTAGGGGAAATAAACGTATCTTATGATGATTTTTCTGAATAACAACGCAAGATTCACTTTACCTTGCTTTATTTACGAAAGAATTACACGTCATACACATTTCAATTCACTTTAATTAACTTTAAATTGATATTCCACTCACTTCAAATACACATTTAACCACTTGTTTCAATTAATATCACTCAAAACCTTTTGGTTTATGACAAAAATATAACAATCCTCCTCTAAAGTGTCCAACGCCATCTCTCGGCCGCGGTGATACTCTAGCAGTATTGATAACAATTTGAACGTTCTGTTATAGGTAACATCTAGCCATTTGATTTTAATATTTATAATATTTAATTTAGGGCGAGTTGCTTCTAATTCTTATGTTTACATTGATACACTAGTCAATAGTGTATTATGTACACACTAATAACTAATAATATTTAAATTATATTTGTTAATTATATTTTGTTTAATATAATTTGCTGCGTGACACAGAACAATAATTTCGATGATGCAGAAACGTAATTGAGAACAGACTGTTGAGTTGAGATTGGTTACTGAGACTCGTTTCAACTGAGTAGAACTCAAAACGCATTCTATAATAAGAGCGACGTTTGAGATTTGATTGGAACTTAAAACTAGTTTCAGTTGATCAGAGATCAACGGATACTTGAGACGCCTTTTAAAATACGGCCCTAAGTGACACGTCTTAAAGCCTATAACCAGCGGACAATCAAGACGCTTCTAACGATACCTCGTTTGTCCAGTTCTAATAAGTAGTTAAGAAGTTATGAGGGAACAGATGAATATACATACATACATAGCCTGTCAAAATCATAACCCTCCTTTGGCTTTGCCGTAGTCGGGTTAAAAACATATAATTATCAATTTTTTTATCTTTGTGTTCTTGTCAAATGTCCTGTTTGCTTAATTTTTGCTGAAAATTGGTATAAGGTTGCTATTGGCGAGCCAGTGGACTGTATAACGACGTGTGTACAGGCATTTATAGGAATTTATAGGAAATTAATAGATGGTGGATTTAGTCTATAATAATAATGGTTTATTTTCACAATTTACTACATTATTAGGACGTTTGGTCGACCTGACATAACACAGAGAACAATAGAAAAATATGAGAAAAAAACAGAGAATAAGTTAACTTCATTTTAATAATAATAAATAAGGAACCTCATTCAACTACTTTAAAATTAAATTAAAATGCTAGGAAAATAAAAAAGACACTAAAAATATTTAAATACAAGTTTCAAAAATGTTTGTGTTCGTGTAAAATGTCGTGTTGGCTTAAATTCCACTGAAAATTGGTATGAGGTTGCCTTAAAAAGGACAGGAGGAAATTATTTTTATGGCATGGCAATTCAAAGTCTATTAATTCTTCCTATTTTAGGTCATAATTGAAATCCTAAAAACGTTGAAGATCATAATTTTTTTTCGAGAAATACGGTAATTACTGGCTTGTAATAAAATATAAAGAGAAATTAGAAATTTCGATTGTTTGTTTTTTAGCCAAAAATAACGTTTAAATACCTGTATGAACACGTATTATATCCGTTTAATATGAAATACAAGTATGCGAAATAACCTTCTCTATTTTGGCAGCGTATTTTAACAAACCCGCCAATTAGGTTTATTTGTTCTGGGTATATAATCATAATTAGCAGACTTAACCAAACAGTAGAAAGCAAATATCATTATAATAATTTTGTATTATTTGTTGTATCTTCGTGAGAAATTTTAATGTTATGTTTCCACATGTTCTCTGACAATAAAAGCACAAATATTCCTATTTAAAGAATTAGCCGTGACCTATAATTTTATGATCTACTATTGTTACTACTTTCTGAGCTCAGAGTATAAAAGAAAGCTTTTTTTTTGTAATCTGACCTTCCGAGTATAATTTTTTTTCTTTACTTGCGGAGCTTAGCCCCAATTATGACTATCTCGCTCTCCAAGTATGTAGATGCAGTATAATCATAAGTAGTCAGTAGCATTTGATCAATAAATTTATTTAGTAAAAAAATTACAAATCTGAGATTCGTAGAATAAACGATATTTTGGAATTTCTGATCTTTTTTTTCCGGTGGGCTCTTAGACACGTATCAAAGAGAAAATGTATTAAAAAAGAGATACTTCAAAAGCCTTCAAAACTGGTTATAACTAAAGGTTTAATAACAGTTGCATTGTATAACTGTAAAAAGGAAAATCTGGTGAGTATGTATGTGTAGGTATTACTAATTTCGAAAATTTAAAAACAGAAATAACGTATTTCTGTTTTTGAAACTAATGTAAATTTTCCCTTTAGGTGATACAGAGATATAGGTAAATAAAGTATTAATTAATGCCTATCAAAAGTTAGTTTTATTGAGGAGCTACATGCACCCAGAAATAATGACACGTAAGAAAGATGTCTTACTATATAGGACGTGGGTACCGCAATAATGTTGACATATTAAATATTTGTTTTAAGATTAGCTCTACAATGTGGGACATCATTACAGAATAGTAACATATACCTATTTATAGACGTGTTTATAGTTATTAAGACTAAGCGACGGCATGTGCTGGGATCTGTTTTATGCATCACATCACGTTTTGTACTAAAATGTGGCTCTAAAATATAAATCTTTCTATATTAAAGAATCGAGACAAATGATCTTGATATTATATAGAGAGACGAACGGAACAATAAATCCATTCTATAATGGTTCTATTTTCCCATAAAGGAAACTCCAAAAATAATAAAATAAGTGTAAAAAAAAATACAAATTATCTAATACCTAACTTTAACACTTTCGAGTTCCATGAAATATTAACAATTATTTTTACTGGAATTAACGCGATCACTTATTAAAAGGTATTCAATTCGATTCGATACGATCACTTATTGCATACCTCTGATTTGCCTGATGTTTCGATCAGGTTGCAATGGCCGTGGTCACAGGCTGACTGGCTCAGCGGCGCAGTAAAGCGAGGTGGTATGTTTTTTTCAGATGGAAGATGGCTTTAAATTATCTACATCGTGGAATCCACTAAAACTAAAAGTAGTTTTTTTATTCAACACAAATAAAAAAATATATTATATTATGTTACTTGCTGCTACGGAATCCTTCATGGGCGAGTCCGACTTGCACTTGGCCACTTTTTTTTATTTACGACTTACAACGTCGGAGTTTTTGTATCTAACGGGTTTTGTGGTACAAGGGGTTTCGATAAATCTTTTAGTTTAGTGTGTACATGATAGAGCTACCAAATACACAATGGGGTTCTTATCTATACATCTATACAAATAAATAAAATTGGAGTGTCTGTTTGTAATATTAAAATAACCGCTTTTTACTAAATGCATATGTATGTATACACGGTACACATGCCAAAAATGTAGTTAAAAAATTTTTTGTCCGTCTGTCTTTCTGTCTGTCTGTCTGTCTGTCTGTCTGTCTGTTTGTTCTGGGTAATCTCTGGAACGGCTGGACGGATTTTGACGGGACTTTCACTGGCAGGTAGCTGATGATCCGGGGAGTAACTTAGGCTACTTTTTTAGACTAACTTACTCGCGGTACAACAATAACCGCGGGTAACACCGCGGGGTTCAGCTAGTTATGTAAATAAATTGAATAATGTATTTCATTGAAACAAATCCCACATGTCCGGTGAAAACGTTTCTATACTGTTAACTTTTATCACCTTAGATTTTTTTTTTATTTTTCTTAAAGTTTTTCAGTTTTATTTCTTAAACACTCAATAACTCGGAACTGTTCTGTTGAAGACCAACTCACAACCAGAAATAACGCTTATTTTTCATGGCGTTGTAGCTCTGACGCACTGTGTATGGGTACACATGTAGATTATATTATATCATTTATTAATCACCACAGTTTCAAAATAAGTATTCCATCAGTCAATCTAGATTTCAAGTACATGCTCTGCTTAGTTTGAGACTAGCTGGCGTTGCGTGTCAGATTTCTAAAATATGTTTTTAAGCAGACGTTAACGAACTTTACCAGATACACACAATTGCTCCAACAACTGTTTTATTATAATCAAATGATAGTTACAAAATAGTAATGTTTATCTAACAAGCACAATTTAATAAAAATGAAATCAACATCATAGGGCCGACTTGATTTCTCGTGCATGCCATATACCATATATATATATATATATATATATATATATATATATATATATATATATATATACGGTCCAATTGAGAAATCTCCTCCTTTTTTTGAAGTCGGTTAAACAAAAGGAAAACTAACAAATATTACTATTCATAAAGCAATAAATTCTAATGTTATAGAATATTGGAAAACACTTGGAATATTTACATTATACTATCTTCCTACGTCAATCAGTTGTCGAACTAACGTACAGTTTCCCGTTTGTAGAAATCGCTTTAGGGTCAGTTCAACAACTCTCCGAAGACTAGACGTTCCCTATAGGGCTCTCGGGAAAACAAAGATTTGCAATGTGTACGAACAATCTCACTTCGAATTTCAGGAGTGTTGTTTAATAGGAAGTACGTACAATATAACAATTGTATGTATAATAACAATGTTTTAGGACAACGTAAACCAACGCATTATTAAATATGAAACAATTGAAGAAGATTCAAGCATTTTCTAAACAGTAATTTAAGGTGTTTACCCTAATTAGACGAATTCAGGTCCGTCGGGTAAGTTACTGTCTTGGCACAGAGTACCGACCTAAAATACATTTTAAAATTAATTTAGATTTAATTTTATCAAATCTGAATACTTTGAAATTTATAGTCATTTAGAATTTTTACTTCATCATCAAGGACCCATAACATCCGATTACTGGACTCGGATCTCCTCTCAGAAGAGGGTTGAAGCCATACGTCCCCACGCTGGCCAGGTGGGGGTTGGGGCTTAATTTTAGTAAATTAAAAAATCTTTTATTTTTAAGAATAAATAAAATAGAATATTAGTTAAAAGATCTTTTTTATCTAGAATAATAATAAATAGGCTAAATATATTAAATATGTCAGAAAAAAGCGTGGGAGAGCTTGTCGAGCCGGCCCGAACGTAGTGATACCACGGCCTCACAGAATACCGGAGGCCCACCCCTTCCCACATCCCTTTCCCCAATGGTCGGCAACGCACTTGTGACGCCTCTGGTGTTGCGGGTGTCCATGGGCGGCGATAATCGCTTACCATCAGATGATACGTTTGCTCGTTTGCCACCTATACCATAGAAAATATCCTTACTTTGAGAGAGGGAATTCTAACGCATATCAACGTTACCATTCGAATAGGAATTAATATACATAACTCACGTAAATTGAGTTAAAACAGATAGCGATAATTGTTAAGTTTTACGTATGATGCGCATTGTTAAAATGGATAGCATCCCGGGAAATAATGTGGGCACGAGACAAGCTTCTGAAACGTGACGCTATTATTGACAGATGCGGAACATTATGACTCATAGCATCCTAAAAAAATGTTTGTACAACCTCTATAAAGTTCAATGATTTATGAGAAAACGTGTGAATTCGTTCTGTACCCGTCTAATCGTAGCGTAGGTGCGAGCTTTTATTTGATGAATCACCGATTCTAGCCCGAATTTCTATTAGAATTGTTTTGCTAGTAAGCAAAACTTAAGAATCAGCTGCTGTTGACCCAGTTCATTTATAGTATAATCGTAAAATATAAACCTATTTAATAAGTTATTTGACGTCAAATTTTGTTTATTTTTTAGAAGATGAACTTGCATAGTATTTTTCATTTATCTATACATAAATAGACATGTTTCATATAAGATGCAGGTACGTAAATACCTAGTAATGCGAACATTTCGCTCAGAGCATCGCCTCGGGTGCTTCAATATCGTGTTACGTCGATGTAGAGCATTCGTACCTGCGATTTATTTTTCACTCTCCATTCCAAATTGATTCAACGTTATTCCCTTTCGAATGAATTTGGCATTAAAACGTTTTGCGCCATCAATTTGAATTGAACAGTGATACTACATGTTTTTTTTGGGAATGTAATCATTGAAGGGTTTTCAACTCATTTAGTTAACATTTATTGGAATATATAAATATGTATATTAATGTAGCAATTGATGGTTGATTAATTTTGAAATACTGCAAACTTTGTATCATCAACATTTCAGCTGAAACACGTCCACCACTAGACATAAGCCTCTCCACAATAACTGGTCCCAGCTGCCGCATCCACCCTTCGTATCGCCATTATCAATCGTCATCAATCGCAAAAATTATGAAATCTATTTTTAAATAAGCAGGTGTGTATTTTTGTATAGACAAAAAGTCTATTCACAAACTGCAGTCATCGACTTTTCGAGGGGAAGAACGAGAATAGAGTTGGTGTAATGATGTGTATACAAGAGTATTGCGCACACATGCTCTCTTGTGCAAATATTTAACTAAAACATCAAATGAGTTGTTAAATCCTTAAAATTTCAATGTTAGATCATTTGTTTTTCAAAAGTATTTGTTTTCCACAGTAAAACTGAAAACAAATAATACTTTATGTTTACGCTCTCAATAATTGTTCAAACTAGATCTACCGAGTTAGATTTTTTTGTGTGCGTACACTACAATTCAAATATGATGTTAGTAAATATATACGTTAACATGGACAATATATAAAATTTATACCAAAATTTATAATACTCATGTAAATTAAATGCTACTTTAAAGCAAGAGAGACCTAATTTCAACAAATGATAAGGAGGGTGAAGACAGTGGTGTAATTAAAATTCTTTCCACTTTCATTTTCCAGATGTTTCACCGACGCACCTAATTTGACGTAGCAATTTTAATTCAAGTCATTCGTGTAGTTAAAGGAATGCGAGATGTAGAAGAAGACTGAAATACTAAAGTTTCAAATGAGGAACATGAACCAAAAACCGTCGCGTAAACATTTTAGTTTTTGGTGGAACTAATGTAAATTTAAGACCTATAATGCTAATTATTATATTGAAATAATGTTTGTCTTCTGGAAATTGGGCGCTGCCGTTTTCTTGCAACTCCAACAAATTGTTTGTCTTAAACTTTCAATATAAACGATCTCCTTCACTTCTAATTACCGGTATTAGTCGTTTGCAGTCCTAGTTTGTTTCTAAGCCGTAACAATTTTCCAGAAATACTACCTCTCAAATTTATTTTTTCCCTGGAGTACGAAACAGGTTGTTTCGAGACGTATGAGAGGCTAAAGCAATATTTCTAGATGACGCAAACACATGTGAGTATATTTGTCCTGAGACTATAACGGTAGTGCTCACACATTACAGCAAGAGTTATAATTCTGGAACAGCTGAATTTACTTCATGGAGCACTAAAACTTGACGAGAGTTAGAAATTGTGTAAGGCAAGCGGTCTGAAACTGTTCTAAGTATGAAAAGTTATATAGAGCAGTTTAGCATAACTCGTATGGAGATTCAAATATAACTATTATTATTGGTGCTAAAAATGCCAAAGCTAAGAAAAATGTTTGTTGGTCAATAAGGAAATAATAATTCAACTGATCTAGATAAAATTTACCACAAAGATAGATTATTGTTGTAATCTGGAAGGAAGGAAAAATATTTTGTTATTAGAGAGGGAAAGTTTTGACAAATGCTTTCTATTTTATATTAGAGAAAGAAAATAATCTCGGTTTATTTTATAAATAATACTACTATTGAAAATAACAAAGAAACAGAAACACTAAATTTGAAAACTAAATTGAAGGAATGGGCCTGAAGATAGGCTTAGCTTCATAATTGGAGAAAAGCCTATCCGCGGGCCTCTTCTTTTAATTTAGTGTTGACAATATTAACAAAAATTTGTAAATCTCAGTCGTTTAATATTGTCTTTTCTACTCGTAAATAATACCTGTTACATTGTTATTTTATAGATAGACTAGCTGTCCCGGCAAACGTCGTTTTGCCATAACTACTAATAAATTAAAAATTAATTAAAAAAACATTGTCCAGCGGACAAAATTGTGAATCTAAACCATTCCCAGATCCCCTTGAACACACACAAAAAATTTCATCAAAATCGGTCCAGTCATTTGAGAGTAGTTTAGTGACATACACACTCACAGAAGAATTATATATATATAAAGACTAGCTGTTGCCCGCGGCTTTGCTCGCGTGGAAGTTGATTTTATGTATTTAATTAAAACTGTATAAAAGTATGTATCAGTAATTTATTCATATTTCTGAACGTATTTATTTATTTTTGATCAATAGCCCATTTAAAAGAACTTTCATACAAACATTCGACCCATAGTTCATCCCTTTTAGGAACAGAATTCGCATTAATGCTGATAATGCATAAAGTTACATGGTACTAATTTAAAAAATAACGGACTTCCATACAAACTTTCAACCCCTATTTCACCCCTTTAGGGGTAAAATATCCAGAACTGCTTAAATACGTCTTTACATTTTTTTAATCAGTAGTACATGAATAAAGTTTAATGGTTCTAACTTAAAAAATGACAAACTTCCATACAAACTTTCAACCCCTATTTCACCCCTTAGGGGTAGAATATCCAGAAACGCTTTAATACTTATTTACTCACTTTTAATCAGTAGCCCAAAAATAAAGTTTCATGTTTGCTACTTCAAAAATAACGAACTTCCATACAAACTTTCAACCCCTATTTCACCCCCTTAGGGGTAGAATATCCAGAAACGCTTAAATACGTATCCACTCACTTTTAATCAGTAGCCCAAAAATAAAGTTTCATGTTTGCTACTTCAAAAATAGCGAACTTCCATACAAACTTTCAACCCCTATTTCACCCCTTAGGGGTAGACTATCCAGAAACTCTTAAATACGTATCCGCTCACTTTTAATCAGTAGCCCAAAAATAAAGTTTCATGTTTGTAACTTAAAAAATGGCGAACTTACTCACAAACTTTCAACCCCTTTTTCATCCCCTTAGGGGTAGAATATCCAGAAACGCTTAAATAGGTGTCTACTCATTTTTAATCAGTAGCCCAAAAATAAAGTTTCCTGTATCTAACTTAAAAAATTACGAACTTCCATACAAACTTTGAAACCCTATTTCACCCCCTTAGGGGTAGAATACCCAGATACGCTCAAATACGTCTCTACTCTTTTTAAATCAGTAACACATAAATAAACTTTCATGTTTCGAACTTCAAACATTACGGACTTCCAGACTAACCCATATACGAAATGTCAACCCCTATTTCACCCCTGAGGAGTAGAATATCCAGAAACGCTTAAATACGTCTTTACCCTTTTTTAATCAGTAGTACACCAATAAAGTTTCATGATTCTAACTTAAAAAATTACGAACTGCCATACAAACTTCCAACCCCTATTTCACCCTCTTAGGGGTAGAATACCAAGTAACGCTTAAATACATATCTACTCTTTTTTAATCATTAGTACATGAATAAAATTACATGTTTCTAACTTAAAAAATGACGAATTCAACACAAACTTTCAACCCCTATTTCACCCCTTAGGGGTAGAATATCAAGAAACGCTTAAATACGTATTTACTCACTTTTAATCAGTAGCCCAAAAACAAAGTTTCATGTTTGTAACTTCAAAAAAGGCGGACTTCCAGACTAATCTATATGCGAAATGTCAACCCCTATTTCACCCCCTTAGGGGTAGAATATCCAGAAACGCTTTAATACGTATTTACTCTTTTTTTAAACATTAGCACATGAGTAAAGTTACATGTTACTAACTTAAAAAATACCGAACTTCCATACAAATTTTCAACCCCTATTTCACCCCTTAGGGGTAGAATATTCAGAAACGCTGAAATACGTATTTACTCATTTTTAATTAGTAGCCCAAAAACAAAGTTTCATGTTTGTAACTTCAAAAATGGCGGACTTCCAGACTAATCTATATGCGAAATGTCAACCCCTATTTTACCCCCTTAGGGGTAGAATATCCAGAAACGCTTTAATACGTATTTACTCTTTTTTAATCATAAGCACATGAGTAAAGTTACATGTTACTAACTTAAAAAATAACGAACTTCCATAAAAACTTTCAACCCCTATTTCACCCCTTAGGGGTAGAATATTCAGAAACGCTGAAATACGTATTTACTCATTTTTAATTAGTAGCCCAAAAACAAAGTTTCATGTTTGCTACTTCAAACATAACGAACTTGCATTCAAACTTTCAACCCCTATTTCATCCCCTTAGGGGTAGAATATCAAGAAACGCTTAAATACGTATTAACTCTATTTTAGTCAGTATCCCAAAAACAAAGTTTCATGTTTGTAACTTCAAAAATGGCGGACTTCCAGACTAATCTATATGTGAAATGTCAACCCCTATTTCACCCCCTTAGGGGTAGAATATCAAGAAACGCTTAAATACGTATTAACTCTATTTTAGTCAGTATCCCAAAAACAAAGTTTCATGTTTGTAACTTCAAAAATGGCGGACTTCCAGACTAATCTATATGTGAAATGTCAACCCCTATTTCACCCCCTTAGGGGTAGAATATCCAGAAACGCTTTAATACGTATTTACTCTTTTTTAATCATTAGCACATGAGTAAAGTTACATGTTACTAACTTAAAAAATAACGAACTTCCATACAAACTTTCAACCCCTATTTCACCCCTTAGGGGTAGAATATTCAGAAACGCTGAAAAACGTATTTACTCATTTTTAATTAGTAGCCCAAAAATAAAGTTTCATGCTTCTAACTTAAAAAATGTCGTACTTCCAGACTAACCTATACGCGAAATGTCAACCCCTTTTTCACCCCTTAGGGGTAGAATATTCAAAAACGCTGAAATACGTGTTTAATCATTTTTAATCAGTAGCCCAAAAATTAAGTTTCAGGTCTCTAACTTAAAAAATGACGGACTTCCATACAAACTTTCAACTCTTATTTCACCCCCTTAGGGGTAGAAATTCCAAAATTCCTTTCTTAGTGGGTGTCTACTCAATAAAAGGATCCTACTCACCAAATTTCATAGTCGTAACTATCATAGTTTACGCTCGGCGATGATGAATCAGTCAGTCAGTCAGTCAGTCAGTCAGTCAGTCAGTCAGTCAGTCAGGACTTACTATTTTATAAGTATAGATAAGACAAGATATTTATAAAACAAATGAATAAACAATACAGTGAAATTTAAATAAAAACCAATACTTACCAATGATACTTACCAATGAATGGTATGACGATGATTAGAATTTTGTGACACTGATTTGCTTATGCTTAAAGTTTATACCGTTTGACTGAACTGACCTTTTACCTATAACAATCGATATCAATATTTTATTTTTCTTGTATTCAATTTTATTATGTAAAACTTCCTACAGTGAAATAATAGGAACACATCTTTATACGATACACGATTTTAATAATGTTTTCTGAAACTTTCTATCTTTCACTAGCGTGAGTTTAGACTTTGGTATCACTACACCTTTTTCGTTGAATTGTGATGAAAGGTCTATAAGAGCTCATGTGAATACATGAAATGATATAGGAACATTTTATTACCCATATTTAAAATACATGGTAGGCAATTAAATAGTTAAGGCGTAAATGCTTAACAAACAAACAAACTTACTTTTGTAGGATTAGAAACAATGTAATTCTCAATAGTCTGATCTTCACTTTAATTATTGGCTCCACAAAATTTAGTGTTGGAATGTTAAAATTACCTCGTTGAAATATAGCAAATGTATTATAGCGGATTCCTGTCTTGAAATTACAGAGGCTGAACGTTTCAGTTAATAGATCAAAAAAGAATCATCATCATCAGCATCATCAGCCTATTGCAGTCCACTGCTGGACATAGGCCTCTCCAATTATACACCACTTAGTTCAATCTTGAAAAGAGAATAAATATATCTATTAAAAACTTCACTATCTAAAGTTTATTTAATTTTTGTTTTTACACATTTACACCGTCCCAATTCAAGAGAACAAGCTTAATTGCTTTCGCTAGATTTGCTATTAAAGATTTGTGTATATTTTTGTAGTTCTAAGTAAATTTAATTAATAATATCACAGATGTTATGTTTTTGCCCTAAGCAGAGGTTTGTGTTCAACTGTGGACTGTTAAAGACTGTTAATGATGAAGAATGCTGATGTTATGAAATAAATAAATATGAAAAATCTAGCTATCTAACATATTACACAATACAATGAATCATGTATAGCTACAATAACTTGTATGAATGATTGTATTAATCATTAATGTGTTAAAAAATATGCGAAGAAAGAATGTCGTATTTAGAAAAGCCTTTCTAACAAAAAAACATTTTCATGCAAGACTTTGACAAGGATTTTGTATATTACTTGGGCCTAGACGTTCATCCGTTTACCCTAAAAAACGCGGCTAGAATGTTAAGAACTACAATAAAAGACATAAAGATCCAGTGACCCCTTTTCTTGTCTCGTTTTAATCGTTCAAATTTATCGAATCTCTCGCTCGCACGGTAAAGGGTGGAAGAAATATTCAGGGCTGTGTTACTCGTGTGTAAAGTAATAGCAATAAATATTGATAATATCGTTTCCCATAGTTAATCTTGCGTGACATTTAATAAATCATGGTCGTCCGGCTCCTGCCTTCTTGACTCGACAAATGGTTCCTGAAACAGATACTGTAAGTTATGATCTTGTACATGTTTATGTGACAGAGAAACATACTCAGGCTATGTGAAATAGTTTAGTTTATCTGAGTATACTATATGAATTTATTAAATGGATGCGGTTGTGTGTATCACACTGATGTGGTAATTGCTCAAGTTGTTGTATATAAAATAAGATTACGTCAGTACCCATCCCAACATCGGCCAAATCCGACAAGTAATCTTCAATACATGATATGATGTTATAAAAATACGTAATAACCTATTATCCGTGAATTATGGGTTTATCTGTAATAAAACATAATGTATTGTTGTTTTATTCAATCCTGAAAACTGTATCGAGTATCACAATTTACTTTAATGGTCTGAAATTTTTCCATTACAAAAATAGATTTGTAGCCAATCGCTTCAATAAAACTTATTTGAATATTTTTTTACATATGTGGGCGTTTTGAAGCGAAATTGATTTATCCCAGATTCCATTGGATTATTATTATTTTGTATTTGATATTAAAATCAGGATTCTTCTAATAAATATGCCCAGATTTCTTTTTTATGAAGAGGATCAAGTCAATTTTTTTATATACAGTCACCCTCTCTTTCACTATTTAATCATAGCACCTCAATCACACCTGCTTCCGTATATATATTTCTGTAAAATATATTACATTTCAATAAAAGGTGTGTGTAGCCACCCTCGAACAAGTTTTACAATATACCTTAGGATTGTATAAAAATACGAAAGTTTTAAATTAAATTCGTGGACATTCTCTCCTGGGTAGCACAGAAAGCCAACTTATTGTATTGAGGAGCCACCTGCGGGATGTCAACGTGAGTTGGTATTTTTATAAGGCAGGAAAATAAAATCCCTATTTTGTTGACAATGTGACGTACTTAACAGAAAAAGTGTAGAATTTCACGAACATAAAGTAAGAAAAAGTTATTCAAATGACTTTATAAAATGTTGTTTTGTCCCAGTATTTACAAAGGATAATTTAAATTACGAATTTACGTTAACGTCTGTCATGATGAGACGAATCAAAGTTGCTTACCAAGTTAGGGTTGACTTATTCGACCATGTCAACCATCATGTCAAGTGTCAGTTTTTTAACTGGCCATAGATAATTTACAATTGTGAATTGCTAATTATTATTATAATGCTATGCATTAGTTGCATTTGAATACATTTATTTAAATGAATGTTTTTGTGTAGCTAAAAGTAGGATGAAAATGAAACAATAATACACGATATTTATCATTTCTTCATTTATTCTTGAAAATATATAAAACGTTGAAGATAGAGCAGGTTGGGACATCGTACAATATAATACACATTAAAATTGAAGCACATAAAACGAATCGTAACTTTTTATATTTTTTTACGTTTAACACAAATTTCGAAGCATAAAATGTGATAAATTATAGGCGAGAAATTTAAAGATATGAATTCTAAAATAGAGTCTGCCTTTTAAGCTCTGGGTTACTGTATCGGCTCGGGCACATTTATTTTTTTACTTTACGTATGTGATTAAATTATTATAAAGATTATTAGAATAGAAGAACAGCATAAAGACCACAAACCTGTAAGCAAATTAGTTTGTTTAGAACTTGATTTATTTCTCTTTTAATTTATTAGGCTTGTGTGTCAAGTGTCAACACATTCAACAATATCTGAAATATTTTTTGTTTAAAAAAAATTGATAGCTTTTACATTTACTACAAATACTGCCATGTGTCTGTGGAACAGTTTACTCCATTTGACATTATAGAAATTAGTTGCCCGAGTTCCTAGACCATGAGGCAGGAGATTTAATTTTGTATCTACAGTGATTGATAAAATATCAAACGATCTGTCAATTGCAACAATTGTCTCTAAACTAGGTTACGTTTTTATTTTATACTTAAAAAAAAGATACTAACTTTTTAAAAGTGTTTTGTTTGAGTTTTCTTGTAAAACTTAGTGCAGAAAAATTGGCGTCATTTTTTCTTACTTTATTTAAATTATGAAAACAAAAGACATTAGACGCCTGTCAAAACAAAAAAATATTCTGTTGATGAATGTCAAAGAGACGTTTTATCAACGCTGTCTTTTTGACACCTCATTATGATTAGCTTTTAGAATGTGAAAGAGTTTTTATTATTATTTAGGCAACATTGGCTCTGACAGTAACAAACGACAAATTCAGGAACACTCCGTGGATTACTCATTGTGATATTCCACTTTTCAGTCACTGAGGAGTCAAACAGATGGAAAGAAGTCTGATTTATCTAAATCCATGGCTGCAAAATCAGGCAAACAAAGCGCTGCCTGGCAGTATAAGATTAATTTGTTCCTAAAATTATTTAGGATTTACAATAACGTAATTATTATATTTTTTTATTTTATTTTATTTTATTAATTATTTTTGAAAATCGTTTATTTGAATAACTGTTGTTTGCAGTTCAAGGGCAGATAAAAATAGTTTTATACGGATCTGGCAAATGACCTTAGTTTATAAACCGATGTGATTTTTTAGTCGAATGTGCATTGATTATATTGCTTAATAAATAGCCATAGTTTAATGCATTTCTGTCTTAGTAAACATATTTATTACAAAACTAAAATTGTCTAATATTCTTATTAAATAAGTATTGTAGTAAAATATATTTTAAGTAGCGCTATCAAAATTATCTAACTTAAAAGTGAACTCGGGGGTTCTTGCTCGTACTTTCAAAAGTTGGCTCCACGACTTTAAATAAATCTTTACACAAGAGGCTGTAATTTTCGGCAGATCGGCGTTAGACTAAAGTTTTATTGCCGTAATTAGTTACACATTGATCTGCAGTTCTCCAGTTGTTTTTACTAAAGTTAAAATACTACATTTTTATTCAAATTAATGTGATATATTTTATCTTAAACAGTTTGCTGGTAATGTTTTCGTCAAAAAGTTGAGTATATTACTTAACTTTAGATATTACTCTTCTCTACATACGAATCTTAGGATACATCTTTTTTCTGACCTGTTTTACGTTTTACCCTTAAGATTTGACCTTATTGGAAGTAAACAGAAGTAAAGTACTCAAAAATGGTTTTTAAATTCACCATTTTACTTTATCTACTTTATCCTAGCAGTGTACCCTGATCGATTTAAAGCTGTACCACTGACATTGTTGCTTGTGGTGGTGTGGTATCAATTAAAAATAACCCATTTCCATGTCCTTGATAACAAAAATGAATAGGGCTGTAAACTGTTTATTTATTATTACCGAAGGAAACCTATTTTTCTCAGTAACAAACAGTATTAGCATAAAATGAATTTGTAATGTTTTAAAATTATTGTCCACCGCACACAATGATGTCATATGTGCCCATTTTATCTAAATACACAGAAAATATACCACAATAGTTCCTAAAAATGGATATTCCACCGGACTCACAGACGCAACACAATAATATTTTTTTATGAATCACCAAGGACAAAACATATACTGTTTGTCAATGAAGTCATTTATGTAGGCAAGCTTGAATAGGTATACTTGTTCTTAACTTATTCTGATAAGAGCCCGAAAGAAGACCAATTCATGACATACTCGTACACATTTTACTATTTTTCTATAAATATTTTGGAACACATTCGTTAACATTTTAATGTTTTATTTATTACTAGCTTTTGCACGCGGCTTCGCTCACGCATACTTTCATCCCCCTATTTATCCCCTTAGGGGGGGAATTTCAAAAATTCCTTTCTTAGTGCTCACTTACGTTATATAAAGAACCTACATGCAAAATTTCAGGATTCTAGGTTCAGCGGTTTGGGCTGTGCGTTGATCTCTGGGTATGTCAGTCAGTCACCTTTCTCTTTTATATATACAGATAGATATTTCTACAACATCATTGCATATCAATAAAATATACATTTTGTACAGATCCAGATGGGGCTCATTATTGGGTATTATTCTATTATTACAAGGCGGTCTTATAGCTCATGGTGAAGTCTTCCAGACAACCTTTTTACGGCTGTAGTGTGATGTGTAGTATGACCTGTACATAAGTTTTTAGAAAGTACTAGACTGTATTAGTACCTACATCTACTGACATTATAGATTTTTATTTTTAAAATCTGTTTATAAACCCAAGCGAACTTTTATACATATTGTGAGTCATCATATTAATAACACAGATGACAGGATAGACAAAAAAAATTACGGGAACAGGATAATGTTATTTTTTTATGTTTGGGCCTGCCAAAATGACTCTACTCTGTCTGATGGAAAACAAAAGCAGAATCCGAGAGTGGTGGTCACCATACTCATTGCGAATGCAGACAATGCAGCATGGTGACCCACACCATGGCGGCCTTGTGATGCTTTTGCATCGGTCTCGCACTCACCAACGAAACACGATAGTACGAACGCTGTCACTTTACGTTGATTTTCTGTGCGAGGGTAGTACCGCCCAGGTCCAGCCGGCCCGTTCGTGCTGAAACCAGCGTGACTCTACTACCTACAGTATTAAAAAAGTAATGTAAATAATAAAAAAATATTTTTGATTTTGTACAACGAATAAGTCGGCGACTTCTGTACAAATGATCTCAGTATTTAATATGTGATTGTGTGAACGGATGCGAAAGGAGTATGCGCGCGCGCAGTGGCAAATGCGAAGCCGAGACAGTGTGGCACCGATGGCCAAAGCCGGAGTAACGGGGTTAATGCTCATTTATTCAATAAATAGCTCTTGGGCCATAAAATTCTTCATTTGGTTTTGAGCTCTCTATTGTTTAAACGTTGAACGAATTCGAATGTAACTTTTCTGATGTATATATTTTCGACATAAACATACATTAATACGTTATGTAAAAACTTAGTACCCCTTTTTACAAAAAAAAATGTGCGAATAGTTAAAGATACAGAGAAGGCGTACAGAAGCTAAAAAAAGGTATGGTGAAATTTCAACCACTGGCTGATCATTTGTAGGTATTGAATATACAGTCGTATTATGTGTGAAATATGAATGTACCAGCTTTAAAACTTTTCGTAGGTGAATTTAAATTATAAATCTATGTATTAATACGTGAAGCAAGAATTTTGTACCCTTATTTGCGAAAATTGCGTGGACGGAGGAGTATGAAATTTCGCACACTTATAGATTGTATTAAAAAGGTATGCAGAATGCAAATATTTTTTTAAGTTATGCGTAACAAATACATACATTAATAAAAATTAACATGAATTAAAAAAAAATATATATTCCACACCCAAAAATTAAACTAAAAAGATTCTTCTTCTTCTTTTGATGAGATGGCAACCAACAAAACAGCTATTTCTGCCAATGTTGAGTATTTAAAGTCTTCAAATCTTAAAGTCTTCATCGTGATGCAAACTGTGGTAAGAATATAAAAAAATGTGGATAAGATGAAATGGGTATATCGATCCAAAAAATTGAAGATAATTATTTTTTGTTTATATGTTATACTGAATGTCAAAGTAGCCATGATGAAATCTTTTGGAGATCGTTTTTTGTTTTTTCAGAAGACGGTCCCTATTTCATGTCATCCACATTTTTTTATATTTTTTTATCATTAATTTCATCACGACGAAGACTTTAAACACTTGACATTGGCAGAAATAGATCCGGCTGGTTGCCATTTCATCAAAAGAATAAGATTAACTTTTAGATTAAAGAGAGCTTTAGACTAAAGAAACCCTAAAAAGTTCTAACTAAAAAATTAAAAGCATTATGGTCGAATTTCGACCTTTGGGCGTTCTATATTAATACAAGAAAAGGCAAAGAATTTCTATATTAATAAAAGAAAAGCTTTTGTCGTATTTGAGAATTTTTGTCATAGTGTTTACATATTTTTGAAACTCTAAATAATGTTCTAAATTCCTAACATCTTTGTGAAGAAGAAAAGAAATATTTTCATATTACATTAGGATGAAATACAATTGAATTTTTATCCAAATGTTTCTCTTTCATATTCCATTTCTTCATTTCATGTATTTGCCTTGCCATCGAGAGTGAAATATGTATTTCAAAGGATTATTCTAATAGCATTTAATTTGTTATATTTGCTAACTGTGCTCCTTTTTTTGAAATCAATTTATTTTTCTCTGCTCTCTCAAATGAAGGTAGTAGGGTGAAGTTTTCATTACCCATTAAAATACTTTAATACATTTTATTATTTTTTAAACCCACAAGAACTATAAAAACTTACGATGGTATAGGTAAAGATAACAAGAAAAAAATTAAAATACTGTGACCTTGTTAGATTTAAATAGCTTATATCGCACGGGCCAACATTACGAATCTATTGATATTCTAATTTATTAAAATCGGTCAGTACTTTAGGCGATATGGTGGAACATACAAATATAAATACATAGACTCTTGATTTTGACTTTGCCGTAAAAAATAATTAAATACAAAACTGACAGCAAAATCCAATTAATACGAATAGGTATTAGTTCTGATAATATTTTTTATAGGTATCCTTGACTCTTCCGAACATATATTTCTTCCGGTTTTAAAAGCTTTAGCTGCCAAAATGATTACTTTGCCTTATGGAAAGCATGAGCAGCCTACTGCAGTTCACTGTCGAACGAAGGCCTCCCAAAAGAGCGCATTTCCAACATATTTTTTTATATTCAAATACGAATAACTGGTAGACATGCACTTGAATTACTACTTGAATATCTTTAGTAGTCTAAAAGGCTTGCGCAAGCCTAGACTTTATATAGAAATCAGTCAAGGTTATTTTATCGTTGAATATACTATTTTGTTAGACCGTCTCTCCCACACATTTATGCTGTCTATTGTGTTTTTAATCTTTTATGGCAGGAGTATGTCATCTTAAAGAGCTTTGACAAATGTATTTCATTTTGAATGGTAACCTACTTGACTATATTTGGTGGACTGGTTAATGGACTAAATTTTTTAACATATTGCCCGCATAACAACATTATAATCTTTATTTAATTTAATTATGTCAACATAACATTTAAACTAATATTGTTACATAATAGTGTAGGTTTCCACTATGGTTTTTAGAGAACCAGATAATTAAATAATAAATATCACAACAGTAAGGGTAATAGAAAACTGATGCCAATACACAGAACGTTGCCTCAGTTAGTTTTATTATTTTTCTCTTGTTGCAAACAGTCGCACTGTATTCAATCATAAACTTAAAAGATAGAAATCGTAATCACAGATTAGGCTCAAGAGAATTGAAAAAAATTGGTACATGTTATGATTATTATATACGAGTATTTCGTACTAAAATAAGATTAGTTTTACAAGTGTCTACCACTTAAATAATCATCGGTCAAAGATATAAAGATTTAAATTAAGAAAAAAGTGAATTTATTGTCTTGTTATTTTAATTGTGGTATATGATGATACATTAGCAAATATTTTTAAAACGTTTTATAAATCGAACTTATTATTAATATACTTAAGTGCACGCATAAAGATAAATAAAGTGCTTTGAATTTAGTCTCTTAAATGAATCAGTCATTAATTAATAATTCATAACATTCATAACAGCTATGACATAATATGCAACGGTATGACTCATACAAATTGTGTATTGGACACACTGAGAAAATTATTTAAAGCAATAGTAGTGATGAGTAGAACCAGTTAACGTTTGTTTCGGATTAGTTAAAAGGAGTTAATTGATACTTAAGCACCTGGCACAATGATATAATATCATTAACCTGGTACTTTGATAGGACTGATTCTGATGTAGTTGATTTTTTAGCACGCGATTTAGTTATTTTACCGTTTTATGTACTAATTACCAAAGTAATAGAGCCACGCTGTTTTCAGCACTAACGGGCCAGATCAACTAGGGTGGTACTACCCTCTCACAGATGACCAACCTTAAATGACAGCATTCGTATTGCCGTGTTTGTCGGTGAGTGTGAGACCGGAGGCTCAATGATGCAGCAGCATGTTACTAGACTTCTATGGTGTGGGTCGCCGTGCTGCATTATTGCATCTTTTGCATCGGCAATGAGTATGGTAACCACCACTCTTGGATTCTGCTTATGCTTTCTACCAAGCTGAGGCACTTTGGCAGACTCATACATAAAATAAATCATGATAAGTGGTAAAGATTATCCTCAGGAATAAATTTACGTGAAAATTCATCTGGACATAAAAACAGACAAAAAAAGGACTATGGAATATATAATATACAAATAGCTTTTGATCGCGGCTACACCAGGGTGTAGATATGTCGTCGAGTAGTCTATGTCTTATCTCAAGAATCAGAGTATCTCCATACCAAATTTAATTGAAATCGGTGTAGTGGCTTGATCGTGAAAGCGTAATAGACAGACAAAGTTACTTTCGAATTTATAAGCTTAAAGTGGATAGAATAAGAAAAAAAGAAATATATTTATATTTCTTTTTTATGATATATATATTTTTCATATTTATGAAACAATTTTTCAATCTAATTTTTAGTACTGTAACACCAAAACAGTAACTCCGTCCACTAGAAATTCGATTTTAGTCTGGAATCGAAATAATCGAGTACTTAAATTCTATGGGGGTGACGGGACCTTATACAAACACTTAGCTGATTTTATATTTGTTTATTATTTCATACTAAAAAATAAAAGAAATTATAATATTATTTAAATAGTAATAATAATTTGTTTTTCGAAGTGTACCACAAGCTCAAACATGAATATTTCATTAATATTGATTCATTTTAAAGCACTAGCATTTTTGGCTGCTTTTTATTCAGCACACGAATGCAGCAATCCATCAAACTAAACAAGTGCATCACATCTGATATTCAAATACTGTACCGAAGCCCACTTTAGTGCAGGAAGGCGGAAATGATAGATTAGATTAGACGATTTTATGACCCTTTATACTTTAGAACTTAAGTGTTGGTACTTCATTTTGCTTTGGTACGATAAAATACTTAAGAAGTATTTAAATGGGATAGTTAAAGCTAGTAAGAAAAGTTAGTAACAGAACAGTATTATGTTCTATTATTTTGCCATGGCATCTCTAACGTATGTTGAGAAAGTAATATTTAGATATTACTTAATGTTACTGTGTGTGTGTGTACTCAATAGTGAAAAGGTAAATGACGCTTTATTCACATCTCTTATTTTTCCATTAACATGTTCAGTTAAATGAGTTGTACCTAAAGAAGATAATTAATGCAGGCGGCTTTGATGGATTTGTGAATATTATTACAAAACATATCAAAATACACCATACATAGGCGTACTCTAAATAGAAATAATACTACAATCCAATTTTAGGATACAAACATTAGAATTACTTACCTGTATATTATATCCCAGGGCAATCTAGACTCAAAGTAATCATACTGTTACAAATTATTTTCGTCTATGAGTATGTTTTTGTATAGCTACAAGCAAAATTGAACCTTAATTTCAACAGTTTAGACGAAAATATAAAATAAAAAGTTGCCAGAGAAAATCTATTCTGCCCTATTTTAGCTATTTCCCTATAAGCTAATCTTAAAAGCTTCTATCAACGTCAATAATTAAAGAAAGTGTTGAATAATTCCCTAACAAACTTATTCTTTGAATTATTTGTGTTTTCTATTCTATTCTATTTAATCTGTTTTATAGAATTAATTATAAGTAACCAACTCCTTACAAACGGATTCAGTACACTTTGAATGGTCCTTAGATATTAAGTATTTACTTTGTACTTCCACTTGCTAACAAACTTTTCGTAATCTCAATAGTTAAAACACTGTAATTGTGTGATTTGTAGGCACAGGCAGACGAAGAAATAGGATCTAGTTAAATCTAGTGCATTATAAAACTATTGTGAATTTAGTCATTAGACTTTAGGTAATAGAAAAAATAGTATAGCAACTTTATATTAGTACTACCCTGCATTCCCAATGAGTATGGTGACCACCACTCTTGGATTCTGCTTATGCTTTCCATCAGGTAGAGTAGAGTCATTTTGGCTGGGCAAAAAAAAAAGCTATTTAATTTATTACGATTGTCCCTGCCAATATTACTTGCCTACTCTGCCTGATGGAAAGTATTAGCAGAATCCCATGCTGCATTGTTGCATTGTGAATGCACACAATGCAACAATGCAGCATGGTGACCCACACCATGGCGGGCTAGTGATGACTCATCAACGAAACACGACAGCATGATCGCTGTCATTTTACGTAGATTTTCTGTGAGAGGATTGTACCGCCCCGGCCGAGCCGGCCCGTTTGTGCTGAAATCAGCGTGGCTCTACTACCTTGAAAAGCTTTTACTGGATTGCCTCGGATCGAATCAAACGAGTCCAAACTCGATGATGTTGCGATGATCTATACAGAGTTCCTATGGCCACCTTCAAGCTCCAGTATCAGATCGCTGCATGTTATTACAATATTGTAATGTCACGTATGTATATATATGTATACATATGCTTGCAAAATTTCAGCAAAATCGATTCAAAATATCTGCTTCAAAATTGAGTAACAAGATTCCATCCAAACATACAAGCATACATACATCACAAGTTATGCGTTTAGTGTTTATTGTATCCTCTTACCATTAAGAGCATACGACTACCACTCATTGTATGATGTTTTATAGTATTTTAACATTATTTCATAATAAATTCTCGAATTAATACAAATGGGAAAAGTTAAAATCGGACTGTATTTGCACAGTTTAAGCTCATTAAAACATCTGAAAAGAGATTATTTACTTTATTATGTTCATTTACGTACACAATTTTCAATAATACAAACTGAATATAGATTACTTTCTATATTCACGTAGTCAATACTGTGCCCTTGATACATATTGCTGTTTTTGTAACTAATTTCAAATAGTTAATATCTACTCACATATTTAAATTGTCAAGTCTAGTATTTTAGCTAAAAACATTTTGCCATTCATCATATATATTTCATATATTTGACCACATGAGCTGAAAATGATGTTCTCAAGAGACTTTAAGTAGGTAATGAGTTTCATTGAGTCTAATTGAGCTATATAGATTTAACTCTTGTGTTCCCAGTCAATTGAAATGTTTTCTAGGTTTATGTGTTTAGCTAAATATTAATACGCTGCATCTGTAATGACTACTGCGACACTATTTAAACCAGTTAAGACATATTAAAGAGTGTTCTTTAGTTCCAAACTAAACTAAGCTTATATTTCTTTATATAAGTATTTACATACTTTTTATGTAGAACTATTTGAAGTAAGGAAATCAAAACTATCTATACAAATGATAAAATTAAAGTTTCTTATTTAAAATAACCAGCTTTTTACTAAATGCGTATGAAAGTATACCTACTTGTATACGGTACTTACATAAAAGCATTTTTTTTATTTGTGCCGTCTGTCTATTTGTTCCAGCCAATTAATCTCTGGAACTACCTACTGTACCAATTTTAACGGGACTTTATCTGACATGTAGCTGATTTAAGCTGATGTTATAAGGAGTAACTTAGGTTACTTTTTTTTAGACAAAAACCTGCTAACAGTGTAATCGTGGTTTTGAAATTCAGTCGTATTTGGATACACATTTTAATGATGTCATGTAATGGGTAGAATTCAAGATTTTTTTTTTTTTTTTTAAATATGCCCGGACCTAGGTCCGGACCGCGTTTTCTCCCCCAACATAATCGGGGACCTTTGGTGGATGAATAATTTCACAGCAATGTTTTTTTTTTTGTTAGAGATAATAATAATCTTTACATTTGTGGTTATTTCCTTATTATGATACAATATTTATCATATGTTTTGGCTTCTTCATGTAATTTAACTTATATTATAGCGATCTTATATCCTATTCAATTTAAGCAATTTCTTTCAGAATTATTTCTTTACTGTATAATGGGAACACATGTTTTATTCACTACTATACTTTGTGACAATTATTTTTCTAATTATTTTATTTGCTGGGGGACTGTTTTAAACTTCTTATATTAGAATGGATTATTATATTATGACAATTACGTTTTCTTATTCTATTTGTTAGGAGACTATTTTAAGGTATAGATTAACTTGTTTTTGTAATTTTTTATTTTATTTTATATATTTTTGATTGTTTTTCTGTTTTTTAGTATCTTAAATCTACTTAGTTTTTACTTTACATTACATAGCGCATGTGCATGTATCATACAGGCATGATGTACACTATTTTATTTATACACCTGCTTTTATGGTTTAAACATTTTCTTATACAGTTTCTTAATATAATACTTAACACTAATAATATTTTATGGCTTTTATTCAGCTTTACATACATCTATTATTACTATACTATATTTTATTATGCTTTTTATATATTTATATCAAAATATAAAAGTAAGCATAGTTTCTATTACCGATCATGATTTGTTTTATACTTAGGATTTATCGAACCGCTGACATTGACCAACTTGCAATTTGATTGGCTTCCTTTCAAATGAAAGTACGTCCAATTCTTTGGATCTGCAATTTTAGTTATATATGTAAGTGTTATAGTTTTTTGAAAGGTCTTTTTATTTAATATTTTACTGTCTAAATTTTTGTTGCTTAGTTTCCTATGATTTTTATGTTTCTGTTTTAATATGTGCCCTATCGTGAATTGTGGATTAGTGTCAAATGTGCTTGGTTCAATGATGTTGTCATCCTGTGGAACGCCAGCGGCGACTTCAGCAATAAGCTACAGCCGTTCTCGCTAACGCGTCCCACTTTTTTCGAACAGGACACTGATCGCTGTAGACGCTGTGAGCGGTATCGTTCAGTTTTGCCTTATCGCAATTTTTGCATGTCGGTGCTTGGGACGCAAGGAACTGGTCGCATTTTGCCTTTAGATGGGGGCCTCCACAATAGTAGCAGAGGTCCACAGCGTCCGTGCATATTTTTCGCCCGTGTCCATATGCAAGACATTTAGTACATTGTACCAAAGGCGATTGATCTTCGACACGGACGCGCTGGAGGTCTATATATACTCTGCCGACCGACAGTAGTTTTTGGTACAGTGCGGAATTCAAGATTTGGGTGAGCTGGGTTTCAAATACATATCGCAATTATCCACAAATTCTTATATAAACAACCATTTGTAAATGGAAACATTCGTAACGGTATTACTGTGTAAATCTTTAACGTATGATCTTTTTACGAGATATTTGTTTATTTACTCTGACCGTGTTCTCACACTGGAGGTCACAAGGGATTAAACGCTTACAAATATTTAAACGTCCGTTACACACATTGTGCTCTCATCATCTCCCCTTTTTTATAGTGGGGTCGGCGCTATGTGTAACATTGCTAAGGGTATTAAGGTCTTGGTTTTCTTACGTCTACCTGCCGCCTGAAACCCTGGGAAATAATCCTATTCAGGACAGACGAAGGAAAACGAAAGAGAGAAGATAAACAGTGTAAGTTTATAAGACTTGTGGGGTCTCAGATATGAAAATAAATAGACCGACAGAAAACTCGAAGAGTTTCTACCTCTATTCCGAGATTGTAGCAGCAATGTTAGATAAAGAAATAACATCATCAGCCCTTCGAGGTCCACTGCTAAGCAAAGTCCTCTCCCAAGAAGCGTCAAGTATTCCATTCTTGGACAGTCCACACCCAAAAATATACCTGATGGTACTAGTCCAGCCCACACGCCAACCAATGTGATTCCTGTTAACCAGGATCAACAGCAGTGACCCACGAACACCGAGTTATCGCATTTGGGAATTCCCAGGAAAAATTAAACCGTCTTAAAACCCGCAACGAAATTAATCCAAATGGAAATAAAATAAGACTAAATCAATACGTCAGATGCCTATTAAAAGAAAAGTAGATCTTTTATGGAATGATAACCATAAATAATAAAGTTTAATGCTTTTAAATTTTTAGGAACTATATATCTAATATTGCGTTTACGAAAGGAAAAAGAGAATAAAGGAATTAGTTATGACTACCAATATAAAAATAAAAATAGATAGACTACTTTGCCTATTAATTTTTAAAAACAAATGTTATCAATTTTCGTACATGGTATAATTTTAAATATGTGATAATGTAAAAAAAAACTAACGCATGATGTTGGTTTTATATGAACCAGATGATGACAGATGGCAGGGGATTATATGCTAAGTTGAATTCAATGAAAACTTATGAGTATATATAATTATAGACCCTCCCTTTTTCAGCTTAGGGATTAAGTGTTTGTTACCGGTTACTGCTGATACATCCAGTTTGCCAAGTAAAAAGGGTCTACGAAGCAATGAAACCACTGTACCGAATTAAATGATTTGGTACACAGATAGTCTAGAGACTGAGAAAGAAAATAGGCTACTTTTTAATGCGACAAAACGTTTGTAAGGGGTTGGTATGGGGGGATGAAAGGTTGTATAAACGTTACCCAAAGTCACTATTCCAAGGGGACGAAGTCATAACTTATATTACTATGTTTTTGCACTGAGTTTATATTTTCGTGTTGGTCGAAAAACAACATGATTTACAAATTTTCTTTTGTGCTTACTTTGTAACTGCAATATACATTTCACTCGCAGTGGAACCGTAAACTACGAGTTTTACTTGTGTAAATATCTAGAGACATTGACTACGGTATACATTGACTTGTAAACTCTACAACGTTATTGTATCTATATTTATCCTAAATAATTTAGAAGCTTGACACCCGAGGTCTACTTTATAGACATATACAATATTTTGTATTAGTTTATTAGACCCGGACTTCAATAAGGCATAAAATTCGAAACCAAGCGCAGCCTGCGGTAGTACTTGATTACCACATTATATTGACATACCATTTTTTGACATAATATTTTAACTCAATAGTAAATTCGTAGTCTCAGATAGACCGTCTTTCAGTTTAAACAGTAAGGCCTACGCGAGCTCAAGTGTAGCTTAACTGAGGTTGACACCATTATGATAATATTTTGATTCAAAGTATGTAGTGGCAATTAGTTTTTCTTAAATATATTTAAAGACAGTAGGAGAAACCACGGATGTTTCTTTCCAAGAATCCCTCCAAGCATCTACATTAATATTGATCTTAGCATAAATACGAAATAATAACTTAGTACTCTTAAAGACGGTAATATTTTGATACAAATTCTCTAAGTACTTTCCACGGAATATATTATCATTCTTAAACACATATTTCCAAGAAATTGTGGGCTCTTTATCTATAATTAAATTACAAAACTTACCTATAAAATGTAAGGGTAAGAATTAATCTCTTCTAAAGTTACTCATCATCCGTACTTCGCAATGTCGGGAAAATTTCAAACTTTTAAACTCTCAACTTGACGCGCAGAAATTGCTGTGCTTCGAGTTGTGAAACTAGAAGTATGTTTTTATGAGCACACATTTTTATTAGAAACTTTCTTAAATTTAATCCCTTGACATTCTCAAGAGGTTGGCTGTATTGATTAGACCGCAGAATACAAATATTTCCTTAAAATTTCATGGAACGAATTGATTGTACAAACAATATAAATTATACCCAAAGATACCAATAAATAAATATTATATACCGATAAAGACCCAAAGGTAATTTTTACTCGACTACGGAAGGGTAACATTTTTGTTCAGTCTATGTATTCTTGCCACCGTAGCGTCTAAACCACTAAACCACTTTTAATAAATGAGATGTCAATGGATTCGGAATAATAGCCTGTGTGAAATAGGACATTTCGATTTTATCTAAATGATTTACGCAGTCGGGTTATTGTTTTTGAACTTTGTCTTGAACTTAAGTTTAGATTAGTATATAAGCGTAGATATACATATTATTTTTCTGGAATATATTGTTACGAAGAAAGAATATTCTAGTACAATGCTTGAGACGAAAGCAGACGTCAGAAAGTTCTCGTTCATTTCTTGAGGCACAAAATGATGAACCTTACATCAATATGCATAAAAGGGAATATGGATTGAAGTTTGACGTGATTGACGTAAGTTTGGGTTGTCTATATTTCGTAGAAACGTCATATTCAAGATGTTCCTTCCGGTGTCACGTCGTCAGGGAATCGACTTAAATTTTCTAGTGGCGTTCGGCGAGAGAAGTGCAGTTAAGTTTGAGCTACAGTGTGAGACATTTTGGAGTGATATCAGTGATTAACCTAGCTACAATTAAAGGCTGTTATACGGAGTGATATTGTGATTTTAAGAGTGTCTTTAATAAAGTCTCTTTAACACGTCAGAAGGTTTATTTCTCAATTTCGTCGAACCTTAACACGTAACAATATGTAAACAAAGTAACTAACTATCAAATAACAATTTGCTGAAACTATTTTCGATAATTGTAAGTTATGTATGGTTGCCAAATATAGACATGAACAGAAAAACTAAAATAAATGTATGTCAAAATGGGATCGAGAGAAAGTGTTATTGGTGTAAAAAGGAAAGATAAAGTAAGATTAGGAAAAAAAAGATGTAACTAAATTTAATAACGCAAAAAACACATGTAATACTTTAAAATGGAAATGGGCAGGACATATGTTAAGGACTAAAACAGTAAATGGACTAAAATGGTAACAGAGTGGTACCCCAGAGATGTGAAAAGAAGTAGAGGAGGACAAATTAAACGTAGGTAAGACAACCTTAAAAAAGTAGCTGGCCCAGAATGGATGAGAATGGCTACACAAAGAGATATATAGAAAAATCTAGAGGAGGCCTATGTCGAAGGACAAGCTGTGGATGTAACCGTTCGTCTATGATATTAAACACATCTAAGTAAAATATGTATTTGTAAATTTAAAACAGGAATAAAGCCTTTTTTTATTTATTTATGTATTAGTAGTAGATATTTTCCCAAGAATACATTCTGACATAAGAAATGTGCATTAGTGAGAACATTACTGAGATTTTTATGTGGTATCTAACCTCAAATTACATCATCTCACTAAGTCTTTTTTATTATTCCGATCGTAAACTATATAAAAATGTTATTGTATTTGAGAAAATGGGGCAAAATATAAAGAACAGTAAACCACACAATTAGCATGTTTCTATGATATTGCGTGTGTGTGGGTGAGTGGGTGTAAATAAATAGTGATGTCATGTTGCGACTCCATAACAAAATGCCAATGATATATTTTGAACGCATTATGCTATAATATAAAAGTCTAATATATGACAATATTCGTATTTCTACAGGAAGGAGGGGTAAGTCTTAGCTTTGGCAGTTTATGTATGTTTATATTTTCCACCGTAGCGCTTAAACTACTGAGCCGATTTTAAAAACGAGGGTTCAAAGTATTCTTAACGTCGTGGCCCGGACAGTATAGACTATATAACTGTTATAAATAGTTTTACGTAGTCAAGTTATAGTTTTTAGACTTTGTCTTGTCGTTAATGTTTCTAAGTAGGTAGTATTGAAAAGGAACGTTTTTGACAACTTTTTTATTAAGTTCCTGATAGAGTTATGTCAACTTATCTGTAAAATAACCACAGATTTCTATAGCACAAGTCTCGGATTGAGATACATATATTTATCAACAACTTTTATCTGTTGAATATTGTTCTATGGCAGATAACTATCTTAAATTTGGCAAAACTGCCTCTTAGACTTGTAGTTTAAACTGATTGTTTACTCAATAATATTATTAATCCTACTACAAGTAAGCTAAAACACTAAAAAGTGGTCACAGACCCGTCTTTGTGTAAACATAGCGTTCAAAAAGTGCACATTCGGCATTATTTGAATAAATAACTTTTAGTTTTACATCAACACATTTTTAACTTAGTGACCTAAGAAATGCTCATGATAATGTGCTCGAGGTGTCCTGTGATGATCATGTTTCTTTCTTTATCTACTTTTTTATTTAAAAGAAAACTACTCGTAATACAGTGCAAGAATATATAGAAGGTATCATCTATGCTAATATATAAAGCTGAAGAGTTTGTTTGTTTGTTTGAACGCTCTAACCTCAGGAACTACTGGTCCGATTTTAAAAATTCTTTCAGTGTTGGATAGTACATTTATCAAGGAAGGCTATAGGCTATATATCATCACGCTAGGACCAATAGGAGCGGAGCACCAATGAAAAATGATTCGAAAACGGGAGAAAATTATCACGCTACGGGCAATAGAAGACGCAAACGAGGTTGCGTGGGTCGGCTAGTGTATTTATACAGAAAAACACAAACAACTTCTACTTGCTTTTGCTACTATGAGTTGTACAAAAATGTTGTTATTAGTAGTGTCTTGGATATTTTATCTGTTTCATGGAATAAAAAGCTTCTTTTTTTGCTTTTCTATTACCATATTTTTCGCTTTACTCTCTTTTATTAAACCTAGCTCAGAACACGTTCAAACACATACCTCGAATGACGCGCATATGGGTCGTCAATCATCCATCTGTAGAAATGCCAATTGAATACTAAAAGAGGGTCGCTGTAGCACGTGTGTGTGCACGTTACTTTTATTTTTTGGACAGTTCTTAACTTATTTGGATACACCTGATATAGTCTACGACGAATCTCTCTTACATCACGCACTGTATCAAAATTTGATGTTTACTATGGGATGTTTTAAAAATTAAAGTGCAGCATACATCAACATAATATATGCACAATAAACGATTAGTTGTATGCTCCTCATTTGACGACAACCGAAACAATCGTATGGATAGGATATCTGTTGGATCATCTTATTGCATATCGCTGAGATATCAAAACAACTGCAATGCGGCACTATATGGTGCTTCTTGAATTTGAGTCAAACATAAATAAGAAATAAAATCTACATAAAAGTCTTACTTGATTTTCATATATAAATCTATATCTTTAACAAATGCACTAGCTGTGACTTAAGGACGGCAAAGATTCATTAGAAATAAAAGTTAAATGAAGATTTTGGAATTGAATTTACCCAAAAACCCTTGCTTGTAGAAAAACATCACAAGATAGCTTTTAATATACTATTTATATAGCTATTTATGTAATAGTAACAGTTACTGTAGTAAACAAACATTTCGGGAGTTCAGAAATCTTGTGAACCGTAAAATAATCGTAGTGCATGCCGGATCCTAATTATTGGGGGTTTTCGTGTGTACGTACATACAGCACAAAAGCATTGATATTCAGTGTCGCTTTCGGCTTTTGCGTAAATAGTAGTTATTCAAGTTATTTATTTTATATAAGAATATAAAATAGGATAAATAAGTCGATAACAAAACTTGGTTTTGTTCATGTTATTGAACTAAATGAATAAACAGAAGGACAAAATCTTAGCCTGTTTATCAGTTTCCCCATTACTAAACCTAATATGATACTGTATGATAAAAATACCTTGATTTTAATATACTTTATAAATCACTTTTCTTTGCCGTTAAAATAAAAAAACCTATAAGGATATCCTATCGTTACAGCTGGAAAAAGTTTGCAGCAGTGCCAAAAATATTATACTTGTGCAATTGCACTCATCGGCTAAATATAAACGATGTGAAATAATGTGTAACATTTTAAATTTAGTAATATTAAAAGTTTACATTCAAAGCAAATAGTGTTCGGAACGACTATTTTCATTTCGATATCTTTTCAGGCGGTTCCAGTAAACATTAATCAATCAACGTTTCCAATATAACGTTTGAAACGATTGAGCGTTCTTTACAATATGTTATATGCACAGAGAATTTACTGTACCTACATACGTACGCACATACACATTCGCAAAAACTACCTATCCATATGATTATACAACTGTGATAGATAGAACTTGTGACTAGGATTAAGTAACTTTAAAACAGGTAACTAAATCGTATCTAATAGATAGTGATAAAGAAGATAAGTTAAAAAATTTCAATTGAACAGGTCTCTTAAGGCGCGTCTCCACCGAAATTGGTAGCAATTTCAGTGTTTCCAACTGTTAGCAACTTTTCACAAAATCACCAACTTTTGTTTCCGTGTCTACACCGAGTCGCTAACAATTTGAAAAACATTCTAACTAAGCGTCTCCACTGCAACTACGGTATTCTTTTGATGTTTGCCGCCAAAAATAGAAACACGGTTGCCAACATTTGTTGTCAATTTTTGTTGCCAACACTAGGAAATTACAGAAACTTTTGACACCAACACGTGCTGCCAACACAAAATTGCTAACTTTTGTTCGGTGGAGACTCGGTTTTAGACCTTGGTTGGCGTTGAGGGATACAAACATATTCTCAAAACGTAACTCAAATGTAGCTAAATTCAATTATATAGATTTTTTAAAATTAATAGATACCAACACAATATAGTTCTTAAATACTGTATCTGCCGGTTTTAATCTAGATATTTTCAAACATTTATTCCACCGACGCATTTCCAAATGGTTGACTCTTTTGAAAAGAAATTGGACAAACAAAATCAAGGCCATAGACTATTAATAATATTGTAATATAAGTATTTTTACAGGGCTGTTGTTAAACTTTAAAATTAGAGAAATTATAAAGTAAGAATAAATAATTTGCTAAAAGGATATATCAAATTATATGATGATCAAGTAAGGAATATACTAGCTGAAATGAATTTCTTTCCTGAGCAAAAATCTAAAGCTATTCAATTAAAAGCATTTGTACCCTTTATATAATCCAGTATTGTGCCATTACGGCATTTTCGTCATTTTGTTGTGGACTTGTATTTGTTTAGGCTTAATGTAATATCAATAGAGATCTAGAATTTTTAATTAGACCTCATTTACTTGGAAACCAGTTGTTATATTTTTTTTGGGTCGTACAATTTTATGCATATTACGTTTTTTACTTTTTAGATAACTTTACTAAATTTTATACAAAAAAAATCTGAAAATATCTGTCTTTTTTCTGCCGAGTTCATCATTTATCATTATCACCTTTATTATATACTTTATTTTGATTCAAAACCTTCAATAATATTGATGAACATGTGAGTTTAGCAAGGATATCAATTTATTTAAGATTATATTAAGTATAAAAGAAATACTCATACGAAAAGCACACAAAAGCTCAATTTTACGTTAGTGCATAATATTAAACGTTCACAATACAATGTTTCATAATTTTCAATCAGAGACATAAAGATTTGTAAGGACCAATGTTAAATTGAAACCTAAAAGTATCACAAACAGCTTGGATGCAACTTGTGAGCTTTCGCTTTTAGCTATAAAACCGACTATTCTATATACAAATTACAGAAATATCATACAGTGAAATATTCATACGTATGAACATGTTTCAGCGATTGTATTTATACACAAAGTTGAGAACCCAATTACCAAGATCCGTTTGTCCTATATCACGGTATTTACCAACAGATCTGAATAGGTTTATACCCCATAAAACATTTTAATGACAGTTCACTTGCACGATGATCTCACCGCAGCGACAGATTTAGATATCAGCTGTTACTCTGATTAATTCATTGACTGCCAACCACGATGGATGTATAAACAAAACATTTTTAAATCAGGGAAAAAGTGAGAATAGATTTGAGGGTGCGTGACTCAGCGGTCTAAATTTATTCCTTTATATTTTTTAATTTCAAGAAATGTAGGTAAAGTTTAGTTATTATTATCTACCTGTTTTAAATCGCATCGAAATGCGGAAAATTTAGTTTAGTGATACGCCATTTTATAATAGTAAAACAGGATACATTTAGTATTTATGATTGTGAATATCAATTAAACTAATATTATAAAAGTGAAAGTATGTTTGTTTGTTACGCTTTCACTTTGTACACATATTCTTGGGGTATTAGTAACATAGGATACTTTTTTATTAAATGTGAGCGAAGCCACAGGCGAAAGCTAGTATTGAATAAAAGTATCTAAACGAATCAAACAGTGCTGTGAAGCTTTTCTATCCCAATTATGTTTTTAAAAGTTAAATTGGCGTAATACAACCCGTATTTTTCGCATCAGATTTACTCCACATATCCCACCAATAAAACCACAATGGACTACAACGAGTCATAGCAAGATACAGTTAGTCTATATCACAATAATATATAAAGGCGAAAGTTTGTGAGTGTGTATATATGTTACTTCTTCACGCAAAAAGTACTGGACGGATTTGGATAAAACTTTACAGTAATATGGCTTTATACATACCAATAACACAAAAGCTACTATTTGCCTCGTAAACCGATATACACGCGGGCGGAGCCACGGGCAACAGCTAGTCTATATATAATTCTTGTGGCACGTTGTATGCTGCTCAATCATCGTGACCTATCGAAATGCGGAAAACAGTATACAAGTGTACCTACACCGAAACTATACAACCGATTTTCATTTGTTTCAAAATGAGTCTTTTGCTGGCTATCTTAGATAGCATAATTAAAAAAAATGCTAACAAAGTTGTATAGTAAGCTACTGTTTTATAAATACAAAAAGTACTATACTAAGTTTTAAGTAATACTCTTTGGATGATTAATCCAATGATAAGTTACGACGATGGTTTTAGTATTCAACTAGAGACCTAGGCTCTATAAAAGGATACAACTATATTGGAAAACTTAACTGTGACCTGTCATTGTCATCATACTAATTCGGACATCATTACCGATTATGTTTGCAAGCTTTGGGTGACTTAAAGCCTACCGACCACTATTAGACTATCAATTTTGGCAACGCATAAATTGACCCCGAATAATAAATATCAAATAATCGTGCTTTGTATTCGTCATGTTTATCTAGTATTAGATTGAAATGTTTTATTTCTTGTCCAGAAAAATCTTTCGATGTTTTAAAAAAAAGAAAATGTCTATATTTTGTATTACAAAAAACTAACCTGCCTCTTCACCCCCTTATATGTCGGTCATGGCGGCAAAAATATTTTTTTGTCCAAGATTCTGTCGAATTCATCAAAAATCAATTCATCGGTTAAGCCGTGAAAGCGTAACAAACCAATAGACAGTTACTTCCGAATTTATAGTTTTAGTATGGGTTTAATTCCATTTATAATCGACTTCCAAAAAGGAGGAGGTTCTATGTTCCACGGTGTGTATTCTTTTTTTATGTATCTTCTCCGATGACTCCGTCAATTGTGAACCGATTTTCAATTTTTTTTTATTGTTAACAAATCAAATTTGTAAAATGTTAAGCGTACTAGTCTGTATTTGTACTTGATATTTTACATGTTCTAGATTCAGGTCAAAATCTTGCTACCAGGAAATAGTTCAGTTTCCTGTTCAATTTTCCACGGTATACCTTCGGTGCTCTTTAGCTGCAATGACAAAAATCAAGGCTATTGTCTATGCTAAGTTTTTTAAGTACGTAAACCACAATCACTCATGTATTTTTTGGAGAGTCCTTGATATTCTTGCAGACAATTTGAAAGCATGTTTGAAAAAAGTCTTGATTTTTAGACTCATTAAATTGTATATCTAGATTTTAAAGTAGGTCTTTTAAATTTTCCAACTTCTGGTTTTTACCATACCAAGTCAGTAGTTAAACATATAAGATAGTTTAGATCAGGTAACAGCTCTTTTATATTAATTTCAGCAGGCTAAATAAATTTATTAAGTCAGCAAAAATACGATCCAAAGTTTTCTATATTAAATATAACTGAAATTTAGGTATGTTTTAATCAATATTAATAATTATTATTATTGCGTAATTTTCGCGTGACAAAGCATGAACACAAGTGACCACTATGCGTCAAAGTGCATACATCGAAACATGATGTCATGGCATTCGGAATTAGAAACAGTTCGGCAGTGAGCTACTGCCCCATATTGTCACGTACAGAGTATTATACGGAAAGTTTATGACAGATACGTTTTCGTTTTTCGCTCTTACACTACACAACAGAGGGAATAAATATCACTTGAGACGTTATATTTTTTGACAGAGCGTATTTCTGGTTTGTGAAAGAACTTTTTCTTGGTTTTTATTTTGTTGAAACATTTTTATTATACTACGACAAATTCAGACCTTAAGAAGGTTATTACAACAACTACAAATTAAAGATACTGAAATTAAATTACAGTAGTTTCTTTATGAAATACTACCAATATTATAAACGTGAAAGTTTGTCAGTATGGATGGATGGATGGATGGTGGATGGATGTATGGATGTTTGTTACTCTTTCACGCAAAAAGTACTGAACGGATTTGGATGAAACTTTACAGTAATATAGCTTAAACCTCAGAGTAACACATAGGCGTATATGCCGCGATAACCGACATATACCCGGGCGGAGCTGCGGGCAACAACTAGTACCCAATAAAGTATCTACCTTAATGTATGTTTACTATTTTGGTACTAATTAAAATTGGATGTTTGAAATTAATGAATGTTTATTTCAACACATTTCAACAACACAACAATACATACTTTATTATTACTATCAGTTCTTCTTGTACTTGACAATTAGTCATCGATATGAACTTCTGCACTAGAGATAAGGAATCTATTAACTAACAAAAAATTTAGGCATTGAGAACTATTATTTATTGGTTCTTACTCTCCATTAATTACAACCCATTTGTTAATAACTTGCGAAATGCACATATACCTCCTTCTTGTATCATTTTTTCACACAAATACCATAGGTACCAATAAACCAATAACCGTAAATACCATAGGTTTGTTATTTAATTCCTTAGTAACATTTGTCATAGACTTAAACAATAATCTTGTGAACAAACTTTTGAAATTCTTAAAGCTTCTTATCTTTTAATAACGTATTAAAATATAGAACACTTTTATAGAAGATAAAACACGAGTTGAATGGAACCTTTTCACTATTATTACTATCTTTTGGGTTAACGCTCTCATAATAAGACGTTGTTCTTGATAAACGTCTCACAAAACAATTAACAAAGCTTGATATTCATTACAATTTATCCAGAAGTTTATTTTTATGGACATAAGTAAATAGACCAAACAAATATTTCTAATTGGTATTAAATATATTACATGCAATAGTTAATCGGGCGTGAATAATTTCACACCTATCAATATTAAGGACGGAATAAGGAGATCAATTTATCAAAACACATCATATTATACATATCATCGGACATCTATAGATAAAAATAAATAAACTTGGAGTGTCTGTTTGTAATATTAAAATAACCGCTTTGTAATAAATGCATATGTATGTATACACGATGCAATTACCAATATAATATATTATTTATATATATTATACCGCGGGGTTCAGCTAGTGAATCATATGTTAGTTAAATGTTAATTAGGCACGTTAGGGGCGTAAGTGTACGTTATATAATGGCTAAGATGTTGCTTATAGCTAGAGCATAAGAATAATTGCTAGGCACATAAATGTCTTTTAACATAAATTATTAACCGACTTCAAAAAAGGAGGAGGTTCTCAATTCGAGCGTATATATTTATATATATATAAATTTTATGTGTGAACCATTATTGATGATTCTTTTTTTAATGAATCATCAATGCGTCCGATCACCGAGTGAGTGACGATACCCCAACCCCATCTCCCTCCCCATCCCCCAAAGGCCGGCAATGCACTTGTGACGCCTCTGGTGTTGCGCGTGTCTTTGGCGGCGGTAATCGCTTACCATCATGTAATACGTCTGCTCGTTTACCCCCTGTGTCATAAAAAAACAAACACAAAAACATAATTATTCCATAAGTACTAAAAATACAAAGTCGTAACTTGTACATTAATGATAATACAAAAGTGCTGTACCGTATGCAAGCTAACAATTCAAGTAAAAGCGCAAATTAGGTACTAAAAGTCATCACCACAGGCGCGTGTATGCAGCCTTATTAAATACTCATATTCGCTAATGGGTTTCGCGTGTAACAACCCTAGATGCTACCACGTTTTAAAAAATTAACACGGCCTCAGTGCTAAAGTGAAGACTCCGGAAAATATGTGAAACCATTGTTGTATACAAAATGTTTAAAACATTATGTTTATGAGTTTTAAACGTATTAAGGGAAAATAAAATGAACCTTTTGTAAGAAAATAAATAAATGGCATTATGATACTATAGAGAACTGATGACTAGCTGATGTTTATTAGGTATTTCTTTGTTATCTCGATGTATTTGCTTAAATAGGTATACTCACCACATGAATACCTTTTTGAACTACTACACTCCCGTTCCCCGTTACCCAATTTATTTGTCGTTGCTTTATCAGTTTTCCTTACCTTCCTTGTCTGAAGAAGATTACTTTCACAAGGCTTATTGACGTGAACTAGGCAGACAATACTCGATGTCCCACATTGCAATGATTCCTAAATAAATTGAGAAAAAAAACAGAAACATGATTTTTTAACTGAGACATAAAGTTGTTTGAAAAGTAATTTGTAAAGACAAATAAATACGAAAGTAATATTTAATTTTATTGTACACTCAATATTATTACCACTTACATACTCCTGATGTCTACACCAAGGTCGTTGATATAAACATTATATGGATGTAATATGATAAGAAGGGTCGTCTGAATTATTAGTACTTACCTAGTAAATGGAATTAGCAGGTAGAAATTCCAACCATTGCTGTGCAAGCATTAAGACCAAAACCAATTAATCTTGTTACCAGGTAGAAAAGCAGAGTTATATCATCAATTTCACAAATAGCAAAGCATTTACAAAAGCAATATTAAAAAGAGATTTAGTAGCTGAGCCTCGTGCTGTTACCCGCGGTACAATAACAACTGCGGGTAACGCCACGGGACAAAGCTAGTCTAACAAAGTAATCTAAGTTACTCCTTATATCTTCAGCTACCAATCAGTGAAAGTCCCGTGAAAATCGGACCAGCCGTTCCGGAGATTAGCCGAAACAAATAGACAGACAGACAGACAAAAATCGTAAAGAATGTTATTTTGGTATATGTATCGTGTATACATACATATGCATTTAGTAAAAAGCGGTTATTTTAATATTACAAACAGACAATACAATTTTATTTATTTGTATAGATGTTACGAATTCACTCATGACTGATCTGAGCATCATAATTTTTATAAACGTTGTCAGCAGTCCAGAAGTTCAGAATAGGATTATAGGCAACCTATCATCTGATAAGGGTTCATTGTTCTCGTTTAATACTGGAATTGATTACCCTACCAACACCGTGAGAGAGCCACGCTTCGGTATGAATGGACCGGCTCGACCGGAGTGATACCACGAACTCACAGAAAACCGGTATGAAACAGCACCTGCGCTGTGTTCACCGAGTGAGTGAGGATACCGCAGGCCCATACCCCCCCCAAGCCTTGTGACGCCACTGGTGTTGCGGGTGTCCATGGGCGGAGGTAATCCTACTAATATTATAAATGCGAAAGTTTGTAAGGATGGATGGATGTTTGGATGTTTGTTACTCTTTCACGCAAAAACTACTGAACGGATTTGGATGAAACTTTACAGTAATATAGCTTATACATCAGAATAACACATAGGCTACTAATTGCCGCGATAGCCGACATATACGCGGGCGGAGCCGCGGGCAACAACTAGTCACTTATATATATTAAGTAGAACGAAACCGTATTAAAAGGTATTAAAACTTCCAAGTACGTTATGTATAGCACAAAAATAAATCAAAATTTAATTTTGACATTGGAAATGTCTTTTCTTTCGCTCCAGTATAGGCTCAGGAAAAAGTGCGATCCCCTTATATCTCAAAAAAATTTGAAGATGTGATAATCAAAAAAGACTCAAAAGACGCGTATATACAAGAGCTATAAGGTGCTATAAGAATTATTTGATAAAAATTAAAGACATAAAAAGTTATGGCCGAAATAATGAACAAAATAAACATTTTTTTCCGAATTTTTGATTTCGGCGCTCGATATTTTAGAATCGAAGAATGATATCAAAATATTCATGAACTTTTCTCTGAACAATTTACTCGGCTACAATTTGAGCCTAAACCAAAGAGGATAGGGTTAAGGGTTTGTCCTGCAGCCCAACCATTTTGAAAAAGGTCAAAAAGCCCGCACGACATTTTTCACATGACATTAATTTATGAGTTCATGTTTCGCAGAGTTCGTTATAGGTGTTTATTGTGAATTATCGGGGTTGTGAAGGTATCCTGTTTGAGATGGGTGTTTACGTCTCGGTGTGCTCTACGTCTACGGGCGTACCTCAGGGCGGCGTGGTTTAAAACCTTTAGGTACTTTTCTAAGTTTTTATTAACTCAATCACAATTCAATTACTTTCTTCCTACCATCTTTATGCCGACGATTTACAAATTTACTCTCAAGGTACTTCAGATAAATCAACTGAAGTAGTGAATATTACTAACAGAGATTTGATGAAAATATGTCACTGAAGTAAAGAGTATAGGCTGAGTGTGAATCCGACCAAAACTTCCAGCAGATACCAGATATTGTTTGCAGCGGCTCTATTGTTCCTCCCAGTGAGAAAGTCAAAAACTTTGATATACTTATGTTATAAGTTAGTAAAACTATTTGTAGCAGCGGGGTCTCTGCGAAGGTTACGTAATATCCTTCCTACAAACAACTAAATTGCGCTCACACAATCTCATCTTCTTCCCATCCTTGATGATGACAGTTATCTGGATCTCATCAAAGATCAACATAATAAACTTGAGCGGCTCCAAAACCTCTGCATTAGACTGATATTTGGATTACGCAAATATGACCTTACTAGTTGTTGCTCGCGGCGCCACCCGCGTATATGTCGGTTATCGCGGAAAATAGTAGCCTGTGTATTATTCTGATAGTAAGCTACGAAAAAGTTTCATCCAAATCCGTTCAGTAGTTTTTGCGTGAAAGAGTAACAAACATCGATCCATCACTCCATCCATCCATCCATACTTACAAACTATCGCGTTTAGATATAATATTAGTAGGATCTCTGTGTTTCGTTCTAAACTCAAATAGCTGCCAATACGCTTTCGCCGACATGTTCATATTCTTTATCTTCTAAACAGTATTCTATTTCATACTCACATTCCCTCTGATCTCAAAGAACGCTTTTAGTTCTTTTACAACACTCGTTGTTGTAAATAGATATACAACACTATAATCAGAGAGTTTGAAACTTGAAATGCCAAAACATTCAACTCGGTTTACGGATAAATCCATTACCTTTGGAATAATTTGCCTGAAACAATTCTTCACGCTAAAACCTTGCCTACATTGAAAAAGCTACTGAAGTATTATTATATGTCATTATAATTGCTTGATAAATATCTATGTATTTAAAAATATGTAAAATATATAAATATATATGTAGGCGCATAACTTCCGACCGGCTGAACGAAATTAAATTATTCTTTTTTTACTTGTTCATGATTGTTAGGACAAAACCAAGAAAAATTAAAAGATAACGAGAAAAGTCAAGTCAGTTTAGGGCCAAGTAGGGAAAACAAAAAACTTAATTCCAAATTAGCGATGTGTACTTTAATTATTGAAAAAGGTAGTAGAGCCACGCTGATTTCAGCACGATTGGGCCGGTTCGACCGGGGCGGTACTATCCTCTCACAGAAGATCAACGTAAAATGACAGCGCTCGTGCTGTCGTGTTTCTTTGATGAGTGCGAGACCGGAGGCTCAACGATGCGAAAGCATCACATGGTCGCCGTGGTGTGTGTGTGGGTCTCCATGCTGCTTTGTTGCATTGTCGGCATTCGCAATGAGTATGGTGACCACCACTCTTAGGTTCTGCTTTTTCTTTCCACCAGGCGGAGTAGAGTCATTTTGGCTGGCCCATTCATAAAAAAAAATCCTCATATCATCTGTTTTCCCTTTTTTCTCTAAACCGAGCTTCTAAGCTGGTGTCGTGTTTAAAATCAATATATTCATTGAACAACTCTAAATCTTCTTCTTCTTCGGCCTAGCGTTTTCCCTGCTTAGTGCTGGGGTCCGCTTTCCTACTTAACCTTGAACAACTCTAAATAATAAAATTAAAATTTAAACAGAATCTAACTCTGGGATAGTGGTTATTCCTAGATGCAATATATTTTCTACTAGTAACAAACATTTTTTATTTTACTGAGATCCTGGAATCATCTTCGAAATTTGTTTATTAGTGCCGTTATATAATTTGAAATTATGGAATAGTTTTTCTCGGAACTACTACACTTCTGTACTTCTTTATAAAAAACACTTAGCTTTTCTTCAAAAGCAAACACTGTATTGGCCATATGAGAGACTATATTATTTTCTCCTTTCGATTAAAGCTATTTAATTTTTCTATGATATCACATAGAAAGGCTAAAAGACTCCACCATTCATCATTTTGTAATTTCGGGTACACTTTATTATTTTGAACTATAAACAACAATATTTCATGACACCCAGAAAAAAACCCTTTCCAAAACTTTTCCTCTACTGAGCCATCGCACTGAGGTACGTAAAAGAACGTAGCTATACTCACTTCCTAGTTCTTCCAAAAGGCTATAGTTTTACCTGCCTACTCGGTGCGCACAGTTTCTGCGGTGGGCGCAAGATTTAAACCACCACCACCATCAACAACTCATTATGACCTACTGCTGGGCTCAAGTCTTCTCTCAGGAGAGGGTTAAGGCCATAGGACCAGACCACGCTGGCCTAGTGTGGGATTTTAATCACCGACTGCAACTGGGTTATGAACGCCAAAATTTAAAATGAACCATTTTACCTAGAGTTACAAATATAGTAACAATATATTTGTATCTCTAGGCGGGCCTGCCACAAAAGCCCGGCGGGCCGCAGGTTGAGTATGACTGCGTTAAGCCGTCAGTTCCAGTTGTTATGAACACCTATGATAATCGTTATTGGGAAGTCGGTGCCCTCAAATGTACTGACAATCAGTTCACCCTCAGTATTACGGAGGTCCGATGCGAGTCGCTCCCTGGAAAGCTGTTATCCAGGTAAAACCGGTTGAACTAGTAGCAGACCCCTTATCTTGGGAATAATAAAGGCTAGGAAGAAGAAATGTGTACAACAAAAAATAATAAATTAATAAAATAAAAAAATAATGTGTACCTACTTCTTACGTCTTGTGCATAAAGCTGTTAAATAATTAAATAAATAAAATAAAGTATCATTCAACGTTGTAGTTTTATTTTGTAACCTTTTCCTTATCCCGACTTTCTCGTCGCTCAGTAACAATATTTTATTATTTAAACATTGATTTATTTCCAATGTGCTCGATAGTCGTATGAGGCACGAAATTTCTGAGTTTTTATCATTTCCAGTTATGATTTTAATTATCAGGAAGACTTGGGGTAGACCTTTATTCAGCACTGAATTTCGATAAATTCATGAAGGCGGTATAATAAGAATAACTGAATACTAAAAAGTTTATACCTACATTTTATTGTTTTTAATTTTTAAAAAGTAGAGGAGCGCTTCAAAAAGCAACAGCGATGTTTAAAATTCACTTTATACACTGTTTATCTCTCCTCCCTGTATAATAAAACTTGCAAAATGTTATATAATACCAAATCATAAAGCAAACAATCAAAGAAATTGAAATAACTATTATCTTTAATGTGCGGCACCTTGTTTTGCATTCTAAAGAAAAATGCGAATCAAAAATATTATACATTCAAAATTTTCTGTACAAACCTTCCTCAGTTTTGCTGTTTCAACCAAAGTAAGATTTATATTTGCTACGGTTTTCTTAAAAATATATCTTAACAAATCTTTTTTATTCCTCGCTGTGTTATCTTCTCTCTTCATCCTTTTTTGGTGTTAATAAATTTATCAATTTTTTACAACAAATTGGCAACTGCTTACTATTCTCGTAAAAATAAGATTATAAGTTTTTCAAGCCTATGACTGTAGGCATCATTATCGTGTCTTGACAAACTTTGAACTTTTGATCAGAATCAACAATATTTTTCATTGAAATATCAATTAGAAAACCATTTTACGGGTCTATTAATTTACTTTCGTATCCTATATAACAGTTATTTGTATGTATATTTACCAAAAATAAAATGTATGCATTTATTTACAGCCATTTTTAGCTTAACTAAACCAAATCAATGAAATATTTGAGTAACAATACAAAGGTTGGATGCATATTTTTATGCTCCTATTTTTAACTGCTAAAGTCTATAACATACTCGCTTTAGCCCACGGCTCCGCCTGTCTTATCAATATCTTTTTGCATTAGTATATAGCTTTTGACACTACCAAATAATGTGACTGTCTCTTGGTAAATCAATTTTCCAAATCCAATTCAATTACAATTCCAAATCCAGAATTTACCTCCTACAACTGCAGAAACTTTACCTCATTAGAATATTAGTAATAGACACGTTCTCATAAATTAATCGATTAGTACTTCGAGTATCACTCTTTAGGTTTTATTACACTCTTGTAACACTTAACCTAAAAATTGTAACACTCCGCTTCTACTCTGAAAACAGATGTTTTGTGTTGATCTTTTTTATTGTGTTGAAGAATTTCAGCTGTGATATTTCTGTGAAGTTTACAATTTTGTAATAGAAATTCCTTTTAAATTTGGATATTGGTTAATCAAGCGTACTATCCAGGCCACGTGATGGCCAAATTTTATTTTATCATGATACAATTGCTATAAATATTTATTTTATATTTACTAATATTCAGAAAATAGATTACGTTTACTACGTTAGACAAGCGTCTATGTTATTAAAATCTGCCTAATCTGCCTAAATGTATTGTAATATAACCGTGGGAGAGCCACGCTTCAGCATGCCGGCTCGATCGGAGTGATACCACAGCCTCACAGAAAATCGTTGTGAAATAGCGCTTGCGCTGTGTTTCACCGAGTGAGTGAGGATACCGAAGGCCCATACCCCAACCCCTCCCCACATCCCATTCCCCTATCTGTCAATAAAAGCTCTTCGCAAATGTTTGCTATTATTTTATTACTAAATTCTCATGGTAACTACGTCTGTTGCTTTTTTTCACTTCTCTAATTTGATATTGATGAACTTTTGTATAAAATCTTAAACATTATACATTTTTGTAACACATTATACCAATTATATTTTAATTAATTAATTTTGGTAAGAATTAAAAAATATTTCTACCTTTTTAACCTACTTCAAAAAAAGGAGGAGGTTCTCAATTCGACTGTATCTATATATATAAAAGAGGAAGGTGACTAACTGACCGACTGATTGACATACCCAGAGATCAACGCACAGCCCAAACCGCTGAACCTAGAATCCTGAAATTTTGCATGTAGGTTCTTTATATAACGTAAGTGAGCACTAAGAAAGGAATTTTTGAACTTCCAGCCCTAAGGGGGTAAATCAGGGGGATGAAAGACTGCGTGAGCGAAGCCGCGTGCAAAAGCTAGTATAATATATATTTTTTATGTGTTCGCGGATATCTTTAATAATAATAATAATAATAAATATTTCAGACATCTAACACACAACGCGATCTAGTCCCAAGCTAAGCAGAGCTTGTGTTATGGGTACTAGACAACTGATATGAATACATATATACTTTTTTTTTTGTAAATACATACATATTATACATAGAAAACACCCAAACTCCGAAACAAATATTTGTAGATCGTACAAACATTTGATTTGACCCGGGAATCGAACCCGAGACCTCATGATCAGCAGTCGCACACGCCAACCCCTAGACCAACGAGGCAGTCGATCAGATCTTTGTCGTTTATGAACTGATTTTGATGATTATTTTTTTTAATGGAAATGAGATATCCCTCCGGTGGTACGATGATAAGAACACAAAGATCTGATAATGGCATCCAAGATAAATTGAGTCGAACCTAGAAGTCGGTTTTATTTTAGTTCAAATTTTACTTGTTTAACAAAAATATTGGAGTACTGAAGTAATAATTTAATACAGACGTTTTACTTAGTACTAGATACCTATTTGTCTTTTATATCTGAGTCTACCAAATTGACTCTACTCTGCCAGATGGACAGCATGAGCAGAATCCATGAGCAGTGGTCACTATACTCATTGCAAATACAGTGCAGACATGGCAACAATGTAGCAAATTTCAACTATGGTATTTGTTATCACACAGTCCAAATTCGTTTAAACTGTACCCTGTAAATAGCAATAAATTATCTTGAAAACTTCTCAATCCCGCTCGCACCATAATTTGATACTAGCACTAACTGCGGAATTGCCTTCATCGATCAACTGAGTGCCGTGAATTCATTTTTATGAGCGCGATCGAGCGCCAATATAGAAACGTTCTGAGAGTAGGGTAGCCATGATGTATTATAGAAGAACAGGAAATTGAAACTGCGATGTATGTAACATTGTAAAATAAAGCTTTATTACTTGTTTGTAGCGTTTAAAGATTATATCAACACAACAGAGAGCATTATTTCTATTCTTGTATTAAAGGTTTAATAAACGTTTAGACGCTTTTGTGCCGTATTGATTTAGTACAAATTAACACAGAATAGCCACATCATACGTTTTACTATGAAAGACTAGGTTCTAGGTATCACCCACTAGTAGATGTGTCAATAAATTACTGAACTCACTGCTATGAACAACAAAAATCGTTCTGAATGGCTATACGAATTTTCAATAAGTTACCAAATTGCCTTAAATGTGATAACTTAAACCAGATTACACGAAAATTATTCGACTTATATTTAAGCAAATGGTTCTATACTACTAACGAATTTATACATTTAATACTAATGTCTAGACCTAAAATAAATATAATTATAATCCTATTGTCTAGACCTAAGATTAGTTCATAAGATTTAAAGTTTGAACACCAGAAATGGTAGAATATAAGGAACATACTTTTTTTTTTTTTTTTTTATGTTGGACCCTGCCAAAATGACTCTACTCTGCCTGATGGAAAGCATGAGTAGAATCCAAGAGTGGTGGTCACCATACTGCGAATGCAGACAATGCAACAATGCAGCATGGTGACCCACACCATGGCGGGCTAATGATGCTTCCGCATCATTGGGCCTCCGGTCTCGCACTCACCAACGAAACACGACAGCATGATCGCTGTCATTTTACGTTGATTTTCTGTGCGAGGGTAGTACCGCCCCGGTCGAGCCGGCCCGTTCGTGCTGAAATCAGCGTGGCTCTACTACCTTGAGACATATCGTATATATATATATATATATATATGTATATATATATTATAATGTGATATCATATTTTGTACTATATTCTAACAAATAAATTTCAGAAATAAACTCACTTGTACTTATTAAACTATTTTAATACAAATTAAATTAAAATAGTGGAATAAGTACAAGTGAGTTTATTTCTAGAATGTATTACAACAAGTTCTATCAAGTGCCGACAATCGAGAGTAAAAAATTATATAACAAATAAATCTTTCTTTCTTTCTTATATGTAGGTTATCACGGTATCTATATATATATAAGAGGAAAGTGACTGACATAGAGATAGATAAACGCACAGCCCAAACTGCTGAACCTAGAATCCTGAAATGTTGCATGTAGGTGCTTTATATAACGTAAGTGAGCACTAAGAAAGGAATTTTTGAAATTCCACCTCTAAGGTGGTAAATCTGGGAATGAAAGTCTGCGAGAGGGAAGCCGCGTGCAAAAGCTAGTAATATCATATAAAAATACGTTCAGTAGTTTTTGCGTAAAATGGTAAAACTATGACTGAGAAATATAAAAAAAGCAGTAGCAACTTTTACAGCAGTTTAAAAATTCAGAAAGTTGATTCCGTACATAAGAAGAAGACAGAATATTCAAACTATAGTAACACGAAAAAAAAGGCTGAAATGACAGTCATCCTATTATGCACTTACATTAGCTACCACATTACCACTTCAATATTATGTACTTTGAGCGTCGTTCATGTTAGATATTTATTAGTTTTCCATGACGTTAATTTTACTGCAAAAGAAGATTGTATTGAACTTAGTATTTAAGATAACTTGTTACCTACTATATAAAACACATACTTATAAATCGTCTTAATATTATTATAACGTAATGAGAGCAACTTCAAAGATTTAATTTAACTATCCCCTGTTTAGATGAATTATGGTTATTTAGTAGTAGTCTGTATAAAATTCAAGGTCAAAATAATTCCAAATAATGAAAGTAGTCACGACTGATAAGGAATTTGTGACCCCTGTTTTTTTTTTGCAGAAGAATGTGGTTGTATAAAAAGGGCATACAATTGGAGTTCAAAAAACATACTTGTCATTATAAAAATGTGTAAAACCTTCCCTCGAAGTTCATTTAAAAATTCCATGATTAAATATTAACAGCAAATTGTTTTACATTTCATTACATTGGATAGGTTTAAAATGTTCTGATCCCTCTTCAGCAAATGTGAAATTTATACTTGTAATAGTTAGAATCTCTTGTCACGTGTAAATAATTTCTACTTCAGATAACAGAATTTTGACAGATACACCTAAATTTGGGTAAAATTATTTGGCTTTATCAAATATCAAAATATTAGCTTTGACTTGCGACTTTACGTTAATAGAGATAAAGTCGTTAAATTCTTGGCAGGTTTTTTTTATATATAGTACGAGCTGATGTGTCACTTGATTGTAAGCGACCATTGCGAGCCATGCACACTTGCAACACAAGAAGAAGACTTCTGATTTGCTGTGCCCTATAAGGACCACGATTGTTTCTAGTTTTTAAACATGACGTGTTGACCATTTATCCGCAACATTGTGGAATGTCAATAAATAATATAAATGACAAGTGTTTTGCTAGCAGTTGCCAGCCTTGAGGTAGCTACGCGACACAAAAAGTTTCTTAAAAGCTCATGGTAGTAGAATGCCAATTAGACAATGTTTGTAAAAGAAGTTTTGTTGCTAACAACGAACTTTAGTAGATAGTTTTCTGTGATGAAATATATCCTTCGTTCGATTCTGTAACTAAGCTAACTTTTAAAAAACTGTTTAAGTTAGACTAAAACTGGTCATCACGTATTGAGACATCAGGCAGACCCGGTCGTACTGGCCGTGGTTATATACTTTCAGGCAGACACTCTTGATAAGTTAAAGTTATACCTATTAAACAAGTAGGTATACGAGTTTATGTTAATTACTGTGTAAATAATTTTCTTATTTCTTTTGTACCTCTCAAAGTAAATTAAAACTTTTGCAATGATCGGTAACAATGTGTAAACGCAACAAACAAATAAACAAAGAAATTGTTTCTCTGTTATAATGTTAATTATAATTAAGATTCTCATTGAATTGAAACTTATTTTAAACTAAATTATTTTTAGAAAGTTTAGTCAGTTTAGTAATAACACAAACATCCGAGTCTAAAGTTAGATTGTAAAATATATATTTTCACGTAACGTAACCTATGCCAATTGTCTGATCTATAAACGTTGATGTTTACTGGGTCATGTGGTGTTTAAACAGTATAGGTATTTGAGCACTTACTGTTTAGCAAATACCTTTCAAAAAGTAATTAAATATTAGCTGTGTAAATATTACTCTATAAAATAGCATAAGATAATAATTTTTTAACCCAAATTGAGTGTTTGACTGGTAACATTGCCAAAAACAAAAGTGTCGTTAGTCATCCCTCCTTTCTTTCTTACTCATGATCTGTTTTATGGTTTTTGAAGTGAAAATTTATTTAGCCGCGTTAAGCGTTAGTAGGAAAAAATCTTATGGGTTCGCGACAACATCATTCTAATGTTTGAAGTTGATAATTTTAATTCAAACGTTATGAATTTTCTTTTCACTTCTACCAGTCTTTATGACAGTCAATTTTAATATTAATGAAAAAAAATTAAAAGCTTTTCAGTTTCGTTTTCATACCATGTAGGTGTGTTTACTAAATGACACACTTTTGTTTTAGTATTACTTTGTATTTTTTATCAAGTCTTTCCTAAATTCTTTTGAAGTACCTAACGCTCGTTTTCTAGTTCTAACCCAAAATTAACTAGGTAGATGGTTAAGCATGTATTAATATGCTGAGGATACGTATGAGTAGCCATTTTGACTTTATTACTATATTTACTACTACGAAGTTCTATCAAATTTTACCAATTTTTTTTAGTATAAAATATTGTACTGGTGTTTAACTCTTTACAGCAATTGACAGTACTTATGTTCGTTTCAAATATTTTTTTAAGTTTTTGTAACCGGCTGATATTTTACGTGAATAAATTTTGACTTTCCTAATAAAAACAACAATAGAACAAAGAAATGTCAAATAGTGTCCACAGAACTGTAGTCGAGAGATATTGGCGCTATCAACATATAAACTTCCACAAATTTGGATGGCAGATTGACAAGATAAATGAGCCCTAACGTAAAGTGTAGTTGTTTTTACTGTATTTTTAATGATTTGATAATAATTTGAAAGAGACCAACCCGATTTTAGTATTAATGATAGTTCTGTAAAAAAAAAATCTTTTTCATTTCGAATCAATAGCAATTGTGGTATCACAGGATCCCCATAATTATGCATATCTTTATTCTTTTAACAGGGTAGTTTTATCTATATATTTTATGGCAACCTCAATCTATTTATAAAAGTCTCGCATAATGATGATGATGATGTTTAGGGTTCAGGAAAATGTAATAAAAAGCGGTGGACTGTATTTTACTGGTATTTACTCGCTTAATTAAAGTACAATAATTGACAAAGGCCTGACCGTCCACGTTGGTACAACAAGGAAGAGTCCAGATATTCATTATGGTCTTTTGAATAATCTGTAGAGTGTAAGGAGGTATGGTTGTTAGAAGAAATTGAAATGAGTGTTTGAAATATGCTGCCAATATAACTCCAGCAGAGTGACGTAATCATAGTTGCTCATCCAATCTGAAGGACATTCATAATATAAACATGGCATACTTATACACGTCATGAATGACGGCAGGCAAAGGGGCACGAGTTTTATTTATTTTCATAAGGATTGCTGGCACCTGTTATTGCTTGTATTACAGTGTTAGTTGATCCTAACCCATTTGTCTTTGGTATATAAAAGTTGTACTAGGTCGAATTGTATAATTTATGATTTACAAATTTAGAACAAACTGACTTTATATAAACAAACTAAATAATTAAAATAAAACCACTTTAGCTGTTTAAGTCTTGAAGAAGAATTGTTTTTTTATGTCTCTTTACTGTAAAAACGATTGTTCTTAATGAGTGAGTTATTTCTGAGTTTTGAAAGGAAAATCACAGTAGAAATAGTGTAGGTAATTAACAACTACAACCGAGCTGTGTAATTAAGACACAAAATGAATGTTTTCTAAAAGGAAATCTAATGGAAATTAAAATAGTCTTCGTAGAAAACATTTACCGAATGTTCTAAGCTACTGTGATGTTACAATTATTTTCCATGGTTCTTTTTGTTTAAGCAAGTTTTGTTTTGTGTAAGGGGAGAAGCATTTGTTAAGTAATTAATAAGCAATTCGAATTTTAGATTTTGCTCTGGTCTTGATCTGATTCTTGATCTGTTGATGATAAAAATATGTTTGTTAGCAGGTAGCTTCAAGTCTGAGCTCCTTAAAGGCATTATTTCTCGTTTCAGAACAATTTTTCTTACAGTCAAGCAACAGGAATAGATATCTCCAAGATGTCTAACTATGAGATAGCTAATTATCCTTAAATCACACTTGCTAGTTTTGCCTATCTACAATCCATATCACACTAATCTTTACATAGTATAGAATAAAGACACTTCCGCAGTCTATTCGCTTAGATCTTTTAAACAATTCAACAGATTTTAAAACAATTTCCACCAATAAATAGTGTGATTCATGCGGAAGGTTTATGTGTGTACCAAATGCATATTATAGGAGAGGAAATCCGAAAATTTCAAGGTCTTGCATGTGAAGCTGGGTCGCTAGTAACGTTTAACAGCATTAAGGTTTACAGACTGGATTATTTCCCCGGGTCTTATGAAGCTGGGAACCGATGAATCTTTCTTATTTATAAATAAATATATAGTACATTAACTCATTTCCTATACTCTCAGAGTACTGTCATTGTTTGTAAAAACAAATAGATACATATTCCTTGTTCTTATACCTTGTCAAATTATTTTGTTTATCAACATATTTGTATGCAAAGTAAATTTAAATGCTTCTAATAACTACATTGTTAGTCCCTATCGTTCGCATTGTTTATTTACGAGGGTAAATAAACTATATTTATGATGTCACTACAGTGAGTATGTTATGAATTGATATTGTAGTGATCGGTTAGTTGAAAGCCATCTCGGAAGGTGAACGCTCCCTTATGAAGCAGTGTTATTTATTGGTGCTAAACATTTCTTTGAAGTAAATGTGATTGTGAGTTTTGTGGCTTCTTGCTGTTATATTGGTCTGTGATGTGCTATTGAAACGGTGTGGTTATTATTTTCGGTATATTGCATTTAGGTGAGATTATTTATTCTTTTGTTTTAGATTCTTTGATTAATTTACAGAATTTTGACTAGCTTTGTTTAGTGAAATGGGCAAAATATTTGTTATTTTTTTTTTTAATCTCTGTAGTATTTTATCTAAAGCGCTATTAATGTGTGAAAATGTGTCCACAACATACAAATCTAACTGTGAATATAGATCTTATTTCTTTTCCGTGAGTTTTTATCAAATTTATTGAAAAAGAGTTATATATGCGTTATTTCGATCGCAAATGAACGCTTGAACTACTTTTTATAAACGTTAAGTGATTAACAAACATATGCCTAACTTAGCAGACAGTAGTATACATGTACAATTCACAATACCTGTGCTTACCCTGTAAAAATATTTTATTTTCAACTACATTCCATAATCGATCTGAGTAATTATTCGTATATTTGTAATTATAGAGCTTAATTTTTATCGTATAGCGGTACCTATTTGCGAATTGTCGAAACGTCGTAGAATGTATCTATACAAATAAATAAAATTGAAGTGTCTGTTTGTAATATCAAAATAACCGCTTTTTACTAAATGCATATGTATGTATACACGGTACATATACCAAAAATGTAGTTAAAATTTTTTTTGTCTGTCTGTCTGTTTGTCTGTTTGTTCCGGGTAATCTCTGGAACGGCTGGACCGATTTTGACGGGACTTTCACTAGCAGGTAGCTGATGATCCGGGGAGTAACTTAGGCTACTTTTTTTTAGACTAACTTTGTCCCGCGGCGTTACTCGCAGTACAACAATAACCGCGGGTAACACCGCGGGGTTCAGCTAGTTTTAAATAATTTCATCAATCGTCAGTAATCATCACGAATAAACAACCATCGCGTCGGATTAAAATGCGATTTTCACCAACATTTAGGTTATATTTCAAGAAAGATTATGTATGTAAATTTTAGCGAGAAAATACTTTGGAGAGAAAGATACTACGTTCTCTAGCCGTTTTATCACATTCTACGATCATTTACATTTAATGATATGTAACCTATCTTTTATTTAGTGTATCTACAAAACTAAGTAATTTAGAAGTTAAAAGGTACTTATTTATTTATTTATTTATGTAAGGACATACATACATACAGTGATATATTTTAGATCGATTATAACTATATAAACAGCTAAACACCATTTAAACGTTTTCACATATAAATGTCTAAAGCTTACTTTAGGGATGTAATGAACTTGATAAATTAAATAACAAAACAATTTTTGCGAGTGAGCAGAAAGAAAGAGAATAAAAACAAAAATCCGTTAATCCGTCGTAAAACCATTAAACCACGAATGCGATAAGACATCTTTGAACTTGTTAGGTTTGGTTGTGAATAAGTCAAGGTTCGGGAAGTCAGTCAGCGCATTCAATTCGTTGGCAGATCTAATTAAAAATGAATTTTGTCTATAATTTGTTGAGCATTTAGGGATTGACAGATAAATTGGTTGCCTTAAAGTCCTGTTTGGCACATGTAACTTAATTTTGGAAAGTAGCCTTACCTACATATTTTCTTTAATGTATGATTTAATATTCAAATAGCACCACTTAAACGAACTTAATGGCGGATACGAGACTGCCGAATTTAAATGTATTCAAATAGATTCATTATTCAAGCATGTCCTAAAACTACTAGTTTGCTTTAAGATCGATATTGCAATTTGTATGCAACCCTAGAACTTCCAACAATGTAGTGTCTTCATCTATTCCATGTGCATCTCCTATGAGATAATATTGTAACTGGAGAATATTTCCCGATGGGTCATATCTACATATATTTTAACAATACCTACGACATATGGCAACATTGCTTACTCCCTGATAGGAAATTATTAAAGGAAGTTATTGATAGTAATAACTAGTGGTAGCATATGCGACTGCTGTGCTTGAGGTCTCGGGTTCGATTACCGGATCGGAACCAATGTTTGTATGATCTGCTAATATTTGTTTCGAAGTTTGGGTGTTTTATATGTATAATATGTATGTATTTACAAAAAAAGATATGTATATATGTATTTATGTCAGTTGTCTAGTACCCATAATACAAGCTCTGCTTGGCACTAGATGATGTTGTGTGTTAGATGTCCAGAATAATAATTTATTTATAATATATATATATATATATATATATATGTATCTAATATTATCTGAAGAGGCCCAGAACTCTGGTCTAGTGCTTCCTCAGTAGGGAACATATATTTTGAGTACCTATAAATACAAAAGTTTTACATATGTGTTTGATTGGCCACAAAATTCGCTCACGCCACCACATTAAGAACTCATGAGTTTTTTCATCAATCTTCAGCTAAAATGATTTCCATTTTAGTTCAAAGTTCATTCCACATTTCCACACCAAGGTTTTTATTTTTAACGGTACTCAAATTTACGGTTACGGTACGGGTACGGTTAATGGTCACACATATAATTTTAACGGTAATGTTATTCTTTCTTCTTCTATATATAAGCATACCAACTAAAGTGGAGTAATACCATGGCCTCACAGATAACCCGTGTTAAGTGATTATTTCGTTCCACACATCACCAAGGGAGTGAGATTACCGGAACATAAAACCCCTCTTCTTCACTTGGTTATTGGGGAGGAGACTCAAATAGGCGGCAACGTACTAGCAGTTCTCAGATCAAATAAAAAAAAGTAGATAAGGCACGGCATTAGTCTTGTAGAAGCAAAAAAGTAGCGTAGTTCCAAGTAAGCACACGTGTTTACGCACTATGCTATAAACTATAGCAGACTATACATGATCCCATGTGTATGTGATCATGTATAGTCCATTCGCTTAGATGCGGTCGCTTTGATCGCGTCGCCGTCGCACGTAAGACTTTTTGTCAAAGCAAAATCAAAGGAGTCGACGGCTGTTTACACCCACAAGTATAACATGATTTGTCAGTTTACGCCTAAACCGAAGAAGTGTTCGGCTTCGGCGTAAACTGAATGAATAAATGTGTTTATTGACTCTTCTAACGTGTAAACTGGGAATGTTATACTAAAGGCTAGGAAGATGAGATGTTTTTATTTTTCATGTAATTTGTCTTTATTACCTAGGCAAGCACCTAACTGTTTTGAATTAATATATTCGTATTTCACAACAATAACCGCAATTGCCTGCATGTGTACCGACACTATATAAATGAATGGACTATATGCTATACTAACGCAAATAGTATTTAGTTTGGCAACGTGTTTATACTAGTCACACTTTAACTAGCTTTTAGAATCCACTTTGCATATTTAAAGTAAACACAAAACCCTTTCAAACAATAAGTTTCGGTTCGTTATCTTATCAACGCGTCACTGAAGTAGGAGCTACGATACGATACCTTGTCAAATTATTAAATTAAAATTACGAAATTAAAAATTATTAACGTAAGTCTGTAAATAATAATGTTTTTAATCTAATTTCACATAACTTATAATAATAATAAATGAAGAAACAGCCTATAGCGTTAAATCATTTCTTGTGTCCACTTTCTTTTATTTGTTGACACCATAGTAATCAGTGATAATGCTACATAAAATCTTAAGTAGTGTCCAGCAGTCCAGCACTATCATAGATACTAACCTAAGCGCGAAAAAACCTTTCTCAGCCCTATCGTATAATCCGTTCTTTTATCTGACTTTTCTGTTATCACTTCATTATCGAATTTAAAATATATTCGCTTCATTTTAGCTTCGCCGTGGTCGGGTGAAAAGTAAAAAGTTTTATTTAATCTTACGAATCCTAATAACACTAAACTTATTATATATATATATATATATATATGTATATATAAGTACAATTTTAACAAAAATAAAACCGACTTCAAGGTTCGACTCGATTTTTCTTGGATGCCATCGTCAGATATTGATGTCCTTATTATGGTGTCACCGTTGGAACATCTCCTTTCCATTAAAAAAATAATCATGAAAATCGGTTATAAACGACGAAGTTATCCGCGAACACACATTAAAAAAAATAATATATATACTGTCAAATTGAGAAACCTCCTCCTTTTTAACCGACTTCCTGTTTGAAGTCAGCGCCAAGCCAAAATATAATAGGAGATACCGCACTCGCCGCTGCCGGATAGCTACTCCTCGTAAAGCACAAAACAACCCAAGCGGGCAGACACGCGCGGGCTAACGTCGTTGATGGTCGTCTCGAAATATAGTGAATGTGGTACCTACTATTACATTTGGCTTGGCGCCGACTTCAAACAGGTTTTAGGTACCTAGCACACATAATAATACTACTATTTAAATGAACAAAGAAATAGGTATAGACAAGAATTGGCATAGCAATTTATAAAGAGACAGTTTATTTTAAGCTTTAAGTGTTTGTTGGCAGGGAGTTTTCGTTGGATGCTTTTTGGAAGTCGGTTTTTTTTTGTATAAAAAGCTTTTATTTTGAAGTCGGTTAATAAAAGAGGAAGGTGACTAACTGACTGACTTACCCAGAGATCAACGCACAGCCCAAACCGCTGAACCTAGAATCCTGAAATTTTGCATGAAGGCTCTTGATATAACGTAAGTGAGCACTAAGAAAGGAATTTGTGAAATTCCACCCATAAGGGCGTAAATCAGAGGATGAAACTACGTGATCGAAGCCGCGTGCAAAAGCTAGTAACACTATAAAACTAAATCCAGATTTGTCACAAAAACTGTTTAGCCAATGTGAAAGACATTTAGGTACAAGCTACAAACACAAATCGACTATCCTAGGGTGTAATGACTTGCTAAATCTTATTCTTACCTAAATTCAGTCTGAGTCTCTTAATAGCACTGGTTAATTAATTACTTAAATACACTGTAGTGCATTACCAGCACAAGATGTTATACACATATTAGTTTACTCCAGCTGGGAAGATGTGATTGGATTGTCTTACAGACTACTGTACTATCAAATCTAATTCATAGCGAGCAACAACCTACCTGGCAGATACGTAGAACATGTCTGTAAATCACATAGGTGTAAACTTAACTTTGCAAGCAAGTGTGCTAAGAAAATTAACGCATCATAAATCATATCTGGGTATTGAAATGCTATTACGATGTTATACAATTCTGATATTTTAAAATTAAATATTTGTCATTATATTTACAAAGGTAGTAGAGACACGCTGATTCCAGCACGAACGGGCCGGCTTGACCCTTGGCGGTGCTACCCTCGCACTGAAGATCAACGTAAAATTGTGATCAACCAGCAACGAAACACGACAGCACGAATTGACATAATTAGTATTATTAGATTGGGCCTCCGGTCTCGCACTCAGCAACGGCTGAGTGCGAGACCGGAGGCCCAATCTTGCAGAATCGCCATGGTGTAAGTCAGCATGCTGCATTATTGCATTATCTTCATTCGCAATTACTATGGTGACCACCACTCTTGGACTCTACTCATGCCTTCCATCAGGTAGAGTAAAGTCATTTTGGCACGGCCTTACATAACAATGAAAAAATACTGCAGTTATCACATCAGTTATAAAAACTTTTCACAAAATTGTCACAGCCTATGTCATGCGGGTCATTATTACAAATCTATTGACACTATCAAACTCGGATTAGTAGTTATAATTATAGCGCTGTGATGAAACATACACAAATACATAGATTGCTAAAACTTTAACATTACCTAACTATAAGAGAGTTATAGCAAAACTTCACAGGCGTATCAAGCTTTTGGCTACAGATGAAAATCGAGAGTCCCAAGAGTCAGACAAACATGTTTCAGATGAAAATATAAGGGATCATTGAAATCAAGACATAGATACGTTACACGATAAATTGTGATAAATAAAAACACTTTTAGGAGAAAAATACAAAAAAAAAAATTGTCGAAGCAATGAAATTTTCCTAACTCAATACTCAGGCACTCACGTGTGGTCTTACAGTATGTATTTTGACGTAATTTCTTATGTTATACAAGATTAAATATAAAACAATAATATTTTTAGCCACAAACCATAAAAATTTATCTATTCCAAATTTAAAAACAGTTTTATTCTAATTCTCCTTTACAGGCGTATCATAAATACATCTGCCATAAGAAACTTGCCCACGCGCATAACAGTCACCTAACTGACGGCGGATCTATAAAACATTGTTTATTTTAATCGATATTTTTGACTAGCCATTAATCAAGTTTTGGAAAAGGATTATGGTTCACTGCAATTTATAAAATTGTATTGTAGGTGCGTTTTAATTATTCAAGTCAAAATCAAATAGTTCTTAATAAATAGAATACGCCTTTTCATGAATTATATGGCTTTTTTCAAGACCCATAAAACACAGACAAAAATAATAGTTAAAAAAAACGCATTTTATGAATAAATCAATTAAAAAGTTGTTAAGTAAATAAAATCAATTTAAGGACAAAGTGATAAATAAAATAAACTATTTTAACCTAAAAAGCGTGAGGCGATAGTATCGAAATATTTTTAGAAAGCACCCCAATAAGTGTGGCAAATATGAACAACGTTAGCCAAGCTTTTGTACTGAAAATGATTCAAGTCGCAATACTAAAATAATGACATTCAAAGATTGTGATTTTTCTTTTACAGCTGGTACCCTCGCCTGTGGTAAAATGATTTATACATTTACAACGTAAATCTTCTGTATTAAAAAACAGCGGGGTCGCATGTCTTCAAAATGTCACGTTCACAAGCGCAGACCTAACACATACAACATACATAGATTAAAAAACTTTATTTTGGAGTGCATAAAAGTAACCACATCTTATAAAACTTTAGGGTTACTGTACCCTGTCTTTCGAGTGACAGGGACAAACTAAGCACATTATATATATGTGGTTATGTAAGACAGCATTTGTAATATCCTTTTCGGAAACCCATTTTAAAAAATGGTGCAGCCATTTAAATATACCAAAATCTATGCAAATAAATAAAATTGGAGTGTCTGTTTGTAATATTAAAATAATAGCTTTTTAATCAATGCATGTGTATGTATACACGATACATATACAAAAAATGTAGTAAAAAAAATTTTTGTCTGTCTGTCTGTCTGTCTGTTTGTTCCGGGTAATCTCTGGAACGGCTGGATGGATTTTGACGGGACTTTCACTGGCAGGTAGCTGATGATCCGGGGAGTAACTTAGGCTACTTTTTTTAGACTAACTTTGCCCCGCGGCGTTACTCGTGGTACAATAATAAACGCGGGTAACACCGCGGGGTTCAGCTAGTATAAAATGAAAATGTTTATTCTACGAAATTAAAATTAGCAATTTTGACACTTAATACCCAGTCCTGTCATCTAGTACTCGGTAAGAACTGTGTTAATTTACATCTTCAATGTCTGGAATTCGTTATGAAGGCTAAAATTGCCCTCAAATCGCTTGGGCTTATGTCTGGAAAGTTTGCTTCAAAGCCAAATGGTTTTTTGTACAAAAGCGACCTTGTGTACGATATCCCTAACTAGTAATTGTGCAAAACTAGTAACAGTTCAGCCTTAATCTTGACGTGTAATCATGTTCAAAGTTTGATCTCTGAAATAATAGCCTGTAGCTTCTACTTTGTTCTATTGTCAATTATTTTTTCAAAGTTAACAAGACGGATACTTTAATGGAGTTAGAATTACAACCCAACAGTTCAGGTTAAAATGAAATTTCGTTCTAAGAGAATGTAACTCACATGTATATCCTCAGGGAACAATTAAAAAAAAAATAAGATAAGAAAATAGACTCCAATTTTCAAACCCCGAACTGTTATTTCAATAATAAAAAAATATCGTTAACACTTTTTGGCCCGACCGCGAATCGAACCAGATACTTCTTCATCGGCAGTCGATATACTAACATCAATTAAAAACCTTTACTAGTTTTATTTATATAATACAAGATTTTTTACCTTGTAAAGCTCTTACTTATGTGCCATTAGCAAGAAACACATAGATTTTAGAACTTAATACTCTAAGAAAAACACCTTCTTACTTAGAAAAAAAGAAAGCGAAGCGGATTTAACGAGATAAGATTTTTATATGTTTACCTACCTCAATCTTCAATTTCCACCTAAACGATTTGTGAGTGTGCTGACAGCCTTGAATGACTTCATTAAATAACTAACCATACGCGATACTAATCGAATTATCACACATTTTTTGTTATAATGTAGATGTAAAATTTAATAGCACGAGTACATTACATCCGTTAACAGTTTACTGTTGGACTATTCTCTTTAGACATGAGGTTTTGGCCCACTCTACGCTGACCAAACGGGCTTATTACAAGATTTGTTTCAAATTAGTACAATTAATCATAATCAAATTGAACTAGTCTAGACATGCGGGTTAACCAAACACCTAAAAGTTGCATAGTCACTAATGTGTGAACACAGTGAACGTATATAATTTATCATTCGACGAATTGGTTAGTGATGAAAAGTGATGAATGGCCGGTTGTGTCGCTGTGTATTAAACGTAACATTTTGCACATTTTATTTTTAATTCTTAAATCAGGGTGCCATCTGGAAATCAGCGCTGCACGAACTTTTTTTATGTAAAGTCCTGCCAAAATGACTCTACTCTACCTGATGGAAAGCATAAGCAGAATCCAAGAGCGGTGGTTACTATACTCATTGCGAATGCGGACAATGCAACAATGCAGCATGGTGACCCACGCCATGGCAGCCTCCGTCTTCTTTAGCTGAGACGGTGACTCTTTTAGGTTCACATTTTTGTGCAATTAACCGTTTTATTTACAACTAGTTGTTGCCCGCGGCTCCGCCCGCGTATATGTCGGCTATCGCGGCAAATAGTAGCCTATGTGTTATTCTGATGTATAAGCTATATTACTGTAAAGTTTCATCCAAATCCGTTCAGTAGTTTTTGCGTGAAAGAGTAACAAACATCCAAACATCCAAACATCCATCCATCCTTACAAACTTTCGCATTTATAATATTAGTAGGAATTAGTAGGATTAGTAGGATTTATAATATTAGTAGGATTTACAATAATAATATCCTTACCTACTTTTTGTGTATTGTGTGTATTTGCATCGTATTCTGTGGGTCATGAATAAATCATTTTAATTAATTCATCACAAGTGTGACAATGAATTATGAATAACACATTAATAATATGGAATTATGTTATTTGTGCTTCTAGAAATGCAGTCTAAAACGTGTGTACAGTTCAAATCATTACTTTCTGTGTTAACGTTGAAATGAAAGAATAATAATTAAAATAATTATTTAAACAGAGTAGATAGACAATAGATAACTATTCTAAATAATTCTCGTCTCACATTGTTGCTTACGATGAAGTCTAGTCTCTAACTGATTTTTTTTGTCTGTTTTGTTTTGATATCTATTGTGTTGACGTGTCTAAGATAGTTAACATCACCTATTTCTTTCTAGAAAAACTGTACGCTCCTGAAGAGCTACTTAAAAGTGCGGAAATAAATAACGGATACTTTTAAGACACCGTTCACTCAGCAGGTGTGTTTTACGAGATAATTTTTGTTAATTTTACAAAATATAAAGTTTTGTAACAGATGTTGTGCCCTTTTCATAAGTTTAAAGTCATATTACAAATGTGTATATGTCTTTATATGTTGTAAAAATCAAACATAACATAAATAATATTCTATTTTAATACAATGACATAGTAGATAGGTACATATAATACACTAACAAAAGTAAAGCTGTCCACATACATAAATTCGTTATAATCTACTGAATAGATACAGTGGTCGAACACGGCAACGTCGTCTTATCGTCGCGTCGATATTCCAGAAGCTTCTTAGATAAATTACGGAGTAAGGATGATGCTTATTTCAAAGGATATCACTTTGATTAAAATTTTAAAATCTGTATTATATTTTAGTCCTTATAGTTGGGTTTTAGTTATGCAAATATCAGTGAGTATTTGCAGACGGCCTGTAGTTACCGCTCATCGTTAAAAAATCTATTTGAATCTGTCTAAAATCACCCGTAATGTACCTTTAACTTTTCTTACTTCTTCCTTGGCACCTGGAACGAAGTTAACTAAATCCCAGTTGAGTAATGGCCTCCGATCTTCGTCGGAGTGTGGAGGGTTTCAAACTAAGCCGCCTGCCAATAACGCTTTTTCAAAATCACTTGGATGAATGTTCTACAATTTTATCTTCAAATACGAGTAATATTACTCAATTATTTGAACTGAAATAAGCTTCGTATTTCAAATTACTGAATCAGCCCAATTGAGACTACTGATAATTGGAACACAGTCTCAAAAATATGTTGAAGGTGATAATACCTCATTTAAAAAATGCAAATATTTTTGTAGTGAACCTTTGTATCATCTATATTTTATAGTCTCTAAGATCAATTACTGTGTCAAACTGAGTGTTCTTACGTTCTATTTATTGTCTGTCAGAAACTTGCCGCCGTATGTACGTACGTATGTTTTTGAAATAAATTGAACTGGTACCTGTAGGCTGTACACATCATTGTGCATTTTCCTTGAAGGTGACTTTTACAGATTGGACTGTACTGACAGAACTAATTTTACCATAAACTTTATCATCCATTAAGTGACATAAACAATAAACATAAGCTATCCTACCCAGGGGAAAACCAGTATAAAACAGTATAATTTGAGCGCATTTTCTAACATTTATTTTCTCTCAAGGTTGTCTGAATAAGTAATATTAAAGTATTTTATTTACTTTACATAAAAAAGCATATAAGAATAACAAAACTAAATATGAAAATATAAATAAATCCATCCAATAATTATTTTTAGGATGGTATAACTCATGTATAAGCACGCATCTCACTTTCGGTATGTCATTGAAACCTGTCAGGCCCTCTTCAAAAGTTTCTTCCAAACCAGAATAGTCCAAAACTTACGAAGTGTCCCCTTCATACTAGACAGAATAGGAAATTGTTATAAATTGATCTTGTTCTACAGTTCCTTACATAGTCTTGCTTTGAAGGTATACGAGTACAAGGACTTGTGAAGGTGAACTGTTTTCTGTAGAATTAATTAAGTCTGATTGAAACTTTTGTTTCACTAAGTATTCCTTTACATTAGCCTCTTAAGAACCCGATCAAGTTCTGCCTCGCCTACTTAGAAATCTATTGTGTCTTTCCTTTCATAAAAATACAATAACTGTTGTCTAGTTGTTTCTAGAATACAATTAAAATGTCTGAAGACTTAATAACATCTGACTCGATAACTTGAAAGTTCGCGATCTCGACATAAAAGACAAGAAGTAGAAATTTCACCTATGGTTATATAAATGTGCGGCGGATGGCTAAGGAGTGCCGAAGACCCGGATAGTGATCTTATCTCATTCGATCTGATCTTTTTTGTAGTATCTGAGCCCCACGGTGTTACCCGCGGAATGACATCAACCGCGGGCACAGCTATGGGGCAAAGCTAGCTTAAAAAGGTGTTGCGGGTGTCCATCGGCGGCGGTAATTGCTTCCCATCAGGTGATACGTCTGCTCGCTTGCTCTGCCCCCTTTTCCATAAAAAAGTCGGTCCAGCCGTTCCAGTGATTAACCGGGTTAAACAGACAGACAGACATTAATTTTAAAGAGAGTTTTTTATTTAAGTACCGTATATAAGAACGTATACTTTCATATGCACATATGCAAAAGCTGTAATTACGAACAAGCACTTACATTTTATTTTTTATATGGATTGTGAAGTAGTCAAATAATGGATCAGAGAGAAAAAACACAAGGGAATCGTATCCTATTAAAATCGTATCCATAATACATATTACTAAACTGAATAAAAAATAAATTGTTACGTGTTTTAGTAGCATTTCACAAAGCGTGTGTAAAAACGATTGCTTTTATTTTACGCCCCAAAGGAATATACAAAGAAATAAACGCAGTACATCATCATAAAATTTAATATTCATTTAAAAAAAATATGACTACAGTCCTTATAATATAGCTTGATCTCTGTGACAAACTACGAAACCGACGAAGTAACAGACATTTTCAATGGCATCCTTAAAGGACGTGAGTGACTATGATCACTACAGGAAACGAAATACATATACATACATACTATCATATGCTGTATTTGTATTTATGATCAAAACTTGTCATATCTCATGTCTTTGTTAGCGCAAAATAAAAAATAGACTACAGAATACAGACAATTGTGCATAATGTTTCTCACGTCCAACTGGTATTGATTTCATATTCAAGCAATTTATATATGTCAGCATTGCGACGTAATATATTTTAACGTTCAGCGCTCCGAAACATAAAGTTAATATTTACTACGAACCGGCTTAAACCATAAATATTTCACCCGAAATATCATCCAAAATGATTCAATACTTTGTGAGACAAATTTATAACAAAAAATTGGTTGTACGCAATATTGTTCGATCTGTTTGATCGATGCACTGTTTTATACATAATATACCTATGTTATTGTGTTTCCAAACATTTCTATATTTTTGGGACTTCCTTTTCCATGGGAAATATGAGCGAGCAAGTTGATGAATTTATATTTTAAGACGGCTTATAGTATACGTAAAGGTTCCTTATTTAATTTTAGAACTGTATAACATTTAATAAGAAATCAATATCATGTGAAACATGTATCCACCTCTATCGCCAGTACCTACTTCAATTAGGGTTAGGTGATAAAAATAATAACATATAACTATATTACGTAACTCTTGTCTTTTATAGTAAAAAATATCAATACTCAATGACAATCTTCTTCTTTTCAGGTACAAGAAACAAGAATATGGCATTCTGGAGAGTACTAGTCATCGCGTTTTCAACCTTAATATTCGTCGAAGCAAAATATTATCAACATCACAAACGTGATACTTCTACAAATATATGCGACCCATCTTACAATAGCACAACATACGTACAATGCTATTGTGTATTCGATCCTCGGGACCGGGCGATCGTACGTCACGCCGAATGTCACCTCACTAAGAAAGATGTTTCACCAGATGATAAATGCTGGGCCAGCTTCAGCACTATAAAAAACGCCACTAAACTAACATTGTCAAATACAAGAGGAATCCATTTAAGATATATACCTACCAATGCTCTCCTTAACATGCAAGTATTGATCGAGTTGAACATAAAGTACGGAAACATCGAGAACATAGACAGTTTCGCCTTTGGTAATTTGACCTTGTTAGAGGAAATTTCATTGAGCGATAATCAAGTTAAAACATTGTCAGTTAATGCCTTTGCCCATCACAGAGACTTGACCACCATTGCATTAGATACAAACAATTTGCAAGAAATTAATAGAAACGTATTTGTAGATCTGCCGTCTTTAGAGAAATTATTTTTGACTAATAATCAAATAACAACAATTCATGACAAGGCATTTGTTCATTTGCTCAACTTGCGAGAACTAGAAATTGATAGAAACAACCTATTCAGTTTGAACAGCGAGACTTTCTCGGGATTGAAGAAATTACGGAAATTGGATCTCAGTGGCAATAGTTTGGAAGTCATTGGCGACAACACTTTTTTGCCACTTACTAATTTGGAATCTCTAAATTTGGATGGAAATAGAATTCAAATGCTTGACGAGAAAGCTTTCTTTGGTTTGGGAAATCTACAGGTTTTATCCTTGGTGCATAATAATTTGACGAAAATTGATAATCCAAAAACATTTGAAAGCCTGCACTCTCTAAGTGTTTTGAGTTTAAAAAGCAACAAGCTTATAGAGTTAAGAGCTGAAATCCTTGCGCCTATTTTAAATAATTTCTACAGCAACACTAGCAATTTGGACGTAGAAGGTACGGATTGTTTTCCTTTCTTTTTATAGATATTTATAACCTACGATACATTTGACAACATCTTTAAATAGCGATGGGTCTGTGAATCTAGTGATTACCTAAAGGTAGATCCTAGGTTGAGACCTAGGTATACTACTATAGTAGATGAGCCTAAAACAAATTTTGTATGATGAACAACGATTAATTGTTATGGGTTTTGATGTAAGTCATCTGTATGTCTAAGCTTCCTCTCTAAGGAGAAGCCTATGTTCAGTAGTGGACAGTGAAATGCTGTTGTTGTTATATATGTAACAAATATCTCCGCATATAAGTTTATATTTATTAGTATCTGATTATCATAGTACAGGTTCATTTGTTTTATCTGAGATTATGTATCAAGTTATTACTAAACATAACAAAATGTTTCAATCATTAACGACTGTCGCTTTGTCTATTGATAGTGCAAACATTCATATAGTAAAAGTGTCAGTAAAATATTAATATTGTTGAAAATATAAAAAGAAAATGACTAAACCACCACATTCAATTTAAATTTTTAATTTTCAGATAACAACTTCCCATGCGACTGCCACCTGGACTGGTTCATGACACTCATTAACAAAACTCAAAATATCAACCTCAAAATCGCCATAGAAAACTTGAAATGCAACCCAAGTGATACTTTAAGAAATTTGTGGATAGCATTTGCAGAATCCGAAAAGAACACAGACCAAGCGTTTGAAGATGATGCATCACAAATACAAAATCCAGACATCGAATATTACGAAGAAGGACCACTGAATGGCAAATTCTTTTACATAGACATCAGAGATTTGGCAAACTGTACTAATAATACTGACTACCTAAGACCAATGGAAAATACAAAGAAAAACGACATTATCACTTCCTCGACAACCCCTGGTACAGTTACTAAAGCAACCATTCCTGTTCAGACCTCACCTAAGCCGATATCTACTACGGAATTTATAGAAATTACTTCAAAAGATCTCTTAGCTAGTTCATCTTTACTTCCAATTGAACCACAAGGATCCACAAATAAGCCAAAAAAGGAAAATGAAACGAAAATCAAGGAAGCATTTACAACGACTCGGTTGGCTACAGTTTCTGCTAAGCCCTTAAATCATGATGCTAACTTATTCGATAAGGAGATGGCGTCTGATGAAGCTCGACCTGAAGGGGCTAAGGCTCATAGAAGCGTACAAGAGGAAGATACACCAAAGTTTAATGGGAATAGTGCACATCAAAATATGAGTAGGATGATTGTCGTCATTACCATGTTAACTCTTAGATTATGTTTTTAAATCATTGATATTATCGTGCTTTAGTTCATAATGTTAAACTCTCTCACAGTCATTAAAATAAATAGTGTTTAAGTTTATGTCGGTGATTTATTTCTGTTTCTATAACTGTTTATGTAAAGTGCCTGGCAACACAGAAACGGTTTTTGTAGGGAAAATTGGGGGAGGGCAATAGTTGACACCCTTCGTCTGAGGGGGTGATGATATCTGAGAAAAAAAGCGAAATACTCCATATACTGTGAGTATATGTTGGTATCTGATAAAATTGGCTTTTCCGGTGCGTTAACACAATTAAATTGAAAGTGAAGTGAAAGTTTTGTAGCTCAGCATAATATTATGTGTATGTAGCAGTAATTCAAAATATCCTCTTTACGGAGGGGCCTATTTCTAGCAGTGGACTAATAAAACCTGAACATCATCAACAGTTACTAGAGGCATCATAGAAATATCCAACGTAAAGCGCTCACTTGAACTTTGATCAGAAATAAAAAATCCGACTGCTTTAGTCTTACTAAGTAAAATTAGTAATGATTCTAGACCCTTTTAGTGGTAGTCTGTCAAACATTTAAAAGCGGGAACTTACTTTTATGAAACACAAGATCCAATACGTCAATTAATATTTTTAAGGTTAAGGTGGCAAATGAGCACAAGGCCAAACGCCCTAATAGTAAGGGGCCCTAGAAGGAACTTTGGGATTTACTACAGCGCGACAGATTAATATACAGGGGGATACCTTGTATCCGGTATATATAATCTGACGATTGCCACAAGCCGAAGTAACCAAATTTCGTCAATAAAGTTTAACGCATGCAGCTGCATGGTGCCTATATTCAAACTGTTAAGTCAGTACTAATTCATGTGTTAGAGAAACAAATCGAAGATATGGACCAACTGCCATTCTTATTTGACCTTATAATGTAGATGGCTTCATTTTTTACAAGCTTTTTATTAAAATGCAATGTATGTATGTACGTTTGGGTCTTTGGGTGGTAATCTTGCAACTCAATTTTGAAGCAGATATCTTCAACCGATTTTGCTGAAATTTTGCAAGAATATGTATACAGCGTGACAATATAATATTATACATGACATACATGACATGGAACTGATCTGATGCTGGAGCTGGAAGGTGGCCATAGGAACTCTATAAAGAAACTTCGCAACACTACTGAGTTTGAGTATTTCAAAATGCACACAGCAGTTATATAACGTTATAAAACATTGTGTAACACGACAACATTTTATAACATTTGTTACAACATGTTATATGTTGTTACATGATGTTGTATAACATCAGTAACATTTTATAACTTTTGTTGCAATTTGTTACTATTTATACGACTATAGATTGTATAGATAGATAAAACGATTTATGTTGTATTTTGTTACATTATGTATAACATCAGTAATACTTTATAACTTTATAATAAAAAATGTTATCCAACAAATGTTTTCCAACATTCTCTAGCACTATATAGCTGCTGTGTGGGAGCACCCTTATAATGGCCGCGAATTTGCGTCACACCCAAATCGTCAGATTATTGAATGAGAGTTTTATTTTAGCTTCACTTAACATCCCCTTCGAAAATTTTCAACCCTTGCGTACGACAACCCTATCATGCAAACGATCAGATTAACATACGTACATTATTAAAAATACGTAGGGCATGGATGCTATCAATATCTGACGCGCTCGAGTATGTCCACGAAATAGTGTTTTTATATTTTTGAACATGCATAGCCGCTCCCCCCACCTATGAAAAGGTAAACAGTAATGACATTTTTTTCTTTTTATCATCTAAGCTTTGCAATAGGTCCTTATGACGCTCGAATAAATCCCCATTTGGCATCTTGGGCTCCCCTATTATAAGGGCCCTCCAGAAATGAAATCTCTGTTAAGTAAGGATTACTGTCCTCAGAATACAGCTTGATCTGTCTCACAGATGATTACAAAAACGACGAAGTAACTTTGAACCAACAATTTTATTTTCACACCTATTATTTAATTTTTTACGGGCGAGTTTTATCAATTCCTAATAATATTATGAATGCGAAAGTAGCTCTGTCTGTCTGTTTATGGCGCATTCTCGAGAATGCTACTGAACCGATTGAAATGAAGTTTGTTACACAGATAGTCTAGAGCCTGAGTTCATAGACTACGTTTTACTAAAGAAAGTTGTAAGAATCTGAAAGGGGCGAGATGGCAGGTTGTATTATTGTTACCCAAAGTCACTATTATACGTGAATGAAGTTGCGGGCACAGTTAATGTAAATATAAAAAGCGGGCAAGTGCGAGTCGGACTCGTCCGTGAAGGGTTCCGTAACAGCAAGTAACATAATGTAAAAGTTCTTGTAGTTCGTTGTAACTTTGATCGATGTTTTAATAATAGTGTATTTTTTTGCGATTTTCGATTTCAGACGTATTAAAAAAACTACTTACTAGATCCCGTTCAAGCCAATTTTCAGTGGAAGTTTGACATCATATTATATTTTTAGTTTTATCATTCTCTTATTTTAGCAGTTACAGGGCGGGGGGTAACATTTTAAAACTTAGGAAGTGTCTCACGCGCAAACTATTTTTAGATTAGAAAAAATATATTAGAAACCTCAATATCATTTTTGAATACCTATCCATAGATACCCCGTATATAGATATAGATTACACGTATGAATAAAATATTTTTGAGTTTCAGTTCTAAGTATGCGTAATCCCCAAAATTTTTTTTTTTTTTTTATTTTTGTGTGTAAATCTTAATGCGGTCCACAAAATACATCTACTTACCAAGTTTCAACAGTATGGTTCTTATAGTTTCGGAACAAAGTGGCTGTGATATACAGATAGACAGACTGACATGACGAATCCATAAGGGTTCTATTTTATAGAGCAGGGGTGCAAACGAGCAGACGTATAGCCTGATGGTAAGCGATTACTGCCGCCCATGGACACTTGCAACACCAGAGGCGTCACAAGTGCGTTGCCGACCTTTAGGGGATGGGGAGAGGAATGGGGGATGGGGGGAGGGGTTCGGGTATGGGCCTACGGCATCCTCACTCACTTGGTAAAACACAGCGCAAGCGCTATTTCACACCGGTTTTCTGTGAGGCCGCGGTATTACTCCGGCCGAGCCAGCCCATTCATGCCGAAGCGTGGCTCTCCCACGGTAATCTCCTTTTTTGCCATTTGGCTACGGAACCCTAAAAAGTGACATGGATAATGTACCTTAAAAGTTAAAAAATGTCATTAGTGACAACTGTCACGGAGATCTAGCTACATTTTAAGAACTAGAAATCATTGGATTCTTATTAGAATTATTTAGTTAAAAAGTAAATGTTACAAGCGATTAGTATGTAGCGCAAGATATAACGTTATCCGCACCCAGAACCAGTTGTCAAACCCTCATCACCTGATGTAAGTACACCGTTATGTCAAACTAAAGGAACCCCAAACTCGAAGGGTTTATTCTTAGCCGTTTCATTCAACTCCTAATACCATATTGATAGTTCTAAATTGGTACGTATATTTATGTAGGTAGGTATGCGTTTTTAAATACTGAGGACTGGTGGATACTATTAAGACTATATATATAGCACTTATTATATAAACGTAAATTTTTGCGCTTATAAATAACCTGTATCCTTCTCCAAGGTCCAATCAATCTTTCTCTATCTATCAATATCTATACCGAAATTCATTGGAATTGGTTTAGCAATTTAGCTGTGAAAGCGTAATAGTCAGACAGGGTTACTCTCTACCTTTAAGAAGTAAATGGGTAAGTCCTGGTAAGTCACTACCTCTGCCCATGGATACCTGCAAATTCAGAACGTTGAAACTCTTGGACGTGTGGGAATACGCTGGTCTCATTTTTGGCGAAAAGCGAGAAAGAAAATGGGCACTGGCATTGAGCAATGTCTGCACTGGTTTTTGTTTGGCTGTTGCTCAGATCATGTATGCCATGATATCTTCGATCGAGTTGGCCAATATTTGTGCAGAAGTATGGTTCTCCCTCGGTAAATATCACTACACTTCACTAACCAAATGTGCTTAGGTCTAGTCAGTATATCTAAATAAAAAAGTTGGTGATATTCCTTTACATTACACGTAATGGTAGTGAGAAGAACCCACATCCTGACTTATAAAACAACACAATTTCCTTTGAAAAAATACGAGAACATTTTTCAAAGCAAAAGTATTTTAAATAATAGCTATAACCAGGAAGTATATTATATAATCGCAAACGATACGGTATAGAGGTTTTCTTAAAATCTGCAAGCATGTCTTATAATCTGGTATCTGAGCCTAATATTGTGAGTAGGCGCTGACTTCACATATTTTCAATGGATTCAATTTCCCTCGAGATATTTTCCTTGTGTAGCAAAATTTTGCATATTCAGAGGTGCTAGAACTTGAAGCTTTGGGGCGAACAATTATGTTTCTATAACATAACTGCGAATTATGTCTTAAAACAAAATTAATAGGTGTTATTTGATGACGTAAGTTAGTGTGACATAAATATATAACACGATTGACCAATTTACGTTATACCCAGTTAACTAAAATGATTTTTTAAATTTCGTATCTTAGTTTTCTCGTTACTAATCATTTCAATAATTACGGTTGAATGTCTACTATTTGCCGTCTAATATGCAGATCATGAGATCAGTAATTTTGCGGTAGCGGTTTTAATTTCATTTCATGATGTGAGATTCTAGTTAAGCCTTTCAATTTTCTTCTTTTAAAAGTTCACTTTTTAAAAATAGATAAGATCTTTAAATCAATTTTGATAGTCAAGTTATGTCAATATAGACAAATTAAAAGGGATCGATTATCGCTAGAATCCAATTTCTTCCAGCTAGCCAAAGGGTGAAAAAAATCACAAGAAAAAGTTGAGCTCTGGAAACGTCGATTTTAGATGTTATATTCAGCGTATATAACGATAATAATATCAGGAACTATTCCTATATATCCGTAAAATATTACAAGTCAAAACAACAGGAACTTCTCTTCTGTTGGATGAACGAAAAAGCTTGTCGGAGAGTTCAACAGGAAGCTTATTCACAGGCACTTTGACTGGCACAGTGTTAGGACTTTCAGATAACTAATTGTCTAGCAACATCAGTATTGCAAAAGCAACATTGCAAAAAAAAATTTCTAGGAAAATAAATAGGTACGCTGTGATGTAATAATCCGTAAAAATAATAAAATTGCAGTGTATATTGGTATACAGTTAGTATTTACAGCAAAAAACACTGCAGATTCTTGTGAAATCAGGAACATGAGTACAACTAAATGATGACACAATGTTTTTAATATGGCTTCAGGAGAATATATGTAATATGGCTTCTTTATAGGTATGTATGGCGAAGCAAAGACACACAGGCAACAATGTGAAAACTTAAAGTAAAAAGCTAAAACATCTATATTGAAGTAGTAACGAAAGTTTAAATGTTTCAAAGATTTCATTAATAAACTAATTAAACTGACTGAACGGAGCGCGAAGTGGTTTAAACAGTCGCCACCCGCTCCTCTCCCTGAAGCGCAAGTATTGGGACGGAACAACACTTTGTGTGGTCCACAAATGGTCGTTCTGTGTCTGTATGTTCTTTGTATATGTTTCTAAAGTCAGGTCTTTTAAAATAAAAAAAGAAGTATGTCTGCTTTAAGTGTTTTGTGTTTATTATTAACCTTTTGAAATGTTATGGTTCTAAGATCTATACACATTTAGTTCTAATTTAAATAAAGTAATGAAGTCATTGTAACTAAAAAGTTAGTTAATGTATTGCGCGAAAAGAGGTTCTAATTCTTAGAGTATAAATAAGTAAGCTTGCTCATAAACAAGCTTACTTATTTATACTCTAAGAATATAATAACGTGTCTTGACAAGTTATCGATACTATATTGTGGTTGCCCAGTGGTCGAAATCCGTTTTAGCTTTCTGCATTCCTCCTATATATATCTAGGTATATAAACCGTTGCTGTGCCAAATTTCATACCCCTCCGTTAGCATAATTTTCAAATTTTTTTGGTTTACGTATAGATTTTTTAAATAGATTTAGATTGAATCCTGTTTATGCTGGTTTTATGGCTAATGACTGGTTTTATATCATATTGTTTAGGTATCTGATTCACTCGGTGCTCGTTACACTATTGAAGAAGGATTTAACTCAGCTTTAAAAGTTTGAGTGACTTTCTTAGCCCTTGTAGTAAGTAAGTAAGCTCGGCGTGTATAAAAAATGTTTTAGGATAGGTAAGATTATTTTTGGATCATGATCGACCTATGCGGAGGAAGATTCTCATGGATATCCTTCACCCATTGGGAGGAGTGAATGGGTCTGTCGGATTCTTACCGACTAAAAACCAAGAGTCGTGGTCGAGATACTACATATTGCGAATGCAGACAATGCAACAATACAGCATGTGGACACATACTATGGTAGACTATTGAGATATGAGATGCTTCTGCATCATACGGGCTCCGAGCTCGCACTCACCAATGAAACACGACAGTACGAATGCTATCATTTTAGATTGGTCTTTTGTGAGACTGAGGGGTATTACTGTCCGGCCGAGCCGACCCATTCGTGCTGAAACCACTGTGACCTTATATTACTACCTTGATTTTTCGTTATTTAGTTATGTGATGAATTGGCGAACTGAATTCGAAGCTTGAACAAAAGACAAAATCATAACACAAGTCTCTTAAAACGATTACTAGTGACATCTATTCAAAATTATCTAAATAACCTGTACACGACCCTATCTAAGATACCTACTAGCAGTGCCATCTGTATTCTAATTTTAAAAACAAGATTGCTTGAAAGTGCTCCAAACACTTGGTACTGTATAATTTCCAACAAGTTTGCAAAGATGGCGTTTATTTCGAATTACGAAAATTAATAAATATTTCGAATTCAAAATTTGATGAAGTTCGTAGATTTAATTAGTTACAGAAATATTGTGGCTGTAGCTCTTTAAATTCGACAGTATTTAAATAATATTTAGTACCATAACAAATTTAGGCATTCGTTTTTTTATTATATTTTAATAAGTCAGTTAAACAATCATTAAGGAATTAATGGTTAATACTATACAATTGTAGATGATAAATAATTGGATTAATAAGTGGATGCTTGATCAAAATCATATCGTATTCAAGAAAGTTTTATACGAAAAAAATATCAATACTAATAAACTTTTATTTTTAAGAGAAGAGCAATCGTCTATTTACCCACCCAAAATAAATTTCAGTTTTGGTATAATCTTGTTTATTGATCATGTTCATAATTTTTTTAAATCTTCATCAACGCCTTGTAAATTGGAACCTTACAATTGATTCTTTGCAACAAACCTACAACAAACCATTACTTTTTGACTCACTGATTGGTAAATTAAGTTGTTAGCTGTTGTATTTCATTCACAGTTTCACAAACAGTCATCACTACACTTGTATTCTTGAGTCGTAGGTGGCCAAGGGCCGTAGTGATCACATCAATCAGGTGAACCTTTGTTTCATGATCTATCGCAGTCCACTGCTCCGGACATATGCCTATCCAATTGCATTGCACGCATTTCGTTCGATCCTCGGCTTCGCACACCCTTCGTTTATTTGTCCCTGTATCCTGAAAAAAACGTCGTTTGATTCCGCACCAAACACCTACTTGGTGATTTTTTTGATGAAACAATTAAGCTTTTAATTAGAAGTCAGAATTAATTTTGAAATTGAATAAGAAATACTGTAATCATTCTTATATAATAAAGTCGAAAGTTTGTAAGTACGGATGGATGGATGTTTGTTACTCTTTCACGCAAAAACAACTGAACGGATTTAGATGAAACTTTATATAAAACAGAATAACACATAAGCTACTATTTGCCGCGATAACCGACATATACGCGGGCAAGCCGCGGGCAACACCCAGTTAGCAAATAAATCTAGACATGTTAATAATACATACACAATAAATGTTTCGAAATATCTAACGGTACGATACTAAACTACATATTATAAAACATTCCGCTAAAAGAACAAAGATAAGTAGTAGCGAACACTTTTACTTACTATGTGAGAGTAGGGCCATAAAAAATAAGATAAAAAGGAAATAAGGAACATCACCTAATTGGCCACCCTCGGAGAACTTTGCAATTTCCTCCACCGACACGTAAAAGTATGTTTACGCGCACCAAAATTTATTAGGACCCTCTATATGTACCTATACTGGCTGACACGCAAACGCCTCCATCGACTCCGGGAAATTGAAAACCATTGAATCATATTAAGGATTTCAGCAAATATCGTAAAATATAAGTAAACATTTTTTGGAAATGGCAACAGAATAATATGGTTTTATCATGGAAACTGATATATGTATTGAATTTGTTTTGTTATCAATGTTGCTTACTTAAACATCTATACAAATATATAAATTTGAAGTGGCTGTTTGTAATGTCAAATTGACAGCTTTCCACTAAATGCATACAATACTTACACCAAAAAAATGTTTTTTTAAATTTGTTATCTGTCTGTCTGATTGTTTCAAATATTCTCAAGAATGACTGGATCGATTTTGACGGGACACTCACTAGAAGATAGCTGATAACATAAGAAGTAGCTTATGCTACTTTTTAACCGACTGCCAAAAGGAGGAGGTTCTCAATTTGATTGGTATTTTTTTTATGTATGTACACTGATGACTCCGTCAATTGTGAACAGATTTTAAAAATTATTTTTGTTTTAGAGCGGCGGTGGCTCGATGCTCAGCTAGTTTAACTGTATTTGAAAGATTATCTTTATCGTGACATAGAGGCAAAGAAACAGCTTATAGGCACTTACAACTCGAAACACTGTAAAGTCTTAAGCGCGTTGCCGGCCCAGTTCTGCCAATGCACTTATTTAATATTTAACACAACTTAATATTAAAATTAGTACCTGGATGACCAAGGATTGCTTAATTTTTTTTTTGGTAAATTTTCTAAAAATGAGTCCTAGCTAGATTGATTTATCGCGTAATTAAATTATAATTAACTGTTAAATAGTCATAGTGTGGCTGTACTAAGTTCAAGCTTATTACTACATCGGCACTACTACAGCATCGGAGCATTTTTTTTTTTTTTTAACGTCTGGAAACCCCCTCGGGCCGTCACCCCGCCGGGGTTTGCGGCGGGGCGGTGTGTCGGAATCGAACCGACTAAAACCACACGGTGTGCCACTCTGCGCCTGAGACGGGAGGGGTCCGGGAACTGCTGTTATTAACACATCCGGACCCCTCCCGGAAGCATCGGAGCACTACTACAAGCAAACTTCTAAATCAGGGTTGACTGCCGTAATGTTAACTTCTACAAGAATGAATAGCTAAGAACGATACTTTAACATAAACCTTAAGTCCCTGGTGTGAATCTATTAACAATACTGCTGTTCTGTATTCCATATGGCTACACTACTATGTTAGAGCGTAAAAAAATCCTTTGATTTTTTTTTTTTTTTTTTATGCTTGGCCCTGCCAAAATGACTCTACTCTGCCTGATGGAAAGCATAAGCAGAATCCAAGAGTGGTGGTCACCACACTGCGAATGCAGACAATGCAACAATGCAGTATGGTAACCCACACCATGGCGGGCTAGTGATGCTTCTGCATCATTGGGCCTCCGGACTCGCACTCACCAACGATAATTTCATATAACACGTAAAGTGTCGTAAGTGTGTGTAAACTTGAATTTATGCGAGTAAACTTGGTGACTTAAACGTCGTTTATTGTAACATGGATGAGTACAACACAACTTAAGTCAATGTGAGCAATTTGAGAAAGGGAACAAGCCTATCGAACGAACATTACGTATCGCTAACATGTGTACGTAAACTCTTTGTCGATCTCAGTTAGCTAAAAATGAACCAATTTATATGTAAATTTATATATATTACTTCCTACGTATCTTTACCAACTGAGGGAATACCGTATCAACATCATGTCAGGTGCAGTGCATTTTTAACTTTGTGTTGTAACAGTAAGGTATAAAATGGTTTGAAATAAGTTTATTACTTTCGACTTTTCAAAGTTGTATTAAGCGTATACGTGTAACATATTTGGAAATAATGTAACGGCAAGATTTATTGTGTTTATCGTGTTTAAATTAATTGTAATATCGTAACTTGTCTCACATTTACCTATTAAAGTTCCATCATGTTAGAATTTTATATTTAAATACTTATATATAGAAATAACATTGACATGATACAGATCTTATAGAAAATAGTTTTATTTTTATAATATAGGGGCAAATAAGCAGATTGTAGAGCGCTACGGTAGGGAGTTGCCATACGCAAGCGTTCCCTTCTTCTATCTACCACACTTCTACATTCTGTGAGAACGTGCTGCAACGTTTCTTCTGCCCTCTGGCCTTTCTGGCCTCTTTACAGGGGATGCATGGAATCCTCTGCAAAGAGGTCTGTCTCTTGTCCCTATAGTGAATAGGTGCTTGTTTAGGGGACAATGTCTAGTTAGGATATCTATGACCTTCCTGCGTCCCTTTTCAGTTTAATCAGGTTCCGGGCTAGTCTTTTTGATGCTACCGGAACTGCACTTTTTGTTTGCCTGTATCCTTCATTGTTTTTCCATTCGGTTTTGTGTTTTTCTTCGGTTTTGGCGCGCAGCCGTGTTTTTATTTGAGCGTGGGGAAGGGTGGTCATGGTTCTGGTCCACAGACTGTCGTTTCTTATCCCCTTTTGGCCAATTCGTAATTCGTGTGCAGAGTCGTTACCCATTGAGTTACTATGCTGGGGGAAATTTTGTTTGTGGTTACAATGGACTGGAGATTGTCATGACATTCATGGATAAGGGCCGAGGTCATCTTGTTGTTTTGCAGAGCTTGAAGCACGTATGCCTGTCAGAGACAATTTTGATGTTTGAGTCTCTCACATATCTATGTGAGAGACTCAAACATCAAAATTGTCTAGCTGTAACTGCTTGTGCTGCTTTGATTATGCCAACACATTGAGCTTTGTTGAGCTTGTCTAGAGTAGTTGATATCTTAATATTTAAATCGTTCGAGAAGACGCCGGTTCCGGTACCATTTAGTGAAGAAACTCATGAGCGCCTGCGACAAAGTCACAAGCGCGTCACCGGTCTTTAAATGGGACATAACTCTGTTCCTAAAGGTTTGGTCGCATCGAATTGTAAATATGGCAGGTGATAATTTAATGCAGAGGTGGTGTGTCAATAAATAATCTAGTTGATGGAGAGGGATACTAGGCTTACAAAATAAATCAAACGAGAACTCCCTGCCAAAAAATGCTAAAAAGCGTAAAATAAACTGACTCTTCATAAATTGCTATTTTCTAGTTCTTGTCTATACCTAATTCTTGATTCATTTAAATAGTACTATTATAATGTGTGCTAGGTACCTACAATCATCAAAAATGATGACTACCTGACACAAATACGAGTGTAATTTCAGGAAATATAGGAAAAACATAGTACATGTCTAAAAAACAAATGAGGGTTTCCCTCGATTACCCTGGGATCCCATCATCAGATCCTGATATGGACTACCTCGTGAGCATACCCCTTCAATTGCAAAAAGAGTTTTCAAAATCGGTCCACAACTGACGGAGTAATCGGTGAACAGTCATAAAAAAAATACATACAGTGGAACGTAGAACCTCCTCCTTTTTGGAAGTTGGTTAAAAAAGATCTTACGTTTTGAAACTAGAAGCCTATTAAGGCACTAGTGCTCCGCCCACGTGTATATAAGTTATAGGAGATAAGTGTAGTCCAAGTCCTTCCTCAAAAACTCAAAGTACCTCCAAACCAAATTTTATGGAAATGGTTGCAGCAGTTTAGCCGTGAAAGCGTTAAAAATTGACAAAAACAGTTATGATATTAGTATGAATAGAAAACACTAAATGTGTAAGGAGAAATAATATTCTACAATTAAGTAGACTATCGTTTCAACTTACATTTCACGAGTGAAATTTAAGTTCTTCCTAGTGCGTAAAGACAGGAAGTGGAACACAAAGGATCCCTGTCGGACACAGGGATTATTTGTACGGTTCTATCGGAGGATATTTTACAAAGGTATGGAGTTAAACGGTTTAACGCCTACTCCAGTGCGTATTGTAGGAACAAGGATTGGGGTAGGCTTGTTTAATTGGGTACCTCCGTAAGTCAGTCATCTTCAGAAAAATCTTTTTGACGTGCATCTGTCATGAGTCATGACAGATGCACGTCAAAAATATTTTTTCATCGACTGTCTCGGTGGCGTAATACGACTGCTGTGCTTGAGGCCTCGGGTTCGATTCAAGATTCGGACCAATATTTGTATAATCTGCAAATATTTGTTATGGACTTTTCTATGCATAACATGTATTTAAAAATAAAAAGTATATAAGCGTTCTATCAATAAAGCTAGCTGTATAGTACAAGCTCTTCTTAGTTAGTTGTGTGTTAGATGTCCGAATTATTTATTTATAATTATATCGTAAATAGATATTGCATTAGGTACTGTATGGGAGAATGCAAAGAGAGGATTTTATTACCAGGCGTGGTAATTGTGAATGACAGGCCGCAGCATAAATGTTAAGTTGGGAAATTGTATATATTGTAATTGACGTGAGAATTCTTATATCGCGATACGTGTATAATTACTCCGTAGTTCGATGGGTCTTCGGTAGATGGCGCTGTAGAATGTTTTTATTGCCCTATATGTTGAAGTTTTAAGATACTGTTTGTGAGTAAATAGTAGGTCACATGATGGTAAGCGTCATTAGTGAGTTGCCACACATTGAGTGCTCTCTCCACGCTATGGCAGGGGTATGGGTTGTGGATTAATTAAAACGAACTAATTGTTTGACAATGATTTTCTGAGAGACCGTCATGTCATTCTGGGTGAGCCGGCCTATATGTAAAGCATGGTTCTGCCATGACTAAAGAAGGCTTATCTACCTACATGTCTATTGTAGATCACAGTAACATCGGATTAAGGCGATGCAATAAAACGAATATGTTTATAAGTATACCCAGAATAATAAAAGGTTACTTGAATGTGCAGAAAAGAATTTATCTCATACAAAAGCTAGTTTAGTAATACTATAGTTATACTTTTGTTATATGCTTAAAGTTTTCTAGTAATAATACACGAGTTTAGTACGTTGTTTTCTTTCTTCTTTTATTTTCGTTGTTGCCAAGCGTGTTAGTTTTGTTTTCCTTTGAATGTGTTATATTAGAAACTATAAATTTTATGACATAGCGAAAAAATGGGTCTTTGATAAATAAGAATACCTAATACTTTTCTTTCTATCAATTTATAATATCAGTTTATGTTATATATATATATATATATAAATAGCAATTTATTTCGTTTTATAAAGTTTATTAAGGTTTTTTTGTACTATTTTCTTAAACTACACCCGCGTATAAACGTATTTTATCTATACTAATATATAAAGCTGAAGAGTTTGTTTGTTTGTTTGTTTGTTTGAACACGCTAATCTCAGGAACCGCTGAAAAATGAAAATTTTGAAAAATTCTTTCGGTGTTGGATAGTCCAATTATCGAGGAAGGCTATAGGGTATATATCATCACGCTACTACTAATAGGAGCGGAGCAACAATGAAGATTGTTTCAAAAACGGGGGAAATTTTCACGCTACGGGCAATATAAGGCGCAAACGAGGTTGCGTGGGTCAGCTAGTTTACCATAAAGAACAAACGCTATAAGTAAAAGTTTATTTAATATCTTTGTCACTTTTCACGTGATTTAGCGATTTATAGGCTCATAGAAAAAACGAGTACATCATTAAAATCCCACAATCTCATTTTAATTCGTGCATTCGAATGATTGAATTAGAATTGACTGAAATCACAAGCTTTCAGTTCGCAATTACGAACGCTCACTAATACAGCGAGCCGACTGAATCTGAACAATAAGCGAGATTTATGAATCATTCCACTCTTGTTGAGAACTGTACCACCCCCAGGGATGTCGACCTCGATGTACACTCGGTTACACAAGTGTACTGTTCATTTACGCTACAAATGATACTACACGTTTCATTTTAAGGAGATAATGTAGAATTTTCCGCGTCATTAAGTTGCGTTATTGGCTTAGTGGTGGCATACTTATGCTGATAGCGAAAAATGATGGGTAAAATATATGTTTCAGGGTAGTTTGTTGATATTTGAGTATAAAAAGATAACACAGGATTTTAGATGTGGCTGTTAGAAGGGCTAACTATATGTTGTAGCTAGTTGTAGTAGTTATTTGATTGCACGGATATCGTCGTGATTTAAAGGGTCGCCTCGCTGATTTCTACTATGCTTTCTGCTGTGGATTCAAACTCCTCATGGAAGAACATTTTGTGTGATTCACAAATTGTGTTTCTGAGTCTGGGTGTTCTTTATTTCCGTTATATGTGTTTTTATAGTCCCCCGTTACACAGGAATATTTCTAGTACGCGACGTTTATAAACATAAAAAACTATTTGTAAGTATTTACAAAGAGTACTTAAGAGTTCCTTAATATCGGTATTACAGAATAAGCTATACATACCCTATCGTTTATAGCTTTAATTAAAGGTTATGTTTAAATTCTTCATTTCAAGGTAGTAGAGCCACGCTGATTTCAGCACGAACGGGCCGCCTTGACCGCGGCGGTACTACCTTCGCACAGAAAATCAACGTAAAATGACAGCGTTCGTGCTGTCGATTTCGTTGGTGAGTGCGAGACTGGAGGCCCAATGATGCAGAAGCATCACTAGCCCGCCATGGTGTGGGTCACCATGCTGCATTGTTGCATTGTCTGCATTCGCAATGAGTATGGTGACCACCACTCTTGGATTCTGCTTTTGCTTTCCATCTGGCGGAGTACAGTCATTTTGGCAGATTATTATATAAAAAATGAAGTAAATTTTTTTTAACAAAAATGATGGGATCTAGTTACTATAATTATCAAAATATTAATTCGACTTAATTGAATTAAAATATAATATTAATGGGAACATATTTCTGTGCTTGACATTACAATGTCTTATTACCTGCGAAGCCCCTAATAATTATGGCTTAGACACAGAAGCGCGATTATTACGGGTGTCTGTCGATTAAGGTACTGACACGGGACTGAGTAAAATATTATATAGAACAAAGACTTGATAAAATCTTGTCGTAAACCCTTGGAAATTTGCTATATTGCATCGATCTTAGTGTAGAATCGATTATTATTATAATATATATAATATTACATTAGATTTTTTACTTATTACCTAACTACGGCGAAGCTAAAAGGAATGGTGATAGTTTTGTTAGTCTATGTATGTTTGTATTTTCCACCATAGCATCTAAACTACTGAACTGATTGTAACGAATGAGGTGTGACTAGATTCGTAGTCACAGGTCATTCAGTAGGCTATATAAATTTTATCAAACGTTTTTACATAGTTGGGTAACATTTTTTTAAACTTTGATGATTAGTGGGAGAGTTGTGTTTTGACTATTTTTTTTCTACAGAATTTCGATATCGCCTACTACTAGGGTTGTTTAATTTTGATCGGAAAAAAAAAACGGTAGTAGATCCACGCTGACCGGGGCGGTACAACTCTCGCACAGAAGATCAACGTAAAATGACAGCATTTGTGACGTCGTGATTCGTTGGTGAGTGCGAGACCGGAGGCCTAATGATGCAGAAGCATCACTAGGGCGCCATGGTGTGTATGGGTCAGTGCTTCATTCGTCAGTGAGTATGGTGACCACCATCTTGGGTTTTGCTTATGCTTTCTATCAGGCAGAGTAGAGTCACTTTGACAGAGATATACAAAAAAAATACAAAAGTCAGCCGAGAAAATTAAAAAAAAAAAAAAATTGCAAAATTAGAAATTATAATTATTTGTGGAACTATAGCCTGAAAGATAAGTAAAATTACATACTGATAGCATAACGCGATAGCATGACACACTACATTATAGTGAGCCTCCCTTTCTCCTTCCTTTTTTTTTTCTGTTGTGGTTTGAGAACAGTATATTTCACTGTTGACTAACTTTAGACGCGTCATTACGAACGTCGAAGAAAAGTGTTCGATTTACTCGAGGCATATAGGAACATTTTCTGGTAAGAACTTGTTATGAGAAGAATTAATGGCTTATATGACGTCATTAACTTTCCTTTATTGTCGTTCACTTAAGAGCATTTCACGGTTTGTTATAAAATATAATGAATTCTTATAAAGAAAATGTGGGGGAGCTTAAAATGTCGACAACGTATAACGATATTTTTATGGACCAAATCCCATGAATCTGTCAATTTAGATGTTATGGTAATGTTTTAGGAGAAGAAAAATCTTTGTAAGGCGAATAATAGGATATTAGAGAAGTGGCTATTTATAGAAAATAACTTAATAATAAGAATTGTTGAAGTATTAAATGTGATTGACTGAGAGAACGAGAAAACTTAAGCGACTTCCTTAGAGATTTGTACATAAAGATATCATACATACACACAATGTTACGTAATTCTCAAAGGGGTCAAAAACTCATACTTAATCGACTATAATTTTATTCCCTCATAATAGGAGGCGAGCTATTCCTGTCAAAGTTGCTTATAAATTTGTTTGAACATTACTCAAAACAAATGACCGTGTTGATAATAAAAGAAGTGTATGTTTATTTTTTTATAATTATAATAAAAGTTACAGTCATATTATTACAGTATAAACAAACTTATTACGCAAAGAAGGTCATTAAAAGCTTTCACAGATAGCAGAACAAGTCGATGGAAGTATGTAAATAGAAGTATACAATTAGATAAGAACACTGATAGAAACAAGATAGACATAATTTATTTATTAATTAAATTAGGATCTCCAACAAAGGATATACATAATACACAGTATATTATAAATTAGTGAAGGGGTATTATACCAGTGTAATCCTTCACTTACAGGAGACCACAGCAAGCAATAACAACAACTAAGCAAACAAAGTTACAAGTAACAAATAATATTAAAACACGTATTTAGAAAGTAACTAAAACGAAAAAGATGAAATTCAAACGATTAATTAATCATGACTAGTTCTTTCCTATTTTCATGTCTGATATCTTAGAAATGACTAGACAAATTTTAATAAAACTCGCATTTTTGTAATTCATACATTACACCCTTTTATTTGATATCCCACTCGAGCATATTTGTAAACTTTAGTTTTTTATTTCCATTTCTACTCCCCATGTTTTTAAACGGTTGCACCGATTTTTGTTATGTTGGGTGTTAAGAGACACGTAAATGAAACAGCAAGTACCACTCTGAGACTGACTTTTATTTCGTTTATCACGGGCGGCGCCTCGCGCCTACTACCCACATACATACTCAATATTAATTACAAACACCTACAACCCCTTTCTCAAATAAATTGTATCTCATAATTTTAAATAAACCATAATCAATATCCCCAACAGAAACATAAAAATAATAATAATTACAATAATATTAGCATGCAAAACTAATACATTTAGAAGTGATTTATCATAACAAAAATATTAAAGAATAATTTACAAATAAATTCATTAAAACATAGACGCAATAGTGTGACAATTAAACAGATCATTATATGAATCAAGATAATAATTTTCATTTCAATTTACTTACATAATTTGGGTATTTCAAATTATACGTATCTTTCACAAATTCGACATTATTCAATTCTATTCATTATTAAATGCTACATAAGAACAATAAGTATTATTAACTTAATAATAGTTATTATTAACTTATCAACCTATACAATATACAAAATAAAATTAATACATTTTTGCAACTGAAGCAAATCATAAATACATAATCAATCAAATTTTTCATTCATTCAAAATAATTATATGATATTCAATATATTAAATTGATATATTATATTTGAGCACAATTTTTATTTATCCAATTACAATTACATTACCAAATTTTTTATTACCATCACTTATTGAATTTCGGTCACTGAGTAACCCCACCGATCAGGAGGCCGCACTGTCCTGCCAAAACGAGTACGATATGCATTAGAAATGTTATCATCAGCTGATTGTAAAACTAGCCCACTGGAGCCAACAGACGCGGACCTAGATGTATCTAAGTTTATGTCGTCGTATGAAAAATTGCATTCATTCTGTGGTGATGAGCAAGTGCGGTATGAATCTGCAATTAAATATCTTCTATTGCGTCTCAAACTAGTTCCGTTATTCAATAACACAACATATGATCGCACTCCGCACCTATTTTTTATAGTGCCCGAGTGCCAAGCATTGTTCATTCTAACTTTTACTTTGTTTCCTACGCATAAAGGTTTTAAATTCCTTGACCCTCTGTCATAATAATATTTTTGCATTTGTTGACGATTTTGTATCTTTTGTGCCGTGTTGTTATGTAATGTTGGGTGCAATAAAATAGGGTTGCACGGCACGATGCTACGTAGCTTTCTATTATATAGTAACTCTGCGGGTGACGGTAATTCTTTGCTAATTGGTGTATTTAAATACTCTAGTAATGCTAAATTAAAATCTGATTGAACATACGCTGTTTTTCTCATTATTTGTTTTATAGTTTGAATGGTCCGCTCGGCCTGACCATTAGACTGTGGGTATCTAGGCGATGACGTAACGTGGCGAAATTTCCAGCTTTTTGCAAACTCAGAAAATGCTAAAGACGAGAACTCGGGGCCATTATCGGACATAATCGTCTCGGGAATACCTTGTCTGCCGAATATTGTTTTCAATTTTTTGATTACATTTTCTGAGGTTAATGAATTTACCTGTGCCAATTCTACAAATTTACTGTAATAATCTACCACTATTATGTACGATTTGGAACCTAAATGAAAGATATCTATACCGACTTTGCACCATGGTCTGTCGGGTATTTCATGGGGAATCAAAGGTTCTTTCGTATTTTGTTTTCTATAGTTTAAACATGCCTGACAATTTGATAAGTAATCTAACAATTGCGTATTCATATTAGGCCAATACATGATTTGACGAGCTCGAAGCTTACATTTCTCAATACCTAAATGACTGCTATGTATATTTTTTAACATTTTATAACGCATTGATTTAGGAATGACAACCCTACAGCCTCGCCATACTATTCCAAAGTTTACTACTAATTCCTCCTTGCATTCCCAGAAGGGTTTTAATTTATTATCAAGTGTAGTTTTATTTAATGGCCAACCACATTTTATGATTTTAATTAATAATTGCATCTCTTCGTCTTCTGAGGTGCATTTTTGAATTTCTACAAAATGGGTATCTGTCAGCACATTGTTCGCACTGATCGAACAGACCTGCGCCTGCGCGTCATAGTGATTACGTGAGTGAAGTGAATCAACTGGCTCGGCGCTCGGTGCAACCGCACGCGATAGTGTATCGGCTATGTATAATAATCGGCCGGGTTTATATACTAATGTAAACGTATACGGTTGCAATCTCATAAGCATTCTTTGTAGGCGAGCGGGCGCATTCGCTAAAGGCTTATTTATAATAGTTACTAACGGTTTATGATCGGTTTCTATAGTTATTTCTGTTCGACCGTAAATATATGTATAAAACCTTTCGCAAGCAAATACACATGCATACAACTCCTTTTCTATTTGTGCATATGATTGTTCCGTCTTTGTCAGTGCCTTTGATGCATAACAAACGGGCAAATTACTCTGCAACAAACAAGCTCCCAGACCATTCTTACTAGCATCTACTGATATCACAACCGGTTTCAATGGGTTATAAAACTGTAAGACCGGTGGATTTACAAGCGAATGTTTTATTTCATTAAAGCATTGCTTATGTTTATTCGTCCAGTGCCATTCTATATCTTTTTTGAGTAATTCTCTTAAAACACATGTTTTATCTGATAAGTTAGGTATAAAATTACTGACGTACGTAACTAGCCCTAAAAATCTCTCCACATCCTTTACGCAAGTAGGAGTGGGCATGTTTTTTATTGCTATTATATGTGAATCGTCGGGGCTTACACCATCTTTAGAAATTTTGTGCCCCAAATATTTTATTTCGGTTAAACCAATTTTACATTTTTCCTTATTTAATTTTATGTTAATAACTTCACATCTTTTAAGGACCGTACGTAATCGCTGATCATGAATTTCCTTTGTGGGTCCCATTACCAAAATATCGTCGACAAATAGTAATACCCCCTCGATGTCATCCAGATGTTCATACAAGCGTTTATGAAATATTTCTGATGCGGACGAGATGCCATATGGCATACGTAAAAATTTGTATCTACCGAATGCAGTATTGAACGTACATAGATCCGTGCACTCTTTATGCAACTTTACCTGCCAGAATCCCTGCTTTGCATCTAAAGTACTAAAATACTTGGAGCCTGCTAGTTTGGTAATTATTTCCTCAAACGTAGGTAATTTAAAATACTCCCGCTTGATTGCATTGTTAAGATCCCTAGGGTCTAGACATATACGCAAACTACCATTGGGTTTTTTGACCACTGTCATGCTATTAACCCAGTCTGTCGGCCTATCAACTTTTTCAATTATACCTTCTTTTACCATCTCTTCTAACTTAATTTTCACTTGATCTCGTATTGCAACTGGTAACTTTCGAGGAGCATGTACAACTGGTTTAACATCATCCTTTATTTGAATTTTGTACTCGCCAGGTAAACAACCCATGCCCACGAAAACGTTAGGAAATTCGTTCAAAATACTTTTACTAAACTGCTTATCTTGGCTAATTGACATGATTCTCTTAATTAATTGTAACTCCTCACATGCATTTCTACCTAGAATTGGAGGTGAAGGTGTATCAACAACGATAAATCGCAAAAAGAAAATATTGCTTTTATATTTGACTTTCAAATAGCACTTGCCCATCACCGAAATATCACTGTCAGAGTACCCCCGTAATTTAATTGATGTTTTTAATAACTCATTCTCTAATAAATTAATTTTTTTAAGAAATTTACGAGGTAAAATATTTACATCGGCTCCAGTGTCTAATTTAAAACTAATTATCGTACCATTTACTTTTAATTGTGCTAGCCACTCATTACAGTTATTATAAGTATGTTTGTTTAATACCTGATCAGTGTCCTCGTGTACGGTATAAACTCTGCACATTCTTGCAAAGTGATTCATGCGATCGCACTTTATGCACCTTTGACCCCACGCCGGACACTCGTTCCTTCTGTGTACTCGACCGCAGTACCCACATTTTCCGTTTTCGTGCTGATAACGTTGCATTGTCTGTTTAGCCCTGTAAGTTGATGGGATCGCTTCAGATAGTCTTTGCCCCGCAGAGGCCGTGTCTTGTCTCGGCAAAGGGTGATAGCGAGAGCGGCTGGTGGTTGCTTGGTTCGATGATCGTGAAGCCTGCCTGGGCTTCCCGTGTCGCTGCATCCAGTTAACTTCATGCCGGTTAATCTCTTTTTGTTTAATCTCATTTACCTGGCCATCATATTCCAGGTTTTCCATTTTCATGTTTCTTGCCTGAACGCGTGACATTTCTGCTAATTTGCATATATCTACTGCTTTTTCCAACTTTATTTCGGGTTCACGTAGTAATCGTTCCGATAGGGCCATGTCTCTTAACCCACATATCAGTCTACTGCAGACAAGATCGTCACGTAAATCTTTAAATTCACACATGACCGCCATCTTGTTCAATTCAAACACATATTGTTCTATAGATTCCAACTCCTTTTGGTCCCTTTTGAAAAACTTATGTCGTTCCACAGCCAAATTTTTCTTTGGTATAAAAAAATCATCATATTTTTTTAATAATTCATCTACCGTGTTACATTGTTCATAAAATTGTGCCGCTACTTCTCGACATTTCTCACCAATGATGTGTAACAAAATGTTAACTTGCGTTTTTTTACTTTTGTTCGATAATTCACAAGCTTCATAATAAATGTTAAATGCAGTTTTCCACTTTTGCCATTCTGTGCTTAGATTGCCGGATGTGATATTATGCAAACTATTTTCAAATTGAAAGGGGGACGGTGGCTGTAGAACGGATTCCATTTGTTTTCGAAAAAATATTGAAGATGCTGAAAAAAATTGTCTAACCGAGTACTATTTATCACTACTTTTATTTACTTTATACTTTTAAACGATTTATTTTATACCGACTGCGCCATGTTATGTTGGGTGTTAAGAGACACGTAAATGAAACAGCAAGTACCACTCTGAGACTGACTTTTATTTCGTTTATCACGGGCGGCGCCTCGCGCCTACTACCCACATACATACTCAATATTAATTACAAACACCTACAATTTTCACCAAACATAGCTAAGAACACTCCCGACTAATTTACATGTGCATCGTAGCATTTATTCAGGAGCTACGATGTCACAGATAGATAAAAAATAAAAGAAACTGTTACACAATTTATTCTAGCTCAACTTTCTACATATTGAGCAGCGTTTCAGAAACAAAAAACTGCCGTACTTTGATAATTATTCCAAATTTCTAGTATTTATCAGTCCCTATCTTAATCTTGTAATGGTGAAGTCAATATCAATATCATTACATTTCTTATTATTTTATATCATAAATATGGTTATATATCCAATATAAACACTTCCATACATAATATATGATACATTTTATCAAAAATAATAAAATTATGGCAATCACATTAACGTGAATACATAAAATACATTTTCTTGGTGTAAAAATATCCACAGGGCTTAACAGGTAAGGCTTCGCCAAATAAAATTTATAGGATATCCGTTCAATTGGAGCCATTTGGCTTGTCCTTTTACTGTCTCTAAGGTATATAAGAATATTTTAATTTCATACAAATTTCTGCAACAGATAAGGCTCCAAAATTTGAAATTCATTGGATACCATAATCATTTCTCTAAATGCGTTCGACCGGTACTCACTAGAGATTCTGAGGTCAAGGTTCTCGAAAAATTGCTAAGCGCAAATACTAAAGTCTCAGGAGCTCTGCGAAATAAGAAATCTATATGTTTTTCTAGTTAGGATAAGATGAACAATTGTTGGTTAGAGACCAATTATTTCGGTATGGTTATAAATACAGGTTTGTCTTTGTTTACATAAAATAGTATTTATTAGTTTTGGGTAAAATGAAAGTGACTACATTTAATTTTAGGATTGGATTAATGTTCCAATCATGTACATTAAGACTATCCTACTGCTTAAATTACTTGTGCAAGAAATTGATTAAAATTTCTTTACTCATTTAATACAATACGAAAGGAAAATATGTGTTGACCTAATGTAGTTGAATGATAAAATTTATACATTTAATTGACTTTAAATTTAAAAACACTAATAGCAAAAACGAGCTTGAGTAGCATTTTTATTAAAAACTATTTATTCACAAATAAATATGTTAATTGGAAGAAAAAATCTTATTCATTAAAAGACGTCATTGAATTCCAAGAATGAATAGGTAACAATTACTTTTTTATTATATTCAAAAGAGTTTTCACTGGAAAAATAGTAAAGTACATCTAAGTATATAAATTGAAAACAATGATTTAAAAATTATTCGTGCTAAGGGCCCAATATGATGTCAATTAAGAAGAACTGTTCTAGGTGCTGATTCTCCATGTGCGAGATTATGCAAGGTGTTAAATGGCTGCAGCGACATAGTTGTTATCCATTACGATTCGTTCTACAGATTTAAATGGATTTTAAGCTCTTTGCCAGACCTTGTTTAACTTCTGAATTCTACTATTCTAATACTGATGTCAAATCCTAATAGGTATGTCTTTATAGCTTCAAAAATCGTTGACTTTCTGTACTTATTTGTTTTGTAGTGTTTGTAATTTTTATACTTTTTTTGTAATCATGCATGCTGTACCTATAAGTAATTGCTACATTACGATCTATAATATTGAATTCGTAATATTTTTAAGGTGAAAATGTAAACAATTGTTGATGGGCCCTAATAAATAAATAAAACGTTTTTAGACGCCGAAGTCGTGTACGATGTATATCATCATCAGTCTATTGCAGTCCACTGCTGGATACAGGCCTCTCCAATAGCGCGCCACTTGGTTCAATCTGCCAGCCTTCTTGCGCAAATCATTACTCCCCCTGGCCTGTGGACGTCCTACACTACGTTTGTTGACACGCGGTCTCCACTTAAGAACCAGTTAACATCAATGGTAATTGGATATATCTGCCAAGGAATAAAAACTTATTTTTTTGTTCTTACTAAAATAACTAGACTAACGATGTGGTATCAAAATTTTAATAAAATTTTAATTTTATATGAATTATACACTGAATAATTTTTTTTTTTTTTCATTTTGTAAAAAATGTTCATCATCAACAACCCATATTACCTCACAGCTGGGCTCGGGTCCCCTCTCAGGAGAGGGTTATGGCTATACGTCCCCACGCTGGTCGGGTGCGGGTTGGGGACTGACAAGACAACGTTATGCCTACGTAATCTTAGCGTTAAATTTAAAAAAAAATATTACTAATGTTTAATTCCTTTCACTAGCGGCTTCGGCCCTTGAAGTAAGGGAACCTTTCATTTAGGCTTAGGGCCCATAAGTAAGCCAGAACAGACGAAGAACCATCCTCCTGATGAAAGCAGTCAAACTTGAGACTGTAACACCCTGTTAAAAGTTACATAAAAAAAAAACTCATGGTTTCCTGGGTGGTGAATTGTTAATTCTTAGCTGGAGTGAGGCACCTCTTTTCGTTCCAGCTTTACTTGAACCTTCACTTCACCACACCAAGGATTATTCACTTCGAGGATCGCGAGGTTTCCCAATCCTAACCTCTAACATTAAGTTTATACAATCAAACAGTGGCCGACTATTTGCTCAAGTTCTATCCTACGAGGTCGTTATGAACGATTATCACACGCTTCCGAAGCGAAATCCACAATTCATAATTAATAGGCCCCGACAGAGTTCCGCGTCCCCTGAACCGAGTTTATACAATGGCCCTTCCAACGGCTTCGAACAGATTTTTAGCCTGTCAAACCACGATGGCCATTAATATATTCATCAAGAGCTAAATACAATGAATTTCGATTATTAAACTAGTTCCCAACTACTCTAAACTGTTCCAGCAAATTTACTCGTAACAATGACATGACATTTTACTTTGACATGACGAAAGATAATTCAGGGTTGCCATTGCAATTGGCAATTGCGTTTGGTTTCGAACAACTACTATAAAAGTTTTGTTGTTATTCATAATACCAAAACCGTGTACAAAAGTACCACAATAATACTACACGCAAATACCACAATTTCAAATGTAAATTTGACACGTGTTTTATAAAACGAAAGGGGTAACGTATATGTCGCATTCTCTTCGTTTAAGATACTATCATCCCCTAGGGGGCTCCCAGGCTACCTTCAGAGTGACAGGTCACGCGTGCACGGAATCGTTGGCTTTGTATCTGATCAACCTTTTGGTTAGCTCAGAATTCTTTAGCGAGATTTACGAGTTTGTATTTAATGTGCTATTTTTGTTGAAATATGTTCTTTTGCGGTTTCTGATACCATTGGGATTTACAAGGGATATTAACTGTAATTACTCAGTTATAAGGTTTGAAGCTCAGTAATTTATGTTACTCCTTTGTTTGGATATTCATGTGTCTAGCAGTAGTCTATTTTCATTCATTCATTACACAACTTAAATCAACGTAAACTAGTATTACACAGGATGTCTTATAGGAACATATACCTTCTTTTAAAATTTCAACTTACCAAGAGACGCACATAAATGCTAAACATTTCTTAAAATTAAAATTTTCACAGTAGGATTAACCTCGATGTGAAATGAACGTACTTTTCGAGCGAGTTTATACCGCTCCATCTTAAACATAATTAAAAAAGTATTATTATGTCGTCTACAATCCGTAATAAATTTAAATAGATCCCCGTTTTAACTGTACATTTACAAGAATAACAGCCAAGGATTAACTTATTGAAAATCAATGCTCAGCTTAAGAGGTAAGCAGTACTTCTTGCTTTATCTCCTTAATTTTAAAGTCAAATTCTTAATCCGCAAAGTATTCGGAGCACGTCTGGCCGACCGAAGCTCCTTTGCGTTGCAAATGGCTGCAGGGTTAAGGTCTGTGGGGAGGCTGTTTATGTAATTTTGGAATAGGTACAATCATTGTGCCTACAGTTCTCAATTGGCTGGTTGATATTAAAAGTGTTTAAATACAAAAAAAATAGCATAGGTTTTTTTTATATCTAAGCTGAAATTAAACCCCTTAAATGATGAATTACGGACTACGTGACGGGATGGAGTCATCAGTCATGAGGATATGACCAGAAAGGGAGTCAAAGCGAACTGACGAGTGAAAGAAAAGAGAATGGACGATGAACATTCATTATAACGACCGCAATTTTTTTTTATTGAATGTTGGTAAACGACCAGACGCATCACCTGATGGTAAGCGATAACCGCCGCCCATGGTCACGCGCAGCACCAGAGGCGTCGCAAGTGCGTTTCTGGCCTTTTAAAAAGGAGTAGGCTCTTTTATTGAAGGTTTGAAGGTCGTATTGGTCCAGGAATACCACAGGCTACAATTCATTCCACAGTTTTGTTGTACGAGGCAGAAAGTTTCTTAAGAAGCGCACAGTTGTGGACTGCCAATCATCTACATGACGGGGATGAAAGTTCTGTCACGTAGGACGATGGCGGAAAGAGGCGGCAGGGATCAGTCCAAACAATTCCTCGGCAACCCCATAGTATATGCGGTAGAAGATGCACAGCGAAGCCACATCTCTACACAGCGCCAAAGAGTTCAGCCGAATTAAAATTGCTTGCCAGTCGACGATTCGAGCAGTTCTCCGTCAAATGCGGTCCAGAGGGAGGACATGGTACTGGGGTAATTGCGAAAAAGGTAGGGTGAAAAATAATAATAGTTGTGATCGCTCAGATGTCAAAATTCGATAACAATACATTTTATATATTTTTTGAGTTCTGCACTCTTCCTCCATACGAACTTTAACTGTGATAATTTCGTAATATATATATACATAATTTTCTTAAAAAGGGGTACAAAGATTTGCTGCACACATTTATAATATAATAATAATAATAATAATAAGCCCCCTAAATTCCAACCATACGTCCGAGTCGAACACCTGATTCACGTGGGGGGCGGACACGCGATATTTTAATTTCTGGCGCGGCAAACATGGCACTGGTAACCCATAAAATATGGAGACCCGTTCTAAAAAGAAACTGAGAGGACCGCTTCCCGGGGGCGATCGCCGGGGCACACCTGGAGCTGACGCTGGGTGTTTCAGCATGCGAACCGTCAGTGGTGAGGAGTTGAGCAGGCGGGCTCCCACCGGATCTTCCGAATCTATTACAGCCGACCAATATGACGAAACCGACAGACTTACAGACAGGACAAGTAGCCCAATAGAACCTTTCAGCCCAAGTACAATTTCTTATACGCCTTCAACTGCAACATCACCTTCTGTCCATAGCAATAGAGATGAACACGATAATAATAAATTTGTAACCCTAGCCGAGGATGTTTCGCAGGAGACACTTGTCACTCAATCTGCGACCACCAAAGCTGGCAAACCTAGAGTGCGTATGCAATGGAGCAAAGAAATAAATACCTTTATCATGCGCACATATTTGTATATCACTAAACTTGAGACTGATAGGACTATGTACTGTAAAAAACTACACGATCAATTTATTCTAAGATTTCCACACTTAAATATATCAGCACAAAGAGTAGCCGACCAAAGAAGAGTCATTGTCAGAAATAAATTGTTATCTGATGATGAAATAAATAAGATGAAACAAGAAATAGCAGACCAACTAAACAGGGAAGACACAGAAAATACGTTACCACACACCTCTACTATTTTAACACCAATCACACACACAATCGTTCCTGACGCCCAAACATTACCCACCACGTCAAATACACAGCAAACTTTACTAACACATTCACACACTTCTACTCAGACTAACACTTTCAATAATACTGACACTATTACACAAATAATAGAAGATGCACAACTGTCCCCCTTACCACAGATCGATCAGACAAGAATTAATTAACCAGTTAGAAACCGCTTTAATATTTTACACAGGTACCGATCCAACAACACGCCCTAAACTACCAAAACTAAGAGAAAGTAAAAAACTTTATTATTATTTTTTTTATTATGTTTTTTTTTTTTTTTTTTTTTTTTTTTTAAACTCATGTTACAATATTGTGAAAACAGGTACAATGTTTCTAGTCTACTCAAGTTTACATTTTGGTATCACTTAAAAATACAATAACTCCAACGACAATGGGCATAGATAGAACTTCCAGCAGGTTGACATTTCGATGCCTAAACTAGGCTCGAAGCCTGTACTATAAGCATCAGCCATCTCCTCCTGATAGAATTATAATAAAAGAACATTACACAGTGTGTTTACATAGATTTTGGAAACTTAGGGTTAATTACTTTCATCTGACTAGCAGCAATGAGTAAGTTAGCTAATAGAAATACAACAATTCACATACTATTCTAGTAGGTATTTTAATAACAGTGTATAGCATATATTTAAATGTGTGAACAAATGTTTGTGGTGTATGTGTATGTGTGTGAGTGTGTGTGTGTGTGTGTGTGTGCGCGTGTGCGTGTGTGTGCCTGTGTGTGCGTCTGCGTGTGTGTGCCTGTGTGTGCGTCTGCGTGTGTGTGCCTGTGTGTGCGTCTGCGTGTGTGTGCCTGTGTGTGTAAGTGTGTGTGTCCTTGCATGTGTGTGTGTCGTTTAGGTATCGCATATTAATTTACTACTACCAATAAATTTTCAGTTGCATTGTAATCTTGGGAGTGTAGCCACTCATAGACCGACCTTTTAAAATCATGATAGCTCAGTCTGTGCACCCTCAATGTTTTGTTAATCTTATTATATAAAAACTCACCCAGAAAACTCGGAAATTTATTTACATATGATGTATTAAATTTGTGTGAAAAGAAAACTTTGTGATCCCTACGTTTATTCCTAGCTGATAAGTGTAACATATCCCTATTGACCCTACCGTGGTACCTTAAAAGAAGTCTGAGAATAAACAATTGTCTCACTGTTAGTACTTTACATTCTTTGTACAATAGTTTAGTAGAGTATGTGTACGGATGGTAGTGGCTCACCTTAAGTATGGCTCTTTGAGCTCTTTCTAGAGTGAGCAAGTGTGTCTTCGCCGCCCCTCCCCAAGAATCAATGCAGTATGTTATAAGGCATTCACAGAGGGACTGGTATATCATCTTTAGGAGTTTAGGCTCTGCAATATGACGTAGGTTTTTAAAAATTGCGATTAATTTTCGCATTCTGGTCGATAAAATTTCTATATGTGGTTTAAAAGATAGATTGCGGTCAATTAGAACTCCAAGATATTTAATAGTATCAACTTGCTTGATACTCGGACAGGAACAAGTTACAGAATTTTCTCTAGAACCACATTTATGAGCTTTAATTCGGAAACAATCCCTTGACGGCTGCGTACGATTAAGAATCGAGAAGGCAATGTAATGTGTCTTATTGGCATTTAGACTCAGTGAGTTGTTATAAAGCCATTTAGTAATTTCACTTAATCCTTTTTGTGCGCGATCGAAAACGCTCTCCCAATCATGGTCCCAGAATAAACAAACCGTGTCATCAGCGAATGTTACGATCTGACTGTTCCCAATTGACAACTCACACAGCTGATCTATATAAATCAAGAAAAGAGTCGGGCCGAGAATACTCCCTTGCGGAACGCCGTATTTCACGTTTAAAGGACAGCTGACTCTTTTACCGATCCTTACACTTTGAGTTCTACCAGTCAGGTAGTCCTCAAATAGTTTCAGTTGATTACCTCGTATTCCCAACCGCTCAAGCTTTTTTATCAGCAGTGGAATTGAAATCGTGTCAAAAGCTTTTGCTACATCCAAGAATATTGATAAACACTTTTGACCCTCATCCAGTTTTCTAACAACTGTGTCAGTAACACAGAATACAGCGTCAGCAGTAGACTTCGCTTTTCTGAAACCGTACTGATTAGCAGAAATGAGGTTGTTTTTCTCAAGGTATTGGGTTAGCTGCTTGTTGATTATTCGTTCTAAAATTTTGGACATGGTGGGAAGAATGGATATCGGTCTATAGTTACTTATTAGACTTTTATCACCGTTTTTATGTATGGGGATTATAATGGATTTTTTAAAAATATTAGGAAATTTGCCTGTGGAAATAGCTAGGTTACATATGTGGACAATGGGACCAGCAAGAATATTTTTATTTTGCTTTAATACAATCGCAGGTATCTTATCCCAGCCCAAAGAACTAGTATTCTTAAGAGAATCTATGATGGAGATAACCTCAGTTAAGTCAGTATTAAGAATCACCATTGAAGTCGCAGGAGAGTTAACTAGTTCAACTGTGGTCTGATTTGCGTTGAGGTTTTGGTTAGAATTAATACTATTGGCTATGTTTTGTCCGACGTTTACGTAGTACTCATTAAAGGATTCCATTGCCGATTCCGAGGACTGTGCCAACAACAGGAGTTCATTGTTTATTTTTGTTTTTCTTTTCAGATTCGTTATTGAGTTAATAACATCCCAAGTCTTTTTAACGTTTGTTGTGCCCGCCTTACTAAGCTCATTCCGTTCGTATTGCATCTTGAGCCTTCTAAGAAGAGTTGCACAAAAATTTCTATAACGGCGATAGGTAATATCAAGGATCTCGTTATCCGGTATCGATTTAAGTCTCATATGCATCCGGTCCCTATTCCTTAAACATCGGAGAACCCCAGGTGTTATCCAAGGCTTCAGAGGGGTTTTGCGTCGTGATAGTTTATTAATATGAGTATGCATTTGAATGATGTTAGTTAACTGGTTGACCAACATTTCAGCAGCCTCATTTGTGTCAGAAGTATTCATAATTGGCTGAAAATCTGTATTTTTTATGGCCTCAGTAACCTCCTGATAATTAATTCTACTAGACAACTCACTGTGTCTATTAACATAATTGCGCTGCTTAACTTTAAGAGATACAAGTACACCATCATGGTCAGTCAGTGAATTTTTGATAACTAATGTCGAACAAGCAAACGTTGTCTTCGCCAATACGTGGTCTAGACAGTTGTTGAGCCTAGTAGGGAGGTAATGAGCTGGTAGAAGCCCGTGAGAAGATGTAACGTTAAGATAGCCGTGAGAATTTAAATCTGAGTTATTAAGTTTAATATCAATGTTAATGTCTCCAACCAGCAGTATATGTTTCTTATGATTTATTTTTTCTAAGGGTTTATGTAGAGAATCAATAAATGTGTCCGTGTTCTTGAAAGCGGGAGGTCTGTATATAGATATGAGAGTAATTTTATTTTGTATCATAGATACAAGGCAGTTGGCTTCTGGAAAGTTAGGTTCATAGGTATTACAGGCCATGTCATCCTTACAGTATACGACAATACCGTCGTTTTGGTTGTGGTTTAACGTAGATGAAACCGAGGTATAATTATTTAGTCGGGGAATATAGGGATTACAAGAGAGCCAACATTCTGTTAGTACTATGATGTCTGGTAGTACAGCCATTCTTTCCAGCAAACATGCAAACTCTGATATATTATGACCGATACTGCGAATATTTTGGGTAAGTATATTGATTGACGTATCTGAGCTTGGAATATGTTGAGCACAATCTTCCGGTTTACAGTTTAGGGAACTAAATAGGGTCATATCGTCCAAGTTTGTGATAGTTGTGTGTACAAGGTTATTTAAGTTCATCATTGTTATAGATATTAAGTCCAATATAAGATATGCGATTTATGGCGTAAAAGTATGATTTATGTGTGTTGTGATTGTCATGAAGTGCTGATGTTGTATGATTTTTTATAGAATAGTATTTCAAGCTGCATTGGGTAAATATAATTTGTTCATTGTACGTATTAATTACATGTAAAGCAAAACGAACAGAAAAAAAGTAATAAAAGCATGCAAAAAAAATATAAATTACAAAATAGCTTAAAAAGTATGTGTGTTTAATTACACCTTCACGTCTAAAAAAGCCAAACATTCTTCAGACTTAATATTAATCGGTTTCGCATCCTTCTCTGTGCGTATAAATATTTTGCCCTTTAAATGCCAGCAGAAGTAGTTTCGAGATTTAGCAAATAAGCGAGCATCAAACAGAAGCTTTCTAAGGGTTGGAGTTAGGTGTTCATCCGCATAAATAGATTTCTTACATCCTAGCATACCTATTGTCTCCGTGTTTAATTTTTCTGCAATTGGTCGTTGCTTATTAAAATGGCGGATCGTTGATAGGAAGTCGTTTCTTGTTGACACGGACGCAAATTCAGCAACAATTGGTCTTATATCACCAGGTTTTCCCGGTAAGCGGTACACGTCTCTGAGATCCGAGGGTTTTATGTGTAATTGAATAGCTTTCCCGATATCCGATACTAGTGCCACAAGGTCAGACGGTTTTTCTTGTTCCCTAGGTGGAACATTGCGGAGTTCAATTGTGGCAGGCCGAGATTGCAATATTACGTCTCGAAGCTGTTTTTCGAGGCTAGCGATTTTCAACAAGTTTTCCTTTCTATCTTGTTCCAGAATATGCACTTTACTCTTAATTTCATCATAACTCTGGCTAATGAACTCCATTCCCTTTTCTATTTCTAGCTTAGAGTTTTGAATGAGCAAGCATTGAGATTTGAGTTCAGACACATCCCTTACCAGTATGGATAAAGTGGCGTCCTGGTCGCATTTCCATGAGGTGAATATCACTTCTTGCTCCGCTTTCCAAGTCATTAACATTTGCAAAATTTCATTCTTAAAGCTCTCCATATTTACTAATTGTTGTTGCTGTGCGGATTGATTTCCAGGTGAGTCGTCAGGCCGCTGGCGCTTGCCCCGCATAGTAATATTGTGGCTGGAGGCACTCTTATCTTGTGAAGAACAGTGATCCTGGCCCGTGTTAACTTTTTCTTTTGAAGGATTTTGCTTTGTAGTACACGAGGGAGGAGAACGAAGTGTTTTACTCATTATTATATATTTGTGCTTTTCCTATCAGTACGAGTTAAGTTAAATATATATGTATATAATCGTCAATCCCTTTGATTTTTCTCAATACGAAAGATACTCTGTTTACATGTATGTGTCGACCTCTAGCGGCGCGAGGTTGGTATCTTTTCGCGTGAATTATGGATTTTAAACGATGCTAGATCCCAATGACCATCCAAGTAGTGTTGTTGAACAATGTAGTAGTGCGAGCTTCTTCTATCTAACAGATGGCGTTGCTGGTAATTTTTTGATGAAAATAACTTTTGATGCTCGTAACGGAGCCTTTTTTAAACCACTTCACAGTTGCTCACTCTTTATTTTGATATAAGTATTCACAAAAAGATGAATCTTATAGGAGGTTCGATCTTAGGACCACTGTTGAGGTGCGCGCCTATTGCTGACACCAGACAAAGCACAGCTCAACAGATATATTGAAATAGGTTTTCTTATTCAACTTAGTTGTAAATGATAAAGATAGTGTGACTCATGTTGAAAAGTTTTATAGGGAATTCAATAGTACTTGTCAATTAGCACCTATATTAATTTCACTCGTATTACAGTTTTAGAGGTGATCTTTTACATTAAATATAGTGTTTAGAACCTTTCTACGCTAACTCTAATCACTAATACACATTTTATCACTTTGTTTAGTTCACTGATTTTTTTCTAACTTTGATCTGTTCAATTTATATTTCAAGATAATACTTCCTTACAACTATTGCATATTCTATTCAATTATTTTCACAGTTTTGAAAAGATTTAGAACGTTTAAATATTTTTAACAAGTTTAACACACTGAGAACTTTGTTTACGTTACATCCTACCCACTTCGTTTTTTTTGACTTTATGGATATGTAGACACTTTCAACAAACAAATACTAGGCAATTTTTTCTCTTCTGTATCCGACTTAAATACATTACACACTCTCATATACTGTAGCGCACTTGTTATTTGTCAGAACTTAGGATATAAAATCATATCTCATAATACTAACATTCGACCTCAGACACATAAACCACACAAACCAGCGTCGCAAATAAGGATTGAAACAGACATTAAAAATTTAAGAGCCGATATAGGTAGATTAACACAGTATATAAATAACAATAGGTCTAGGAAAGTAGTAGCAGCCGCTGAGATCATTTTTAGAAAAACAAAAGTACATACAATTCATGAGCATAATAACGTTAGACCAGAAGAATATATGGACACGCTAAAACAAAAATTAACGCTAAAATCGCATCGCTTATCGAGATACTTAAAAGCATTACGGAGAAAAGAAGACAATAAGTTATTTACCACTAATGAAAAGAGTTTCTACAGATCATTCAACAACCCTAGTACACAACAAAACACATGTCACGATATACCACAACCTAGCGAACTTACAAACTACTGGACTAATTTATGGAAAAAACAAAAGGATCACAATAACAGTGCGGAATGGATAGCAGAAGAAGAAGAATAAATCAAAAAAACAAATAATATAAATGAAATTATTAAAAGCGAACAAGAACTACCCAAATTTGTAACAAAAGGTATCACTTACATGTTACCCAAAAGCAACGATACAAGCAATCCCTCACAGTACCGCCCTATCACATGTCTTCCCACAATTTATAAGCTCATAACATCATTAATCACACAGAAAATTAGTAAACATTTAGAAAGATATAATATCTTATCCGAAGAGCAGAAAGGGTGTAGGCAGAACCATAAAGGATGTAAAGAACAACTAGTTATAGACTCTACAATTTTAAAACATTCAAATAGACATAAAAGGAATCTACATATCTCATATATTGACTATAAAAAAGCCTTTGACAGCGTTTCTCATTCTTGGTTAATTCATATTCTTCATATTTATAAAATTAATCCTATTCTTATTAACTTCCTGAAAAATGCCATGTCTGATTGGCGTACTACATTACACCTATCCAATGGAACAGATTCAATTGTCTCAGAAGAGATATCCATAGAAAATGGCATTTTTCAGGGAGATTCGCTCAGTCCATTATGGTTTTGCCTTGCCTTAAATCCTCTATCTACTCTTCTCAATAGCACTACCACTAACGGATATAAATTAGACACTAACACAAATATTACACATCTAATGTATATGGATGATATTAAGTTGTTTGCTAGAAATAGTAAGTGCCTTGACCATTTATTGTCAATAACAACACAATATAGCCAGGATATAAATATGTCATTCGGACTTGACAAATGTCGAACTTTACATATACACAACGGGAAAATAGCAACTAATACTGACAACACACTAGAGTCTAATCTATTTTTAAGTATGGAACCAGCAGACACCTATAAATATCTAGGAATCCAACAATCTCACAACATCAATCACATTGAAATAAAAAAACAACTCTCATCCGAATATGCTAGACGATTAAATCTGATATGCAAGAAACAACTTCATTCCAAAAATCTATTCAAAGCCATTAATACATTTGCCATACCCGTATTGACGTACTCATTTGGAATAGTGAAATGGACACGTACTGACATAAACCGTTTAGAAATTAAGACTAGAACAACACTAACAAAACACAAATATTATATTATTATTATTATTATTCTTTTATAGTAGAGCAACAAAAAGTAATATACATGCAGCCATTATTGAAATTGATGCTAACTTTACTCCATTAAATTTATGCAACAGGGACGTAACCTATAAAAACCCAGAATCACTAAGAAAAGAAAAAATAGATAGATGGCGTTCGAAAGAACTACATGGCAGACATTTACACGACCTAGAACAGACACACATAGATTTAGATTCTTCGAATAAATGGCTACAGTTAGGTTCCCTTTTCCCTGAAACTGAAGGATTTATGATTGCAATACAAGACCAGGTTATTAACACTAAAAACTATAGTAAATTTATTTTGAAAGACCCGAATATTCAAAATGATAAATGCAGAAAATGTCACCGATCCGCAGAAACCATTCAACATATCACAAGCGCATGTCCAACCCTAGCTCAAAACGACTATACTCATAGACACAATCAAATCGCTCATATTGTCCACCAGAAATTAGCTATTAAACATAATTTGATACCACCTAAAATAGTACCATACTACCAATATTCTCCAAAACCGGTGATAGAGAATCAAACTCACAAGATTTACTTCGATAGAGCCATATTAACTGATAAAACTATCCACAATAACAGACCTGACATAACTCTTATAGATAAACATAATAAACACACATACTTAATAGATATTGCAGTTCCTAACACACATAATTTACAGAAAACAATTACTGACAAGATACACAAGTATACAGAATTAAAAGAAGAAATAGTTCGAATTTGGAAAATGGCTAAAGTGTACATTGTGCCTCTGGTACTCTCCAGCACCGGAGTTATACCAAAACATCTTCATCACTTCCTACGACAGATTGAACTCCCCACTAACACATACATTACTATGCAAAAAGCCGCTATACTAAACACTTGCCGCATTGTTCGAAAGTTTTTACAGGAAGACACAACATCACACATTACAGCCTCAGTCCCACATCACACAAATGAACTCCACTTGGCCTAGGCCCGTGGTTTTCATTATAATACCGAAATTTAGATTTCGAGAACAACAAATGCAAGAATAATAATAATATATCGCTTTATTGTACACCAGATGCATTACAAGGTAAGCTTAAAATTAGTGAAGTACAATTGGCGGCCTTATCGCCCGGAGGCAATCTCTTACAGGCAACCGTTGGATGGAGAGAAAAACTTGATTATGAGATAGTGTAGGGTAGTATCTGGTGTAGAAGTAGGTAAGATGAAAAAATAAATAAAGTAAAAAGGATTTTTATATACCATTATAGTAATACATAGTGTGGGTTATGAAATAAATACAAACAAGAAATAAGATAAATATACAGTTAATTACATATATAAATGTGATAGTGTGACTGTGATTATATATAGATAGACTATAGACGCTTAGAGGTCGAATTCAACCACAAATTATTCAATTTCTTTTTTGTTTCTAGGCTCCTGCGCCCCTCTTTTAAATATGTATACTTTAACTATGCTAAATTTCATACTCCCCTTTCGCCATAATTTTTGTAACAAGATGTATAAAATTTTTGCTTCACTTATTTAATATAGCTTAATATAGATTGTTAATATTTGCCTGCGTGAGATAATAACAAATAAGGGATACTCTCATAATATCTTTAGACCAGTTCAATGGGATAAAATTATCGGATTATTAATCTCTGCGATTTAATCTCCTTGTATTTGTGAGACCAAATGTGACACAAATGATTAAATTAACAGTAATTAAGCAGAGTTTCTACTTAGTTATCTTAATCTACATTGAAAATATCTCCAGTCTTAGCCGAATTTAATTAATATTACCTTCGTAAGTTTTTCAATTCAATTAACTAAGAGTCAAAAGACAGTTAATGGAAAAGATATTAAAAATTAGTTTTTACAAAAAAAATAGCTAAGTATTTGAAATGCTTGAATTATAATTTCTATTTTTAATGAAGTAATAATCCCCAATTTACTTCAAAAACTTCAATGAGATTGAATTAAATTTTGATGTAAATGAATGTTTATTAAAATTTCAAAAAATCCATTTTATTTCAACACTCCTCACTATAATCATTTCTCCGTACTAAAATTATAATAACTTAAGACACCAGACCCTTCTAGAAATCGAAGTCTTAACTAAATACAACGATTATAATATCTGGTAAACAGATCCAGTCAAACAGAATCATAAATACCTTTGGCCAAATTATTTCTACAATTACCTTTGAAATGGACACCACCAAACAGGCCTATTCAAGAATTCTCTGTGATTATAAAATCGCATATTTTAGCTAACAAATTTAACAAACAAATAGGCTGTTAGTGAAACACTCGTAAACCGGCATTGATAAGCGGCTGCATCGTATTTTAAAGTCAAATCGCCAATCACAAATATTCAAAGCTACGAAGCGTGGCTGATCGACTTGCAAATCGACTAGACGCTGTTTTGTAGTCAGTAGTCGGTACTACATCTACATGCTTGTGAAGAATACATATAAACATGTAGGATTCCTCTCTAATGGGAATAGTCTAAGAGATTTGTGTTGAATTATTCTTTGTGTATACCGTAGTGACTTTGTACATTTATTGGGGATACTTTCTCATCTTTAAAATCTTTTAACATCTCATTTCTTTTATCTCTCATCTTTAGTACACGACTTGTTTGCTACTAAGCGAACTCTTTTTTTAATTATTGTATACGGGCAAATGAGCAGACGTATCGTTAACCATCAGGTGATGGTTAACGATTACCGCCGCCCATGGACACCCGCAACACCAGAGGCGTCACAAGTGCCTTGCCGCTGACTTCCCTTCGCGGCACTGTGCGGTTCACGTGTGACGTCGCGTTTTAAAAATTTAATATTGTTTTTGTGTATCCTCGCGACTGTTTCCCGGTTTGTGGGCGGCTTAAGGTTGTGTATAGTGTTTTTAACAATTAATTTGTAAGTTTTTACGCCTCATAAACACAAATATTGTGTTAGTTCTTTTCATTACGGCTATCGGTAAGTCAATTTATTTTATTCTTAAAAGTGGGTAGGAATAATATTTTTGTTTGTATTAATTTTATTTTCGTGTTTTTAATTTTAAAGTTGTTTATATTGATTTTTCTTTTGTCTGGTGTGTCTTTGTTTGGCCATGTCGGTTGTTGGCGAGTTGCCCGATCCCGGTGGTACAAATGAATTTCAAACACCAACCGGAAAGGGATTATTTGGTAGTATGTCTCCAACAAATTTATCGCCAAAGGAAAGTAGGGCTTCGGACTTGAGCGGAAGTGTTTTATCTTTTAGTGGTCGTGATAGTTGTGGGGAGTATAATTATTTTGAGTTGGTGTCTCAGGCAACCGAATATTTGGCAAAAATTAATGAAATAGTTAACGATCAGGGGTCGCGAATGAATGTGGGGAACAGGACGGCCATTATGGACGTAACCCAGCGGATTACCGGTATCGTGTCGTTGTTGGCAATTAAATCTGCTAGCAATGAAACAAAATTAGCGAATCTTGAGCGCCAGGTGAGCGCGGTTCGACGGCCGGGTTTGACCTACGCGGACAAGCTTGGCCTTCGCTTACCGCCTGGATCGGCCCCGTGTCCGGTGTCCGCTGAGGCGCGCGTACCTAGACCGTGTGTTATTGCATATCCTACTACGGAGCGTTCAGCGGAATATGCTACTTCGTCGGCTACAAAAGAGGCTCTCATAAAGGCTATTAAACCCAGCGACGAAGGTTTTCAAATTGTAGGCGTTAAAAAAACCGCAAAGGCAGGCGTCGTGTTGCGAGTCGCAAATGAAAGGCAGCTTAAAAAACTAGAAACAGTAAGCGCCATTAAATCTGTAGGCTTACGTTTAGAAAAGCCGAAAGGCCGAAGGCCCCGTATAATTGTAAAAGACGTACCTGGTTCTATGGAGGATCGTACCTTCCTAACAGCTTTATATCGTCAGAATATCAAGGACGAATTAAAATTAAGCGAAAGCGACTTTTTAAAATCAACCAAAATTGTTAGACATCGTAAACTGGAAAACGGACGTCAATGGATAGGCTTAGAATTAGAAACAGACGTTAGAAAACACTTGGCTAGCACAAAGGATAAATTATATATAGACTGGGCCACATGTAGGTTTGTAGACGACTTAGAAGTAGTTCGTTGCTTAAACTGTCAACAATTCGGTCATGTTCAAAAGTTTTGCACAATTAAAACTCCTACCTGTGCTAATTGCGCGGCCAGCCACGACACAAGGGCTTGCCCGGATAGGGACACACCAGATTTTAAACCAAAATGCGCACAATGCAGCCGGTTTAAAAAACCATGTGACCATCGATGTGGATCACAGGACTGCTCCACATATAAACTTAAATTAGAGCAGCTAATCCTAAACACTAATTACTGAATAGTTTATACAGTAGTAGTTGTAGTACCTTTTTAATAAAATGGATAATTTCTCGATAGGCCAGTTAAATCTTCATAATGATAAAATAGCCACATCAGAATTAGATCGTTTAGTTTTTGAACAAAAGTTAGACATTGTCCTTATACAGGAGCAATATCAGAGCGCTCACTTGAGGAAATATGTAGTGCAACTAGATAGCCGGTCACGGGCTGGGATATATGTTGCAAGTTCTAATTTCACAGTAACATCTTTGCGCAACCTTATGACGTCACACTGCGCCGTTGCTGAGATCTCATCCTCTACCTGTAAAGTTTATGTAGTGAGCTGTTACTTTCAATTTTCACATCCTATTGATCCTCATCTACATCATTTACGTTTCGTTTTGCGGTCCCTCGTAGGACACAAAATTATCATTGGCGCTGATGTCAATGCATCTTCTACTTTATGGTATGGCAAGTTGCGTTCAACTGACATGGCCCGGCGCTGTGCGGTTGAAGATTTTATTGCGGAAATGAATCTTACTATTCACAATACCCCTGATGCACCACCAACTTTTTGCAGCCCTATGGGTGAGTCTTCTATTGACGTGACGCTTACGCGCGGCGACGTCTCGATATCTGGATGGCGTGTCCTACCGGATGCATCCTGTAGTGATCACCGCTTAATCGTGTACGAATTCATTCCAATGGTTGCACAACATCCGCAAATAACTCCGTATAATTTTAGATATAAAACTGAAGGGGCAAATTGGGCTTTATTTGGTTCACTCTTTGCGGTGCATGCCAGAGACTTCACTCGCAGTTGTCTATCAGCTGAGGAAAGCGCAAACATATTATCAGACACTTTCACATATTGTGCTGATGTTTGTATCGGCCGCGGATCTATCACTAACACTCGTAGATGTGATTGGTGGAACTATAAATTAGTCGAATTACGTAGAATCTATCGAAAAGCTCGTAAAAAACTAAATGCCATTAAAAAGCGTAACGTAACAGGAGATATTTACAATAATGCTCTCATTGCTCTTAGAGTTGCCAGGTCTCACTACAGGGCAGCTGTGGAGAAATCAAAGGGAAATTTAATACGCAAACTTGTTGATAAACTCGATAGAGAGGGTCCGTGGTCACCTTTGTATCATGAATTTAAGGCAAATAGATCTATCGACCTTGCATACGTACAGAACATCAAAATTCATAATAGTTATACTACAGGAGTAGAGGAAACAGCAAAATATCTTTTAGAATCACTTGTGCCCGATGATCGGCCGGAGGATGACACTGATTATCACCGACAAATTAGGCAGTGGGCCATCGAACCACCAGTGTCTCCAATGTCTGACTTACCATCTTCAGACGAATTTCTTAGTATTGTTAGGTCATTACCACTAAACAAGGCTTCGGGCGACGATAAAATATCAAATAAAATGATAAAAGAAGCTTGCAAACTCTCGGGTGACACCATTTTAACAGTTTTTAAACGTTGCATTGCGGAAGGAGTATTTCCTAGTGTTTGGCGGTGCGGTAATATTCGTATAATACCAAAAAGCGGCGATAAGCCGCCGGACGATCCTGGGTCCTATCGACCTATAACACTGCTGCCATCGCTAGGAAAGCTTTTAGAACGTCTTGTAGTGCCTCGACTTCTACCGGGTGGAGTTAAATTTCATGATAGACAATTCGGATTTACGTTGGGAAAATCAACAACAGATGCGGTCATATCTGTAAGGAAAACTGTCACCGAGTCAAGGTTTCAATACGTCTTAGGTATCTTCTTAGATATATCTGGCGCCTTCGACAACGCGTGGTGGCCCATGCTATTGCTAAAGTTAAAATCAAGAGGATGCTTTAAAAATATTTATTCCCTTATCTCCTCTTACTTCACACAAGGCACAACTAAATTGAGACTTGGGCATCATTCTGTGTCGAAGGCGCTTACGATGGGGTGCCCTCAGGGCTCGGTGCTAGGTCCATACTTGTGGAATATAGGCTTCGACGATTTTCTCTCAATACCTGTACCACCCGGATGTACCCTAAACGCGTATGCGGACGACGGTTTATTACTGGTGGAATCTGACACTAGAGCGGGGCTTGAGAGTCTGGCTAATAGATGTTTGAACTTAGTATCTCTTTGGGGCGTACGTAATCGCTTGACTTTTGCACCAAACAAAACCTTCCAGCTACTTCTGAAAGGTAACCTCAAATCATCGCCGTGTATTAAATTTCAAAATGTTAGTATAAAAAATAAAACCTCGGTTTGTTATTTGGGATTAGTTTTAGAAAGAAATTTTTCATTTATCGAACATATTAGAACAGTTAACGAAAAGTCTAAAAAAAGTTTCTTTGCTCTGACGAGGATATCAACTGCCACATGGGGTCTTTCATTTAATACTTTAAAGATTATATATGGAGCTACTTATTTGGGTTCTATTTGCTATGGTGCTCCCGTGTGGGCCGATAGAGCGACTGTAGGTGCTGTCCGTCGGAAACTGTTACAAGGACAACGACTTGCATTGATCTTCTTGTGCAAAGCATATAGGACGGTTAGTACTGAGGCTTTACCGGTGTTGGCGGGTGTCCTTCCGGTCGATCTCGAGGTGCAAAGACGTGCAGCCATGTACTATTCCACATTACAAAACATGGAATGCGATTTTTTGGGCGTACGAGACCGCGATAAAATCATAAGATTGTTTCAACAGCAGTCCAATGTCTATAACGATCTAATGGATGAATGGCAACAACGATGGGACGAATCATCTAAGGGGCGCCACCTCTACCAGTTCTTTCCATCTGTTCGCGAACGGATGTCGAGGACATGGCTCGAGGTAGATCACTGTGTCGCTCAATTTCTTACAGGCCACGGTAACTTTAAGAGCAAACTACACTCATTTAAATTAGTCGATTCACCATTGTGTCAATGCTCAACACCTGATATTAGCTGTGAACAATCGGCTCATCATGTACTCTGGGAGTGTAGTCTTTGGTACAATGAACGTAACACAATGCTAAATAGTTTACAAATGACATCTGGGGCGGTATACTATGAGGATCTTGTGTCAACTGCGGTGAATTTCCGTGCGTTTAGGCGATTCTGCCATACATACTATAGTAATCAAATATAGCTCACTTAGGACCCCTAATACTTTATCCGTGGTGCTTCCCGGTTTGAAAAAGGTGTCTGCCTATTTTGACTTCATTTTGTCTCCCGCTTTGCTAAGGAGGGAAGTGGATTTATCATTTCCAACTCCTCCTGTTTTTCTTCTGATTAACTTCGTTGCGGGTTCCAAGACAGTTAATTTTCTTCCTGGGACTTCCCGAGTGTCATAACTCGGTGTGTTCGTGGGTCACTGCTGTTGATCCTGGTGTACAGGAGTTACAGTGGTGGGAATGTGGGCGGGATTAGTTCAAAAAAGTGCCTTGCCGCTTTAAACACACTTTCTCGCATACACACTCACACACATTTTCTTTCATACAAATGAATTCTTCTTTCAAAGATAACTCACGCATTAGGAATGTGCATTCTGGGCTGTAAAGTAAAACAACCACAGCAACAAAATATTGTTCCTAGTAGTAGTAGTATTTAAACCCACAACCCTTAGCGTAGTAGAAAGGAGCGGGCGCTTAACCACCAGGCTAACAGTGCAGTCAGTTAATCGGATTAACTATTAAAATTTTCTAAAAATGAATCTTAGCTAGATCAATTTATCATCCCTGAAACCCCTTGTGTACTAAATTTTATACAAATCGTTTTAGCCGTTTCCAAGATTCAGTTTAAATATATACGAGAATTGCTGGTTGAAAGTGTAGTGAAATTTACTGCCTCGTTGGTCTCGCGGTTGGCGTGTGCGACTGCTGATCGTGAGGTCTCGGGTTCGATTCCCGGGTCGGACCGAATGCTTGTATGATACAAATATTTGTTTCGAAGTTTGGGTGTTTTCTATGTATAATATGTATGTATTTACAAAAAAAAGTATGTATGTATTTGTATCAGTTGTCTAGTACCCATAACACAAGCTCTGCTTAGCTTGGGACTTAGATGATAGATGTCCAAAATATTAAAAAAAAAAAGAATATATTATTAGAGTAAGTGTCAAACTTAATTGGTGGCTAAGCACTATATTCCAATGATTTTATTAATGAAAACCGATTAATAAAGGGCCCTGAAATATTAGTCTATGAACGTAAGTAGTACAATTCCGTGTTAAATACATCTGAAAAACCTTCTCACAGGTTCGTTTGTATTCAGACTGCGTCATATAATAATATTTTAGGTGATACTACAACGAATATTAGTAGGGCATGCCACTTTTCTACAGTATAATGTCGAATAAATACATACGCGAAGGGAAATATGTAAATGGAAAATAGCAATAACTGGAACCTTTTCTGTTTTGCGTTTTGAATAATCGTGTAATTCTTGTAAGTAGTTCGAAGCATTACTGTAATGTTCTAAGCATTACTGTATAAATTTTACAGTATACCACATAGCCTTTCTCGATCAATGGATTATCTTACGCAAAAATAATGTTAAATATCGATCCAGTTTTTCCTGAGGTTAGTTATTTCCACTAAATGAACTCTTAAGTTTATTTAGCTCTTAAGCTTTATAACATTAATATAATAATAAGGACGTGTATATGACACTCAAAGTTCGATTTAAATATTCCAATCGTTGTCAACTGTTTCGTCCACAGTACGCCCTCACAGAAGGAGACCACGGCTTCCCATCTCTCATCACTGGCCAGCATTGCTGCGATCAATGGCGGCAGTGAGGTTTCATCCGATCTGTCCGATCAGGACTCGACGCACAAACTCCCACGCAGGGCAATCCCCATTGTGTGTGGGTGGAGTCCCGGTCGGACCCACAGTGGTGGTATTGGGCTGTGGCTTCCCGTCCTATTTGATTGAGATACTCACCGAAGCAACCGTGCCCGGTCAGTATCTGAATCAATCGGTAGGTGACACAATCGATCCTCCCCATCCAAGCCTGGAAGCTCGGTAAAACGGCTCCGACAGCGCGTTGGCTAGCACAATCAGAACATATTATGTTTTTACTATATTTACTGCATGCTACAATATCACCTATATTATTCGTTTTTTTTAAAGACTGCTCACTGCTGCATTAGGAATATACCGAAAGTCTATGTCGCGGGAGACTTAAGAAACGGTCATAACATCCAGACTTAGAACAACAATTGATCATATCATAACAGCTGAGAACAACAGTTGATCCCATAAAGTGTTGCCTCAGTTTGTTATAGTCCTGACCTCAATTCCACAAAAATCGTGATCACTAGTGATTTAGTGATTAAGAAGAAAAACGCATAGATCATGCATCATTGATCAGAGTAAATGAAACAGTTGAAATCAATCTGATTTAGTCGCAGAATAATATTATTGTTGTTATTAATATTTATGCAACATTCCTGAAGATAAGTTCAACAGCAAATCAATTCAATGTTACTTTTCAGGATGAAATTTCTTTAGATAAGGCCTTTGTAACTGGCAAGAAGCCTGCACTTCATCACCATAAAGACATATATCATTTTAAATTTCGATTTTCTTTTTTTCGCGTTTCCCTCTGTTATTTGTCACTGAATTGACATGGTATTTTTGGCCGTCTCGATGTTCAGTACTTCCTGTGCCTCATTTTTTTAATCTCGCACCGATTTTTATTTATAGTCACACCCCAATTCACATCGATGAATGCATCGATGTCAACTTTTCTTTGTTATATTTTTGTACGAAGTAGAGCATGTGTAACGAGTTATTTCCATGTTGAGTTCTTGATTCGTGTTTTCACTGTATTCATTCAAACTGATCATACAGTTGAAACATTTAAATAAACTTTTGTTTACACGATATGAGTGTTTTTGAACTAAAGTAAAAATTTTAAATTGAATAGAATTTAACGATAATCGGAATTAACATAACAGTCTAGATATACACGTAAAAAGTAAAACACCTGACGGTAAATAGTTTTCACTGTTTTTCTTTTCTGGAATAATAAATATACTGACTGTTGATCCTGCATATTAATCATAAATATATTTTATACATATACAACTTCCCATACACCGGGCCGCCATTGTCTATTGCTTGAAAAGTACACTAAGGTAGGTAACACTATAGTATGTAATGTATATATTCACCGTTACAAGTTTAGTTACATAGTATATTTAGGCAATAATATGGAAACCTATGTACATAACCATAATTAAATAAACAATAACAATATTTAGACACAAGCGTCAAAAAACTCCACATCTTCCCCTACTGGTAGCGTTCCCAAAAGACTGGCAGCATTATCACGTTGAATGGCAATGCTGATTTTCTGTGCTAGTAAAAGGCCGGCCTTCTGGTCGTGAGATACGTCAATTAGTTGCTTAGTTAGTTCTTTAAACATAGCGTGAGTGCGCCATATTGTTTTTTAAATATATTCAATAAAAAGAAGGTAAGAGCAATGACAAACTTTATTACTTAGTACCGAAAGTTCTTAGTTGTTTAACTATCTTGTTAAACAAGTTTTCTGCGATATTATCTCTTACACCAATCATTAACAGAATGGTAGTCATAAAAGAAGATCATCTTTCTTAATTGAGCAACTCAAATTTGAGCTAAAACCTTTCTCCCAAAACCTTCTACAGTTAATAAAAGTTTACACTTAATTAATTAAATTGTAGCTAATTTTCTTACCAAAAACATTTATTTTTACGAAGTCTACAAATAGAAATGTTCCCTTGAAAACCTTTAAAAGAGCCTTAAAAACCATTCAAGACGTTTTAATACAGTTAATTGCCAAAATAACATTCTTAAAGGGAAACAGCAAGCACTGAATGTCGGACCGTCTGGACCGTCTAAAGAAATTGCGATTGCGACTATATATCGCGGCTTCAATCTATTAAAACCCGTTTAAACGGGTTAGAAACTCGAAAAGTAGTAGTTAGTGTCCAGATGGCTCGTTCCATAGATTCGAATAAGTGGTACGTTTCTCGTCCGGCAATATCCGGAGTGAGGCGGAAAAAACCGGATTAAAAAAGGGGACGTTAATGGGTAGCAGTGAAAAGTGATGCAATTACGTTAAATTGATTCTACCCTTTGTTCTTTCGCTTCTGAAGCTTTGATTGGTTGTAGATATGCTGTTTACTTTGTAGACTGGCTAACGTGGTTTTTGCTTCATTAATATCTGTTTTTTTGATGTTTGTTTCGTTGGAAGCTGTTATTGATTTTAAGCAATATATAATTACAAATCTCAAGAACGAAGACTTTAAAAATCTATAACTCGACTATACATACCAACCCGGGTGATTATTAAGAATCTATTAAGATGTCGTTCATTAAAATTGGTTCAGTAGTTAAGGTGCTACGGTAGAATACACAAACATACATAGACTGCCAAAACTATTACCATTCAGCTTTGCCATATTTGGGTAAAAAGCACCGATTTATGTCGTAATTAATAATAATAAATTTTAAAAAGCTGTATTATATTTTATTTTGTATGAGTCTGTCACAGTGACTCTACTCTACCTGATGAAAATCTTTGAAGAAAAAAAGGCATATTAATCATCTACAGCTTTTCGAATTTAGTTTAACGTCATTTACGAAATAAGAGACGGTCTGTTCTATAGCGGTTGTCACTTACTATCTAGTGGTCCATGTCCATGAGTAGAGTCCATGAGTGTGAACTCGATCACCACCATACACCAAAAATAAAAACAAAAGAGCTGTAAGCTAAGATTAAAAAGTAAAATATATTATCTTATTTACATTGTATACTAGCTGAACTGCGTAGTGTTACCTGCGGTCATTATCATACCGCGAGTAAAGCCGCGGGACGAACCTAATCGAAAAAGTAGCCTAAGTTAATCATCAGCTGCCCATCAGTTAAAGATCCGTCAAAGATTAGCCGGAACAAACAGACCGATAGACAAAAATTAAGAAAAATGTTATGTTGGTATATGTACCGTGTACACATGCATGTAGTAAAAAGCGGTTATTTTAATATTATAAACAGACACTCCAGTTTTATTTATTTGTAAACTTTATGAGGATTTGTTTGGATATTTCTTATTCTTTCATGCAACAAGTACTAATTTACATGAAACTTTACAGTAGTAATACATCAGAATAACACATAGACAAATTTTTACCGTGATAGACGGAGCCACGGGCAAGAACTAGTATTTTATGAATATTCAGTAATATCTTATAATCTTTAAAGTATATTTAGAGTTGAATACATGTACCTAATTTCACCAGGCTTATGGTAATGGGTGAGCCATACATCACGCGTGAGCTCTGTTTAACAATCGGTTCGTATCCGGTACATAACTCATGCACTAACATCACTGTACCTAGTGCCCAATTAATTCATACCACGTACAGAGAACGATATCGGGAACGCTAGAACACCTGGTTTGCCCTATTTTTAGTATTGCTCGTGCAAATGGGGTAAATAATTGGTGTTTTTGGGGAATACTAATGTTGTTAGTATAAAGACAGTTTTTGAATCCAGTTTTGTTTTGATTTTGTAGGATTTTTATTATTTTGGCATTTAAAGTATACACTATATACAATAAGTATACATTTAAATAATGGCATTCTTAAGACAAAGCTGATAATAATGTGTCACGTTTAGAATTGTAATTGCCTGTTATACCAATATATAAAGCTGAAGAGTTTGTTTGTTTGTTTGAACACGCTAATCTCAGGAAACGCTGGTCCGATTTAAAAAAATCTTTGAGTGTTAGATAGTAAATTTTTCGAGGAAGTCTATAGACTATATATCATCACGCTAAGACCAATAGGAGCGGAGCGTTAATGGAGAATATTTCAATAACGGGGGAAAATTATCACACTACGGGCAATAGGAATCGTAAATGTTGTTGCGTGGGTCAGCTAGTTGAAAATATAGAAATAGTCTGATTAGATAAGAAATTAAAAGAGAATAAATGATTAATTTAATTTACAAAATTATAGCAGTTCAGAAAATAGGATGTCAAGTGATCAAGAAGGGTTGAAAAAGAATACTCATTACACCGACCCAAAGTAATTTTGTGTAAAAGTTTACATTTACGTTTTTCAGAGTCTTTATAAAGAGTGGATAGTTATTAAAACCTTTCAAATAAATTCGTCGCGGGAAACCGGTTCACAGGGAAACAGGTTCGACTGGTACTTACCTTTTTTTATTAATAGGTCTTTTACGTATGAAATTGCCGTTTTGTATGCAATTAGTGAAATTACTTATTTTTTCAAACTTTTTTATTTCTGTTTTTCGAAATAATCACCAATGCAAACGACGCACCTTTGCCAACGCATTGGCAGTTTATTGATGCCCTTCTTGTAAAAATCAGCTGGACGAGAGGCAACAAACACTTCAAAGGCATTTTGTACTGCCTCTCGGAAATTGAATTGCTTAGCGGAACTTGTTAAATGAGTAACATCAAAAATAAAAGTAGGTTGATTAAAAAAAATGTCTGTCTGTCTGACTGTCTGTTTGTGCCGGGTAATCTCTGGAACGGCTGCACTATTTTGACGGGACTTTCACTGGCAGATAGCTGATGATCTGAGGAGTAGCTTAGGCTTAGGCTTTTTTTAGACTAGCTTCGTCCCGTGGCGTTTCCTGCGGTACGACAATAACCGTGGGTAACACCGCGGGTTTCAGCTAGTAAAGCTAGTAAAGTAACAGATAGTAAGTTCAAAGAATTATGTTTGAAAGTGTACTTTTAAAAGCTACTTTTAAAAAATACGAAAAACAAAACGTTTGGATTAACGAAAATTACTACAAAAGTGCTAAACAAATTGTATTGATCAACAGCAACATTGACAATATTAATAAAAACACAATTAAAATTATCTGGAATATGAATGAAGTTCGACTATTTTTTTTTATGGAATAAGGACAAACGAGCAGACCTATCGCCTGATGGAAAGCAATTACCGCTGCCCACGGATACCCGCAACACCAGAGGTATCACAAATGCGTTGCCGGCCTTTCAGGGATGGGGAGAGGTTGGGCATGGGCCTACGGTGTTCTCACTTACTCGGTGAAACTCAGCACAAGCGCTGTTTCACACCGGTTTTCTGTGACGCCGAGGTATCACTCCGGTCGAGCCGGCCCATTCGTGCCGGAGCGAGGCTCTTCCAGGATATACTATGTCATGACATGACATTGTATTGAATTACATTTTTTATAATTTAAAACAAGTTTTTATTGTTACATAAATTTGATGAAACTGATATAAAAAACAAATTGTATTATTTACTTCATTTTTGAATTAAAACATCAAAGTCAGTAAATGCGTTGCTAAATGAAAACTAAAGTCAGAACAGTGTGAAATATTACAAATTTTGCGTATTATCCTCGGTTTAGTCGCCCGACAAAGTCGCTCGGTTTCCCTTCAATAGAAACGAAGGTCAACTACCATAACTCACAAACACAAAAGCCAGAGACAACTATACAATCTTAATATCCAAAGAACTTTTGTTTCACGAACAAAACAGTTTCTAAAGGGTCTAATTTTAAATGATCCTGCGCGAACAGTGGTGGAAGTTTGGGTACAAAATCGTAAAATTCAATTCACTAAGTTGCCACCGCGTATCCCAGAAGGACTGGTTAGAACAAAACATTGAAAGCAACCGAAATAGAGCCGTTACTGAAATAAATTTTCTTGATCGTGTTTAACGTCAGTTAAATTTTTACTCAAGGTCAAAAGACGCAAAGAAATCTTATATTTAAATGGGATGCTGCATAAACTTACTGCCGTAACAAATATTTTTAATTTGTATGCTGTTAGCAGTAAATGGGAGTCTCTCGCCACACGTTTCTGGAATGAGAGAGAGACTTACTGGGCTTTTTAAGAAAACGCAGCCCCTGCATAGGAACGGTTTTGTTTTTCCGAACTGTTTCTGCACTTAGCCTCTTAATTAGATCATTGTACGTGACCTCATTGTTTTACTCCAACCATCCTAGATCATCTCAGAAGTTTAGCAGCCTTTTCAGGTCGCTACATGTTTCCGGGACTGATGTTGATTGGAGGATGTCTGCCCGTTGATCTACCATACATCTACATTCTGTGAGAACGTGTTGAGCGTTTCTTCTGCCTCCGTGAATCCCTGCACAGAGGGCTTTCTGTTGTACATATAATGAATAGGTGCTTGTTATGACCTTCCTGATATCGCCCCTTTCAGTCTGAGCAGGTTACGGCTAGTCTTTTCGATGCTACGCTATTAGGTGCAAAGGATTGTAGGTTTGGAATTAAGAAGAAAATATTCTCTAGTCTTTGACTTTGTGTCCTCAAGCTCTCCAGTGTGTTTCACTGGTAGTGCTTGTGTTTCATGTGTTGTTCAAGCTCGAAGTATTGTTGAACTCGTTTGTCTCGTTTATATACGACTTTGGAAAAATTCTAGGAAAAAATCTAATCACAAAAGTGTATTTTATGATTACAACACCGAAATCGTGGCTATAACTTTTCGTTTAATGATTTCCTAAAACACCACCAGATGGCGGTGTACATTATTAAGCAGCGAGAAGTCAAGTATCGTAATAAAAGGGAAAAAACTTGAGCATACTAAGAGTTCACGTAGCGATCGTTTTATATGCTTTTCTAACTTCGCCAATAAAATAAGTCAGGTGCGTTTATAAAAATATGCGCCGTAAAGTAACTTCGTCTTAAACAGTGCAAATGACGATGGTAAAGGCTATTTTACACTTATGTTGATCGAATGTTGTGGTGATTTTAGTTTTATCAATATAGCTAAAATATAATTTATTAAGATTTTCAATATGTGCATATATAATACAATAAGTGTGAGGACTGTGATATTATCTTGAATAGAATGAGATTTAATTTCCGGTCATGTGTGGTTTACCTATCTGCCTGCTAAAAAAAAATATACATTGTATAGTAATGAAAATCGTAATTCACACGAACAATTTATACTCTCCGTTATATGCAAAACACTTATTTTATGTTTTATGTTTGTAATTTCAAATTAACAGCTTTTGCACTGCACATTAAATTGCCAATTGAAGTACATATGGTACTTACATTTTTTTTAAAATTTTTGTCTCTATGTTTGTTCGTACTTGTTGTCAAAACATTCACTGACAGATAGCTGATGTTATAAGGAAAAATTTAGACAACTTTTTGTAGAAAATAATAAAATAATTATTTTAGATTTAAAACCAATACACTATCAATCTATGTTGTTGGTTACTGTACTTTTTACAGATCGCCTTAATAATTTATATTGGACGGGTATGGGTGCGCAGTAAGTTATTATGCTATGAAAAAACAATAACTGAGACGAGGCAAACTGCCATAGACGATTGTGTATTTTTTTTTAGGATTGTAATAATGAAGAACATCCGATCCAAAAGCAACAAAACCCGGGGCGCAGATTGTTTGAATCTAAAAGTATAAGTAGATACAAATAACCAAGCTATTCTTTATTATTATCGCTCAAATGTTTAACACACCTAACAGTCAAATGTTTTCACCATTTAAATCAAAATACGAGTTTGTTTTCAGCGATGACTTAAACACAGTTGATACAAAAAATCGCCTTCTAAAATAAATTCAATCCGGCTATAATTTATTTCAACCTTAAATCGATTCTTTAAATTTGACAATGAAATAAAATAAATCGCTCCTAACGGACTGATGTATATCTACTTTTATTCAAACCCAACGACGGATAATTTGGCTGAGCCGAAACACGTCAAGTAACGCCCGATAGTAAAATTTACGCAACCTTTACAGCAAAAGAGGTTTTTAATATTTTTTACTCCTTGAGGTAATGAGATTTGTAAAAGGACTTTGTTTTAATTCGTTTATGGTCTTGCAGACTTGTAAATTAATGCATTTTTATTTTTTACATTTACTTTACAATATTAAAGTAATAAATTGTGAGGAGTATTATAGAGATATGTTATTTTAGCCTGACAACAATTCAAGTCTAGTTAAACACTATGTAACTGATATACCTAATACAGTTATATCACGTGTGTATTGCGCAGGCGCATATACTTTTATACACACACATACACCGAACGCTTTATTACATGTTATTTGAAATTCTTATTTTTTTTAAAACACAATCTACTTATCAATCTACATCTACACTAATATTATAAAGAGGAAAAATTTGTACCTATGTTTGTATGTTTGTAATGAATAGGCTCAAAAAGTACTGGGCGGATTTAAAAAAAATTTTCACCAATAGAATGCTACATTCTTCCAATTTGACATAGGCTACATTTCATTTTGAAAAAAATTAGGGATCCTTGGTAAAATTTGAACAATGTAACCGAAGGTGTAGAAAAATGAGTCTTAAAATGTCTTTCGTCGAATGCGCTGCTGAAACTATTAGCGATAGAACAAAATAATGTACAACAATATTGAAGAACATCATAATGTCTACAAAAAACTCCGCGGTAGCATATGTCCAACTATTGTAGTTATGTCACTACAACAACTTTTTTCATTTTAAACATTAATGAAAATGTTAACCAAATCCAAACCATGCTATTTATGTGTTTATATAAATCCTTATCCAAATACATTATTTTATGGTCAAGACCATTTAACTACCTATAAAATAGTTTTTAAACTATTTAAATTGGACTTTCCATTCAAAAGATATTACGAATTAAAAAATTCAAACAGTAAACAAAACCGCCATAGCGCCGGTGGCAGATCAAAAAATAGCATTCGATATTATTCGACATTCGACAGAGTGTTGAAAATCACAGCGGTAAACTGTTTTCTTTTGACGCGCCCGGTGGAACAGGCAAAACCTTCCTTGCCAATTTAGTGTTGGCAAAAGTACGTCAATCTGGAAAAAAAGCTGTCGCAGTGGCATCGTCCGGAATTGCTGCAACCCTATTAAATGATGGAAAGACTGCTCACTCTACATTTAAATTACCATTGGCTGTGTCTTTGGAACAATAATCTGTGTGCTCTCCGCAAAAACGGTCCGCTGGGGCAGCTCTTACAAGACACTTCGCTGGTCATCTGGGACGAGTGCACCATGAGCCACAGGGCGCACGTGGAAGCCGTGGAGCGCACGCTGAGAGACATCCGAAGCTCAGACCGTATAATGGGGGGCGTAACGTTTGTTTTAGCTGGAGACTTTCGTCAAACATTACCAGTTATAACAAAAGGTACTCGAGCTGACGTTATTCGAGCTTGCCTTAAATCATCAACTTTATGGCAATCGATTGAAACTCTTAATCTGCGCACAAATATGAGAGCACATTTAAGTGACAATGACGATAATAATTTCTCACAAAAACTTCTAAAACTTGGAGACGGAAAATTACCGTCTCCGGTTGCAAACAGTCCCCAGGTATTGTTGGATAACGAATTGGGTCAAATCGTTCAGAGTCTAGAAATTCTTGTGGACACAATATATCCGGACATACAAAATCTTACGAAGAGAAATTTCAATTGGCTCTGTTCGAGAGCGATAGTGTCCCCGCGAAATGAATCGGTTAATGAGATTAACAAAATTATTATGGAAAAAGTACCCGGTGAATTTAAATCTTACAAATCTATTGACACAGTATGCAACATCGAAGATACAGTGCACTATCCACAAGAATTTTTAAATTCCCTGAATCCTTCCGGCTTGCCGCCCCACGAACTACAATTAAAGGTAGGCACTCCCGTAATGCTGCTGAGGTACCTATGCCCTCCCAGCATGTGCAATGGCACGAGACTTCTGGTGAAGGAATTGCGGGAGAACGTCATAGTAGCCACTATAATCACCGGGGCCGCGGCCGGACAGCTCGCCCACATACCGCGGATCCCCATGATTCCTACGGACTTGCCTATATCTTTTAAGAGGTTACAGTTTCCTCTAAAAACATCATTTGCCCTCACAATAAATAAGTCCCAGGGTCAAACATTTTCGATGGTTGGCATCGACCTAAGAAAAGAATGCTTTTCTCATGGACAACTATATGTTGCCCTTTCTCGAGTGGGATCTCCTGAAAATCAATATATTTTGTTGCCATCTACAAATACCACTGCCAACGTAGTTTACAGTGAAGCTTTAAGATAAAAACTGACAAATATAAAAGTAAAAAACGTAAATCTACCTTAATATTATATCTGTAAATAATGTAAAAGTAAACCTGTAAAATAAAAAATACTAAAAATGTAAATTATTAAGTAATAATAAGAATGAAAATGATTAATGACAAACCCTTTTTTAATAAAAAATAAGAAACAAAAAAAAAAACAAAAAAATATATAAAACCAAAATAAAAAGCACAAAACAACAAAAACAAACAAAAAAAAAATTTTGTAAGGAAAATACTAAATAATGATAGGCAAGTTTCTATCGACACGAACAAAATTTTCTTTGAAATACCTAGATGTATAGGTAGATACATTTTTAGTTGAAAGTTGTCAACGTTTAATTTAGACTGTATATATTTTATTCGACTCTGCGTTTATTCTAATTACTTAAAAAAACATAGTCAAAATGTATATAATATCCTATGTAAATATTACTTATTTAAGTGCCCGCCAATTAAACCATCAAAGAAATTGAACATAAATAGACTTACATACAAATATAACTGTGGGGTTTTTTTTAATATATAATTAATAAATAATAATTTTTTAATAAATAAAAATATTTGTGAAAAACTGTTTTTATATCCAAATTTCCAAAAATAAATAATTGTCTACCCCGTGCGAAGCCGGGACGGGCTGCTAGTTAATTATAAAATTATGTTTAATTTTTGACTTAACGTTATTCGTCTATAAAATTCCAAGTTCTTATTATGCTGTACCTAATTAAAAAAAAAAAACAATTGGATTTAAATTTGAGTGGGGCTGCTAAACTATCGTATTCTACTTCAGTTTAAAGTACAATTATTGTATTTTTTTTATGTAGTAGGCGGGCAAACGAGCAGACGTAGCGCCTGATGGTAAGCAATTTACGCTGCCCATGGACACCTGCAACACCCGAGGCGTCACAAGTGCGTTGCCTACCTTTGGGGGGATGGAGGGGGATAGGGTAGGGGGGTTGGGGTATGGGTCCGTTATCTCTATTTAGAGAGTTACCAGGAGACGGTGCCCGCTTCAGTGCGGGCAGGCGCTGAGAGGGGTCCGGATGTGTTAATAACAGCAGCTCCCGGATCCCTCCCGTCCATTCATGCCGAAGCGTGGCTCTCCCACGGTAACACAATTACAGTTACACATTTACAATTACACATTTACAATTAAACCTGTATAAAAATGAAAGAACATGAATGAAATGGAATGCAAAGTATAATTCAAACACTCAATTATGTTGTTGGATACCGCACTTTTATTTATTTATGCTTATGACTGTGGTCCAGGATTTTGTGCGCGTTAAAAGAGCAGGTCAAACATGAAACTCACTACCAACGCACATGTTTCCCTCTCTCTCTATCATCCTGGGACCTTCATCCTCTCTCTCTCTCTCTCTAGAGAAAAGAGAGAATATATGTATATTGTATATACATATTATGTTTGGTCCTACCAAAATAACCCTTCTATGCTGATGGAAAGCATAAGCAGAATCCATACTTACTGCAAATGCAGACAAGGCAACAATGCAGCATGGTGACCCACACCATGCCGCTCTGGTGATGTTTCATCATCATATGCCGCCATATTTTTTTCTTAAAACTATTTAAAAAAATAAGAAGCTTACTTTTAAACTTTAAATACAATTCTTAAATATATAGGAATACAATTCAAATTTTACGACTTCCCCCAAGTCGGAGTATCCTGTTTGATTTCCTTCCGGTTCGTACCAATCTGGTTTATGGCCTCGCCCAGGCGTCCGCCCAATATCGATGAAGCTTTACTACTTTATATAAATGCCGCATAAGTTTAAACTTTTGCTGGACTTCTAAAGCATATAAGTAGCTTATAGATAGTCATTTTTCAAAGCATTAAGTTATTCGAGAAAGTATGGATTTTAAACTGCAGACGCATAATTTTATTTTTACCTGACTACGGCAAAGCCAAAGGAGGGTTATGATTTTGACAGGCTATGTATGTATGTATGTTCGTTTGTTCCTCATAGCTCCTTAACTACTCATTAGAACTGAACAAATGAGTGAGAATGAGTGTCGTTAGAAGCGTCTTCATCGTCCTCTGGCTATAGGCTATATGACGTGTCACTGAATGTAATGTGGCGCCCTCTAACCGACACAAAGTACTGTATTAAAAATAAATTTTAGATAAATATGTCGTGTTTAGTATCATTGGAAAGGGCGTTACTTGTACATTTCAAAAATACCTATATAATTAGCATATGCTCGTGGCTTTGTCCGTATTTATTCGTTAATTGTGATATTTCTATGGTACCTATTCAAAATATACTTTGCAAAGAAATAATCTTATAGAGGCACCAAAACATCTATACAAATAAATAAAATTGGAGTGTCTGTTTGTAATATTAAAATAACCGCTTTTTACTTAATGCATATGTATGTATACACGATACATATACCAAAAATGTGGTTAAAAAATTTTTTGTCTGTCTGTCTGTCTGTCTGTCTGTCTGTTTGTTCCGGGTAATCTCTGGAACGGCTGGACGGATTTTGACGGGACTTTCACTGGCAGGTAGCTGATGATCCGGGGAGTAACTTAGGCTACTTTTTTTAGACTAACTTTGTCCCGCGGCGTTACTCGCGGTACAACAATAACCGCGGGTAACACTGCGGGGTTCAGCTAGTTTTAAATAAAAATTAAGTAAAAACTAAAACCCAACTACGACAAAAAACGACGCTGAAAAAGCAGGAAACAAGTTTTAAAAGCCGTAGTCACGCGTTGTTAACGTGTTATGGACTATGTACCATAGTCCATAACACGTTACACGATACACTACATGGACTACGGCTTTTGAAACTTAGTAATAAAAAGAAAATTTAGAATAAATTCAATACTAAATTGATCGCAGAATTCTCTTAACAGTTATACAAATATTTTATTTTCACATCGTCGTATCGTATCGTATTATTGCTTTTATACAATTTTAATCAGAAATGTTTTTTATACAAAAGGACTCGCTTTTTCCCAAAACTCTTCAAGCAGTTATGTTGGTTGTCATGTCAAAGAGTAGCATATGTCCTTCCTCAACAATCAAAGTATCTTCAATCCAAACATTATTGAAATCGGTGAAGCGGTTTTTCCGTAGAAGCATAGCAGACTTACAGAGTTACTTTCGTAAATTATAATATTAGTATCGATGACGTCAGATACAGTTCAAGTACATCCATCTCAAATTCCTTGGGCAATTTACTACCAATCTTGCAGTAGTATTGTGTTTCTACTTAGTAGTGAAACCACTACTCAGTAGTGGATATCTTAATTGCAGCCAGCTAATAAGAATTAACAAGTACCTATGTACAGTAATTATTTATTTTTGGTGTGAATTGTCGGTTTGTAATTTAAACTTGACAGTTTTACACTAAATGCATAAAAACGTATATATGGTACTTACATAATAAAAAAAAAAAAAATTTTGTCTGTGTTTGTTTCGGCTAATCTCTAGAACGGTTGGACCAATTTTGACAGAACTTTCACTGGCAAATAGCTGATGACATAAGGAGTAACTTGTGCTACTATTTTAGATTATTTGTTTTTGTGGTACCGCGAATAACACAGCGGAGCTAAGCTAGTATTTTAGAATAATATTTAGCATCCAAGTGCAAATGGCATTATAACATTGATAGTAAAAGTAGATAAATTTCATTTTTGAAAGACAAAAGAGAATCAGAACGTGTCGATCCAATTACAGTAGAATCGTTAGTGCTTCTTGGTAGTAGGCTAAAGTACAAAGCTAACTTTAATCAAACCGCAAGTTTCAAACTATCTCACGCAGACAGGGATCTTACTGCGACAGAGAGTAGTGAATGCTTTGAATTTACCACTGCTAAGTTCTTCTACCATTAATAGCAAGTAATGTATCTAGTAATAAACTTTAGACGCATATTTTTGCCGTTTTCTCCGCATTTCAACTAAAGCTTAAATTTTGTAAAATATTTATAAGTGATGCTACTGATGCTTCAGAACAAAACGAAGGCAAACATTGGAATGCCGGTACTGAAAAGAAAATTATTGCAAAAGAAATAAAAATCTTGATACCGTTTCTCAGTCCCTATTAAGTCTATGAAGAGTAGAGTTAGAAAAGTTAGTACTATCGTCTATAATTTTCACATGTCTTATTATAATTTTTAGATACTTCTCCTTAGTAACAGTCTAAACCAATGCTCATGAAGATCCGATGTAATAAAAGTAATTGAAACTCGGCTGTCGAAGTGAAAATGAAACACTAAATGGTAATTTTGTATCCAATACAGAGATTAATGATATGAAATAAACAAAAATACGATTGTAAATTCTTGTTAGACCGTTCTTAGTTTCAGAGTTTAATCTCGTACAAAGGTCTTAAATCACGTCATCTGTAAACGGTTGCACTGAACTGGAAGATTTTTTGGTCTCTTTTATTTTTCATTTTTACTTAAATTCGTAAGCAACCAAGAAAGTAAAGCAGCTTTTAGATTTATGTGTAGTATGTTGGAGTAAAATAGAATAAGTTTTACAGTGCGCGATTTCTATGATACAAAGTATGATGAAATCAACCCATAAAACTGACAAAAATATACTTTCTGTTGACTGTAGCGCCTTATTTTAACTAAACTTTGAACTAACCCCCCTTTAAAAGTAGTATCTAAAAAAGCTATACTCATAAAACTGTAATTTAAAGCAAATCATTTCTGTACAAAATCAGTTTTTTGCTTTTTCATGGCAATAAAATAAGCTTAAACCGCACAATCCAAGTAATTCACACTTGATTTCAATAACTATGAAAGTCGTCTATACGAGCAAATTTTATTCGAAGAAAAAATATTTCGTAATAAAAGTAAAGCGAAACATCTACGACATAATGATAGTCTAGCTTTTACTGCAAATAAACTTTATGTTCGCTCTTCGCTTCTCCGGATATTTATATGTGAAAGAACGATAAAACAGAGAGTCCCCTTTAACTGTGGATACTTGTTCATCTCCACAGCAGTTATAAAGCTTTAGTTTTGCAACTTTTGAGTTAAAGTGTTGAATGTAATATAAAGTGATAAAAACAAGTATTATATTTTACTTGGATCTTAAAACACATCCTTACATTAAGAATAATCACAGTAAAAACAATTTTATTTCAAGTAGCATTAAATTCATGATGCAGTAAAATACATATTAGGCGATTACTGTTTTCGTTAATCGAAACATTATTACAATTCACGAATTAAAGCCTAACTAAAACCTATATAAAGTAATGAATGTGCCCATTAAGTATCAAACCTTATTGTAGTTTCTATTTATATGTACATTTATACAAAATTGCTTGCCTTGTCTGACTGAGAGAGTCATCAACACTGAGTCGAAACTGCTAGTGCTATAAACTTTGGATCAGGAGAGGCTTAGAACTCCCCCGTTTCGCAAGGCCGTCAAGGACGGAGATCGTAAAACGATCTCTGCCCTTCATAAAGCAATGTGACAGGTTATGCCATCTGTAACCCTAGCAGAAGCAGGCCTGGGTGGCGGCGCGAGTGCTACAAAACGCGCGCGCTCCCTTTTGGGGACAGTAGGGAACATCGGAGTTCCCACACAAGCTGGGCCATTTGCAAACCGTAGGTGGCCCGAGGTGTGTCGGGGATCCAGGGTTTTTCTTTCTAGGGTGCACCTGGTTTCCTACTTTTTGGTAGCCGAGACGGCGTGCGATTTTTTGTCGTTTCGAGTCCGACATAGCCAACATCAGGTGGTATCCGGAGGTATATATCCGCACACAAACAAAGTTCTACAAACTTGAAGTGGTGGCAGCTGAAGTTTTTTATGTAGCAAGCCTAGGAAAGGATTTTGTAATTTTTTACCCATGAAGAAGTTAAATAAAGAATGAATGGGAGTTCTACGTTTTAAAAATTAAAGGTAAAGTCACCAGCAATATTTAATTTAATTAACTGATTAAATCCACGAATATATAATCAATTTTATAATTAATGGTATGTTTAGGTGTTCAATGTTTAAAAGTGAAAATACAAAATCTTATTTATATATCTGATTATTTTTGTAGTCTATCTCTTGTATTGTTAGTGCATTTCAATGCATTTAGGTATTACTGCAGCATTCTGAAGATTCGAGACGGACTCTCATTTAGCCGAAATTTTCTCTGGCCATTATAATTATTTAGATCCCATTTCCTGCTGAATATCAAAGAGACAAGTAAAGCATTATGGCCATTCGCATTTATAAGGACATCAAAGGTTTCTTTGAAAAGGAACTTTAATCAGATTATTTTTTCGATTTCAAATCAAAGACAATTTTTGGCATTGAAAGCGAAAGCTTTTTGTTTTTGTTTATTTGCTCCAATGATTTACTAAGCTGTTTAAGATGGTTGATACCATTACTTTGTTTAATATTAATCAATTTATAAAAGAAAAATATAATAATTGGTTTTAAATTACAAAACAACTTCAACTTAATAGAACTGATCAATCATACCCAATGGTTGATGTTGGGATGTTGTATATATGATTTCGGCGCGAGAACTTCTATTGTGCGATTCAGGATTAGTAGTGTTGTGTAGTAAGTTACTCAGTTCAGTATATCTTTGGTAGATGTCACTGTCATATGTGTCCACAGTACGTAGTTCGGAAAGAGAATAGTATTCGGCAAACTTTACAGGGCAACAACATACACAGTGAAGGAAAACTTAATCTCTATGCGGACTAGGCTAGCAAGTGTTGTATAATAAGCCAACAATATAATAGTATAAATTGTACTAAACCAAAACCAAAAGATCTTTTTAGGAAGGAGACCTAATCCTCTGGTATGCATAGCCCTCTGCTTATTAACAGCATTGTATTATTAAATATAGTTGATGATCATCAATCACTAACAGCCGATAACGTCCCAATGCTGGGCTCTCCTCGTAGGAGAGGGTTAAGGCCATACGTCTCCACGCTGGCCGAGTGTGGGTTGGCAAGACAACGTTGTGGCTACGTAATCTTGCCGTTGGATGTTTTTAAGCCGCCTAAAGGCCTCGAACTGAGCTTCACGACTGTTATCATATGATAAAAACCGGGACTGATAGTTTAACGTGACCTCCGAATTATGGAGTCGCTCATGGTAACATCCCACCAGCGGTCACCTATCCAGGTACAGGTACTGGTACAGTACGGGTGCCGCTCCGTCGTTTTACCTTATCCTTGCTTACCCTCAGTGATTGTTTCTAATCACCAAGAGCAACTGGGCTATGGGCATTACATGTTGATGATAATTATGAAATTTTCTAAAAAACTTTTAGGAAGCTGTATTCAGTCACTAAGTTCAACGAAAACAATCTAAATAATATGAAGTTCATTACGTATTTGAACTAAAAATAGAGGCGAGAAATAGAACTGCAATGGTTCTATAGTACGTTGACAACCAATAGACTTCCTATCATTTCTACGCTTTTGTAAAGTACTTTTCTAGAACCCATTCTTTTTAAATTATTTTTCTTTTGAAATTCTATAAGCCATTAAAATATAAAAAGGAGTAGTTCTATTTGTTGTGATGTGACGCCTAGCACAAATGTGAAAAGCATCCAGTTGGGTTCGAAACCAATCGAAACATACTTTAATGACACAGAAGACGTATTAATCTGTATCTTTAAGAAAGTCTTGGCGTATACTATAAATACTTACTTTAAATTGATTTGCCTACTCTCTTTGCGCTGTAGCATGGTGCGTGTGACATTTCAGTAACATTTCGTTTTACTTTTGAAAGTTGCCGCGATTTACAAATTATGACTTAGTATTTCAGCTGTACCGCATTTCCAATATATTTAATCATTAATAACTATAGTAAATTAAATTAAACCAACTAGAATGTTCGTACAGGCAACTGTCACCCGCACCATGCTGCTGTAGCATGGTGCGGGTGACAGTTGCCTGTGTACACCTGCAAAGAGTATAGTATATGAAATTATAACTTGTGACGTCATAAGTTTTTATTGTGGCCTAAATTAACTTATAACGCCAATCATCAATAAAAACCAGTCCACTACTGAACATTGACCTTAGAAAGAAGATTTTGGGCCTACTACTCCACATTGACCAGACGGGTCGGTATAGGACTTGTATCAAGTTATCCTTCTCTTTGTAGTGATGTTGTTCTGCGTAGTTTATGACACCCACGGGTTGAATAGAGGTGGTGATACCATAGGGGTATTAGAAATAGAGCAGGGGAGGCAGGCCTTCAGCCGTCTCTCGATTTTAAACACAGACGATCGCAGTACCTATCTGTCTATCTCTACTCGCGTATGCGCAGATAGCGCGGAGAAGCAGCATAGCAGAACAATTCGACGGTTAATTGTTGTGATTGGATCATCATTATTAGTTAGAGAAAGACAGATGAGGTAACGCAATCTTCTCTCTCTTTTTGACCGTTGAAAGTTTTCGCATACCGCAGCCGTATGTCTTTCCTACTCATCTTTAATAGCTCTATGGGTGACACTCCGTATTATTCACCCGTCACCACATGGAGATGTCATGTTACAAGTGCCTTGTAATGCCAATATTACAAATAATAAATAAAGTCAATTTTGTTCATCAATTTTCGCAAGAAATAAAAAATTAATTGAACATTTTAAACCCTGTTTAAGCTCAATATCATAAGTTTACAACATTTAAGTGAACCATTTAATTTAACATATTTTAGAAATAAACTCACTTGTACTTATTCCACTATTTTCATTAAATTTACACCTGACCGGTTTCGCCTTATGGCATTCTCAAAGGAATGCCATAAGGGGAAACTGGTCAGGTGTAAATTTAATTGAAATAGTGGAATAAGTACAAGTGAGTTTATTTCTGGAATGTATTACAACAAGTTCCTTCAAGTGCCAACAATCGAGAGTATACATTTTTTTATTTAACAATTGCAATCTACCATAATGTATTTATTTTCGAATTAGAATATACATTGTCTCTTCGTATGTATAGTACTGTCTAATCTTCTATATGAATAAAAATGAATCATCGTACGCGCAAATGCATTTAAAGCACCAAATTGGATTTTTTTTTATGAGTTTGTAATTGTTTTTATTATGGAATGTGGCAAACGAGCAGACGTATCGCCTGATGGTAAGCGAATACCGGCGCCCATGGACACCCGCAACACCAGGGGTCGTCACAAGTGTATTGCCGGACTTTGGGTTGGTTTGATATTATTATTAGGACAAGGTTTGTACTAAGGAAAATTAAGAGATAACAGGAAAAGTTTTACAGAAATTCAGGAAATACTTACGAACGAAAAATATGGCGTTACGAAGTTCACCCGGTCAGATATTAATTTAAAAAAAAAACACTTGAAAATCTAAAAAAGTATCTTATCTATCCATCGAAATATCCATTCTTATCACGTATAATTTCAACTTATTTTTATTCATGCTGTCGCCTTCTATTTACTGAGTGATGTTCAGTCTACTTTCTCGTATTTTGTTAAATGGTCCACAAATAACAACGTTTGTGAAGTGCTAAATACCTGTACCTACTCGGCACTTTTTAATTGGAGAGGGTCAAATAATTATTCATGGGCACGCTTGCACCCCTCTTGGGTTTGAGGGTATTCGTAAAGAATATTTTTAAATGTATTTTGTATTTTGGCTAGTGCTTTACAGATAACAAATAAAAATTTTATGTACAAAAATACCTTTTTTGTATAAATGCATAGTTTTATGACTGCGCTAAAAGGTTTTCTATGTTATAATACTTAAGATGGATTGAAATTTAATATCTGCCTGACCTCTATATTTCCTCATATCTCCATAATTAAAATTACGGTAATTTTCTCATAGTAATGTCGCAGGGTATCGTATTTTAATATTAAATATAACACACACTATACATATATACTATACACTATATATAATACACACCATAACACACACATATGACATTAAATATGATTCCTTATATTATAGCACGAAACTTCAAAAGTGATTTCTTTAAAACCATCAGACAAACAACTACCGTACGGCGCGGTGCCATAAGTTTGGCCCTCCCTCCAAAGCCTGCTTGCACGTATAATTTCCTTAAAACTGTTTCACTTGGCATCATTTTGCAACATGGATCTGCCGGCTTTGTATCGCAGAAAATGGAAACTGACAGTGTTTTTCTTAATAATAATAATTCATTTTTTTGCTGAAGTTGTACAATGGTGTTAGAGGTGAAAATTATGATGCAAAATATTGTTAATTTATATTTCTAATGCGGGAACTCCCGCATAGTAAGAATGGTAAAATAAAGACGACTCCCGGATTATTAATTCGTCTTATGTAGCGATGAACTTTACAGGCAGATATACATGATGGACATAAAGAATGCTCAGACTGAGAACGAGAAGTTGTGGATCACAGGGAGTGTTTGCGCCATCCGTGAAGTCAATAAACAGTAAATAAACGTAATCTACTGGTAGGATATTGTTCGACCTAAGCAAGTTTGCTCTTTGAATAATCTATCTTCTATATAAATAAAAATGTATCACTAAAGTGTATGTACTAGCGTTACTTCCTGCACCAAATTCGATAATTCTTACTTTATGTTTGTAGTAAGCGCCGGGAAGTTGGTGAAATGATGTTTCATTGACACCGCTCAGCTTGTAACAGTACTTGTCACCAGTTAAAGGTTAAATGAAAATAATAATTGCTTCTACAAATCATTCATTGCGCTGTTTGGATTATACAAAAGTATTTTTTTATGGAAAGGCATGACCAACGATTGGCGTGCAATTGGAGAGGCCTATGTCCAGCAGTGGACTGCGATAGGCTGATGATGATGATGATGATGATGATGATGACCAACGAAGACGCAATTAATACACTTCATTGTAAACAGTTCACAATGTACAAAATGTACGCACAATCGAGTCCGTATTCAATCCAATCGTTGGGCATGGGAATCAGTCCGTGTGGAATAACAGTCAATATGGAGAAAATATTATTAATTATTAAATTTCAACGCGTCTAAACTACTTATGATCCATTTCTGTAATTAGCATTTATAATCTCTGTATTGTCTAATCTTCGTGTTAGAATATCCTAATCAAAGTTAAATTGGACTAATGTATAGCAAATATTACGAATTCAATTTAAAATGGCGATCAGTTCACCAACAGTGATAATCTTATTATGTTATACTGTTCTCCACAATAATTTGACCAATTCTTACGGTACTTAATCAAACTAATGAATTGTACCAACTAATTTTTATTCTGGATCAAGAATAAAGGTTCCTTGTAAAAAATATACATGTTTTAAGAGAAGTTGCTGAAAGTTTAGCTAGTATATACATAAAAAAAAACAAAAATCAAACCAAATATTAATCTGAGCTTCAAATACCTAGATTAAAAGTTTATGTCAATAAAAATAGTACACACAGCTAAAAATACAATAAATCTATACAGATACCAAAGTTTAGAGCATCTAACAGGCGTATATTTTAAAATGATGCCTGAATAAAGTTGGCAATCCACAGCCTCACCGAACTAGAGCATAGCAGATGTAAAGTTTTAGATCGAAGCATAAAGCGGTGCAGAGGCTCGATAATGTTTGGCGCTGGAGATTTTAAAACTTGTTCTAAGCACAGTAAGAGCACATAAACCTTTTCAGAGGTTTTGTATTACTCAATCTTAAACTCATGAATTGAAAACTCTTCAATGTTTTCGTGCTAAAAATGTAAATATGTTTCCCGTGACCTTATAGGACACACAATGTGAAGGTCAGGTATAGATGGCGCTCCGTAAGGCTTAAATATTATTCTACGCATTTTTAATCAAACGTGTTTTTTATTTCTTTCTTAACTTGCGCTATGATTTTCATCTTTGATAAGGTGCCACATAGGTTTCTATTTTTAACGCGAAAATAAAAAAAATGTGGCTTAAATATATTGGACATTAACAAAACATGTCAACCTGTATATGTATAAATAGTAATAATATGTTTGAATATGTTGTGAACTTTGTACATTTTAACTGACTTCATAAGTATGTAACCTCTGTGCCTTACCTTATAGAATTTCTAAACCACCCGAAGGTTAATTGGAAGAGAATACCCTGGGCATTAAATCCGCTAATGATAATACTTAGTGCACAAAGTTAATAAATATATATGTGCATGAATTCTGGTTTAATTTACAGGTCTAGCTATAAATATATGACATGTATAAATATTATATTTGTGATGAAATAGTAACTTTTATTCTACACAGTATAAAAAGTAACTATTCTACTTTATTACTCTGTGGAAGTGTAAATGTTTGGATTAAAACCAATTACTTTAACTCCTTGCATAAAAGATAGTTATGCTTTTAACTAAGTACACAACTTCACTTGAATATAAAATAAAGTGAACGATAATAATCTCCTCGTAACTGTGAAGGTCAACTGGCGACTAAGGTCAGAAGTTCATGACCTTCGTCTTGAAAAACTTGTAGTTTTCACTGATCATATGTACTAACAAGATTACCATGAAAGTTTTAAACAAAATAACTGTTTAGATAAAATACGCACGTTTAAAGCTCAAGTTTGCTTCAATTGATTTATTTACTTAGATCAATTTCTTTTTTATTGACAATCATATAAGGTCATGTATTGTGTGCCAAACCGGTCAAAGTCAAACCTTCGAATCGAGCCAGTCCTCACGTTCGCAGAGGTTCGATGCCAGTCGCGTTGTGGAAAAACTAATATTCAGGTAAAACCGGTTGAACTAGTAGCCAAGTGCAAATAATCTTGAGAATAATAAAGGCTAGGAAGATGATGAGAGACTATGGATACGTTTAAAATTTAATCATTTACAGTTGTCTAATTGTTCGTCAGTTGTTTTTGTGGGAAGCTTATGTTCGACAGTGGACGTCTTTTGGTTGAGATGATAATGATGACGATTTAGAAATTCTTTAGTTATATATTACAGTCTTCAAATTGATATACGTATTAAACTAATGGCCTATGGGCCTGTCTGTCAGTTACGTTTTCACGGCTACAACCTTGCACCGGTTTCAATGGAATTTGGTATGGATATATTTTGTTTCTTGAGGAAGGACATAGGGTACTATTTATATTGATAACCGACTCATATGCGGGTTAAAGCTAGTTTACTATATCTTAAAGTTCATTTTTAATATCATGCTTGATCTGTTAATTGCTAATGAGTTTTCTGGTTTAGAATTAATCCTGGACGCAGATCTAGATCGCTTTCTCAATAACTACAATCAGCTTGTTTTCAATGGCCAATATGTCTGCTTCTTAAATACTTACCAATGCGTCAACACCACAGTTTGTATGTAGGTACTGAGTTCTCTTTTCTATTTTCTCAACTCTGCATCGTTACTGAATACCTCTTACCCTTCTTCCGTCTCTAATGCTCTACCTACCACTATTTGTCTGGAAATAAAATGTATTGTTAATCATCAATTACATAGCTACATTCTTGAAACTGGATTAGAAAAGCCATGTCAAATCAAAGTTACAAGCTACTTTGTTTATACATTTATGTAAATATATTTAATGAGGCCTATGTTATCAATGCAGACTAAATATCGTTATAGATATATAGATAAATATATGTGTATATAGTTTATCATCTTAATGTCTTCGGAGATTTATTACTTGACTACGGCGAAGGGTAACAAGTTTAGGCGCTACGGTGGAACAACAAACCTACGTAAGGTTTGTTGTTCCACCGTAGCGCCTAAACTATTGAACCGATTTTAATGAAAAGGATGTCAAGAATTGTGTGATTGTCTGATTAATAGTTGTATACAGTAAATCAATTTTATCAAAAGTGTTAACGTAGTCGGTTATAGCTTTTAACTTTCTGTTGTTTTAATTTATTTTCATTTGGTGATGGTTTGTTTCTAACATCTCATCAGTGTAAGTACTTACATATGCTACAGTGAGGTTTTGCAGGTGCAAGTTGTGTTATGTAAAATAATCTTAAGATTAAATGACATCAATTCGCAATTCATTATTATTTTCCTTGTCAACAAAATGTTAGTAATTGTAATATTTACTGATTACAATAACTAACATTTTAAAATTAGCGACGACAAGTATTGTGATACTGTTCTCGGTTGTTTAGTTAACCCTGAACCTTGTTGTTAGATAAGCTAACCTTGGAAACTTTAGGAACATGGTTATAATATCAAATCTCTCTTTTGTGATTTCTGCTTCTACTTAGAGCGCTTAAACATACATTTGTCACGTACCTAATTAGTGTATCTTATTTATATGAGTCTTAATTTGTAGTAGTTATAGGTCGGTAAACCAAACCACTAACAATGTAGTGTTCGTGAAGTGTTATAGCTCCGGAGAAGGTGGTATTCAATAAGGCAGCGGAATGACGTAAATATTTGTATATTAGTTAATAACTGTAGCAAGACAAAACGAATGAAAGTAAACAAAACAACACAGGTATTTATACAATAATATTTGCACCCGGCACTAATATTGCGGCGAGGGACTCAGGTAGCAAGCGTGAATATAGGCGCACGACATCCCTCTCTGTTGCGCGGGCGCCTACACAATAGATGGGGCGTCGCCGTAAGGCTTGGTATTGACACCGCCTCATCGGATGTTTTTGTGCCTCGTTGTATCGCTTGAGTCGACTTGCCGATTATGTGCCTAGATCAAATGATTCTGTTTAAGTATGTGTAAATAAACAAATAAATACACAACCATTTGATCTAAACGGGAATCGAACCCGTGACCGCTACAAATTAATTACATTACTAACCGCTAGGTTAATAAACAAAGATTCCATAAACATATATATACCACATGCAGAAACAGAATATACATCAGTCTGAAAATATCTCTCTTATTCTAATCGTGGCTCTAATCATGTGCAAACTAATTATTCTGGCAGTCTGTGCGGTTGGTGTGGCGGCAAACACAAGTATTGAATATGTTCTAGGGACTTGGACCCCAGTTGCTATGACGCCGGATATAGTGCCCGGCAAATGCTGCGCTACTCTTACTTTTAGTAGAGATCCTGAAAATTCGGAATGTACATGTACTGATGGGCTTAAATTTGAGCTACTGAAAAGTCAAGGTAAAGGAGAAACTCCTAACGAACCCGGAGAAGCGAAACTTGCCGTACTACCCGTCGATGACTTTAGTATAGTTACGCCATCGTTAAACGTGACTTGTACTTGTGGAGGTCAAGAAAGTGATGCTCTCTTTATGGTGAGAAAAATAAATGATGACTATTTCTTCGCGTATAGACTATATTCGATAGAGAAGGACGGCCCACATTCCGGTTGGATTTATGCAAAAAATATTCCCACTAAATCAGAGCTAACAAGTTAAATTAAAACCGTTGATGAATATCGTGACAAATCAGTCGGAATTTTGTGTACAAGGGATTAAATATCTGCATCACCACTGAAGCTACTTAGCTAGCTATTTTCAACATTATGAATTTAATTTTCTGCATGTAAACGACATGAAATATATTTTGATTTTGTATGTTTTTATTGTTTTTAATTTGGAAAATTTGTTTTTAAGTATTGTTAGAATAGATCATCTTATAGTGTTTATACATAGGTCGAATACATTACTAGACGTAAAAGGTTATCAGAAGGGTCAAATCCCTCTAATGATTGAATTTCTTTAAATGGGAAAGATGCGTTGGCAAAGCATAATTAATTACTATCACTTATCAAAATTATTAATTATGGTACCGATACCTTACTTTCACTTCAACAGCTGAAGATTGCGTTCGCGCTTTTTGCAGACAACTCTGCCTAGGATACCTATCCAGGGACCCAGGTACAGTTTTCAATAAGATATCCGTCTATTCAATGTTTACATTATGTACTGTCCAGGGATAGTGGCGAGGCACATCGACGGTTGTCTTTATCCTAAGGGTGTATCGACTACTTTTATCTAACAGATTATTTTTCATTTAACATCAATGTATTATTATATAGGCGCTCATAGCCCAGTTGCACTCAGTGATTAGAAACAATCACCGTAGGTAAGCAACGACGGCGCGGTCAGTACCTGGATGGGTGACCGCAAGTGACACTATACCATGAGCGTCTTCGTGATTCGGAGGTCACGTTAAGCAGTCAGTCCCGGTTTCAAAAATTTGGGTTTAAAAATTAAGCGAAAGCGACTTTTTAAAATCAACCAAAATTGTTAGACATCGTAAACTGGAAAACGGACGTCAAACAAACGATTTAAACAAATAAAGTTACAATAGATTTGTAATTTATTTATTACCTATTTATTTGGACGACCTAGTTAAGATTGCAGGGACTCCTTGGATGCAGGCCGCTACCAACCGGTCGCAATTGAAATCAATGGGGGAGGCCTACGTTCAGCAGAGGACTTCTTACGGCTGATATGATGAGATTTGTAATAAACGTCTGGATGACATAGGCTATATACATTTTATCAAAAAATTATACGTAGTCACGTTTGAGTCTTTTAAACTTTTTACCCGACTTCAAAAAAAGGAGGAGGTTTCTCAATTCGATCGTATATATATATATATATATATCCTATTTTATTTTTTATGTTTGTTCGCGGATAACTTCGTCGTTTATGAACCGATCTTGATGATTCTTTTTTTAATGGAAAGGAGATATCCCAACGGTGGTACCATGATAAGGACACTAAGATCTGATGATGGCATACAAGAGACGAGTTCAACCTTAAAGTCGGTTTTAGTTTTGTTATTTTTTTTTTTAAGTGAAGCTTAGTTGGAGGCCTTTGGGCGGCTTAAAAACATCCAACGGCAAGATTACGTAGCCACAACGTAGTCTTGCCACTCCCCAACCCGCACTTGACCAACGTGGGAACGTATGGCCTTAACCCTCTCCTGAGAGGAGACCCGAGCCCAGCAGTGGGACATTATGGGTTGTTGATGATAAAGATGTTGAGTAAATTTTCATGGAAGATAATTATGAACATTTTATATTTTTAAATATGCCTAGTACTTTGGCTAACTTTACCGCTGTTTGTTTAAGTCGCCTTGCTATTGAAAAAATATATGTAGTGTCTAGGCATTCTTCATGAAATGACTAAATACGTTATATATTGTGATTGTGTGGATTTAAACAATTTCCATTTAGCCCATTCGCTTAGACACGGTCACCTTAATCGCTCCGCCGCCAGTTTTGTTACATAGACCGTCATACGTGCAGCAAGGCACAAAATCAAAGTACACGCCTGCGGCATACACAAGCAAGTATGATTTGTCAGTTTACGCCGTTGTATGAATTAATATATTTATTTTTCACAACAATGACCACAATTGCGTGCACCGATACCATCTAAACGAATGGACTATACATTGCATTGTATAGTCACTTTAATGTGCTTCGATATAAATGTTATATTATTATATTTATTTATCGCTATTAATCTCTGAGTACAAACTATTTGTTTTGGTTTACTATGACCCTATCCTTGCAACGAGATTACAAACACATAAATCCATCAAATATTTAATTAATTATCTCTACTTATCAAACGGTTAGTTCTACTACGAGTTATCATACAAAAGGTCGCAAAACAGAGATTAGAAAACCGTGTCTATATATAACTAGGCAACTTACACATGAAACAGTTTGCAAAAACTTTTCTTGAGAGATTTTACGCTGTGGCTTTTACAATGTGGAAAATAATATTTTTTGCTGCCTATTTGTTGAACGTGACAGCAAATGCAGGTACTACAAATATATTAGGGGATTGGGTGCCTGTTGCTATTTCTGCAGATATATCCTCGAAGCAAATATGCACCAAATTGACATTTACTCAAGATTCTGGGAATTCAGAATGCACGTGTACCAATGGATTGAAGTTTGAACTTGTCAAGGCCAAGGTCTCAGCGGAGGAAGACCTCGGCGAAGTGTTGATTACTGTTCTCGAAGTAGAAGATGTTAGCTTGGTGACACCTGAATTCAACGTCACTTGTGATTGTGGAGCTATAGCTGTCAGACACCAATTGTTAGTGAAATTTATTGATGAAAACAATATCCTTGTTTATAGGCTGAACTCAATAGACTCTGATTATCCCCACTCTATATGGATCTATGCAAGAAATATTCCATCACGTTCAGAACTGACGTCTTTTATTAACAGTGACGATCAACTTAAAGGCATGTCTTTTAAAATACTGTGCAGCAGGGATTAAGTTTTAATAATAAATTTATGCGTTACGTATTTTTTTCAATTTATTACCTGCATGTAATTCATTCTTTTTTTATTTTTCTTTTAATTGGATTTTGAATTTAATTGAATTTATATTAGAGGTTTTTATAATTTCAGTTAATTTTAAATTAATAAATTGTTTTTAAATGATATAAGAAGTGTGATTTATCTTCTATTTGTTTTTATATTCATTCTCCCTACCATAACTAATATTTTACTCTCTTCACTCTTCAGTGAATGTTTGTTTCTTTGATTGTTACCTTTTTTTCTTTTAGATACACCTTGATTATTATTAAATTTACCATGTCGTGCAAACCTAAGCTTGTTTGTAATAATTAATGGTTTATAGTTGACGATAATGTCTTCAGAGATCTTCACAAAAACGTGTTTCTGTAAAATATCGTGAATCGCCTAAAAAATTGTTCATTTGGCATATTATGCTAAAAACAATTTTTTTGTCATAAATTATTTATCTTTATACAACGACGGTATAAAATTAATTAAGTAAAAGTAATTTAACGTCATCTTTGTAAACATATCTGAAGTGGAGCAGTTGGCTCTATGACAAATATGTGAAAAGTATGCCGTGGTATGTAATCTTACACCTGTTTAACTTTAGACTCCTCGAAGTCGTGTTGTTCAGCGGCACTCACTTAAAACTCTTTTAGATATTTCCAACTGTTAGGGTAACCAAACAATTATAGTGTCAAAGAATACCGAAGTAATTTCAAAGTACATCATTTAAGTGCTTTTTGAGTTAAATGATCTGACTACAAGATTAGAATAGATATTATGTTTAGTTTTGAATATATCCTTTTCAGTTTAGGCATATGATTTCTACCACTCAACAAGCTATTAAGACATAAATATGAAACTTATTAATTAAGAAAAAGAACTAGATCTACAAAAAGATAACTTTGATTAATATGTAAAAACTGAATCAGAATTTTTTTTTGTTTGTATTACTTGGTTACCCTACACAATGCCGTAATCTTTTCTCAAGAGTGTCGAATGAAAACTTTTCAATCGGATTTAAGTCTGTTTCTTATCTAATCGCAAAGTTGTGTCAAAATTTCTAGCGCTTAGAACTTGGTCGAGATATTACTCAGACATCTTGTACTTTACTTGTTACTGTAGTTGCCATGTTTCTTTGTTATTTTGTATTGGTTTATGCCTAAGTTATTTTAAGTAGTTCTCTTAAATCTTTATACGAAAAAGGTATTTGAATTGTATGTAGTGTTTGAAATATGTGCGAATTGTTTTTTTTTATTCATTTGGCTGTTAATATTTTTTTATGTAGGTATTTATAGAGACCAATCAACAGTTTTATGATAGTAAATGTTTACCCCCGCTTTGAACGCTTGTAACTAAAGAAATATCTATAAGGCTACTGTCGTCCTTTCATTTATTTATGTCTTTCTTTCTGGTTCACTGCTGGACATGAGTCTCTCCTTCGAAGAGACTTTAGCCTATAGGTATACCATGCTGGCCAAAGAGGTTATTATCTCTAGTGGCCGCCCGCAAGGAGGCGACGTTACGTGTGTGCCGTCGCCTAAATGGAGAAGTTATGGAGGAGGGTGCCCGCTTTAGTGCGGGCTGGCGCTGGGAGGGTTCCCGTCTTATCAACAGCAGTTCCCGGATCTCTCCCTTCTCAGGCGGTGTGCGGTATGTGGTTTAAGTCGGTTCGAGTCCGAGACCGAGTCAGGTGCAAACCCCGGCGGGGTGACTGCACGAGGGGTATCCACATCTAAAAAAAGGGGGTTGTTTCAAGTTTACCTTCTTTTTGCACTAATGTTGTCCTACATAGTTAGTTTTTCCTACATAATAGTTCCCTTAGTCGCCTCTTACGACACCCAGCGGCAGATGTAAAGACTTTTCCTTTTTGTCAGACCTGGGAACCGAACCCCAGATCTCAAGCAAAGCAATTGCATTTGATACCACTGCTCCATTTGTGCTGAAGCATGACTGCCCCGGAGGCTTGTTTGTATGATCTAATATTTGTTTTGAAGTTTGGGTATTTTCTATGTATAATATGTATATATTTACAAAAAAGCAGCAGCGCACGTATATCTATCCCATTATGATGCCGGGTTCTTTAAGTGGGGTGTTAAACAGCATCTCACTAAGCCGCCATAGTATGGGACGCCATACTGCATTGTCTACGTTCGCAATGAATATGGTGGCTCTCACTGTTGGATTCTACTCAAGCTTTCCATCAGGCTGAGCAGAGTCACTTAGGAAGGTTTTAAGAAAAAAAACATATTTGTATCGGTTGTCTAGTACTCATAGTGTGCTATGTTGTAACTCTGCTTAACTTGGGACTAGATGGCGTTGTGTGTTAGGTACCAGTCAACCGTTGGGTGGTGCGGTAAATGAGTGAGAAGGTGCACTGCGTTTCCCGTTAGATGTTCGAAATATTATCAAAAATATTACTATTAATAATTATAACTCTCTAATGGATAACCACAAATAATGCAATGCTATCGTAAAAAATAAAATTTGTTATCAAATATCAAAGATTCTAAAAAAAACAAATTTGTTATACTAAGACTATATCTATACAAATAAAATTGGAGTGTCTCTAACATTAAAATAACTTTTACTAAATGCATATTACGTGTACGTATACACGGTACATATACCAATTTTTTTTTACAATTTTTGTCTGTCTGTTTGTTCCGGCTAATCTCTGTAATGGCTGGACCGATTTTGAAGGCCACATAGTATAAGGAGTAACTTAGGCTTCCTTTTTAGACTAGCTTTGCCCCGTGACGTTACCCGTGGTAAAACAACAACGTCTGGGCTCAGCTAGTAAAAAATAAAACTTGTTATACAAAAAGATTTGTATTTAAGCTGTACCACAGAGCTACAAAAGATTTTCTCAAATTTAATGTAACGAAAGCATCTTTTTCCCGTCTCTTAATTCAAAGCCTATTAAGGGTTGATAACAAAGTAGATAAATGGGACAAAATTCATCCCTACTTTAGCAACCTAGACACTTATCCATCTTCTAATTTCTGTCTACATAAAATAAAGTCCCCTCTCAAAGCACACTCCATTGTGAGTTGGCACAATAATTTCACAAAAAGATTGTTAAATACTGCCTTTCAAAAGGCCTGTCTTCAAGGCTTAGTGCTCGGCTTTTATACCAGACGAGTCCTTGAAAGCCTCCGTTTGAGATATTTTAATCTTTGCAAGGATAAAAAGTTAATACATTTTACCTAAGTTTTTTTTGTTTGAAGTCAAAGTGTTGCAAGGATTTTCTGTATTTTATAAAGTAAACAGTTTAACTGATTTGGTCATAAACCAATAAAAATAAACAAAATTGAAGTCTTTATTTCTCATTTCATATTAGTAGCTGTTTACTAAAAATGCATATCAAAGTATTTACGGAATTAACATAAAAAACTGTCTGTTTGTTTATTCCGGCTAATCTCTGGAAAGGCTGGACCGCTTTTGAGGAAGCTGTGACATACATATAGCTCATGTTATGAGAAGTAACTTGGGCTACTTTTATTTTAGAAGAAAAATGGGGTAATGCGAAAACAAAATTAAAAGTGGTACCGCGGCCGCAGCATCATTTTAAAGAGACACGGCGTGTCTCATGTAAAGTAAAAATTGAAATTATCATTTACCGTGGGAGAGCCACGCTTGACTGGGCAGTCTCGACCGGACTGATACCACGGGCCCACAGAAAACCGGTGTAAAATATCGCTTGCGCTGTGTTTCACTGTGTGAGTGATATACCGGAGGGCCCATACCCCAACCCCCCTCTCCATCCCCCAAAGGCCGGCAACGCACTTGTGACGCCTCTGGTGTTGCGGGTGTCCATGGGCGGCGGTAATCACTTACCATCAGGTGATACGTCAGCTCGTTTGTAGTGCCTATTCCATAAAAAAATCTACTGTACTATTTGCTATTATAATTTAGGCGCATTGAAGTCGATACAATGAATATGAAAATTTAAGTAGGTACGAGGCTGCGAGGCTTCTAAAGTTAGTAATTTTACTATTTTAGACTATCTGTTCGTTATATAATAGGTCGGTAAAACAGTCTTTATCTATATTAACTTCAGGCCGTTTTTAACCTATCTTTTGTTAAAATTGCAGATAATCTTTTATTTCAATATGATTGATTTCATACTTTCATTGAAATGCAGGATAATTTCTTTTTTGTCAAGTTTCATTTATCAAATAGAGAAACAAATACTCTTTTTAAGGTAAATTTAAACCATTTTCAATAAACTATCTCTTTTTTTTTAAATACCTATCTCCAGTAGCCTAAGTTTTTCATAAAAGATAACTCCTGCATTAGGAATATACATCCTGTGTCGTGGGGACTTTACAAACATACACGAAACGGGCACAAAGAACACCCAGACCCAGAACAACAATTTGATCACACAAAGTGTTGTCCCATGTGGGAATTGAACCCACAACACTTGGACAGTAGAAACTTGAAAACGGGCGTTAATGAACATCATTATTATTTTTTCATTCAAAATAGTACAGGAGGTTTTGTTTCCTGTTCGAATGAAACCACATTTCCGTGTGGTGACCCTTTATTGAACCCTTGGTGGCTATCATCATACACAATCGTCTGATACCAAACTAGGCGTATCCTATATTATTGGAACATAACTACGGATAAACATATTCCTAAAAACATATTTTTAAATTTGTTATTATAGATTAATCGTACCCACACACATAACAATAAATCGTGTTCACACAGATATTTCACACAGACATGACATCTGGCAGCCAGGATCGCTAACGAAGCTAACTACTAGCCTAACGATTTTATTAATACCACGCGACATTTCTCAAAGCGTCTTTCTATTCTTATCCGGACCCCATTTGATTGTTCCTCTCGTATCGTTTCTGCTAACAACGTCCGGACAATAAGGAACATTAACAGCGCTCGAACGAAAAGAGTATATTGTGTGTGTGTAACGCCTGTCGATGTGTATATGAATGTATATGAATATAGTGAAATTTACAACATAAATATTCGTCAATTTACTGACGTTGGCGGCTGCCTTTGTTAGAACTGATGTGGAAATTTGATACTGTGTAAGTTATAAGACATAGTTCCAGATTTCTTTTTTTATACTTATTTTATTATTTACCTACTAGCGACCCGGCCCGGCATCACACGAAAGTTTTTAAAATTCTCGGATCTTCTACGCTGTAATATGCACGTGTGATGTATATAAACCTTCCTTTTAAATCACTACATCTATTACTGATAACTGCATTAAAATCGTTGAGTATTATAATAAAGATCTAATCGAAGAGACAGTGGAAGCGATTTCATTTAGACCATGTAGAGATTATACTTACTCGTAACAAAGCAAACCAAAATAGAATGTAGACAGATTACCTTATTTGTTGATGTTTCAGTGAGGCTATGATCAATATCAAGTCATCTCAAAACTTTAACGATTCAAATAATAAAGAATGCAATACTATTAATGAGAGTTAAGTCAATTTTTTGAAATATGTTCCTGCCAAAGTCTATTCTGAAAGATGGTAGTGGTCACCATACACAATGTGGACCCAAACAATGCAGTAATACAGCATGGTGACATAGCGGCCTATTGAGATGTTTCTTCATCATTGGGCCGTCGCAGCTCTAGTCTCGCACTCACCAACAAAACACGTCAGAACGAATGCTGTCATTTTAGGTTGGTTGGTTTTACAAAAATGTTCAATGTAATCAAAATTTTACATTACTAGGGATAAAAATTGTTGGTTTGCTAAGTGTGGGACTAGTTGGCGTTTTGTGTTAGACGTCTGAAAGTATTCATATTATTAAAAATATTATAAATGATTTAGGTCGACGCTGAATGATCGCTTCTAAGCAGTCTTCATAGAATTCATTAAAAAGGCATAATTATGTTTACGATAATGATGCATAATGAAACAAGATATGGAAACTGTAATTTTTACTACAGAAACTACAAAAACTATCCGCTATTCGCCTATCTTGGATGCCGCATAGTGTGGCGAGCCCCTCTAGCCCCACCCCGCGACATTTTCCGACAATACCTCCCCGCTTGAGGAAATATTTTATCTTTCTTCATAAAGGAAGCCAACAATGGTGGAGTGATGTATTTAGGAAATAAATGTCAAGCCATCAGTCAGTGTTTGCTCTAAAGTACATTTTGGACTAAGGCATCGGGGAAATATTAACATTTCTAAAATCATAAATAAGGACGCTTCAGAATACTCTTGAAAAGCTCTGGGTTTTCCTTATTTAATGAATAATCTATACTCTGGGCACACGGGAGCTGTCAATCAATATTAATTTGTAACGTACTTCATTTCGAGATATTAAAATTGTAATTGGTTCTCATAAATATATTCTGACTGGAACCGAAATCTGTTAGAAAATCGGTGAAGGCTAGCGCTGATTGAAAACTTAATTTCTATAAAGGTATTAAGTTAGTTAGCTATTTAACTACACAAGAAAATATGAACCACACATATAGTTAATTTGGATTAAAGGTAATCATTAATTATTAACTACTGTAAATAAAAGCTAAACGGATATGAACTCATTTAAACACAAATAGATTAAATAATAATATAAAGACATACATATGAACAATACAATAAATTAAATAATAGAAAACTATTATGACTTAGGAGTGTCCCATGTCACAATTAACAGGTGTGGACGGAACGAGATCTGAAGAGAAACTGTCTCATGTGTTTTTTTTATTTATAAAATACAACTATCGCATTAGGAATATACATCCTTTGTCGCGGGGGACTTTATAAACAAACAAGAAACGGACACTAAGAGTACCCAGACTCAAAACAACAATTTGTGAATCACACAATGTGTTGTCCCATGTGGGATTTGAATCCACAACACTTGGCACAGCAAAAAGTGTCTTGCGACCGCTTATATCTCAAGGTCGACCGTGCAGTGGAAACTTCTATATATATAAACTACATATCTATATAAAAAAACATGTGGGTACAGACTGGCTGCAACTGCACGAATGTCGTAGCGGTTCGTGCGATCAACAAATTGTTGTTCCGAGTCCGGGTGTTCTTTGAGATGGTTATATGTAGGTATGTTTGTAAATATACCCGCGACACAGGTATATTCCTAGTGCGGGATTTGTCAGTTAACGAATTTAAAATCCATGCACTGACTTCTATGTGCCTAAATCAAGATAAACAGCACTAAATTGTTTTTTTCACCTTCAAGATTACATCAGTTTATGAAATATTTAAACCGGCTCTCAGATAGTCCCAATATAGCAAAACTTACCTACACAAAAAAGAAAACATTTCGAGGGAAACTCGTTACAAAATTATAGTAAAGAAACTTATATCAATACATACATGTCTATGAAACTTTTCTAATAACAATGTGAGTTTCTCAACAAGACATGTGTAGAACAGTGAGTTTATCCATCACCATACCTAATAGATATATAAATATATTATTGTTTTTATGGTATAGATGGCAAACGAGCAGACGTGTCACCTGATGGTAAGCGATCACTACCGCCAATGGACACCCACAACACCAGAGGCGTCACAAGTGCGTTGCTGACCTTTGGGGGATGGGGAAATGGATGTGGGGAGGGGTTGGGATATGGGCCTCCGGTATCCTTACTCACTCGGTGAAACATAGCGCAAGCGCTGTTTCACACCGGTTTTCTGTGAGGCCGTGGTATCACTTCTGTCGAGCCGGCCCATTCGTGCAGAAGCGTGGTTCTCCCATAAGAAAAAAAATCGTGTAGTGACCGCATTTCCACGTGACTTATTGTCATCATCTCTATTTATCCCTGTTGTTGTAAGATGTTGTTGTAAGGGATGTTGTAAGAGGGCTAAGAAAGCAAATTATACCAGGCAACATAACTGCAAATAGAAAAAAGAGATTTTCATTCTTTATACATTTTCAAATTTAATTTTGACATATTATCTGCTATGGCTAACTATTAATAATAATAATTATTTATAAAACTTACATATCACATACACAATAAATCTCACTTTAGGCTCCTCTGGCACTCAAGCTAAGATTAAACTTGTGTTTTGAGTGCCAGGGCTCCCTCTTAACGTTACACATACAAGTTTAATTACACATGGAGTTTCATAGAACTGCTTCAGCCGTTCTAAAAAGTGCAACGATTAAATAAACTTAAAAACAACTAAAAAAAATAATTAAAAGTTTATGATTGAAATTTATATTAAGTAACTAGGAAACCAGACAATTCGTTGACTAAACGACATTTGAGGCTCGTAGTTTATATTATCAGATGTCCATGAGTCACGTGTGATTGAAGGCAATACGGCTACCAGTTTGGCTCTTAAATCGTAGGACTAATTAGCGGTTTCAACTATCTAATTTTATTTAGTAAGCAAATTTTAACATTTATTTTCTTATTTTGAAAATAGTAATTGCATACCATAAACAAGAAAACCCATTAAGATATTTAAAGCTAAAAATTGTAAAATGAATTAAACATGAATAATTTAAGCTTTTAAATTTTAAAAAGAATATCCTGACTAAGATTTCGTTTCTAAACAAGTACAATTTTAACAAAAATAAAACCGACTTCAAGGTTCAACTCGATTTTTCTTGGATGCCATCATCAGATATTAATGTCCCTATCATCGTACCACCGTAGGGAATCTCCTTTCCATTAAAAAAATAATCATCAAAATCGGTTCATAAACTACGAAGTTATCCGCTAACACACATAAAAAAAAATATGCAGTCGAATTGAGAAACCTCCTCCTTATTTTTTGTAATTAAGTACCTTTGTAAATATTAAAACCAAAAAATATACAAGTAACGTCTTATTAGATTACAAGTTTTCTGTACTTTGTTTAAATTTTAAAACAATGCTTTGTAAATACAATTAAAACAAATTAAATTAAACAGAATGAAAGTCTGCAGTAAAATTGTATTGACTAGCTAAAGACTACAGAATGCAAAATTTATTCTACACTTTAAAGAAAAGAAACTAGTGACTCGGCCCGGCTTCGCACGGAAGTATTTGAAATTCTCGGATTTATAAAAGTATAATTATGCATGTTTTAAACGTATTAACCCTTCCTCTTGATTCACTATGCTGAAAAGTGCATTAAAATCCATTTAGTAGTAAAAAAGATCTAAGAGAACAGACAACGGAGGCGACTTTATAGTAAAAATGACGAAAAATTTCAATTAGAAGAAAAGGAGATGTCTCATTTTTGCCAAAGAATGATCCGACATTGTGTTAAAACACGATGTTTCTGGAATAAATAAAATAAATGATGTATTTTGAGTAACTTTAAAAAGTCCGTTATTCATGTGCGCTTTTTATTAAAATCCATAATCATATATATATATATATATATATATATATATATATAGAAGACATAGGTAATTAAATCATTGTCTGCAATAATGATCGTAGTTTAACATTACGGACTAACACATACAAGCATGTATAATGTCCGGATAACATGAATGATAAAGATGGGAATGCCTTGAAATCATTTTAAAGAAATGCAACTTAAGCTATAAATATTTCCAATAGCAATCGTAGATACAATAACTCGTAATTACGCCTCTGGTGTTACGGGTGTCCATGGGCAGCGGTAATCGCTTACCATCAGGTGATGGTAAGCGACGTCTGCTCGTTTGCACCCTATTCAATAAAAAAAAAGATGAGTGACATTTAAAAAAAAACATCCATTATTAGAATTGAGTCCTTTATTACCTTGTATATTCATGTTCCAACCATGTTAATATAATATTTTAACACACTTTTTTAATATAATATTTTTTCACACTGAAACTGGTGAAATTTAAGCCTTCATATTGTAATTTATATAGTTAAATGATAACTACATTTTTATATAGTAAATAATTGTTTTCTATAAAAGACATCTCAAGAGCAAATTAAGTTACTTCATTTATTGGGTCTTCTCATTTTATTATCATGAAAAATTCACTTTTTATACATCAATAAAATTTAATTATAATAACAAAAAACAGGTTTTTGTTTCTTTAACATGGTATGGCCATTCAAAACTGACAACAATTATGTATAGATCAAATAAAGGGAAGAAAAATAAGTCCGTCAATCATTATTATCATCTAAGGTGTGGACGTCTTTTGGTTTAGAATCTAAGGCTGAACGTAGACTTCCCCGAAGGTTACATTATGCCAATATGTTATACTCTTGAAAACAACAAGATTGTTATTATAAAAGGGACAAAAACAGTTCTTTTGTAGCTGTTTAACTTTTGGTACATTGATTATAATTACATTCACCCAAAATTTGTACAGATAGTAAAATAAAACAGTATACATTAAGAAAAATGTTACCACTATTTCAGTTTACTTATTTAATCTGTTATGACATCTGCCTAATGTCACTACATAGTGTAGCTGTTCAAAATTAATGTTCTCTCTTCCTTTTACACTGTATATTGTAGATAATCCTTTAACATAGCAAACACTATGTGACAGTGACATTTACATTCTCATAAAATAGACGTTCAAACAGGCAAACAATGGGGCTAACATTGTGGAACCAATAGATCAACCCCAACTTGACAAGTGATGTAATATGCGACTTGATGTCACACATGTCACTCTGACATATAACTATTTGCAGGAAAACAAAAGAATAAGTAATGACTCTCAAATTTTAATAACAACATTGACGTTTAGTTTTTGTTTTCTTACGTTTCGAACACTTTTTTAAATAAACAATTTCTCGTTATTTCGTGATTTTCTTTTACAATCTTTTGTTCAGCTTCACCTGTCCCGCTGTTTGTGTCATTAAATGTTACAAGTTAAATTTGACCCACTTCCCGAATTCCGCTTGAGCAAAATATACCTTTAGTTCTGATGAGAATGCAATTACATTTATTAATTTTTTTATCAACAAGTAATAAACTCGTTTTTAAAAAAGAAAACTTTTAAATTAATTACTTGTTTTCATAATATTATGTTTTAACTTCACAAAAGTGTTGTATGTTACTATTATGTTCATGGATGATTAATACATGATTTTCGGATATTATTTGTTTTAGAGAAGTAAACCTGAATAAATACTTCGTGTTGAGTCTCTTAAACCGTTGATAAAGGGGCCTCATAGGTGTACTAAAAAGTCGGACATCGGTACAAAACAAGTGAAGAAGATCATTTATTCTACGATGAAACTACTAACGAAAGTTTTCATAATTGTTAATAATATTAGTATTCCGAATTAAACTTTCATTTAAAAAGACATGTGTCAAAAATGGAAAAGAGGTGAGATAATACTAAAACTTAAAATAGGCTTAGCGTGCAAAATGCGAGAATCCCGAATATTGCTTTGAGAGCCATACATTCTTTGTTTGTCTTTGTAATCATATTACTCTGAGCGTATTGGAAGGGGATAAAGTTATTACATTATTTTGTATTATATTGAATTTTCTTCAGTGAATTATGTAGAAATATGTGTATCCACACCCAACCGCTTTTCTTTGTACTTAGTGTGGGAAATATTACACACGTAACGTTTACCTACTTCAGTTTGTTTTCGTATATTTAGTTGAAGTTTAATAGATTGTTTCCTCATCACGCTCACCATTAAAATCATAGAGCAATAGCGTCCTTTCAGACATAAGCAATCTAACATTCTTTTGCGGGGGGAAATTTTCAAATAAAACATTCAGAATTTCACGCATACAAATACTTTCTGTATCATAATAGTATAACGCGTAGGCTCATTTGAGCTTTGATATAGCTAGTACTTACCGTGTTGCTCCACGGTAAAATCAAACATCATACATTGTTTCTTAAAAAGCTTACAAAGTGAACCAACGAAGCTTGATTACATGGGATAAGCTTGCAAGCCTTAACTGTCTCAGGCACGAATTAGGCAAGCACGAAATATGAAGGCCACATTATGGGGGTTTTAACGCATTTCGTATTCATCCAGCCTTTGCAGGAAGGATTCGCCCTTACCCTATTGAAATAAATGGATATTTGCGAGCCGTGGAATGAAAGTAACCGGAAGATTATAGTACTAACAAAGGTTTGACTATTTATAGTACGTATGAACTACCCTGGTTGTATGGCGGGGTTGAATTTTGAGATGACCGAGCGGCATAGAAGGGAACCCTTAATAAATATTAAGAATATTTGATATATCTCAATGTGTCTGTATATTATTAAACAGCAGAGCAGAAGCAAAGCAGAATCCAAAACTGATAAGCTTTTTAATTATTTATTTAAATTGTATATGCTATCTTTGCTACTAGGTTATTAAGTGGGTATGCAACACAGTTAAATAACATAAAATTATATAAATTTAATAAATTTTTGTCACTCTGAAGGATTTCTTTTAGTTAATTTCGTTCTTAATAATTTTTTTAAGAAATATCGCACGGTCTAAGCTTAGTTATCATTTTTTTAATATTAACATTATAAGAACAGGATGAGCAGTAACAACGAATTTAGCTTTAGATGTTAAAATATCGACATATTATACAAGACTAATTATCCCTAGCTAAACAACCGCAGCAATAAACAAAGTAACAAGGCCATTTTCCTCGAATATTAAATTTTACACGTCGGCCAAAAACTTCAAAATGTATCTCAAGTCAAAACAATTATTTTTGATGGGAGTACAGAAGCTGCGGTTCCGTGTCCAAATTGGGGAATTAGAAGCCTTTTGTTGTGTAATTGTTTATCTGTTCAAAACAAAGGCGCGGCCAATTGTAAATCATAAATATCTTATTTCGTGTACTAAATTCGTTAGTAAAATAATAAAACGTAATTATTATTTTTTAATACTTGCCAATAGATGTAGGTATGCGTTTTTGTTTTCAACATTAAAACCCGATTTAATCTATCTTCTAGTTATATAATAGAAATAAATAAAAAAACATTTTAAGTAAATAACAAATTTCAAAATTTGACAGAATTTGTAACGAAACACAAATTCAGGAAGATTCCATGACTCTCAGGCAACGTAAAATACTTCTAACTCATTTTTATATAATTTTAAAAACATAAATCCAGTGTGGAATGCAGAAAATCCTTTATAAAGTTCTTTATCTATTATTATACTCAGCTCAACCTTATTTTATTAAACCAACCGTACATTTCATATCACCAGCTTCGCGGTTGAATGCGGTGCCATCTCCAGTTATTGCGTTCCTTAAGAATTGACGCGAAATAGCGCGGAATAGCCAGAGGTCTGGGAAAAGGATAAAGGCCAGGAATGCGACGGAGTATTTCAAATATTATGAGTCGCCTAATAAAGGACTTAAACTCATTTTTATTTTATTTGCGTAGAATTTGCTTAAGAAGGGTAGGGTAGTTGTAAAATAAACAAAGATGGAAACCTCTTAAAAATATGGCCTAGTTATTCAATTATTATACTTGAGCGACAGCTGTTGCTTTATTGGAACTCCTTGAATTATGTTACGAAATTGTTAATATTTAGTCAAAGGTAAATTTGAAGGGCCCATTTCGCATGTTTTGGTGGAAATTGTCGTGTTTTAATAAATTTGATAAATAATAAATGTATTTTCAAAGAGTTTCGTCAGAGTTAGACCTTTCAAACAAAACATTTTTTCAGATTGCGTTGTCCATATTCGAAGAATTGGGTAAACATCAACATAAAAACTTAAAGAATAAGAAATATCTTGAGAGTTTTTCTCTTATATTTTTTTTTAAATGTCGGTTTTAACATGTTGGTACTCAAAAAACTTGTAGGTATTTGCGGTTGTATAATGTTCTGCGAGCATAAAAACAAGTAATGTCAATTTAACTTTACATTAGATTTCTATAAATGCGATTAACTGATCATCATGAAACTTTGTACACATAGGTAGGAGGTATTAGAAGAGACATAGGATACTTTTTATTAAATGCAAGCGAAGCTGCGGCTGAAAGCTAGTTAGATCATAAAATAAAAAACAATCTCTGGACACAAAGTTTTTGTTTACTCACTTTTTTTATGTAATAAGGAGCAAACGCGCAGACGTATCACCTGATGATAAGCGCCTGATGGGGAGGGGGAAGGGGGAGAGGTTGGGCTTCCAGTATCCTCACTCACTCGCTTAAACACAACACAAGCGCTATTCCACACCAGTTTTATGTAAGGCCGTGGTATTACTCCGGTCGAGCCAGCTCATCATGCCGAAGCGTGGCTCTCCTATGGTAAAATGATACTTGAGCATTTCGAGCGTTAGACCTGTTTCGCATCCAACAAAGTCCCTTTCATTCTATCACCATGGTGTTAATCTTTAAAAAAAACTCCTAGAACGAATGTTCACTACAAATGTAGATAATGAATTTTGCGTCCTCTGGAAATATAAATTTTGGTCTAAGAGTTAGTAAAGATCGACTTACACCCGTCTGCTAACCAGATGAAACATTTTTTTTCAATTTTAATCATTAATGATTAAATTATAGTATTAGTAAGTATCGATACATCAAGTTTGTATAATAGTTTGCCTATCGCTTGCTTAAAAAATTAACTCTCTAGCCACAATAATTAAGCATGTCTTTTTTACAAAGTTTAATGAAATATGTTTTAAAATATAGTTGAAATTACAAATTCGCAAGCAAATTTTTGAAAAAAAAAAATACGTAAGACACAATGCGTGAATCAAAATTCTTAAAGAAGCTAAGGCTGCCATTTTATTGCTACAATGTTTTTTGTTAATTCTTAGATCAATTTTAGATAAAAAAACTTAGGAATAAATTTATAAAAACTTAAGATAAATATATAGAGACTGCCCAATTGCTTACCCTTCTTTTGACTTTGCAGTAGTCGGTTAAGAAAAATAAACTTTAAATACATAAATCACTAAAAAGTACTTGCTGTATAACAATATTACTGTCAGAACGTCACTAGTAAAGTGAATTTAGCATGTCTAATACCTGAATACTCTCTATCACGTATGCCAATTCTATTAAATATTAACACAAAGAACCTTTCAAGCGCGTATAAGCTCGAATAACCTTATTGAAGCTTCTCGAAGGTCGAGGGTGGACAAACTGAAATAATACCTGTCTGCTTCAAATGTCGGCAGAAGTAAGGTGGATATAATGCTGGAGAGACAATTTTATTTTAGACAACCATTCGAATATTTTCTTTCGATAAGCAAATTCTGAGAATTGATAAAATATAATTGATCTAGCTAAGCATTTTAGTGCACATGATATAAATTGAATTGGCAATGTAAAATAAGAAACGAAATTTAGGACCATTTAATCTATAAGGCAAGGATGATTTTTAAATTGTTTTTCATTACTAGCATTTGCCAGTGAGTATGCCCAAATATAAGTCGGTTATTACGACAAAAAGTCATTATAGTAACTTTCTCCATGATGTAGTTTATCTCCATGCCAAAATTCATTCAAATCGGTTAAGTGGTTTGGACGTGAGAGTGTAACAAACGTAACAGAACGAGTTGTTTCCTTGGCAGTCTAAGTAAATTGCTAATTTATAGTATTAACTTATACTATAACTTATATAATATTTATAGTAAGAACCGACAGACGAGCAAATCAGCGATTGCAGAACATGCACTCGATGCAGGCATCAACCACTGGATTGAATTTCACCGCACGCAAGTCCTCTCCACCGAAAGTCACTTTTACTCAAGAGTTATACGTGAAGCGATTGAAATTAAAAAACATAACACTTTCAATCGAGAAGATGGTTTTAAATTATCTACAGCGTGGAATCCAGTATTAAAAAACATACCACCTCGCTTTTCTGCGCAGTCGGATAAACACCAGAAGAGGAGCACATCGGTTTGCTTACAGAATAGGGACACTGTTAGTGTGGTATGTGACGGTACATGGCGAAACAAATTTATTAAAAATATCGAAAAAGTGCGGGTGGACGAACAAACTTCTACTTCACAGATTCGACGACGGAGGGCGTGCGCCGCTGAGTCAGTCAGCCTGTGCCCACGGCCAGTGCAACCTGGTCGAAACGTCAGGCAAATCAGAGGTATGTAATACCTTTTAAAAAGTGATCGCGTGAATTCCCGCGATCACTTTTTAAAAGTGATCGCGGGAATTCACGCGAGAGAAAAAATAATTGTTAAGACTTTATTGTGTATTCATGATCTAGTCTGTGAAAAGAGGATGAATTTTTCCATTGCACAAACATTTCAACTGGTGTTCATAGATACTTTAGGCATATATTTAAATGCAAACTTATTTCCAATAAGACTTCTGCTATTAACCATGGTATTGTTCACGGTTATTGGCATCATAAAGCTAAATTGGTGCGGGGGTTCAAAGAGTAATTTGTCTTATTCAGAGGCGCAAATTGAAAATACATTTAACAAGGAAGCTTTGATTACAGAAACGTACCCCTAAAACCACCACCTTTTAAACTTCAAAGAACAGTTTAGCTGAAATTCCCACGCTCGCAGCTTTTTTAATCTCAAATAATGCCAGAGGAATCGTTGGTTTTAATACACGGAGATAAAGTATGACGTCTTTGATAGAAAAAAAACAGCGAAATAGGGAACCATGAGATCTGTTTGTGTATAAATTCATATTATAAAAATGTTTAACCTGCAAATTGTGAATTGAAAACATCTGTATGTTATGTAGAACTGTATTTCTTAGAAAATAATTTACTGAAATTCAAAGAAGTCTTTTCGGTCTTGATTTTCTTCTAAAAAGTACTAAGCCTCCTATAAGCTGTATTATCAACCGCAAAATTACTAGTAAATTATACAATCTGATTTTGATAATCCTATTTTTTTCCTAAAAATTATCTGTCTAAGGAATCGTTTGATTATTTATTTTCTTTAGGTTTAATCCGACAAGGTAAAATACGAATCAGATTCTGTTTAAAGTGAAGTATTAATAATTATAGTAATAATACAAGCATCATTCTTGAAACAGTAATCAATATTATAATAAAAAAGTTGAAATAAGTATTTGGTTAGCTCTTTTTTAATTCAAAATATTTGATGTATTGAATTGCCTTTATCAATTTTTCCTAAATACTTTAGTTTTATAACGTTCAATACGCGAATGAATTAGTGTCTGAGATACAAATGAACCGTTATCGTTATAATTACTTTTCATCGAATGAATTGTAATACGAAATCGTTTTTAGTTTGTAGCGACGAACGGTAGAACTTCTTGCCAAAAATTATGTAATAAAAGCAATGGTAGGGGCATTATAGTATAGCAGGGTGCCCCGGCTTCTATTACCCGAGACGGCGCGGTGGTGTGCGGTTTTAGTCGGTTCGAGTCCGACATGCCACCAGGAGGTGCTATCCGAAGGGATTTATGCACAGAAAAAAAGGGGAATTATTGTACAAAATGTTGACGAAATACTGAATTCTTCATATTCAAAAGCCTTCACAGTACACGACATCCTCAAAATTATGATAATGAGAAAAGTAAGCAACACAAACGTTAAGTTTGGCTGTAAATTATTAATATTTTGTTGCAGTCATTGATCTTGTAGAAAGTTATTGTGTTTCCTCTTTAAGCTAAGTACAAGTCATTTTTTTTTTTTTTTTTTTTTTATGTTTTAGCTGCGCCAAAATGACTCTGCTCTGCCTGATGGAAAGCATGAGCAGATTCCAAGAGTGGTGGTCACCATCCTCAATGCGAATAAAGACATTGCAGCATGGTGACCCACGCTATGGCCGCCTAGTGAGATGCTTTTTTACGCCCCGCTTAAAGGACCCGGGATCATAGTGGGAGGGAAACACGTGCGCTGGAAGTGAGTTCCAGGTTTTGACGCGATGAGTACGAGATCGAATGTCTACCACTCTGAAGCGGTGACTTCCAAGGCCGGTACGTGTTGTTCTGTAGAGGAAGGGGGCGGGGGGGACCAGTTGGAAGAGCTCTTCAGAACACTCTCCGTGATACAGGCGATAGAGTACTGCCATAGAGGCGACATCTCTACGCAACTGCAGGGGCTCAAGGGACTCGGTGGCATCGGGACTCTTAACAATGCGGATTGCTCGTCGCTGCAACCGGTCGAGAGCGTCAAGCAGGTACTGTGCGGCACCATCGCAAAGATGAGAACAGTACTCCACGCACGAACGAACCTGGGTCTTGTAAAGAAGACACAGATGCCCGGGCGAGAAGAACCGTCTCACCTTGTTTAATACACCTAGCTTCCGCGAGGCCGCTTTAGTGACGCTCTCAACGTATTCTCGTGGGTTGAGGTCTCGACAGATATCCATGCCCAGTATATCGAGCCTACCTTGTAATGGCATTTGAGTGTTCTGAAAAGTGGGAAGGGGAAGGAATGGAGACTTTTTGGCAGAGAACGCGCACACCTGTGTTTTCTTGGCGCTGAACTCGACCAGATTCTCACAGCCCCATTGAAAAATGCGGCCAAGAACATGGTCGAGTCCAACGACAAGCTCCTGTCGTTTTTCCTCGATATCTGCAAGTTTGGCCGCAGGGTGTCCGAAGTATCGCCCATGAACTGTACTATCGTCTGCATAGCAATGAATGTTGCCAAGGGCTAGCATATCATTGATATGCAGAAGAAACAGTGTGGGTGACAGGACAGAGCCCTGCGGCACTCCGGCGTTAATCGGCTGAAAATCGGAGGCCGCACCGTCGCAAAGGACTCTGATGCGGCGCTGGTGCAGAAATGCGGCAGTCCAGTTGCAGAGTTTGGGGGGCAAACCAAAAGCCGGTAGCTTGGAGAGAAGCGAACGGTGCCAAACCCTATCGAAGGCCTTGGCCATGTCGACACTGATGGCCAAAGATTCCCCATGCCTGTCAATAGCCTCACCTCAAAGGTGTGTGACGTACGCTAGAAGATCACCCGTAGATCGGTTCGGCCTAAAACCATACTGTCGATCATTTAGTAGGGAGTGATCCTCTAGGTAGTGGACTAGTTGTTTGTTAATTATCCGCTCAAACACTTTGCAGATAATGGAATTACCTACCTAAAAATAATTGTGTATTTGTAAGATATCTTTACTCGTACAGTGATATGGAACAAAATAATTGTTTGCTGCTATTACTCCGGCTGAGAGAGTTTGATGTTTTCTATGGTATGATGATTATGATGTAGCCGATTTTAATTACGTCGACCAGTCTTAAAGGAAATACAGTGTGTTCTCAGATTTTACAGGTGCACTCTTTGTTCCCTCTCTTTCATAATCCAATGGGGCGGCTATCAGATTCGACACCGGGACCGACGCATGGTTTATCGTGCTCTCCGCACCTCAATATATTAAGTATGGTCTCCCATCTTAGCTTCGTATACTTTTATACTTATTTAAATAAAAAAATAAAATACGTTACAGAGACACATAGTTAGATATTATACACGTCTAGATTTAATACAATCCTCAAATCAATGGAGGTCTTATACAAATTAACGCCCTTTGAGCATAGTTTGTCTGTCTGTCTGTCTTACGAAACAGTAAAATGTTAATTCAGTGATAATAAAATCATCAAAAAACGTCCAATGAAAACAGTCAGTCAGTTCTAATTCTTTTTGAAATTGTATGACAGTAATTCATTGATCTATTTATGCTAAAAAAAATAGTACAATAAATGTATTTGGTTGTGTTCCTAGCTAAAGTTACAAGTGACGTTTATTAATAAGTTTTCAGAATATTAAAAAAAATCCCAACTCATTCGACTACAAAAAGTTACAACAAAATCAAGTTTCCTAGAAAAAGTTGCAGTGACAGCTAGTTTGTTTCAAAATGTTTCAAAAACATCAAAACACACTTTGACATTTTCTATTTACATAACAAAATTTAAACTTCTCCGTAACGAATTAGGTATCGCTATAAACGTGTAGGTTACCTTATTTAAGTTCCACCCGCAACTGTCTGTGTATCCACATTTCGCTTGTCAGGCCGCGGTTTCTATTAAAAAAGCAAAAATTACATTGTTCGCTGCAGGCGCTGGGTAGGGCTGTCAACCTACACAGAAGGAAAAGGCTTTCATTTTAAACTTTTGTGGCGCCGCCGAGTCCTTTGTGTTGACGAAGCGAAATTTTATACTTCATTCAAAGCTGGTATTTTTATTCCACACTCTTTGCAGTGTATGAATAACTACCAACCTTATTTTGGGGTTTGTTAGTGGCTGACAAGTTGGTACAGTTTGTTTCGTAATATTGGGGAACTTTGTGTTTGCACTTTTACCGAAAATACTTCGTAAATTTTGCTTTGTAAATTATTATTTAAATATTTTTTACCGCAACGCGTAAAAGTCACCATGATAAAAAAAAATTGGGGCCAAAATCTTATTTCTAAGTGGACTAGTTCTGTTCTGATGTTCTATATACTGTTCTAATAGATTGATAGATTGTTCATGATGTGTATGTTCTATTAGCTACTAATGTGTATATTTGTATTATTTTTTTTATATTTGGCTCTGCCAAAATGACTCTACTCTGCCTGATGAAAAGCATAAGCAGAATCCAAGAGTGGTGGTCACCATACTCCGAATGCAGACAATGCAGCAATGCAGCATTATGACCCACACCATGGCGGGCTAGTGATGCTTCTGCATCATTGGGCCTCCGGTCTAGCACTCACCAACGAAACACGACAGCATGATGAGAATGAGGATAGTACCGCCCCGGTTAAGCCGGCCCGTTCGTGCTGAAATCAGCGTGGCTCTACTACCTTGAAAAGTATCTTTTTGTAGATGCCTATTTTATTACCTACCTACCTATTTTATGAAGATAACTATGTACATCAATACATTTACAAACTTGTAAACTTACTTAAAGAAAATAAAACAAAATAATCATCGAGGGCCGGATAACTGTTTAAGATAAGTTGTCAAGCACAGAGCAGACTGGCCATCTGATGAAATGAAATGAAATCATTTATTCCCCAATTAGGTTATATGAGCACTTTATTTGTTAAACATTTTTGACCAGATGAGTTCGACCTTAGCTAACTGGTCAAGATCTAAAAAGAAAACACGAAATAAACTCAGGGATTAACGTCTCTTTTAAAGTCCAGACAATTTTCTTAAAATACAAAGATCATTCTCTCAGTAAAGAAAAAAAAACGGTTTATTAATTAGAGTCACAACTATCTGATTTGGTGAAAAACATGATGTCTGGGAATGCCGATAACACCTGCAATTCAAACCTCAAAAGTGCGTTACTGCCATTTCGTAAATTCTTCTTGAGTCATGAGCTGTCTGTCTTGTCATGTCTTGAGGCGGAAAGGCTATAGATTCCGAACCCTCTGTCATATAATTCTTGTTCTTTTTCTCTTGCAATAATAAAGTAATATTCAAACTGACACTGTGAGCTTCAGTTATAAACCTACTAACTGACCCACGCAACTTTGTTTGCGTCTCTTTTCAATAATGATCGACTCTTACTGCCGTACTCTGAACGAGATGTTAACTATACTATCTTAGGCATGCCAGCAAAACACACATTTAAAAAGGTTAGATAGTTTCAGAGTTCATCCTTTTTTTTTATATATGGCCTGCCAAAATGACTCTCCTCTGCCTGATGGAAAGCATGAGCAGAGTCCAAGAGTGGTGGTCACCATACTCATTGCTCGTACAGACAATGCAACAATGCAGCATGGTGACCCACACTATGACGGCGTAGTGATGAGCGTGGTTCTACTACCTGTCGCTCATGATAAACAACACTCATGAGCCACAACGTTACCCGAGTATTATTCAGCGTAGATTTTTATTTTAAAACATTGATTGAAAAACTTATAAGTAGGCCTAGCGGGGCGCTGATTCTAATTATAATGTTACATTATGTTAAACACAAAACGGCAGACGGCGCTAGTAGATCTTTTGTTTGTTTTAAAAGAAAAAAAAACTTATTTAAAAGGATATTGTTTAAAAGTTTCAGTTTCATTAAAAGATGACGGACTGATAGGAGCTATTGAAAAAAACACGGCGGATTTAATTAAAAAACTGTCCGCTTTTTATTCTCGCATGTTTTAGCAGCCAACCCGATTTTCTTTTCAGTTACCGTAGTTCACGTAGTTAGCAAGAAATTTATTTAATTAAATTGAGTGTTTAACCTATCCAAGTGGAGTTAAATAAACATTGCTATGACTGTCTTACCTATAGATAATTTTCATCGAAGTAAATGAGACCGCAGTTAGTAGAAGTACATTAAACAAGTAACGAGTTAATTAAAAAATAGAACTCTTCTGCGTCAACATCTGCGACCTTTATTAAATTAATTGAAGAAACAAAAATATAGATAGAACTAAAAAGAAATTTTTTTTTTAAATGTTTTTTTTTTTTTTTTTTTTTTATTTTGATTCACTCAGTGTCACTTTCACGACTAAGACGAATATATTGACACCACTCACATAAAAATATGACAAGCGGTTTAGGCTTTAGGGCGCGCCATAAAAATATACATACATACATACATGTATACATACATACATAATCATTGTTTCGCAGTCAGGTAAAAATTAATATCAATATAAATAGTCTGTTAATATAAGCCCCTCAAGTTTAAATTAATGTCTAATCTTTACTTGAAATACCACCCGTTTAATAGACATTTTAAGTTCAGAACTTATTTGTGATGACTACGGAATGTAGGGAAGAAATATGTAACTTTTTTATGGAATAGGGGGCAAACGAGGGATGACTAAAGCATTTTCCTTGTATTTACAATCTTAATGCGAGTAAAGGAAGAAGAAAATCACTAAGATAATGACGTTTTCTGAAGTCGAAATGAATATTTAGTCGAGGGTCTACTACATTATTGAACGGTAAAACAAAGGAAATTGGCGTCCGGCTTGAGCTTTGATCGCTGAGTGAGTAAAACCCTTTGTCGATGTTTCATTAATAAAGTTTACCTAAATATGAATTATTAAATGTTCAAGGGAGCTAATTAGCTGGTATAGTTTGTGGTGAAAGTAGGTTTCAAGCCAAATTGGCAGCTTTGGGAATTGGGTGAGCATAAACTTTGTGTATTACATAAGGAACTTAGATAGAACTTAACTGGAAGTGTTAATGTAATTGACAGTGTGCATTAGGGTTTTATATTAATGATACTATAGTTATATTATGTCTTATAAATGCGATAGTAACTCTTCTGTCTGTTACGTTTTCATGGCTAAAATATCTTTATAATCTCATTTTCTCAAATATAACTTTATATATTTTATTTTTTAGTAGATGTTTAATTCTACATTTATTTTATGTATTTTTCTAAGGTTAATTGTTATCTTATATTTATTATTCATAGCTTCTCTTAATAAGACAAGTGCACCTGGCACGTCCTTTACTAAACCATCCAAAGGTAGAAAATGCTATTTGGCATTAAGTCCGCCTCATGCAAACTGTAATGCAGGTAGTGTTAATAAAGTAAAAAAAACAAGCGGGAGGAGCCGCGGGCAAAAGGTAGTAATATTATAATTATCTGATAATACCATATAACATTATGCTATATTAACCTATTTCACTCTGTTTTGATATTTTCAAATTTACGAAATAAGCATCAGCAAACTTGTAGCAAGGACACATCTAGAAAAAAAATGTTCTTGGATATGTGTTTATTTTTAAATGATTCCCGATTTTTTAACCGACTTCAAAAAAAGGAAAAAAAAGGAGGTTTCTCAATTCGACCGTATATATTTTTGTTTGATTTGTTCAAATACAAACAAGTAAGTTAATCTTAATTCGATATAAAAACCTTGTATGCAGAAGGTACAGTAAAGTATGTACTAGCTCTTGGCTATAATCAATCTAGCTCACATATTGTCTTCGAATAAAGTAATGTATAAAGTCGACCAGAACAATTTACCTCCTTAGGGGTGCAATTTCAAAAATTCCTTTCTTAGTGTTTACTTACATTATATAAATAAAAAATAAATAAATAAATATTTCGGACATCTATCACACAACGCCATATAGTCCCAAGCTAAACAGAGCTTGTGTTATGGGTACTAAACAACTGATACAAATACATATATACTTTTTTTTGTAAATACATACATATTATACATAGAAAACACCCAAACTCTGAAACAAATATTTGTAGATAATTAACCTACATGCAAAATTTTAGGATTCTAGGTTCAGCGGTTGGACTGTGCGTTGATCTCTGGGTATGTCAGTCAGTCAGTCACCTTCCTCTTGTATATATATATATATTTATTTTATATGTTTTTAATGTAATTATATTTTTTTCTCCTGAGCCAATGAAAGAACAAAATAAGTCAGCACAGTATTTATTATTCTAGTACATGACATTAATACATATTGTTACAATTACTAGGTTTCCTACAATTTGCGGAAGCGATTTTACTGATGAATCTGTAGTGGCAATGAGCTCACTGAGCAAAGCAAAGCACCCAGATGGATTGCAATTTCTGTAAGGCTAGTCCGATTTTTTTTTGTTTTACATTTATTTAATATTTGACCCTGCGAAAGTGACTCTTCTTTGCCTGATGGAAAGCATGAGCAGAACCCAAGAGTAGTAGTCACCATGCTCATTGTGAATGCAGACAATGCAATGATGCAGCATGATACCCCACACTTTGGCGGTCTTTTGAGATATTTCTTCATCATTGGGCCTCTGGTCCATACCTTAAAAAGAACAAAGTATTTACATTAAAATTACCATATTTAACCAATTACCATACCACAAAAAATACTTTCTTACGTTAACCAATACAGGAGGAACATTATAGAAACAAGGTTACGTACGCAGTCACTCCTTTATATCGTTTTAAATTTGTTCCTTGAGCCTTTAAAGCCACGTCTAGTCATGATTTATACCTGGCTGTATATTTCAGAGCTCGCAGCATTTTTTAATTGTACCCAATTAACTTTATTCCTGCCCTCGGCCCCAGAACCCAATTACATCACTTCGGTAGAAAAAAAAATTGAAGAAAAATAAAAACAATAAAAGATTTTACACGGTTCGTTGTAAGTGGCCAATTTATTAGATCAAAACGTAACGACATCTTTTATCTTAATTACTTTTCCTTTGGACCTTTTTCGTTACTTACTGACTTATTGTTTTTATTCTTTTCTCACTGAGATTAAACAAGGATTCGCCATTAAGTCGTATTATGACGCTCAGCTGCCACCTGTTTTTAAGATTTTCGTCTTTTATTTTTCTATATTTTCGAAGTTTATGAAGGTGTTCGGTGTTATGAATATTCCGAGAGAGTGTTTTTTATAGGTTAAATAAAGTTCGACTAACTTTTTTTTACACATAAGGCCCAAATGAGAAGACAGGTCTTGTTATGTCAAGTTAAAACTGGCGCCTATGAAAACTAGAAATAGAACTAGTGTCAAGGTTTAGAGTAAGAGTGTTCTCTTATCTTAAAGAAACACACAAGCTTCAATAAGCTTATATCAGTCCATTCTACCACTCTGAAGTGTCAGTGAGCTCTTCAGAACAATTTTTATGTTAATGGCGATAGAGGTGATGCAGAGGCTCAAGAAACTCGTTGGCTTCTGGACTGTAGATAACGCGGACTGGTCGCCGAGAGCCGAACCGAGAGCGTCAAGCAAATACTGCGTAGATTCACTGCAAATATGTGAATAGTATTCAATGAAGGAGTGCTCCTGGGTCTAATAAAAGACACAGATGTTAGATGATGCCTGGGCGTGAAGAGCCGTCTCTCCTTGTGCAGTTCATCTAGTTTCCACGAGGCCTTGGTGACGTTCTCAATGTACTCCTACCGGTGAAAATCCCGGCAAATATCCGATACCGAGCTTGTCCTGCAGTGACAGTTGAATGTTAACTCTTATTTGTTACTTAATCTAAAGCTTTCCTCGATAAAAAGGCTATCCAAAACTAAAAGTATTTTTCAATTTTGATATTGGCAGAGAGATTAAATTACGCGCTCGAAGGAGAATACTATCCAACTAAAGTCAATGCAAAATGTAATGTAAAATATTTGCTTAACTATTCGGACTCATAATTAACTACTGCGGTCGTTCCTTAATAATACAGATACAATTAAATACTATAGTGGTTATTGATTTATAATTAAAACTTAATTTTCATGTGAATTGAATTGAGTATGAACAACGACTATTTGAATTTATAGTGATATAGCTACCTAGATATATATTTATAGATTGTATTGTCTGTGTGATTCTGTTGTTGTAACATTCTGCATTGGCGCTCCGCTCCTGTATGATGATGATGATATATAGCCTATAGCCTTTAATGATAAATGGGCTATTTAACACTGAAATAATTTTTCAAATCGGACCAGCGGTTCCTATGATTAGCGCGTTCAAACAACCAAACAAACTCTTCAACTTCATGTATTGGTATAGAGTATAGATTACTTTCATCTACACTAGATAAAAGATACACACTACATTTCAGAAACATCACCATATGTCGGCAACCACAATATTCTAGACAGTAACTGAATAACATTTTTCTGATAGTAGCAGTTTTTTTTAGTTCGAACGTAGTATTTGGTCAACGTAGCATTGAGCTTGTGTAATTGCCTAGCGTCAGTACAGGCAGTGCCAATTATCCCAGACATCCAACGTCATCCACACAACAGCGGCACTTTCCAAAGGATTTCAATAGAGTTTTCGTTTATTTATTTTTGTGTGGATGTTTCTGTTTTCGGTAAACGTTTTTGTGTCTACGATCGAATTTCTGGATACCAGGAAATACGAAAGAAACCTTTATCTATAGTAATATTATAAATTCGAATGTAATTCTGTCTATTACGCCTTCAAGGTTAAGCCGCTGAACCGATTTGGATCTATTTCAGTATTATATATTATAGTTATATAGTTATTATATCAAATATTATTTATATTATCTTATCTTGTTGTTCGATACCAAATCGCCTAAGCTATCTTGAGCCCGTATAGTCTACTAGCCGACCCACGCAACCTCGTTTGCGTCTCCTATTGCCCGTAGCGTGATAATTTTCCCCCGTTATTGTAACGTTCTTCATTGTTGCTCCGCTCCTGTAGGTCTTGGCGTGATGATATATATGGGCTATCTAACACTGAAAGATTATTTTCAAATTGGACCTGAGATTAGCGTGTTCAAACAAATAACAAAAACAAACAAACAAACTCTTCAGCTTTATATAGTAGTATAGATTAACAAGGTTTCCTTCTTTTAGGAAGATCATCGCACTTGGTGGACGGACTAAACAGATAGATTGGCCTTTTTGTTGCGAAAACCGACATACTCGCGGGCGGAGCCGCGGGTAAAAGTTAGTACATAAGTAAATATCATAATTATTAACAGCATTTTATAGAAAGAAGGTTAGTATATTTAGTAAGTAAATATGTATTCAGTAAATTTGCTCAGTATATCTTATTGTGTACTTATTACAAATATAAGAAAACATTAGCAAAATTTATTGAGAAAGACTATTATCTCTCAATTATCGTGACAAGATCTATATCTTGTCACAATATTTGTGTTGTGTAGTTCAATGTCATTCAAGGACTCGTTATAATTTTTTTCAAGAAACAAAATTAATAATTCCATTAATATTCAACAGACGCATAAAATTACTTTGATATTAGATTGCTGTCTGTAATGCAAAAATATTCTACTTAATCTCCATCAAATATAAACGTTATCCCTCTAACCCTTTTATCTTGTTGTTTTTAAAGCTTCAGAAAATAAAAATATACAGTCAACATTAAAATCAGCGTTAAAGGATTTTATTAAACCTATATATTCTGTTACATTAAAAAAGCAACAAGTTAAAACAAAAGATGAACGCTATAATATTAGATGTTGTTCACGGCAAAGAACGCAAACGAACGACCAAATAGTAAATGACAACTGTAGATCATGATTTTAGAATAGTTAATTAAATTGCAGATTTAGGGCATGCAACTCTATAGCAATTCTGTCACCGGAATTTCTGGTTCTCCGGTAACCTTAGTTACTTAAAGAAACGCAACGGAATTAATGCGGTTTTTTTGTGAAGACTTAGTTAAGTCCGTAAAGGACCACAGTTTTAAGTACTTACTACCTCGCAATCATTAAGGGAAAGGTAACAGTTTTTATAGTCTATGTGTGTTTGTATGTTATATCGTTGCGCCTAAACTACTGCACAGATACCCGCTGCCGTAATTACCGTGGTTTTTGTTGAATTTAAATATTTTTCAATTTTTAAATTTTTGCTCCATGTAACCTTATTTTACTCCTAAGTTACTCCTTATAATATCAATTATATGCCAGTGAAATTAGAGTCTAAATAATTGGTCCAGTCGTTCGCGACATTAGTCAGTACAATAAAAACAAGCACACAGACAGAAAAATAAAATAAAAATGTTTTTATGTAAGTAGGTACCCATTTTAATATGAATTTAGTCAAAAGTTGTCAATTTGACATTAGAAACTTGAAACATTTTGAATGCATTAATAGTTATACGTGCAACCACAACTAGAATGAATTTGATATTTAATATCTTTATTTTAGGGACCTCATCACACATAGACATTTGATAGTATTGACTATTCATGCGTGCATAGCATTAGTCTTAGCTCCAAATTTAATCACTTCTTACTACCATTTTACATCAGAAGCTCACTCTTAAAATTTTTGCCAGCTGTCCATTGACATGCGAAAGAGAGATTACTAAAGTTATTGCGTACTGAGAGACCGATGGAAACTAGCATTTAGGATGTTCACGTTTTGTAGTTTACAGATCGTTTTACAAATACAGGGGTACAGTGTTTTGGAATAACGGCCATATTAACTGGAATTCCTTTCAGATTGGCCCCGGCGACGACCCTCATCAGATTGGACACTGTCATTACACATTATACAATTTCGGATAGTCTCATGTAGTGTACAACCGAGGAATTAAGTGGAAATCGAAAGCATATTGAGAATACACCTATTTTCATAAAAAAGATTTTATCCCATATAGTGTGAAAGCTTTTGATTGGTTATTTTAACTTATTTATGCCAAGTAAAAAGTAAAATTCTTTAATAAATTACAGTTACAATAAAGTAAACGAATGTTATCCCAAACGTATTATCATAACCTGTTAAAGATTTGATAATGTTAGTGCAATAAGAAAAGTACAATATATTCGTCCATTTCAATAGCACAGAGAGCCTTTTAAGGCTTTACTCGATTTACACACTGCACCGCGCTCCATTGCGTAGCGCGGGGAAGCAGGTCTTATCATTGAAAGCAAGTATCTTAACTGAAATAGAAAACACCACCTAAGAAACACACTAACAACATGTAGATGGACGTACATTTGAATCTACGTCCCGACTCGGAATGCGGTGCAGTATGATATTCACCTTATTATATAAATCATTCAAATGACGACAATGGTGGTGATTTTTTTGTTGTCATCACTAATTTCATCTGTTTACAGTCCATTTTTTAATGTCTCATATGTCAGTTTTTACTATATTTAGTTCAGTACCGTCTAAAATTTGATCAGAGGTACATGCTTGCTTTTTGAGTGTGAGTTTAGAGTTTAGTAAAAACTAAACTCTAAATGTAACAATCACAATAAATAATTACTTAAGTAATTTAGTTGACATGAATTAAGACATTTAGACAACGTCTAAGTTTAGTGCGACATGACAAGTTTTACATCACACGTTACACGTTTTAAACGTTCAAGACAAGAATAGCAAAAGGAAAATATGGTCTTAGTTGAGTAATTTAACTAGTTTCGGTTATCCTAAAGTAAGTTTTGCTTTTTCAAGTAATAAACAAGCCTGTGTTTCTAATTAATGTGTATTTGGTACAAAACTAAACACAGTGTTAGGTAATATGTGAAATAAAATCCAAAAATGGACTGTAAGCAGATGAAATTAGAGTATTTAATCCATAACAAATTTTAGTAAACTTTAGTGATGACAACAAGAGAATCATCACCATTAGTAGGGTTAAGTGACATTGGATTTTATTATTATAGATGGAGACTGACTAACAAAGTTAAAGTCAGGTTCTCAAATTAGACATCTACATGACGCGTTTGGTTGAAAATAAGAAGGTTTTTGTCACAGAACAGAGTGTAGTTTTGTGATGAAATATCCTCTTTTTTCTCTATCTATTTCTTTATATATCCCGTGGGTGTAGTAGGGATAGGATAGTATAGGATGTAGTAGTACCGAGAGGATAAACCATGCACAAATAGCCATCTTACTCCTAAAAGCGATCTCTTCCAGGCAACCTTAAAACAAAACTTATTCTTTGAAGCTGTAGTGTAATTTCAAGCAAGTCAATTCACGTAATATGATGATGCATAGCTCTATGCCACTTTAAATGTAAGCAAAGTTAAATTTGTTTGTAAGTAATATACTTCAAATCTTATCATTCAAATTTTGTCTAGTATAAAGGCTGCCCTATTAGTATGCTGAGAGCATTTATTTTAAGACTTAAGTAACTAACTGGAATTTTAAGTGGATTGATTACTGAATTTTGAATAATGTCTAGAACAGCGCCTTTTCTCAGCATACGTTCAGAAATTTAAATGAACTTGTAGATGACTAGCTACAAATTTTCGAGTCTTACGCTTATTTTGTGTGTGTAGGTAACCTTTCAAAACTAGTATAGGATTAACTATGCTAATATAAATATATATGTGATGACGTCATCAATTCATATTAATGGCTTTTAACATTTCAATGCTGGATTTAGGTCTCTTCTTAGAAGAGAGGATTTTCCTACTATACCACGCTGGCTAGGCAGGTTCTGATAGAATTTGTCTCGAATTTCTGAATTCTAATACTTACATAATGAATTAATATTACGAGCATAAACAGTAGGTCGTGGAATATTTCATTTTGTTCAATTAACACTTTAATTTTATTCAATTTACAGTAACTACGGCTTAACCCGTGGTAATAATCCTTCAAAACAATGCACAAAAGTACGTAACGTCATCTTTTGATAGTGTGAACAGTTTTGCTCTTGCCAGTACATATCAACTTAAACTACGCTATTAAGAGAGACACCGCAGTAATACCTAACAATGGCTCACATTAGAACCTTACTCAATAAACCTTCGTGCATCACTTGATTTCCCCGAAGGCCCAAGAGATCTATCCAAATCTTACCCTTCTCTTGCAATACACGATTTAGATAACAGATTGCTTTTGAAATTACGATTAAGGGAACCAATAATTTATTCGGCGAAGTTTGAGATCTCCAATCAGTACTAATGGGGACTATTGCCTACATGTTAGAAGGTATTGTAATGTGAAGATGGGAGTGACAATTTAATTTTCTGTAACGGGACAGAATTTAGAGTATCTATACTAATCTATACTAATATATATAAAGCTGAAGAGTTTGTTTGTTTGTTTGTTTGTTTGAACACGCTAATCTCAGGAACCGCTGGTCCGATTTGAAAAATTATTTCAGTGTTAGATAGCCCATTTATCGAGGAAGGCGATAGACTATATATCATCACGCTAGGACCAATAGGAGCGGAGCACCAATGGAGAATGTTTCAAAAACGGGGGAAAATTTTCACACTACGGGCATTGAGAGACGCAAACGAGGTTGTGTGGGTCGGCTAGTGATTAACATTTTGATAAACTTGCTTTCAAATTGTTAATCTCATAAAATTCACATCAAGTGTCAATTAAATAAATCTATTCAGAATAAAACCTTCATATGAGAGATTTTAATTCACTCAAGATATCCCACCAAAAACATTTTCATGAAAAATGTTGCCAAGACGACATGAAAAAGATATCAGATATCATGTAGAGCCTAAAGTATTAGAACTGTGCAATTGAAACTCTATATGTTTAATAAGTCTATTATTCACATCATATCCTGGTAATTTAAAAGATCTGGTATAACGGAAATAAAAGTTATAAGTTCAAGAAAACAACGAAACACTTCGAGAAGTGGTAGGTAGTGCCCTTGCGCCCCGCTTGGTTCGTCTTGGCGGAAGCACAACCGTTCCCCCAGATAAATAGGTATTTGGTTTTGCTCCCTACTGTATTTCTACTAGAGAGGAAGGATTATAGTTCCTTCCTTATAATTCCTCCCAAAGAAAACGTAAGCAAAGAAATAATTTCTACTACTAAGAGTAAAAAAGTCAAAGTGCTATTAATGTTAAATACAAAGAAAAATAAAATAAGTGTCCAGTTCCATTCTCATTTCAGTACAGATCACTAGAGTTCACGGTTGCGGTAAACACTCAGTTATTTCAGAAATCAAAAGATGGAAACAAATAAAAACCGACTTCAAATTCAATTTTGCGATTTCGAAATACTCGTACATTTTCAGAAAGGATGATTAAAACGCGAACACGCGTGCCTACAACAGCTCTTTTACACAAACATATTTTTCTTTTTAATTATCTCCAACTTGTGTGCCACCCAGTTATTAACTACCGGTGTTATTAACAAACAATGGTAGTATTATTCAAAAGCGCGCCAGATACCCACAAAAGCATGTCACGGGCATTCTACAAAAAACCTTCTTCGTCATAATTAATCTCTATTGTCATTAAGTTAAACATCATTTTCGTTTGACTAATGTTTCCGATTTACTCGTCAAAGGGAACACTCAGGAAAACAATAAAAATCGCCCAAGGATCATTTCTTTCCCCAAATATCCAATTTATTTATGTGTTTTATGAGTGTCGAAATGTGAATTGAAGACTCTCGAATTCGATTCCTAGAGGCAACACAGTAGTTTATTATAATAAAACATCGTCCAAATGTTTTTACTATAACTTTTTATGATAGATAAAACCCGGATATCTATAATAGCGCTATTTCGTATAAGCCACTACTTTGGTTACGATTTTTCGTATGTATTCCAAGCGTTTCCAGTTTCTCTACTGGATCTAATTATATAGGCTTTCGGTAAAATGTTATTACTTACGATGATTTGCTATTTTAATATGTTTTTATTAGATTTAGTTGTCGAATCAAATTAACAAAGTAATTACGTAAAGAAATCTTAGCTGTCAATTTTTTACTTTGTTTTACTGCCATGTCGTGATTTCATTTTGTATGTCTAGTTAAATATTAAATTATAGTATAATACTTTCGCACATCTCACATACAGCCTCCTGATCCCAAAGTATAAAGAGCCTATACTATCATTATTAATGCTCATTTGTCCTAGGTGTGAATTGAACCTAAAACCTATGGCTTAGTAGGCAATTAGGGTCACTAATCACTATTCTAATATAAAGCGAGTCAAATACAATACTGTCGTTGAAAACTTGTAGCTAGCCTAACTATAAAGGTTGATAGTTTCTTCTTTAATGATACAGCTAAAGAACACGGCTCATCTCCCTTACCCAAATGTTTCTAGAAAACTAACAAATGTATGAGAATGACGTCATCTCAACGTTAAGGCAAACCCGAACATTAGCCCCTAATACAAGAGAAGAATATATAGGATAGAGATTGTAGGATCTCTTTACAATCTCTTGCACTTGGATAAGGGTCTGGACACGTTATAGTAAGAGATTACTTCCACTCATGAACATCTGAACTCAACAGACATAAGTGCATTGGGGGACTTTTAGTATTTAGTTCATAACCAGTTGACCGCTAGACTTTATACATTAGACTAGACTCACTCATAGGTTAGACTCACTGTTTAAATACTTAGTAGTCTGTTTAAGTGTAGTAGTAATAATTATTACAAACTGTTATAAATGTTCCTGATTTTAAAAATCAGTATGAGTAATACTGATTTTCAGAAGTTTTATTCTTTATTCAAAAGTGAAGTGCGGTTGAAGCATTAAGACGTTGTTGGCGTCTCAACAAATTTTTGATTGACGCTTCAATGCCTCTTTGGCGGTCAAATGGTAAATTATATCAGAGAAGAGAAGGGTTAGTTCCATAAACTACGTTTTACTATAGTGCATCTAAAGGTTGTCCGTAACAAATCGCAGTCTGCGAAAAGACTGCCCATTGTGCTACAGTTTCGTTCGTATTATACATACCCTGTTCAAGCTTTGCTAGAAATGGGATCTATTTATTACTCTAGTATAAAACAAGTTAAGATGATTTCTATACTTACTATCTAGAACACTTTTCTTTAGCATAGAGTACATTTTACTATAACATATGAGTTATGACACAATCTCAGTCGACAATGAAATTGGTTTCTTATTTCAACAGTAGTCCAAATTAATAAATAATAAATGTACGGTATATACGTTACACAGAGAAGAAATTAATCATTTATCTGATTGTCTGTCACTGAAATCTGAATAAATAAGTGAAAGGAAGAAAAATTGAATGATGACTCTTTTATACAATTCATAACTAATCAAAGTTATCACGAATATTTTTATACATGTCGAGATTGTTGTTCTGTTTGCATACCGCGGCTTGACCTGAATAATGTGAAATTAAAAAGTCGTTTTTCAAATTTCATTTATTTAATTCTTAGTATGACACTAATTTATCTGAAACTCATACAGGGACACGAATGTCAACCTGTCAACGTCACACACACAAATAAACACACAAAATTCTTGATTTCAAGGTTCATTTCATGATATAGATACAATGTATTTTTTCAATGAAAATTGAATGAAGTTTGACAACAGATAACATCCATCTACGGCCTATATTAACTAAATATCTGAGTCTCGTAGGACTAACACTAAAGTTTATTGGTTTGTTGAAACGACGAATGGTTAAAACTGATATTAAAAGCTATGTTAGAACTTTATATTGCCCGTAGCGTGAAAATTTCCCCCGTTTTTGAAACATTCTTCGTTGTTGCTCCGCTCCTATTAGCAGTAGCGTGATGATATGTACCCTATAGCCTTCCTCGATAAATGGACTATCCAACACCGAAAGAGTTTTTCAAATCGGACCAGCGGTTCCTGAGATTAGCGTGTTCAAACAAACAATCAAACAAACAAACAAACAAACAAACAAACAAATAAACAAACAAACAAACAAACAAACTCTTCAGCTTTATATATTAGTATAGATTATTTAAATCTAATTGTAGTCTACGTATTGCGACAGCGGAAAGTCTTTCAAAAGAAACAATTTTAATTTAAGCCATCCATTGAAGCAAATGAAGTACTAATACATTTTTCAAGAGTTTTTGAATTAATTTATTTACAAAAAACATTGCCCTAATTGTAAAAGAAAAGACGTGCCACAGCAGATCTTATCAATTAATCACTTTTCAATGGCATTCATTGTTATCTACGTCTAGACAAAAAGTAACAAATAGAAACGTTTTTAAACTAAAATTCTTTTAAATAAACGTATAAACCATGTTTGGTTTTCTTTGAAAGTGTCTTTTTTACCCGACTCCATCATTAGGAGGTATTTTGTTTATACATGATTACGGCGAACCCAAACGGAGGTTTCATAGTATATGCAGTTTATGTATGTTTCTAAGTTCTATCGTAGTGTCTAAACTACTTAATTAGGTTATAGTTTTTTTAACATTTTATTAATCGAGTGTGTATACACAAACATATATTATTACTTTGGCACGCTCTGTAGTCTAGATTGCCTGCTAAATTTTGACTGGAGATGTAACGTTAGGTTCTTTCATAATTGTGAGAATAATGATGGACGTAATTTACTTCCACATACGGCTCATCATATTTGAAAATTGTAAAATTCAAGATCGCTTATTAGTAAATTCAAATTCTAACCGAGTGTTTTTAAATACTTGTAATACTTGCCTGTACTGTAATATTATTTTTATTACTTTATATAAGTAAAACTTGCTTTCATATTCATATGTATATTATACAAGATGAAATTGTTATCACAACGTAAAACAAAACTAGAAAGCATTTCAATCAATTTCGTAAACCATCAAAATCAAGGCACAGTGTAGTGTGACGTGTAGGTGAGGTTGAAAGTTAAACAATGCGACACTGGGACAAAGCGAGTGTAGTGGGCCCTCGAGTTTCGAGACCGCCTTTTGTTCTATGACCCTGCTAGTGATGTTTCTTTTAGGGGCGGTAAGAGTTATGGAAGAGAACGGAAGCGTTTCACAAATCAAAGGTTTTGTAAGGAGTAAGGAGTCACCACTGTTGAATAGATTGGATTAGCACAGGGACGGGTATTGTAGGAAAGGCTCCCTACAATAACCGGACTGGGAGCCTGAGGCCTGGGAGAGGCCTATGTCCTGCAGTTGACGTCTTTCACCTATGATAATGATCGAAATGACTATAGTTATTCTTTCAGGGTAGTGTAGAAAAGAGCAGATAAGGACCCTTACCTTGTAACTACCGCTGCATATGAAGACCCGCAACTCTAGACATGTGACTATGACAAAATCGTTACCACTCTCTGAGTCTCAAATCCCGGTTTCACCGGGAAAATGTTCGGGAGGGGAGGCTGTTCTAACATCACTTTTTCAGTGAAAATCAACGGAAAAGCTAACACCAATTTTCTATGAGCTTATCACTCCGCTAGATTCTTCTCTTTTCTGTCCAAACGATGGTTTTTAGTTGAAATGTTTTATTAGTTCCACCTATATATATTTTTGATTATGGGCATGCTTTTTAGTTTCGTAAAACTATGTTTCTCTTAAAAGATAACTTCCACATATATAAATACGGACACAAAGAACACCCAGGTTCAGAATAGACATTTGTGAATTACTAAAAGTGTTGTCTGTCTTTGGTGTGGTGACTGCTTAAATCACTACGCCGGTTCACTATTTTGTTTCTCCTTAAGCTCTTAATATTTAAATATAAGTACCTATTAAATTCCCTTCACTATAGATTTGTTGATATTAATCATAGCAGCCACCTTGCCTATTAGTGTGACTAGACAGCTATTTACTTACACCACAGACAAGTGTTCATTAATATTAAAATGATTTATTGATTGTTTAACGATCAAGGCCATCACGTGTTACACCTTTTGTTAAAAACATTAATTCCTAACCAGCCTATTTAGTTCTTATATTATCTGTTAAAGATTTATTTATTTCAGGCTACTTAAAACAAAAAACAAAAGCATCTTAAAAAGATCTGAGTATTTTTAAAGTTGTTTTAAAGTAATAAAAGATAACAAATATTGAAGTTATCCTTTATTAAAATTATTTTATTGAAGTTATTTTATAAGATCTAAATTTTTATTTAAAGTTTTATTTAACTTATTTTAAAATGTTGACAAACTTATAAAATTTACAAAGTGAGTAATACATTGAACTGGTTTTAAGTAGTTCTTTTGTTGAATTTACTAGTTCTAAGGATAAAGACTGAAAAGGCGGCTAATAATTATGACTGTAAGTTGCAGGTGCCTAAAAGCGGCGATCATCATTTACCAAGAGGTGGCACATCTGTCTCTGTCCGTGTATTAGCGCATTAGGAATACGAGGGGTCGACACTCCTAATTCATCCCGTGGGTCTCGTAAGAAGAAGAGAGAAGGAAAAATTTATATAACGTGGCTAGCGTGGTAAAAACGGTTGCCTGTAAGAGATTGCCTTCGGGCGATAAGGCCGCCAATTGTACTTCTCTAATGTTAAGCTTACCTTGTAATGCATCTGGTGTACAATAAAGCGATATATTATTATTATTAAAGAAGACTAAAACCTCCTTTTAAAGAGACCTCTCTTCTGTGACCAACAGTAAACTGTTAGAGGCCGATGATGTGATATGTGTTTGTGATGAACCCTAACGAGCAGATGGGTCACCTTTACCTGTACAAAAAAGAAGATATCTATACTTCTCCATCTACATCATCATGAAAGTATATTATTATATAATATAGAAGTATTTCAATAGGGCGTCATAGCGTGGGTCACCATGCTGCATTATTGCATCTATACTAATATATAAAGCTGAAGAGTTTGTTTGTTTGTTTGTTTGAACACGCTAATCTCAGGAACCGCTGGTCCGATTTGAAAAATTCTTTCAGTGTTGGATTTTACATTTATCGAGGAAGGCTATAGGCTATATATCATCACGCTCGGACTAATAGGAGCGGAGCAGCAATGAAAAACGTTTAGAAAACGGGGGAAAATTATCACGCTACGGGCAATAGGAGCCGCAAACGAGGTTGCGTGGGTCGGCTAGTTATCTATATTCGCAATGAGTATAGTGACCAGTACACCTGGATTCTGCTTATGTTTTCGATCAGACAGAGTTGAGTCATTTTGCCATACTCATAAAAATGACTATTTATTTAATCGCTGGTATGGCCATAAAACGTCATACTTCTATGAGTTAAACCAAATACGTTCCCTCAGACAGGAAGCAGTGTCTCTTTAAAACAACCGCAGAAGATCACTTTTGTACTATGACGTGCTCAGACAACACTTTTACATGTAGATATTGTACACTCCATGTCTATAACATAATCATGGCTCGTTTAAGTATTAGTTGTGCATGTTATAACGATGAAATGTGAATTGTGTTGAAATTTACAAATTCCTTCGGGGCCAGGCGATAGGACTGGGTTCAGATGAACTTGTATGCTTCCTCATTAGTGACCTTGACTGCTATACCAGAGGTCGTAATAATAGTATGTTTAATTCCCAGTCATGGCATATAATATGATGAGCGTGTATTACTCGATTAAGGGGTTCACGCGTGGCAGTATAATCGTTAAGTAACAATTAATTGATAACTTCGACCTGATGTTGCGTAATGTATGTTTTAAAATTTTTAATTTTAAAGTTATCATAATTGTTATATGCTTAAGTTTAAATTGTTGACTATTTCACTATACTCTTGACAGATATCAGAATTTCTTTATATCAAAGTGTATTTGATTTTTTAACTAAACACACAAATTGAGCTAAGTAATTAGTTCATTGGTGAAGCTACTTCATCATTTATATGCTAATGCGTACGATTTACGTGCAAATACAAGATACAACTACAGGAAATTGCGTTAAGAGACGTAGTTGAGTTCATCATTTGCCTATCTTTGTTCTAATTTAATTTGGGCTCGGTGCAATATGGTTATCTAATACCTTCAAGCCAACAATATAATCTGAATCTGTACAAAACGGCTGTAACGATTTTCATAAAATTTAGTAGGCAGCGGGTCTATGAATACACATTGTACTCTGTGGCAGCGGGTTACGGGGCGATAAATCAATCTTGATAAGATTCATTTTTACAAAAAATACCAGAAAAAAATATACAGTTCGGCCATCTAGGTACTTTATTATCTATACTAATATATAAAGCTGAAGAGTTTGTTTGTTTGTTTGTTTGTTTGAACACGCTAATCTCAGGAACTACTGGTCCGATTTGAAAAATTCTTCCAATGTTAGATAGCCCATTTATCGAGGAATGCTATAGGATATATATCATCACGCTACTACTAATAGGAGAGGAGCACCAATGAAAAATGTTTCAAAAACGGGGGAAATTTCACGCTACGGGCAATATAAGGCGCAAACGAGGTTGCGTGGGTCAGCTAGTATTCCATAAAATGACGTAGAAAAGTCATGTATGCACTCGAGACTTCAATGTTAAAGTTGGAAATAGCATTACTACGATAAACTTTGTTTAATATACTATTCGTCTAAGCCGTGAAAGCGTAACAGACAGATTTACTTTCGAATTTATAATATCACTAGCCGACCCACGCAACCTCGTTTGCGTCTCATAGTGATAATTTTCCCCCGTTTTTGTAACATTTTTCATTGTTGCTCCGCTCCTGTAGGTCTTAGCGTGATGATATATACCCTATAGCCTTCCTCGATAAATGGGCTATCCAACACTGAAAGAATTTTTCAAATCGGACTCGCTGTTCCTGAGATCAGCGTGTTCAAACAAACAAACAAACAAACTCTTCAGCTTTATATATTAGTATAGATTAACTTTCGCCGGCGCTTTCGCTCACTCTTAATAACAAGTATCCTATGTTACTGCTTATACCTCCAGGAATATGTGCACAAATTTTCATGATGATCTGTTAAGTAATTTCGCGTGAAAGCGTAACAAAGAAACCTACATTCACATCCTACTAATATTATAAATGCGAAAGTTTGTAAGAATGGATGGATGTTTGGATGGATGTTTGTTACTCTTTCACGCAAAAACTACTGAATGGATTTGGATGAAACTTTACAATAATATAGCTTATACATCAGAATAAGACATAGGCTACTATTTGCCGCGATAACCGATATATACGCGGGCGGAGCCGCGGGCAACAACTAGTTTATAATATAAGAATGATGATATAGATTTTTTAAACTGTAAAGCTTGTACCTTAAATTTGTTCACGGTGGTTTAAAAAAAAACAAGAAGCTATAAACCAAAGTTATTACAACCAGTTCGTGGGTGGAGGGATGATTTTTAAATGTCGTGACGACTCTAAGTTAGAAACTACTTTTTATGTGATTCTTTATCAAGAAAGTTTTATGGTAAAGTATTTAGATAGTAATGTTATCCTCGAATATGTTTAAGTGTGGTCCACATCGAATTACAGCGATTAAGTGGCAGTTTTAGCTTCAATAAAACTTTGTCTCAAGTTTTATTGTTTATTAGATTTCCTACTCTAGTGTCCAAGATTCTATGAATTGGAGTAGATCACTGTGTTGCTGTGGTATATAATATGGTGCTATAATATATTTTTTCTATCTGCTTAAAGAGCGACTTTATGGAAAAATTTTAACGGATCAGCAGATGTACCAAAACTGCTTACCACAATGGTGTGTTCACAGTATTTCTACGTAAGCAAAATCTATTGCACATTCCTGAAGTTAGAATCGAGTACAGCCAATATTTCTATAGAATATATATATACGCATGTCGAGAAGTTGATATGGATATATTTTTCACCAGTTTTTCACAATTAAAAAAAATATTGTGTAACTACTACTTTCGCGAATAGCCGGATAATCACGCACTCGACCTGCTGACTACCTTGGGATGGTTGTTTCTTTCTTTTAATATTGTCATTTTGATATTTGTATGCATGTTTATTGTCTTCTAAGGACAATATACATGCATACAAATATTACATAGAAACGTACAATAGCACTTTAACAACGCGTGACTACGGCTTTTGAAACTGGTTTCACAATTTTTCAGCGTAATTTTTTGTCGTAGTTGGGTTTTAGTTTTTTATTTTACTTTAAGGCTATTCTGAACATACCAAAATTAATTATTATTTCATTACAATTAAAATATAACCACATATTTTTTTTTTTATCATGTCATTCACAACTTATAAATGAACAAACGAAGTGAAATTATGTACTATACTCATGGGCGTACCCAGGTTCTGGGCCAGGGGGGGGGGCAGATCAGACTTTTTATCAGCACCTAGTAGAATAAATAAAGATAAAATAGGTAGTTTTTTGGAATCGTTTACTATTACACTATCTATTTAAAAAGTAAGTTGCGAGGTTCTTCAGCAAAATGATTTATGACGTCTTCCGTGAAAAAGTCGTCCATATCGTTTACAAATTTTCTATATACACTGAGCATACAAAGTCCGTTTAACCTGTCTTCGATCGTAGTCGATCTCAGCCATGTTTTAACACGTCTGAGTGTGCTGAATGATCTTTAGATCATAAGTCTGGAATATGGCATAGCCAGTAAAATTTTAATTATTTTTTAAATTTTATTTAAGTAAAGTCTCTTTTCCCCTCAGTGGCAAATCATGTGTTCCACAAAAATTATTGTATTATTATAGCTTGTAAAATATTTCTGTTTTCCTAATTTCTTTATTATCCTAATTAATTTTCTCGTGGCCTGCTCGCATGGTAACTTGAATATTAGATTTATTTATGCTGCCAAAACAATTGGCAGACGCACACGACTCTTTGTGCCATTGACTATCTGCATGTGATTTGCAGTAAGTATGTATATCTTTGTATTTAATAAATAGTCGAACAATTAGTGACCCCTGTACACCACGTACAACTCTCGCCAGAAATAAAACACAAAACAAATAAAAGGCACCTTTCAAACTCTTTGAGTATGCAAAACAAAGTTTGTACATTTCATACAAAGAGTGGTTAAATTTTCGTTTTAAATGAGTAGTAGCATCACCAGCATAATCATAAGTTTCTGGAGGTACCCAGCATCGCTTTAACATTGCCATTCGCTTCTCGGTAATCAATGCAAAATATCGTCCAACCCATCGACCGATATCGTTTTCATGAAAATCATCTCCATCATCCAGAATGGAAACTACCTCGTTAAGAATATTAGAAAAATGGACGGTTTCCAATTCTAATTCTTCTTTCGGTTTTAAAAATGACTCACACAAGTTTTTATTAGCAGAATAAGATTGTTTAACCCACGGTTACGTTGTACCTATTACAACAACAACCGCGGGTTAAGTCACGGGGCAAAAATAGTCTAAAAAAATATCCTAAGTTCGCTCGCTCGTACTCTCCCATCTTTCTTCGTGTTATTTGCGCGCGGCACACGTTGTGGCTCGGTTAGATTCGGTAATGTCCTTGGCTTGGCCCGTATTGGTGCAGAGCCGAGTTGCAGTCGAGGACACCCGAGCGCGGTATTTTTGCTAGCGAGTTGATATAAAGTGCGTACCGCATGATTATTTATTTTAAAGTTGTGTATTGTATTGCCACCGGCAAAAACTTATTTTTATTTTTATCGATAAGTAGATAGTTAACAGGGATGTAAATAAATTCTAGGGGGGGGCAGCTGCCCTCCCCTGCCCTACCCTGGGTACGCCCATGACTATACTATAAGTCATCATAGTAGTACGGAAACCAAATATCATACCTACTTGTTTAGTAAGTAATAGATAAGTACACACACAAATCTATTACGATATAATCTGAATGTATTCAAAACTAGCTGAACCCCGCGGTGTTACCCGCGGTTATTGTTGTACCGCGAGTAACGCCGCGTGACAAAATTAGTCTAAAAAAAGTAACTTAAGTTACTTCCTGGATTATCAGCTACCTGCCAGTGAAAATCCCGTCAAAATACGTCCAGCCGTTCCAGAGATTACCCGGAACAAACAGACAGTCAGACATAATTTTTTTTAACTACAGTTTTGGTATATGTACCGTGTATACATACATATGCATTTAGTAAAGAGCGGTTATTTTAATATTACAAACAGACACTCCAATTTTATTTATTTGTATAGATTAAGAAAGCCGTCTGAAAGAGATAGAAGAAGAGATATTTTAGTAAAATTCACAACAAAATAAAGTTCCCGAAACTCTTTTCAAAAATGGAAATATAACCTGATTAGTTAAATTATAGAATCGTTATTTAAAGTACTTCAGTGAACTCATTAGACAAAGTTTAATTGGCAGAAATACAATTTATTCCGTTTTGGACGATTCCGTAACGATTTCGACAATCCATTTTTATTTCGATTTGGGTCAATATTCTTATTCTGTTGTTTCAAAAATACCTACGTAGTTTTTAAGAACACAAACGACTGACGTAAGAATTCTTGAAACTTTACTGTAAATCAAACATAAAACTTTTAAAACCTTCGCAACTAATTCTGACCAAAAAACAACTAATAACTTACGTATTTAATTTACTAAGAATGTATTCATATTTATGCTGTATGTATTTTGGTATCTGGAAAACTTTATGGTACTTTAGAGGCTTTTGCTTGATATTTTAGATTCTAAGTAGCTGGAGGTTTCCACATTTTATATTATACTAGCTGAACCCCGCGGTGTTACCCGCGGTTATTGTTGTACCGCGAGTAACGCCGTGGGGCAAAGTTAGTCTAAAAAAAGTAGCCTAAGTTACTCCCCGGATCATCAGCACCCTGCCATTGAAAGTCCCGTCAAAATCCGTCCAGCCGTTCCAGAGATTACCCGGATTAAACAGACAGACAGACAGACAGACAAAAAAAATTTAACTACATTTTTGGTATATGTACCGTACCGTACCGTAGATATGCATTTAGTAAAGAGCGGTTATTTTAATATTACAAACAGACACTCCAATTTTATTTATTTGTATAGATGAAGAAAGCCGTCTGAAAGAGATAGAAGAAGAGATATTTTAGTAAAATTCACAACAAAATAAAGTTCCCGAAACTCTTTTCAAAAATGGAAATATAACCTGATTAGTTAAATTATAGAATCGTTATTTAAAGTACTTCAGTGAACTCATTAGACAAAGTTTAATTGGCAGAAATATAATTTATTCCGTTTTGGACGATTCCGTAACGATTTCGACAATCCATTTTTATTTCGATTTGGGTCAATATTCTTATTCTGTTGTTTCAAAAATACCTACGAAGTTCTTAAGAACACAAACGACTGACGTAAGAATTCTTGAAACTTCACTGTAAATCAAACATAAAAGTTTTAAAACCTTCGCAACTAATTCTGACCAAAAAACAACTAATAACTTACGTATTTAATTTACTAAGAATGTATTCATATTTATGCTGCATGTATTTTGGAATCTGGAAAACTTTATGGTACTTTAGAGGGTTTGCTTGATATTTTAGATTCTAAGTAGCTGGTTTCCACATTTTATATTATACTAGCTGAACCCCGCGGTGTTACCCGCGGTTATTGTTGTACCGCGAGTAACGTCGCGGGGCAAAGTTAGTCTAAAAAAAGTAGCTTAAGTTACTCCCCGGATCATCAGCTACCTGGCAGTGAAAGTCCCGTCGAAATCCGTACAGCCGTTCCAGAGATTACCCGGAACAAACAGACAGACAGACAGACAAAAAAAATTTTAACTACATTTTTGGTATATGTACCGTGTATACATACATATGCATTTAGTAAGAAGCGGTTATTTTAATATTACAAACAGACACTCGAATTTTATTTAGTTGTATAGATGTATAGATTATACTACTTTTATTCGCAGTTTTGCTCAATTGTATTGTATATCGGTCAATACGGTAACCAGTAGCAAATGTCCTTCCTCAAGAATTAAAGTAGCTCTACGCCAAATTTAATTAAAATCGGTGCAGCGGCTATGTTGTGAAAGTGTAATAAATATACATACAGAATTTTTAGTATTAAAAGATAGACAGACAGACAGAAAGGTTTTTAAGCTCTCACGCACACGCGCCAGTGAATCATAAAAAAAGCGGCCAAGTACGAGTCGGACTCACCCATGAAGGGTTCCGCAGGAGCAAATAACATAGTATAATTTTTATTTTATTTTTATATTTGTGTTGATTTAATAAAAGGTAAATTGCAGTTAACGATTTATGACAGATTAAAAAAAAGTACTTACTAGATCTCGTTCATTAATTTTCGGTGGAAGTTTGCAATGTAATGTATATCATATATGTTTAGTTTTATCATTATCTTATTTTAGAAGTTACAGGGGAGGACATACATTTTACAGCTTTGGAAGTGTCTCTTGTGCAAACTATTCAGTGAAAAATGATATTAGAAACCGTCATATTATTTTGGAAGACCTATCCATAGATACATACGCAGGGGTTGGATGAAAAAATAAAATTTGAGTTTCAATTTAAAGTGTGGGGACCCCCAAAATTTATTGCATTTTTTTGTATGAAAATCTTAATGCGGTTCACAGAATACATCTACTTACCAAGTTTCAACATTATAGTTCTTGTAGTTTCGGAAAAAAGTGCTGTGACATACGGACGGACAGACAAACATGACGAATCTATAAGGGTTCCGTTTTTTGCCTTTGGCACAGAACCATAAAAAGAGTAAAAAGGTAATGCCAGAAGGTGAATTCATTTTTTTTTTATTTATAATTTCAAGATTGATAATAAGAATAATATACTGTTCAACAAATCACTTAGAACACGTTTCTCATTTGTCGGTTACGATTCAACTGAACGAACATTCTGAATGTCCGTTAACGATGTCTTCGTACAATATGCCGTGACGATGTCACGTTCAACTTTGGTCCGGAAGTACAAAATGGGTCCAACAATATAACTAGAAAGATTAAGAAGTAAAGCATTCTAAATTATAGTAATATCGATTATTTTAGGGTGCTCAGATTTAAGGCCAAGTGTTGTAAATTGTTGCGTAATTGTAACTGTGTAAGTGACTGCAGACGCTTACAGACCTGCAAATCAAAAATAATAAGAGCATTGCCATTCATCGAGTCGAACTCCTCACTGATACTTGGTAGAGGGAGGGGGAAGGCAATACAAGGACTATATGAATGGGCACGAAATAAATCATTAACACCGGTTTTCAGTGCGGCAAATAATAGCTTATAATAATTGTGCCACATTGGTTCTGTGTACTGAAATATAGTTCTCCCACGATGAAGTAATAGTTAGGTATTGAGGCCTGATTGTCTAGAGAGCTATTGTTTCTCACTTCCAAATCCGATAAAAGCTTTTCTCTTTCATTACCTACACATCACATCAGCAGCCTTTAATAGTCCACAGTCAGATGTAGGCCTCTCCTTGAAAATAAGGGTATGGCTTACTATTTGACCAATAGTTGAATAGTTTAACCAGACGGGTTGAAAAAGGGTTTATTTCTAGTTTTCCTTCTTTTTGCAATGACGTCGTCCTGCGTAGCGTGTTCCTTTAGTGATTCTTACGATATTCATGGGATGACATCTATCACATTCATCGGCTTTACTAAGGAGGGAAGTGGACTTTTTATATTCACAATTCCTGCAGTTTTCTTATGATTAATTTCGTTGCGGGTTCCAAGATAATTTATTTTTCCTGGGACTTCTCGAGTGTCATAACTCGGTGTGCTTGTGGGTCACTGCTGTTGATCCTGGTGTACAGGAGTTACACTGGTGGGCATTTGGGCGGGATTAGTCCATCTATTGAATGAATAGGAGTGGTGGAGTCACCACACCAATGCCTACGGAATTATGAATTGCTACCCACGATGCCTATGAAATAAATTAACAAATTTTCCTGTCTTTATTGGCTAAAAAGGTGGTAAACGGCAAAAGTCTCTCCCGTGTTATACATAGTGAATGTGTTGAAAGTAATTACACACTATATTTGAGTGAATGTTACGACCTCACACGCAATCCATTAGGTTCTGTAGAAGAGATCTAGAGTTTACATACACCTAATCATGTTTATTAACATGTACATTTTAAGTGCTCCATTAAGGTGAGGTGCTGGATTAACTAAATTTCATCATAAAAATATTATAAATAAACGATTTGGCGTTAAGTACTATTTTCAATGAATTATGCGTGTTAAAGCTAAAGTTCAAAGAATTAAATATTTTTTTACATTTAACTAAACGATAAAAAACTTCAAATATTTATACAATACTCTTAATAATCTAGTATTTAACTACATTTACCAACATTTTAGCATTTTTTTTATTTCACCAATTTACCAGTAAAATAATTATAAGGAAAAAATTAAATGTACTTAAAAATAATGTTAAGTACCAATATATTTGATGTAACTGATGTGATCTACAAAAATAATACATTCTGATAAATTATAGTAAGATGAAAAATGCTTTAGTCCTTTATTAAATTATGAGTACTTTATATAGTTTTAATATTTCCAGAAATAACTTATAAAAACAACTACCAACTAAATTTTAAAATGTTTATTAAAATAAATTTTGTACAATTCACTAATTGTGTTTAATTTTCGTACGTATTGTGACTGCTAAAATTAAAAGCAACTTGCTGAAATGTACCTGCACACTGGTACTCCGTATCTTTACACAATTCTCACATAATTACTTTTTACTTTTCTACAGCACGGGCCAAATAAGAATAAATGTTTTTTTCTACTAAGAGCACGAATGAGAATTTTGTAATTTTTTTGACCTGGTGCGTACCCTTAAAATTGGACACTGCTACCTACAAAGCTAGAAGTGGCAGCTGAAGTGAAATAGGTCATATCGTAAGTTCTTCTTAATATGTGTAACTTCACATGGGGCTCAACCAGTTTTATGCGTTGTTCACTGTTGAATAGAGCACAAATTTATATCTGTCATCGACAACCCATAATGTCCCACTGTTGAGCTCGGGTCTCCTCTCATCGGATCTCATCACTAGCCCGCCATGGTGTGGGTCACCATGCTGCATTGTTGCATTGTCTGCATTCGCAGTATGGTGACCACCACTCTTGGATTCTACTCATGCTTTCCATCAGGCAGAGTAGAGTCATTTTGGCAGGGTCAAATATAAAAAAAAAAAAAAAAAAGAAAAGGCCATAAGGCCCTACGCTCTTCGTGCGGTTGTGACGAACAAAAAAGTATTTTGTTTTTGTAAATCTTTTTGAATTTACTATATATATATATATATATATATATATATATATAAATAAATCGACAAAATGTATGCGCATAACTTCCGATCGGCTGCACCAAATGAAATATTTAATTGTGTTTATGTGTTCATTATTGTTCATTATAAAAATAAATAAATAAATAAATTGTTTGGACAAGGTTAGTATATACCTACGTAATTTTAAAATTACGTAGGTATATACTCAAATTAGCTTGAGAGCTTAGTTATTGAGGTTAATAAAAATGTTTATTGATTCTTGCTTTTCAGTTTCTTCGGTTAAATTTTTTTGTTAAAAAGTTTTTATTTTACGCTTTTTAGTGTTTTTAAGCAAGGAGTTTTATTTGGATGTTTTTTTGAAGCCGGCTTATTTGTTTTTTAATTTTTTCATTTATAGTTCAAAAAATGGTAGGTAAGTAGCGAGTTGAATTATTTCATATAATTCGCGAGAAGCAATCTACGGAAACGATCAACTTCAAATGCAGGCGTATCACTTTAAGCGCAAGACATTGAGGGATTAGTTATCGTAGCGCCTGTGTCAACACTGTTTCAGAACGCTCCAGGGATGTTAAGCGGAGAATGCTACTAATGCTAATCTTCAGTTGGGTGATTATGATACATAAACGCCTGAGGGTCTCGTGCGACTACATTCGGTTATGTATCGACATCTTTATCAATCGCAACACTAAACTGCGCTCGACGTGCGATCAAGATCTGACTGGAACAAATTCAGACAAGACCATTATGAAAAAAATGTTGCGCCGAGTTCCGTAACTATCCTAGATGGCTCTTTACGACTTAGAACCAAAGAAAATGCCTAACAAGCCGCATGATGAGAAAGCGTTAAGCGACGGACATCACTTGCGGTTAATTGTAAATATTTAAATAAATCCACTTAGAAAAACTAGGTGGAGGTACAGATATCTATAGTGTAGGTTCCTAATCCAAACATCAGCTTTGCATACCGTTTCTTTCCCATAGACTACTTATTTCAAGATCGGTATCTTTAGTTTCATCTATCTCCTAACCTTACCTGCTGTCAGAACATCTAAACAACTTGAAACAACATAACTAAGGCCCTATTCGTGAATTTGGTATATAAATAATCTTACTAACTTTTAAACTTTCGCGTTCCATGATATTAACAAATATTTTTTACGGGAATTAACGCGATCACTTATTAAAAGGTATCACATACATGTTATTGACTATGGTACATTACACTACATAGACTAGGGCTTTTGAAACTTAGTAATGTACCATAGTCCATGACACTTTAACAACCCAACTAGGGCTTTTGAAACTTGTTTCCTGCTTTTTCAGCGTCGTTTTTTGTCGTATTTGGGTTTTAGTTTTTACTTTTTTTTATTTTCCGTCGATAGATTAAAAATGCGGTTTAGTCCACTTCCAATGATCACATTTACATTGAAAATCTAATTCCATGAGTACAGACTGTTGGAAATTAAATTAGAATAAACATAATTAAACAGTTGCCTCCATTCGCTTCGACTTTCAAAATTACCGTGTTTAGGGATTAGGCGCCCACCCCTAATGTTAATATTACAGGATTTCAGGCATTAAAAGTATATCGTGTTTCTCATATGCGACAGACAGTTTCATTAATTATTTCATTAAATTAGAATTAATATTAGCTTAAAATATGGATGTCAACATTTCAAATTTATAATGCTCAAATTATAAATGAGGAAGTCAGTTTCCGTATGAGTGAATGCTTATTTTACCTTAAAGGGCAGCGACGTATTTGTGTGTGTGTGTGTGTGTGTGTGTGTTTGTTTATATGTCTTTATGCGTGTTGTTATTTACTATCAGGTAACTCTTCAGGTAATTTGTCCTTTCCTTGTGTATATTCTTTAAAAAGCTAATGAGATCTTTATTTAGTTTTATATGGAGATGAGTACTGATGTCAACGGATCTATTTTAACAAATTTTTATAGTATACTAAGCTTTATACTGAAATAAATCACACACTTTTTCTAGAATAAAATATGTGGGTTATTAACAAATGTTCAGTAAACGATTGTTCAATAAAACTTCCAATATCGAAGTCATACAAAACTCCGACTCGTTCTCGGCGTCGAATTGTTAATATATACTTACTGGTAATATAATTAGTTTACAAATAAAATCAATATTGACTTGTTTTGCTTCAACTAGAGGAGTATTATTTTACCTATGTAAAGAAGGTACGAAATGTCCACATTTGAAAATTTTGCGTTCAACAAATATTCGAACTATCTATCAAATTTACTGCAATCTATATTAATCTAATAAAGGTGAATGGATGCTAAACACTTCTATTATTCATAACAGTGGTTTATATGAACATTTTTTTTAATTAATCATAAATAACTAATGGGGTTTACTGACTGTGTGTTTAATACATTGATAGTTTTGGTATTAAAATATATTCGGTATTACTATACCTATATTTTATAAAAAAAACTTGAGATGTGTCAAGGGACACCCAGATGGAACGAAGTTCACTGTCAGGATTCATTATTGTTATTATTTTTTATTATTTATTATGTACAAAAAACCTGTATACTCAACAAAAATAATCATCGCGACACCACACTGTTCAATGCGAAATAGGCTTGCTTTCTGTAAGAGAGAGAGAGAGAGAGAGAGAGACAGACAGAGAAAAATGCGCACGCCGCACGGCTTACTATAGCAAAAAGTGTCGTTACAACTTTTCGTGAGTTTTTTTACGTGTAGCCTCCTTTCACAACGCGCGATAAAGAACTTCGTTCCAATTATTATTATATGCTTACTGTAAACCAAAAAAAGTAGTAGAGCCACACTGATTTTACCACAAACGGGTCAGTTCTCAAAATTTCTTTCTCTCTCTCCTCTCACAGAAGACCTGCTTAAACTGGCAGCATTCGTATTGTTGTCTTTCGCTGATGAGTGCGGAGGCCCAATGTACCAGAAGCATCTCAGTGCATTAAAACTGCTACAAAAGTGGCCGGAAACTAAAATAATCATAAATAAAAAAAATAAGAATCCCCCTACGCAGCATCAGGTCGAAGTTATCAATTACTTGTCATTTAACGATTATACTGCATCGCGTGTAGCAATTAATCGAGTAATCTAACGCCAAAAATGCCTTACATCATTTTGGAAAAGAGCTGATACTCTTACACTGCTAGACCGATATTAACCAAATATAGCTAAGAACCACCGCAAGGAAACTGGCTTTCAAACGAAAAAAACCACATCGAAATCGGACCATCTGTTTGAGAGCTACAATGCCACAGACAGACACCCACATACACACAGACAGACATTGACGTCAAGTTTATAACACCCGTCTTTTTGGGTCGGGGGTTAAAAATGATATTCGTCTGTTTAAGTTCGGCATTTAAATTTGAGAACAATGAAGAAAAAAAACTAATGAGTCCGATTCCTGTCCTTATATTACTATCTAGATAGGAAAGCATTTTTTTTAAATTTAATTTCAGTATAATTACATGTTGCCGCAGTATAAAGCGATTAACGCTTTATGTGCCACTAATGCTTTGTAACCCTTTTGGGGTCATGAAAATTACAAAGTTTAATTTAAATTTATATGTATTGTGGTTACTAAAGGTATGTTTACTTCAACCCGTCTACCTGTAAAGATAATAAAACGTCAATATACTCCGTGAAAACGTTTGAACAACAACGGAGACACAAAATGTAAAATAATATTTCTTCCAATACCACAAACAGACGCTGACAAAGTAAACCTTTTGACTGAAAACTCACGTCAAATATTGCTAAACAAAGCAAGAAATAATTTTTCCAGCCGCATACGCGTATTTTCTATATCGTTCGTACACAATTCACTGAAACATTTGTCTGTCATTGCCAAACTTGCGAGTGAACAACGATGTCAATGTATAAGAAGTGAGGAGTGTTTCACGGATGGTTTTGCGCATGTATAAAACATAGTGCAACAGATAATTTACCAGAGAGGCTCAAATTCAGTAGACTCTGGGCCGCCGGGAGGGAGAAACGCGCCTCGCGTAGGCTCTGTACGAAGTTTCCTTCGCCTTTCGGTGTTACGGAGTTCGAAAAAGCTTTTGTTTAAGTGGCAGTTTTGTTTAAGGACACATTAATTTGTTTTATTATCGAGGTGAGTTATAAATTGTTTTATTCATAAGAAGTTTATTGAAGTTTTGTGTATTAAGTTAACCGCAATTTAAATACATTAATATATACTTAGTTCAAATGAAAAAAAAAACATATTTCCAGTTGAAGTTAATTTATCAACAAATTAAATTGATGATTTAATGTGTAATCCATTTCAAAACGACTGGTACATTATATAAACGTAAATCTACCTGCAGTACTTTTTACGGAAAGGAAATATATTAATGGGTATTTGAAAGTGGTACGTGTAATCTGTAGCTTTAACTACTAGACACATTTAAGGGCCTAAATTTATTGCACAAGCAATTCCGAGAGGTCGTTTGGGCGACATATGCTTGATCTTGGCTTTATAGGAGTTAAGGAGGGACCGCGAAGTACCTATTACATAAGGTGCCAGTTTAATTGCGCAAAATGTATAGACCTTTTGCGGCCTTTGCATTTGCGTTCAAACATTTTAAAACAATAATATGACAGCCCGCGTTTATTCTTTCTTTTTTTAAATAAAGTTCCAATTTCAAAAATATTTTTCGTATCAAATGTTATTGTATAAATCGTAACGTGTTCTAATAAATACTTTTAAGGATATATCAACAAAGTTTTATATTTCTTTGTAATTTAATTGAATTAATGATTTGACCTTCACCTAAGTACCACTAGATGTCACCGGTGGAACGATTACTGTTCCATCGCAGATCATTATTCACAGTTAATGATAAGAACGAGGTAATTAATTGTCGTTTAATTTACTAAATACTTTAGATAGAGATAAGATAGGTATAATCTTTACAATATACTACTACTAACTATAGTTCTTATACGGGCAAATCTGCTCAATTCGTCTCGCAACTTTTTGCGTGATAATTAGGACGTCATATTTATAGTACTTAGGTGATTGCCGCATTTTTACTAAACATCTTCATTTAAGGAAAACAAAAAAAATTGGTCATATATTATTTGTACTCTTTTCACCTTTTATCGAGTTGGTTCTCGGAGTTCGGGCCCATAATACTTCATCATAAGCCTTACGAAATTTACATAGCTACTGTTTAAATTTAAACTTTATGAACTAGAAATAGAACTTAAAACTATTAAATATGTTACATTTAGTGAATTAATTATCCAGATGCTGAAAACTATTGAATTAATACAACTTTTACTTCTTCAATTTCATTTAATATTAGGTTTAGTGAATTAAAAATAGAACAAGTATCTCCATTATATCAATTATCATTCACGTGGCCTATTACTAACGGGAATTAACTCTATAAACTCCCATTACTTAGTAATAATTATATATCATGGAACATGAAAGTTTTATGGTAAGTGTCATTTTCATGGGGTATTATATCACCATTATTACTTGAGCCATCAGGTTATACTTGCTTTTTTGGTACTTGATACTAATATAATAAACGCGAAAGTTTGTTAGTATGGATGGATGGATGGATGGATGTTTGTTACTTCACTTTCACGCAAAAACTACTGAACGGATTTGGATGAAACTTTACAGTGATATAGCTTATACATCAGAATAAAACATAGGCTACTATTAACCGCGATAACCGACATATACGTGGGCGGAGCCGCGGGTAACAACTAGTAAACAACAACTGGCCCTGGTTGTTAGTTTCATCAACTCAGAGTCTCGATCGTTTGAACCACAAACTTAAAATTGTGAAAGCTTTCATATTGTAAGCACTCACTAAGAAAAAAGATATTTGGAAATTTTATCCTTTAAGGTTATTGAAGTTGTATAGAAGTTAGTTTCTTTTAAAAATTCGAACAAGACATAAGAAATAATCATACATGTAAGCCGCGGGCACTGAATATTGTTAGCTAAAAGTCTTTCATAAAGACTTCAGTACGCAATGTCTTTATCATTAACAACCCATAATGTCCTCTCAGGGGCTTGTGTCTCCTATCAGGAAAGGGTATGTCTTTATATCTAATTTTATATCATTTTTCTGTACTTTCTAGTTCATATTCGTTACGGGTTTGTATATGATTTGATGATTTGTATTCTGCAATCTATACAACTAAATAAAATTGGAGTGTCTGTTTGTAATATTAAAATAACCGCTTTTCACTGAATGTATGTATACACGGTACATATACCAAAAATGTAGTAAAAAAATTTTTTGTCTGTCTGTCTGTTTGTTCCGGGTAATCTCTGGATCGGCTGTACGGACTTTGACGGGACTTTCACTGGCAAGTAGCTGATGATCCAGGGAGTAACTTAGGTTACTTTTTTAGACTAACTTTGTCCCGCGGCGTTACTCGCGGTACGACGATAACCGCGGGTAACACCGCGGGGTTCAGCTAGTATATAATATATTTGCTTAGACATGAAAAGTTTGTAGTTTAATTACTATTTAATAACTACAGTGGATAAATTAGTGAATTTCCAAGGTTCCAAGCACAGAGGGCTGGCTCGACTGGGGTGCAAGCGGTACTTCCCTCGCACAAAAAATCAACGTAAAATGACAGCGTTCGTGCTACCGTGTTTCGTAGGCGAGTGCGAGACCGGATGCCCAATGATGCTGAAGCATAACTTGGCCGCCATGGTGTAGGTCACCATGCTGCATTGTAGCATTGTCCGCATTCGTAATGAGTATGGTGACCACTACTCTTGGATTCTGTTTATGATTTCCATATTTTGGAAGGGCCATACATAAAAAAAAGTTAAATTATATGCTGGCATTCGTTTTAAAAAGTGTACTAAGTTTACTGATTTCTTTCATTTATTTGCTGTTTTAATTCACAAAACGTTACGTAACGTACGTACCTTACGTTTATAATGGTAAAATTAACAAGGTTGAAATCAAAACAATTTGTGTTGAAGTTTTGGTACAGTTATATGAATTTCACTTGTAACTAATGAACAATGTAAAACTTTGTAACCGAATCCTGGTTGTTGTATCGAAACTTTGCAATAGGTACGTTTGTTTCCTATGATCCATACTTCCATACTAACTGTTTGTAATCTGTCTGTCTGTTGCGCTTTTATTGCTAAACCATTGTACCAATTTCAATAAAATTTGCAATGGAGATACTTTCGTTTTTGCGGTTTCGAAGCACGTATGTTTAGCCACCGTCAATCGCAAGTACTATCATGATTAGACATATTTGAGATAATCTGTTGGTAATGTCACGTCAAATACAGTGAAGGAACAGCTTCGCTGTATTTGACGTGATTTGACTAAAGAAAACTTACTTCTAGGTAAACGGTCCTAGGTAAAAGAAAAAGAAAATTTACTATACATAACTACAACTAGTCCAATATTCAAATGGTTATGGTTCCAAGACAGTTTCTTTTTTGAGACTTCCGGAGTATCAGGACAGTGAATTCATGGGTCACTGTTGTTGTTCTTGATGTATAGGAGTTACAGTAGTAGACGTTTTAGAGAGATTAGTCTTTCGTTTAGAGAAGACGAACTGATTGGGTTTAAAAATAATGGCTTGACGTCGAAAGAAACTAACTAGTAAAACAAGGTATGATCCTCACTTTATTACAATAGCTACTTGAGTTATTCTATAGAAGAAGTCAGTGATTGTCTACCTTAAGTCAACATACAATAAGAATCAAAATTAAGATGAACGATTTGAAAGTGAAGCGTAGGTCGTTGAAGATGCTGCTTATTATTCAAACAGACCACTGCCCACACGTATTTATTCATAATAAACAGTTTTATAAGTTAAAGATGGAACAACTACACAATCTTAATAGAGACTCCTTGATAATAGACTCTTGTTACAATATTGCTGGCTACTTGAAATAAATGATCCTTACTAATTAATATTATAAATGCTAAAGTAACTCTGTCTATCTGTCGCGCTTTCACGCCAAAACTACTGTACTGTTTTAAATTAAATTTGATACACAGTCTAGAGCCTGAGAAAGGACATACGCAACTTTTTGACATTTTGATTTTTACCCCCGATGCAAAAAGAGGGGTGTTATAAGTTTGACGTTGATGTCTGTCTGTCTGTCTGTGGCATCATAACTCTCAAACAATTTTTTTTTCATTTGAAAGTAAGTATCCTTGCGGTGGTTCTCAGCTATGTTTGGTTAATATCGGCCCAGCAATGTAAGAGCATCAGTCCTTTTCCAAAATGATGTAGGGCATTTTTGGCTTATGATTACTCGATTAAGTGCTTCACGCATGGCAGTATAATCGTTAAATGACAATTAATTGATTACTTCGACCTGATGCTGCGTAAGGCGTTTTTAAAATTTTCAACTTATATTTTATTTGATATTGACATGTTTTGATTTTTAATGAAGGACTTGGGCTACTTTTTACATGTTTAAACTACGTCGTCAGCACAGGCAGTCATATTTCCACTAATCTTCATTATATTAGAAGAAGGATCCTAACAATTAAAGATTAAATTTATTACCGGGTCAGCTTTACAAAGTAATTTATTTTTACACTACCTCAAAGCGAACTTGGGTAATGATAATAATTGTACAGTTCTCAAAGGGTCTAGGCCTGTTAGACCCGTGTCGTCACCTAAGCCTCCGAAGTGACCGGGAATCTACTACGGGAAGGTTTTCGTGACCGAATGGATAGCATAATGATGTTCTGGGGCATAATATACTGCGCTATTTAGATAAAAACTTACTATAGGTTTTGAAATAGGTTCTAGAAATTGAAATGCTTAGAAAAGGTTCAAAACATGAAATGTTTAGAATAGATTCTAGAAAATGAAATATTAAGGGGTGGTAATCGTTTTGGCAGTCAATGTATGTTTGCATGTTCTACCGTAATTCCAAATTACTAAATCGATTTTAATGAACGATGTGTCAGTGTCAATAGATTCTTAATAACGTCTCGCGTTATAGGCTTTATAAATATTTAAAGTTTTTATGTAATCGGGTTATTTTAACTTATTTGTGATACATTTTTAAATAAATATTTTTTATTGAATGGGGCAAGACGGTAAGCGATTACCGCCGCCCATGGACATAGAAAACCGGTGTGAAATAGCGCTTGCGCTGTGTTTCACCTAGTGAGTGAGGATACCGGAGGCCCAAACCCCACCCCTCTCTCCATTCCCATCCCCCTCCCCATTCCCCAAAGGCCGGCACCAGCTCTTTAAATAAAATGCTAAATGGGAAGATGTGGAGTTTATTGACGCTTGTATGTAAATATTACTACTGTTCTTTTTAATTATAGTGATGTACATAGGTTTCTAGATTAAATAATAAATGCCTCCATTCATATATCTGTCAATATAACTTTCTATTTTGCTCGGCTTAGTTGGAAACTAGATGACGTTTGTGTAAGATACTCATGTTTTATTATTATTATTACTGAATAATTAAAAATGATTTTTTGTAGTTAGTATGAAAGTATTGATTAAAATAAAGCATTGACTATGAGGTGGGTTCTATTGAAAACAGGTTACTTCATATAAATACCGGCCTACTTTACTTTGAATTTACTGTTACACAGTAAAGTCAAAGGAAAGTATTTTTTGGAAAGTATTCTAAAAAGTCCTTTTGTAAGACTTTTATTAAATAAATTTCTTAGAAGTTGAATCGTAGTAATTTTAGGTGGAAAAAACCGTGGGATGGATGACTCCCTTCGGAAAATAGTACCCGGATAAATTTAAAAAATACTGACTATATATAGAAGCATCTCAAAAGGCCGTCATAGTATGGGTTGAAATGCTGCATTGTTGCATTAGCAATGAGTACAACATTTAATAGTCACATTTCAAAATTCGACAATTATATTTTTGAGAAGCAACATCATTATGATCCAAGATCCAATTAAGAAATAAAAAAATAACATTCGTGCCTGTCGCCGATTCTTCTTGTTAGTAACCTATACGAATACCGCGATAAGCCGATTACTCTTCATAAATCAGTAGTAATGAGGTAATACTTATGATCTTCTAGAAAAATACATAGATTTTCGTTACAGAATCGCAAAAGAGATAAGATAAGTATGATTCAAAGATAACTTAAATTCTTTATTTATTTTTCTCAGTCCTTAGCTGAATACAAAATAAACTCAATATTACAAGCTTAATGGTCTGAAGAAATTACCATCCCGACTTATTCTTGCAAACACGATGACAAAAACATTTCTTTTCTCGAAGTAAATGCGTGTTACCTTTCTTGAAAACGAGAAAGTTTTCGAGAAAAGTTACGTAAAAATTCGTAATAGTGCCAATTATCGGCATAATTTGGCTCCATATTGAGAAGAAATATAGAACCCAAATTGGTACGTCAGATATGAAATTTATAACTGGGTGTGTGACAAAGTTAATTTATTTTGTGTGTAATATCGATAAATAAAAAAGTTTATGTCAAAAAATAAAGATGGTTTTTGATATAAACTTTTTAAAACCAATATTTTGTGGAATATATTGCATTCAGTATATTGTTCAGTAAATTGCTGCGGAACTAGATTTTTCGCGGTAATCGATGCAGTAATAAATGTTTTTTTAAATGAAATGTAGTTTTTATACACTAATGCATACGGGTGAGCAACAACCGTTGCCAAGGAACATAAAATAAAAAATAAAAACATCAAAAGGTTGATTTCATCACAAACGGGCGGGCTCGACTGGGGCGGTACTATCTCGCACAGAAGACAAACCTTAAATGACAGCATTCGTGTTGTCGTGTTTTATTAGGGCAGAAGCATATTTATAGGTTGTCATAGTGTGGGTCACCATGCTGCATTGTTGCATTGTCTGTATCGGCAATGAGTATGGTGAGAACTTCTCTTAGATTCAACTCATGCTTTCCATCAGGCAGATTAGAGTTCAGAGGCTCATTTATAGAAAAAAGACACTTGCAACTCAAGTGATACAAGTGCTTTGCTGTTTCGTTAAATGACTTTAATGAAACTGACGCTGTGCCATACTGTATTATTGTAGTTTATGATAATTGGTTTGAAATTTCGTTACTTTTTACTTTAATTTCTTTTGGATTTATTGAGATATTCTTCATTTATGCAAATTTTAATATATCCGCAACTACTGTTCTAAAGATAGTATGCACAAATGACAGGACATGGGGACCCTAAAATTTTAAAACCATCTTATGTATGTATATTATATCATTATGTATATTATTATATATAACGATCTGCATAATTATGATCCACAATAAAATATTATATATTTGACTCTGGTTTAAGAATATGACTAATCCAAAACTAAGGCCGGGTAGGTGAGTGTGGAGGTAGGAGGGAGGGGGGGGGAGGTTGGTTTATTCTTTAGTTTTCAAAATTAAAATAAAGATTTTTTATTATGTGTAGTGTAGCGTGCTGTGTTATCACTGCAATCTAATTGAGCCATACAAATGGAACAACAAATTTTTCCCACTCGAATTTTATTCTCTTTGTATGATGTACTTCTGTAAGTTTACGAAATGGTCTCAAACATTACCAAGGGAATGTAAATAGGCTTGCGGTCGAGCTTACTCAGTAGCGAACCCGTGACGTCATCAACACCGTCACGTAAAAGATAAACGATCTCATAATTTGTACCTACGTACACGAAGTAAATCAGAATTATTGTACTAATTATCGTAAATAATTGATAAAGCGACTACGTGTCTTAGTATTTTTGTTAACATATAATTTTCATGTCTCTAAAGCTACTTCTAATGATATTTCTTTGGATAATCTTTGGAGATCATCCTATATTTAACCGACTTCAAAAAAAGGAGGAGGTTTCTCAATTCGACCGTATATATATATTTTATGTCGTTCGCGGATAACTTCGTCGTTTAATAACCGATTTTGATGATTCTTTTTTTAATGAAAAGGAAATGTCCCAACGGTGGTACCATGATCAGGATATTAATCATATAATACATCTGATGCTAGCATCCAAGAGAAATCGGGTCGAACCTTGAAGTCGGTTTTATTTTTGTTAAAATTGTACTTGTTCCTTTAGCATATACCTACATGCAATTTTTTATTCTGAGACAAAATTGATAGTAAAATTTCACAATTAAAAATGAACCATGCCAAAAATAGGCGGGACAAAAGGGAAAAAGTTGGCATAAACGATATAACACAAAAATCCTGATTATCATCGTGAGGATAACTGAAATAATATTACCTACATAGAAAACCGCTACCACACTGCTTTAATACCAAAATAAAAAAATGCAAGGTTGTACAATTCAATTCATCAAGTTCAATTCTATTTACTGACAATTATTTTATCGGTTGAACGCATGTATGGCTGTTTACTGTGATTTTGGTTCTTAAAACAGATCCATTGTCATTTTTATCTCGAACATAAAGTGTTAATCTGTTTGTAAGTCCTAACTAAGAGGGTGTCCTAATATTTGTTTTTGTTTGGAACGGTGTTAGAGCGCCCACACAAAACTGCGAATTTGCAACGCATCGTAAATATCTGTGCGAGCTCGCACCGCAAGAACTTCTCTTCTAATTCGCATCGTGCATTCGTGCGATGTTACGTCACACTTATTAACAGCATTTTTGGTCTCTGAGACTTTATTAGATGGCATTACTTTCTTTCTTCCCTTTTTTCTTGACTTTACTTTTACTAGATAGCGCTGTGTGTTAGATGTTCTAAATATGTACTATTATTTTATACATATATATATATATATATATAGTGTAAAGTTTCCTAACTACGCATAATTTGCAGGTTCTGAAATGTTATTTTATTTTGGTTCAAATACTGAAGAATTAAACAAAATATTTGTGAAACATTTTTTTTCTTTTAAGACATTTACAAATTATTTAATTATGTTTTTTATATAAAATAATATAAATGATTCATGGATACAATACAGTATCTATAAATCATGTATAATATTTTAATTTATTATTTTTATTCTATTTTTCATCATCCATTTCATACAAAAATCACATTAGGACATATCTTTGTGGTCGCTTAACCTTGGTCACTTAAACCAACGCTTTGCCGCACGAATTCGTATCGTAGCAATTCGCATCGCAAGTTCCTACGATGCGACGTCGCATCGCATCGCAGTTATGTGTGGGAATCCTGATATGTGCATATGTACTAATGCTTTCCTAAATACAAGTTTTATATAGCTTATGTCATCGGGGCATTTTTTTAAATCTATTGTGTTGCTACGGTGTAAAATAAAAATATATATAGACTGCTAAAACTTCGCTTCGCCGTAGTGGGATAAAAGTACGAAAAGAAACAAAACAATTTTTTCCCCAATTACTCTTTTATATACCCCACATAAAATACTAGAGGCCATGTTTCAACAAAGGCCTTAATACTATCCACAGGCTTGAATTACTTACCTATACAATATGAAGAGCCGGGCCACGTTAGGTCTGCGATTCGCTCGAGTACATGGTTAAATAACTAGTCCCTTGATAGTAATTGTTTATATACTCAAAGCCCCTCCTTGCTCCGAAGAGCACGGTAAATTCGCAACCTTAGAACAGTGTGGAGAATATAGATTTATGTTCCACATCCGGCCTCTATGTAACTATAATAAAATATAGCTGACCTTTCACTTAGTTTTCAAAGGAATACATGAATTGTGTTAAGTTTTTATTATTTTTGCGTTTTGACTTATTATTTCAATATTTTGTAGAGACACATCAAATGCTTCATCATCGTCATCAGCCTATCACAATTCACTGGTGGACATATATGATGATCACATGTTTAAATACAAATTACTACATACGAGCAATCAAAAAAGTTGTTATATCTTTACTGAAATTGGAAACACAATAAAATAGTAGTTATTTTAATAAGTCCCTGTTTCCATTATCAATATTATCCGTTTTTACAACAACGCTCACAATAAATAAATAACACCATTGGTTCGAATTCAGGTACTTATATATAATCGATCTTTGCTTATTTAATATTTTTCGATAGACTGATTTTTTTTAATGAAAATAGAATTAATAAACTTGATAAAAAATAAAACAAACAGGGTTTTTAAATAGAACTTATAACTGTATCCTTATAAAGGACAAAAATATTCAAATCAAGCTCACACACAACTGAATGAATACCCTTTATAAATCTGTCACAATATTTTTGTTTATTATGTATCCTCGTATTGCCTTTTAGAATTTTAATTCAGAGGGCATCACGGTGTGCCCTGCAGTCCGGATATTTAATTTCCTTTATGTACACTTATACAAATACGTTTAATGGACCCCGTGGATCTTACGAGAGAAACGGTTTTATCAATGTTGATAATAATTTAGAGTTCAAATATCTTTATTAAGACTTTTAGTACATATGAATATTAGAATATATGCACTTCTCCTTTCAAAAAATATTCTCTTAATAATAGTAACATAAAAAATACTTTTACTACGTCATAAACATTATTACTCTATGTACAGTGGTACATAAATGTTTTTTACTAGAATGACCTTCGAAGTATATTCATATTATTCGTAATAATCTCTACATTGTTTTTTACTTGAGAATTTGAAGGTTACCTATAGCTACTGATATAATATAGAATTAAGAAGGTTTATGTTATAACAAGAAGAATAATAAAGTATTTTTTATATTCTTCTAACTACTGCTGGAATCGCGTAAACCAGAATTAACTCAATATTATTATGAACATCACAAAGATTTTAATATAAAAAAATGTTGTTCATTAATCTTACTAAAATTGGAAATTATGGCATATACCTGAATAATTTAGATGTTGATATATATGTAGAGATCCTGGGAAAACTTAAATAGTGAGAAAATGTGGAAAAAATACAGGACAATGTTAAAAGAAGATTTGATTGAAGACAGCTTGGAGACTGTCTGTTGCGCAGTATGGGGTCGCGCGTTGTCGCTTGTGCGCTGCAAGAGCTGGGGTTGGAAGCTCTTCCTCATCCGCCATACTCACCAGACCTTGCACCTACCGACTATTACTTTTTCCAAAATTTAGACAACTTTTTAGTGGGTTAAAATTCAATTCCCGAGAGGCAGTACAAAATGCCTTGGAAGAGTTTGTTGCCTCCCGTCCAGCTGATTTTTACAAGAAGGGCATCAATAAACTGCCAATGCGTTGGCAAAGATGCGTCGATTGCATGGGTGATTACTTCGAATAACAGAAATAAAAAAGTTTGAAAAAATAAGTACTTTCACTTATTGCATACAAAACGGCAATTTCATAGGTAGAGACCTATTATAATAGAATGCATAATTTAAAACAAATAGACACATGAAACGTACGGACCTGAATCTATGTATTTGACAAAAACTTTACCTCATTCAAGGGATGATGCATCCTACGCTTTATTTTCTAAATTAGAACGCCCTAAAGTTCTGAAACTACTATTCTGTTAAACTGAATATCTTTAATAAAATTATGAATGAAGCTCGCAAAAATTTAACTAATGAAAGTAAAGAAACATCAAAGAAAACCTACTGTAAATAAAGTATTAAGGCATAAAAATTTAATCATCATATACGTGTCGTCAACGAAAAAGTAGAATCTTACTGAATTTATTTTAAAATAAGCAAGTGGTAACAATGTTCACGAGGTTCACATGTTCCAACATTCCCAACTTTCTTCAACTCATCTTCCTTTGTACTTAGAAATGGGATAAAATATATAACACCAAATATTACAAACAGACCATTACACTGTACCAATTTTGTTGTCTAAATATTCTTCGAACCATTAACTCCTAAATATTTTAGGCTAATACGCAGCACCGCAGATTTAAATATTTCTGTTCTTCATTAAAATTTTCAATAGCCTGTTTATGTAGATGTAGATGAACGAAGTGGAACTACCTTCAACAATCTGTGTAACTGGCCTCTTAAATTATTAATCCAGCGCGGGCAGGCCAGGCAGGGACGTCAACTCAAAGGAAATTCTGAAGTTTTATCGACAATTTCTGCAAAGTGAATTATAAGTGAACTGTGCTTCATACTCAAAGGTGATAAAGAAATACTTTTTATTATTTTGTTAAAAGTAATTGTCTAAGAAAGATTCCATTTTATATGTTTGTACTTTAGTACTGTACATCTATATTAAGTGAAAGCTGTATTAACTTGTACTTACAACTTTCCACAAAAAATTAAAATGTTTAATGTATGTGTTGTCCATAAGGACTAGTTAGACCTTCTTAGTTATGTAATATTTTTACATAAAGTCAATGTTTTTGCTGTCTTGTAGACAACCCGAGAAAAAAATGTACTCTTCTTTTGTTCACCCAGTAAAGCTCTACTGCAAATATGTTATATTTTATTTCTCAAATTCCATAAGTATGTTACGTAAACCAATCTTAATAAATAAATACATTTCTGATGATTTTAAAACCTCTGTTTAATATCACATTTATTTGTAGTTTGTAGATTATAAATAAGTTTTATTATTTCAACTATGAAAACCTTATTTTGGCACGTAACGGGCTGGTACTAAAGAATTTTATTATTGGATTTCGGCATGTAAGTAAACCAACTGGAGCACAATATCTCCATGTGCTCTAATATTAGGAGAAGAGGCATGCAAAGGTACCGCACGCTGTTAAGTGGAAAATGTGAGCGGCGGTAGCCACTTACCGTCATCACAATTCGTCAACTCATTAGCCTCCTTCCCTCTCTGATCGTGTCAGATAGCCGTCACATAGGATCGTGAGAGTGAGGGAACAGAAAGTGTTCCTGTGTTTACGCAAACCCTTGTGCATTATAATAGTAGGCTTGGTTGGCTAGTATCCATTGACACTGACCACTGCGGTCGAAACCAGGTGGTGGATCATCATAATAAAAAATGTTTAACATTTTAATGTTTTATATAACTAAGCTAAGTGAACTTTCTGACCCGCTATCACTTATTTCTGGACATGAAACTGAAATTTGAAATACAATAAACTGAAAACGGAAAAGACCTTTAGAAATACAAAAACAAATACGAGAATTTAGTGAACGTAAATCTGTTCAGGGATCCAAAGCATAAAATTTGCTGTATCCTCAGTCATTAATCTTGTACGCAATTGTGTCTAATTCCTGGTGCTTCCGTTAATGTAATAAATCAACTAAGTAAGTACGAATGGTGTTGTGGGCCAGCTCGTCGCGTTCAGTTCCGCGAACACTGATTTATTTCTTAAAGTACATTTCTTTACGAGTGAACGAAATTCTTTACATTATAAATGTTTGTTGGGAGAGATGTTGAAAGTAAAAGTTGTATATCGATACGTATACATTTGAGCACAACATATTTCCACGCCCTGAGCCTAATCAAAGGGGGATGCAGAGGCATTTTAAGTGTTTTTATTTTGCCAATTATGATTATTCCCATTAGGATAAAATTAAATTAATTAATACTTTAAGAAGTAAATTGTAAATGGAAGTTTAGTGAAGGTGAAAAGAATTAATCAAAGAAATAAATATTGCGGACAAAATTAGTTGCATAATTACTAGAAGCTCGAAGCTGCTGTTGTCAGAAGCCCCAGTCATCTAACAATTTTAGTTAATGCCGTAGGTGCTACTGTTTATGATATTATACGCTTTTATGATGTTTAAACACAGTAGATAACTGTATTCAAACTTCATAATAGTCTGATAGTTATTTTTCTGCAAGTCAACTATAAGATTGTAGTCCGAAAAAACTTAATTTTCTACTGAATTTCAAGTCTTGCTTGTTACTACGTAACTCCACACATGACAAAGAGAATGGCCTTCAACCGATCATTCAATTTAGTAGATGACCGTTGGCTACGAGTTTTAGTTTCAGGTCACTATCGATCGCTGTTTCTCATTTTCTTGTTCCGCTTTACATCTCTATAGTATGGTCATTGCCATTTTACAGAGATAACTTACTTACGGCAAGGCATAGCATAAAAATTGGTTTTCCCAAGTCTCTCGAAGAATATCATGAAATGGAATTCAGGTTATTTTACTAACATTGTTTGTACTCAAGACCCGAATAAGATAATTAGATGAACGGTGTAATTTAAATGACAAAATTACAATTATTAATAGGTGAACATTAACGATTGCAAATACTGCAAAGTAAAAATTTTAGAAACTATAATGTTACAAACAGATACATCTGCTAAACTTTTGACCTCGCCCTTAGAGCAAATAATAATAATCCTTAAAATATTCCGAATTCTCAAATCATTTCACGTAATACTGCGTCAACATTCATTACATCGCTAGCGCGTATACAAATCATGGACTATAAAAGGATTTGTCGAAACAATTGTTTAAACTTCGTATTATGTTTTCGGCGTACACGTGACGCGTCGTGCGTAAAGGTCCTAATCCCTAAATAATAATGATGTATTGCGGTAAATTAACCGCACTTTCGCAAACAATATAGAACATTCTTATAGCTATTTTTCGACCATTGTAACCGATACTAACGATAATGTATTGACTAGACGTCACGCTTAAGATGAACTATCACTCTAAGTCGCCCTCTAAAAGCTCCATTCAACAGCTAATGGCATCTTAGTGTTAAGATCGTTTAATGCCTTTATTGAAAATATATGTTTTTAACGTTTACTGGTATTTTATTTTCTTAATATTATTTTTATACGAGAAGAAACCATTTTCAAGCCCATTTACTTCGTTTCATGAGAGCCTGGGTTTGTTAGAGTAAAATTCATTAAGCTCGATTACTTCAAAAAGCCCTTAACTTCATAACATTATTAATAAACTGTTTGAGTGCTTTCTGGTTTGCAAGGATCTTTGAAAAAAGACTTTTAACAGCTTTTAGTTTTTTAATCAAGCAAAGGTAACAATATCGTTTGCCTCGAATTCACTTAATTTTAGATTCGAAGAGACAAATGATTTGTGAATCTCAGACAAATAAATTGAATCAGGTGTTTGTTTCACACGAAGCGTGTAGGTCTTAAGTAATAATAAAGGGTTATTATTAAGACCTGTTATATCAATTTATATTATCATCATAATGTTTGTTACAAATGAGATTACCTGTCACACGAGATTATTACACATCGCGTGTGGACCTCACAACCGTATATTAGATTCCAGACCTGACTCTAATGGTTTGCAGCTCTAATATAGAATATTACGTTGTTTTAACTAGGTATATTATACATAAGTTAAGACTGTCAATATAAAACATAAATACCCATTGCAGACCATCCAAAGAGCTACGAAACAAATCTCCGCAGTATTATAACCACAACCGCTTTAAATAGAACAGTCCTTTCATCGCTTTATACCGGGTGAGTAAAGACATCGCGACGTCCAAATACTCCCTTTGCCTCTAATTTTGGAGGGAGGGGCTAAAGTGCAGCAACGTCCTCGTGAATCTTGAGTCCACAGGGGGAAATGATCATACGTTATCATGAGGTTAGGTGACATGTGAGGTGACCCATCTGTTAGTTTGCCCCACACTATAAAAAGTGTGGGGGAACGGGCGTCATGTCACTCAAGCTTAGTAGGAGAATCCTCCGACCACGAGAGGTGACCACGCCAGGTATGTTGCGAACGTTATTGTTGGGAGGTTGTCCATATAGTAATTGCCTCAAGAATTTATAAATTGCGATATAGGATTAGCAGTAACTGCGTAAGTCAGTGTGTCTTCGATAGATGGCGCTGTATTATATTTTTCTTTCATAGTGGAAGTCCCACTATGATCCCGGGTCCTTTAAGCGAGGCGTGAAAACGTATCTCACCAGACCGCCATAGTGTGGGTCACCATGCTGCATTGTCTTTATTCGCATTGAGGATGGTGACCACCACTTTTGGATTCTGCTCATGCTTTCCATCAGGTAGAATAGAGTCATTTTATCATCTTAAATATAAAAAAAGAGTATACATGTACTGAATCACACATGGCAAACTAAAATCGCATACAGCTTCATGGGTTCCAAATCCCACAGGATTACCTGTGTGGTAATTAAGTAATTGTTCTGAGTTTCAGTGTACTTTGTTTTCATTACTGCCTCGTTGGTCTCGCGGTTGGCGTGTGCGACTGCTGATCGTGAGGTCTCGGGTTCGATTCCCGGGTCGGACCAAATGTTTGTATGATCTACAAATATTTGTTTCGGAGTTTGGGTGTTTTCTATGTATAATATGTATGTATTTACAAAAAAAAAGTATATATGTATTTATATTAGTTGTCTAGTACCCATAACACAAACTCTGCTTAGCTTGGGACTAGATGGCGTTGTGTGATAGATGTCCGAAATATTTATTTATTTATTATTAGTCTGTTTGAAAACTCCCCAGCGATATGATGGTGGGCTCACTCTCCTTCTGGTCACTCGTTACCTCAGACAAGTATTGAATAAGTGGATTGTAGCTCGTAAACTGGTTCGTTTTGGCATGACTTCCATTGTATATTCCCTGTCATTGTTAACCTCATGACGTCAGCCGCGAGTCTCGTGCCACTGCAAAGCCTGACCTTGCCCGACACAAGTAGCAATAAAACTACCAACAGCTCGTTATGCTTACTTGAGGCCCTTTTATTGAACTTCATACCGAAACGTAAAAGTAATTGTTCTACTCAACGTGGTGACTTTGTTATTAGATTGGTATTTTATTTTGATAGCATGATAAAATGCAAATGTTTTCTGTTTATAAAGTTTGGTTTGTGTACGAGTATTATGTTGTTATACTGAAAGACAAATAACACGGGGGTTTACATAACTACTTCCATTTCTTCTAGTAATTGTTATGTACGCCTGCATGTAGTATATATGTGCATACATTTATAGATGTATATTATGACTAGGTAGGACAAAGTTATGATAAAAGGGTACCGGTGAAGAATAAAAAGTGTGGTGGTTGAGCAACATGTAAAGAGATTTTTTTGTAAAAAATGACACATACAAGAGCAAACAAAGACGAACATTAGGGATGGATGAACAGCGTAAACAAAAATATTTTTATAATCAATTAAACAATTAAGAGAGCTAGTGTGAGTTTTTTTATATGATGTCGATCTCGATAATGATTAATGAATCGCTAATTGGCGCGCGAACTTTTATAACGCGATTCAGAATTTGTAGTCACTCCGTAGTTTGTTATTCTACAGTTCAGTGGGACTTTGCTAGATGGTGCTGTAGTAAGTTTTTGCTGTGTCGATATCTGGAATTCCCCATTAACGTTTCACGAAACCTCTTGATAGAGGAGAATGGCAGTATAAAACAGAAAAAGGAAAGGATAGTTGGTCTGATAATTGTTCATCTTTTATTTAATGGAAAGCTATCTACCAACAGTTCCTTTTTTTTCTTTTTTTTGTTATTGGTGGGCAAGCGAGCAGACGTATCACCTGATGGTAAGCGATTACCGCCGCCCATGTACACCTGCAAAGCCAGAGGCGTCACAAGTGCGTTGCCGACCTTTCGATGGGGGAGAGATAAGATCGGTTTGAGTATGGGCCTCCGGTATCCTCAGTCACTCGGTGAAACACAGAGCAAGCACTATTTCACACTGGTTTTCTGTGAGGCCTCCCACGGTGAAGTTAAACTGGGCTTGAAAGACTGAAAATAAAATATAAATAATAACGAATTATGGTCGAAAATCGAACACAAAGCGATCTTGAGTACTAATAAAAAAGTTTTTTTCTTTATACACGGAAGTCTTATATTAATCAAATATAATGTACATATGAGTATGCTATATTTTTCTCCCCTACCGAAATGTTTACCGTAGCCTTTCATACAATGTATATTGTGTGCATAATTTGCACGGGAAATTATGTTCGTGTGTTATCTATGCGAACGAACTGCGTTGCTTAAAAGTGTAAAGAAAATATTATGTTAATGTTTACATTTTGTGTTTACATATTTATAAATATGGATATGACAGTATGATTTTCTGATTTTACTATACAACATTCATGCTGTTTGGCAGTGTTGTCAAATTAATACAAAATTACTTGCCCTGTCTGAATGACTTATTCATCACGTATAGAGTACAAATTTAAAATTTTAATAGCAGATGATTTATATGTCGTACTAGCTGAACCCCGCGGTGTTACCCGCGGTTATTGTTGTACCGCGAGTAACGCCGTGGGACAAAGTTAGTCTAAAAAAAGTAGCCTAAGTTACTCCCTGGATCATCAGCTACCTGCCAGTGAAAGTCCCTTTAAAATCCGTCCAGCCGTTCCAAAGATTACCTGGAACAAACAGACAGACAGACAGACAGACAGACAGACAGACAGACAAAAATTTTTTAAACTACATTTTTGGTATAGGTACCGTGTATACATACATATGCATTTAATAAAAAGCGGTTATTTTAATATTACAAACAGACACTCCAATTTTATTTATTTGTATAGATGTATAGATGACCGGAGGCCTAAGGATGCAGAAGCGTCTCAATAGACCATCGTAGTATGGTTCACCATGCTGCATTGTCCATTGTCTGCATTCGCAATGAGTATGGTGACCACTACTCTTGGATTCTGCTCACAATGCAGGAAGAGTCACAAAAATAAAATTTAATCTGCTACCCTATGGGGTTGAATAAGGAACTCTTGTAGAGGAAATGGTCAATTGTTGAACTTAGAAACACGAAATAATTACGCGAGTGAAGTCACTGGAACTAGCTAGTATTAAATAGGTTTAATGTAGGTCATAAAAGAGTTAGAAAATATTAAAAATAGAATAAGTATAACATAATTTCATCCAGCCTTTGTGCTCTAAGATTAGTTCATAAGATTCAAAATTTGTACTACAGCACATTACATCTTATATATTATAACAAATTTACAGTCCATTTGCATTTCATTTAGACCAGTAATCACGGATTTAACATTGGTCCTTCGAGCTGGATATGAATGGTGCGGTGCGATGTTGTTGTCACGGAAAGGCTGAAGGATTGCGCCGCAGCGCCGGTGCGCCGCGCTTCGTAGTCCCTCCGCTGTCTCCTTGCTCCGCCGGTGGCTCCCAAATGCAGCCGAGAATAGACAGATACGGCTATCGCTCACGAACACTTTTATTTAACAAAAGTTTAGTTACGGAGTCGAAGTCCTAAAAAATCCAACTATAGTCTTTCTACACAAATTCAATATTACGCAATTTTCTGTTGTAAATTAATGAAAGGCTTGAAAAAGTATCGATGAAATCAATTTATATTAGTTTACTTAGTCGCCTATTGTCTATAGACTTCTTTCATTGTTCTGTATGTTTTTGGGAATATTATTATACCGAGTTTAATATAGTACTATAAACTTTGCTTAGTCCAATCACCAAGAGCTGCATTCCTCTTTTGGAACCCTTGTACTAGTCTATAGGACTATAGCCAGACTATCGCAGGTCGATCACCTGGTGAAAGATTTCAACTTAGGGCACTGACACTCGTTTTACAATAATATATACTGACCTTATGTCTGATGGCAGTTCACCTCCGATGGTGGCGAGGGGTACCCCGATTGATGAGCTGCTTCCTTGCCAATCACATAACGGTTCCAAGTTACGAGTCAAGCACCTTTTAGTATTCATACGAGAAGCCCGGTGGATTCCTTAATCCAACTCAACGACCGGCTACAAACACCTCGATCGTACAAGGGTCGACGATAATCCCATTTTATCGTTCCGAAACGACTTCAAACACTCGTTTTTTTATATTAAAGCTTAACAAACGCGGCTTCTAACAAGACCTAGACACGCCATGTCACCGCCCGTACGGTGATACATATTTACTGGTTGATGCGCCCCCGCAGGCACTAGACATCAACACTCAAGCACGCCAAAGCGACTTATAATAATTACCGAATAAGCTCTGGGGGGACTTTTTTACAATTAATTGCGCCCTGCGCCTAAGAAACAACCCGCACCTGAGATCACATTTTTCCGAAACGTCTCGAGAGTTCTATGAATCGAGTGTCAGCTAAATGTCACCACAAATTACATCTGCCTTAGATCATACAATTGTACTCAGAGCAAGATATTTCTTTAGTGCATATAAAATGGAGGTACATTTCCAGAGCGTCCACCAAATAGACGATTTGATATCGAACAAACTCGGTGTTATATTCCCAAGAGCATACAGAACAATGAAAGACTAATAAGCGTCAAATTAACCCAATAAATACTACTGTATCAAAATTATATACATATTTATACATATCCCAAAGTATAATTAGTGGAAGCAACTGTGGTAAATTATGGACATTAGCCATTAAATTGCTGAGCAATGCCCGAAGAGAAGCGAGGGCCCTTTACCTACAACGTAATATGCAAAGTAAGCCTCCTGAGGACATTAAATATTTACCATAGAGTGCTATGAGCCTTAAGAACACGTCTTAAGAATTTACACACTACACGCAGGAATATTCGGGACAAAAGAGAACTCCTGTTTCAGAGATATGGAAATGTCAGTTCTTTGGATTTGTCAACTTGTAAAATAAGTCCGGAATGTTGTCAGAATGATAAGTGTTATTTTGTATTATACATACTTAATAATACTGCCACTTAATATTATCGTGAAAATATTTCTTTCTCTAAATATTTAGGCTTATTTCCTGAGACAATGACGATTCATACGTCAAAAGGAAACAGACTTAATCAATTGTCTGTCTGTCAAGATTTTGGTAAAACACGTTTACTGGGAATTTAAATTATTCACTTAAACTAAGATTTTTAGCCTCTTAAATCTGATATGGCCAAATTAAATATTTTCACAGCTAAAAAGTTGTGTGCGATTATTATTATATACCTGGGGAATCATTTACACAAATGATTTCCCAGGTATATGTATCAATTTAAAATAAAGAATTTTATATTTTGCTCCTGACTACGATTTTCCTTGGATTAGTGAGCTGTAAGCCCAGCGTTCACAATTCAGCTATCTGTTTTTATTTCCAGCTTAAATATTTCATGATAAGGAAATGCTTTACCTGCTTTATTCGCAAAGTTTTAAAAGGTGAGCCATGTATCTCATCTCAAACAATTTTCATTGTAAGTATAGTCGTTTTATGCTTGTAAGGAGGGTTTCCTCCCCTGAAACTTAGCGGTTCAACCCGTCGTCAATTTAGAATCGTCTACAATTCTCAAGGATCTTGTGGCACATGGCAAAAGACGGTAGAATGTTTTCAACCACATTAAATGTTGCCAAACTAGCTAAACCGCGCAACTTCGTCTGGATCTCAAATTTATTTGATGCTCGGTTCGTTTAGTCTTAGCGTGATTTTTTAATTATTTTATTATATAAATTATATCAACTCATTTAAGGTTTTATTCTAAGCTATTAGACCTTTTTATATAAAAAAATAAACTAACCCTCAACAAATTATTGTTTTTTTAGAACGACCTATACTTTATAATTTAAAATAATTACTTTGACAAGTGTTCTTAATTTAAACATTTACACGCAATGTTTTGTTACCGCGTTGATTAAAAATTATTTCAATCTTACAGATCCATCAAAATAATAATACACATTAACTGTCCAAAAATATATTCATTCAGCTAAAAAGATTTTAATTAATACATAATAAAAGGTCACTAATTTTTTTTAAATTTATCATAATTATTTCTACAATTTTAACCCCTTTTTTAGATTTATTATCTGTACGTAACATTTTCTCGTTTACAAAATGAAATAAACTTATTGAGATTAATAAAACAAAGCCATTGAACCTGAAAGTAATACAAACAAGTCATACAAGAATACAGCCCGCCGATATTACGAGTATATTTCAAGTAGGTAAATATCATAAATTTGTCATTTTATTATATAAATAACTAGCTTTTGCACGCGGCTTCGCTCATGCTGACTTTCATCCCCTGAGGTACTGAGTGGTGGAATTTCAATAATTCCTTTCTTAGTGCTCACTTACGTTGTGTAAAGAACCTACATGCAAAAATTCAGATTCTAGGTTCAGCGGTTTGGGCTGTGCGTTAATCTCTGGGTATGTCAGTCAGTCACTCACTTTTCTCTTTTATATATATAGATGTACATCTATCCCAAAATACTTTATAAGCAGAATATGTAGTTGTGTCGATCTTAATACTACTAAGATAAACGTCTAACTTAATCTTTTAGTGATTGTATTCGATATTATCTTTGATTCACTTTGAACTTCTAGTAGACTTGAAATTCATAGGAATATTAGGGTGCTCCCACACAGCAGTTATAAAATGTTAGAGAATGTTGGATAACATTTGTTGGATAACATTTTATAACAAGTTGTAACAAATGTTATAAAATGTTATCGTGTGACATAATGTTTTATAACATTGTGTAACACGATAACATTTTATAACTGTGTGGGAGCGCTTGCAACATGTTACATGTTGGAAGCTCTCCCACACAGGTTAAGCTTGTTGTATAATATCGTATAACATTCTGTATCAATCAGTTTGGGCCTGCTTTTTGAGGAAGCTTCCTCAAATGCTCAAATCTCAAAGCTCAATGGAAGAATGTTAATTGCTTTTTTTATAGTATAGGTGGCAAACGAGAAGACTTATCACCGGATGGGCCGCGATTACTGATGTTATAGAACATCATGTAACATGTTGTAACAAATGTTATAAAATGTTATCGTGTTCCACAATGTTTTATAACATTTTAAAACTGCTGTGTGGGAGCACCCTTAGAAATTCGATACCGATTTTAATGAAATTTGGCATGGAGATACTTTGATTCTTGAGAAAGGAATACATCCTTTCTCGGTAAAACCTATAGGCTCACCCGCCCGTCCTCAAAGAGAACGTTAAGCCGTCAGCCCTGGTTGTTGTCATAAACACCTATGACAGTCGTTATTGGGAAGTTACTGCCCACAAACATACTGACAACTAGTTCAACCTTCGAATTCAGTTCACCCTCAGGTTTGCGGAGGTCCGATGCCGGTCGCTGCCTAATCACAGAACCTAAATCTACTTTAGGTATTCACTTCTTGTTACAAATATCTCCAAATGAAAAATAACCAAATAAGTATTTGTGGTTTAAATTTATTAAAACACTGAAACAACACGTAACTTCGTGCTTTTAATATTTAATCGTGAATTTATTTGTTTAAAAAAAGTTGTGTGGCCTGTCATAACTTTATTATTTATTTACACGTGGTACATTTTTAATTAACCTAAAAAAAGGTCGGGCGAGGCCTGTAAAGTCATGTTGAATATCGTCAACAGCTGTCAAGAATACTGTTTATAATAAACGGCATACGGGGCAGGGGTCGTCAACGTCCCTTAATTTTAATTAAGTTCTCAAGTAATGTAATATAATTAAGCCCGTAAACAAACAAGTATAGTTAACTAACTATATGTAAGTTGTTTTAATGTAAATAAGATGGTCCTTCGTACTTAGAAAGTTTAATTTTTATATATTTTAGTTTGGTAAAGTTTCTATACATTTATAGTTATGATATATATTTAGCCACTAGATTTTGCCCGTGGTTTTACTGGCGTCTTTGTCTGTTATCGCAGCAAGAACTAGCCTATGTCCTTCGTTAAGAATCAAAGTATCTCCATGGCAAATTTATAAAATAAAAGTGTGACAGAGAGTTACTTTCTTATTTATAACTAGCTGAACCCCGCGGTGTTACCCGCGGCTATTGTTTTACCGCGAGTAACGTCGCGGGACAAAGTTAGTCTATAAAAAGTAGCCTAAGTTACTCCCCGGATCATCAGCTACCTGCCAGTGAAAGTCCCGTCAAAATCCGTCCAGCCGTTCCAGAGATTACCCGGAACAAACAGACAGACAGACAGACAGACAGACAAAAATTTTTTTAACTACAGTTTTGGTATATGTATCGTGTTTACATACATATGCATTTAGTAAAAAGTGGTTATTTTAATATTACAAACAGACACTCCAATTTTATTTAGTTGTATACGATTACGATTGCGTACTCTTTCTCGCTCGCTTTCGCGCAGATCTCTTCCAGCCGGTCTATGTGAAATTGTTAGCGGCTCCGCTTCAGCCAATTCCAAGCGTATACGCTCCAGTCGGTGTGAAAAGAAAAAAGCGCGCCGATGCTCTCCGAGCCGATCTGTGTAAACGGACCCTAAAGCTCTTGATGCATGGAATTGATACAGTTAGTTTAGTAACAGTATTCTTAGAACAATTGTCACCCACTCTAACAAATATATGCTTTTGGGTTTTATCACATTATTTAGTCCCATCAACAGCTTTTATAAGTCCATTGCTTGACATAGGCCTTTCTTTAGCAAGGAGGATTTGACCCTTTTTTATTTTTAGGAGTTTTGAGTCTACTCCCGCGGAGGATTTTACAAAGTTACAGGTAACAGTTTGTGAATCAAACAAAGTAATGTCCCATGTGTGGTTTGAACCCACAAAACTCAGCACAGTAAAAAGTGGCGTGGTGATCGATTAAACAACTTTTTTTTTAACTTGTGGAAATCCCCTCGGGCCGTTACCCCGCCGGGGTTTGCAGCGGGGCGGTGTGTCGGAATCGAACCGGCTAAAACCACACGGTGTGTCACTCTGCGCCTGAGACGGGAGAGATCTGGGAACTGCTGTTAACACATCCGGACCCCTCCCAGCGCCTGCCCGCACTGAAACGGGCACCGTCTGCTGGTAAAACTCTCAATTTATGCGACGTACAGCTCACGCTTACGTCGCCCTCTCGCGGGTGGCCACTAAAGCGTATGGAGGGGAAAACCCGTCCCGACCATCCGCGGCCACACTCAGGGCGGCATGAGGCGCTCGTAGGCGCGAGTTTGTACCTTAGTCGCTTCTTACGGTACCCATAGGATGAGTTAGAGTGTCTTTATGGCTCTTGTGAGTTTATTTTTTAATCGACTTCAAAAAAGGAGGAATTTCTTTGTTCCACTGTATTTATTATATGTATGTTTATTATATAATAAATTATGTACAATTTATGATCTGAAATATTTGGGGTAACTGTTCGCGTTCTGATGTGGCGTGACACTATCGAATGTAACTATTACAGAATTTACTAATCGAATGTTACTATTTAATTAATGTAAATGTACCTTCCAACCTAATGTAAATAAACCATCTTTTTCTTTAAAGAAATCTGAAAAAATCTCATTGTGCTATATTCACATGTTTCTTTTCATATTTTATCTATTTATATTATTTATTTCTGCAAAATAATTTCGTTGTACCATATTTATTTGACGTCCAAGGGTGTCTCATTTATTTTTCAATAAATTTTGTAACATATTTGAGGAATAGGCTCACAAGAGCTCCTCGGGAATAAAAGTAATGGCTGAGAACTGCCCATGAACCACATGATATTATGTACATTGAAAAGCACTGCGAACTGTTTTCCATCCATATTCTAAGACACGCCATTTATAATACTTACATTTATTTATTTATATAATTTAGGATCTCCAACAGAGGCATCAAACTTAAAATAAAGATTCTAAGCAATCTGTCGGTGCACTCCCTCAATTGCAGAAGACCATAATATGCAAACACTAGCAACAAACTATATTCAACAATAAATAAATAAATTATATGTGTTCGTAAATGAAAATCACATACACAGTTCGACACAATTATTGATTACACAAATATGGACAGCGAGTCAACATAGATAAACAGTATCATCAACACATCAGCAGAACACCTTTCAAAGAACACTTATACTTTAAAAGTGAAGCACTGAAGTCTAAGTTACTGTTAAGATATAAATACAAAAAGAATTATGACGTTCCGCGTGTAGAGTCGAGAGTTATAATTAATTTTTTATTTTGGTTTTGCTATTTAGTAATTAAACTGAGAGAATCGTGTTACACGGCCTCAGTAAATATTCAACTCAATTAATGTTTCATCCATTGTATTTTATATTAACTTAGATACTGTTATTTATTCAACACGAAATTAAGGACTAATTTACATTTAATATACTTCATGTGATTTAATTTCAAATGGTTTCAAACGGTATTTGATTCTAATATTGATAATGGTTTCGGTTAATGATTTTATAAAATATAATCTCTTCGAAGCTTACAATAAAACGCAGAAAAGGTATGACGTAATTTTATAAGTAAAATAAAGGTGCATGCGGCGCTTATCTGTTGGTGATTTACAATAGACTAAGTATCTTTTAAACTGTAGGTATTTTGATATCTATAATCAGTTTAAACAATTGTTGGTGAACTAATAAATAGAATAAAATAATTCATGTCACGTTTTGCTATGGCACTTTATGACTGTATTGCTGAGAAAGACTGCACACAAATAGCTTTCTATGGTTAAGTGCTGTGTGTTCGAACACATGACGGGACGACACTTGGTATGATTCACAAATTGTTCTTCTTAGTCTGGGTGTTCCTTGTGACCTTTTTATGTACATATTTAAAGTAACCCTGCAATAGGATGTATTCTTGATGTGAGTGAAATGTAGATAAAACTATCTTTGAAGCGGATTTTATATCGTGTAATTTGACTCCATACAGTTCAAAACTTTTTCAGGTTTTGAAGCCTACACATACAACATAACATTTAAGTATACAAATATACATACTGTTGAATTAAATAACGGTGCTCAGGTTTTAATCACTATTTATTTAAATAATAGTAAATTATACAGAGTGATAATGCCGGTCGCTTGATATCGCGGAATAGAGAGAGAGCTATATACATTACACCGCGCAACTACACAAAATAGGCGCGAAATTTAAAAAATAGAATATGACATTCAACACAAACATATATTTATATCCAAATAGACTATATTATTTACTCGTAGCCTTAAAAAAAAATGAGCAATGGAATTACTAGCTGGAATTCGTTTTTATTAAATCGCTGTCGAGTTTTAAATAGAAACAAAGACAATTTATTTAAATTGGTCGTAGTAAAATTATAATGTAACTGATATTTACTTGTTCCGTTAGGTATTTTTCGTTTTTGTATCCTCACTGTTTCATACAATACAAAGAGTCGTGACGAGTATACAGGCTGGTCTATTTCTACAGAAAGTTCTAGACAATTCTCAAACTTTACATTTTCCTGGAAATTTCTAGAACATCGCGGAACATGTTTGAATGTAAAAACTTTACCTGGAACAGTATTAATATAACAGACATTTACAGCTAAACACATACATAATACACAATTACAGCTATGCAATATATGCAATAAATATGGCCAAAGAAATATAATAGGGTTCTAGTACACCAAAATTGAAGACAACTGTGGACCCGGCCTTATAAATTATTCACCTTACGTATATCGTAAACTATGTATTATGTAGGTACCAAAATATGTGTGGTTGTGGTTAGGTTAGGAATAGATTAACCCATAACTTGCCGAGGGTGTCAAAGGCGCAACAAAGGGGTTAAATCAGTGGAATAATGTGGATATGTGTTCTAATAACGCCTTGCGGGAACGGCCTCTGAGATTGTTGTTATCACGAAACTTAGAACGGTGAACACATTATAAATTAATTTACATCATGCTTGATGAAAATTGACGTTTTCCTTAGTATATGAATAATTACTTTTTAACTGAATAATAAATTCTCGAGCTATTGGATAAATGAAAATCAAACCGTATGGATATTAAAATTTTGATAATATTATATACACTACCATCACCATTTTTGGTAATTTTAGTTAATTCAGTAAATAGCAGTGGCCATGATGTTTTCTTAACTTGTTTAGTAATCAAGGAATGGTCGTAACATAATGTATGCCTAGCTTTTTAACGTCACTGTTGCCTGCCATTTTCGGGTGGATTAATGATGTAAAAGAAACTTGTGACAATAATGTAAAGTATATACTGTCGGAATGAGGGTATCAGAATAATAACAAACATGTGAAACCGAGGTGGTGAGGATATAAAGCGGCGCGATCGAAAATAGGGGGTAGTTTCTCTTCAGATCTCGTGACGTCCAGATCTCTAAATTCATGGTATAACAATATATTATTATGTATGTACGGTACGGTATGGTATGGTATTCCTACGCACGAGATGACGTCATCATCGCTGTCGCTGGTTCTGGTTGTTTTATTTCGTGTTATGTTGGTATTCGCTGGTTCTGATTGGTTAATTTCGTGTCATGTAATCACGTGGTAACTGGATAGTGACGTCACCTCGGGGAGTTTTCGGAATGCGAGAACTTGTTTTCGTAGACCATGTCTTAATTGTGACATCTGTCACTGCTGAATCATAGTTTTCTATTATTTAATTTATTGTATTTATGTGTTTATATTGTTGAATGGTAAGTGTGGCAACACCTACAATAACAGCGAGTAACGCGACCAAACGTGTGTGAGCAGTGGCATTGGGACTTTTTTCAATAATTAATGATTTATTTTATGAATTTTATATTAATTTAATAAAGTATTTTACTACCGGTTTTCTATTATTTATATTGAATAAAATTTGTTTTAATATTTTCTAGTTAAAATAGTCTTAAAATTTAAAATCTTTTCTCAAAATCTTTGTGAAATTTTTAAGGGTGGGTTTAGAAACGTATGTTATGCGTCAGTCCTTCGTAGGCAGAATGTTAAAGACGCCTACAAACTCTCCATGACCCTACCTTATTTATGTGTTTCTATAAATTTAAGACTGAAACTGTTGACTGTTTGTTTTACTACAAGTCTTAAAAGTTGCTTGAGAGGGAAAGGTTTAGAGCTCGTAAACAATAGCTGGGACCAGACAAAGTGTAGCCCTGCATAAAATATGAAACACGAACATTTGATCTTCTAGGTTTGTAGAAACACCTATAAAAGCAATGAAGGTTATATTACCAGTAAAAGCATCCTTTGATATCTGCTATGTACGTCATTGTACATATTTACATAAAGGACAAGTAGTACAAACAGAGACGAGATGACAAAAGATGAAAAGCAAACGTTAGTCAAAATTGAGTTTTATTTTCATTTGATGTCAGTGTCTGGATTTTAACAAGAGGTTGAATTTATTTTTTCTACCTTTAATGTAAGCGTATTATAATACGCAATAAACCTTATTGCATATTGTTTTAAACTATGAAATATTATAGTATCCTTTCGTTTTGTAAGCATGCATGAAAATATAAATATCTACGTAGTTATAAAGAATAGCAACAGTAACTAACACAATCACGTAAAATGACCAAACTAAAATTAAATTATATTACATTTAAATGCCTTAATACATACATTTTGAATATAACTGCGGGAGAGCCTCGTTTGCCGTGTGCGTTGCCGGCCTTTGGGGGATGGGAAAAGGGAGGGAGGGGTTGGTGGTATGGGCCTCCGGTATCCTCACTCACTCGGTAAAACACAACGCAAGCGCTATTTCAACACCATCAACACAACTTTTCTGTGAGGCCGTGGTATCACTCCGATCCAGCCGGCCCATTCATGCCGAAGCGTGGCTCTCCCACGGTAGATGAAATTGAATCATACAAAAATAGAAAAAAACAATAAATTTTCCTAAACTTACAACTGACAGTCAAATTTTTTTTTCTTACAACCCATCAAAGGGCTTCAAAAATGATATTGTGGTTTCTAATATATTTTTTTTCTAAACTGAATAATTTGCGCGAGAGACATTTCCAAGGTGGTAAAATGTCCCCTTCCCCCTTGTAATTTCGAAAATAAGAGAATGATAAAAGTAAAAAAAAAATGATGTACGTTACCAAACTTCCACCAAAAATTGGTTTGAACGAGATCTAGTAAGTAGTTTTTTTTTATACGTCAAATATACTATTATTAAAACATTGATCATAGTTACAACGAACTACAAGAACTTTTATATTATGTTAATACTTGCTGCTGACACCCTTCATGGGCAAGTCCGACTCGCACTTGGCCGCTTTTTTTTAAATTCAATAATCGTAACATACTTACTAAACAAGAAATAATTTTAAAAATATTTTCTTTCTTGTTAAATTATTAATTTAAAGAATAAGTAAATAACTCTATGATTAAAATGTCACTTTACCACTTTTGGTGTGTCTACTAACTTGGCTTTGATTATAAAAATATCTGGTTTAATTTGCTGGATTTGGTTTGATCCACATGGACATAAAATCCTCGCATACACAAAAAATATACATACACCAAAAAAAATAATTATGAGTTATTAGGTGATTAAAAAAGGAATAAACATGAAATCACTGACCTCCATTAATACAGGTCAGTGAATGAAATATTTTTAGGGAAAGCAAGCTACAAAAAGGTATTAGCTTCTGTTTCATTTTATCTAATATATAAAATTCTCGTGTCACAGTTTTCGTTGCCATACTCCTCCGAAACGGCTTGACAGATTCTCATGAAACTTTGTGAGCATATTAAGTAGGTCTGAGAATCGGCCAACATCTATTTTTCATCCCCCTAAATGGTAAGGGTCACCCATCCTTAAAAAAAAATTATGGCAAAACGACGTTTGCCGGGGCAGCTAGTGAAATATAAAATTGTCATTGTCACAGTAACTATAATTTTATTAACAGACTTCAAAAAAGGAGGAGGTTCTTAATTCAACCGTATATATATTTATATTTTCAATGTGTGTTCGCGGATGACTTCGTCGTTTATGAACCGATTTTGATGATTATTTTTTCAATGGAAAGGAGATATTCTAATGGTGGTACCATGACAAGGACACTAAGATCTATGATGGCATCTAAGAGAAATCAAGTCAAAACTTGAAGTCGGTTTTAATTTTGTTAAAATTTTACACGTTCCACAGTTTTCAGTTTAAAATTTTGTACAATTGAAATATATTTGTGAATGAGTGTATTATTTAGAAAAAAATAACAAAATACAATCCAAAAAAGGAAAGGTGTAGTTACGCATACGACACGCAATGATTTCGCTTCGTAACATAGGAGTCAAAGGCTAGTGTTGTGTCAGCGTCGCAAACGACTAACGCGTTTAACGGAACGTCGACGAAGTGAATAATGAATAACGGCCCACACCGAGAACAGACATCACTGGTCCATTCAAGTTTTAAGCGAAAGTAAAAAATAAGGTTTTATAATTTTGCTATTTTTTATGGAATAAGAAAGCTAATGGCAGATTTTCAGATGGAAGAGAATTTTATAATTGACACTCACAAGTATGCTGTCGTTCTAACATAGTTAGATAAAGAGGATTTGGAAGAAGGGGTGCCATGCCCCTCATATACAAAGGGAGGATCCTCCAACCAGGCGAGATTATCGATAGTGTTGGGAAGTTGTATATAAGCTAATTGACGCTAGAATTTCTATATCGTGATACAGGATTAGTAATTATTCGATAGATGGCTCACATGCAAAGCAATAAAAATATACTATATGTTTTTATTGCGTTGTATGTGGATGTTTTTTTTTTATGTATGAGCTAAGCGACTCTATTCTGCATATGCAGGTGGAAAGCATAAACAGAATCAAAGTGCAGTGCAAGTGCTCACCATTCTAATTGCGAATGCAGATAATGCAACATGCAGTATGGCTACCACCACTAGGCCGCAGCTCTGTTCTCGTGTATATTGGTAATAGCGGTATAGACTATCCTATGTCATTTCTCAAGAATAAAAGTATCAAAACTAAAAATTCAATATAAGAGTTAGTAGGCTATCATAATATAAATTTAAAAACGAACGAGTCTCATGTCCTTCATCTTATACAAATAAATCGGTATATAATAAAACGGTACGTATTGAGTGCAGGATATTGCTCTTATAAAGAAAAATAATTTCCTACGGTAAATGAGCTACGATTTTCTGTATAATCATCTTCAAAAGCTTTAAGTACACCATTTACATAATCATTTATTAGATATTCTATTCGCTATCGCTTATACCATGGAGCATTACATTTCTGCAACGTGTACCTACGGCATCTGCTGAGTGCCAGTCTCCCGAGATAAAGCGTTAAATGGCGAAGCCGCCGAGCCCTCTCGCCAACGTTATTAGCTACTACCTACCTCCGATATAACTTATCGTGCTATTTTATTTACTCTATAGGGATCTTCGGCTTATCTCCGATGACTTGAGGTTTAGATGAATTAAAAGGTATTAGTTTCTCTTCACTTTTTTGCTAGACGGTTTCCGGAGATTATGTTCATAATTTATTCCGAATCTATTTTATAGACAGCTAGGCGAAAGCTTCAATATTTTGACTCATTTTAGATATGATGAGCTAAAGTTTATTAGATTTCCATTTTCTTTTGTTTTAAAGTTCAACATAATGGTAGGTGTACACTATAATCTACCTTACACTATAATACATATTAAAATATTTCATTTCCCACATACGTACACATTATACATGTTGGAAGAAATCATATTGATATTTCTTATTGTTTACAATATAACTGAGGATTTATCCTCAGTGTACTCATATCTTTTTCATGTTATTGATGTACCTACTTTGTTATGGCTAAATTTATATTTTAAGTTTGTACTCAGAATTTGCTGTATGCTACTTGGATCTATTGAAAAGAAGCTTTTCTATATTATCTACTTATCTTCCATATTTATTTGTAAAGCTTAGTGTTATAGATAACCTGAATGTTCAGCGAAATAATCTTTTAATCTTTGGAATTACATAATAGAATAAAAATGCATTGAATTTAATTATTTACAAACTGTACACTAACAGACTTTGCTCTAGTATAACGTCCTTAAAAAAATAGATGAAGATCATCCTCATAAATTTTAATTTTGAACTTGGAAAATTCAAATTTAGTTTAATTTGGTGTGCTGTGTGTATGTAATAATTTTTCTATTATCTTGGCACATTGTATATAGTGTCAAAATTGGAGCTCAATCAGTGCAGTTTTTTCGTGTGATTATAGAGAACAAAAATCCATTAGAATTTTGTCTTACTACTTACAGTATACAAATAAAACTCTAACGAGACAAGTGACGTATATTATTTATTTTCAAATGAAAATCAATAGTCCATTACTATCACACTTGTTCACAGTAAGTAGAAATCTGTAAACGAACGCGAAACAATAAGATAGTCCCAAGATAAGAGAGTACATCATGTAGATACGGATCTACTTCTGTCTGTTTGCCAACTAACAAGTACTTGTGATCAGCCTGGCTGCAAAGCTTCGTTGTAATTGCAAATTCCTTCTCCATTTGTGCTGTGTATGAGAGGAAGGCTTTGCACTTGACAGCAATGGACCGGTTTGTAAACGGATTTTCTTATGCATATTTGTACCTACTATGTTTGTGACATATTGTGTTATTTATTCATAATTGGTTATTAATAAAGTTTCTGGGTATACTTTATAAATTCGACTACTGATTAAAGGGGTCTGAACACCGTTTTCTACTACGCTTAAACGTTATCGTTCGATTCCAGCATAATTCACAAAATTGTTTGGAAACTGGGTGCTTTTTGTACTGGTTTCATGTAATTTTTTAAAGTTTTTCTAGATACCATATAAAGATCTACTGTAAGAACAACAAAATGAGATAAAATTGATACTATTTTGAACTAAGATTTTTGGGTAACTACCCAAAAACCCAACTGTACCGCGTCTGTAATGTTCGCTGAGCGAATAAATAACTACTACGCAATTGAGGATAACAGAATCGACTCACTGCTTACATAAATGCAATCGAGTTCAAATGGCAACGTAATCGTATTACGTAATATGTAGAATGCACTAATGTAATGTAATGACCATCCCAGATAGGAAAAACATTTTCACTTCTACTATTTGATAGATTTATGTAGGTAAAATCTTATTATCATAACTGATTGAACCTAGTTGCCATCAAATAAGTCATTATCGATACTTTGGTTTCTTAAAGAAGGATATAGACTACTCTTTACCACTATTACCGAATCGAAGGTGGACGGAGCCTAAAGCTAGTTTTTAATATGAACATGATCTACATGGTCAGAGGAGTGATTATTGACACTCTAGGAAGTAAAAAATGTATTGCTACAATCGAATCTTCTGAACAATATTCATATATTATATCATTATTTTAATACAGCCGGTAAACTTCAATACGAACAGAGGAAAACAAAAAATCCATTACACGTACATATTGAATGATGAATCGTTCTTTCTAAATTCAATTTGCAGTTCTTTTCGACGGAGTGAACTAAATCTAATTATATTGTTTTTGATTTAATTCCATATTCCTCTTACACGACTTGATAACTGACAACAATAGAAGCAGTTTGGCTATGACGTCACATGCCATTAACTAACCAGGATTAGTCTGAAAGCAAAGATGAGCATCGTATCCTGAAGCGAAATAACTTATCGATAACTCTAGCGAGGTTTCGCTTGTATATATCGAGGAACTCAAAATCAAAGTTTGCAGCATTCATTTATAGCTATGGCTAGTTTTACTGTTTCAGTACTCTGTGTATAAATAGTAAAGTTTATTACAATAATGATTACGGTTTTATATTAGTGTTTTGTAATTAAACTTTTGAAGTTATTTAAACAAAATGTACTTCAAACATTGTAGTCATGTTGATTTTAGAACGGTACAATATTTACATGGCTATATTTGTAAGAACTATGCATTATATTATAATTTTAGAACTGACATTAATTTACATATACATAATTATCAAATGTGAAAATCTCTCATCATTTTACAAAATATGTTGCCCAAAATTTACTTTAAACTATGTGTAGACGACACTTTTTGAGATTATATTAAACTGTATATAAGGTTGTGAAGTTGAAATATAAGCACATGTACTTCTAATAATTAGGTGGGACAGTTAATATAACGTACATTTACTTTGAATGCTATCAAAATCTACTTTTATAACTAACGAGACAGAAAATGAATGTGAATTTGAGTGCCTCGGTGGCGCGGTGGTAGCGTGTGCGACTGCTATTAAATATTTGTTTCAGAGTCTTGGTGTTTTTTATGTATATAATGTATTTATTTACAGAAAAAAAGTTTATATGTATTTATATCAGTTGTTTAGTACCCATAGTACAAGTTCAGCTTAGTTTGGGACTGGAAGCGTTCTGTGTCAGATGTCCGATATATTAAAAAATTGGCAACGCCATTATCGACAACATTACGTTGAACATCGTGTCCAACTATCGACATGAACTCTCGCTGGTTCACTTCACAGACAGTTTCAAGTATATTGGCAAATTGGTCACGTCCACAATATAGTCGCTTTTAATGCATGACAACGAGTAATGAAGCGTCCAAGAAATATCGGCTTCCTTTGCAAAATATAAATTTTTATCTTATGTCTCCGTGTTTAGACTGTTTTACCAAAATAAAATAACTTTATAACTGTTTTGTAATATATATTCATGGAATTGTTTTCAATGGAGTGTCAACATTACTATCGTCATCTCAACCAAAAGACAACTGCCCTCCCCATGCTTATCCATAATAAAAAACACGCTACATGACATATTATAACGTAGTGTTGAAAATATATATATAACTAGCTGTCCCGGCAAACGTCGTTTTGCCATAACTAATAATAAATAAAAAATTAATTAAAAAAACATTGTCCAGCGGACAAAATTGTGAATCTAAACCATTCCCAGATCCCCTTGAACACACACAAAAAATTTCATCAAAATCGGTCCAGTCGTTGGAGAGTAGTTCAGTGACATACACACTCACAGAAGAATTATATATATAAAGATAGTTAAGTTGCGTAATGAATAAAGCCATAATATTATTAACATTATTGTGCATCATTTTGAATGGCATTGTATGGGAACTACCACAGAAAGAACTGCCACTTTACTTCTGTGACGTTCTTATTTCTGTAAATTTTATGCCATCGTCATCATTATCGGTCTATTTCAGTCCTAGACAAAAGTATCTTCCATTAAACGATATTTTGACAAATCATTTTTATTAAGTGACTCCAAAAATAGGAGGTTATCAATTCCACTGTATTTTTATGTTTGTTACCTCATAACTTTCGACTGGGTGAACCGATTTTGATGATTGTTTTTTTATTTGAAAGCTGGTACTTTCCGTGTCCAGTTGTTAATTTGGTCCAGTTCTTAAAGTAGGTTCTTTTTTTTATAAGCAAACTTATGGTTTCACATAAAAACATAAAAAAAAGTCGTCGAGTTGATAACCTCCTCCTCTTTTAAAGTCGGTTAAAAACCGGCGTTAAGTCGCATATCACCAAGTGAGTGAGGTAACCGGTACCCCAACCCTTTCTTCTGACTTAAGGGAGAAGGAGGCAATTTTGAAGAAACGTCATGACCTTTCAACACTAAAGGAATGATTCTCCGACTAGGCGAGGCAAGCATGTCTGGCGGGCCGTGATCCAACGGTAAACGTTGAGCAGTTGTGTTTTTGCTAATCGGCGTGAAAAATTCTATATCGCGTTACAGGATTAGTCACTATGTAGTTCGGTATATCTTCGGTAAATAGGGCTATAATTGGAAGTTACCAAAACGTTAAAAGTATGATTACTATTGTTATATCTAGGTAGGAGTATACTAGAACAAAAGTAAAACATGCTTAAACTAAGACTGAAAGTTTGTACAAACTCTAACTAAACGTACCTAATCTTCGAATAATCACTTTCTACTAGATAGATTTACTTGAATATGCTAATGTTAGTAAATAATTGCTGCTTAGAAAACGATTAAGGCTTTTGAATCGTCAGTAACTTTATTCCAATAAATCGAACCCGATTACTCAATGAAGTGAACGGATGGAATAAACAAATTATGCTCCAGTGATAATCGCATTGCTCGGGCTAATGTAAATAACATTGAATTGAATCTGTTGATTAAATTATATAGGCATTTAGAAAATGTAAATATAGTAAATAAAATTACAAACCGATAAAACATTCATTATTTAAGAAGATAAATCATTAATAATATTTTATAAATGAATTGTCACATTTTCTTTATGTCATTCCAAGTTTTGTGCATGTCACGATTTTTACAAAGAAATGATGAAACTTCCTTGTTGCTACCTCGATTATGATCGATTTCACACAACTTAACTACACTATAGACTCAAGAAAATTGTAAGACAATGTTGTGAAATATTTTTAGCCAATGTTTGTCTGCCGCAAAACACCAAATCCAATTTTACTGATATATGTAAAGGTTATGTAACTCTCTCTGTTTATATTCAATAAAGTACTCGCTATAAATTTATGAAATATTTTCAATCAAAATATAGAACTACCTACGTAATACATGTACTACTTTTTGAAGTGATGGCTTCTTATAAGAGGGTAAACCGCTTCGTTACGTAACGCGTTACGGCGCCAGTCTGTCTAGCTTGCCTTTCTGTCAGGCATACGGCAGCGGTAGGCGGGCTCCCCCTCTCTCACTCTAACCTACACCGCTAGCTGTCAATCTTATCTTTTCTCGTATTAAATAATTTCAATATTAAATAGTTCAACTTAGATTAGTTTAAGTCGTCCCGAGACGCCCGACAGAAGACATTTTTCATTCTCTTGCCTCTTTAGCCAAGTTACGAGTGTTTCGCGTCGAATCTCTTTCTACAATCGTAAACGCCTTTTTCCCTTGTATTATTGGCTAATATTTTGTTTTTGAATAAAACTTATTTTTGTTATTAGATCATTTCCACACATTTGTTAGCTTTTCATTAAAATTGACGTTTGTAAAATGTCAACTTGGCTATAGAATGTTGAAAAATGTACGATGATATCAAAAAATATATCCAAGCATTAAATAACATAAAACCTTAAAATTCTGGGAAGCAAATAGTTTTAGATATGCTATTTATTTATGTTTAGTTTCTATACATTAAAGTGCAGAAGAATGTAAAGCTTTCTCGGCGTCAGTAACCAGGCGAGATTGAAAAATGAGCTTCATTTTTCAATCTTTATTTTGTGTTAATTGGAATATCTTCCCCCTGTAATCACTAAAAGCATAATAATATAATGTCAAGATACAGCTTCAATGAGTCTTTAGTTCGTTTCTTGATTTAAACTGCACTCAAGTATTTCTTCTTAAAATGCAATGTAGTGACAATGTTATTCAAAAAAATGTTATAGTTATTATAAAATACTTGTGCTGATTTACTTTAAAAAAATAAGTGGAAACTGGTACATCATAAACAATCAGTAATTGTTCATAGTCTATGAATGTGCTATGCAAAAAATGAAATTCAAACGGTTCAGTGTTAAAAATAACAGTATTTTTCATGATTATGAAGTACTATAAAAGGCTTTGATCACACAGAAATTCGGATTTTACGGCTAATTAAAAAATGAGTGACTGTAACTGACTTGGAAATAGGTGCGTTCATGACTTTTTCAAACATGCCAACGTTTATCAGAAATACACATTAAATTTCGTCACTTATATGTATCTATAATACCGTCACTTCAAACTACTGCATATTCAGGTTTAAACCAAAATTGATTCTGAATAAAACTATACTATGAAAATATTACGAGACAATTGAACTCTGTACCACATCAATAAGTAAGGCTTTCTAATGGAAGGGTGAAAGGAGATTTTGGCCTTCTGTACCATGCCAGGCAGATATTTTTAAAGGTGTATGTATCAAGATTTACTTCTCTGTGTAGTAAGTCTCTTTGTAGCTATGTTACCCTGATTAGTTTCTTCCCTTAGTCGCGTCTTACGGCACCCATGAGATGTATAGGGGTGATGACACCCAGTATTCCTAATCCGTCATCACATGGACAGAACTATGTATCTATACTAATATATAAAGCTGAAGAGTTTGTTTGTTTGTTTGAACACGCTAATCTCAGGAACTACTGGTCCGATTTGAAAAATTCTTTCAGCGTTAGATAGCCCATTTATCGAGGAAGGCTATAGGCTATATATCATCACGCTGAGACCAATAGGAAAGGAGCACCGATGAAAAATGATTCAAAACCGGGGGAAAATTATCACGCGACGGGCAATAGAAGACGCAATCGTGTTTTAAAAGCCGTGAAATTATGGATATTACTATGGATTATTATTATTAAAACGATAGTTGGTATAGCGCTCACCAATTAGTTTTCAATATAGTCGTGTTCATTAATGATGAGGTATAATAATTAAACTTAAAGTAAATACGTATTGGTAAATTTAATTTACCTATTAACCGCGATAAGATTATATATCGACGCATTACATAATTTGTGTCGACGAATTCTCAAACTCCCAGATTAGATATTTTATTCTTATTTCACAGCCAGTGAAAATAATACTGTATGTTAACTGAAAGCTTCAGTATATTTATTAACCATTAATGATATAGAAAATCTGTAGATACAGAAAGGGCTTAACATAATGGTTACCCAGTGGTTGAACTTCAAGCATAATTCTTCAATTTTTTTAGCATTCCGCTCTCCTCTTCCATACGAATTTCAACTGTGCCAAATTTTATTCTACTTACTTCCCATAACTTTCGTAAAAAGGGGTTCAAAGTTTAGTATAGATACTTTATTGATTTAGAAATCTATATATAAAAGAGGAAGGTGACTAACTGACTGACATACCCAGAGATCAATAAACAACCCAAACCGCTGAATTTTGGAAATGACATCCCTAAGGGGGTAAATCAGGGGATGTCAGTCTGAGTAAGAGAAGCCGCGCGCAAAAGCTAGTGTTGAATAAAACAAAACTTAACAATTCAATTTAATAGAATCATAGTTGACTTTTGACAATTAGTAAGTCTCTTTAGACGTGGTTAATTGACAAGTCTCGATCGTATCACCAGTATATTCCATTATTCGTATGTCAATAATTGTTACTGCGTACGCCAAGAATTATATTTTCAGTGTAGTAAATATCTACCGTTATTACTAATTCAATAGGTAGGTACTTATAATTGCTTAATAATTACAGTTGGATCACGTATTCATAGTACACCTAAATATTATATGCATTAAAAAACTAGTACATGCATAAATACGTCAAGTCCACTAATTGTAAATAGAATTTTATTTGAAATGGTCGTCTGTGGCAGTTAGACAGGCTTTTAATCACGCTAGCTCTTAATATATGGATTCTCGCTGTCTCCGAGGAGAATTAATTAAGGAATTGCTCTTTCCAAAGGTTCTGGAGATTCAATGTCAAAGTGACGTTCTGGAAGGACCATGACCTTTCTAAACGGTTTTGACTTTGTTTTTAGAGTTTAGACCTTACTGGATGAAGGTCAATCTTCTACTAATACTGGTAGGTTAGTGATGGTAATAAGTCTAGTATTTTATTTTCAGAACCGTTGAGCTGAAAGACCGTAATCTTATTTTGGGAAAATCACATGATTAACTGCCTCAAAATCTTGACTAATTAATCAAATAATTTATTCACACCGAATGTATGTAGTACTTACATGAATAAGGTATTTAGTACTGCGTTAGTCTCAATACATTCTGCCATTTAGGCATGCAAAAATTATTGTCTTATAAAATTAGTCATGTCAACATTAAATAATTAATAATAAATAATTATATATATTGATAGATAATATTATTAATTAATATCTATTACTTACATTACATTATTAATTAATATAATAATAAATTGTTATCTAACTTAGTTGGCTGCTATTCTTCTTAAATAGCGTATGTGTAATTGTATGTATATGTTATGGACTGGCGTGGCGTATTTATTTATATATTTTATTCATTTTCCGTGTAAAAGAACCTCGGTATAAAATTTATTACGGGAACACTGTTTGAGTTCTAAACTCATGCAACGGAGGACTTACCGTCGGAAAAGATTTATGGCTATGAATCGCACTTTACGTTTTTGTTCCTTGATATGTTTGACTCGGTTTTTCCTTTAAAAGTAAAAAAAATATTTTTTGGGTAGAGCAAATTATATATACAACTAATAGAGTGAGAACCCTAAACGTAATCTGTATAAACGTAAGCATAACTATATCTGTGTTATGCTATGTCCTATAGTTTTATTTTTTTGTTTATGAATATTTCCTTTAATTTCATTTATTTTCTTGGGCTCTCCCCCGATAATCCCCGATCTCCGGTCTCGTACCCACCAACGAAACACGACAGCATGATCGTTGTCGTTTTTGCTGAATATAACTTGTACTTTTTATGACCTGCCGAAGTGTCTCTACTCTGCCTGATGGAAAACATGAGCAGAATCCAGGATTGGTGGCCACCATACTCATTGGGAATGAAGACAATGCAACAATGCAGCTTGATGACCCAAACCATACCAGTTTACTGAGATTTTTTTGCATCATTAGGAATCCGGTCTCGCATTCACCGACGAAACAAGACAGTATAAATGATGTTATTTTAGGCTGGTATTCGGTGTGAGGGTAGTATCGCCCCGATCTAGCCATCCCGTTTGTAGTGATATCAGCGTGGCACTAATACCTTGTACTTTTAAAACTTATAAAACATTGCGTAGAAAATGACTTGCGCTCACCGCTTGCAGTACCATTGCGAAATACATACAAAGGTAAGATTTTATTTTCGAAACTAAGATGTTTGTCAAACCTATACAAAATCATATGTAATAATGTAAACTTAAAAACTGAAATAGTACAAACAAAATGAATACTAAAACATACTGAAAAAAAAAACAAACAATCTATCAACTAATTAACCCAAAAAGCTTTATCAATAACCACTACTGTTTCTAGTCCTGATGTATCTAATTTACGCCACTTATTTAGTTCAACTATAGAGCATAGTTATAAATATGCGGTGGCCGCTGGCCTTCTCTTAAATAAATTAGCAAGTATATACTCGTAACTCATACAGGTCTCATGGGTACAGTGTTTAGTGTATGAACCCCTATTATATACTGGATCTGAGAATGGGGACGGGGGTAATTGAAAGCTTTATTATTATGGATTAATTTGTCTCGTTGTTAATATTAAATAACTAATTCAAGAATCGTGTATACATTAAGGAATCCTTTTCAGCGTTTCAAATTCAATTGCTCTTCTGCACAGACATGGATCTTTTTATAGTATAAACTTACTTTACGTAAACTTTAAACCAGTTACAAGGCAATTCTAGAACTCTGGAATATGCAGTTTCATGCTGATATTTTCCTTTACTGTTTATACTAACATTACAAAGTTTAGGGGTGGGTTTGTTTATTTACGATCGTCTTCAATAACCTATCTCTTTTTTTTTTTATATTTGACCCTGCCATAATGACTCTACTCTGCCTGATGGAAAGCATAAGCAGAATCCAAGAGTGATGGTCGCCATACTGCGAACGCCGACAATGCAACAATGCAGCATGGTGACCCACACCATGGCGGGCTAGTGATGCTTTCGCATCATTGGGCCTCCGGTCTCGCACTCACCAACGAAACACGACAGCATGATCGCTGTCATTTTACGTTGATTTTCTGTGCGAGGTTAGTACCGCCCCGGTCGAGCCGGCCCGTTCGTGCTGAAATCATCATCATCTAGGTAAAACTGGAGAAATCATATTGTTTTCGCTGTTTATCTTATTTGATTATAATATATTTATTAATATGATTGATTCAATACTTTCATTGAACTGCAGGAATACTTATTTCTTTTTTAACCGACTTCAAAAAGAGAGGTTGTAAATTCAATTGTATTTTTTTATGTTTGCTACCTCATAACTTTCGACTGGGTGAACCGATTTTTTATTTGAAAGCTGGTGTTGAAAGCTATGTGATTTTTTTAAGATCTTTTAGTTATAAAAATAAAGAATAAATAAATACTCGTTTAAGATAAATTGAGGCCGTTTAAACAAATATTTTTTTTACGCGGGGAATGTTAGGTTCCCTCCGTGGGAAGACGAAGGCCGTGTGTGGGACCCCAGAGACCGGTCTACTCATTAAGACTCGCGGCGTCCTACCTCAGCAATTGGGAGGAGCTCCAGGAACGCATCGGCATAAACGTGTCTTTAGTTAAAACTAGAAATAAGTTATTGAAAATGGCTTTTAATCTATAAAGAGTACATTTTTATTAAAATATCTGTTGACTCTGAAATGGAAAGCCTATATTATTTTTATATTGGCCTAAATATTACGCTTTTCAATACAGTATCTCGTGAAGTCTAAATAATAACCGAAAAAGTAACGTAATTAGCTTTTCTTAAGCACTGATTTTCGGTGACAATGAGCAGAAAAGCACGGAAGGGAAGGGTGCCTATAGTTTTAGTAAACATGTTTTTATTGTTTACGTGCATTATATAATAATAATAATAATAAACAAAAATAAACTAAAATAATAATAAATAATAAACTAGCAACACCAACAGCAACAGTCAGATTTTCGAGTACCTATATTTATTCTCAAAATAAAATCAATTTTAATATATTTTAATCAATAAATATCATACAGCCAATAACAAAGAAGAATAATGGATAAATATTTTAAAAATAACAATGTAACACGCCTAAAATTAACGTATAGAAAATAAATATCTACCATAAGACATGACGTTTAACGTCATATCATAACAATATAAAAATGAGAGAATATCTGACAAAATGTTAACAAGAGCTAGAGCACGAGCACTTTTACCATCTTCGGACTCGTCGCTACGCTCCGCCCTGCCGTCTTCGGATGCCAGAACAGAAGTTCCAACAGTCGCAGAGGCGTCGAGCTCATCTTCCAGCGACGAGTTTTTCTCTCCGCCGACGTCGCCAATACCTGTACATCGGCAGGGGAGAGACCGGCCACCGACCAGCTTGGGACCCCGAGGACCACTGACCTCGAACAGGGCCCCCGCTACCGGTGGTGATGTGCGCCGCATGAAATGGACACAATCTATTAATGAGAATGTCATGCGGGCATATTTTCGGGCTACAGAGTTGGGAACGAACCTTACTGCGTACCGTGTTCGACTAGTCTCTCTGTTTCAGGAACTTGAACCGGCTGTCAACGTATCGGCACAACGATTGTCGGATCAAGTGCGGGCTATCCAGCGATGTCACCTGCTGGATGATACCGTACTTGAAAGGATATGCTCTGACATACGGAATAGCTTGACTGTCCCTTCTTCACCACATGTGGTGGATGTGGTAACAAACTCCACACCACAAAATGAAGATGTTAGTGAATTAGTGGACAGTGAAATTATATCTGTAAGTACCCTATACAATGATAAGATAAGGAGCACTTTGGAAGATGTGATTCGGGAATACCGATGCGTAAATTTTAATAACAGACCCCGTTTGCCCCGTTTGCCCATTCATAAACGAAATTTAGCGCTGGTGAGTGCCTTGGATTCGTTATTACCGGATTATTTCGGTAATAGCGAAGATCTCAGTGATACACATTCCATTCTATACTGTGCGGCTATTGCAGTTTGTCGAGTAGCTGGTATTAAATTTGCAGAAAATATAACTACTACTCGACCAGAAAATACTGCGCCAGCTTGGCAGTGTAGAATTGAACGTCGTATTGCTGGGGCCAGGACACTCATTGGTAAGCTAATTAGTTTCCGATCAGGTAACACGCGACCGAAAGTGATGCGCTTTGTGAAACAGGCATTTTTGGGGACTACTATTAGTCCTCAACAGTATATGTCATGTGTCACAGAGCGCATAGACTTTCTGAAGCAAAAAGTTTATGCATGGGCAAACAGAATAAGGCGGTATAGAAAGCGAATAGACCGGTATAATCAGAATCGCATGTTCCAAAGAAACGAGAAGTGGGTGTACCGAAAATGGGAGAACCTGAGTCCGTGTATGAGTGACGGGCAAGTCCCAGATGAAAATGCCACGAATTCGTTTTGGCGCAGCATCTGGTCAGTGCCTGTCGCTCATACAGAAGGTGATTGGTATCGGGATGTTGAGCGCTCATGTGAGTCTTTATTACCTATGGAACTAATTAGCATCGATAAAGAGGATGTAAGTTGTGCAGTCCGTTCATTACCGAATTGGAAAGCACCTGGTCCAGACGGACTGCACAACTTTTGGCTCAAGTGGTTCAGAAGCTCACATGCGTGTTTAGCATCTCAATTCCAAACAGCATTGGACTCGGGTTCATTACCACAATTTTTAACCACTGGCATAACCCACTTACTCTACAAATCTGGTAGTGCCATGGATCCCAAAAACTTTAGGCCCATAACTTGCTTACCAACCTTATATAAACTTCTGACATCTATTCTGAGACTCAAAATTACTACACACATTAATCAGAATTCGATACTTTCTGTTTCTCAGAATGGATGTAGAAGTGGGACCCGTGGCACTAAAGAGCTCCTTATCATAGACATGACCATCAGCCAACAGGTACGTCGTAATCGTAAGAGTCTGGCGACATGTTGGATAGATTATAAGAAGGCTTTTGACTCAGTTCCACATACATGGCTTTTGAAGGTGCTAGAGTTGTATAAAATTGATACAACTCTGTGCACTTTCTTGAAGTCATGTATGAGGCAATGGAGAACAGTACTTCGCTATCCAGGATGTCGTCAGACTGCGGTAAACGATGTACCAATAAAGATCGAGCGGGGCATATTCCAAGGTGACAGTCTGAGTCCCTTGTGGTTTTGCCTGGCTTTGAACCCTCTAAGTACTTTATTAGAGGGTTCAGGGTTAGGCTATAGGTTGCAGAAAGAGGCTCCAGTCATATCACACCTCTTTTATATGGATGATTTGAAACTATTTGCCCCTACTAAATTACAATTGACAGCGTTACTAAGGGTTACGGAAAACTTTAGTAATTCTATCAAAATGGAATTTGGTATAGACAAGTGTGCAGTCATGCATGTAAAGAAAGGTGTGATTGTGGAATCTGAAGGAATAGAGCTTTCAGATTCTACAAGACTCAGATCTCTGTCTGTAACCGAAACCTACAAGTATCTTGGTTTTTCACAGTCCTTGGGAATACCGGAATCTGACATGAAACAGTCGTTGCGGGAACGCTTCTTTGGCCGCCTGAAAAAAGTACTTAAAAGTCTTTTATCAGGCGGTAACAGGGTGCGAGCCTACAATGGTTGGGTCATGCCGGTTCTGATGTATTCCTTCGGTATACTTAGATGGACTCAGACTGAATTAGATGCCCTAGACAGGAGAGTCCGTACATTGCTGACTGCATTCCGTATGCATCACCCACGTTCATCAGTTATGAGGTTGTATATCCCGCGAAAGTTTGGGGGTCGAGGTCTATTAAATGTCAAGACCCTACACAATCGCGAGATATACAATCTCAGAGAATATTTTCTTCATACTGATGTGGGAGTGCATCGCAGTGTAGTTGCAATGGATACCGGACTCACTCCGCTCGCTCTGGCTAAAGAGAATTGGCGCAAACCTGTAGTACTTGGTACTAATGAACGCAGGGAGGTATGGAAGGGCAAAGAACTTCATGGACGGTTTTATCGGGCCCTTAACGGGCCCGATATAGACTTTAAAGCCTCAACCTCCTGGCTACGGTACGGTGATCTCTTCGGAGAAACCGAAGGTTTTGTTTGTGCGATTATGGACGAAGTTATCATGACGAATAACTATCGGAAGTATATCCTGAAAGATGGTACGGTTGACATATGTCGGGCATGTCACCGTCCCGGGGAATCTATTAGGCATATTATTTCTGGTTGTTCTCGTCTTGCTAACGGTGAATATTTGCACAGGCACAACCAAGTAGCTAGGATCGTACATCAACAGCTTGCCCTTAAATACAAACTTGTGAATTCGGAGGTGCCATACTACAGGTATGTGCCCGACCCAGTTCTCGAGAATGGTCGTGCTACGTTATATTGGGATCGATCTATTATCACAGACAGGACTATTGTTGCCAATAAACCTGATATTGTGGTGATAGATCGATCAGAGCGCCGCGCAATGATTGTCGACATCGCCGTTCCTCATGACGAGAATCTCGTGAAAGTTGAAAAAGAAAAACAAATAAAATATTTGGACTTATCTCACGAGATTGTCGATATGTGGGATGTAGATTCGGTGATCATTGTTCCGATAGTTGTATCTGTTCACGGATTGATAGCCAAGAGCCTCGACCAACACCTTAAGAGGCTCACGTTGGACGGTTGGATCAAGGGTCTGATGCAGAAGGCAGTCCTCCTAGACACGGCACGTATAGTGAGGAGGTTCCTGTCTCTGGAGCCCTAACCACCGGTTTCTTGGTCCCTGTACCCGAAGTCGGTGGTCTACTATTTTTTATATTTTTAAATGTATTTTTTTTTTTATTTGTATATTTAAAAATGTAATCAATAAGTTATATATATAAAATAAAGAGAATAATAATAATAATAAATATTTCGGACATCTAACACACAACGCCATCTAGTCCCAAACTAAGCAGAGCTTGTATTATGGGTACTAGACAACTGATATTAATACTTATATACTTTTTTTTTTTTGTAAATACATACATATTATAGATAGAAAACACCCAAACTCCGAAACAAATATTTGCAGATCATACAAACATTTGATCCGACCCGGGAATCGAACCCGAGACCTCAAGAACAGCAGTCGCGTACGCTACCACTGCGCCACCAGTGCCTTCAATTGTATTGAAGGCACTTTCTTTCATTTATCTATTTAATAGATTTTTACTGACTTGTATTTTTTACTTTTGAATGTTTTTTTTTCAATTTACAATTTATATGTTTCAATTATAATAAAGTTAATTATTTTATCCATCAATTTATCGCCGCCTAGCCGTGTTTCGGCAATTTAGGATCGGCTTGATTAGAGTTATAATACTCCCTCAATGAAAACCACACTTTTGTCCTTGATTTTCACGAAATGAGTGAGTTAACCCGAGTTCAGTTGATATAGAAATATATTGTTAGAAAATCGAGTAGCTGGCAACCTGTCATATACTAATAACGTAATAATAATAAATAAATATATATTTCAAATATCTGACACACAAAGCCAGTTAATTTAAAATTGAGCAAAGCTTGTACTATGATAATTAGATTGACCGATATAATACTTATGTACTTTTTGTAAATGCATAAACATTATACAAATAAAACATCTAAACTTCAAAACAATATTTGCAGAGGCAGTTAAAATAAACAAAATAGAAGGAAGACAATGTACCAATCTAAATCCAATTGTACATTTGTCCATTTCGTAAACAGTATTTTGTACTGTTTAACAAGCTGAACATAGCTAAGCATTCCAGCAATAAATACAAGTAAATAACGATCCGTGCAATTCTGTAAACTCGTTGCATCTAAACCTTCTTGCTACATAGTTTTGCGTCAAACGTGGCCACAAAATAAATAATACATTCTTATAATTGGTGCTGAAGATTTATTTTTGTTTATGTCAGGTCTTACAGAGTAAACAAACCATTAAAGGTAATTTTGATATGCTTTCATCTTTAGAACCTTAGTATATTTTCTTGTTTTAGTAAAATTGTGTGTGTGTGTATGTTTGTGTATGTGTGTGCGTGTGTGTGCGTGTGCGGGCGTGCGGGCGTGCGTGCGTGCGTGAGTGCGTGCATGTGTGTGTGTGTGTGTGTGTGTGTGTAATGTATGGTGTAGTGGTTGAGACAGAAGATTAATAGTACTAATAGTGATACAAGTATGATGAGCTTATATATGAATGTCATTTTGAATAGAACAGATTGAGTTTAAAACCAATATACTGATGTTAATAAATAACACACGATGTATTTTCTTTTTATATCAAATAAAGAATTTAGCTGTCACATCTAATTTTTTTGTAAAAATATAATTTTCAAATTTTAAGTGACACAGTTACTTTCAAAATTATAGTTTAACTATGAACTTATATGAAAGGAAAGATACTTCATTGTTTTGTTCGTACACTAACCATACTCTATGTGCTCCGTAGTTAAGAGTAGTTAAATAGTTAAGATAAAGTAAATTTTATTTAACGTGTAAAAAAACATCTCTCTAGGTATCCGTCATAGTGTGGATCACCTAGCTACCGCATCCAGCGTTCAAATTGAGTATGGTGATTACTTTCAAGCAGATTAGAGTCTTTTTGACAGCTAAACTATAAAGTAATACATTATATAATTTTATCCAATCTTAGGAAAAATTTATACAATCTTCAGATATAATTTTTACCATATCATAATTAAGTTTGTTTTTGTTTTCATAAAAAAACGGCCTTTTTTTATTACTTGTTACTAAAAAACTCACTTTAAGTCCTTTCATATGATGCCCATATCGGGTGGGTTGTTCAGAAATATGCACGCCGCCATTTTGTTACGGCGGTCATTTTGGATTAATAATAATACCTATTGTATATAATTGCATTGTCACCAGAACTAAAGATATACTTTCAATTTCAGCTCAATCCAAAATCGGGAAGTAGATAAAATTTAACTAGCCAGATTTGATTAAAGACAATCATCGGAAACTAAATAAAAGCTTGTAAATAAAAACGTCTATAAGCGGTTCAAAACTAAAAAAGATACAATAACTAAATACCTCGAAAACAAATTGATAGCTTTAGTCCATTGCTACGTTATAAGGCATTGATAAAAATTACTTTAGTAACTATTTGTTTCAACCATCTGTTGTGATGAAACATAGTGCAAATAACTTTTCAATAATGGATATTGAATACTTACACTTCAATACTCCAAGCTAGAACTAGGAACTAAAAAAAACAAAGTGAATTGTTTTCATAAACTTTTATTAAACTTGCAATAAATGCACGTATGTTTGTTTGTAACTATGTTGGCTGGGGTGAAATCTTGCAACTTATGTAAACTGACTGAGCTGAAATTCTGCACGCATACACATATATATAAACAAGTTAATTAAATAATTAGATCTGATTCATCAAATCCCTTTACTTAGGTATCGTGAGTATGGTGACAGAGTAGAGTCACTGTGCAGGCACATATAAAATAGACAACACACAACTTGGTGCCAAGCCTGTAATGCCCAAATGTTACATAATAGAAGTACATAATTCATGTATTGTTACAAACAGCCCTGTTTTATTTATGTGATACCGCGGTTGATGCTGGTTCCTATTACTTGCACTGATGGGTTGACGGGTCACATCGACCAGCCATTGTGTTCGGTCTGTAAACACTTCATAAGTCATCATTATTTTAAGTCAAGAGAAAAAAAGTTTCATTTTGTATTATAAACGGAATTTTGACTATGTTTTAATCATATGGTATAATTACATATGCCATCTAAGTTCATCTTAAGCAATTGCACCGACTGCACTACGGCGGTTGCTACGCATTCGTAGCATCTGTAACGCTTAACTACGCCGTAGCATCTTCAAAGTAACTTAAAATTACAGGTACAGATTGTTACTTGGAATCTACTACTTTATCTTAGAACAAGAGCGAACTAAATTGAATCCTCCATTGTTAAAATTATGTGTAACTAGTTGTTGCCCGCGGCTCCGCCCACGTATATGTCGGTTACCGTGGCAAATAGTAGCCTATGTGTTATTTTGACGTATAAGCTATATTACTCGACTGCCTCGGTGGCGCAGTGGTAGCGTACGCGACTGCTGTTCTTGAGGTCTCGGGTTCGATTCCCGGGTCGGATCAAATGTTTGTATGATCTGCAAATATTTGTTTCGGAGTTTGGGTGTTTTCTATCTATAATATGTATGTATTTACAAAAAAAAAAAGTATATAAGTATTTAATATCAGTTGTCTAGTACCCATAATACAAGCTCTGCTTAGTTTGGGACTAGATGGCGTTGTGTGTTAGATGTCCGAAATATTTATTTATTTATTTATTATTTATTTATTATTTATTTATTACTGTAAAGTTTCATCCAAATCCGTTCAGTAGTTTTTGCGTTAAAGAGTAATAACATCCATCCAACTGCCTCGGTGGCGCAGTGGTAGCGTACGCGACTGCTGTTCTTGAGGTCTCGGGTTCGATTCTCGGGTCGGAACAAATGTTTGTATGATCTGCAAATATTTGTTTCGGAGTTTGGGTGTTTTCTATGTATAATATGTATGTATTTACAAAAAAAAAGTATATAAGTATTCATATCAGTTGTCTAGTACCCATAATACAAGCTCCGCTTAGTTTGGGACTAGACGGCGTTGTGTGTTAGATGTCCGAAATATTTATTTATTATTTATCCATATTTACAAACTTTCGCGTGTATAATATTAGTAGGATATATAAAATGTCTAAAGAAGAAATAGTGCCTCCGAGTGAAAGTTCTTAGTTGGTTGGCATTTGTCATTTTATGGTAAAGAGAACTGTTTTAGTTGGGTTTTAGTTGGGCTTTAACATTTAAAATGAGTCATTGGAATGAAAAAATAAGTTATAGCTCACTATTATTATAAATTATAAAGTAATTTATGCTTTGTGTGTAAAATTTACTTCATTTTATTTTGTTTTACTTTATTTTTTATTTATTCAATTTCGTAATAAATAAACATTCCTTTCGTGAAGGCAGAACAACTGGATGTTACCTTTTTAAAAAATGGCGGCTTTATCATGCTACAATCAAAATTACACCCTAAAGGTGCCATAATTATGACATAAAATTGCCCAAACACACACACGGTCGTAGTTAGTGGAAATAATTATGACAACAAGATTAATTGATGTAACCTATGTGATGTAATTTACGTAGTTTGTGAATTTATTTATGTGTCCCTGGCATGAGCTCATCGAGCTTTTACATGCGAACTATGTCTAATGATGTTTATTTAACAACGCAATTAGAAATATGTACTGTGTTGCTTAAAATTGAACTTTATTTTCATTTTATTAATGTACATTTTTAAAATACTTACATACGACCTGTACAACTATAACGGTATTAGGTACGGACCATTTTTTTATTGAATCACTTCATTTTCCAATCATATTGGTATTGATTTAGTTCAAAATAATAAAATACGCTTAGTTTACTACTTTACTTACTTACTTTTTACTACTTTATTACTACAAAGTTACTTTACTTACTTACTACAAAGTTTAAGCCTTCTCTTGAACTTTTCCGAAACAATAAATTTATTGTGTAACAACATTGAAATAAAAGCTTAAACAAGTACAATTTTAACAAAAATAAAACCGACTTTAAGATTCGACTCGATTTCTCTTAGATGCCGTCATCTAAGAGAATTTCGTTACAAATTAATGTCTTTATCATGGGACCACCGTTGGGACATTTCCTTTCCATTAAAAAAAGAATCATCAAAATCGGTTAATATACGACGAAGTTATCCGCGAATACACATTAATATATATATATTATATATAAATACAGTCGAATTGAGAAACCTCCTCCTTTTTTTGAGTCGGTTAAAATATTCTTTGAAATCATCATGGAAAGCTGAAAAAAGGGACTAAGGGTTAAGGGTTTCTTAATTCATTTTAAGCCAAAAAACCCTTATGATAACTTTAAATGAGTAATAATAATAACTCTCAGGATTATAAAGCAATCAATCCTCAAAGGAAATACCCCGGTACTAGTTTTTTTTTTTTTATTTTTTTTTTTTTTATGTTTGGCCCTGCCATAATGACTCTGCTCTGCCTGATGGAAAGCATAAGCAGAATCCAAGAGTGATGGTCACCATACTGCGAACGCAGACAATGCAACAATGCAGCATGGTGACCCACAGCATGGCGGGCTAGTGATGCTTTCGCATCATTGGGCCTCCGGTCTCGCGCTCACCAACGAAACACGACAGCATGATCGCTGTCATTTTACGTTGATTTTCTGTGCGAGGGTAGTACCGCCCCGGTCGAGCCGGCCCGTTCGTGCTGAAATCAGCGTGGCTCTACTACCTTGTATTTTTTTAATAATTTTCTCTATAATTAGTTTTTTTTTATTTTGTGTGGAATTCCCTCTGGATACACTGGTGGCTATGTCGAACTGACTCAAACTGACTAAGAACCACTCGCCAATCTCGGGTACTAGGAGCCGGAGAATAAATAAATATTTCGGACATCTAACACACAATGCCATCTAGTTCCAAACGAAGTAAAGCTTATATTATGGGTACTAGACAACTGATATAAATACTTATATACTTTTTTAAGTAATTAGTGTCCGACAACATTTCAGTATATTTTTAACCTATTTCGTCATTTATAAACAACAGGACAGGTACATAATAGTAGTATACTATATATAGGCGAATAGTTGGATACTATTTCAGTTACAATTTAACGTGTGTGAAGATGCTGACGGTTATACTAAAAACATCTCTACTCTGCCTCACCTTAAGGTTGAGCTAATTTCGTTACAAAATCCTCTCTGGTAAGCTCCCCTTTGATATTAATTCTCAACTTGCTTATATCACCTGATGCCTAACAACTTCGTCTCCCTTTCGTGTACAATATTACCCAAGTTGGGTGTTGTCACTTTGGGTATATTGACTTTGTGAATTACCCACGTAAAAGGATAATCTGCATATGTTATATAAAATGAAAAACCTTAACATTTTTATACGTTTTGTTTCATTTAATTCGTATAAGAGGCTTTGTTGTTAAGTCTGGTCTGTAGCAAATTGTTTTCATTTTTATTGTGTACATGTTCTCATTTTGTATTTGTTTTTAAATGTTTTTGAAGTTAAATGTTGATATTTTGTGTTTAAATAAATGAATAAGCCGAATAGGTGGCTACGTGATTAAATTTTATAGAATATCAATTTCATAGTTTCGGTACTTATTTTCATGGTGACAATGAATTAAAAATCGATTTTTTGTTTCAAAATTGATGTTCCAGCATTTGTTGTCGTGAATGTTAAAAAGAACTTTGACTCGAGAGAATAATGATAACAGTCCGTTAGATGTAGAAACTCCAACATTTGGTAAGTAAGATTAAACACGAGCTTAAGTCTAACAAAAGTGATAAATTTAAGTTATTTCTGGAAATAATGAGTATAGTCACTTGCGTGTCGCTAAGCGTTGCCATATCGGAATATTTCTTACTTTATATGCATCAACTCTGACAAAATATCAATAAATAGCCTCACAACCAAGATCATTGATTTCTGCAAGTTTTTTTTTTTTTTTTTTAATATTTCGGACGTCTAACACACAACGCCATCTAGTCCCAAACTAAGCAGAGCTTGTATTATGGGTACTAGACAACTGATATAAATACTTATATACTTTTTTTTGTAAATACATACATATTATTACATAGAAAACACCCGAACTCCGAAACAAATATTTGCAGATCATACAAACATTTGGTCCGACCCGGGAATCGGGACCGGTACGTATTTCCAGCGGCAGGGCATTCCACAGCCGCACAGCTGCATCACTGAAGGATTTGTCACATTGTGACTTATCTAATGGGAAGGGGTTCGAAGGAGAAGAGAAGGAGGCTACTCCTGGGAACAAAGTGCTCGATACGCTCATAAAGATATGATGGAAAATTGGGATTGTCCACATCCTCTCCTTACTCTTTTCAACGCTATAGCGTTGAAAAGAGTAAGGAGAGGATGTGGAAATCTCGTCACCGCCGAATAGGTAGCCTATTGAGGTTTCTTTAAAAATCTTTAACATGATCGAACTTTCGCAGACCAAATATAAATCAAATGCACAAATTCTGCATTCGTTCAAGTTTGTCCCAGAGTTCTTCGGTAGCGTCGAGAAAAGTGACATCAGCATAGTCAAGAAGGAGAAGGGATTGATTGATATATAAATACATATATACGTTTCTTTTGTAAATACATACATATTAGACAGAAAGGACCCAAACTCCGAAACAAATATTTGCAGATCATACGAACATTTGGTCCGACCCGGGAATCGAATCCGAGACCTCAAGCACAGCAGTCGTATATGCTATCACTGCGCCACAGAGGCAGTCAGATAGATTATGATTTGTAAGTTAAGAAACTGCCTCGGTGGCGCAGTGGTAGCTTACGCGACTGCTGTTCTTGAGGTCTCGGATTCGATTCCCGGGTCGGACCAAATGTTCGTATGATCTGCAAATATTTGTTTCGGAGTTTGGGTCCTTTCTGTCTAATATGTATGTATTTACAAAAGAAACGTATATATGTATTTATATATCAATCAATCCCTTCTCCTTCTTGACTATGCTGATGTCACTTTTCTCGACGCTACCGAAGAACTCTGGGACAAACTTGAACGAATGCAGAATTTGTGCATTTGATTTATATTTGGTCTGCGAAAGTTCGATCATGTTAAAGATTTTTAAAGAAACCTCAATAGGCTACCTATTCGGCGGTGACGAGATTTCCACATCCTCTCCTTACTCTTTTCAACGCTATAGCGTTGAAAAGAGTAAGGAGAGGATGTGGACAATCCCAATTTTCCATCATATCTTTATGAGCGTATCGAGCACTTTGTTCCCAGGAGTAGCCTCCTTCTCTTCTCCTTCGAACCCCTTCCCATTAGATAAGTCACAATGTGACAAATCCTTCAGTGATGCAGCTGTGCGGCTGTGGAATGCCCTGCCGCTGGAAATACGTACCGGTCCTTCTCTGAATGTCTTCAGGAGGAGAACCAGAGAATATTATCTCTCTCTTGAATGATCAGGCCCTTGGTATGTATATGTATGTATTTGTGTCTATCTATATATTATATATCTACTACGTAGGTAAATATTGTTATTGTTCAAGTTACATATATTTTATGCAGCTTCTTCTGTCTACTTATTACTCGTAGTACACATGACCTCGCCCTAACAATCTTCACTATCCTCTTTGTACTCTACAGTTAATTGGAAGATAACTCATGTTTGGGTTAAGCTCGCCTTTGTACATGTTATTTATTTAAATATAAAATGTTTATCCATCTGTGTGCAATTAAAAAAATATATATATGTCAGTTGTCTAGTTCCCATAACACAAGCTCTGCTCAATTTGGTACTAGATGGCGTTGTGCGTTAGATGTTTGAAACATTTATTCGAAATTATTATTTGTGCTAAATTTATTAAAGCTAGTTTTAATGAAACAGTCACCCACCTTATAGCATTGAATTCCGGACTCGACCTTGAATTTCACACTAATGAATTGCCGAGTATTTATCGATTTTCTAATCGTAGAAGGATAAGTTAATTCAGTCTACAGTTTATGTAAAATTCAAACTTTTGTTACTAGCTGTATAAACCACGCTGTATTCCTCAAACAACAAACTGAAGCAATTTGGTGCGTCTGGTGAATATTATATCACTCTTATCGATTTATAATTATTAAAGTCGATAATCCTTTGAAGCAGATGCGATAAATTTGTTAAGTGTAATATTATACTGGAGTCAACACGGTTACGAGATTACATTCATTAGGGTGTGGTGCGAAATTGTGGCTTTTGTTTACCTGTACTCGTATTGTGCAGAAATTCCTTGAATGAGTTTTGGAATTCGACTAAATATAAAACCTAAAAGGTATATTAACCTTTGATAATGCCATAAGGCGAAACAAGTGAGTGAGTGAGTGAGATTCATTCTAGTATGTATTACAACAAGTTCCATCAAGTGCCGACAGTCGAGTATATACATGAAATTTAAATTATACAGGTAGAGTAAAAGTCCCGACTTTTAAACATAGTTTTTACTACATAGCGGGACTTATTTGCATCGCGAAATAGCAGATATAACCTTTAAATTATTTTATCACTACATAAAGGAAATCGTAACTAGTCACTGTCTATGCATTTAAAATTGGAAGTTATGGATAGACACAAGCAGGGGGTGGATTTTGGAAATTCACCTTGACAATACAGTACATCTGTAGTGTTTGTTTGTGTCGATCTATAATTTTAAACTGTAGCTTAAATTTAACGTTTATAAATGTCACTTAATGTCTTAATTGAATAAATGATTTTGAATTGGAATTTGAATTATTATAGAGGGCTATAGAAATCAAAAGAATAATTTTAATGTTTTTTTCTGATTGTCTGTACGTTTGTGCATGCTATTCTTAGGTACGGCTTAACGGATTTCAATGCGATTTTTACTAATGTATTTCAGTTTAACCCACTTAAAATTTAGGGTTTGTTTTATTTGCGACTGCTGTGCATGAGGTCTTTGGTTCGATTCCCGGGTCGGACCAAATGTTTGTATGATCTGCAAATATTTGTTTAGGAGTTTGGGTGTTTTCAATATATAATATCTATATATTTACAAAGAATAGGATAAATATATTTGTATCAGTTATATAGTTCCCATAATAGAGTGTTAGACGTCCTAAATATTTACTTATTTTATTTATTTACTTTAAATTTCAATCAATTATTTATTTAGTTCATAAATAAGTACGAAAACTCTGTCAGTTTGAAGAATCACGCGGGCCAAGTCTTAAAAGCTAGTCGAAAATAAGTTCCACTGTAGAACAAATCAAGAATAATATAAATAACCATCATCAACTATATCGCTTGTCTTCTAGACCAAACTAAGGAAGTAAGAAAGGAGAATATATATATAAATCTAGGATGGGGCAATAAGTATGAGACAAGCATGTATGCGTAAGTTTGTGATCGAAGAGATCACCAACACATTGATTGCAACTGCCGTCCCCGACCTCTCGGGCCGTCACCCCATCGAGGTTTGCGGCGGGGTGACGTGTCGGAATCAAACCGACTAAAACCACACGGTGTGCCACTCTGCGCCTGAGACGGCAGGGATCCGGGAATTGCTATTATTAACACATCTAGACTCCTCCCAGAACTGCTTAATCTACTAGGCCAACCTTGCAATCATTGCCTATTGTATTAAAATAAAACACCACATAAGCCATCAATAGTAATTGAAATATGAAAAATCGTAATTTTTGCGAACATTTTTTGCCAACATTTTTGCTTTGTCAACCATAATTTGCACACTATTATACGCATGTAGGCCCACAATCACCAAAAGTAAAATCATTGTGACTTCGCACTGTGCTATAACAAATTGAAATTCCACTATTTATTAAAAAAATTGTTCAAATGTTTGAAAAATACAATTTGTCATAGAGATTGGATTTGATTTTTATATTGGTCCCTTAATTTTTATAACTTATTTGCCAACCTCGGCTCATAATTAAATGAACTGAAAATAAAACAACAGATAAATATAACTTTAGTGGCTTCGTATCTAGATAAACTGTAATATAAGCAATGATTCTCGTAAAACACATAAAATAACTTAAAACATACATTCCTTTTTCAAACTACCCTCATATGATACTATTTGCGAATTTATTTATCTTATATTATGTATGGTGTTGGTATTCCAAACAAAATAAAATAAAATAGAATAAAATGATTTACAAAGAGAAACAACAGCCCGTTAAATAATTAAATGTCTATCGTCATTTACAGATGTCATTCATGGTTACTCAATGTTAATTTTTGTTTGTCCACAATTTTGTAAAATAAAATTTTAAATTGTAATTATAATAAAAGTTTATTTAAACACTAGCTGAACCCCGCGGTGTTACCCGCGGTTATTGTTGTACCGAGAGTAACGCCGCGGGACAAAGTTAATCCAAAAAAGTAGCCTAAGTTACTCCCTGGATCATCAGCTACCTGCCAGTGAAAATCCCGTCAAAATCCGTCGAGCCGATACAGATTATCTAGAACAAACAGACAGACAAAAAATTTTTAACTACATTTTTGGTAAATGTATCGTGTATACATACATGTGCATTGATTAAAAAACTGTTATTTTAATATTACAAACAGACACTCCAATTTTATTTATTTGTATTAGATATTTTTTTGCGGTTTTTAATGACAAGTGCTTGTTTTGATAAAATACAAGTTATATGTATTATCATTGTTCAATAGCTGAGTAATGATTTAAATAAACTGAGATTTTACAAACGCCTCCATATATTTCGAATATATTTTCAATTTAATTTGGACGCATTTCATGCGTTTTTTTGGTTATCTACATTAAAACTCAAATTCATTTGTACCACAACTACTTTTTTCTCTCCATCCCATAGCTGCCTGTAAGAGATTGCCTCCGAGCGATAAGGCCACCACTTGTACGTACATTCCTAGTTGTAATTTCGTTTAGAATTGTCTGGTATTAAATAAAGTTATTATTATTTCTCTAAGCTTTTTGCAGGTTATTTCCTAAAAAATCTTTTTAGCTCGGGATCTCTAAAAAGTGTGGCTTAAAGTAAAGATATAATTATATAAGAAGAGGTTTTCAATTCAACCGTATATATACATTTTTTTATGTGTGTTCGCGGATAACTTCGTCATTTATAACCTGATTTTGATGATTATTTTTTTAATGAAAGGAGATATCCCAAGGGTACCATGATAAGGACACTAAGATCTGATAATGGCATTCAAGAGAAATCGAGTCGAATCTTGAAGTCGGTTTTATATTTGTTTTTTTTTTTAATTGTCTATAGAATTCAGCTACCTCATATTCCATAACATGATAGTGAAACGAATAGAAATAAAGATAAAAAGAAGTAATCTCCACAAATTAGGCGGGTCGACGAGAAAAATTGACACTCAATTGATCCAATATAAAAGTGTGTTCAGTGTAATAAATATGTATGAACACTATTATGTCGTTTTGTTACACGCACAAAATACCAATATTTATTAAATTACTTTATTCCCATATAAGGGTCACTGCGTGTTTTTATTGTGGAGAATAGGTCTGACAAAAATGCATTGAAAGATATACTCAAGGTACATATTGAGATGTGGTAATAATGGAATCAGGCCCATTCATTATGGATTAGACACTTGAATAATCTTGTAGGCCTTTCAAATGTAGTCTTAAGGCAGTCTTATACTATGTTTTGTAAAGAAAAAACAAAGCACTTTGTACCTTTTACCTATGGCTATCGAGTCACAAATTAACGGGTTTGATCGCAAACCACATAAAATAATATACTTAGGTATAAAAAATCATAAATATTTCATTAAAAATAAGAATAAAAATCACATTCATCAATCACAATGATGAGAACAACTCTAAACCCAGTATTAATCTACCTAATACCTTCAAACGAACAATTATTGTATATATAAACTGAATCTCGTATCTCCAACGATTTTCATGAAATTAAGTATGAAGAGGGTTTCAGGGGCGATAACTTGATCTAGTTAGGAGATTCTTTTATAAAATGTACCAAAAAGAATACCATCAAGTCATTCAGGCATTTGCAGTAAACAGGTAGTTATTAAAGTTGTCGGTCCTGCGTCTAATTTCTCCCCTTTCGTGTCGGTTAACCGTTCTATTGGATTATGAGAGAGAGGGAACAGAGAGTGCACCTGTGTTTGCGCACACACTTGTGCATTATAATATTTCTTGCGTAGTAGGCTTGTCTCCGTTGAGACTAGATGCCGTGACCATAATTGATTAGGATAACATCATCCTCATCATCATATGCATTAAAAGGTGCCCAAACCGACATTTACACTCCATATTAATAAATTTTCAAAGGTTATGAATATGATTATAATAGACGTTCCTCTTTCGTTTGTATTTCGAACAATAAACTTAAAAGCTTTAGATTCCCGATTACATTGTTTATACAATGTCAGTGTTAATGGTACACCCACGAATTTGTCGACTATCGTTCAGTTATTAGTTTGTTACATGTTATATATACTTGGATATTTTAAAAAGGTTTGTAACTTGCATTAGAACCTATTTATTGATATATATTTTTGCCATGGTACTCTGCTGGTCTGAAAGAAAGACGACCTAATGAAAAGTGTTCCATATATCAAAATAGTGTAAAAAAAAGAATTCAGTGTTACTATCTTATTTATTGCTGAAGAGTAATGTTTGTTTGAATTTATTTGATCTGTTATACATATTTTAATCCTAATTAACTAATCACCTGGCACTAACTGACCCGTGCAACTTCGTATGCGTCCCCTGAAAGGACTAAATTTTTCCCATTTTTAATTGATGGTTGTATCGTCTCTAATTAAACTGGCTCACAAGATACAGGCCTTTGGCCTAGTTTGGATTTCAGTATCAGTACCTGTTTAATTTGTTAAAATTAGATGAGAATAAACTATTTTTATGTTTGTTATTTGATGTTAGTAGAATTAGCATTAACCTATAGCTTTTCTCAGATGGTGAGTTACTCGATATTAAAAGAATTATTCAATGCAAACCAGTAGTTACTGAGATCAGCACGTTTAACCAAATAAACAAGCTCTCCAGCTTAATAACATTCCCTAATAATATTTTTATAAAAAAATATTTTAAACATAAAAAAACTGCTTTGTGTAAGGTATAAAACACTGTTATTATATAAACTGTTCCTGCTAGTGTGAAGCCCAAAGCAATATATCTAACGTAGTTATAAAGGTTTAAGAGGTTATGTTATACGTCATCGTTTCTAAAAGGAGTTAACATGAACTAGAAACGAGGTCACTCTAACCGGATTTTAGTTAAACAAAACTGGTTTATAAGCTATTTATTTGAAATGCATTTTAAAATGCGGTGCACTACTTTGAATTCGCCTAAAAAGTTCAACCAAAAGTGACTTTAACTTTATGCGCTGAAATTTCGTGACAGACTGGAGTAAAAAGAGAATTTCAAATATTTAAATACGTGTTGTATGTGATAGTAATTTAATATCTTGTAAATAAAATAGCATATGCATTTAAAATATATACATCGTACTACCTGTTAGTTATTTACTACTTGTTTAATCTTCTTCTATATATATATATATACATTTGGAGTCTTTTTGTAATATTAAAATAACCGTTTTTTATTAAATGCATATGTATGTATACACGGTACATATACTAAAATAACATTTATTACAAGTCTGTCTGTCGTCTGTCTTGACGGGATTTTCACTGGAAGATAACTGAAGATTTAAGGAGTAACTTAAGTTACTTTTTAGACTAGCTTTGCCCTGCGGCGCTGCCCGCGGTCTCAACAACGACTGCGGTTAACACCGCAGGCCTCAGCTAGTCTATACTAATATTATAAATTTCTAATTAACTCTGTCTGTCTGTCGGCTAAAGCACTGCACCGATTTCAATGAAATTTTACACGGAGATACTTTGATTCTTGAGAAAGGAAAGAGACTCCTCTTTAGGTAATCGACCAATACGTGGGAGAAGCCGTTGATAGGTCGTAGCCTTACGAGAATAGATTATACACTATTTTTTATACCCTTAGGTGGTAAAGTTAGTTTTCTGTAAAAAATGATATTTATTTTTATGATTTGGTATCGACAAAATATTTAAAACTAAACATATTACTCTTCTACAACCAATCCCTTTACTTCTACAAAATTATTTCTACAACGTAATTTATTAAGAAAAACAACGTTTGCAGGGTCACCTAATCATCATACAAGATCAAAAATAAGTGTTATTAAATAGGTAATAATAAAGTGTTTTGTGTAATAATTAATTTAAGGAGTATTTTCGATCTCAAGGGCAGACGATATCACCTAAAGCTGTTTACTAATTTATAAATAAAATTTCTTTAGAAAATAATGAATCTATAAATGAATTTAATTAACTTGTATCTAATATGAGACTTAAATACCATAGACAGTTGATAATCTTCTTTCTATTTAATGTTTCTATTTATTAAAATATACCTTAACGTATTCAGGAATATTTAACTTTGTTCATGCGAAAGAAGCAAGAATCTGTATTAGTGCTTCTTTTCTTTGTTAGTAGTCTGGGTAATTCGTAATTAACGTTTTTAATTAACGTTACCATTAGCCTAACCATTACGTTTGTTTATTAATAACATAGTTTTGTAATCGTGTTTTTTTTTTAGTTTTTAATTTTTTTTTTTGCTTATTTTTGTTAAGAACAGTATTTTCAAAGATTACTGGCCATAACATTAGCTAACTTCTTATGATCCAGGTATTTTTAACTCGGGCACAACGAAGAATGTTCACATTCTGACGATAAACTTTTAAAAAAATACGTTTATCATCCAGAAAAGCTAAACAAAATAAATGGGTATAAAAAAACATAAATTAGAAGAATAAAAGTATTTAATTATATTAAATAACAAAACAAAAGAAAATATAAGACAATTAAAAAAAATCTGTGCTTAAGGGGCCATAGCTCAACCCATGCTCCGGTCGTGAAGGTGACCACAGTGCTGATTTTCTGCTAAAGCCCAAAAGAATTTATAAAACAGAAATTCACATTAACAAGTCTTCACAATTTCCCAGCATATGTCAGTTAATTGACACTGAAAAAAGTACAATAAAATATTAATTGATTATTAATAAAACAATTAGTTATGTTACCATTTTGAAATCATAAATTTGAATCATGTGGTATCTAGACCAGTTTAGTGTTCAGCAAAGAAACAACAAAAACTATGCCAAGGTAAACTTATTGACTAAAAATACACCGAGTCTACCAAATTCCAATTTAATTAGGTTAATATATCGTTAATGGTAGATTTTTTTGCTGTGTCGTGACCTGCTATGAGAAACCGAATATTAGGAATATTTATGAGGCTCATATTTCAAAGGGGTGACCTGTGCCTCGTCCTTCGTGGGATGCCTGAAAAAATAAATATATTTGCTTTATCTGAAATTTACAGTAGGTATAATGTAATTTTCGTATTGCGAAATTTCCAAAACGAATATCAAATTGAGTGCGAATATCGGTATGTTTATTTTGTGTTTATACGTAACTGTCAACGACACGTATTTACCGTGTTAGCGACATGTTTTTTTTCTTTATTTAACTGCGCTAAAATGACTCTGCTCTGCCTGATGGAAAGCATAAGCAGATCCCAAGAGTGGTGGTCACCATTCTCAATGCGAATAAGGACATTGCAGCATGGTGACCCACACTATGGCCGCCTAGTGAGATGCTTTTTTACGCCCCGCTTAAAGGACCCGGGATCACAGTGTGAGGGAAACGCATGCGCTGGAAGTGAGCTCCAGGTTTGTCATGTCGAAATCAAAGCTACTAAACCACACTATGTTACATCACTGTATATTTCAATCAGTTGTGTCCCGGTTTAAATATACTTCTAACATGCTATTTGCGTTTATTTTTATCATGATAAGCTGTGGACACATATTGTTTATGTATATCCTAGATCAAAACATAATATATATTAGATTTCAAATTATTATTGCACGATACATTGTTTGTGTTCCTTAATATATAATTCTTGGCTGTTTACAAGGACAAACTTCACTAACCATCATTTTAAAAAGTGTAGCTTGCTATATAATTTATTTAATTTTATGCTTTTTAACCAAGAAATATTTTAAGCATTATGATAGAAATATTCTTTTACGAATTTTATGAATTCCGAATGAAATGAAAAGAATGAAAAATAGATATTTGAAGTCTCGTGGGTTCCAAATAAAACTGACACTGATATTGTGCTAAGGTTAAGTTTGACATAAAATGGCGAAGTTATGAATGCTCTACGATTTTATGGAAGAATAACCGCACATCGTTAAGAACCTTTATTAAATAATTCTTTATTCTACTTACGCGGGAATATTATACTAAAGGACAGCGGTATTTTTATTGCTGTATAAATTTCTGGCTTATTATGCGCGAGTCTCAGTAACTATAGACATTGAAACCTGAGATTCCTTTTCTAAAGCAAATTGATCATATTTCTATTGTAGTCATGGATCTTCTTAAAAAATATAAGATAGCTTTCGATTGTTTAAAATTCATTCATTCACCATTAGTCCGTTGCAGTCCACTGCTGGATAAAGGCTTTTTTTACGTGTGAAAACCCCCACGTGCCGTTACCCCACCGGGGTTTATTGCAAGAAGGTGTATCGGAATTTGACCGACTAAAACCTTATGGTGTGCCACTCTGCGCCTGGAATAGGAGGAATCCAGGATCTGCTGTTGTTATGATATCTGCTGGATAGAGGCCTGTCCCAAAAAAACACTACAGAGCTCGGGCTGTTGCTTCTTGCATCCGGTCATCGTACAGACTTCATCGGCAAAATATTAAATGCCCTAATCAAAAACTAACGCAACAGATACTAAAGATTATACATATAAGTAGTCAAGAAGACATTTTTCTAAAAAAAAGATCAGATTCACTTTGTTAAACTTTTAAACTCATGTTCTATTATACGAGTACTTGAACAGTATTGTAAGTCAGCTAGCTCCCATATTACATCTCTTCCATTATATATATTTTTATGGTAATTTTAGCCTTACTCCCTCGATTTGTGAAATTTATGTTCGCAGATAAACTACTGATATACCCAACTACTGGTGCTATTAATTTTCATTCATTATAAAAGTTACCCTTATCACCTATTTCATCAGAAACTTCTATTCATTGCCACAAAACTATGGCTCTTTGGAAACTTTTAAAATACTACTATTATCGCCATATTATCATATCTTTGCAATATATATCCAACTACGACTTCCAATAAAAATTTTCTTCATAAGAAATAACTTTTATAATAATCGTTGCAAACTTGTGGATAAGATAATAAAATGACCAATTCAAACGTTCTTTAATTTGTTTCAGATACCGATTTTGGGAATAAAATGGAGCAGATAACTAAATACTTGATCATCATTACATCATTGATGACAGTGAAACTAACAGTGACTGAGAGCAAAAATGATACAATGCCAAAAGCTGAGAGGCTATACTATTCACCAGTTTTTATTAACGTTTGTGACATAAAAGATCGAAGATCTAAAGTTCACTGTTACTGTGACAGTAATAAACCAAAAATGGCAACGAGAGCGGATTGCTGGATATTCGGCGGTGGAATTACTGAAGAAGATCTTGTATGGCCGAGTTTCTCATCTCAATCTGAAATAGAGCATTTAATGTTCAATGTCAGATCGGACGACGCGTTAACATTCATACCAGCGAAGGCAATCATAAGACTGGACAAACTTAAACATATCTCTATACAATTCGGAACAATCAAAAGGATTCCGCAGTATGCCTTCACGAATTCGTCTACAATCAGACAGATTGTATTGAAATCAAATAAGATTAACATTTTAGAGAGACATTCATTTTCGCAAATGATGATGTTATCAAACTTAAGTTTAGACGAAAACCAAATATCAGAATTAAAGAGGGATGTTTTTTTTGGATTACCAAACCTCCACGTCTTACACTTATCGAATAACAACCTAAGCTTAATACACGAAGGTTGCTTCAAGCATTTAAACAATTTAATTGAACTCAATTTAGAATCAAATTACATATCAGTAGTCACCAGGGAAATGTTAGAAGGGCTCGAAAATCTTTCTCGATTAAATTTAAGAAGTAATAAACTGACTATGATTGGAAACTTAGCTTTCACTGAACTGTGGGGTTTAAAAGAACTAATACTTGATAATAATGCAATAGAATACATATCAGAGCGGGCATTCGGTGGCCTCACACAACTGAGGAAATTGACGTTATCCGGTAATAAACTAACAACATTTTATGAAGATATATTGGAAGACATAAGGAGTCTAGTTGTTCTAGACCTGCGATTCAATCTGCTGGAAGTAATATCATACGAAACAGTTCGATCGGTGGTGGAAAACGATAAAGCCGCTTCGACAGCAGTTTATTTGGAAGGTGAGTTCATGCATTTTTATTTATGGGTTTAATACTTACTATTAAAGTGAATATACGGCCGGTTATATCACACGCCTTTCGATTTCGAAACCGCCGACTCGTAGGGGGTTCTGAATATTTTATTTTTTGTATATATTTGAAAGGAAAAGCCTATTATAGTCGTCGACTGCCATTTGTTCTGACCGTTTTAGGGAGTAAGCGAAATGTAAAATATTGAGTTTCATGTGGTGGGAATAATAATAAGGGTTTCTTAAAATTCTTACATAGAAATCCAAAACACTGTTTTATGCGCGAATATTTTGAAGAAATAATATAGCATTATGACAATGGAAATTCAAATCCGTACACAAGAAATCGTGAATTGTCAAAATGATTGTTTTTAAAATAACATGAGTAGTTGATTTAAAGTAAGGAATAATAAGAACTAAATCTAATTTTAATGCTTCCTAAGATTGGGATTTATATTTAAGTAAAATGTAAACGTGCTTTTCTAATAAATGTTTCTCACTGATTCAGAATATATGAGTACAAAATGGAGGATCATTGTAGCTATAAATTTGACTGTCAGAATGCGAAAAATCAATACGGGTTCTTTTATTCCATTTCGCCATTTATACAAAAGATATTTAATACATAGTTCTTTTGAAAGACATCAATAAGCATGATATCAACAAACCTATGTATTGGATTAGAGTAATTGCTTGAGTTCATATAATTAATCAAAACTGGATTAAATTTCATCTTTTTAATTACTACCTTAGTTTTATGTACTTTCCTGAGAAGTAGAGGTTTCCTAAGAATTTAATTAGCGTTAAAGTTAATTAGACCTAATTTGTATTTGACTTACCTTTCAATCTAATTTTGTTAGATTTTAGAAGTAGTGAAATGGGTTGGATATAACTTAATTATAATAACATTAAAGTAAACTTTTGCTTGATCCTTACTAATTAGTTTAGCCGTGTTTAAGAAAAAAAACCAATTACAAAATATATTTTTAACTAATACTTAATGTTATAAATTCGTTAGTACCTCTGTCTACTTGATAAGCTATCATGACTGAGCTGCACCGATTTCAATAAAATTGGATAAGTAGATACTTTGATTCTTAAGGAAGGACATAGACTACTCTTCAGCCGCGGGCAAAGCTAGTACTGAAATAATAATATGATGGTTGGATTACTCATTGATTCGACCAGTGGATTCAACAAAGGCGCTTGATATAAAATAACCTTTGTTCTCTAAAACATACTTATATCTATTTACGGCCGTTTTCAATAACCTATCCCCAGTTAAGGATAGATCGCTATCTCGGATTTGCAGCTTGATCTTATCTATCCATAACTTGCGTTTCACAATCGAGGATAAGCGCTATCTATCTCTTACCAACGAAGGATAGCTTGATCCCTCTTGATACGTTTAGTGTTTTGCTGCGCAAATCTTTAATGTTAAAAACAAATATTAACTATTTTTTTTTTTTTTTAAAAGTACTTGTTGTATGTATTTTTTTAAAGATTTTATGGTGAATCAACATCAACTTGATTTTTTTTATTTGTTTACCACATTCAATAATGAAATAAAACGTTTTGACATGAGCAGCATGTGACATTGGAATTGACGTTTGTTAGTACAATAAATACTACGTATTTTGTTTTTCGAAAGATCAGAAACATTATCAAACATCAAATACAATAAATACGATATACAATACTGAAACTATATATATTACAACACCTATAGTCAATAAATTAATGTTTACATGCCAAGCTCTGAGATCGTCATGTCTTTTGTGTCCAGTCCATGCTATGTATTAAAAATATTATCATCAATTCATTAATGGGTCAATTCAATAATCTGAAGGGAAAAGAGCAGCATATAACTTTGATTACTTTTAACTGCCAAGCGAAAACATGTAAGGAATGGAAAAGGAAAAGTGTAAGGCCCGCACAATGAGGGAAAATGATCTGACGAGAGTTTTCATTGGTTAAGAAAAAGAAAAATAGAATTAGAAAATGAAGAAAAGGAACTAAATATTGCTAAACTCTAGTTAGAATCAGAAAAAGCCAGATCAAAAAAGGATTTAAATTAATTAACATTTTATCATTATATTATATTGTGATCATAGTGATATATATAGTGATATAGTGATTAGTTATATTGTATTGTGATCTCAAATTTGTGAAAGGAAATAAAAAATACATAAAATATGAATAATTATTGTTTATTTTACACATTAAAGTAATTATTTATTAACAATAGCCGTTCTGACATGTTTAAAGTTGGAGAATTGTCATGAATAATTACATTTTCCTCCTGGGTTGTTTCTGAAATTGATATTTCAGGCTCTATCTCTGCCAAATTCATGTTCCTGGCAATATTATGTAACACAGCAGCGGCAATAATAATGGTTTGCATATTTTCTAAATTTAGCCTCATTTTTAAGGATAGCATGGGGAATCTTCTTTTCCAAACTCCAATACATCTGCAATTACAGTAGGTATTAATAGTGTATTTAAACCATTTACCCTGCTTATAGTATTTAGTATACAAAACAAACCTCTATATAGTATTTCTTGTTTTAATGTGAGTTTCATTATAACATTGCTCTGATGGAATATTTGGGTTGAGTAGGGGTGTCAACAGATAGGGTAAGCATCACATCACCAAGCAGCCAGCTATTTCTAAGTCCACCTTGTTCACAATAATCTGCAAGTTTAATATTATATATCAGTTGCTTAAGCAATAGGAACGGGGTACTTATTTTTTTTAAATTTCTTTTTTAAAAAGGATTACTAGCAACTGAAATTACTAGTATACCTGTTAACCACTCCAACTAAGCTAAATTGCTTGTTAGGAGTGGGTTCAAGTCGGTAGTGTACTTACTGGTCAGGATTTGAACCCACAATCTTTTTTTTGCAAGTCCAATGCCTTTATCACTAGACTACAACCGCTTCTAAAAACTTATTATTCACAGAATAAACAACTAAATAAGTGACCTTTTAAATTATAGTGGTATCATGAGTGGATCCTGGCCATCGGGCAACAACATTTAGAAACACTAATGAACAATTACACACAACTTGTACTTTGATAGAGAATGTTCCTTTCCTGTTTCTAAATTCTTCTCTAATATTTGAATCTGTAAATAATACGAAAACAGTATTAATATGTATGTACAAATAGTATGAAAACATAAAAAAAATAAGTTAGACCAGAACCTAAATAGAAGTATGAGATAGTTCAACACGAGATGAGGTACTTACTTGGTGATATTAATATAAGGGCGCCATCTATGACACCATGTATTCTGGGTAATCTAGCAATATTATAAAACTCTTGTCGAGTGTGATTTTGTAACACAACAAAGTTTGGGCACAATCTTGCTATGGCTCTAGATACATCAAAGACAATATGACTAGCAGATGCTATAGATACTCCGATGAAATCTGCAACATACATAGTACCCAATGTATAAAATTTTAGAGCCAAAAGTATCTGATGGAGGGTGGATATGCCGTGATTTCTGGAAAAATAAGACCTTTGTTAAAACTTGATATTCGCATGGCAATACTAGCACTATTGTGAGCCTACACTTGAGCCAAACTCAATGAAGAAAATATAATACAATTGCTCGTAATTGTCAAATGATAGAAAAGTTTAATGTGTTGTTTATAAATTTATATCAAATTTGACTGAAGTATAAAGTTGAGACTTATAACGATAACTGAAAACTTACCTTTTGCATTTTACACTTGAATATGGTTTTATCATATTTATTGACTGATTCACACCAATTTTATTTAGTCTAAAATCTATATACAAATTCGTAGTCATTTAATTTAGTCATATAATTTACACGAGGCTTATATTCCTTCTGTAAAGGTATGTTTTCTTCAGTATCACTGTCACTGCTTTCATCATAATCCATAATAATTCCAAATAATTACATGTCGCTATCATCACTGCTAAAACCTTCCTTTATTTTATACTTACTTGGAAAGTTAATTATTTTCGAAATTCTATCTGGCCGGGTGGCGCGTAACTGGCCGATGTTGACAGATAAGCAAATGACGTTACTGTAGTTAGCTACGCCTATCGGAGAGTAACTCGAAACTTATATTGAAATACAAGTTAGTACGATTACTATGCGAGTTCCTATCTCTAGTAGCCTATCCGTCCTCCCAAAGATAGATAGACAACGTCGATAGGAAATGCTATCTGCCGGTAGGTTATTGAAACGTAAGTAAGAGTAAAAAGATAGATTTGTTTAACTGTAGTAAGGAGAACTAAAGATAGATAGGTTATTGAAAACGGCCGTTAGTGAATATATGTATGTAAACCTACGGTAAGTTATAACTACCAATTCAATTTCGTAAGGGTCGGCCTCCAATCTGCGTGGTCGTCGAAAATGTGTGAGCTCTAAAGGCCTTGTCGGCACCGCAAACGATCAATCGATTAAACTGATTCAATTCTATAGTGCCCTATTTGAAACTTAATTCCAATCTATATTTTATACGTAACGTGAAATAGTAAAAAAATAGGTAGTTACTTTTTCTATTTATGCAAACTTAATGTTTTTTTGGACACCCGCTTTACCAGAGGCGTCATAAAGCATTGCCGGTCTTTGGGGGAGGGGGATCGGGGGAGGAGTTAGTGATGGGGAGAGAGGTTGGGGTATGGGCCTCCGATATTCTCACTCACTCGGTGAAACACAGCACACACACACCGGTCTTCTGTGAGGCCGTGGTATCACTCCGGTTGAACTGGCCCATTCATGCCGAAGCGTGGCTCTCTCACGGCAACTTTATTCAGTTTTAATTATATATTTTAGTCAAGTATATTCCTAAATGATCATCTCTGCCATATTTTATATTAAATTAGTTTATATCAAGCTAAAAGGATACGAAGAAGCAAGTAATGTTTCGGTCTCAACGTTTAAGCTATGTAGAAGCAGCCTCCGTAAATAAGATCTGATATTTCCACGTGAGATGTTTAGTAATTTTCCAAGTTTCACCAAATTCAGAGAAGTATAACTCGCTTATACGTTAACCCGATTGCGAGTGAATCAAACAAGAGTGGTGCGACTAAAAATCAACTCGTTAATTTTAACAGAGTTGTCTCAAAAAAGAGGGGTGCCTCTGTAAAAGTTTCGCAGAGTAACGTTCGTGTAATCGCTGTAGATTACGACAAAGCTAAATATATTGAGCAGTGACATTTCTAAATTATACTTATATCTCAATCGCGTCTGATACGCAATTCCGAAGTTCAGAAAGATACACAAATCCTTTTATTTCTTACATTTCATAGACATCACGTACGTAAATCACCTTCCAACCGTTGGCAGGATTGCACCTATATTTCGCGGAGCGACCCGATAAATTTGGGCCGTCCTACCATCGGGAAATAGCTTTTTATTCGCAAACCCGTTTGTTTATTACGTGTTTTGTGTGTTGTATCGAACACAGGTCGCTTATTTTATTATTCAAGACTGAATTTTGTGACTTATTTGTTCATTTTTATATTACTTTTTTATTCAACTAGGGTTTATACTCTTTTAACTTAAAATAATGACTTTTAAAAACAATTATATAAGTTTTCAAGGACTACATTTTCAAAACTTAGCTTTTTATGTTTAAAGTAGAAATATTTTTAGTAAAATAATGTTATTAAGTAATTAGAAAAACGTTGACAAAACTTACCACGGAGTTCATTTGAAAAAACCTTAATTCTACATCACCTAAAGTAAGATATCTCTTAACCTTGAATCAAGCCAAAGAAAATATAAATTTATCTTCCATCAGTATCTCATTTCATTATTAATTAAATTACATTTTATCATTAAACCTTTTAACACATTTATTTTATTATCTGGATCAAAGAAGTTACTAGGACTTTAATACCTATTCCTTACCTTCTTAACAATTTTGGAAACACGCCTCCGTGAACCGTTAACGTAATTTCATTTTCTCAAGTAATTTTTTTAACAATTAAAGAAAAGCTACACAACTTGAAAATTATCTAACTGAACAATACCTAAAAGAAATCGATAAAACTGTAAGCATTATGCCAGTGATAAGTTCTTAAGAAATATTTTAACTCGTAACTGGCTGTGCCCGCTACTTCGTACACGTGACATTTGGACTTTTAAGTTATTTTTAATTTTTCATCGTTTAAACCTTCCCTGGACTACGACAAACATTACAAAATGAATTCATTCAGAGACATTGTCGCCTTTTAGCGAGACAAACGAACAGCAATCGATTTTTATTTATAAGAATTAGCATAATTATAAACTCCGCCCAGTAAGTTACATGTATGTTTAATTATATTATTAAATGCTGGTTTTGGGTTCTTAGTCAAATTTAAATACATCAAAATTAATACCTCATGAATAAATATTATAGAATTCATCTCAAAATCTAGTATACTCATAGAATAATCTTAACTAATGTCCAACATCCCTTATTGTGAGAATAGTCGTAGCACTATAAACAAGTTCATCAATTTACTGAACATACTCCATTATTCATTTGCCTTTGTAATGTTACTAAGATATTTATTAAGAACTTCAGGGCATTCATTGTCTTTAAGGACGTTTTGGATTATTACAAAATATAATAGCCGAGAATATGGCTTATTGATTTTTATACAGTTATAACGAATTATTACATTTTAGGAGTGCCTTAAATGGTAAACTATACTAAGCTACGTCCGATATGTATTCAAAAGTAATAAAATTGTTAATAAGCTAATTAGATTCTACGCTTAACATTGAGACTATTCGAATCAGTTTATTCGAAAACTACACTGGTGTCTTAACAATTTCATTTAAAAACTGTTACTGGCACGATTTAAATAATGTAAACAATTTCATTGATTGTTTGATGGTTAGTTCGTGTAGAATAAACAAGCAAAACTTGCCAAAAGTCATTTGTCTTGGTAACCTATTTAGTATCTAACATTAAAGTTTTTACGTGTAGTTTCGTGAAAACCACTGTGACCACGGCCAGTGCAACCTGGTCGAAACGTCAGGCAAATCAGAGGTATGTAATACCTTTTAATAAGTGATAGCATTAATTCCCGTAAAAATAATTGTTAATATATCATGGAACGCGAAAGTTTAAAAGTGAGTCGTGATAACTGATATTTAAATCAGACAAAAACTGATAAATATTTTTACATATCATGTTGTATGTGCTGGCTAGAACCTGTAGGGGTAAGATCCGTCATGGAATCCCTTTATAGCGTTGACTACTAAGGCAAGTCTTATGGTCTTGAGTTCATTGTCCACCTAATTCACTAAGTTTAGAATATGATTAAACTCAATAAGTAATAAGGTCAAAAACTTGTAATTCGCGAAATATGGATGTTATATATAACCTCAATCGTAGTGAGTGTATGGCTAAGTAGATTTAAGTATCTATATTTAATATATAGATACCTATTTCTATAACTCAGAAATCGTCTGTAAACTATGCTATTAATAGTTATAGGTTGTAAATAATAAGACCGGATTCTATTCAGAGAATGAATTGATAATACCACTTGGGTCTCCAGATTTTTATTAGTGCTCTTGATAAAATCCTTTTTAAGCAATATATAAATCGGTGGGCTTATTTAATCTGTATAACAATAATACAGCTCTAACATGGCTGAAATCTTATCTGTGAACGATGCTTTTTTTACTTCAAAACTAAATTCAATACCTTTTATATGTAATTGGTATTTTAAGAAAACATTTTTGTATTTCTTCTCAAATCATAGGTTTTCTTTCTTCTGCGTTTTAAGAAGGTTAAGTTTCTAAAATGTGCTTTTACTACTCGATCGCCATTTTTCTTCCGGCAGCTATCTGGCACGAGTTGGTTGCAGCGTCGGCAATTCAGATAAATCCACCGCTACGAATGCAAATAAAACAGATAAAGATTTATAAATGTCCACATTTATTATAATATATTATGCTATGGACACAATTGCTTTTAGATTCGGGCTAATGTTCCTGATAATATCAACGGTATTTAAACTATGATGACCTCGATTTTGTTTTTGTTTATCATTCAATCTTAATGGATTAATCGCTGTCATACTAATTTTACTTGTAACAGTAAATTGGTTTACCACTTAAAATACAAATAGATATCATTTATGGTTGCTGTCAAGGCCTCTCTACGAGTAGTTACACTCTATTTGGATCGATCCTCGGCTTCACTGAGAACTTGTATATAATTATACAAACTGTAGGCCCTCTTGGATGAAAGCCTTGATAGTACCTTTTCTTCTGTTACTAAGGTGTGAAACCTTTAAAAATATCGGTAGCAAATGTCAACATTACTCTTCATATTTGATTCGTTCTTGATACCTTTTTAAGCAAAAGAAAACCTTTTTGTATGAAGGTTAGGTCGATATCCCGTGATCGGTAATATAACGACCGATGGCGACCGAACAACCGACCGATGGCGGTATACCCATCCCAACAGGCGTAGTTAAATGTAATAGGCCGGTGATGGGCAGCAGCGTCACCGGTGCAAAGAACTGCGCCCTGCGATCACCAACCCGCCTGCCCAGCGTGGTGATTATGGGCATTAACCTCCATGCAGCTACAAAATATGCCACGGCCCCCAGTTCCCGGCAGTCTCGCTATTCCTGGTCATGGTGGCGACCATGGTAACGGCGAGGCGGGGGGTGCTAAGAATCTCCGGGTTACGGTAGGCCACCACAACCGGAGCCGTGTGGGGCCGGCATAGAATAGCCCCACCCCATCTCATCCCGTGGGTGTCGTAAGAGGCGACTAAGGGAAACACAGCCGAATTCCAGGCTGGCGAGGGGATCCCTAACAGCCCTTTTCAGGGCTCGCCGTCGCTCCCAGTACCCCTCTGTTTTGCAGAGGGGACATGGGAAGAGACGGTGTCAGGGATCGAAGGACGGGTCGGCCCACTGCCCGCGCAGGGGCTGGCAGGCACTAGTGCCACCGTCGGTGAGACAGGGTTAGCCACCCTGTCGCGTTCCGTAACCAACAGGGGCTCAGCAGCGACCTGACTGGTGGCTCCAGGAGGGTACGTTGAGAACCTGTTGACCGGAGGGCTTGCCTTAATTGGCCGGCCCATGACAAGGATAGTCTATAACACCCGACAGTCAAGTCGTTAAAACCTGTGGATACCGGCCGACCTCCACAGTATATAGGCTTATCCGGGTGCAGGGGCCTCCGCCCGGACGGACCTTTTATTTCCCCCATACTCGTGGGACTTGTATGGAGCACATAGTAGAAAAAACCTAAAACCAAACCCAAACTCAAACGAAAACTGGCAACGATAATGGACATGACGATAAAGTGATAATTGATATGGCGAAGTCGAATAAGAGGAAGGGAAGGAGGAACGCCAAGGGGCAGTTCCGGAGGGCGGACGACTCGTCTACCGAGGAGGAGTCCGCGTCCGGGACGCCTATTTTGGCGGGGCTCCCAGTAGTCAGTCGGACTGCTGGGAGCCGAAGAACCTCGGAGCGTACACGTTCAAGGTCCAGCCACTCATCGGATGGTGCGGGTGGTAGCTCCAATGCCGATGCATTGGAGCCCATGGACCTGAACGCGAGCGAAAATCGCAAACGCGTACGCTCCAAAGACGGGGACAGCGACACTGGAGAAATGTTGCCCCCTAAAATCGCGAGCAGCCATAGGGGTCGCTTGCGCACGCCGGTGTCGGTCCCGTCAGGTTCCGCCTTTAGCAAGGCGGAATCGTATAGGCGAACAAGGGCGGACGGCGAGATCCTTGCGGAGGAGGAGATCTCTGGTCTCCTTCTGCAGATCGGGGAGCCGGGGGATGGGGTTTCAGTGCCCCAAACACCGGCTTCCCTGCAGGAGAGGGCACAGGCGGCGGTTGCCATAATTAATAAGGTAGCCGCCAAGTCTGTGAACCTTAAGGGCACTTTTGTAAGGGCCCTTAAGGACTCTTCCTCCGCACTGGGTGGAGTCGTCGAGTCACTGATAGGGGACGTGGCTCGCCTCCAGGCGGCTAACGACGCATTGACGGGGCAGGTGGCTGAGCTTAGTGCTCAGTTTGCTGAATTTCGGGCGGAGCGCCCGGAGCGAGCGGCACCGGCTCCGTCTGCGTCGCGGCCGGCCCCATCGGCACCGCGGCCAGCCCCGTCGGCGTCGCGACCGGCCCCGTCCACGTCACGGTTGACCCCGTCTGCAGTGCAGCCGGTCCCCACTGTCCCTGGGGTATCTGACGCCCTCGTGCAGCAGATCCTCACGGCGGTGGGGAACTTAGTGGACGGTAGACTGGCCGGCCTAGAGGCGAGGCTGCCTCCGGCCCCCATCCTGCGGCCGCCGCTCGCGGCCCCGAGGCCTAAGGTCGCCTCGGCGCCAACCCCGCTCCCTGTGATGGGTGGTCGGGTGACTTATGCCTCGGCGACGTCGGGCCCGGCTCCTGCAGCGGCCCACAAGCCGCAACAGGGGGCTAAGCCCAAGGCGGCTGCCTCAAAACTGAGGCCAAAGATGGCGACAAGGGCTGGAGCGGAGTTTCCTCCGCTCCCCACTCCAACGACTGCACCTGGCCCCTCTACTTCTGCCCCCTCCAATGAGGGTTGGCAGGTAGTCGGGGGGTCAAAGAAGTCCCGAAAGCGGGCAAAGAAGGCTGCCCAAAAGGCGGCCTCTGCCCCGCCGTCGGCACCGGTGACAGCGGTTCAAAAGAAAAAGCCGCGGAAGTTGCAGCCGCCTAAAACCGCGGCTGTAGTTGTCACCGTGTCGCCGGAGGCGGCAAGCGCTGGACTATCCTATGCGGCCGTCTTCAAAAAGGCCCGGGATAGTCTCGCCGCTGATTTTGGGACGGCAGGAGTCAAGCTGCGCCTCGCCCAGACGGGAGCTCGAGTACTCGAGTTCCCCGGGGCTGAAGGCGCCAAGACAGCGGACGCATTTGCCGAGAAGCTGCGGGGCATTTTCGCAGCCACGGATGGTGTCGGGATCGCCAGGCCTGTGAAGTGCGCAGAACTGCGCATATCAGGCCTGGACGATTCCGTGACGGCCGAGGATGTCCGCGCTGCGGTTCGGGAGAAGACGAACTGCACCGCGGAAAGCATCAGGGTCGGCACCATCCGCCCCGGTCCAGGGGGCCTTGGTGCGGTGTGGCTCAGCTGCCCAGTGACGGCAGCCAAAGTGCTGGGTGATGCCGGCAGGCTGCTCATCGGCTTCGTAAGCGCCAGGATAACAGTCCTGGCGGCGAGGCCGATGAGGTGTTTCAAATGTCTGTCGGCGGGCCACACACGTGCCAAGTGTCAAAGCTGCTTTGACTGCAGCGGATTGTGTTTCCGCTGTGGTCGACCGGGGCACAAGGCGGCGGAATGCTCAGCTGCCCCTCACTGCCCCGTGTGTGCGGCGGGCAATAAGCCCGCCAATCACCAGATGGGGCAGGGGGGCTGCAAGCCTTCCCGCGCTTCTCGGCAGACGTCGGGGGATAGCCAGTCGACCCAGGCTGCCTCCGGCGTAGCAATTGCGTCCGCGTCGACGCCCATGGAGGAGGCTGTAGAGACGACGATCCAGTAATGGATCAAGTCTCCAGCCTCCTGGTCCAGACGAACCTGAACCACTGCGCCGCGGCGCAGGATCTCTTCCTGCAAACCATGGCGCAGTGGTCGATCGGTGTTGCCGTAATCGCGGAGCCCTATTACGTTCCTCCCCGTCCAAACTGGATGGGTGACTGGGACGGCTCCGTGGCAGTCATCGGCTCCGGGGCGGCTCATTCCCCGCCCTTGTCGCTTAGGGACAAGGGCTCTGGATATGTTGCCGCCGAGTGGGGGGGGATCACCGTTTACGGTGTTTACTTCTCCCCCAACCGGAGTTTGAGCGACTTCGAGGTCTTTCTTAACAGCTTGGAGACCTCGATGCGGCGTTTAGCGTCTGGGCACGTCCTCGTGCTGGGGGACTTCAACGCAAAGTCCATTGCGTGGGGGTCCCCCGGGACGGACGCCAAGGGCGAAGCCGTAGAGGAGTGGGCGGCGTCGGTGGGCCTCTGTTTGCTGAATAGAGGCGCCACCAACACGTGCGTGCGACGGCAGGGGGGGTCGATAGTGGACCTTTCGTTCGCTACCCCTGCTGTCGCCGCACGAGTAAGGAACTGGTGTGTCCTGGAAGAGGTCGAGACGCTCTCGGATCATCTCTATATCCGATTTGAGCTCTCCCGGTCCCAGGGCCCCAGTAGGGGTCACACGGCGCGGCATACATCCCGCTTTCCGCGGTGGGCTGTCGCCAAGCTCGACAGGGACCTACTAGAGGAGGCGGCCATTGTCCAATCTTGGCTGTCTCCGCAGGCCCCGACCGAGCAGGTCGACGTGGACGTGGGGGCTGGCCGTTTTCGCGATGCGATTACGCAGATTTGTGATACGGCCATGCCCCGCGTCCAGGGTCGTCGGCCTCCTCGGAAGGAGGTCTACTGGTGGTCCCAGGAGTTGGCGGACCTCCGTGCGGCTTGTACTCGTGCCCGGAGGTCTTACACCCGCAGCCGGCGACGTCACCGCGGAGACGGTGGCGGGGACCAGCTTCATGAGGAGTACCGCGAAGCGCGGAAAACTCTGAAGCTGGCCATTTGCCGCGCCAAAGAGGTGAAGAAAAAGGAGATGCTGGAGAGTCTCGACCGTGACCCCTGGGGTCGCCCATATCGTGCGGTGCGACAGAAGCTCCGCACGGCGGGCCCCCCCCTTACCGAGACTCTCCAGCCCAGCTTCCTGCAGGAAGTGGTCGAGGGACTTTTCCCGCAGCGGGCGGAGCACACACCCCCGTCGATGGCCTATGCGGTCAGAGACGACGGGGGTCGAGAGGACGACGTGCCGCCCGTTAGAGAATCGGAGGTTGGGGCGGCTGTTCTGCGGATTCGTTCCAAGAACACCGCCCCCGGGCCGGACGGGGTTCCAGCCCGAGTTCTGGCCCGAGCCCTCGACCATATGTCGGACCGCCTCAGGGAAGTGTTGGACGCTAGCCTGGCGTCCGGACGCTTCCCTGAGTGCTGGAAATGCGGGAAGCTGGTCCTATTGAGGAAACCGGGACGGCCTGCCGATTCGGTCGCGGCCTATAGGCCCATCGTGTTGCTGGACGAGGCGGGCAAGTTGTTTGAGAGGATACTCTCTGCCCGCATCGTCCGGCACCTCTGCGAGGTGGGGCCCGACCTGTCGGACGCCCAATTCGGATTCCGAGAGGGGCGTTCGACGGTCGATGCCGTGATGCGCCTTAGGGCCGTGACCGAAGAGGCAGTGAGCTGTGGCGGCGTGGTGTTGGCGGTGTCCTTGGACATCGCCAACGCCTTTAATAGTCTGCCATTCAGCTGCATCGGGGAAGCACTCCAATACCACGGAGTGCCAGAGTACCTGAGGCGGCTGGTGGCAGACTATTTTTTTTTTTTTTTTTTTTTAATCTTTATTCACATTTAAGTTACATTTTTTTTTACAGTGTCTCTATTCGCCAAACTGTTCTAACAGTTTGTAGGCGTTCCGCTCAATGTATAATAAACTTAATACTTAAATGCTACTTTTTATATTAACTAACAAAAAAACAAAATACTTATATCTAAGAAATAAACAATACATAATCAGTACAACCTCATTATTTTTGGGAACCTACTTCCTTAATTAAGTACACGTTTTAATCTATTACCATATCCAAACATTTCTTTTAGTCTTAGTTTCAATTTAAATTTACATTTTATTCTTTTTTCCTCTCTCAATAGTTGATATTTATTACATAACTTTGGTACTACATACTTCCTAGTCCTTTCCCCATAATAATTATTTACTTTTAACTGCTCTAATTTTCCCTTCTTTCTAAGTCTTACACTATAATTATATATTTTCTTTATTTTATGTTCTTCGCTATGATATGATTCTAATGCTATTAAGTACTTAACTTTTTCACTTACTGGCATGATGGCACATTCGGAAAATAACTTATTATAGTCCTCTTTATGCTTATTTTTAATTCTTTTATCTACAATTATTTTTAAAAACCTCAACTGTATCTTTTTAATTTCCTCTATATACGTTTTAAATGTTAGTCCGTAACAACTTAACCCATAACTAATAACTGAGTCCGCCAGTGCATAATACACCATGAACATAGTGCGTCTATCTAATAATCTTTTGAGGATGTAAAACTTACTCAGAGCTGACCTTAATCTATTACATACTAATTCTATGTGTGGTTTCCACCCAAATCCATTATCTATTATCAATCCCAAGTACTTAATGGTGGTCACTAACTCCAATTCCTTGCACTGACAGCTCTTGCTTTTGTCATGTAAACAATCGTATGTGTGCCCTATGATACGCACACAAGCCCCCTCTCTCGCTACTCTATTGTAGGGTGAACATATATGCATAATTTTTGTTTTATTGGTGTTAAGTATAATCCCATTATCATGAGCCCATTTTGTTATTCTGTCAAAGTCATTTTGTAATTGCAACATCATGTGCTGTAAATTTTTACCAGCGATAATCAGACAAGTGTCATCGGCATACATGTACACCCCACAATATTCCACGACGTTAGCCATACTATTTACGTGCATTATGTAGCCAATAGGAGCATATACAGAGCCGGTGGGCACACCCATCGTGATGGCCGCCTCTGCGCCTGTTGTTCCGTCAATTACGGTGCAGAGCGTCCTGTTTCGCAAGTAATTTTCGAAGAATCTATTAGTCGGACCACTGATACCGCACTCATCCATGGCTTGTAATAGCTGTTTATGATCCAGTGTATCAAATGCTTTTTTGAAGTCTATAAACAAAGCTAGAATTTGGTTTTTTTCATTAAGCTTTTCATTTATAAAATCTGTAAACTGGATCAGAACGGTACCAGTGCTCCGCCCTCTTCTAAATCCATGCTGGCAGTCAGCCAAAATATTGTTTCCCTCTAAATAATCGCTAATTTGTGTGACCACTATTTTTTCTACAATTTTATTTATCACTGATAACACAGCTACAGGTCTATAGTTAGTATAGTCAAGATGGCATCCTTGTTTATAGATAGGTCTAATCAATGCTTGCTTTAGTTCATTAGGATATATACCCTGTGTTACACACATGTTAACAAATTTTGCGAGAATTCCACTCATTTGTTCGATAATACATTTCAAATCCACTACTCTTATTTGATCCTTTCCCGGTGCCTTGTCACAACTTAATTTTTTAATAATTTTTTCCACATCTTTTGAGTTAACTTTTTTAAATCGGAAAGAACATAAACTTCTACTAACATAGCTATTTCTGTCTAAAAAATTTTCAGAGCAATTATGTTTAATTTTATCTATTTCTTGCGTAAAAGTGTGAGAAAATTTTGTGCATATGTTGTACATGTTATCTGTTTTACCAAGGTATTTATTTATTGTACCATCTATTGTTGACATCGTTTTACCAGTCCACAAATTTATATTAGCCCATATTTTTTTATAATCCCCCTTACATTTACTTAATTTTCCTCTCCTATACCTATTTTTCGCAGCATCCACCAGTTTGTTTACTTTATTTCGATATTTCGTATACTCTAACCTCTTATTCATATTATACGGCTCTGCTTTCCAAGCTCTAAATAACTCATTTTTCTTTTCTATATGTGACATTATTTGTTTACTCACCCACGGTTGTGCTATTCTTTTATTTTTTCGTGTTTCTGAAAGCGTACATTCGGAATAAATACTGCGAAAAACACGGCATAGTTCATTATACATTAAAATAGGACAGTTAATCTGCAAGACGTCCTGCCACACAACATTCGCAAGCTTATCCGTAACTAACTTATTATTTAACACTGTCCGCTTTGAGATGCTTTTACTAGATTGCAATACGTACGGCTCACACATAAGTCTAATACCGGTCATATGGTGGTCCGATAAGGTGCATTCAAATGTGTGCGTAGACACACACCGGATCGCTCCCACTGCGCGGACGCGCTCATCGCCGTCGCTGAGTCTCGCCCAGACGTGGTCGATGCAAGACGTCTGTATCTGCCCGTCGACTATAGCTTCTCTCGTTATTGCCGTAGTAGGTATGTTCATCCTCAGGCCGTGACTACACAAGGTGGTTTTGTAATTGCTGGACGTAACATTCTGTCTCTCAACCATTAAATCTATATTCATGTCTCCAATGACGATAACCTTTTCTTGTTTCGGTATACTCTCCAGCAGCTGATCCAAATGTGCAATGAATTTTATTTTATTTTTATTTGGGGGTCTATATATTGCAATCAAGTGTAATGTACTCTTATCTAACATAATTTTGTCATATATAATTTCCAATTCCGGGTGATATGTTTTTTGTTGTAGGTAACTAATATCATTTCTAATGTAAATCAAGATACCCCCACCCCTTTTCTTTTGTCTTGTATATTCATGTGCACTATATCCTTCTATTTTGAATAATGCAATTTCTTCCTTTTTCACATTTATTTCTGTTAATATTATAACATCCAATTTTTGCTTACACGCTTTCAATAGGACCAATAATTGGTTGAACTGTTTTTTTAATGATCTTACGTTTATATGTACAATGTCTATCTCTTCACTTTCTTTACTAGTAATGTATTCGCTCCAATCTTGCATGGACTCATACCTCATATACACATAGTCTTTTTCATCTACTTGAAAACGATCGAATTTTATGCGTTAAGAAATCACTTAGTGTGCTACGGGCTTACTTTTACTCGCTGGAGCTTGATACTAACCGTCGCACATCATTCTCACATTTAATACTGTGTATTTTTTTTGTACTTTCATTAGCTTTAACCAAAATTCTCGAGTTCTGTATCCATATAAATTTATAGATATCTTTAAGCTCTTTTTTAGCTAGCCAAAATAGTTGTCTAAAGTGCTTAGAGAGGTCTTCGTTTATGTATATCTTATTGGTATTTTTATTACCGTATACAAAATCATTAGTTATTGGTCGCTTTCGCATCTTAAGCCATTGTTCTCTTACTGATGTGCTTCGTAGCTTTATTACCACAGGCTGAGTACGATGCTGATTGTTCGCGCCTTTTTCCAGACCTACCCTCTTAACTTCTTCAATCTCGTTTGGATCCAGCGATAGTTTCTTTGCAAGTGTATTTATCACAACTTTTATATCTTCTTTTTCTTGCTTCTCCAGCCCAACTATCTCAATGTTTCTCTCCTTCTCTTTTTGTTCAAGGACAATTACCCTCTCTTCTAAAGCTTTATTACACTTTTCTAAATAAACTTGTTGTTGCTCCATGCTTTTAATTTTTTTTTCTGCTTGTTGTTTAAATTCAACCATTTCCTGGTATTTCTCAGCATAAAAGCTCACTGAATTCTTAATATCTTCTAAATCTTTATCCATCTTATGCACTATTTCCAATTTTTTGTTTACTTCTCTTATCATATCTTCCATGGACGTCGGACATTCTAGGGGTTTGACAGTGTACTCACGGTATTCTTCCTCTTGTTCCACTACTTTCGGTGACACAACAGCTAAACCACTCTTTGAGCACTCTTCGCAGCATTCCTTTTGTAGAAATTGCTTCATATTTTTTACACACTTTTTATGGAACACCGAATTGCATTCACCTTTGCACTTTATCACATCGTCTTTATTTATCGACAAGAACAATTTACACTTCCTGCACTGTACCATTTTGTTTTTTTTTTAATATGACTGAATATGTATTACAATTTCGTTCCCGTAACTGCGAGTAGCAACGTGTGACCAAGGTAACCGATACGAGCGGAATGGAGGAGCGGCAGGAGCGTACCGTCGTGTACGAGGATCGAGATGGCGCCTTGAGACGGCGACCCATGTCGTGCGGCGTTCCGCAGGGGTCTGTCCTTGGACCACTCCTGTGGAACGTGGGATACGACTGGGTCCTACGAGGTCGTCTCCCCCCCGGGCTGGGCGTAATTTGTTACGCCGATGACACCCTTGTCACAGCCCGGGGGGCGAACTTCCAGGAGGCGGCGCGCCTGGCCACCATTGGTGTTTCTCTGGTGGTCGGGCGCATCGAGGCGCTGGGCTTACGGGTGGCCCTGGACAAGACGGAGGCCCTGTTATTCCATGGGCCCCGTCGTGGGCCGCCCCCCGGCGCCTCCATAGTGGTCAACTCGGTCCTCGTACCGGTTCGGGCCCAGATGAGGTATCTGGGCCTGATCCTCGACGGTAGGTGGCTCTTCGACGAGCACTTCCGACAGCTTGGTCCCAAGCTGGTCGGCGCTGCCTCTGCCCTTGGGCGACTTTTGCCCAACTTGGGCGGAGCCAGCGTCGCAACGCGACTCCTCTACACGGGGGTGGTCCGGTCGATGGCGCTGTATGGGGCACCGGTGTGGGTGGCGGCTCTGACTGCCCTCAATAAGGCCCGCCTCTGGCGGCCTCAGAGGGTATTGGCGGTCAGAGCCATCCGCGGATACCGCACGGTGTCCACCGAGGCGGCGTGCGCCTTGGCCGGAACACCTCCGTGGGATTTGGAGGCGGAAGTGCTCGCCGAAGTTTATCGACGGGTGGCTGAATTCCGGGCGGAGAGAGGCATTCGCCCTCCGCCCGAAGAGGTACGCGAGTGGCGTGAAGCCGCCCGTCGAGCCACGATGGCTCGCTGGTCGTTCCGGCTGGAGACTCCACGCGCTGGCTTTGCCGCCGTGGAGGCTCTCCAGCCGGTCATCCTCGAGTGGGCAGGGCGGCAGCACGGGACCCTTTCCTTCCGACTGACGCAGGTTCTTTCCGGGCACGGATGCTTCGGAAAGTACCTGCACTCGGTCGCCAGGAGGGAACTGAGTCCCGCCTGCCACCACTGCGACTGCAGTGAGGACTCGGCCCAACATACGCTGGCGATTTGCCCCGCTTGGGCGTCGCAGCGCCGGGCCCTCACTGCAGTCATCGGAGGAGATCTCTCGCTACCGGCCGTCATACGATCCATGGCCGGTAGCGACAGCAGTTTTACCGCGGTCGCAGCCTTCTGCGAAGACGTAATTTCGCAGAAGGAGGCGGCGGAGAAGGCCCGGGAGGATGATATCCACTCGGACCCGATCCGTCGCCGGCGAACCGGGCGGCGGAGGCGCGCCTATCAGCGCCTCATGCCGCCCTGAGTGTGGCCGCGGATGGTCGGGATGGGTTTTCCCCACCATCCGCTTTAGTGGCCGCCCGCGAGGGGGCGACGTTACGCGTGTGCCGTACGTCGCCTAATTAGAGAGTGTACCAGCAGACGGTGCCCGCTTCAGTGCGGGCAGGCGCTGGGAGGGGTCCGGATGTGTTAATAACAGCAGTTCCCGGATCCCTCCCGTCTCAGGCGCAGAGTGGCACACCGTGTGGTTTTAGTCGGTTCGATTCCGACACACCGCCTCGCCGCAAACCCCGGCGGGGTGACGGCCCGAGGGGGTTTCCACACGTTAAAAAAAAAAAAAAAGGCCACCACAACCGACTGACTCTGGCTACGTTTAATGGCCGCACATTACGGCTAAACTCGCATCTGGCACAACTCGAAGTGGAACTTGAGAAAATTAGATGGCATATTTTGGGGTTATGTGAAGTCCGAAGAGAGGGGGAGGACACCATAACCCTTGATTCAGGCCATCTCATGTACTTCCGTCAGGGAGACCAACCATCTCAAGGTGGCGTTGGGTTTCTGGTTAACAAGTCCCTTTCTAGCAACGTTGTGGAAATGTCTAGTGTGTCGAACAGGGTAGCGTACCTCATTGTCAAGCTTACCGAGAGGTATAGCCTTAAGGTTGTGCAAGTGTACGCACCGACCTCGGCCCACTCGGACGATGAGGTGGAGGATATGTTCGATGACATATCGAGGGCCCTTCACTTCACTACTAAAACCCACTACAACGTTGTTATGGGTGACTTCAACGCCAAAGTGGGAGTACAACATTGCAGCGAATCGGTAATAGGATCCCATGGATTTGGAAGCAGAAATCATAGGGGGCAAATGCTCGTCAACTTTCTCGAGCGAGAGGGACTGTTCTTGATGAACTCATTCTTTAAAAAACGGCCCCAAAGAAAGTGGACGTGGCAAAGCCCCGACGCTATGACCAAAAATGAGATCGATTTCATCATGACGGATAGAAAGCACATATTCAGAGACGTCTCAGTGATCAATAGGTTCAACACCGGTAGTGATCACCGACTCGTCCGAGGCTCTCTGAATATCAACTTTAAAGCTGAACGTGTCCGTTTGATGAAATCTAGGCTCCGACCAACTCTGCTCCAAGCTGTGATGGGATCTGAAAAATTCCAGTCAAATCTGGAAAACCGGTTTGCTTCCATGGAAACCACAACGGGTGTAAACCAGAACCTTGAAAATGTGGTTCGAATCCTCAGGGAGGAAGGTACGAAATTTTGTAAAATGCAGCGTAAGGGCAAGAAATCAAAACTTTCGGAAGGGACCCTAGGGCTAATGAAGTACCGACGTGAAAACCCACTTCTTACTTCGTCAGCAAAACGGACTCTAAGCCGAGAGATCAGCAAACTAGTACGACACGACCTCCGATGCTCCAATACTCTTTCGATCGAAAGAGCGATCGAGCAGAATCGGGGGTCAAAGGTGTTTGTACAATCTCTCGGAGGAAGCCACCTGACGAAGTTGACTACAGCAAGTGGAGAAGTTGTTACTTCCAAGCCGGCCGTCCTTTCCGAAGTAGTACGTTTCTATGGCAGTTTATACGCTTCGCATGCATCTCGACCTGATCCCGAAAATGAGGACTCTAGAGCCACATTAACACGCCACTACACCGAAGACCTGCCAGAAGTCAGCACTGACGAAATCGAGATGGCTCTTGGACAGCTGAAAAATGGAAAAGCCCCTGGAGAGGACGGCGTTACAACAGAACTGTTAAAGGCTGGAGGTAAGCCCGTACTGAGGGAGCTCCAAAAGCTTTTTAACGTTGTCCTGTTCGAAGGGAGAACTCCAGAGGCGTGGAGCAGAAGTGTGGTCATCTTGTTCTTCAAGAAGGGTGACAAGACCAGGTTGAGGAACTATCGACCCATTTCGCTTCTAAGCCACGTCTACAAGCTGTTCTCAAGAGTTATCACGAACCGTCTCGCGCGAAGACTCGACGAATTCCAACCACCTGAGCAAGCTGGATTTCGAAGCGGATTTGGCACCATAGACCACATCCACACAGTGCGGCAGATTATACAGAAAACAGAAGAGTATAATCAGCCCCTGTGTCTAGCATTCGTGGACTATGAGAAGGCCTTTGACTCGATCGAGATCTGGTCTGTTCTGGAGTCCCTGCAGCGTTGCCAAGTAGATTGGCGATACATCCAAGTGCTGAGATGTCTCTACGAAGCCGCCACCATGTCCGTCCAAGTACGGAATCAACAAACAAAGCCCATACCATTGCATCGAGGAGTGAGACAAGGGGATGTTATTTCCCCGAAATTGTTCACAAATGCAATGGAGGATTTGTTCAAGACGCTACACTGGAAAGGACGTGGCATAAGTATCAATGGCGAATACATCTCTCACTTGCGATTTGCGGTCGACATCGTCATCATGGCAGAGACGCTGCAGGACCTACAACAGATGCTGAAAGACCTGGCTGACTCTTCTGTGCGCATCGGCCTACGGATGAACTTGGATAAAACCAAGGTCATGTTCAATGAACATGTACTACCGGAACCGGTCGCAGTACACGGTGCTGTTCTCGAAGTTGTCCAAAAATATGTGTACCTCGGGCAGACTTTGCAGTTAGGTAGAAACAACTTCGAGGACGAGGTGAACAGGAGAATTCAGCTGGGTTGGGCAGCGTTTGGGAAACTTCGTCGGGTCTTTTCGTCGTCGATCCCACAGTGCCTTAAGACGAAAGTCTTCAATCAGTGCGTCCTACCCGTCATGACATACGGAGCCGAAACGTGGACACTTACGGCACGGCTGGTCCACAAGTTCAAAGTCGCTCAGCGTGCTATGGAGAGGGCTATGCTCAGCGTTTCTCTGAGGGATCGCATCAGGAATGAGGTGATCCGGCAGAGAACCAAGGTCATTGACATAGCCCAAAAGATTAGCAAGCTGAAGTGGCAGTGGGCAGGCCATATTAGCCGAAGAACTGATTACCGTTGGGGTAGACGGGTTCTTGAGTGGAGACCGCGTCTCGGCAAACGTAGTGTAGGACGTCCACAGGCCAGGTGGAGTGATGATCTGCGCAAGATGGCTGGCAGGAGCTGGATGCGAGAAGCCGAGGATCGAACCAAGTGGCGCGCAATTGGAGAGGCCTATGTCCAGCAGTGGACTGCGATAGGCTGATGATGATGATGGTAATATAACGATTTTATGAACAAACGCAGATTAACCACTAACAGCGAATATCCCCGTTAAGGAATATGTTTTATAACAGACCGTTAACAACATACTCTCTTGTCAAATTATTGAAAGTACTTACCATTCAATTTGTGTTTTTTTTTTACGTTACGACGTTAACTACGATTGTACCGCGGGGAACACCACGGGGTTCAGCTAGTTTAATATATATTTTTATATTTTTGAGTAGTAATAATGATTAACCATGAATAAAAACGTCTATGAAATTTCTGGGATTGAAAGTAGATCAGGATTGATTTGACTCCACGCATGGTTTAGTGTTGTAGATTTAAATTCCATATGGAACAACACTTTGTGTGATCAAAAAATTGTTATTCTGACGGTCCACACAGGATTGAAAGGGAATTGACCTTCTGAAGCTCCTTTCGTATCATGTTTAATGCGATTTAACCATTCGCTACCGTAGCTTAGTCAGTTTTTAACATTAAATAGAAATATAATAATAATAATAATAAATAAATATTTTGGACATCTAACACACAACGCCATCTAGTCCCAAACTAAGCAGAGCTTGTATTATGGGTACTAGACAACTGATATAAATACTTATGTACTTTTTTTTTGTAAATACATACATATTATACATAGAAAACACCCAAACTCCGAAACAAATATTTGCAGATCGTACAAACATTTGGTTCGACCCGGGAATCGAACCCGGGACCTCAAGAACAGCAGTCGCGTACGCTACCACTGCGCCACCGCCATATTAAAGCTAATACTAAAAACAAACAAACTGTTAAAGTTTCACGTCTCTCCAGATAAGCCATTAGGTTAAATAAATAGCGTGTAATTATTTCTCGGTACATGTACACTGAAAATATAACGCACACAAACTATTTGGGGCAAGGGCGTTCCTAAATTCAATACCTAACCATGTGTATTTTAAAGGGAATTCGTAGCTAAAAGTTTTAGTAATTACACTTTTATTTCTACTGTGAATCTTTCATAACTACTTATTACGAAATTTATTTACATTTTTATTATGTTTCAAAACTAATTAAGTTGTATACTGTTACATGCAAGATACCAGCAACAAGAATTACTATAAGCTGATAAAAGTTATTTAGTGTTTATTTAAAAAAAATACCGAACTCGGTAGTGACATACGGTCACAAACTCTGCAAAAGCAAAAAAACATAATTTATAGACACATTAGACCATAATACCAAACAAATTATTATAACAGTATTATATCTTCCGGCTAGAACCGAAATCTGTTAATAATCGGTGAAGGCGACCTGGCTGGCGAGGCTGACTGAAAACCTTAATTTCGATAAAAGGAAATGAAATGAAAGGAAACGATAATATGAACAACAAATATAATTAATTTCGATTAAAGCTAATCACTAAATTGATTAATTACTGTAAACAAAAACTTAACGAAAATAAATTCATTTAAACACATACTGATTAAATAATAATTGGGTAAACAAAGATCAATATAGGCATACCATATAAATATGAACACAATATACACACATAAATACATACACTAAATCATAAATTAAATAATTGAAAACAATTATGACTCAGAAGTGACTACGGCCTTAATTGAGAGGTGTGGACGGATTGAGATCTGAAGATAAACTGTTCTCTTTTTCTTGTTCTGTTTTCTTGTTTTCATTTTAAATAGGCATCGGCCACACCTTACCTGACTCATAGAACCGCTCGATTGTGTTCGTATTACTTTTATTATTTGGATACCCTCATTCCGGCTTATGGAAAAGTATTCCTACGATTAACTGGTTGCATGATTCCTATTATGAATGTAGTGATTACTTACAAATGTATACAGTGTCTGTTATATTTGGAAAGAAAGGGTTTACAAATTAAATTAATATTATAAACACTAAAATGTTTAAAAATGCACGAATGTTAGTTGATAATGTTGTAAATGTTGGCTCAAACTGAATCGATCTGAAATAACAGGTAGGTTACTAAACCAAGGAAAAAATATTTAAATTACTTTATTTTTTTCTATTTTCTAATTGTTTATGTCTTAGGAGCCATTCTTTAATCTTATTAAAAAACTATACATTTTTACCTACGTATTGGGAATTTCGAAAACTGTGACGATAACATCATACATAACTACAACTAAGCCTAATAGTAGTCGTATGTGATGTGTAGCATCTGACAATTTACCTACGGTGTCATTGCTTAAATAAATTACAGCTTCTTTAGCTTCGTGTAACTCACTTCCGCCCTATTTCACGAAATCACTTCCACAAATTGCAGGGAGCCAAATATAAATACATTACACATCAAAAATCAAATCCAATTCGAGTACAGTTTAATACTATCTTGTTTTATAAATAAACATTCTATTTAAATTTATCCGCCTATTTCAGTTTCCATAATTGTTAACAATTATGAAAATTACTCCTCTAAAACGTTTCATAAATACTTGTTGAAAAATTCGTTCGTGAAATAACACATCTAATATTAATTAAGCATAATTTGGACTGAAGTATTCAGTAACAAATTGCCTCCAATTCCACCCACACTGAGTTAAATTAGTGAAATAAAATTTGAGCACTGCTTTGAATTGCCTCGTAAAGGTTTAAGTTACTAAAGCACTCTCTTAACGTCATAATAGTGATGTTTTATCTAGATACGTAAGCGTTCGTATGGAACGGGGACTTGTTATTTTAGGCAGCGTTCTAAATGATCATTTAGTCGTAATTACACAACGTTGTTTTTGCTAATTATGCTGTTGGTTTGAATATACATTTTTATCCTACTAAAGTGGTACTTTTTCAGGCCTGTTATACATGGCAAAGTTTTACAGTAAGTGTTTACCGGTATGTTAGGTTATGTTAACTAGATGTTATTTTACTTTTAAAACTGTTTATATTTGGAACCAATTGAGAAAAAAACCATGTCTAACTGCTGGACATAGCTGTTTCCTTAAACAGGAGTTTTTAACCTACCATACCACGATGACTCAATGGGTTTGTAAAGTGGTTATTTTATAGTGCGTAGTATGCTCCTTTAAATATGAACGAAATAAACAGATGTGAAACTCTATTTATCTAGTCCATCACTACATGAATTAAGTCTGTATTTAAATGAACTTCAGCACCTAGAAGATTAATTATCTTAGTCTTAAATTAAACCATAAGAATAAGGGCATGTTCAGATAAAGGGTATTCATAAACCCTCGTCTACAAGTACACGCATTTTTTTCAAGTCGTACACATAAATCGGGTTGACGCGCTGTTTAAGGTCAATAGTTTTCCTTCAGTTTATTTCGTTTATGGTAAATGGGCAAACGGGCACTATAAACAAGTGATTGATGCGCCCATTGGACGATACCACTCAGAAGTTGCAAGCGTGTTGGTCCCCCTAGAGTCCTGATCCCCAGAATCGAAAGTGCTCTGGTAACTGCACTCACTCTATGTAAAGCAACGAAAGAATGGTGGTTTTCTAGAAGGCTGTGGTATCTCTATAAGACGGTTTCGGAAACATGGTTTTCTAATAGATAGAATTATTATCAGTTTATGTTATTTGTAACATTTCTGGTAAATTGAACAAGTCTTTATAGTCCACAGCTGGGCATAAGCCTCTCCTTCGAGAGGAGATTTTGACCTAACTGGTATTCCTTCTCTTTGCAGTAATGTTATCCTGCGGAGTTTGTTCCCTTGGTCACCGGTTATGATACCCATAGGATGAATGGTGGTAGGGACACTCTATACTTTTAATCCGTTAAAACACGGACAAGAAGTAACAACGAAAGAACTTCGTGTATAAACGTTAATAAGGTTTAAATATTTACGTAGAAAGCACAATGAAAATTTCCTATATTTTATTTTCTTTGTTTTTGAAATAGTAAATAATCTAAACTGTCTGTCAGAATATTACTTTGAACGATATATACTACTGTCGCCTGCGGTATTCCCGGACCAATACGACCTTCAAACCTTCAAGAAACGAGCGTACTCCTTCTTAAAAGGCCGGCAACGCACCTGTGACGCCTCTGGTGTTGCGGGTGTCCATGGGCGGCGGTAATCACTTACCATCAGGTGATACGTCTGCTCGTTTGCCCCCTATATAAATAAATAATAATAAAAAAAAAATCTTAACAAAACAATGTCTGGTTTTTTATCAAAGTTCAATGTCAGTCGACCACTATTAGTACAGTAATCAATAAATCTAAACCATGAGGTTTAGAGAGAGGAACGGATGAGATTTGTAATAAGCTTTATATTTAACTATAAGAAATGGTCCGCCAAGATACACTTTACTCATTGTATTTTAAATTTTATTATTTCATGATTAACAAAGCACATTAATATCACCTAAAAAATTAAGACCGAATAAGTTTGTGTGTAATATCCCTCTAATACACATTGAGAATAGTTCAACCAGGCGAGGTGATAATGGCTGGCGAGATACGAGCCCACGGTTGATGTTGGAATGATGTATATATGTGTATGCTTATTGGCACGAGAATTTCTATATCGCGATACAGAGTCAATAATCACTCTATAGTTCGGTACTGCGTAGAACGGGTTATCTTCGGTTGATGGCCCTGTAGTATAATTCTGTTTACGATGTATGGGGAAGTCACCACAAGTGAAGGTATTTATTTATTTATATTAACTGCTCACTACACTCACAGTTACCCAGCATGTGTAGCAAGCCAATTCCAACACATGCAAAGCCCAATTCTTTGAATTCTAATACATGCACCTAAAGGGCAGCAGCGCACATTATATTGTATCTTGTCTGAGTAGACTAAAATTATCAGCAGGAAATTTCGCTATCTTTCCTTAATACTAATTTTAAAATACATTTACTTTGAACAATCAAAATCTAATAGGTATTATCTTAAGAATAAGAGGTTATCGCATGACATAAATATGCAAATATGAACATGAAAGATTTTTACGTAAAGCAGGCGGTCGTTAATGTAGCTATTTTATTTAAACATAATGTGAAGTACGCTTTTATCTCTTTAATCTTATACTTATTTCAGATGATATTTCCAGATGAAATATTCAAATATTACACCAAAATATGCTTTCTTACAGACGGAATAACTTTTTTAACAAATAATTATGTAATTTATATCAACCTTTAACAATAATGACCAACAAAACAAAAATTTGTCGATTTATCAAGATCTAACAGTTGCTCTCTTTTTCCCAGGTAATCCTCTCACCTGTGATTGCCGGCTTTCCTGGATATACACACTACGCAACGAAACACGAGACTTCTTGTTAAAGCAAGCTCTGGAAAAAATATCATGTATCACTGAACCTGTAGAACGACAGCTAAACGATCAAGAAGATAACGAAAACATCAACAATAATGCTGTCGTTGAGGATACTTACGAGTATTACGATAAAAATGAAGACTACGACACAAAAATCTTGTCGAAAGCAACGAAACTCACTGATATACCCCTTGAAACTCTTCCTTGTCCAAAAGAGTTAATTCAAACTGAGGAATACGGACACCCTGTTCAAAATGAAATCAGACTTAAAGCATTCTCGAACGTCGATAAAATTTCTCCGTGTTTAATTCTAGTTGTATTCGGCATGATGTTGTGTTAATGTTAAATGTGAAACAAAGATATTTGTGATATTAGACGTTAAATAGAATATCTCTCATGTACAGATTTATATTTGTTGTTCTTAATGTAGTTGTGTCTAGTCATATGCTGTTTATATTTTTAAACATATAGTGATGCTATTTTTGTCAGCCATGTGGAACCTGACATTAAATGTAATGAACTTAATTGATAGCTGCGTTGTCGTTCCTTGTTTTACGTAACACAAAATGGAAACTTTGGATCCATTAACCTTATTAGTGTATCAAAGTTGAACATAGATACATTCATACCTGTCTTTGAATTTGAACAGAATTGTAAATATTATAATATCTAGTCCATTCCATTTATTTGTTGGAATCAGATAATATTTTACTAATTAAGGTCTTGTGGATACATTAAAGTAATTTATGACTATAGGAGTTGTTTTATAGCTGCTATTATTTGAATAAATGTAATAATTGAGTCTATTTCACATTATGTCCATCATTCACTTGTCATACTTAAACAATTCGTTTATAAATTGCACCGACATTTTCATGTCATTTCAGTTAATGAGTTAAAAGGCACGACATTCAAGTGGATAAATTAAATTCCATATAGCAATTTAAACGTCAATGTGTATAGGTACAATAAGTAATTGGTAGTGACCACAGAATATGTCTGTTTTAAAACAAAACGTTCTTTTTTGTTAAGTCAGTCACATTTCATTGACTGTACAGTGAAAAAAAATCATCTCGTTAAAGAAGATCTCGAGGGATTAACCGAATGTGTGATTCGGGCAACATTCTGAATGGAGCATCGTGAGTCCGGACGCTTAAAATTATCTAGCTTTCAGGAAATTTATTCAGGGTTACTCTATATTTTTCGGCAGAATGAAAAAGATTGCTTATAATTTTAAACAAAATTGATGTGAATAAATTTCAGCTTTAGAATTTTTAACAGAAATAAAAGTTTTGTTGTAAATTTTGTTGGCGGAAAGTATCTTGCATAAGTAAAGCAGAGACATTTCAATTGGACGTTAGTCATAATAGGTTACGTTGTATTCGCATTGCGGCATTTTCGATTTTTAACTGTCAACTGTACTAACATACATTTGGACCAAAGGGACTTAGTTTTCTTTTTGGAATGTTATGACCTTAACACATTTTTGGAACTAAGTAAAGTAATACAAGTAAGACAAAGAGGCCAACTTTATACATGTAACATAACGCAGCTCATATGCACAGAGGTAGTGTTAAGGACCCTACCGGCCCATAATCGAACACTATTTTTTTCTATGTTTACACAGCTTTGACAATCTATCGAGGCATATCAATGATCTAAAGTTATGGCTTTAATCACAAACATAAATTGAATTCTTCTAATACGAGGAGCCGCAATGAGGTCAATTTTGTAGGATAAAGAAAATTCGAGGACCCAATTTCATTTCCTAATTTATTTATTTTCTTTCTCAATATTGTCAAGGAAGTTAATAATAAATGAGCTAAAAGTTTTGACGCCATACAAACAAATAAATCAATAATATTATTGGATTCTGTTTCCCTATTTAATTTGGTGTGAATTCTAACAACTGCTGGTAATGTTGTAGCGGTTATAACTGCTGGGTTACATTTTAAGTTTCACAGTTAAACATTTTTACAAAAGGAAAGTTTAAACTACATAGGTAAAAGATTTTGTTTAGCGATTGCTAGCGAAGCGATTACCATATCTTGAGATTTTTTTCTTTGAATTTGAAATAGATTAGAAAATTATTAAAATAGACGTATACCCCTGATAGATACCTTACTGTTTGGGTTTGTTTCCATGGTCATTATGATCATCCTCTCAGCCGCTGAACAAGTTAATATGCTTTATGTAACATTTTATACTCATTTCGTAAGCTAACTAGTACAGAAGAACGAACGGATGTGTGTATTAACTATTGCTACATATTTACCGTTTTTTGCAGGATATGTCAACCTGGACACTATATCTGACGATGAAAGCTAAAATAATTAATAAACTAAGTACATTTTGTGAACAGCTCCTAGTATCTTCTCTTATAATTCACTTATATATGAAGAATATCCAAACACAAAAAGGAAGGTCCCATACGTAGAAGCACATGCATTTACTTATTTGGATGCCTTATTTTGATTAAAAGTACTAAAGTCGTAACATTTATCATGAACTGTGAACAGTCAATCTAATAACGGTTAACAAATAAGCGTTTCGTAAAAACTTTACCGATTATTAAAGAAGTTTTTATTGGTCAAAAGAACGAATGAGACTTATCAGAAACAAAATTAAATGTATTCTATTATCTGATAAGATCTAGTTATAATATAAAGAGGATTATTAGCCATTTTGAAGATAATGGTTGTCCATTTGCCGGGATCTCTTATGTCGTATTATCTTTCAGCTTAATACGAGCTCAGAACGACTTTGTCCCGACCTCGACCTTGAAAAAAATTGGAATCTTTGACAAAAATTTAATCAGTTCATGATTACTTTTGAACAACATTTTTGCAATGCCTAGAGACCTGTGAACTTTTTACTTTAATAGAAGAACTTATGAAAATTTCAACGGCGATAAATGACAGTATCAGAAAATGTGTTGTCCTCCATGCCGTAGGTAATTACTGACAAGATGATGCTGAAATGATAAGACCGTGTTTTGTATGTTATAGGTTGTGTTAGCTTTTATTCAATTTTTCATTCCAAGATAAAATCATTTCATTTTTATAATGACTCATACAATCATACAATCTATACAATATTATTGTCATTAGGATGATTGGAAATTAGAAACTCTCCCATCATTTGTTCTAATTTTAAAATCAAACGTTAATTTATAATGTGCATAACATTCTGCACTTACATAGTAACGTTATTCACAATGTATTCGAAATACCGTTTTTATGAGTAAGTAATAGGAATAACATGACTGCGTACAATAGAATAATAGTAAGTGTGGTTAACAGCGAGTTTTGTAGGTAATTGATTAATCAGCCCATTCCTAGTCTTGATTTAAGGAATACGTGTTTTATTTAGATTTTTTAAACTGTGATGGCCTTAAACCACGCAATATTTCGGTAACGTACATAATTTATGTAATTTTCCAGTGGTGTAGTAGTTTTATTGTTACCATTATATTATTTCTTTGATTAAAATTTGGTGGTAAATAATTAGTAAAGCAATTTTGGATTTCTTTTATTAAATTTCAAACTGAAATTATTTGTAACATATATGGTTAATGAATTCAAATAATCTACATGCAATAATATCAATTAGGTATCAAGGATCACCTATTTCGTTAATTTTGTGATGTTAAAATTATCTTAAAATGTTCATAGTATGAGAAATGGTTTATATTTATATTGTGTAGTCATCGTAGAAAAAGCAACTTGAGTAAACATTTTTTCCCAGGAAAATAAATAGTTATGCCAGATAATATCCAGCTGTACGTAAAAATATAAAAATGCTTCTCAAAATATTTTCAACTAGACAAGTTGTATAGGTCTCGTATATAAGAGAATCTCGTATATCGTATCACTCTAGAATAACGAAAGTATATACTTTCGTTATTCTAGAGTGCTGTATATGATAACTTTATGAAGAAGTTGTGGTATTATTTTGTCAAATTAGATATTTAAAATTTTTGTATCTGTACATAAATGTGTTTTTGAGACTACTGTTATGCAGTGAAGCTGTCTAAAATGAGAATATTACTACTAGTATGTATGAAATTTCAAAATATAGTGGCAGAAAAATGTAACTTGAATGACTTGACATATCTCCGTCGTCAACCCACCAGGGCTTGCGGCAAGACGGTGTGCAGGAATAAATCCAACTAAAACCACACGATGTGCTACTTCGCGCCTGGAAGATTCTGGTCGGGATCCGGGAACAACTGTCGTTAAGACTTCAGGAACCATATATTGTCAAGGTCATTTTGTGTCAAGGTCAAGTTAATTAGCTTAAAGTCATTTTAGACCTATTTCATGTTGTATCAAAGAGTCATTATTTATGCATAATATAAATGTTTTCTTGCTTGAAAGTGGCGTTAAGTACATGCATGCATTAAAAAAACTTAATATGACACAAGATAAATATGATTTTGTTGACTTATGTCTTGTGATACATGCTATTTACCATAATTATTAGATATATATGTCTCTATTGTTTTTTATTTTTTATGTAAAAAGTTTAAATCTAATATAATTATATACGAGATAAGGTACTAATTGGCTTGTATGTCATAATATTAAAATAAATCGTTTAATGAAAATCATAGATTACATCGTTGAATATAAAAAAATAATTGTACAAAATGTATTCCTGTTAAAATAATTATATCGTATATTATATTAGGTTGTGTATAGTCTTCAATTCTGTTGTATTAAATATTTCTACCGTGGCGTGTGAGTTTTATTTAACCTGCCCTTAATGAATGTAATTATATGAATTGTTTTAAAAGGTTTAAAAGGATACCAGATACTTTTTGGTTGTAATTTTAAAGATAAAAATAAATTCAATATTAACATTATCTGAAAATTTTGGACATTACGAGTTAAAGGGTGAATTTTTGTTTTAGGTCTTTATGTTCCACCCATAAATCACACCGTTGACATAATTTTACCAATGTACTAAATTATTTAAACCAAGTACGTGACATAATTACAAGAATTTAAAACTGTTGACTTCAAGAAAAGAAGGGGTTCTATGTGCTACTGTACGTTTTTTTTTTTATTTTTTTTTATTAATTTTTTTATGTTTTATCTTCATATTTTTAAAGAAATTATTATATTACAACTATTGACGCAGAAGTACTGAAAGAATAAAACTCGAATACATTTAATTCATATTGATGATTAGATTGGAAGAAGTATATCGTAATAGTATTTCTTAGCAATAAACGTAAAGATGAACAGGGTCAAATGATATAGTTATAAAAATTGTTGTATTGTTAACTGACTTCCAAATAAGAAGGAAAATTATTTTTCTAGGAAGAAAGAAAGAAGAACCAGTATCTTCTAAGGATAGAAGCTACTGGTTGGCTGGCTGGTCCAATTATTTTTTGTTCTAATATTTAACCTAATTCTTGAGAACAAATTGTGAGGTCTTTATAAGAAACACATATTTTTTGCGACGCTGTTGTCCACATTTATTAGTATAATCTAAAAAATAAAATAAAAGAGATCTTGGGCGTAGGTAACTAGGCTATATTTCTTACAAACTTGCAACGTATGCATGTATGTACAATGTTCACACTACTAATATTATAAACGCGAAAGTTTATAAGTATGGATGGATCTTTGTTAGTCTTTCACGCAAAAACTACTGAACAGATTTACAGTAATATAGCTTGTACATCAGAATAATAAAACTATTTGCCACGATAACCGGCGCGGGCGGAGCCGCGGCAACAACTAGTATATAATATGTATCTTCGGATGGAATCTTGCAACTCAATTTTGAATCCGATATCTTAAACCGGCTGTGCTGAAATTTTGCAGGCTTATGTATATCGTATGACAATACAATATTGTGATAACATGGACCTTATCTGATGCTGTACATGGTAGGTGGTCATAGGAACTCTCTAATAAAATGACGCATCACTCCCAAATTTACAATCGTATGATTGGCCTTGACGAGTAATTTATGTTTTGATAGTATCCAGGGTCTGATGATGAAGTCGGAAGGTGGTCATAGGAACTCTATAATAAAACGATGCATTATCGTCGATTTTGGAATCGTTCGATTCGTCTTGACGAGTACTTTACGTTTTGATATTATCCAGGGTATGATGATGACGCTTGAAGGTGGCCATAGCAACTCTGTAATGAAACGACGGAACACCATTGAGTTTGTAATCGTTCCATTCGTTTCGACAAGTTCTATGTTTTGATAGTATTCATACTCTCACAACTACTACCAACATAACACGCTCTGAGCGTATCGAAACAAAAAAATTAAAACGTGATCGTGACAGATGACATAAGCTATAGTTGTCAGTTTTCACAGATTAAGATTATACAATATTATTATTATTATATTATATTATTTTTTTATTGCATAATCTTCTTCTTCTTTCATCAAAGAAGAAGAAGATTATACAATAAAAAATAGGAAAATGGAAAGACGGTCCCCATTTAAACTCATCCATATTTTATATATTTTTTAACATTAATTTCATCACGACGAAGACTTAAAGACTTGAAGACTATAAACACTTGACATTGGCAGAAATAGCTGATCCGAGAGATCCGGCTGGTTGTTATTTTATCAAAAAAGAAGAAAAAGAACATAAAAACAGAAACATCTACACAAAAGAAGAGAAGGTTAAAAAAAAGAAGTAATAACGACAAGAAAAACTTGCCTCCGAGAGCGATGACTCGAAACGATAACAACTCAGTTAAAGGCGTGATCAGGAATATTGCGAAACACACACTCAACGACAGTTGAGACTTGATGAGGCTTAGCAAAACATGCAACGTGAAGAGCAGTGGAAGTGAAAGATCACGCCTCATGATTGATTGTGCAATAATTATGCATGAAGCCTTAAATAAAAAAATAATATATATATTCTGTAACAAGGTCTGCGAGATTTGTATTAAAAAGTGTTACCCACAACCAAGTCACAAATCACATAATTAATTTAAGTCCTAGTACGTATCTACCTGCAGAATTAACAAGTAAGAGACACGTATTGTTGTGTCATCGTTGCAAGAAACACCTTACAAGCAAAAAAACTTAGTGCCCAGCCAAAGCTTATTGAAACAATTTAGATCATGGTGAAGTGCCTAATCTCATAAAGCAGTTAACACAATCCAATCAACGTTTATTATCAAGAATTATATCATTTGTAAGAATTGGTAAACATGGTGGTCTATTTGAGTAATATAGGTATAGAGAGCAAGCTATACTTTTTGCACAAGACATATTTGAACTTACTAAAAATCTGCCCAACATTTTACTTAGATCTACTGGGTGTATAAGCATGGTTGTCATGACAGAACAACTAAAAAATTTAAATATATCGTGGAGTATAACATTTTTCTCGTTCACGTGTATATGAAGCATTGAGGTAGTTCATAAATAACAACCCCTTATATCAGAAAGTAATAATAGATAACGATGCACATATGTAGCAGGAAGAACTTATTCGAGTAACCAAAACTCTCAATGAAGAAAATGCTTAGATTAATATTCAAACATTATGAGAGCCTGCTACTGTATCAGCTATGGGCGAAGCAACCAACGCTTATGATGCGTCATAATCATGTATTACAAGTAGAGAAGTTATTTTGAAAAGAGAATCTGACCTGCGCGCAAGTAATGCACGTTGGAGATATTAAAAGAGACTGTAACAAACAGTTGGAGAATGCTTTTAACCAAATTCACGCTTTTGAAATCTTGAATCAAGAAGCTCAAATGGAAATTTTTGAAGAAGAATTGGATGTGCCAGAACAGCAAATGAGACCGATACCAAATTCCTTAATGTTAGAAGTGCAATGAATGTTGGACAAAAGGATGCATTTTTGTTCGTAACAAGGATTATTTCAAACAGCTAAATAATCAAAGCGTCTAAGGTTGTTCTTAACGGGTAACACTGGGACTGGAAAGACCTTCCTCTTTAATTTATTAAAAAAACCAAGTAAATCGATGTTACGGTAAGCCAGTTATTAAAGTTTGTAGGCTTATAGGGATGACAGCACGCTTAGTGTGAGGATCCATATTACATTCTACACTAAAATTGCCTGTACAAAAGGATAGTCGAACAGTGCAAATGCCTACTCTTATTGGTTTGCTTTGCTACTACTTGCTACAACTTGAGTTTGATGCGACAACAGTGGCAACACATAAATAATAAATAAATAAATATTTCGGACATCAAACACACAACGCCATCTAGTCCCAAGCTAATAAATACATATATACTATTTTTTGTAAATACATACATATTATACATAGAGAACACCCAAACTCCAAAACAAATATTTGCAGATTATACAAACATTTCGTCCGACCCGGGAATCGAATCCGAGACCTACGCAGTCGAGTACAGCAGTCGCGTACGCTACCACTTTTTTTTTTTTTTTTTTTTTTTTTTAACGTGTGGAAACCCCCTCGGGCCGTCACCCCACCGGGGTTTGCGGCGGGGCGGTGTGTCGGAATCGAACCGACTAAAACCACACGGTGTGCCACTCTGCGCCTGAGACGGGAGGGATCCGGGAACTGCTGTTATTAACACATCCGGATCCCTCCCAGCGCTTGCCCGCACAGAAGCGGGCACCGTCAGCTGTAAACTCTCTAATTAGGCGACGTACGGCACACGTGTAACGTCGCCCCCTCGCGGGTGGCCACTAATGCGGATGGTGGGGAAAACCCATCCCGACCATCCGCGGCCACACTCAGGGCGGCATGAGGCGCTGGTAGGCGCGCCTCCGCCGCCCGGTTCGCCGGCGGCGGATCGGGTCCGAGTGGATATCATCCTCCCGGGCCTTCTCCGCCGCCTCCTTCTGCGAAATTACGTCTTCGCAGAAGGCTGCGACCGCGGTAAAACTGCTGTCGCTACCGGCCATGCAGCGAATGATGGCCGGTAGCGAGAGATCTCCTCCGATGACTGCAGTGAGGGCCCGGCGCTGCGACGCCCAAGCGGGGCAAATCGCCAGCGTATGCTGGGCCGAGTCCTCACTGCAGTCGCAGTGGTGGCAGGCGGGACTCAGTTCCCTCCTGGCGACCGAGTGCAGGTACTTCCCGAAGCATCCGTGCCCGGAAAGCACCTGCGTCAGTCGGAAGGAAAGAGTCCCGTGCTGCCGCCCTGCCCACTCGAGGATGACCGGCTGGAGAGCCTCCACGGCGGCAAAGCCAGTGCGTGGAGTCTCCAGCCGGAACGACCAGCGAGCCATCGTGGCTCGACGGGCGGCTTCACGCCACTCGCGTACCTCTTCGGGCGGAGGGCGAATGCCTCTCTCCGCCCGGAATTCAGCCACCCGTCGATAAACTTCGGCGAGCACTTCCGCCTCCAAATCCCACGGAGGTGTTCCGGCCAAGGCACACGCCGCCTCGGTAGACACCGTGCGGTATCCGCGGATGGCTCTGACCGCCAATACCCTCTGAGGCCGCCAGAGGCGGGCCTTATTGAGGGCAGTCAGAGCCGCCACCCACACCGGTGCCCCATACAGCGCCATCGACCGGACCACCCCCGTGTAGAGGTGTCGCGTTGCGACGCTGGCTCCGCCCAAATTGGGCAAAAGTCGCCCAAGGGCAGAGGCAGCGTCGACCAGCTTCGGACCAAGCTGTCGGAAGTGCTCGTCGAAGAGCCACCTACCGTCGAGGATCAGGCCCAGATACCTCATCTGGGCCCGAACCGGTACGAGGATCGAGTTGACCACTATGGAGGCGCCGGGGGGCGGCCCACGACGGGGCCCATGGAATAACAGGGCCTCCGTCTTGTCCAGGGCCACCCGTAAGCCCAGCGCCTCGATGCGCCCGACCACCAGAGAGACACCAATGGTGGCCAGGCGCGCCGCCTCCTGGAAGTTCGCCCCCCGGGCCGTGACCAATGTGTCATCGGCGTAACAAATTACGCCCAGCCCGGGGGGGAGACGACCTCGTAGGACCCAGTCGTATCCCACGTTCCACAGGAGTGGTCCAAGGACAGACCCCTGTGGAACGCCGCACGACATGGGTCGCCGTCTCAAGGCGCCCTCTCGATCCTCGTACACGACGGTACGCTCCTCCAAATAGTTTGCCACTAGCCGCCTCAGGTACTCTGGCACCCCGTGGTATTGGAGTGCTTCCCTGATGCAGCTGAATGGCAGACTATTAAAGGCGTTGGCGATGTCCAGAGACACCGCCAACACCACGCCGCCACAGCTCACTGCCTCTTCGGTCACGGCCCTAAGGCGCATCACGGCATCGACCGTCGAACGCCCCTCTCGGAATCCGAATTGGGCGTCCGACAGGTCGGGCCCCACCTCGCAGAGGTGCCGGACGATGCGGGCAGAGAGTATCCTCTCAAACAACTTGCCCGCCTCGTCCAGCAACACGATGGGCCTATAGGCCGCGACCGAATCAGCAGGCCGTCCCGGCTTCCTCAATAGGACCAGCTTCTCGCATTTCCAGCACTCAGGGAAGCGTCCGGACGCCAGGCTAGCGTCCAACACCTCCCTGAGGCGGTCCGACATATGATCGAGGGCTCGGGCCATCACTCGGGCTGGAACCCCGTCCGGCCCGGGGGCGGTGTTCTTGGAACGGATCCGCAGAACAGCCGCCCCAACCTCCGATTCCCTAACGGGCGGAACATCGCCCCCATCGTCTCTGACCGGATAGGCCATCGACGGGGGAGCCTGCTCCGCCCGCTGCGGGAAAAGGCCCTCGACCACTTCCTGCAGGAAGCTGGGCTGGAGAGTCTCGGTAAGGGGGGGGGCCGCCGTGCGGAGCTTCTGTCGCACCGCACGATATGGGCGACCCCAGGGGTCACGGTCGAGACTCTCCAGCATCTCCTTTCTCTTTACCTCCTTGGCGCGGCAAATGGCCAGCTTCAGAGTTTTCCGCGCTTCGCGGTACTCCTCATGAAGCTGGTCCCCGCCACCGTCTCCGCGGTGACGTCGCCGGCTGCGGGTGTAAGACCTCCGGGCACGAGTACAAGCCGCACGGAGGTCCGCCAACTCCTGGGACCACCAGTAGACCTCCTTCCGAGGAGGACGACGACCGTGGACGCGGGGCATGGCCGCATCACAAATCTGCGTAATCGCATCGCGAAAACGGCCAGCCCCAACGTCCACGCCGACCTCCTCGGTCGGGGCCTGCGGAGACAGCCAAGAGTGAATAATGGCCGCCTCCTCTAGTAGGTCCCTATCCAGTTTAGCGACAGCCCACCGCGGAAAGCGGGAAGAGCGCCGCGCCGTGTGACCCCTACTGGGGCCCTGGGACCGAGAGAGCTCGAATCGGATATAGAGATGATCCGAGAGCGTCTCGACCTCTTCCAGGACACACCAGTTCCTTACTCGTGCGGCAACAGCAGGGGTAGCGAACGAAAGGTCCACTATCGACCCCCCCTGCTGTCGCACGCACGTGTTGGTGGAGCCTCTGTTTAATAAACAGAGGCCCACCGAAGCCGCCCACTCCTCGACGGCCTCGCCCTTGGCGTCCGTCCCGGGGGAGCGTACGCTACCACTGCGCCAACGAGGCAGTCGAATACATCTGCAGTCAACATATTTAATATGTACTAATAACGCACAGAGATATATCTATGCATATATATACACAGTATACATATAATATGTATGGAAAGCGTTCGGTGACGATGACGCGAGTTCCAAAATTTATTTCGCTCAAAAAGTCCTCAACTCAGGTCTTCACTTCAAAAAACTCTTTAGCTCATACAGCCAACCTCAACGATTATAAAATAAACTATTGTTATGTAAAATAACTTTTTGTTAGGTAAACATCTAACAATAAAGCATTCCACATTTTATGCATTCTTGTGACTGTGGATGTATTATAGTAAAATGTGGAATGTATTATTGTTAGGTACATTGTATTCTTCATAAGTAACAGGAAGTTGGAATAAAACTGTGACTCGTAAAATATATATCCCTGATAAAAGCTTTCTTTTTCTGAGAGATTGCTTACTAGAATAGAATAGAATAGAATAGAATAGAAAACTCTTTATTTGCACACCTTATTACAGAGTTAAATAAGTACATAATACATAAAATAACCGAAGTGCAGTGTACAAAGGGCGGCCTTATTGCCATAAGCAATCTCTTCCAGGCAACCTTAGGATGGATCAAATATTTCAGAGAGACAGTAGTAGTTGACGTGCAATGAGTTTGAAAATAAATATTATGTCCATAAACACATATACTTTATATACATATATACAAACATACACACAAAGTTGAAAAAAATAAATATAAAAATAATAATAAATAATAATAATAATAATATTTTTACATACTAAAAGATAAACAACAACACAAATATAAGCATAACCATAATTTAAGAGAAAGAAAAGACTCAAATCATACTGACTAAATTATGATGTGTAATATTCATGAACCAACCTCTTGAATTCACCCATCGTTTGCGCTTGCCTTATGTTTAAGGGCAATTCATTCCACAAGCGTATAGCTTGAACAGTGAAAGACTGATCATAAAACTTCGTAGAATGCTGAGGCATCTCCAGTGCCAAATTTTCAGATGACCTTAGACATTTTACATGTGTGTCATTAAGGAACTTGAATCGTTCTTTGAGGTAGAAGGGAGCTCTGGGATTGAACAAGATGTTATAAAGAAAAGTAAGAATATGAGTATTCCAGCGAGAGCGAATCGGAAGCCACTCGAGCAGTTGACGAAATTCGGAGACGTGATCATATTTTCGCAGGCCAAATATAAATCGTATACAGAGGTTTTGTAGTCGCTCAAGCTTATCAAGTTGTGCTTCAGTGAGATCTAGATAGCTGACATCGGCATAGTCGAGAATTGGGAGGAGAAGTGCTTGTGCAAGTGCAGCCCTAGTTGCAGTCGGAAGAAAATTACGCAGTCTTCGGAGAGATCCAGCAGAAGCAAATATCTTACGACTGACTTCTTGTATCTGTGGGCCCCAAGATAGAGTACTATCTATGTATATACCTAAATTTTTAACACTAGTACTAATCTCGAGGTTGGTGCCATCGAATTGTATTTGAGGTAGTTGAGTCCAGTTGATTCTTGAGACCATCCCGGGACTGCCAATAACACACACTTGGGTCTTTGCAGGATTAACCTTGAGGCCATAATTATGACTCCATTCGCCTATGCGACGTAAGTCAGTATTAATTGTGTTGAAAGCTTCTGTTAACAAGCTAATCTTAGCTTGGGTATATATTTGTAAATCGTCTGCATAAAGGTGGTAGAAGGAACTTAATTGGTTCGAGATTGAGTTTATAAAAACAGCGAAGAGTAAAGGAGATAGAACGCCACCCTGCGGTACACCAGCAGATATACTACACCAGGAGGACTTTGAGTCTTCAATGCAAATACGCTGCCGGCGACCAGACAGGTAAGTATGAAACCAATCAATTGTCGTTGGAGATATGTTAAGAGACCGTAGTATACCAAGCAGAATATGAAAATCAACAGTATTAAAAGCGTTGCTAAAATCGAGCAAGGTGAGTACTGTGATCATTCCACCATCCATGCCTTGTCTTATGCTATCTGCAATGTGTACCAATGCAGACGTAGTGCTGTGACCAGACCGAAAGCCGGATTGGAAGGGGTTCAGTAAAGAATTTTTAGAAAGAAAGTTACTCAGTTGAGAGTGGATGAGACGTTCGAGCACTTTGGATAGGAAAGGTAAAATGGATATGGGCCGATAGTCAGAAAATGAAGAGGGTTTAGCTTTCTTAGGTAAAGGGATTAGTTGAGCATCTTTCCAAGCAGTTGGAAAAACACCACTTGTCACGGAGTGGTTCAGGATATTGCATAGGATGGGTAGGATCTCGTCAAGGATAGGAAGAATCATGTTTCGGCTGATACAGTCACTTCCGACCGCATTAGATGAGATCGATAGAATGGTCTTCCTAACATCACAAGCGAACAACTGACTAAAAACAAAAGGTGAATAGTTGGGGGTTGGGGTAGATGAAATATTTCTTAGAGTATTAGCTTTAGTGTTGTCATTAATATCAGACTAGGAAGAGAAATGTTTATTAAGTAAATCAATGTTAAAATTTTTAGGAATGGAGTCATGGCGAGACTTCCCAACTCCCAATGTTCTCAGAAATTTCCAGACTTTTGCTGGATCTCCGTTTTCTACGGCAGAGTGGATATGTTGGCGTTGAGCATTTCTACACATCTTATTGCAGAGATTCCTCATATAAACATATTTTTCAAGGTTATCATCCGTTGGTCGACGTTTGTATTTGCCTCTCGCTAAACATTTTCTGAACATGATCTGTTTTATCTCCTCGGTAAGCCAAGGAGCCGGTAAGTGTTTAATTTTTATCGAGCGCAGGGGTGCGTGAACGTTATATAGTTGTATCATGTTGTTGGTAAATATTTCGACTTTTCCATTCACACATTGCGAATTCAGTAAAGCAGACCAGTTGATGTTACGCGCATCCTCTTTAAGTTTAGCCATATTCATTCCGCTAAAATTGCGTTGCACAATAATTCTCGGCTTTGCCTTGGGGGGACGGATAGCATAAGAGAGAAATATCAAGTCGTGATAAGAGAAGGCATCAGCTGGGTATTGACCATGGCTGACAACATGACTAGTAGAAGAGACCAAAATAAGGTCAAGAAGAGAGGGAGTGCAGTTAGGAAAGTGATGTGTAGCATCAAGTGTTAGTAAGGATAAGTTGTTACAGTCCACTAATCTGCGTAGCGAAGAAGACCGATTGTCATTTTTCAATAGGCAAGTATTGAAATCACCCATTACTAATGTGTGACTGTAAGAGGGAGATAGTTGTTCTAGTAATTTTTCGAAAGAGGAGAAGTAATTAGTACGTAGTGAAGGTGAATAGTAAACGCCGAGTAAAATTTTCGCATGATTTATATGTAGTTCTATAAAGAGATGCTCACCTGCGTCCGGTGGTGGGGGTTGCGAGGACACACTTACAATGTTGAAGGGAATATGTTGTCGAAGATATATCCCAACACCACCCCCACCACCAGTCGCACGATCATTTCTTATAAGGTGGAAGCCTGGAAGACTGTATGATGTTGATGGTAAGCAAGGTTTTAACCATGTCTCAGAGATCAAGATGGCGTGTATATTTTTACAATGAAAGGTAGCCAGCATATCAGGGAAATGAGCTGGAATACTCTGGGCATTTATATGGACTACATTAAAATTCCGTGGAGCATCGGAAAACTGGCACTGAAGATTTTCTTGTAGTGAGGGTATACTAGCAAAACTAGTATTAAGGCTGTTTGTGGAGTAAAAGCTGTCGTTATCACTATTGTGTAAGTCAGTCGTCATGGTATATAAAATAAATAAATTTAAAAATACAAAGAACCAAAAAACAAAAAAAAAAAAAATAAAAAAAATACAAAATGATCTTTAAAGTTAACAGATAAATATCTGAAACAATATGGATTGTTCAATTTGATCCACCCGCTAGTCGTGTGTTTGACATTTATAACACAGAGAGATATTTAACTAATGTTATAATTGAGCAGAAAGGAGAAAGGGTTAAAATATTGAATAAATTGTAACACGGTATATAACAAAAAACAACAAAAATAAAATAAAATAGGCAAAATCAACAGTAAAACGTCACAAGCATCTGGGCGAACTACTCGAGCAAAAACACTATGATTCAAACTATAAGATTTTGGAGGAAAAGTGTAATAAGTGTATGTGCCATTAACTGGAACGCAATTCTGACAGTTTAAAAAACTAATTTTGTAAAAGTGAGGTAAATTAATAAATAAACTGTGTAGTTTATTGAGGTGGAAAGTGTCTTCATAAAATAATATTAGATAAAAAAGGGTATATTAAAACTGGTTCTCACCCAGATGTGTAACGATACATTGAATGTAAACAAGCCATACAGATTTTTTTTTTTTTTTTTTTCTTTTTTCATTGTATCTGCGATCAGTGCATTCACTTTTAGCAGATGTGCTGCATGAATCTCTCGTTTAGAGTGTGTCCTCCAGCGAGAACATCTACCCATAATTAATTCACCATCCTATAGAATATCTCTTCTTTTTAGGCGTTTAGCATAGCTGGATATTGTGAGCTGTTGTGCAAGGGTATTAGGATGGGCCTCTAGCCGTTTCCTGTATGTAGTCTTGATATTAGCAATTTCATCTCTCACTGTGGGTACTTTCAAGTGTTCGTGGATCTCAGCATTAGTCACATACCAAGGGACATTACTGATTGTTCGGAGTATTACGTTCTGCATTCTTTGTATTCGTACGATGGAGGAGTTACTAGCACTACCCCAAAGCTGAAGGCCGTACATCCATATAGGTTTCAGGATCGACTTGTACACTAGTAACTTGTTATCGATTGACAGTTTGCTGTTTCGGCCTAACAACCACAGGTAGCTTTTGTATTTTATATTTAGCTCATCTCGTTTCTTCTTGATGTGCTCATTCCATGTCATACGCCTATCAAGATGGAGACCAAGGTATCTGACAGAGTTCTGGTGTGGAAGGGTGGTGTTTTCTAGATTAACTGAGGGACAATTGCCTTTACGCAAGGTAAAAGTAACCTGCAATGATTTTGAGGTACTTGCTTTAATCCTCCAATTTCGAAGCCATTTAGTTGTCTCGTCTAGGCCTTTCTGTAAAATTTTAGATGCTATTAGTGGGTCCTTGTGACTCGCCAGGATTGCGGTATCATCGGCGAATGTAGCTGTAGTTATGGTATTCGAACAAGGGAGGTCGGCCGTAAAGATAGTATAGAGTACAGGGCCCAACACTGATCCCTGAGGAACACCAGCTTGTATTTCAAAAAAATTTGAAGTGGTTTCACCTTCTTTAACCTGGAACAGTCTTCCTGAGAGGTAAGAACTGAATATTAAAAAATAGCTGTGTGGAAGGCAACTTTTAATTTTACATAGTAGGCCTTTGTGCCAGACTCTATCGAAAGCCTGTTGTATATCTAAGAAGACTGCAGAGCAGTACTCTTTTTCTTCCAGTGTCTTTCTTATCTGGTCATAAACTCTATGAACCTGTTCCACAGTGGAGTGTTGCTGTCTAAAGCCAAACTGATGGCCAGGTATGATTCCATTTTCTCTCAGAATAGGAAGAATTCGCCGGAGGAAGAGCTTTTCGAATATTTTGGATAATACCGGGAGCAAACTTATAGGTCTATATGATTTGACGTCACTTGGTGGTTTTCCATTTTTATGAATCATAGTAATTTGGGATACCTTCCATATTGCAGGAAAATGTTGTACTCTTAATATCCCATTGCACAATGTAGTGATGTAAGTTATAGCTTTTCGCGGTAGTTGGCTAACTATTTCTTTGGTTATTAGGTCAAAGCCCGGTGCTTTTTTGTTCTTTAGCTCATTGATTACTCTCCACACTTCCCGCACTGACACAGGCCTTGGTGGTAGATCCATTTGGAAGACTTGGTTAAGAGCTGCATCCACTTGGTCATCAAACTCTGCACCCATCGAATCATTTGGGCGGAACACTTTTGCTAGATGTTCAGCAAATAGGTCTGCTTTTTTCTGTGGTTTTCTCACCCATCCTTCAGCGCACTTTAAGGGTGGTTTAGCGGCTTGCGGTCTGTTAAAACCCTTGGTTATTTTCCAGAGTGAATAGTTTGTAGACTCTGTAGCAGTTACCTTCTCTAGCCTGTCTTGGAATGAGTTATCATGCCAGTCTTGCAGTAGTGACTTGAGATCTTTTACAGCTTTGTTAAAATTAGTTTTATCCTCAGCATTTCTACTTAAATGCCAAACTCTTCGAAGTCTTCTCTTTTCTAGAACAGCTTTTTTTATTTCTAGAGGATAGTTGTTTACTCCAATAATGTTGCGAGTCTGGATTTCAGGAGTACTTATCCAGCATGCTTCCTGTATGAGCGTCGTTATATATTTAGCTGCTTCATCTATATCTTCAGGTGTCTTAAGGGCCATTTTCATGTCTATTGATTCCTCAATATACTCTCGAAATACGTTCCAGTCTGTAAGTTTATTAGATAGCCCAATTGATCTTGACACCTCTATAAGGTTGGTACTAACTGTCAAAAGCACCGGAATGTGGTTTGAAGAACTGTCATAACAGGACTCGGGTTTCATATACAAATTCGTTAGCCCCTTCGCGATGAAGAAGTCTATTAGATCTGGCACCTTCTTGGTATCACTTGGCCAATGAGTAGGTTCTCCCGTGGATATGGTGCATAATTTGTTTCTATCTACGCTCAATTTCAGTTGTTTACCTCTGGTATTCGTTAGTCTCGAACCCCAAGATGTATTTTTGGCATTCCAATCTCCGCCTACAATATAGCGATGCCCCAAAGTGTCAAAGAAATCGGTGTACAATGACTCAGTCATGGTGTGCCTCGGTGGACAGTACACGGCTGATACGTTGACGTCTCCTGTTTTGTCATGGACAGTAATCGTGGTAGCTTGGATGTGCTCAGTTTCATAGTTAGACATTTGATGATGTTTAATAGATTTTTTTATAATGATGGCTGATCCTGCATGGCTTGTACCATCTGGGTGGTTTGTAATATAGCAGTGGTAGTCTGGAATCCTTACTATGGAATTAGGCTTACAGTGGGCCTCAGAGATAAGAAGAATGTCTATTTTATGTTGAGACATAAAAAGTTTAACTTCATGGATATTAGCGGTAAGACCGTTGATGTTCCAGGCTGCAATACGTAGTGAGGTCATTTAGTCAGTTTGTCGACTAGTTTAGCTATAAGACTCATAAGAGTGCTCATTTGTTGGAGGATGATATCAAATTTTTCAGTCTGTTGTATAATAATTTGTTCTAATGTCGCATTTATTTGGCTTGGGGTGTGATTATTTTCATAAGTGTTCTTTAGGGTGGTGTTTATTTGTGCTTGTTTTGCGGTTTCTGCGTAGGATAATTTCTGTTCCGGATTCTTCAGCTCAGCACTAGTATTCAATTCGGTCATAGATGTTTTAGGTGTTTTTCTGTTTACTATCCGAGGGATATTATTTTTTTGTTTTCTAGCTTGGATTTCCTTGTAGACTTCGCATCCCTTGTAATTAGCTGGATGTGGTCCGTTACACAAGGCACACGCTGCTGGAGTGGTCCGATCACGCTTTTGACATTCGGATGTCTTGTGTGATTGCCCACATTTTACACACCTGTATGGTCTCATACAATAATTCTTGGTATGACCGTACTGTTGACATCTCTGGCACTGAACTATTGTTTTCCTTTTCCTTGGCTCTTCTATCGTGACACTTTGGTGATATATATATTTTAGGTCTTTAATATCTTTATTGTGGGTACCACTAATCAGATTAACAAAGAAGGTAGATGTCGGATGCTTGTTTGGTCCATACCTTGCATTTATTATCTCTCCAGTTACTATGTTTCCTGTTGCCTCTATGTCCTCTTTGATAATGTTGACCGGTGTAGATGGATGTAGATTTTTTATTACAATTCGAAAGCATCTGTTATCTTTCCTGTTAAAGGTGTGTCCTATCAGGCCTTTTTCTCTAACCAGAGAGATCAGTTTTTTATAGACATCTATATCTACAGTACTTATCCTAAGTTGTGTTTTGTTGACAATTTTATATGTAAATTGGTCTTGGTTGGCTGTTGTTTCTAAAAGATTTGTCAATTCTTTTAGGTCTTCAATTCCATATAGTACAATTGGTGGTGGTTTGATTTGTTTCGTTGGTTTATCTGTGTCATCAATTATATCAGTAGGTAATACATCATAGCGATTTGATATTTTGGTCGTATCTACAGGAGGGCTGGCAGATAGCTTTCTTTTTTTATTTCTATTATATGGCACTTTCTGCCACGGCGGAGGACGCGGAGATTCTGTAGGTGTTAAGGGCCCGTCTTTGCTTCTCGCAACTTCAGTAGATGGTTGTGTTGGACAGCCTTCAATAGACGCTGATCTAGGTCTTTGTTGGAATAAGGCATGGATTGCTTGTTGTACAAGAACTTTTTGGCCAGCAGATTTTTCTACCACGGGAGCTTGGTTTTCCACTCCAGTGGATTGTTCTTCCGAGGAAGTTAAAGATTTGTTTGATATTTCTTTTAGTTTACTCATATGATTCCCACGAGAAGGGTCGATTTACAAGGTCGCAGGTGAGGTTACGCCCATTCCCACCTGAGGGCTATACTCACGATGTTTGCCATGTCCATCGTGGTTGGCGATAGTGACTGGGATACCCCCCAGCCATTCATCCCTTCGGCTACGGTCCACACCTTAGGATTGGGGTTATTTTTTATGGAGGTTTTCTTCCTCTTGGTCCAGGCGATTAAGCCAAGACCACCGTTCTTACGATGCATGAACGCAAGTATACGGTTTGTAGAAGTCATTTGCTACCTCTACGAAGCTAGCGGCTAAGCTTGCTTAGTAGGTTAGTTAACCGCCGCCTACGACTCGGCGTTTATTGTTCTTTAGCACCACCCAGGGGACACGTGTAGGGTTGTGGTTAGGTAGCTCCTACGGACGCGAACAACTTTGCCCCCCTAGCCATACAGATGCACTTATTTTTTGGAGCCGGCAGCTGCTCTTCGCTGTTTGGGAGCCTGGTTTTTGGTAGCAGCTGGCTTGTCTGCAACCACTGGCCTCAACTGGTCGAGATCTGCCACAGAAGCAATACGACAGCGCGAACCGTCAGGACCCAATACAAAAACGGAACCTTCTTTGGTCCAACACTTCGTGATCCCGTACTCCTCACGTGCTGCCATGAATGCTGAGTGTCGCGACCGGGTCAGGAACTCGGAGAGCGTCATACCAGTACCTTTAAGTTTGGTCTTAGATGCCCAGACCTTGTCCCGTACTGCTACTGTCCTAAATTTGACAAGAATGGGTCTTGGTTTATTACCCAAAGATTGTCGACCCATCCTATGACATCGGCTAATGTCCTCAGGTGTAAAGGAGCCCAAACCCAAGCTGCTTACCGCTATATCAGTGACAATCTGCGGCGCGCTGTCATCTTTCCTCTCTGCGACTCCATGTAAGAGAAGTATTTTGCGGCGGCTGTGGGTTTCCATGTTGTCGACCTCTTGTATAATCGCATTCATCTGGCTCTGGAAGGATTTTAAGGTGTCAAGGATGAGAGTCTTAAATATGGTGAAGTCCTCGGCGAGACCAGCCAGACTAGCAGCATTGGAGGTTTTCTTCAGCAGTTCCGCTTCAAAGCTTGCCATCCTCTTCTCAAAACAATCTTGCAGCTGCTGTAGACTGTTCATGGTGATACAGTGATTACTTTTAATTATTGTGTTTTGATTACTATGTAACTTAGTTAAATTATGGATATAACACTAGACTAGCAGGTATTTACCGTTAAATAATTATTGTATTCATTAAATGTCTAATAAAATATGGTTATTCTATTTTTATTTTTAATTTTTATTAGAGCTTTTAAGTTTTGTGTTGAACTTTCAACTACCCACACTGTCTACTACTAGGTACTACTACTAGGTTAAGTACATCAAAGAGGTAAGATATTTACCTAAATAAAGTACACGTTTTTCATGCAACAAAGACACATTTATTTATGCGTCAAAGGAAAATATAAATTGAATAATTTTCTACATACCTTCAAAAACTACATGGTTCTTGTGTATTATTAGAGATTACAATGTTGTTTAGATGGAATTGCGAGATAATGGTGCTAAGCTTGTTTAATTATATTTATTATTAGATCTGCGGGCGCAGATTGACATTTCAAACGTGAATTGGCAGGACCAAACTCACTTTTAGTGATTTGTAGTTTAGTTTAGAAAGTTTTTGAACAGCAGAAATAAGTTACTCCTTATTGATTTCACTAAGCCGTTCTAGAGATTAGCCAGAACAAAAATATAGACAGACAAATAAATAAAAAATCTTTTTTTAAATTACTTATCGCATCTACTTTCAAAAGCATTTATTGCACCAATAGACACTCAATTTCATTTATTTGATAATATAATCTGTTTTTCTTGACAAGATTTGCAATAGGCTGTCGGGCTTGTTGCTCTAGTCTGACTGCTGAGCGCCTCAGGTTGTGGATTCGATTTCCACCCGTGACTAGCTTTTGTGTGCTGAGCACGATCGTAAGTTCTGCATATTTTTTTTATGGAAACAAAAAAAGGCAAACGAGCAGTCGTGTCGCTTGATGGTAAGCGATTACGCCGCCCATGGTCACCCGCAACGCCAGAGGCGTCACAATTGCGTTGCCGGCCTTTGGGGGATGGGGTATGAGACTCCAGTTTCCACACTCACTCGGTGAAACACAGCGCAAGCGCTGCATTACACCAGTTTTCTGTGAGGCCGTGGTATCACTCCGGTCGAGCCGGCACATTCATACCGTGGCTCTCCTACGGTAAATTGCGACTGGGTTTAATTTACCTATAATATTTATGTGTTTGGAAATATGTTTGTCAGTTGTCTGGTTGCTTTGGTGCGGGCTTTGCCCGGCTTGGATCGGACGACTGTGAATTACTACTATTAATTCCCATATTTAAAACATCAATGTCATAATGGCTCGCTCCACGAGTTGGGTAATTAGTGTAATAAGCAGTTGATATAAATAAATAGTAGTTAATTGCCAGTCTGTCATAAGCAGTTACACTCAATGATCACGTGTTTTTTAATCGAGTTCAAATTTATGTCCATCTATCTCTCTATAGTTTCGTAAAACTAAAAACCAACTTTCAGCTCCATGGACATAAAGCAATTGCCATAGGTTGGCAAGCTTCTTTTAAAAGGATAGCAGGAGAAAAGATGATCTATAATGATAGCTGTTTTTAATTGGAAATAAATGACGCAGAAGACTAAAAAATTCAAAAGATCGAATTTACACCCTTAATCTGCTTTGCTCTAAATACTGCCAACAAATTTCATATATACATCAACTAAATATTAATACATATTACGAGCTTTACTCTTGTAATGAGTATTCTCGTTCTTGTAAACATAAGGATTACGTGGAGACATGGGTCTAACGCGCAAAAGCCGTTACAGAATTTTAATGTGAAATGACATGGGGCTTTAACCGTGGTTAATCCACAACTTCTCTATATTAGAACATTACACTCATGAAGTGCAAAACTATCGCACTTTAAACGTAGTGCTGTAATATTATAGTAAACTAGTAAATAGGTATATAAAAAAAATAATGCCGCTACAGTGTGGCTCACCATGCTATATTATTGCATTGTCTGCATTCGCCACGAGTATGGTGAGTGAGTCTTCGATTCTGCTCATGCATTCCATCAGGCCGATAGTATCCAATCCATCAGTAGAGATACTTTGGCCGACTAATATATAAATAATACTGAATTTTGACAAAAAACGACCTTAAGAACTGAACCAATTTGAAATGGGTCCACAAGTGTAGAAAAAATACAGTCGAATTGATAACCTCCTCCTTTTTTTGAAGTTAGTTAAAAATAGATGCCATTATCTAATTATTTAAGTTCTTCAGTGTTGGTATCTACCGCTAACGTATATAAGGATTAAAATTATGTAATTAGAGTGGTGTAAAATTAAATGTAACTCGACTTCGTGAGTTACTTCTTGAATAACAAAGTAAGCAATCACCTTTTACAGGTTTAAAAACTTTTCTAACTTTGACTCCGCTTCAGTGTTAAAAACTTATAGTAATTTAATCTATATATATATTGATACATGAAGCAAATCTCTGTACCCCTTTTTACAAAATTTATGCCAACGAAGGAGTAGGAAATCAAAAAAAAATTAATAAAGAATTAAATAAATTTGTTCGAATTTCGAACACTGAGCGACCACTAGGCAAAATAAAACATCTCACATAGACTTCCACATAATCATAATATAGCACAGAAAAAAAAAATCCATTTCGAGAAGTTTAACCTTTTTTTAGACGTATTTTAACATCTCAGTTTATTGAACCAAGTCAGCTCAGTACGTCCTAACCTATTAAGGTCTTGCCTATTTTTAAATTGCAAGATGTATTTCTATTTGCAATTCGATTTGTTGTACGTGTGTGTATGTGCAGTAAGGTAGACTGTTTTAATTACTATAAAAACCCTCTTCATATTAAGTTCACTTCAAATACATTATTTGCTTTAAAATACAAGTAGAACTCTAAAGTGAAATTGATGTTTGGTGGAGAAGACTTGTGTATAGTGAAATTGAATCCAGTGATTGGAACATGCTTCGAATGCATGTTCCACAATCGCCGATTCGCTAGTCTGACGGTTTTTACCGCAGTGATATTTTCTTTGATCCTTTCAGTAATATTCCGCTTTATTTAGTCTATGTAGGTACTGCAACAGTTACAGTATACTTCATAGACTTTTTACTACAAACAGTCAGTCATGCTTTTGTGTATCTATGATATTCTGAACCTTATTCCTAAACTTTGAATATGGTTGACCATTGAACCGTACCCTTTAGTGTTTAATTTGCAGTTGCCGCATTTTTTCACATGCAAGACTTTTGAGTACCTTCAAAGCATGATCTGACTCTGGATTCGAATTGTATGTCTCTTAAATTGCAGTTTTTTGCGTCTCTTATTCTTGGTGTAGGTGATTAGCTGACGATAGTATCAAAAATATACGACTAGGTATAGATAACATATAGCCTTCTATTAAAAAAGTAATATATATTACTTTAGAGTAACTCTTGAACATGGTCTCTCTCTTGTACTCATTTTTAGGGTCTTCGAAATTGTGAACACTATCGTAACTAATTCATAGTCGATATATGGACATCATAGACTATACCTCGTCTAGGTGACCAGCTGTAGATGACATCAACAATATCTGCACGTTTAAATTAAGATGGCACAGGTTATGCTCTCATAATAATCAATTATATCAAATGAAACGTTGATGTTATTCCCTAATTTAGTTATCTTTACTAAATAAAATAAAAATAATATTGCTTCAAGTCTCTTAACGGGAAGTTTACCTAACATTTCTGATAAAAAAGATTTTGAAAATAATGTTCTTAAGGGAATCGCCTTCTAAATGTAAGCACTTAGTAGTCGCTTTTACGCTAATGGACTAGCAAGTAAGTCAATAATATTATATTTAATGAGCCATAGTATCCGCAACCTATTAAATTAATAACCTCACCCGGTTGCCTCTCAGACGATTCATTTAAAACAGGAATTGAAAAAGTTTCGTAAAACCGACGATCTACGTTGAATGAAATGAAATTGAAGAACTGTGTAATTGTTAATTTATATAAAAGTAAGGTAATATATAAAAAGCACTTATTTATTAACGTATATGCAATGTGATATAAAGCTACCGTCCTTATGAGCGGAACTCGCATGACAAACAGAGCCTCACAACTGTCTTAAAGGTAATAAAATATTAAAAGAAATCTAATAACGTAAATAAATAATAACAATCGATTAATATTTACTTTCTTCATATTAAAGTCCTTTAAAGGTTTTATTTTCTCATGATTAACAAAAACACCAAATTCATTATCTAAAATCGTAAAGTTTGTAATGACAGTGCCTTACAGCAAAATAATGCAATTATAAAATACATTTGCATTTCTTCAGCTGTAATTGAACACGAAAACATCCTTTTGAACGTCCAGAAATAATTGGGATGCGGCGCAGTTCGTAATAGTAAAATTTTATTAACTCGTCGCCCTCGTCTTGGAATAACTTCTCAATTTACTTTTGTTTCCGAACATTTTATTGTTTAAAGTCGCTTGTATTGATTCTTAAAACTATTATTACTCTCAAAGGCTGTTTTAGTATTTATTTCGGGGATATAACTTTTTCAAGACAGCTGTAAGGTTTAGCTATGTAGGAGACCCATACTCGGACACATATCGCCATTTTAATCAGATTGTTATCATCACTTGGATAGACCCAGTACGGAGCAATTCTCCCGTTGCTTTTAAACGAGTAATAAAAAAAATATAATGAGTATAATGATTAAAACCATGAAGTTAGGTGAAAGAAGCCTAGCGTTGTTAAAGATTCATTTTAATACGCATATTAATAAAATTCTCAAATCTAAGCTTAAAAAAACCACATGACTGTTCTTGAAATATAATTATTCGGTGATACTGTACTTAGATTTTTTTTTATTACCTTTGTACCTACTATTTGAGTCATGTGTCTTAGACGTCTAAAAATACAATTTCTTAGTAGACACTTCTTTACAAAGAACGTCTTTTAGTCCTCATACAACATTATTTTCTTCCCTACTTCCATGTTGATAAGAAAAGTTTTTAAGCTTACAAATACTTTCACACACGCTGCTTACGCGACTCAGTGAAACATTAGTCTAATCGACTTCGGCATTTATTTTCAATTAAAACTTCACAATTTTCACTCTAACAGTCTAAGAGACAAAAGTCAAGGTTCATTGACGTTATCATTGCGTTTGCTGGAGGCAAAATAACTTCGGCAAAAACGACTTTTCCCCAAATAAGACTATCTTGAACACTCAAGCGAGGAGATAAAAAATTATTAGCTTTGAAACTCTAAAGCAAAGTCATAAAGTTCGAGAAAAGTTCCAAAAATTTCAACCTACTAAGACCTTGCCCCTTATCCTGACAGAGATGATGGATTTAACTGATTTTGGGAACAGATGTACGTCTAATATTTTATCGTGTTAATCTCCTCCGGCATGAAAAGAAAACTTGCTTTATCAAGTAATATTATATTGATAAACAGATTAAGAAATTATGCTTTTATAAAATGTTTAAAACAACGCATACGAGATGCACAGATGAAGCTAATAAAACGTGTTTAAAAAAGTTTTTTTTTGTAACCAGATCAATAACTATTATTATTAACTCGAGGATCGAACTAGGAACTAAGTGGAGTGCAATTGTAAAGGCAGTGGACTAATAAAGACTATTAATTATATATAATAGTATAGTATATTATAGTTATGATTATATCCTTTTATTATCCTATGAGCTGTAAATTTTAAGAAAATGCAAAGAAACTCCATAATTAATTATAAATTTCTCTCAGAACTTTCGATGTCATAAACTTTTAAAACACGCTCCTCGTAATCAGAGGTCCATTCTTTTGTTTGGTTCGAAGCAGTACGGAGTATGACGTCACATTGTATGATGCGTGTTCAATAGCATTACAATAAACTTATGTGTTAGTATTATTTGTTGTGCAAATGCACAAAGGTTGGCAGTTCGTATTCATAAATGTGCATTTTTTATTTTTCCTGTGCTCAAAAGGAAATTATTGACAGGTTGTAATTTATATTCTCGATTGTCGGCACTTGATGGAACTTGTTGTATTACATTCTGGAATTAAAATCACTTGTACTTATTCTACTATTTTATTTTTGTTTACCCCTGGGCATGTTGTTACCCCATAAGGCAAAACCGGTGATTTTAATTCTAGAATGTATTGACAGGTCGATGAGGACGGCGGCTTATTTACAAACCAACCAATTTGTGTAATACGATATTTAATGATTCTTAGTATTATTATATTAATATGAAACATGTAGAGGAAAAGAGTAGTTGTGCAGCTTAAATAACAATAGTTTTTACGTTACGAAGGCTTGTGAGATTTTTATATATTATGTAATATTTGTTTTTGACCGGATTTGATTTGTTATTGTATGGTTGTATTGTTTTGACATCTGTTTTATATTGACATTGATAATTTATATTGACCTTGATATTTTTACTTTTATGATTATTTTAAATGTATGGTAAATGTAATTTTAGACATCCAATTGAATGAAAATTAAAAAAATATATTTGCATGCTGTTAAGGTAGACCAAAGAGGACATAATGAATAAGAATGTAACACCATGATAAACCTTTGATCAGCAAATAAATGATTTATTATTATTATTATTATTTATTTCTTTTTCATAGACAACTTCTGCATTAGGAATAAACAGTCTGTGTCGCGGGGACTTTACAAACAGGCATAGGATAGTTTTTATCCCGAAATTCAGCACGGTTTCCTGGAGAAATGGAGTGAAAGTCAAAATAGGTACTTAGTTGTAATTCAATAACACATAGTCCGATTTCATTCATTCTTTTTTTGATAGAAAACAAATACTTTAAATATTGTTCCGTGATCTATTTATACATATAATAAATCTGTAGACGAGTTTGTCTGTTTGGTTGTGCCCGCATGACGTAAAACGTTCAAAATAATCGTGGAAACGTTTTATATAAATGAAATATTTATTAATTTATTTATTTATTGTGTGTGATGTGGTATATAGTTAGTATTTGATAGGTAGGTATTTGTTTTAAGTTTTCTCTTTCCGCAGAAAAAGTTATTTTAAATTTTCTCGAAAATTTTTCTTTCCTTAAAATAATTACATCTGTTAGTATAATTACATCTGTTAGTATAATTACATCTGTTAGTATCAAGTAACACTAACTTTACAATAGGTACATTATTTGATTACTTTTTTAACGTATAATAAAAATGTAACAGATCAATTCTGTACATTTAAGAAATTTTGGTTTTTTTAGAGGGTACTCTAATCGATACTAAAGCAAAAACTATATTTTTTGTTTCACTTTTGTCTGTCTGTCTTCTTTGGCCTCGCATCACGCCGCAACATAAATAATAAATAAATAAATATTTCGGACGTCTAACACACAACGCCATCTAGTTCCAAGTTAAGCAGAGCTTGTGTTATGGGTACTAGACAACTGACACAAATATATATACTTTTTTTTGTAAATACATACATATTATACATAGAAAACACCCAAACTCCGAAACAAATATTTGTAGCTCATACCAACATTTGGTCCGACCCGGGAATCGAACCGGAGACCTCACGATCAGCAGTCGCATACGCCAACCGCAAGACCAACGAGGCAGTCATCGAGATCACATCTGGATATATTAGCATAGGTACCTATAATTTACATACATTTATTTTTATAGGCGTAAGCAAGTGTTTTTCGTTGCAAATAATTAATTAGCCTTATTTGTTAGTGTTTTATTTCCATTTAGTAAGTTGTAGATACCTTCCATTGTTTTCTTTGAATTAGTTGTAGGTATACATAATATAGTTTTATTTACGTTTTGAAAATAAACTTTATTCGTTAGGTCAAACTTTTCATTTAGCTGTAGTGATAAACTTACCATTGTTTTTCCTATTTATTTTTTATACTTTTTATAAATATGTCTCGATCCACGAGAAATGTGATAAGAAAGCGACAGAGAGTTTCTCAAGAAACCGAAGACGAAGGCGTTGCTAGACTGGCAAACGAGCGTCAGCGCTATATTGGATCTAGCTCTTCAGAATCTTCTACACAACGTGACTCCCGTTTGGTATCCATGCATGCGAGAACGACTCAGTATCGCGCTAATGAGTCTACTTCACGAAGTGAAACACGTTTAATAAATAAATAAGAACAGAAATAAAAATTACAAAACTATTTACATTTTTATACAACTTTAGAAAAAGGTATTGATACTTAAATGGCTGTTTTTCTTTTCTGGCGTATCCAGATAACGCCCCATCACATCACACTATCACGCTTATATTATTAAGTCGAAAGTTTATGTGTATTTGTATTTGTTACTCTCTCAAGCAAAAACTAATAAACGGATTTGGATAAAACTTTACAGTAATATAGCTTATACATCAGAATAACACATAGGCTACTATTTGCCGCGATAACTGACATAAACGGGGGCGGAGCCGCGGGCAACAGCTAGTCTTTAATAATAAATATTTCTGACATCTAACCTACAACGCCATCTAGTCCCAAGCTAAGCAGAGCTTGTGTTATGGGTACTAAACAACTGATATAATTACAAATATACTTTTTTTGTAAATATATACATATTATACATAGAAAACATCCAAACTCCGATACAAATATTTGCAGATCATACAAACATTTGGTCCGACCCGGAAATCGAACCCGTGACCTCAAGCACAGCAGTTGCATACGCTACCACTACGCCACCGAGGCAGTTAATAAAATCGTTTGAGAACTTTTACCGCGTACTACCAAAGATAATTAAAAATCGCCCGGTGGGGCTATTACTAAAACTAAAAAACAAGTATAGAATATCATTAAGAAATAAAATTACTTTCAATAATTACAGACTCTTGTTACATAAAACGCATAAAATTATCAATTCACAAAACGATAATAAATATATGTATACTTAAACATTAAATGATACCCACATATTTTTCAGGTATCGAGATCAAAAGCCCAACTCTCAGTAATGACGAATTTAATAACTGACATGGTTATAGTCCTTATAAGCGGTTTATCCAGAGTACGAATGAGAGTAAATATACGATATATACCGTACTCATTTTATTATTGATTTACCTAATGCTTACAATTTCTATTTTTAATTATTCTGGGACAAATTACACATCGTTTTTTAGGTAAGTCAAAACAGAACTTGTATTGTAGAGTTCAAAACTCTGGTCAACAAGAACGTTGATATACTATTTTAGTGAATTATTAATATTTATTGTCTAAATGTATGTTACTTGTAAAAAGTAACATTGTCTAAATTAAATACATATTTACGCTTCTAATTATCTAGTATTATGTAAGATTTAAATCACATTAAACTGGGGTGCGTCGGGGCGTACATGTACATTCAGTAACGGCGCTGAGTTATCGGCATGTACGCTCAAGTGCTTCTCACACGTCCACGTCTGACCTGTATCCGTCGACACACGGGCAGGGAGGAACCTGCTCCATTTCGGAGTGGGTCGTGCACCCTGGAAATGCTGGAGATCCGCAATATACGAGGGGAGCCGCAACACCTGTCCCCTATCTCCAGTAGCTAAGTTGAGGAGGGCCAATGCCCGGCTGGACATTACCACCAGTCAGGTATAACCCACTACCCTAATCCTGTGTTCCACACTACCCCCCCTACCACCCATCCTTCCGAAACCGACCTAGTTTTTCCCGTCTAATGTCCTAACTCCCAATCCAATCACACACTTCAATCATTCAGTCACTCATTCACTCACCCATACACTCACCCATTCATTCATTTACTCACTTCATCACACAGGTCCACCAAGGCCAGCAGGCGACCTCGGAGGACTATCATGCCTGCCTGCACTAGTCCTGTGCAGTCGAGCGCCGTAAGCCAGGATGAAGGAGTCCTGGGGGGTTGAGCTGAACGGGGTCGGGGTTAGTTACCTCCGGGAAGCAACACGCCCTCTTTGGTCCGGATTTCAGGCAAAACGGTAGCCTTGTAGCTAGCCACTACAAGGTAATGGACACGCGTCTCGTACGGATGAGATGGTACGGTCCGCAGGCGAGGTTCGGGGGGGGTGTTCTCTGGGAGAACACTGGGGCCCGGCCATGCTGACGGAGCGAGGACATGAGGCACAACTGGGGGCCGCATGTCTGTAGTTCCCGATGTCGCGCATGAGTCCCAACCCAACGACCCTATACCTCTCGGGTATTCCTGGTGTCCTTAGGGACATCCCCAAAGGTGCGGGCTCCATGGAGGGTGGGAAGCTCGAGAGGCGAAAATAACAACAACCAAATAATGGATCGAAACAAATCCCAAACCCCAAAGGTGGAAGGTACGGCAATAGCTGGACCGGACACCCAAGGAAGAGGTCCAGTAGGACCTCTCTCCTTAACACAAGTCTACAGGGAAGCTTTGGCGACCCAGGTAGACAAGAACACGCAGTCTCGTGTCGGCACCCCCACGGCACCGACACCGAAGACAAAATCTACCGCGGAGGGCAGAAAGGTCGCCGGCAAGCCGGTGACCAGGAAGCCTTACGCGAAAGCGCCCGCTGGACAGGTACAGGCGAGCTCCACGAGCTTTGGCCGTACCCGGCCAGCCCCCGAAGTCGTTCCGGGCGTGGCCCAGCCCACTAACCTGGAGCAGACAACGGGGAAGAGGTCCCATCAAGGCGACCCAGCCACGGACCCTAGCTTGTCCGGTTGGCAAGTCGCCATGTCCAGGAAGAGGAAGGGGAAAAAGGCAAAGCACACAGTGTCGGCGCCCCAACCCCCAGCTTCTTCCTCTTGTGTGGAACCAACTAAAGCACGCAAGAAAAACAAAAAGCAGCGTCGCAGAGAGAGGGAGAAGCGACAAGCTGCAGCAACAGACGCGACCCCGGTACCAACCCAAGGGCAGGGTACCAGTCTGCAGGGAGGGAACAATGCGCCTGCTGAACCCTCAGCACCACGACGCACACCTCCCAAGGGCAAGGGGACGCAAACAGGACCTCAGGGTGGTAGTACCCAGGGGGGCCGGCACTCTGCCAAAAGGGCGCGTCTTGACGAGACAATATCTCCGAGAGGCGAGCCAAAGAGGCGGAGGACCGGACCACCAGGGGAGGCCACTCAGACTGACTACGCGAGCGCGGTCAAGGCGGACCTGGTGGCGGCGGTAACCACTGTCACCATGGAAAACCTAAGCCAGAGTCAGTCTGATGAGGTTCAAAAACGGATTGAGGAACTGTTGTTCGAGGAATCAATGAAGCCGGGCAACAGTAACTCAGAGGGCCCATCGTTTCGGGGAAGGCCGGTACTGACCGACGGCTACCTGAAACTATGGTGCGAGAACCAGCCTACGCTGGAATGGCTGAAGCGCAGCGTGGCCACCATCACTCTCCCCACAGGAGAGAAGTTGGTGGTAAAGCGCCCAGGCGAGATGACAAAGCGAGTCCGCTGCGGCATCTTGCTCCCTGGGGTCCACGAGGACCACAGAAGGGTAGCACACATGCTGCGCTTCCAAAACCGGTGGGCAGACATCGAAAGATGGCTCCTACTGAAGATGGACAGGCAAGCGACGGACACGTTTGCTATTGTCAGCATCCCGGAAACGGTGGTGGGGCCCCTGGTAGAGCACGGCCGCCGGCTCAGCTTTATGCTGGGCACGGTGTACGTCAAGTTCCTAGGGCCCCGCGGCAAGTTTGTGGAGTATCCACCAGCCGAAGCCGATTCCAGGGATGCAGTAAACAGTGCTTGCACCCTTCCAATGGACACTGCGGATGGGGCTAAGGACGCTGCTGACGCAGTCGCGGCACCTGAGTCCCAGGCTCTGGCGCGGTCCACCCCCGACTCCGATGTGGGAGATGAAGAACTTCTTCGCGACCGCACGGACAGCGGGGGTGATTGCGCGGACGAGCTACGCAAGCTGGCCATCCAAAAGGAGGATGGGGCCGAGGTCGAGGACTTGGCAACGGAGGAATCAGATTCCGATGGCGCTGTCTCCTTCCTCGGCATGTAGCATCCTCCAGGCTAACCTCCACCACAGCATAACTGCGACGGCTCAGATCAGGAAGTGGTTGGAGGACAACAAAACAGCCGTCATTCTGATCCAAGAGCCGTGGGTTAGAGACGGCACTGTCTGCGGACTCCGAAATATGGGAGGTAAGCTAACAGTTCACGCGGGACCAGAAAATCCCCGCACATGCATATACACTACGGCTGATATAAACATGCAGGTCCTAACCAGTTTCTGTTCCAGAGACCTATGTGCCATGAAGGTGCAGGTAGCCCAAGACACCGGCCTCGCGCAGGTGGTAATGGCATCGGTCTACATGCCGGAAGCCGACGACCCACCACCGCACGACCTGTCGCGGCTGGTCCACTACTGCGAGGAGGCGGGACTCGAGCTCATCGTGGGAACCGACTCCAACGCGCACCATGCCTTATGGGGCATGTCTACTGGTAACGACAGAGGTAGGAAGCTCGTTGAATACCTATTTACGACAAACCTTAACATAGTAAACACAGGTTCTGTACCAACATTCGTTAATAGACGAAGTAAGACAATCATTGACTTGACCTTAGCAACTGAAGAAGCAGCGAAACACATCTCAAACTGGCACGTGTCCAACGAGTTGTCATGTTCGGACCACAGATGGATTCGTTTCGACCTTCAGGTAAGCACACTCACGGCACCACCTAGGCGGAACCCAAGAAAAACAGATCGCGCGCAATACTCGCTGCGGATCGGCCAGTTCCTGGCACAGGGAAGTAACCCGACTAGAATCCTAGGTACCGTAGAAATCGAAAAACAGGTAAAGTTCCTCACAGACACTATGATGGACTGTTACCATCAGACATGTCCCCTATCCATCCCACCAGCAGGCCAAACAAAATCAAAGAGCTGGTGGGGGCCTGAGCTGGAGAGACTCAGGAGAGAGATGAGGAAGCAACTCAATAGGGCGATGAACACCGGCACTGACCAGGACTGGGATAAATACAAGGCCACCAAGTCCAGGTACAAAAAACGTCTCAGATACAGGAGTACCAACTCATGGCGGAACTTCTGCACTAACATTGAGACTACTGCACAGGCCAACAGGGTAAGGAAAGTTCTCTCCAATAACTCAGCCATGTCACTGGGGTCTTTACGAAAACCTGATAACTCCTTTACCACCTCAGTGGAAGAGGCAGAATGTATCCTGGTAACAACACACTTCCCGGACTGCGAAATAATCAGTCCATGCGGATGGCCAGAAGAAGAAACCATCCCAACGGAGGAGGAATGGCAGCTGGCCTATAAGGTAATCGACCCATATAAAACGCAATGGGCAATTGACAGTTTTGACTCATACAAATCTCCAGGCCCGGACGGGATCTTCCCAGCCCTGCTCAAATCGGGAGGGAAGACACTTACCCAACGGCTAACCTACGTCCTGGCAGCCTGTCTAGCACACAGATATGTGCCAAGACAGTGGAGAGACGTCAGAGCGATCTTCATACCAAAGCCAGGTAAGACCGACTACTCGGATCCAAAATCCTTCAGACCAATAAGCCTAACCTCTTTCCTCCTAAAGACGCTGGAGAGGTTATGCGACAGGCACCTGAGGGAAACGGCGCTGACACAAGCACCACTACATCCGAACCAACATGCCTATAGTCCATCCTTATATATATGCCTTTCCCCATCCTCCAATGGTCGGCAACGCACTTGTGACGCCTCTGGTGTTTCGAGTGTCCATGGGCGGCGGTAATCGCTAACCAAGGTTTTGCATGCCCTAACTCCGGGCTTATATCGGTTATTATGGAAAAGAAATATTCTATGCCCTTACTCAAAAATCAAAGTATCCCTATGGCAAATTTCCTTGAAATTGGTGCAGTCGTTTAGCTGTGAAAGCGTAGCAGACAGACAGAGTTATTATGGAATTTAAAATATTTGTGTGGGTGGCAAGCTATATAAACCAAACGTTCAAATTTCTCTTTATATCACTGGTAGCCACATGTTGTTAATATTCTATTAGTAAGTGTGGGGCTCACACTTACTTATAAAATTATCCTTCACGTGCGCCATTTCCTTATTCAGATTTAATGCATCGCTTTATAACCGGCCATAAAGTAAACCACCTAATACAGAAACGATGTATAAAAGACGTAAAGTGCATTATATATCTTCCTGCACATGTGAATTTTGGTGAAATGTGGCACTTAATGACGTAGTTTTATAACCGCTTATAGCTACTGCTTATCTTTGATATCATGTGTAAAATAAGACCACTAGACTAGTATTCGACCATGAAATTAGTTTTAAACAGAAATAAGACTTCCCAAGGCTCTCAAATAGCCTGCAATCGTCATCAAGTCAAGGTGAGCCATTGCACACAAAAAGTTATAGAGTAGTGACCACGTACCCCGAAAGATATAGTGTGGGTAGGTCCTACAAGGTGTATATAGGTTTCACATAGTTCTTGTAAATTGTACATGTGGAGCGAAGTTAATTTATATAGTAGTATTCATACCTACTAATTATTTGATGAGAAAAATTTAAAAGTTCAAAAGTAGTATTGGTTCAAAAGTCGTACCAGTTCTAAAATGCTGCAAGCTTTCTACAATTTATTTCATGAATTTCTACAACCTAAAGTCCTCATCATCATCAACAGCCTTTGCTAGACATAGACGTCTCATGTATAAAGTAATTTTTTTATTTTATCAATCATATTCCAATATAGCTAATTTAGAAATTCCATTACTACATCTGTATTAGTTCGATACCAAGCGCTTATTTAGTATACGCTCTGGTAGTGCACCTCCATATATATATATATATATATGCTCTAAGGTACATGTTACGGGTGGTGACATTTAGGTTATATCAAAGTTGAAATGTCATGTTTGTCGGATGCAGATTTTGTGGGAGATCGTTTTTTGTTTTTTCGGAAGACAGTCCCCATTTTATCTCATCCACATTTTTTATGTATTTTATCATTAATTTCATCACGATGAAGACTTAAAGACTTAAGATTCAAAGACTTTAAATACTTGACATTGGCAGAAATAGCTGATCCGAGAGATCCGGCTGGTTTCCATTTCATCGAAAGAAGAAGAAGAATAGATTTTGCGAGAAAATGGTCGAAAAATATGTAATCTCACGTACGGACGTGTCTTGAGGCCGGGCCTCTTAATAATTATTCTTGCTGTGTGTTTGCTTTGCCACCACTTATATTGTGAGCTAATTAATATATTTAACGAGCGATTGTTTGTCGCGTTCTTGTTTCGGGAGTATTAATTGATAATTGACTGCCTCGTTGGTCTCGCGGTTGGCGTGAGCGACTGCTGATCATGAGGTCTCGGGTTCGATTCCCGGGTCGGACCAAATGTTTGTATGATCTACAAATATTTGTTTCGGAGTTTGGGTGTGTTCTATCTATAATATGTATGTATTTACAAAAAAAAATTATATATGAATTTGTATCAGTTATCTAGTACCCCATAACACAAGCTCTGCTTATCTTGGGACTAGATGGCGTTGTGTGTTTAGATGTCCGAAATATTTATTTATTTATTTACTTCGCGACATCTCGGGTTTCGGTTCCGGAAATGTAATATCACCGTACGGACGGACGGTGTCTTTTTGAAGATTTTGGCACGGGCCAAGTTTGTGTTGCCTACCGGGGGCCTGTTATTGTGAATAGTTCGGCCACTGGTTGATGAATTTTGATTGTATAAACTTAATGTAGTATTTTAGTTAAAATCACAGTTTATCTCAAAAGCTTTTATAGAATTTCACTACCTGTGTAGATTACATTTGATAGTTTTATAAAGAGAATCATAAATAAACAAGCGTTCAAAGGTAATGAAAGAGCTGCATAGGTACCTCGCATCCCAACTCGGAAATATTAAAAAATATCTTTTGAACCCAGCGCGCTATTTGTAGGTGTAAGGAAATTGGACCACGGGATATCGTAATAGCTATATCTCCTCGACCTTTCATTTATTTCAGTTGAAAAAGGCACAGCTGAAAACATATTTGGTCGGCTGAAATTATCTGTAAGGATTCGAACTAAAGCCACATAGCAATAATCCCAACGAATCCTGATTAGAAATCCTGCCAGCCAGGGACGAACCTTATTTGAATTGTCATTCGTACCTACAGATGCTTATCTGATCATACTTGATATAATTTGGATGGGTTTATTCATTTTCAATTCAATGAAAACGTCAGCCTATTTTGTGATTACGATTCCCGAATTACGAGAAGCTCGCCGTTTTCTAAAGGAGATATTTATAAAGGATTTTACGAATATCGAGTAATAATTTATTTGCTATATCAAATCAATATTTTAGTAGAAACACCAGAGATGGTGGCAAAATTTTTCAAGCTGTATACATTGCTTTCATATTCAGTGGAACTTTCCTTTTGTGAAAGCAAATATTTAAGTTGATTAAATTTAAGTTGGTATCGGTCTCTGAATTTGATAAATAGGTTGCAGTCATGTTGCAATGTTTAACAAAAAAAAATTAAAGACTGTATTTACTGGCTCAATAATAAACAAAGTTGGATCAGTGTTTTTCCCAACGTCTAACAAAAAAAGATGAGTACAGTGGAGGTATCCAATCCAAATTGCCAAATATGCTGCCAAGCTGGATCCGTTCCAAAATCAAGCCAGACAGTGAACATTAATCTAACTGTGAATTGGTAGGATTATACTATAATACAAAATTATGTATATTGTACACATGTATATAATTTTACATAATAAGTAGTAAAGTTAGGAAGGGTTATAACAAAATATAATGCGTAGGGTATTGAAGTAAAATGAGACTCGCAAACTCGTGTGAAGTAATCTAACGCGAATGGAAAGTTGTAGTAGTGTATGCTGATCTCGTCAAATAAGGCTACATTGCATTCGAGATTTACTTTTGATAAGTAATAAACGACGTGTATAGATGTTGGTGGGTTATAAGTTGGAGAATTAAGTACTAGACTTCATTCACAGTAATATGTAAATGATAAAGTTATGATTAAAATTAAAAAATAAAGTAAAAGAATTATGAGATTTAATTATTGTTATTATAATCCAGTAGAGCCACGCTGATTTCAGCATGAATGGGCCAGCTCAGGCTGCTCAGCTCAACAGGCAGTTACGTTGGCTGATATATAAAAATAATCATCCAAATAGTACATTAACTTAAGTTGGGTAATACGTAACTAATGAATCCTGTCGATTAAAATAATTATTAATTTTATCTTGTTTGAAAAAGGAGACAATATTTTCTAACAGAAATGGATATATATTCTAGTGCGGTAAAATACCGAAAATAAATGTATGTTAATCTGAATCATCTATGGCCTGCTTCTGCTCTTTCATATTGGTCTTGTGTTTTTCTTCAACATATTAGTAAATAATTACAGTACGTGTTTAAGGTTTCCTAAATATGTAAAACAAACACAATGGGTGAAAATTAGTTGAAACGGGATTCACAAAAGATTATCATTGCAAGAATCTCTAAATATAGCCTATACAGATCAATGAATACAACATATATTATGCCTGTATATAATATCCAGAAACTCCTATATTTCCAAGAAGTGCCAACTAACCGTGGGAGAGCCACTCGACCGGAGTTATACCACGGCCTCACAGAAAACCGGTATGAAATAGTACTTGCGCTGTGTGACTACTTGGTGAACAAGGGACTGAGAACACCGGAGGCCCATACCCCAACCTCCATACCCTATTTCCCCGTCCCCCCATCCCCCCAAAGGTCGGCAACGCACTTGTGACGCCTCTGGTGTTGCAGGTGTCCATAGGCGGCGTTAATCGCTTACTATCAGGCGATACGTCTACTCGTTTGCCCGTCTTTTACAAAAAAAATATAGTAAGGATTTGTATGGAACTATCAGAACGTCGAGAAATAAAAAAATATAGTCACTCACTTCAAATCCTTAGTAATATTATAAATTCTTAAGTAAGTTTGTCTGTACGTTACGCTTTTATATTAAGCCGCTGAAGCGATTTGAATAAAATTTGGCATAAAGATACTTTGAAGTTTCATAAATACCTAGTGCTTCATAAATCTATACTAATATATAAAGCTTAAGAGTTTGTTTGTTTGGTTGAACTCGCTAATCTCAGGAACTACTGGTCCGATTTGAAAAGTTCTTTCATTGTTGGATAGTACATTTATTGAGGAAGGCTATAGGCTATATATCATCACGCTAGAACCAATAGGAGCGGAGCACCAATGAAAAATGTTTCGAAAACGGGGGAAAATAACACGCTACGGAAGACGCAAACGAGGTTGCGTGGATCGGCAAGTCATTGATATGAGCTAATATGTTGTTGATGCTCTCAGTATCAATTCGATGAGAAAGTTACTGCTGAAGGCTAGAACACTAAAATGGTTTCTCATTATCTACAGTCAAGAATTTATAGCTCACGCACGTATATTCACTTGAATGGGTTTTCAACGCTTAGAAAAGTACATTTTTCTTACATAAACATTCACTTCATTAAACTTTGAACATGAAACACAAGCTTTATAACCGAATTTCAACGTTTTGTTAACCTCTGCCATTTGATTCTCTCACAGATAATAAACGTACTTGTGTTTGTGTAACTTGAATAGCTACGCGTCAATGTTGATTTGAATACTTGTTATGAACGTGAAGTTGATAAATTCAATCTCAAACACTGACAATGACTTCAATTGAATGAGTTTTAGACTTCTGGTAAAACTAAGTTTAATTCAGATTCATCTAAGTATTATTATAAGTTTCCCTTAGTTTATTTTATATTATACTTTACAGATAAAAAAAAGGTATTTAGGGCTATATATCAGGGCTTTAATAAGATTAATAGAAACTAATTTGTCTGCCTTTATTATACTAATGAAAATAAAAATAATTTAATTGGGACCATTTTGTAAATTACAATATAACTCATCCTGTGGTTACAATAGGACTGATCAAAAAGCAAAATAGTGGAAATAAAATTAAATACTAAAATCAAAAAAATAATAACATTTATCAATCACTGTAGCTTTGTTGATGTATTGGTAATCATGTGTTACGAAAATGAAGAATATTAGGTAATTAGGTAACAAAACAATAAATATTAGGTACCTACATATCTTCCAATTATTCAAGCAGTTAATAATTCAATGTCATTTCATTGTTTATGGAATAGGATAGTTTAAAAGTTAGTTGAGTTGCCTTATTTCAAAGTTTCATTACTTGTGATTCAAATCTAATGCACATTTCTTTTTGATATTCTGCCAGATGAAAATAATGAGTTAAATTGTGTTAGTTAGTCTTTTCTGAAACATTATATCACCCAAAGGTAAAAAAAAAGTTAATATCGAAAGAATATTAACACTTAGTTAAGATTATCTGTAGCAGAATAACCAGTTATAACAATACGGCTAGCAGTTATTTCGCTACGCCAAATTTCACTGAAATCGGTTCAGCGGTTAAACCCTGAAAAAGGAACAGGCAGACACAGTTACTTTCGAATTGATAATATTAGTATGCATTTGCCTGTTTTATTTAAAAAAATACATATTAACATATACATAATAATCCTTCGCACATAACACTTCTTTAAAAATATATATTATTCTGATTATAAAACTATATATTATACTAGCTGCTGCACGCGGCTCCGCCCGCGTGTACAATTAATTAGAACATTTTATGGTTCTGTCTTTTCTAGTTTAGGCAGCGTTGGCAAAATAAGTAACTTTTCTGGTTGATTTGTGTCCGAAAATCCCAAATATCTTACGGAACCCTATTTTTTCCAAAATAAAATTTAGCCTATGTTACTCGTGGATAATGTAGCTTTCGAATGGTGAAAGAATTTTTAAAAACGGTCCAGTAGTTTTTAAGCCTATTCATTACAACCAAACAAACAAAGTTTTCCTCTTTATAATATTATATATAGTATATAGATAGTATGTATTTGCCTGTTTTATTTAAAAAAAATACATATTAACATTTACATAATAATCCTTCGCACATAACATTTGTTTAAAAATATATATTATTCTGATTATGAAACTATATATTATACATCGAAATTTCAGGCTTCAGAAGCTGTCAACGGAAATCACTTTAAATTAGTGTCACATTACAACACTATAATAGTTGTTGAAATTTACACAGGCTGTGAAGGATATAAATAGTTCTGATGCCACACATATACATCATTCCTAGTAATTTCAATTTATAATTTAAAAGAGCGTTTCTCGTCAACTTGGATTTTGCTATGACCGTCAAGAAGTAGTAAGACAAAACCGTAAAAGCCGCTGTCATTGAGTTTAGGATCCAAGTTTAAAAATGAAAACTTGCATTCAAAGTTCTTGAAGAAAAAATGAAAACGTCATTTTTTATTTTAAGAAAAAAATTGGTGTAGAATGTAAAATTAATTTCAAACTTTAAATTTAAGTGAAGATGACAGAACGAGATTAACGTCTAAATTTATACGGAATGGATGTCTAAGACATTGAATAGAGAAATTTTATATTATCTGCCTATAGTGGCAAGACGCTTTGGGCTCAGATAAGATTAGAATTTAATGATTAGAGACTGCTCGTTGAAGAATAACGGCTAGAATAGATAAAAAAGCGGCCAAATGCGAGTCGGACTCGCCCATGAAGGGTTCCGTAGCAGCAAGTAACATAATAATTATAATTTTTATTTTTTTTATTTTATGTTGATTGAATGAAAGGTAAATTGCAGTTTACGCTTTATGACTTATTTAAAATAACTACTTCTAGATTACGTTCAAACCAATTTTCGGTGGAAGTTTGCATGGTAATATACATCATATATTTTTTTTTAGTTTTCTTATTCTTCATTCTGTTATTTTAGAAGTTACATGGAGGAACACACATTTTACCTCTTTGGGAATGTCACTTGTATTCTGTTTAGAAAAAAATATATAGATCCATAGATAACCCAAAGTTATGGGATTAAAGAAAAAAAATATTTGAGTTTCATTTCTAAGCATTTTTTTTATTTATTGTATTTTTTGTCTTTTTTTGTGTAAAAATTTTAATGCGGTTCACAGAATACATCTACTTATCAAGTTTCAACATTATAGTTCTTATAGTTTCGTAAAAAAGTGACTGTGACATACGGACGGACAGACAGACAGACATGACGAATCTATAAGGGTTCCCTTTTTTCCATCTGGCTACGGAACACTAAAAACACGCCTGCTTCGTCTTCAACTCCCATAAAAAAAACTGTAACTAAGAAATATCTTTGTAAAAATGTAGTAACGAGTAATAACCTTTACTTTCGTTGTTTAAGTAAATATGCGTGTGCTTTCATGAAACATTAAGAAACAAGTTATATTTCACATTTACCGCGATTGTTTTCCGTTCTTTGAATTAGTCTTAAGTATTGTAACTTAATAATTATTAACTGATATTTATAAAATGTAAGAATGAATTTAACTAGGGAAAAAAAAAGTTCGTTGATCCTGTAACGCAAATTACTAGTTCTTGGATTCTAGAAGTGGTTCTTCGATGCTTAAGCTGACCAAAAAACATATGCCATCTCAGGTACAATTAGTACCAATCGGCGAATCAGATATATCCTAGAAAGGAAAACCCGTACCTCGGGCCATCTACTTGCTCCTGATCATAAATAACGCTGTCCTGTTAATCGAAATTAATTGTCATTATCAAAAGCTTTTTTCAGATTAGATTTTTTTTTGGCTATCCTACGATTTTAACCAAACAAAAAAGATAAAATAAACCAGGACTCTTCGAACACTCAGAAAATATTTTGAAATTTTTCCGACAGCACTTCATAACATAAAACAATATTTTGGTACACTTTGAACCATGAAAGAGTATTCCAAATTTGTATCTCTCTCCATAAAACACTTTTCAGCTGACTCAGTTGAGACACCCATTATCATACTTTGCTCAATTTTCAGCGGCTCAATTTATCTTACCACTCAAATCCGACTGGCATTCGGCCAGAGTTCAGCCAAGATTTAAACGATAACGTTGCAAGATTTGCCATTTACATAAAAAAAGCTTTAACTGCAGTAGTTACCGTGCACTTCGTACGGAAATAGCTGATATTATGGGACGGAATATACGAGTTTCGAGACTTAAAGTGAAATATGGACGTTATGTGACTGATATAATAACTGAAGGGTTACATATAAGAACAAGCATAACCTTTTATCCAAAGCATTTCTTCTGTTTGAGTTTAGATGCATTAAAGTATACCTGAAACTAACATGCTTCAAAAATTTGTTCAGACTTCAGTTCCTTAAGAAAACTTTTTTTTTACAATTCAATTCTTAGATGCGTGCAATCGGAGAAGCCTATGTCCTGCAGTACACTGCAATAGGATGATGATGATTCCGGCGTTAATTCTCATGTACCGATGTTAAACGACAAATTATAGTACAAATTGAAATATCGCATCTCGTTAATTTATTCAGAACTATTCCAGATGTCTACGTAAACGTAAAAAAAAATAACTTATAGTATTACTTATAATCTTTAACAACACATACATAAAAACATCATTTTCATTTTTATTTAAGTTTTCATTTATACCATGACGAACATTTAACAGTATTCCTTCAGTAACATCTTTCACTTTATGTTCAAAAAATATTTAAATGGACGTCAGTATTAATGAATTTATGCACTACGGAGTGTAGTTCTATATGTACTTAATCTAAAACTTTTTAAATTCTAAAATGGAGATGTATAAAAAAATTATAGACTACTTCTTACCGTTTTTCGAATATAATCAATCAGTTTGACGCGATATGCTTCGGACAAGCTATCGTAAAGAATATTATGTAATTGTATTTGCTTTTGCAATCAAATTCACAAAAAAAAATTAATTATACTAAAATTGAAATCAACAATAATAATTGTCATTTTAAACTATTTCCTTCAAACAACACAAAAGTATGCAAATGGCAACGCAAATATTAGGCAAGGAAACAAATATTTCGCAGAAACTCCTATTTCTTTTTTATAACTATATAGTGGGAATTCTTGTAACTGATGAATACATTACTCTCAGTAATTTATTTATAACTCAAAGTGTATATATGAACCAGCGAATGCTAGAAAAGTTCGCAGAAATTATGCTTAATTTATAACACGGACCTTCTTCAAATATCATAAAATGGACTTAAGCAAAATAAAGGAGATATACTCGTAATCCAGCTTAACAATCTGTCACTAACTATTATAGTATTTCATAGTTAATATCATCTTTAACGACTTAAAGTAGACAAATGATTTTTATAAGTTTTTTTGACTAATAACTCTTTTAATACGATCGTTAGAAATAAATTATTTAGATGTTTTCTTATTGGAAAATGAGAGCTACGGTATGTTCTCTAATTTGATTCCGATTTAAAGATAATGTAATTTTGATAATGTATATTTAATACATTTGAATCATAAAAATGCATTATCAAGGTAATATACAAATGAATATTTGTTTTCAAACTGGTTTTAATCTCTATAACTGACTTATATTTTATGAAATCTTGAAGTTAAGTCTTTTCGTTTTGGCCTTATTCAATATAATTGCATAAGGAAAGTATTAGGCAATATTACCATACAATATGAATTACCTTAGAGTTTCAACACACAATCAAAAGCTCCACTATTTGTGAATGCACTTATATCTCCGCAGGACGGAAAAATCTGAACTCGTTGTTGAATAGAATGTAGTACATACATTGGCCTTTTGAGTTGTATTATTTTTACTATAACATACTGACTGAAATCTATACTAATATATAAAGCTGAAGAGTTTGTTTGTTTGAACGCGCTAATCTCAGGAACCGCTGGTCTGATTTGAAAAATTCTTTCAATGTTGGAAAGTATGTTTATCGAGAAAGGCTAGATATCATCACGTTAAGACCAATAGGAGCGGAGCATTAATGGAGAATGTTTCAAAAACGGGGTAAAATTATCACGCTACGGGCAATAGGACACGCAAACGAGGTTACGTGGGTCAGCTAGTAATATTATATGGACAAAGCTGCAGTCAGTCAGTCAAAAACAGCGGTCAATTCTTCCTGGTTATGCAATTCTATTCTTTTTTTTCAGTTCGCGCTACCACCCGGGCCTGCTTCTACTAAGATCATATTGCGATCTCCGGCACCTGAGCCGTCTGCAGTACCGGTAAGTAGGAGCGTTCTAAACCTCTCCCGGTCTCGCTTCGCCGTCTCCATTAGTCCAACCTCCTAGCCAAGTTGCATTCAACAAACGTTAATAGAAAACTAACACATGTATGTAATGTATGTAATGAGGAACGATAAGTCACGTGGTCAAACAAAATATTGACCAATAATACAGGAGAATAAAAGTATTTGCAATTGTAGAAAAATAATCGATGAAATGTCATTATAGTTAGTTGTCATGTTAATAATTTAGAAAACAAGAAAAGAAAGAAGTATTTAAATTATCATTGAATTAAACTAGCATTAATTTAAAAAAAAAAAACATTCATGTCATACCCAGTTTGTATCGCAAAGTAGTATGTTTCTCCCATTTAAATATAGGTAATTTAGATTTAGATAGGAATTGATTGTAAGTTTAGGGTACGATGGGGCTGACATGGTCTTATTTATGACTACAAATCCCCTAAATAAATAAAAATAAAATAAAAAAATGTCATACCTACTTCTACATGCGTATCAGTCATATTTTTGCCTGTTATGCAAAACATTACTTTCACTGCTATTTACTTCTCTTGGATTCTACTCACGATTTTGATAAGGCAAAGTAGAGTTTGGCAGCACATTAAAAAAACAAATGCCGTGCCTGTTCCATCACTGTAATGTTTACAAATCGAAATGATCATAATCAAGATACTTGAAAACATGCTCTGTATTACTACAGTTAACAGTATCAAGGAAATAATCATGTTAAACATTTTTCTATACAGATCACGTAAATGTTCCTTCATTGGCTAAACTCTTTCCTCGAAAATTTTCCATTTAAAGTGAAGGAAATTTCTCTGCAAGGTTATTTTAAAATGTCTTTTTAACATTATTTCCTGCGCATGCCGAGGTAGGCGGTGAAAGTTAATTTATTTACTCCAGCAAATTCAATTTGGAAGCTAAGTAAACAGATGTTGATTACTCTAGTTGTATTTTGGATACTTAAAACAAACTTGTTATAAATACTGTGTAATCTTAAAATCCATTGGTTGTTTTGATGCCATAGCTGAGAGTTTGGTTTGGTTATAAATTTAATATGTATTTTGAATAATGGATTTGTGGGTATTGTCCAAAGGGTTTTAGGCGTGTCCCGATAATAGTTTATTTTTTTATTATACTTAGTAATATTAGTCATGAAAATTTTGAGAGCCTCATGTCTGTTGCCTATTTTTACAAGTTGTTATTTAGCTTCACCCGTTACGATGATTGTAATCAATTCTTACAAGTTAAATTTGACCCACTTCCCGAATTCCGATTGAACTGAAATTTGAAACATACCTTTAGTTCTGATGACAATGCAATTATATATAATTGTTTTTATCAACAAGTAATAAAAGCTTGTTTTGAAAAAAAAACTATTTACATGAATTACTCGTCGTCGTTGTGAGTTGAATTTCTAACATTTTTAAACGATGAATTTAAAATTTGACTTAATCTTAAGGTGAAAACAGTATCAAAAACCTATAAGACAGGTATGGCTATATATACTCGTAACTAGGGACTAATTTAAAACAGTATTCCTAAGTAGCATAGCTAAAGAAAGACTTGGCTAAGAATTCAATTCATTAAGGTAGTTTATCGGTATACATAAACTCTATTTCTCCTCCTCCTAAACTTTTTTTCCTATCCAACCTAAACCCTTATAGGTATCTTATTTTTTTGTTTTAAATTGCGGTATAAAGTTTAACAATACATATAATAATATAACATTTAACATTTCGGACATCTAACACACAACGCCATCTAGTACCAAACTAAGCAGAGCTTGTATTATGGGTACTAAACAACTGATATTAATACTTATATACTTTTTGTTTGTAAATGCATACATATTATAGATAGAAAACACCCAAACTCCGAAACAAATATTTGCAGATCATACAAACATTTGATCCGACCCGGGAATCGAACCTGAGACCTCAAGAACATCAGTCGTGTACGCTACCACTGCGCCACCGAGGCAGTTATATATATGTATTTATTAGTTATAATATGCATTTATATGTATTGAAATATATAATTAGATGTCTAATAACAATAAAAAGAAATTATTTATTATGCAATTAGGTTACATGATCACTTTTTATGAGCTGATAAGTTTCTTTTATTTTCTTTTTTGTGTATAAATTAAAAGGACGATTTTATTTTACTTAATTGTCAACCTAATCAATATGGATAAATATGCCAGATTATAGGTTTCTAGTACTAATAGTCTACGAGATTTAGTGTAGACAAACGGACAGACGAACATGACGAAACTAAAAGAGTTCTGTTTTTTTTTAATTTTAGCTACGAAACTCTATAAAAAGAAAAACGCAGTTAGTGGGCTAAATACATTTAATGCTCTACTGTATATATGTTGTATGCTAATAAACGACAGTGATTGTACGAATGGCCTATTGGTTTAAGTGAATCCCTGGCCGCTTTCTACTACGTCGAAGTGTTGAAGGTCCGTTCCCGACATAGAACACCGCTGTACGATCCACAAATTGTTATTCTGAGTCTGGGTGTTCTTTGTGTCTGTTTTATGAATGTCTGTAAAAGTTCCCGCGAAACTCATTTCTAGTTCAAGAGTAAGCAACAACAAGCCGTGGGCTGATGTCATGCGCAAAAGCAGGCGAAATCGCCCACAGTTCCATAAAGTCATTTGCTATTGTGAACATGTCCACATATTGCCTGCGTTCTTATCTAACAAACCCTTACACTTTAATAAGATTAAGTTAGTCAAGCACGTCGAAATCTCTTTGAATACTTGAACGAGACTAGGTATAAATTGAATATGTAACTTGCAATGAACGTTATAACTGACTTACAACGTTTTATTTAATTTTGCCTGTGTTTTTTATTAAGCCTGTCTTTTAACTTTTTCAACTATGTTTATGGCATAAAGGGAAAAATGAGTAGACAAGAAACCTGCTCCACGTGGACAATGCAATCCGTGGACAGCAGTTTCCACGAATACGGTAAAAGCTTTGTAGGTTGCATTTTACAGAAGTTCAAAGCGGTTAGGCTAGGAAAATTTTGAAAAAAGTCAGCCCAATACTGATAAATAATAATCATCAAATTAGTACATAGTATGCACGAAAAAATAAGTATAAGTATATAAACATGACTACAAAATTAAAAGTTTGCAAAATTCATTTCATAATTTATATTTTAATATAAACTAACTAATTCAAATATCTTAAAAGTGGATTAAAAAAAAAAAGAAATAAAATATAAGCAAATTAATTCCTTTGACTTTCCGTGACTAAATATCGCTAAGAACGCTGTGAAAAAGAAAAAAATACAATTATATAAAGTAGCAAAATAAAGTAGCTACGTTTTTTAAATTGTTAAAAAACATTTCTATCTGTTATACGTTTTTGCGAAAGGGAAAAACGAAATTATGACAGCAGTGGGTCAGGGCTTGGTACGTGCCCTCCAAAGGTTAAATAACACAATTAAAAGTCATTGAAGTACATTTGATTTGTGTGTGTGTATTAATCTAAATTTGTTTTGAACAACCTTTCTAATGTACGTTTGGTTGTATATTTTTATTTAGCTACCTTTAAGATTGAAACAGTGTCTGAGTTTGTTAATTTGAGCATTTGAAAAGGTAAACAAATATGTTTCCCTACAGTTTTGTTCTTGGTGAGAATATACCAAAGAAAAGGTAAAATAGTTTTCCAATTTTAAATTTTCTGACTATTATATCAGTGTAACTTTTGTTTGGAGACGTTAGCGATTCTTTAGACATCGTTCGCCATTCATGTGATTCAAAAACATTCTTAGAAGAACATAAATAAACAGAAAGGTGGCATGTGTTCACAGCTGATTGTTGAAACAGCTTTTAAATAGTAGTTAAATTACTTGCTGTTACGATGCCATGTATAACATGTTTTAGTAGAGGTAATATTTTTAAAACACATTTAAAACAATCACAAACAATTCCTTTTTTACAAATTATCAAAACTTTAATTTAAATAAAGAAATAAAATGGTTTGAACAGAATTTTGAAATTACTTTTCTGTCATCTCGGTTAAATTTGAAATATAAATCGCTTCAATTGTTTTACGTTTAGTTTTTCTCTCTTTTTTCGTTACTTAGACTCACTGTCAAGTTATCATTCCCAGAACAAAAGCAAAATAGTAAAAGATTAAAAGGATAATGAAAATACTTTTAAGTGAGGGCAGTTACCTGAATAAAATGTTTATGTTTGTGTGCTTGAACTTGTGTTGTGTGTGAAATCTTAGCGTGATGAACACGACCATTTGTTTTCTGTCTGGGTGAAATTATCTATAATATGTATGTATTTAGTAATTTATAAGTATGTTTATAACAGTCTAGTAACCGTAGTACAGGCTTTGTTTAGTTTGGTACCAGGCAGCCATGTGTGAAATGTGTGGCGCGATTATTATTATAAAGAAAAGTAACCTGAAGTCGTACTGATCGTGCATTTATGGTAATAAAATATAGTATATATCTTAGATAACACTCCTACCCAGCGAGTCGGACCGAGTGGAGGGGTATAGATAAGGCGGAGCGGTTGCAACGTGTAGCCTCTTTTTACCCGAAGCCAAAGGAGGGTTATAATTTTGACAGGCTATGTATGTGTTCATCTGTTCTCTCATAGTTCCTTAACTACTTATTGGAACTGGACAAATGAGGTGTCGTTAGAAGCGTCTTGATCGTTCGCGCCCTTTAGCCGACATAAAGTACTGTATTAAAAAAGTAATTTGGGAGCAATAAAACTTCCTTGTTTAATTAGTGCTTTGCTTTTTAATATAAACCGCTTCTGATCACTAACAGTAAGATGTTTTAGTTTGTAAGCTATGGACTGCCAGTTTTAATTATCTGTAGCCCAAAGTACTTCATACAGCTCGGTGCCTACTTGATAACACTATTGATACATGCTAGGTAAGCATTTACCCGGTAAAATTTTTCCGGTACATATCTACCGACAATGCGGAATATCTTATTAACGTCATCACACAACTTGTGTGACCGATGATGCTGATGAGTTATCGTAGTACTAGTCACGCGAAAAAGTAGTTGTAGTCATTTCCAAAAAGAAGAAAATTTATGTATTTACTAAATACATACCCCATTGGGTAGTCCACAAGGAGACAGACATTGACAATTGTAGTTCACAAAAAAAAAATTGACAAATGCTCATAGTAATTGTTTTGAACTTTTTGAAAGGACGTGGATTCGCATTAATTTAATCTTTCAACTGACAAATAATGTGCTTGATTACTTTACTAGGCTGTAGACCTATTTAAACGTTTCGTACATACAATTGATAATGTAATAATACTTATACATTTACGCATCCTGCAAATACAAAAAAAAACTGAATATTCTAACGTATTTTTTATATAATGTATGCAAAATGTAGTAATGTTATTTTGGAAACATACGAAATACCTGTCATTTTTTTCTTTAAAATTTTTGAGAAGAGAGTGTGGAAGAGAGCGTAGAAGAGAGAATGAAGAAACTGTATGTAGAATAGATGGATAGTAATAAAAGATTATGTGTGGTCTGAATACCTTTAGTTAAAGTTAAGAAGTTGAAGGCTTTTAATAAGAGAATTAAAATTAATTAAAGTGTAAAGGCCATGTCGTTGACATATAGCTGACCATGACAATTGGTTACGATCATGGACATATTTCTTAGATTGAGCCCTAGACAAAGAAGTTTAGAATCTATTAATGTCGTATTGTGCCGCATTGACACTTTCTTTATCCTTTTAAAATTATTTTCTTTCTTAGGCATACATCAGATGGGCGATAAAGCTTTTCTAATTTTTATAAAGGAAGGGCACCATATTTTACCCTGACTTAATTTGTGGGTATAAAAAATGCTATTACAATTTTAAATAAGCAAGAAGGCGAGAGAAAATTGAGTTTACTCGGAGTCCGCAGGACAATTTAATGAAAAAAAATATAAGTCGTTAATGTATATTTCTGTATCAAATTCATAACATTATAAATTTTATTATAACTCTTTTCTCGATTAACATTATTATCTAGACACTAGTTATAATTCTGTCCTACTCTTTCACTGGATTTTAGTTCGACTTTATACAGAACTACTAAACTTATTACTATACATAACTAAACAACGTACAAAAAAAGTTATATTTACAGCATACCCTAATTTGTGACTGTCTTAATTATGATTATGCATAATGTTCGTGAACCATTTTCTTGAATGCATTTATTGTTTGCGCTTGCCTGCTGTTAACCGGCAATGCATTCCACAAGCGTAAAGTTTCAATAGTGAAAGACTGATCGTAAAATTTTGTGGAACGCAGAGGCATCTCCAGTTTCAAATTTTCGGATGACCTTAGACATTTTTCATGTGTAACTAAGGAACTTGAATAGTTCTTTGAGGTAGAAGGGGGCTCTGGGATTGAACAAAATGTTGTAGAGGAAAATAAGGATATGAGTATTCTGGCGAGAACGAACTGGAAGCCACTTGAGAAATTGACACAATTCAGAGATGTGATCATATTTTCGTAGGCCAAATACGACCCGGTACCCGATCGGGTATCTTAACAGAGACCCGGCAGAAGCAAATATCTTTGGACTGACCCCTGTATCTGTGATAGAGTATTGTCTATGTAGATTTTAAAATTTTGACACTAGTACTGATCTCAAGAGCAGTTGTGTCCAGTTAATTCTTGAGACTATCCTGGGACTGTCAATAACTGTCAAGGTTAATCCTGGTAGTCTCAACAGGATCATATTCGTAAAATAGAGTACGGTTACCGGAGCCCCAAACGCTTCTTTCTCATGACTCTTAGGGATGGCAACGCTAAATACTAAATCTTGACTTAGTGGTGTCCATAAGTATTGGTAGTTACTAAAACATAGAAAACCAATCTGCTTTGCCCCCTTTAAACATAAAAAGCGGTATTTCACAACTATAATTTTGTGATGTTTCCTAAACATACGATAAATCTTGACATTCTACAAACGTGAAGGTCCTAGAGAACTGAAGAAACGACTCGATTGACGAGTTCCAAAAAAGGAAGAAAACTTGATTTGGTTTTTTAATTTTTAGCTCAGAACTTCGTCATTAAATTTAGAGAAATGATCTTGAAAATTATATTTTTGCTTACACGGCAATATTTCTCGTTTGTTAAGAACAAATACTTGCTCTATTGGTAGCAAATTATTAGTAAAAATTTTAAAAAATACCTGTTATTTATTACTGACCCGATGTACATCTACATCTATTAAAACTCACAATTTATGCCTCCTTTCTATAACATTTACCATGCAAAATTCCACTCCTGTTGGTAATAGTGTGGCAGATATTAAAATATATAGTCTATGAATGGAGTATCGAATAATAAAAGATTTATCCATTGTTTTTGAAGCAGGTGATACTTTTTAAAAAATAAATTATTCGTTTTAAAGAACAAAACGTAAAAATAATTTTGCAACCACAAAATTTTAACTTTTTCACAATATGAAAATAGTAATTACTTTCTTAAATGATTATCTACAAGTTAGTGCTGTAATAAAAACTAAAAACAAAAGCAAGTTGTCGTTTTATTGTCGTCCCGCTCCCGCCGTCGCCATTCATAAGAAGCTCTTTATTTCAAAAGTGGACAATGGACGAGACTTTCCAGTGCAACATTATAAGCTACTGTAATTACTTACAAAGTCTTCCTTGCTTATTATGAAGTAGTTGCTACACAGTTTTAGTAATGAATGGAAACGTAAACATGTATTGTCATCTTAGTCCTCAGCTACCAATACTTATTTAACTGTGTATGTATTTATTTGCGTAAGTGTGAATATGTAATACGATATTAATGACACACGTTAATTGTAAATGCACATCACATAATACATTAATATATAGTGATACATCTAAAGATTGCCTGTAAGAGATTGCAGACTGATAATACCGTCTATTATATCAATTTTTTTTTTATTCTTTGCATGTAAATTGTGTTTTTCCTAACTTATTGCAAGGTTTTTGACAAACTAGGTTGCGATCCATTTTAAATCTACTAAAATAGGCTAATCTTCAATTTTTACGTGAATCGAATACTATCTTACCTCCATAAGTCAAATACCAGGTGATTTCGATATTCTGTAGACAAAAGTTGTAATTTTTTTTTTTATCTATAACTGCCTAATTTTTGCCGTGGATGCTTGTATTGCACTATACGAACATCCGTAGGCAATGACTGGCGGTTTAACATCCGCTCCTTATCATCGAGAGGTCTTAATGTATTGAGAGTGGTTACCCATCCAAAGACTGGTCTGGCTAGGTTAGGCCTACTCGGTTGGATACAATTTGGCCATGAGCCCCTCTCACTTACGTATAATAACAAAAAGTTCTGAGTGAAGCTAGAATGTGTATTCGTATTAAATAAAACACTATAAATATTCATTATTTCATGTACTTTATTAAATTGTAAAGTATATAACTTCTTAGTTCAGTTTGTGATTAACAAAATAGATTTTGAAATATGTACTAACACGTTTCAAAATCATTGCGATCCCCCGATTATACTCATTTGTTGGCGTGCATTTGAATATCAGCCGCAAATTAGACTGTTGTGTAGGTTGAAAATGATGCCACATACAAGTTTCTAATTATATTAATTAGTATCAAGAACTTTACTCTGTTCAACTCAAATGTTTGCTAGCGATTTTGAAGTTAAGTCTACCACACAAAAATTTTGTAGGTACTAATTATCAATTAAAAATGTATTGTCAGAATTACTTTACTAGTCAATGCTTGAGTATTTTGTTAAAAAACTACAATTTTAACTAATGTAGTTAAGTTAGTGTAAAAGAGAGTGTAGATAACAACAACTTGGAAGTATCTGTTTTAGATTGGTAGAAATACGCTCTCAAACTTAATGGTTCGGCACTTCCCTTTTGTGCCGAGCAGTCAAAAACAGGAACTCCCTACCAGCGAACGAATATCTCAGTTTAAGGGAAGCGAGAAAAAGCATCTCACTAGTCCGTCATAGTAGGGCACACCAGACTGCATTACTTGTATTCGCTATAAGTATCGTGGCCTTGCTCTTAGATTCTACTCATGCTATCTATCAATTAGACTGGAGTTACTTTGGCAGACTTAAAAAAGTTTAACTAAACGTTTAAGTCTGTAAAATACGTTACTTAAAAGTTATTTATATAAGTCTTATCTCCGCCTTCGAGTCAGTTAAAAAAGTCAAATCGGAATGAAATTACTGCCATCTCAAATCGTATAGTATATATATATAGGTTGGAGGTTGTAAGCATAAAAAAAACACATATATGTGGTAACAAATTAATATCGAAAGAGCCGACTAAAGGACCGACTATGCAAGACAATAAGAAATATTATTAAATGATAAATCAGATTTATTTTGTAAGTAAACCTTTAACAGATATTTTTACATGTCAGCCGGCATTTCGATTCACTTTGGGAAGAAATGGCTAAAACAAACCACAGGTGTCTTTTTTCATAATTCTGTGATTAAATAAAAAAATAAAATCTATACGAGTACATTATAGGATCTAGGGTGGCCTTTTGAAGAAAGGACTATAATTTTGAGTCGGCCTATCTATACAGACTGTATACGAGACGGCATACGACTTTGAAACTAACCCTAAATTAAATAAACTAAATTAGACATACGTTCTCGTACTCCTCGCTTCGGATCTTCCTTGTCGAGCGGTCACAACCTGGAACTCACTACCAGTACACGTGTTTCCCTCCCACTATGATCCCGGGTCCCTCAAGCGGGGCGTGAAGAAACATCTCACAGGTCGCCATAGTGCGGGTCACCATGCTGCATTGTCTTTATTCGCTATGAGAATGCTGATCACCACTCTTGGATTCTGCTCATGCTTTCCATCAGGCAGGGCAGAGTCATTTTGGCAGCTGATTATAAAAAGAAAATAATCGCATATGGCCAGAGTGATACACTAGGCCAAAACCTCCTTTCATGATGATGTTGAAGTCGTCCTTGGTAATGTTGATATTAATATTAGTGAAGTTTAACGAAACTTTTTGGTTAAAATTTCGTAATAACTTTGCTAACACCAGTAAGACCCATAGCTATACAAAAGAACATTGTTTCAGTAGGTTCTACATCACTTCGATGAACTCCCCATACTATTTTATTAATAATCAATCAATAGAGATTAAAAATAAATGACCGCATCGTTGGTCTAGTGGGAAGCATAAGCGACTGCATATCAAGAGGTCTCGGGTTCGATTCCCGGTTCGGACTGCTGTTGGTTTTTTTTTTAAATCGGTTGAACTTGTAGCCGACCAAGGAACCGATCGAGGACCGAATCAAGGAAAATGATGAGAGAGTAAAAGTAAATAAAATATAAAGTTTTTATTCAACCACATGAAAAATAAAATAAACACTTTTCCGTAATATCAAGAGCATCCTCAGATAATCCCCGAGCAGTTCATAGTTTTATAAGCTTTTGATATACCTCCGAAACAATAGGGATGTTGAAAATATTCTCAATTTTATTATTACTGTGTTCTTATTAGTTTATGCTTATATTTAAAACATAAGAGCCCGTAAAGGGGCCGGTCTTACGTCTGGTTTCCCCTTTGTCATGTCGGATAGCCATCCCATCGGATTATGAGAGTGAGGGAACAGAGAGTGCACTTGTGTTTACCCACATACTTGTACACTATAATATCTCCTAGGTGGTTGTTTGGTCTCCACTGAAACTAGCCTTTGTGGCTGAAAAGTATAAAAGCGGGTAAATTTTCTAAAATTGAAACCTAGCTAGATCGATTTATCGCCCTCGAAATCCTCTACATTCTAAATTTCTGATTTAAAAACATAAAAATCGAAGCCGTTTCCGAGATTGAGATAATATATGTACAAAAATTGCTCGTTATTATCGTATTAGATAACTTTAATTTGTATTCTTTCTTTCCAACTTCTTGTTTATAATTCGGAGTCGTAAATATATAAAGAACACTTTAACCTAATTTATTAAATCATATAACTTGATATACAAAAGAAAGACGACTGTCCGGTATAAAGTTACATGATTTAATAAATTAGGTTAAATTGTTCTTTATATATTTTCAGTAAATGTATGTAAGTAACATACACTATTAATCTATACATACACTACAAATTACGTTCTCTTAATAAAATAATATCAGAGTCTAAAATTGATCAACATCTCTTTTCAGGTAAGCTTGACAATTGAACTTTCAAAAACATTCGGAACACTTCCTGGTCCCTTCAAATTTATAATTGAACAGTATTGAAAATAAATTTCGTTTAATTTTCAGCCCTAAATAAATAATAATAAAGAACCTTTTAATAATTACGTTATAAATTTAACGGGTGCTTAGGAAACGTTTTTAGTAAAAGCACCGTTGCATGTGAACGTCTACTTTTGTTCAGCTTTCGGCGTTCTGTTTGTTTAAAATGACATTTTTAAGGTAAATGTTTTGAGAGCCATAAATAGTGCGATAATTTGAATAAATTTTCTTTAATTTTTCATAGTTTAATATACTTTTTGTTGGGTAAAGGAATATAAAAGGATTAAGTAATTGTATAAATTATAGTTGTAAACGAAAAAGATGATTAATAAATACAGTACCTGAAAGAGCGAGCTTTGCTCAGTATATTATTATACACAAGAATTGCTCGTTTCGAAAGGTATTATATACATTTTTAAAACTGCAATTTTTTTTGAATAAGTACGTTTGACATGTAAAGTAGTCAAAAGTCTTAAAACAAAGCTATATTGAAATTATTAGTTTGGATGAATAAAGGTACTACTCACCAAATCATTGATCAATTTATCAATTGATTGAATTGGCTGTAACCATGAACAAGCTCATAATAAATTATAAAAATACCTGCTTTGTGAGCGTGTAGCGATTATCATGGTAAATAGCATCCTATGTCCTTACTTTAGAATCAAAGGATCTTCATTGTAAATTTTATCCAAATCGGATCAGCCGTGAAAGCTTGACAGAAGGACAGAGTTATACTTAGTTACGAATTCAAATTATAATATAACTGGCTTTCAACTGCGGCTTTGCCCGCGTATATCACGACAAAATGTAGTATATGTCCTTGTCCACTTCAATTCATCCAAATCGGTTAACTATTTAGTGTGAAAGCGTAATAAACAGATAGAGAGACTTTCAAATTTATAGTATTAGGATGGATGGATATTTCTTTAATTATTATTAATTAGGCGCTGCACAAACGTTTCGCCCGTTGCTACTACTGGTCACTGATAACCGTAGTTTCTTGTCTGGTGGCGGCAATCGAACACAGTCACCGGTTGCTACTTCTGGTCACAATTCGTCGCTTGTTTGCGAAGCGTATCGCTCACAAGGGACATCGTGGATGTATTGCACATAAAATACGGACATTGAATGTAACTCTCCGTTTGCACAGCTCGGTAAACTGTAAGAAAACATTGTCGCTTGTGTCTTCAACTGACGACTTTTAATTTTCAGTTAACGACACCAAATACTTTTTGATCGTCATAAGTATTTGTTAAGTAGAAGCAACTGAACACAAAAAATATTTACGTATGCACAGGGAATGGATGATTTCACACTGGTTCAATAGAAATCAAATATTCATCGGTAGCTTGTATCTGTAGCTTGTATCTGACACAAGACACAAAAGTGTCCACGTTTGCGTCCTGCTTTAGCATCGTAGACGACAACTCAGCTACATAAAATTCTTAATTAAATTACATTTATTACGCAAATAACAAGATAAGTTAACTAGAATATCAAGCACATTACATTCTGTAACCTGACTGTTCTCGTTTAATATAGTAATCTTTAAGTCAACGTATATTAACTTGCTAGCTTTAATGAGATGTTTGTTCTTGCCCAGACAGTATTCGTAATTAAATCTTTGCCTTTATGAAATGTCGTCCAAGGCTCTTATATCGCTTCGAGGTACATAAATGTAAAATAGGTACATACATCTCATTTTATGCGGTAGCAAACGAGCAGAAGTATCCTGATGGTAAGCGATTACTGCCACCTATGGACACCCGCAACACAGGAGGTGTCACAAGTGCGTTGCTGACCTTTGGGGGACGGGGAGGGTGATGGGGGGGGGGGGTTGTGGTATGGGCCTGTGGTATCTTAACTCACTCGGTGAAACAACGCAAGCGCTGTTTCACACCGGTTTTCTGTGAGGCCGTGATATCACTCCAGTCGAGCCGGCTCATTCATGCCGAAGCGTGGTTCTCCCACGGTGACTATAAAAATGTTTATTAAGTAGATATATTTAATAAGATCTTAATAATAATGTAATCAATAGATCTTACGTAAAATATGTGTATACTTGTTGTTCGAAACCGAGAGTAGTAATAAGTAGTTTATAATGGCAACACTGGTTGGTTTTTGTCGAATCTGATTTGATAGTTGTTGTCAAATGTCACTCTAAAAATAAGACTCACTATGAGACGATGTGATGGAGATCGTTTTTGTTTTTTCGAAAGACGGTCCTTATTTCATCTCATCCACATTTTTTATATTTTATATCATTAATTTCATCACGACGAAGACTTAATGACTTGAAGACTTATGATTTGAAGACTATAAACGCTTGACATTGGCAGAAATAGCTGATCCGAGAGATCGGGCTGGTTGCCATTTCATCAAAGAAGAAGAAGAAGACGATGTGATGACCGCCCCGTCAGATAGTTCTTTAACCCATTATTTTGTTGAGCTATTATAATAATTGTTAAAACGAGGTGCTTGTAGTTGTAGCCGGTTTGTTGCGTTACGTCGGAAGTAACGTCAGTCCCTCGTGTAGTTGGAAATACTGTGTCACTAAAACGAATACGCGAGAATGGTTTCGGTCGAACCGCGAGACGAGTGCCTAAGTTTGTCACGTTGAGATCGAGAATCAACGTCGGCTCCCTCGTACGGAACTTTGTCAAACAACACGTGTTTGAATTGTAACTCGGAACCCTTGTGTGATGGTATAATCCGATTCTCTCACCGCAGCGGAGATCGGAATCTATCACACACCCACACAAAAGGTTAGTGATATATTTTAAAGAGGTGTAACGCATCATGATATCTTTCCACTAGGTGTGAATGTTTTGCGACTGTTTAGCTGCGTCTATGGGCCGTGTGGCTAGCACAGGTTTCCCACGAGAACGCAACGCACCTGGTGATTTGATACACTTATTTTTGTAGATAAATTCACAATCGTGTCATATTATATGTACTTCCATGAAAACAGAGACAAATACCGAGTGGATAAATTTTTTAAGTGAAATAGTGTTTGATTGTAATAGGTAATTCATTGGGCAGTTGCTACGTAAGTTGAAAGTAATCGAACTCAACTACAGTTGTATAAAAAACCTAAATTTGTAATGATGTGGCTAGACCTTCTAGTAAAACACTCGTTACGGCTTCAGACTTCAATGGGTATCCATGTTAGGTGGTGATCGGCAGACGACTGGCTCTCGCAAGATTATTATACGGGCCTTTACGCTTTCAGTGCTAAGCGGCTGCACTGCTTTACATAAAATTCGTTATTTAAATACTTTGATCCTTCAGGTAGGCCATAAGCTACTCTTTACTGCGATAACCGAATAAAATTAAAAGTTGGTAAATTATATAAAATCTTTGTTATATTTTAAAAAAACATATAAAAAATTCAGTCCCCGCTATATACATACTCCACTCAAAAGAACTCAATGGCTATAAATTGCGTAAGTTATCATTTGAATGAGAGAGATTCGAGCTCTCTCTCTCGCTAAACGCCTAAACATGTACTTAAGTAAGTATAATTATTGTTTGAAAACCGTCGAGACGTGCATCTGACATGTAAGATTGATAGGACCTTTGTAATGCTATAAAGTTACTAAAAGTGACTTTTAAGTACGATATTAAACAGTCTGACAAGAGAATAAAAATGGAGGAGTACTAGAAATGAGAAAATAAAGGTGGTTTTATGCAATTTCAAAGGTGGTTTCAAGCTTATTGTTAGCAAGTAAATGGGAACGGGGAGAACCAATGTCTCGTAATAGGTCAGAGATCGTCAGCAGCTGATGCTTGCCCGTGGGAAAGCTACGTTTCGGCATGAATGGGCCGGCTTGACCAGAGTGATACCACGGCCTCACAAAATACCGGTGACAAATGGCGCTTGCGCTGTGTTTGACCGAGTGAATGAGGATACCGGAGACCCATACCCCAACTCCTCCCTACATCCCTTTACCCATCCCCCAAAAACCGGCAACGCATTTGTGACGACTTTGGTGTTGCGGGTGTCCATGGGCGGCGGTAATAGCTTACAATCAGGGGATACGTCTGCTCGTTCGCCCCCTACAAAAAAATATACCATAAAAAAAATGCTGATGCATCATTCTAATGAACCTATCGCAGTCTACTACTGGACATAGACCTCTGTAATAAAGTTTTAGAATAAGTTTTAATAATAGTGAACAATAAATACTAAATAATTGCACGCAACTTGATTTGATTCTCGGTTTCTCCTATCAAATATATAATAAAAGTATTGAAATAAAATATCGCCTTTATTTTGCTTAAGTATTACTGTGTTTAACGTTATTTTATTATATAAAATTACATTTAACACCAATTAAAGACGGATTAGTCTATTCACACGGCGTAACCACAATAGTTTGATTGTTTCAGTCCTAAGTCCTCGTACCGATGTTATACAACTCATACTTACAAGCTTATTCAACCGAATTTTCTGAGTGTGAGAATCTGGGAACCTATTATTAATGTCTACTTTCAAAGTTTCGGTAAAATCATTTTACTTAGATTAATTTATAATTTAGAATTCAAAAATATAGCCATATACCTTAATTTAAACCATAGAAATATGAGTTTTGTGCGCTATATATGTTTTTAATGACTATTAGTAACTTCGATAGTCTGATTATGTGGTGGACTGTCTATTTTATTAAATGTGTAATCCATATTAACCAATAAATTTTATAGATATTGTAGTATATCTTTATACACTGTCGGCTCTAAGATGAACGTGCCCGCTCACATCCGTCGCTCACAGTGTGTCATGACCACTAGAGATGACAGAATGCTTCCTTCTTATTCATTTACGGATAGTACAAAGAGTAATCAAATGAATGAATGCGTTACTAAGTAAAGTGAAGAATAGACACAAACACTACAGATATATTACTTGGAGTACAGAAATAGAAAAAATAACTATTACTCGAATGATGTCGAGTGCGAGAGCCAATTTTTTCCGATCTTCTACTTCTCCAGCTTAATGATTATATTTTCAAAATTAGATGAATATGAACTGCCAAAGATAGGTGTTGGTAGAGCTTTTGTTTTGCAATGATTGTTGATAGGTTGATGAAGATCTAAGGATTTTTCAAAGTCCGTGGTGTCGTCGTAGTTCACTGCCGTTAGGTGTTATTTAAGAGATGAATAAACGACGGTTCATCCATCTCTGCAACAATTTGACCGAGAGTCCAAAGCAAACTGCCATCCCGGCTTAAATGATTACGAAACAAATCAGGTTCAGTTACGTAAAACGTAAACAATTACGGCATTCACTACTCATCATACTATAGTTATAAAATATCTTGTCAATAAACAAATATACAATAAAAATATTCTGCTGAATTGAGAACTCATAAAGTTCTGAATTGCGCTGAATACTATTATTTTCGTTAACTTTGAATTTTCATTCGTGAACTAATTTGGAAATATTTTGCTGCCCGTTTAAAGTTGCAAGTTTCAAGTAACAATACCCCTAAGGGAGAAACATTAAAAACTTAAAAATACACTTCATGACAGTTCATCATGATTTCAAAAGCTGATAGAAGTTGATGACAGTTTTCTAAAAGTTCAATAATATATATATATTGTCCTCTACTCGGCAATTGTTGATCAGGCCGAGATACGCTATAATTGTTGATCCACCTTTTTGGCACTATTTCTAAGATAGTATCAAGTGTATCGTCTTATACACGCAATATAAGTATTATACGCCTTGCGACGCTGTGCTTGAGTCTACGGCAAATACTCTAGCTCGTCATCGATTTACGCGGCAATTGCAGCTCTAATAACGGTCAACTTTATTATACTTGATGATGCTTTGTTGATCAATATACACAACGTTTTGATCAACATATGCCGCGTCAACTAGCATTTTAAAACGCGGGGCCGGAGCAGCAACCTCGGTAGAAAGGAACCGGTATATTATTGTTATAATAATGCTCCTAAAAATAATGTGCGATAGCTCATTCGATTCGTATTGAGTGTCATGACGTCTAGAAAAATGTTTTTAAGGATTTATTAGCGCAAAATTGCGATTGTTATTAACAAAATAAGAAAAGGAAAAAAAGGTATTTAGTTTTTCGTTAAAAACTTCTAAATTACTAATATTTAAGGAATTTTTGAAACTAGATCCTGAAAAACAAGGAAATTTCCAATGAACGAGTCCTAACTCTTGAAGCTATATCACCAATTTTGAAAATTATTTTTGTGTTCGAACCTACAAACAACGCCAAAAAAAGCCTACAAAAAATGAGCATACCCGTTCATTTTTTGTAGGCTTACACGTACTATGTTATTAGTGTATTTTCTATAGTTACACCGATATTTTCATTCATCATCATTGTGGTAGTCATCATTTCATGATCATGAGCTGATGATGTAAGGTACAGCTCCTTAACGGTTAGGAGTTGGAGGATAAATCTTTAAATATCATATGTATGTATGTTACCTTTAGTCGTATTCTTTCAAATTATTTAGATAAGCTGATGATGAAAGGTATAACTCCTCAACGGTTAGGAGATGGAAGATAATCCTTCGATTTCATATGCATCTATAGACCTTTAGTTGTGTAGTTTCAAGTTATTTAGGTGTACTGATGGTAAAAGGTTAAACTCTTCAACAGTTAGGAATTAAAAGATTATTTTAATATTACACGTACGTATAGACCTTAACTTGTATTCTTTTGGAGTATGAGGCTGATTCTTTAAATACCATATATAGAAATAGGAATTTTGGAATTTCTACTCCTAAGAGGTTGAAATAGGGTCTGAAAGTTTGTACGATAGTCCGTCATTTTTAAGTTAGAAACATGAATATTTATCTTAGAGCTACTGATTAAAGATTATTAGATACGTATTTAAGCGTATTCTGTCCCAATGCGGTGAAATAGGGGTTGAAATTTGTATGGAAGTCCGTCATTTTAAGTTGGGAACATGAAACTTTATCTTTAGGCTACTGATTAAAAATAAGTTAAAACGTATTTAAGAGTTTCCGGAGATTCTACCCCTAAGGGGTGTAATAGGGGTTCACATTTCGTACATAGGTTAGTCTCGAAGTAGACTTTTGATTACAAATAAATAAATACTGATATCACAGCATTTATGGGAATGAGCATTGATGGGACTTCCTCTCCTAAAGGGGTAATAAAAAGATCGAAAGTTTGTGTGAAAGTCAACTTTTTAAGGTATACAAATGAAACTTTATTTTCTAGACCAACGAAACAGTAAAAAAAAACTTTTTCAAGTAGGTAGTTTTAAGAGGGTTTACAACGCGAAAGTGCTTCCAGGTTTAAAAAAAATCTCAACCAGAATGAATATTATAATTCTGCTCTGACTACTTGGTGTATACCACGCCGTTTTAAAATATTAGTTCCCGAGGCATATGTTAATCAAACGTTGTGTATATTGATCAACAAAGTATCATCAAGTATGATAAAATTGATCAACAAAGTATCATATATGAAAAAGATAACGGTTATTAGAGCTGCAATTGCCGAGTCAATCGAGATAGAGATTTTGCCGTACAGTACCGTACCGCACAGCGTTGCCAACCGTATAATACTATATTGCGCCTATAAGACTATACACTGGACACTTCCTTAGAAATAGTACCGAAAAGGTGGATCAACAATTATTGCAATCTCGGCCTGATCAACAATTGGTGAGTAGAGGACAATATATATATATATAAATGTTCAACTCCTGTTTCACGCCCTTAGAGGTAGAATATCCAGAAACGGTTAAATATGTCACCACTAATTTTTAATCAGTAGCCGTGAAATAACGTTACCTCTTCTTAACTTAAAGAAGGACGTACTTACAACAACATACAAACTTTCAACCCCTATTTCACGCCCTTAGGGGTAGAATATCCAGAAACACTTAAATACGTATCCAGTTATTTTAATCAATAGCCCAAAGATAAAGTTTCATGTTCTAACATAAAAAATGACAAACTTCCATACAATCTTTAACCCCCTATCTCACCCCCTTAGGGGTAGAATATCCAGAAACGTTAAATGCGTATCATGTCATTTTTAATCAGTAGCCCAAAGATAAAGTTTCATGTTCTAACTTAAAAAATTACAAACTTCCATATAATCTTTAAGCCCTTATCTCACCCCCTTAGGGGTAGAATATCCAGAAACGTTAAATACGTATCATGTCATTTTTAATCAGTAGCCCAAAGATAAAGTTTTATGTTCTAACTTAAAAAATTACAAACTTTCATACAATCTTTAAACCCCTATTTCACCCCCTTAAGGGTAGAATATCCAGAAAGGCTTAAATACGTATCAACTCATTTTTTTACTTTTGGCAAAGTTAAATAGTACCTAAATATATCTGATTACGTACCTTTTTTTGTTTGAAGGATCCTTAGGCAATAATACGTTACGCATTAATTCGTTAATTAATTGTGAAGCAAAGTGGAAACAGTCTATCAGAGAAAAGACCCAATCGTGGAGAAGGTAGTCTCTGATTGGTCCGTTTGAATCGGATCAACAATAGCTGGTGTGGATTTGTATAAAAATGATGTAAATAGTTCGTAATTCTGCCAGCAGAGGGGTTGCAATTGTTGATCCAGAGCGGAGCCACATTAGTACGCCGGAATACACATTAGATCAACAAAACCTGTTGCTGATCAACAATCGCCAACAGATCAACAATTAACTGACGCCACGTCGCGTCAGATCAACAAGGGCCGAAAAGAGATATCTATATATATATATTTATATATATATATTAGCCATGTTTATTCAATTATACAATCCTATCTTTGTTTTCTATGTTTAACAAGAAGAATTCTTTCTTAGAAAAATGGTCGTCGAACCAATTACTTTCGATTCTTTTTTATTATGACATGAAAAAAAATAGGGCCTAGAGACTCTTAAGTAGTAACAGAATAATTTATTATTATACTTCAGAACAATAAGGGCAGTTTAAAATCTTACTGTTCATTTCATACAATTTGATTTAGGTACGTGTTTGTAAATAATTTGATTTCAATAATTTGAAGCTATTATCAAGTCAAATCCTCCTCTTATTTAGTCAAAATATATTAATAACTAAATATTAATAAATTTTGTTTAAAAAATTAAAGAATACGTTCACAAAGTCGGTTATTTACAAACCAACATACAGGTAAAGCTAATAATAACGTATGAAAAAGAACATTCAATCAATTAAAAATTTTCCTTAAACTAAATTTATCTTTGTTATAAAATTTATTTAGGATAAATCTATTGCTTTGTAGAGTTTTATCGTATCAATCTCAGCAACTGTACATGTATTTCTTATTAAGCCACATTAGACAAGTCCAACTGTGTAGGTATTTCTTGAAAGAAGTTGATAGTAGCTAGCTTTTTTAAGAATAAACTACCTCATTGTATTCAGACTCAAGGCGAGGGCCGTTTGCAGATTCTAGACAACGGTTCTTGAGTTCCTAAAAAGTAAAAAGTTTGGTATACCTAATTAAGGTCACGCAATTCGGCAGAATATTTTTGTACCTACTGAGAATGAGGATTACTCTGACCTCCCTGGTGTCCTATGCCTCCTGTAATTCTTTTCAACTCATATTTCGTAGCTTATGCAAAAACAGTACAAAATATCTTAATTTTATTTGTAGAGTAGATTCACTTCGGTAGGCTTTAATAAAAAGAAATCTTAATTATTTTTTACAAAATAATTGTGCTAATATAAGCAGGTATTATGTTCACCCCGGGATATAGCTCAGTCGTAGGGTATGGCTGGGGGAATTCCGGCAGCCGCTGATGCGTTCCTGAAGCTCCTCGGGACTGCCGAGGTAGGCCGCCGCAGGGTTTAATGGTGCGGATACCAACTCTTGATTTCGAATTATGCAATAGGTACCTATGCAATGTTTTTCACGTTCCACTATAATCTAAATATTTTATTTGCTTACTATCTATGTTTATAAGTTTTGATTAAGTTTACTTAATAAAAAGTAGTCAGTGAAATGTTTTACATTTATTTAATGTCTTGTAAAACTCGGCTCAGTTTGAAATTATTGACAACCTGCGCTATGCAGTTGCTATGTAAATTATACTTAATTTTTAACAATGTGGTATAGACGACCAAAACCTGCTTTTTACCACGATATAAACCACATAAGGTATGATAGGCTTATGTTACTGAATCTTTTAAAATTGTGTTTAGCTAAATACTTTACAACGGAAAAACAAAATTAACTTATTATAAAAAAGATATAATAAGTATAAAATCATCATCTTATTATAAACTTTGCAAGATAACAAAATACATCTAAACTTGCTGCGATACTTTTTTTACGAAAACATCATTTTATAAGAATAAACTTAAAAGGCGTTATTGATCAAAACTTTTTGTATTTAAGCCTAAAGCTTTATTTCGAGACAAACAAAGATATAAAACCTCTTATTCACAGAAGCGGGGCGCGCTCGATCAAACTTGGCGCTTCTATTTCTTTTAAATTCTTTTATACTCGAATTTACCAAGCTTACTAAATTAATCTTCGTACAGATCGAGACAATAGAGGACTTAGCAACATAATACGGTATTCTTGTTGGCAAAATTTCACGATTACAAAAGATTTGTTCTAAATAAATAGAGTTTACGGTTTACGGGTTCTCGCCAGTTAAATTTGATGTTTCGAACAATGATACCAAGTAACGCTGCCACCTGCATTGTGCCTTTTGTCGGAGACCCCTCGTACTTAATTACGTACTTATAAATCGACAGTTTGACGGTGGTCGTAAAACTTGTTCTCGAAAGGAAATGAACGAAATTGTTCCGCGAAAATGTTCCTTCGACTTTCATTTGGTGAAATTTATTATTTGAGTTATTCACTAGGTGTTTACTAATTTTGTAGAAGCACCGAATATTTAAAAAACCTAATGTTTCTATTTCTAAGCTAAAGGTTTATGTTCTTTGTATATCTGGGGGCACGGTTGTGCCTCGGCCAAGACGAGTTAAGCGAAGCGCAAGGGCACTACCTACCTTTTCTCGAAGTATTTCGTCATTTTTTTGAACTTTGGTTTCCGATATACCAAATAGTTCAAATTCTCAGGATATTAGACTAATGAAACATACAAAGTTTTAAATGCATAGCTCAGCAGATAGCTATACTAACTTCCACTCCCAATTTTGAGAGTTGGGGGGCAAAAGTAATATTTTTATGATTTTTTGTTGTTTGTATACTAAACTTAGTTTCCATTATAAATTTCAGCTTTTTAGTTCCTCAGGAAGTACGCTAACAGTTTTAATAATCATCAGTGTGTCAGTGACGAAATCGGTATATTTTAAATATCAATAAAATCTAAACTACTAAAGCAATGAAATTAAAACTTTGTGTTTTTAATTATTCTATTATTAATATTATATTCTGAGAATTAGAACTATCTGGTATATCGAAAACCAAAGTAATGAGAATTTAAAAAATTAAGAAAACTTTAAGAAAATGTAGGTAGTGCCCTTACGCTTCGCTTGGATCGTCTTGGCGGGGGCACGACCCTGCCACCAGATTAAATATTTTGGAGTAGCACTATGTAATATTAATATCTTATTTCTTGACCTCCAGGATCTTGGATTCTGCTTATGCTTTCCATCAGGCAGAGTAGAAATATTTTGGCAGACCCATGCGTAAAAAAAGCTTAACATTTAGATAACGTCATTCTCATGTATTTGCTAGTTTTCTAAAAACGGCTAGGGGAGCAAAACAGACTCGTCAAAAGATTCTTGACTTAGTTTTTAAAATTGGTTTCCTACTTATATTATAAATGCGAAAGTTTGTAAGGATGGATGGATGTTTGGATGTTTGTTACTCTTTCACGCAAAAACTACTGAACGGATTTGGATGAAACTTTACAGTAATATAGCTTATACATCAGAATAACACATAGGCTACTATTTGCCGCGATAACCGACATATACGCGGGCAGAGCCGCGGGCAACAACTAGTGTGTCATAAAGCAGTTCTCTCTTACAGATCAGTCTCTTTAAATGTAGGAACATTGCCTCTGTTATGTAATGGTTTCTGAATTATTCAGTATTAATATTATCAATGTTATATCTTAAAATAACATACGTCAGAAACTTGTTTAGGAAATAAATCACACCAAATTTGAATTTGCAGAGAGAACTCACATTATGCGAAAGTTCGTTGAGATAAATATCATATGCATGCATGTGTCCAACATCTGCTCATCAGAAAACACTTTACAAATTTTAAATTCTATACTTTACTAGCTGGCCCACGCAACTTCGTTTACGTCTCTTATTGCCCGTAGCGTGATAATTTTCCCCCATTTCTGAAACATTTTTCATTGATGCTCCGCTCCTTTTGGTCTTAGCGTGATGATATATAGCCTATAGCCTTCCTCGATAAATGGGCTATCTAACACTGAAAGAATTTTTAAAATTGGACCAGCGGTTCCTGAGATTAGCGTATTCAAACAAACAAACAAACAAACAAACTCTTCAGCTTTATATATTAGTATAGATAGATTAACGTTTTTATCTATACAAATAAATAAAATTGCAGTGTCTGTTTGTAATATTAAAATAACCGCTTTTTATTCAAAGCTATACCGCGTATATATAAAGCGCTTTTTATACACGGTACATATACCATAAAGGTAGTTAAAAAAATTGTCTCTCTGTCTGTCTGTTTGTTCCGGGTAATCGCTGGAAAGGCTGGACCAATTTTGACGGAACTTTCACTGGCAGTTATGATCCAGGGATTAACTTCGTAGCACCATATTCACAGTCCATTGTCTCAGTTTTCCACAGGCAATGCAGTCGCGGACAAAAAAATATTACTTTTCTCGTTATCTTTTAGTTGTCTTGAACACAAACCTTTTCCTAACAATAAATGATCACATAAAAAAAAGAATTAATTAATTTGGTGCAGCCGATCGGAAGTTATGTGCGTACATACACATCGGCGATTCATTTTTACATAAATACGCGGTGTTACCCGCGGTTATCGTCATACCGCGAGTAACGCCGCGGGAAAAAGTTAGTCTAAAAAAAGTAGTAGTAGTACCCGGAACAAACAGACAGACCGGCAGAAAAAAATTTTTTAACTACATTTTTGATATATGTACCGTGTATACATACATATGCATTTATTTAAAAGCGGTTATTTTAATATTACAAACAGACACTCCAATTTTATTTATTTGTATAGATATTAATTGTACTAAATGTTTTTTTTAAATATATAGACCTGCCATGGTGACTCTACATGGGTACTCTGCCTATGCAAAGCATGAACCGAATCCAAGAGTAACACTCATTGCGAACACAGACAATGCAGCATGGTGATGCATATGGAGGCCTACTGACATGCTTCTGCACCATTGGGAGTCCGGTTGCATAAAGTAGCAACAAAGTTCTTATAAGGAATGAGCCATATTCACTATAAATTTTTTACAATGGAAAAACTTTTACCGTGGGAGAGCCATGAATGGGCCGGCTCGACCGGAGTGAAACCACGGCCTCACAGAAAACCGGTCAAATAGCGCTTGCGCTGTGTTTCACCGAGTGAGTGAGGATACTGGAGAACACATCCCGTTCCCCATCCCCCAAAGGTCGGCAACGCACTTGTGACGCCTCAGATGCTACGGGTGTCCATGGGCGGCGGTAATCGCTTACCATCAGGTGATAAGTCTGCTCGTTTGCCACCTATACCATGAAAAAAAAGAATATCTGTCTATGTAGGTTAAACCAATTTAATAATACTGTAAACTAGTTCCATTGAGTGAAAATAGTTTCTGTAAAATAAGTTTAAAACTTTCACGTACCTGGCGCTTAGTAGTAGGGGCTTATTTGTGTTGCTAACCGCGATCGGGTGTTTCTTCCTCTAATCACTAACGTAGTTTTCCAATTGCCTGTCTGTATTTCTAATACTCAGAAGAAAACAGTTGTTTAATTCCAAAAACAGCAATACCTACCCTCGTTTTTATTTGCGAACTATCTCACTGAAAACCCCAAAAACTGAGATTTGATGTAACTACTTTCAGTATTGGGATCCCTCAAATACTTAAAAAAATTATTAATAGCAAGTAGATCGGTAATTCTCACCAAAATCATTTGATCATGATGATTAAGATTGGCATATCGAATAGAAAGCTCTATAACAGCCAGTTTTCCGACTTGTGAAAAATGAAACTTGCTAGCGGGTCATAAAATTCGTCAAATTTTACGGATTTCCGAATTTCGATGTGCGATTAACCGTAAACGCAAGAATGCTTGGGCGAGCGAAAACTTACAACAATAGACAGTTTTCTTGCGCGTAAATCTACCTTTTAGACGTCAACCCTATTTGTTACGAATTCGTGTGATTTTGTATTTCGCCGTTTTGTATCAGCACCCTTAATTTCGTGTGACCTTTCCATCCTTTGTGGTGTGTACTCGTTTGTAACTAGACACGTTCCATGTCACTTACCTGTTAAAAATAAACGCAAGAAACAAAATTTGTTGAAATTTTAAACCAAATACGGCTTCACGTTTTTAAAAGGGCACTAATAAATTTTGGTCCGTTGAGTAACCGGAGTGAAATTAGGCGATAGCTGAGCACAGTAAGTTTTAAAGGTTAACCTTACGTCATCTTCATAATGGTCAGCCTATTGCAGTCCACTTCAAAACATAGGTCTCTCCAAAGCCACTTGGTAACCTTTGAAATCTAATAATTGTCGGTATTTTATCAATAAAACAATTTGTTAAGAAAATATCATACGACATCAAAGTGTTCATTCTAATATTTTAAATTCGAAATTGAAATTAACTCTGTCAGTTTGTCTGTTACGCTTTCATAGCTAAACTACTGAAGCCATTTGGATGAATGATAGATTGGACTTTGGAGAAGGACATGTTCTACCTTTGTCGCGATAACCGACATACACGCGGGCGGTGCAGTGTAGCAGTGGGCAAATTTTTTTTTGAAATTACTTTTTTTTTTAGTACCTGTGTCAAATTATAGTTATGAGTATTTTTAAAGCTTTGTATACTTTATTATCAATATTTTTTACGGGAGTTAACGCGATCACTTATTAAAAGGTATTAACATATCTCTGATTTACCTGATGTTTCGACCAGGTTGCACTGGCCTTGGTCACAGGCTGACTTTGTATACTTTACTACAATACATTGTAGTTATTATATTTTCATTAATATAGTAGCTGGCAAAGATCATCCTCAGAATAATCAACATAAGGTGTAACTGAGTTTCCTGCAATGAATCTACCATCACTCAAGTTTACATAATAATCCAAAGGTAGTAGAGCCACGCCAATTTCAGCACGAACGGGCCTTTCCGACCGGGGCGGTCCCCTCTACCCTCGCACAGAAGGTCAACCTGGTTACTTTAATTCTGTTTTTTTTTCTCACCAATATTGAGTAGGAGTAATTAAAAACGCCCTACATAATTTTATACTTCTTTTATACAATACATAAATTAGCTGTAATTAGACCAAACAACCAAAAAGTAGCCGGTGATAATAATCTCCAAAATACGATAGGGAGCAATATGAAGGTAGAACATTTTGCCCTAAACAATTTTACATGTACAATCTACAGTTGGAATCAAAGTCTGTGGCTAAAGACCGTCCGGTTCGATCGATTACAAGGGTAAACTATTCCTCAAACCTTTTTTATTACTTGTTTACATAGTTAAACTCAGATTAAGCAATTATTTTAAATACTATTTAGCTCGCAGCAATTATACTGTGTAATTTTATGGTAGTTACATAGTCATCTGATATACTGCGTTTGCTCTTTATCATATGTGTGTTTAACACTCGTAAACAGTTCGTCACTCGTCCAGTGCCCCCATTGAACGAGTGACGAACTCTGATCTCGAGCTTTTGATCAATTAGCAAAAAATGCCAAAACTTATACAAGTTGTCAAAATATTATGGCCTCAGAACTCAGAATAAAAACAGACTGCGGGATAATTTAGGGCAGAATAAAAGATAAAATGTATCATCATAAATGAAATAATAATGATGATTTTTATTTAATAATCCATACTTCATAGCAATATTATAAATCAGAAAACAACAATGTCTATCTGTTACGTTTTCACTGCTACACTGATTTCCATGCAATTTGTGAGGAAGGACACATCCGCATATATACATATCTACCGCGATAACCGAGATTCACGCAAGTGTAGACGTGGGAAAAAGAGCTAGTAAAAACATAAAATATAATAATAAACAACACAAAATAGTTTCAGTAAACAGTATTGGTAGCTGTATTGATATCGTAGTACATCCTGGCATATTTTTAATAATTTTCCCGAATTCCAACCCTTCGTTCCCAAGGCTGGCGTTTAACAAGGCGAGCTCCGGAACCAATTTTGTATTTTATTTCTCTCAAGTGGGGAATTTAATCAATACACATTATACCCTTAACTGGTTGCTATTTTAACTTGCCCCTAGATACAGGTAAATATATCTTGCTGTAATAGATGCGTATGGAGCTCCTCAACCTCCACGGTTGAAATCTATTCTCTATCCAATTTATGTATGATAGTTTTAGATTCAATAGATACAGGAAATTCCTACCGTAACATTTAACGTGATTAGTATGTTAGGCAACTGGAATTGGGCAAACAGTGCCCTCAAAAATACTGACAACTAGGTCAAACTTCGAATTCAGTTCGCTCTCAGGTTTGCGAAGGTCCCATTGCTCTGTGGAAAAACTGATATTTTGAGGTAAAACCGGTTGAACTAGTAGCCGACCCCAAAATATCTTGGAAATAATATAGTCTAAGAAAATTCCTTCTATAACATTTATTATGCGACTGCTATTCTTGAGGTCTCGGGTTCGATTCCTGAGTCGAACCAAATGTTTGTCTGATCTGCAAATATTTGTTTCGGAGTTTGGGTGTTTTCTATGTATAATATGTATATATTTACAAAAAAATTAAAGTATACATGTATTTATAGCAGTTGTCTAGTACCCATAACACAAGCTCTGCTTAGCTTGGGACTAAACTTTTTTATATTTTTTAGATTAAATATTTCGGACATCTCCGAAACATGTCTTTATTTAAAAATGTCTTTATTTAATATTTGAGATATTGTTAACCTCTGACCACGGTGGAACAACATGACCGAAGTGTCAAGCAATTTGCAAACATTATTGGCCGTGTAAATATAAAATTCCTGAATAAAAAACTCAGGTCACTATTAGTGAAAGGTATAAAATAAAATAAAATTTTACAGAAACAGAATTTTAAATTCGTTCAATGTTCCCATAAACCATTAAAATTTTTTTAGTCTAAAAATACAGCATAGTTATCTGTAAAAGATGCCTCCGAGCATTAAATCCGCCACTTGAAGTTCTATAGTTATAAGTTAACTTATACTTAATCTATATTATTATTGTTTTTAGTATACTCACTATGTTGGACTTTGAATTTTTGCTATGGAAAATAAGTACTTTCAAGTCAAAGCCTTTTTAGTCACTTGAAAAAGGTCGGGTCAAGTTGAAGGTTTGCATTTCAACATAAGTGTCAGAGCATTCAACTTGAGCGTTAAGGTTTTACACGTCTGAAGTTAAACGGGTTGCCTTATCTTATACTACATACAAAATAAATACACTTATCATCGTCACATTCTAGGATCATCTCACATCATCCTCTAGGCATCTTCTCAGAAAGAGATCTTGGTCCTCTACGAGTATACAAGGCTGGCTTGAGTTTTTTCTTTCAAATAATCCTTCTCCTTATAGTGTATAGTCCTTATTTGGCTCTTACGACAACCATCAGATGAGTAGGGATTGTAATACACCATATTCTTCTACTTTGTCACCACATGATAATGTAGTAAATTATTCACAAATAACACACAGACGTTAATATTCCAGTTGAAAGAAGATTTCAAAACTCTAAAAGTTTGAATGACACCCCAGGGAGTTTATTTTAGTCTCTCAATTTTAGCAAACTTAGCATTAATAGTAATGGCAGAAATGCCACGCAGTATGATAAGATATTCAAGAAATTAAGTAATTTCAAAACAGTTTAAATTCTGAAAACATGTTCCAGACAAGTACTCCAAAACAAGCCGTGAGTTAATAACGATAATTCTTCGTAAAACGAAAATAACTTTCCTTCTTGAATATAAGTAATGCAAACCTTAATTATGTATCCTGAAATCCACAGAGCATTTCCACGAACATTATTATCATTAGCAAGGTTGTAACTTTGAAACAATTTCCGAAACACAAGCGACATTTAACATACGAGTACGTAGCTTATTTTATTACTTGCCAACACAAAATATATGACGGCTTAAAGTTTTGTCTAAATGCAATAACAGTCTTATTAATAAAGGAGCAACAATAAAATTGAGACAATGTACGAAAGCTAGTAATATAATAAATTCGACAGTTACCCTGTCTGTCTGTTAAGATTTCACGGCTAAACCGCTGCAACAATTTCAATTAAATTTCGCATGGAGAAACTTTGATTCTTGAGTGATCGACCGCGACCGAGCCGCCACTAACAGCCTGTTTAATTTATAACTATTAATAAATTTTTAGAACGTAATAAGCAACTTTTAAACAAAATATTACTAGTATTAATGTCGACTTATCAATCACGTATAAAGTTGCTTGGTTATTCAAATACGCTTATTTCAAAAACAATTGGTTCATACTAAAAATACATGTCGATATTGGATAGATTACTTAAAGAATCAACCTATTTGCTATATATAGCAAGCATGGTATAACAATATACTTCGCCAGGTATGGCATTCGGAGCCACAGTAACGAACCGACATGACGTCATCATCGCTATCGCTAGTTTTGATTGGTTCATTTCATGTTATCTTGCTATAAAGTGGTAACTGGATAGTGACGTCATACCGTGTCGCTCTCGGCATGCAAGATCTTGTTTTCTTAGACCTTGGAGCCAAGCATCTATGAAAAGTATTGCAAAAACTTTGTCGGTTTCATAGACGCAAATGAAATCGCTAGACTACTCAGCTATCAGAGATAGAAGTAGTCTTCAAGTATTCTGAACTAATATATATATATAAATATGTTGTTCTGACTTAATTGAGTAATGAATATCCATCCAACTTTGAATTAACAATAGTAGAAAGATTTAACTAATCTAGGGTTCTAGAAGTTCTACTGAGACTGCCTCAAGTCGAAACAATTGTACCACGCCACCATCATGTTCACTCCCACAGCAAGTCTCAGCCAGCCAGCAACCTCGGCCTCAACAGGGATTCACCATACGCAGGAAGCGACCGCTCCAGCCTGGTTACCCCTACGGCCTCATCAGCGTCTAGGCACAGCACACTGCAGCTACGGTTCTTGTAAGCAGAGCATATCTCTCCCGTCTATGCAGCAGCCAGCCACTACGCAGCAACCGCCCCGACTCACTGGGGACCTCACCGCAGCACCGCGCACCGCACGCCATCCCGACTCACTGGGATCAGCGGACTACAGTCCCGACTCACTGGGACTAGCGGCATTCAGTTCCGACTCACTGGAACTTGCGGCACTTAGTTCCGACTCACTGGAACTACTCACTCCTGGCACTGGCAAGCTCCGCAACAGAGCACAGACAGCTGACTCATCATAATATCGACCTTCGGTCTTGGAGGGGAGTGATGTGGCGACTTCCACGTACAGCGCATCAACAAAAACATATGACAGCGCCATCTACCGAAGATACACTGAACTACGAAGTAATATAAAATACGAAGAAATTACCAATCCTGCATCGCGCAATAGAAGTTCTCGCGCCGATTAACATATATACAACATCCCAAACATTAACCGTAGGGCAGTGGCCCGCCAGGCATGATCACCTCGCCTGGTCGGAGGATCCTCCCTTTGTGTTGGAGGGACATGACACTCGTTCCTCCACAGTACTATTATTTGCATAATCGCCAAAGTTAAAGAGTTAAAAGTTTAATAGTTTGTTATACACAAGGTAGGGCAAAATTTTGTTCAACCGGCGACACCAGCGGCTTGAACAATGAATGTGCAATATTCAAGCAGAAAGGCGGGAGAAAACACAAATAAAAAATAACGTTCTAGAAACTGCACAGCAGTATTTCTCAAATAACAAAAACGTGTATTTTGATAACATTAAAAACAAACTTAGTTGATATACTAACAGTTACGGAATTCGATTTTCAAAGTTATTTCTTTACGTATAATATCGTTCTATTTCGGCAAAAATACGGGTACTTTCAGCGCTGTTAGGGCAAAAAGTAACTGATTATATAAAAGTTATAGAAAAATAATCGTAAGTGAAATATGAACATATTTGTTGGGAAAGGAAATAGGGCGTAGTATTTCATTTCATATACGTTCTGAAGGCATAAATTGGATATATAAGAGCTATATTCAGGATATATGCTCTATACAAGTCTTGGAATGAATGAGGAAATATATCATTTTCTGTAGGTACACGAGTAGAAATCTAGCGACAGAAAAAGCTGTAGTTATTGACATAGATTAAAAACACATCCATGGAATATGTATGGATAAATAATCAGTAAAAGGCATAAATTTACCAGAGTTATTTAATTAATAATCTGTAAAAATCATAGAAATAATTTTCAACTTATCTTTTTCTTGAAAAATAATCTAAAGTTAATTAAATGCTTACAACCTTTCATGCTAATAGCATAATCTGATAAGTTGTCTCTTGACTATGCAGTTGCAATTACAATTAGTAGGAAACTATACTATAAAATAAAGAAATAACTCTATCCTTAGTTTAATATTACGAAGTACTTTTACTAATGATAAGGTAATTAAAGTTCGTATTCTTCCGAGATAAAATCTAGTTTTGTTGCATCATTGTGCAGCTGTGCATTTTATCCCGCGTCTAAAAACTAAAAAATAAGTAATTTTTCTACTGTTTGTAAGTGAAACACACTAAGATTAAGTTAATTTTAATTTCAGCAAAGAGTAACGCCAATAAAATATATTTTTTCCCTTACCCATTGCATTCTCGAATTCTCATCCGAGTTTCATTACTATTCTAACTACGGTACAAAGGCTAACAGCTGGGCCGGTTAGAATAGTTACTAACACCTCTTCCTGGTATAAAGGCTATGGTACGAAAGCTGATCAACTGGGCCGGCCGACAAACCTATCCCAGTACCCACATTCTTATCCAGCTGGCATAGTGTAGGGCCAGGTAATCTACACAAGCCCCACGATTCAGCAAGCCCCACAGTTGTCCAAAAAACTTCATTAAATGTTAAATGTACTATAGGCCAGTGTGGTTGACTGATTGATCTGCAATCTTTCGTTTCTTTTTGTATATGTCGCAAGTATATTTTCAAAGTCGTGATATTACAATTTCACTAGTGATATTATAATAAAACGGTAGTTTTTTTTTGGCTAAGTGTGTAAGCCCCCCTCGGGCCGCTACCCCGTCGGGGTTTACGGCGGGGCGGTGTGTCGGAATCGAACCGTCTAAAACCACACGGTGTGCCACTCTGCGCCTGAGAAGGGAGAGATCCGGGAACTGCTGTTATTAAGACCTCCGGACCTAAAAAACCTAACCTAACTACTAGTTAACGGCGCTGTTTGGTAAAATAAAAAATTTTAATGAGGTCTTTGACAATTTACCGTTAATATATATATAATATAATATCACTAGTTAAATTGCAAAATCTAAACTTGCAACACATATACGTTTTACTCTGTACGATGTACTGTTATGGTGGTATTTAAGAAATAGATTTTTAGGGTCCTATATAGATTTAAAATGCTATATAGCTTTTGTTATTGCTTGCTCTAAAAACAGAACGAAAAAACACTAGAAAAAAAAAAACTGTGTTAACCATAATATTACTAGACTGGACCCATTTATGCCGCCTGTCAAAAAACTTCAGCAATACATTTCGTTCGAAAATATTGGGACCCTACGGGTTCAATGGCGGACATGTGCCGATTTATTATTAAAATCTATCTGTCGGACCCACATTCACTCACGGTTCAACAGACGTCATATTTGATACAGCATTCTAGATATTCCACGCGTTTGTAGTTATTTTCATAAGAATATATATTTTACTTTACTAACGGATTATTAATTTCAACACCAAGAAAGTTTTGGTACCCGAATGTAATTATTTGCATACGCAACTACTTGCATACTCTTAAGCAATCTCATGCATGCGTGTCAAAGTACCAATAGTATAATGCGAGCATCTTCATCATCTTGCATACTAATCTCGGTACCTTGAATTGTCAAATCGTAACTATAATTAACTGGAACCATCCAATTTCTTTCTCGAAGTGATCGCTATTGCTAAGTCATAAATTGTGGGTGCTATTGTCACGTTTTTTTCGTGCCGAGATCCCTTGCGCTTATGGAGGACGGAGATCGTTCTGCGACCTGCAGCGTCTGAGTCGTTTGCGGTACCGGGCCCGTTCCTGGGCCTGGTGGACCGGGATAGTTCTAAACCTCTCCAGGTCCTGCTCCGCCGTCTCCTTGGCAAGCATAATTTGCTCGCAGAAAGAGACGGCGGAGTTCCACGCGCTCTCGTTCCGCAATATGGCCGCAATCTAGGTGTTTTAAACAAGGTGAGACGGTTCTTCTCGCCCGGGCATCTGTGTCTTCTTTACAAGACCCAGGTTCGTCCGTGCGTAGAGTACTGTTCTCATCTTTGCGATGGTGCCGCACAGTACCTGTTTGACGCTCTCGACCGGTTGCAGCGACGAGCAATCCGCATTATAAACAGTCCCGAAGCCACCGAGTCTCTTGAGCCCCTGCAGTTGCGTAGAGATGTCGCCTCTATGGCAGTACTCTATTGCCTGTATCACGGAGAGTGTTCTGAAGAGCTCTTCCAACTGGTCCCCCCCTCCCCCTTCCTCTACAGAACAACACGTGCCGGCCTTGGAAGTCACCGCTTCAGAGTGGTAGACATTCGATCTCGTACTCATCGCTTCGGTTCCTCCTTTCTGTGCCGAGCGGTCAAAGCCTGGAACTCACTTCCAGCGCACGTGTTTCCCTCCCACTATGATCCCGGATCCTTTAAGCGGGGCGTAAAAAAGCATCTCACTAGGCGGCCATAGTGTGGGTCACCATGCTGCAATGTTCTTATTCACATTGAGGATGGTGACCACCACTCTAGGAATCTGCTCATGCTTTTCATCAGGCAGAGCAGAGTCACTTTGGCTCAGCCAAAATAAAAAAAAAAAAAAAAAAAAAAAAATCATGTTACCGAGCGAGAGAACCACAGCCCCGATGGCCGCCATGAAATCACGTCTCGCCTCCCCCAACGCTGGGCATTCTGACAGCGTGTGGAGTGCCGTTTCCACGGTCTGGCCATCGCAGTGATCGTACTCAGGCGTTGGCTCTTTGCGGATCAGACACAGGTGATCTCTCAGACAATAATCAGGCATACGTTGCCAACGGGTAAGTTTCTATTTTTTGGTGGCGGATTTCTTGAGTATTGTCTCAGGGGTACTGCAGAAGCACCTAGCTTGGAGTTTACACGACGCGTCTTTGACCTCAAAGATCGCTTAAAGTCAATCATACACACAAAATATCGAAAAGTTCCTTCTCATAGATTTATTTGTTACGATAGCACGTTTTTACGTATGACGAATGAGCGCACTTATTACGGTCTGCCATTGATTTAAGCTCCCACTCCGGAAGCGGAAAACTCAAATGCCGCTAGGTCATTCGATATTTTTGTGGATAGGCATTCGTTTGATTAGAAAAACACTAAAACTTATTACAAATTACAAAATACCGTGAATTTAAACCTATTTTCACGAGACCTTTTTATGATTTTTCCTTCATAATTTTTACGTGTACTGAATGTTTATTTTTCCTACGTACGTTGTTCATATTCTCATATGTCATGGTTACCCTACGTGGGTACGTATGATATTATGTTAACTTTGAGGAATTTATGTGACAGGCGTAGTAACGGGTGGTGTTATGAATTAATTATCGCGTTCAAGGGTCGCGGTTAATTAAACAGGTAACAGAAACCGTGACTCTGGTGAACCGCAGAATTATGTGTTCAATGAACATTATAGAGAACTAAATTACTCATTCCGCCATACGTTATAGTATTGTTTATGTCCGAAAATATCTAGTATATAAATGCAGATGTGCTGATTTTACCCCCCATTTTATTCAAAAAAGCATACAGAAGCATACGATTTAACAATTTTTGTATAAAGAAGAAGCGCAAAACGCTTAAATGATTTCTCTGAAGCAATATGAAAGTCAGGCAGTTAAAAATAAGACTGCCTCGCTGATCTAGAGGTTTGCGAAAGTGACTGCAGATCAAGAGGTCTCCAGTTCGATTCCTGGGTCGGTTAGGTTTTTCTTACAAAAAATTCTTAATAGCAGCCCGGAGTGTATACTCCGGGCTGCTATTAAGAATTTTTTATCAAGATGGCGGTATTTCCCCCCCGTGCCTCGGAGAGCACGTTAAGCCGTCGGTCCCGGTTGTCATGAACATCTATGGCAATCCTTATTGGAGAATCAGTGCTCTCAAATATACTGACAACTAGTTCAACCTTCGAATTCCAGGGGGTCCGTAGCTGCTACGTAAACCGGTGAGAAGGGGAGCCGGTCTAATTCCCAGGCGATTAAGTGTAAAGCGATGTCATATCACAAAAAAAAAAAAAAAAACCTTCGAATTCAATTCACCTTCAGGTTTGCGGAGGTCCGATGCCAGTCATGCATGCCAGAAAACTGATATTCAAGTAAAACCGGTTGAACTAGTAGCCAACCCCTTTTGCTTCCAAATCTTGGGAATAATAAAGGCTAGGAAGATGAGATGAATATGAAAGTCAGGAAGTCACCTCGGTGGTTTAGTGAAAGCGTATATGACTGTAAGCTAGATATGAGCATGATAAGCTAGATGGCGTTACGTGTCAGAATTTAAAAATAATTAATTATTTATGTGAGAAACATAAAATAAAAGCGTCTATAAAACAATAAATAGATAAAGTTAAGTATTAAACTCTGTGTTCTATTTGTAAAATAGTCAATACTGTTGTAGTTCAACTTATTCAGACCACTTAAAATACAAAACATTAAAAAATGCCATAAATCGCAGTAGAATAAAACAATCTCTTATGTACACCAATTAATACAGTTTATATTAGGATCAAATTAAATTACTGACCATGTACAAATGGCGCTAAAAAGCAATAATCTTTCAAACAATCTTTGGATGGAAAAATCGACTGTAGAAGACGAAATTATCGGCAGTTTTTGTGTAAAGAAACAATGTAAATAATTCGGATGATTGAGATATACGTAAATTTAATAATACCTATAAGTTTTAACATCCGTGTGCGATTTAGACATGGCCATGAAATTTTAAATCATTTATTTAGTGAATCTACAAACTGATAATTGTATATAACAGGTAATTGATTAAAAATACAAAGTTTCACAACCATTATTCCTCCTGAGGGTCTCATAAGAGTCGAATTAGGGAGCAAATTACGTAAAGGAACAGCTATTGCAGAGTGAAGGAAAACTTGACACAGATTTGTATAGGTTTAATTCACCTGGCTAGCATAGTATAGTAGACCCAAACTTCCTCTGAGCCGAGACCTATGTCCAGCAGTGCCACAATAGTGCCACAATCAGGAGCAAGAATCGCAGTAGGAATGCTTTTCGCTCCATATTCATGGGAGTGATGAAAGACGTAAATAAATAAATATTTCGGACATCTAAACACACAACGCCATCTAGTCCCAAGCTAAGCAGAGCTTGTGTTATGGGTACTAGACAACTGATACGAATACATATATACTTTTTTTGTAAATACATACATATTATAGACTAGCTGAACCCCGCGGTGTTACCCGCGGTTATTGTTGTACCGCGAGTAACGCCGCGGAACAAAGTTAGTCTGAAAAACGTAGCCTAGGTTACTCCCTGGATCATCAGCTACCTGCCAGTGAAAGTCCCGTCAAAATCCGTCCAGCCGTTCCAGAGATTACCCGGAACAAACAGACAGACAGACAGACAGACAGACAGACAGGCAAAAATTTTTTTAACAACATTTTTGGTATATGTACCGTGTATACATACATATGCATTTAGTAAAAAGTAGTTATTTTGATATTACAAACAGACACTCCAATTTTATTTATTTGTATAGATAGAACACACCCAAACTCCGAAACAAATATTTGTAGATCATACAAACATTTGGTCCGACCCGGGAATCGAACCCGAGACCTCGTGATCGGCAGTCGCTCACGCCAACCGCGAGACCAAAGAGGCAGTCAACTAAGATGATAAAGATAATATTATATATGCATATATATGTGTCATATTTAAAACTAAACATTGAACATTGAGTCCTCTCAGAAAAATTTGAATAAATTTTGACGATTCCACCTTTGACCGAAAACAAAGAGCTCATTCATCCATGCAGGGAGAGTATTTCTTGTCTTTGTGCATATTAGAAGATGTTTCTGAACTCACGTACGCATATTAAGGTATTTTATTTGTAACCCTGTTAAAATATTTATAAAGGTTATTTGTTAGGTTCTATAAGTGAATTATGTTATTACTACAAAAGTTATTTCAATATATTTAGTTTAAGTACAGGTGTACAACTGTAGAATCATCGACATAAAGAACTATACATTGGTATATAGGGATAAAACCTCGCCGCTACAAACCTAAGATTTACAACACTTTGTGTTAAATTGTTGTTCTGAGTCTGGGTGATCTATGTGACCGTTTTATGTGTATCTGCAAAATTCCTGCAACACAGAAATATTCCTAACTAGCTGAACCCCGCGGTGTTACCCGCGGTTATTGTTGTACCGCGAGTAACGCCGCGGGACAAAGTTAGTCTAAAAAAAGTAGCCTAAGTTACTCCCCGGATCATCAGCTACCTGCCAGTGAAAGTCCCGTCAAAATCCGTCCAGCCGTTCCAGAGATTACCCGGAACAAATAGACAGACAGACAGACAGACAGACCGACAGACAGACAGACAGACAGGCAAAAAATTTTTTAAATACGTTTTTGGCCTATGTACCGTGTATACACACATATGCATTTATTAAAAAACGGTTATTTTAATATTACAAACAGACACTCCAATTTTATTTATTTGTATAGATTTGTATAGATATTGAAGTTGTATTTAAAAACTCTCAAAAAAATCAAATGATACTAAAGACTAGTTTCATTTTCTTTATACGAGTTTTTTTAAAGACACAAGATGATCTATTCATTTAAACCTGCCTTATTGGTCTAGTGGATAGCTTAAGCGACTGCCGATCAAGAGTTCTCAGGTTCGGTTCCCAGGTCGGACTGCTGTTGGGTTTTTCTTACAAAAAATTCTTAATAGCAGCCTGGAGTATGGAAGATGGCGGTGCTTCCCACCCATGCCTCGGAAAGCACGTTAAGCCTTTGGTCCGGTTGTCATGAACATCTATGGCAATCGTTATTGGGAAGACAGTGCCTTCAAATATACTGACAACTAGTTTAATCATCGAATTCAGTTCAGCCTCAGGATTGCGGAGGTCCGATGCCAGTCGTTTCGTGTAAAAATTGATATTCAGGTAAAACCTGCTGACATAGTAGCCGACCCCAAACACCCCTTAACAGTCGACTGCTGAACATGGCTTCTCCTTAGCAAGGAGGTTAAAATCAAAATTTGTCTAAAATTTTGCGATAAATTGCACAATAGATAAAAGTGGAAGTAAGGTGACCTTCTTACAGATCACATCCTATTTCAAGGTAAGACTGATCTGAGTATACTCAGGTTGCATACTGCTGCTTGCTTACCTGAATATCTCACTTTTGAAAAGATCATGAGTTTCTTTGCCAGTATTCTTCTCATGAGGCTTGTATGACCGATGAATGAATCCATGCTAGATCGATTTATCGCTCCCGAAACTCCAACGTTTCCGAGATTCAATATATATACAAGAATTTCTCGTTTAAAGGTATTAGATAATGCTAAACCACCATAGCCATGAGCAGAGGAAAAATGCATTTTGAAAATTTTCAACTACATAAATCTGTGGCCTACTACTTCATTTAGAAGTAGTAGGCCACATACCTTTTTTTTTTTTTTTTTTTTTATATTTGACCCTGCCATAATGACTCTACTCTGCCTGATGGAAAGCATAAGCAGAATCCAAGAGTGATGGTCACCATACTGCGAACGCAGACAATGCAACAATGCAGCATGGTGACCCACACCATGGCGGGCTAGTGATGCTTTCGCATCATTGGGCCTCCGGTCTCGCACTCACCAACGAAACACGACAGCATGATCGCTGTCATTTTACGTTGATTTTCTGTGCGAGGGTAGTACCACCCCGGTCGAGCCGGCCCGTTCGTGCTGAAATCAGCGTGGCTCTACTACCTTCTACCTATTCAAAAGTTCAATAACATGTTAACAAAAGCTATTTAATCTTCTTCTTCAACTTTTATATGTGTCCCTTGAGCCAAATTAGTACTAATTTATTCTAACAACTACCTTAGCAAGAAAGATAATATAAACACATAGCTAAATTATCTATCATGGGACTAAGTAACTACATACCAAGAAGTGGGCGGCCATTGTAAACAAAATTAGCAAAAACAGCAGCCGTCGTTTACCAAACTAATTAAACAAACAGGATAATAAATGTTCAAGAAAATTAATGCAAATGAGAACAAACTACGAACAAGGAAAACTTAATACTAATCAACTGCTAACTCTCATAAGTTCATATTCTTAGAAAACACGACGCGAAATTAGTTTTACTAAAATTGAATTTAAATATGAACAGTTTGTGACTAATTAAACACGATACTCTTCTTGTTTTTACTAGTATACCACTTTGTGGCAATACTGATCTTGAATCTTGAATCTTGAACTCGCGGGTTTGGTTTCCGCAACTTCCGCACTAGATGATTTAGTTGCGCCTATTTTGCGTAGTGGGTGGGCACTAGTGATGCCAACCCAATTCCTCCAGGAAGTCTAGCAGACCCCTTGCGTTGCCGACGACTTCCTGAAGTGACCTCGGCGATCCGAGGTGTCTCGCCCGGTATTTCGCCACCTCAGGACATGTCAAGATGACATGGGCGGCCGTTTCATCGGCAATACTGATACTGACATGTTAAGATAGCGCAGGTAATCATGCTTGATACAAGTGTTACTGATGGTAATCAAGTATTCTTTTATGTTTAGTTCGAGAAAAGATTAGAGATACGTTACTTATAGTAATTAACAAACAAACATAATGATTAAATACTAGCTTTTGCCCACGGCTCCGCCCGCGTGTATCTCAGTTATCGTGGTACAAAACGGTCTGTGTCCTTCCTCAAGAATCAAAGTATCTTCATGTCAAATTTCATTAAAATCAGTGTAACGGTTTAATCGTGAAAACTTGACAAACGTACAGACAGAGTTACTTTCAAATTCATAATATTAGTATAGATTATATATTATAACATTAAATGACCGTGTAGTAAAAAAACATGTTTTTATGTGGATGACGTTTTCAAAGCCAACACCTAAATGGATAAAATATTAAATTATTTAAGGTGCAACGAATTAAAAAATATATACAAACTGAAATTTTCAAAATTAGTACTGTAGCTCAATATTTCCCTTTTGTGAAGAAATATGGACTAGGTTTTCGTAGGTCGTTCATAATCATCATCAGCCTATCGCAGTCCACTGTTAGACATAGGCCTCACCAATTTCCCGCCACTTAGTTCGATCCTTGGCTTCTCGCATCCAGCTGCTGCCAGCTGTCTTGCACAAATCATCACTACACCTGGCCTGCGTACGTCCTACACTATGTTCACCCCGTTTACCCCAACGGTTATCGGTTCTACGGCAAATATGGCCACCCCCAGGTCGTTCAGTATTTAAAAATTGTGTAGTTTAGGTTTCCAATTTATCTAATGCACGCTTTGCGAAGAGATGCGCTTACTGATGAGAAATTTAACTCAACAAACTCGCCCTTTTACAAAAACGAAGTTGCAAGTTACATAAAAATGAACAAAAACAAACCCAGAGAAACCTGAAACCGACAGAAAAAACATTTTAATCAAAGATATAAGTTATAAAAATATTAAAGAGAATACGCAAAGCCCAAATCAATATATCAGAACACCCGCTGCGCTCTGAATACCTCCACTGGCCCATAAATAAACAGGGCTCAAGATTACTTCTTAATACAAGCATTTCTTACATTACAAAAACAAGCCACACCCACTTCTTTATACAGGGTGGATTAATATTTGATTAATACTTGATCTTCCTCTCTTATATCCTGAAACCCCCTAAACCTCCCCCTAAATTTCTACAAACTCGCTGTTTCCAACGCATGGATGTTCAGAAATTACATGCAGATGCTGCCAAGATTGATTGGGTGGATATGGCTGCTGCTACTGATATGGACAACAAAGTCCGTTTATTTAATGAAACCATTATCGGATTGTACAACAACCACGCTCCTATTAGGAGGGTAAAGGTAAAGCGCCACCCAGCACCTTGGATGTCGCAGGAGGTCCGAACTGCCATGAGACGAAGGGACCAATACTTTCTTCGCTTCAAGAAAGACCGCTGCGAAGATAAATGGAATCTTTATAAGGCCGCAAGGAATCGATGCAATCAGGTGATACGCAACGCTAAACGCCGACATATACTTCAAAACATTGAGTCTTCTTCTTCTTCGTCCAGCGTCTGGAAGTTCCTTGGTACTCTGGGAATAGGTAAACGTCAACATCCGGTTTTTAATAAAGAAATAGGTTTGAATGACATCAACCGTCATTTCTCATCCACAGTTATGCTGGATCTTCAAACTAAGCGTCTAACATTACGTTACATATCTGGTCTTACCAGTCCCATTACTGACTCATTTGCATTTTCTCCAGTGTCTCCTGAGGATATCAAGAAGACTATTATTTCTATCCGTTCCAATGCTATGGGATATGATGGCATCAGCCGCCGCATGATTGTCACCATCCTAGACTGTATTCTCCCAGTAATTACTCACATTATTAATTTCTCCCTCGACTCCGGTACTTTCCCATCTTCGTGGCGCAAGGCTTATGTCATCCCTCTTCCAAAAAATAGTAACCCTTCGCTTCCTGAACACTTTCGACCCATTTCCATTCTTCCATTCCTATCCAAAGTACTCGAGGCCTGTGTATATAAACAACTTTCGCAGTTTGTATACAGAAACCAACTTTTAAGTCCTCTACAATCAGGCTTCAGGCCCGGTCACAGCACCGTTACCGCTCTCCTTAAAGTGGTTGGCGATATAAGGAAGGGCATGGAAGACACCAAAGTCACAGTGTTAGTTTTAGTCGACTTTTCTAATGCTTTTAACAACGTCAATCACGAAATCCTCTTATCTATCCTCTCATATCTCATGATTTCTTCTGAGACACTGGAATGGTTCTCCACTTATCTTCAGGGGCGACAGCAGTGTGTTCGTGTTGATGACTTGTCATCAAGTTGGTGCGACCTCAACGCTGGCGTCCCTCAAGGCGGAATTTTATCTCCTCTCTTATTTTCAATATTTATTAACCTCATAACTCAACATCTTCAGTGTGCGTATCACCTGTATGCTGATGATCTGCAGCTGTATTCACAGGCAGGGTTGGAAGATGTTGCGAAAGCTATTGATGATGTCAACAGGGATCTGGCGCTTATAAAATCCTGGTCAATGAGGTTTGGTCTTTCTATTAATCCATCCAAATGCCTGGCAATCATTGTTGGTAGTAAACGCATAATAAGTAGATTGGATACCACCTCTATCCCATCAATTTATTTCAACGGTGTAGTTATACCATTCAGCCCTGCAGTGAAAGACTTGGGCTTACTTATCGACTCTACCCTAGATTGGCGAGCTCAAGTTACTAGCGTGAGCCAAAAAGTAACTGGGAACCTGCGAACACTCTATCGTCTCAAAAACTTCCTACCTCCTAAAACTAAAATCACACTCATGCAGTCCTTAATCATTCCTATAATCGACTATGGTGATGTGTGTTACTTCGATCTGAATGCAGACCTCCTTAACAAGCTTGACCGTCTTCTTAATAACTGCATTCGATATATCTTCAATCTTCGGAAGTATGACCATGTATCTGCTTTTCGTTCTCAGTTAAAATGGTTACCTATTCGCCTACGGCGCAATCAGAGAGCACTTACCACACTATTTTCATTTCTCAACTCGCCTTCCTTACCTACCTACCTTACTCCGTATCTCCGATACCTGTGCTCTAACCACGATAGAAATCTTCGCTCAGGTAATAATCTGCTTCTCTCATGTCCCTCTCATAACTCTGACTTCGTGAACTGTTCGTTCTTTGTTCAAGCAATACTTCTCTGGAATGCGCTCCCGCTCGAAATCAGGATGTCCACTAACCGCTTTACATTTAAAAGGAAGGTACATGATCTCCTTCTCAGTGAACTGGCAGAACCATCTAATCAATAGCATAATTTACGATTCCATTATTCATAGTGTATTTTAATATTTGTGTAAATGTCAATCTGTATGTGTATATATGTATGTATGTAAGTTTGTGTATGTATATATGTTATTAATAATTGGTGTATGTATAATAGTAGTAATATTTTTGAGTAAGTTATAAACTTTGTACATTTTAACTGACTTCATAAGAAGGTAACCTCTATGCACCTTCCTTATAAGATTTCTACACCACCCGAAGGTTGACTGGAAGAGAATGCCTTGGGCATTAAGTCCGCCAATGTACATATTTAGTGCATAAAGTTAATAAATAAATAAATAAATAAATAAATAATATTGGATTTAATGAAAACCTTTAGAGAGACATAAATCACAGGGCCATTGATGGCGGGCCTTATTAGGCGGGGATAAAGACTGTCACGGCTTGGCAGCTATTCAACGTAAACATTATAACTAATAGATTTATTTAATATGTTACTCGCACACATGGGGTTAGGGCGTGAGACGCGTCCTTGACAATCTTCATGTATTCATAATTTGTTACTTTATTGGTAAAAAATATTGAGTAAATTAAGGTCTCAAAAAAAATTATTTGATAGTGGTGGGTCTTAAATTGCCTTAAAACTGTTACTGCCTATATAAGAAACGTGGCTTCTATTAAAGATAGCGGCCAAATTGTTTGTTTTGTTAAGGACGTACTATACAATTAATGATCGAATTTGCTTTCGCTTGCCTTGGCACCTCAAGTACCTTTCAATCGGGGCTTAAGATCTTGAAGTAATTTTTTCTACATCTTATTTAACAATACAGAGAAAATATTCTACACTGTGGATACGACTGTCAAAATCAATGATAAGATTAAAAAGCAATGGTTTAAATCGACGGTAATGTCTATGTTGACAAGTTAAAAATGATGTGGCTCTCTTTGTCATGTTACGCCACATCATACATGAACAGCCTTTAATCTACTACTGGACATAGGCTATTGTAGAAAGCGTCTAATAAATATATTTAGTACTAGCTGAACCCCGCGGTGTTACCCGCGGTTATTGTTATATCGCGAGTAACGCCGCGGGACAAAGTTAGCCAAAAAAAGAAGCCTAAGTTACTCCCCGGATCATCAGCTACCTGCCAGTGAAAGTCCCGTCAAAATCCGTCCAGCCGTTCCAGAGATTACCCGGAACAAACAGACAGGCAGACAGACAGACAGACCGACAGACAGACAGACAGACAAAAAAATTTTTAACTACATTTTTGGCATATGTACCGTGTATACATACATATGCATTTAGTAAAAAGCGGTTATTTTAATATTACAAACAGACACTCCAATTTTATTCATTTGTATAGATTTGTATAGATCGTGAAAATAAACCAAGAATATATAAGGCATATAAAATTTAATCCTTTTGTTCTATCTCTCAGAAATCCTCTTATAAAGATTTTCAAACCACGATACTTGGAAAATATTTACTTTTAAGTCCTTAATCGCGATCAACAGAGAAAATCTTCTTAAAGTGGGTATTCTATTCTGTCCATTTCTTCACGGTAAAAGAAATCAACGTGACACAGCTCTTAAAAGAGAGCAACATGTATATACATTTCATTTTTTCATCGATATGCTGTCAAAACTAGGAAATAATAGAATGAAAATATATTTCAAGAGATGTTTTTCAAAACATATAATAGTAGATACAACTAAAGTTGACTAAAATTCTATTATATCCTACTTAATACTATAAATGCCAAAGTTTGTATGGATGTTTGTTACCCTAACACAAAAGTTTACTGAACTGGATTTCAATTAAAATTTACAGTTTAGTAATAATATAGGTAAATCATGATAATTGTAGAAACCTTAAGTTTTGTGTACCAGTGTTTTATGGTATAATTAATTGGTAATGCTAATAAAGTTTGACGTATCATATGATGGTACAGGATTACCGCCTCTCATAGACACTCACAACTCTAATTGTTCATTAATCTATTGTTCATTAGATCTATCATTCATTTGTGACTGCCTCGTTGGTCTCGCGGTTGACGTGTGCGACTGCTGATCATGAGGTCTCGGGTTCGATTCCCGGGTCGGACCAAATGTTTGTATGATCTACAAATATTTGTTTCGGAGTTTGGGTGTTTTCTATGTAAAATATGTATGTATGGGACTAGATGTCGTTGTGTGTTAGATGTCCGAAATATTTATTTATTTACTTATTTAATATATTGTTCATTTAAGTTCCACCTCACAGAATCAGGAGGACAGTGATTTGATAACCACTGGTGGTATAAAGGTGGTACAACATCTCGTAGTTTCCTTTACTATAATAGTTGGAAGATAGAAACTACAAAGCTTACATTAAAAGCTTTGTAAATATCCAAATGTACACAAAAGAAGGCATATCTGTTACGTCACTTAGCAGTTAGCTCAAAACAAATACAGGCGCTGTAGGTGAGTATACAAATATTTCCACGACACTTAACGCGGCTGCACCATGTTGGCATTTACTGTGTAAAGGGTAGCTTTTCGTGTAATACCGACATTGATATTATTTGCATGTTTTAATCGACTTTCAAAGGGTTGCTTTTATATATGTATGTTTTTTTTGAGAACCCTGCCATTTAGGAAAAAAAAGCACTCCGGGTGGAAAATTAAGGCGGTTAACAAGCTATTGTTGACCTCGGTCCTGGATCCTATATACTATATCCCAGGTACTATACCGAGGATTTAATTCTCATCCAATGATGTGCACAAGAAGTATATAAAATTATTATGGATCTGAATAATAGCAACTCTGTGGGGTATGACAACATATCTACTTTGGCACTAAAAAAAAGTGCCGTATTTATTACTCCTATCCTAACGCACCTAATTAACCTATCTTTCGAACAAGGATCATTTCCAGAAATGTTAAAAAAGTCAGTCATAAAACCTATCTACAAGAAAGATGACAAGCTAAACATGTCGAATTATAGACCGATCACACTTATTCCAATTCTCTCAAAAATTTTTGAAAAAGCTTTGCACTTACGCCTAACATCATTTTTAAATAAATTTAATATAATAAAGCCTGAGCAAAATGGTTTTCAACGAGGAAAATCAACCACACTGGCAGCTTTTACCTTGATTCATAACGTTATCTCAAGTATTGATAAGAAATTAACAACGCTAGTGATATTCTTCGATATGTCCAAAGCCTTTGACTTTGTATCGCACGAATTACTATTGCAGAAATTGGAACAGTATGGAATCAGGGGACCAGCTCTATCGTGGCTCGAATCATACTTATCCAAACGTTTACAAAGAGTGGACATACAACATATAGGACAGCACTCAACCTTATCTACCTGTAGCTCACCATTTAAGATAAATAGCTTTGGGGTCCCACAAGGCAGTGTGCTCGGGCCTTTGCTATTCCTTTTGTATATCAATGATCTTCCTGACATCGTAAATCACAAAACAGTTTTATTTGCTGATGACATATCTATAATCTTGACATGTAATAATTTGACTAACCTTAGTGATAAAGTAAATGAGACGATCCATATGGTTACAAAATGGTTAGAACTTAATAATTTGAATGTAAATTTAAGTAAAACTAGTTACATACGATTCCAAAGCATACGGTCTCCAAATATGACCCTACAAAATATAACAACAATTAAAGAAAAGGAACACGTAAATTTTCTGGGTATAACACTGGACAAGCATGTCAACTGGAAAGCACATATTGATGCTGCATGTAGCAGAATTAATAGATTTGTTTATGTTTTGAGTAATCTTAGGAATACTTCTTCACAAACGACTACAGTATTAGCGTATCATGGCTACGTAAGTTCCGTAATAAGATATGGTTTGATACTTTGGGGCAATTCCTCGGAGGCAAACAGATGTTTTATAGCACAGAAACGATGTGTCAGAGCTATAGTTGGAATTGCACCAGATGAAACGTGCAGACCGCATTTTAAAAATTTAGGCATACTAACTTTCTATTGTATGTACATTTTCGAGATATCAATATTTGTAAAAACACACTCAAACCTGTTCACCAAAGCAAAAGATAAATATCCAAGAAATACTAGATACCCAAATAGGTTGGTTTTAGAATGTACTCCAAAAACAACTTTATATCAAAGTAATTGTTACTCTATGTGCATAAAAGTGTACAATAGAATTCCTGATTGCCTCAAAGAATTGCCAATGTGTCGATTTAAGAACCATCTCAAGAGATGGCTCCTAGAGAAGTCATATTATTCACTTAAAGAATTTATGAATTAAAAATGAAAATAAAGCTTAAATTGTATAATATTTGATTGACTTACTAATATTTTATTTTGAATATTTCGCATTGTACTAGCATTAGGTGACATTTTTATTTGTTGACATTTTTTTTTTCTCATTAATTAATCTTTATTACCACGAAATGTTATATTAATAGATGATATAGTTTGTCTTTACTCTATAGTTTCAAATAAAATCCATTTTCACATGCCACCAGTGGCTAAATAGAAGGTCTCTAATGTTGACATTGTAAAAACACCGTAAATGTACTCTATTTATGTGAAATAAATCATTTCATTTCATTTCATTTCATTTCATTTCATTTCATTTCATTTCATTTCATTTCAATCATTTGTTCTGTGTCTTATAGTGATTTCTTTGTGATTTGTATACATTTAAAAAAATGTATTAATATGTTTATCAGTAACTACGTACTATTATCATCCAATAAAAATTTTCATCTGGTTTACAGTTTAACATATTTATATTTTTATTTTATTAATGTTATAGGGGGCAAACGAGCAGACGTAACACCTAATGGTAAGCGATTACCGCCGCCCATGGACACCCGCAACACCAGAGGCGTCACAAGTGCGTTGCCGACCTTTGGCGGATGGGGAAAGGGATGTAGGGAGGATTTGGGATATGGAACTCCGGTATCCTAACTCACTCACTCGGTGAAACACAGCTATTTGACACTGGTTTTCTGTGAGGCCGTGGTATCACTCCAGTCGAGCCGGCCCGTTCACGCTGAAGCGTAGTTCTCCCACGGGTATATATAGATATAACTCCCATTCAACAATTAATGTACCTTTGCAATATATTTTAAAATAATTATCAAAAACTAGCTGTGCCACCTACGACAAACATTTTAAAACCAAAATCAGCTAAATTGGCCTAGCCGTTTTCGAGTTTTAGCGAGACAAAAGAACAGCAATTGATTTTTGTAATATAAGATATTGCATAGGTACGGAAACCAGAATAAAAACTTTATGTTCAAAAATTATAATTTTTGAATATAAATCTTTTTTACTCAACTTTGTTGTTCACAAAGTTCAGTTTAACTAGAGCAATCAGCTGAGTGCAACCATCGTGAAAACGAGCAAATATAGATAAGACTGCTTACATATGAAACGTATACGTGTTTCTATGGTATCTGAATAAAACACAACATTACTAGCTGAATATGGAACGGAAAAACCATTTGAACGAGAACTCAGTCTATATCCTGTCTATCCATATTATTTTTGTTAATAAATATTAAATAAGTTAATTAAATTTTACATTCAAAAGATTAGTTTTCATTATATGTTTTTACAAATACATAATGTTAAACAAAGGGAAATAAATAAAGTTTCTTCTACAATAGTCTGTCATTTATATTGGACACATAAGATGACCGATTGTACATTAGATGAAAACTAGAATAATATCCTTATACCTTATTCTGTTTAAAGGTCCAGTTTTTTAACATTGAGGATTACACTCTACTTGCATCTACTATTTCCATAGCAAAAGTGATTTCTGCAGGTCTGTACAATACTCAGCACACAAAACAACATAAGAAAAATTCGGACATCTAACACACAACGCCATCTAGTCCCAAGCTAAGCACAGCTTGTGTTATGGGTACTAGACAACTGATACCAATACATATAATTTTTTTTGTAAATATATAAATATTATGCATAGAAAACACCCAAACTCCGAAATAGATGTTCGTAGATTATACAAACATTTCGTCCGACCCGGGAATCGAAACCGAGACCTCATGATCAGCAGTTGCAAACGGCTAAAGAAAGAAAGAAAAACATAATAAAAAATGACTTGGTACGGACGTTTGATGGATATTCTCTCATTGTCGGAGTTTTTCCTGTTCTTCCTCTCTCCAGCTAAATAGTTAAGACTTTTTTGGGAGGACTCAATCAGTTTGGCCCTCTCGTTAAAATTACCTTTTTCTATTATAGCATAGAAGTTGTTAAATAAAATTGCCGATAACAGATTTAATTTTTTGTCAAAAAGAATCAAAGTTAACGTTGTCCAATTTAAATATCATGTTGTTAACATCATAAATAAAATAGTTTCTACGTGATGTCTCTGAAAATGACACGATCCAACATTTCTAACATTCAAAGTTTTCTTTTATCGTTCTTCAATGCGCTACTCTGATTTCTCAAATATTATTTCCATTAGAAACGAATGCCAAATGCCAGATGTTTGTCAGCTGCTGTCCTAGAAGAAATTTTATCTTATTATTTATGTTTTGCCTCTTAACAATGTTCAGAATTTAAAAATGTCAAGTTCATTACACAGCTCTTAAAAGAGAGCAACATGTATATTATGTATATATATTTATTTTTTCATCGATATCGCTGTTAAAACTAGGAAATATGCCACCGATGGCACACAGTTTTTGATATATTATCCAATTCAAAGACTGTTTCTACATAAAGATTTCGTGTTAGTTTTGATTATTATTTCTTATCAATACAATCACAATATACGACAGCGAAAACAGAATTAGCTAGATTATATCAAATTAAGTTCAGTAAATTATCTTTTTACCCGACTGCGAAAGAAGGAGGGTTATGGTTTTCGAGTGTATGTATGTATGTACGTATATATCTTTGGCACGCCCTAGAGCCTAAGGGGCTTCTCGTATTTTTATGTGAGTGGTGTCAATAAATTCATCTTAGTCGTGAGAGTAACTCTGGGTACATAAAAAAACTATTCTTTTCAGTTCTTTCTATCTTTTCAGTTCTTCAATGAATTTAATAAAGATGGCAGATATTGACGCAGACGGTTTTGTTTAATGATTTGTTGCTTGTTATTCGTTTAACTTTAGTATAATTGCTTAGTGGTCTAATCTAACTGTACAGCTTAAGGCATCAGTTCTGACGAGTTTCGTCTATCGCTATATGCATTACTGCTCAATATGAATATTATACTAATCTTAATTACTACCAATTAGACTATATCAAAGCAACATTTTTATTGATTAAAATCAAAACATTTCATCTATTTCTACTCAGAAATTACAGACCCTATTTACTCTGATCCAACTTTTGCAATACAAACACGATATTTGTCTCCACAAATATATGTTTGATTGAACAAGTAAGTTTGCTAATCGAGGTTCTTTACACAATGCTCCTTAGATATAAGTTTGTCTCGTGTATTTGCTTAACCCACATATGAAACTAGAACTCGAGAGGCAATTGAATTGATCTTGACGATAGTTTTATCTTCAGCGGTGTATTTATTGATACATATTATATATCTGTAACTTATAACTTTGTGTAGATATTTAGAGATTCAAAAATAGATTTTCTTGTTTCGTGTTTCAAGAATCAAAACCTAAATCTTACGTTGTAGTTTTAAATATTTTCGAATGCCTGGATGAGCCAGAAACTTAGCGGTCACCTTACTGCGTGTGTGTTATGGATGCGTTCCCCGCAATGGCATGGTTGCCCCAATGGGACAACCCCAGAACGATACTTGTGTGACCCAATATTTTTTTTGTTCTAAATCTATGTGTTCTTTGCGTCCGGTTTATTCCGATTCATTAATATTTAAAAGTAAACTAAATAATTCCTTAACTATACTAAATATTAAGCCTAGTCACGGTAGTATTTTTATTTTTATTTAAACTTCATGCACACATGTACATCGGCGGGCTTAATGCCCAAGGCATTCTCTACCAGCCAACCTTTGGGTGATGTAGAAATATTGTAAGGTAGGTGCACTGTGGTGGAAGTCAGAGGTAATAATTTTGTCAATAAGTGTATAGAACTGACATAAACTTACATAATACTACTACACATATAAAAAAACAAATATTGATATATATATATAATAATTTTACACACTAATACATAAACTTTAGATTCGTACACTGTGGTTACTATATTGTATTTTAGTTATTTATTTCCTGCCATTGCGTCAAGAAATAGTTCTTGACATTCTTTTTGAATGAAAAACGACTAGTTGACATCCTGATTTCGGGTGGAAGCGTATTCCATAGCAGTACTGCTTGCACGAAGAACGAAGAGTTCACGAAGTCAGAATTGTGAGAGGGGCACAAGAGAAGCAAATTGTTTGATGAGCGAAGATTTCTGTCGTGGTTCGAGGACAAGAAACGAAGGTAGGGTTCAAGATACGTAGGTGAGGATGGGGAGTTGAGGAACGAAAAGAGATAGGTCAGCGCTCGCTGACTGCGGCGCTGGCGAATAGGTAACCATTGTAATTGAGAACGTAAAGTAGACACATGGTCATACTTGCGGAGATTGAATATGAATCGAATGCAGTTATTAAGAAGGCGGTCAAGTTTATTAAGGAGGTCTGCATTCAGATCGTAATAACACACATCACCATAGTCGATTAAAGGGATAATTAAGGACTGTATGAGAGAGAGTTTCGTTTTAGTAGGCAAGAAATTTTTAAGACGGTATAGTGTTCGCAGATTACCTGTCACTTTCTGGCTCACATGAGTAACCTGAGCCCGCCAATCCAGAGTCGAGTCGATGAGTAGGCCAAGATCCTTGACTACCTGGCTCCAGGGAATAACTAAGCCGTTAAAGATGACTGGCGAGATTGACGTAGTATCTAAACGATTTATCATATGCTTGCTGCCCACCAAAATTGCTTGGCATTTAGAAGGGTTGACTGACAGCCCGAATCTCATCGACCAAGATTTTATAACTTCTAGATCTCTGTTGATGTTGTCGATGGCTTGCGAAATATCCTCCACCCTTGCCTGTGAGTACAGCTGCAGATCATCGGCATACAGGTGATACGAACATCGAAGTTGATCAGTAATGAGGTTGATAAAGATAGAGAATAGAAGAGGAGATAAAATTCCGCCTTGAGGGACGCCAGTATGGAGGTCGCACCAATTTGATGACGAGTCTTGAATACGAACACATTGCTGACGCCCCTGAAGATAGGTAGAGAACCATTCCAGTGCTTCGGAGGACACCCCAAGATACCCAAGGATCGATAGAAGGATTTCGTGACTGACGGTATTGAAGGCATTAGAAAAGTCCACCAAGACCAGAACAGTAACTTTGGTGTCTTCCATGCCCTTCCTAATATCGCCAGTCACTTTGAGGAGAGCGGTAACAGTACTATGGCCGGGCCTGAAGCCGGACTGCAGAGGACTAAGCAACTTATGTTGGAATACAAATTCAGAAAGCTGCTTATATACACAGGCCTCAAGCACCTTAGAAAGGAAGGGGAGGATTGAAATAGGTCTAAAATGTTCTGGTAGTGAAGGACTATTTTTTTTAGGAAGAGGTATGATAAAAGCCTTGCGCCAAAGAGATGGGAAAGTTCTGGAGTCTAGAGAGAAGTTAATTAAGTGAGTTATTGCTGAGAGCGTAGCATCCAAGATGGTAATGATCATGCGACGGCTAATGCCATCACATCCCAAAGCATTAGAGCGGATAGATAATATGATCCTTTTGATATCCCCAGAAGGCACTGGAGAAAAATCGAATGAGTCGATATTGGAGCTGGAAAGACCAGATAGGTAATTCAACGTTTGACACTTTGTTTGAAGATCCAGCTTAGTTGTGGATGCGAAATGACTATTGATATCGTTCAAATCAATAGTGTTTTTAAAGTCTGGATTTCGCTTATTGCCAATACCTAAAGTACCAAGAAACTTCCAAATGCTGGAAGAAGAAGATGACTCTATGTTCTGTAGAATATGCCGGCGTTTAGCGTTTCGTATCACCTGGTTACAACGATTCCTTGCAGTTTTATAGTGATTCCACCTGTGCTCACACCGATCTCTCCTGAATTTGAGGAAGGACTGGTCCCTTCGCCTCATTGCAGTACGAACCTCATCCGTCAACCATGGCGCCGGGGCACGTTTCATTTTTATTGACTTTAGGGGGGCGTGTACATCATATAATTTCAGAATGTTATCGTTAAAAATATTGACTTTTGTGTCAATGTTTGTAGCTGCTGCCATGCTCGACCAGTCCATGCTCGCAGCGTCTGCGTATAATTTTTCCAAATCTATGTTCCTGAAATTGCGTATCTTTATAGATCTTGGAGTTGATTTAGGGGGTTTCAAGATATAGGATAGGAAGATTAGATCGTGGTGGGAAAAACCGGGGGCAGGAAGTTGGCCATGGGAGAAGACACGGTTTGGGGAAGAGGTGAGCAGTAGGTCAAGCCAGGTGTCTTGGTGTTGGATATTGTGATGAGTGGCTTGAAGTGGAAGGACATGGAGACTGGTTGATTGGGTGATTTGAAGGAGATTTTGTGTGCGGTAGGAGTTTAAGGCTAGAAGGTCTGTGTTGAAATCTCCCATGATAATGTGATGTGAGTGTTCCGACCCTAAAGATTCCAGAACTGTTTCCAGACTGGAGAAGTAGTTGACAGCAGGGGGGCAATAGACTACTCCAAGAACAACTTTAACTCCCCTGACACAAACCTCTAGGAATTTTTATAATATTCCCACAACAATTCTACTGGAAAAGATAGTTTCTTTTCTGTAAAAAAATATTTAACGATGTATTCAAAGATAAAGTATAAACAAAAATATCGCTGGAAGAAAATATTTGTCTACAGATTGCGAAACAAGAAGCCGCACAACACTTAGAAAACAATAACCTGGCACCTGCGAAAAATATAACAAAATATTTTTAAAGGTGTCTTCAAAGATAAAGACTTGCGAAAGACATTGACCTCAGTAGCTTTTTTGTTCTTTATATTCTTTGATTTAAGTAACGCCTAGAATTGTTTCACATGGCTTTGTCACTGATTTAGTGTAACTGATTATAATATATATTTGATACAAATGTATTATGATATATATGTATGTACCTATGTACTAAGTAGTAGAGCTACTATATACGGGCTCTTTCTGGGAACTCCACGTCAAAGTATGTGTTTTAAGTTAGCTTAAATAATGAGGACTACCTCATTAATTTCGATGACAACGACCTCAAATATCATTTCATCATCATCATCAGCTTATCGCAGTCCCCTGCTGGACATACCCCTCCAATTTAAGTATATCATTTATGGGTCATTTATTTATGAGCCCCGATTGGCTCACTAAATCAAATTTAGTTCTAAGTATTCAGCTGCACGTGGGGTTTTACAGTTGGCCTCCTGTGTTACATATATAGGTATATTATGTAATTAGGTCATGTCCCTCCAATGCAGAAGGAGGATCCTCCGCGCAGGCGAGGTGATTATGCCTGGCGGCCCGTCGCCCAATAGTTGATGTTTTAAAGTTGTATATATGTTTGTCGATGCGAGAACTTCTATATCACGATACAGGATTAGTAGTTCATTACTCCGTAGTTCAGGGTCTGCGATAGATGGCGCTGTAATATGTTTTTGCTGCACCGTATGTGGTAGTAGCCACGTGTAAACATGTAATTTAGGATAATAACTTCACTCTTTTTTTTATTATGTTTTAGCTGCCAAAATGACTTTGCTCTGCCTGAAGGAAAGCATGAGCAGAATCCAAGAATGGTGGTCACTATCCTCAATGCAAATATTTACAATGCAGCATGGTGACCAACACTATGGCGGCCTAGTGAGATGCTTTTTCACGCTCCGCTTAAAAGACCCGGGTTCATAGTGGGAGGAAAACACGTACACAGGCAGTGAGTTCCAGGTTTTGACCGCTCGGCACAGGAAGGAAGAACTGAAGCGGTGAGTACGAGTGGGTATGTCAATTTACTTCTAAAATTATATAATCTCAATCATTGATTGAAGAAGTTAACGACGGTACATTAATTGGTAAAACCTCAAATTCTTGACACACCCGAATATATGTAATAAATTGGTAATCATTATCTTAAGTGACAATTAGTATATTTTTCATGGAAAATACTATACTATAACTTGTAAGATACTCTGGTATTTTTTTATACGCATGTTAAGTAAATAGAAACTAAACGATGAAACAATTAGGCTAAAGAGTTGGTCACTAAGCGCTAACTAAACGCTTTCTTGATTAGTTTTAGACTTGAACGTCAAAGCACTTAATTCTAAAGAACAACTTTTACATTACTAAAACAATTCGCTCTTAGAATTAGAGACTTAGATAAGATTCATTGTACGAGACAAATGTTTATTAGTAAGGGTATTGTATTACTTATTATTACTGTATCATAGGCCTTGGAACAAAGAGATTACGCTCATAGCTTGTTCTACATACATGAAAACGTCATAGGTAATAAAGATATCTTTATTCATTTCTTAAACATTTTATTATCTAACTAGCCGACCCACGCAACCTCGTTTGCGTCTCCTATTGCCCGTAGCGTGATAATTTTCCCCCGTTTTTGTCACATTCTTCATTGTTGCTCTGCTCCTGTAGGTCTTAGCGTGATGATATATAGCCTATAGCCTTCCTCGATAAATGGGCTATTTAACACTGAAATAATTTTTCAAATCGGACCAGCGGTTCCTGAGATTAGCGTGTTCAAACAAACAAACTCTTCAGCTTTATATATTAGTATAGATATAATAAATTAGGAGACTTAAATGACAAATGGTTGTTTTAGCATCCACTAAAAAAATTATTTAGAACATTAGGTAACTTTTTCGTCTTTTGAACTAATGGAGAAGCGTACTTCTACATATAAAATTAAACTTCAATGCAAAAAAAAACATTTGAACTTTATAGAAATCTATACTAATTGTGGCGACCTCCACATACCACACAAAAAAAACAGAAAAACACACTACAGCGCTATCTACCGGATTCACACCAAACAAGGGAGTAATGTAGTGTACGAAGAAACTACCAATCCTGCATCGCGCAACAGAAGTTCTTGCGCCGATTAACATATACACAATATCCCAACATCAACCGTTGGGCAGTGGCCCGCCAGGCATGATCACCTCGCCTGGTCGGAGGATCCTCCCTTTGTGTTGGTGGGACATGACACCCGTTCCCCCACAGTGGTGACCCCGACGTGATTGGAAGCAGCCTTCGATGGAGCAGATTCAGCAGCAGCATTACCACGCCACCATCTTGTTCACTCCCACAGCAAGTCTCAGCCAGCCAGCAACCTCGGCCTCAACAGGGATACACCACACGCAGGAAGCGACCGCTCCAGCCTGGTTACCCCTACGGCCTCAACAGCGTCTAGGCACAGCACACTGCAGCTACGGTTCTTGTAAGCAGAGCATATCTCTCCCGTCTATGCAGCAGCCAGCCACTACGCAGCAACCGCCCCGACTCACTGGGGACCTCACCGCAGCACCGCGCACCGCACGCCATCCCGACTCACTGGGATCAGCGGACTACAGTCCCGACTCACTGGGACTAGCGGCATTCAGTTCCGACTCACTGGAACTTGCGGCACTCAGTTCCGACTCACTGGAACTACTCACTCCTGGCACTGGCAAGCTCCGCAACAGAGCACAGACAGCTGACTCATCATACATCGACCTCCGGTCTTGGAGGGGAGTGATGTGGCGACCTCCACATACCACACAAAAAAAAAAAAAACAGAAAAACACACTACAGCGCCATCTACCGGATTCACACCAAACAAAGGAGTAATGTAGTGTACGAAGAAACTACCAATCCTGCATCGCGCAACAGAAGTTCTTGCGCCGATTAACATATACACAATATCCCAACATCAACCGTTGGGCAGTGGCCCGCCAGGCATGATCACCTCGCCTGGTCGGAGGATCCTCCCTTTGTGTTGGTGGGACATGACACCCGTTCCCCCACACTAATATATAAAGCTGAAGAGTTTGTTTGTTTGTTTGTTTGTTTGTTTGAACACGCTAATCTCAGGAACCGCTGGTCTGATTTGAAAAATTCTTTCGGTGTTGGATAGTCCATTTATTGAGGAAGGCTATAGGGTATATATCATCACGCTACTACTAATAGGAGCGGAGCAACAATGAAGAATGTTTCAAAAACGGGGGAAATTTTCACGCTACGGGCAATATAAGGCGTAAACGAGGTTGCGTGGGTCGGCTAGTATAGTACAAACAGAATAAAATGAATTTGAAATTCAATACATTTTTCGAGTTTCGAGAAAACCGTTGAAATGAGATGAAGTATGTTTTGATGAAGTATGTTCCTTAGGAGAGGCTTATGTCCTATATTCCTACGTCATATAACAATGTAACCATGTAACGATTACAGTATTATGGAGCCGCGGCTCCTGCATAATAAATACTGCTCCTAAATTATTCATCGCCATTGTTAATTCTACGTACCCATAAGTTTGCTACATCCTGCAATGGTCTGAAAATGATGATTATTGTTTTTACCTGACTACGGCGAAGATAAAAGAATATTATTTTAGGCAGCCAATGTATGTTTGTATGTTCTCAAGTGATCGGTCTGCGAGTGTTTAGCTTATATCTATGGGCCGTATGGGCAACAAGGTTTCCTTCCTTCAGGGGGAATGCAGCACTTGGTGAACGGATTAAACAGGAAGTGTGGCGAGGCGAAACAATTGCTTGATATCGATTTTTTATGAGGCCGTGATTTCACTCCGATCAAAGTGTTGTTTGCCAAATTATGTGCCGTAAAAATTATATCACTGTAATACTAGCTGTAATGCCTATAACTAGACTCCTATATGATAGCATCACCAACAAATAACACATTTCTTCTCAGCGTTTCGACGCAAACATGTCGTCGAGTTATATTTGAACAGACCAGAACGCGACCACTTTGACTACATTGTCGGTGGCAGTCATCAGGTCCTCCCTTGGCAGGTATGCGGGTAAGCAGGGCATGAAGCAAGGTGGGACATTGTCTGGGTTGTACCGCATAAACAGCCCAGGTTGTCATCGTTCGCAAATCCCCACCTGGACATACTTGCCGTGCTCCGGCCGACCTTTGTTCGAAGTACATTTAAGGACCTCCAGAATAACACAATGACTTATGTTTACTGTACTTATTTAACTTAAACGCATTGAATTTACGAATAAGCGTTAGATAGAATATGCAAATGTCACAGTTCGGCAACTAATCAGGAGTGCCTCGTTTATTTGTGAGGTGCATCTAACACAACTAGCACTTCTCTCACTTCGTGTATGTCTGTTGTTATGTAACTTATTAGGTTAAACCTACGTATGGGAGAGCCATGTTCAAGCTTATTTGGGTGGGCAGAATCAAAGTGGTACCACGAAAACTTTGTTATTTTTTTATCTTTCGTCCTATTCCACTAATTTAAACCTCTCTCTCCCACACTAGACAAACAATATGACTAAGGTTCTCAAACGCCTTTAGAAACTTTCCAGTCAGTAAAAACCTACCTAACTTGTCATTGTCTCGGTAACAACACTAGCAAGTGTGAGCAACACTAGCTAAACAATCGCTACTGCATTATGGTCTTTCAGAAATTTTTCAGGTGGCACCCAAAGTACAGCTTTCACAAAAGTAATAAAATAAATCATGTTATCTCTATACGATCACAATAAATATATATAAATAATATATCGGACGTCTTACACACAACGCCATCTAATCCCAATCTAAGCAGAGCTTATGTTATGGGTACTAGACAACCAATATAAATACATAAATACTTTTTTTTGTAAATACATACATATTATTGATAGAAAACACCCAAACTCCGAAACAAATGTTTGCATCATACAAACATTAGGTTCGACTTGTCGAATGTTGTTGTTGTTGTTGACGAATATTACAGTGACATCCTTCAGGGATGTTCCGAATCCTGGAATATACGGGTATGCGACCCCGAAGCACCCTAGCTACCAAGGCGGCTCGTCTGTTCCTAATCCGCTGCTGAAGTATCCTATTCCCTAACTCCTACCCAAATACCATATTATCTGTCCCATACTTTCCCCTTACTGCAGTTCCCTCCCGCAGATATTAAAGAAGTCTGATTCGGCGAGGAAGGCAGCCCAATGCAGATATGCAAAACTTGGTTGGCGGACTCGGCGTTTTAGCAAGGCAAGGTGAATGGCCTAGGGCGACGGTAGAGGGCGTATAGTTGCCGTCGGCCAGACACATCATCCGGCTTCTCCCTCAGTCGTAGCGGTTTTCCGTTCCACTGAAAAAAAAGGAGAGGGAGGACAAGTGCGTGCGCCTGCGTGTGCGCGAGCGCTTGCGCACCTTAATATATCCTGCGCACCTGACCGCTTCTGCATAATTGACTCCGATTTTGCTAGAAGTCCCAGTGGCGATGGGTCAAGGTAGAGAGGTTCAGTCTGATGTAGCTGGGCTTTGTCTGAGACCTACACACGGGCGGTTCTGGGGGTGTGATCACATGCCCGGTGGTCGCTTCTGCACTGACAATTTGGGACGACGGTGCGGATTCGGCAGCACCCAGAATGACAAACGCAGCCCTTTTTAGGGAAGCACTGCTTTCCCCGCTCAGCCGGGGAGGGGGCTAGAAAAGGTGCCCTAAACAAATGCTCGTCCCTATCTGTGAGGTGGTAGCAACCGCGGTTACCATCGCATCACTAAACTCGCGGTCGAAAGATACAGAAAAAGAATAATAGAAATTTACCGGAAATGACCTTAGGCGCGTGGAACGTGAGAACACTTATTGATCGGGATTGCAATTCCTGCCCAGAGCGTAAAACCGCCATAGTAGCACGCGAACTTCGTCGCTACAACGTAGATGTAGCTGCTCTCAGCGAAACACATTTCGCGGATGAAGGGGAGTTGGTGGAATATGGTGGTGGTTACAAGTTCTTTTGGAAAGGCACCCCTTCCTCCGAACCCAGGCGTTCTGGTGTAGGATTTGCAATTAAAAATCAACTAGTGAAACGACTTGAAGAGTTCCCTGTACATATCTCGGATCGCGTTACCACACTGCGTCTCCACCTGGACAATCATAACTTTCTTAATGTCATCAGTGTCTACGCTCCAACTTTAGACAAGCCTGATGACATCAAGGACCAATTCTATGAAGAATTATTACGATGCCTTGACAATATAAATGCCAAAGAACAAATAGTAATACTAGGCGACTTCAATGCTAGGGTTGGACGAGACGATGAGGCTTGGCCTGGAGTCTTAGGTCGTCACGGAGTTGGCAATATAAACAGCAATGGTCGTTTACTGCTTGGTCTGTGTGCTCAATTTCAACTAGCGATAACGAACACAATGTTCCGACTTCCCGCTAAGTACAAGACAACGTGGATGCACCCGAGATCAAAACACTGGCATTTGATTGACTACATCATCGTGCGGCAAAGAGACATCGGCCAAGTCCGAATTACCCGTGTTATGCGTGGTGCACATTGTTGGACCGATCACCGGCTAGTAGTCACTAAACTGCGACTGCGCCTCCGTCGACCACACAGATCCAAAGTTACAAAACGAGTACCCTGGAACTTGGATAAGCTAAATGATAGCGTTACAAGGGAGAAATTCACCGAAACCTTAGTCGACAGATTAAGGAACTCCAAAACGACCAATGATGTGGACATTGACTGGGGGACGCTTTCATCTCATCTCAAAGAAACCGCTTCACTTACTCTAGGTTCAAGGAATCGACGTAATGAAGATTGGTTTGATGAAAATGACTCGACTCTCAGTGCCGCGTTGAATGAACACCGAAATCTTCTGCAACGGCATGGACGAAGTAATGAAAGTTATCCAGCAGTCAAAGAAAGTGACTTACGATTGCGTAAGCTGTGCCGTCAACTCAAGGACAGGTACTGGCACGACAGAGCTTGTCACATGCAGTGGCTGGCGGACACTAACCAACTCGGGGAGTTCTACAGCGAAGTGCGTAAGTTAATTGGCACGTCCTACTATGCAAGAGTGCCTTTAAGGACTTTAGACAGCGAGCATCTCTTAACCAGCAGGGAAGATGTAACAAATCGCTGGGCGGAGCATTTTGAGACCCTGCTCAATATAGATCGTTTGGCTGATTTGTCTTACATTGGCACCATCTCTCAACTCCCTTTGGCAACTGATCTAGATGATAACCCGACACGAGACGAGGTTGTCACTGCCATCAGACAGCAACATAATAGGAGGGCGGTTGGTATTGACCTTGTACCGGGAGAGTTGTTGAAGTATGGAGGTGATGAGCTGCACACGCGAGTCTGGGAACTATTTGTCCGGATGTGGGAGGAAGAGCGAGTACCTAGCGAATTTAAAGTGTCCCGCATTAGCACTCTCTATAAGAACAAGGGCGACCGTTCCGATTGTGGTTCTTACCGTGGCATTTCGCTTCTCTCAACCCCTGGAAAGGCATTTGCCCGAATTTTGCTGAACCGCCTAATTCCGATATCAGAACGGATTCTGCCTGAAGCTCAGTTTGGCTTCCGCCCTAACAGGGGCACCTGCGATGCCATATTCTCCCTGCGTCAACTGCAAGAGAAAAGTAGAGAACAGGGCTGTCAACTGTATCTCTGTTTTGTTGACTTGGAGAAGGCATTCGACAGTGTTCCTCGCGAAGCTCTATGGATGGTACTGAAGAGGCTGGGGTGCACCGAGAAATTTGTGAGGGTTCTTCGACTCTTGCATGACGACATGCAATGCTCCGTCACCGTAGACGGTGAACAGTCAGCTTTTTTCCCAGTCACCTGTGGGGTAAAGCAGGGATGTGTAATAGCACCCACACTGTTTGCCTTATACTTTGCTGTGGTGGTTAGGGAGGTCTTAAAAGTGGTTTCCAAAGGAGTGCACATACGATTTCGTACGGATGGCGGCCTTTTCAAGCTCGGAAGATTAAGATCACGCGCAAAGGTTTCCCATACAGTAATCACAGATATTATGTATGCTGACGACTTGTGCTTCCTAGCAGAATCTCCAGATGACCTGCAACAACTTATGTCCGCTTTTCAACAAACGTGTTCCAAGTTCGGCCTAAAGATTAATCTCAAAAAGACGGAAGTAATGTCACTGGACACACATGGTCATGAGACACCGGCCATAGAGCTTGGTGGGGAACTTTTGAAGCAGGTCCACAAAGTTCGATATCTGGGGAGCACTGTGACATCTAAGTGTGACCTTGACGCCGAAATCAACGGCAGAATAGGTGCTGCAGCTGCTGCGTTTGGCAGGCTGTGTTCCAGGGTGTTCTGCTCACACGATATAAAGTTGCACACCAAAATATCCTTGTACGTGGCGATTGTGCTGCCGAACCTTTTATACTCCTCTGAGACGTGGTGCTTGTATCGTCACCAAATACGCACATTAGATCGTTTTCACCTGTCATGCCTACGAAAAATTATGAACATAAGATGGTCAGATCGCGTGCGAAACACCGAAGTTCTGAGACGAGCCAATGTCAGTGGCATCGAAGCCTATATAATGCGTCGTCAGCTTCGGTGGTGCGGTCATGTATTTCGTATGGCGGAGGAGAGAATGGCGAAGCAGATCCTATATTCTGAACTTGAGGAAGGCAAGCGGAAGCGCGGCGGTCAACTCCTCCGATATAGGGATGTGCAAAAACGTCACATGAAAAGATGCGACATTGACCCCTCTCGGTGGGAGGATCTGGCGGCACAACGATCAGAATGGCGCGGGCACGTAGAAAGGAAAGTACGCGAGTTTGAAGAGAAGCGTCTGGTTGATCTCGATGCCAAGCGTGATCAGGCTAAAGCCCGTACGCCCGCAGCCATTATTTACAATATTGTCAATAATAAACTAACATGCCCACATTGCGCGCGTGAGTTTGTTGCGAAAATTGGCTATGTGAGCCATCTTCGCTCGCATCAGCGAAGATTTGAGTAGGAGTCGAAGAGGTCGCCATGGCCGAAATCGGTCGGAGGGTATATATATAGGTTCGACTTGAGAATCGAACCCGAGACCTCAAGCACAGCAGTCGCATACGCTACCACTGTGCCACAGAGGCAGTCAAATGAAATTTAAATTTAAATTTAAACAGTCTTCAAATTTCAGATAAACGGCTTTAATTTCTAAGCAATAGCTAAAGCATTTCATAGCTAGCATTTAATTAATGATGCACAAACTTTTTGCATAACAAATAGAAGGCCTACATCATCGTATATAAGTACGGTAATTGGCTTTAAACTTTCATTACTTAACTCAACTAGTTAAGTTGGAGTAAACGGTCTCAAAAGGCGTGACATCGGGAGTAAGATCTAAATGAGAGTTAAAATTTGAGAAACTTAACCAATGTCCGAAAACTTTCGCGTTAATAAAAACCTCCAAACTCCCCTAAAGTATCCATTAGATGTTCAAGAGAAGTCACTTGGAAGTTTCTCTATTTACTACTATTGTCGGTATGAATTCAGTCTTTCGTTTGCTTAGGGAATGATATTTTTATGATAAAGGGGACTAACAACGATAGTGAATATTGTCGTCTATAGACACCTGCATCTCAAGAAACATAAGTGGGGAGGAGAAGGGGGTTCTTAAGCAACTTTTAATTCTGGGAATAAATTGTTTTTGTACTTCAGTAACAGTTCAAACAAATAGTACGAATTAAAAGATATTGTATATTCTATTAGTTTCTTTTTATTTGTTTTAAATACTATTACTATAATCTAGGAATGTTTATGTATAAATGTATATTATAAGAATAACTTAATTAAATAGGCCCACAATTGATTTTAATGTAAAGAAAGTTCTGATTAAATTGGATGGAACGTAAGTAACATGAATAGTTCAGGATCCCAGAAACCAATGTGGTAGATTACAGGATCAGCAAGGACAAATGCTTTTGAGCGTAGAACCGGTTTAACATACCACACAATGTGTAGGACAATGTGGCTGTTAAATTATATCAATATTAACTAAGCAACTGGTAACAATCAGGTAGTTAGTATCACTTTTGATGACCTCGTTATCGATACATGTTGGAAGGATCAAACCATACATTTTGTAGGACAAATATTTTTTACAATAAGTAAAAATGTTAGTTAATCTTCATATAATTTAACAGTAATTGTCCTACAAACTGCGTGGTATGTTATCCCGGCCCTACTCTCAAAATATTTTTGTCTCTGCTACCCCTGTTAGCTACCCCAATCAAAAGATTTTGTAAGATTAAAGGTAGGCCTCATCAAAATGAAGCCACTCACAAATAATTAGCTTGATAGTAATATCTTTTTTTTTATGGAGTAGGCGGGCAAACGAGCAGACGTATTGCATCGCCTGATGGTAAGCGATTACCGCCGCCCATGGACACCTGCAACACCAGAGGCGTCATAAGTGGCCTTTAAGGGATGGGAGGGGAGATAGGGGGAAGGGGTTTGGGTTATGGGCCTCCGGTTCCTCACTCACTCGGTAAAACACAGCGCAAGCACTATTTCACACCGGTTTTCTGTGAGGCCGTGGTATCACTCCGGTTGAGCCAGCCCATTCATGCCAAAGCGTGGCTCTCCCACGGTTACAAAATTTGTTACGGGGATCCCGGACTACAAACTGATTGTGCTATCTTTTTTTGCTTTTTATTCTGTTTCTGTATTTCAAAACCTCCTTTGTAAGGGCAGTCCTATGTTCAGAAGTAGAATGTTAAAAGTCTATTGATGTGATGTGAAAATGTTTTTAATAATCTACTTTAAAAAAACCACTATCGGAGTTTTCAGCATCGCATTTAATGCCAATACCGTTAATGAGCTGAATTGCTTCATTTATTAATTGACGTTTAAATTGCATCGTTGGTTGACTGCCATTCGTAATTTTCATTGAAATATCGAGTTTAAAATAATTGGAATTTTAATAAATAAAATACGAAATCGAGATAACGAAACATTGAAACAAAGTTGTTTTTGGACATCATATAAATGTACATAGCGATGCAGAGAACCCAACATTTTATTTATTTATTTAAAATTGTGTATACGGATTGGTATGTTTTTCACTGTATAAATAGAGGTAGTGATACTCTATATTCTTATTGAGGCACTACACAAAAGTTGTACTTGAAGTAAGATAGAGTAAGAACAACATTAGGCCATTTATTTATCCTGAAAAAAACTAAAATAATATTCTCATTTCTTTTTTCTATTTCATTTATTCATACTTTATGCATATTACCAGAGACAAAGGTGGATGTCCTAATGCCGTGGGCATTTTCTGCCAGTCGATCTTAGAGCGACGCAGAGACAGTTATCCGAGGGTATTTCCGCACGAATAACAAATAAAATTTTAACAAAAATTAAACCGACTTTAAGGTTTGACTCGATTTCTCTTAGATGCCATCATCAGATCTTTCTGTCTTTATCATGGCACCGTTGGGTTATTATAAACGGTTCATAAACGAAGAAGTTATCCGCGAACACACACAAAAAAATATATATATACTGTCGAATTGAGAAACCTCCTCCTTTTTTTGAAGTCGGTTAAAAAGAGCAAAACAAGGTAGATACACAAAATTAAAAATGTAAATTGACTTCTCAATAAGAAATCTATGCAAATAAACAAAATTGGAGTGTATGTTTCTAATATTAAAATAACCGCTTTTTACTAAATGCCATATGTATACACGGTACATATGCCAAAAAAGTTGTTAAAATTTTTTTGTCTGTCTGTCTGTTTGTTCCGGGTAATCTCTGGAACGGCTAACCCAATTTTGACAGGACTTTCATTGGCAGGTAGCTTATGATCCAGGGAGTAGTAGCAATTTTTTAGACTAACTTTGTCCCACGGCGTTACTCGCGGTACAACAATAACCGCGGGTAACACCGCGGGGTTCAGCAAGTAATAGATATAAACAAATGTGTGATATGAAACTATACGGTAAGTAACAAATTGTAAGTACCTACGTTCGACATGCTCGTCATCAGCGGGGCACATTAATCATAACAGTGACACCGATGTTACAGTCTCACGAACTAACTGGCACATGTTACCTAAAACTTCTATTTTCCTTGAAGTATAGGAAGATATTGTAGATATTACGAAAGTCTTGCATCAATCTGTCAAAATAAGGACGTTTTATCTAAAAGGGCCTTTTGCTGTTGTGAATTAAATGTGTAAATAAAACCGCGGGACAAAGCTAATCTGAAAAAAAAGTAACATAAGTTACTTCTTAAATCATCAACTACCTGCCAGTAAAAGTCCTGTCAAAATCAGTCCAGCCGTTCCAGAGATTACCCGGAACCAACAGACAGACAGAGAGTCAAAAATTAAAAAATATTTTCTCGGTATATGTACCGTGTATACAAACATATGCATGTAGTAAAAAGTTACTATTTTAATAGTACAAACAGACACTCCAATTTTATTTATTTGTGTAGATGATTATGTAACTTTTTTTGTAAAGAAGAACCAAACTCCGAAATAAATATTAACAGGTCGTAGAAATATTATAGCCGACCCGGGAATCGAAAACCTCAGCAGAGTAGTTGCATCCGCTAACACTTTGCCACTAGTTCTTTATTTAACACAAGAAATGATTTATTCTGTTAAGAAAGATGATTGGACCAAAAGAACACAAGACAACTATTCGTAGAATACACAAGCTTTACCTTAACATAATTTTTCTAGCACACCTAGTAACTCGTTACTGCACCGACATTTCGGTGTATTTATCTTAAAGTGCAGTGGGACAAAATACCGCGTGCTACTAAGTACACCAGACCTTAACCATAAATGTAACAACAACAACCCATAACGTCCCACTGCTAGGCTCGGGTCACCTCAACCAAAACTCTATTGCATATTTTTTTACAATAATATTAGGTGCCCTAGACAACTTATGATAACAGATATACTACTCACAAGCTATCATGTGGTTGTCTTTACTGAGTACTTCATAATTATGTTCAATATTATCTCTCCAGAATTCTACGGCATTGTATACGAAACTTACGATTAAGTGATACTTATGTTTGACTTTATAACATTAATAAGATCACATTCGTAGAACTTGACTCACGAAATATTTCATTACCTTTGAAATACTATAACTCATTTTAAATAAGTTATTTTATAAAGTAGGTACATACATATATATAATCTATTTAAATAAATAAAATTGGAGTATCTGTTTGTAATATTAAAATAACTGCTTTTTACTAAATGCATATGTATGTATACACGGTACATATCCCAAAACATTTTTTTTTAAGTTTTTGTCTGTCTGTCTGTATGGCTGTCTGTCTCTTTGTTCCGGCTAATTTCTGGAAGGGCTCGACCGATTTTGACGGGACTTCCATTGTTAGGTAGCTGATGATGTTAGGAGTAAATTAGGCTACTTTTTTAGACTAGCTTTGCCCCCCGGCGTTACCTGCGGTACGACGATAACCACGGGTAACACCGGGGGTTCAGCTAGCTTACAATATAGTTAGTTACGTAAAGAGAAACAGAAGACTCACGAATAGAAGGAATCATATATCAAGCGAATGTGTGTTTAAGCGTCAGAAGAGTTCGTTCTCAGCGAACATTTACCCACCGATGTGGTGATGTTCTGAAGAAGGGCCATTTAAAAAGTACAGGAACCGACGAGCACGGATAATTATAGCGATAGATGATTGTGGAGGATGCACAAGAAGAATGTCAGGACCGTAGTAACTGAAGATCAGTTGCTTCTACCTACTCCTCTGGCAAATAGGCATGACTTTACCATAACCATAAATATACTTGTATCTATAATCCATAAATAATAACCATAAATGACTTTTCCCTTTAACCATAAATATACTGGTATCTCTACTTAATTCGTGTAAAGGTACGCGAACTTTTTCGGAATGAGTTGGCAATACAGTCACAACCCTAATACTCGACTGTGTGCTAGTATAATATTAAATTTATGTATGTGTATGATTATATGTATTTTATATTATTAATTTGTGTAATAGTATATTTATGTTAATCCTTATTTATCATGAAAAGCTTTATCTTTGCACCTACCGCATCTTATTTCTACATCACCTGAAGGTAGACTGGGAGAGAATGCCTCATGGCATTAAGTCCGCCTTTTGTACAATATGTGTAACAAGTTTAAATAAATAAATAAATGAATAAATAATTCATGAGTAGACTAGACTACACAAATGTGCTAGTTTTTGGTACTTTGGGTCTCTCATTTCTTACATACCTACGTCACTAATTTAATCAACTGAGACTCTCGTCAGCCTTTCTGTCAGAGTTTTCTCATCTATACAAATAAATAAAATTGGAGTGTCTGTTTGTAATATTAAAATAACCGCTTTTTATTAAATGCATATGTATGTATACACGGTACATATACCAAAAATGTAGTTAAAATTTTTTTTGTCTGTCTGTCGGTCTGTCTGTCTGTCTGTCTGTTTGTTCCGGGTAATCTCTGTAATGGTTGGACGCATTTTGACGGGACTTTCACTGGCAGGTAGCTGATGATCCAGGGAGTAACTTAGGCTACTTTTTTTAGACTAACTTTGTCCCGCGGCGTTACTCGCGGTACAACAATAACCGCGGGTAACACCGCGAGCATCAGCTAGTTTTTAAATAAAACTCAAGAGCCTTGAATTTTTTTTACAAAAAAATTTAAAGAAACATAACTCACTTTCTAGAATAAAACTCACTTGTACTTATTCCACTATTATAGATATATAAATAGTGGCATAAGTACAAGTGAGTTTTATTCTAGAATGTGTTACAACAAGTTCCATCAAGTGCCGACAAAAGAGAGTATAAAAAAATAACTCACTTTAATTGACCTAAATCACGACAAATTCTAGTAAGCTGTTTTTCTGAACAGCTGATTACAATTTGTTCCGATAATTTTTCTCAAAAAATATATTTAATTGTTAAATTATCACATTGAATAATCAATTAATATCATATAATCAATTTCACACTAAACATTCTAGTAATTATAAGAATAATTATAATAAGCAGTAAAATATTTTGGTTAATAGTAACAATACCGATTACAATAAATTGAATATACATTTAAAACCATAATTTTTTGTTAGCTTTTTATTTCAATGTTTGAAAAATAAGTGATAATTTTCTTGCGAATTATCCATACAAATAAATTAAATTGGAGTGTCTGTTTGTAATATTGAAATATCCGCTTTTACCTAAATGCATGTGTATGTAAACACGGTACATATACCAAAAATGTAGTTAAATTTTTTTTTGTCTGTCTGTCTGTTTGTTTCGGGTAATCTTTGGGACGGCTTAATGGGTTTTGACGGGCCTTTCACTGGCAGGTAGCTGATGATCCAGGGAGTAACTTAGGCTAATTTTTTAGACTAACCTTGTCCCGCGGCGTTACTCGCGGTACGACGATAACCGCGGGTAACACCGCGGGGTTCAGCTAGTATTTATATAAAAATAATGATTTCACATAATCTCAGACACGTCTATCTGACCCACATCTGAAAGTAAAACGCGTATAGAAAAGGAGAACAAAATAAGATAAACATTAAAAAAGGGCGTATTTACAGCTAAAACAATTGACGCTCTTATTTCTATTAAACATTTGTTTTGCCATTCATTCCACACTCTCCCACAAAGTAGCATTTATTGTAATACAATCTCGAAAAGCTATAATTACTTATATGTATATCAGGGTATCCAGTATACTTGTATATTACGTAACAAAGCGTCAATACCAGTGATATCACAGAAAGGGTTAACCGCAGCCGTCGTGTTCAAACGTTGCTCGGACAACAGGATATCAGTTAACAACATAGGAACCATGTACTTTGTGTAGTGCCTTTGTAACTCAACCACCTAGATTTAAACCAGGCGACAGGCTCAGGCGACGTTGTTTATAATTTAAATGTATAAATAACTAGAAAGTGGTTTTGGAGTCAGCGACATCATGTAGATTCCAAAACCATTTAGGTAGCCCGATAAAGCGCACACTATTTGATTTGATCAATGAACGCGTTCGGTTTTATATATTAGATATCATAAGCGACTAATGTTATTACTACGATTTCTGTGTGTCACGGATTCTATCCGACGAAGTACGTACTCGCTCTCACAGTCACTCGTTTTTATCGACTATGAAAATATTGTTAACATTTCATTTCATCCTTCGGCACCTTAAATGTAAAGATGTGATATCTCAAAAGGCCGACAACTCACTCTTACCGTGTCTGCTCTTTTGGCATCTTTTATAATACCTATGAGGATTCATAGGTATCATAAAAGATGCCTTTAAAACCCATATTTGAAAATTAAAACATGGAATTCACTAGCACCGCACGTGTTCCCATCCCATTATGATCCCGGGTCCTTTAAGCGGGGCGTGAAAAAGCATCTTACTAGGCCGCCATAGTGTGGGTCACTATGCTGCTCTGTCCACGTTCACATAGAGGATAGTGACCACCACTTTTGGATTCTACTTATGCTTACCATCAGGCAGAGTAGTCATTTTGGCAGCTTGATCATAAAAAAAAGAAAAAAAAATGTTCATGTAGAATAAATATATTCAGTGTAAGCTATGTAAAAGCATTTACATCAAACAACAAGTGAGTAATGAATATCGCTCTCGATGAAAAATATTGAAACAAATGTTTCGATATCTGGTTTATTCCGACATTGAGTGGCTGCCATCCGTCACTGGTTATTTATGATAGTCATCGGAATTTTAACATATATTTATTAACATAAAAGTTATTTTATTTATATACTGGTAACGTGGTACAAAAATGTTGCATTATAGGTGGCGTTGAGTGTTATGTGCCATTTGATGTTAGGTAATATTGTTTTTCGCGAGTACGATAAAGCTTAAAGAAAAGGTTATATTTACGGCAGTCCTATCAATGTTTGTGTTATTTTTTTGGCCTGGGTAATATAGGCGATATAAATTCGACCAAAGTTTTAATGTAGTACAGTTTGTTTTTAAACTTTTACGTGTTTCAATGCGCCTTTACAGGAGTGAGAAATACTGGTTATTAATGGTGATGTGTACATGTAATAGATGAAAACCAACCAAACTACAACATCGCGAAATCTATACAAATAAATAAAATTGAATTGTCTGTTTATAATATTAAAATATCCGCTTTTTACTTGTAAATGCATTTGTATGTAAACACGGTACATATACCAAAAATGTATTTAAAAAATGTTTTGTCTGTTTGTTCCGGGTAATCTCTGGAACGGCTGGATGGACTTTGACGGGATTTTCGCAGGCAGGTAGCTGAGGATCCAGGGAGCAACTTAGGTTACTTTTTTTAGAAGAACTTAACTTTACCCCGCGGCGTTACTCGCGGTACGACGATAACCGCGGGTAACACCGCGGGGTTCAGCTACTTACAAAATAATATTAGTTTGTTATAGTTATTATTTCTTTGAATAATTTCTCTTAAATTTATGATGACGGTCATTGAATAATTTCTGTTAAATTTATGATGACAGTTGTTAAACAAATAGTTAAACAAATCAACATACCTAAATGGTATTCTTCACTGAAAACATTAATAGAACTTTGCGTTCAGCAATTTACTTAAAACTTACTTTCTGGAAAGAATAAACTTCATGGATACCTTTATATACTACTAATGTCGTTGTGAATCTAGCATCATTTGTAATAGAGCACGTGAAGTAACTTCTCGCCATGTGTCCTATCACAGCGCCATTTATTACACCCACTTGACAACTGCACGTTGCTTGAAATTGTCCTAAATTGCATTGATGTTTTAGCCATAAATCTTTGCAATACCAATTGTAGTATATAAATCTAGGCAAAATAAAATACCATGAAAGAACATTAGAGCAATTTCCGTTTGGTGAAGATTGAAAAATGTATGGTATTTTTTTTACTCATGGTATAGCTCTGTTTCGCATTAGCAAGAGGCATTCCCGAATTGGTTGTTTTTGACTTTGATGTCTAGTCTGACGCTAATTCACTTAGTGATAATACTATGATCAGGTATTTTAAAAAAATGTGTATGTATTATCTTTTATTAAGTGTGTCTAGCATAAAATCTTTAATCGATCGTTGATTACCATTAACCATTTGGAAACGGACAGACAGCTTCGGTATTATTTCTTGTCTTTCTTTCAAATACAGTCTGATCTATATTTTTGTTATATAGCTGGAATTATTAACGATAAAATTATTTAATAGATATTTACAATTCCTCCTATATCCCGACGTTTCGAACGGGTTACCTACACCCCCGCTCTCGTCATCACGGGTAGACTGGCGTGAGCTTAGCGACGCCTTCGTGATGTGCCAGGCGTAACTACCCGCACTTGATAGCACTAAGTGTAAAAGTCTCGCAAATGTAAAGATAGCTTTAATAAATAATTTTTAACATAAAAAAACATTTCTAACAACTATTAAGCTATTATTCGAAATAGAGAAAAGCGAAACTTGTAAAATGTAGTTACACATCTACCCACATTGAGACATGTAACACAAAGCTGAGTTGATCCGTCGTACCCAAAATTCGGATAGTCTACCTGCATACGTCTGCAAACTTTGATATCCTTATGTTAATCACAGAGGTCTCCGGCCTGAATCAACACGCTTATTGATGGCATAATCCTTGCTTTATCTTAGAACAACACAGGGACTAGTTATGTGATAGTTTGCTAGTTTTCGCGTGAGATTCAAATGTATGTAAGGTGTTTCAGAGTATTGAAATTTTGAAATCTATATAGACGTACAAAAATTTTGAGAAGTGATTTTTTGTAAGCTTTTCAAGCTGTTAATTTGAAATATAGAACACCTCAATATTATTCAATTGTAAAGATAAGTAAATTAATTTTCGATTATTATTTCTTTGTTTTGTTAACCTATAGATACCCAAGTATCGGAAACGGCCCAAAAGTCACGAGTTACAAAATATGAACCTCCATCTAGTACTGTTTTATGAATTTTAAATATACCGCTATTTCTAAATAGTTGAAAACCCCACTTTAAAGAAAACAAAGACAAACTTCATCGTTTAGCGATTTTCTACTCACAAACAACAGTTAAAGTTGTTGCTTGTTCTTTTTATGAAAGTTTTTGCGACCGGGTGCAGTAAAATATTGCGTGTAAAAAATATAAGTGTTGCGTGTGTTATTCTATTATGTTATTTTTAAAGTATTTTAATCAGTTAACTAATAAGCGCATGAGAATTGTACATATATTGTTATTGTATGAGATGTGTTTTTCTAGTTGTTATCGAACAAAACATCTTGTTGGGTCGATAACGACCCCTTGGGCAAATACCCTGATTTGAATTGTTGTATTGTCATTTTTTGAATCCAACATCTACTATCTACAAATGCAGTAATTGATGCTTTGGAAGCATTCTATGTTAATGACGGTATATAGGGCATCGATGTCTAATAACAATTTATCGAACGGTTACTCATATCATAAGGATTTCTAAGATATTGGATTGAACCGCCACCAACTATTCAGTGTATAGACGCCAAGAAAGCAATGATAACAGCAATTGTTTATGATAGTCAATACAATTAACAACATATTTAATAATAATAAAAATTTGAGCCCTAAAAAGTTCTGAGTAATATAGCTTAATGCTGTCTTTGAGCAGCCAAGCGGGGCGTGAAAAACGATCTTATTAGGCCTCCGTAGTGTGTCTAGATCACCATGCTGCATTGTCCACGTTCGCAATGAGGATCGTGACCACCGCTCTTGGATTCTACTCATGATCATCATACTTTCCATCATTCTCATCCAGAATGGCCCGGGTGACACAGGCTATTAAAATTTAATCAAAAGTTTTTACGTAGTCGGATTACAGTTTTTTAAACTTTTTATCATTATTCACTTTACTCTTCATATTTAAAACTGTAATGGCTATAAATGTGAAAAGATATTTATTGGTAACAAATATTCAGAAACATCTGTTAATACTGATTAATATGCATAGTTTTTTTAACCATATCGATGCACGGAAATGCAAATATAAAATTTCAATAAAGGTAAACTTCCGTGGGTCGTATTCAACGACAATCCCTGGCTAACGAGCTTCTGTGTATTATTTATTTATTATTTTTTAAACTTTTTAAGTAACATGTTTTTAATATCCATATATGGTAAGAATAATTCCTTCTTTTAATTAGATTTTTTTTAAGTGTTTTTTTATTTTTTTATTTATATTTGGCCTGCCAAAATAACTCTGCCTGAAGGAAAGCATAAGCAGAATCCAAGAGTGGTGGTCACCATACTCATTACGGATACAGACAATGCAACAATGCAACATGGTGAGTCACACTATGCCGGCCTAGTGATGCTTCTGCACAATTGGGCCTCCGGTCTCGCACTCACCAACGAAACACGACAGCACGAACGTTGTCATTTTACGTTGATTTTCTATGCGAGGGTGGTACCGCCCGGTCGAGCTGGCCCGTTCGTGCTGAAATCAGCGTGGCTCTACTACCTATAACATCTTTAAAGGCGTTGAGCACTTTTTGGGTGAACAGAAATCACGGAACTCGCGTCATCGTTACCGCACACTTCCAATGAGGTATACTAATAGATTTTAGTTTACTTTTAAAAATGTACTTTTTCTAAAGGTGTAAAGATAGTATCACTTTGTTGCGTTAATTGCATTGTGAAATATAAGGAAAACCCAATTGTGAGTTCCCAGAGTGGAAGACGCTGTCAGCTATAGCACAGTTTAATACTATTATGGTTGCCGACGTTAACTTACAAATGTAAGGATATGTAACAATCGCTAGTGTTTTGTAATAGCATTAAGAAAGAGTGAATAAATAAACTTATTATTATTATAAACTTATTATTATACTGTGTATGTATGTCACCGGCAATCTATATAATTCAAGTATTCAATACAGTTCCTAGATAATGTATACAATACCTGGGGCGTCCAGGCGATATTACAAATATTACTGTCCATTACATACTTTGTCTAGGTATTCTTTACAATTCCTAGGGATTGTACAGAATACCTACTGATCCACTATCAGTGTGTAAAAATAATAGATTTTGGTCTGTATTTATTAATATAACTACTTACATACGTAAAATTAAATAAAAGAAACGTGTTCTGTTTGTTTTAAATCAACTTTAAGGATATTTTAGGTTAGGTTAGAACAGTGACCACTCCAGATCCCTAGTGTTGTTGTTAACTCATTTGGATTAGATGAACGAAAAGGTTAACCTACACGTTTTAGGTATTTTATACATTGACTAGGTTTTTTTAAGGAATTGCGGGCACATGCATCGCCTGATTGGTAAGTGATTATCGCCGCCCATGGGCACTCGCAACACCAGCGGCGTCACAAGTGCGTTGCTGGCCTTTGTAGGGTGGGGAGGGTGATGAGGATGGAGGAATGGTGGGGAGTGGAAGGGCTATGGGCGTCCAGGTTTATAGAATACCGGATTATACAAATTGCCGGTAATATTATATATACTTTTTTTTTTTTTTTTTTTTTTTTTGATATCTTGCAATCGGCTTCACAAGCCTTTAACAGATTGTTTGGGGAAGATGCAATGGCGTGAGAGACCGTTCCTCCAGTGAGAAAACTATCTCATATTAATTAGGGTTAATTAATCAAGTCCCAAATATGTTGTCTTTTCAGCCTTCTGTTACACATCTGCTCACATAACACCGTTGCTAGGTTGTTAGTATGCGCTCCTAGGCGGTCCCTGTATGCTTTTGCTCTGTGTTCCACCTCCTCTTTGACAGTTTTCATTTCTGTGTACTCATGCAATTCGCAGATTTTAGTGAATAAAGGTGCATTGGTTATCCTTTTTAGTGCTTTATTTTGGAACCTTTGCAGGATCTCCACATTCGAGTTCTTTGCTGATCCCCACAACTCGATGCCATAAGTCCAGATTGGCTTAATTATAGTTTTGTAAATGAGTATCTTATTCTCCAGGGTGACGTGTGATCTACTGCCCACGAGCCAGTCTAGGTTTGCAAGTCTTATATTTAGCTCCTCACGTTTTTTTTTAATGTGCGTTTTCCATGTTTGCTTCCTGTCAAGATGTATGCCCAGATATTTTACTGAATCTTGATGGGGTAGAACGTCATTTCCAAGTCTGATTGGAGGGCAGTTGTCATTTCTCAGAGTAAAGGTGACATGTACAGATTTGCTAGAGCTAGCTTTTATGCGCCACTGTTTCATCCATTTGCTGACCTTATTCAGGTGATTTTGTAGACCCAAGGATGCCATATTGGGGTTTTCGTGGTTGCAAAGTGCAGCAGTGTCGTCGGCAAATGTGGCAGATAGAATATTATCAGTTGTGGGTATATCTGCAGTGTACATAAGATACATAGTCGGACCCAAAATGGAGCCCTGTGGGACACCAGCTTTTATATCTTTAAATCCAGAGTATGTTTCATTGACCTTAACTCTGAACAATCTGTCTTCGAGGTACGACTTCAGGAGTAAGTAGAAGCTATGCGGAAGTTGTTTCTTTATTTTATATAGTAGACCCAGGTGCCAGACCTTATCGAATGCCTGCTGCACATCCAGGAAAACTGCGGAGCAATACTGCCTCCTCTCCAGAGCCTCTCTTATCCCGTCAGCAATCCGGTGAACCTGTTCTATAGTCGAGTGGCCAACTCTAAAACCAAACTGATGTTGGGGAATGAGATCATTTTCGTTGAGTACACGCGTTAGCCTACGCAAGATGATTCTCTCAAACAACTTACTTAAGGTAGGCAGCAGACTTATTGGTCTATAAGAAGACGCAAGATGTGGGGGTTTGCCAGGCTTGGGAACCATAATTATGTCCGACATTTTCCACATCATAGGTACATGCCCAATCCTAATTATGCTGTTAAAAAGCTGCGTTATAGCGACTATAGCTTTTTTGGGAAGTTGACGTAGCATTTCAGAGGTAATCAGACAGAACCCAGGAGCTTTGTTTAGTTCCATGCCTTTTATCTCTCTATGAACTTCCCGGGGTGAGCAGCTCTGTATTGGAAGGCTCAGTTGGAAATCAGTATCCAGGTAGTCCTGTATTTCTTTTTTAGTTTCCACATCACCATCGTTCGGTGTAAACACTGCATGCAGGAATTGTCCAAAGACTTCAGCTCGTTCTTTATCCGTTCTAGCCCAGGTATTGTCTCTTTTTTTGATAGGGTGGTGTGCAACTTGAGGGGCCGCCCTACTACTTTTTACTGAGTTCCAGAGTGAATACTCGTTTTTAGCTTGGGGATTCAAATTTGCTAAGCGATTTTGTAGGGTTGCTTCCTCAATATCTTTAATATACTTTTTTAGGTCAGCAGCTGCCTTATTAAACGCCTTTTTGTCTTGCGGATGTCGACTACAATGCCACATCCTTCTAAGTCGTCTCTTTTCCAGGACCCTGGATTTGATTTCATCGGAAACCTTTTCATTACTCTTTCTAGGTGTGAGTACATCTGGTGTGGATTTCCAGGCGGCTGTTTGCATCAAATTTGTTAGAGAGGTTGCATATTTTTCAATGTCATGTTCTGTTTTTAGTGGTACCTTCAAGTTGAGATTTTCTTCCAAATAGTCCCTAAATCCATTCCAGTCAGTATTCCTGGAGTAGAGTCGTTCCTTTACTGGTCTCTCAATTATGGTGGTACTTACTGTAGCTATTACAGGGGTGTGGTCTGAACTACTATCCAGACAAGTTTCAACATTTAAATAATGATTTGATAATCCCTTATAAACAAAGAAATCTAGAAGATCAGGAGTTTTATTTGGGTCTGTAGGCCAGTAAGAAGGCTCACCAGTACTTAGGACATAGAGTTTGTTTTTATCTATGCTTTTTTTCATTTCTCGGCCCCTGGGTAAGGTGATTCTTGAGCCCCAGTGGACGTTTTTGGCGTTCCAGTCACCTCCACATATGAATCGATGTCCAAGGGTCTTGAAAAAATTCGTGAATGCTTCTTCCTTTAAAATGTGCTTGGGTGGACAGTACACAGCCGATAATATCAAAGATCCCTGCTTGTCTCGCACCATTATTGTAGTTGCTTGTATTGACTCTGTTTTATACTCTGGATACATCTCATGCTTGATATGCTTTTTAATTACTACAGCTGTGCCAGCATGAGCTGTTCCATCTGGGTGGTATGTGGAATATATGCTATAATTTTTTAGCATTGTGTTGTGGTTGTGTGTTAAGTGTGCCTCAGACACAAGAAGAACGTCAATATTTTCATATTCCAATAGAGTTTGTATGTCATATTTGTGTTTTATCAAATCATTTGTGTTCCAAGTTGCAACCTTTAGAGTGGCCATTTCAGTTAACAAGCTTGGTAATTACGGTTGTGAGAAGGTTCATCATTGCTGACATTTGGTCTAATAGTTTGTCTAGCTTTAAAGCTTGTTTTGAGAGTAATATTTCCAAATTATTGTTATAATGTGTTGTGGGCTGCATTTTTAATTTATCTGCATAGGAGCTAGCTGCCAATAAGGTTTCGTTTGTATGTCGAGGTTTCTCCGGTTTTTCGTATTGTTGTTGTTGTCTAGTTGGTACTTCATTTGGCTGCCGTATTAATTTGTTTTGCGTGTTGTAATATGTACTGGCCTTCGTTTGCTTTTGTCTACTGGTTTTCCTGGATAAAATTTCTTTGTAGACCTCACACCCTTTGTAGTTAGCATATTATATATATGTATACATATTTTGTGCATACATACAACTGCCTCGTTGGTCTAGCGGTCGAAGTATGCGACTGCCGATCAAGTGGTCTCAGGTTCAAATTCTTGGTCGGGCTAAAAGTGTTATTGAATTTTTGGAACGAAGTTCCTTATCGCGCGTTGTGAAAGGGGGCTAGACGGGAAAAAATCTTACGAAAAGTTGTCACGACACTTTTTGATACAGTAAGCGATTGTAAGCCGTGCGGCGTGCGCATGTTTCTCTGTCTCTCTCTCTCTTACAGAAAGCAAGCCAGACATTTTCATTTCTATTTCGCATTGAACAATGTGGTGTCGCGACGATTACTTTTGTTAAGTATATACAGGTTTTTTGTACATAATAAATAAAAAAAAATAAAAAAATAATGAATTCTGACAGTGAACTTCGTTCCATCGGGGTGTCCCTTGACACCTCTCGAGTTTTTTCTTATTATATAAATACTTAATAACAGCTCGGAGTTTGGAAGTTGGGATTTCTGAACCCTCGTGCTTTGGAGAACACGTAAAGTTATCGGTCCTGCGCCTGATCTTTCCCCAATCGTATCTCACTCATCTCAGGAGAACATCATCACATCACATCGATATATCTCCGTGCCTGCGAGAGTGATAATACACCTTACAGTCAGTCTATTCTGTTATACGAATGTAATATAAATGTGTATAACTGCGTTTTTATAACTGCTTAATGTTTGTGTATAACTTAAAATATGTATTGAACTGCTTACATTTTCATTGATAATAGAACTTCTGAGAATAGCATCTCTCATAATAGATTTGCACATTACTGCGCATTTGTAGGCGCTCTCTTTACACCATTGAAAGATTGACTCTAGCATTCTGACCGCCGACTGAGCAAATGTATATAAATACCCACATCAACAAAAAGGTTTTTGTATTTTTCTAATTTAATATTTTAAGTGACACAGGCATTGAGTGATAACATTTAAGCTTGTGTGTGTTGTGATTTGTTTAAAGTGAAGTAACTTTAACTCTTAAAAAAACATTTTGCATAAATAAAAGTGATACAACTTGACTAAATATCTAAATGCATACTTTATTGTAAATATTCTACTTTATTGATATACGACCCAATACGACTCACATAGAAATTATGTAGCCTCGTTGCTTCACAGGCATTTTCAATATAACCGTATATAAATATCGAGACGGCATATTTATCTAATAAGACATAGTATCTGTCTACCTATCATATTCAATTATGGAGTATTTATTACAATGGCCCCAATAGTAGAGACCAAAACTAATATAAGGCAAAGGAACGCAACATAAAATGAAACTTTTCTACCATAATATTTGCAATAAGCAAGCTGTACACGTTGAACGCAGGATCCTACGCGGCGAGCATGCCAACCTCAAGTGATAAATAACGTATCGGTACCTAATAACCTTAGACAAAAATGAACAATATATTATCGTCACCACAGTCTCGTTTGTAACCCACCTATTACGTAACTTTACGAGCTATAAACCGGACAAATGAAATAGTTTGTCGCACAAACGCAATAGCAGAGCGTCGGTCCGTCAATTTGTCAAGTCGTATGTTTCACTGGCTCCCTCAAAATTGCTTTTGTGTGCTCCGTGTTTAGAGTTGCGCGTAAAGATAAGCGAATGTGTATTATATTGCCTACACCGTAAAGCTGTCTACATAAATGACATAAAATGACATTACTGTTAAACGTATGTAGTTGAAATTATACTATAGTTAACGTTTGTATGTGGGATACCTAGTTTAAATTGCGTCAAATTAATAGATACTTTGGTATATTATCTTAATTCATTAGAACATAAAGTTAGTTTTGGAGTTCAATAGGAACCACGTTTGTCGTGTTCCATAAAATAATCTTAGTCTGTGGATTACCTTCAACATCATTTCACAAAACTAGATTGTAGTAGTTTAGTTTAGTTAGTTTTTGTTGTATAGCGGGGCTTATTCACGATGAAAACAATTTAAAAGGTTACGATACCTTCTACATCCCGATGTTTCGAACGGGTTAATCCACTCGCGGTCGCGGGTATACGAGTAGACCGAATAAGTCCCGCTATTCCACATAAACTACGTGTAACAATATATTAAGCAAAAATAAACATTCTGTCTAAACATTTAAATTAAAAATCATGGGAATTAATATTTATCTGAACTGAGAATGTTCATTTATATAAGTAAAAGGGGAATATAATAAGATTGCAAGTGTAGTGAATGGGATCTGTTTGTAGCGATAAAGCCCACGTGCTACACTCACAGGATAATTAGCCTTGCATGTAAACGCTTACGATCAAGGTATCTCGTTGCGGATAACCTGTTTTTCTGAAACTGAAATTTTAGGACAAAACACGTTACAAAGTTAAGTTACCAACATTCTTAAAATTCAACTCACTTTCAGTACTTATTGAACTTTATCTGACCGGTTGCACCCTATGGCATTTTATGGCATATGGTAAAACCAGTCAGGTCTGTATTTTAACAAAATCCGTGCCGATAATTGAGAGTAAAAATGTATAAAGTTACCTACTTATTATTAAAGAATATTAATGAGAAGTATCAGAAAAAAGGTTATATACCCAGCAACAGAGGTTAAGTAGACCTTCTTTAGAAATTAGACTGACAAATTAGAATGATTTACACGAGAAGTGTTGCCATTTAAAAAAATGTACGTCCTTGCCAAGTATGTAATTAATTTTCTAAAATGCCCAGACCATTAATTAAATGTTCCAAACGCCAGCTGATAAATGGCCGACGTATTTTTAAAACAATATTTTTAAAGGCGCTTCGAGAACATTATAGATTGTTTAAAAAATAAATACTTCGAAAAGAGGTTCTAAATTGTGTTTGACTAGCGATTAAAGAAGTGGTTATATATAAGGTGTCACGCGTCACCAGCTCTTGTTTCCCACCGCTGAGCAACCATCCCACCAACGCTGAGAACAATCTCTCTCTTGGCTGTCTGGCGGCTGCGCCGGCTACATCGTCTGGGGCTCGGTTACTAGCGCCGGAACCCAGCAACGCTTCTCTGCCTGGTTATCTACGTCTAGCCCAGGACTGGCTGCTTTCGCCCATGCCACCCCTATTACCTCGCCAGCAGCGCTGAACTAAGTATACACTTATTCAGAGGGACAAACGCTGATCGAAACTCTCAGGACCCACACCCTGACCTGTGTCTATTCTTCTTATTATCACTTACTGAAACTAAATTGTAACTTGCTTTATTTAAACAAATAGTGTGAAAATTCTCGTGGTCTAAAGTCTAATTTATCTTCTAGTTCACAGAAAAGGAGAGTATATTCCTTTGTTTTGTGTTCTAGTTAACCTCTTGGTTTAACTATCATCGCCACATGGCTCCTAAAGCCTCATAACGTGACAAAGGATACTCGTCACGTAACTTGTCCTTTTGCTAGTATTAGATAGAAGGACCTGGAAGGCCGTGCTAGGTGCGGTATTTTATTGGTAAATTTTCTAAAATGAATCCTAACTAGATCGATTTAGCGTCCCGAAGTTTTTTTTCTCTTAGTAGAGCTGTTTTTCTGCGTAGTTTGGTCCCTTAATAATAAGTGTGAGTGATACTCTATATTCTTAATCGATAACTACGCTGCTTTTTCTAACGCATTGTCTTTAAAATCTAATTGAATGGGTTATTATTTGTTTACACATAAGTAGAAAATTTTCGCTAAGACACGTTTTCCACAATCAGAATACGCAATATTGATGGTAAACGATTACCGCCACCCATGGACACCCCCAAAACTAGAGGCGTCACAAGCGCGTTGCCAGCTTTAGTGGATGGGGAAGGGGGAGGGGGCAGGGTTGGGGTATAGGCCTTCGGTATCCTCACTCACTCTTGATGACTATGGCAAACAGCCACTGTCAATTATTAAATTCATTTTTAATATGATATGTGCCACTTGCGATGATTTAAGTTCATAAATTTGTTACTCCTATTTTATTTGGCATCATTCCTATCTTATTTTTAAGGGTGGGAATGCATTTCGCACTATAACCTGTGTGAGGGAGATGCAGGGCGAGTGTAAGACCGCGGCAGTCTATCTCGGGAAGAGCTCCAGGAACGCATCAGCGACTTCTGGAGTCCCCCCTGCCGTACGCCACTATGAGGTATATCCTAGGGCGCGGTTGTACCTCTCACCGCTCTACACAGTAAGAGGCGGAACACCAACCCGCCCCAGACGACACCCCACGACCGCAACGGAGAGTCACCTGTCTCGGGTCGTTTGCACAAGATGTGACCGTTCTTCAGTTTAGAATTTAAAACTTCGAACTTTTTTAAAGAACTTGTGCAAGTCAAAAATTTTCACAATGATCTTCCAACACACGTTACAGTATTCTTGTGCAAGTGTATAGCGGCCTTAACATACGCGTGAATGGACAGACAATTATTAGTATGTAGATTTATACATACCTATAGGCAATACATCGTGTCTTTGTTTGCTAAATTCTAAGGCCATCATAATAAATAACGCGATAACAAAGACAGACTCGATACATTTTATCCCGAAACATTTATTTTCATAGCAAATCAAAGCGTTCATTAATTATGTACGGGCCAAAGAATACGTTTGTCGATGAGTGTGTAAACGTACGTACTCGATGACATTGATAAATTGATTGTATATACTTTATTTTCCATTTTTTTTTCTGTGATGATCTCATAAATAAGAGTCATATTACACTTTTAGAACTCTGAGGGATGACTTTGATATTACTTGAGATATGTCTACGTTTAAACAGTTACGAACAACATCAAATGGAAAACTTTATCTTGTTTTAATAATTTCTTCTATTATACTAAAAATGTTTTGCCTGCGGCTCTGCTCGTATTTATAATATAGTATATAGTTGCCTATGTTTTTCCTAAGAAATCAAAGCATCACCATGCAAAATTTCACTGAAATCAATGTTGCGATTTAGCCGTAAAATACGTAATAATTCATTATTACTGTTTCCTTATATTGGTATCTTATTAATTTTAATTTGCAACTTCAAACAAGCAGATAACTAGTTTTTCCAAAATAAAACTTAAAATGTGATTCTAAATTAAATTAGGCAGGTGGTACGAATACATACATAATTATTGAATTAAGAAAATCATGTAGTTACATACATTTTGAGCACGCTTAAAACTTTTGAATTTAAATTACGTTTCAAGAATATGTTTTATAAAGTAAATGTATAAATTATATAGACAGCGCCTCTGGGGTAATTCTTGGTATGGCTGTAGAGCCCAATAAGAGAGCGGCAGTAACGTCCACACGATTGACGCTTGAGTAGACTCGTTCTTTTTTTGTCTCCTCTCACGCTTGTTGGCTCTAGAACCAGCTCCTGTCGTGGGCTCTGCAGCCCTCCTCCAAAGAGTTCCTCCACACTTTGCGGTTGTTGGCGAGGTCTTTCCACTTCTTGGGGTTGATTCCGAAAGCGAGAGTGTCACGCTTTGTGCAGTCCTTAAAGCGCAACGGGCAAATATATAAATTGACGTAAATATATACTTGTACAAGCTTTTGCCCGCGGCTCCGCCTGCGTGTATGTCGGTTTACCTACTCGGTAAATAGCCCTTGTCCTTCCTTAAGAATCAAAGTACCTCCATGTTAAAATAAATTGAAATGGGTACAGCGATTTAGGCGTGAAAGCGTTACAACGATAGACTACGTTGCATTTGAATTTATTAATTTGTAGATAATTATTGTTTACCTCATACTTCAAAATAACATTTTCTTAATCTGTTTATTCCCTTTGAACATATTATTCTCATAAATCTCTCTCAAACGGAGATATTTTAGTTTATAACACGCCAAACCAGGTGATAGATGAAATATTATCGAAAGTTCTGTTCTATTATACATTTCATTACATTAGTGTTGAACTGATATACGTATTTTACGTTACACTTGGTCACATCATGGTGAGGCGAATCCATGTACTTATATTACTTAAATCATCATACAACAAGTCATCTTTATCAACTCCGAAGGCCATTTATTACTAATGACAGTAACATATTTATTCAAGCAAATAATCGGGTTGGCCCTTAATCCTTATGCTTGACCTTTATAGACCCAAAATCAGAGGCACATATAGCTTTATAAATATCCGATGAACAATATTTTTCGGTATAGCTTTTAGGGATACTTTCTAATCTATTAATCATAAAAGTACAGAAAAGGACATATACAGAGATAACAGAGTACTTTTAATCTGGAAAGGTTAATGGTTCCTTGGGATAGAAGAAAATACGCGCAAGAGAAGCTACGGGAGCTCATCGTTTTAAAATGCATTTTTTAATGGAATGGTGGGCAAACGAGCAGACGTATCTATACTAATATATAAAGCTGAAGAGTTTGTTTGTTTGTTTGTTTGTTTGAACACGCTAATCTCAGGAACCGCTGGTCGGATTTGAAAAATTATTATATATATATATATTATATCGGTGTTGGATAGTCCATTTATCGAGGAAGGCTATAGGGTATATATCATCACGCTACTACTAATAGGAGCGGAGCAACAATGAAGAATGTTTCAAAAACAGGGGAAATTTTCACGCGACGGGCAATAGGAGACGCAAACGAGGTTGCGTGGGTCGGCTAGTCACCTGATATATGGAAACACCAGAGACGTCACAAGTGCGTTGCCGGCCTTTGGGGAATGGGAAGAGGGATGTGATGTGGGCAGGGGTTAGGGTATCGGTCTTCGGTATCCTCACTGACTCGGTGAAATACAGCGCAAGCGCACGCACGCACCGGTTTTCTGTGAGGCCGTGGTATCACTCCGGTTGAGGCGGCCTATTCATGCCGAAGCGTGGCTCTCCCACGGTATTTCTTTTTTATTTTGACTGCAAAACATTTATATTATTATTTTGCCTGCACGCGTGCAGCGAGTGTGTAAAAGTAAGTCTTCGTGTAAAAACTGATCAGTTCACCAAATAATCTTGGCAATAACAAAGGTGATGATGAGAAGGTCAGCGATACATATACCCTAGAATTATATTTAATTTAATTAATTAATTAAAATTATTTAATTTACTTATTTTTTTTGTACATCTAATTTTACTGTAACCACAGTAAAACATATGTATATTATTATGTATGTTATCTATTTGGTGACGGATTCAGAACACAGAGTGTCACAACTCCAACATTCATCCCATGGGTGTAGTTAAAGCAACCAAGGGTGCAAACTATGTCAGTCAACATCACCGTCTTGTCAACTTGGTTTCGTAAGCCAAAACCTCCTTGGTAAGGAGAAGCCGTGTCTAGAAATGAACTGTTAAAGGCTGATGATGAAGTTGATAATCTCTTAATCTATACTAATATTTAAAGCTGAAGAGTTTGTTTGTTTGTTTGTTTGTTTGTTTGAACACGCTAATCTCAGGAACCGCTGGTCCGATTTGAAAAATTCTTTCAGTGTTAGATAGCCCATTTATCGAGGAAGGCTATATATTATCACGCTCAGACCAATAGGAGCGGAGCAGTAATGAAAAACTTTTCGAAAACGGGGGAAAATTATCACGCTACGGGCAATAGGAGACGCAAACGAGGTTGCGTGGGTCGACTAGTTGATTCATAAAATCTTATAATTAAATACAGTTCATTCATAATAAATACAGTATTAGGCGATGAGTTTAATTCATAAAAAAAATAGTATTTAACCTGGAACGAAAAAAAAGTTGATATTGAGAAATATTTTATACAATACCGTTCACTAGACCTTTTTATTTTTTAAAAACCCTTGTTGTTTTTTGTTCACAACATGGCGGTATTGTGTCGCTGTCCCTATTTGCCGCATCAGTGAATACACGATTCACTGTCTTGAAATTAAACTACGTTCGGGAATGTTTGTTTTTAAACGAATCTGGACGAATTCACGCTTAAGGGAATGTTTTTATTTGTTTACGTTGAAGTCATTACGAGGTCAGTTGGAAAGTGACAGAGATTGTTTCACAAATGGCCAGTGTCTATCAAAAAGGTGTCTAGATAGTTATTTTAATTTTCATTTAACGCAATGAATAATTTGGTATCGTGTTCAAATTTCTTAATAATTAAGAAAAAGGTTTCAGTATTTCGTAAGTTAAATAAATTGCGCACTTTTTTTTTTTTTTTAACTTCAGTAGATGTGATACTATTGGAAAAAAATCAATCAAGGAATTGAGCGCTTATCAACATTTTATCACTCGTAACTAAGCAATTGAACAGCCTCATATTTGCTGAAGTATGCGTCTCCTAGAAATCAATTTGTCCTCTTTTTTACCTAGTAATTATTAATCCAGATTTTATAACTGTTGGACTACGCTACTTTCGAACCTGTTTAGGTCGTAATAAGTAAGGGACATTATATAGGTATACTATAAAGATTGGAATAAGTTAGGAACGCAAGTTCCGAACACTTTTCTCCCACCTCCAAAATTTTTCCTAACAATTTACAAGTTCCGAAAAACTGGCGTACAAGTTTAATGCGACGGGAATTCTTAACGAAACAGTTCCGTAGGAACCCATTTATGTGTTATTCTCGTAATAAGTTTTGATTAAAAATTTCTTTTCTATGTCATGTTCATATTATGAGCACAAAGTTATAATTTCACTACTTCCTTCTCTTCGTCCATCTGTTAAATTATAACCTTGAACAGGTGATAGAATTTGTAAGTTTTAATATTGAATAAATTATAGTTAAAAAACCAAAAACACCCGCTTTAATATTACTCGAACTAAAAAGTGTGATAATATTTCAATAAATTCAGAAAGCACCCCACGCTTGTTTCATTAAAATTATTACTATTTTTTAGTTCGATTGCTATTAAAGCGTTTTTTTTTTAGTTTTGTTTAAACTTTAATTTATTTTTGACTTTTTAGTTCGATATATTTATAAAAGCGCGCAAATTTTCAAGCTAGTCTGTCTCCTTGAAGTAGGTGAAAATGAAGTTAAAGATTCCGTTATATACATACATACAGGTCAGGCTAGTAAAAGCGTTTTAAAAAATTAAGAATGAGAACATATTTCAGTGTGATGATGGTTTTCTTGTCGCTCTTATTTAATCGTGTCTTTGGAATAATTATCCAAAATCATTGAAAGTGTTTTCATATTTAACAATTCGTTTGTCAATTACTCTGCCACATGATAAATTTCGTTATGGATTTACAAGGAAATATATCTCTATATCTCTCTTTATCTATATAAAATAAATAAATAAATAAATATTTTCGAACATCTAACACACAACGCCATCTAGTCCCAAACTAAGCAGAGCTTGTGTTATGGGTACTAGACAACTGATATAAATACTTATATACTTTTTTTTGTAAATACATACATATTATAGATAGAAAACACCCAAACTCCGAAACAAATATTTGCAGATCATACAAACATTTGATCCGACCCGGGAATCGAACCCGAGACCTCAAAAACAGCAGTCGCGTACGCTACCACTGCGCTACCGAGGCAGTTAATATGGGCAAAAAGTTTATTATGTTATTTACAGACAGTTGTCCAACTTATAAAATCAATTTGAAACCTTTGTACTAATTGAAAATCTTTTGAATAAAAACCAAGATAACGTTGTTACTACTTTAAACCGGGTAGCAATAAACTATGAAACCCTATACTACTATTAGTGGTCAGACACGCTCTTGATTAAAAATCAAGTACCAAACTTTGAAAACCAGCCCAGCATCCATTTAAATGGGGAAGTTACTTTATCTGATTAAAACAGTTTCAGGACCTTTGCAACCTTAATATATTTGGATATTCCCTTAAAAGAAATTGGTTTGTGTACGCTTTAGAAACTCAAAAATCGTACCGTGTATAGTGTACTAATAGCCGACCCACGCAACCTCGTTTGCGTTTCCTATTGCCCGTGTCGTTATAATTTTCCCCCGTTTTCATTGAAACATTCTTCATTTGTGCTTCGCTCCTATTGGTTTTAGGGTGATGATATAGCCTATAGCCTTCCTCAATAAATGTATTATCCAACACTGAAAGAATTTTTCAAATCGGACGAGCGGTACCTGAGATTAGCGCGTTCAAACAAACAAACTATTCAGCTTTATATATTAGTATAGATTTAGTGGTAATTTATAAAAATAATTCCCTAAATTTAATTTTGGCCTTGAAATATCGTTTCGACAGTCATGGAATTTCTTTTTAAGCTCTGAATTTAAGGAACTCTAATTTAGTTCTTGGAGGGATGATCAAAATTGTTTTCGAATGGAGAATTACAATGACTTCTAAGTTTCGAATTAATGTAAAGATGTGTATCATAAGCGTTCCAATCCTGAATCCAAAACAATAATTATTCCAAATACTTTGAATCATATTATAAATTATTGAACCAACCAACTCAGAAACAACCATAATTGTTTTTTTAATCCAAGCTATTCACTTATGAATACTTTACAAAAAATAGTAAGTTTGCCAAGAGTGGGTATGTTAATTATAGTGCTTTTCATATTTACCTAACTGAAGCAGCACAGCAGCGTAATATAAAGATTTTATAATAACGGCAAATAAGAAATAGAACCTAAGGCTTATATGATCCTGCCTGCTCTCGTAAAAATGACTAAAAACAATCTGACGATTTAAAATATACTTCATATTTTAATGTAATGGTTAATACACTCAAATCATTTACAATTCGGTATAGTTGGTAAACGATCCTAACTAACAGCCATAGAACGTGATTCAATGAACGCGTCAGATTGAGCTCTATTTACAGTAGCTTAGATAAAAAATCTCAACGTCAACAGTATCTATTGTCAATTGATATAAAACAACTTCCAAGTTCAGTAATAAATATTACACAATTCTTTTGTTACCACAAGCCTAAGGGAACTCTGAGCTACGGTCTATTTTTCTTTCATTTACTGATAACATGTACTCGTTGCGGTTACATTTAATTGTATTTCACACTTCGTGAACTAGAACAGGCAAGCCTTTGTATTTTTGTGTTACTTGAATGCTTATTTTGGTTTAAAAGTTATTTATATACTTACCTTGTAAAATTGTTCATGTTTCTGGTTATAAAAGCGCCATAAAGGAGCTATACGATACAGTGAAACCTCTTTGTCGTGCTTACAAAATACGCTATTATTGTTGGTAAGTAAGAACATTAGCGCAAGTAATATATGTACAGTCAGAGAATATATGAAACTAGCTGTATTGAATTTAGATCTTTTTGAAAATATATGGACAATGAATCTTCCACAGTCAATGTAGAAAAATCGATTGCTGCATGAATATGCCTACGGTGAAAAGAAAGTAAGCCCATCACGTCACCAGGTGGTCTTACGGTAGCTGGAGCCAACATGTGTTAGGGTGGAGACTGCGATTGGGCAAACATTTTTTTTTTTTTTTTTTAAACCAACAATTTGATTACAATCACAGACAGCTTGCCCGTGTTTGCAGAATTGCCAGCTTTAAGTGGCAGTGAGCGGAGCATATTGCTCGCAGAAAACATGGCCGTTGGGGAAAAGAGTTCTAGAGCGGCGACCACGTACTGGGAAACGGAGTGTGTGTAGGCCCCTACAAGGTGGTCCGATGAAATGGTGAGGGTTGCAGGAATCCGCTAGACGCGGGCTGCATGGGGAGCCTTGGGGAGGCCTATGTCAAGCAGTGGACGTCTTTCGGCTGAAATGATGATGATGATGACAGGCAGCGAAGATATATAGGATATACCGCCTGTCCAAGACCCGCATAATTGTCGCTTTTATGGTTGGTTACACTTAATGACGATACGCTTATTGTAGAATTCTATTTTTCTGTATTAAGTAAGTAATGAAGAAGATAATGTTTTAGCCTTTCAAAGTGTGTCTACTCCGCTTAATGTAAAGCATGAGCAGAATCCAAGAGTATCGCGGCCTATTGAGATGTTTCTGCATCATTGGGCCTGCGGTCTCTCACTCACCGAGGAAACACGACAGTAAGAATTCAGACATTTTAGGTTAATTTGATAAATTTAATGAATTTTTGTAATGTAGTAACACGATATAAATATTCATAACTGTAATGGAATTATAACAAAAGTATTACAAAAATGGAGACCGAGAAAGTTTTGGTTTTAAACTTGTCCAAACATGCAGTACTTGTAATCACAATTCATAGTTTTGAAAGAATTATTGCCCAAGTTTCAAATGACAACTGAATGTGAGTTTGAGTACTTTACTTGAGACTTTAATGCATTTCACTAAACAATTTTTGAATTATACTTAGCAGTCTAAAGTCTAGTTGTTTATGGGCATACTTTGAAAACAATGAGGTTAATTTCTTAACTCCTACAGAGTAAAATACGGACTAAAACATTTAAAAGACTTATCAAGTAACTGGATATTTTGAACGAAGCCTTCATAATATTTTCAATTAATACAAATAGTACTCGAAATGTTTTTACTATCAACATTTACTGTATTTCCATAACAAGTCTCACCTCGCATTAAACGGTATTATTTACTCACCATACTAAGTCAACATCGAAGCGAGGCCATGTCGATATATTTACATATGATTTACCCGAAATGTCGACACTTCGTCGATTACAAAGAAATTGGAATAGAGCTATGGCCTTTTCTTTGAACAAATAGTGACCTGTTTTATATGATTTGGCGAACGTCAATGGGCGTGCGTATTTGAATGTGTGACCTTTTTTATTTGCTTGTTCCTTTCAACGTTTCGAACTATCATGTTTTATGTAAATTACTCGAATGGAAACACTGAAGGTTTGTTGAAGAATTTATGTTATTTGATCTGTCCGTAAATCGGTTTTGCTTACATGTTTTGTCTGAAAAGACAGTATCAATCCTGCTGTAATTTATTGATAGTGGAATAGGAGTTGATGAAAATTTGGAGTAATCGAATATTGTTTAGAAAACTTCTGCTCGAAGTACTTAATTCCAAAAAAAGTACTAATAAATACGTTGATCTGAATCACTCTTGTTTGGTTAATGATTTTCTGTCTAAGTTAAAATTTATTATGAATTACGTTTGAACCCAGTGACATCTAAAGAGAAGCTTCTTTTAAGCTCCGATTTTTTTATACGTATAATGCCATCTAGTCGCAGACTAAGTGGAACTTAGGTAGACAACTGATATATTTTTTTTTTCTAAATACACACATATAATATATTCAAACTCCGAAACAGATATTTGCCGATCATAGAAACATTTGATTCAACTCGAGAATCGAACACGAGGCCTCAAACGCAGAAGTCGCTTACGTTCCTCTACACCAACGAAGTAGTCATTTCTAGATAAACATATATTTATTTATTAAAGTTACTCAACTTTAAAATAAATTTACTCACAAAACAAGTAATTTAAGCTAACCAAAGCTTAGAGCAGTAACAAAACTCAAGTACACAATACAGAAAACATTAACAAAAGTTTTCTCAAATGTTTTTGTATTAAAAAGGTCAAAACGCAAAACCTTACAAAAATCAGAAAGTGAACTCAAACTTTTTTATGATTGGAGTTATTAATGCTATATTCTTTTCAATTACTCGCTTTACTTCGTAAGGTTTGTTGGAATATTCATAAAGATGTTTAAAACCATTAGATTTGGTAATTGGCTTATTATTAACCACTGTTTTAATGTTAAAAATGATTATACAATAATAATAGATATTTCGGACATCTAACACACAACGCCATCTAGTCCCAAGCTGAGCAGAGCTTGTGTTATGGGTACTAGACTACTGATACAAATATGTATTATACTTTTTTTTTGTAAATACTTACATATTATACATAGAAAACACCCAAACTCCGAAACAAATATTTGTAGATCATACAAACATTCGAACCCGAGACCGACAGCGAGACCAACGAGGCAGTCATAAGATGATGATTTACGGTTTCTTTTTTTACCAACTTTATTAACCCGTCAACGTGGTTTAGTAATTTAAAATCTATAAGCAGTTTCTATAAATTTAAAATCTATAAGTAGTTTCTATAAATTTAAAATATATAAGTAGTTTCTATAAATTTAAAATCTATACGTAGTTTCTATAAATTTAAAATCTATAAGTAGTTTCTATAAATTTAAAATCTATAAGTAGTTTCTATAAATTTAAAATCTATAAGTAGTTTCTATAAATAAGCCTGTGAACAGCAGCGGATTGTTAAAAGCTGTTAATGAGATAGAATAAGCTTTTCTTTATCCACCTTATACTTACTTCTGCATATAATTTTGCTGAAATAATAGGCAGAATAATTTATTATCATTGAAACTCCTAATAGAAAAAACTATATTTCACATAACAAATATATAAATATTTGATTGTTTTTCACATTGTTTTTCTTTGTAGGCAATCTGTACGTAATATAATCAAAACTGATTCCTTAATATGTAACTGAATGTACGTAAGTAAACTTGAATAAACTAGAGTGTAGTATTATTTTGTTTGCAATTTTGTCATTTTACTTTTGCATAGTTTGAATTCAAATAATATGTATAATATTTTGATAACATTCGTTAATCTGAGCAAATACATGCTTTGCCTTAAAACTAGTTCTTAAATATAAATAAATTAATTAAAATGATAAAATGTTTACAGTCAACGGAACAGGAATCAGCTGTCTGTCATTCCACACGAGTGGCTCATGTTAGTATCACAGTCTCAGAGCTTCTACTCCTAAGCAGATAAGTACATGCTCAGTCGAGTGGATCTTCAAAGACCCTTATGTATTGAATGCATTGAATTTAAAGTCAGTTACACTAGTGTAGCTTTTTCACAATCTATACTAATATATAAAGCTGAAGAGTTTCTTTGTTTGAAAGCGCTAATCTCAGAAACCGCTGAACTGATTTGAAAAATTCATTAGTGTCTTTTTAAGTGTGTTAAGGACTTTTAGTTAACTGTTGAGTATTCAAAAGATGAAGATACGTTAAGTAAATTTATGGAGTACTAGCTGAACCCCGCAGTGCTACGCGCGGTTAGTATCGTACCACGGGTAACGCCGCGGGTCTAAGTTAGTCTTAATAAAAAGTAGCTTAAGTTACTCCTTAGGTTATCAACTCTCTGCCAGTGAAAGTCCCGTCAAAATTGGTCCAGCCGTTCTAGAGATTACCCGGAACAAACAGACAGACAGACAAACCGACCGACAGACAGATACACAAAAATTGAAAACAAATGTTATTTTGGTACAGGTATCATGTATACAGACATATGCATTTATTAAAACGCGGTTATTTTAATATTACAAACAGACACTCCAATTTTATATATTTGTATAGGTGGGGAAATGTATAGTATTTTTACTACTGCTTATAAGTCAATAGTCATAACAGTAACTGTATTTGTATTCCTTCTAGAATTTTAAAAACAAAATGCTGTAATACAGACTCGCCGGTAATAAAAAATTAAAAGAAAAGTTTTTCAAAGTCGAGATGAGGGAACAGACCCGATAGGCTTTATGCCTGAGTGAAGTACGGGGACTATAGATAGTCCCGTGCTTCAACTGATGATTTGTACAATCAAGAAATATAGATAAATATGTACATAATGAGAAAAAAGTTCGCGTATATAGATTGACGTCTGACTTAAATTAATACCGTTTAAAAATTAAAAGATTTATGCTAAAGAGATACGTATTTCGACTAACTTTAGATCAGCCTTCATTTGTATTCATAACAACAACATTTGGAACCCAAATAAAATGGGAATCTTTAGAGAAGGTTTAGGCAAGCGTTCAAAGGTGAACCGTGTTCAAATTCGTCCCACCTACACACGCGACTGCTCTCGCACACGCGATAGGGTGAGTGTCAAGTTACATCAGCATATTTATATTTAAAGGCGTAACGGTGGAAAAGATACTGTATGAAATCTTAGTTAATGATATATTAATGGTTCACACCTGTACCATATTTTTTTTATATTTTAGCTGCGTGGCGGTTGCCATCCTCGATGTGAATAATGACATTGCAGCATGGTGACCCATACTATGGCCAAATATATACATTGTGAAATGTAATAACAAATTACAAACCTGAAATGACAACTGCTGTGAACTTTAAGAGAATTTAGACTATACTAGCTGTCCCGGCAAACGTCGTTTTGCCATAACTGCTAATAAATAAAAAATTAATTAAAAAACATTGTCCAGCGGACAAAATTGTGAATCTAAACCATTCCCAGATCCCCTTGAACACACACAAAAAATTTCATCGGTCCAGTCGTTTGAGAGTAGTTCAGTGACATACACACTCACAGAAGAATTATATATATAAAGATTGTCAGTTTTTTTAAATATGGAATACTGTTATACAGCATGTTAAGTAATAGGTTTATTATACTGCCATGATTTTCTTCGTTTCCTCTTCGAGTGTAATGGAATAATCTGAAGTGAAATATTTATACTTTTTATTTTAGTTTATTTTGAAATTATTACCAAAAACATACTAGTAAACTTTATTCCGACCTGCGAATACGACTAGCAAACGCCATGAATCTTTTGGTGAGAAAATTCTACTAGCTCCTTATCGTGGCACTAAATCTAAATTATATCTCCAAGTGTCTCGGTGTTATCCACTCTTAACTGCTAGGCAAGTTCAAAGGAATTATCCGGCGACAGGCTAAATAATTAGAGCATTCATCAAGTCCATGATATAGTATGTAGGATTGTAATTACCTACCTACAAAATGTGCGTTACATATACTCTACTCTTATTCTAAGACAAAGGTTGTGATATCTTACGTAAAAAACTTTACATTTTACGATAGCATGGTTGGTTTTACGTCTTTTAGAGCTTACTACATTAAGGGCACGTAAAACCTAGGCTTTTAGATTTCTCGTTAAAAATAATTTATAGCAAGCATACGACAAATACAATCAGACAATTTCACGTAACTTGATTCGAAACGGGAACGGATTATATACATAAAATGAATCTATAAATTTTATTCCTTCGCGGTACGGTAATTCTAATAGACGACTTATCATCTATTAGAATAAAAATTTTTGCGACAGGTACTCATATACATTATACATATGCATGAATATAAACGATTTTGCTTATTCTATATTACATATATATACCATCTATATATGTATAACATCTATATTCTGGAAGTGTGTGACTAGCTTTGCAACGACCCAAGGAATGAAATATCCCGCAGTGACGGTGTCAGAAGTGTGATTCCTGACAGATTTGCTGAATCATCTATTTCATTTCCAAAACTGTATAGTTTACGGCTGTATAGCCGTAGATAGCTTTTATATATATGAATATACATAAGGTTGAATATAGATTTAAAAAAATAGAGTGCCTCAATATTAATATTAAGGAGTGCAATTAAAGACTAGTAAAGTACCTGTGACTGTTAAGTTGCAGATGACATCTTCGGTTGTTAGTCGACAGAAGTCACTTCGGGTAACTCGCGGTTATTGCCGAACCGCGAGTAACGCCGCGGACAGAAGCTAGTCTAAAAAAGTAGCCTAAGTTACTTCTTATAATTATCATCAGCTACCTACCAGTGGACGTTTCGTCAAAATTGATGAGGCGTTCCAGAGATTATCCGGAACAAACAAACAGACTGACAGACTGACAGACAGACAAAAATTGTAAAAAGAAATACATTTTGGTATATGTTCACAAAATGCATTTATTATAAAGCGGTTATATTAATATTACAAACAGACACTTAAATTTTATTTATTTGTATGTAGTTAAAGATAACTGAAATAAGTACAAAAGAAATAGATTCACAAAAATAAACAACTACTTAAACCATTTTACTGCTTCTAATCTTAACCATGGTTTTTTGTATCCTTCAATCACAGAATCTATCTATATATATAAAAGAGGAAGGTGACTGACTGACATACCCAGAGATCAACGCAAAGCCCAAACACCTGAACCTAGAATCCTGAAATTTTGCATATAGATTCTTTATATAACGCAAATGAGAAATAAGGTAGGAATTTTTGAAATTCCACTCGGGGTGAGCGAAACCAAAACTTAATGTTTATCGCCGAGATCTAAGCTGAAATTTTATATCGATGTTACTCGCACTGTTGACTGGCCTATTTTAAATTTCTAAGATTTCAATTAATTTGATTTCTAAAATCTAGATTTGATAAAAGTTTATTGAAATATTTATATTTGATTTCTATTTAATATGAATCACTAAGCATATTTCACATAATTTTTACAATAGTTCATTTCTAATTGACTTTAGTTTTCCTTGCTTAACAAAGTATTCTCCAGTTTTTACTAACAAGATTTAATAATTCAACGTCGTTATAAGTTCTAAAACTCTATTTTCCTAACAAGCAAACTTTTGCAATTATAAAAAGCGTGTACTCACATTTTGATTAAAACAAGCGCATGTAACTACTGCGATAAAGCTGTTGATTTTAACTTATATTAGTTATTGTGGAGTTACAAACTGTTGAATATGTATTGAAACTATTTTTTTACTGCAATGCACGGAAGTACTAAAGAACAATGATTCAAATAGGTTAACGTAAAACATAACGTCTAGAAACAGAACATAAAGATTTATTAATGAGAAAAAAATCTGTGTTCTCGTCTCTAACCATTTTCTAGACAAAACGTAATACAAACCCTAACTCTAAAATTTAAGTTTAGTGATGTAACTGAATACCAAACTTAGAACGCCTTTGCAATTCGCAGTTGTAATAACAATTGTTTAACCGTTATGACCTTATTTTATTAGCGGTTCAAGTTCAGCTACATAAATCAGTTTCTCAATATAATTGAATATCAACGAAGAGATGTCCAGAGCTCAGACCAATTAAAATGTTACTGATATTCAAGTAAATTGATTACTTTGCGTCAATTTAACCTTACCTTTAAATAGAAAAAAAACACAGTTATTGTTATTTTAATTCACGAACAATAACGTATTAAAGAGTAAAAGTTTTCATTTTTATAGTAAAGATTCAAGGTAGTGGAGCCACGCCGGCCGGACCGCTTTGACCAGGGCGGTACTACCCTCGCACAGAAAATCAACGTAAAATGACGTCCATGTTGCTGTGTTTCGTTGGTTCGTGCGAGACCGGAGGTCTCCATGGTGTGGGTAACTATGCTGCATGTATGAGTATGGTGACCACCACTCTTGGGTTCTGCTTATGCTTTCCATCAGGCAGAGTAGAGTCATTTTGGCAGGGCCTTAAATAAAAAATTAAGCTGACAATGGAAATTCAGATATATAATAATATATAATGTAACACGTAGGTATTTTGGATAGAAATGTTACGATGTATTACGGCCTATGGAGGGCAATCCCAACCAGAATTTTTAGAAATTGAGAAGAAACGGAAGTTAAGCTCAAATATTCCGATAGTCCTGCATCCTGTATGTATAGATACCACTATAACAGGGACATCAACTTTATAGTTTTAGTATAGACAGTTTACATTGTCCTCATACTTTACTATATCAGATGCGGAAGGTTAAAATATCACACACACACAGACACACGCGCACACACACACGCACACACACACAATTAACTATAGTACCTAACGTTGTTTTTAATTTACCTATGTCAAAACATACCATATAATAAATGCTCCATTCAATTGATTTTGTTTAATAAAACAAAGATCCAATTGCTTTTACTCGTTACCGGTCAATCCGTAAATATTTCCCTCAATATTACCACCGATATCACTTACCCAGTTTTCTCTGTAAGTATACATACATAAATTAAGACCACGGCTCCGATGAAACAATAAATTTCCATTAAATACTCACAAAACTGGTTATTGTAAACCCAAGTATGTTTACTCAAATAAACATTATATTTTAGTGGGCCTTTAGGTTTATATTCATTTGACATTCCTTTCTCCCCGGGTACTTTATTTGACATTCTCTCTGTACTACTTTATGGAATAAAAGTGAGAGTAACTGGAAGTGACCTCAATATATAAAATATATCTAAAAGATCTAGATTAACGCCAAAACTAGTTTGTATTTTAGATATTAAACCACTGGTCTTTGAAAAAAAAAATCGCCTTTGCTTTCAGAGATCTACAGAATCTCAAACCGTATAAATATTTTCAGATGCTCAAACCTTTAATAATAAATGTGTTCAGCACTTTTTCGTAAATGTCTTTTCTCATCTATAGCTGATGAATAAATTCTACAAAGACAAGGTAAAGAATGACGCTATCTACTTTAAAAGTTGACTACAGCTTTTTACAGACTGATTTTTAATGATGTATTCACTGAAATTTTGACGTGACAGCGTCTAATAATTTGATACAACGCCCGCTGCGTGCACGAAAAAGGATGACTCATTGTCCCGTTACGCTCATTGTACGTCGTTCTATTATTACATCATTTCATCAATGTTTTGTTTGACGTTGTCACGTTAAACTATCGTACATAAACCAACTTTACAAAGAACCAATTTTTTCACATTTCATTTTGTTGTATTTCAGAATCAATTCCGTTCTTATTTTTTGGATAAATTGACTGTCCAGTAAATTACGTCAGTACTTTTATCTAGGTCTTCGTTAAGATTTCAAGTAGTATTATTTTGATTATTACTGTAAAAACACGCTTTCGATGATGAACTGCCTTTGGGCTGTACGTTAACATAGAAATCAAATTCACGATATTTTTTCTAGTACTATATTTTTTTTAGTGTTAGAAGCAAAACTATTTATATGCTCAATACATATAAAAAGCTTTATTTTCACAAATAAAATAACTTTTCCTCGCGTATCCGAACATTGTGATGACGCATACAACTCTGTATTGAACAATCTCGTTCAAACGTTCGCATTTTACGACACAACTGCGGAAATCACTCAACACTTGCTACTATGAGGACCGCTTTTTTACTTCGTATTTACTTAATACGAAGAAATCGTGTGAGTAGAATACAAACATGAACAGCGACATACTAATATTACAAAGTCAAAACTTTATTCTGCCTGTAGTTGGCTGTAATGTAACTAGGGGACATAGTTTTGTGATAAGCATATTAGTGCAAGTATTTATACAATATTTACATGAAAAACTGCATGCATATTTTGGCTCAAAATTTCTTCGAACTAAAGCTAGGAAATAAATATGAGAGCAGGAATGCTGTGGAGGTTAAAGCGGTCGCCACACAGCTTTCTACTGCGCTGAGTGATCAATGGGTACAAACCACTCATGGGATAATATTTTATGTGAAGCACAAATTTGATTTGCTGAGTCTGGGTGTTAATTGTATCCATTTTTAACTGACTTCAAAAAAGGAGGTTGTCAACTCAAAGTTTTTTTCTATGTTTGTTACCTCAGAAGTTTCGACTATGTAAACCGATTTTGATGATTATTTTTTATTTGAAAGCTATTGCTTCCCGTGTGGTCCCATTTTGATTTAGTCCAGTTCTTGAAATCGTTTTTTTTTTACTGACTTTAAGAAAGGAGGAGGTTTCTCAATTCGACCGTATTTATATTTTATTATGCGTATGCGTATATAGTCTCCGGAGACACAATTTCTATTCCAAATGTGGGAGACAGGTTATTATCCTAAACCAAATATAACAACATTTTTGCAAAACCACTTCGCCGCAAAAGTATTCTCCAACCTTGCATCCTTTAAATTTTACTTGCATTCTAAGAAGTTTCCTTTGTATGTCGTCAGCAAAACTAGTTCGTAAAAGTGTCGAAGTAGGAAACTACCAACTTCTATAAATTCTTTAATCCTTTATGTACTTTAGCAAGATAAATATAACCAAAGACTTTTAGTTATGTGTTTTCCCTTTAGTTTTTGCTTTGTTGTTTTGTTTTTGCTAGTTCAAGTTTGTGCTAATAGATAATATTTGATTTTTTATGCCTTTCACCACACATTTTAAATGTTGTATATTAACGGCTATATAACCAAAGAAATTGACATACTCAAGGATAAACAACGACATTACTGGCCAAGTGACTGCCTGCGGAGGGCTAAATGCATTTTTTTTTATTTCGTCCCAAGAAGTTTAGTGATTAAATATTACAACAAGTAAAATTTTAACAAAAATAAAACCGACTTCAAGGTTTGACTCGATTTCTCTTGAATGCCATCATCAGATCTTAATCCTTATCGTGGTACCAGCATTGGAATATCTCCTTTCTATTAAAAAAAGGATCATTAAAATCGTATCATAAACGACGAAGTTATCCGCGAACACACATAAAAAAATATAAAGTCGGTTAAAAAGATTTTAACTTGTTTTACTATTCTCTAAAGTACTGCTTCCTAGATATATTTAGGTTAAAAACTTTGAGAATGATAACTCATCTTCTTAAGATTGTGTGTTCGTACAAAGTTAAAGGGTGTTATCAATTTTGATCATTGAATATCATACGAGAAGCAAAATACGTATGTAACTGTTAGCTGACTTTGAGTTAGTAAATTTTGTGATTAGTTATTAGCTGATAGTGACATACTGACAGCAACGCCACCTACTGGAAATGTTTATCCAATTATGTTTTCAAGCCATCCAGAATCCCATTGAAATACACAATCAAAATTTCATCCAAATTTAATCACTTAGAAAGAGTTAGGTTACAAACAACACGTACTGAAGTTATTCAACCAATCATTCAAAAACTTTCTATTAATTTTTTTTTAGTCAAATCGCAATATACGGCGCCCTGCGGCATGCTGGACAGACGCTTTGAGAAAAATAGCTGGCAGCAAAAATATGAACTGCCCAAGACCAAAGTATTTGAAACTGACGTTAGTTCAGCAGGAGTCGTTAATTGGTTAATGGTAAACTGTTCTATTATAATTTTTATCAGAACATAAATTATGAGTTAACTTGTCGATTATTCCTTATTAGTAAGTTATAGTATAATAGTGTATTGGTATAATCGACAAGGATATACATACATATTTTTTTTACAATCAACAGCTCTTACATAAATGTAAAACACAATACTATGTATAATTTAACATAAAATACTGTCAATAAATTCGAAAGTTCTTCAATAAACTATACATCTTTGGTACACAATGTCAAAATAACCAGTACATGTTTATGAAGAGTTCGGATAGCTGCGTATATAGGTATATTTAATAGACTAATACAAACATGGACACAATATTACCCTAACAAACGCATCCTCCAACCCGTAAAACAGGTAAAAGTTTGTTGTCCTCTTTCATTGTTTAGTTCGCCGCATATTTGGGATTTGGTAGCTATATATTTTTGATAGCCAACCTCACTAAATTTAACAGACTGTGAGAAAATAACGTAGCATGTCACTGATACGAAAAGTATCGTAATATTATTTAGGCCGAGGATCGTATGGACAAATTGTTTGTGGCAGTAAAATGCTATGAATTTTTTTAGGCACAATAAATCGAAGTCAACATTTCATAAATTGGATATTACTGACAGTAGGTACTATTATGTTTCACTAATATAGAATTTCAATGAAACATATACCACAACATATTATAAAACAAAGTCCTCTGCCGCTTCTGTCTGTTTGCGATAAACTCAAACTGGAAGGATTTTGATGCGGTTTTAACAAAAATATAGAGTGATTCTTTAGGAAGGTTTTTGTAAATGATTTCTTATTTTTTTTTAATATATTGACTAAAATATAACGATATTAGTTGAAGACTTCCGAAAAAATTAAGTCGCGCATCTTCTCGGGGTAACATAGACTAGATTATATTATATTTTCCATAAAAAGCCCGTGCGAAGCCGGGGCGGGCTGCTAGTATTAAATATTTAAAAGATTATGTCGTCATAGTCTTTGTCTTTTTCCAATTTTTATTTAGGGTCAGGATAATATTTAATATTGTAAAAAGACTTCACTGGCTTCTTAAATGCCTGAAGGTCTGCCTGAAGCCAGTCTACTTTGGAACGTAACCGTTTTCAGACGCAAGTTTATATCAGAGACTAGATGCCCCGGCGAACTTTGTACCGCCATATTTACATATCTGTCTTAGCTTCCCACAGGCAGTATACAGTCGCGGACAAAAAAATTGACTTTTCCTGTTATCTTTTAATTTTTCTTCTACATTAGCTTTGTCCTAACACATAAAAAATAAATTATTTAATTTGGTGCGGCCGATCGGAAGTTATATGCGTACATACATTTCGGCGATTCATATTTATACTGACGAGACTGATCTCGTTATAGACTGATACTGATAGTTTTTGCATATATGGAGGCCGTTGTACAAAAACGTTTGAATGTCATTGACAAACTAGAAGAAATTGAAAAGACATCATATGACTAATAGAGGCAAATTATTTACAGCTTTTTCGTTACAATAAAACCTCTAGAGAGATTCATGATTGTTGTAGTCCAGTTCGGTGTAATTTACCGAGCGGTGTAACCTACCGCGACGTTACTCGCCATACACTAGTCAAAAGGCTATTATCAGTCCCAAAACTACTCGTGCGTTCCCGAAAGACACGTGTAGGGTACTTAGTACAGATATATTTTTGAGCAACATTTCATGTAGAGGTAAAATTTAATTCCGTATAATATTTTGTAACTCTGATATTTTTACTGCCTCGGTGGCGCAGTGATAGCGTCTACGACTGCTTTGCTTACAGTCTCAGGTTCGATTCAAAAGTCAGGCAAATAGATTTTATGATTTACCTGCAAATATTTTTATCGGAGTTTGGGTGTTTTCTATTTATCATATTATTATGTACTAGCTGAACTCCGCGGTGTTACCCGCGGTTATTGTTATACCGCGAGTAACGCCGCGGAACAAAGTTAGTCTAAAAAAAAGCCTAAGTTACTCCCTGGATCATCAGCAACCTGCCAGTGAAAGTCCCGTCAAAATCCGTCCAGCCGTTCCAGAGATTACCCGAAACAAACAGACAGATAATTTTTTTTAACTACATTTTTGGTATATGTACCGTGTATACATACATATGCATTAAGTAAAAAGCGGTTATTTTAATATTACAACAAGACACTCCAACTTTATTTATTTGTATTTTTACTGCTGCTTCGTTTGTCTTCATTGGTCTAGCGGTTAGTGTAAGCAACAGCCGATCAAGAGGTCTCGGGTTCGTTTGCCTGTCTACTGTTGGGGTTTTCTTACAGGAAAGTCTTAATAGCAGTCCGGATTATGGAAGGTGACCTTAAACGCCCGTGGCTCGGATAGCACGTTAAGCCATTCCCGGTTGTCATGAACACTTATGAGAATCGTTATTGGGATGTCAGCGCCCTCAAATAAAAAAAAAAAAAAATAATAATAATTCGGACATTTAACACACAACGCCATCTAGTCCCAAGCTAAGCAGAGCTTGTGTTATGGGTACTAGACAACTGATATAAATACATATATACTGGCAATTCTCTCAACATGTGTATTTATATAAATTTCTGCTTAGTTTGGAACTAGATAGCGTGGTATGTTAGATAGCAAATAAAAACTTAAGTTTGGTTAAAGGACAGTGTGACAATAGTAGTTACGTAATTTAAACCCTAAATTTCCTTTAAACACATAGGAAGTTTATGTACTTGTGAACAAAAAATAATGACAACGCTTATCTGCAACGTTTACGGGACATTTCCCTTCGAGCGCGGACCCAAGTCAATTATTACAAATACAATGACATTGCCAGTATCAAATAAATGTTACTGCGTGGGTCCATTTTATACCAAAAAACACACCCTACACCTTATTATCTTTCCGATCGAATTCAGGGGCTATTATAAAAGGTATTTCCAAACATATTACGTTGATCATTAATGTCATATAACCCTAAACAAACGGGTGTGTCGGTTATTAATTTTTATTGACCAAATTACTGTAAGTATTAGCGATAAAATCGAACAAAAGGTCTAATATCATAGATGTTTGCAATGAATATCCCGACTAATTATACGATTAATGCTTTCTTATCAACTTTTGACTTTTTTCTGAAAGTGATATCGACAATTGGAAAAACAAAAGTTCGTTTGTAACTTTTGAGTTACTATACCACCCAGAATTAGACGAAGGAAGGGTTTAATCTACAGAAAAAATAACACGTGCGTTCTGAGAGGCTTCGGACCAGTCGATCCATATGTTTGTATGTTGTATATTGAGATATGGCTCTTCCACGGAATGCCTTCTTCTACTATTAATTCTACTGCGTTATTTCTTTTTAGTTCTTGTCAAAGATTGTCAACCAATTACTAAAGGTAGAGGTACTTATCAAAGCGTCACAACTTTCCATTTAAGTTCAAATGAAACCTGGGTAAACTTGTTCATATGGCATGTAGAACCAACAATACTTGATGAAGCTATTGGTCGATTTCAAATATTAAAGACATAATATTCAAAAGCAAATTTTGTATCTTATATTATCTTGTCGGTTTTAATCCACAGAATGTTTGTCAACAAACACAGTGAAATGTCTTTGGCAGTGAAATTAAATTGAACACGCGGCGCTTCCATTATCTAATGCGGAAGAAATGACGCCCTGCGAGACTGAGGCTTGTTGCGAGCCGCTAAACGTATGGGCGGGGAGAATCATAGTGCTCCCTAATGCTTTCTACTAAATTAGAGAATCGTACATTCACTTAACATATTTAAAAAGCTTTTGGGTGATTTTTGTTTAACATAAACATACCATTAACTGAAGATTTACATGGGTTAAGAATGAAAGAAGAAGAAGAAGAATGAGAGAAGAAGACAATTTCTGCATTAGGAATATATTCCATGTCACGGAGAATTTAACAAACATACATGAAACCGACACAAAAAACACCCATCAACAACCCATAATGTCCCACTGCTGGGCTCGGGTCTCCAGAAACCAGACACCAGAACAATTATTTGTGAATCACACAAAGTTCTAGATGGATTATGCTTATGCTTTCCATTAGGCAGAGTAGAGTTATTTTGGCAGGACAAACATAAAACAAAACAAAAATTGAGCCATTTCAATCGAATCGAACCCCCAACCCGCAGCCATCACAGAGCCATCCATGCATCATCATCAAATAATAATAAATATTTATAAATATGTATAAGTGTGAGTCGTTCAAAAATTCTAAGTTCCAATATATAATTATGATTTTACGATTGTAATGTATGAAATTCTCTTTACGTTTGCGATATTATGTTGTATGTTATGTTTATGTTTCAATAATAAACTGTATTCAAAGTATTATTGACGTAGTAAAAATCAGTGAATCTTGTTTCAAGTTCAATTTTAAGATCTCTTCTTTAAATCAGTTTTAAAACTAGATTCACGCACTCTTTAAATATGGGCCTTAGTACACTTGTAGTTTTACATTTTCTTAAAACCATTTTTAATTGACTTCCATTGATCTAAAGTAGTTTTATGATGCTACTTACATGAGATGTTGAGTAATTATATATCTCTTACTGCAAAATATTATTACTATAATATAAATTGAGTTAAAAATTGTAATCAAGCAAATGGCTGATCGAAAGCTACCGTCTTGCATCCAAGTACCTCATTAGTGAAGAATATATGCGGGAAGAAAAAGTAACTATCTTTATTAAAAAAACAAAACTGAAGAAGTTTTTCATCTATACTCTATTAATATATAAAGCTAAAGAGTTTGTTTGTTTGTTTGAACGCGCTAATCTCAGGAACTACTGGTCCGATTTGAAAATTTCTTTCCGTTTTAGATAGCCCATTTATCGAGAAAAGCTATAGGCTATATATCATCACGTTAAGACCTGCAGGAGCGGAGTACCAATGAAGAATGTTACAAAAACGGGGGAAAATTATCACGCTTCGGGCAATAAGAGACGCAAACGAGGTAACGTGGGTCGGCTAGTAGAAAATATGTGAGAAGAAAAAGCAACTATCTCTATTAACATAATAAAGCTGGAGAATTTCTTTCGGTTGAAGTATGTTATACATACATACTTTTTTTTTAATTGTACGTCTATCATGCACTTCTCTGCCTCTGTGGCGCAGTGGGAGCGTATGTGACTGCTGTGTATGAGGTCTCGGGTTCAATCCCCGGGTCGGACCAAATGTTGTATGATCTGCAAATATTTGTATTTACAAAAAAAGTATATATGTATTTATATCAGTTGTCTAGTACTAGTACCCATAACACAAGCTCTGCTTAACTTGGAACTAAATAACGATGTGTGTCAAAATGTCTGAAATATTTACTATTTACTTCTCTGTATCACTCAAGTCCGTTACTCACATAAATCCATCTTGTGCCAATTTAATTACAAGAAGTGTAAATAGATATGTTTAAGAAAAAAATGATTACCTTTAGTTTTTCAACCATTTATTTATTGCATTTATCGTTAAATTGGTACTAATGACGAACACCACACACACCTATTAACACCTGTAAATAAATAAAAATAAAAAAAGCCTGTATTTCCTTATCCTTAATGTTCATTTCAAATGTGTTTGTTAGTGTTTATTGAGTTATTTATGTTTTGTTTATTATCTAAATGTTAGTACGTTAGTTTTTACTATTGGATATGGACTCCTCCTCGGGTGAAGGCCTCCTCCATTTTTTTCACTTATCTCTGTTCTTACTGATAGTTTGCTTAACAGCTTCCAATATTTATTATGATGTGATGAAGAACTAAGACTACGGAGTGTTTTCATGCTAATTAATCCAGTAAATGTCAAAAGAGCCAACTAAAGAAGCGAACCACACCAGACAATACCTCTACAAAAAGAAAGAAACCTTAAAACAAACCCTATCACCATATCAGCCGTAAGAAGTCCACTGCTGAACGTAGGCCTCCCCCATTGACTTCCATTGCGACCGGTCGGTAGCGGCCTGCATCCAACGAGTCCCTGCGATCTTAACTAGGTCGTCCGTCCACCTGGCGGGAGGCCTTCCTACGCTGCGTTGCCGTCACGTGGTCTCCACTCAAGAACCTTTCTGCCCCATCGGCCATCGGTTCTCCGAGCTATGTGCCCTGCTCACTGCAACTTCAGCTTGCTGACTCTCTCTGCTATGTCGGTAACTTTAGTTCGTCTACGGATCTCCTCATTTCTGATTCGATCTCCTAGAGAAACAAACAAACAAACCCTATACCAACTTAATAATAATAAATATTTCGTACATCTAACACACAACGCCATCTAGTCCCAAGCTAAGCAGAGCTTGTGATATGGGTACCCATAGTAGACTACTGATACAAATGTATTATACTTTTTTTTGTAAATACATACATATTATACATAGAAAACACCCAAACTCCGAAACAAATATTTGTAGATCATACAAACATTTGGTTCGACCCGGGAATCGAACCCGAGACCTCATGATCAGCAGTCGCACTGGCCAGCGTGATATTGTAAGCCAAAACCTCTTTCCTAAGGAGAGGCCTTTGACCAGCAGTAGACTATTAAAACTATTGATGATGATGTTTAAAGAATTATTGCAATATTTAAATTAATTTAATTGAAATTACTTTATTACGTTAGTTCACCAATTAGAATATTATTGCCAATATCGGTTAACTGCTCCTTATGACCGTTCACCTGAAATAATTCCCTTTGTGGACTAACACAAAGTCAGTCGGCAATACAATGTTGTCTAATACACAGATTAATTATTCGATTAACTACATGAAGCAACAACGCTGGTTGATTAAACAGAAAACCGGTGTGAAGCCACGTCAAGTCAAGCACTAAGTTTGCGCTGTGTTTCACCGAGTGAGTGAGGATACCGGAAACCCATAACCCAAACCCCCTCCCCCTAACTTCCCTGCCCATCCCCCAAAGGCCGGCAACGCACTTGTGACGCCTCTGGTGCTGCAGGTGTTTATGGGCGGCGGTAATCGCTTACCATCAGGCGATACGTCCGTTCGCTTGCCCGCCTATTACATAAAAAAAAACGTTATTACGTAAAGAACTTTTAATATGTACCAACACTATTAATTTGAAAGTAACATTGTATGTCTCTTCGTTTCGCGTTCACGGTTAAACCAATAAACCAATTTTAATGAAATTTAGAATGGTTGATGCTTTGAGTCTTGAGAGACGTCTATTTTTTAACGCGATAATCAACGAACACGCGTTCGAAACAGGCAAAAGATAGTCTATACAAATAATTAAAATTGGAGTGTCTGTTTGTAATATTAAAATAACCGCTTTTTACTAAATGCATATGTATGTATGCACGGTACACATACCAAAAATGTAGTTTTTTTTTTTTGTCTGTCTGTCTGTCTGGCCGTCTGTCTGTCTGTCTGTCTGTTTGTTCCGGGTAATCTCTGGAACAGCTGGACGGATTTTGACGGGACTTTCACTGGTAGGTAGCTGATGATCCAGGGAGTAACTTAGGCTCCTTTTTTTAGACTAACTTTATCCTGCGGCGTTACTCGCGGTGCGACGCTAACCGCGGGTAACACCACGGGGTTCAGCTAGTCTTTTATAAAGATACGGTTTAGAATATTTTAGGTTTAAGAAATTAAAAAGGACCTGCATGGCTGGTGCTTTAAGCGGTCGCCAGGTCGTCGCTTTCCAATGTTGGAGGCTTAAATCCCACATGGGACAACATTTTGTGTTAACAGTTATTTTACCGGGAATTAACGCGATTACTTATTAAAAGGTATATTACATACCTCTGATTTGCCTGATGTTTCGACCAGGTTGCTCTGGTCGTGGTCACAGGCTGACTGGCTCAGCGGCGCACGCCCTCCGTCGTCGAATCCGAGATGTAGTAGTAGTAGTAGTTAAAATAATTGTTAATATATCATGGAACGCGAAAGTTTAAAAGTTTGTATAACATTTTGTGTGATTCACAAATTGTTGTTCTGAGTCTGGGTGTTCTTTGTGGCCGTTTCATGTATGTTTGTAAAGTCCCCGACACAGTATATATATTTCTAATGCGGGACTTGTCTTTGTTAAAAAGAAAAGAATAATAAAGAAAGTTTATTTCAGATATAAAAGCGCGTTACATTCTTCTACCTTCAATTGCAAGTGAAGTGAATTGAAGTGAAAAGCGCGAAAAAAATATAAATACAGCGGAAATAAGAATCCTCTGCTTTTACTGCAGATGAAACCAAGTAATAAAAGCAATAAATTACTCACTTAATTAAGTATGTAATATTAGAACTTATGCAATAACGTTCAAATTGGATAAACTCTAGTCTCCAGATTAACTATTAAGCATGACCCAAACAGCGTCTACATGTTCCAATCCGTGTTATGCTAACCACTAACGTTATTACACTACCATCGTAATGATCTGTGCACGAACTATGTTAGGCTACGAGCTCACCAAACGTTAACTGACAACTTGTATAAACTGCTATATTTAGTATTAACAGATGTTATGTTCTCGTAAATTCTTTTTTTTATCAAAGAAAGAGAAGAAGGTATGTGGTAATTCTACTAAAAACCACTTCAGTGGCCACAATTGGATCGACGCCGCGCCTTACATACTCTATCATGGGGAAAGCCTGGACTTCCCCCTGCCTATCGGCCTAATGATTACGTGTTGCGGTCTTATCGCAGTTTTGCGACCAATTCGCAATATACCGCTGACCACATCAATTATGCAACCAGAGGTCCCCACTCTCTGGTAGCTAGCGGCCCTATCGATGCCTGGTATCTACGCTCGCACTCGCCCAATTCCAATCTGAGGTCTTTTCTGTAGAATTACATCTTTACAGAAATAAATCACTGAGCCAGCCCCCCTCATCCGCCAGCATAGCAGCAATGATTACTGGTGGGGACAGGTCTCGTCCGATTTGGCCAACTAGGATCTCGCGATCAGACACTCACGTGGATTAGTCGTCCAGTGTACGCTGTCGTCTGAATGAGAGGTCTACATCCAAGAGTAAACTATTGGAAGCAGTCTGTGACGTGAAGTTCCTTTTTAAGTAAATGATATTTCAGACAGCTTACATTATGATAATAACCTACCAGACGAGTAACTTCATCCTAACCTACTAAGAGTTGCTCATACGAGTAGCTCAGTTGCACTCGGTGATTAGAAACAATTACCGGAGGTAAGCAACGACGGCGCGGTCAGTACCTAGATGGCTGGTCCCGGCTGTTATTGTAGGATAACAGTTGTGAAGCTTAGTTGGAGGCCTTTGGACGGCTTGAAAACATTCAACGGCAAGATTACGTAGCCACAACGTGTTTTGCCAGTCCCCAACCCGCATTTGGCCAGCGTAGGGATGTATGGCCTTACCCTCTCCTAAGAGAAGACCCGAGCCCAGCAGTGGGACGTTATGGGTTGTTAATGAAACTACTACAGCTATGGACGCCTGCAACTCAAGTGGTACGTGGGTTTCCAGCCTAGAATTATGGTATCATTGGTCTTATGGTAACCTCACGGTAATCTCACCAAAAGAAATTGCGTAACCCAAACGGGGGTACGCAATTTCTTTCTTTCTTCTATGAGACTGTGGTGTAACTCAGGTTGTTTATTTCCTTATGTACCAAATCATAGATATCCCACAGTATTTTGCTATATACGTAGTGAAGAATTTTCACCCAGGCACGAGAGGAATGTTCGGAACTAGTGTTTATAAGTTTGGAGATATTATAAATGACATAGAATACTTTTTACTAAATACGAGCGAAGCCGCCAGCGAAAGCTAGTAGTTAATAAAAAAATTAAATACGAAATGTTGTTTTACCCCTTTACGAACATAACTCAACGTTAAAAAAATGTACGTAATTTAAAATTTCGTTCTGCTAATTACAGTGAAAATACACAACAAAAGGTTATTTTATTTTTATATACACAGCCTTAATTAGCCCCCTTTACGTAAGCTACATTCAGAGCATTTCTTCAACAACTACCAATTTAAATATTCACGCTAATTAAATTCATATTTATGAGGGCAACAATATTAAATATACATATAAGAAAGCGAATGTTATCTCATCATAAAATTGCTCCACAGTAAACAGTGCCTTCTGTGTGATCCCAATTTTTTCGCTTTTACATTTCAGAGTGTTTCGTGACTTTGTTTGAAATGTAAAAAGTAATCAACATAAAATAAAACTCGTAGGAAAGAAAACGTGGCGACATTATACATTTGAAAATAGCAATTCTTTTTACGAAATACAAACTAGGAAATGAAAATATTTGGTCTGATTTGTATTTATTGTAATTTTTTGTGATTATGATTTTTCTCATTTTTATTTTTAATCCTTGAAATAACGTAAGTGAACGACTTGGCAGCATAGCATGAGCTTTTGTATTTCACGTGAAACTTGATTAATTTTGATAACTATAAAGTGCAATAGTAGTAGTAGTTATCAACCTTACGATAAATTATAAGATATTAAAAAAACTAAGAAAATCATGATGAACTCTGCTTTGGTAGAGATATACTTTTCTATGACTGAGTAACAGCTTTGTATCGCGTCTATAAAAGTGGCGCGAAAGTAATAAGACTATGTTTTTTTCCCTGCGTCGTCCACCTACAGTGTGTCCCCAACTCAAGCGAACGCATTAAGAGAATGGCATCATTTGTGGGGAATTTCATTAGTCATTCCCTGCGGTGGGGGTATTCCATCATAGATTCCTTTCGCGTCTCACGTACCGCGGATACTTCACAGACAAATATGTCGACAATAGGGTTGAATTTTCAATTGGATCTTCATTAATTATTTACTGAGCGAGTTCTCCGAATTATTTGGGTAAATAATTTAAATTGAACGCGTGAGTATATTGTTATGGAGACGTGTTTGTTCGCTCTTAAGTCACATTAACAAAGTTACTGTGAACTTTACCCTAGTTAATGTCATAGTTTATGTTTGAAGTTTACTTGGTAATAACAATACGTATCAATCTAGACCAGCTAAAATTGCTTAGCTCAAAATACCTATTTCCCGTTTCGTTATAGTTTCTTGAGGTAAATACGAATATATCTGATTTGTCTCCCGTGATATTTCGATATTGAAATCCGATCCAGAGATCCCGTAACGTAATCCTTATCCTCAGTCTTTAGTATATCGAAACAATCGTAGCGGAATTCAAATACAGAAAGGTGTGAAAACACACCAATATTCTTTTTTTGTGAATCAACATTCTACTGAGAAAACTATGAATTTAAAGGAAGCTAAGAAGCAAGAAATAGAAACTATCCCGCTATGGTCCCTCTGCATAAGTGAATTGATCTGCAGAGAGCAATTTTGCCTAATACCTTGGGACACAACTGAGACTTTTTGTGATGCATATCCTGACCTACTTACGACCAGTTTTGTTATAAACACAACGCGTCAGCTCAGATAATAGTAATAAAATGTTGGGACGTATCTGACTTCATATGTAGTGGGAATCCCGGGAGAAGGTCAAACTTTGATCGGAACGACAACCAATGAAACATTTGGACGTGCGGATATTCCAAGACCCGAATTCGTGGCAATATAAAAACAAATTTTTCGAGAAGCCGACTGATTTAACGATCAACTTGAATTCATGAAGAATCTCGCCCAAGCGAAGGAAGTTTTTTTATAAAACGGATTACGCTGGGGATATAGGACATAAGCTCGGGGCGTTAGCTGGCACCCAGACGCGAATACTAATGTACTTTTTTCGACGTAAACTATTTATCACATGTAAAAATCTTCGTAGGAATCTTTAAATAAATGATAAGGTAGTAAGCAGGGGATTCGTTTAACAATTACAGACACCTATTACGTTTAAAACAAACAAACTTTAAATTATAATTTAAAGTTTGTTTTATAACACATCGTTTGCCTTTTTACCCGACTACGGCAAAGCCAAAATAGGGTTATGATTTTGACAGGCTATGTATGTATGTATGTATATATGTATGTATGTTCATTTGTTCCCTCCTAGCTCCTTAACTACTTATTAGATTTGGACAAATGAGGTGTCTCTAGAAGCGTCATGATCGTCTCCTGGTTATAGGCTATATGACGTGTCACTGAATCTAATGTGGCGCCCTCTAGCTGACATAAAGTAGTGTATTAAAAAATAAATTTTAGATAAACATGCCGTGTTTGGTATCATTGGAAAGGGCGTTACTTGTACATTTCAAAAATACATATATTATTAGCATATGTTCGTGACTTTGTCCGTATTTATTCGATAAGTGTGATATTTCTATGGAACCTATCTATACAAATAAATAAAATTGGAGTGTCTGTTGGTAATATTAAAATAACCGCTTTTTACTTAATGCATATGTATGTATACACGATACATATACCAAAAATGTAGTTAAAAAAATTTTTGTCTGTCTGTCTGTCTGTCTGTCTGTTTGTTCCGGGTAATCTCTGGAACGGCTGGACGGATTTTGACGGGACTTTCACTGGCAGGTAGCTGATGACCCGGGGAGTAGCTTAGGCTACTTTTTTTAGACTAACTTTGTCCCGCGGCGTTACTCGCGGTACAACAATAACCGCGGGTAACACCGCGGGGTTCAGCTAGTTTAAAATTAACTTTGCACAATATTAAGTATTATAGAGGCACCAAAACAGTATGTTCCATTCCAATTCCACATTCCAGTATGTTTAACCAGTAGTTTTAACTATTAATCGTTTGCAATTCTAAAAAAAAGGTTGAAAAATAAAAATAAATAATGATAAATAGATAGATCTAGAGATAAAAAAATCTTGAATAAAAGAATATTTAGATTATTTATCCTGGACGTTTCAAAACCTCCATGGACCATCAATCATCTTACTGAAGCTAACAGCAAGGTACAATCTTGACTTTTCTAAACTCGATCACCAATAAAACAAAAGGTGAACTCGTTGTAAAAAGTAAGTCTAATTCACAAAAAAAAACTCATCGTAACGGAAAATTATATCGACGCACAATTTTGAATGTAGTTGGCTAAAATTAATACCGAGTCGTAAAATATCTATTAGGATGGTTACGTAAAGTTGGGTAGAGTTAAAAACTTATTCGAAGCTGCGAGTGAGTCTCAAGGGGTCTTTAAGAGGTATCCGGTGACGAACAAGGACCTGACTTCGTACTTTGTAAAAACTGAGAGATTGTTTGAGTCTGCATTTTGAAAGCAAATCTTTGGAACATTTATTATGTGCTAGCTACGTCGGTTGCACTCGAATTATGTAGATTCCTTGGATTATTTGTATTATTTATTTATTAATTTAGTACTTATTGCACTTGTTGTACAAAAGTGCACTTAATGCCATAAGGCATTCTCTCCCAGTCAACCTTCAGGTGATGTAGAAATATGATCCGGTAGGTGCAAATATATTAAGTTTTGTTTATAAGAGATACGCGTACAATAAATACAACCAATATAAATTAATTTTCTACTACATATATATTAATAAATGCACAATATATATATTTATATATAAATATTCAACATATGTAAATACATAAATTTAATATTATACATAGGTACGTGACTTGAGTGCCTGGTTGGTCTAGTAAGAGGTCTCGAGTTCGATTCCTGGGTCGAACTGCTGTTGAGGGTTTTCTTACAAGAAATTCTTAATAGCAGCCCAGAGTATGGAAGATGGCGGTGTTTACTGCCCGTGCCTCGAAGAGTACTTTAAGCAACCTTCGGATTCAGTTCACCCAGGTTTGCTGATATTCAGGTAAAACCGGATGAACTAGTAGCCGACCCCAAATCTTGGGAATAATAAAGACTAGGAGATGATCTGTTACGTGACTTAATGTGGCGCTAAATCTTGTTTTTCAAACATTTCAAGAACAGTTGTTTTACCACACAGAGATGAGACCCAGTGGTTTCTTTTTACCCGACATTCTCATATTTTATGATATTTTATTACAGCTTCTTCGTGGTATACATAAACATGTTATGACGATTATAACTCTTTCAACTTTTTGAATCGTTATATCGCTTAAGAAAATAAGTATTTAGACATTTTTATAGCTAATAGCTGAACCCCGCTGTGTTACCCGCGGCTATTGTTGTACCGCGAGTAACGCCGCGGGACAAAGTTAGTCTAAAAAAAGTAGCCTATATTACTCCCCGGATCATCAGCTACCTTCCAGTGAAAGTCCCGTCAAAATCCGTCCAGCCGTTCCAGAGATTACCCGGAACAAACAGACAGACAGACAGACAGACAGACAAAAATTTTTTTAGCTACATTTTTGGTATATCTACCTTGTATACATACATATGCATTTAGTAAAAAGCGGATATTTTAATATTACAAACAGACACTCCAATTTTATTTATTTGTATAGATTGTCTGATCTACAATCTCTATAAATCTGAAAATCGCGAAAACCTCGTTTAAGTGACCTTTGACCTCGAGTAAATGTTTTTGCACGTGCCCGATCGATGAGGACTTTTCACATTTAATTTATAATAGTGTATGTGAATTTAACAATCCTGCAAATTATCAGACAAGTGGGATATTTGTAACCTTGGATATCTAAATTGACCGGTCTAAAAGTAAAAAAGTTTAAAAGCCACGGAAGCAGAGGTTGTCTACTCCACGAATAACTAAATTAAAATCAGGCTGAATTCAAGCCAATCATTCACAGGTATGTAAAGATATTTCTTTGTCATTTTTTTAAGAAAAATCTTTAAAATACTGGAACAACCTTTGTTTCAACGATAACGACAAAGCTGAAAAATGTGTCTCTAAATTAGAATTTCTCGGAATTATTTAGTTGTCGATAGCAATTGGCCGCGACTAGAGTAAGAAGTATTGTCAAATATACGGTTAAAAAATATTAGAAATTTTATTACTGAAAATTATATTATTTTTATTAGATTTCTCCATTGACTGAAGTAAAAAATGTCTTGGTATAAAATATCGAGTAAGAAGTTCGTTGACCTGATTGATAATAATGTCACGGCTTAATCGAAATGCGGGTACTTCTACTGTGGAATACAAGTGTTAAATAGACCCTGTGGAAAGAAATCAGGTTTCATATTATTTCTTATTTCTCTACTTCAGTCAAAAAGCTTTCACTAGAAATGAAATCATAATATTATATTTGACCCTACATTATTTAACACACTAATAACAGCAAAATAGTATTGTGTAATAACAACTGTAATCCTTGTGTATTAATAAATCTCTTGCAAATATACGCTATACTAACTTTTAAACGTCAGGCAAATCAGAGGTATGTAATACCTTTTATAAGTAATCGCGTTAATTCCCGTAAAAATATTTGTTAAAATATACATTAATTGTGCATGATCATGTTTACTTTGATCGCAACTCTTTTAGTATTTCATATTTCTACGAGTATATCTATACTAATATATAAAGCTGAAGAGTTTGTTTGTTTGAACACGCTAATCTCAGGAACCGCTGGTCCGATTTGAAAAATTCTTTCAGTGTTAGATAGCCCATTTATCGAGGAAGGCTATAGGCTATTTATCATCACGCTAAGACATACAGGAGTGGAGCACCAATGAAGAATGTTACAAAAACGGGGGAAAATTATCACGCTACGGGCAATAGAAGAGGCAAACGAAGGTTGCGTGGGTCGGCTAGTTAAATTATAAAGCTGAAGAGTTTGTTTGTTTAGTTGTTTGAACGCGCTAATCTAAGCAATCGCTAGTCCAAATTGAAAAATTATTTCAATATTGGATAGACATACAACAGACATATAAACAAACAAACAAACAAACTCTTCAGCTTTATATATTAGTATAGATAGATGACATCATATCATATGAAAGTCAACTCAAGTTAAATTTTTCAAGATCAAGAGTAAAATTGTTAGTCTAATAATTCAAACAAATCATTATGATTGAATTTAAAATGACATTACAGCGCACTGTATGGACTGTAAAGCTTCTTGTAGATTTGATACGGTTAAAAACATGCGTATATATACCAGGAAAATGGTGTAGTATCATTGAGGATATCCTCCGTAGTGAAGCTGACTACCGAAAGCAATAAAAACTCGAATAATCTATACAAAGCTTTACGGCTGGGTCTGGGCGCTGCAATTTTTTCGTCCGCCAACTTTTTCTCTTGTAAAACATAGAATATTTATGGGATTGAACACATGTTGTGCAAACAATGGAAGCGCCTATTTGTACGTGATGTTGTATTTTGTTTGATTGAAATGGACGAATAACGAAACGGTTTAGATATGTCTCGTAGGAAAACTTTTTTATTCGATACAAAAAAGGACTGTGCTCCGCAGTATTAGTCTTAAATTGAATGCTTACAACTAGCTACTCTCTGACTCACTAAAATAATTGTATAAAAATATATCAAAAATCTCCTTCACGAAAATGAACCTCGTACCGTGTACAAATTAAAACCGAAGATATGACAAAGAAAGCGATGAAAACATAAGAAATATGCCGGAGGAAATCACATTTGAGTAGGTGAGTCTTGATTGGATTCTTGAATACTTTCTCCTTGATTTAGTTTTTTTGCTTACTTTGTCAAGAAAATGATGAGAAACAAAAGGTGTTTGGCCTCTTAGAACAAAATGAATACTTTTTAACCGACTTCAAAAAAAGGGGAGGGTTTCTCAATTCGACCGTGTGTATATTTCTTTTTTTATGTGTGTTCGCAGATAACTTCGTAGTTTATCAACCGATTTTGATGATTCGTTTTTTAATGGACAGGAGATATCCCAACGGTAGTACCATGATAAAGCCACTAAGATCTGATGATGGCATCCAAGAGAAATCGAGTCAAACCTTGAAGTCGGTTTTATTTTTGTTAAAATTTTACTTGTAAAATATTCTAAAGTAAAAAGAGTGAGATGTAATGTCTGAAATCATCCATACTATGTCGTCATGTCTTATACTATCTTAAAAAACGCCTTACAGGCCTTTTGAGTGTTCTAGAAAAATCTAATACTTGGCATAAATATTGAGTTTGCAATGTGCTATATGTATCTAATAACATACTATTTATAGTAAAAATGATTACATATATAGAAATAAGTGAGAAGAGTAACGATTTGCGCAAAATGGTTGACAGGCACTGGATGCGAGAAGTCCAAAATTGAACAAAGTGGCGTGCATTAAGAGAAAGAGTGTGCCTATGTACAACTGATGATGAAAAAGTGAGAGCATTTTTTAAATCAAATTATAGAGAGCTAATGATAATTGTGTCTGTATGATAACGGATTGAGAATGTAAAGAGTTTGAGGCGGATTAAGAAAGCATCTGATTGATGAACACAGAATAGCAACACTAGAAATAGAAGAAATATTTGAAACAAGCAATATACCAGCCTATTCGACTAACGTGGTATAAGTAAGCCAAGACCTCCTTCCTAAGAAGATGTCTATAACTAGCAGTGGACGATAATGATAACGATCGCGTACTATGCTGTGCAGAAAGTATACTCGTAATCTATGCACTATTGTGGCAACACTAAATCCTACTAATACTATAAATGCGAAAGTTTGTAAGGATGGATGGATGTTTCGATGTTTGTTACTCTTTCACGCAAAAACTACTGAACGGATTTGGATGAAACTTTACAGTAATATAGCTTATACATCAGAATAACACATAGGCTACTATTTGCCGCTATAACCGACATATACGCGGGCGGAGCCGCGGGCAACAACTAGTACTATCATAAATTAAACCGATTTACTACTGTCCAATCTTCATCTGCTACACCAGAGTTTGCTACACCCATTTCCAGAAGTAGTGAATTGTCCTTGTCTTGGTCCTTGGATTTTTCTGACAAATAGTATTGTAGGTACTAGGTAGTAGCTACTTATCTCGTGTATGAGGAGTAAATAAAAGAGTTCAACTCACTGTTATTACGATGTAATTATCCAGTACACGAGAAATACACAGAAGGCACAGTAGGTACAATGATGGAGACACAAGCACAAGCAGGAAGCTAGACCGTTCTAGATAAGCACAATATAACACTAGCTATTCAGGCAGTATATAAATAGTATGTAAGCACTATAATTACAGTATATATACGTTAAACAAAACTTAGGCAAGCAAGCGTGCAGTCGGCGTCGATAACGAATACAGACTGTTCGAGACGGCGCACGCGCAATGGTTGCCGGCGCGTATCTCATCTAGCTATACATTTAGCTAGCATAGTGGAAGGGTGCGTCGATAGAATTTATCGGCAAACATATCGACAAACCGATATGTATCGCTGTTAAATATAATGTTTATTTGTGATGTGCTAATATTATAAACGTATGTATAAATGATGTAAATATTGTAAATAAATAATAATATATAATTAGTGTACATGTGTAAAATGTTACATTGTAAATGGTTACACGTGTAAGTGTAGTAAAATACATTAATAAAACTAGGGGGATCCCTACAGTATACAGTATGAAGCAAAACGCTATTTCCCCAGATGTAGGCCAAGTTATATATAATTAGTATCTAAAAACAAGTAATTAAATTAAAAAGTTTTTTTTTTTCAAAACAGGCGTTTAGTACTCGTTGATAAAAAAATATCCCCAAAATACACACACTAACACACAAAAAAAAAAGACACAAATTGTTAACATTATCACATTGTTTATTTATTTAATACTTGATGCACTTGTTGTACAAAGGCGGACTTAATGCCATGAGGTATTCTCTCCCAGTCAACCTTCAGGTGATGAAGAAATATGATGATGATAATAATATATGTACATTATTATTGATAAGATATTTATATCAGCACTTACAAATTTATCTAAAAAGCTTTAGGCAAAATCTATACAATAACATCAATAAAGGGCATAATTAGCCCCGGAAAAGTATTAAAATTTGGCGAACATCGTTGCCGCAAATTCACGGACAAAAGCTTCTTTGACAGTAAGCCGCTTAACAACAGATGTATTAAATTTATGTTTTGCTTTAAAATGTTAAGCTTGGCTTCGGAAAAGTTTCCTTATACTATACTGGCTTAAAATGGGTCGTAAAATTTTAAATAGATACAGAACAAACAAAACATTATGGATTTTAAGAATAATTTTATTTATAGTAATAAAACAACAACCGCAGGTAACGCCGCAAAGTAAAGCTAGTCTAAAAAAAAGTATCCTAAGTTACTCCTTACGGTCCAGCCGTTTCAGAGATTAGCATATACGCATTTGGTAAAAAGCGATTGTTTTAATATCAATCCAATTTTTAACCGACTTTAAAAAAAGGAGGACGTTCTCCTTTTGACTGTATATATTTTTTATGTGTGTTCGGGTCGTGATAACTTCGTTGTTTATGAACCGATATTGATGATATTTATTGATATATTAATTGAAAGGAGATATCCTAACGGTGGTACCATGATAAGGACACTAAGATCTGATGATGGCATCAAAGAGAAATCGAGTCAAACTTTGAAGTCGGTTTTATTTTTCGGTTAGAAAAAAAAGACATGTGGCACACGGAGACTGCCGCGGTAAAGCTATTGCGTAGCATTTTTATCAACTTATGCAATTATAATTATTTATTTATTTTTTATTTATGCAGTATTTTATTATATTTTTTCTTTGTAATAAATTCATGTTTTTGGTTTGATAGCAAAAAAAAAACTAAACAGTTTTTCAAAAGCTCCATCACATTTGAAGTACACCGCCATCTATATTATTGTTGCCATACTGACAACAAACAAATGTATGTTTGAAATTACCGGACCGTTGAAATTTATCAAGCAGCATAAGAACAACAATGTATGACGAAGGTGCCTCGAGTTCAAATCTCATCTGGGTGTCGTCGTCTCTTTGTGAATGTTTCCTGGATGCTGTGGTAAAAGGTATTCATTAAATAAATGCCACCTAGAGGCGAGTTGTTGAACTAAAGAGACAAGCATGATATTTCAAAAAAGTCATTAAAAGTTCTGCTATCCATCGATTGATGGCAAATCTAAAAAGTATCACCGCTGTGTTGGTCGGAGTGGGGGGTGTTAGGTTTATTTTCGTTATGGAATTTCTGGGTTCGGTCTCCACTGCTCAAGGCTCGCCTTAGAAGCTATGCAATAGCTTAAAACTACCTGCATAAATACACAGGGTATGGAGCTTTGACTAAGTCTGACAGGGTATGTAATAAACTATTGAGTATTGAAATATAAATGAGAGATAATTTTATTTAAAAGTAATGAAAACAATGATCCGCACAATGGATCCCATGTTAACTTCGGGAATAAAGAAAATTTTGCAATGCAATGTTTGAGGAATATGACGTGTCACTTCGCAACTTCATTCTATGTTTTGGGCAACGGTAGTACGTTTCTTATTAATTTGGTATGAATATTTGATTAGAAACAAAAGTGATAATTTCAGATGCGGCATTTATAATTAGGTGATCGGAATGAATGTTTTTATCTATACAAATAAATAAAATTGGAGTGTCTGTAGGTAATATTAAAATAACCGCTTTTTAATAAATGAGTGGCTAAAGCAAAAAAATATGTAGTTACGGCTTAGACAATTGATAAAAACATTCTAGGTAAACGCCTAACAACAAAACGTTAGAAATATTTATTTTCTGTTATTTTTTTCACTGTCATTCCTCCAAATAGATTTAGGTAAATGAAGGACATTTTTTCCGATAAAAGTTACTCAAAACAACAATCTGAATACATATTTTTATTATGGCCACACTTCGGAAACAATTTCTTTGAAAATGTATCGAGGGAAAAGGCTTTAGAAGTCGCGAATAACCATTGAATGTGAATCCCGAAAGACTATGTAGTAAACAGTGGGCTGTCATACTTCATATGTGATGGATCGTACTCATAAGTGTGAGTACGCTTGTGAGCGAGGAGGCAAATCCATCAGCTTTTATCCGCAACAATTTTAAGCTTTATAGGCTGTTGTTGTTCTAACGTTTTTGTAATCCACTACAGTTTTTTTGTTAAACAGGTAAACAATAATTGTTTTATCGTTTTAGGATGTTTGCGTGATATATTCAGTATCAGTTATTTATTTAATCACGAAAATATGTTTTTATTATTTAGGAGTAACATTGAATAGGTTAGAAAAGTCTTTGATAAATTCCCGTAACTATCATGAGCTATATTTAAATTAAGCTCTAATTTTACTTTATGCACTAAATATGTACATTGGCGGACTTAATACCCAAGGCATTCTCTTTCAGTCAACCTCCGGGTAGTGTAGAAATCTTATAAGGAAGGTGCATAAAGGTTACCTTCTTATGCAGTCAGTTAAAATGTACAAAGTTTATAACTTACTCAAAAATATTACTACTATTATACATACACCAATTATTAATAACATATATACATACACAAACATACATACATACATATATACACATACAGATTGACATTTACACAAATATTAAATTTATACACTATGAATAATGGAATCGTTAATTATGGTTCGTGGATGTTTTCATTCCACTATGATCCCGGGTCTTTAATTGGTGCGTGAAAAGCATCTTACTGAGCCGCCATAGTATGGATCACCATGCTGCATTTTCTGCGTTTGCAATGACAATAGTAACACTCTTGGATTCAAGTATTCTAGCCGCTCATGCTTCTTTTTTAGGCACAATGATTTTGACAGGCTTATGTATCTATACTAATATATAAAGCAGAAGAGTTTGTTTGTTTGTTTGAACGCGCTAATCTCAGGAACTGCTGGTCCGATTTGAAAAAATCTTTCAGTTTTGGATAGTACATTTATCGAGGAAGACTATAGGCTATATATCATCACGCTAAATCTAATAGGAGCGGAGCACCAATGAAAAATGTTTGGAAAAAGGGGGAAAATAACAAGCAATAGGAGACGCAAACGAGGTTGCATGGGTCGGCTAGTCAAATATATATATATACTAGCTGACCCGGTGAACTTCGTACCGCCATATTTACATATCTATCTCAGTTTCCAGTCGCGGACAAAAAAAAACTTTTCCCGTTATCTTTTAATTTTTCTTATACACAAAACTTGTCCTAAGAATAACGAACACATAAAAAAATGAATCATTTAATTTGGTGCAGCCGATCGGCAGTTATGCGCAAACATTCATTTTGGAGATTCATTTTTATATATACAGATAGATATAATTATAGACAAATTACACCCAGACATAAAATATATCGTGGTCGTTACACAATGTTTTACTTTGGGTGAAAAACTAACTCAATATCCTCAGCTAAGCATCCAAGATCTCTATTTCCTAAACCAACAAACCAGGTCCAAAATAATGATGATTGTAAGTAATAATCTACTACACAGATGTAAAGAAACGTTGTTATATTAAATTAGACGTATGCCAGCGGATACTTGAAGCATCCAACAGCTATCCATTACCTAAATTCTGTACTAGCGACCACAATTCACTGACCTATGATACAAGATACTGTCATAGATAACAGTCCATTGTTGTGTGGTACAATACATACAAGTATCAAATGTCCAATGTATTTCGGTCTTGACCACTAGCCACTATCAATATACAATGAACCCATCATTTATTGTATGGTAAGTACATCATGCAACATAGTTTCTAATTAAAATTGAGAAAATTGGGTAAATCAGTAAGGTTGCCTTTGAGGAAATTGAAAAATATGTAATTTTGTGATGTGTGAACATATGATTATGTGTGATTTCTAGAAGATTATGAAATATTTGCATTTAAGGAATATTTTACTAGTTAAATATCAATATTCTTTTTACGCACAAACTCCCAAAAACTTCCTTCATTTGTTTTAAAAGAAAATAATAGTCGCACTTTTATTACTGTGTGTAGACTCTTGTCGAGAAATGTGGCCAGCAAAACTTACTTAGAATATAGCACCTCCTTACTACTAACCGTCTTAAGTAGAACAAGTTGCTTTATCTACTTATGTACATAAAACAAATATCAACAATAGACATAACATCACCAAATAAGCCTGCTGTGAATAAAAAAACAGCACTACAACAGAAATACTCTTTTTTTTTCAAAGAAATGTAGGTATACAAAGATCTTAATAATGTCATAATAATGTGTCCCATTTACATTTTACCATTATATAACAGTGTGGAAATATATTTTTAACATTCTTACATTTGCACAATCGCACCTGCACGAATTATTCGTGGTCGAAAAGCTCGTAAACAAGAAATCACCTACATACATAAGCCGCAATTCCGAGAACACCGAAAATACTACAATAAAGTGCATGCAATATAAACACTCATGTTTTTCAGCTCCGTATTAGAGATCCCTCCATTAGGTCCGCTGCGGACCAGACGGGTCCCGGTGTTTTTTGCTCCTGAATGCCTATCTCTATAAATCTTTGTAAGTGCCTCGTTAGTTCCTCTGGTCAATTCACGTCCAGTTTCTACGTTGAGATTTTTTATTCATCCAATTTAGGTGGATATGTAACTATTAGCGAGAAATATTCCTTTCTGGTTTCTATTTGCATGTTGAAGTTACATTTTTTGTCCGTTATTTCCGTGAGTACTGTTTCAATCAGATTACATTTAATTAATTGAAACAGTCGAATTTGTCCACATCACGCGACTGCAACTATATGTGAGTGATTAATTGTTGTAGGTAATCTATTTTACTGAAATTAAATATAAGCAATGTTTTTATATTTGGTCTTAAAGTGTCGATATACCTAATCTAATAGTTAAACATTCACATCTTTTATTTTTACTGATTTATTTACGATTGCATGCACTTATGTACACTGTACTTAATACCCTAGGTTTGTGGTGACTTCTACATACAGCGCAACAGAAATATACTACAGCGCCATCTACCGAAGTCACACTGAACTACGGAGTAACGTACAATACCAAGAAACTACCAATCCTGAATCGCACAACAGAAGTTCTCGCGCCGATTAGCATACATAGAATATCCCAACATCAACCGTTGGGCCGTGGCCCGCCAGGCATGATCAACTCACCTGGTCGGAGGGTCCTCCCTTTGTGTTGGAGGGACATGATCACCGGTCCTCCACAGGTTCACCCTCCAAAGATCGGTAGAGAACTACCGATCTTAGGAGGGTGTAGAAATCTACTAAGGTAGATACTTCGAGGTTCTAGTTGTCCATAACGAGATACAATTGGCATAAACTAAGAATTACTACATGTAAATATATACATACATAAATACATATCTGTATACATAAATATAATAAATATTAGGATTAGTAGGATCTTCATATGGTGGCGGATTAAGGATACCGAATATTATCATCCCTATTCATTCCATGGGTACCTTATGAGCCATCTAAAGGAGCAACTAACTGGATAAAAACACAAAACAGTCATGAGGACTGCCGACAGAAGTGAAAAATCAAAACTATAAACAAAAGTTGTAGAGGATTCAGTAGTTTGAAGACCTTATTGACTCGTCGTCGAGGCGCCCTGCGCTGCGATATTTGCGCAAGCGCTCTGCGCCGCCGTCTGGTCACGTGTCCTGACGTCTGACGCTAGTTTAACATTTTTGACCAATCCCAAAAAAAGTGCACAATGCCGCTAAAGAAATTTTCACTTCAATTACACCTTAAAGATAATGAAAACTAGAACATGAGAAGCTATAAAGCATACCTAATACCAACCAGTCTAGTCAGTAGGACAAAACCTCCTTTCTGGAGAAGTCTATATCCAGTAGTAATAGTCTTAGCCTTTAATAGTCCAAAAACTATTTATGTGAAGTTTCAATATTATCCAAACTATTAGACGTTAAATTATTTATTAAAACCGTTGAATATCCTTCGAGTCTTTTTTCCAGACAAGGTTGAGATCGGTTTTTATTAGGTATTTTTATGATTTAGGTGGCAAACGAGCAGACTTATCGCCAGCAATTACCACCGCCCATAGACACCCGCAACAATAGAGGCGTCACAAGTGCGTTGCTGAATATACCACATTATTATGACTGTCCTTTACAAATATAAGTGTTTATAATTGAAAAAAAAACACAAATTACATAAATGTATTATAATTTACTAAATTGAATTCCAACTATTTCGTTGAAACTTAATTGAAAAGCGAGCTATTTAGAGTAGTTTTCGATGAGGCACTAATAATTTAAAAACAATTATCATTGTCGTTTCCAAAGACCCAAACTTATTTTCGAAAATCAGAATTACTTTTTACCCGACTACGGCAAAGCCAAAGGAGGGTTATGATTTTGACAGGCTATGTATGTATGTATGTATGTATGTATGCATGTATGTATGTATGTATGTATGTATGTATGTTCATTTGTTCCCTCCTAGCTCCTTAACTACTCATTAGATTTGAACAAATGAGGTGTCTCTAGAAGCGTTATGATCGTCTTCTGGTTATAGGCTATATGACGTGTCACTGAATCTAATATGGCGCCCTCTAGCCGACATAAAGTACTGTATTAAAAAATAAATTTGAGATAAATATGCCGTGTTTGGTATCATTGAAAAGGGTATACATATATTACTAGCATTTGTTCGTGACTTTGTCCGTATTTATTCGATAAGTGTGATATTTCTATGGTACCTATTTGAAATAAACTTTGCACAACAATAAGTATTTTATAGGCACCAAAACATTTTAAATAAAAAAAAAGTAAAAACTAAAACCCAACTACGACAAAAAACGACGATTAAAAAGTATGAAACAAGTTTCAAAAGCCGTAGTCACGCGTTGTTAAAGTTATGTGGACTATGGTACATTACACGACATGGACTACGGCTTTTGAAACTTAGGAATGTTCCATAGTCCATAACACTTTAACAACGCGTGACTACGGCTTTTGAAACTTGTTTCATACTTTTTAATCGTCGTTTTTTGTCGTAGTTGGGTTTTAGTTTTTACTTTTTTTTTATACAATTATAAGTATTATTTCGAATTATGCTTATGATTGCCATTATCAACGTCTGTTAAAGTCAGAATAAATTTTAGGTACTCTTGAAATGTACTCAATTTGTGTTAAATATATTTTGATGTGTCATCATTTATCATTTAGTGTTAGTTAATTACACGTCCCTTTAGAGTTAATTACCTTCATATATAAGTATAGCTAACAGTTATACGTGTACTCACATATGTATATCAATCACTAGTTTATTCAGTCATGCAAATCTATAAAGTTTTGTCAAACAAATAGATTGATGTGTGTGTTTAATTAGAAGGTTTTTAATGTTGTAACTCTTTGTATGCAATTGGTATTATAGAACTACATTGAAAACATGAAAAAAAAATTACAATACCACACAATAAATGTAAAGAATTATCTTAAACAAACTTCATGCCCTTGTAATTCTCTGTCAAATTAATTTAATATTACTAAACATAGATTAAAAAAAGTAATCAATTCATCTCCAAAGCTCATTTAAATTTTGTTCTTGTTTAAGCTCATGAATTGTTAACGTGAAAATAAACTAAGAATGCGTTAAATAAGTGATCGTGGTTTGATACAATTATCCTTTGAATAAGATTAATGGAACAACATACAATGTCAGTGAGATCAAGATCGACCACTTAGCACCTTAGGATTTACGATATGTTAAATCATACACACAATGACAACTGACTTTTTTTTAATACACTTTGTGATTTGCCCATGTAGTCATTCCACGACAATCTTTTGAATCAATTACTCTTTGTTTTCATTGTAATTTTTAACTGTCTTCTCTTGTTTTCTTTGTATTTTTGCACTTTAGATTGTCTCTTAGTATTGTAACTTAAATAAATAGTTCTCTTATCTTGTGTATAGTCTTAAACGAAGTCTTAATCTGAAAGCATCTAAAACCGTTTGTTTTCTTCAATAAATTTTCTTTTTGTTATTTACCCATGCAGTATAGTAACAAATTAAATTAAATAAAAATGAGTTTAATTTTAAAATGGAAATAAAAAAATATCCATAAAAACAAAAATATTTGTTTAATAGCTTCACCACTAAAGTATGAAACTTTTCAGAATAAGGTGCTTATAACACCCAAAAGAAATTTTATCTTAAGGCTTTGGTTATGAGTTCATTTTATATTTTATCTAGCTCATACCAATGCCTATTTTGTTTTTCTTCGCCACATAAGTGGCGGTTACTCGGGAAAGATAAAAATAGATCCACCTTATATATGTCCCCATGGGAGGTGTGGGAGAGAACATCAAATCAATGAGCATCATCTGTGTGAGACATTACGTTGCTAAAGTGTTGGGAGCTTTCACTATTGCGATGTAAAAAGATAGATACGGTCGAAATATTTTTTGTGTACTTTATTCATAATCTATACATCTGTACAAATAAATAAAATTGGAGTGTCTGTTTGTAATATTAAAGTAACCGCTTTTTTACTAAATAAATTATGTATGTAAACACGGTACATATACCAAAAATGGATTTCTTCACAATTTTCCTCTGTCTGTCAGTCTGTTTGTTCCGGCTCATCGCTGGAACGGCTGGACCGATTTTGACGGGACTTTAACTGATAGGTAGCTGATTATATATGGAGTAACTTAGACTTCTTTTTTTTGGCTAGCTTCGTCCCCAGCTAGTGTCACCTGCGGTACGACAGTAGCCGTGGGTAACACCGCGGGACTCATCTAGTATTCTATAATATTAAAGAATTTCGATTTAAATATATTTATGATGGTGGAGACACAAAAACACAAGATGCCACTGCAATTTTATGTATAGACACACAATAACCCAGGAAGACATTTTTTTTTCTATGTATCAATTGCATTGCTTCTAATTGTTGCAGAATGTTAATACAAAATCGACTAAACTCACACGATGTGCCGGCCCAAGTAAGTATATGGCAAGGCGGATCTTTCGTTGGTGAGTGCGAGACCAGAGGCCCAATGATGCAGAAGCATCACTAGCCCGCCAACATTATTAACATTTCTCAACGTAAAATACGACTAATCAGTTGTTTCGTGCAGAATGCAATCAGTAATGGTCAGGGACGTCACTTTTACGCCGATTGACCTCGTTCATGGTCGACTTGTCAGCGAGTGCTGTAACAAATGAAGTTTTTTATCCAGCCATGATAGCTCTCCACACTAACTTGGTAAAACACAACAATTGATACGAGATAATAGTTGCAATTTAACACATTAATAATATATTTTGTACTCTTTTATAAGAAGTAGATACATTTAGTTTATGTTGCCTATAAACGTCGACTCTCGAATATAAATTCTGCTTATTGTCAAGCACTGGCAAGAATATTTTGTTCTTTCAAAAAGTAAGGAAAATGTGTGATACATGTTTAAACCTGCATTTGGCGTGTAGTAATTTAGGTATAGCATCTCGTAATGTAGTTTGGTGATATGAATCAATTCGTTTTATAAGTTATCTTGATATTAATTAATTGTACAAAATAATTTCGTTGTTCCAATAAATAATAATCAATTTCAACAGTTAGTATCTAAATATTTATTTAATATTTATTAAGAATGAAGAATACCCTTTAAATGTGACAAAAAACTGTCAAATAGGTTTTACCCAATAAAAGCATTATAATATGTATTCTATTATATTTTTTCTGATTTATATTCTATGTTGCTGTACAAACACATTTTATTTTTATAGCCAGCCGTAGATTTACATTTGAAAAGGTAAACATCATAGTTGACAACGTCCGTGATAAGGGTAAAAATCCTGAGGTTGACACGGTGCGCGCTGTCAGAATCTTTTGACAGATGACAGTTAACACCAAGATGGCTGACAATCGCCGTGTGACGTTTTGTTAGCATACGTAATTAATTTCTTCAAACTGTGCATTAAAAGACTTAAAATCGACATCGACATCGTTCTTGATAATGATGTTATTTTAATCTAATAAGAAAACGAAGGCAAATTGAAAAAATGTATTAATATTTAGCTTTTTCTTATTTAATAATAATACAACTTACATATAAACTTAAGATTAATTTAACCTAAATGGTAACCGATTTAAGTAATCCTCCCAAATAGAAGAGTCACGCTGAGTTTAGCACGAACGGGCCGGCTCGACCGGGGCGGTACTACCCTAGCAGAGAAGATCAACGTTAAATAATAGTGTTCGTGCTGTCGTGTTTCCTTGCTGAATACGAGCCCGAAGGCACAATGATGCACCCACCACCATTTACCACATTGATAATCCCTGTGCTGCAGAGAACAAGTTAAACCATCGGTTCCGATTGTCATGCAATCAACTGACAACTTACTTACGTAGAAAAGACTTGGAAGGTACTATATACTATATAGAAGTATAGCGTGCACCTTACAGACTATAGACTCATTTAGACTTTTATTGCGTTTATTATGCTCAACCACTAAAAGATCTCAAAGAGCAAGAAAATCAGATTACAACTCGTTATGGTCACTATGAAACATCGTTAAATGGTCTATAGTAATGACTATTTTTTTAACCAACTAAAACCATCATCAACTAAACCATCATTGTGGTAATTAAAAAACCCAAAACATGTAACCTAATTTGATAATATGCATCTGTCACCATAAGATTGTAAAAACCGTTAGATTATAAACTATCTAGCGAGATTGCAAACTATCAATAGATTGCCAACTACAGTATACTGCTTACGCGCGTCAAATCGTCAACATTCCCTGTCGGTTTTAGAGCAGGCCGTTCAATAGCAATAGAGTGTGCAATAGGTGAGGTTACAACTTCTATAATTAATCACAAAATAACTTTATTGTCACAACAATTTTAAATAACTAATTCTAACGACATTAGATGTTTTCGACATGAAATCAATTTAAAATCACAAAATACTTTAATATTCGGCAACAAAGACTAATTAACATATATTATATGGCGGCGCGGGACATATGCTGTTCAAGCAATCAGCGCGGGACTTGCGATTCGTCGTATCATTTCGCAATATTTCGACTGTTTGTAATATCGCGAGATAGATTACAATCTAACGGTTTTGACAATCTTAAGGTAACATATATTTAACAAAGTTTATATTAAAAATAAATAGCTTGAATAACACTTTGACAATTTCAAAAATTTCGTTCAGTCGATAAAACCAATCTGTAACTAAGATTCTTAGAAATTTAACAAATTGATCTATTAAATAATTTAAAAAACAATTTACTCTGAAATACCTTTTCGTATTTTCCATCGTCAAAATAGGAGAAACAGAATTCCATTAAAATATTTTATTGAATAAAATCGCCAAACTTTTTTTCTCGGATATTGTCAAGGCGCTAAAACAACAACTAACAATATAAATCTAAAAGTCTGTTTGTCTATTCATAACCTGTCTACTCGTGTTTATTTTACCTGAAAATATGAAACTAGCCTGAGAAATGAAACTTCTTCAAAAATATCACATTACCAGTATTTCATAGCAAACTTGATGTTTAAATAAAAGTATTTCACTAATTTCAAACCGAACACTTGAATGATATTTGTTACTAAGATACATTTAGGTCATGCGCACAGGAAGACAGACACCAGAAAAAAAAAAAGATAGTGAAGTACACGTCATTGCTAGTTTACATATACAAATTAGTCGATGCTGGTGGTGAGACATAGATGGTCCTCTTGTTCCAATTACAACAAAACTATAAATTTTAATACTAAACTATAACCTTTACCTTAAAGGGAAAATCAATCTAAACTTTAAACATTCCATCAAATCAGAGTTTAATAAAAAAAAATTGTAACTAAAACCCAACTACGACAAATAACGACACTAAAACTGAAGTATGAAACAAGTTTGAAAAGCCGTAGTCACGCGTTGTTAATGGTACGTTTCTATGTAACACGTGACTACGTCATTTCAAACGTGTTTCATACTTTTTCAGTGTCGTGTTTTGTCGTAGTTGGGTTTTAGTTATTATTATTTTATTTATAAAACTCTGATTTGATGGAATGTCTACATGTATATATATATATAGAAAATTCAAAATATACAAGTAACGCCCTTTTCCAATGATTTCAAATACGGCAAATTTATCACAAGTTTATTTTTTAACACATGACCGCTACTAACAGTGACACATCATACAACCCATAACCAGCGGACAATCAATACGCTTCTAACGATACCTTATTCGTCTAGTTCTAATTAGTAGTTGAGGAACTATAAGGAAAAGATAAACATACATACATACATAGCCTGTCAAAATCATAACCCTATGTATTAAGAATACTGTAGTCGGTTAAAAAATATGAATTTAAATTTTCAATTTGCTTGCAGGACCAGCTTGAAGAGAAAACTAGAGATGTTTAATAAGGAAGCAGATTGTTGGAGCTTGTATTATGCTACACATCACACAATATGCGGCTTCTAAGTACTTTGGATAAAGCAAAGCATCGAAGCAAAAAAAGCTAAGAAGAAAAATGTTTAAAGTACTTTTTTGATATTTGTAAAATGGTCTCAAAATAGGCATATCATGTAATTTGATAACCAGACCACAAATAAATCTATTACACAATTGATAGCCCTGTATGGTATTTGAACTCTTGAAAACACTCGGGATTACTAAACAACAAACGATTACATTAACTTTTTAAGTTTTGTAAACTATTTCAATTGCCAAAACTGTTAGGGGCATGTAATATCGTTAGTTGAATCACAAGTGGTTAGTACGACATTCCACGTATAGTGTGGCCATTTTGTGCAAGTTTGCCGGAATATGGGCAAAGTTAGACAAAGTACCAACACTATAGTACTGTGGGAAAATATGGACTAAGCATTGTATGTTACCACAATAATTACTTACGACAAATGAGTGCAACTGTTACTTAGAACTTGTGCAGTGAGATATTTCTAAAAATAGATATAGAGTAATGGAGCTTATGATAAAATTTGCTGTGCCCTGCGGTATTACCTACCGGTTTTTCTTAAACCTTTACAAGAATAATCGTTACCCACGATTGTTCCTTATAAAGGCTGCGTTGCAAAGCTAGTCTGAAATAAAAATATTATATCTTAAGTTACTCCTTATCTGCCGAGAGCAATATTAACCGGAACAGACAGACAAATAAATTAAAACTTATATTTTTTTAATGTAAGTACCGTTTACCCTTTCATATGCATTTGATGAAAAACTGGTAATTAAAAGTTACAGAAATACACTTTAGTTTTAATTATTTGCATCTATTTAGTGTGCCAAAGACTATTATTGTGCCTATACTACGCCTAAAATCTTAAAATACTCAATTAATTTCTACTTCAAGTCTAAATACAAGACTTATTTAAATTACCACCTAACGTACCCATTTCGAAGTCGTTAGTGTAATAAATATGTATGTGTTCCAGCGTACATAATTACAGGGCATTAAAATCATGCCATTGAAGTAATATGTGACATATTTTCCACTGATATAAACACGATAAAATACGACGAAATCGGCTTATCCCACGAACATCGACGTGAAATGTAGTTGATTGATTACTCAACCATTATATTATATTTATTTAAGTGGTCAATATTTAAAACCATTTATTTTATATTCAAAAAAGATTTTATAATATAGATAGTTGTTACTCATTTAGTATTTAACGTTTAATATTTAATCATCATCGTCCTAGCCATTATACCAGTTATACTTGAATATCAGTTCATCAGGACTTCCGCAACTCTGAGGGATATTAAGGGCAATGACTGCCTCAGAAATATTGTTATAGATGTTCATGGCAACCGGGACCACCTAGTTAACGTGCTCTCCGAGATACAGGCATGAAACACCGCCAATCTCCAAGCTGTGACTTTTGACCCAATCCAGGAACCCGAGAAAAGAGGTCTCGGGTTCGATTCCTGGATTGGCAATCGGCAATAACATACGTTAATCGTTAAACCAACGACGCAGTCGACAACAACAATACACTAAGTAATGGGTGTAAATCAAGTTTAATGTACTTCCAAGGGAAACTCTTTTTTTTCATTCTAAGCATATGGTGAAGGATTAAGAATTTGCAGTATCTCTGCCCCCATCCAACAGATCTACTAAGGGAGCAAACCACTTAAAACTGCAGCATAAATAGAAAGAAATATTGAAACAAACCCTATACCATACCGTCTGGTGCCTTGCAGTGGACAATTGATAATAATGATGATAATAACTGTAAAAAGTGATAAGCACAATTGTGTTTGGGTATAATTTATCTGTATATGTATTCATAAATATGTAAGTATAGCAAATGTCTGATAAATATACTACAAACTCTGTCTCATTATGTGTACGGCATATGTGAGTAATGAAAAAGAAACAAAAAAGAAATCAATCTGATTTAAATATTAGCGTTCAAACAAATCAACTCATCAAACACTAAATATTCAATTTCTAGATCTTAGCAACATTTAACAAATACTAGAACACGCTTTTACACTGTTTAGGAAAATCAAAAGAATTTTCAGCATTTTGTGTTCCGAAAAATGCATGTTCTCTCGACACTGTTGGGAGGATTATAAACTTGACTTCAACTGGCTCGACTCTTGGCAGTAAAACAGTGACATTAATTAAAGTGACTTTGCAATAAGACGAACTTAAAGTAAAAACAAAATACGTGACAGAATTCCGTGAAGACCGTTTAGGTTTTACTTTAGTTTAAATTTAGTTTAAATAATTGATGTCAACAGTAACTCTACTTAACAACTAGCTATTTCACATTAAGCATAGCAAATTAATTTTAATCTATACTAATATATAAAGCTGAAGAGTTTGTTTGTTTGTTTGTTTGTTTGAACACGCTAATCTCAGGAACCGCTGGTCCGATTTGAAAAATTCTTTCAGTGTTGGATAGTTCATTTATCGAGGAAGGCTATAGGCTATATATCATCACGCTCGGACCAATAGGAGCGGAGCAGCAGTGAAAAACGTTTCGAAATCGGGGGAAAATTATCACGCTACGGGCAATAGGAGATGCAAACGAGATTGCGTGGGTCGGCTAGTTCGCTTATATTATGCACCCAGACACGGAACTCTACCAAAATACGAAATGGTTGTGTTTAATGTAAATTAACTGAAAGTACATAGATATACTTTTTTTAACTTACTACTGTATTGAAAATATGTTGTTAACGCCGTATAAATCAACCTGTACTTAATATATTTTGTTTATGTCATCATTTTGGAAGCCTGATGGAAAGCATAAGCAGAATCCAAGAGTGGTGGTCACCATACTCATTGCGAATGCATACAATGCAGCTTGGTGACCCACACCATGGCGGCCTAGTGATGCTTCTGCATCATTGGGCTTCCGGTTTGCACTCACCAACGAAACACAATAGCACAATCGCTGTCATTTTAGGTTCATTTTCTGTGCAAGGGTAGTATCGAGTCGGCCCGTTCGTGCTGAAATCAGCGTGACTCTACTACATTACAAACCTGAAAAATAATGTAGGATCAAATTGTCCCCTTTAAAAGCTCTATAAAAAGTCTATTTTTTAAGGTTGTATCACTATGGACTGTTTTATGGTAAACTAAATTTGTTCAATCTTTATAACATCATGCTACGGGCAATAGGAGATTTAGATGATATTGCACGGAGCAGCTAGTATTTAAAAATTCCATTAGTGAGACTATAATAATTAGTTCAGTTAAGAGATTATAAATAACTAGTTGTTGCCCGCGGCTCCACCCGCGTATATGTCGGTTATCGCAGCAAAAAGTAACCTATGTGTTATTCTGATGTATAAGCTATATTATTGTAAAGTTTCATCCAAATCCGTTCAGTAGTTTTTGCGTGAAAGAGTAACAAACATCCATCCAAACATCCATCCATCCTTACAAACTTTCGCATTTATCATATTAGTAGGATTTACACCTGGCTTTTGCTGAAACTTGTGACATACTTTATTCAAAACCAACAAAGAAACTGAATACAAAGAATGAATTCATTTTTCAGTTTTTTTACATATTTTTCAGACATTAACACACTATTAATTATTTAGTCCCAGCAGAGCCTGTACTTTGTTAGATTGACTGATATAAACACATATGCTTTTTTTTTAATATTATACGAGTATATAGAAAACACACAAACTTCAAAACAAACATTTGTAGGTAATACAAACCTTTGGGCCGACCCGGGAATCGAATCCGAGACCTCAAGTAGGCAGTCATTTGTTTAAAAGTCAAATGTTGGAAGTCGACAATAAAGTTAGATAAAGTTCCTCTAAGTAAACAAAATCTATACAAATAAATAAAATTGGAGTGTCTGTTTGTAATATTAAAATAACCGCTTTTTACTAATTGCATAAGTATGTATACACGGTACATATACCAAAAATATGGTTAAAAATTTTTTTGTCTGTCTGTCTGTCTGTCTGTCGGTCTGTCTGTCTGTCTGTCTGTCTGTTTGTTCCGGGTAATCTCTGGAACGGCTGGACCGATTTTGACGGGACTTTCACTAGCAGGTAGCTGATGATCCAGGGAGTAACTTAGGCTACTTTTTTGGACTAACTTTGTCCCGCGGCATTACTCGCGGTACAACAATAACCGCGGGTAACACCGCGGGGTTCAGCTAGTCATTAATAAAATCCTTTTTTCGATTCCCCATAGCCTTTCACCCATAACTAATAAAAAAGTAAGGCCCCGACTCAATAAATTTTCTTCCCCGGTAATATATTTCGTACGCAAAACTGTTAAAATTTTATATTCGATGACACTTAAAGCTAATGGACTTTTGTAGGAACTCTTATTAAGTTTTTATAAACATTTTTTGGGTACTCAGGTAGGAAACAATCCCTCAGCCCACCAGATCGTAAATGTTCACAGTAGATTCTTTCTCACGTCTTTAGGGATATAGCTAGTTGGAGTGAGGTTAAACATACAATGTACTTGATAAGTTTAAAGCCTTAAATTCAACCAAAAAATTATTAAATGAGCTTCATTTTAACTTTTACATTTGACGGGTGACATTATTTAAATATTTTCAGAAAGCACCCCCCTTTATTTACATTAAAATTAGTTTCTACTTTTGAGTTCGATTGCTTTTAAAGCGTGTTTTTCGGTTTTTTAAACTATAATTTTCTACTTTTTAGTTTGGTATATTTACAAAAGCGTGTTTGTTTAGTTTTCAAAACATTTTTTTTTGTTTTTTTAGTTTTTTTTTCCTATTATCGTATTGTCATCGGAACTTGACCCCTGTACAAAATTTCAAGATAATTAGACTCCTAGAAGTAGAAATGAAAATGAAGTTAAAAGATTTTGATACATACATACAGGTGAAGCTAATAAAAACGTGTTAAAATGTATTGAATTTTAGCACAATAGTACAGTTTCAAAAAATCAATTAAAATGCTTTTAGAAAAAGAAAAATATCTGATTTACCTATCTTGATATGTGTTTATCTAATCCTCAAACAATCACATGACACCTTTATTCTAAACAATACAGTATTAAATGAGCTTTCAAGACATCAACAATTCAACTAAGTAAATTATTTAGCCAAAAGGCTTTTGTAAATCAAATGCCAATTGACTTTAATCCCTCAAGCTCTTAAGCCTCGATTTATAGCACGATCCTTAAGACGACACACAATTGCGTGCGTAAATAAATTTAGCATAATGTGTGTAGTATATGGGAGAATGTGACACTGAATACAACTTTGACTATAAGAGAAAAATAGAATAAAGATACAAGTACAGTACACAACTATAAATGTTTTCGGACATTTAATGCACAACGCTATCTAGTCCCAAACCAAGCAGAGTTAGTGTTATAGGTATTCGACAACTGATATAAATACATATTTCAAAGGTAGTAGAGCCACGCTGATTTCAGCACGAAAGGGCCGGCTCGACCGCGGCGGTACTACCCTCGCACAGAAAATCAACGTAAAATGACAGCGTTCGTGCTATTGTGTTTCGTTGGTTTGTGCGAGACCGGAGGCCCAAAGATGCAGAAGCAACACTACACCGCCATGGTGTAGGTCGCCATACTGCATTGATGCATTGTCTGCATTCGCTATGAGTATGGTGAACACCCCTCTTGGATTCTGCCTATGCTTTCCATCAGGCAGAGTTTTGTTTTTTCTTTTATGGAATAGGCGGGCAAACGAGCAGACTTATCGCCTGATGGTAAGCCGAAGCATGCCGAAGTGTGACTCTCCCACGGTAAAGTTCTATATAAACTTATAACAAATATCCTGTCGCATTTTGTTGTGACAACGATTGTCATATTGTTGAGAAATGAAGAGCAAAAAAATTGCGCAATCTTTTAATTTTTAAAATTTCAAACCGTACATAAATCAATTAAACGTCTATATCATATATATCAAATTCTCGTATCAGAGTGTCAGTTACCATACTCCTCCAAAACGGCTGGACCGATTTTTATGAAATTTTATATGCATAGTCAGTAGGTCTGAGAATCGGATTTTTTTATGGCAAAATTACTTTTGCCCGTTCAGCTAGTAATTATATAAAAGAAAGTCGTGTTAACTACACTATTAACTATTTATAACTCAAGAACGGCTAAGCCGATTTGTCTGACAATTGGTGGGGAGGTAGCTTAGAACCAGGAGACGGACATAGGATACTTTTATATAGGTTTTTTTTAACTTTGCCCCGTGGAGTTACTCGCGATTGTTGTTGTACCACGAGTAACACCACGAGCTCAGCTACTTCTTATATATTGGATAGTGAACCTCAGGGCCTCCGCTTTCATAATAATAATAATAATCCTTGACACGGCTCGTATTGTAAGGAGGTTCCTCTCTTTGGAGTCCTAACCACCGGATTCTTGGTCTCTGTACCCGAAGTCGGTGGTCTACTATTTTAATATTTTTAAATATATTTGTTTTTATATTTATATTTAAAATGTGATTAAAGTGTATATATTTAAATATAATAAAGAGAATAATAATAATCGGTGGTCTACTATTTATTTATATTTTTAAACTAGCTGAACCCCGCGGTGTTACCTGCGGTTATTGTTGTACCGCGAGTAACGTCGCGCGACAAAGTTAGTCTAAAAAGTAGCCTAAGTTACTCCCCGGCTCATCAGCTATCTGCCAGTGAAAGTCCCGTCAAAATCCGTCCAGCCGTTCCAGAGATTACCCGGAACAAACAGACAGACAAAAAAATGTTAACTACATTTTTCGTATATGTACCTTGTATACATACATATGCATTTAGAAAAAAGCGGTTGTTTTAATATTACAAACAGACACTCCAATTTTATTTATTTGTATGTATAAATGTATTTGTTTTTGTTATGTATATTTAAAAATATAATCAATATGTATATTTCAATGTAATAAAGAGAAGAATAATAATAACTCTTTGTTGTACACTAAATAAATGCCTTAATGCTAGGTCAGTATAATTGTCATCTCCTTTCTTCTTCTTCTTTGATAAAATGGCAATCAGCCGGATCTTTCGGATCAGCTATTTCTGCCAATGTCAAGTGTTTATAGTCTTCAAATCATAAGTCTTCAAGTCGTTAAGTCTTCGTCGTGATGAAATTAATGATATAAAATATAAAAATGTGGATGAGATGAAATGGGGACCGTCTTCCGGCATCTCCTTTATAGATTACACGTGTACAAACATGATCATTAACAGGACTATTTATAAAATGTATGACGTAAGCACTGCCTCCGCTTTACACCATATATATCCTTTTTATTGACTAAAAATAAACACAAAGCAAAACGAGACGAAAAAATGTATTTTAGGAGTTGATAAAACCCCTAAAATCTGATTTATTCCTTAGTAGAATCAAAAAAGTATAACTACAAAGGCTATTAATCTTGATCAAAAGCTAAATGCCAAACTTCACAAATTCATTCAGATTTTTGTTCCTATTACGTCAAAGGTTCTTATATATTCATATATTTTGTTAGCTGTACAGTCTTTTACAGAAATAGTACGCAAAACGTAAAACGTAGGTTTTAATACTGATTATTTACAGCAAGTCCACAGGAGCTCGTTGCGAGAAACCGAGGATTAAGATACCTGTGTCTAGCAGTAGACATGCGATAGTCTGAATATGATGATGATTTACTGCAAAACACAAAATCTTAGATCCGTTCATGAGACAATACAAAACCTTGAACAAATTGAAATTAGCTCCTGGGTGTTTCGTATTTTTTTATGGAGAAAAATACTTAGAAACTGACTATTTAACATTACTTTCTGAGTAGTACACCCCTGGTATGGGACCTAATAGGCCCAATGAGGCATAGGCCCTATGTTCAACAGTGGAATGCGATAGGCTAATGATCATCATTTGTTGCAAAACACAGCATCTCATAGCAGAGGAAATACTTAACAACAGAATATTTAACACCCCTTTCTGATTAATAGGTACACTGCTGGTGAAATATTTATTTCACTTTAAAAGAAAATTGTGAAAGTGGATAAAGTATTTCTAAAATAACGATTGAATGAATAATGAATGACACATACGAGATTACACAAATCCCATCACGCATTATGATGTAGGATCTCACATGACAAGAGAGAAACATTTTACATCTTTGCCTCTTCTTAAATGGGCTGGAAAAATAAATCTTATCATGTATCGGTTCACAACTTATTATTGTAGATATATATGTCTTTTTTTAAATATGGTAAAATTTTTAGATGACTGAGCAATAAAGAGTTTAATTTAAGAAGTTAAATATAAAAAAAAAATTACATAAATTCAATGCAAGTTCAATGCTTACGAAAAAGAAGACAACCTGATACATAGACTAAATTATTGTGGTTCTGGTCAATTTTCAACGTAGTAAAGGTACTGATTTGAGCACGAACAGGTCGGCTTGACCGGGGCGGTACTACCCTCGCACAGAAGACCAACGTAAAATGACAGCGTTCGTGCTGTCGCGTTTCGTTGAAAGGTTGGTGAGCGCAAAACCGGAGGCCCAATGATGCAGAAGCAACACTAGGCCGCCGTGGTGCATTTTTGCATTTTCTGCATTAGCAAAGAGTGTATTGACTTACTACTCTTGGATTCTGCTTATGCTTTCAATCAGGCAGAGTACACTCATTTTGGCAGGCCTACGCATAAAAAAATGTAACCTCCGTGAACACCCTCTAGGGTTGATCAGAAATAAAAATAAATCTAGAATACATCTAGTAAAGTGATATCAAAGCTTAGTGGAAATAAAATAATTCACTTTGAAATATGTTTCAACTAACGTAGTCAAAGCAGATTCAGGTCCAAACATGTACATAAAACGTGATGCCACGTTTCTTTAACACATTTTGTTGCGATTCCTTGATGTGAGAGAATAAAGAGTTTGTGTCGTGTTGAATTTTTAGATTTAATTATACTACGTAACTTTATAAATTTGAGTTTAAACTTAATATAATTACATTGTACGATTCTCGAAAATACTTTTCTACACATATTTACCTAGTATAAAATGAAGTTGTTTCCGCTATCTGTTAGCTCAGATCTTTTAAAGTAAAAAACGAAGTTTTATACAGTTTTGAGCAGTAGATAGAAGAATGCAAAAAAAAAGTTTACATGTATACACATGTGACATGCATATTATAGTAAAAAAAATCCGAGAATTTCAAACAATTCCGTACGAAGTCGGGCCGGGTCACTAAGGTATAATAAACCTTTTAAAGATTCTGATCTTTTTAAAAATATGTTACAAAGAGTAGCACTGATGCCTTATACCTTACGGCATCTCAATCCCAAATTAGACTGTCTATACTGTAACAATCTAATGAACACATACTTATATGTTTCTGTTTTTGTAAACATTTTAGATTTTCTTTGTGATACAGTGCAAATGACCATGCAAATTAAAGAATGATTCTCCATGAGATTCTCCTTATTTGAAACTGTTTGTTGTCATGTAAATGAGACTAGGGCAATGCCGTACTCGACCACTAGTTAAAAGTTAATAAGTATTCAGTGGAATGGAAAATGCTAACAACTAAAAATATTAGACGTATTTTTTTTGCTAGATAAAAATTCAATGCATTGTGCATTGGCGTACAGCAAAATACCCTTAACGTGGATTTAATGCCGTAGGCAAGCCATTGAGCTTGGACGTACTTTTGTAATAGAAAGGAATTGCAATAAGCACAGCACTAATTGAAGTAACATACTCTTGAAGTGCAAAGCTGAGTTTCAATTAGTTTTCTTTTTTTAATTAAAAACAAGTTCGTTTACATAAATAGGATGTAGGTAAGGTACCTAAAATGAACTATTTATGCAGTCAATGCTTATGTAGTAAAACTGCATTGATTCTTTAACCTAAAGAGTACAAATCATCATCATCATTTCTACAGATCTTAATAGTCCACTGCTGGACCTGCGTTTCGTTTCAAGTTGTTTGAAGTATTTCCTCTTATTACAGTAATCTACTACGCCCATTGGATGAATAGGGTTTTGTATTTCTAATCCGTCATCAGACTGATAAAGTAACTAAGGGATAATTAAGAAAGAAAAGGTTACATTTGATCTTTTAATCTAACCCTTTCTCTTTTTAACCGACTTCAAAAAAAGTTCTCAATTCGACCATATGTATTTTATTCGTCGTTTATGAACCGATTTTGATGTTCGTTTTTTTTAATGGAAGGAGATATATCCCAGCGGTGGTACCATGATAAGGACACTAAGATTTGATGATTGCATCCAAGAATAGCGATCGATTTGGTCGTTCTTGAAGTCAGTTTTTTTATTTTGTTAAAATTTTACTTGTATAATAACAACATTTACATACCATAGCTTCAGGCATTCATTGTATAAAATTAATAAACATGCATTTACATATACTATTCGAAGTGGTTCAATGTAGCAGATTTCTGATCTAATCTAATACACCATCGATAAACCGCTATCATCATAGTTTTGTATTCCAGTGACTATAAGGCTCATTAGAACTCCATAAAAGGGGAGATAGTGTCGAAACTTGTATAGCGAAGATTATTTTTAGTTACATTTGGTTGGCTTGTTATGAATGAGTTTGTTTTGCTGACATGGTAATAATAAGAAAGTGTACAACTGAACACGTATCGAGTCGTAAATTTACTGCGCATTAGAGTAGATCAAGAGCTAAGCATCTATTGAGACGAGTTAAGTACCTATTACCACTTAATTGAGATTTAGTAGATTAGGAATCTTGACGTAACATAATCTTAACTGATATTATAAGGCTGAAGAGTCCATTTGTTTGATTAAACGCGCTCATCTGAAGAGAAGGAGTATGGTTATACTAGTTGTTGCTGCGGCTCCGCCCGCGTGTATTTCTATTATCGCGGCGTAGCCTATGTGTTATTCTGGTGTATAAACTATATTACTGTAAAGTTTCATCGAAGTTGGTCCAGCCGTTTGCGCGTGAAAAAGTATCAAACAGACACACTCACAAACTTTCGCCTTAATATATAAGTGTGATGTAACTAGCTGGTGCCCGCGGCTCCGCCCGCCTGTATGTCGATTATCGCAGCAAATAGTAGTCTATATGTTATTCTTATGTATAAGCTATTTTACTGTAAAGTTTCATCCAAATCCGTCCAATAGTTTTAGCGTGAAGAAGTAACAAACGTTGCGTGAAGAACAACAACGTGAAGTAGTGTGAAGTATAGATATAGATTAGGGTTTGACATATTTTTTCAAACCCTAATCTAATTTGAAAAATATCGAGAGCAACAGAGGCCGCTTTATATCACATTTATTGATTACCAAAAAGCTTTTGACACAATCTCACACGAAAGCATATGGGAAAGTCTAAAAGCCCAAAATGTAGAGCAAACATACATAAATATACTGAAATATCTTTACAGTAATAGCTCCAGCAGAGTTAAACTGGAAACTTTAGGCCCAAGTTTTCCAGTCAGGAGAGGAGTCAGACAAGGGGACCCCTTGTCCCCGAAAATTTTCATTGCCGTATTAGAATCAATCATAAACAAATTAGACTGGAAAAACTGTGGCTTATATATCCAGGGCAAATATCTAAACCATTTACGATTTGCGGATGATTTGGTGTTACTATCAGAATCGAGCGTACAACTGCAACATATGCTAGACACTCTTCATCAAGCAAGCAGACAAGTGGGATTAGAGGTAAACATCACAAAGACCAAACTTATGACCAACTTCAAAAAATCAATAATAACAATCGACAATAATCCACTAGAGTATGTGGATCAATACGTATACTTAGAAAAAAAAACAAATCGGATTCAACAGAGATAGCAATGAACTAGAAGTGGAGAGAAGAGTCAAAAAACCTTGGAACAAATATTGGAGTTACAAGGAGATATTCAAAAGTGAAATGCCTATCAAAATAAAGAAGAAAATCATGGACTCTTGTCTCATTCCTTGTCTTACATACGCATGTCAAACATGGAAATTTACCATCAAAATAAAAAACAAAATAATCACATGTCAGCGAGGAATGGAACGCAGTATGTTAAGCATTAAGAGAGCACAAAGAATTAGGCACGCCAGAATAAGATCCAAAACAAAAGCAATAGACGCACTCAGCTATAGCCAAAAGTTGAAGTGGAAATGGGCCGGCCATGTAGCACGACTTTAAGACCTGAGATGGACAAAAAGAATTACATCATGGAAAGGACCAACGGGCAAGCGCTATAAAGGAAGGCCACTCACTAGATGGGATGATGAAATAAAAAAAATAGCTGGCCCAAAATGGCAGCAAATAGCCCAAGATCGAGAGAAGTGGAACGCTTTGGAGGAGGCCTTTACCTGAGGGGGGTTCCAGTGGAAAGAGCTTTTTTTATATCTTCCTCTTACTTATAACTGGTTACGTATTAACTCATTTAGATAACTTAATTTTATTAGATTTTTTATTTATTAGATATAATCTCTTAATTTTATTTTTTATTGTTGTCTAGGTATTAAGGTAGATATAATGTTTCTTGTATGATATGCTGAAATTGTATACTACTGGAAATAAAGGGCTTTTTAATTTTTTTTATTTATTAATACTGAGCCGGAGAAGGTCGCGGGAAACTGTTGGATCTGGGCAACACAGGACCAGTTCTGGAGAGCTTTGGGGGAGGCCCATGTCCATTGTCCAGTAGTGGACGTCTTTCAGCTAAGATGTCATGACATGACTGAGATGTCATTGACCTCTCACATATAATTGATATCTTAATAATAAGATTTCTCAAGAAAAAAATATGTCTTTGAACTATAAATGTAACAATGACCGCATTCCATCCTCAAAATCACAATTAGCAAAATTACTCTTGAATTCTACTGTGCTTTCCATCAGGCAGAGTACAGTCATTTTACAGCTATCTTTTTTTTTTTTTTTTTATATATATTTGGCCCTGCCAAAATGACTCTACTCTGCCTGATGGAAAGCATAAGCAGAATCCAAGAGTGGTGGTCACCATACTGCGAATGCAGACAATGTAACAATGCAGCATGGCGACCAACACCATGGCGGGCTAGTGATGCTTCTGCATCATTGGGCCTCCGGTCTCGCACTCACCAACGAAACACGACAGCATGATCGCTGTCATTTTACGTTGATTTTCTGTGCTAGGGTAGTACCGCCCCGGTCGAGCCGGCCCGTTCGTGCTGAAATCAGCTTGGCTCTACTACCTAGATAAATATATCTTTTAAATAAAAATATTGTTATTATGTACGGGTGTTTTAATTGCAGCGAGATATGTCGTATCAATCTCTAACAGATCCTGATCAAATTCATATGAACGAAAATAAACCTTCCCCCTCTCAAGACCGGGTACCGCCCTTCCTGGCCCGCGTGTAGGGTGACTGGCTCTTTCCTTAGTAACTTATAGCAAATAACACAGGAAATGAATTATCGGTGAAAGCTATTTTGAGACGGGTCAACTTGGTGACGATTTTTGTGACATTTATTTTGCAACTTCCTACGCTTACACAATTTATTATTTAACTAGCTGAACCCCGCGGTGTTGCCCGCGGCTATTGTTGTACCGAGAGTAACGCCGCGGGACAAAGTTAGTCTAAAAAAAGTAGCCTAAGTTACTCCCCGGATCATCAGCTACCTGCCAGTGAAAGTCCCGTGAAAATCCGTCCAGCCGTTACAGAGATTACCCGGAACAAACAGACAGACAGACAGACAGACAAAAAAAATTTTAACTACATTTTTGTTTTATGTATCGTGTATACATACATATGCATTGATTAAAAAGCTGTTATTTTAATGTTACAAACAGACACTCCAATTTTATTTATTTGTATAGATGACTTACGATTTATATGGTAAATCTATACAAATAAATAAAATTGGAGTGTCTGTTTGTAATATTAAATTAACCGCTTTTTACTAAATGCATATATATGTATACACGGTACATATACCGAAAGTGTAGTTGAAAAAATTGTTGTCTGTCTGTCTGTCTGTTTGTTCCGGGTAATCTCTGGAACGGCTGGACGGATTTTGACGGGACTTTCACTGGCAGGTAGCTGATGACCCGGGGAGTAACTTAGACTACTTTTTTTACACTAACTTTGTCCCGCGGCGTTACTCGCGGTACAACAATAGCCGCGGGCAACACCGCGGGGTTCAGCTAGTATAACATAAATATCAGAAAAAAAATATTTGAACACAATTATTATGAAGTTGTTATGTTATGTATGAAAGTGTTATTTATCAATTATGTCTAAAGTGGGCTCTTTAGTGTAAAAAACACCAAGGATCAAAATCTCGTACCGAATTCAAGCACCGTTATCTACTTAACCTTGTCTTGGACTTATTTTCTTCTTCTTATTGCATGGATGACTACACTAGTAAGGCTTTGGTGTGGAGGTCTTCCATTAATGAATCGTGAAAGGAAAAAAATATAATTTTGGATATACTGAATTTACTTCGTTTGTTTTTAAGACACTTTGTCGTAAGATTTGTGCTTTTACAATGTATCAAATTAGTTTTGACATTATAGAATTCAGTCTCAATTAATCAGGAAGAAAATTTGCTTTACTTCTTCTTGTTAATACAATAGTTGCCCACATGGATTTTGGGTTATATATTCTCGTAGTCGTTTATTTATAACTTTATATATAAATATTTAATACTATATTTTTCAAGGATATATTTAATTTCACTGATTTTATTAAATACTAGCTGAACCCCGCGGTGTTACCCGCGGTTATTGTTGTACCGCGAGTAACGCCGCGGGGCAAAGTTAGTTTAAAAAAAGTAGCCCAAGTTACTCCCTGAATCATCAGCTACCTGCCAGTGAAAGTCCCGTCAAAATCCGTCCAGCCGTTCCAGAGACTACCCGGAATAAACAGACAGACAGACAGATAGACAGACAGACAGACAGACAGACAGACAAAAAAATTTTAACTACGGTTTTGGTATATGTTTGGTTCTCCTAGCCGAATACGGCCACGGCGGCCAGTCTCAACAGAGACCAACCAACTACGCAGGAGATATTATAGTGCACAAGTGTGTGCGCAAACACAGGTGCACTCTCTGTTCCCTCACTCTCATAATCCGATGGGACGGTTAACCGACACGATCGGGAAGAGATCAGGCGCAGGACCGACAGCTTAACGTGCTCTCCGAGGCACGGGGGTTCAGACCCCCAACTTCCAAACTCCGAGCTGTTATTAAGTATTTATGGAATCAGAAAAACTCAATAACACTTTTTGGCCCGACCCGGGATTCGAACCCGAGACCTCTTGATCAGCAGTCGCATACGTCAGCCGCTAGACCAACCAACACAACAAAATACATATACCAAAAAGTGGTATATGTACCGTGTATACATACATATGCATTTAGTATAAAGCGGTTATTTTAACATTACAAACAGACACTCCAATTTTATTTAGTTGTATAGATGAAATAAACTTTAGTTACAAGTTCCATGCAATAAAACAAATAAATATTTTTATTTATGCGTATAAATACAATGCCTTTTAATTAAAAAAAAACAGCATTCAGACTGGTTTTGGAATCAATGATTGTATGCTTAAAGAGTAAAGTATATTAATAGCAAAAGTACTCGACACTGGTCTTTACTAACGATAATTATAAACCCTAGAGAATAAAGCTTCGCACGTTTAAGTGGCACTAAATTTCGTAAACATTTAGTTAAAATAAACGTGGAGCTGTTAACAGTATTGAAATGCTTAAATTGTAGTCATTAAAGCTATAAGCACGGTCGTAGCGTAATAAAATTTTCTGAGTCTACCCACATGGAACTTGGCCAAAACGAAATGGCGGTGCGCGCACCTACATTACCGAACGAACATTTTAAACCTCCAACTAACAGTTTTATGAGACAATTTACTTGGTATTAATTTGCATACTTGTTGAAGACATGATGCATTTGAACAACTTCTTATTGTCAAATAGAAAGAAAAAAAGTCCTGTAACCTTTACGGTTAATTATGCAATAACGGCCACAGAACACAGTCTCTCTAGTGTCCATGGAACCAGACGGCCGTAAGTGAGGTTTTGAAATATGTTAGGTTATTTTTACCCGACCACGGCTAAAGCAAAGGGAATGATAATGACTTTAATTAACAATATATGTATTTTTGTATGTTTCATTGTAGCGTCTAACCTGCTGACGAATGGGACCAGCGATACCAAACTGGGAAAACAGCTGGCATCACTAAATTGTTTCTGCCGGATGTGCCGACGGCGTACAGTATGACCCGGAAAATAAAAATTGAAAATATTATTACCCAGACTATGACAGGACACGGGGGCTTCTCTGCATACCTGCACCGATTCGGGTGCAAGGAGAGCCCAGCATGCATCTGCGATAAAAATGCAGAAGAGACCGTCCCGCACATACTATTTGAGTGCCCGACCTTTGGAGTACATAGATTCAATTTAGAACAACAAACAGGTTGTAGCGTTGATCAAGCAAAGATAAAAGAGTTGATGAAAGACGAAAATAGAGAAAGTTTTCTTAATTATTGTAAAATAGTCGTTAACATAGTAATAAAGAGGAATAAGACAAAAACATAGCACTTAACTATGCCTAATTAATATTTTGTGTAAATATATAAGATAGGCATAAATAAAAATTGTAATAGAAAATAAGAAACTAGAAAATAAGATACAAAAAATAAGATTATAAAATAAGTAGAGTATAACGCAAGAACATGTTAGACTAACTAAAAAAAAAAAAAAAAAAATGTAAAATAACTAGAAGAAAATATTGTAATAGAAAATAAGTAGCATAAGTTAAAAATTTTTGAGAAAGTTGTAAGTCATATATATAAAAATAAAGGTCTGGGCAGACTATTGTTAATTCCCCCCAAGAGAGAATATATTGTATAAATATAAGATAGGCATAAATAATATTGTAACAGAAAATAAGAAAATAGATAATAAGATATACAAAATAAGATCATAAAATAAATAAAGCATAATGTAAGAACATGTAAGACTAACTAAAAGTGTACAACAATAAAAGTAAGCATTGTAATAGAAATAAGCAACTATATAAAATAAAGGTCTGGGCAGAGTACTGTTAATTCCCCCCAAGAGACAAAGAAATAAGAACAAACACAAAGTAGAATAAAGCAGATCACGTAGAATAGCATAGGATTAGATGTGGGCATCCCACCCACAAAAAGACTGAAAAGAGAAATGATAGAAAGACAAAGTATGAAGCATGAAAGTACGAGAAGCATAAATGATAGAAATTGAATGATAAAGAGAAATAGATTAATAAAGGCTCCGATGTGGAAGCCATTCGGAAAGGCATGATCCAGGGTAAGGAGATATCCTTATTCTGGGTCAAGGCTCATGCAGGGTTGGGCGGCAATGAGCGAGCAGACCAGCTCGCCAAGGAGGCGGTCCTGAGCTTAAAGAAAGCACAGGACTACGGTCTGTGCCCTGTTTCATTCGTCAGGCGAGGCCTTCGGCAGGCCTCGCTTGCCGAGTGGAACAAACGGTACAGAGAGGGTGAGACCGCCTCCGTCACCAAGCTCTTTTTCCCCTGTGCACTCGCGGCGTATGGCGTGGTACGAAAAATAGAAATCGCCGGCATAATAACGCAATTGTTCACGGGGCACGGTGGGTTCTCCGAATACTTGACACGATTCAAGTGTAAGGAGAGCCCATCATGCACCTGTGACCCGAATGTCGCGGAAACCGTCATACATATAATAACTGAATAGGAAATAAATACGGAAATTACAGCAATAAACCTAAGCAAGATAACTAAGAGTAAAGACAGAGATAAGTTTCTAAATTATTGTATAAGTATTATAAAAATAGTGAATAAGAGAAATAGCTGATAAAGGATTATGATACCAGAATAATGTAATATTATTACTGTAAATCATAATATATAACATAGCACCTAAATTGTATAGCGACTTACATAATAATATAGCTTAAGAATGTAGAATTTAATTATTGCATGTATTAGATGTTAAGTATCTAGTTCTAAAATTGTATGTATGCATATAAATGTCAATAAATATATAGTGTCAAATTTACTACCCCCGAAATACAAAAAAAAAAACAATTTTTACAAGAAGGGCATCAATAAACTGCCAATGCGTTGGCAAAGATGCGTCGATTGCATGGGTGATTACTTCGAATAACAGAAATAAAAAGTTTGAAAAAATAAGTACTTTCATTTATTGCATACAAAATGGCAATTTCATAGGTAAAGACCTAATATAATTGTATTTTATTTCATTTAATTTGTACAAGAGAGGCATCAAATAATACTTGCTTTTTCAAGTTTCGACTAATAAAGGAGTCATCAATATCTTTTAGTATTATTTAGTATTTCAGGAGAAAATCAGAACCCTTTCTATGCCAAATTTAGTCACACCGATTCTAATGCTATTTGGCATAGAAAGGGCAGACAGATTTAATTTCGTATTTATCATATTACTGAAAACTATATGAGGCCGTTTAAACATATGTTGTGCAGTTTGTAAAATAAACAAATAAGTAGAAGGAAGCAACTGAGTTGGTGTGATAGTGTCAAACTAATTCGGGTCGGCTGCGGTAGCTCCAACCGCAAGCGCTGTCACTATTGAAAAGGGAAAATGAATTAAATAATGTGTGGTGGATAATCCTCCATACTCCCGAGGATTTACTTCGTTTGTTTGTAAGACACTTTGTCGTAAGATTGGTGCTTTTACAATGTATCAAATTAGTCTTGACATTGTAAAGTTCAGTCTTTTCAGCAATTAATCAAGAAGAAAATTTGCTTTACTTTTTCTTGTTAATATAATAGGTACCCACATGGATTTTATTTCATATTCATTTATTTAATAATGCAATACTATATTTTTCAATGATATATTTAATTTTACTGATTTTATTAAATATGAAATAAACTTTAGTTATAAGTTCCATGCAATAAAACAAATAAAATATCTGTTGATTAAGATTTTGTTAGATATGTTTGAGATGTTATGAGAAAATCTCTTCTGCCCTTAAAAAATCAATTTAAACCTGTCTAGTCTAACCACACAGCAAACATTCCTTTATTTAATTACTTAAGTAATTGAATAGGAATTTAATTTGATTAAACGTAGTAATGTTTCAGTTGATTTCCCTTCACCGTTCTTCAATAATTTTGAAGTAATTTTTACCAAAGTTATATAGGGTTGCTCTGTAGGCTTGTTGAATAAAATGCGATTGAACTTTTCACTTGCTGGGTCTCCCGTTGCTTCTGTAGATTGGATTCTAGATTGGGATTGATATTGAATCTCTGAATTATAAAATATGTATCAAGTGATTGGATGTGAAAAGAACATTGAACGGTGCAACGTGTTCCAAAGAAACTGTTTCTGCGAATACGAATATTATCCGGTGGCGCAGTGGTAGCGTACGCGACTGCTGTTCTTGAGTTCTCGGGTTCGATTCCCGGGTCGGATCAAATGTTTGTATGATCAGCAAATATTTGTATCGGAGTTTGGGTGTTTTCTATCTATAATATGTATGTATTTACAAAAAAATAGTATATAAGTATTTAATATCAGTTGTCTAGTACCCATAATACAAGCTCTGCTTAGTTTGGGACTAGATGGCGTTGTGTGTTAGATGTCCGAAATATTAATTTTTTATTTATATTGCTTTTAAAGTTTTAATCTTTTTTAATTTTTCGGTCTTCTTTTCTACCTTTTTTTTATCCTGAATGAGATAGAAATAAACGGAACAAATACGGTTCATTAACCGAGTGTTTAGTAATCTTGACTGCAAAGCTGAAGTTGAAATTTTTGAAACCTATCCAGGACAATTAACTGTGTGATGAACATGGCCATTTGTAATATAACAATGTTCTTATTTAGAATTTTATAGGTACGTTCTCAGTAGACCGGTTACTAAAGGGAGGCAGAGCTATACTGCCTAGTTCGGTATGTTAAATATATGTAGAGATTATTATTGTTATTTAAGGATTATCTATCGCAATTTTAGTATATTTATAGTAAGTTCTATATTCACTGTAGAAAAAAAAAATTCGGACATCTAACACACAACGCCTTCTTGGCCCGAGCTAAGCAGTCCTTGTGTATGGGTACTAGATAACTGATATAAATACATAATTATTTTTTTGTAAATACATACATATTATACATAGAAAACACCCAAACTCCGAAACAAATATTTGCTTCTTACGAACACTTGGTCCGAATCGAACTCGAGACGAACACGTTGTGTGATCCATAAATTGTTGTTCTGAGTCTGGGTGTTGTTTGTGTTCGTTTCATGTATGTTTGTAAAGTCCACCGCGACACAGTATGTATATTCCTAATTGTCTTTTTTTAAATAATAAAAAAAAACCTGATAGTAGTTGGCGACTGTAAAACATCTCATAACACAAGCTCTGCTTAGCTTGGGACTAGATGGCGTTGTGTGTTAGATGTCCGAAATATTTATTTATTTCTTTATTTATTTATCTAAAGACGCGTTTAATGACTGATCACGTCTTTGTTTTCTACATTCTTATTAATATGGTTGTCTGGACAAAACCACCGTGAGTGACAAGACCGCCGATTGTTATACTTACATACTTTGCAACTTAACTTTTCCATCGTTTTGCTTTGTGTATACAATAAAGATGAATAAAAGTACTATTTTACTTGCCAATAGACAAATAGGCAATTTTTTTACCGGTTATGAATCGGTGCAAGACGATTGGTACCCGAAATCTACAGCATTAGAATCCCTATAGAAGGCAATAAGTGATAAGAGTAATAAATAATAAATAAATATTTCGGACATCTAACACACAATGCCATCTAGTCCTAAACTAAGCATAGCTTGTATTATATGTACTAGACAACTGAAATAAATACATAGGTATATCCTTTTTTGTAAATACATATTAAATACATAGAAAACCCCCAAATCCTGAAACAAATATTTTCAGATAATACAAACATTTGGTCCGACCCGGGATTTGAACCCGAGACCTTAAGCTCAGCAGTTGATGTGATTCCTATTAAAGAAACATAAATACAGACGGTGAAGTATGAACGTACACGCTAAGACTCGCTTGAAGAATGTTAAAGCATAAAACATTAATATTGTGTATAAAAATGCGACCTATTTAAACTACCCTCAACATTTACTCGTCAAATCTGTCTTCAGCGTATATCCAAGGAAATTTATCGAACACACGAAAATTGTCAGCGAAAACTTCTTATTTAGTTATAAGCAAATGCCTCAAACTCTGTCGAGATTTCGAAGAAAATAGGTAGGTGGGGCACAAAGCGTTTTGTCAACGCGAAGTTATTAAATCAAAACGGAAATGAGTTGCGAAATACGACAACTTTTTTTCCATACATATTTTGAGGCGTTTGTTATGCTAACACGTGATGCGAAATATTTGGGGAATAGGTCATCTGATAGGCTCATGTTTTAGGTTAGAACAATTACTATATAAAGTAATGAATGACAATGTTGTTTTAGTTAGGGCTTCCAGAAATTATGCTTGTTTTAATATAATTTTGTACAACCTAGGCAATTTTCGCAACCATCCACTTGACAGAAAAATTTTAAGTTAGCGTTTTACAATTTAATATCAACCTACTAAAATATTTAGTTTTAAAAATATTAAGAGATTAGCACGTTCAAACAAACAAAAAAGTAAGTATATATAGTTACTATTCTTTCGTTGTTCTGTCTGCGTTCTAAAAGGTTCTATAGAATCTTCTAAGAATGCTCGCTCGCTTGATATAAGCGACACTAGAGCGCACGAAAATATTCTAAAGGTTTCTAGTCAAATCAGCAAGGATGGTGATCTAAAATCGATTAATCAAAGAATCGATTTTTTTTGTTTAAACTTTTATAGTTCTTAATCAAAATGTAGCACTTAATCGATTGAAAGAATCTATGTTTCACCCTAAAACTTCAAAAAAAAATTTTTCAGTATATAAGATTACTTTTCACACAAAAAGATCACTTTTTAAATATTTCAGGTAACTTCTGACACCAACCGATTGGCAACACTGGCGCGAACAGTTACTTAAGGCGTTCGGACGTGCTCGATCCCCGGAGCCATCTTTTCGAAGCGTTCTTATGTTCTAGCGATTTTAAATATATACTTATCGATTTAATATTGATTATTCTCAAAAAAATATGTATTAATGATAGTAGCAAACCAAAATTGCAGATGTCTCTGGGATCCGACTTTTGAACACTATAAAAATGCGAGATTAAATTTGTCACCCATATTGTCAGTTCCTTTTTTCCTCTTTAAGCTTTTTGAATGTAAATTATAAACATTGCTGTCACAGTCGGACACTAATCAAGCAATCTCTTCGTTTAATTTCATAGAATGAATAAAGTTACCTTAGAATAAGTCCTCCTCCCTCTATTTGATTTTAAGAAGGGCGGGTTGAATTTTCTGTCAATTCGACCAGATTGCACTCGAAGTGGCACTGGTTTACTGACTAAGTTGTGCATATAATGTCTATACTAGCCCTATTTTATTATAATTTGAACTTCAACTCATTATCTGAAATGAATTACTTACGAACTTAATACGTTTTTAAAACTTTATTTAGTTAAAGGGATGAATTATACTATTGAGGTTGTTTCAATCCCAAAAACTTAATAGTTGTGTTAATAGTTATGTTACAATACTTAAAATAAAATTTCAGATTGCAGCGCAAAATTTCACTAAAAAGTAATAAGCTTCAATGCTTCTTTGAATAAGTTTCTTGTACTATATATAAATAATACTTTGCAAGAAATATTCTGTTCAGTTTTTTCTAAAAAAACTTCCAGCACAAAGAAAATAACCTTCAAACGGTTTAAATAGTTTAATTAGATTGCAAACTTGAACGATTACTATGTACAGCCAGACAGGCGGTGTGATTATCAGCCAAGATAAAACTTATAAATATAAGATACTAACATGTTCATTAAAAAAAATCAACCTTATTAGTTTTGCGGCAAAACTTTATTTAAGCGAAGGTTGAAAGCAAATGCGGACGCTTAGGCGGAAACTGAGATTTCGAACGGAAATAACGTTCAGTAAAATCATTTGATTGGTCTTCAATACAATTGAGCTTCTTAAATAACTACTCAAGGCTTAGTGTATATAGTACTTTTCTTTCTTTTTTTCTTGTTACACCAAATGAATGTAGGGGCTTTGTATAGTCTAGAGCTTAGAAAAGATCAACAGCGTATAACATTATCTTCAGAATATTTTAGGTCGTATTGAAATTACAGTTGTTCTTGTTATAATAAATTTACTAAATCACACTGCTTGATCATCACAGAGCAATGCTTTAGCTTTTATAAGCTGTTCAGAGCAGCCAGAGATTCCCTCCTTTAAAGTATTCTAGTAGAAAATTCCCTTAGAGATGTATTATATTTTAACACTCTTTTGTTTCTTTAGTTGCATATAATAATAATAATATTTATTTACGCAACATTAAATACAGATTTCCTCATACAAATAACATTTTCATTAGTTACGTATACTTTAAATAGTCAGGCTCTGGTATCCACATTAAGATTAAACTTGTGTTGTGGATACCAGTCCCTCCCTCAATTAAAACTTACATTTATTACGTGCTTATATATTTCAGCCAATTTAACGTGTGAGCGTGCATGCATGTGTGAATTGGTGTAAATTTCTGTAAGGTTTGTATGCAAATGTGTGTGTGTGCGTGTGTGTGTGTGTGTGTGTGAATGTTATAGAATTGTGTGTTTAAGCAGCATTTCCGTTTGTTCATAGTCCTGCTCGAGTAGCCAGTCAGTTACCCTGACTTTAATTTGGAATGTCGAGAAATTGTAAATACCACAGTGTTAAGGGTGTTGTAAAGATGTCCTGCCACAACACTAAAATGGCGCTTTGAAAGTGCGAATCTGAAAGTGACATTCGGGCAAACTCTGTATGGTCTGCGTGTGTTCTGGTTTTCCGGATTATATTGTAAGGTGCTGTGCTTTCGTAATACCGTTTGTAGCTCAAAGATTTTACGAACAGTGAGGAGTTTACATTCGTTGTCTAACCGAGTGGTAGGGTATCTAAAAGGTTTACAGGTCATGACTTTCAGTACTGCTCTTGTATATGTACATGGGCGGTGATTATCGTCAGATGACTTCTGTTTATTTGTATCTTTACTAAATACTAAAAGAATAACAAAAAAACAGTTTAAAATAACCTTTACTCGGATGCATACTGCATAGTATTGTGTTACTACTATTTTTCCAATTTAGACTTTCGTGTCATAAAGTTGTTATGTTTAGAAGAAGTCAAGAAGAGTCAGATTTCTAAGCGATGTGTAATAATAGTGACCTATGTACTAACAGAGCCCATGTGCCATAAGCATAGTAATAAAATCTATTATTAAAAATATTTGGACACTCCATTTACTATAAAAAAGTAAAAACTGAAACCCAACTACGACAAAAAACTACGCCTAAAAAAGTATGAAACAAGTTTGAAAAGCCGTAGTCACGTGTTGTTAAAGTGTATGGTACGTTTCTATATAACGTGTGACCACGACTTTTCAAACTTATTTCAAACTTTTTCAGCGTACTCTTTTGTCGTACTTGGGTTATATTTTAACCATTTTAAATTTTTTGGTGCCATTATTAAATTATATTTTAAATACCATAGAAAAATCACAATTATCAAATAAATACGGACTAATAATATATATATATATATATATATATTTGAAATGTACAATGATACCAATGACCTTTACCAACGATACCACAGACGGAATATTTATCAAAAATTTATTTCTTAACACAGTACTTTATGAACGATAAGGGGCGCCACATTAGATTTAGTGACACGTCATATAGCCTATAACCAGTGGACGATCAGGACGCTTCTAGCGATATCTCATTTGTCTAGTTTTAATTAGTAGTTGAAGAGCTATGAGGGAACAGATGAACATACATACACACATAGCCTGTCAAAATCATAACCCTCCTTTGGCATTGTCGTAGTCGGATCAGTTGTTCTGGTGTTATAGTAGAACATACATAGTCTGCCAAAAATATAGCCCTTCTTTTAGGGGTTCGCCATAGTTGGGTGAAAACACAATAACAGATAATAATTGGTAAATGATTTAAAGTTGACTTATACTGAAATTTGAAGCATAAATAAAGAAATTGTGCTGATCAAACCTCAAACCCAAGAGAAAGACATAACAGTCGATTTTTATACTCGCCAGAATATCCCCATCTATCGACCCGAAAGGAAGGGACTCGTCAGATGAAGTTGTGACGACTTTTGGACAATTTGCATGTTTTCCTCATGAACTCAAACCGAGCTCATTTCGAGTGCAACCCTCTTTGGGTATTCGAATACGACTTTTCGACAGTTTTATTCAGTTCCGATGTTAACCGCAAAGGATAAATATATATCAAAGTTTAACACAAAAATATCTTTGGAAAAAAGTATAAGAAAAATTTTCCTCGATACCTTCTTGGTAATTTTATTTTTACTTTATTATGGTTATGTCATCTTTGTATGCTGAAACGCCTTGTTTCTACAATCGTCGTAAGCGACCAAAACAGTTTATGGCTACAAGTAACAGTTTATGCTTTAAATTATAATATTTTCTGAATATTATATTAAAATTTAATTAAAGCGCTAGCAAAAAAAACAAACCGGCCAAGTGCGAGTCGGACTCACGCACCAAGGGTTCCGTACAAACCTGTAGACATATTATATGATGTAACTAAAAATGTTTTGCTTTTCGCAAAATTTCCTTTATCTGTGTTATAAGACGTTGCTTCCTAGCAAATTTCAAGATTCTGAGTTTCCGGGAAGTGCCCTGTAGGTTTTTCCTTCGTAGAATTGCAGCATAAACGGCTGTATCTTTTGATTGGGTTGACTTAGAAGTTTGATTTTTTCAAAGCTCTTAGGGACAATAGACTTGAGTATTTGATATGAGTTTCAGCTTGATACCTCCATCCGTTCTTGAGAAAAAGGGTCTTGACAGACAGACGGACAACAAAGTGCTCCTATAAGGTGTCTACTTTTTCCTTTTGAGGTACGGAACCCTAAAAACTAAAAAAATATTATTATAAAATCAAAAAACCCGGCTGCTTAAAAGTAATTAACTAAAAAGAGAAAAACAAGTATTACAATTTACACATAATGTAATGTATGTTTATTTAAATTAGTCAAACTAAATACCTAAGGTGCCACATGCGGGTAGGACAAATGTAATTTTGGTAGATCTGTCTTTGCTCGTAGGCAACAAAGTACTGTTTGTCCACACACTTATTTAAATATATTGTGCGGTGCTGGTTTAGTTAAATGAAAAAGTTGCACAAAAGAAACGTAGGCGTGTTTATTTCCTTAACACAAACACTTTTTAATGTACGATAGCTCAGTAAATACAATTAATGTTGATTAATTGGCACACTAGCTGCCTTTTAATATTGAAATGAATTTCTAATAATATTAGTGACAATAACTCACTCCGATGGACAAAAGGTCGAAACCAAAAGAGGACGTTCCACAGAAGGCTAGCCCTTCCGTTTTTGTTCGGATACATCGTTTACTAAATTCTATGTTTGGATACATTGTGTATATATTTTGTAATACTTTTTTCTTTTTTCTGTTAATTACTTTGAAGCAGTCGGGTTTTTTGCTTTTATAATACTTTTTAATTATTTTTTTTCAGTTCAGTACCGACTAGTTCTTCGAATATCAATTTGTAGGGTTCAAATCTCATACCCGATGCAATTCTTTGAAACAATTTGTCAGGTGGCCGACCTATGAACTTTTTGGGTTTAGTTTACTAATTGACAATTCGTGTTAAAATAGTAATATAAACGTGATATGATACATATATGTTAAAATCTAGATAGTAGAGTCACGCTGATTTCAGCACGGTTGGACCGGCTCTAGGTGGGCGGATTCTGCTTTCGCTTTCCATTAGGCAGAGTAGAGTCATTTTGGCAGGCTCAAACATAAAAAAAAAAAAACAAAAAAAAAGTTGTTTTTTTACAATCTTCCATTTGATACCCATACTGATAAAACATGGAAAAAAAAACAAGCCAAATATAGCCAACGTCACTACCACCATTTTGAGGAATTCAATGACATCTCATTTGTCAACGTCACTGTCACTCTCCTGACGCAGTCGGATAAAAATATTCACAATTAACAGATCTTGGTTCTTTTTTTTTATTATTTCAATCTACTAAACTAATAAGAGCATAAGTAGCGTAGAAGAAAATATTCTTATTAAAGATATAACTTTCTTGAATTAACATAAGCAGTCTTATAACTTTTCTTTTAAATATATTCAACGGTTTCATTTAAACATGGCTCAAGCAACACAGTGAAAACGTTCCTTAAACTAGCGCACAGCAACCTCGTCTCACCTACTTTAATTAATTAAAGAAATTACCGAACTTCCAGATATTTTGCCAGATTAGGCTTGTGTCAAACTGAGCTGAGATAAACCTGAGAAGCTTTTTGACCTACATTTTCATTTGAAGTTCGGCGTTTTGAAGGCGACACAAAAAATAATTTCTAAAATAGATTTAATTCAGTATTTTCAGCTCAGGTATTTTAACTGCCAAATCGGTCCAGCCGTTCCAGAGATTAGCTGGAACAAACAGGGAGACAGACACACAGACAGACAGACCGACAGATAAACAGACAGAAAAAAAAAAACATTTTAGGTATATATATGCACCGTGTTTACATACATATGCATTTAGTAAAAAGCGGCTAATTTAATATTACAAATAGACACTTCCATTTTATTTATTTGTATAGATTTATAGATATAATAAAAAAGTTGTTTATCTGTAGCTGTTGGTTTGAGGGAAAATGAGTAAACTACATATTTTTTGCAAAACAATTAAGAAATTATACTTTAGAATTTATTATTATTACAACAAACAGACTAAGGAAAGCTTCCATTGGAAGAGAAAAGCCACTAGCATATTTCCCAGTGTACTAAACATAATCTGACAGAGATAAATTACTTTACCTATTTAACTCGATAGAACAACTACATAGACGATTTTAAGTTTAAATATTTTTTTATGTCATAACGCTATCACACTAAAAATATTTTTTTCATATTTAAAATGTTTAAATAGCTTAGAATCTTGATTTAATAATAACTACAAAAAACATAAAACCAGTAAAGATTTAAATTTAATTTCTGTTTGATTGCACGTGTAGATGAGTAAAACGATCGACAAACAAATAGACTGTCAACAATATATATAATCCTATAAGGCTGTCTATTTTTTCTTTTGTGAAATGGAACTCAAAAAACATCAAAGAGCTTAAACTAATGAGGATTACACAAAAAGATAAAATGGAATCTAACATTTTTATATTTTGCGAAGTAAAACAGCTGCTAGGTATTCGACATTTAAAATCCAGAGGACGAACCATTCATGTGTAATTTATTAAATTTTCTTTTAAAAATATTTATTTAAGAGACCGTAGCGTAATGGATAACGTGTCGGCCTTGCGATTTAGTGGGTATGGGTTAAACCCAACCAGCACTTATCCGAGGTGAACCTAATAATAGCATTAGGAATTAAAACATAGAACATATAGGTAATATGCGACCAATTTAAGGAGCAATTTTTTGAAATATATGAAAATGTTCAAGAAAAAGATCAGTATCTCAATAAACTTCCAATAGCCTCACATAGTGGAAGTAATCATTGAAGATAGTTTTAGTGAAATGGAATTCGTATAATTCCTGTAGACCAGTCTTATGTAATCCTTTACTGAAAGGGCTTTAACTGAGGACGGTCTCACGTACAGATTCTTCTTTAGGTTAAAAAAATATCAATAAGTACGAGCAGTATTGAAATTTACTTTTCTATACTTTTTTGGAATAAAGAAACAAAATTGTTAGGAATAGCTTATAGTTTTTTCATAATTGAAACCAGTTGTAAAACAAAAAGAACCTACTTAATATTATAAACGCGAAATTTTGTAAGTATGGATGGATGTTTGTTACTCTATAACGCAAAAATTACTGAACGGATTAGGATGAAACTATAAAGTAATATAGCTTATACATCAGAAAAACCATAGGCTACTATTTGCCGCGATAACCAACAACAGGCGGAATCGCGGGCAACAACTAGTATTTGCATATTTTAAAGAATAATTTCTTACAGGGGTAGAATCGTGCGTTAACGTTTTCAAGGTTGGGTAGCTTCTCAGTGAGAATAATTCCTTACAGAATTTAAAAAATAAGATAAGACCAAGCTAGAGACTTGTTGACAAAGGCGCAACGTGCTTGAATTTAGTAGGCGCAATTAAAAACCTAAGATTCCGGAAAAACAGAGTACTTTTTTTGGACCATATTTTTTTAAAATAGCACTAACTTTAACTACACGGACGATATAGTAATTGTAGCGGTCTCCTCATAGCTTTCTACTGTGCTTAAAGTGTTAAGAATTAAAATCCCACGTGAGATAACGCTTTCTGTGATTCACAAATTGTTATTCTGGGAGTTGGTGTTCTTTGTGGTCGTTTCATATATATACTACCTAGCCGACCCTCGCAACCTCATGTGCGTCTCCTATTGCCCGTTTTTGTAACATTCTTCATTGGTGCTCCGCTCCTGTTGATCGTAGCGTGATGATATATAGCCTATACCCCTCCTCGATAAATGGGCTATCTAACACTGAAAGAATTTTTCAAATCGGACCAGTAGTTTCTGAGATCAGCACGTCAAAACACACGAGACCTAAACGAGGTTGCGTGGGTCAGCTAGTATGTTTATAAGCCCCCTGCGACAAAGGATAATGCGGGAGTTGCCTTAAAAAATAAGGTTTCTTGTCCAGCCATAAATAGATTTTTGAAAAATCTATTTATGTACATGGATTATAAAATGGACAAGACAATGGACTTGAAATCGTACTATGTACATTTTTCAAATTAGGTAAATAGCCCAATTACACTTCTCTTTTCATTTATTTATCACACGTGATGGTGTTCTCTATCCAATACATAGTAGATATTTATTCGGAAACATATTACATTAATTATAACTTAGTACCCAATATAGTTACGCCGGCTCATTTCAATGTGATCCTACCATGCAAGACAGCAAGCAAATCATTAAAATGCGAGAAAGCTTTCCATGTGTGATTTTATCGGTATTACAGGCCTAATCCTCCTTGTACCTACTTATTACGCATATTATAAAACCTCGTAACACCATGCACAAATAAATACATAAAACGTATACATAATAAGCACAATACTAAGAGAATTATATTATTATTTGTCATTACGCGATCAATAAGAGCTCTCTAGTAACAATAAACGAAGGTCGTAAGCGGATTAGTATAACGAAGAGGTCGCTTGTTATTCTTTCCGGCTTCGTGTCTCTTAATAAATGTAAGGCATCGTTCAGACCGATAGATTATAAATTATCAATAATAACAGAATACGTTTAAACTTCAGACAAATATGACTAAGTTTAGTTTTAACCTCAATATATCCATCCAAAGGTTGCCTGGAAGAGATTGCTTTTGGCAATAAGGCCGCCCATTGTACACATCTTCTTGAATTTTATAAGTGTAACAATTTGTAATTGGTGTACAATAAAGTATATTCTATTCTATTCTATTCTAACCTAAACAGCATACGAACGGACGGGAATAGGGTAATAATTAATAAATAAATGGTTTATTATCAAACTCACACACTTTTCATCTCAGTTATACATATAAATAAATAAATAAATAAATATTTCGGACATCAAACACACAACGCCATCTAGTCCCAAGCTAAGCAGAGCTTGTGTTATGGGTACTAAACAACTGATACAAATACATATATACTTTTTTTTTGTAAATATATATATATCATACATAGAAAACACCCAAACTCCGAAACAAATATTTACAGATCATACAAACATTTAGTTCGACTCGGGAATCGAACCCGAGACCTCGAGCACAGCAGTCGCATACGCAACCACTGCGTCACCGAGGCAGTTGTATAAGCTCAACGCTATGTATATCTTTATCTAATATGGAAGAAGAGATATTAAATTACTTTTATTTAAAACACTATTTAGGTTACTGATGCAATGATAATATCCTGAGCTCTTTCAGCGCCTATCTGATGTTGTAAAAAGAAACAGTGGCAACGATAATAGATTGAGCTTACATAGTGCTAAAACAACTATGATGAGTAAAAGTTTGCTATGTATTGCGCCAAAAATTTATAATAAACTGCCATCTAACATTAAAAATAATAATATAGACTTATTTAAAAATAAATTTAAAAACATATTGGTTGCAAAGTGTTATTATAGTGTAATTGACTTTATGAATGACAATACTATATAAAAATTGTTTTGACATTAAATTTTTGACATTTATTTATCTTACTACCTTAATTTGTTCTTTAACTTAATAATAATTTGTTCGACTGTAATTATTAGGCTATATTTTGTTAACAAATGTTTATTGTTTTTAATGACTGATATTTTTGCATGCCTTGAGGTAGAATGTGGCTGCTCATTTGTAATACACTTAACATCTGATTTTGTATACCCATGTTCGCAAAATAAATGATTTGATTTGATTTGATTTGATTTGAAATGGTAAACCATCATTAACCTATCGCATTTCACTGCTGAACGAAGGTGACATCTAAGGAGCGCCAACTATCCCGGTATTGGGTAGTCCGCGTCAATTCCGTGCCAGCTACTTTCTTCAACTGAAACAAAAAAAAAAGATTTCGTGAGCGTTGAATATATTCGCAGCTAGTTTGGATAACATTTATTTAGAATAAAGGTCTGCTTAGGCTAAGTCGCAAGGTCAAAATGTTTTTTCTTAACATTGAACGAGAAAAGACGCAAGGAAATACTAGTAAGAAAAAAATTGGTTCATGGTACAAGAGAGAAGCGACGATACTATTCATACAAAATTTAATCTAAACTTAAGCAGAAATTAATTATTTGTACATGTATAATTATAAAAGTTATATCTCTATTGGCTGACCCGGCGAACTTCGTACCGATATATTTACATATCTGTCTCAGCTTCCCACAGGCAGTGTACAGTCAAGGACAAAACAAAATGTCTTTTCCCGTTATTTTTTTCACTTTTCTTGTACAGAAACCTTGTCCTAACAATAACGAACACTTAAAAACATAATAATTTAATTTGGTGCAGCCGATTGGAAGTTATGCGCGTATATACATTTCGGCGATTCATTTGAATCTAATATATAAAATTCTCGTGTCACAGTTTTCGTTGCCATACTCCTCCAAAACGGCTTGACCGATTCTCATGAAACTTTGTGAGCATATTGAGTAGGTCTGAGAATCGGCCAACATCGGCTAACGACGTTTGCCGGGGCAGCTAGTATATATATATATATATTATATTGACAAAGGTTATGTAGTGTTACTTTATAAATATGTAAATGAGTTGTATTAAAGGTTTAATATTTTAAAAAAAAATTGAACTGTCATAATGACTGCTCCGCCAGATGAAAAGCATGAACAAAATCAGGAAACAACATGTTTTTTTAATTTTAAGTAATTTACACTCTCGATTGATGAAACTTGTTGAAAAACATTCTAGAATTAAACTCACTTGTATTCCACTACTTTCATTAACTTGAATCCTGACCGGTTTGGATAATGATAAGGGCGAAACCGGTTATGATTAAAATTAACTAAAATAGTGGAGTAGGTATTAGTGAGCTTAATTCTAGAATGTAATTTTGAGTAATTAAAACTTCTGAACGATTTAAAACATATATTACAGCTCAATTCCTACTAATAAGTTGGCGAATAAACGATGAAACGATCTCTAAATTACACTAATATTTCCTAAACTGCCTATGGCTAAGTTTCCATTAGCGAACGCCCGGTACTGTAATCATGATAACGTATCAAGGTCATTAAAGTGAAGGAAATTATGTTCTGTCAACGTCCACCCACATCTCTATGATTATCAAAATGGGTTGTATAACTTATTTAGTTATAATTACTTCGGAGATGAGAGGTCCATAAACGTGAGACTGGAATAATAAAATACAGGATATAAGATCTAAAAAATCCGGTTGGTTCGTAGTGACTACTTAATTACAAATATAGAGAGGAATCCTTTTGCCATATACATTGAAAGTAACCTCAAAACTTATTTTAAACTACATATTTATTAACTGAATTCCAAATGACTTTCTAGACAGTTTCTGATAGATATTTTGATTACCTATACCTAAATGGTAATATATACACACATGGATTGCTCGTACGTTTGTTTTACCAATAGTTAACATACCTATGTCGTATTTTTTTTTATTTGAATCCCTAGACGGGAAAAGACTTTAATCTTAGAACATGGTCTTTAAAATGCTTTTTCTTTGCTCTTTTTTTATTCTTTCGCGTACATTACAAAAACGGTATATTAATACAATTATTTTATAATATTAAGTTAACGTGTTAACTGCTCGTTTTTGCTTATATTTTAAACCACAGTATAAAGAAACATTCTAGAGGCGTCAAAGAAAAATCGTAACAATTTATTTGGCGGGGTCGCCTCTGAATAGAGAGAATTTTCGCTGTCCCACCATTACGAGCCTTTTCACTCACAATACTGTGTTATGTAATCTGGATCATTAATTTGTTTCATTTTAAAATTTGAGCATAAACTCTGGACTAACTTTGAACTTTTCAACTTTGTGGCATAATAAAAGTTAAATAGTCTTTTGTTGGGAGTTAGCTACAAGCTCGTTTATGTTAGAAGAATAGCACAATTAGTAAATGGAACGTATAGTTATTCTGAGACAAATATTAGCTATAATTTCCAACGATCTTTAGAGAGTAAGTGTATTGTTATAAAGTTAAACGGGTTGTTTATTTTCACTTGTTTTGTTTTTAAATAAATAATTTGTGTATTTAATTTAGCGATATTTTTTCCAGACAGCTCACTAAGTTTTGTAAATGAAATAAAACTTATATGGAAAATTCTACTCCGAAAAAAAGTGTGTTGTATCAAATAACAACATATTTTCAAATATATTTTACTTAGATAACACAGTGGACTTTTTTACTAAAGCTAGTTGCTGTGTGTGATGATATTTGGGAGTGCTACTTTTAGACTGTTAACTGACCATAATTCTGGTATATCTAAACGGCCTTTGTTATTGCCAGGATTGAATAGCCAGGAGTAGACCTAAGACGAACTTGTAATAGACATTATAATGACCAGTTACATAAGTGGTAGTTTAAAAACGGTCCTTTGGGAAATTATCGAGGTACGAACAAACTCGCAATCAATTTTATTTAATGTATCTTTATAGCTATGGTGGTATGGTTGACTGTGCCATGTGGTGGCATTATTTATTATTATTGTATACCTGTGATGATCTTTATTTATGTGTACCTGCAATTCCGGAGATAAGTATGTTGCCCTCTTTCACTATCACTCTGGTCTATGACTCTCCCATGGTTGCTATACTAAACAAAAAATAGTACTTACAAGTAGAAGAACAAAGTAGAATTTCAACAAACATAAAAAATGAAAAAGGGGCAGTAAAAAGATTATGACTTTAGTCGATTACCGACAAGGCAAAACAAACCAAAGTCTTTTTACCAGGGTCGTAGCAAAGATAACATGAATATTATGCCACCCTTCAATCTGTTAGCTGACTCAACTATCATTTTGAATGTTAAACGCATCATTTGACAAGTACAAAATGATAAAATAACTCGTCAATGACACGTCAGCCATTTCTACCTTATCATAATATTTTATTGATGAATGAACGTTGTTATGACAACGAATAATTTGTCGACCCATTGTTGTCAGAACCGAACTTGTCTGACGAAGTAACAAACTTACAACTACTATATGTTTAAACAAACAAGAATCAACTGTATGTCGATCGAAGAGAATCTTGAATATCGTCTTTAACTTGCGTACTTCGTTTATCTCCAGTTTTAGTCGTTGAAATAAATGTAAACTGAATGTTCACTTTTTATTTAACCTACTATTTCAGTTGCCGAAAGATTAAGCTTAAGAAAGATTGTAAATTCGACAAGATTCTTAATATTTTTATGTATGTGTCTGTCAAACTGACTCTCCTCTGCTGGTGGAAAGCATAAGCAGAACAAAAGCCTAGTGATGCTTTTGCATCAAAGGGGCCTCCCGTCTCGTACTCACCAAAGAAACACGACAGCACGAATACTGTCATTTTAAGTTGATCTTCTGTGCGAAGGTAGTACCGCCCAGGTTGAATTCAATAAAATTAATCACAATTATTCTATTTTCACAAGCACCTTCATTTAATTTACATATATTGCATTTTATATGTTAGGTATCCCAAAAATTTGCGGTCAGAAAACCATTCATTTATGTTTTATTTTGTTAAAAACCATCTGTAGAAGTTTTTATGCTGACAAGACTTTTCACTAGAACGGCTAAGTAATACCAATACCTGTAGGTACTAACTTTTACAGAAGCACTCGTGTAAAGCCATTAAAGAATTCGAAGATTTTAAATGAATAGTAAAAAAATTGTTCATTCATGCTCAGAGAATTGATTTTGATTACGGCCATTTGTTTAATAAATTAAAAGATTTCAGTTAAGATTTAAAAATCTACCCAAAGATCTAGGGGGTCTACCCGAAAGTCACGACAAGTGGACCACGAGACAAAAAAAGTTTGAGAACCTCTCGTTTTGAATCTCTTTGTGTTACTATAAAACATAGAAACCTTACTTAAATGTTTTGTGAGAATATTATACTTACACGAGTAAGTCTGGCGGCCATTTTTTCTAAGGCTAATCTTATGTATTCGACCTCAGCTTATTGTTGTCTAAAACTTTTGGATTATGTTACGTTTGTATACCTCTAAGTCATTTTGGTAACTAACATAAAATATGCCTTGAGACAATGGAAAATAAATAATCCAATATGATTTGTTTGTCGTGTTTTCGGTAAATATAAGTTAGTAATTCAAAACAAATTAAATTGCTAGAGGACAAATATTATATGATGTGCACGAACTTGTTTCGTACGTGTCTGTTGTTTATTCATAATGCTTTCACCCGCGATTACTAATAAAAAGTATCCTTTGCTACTTCTAATACTTCCAGGAATATGAGTTCCAAAGTTTCATGATAACCGGTTAAGTAGTTTTCACGTGAAAACGTAACAAACTTACATTCACATTTATAATAATAGATATTGTATTTACGTAATATGTATATTTATCAGCATTCTAGTTATAATAGTGCTATTGTATGCACACACACGCACAAACACATAAACATACACTTATTTTTTTTTTATGTTTGGCCCTTGTACTTATTTTTATTTCTTCTACTTATAATATTCCCATATTGTTATCTTTAAGCTAGTACTATTGTTCAATGTAAATAATGTGCATTGATTTAGTTTGAGCTCGATAGATGGCGTTGTATCGATTTTCTGTCTCGCGATGTTAAGAACCACAGATCATTGTATAAAGGCCGTTTACATCAAATAAAATTATCCTCGCTTGGACGTGTGTTTCATTCCTACCACGTTTCTAAAGGCGATTTTTGGGATTACGATCCATTTTGGTCCTTCGAGCCGGATATACCGTGCGTGTGTGTTTGTGTGTGCGAGTGCGTTAACACCGATTTGTGTTGCGACACCGTTGTGAGTGTGTGTATTGGAGAAGGCATCGTGTGGGTGACACGATTAGTTGGCATCACGACAAAGGTTCAGTAGTGGCAAGTGTGGCCACCTACAGAGGGCGCTGTATGAGTACCGACCGGCGATAAACATACATTCGGGCTCAAGCAAGTACCGAGCTTTGGAATTCGTGCGAGACGGAGAAGGTCGCCACTGAAGTCTTTGGGAGACGCAAGAGGGCGCTACTGGTGCTGACAAATCAGTGAAGTGATGTGTTTATTTGAGGTTTGGCAGCTATAAATTGTGAGTACTTTTGAACTATTTTTAACGTTACGTTTCGCAGTAGAAGACATCAAGTATTCAGTAGTTTAACTAGAACAATTTGAAGAAAATTTGTTAAGTGTTTTGGACTTAGAAAATATATTAGCATTAGTTTTGGACATAGCGTAATTTAGTAGTAAGTAGTTTGTAGACTTAGAATAGTTAAGTAAAAAGTGATATGACGGGGAACCTATGCCCGATTTTTGTTTGAGTTCATATTTGTCTCAAACACTTGTAAAATTTTTCGCTTTTTCTAGGACTTAGAATAATTTGTGTGCTTTGGTTTCGTTTAGTAGTATCATATAAGTGTGCAGTTTTAACTTGTAAAATTATTTGTAGTTTGCCATTTTGAAATTATAATGGAGTCCTTAGTGAAGTTGCAAGTAGATACTCAAAGGATTATTGAAAAAGGTAGAATTAATTTTAAAAAATCACCAAAAGACAGATTAACTCAGTCATTTATTGACACTAGATTAGAAACACTGGAAGATCAATGGCAACAATTTATTCAAACACATCGTAAAATTATCGAAGCTGCAATTTCAACAGATATGAAAAATACATATTTTACAAACGAGATATACGACAAAACAGAAGATATTTACATAATATACAAAAGTGAATTAAAGGAACTTAAAACTAAACCTAGCACTAGTAAACATACGGAAACAAAAAATTGTAATGTTAAACTGCCTAAAATTTCTCTTCCCACGTTTTCGGGACAATATACCGAATGGAACACATTCCGTGATTTATTTTTGTCACTTATCGATAGCAATGAAAGTATCGACGACGTTCAAAAGCTTCATTATTTGAAATCGCATCTTATGGGCGAAGCGGAGCAATTACTGCGACACACCCCTGTCACAGCTTCTAATTACAAAGAATGTTGGTCTATCCTAACAAGGCGGTATGATAATAAAAAATACTTATCGAACTGTATCTTAAAAAGATTTGTGAATCAACCGCTTGTGAGGGAAACGTCAGCGTCTATTAAAAGTCTTTTGGACACCACAGTGGACTGTTTACATGCTTTACGCACGCTCGGGATTGATGTAGATTCTTGGGACGTTATAGTTATTTTTTTGAGTAGTGCAAAGTTAGATGTAGAATCACGTAAATTGTGGGAAAGAGAAATTAGTTCATCTGATAACTTACCTACTTTTAAAGAGTTTAAAGAGTTTTTAGAATCAAGATTTCGGTCTCTTGAGAATATAGATATTAAGCCTTTCAAACAAAATGTAACAAGTAATGGTAATCGTAGTTACAGTGCCAAATCATTTCATGTCGCTTCACAACTGTGTGTTTTATGTTCTGAAGACCACAAGTTGTGTCATTGTAAGCAATTCGCAAAGAAAGATTGTGACGCTCGCCGTGAATTTGTCCGAGCCAACAACTTGTGTTTCAATTGTTTAGGTAAAAATCACACAGTTTATCATTGCCGTCAGTCCACAAAATGTCAATTGTGTAAGAAAAGACATCACACACTAATTCATCCCAAAACGATCGCAAAGTCTTCTGAGCCTAGTGACGGTTCAGTAGATCAGAATGTCGTAGTTGCTACCGCAACTACGTCGTCTACTCAAAGCGAGTGTATCACAAACATTTGTTGCTTCACAGATGTTCACAACCAAAGTCTGTTAGCAACAGCCTTGGTAAAGGTCGAGTCAAGGAATGGTACTGCTGTGTTTTTACGAGCTCTAATGGATCAGGGTTCGCAGGTCTCTTTTATTACGGAGTCCGCAGTACAGTTACTTGGCCTTAGAAAAACACCTGCCTGCACCGACGTATTTCGACTAGGCGATGATGAGGGCTCGCCAATGCCCTCTAGATGGATGGTTAAAATCAAATTGCAATCACGCCTAGATCCCACCTTTGTTTTGGATGTCGATGCTTATGTCCTCAGCAAACTAACATCGCGTTTGCCTGAAAGACGAATCACTCAAGTGTGGTCAACGGTCTCATCCTTCAAACTAGCTGACCCAACCTTTTCTACTCCAGGTAAGATAGACTTACTTTTGGGTACAGGTGTGGTTGCCGAAGTTTTGTTGGAAGGTTTGGTTAAGGGTCCGCCGGGCACGCCCGTGGCACAAAATACCAAATTTGGCTGGATTTTATCAGGTGAAATCCGGAACTCACCGTTGGCTTCGAGGCCAGTATGTTGCCATGTTACAGTTGGCACAGACGTTAATGAGCTATTGCGTAGATTTTGGGAGTTAGAGTCTTATCAACCTTCAAGCACCAAGGTTACGTTAACCGAAGAAGAGCGGCAATGTGAAGAATTTTATGTTGCAACTACTCAAAGAGACTCGACTGGTAGGTACGTTGTTAAATTGCCATTTAAATCCTCTAACCCACAGTCTAGGTATGGTCACACAGAAATCATGGCTCAGAAACGATTTCACATGCTGGAAAAAAGATTTTCGAAGAATCCTGAATATCGAATGCAGTATAGCGATGTTATCAATGAGTACCTTCAGCTAGGGCACGCTGAAATTGTTCCTCATGCAGAAAAGGAAAGAGATGCGGTATATTTACCGCATCATGCAGTACTCAGGCACGATAAAAGTACATCAAGGTTGAGGGTGGTCTTCGACGCTTCTTGTTCGGGATGCAATGGAGTTTCGTTGAATGACGACTTGATGGTTGGCCCTACCTTACAACCTGACTTACGCCAAATTATTATGAGGTGGCGCCGCCATCCTATAACGTTGGTCGGTGACATCGTTAAAATGTATCGGCAAATAAAGGTTTCAGAAGATGACACTGATTACCAACGTATTTTGTGGCGTGAAAATCCAGACACGGAATTAAAGCACTTGCGTTTGTTGCGTGTAACCTTTGGTACATCCTCAGCTCCATATCTTGCCGTACGTTCACTGCAGCAATTGGCTCTTGACGATGGTGGGGATTTTCCCTTAGCGGTTAGTCGTGTTCTTAATGACTTTTATGTCGACGACTTACTTACCGGTTGTGACTCGATCGCTGAGGGTGAAGGTGTTTACAGCCAAATTAACGAGCTACTTCGTCGTGGAGGTTTCCAGCTTCAAAAATGGTCTAGTAATAACGAAGAGTTTTTGCACAAAATTACGAAGGGGACAGTAGACTTAAAAGAAAATTTAGAATTTAAATTAGATAATATTGTGAAAATTTTAGGGTTGACATGGGATAGAAAGTCAGATAATTTCCAATATACTGTCCACCTACCGGAGCTGCAAACACCCATTACTAAGCGCAGATTAATCTCCGACATCGCTCGATTGTTTGATCCTCTTGGATGGCTTGCTCCTGTCATAGTAACAGCTAAGGTACTTATACAGCGTGTATGGTTATCGGGAATTGATTGGGATGACGAGCTTCCAGATAGCATATTAAAGGCTTGGTATAATTATAGGGATGGTTTGCGCAACATCAATTCCTTCCATATGCCTAGATGGTTTCGGACCAGGCGAACAGACATACAAACAGAGTTGCAGGGCTTTTGTGATGCATCCAATGTCGCTTATGCTGCTGTCGTGTACATAAGGTCTGTAGATTGTAATGGTAATGTTCACGTTAGTTTGGTGGCCTCCAAGACCAAGGTTGCTCCAGTCAAGGTGGTTTCCATACCACGCTTGGAATTATGCGGCGCAGTGCTGCTTTCAAGACTTCTTTTAGAAGTCTCGGGCACCTTGGGTATAAACAAGGAGAATGTGCATGCTTGGACTGACTCTTCAGTCGTCCTTGCTTGGTTGAGAGGTCATCCTAGTCGGTGGAACACCTTTGTTGGCAACAGAGTTTCCGAAATTATTACTGCAATGGAGACTACTCAGTGGTCACATATTCGATCGAAGGACAATCCAGCAGATTGCGCGTCCCGAGGTATGAGTTGTTCAGAGTTTGTGGAGTTTACATTATGGAAAGAGGGTCCTCAGTGGTTGAAACATAAGACTATCAATTATAATCAAGGTAAAATAGAAGAGACTAATTTAGAAGAGAGAAAATCAAACGTAGCATTGAATGTAATAATAAAAGAAAATCAAGAAAACAACATAATTTTAAAATTCTCATCATTAAAACGATTAATTAGAGTAGTAGCAATTTGTAGAAAATTTTTAAGGTTAAAGAATAAAAACGAAAAACAATCGAACGCTCTCATAACATTTACAGAAATCAACGAATCGTTATTTACATGTATTAAGATATGTCAAATGGATCATTTTAATGATGAAATAAAAAGTTTGCAGACTACAGGACAGATAGATAAGAAAAGTAAACTCACCTCGCTAAATCCATACCTTGACCAACATGGAATTCTAAGAGTAGGGGGTAGATTACACCGTGCTGACATTCACGAGGACATGAAACATCCTGTAATCATACCTCACAAGTCCCATTTCACGACTCTTTTGATAAGTGATGCTCACGAACGAACTTGGCACGGCGGCCCACAGCTAGTATTAAATTATTTGCGTAGTCGATATTGGATCATAAACGCCAGAACTTCAGTTAGAAGTCACATACATAAATGTGTTGCTTGCATTAGACATACTGCTCGAGGTGTTGCGCCGTTGATGGGGCAGTTGCCAGCTGCCAGGGTTAATGCTAGTCGACCTTTTTACCATAGTGGCGTGGACTACGCAGGTTCTATTAGTGTAAGAGCAACAAAGGGTCGCGGTTATCACTCTACAAAGGGTTATATCTGCCTGTTTGTGTGTATGGCGACTCGAGCCATTCACTTAGAGATTGTCAGTGACATGACGTCTCAAGCATTTTTGGCAGCTTTTAAACGTTTCACAGCTCGCCGAGGCCATTGTAGGGAGCTTTGGAGTGATAACGGCACTACCTTCGTAGGGGCTAATAAAGAATTACAGATTCTTTTTAGCCACGAAAGGTCTGGTGTGGCACCCGATATTGCTGACTGGTTGGCTACTAATGGAACTGACTGGCACTTCATTCCACCTCACTCTCCGAATTTCGGAGGGCTTTGGGAAGCTGGAGTGAAGTCCACCAAACACCATCTGAGGCGGGTTATAGGTAATAGCACTCTTACTTTTGAAGAGATGGCTACAGTACTTGCTCAAATCGAGGCCTGTCTCAACTCTAGACCGATTTCCGCGTTAAGTACCAATCCTGACGACCCGTGCCCATTGACTCCTTGCTCAGTTCCACCAAAGATACAAATGGTCTCGCCAGGTATCGGAACCAACAGTAGGAAGCGTTGTTTTGGTGATGGAAGACGATCTTCCTCCAGCGCGATGGCTTTACGGTCTCATTGTAGAGAAACACACTGGCTCGGACAAAGTCACTCGAGTTGTTTCCTTGCGTTGTAGGGGATCAGTAATAAAGCGACCTGTTTCGAAACTGATTATGTTACCGGTCGCGGAATAAATAATTGCTTGCAATTATGATTAATATTGTGTTTTTTACTTGTTTTGTGTTGTATTTAGTTATGTAAATGAAATTTATAGGTTATAAGCTGAATTGTGTTTAAATTATACAGTCCATTCGTTCTAAACATGCCCATCTAATATTTGTGTTATTTTGTATTCATTGTCTTTAGCTATGTGTTGAGACACTTTCATTTGTGATGGCCATTCTGGCCATGGTGGGCGGTATGTTCAATGTAAATAATGTGCATTGATTTAGTTTGAGCTCGATAGATGGCGTTGTATCGATTTTCTGTCTCGCGATGTTAAGAACCACAGATCATTGTATAAAGGCCGTTTACATCAAATAAAATTATCCTCGCTTGGACGTGTGTTTCATTCCTACCACGTTTCTAAAGGCGATTTTTGGGATTACGATCCAACTATGTAAATAATGCAATCTTGTTTATACGGCGTTTTGAGGCCAGGAGATCTGTTACACAAATTTACTTAGTAAAGATCTTTATCTCCTCTCTAAATCTTTTTGTTTTATAGTTTTGTTTTGATGTACATTGTGAGAATTTTTTAATAAATTCAATTTATTATTATTGTACAAGCCCCAGCTCTTTATTGTACAGTATTTGCTTAATTTGAGATCTAATAGCCATAAGGTTCATGAAATTATTAAATCGTTACAACAATTATAACTCTCTACTACAAAGGAATGATTTTTTGTGCAGACTTGTTTTAAAATCGCAGCTTTTCTCAATTTGACCCCATCTCCTTTAAACTTTTATATTCTTCTTACTACTCATATGTTTTTGTAAGTAAAAAATACGTACACATATGCATTAAATCTCTACTAGTAATTAAGCTAACTATATCTATAGATAATTAATTTCGGGAACAAACGGGGGGGTTTACCATGTCACACCCACGTCAACTGTAAATGAGATATGTTTGGACGTACTATATGCGATATACGACAATATCAGTGTAACTTTTACTAAGTAATCATAGTTTAGTGCAAGGCAACAGTTAAAATACAACTACATATTATAAACTTATTTGAAAACGTAATAAGTATTTGTTACTCAATAACGCCGGAACGCCTGACAGAATCTGAATGTAATTAGGTACTGATGCAGTCAAGGTAGCATAAAGACTACCTTTACCTAAGCGATATTACCGCGTCGGTTATTCTAGTTCTCTGTCGAATAATTCTGCTGGGTAGAGAAAACCCCAGTATCGCTCGCTGAGCCACTTCAATTTATGGACCAGTCTAATGGTGAGTGTCTACGTCTCGTCTCCGTACGTTATTGCGGGTAGAACGCACTACTTGCTCTTCAATAATTGCGGTATTTGCGACTCGAGGATGTGACGTAGCTTCTTACAGTTCGGACGAATTCTCCTATCGGCCTCCCGATTTATGTTGCTCCGGCCAAATAAGATAATTTGGCCAAGGTGTATTTCTGATATAATTGGTAACGAATACATAAATAAGTATTTAATGAGATGTACTTCTTACACCATGGTTGTGGCTTAAATAATGACACAAAGCCGATTTTATTTGGAATTTCGTTCGACAATACCTTTTTGTAAACTTTGTATTGATGATTAATTTAAAATTAGCTCATTTTCAAGCTTAACTTTGTCCGATCGTAATTTGTTTTCCATTTTTCGATGTTCTATTACGATTCATAAGGGTTCGGTCCGATAGAATCAGTTTGTTACTACTAACTGTCATCACAACTTTACAGGAATTGTAATCCTACATATTATAAAAAAATTACGACTCCGCGATCATGAACCAAACTCATAAATTTTATAGTATAGTTACAAAGTAACGTCTATGAATATTAACCTTACTGCATTAGCATTTGCATTTATAGCCAAGATAGTAATGCTATTTGCTTGAATGACTTGGCCATAAAACTTCACTTTAACTTTTTTCCTAGCCGTTAAACTGTTTGCTTTTTAAATATGTCATAAGTGGTGATTTAAATTGAATTAATTTTTACACATGCATCTTTAATCACATAAATTCAACAGCTTTTACTGTCTTTAACTTCCTCCTCTCCTGCTTTTAGAAGAGGACTATATCCTCTTCTAAAAGGAGGTTTGTATACGGTTTGTTTAATTTTTTTCTTTTTTTAAACATTTCGAGCATCTAACACACAAATCCATCTAGTTCCAAACTAAGCAGAGCTTAGATTATGGGTACTGGATAACTTGTTTGATTCGGTCCAAAAGTGCTGGACCCTTGGAGTGGAAGGAACCTAATGATTAGCTTAATCCGGCCCATAGAGACTAGCTAAACACTCATAGACCAATTACCGGCGAACAGGTCAAACCAAGGGTGTTAGACCCCGTGTAAAATTATATAACAATATAATATACTCACAATTTCCTGGGTGGGTATTCTTGCTTCTTCGCTGGAGTGAGGTACTTCTCTTTATGCCAGCTTCACTTAAACCTTCACTATACCACACCAAGGAGTATGAAATACTATTTCAAAGACATACAAGTACAATTTCTTCCGAAAGGCCGAAGAAGATTCTTAATCTAAATATAATTGAGTAAACTCAACACCTGGTACAACATTTTGATCCTACAAGGTCGTTCTAATCAATTACAATTATCACACACTTCCGAAGCGAATGATTATTACTAAAACTTATCACAATTTGCAATTAAAACGGCCCAACCGTTCCGAACGGCTTCAACTCGTTTCTATTTGCCACTCAAAGCTCGATGATATTCTAATCCTACATCGAGCTAAATACAATGATTTTCAACAATTAAAACACGTTCCAAACCGAAATTTTCTCCCAAAAAAGTTCCTGTCTGATTAACATTTAACCTTGACATAACCAAAGATAATCACACAGTGTTGCTATAATAATCTTGCGTTTGGTTTCGAACATAACTGATATAAATACATATACACTTTTTTGTTAATACACACATATTAGGTATACATAGAAAATACCCAAACTTCGAAACAAATATCTGCAGGTCACACAAACATTTGGTCCGACCCGAGAATCGAACCCGAGACCTCAAGCACAGCAGTCGCATACACTACTACTACGCCACGGAGGCGAATGATTGAACAGTAACTGCAATCTATTTATGACAGTTAATGCAGCAAGAAATAGTTAACAGTTTAGATTGCAGATTGGTTTACTTCTTAGATTTACGCGAATTTGTTGACCCAAATACTAATGGAGCTAAAAATGACGTATGTGGTAATGGTTTTTATGGCATAAGAGACAAAAGAATTATATCCGTATTAACAGGGAGAATGGGGTTAGATTTCAGATTATACAAACATGTCCATGTCGATAGATTCTTTTCTTCTTACTGACCTGAAAACCTTTACCACCCTTGCAGTCTATTGTTTTTAATGTTACCATACCAAAAAATATGCCAACAGCCCACCTTAGTGAATACAAAAAAAATATATTAATGGAATAACTTTTTAAACAGTGTTGGCATAACGAATTTTTCAGTTTGTGATAAGATTGCTAAAATAAATGTGTCAAAGTAGGTGGGCACAATCAAGAGTTATGTAATACGACGTTGTAGGGGTCTACTGAGCTTCTAAATAAATTAGTACAACTGCGTTGATATAACAATGTGCATACTAATAATATAAATTTGAAAGAAACTCTGTCTGTTAGTCTGTTTGTTACGCTTTCGCGGCTAAATCGCTTCACTGATTTCAATTAAATTTGGCATGGAGATATTTTCATTCTTTGGGAAGGCAGACATAAGCGAGCAGCTGTAAGTGCGGACTAAAACTATTTTATGAAGACTATAATATACAAAAATGGACCTAAAACTTAATACTTAAAGAAAAACATTGCAAAGTTACTTTAATGTGAGATGAGAAATTCTGTAGAAATCAAAATAAGCGTTACCAGTAAATTCTGTAAAGTTACTTAAGAACATGCAGTACAGAAACTCAGGACGTATACGGGCTTGTATGAAAGAGATTATAAGGAAACTGTATAATATGAACGGAAAAAGATAATAAATTGAAATATTAAAAAAAATGAAAAATTAAAACAAACAGTACACCAACCTCCCTTTAGAAGAGGCCTATATTCAAAAGGAGTAGACAGTTAAAAGCTGTTGAATTCATGTGATTAAAGATAACATGTGTAAAAATTGAATTGAATTGAGTTGAGTCGATTTTGTACCTTCTTAATCAATAAATAAAATATATCTTTCCATAACACTTTGTAGCGAAGCGAAGAAAACTTTTACACAATACATATTCATGCAATCATTATATTACTAATACTTTCGAAGACCAAGTATTATAATGGCGTAGTTGTTTACAATAGTAGTTAGCCTTACTTACTTCGTACAATACAGTAATTGCTTCATCCAACGTACAGTCAACAAAAGGCCTCAAAGTTATACCCCAATATGTGTGAGAGCTAGATTACTCTTAAGTAATATTAATACGTTCTTTGTTCGTCTAATGTACCGTACTTATGTTGGTCTTGTTGTCTCTCTTTGCGAATAATATATTAAATGGTTCACCACTAGACGTGGTTAAATAATATACTGAGATGTTTTAAGACTAACAGTGACTTTTGTATATGAGTCAAACTTATCAGGAGAGCTGGGGCTCTTTGGGAGAAACCTTCGTTCAGTATTAGAAGGCAATAGGCTGGAGTATATATGCTGAGCTGCCTATCATTATTAACTGTACTGATTTGATCTTAGAACAACCTCAGACCACAGACTTATCAACCTGTGTGATTTAGAGGTTCGCTTGTCAAATCAATCGTCATTACAATTACCACATTTTCTTTGTAATGAAAATTCGTATTGTTAAATTTTAAGCGCCTCTTTTACTAGTTCTATCGAGTATGAGCATGAAAGCTTTACAAAGAAATTCACACTCTCATTAATAATATTATCGGTAAAACTAATGCGGCAAGTTTTATATTCATTGGCTGTCAAAATAACTCATTAACAGAATCCAGGAGTGGTAGTCACCATCCTAACTCTAAATGCAGACAATGCTGCATGGTGACCTACACTATGGCGGCCTAATAAGATGCTTTTTCAAGTCCCGCTTGAAAGACAAGGGCTCCTAGACGAAGGGAAACACGTGCGCTGGTAGTGAGTTCCAGGTTTATTTTCTACCACCATTATATTTCATCTATTACATTTCTTTTTTTCTTTTATAATAAAAATTCTAAATAGAAATATAATCCGATAAGATCTCCTAGGGTGATCAGTTTGACAAAAATTCCAAATTAATCCACCAGGGGATCTAAGCAGGTTATCCTAGTAGACGGAGCCGGTAGGTATGAGCGCTAAAATATTGAAAATCGAATTAACTAGTTTTAGAAACCTCTCCACAATAAGCAGAAATAACAGAAAAGCGTATTTTAAGAGGCGTGGCTTAGTGACCTCACTTGCTTTTTTAGAGTAAGAGATGGCATAGAGAAAGGGGCATGAAGAGCTAGACCGTGCGACACTAGTTTGAGTCCTCTTCTTAGACGGACTTATTAGCATCGAATATTGTCTATAGCTGTTACGCCATTTATTATTAGATATAGTAGATATTGTCAAATTGAGTTCAGGTATTCATTCTTTTCTAAGTATTGTGAAAAAGATTCATAACACTAGTAAGTCTAGAAGTACTTCTTATTAATTTTAAAAAAACTTTATTTATACACAGAAAATATGAAACATGGAAAACATTAGCGAGTAAAAATCCGATTAATAAACTGACACAATAAAATTTGAAATAACGAAGCCGTTCAATAGCGTCACTAGGATGTACTATATTTAAATTCTATAAAACAATCACCTATTGATTTAACCTGGAATACTAAACTGCAAAATACGGGTCAAAGCTTTGAGTTTTATGTTGGCTTCTCCAAACAAATGCTAAAACATAAACGTTAGAATGCAAATTTATTCCACCATTTGAATAAATGTTTTCTTTCTTCCGAAAACATAAAATAGGGATATAAATAAATACTGACTACCAATAATAGGTACCTATATGAGAACATGTATTTTCTACGCGCGACTATGAAAACGTAAGCGAGATTTTTTTTTAATTAATTATTTCCAAAAGAGCAAAATGCTTGTTATAGCTGTGTCTATGGTATTGCAAGCTAATGGTTGTTTACAAACCTTTGTTACATACTATGGACAGTAGCAAACAATTGATAGTACTACAGGTTTGCTCACTAAAATAAAATAAATACAAGAAGATAGGGAACCGTAAATATTCTCTTCTTAATTTTTAACGTAGTGAAAACTAAAATAAATAAAAAAACAAATCACAAATATAGATAGAGGCATGTCGTTGAAATATTTCTATAGGAATTTCAAGGACGTATTGGTTTAGTTGTTAACATCAGTTGTTCAGTGTAAAATAAAAAAATAAATATAATATTATTTTTTCTTTCCTGACTACCTCGATGGGGCAGTGGTAGCTTATGTGACTGCTATGCTTGAGGTCTCGGCTTCGATTCCCGGATCATACCAAATATTTGTGTGATCTACAAATATTTATTTCAGAGTTTGGGTGTTTTCCATATATAATATTTGCGTATTTACAAAAAAAGAATATATGTATTTATATGAGTTGTCTATAATCCATAACACAAGCCTGCTTAGCTTGAGACTAGAAGGCGTTGAGTGTAAAACTTTTACGTTACATGATATTGATAATGATACGGACAATGGATAGTAGGACTATCCACTGTCCTGTCATGAGTATCCAGGAATCATCAGTGACCATGGCCAAAGTCACGTTCTTAAAACGTCAAGTAATTCAATTATGTTGTTTACGCAAAGCTAATCTTAGAGGGCGCCACCAAACCATAACGTAAACAGATTAGCGCGGTAAACTTTTAAAGTTTCATTAATTGTATATTTTATGTTATGTCCATATTATTATTAAAAATGGATAATAGTTATGGACATCTAACTATTCCGGAATTAAAAAAAAGCTGTCATGGGACCGCGGCAGATCTCTCAAAGAAAAAAAGAAAATAAGGAATAGGGTATTTGTTTTATTGGTTATATTATATTATGAACAAATTTAGGAATAAATAGTAATAAAATTAACATAGAATTTTCCACTTACCGGTCGCAAATCCTTTAGTACTCGTAACATAATCTTCTGCTTCAAAATAACAGTCTTGAGTGCATCATAGTCTTGCAGTTTTTACGACGCATAGCTATCTCCCATTGCTTACGCAGCTTTTGATCTTTAGGAGACAAAATGTATTCCGATGTTTTTTTACCCAAATACAATATACTGATACATTTTTCTTATTTTCTCAATAAACAGATATAGTTTTGATGAAAAAAGTACTATTATGACAAATGTCAACATGAACGTTCTAATTTGTTTACGTTGTAGTTCGGTGGCGCCTCTATCGGTATAATTTGGCAGTAATATTCCATTACTTTGCCATTACTGCCATAGCTCTGCATCCTATCCTAAGCTTGTCATATAATACTTGTTTTCAAGGAAATTTAAATTTGCCCTTTAGAATTCTATTTGTAAAACACAATTGATCCCTATGACTTAAGCAATATAGACGTCAATCTTCCTTTTTACTGCTAACCATATAAAGTGTTCACCATTTGTTTTATTACGACCTACGAGATAGGTGCATTAAAATTTAAAAGCTTGGGGACAACTCCATTGCATTTTAATTCAGTCTTGGCATTGAACGGCTACAATACTGTTTTATGAGACCGCAAGCGGTGCACACGCTGTTTTGACTACTCAGTAAATCATAAAGAACTATTGTACGGGATAAATGAAAAAAATTGAGTTATGACTGTCGTCATAGCGATGTTGAGCATTGTTAACATGCTGTTTGCGTACGACTAGGTTTTTTATTGTTTTCTTAACTTCAAACCGATTTAACTTGTTAAGAATGCACTTAATGTGACCTCGAGGCAAGTTTTCAGTTGCGAATAGCTGCATTTAATATTTATTCAAGAAAGTTTTCCTGTGTATGTTAAGTAGTTTAAAGTGTGGTACTAGCTGGTCAATATTATCGTTCTATTTCATGCACACATTTTCTTAAATGTTATTTTTAAATAAAGATAGTAAAAATAAAGTAAACAATAAATCGTCATAAATCGTAATGAATGTGGACAATGCTATCCTCGTTTGTTAGCGGTCAGTGACCTTTTTCTGCTATTGATATTATTACTTGCTATTTCCTCTTATATTTTTTGCCCACCTACGGCGAAACCAAAAGGAAGGCCTGTATTGGCAGCCTATGTATGTTTGTATGTTCCAGCACTTTTTTACTATCTAATTTTGGCAACACTTTAAAATTCTTGTTACTCTTATAATCAAAAATATGTGAAATGCTTTATCCTCAATAGTAATAACATTTTTTCGGATGAAACATACATTTTAAATATTAAAAAAAAACATCTGTATTGCCGATCAAATGCCACATGCAATAACTTTTATTACCACATATTATTATTGTATTTAAATATTATTATTATAAACCAAATTGATGAAAATATGCAACACAGTTAGTCATAATTTCATTTCAATGTAATTCAGTTTGGTTATACTCAACACATCCAGCATACGTGACCGCCCCAACATACATGACAATAATAATTAATGTAACTATTTGTTTTGACAATTGAATAATATAACAACATCACGTCGGTGTCTATATAATTTCAAACTATTATAGAACGTGACCTAAACAAAGGTATATTTTTGATAATGAGCAGTAATTATTTGTGTATAGTGGCCCTGATTTTGTTGAGTATTAGGATGTAGGTGAATAGTCCATCGAAATGTTTTTTTTGGGCCCAGCGTGCATTTCTCAAAGGACGCAATTTTGTTTTTTAAATATTATGAAGGCGATGTTAGTGTAAAGTTAAATTCAAGTTTGTGGGGTTGCAACGTTTGTCTCCGGGCCGCCATCTGGAAAAAGTTGTGCAAATGATTTTTATGGTTTATCTTCCAAAGTAAAGGATTGATAAAAAATTTTTTTGTTGCCAATCGAATTATCTACAACTTTTTCCAAGAATATCGTGGAACCAAAAATATTAACGTTTTAAGCGAAAATCTATGAATCTTTTCCAAAAAAAAAATCAGTTGATCGCCATATATTTTTTTATCATTTTACCAAAATATCGTTTTTATAGCAGCATTTGTAAGGAATAATTTTCACTAGTTTTTTTTCAAATTCATTCATTTTTGAAAGTTTTACAACTCTGCGAAGCAAACATTATATTTCAGTATTCACAACTATACCTACTTACATATATATTAATAATTTACGATAATTTCATCATTTTTTTAGGTAGAGTCTGGAGGCGCATTTCTTTACGTGGTACGCCCTGTAAGCATAATCCACGGTCTTTTTCTAAATGACATAATTAATCTATACTCAGTCTTTTTGATCGTTTTGAGGTTGAGTAAGACCTATTTTGATTTTATTAATAAGCATCTGGACTTTTTAAATATTGTATTTTGGATTTGTGCTTCTTATTTTATTAAATCAAGCGATTACTTAATTAGTAAAAACCTTTAGGAGAATATAAAATCAGAACTGTAAAGGCGAAGGGAGTAAAAGCCGTACTCGACTGAGCAGTAGCAAAAAAACAATTCTTACGAACTGTTTCGTGTTACTGTTATTATATCGACAGTCGAACAGATAGTAGTTAGATAGATAGTTCTCGAGTTTTAGCAAGACAAACGAACACCAATTGTTATACACAAGAAGATTATCCTACTACATAAATGTGCTAGAAATTACAGGCACAACTAGGTTTCTTAAACCAATTTCTTAAAGCGCCAGTATTTAAGCTCAATAAAACATGTGCTCCTTGCTTATTACCTACTTATTTCACCTACCACTTCTAAACCTGTGTCATATAACTCGTGCTAGTTAAGCACCTTTAGTACAAACACTTAGAACTAAGTTCCGAGCTTTCGTCTAACTATTTAGTTCAAAGGGTAATTATTGAAACCGTTCTATTTAACGCTAAGAAGTAAAGAGTAGCTAAATGTAATGCATTTTGAGCTAGTTTTTAAAGGAGTTCTGGCGGATTTTTTTTTTCAACGCCGTCTTGTCCCAAACTAAGCAAAGCTTGTATTATGGGTACTAGACAACTGACATTAATACTTATATACCTTTTTTTATAAATACATACATATTATAGATAGAAAACACCAAAACTCCGAAACAAATATTTGCAGATCATACAAACATTTGATCCGACCCGGGAATCGAACCCGAGACCTGAATAACAGCAGTCGCGTACGCTACCACTGCGCCACCGAGGCAGTCAACATATGAAAGCCAAAAGTCAGTATTATTGAATTAATCATTCTCAATTCATTAGTAGGTCACACATTTTGCATGCTTACTACAAGAAAATTGGTCCATACAATGTCCATTTATCGACCTTCTAATTCTCTTAGGATGTTAGTGAACAAAAAAATTTGAAATAGTTTTAAACAAAAAGCATCCTAAAAACTAATTTTATTACTTTAACTTGGATAATATTACACTAAAGGAATCTTAACATAGGTAAAAAATGTTAGCAATGCATAGAATCAACAGCTGGTGTAACTTATGAACATTGCCTTATGGAATTGCAACTCCGATAATATTGTAAACCTATAGCCTCTGTTAGCAAGTAAAGGTACCAGGCAGTTATAAATTGCACGGTTTAAAGGAAAAACTTTGTTATCGCCGACCGCCTACCGCGCACCGACTTCCTCCAATTTACTCACTTTACATAAAGAGTTTGTACTTTCAGAGAATGTTTTTAATTTTCTAATCAATATGCGGTAGAAAAACCACTTAATTTTGTGAGACAACACCTTTTGTGGTGGTTACGAGTTTCACTTTCGGAGGGAAGGTTTAACAATGGGGAACAGAGATTCTAAGATAAACATTGATGAAGGTTGGTACATTATATAAACTAAACTAGCTGAACCCCGCGGTGTTACCCGCGGTTATTGTTGTACCGCGAGTAACGCCGCGGGACAAAGTTAGTCTAAAAAAAATTGCCTAAGTTACTCCCCGGATCATCAGCTACCTGCCAGTGAAAGTCCCGTCAAAATCCATCCAGCCGTTCCAGAGATTACCCGGAACAAACAGAAAGACAGACAGACAGAGAAACAGACAGACAGACAATTTTTTTTTAACTACATTTTTGGTATATGTATCGTGTATACATACACATGCATTGATTAAAAAGCTGTTATTTTAATATTACAAACATACACTTCAATTTTATTTATTTGTATAGATAATGTTTTAATTTGAGGTAAAATATTGAAAATTCTTAGACCATTGTATTATCATCACTAGCTCATTGCCGATCACTGAACGCTAAACTGATCGATGTAGGACTCCTCGCGTCCAACTCCTGACAGCCATCTTGCGCAAATCGTCCTTTCACCTGGCTTATGTGCGCCCCGCACTACATTTAATCAACGATCTTTCAACTTTTTAACAAGCTTTTATAAGCTTCATTTATATATTAATCTGTAACAAACTTGTGTAAGCGTATTTTTTAAGCTTTTGTAATCATTGAATAGTTACAAAAAATAACAATCGCTTGGTACGAGTATTCTAAGGTTTACATGCCATAACGATATTAGTTTTGACTGTCAATATCCTTCGTAGAAATTAATTCAATATTGTAGTTCATACCATCGGAATCGGCCAATGCTGTTGCTGTATTTTGAAATGCTTTCAAACTTGTCCAGAGAATCCGAAAATTACTGTTACACACACAAAAAAAAAAAAAAAAAACTATACACATATGTGCATGTACTATGCACATATGCGGATCGTTTTTTTTTTTTTTTATGTTTGACCCTGCCAAAATGACTCTACTCTGCCTGATGGAAAGCATGAGTAGAATCCAAGAGTGGTGGTCACCATACTGCGAATGCAGACAATGCAACAATGCAGCATGGTGACCCACACCATGGCGGGCTAGTGATGCTTCTGCATCATTGTGTAACAGTGATATGATTGTAACAGCAATTAAAAGTGGCAATGATGTTCAGTTTTCGTTATTGCCTGCAAAAATGTTATTCTGTAAAATAGTAAATAGAATATAATTAACTCTTCCATGTGGTGATTGAGTTGTGGTGTGGTGAAGGATAATTACCACCTCTATTCATTTGGTGGCCAGTGTATAAGCTAACTAAGAGAAAAACACACGGTGTGCTGATCTGCACCTGCGTGCGTGAACTGCTGTTATTTGGGTTATTAAGACATTCGGACTGAACTTGAAACAAATCTTATATCTACCCATCCGACAAGCGTTGCTTACTAGGCCAAACTAATTTGTAAGGAGGGGGCTATGTGGGGCTATGACCAGCTATGAACTGTTAGATGCAACAAAAATTACTGATGAAACCAAAAAATCACATTCAAAGACATTAGAGCAACGAATTATTTAGTTTTTTTTTATTTATAACATTATAAACACAAAGCAATAAAGACTTGATAAATGTTTGATACAATACGGATATATGTTAGTATATATTTATAGACAGAGCATCCGGTTATACGAAGTTTCACCAGTAATTGATGTGTTATTTTACACCAACAAAGAAACACAGTCACGCCAAACAACAATTCCGCTTGTAGGGGCCAATTATTGTTTATTATTGTGTTAATTATTGTTATAATTGTATCACACACTTCCCTAATGTCCTTTACATGTGACAGAAACGGCACAAATTGAGGCATTTAAACATTATTTTCTTTGATTTGTAAACGATGTTGAATGGTTTCAGAGCGAAGAAAAATCATAGAGTATTATACATAGAGTAGGGAAGACATACAGCCTGTAAACGGAAACATTCAACGATTAAAAAGAAAGAAAAGATCTCGGTACTCCACCCGTCTTTCTCGCGAATGCGCGGTCAAGGACTAATAATGGTAATCCAATCACAACACATACGCGAGTAGAGAGAGACAGATAGGTACCGCAATCGTCTTGCTCTTTCTTACCGAGCGATGGCTGGAGGCCTGGTCCCCCTGCTCTATCTATAATAACTCTATCAGAAAAATCCTAAATTTATATTTAGAACGCTCGTTTAATTAAAATTCTGACAGCTCACTGAATACACGAAATACATGGACACAATAATTAACAAAACAAACCACTGTAGGTAGTGGTGCACGGGTTGTTCTCTAGAGACATGTCAACAAAAATCAAGTTGTAAAAACTGGCTGCGAAAACATTTTATTTATTTTTCATGTGGGTTACCTCGCTGCGAGTGAACTTTATAACGGTGAAAAAAATTAAATATCAACTTTTTTCAATCTATGTTTGTTACCTTTTTTATAAACTCAACATTCGTAACTACATCCAAACAGATAAAAACTTTACCTATGTGAAAATTTGCGAAATTGGACTTTACTCTTGGGAGGACAAGTTTAAACAATACAAACATTTCAGATTTATATAGAAATATATATTTTAGGTATTGCTAAAATTATTTCTTTGTTAGATTGTGTACTTAGTTGATAAGTTTTTCCTTATAACATCAGCTATCTGCTAGTGCTAGTAAGAGGCCCGTCAAAATCGGTATAGCCATTCCAGAGATTAGCCGGAACAAACAAACAGACAAACAACCATTTTAAAAATTATTTTTCATGAAGTACCTTTTTGTGAGGCAATGCGTTACCAGTCATTATTTATTCCAAATGTAGATCGTCACAAAGCTACAAGGCTGGCGTTAACTTCTCGGGCTAATTTGGTGATGTACCGCAAGCCTTCTAAATAGTACCTGCGGTCCAACGTTAGATCAATACTACTTAACTATAATTAAGGTATTAGCATACGAGTATATTGACATTAACTTTTTCTGCTTAAATAATAAAAAAATAATGATAAGAAAACTCGCGTTAGTCCCTTTTCACTTTTAAGCAATATCAAAAGGTAAAGATATGCAACCCGAAGGTCGTCCATAGAGCCGGCTTTTATAAGGTTGGGTACCTTTTTTATAAACTTGTGCATGAGAATTCTTGTGCAACGCAATTTTAGCGCAATGAATCTTTCTAAACTAAAAGAGGACGCTCATGACATCAACTGGTCTGTTTTATTAAATTCACAGAGTGTTAATGAAAAAGTCCAAATACTCAACGAAAACTTAATAAATTTGTATAACGTACACGCACCTTTGCGATCGATTAAACTTAAACATTTACCGGCTCCGTGGCTTACTGAGGAGATACGACGAATTATGACCAAAAAATGTGTAGCGAAAAGCAAATACAGACGTCGACCAACGGATACTAACCAAGAAAAATATGTGTATCTGAGAAATCTCTGCAATAAGATGTGTAGAAACGCACAACGCCAACATATCCACTCTTCCGTAGAAAACGGAGATCCAGCAAAAGTCTGGAAATTTCTAAGAACATTGGGAGTTGGGAAGTCTCGTCAAGAGTCTATTCCTAAAAATTTCAACATTGACTTACTTAATAAACATTTCTCTACCTCGTCTGACATTAGTGATAGTACTAAAGTTAACACTCTTAGATATATTTCCTCTACCCCAACTCCCAACTATCCACCATTCGTCTTTGATCAATTGTTCGCTTGTGATGTTAGGAAGACCATTCTGGCGATTTCATCCAGTGCAGTGGGAAGTGATTGCATCAGCCGAAACATGATTCTTCCTATCCTTGACGAAATCCTGCACATCCTATGCAATATCCTAAATCACTCCGTGACAAGCGGTATTTTTCCGTCTGCATGGAAAGATGCCCAACTAGTCCCTCTTCCTAAGAAAGCTAAACCCTCTTCATTCTCTGACTATCGGCCCATATCTATCCTACCTTTCCTATCTAAAGTACTTGAACGCCTCATTCACTATCAACTGAGTAACTTCCTTTCTAAAAATTCCTTACTAAACCCCTTCCAATCAGGCTTTCGACCTGGTCACAGCACTACTTCTGCACTGGTACACATTACAGATAGCATCAGACTGGGCATGGATAGTGGAATGATCACAGTACTCACCTTGCTTGATTTCAGTAATGCTTTTAGTACTGTAGATTTTGAAATTCTGCTTGGTATACTACGGTCTCTTAACATATCTCCGAGGACAGTTGATTGGTTTCTTAGTTACCTGTCTGGTCGCCGGCAACGTATTTGCATTGAAGACTCGGTGTCCTCCTGGTGCAGTATTGCTATGTATATATGCTGGTGTACCACAGGGTGGCATTCTATCTCCTTTACTCTTCGCTGTTTTTATAAACTCAATCTCTAATCAATTAAGTTCCTTCTACCATCTTTATGCAGACGATCTACAAATATATACACAAACTTCGATTGACTTGTTACCAAAGGCGTTCGACACTATTAATACTGACCTGCGACGCATTGGCGAATGGAGTCATAATTATGGACTCAAGATTAATCCCGTTAAGACGCAGGTATGTGTTATTGGCAGTCCCAGGATGATATCAAGAGTTAACTATGCACAACTGCCCCAAATCCAATTTGGTGGTGCCACTCTTGAGATCAGCACTAGTGTCAAAAATTTAGGGATCTACATAGACAATACTCTATCTTGGGGTTCACAATTACAAGAGGTCAGTAGAAAGATATTCGCTTCTGCCGGGTCTCTGCGAAGACTTCGTAATTTTCTTCCGATTGCGACTAGGGCTGCTCTTGCACAAGCACTTCTACTTCCAATTCTCGACTATGCCGATGTCAGCTATCTGAATCTCACTGAAGCACAACTTGATAAGCTTGAGCGACTTCAAAATCTCTGTATACGATTCATATTTGGCCTTCGTAAATATGATCACGTCTCTGAATTCCGTCAAATGCTCAAGTGGCTTCCGATTCGCTCTCGCCGGAATACTCTTATACTCATTTTTCTTTACAATATTTTGTTTAATCCCAGAGCCCCCTTTTACCTCAAAGAACGATTTAAGTTCCTATATGACACACATGAAAAATGTCTAAGGTCATCCGAGAATTTGAGACTGGAGATGCCTCTGCATTCCACAAAGTTTTACGACCAGTCTTTCACTGTTGAAGCTGTACGCTTGTGGAATGCACTGCCGATAAAAATCAGGAAAGCGGAAACAATAAACGAATTCAAGAAACTGGTTCATGAACATTACATTAGAACAAGCACGATTTAGAGAGTGCTGTGAATACATAACTAAATATATTTCTCATACGTGATTTAGTTATGTATATATGTATGTATAAGTATGTGTTATATGAGTATGTGTATATATTATATATATATATATATAAATATATATGGTTTTCGTTAAATAATATAATTAAAATTAATTAAAAACTCATTGCACCGACAACTACCACTGTCTCTCCTGTACATTTTAATCCATCCTAAGGTTGCCTGGAAGAGATTGCTTTTGGCAATAAGGCCGCCCTTTGTACACTACATTTCACATTTCATGTACTTTTAAAACTATGTACTATAATGGTGTACAAATAAAGAGTTTTCTATCTATCTATCTATCTACCTAACAGTCCCTTCATTTGGCTACATACACATCGGCTCTATGTTGAATATTCATAGATCACTTTTAAAATAGATGTGTAATGTACAGAAAATGTTTAATGAAGATAAAAATAGCCCACAGTGTCATGGATCTGGATGAATGTGTGATGGATTTAATTAACTAAACTAAAAATAGGAGTGTGATTAGTTATGGCTGTCTGTCTAGGGATCCCAGTACATACGCGGACGGACCGATTTTTTTAAAGTTGACAGACATATGATCTATCCTGATACACTCTTTTTTTTTCAACCACTAATTAGTTACCTAATTGTAGCGAACTAATTGGTGAAAAGTTTTGATTCATCAAAACTTGTTGTTTGTTTTTTTTAAATATAAAAAAAATATACAAAGTCCTATTATTGGCACCCACACTTTAGCCCACTTGTGGTCCCGCACTCACCAACGTAAGACTGCACACGAATGCTGTCACTTTAAGTTGGGCTTCTGTAAGAAGGTAGTACCCTGTTGCTGCTGAAATTAGGCTACTTTGGAAATGAATGAAATGGAAATGTCTTGTTCCGATTACCGATGCACTTCCACTCGCCCTACTTTTAAATATATTATAGGTATAGCTGGCATACTATTACTTTTAATTGAAATTTAAATAATCTTAACTGAAAATAGATTAAAACTCTAACCAAAATCAATTAAATTTTTGCAATGAATCTACGTAGCAAGCAGATGCGAAACAGATAGCATTGAAAACTTTAATTTCGAGATATCTTAAATGGGAAATGCTCATTGCATCGTTGAAATCTTGGATATTTCACCAACATATTTCCCTCCAAGCTATTTAAAATTTGCACTGTACATTTACAACTCAAAGTCATGTTTCTGGCAAGTTTTGAGTTGGAAGCGCCAGCCGACACTTTCTTAATATTTGTTAATTAAATGAAAGTTTCTAAAAGTTTTCAGATCATTTTAAATTAAGGTATACTGAATAAGTTAATAAAATAAACGAGTTGGTAAATTTGAGTTCTTACGTTCGCAATAAATATAAGTTTACTTCATTGTGCATATATTGTTCGTCAAGTATTTACAGTTTTTAAAATGACGCTTTGTCGATTTTGAATGTTCAAGATTTTTCAAGACTAAGAGTCGTTGAGTTGAGTTTAGATTTTTTTCTTCTTTTCGAAAAGGTTTATCACTTAGAGGTGACCAATTCGTTACTTAATAGAAACCTAACAGTCATCTATATTTGCGTTTCTTTATGTGTATATATTTCTTTTGTTTTATTGAATTGAACCAATTGAATTATAAGGTATAATACAAGTCCATAATATTGTGTGTCCAATAGTTATTAAGATTTTAAACGAACTAGGCGTTTATACCAGGTTGGAATCGTAACATATAACAATCGGTACCGAACCCGAGACCTCAAGCACTACGTCACCGAGGCAGTCATAAATGTTATTGTAGTGAGTTGATAAAGATTATTTCTGATCAAATTGAAGCCTCTAAGGATATGTCACTAATCTACTAAAGACCGCTGTAATGCTGACCGCTGTCTTCTGACGAGTAGAACTATTTGTCAGAAGACATGTCAGTTCAATTTATTAATTCAACTGATTGTGGTTAAAGTTTTAATAAATTTTCTGTTAAGATTATTGGATCCTAACTGAGAATAACATTAGTTAGATACACACTTAACATTTTATATTAGAACGGCAAGTCGCAGTAAATTGGCTGTTGGAACGAACAAAGGAGCTATAAAAGTAATATTGCGAATAATAATAAAATCATACCAAATAATTAGCAGTAATAAATAAAAACAAAAGAAACTGGATGTTTATTTCAATAAAAAAAATTGTTATATACCAAACTAAAAAGTAGAAAATAATTTAGTGTAAAAAAGCGTGGGGTGCTTTCTGAAAATATTTGAATAATGTCACCTCACGATAATTTTTAGTTTTTTTTTCAAATTATTGTATTGTCATCGGCTCTTGACCCCTGTGCAAATTTTCAAGTTAGTGTTGCCAAATTTGAAAATGTACCTGCCCTACCTAATCTATAGAGTAAAATGCACGCTATATAAAATATATAAATAAATATTTCCGACATCTAACACACAACGCCGTCTAGTCCCAAGCTAAGCAGAGCTTGTGTTATGGGTACTAGACAACTGATACAAATACATATTATACTTTTTTTTTAAATACATACATATTATACATAGAAAACACCCAAACTCCGAAACAAATATTTGTATATCATACAAACACGAGGTCCGACCCGGGCCACGCCAACCGCGAGACCAACGAGGCAGTCAAATATAGTTAAAATATACGAATTAAGTTAAAAAACACTGTTGCAAGAATAACACGCTCTCATAGAACTCCATCATCTAAGGTAGAATAAAATACGTAGATTGTTACCTCAAGGTACAAGCACTACAAATAATATTCTACAAGTGTCAAATGTTAACTTTTTTAATCCATTGTTGAGCCGTATATCTTAACGATGTAATGTTAAATGTAGTTGAGAACCATTACAATAAACCTATCTGTAATTTCAGCGATTCAATGAGAAGACAAAATACATAATCTATACAAATAAATAAAATGTGTCTGTTTGTAATATTAAAATAACAGCTTTTTACATATATATACCAAAAATGATTTTTTTTTAATTTTGCCTGTCTGTCTCTTTTATGGGACTTTCATTGATAGGTAGCTGATGATGTAAGGAGTAACTCTGGCTACTTTTTAACCGACTTCAAAAAAAGGAGGAGGTTTCTCAATTCGACCGTATACATTTTTTTTTTTTTTTTTTTTTAAACTAGCTTCGCCCTGCGGTGTCACCCGCGGTACAACAATAACCGCGGGTAACACCACGGGACTCAGCTAGTTAATATCTATACAAATAAATAAAATTGGAGTGTTGTTTGTAATATTAAAATAACCACTTTTTACTAAATGCATATGTATGTATACACGGTACATATACCCAAAAATGTAGTTAAAATTTTTTTTGTCTGTCTGTCTGTATGTTTGTTCCGGATAATCTCTGTAACGGCTGGACTGATTTTAACGGGACTTTCACTGGCAGGTAGCTGATGATCCAGGGAGTAACTTAGGTTACTTTTTATAAAACTAGCTTCGCCCCGCGGTGTCACCCGCGGTACAACAATAACCGAGGGTAACACCGCGGGATTCAGCTAGTGTAAAATACAATAAGATCGATGCCCACGTAAATGTTGGTTATTGCTGTAAAGGGTAGCACAGTCTTCGAGGATCAAAGGATCTTCATCCCAAATTTCGTTGCTTTAGAATTTATAGTATTATTATTTTTTGTCTGTACAATTGGCCTAATGGTTAAGGTGACCGCCACGCTGCTTTCTATTGTGTCAAGTGCTGTGTGTTCAAGTTTTACACGGGATAACACTTTATGTTATCTACAATTTTTTGTTCTGAGTCTGTATGTTCGTTGTGTTCTTTGCTTGTACATTTGTAAAGTCCCCAGCGACACAGGATGTACATTCCTAATGCGGGGAAGTCATCAAAAACTTTCACTTTCATTTCAAATTATTTGACACATAACTAGCTACAAATGCTAAAGTGAAACTTGTCACAAAGGGGAATCCCAGTTTCTTCAAGAAGACATAAATAACAAGAACGGAATCAACTAACCTGAGAATGCAACAAGAATTTCTTATTAAATATGTTCCTGAGATTAAATTTTAAAGAGATTCTCATAATATGTTAATATTATAAGACTTTCTTATCAAAGGAATGTAATACTTGCTACGTAAGCGGGTTTATTCCTCTACTACACATATTTTATTAATCATATAGGTCGAAAGCTTAGAGGTTAGTATTCTAACGATAACATTAGATTAAGAATACGTTGTATAGAAAATTCCAAATTTCATCTTCTATTAGCTGACTAAGTAGATTAATTTCTTTACACCTTTATAAATTTTGACCTACGTAACAAAAACTCTAAATAGTATGTTTTTTTTTTCTAAACTATCTGTTACATCTGCAAATAGTAGCCTATGTGTTATTCTGATGTTTAAGCTACATTACTGTAAAGTTTCCATTCCGTAGTATTTGAGTGAAAGAGTAAGAAACATTCATCCATACTAACAAACTTTCGCGTTTATAATATTAGTAGGATATGCTTAGGTACAAAAATGACAAAATACATAATGTCGTTACATGTATCATGGTGATATATTAATACTAGTAATTTAATAACTCTCTCCGCCTGTTACGCTTTCACAGCTGCACCGCTGCACCGATTTCAATGAAATTTAGCATGGAGATACTTTGGTCTTTGAGGACGGACATAGACTAGTCTTTACCGCAATTAACGACGTACACGCGGACGGACAAAAGCTAGTGGTTGTATAAATTCAATTGCACTTATTTTAATACCTACGCTATATCGTTTGTTTTTCAATTTCTTAATAATGGTAGCTAAATGAAATACAAAAATAACGTAATACAATCATCAATAACAAAGAATAAATATAAATAATAATAAATAAATATTTGGGACATTTAACACACAACGCCATCTAGTCCCAAGCTAAGCCGAGCTTGTGTTATGGGTACTAGACAACTGATATAAATACATATATACTTTTTTTTGTAAATTCATACATATTATACATAGAAAACGCCCAAACTTCGAAACAAATATTTGTAGATCATACAAACATTTGATCCAACCCGGGAATCGAACACGAGACTTCATGATCAGCAGTCGCACACACCAACCGCGAGACCAACGAGGCAGTCAAATATTCTCGCTTCGTACTACTTTACTTTTAAAATTAAGCTTACAAGTCAAGTTACCGTGGAAGAGCTAGGCTTCGGCATGCATGGGACGGCTCGACCGGAGTGATACCACGGCCTCAAAGAAACCCGTTTGAAACAGCGCTTGCGATGTGTTTTACCGAGTGAGTGAGGATACCGGAGGCCCATACCCCAACCCCTTTCCCCATCTCCCAAAGGCCAGCAACGCACTTGTGACTCCTCCGCCATAAACGGAGTAGATCACGTAAACATATCACTGCAGGAAACTAGAATCCCGAGTGTATAGTTAGCGAGAACTCGCTTGAATTTTCTACGTACAAAACACAGTAACAAAAGAACAGAGGTTCAAATACAAACTCATATTGTAACTGTTATCTATTTATAATTCTCATGTCACGTTGTTTCTTACGATGCACTCTGAAATTATCTGATCGATTTTCACGTTTTTTTAATGCGTGTTTTGTTAGCATGCCCAAGATAGAATAGGTAAAATCAGTATAAGACCAATAGAAGCTTAGCACGATTGAAAAGACCCGCAGACTAAGTGGCGTGATTCAACTAGTATTTTATAAGGAGGCAATTTCTGATGTAAAAATAATCTGTCTTTGAAAAGAAAATCCTGTTGGTGTAATGGTTACAGATAATGACTGCTAACACAGAGATCGCGGGTTTGAGCACCCAAGACAAAGAATTGTATAATGAGCACGGTCACTTGTTTTTTGTCACGGTGTTCTTCAACATATAACTAACTCATAGATGTTTCAAGTAAAAAAACTTGTATGGACGTTTACCCACTTTTTCTGTTTCTTTCATAAACAGAAAGCAGGAAATACAGTTTCTTAAGCAAATTATAATTATGGCTTAGCATTCTCAAACTTCGGCAAACGTAGTACGTCCAGAGGTCAGATGGAGTGATGGTTTGCGCAAGACGGCTAGCAGGAGCTGAATTCGAGAATCCGAGGATTGAACCAAGTGGCGTGCAATTGGAGAGGCCTATGTCCTGCAGTGGACTGCGATAAGCTGATGATGATGAAACTTATAGGGTTGGATAAGTTATATACTTGAAACACTCCAGCATTTCGAAACTTTGTTTAACCAATACTTGTACTCTCCCAAATATAGTTTTAAGATACGAGATATTGATATATTTGTTCGTAAACACACGTGCGCGCTACTAACAGATGTATCTCGTGTCTCGATACATTGTATGCAATGGATATTTATTTGTATTGGCTTGCTTTGGTAAGGGTATGATGAAATTATGCCAACGATTTTCAATATTTTCAAATAGTGGGACGTAAATATGTGTTCGAATGGAGGCTGCTTTGTAGAGTTGCACGCTATAAAATGTACTGATAGTTTTGTTATTATTTTTGGGACTAAAGTTCCTCATGGGGCGTTGCGGAGAGGTAACCTAGTCGGCAAAAATCGTCCGTAGCGTTAAATCAAAAATGGGTAACATTTAAAAAAAATGTATAGCGGCATCTGGGGAGACTTTACAAACATTCATGTAACGGACACGAAGAACACTCAGACTCAGGAAAACAATTTGTAGATCACAGAAGGTGTTGCCCTGTGTGGAATTTAAACCCACGACACTTGGTGCAGTAGATAGCGGCGTGGCGACCGAAAAAGCTACATTGTCGGGTAATAACATTAACTACTTTTTACCAAAGGTAAGTACATATTTTTAATTCATTTTTTAATGCTAAATTGAAATAAAATTTGACTTCCAGGTTTCACAGTGGAACATTACGATGAGGACGAAGTAGCTTTCCCCGTATGATGTAAAACTTATTAGGATGTCACACGGACATTATATAATGCGTGTATAGTAAACATGTGTAGTAAATAGTGTTATGTGGAGTAAACAAAAACTGTCAAAGTCGCAACTATTTCTGTGCAGCATCGTGTCAGAAGGAAGAATATTCAAATACGTAATTATAAATACTTTTGTTTATGTTATATATGACACCGTAAGCATGCCAAACCGTTAGATTGTGATCTATCTCGCGACATCGCAAACTATCGATAGATTGTCAACTACGATATACTGCTTACGCGCGTTAAATAGTTAACAGCCCCTGATTGATCAGTTTTAGAGTAGGCCGTTTAATAGCCATAGAGTTCGGTTAGGTTAGGTTAGTAGTTACTAGTACTTCTATAATTAATCACAAAATTAAATCACAAAAAAAAACTTTACATTTACCAACAAAGACAAATGAACAAACAAAGATGGCGGCGCTGGACATATGCTGTTCAACCAATCAGCGCGCAACTTGCGATTCGTTGTACCATTTTTACAAACTTTCAACTGTTTGCAATATCGCGAGATAGATTATAATCTAACGGTTTTGACAATCTTACGGTAACATATATATTCTGTCGCGTGACTCTATATAAAAAAGTAAATTGAGTCGGATTCCATTCTGTATCTGTAGACTAGTTAGCGTAGATTTTAAATAAATTGAAACAAAAAAGTTCTTTAAGAACAAGCTCTTATTGAAATGCATTTAATGTAAAGTTTTATATATTCTGTCGCGTGTCTGTATATGAAAAAGTTAATTGAGTTGAATTCCATTCTGTACCTGTAGACTAGTTGGCGTAGATTTTAAATAAATTGAAACAAAACAAGTTATTTTCGAACAAGCTTTTATTAAAATGCATTTATTGTATTTCAATAAAAGCTACTTCTTAAAGAACTGTTTTTTTGTTTTATTTGGAATAAAATTAAGTCATTACACAATTAATTTGATAAAAAAGAAAAATACATTTGTCTACAAAATTTCGGCACAATCGGTTAAAGACATCTGAGTGAATTATATTCTCTTTGGACATCTGTTTCAAAATTGAGTTGCAAGATTCCACCCGAACAAACATAGTTACATACATACATTACAAGTTAAATAAAAGCTTGTAAAATAGAATACATAATGACACACATTTCGTTTGTAATGAACAGCCTACTTTATATCATACTAGCAGCCCGTCCCGGCTTCGCACGGGGTAGACAATTATTTATTTTTGGAAATTTGGATATAAAAACAGTTTTTCACAAATATTTTTATTTATTAAAAAAATATTATTTATTAATTATATATTAAAAAAAACCCACAGTTATATTTGTATGTAAGTCTATTTATGTTCAATTTCTTTGATGGTTTAATTGGCGGGCACTTAAATAAGTAATATTTACATAGGATATTATATACATTTTGACTATGTTTTTTTAAGTAATTAGAATAAACGCAGAGTCGAATAAAATATATACAGTCTAAATTAAACGTTGACAACTTTCAACTAAAAATGTATCTACCTATACATCTAGGTATTTCAAAGAAAATTTTGTTCGTGTCGATAGAAACTTGCCTATCATTATTTAGTATTTTCCTTACAAAATTTTTTTTTTTGTTTGGTTTTGTTGTTTTGTGCTTTTTATTTTGGTTTTATATATTTTTTTGTGTTTTTTTTTTGTTTCTTATTTTTTATTAAAAAAGGGTTTGTCATTAATCATTTTCATTCTTATTATTACTTAATAATTTACATTTTTAGTATTTTTTATTTTACAGGTTTACTTTTACATTATTTACAGATATAATATTAAGGTAGATTTACGTTTTTTACTTTTATATTTGTCAGTTTTTATCTTAAAGCTTCACTGTAAACTACGTTGGCAGTGGTATTTGTAGATGGCAACAAAATATATTGATTTTCAGGAGATCCCACTCGAGAAAGGGCAACATATAGTTGTCCATGAGAAAAGCATTCTTTTCTTAGGTCGATGCCAACCATCGAAAATGTTTGACCCTGGGGCTTATTTATTGTGAGGGCAAATGATGTTTTTAGAGGAAACTGTAACCTCTTAAAAGATATAGGCAAGTCCGTAGGAATCATGGGGATCCGCGGTATGTGGGCGAGCTGTCCGGCCGCGGCCCCGGTGATTATAGTGGCTACTATGACGTTCTCCCGCAATTCCTTCACCAGAAGTCTCGTGCCATTGCACATGCTGGGAGGGCATAGGTACCTCAGCAGCATTACGGGAGTGCCTACCTTTAATTGTATTTCTTGGGGCGGCAAGCCGGAAGGATTCAGGGAATTTAAAAATTCTTGTGGATAGTGCACTGTATCTTCGATGTTGCATACTGTGTCAATAGATTTGTAAGATTTAAATTCACCGGGTACTTTTTCCATAATAATTTTGTTAATCTCATTAACCGATTCATTTCGCGGGGACACTATCGCTCTCGAACAGAGCCAATTGAAATTTCTCTCCGTAAGATTTTGTATGTCCGGATATATTGTGTCCACAAGAATTTCTAGACTCTGAACGATTTGACCCAATTCGTTATCCAACAATACCTGGGGACTGTTTGCAACCGGAGACGGTAATTTTCCGTCTCCAAGTTTTATAAGTTTTTGTGAGAAATTATTATCGTCATTGTCACTTAAATGTGCTCTCATATTTGTGCGCAGATTAAGAGTTTCAATCGATTTCCATAAAGTTGATGATTTAAGGCAAGCTCGAATAACGTCAGCTCGAGTACCTTTTGTTATAACTGGTAATGTTTGACGAAAGTCTCCAGCTAAAACAAACGTTACGCCCCCCATTATACGGTCTGAGCTTCGGATGTCTCTCAGCGTGCGCTCCACGGCTTCCACGTGCGCCCTGTGGCTCATGGTGCACTCGTCCCAGATGACCAGCGAAGTGTCTTGTAAGAGCTGCCCCAGCGGACCGTTTTTGCGGAGAGCACACAGATTGTTGTTCCAAAGACACAGCCAATGGTAATTTAAATGTAGAGTGAGCAGTCTTTCCATCATTTAATAGGGTTGCAGCAATTCCGGACGATGCCACTGCGACAGCTTTTTTTCCAGATTGACGTACTTTTGCCAACACTAAATTGGCAAGGAAGGTTTTGCCTGTTCCACCGGGCGCGTCCAAAGAAAACAGTTTACCGCTGTGATTTTCAACACTCTGTCGAATGTCTAATAATATCGAATGCTATTTTTTGATCTGCCACCGGCGCTATGGCGGTTTTGTTTACTTTTTGAATTTTTTAATTCGTAATATCTTTTGAATGGAAAGTCCAATTTAAATAATTTAAAAACTATTTTATAGGTAGTTAAATGGTCTTGACCATAAAATAATTTATTTGGATAAGGATTAATATAAACACATAAATAGCATGGTTTGGATTTGGTTAACATTTTCATTAATGTTTAAAATGAAAAAAGTTGTTGTAGTGACATAACTACAATAGTTGGACATATGCTACCGCGGAGTTTTTTGTAGACATTATGATGTTCTTCAATATTGTTGTACATTATTTTGTTCTATCGCTAATAGTTTCAGCAGCGCATTCGACGAAAGACATTTTAAGACTCATTTTTCTACACCTTCGGTTACATTGTTCAAATTTTACCAAGGATCCCTAATTTTTTTCAAAATGAAATGTAGCCTATGTCAAATTGGAAGAATGTAGTATTCTATTGGTGAAAATTTTTTTTAAATCGACCCAGTACTTTTTGAGCCTATTCATTACAAACATACAAACATAGGTACAAATTTTTCCTCTTTATAATATTATGTAGATTATTTATAGCTTACCTTTTGAGACAAATCAAATACAAGATGTTATCATGTTTCAACGGCTCCGATACTTTTCTACAATTGAAAGTATAACAATTTTCATAAGACAAGTGCTTATCTTTAACCCAATTTTCAATACTATAAACTGTATTAAGTATTGATATAATTAGATAAGAAATAGTTTTACCACAAGTAAACACTAGTCAAATTATATACCACAGACTATTTACACTGTCTAGCTTAGTTTATGATGTACTTCATAGTTTGTACAGAAGGTCTAAAAAGTAAAGTCCACAAGCTTACTAAACTAGATAAATACAACTTGGTACAGAGTTACTGAAGCATTAACGCTTTAGTACGAATTGTGTACACAACCATCCTACTTAAACACTGAAATTCTAAAGAATTTTATTTTATATGACTGAGAAACCTAGTAGTTCGTTTTATATAAAACACGTTCGTCTAGTGATATTACATGCTAGAATTTTTTTTAATATTTTCACCTCCTATTAGTCGAAGTTTGATGTTAACTATCCTAGTTTAGGCACGTCAGCAAAACACACATTTAAAAAAATGGGAAAAACATTTAAATAGTTTCGCATTTCATCGTGAGCAACAACGTGGTATGAGACATAGATATTTTTCAGATATCAACACACATGACACCATCTAATTTCAAACAAAGCATAGCTTGTACTGTGAAAGCTACAGTGAAGGATAGAATACTTATATACTTTTTTTATAAATAGATGCATTCAGAATATCCAAAACGTTTTCCGTGGGAAATGCAGCATGAATAGGCCGGCTCGACCGGAGTGATACCACGGCCTCACAGAAAACCGGTGTGAAATAGCGCTTGCGCTTTGCGCGTGAGGATACCGGAGGCGCATATGCCAACCCCTCCCCACACCAAAGGTCGGCAACGCACTTGTGACGCCTCTGGTGTTGCGTCGGTGATACGTCTGCTCGTTTGCCACCAAAAAAACATTTAGTCCGAGCCAGGAATCGGACCCTATACGATCGCACGGCAGTTACATACACTGCCATTGCACCACCTACGCAGTCAGTGTTAGAGTTTCAATCAACCGATTTTTAAGAATCGGATTAAAATAAAATGGGAGTATATCGAAAGGGAAAGATAGTTGAGATAGGTAGGCAATTAAATAAGTAGATATGCATTTTATAAGTAAACTAATGAAAGTCAGAAAATAGCAAAATCATTGGGGAATTCTTGTAATTGATTACTTATTTTTTTGTATTTTTCAAATGAAAAATGGGGCAGAAACTTTGTATTTCTATATTATGGCATGAATGGACCGGTTCGACCGGAGTGATACCACGGCCTCGCTGAAAACCGGTGTCAAATAGCACTTGCGCTGTGTTTCACGGAGTGAGTGAGGATACCGGAGGCCCACACCCCAACCCCTCCCCACATCACTCCTCCCATCCCCCAAAGGCCGGCAACGCACTTGTGACGCCTCTGGTGTTGCGAGTGTCCATGGGCGGCGGTAATCGCTTACTATCAAGTGATACGTCTGCTCTTTTGCCACACATTCCATATAAAAAAATCTAAGTCAGACCGTATGTTTTTGAACACCATTTGAAAAGAGTACGACTAAAGCAAGCAGTTTAAAAATATCACCGCTCCATAATTTATTCAAGGTTTTAGCAAACTAATAGCTACAAAACATTGGCCTTGAATAGCCGCGTCCTTAACCCTCAAACGACAAAGCGAATCGAGCATATGAAAATAAAAGGCAAGGGCATTTCACCAAGTTTATGAAGGCAAATAAACCAAATAAATTACATCGCTGTCCTCTCCATTAATGTCGGAATGCCGCTTTGTATGTGAACCGGCACCAATGGAACTTCGTTGTCCTTTGATCATCCGGACATTTGGAAGGTCATTAGGCTACATTAGTAACGGCGTCACGTAAATCTCGGACAAAAATAAAAAAGTTCCTTCAAAATATTATTAGTATGGACCTTTTATGCTTTTCACGAAGAGGACATTATATAATTTTTATCACAAATTGACTATTCTAGCAAAATCTGTGTGGGCTGAGCTCTTATAACACCTTTGGGTCATGCACAGATGACTGGAGATGAGAAAATTGAGATCATTTGACATATATTACTTTACAAAAGCGTAATTTTAATTAGAGGATTCTGCCATTTCACACTGCATGATTTTCATTTCATGAGATCGACAAGGCTTACTTCATATATTTCGGTATATTATTTATCTTTCTTTTTTACTTTCAAATATGATTTTTTTTATTTATTCCATCCACAGGAGCATCTGTTATTATGCTTGCATATACATATAATGTTCGCCAGTATTTATTGAGGAATAAAAATACAACAGCAAATTACAATACAAATAATTCATTTGATATTTATTCCGTCTCGTTATAGATGAAAATGATATGCATCGAAAAAAACTGTAAACCTGGACTATCACCGGCACAATGTAGCTACAAGCAAAACCAATATTTTCACTTTTCACACGACATTAAAAACATGCATTTTTAACGAAGCTTTGTCGACGACAAAATATTATTTTAATGGAAAACAGAACTTTTAATTAACAGGGACTTTGGAAACAAGAAAGCTTTATAACATAATCTGTAAAAAATAATCTGGTGTAGAATAGGTGCGCAAACAATTTGTACAACAATTTTCTCAACAGAACGGATTATATTGAACATTTCCTGAATAATCCGTCGTTTCGTTTTCGTTGAATATGCAAATGACTGTGTTATTAAATTCTGTGGATCGCCTTTTAATTTGTTCTGTTGATATTTTAGAAATTACTCTCCAAAATCTAGATATTTAAATAAAAACAATATTGCTTAATACAGTAGGGAATAATTAAATCGGCAAAGGCACTTTTAGAAATTAAGTTTTGTTATAGGATTGGCGTTTAAATGTTGGTAATATTAAATACCCTTTTATTTGTTTGCTGACACGCATATGCGTTCTCACGTCAACGCATGTCCGTAACTAAAACCAAACTAACATAAATAATCGCATTTCACCTTTGTATTTTGAAAACGTGTATCATAACAAAGAGGAAATACAATACCCATATGAGAGTTCCAGAAAGTTGCACGCGTAGGTATATAATATTTCAGAAGCCAGCAACAAGCATTTGGACTTCTTAATAGCTAGTGTTGACTGGCTCGTAAACTCTCTCTCACTCACTCTCACTCTTTTTTTTATGTTTTGCCCTGCCAAAATGACTCTACTCTGCCTGATGAAAAGCATAAGCAGAATCCAAGAGTGGTGGTCACCATACTGCGAATGCAGACAATGCAACAATGCAGCATGGTGACCCATACCATGGCGGGCTAGTGATGATTCTGCATCATTGGGCCTCTCATTCCATGGCAGTATATTTCGAAATAGCTAAGATGTTTGACTAATTTTATTCCATTCCTTCGAGCGATTATGGATTAGTAATGTAGAATGTCATAATCTCTATTTATCTCATGAGTTTGTAAGCCTAAGGGAGCAAACTGTTCAGGATAACATTACTGCAAAGAGACGAATAATTGAAACTTATCCTGCACCGCATGCCCTGCTGCAGCGGGGTATAATAGGCTTCTTTCTAAGGACAGGTGGTTGACTGTTAAATGCTGTTTATCCGTGATGATATAACTCAATTTCTGAAACAAGTATTTAATTTGAGATTGAAATTCATTTACAGAAAGAAGAAATAGGGACAGTTATTAAGTCCGCCGTTTACAAGGACAATTAGCTCTAACCCTTTCACTCAATTAACTTTTACAACTTGGGAACCGTCAAATACTCCATATGCGTTCCTATTGGGTTCACAGATGTCCCTCACTTTAAACAAATAATTAACCCTAAAATAGAGTTTCATGTTACCAGAATATTTTGATTTCATCGTAAACAATCGGGTTTCGCATATATATATATTCCGGCCCAACGATGCAGAAGCATCACTAGCCCGCCATGGTGATGGTCACCATGCTGCACTGTAGCATTGTCTGCATTCGCAGTATGATGACCACCACTCTTGGATTCTGCTTATGCTTTCCATCAGGCAGAGTAGAGTCATTTTGGCAGGGCAAAATATATATAAAAAAAAAAAAAAAAAAAAAAAAAAAAAAAAAAAAAAAAAAACTTTGTCATTAATTGACTTAGTTTTTCAATTTATGTTGTAATACATTGTGTAACCAAAATATTACTTTTCAAACATAAGTAAACTAACCCTTTAATGCTTATTCCTTAGTAAGAAGCCTAACACGAAACTGTTTTATTTAGGTCTTGTTATAACTTTTCTTAATTGATGAGAGAGACTTATGTTGTAGTATATAATTATGTTCAGCAGTGGATTGTTATTGACGATGAATATGATTTCTTAAAAATCTTATGAATGATTTTTAATTTTACAATACAGAGTTGAGCACGAGAGAGTGAGCAAGCGACTCGACTTCTTAGCATCAAAAATGAAATGAAAAAGAAAAAAGAAATGATGCAAGTTTTTTACGGAAGCGAAAGTAATAAAAATATATAGCTTTTGCCAAAACTTTCCGTAGGCTACATACCTATGTAGGTACCTACCTACCTACCTTCTATCTGAATACCTATTCACATAGAAGTGACGCACATGGTCAACTGGATGATAACCAGATACAAATGTCAATAATACTGACACTAGATACCTACTAGATTACTGCATATAATGTATCAACACTTATTGTATAAACAAAATTAGTGCAGAGCAAATATATAAATAGTTACTAGTTGTTGCCCGCGGCTCCGCCCGCATATATGTCGCTTATTGCGGCAAATAGTAGCCTAGGTGTTATTCTGATGTATAAGCTATATTACTGTAAAGTTTTATCCAAATCCGTTCAGTAGTTTTTGCGTGAAAGAGTAACAAATATCCATCCATCCATACTTACAAACTTTCGCGTTTATAATAATGTATCTATATATATTATAAATATATATATCATATAATATCATATATATATATATATATAAATGAATCTCTATTTGCCTTGGTCACGAAATCACGCGTGAATGGCTGAACCGATTTTGCTAATTCTTTTTTTGTTGGATAACCCATTTAGCGAGGAAGGTTTTACGCTATAACGCAACCAATAGGAGCCGGGTATCGATCGAAAATGTTGGAAAATGGGAAAAAAAAAATCTTATGGAGAGACGCAAACGAAGTTGAGCGGGTCAGCTAGTATTAGTATAGATATAGTTATAGATTTATATATTGTTATAGAACAAAGAGTGATTTTGACTTATTTCTACGTCTGGTACTGCTATGAACATCTATATACATGCAGGGTTTCAATATCCAGCATCTTAACTTATTCCCGAAGTTGTATATCTAAACTAATGCAGCTTTAATTCATGAATGTACATATCATATCTATCTTCATAACATCATAAACCTAGTGTAAATATTAATAAAATCAAAATGGACTTATAAAAGGGAAACTATTACGGAATGGGGTTTGTTCATGCGAGGCATACATGTTTTGTACCGCTGCTGCATATTTATGTCTTAATCAAGGCAGGCAGCTGTTACATAGCACATTACCGCTATGTGTTTACATGTCTTGAACGTATGTCTTGGAACAGAGCCTAAGAGTTTAATATTTTGGCAGCTGAATTACAATGTCTTTGCATTGCCCTATTACGTGCACAATTTTCAAATTGAAAACGGAGTAAATACTGGAAACTATCGAAATGCATACGCCTTTATTTCTCTGAGGGGATCGAGTTACTTAAAGAGGTGTGTTTCGCGCAAATTGAACCCCCGGACTTACTGTGTTGTGCGATAGGTTACCACTTTAATCCTCGTCTTGTTATTTCTAAGCGTATAGTGGTCGGCTTTAGTTTATTCCGTTTTCTGTTTCTATTAGAATTTCAGGTAGAAACGACAGTCTCACTGAAACAAAGCATATGCTTCTGCAGAATAGGCGTGTATTTTTTATTTCTTTCTGATCATTAACGTCTCTTAAACATAGAATGGCTAGGCTGGAAAATAGTCAAAGTAATATTCAAAGTGAAATTTAAAACATTGACTAATTTTGAGCTATTCAAGCGCCGCCATGTTGCGCGCGCTTTTGACACGGCCAATGACGTCATTATCATTTCGTTTTTGTTTACTATTCAGTGTTTCGGTTATCACTTAATATTTATTCATAGTTCTAATTCCAATAAAAATCAAAGAAGCAGTTCATTTTTCTCACAAACACTACTAACTCGGTACGAATTTCGACGCCGATAATTACGATGAAGTAACCAACGTACTTGTAAATTTTAATGTACCTCCCTTAATTTTCACTTTTTATTTAACATTTTCTGGGTTTAAATAATCACTAAATAAAAAAAACCTTTTAAGTATATTGTAAAAACAATTATGAATCTAGAAAACATTTGACACACATAAAAAAATTATGCATATTCCCTATTCTTTCGCTTTTTGTGAAAAGTAGCAATTGCTAACCAGAATTTTGTTTCATTTAAATGACTGTTTTGTTTTTTTTTATTTACTAGGCCCTTATTTTACGGATTAGTTATTGCCTGTATGTAAATCTAAATTATAAAAGCTTTTTGCTTTAAGTGTTTCATGGTGCATGGATAAGTAATTATTTATTTATTTATTCGTATCTTATATTTAAAAATCAATTGCTGTTCGTTTGTCTCGCTAAAACTCGACAACGGCTGGGCCGATTTAGCTAATTTTAGTTTTAAAATGTTTGTTGTAGTCTAGGGAAGGTTTAAACGCTGAAAAATTAAAATAACTTAAAAATCCAAATGTCACGTGTACGAAGTAGCGGGCACAGCTAGTAATGAAGTTCGATGTCAAAAATCTGTCTGTGTATATATAATTATATTAAAAAACTAAAATAAAATTTAGAATATTCCCGTGATGGTGCGTTACTGCTGTATAAACTGCCTTAAAAATCTTAAACATCTAAAATCCATTTTAAGGTTATCTGGAAGAAATCGCCCTGACCTAATTGTTACTTATATAACTATGTAACTCATCTATTGCTATGTTTTCAATTTTATGTATGCAGTAAAGATATAAATAAATAAAATAACACGGTTATTGCAATGGTAAAACTAGACGCGTCGCCACTACAAACACTGCGAGTTCAATTAACATAATTGCCTCGTTAGTCTTGTGGTTGGCGTATGCGACTGCTGATCGTGAAGTCTCGGGTTCGATTCCCGGATCGGATCAATAGTTTGTATGATCTACAAATATTTGTTTCGGAGTTTGGGTGTTTTCTATGTATAATATGTATTTATTGACAAAAAAAAAGTATATATGTATTTGTATCAGTTGTCTAGTACCCATAACACAAGCTCTGCTTAGCTTGGGACTAGATGGCGTTGTGTGATAGATGTCTGAAATATTTATTTATTAAAAAAAAAATATTTTAATCATTCGTCACTTAACCAATTGCAGTATACTGCTAAAATTAGCCTTATCCCAACGGGAGTTGTAAAAGCCCCGGTCCTGAATATTTTCGTTGGAATCAGGTCATCAGTCCATCGATTTAAAAGCAGGACAAAAAATTGTTGTTCCCAGTCTGATTGTTCTTTGTCTACTGTTTCGATGTTCGTAAATATTAGAGACTGACCCAAGCAACTTCGTTTACGTCTCTTATTTTTTTTACGCCCGTAGCGTGATAATTTTCCCCCGTTTTTGAAACATTTTTCATTGGTGCTCCGCTCCTATTGGTCTTAGCGTGATGATATATAGCCTATAGCCTTCCTCGATAAATGTACTATCCAACACTGAAAGAATTTTTCAAATCGGACCAGCGGTTCCTGAGATTAGCGTGCTCAAACAAACAAACAAACAAACTCTTCAGCTTTATATATTAGTATAGATACAAGATACCTACATTATTTGGAAACTTTTTCACTGCACAATTAGCCTAGTGGTTTAACTTAACGCCACTTTCCACTGCGCCAAGTGCTGTTCAAATCCCACATGGGACAACACTTTGTGTAATCCATTAATAGTTGTTCTGATTCTGGGTGCTCTTTGTGTACATTTCATATATGTTTGTAAAGTGCCCCACGATACAAGACGTAAATTCTTCATGAGGATTATGTATACTCTTGAAAATTGACACTTGAATTTATTGAGGATATATATATTAATACAAGTGACGCCGTGGGCATAAGTTAATAATACACGTAATTGTAGTTGTACATTATTGACTGCAAGATACACCATACTAAGTTGAATATGGAATGTTTTTTACAGACCGGTTCAATGTGGAAAGAAACCCGGTTCAAAGTATAAGAATCCTCTCCTGCACTGCAGATAATAACAAGATTCTGTTCTCGATAACAATATCCACAAATCAATTAAATACCAATTTCACCTGATCAAATACTAGAATCTAATTTCCCTAATTGCTTACCAATCCCATTGCTTATGTTCCCAATCTCTCCAACTAACTGAGGTACCTATGCCAATAGGTACCTATTGGCGTACACCAAGTTTTCATGATATTGTAAGGTTAGATATTGCCGAGTCCATAAGATAAACAGTCGATACCAGCTTGTGTAAACCTTACCAATGCTCTGCCTGTTTAAACAAGTGTAAGTATGAATAATCATGACCCTCTAACCTAGCGACGCAAATCATATTAGCTATTCGTCCTTAATTGAATGGAGTTATACAAAACGGAACCATTTTTGGCACTATTAAAAATCATCATAGCGTTAGTATTGTTTCATTATTCAGAATTAACACCCAACATTATTGTTTATATGGAATGCCATATTATCGTCGAATTAAATGGTAATTTAAGTTACTTTTAGTTTGTCACAAAAAATGGCTCGGTACTCTACTAGTATCCATGGGCTATATTTAGAAATCCCATAACACACAATCTATACTCTATCTATACAATTAAATAAAATTGGAGTGTCCGTTTGAAATATTAAAATAACGGCTTTTTACTTAATGCATATGTATACACGGTACATATACCAAAAATGTATTTTTTTTGTCTGTCTGTTTGTTCTGGGATTTTAGCTGATGATCCAGGGTGTAACTTAGGCTACTTTTTTTAGACTAACTTTGTCCCACGGTTTTACTCGCGGTACGACGATAACCGCGGGTAACACCGCGGGGTTCAGCTAGTTATATTATAAAAATGAAGGAGAAAATAATAAATACAAAACAAATACAATAAATCTAAAGACCTCGTAAATCACATAAAAGATGTCCTATGTGGGTGTTAAGGGCACTCAAACCACTACAACTACTACAGCGTGTAGGAGTAAATGTACGAAGTAAAATTAATAACACACAAAAAAGGAAGTGGTTACCCGAAATAGCTACTAACTTTTCTAATACGGTTTTTATGAATATGAATACGGTATATGAATCTTTTTTGGGGTTCCATACTCAAAGGCTAAAACGGGACTCTTTTACTAAGACTTCGCTGTCCGTCCGTCTGCCACCAGGCTGTATCTCATGAACATAGATAGTTACACAGTTGAAATTTTCAGAGATTTGAGAGATGTGATGTGATGTGCGAGAGAATAATTTTAGAGAAGTTTCAAAAGTCCCATCCCCATCATCTAGATGGTTGGCAGTCCGCAACTGTGCGATTTTCTAAAAACTGTCTGCCTCGCACAACAAAACTGTGGAATGAACTGACGCCTGCGGTATTCCCGGACCAATACGACCTTCAAACCTTCAAGAAAAGAGCGTATTTCTTCTTAAAACGCCGGCAACGCACTTATGACGCCTCTGGTGTTCTATTTTATGTGTGAACCTGCCAAAGTTACTCTCGCCGCCTGATGGAAAGTATGAGCAGAATCCATGAGTGGTGGTCACTATACACTGTGGATAATGCAGCAATGCAGCATGATGACCGACACTAAGGTGACCTATTAAGATGCTACACAATATAATACCTTTCCTTTTTCCTGGACTAGGTTTATATTGGCTTTAAGTCTACTATGATAAGGTTGAACTTCGATACTTACTTGGAGTAACTGCTATCAAACCTCCACAACCCAACTAGTTGATATCGAAGCTCTGTAGATCGACTGTTTTCAATTTTTTTATGACTTCAACTACCCGTAACAATTGTCAAAGAAGTTGTAATATCAATAAAGTAAATTTAGCATTTTGGTTCTGTTTGGCATACAATCACTAATTAACTCGTACAACTTACACAATATTATAACGTAACTGTTTATTCTAGTTACAATAGCACCTTTTGTTTTCATTCAAGTATTATATTGTCTTTGCATCATGCTTATATAAGTGAGTATATAGTTTAGTATAACTGTATATATTATCGTATTCATTTGCAAACAGCTACTATCAATGCCTATCATCTGTAAATGGTAATTTTGTATTATTTACTTCTAAAGAGGCGTAACGTGGTGTATCTATTGCCGTGCTTTTTTCATCTATACTAATATATAAAACCGAAGAGTTTGTTTGTTTGTTTAAACGCGCTAATCTCAGGAAGTACTGGTCCGATTTCAGTGTTGGATAGTACATTTATCGAGGAAGGCTATAGGCTACATATCATTACGCTAAGAGCAATAGGAGCGGAGCACCAATGAAAAATGTTTCGAAAACGGGGGAAAATTACAAGCGAGGTTGCGTGGGTCGGCTACTGTATGATATTAACCCATCTATCCAATGATAGCTTGGAAGAGATCACAAATTAGCTATAAATCACAAATTGTACATAATGTTTAGTACGTGGATGACCGATAATTTTTTTTTGTTAATTTTGCCGAAAATGAATCCTATCTAGATCGATTTATCGCCCCGAAACCCCCTGCACACTAAAGGAGATGTCTAACTTTTACCTCAGAATGATCCGAGATCATGTTTTAGTTTTTGGAATAAAATAAATGATGTATTTTGAGTGACTTTAAAAAGTCCGTAGCAGATTCGGAAAAAACTCAAAAATCAAAAAGATTTTAACCGATGCTTGCATCTTGAATTTACTTTGAAAGAATTTTACTTGCCATATGATAAAAGCATGACACAAAGGGGGGCAAAAATTGAATAAATTTTTATTCATTTAACGTTTTATTAAAATCCTTTCATTTTTATATACATAGAAGATGAAGGTGATTAAATCATTGTCTGCTATAATAATCGTAGCATAACATTACAGACTAACACATACAACCATGTATGATGTCCTGAAAACATCTATACTAATATATAAAGCTGAAGAGTTTGTTTGTTTGTTTGAACGCGCTAATCTCAGAATCCGCTGGTCCGATTGGAAAATCCTTTCAATGTTGGATAGTATATTTATCGAAGTATGCTATAGGCTATATATCATCACGCTAAGACCAATAGAAGCGGAGCACCAATGAAGAATGTTTCAAAAACGGGGGAAATTTGTGACGCTACGGGCAATAGAAGACGCAAACGAGGTTGCGTGGGTCAGATAGTGAATAATTAAGATGAAAATACTTTGAACCTTGAAATCATTTTAAAGAAATGCAACTTAACTTGTACATATTTCCAATGGCATTCGTAGATGAGTGCTATATTAAAAAAATCATCCATAATTAGAATCGAGTCCTTTACCATGGTTGTATCTTCATGTCACAACCATGTTAATATAATATTTTGATTCATGTATATTATCGGTCCAAACACAATCTTTATGAACGATAAAAAAAAATTAGAAAATAATATTGAAAACAAGTCGGTATAGTGATTGCACCTGTATATATAGAGATATATATATATATATATATACCCTTAGGTGATCGGTTAGAACATTATATTTTTAACAACTCTATTAGTAATGACTATGTTATTTAATGAGGATCACCACTAAATTTTTCAAAATCACCATTTCAAATCGGTTATTTTAAGGTTGAAATTAACAATGATAACAATGATAACATAATTTTAATAAATGTGAATTGATGAAATGATTCATATATTTTTACAGAGCAGTATCATGAAGAAACGTGGTAAAGATTATAGGATGTTATGATGTAAATTGAAATGAAAATGATCAAGAACTATATTGTTCCATCAGTGGCATTGAAATAATATTCTAATAACATGCAGTTATATGTATAAAATAATGTTCTTTCTTTTATTTTCATTCTATAAAACTAACCTTGTAACCAACAATGGACTTAATTATTATTGGAGATCTAAAACGTTGGAGAGTGACACAATTTACTTTTCATTGACTCTCCACACGAGTGAAGCCATGGGAATAAGCCAGTAGTATATATTTTGACATGAGCATACATAAAAAATCTTTATAGTAGACCTGACAGTAACTTTACAATGTATTGGAAAAAAATATGTAGTCGGAGTGCTTTTTTTTTAGCCTTCATAACTTTTTTCAGAATCTGCTTTGCTTGATGAACCTTTTAAATTATTTTTTTAAAAGACCTCAGCTGTCAAATACCACTTATTTGATCTCTGTCCATTCTGGGGCACAAGCCCATACATTTTTTGGACATCTCCATTCATGAAAATCATTGGAGACGTTTTGGATATTCAAACTATAATATGTACACATATGTATACAAGAGTTGCTCGTTTCAAGTTATTAGATATATAGTATTCGAACTGGTTAAACACGATATAATAATACAATTAAGATAATTTTATTTTTGTATTTAATACATCGTATGCACTTTGGGTGCATTAGCGGACTTATAAATGTTGACGCCATTCTCTACAACACAACAGTCCACCAAAGATAAGTTTAAACTCAGAAAAATGACCATCCAATTCTTTAATTTTGCATGCACGCTTTATTTTCATTATATTTTGCGTATTTTTAAGACAAAGTAATGCGCATTATATTTCAATTGTGTGACTCTCTCGACATCTAATAAATTTAAAGTAAAACTACAAGTGAAGTAGATCCTCTAAAGTTGCTGGCCAATTTTAAAACGATCACCACAACTGCCCAGCGGCTCAAATTGCCGTCGTATATTTTCTTCAACACCTTGCTGTTCCCTGGTTGATTAAGCATCCATTTTGCTGGTTTGTACAGCCACGGCTATAAAGTTTGTGAATCAAACTACACTTCAGTATACAGCTTAAAATAAGGAGAAACGGAGAAGGAATGTTGTTAATTACGCCAATTTAAGCGATGCTGAAATGTTTCGGCGTACGAAATGTCAGACCACAACGCGCCTCAGAAATAATTGTTGGAATTTATTGTAGGTACTTTTGTACTGTCAGGTGATTACTGCAGCTTAAAATATTATAAACTAGTGTAAATTAAGATAAAAAAATGTTTTGCAACTAAATTCGAAGGCTTCGAATTAATTACAAATTTATACACTTCTATGATTATAATGAAAGAGTATAAATCTATATAAATAAAAATGAATTACAAAACTTTATGTATAACTTTCGATTGACTGCACCAAATTGAATAATGATTTTTTTAACGTGTTTGTTGTTTTCAGGATAAGGCTTGTACAGGAGAAAATTCGAAGTAAATCAGAGGTGTTATATTTTCTTAGTCCACTGTGTCCCTGCGGGAAGCTGAAATGGACTTAATAAAATACTAAAAGATTTTTTCGGTAATTTGGGAAACATTCTCGAAAATAAATCTGGCGGTACGAAGTTCACCGTACGAGTGAATGAGGCTACTGGAGTTTACCAACCTTCACTTCAATTCTGGGGGTCAAATCTGCAACTATTGGGCAGATATCCTTGGGCAGTGGTAGAAACCCAATATCCGGTTGACCTTTCAGACATATTGAATACAAGACATATCTACATCATCATAGTCAACAGCACATACAGACCTCTCTAATACCACGCCAGTTGGTTCTAATTTAGATAAGCATGAATAGTGTAGGTATACATAATATGTGTAGTCAAATTGCCCTTGGCGGGGTAGAATCCGGAGGTTCCAATGCGGAAAAGAAAAGGTAATTACATGTATTTGTTTTTTTTCCTTGTTCTTATTTTAAGCAATGGATATTTCCTGCCTGCTAAACGTAACCCGGAGAACATGAATTTATTACTTCTTGTACATTTCACAAACAATGTTATCTCCAAATGTTATTTTTTAAGGTTTCTATCAATACCTTTTCTTTCCGATTGCGATACAATAGAACAACAAAACTCTTCGACAAATGTCTGTCATATTCGTGTGGTCCAATCGATTATATAAAATACCCGTACCTTTTAAAACAAATATCCCTTTGTTCTGTAGCTGTTTGTTTTGAGTCTTTTGTCACCTTTATTGTTTAAATAAAACTGATCATGAATATAATATAATAACTTCTGTAAAATGTCTACAATCTACTGTACGAGCTCGTACCTACATGATTTGAAGACTCCAGACTTTACAAAAATATATATGGAAAAACGTGAGATTTCATAGTTTATTTATTTAATGCAAGGTCCTTCACAGCTAACAATAATAAGTTTACAGTAGTGATATTTGTACAATACGCCAATTATGAAGTACACATTTATTAAAAATTATACAGAAAAAGTACATCAGTAGACTGTCTATACAAAAAAAAACACCTTAAAGAATTTAATTCTAGACCACAGTTAAGTATGTATTATAGGAAATCAATTTGTGTGTGTGTGTGCGTGTGTGTGTGTGTAGGTTCTGTTAACATACACAACAATAGCTGGTGTGAAATATCGATAATTGAACTAAAAAACGTTGCATAGTAGTATAAAATCGCTGATTTGGCAAACTTTGTTAAAAGTACTTTACTTTAATACAAATAAATCGGGTTTTACGTTTACTCTATACACTCCTGTTTTATCAGAACACCAGCTACAATGTAGAATACCTCCACTGCTCCACCAGCTACCTAAAGTCACTGTACATTGTACATCTACTTAAATTTGTGAAATTACTTGCCCTGACTGACTAACTGATTCATCAACGCAACATAGAGCCTAAGCTGTTAGAATCTTGAAACTTTAACAGATCATACGTTTATCTGATGAGAATTAGAAGCAGGAATTGAGAAATAGTTACGCAAGCGAACCCGCGGGCATAGCTAGTACTTAACAAACACAGACATAACACGTAAGTTTTGTAAGAACTTCGAATAGGTCCCAGATAAATCGACATCTTAAATGTATAACACGTAGCGTAGCTTATTTAGTTATCTGTTAGCGTTAAGTAATCGTAAAGGCCAAATAAGGACTTAATGGAGTTTCTCTTCGTATTGTTGGGTATAAAGTAGTACTATGAACAATTTGGATACTGGAAACGTCTGCCTGGGATATAACAATACGCTTTAATTGTACTAATGCCACAAATACTTAGCGATATAGACGTACACTGTCTTTTTCATTGAATATTTTTTTAAACGCTTTTATATTTGTCACAAAACAAGACAGGTAGCAATGTATAAATAGGAATATTTACTTTTTACAGAAACATAAGTGTAGACATGGTAATAATACCATCAATTACAGTAGCACCAACTTATACTTTGAAAGACAGTGGTTTAAGAAATCCATTCTCAAACTTCAAGGTATATTTTTTCAAAGATGTAGTTTTCATATCATTAATCTGATCTACCGAAACTTACAAAATCTAAATCTTTATATTTACCAAATATAAAGCGAAAACACAGGTAGAATTTTATGTTTTCCAATACTACGTGAAAATAATAGCAAGCTATTAATTACTCTGTGTATTTTTATAGAGCACTGTCGATTACTTATGTACCTCAGGTGTGCCTTGTGTACACGTAACAGAAATAAACCTTGTATTTTGTACTTATTTATGGTTGAATTAATTTGAGTTTCTTTTATGTGACAGTGTGAGAGATATAAAAAGTACAAACCTAACTTGAACTCTGTACTAAATCGTTTTCTAACCAAATAGAATTTTTAACGTCTGCATTGCACAGCTCCTGACATCATGAATGTGTTTTTACTACGTCATCTTAAGTTTAATGTAAGCTTCTTTGCTAAGACTGTTCTCAAAGAAACGTTTTAGGTTAGTAAAGAGTTTTCTTTAGTTAAAATCAAAATGCACAAAACAGAATGCTCAAATACGCAACACACACCTGTAATGACATTTTTGAACTTCATATATCGGATATTATCGTTGAATGATGGCGGCTAAACGAAGCTAAATGAAGATAATATCTCGTCATAAATACAAGATTTTGATTGAAAAAGCGCGATAGCACACATTTTTGTCATTTTATAATACAGTGTGACCTAAATGTAACAACTCTGAAAATAACGATTTCCTCAATTTACGTTATATAAAGAACCTACATGCCAAATTTCAGGACTCTAGGTTCAGCGATTTGGGCTGTGCGTTGATCTCTGGGTATGTCAGTCAGTCACTCACCTTCCTCATAGATATATACTCGTAGTTTATAAAAAACTCGAATTTTTCCTTCAATCATACATACATACATACATACATTACCGTGGGAGAGCCACGCTTCGGCATGAATGGGCCGGTTCGACCGGAGTGATACCACGGCCTCACAGAAAACCGGTGTGAAATAGTGCTTGCGCTGTGTTTCACCGAGTGAGTGAGAATACCGGAGGCCCATAACCCAAACCCCCTATCTCCCCTCCCTATCCTCCCTCCCTATCCTCCAAAGGCCGGCAACGCACTTGTGACGGCTCTGGTATTTGCAGGTGTCCATGGGCGGCGGTAAACGCTTACCATCAGGCGATACGCCTGCTCGTTTGCCCGCCTATGCTATAAGAAAAAATACAATTACATACATTCATACAGCACAAATATTATAGATCATTTAACCCATTCCTGATAGCCTTCGGTGGAAAGGTGCCCAAAACTTGCAGCATTGCCGCGTTGAATGGCAATGACCAACCTTTGCACCAGAAACTAGCCGGAACGGGAGTCACCCTTAAGTTCCGCAAGCCCATGGCCCAGTTCCCCCACAACCTTAGAGTGTCTGCGGCCCATCCGCCCATGGTCTCCACCACCACCGGAACGAAATAAAGCTGCTCTATAGCCTCATATTTCTGCCTCTTCCTGTAACTAGCGTCCTCCGTGGCGGCCAACGGGGACTGGACGGTACTACTTAGATGCTGGCAAAAATGCTGACACAAGTAGCTTCCTAGCATGTTCCAAGGCACCAGAGTCACCCCGTCTGGCCTCTTACCGCTCAGACCTGGAGACTCAAGCAAACATGGGATGTTTGCTGAAATAAAGGCCCTGCGGACCACGTCGTTGAGATCGTGGTGAAGTGGAAACCTGCCCGAGCATCGACAAGGACTGTGGCCATCGGCTTCCACCGTAGAAGCGCAGGTACATACATGGCGCTTGCAAACTTGCAGCCCAGGGGAAGCGCTACAGCTATGAGTAAAGAACCGTCATCTAGCAAAATCCCCAAATGAGGCGAAGGCAGCGCGTGCAACCAAGCACCCGCCTCAACCCGCGACACAGCCCTCAGCCTAGCCATATCTACTCCCGAAGAGCTTTCCAATAAGGGCCATGGATCCGCCTCACCCCCACATCATCCCACGCCTGCTGCATGTGCGCTTCCCTGGGGTACGCCTCACCCGGGCTGAGGGCCGACCAAGACGATGTAGCATCCACCAAAAATGGTATGCTCACCTCACCACCATAGATTCCTAATAAACAGTGACAAGGTTCGCAACACCGTGCGCAGACGCTAAGAAAGCTGGAAGGCCCACATCCCGCATTACTTATAATAACGAATTATTTTGTGATTCCCTTCAGTACCGTTATATCGAGGTTACAGTTACACTTAATATTAAAGGAAACCGAATGCAATTCGACCATTATACATTATATATACATTATACAGTATTGTTATATTGTAGTTTAACTGAGTGATCCATTGGTCATTTGGGTCATTTACTTTAAATACATACGTTTTCAAATGACTTTCAAAATAAAAAGTTAATATCGATTTCTTTTAAAACAACCATAAATACGTATTTAAATACGAGACCGAAAAAATAATGAAAGACGACAGTAAAAAAAGCAATCAAGTGAGTCCTCTTCGCGTGGCAAGTATAAATAATTCTGACTCAATTACTTTTTTACTGTTCGAAGCCCCATAAAAGCTATTCAAGGTGTTGCCAAGTTAAAAATTAAAAAGTCTTGCCATTTTGTATAATTATTTAATACATAGACAGCTCATCATATGAAGTATAATGAGCCTTCCTACATATACTTTTTCCCGGATGCAAAAAGTAAAAAAATCTCCTCTTGATAAAATGTCTTAACCACCTCTTTATTTAAATTAAAAATATAATAAATTAGACTCTGAATAGGGGGAGTTTCAAAAAGCTATCAAAGGTATAGTCTTTAGTTAGACAGGATCGTACACTTTAAGGGGTGCTTGTTTAATTTTCCTCTCAAAACTTCGACTATATATCTCAGAAAGTATTTTCCTAAATTTAAGTTTTATTGAAAGAATTATAGAGCTCCAGTTTAACATCGTCATTATTGTAAGAATTATGGTAACAGGCCGGAGTGGGGATTAGTGTTATACTGGTTAAGGAAGCTCTTACTTTATTTACTTTTGCCGGTGTTTTGTTTTGATAACGTCTTTTTAATAGACACTTAATTGATGGTTTTTATTTATGTAAGTAAATAATTTATATAAGGTTTTATCTGTGTAAATAAATAAAACATTTACTATTATATACAACTCGCCTGTAGACTTAAGTAGCATCAATTTATAAAATTCAAGGTCATACTACACATGCGTAGGTAGGCCTTAACTAAGCAGAGCTTTTCCTATGAGTATATTTTTTAGAACACGGATAAAAATACCCCGTCATGTTCTTTTTTAAATACATTACACATTGCACACATAGAAGTACATTGAAGAAATTCTAACAACCAATTCTAGTCTAACAATTTTTTTTTTTATGGGAATACCGAACCAAAGCAAATAGACTGATATCAAAAGCCAACCGCTGCCTCTCTGGGAAGCATTTCGTCGAACGGTATATTTATATTAATACGAATATTAAATTAAGTTAATTTTTAGAGAAACAATAATTAGATTTACTTATATTTGCAAATTGTTAAATTTTATTAAAAGTATTTGTTTACGCGCCAAAACAGTATTAATACTACCACTTGTTGTTGACAAGGGAAACCAAACGAAGGCTGATTGACGGTGAGACATGATGACATTTTCTTTTCCATAAATTAGTTTTCTCTTGTTTTTTCCATTGGCAACATGTTTCCTAACAAGATATTTTCTTGGTTTGTTTCTTACACTGACTGATGGTATGGACCAGTATGGAAGTACATTTTATGTTTTCTGTATTACAGTTTATGTATAAAAGACAATACATATTAGATACAACCTAAGTTTCCAATTTTCATGCTTTGTATTATTACATTATAAGGCGGAACTTAATAAGTGACATCTACTCCAAGAAAACTTGAAAGCAAAAGGCAATGTCTTAGTACGAGGAAAATTTATTCATGAATTGAAAGTTTTCGACTTGTCTCGACACTTACATGAGAATTTAATTAATTAATTCCTGTTTGCTTTGCGTTTCTTGGTTCACTAAATAAAGCTACCCATCATTTACCCTGGATGTAGTAGTTACAAGCCAACTAAGAGAATATATTAGGAGAATAGGGAATTTCTAGTCATTCTTCTGCCTTCGCTAACAATTCTTGGGCTGGAGAGATAATATATTTATTATTGTAGTAAGAACAAACTAGGTACATACTATTTGACTGTACCGATATACACGAAAAGGGTAACAGAGGGAATCTTAAACTATCCCTACGTATTATTATGTTATCTTAAAAATGAAGGGTATTATAATTTTTACATGTATTTATGTGCTACTATGTTTTTCTGCCTTTCTGTGTGACCATAACTCATAACAAGCTTGACAGATTTCTTTTGATGAAAGTTAATTCGACCGACTAGTTTTAGATGTGATTGAAAAAGTTATACTAATGCAACTTTACAATGATCATTAGTTCTCTCCCAAAAGATGAATTGATTTTAAATGAAATATGCGAAGATACGCTTTAGTAAAACATTATTAATTTAAAATGATTAAACCTTTTGTTTTTCTTTCACTACCCGAAAATATAACTGTTCGTATATAATCTTCAGTAAGTAGATCGACTGAAACATGTTATTAAATGCAGTACACACATAATTAAAGTAATTAACAAAACTGTAGGCATTATAGATATAAATCCATACTTTTATTATAAATGCGAAAGTAACTCTGTCTGTCTGTCCTGATTTCACGGCCAAACCGCTGCAATAATTTCAATGAAATTTGGCATGGAGATACTTTGATTCTTAAGGAAAGACATAGGCTACTCTTTGCTGCGATAATCGACAAATAGGCGGGCGGGCGGAGTCGCGTGCAAATGCTAGTCCGAAAAAAAGTATTTTTAGTAATATAGCGATTACTAGATTACGAAAGTGGTTCAAATGAAGTTAGGTCTTGCCTGGAACTAGCTTAGGATGACCTGAATACCCTTTAAACAAATAGAGCGTTTAAAATAAATACATAATTTGCACTTTTGAATCATTTTCATAATATTAATAATTTAAAAACGAGCTCTTATTTAAAGTTAAAACGTAGTAAGTCGCAGGTAGGAGCTAGTGTTGGTATTAAAACTGTCAAGTATAAAATAATATGCATCACTTTTATCAAAATTGATGAGATAAATTGATATACAGGTACATTAAATTCAGAGATCACGACAGAATTCATTATTTCGTTGTCCCCTTCAATAAATTTCAGTAACTTTGTATTGGAAATAAGTTGCCGAAGGCTGTCTCATATTTACATAAAGTTTAATATTCCTTTTCTTTGCAAATGAAATATAACTGATAGAATAAAAATCCTTTGTAAACAGGTTTTATCTGTTGCCTACTTTTAATTTGCTTTGAGTGAAGGAGATAGTTATTACAAAGCGAGTGATAATACTCTGACTATATGAAGGATAACATGATCATAATCAAAGATGGAAGATAGGTACAACTGGGGAGGAATGGATTGTCAAACACAGAATAGTGATCCGTCGATCAGGCGAGATTTTTATGTTTGCAGACCAAGTTCCTACGGTTGGTGATCTAATCGTGAACTTTTATTGCATCAAGCAGGGTTACTAGTACTACAGAACTACGAATAACGTACGGCGTATCTTCGCCAAATGGTATTGAAATAGATATTTCATTGTATGAGGAAGTGTTTCCGAAATCTCATATTATTACTACCAAAACCAGTAGACGTGTTAAATCTATACTAATATATAAAGCTGAAGAGTTTGTTTGTTTGTTTGTTGGTTTGTTTGTTTGAACACGCTAATCTCAAGAACCGCTGGTCCGATTTGAAAAATTATTTCGGTTTTGGATAGTCCATTTATCGAGGAAGGCTATAGGCTATATATCATCACGCTAGGACCAATAGGAGCGGAGCACCAATGAAAAATGTTTCGAAAACGGGGGAAAATTATCACGCTACGGGCAATAGAAGAGGCAAACGAGGTTGCGTGGGTCGGCTATTTTAATATACAACGGTAATAAAATTATAAATATCTAGAACAGTAGGTATATAGTTTTCACTGTCCCAACCATCTTAAAATTGTATTACTGTAGATACAGTCATAAATGGAAGGTAGATAAATCTATTACAAGTGATTAAATTCAATGAATAGTGATTCATTATCGAAATTAAGTTCAGTAACTTTATAACTTCGATAACTTGTGCGCTTCAATGGTTAGCTCATAAATTACATAAATAGGTTTTCAATCGAATAAACTGCTAACTTATTTCAAACAAGCATAATCTTTATAGTAATTTACATGCATTTTTAAGGTAAGGAGGAGTGAAAATGTTTTAAGTTTATGTGTAGAAGAAATGCAGAAGTCGCTTGTACCTACTACGACTATAAAGTTTTAAATAATACGAAAGCTAAGCGTTCAATGCGTGAAACTGTCAATTATATAAAACAAGATATTTAAAACCGGAACCAACAGACGATCGTTAGTAGTTACAATTTAGTTTTAAACATGTTAATGTACATACGGACGTATGACCTTAACCATCTCTTGAGACGAGATACGAGCCCAGCTGTGGGACATTATGGGTTGTTGATGTACTATACGGCCGATGTATCTTGGCGAGTCTAAACTTCGTGCAGAAGGTTGCGCAATAACTGTTTTTAGGAACAAAAAACTGGCATGGGACGACGTACGGGAGGCAATAGTCTAGGCTAGAGATTGACGATAAGTAAACGCAATCGACCCTTTATTCAATCAAATATCGTAATCGATTAGTATTATTTAGAAGTAATTAATTTTTGTTATAAGATATTAAAAGAAATAGATTTACAAATGTTAGAGAATTTTGCAGTTAATAAACGATATTTCGACTTTAATAAAGAACACTAGTAAAATTTTATTTTCTCAGTTAAAAGACATGATTTACATATCAGTTATCTATTAACGTCTACTTGAGTAACGACTGTTTGAGAAAATTTAAAAGCTCGTTATACAATCGAAAATATATATATTTTTTTATCTAATTGCAATTGATTTGAATAAATATAGGTCAAACAACACCCTCAGGCAGACTTATTGGACATCCCTTTTTGGTTATTCTGGCTTATTAGTTACTTCGAGTGTACATGCGCTAAAGTTCGCAGAGCCTATGTTCAGACTCGCCAAGTTACGACGGCCGTATAGTACCTATGTATAAATTTACTAATTATTTTAAAATATTGTGCAATGGTAAGTATAAGAATAACTTTAAATTGTGTACATAATAATTTTTCTTCTTAAATCAAACGTTGTTTAAAAATTTATTCATGTATTTCTTTTAAAAGTACAATTTTCAAACAACAGAAGTTACATTTGTGGCCAAGAAAACAACGCATTTAGTAGAACAACGAAAAGAAACCCGCTTTATACAAACTTTAAAGAACTTTATAACTCTGCTCGAAACCGTAAAGTAAATTACGATTAATATTTTTGTTCTTTATATTTAACTTTATTTTTGTTATACACTAGTTATTACCCGCGGCTCCGCCCGCGTATATGTCGGTTATCGGGGCAAATAGTACCCTATGTATTATTCTAATGTATACACTATATAACTGTAAAGTTTCATCTACATCCGTTCAGTAGTTTTTGCCTAAAAGAGTAACAAACTTCTACCCATCCATCCATGCTAACAAACTTTCGCGTTTATAATATTAGTTTGAGTATTAAGCTAGCTTTTGTCCGCGGCACTGTCCGCGTTAATTTCCGTAATCGCAGTACAGAGTAGCTTATTATGACCTTCCTTAAGAATCAAAGTATCTCCACATCAAGTTTGATTGAAATCGGTACTGCGGTTAACCGTGAAAGCTTAACAGGCAAACAAAGTTACTTTCGAATAATATTAGTATGGATTAAGAAAAAAGCGAGCCCAGTATAATATATCAAACAACAATAATATTACTAGACCCCAAATAATAATGTCACAAGTACTTCCTACTGTCTAAAAATAACGTCAATTGTCCGAACTTTACTTACAGATTATGATCTTATCCACTCTATATAAACTAAATACAACGGATAACAAAGTTTCGGAACTTATAAGAGAAAGAACCCTTCAATAAGTAGATATAATTTACCATGTCTACCGCAGTTGTTTTGTTTTTGATGAAGCCTATTCATCAAAGGCATACTATAACCATATAGAAACAAGAAGAGAGATTTAGAAATAGAACTATAAATTATTTTCGAGAAATGATAGTTAAATGCAATGCGCAATTATGTGCACTTACAAGTCAAAATAATAAGCTCCGCGTACGCCTAGCTTCAGAGACTGATTAAGTTGTGAATCTGCCTGAGAATCAGAGAGTTAAAACCAAGTAGATTGCGATGTGTAACTTAAGCAATTACCGTCAGGACAATACATGAATGGATAACCATTCTTATCACATTGAGACCTTCCATTTCTCAGAGAGTATGTGACCCGTGGGCCCCGGTCGCCATACGAAAATTTTACAGCGATTGTTAAGGGTAGTTGGAGCCCTAAAAAGTTCGACACCAGTATTCCAACTGTTTATTCATATCGTAGAAGACTTAAAGTTGCCCCTAGCTTTGTTTGAGAAAAAAAGTTTAGAAGAAAATGCTGTCAAAATTTATCAACAATTTAAAAAGAAAAAAAAAGGCTGTCAAAATTTTCTTTCTCCAGCATGTACATTTGGCTACAGTAGTGTCAGTCGGCTGAACTGTTATATCCCAATTTCCCTAAGGTATTTTACATCATACACTATTACCTAGCAACAAAATATAAAACAGGAGCAACAAAATTCTCGAATAGTTATCATTAAACTTCGCTTTAATGAAATTCCACGAAACAAAACTTCCAAACAAACCGCATCTCTTGTAAGGCAGTGATACAAAAGCCGAGAAACATTTATGAACAACCTATAAATAACTAAATAGTTGCGTAAGCATAAGAAACAAGTGAATTCGCCGAGTTCTTGACTTTATAACCGGGTTGTTTTGTTTAGTTCACCACAGCCCGGGTAAAGGCCGGGGGCGAGTATGCCGCCAGATATTTGAGGATAACACAGGAAATTTTGAATTAAATCTTGTTCAGAAATTTGTTTATCGTTTTATTAGTATGTACCTATATGAACGTATAAGAAGGTTGTTATGTCGTCGCAAAATAATATGGTTAATGTTCATAATAATAAACATATTGCTGTTCTCATCATCTCGACACTTAATTTTAGATTCGGAAATTATATTATAACCTGAAAATGTATACCTATGGCTATAATATACTTAAACAATATTAAATAACTTAGTTTTTGATATTATTAACTTAAATTGAACATACACATGTCCCTGCCTATATTTTTAAACACAACTACGGCTAAGGCAAAAGGAAGGGTTAGCAGATTTTGCAGGCTAGGTGTATTTGTATGTTTCACCGAAGAACCTAAACTGCTATAGCGATTTTAATGAGTGAAGTGTCAATATAGTGGCTATATAAATTTTGTCAAAAAATTTCAGATAGACGAGTTATGGTTTTTTAAACTTTTTTCTAAATCTTTACTATACTATCTTTAAAGGAACTAATCTTTCTAATTGAAATCTATACAAATAAATAAAATTTGAGTGTCTGTTTGTAATATTAAAATAACCGCTTTTTACTAAATGCATATGTATGTATACACGGTACATACACCAAAAATGTAGTTGAAAAAATTTTTGTCTGTCTGTCTGTCTGTCGGTCTGTCTGTCTGTCTGTCTGTCTGTCTGTTTGTTCCGGGTAATCTCTGGAACGGCTGGACGGATTTTGACGGGACTTTCACTGGCAGGTAGCTGATGATCCGGGGAGTAACTTAGGCTACTTTTTTTAGACTAACTTTGTCGCGCGGCGTTACTCGCGGTACAACAATAACCGCGGGTAACACCGCGGGGTTCAGCTAGTTTTAAAATATGCGTGTTGCGACTTCCCCACCACGTAGTGCTTTAATTGAATGGTCACAGTTCATTACATAGAAATATAAGATGAAAACACTTCTCGCGTAGACACAGGAGTCATTGAAAAGTGCCTGCTGCGGGTTTGTCACGAGAGACAAGCAGCCAGGGGGCGGAGCACTTAGATTTACGAGCGCGCTAACTTACTCCTCACTTAATTTATGACGCGAAACTTTATTCGCGCCTTAATAATAGTGTTAAAACAAATGAGAACATTTTTGATGAGTTTCTAATATATGAATTGTATAAGGCCATGCGTTATGCGTAACAATTTAGTATGCTCAGCTGCTCACTGTATCCTACATATAGCATTTACGATAAAGTTTACTCTGTTTTAGATAAGAACGTCGAAAATGATCTGATATGAATATTATTAGTCTTTGAAGTTATTTTAGTGTTTTCTTAAATAAATAAAATATGTAAAATATATAATTGTATTCTTAAATCTTATATATAAAATTCTCGTGTCACAGTTTTCGTTCCCATACTCTTCCGAAACGGCTTGACCGATTCTCATGAAATTTTGTGAGCATATTGAGTAGGTCTGAGAATCGGCCAACATCTATTTTTCATCCCCCTAAATGGTAAGGGTGACCCATCCTTATAAAAAAATTATGGCAAAACGACGTTTGCCGGGGCAGCTAGTTTAGTATAAAATTTAAAATGTATAAATATAAACTACTACCTTTTGCCCAGGGCTTCGTCCGCGTGTATGTCTGTTATCGCGATCAAGAGTAGCCCTTGTCCTTCCTCAAGAATCGAAGTATCTCCGTGCTTAATTTCATTAATACCGGTGCAGCGGTTTAACCATGAAAGTGGACAGTAATAGACAACATCGAATTTATAATACCAGTATGGATTCAACGTTAAGCCTACTATTACACAGCAGTGACAATACAAGACTACTTGAATGAAATTCAGCGTGTATTGTATAAGTACGTAATTTGTCACATTTCATCTTAAGTAACTCCTAAAGAAAAACAAAGTACTATTTTACCTCGTTACATCGTACATTTAAAAAAATATCTGTAACCGCTATTCCTCTCAAATTGTTTTTTTCACAATCGTTAAAAATAACAAGGGTTTTGCATAACTTTATATTCTACCAATTAGAAGGCATTTTACAGTTCTATTTAAACTGTAAAATGCCCTCTAATTGGTAGAAAACAAATCATCAAAAGTATTTTAAAAAATGAAATGAGATTATGTGACAACAATTCCTTTGTAAGCATTAAGATAAGTTACTGATTCAGTTATATTATTGTTGTGTAATTTTTCTAGAAGTTCTTTAACTGATTAAGGGCTCCCACACATAACTGCGAATTCGCAACGCATCGTAAATATCTGCAAACTCACACGAATGCACCGTAAGAAGTTTAGATCTGATTCGCATCGCATCGCATTTATTTGTTGGAGCCCTAAACTTATTATTATCATTGTATATTGTAGAGATCAACTGTTACTTACTTAAGCTATCCAACATAAAATCTTTTTTCAGTTTGAACCAGTAGTGTCTGAGATCGGCGTATTCAACCAAACAGACTCTTCAGCTTTTATAACAATAATATAGATCTATCGTGAGGGAACCGTGCTATATAGTCCAGACCCAACTAAAATGATACCACAGTAAAACAGAAAACCAGATCTCCAGAAAATCAAGCAGTTCTTTTGGTACTTTTCACCGACTGTGGTTACTTATTCTGGGAGGGAAGGACTGAAAGGCTTTCAACACATTTGTGACTCTTGTCTTGCATGTGTCCATGGGTAGTTGCAGTCACTTACCATATGAGGTAACCGGTCTGCTCGTTTGCCTTTAAATATATATTTATATATATTTTTATAGTATACCACCTATTGCCCGTGTATGTCGCTTATCGCGATAAAGAGTAACTGTAGTTGTTCCTCTAGAATCCCCACACTCAATTTAATTGAAACCGGAGCAGCGATTTACCCCTGCAAGCGTAACAGACACACAAATTTCTTATATATATTAGTATGGACATGCATATTTTTTCATTCCACAAAATTTAGACAATGCCATCTACTGCCGTACTAATCAGTACTTGCACTATCGGTGGTAGACAACTGAAATAAATACATATACACTTTTCATAGTCAATTACAAATAGTTTTCAAGAAATTTTACTTTAGAATACAATCTTCCTCACGTATTAAATATCTTTCTTATGTTATACTAACAACGTTGAGTCGTTATACTAAAACTTTAGCAATCTAAAGTTCAAGCGCTAATTCTCAGACGATCTGTGGCGCACTTAAATAATTATGGTTCCCACATATATACCTGCGACTAATATTTGTGTCAAATATTATAGTGAAATAAACTTTTCAACAACGATTGTTCCATTAACTATTCAGACAAATCCGATCAATAATACAGTATCAATAGTTTTATATTTTTGAGTAAACTTCTAGCATATGTAATACTCGGAGCTATAACAGTTTTTGAAGTAATCAAATAAATCTAGCAGTACTAGTACAGTACTGCCTCGTTGGTCTAGCGGTTGACGTTTGCGACTGCTGATCATGAGGTCTCGGGTTCGATACCCGGGTCGAACCAAATGTTTGTATGATCTACAAATATTTGTTTCAGAGTTTGGGTGTTTTTTATGTATAATATGTATGTATTTACAAAAAAAAAGTATATATGTATTTATATCAGTTGTCTAGTACCCATAACACAAGCTCTGCTTAGCTTGGGACTAGATGGCGTTGTGTGTTAGATGTCCGATATATTTATTTAGTTTCTTTTTAAATCTGAGACGGCCAAAGAGATCACTCTACCTGACGGAAGGCATGAGTAGAATCCAAGAGTGGTGGTCACCATACTCATTGCAAATGCAGGCATTTCAACAATGCAGCATGGTGAACCACACTATGGCGGCATATTGAGATGCTTCTGCATCATTGGAGCTCCGGTCTCGTGCTCACCAACGAAACACGACAGCAGAATACGTTAATTACTACTTGTATAATTCAATTATTGAAAGAATAATGATTTCAAGAAATGAATGTTACTATAAATCGACTCCTGACTTTAAGTTCAAACTCAGTTAAACAATAGCTAAATTAATTAAGTCTCAAAAAGTTTTCTCATTACAAGTATTACAACCTCGGAAAATTCTGTACTTAGCATTGAATATTTCTCAGGCTTTGGAATATTTTTTCAATATCGCTTTTTTTTCAAAATGACTGTCTCGTTACCGCTGCGGTAGCGTATAGGACTGCAGCAGTCACTCTCATACATTCACCCGAGACCTCATGCACAACAACTGTGCATGAGGTCTTGAGTTCGATTGTCGAGGACCAAATATTTCTATGATTGGCAAATATTTGTTTCGAAGTTTAGGTGTTTTTTTTATATGTATTTACTAAAAAAACGTGCATGTATTTAAATCAATTGTTTAGTACCCATAATACTAGCTCTGCTTAGTTTGGTACTAGATGACGTTGTGTGTTAGATGTCTAAAAATATTTATTTATTTCATTTATTATGGACAGAAATACATTAAAAAGTTTTTAGAATCAAGGTTGGTAGTGGACAGATCACCCTTTACATTAAAATATCGACTTGCCCGCGCTGCCCTGACTAAGAAGCTTGATTATTTCGTTGAAGAAAACTGGTATGTCTTACTTAACTCACTATTCTGGAGAAAATAAAAACCTATAGAATATTTCTTGTCAACGCAAATAAAGTCTTCTAATCTCAATCTCAATCACTAAATGTAATAGAGAACATTAATTGTCGCACAGCATTCGTTAAGAAAAAATACCAACATTATACTTTATGTTTAGTAACATAAATGCAAAGCAATTAGTTTAAATTTAAAAGTTATACCTAAATTATTATAAAATTCATTTCTTCTTAACTAACACAATGTGCGCTCGCGTGTGTTAATTAACTGTATTTAAGCGATTATTCTTTTTTAAAATACGAAACAGAAGCAGTCGGCCGCTAACAAAGCAATTATTTTCTTTGCGAAATTAATTATTTCCCTTGTATTGGTGTTCTGTTCTCTCGTTTTAATTAGCGAAGTGGGTGCTACGTGTTGCGACTTGCGACTAATTGACCGTGACGCGAACTAAAGTATACCGCTACGCCGTAGAGGAAAAGTAGCGGTAGCACAATCCGTAGAACGATAGAGAGTAATCATTGTGTTAAGGAAATTAATCACTATTATATACGTAGCAGTGAAATGAAGCAGTTAATTGAATCCTTACCCTTTCTACTTTTTTTCTCTCACCATTATGAATGTTGCCAGACCTAAAATTAAAAGATAAATACATTCGGTCTTGACTACTAAAAACCTTTTCTTATAATATTTCATTTGTACATTTAAGACTTCCAGATTATAAAGTAAAATGGTAAAATTAATTTAGAATATGAAAATATATTCAAATTTTGTTCAAACCTCAATCAAAAATACACAGATAATTTTTGAATTTGGTTATGAATTTTGTAATTATTTGAAGAAATTCTCAACAAAATACGTAATCCAAGCGTGTAATTTAAAATAAACTTTGCTTCCGAATCTCAAGTTGGTTTACTGTTTATTCGCAGCTGTGGTGGAACACAATTTTACCAAACAACAAGAGCCTGGCTAATGGAAATTAGCTTCCAGGGCTAATTGCTATGAATACGTTTAACATAAATCAACGGTGTTTTAAAAAACATGACGTGGAAAAAAATGGAAAATTGCTACAAAATAATACCATTCTAATGGAAAATCTTTAACGAGCCTACTTATTTGAATAATGTTAAAACACTTTACCTACGTTTCACATGACATGTGTTAAGCGGTACTAAAAGCAGTTCTCACAATCATTGTAATATTAACTTCACACGTTTCACCACAGAATAACTAATAGAACTTACGTACAGTAGTTCCACTCTTGAACAAAAGTCAAGTTTACGCATAAAAAGTTTCCAACTCTGTCACCTCACAAGCGAAATTGAACCTTGTCGTGTGTCTCGAGTGTTCATATTTCGTTGAACACCAGCAAGCAAGAGCCCAGGGTGCCCACTTGAATACCGACATATAGGCGAGCGAAGCCGCGGGCAACAATTAGTAAATAATGAAAATAACACCTTTAGTAAAAAAGTAAGTAAAAACGTTTTAACAAACATGATAGTCTGGTCTACATAACGTTACTGGTACAAAGTACCTATGTGATTTTTATTTACTTCACTTTTATTTTGGTATTTATTACACAGAGAAAAACAAACTGAATTACAATCTTTGTCCCCCAAAACCTGGTTTATGTTTTGATTGGGGGATCGTGTCGCCGTACAATTATAAACGTATCAAATAGTAAAGAAAAGTAACAATTTGGAAAACAAAACTTACAACTATGATTTTTGTCATAACATAGATTTAAAACAACTAATTAAATAATTTTATTGCTAAGTAACAACAAACATAATAATTAGCTCATTTTTGTAACACGACGCGCCTAACGTCAAGCCGAGCGCCGTGTGTCAACCACTGCCGTAGTCCTTCCCGGAAGGAGCGCTCGGCGGCACATGCCTAAACTGTGAAGTGAAACCCACCTGGTTTTACTTACGGCACTCATCTCAAACTAGGCTATGGTAAATAGATGCGTTTATTTTTTATCATATTATCATTTACTTGGTAGGTTTTTAAACTTTCAGCGAATCTGGTACCATTCACGAGAATACGCTGAAATAATAATAATCGTTGATGCGTGAAAATTATCCGATGATAGAAACGCGGATCTGTCGCTATTTTCTCGTTTGTAGAGACGGCCTCTTAGCAGTGTAAGTCTTTACTTAGTATGAAATGAAGTCGCTTTAGCTGTTTGTCGCTGATCTTCTTAACTACGCAATGGATTGTAATGTAGTTTCCAGCAATAGACAGAGTAATTCAAGAGGAAGGTTTACATGTATACATGCACTAGCTGACCCGCGCAACCTCGTTTGCATCTCTTATTGCCCGTCGCGTGATAATTTTCCCCCGTTTTTGAAACATTCTTCATTGTTGCTCCGGTCCTATTAGTAGTAGCGAGATGATATATACCCTATAGCCTTCCTCGATAAATGGACTATCCAACACCGAAAGAATTTTTCAAATCGGACCAGCGGTTCCTGAGATTAGCGTGTGCAAACAAACAAACAAACAAACTCTTCAGCTTTATATATTAGTATAGACTAGCTGACCCACGCAACTTCGTTTACGTCTCTTATTGCACGTAGCGTGATAATTTTCCCCCGATTTTGAAACATTTTTCATTGGTACTCCGGTCCTATTGGTCTTAGCGTGATGATATATAGCCTATAGCCTTCCTCGATAAATGGGCTATCTAACACTGAAATAATTTTTCAAATCGGACCAGCGGTTCCTGAGATTGGCGTGTTTAAACAAACAAACAAACTCTTCAGCTTTATATATTAGTATAGATAGATAGAGTATAGATATTATAGTGGAGGAAATCCAAAAATTTCAAAAACATTCGTGCGAAGCCGGGTCGCTAGTTATCATTATATTATACCTTTATTATTATTTTATACTAGCTGACCCACGCAACCTCGTTTGCGCCTTATATTGCCCGTAGCGTGAAAATTTCCCCCGTTTTTGAAACATTATTCATTGTTGCTCCGCTCCTATTAGTAGTAGCGTGATGATATATACCCTATAGCCTTCCTCGATAAATGGACTATCCAACACCGAAAGAATTTTTCAAATCGGACCAGCGGTTCCTGAGATTAGCGTGTTCAAACAAACAAACAAACTCTTCAGCTTTATATATTAGTATAGATTAATTTATTCAATAAGTAGGGAACTGTCTTTTAAAAAACAGAAAGGACTGATTAGCTTTTTAACTTCTCTGCAGCAAAAATACCGCGAGAGATATAAAAAAGTACAACAAGCAATAGACACACTTATGATAACAACTACCCAAAGTACTGAATTTTAGAAATAATTAGATTAGAATCACATTTATAATTATTCTATTGGAGACATGGGACAGGACGATCACTAGTTGAGTTTGTTTCACAAATAAAATTGGAACAAAATAGGAACCGGATCACCTTATCGCCTTAGATGGCTAAGGCGATAAGGTGATTCGTATAATCCGAGGTAGAAATTGGTCCACCTCGGATTATAGAATACAACAATACTTGTTCTTTCTTCTTTTTCCTTCTTGAAATGCCATATTTGTTCCAAAATTTGGCAGTAATCAAAACTATTTGAGTGTTGGAAACCGCGGGTCTGAAAAGTTGGTTTGTGGAGAAGTTAACCTATTTCTGTAGCCAGGGATGTGTTTTTCTTTCCACAGTACTTTTCCAGTTAACTTAATCATATCATTAATATTATATATGGGACTAATCCCGCCCACATTCCCACCACTGTAACTCCTGTACACCAGGATCAACAGCAGTGACCCACGAACACACCGAGTTATGACACTCGGGAAGTCCCAGGAAGAAAATTAACTGTCTTGGAACCCGCAACGAAGTTAATCAGAAGAAAAACAGGAGGAGTTGGAAATGATAAATCCACTTCCCTCCTTAGCAAAGCGGGAGACAAAATGAAGTCAAAATAGGCAGACACCTTTTTCAAACCGGGAAGCACCACGGATAAAGTATTAGGGGTCCTAAGTGAGCTATATTTGATTACTATAGTATGTATGGCAGAATCGCCTAAACGCACGGAAATTCACCGCAGTTGACACAAGATCCTCATAGTATACCGCCCCAGATGTCATTTGTAAACTATTTAGCATTGTGTTACGTTCATTGTACCAAAGACTACACTCCCAGAGTACATGATGAGCCGATTGTTCACAGCTAATATCAGGTGTTGAGCATTGACACAATGGTGAATCGACTAATTTAAATGAGTGTAGTTTGCTCTTAAAGTTACCGTGGCCTGTAAGAAATTGAGCGACACAGTGATCTACCTCGAGCCATGTCCTCGACATCCGTTCGCGAACAGATGGAAAGAACTGGTAGAGGTGGCGCCCCTTAGATGATTCGTCCCATCGTTGTTGCCATTCATCCATTAGATCGTTATAGACATTGGACTGCTGTTGAAACAATCTTATGATTTTATCGCGGTCTCGTACGCCCAAAAAATCGCATTCCATGTTTTGTAATGTGGAATAGTACATGGCTGCACGTCTTTGCACCTCGAGATCGACCGGAAGGACACCCGCCAACACCGGTAAAGCCTCAGTACTAACCGTCCTATATGCTTTGCACAAGAAGATCAATGCAAGTCGTTGTCCTTGTAACAGTTTCCGACGGACAGCACCTACAGTCGCTCTATCGGCCCACACGGGAGCACCATAGCAAATAGAACCCAAATAAGTAGCTCCATATATAATCTTTAAAGTATTAAATGAAAGACCCCATGTGGCAGTTGATATCCTCGTCAGAGCAAAGAAACTTTTTTTAGACTTTTCGTTAACTGTTCTAATATGTTCGATAAATGAAAAATTTCTTTCTAAAACTAATCCCAAATAACAAACCGAGGTTTTATTTTTTATACTAACATTTTGAAATTTAATACACGGCGGTGATTTGAGGTTACCTTTCAGAAGTAGCTGGAAGGTTTTGTTTGGTGCAAAAGTCAAGCGATTACGTACGCCCCAAAGAGATACTAAGTTCAAACATCTATTAGCCAGACTCTCAAGCCCCGCTCTAGTGTCAGATTCCACCAGTAATAAACCGTCGTCCGCATACGCGTTTAGGGTACATCCGGGTGGTACAGGTATTGAGAGAAAATCGTCGAAGCCTATATTCCACAAGTATGGACCTAGCACCGAGCCCTGAGGGCACCCCATCGTAAGCGCCTTCGACACAGAATGATGCCCAAGTCTCAATTTAGTTGTGCCTTGTGTGAAGTAAGAGGAGATAAGGGAATAAATATTTTTAAAGCATCCTCTTGATTTTAACTTTAGCAATAGCATGGGCCACCACGCGTTGTCGAAGGCGCCAGATATATCTAAGAAGATACCTAAGACGTATTGAAACCTTGACTCGGTGACAGTTTTCCTTACAGATATGACCGCATCTGTTGTTGATTTTCCCAACGTAAATCCGAATTGTCTATCATGAAATTTAACTCCACCCGGTAGAAGTCGAGGCACTACAAGACGTTCTAAAAGCTTTCCTAGCGATGGCAGCAGTGTTATAGGTCGATAGGACCCAGGATCGTCCGGCGGCTTATCTATTATATATATCAATATCATAATAAATGGTTATTATAGCTTTACATAATTTAAAGCGAAAATGGGCATTAATAATTAAAATATTTTTTATCTACACCCATGCTATAGATCCTCTATAAAAGTTTCTGAAACAACTAGCTTATTGCCAACATTAAAACATCCTCTGTCATAGTAACCATAATATCATCCAAACGAGTGTTATCATGTTGTACTAAATTTCATATAACAAGTCCTTTTTTTTCAAAAAAAGAACTTTGTCAGGCATGCGCCTTTCACTACGACAGCGCCGTATTTAAAAAAAGAACTGTTATTGGAATTCACGTCGTATCCCGCCATTTATTGTTCGATATTAGTATTGCAAAAATGTATTACTTTGTTGTTTACAAAAATCAGTACATATCATGAGTGAAATAGTCTTGTATGCAGCTGTACATAATTAAGTATTAAAACACTCATGTTTATCATACATATATACAACAGATGCATAAATAACTATTATGTTATATCCTACCAGGTTCAGGTATACCAACTTATTTTTTCACTCCACTTCTCAACTCCAATTAGTTTCACTATTATAAATACTAAGCAAATAGCTGCATATTTACCAGATAAATTTAATAAATAAAGGAAAAAAATTAAATTAAATACGTATCTTCAAAATTATTGACAATTTATGAGGGAAAATAAAAGAAATCATTGCTTTCTTAAGAAATTGTATTGTTAATATATTTTACAAATATATTACTTTATGGTAGAATTATAAATCAATTAGCGGGTAACACTTAACATGGCGCCAAAGCCCGTAAAATTCCTCGCTAATTGTTTAATGCAGACAAATGGTATTTTTTTTATTTATTAACCCCGAACAAGAATTATGAACTTCATCGCCGTGTTAAGGCTTTAACTGGGGTATATTTTCTTGCGTTACCTCCTTTACAATTACATAATCTAAAATGATACCATACCAAAAAACGCTAGGACAACCAAATTAAAAGGCTGTATAAATGTGCGAATAGTGTGGTATTACTACTAGTTTGCTGAAAGCCTGAGTAATCGGTCTACATTCTAAATGCAAGATTGCGAAATTAATTGATGTTTTAACTTCGATTGGGTTTTGATTATTTTTATATATTAGTGCGATGCCATGCAATTAAAATGCTGACCATATGCTTCAGAGTAAATAAACTTGTACATTTATTAGGTTTGGTTTGATCAATTTATATTTATTCAAAATTTTAGAATCAAGTACAGTTCTTACTACGTACTTAGCAATCTGCAGTTGTTTTACAAAATAATATATCTAATCTTAAATAATGGATGTCGTTTTATAGCATTCATTACATCATTATAAAAACTGAGGGGAACGCAAGAAGTAATTTATATTATAGTAATTATGTTTTTATTATATGTCATACATTTAAAAATACAGAATGAAGTTTTCTCCTTATCAACAGGGACCAGGTGTGAAAACATTACCTACGCATAGCTGAAATGAAAATTAACCGTCTATTTTAGCTTGAATTACATTATGGCCTTAATTTACTTTTTGTTTGCATATTTACAGCGAGTCGGCCCTCGTAATATTTATTTCTGTTTTCTCAAGTCCAATAAAAACGATTCAGTATTTTTTTTCTTAACTTTACATTTTACGTATATGTTTATATAATAGTTTAGTAAAGTCTAAACATTTCAGTCTTATTAGCGAGCAAAAATGAGCGGATGTGTTCTACATCATTCATTTTAATGTGAAACATAAATGCAGTTTATGCCTTTCCTTGAAATTTATACAAAAATTTTTATTGATTAAGTTTTAAATACTCTAGTGAAATTCTTTCTGTTTCTCATTAAAATGGTTTTTATTTTTAAATTAACAATTAGGCAATTAAAACGACCTTAACATCTATTTGCATTTAAGTTATAATACTAGATCGTTATCCAAAATTTTTCGTTCAAAATTTTTTGATAAGTTACAGAAAAGAATCGTAATAGAATCTTAAAAGTAAACTGAAAATCCAAGAAGACACGAGTTAAGTAAACTCATTACTGTTTTCTAGTGAGTGTTGAAATAAACAAATACACCGCGTTACACACGTCAATCCATATGTCACAACCTTAGAAAAAAAATATAAAAAGAAACAAAAATGTACAAGAAAATAGACCTGAGTCAAAATTGTATAATTAACATAAAATTTTGATCCGAACAAAACTCATAACAATCCTTAAGTACATTGCCTTTTCTACCATTTTGTTTCCACTTTCTGGCAACACTAGATATTGTTAAAACGCTTTACGCTAAGCGTTAAAACAGTCCTACACATACACTTACTACTAATTCAGATCTATAGTTTGTTCTCAACAATTTAATAAATAAAATTATAGTATCTATCTGTCTTATCTTATAAATAGTGCTTACCGAATTACGTCGAAGAAAATATTCATTTAGCAGAAAGTAAAACATTAAGCTAATATTCCGGTACAAGATAACTATCTTCAAGATTATTAAGAAGCGATATATTAGGCTGTTCTATGGATTTTTCAATGCTATAAAATTTGAGATTTTAACATAATCACAAATACTTACACTAAGTCAATATTATAAATTAAATTTTGTACTGTCGTAAGTTCGTACACTTCGATATGGCGATAATAATGATATCACATTTTCAACTATTTCATATTCTACCAAAACGGTAGATATTTCACGATTGTAACACACGTAATTATGGGGATCTTATTTCTACTTCACACGTATTGCCGTGATGCTGGCCCATTTTTTCTTGAGTGTGGGAGTGTGTCGTCATTGTTTCCAGTGTTGTTATTGTGTAGAAAAGACATTTCTACACCTGCATCTCCTCCCTGAAAAGAGGACAAAAGTTGAGTAAGGGAAACAAATTTTGAGTAATCGGTTTAGAGTTCACAATTACTTAATGTCCTCTTATCCCTTATCAGGGACATAGGGTTCTGAGAAAGGACCTCCATTTCTACCGTTCTTGTGCAGCAACCTCGAGATCACAATAGAGCTCACAATACCTTATTTAAATTATTCAATAAATAGGTTATTTTTCATCATTTACATCATTTTACAAAATCTATGTCTTAGCTCTTCTTGTGTGATGTTGATGATTTGAGTTTCTTTTTTTGCATCCGAACATGTAGTTAGGTACATAATTAACGTAAAACTAATATTTAACAAATACACAAACTAAATTGCCGTTAAAATAAAATTTCGATTAATTGCAGACATAGATTAAAAATCTGCCCACTTCTACAAACATGTTTAAAACAAGTTCTTATAAATTTAATGAGAGTGACCTTTCGAATACAAATGACAAACATGACGTCGGTCTTTATCAAACAATTATTATTTCTTAAATAGAATTGTTAATTTTCGTATATTTGTGTAGCATTGAAATTGATGAAGAAATAAATGAAAAACATGTAGTCCAATATGTTTTTTATTTTATATTTCTTAATTTTCTTAATGTAATTTTTGAAGTTGTTCCAAGTTTAGTTATTTGATGTTTATTATAGTAGTCTTATACGTAGTAAAATAATGAGTTTTACCTCAGAATGCATCGGATTTGCAGTAATAGTGATGGGTACTTTAGCTGGAAGGTACCCGTTTGTTCCACCGCTTTCTGTCACATTTCCTTTTTCTTCTGAAATAAAATATAGCAGTTATTTGACATCCTTCAAAAATGAAGTTAGATTTTAATACTAAATATTGGCATTATACAGTAGACGTAACATAAGTAATCAGTAAATAATTCCCGCATATATATACAAGATGAAATCTAATAACGGAGATCAACCACGAGACATTTTGAATTTCGGATCTAAGTAAGTAAGTAATCACAGAAAAGTACATTTCGCTGCTTTAATTAACTCTCTCATTCATGTAAACATTCTCACATAAATCATTTTAAAAGAAATCTTGACGTAAAGTAATAAAGTCGATATTCGAGAACGTGGGTTACGATGCTTATGTTTCAAGTTTTGTACATGGTTGAAAACGAGTGAATCAGATTGGGTATCAAAGACGGAATTATTGGAAGTAAATAAAAAAGTTAAAAGAGGCGGTTGGGAAAGGAAAGGGATTTTATTTACACGGATGAATTGGGAAATGTTAGCTTTTGTCCTGACGAGTTCGAAGTAAAGCCAATTTCTCTGAAACCTTTAATTAATTTTTTTTTAGAATAGAATAGAATAGAAAACTCTTTATTTGTACACCATTATAGTACATTGTTACAAGAGTACATAAAATGTGAAATGTAGTTTACAAAGGGCGGCCTTATTGCCAGAAGCAATCTCTTCCAGGCAACCTTAGGGTGGATTAAAATGTACAGGAGAGACAGTGGTAGTTGTCGGTGCAATGAGTTTTTAATTTTATTATTTGCTAGTAAATATAACGAAAACCATATATATATATATATATATAAATATATATATATATATTGTCCTCCACTCGGCAATTGTTGATCAGGCCGAGATACGCTATAATTGTTGATCCACCTTTTTGGCACTATTTCTAAGATAGTATCCAGTGTATCGTCTTATACACGCAATATAAGTATTATACGCCTTGCGACGCTGTGCTTAAGTCTACGGCAACTACTCTAGCTCGTCATCGATTTACACGGCAATTGCAGCTCCAATAACGGTCAACTTTATCATACTTGATGATGCTTTGTTGATCAATATACACAACGTTTTGATCAACATATGCTGCGTAAACTAGCATTTTAAAACGCGGGCCGGAGCAGCAACCTCGGTAGAAAGGAACAGGTATGTTATATATATTGTTATAATAAAACTCCTAAAAATAATGTGCGATAGCTCATTCGATTCTTAATGAGTGTCATGACGTCTATACTCTAACTTTTAATTCAATTCCAGATTTGACAATTGCAGTGTTGCAACGTTATGACAAGTACTAAATAGTGACGTTGCGAAATTATTCGATACGGAAATGAACGATTTCCGGATCGATTTATCTGGTTTATAGTGGTATATCTAAACAACTACTACTTTAATAAAAACTAAGTATACTAGGAAATTAAACATTTCTGAACTGATAATTTAGTTATGACGATTAATTTTATTAAGGCTCTGAGAGTTTTCTTTAATAATTGAGTGTGAAATGAATAAAAAAATGTGATCATGAAGGAACATGAGAAATAAAACCAATAGATGTAGGTAATATTTTGTCGCTGTCATTTTCTGTAACATTTTATTCCCGATGTGTTTGTGATATTGTCAATTAACATATCTAGCCTACTAATTTTTTCCTCTTATTTGACAACATGGGATACGCATTTAGACCATTCCGTAATTTTTTGAATCCCTTCCTCAAATAAATTTCGCACGTCTGTTAATTTGAAAGTTTTATTATTTTCAGCTACATGCCCTTTACCTGCGCCCATATCAATTCGATAGGGTTTAGCTCGCAATGGTAAGGGGGTAAAACCGGGATCCCATGTTGTGCTGCCATTTCGTCTACAGCGTACTTATTAAAAGACTCGTTATGTGGAATCAGTTCTAAAAGCGTAGCTTTAACCATATATGGTTCGTAATGAATATTTTTATTTAAAAGCCAGTCTTGAATCGCAGGTTTTTTTCCAGCTCATTTTTGGTGCCGTTTCCAATTTTCGGGAGTTGTAAGGTGCATTATCCAGCAATATACTCTTTTATTATAAGTTTTGTGTTTAGTATAAAATACAAAAATTCTAACTTTTTATAAAATAAAACAGCGGTTACTAATTAATAGATAATTATTATGAATAATTATGTATTTATTTAAATAAAAATCAATACTTTAGTATTTAATTGGCACACCAATATTATGATTACATAAACAAAAATCGCGATTGTTCATGAATTTTTGTGTTCATCACTACACTATTATATGTGGTATCATTATTTAACAAAATGACAGTAGCTAATGTCAAATGTGGAATCGAAATAAAAGTCGTGGTATAGAAAAATGTTTTTAAGGATTTATTAGCGCATAAAAAATTGCAATTGTTATTAACAAAATAAGAAAAGGAAAACAAGGTATTCAGTTTTTCGTTAAAAACTTCTAACATTAATATTTAAGGAATTGTTGAAACTAGATCCTGAAAAACAAGGAAATTTCCAATGAACAAGTCCTAACTCTTGAAACTATATCACCAATTTTGAAAATTATTTTTATGTTCGAACCTACAAAAATGAGCATACCCGCTCATTTTTTGTAGGCACGTACTATGTTATTAGTGTATTTTCTATGATTACACCGATATTTTCATTCATCATTATTCTGGTAGTCATCATTTCATGATCATGAGCTGATGATGTAAGGTACAGCTCCTTAACGGTTAGGAGTTGGAGGATAAATCTTTGAATATCATATGTACGTATGTTACCTTTAGTCGTATTCTTTCAAATTATTTAGATAAGCTGATGATGAAAGGTGTAACTCCTCAACAGTTAGGAGATGGAGGATAATCCTTCGATTTCATATGCATCTATAGACCCTTAGTTGTGTAGTTTCAAGTTATTTAGGTGAACTGATGGTAAAAGGTTAAACTCTTCAACAGTTAGGAATTAGAAGATTATTTTAATATTACACGTACGTATAGACCCTAACTTGTATTCTTTTGGAGTATGAAGCTGGTTCTTTAAATACCATATATAGAAATGGGAATTTTGGAATTTCTACTAATAAGAGGGTGAAATAGGGTCTGAAAGTTTGTATGATAGTCCGTCATTTTTAAGTTATAATCATGAATATTTATCTTAGAGCTACTGATTAAAAATTATTAGATACGTATTTAAGCGTATTCTGCCCTAAATGGGGTGAAATAGGGGTTGAAATTTGTATGGGAGTCCGTCATTTTAAGTTATATATATCATACATATCACAGCATTTATGGGAATGAGCATTAATGGGAATTCCTCTCCTAAAGGGGTAATAAAAAGATCGAAAGTTTGTGTGAAAGTCATATTTTAAGGTATACGAATGAAAATTTATTACCTAGACCAACGAAACAGTTAAAAAAAACTTTTTCAAGTAGATAGTTTTAAGAGGGTTTACAACGGTTTACAACAAGTGCTTCCACGTTTAAAAAAAATCTCAACCAGAATGAATATTAAAATTCTGTATATATATATATATATATATATATATGTCGGAGTCACAGTGTGGATCGGTCGGTCGAAGCGGTTATTGAGAAACGGTGACGTCAGCTTTGCCGACGTCACTTGCATATTTTGTCAAGTGGCACTCATGATTTTAAAGCAATAGAAATCGCTCTTAATCAAGTCTAGTCTAGTTTAGTAATCAATCTTCATTATTACACACGTTGGTAGGTAGGGTTTATTTGCACAGCCAAAGACAATATAGAATTCCAAATAGTTTATTGAATTAATGAAGCTACAGTTAAAATCATAGATCGGCACAACATTGTCAAAGTGAATTAGGTGAGAACACCAAAATCCACTGAACGTCCGTGACGACCCATAACCTCCAGTTTCCAAAATGCGTAGGGCCTTATGAGAAGAATACTGGCAAAGAAACTCATGGCCACTCTTTTAAAGTTACATCTTAACTTATTAGTTACAAACTATCAATAGTCAATTACAACAATTAAGAAGACTATGTACTTAGCTTATTTACAGCTTGTCTCTCCTCGTACAATGCCCGTACTAAACTGATCTGTTGATTCTATTTTTCTTCAATACGAAACGGTGGGTAGTTAGTTTAAGAGCCAATAGGTTAGTAGTCCCGCAATTCGTGCGTCCGCTCTCTTTTATACCGGCTGCTCGTTTTAACTAGTGGTGACACCTACCACTGTATTCGGTGTTACCCGCACACATTTTAGTAACATTTAATTTAATATTGCTTACAGAATCGACTAAAACTAAACCAACATTATTAAATCAAGCTGTAAGTAAACTAAGACGTAATAATCACATCGTTAATAACAAATAATCAGTGCGCCTTGTTTTGCATACACCGTCCACAGATTCCACCCAAACTGCCATGTTTCTCGATGCACAGTTTGATGTTTCGAATAATCGATTGAAATAAACACGAATTCAAATTAAAACTTAAGAAAGCTACTCGTTCTCCGACACGGCCATCCTGATGCTTCACACGTCCTCGTGTGAGTCATCTGTAAACAAAGAAAAAGCAACCACAGTAGCTCAATTTATTCGGCCTGGCCCACAGGCATTCTGATAAGACTTACACGTCTACGTGTTTGTTAACTGAGGAATCATCTGGACAGTGAATCCGTCCTCTCGGCTATTCCTGACCAAATTAAAGATTCATAGAAACCAATTTCAATTATAACAAATTATTTTGCCTTCATGATTTTAAATTTGATGTTTCTATTCACGCCAGTATCACGATAAGGTTCTGACCATGCTCATTTATGTCTCTACCAGCATAATCACATAAATCTTAGTACAAACAATGATTGTTAACCCAGGTTCAGCACCTCTGTCTAAATCGCCAGTAAGACGTTTTGACTTAGTCGCTTAACCAGCAACTGCGTGTAACCACTTAACCAGCGGCTTTTTGCTCAACTCTTATCCAGAGATCGAGATCTTTTTCTTGTCACTTAACCAGCGACTAACATTCGCATAGCCAGATGCGCACCGCGCACTCTCTACAGATAAGTACTGCATGAGCTACGGCTACAAATGACCAGCGAGACCTAAGCAGGTTGTGAAACCAGGCTACCAACACTACATTCTAAATAATTGTACACAAAATAATCAAAACAGAAATAAAGCCTTCAGATTAATTTAATAAACTGTTCAAGGATCATTGTTTTATACATCATGTTCATCGGACAAATCAATAGGGACTTTACTAGTGGGTATCTGACGGTCTGTATTCACTGATTACCGCGGGTGTAGATGATCAATGGTCGGTAGAAAATATGTGTGTACAGCAAATTCGCGGTCTCCCTCTAGTTTATCGGCGACCACGTAAGGACCTTAATACTGTGGGTCTAATTTCATTTGATTGCGATCCTCATTTTATAAGAGAATGTAGGCACCAATAGAAACGACCTTATTATTTTAAGAACTTTTCGAAAATTACAACTGAAAAGCGTAAAGCAAGCAGATTTTCATTCTTTTCTTTAAATAATTATGTCGTTTGAAATACAGTAATCGTGTACCTACTACAGGAAATACTATTCAGTGCATTTCTTCAACCCGGATATCTTGACAGAATTTCTTGTTTTTCTTGTTTTATTAAAAATACAAATCCCTTACCAGGAACAAACATCCTATGTCACGGGGGACCCTACAAACGTACACAAAGTACACCCAGACTCAGGGCAACAATAAGGGCGGGCGTTACCTACCCTCAATAATAGTACTGCACTATATTGTCGTTGGCCCAGAAATCTATCTGACAGAATTTGTCTTATTAAAGAGCATTTGAAACAAAATGAAAACTTCTCAACAAATCTTTCTTGAACTAGAACTATTGGATGGAGCCGACATTCACTGGTTACTTGGTTTGTAAATTATTTGCCTTGGCATTCATATTGGAACTGCATCCATGACACCACACTTTTCAAGGTTCAAGTAATCGTCTTCTGAGCATTGGTTTCCTTCAACTGTCAGGCGAGGTAGTATCTGAAATCTCAGATTATGTGTTAGCAATATGGCCACGAGTAAAATTGTCCTAATCTTTACTGGATTACGTAACCTTTTGATTTTGCCATAGCTGTGACAGCGCTTGTATTTTTCACACACCACTTCACTTTTACATTCGGAGTAGTTCTCTCACTAGTTGGCGGTTTTCGTATAGCACAAATTAATTACGTATCGAAAAGATTTTTTTAACGTAGGGTAAACGTAAAATAAAATAATAACAATCTGCCCTGTATTCTGTTCCTGATCCGTTATGAGTAATCCATAGGGGTAGTTCATAGGGGTAACCCATAGGGTTTATCCATAGGGGTATCCATAGGTAATCTCTAAGGGTAGTCCACAGGGGTATTTCACAGGTAATCTCTAGGGGTAGTCCACAGGGGTAATCTCTAGGGGTAGTCCACAGGGGTAATTCACAGGTAATCCATAAGGGTAATCCACAGGTAATCCATAGGGTAATTCACAGGTAATCCCACTTCTGATGTCGGAGTCACAGTGTGGATCGGTCGGTCGAAGCGGTTATTGAGAAACGGTGACGTCAGCTTTGCCGACGTCACTTGCATATTTTGTCAAGTGGCACTCATGATTTTAAAGCAATAGAAATCGCTCTTAATCAAGTCTAGTCTAGTTTAGTAATCAATCTTCATTATTACACACGTTGGTAGGTAGGGTTTATTTGCACAGCCAAAGACAATATAGAATTCCAAATAGTTTATTGAATTAATGAAGCTACAGTTAAAATCATAGATCGGCACAACATTGTCAAAGTGAATTAGGTGAGAACACCAAAATCCACTGAACGTCCGTGACGACCCATAACCTCCAGTTTCCAAAATGCGTAGGGCCTTATGAGAAGAATACTGGCAAAGAAACTCATGGCCACTCTTTTAAAGTTACATCTTAACTTATTAGTTACAAACTATCAATAGTCAATTACAACAATTAAGAAGACTATGTACTTAGCTTATTTACAGCTTGTCTCTCCTCGTACAATGCCCGTACTAAACTGATCTGTTGATTCTATTTTTCTTCAATACGAAACGGTGGGTAGTTAGTTTAAGAGCCAATAGGTTAGTAGTCCCGCAATTCGTGCGTCCGCTCTCTTTTATACCGGCTGCTCGTTTTAACTAGTGGTGACACCTACCACTGTATTCGGTGTTACCCGCACACATTTTAGTAACATTTAATTTAATATTGCTTACAGAATCGACTAAAACTAAACCAACATTATTAAATCAAGCTGTAAGTAAACTAAGACGTAATAATCACATCGTTAATAACAAATAATCAGTGCGCCTTGTTTTGCATACACCGTCCACAGATTCCACCCAAACTGCCATGTTTCTCGATGCACAGTTTGATGTTTCGAATAATCGATTGAAATAAACACGAATTCAAATTAAAACTTAAGAAAGCTACTCGTTCTCCGACATATATATATGTATATTTAGGTACGTGAAGATAGCTATACTTTGGCACCAATGGGCTAAAAGAGGAATGATACAACGGCCTCGGGAAAATCGCTGTTAGCAATTCTTTTATTTCTTCTGACTACCTCGGTGGCGCCATGGTAGTGATTTTGACTGCTGTGGGTCACGGGTCACTTGAGGTCTCGGGTTCGATTCCCGGGTCGGACCAAATGTTTGTATGATCTACAAATGTTTGTTTCGGAGTTTGGGTGTTTTCTATGTATAATATGTACAGTAATGTACACTTTTAAATATAAGTCAATCTAACTGTCACAATTTACTTATTATTATTTTAATGTTTGTTCATCGAATGAGTAATATAATAAACCCGAATCCTCCCGCCCTCTCCCGCTTCTGATTCTGAGGAGAGGACTCGACGGATGGCTCTTAAATTTAAAGTTCATGTTCCGGGCTCATGAAATTGAGACCATAAATGATGGTAACTTATCACCAGATGTCCCGTCTGGTCATTTGCACTTCTATACCAGAAAAGAAAGGACTAATAATCTAACCGGCGCCGGCGTAATAAATTTACATGGTATTGTATCTTTCATTACAAGCGCTTAGTGGCTGAAAAGAAAATCCACGGTTATTTTAGTAGAGACTTACATGTGGACATGGGTTAAACAGTTAGGGGTACTGAGAGAATTTTAATGAAATGTAAAATGGGTCTACAACAGTGGTCAAGCCCTATAAAAACAGTAGTGAACATCTTTTAGTGATATTTTGCTAATAGGAAGTGTGGCAAAGGGAAAGGCTGTCAACTTTAATATTCCTATACTTAACGCCGTACAAATTAGTATACGATATAATTTGTTTTACATATAAATTGTATCTATAAACTACCCATACACTTATATTAAGACTAGTTATTGTTTCGTCCGCGGCAAATAGTAGCCTATGTGTTATTCTGATGTATAAGCTATATTACTATTAAGTTTCCTCCAAATTAGTCAGTGCGTGAAAGAGTTACAAACATCCATCCATCCATACATACATAATTACAAACTTTCACGTTTATAATATTAGTAGAATTTAATTGTATAAAAAAAATGTTTTTTTTTTAAATATTACATATTTTAGCAAAATTAAAATATTGACTACACTATTTAGTCAATATTTGAATTTTATGGTGAATGCTAAATATGTGGTGTGATTGCAAAATATTAACTGCAGCGACACGAGTTCCAGTCTTACTAGGTGCAAATACATATTTCTGAGCAAAAACCTTTTAATTTGTATGCATCATACCGGTAGGTATTTATTTCTAAGCATAAATATATTTTATGAGTGTATTTCTGTAGTCATCTGTCTTACTCCGGTCCTAACCTATGCATGTCAAACCTGGCCTCTCAAGCGTTCAAACCTGAACAAGATCAAAACTTGTCAAAGAGGAATGGAACGGAGCTACATGGGTATTAAGTTGAAAGATAGAGTAAGAAACTTGGAAATCAGGAAAAGAACCAAAGCGCGAGACGTGATCAGACAGGTTCTGATACTCAAGTGGAAATGGGCCGGCCACGTTCAAAGAGCAAGCGATGGAAGATGGTCGCAGACAGTCACAAATTGGTACCCACTAGACAAGAAAAGAAGAAAGGGTAGACCGTTTAAAAGATGGAGTGACGATATCGTGGAAACTAGTGGCCACCTTTGGTCCAGACTGGCACGAGATAGAGCCACTTGGCAATGTTTGGAGGAGGCTTATACCGCAAAAGGCGGTACTTACACCTAACAATTTAATATTATTACTAATAGATAAAGTGTAATTTTAAGTTAGATTTAAATCAAACACTGAATGTAGTAAGAAAATTTAAGCTTATAAATAAATAAATAAATAAATTTCTGTAGTCAAAGTTTGAAGTTGAAGTATAGTGTGTTAGTAAAATATTAAGAAGAAATTACTACTTCCATTTGTTTAGCTTCCTAAGCAAAAACAATTCCTCAAAGTCCTTACTGAAACCGACTGTGAATCTTCCGAATGAGGATTAATTAGTAATAAATTACGTTCTATGCTCTAACTGCGACAACGTGGAATAATGACCCTAAAGCCTAAATTGGCCTAAATAAAATAAATGACTTCTTTTGTGGGCTTTAGTATGTACATTGATCTGACAAAATGAATGGAACAGTAAGGACGCTCGTTTGGTCAAGTGACTGCGGTCATTAAAAGATCGTTGCTCGAGTCAAATGAAACTAAATTTAAATAAATAAAAGTGTCCATCAAACGTTCATTTCGTAGAATTACACTCTAAATTTAAAAGTGATGTAATATTTAGAGATATGTATACTTATAGATGTATTTATTTATTATATGCAGGTAGTTAACACACAACAACTACAAAGGAAAATCGAATTTAATTTCTGACACACAATGGTATCTTTTGAAAATCTATTGCGTGAGAATGTGTAGGATGTGAAGGAGAGATTGGAATGACTTTGCCCGTGGGCAAAGTTGGCTCATAAAGAGAACAGACGAGAGACATCTGCATATCAGGAATGAATTATTTTAGATGAAAGTTAAATTACCAGAAATAGATATTAATGTTATGTGTGGCGATGTAAATATTAACTTATTAAATAAAACCGATGAACACGTTAGTTCTTACCAAACCTTACTGTCTGAGTATGGGTTTATACAATGCATCAAGGATGTCACACGTAAAGAAATTCTAATGGGGGAAATAGTGCAGTCTTGCTTGGATCATATCTATGTAAGATCAAGTGGCGTAGCTATAACCTCTGCGGTAATTGAACATAAAATATCTGATCACTACCTAACAGCAGTTGCGGTGCAGTGGAGACGCGCCCGGTCGACAACATTCCGAGAAATGAGCGCACGTACGTCGTCACTCTTGTTGCGGCCGGTCGAGGTAAACGATAATAAAATTTTAGATAATAACAAGGCTCGAGAAAAAATATTAGGCATCAATTTTGACGATTTACTTTTACTGGAATGTCCTATTGAATTGTACAACGCATTAAGTCAGAAATTTGTTTCAATTTATAATGATTGTTATAAAACTAGAAAAGTAGTACATGGCAATAGAAATAAGATATGGTTCAACAATAACCTCAAGATAATGTTAAAAGAAAGAGATAGGTTGTTTGAAGTATGGAGTAAGGAGCCAAAGAATATGTTGAAACGTCTCAACTATACCAAGTATAGAAATAAGTGCCAAAAAGCTATTAATAAAAGTAGAAATAAGTATGAGAAAGGAAGTATATTAGAATGTAAAAATAATATCAAAAAACTATGGGAAAAAATAAACAATATGTTGGGTAATTCTAAACAAGCAGTAGATGATGTTATTCTCTCTAACATGGAAGGCCAACAAAGTATTAAAAATATATGTGACCAATTTGCAAATAATTTTTCAAAAGAAGTAAAAAATATAAAACACATTTGTGATGAAACATTTTTTAAAAGAGAATCCTATGTCAAAACACCGGAAGTGTGCATGAGATGGCAGCCGGTTTCTTGTATTGAGATTAAAAATATAATAAAAAATATGGATAAAAACAAATCACCAGGCTTCGACCTCATCCGCATGTCTGATTTAATACTGATATCCGACAAAGTGAGTCCTATAATAGCTAAGTTGGTTAACCTGTCTGTAATACACGGCAAATTTCCCGATCAATTAAAAGAATCAATAGTTCGCCCAATCCATAAAAAGGGTAATCGTAGCATTGTTTCTAATTACAGGCCAATAGCGATATTGTCAAGTGTCGATAAAATTATGGAGAAATGTATAGTCACTCAACTAAATAAGTATCTGTTAAAAAATGACATTCTACACTGTAGTCAACACGGTTTTATCAAAGGGCGCAGTACAAATACGTTAATGTCAAAATTCACTGATGAAATTAATAACTACTTGGAAAATAAGAAATTGGTAATTTTAATATTCTTTGATAACAAAAAAGCATTTGACACATTGGAAACTAATACACTTCTTCACGCAATAGAGGAGTGCGGTGTGGGGAAACCATTGAATAAATGGTTCAGTGATTACCTCACGGCCCGTTCCTACCGCGTGAAAGTGAAAGACACATACAGTGACAAGATAGACGTAAACTGCGGAGTACCTCAGGGATCCGGGTGCGGCCCTGTCAGCTACCTGATGCATGTTAACAGCCAATGTAATGTGCTGCAACACTGCACAGCGTACATGTACGCTGACGACCTGTGTATACTGCGAGCCGGCACTGATGTCGCCGATATTTATAGATCAGTACAACAAGACGTGGATTCGATCGTAAAATGGTCTCACGATAATGGTATTGTACTGAACTCCGACAAAACTAAATTACTCGTATTACGTTCACCATACTCACAGCTTCCCACGCAACCGACACCGCTTTACGCACATGAATTTTCATGCTTCCACAAGAATATGATAAACTGTAAATGTAAACCAATTGAAAGAGTTTACTGTGTAAACTACCTTGGCATGAAAATTGACGACAAATTCTCATGGCTCCATCACATAGAATTTATCTGTGATAAACTTAGAATACTATTAAATAAATTCTATCATTTAAGTTACAAAGTTCCTATTAGCACATTAAGATGTATATACATGTCACTAGTGGATTCAATAATTGGTTATGCTCTTGACTGCTATGGTCTCACATTTAAAACATATATTGATAAACTAGAAGCAATTCAAATTAGATTCATAAAATTACTCGTTAACAAAAAAGTCAAAGAAAAAAACAAAAACGATTACACTAAATTGTATAAGATATGTAAAATCCTACCAGTAACATTAAAACACAAATACCAACTTTTAGTGAATAATCACGGCAGTCAAGAGCATGACTTGAGGAGGATTACTGGTGAACACTGTACTCGCTCGGTGACCGACGGCAGGTATATCGTTCCAAGAGCGCACAATTACTATGGTGACAGAACTTTAAAAAAACGAGTGCCTTATAATCTCAACAGTCTGCCGAAGGACATCAGGGATGAACCAAATAAAAATGTTTTTAAAAGGAAACTAAAAAAACATTTGTTGGACAATATTTAATTAGTATACGTTGTAAAGAGGTGTTTTGTTGTAGCTATAAATTGTTAACCTTCTATATAGTTAAATATTAATATTATATAATTTGATAATTGTACGGAGACTCGATCCCCCAGTTAAACCATCAACCAGGTTTTGGGGGACAATTATGTAACTCTGTATTGTTTTTTGTTGTTAATAAATAAATAAAATAATAAAAATAAGTAATGCGGAGTAATCACTTATTATGGTGAAGACATTTTAGTGCCTGATAACAGTCTGACAGACAATCGGTTCGAGATAATTCTAAATCTAAGTAAAACATAGAATTTTATAGAAATACCTGCTATATTTGAATAAGCGTTTTAATAATAAACAAGGAAATAAATATAGGTCGTTAGTAACAAAAGCTTTTCAGGCTAATGTACGAAAATATTTTCAGTGTATAAACACAAGGAAAGTGAAATATAAAACTTATTCTTTCAGAAGCATAAACTTACTAATATCCATAAAAAACTGCTCCTTTATACAGACTAAGAACTTTTACTTTAAAAGACGCATCATAAAATAAGTATCTTATCTAAGGGCTCCCTCACATAACTGCGAATTCGCAAAGCATCGCAAATATCTGCTAGAACTTCCGATCTGTTTCGCATCGTGGGATGCCGCATCGCATCGCACCACAGTTATGTGTGGGAGCCCTAAACCGGGGAAATCTAGTAGCGAGTTTCGCCTCAAACACGTGTTAATTAAGAGGGAACTATTATTAGGACCGCTATCTGTGTTGAATATGAAGTTACAAATTGTACAGTCTCATGTTCCAGTGTTAAATTAATATTATAAATTGCGTATGCTTAGCTACTGTTGTGTTCATATCTCTTGTGTAGTTCTACGATTGAGGTACAAACATATGAACGTTCAATTAACACTGTCGGGCGTATCAAAGTAATTGGAGTACTATTTTAGAGTTGAATTGCAGATTGTCTGTAATATGTGTGTATTGTAGTGATATGAGTATGTCTATCAACAGTCTGGCTAATATAGTATACAGGCTCTACAATTCTACATAGTTTGGGATTGTACGGTGTGTGTGAAATGTGATGAAGTTATTTTATTATTATTAATTTACCACATGCCATCCATTTTCAGTCGTACACACACAATTTCATACAAATCATTTTATTATTAATTCAAATAATTTCGTTTGCATGCTGAATATTTAAGACAAATGACAAAAAGTGACTATGATGGAGCGGCATAGTCATTATTAAATAAATCTGAGACCCAATTCCATCTAGAGTTTGTGCTATGATAACTAGATTGACTGATACAATTCTCATATACATATTTTTTTGTAAATACATATTATATATAGAAACCACCCAAGTACGAAACAAAAACTTGCAGATCATACAAAGATTTGGTCTGACTCGGAGTCGAAGCCGAAATCTCGAGCACAGCGGTCACATACGCTACCACTGCGCAACTGAGGCAGACAATTGAGATTTTAAGGCTGAGCTCCGTAAAATAAAGATTAAAAATAATAATTCAGTTATTTAATTATCTCAATCCACAAATCACAGTAACAGTCTAGTAACATAAAAACTTCATTCATAACATCATCTTAAATTGGGTACCACGGATTTAATTTTTAGGTAACACCTATTTTCCCACGTAAACCACCACCCCTTCCTCGGGCCCATTTGATGGGGGTAACTTAGGGCTGGAATAAGAAAAGTCGTCTTAACTTACTATGAGCGGTTGGTCTTCTAGCCCTTCGACAAAGGAACAGCGCTGTGGCCAGTACAACGAGCAGAGCTGCTGCACCTATCGCCCCTCCAGCCGTGACCAAAGCACCTCCACCTGATGGTTTAGTGCTGGAAGTTTCTTCCGTAGGTGCTGGACTCGTGCTGGTCATCGTACCAGCTGCTGGACGAAGAGTTTTCGCTGACTGTTGACAAATAAACTTATATTCAATAATAAATAGAATAAATAAATCAATACATATAATAAAATCATAACTGGTCGCTGTCTGTGCAAGGAAGGTATATATGAAAAACTATTATAGGGGGTTTTATAAATGCGATAGAATCCAAAACAATGATTACACAATGATACAGTGGATTACACTAATGGGTTGCTATTTGTTCTACTTAACATTTAGTGTTTTGTTTTATTTCAAACGGTTCTGAAATAAAAAAAGTTAAATTAGTTTGAATAACTAACCCATACGAGGGCTGAGCCACAGGCAAAAGCTATTAGTAAATAAATATTTCATTTATTTTCTCACCACAATAAAATAGGTATTTATGAATATAATGCCTAGTAAGTAACACGATTTCTAAAGACTATTCTATGGAAGACTGGTGCCTTAGCTAGGTATAATACCTGAGCGGGACCGGCGGTGGAGGTTTACAACTCTCCCGGTCCGCCAGCCCGCAAACGGACCAGGTACCAGAACGATCTCCGTCCTCCATAAGCGCAAGCCTGGGGGTGACAGATGGCCTCATCTGTCTAGCAGAAGCAGGTCCGGGTGACGACTCAAGCACGTTTTTCTTTAGTGACAAGTAAGGAAACATGAGGATTCCTTTGAGGGTGCGCCTGGTTCCCCGACTTCTAGTAGCCGAGACGGCAAGCGGTTTTAGTTGGTTCGAGTCCAACATTGCCACCATTCGGTGGTACCTATGAGGATTCCCGTACAAAAGAAAAGTACAATACCTGTTTTATAGGTAATTGCGTCACCGCTCCGTATTTTAGTAAAATGCACTAATGTAAGGGAGTTCAGTTAAGTTGTACACGAGTATAATAGAAATACGTGTGAACTTTTCCATAAGAATTAGAAATATATAAAAAACTCTTATGATGACCTGTTTGTAAAAGGACCAGATATTCAATAGGGAAGATGCTAGTATAATATTTGTCTAGTATAGAAACATTAAAGAAAGGCCAGTGCAACGTTTTTATTTTCTTTAATGTTGATTTTCTAGAATAATTACGAATTAAAAGTACCCGAATCAGCGTCTACTGACGTAACTTCTGTTATGACAACAATTTTAGGTTATAATCGTAAACGTTAACATTTTTTATTGCGAAAACCAATTACGTTTTTCTAATTAAAATGGAAGTTGTTTTTATAAAAGCAGACTTCAGAAATCTACCGAAAGTTAGTGTTAACATGGTAATTAGCTTTTTTGTTGAAAATGCAGAGTTTTCAAGTGTAGAAATGAAAGGGACTAAGTTATTTCGGTATGTATAAATTACACTGGGGCTTAGTATTTTATTCAGCACACTCTACACATAATTTCAGGTCAACAAGGCAATCTTATGGCAACAATGCTATCGATTTTGTCCAGATTAAACGAGAGGGAGAATTGTACAATTAAAAGTAGGTAGAGTTACTCCAGAGCATAAAGTACGCAAAGAAGGTTATCGTGTGACAATCATCATAAATGAAATTAAAGGCTTAGTTCAGTCCTACCAGTGCGAAGATTGTGCTGATTATGCAACTTCTGAAGGTTACGAATTAAGGTTTTTATTCTATACAAAAAAATAAATTGGAGTGTCTGTTTGTAATATTAAAAGCCCCTTTTTACTAAATGCATATGTATGTATACACGGTACATATACCAAAAATGTAGTTAATTTTTTTTTATCTGTCTGTCTGTAACAAAATTTTGTAATCTCTGGAACGACTGGACGGATTTTGACGGGACTTTCACTGGCAGGTAGCTGATGATCCAGAGTGTAACTTAGGCTACTTTTTTTAGACTAACTTTGACCTGCCGCGTTACTTGCGGTACAACAATAACCGCGGGTAACACCGAGGTTCAGCTAGTTACAACTAAAATCTATATCCAGGTGGGTCGTAACATGCTGCTACCCTATTGCTATGGTTGCACAGAAGATCGGAGGAGCTTTCGACATTTTGACACACATTCCTTATTGTAATTTCCTTATTTCCAATAAGGAAATTCGATTGATTTATTCCAATACATGGTCACATGTTATTGGAAAAAATCAATCGAAATTGTTAGCCGTTTTAGCCGTCAGTTTAAAACCGCAATTTTTGACAAATCATTTTAGTATTTTATTTTTTTATTATTACTCGTGGTCTATTCTACATAAACGTCTTTTATATGAGAGCAAACATAAGAATATTGCATTATTATTAAATGAATAGAAAACTACATCATGGCTGTTGTAATTGTAAGAATTTTTTCTACTATTTCGCAGATTTTGATTTATATAGATTAGTCAATATTTGTATAAATAAATAATAAATAAATCTTTATTTGAAACTAAAAGAAAAGAAACAGTAACATTGTGTGCGAGAATGTCTGCATTAGTTAAAAACTGTGTCGCAGCCATTAACGCCTCCTCCGGACCGAGGCCGTCAGAGATACATCAAAATACAAAAAGAAGCAATACAAATTAAATGAAATTAAACTAAAATTGCCTACAACAGATGATTTGGATACAAATTTTACCAAATTAGTACGTGTATGATATATACCTTAATAGCACTGAAATCAGATGCCGCCTGGGCAGTGTAGGCCTGCAGCTTGATATCGTAGCCGGTGTCGGGCGTTAAGTGGTTGATCAGCAAGCGCCGAGCTCCGCCCGCCACAGTCACCTTCTCATAGGGACCAGCGAAGTCTACTGCTCGGTAGTATACGTAAAAACCTTCGGCTTCTACTCCACCGCCGCTTGACCACTATTAACATAAACAAATAAACAACTCCAAGAACTGGACAGAATTGAGATGGAGATACGGGAAGCACCAGCTTTTAAACAAAAAAGAATAATCAAAATAAATTCACCCAGTCGAAAGTTCTATGGTTACAAACATAAAAAAATACAGTGGAATTGAAAACCTCTATTACTTACCTACTTTTTTGATGTCGGTTAAAACCGAACGAAATGTGTAACATCTGACTTTTTACTTACCAATCACAGACGAGACTGAAAAAGCGCGATATCATTGGTCAAATCAAATAGCGCAAACTCATTGGCCAAATCCTGTTGTTACACACTTCCGTTTCTTTCTATGAAATCACTATCACAGAATGAGAGAGGAGATATACCACTATACACATACATAAATTTATTACCACCTTTACTAACAAATAAACAATAGATAAGACTATATACTCACATTCCAGTCCAGTTGTATAGTTGTAGCCGACATGGGTACGGCGCCTGTGAGGATAGGAGCTCGCGGTGCTTTGAAACCACCACGTTGTAAGTGAAACCGACTGGAACTCTTGCCTGATTTATTATCCTGGTTCGAATATACAGCTGCTATTCGAAATCTGTAGGGAGGAAATAGATTATGTCTTAGATATAAGTCTTTAGATTGGTAGGTATAAAACCTTTTTGCAATTTACAAATACGACATAAAAAAAATAAAAAAACTATGACGTTGTCAAGATATATACCTAAAAAACCTAATTCCAATTTCTAATCTGAATACAATTTCGGTATATAAAACACATAGATTAAAGACTTATTTAATCTAAATTTTCATTAACGATTTCGAAAAACCATAAACTTATTTATAATTAATAATTCCAATTAAAAGTTCTGATTTCTCATAATAACTAATCAATTATTCACACAATAAAGGCCTTTCCTAATATTACAAGTACTACAAAAAGTAAAGCCTGAACTGTGTATCTCGTGCCGGCTTAATTTTATATTCTGGACTGAAACATTATTAATAGTATTACAATAGATAGTATAGTATAGGTGGGTAACAAGAGTAGCTAGGTAATACATAAAATAAATACAAAGCTGGTATTATATCTTTATGAGAAGCTTATTAAAATTTACCTCAGGTTTAAAGAGTGTTTACTTAAAACAAGCAAGTGTTCTTGTTTTCCTACTAGAGCACAAATTCATTAACTAAAAACTTTTTACTGCTTATTTTTAATATCTATCGTAAACATATTGTATTATATATTATATTACTATTATCAGTAATGCTATAGATATTTACTAGTTTGTTTTTCAGGGTTAGAATCTAATACAAAATACTCACTTGTAATATTTGTCGGGAATGAGGCCGTCTATTTGGTACGAGTGAATGTACGGTGGGATGTCTTGGTTAGCAGTATTCCATTGCTGGTTGCTTGAATTGCTGACCTCTTTGTATTGTACCTTTAAAATAATACGTTTAGAATAAGTCAATATATAAAACTAAGTTTAATGATTGTATATTAATTTGAATCTGTAAGGGAATAGATAATTTCATTGTTTCTATACTATGTGCTTAAATCGTTAATACCTTAATTTATTAATCTGATAATACATAGTTCGTGTGAGGACGGATTTAAGAACGCACAGTGTATCTTAAGGCCCGACTACGGAAGCAAACTACACAAGGAAACAGCACTGCAAACAGAAGAACCAACGCGTCTAGCCAGTGTAGTATGGTATATAGTGATAAGCCAAAACTTGCTTTCTAAATAATTGGTTGTCTGTAAAGTCGGTTTACAGACGATAGTTTAACGTGACAACGTCATAAAAAACATTGATGAAATGATGAGAGATCGCAAGCGCCGCATCTACCTCTCATTCAACGACGTTTATTGATCGTAACGGGACAATTAGCGTAACTGGACCATGACCATAACGGGACAATGAGCGCAATTGGACAATGAGTCATCCTTTTTGTGTATGCAGCCGGCGTTCATCAATTTATTAGACGTTGTCACGTCAAAAGAGTCCTATGTCCAATAGTGGACTATTAAAGGTTGATGATGATAAACAGTTTGTCAAACCAGTACACGATTGAAGCAAACATATATTTGTACTTTCGAAATGTGTACATTGTATTTTCAAAAGTCTGATGATGATGATGATACTCTTCAGTATGATTCTCACAAATACCTACCTATCTGTATAAACCCCCTAGGGTTTATACAGATATGTAGGTTATTATGTATGCTATTCCGCATTATGGTACCTATACCATAATGCGGAGTGCATTCGCAACCTTGATGGTTCCTAATGCATTCTGTATCATGGTAACGATTGCACGTACTGCCGTAATGCATTGCAATATACGTTACAGCTTATGCATTTATGTACTCAACTCAGAGTAAACTGTCACCGAGAGTAGAGATGTTGTTCATAATTTCTAAAATTTAGATACAAAATACTTTTAATTTTTCTCTACTTCTAATTTTACTTGAGATTGACGGAGTGAATAATTCTGCAGTCTGCCGCGTATCAGTATGTAATAATTTTAGACAAGACAAACAAAAATGGTAAGGCTAATGGAGGTCGGAGTGGATGATGATAATGAATTGGAGAAGCCACTTGGACAGGGACTACAACGAGCTTAAATTCAAATTTGATGCAAATTAAAAATATCCATCGAAACCATAGGTTCATTTCAACTTAAAAGAACTTTTTAGTTTAACTTGGTAATAACACTATCGTTTTTTGAAAAAAAAAAATAATAGAAAAATATATACCTACATATTTATTTAGAAAATACTTTATATAATTTTAATATTAACGATAGGCCAAATGAAAATAATCTAAAACTCATAGGACTGGACAAGTACGAGTTTGACTCACAAACAAATATGTGAAAGATTTGCCAACAAAATCGTGAAATTTAAAAATAGAATAAGATACTATATTCGAACAAAGTTTATTCCAGTGAGAATTCCTAGTCCCTGGATCGATAACAAAAACTTGGAGTAACTTTGTTCCGCATTACATCCATAACGAACAAGTAACTCAAGAGTATGCACATTTCATACCAACCTCGGCTTTTCTTTGAAGACTTTCATTAAAGAAACCAGTTAAACGTATTCTTGTTATAATAATACTATCGGATAGATAATTTTTGTGTTTTAAATTTTTCTATTGAAACTAAACATTATTTATACCTCATTCTAAAGTCCAGTTACAGATTTATCAAGCTATTTATTTTTAAGACACAGTAATATTGACTAGCGCGTGTACTTTGCTGAGCAAGCCGACATACGTACATATTTTGTCTTTGTAAACTGAGCAAAAGTTCAGTAATAGCATGTTATTGGCTTTTTTATGTGGAAACCCCTCGTGCCGTTACCCCGCCGGAATTTACGGTGGGGCGGTATGTCGGAATCGAACCGTCTAAAACCACACGGTGTGCCACTCTGCGCCTGAGACGGGAGGGATCCGGGAACTGCTGTTATTAACACATCTAGACCCCCGCACCGTCTGCTGGTAAACTCAGGTTGTTAGGTCAGGTTTGTTGTATGAATAAAAGCATTATAAATTATTCACCATATTTTAAATAGGTTGGTTTTACTGTAAAAGTATACCATTTTTATAGATATAAGTTTAAAGACAAAGACGAAATTTATATTCGAAATTATAATATATATCCAAAAAGCCAAACAAAACTTCGATACTTCTATATAGTTTGCAAAGTAAATACACGCACATTAATATAAATGTAAACATTTATTGTGTCAATCAACATGTCAAGCTTTAACAAAATAACAAGTGTTTTTGTTTGTTTGTCTTTCCCCGATTATTAGAAGTTATCGCAATGAGATTTCCCAGTAAACAGCCTGTTTAAGATCGGAAGTTCTTTGCAAGAATTGCCTTTGAAATAAGTTCTTGGCAGATTATATCTGGTAATAATATTTGTTGTGTATAAATAATTATTGTAAGAACTTTGATTACCTAATAGATTTTTCCTTAGAAAAGGGTATGCGTCTGGAAAAAAATATTTTCGTATTCTGTGTGTATTAAAGAAAAATCTCTATGGTTTTAATGTTTGTTGCTGGCTGGCTTTATTTTCAATAAATATTAAATTAAGGTAAAAAGACTTTCCCGCCAATTTTTTACTATTTTTCTGTTCACCAAAATGAGTGAATCCTAAATTCGATACATTCTATTTTCTAAGAAAAAGTTACAGTTCACTTTCAATAAGAGTAGTGCAAGTTGGTTCCAGCTTTTTTAGTCCAGGAATTTTAAATTGATTCAGCTTCGAGGTACTGCAAACATAATTTATTTTACTTGAAGATTATAGACAATATTTTATTTTGAGATTATATCTGAATTCTTGGGAAAAATCGCCTATCTGCCTCATAAACAACAGCCAGGTTAACTGATTAACATAGACAGACAACCAAACAAAGGGGCAGACGGACGCCAAAGTAATGGTTCAAATGGTTTCTTTTCGTTATTTAATGGAAAAAGAAAACCCTAAAAAGAATAGAAAGTCATATCTAATATATTTAATTCAATACAGTAGGTATACCTTTTTTAAATTTATTGTTCAAAACATTACGTCAATAGACATTCACAGATTCTAACGCTTAAACTAGGTAGGTTTATAGACAAGAGAGAGAGAGTTCGAGTAATTAAAACTATTTCGTGTTGAAATATATTCAATTATTAGTCAGATTTCATTAGATTAGTCAGGTTTCATTAGATTAGATCACATTAGATTAGTCAGGTTTCATTAGATTAGATTTTATTAGACTAGTCAGGTTGAAATAGTTCAAATTATTATCTTAAACACTTACCTTGAAAAATCTGATGGAAAGCCCCTGGTTATCGTGAGTCCAAGACACCATAACACTTTCGTCGCTTAATCTGGTGACGTTTGGACGTGATGGAGGTATCAAAACAGCTGGTTTGAAAACAAACAAAGAAAATTGAAATTAAATTATTCTCTATTAAGTATTTTTCTTTCTTTTATCCAAATCACTAAAACTAAGTATTAACGGGAGCACAGGAAGGTACTTTTTATTCAAATTTTGATAAAGCAATGTTATATGTGTTAGGGATTGAAAATAGAACCAAAGGACTGGTACTAGACAGTCCGTTGCTGGATATAAGCCTCTCTCATTACTCGGCACTATGATCAGTCGGTTGTGATGGCCTCGTAACCCGGAGTTTCCTATGTACCATAACTGGGAATAGCGTGGTGGTCGAGTGGGAGCCGTGGCCTTAGACGCGTCTGCATTTTAAGGTTTTTGCCCATAATCGCGAAACTAGGCAGTAGGCAGGCAGGTTGGGTTTGTTTTTTTTTTATAATGGGCTTGTCAAAGTGACTCTACTCTGTTTGATGGATGATGGAAAGCATAAGTAGAATCAAAGAGTGATGGTCGCCATACTTATTGCGAATGAAGACGATGCAACAATGCAGCATGGTGATGCTTCTGGATCATTGGGCCTTCGGTCTTGCACTCACCAACACGACAGCACAAATGCATTCATTTTAGGTTGGTCTTCTGTGAAAAAGCAGTACCGGCCCGTTCCAGTTGAAATAAGCGTGGCTCTACTGTCTATGAAACTTCCCCGTAGGTATACTAAAGTTTTGATTATAACGGATTCTTCGCTACAGAGCGATTCTGTTAGCGCGTTATGTTCGCGCATCTCCATCATACAAACATTGATAAAGCGCCACTATAGTATCTTAATGTTTGCCCTTTTTTCTACCAAAAACCTGTTGATTAATGCTAGTTTTTACTTACCTTTATGTTTCCTAGGGTTTTTCTTGCTGTGCTTTTTTTGAGGTTGTATCGGGTATCTGTTCTTAGGAACTTCAGGCGTATAATCCTTTATGAAAAACAATATAAAAATTATTTACTATATTCTGCGGTATGTAAAATTCTGTTGTTGCGTCACTAAACTATTATTTCTCTAAAATAATCTTCTATTTTCTTAATTAAATGAAACAATTTCTTAAATGTTATTTTTGTATGAGTTGTATTTAGATATTTTTTAGTGTGACATATCAGTTTTTAATCAATTTTTGACATGTAGAACGACATTCGAAAAGAAAAACTAATATTTTGTGATTTTAATTTATTTTATAGAGTTTTCGAACAACAGAATTGGCACCATTGTTGAGAGATTTATTCTTACTGACTTTTTACTTTCTTCAGTGACAAGTTACTTTTTGGTAAAATAAAAATGAAATAAGTTACTAAGTCAAAGAAGTAAATACCCAATAACCATACTAAGGTTGCATGGAGAAAATCGCCATGAGCGATAAGACCGCCAATTCTTTACACTACAATTTTAACTCATCTTTTGCTATGTATTATCTTGAGTATACAATAATATTATCTAATATATAAAATTCTCGTGACACAGTTTTCGTTGCCATACTCCTCCGAAACGGCTTGACCGATTTTGATGAAATTTTTTGTGCTTATCCGATATCTATGAGAATCGGCCAACATCTATTTTTCACCACCCTAAATGGTAAGGGTGACCCATCTTTAAATTTATTTTATGGCTAAACGTCGTTTGCCGGGGTCAGCTAGTTTATATATAAATATATATAAATTAAAATAAATAATACATACCTGGTCAGATATCTGTAAAGGAACCACGGAAAGCATTCCCGCTCCATACGCGCAACCCAACACATTGCACGCGAAGCACTGCACGATGCCCGCGTGACGCTTCTGGACGTGTTCGATGTACAGCTCCGTGTCTGTAGGATAAAAGGCTTACTTACATTCTAGATTTAAACTCACTTGTAATTATTCCACTACTTTAGCTAGACTATAATTGACTACACGGTTGGTCTAGTGTTCAATTCCGACACACCGCTCCGCCGTAAACCCCGGCGGGGTGCCGGACCGAGAGGGTGTCCACAGGTTTAAAAAAAAAAAAAAAAAACTCTGTTTTAAGTGGTCGCCATGCCGCTCTCTACTGCATCAAGTGTTGTGGGTTTGAATCCAACATGGTACAACACTTTGTGTGATCCACGAATTGTTGTTTTGAGTCTGAATGTTCATTGTGCCCGTTTTATTTGTGTCTTTAAAGTCCCCCGCGACACAGGATATAATCCTAATAGGGCAGTTGTATAAAAAAAAACAATTTAATCCTGACCATTTTTTCCGAAGAATCATTTAAGATAATTCAAAAGTTATTACTTATAGTAACCTTTTCCAGAATGTGTTTTAATAAGTTCCATCAAGTGCTGTCAATCGAGAGTATAAATTACAAATGTTTACTTATTTACTTCATAAGTAGACGATATTCCAACACAAATATTGACTCAAATATGTCATCATTATCATCATTGTGGAGAAACGGGTTACATATCTTTCCAACACAAAAGGAGGATTCTCCGATCAGGCTAGGTGATCATTCCTGGCGGGCCACGGCTAAACTGTTGATGTTAGGATGTCGTATATATGCTAATCGGCTCAAGAATTTCCCTAGCGCGATTCGGGATCGGTGGTTGCTCTGTGTGGTAACGTTACACCGCAGTTCGGCGTACCTTATATGTGGAAGTCGCCACAACTTACTAGTCTACTTTAAGACAGGCCTCTCCTTAGAGAGCCAGTATTGACTTGCCATACCTCACTAGCCAGACGCTTGTTTAAAGTTATTGCAGTTCTGTTGCTCTTACGACACCCACGGCATGAATAAGGGTGGTGACTCTGTATTCTTAATCTGACACAACACGTAATTAATATTAGAATATAGTCTTGTATATGGATGTCTATGTATGTATTGTAGTATATATTTATGTTTTCCAATGTATTGGTATCTTTTTTTTTAATTAATTGTAGTAACTATGAAAACCACTATAGCTATCATTTCTAGTAAGTGCACCTACCTCACCTTATCTCTGCATCGCTCAATCGGTCGACTGGCAGAGAATGCCTTTGGCATTAAGTCCGCCGATGCATGTATTTGTGCATAAAGTAATAAAATAAATAAAAAATAAATAATTCACACACTAATATGGATTCCTATACAAATCATATAATATGTAGGCATATAAGTACAGATAGAAACAAAACAACTTCTTGAATGTACTAAATATTTTCAAAAGCATTACCCTCCTTCTGACGCAGTCGGGTAAAAACTCACTGTTAAACTTGATGTCGTGTTCCGCCTTCAGAACATCAGCGTTAAGCACCCAGTACACATTCGGTGCTGGTTCTCCATATGAGCTTCCACATGATACGTGAGCTTGCATTCCTTCGTTAGGAGTGGCCACCGAGACGTTGCCTTCCCAGCGAGGTGGCTGCAGAGCTATAACCTTCCATGAACGACGAATGCCGTTAGCTGAACAGGAGTAGATGCCCTAGAAAAAATGTAAGTATTTATACAAGTCGTGTGTATAATACAAGGTAGTCTTGAAAAAGTAGTACCTAATTCTTGAGGAAGGTGTGTCTTGTTTTGTTTAATAAATAAACTCGCCCTGCAGTGTTACCCGCGGTACAATACAAATACAGGTGACGGCGCGGGGCAAAGCTAGTCTAAAAAAGTAGCCTACGTTACTACTCAGATCATCAGCTGTCTGCCAGCGAAAGTATGTGTTTATTCGGCTATTAAAAAGCGGTTATTTTAATATTACTCGTAAAATACAGACCCTCCAATTATTATTTATTTCTATAGATGAAAGTAATGAAAACAGTGCCGTATTAATAGTTTTAAGTTTTAACTTAAAATTTAATATTATGAAGAACCGTTTGATAACTGAGCGTGGAACCTTCTTTTATTTTATTTCTTTATGACATTTAGTAAAAGCACTGACGAAATATGACTCAGTGGTAAAAGTAAAAAGCACAATCAAAAATATTAAATCGATATGATAAATAATCGTAGTATTCAAAAGAAGAACTAACCTCATTAGCTGGTGTGAAAGGTGATATGGTGAGTACGTTTGAATTGTTATGTTCTTTAAGGATTCCTTCGCCTTCTAGACTCCACGTGACCTTCGGAGGAGGGGTGCTTACTGCCCCGCACCACAATCGCAGAGCCTCGTTAGGCTTAATGGGCATTGTAAGGACTCCTTCACTGTCCTCAACACCTACGTAGTCCTCTGTTTCTAAAAATCTGCAACATATAAAACCCTTGTATTTTAAAAAAGGTAGAAACGTTTAATTTAATTTTAGCGTGCTCCCACACAGCAGTTATATAACGTTATAAAACATTGTGTAACATGATAAACATTTTGTAACAATTGTTACTACATATTACAGGATGTTGTATAACATCAGTAACATTTTATAACTTTTGTTACAATTTATTATAAAATGTTATCCAACATTCTCTAACATTTTATAACTGCTGTGTGGGAAGCTCGATGCTCCCACACAGCAGTTATATAACGTTATAAAACATTGTGAACACAATAACATTTTATAACATTTGTTACAATATGTTAAATAATGTTGTATAATGTCAGTAACATTTTATAACTTTTGTTACAATTGGTTATAAAATGTTATCCAACATTCTCTAACATTTTATAACAGCTGTGTGACCAAATTACTCTAATTTTTAGTCTCGACTTTTGGATACGTCTAAATATACATAAACTTATGAGAATAAAAACACACTGTGTAGCTAATAATATTAATGTTGCTCATGATATTAGCAAGTTTTAGAAGTATTAATATATATTTAGTAAATAACTGCATCAATTAAAAAACAATTCGGCTACTCTAAACTGCTTCCTAGCCAAGTTGACAATCTACAAATGTAAACTTTTTAAAAAACTAACAAAAGAATAGAAATGACATCATATCAACGCTAAGTCACGTGGTCAAAACAAAATACATTTTAGCTAATAATACAAGAAAATAGAAGCTATTGTAGAAAAAGATTCGACGCAAAACACTTGAATATTGGCTAAAGGTGCTGCTCCAAAAATATCAGTCGATTGAATTAGAGGTGACAATTTGTATGTAAATCCAACTAACCGTACTTCTCGACTCCTTTCGTGCTGTACCTTCAAGTGTATCTTTTGCGCTACATCGAGAACATCTCCACTTAGCTCGTTCGTAGCTCTACAGCTGTACAACCCGCTGTCTTCGACAGTTGCGTTGTGTATTACTAATACACCGTGAGGAGTTTCTAACTGTCTTCTGTTACCCTGTGAATAGAGAAAACTATAGCATTTAGTTATATATAACATGTTTTTTCTTTTCCTTACTTTCTTGCAAAGCGTGAAAGTGATTAGAGATAGAGTGAGAACAATACGGAGGTACTAGCTGCCCCGGCAAACGTCGTTTTGCCATAATTTTTTTTTAAGGATGGGTGACCCTTACCATTTAGGGGGATGAAAAATAGATGTTGTTCGATTCTCAGACCTACTCAATATGCTCACAAAATTTCATGAGAATCGGTCAAGCCGTTTCGGAGGAGTTTGGCAACTAAAACTGTGACACGAGAATTTTAAATATTAGATTTAACATGTAAAAGAATGCTAGGGAAACGCATGTTTTTGAACTTGATTAAAAGGGTGCCCGTTTCTAGACTTAACAGGCAAAAGTAAGATGGTTAGGTTTTTATTTGGAGGACGTTTTTATTTTAGAAGTGTATTATTAAATATTCTATACCTAAGAGTGTTTCAAGATAGTCAATTTAGTGTGCATATTTCGTAAGATATTTAATATTAATACTTGATTTTCATTTACGGCTATAATTGAATACCTTAATTCATGTTACTTGACATATAGGTATTCCAAAATATTTATTCCGTCGAATAATTATAATAATATATCATTACAACATATCACAAACTCAAAGTTTGGAACAATGTATAATTTACATAAAGGTAAATACCGGCGCGAAAATAACAGAGAATATTAAGTCTACTTGATACAAAAAGCCATATAATTATACTCGCCTTCCAAGTACTTATATTGTCCGAAAAATGTTTTCATACATATGACATTTAGGTCACATTAGAACACATGTAGCTATCATTAAGAACAGTATAGCACAACACAATCACAATGGGTATTGAAAGAATAAAGGATTCTAGACTTTTTACAAAATTCAAAGTGTTAAGTTCTTTAATTTTCTTCCTTATTGCCTCCCTCACCTTAAAAATACTTAGATTGCCATAGGGACACTATGAGGCTTATATATGTCAGCTCGATAAAAGTGATACCACGAAGTCACAGAAAACCGATGTCAAACAATTTTCTCGTTACTTTTCATTGAATGATTGTGGTTATTAGAAGCCAAAAACCCCCCTGAAACGTCAGGCTTAGGAGAGGAGACACTCTAAAAGCGGGCCTCATTGTCGTGTTTTGTGTCAATTGTGTGTTAACATATCCAGTCCTTTATCGTCAAATGAGGCGTCTGCTAGAAGTTTTTGATATCTAATGTCATAGTGAACACTAAAGTCCTTTTTAGTTTCCTCAAAATATGTTAATAGTATACAGAGGGTAAACATTATTATAAATATTAGCGTATCAGATAAATGATCAAAGCGACCACAAATTTAGCGAAACACGCTTCACGTTTAGGATAAAAGCCAAATTTAAATTAAGTTTAGCAACTATTCACAATCTACGCAGGAAAATCTGTATCAAATATCTTTTGAAATACATTACGTTTTAGTGTTAGGCCCTTTAGAACTTCATGTTAGATACGAGGTATTTCTTGTTATTTTGTAAGGAACGTGGAAAGGCAAATAATCAAGAAATGTCATTCCCACATAAATATAAAATATGTGGGTAGGCAGTAAATTACAATGCTAAATATTTAAAGGCCACGAAGAGGGCATTGACCATCAAATTTTTCTTTTGCTCACAATTAGACTGAACGTTACGAATAAATTTGACAACAGATTAAGAAGACATCTTCATTAAAGTTAAACAATAGAGTATTTATTTTTTCTCTTTTCAAATTGATTTATGCTCATATAGGATGATTTCTTTCAAATAATAACTTAAGTATCTTACATACGACCGTCTGATCCTACACAAGGTAGAACCTGACATATACTAAGCAGATTGGAGTTAAAGCACTGGAGTTTCAGCACTCATAACACAAGTTGAGTCTTAGTTTGAGTGCTAGTGGTCATAACTAACAGAAATGTTACAATTTATCATGAATCGTGCTACAGAATCAAAAAAAAAAAATTCCTTTTTCGAATCTGGCAACAATTGAAACAGAATTCTAACATTTGTCATAAAAAATGTCTGATTATTTTATATTGTTGTTATTGTGTTGTGTTAATATCTACATAATTATTATTAAACAATTTATGTATAAGTGATTTGGTGTAAATTGTAATGCTTGAGTTTTATTAAATAAATAAATAAATAAATAAAAATAAATAAACATACTTATATAAATGAGAACTAACCATTTACACAAATCACACATATACATAGAATAAATAGTATTGCTCGCCACATAAACATAAATATCGAATCCATGACCTCTAGATTAGCAAGTCGAGATCAGTAACCACTAATCCAACTGGTTAGATTTTGAAGAGCAATTTCGCTTTCATCGATTTTAAAGATTGTAGTTAGTGTTATAAAACTCACCTTAGGAATTTCCTTAAACCAAGAAAGCACAGCAGGTGGGTCTGAAACAGGCTGCTTGCAATGTATCACTATAGTGTTGTGTAATGGTGCTATAATCACTCTCTCATCCGCCATGATCTTGCCAGGAGAGCTGACCAACCTTGCCACGGTTAATCTCGCCGGCACCGAAGTCAGACTCACTGCTCCATACCAGACCACACACTGGAGAAAAGAACAATGTCTTAAGTAATGTATTTAATGTCTTAGAAGTAAATATAATCCGGTAACAAATAAATCTATAGTTGAACTAATAAAATTTATAAGTTCAATTCAAAAACTTCCAGATTTTTTTTTTAATAATAATATTTAATAATAAGACCTACGAAGCAGTTATTTTCAGCAGACACAGAAATTAAACAAGAAATAAAGATGAATGACTACTATTTCATAGTGAAACCGGTCACAATTTTTTCACTTGATCAGTTCGATTGCCGACACATAATCTATACTAATATATAAAGCTGAAGAGTTTGTTTGTTTGTTTGTTTGTTTGAACACGCTAATCTCAGGAACCGCTGGTCCGATTTGAAAAATTCTTTCACTGTTAGATAGCCCATTTATCGAGGAAGGCTATAGGCTATATATCATTACGCTAAGACCAATAGGAGCGGAGCACCAATGAAAAATGTTTCAAAAACGGGGAAAATTATCACGCTACGGGCAATAAGAGACGTAAACGAAGTTGCGTGGGTCAGCTAGTGAAATATAATCAATCTTTAAAAATGAGTCTAACCGGTAGATCGATTTATCGCCCCCGAAACCTGTATATTTTCAGAATTTTCAGTATTATATGTATAGAACAAGTAAAATGTTAACAAAAATAAAACCGACTTCAAGGTTTGACTCGAATTCTCTTGGATGCCATCATCAGATCTTAGTGGCCTTATCATGGTAGCATCGTTGGGATATCTCCTTTGCATTAAAAAAAGAATCATCAAAATCGTTTCATAAACGACGAAGTTATCCGCGATCACACATAAAAAAAAAAGTTATATATACGGTCGAATTGAGAAACCTCCTGCTTTTTTTTAAGTCGGTTAAAAAGGAAGAATATTATTATTAATTACCATCTTTGTAACACTCGCTCGCTACACGTAAATAAATTCTAGTCTCATCAGTTCAAGTAGTAGAATTCTCATTCCTATGTTATATGATATAATCAGAAACAGAACCAGTTGGAAAATATCAATACTATCAGATTGAAACCGAAACGTGACAAGACTGAAGATTTATCATCTAGCTCTGACATACAAGAATCTATGTACATGTTACAGTCAGAACTCACAACCGGTCAAAAATGCTTTTAACCGACGAAACCGGTCAAAACAACTATTAACCGTAAAGTCATACTGTTATTACCTCATCTATTTCATGTAATGACGGAAGAATACGTATTTTCAAAAACTCTATTCATCCCAGGGGTGTCGTAGGATCCACGTTAAATATCAAAGTACACATGACAACAGCGACGAGAAAAGAAACTTAATACCAATCAGTGGGAGAGCCACGCTTCGACATGAATGGCCGGCTCGACCGGAGTGACACCACGGCCTCACAGAAAACCGGTGTGAAATAGCGCTTGCGCTGTGTTTCACCGAGTGCATGAGGATACCGGAGGCCCAAACCCCAACTCTTCCCCCCTTCCCATTACCCGAAGCCGGCAACGCACTTGTGACGCCTCTGGTATTGTCCATGGGCAACGGAAATGGCTTACCATCAAGCCTGACGAATATATACTATGTGTCATTGCCATCAGGAGATACATCTGCTACGTTGTCTGCCTATACCCTAAAAAAGAAATCCAAGGCCAGCGTAGTACAGTAGCTCGAAACCTCTAGTGGACTACTAAAGACAGTTGATTATGATGATGAATCTTATCTAATCCAATGATGGTATCTAAAGCATCAGTAAAAAGAAACGCCTTTGAACAGTTTAGAATTTAACTGTAATATATACCAACAGTTTGCATGAATGAAATAAAATCTGTTATTGTGCAATTACTTTACAGGAACACTTTTGCAAGTTTAACGTTTTTTGAGCAGATGAGTTCGGCCTTTCCTGACTGGACTAGTCCTAAGATTTAAGAAGAAAGGATGAAACAAACTCAAGGATCATCGTCTCTTTCAAACTACAGACAATCTCCTTAAAATGCAAAGGACATTATATCAGTAAATCAAACAAATGAAAATTAAATTATAATTTGAGTCACAACTATCATAATATGATAAAAAAACAACATCAGCTATAATATATACACAGTGCAGGTACGTTTGTATCAAATTGTAAATTATCATCGCATCAAAATAAGAAATAAATTTAAACATTGAAAGTAAACAGCATGTGCACAATGGACAGCAGAAAATATGAATATCCACAATACTGGTGAGATTTATTAATCTTTTGTCCACCTCTGGTTATATTGTGATATTTATCCATTCCCAAAAATGCGATAACAAACATAACGTGTAGAAAAGGTGTTAGCGTATTTCAAAGGCGTACAGAAGATTTGTATTTTTCCATTGCTTTATTAATAGACTGAGATATTTATAACGTACAATGTCTCCTCACAATACACATCTATCAACAATCTTCTTTAACACTCTCGCAATTTAACAGAATCAAAGAATTTAGGTAGTGCAGTGTTAACTAATAATGATAAGCCTTTCGCTAATCTACAAAGACAGTGTGAAAGATCACATTTATATTTACGTGGTGAAAAATATCAGTCCATAACAACTATGAATTATTACATTTGTATTTGAACATGATCATATTACGGTTAGTGAAAAATTAAAGTCTTTTAGTCTGTCTTGGTTCTTATTTCCTTGAAATCATACTTCCTAGAAAATAAGAAAATCAAGACACTTTATAAGATCATTCGTTTTCAAGGTATCCTTTTCGCTACCCTTGTACTCAAGCCATCTAAGTTATAAACCAATAAAAAAAACTCCATTTGTTATAGTAGATCAATTCCCTGTTATCACAAGTTAAGTTCACCCATTTCTATTCCGTAAGAAAGGATAATTTATTATCTGTTGACCAACTATAGACATATTTATCCTCATAGACTACAACAATAAATTATCAATCCATTGTCAATATTACTACTTAATATGGCGGATGTTGTTGGCCATCCGTTCGTATACTCTTAGTCCAGTTATACGAGCCCCGCGGGACAATAAAGTGTCAATTCGTAACGGGTATCAAACGGGGACCATTGTTAATCTGACTAGATTTATCGACTGTTGAGTCCAAAATTTAATTGAACTTTGATTTCTCTGGGCAAACATTCAATTTTATTAACACAATTCGTCAAAGCTAAAGGAATTGCGTTGTCTACAATGACGAAAGAAAATTTGAGAAGGTTTAAATGAATAAATCTATCTTTATTCATTCATGGCCTTCATAATCATCATCAGCCTATCGCAGTCCACTGCTGGACATAGGCCTCCTTAATCGCACGCCACTTACTTCGATCCTCGGCTTCTCGCATCCAGATCCTGCCAGTCGTCATGCCCAAATCATCACTCCACCTGGCCTGTGGACGTCCTACTCTACTACGTGGTAATCGGTTCTACGGCAAATATGGCTAGCCCACTGCCACTTCAGCTTGCTAATCCTGTGGGCTATGTCGATGACTCTGGTTCTCTGCCGGATCATCTCGTTTCTGATACGGTCGCTCAGAGAAACGCTGAGCATAGCCCTTTCCATAGCACGCTGAGCGACTCTGAACTTGTGAACCAGCCGGTAGGACACAGTCATTGAAGACTTTCGTCTTTAGGGGGATCGACGAAGAGAAGACCCGACGAAGCTTCCCAAATAAATTTGTTATTTTAAAATCATCTCACTAAGCCGCCATAGTGTGGGACGCCATACTGCATTGTCTGCTTTCGCAGTGAGTATGGTGGCCCTCACTGTTGGATTTTGCTTACCATCAGGCTGAGCAGAGTCACTTTGGCAGGCAGGTTATAAAAAAAAAACTCGAGAGGTGTCAAGGGACACCCGGATGGAACGAAGTTCACTGTCAGGATTCATTATTTTTATTATTTTTTATTTTTTATTATGTACAAAAAACCTGTGTGTGTACTCAACAAAAAATATAATCGTCGCGACACCACACTGTTCAATGCGAAATAAAAATGAAAATGTCTGGCTTGCTTTCTGTAAGAGAGAGAGAGAGACAGAGAAACATGCGCACGCCGCACGGCTTACATTCGCTTACTGTAGCAAAAAGTGTCGTGACAACTTTTCGTAAGATTTTTTTCCGTCTAGCCCCCTTTCACAACGCGCGATAAGGAACTTCATTCCAAAAATAGTTTATTAGTAAGTGATCAATTTGAAACTGATGCAAATAAGTGATCACCCTTGTTAACGAAAAGGCCAACCATGACTTTAAATAATGTAATTATTATATATTATTAAATAGGTATTCTTCGATAATATAGGTATGTATATGTATGGACATTCATTATAACTACAAGACTTGATCCTAATAATTATTTTATTTTATCAATAAATTAAATCCCGTTTTAATATTGGTATGAAATTAAGCACTCTAGGAACATCCATCAAGTTTAGATAGTTATTAGAATTACTCTCTTCACTAATTATAAATCTACAAACCTCGTACAAAGTGACTTCCATATTCGTCGTAACATCGACTTCAAGCTTTGTGCTCCGCCCCGGTACCACAGCGACTATTCTTCTTCCATCTTCCTCATTCTCTATGTCAATCCATTGTTCTTCCTCTCTGTCCGGCTTCCACCGCCACACAAATCTCTCACCTGGCACGTTTACTTCGCACTCAAATGTGACTTTATCTCCAAAGGGAGCTATCACCGATTCAGGATACTTGGTGAATCTCATTTCGAGTTCTGTAAAAATATATAAAGACTATTTCAACGGTGTTACCAATAAAAAATAAAGCATCTGTATATTAATACATGAAACGAATTTTTTTTATCCGTTTTTACGAAAATTATGGAAAAAACGGAGGAGTATGAAATTTGCCACAGTTGTTTTTATATTAAGAATAAGTGCAGAAATCTAAAAATATAATAAACAAATAAATAAAATTGTAGTGTTTGTTTGTAATATTAAAATTACCGCTTTTCACTAAATGCATATGTATATAGGTATACACGATACATATACCAACCGATAAATTTTGACGGGACTTTCACTGGCAGATAGCTGATAAGGAGTAAATTAGGCTACTTTTTTTGGACAAGATTTGCCCCGTGGTGTTACCCGCGGTTGTAAAGGTACAACAATAATCGCGGGTAGCACCGCGGGACTCAGCTAGTAAATAAATTAATATGGTAGAATTGACCGTTGGGCGACCACTAGTAAATGATAAAGATATTAAGTTCATGTGTCAACTACTATTTGAAAACTCACTAAACCGAAAATCACTAAAAACAAGTTCGATCCTATCAAACGTATATCCATAAATTTACTAAAATTAGATATGCCCTACTAAAAATAGACGGTACCTATCGACAGTCACACAAAAACAGCATTGATGCACAGAAAATTTATTTACAAAAATATGGCAATAGAAAATAATTTTATAGAAATTTTAGTTTAAAAAGTTTACTGAAACAATAAAAAAATAGCACAATGTAGTAAAATATTAATTGAAAGCCCTTTCTAAGAACTTACAGCTTCCAAATTTAGTATTTAATCTCTCAAGCTCTCTCAAGAAATAAAATACCAAACTTGGAAATTTCTTATTTAACCTCTTAAAAGATTTTAAGTGAAGAAATACTTGACAATAAAATTATTGGTACTTGAGAAAGTTGATGATAAGGTCGTTTTATCCGCCCACATGTGTGTGGTGTGTTACATAGTCTTAATATTCGACATCAAAGAAGTCCTTACGTTTGAACAAAACATAATAATTACTTGATAATAAATGTTTACACGGTTTATAAACTTCCGGACAATTTATAAAACAGTAATAAATGTGATTTCGGTTTTAATTTTTTAATAGTCGCATTTTCTCATGGATTATTAACCCAAGAGCAAAACCCTAAGAAGCTTACGTTAGATGGCAACATTACATTAGACCAAGGATCTGATGCAAGAAGCCGTTTCCTCGACACAGTTCATATAGTGAGTAGGTTTCTGTCTTCAGAGTCCTAAGTACTGTTGCCTTGGTCGCCATTGTTGTTGGTCTCCAGTTTTTCTTTTCATTTTTAAATATATATAGTTAATACATATTTTCTAAAACTTACATATTTAAAATTGTAAAGAAAGGGAATAAGCATTAATATAAATACATGCATCTCACAGATTGCCATCTAATACAAAAATAGACAGAGCCTGTGTTATGCTAACCAGACTGCAGTTAAATCAAGTAACTCACGTTTAAGAAAAAAACCCAAAGGTTCATTAAAAATTTCAATAAAAATATTTGTTAGCCATTAAAGAGACTAATAATCACGTAATCAGTGATACAACAGAGATCAAAGCGAATACAATTATATATTTTTTATTTGCATACCAAAAGTCTGGCCATAACAATAAAAAAGAAATCTTGGCGTCCTTGAAACCTTGTTACCCACACATTTCGATCTCGAATGACGCATCCGACTTCCAAGAAAAAGCTCATAAAAATACTGCGCTCATGCCGGTTACGACCTTCCTCCACGCGCCAATGAGTTGATATTGGAATGCAACTCTTAATTGAGATGTTACATTTTATTTCTCTTTGTAGTCGGACACCAATTTATGTGATTTCAGTCCCGTCAGTCATTGACCGTAACTTCATGGAGAATTTAAAAAATTTCATCTCGTTGCCGAGTGAATAACAATATATAGGGATGAAGAATATTTATTAATTTAATATTCTACGCTCGTTTTTTGGGGGTATTTTTTTTAATGAAACTTATTAGTTGTACTTGTTGCACACTATGTAAACACACTAGATTACATAGGTGTGATTCTAATATTAAATACCAGGTACCAAAATTGTAACGCATATTCAGTTCTTTGAATTTTTGAACCTCATCAGTAATCAGTCAGTCAATCATTCTGTTTGTGTTTTAAAATTAATAGGTTTACACTACATGCATTTGGAAGTATTTACGGTATGTACTTGCATTTTTTTATATTTTTGTTGGTCAGGTTGTTCGGCTAATCTCGGGAAAAGGGTGGATCCATTTTGACGGGCCTTTCACTGGCAGATAGCTGATTATATATAGAGTAACTTAAGCTACTCTTTTTAGACCAGCCTTGCCCCGCGAGATTTGATAAATTCTCTCACAGCAAATAGAAATAGGCGTTCCTTTAAGACTTATCGTAAAGTACAACAATAAGCGCAGGTACAACATATAAATGCGCAAAATAAATAGACTATAATAAGAACATTTTGATTATTTTATAAATAAAACTGCTATTATACAAGGATTTACCAAAAGCTCTACGTCAATAAGCCGTTCTATTGACTACATAGCATATCCAACCTAAGCAAACAGAAAGTGAAATTATTATAAGGTTAAAATTCTTGTTTGGTTATTCAGGACTTGTTATCATCTAAGATTATTATCCGGCTCCGAGGTTTATAAATATCTTTGAAAGGGCCACCTAGATGTTACAGAAAGATGCCATCCTATTCGAGCGTTGATTTTTAATACTAAAGATGAGTTTAATTTTAAACTAACTTATATGTACCAATAGGTTTAAATTAAAGGTTAGTACCTATGTGATCTGTTGAGAAGATTATTTTGGTGTTGTATTCAATTGGCTAATCTGTTGAGAATATTATTTTGGTGTTTGTTCAATTCCCTAATCTGTTGAGAAGATTATTTTGGTGTCGTAGTCATACAAAAATAGTGTATTTTATGTAATTACTAGATGACCCACGCAACCTCGTCTACTTATCCTATTGCCCATGGCGTGAACAAACTTTTCACGCCACGATCGAAATCCAATTTAACTATAAAAATTGGATGTCTGTAAATTTGGTTTACGGAGAATAGTTTAACGTGACACCGGCATAACAAAACATTGATGAAATGATGAGAGATAAATGCGGCTGTATACAACGACGTACAAAGAGCGTAACGGGACAATTAGCGTAACAGGACATTGAGTCATCCTTTTTCGTGCATGCAGCCGGCGTTCATTATTTTATTAGACGATGTCAAAAAATGTTAAAGTGAACAAACCAAGACAGGTGACATAGTAATGCTGTCCAGATTATTTTAGAACCTAAAGGGGAACAATTCTTCCATATATTCTTTTTAAAAATTAAACAAAATGTCTCAAAAGGAATAATTTTCCATTTTTTTTTTTGGAAAATTTTTCAATGCAACTCTGCTTCTTTACTTTAATTTAAAAAAGAAATAATATTTTTATCTATCTTTTTCTGAACTATCATGGCCATCCAAACATTTCTATAACACTTTAAATATGATTGTCAAGGTTTTAAAGTGATGTAATTTAAAAGTTCTGGACTTCCTTTTTTGTTTGACACAATTGCCTTAATTGTCCAAAGTTATTCAATTTGAGTTAAAAGTTGTTGTCATTTAGTGCACTGGTTTGGAACGATGCCCGCTCTTTCTCCATGAAAACGTAAGACAACTTAGGAACTCATAAATTTAACAAAGTTTTGTTATTTGAAACTTTTCTCTGGTTAGGTAGTAGTTTATTTTTTTCAATTTTCAAGTGGATTCTTGATATATCTGTGAAGGCTGTGGGCATTCTATATTCAAGTATTGTAGTTCGCGGTTGAAATCGGGTTCCATTTCCGGGTCGGATCGGATAACTCTATTTAGAAGTAAAAACCGCATCAAAATCCGTGCAGTAGCTTTTGAGTTTATCGCGAACAGACAGACAGACGCGGCGGACAACTTTGTTTTATAATATGTAGTGAACCTTTGAAACTTTATACTTGGTCGTTGTTAAATTGAAATATAGTACACTATGCTAAATACCCTAAGATTGAAACTTTGTTTGTTTTGACTGAAACCACTGCTGGATCTCTATGTTTGATGATGATGCTCTCTCCAACAGTTGAATGCCGTGGGTCCAAATAGGCTTTAGAATACTCTAGTAGAAAAAAAAACTATTTTTACTTAAATAAAAGTTTCTATGAAGTCATCATGCATGTATGGGTACCATGCCAAATTTATAATTCTTATAGGTGTGAGTAAAAAAAAAACAAATAAAAAACTTATAATTATAATCTATACTAACTATACTAATATATAAAGCTGAAGAGTTTGTTTGTTTGAACGCGCTAATCTCAGGAACACCAGGTTCGATTTTAAAAAATATTTCAGTGTTAGATATCCCATTTATTGAGGAAGGCTATAATAATTTATAGGATATATATCATCACGCTAAGACCTACGGAGCACCAATGAAGAATGTTACAAAAACGGGGGCAAATTATCACGCTACGGGCAATAGGAGACGCAAACGAGGTTGCGTGTGTCGGCTAGTAATATATAAAGGTGAAGAGTTTGTTTGTTTAAACGCGCTAATCTCAAGAACCGCTGGTCCGATTTGAAAAATTCTTTCAGTGTTGGATAGTACATTTATCGAGGAAGGCTATATAGGCTATATATCATTATACTAAGATCAATAGGAGCGGAGCACCAATAACATTTCGAAAACGGGGGAAAATTATCACGCTACGGCAATAGGAGACGCAAACATGGTTGCGTGGGTCGGCTAGTTATATATAAACAAGTGCCTCGGTGGCGCAGTGGTAGCGTACGCGTTGGTTTGGGTTTTTCATGTATAATGTATGTATTTACAAAAAATTGTTTATATGTATTTGTATCAGTTGTCTAGTACCCATAACACAAGCTCTACTTGGGACTAGATGGCGTTGTGTGTTAGATGTCCGAAATCTTTTTTTTCTTCTCTATAATCTTTACTTTATAAGTAAGTTAGTTAACGTAGATTTTGTGATTTAAAACGAGTTACAAATTTAACTAAACTGCTATACACAATTTGTATTAGTCGTTAATGTCGTAATAAATTATGTAAAATGTAACTCTAATTCTACAGTTAGTGGTATGTAGATACGCATCAGGCAATTCAAACATCGTCATAAAACGCACTGACGTTCCATCTGCATTCCGAAGCTGGAACCGGTCTGATGCCATGGGCTTGATGTTCGACGCGCTCGAAGATTGCCAATCATTGGTTGGTATGGCAACAGCTGCCTTTACAGAGAAAAGACCATAAACTTCATGAAACTATAGGATAGGAACGTAGAATTTGAAAGAAATATCTACAACGAATAATAAAATAACGTTTACTTTATTTTGCTGTGAAAGACTTAGAGAAAATATATAGGAGAAGACAGCGATTTAATGAAATAATTGGAATTCTGAAAATGGCGCAAAACTGAAATATGTTTCGAACACTTCGTGTTTATCGCTTTTATTCAATACCTAGAAAAGCTTAAACGGCCTGAACAAAAGAAAGAACATTGCAAAGGAGAGAGTCCTTTCATTTTCTGCTCCAGCTTCTGTGACATATCTTTAGTGTCTGTGCTCGAATCATGATAGAAATATTTTTACAGATAATCTTCCCCCTTATAATCTTATCTTAATTCCGATAATAATGGCTACAAGTCCCACATAGTCAAGAGATGCAAGTTAATATACAGTGTCTGCAAAACATGTGTGAAATTCGAACATCACACTTTCAGTAGTGTTGTTTGTATTTATGCCTATTAAGTATCACAAACAAAAAAACTTATTATAAGAACTACTAGATTTTCAATTTAGAAACATTTATTCAAACCGAAACTTATTATTTACTGACTTTTACCTAGGTATGTCTTACCTCAAAAATCAAAGGTTCTCTATTGTAAATTTCATCATAATTTAAGCGTAAAAGACAAAAAGTTACTATCAAATTTATAATATTAAAATATGGATTACATATACATATCTAGTAATAACTCAAAGAAAGCTCAAACAAATTCACAAAAAAATCTCATTACTATACGACCATGCCTAACAAGTCACTAACACTCGCTGACAGCTGCTGCTGTGTACTTAATTTGTTTTCGGTGATTTTCGTTCGAAAATATTACAATACGTTAAAATAATTTATGGTAAAACGTCTGATCGTGACTGAAGTTTATTTTCATCACTTTTTCATTTTCTCATTTTGAGTGCGCGATGTAAGAGTAGTAGGCAAGGTACTATAACGAATCCTTGATGTGGTGACGGATTAAGAATTCATAAAGTCACCATCTCTATTAATGGGGGCCCAATGATGCAGAAGCATCACTAGCCCGCCATGGTGTGGGTCACGATGCTGAACTGTTGCATTGTCTGCATTCGCAGTATGGTGACTACTACTCTTGGATTCTGCTCATGCTTTCCATCAGGCAGAGTAGAGTCATTTTGGCAGGGCTAATACATAAAAAAAAAATCTCAGATGTTGAAAGAGCCGACTAAGGAGCAAACTACGTAAGACAACAACACTGTGAAGAAAAGGAAATGTGGAAACCAACCCTATACAAACCCGTCTCATCAGCGTGGTTCGAGTGGACTAACTTAAGGCTGTTGATAATAACGATCATTGATGAACGCCTAAAACATAAAAAATCGATGATGATTGTGTATGCTTTCAAGAACCGCAGTGTGTACAGAAAATAAACGTCAACAAATTTAGGTGATTTCATGCACGTGCGAAATTCCAAACACAGGTGACGTAATGGAAGTTGGTAACTGCACGTCTCTAATACTATTCCCAGCTTTTGCTGGACAAATTGAATCCACGAATCCATCAATAATTAATTTTTAAATATACAAAGGACGGTGTGCGAATTGCTTTTTTAAGTGTGGTAAATGGTCATCACAATCGAACCGCCTAAAAAGACACCGTGTGCCATACTGGAAGTATTGTCAAGTATGTGTGTGTGTTCATTTTACTTAAGCTCTCTAGAAAACTTGCGAAATTTGATGTCAACCTTACGTTCTTAAAATTATTTCCATATTCCATTTATTATTATTTCATTAGCTTTATCAGGAATGTTAAAACCTTCAGAGATCTATGTCTTTTTATGTATTTTAAAATTAATTCAATAATATTGTTACGAAGAAAGATTATTCGCTAATAACGATCGAGAAAGTTGATTTTTTAGGCACGGTATAACAAACCTTATACAGATTTACATAGCGTCGAATATCGATTGTTTGAACGAGTTCGCCGGCGGGCATGTCTTTGGTACGGGGAACGCCCTCGTATGTTCGAGACGTTTCTCGAAAGCGCTAGTAATAGCAAAAAAATGGACATAAATACGAATTCTCGCGGTCCACGGTTCACTCAGTTCAGTTCAGTTCGAGCTGCAGTGCAATAAATATGAAAACCTAGCGACTTTGGCGATCATTAAGGATTGCTATTCGGAGTGATATTGTGATTCTAGGAGTATTGTTAATTAAGTCTTTTTTACACGTCAGAAGGTTTCCAAACCCATCGAACCCTAACATTTAACAATATAATGAAACCGTAAAATCCTATCCCTTATATTAACTCTCTCATTTCTAGAACCGATATGAAAATAAATTTAACTTTATAAAGTGCTTACGTTAAAACAGTGTATGAATTACATGACTCTAGACGAGTATATAATACTTTGACTGCAGAAAAGACAAGTGACAACCGCGAGGCGTATTTTTATTTGCAGACAAAAGACCACATAAACCCAAGGGTGTCTCTCCAACGTAACTTTTACTTTCTCATAGTATGTATTGTTTTCAATTAACAAAATATAATAATGTTAAAAAATATATACGTAAGTAATCGCAGTAATTCTTTTTTATTTTTCAGTATTGGAAGTGTTTTTAGATTTAACATTTGTAGACATTATCGTTTATTAAAGCTTTTATTCGCATAATGTTAGACTCTGGACGGTTTCAACGTTGAGTTAACAAATAAGACACAAAAAACACGCGGTAACCAGCTTACAGCTTATTGGTGTTTTAAGTTGACAGATATACTTTGAATGATTTTAACTGCTTCAAAGTACAAACTAGCTTTCTTGTCTTGGATCCATAGGCAGGAGAGCTAGTTTGTAAATAATTTATCTATATTTATGTCTAGTCTATTAATATCCAATTCATCTATAGTCTATATTTACAGCTAGGTTCCTGTATCAACAAGCAACAGCATTTAAACAATAACTGCTGAGCACTAACTCAGGCAGGAGTAGTCAACTATTAACCTATCCATTATCGTTTATAAGATAAAAGACAAACAAAGAAAAGATAAAATTACAAATCCGACCAAGCGGAGGTAACTAATGACTTCACACAAATACTTGGACAATATAAAGACGAGCGAGCGTAAAATTTGTTTTGTACACACCCACACAGGCACACTCCAAACTTTTTTGGGTTCATTTCGAGCGGATGGAATTAGTTGAAAGACTCACAATTTAGGGTCCCTTTTGTGTACGTAGAAAAAGTTATATATATTTTAAGTAGCGGTGCAGTGTTCGATTGTAAAATACGCTTTTAACAAACTATATGCTTTTAATGTTTTTACTTATTCTTATTCCATAAAAATAAGAATAAGTAAACTCTCACACCACTCGCAACACCAGAGGCGTCCCAAGTGCGTTGCCGGCCTTTGGGGCATGGGGAGAGAAATGTGTTTATTGGGTTATGCGCCTCCTGTATCCTCACACACTCGGTAAAACATAGCGCTATTTCACACCGGTTTTCTGTGAGGCCGTGGTATCAATCCGGTCAAGCCGGCCCATTCATGCCGAAGCGTGGCTCTCACACACATTCTTAATTCATCATTGTTTGCATCGATACAAAGTGTCCAAATATTTATGGCAGTAGGTGTTTTATTTTTATTACACAATTAATCGAGTATGAAAACTTTTAATAATATGTTATATTACTTGCAATAGTATATGTTTAACCCAGTAGACACCTAAAACACCGCAAATAATTACCTTACTCATACCATACACAGAAAAGAGTATTTAAACATCCCAACGCAAATGTAAGAAAATCTATACTAATATCATAAACGCGAAAGTTTGTAAGTATGGATGGATGGATGTTTGTTACTCTTTTACGCAAAAAGTACTTAACGGATTTGGATGTAACTTTACATTAATATAGCTTATTCTTCAGAATAACCCAAAGGCTACTATTTGCCGTGATAACCGACATATATGCGGGCGGAGCCGCGGGTACAGAAATAGTTCTCTATGTGTTAATGTAGATCTCGAATCATTTATCCATGGAAACATTACCATGTTTTTTCAAATTCGTCATCATTGAAGGTTCCGTCTGCTGCATATAGGATTTTTGAAATGACATTTCCTTTCCTTTTGTTATCTAGTGTTTTAATGAGATTAAAATGGTTTCAACTTTCTATTAGTTCTAATTTTCTTGATTACTGTATAAACTCATCCTGTTTTAATAGTTCAAAATATAAACGACAAAAAACAAGTTTTTACAACTATTTGTGTGGTTTTGAGTTCAAAGTCTAGTGGTTAGTTTGAGATTAAATAGCAAACAAAACAGTTCAAGCGGCGGGTACGCATTTTCATCATATTTCATTCAATTTGAATTCTGACTTAGAATTAACTTAGTCCAACAAAGCGATAAATCATAATATACACACATTTTACTCATTCAAACAATAATTTATTCTATAAATAGGTTTGTTTATTTTATACTTCTCTTTCAAATACCACAGACAATAATCTGTATAAAGTTTCAATCGGATATACGTTGAGACACGATACACTAACACATCAAAAACATTATAGGATACACAAAAGCATTGTTTTTTTAAATATTATGTAGTAGTAGCAACCATTTTAATACTATTTAATGTTAATAACTCGGTACTATCTTCTATTTATAATATAATTCTTTCGTGTTATGCAAATCACGTTAATTTATAGCACAATAACGTAAAATGAATGGTGGATATTGCTCGCAATGTTTTTTTCTTTTTAACCGACTTCAAAAAAAGGAGGTGGTTTATCAATTCGACTATATACATATTTTTTTTTTTTTATGTGTGTTCGCGGATAACTTCGTCGTTTATGAACCGATTTTGATGATTATTTTTTTAATGGAAAAGAGATGTCCTAACGGTCGTACCATGATTAATATCTGATGATGGCATCCAAGAGAAATCGAGTCGAACCTTGAAGACGGTTATATTTTTCTTAAAATTGTACTTGTTATAATGTTTAAGCCTTCACTAGTTTCGCAGTTATGATACACAGGAAAAAAGCGGCCAAGTGCGAGTCGGACTTCAGGGAAACCCTTCGTGGGCAGCAGCAAGTAACATAAGTTGATTGAATGAAAGGTAAATTGCAGTTTACGATTTATGAAGTATGTATGGGCTATCTAACACTGAAAGAATTTTTCGAATCGGACCAGCGGTTCCTGAGATTAACGCGTTCAAACAAACAAACAAACTCTTCAGCTTTAAAATATTAATGTATTACAAAAAACTACTTACTAGATCTCGTTGAAATCAATTTTTGGTGGAAGTTTGCATGGTAATGCACATCATATATTTTATTTAAGTTTTATCATTCTCTTATTTTAGAAGTTACAGGGGGGAGGGGGACACATTTTACTACTTTGGAAGTGTCTGTCGCGATAGTAGAAACCTCAATATCATTTTTGAAGACCTATCCTTAGATACCCACCCGATATCCATAAATTCAGCAAACCCACACAAATGGGTTTGATGAAAAAAATATTTTTGAGTTTCAGTTCTATGGGGACCAGCAAAACTTATTGTTTTGTTTCTATTTTTGTGTGAAAATCTTAATGCGGTTCACAGAATACATCTACTTACCAAGTTTGAACATTATAGTTCTTATAGTTTCGGAAAAAAGTGGCTGTGACATGCGATCGGACAGACAGACATGACGAATCTATAAGAGTTTTTTGCCTTCGGCACGGTACCCTAAAAATGTTATTTGGAAACGAGGTAAACTACAAACCTACCTTTAATTTTCTTGTCTGTTTATAAAGCTCTGTATTTAACGCTAAAGGGGTTGAAGAGAGATTATTAACTAGCTGAACCCCGCTGTTATTGCCGTACTGCGGTAAATTCCCCTCAAAATCGGTCCAGCCATTCTAGAGATTACCCGGAACATACAGACAGACAACAATTGTAAAAAAATGTTATGTCGGTATATGTGTCGTGTATACATACATATGCATTTATTTAGAAGCGTGTTACATACGATACCACAAAGGCCTATTATGAGATCACGGACTCGTCCAATATGCCGAAGTTGCAGTCTCCATGCAACCGAACCCACGGCGGAAACTGGCGACGAGGTCAACAGCGACACGAGGAGTCGACGCAAGATTACGAAAACAGATCACAAAGGCCTATTATGAGATCAACGGTGACACGAGGCGCCGACGCAGCATTATTATAGTACACTAGCTTTTGCGCGCGGCTTTACTCACGTAGACTTTCATCCTCTCATTTACCCCCTTCGGGGGTGGAATTTCCAAAATTCCTTTCTTAGTGCTCACTTACGTTATATAAAGAAGCTACATGCAAAATTTCAGGATTCAGCAGTTTGGGCTGTGCGTTGATCTCTGGGTATGTCAGTCAGTCAGTAACCTCTTTTATAAAACAGATATATTTAAAATGGGTCATTCTTAACACACTTACTTTTAGGCCAACATCGCGTCAGCAACTTCTTTAATTAAATTAATTACAATTTCTATTTCGTTTCTCTAAAACTCCTTCGGCTGTGGTGACAAATACGTATTTAGCGGTTATTTTAATATTAGAAATAGACACTACAATTTTATTTATTTGTGAAGATTAGATAAATCTGAGTCTAGTCGATTACAAAGTCTCCAATGCCTCAAAGTACATCAACTAAAGTTAACGTAACTAATTTGTGAGGATAATACATCCCCATCGAATACAAATAAAATAATAATATTAATAAATCTTTTCGGACATCTAACACACAACGCTCTAGTCCCAAGCTAAGCAGGGCTTGTGTAATGGGTACTAGACAACTGATACAAATACATATCTTACACTTTTTTTTGTAAATACATACATGCTGTACCTAGAAAACACCCAAACACCGAAACAAATATTTGTAGATCATACAAACATTTGGTCCAACCCGGTCGAACCCGAGACCTCATGATCCGCACACACCAACCGCGATACCAACGAGGCAGTCAAATGACAAGAAAGATAGTACACCAATTAATTATCTTTAACATAATTAAAGTGCTTGAATTAGTCCTCATCCGTGTCCTGCAATTTATGTCTTTCGACTAAGATGATGATGAAGAAGTGTAAGATTGTCAAGAGAGACAGTTCTGTCAGGTTTAGGTAGACAGTGTACCCGAATAACAGGATTTGTTGATTGTTCCAAAGATCCCACGAGTAATGCTAAAAAACTGTTAATAACTTATGTTTATTATAAGTAGAATGTAAGGAAACACGATGCCACGCTGCAATCATACTTCGTTGGACTGCATCTCAACTTCGAACAATGTTAATAATGATTCTATCTATACAAATAAATAAAATTGGAGTGTCTGTTTGTAACATTAAAATAACAGCTTTTTAATCAATGCATATGTATGTATACACGATACATATAACAAAAATGTAGTTTAAAATTTTTTTGTATTTGCGGTACAACAATAGCCGCGGGTAACACCGCGGGGTTCAGCTAGTTAAAAATATAATCAAACTACGAACAGTGAAACCCATCAGTTACACCACTTTAAATCAGACTACTGTTAAATACAAAAACGTCACGGTCACCGACGACAGGCCTCTATAATCTCAGTTTTTTTTTTTCACTGTCGGCTCAAAGCTTTTTGTCAATACGAGGGTAAGCTACCTGCGGTATCCGGGAGCTTACCCATAGCGCATGTTATACGTCCAAAATAGACAAAAAGTTATATCTTTGCACCTCGTTCATTATCGTTTATCTTACTTTTAACACGAAACACGTCTTTACCACTACGCAATGAAAATAAAAGTTATCGGACACGGTCAGATTTATATTACGGATTCATTCCATCGTGATTTGTTTTGATTCAACAAAATACTTTTTAAAGTTCTAGGCCATAAGATATTTTTATTTGATTTTTGTTTCATAATGGATTAAAAATTGTACCTACGAAATATTTATTTTTAAATAAGAAAACGAGCTCTATGCTTCGCAACAAGACGATATCTTTTCAATAAAGAAAATTAAATAAATTAACGTTTTTGTTATTATAAGTGAATATGTGGTAAAAATGAAACTTCTCTTACAAAATTAAATGCTAACGATATAGGTAAGCAGTCATAAAACATATTATTACACATAAACACAATCTACATAATTGAAAACGTTTTAAAAACAAAGTATTTCTCAAAATGTTTAAGTACACATACAAATAAGCAGGTACTGATGTTTTTTTAATAATTATATACTCAATAAAATACTTACGGGCTATTACCGGCAAGACCATCGACAAAAACAGCTGGATGTACAAAGGTGCGGCCATTTTGGCAACCTGCAAAAAAAAAGTAAAGATTAAGTTTTTTTTCCTTGGTGGTTATTCTCAAAACCAGTCATATTTTAGACTGTATTTCAATATTTCTTTCTTCCATCTTTCATTATATACAAACATGGACTATAATTTATACTCGCGATTTTCAGCATTTGGTGGAACTTATAAAATACATTCTTGAAATGAAACTCATTCGCATTTTATTCCACTTTTTTTAAATAACTAAAAATTTTGACCAAAATTTTAAGAACATAGTTTAATTACAAGAATGTACAAACATGGACAATTTCATGATATATTTAACAATTAAAAAATATTAATAATTATACTACACTAATATATTATAAAGATTAATGTTATATCATTTCATCTATTAATGTTTATCAGTAAATTAAACTTTTATCATCGTTCTCCACCGTATTACATATTTATTTTATCTATAATAAAATTTAATATCACGTTTAGTTATGTAAATTCAAATGTATTCAAATTTTGTAAGCTTGACCACCAACGTAGACACTGCATTAGGTAAACTTACAACTTATCTGATAAAAGATACAAAAATAATTAATTCAGTAATATTTGTATCACTTTTGAAGATAGCTTAATCTCTATCTTTATATATATAATTCTTCTGTGAGTGTGTATGTCACTGAACTACTCTCAAACGACTGGACCGATTTTGATGAAATTTTTTGTGTGTGTTCAAGGAGATCTGGGAATGGTTTAGATTCACAATTTTGTCCGCTGGACAATGTTTTTTTAATTAATTTTTAATTTATTAGTAGTTGTGGCAAAACGACGTTTGCCGTGACAGCTAGTAGCTATATATTTAATTCTATAGCTTTAAGCTGTTCAAAAAGCCACTTTCATAAAAAGTTCTGAAGCTACTCCTTTTAAAGCTTACATAAACTGTGCTAACAGTGTTCATGACAAAACTAACATATTTTAGTCTCTCTTGATTACGTCAATATATTTTCCAAGACCCAAAGCCTTTTAAAGAACAATACGCTTTTAGCCCTCCAAAACAAATTGAAACTTGTTAGAGCTTCCTACACAATTAGTAATACGAACTCGTACATGCTTTAATGTTTACGCTAAGTAAAAATAAAATATATATATTTTGCATTTTACTTCTGTAAGCGAATAGCATTCTGAGTATATTTCTGAACGTGCTTTTAAACGATATTTATTTCTAAATTTACTGTTAGCTATTGATCGATTCGATTTTCGAATGTACATATCTACATAGGTAAAAGACTTTTATGATTTCAAGAACGAACAAAATGAGTTCGGAAATGCGAATCTTATTACGTCCGGAACGGTAGTCTATGCTTTAATATTGTAGAAAAAGAGTTTGTATGTTTATGGATGGATAACAGAATACTCGAAAGGATGCTAGAAATGATTTTTATTTTAACAAATACTCTCTCTGGATAAATAACATATTGAAGCTTTAATAAATACGTACATGTATATGCATAAAAACACGGCAACGTTAACTAGTTTCAGCAAAATCTATATTGCTTTATACAGTTTATTACCTGCCTTCTTGATATTAATCACTTTAAGTATTTGGACTGAGTATGAAAAAATACTTTTACCTAAACCAGCCACATAGCCCAAGCATTTCTAACAACAACCCACGTGGAAAAGCAAAACATATATTTAAAATTAGAACTGTTGCAGAAATTTATAACCGACGCGTGCCAATAAACCAAAATAATACACACAATAATAGCACTCTAACCGTTACAGACCGTTATTTTATAAACAAAAAATACCAACAACTTTGTATCATTGTTCATAACCGTTCTTTATAACAGAGTTGTTGATATTTTCTATCATCACTATTAACAATGTTTCTCATACTCATAAAGTCTGATTTAAAAAAAGTTGAGACGATAATTTATGGTAATTATAAATTTATAGACATCTATCATGTTTTTTATTTTAGTATTAATCACATCAAGTTGTTCGTAATGACGATAATATATAACTATTTAGTAATAGCCAGTGAAGAAATCTATAACTACTTGATATCACAAGTTAATGAGCAGCTAATAACGTTATACTCGTAATAGATGTTAACTTTAACGTTACAGCTCGACCTATCGAGCCACGAACATCTATACTAATATATAAAGCTGAAGAGTTTGCTTGTTTGTTTGTTTGTTTGAACACGCTAATCTCAGGAACCGCTGGTCCGATTTGAAAAATTCTTTCGGTGTTGGATAGTCCATTTATCGAGGAAGGCTATAGGACATATATCATCACGCTACTACTTATAGGAGCGGAGCAACAATGAAAAATGTTTCAAAAACGGGGGAAATTTTCACGCTACGGGCAATATAAGACGCAAACGACGTTGCGTGGGTCGGCTAGTAATTTTATAAAAGTAATCACAGTTTAGTTCGCACTGAAACTAGTTTTCTGCGTAGTTGGAACTTTCTTTATGCAACCTTGTTAGTATAAAAAGAACTTTGTTTTTTATTTCTATTTATACTTACAAGAAAACTAAAACACTCGGTTTACTAAGTCGGTTACTTGGCTGACAGTTTAGGGATTCTCGTATGTTAGAGTCCTCTATATACTACTTATATGTACATTTATGTATACACTAGCTGAATCCCGCGGTTATTGTCGTACCGCGAGTAACACCGCGGGACAAAGTTAGTTTAAAAAAAAAGTAGCCTAAGTTACTCCCTGGATCATCAGCTACCTGCCAGTGAAAGTTCCGTCAAAATCGGTCCAGCCGTTCCAGAGATTGCCCGGAACAAACAGACAGACAGACAGACAGACGACAGAAAAAAAAACTACATTTTTGGTATATATATAGTGTATACATAAATATGCATTTAGTAAAAAGCGGTTATTTTAATTTTACAAACAAACACTCCAATTTTATTTATTTGTATAGATGTATAGAAGATGTATAGATGCGTTACTGATTTAATATGATACATTTATGTATTTAACATTTTCGTATCTGTTTTCATTCTATAAGCAGAAAATAGCGTACTTAAAACAAACTAATAAAGAGTAAATAAATAATAAATGAGTCATTAATTCATAACAAACTAAAAATCAATTTGATTATTTTAGCCAAATTCTCAGATTTTCCAGCAACAAATAGAGATATATTCTTCATACATCTACAAATTTATTTTTAAACTCACGCATTTATAAATTAAATTTAAAATTAGGTTTTATTTGATTTGACAATACTTGACTTGACTTTGACTTTACTGATGGGTCAGACTCAAAATTACACTTCCGACGGTTCAACAAAGGAAATATGTTGCAGACAAATCACGTCTCGAGCTGTCATAAAATATCAATACAGATAAATAAATTAAATAAATATTTCGGACATCTATCACACAAGGCCATCTAGTCCCAAGCTAAGCAGAGCTTGTGTTATGGGTACTAGATAACTGATACCAATATATATATACTTTTTTTTTTGTAAATACATACATATTATACATAGAAAACACCCAAACTCCGAAACAAATATTTGTAGATCATACAAACATTTGATCCGACCCAGGAATCGAACCCGAGACCTCACGATCAGCAGTCGCACACGTCATCCGCTAGACCAACGAGGCAGTCAATCTATGTTTGAAAATCACAAATAACATAATCTTTGAAACATGTCTAGGGAAATTACGGTAAACCACGCAATTAAAATGTTTCGAATGCATTTTGAATGTGTAAAGTTTAATTTTATACGAATTGTATTGGAGTCCTGCCAACAGTTCAGCGAGTAATATTTTTTTAATTCAATGACATTAAATTTGTCTCAGAGCAATCTTCAAAAGAATAATGAAGAACGTAAAGAGAAAATGAAATAACCTAATAAATAAAGTTAAAAAAAACTAAAACAAAAAAACATAGAAGTGACAATTATGAAAGTGTGCTAATAAAAAAAACATTCCTATATTAAACTGACTTGATCGAGAGTAAATTATTATTTATGATTTTTGTACATAAATAACCAAGTTACCATCTCAATTTGCATCAACTTATTACCCAATTAATCACTATGTTAAATTCTGAAAATCATAAAAAAAGGTAAAAACTAAAACCAAACTACGACAAAAAACGACGCTGAAAAAGCATGAAACAAGTTTCAAAAGCCGTAGTCACGCGTTGTTAAAGTGTTATGGACTAAGGTACATTACTAAGTTTTAAGCGCCGTAGTCCATGTAGTGAAAAATAAATAGGGATAAAGTCACGAGAAAATGCTAATAATATAAATATTTTTGAAATGTACAAGTAACGCCCCTTTCGTATGATACCAAACACTGCATATTTCTCTCAAATTAATTTTTAATATAGTACTTTACGTCGGCTAGAAGACGCCACATTAGATTCAGTGACATGTCATATAGCCTATAACCAGCAGACGACCATGACACTTCTAACGACACCTGATTTGTCCAGTTCTAATGAGAAGTTAAGGAGCTATGAGGGAACAAATGAACATACTATACATACATACATAGTCTGTCAAAATCCCTCCTTTGGCTTTGCGTAGTCGGGTAAAAACGTGAGCCGTAAATAAAATGCCTGTTTATTACATTAATATAAATTTTTATTAAATACAAAATTCATGTACAAATAAAAATACAATTAACAAAACAAATAAAAATTAAATAAAATACAGATGGTTCCCATCAAACATAAGACTCAGTTTCCTCTTAAATTATTTGTATAAGTAAAATTTACATACCTATTTACTTTAAAATATGTAATAGAGCTTTTGCAAAATGTATTTAGAGTTAGTTTTAGAATGATCTAGACCTAATGAAAGCTAATCATCAGGTCAGGACATAAACGAAACTACAAGTGAAGTGACCATTGTGTGGGATTGGAATCAAGTAAAACCAGAACCGTCGGTCTTCACAACTTTTGCCGCTAGCTCTTGAGAGAAGTTCAGCCAATCTCATTAAACCCAAACTTAGTTCGATACATTGCTCAGCAAACAGTCAGTTGCCAACTCTTTATTCGATGTGCAAATAACCAAAAGTCCTTCTAGAATTCAATGAAATAGGCCGGGTTTGTATTACCAATGGCAGTTATTACGTGTAGAGAGCATTGGCCAGCTGCAGCAAAATTGGTTTCGCATACGAATTTTAATGCGTTTTAGCACTTATGTACAATTCTGTGTTTTAAGTGAACAGACTATGGTAACATTTGGATATAAGCACCTAGTTTTGTTAGGATTGAAACATACAAATAAGACCGCACTAAAGGCTACGATAAAGGTTGTACACATAGACGTATTAACTTAGAACGCGTAGTTTTCGAAAGCCACTAGTGGCACATTCTAATGACTGATGGGCTATGCAAAGTGCAACAACGTGTTCAGAAAAACTTATATCCACCCGCTTCCCTTTCTACTCTCCATGGACATTTGGTCTCATCTGACTACATAGCAATGCTTCTTAACTCAGATCTTTTGTTATACTTTTTGTTGTATAAGGGGACTTTTTAGCGATTAAATTATATAAAAGATTACGAATAACTTCCGCTAGAAAACAAAAACTATGTGTAAAAATAGCTAAAATCTAAAAACAGTTACACGAAGTATCTAAGTAGGTTATCTTAAGCCCTCGAGGTTTTATTAAATTACGCATATGAAAATCTATTTAAAAGTATAATGAGACCATAGATTAAAAGTTTTTAGGAAGGCAATTTACACTGAAGAATAAGACGACCAATAAGAGCATATGGCTTCTGTAAATTTATGTGACTACATCTAGTGCTTTGGGACACCAGTTTTAGTTCAATTCAGGGGTGAAGCAGTACAAAAAAAATAATCTTTGAAATGTTTTATTTGGCATCAACAAAATTTTGCTACAGTGAAAATAATTTTGTAACAGTGAGTGTTAGCTTTATACATTCTTCAACATATACTTCAATAGTCAGAGCTTTAGTGGCGGTTAAGCTAAACATGACACTTAACACGTTACTGTAACATAAGTTTACATAAGTAAGCTACTACCACCGCGTGCGTCAGATAACGAAAGGAATCTTCTAAGTAAATATTACAGTCACGTCTACATTTATCTATCTAAATAGTACGATCTAATACGCTATTTCGCTCAGTAGATAAAACCTTTATCTAAAAATTATATCCGTAAAAATATACATACAAGTGAGATCAGTATACTGTATACATAGAGTTAAAGAGTTAATTCTTACGCAATTCAAAATAAGAACAGGCGCTAATAATATGCGGTTTTCACCCTAAATCATTTGAGACAAAAATACAACTATTTCAGTACACACAGTACATAACAATACTACAATAGTTGTTACAATAACCCATTTACTCTTATTAACATAACCTAATTGATAATCCCCAACAAGAGGTAGTAAGTAAATGTCAGAGGGGCTTTCAATCAAAACAAATGAAGGTACCATGTGATGAGTGACACATTAATGGCTGACTTAACATATCATTATAGTAAGACTAGACACTCATTACTATTCTATATGTGTCCATCTATCCTACATCGAGGACAGCATTTACGCACGTTGGTGTTGTCATACTACAATGTTTGATTAAGAATGTTTTTATTTCCAGTTGATCATTATAAAATGACTCTAGTTTTCACGTACAAAAATGTTAACAAAAATAAAACCGACTTCAAGGTTTGACTCCATTTCTCTTGGATGCCATCATCAGATCTTAGTGTCCTTATCATGCTACCACCGTTGGGATATCTCCTTTCCATTAAAAAAAGACTCATCAAAATCGGTTCTTAAACGACAAAGTTATTCGCGAACACACATAGAAAAAAAAAAAGAAAAAAAAAATTACGGTCGAATTGAGAAACCTCCTCCTCTTTTTGAAGTCAGTTAAGAAATAAAATTTCATTACATTCAGAACATAATTAGATTTCAAATCAGGACAATATAAAATCAATACCACTCAGACGTGGTCAAAATAGAAACGGTAAAATACATTAAAACGGAATAAGTTAACCACACCTTATCAATTTTAAAATGTTTTGTGCAACTGCATTAAATTACCACCTTTTGGGTGAGAGCTTACAATCTAAGTTCTGGGAAACATCTAAGTTTAAATCGATACAAGGATGCCAACTTGTTTCATGCTTTAAATGACGTTATAGACCCTTGAGTATCATAAGAACTAAATATGTATTGTCTTACATAAAAATAAAAAGCGGTTATCACATCAAAATAAAGACGGACGATATAGTACTTGTATCCCGACTTCAAAATGGGTAGAATACAAGACTTTCGAGAAGAATTTCGAGTCAATGAATTTACATCAATCATGGATCATTCAGTCACTCAGCCTACAGCTGTCAACTACTGAACATATACCTCTCCCAATGTGAGTCATAGAACCTTAACTAACCTAGGTCCACCACCCGGGTTCTAATCAGCTATATTCATCTAGCCGTCACGCGTCAGTCACTCTGTCGTCGACTTATTAATGGATGTTACGGGTCACCTCAGATCAATTACAAAGACAATTTAAACTGAGCAATATAATTACGTATTAAAAATAAAATATTAACAAAAATAAAACCGACTTCAAGGTTTGACTCGATTTCTCTTGGATGCTATCATCAGATCTTAGTGTCCTTATCATGGTACCACCGTTGGGATATCTCCTTAATCCCATTAAAAAAGAATCATCAAAATCGGTTCATAAAGGACAAAGTTATCCGCGAACACACATAAAAAAAAAGAAACCTGAGAAACCTCCTCCTTTTTTTTAAATCGGTTAATAACAAAGTTTTAATTAATCTACAGAAACTAAGATATGAACTAAATTCAGCTCTTTCAAATTAGTGAAAGCACATATAATAGGTTCGGAATTAAACCAATCACAAATGTATTCTCAACTTTAAGGTCTACATGAATGGGTATTGGATCAAAACAAAAGGCTATTCAAGATTGGTTGCCTTCAAATTTCAAATCTGTCACGTACTCAAAATTGTAACATGAATTTACATTGAGATTCTGACCTCTCTCAAGAATAGCTGACCTGGCTGCGGCTTGTTTGCACGGGGTCGGCTTTAATCGCCTCTGTGACCACGCGTACCTACAACAATGTTTAATCCTATTCACAAAAGAATGGAATAATGCTATAAATATCCCTTTAAAAGGTGTTTTATTTTGTAGAATTATGTGCTGGTAGCATTTAAAAAATAAACTATTTTTAGCTTCGATTGCAAATAAATAAAATTGGAGTCTGTTTGTAATATTAAAATAACCGCTTTTTAATAAATGCATATGTATGTTTACACGGTACATATACGAAAAATGTAGTTAAAAAAATGTTGTCTGTGTGTCTGTCTGTTTGTTCGGGGTAAACTCTGGAACGGTTGGTCCGATTTTGGCGGGACTTTCACTGGCAAGTAGCTGATGATCCAGGGAGTAACTTAGGCTACTTCTTTTAGGATTACCCGCGTTTATTGTTGTCCCGCGGCGTTACCCGCGGTACAACAATAAACGCGGGTAACACCGCGGGGTTCAGCTAGTTATAGAATAAATTTAATATTTCAATGATTTCGCACTAGAACTGAATAGCAAGTAACAACTACAGTCCGAGTTGCCGTTTTTTATGGCAACGTTCGGGCGATGAGTCGTATCGTTGATGTTTCCTTTTATACGATTCAGACATAGTTTAATGCTTCCTGGACTACTGTCGTCTTCGGATTATTGAAATACGGATTTATTGTATGTCCGCTTAATTGATGACCAACGATTGTCTAACTTGATAGCTCACATACTTATCTTTAGTCTTACGTCATTGTAGTTTTGTTTTGAAGGATGTTACACCGTTGTCCTACGTGATCAAGAATATTAATTTAAAAAGTAGGTACCTTAAGTACTTTATACATTAAACTTTTGTGTACAACTAGTAGTATAAGTAGTCTATGCTTTACGTAAAGAAAAAAATGTTGGTATACTTTCTGTATCCGTTCAAATATACGTAAATTTGAAAATGGATTTTGTTGGTGGCGATTTTTATTACTTAATAAAGCATAATGGTTGCTTCCAATTCCAACAAAATAGTTAACAGGTCCCGAAGTTAGAGATATAACTGAAATGGTGTTGAAAGTACAAACAAAGGCTAATTATGCCAAAACAGATTAATTAATAAATGTTTTAGTTTGAAGAAACAAATGAAGTTTACGTGTTTAACAGTCAATTCAAATTCAACATCGTTCTCTGTTTTCATTTAATAGAGTCTATTTTTCAAATACTGATTTATACAAAACGCAGATGCGAAACTAGCGCATGAAAATCTAATGTGTTTGTAATGTAAATTGCTATTAGAGAAAGCAATAGAAGCCAAGGAGGGAAGGTCCTTAACTAAATCACCAAGCTCGAGAGGTACTTATTTGCTATTTACAACTCTCACTTTATCTACCTAACCTTAATTGGGTACTTTAGCTGGCTGTTTCTTCAATCACCTTATTGATTGTTAACCCTGCAATCGTGCTGTTCGGGCCGTAGCTCGCATTTAGGTATATAATGTATGACTTATAAACTTTGCGGCTTACAGAGCCATCGCTTCTTATATATTATGTTGTGAAATTATGCAACCCTTCGGACTGTTTGTATCTAGGTAGATATACCACAGTGTATAAAGGTAACAAACATATATTGCGTAAGCTAGGTATGTTACAGCCAGGTCAGAAACCATCAGGTTTTAAAGACTGTTCCTATATTGTAGGGGCTTAAAACTATGTGGTGGTTTATCTCCTGTAGTTACAATAATTTTATTACTATTGTTTTAGAAACACGATTTAAAAAAAAATGTGTCTTGATAGAGGAAAATCTCGGTCACTTAGTTTGGTATTGGGTTTTAATTGATGGGAAAGGGAGTAAACCTTGGGAGAGCTAGAGAGAGTTAGTACCTTGGAGTGGTATCACTCCGGTCGAGTATGAAACAGCGCTTGCGCTGTGTTCCACCGAGTGAGTAAGGATACTAGAGGCCCATACCCTCCCCATCCCCCAAAGGCGGCAACGCACTTGTGACGCCACTGGTGTTGCGGGTGGCCATGGGCGACGGTAATCGCTTACCTTCAGGCGATACATCTGCTCGTTTGGCCCCTGTTTCATAAAAAAAACTGGCAACAAGAAAGTCAACCAGCTGGAATTGCAAATGTGTACACATACCTACTGATAACCCTTTGTCAGTATTGAGAGTGAGATTGTGTGGCACAATAATAAAAAGAAATGAAGGCCACTGTATGTGTGTGCTATTGTTTATAACACACCAATGTATACAGATATCACGACATGAAAAGATGTAACTCACTCAGACTCGGAAGCGATATCTTTATGAATGTAATCGTAATGCTTATGATGGTTCTTCTTAGAAATCCACCGCATTATCTTACGTACAATAACTTTCTTTCATCGGGACGTTAGAAACTTTTTAAGTGATGGATAAACTTCGTAATATAATCTCTGTTTTATTCACACAGTAAGTGTTAGAATTCGAAGCGACGTCAGTTGGAAAACATTTCCCTGTGTCCTTTTCTGCCTATAAAATACGTAAAATTTTACAACACTTTTGTAGTATTTAGTATAGAAATAATTCCAATGAACAAGTGTTTTTCGTTTAAAAGTAAACCTCTTTTGTTTACAGTAGACTTCATTATTGTAAAACAGGCTCTCTAGGTAGTAGAGCCACGCTGATTTCAGCACGAACGGGCCGGCTCGACCGGGGTGGTACTACCCTCGCACAGAATATCAGCGTAAAATGACAGCGATCATGGTGTCGTGTTTCGTTGGTGAGTGCGAGACCGGAGGCCCAATGATGCGAAAGCATCACTAGTCCGCCATGGTGTGGGTCGCCATGCTGCATTGTTGCATTGTCTGCATTCGCAGTATGGCGACCACCACTCTTGGATTCTGCTCATGCTTTCCATCAGGCAGAGTAGAGTCATTTTGGTAGGGCAAACATAAAAAAAAAAAAAAACAAACAAACCATTTTGTCGTTTTACGCGTTTTCATAATATTTCTGTTGTAATAAGAACTTTATCTTATTCATTTAATCCTATTCTCAATAAGATAAGCGAAACTAACTGTTTACGATAATAAATCTTCTTTAGTTTACTCAATAAATAAAAATCTAATATAACAAACCAATAAATAGAATTAATGTGGATATTGAAACAGACAAGTTATCGGCGCCCGGTCAATTGCACAAATCAATAAACCCTTGTCAACCAATTACTTATAGCTAGCTTCGCACACATACACACAAGACAAACGCCTTAAAATATACTCACAACAAAATAGGTCAGACAAGTTATATAAACGTTTTAATTAATATTTTTTTTTTTAATTAAATTAATACAAGATGAGAATTTATTTGATGCCTCGGTGACAGCTTTGGCGTAAGTGATTGCTGTGCTTGAGGTCTCGGGTTCGATTCCCGGGTCGGACCAAACGTTTGTATGATCTGCAAATTTTTGTTTCGAAGTAATAAAAAGTGAATATCTATTTATGTCAGTTGTCTATTACCCATAGTAAAAGCTCTGTTTACTTTGGGACTAGATGGCGTTGTGAGTTTATAGGTGTTCGAAAAATATTATTATATTTAAAAACTAAATATCTGTGTACTAGACTAATAAGTAAACAAGTATAGGTATACAATCCCAATAAAGTCAGCATTCATATTATTTTATATACAGTATTTTTACAGCTACAATTACAACTGAGTATTAAATAGTCACTCATGTTCCAAACAGTTTAACAAAAGTACGAAACATTAAAAATCGTTATAAAACCAGATCTTTTATTATCTTGGCAGAATGGGTGTTAAAAGGATAGTGGAAAGAACATCATTGTTGACGATAAATATCGTGTAAAACAATTGTACAGCCCGCATACCACACACAACGAGCGTCTATAAAAACTCTTTATTTCTTTGACAACACTCCTTTATATGCCATTCCATGTGAAGTAAACTGGCTTTATAAAATTCTACCTTACATTTTATACATTTTCTACAGAAATTTTAATGTACTAAGCTATTAACACTCATAATAATCTTAAACAAGCCGTGTTCCATAGTTCCATTTAACAGTCGCCATCTGCTAACATCAACCGCAGCGAGGTAATATGATATGTATTTTATACCTCCTGTACTCCGATAGTCGAATATACCGTTCCATATATATTTATTTCCTCAATAAACGGGCTTTATTACGCAAAAGTTTATTACAAAACGGATCATTAGAATTTAAGTTTATCGTGATCAATCAAATGAAAATTTGAACGTTCAAATTTCAGTACAGATGCGATGTGTTTCACCGTGTGAGTGAGGATACCGGAGGCCCATACCACAACCCCTATCTCCCTCCCCCCCACCTCCGTAGGCCGGCGATGAACTTGTGACGCCACTGGTGTTGCAGGTGTCCATGGGCGGCGGTAATCGCTTACCATCAGGCGAAAAGGCAAAAAGATTTTTAAGTGTTGTACTTTTTAAGTGTAAGGACCTAAACTGATACTTTAAACAGTTACGTTTCCTGCTAACATAGTCAACAGTAATGTTCTTTTGTCTCTCCTTTTAACACTTCAACCACTGACAACAAAGAGTTCATGTATTTTCACACAGTTAAACTATCACTGACATATAGTTATGAAATATGGGTGCGACGTCACAAACTAGTAGTTTGTGACGTAAAATACCACGAAGCTAATTTTTGGCTAAATAAAATATTAAAGAAGTTGTAGCTAATAGAACTACGACTAATAAAAATTTACAATTTTTTCATTAGCATAACTGAAATCAAGTGGCACCGAAACCAAAGTATTTAAAAGAAGAAAACATTGATCGAAGTATCGTGCTTCAAGACGTAGGCATTTTCAGCAATTTTACTTTTAGTTGACCGGAGACGGACCTGATATGGATTAAATACTTAAAATACAGTACAGACCTCTCTAAAATAAATAATAAGAAGAGCAGAAACAAGAAAGAACGTATATCATACAGGCCAGGTGCTATTTTACTGGACACCGAGGCGTCAGCGTATCGAGCGATAAAAATATATTTCTATTAAGAAAAGATGCTGATAAAACGTGGGAAGTGGCGCTGAAAATACTAGAATTTGGTTTTATAGGTGATATTAAATATTAATGGACACTGCACGTGCTGTAGCCTGTAGAAAACTGCATTCAAACCGCAGTGCTTGGTAGGAAAACTCCTTGGGAAGGTAGATGGGAGTGATATCTCTTGTGCCACAAGCTTTTATAGACACTTGTAACACAAACTTATATTTGGTAAAGAAGTAGTTCGTTCCACAGTATCAAAGAAGCAAAACTACTAAAAAAGCTCACATAGGTTTTCTTTTATTTCTTCTACCTACATACATGTATATTGTTTTGTGTTGTTTTAACTTTTTTTTAGCTTAGCTTCCATTGCCACTTTTTAAATATCCATAAAACTTAGAATTTAAGAAACGTTTATAAGTAATATTGTTAACAAATATCGGACGCATATCCAGCCTGTGGTGATACTTAAGTTATAAAACACTAACCAATTAAAATTAAATTCATTGTCAAAATTAGAATATAAACAACATGTAATAAAAAATATTTATATATGTAATGTAACCTATATCCATACTAATGTATATCTATCTATACTAATATTATAAACGCGCAAGTTTGTAAGTATGGATGGATGGATGGATGTTTGTTACTCTTTCACGCAAAAACTACTGAACGGATTTGGATGATACTTTACAGTAATATAGTTTATTCATCAGAATAACATATAGGCTACTATTTTATCACGATAACCGACATATACGCGGGCGGAGCCGCGAGCAACAACTAGCAAAAATAATAGCACTAATTGTATAAACTATAACGTTTTACCCTATGAACTCTTAATCATTAAAAATCAATTAACTTAAACCGGCTAGCCGGCTATAAATAATCAACACCAAACACAATTTAAACCCTTTACGTACATAAAGATTATGAATATACGAGTAACTATTTAGCTCAATTTACCCGTTAATCTTTAAATCTATTAAAGATTAACTAACGATTAATCAAAGAGGCTAAAAAGCGTTCACTATACTCTATTCAATCTATGCAGGTATTTTCCAGATCTCTGTGTGGGTGAACCGACCAAAGTTGCCATAAGAATTTATAAAAATTCAAATAACAGTGTCCCATTTTCGCTACAAAGTTTGACGCTGTTATAGTATCTAACCTTCCCTTTACTAAGCGTTCACACTTCACCTGTCGGCTTTCACAGAGACAATTTCCGGTGGGTATTGTTGGGAATGCCAGCTGCTCGATATACTTAGCTATACTGGAATAGTTTGGATGAATACAAAACTATTAATCACTCTATTACAACCACTTTGATCTCATTACGATCAAACGCCAAAGAGCTTTGGTGCTAATTACATTCTACGGTGTTTAACACAAGGTGTTTCAAGATAAAAAAATATGACATACGAGTAATTACTCATGGGTCTTTTGAAATTAGAATTCAAATAAAGTTTACTTATGATTAGTGTGGATTCACTTCAATTATTTGAACTATGTTAAACTTAAAATATCTAATAAGTGAATCTTGTATAAAGATATAAGAAAAAAAACAAAGAAATAAAGCTATGGTTCCTGGCTGTTTATTGTTTTTCCTTTATCTAGAAGACTTTAAAGAAGTAAGTTATATATTTAATATTTAGTTTATTAACAGAGGCAAAGTGTTTATGATGATTTATCAGCATTTTGCTACTATTTTTAACTGATGCTAGTAATCCTACTAATCCTACTAATATCCTACTAATATTATAAATGCGAAAGTTTGTAAGGATGGATGGATGTTTGGATGTTTGTTACTTTTTCACGCAAAAACTACTGAACGGATTTGGATGAAACTTTACAGTAATATAGCTTATACATCAGAATAACACATAGACTACTATTTGCCGCGATAACCGGGCGGAGCCGCGGGCAACAACTAGTATTGCTATAAAAATGGTAACGAATCTTAACGGTGTAGTTCGACTATTTTTTATTCAAGTTTATTCATAAGGCTTGCCTAAATATATTCATCAGAGTATATTTTAGTCAATGATATATTATATTCAGCAGAGCTGTTAATCTAACTTTCTAAAGTTCAACGTGTCTTTGCATGTACCAATGAATATTAATTTTCCAATCAGTTGGAACACGGTAGTCTGCTCTCTCACTGTTCGAGCTGACAGACGGAGCCAGCATAAAGCCTGAGGCAGACATACATACATATATATATATGTATATTTGTAGCAACAGCGAGCTTTTACGAACTGTTTTGCGAAGCGCAAGCGAGTTATATTTATTTAAAGTTTGTTTTGATATGTTTATGTGTAGATAAATCTTTAGCAGAAAAGTACAACAACAGTTATAAAGGCATAAGGAGTAATCTTATTTAAGAAGAGTTTCCCATTAACCGATAAAGAATTGATAGTCACTAATTTTAATAAAAAAAATCATTGCAATGAAATAAGTGTGCCACCATTATCCTCTATAGAATAATCGATGAGAGCAATTAAGAACTATTAACAACACAATTTATCATAAAATACCTACAAAATATTTAGTCATGAACTAGAACAGAGAATGCACGATAAAACAAGAGATGTTAATGGATCAGGTCAATATAACATCGTCTCATTATCGAAGAACAAACCCACGTACAACGCGCGTCACTTCTCACTGAGCACTTTGTCAGTTTATCAGCACATTAAATTGTTTATATTACTTTCAGTCTTACTTTTATCTTTTTATGAGATTTCGTATGTGGAACTATTGTCAGCGTTTATGCAGTTTATATATTTATAAACACAAATACTTACATACGTATGTTTCTATTTCTTATGTTAAATGTAAGGTACATCTATACAAATAAATAAAATTGGAGTGTCTGCTTTTTGTAATATTAAAATAACTGCTTTTTATTTAATGCATATGTATGTATACACGATACATATACCAAAAATGTAGTTAAAAAATTTTTTGTCTGTCTGTCTATCTGTCTGTCTGTTTGTTCCGGGTAATCTCTGGAACGGCTGGACGGATTTTGACGGGACTTTCACTGGCAGGTAGCTGATGACCCGGGGAGTAACTTAGGCTACTTTTTTAGACTAACTTTGTCCCGCGGCGTTACTCGCGGTACAACAATAAGCGCGGGTAACAACGCGGGGTTCAGCTAGTTTATAAATATAATTTTATAACTTTTTATTCCATGATGTTTTCTGTTGACTTCCTAACGCACTTAATATTTAGTTGAAAGGGTTGAAAGTGAAAGAAACATTTTTTTCATTCTACTTCAAAAAAAGAGGTGGTTCTCAATTCAATTGTTAACCTAACGAGTCTATTCATATGGCGAATTTGTCTATGGCAAACGTTTACAATTCGAATTTCAAATGAAACAAACCGTTTTAACAATTGTTAATGTTAAACCATGTTCTGCGAGGAAATTGGGATTGATGGAATTATTCTCCAAAAGGGGCATTTATTATTAAATTAACATTTTAGTGTCTACTACTTTACTACATAATATTCCTCTATTCATCATGGTATCGTATAAAAATGTGAATAGTCGTAATATCACACTATACTAAATTCAAAATAATTCCCAGATGAAGCCATGAAAAAATACTTCGCATTTGGTCACCTAGATTTATTTATTAGGCGAATCCTGTACACCTGCAAATCGTCATTAAACTTAAACACATATATGTACAGAATATTTACCAATCCGGAAATTATTATGAGGTATATTGCATTAGCCATTTACTTTGTAATAACATCCGTTATCATCATTATTTATAGCGTTTATTTGTCGACAGCTGGAATTAAACCTCTTTATTATTAGGAATCTCCGTGCTCTTTTTAGGTATCCTAAATACCTTTTTAAATATTTTTGAATAGACTTCTTATCTTCCATGTGTTCTTAGTTAATCAAACAGTTTGATTCAGTATCTATTATTATGTTAAATAAAGTACAGTGAACTAACTTTATCAAGATATTTTTGTTTTAACATTATAGGTTTCACTAACAAACTGCTTAAAGTCTGTATTTACTTAGTGCGATACTTATCTATTAATACGTGAAGCAAAAACTTTGGCACAGTTAAAGTTGATATAGAGGAGGCTATAATAATAAAAAACAATAATAATAATTCATTGACTTTCTTTCACAAAGGTACTTCCAATGTATGGTACAATATCAAACTGGTATAATAATGAATTATAATATTGTCGCATTTCGATCACTGAGCGACCACTAGTAAGACTTATTTGGTACTGGCTGGTATCAACCTCAGATCATAAAAGTAAGTTGTTGTTGTTGTTTCTATGATCTGTGGTATCAACAGACATTTATGGTAATGTTGGGATGTTTTGGAACACTTGCAATCGCTTGTGTCTTGATATTCCTACCCAGGTATTAATGAAAATGCTGTAAGGAGCTGTCGATGAAACGTCTCAATGTGTAACCTTAATATTCGAGTGTCGACCATCTTTGGCTGTTATACGTGAGTTTAACGTAACCAGCTTATAGGTTGAAAAGATCTGCCCGTGAATCCTGCCCATCGATCTACTTATAGTCTTGCTGTACACGTGATTTCTACAGGAAAGCATTCAATCACAATGTCTTAGTACAAAAATTACATTAACCTATTTATTTATTGTTGAAACGTTTTACTTCATCTCAATACATATCCCAAACTGGTAGATTGCAATCCCAGCGGACTCACATCAAACGGAACACTTCCTCATTTTGTCACTTGCTCATTACTAAACACAAGAACTCTAAGTGTATCGATGATGTGTTTAATATATTCCAGGGCTGTCTCGTCCAAAATTATTAAACGAAAAAGTAAAAAGAATAACTCCTCTCTTAGCTAAACTTCTTCTTCTTCTATAATTAAAATAAATAAAAGTGGAGTGTCTGTTTGTAATATTAAAATAACTGCTTTTTAATAAATGCATATGTATGTATATACGATGCCGATGAAACGTCAAACTATTGCTACAGATAGCTGATGATCTAAGGAGTACTTTAGGCTACTTTTTTTAACTAACTTTGTCTCGCGGCGTTACTCGCGGTACGACAATAACCGCGGGTAACACAAAAACAGACACTCCACTTTTATTTGTTTGTATAGATAGGGCAAACATCATTCAAAATATTAAAATAGGAATCTGCGGGATTGCTAACATGTACCTTTTTGTTTGTGAGTATCCGATCCGAAAAAGGTAGGTACATGGTAGCAATCCCGCAGATTCCTATTTTAATGTTACTGACCATGAAAGTTTAAAACAATATATCATTAAATATAACCATTTTCTTTTACAAATCCTGCAAATTATCCTCAGCTCAGCTATTTAAACCTTTGTCGATAATCCCTTTGTACTCTCTACACTTTAACTTCTTCAAGAAAGGAATCTGCCGCAGAAGCGTGAATACCAGTTCCTGATGCATTAAGTAGGTACTTCAAATAAACATATACACTATACATAAGTAACACTACGTCCATCGTGGGTAATACGAACTTATTAAGTACCCGGAACTGTACGGTGTGTGGTCCCGGGAGGGGGGCGCAGAAATCGATGACACGCCGATCCAATTTCAAAACAAACATGCCTTTGGAATTGGTAATATTGATTTGTACGACTAATACTAATTGCAATTGACGTATTTATTAATTTGATTATGATTTACTTCAAGCAAAACTAGTTTTATTAACGTTTCTAAATACCAGTTTTGTTGGTACTTAAATGTTAGCGTACGTGACCTTTAACGCTCAATATATTAGAAATAATATTTTCTTATAATGTAATGTAGTTTTATTAAGAGTAAAATGTTGGAAGTTCGTAACGTTATTATCGGTACGCGTTGATCTAGTTTTCAAACAACATCTTTCAAGATTTAGGGATAAGAGCATTGGCGAAGTTAACAGCACTAATAAAATCATTTGTATCAAGTATAATTGGTAGAAAGCTCACGAAACAATAAAATCCGTATCAAAGTACAGGCGATTAGGAATCCTGCAACAATGGACGGAAATGAGCGCAACCATCGACAACTCTTGTTAGGACTGTTGATTTAAGTAAGTTTTTATAGTAACTGTTCAGATGAGATGTGGACTTTATACGATAACGTAACGTATACCAAAACAATAACTAACCATTTATTCAAAGTTATTTACTTAATTATATAGGTACAGTATATTATTCCAACAAAAAAAAATACGTCTTAAAAAAGAAACTTTTAAACAACTTAAAGCTAGAAATACAGTATAATTTATTATGTGCACAGGTGTACAAACTGACATATCTTTAGCCATTTTGTTTAAAATTTTGTGTAGAAAATTCTCGGAACCACGAATTGCTCTAAACATTATTCATAAAAAAGTATGTGTTAGAAACAAGTTGCTTTATCTCCCTCACATTGAAGTAACACTTACGAATAGGTATAGGATAGAAGTTTAAAGCTACGCTTGTTTGCAAGTTTACAACCCATTTCCTCAATAGTGCTAACAAGCTTTATTCTCCGAAGTTCGTCTCACATTTTCAGATCATGCATAAAACTATTCAGATGTGAACTTTACCTAACAAGTAAGCACTAAGACTGATGTCGTCAAACAGCTTCTATAGGAATTTTTAAAAGTATTTTGGAGTTAGAATTTTGACAGTATAAAATAGTATCTGTATTTATTTACTAGACTGTCAAATAGAATTACATAATGCATCCCCTTTTTTGGCAGAGTTTTTGGGTGTGTATTAGATATATTTTACTCGTATCTATATGCTTATAGCATCTCTATACTGACTTTTAACTAAGTTTCTATTGATAACTGAAGCCCTGTGTGAGATAAAACTGATATCTCGGACTACAATTCTTTATTATGTGAGCGAATGTTTTCCAGCTTTCTTTTTATTTTTTATGGAAATCATTTTTAAGGGGACTAATCCTTCCTACACGTCCTCTGCCGTATCTCTTGTGCAACAGCATCAACAGCAGTGACCCATGAACACACCGAATTATGACACTCAGGAAATCCTACCCAAATAAACAATTGTCTTGAACCAAACGAACGTACAACGAAATGAATCATAGGAAAAGTAGTAAGTAATATAATAATGTTTATTTTACGTTCTTTTACGCATAATTTTATATTGTAAACTCTCTTGATTACACTTTGAATTGACTTTTAACTGTTTGTATCACGAGTGCACAATGGCATTGTCTTTAAAAGGATAATAGCATTAGCAGTATTAACAAGTAAAATTTTAACAAAAATAAAACCGACTTCAAGGTTTGACTCGATTTCTCTTGGATGCCATCTTCAGATCTTAGTGTCCTTATCATGGTACCACCGTTGGGATATCCCCTTTCCATTAAAAAAATAATCATAAAAATCGGTTAATGAACGACGAAGTTATCCGTGAACACACTTAAAAATAATAAAAAAAAATATAAAACCTCTATAAAACGTCGAAACCTCCTCCTTTTTTTTAAATCATTTAAAAACATACATCAACGATATTAATCTACAATTCTTCACAAATTCATAACTAAAAAATAATGAAAATATAGTGTGTAGTTTATTTATCGTGGTGGCATTTTCCCACTCTGCAACTTACGATTGTATCTAACTCTCAGAGCTATTGTTTATCCATTGTGCTGTGAAGGGCAAAGATATTTGGTTAAGATAAAAATAACGTTAATAATGTTAAGAAAGTCTGTACTAAGTTAACTCCCTTTCACCTGCGCGATTGTTAACAAGCCAGTCTTAGGGCTTTAGTGCAGACTTTGATTTAATACGAAGTACGTTTAACAAGGAAATATTGTACCGAAACGAGGTTGGTATGTTTTGTAGATCTACTCAAACAGAACCGGGCTTTCTAAACAAAGTCATAATATATTTCCTTAAATAAGTTTATTATCTTCTCATCATAAGTCTTTCAATGAGCCTTAAAATTTACCCGGAAAACATTTTAAGAAATATAGTTTAATATTACTGGGGGTAAGATTTCTTTGAAATCAGTAATTCTTCGGCACGAATGGGCCGGCTCGACCGGAGTGATACCTCACAGAAAACCGGTGTGAGATAGTGCTAGCGCTGTGTTTCACCGAGTGAGTGAGGACACCGGAGGCCCATAACCCAAACCCCCTCCCCTTATCTCCCCTCCCTATCCCCCAAAGGCCGGCAACGCACTTGTGACGCCTCTGGTGTTTGCAGATGTCCATGGGCGGCGTTAATCGCTTACCATCATGTGATACGTCTGCTTGTTTGCCCGCCTATTCCATAAAAAAAAAGTAGATTTTACTATTTACTATTTTTATTATACTCCGTGGAAATAAATAGCAATCGCGGGAATTCTATCGCTAATTAACAGAAAGCGCCTATAAGACGTATAAGTTTGCACCCAGTTTCACACAATCACATATTTATGATTGACTACCTACCAGCCTAACCTCTAATGACTGTAACCGGCTCATTAGACGTGCCGATATTGATAATATCATAACGATCAATCAGTATGATTCTGAAACGTGATTGGGTACGATCGTATATTTGATAAACATGATCATTGTGGATACGATTTGATTATTGCAATCGGCAGTTGTTTATTATTACAACTTACATAAACTGTTTCTGTAAATGAAACAGTAATATAGTAGACCAATGATATTTCGTCAGTGAGTAGACTAAAGCATACTTTCTAAGGAGCACATAAGGGCATATACATCTCTCGATGTAGTAGTGGACTAGTAAAGAAACATAGGAACTCTGTTTCCCTGCAGTAAATTACAATTTTCAAGTGATTTAACGCACGTATCCATATACTAATTACTATGTATCTATACTAATATATAAAGCTGAAGAGTTTGTTTGTTTGTTTGTTTGTTTGAACACGCTAATCTCTGGAACCGCTGGTCCGATTTGAAAAATTCTTTCAGTTTTAGAAAGCCCATTTATCGAGGAAGGCTATAGGCTATATATCATCACGCTAGGACCAATAGGAGCGGAGCAGCAATGAAAAATGTTTCGAAAACGGGGGAAAATTATCACGCTACGGGCAATAGAAGACGCAAACGAGGTTGCGTGGGTCGGCTAGTGTGCTATAAATCCGAAAGTAACTCTGTCCATCCATTTGTCTTTTACGCTTTCATAGTTAAACCGCTGACCTAATTTGGATAATTGATGATGATTTCGGTATAGATTGGACATTGAAGGAGAACACAAGGTACTTTTTCTGGTAATAAAAAGTAAGACGAGCTGCGGGCAAAAGCTAGTAATTAATACTTGCACTAAATTATAATTGGTACTTGTGCTCTATACATCAGTTCAGAAGTAGACAATTCGGGAAGCTCTGACAATTATTTGCGACTCCCTAATGGAGCTTTTCTAACAGTCAGGTGTCTTTATTCAAGTGTTGATTCCGAAATACAAAACAATATAATAGAGGATAGATTTAATTTATAAATAAGATACTTTTATGATCTTCTATGTGTGTATAAATAAGCTGAAGTTTATGCAACAACTTAAATGTTTAAATAATAAATATCATATAACTTTCTCCGGGTATAAAAACATATAGTCACTTATCCTCTCGTGCAATTTCTTTATTTTCCATGTGAATTAATGGAGATAATATGTTTAGTAGTAGCTTTTAGTACGTAATATGGCGTAGGCACTAAAACACAGAGAAAAAGACATCCTTGTCATAATGAATACCTCCATTCTCATTCGTAAATTCTTCACGCTATATTTTTACGTAAGTTCCTTTTCTTTTATGTATTTTTGTTGTAATTTTATGTTTACCGTTGCTACCTACCCTATTCTGAGTAATAAACTATATACTGAGTAATCATTCTCAAGAATGAACAATATGAATGAATGACATGTTTTTACTTCAAAAATTTTTACGTAAATTAGCGTTTCATGTTTTTTAAATTCCATTTTGCATTTTATTTTCTAGGTGCTGAGATCTCTTGTGATGAAGATTCCTCTCAACACGTGACCTCTGAATTCAAGAGAACTGAAGAGTTACAAAAGTAAAATATGCGTAACAAATGAAAACCGTGGAATCACTGAGAAAAAAATGGGATCAACGCATACAATAGATATTACTTAAAGCGCACGAGAAATGAAAAGAAATGATGATGATAAAGTATTGTTTCCGATTACAGAATGTTTAGCATAGAGTCTTGACTACATACTATTTTACCATTTGATCAGATTTAATGATTATTTCTTTTCCAGCTGAGAGACACTTTTAGACCATATCTTACTTGCTCTGAGATTCAATGAACAAGACAGATTGTCGAAGTTAGTCATTTTTTTATTTAATATCAGGCATACGAATGAAATATGTTCCAGACAGTACGTAAGTGTAAAACACGTCAACAAAAAAAAACGATACAGGACAAACGCTGCTTCTAAATTCTAATTTATAAGTTACTAGTCGACACACGCAACCTCGTTTGCGCCTTATAGTGCCCATAGCGTGAAAATTTCCCCCGTTTTTGAAACATTCTTCATTGTTGCTCCGCTCCTTTTAGTAGTAGCGTGATGATATATATCCTATAGCCTTCCTCGATAAATGGGCTATCTAACACTGAAAGAATTTTTCAAATCGGACCAGCGGTTCCTGAGATTAGCGTGTTCAAACAAACAAACAAACAAACTCTTCAGCTTTATATATTAGTAATAGATTCATTCAAAGATATTGCTAAATAATGGTGTACACATGATATACCTATTTCATCAGTATTAAATATGTACCGCAAAAGATCAAATACTTTATAACTCGTTCCTTAGAACGTTGCCAATCTGTGTCCCTACTAAAAAACTAAACACGGTCTCGTAATTTTCTTAAATATTACGATCGATAAACGTATAAAAAGCATCACAAGCTAGTAATAAAGCTGGCCGCGGACGCGGAAGGTCAAACGCCTACTTAAGGCTTTATTCATGTAGACAGAGTACGGACCACCGTGAAATAGGAACCATTTGTCCTATACTTTGATAAAGATCTTGCAAAGCATTGTTTTATTCAGCGCACGTGCTCAAGTATACACGTGTCAATTGTAACGAAACGCCAAATTGTTAAAAAAAATGTGCGAACGTGAAGGCTCTTCAGATTTGAAAGATATTTTACACCTCGGAAATCCTGCTTGTGTACAAATAGAAGTATTTTATATTTCAAATAAAAAAATAATTTTCGAAATATTTCATGTTTGGTAATCTGAAATGTTTTTAAAGAAACATGTTTTGACTTCATAGACGAAACATAAAAATAGACTAACTAAAACAAATCATTTGTTCTAACAGACTTTTAATACAAACAACTTGCAACGAAGTGAAAAGTCGAGCATGCGCTTAATTATAATAACAATACTTCTAGAACCTTCCAGGAGTACAAGCGTATAGTGAAAAGTTTTCTTTTCCGATTTACCAACAATAATAACAAAAACAACGTATTTATAATAAATGGTGTTTATCTGATAGCAATATAACATTAACATTCTATATAAGGTACATCTATTAGATCACTCAAGACAAAAAACTTGAAATTGCAAGTTAAACTTGATCGCCAAGGCTTGGCTTGTCTTGTGACCACCACTTTTTGCTGCAGTTTGATTTAATGAACAACCCACATTGATATCGTTTTATAAAAGTATAATATCATCGCACCTGTTCGTCAATGGTCAGGTATCAATGTAAAGGTCCATTCAGTATTCATGAAAACTATTGGAAACCGGTCTATTAATGGTGTAAATTGTCATGATAGAGATCAACTTCTTTTAATGGTTTTTAAAGAGTCGAATATATACTTTGCAATGTCTTTTGTATTATATACTACAAAAAACTAAAATGTTGGACATATATTTTTTGTTCTTAATACAGAAATACTGAAAATAAAATGGTGTAGAATATATTTTTAGGAATGAAGCAAGCTAATAGTAATTTCTTTGAGGAAATATAAGTTTTTCGCGGCAAACATCTTTCATCGTCCACAGAACGTAGTGTCAAACGCATGGCTATTAACGAAATAAAAATAAATGTAAATATGTTGTCGCCAAAGATCAGAGAGTATACTGAGAATGTTTTTGTTCCTAAAAGAAGGTATTAGTCTAGTTATTTTCTTAGAAGTATTACCATTCTACAGGTAAATTCCTATTCTATCGACTCCTGATTTCATAAGCTTCTAACCTGAAATGGTGACCCACACCATGGTGGCTTAGTAATGCTTCTGCATCATTATTGCATTGTCTGCATTCGCACTGAGTATGATGACCACCACTCTTGCATTCTGCTTATGCTTTCCATCGGGCAGAGTAGAGTCATTTCATTTTGGCAAGGCCATAAATAAAAAAACAGTGTCCAACAATATATTTTCGTAGTGAAATGAAAGTCTTACTATGACTAGCAAATTACCGATTTAACTTTCGATCACAACACGATACAATCTCATTACAATCAATTTTAAATATTTTACTAAATACGATAGTTAGTAGTTAGTAATTATTTTTTACCAATTTATATGTAACGAAAATCGTTCTTCTGACAACGATAAGTCGATTTGCACCAAAAGTCTCTTATTTGGTTAAAAACTAGTCACGATTTCTAATAAAATTTATATGTGAGTTTTTCAAATATCTTTAATAAATGCTCTGCTTAGTTTGAGACTGGATGGCCTTGTGTGTCAGATGACCGACATATTAATATTTCGTATTATAACTATGAACTAGCTGAACCCCGCGGTGTTACCCGCAAGTAACGCCACCGGACAAAGTTAGGCTAAAAAAGTAGCCTAGGTTACTCCCTGGATCATCAGCTACCTGCCAGTGAAAGTCCCGTCAAAATTCGTCCAGCCGTTCCAGAGATTACCCGGAACAAACAGACAGACAAAAAAAAATTAAATACTTTTTTGGTATATGTACCGTGTATACATGCATATGCATTTAGTAAAAAGCTGTTATTTTAATATTACAAACAGACACTCCAATTTTATTTATTTGTATGCATAGATAACCATGAATATCTATCTTAAATGAGTAAAGATATTATTCAATAATAACGATTTAAAAACTTTCTCACAAACACATGAAATTGCATTTTTTCTATTTTACTACATATTATACAGCTTGCATGCAGGATATTTAAAAAAACTGTCGTATGATTGAAACAATAAACTAGTTGAGAGAACATAAACGTGTATTGGCAGAAAAACATAGCGACGGATGCTGTTTCTTTTTGAAATTGTGTTAAAATTGTTGTACGACATAAATAAAATATGAAATGGCGACCGCACCGAATTTATAAATATTTATCAAATGCTTGTGACTCTGTTACACTAGTTCAAATAACTCGTCCCTTTGTAGTTATGATATATTTAGTTTAACCATCGGCAAAATATTATGAATTGTAGACATTTTTGAGGTACATAATAATATTTTCCTCTCAATACGAATTTGAAAGAATAAATTTTCTGTTAAAAGTTTCTTAGGTGCTTTATTTTTTTTTTGTGAATATATGCTCTAAGGTCGTTTTAAAGACTTGTATGCCGTTTTTTTTGGGATGTTCTGTTCTGTTGACTGCACGATACCTAAAATCATTATACGAGTCTGGTAAAACGCTTTCTCTATCTCTAATCGAATTACGTAGACTTTTGAAAATATATCTTTGACTAACTTTGCAAATTTATCATTTACCTTTTAGTACATATAATGGCCAACTGTTCTGCCATCTCCTAATAGTTTCCTAGTGCTTTTCCTGTTCATCTGTCACAATAATTATGTTTGTCTGTTCACTATCCCAAATTTAGCCGCTTCATTTATTCCGTCGAAAAACAATTACATTCCCAAGCCTGCCTAGTCAGATGACCATAAAAGAGCTTGCCATAAAAGAAACCTACTAAAACCCTTTACATCATTGGACAGGCCCCAAATAAATTTGGGTAAAGTGTAAGAACATAATGGTGATGACTTGAGAGTATTTATTGCGTTAGAAAATGACGGGCTTCATAGCGTCTATTTACAACAGGTTCTCTGATCAGCCGCTTAATTAGCCGTCTTTGATAATGTTCTGAAAAAAATCATGTAGGCGTACTCAACTAATTTATGTGTGAGCAAGAATGCTTTAATAGAGGAAGTTACAGAAATACGTGGGTATTCAATGGTAATAAAGAAAATTGAGAACGATAAGATACTAGTCAGGCATTTAACTCAGGTACAAAAAATACATAATGTTTTAGAACGTGTCTTAGACATGACTAAGAAGATTCGATGATTCAACGTCGTCCACGGTCTTAGATTGGTTAATCCTATATAAGGGAGTACATTACTTTTAAAATTACAAATAATTTGTGTAAAAATACTATATCTACATAGTCACGCATAAAAATGTTATTCACTTATAATTATAGTTCTAACTAACTGAACCCCGCGGTGTTACCCGCGGTTATTATTGTACCGCGAGTAACGCCGCGGGACAAAGTTAGTCTAAAAAAGTAGCCTAAGTTACTCCCCGGATCATCAGCTACCTGCCAGTGAAAGTCCCGTCAAAATCCGTCCCGCCGTTCTAGAGATTACCCGGAACAAACAGACAGACAGACAGACAAAATTTTTTTTAACTACATTTTTGGTATATGTATCATGTATGCATACATATGCACTGATTAAAAAGCTGTTATTTTAATATTAAAAACAGACACTCCAATTTTATTTATTTGTACAGATTCGTATTTTGCTTCATAATGATCTGTGAACCGACTTGTTTCAACTTAAATATACAATACCACCGCCATATGATTAATACAATTAAAAAATAGAGTGTTGTAATAACTTAAGATCGCTGTCTGTCTGTTTCGATATAATTGTGTATTAGTACGCATTAAAATACTTAAGTCCGTTTTAAATCGTTAAATAACACTCGCACAAGACGTGAACCTAGAATGGCGATTCCAGGCATGTAGCAATTTGCTCGAACGTCGTACGCATAGCCATTAGACATAACATTAGACGTTAAATCAAGTTAAGTAAAATAGATAGACATTAAAAACTCTTTACGAAACAGCGAAGCTTTTAAACTACAAGCGAAATAAACTTTTTATATGTAAAGTAAGGCGCTACTTTACTTATCTCACATTCGATCATCCGCTTAGGAACGGCTAACCGGAGAAATATGAATATCTTAGTGTTGACCACCAAAGATTTTATCAACTAAAAGCATGAAACATTAGTCATTAAAACATTTTTGTAGACAACACAGCCATCAAACTAGTTTTAATCTCAATTACCATAATTCAGCTATTAATTTTAGTTTACATTATTTATAGCTGCTCATACACATTTCATTAACATTAGCATAATCTTGATTTATTATGTCTTTGCCTCGTTATCTAAAAAGTATGGGTTTGAAGTGTATACGACGCATAATATTCGAAAAAGGTTATAATTTGGCCACAGAGTTTATCGCATTTTTTTAAAGCAACTTTAATGCACTTAAACCATCTAACTGTGTTTAGAGTTTTAGAGGTATTAATAATATTCTTTTTGTAATACTGCTTTCCAAACAAAAACATTTATGTAAATTAGTCTATGGATTAAACAGAATAAAAACAATCAAGCGATTTGAGAGATGTTTTGAAATCGGGCCAAATATATTATTTTTCCGTCATTTTCACTTTAATATTCTCGAGTATCAAAGACTCCTTTTCTACGCCAATTACTGTTTTCTATTTAAACAAACTGTTGGATAAAAATATCATAACATTTATTTATCAAAACCAACTCTTGGCATCATTAGTTAATCTTTTTCTTTAAATACTTTTACTCTTTGTTCCATCAAAATTAATTTTTGCATACCGAACGTGTGTACTGTGACTGTGCACAATGAAAAATGCAAATCTACATTTCTGGCATATTTATAAAAAATCAGGCTAACGTTAAAAGAAATAAAGCTTACGTTAAAGTACATACATTATAAAAATAATGACCTTCGAAGTCCACACGTACACATACAAATTGCAATAACCTTGAATAGTTTGCTCGGTTTTGAAGTCTCCCTAAGCTTAATAATAAATATTAAAATTTCAAAAAGATTGGACAATATGAGGTTGCTCAAATGAAAAGTATAAGGGAGAAATATCCAATTTTTTATGTTAAATTACCTTTTCTCCAAATAACACGTATGACAGAAATTTATCGATATGAATTAAAACGACACAAATTTGCATAAAATACAATATAAATATTCAACATAACTTACATACTTACATAACTTTTGCAACCCCTTATTTTGTTTGCTAATGGCGACTTCACTTCTGCGATGCTCGATGACTTTTAGTAAGAATTTCCGTTGTATTCTTTGATGGAATTCGTATACTCTTCAAACGTATATAGAAAATTTCTGCACTGATTGAGCTCAATATTTGACACGATCTACAACCCGCTTCGAAGATAGTTTTTCTTCTATTTTTCGCATAAGTTTTGTTCCCCGAATTAATAGCATCATTTTATTCTTCAATGTTATCGGCGTTAAACAATTTGTAAAAAATAATTATTTATCTTTAAACCGAATTGAAGTACCTAAATGTATAGACGGTATGTCTCAAATCACGTACGCATCTTCTTATCAAGTCTGTACTCGTAATAATTATTTATAACGTACTCACATAACATACCATTACGCGTGTATCTTCAAAATGGTATTCAGAATGTATTAACAATGGTTATCCTGTGTAATATAATGTGGCTGGCATGACTGAGTCATTATGGCCGCTACTAGGATTAGCGGAACGATTTGGCAAGAAAAGAAAATAAGTGCATCTCTTCATAAAATATAAAAGGAATTAATGCTACAACGTATGATATCATTTGCAAAGTTATTAATAGATTAGCATCCAGTCAAGCTAAACTTGAACCAATTACTGATTATGTAGTGTTTGTTGAGATACTCCTAATCTTCTTGTGCCTGGTGATTGAGTCAGGTACAGTTCAGGTTGGCAGACTCTTCTGTGTGAGAATAAATCTATAGCCTTGAAATAAATATCTTTATCATACCACGTGTCATACAACAAATCGACCGTGTTAGAAGATTGTGGTTGACTGTGGATAATTTATTTTTCAGATTAGACTGACTTATCTTTAGAGCTATAATATACTTTTAAATCTAAGAACTAATGTGCAGCGAGCAATATCCATAGCCAATCTCCAATATTACTATTGATGCATCTGAAAGTGCATCGAAAACGCAATTATTCCTTTTAAACAATGCTTTAATCAAAAACAATATAAGTAGGTACATCTTCTTTCTTACTTTGTTATTTTCTTTTCCAAACAAAAATCCTGTATGTCTTTGGTATAATTTATGCGTAAAATTATCAGTACCAATACAAAGTTACGTAACAGTCATAAATTAGGGAACAAGTTCAGGATTGCTTGAAGACAATGTTTAAGCTTCGGTCCAATGAAAATATATGAAACTTTTATGATATTATTACATGTTTGTTTATGTTTCTGATATATTTATTAGAATGTGAATAGTTCGATGCTGTCAGCATAGGACCTGTTACCGTAAAAAGCCTTGGGGGAGGCCTATGTCTAGCTGAGGACATTCTTCGGCTGAGATTACGATGTAAAGAGATCAATTGAACGTTAACTGCTAGGGAACCTCTTACCCTCTTCCCAAACAATTTATCATTCGAAGTTATAGTTTTAACGATACTTATATTTCTTTTCGTTCTATTTCCGAGAATAATTAATCAACTTCGTGCGGCAACTACGCTACCGCAATGTTCCTAACAGAAATGTCGAGTCTCCGAAGTTCAAGGTCGGGGAGAATTATTACGTCTGTTTTGATATTAATCATTCTTGTCATCTGCAGTTAGTCCTTTCACTCCTTTCTATACACCTAAATACAATGGACTGTTTTGTAGTAAGTGTATTTAATTAATTATTATTTGCTTTAAATATTTGAGAAAAGTTTGTGAATAATTCTATAAATAGTAATAATATTTTTTGCTGCTTTGACTGAGACTTATTTCCTGGTAAAATAAAAACCATCTCTGTATTTTTCTTACACTTCTCTACAAGATGAATGATATGATTTCAGTTAGGAATTTTCATTCGATCTGTTTTTTGGCGATACAGGCTTGTGTGTGTGTGTGTGTAATTTAACATTACAAAACTTTTAAGCGAAATGTAATTGCGGAGATTGAAAGCACTTTCATTAGGCTGTAATTAATGTAAGCCAACCCGCTGCACCATTTAGATGAAATTTGGCATACATGTTTTATATCGGCGCCAAATTTAGTTTAAATTGTGTGAAACGTGTTATTTCTGAATGTAATATATTGTGTGCTGTTACCAGCCCACAATCCAAGTGTTAATACAGGAACGCGAACGACGGACGAAAGCTTGTGTACACATAGTTAACTTTCCAACTGCTTCACAAAACAGCAACTTGGCATTATTCCTACTAACTTTGGAGAAAGATAGTGTTCTGGTTCAAAAAGCAATAAAAATTAGAAAGATTTCTTTTGCAATTGTGAAGATTAGAGAATTACATGAAAGTTTTTTTTAGATCAGTCCGGAGAACCTCTGGCACGTAATGCCGGTAGTAGTACTTTGAACATAAAGTAACTCAACTGTGTCTAACATAACCGTCTTACTAATTTCTAACATAAATCAATCTTGCTTTACAAGAACAATCATATAGTACCTATCAACCACCAATCAATGTATTTGTAAGACAAACTTCTGTATTATTAATCATATCCAATCAAACTTCAAGACCCATCCATCAAATTGAGATTGATACCTGATCTACATGAGAATGTTTCAAAACTTGGCTTAAATGCAATCGAGATGCTACGATCATGTCTATTACCAGGTGCTTTCAAAGTTTGTAGTTTTAAAAAGTTCTTTGACCTGATAGAATAACTTCTCCGCTTTTCAATTCGAAATGTCCAAGTAATGAGCTGTTAATAATTATTACCTTCTGCGTGATATCCGGGAATTAATGCCGTATGGATTTCATCTCAAATGAGAGTTAAGCCACTCGGGACTGAATAGATATCATCTAATTATAGACAGGAAGACAAGAAACGGAGAGTTCGGGAATGGGTTAATTATAATCATGTATATAGCGTGAATAATTTAAAATTAACTGCGTAAGTTTAACTATATTCAACCGTGACTGTACTTATACTGCGTGGAAGCGCAAACATCGAAAATTAATGAGGTATTTAGGTGAACAGAAGAATTAAAGTAAGAAAAAAAGTAAATTCAGTTTGTGTCTACATATGCAAATAACGTATATTATCTAGCCTCTACACATGTAATGGTCGTTGGTCCAGCATTGTGGTACTACCTAATGAGCATCGCTGGTATTATGCAAACTCCATAATACACGAACTCCATGCCTAATAGTTTTTACATTAAGAGACAAAACAGTGCGTTTACGCTTTTGCGTATTCTGCAGTGTTAAGTAAAATAATGCGTTTAAAGCAAAACCTTCAAAGCTATGATTATTCTTAGTGTATATTTTTAACCCATTTAAACATAGTGACTTATAAAACCAAGGTCATACAGAGATGGACAAATGATCTTTTGCAGATCGACAAATGAAGCGGGCCGCTTTCAACCGATCTTCCTGGAATACATCGAGAGCTCATATAACTGCCAGTAGACGTTATTATGTTTTTTTTTAAATAGACGGAGACAGTTGTAACAAATTTTACAGCAAAAACGTATTGGAGAGAATTTGGGATTTATGGAAACACTTGGATAGGTAGGTACCTACTTTAGGAGATGAATAATGCTAAATGTTTTATCAAGGGGCTTCTTCTAGATATTCCTTTATATGGTATTACATTTAATTGGTTTAATAATTTTACAGATAATTATGAGTATCTAAGTAACATGTTACTATACCACAATTAAAGTAAATTGTACTAGAATCTGTAATTAATTTGCAGTATTATAGGTTTTATACACACATATTTTAATTCTTTTATTTTTATTAAAAGATTAATTAATTTCTGTAAATTAAATGAAGCGATGTCTAATTGTCTTTTCGAAAATTCAATTTACAACATTGGTGGTTCGAGAAGTGTTAGATCGTTACAGCACAGCACAGTCGAAATATTGACTGTTTACGCATACCTAACAAAATCGAATATAGGACATAAACTTAGTGTATTTGAATAGGCTAGTTAATGCGCAAATATTGAAATACAAACATTATAAAACAAGACAGCTCAGCTACAGCACCACATGAAACAAATTTACTTGATTCTATTGAAATCGTATATTAACGTCCGTTTTTAACCGACTGAAAAAATGAGGAGGTTCACAATTCGACCGTATATGTATTTTTTATGTGTGTTCGCGGATAACTTCATCGTTTATGAACCAATTTCATTCATTATTTTTTAATCGAAAGGAGATATACCCTACGGTGGTACCATGACAAGGACACTAAGAGCTGATGTCGGCCATCCATTTGGTCGTTCTTGAAGTCGGTTTTTATTTAGTTAAAATTTTACTTAAGATAAATTCAGACCATTTTCATGGTCTAATAACCCATATCTTATTAAAATTGAAGATAGGTTATTGAAAACAACGGAGACACTAAAAAAAAGAAAATCATTTGTTTTTTTATTGTCTTTGTCCATTATTATTATTATGTAGCGTGGACGATAAATTAGCGCGGTGACAGTATTGTACATACCTAAACAGGCACGGAACTATTCATGACGGTTGGCAACTTGTCATTGACACATGTCAACTTGAATTGAAACCCTCCATATTTCTATCACATGGGATTCGAAGAAGTGCTTGAATTAAAAAACTCTTTACAAGTATGATTCTAAAAATAATCAAGCGTTTTTTGTTGTTTTGGAATGACCAGGTAGATACCTACCTTCTATGTAATTATGTTTCTTTTAAATTGCGAGAAGATTTGAATAGTAGTGGACCAAGCAGTATATTAGAACTATGTCAAAATGTAATATCTATACAAATAAATTAAATTGGAGTGCCTGTTTGTAATTTAAAAATAACCGGTTTTTTACTATATGTATAATGTATGTGTACATATGTATGTATATATAATTTTTTTTTGTCTGTCTGTTCGGGGTAATCTCTGGAACGGCTGGACTGGACTTTCACTGGCAGGTAGCTGATGATCCAGGGAGTAACTTAGGCTACTTTCTTAGACTAACTTTGTCCCGCGGCGTTACTCGCGGTAGCACGATAACCGCGGGGTTGAGCTAGTATTAAAATATAATAATATCAACAATTAAATTATTGTGTAAGTATAGAAAAAAGTTCAGTATATGTTACAGTAAATTGATTTTATTGTTACTAATTCCAAAAAGTGAAAAAAAAACAGTAGAAAGCCAAAGCGTAGGTACTTAAGTATTAATCAGCGTTGCCAGATTTTTTTAGTCAAATCGGGATTTTGAGACTATTTTGTGAAAAAGTGGAATTCTTTCGCCGAAAGCGGGATAAAGGAAAAAGGTATATGAGTGAGTGACCAAAAAAAAAGGACATTTCGTCATTCGCAATATTTTTGATTTTCTGCTACATCATCCCTAATTCGTGAAAGAACTAGTACCATTTCCTATTTGCTAACTTCACTTTGGGCGTCCGGCCAGTTTTCCCAAAAAAGAAGGAAAAAATCTGTCCCGCGCGCGACTTTACAATTTTGATTAAAAAAGCGGGACGTCTGGCAACGCTAGTAATAATGTACGCCAATGTAATCTAATCGAAAATTCAGACCACTGAAAGGTCCTCAACCAATCGCCGTCCACTGCTGAACGTAGGTCTCCCCCAAGGAGCGCCAACCATCCCGGTCTTGGGCAGTCCGCATCCATCCGCTGCCAGCCACCTTCTTCAAATCGTCAGTCCACCGTGCTGCAGGGCGCCCTACACTACGTTTGCCTAATCGCGGTCTCCACTCAAGCACATTTCGGCTCCACCGACCGTCGGTACGTCTAGAGACATGACCAGCCCATTTCCACTTCAGCGTGCTGATTCTCTGTGCGATGTCGGTTACTTTAGTTTTCTGTCGAATAACTTCGTTTCGAATTCTATCAGACACCCGTGATGACATACGGAGCCGAGACGTGGACACTCACCATTGGACTGGTCCACAAATTTAAAGTGGCGCAGCGTGCGATGGAGCGTGCTATGTTGGGTGTTTCTCTGTCTGACTGAAAGGTAATCGCGATAATTCCAGTTTATCCTAATCCTACTAATATTATAAATGCGTAAGTTTGTAAGGATGGATGGATGTTTGGATGGATGTTTGTTACTCTTTCACGCAAAAACTACTGAACGGATTTGGATGAAACTTTACAGTAATATAGCTTATACATCAGAATAACACATAGGCTACTATTTGCCGCGATAACCGACATATACGCGGGCGGAGCCGCGGGCAACAACTAGTAAGTAATAACTACACATTGTGGAATACAAAAGCTTAAAAGTTATTAAATCGTAAGGACAAAATAAGTTATTTGAGAACACATTGACTGTAGGCATACTAAATTCACGTGAATGGAGCGATAAGCGTGCACTATTTTGGCTATCTTGACCCTTCACCTTGTGCATAATAATGTTTAGATTATACGCGGAAGACTGTTTACGACCGCTATTTAAATAACTATACTATACATATAATAAAACAACGTCCTGAAACATCATTATACCCTTTTTAATAATGCGATCAGAATAATTATGGATGTCCATGAAAATTAATTACCGTAGTTTTTTGTATGGCAGCAATTAAAGAGCGCGCGCACATGGCTTCCTAAAAATATATGAATAAAATATATGTTTACAAAAACAACCCTACGATTACAACAATATATCTCCATAATTAATTCCCCTTCTAGACATACTTTTTCTTATATCTCGGCGATGTATACCTAATGTTACGCTCAATAAAATGTCGGTAATTGTATCAATCAGACAGTAAATTCGACAGAGTCGCAAGGTGCGCCGGGGCAAGGCGAGGTGCATTACATTCCTCCGAGAGGGACGCGAGAGGGAATCGGCTGCATTCTTAGTTATTCTTACCTTTTCATACGAGAATCCTGCCGGAACCCTCTTAAAATTTTGTAAAATCAACTTCAACACATACTTTAATAAACACTAGTATTGCAAGAATGTATAGGTTCACTGAAAAAATAAGTTTTATTGTTTACATCACTGTCAAAAACTACACAAAAGGAGCTCACACCCAAACGGCCGGCGTATAACAAGCAAACTGGATCCATTTGGCTTGTCTGTTTGTGACGCGGAATGCTATTGCTTTGTCTCTTTTTAACTTCAAATGTTAATACAGCTATCTCTCTCGCCGAAGAAAGGCGCCAATGCACGGCGCGGGCGCCGACTTCTTCCTTCGAGTAATAAAAAAACAAAAGCTCTTTTGAAACAAGTTACTGGTACACGGTTGTAGGTGGCTGTCAAGATATTGTATGATTTAAAATTATTCAAGAACATATTCAACAGGTTACATTTAATTCATGAAAATGAACTAAAGCGTCTTGAAAATTTGAAATAAATATTATTTGATAAAAACCCGTTTTACTTCCTCCAAAGTGTAAATAAACCTTTATTCGCTTATTTGCTATAAAATATCGAACATCTCGGAAGCAATTTATCAAATCTAGTACATGAGCAAAAGCCTATCTGTGTAAGGTCCTTCGTCAATACTAAATTAATATAGGCTCTAAAGTCTGAGAAGAGAGTATCTAACCACCGGGCTTTTATCATGCAAATCCATTAATTTTGGAGCAAATATGAATAACGTAGACATGAACCGTTTCATTCTCACCTGCATTATGAAGCTGATTAGAACAAAGACCTTAACTATTATACTTAAAAGATTGAGTGTTGTCGATTGACATGACCTACTCATTATCAAGGATTTTTTATAAGATCAGCTGTGATCATAGCACAGTTATATATATCAAATCCTTAAATCATTCTAAATTTTATAACATAACTAGCTGAGCCCCGCGGTTGTTGTAATATCAGCGGTTATCTTCCATTGTCCCGTAAAAATCGGTTCAGCCGCTCCAGAGACTACTCGACGCGAACAGACTGGCAAAATTTTTAAAACAATGAAAGTCTATAATCCTATAAATGTTCAGCGCCGAGTGCCCCATCCGACAGAAGTGGGACTATCTTGCGAGGTCCAACACGGCATACTCGTGACACACTCACTCATACATGCACAACACAGAAGCACATACAGACACACAGATATTATAAGTATATATTGAATATATAATGAAATATCACAACACGCACATAAACACTGGACAAGTACACACTACAAAAAGACACGCATAACATAATTCTCGACCAAAATTATATTAATTACATATATTTAAGTATATATATATATTGTATAACAGAGGCGGAATTTATGCAAACAATAAAAAACACACATAGACACGAACAACACATACAGATACAAGACTATACAATACAAACAACACACATAAAAACACTGAACAAATACTCAAACACACAAACACACAAGTCACAAATGCCGTGACCTCGCAGATAGGGAAGCCACGGACAACACCATCACGACTTACAATGAAAACACAAATCTAGACAAACCAAATAGAAGAAAAGAAATTAATATCAAAAATTAAATTAAAAGCTTGAATTATAAACCTAGATTAATGTTAACTAACTTAAAATAAAATTTGTAACATAAAGAAAACAACAATTTAATTACACCTAGAAAATAAATTAGTAGATAAATTTAGAGGAAGTAATAAAGTGAGTAGAGGTAAAGTAAAGAAAGGAATATAATAGTCAGATTTTAAAAATCTTAGATAAACATAAACATAGATAAAATAGAAATAACCCATAAATAAAAATCGAAATTGAAAGAATTAGAAACAAGAAATAAATAAAACAAGCACACAAAATTATATAATATTAAGATAAAATAAATACACTTAACAAGAATTAAAAAATTACAGTCTGACAGAAATACAGTATTAAGTAAAAGAAAATATGACAATGCTATGAAATAAATCGTCTAGAGAAGGAAGGGAGGCACTTGGTGCGCGACACATCAAGAAACGGCAATGCAAGACTATGTAACACCAAGGTCCTGTCGAAATCTTGGACGGGGGAATGCTGCGTTATCCCTAGGGATAACATTAAAAAAAAAAAAAAAAAAAAAAAAATCCTATAAATGTATAGTCATTATACGTTATAGGTACATCTAAATGCATTTAGTTATAAGCTGTTAATTTTAAATTACAAACAGACACTTAAATTTATTTGTAGGTATGAATATCTTGTCATAATGCTGAATACGACAGCAGATACAAGTGTTAACTAACCGGAAAGCAGAATTGAAGTGAACTTCACATCAGATATTTTCTAATTCCGTTTAAAGAAAAATCTTCTACATAATCAATCTATACTAATATATAAAGCTGAAGAGTTTGTTTGTTTTTTTGAACACGCTAATCTCAGGAACCGCTAGTCCGATTTGAAAAATTCTTTCGGTTTAGGATAGTCCATTTATCGAGGAGGGCTATAGGGTATATATCATCACGCTACTACTAATAGGAGCGGAGCAACAATGAATAATGTTTCAAAAACGGGGGAAATTTTCACGCTACGGGCAATATAAGGCGCAAACGAGGTTGCGGTTTACACTAGGCACCTAAGATGTGAAATTATAAATTTGTAAATGTTAAATCTCAATAAATGCAATGCAAGTTGAATCTGCATGTTGGCCATTATAAAAATCGATGAGGGACGCCTGCATGTAGCTGAAATGCGAATGTTATGTGATTGAAATGGATAAGGTGAAGAATAACTACATTAGAGAAAACCTGAAAGAAGCACTAGGGGATGAAAAGATAAGAAGCAGCAGGTTAGCCTGGTATGGACATGTGATCCGAAGAGATGAGCAAAACGTTGTTAAGAAAGTTTTAAGTATGGAAGTCGAAGCATATGAGAGTAGAGGACTACCAAAGAAAAATGGATGGACTGCGTAAAAGAGGATATGGCCAGAAAGGGAGTAAGCAGTGACTATAAACTCATTGCACCGACCCGAAATTAATTTGGGCAAAGGGAACGAAGATACGTATCTATACTAATATATAAAGCTGAAGAGTTTGTTTGTTTGTTTGTTTGAACACGCTAATCTCAGGAACCGCTGGTCCGATTTGAAAAATTCTTTCGGTGTTGGATAGTCCATTTATCGAGGAAGGCTATAGGGTATATATCATCACGCTACTACTTATAGGAGCGGAGCAACAATGAAAAAGGTTTCAAAAACGGGGAAATTTTCACGCTACGGGATATATAAGACGCAAACGACGTTGCGTGGGTCGGCTAGTATACTATATACACTTTAGCTGACTCGCACAACCTTGTCTACGGCTCCTATTGCCCGTAGCGTGATGTTATAATAAGTTGAAACAATTATTTTGCCATAAAAATGATTATAGATATAAAAGGTAGCCATTTGCTGTCGGGAGTTTTTTTAGAATTTTTAAAGGAGAACAATCATTTCATACATTGTGTGTCAAGTTGTACTTAACTATTTACACAGCGAACGCAATGTTGGTTTTTGCACGCAGTTTTTGCAACATTTTTATTGCTACTCCGCTCCGTTTGTTTGTAGCGTGGTGATATCTAACACTGAAGTATTTTTTCAAATCGAACCAGTACTTCCTGAGATTAAGAAGAATTAAGAAACTCTTCAGCTTTATAATATAAAATGAATGGCTGCACCAATTTACATAATTATTTTCTTTATGTGTTCATTGTTGTTAGAACAAGGTTTGTATACTAGAAAAATTAAAAGATAACGGGAAAAGTCTTTTTGTCCGCGAGTGTACACTGCCTGTGGGAAGTTGAGGCAGATATGTAAATATCGGTACTACCTACTACGGTACTGTCTACTAGACAGGTAGTAGTATAGATATAAAAGTCCAGTAAGTACCTACATCTGTTAACCAGTCGTTTGTTTTTGAATGGTTAATTTTATTTATTCTGGTCACTCAACCAAGATATAATTAAGATTTAAAAAATATATTTTATTAAACGACAATAGCTAATAGTTGACATTCGGTCACCAAGCAATCTCTACTTTTAAATTATGTCGTAACCACTAGTCCGCTAGGCAACTCATATCCGGTCTTCTATTACGACTACGGGAATTGGTCCGGGAATTGATTTCCGGCTAGTCATCGAATGTCTATTCATCATTTTAACACATACTTAACTTCATTTTTAAACTTGATTTCTCTAAGAACTCAAAGGCGTTTATTTAATTTTTATACTGTCTCTCTTTACAAAATGTGCAAAACCCAATGATAAATGTCATTGCCAAAAATCCCATTTACTTAGTAGGTATTCAAATTAGAAATAGAGAAGCCACGAACGAACTGCATATGCTGTGTGTTATGTAATCGGATTTACTATCCATAGATTAACATGATACTCGAGACTCCAGTCAAATCATCAAATCAAATAGCGCACGTTTCCATAGCTTCCTGTTACATACGTCCGCGCCTTTTTACAAAATTACTCCCGCGTATAACAGGAAAGCGAGAGGAAAGGTTAAAAGTTTAAAGAGTTTTTCCATATTTACTTTGTTTAAAGAAGTCTGTTCACTTTCTGAGCACTTTTCTGGCCTGATGGTTTAAACATAGTACCGTCCGTAAGACGTTCTCAAAAAATTGAAATCCTAAAGAGATCTAGAACGCTTAAAATAATATATTCTGCTGACAGAATTTTCGATAGAGAGTTCTTTAATCCAATTCAAAGACATTCTGATGCTTTAAATTTTTGATAACAGTGTGTTCTATTCTATATCTTGAATTACATTTCAAACCGTAGTACTATAAACACGCTTCGAGTATTTTTATAGCAATAACAAACCGAACACTTAGAAGTCAACACACATTGTTATATGAACGCGGTTAGTTCAAGTGTATTTTACGTTCAATATTTACTTTAAACAAAGGTGTAAAGAAAGCCTGTTGAAGAAGCACAAAGTGTGAAATTGTTTTGCTACTAGTTTTCCTTTGATAAATACTAAGTTTACGTAGCTTTTAAACGCTTGCAATATTCCTTTACGGTGTTTATCTAAATATCTACTGGTGCTAGTAGAATTATATTAATCTTTACACAGTATAAAATGAAGTCGCTGCTGTTGTATGTTTGCTTATATCTTTTAAACTACCTACTAAACTTTTAACGCAGTTTCCAGCAGTAAACAAAAATATTCAAGAGAAAAGTTTAATGTCTAATATACATGTATGCATTGTATCCGAAAATTTCTAAGACTTCTGTGCCGGCCGGGTAGCTAGCACACTTATATATTTTTGATATAAAAGTATTTACTTTCCTATAGAGAAAAAACTCTTAATTTTCTCAATTTTAAAAAGTAGTTGGTACCCAGTTTGTCGAAATAATTTTAAAACTGTGTTTCGTAATAATAAAAATGTAGTCAGATAAGGTTTTTTTTTTTAAATGTTGTACTTTCAAATTGAGCATTGTTGTCACTTCTTGATCTGATAATCGGATCCTGAAGGAATCGAGTTTATTTTAGGCACGGGCATAGCAATAGGTATAGATATTATTTTCGGGTAAGTAAACAATGCATTTACCTAATGCTGCTCCTAAAACCAGAGAGTTCAACAATAATAGAACTGTAACAAGACTAACAAGCAAGGATGAAGCAAGAGGATGGCGTACGTCTTTATAAAGTCGCAACACACACTGGATCACAATACAACCACACGTAGAACACCTAAAACTAATAAAATAACACTTGTTGAAAGTTGAAACTACAAGTTATTTAGATATTTAATAACATCGAAGCTTTATGTTTCCATTTCCTTAATTCCAAATGACAGTTCTCAAGCTTGTGGCTTAGGCATTTGATTGATACAACTCTATGTCTTATTTTTGTTGAATCGGTGCCTGTCAAGTTGTCACTCGTAAAGTGTATTTAATTATAGGCTATCCGAATGCTTAATCTTCTGACAAATACTTTAACCTTATAGCCTCTGGTAATATTTGGTTGCCTACCTAATGTTAATGGTATGTGATGTGTGTCGGTCTGCACATCGCTGTTCCCGAGTCGGAGAAATTTGAAAGCAATTTGGTTTGAAAACCGTTATAGAACGCTGTGAATCGGTATAACATTAAATCACATAGATAATTTTTGAAAATCTATTCAAATAAATAAAATTGGAGTGTCAATAAATGCATATGTACATATACACGCTACATATACCAAAGGTTGTTTCGAGGTGATCATAAACAGATGTTGAGGCACATTGATATGACAAACCCCGATTGGTAAAACCTTGTAAAACCAAATTTGCACAAATATTTTCAAATTTCATTGCCCCTTTTGTTTACAACAAAATAGAGCTGTAAACATATATCCCTTGACAAAAGCGCAACGTAAGGAACAGGTACGCAAATATTTATCAGGGTTAAATTGTGAGGAAACGGAACTGCTTCTACATATAATACGGTAAATAAAGTGACTGCATATGATATTTATCCTACTTAAACACACACATACACACGCGAAAAATATTATGCGCATGTTACTAGCTAACATAATTGGATACATTGTTTTACATCCGAGAGGATTGGCGCTGATAGCCCAAATACAGGCAATGCCTAGTTCGGTTACAGATGTTAACTTCACTATTTTATTACAAAAATTGCTAGCCTACTTATAATTTGAAACTCTGTATAAATTTGTGAAATAAACTAATATTATTATTATACAGTGTTTGTACAGTGTTTCCATATGGGGATCGAACGGGCAAGGTGATCGCTTAAACCAGTACGGTATTACTTTTTATATTTCTGTAGGTAGTTATTATGTATTTTTTCACACGAACCAGATAATATTATGTTTTAGGGCATCTTATTTACCAACGTGAAAATAAAACCACAATAGTCCATTCATTGTATAATTTATTACCATCTGCGACTGGGTATTGAACGAATCTCACTTAAATTATTATATGACCTAAGTCGGAACACTGTTTCACTGCTACACACAACACTGGTTCGAGGACGTATCTCGATAGTGCAGACCTACCTTGTTTACTACACATACAGACCAAGTAACAGCTAAGATAGAAATACAAGAGAAAGTAATTTAAACTACACCACATAATATTCATTCACAAGATTGAGAAATGAGGCTTAAAACATAGTTTGATATTAGAAGGTAAAATTATGTAATTCATCTATACTAATATTAAAAAGCTGAAGTTTGTTTGTTTGAACGCACTAATCTCAGGAAACGCTAGTCCGATTTGAAAAAATCTTTCAGTGTTAGATGCCCATTTATCGAGAAAAGATATAGGCTATATATCATCACGCTAAGGTCAATAGGAGCGGAGCACCAATGAATAATGTTTCAAAAACGGGGGAAAATTTTCACGCTACGAGCAATAGAGGTCGCAAACGAGGTTGCGTGGGTCAGCTAGTATTTAACATAAACATTAAAAAAAAAAAACAATCCACGCCTCTACAAATACACTTACCATCGAACATAGACAAACATTTTTAAAATAAGAAATTTATTATTGAAAACGAAATATTTATTATAACAGCGTCATTTATAATCGATACTGTTTTAAGAATGGTATTATTATAATACTAAACGCAAGGCAAACTCTGCACTATCGTACATTTATACAGAAAAAGTGTTAAAGAGTGTGACATTAACATACTAAGTTTCTTTGCTTATTCAGTTAATCGATAAATTAATCACAAATCGCTTAGAATACAAGTGACGAAGACTCTGCAAATCTAAAATACAATTTGTGCAAAACTATGTGTCTGTAGTAGAAAAACAGTTCAATACACACACAAACTTATAGCCTTTTAATATATCACATAAAGTTTAGGTACAATAATAAATACATTATATCCTCGCGTCGCCGTCGTCACTACTGGGGCCACTGCAAACTAACTATATAAAAGAGAGAAGCCGCTCTTTTATAAAAAGTAAAAAAAGATAACAAAACATTATTTTCATACACTGCATTGTGGAATAAAATAGAGGCGGCCACAGATTTTATTTGAGATTTAATTGGATGTTTCTGATAGGTGGCTTGTTCGTTTTTAGAATCGATTTATATGATGTATATTATCATAATGAAAACATGTGATGACGTTTTTTAATGGAGTAACAAGGCTAAGCACAGTTCATGAAAAATTATACAAAACTATGCACATTACTTCATCAATAAATGCATTAATTACCTCTACAATTGCGTGTATAACTAAAATTGACTATTTATACATAGTCAGCATTTTTTTATAAACAATAAATACCTCCACTACACAAAGAGATCATCGCAAATATTTTATCTCCTTGAGATCTAGATATAACCAATAACACGATTTATTCAATAAATTAACTAGTAAACCATACATACAAAAAACAAACAAGCCACACTTATTCAAATAAAAAATAAATTAGTCTAATACATTAATTTACTTCACTTTCAGCTATTATAACTCGGAATGTTCGTCATCTGTGCCGTCGGATAATTGCAGGGGCGGTTCTGTGCTTTCTTCCTCATTCTCTACCTCTTTTTTAGATTCTTCTTTTTCTGGGGACTCCTCTTGTGTGTCTACCTTTTCCTCTTTGACATCAGGCTCTGGTTCAATAACTGTTTCCTCTGTTTTGTTTTCAGTTTCCTTCTTTACTACAGGTTTCTTTGGCCTCCATATCTTCATTTTATTCAACAAATATTTCATTTCTCTATCCAGGTTTGCCATTTTCTCTCTTATACTTTCAACTGTTAGCTTGATATCTTCGTTCTTCTTCAAAGCGTTCTGCTCTTCAATAGATTTATTTAGCCAATCGTCTGTCTCGTCGATTCTTTTCTGTAGAACCCCAATTTCGACTTCAGTGAAAATGTCTTTATCTGGATTCGATTCTTTGGTGAAGTTCTTTGACATTTTGAGGAATTCCTTTGAATTGTTTAACATACCACGGATAGCAGCTATAGCGTCAGGTCTTTCATTGTGCTCCCAGTGTTTGTAAAATATGGAGTTTGTTTTGTCCTTCAAAGCTGCTAGCTTTTCTTCAAACAATTCTGTAGCCGCTTCGTAACCATCTTCATATAACCACTCTGATGTTTCACTACACAGTTTTGTGATCTCTTCAATTTGTTCTTCAGTACCACATTCTGCATACTCTTCCATACCCATTTTCATTTGAGCGTCAACTACGAAGGCCTCTAGATTATTAAGAGCAGTTTCTCTCTCAATCCGCTTCTTGTCGATTGCATTTAGCTCGGCAATTTTAGCTTTAGAAGTCTTGAATTGTTCTTCAGACAGAGGTGTCATGTTTATAATTTGTTCTTCGGATTTAATAGGTTCTTTAAGTACAACGATTTTCGGTTTAGGCTTGCTTTCAGCTTCAGTGGCGTTTTGTTTCTCACTGACTGTTTCATTGGCTTTCTTAGTATCATTTCTAGCTTCACCTTCTTGCAGTTTCTCTTCTGCTTTTTCATCAAGTTTTTCTGGCGTTTCTGAATCTGAACCAAATAGTTTACTGATTGTGCTTCCGATTTTGGAGAAAGTGCTGTCTTTGTCATCCTCTTCTTCAGTGACAGTTTTTTCTGCTACAAATTCTACATTAACTAAATTGAGTATACCAGAGTCATCCATGTTGAAATGTGCTTTGATGCCTTTGTGTTCAATGTTTTCGGCTGTGTGTTTAGCTAAAGCAGCGCCTACACCACTCAACACAACCTGGGAAAGGTTTAATGACCCAACGTATTGGAGCTCATTGGAAGGAATATGGTCCAATTCTGCATAATTTACATGGAAATCGAAGTCATCTGTGTGTTTGTTGAAAGTAATTACCTTCTTTTGTGGATAGGGATTCATAGGCCCAAATAGAGTTCTCCTAATCTGTAACAATATTTTCATGTGGTTAATATTTTTAAAAACATAATAATCAAAGCATTGTGAGGTAGGTGGAGGAAAGTACCTGTGTTCTAAAATTTACAATAAATGTTAACTAAAATCTTAGTTATCTTAAGAAATAAATAACTCGAACTCAATGTCATTTTGTTTTAATCGCTAAATAAATAGAGTAATTTAATTTTAATACTTCTTTTAGGCGATACTCACCAGTTTGTCATTTCCGTCGACGTGTCTAGTGAAAGTCACTTGTATGGGCAACAACACAGCGTCGCGAACATTCAAAGCTGCTACTTTGTAACCAGTCGCCAAGGATGCTGCCCTATAATAGAAATGAACTGATCAGCATTTTATTATATTCCCAACAAGTCATAAAGACTACTGTGCTAATTGATGCTGTAGGTAGTGCATCCACTACCAATGCTTTCTTATAATTATAGCCAAACTAGCTGCCCTGGCAAACGTCGTTTTGCCATAATTTTTTTTTAAGGAGGGTGACCCTTACCATTTAGGGGGATGAATAATAGATGTTGGCCGATTCTCAGACCTACTCAATATGCTCACAAAGTTTCATGAGAATCGGTCAAGCCGTTTCGGAGGAGTATGGCAACGAAAACTGTGACACGAGAATTTTATATATTAGATAGACTTATTTATATTTTGTGTTAACATTATACTTAACTAGACGAAAATCGATATTTATAAAATTAATCCCTATTTTATTTGACCAGATTTTGTTAATTCTTTTTTGGTTGGATAGCCCATTTAGCAAAGAAGTTTTAGGTTATATATCATCACGCGACGACCAACAGGAGCCGGGTATCGATCGAAAATGTTGGGGAAATGGGAAAAATGTATTGCTTTTGGACAGACGCAGATGAAGTTGCGCGGGTCAGCTAGTTAACAATAAAAAATGGAATTTGCTTTTATTACATTACTAGAAAATGTAGAAAGACAATAGTTTCATAATAAAAGGTTGTATGGATGTGTGTTACTCTTTCATAGTCTTAAATAAAGTTTTGGTAGATATGTTTAGCGTTACCTGTAGACGGCTCCCATGGTGGCGGCCTCGTCGGCGTTGATGGACCTGGATGGGTCGTGGCCCACGGCGTCTTTCAGGGCCTGGAGCGCGGCTGGCACTCGAGAACCTCCACCCGCCACGATGAGACGAGCTCCTGACCCCGCCCCACCGCCCGCAGCAATAGCGCGCTGCACCACACCCGACACACGCGGCCACAGATCACCACACAACTCCTCAAATTCAACTCGCGTCACCAGCTGCTTGAAGTCCTTGTCGTCGAGCAAGCTTTCAATTTGAGCGTAATGCTCGGTGTTGGCGGACAGCACAATCTTCAATCTTTCCGCTTCTCTGAGCAGTTTCTCCATGGCGCGCGGTGAAGCTCTGACGTCACCCCCGCCGTTGGCTTCCCATGCCTTGATAAGATGTTCACGGAGTCGAAGAGTCATCTCATGGCCTCCTAACGTTCTGCGATGGAGAGACATAGCATTATTATATTTTTATGTTATAACCAAAAGTTTGATGGATGGATGCGGACTACCGAAAACTTAGCTAGTTGGCGTTGCTAGATGGAGATCCTAGTTCAATAATGGACGGCGATAGGTTGATTGAACCAAAGTTGATAATATAGAACCTTTTCGTACTTCATCATCATCATCATCAGCCCGTTACATTCCACTGCTGGACATAGACCTCTTCCAAGAAACACTATTAAACCCGGTCTGTTGCTCTGGATGCCGTTTTTATGGTATGTTTGCCATTTGAAGGTAATGGGTTGGCGATAGCAGTAGATGAAACTGCTGCCCGTAATCTGGTGTACGCTTCAGTTTTCACTTTTTAGACTAACTGTGTCCCGCGGAGTAACCCGTGGTACAACAACAAACGGGAGTAACACCGCGGGGTTCAGCTAGTCGATTATATTATTCTATTTCCACCAGGTCTTATGGCTCTGGGTTCGAGCCCTTTTAAGCTAGATGATGATTAGCAAGATAAATAGAAACTGTCTTCAATTTGACTCTCCATCAAACTTTCCACTGACATTCAACCGACAATGCTGCCCTCATACACCAATGTGCAACAATGATGCCATACATACCACATCAATGCAATGTATAGCCTCATTTTGCCATGTCTAGACCCCTTCTAAAAACTCTGGTTACTCTAAGTTACTTGCTTATCACATCTATACAAATAAATAAAATTGGAGTGTCTGTTTGTAATATTAAAATAACCGCTTTTTACTTAATGCATATGTATGTATGCACGATACATATACCAAAAATGTAGTTAAAAAAATTTTTGTCTGTCTGTCTGTCTGTTTGTTCCGGGTAATCTCTGGAACGGCTGGACGGATTTTGACGGGACTTTCACTGGCAGGTAGCTAATGATCCGGGGAGTAACTTAGGCTACTTTTTTTAGACTAACTTTGTCCCGCGGCGTTACTCGCAGTACAACAATAACCGCGGGTAACACGGCGGGGTTCAGCTAGTTAAACATATTACTATCCTAATAGTATTGTTTAACTGTGGTCTTCTATAAAATGCACATACTTCATTTATCAATATACAGCTATAGAACAGATTACGAAAATTGTAAGACGAAATATGAATCACACCTGTCATAACCGACACCCAACACTTGCAACTGGGGCACAGTCTCGACATAGCCTTTGTCCTTTATCTTCACTGTCTTGTATTCAACCAATGCAGCCTTGGTGGAAGCGGCTCCCATGTCGAAGAACAACGCATGCCACGCAGTTTCATTGATTTCCTGTGACAAAAGTATAGAATTTAAAATTTGATCTATACCAATTTTTCTATGTTAAATTACTTTTGTAATAAAATTATACTTTGAATTAAGAGTCTACATTCATTTACACTTATGCAAGGAGTAATAATATGTCAGATAATGTCCGATTTGTAAAGCATTCTTTATACATTTTATCCATACCTCAATATCTATACTTATTATGAATGTGAATGTAACTCTGTCTGTCTGTCCTGCTTTCACAGCCAAACCACTGCACCAATTTCAATAATATTTGGCATGGAAATACCTTGATTCTTGAGGAAGGACATAGGCGTCTCTTTGCTGCAATAACCGACAAACACTATATTAAATCTAGCTATTGCACGCGGTTCCTCCCGCAAAAGCTAGATTTAATAATGTCACCATTATTGCAAGTATATAAACTCTTTGAAGTATAGTCTGTATTGCAGTGTTTTGCAAACAAGTATGTTTTTCCCTTCAAGTAAAAACTTTTGAATATAAGGACACTGACCTTTCTTCTAAATATTCCATAGTTGATAGCAATAGCAGTGTAGTCGTTGATTAACTGTAACACATTCAAGCCAGCAAGTGCAGCGGCATCTTTCACGGCGCGGCGCTCAGCTTGATTAAAGTAACCGGGTACTGTGATAACACATTCTGTGATTGGTTGACCTGAGAACAAAATACTCACTTTATACTTGTTGATAAAAGAAAGCATCTTTCTTCTAGATGAAAGGCGCTTCTAGATATTAATAATGGTGATTTTATTGCAACAATGTGTAAATATGTAGGTACACCACATTATTGACAATTAGTGCAAAATCTCACAATACATACAGATATATATATTCAAACACAGTGAAGAGATATTGTTCTGTGTTGATCAATAAAACAGCTCTAGAACTTTCAGTCAGATTATATTACTGTTTTTGCCATGGATAAAGTATGTTTGTATACATTACTTTAAGGTGGGATCGTCGATGGTGGGAAGATGTCATTGACCGGCAATGACCTGAGCAAGAACTGAGTTATATAGACTTAAGATGATTAGTGATTAGTCTCACATTTAAAAAAAAAAAATATTATTTAGTTAATTAAACCATTTCAAGAAGCTGAATAAGAGAGATAAAGTGCAATAAAACTAAAGACAAATAGGCATTGTAACACTACATTTAGTGAAAGTAGCACACTTTAGACTAGACATAAAGACTTATAAATGCATTTTTTTTTAATATACAGATGTGTATGCATTGGGAGAGCTCAAAGCAAGAACCTATGCTCTTAATTCCTTTTTTAAACTTCCACACCAGGAATGTATCCTGTGTCAAAGGGGAACATCAAGGTGGTACTTAAATGTATTAGGCACCTATTGGGTACTTATGATTTAATATTTTTATTTCTTAGGCTGCCTCTTTGGTTTCGCGCTTGGCGTGAGCGACTGCTGATCATGAGGTCATGGGTTCGATTCCCGGGTCGGACCAAATTTTTGTATGATCTACAAATATTTGTTTCGGAGTTTGGGTGTGTTCTATCTATGATATGTATGTATTTACCAAAAAAAAGTATATATGTATTTGTATCAGTTGTCTAGTACCCATACCACAAGCTCTGCTTAGCTTGGGACTAGATGGCGTTGTGTGTTTAGATGTCCGAAATATTTATTAATTTTTATTATTGAAAGAGTTTTGTAATTTAAAGAACTAGCCCCACTTTGCCTGACTTTGCACAGAAGTCTTTGATACAGTAGACTGTAATATGTATGTATTATACATATGAATCTTCATTTTTAATTTCTATATTTGAAAACTGCAATAAAATTGGTGAGTTAGAAGTTTAAACAAAGAGAGTTTAAACAATCTAGACAGGGGAAGTGATATCATTGTATACTATGTAGTATATTATAATAGTGATGATGATGAATGATGTGATATATACTATGTAGTATAGTATAATGTATGGAAGTAAATAATCAGTAATAAAATCTTACCATGGCTTATTTCTGAGAAGTCTTTTGCCTTGGCAAACAGCTGAGCTACAAGCTCTTCAGGAGTGAACTTTGTATTTTCATCATGGATGAACACAGGTGTGCCTCTCTCCGATTCTACTATTTCATAATACGGGTAGCGAGTTCTGAAAAAATTGTGAAGAGTCTGTATTATGTTAAAATTAAAAAAAAAGACTTGTAGTTATGTATATAATTGCATTAAATGTAACATAATTGTAGTTATGTATATAATGGCATTAAATGTAACATAAAATTATTCTCTACTAATTATACACTTAAAAATGGTAAAATACAATTAATTTAATTATAATAATTCACTTTGCCATGTGTATTGAAATGTGAAAGGATTGGCATTTCATTTTTTTTTTTTTCTTTTTTTATTCTGCAATTAGGTTGTATTAACACTTTTGCAAGTTAAACTGTTTTTTACATTAATTATTCAGGACCCACATCATAGTGTAAGGACTAATATAGTCAAGAAAATCAATTGAAATGGTACTGATGCATGACAAATCATAAATTATCCAATTCAATTAAAATTAATTCTAATTAATAACTAAGACAATGCACAAACATAAAAGATGCAAAGATATTAATAAACTACTAAAGAATGTTGTAACAATGTTTCATGAACAGAATAATCTTCAGGTGTAATCTTAAAGCAAACTTTCACTTATGAGATAATTATATATTCATAACTTTTTCACTTTTCAAGTGCTCTTATAGGAAATCATAACTACATTCTAATTAGAACCATGATCAAAATAAGTAAATCTGTGATAATTGCAAAAAATGATTTACAATCAAGTGAGATTTTTTAAAAGATGGGAGAACAACTGATTAAGCATGTCACTGACCTGTATGCTTGCACCATTGGGTGATCGTATGGTTTTCCAAGTAAATCCAATAGATACTTGTATGAATTTTTCGGGAATCTGACGCCTACCGTGACGGCGTCTTCACCAAAGGTTCTAACATCATCCCTAAATGCCACGACAGCAGGCGTCTTCCTTTTAGACTCCTTATTTAGCACTATTTCCATTGGAACACCAGGAGACACGATGCCTATCTTCATCCATTCTGAACCGAAATCAATGGATATTACGGCAGCTGCGTCCGTGTGGTGACTTAGAAGTAACGATAATAATCCTACACTCAACACCCCAAACATTTTCTGGAATATAAAAGTATAAAAATGAAATAAACTACGAATGCCGAAAAATACTTAGGTGATTTCTGTAAGTAGGTTGTTGTCGCTAAAGTCTAATTTATGAAAGGTATACACTTACGATATTTAGTCCCATTTTCTTTATAAAGATACCATCTAGACCTCAATTGCATCTATCTCTACGCTTGTAATAGCATGGAATATTGAAAGTGTTTTAAAATTTATTTTACTTTAGTGAGCCAGCTACTTTAGTCCACGTCAAGTTTAACGTGTTTTCTTCTTTTTGGTTACGATCATTGTTGCCATAATATTCAGCCACGTACGTGAAATCGAAAAAGTTTCTTAAATATTTTTTTTTGCAAGTTAATAGTTTCAAATAAGCTAAATTTGCAATACAGTGTTAATTTTCAATCTTTTTTGTCAAGTCTAAGAAAAACAAATATATAAGAATCCATTCAATTTTTTTTCTTAGTTTTCTACTTTCACAGCTCACCTCTATTCAATTCGGAAGCGGAACATGCACCATAGACGAATACAAATCATATGTTTATTTATGTAGGTTGCTCTTTAGTCAATGGTTTGATTGGGTGTTGAGGAAGGTGTTTGTTGAGTGTTGATCACAAGTACGGAGGTCGCGGAATGCTGTTTATTTATTGTTATTAATCTGTAATTAGTGCGTTTAACAAACAATACAGAGCAAAGGTAAGCATATTGCATCATTCAAACATATTTTCACCCCTATCTACGAAAAACAAAGCTGTCTTAGTGTTTAGTATCATGATTACATCTGTTTTGCGCTTATTTTATTACGCATTTTGAATTATACACTGTTAGTAACAAAATTATAGGTTGTGTAGTTGCGTATAAGTAATGTGCAGCGTGCGGTACAAAGGTATCGTTTACATGCGGTTCTAAAAATGTGAGCAGACGCATGAATACGTCGAGACGCATTGGTGGCGCTCCTTCTAAATATGGAATGGGTGTTAGTGAACGTTCGTGTTGTTTTCTGTGTGGTGTCAGTGGCAGTCCTTGCACTTATGTAATAGCCCTTGGAGATAGGCGACAGCACGTGAATGGGAGAATGCACGCGGCAGCACTTCCACGTCGAAAACACGATGTACGCCGCACGAGCACGACGCAATCGCACACGCGGTCGTCGCCGCGCTGGCCTCATCTCAGTTTCCTAGCAACACGTTGTTGATGCCACTGCTGACCCAATGAACACAATAACACATGGTAACTAGCAAACTAGCTGTTACATCACCCCAGTTGCATCGCGACGTATTTTCCCTACTTACGTTGCTAGGGTGCCTAATAACCATAACATAAATTGCTTAGCAAATTGTAAGGACTTATCTATTACTGCCTTTGACTACTGAGCTAGGTGAGTATGCTGTTGAATTTTTGTTAGGTATTAGTAATATGCTCAAAAACATAGTAATGACCTTGGTAAACAATATATATATATTCAAATAAGAGTCTAACTAGCCATACAATTATGTGTATGGTGCATAGGAACTATAAATAGAGTCTAGACCTTTGCATGACCTAGATTTCAGTTCGCACTTCCTGTAGAAATGCTAATTTTAATGTCACCTAGAGACAGTGTTCTAGTTTACATGTATATTTAGATACCCTTTTAAACTTTAAAAGAGGAATGGGATTATCTCTGTACTTGACATTTTGAGCATAGCTTAATTATTATTTTTATTACAGCACCCACCTACACAAGTTGCCTAGATAAAATCAATACAAATTATGTGTATTTTGTATTGTGTGATATACCAACACTGTCTAATCTTAAATGAATTGATAAGTGTGATACATGTGGCTGCAACCTTATACCTTGGGGCTTATCTTGGTTATCAACCATTCATACAGAAACTGAACTAACCTTACTATTTATTTTCCAACGCTACATTAATCATTTAAATACCAGAGACATTTCTTTATTTTAAAATATCTATTGCCTGTGAGATTGCTTGCATGAATTTTCATTTTCTCAATCAATTCAGGTATTCATATTGAATAATATTTTTTTTATATTCATAAAGAGATACCACCTAAATAAGTGAAAATTCAGCAAATTATCAGAAAAACAAACTCACATTTGCATTTGTAATATGAGTTCCAAATAGTCTATACACAGTATCTAATTGGGCATTGTAAAATAATCAAGTCAAATCTCAAAAAAAAAAACAGATTTGTCATTGCTATAAATTGTTGTTAAGTCTCTCTATTATTTTCAATGTTATCACAATAAAAACAAATAAATAAACAACATTGATTAGTCATGACATCATTTCCTTATTTAATTGCCTCGAGTATGTTGAACTAATACTCTAATAGTTCATACAAATTAGGACTACATAACTTTAAGATTTGTTAGTCTTCTTATTATTGATTATATGGCTTTATAATCTTACAGTTTTGGGTATTTGAAATATGTACTGGAGATAAGATACTCTTCTTGCAAATCAGTCTTAAAAAATAATTCCAGTTTTAAGGCTATTAATTGTTTGTTTTATTTATTTATTTTCCTGTTATTAGGTGTACATAATGATTCAATGAATAACAGAATTGATGATTTGTTTCCATCTATCATGTTAATACTCAGAAGGTTTTCCTCTTACAAAATAAACAGTCTATTAAACAAACACACAAACAGTTCACATAATCATCTCATTAAATAAATTGTTGACATCCTTGTCACACCTAAATTGTATTACACTTGCTCCTATGTGTAATATCTACATATTTGGTGTGAAACTGCTGAAGGAATGTAGGGTGATCAGTGATAGACATAAATACCCAAAATTAGGTTTTACTATGTATCTGCAACGTTTACACATCGCTATATTATCATTGTACATTATCTGTCGTTACATAATCGTATTAGTGTGTCAGTCGAAGTCTCGCAGTTTGTAGTTCAATTCGCTGATGACACGGGGACGCAACACCGACCACGCTATTACATTTAGCTGTTGTTACTATGCCAAGGTCACACAATATTATGTGATTGTGTAGCTACTTCACGTGATAAATTAAAGATAAAAATACTTGCGTACATATCATTTTCTTTTTCGCATCGCTATTTCTTATTATGTATCTCTACGTACGTAAATTGTTTCTGATAGTGACACGATAAGTTCGTACGAGATTAAATTGCGGGCTCATTCGCTAATACTTTAAACCTATTTAAAATATAACAGTAGCGCCACTGCTACGAAATGTAAATAGGAACCTAAATAATCCTTCAATTTAATTATGGTAAGAATGTAATTAAATAATTATAATACTAGGTTAATCCCTGGTAGTATGTTATAGCTTAGTTCGACTGGTTTTTGACATAAGAATACTCGATTTACACTTTATGCAATCAAATAGGTACCTAATGGTTTCTACCACTGACACTTTTGCTGTGTAACTGAATGTACATCATTGTTCTAGTAATTAAATCAGAGTAAAATCATAAGTTTCTACCTATTGCCTTTAATTTGTTCTGATGTTAATTACACGATGAAACCGTACTTTGCATGATCTCATTGTTTTCATTCCAATTAGATGGCGCCAATGCGCGGCGAGCGAGGTGGTTCACCAGCGCGAGGCGCGCGTGCTTCTCTTCCGCTACCCCGTCGGCTAATCCGTCAGATCGCCCGGCACGTCGCCTCCAGCGGTCGTTCACTACGCCGGCTCGAAGTCTCTGGCAGGGTCATTGACAACTTCGATGATATCGAAGACGCATCTGATGAGTCAGACATGGAATTAGCGCAACCAGCGTAAGTTTTCATACAAGTCTCAACTATTTGACTGACAATGTGTTAAGGCTACACTTTACTTTTCAGACATCGACTTCTTACAAGATTCTATTATCTGATCTATGAAATGTGCAATACAAAGCTGGATGCATTGGGGCTTCTAAAAGTCAAGTAAATTTTAGATTCTTACAGTAAAGAAAGGGCTGTCATTTGATGAAACCAATGGCTACAGCACAGGAAAGATAGTTCAAAACAAATGTTCATTTCATTACAGATAATGTGATTAGGTACGCTTCTTTTAGATCGTAGATATGCTTCAGTAAGTTAAAAATCGATGTATCGATGTAAGATAGTTATTCAATCTTAATTAGGCACGTCGAACCCTAATACACTTCATTGAATCCTATATAAATAAAAATGAATCGCCAAAATGTATGTACGCGCATAACTTCTGATCGGCTGCAACTTAAATATATATCTTATTAGGCGATAATGTACAAGAAAAAATAAAAGATAACGGAAAAAGTCATTTTTTTATCCGCGGGAGCTGCGACATACATTATCTATGTATATCTGTAAAAATGTTGTCCTATTAAAATATTTAACCACTAATTTCAGAACACACAATTTCACAACATAAATGAAGAGAAAAACGTAGTAGCTATATACTTGCTATTGTCACACGGGTTAATTGTTACTAAAAATAATGTTGGAACGTATCCAATCAGGTAGAGAATGTATGAAATGATTACTTATAGAACAGTCAGCCTGTCAGTTGAGAAAGCAGGATATTTGAAGCATATTTCACAAAGTTATATTTCCTTGACTACATTACTTACGGGAAGTTTACGGATGAAAAGTACATCAAGACCTCGGATCGATACATTTATACGTTCTGTCATACTTTTTGCTAACCTTCGAATTCTTACATACTACTATCACTCAGCAATCAGTATCTAAGGACTAAATTCTTCGATGTAATCATGCACATACTTCTGTAATGTGTGACTGATTAAAAATAAATCTAATTAGTTCCATAAGTATATAGAACTGAAAGATGATATTATGTATTTACTTGGACTACTTCAAACCACTCATGAACTCAGAATTAATAATTGTATGCCTTCTTGGAGTAGCCCAAGGTTTTGCAGTGCCACCCAGTGTATTATTTACTCGGTAGTAATGCCAAGTTCAGTGTGTAATTTATGCTTATTGACCTCATGTAATGTACTAGGAAGTAATCAGAGGCTACATGTAGCAGATGTATAAAATAATCAATACCGTCTTATGTAAAGAACCTTCATACTCCTGTTGTCTTTCAGCCAATTTAGTTTTTGTTAAAAAAACCTTTAAACACGCGCAAAAAGGCTCTTACAGCGTTGGACGGTAAATGACTACGATACTAATTCTATCATTTATCCTTATATAGATATGTATATTTGACCTTATATAGATATGTATAAGGTTGACTGGTAGAGAATGCCCTGGGCATTAAGTCCGCCTATGTACAAAAGTGCATAAAGTTATAAATAAATAAATAAATATATAAACATCACTTATCCCCAATATACGGATTAATGTCAGACATCCGAAGTCCAGAGGCTTCCCTAAATTTATAGTTAGTTGGCTAAGCTACGGCTCCCGTTTCATTGATACAACACACCAAGTGTAATTCTGTTATGAATTGCAAGAAAAATGAGGACTTTTACAAAATCCTCTACAATGATTATTTAGTTTTGTTTAGGAATTTCAACAACACGGCAAAGGTAATAATGCTTTCATATTCCATATGTAAAGCGATGTTAGGTGATTGTCAATAACCTGTCGCCGTCACTGCTGAATGAAGGTCTCCCCGAAAGAGCGCCAACTATCCCGGTCTTGGGTAAAATATATCTCCGTCTCTTAAAAGATCGAATGGTTAATACTAACATAACGAAACATAAAAATCACGTGGAAAAAGCAAAAACGCGTGACGTAATTTTCAATAACTGTGCCATCTACGTAAGGTTTTTAATTGAATAGGCAGTTCACGTCATGCTATTTGAATTAATTTGAAATATCGGAAATACTCTTATTGTAGAATACAGGATTGACTGTATAAACGAACAGTGATGATGCCACTTTGCGTATCAAAGTATTTGAATATCCGTATTATTGATGTATGGTCGTGTATTTTGTCTTGACAACAAATAACTGTTCCTATTAATATGCGTCAGAGCCTGTGCTGATAAATATTCTTAGGTTAAAGTCACTAATTGTTATATACTCAGCTACAAAACGAATGATGTGCTCAACTTGTAAAAAAAAATCTGAGTGAAATCATACTCATAACCTCAGTCTTTGTAGTCCGTATGTGCTTCTAATCTGATTTAAGTGACAACTGACTGAGTAGGAGCGTTTTTTGAGTCATCAGGATTTTTCACTTTAGTTCTAAATTATACTAGTCAAAACAAAATAAGGGCCACCATGTTTTTCTGATGATCAAAAAAAAAATTGGATTTAAGGGAATATAAATTATTAGATTAAATTTATTAAACAATTTTAATTAAAAGACCAGCAGATTCACGATTTTACAGTAAAATTAACATAGCTTATTATTTCTTTTGTAAAAATTGATTTTTTTCGTAAAAATGTGAGTAATTGAGTCTAAATAAAAAAAACTGAAGTTTTCGAATGCATTCATCAAACCTGGAAGACAATACTGTTTGTGTGTGTGACAGTACATGTACTGTTACATTTAACTGAATTTTTTGTTCAATAATAATAAAATATGGCCTATGTCACTCCTGAATAGTGTCACTTTTTCTTAGTGAAAGAATTTTCAGGATCGGATGGATCATATAGAGAGAGACTTCCGAAGATTACCCCTCTACTACGATATAAACAAAGTTAGAAACTTTAGCTCATTATAATATTAGTATAGATAAGGTGATAATATTATCAAGTCATGTTAAGGACATACTTCACTCACTGTGCATACACCATTTTTTTTACTGTGTAAGTTATCATTTAACAGAACTGTATAAGTTATCATTTAACTAAGTTGCCAAGGCTTTAAAAATGAAATCTCAAATTTGTACAGCTTGTTACATCAACACGTTGCGTAGGTAATCAATCAAGTAGAAGTGTGAAACTGATAACTACACTTGTTATCATTTCACTAGGTTAGTGGGTAAGACAAACTTGATAAAAGACAAATGTATTTTTACTTGATTAGAATGAACCTTCAAACTGCTTAAGTATTAGATTTACTGATAAAGATTCGGTGATTGAAAACAAGCTTTCAGTGAAAATGATAAGGTTGAAATCAGATTAAGAAATGTAGTAATTTCATTCAAGATGAATTTCATCTGTCTTCTCGTAATAATATATGATACTCACCAACATTAACTTGTTTCAAATCTTCTTTCGGATTTGGAGGTTTTGTATTATGTTAGTCACTGGGTCACTAAAAAAATCTAAGCTATGTTTTTACAGTTTATATAAGTTTAAGTATTAATACATAAATTAAAACAATACGAATTTAGAAAAGAAATAGAAATAAATACAATCACGGTTACAATTTAATCAGTATTGTCTCAATGTAATCTTGTACTGAAATAAACTAGACATCAGATATTATTAGAATCTAGGCATCTAGATATCTAACTAACAACATTTCTTTCTGCCCACTATTAAATCTACTAGTACCATACCACTAAATAAATATAAAGAAAGCAAATCGTTTTCTCATGCATTGCGTATGCAAACACGAAATAATATAACAAGAAAAAGTTTAGGAAAACTATAACCTACATAAAAACATTTGATAAAATTTAAATAGCGTTTGTTACCAATGCCATTATTATTACGAATCTTTTGACACCTCATTTACTAGATCGGTTCAGTAATTGCGTTACTTTGGAACATACAAACATTCATAGACTGCCAATAATATTACTCTTCCTTAACGCTTTGGCAAAAAGGCAGTAAATATTGTAGGTCAATCACTTACAATGTTTAATTTACCTAATAAACTACATATAACACTTATCTATGCAAAAGCTAAAGACTCGCATATCGCTAGATCAACGAGTAGCTTTTTTTATTTTTATTTATTGACACAAAACTATATTTATACAGTAAATTTGAATTCTCTATCCCCTGAACTAGTGTAAACTGTATTTCTGGGACCAGATTTGATTTAAAAATATTCTTTCAACATAGAATTTTTTACTTTAATTAATCATTTATCCCTCCTCTTGTTGTAATGTTGTAATTGCTTAAATAAAGTATATTGCTTAGTTCAATACGATTAACGTAATACGATAATAATAAAATCCTAACGTATTGTTACCTTCATTTTCATAGATAAACTAGCGACCTCTTTGAAATTATCGGTTTTTCTACACTGTTATATACATGTATTATACACATAAACCTTCCTCTTGAATCACTCTTTCTGAAATCCGCATTAAAATCCATCGGGTACTTTGGACGGTCTAAGCGTACAAGAACAAAAAACTCCATTTTATACTATGTAAAGATTCATATGATCTACTATGTTTATCATCCAGTTTATTCTTGAGGTTATATGACTGAGTCATGCTAGTTAGTGTACCATCTAAGCCGTTAATTGTCAAAGAATATTACCTAGTGCTTATTATTGCCGTGAGAGTGCCACGCTTCGGAATGAATGAACACCGCGAGGTTCAGCTAGTAATGTAATAAATAAGGTCTATTATCGTAAACTTATTTAAGACTTATGAAATGTATTATCTTGTTCATCAGGGTGGCTTGCGGAGGCAACGCCGGCAACCTACCCCCAGCAGACCACGACGATGACCTCACAAGTCTCAGCTGGCTTCAAGACAAGAATTTACTTAGAGGTAGTTTAGATAAAACTGCTTTAATAAACGAAAAGTAGAAATAAGGTGAAGTATATAAGCATACATACGATTCTTGAAACAAGCGGTTATTGCAACTTATGGATGCTATATGATTTTAATATGAGAATAACTGCACAAATGGTGTACGGATTTAAGCGGTCGCCTTGCCGATTTTTACTGCACTGAGTGTTGGAGGTTCAAAGCCCTCATGGGACAACACTGAATCCACAAACTGTGCTTCTAAGTCTGAGTGTTCTCGGTGTCCGTTTCATGAATGGTTGTGAAATCTATCGCGAAACAAAAATATTCTTCTTGTTGTTAAAATTATTTTCAAAAGAAATAGGTTAAGTATTTCTGTTTTTGTAAATACCAAAACATGTTCCTGGTATATAGATTTACAGAATACCAGTATTCAATTTACATTTATATAATCGGTTAACCGATCATATAAATATAGTATTCTCATTAATCATTATATTTGACCATAAGGTGCTATAATTACAATAAACAAAGATTTGAATCCTTCGTAACTTTTAAGTAAAACGTAGCATCACTGCCGATAAAAATATTAAAACAAAACAATTGGAATAAACACTCTTTGTTTGAACGTTAATTAATAGGTACTATTATCATACTTATAAGCGCATTTATAACAAAGATAGGTTTACTATAATTGCTTTTTATTTACAAAATAGGCTAGATGTAGGGTTTAAAAAAAGAAAAATAATACTTTATTCACCCAATAGCTCGCATAGAAGCTAATTTAAGAAAATAAGCTATGTTGAATCTTGTACACGGTATTTAAAAGTTATATTACAAAGTTTGGTTACTACATGCGAAATATACACTTTAAAATACTGTGTACACGGTTTATTATCCTTTAAAGACTAAAAGCGGTCGCATTCGGTAGTAATCATCCTCACCCCTTACCAAATGTTTGACAATTTATATTGTCCACATTGAGCAATGTCGTTTGTCGTTATTTTACTTTTTAACCTTATCAGTACTTAACGATATCACTAGATATGTATTGAGATAACCTTTCACACCATATAAATAAAATACGCTTAAAATTCAATTCAAGTCTCCAATAAAAAAAAATATTTACGACGTTTTTGTTATAGCTATATATTTGACAATAATTAAATGAAACTCAAAAATTTTATTTAAAAAATGTTAATTTTACCCTAAAATTTGTATAGTGATTATGATCTGGGATTTGTAAATAACCTATATAAATTTTGTCAGGTTACATTCATTTTGTCTATTAATGAACTCCATAATAAATTGTTTAATATTTTACTTATACATAATTCATAGACGGTTAAAATTTTAGTATCTTTAGACGACAAATGTAACTACGTTTGTAAGCTAAATACGTCAATGCGAAGTTTCGAGAAATATTTGAAACTTACTAATATTTTAATATGTATTGGACTAGAGATCAAACGTATAAAAACTCGTTAACATGACTAAAGGGCACTTGGTCACTCAAAAATTAAAACTACACTGAATCATTATTTTCTTTGTTTTACAAAGTCAACACAAACAAGCAAATGCTACTTTAAAAATTCATAACTTGCGATAGTCGTTTGTCGTCAATCAAATGATATGCTTGACTTCATAAAAAAACAGTTATATCTTATTAGATTTAAATTAAAATGCTAATCCTTTTCTCTACTATACTTATAATTACTTATGCTATAAGATAATTTAGTTAATTAAATTACAAACTAATTCTATTCCAGGTATTAATCTAACAAAAAGCGACGTGGAGGACACCAAAACGTTAGACAATCAAATTGTCGCGAAGGTGAGCTAAGTCTTTCAACTATTTTACCGCATTTCATTAATCCTTAGCACATTTGCTAAAAAGGAAATTAAACTAGATTGAACTTTATAACGACACTGTTAAAGTATAATATACTGTGAAAGGGCATTTTGGATATCTTTATTGTATTATATAAGTTTTACAAATAATTGAATTTGGTAGTCTATAGATTAATATATTTCGAAGATATGTGTTTAAAGAAATCACACGATGACTTGTACTAATCCTAGTTTATCGACTAATTCTTAACAAGTAGTGCATTTCCTACAGAGTTTTGATTGAACAATTTGAACATCGAAGGTATTATTATTACGAGAGCCTATACGTATCAGGATAGTTATAAAACCAACGTGGGACTTTTAAGTTTATACACGTTATAGCCCTATTTACATGAACTGTGAACATGACTGTTTATTGAAAACTGCATTGTAGCGACCCACATAAATAGGTCAATGATGACCATAGAAGTAAAAGAAACCCAAAAGTAATCGCAAAATGGAATGAGGCATATACCGATGTAAATACCTACAGTTAAACACGTATAGAACTGCGACTACAACTTGAAAACAATATGAAAGTTAATATTTTCAGTACGATGCACAACTTTTAGAAGAAAATGAACATCAAAATCGTTCAGTCTGTTTTTCCTCAAATATCAAACTGCTATCTTTGATTTATCTATTCACAATACTACAAGTGCATTTTTGTGCATGTATTTCTTTTGCGAAATACATATACAGGTTATTATCAGGTCATATGTCGTAAAATGTTTTCTAATAGTCACACCTGCGCGCTAAAAATTGAGCAACGTTTGTTTTATAAACATTCTTTTATCACAATAAATCATTAACAAAAGCATCTTCTTATCATATTGAGTTAAACATTTCATTAAACGAACTGTTCACCTGTGTAAGCGTTATCACGTAAAATATATGAATCGTATACAATTCGTATGCGCATTATTTGATGACCCATTTTGATAAAGTCAGAGATGAAAAGTCAACGCCACCGCGTGCGACTATCTAGACTCTGGTATTCATAGAGCCTGGTGCAAGTTTATTTAATAACACCTTGCTCTCGATGGCGTTCAACGTTGTGTATGATGAAGTTTTGGAACTGTCGCTACGGATCGAATCGGATCCGCCCTTCTATCTCTACGAACGAGCGATTACTCCTTCAGCGTATTGTCGTCATTCGTAACGGAATCGTCGTAATTCTCTTGCTCCTGGAGTCGGCCCCTCAGAGTCCTGAGGGAGTCCTCAGAAAGAGAGAGTGTGTAAGTTTATTTTAGGCAAACTTGCACTGGACAGTGACTGCGTTCGTTCCTCGGTGCAGGCAAATCACAACGCCGACATGCGGTCTCAATATTTTGCTAAGAATTACTCAATAATAATATTTTACCAAAGTACATACATGTATTGTGATTGTGAATGTCGAGTTCACAAGTAGTGTAGCGAGTTATAGTTATTTGTTACACAAAATTAGAATCCTGAGCGTCAGTTAGGGAATCAAAAGAGCACAAGGTGAAAATCTTTGCACTCGAGTGCAATATCGTAACTTTTCATCCCTCCTCAGCGAGGAAATGACTAAATGCAAAAAAAGCATTTACAATTACAAGATACTTTATTTCCGTTTAGGTATTAATATTTATTAGGTACTACATTATGATAGGTTAGTTCTACAGAATAATCTTTAAATTATTTCAAATAATACTTAGGTAGGTATAACTAAGAAAATAGAAAGTAACATTGCTACTTGTTTGTACTTAACCTAAAGGCCCGTATTCACTTTGATTAGTGCGAGTGCAAGTGCGTAGTGCAGGTGATCAATGATTGGTTGCACACTGCATTTCCCGCCAGCACTCGCACTAATCAAAGTGAATACGGGCCTTAAGGTTTTAACAACATGACCGGAAAAGAAAGTGGCGCGGGAAAGGCAAATTAAATAAAAAGTACACCAAGAAAGTTCCGAGTCTGAGTTTTTAACAAATTAAAAAAGGTTGTATGATAAAGTCGGCACCATGGAGGTAGAAGTAAATAGGTTTAATGATGTTTTGTATTCACAAACTTAGTGCACACGATGTTCTAAATTCAATTTACCTCTAGCGGATAAAAACGGCTTTAGCACTGAGATATCGAAGCGCAAAAATACTCTTTCCGAGATGGAGGGATAAAAAAAAATGTTACAGGGCCTACAGTTTGACATACTTGTTAAAAATTTGAAGACTAACTTCAATCGAGTAATCTCTATCATCTATACTTATAAAATAGTAAGTCCTGACTGACTGATTCATCATCGCCGAGCGTAAACTATGATAGTTAGGGCTATGAAATTTGGTGAGTAGGATCCTTTTATTGAGTAGACACGCACTAAGAAAGGAATTTCGGAATTTCTACCCCTAAGGGGGTGAAATAGGGGTTGACAGTTTGTATGGAAGTCCGTCATTTTTTAAGTTAGAAACCTGAAACTTTACTTTTGGGCTGCTGATTAAAACTGAGTAAACACGTATTTCAGCGTTTTTGAATATTCAACCCCTATGTGGTGAAATAGGGGTTGACATTTCCTACATAGGTTAGTCTGGAAGTACGTCATTTTTGAAGTCTGAAACATGAAACTTTATTTATGTGTTACTGATTTAAAAATAGTAGAGACGTATTTGAGCGTTTCTGGGTATTCTACCCCTAAGGGGGGTGAAATAGGGGTTGAAAGTTTGTATGAAAGTTCGTCATATTTTAAGTTGGAAACATGAAACTTTATTTATGAGCTACTGATTAAAAAACAGTAAATACGTATTTAAGCGTTTCTGGATATTCTACCGCTAAGGGGGTGAAATAGGGGTTGAAAGTTTGTACGGAAGTTCGTTATTTTTGAAGTAGCAAACATGAAACTTTATTTTTGGGCTACTGATTAAAAGTGAGTGGATACTTATTTATCCGTTTCTGGATATTGTACCCCTAAGGGGTGAAATAGGGGTGGAAATTTTGTATGAAAGTTTGTCATTTTTTAAGTTAGAACCATGAAACTTTATTCATGTACTACTGATTAAAAAAAGAGTAAAGATGTATTTAAGCGTTTCTGGATACTCTACCCCTAAAGGGGTGAAATAGGGGTTGAAAGTTTGTATGGAATTCCGTTATTTTTAAAATTAGTACCAAAAAACTTTAATTTTGGGCTACTGATTAAAAATGACTAGATATCTATTTAGAGTTTCTGCATATTTTACCCCTAAGGGGGTGAAATTGGGGTTGAATTGGAAATCTGTCATATTTAAAAATACATAGAAATAAGAAAGGTGAAACTTTAGTTTTGGGTTGCTAATAAAAATGAGTAAATACGTATTGCAGCGTTTCTGAATATTCTATCCCTAAGGAGTGAAATAGGGGTTGACATTTCGTACATAGGTTAGTCTGGCATTCCGTCATTTTTCGAAATAGATGAAAACTTATATTAGCATTTATGCGAATTCTGTTCCTAAAGGGGATGAAATATGAGTCAAATCTTTGTATGAAAGTTCTTTTAAATGGGCTATTGATCAAAAATAAAAAAATACGTTCAAAAACATGAGTAAAGTACTGATACATACTTTTACACAGTTTTAATTAAATACATATTATCAACTTCCACGCGAGCAAAGCCGCGGGCAACAGCTAGTAATGTATAGATTTTAAACCTAAATAACTTTATTTATGTCGAATACTTACAATGTAATGCGCTTGTCGCTTGTTAGTCTAAAACAAACTTTTCTACTATACAAACATCACAGTACACAAACGTCACTGTAAAGTGAAGTGACAAAACAAACATTTCATATAAAATTAATTCACGAAAGGCGTACATTTCTTTGTTACTAGCACTGTGTGTAATGAACAGGCATTATATTTAGACAAGTGTGACGACACACGCGAACGCTTTTATATTAGGTTAAACAAAGGCATTTGTTGCGTCCTACTTTTGAAGTATTGATGTTTATAACAGTTTTAAATTCGATAACTGATCACATAGGAATTTATTATTCGATTCGATTTTTCATACGAGAACTGATCATATAACCTCCACGGTGCTGTTTATTTGCAAACTAAGCAGTCTGCATTATAACATTCAGGTTTTACAACTGTAACCTCGCTGCACCTACCTTTTTTTTTATGTTTGGCCCTGCCAAAATGACTGTACTTTGCATGATGGAAAGCATAAGCAGAATCCAAGAGTGGTGGTCACCATACTGCGAATGCAGACAATGCAACACTTTTAAAACATTCAAATCTGTTAAAGATAAATTAACAAGTAATATAATAATATAAAAGTAAAATGACAATAAAAACTCCTTTGACAGATTCATATTGATTTTATGTTGTTAAGGAGATTCCACTAAAGTTAAAAAGAAAGTTTTTTATATATGCAAAAAAAAACGATAAAACTATGTTAATTTTTAAAAATTCTGACTGATCTGTACATTTCATATTATTAAACAAATCCATGGTTGCCTTGATGTGTTCTTGAACATGAAAATTTGCATAGCTTTAAAAATGCCTACGGCGACATCCAACAATCGAAAAATGATCTCTTGGCGTTAAGTTCTTACTTAATTTTATGATTCCTCTTACGAATTAGAAAATAAATAACGTCAAGTCCTAACCTCCGAGGCCGAAGAGCCAGGTACGTGGTGATTACACTAAAAACACCCTGACGGCTGGTCTCAGGCGCCCTGCTCTGAGGAGGACCAGGACCATTTTATTTCAGCTCCCCAAGGATCGACGCCGTTTCTATCTATGGTACCTGCATGAAAGAAGAGATAGATAAACCAACTAATAAATTAATTATTTATTTCGCAGAGAGACACAAAAACCCCACCCCCAATCGCCCGAGTACCTTCCCCACCCCGAACTCCGTGCAAGGCTCCACCCTCACCTCCAGCCAACACCCACACTAAACCTCCTTACTCCTTCTCTTGTCTCATCTTCATGGCGATCGAAGCGGCACCAGCTAGAGCATTACCAGTGAAGGAAATCTATGCGTGGATCGTACGACATTTCCCCTACTTCAGACATGCACCTCAGGGTTGGAAAAATTCAGTTAGACATAATCTGTCTTTGAACAAGTGCTTCCATAAGGTACATGTACTTTTAATATTTTTATGAGTTGCTGAAAGTACACAATAGTCAACGCTTGATTAAAATCTGCCCCCTTTAGCCAAGCTTCTATATCTACAATCGCTAACGTCCTATTCTCTTGTAATATTGGCAAATATTTTGTTTTGACCACGTCCCTTAGCGTTGAGAGATGTCATTCCTATACATTTGTTATCCATTAACGTATACAAAATATAGCTCAGTTTCATTAATGGAAGTTTTACAGATAAATGTATAACTCATAATTAATAATTGCAGGTGGCGGCTGCGCCAGGTCTCGGGAAGGGTTCTCTCTGGACAGTCGACCCCCAGCATCGTGCTTCATTACTGCAGGTAGGTGAAATTTTCAATTGCATATTATGTATTCCTTTCAAACTACAGTTAATCATAATTTTTTATGTAAATTAATCGTATCATTGACAAAATTTTACACTCAACTTGCGATAAATCAGAATCTGTGAATATTTCTGAAAACAGAAGGAAAACTTGAGACAAACTCAATAGCAACCCGTTTGGTCTGTTTAGTATAGTAGACAAACCTCTTATCTAAGGAAATGCTTATTTATGTAAACCAGTGGACTATTAAAGAACGGTGATTCGATTTCTCGAATAGTGTGTCGTATGTTCTTTTACTCGTTTCATTTTTGTATTTGAATTTCTATAACAGTCGATTTTGCCCACCATCTTTTTCCGGTTATACTCGCGCGTGTAAGATTAGTCTACGTAGGTTTTACGTAGAAACAAGCGTTCGTTCCAGGCGTTCGGTCGGCAGCCCATCCCGGTGGCGGGCGAGGTGGGCGAGGTGGGCGAGGCGGGCGAGGCGGCGGAGGCAGGCGAGGCGGGCGAGGCCGAGGCGCTGGAGCGCGGCGGGTCGCCCGCGCGCGTGTCGCTGCTGGCGCGGCGCCTGGCCGAGCCCGAGCCGGGCGCCGACGAGTACCTCGCCGCGGCCACCGTGCTCGCCATGAAGTACGGGCCCGCCGTGCTCGACCAGGTAACCGCTCTCGTCGACCGTTAAATGTTTGTGTACGTGTAGTATATTCATGTGGTGACTAAATAAGAGTACGAAATTTTAATGTTTTTTTTAAAGAGAAACCTATGTGCAGCATCGGACCGTTGAAGACTGTCGATGATGATGATGAAGAATAAAAATACCATATTCATCAAAGTAGAAGTATAATAAAGAGAACAATGAAAGATAGTGACATAGGATTGCTAGATTAAACAATTCAATTATTATTTAAATGCTATTACAAATTAACTATGTATACATACAGTTATTAACGCGGTCATGTCGAATGACTTTAATACCTATGAACGTGCTGACGTTTTGACCATCACTGATCGTGGTCACAAACCGACTAATATTTCTCCATCGTAAACATAACATATGAGGCAGAATTCATCCTAATAGTATATATTCAAAAGTAACTCTCTCTGTCTGTTAGACTATCATTGATAAACCGCTGTAATCATTTCAATGAAATTCGGCATGAAGACACTTTAATTGTTAAGGCTCCTCTTTGTCGCTATAACCGACACGCGCGCGAAGCCGCGTTTGTAATAACATTGTGTATCGTGGGGTGCAGTTGCCGCCGGCGGCTCACCTGGTGATCTCGCGCTGTGCTCGCGACGAGCACTCGTACAGCGGCGGCGAGGAGCGGCGGACGGCCGAGGCGCTGCTCAACCTCGCCGGCGTGCGCTCCGAGCCCGCGCCCAGCTAGTGCACGCTGCCGCGCCTCCCCTCCCCTCCCCCTAGACCCAGCCACGGGACAGTGCCAGACTAAATATACAAAGTGTGCTCTTATTGGTATAGTCCATTGGCTTAGATACGGTCACCTAGATCGCGCCACCGTCGCACGTGTGGCGTATACCCACAAGCGAGTATGATTTGTCAGTTTATGCCGTTGTGTGAATTAATATATTCTTATTTCACAACATAACCACAATTACGTGCGGGTGCACCGACGCTATCTAAACGAATGGACTATATAAGCACGTATATGTATACACAGTGACGAGTGTAATAAGAGCAAACCGCGTTTTGTCCGCTACTGTCCGTCGTTTGCGCAAAACCCTTAGTTTTACGTCGATATTTATCGTTTTAGTATTTATTCTACGCAAGTAATGTTACCGATTGTTTACAATCAAAATGTATTTTTCGTTCAATCTGAGCTATCAAATTTTGTCGTGAGTGTTTTGTACCGAGTATCGATTGATTCTTGGGATGCGGCGTGATGACGTCACAGTCTATGCCGCGTCCCTCTATCGCCCTTTTTGGTAAAAGTGCAGTAGTTTTAATTAAGTATGAAATAATATTACGTTCAATCCTTTACCCTTACTTTATATTCTCATTATTATGGAACGTTACTTTTCATAATAAACAGATTGGTAAACCAATCTTACAAAAGGCACCAACATTAATATTTATTAGTTTAACTGTTTCAAAATTATTACTTAAATTGTTGAATTTTTAAATTAAAATTTTTTCGGAAAAAATGGGGGCAAAGCCCTCTTAAATTCGATAGTTCTATATTAACATACATATGAGTTCATAGAACAAACGATGGTATAATAATTGAGAATTTCTATTAAGGCGCAATATTATGTATTTGAATAGACAAATCGTTTACCGTTCTCTAGTCCAACAAAGACAACCTGTATATCGACAAGACAAAAGCAATGAATATATCTTTACTAACATTATATAAATATAAAATAATAATCATGTTTAGGTAAAAAAAAAAACTATCTAATTAGGACCTGACTATTTTCTCATTCGTTATCTTTTCTGAGTATAAACATCACAGAAACCCAGTGTACCCATAATGATGCTAGAATAATTACTCTTTTATATAATAGTAGATACTTATAGTGATAGATGTGATACTACTGATACTTTTAGTACGAATTGTTATTTAAAAGAATGGAAAATAGTTAAATAGTTACTCCCTAGATGCATTTAGGTTGCCTCCATTTTATTAATAGTCAATCACTTGTAATTTTATAAGAATTATGTAATTCATAATTTTAAATGTAATATTAGTGACGTATTTCCGTCGATTGAGTTTTCATTTTACGCCGTGAGTTGCCAGTGTAATATGTTTTTTGACATTTAAAAGTGTTGCTATTGTGCATAATTAAATGACGGAAGTGTGGTGCAAATAGGTTTTAAGTTATAATAATTATTTACAATATCGTTTCGCTTTGTCAACATTTCGTCTAAGTATCCCTACATCAGTCGTTTTGATAAAATATATCTATGTATTCTCAAGTGAGCAATATCAAATAAATACAAATACTTTAATAAATCTTGTGATCTGTTCAAACAAACATTGCATACAGGCGATCAAAATATATTTGTATCTATTAAATTGTCTCTTTCGGAAATAATAGTACATGTCTTGTATATTTATATTATAGCATAATTACATTAGCAATAAGCACGCCGTGTTTTGTGTTCATAAACCAAGGAATCTACTAAATACAATCTACAGTGCTACAAAACCTCATATATCATATTTATAAGGGCTTACATCTACATTTTACGACGTTAGATGAAACATATACTCAAATAATTCTACCGGTATATTTATTAGACAGTAGACAGGCCCGTTATCTCGCAATTAAGACTTAGATTAAAATAGCAAGGAACCATATATAGGAAAATATATTCATATTTAAAAAATATAGCTATTAATTTTCGATATTGCATAGCTGCTTTCTCTTTAGATTTACATCTACTATTACCATAAATTTTAAGCTCCTAGAAAGTGTAGACTGAGGTCTGTATAAATCAGAGCGCCATTTTGTTTTACTATTAAACAAAATGGCGTAGATAGCTGAAAATGGCATATAAGTGTTACTATTCACAGCCAGAGAATTTATCGATGCCTAATATTGCGAGGTTTAAACTAATTATAAACGAACTTATTGGTGTTTATGCATTGTATATGTATCATAATATGTGGCCGTTTTATCTCAAGTGCCTACTAATATGCTTCTATTCTATAGTTAGAGAATTACAACTGGAGTACGGAGTGTTGTCAGAAGGAGACGAGTGCCAGAATAAATACCACAGAATAGTTTTATAATGAGGATATTATTTAAAGGTTCACATACTAATTTACGCCGCATCATAATTAGTGAGAAGTAGGCTGTGACCAGCTAAAATAGTAATCGTTTTAAATGTCCCTTTCGTTTTATTTATTTTTTAATTTATTAAATAACTGAACTAAGTTTCGATATTTACAGTTTTAGTGTATTTACATCTGGCACTCGCGGAAAAGCCTTGGAAAAAATACACCAAATAGTGTTTATTGTGATAAAACTTCAGTTTAGTTTAAAGTATGTCTCGTAATTTTAATTGGGTTTATTGTGTAAATGTCCAATCCAATTATAATCTGTACCACAGTTCACTGACCTATCATAATATGAAAGAAACTAATGGTTTAAAAAACGGGATATGTTTTTTATTATAAGTTAGTATCAAAATGTTTTCACTACGTGTGATATAATAGAGGTTTACGTAAACTGTGGTGTCAGTCTTTCTTTGTTTACGTGTAAGCAATTGTAATTATTATTTGATGGCTTGATTAGTACAATTTCATTAGTGTTTCGTCGTATTAACATGTAGGAGTACTAGACTGATCCAATGACTGATTTGTGATGAAGCAATATTATTTAATAGTGAAAATGATACATTTTTCCTTGACAAGTAACCTGCGACTGGTTCCTCGCATGTGACTATAAAGTTACAAATTTTACTATGCCAAATGAACACAGTTTGGTTGAATGAAAACAGATGTTTTTTGGAAGGACATACCTAATTCGTTCTTTTAATATGTATGCGAGTAAATAATTTTAATATTGGTTATTTAAAAATTACCACAGTTGCTTCTGCTGTTGTAAATGCAGAGCTAAGTATACAGTATGACGATTCTCTAAAGTTAAGTGCTTCAAATCAATGGCGAAATGCTTATAAATAATTTCTACAAGCCTTCTTTGCGTTGACTTCCTTGTAACTTTCGTTTTGTATAAGTAGGCAAACAAAAGAATGGTCTAAGTGTGCCAAATGTTTATGAAAATAAAAAAAATAATACCATAATATATCAAACAAATTCAAATAATAGTAATATGAATGTATTTATATGAATAAAGAAACTATGTATCGCATAGATTAGGTCGTAAGTGATATTATAGTAATATAATTTAATTGCTAAATAATTAAAATACATACATTTTTGCTGTATTTAGGAGCGTCTTCCATCTTACTCGTATTGTTTCTTCTTAGATTAACTACCATTGGAGAAATAAGTTTACGTGACATTGGGGAGCTGCAGAATGTCGCTCAATATGTAATATCGGGCGAAGTTCTAAGGTGACAACAACGGTGACTGTGTATGACACGTCTGGGTAGAACTTATAGTACGATGATTATAGTATGTTTAGAACGATGTTTGTTTTGTAAAATGTGGTGTGTGTGCTAGACGTAGACTTTCTTCTCTAACGGTCACGACTAGCCTTTCAGTCGGTGGTTTGTAGGTGAAATTTTACAGCAATAATTAGTACCTAATAGTAGTACTTTGCTGGTAGATGCTACGTATAATTATGTGTGATAAAACGCAATTTATTTATTAAGTGCTGTGTTCGATACAATTTTGTGATCGTAAGCAAAACTTACAAGCGGTATTGTATGCGTTTTGCCCGTTACCTTGGTCACAGACCACTGCTTTTATTTAACTGAAGGAAACACCAACGTATGCGGTTGTTTATGATCAGAAGATTACTTTTAAAAGGTTATATCAATATGATATTAAAATTGTTATGGCTCATGTTTTATTGTCAAAAAGATTTTTTTATCGATTAATTTATTTTTAGGTTAGTTATGTTATTTTATGTTTGTAAAGCGGATTTTTAAACGGAACGTATTGTAGTTCTTTAAACTGTAGTACTTTTGTTTGGAATCGTCGTTTTACAAGCGAAATTATCATGTCGCCTTTGTAGATATCTAAGATAATAATGTTTAAAGTGGCTTTGTGAATGGTGAATTAAAACCAGTTGGTATTGGATGAAGATATATTTCGTTTGTTACACTAGCGACGTGATAATTTTAAGCTAGCTGTATATCGTGTCCGAACTATATTTAAGTAATTAAATTATTATTGTTGTTGTTGATATTTTGCCGGCTTTGAACGACACCACTCTTTATTAATATTATTGCTATTGTTGAGAGTTATTGCCAAATTTTTATTTGTCCTAAAATCTTTTGTCTTTGTACATATCCAATAAATAAATTATGTACCGAGAATGTTTAGTTTCATTTCTTAGGCTCAATCTCGTTTCATTCCCTATAAGGCAGGAATTTTAAAAAGTGTTATATTTAAAATCCCCACCATATCTGTTTGTCAAAAGTTTGTCTGTTTTTAATAGTGCTTGCATTCGTAGGGTATTACACCCATTTTTAAAAGTGCCTTAATTAGATTTTATATTGGTATTAAACCACAGAAAAAAACTCAAAATTTTAATCAATCGATAAGTGCCCTAAAAATCCATACTAATATATAAAGCTGAAGAGTTTGTTTGTTTGTTTGAACACGCTAATCACAGGAACTACTGGTCCGATTTGAAAAATTCTTTCAGTGTTAGATAGCCCATTTATCGAGGAAGGCTATATATAATCACGCTAAGACCTACAGGAGCGGAGTAACAATGAAGATTGTTACAAAAACGGGGTAAAATTATCACGCTACGGGCAATAGGAGACGCAAACGAGGTTGCGTGGGTCGGCTAGTGCTTTATATATTTAAATTTCGCGCGTAATTTGTCAAAAACAGTGGACGCCATATAACTCTGTGGTAATACCATAGAGGTAGGGATAACATCATGACAAGGGACAATAGCTTACAAAATGTCTGTGGTGTGCTCTTGTTGCTAGGTTCACTTGTCAGGACACTTGCACTTTGTTTGCACAAATCACGTCGAGTTGTGCAAATAAAGTGCGACTTTGTTGCCATGTCAATAAGAGCGCGTCGTGAACATTGTTGCCGTCATTGTTCGTCGTCGACGCAGGCAATGGACAGTTCAAATTAAAGGTAAACGTCCCTGAGATACAACTATTGCTTTCATTTGCAATCCATCTGTAATCAAGGACTTCATCACTAAGTGGTGAAATTGACCTTAGAAACTTGTCTCAAAAGAGATCTCAGTTCAGATAAAAAAATTGTTAGGAAAGCGGCGTAATAGACTGAGATCCCTGTCACCCCAGACTTGCGTCATTTTAAGAAACCTGAGTTTTAAGCTATTGCATAGTTTCTAACGCGGGCCTTGAGCGTGGAGACCGAATCCAGAAATTCCGTAACGAAAATAACCTAACACCCCCACTCCTACCGGCACAGCGGTGATACTTTTTAGTTTTGCCATCTATCGATGAATAGCAGAACTTTTATCATATCGTTTTTGTTTGGTGTAATTTTGTATTACTCATTTAATGAATACCTTTTACCACAATATCCAGGAAACATTCACAAAAAGACGACGACGCCCAGTTGAGATTTGAACTCGAGGCACCTTCGTCATAAATCATTCACCTACGCCTTTCAGCCAATAACTCATTACTAATAAAGGTTAAAATTGTTGTTCTTATGCTATTTGATAAATTCTAACGGTCCAGTAATTCCAAACATACATTTGTTTGTTGTCAGTGTGGCACCAATTTGAAAAATAGTTTAGTATGTTTCATTCACAATATTATACATACTGCATAAAAAATAAATAAATAATTATAATTGCATAAGCTGATAAAAATGCTATGCAATAGCTTTACCGCGGCAGTCCCTGAGTGCCACAAGTATTTTTTTTTTTAGGATCGGTAGTCTAACATATACTCAGAAAGGAATAGATACTCTCTAAGCTGAAAGCGGCCCGTTTTACATTTAGCAGGTATCAAAAGGTGGAAAAAACAAATACGAGTAAATAAAATTCAGGCTTCCTAAAATGACGTAAGTTAGCATGATAGCATTTTTTCCACCTTTGATACATGCTAACTGTTAACGGCCCCGATTTCAGCTTACCGAGTATCCATTCCTTTCGGAGTATATGTTAGAGTTAGACTACCGTTTCTAATAATTGAATCTTTCCTAAAATGACGTAAGTCTGGGCTGACTGGGATCTTGGACTATAAGTATAGTCTATGCTTTTACAGTATTTATGCCTGTCTTGAAGATTAGGACACTTATGGACCATTTGATTAAGTGCTGTTTTTTCGTAAATTTATGCTCATGTTGCAGCTGTAAATGCTTTTAACCAACTAAACCAGATGTTCCTTTACATGGAACAGCATTAAAAGTTTCCCAACAAAGTAGGTTAGTGTTATTAGAAGTGATTTTTAACTTTTCTAATCCACTTGTGCTTGATGACTTTGAGAACTAACGATGTGGTTTCTAGTGGCCAGCGAATCAACACTAAAGATATATTCGTAGTTTTAGATTTAGATTTCTCAAGGTTTAGGTTATAGTAGTAAAATTGAAACAAATAATTATAAATACTAAATCGCATTTTATTACAAAAAAGAACAAAAGCGTAGCTCTATAACGGTACGTCGTCCGTACGTAAACATAATATTTGCCTTATAATTATTAATTATAATGTTGCCTAAATTACATAACAATAATCCCACAGTCTACCACATCACATAATCGTGAAGGAATCTCAAATAAGTAGCTAAAAAGGGGACTAGTTAATATAAGAAGCAGTACTCACTTGAATCATCATTTTACAACAGAAAGATTAGATTTTCAATGTCAATGCTCTGAGAATTGGCATTCTTAGATGTCAAAACTAGGTAGGAACTCAAATATATATAACGAAATTGCGCTCCTATTCAATTAATCTAAGTAAACGTATGTATTATCGTTAGGTCTACTAAGAAAGAGGATTACAACATGGAAGCCAATGACCTTAAAGTAAGTGCTGCAATACTAATTCCTCCCATTTTCACAATTATAAGTATCAATACTTTTAACTGTATTGTATTGTAGTGTAGCATTCCTAACGTTGCCGTCTCCTCATCTCGATTTAGTATTGAACAACTATGATAAAAACGTTCATACTTTCATTCAACACTGACTTACAAAAGATCTAAATGAACAAAAGTTGTCATTACAAAAAATCAATTTTGCTTTAAATTTCTTTCCAAACAATGATTTATTTTAAGACAACCTTTTTCTACTCTACATAGAATTATTGCAAAAATAGCGATACTTAGTCATATTTTTTTATTATAATTTCAGTCCTTTGTCACATAACCGTGGCAAGTTCGATTCTGACGCTACATCTGCTATTTGACGATAAAAATAACATTCGTGTAGCGTGACCCGACTGTTCACGAGAAGTATATCTGCCTCGCTTCCGTAGGTGACTGCTCCATTGGGCAGTAGGGGCACTTCAATCTGAAATAAAAAGCACTATTAACATTATCATTCTGACAACACCAACACAGGGTATGTTATTTATGTATTTTACAACAATTTAATTATCTATTTATGATGTCATCAATTAAAGCTTTTAATCAATAACATAGTGGAGCAGTATAAATAGGTTAATTCCTAAAAATAGTGGAACGGCGTGCAATTCTATTGTACTTAGGCAATGGCATAAGTAAAAGAAGCTTATTTGTTTTGAAAAAGGAAAATTATTCTTCTGTTCAAAGGACGAAAGAAATTAAAAAAGAAATTATAATTGTTCATACACAATATCACTAGTAAGTATCAATATTATGTCATGCAATAACCTAGTAATTATTTACAATACATTGGTGATAGTCATACTTACTTGGCACCCAGAGCGAGTTTGTTAAGCGCGTCCCTCGATATGACGTGTCCGCAGAGCAATCTCATGGGAGGGTTCTGTTCTGACGCCTGTTGACGCAGAATGGGGCACGCAAACACCGAGTGATAGCCACCGCCATCCTCACCGAGATCCACCTGATTATAGGAAATGAAATGGTTTTACATACTTCAGGCATAATGACACGGAGTAATCATATTGTTACGAAGAAACATTATTCAAGATCGATACTACACGCACACCACACACTCGGACACACGTTTAGATATCCGAAAGTTCTCGAAGATTACCAGAGGCACGGAATAAAGAACCTAACATCGGTATACATAGATTGTTAGACATTGATTGTTGCGCGGTAGTATCTAGCGACCTACGAGTAGTTACTAGAATGCGCTAGTAATAATAAAAATGGGTATAAATAGGAACTCTCGCGGGCCGCAGGTAGTTCAGTTTGAGCTACAGTACGATAAATATTGGAGTGAGATCAGTGACCTAGCGACTTTGGCGACAATTAAGGACTGTTATTCTAAGTGATATTGTGATTTTGAAAGTATTTTAGTGTTTCTTACACGTTAGAAGGTTTATTTCTGAAAAACATGGAACCTAACTAATACGTAACAATATTTATATAACAATATAATTATAGTTTTAAAAGATTTATGATAGGCAACAATGAATAACTTAGTTACATTTTATTAGTTTTGGTATTAGATCATATATTCAGAAAATAACTGAGTGGGTAACGAAAGCACTCGAGTTGCATTTGTCTTATTAAATAGTTTTATATTTACATATGTAATTGCATTAAAAAATAAATTTTAAGAAACTTAAAATAAATCTTACAACACAAATAATATGAAAGACAGAATTCAATTTATCTTTTTTGTAAATTTTATGGAAATAAATTTGCACTTTTTAGGTTGACAAATGCCAAATTAAAGTATGTTTTTAATAAAAACAAATGACCAGTAATAACTAAGAGTCTACTTCTTTCATCAAAGAAAGGTACAGTACAAGTAGCATCAGTGCACGCACGAAAAGTCATGACTCATTGTCACGTTCCGCCTAAGCTGAGCGTGCAAGCGAGCGAGAGAGGCCCGAACGGACTAAGTGTTTGTCTTTCTCTCTTCCATTCCATGAATTCCATCAGCTGTTATCACGTAAAATTATCGTCTGTAAACCTGCTTTATCTATACTAATATTATAAAGAGGTAAAGTTTCTAACTTTGTTTGTATGGTTGTAGATGGTAATCTTCGGCAGTACTGATTCGATCTTTCAGGATCGGATCCTTTCACTAACAGAAAGCGACACTATTCATTGATTATTGAATCACTATGATTGTACAAAAAATGAGGATACCGGAGGAACATACCCCAACCCCTCCCCCATCCCCCAAAGGTCGGCAAGGCACTTAGAAAGCCTCTGGTGTTGCGGGGTCCATGGGTGGCGCTACGTCTTTCGCTTCGCTTACCATCTGGCGATACGTCTGCTCGTTTGCCCTCTATTCTATAAAAAAAGGTTTACCTCGAAGGGCAGCTCGTCGTCGGACCAGGCGGCGATGACGTGCGGGTGCGACATCTTGGCGCGGATGTCGTGCAGCGCGGGCAGCACGCGGCAGCCCGCCAGCACGGCGCCCGCCAGCGGCGACAGCGGCGCCAGCCGCAGCAGCCCGCACGCTTCCTTTATAAACAGCTCAGCGGCCTCCGCACCTGGAGTTGCCACTTATTTTTAACGGACTTCAAAAACGAAGGAGGTTACATTCTAGAAACTAACTCACTTTTTTTTAATGTATGGCCCTACCAAAATGAGTACTCTGCCTGATGGAAAGCATAAGCAGAATCCAAAAAATGTGATTACACTAATTATCATACTCATAATTGCGAATGCAAACAATGCAACATGGTGCCCGCCATAGGGCGGCCTAGTGATGCTCCTGCATCATTGGGCCTCCGCCGCTATCTCACTCACCGACGAAACACGACAGCACGAGCGCTGTCATTTTACATTGATTTTCTGTTGAGCCGGCCCAACCGCCTGATATGTCTAATAATACCTAAAGGCAAAACCTGTCAGGTGTAAACTTAATTAAAATTGTAGAATAAATACAAATGAGTTTGAATTTATTTCACTATTTTTTGATTTTCTAGAATGTATTGCAACAAGTTCTATCAAGTGCCGACAATCAATAGTATAAATTTACCTAAGGAAAATGTTCTCAATTGACTGTTTTTTTTTATGTTTGTTACCTTAGAACTTTCGATGGTGTGAACCGATTTTGATAATTCTTTTTTTGAAAGCTCGTGCTACCCGTATGGTCCCGTTTTAATTTGGTCTAGTTCTTGAAGTCGGTTTCTTTTTTGTTAAAATTTTTAAACTAGCTTTCACCCGCTGATTTTTGGTTATCAGGTTATCACAGTAAAGAGTAACCTATGTTTTTTCTCAAGAATCAATATTCATTGAAATCGGTGTAGCGGTTTAACAGTAAGAGCGTAACAGACAGAGTTGACTTTCGAATTTATAATATTAGTATGGATACTGCTTGGTAGTGGTACAAAATAAAATGCAAAATAATATGCGAGGTAGAGAAGAACATTTTTTCAGAGGCATCACGAGTGCGTATAGGGAATAGAGATGGGGGGAGGGATTGGAGTATAGGCCTCCGGTATCCTCACTCACTCGGTGAAACACAGCGCCGGCCCATTCATGCCGAAACGTGGCTCTCCCACGGAATACATACTAGTAGAAATCCATCAAACACATTATATACAATTTTTAAGTCCTGCAATGTTGACTATTTCGTGATGGCTCCCAAATGTTTCTATGCAACTTTTAGTATGGATCCGTAGCATCACTTTTTGATTCTTTCGCCAGTAAGGAACTTAGATTATAATTAGCTGAACCCTGCGGTGTTACCCGTCAAGCTAATCCTAAAAAAAGTTGCTCAAGTCTTAACTAGCTTAACCTCCAGTGAGTAAAGCTGCTAAACGAATCTAGTCTACAAAAAGTAGTTTTAAATCACTCCTGATATCATAAGCTATCTGTCAGTGAGAATCTTATCAAAATCAGTTCAGCCGTTCCAGGGAATAGCCTGAAAGTATAAAAATATAGTATACTCCTCACCGAGAGCCTTCGGGTCGAGCAGGTGCTGGTAGTGGGGCGGCGCGGGCCCGGCTGCGGGCGTGCACCAGGCCAGCGCGCACACGGCCGCCTGCAGCGCGCGCTCGTGCCGAGCCGCGTGCGCGGGGAACTGGCGCCGCGCGTACTCTATGGCCGCGACCACGCCCTGCGACCGCGCCAACTACACACACACACACACATTATTTTATATAGGCAATACGTAGGAGTGACGTCATAGCTCATTTAAAAAAAATAACTGCCCAGTAATGTACCTTTGTGGAAACTTTTTAGTTTACGACATTCTTTCTTTTGATATTCGAACAAAGGTTTTTTTATATTGACAAATGTCATCTGACTTGATATATTATATAAAAATTTTCCCTGTGCAAACAACGTTTTTTGCTTTCATATCCTAGTTATCTAGTTTATTTCAACAAAAGGTTATGGGCCCAGCACGCAGGAGGATAGCGATATACGGTCTCAAACAAGCTTCTCGTTCGTGGAATGAAAAAGTGAATGAAGTGTTATTGTCTTTGAACTTCAAGCGCTGTGACTTTGATAGCTGTCTTTACAAAAATAATAATTTTTATATCGCTTTGCACGTTGATGATTTTATTTTATTTTACAAAGACAGAGCGCAGAAGGAAGAGTTGTTGAACAACCTTCGCAAGCATTTCAAGATGAAGGATTTAGGGGAAGCTAGGCAAGTTTTGGGGATGCTTTTGTATAGGACGGATACCGCAATATATTTGAGTCAAGAGAGGCTTATTTCAAAGATCTTGGATGAATATGGTATGAGCGATTGCAAACCGGTGAAAACTCCGATGGAAATGGATTTCCATAAAGTCATGGCGGAAGGGGAAGGAGGTAAGATCTTGTCCTGCCAAGACTGTCGTCGTTATCAGGCGCTCATAGGGTCGCTGAACTATTTAGCCTGTAACACACGCCCGGATATTGCGGCTGCAGTTAATTTCTTGGCACAGTATAATTCCTGTTGTGAAGAACGCCACTGGAAAGCAGCTAAGCATATCTTAAGGTACCTTAGGGGTACAAGGGATCTATGTTTGATATTTCCCAAGTCGCTAGTGCAGGACATCACGGGATTCGTAGATGCTGACTGGGGAGGGAACATCAAAGATAGAAAATCTTATTCTGGATTTATTTTTAGATGTGGGAACTCGTTGATTAACTGGGAATGCCGGAAACAAGCTTGTGTGGCACTGTAATCAACGGAAGCCGAATATATTGCACTTTCGGAGGCTACCAAGGAGGCAGTTCACTTGCGGCAGCTGAATGCATTTATAAGAGGTGAATCTCTTAGATCTATTTGCATTTTTGTAGATAATCAGAGTGCTATGAAACTTGCGTACAATCCTGTAGCGCATAGAAGGACGAAACATATAGACATAAGAGCCCACTATGTCGGAGATTGCATTGCTAAAAATGTTGTACGTCTGGACTATGTGTGTACGCAGGATAATACAGCAGATGTGCTTACGAAACCACTAGGTCGTGTGGCATTTACCAAATGTGTGCGCGATCTGAGTTTGGGTGTGTGTGGTATGGTGTGATGTGAGGATATCTGATGATGGATGTTGTTTGAGGGGAAGTGTGGAAACTTTTTAGTTTACGACATTCTTTCTTTTGATATTCGAACAAAGGTTTTTTTATATTGACAAATGTCATCTGACTTGATATATTTTATAAAAATTTTCCCTGTGCAAACAACGTTTTTTGCTTTCATATCCTAGTTATCTAGTTTATTTCAACAAAAACCTTGAACGCCTGCATCCTATGCAAAGTGAACGGCAAAGGTGAGTTGTGAAGCTCATGAGCTCGCCTCTCGGCCCAGTGTAACGCCGCTGCCGGCTCCCCTTCGGCCAAAGATGCGGCGCAACGTTGTAACAACGCAAACGTGCACGTTCGCTCCACGCCTGTTATTTTAGCTTCAGACACGAACGAATCACCGACATCTTCGAGTCCCTGTAAAAGTGAACGCTTTAGATTATGAACAGACTTAAGAACCAAACTAATATATTTATTACTCAGTAGGACACTTTAAAATCAAAGTCAATATCCTAATCTAATATATAAAATTCTCGTGTCACAGTTTTAGTTGCCAAACTCCACCGAAACGGCTTGACCGATTCTCATGAAATTTTGTGAGCATATTGAGTAGGTCTGAGAATCGAACAACATCTATTTTTTATCCCCCTAAATAGTAAGGGTCACCCATCCTTAAAAAAAAATTATGGCAAAACGACGTTTGCCGGGGCAGCTAGTCTTATATATAAAATTCTCGTGTCACAGTTTTCGTTCCCATACGCCTCCGAAACGGCTTGACCGATTCTCATGAAATTTTGTGAGCATATTGAGTAGGTCTGAGAATCGGCCAACATCTATTTTTCATCCCCCTAAATGGTAAGGGTCACCCATCCTTAAAATATTTTTATGGCAAAACGACGTTTGCCGGGGTCAGCTAGTAATAAATAAATTGTGGTGTGGTTGTTGGTTTATAATAAAAAGTGGCTAGCCCAGAGCTAACTAAGCTATCAGATGTTCAAATATTATATTATACTAGCTGAACCAAGCTACCCATCAGTGAAAGTCCCGTCAAAATCGGTCCAGCCGTTCCTAGCCGGAACAAATAGACAGACAGACAGACAAAAATGATAAAAAATGTTATTTTGGTATATGTATCGTGTATATGTACATACATATGCATTTAGGAAAAAGTGGTTATTTAAATATTAGAAACAAACACACCAATTTTATTTATTTGTATAAATATATTTGAGTGTTTCGACATTTTTTCTTTTTAACCCACTTAAAAAAGGGATTATTAATTCGACTGTTTTTTTTTTTATTTTTGTTACCTCACATAACTTTCGATTGGGTGAATCGATTTTGATGATTCTTTTTTATTTTAAAGCTGGTGCTTCCCGTGTGGTTCCATTTCAATTCAGTCCACTTCTTTAGCTATATTCTGATTAATAAAGATTCTCTATTAAGGAGATTTTACTCAATGATTAAAAAAATAAAGTCTCGTTAAACAATCCGGTGATATATAATCTATACTAATATATAAAGCTGAAGGGTTTGTTCGTTTGTTTGTTTCTTTGTTTGTTTGAACACGCTAATCTCAGGAACCGCTGGTCCGAATTGAAAAATTCTTTCAGTGTTAGATAGCCCATTTATCGAGGAAGGCTATTGGCCAAACAATGAATAATGTTACAAAAACGAGGGAAAATTATCACGCAACGGGCAATAGGAGACGCAAACGAGGTTGCCACGCAGCTAGTATTTTTATAAACTAAGCCTGAAGTATTATCATTCAGCTAATATTGCTGCAATTATGTACCTACGTAGCTTCACATTGCATACTCAAATAAAATATAACCGACCGAATTCGAAAGTCCCACGATAGTTCGCCACGCTTATTTAACCCGTTATGTCGGAACGGTAATTTTGATGTACTGTGTCACATAATTACATTGTAATACGCACGCAATACCATTGACTTGACTCCGTAACATGTAGGTATGTATTAAACTACTAAGTACAACCCATGGTATAACAATATACTACGCCAGGTATGGCATTGCGAGATAAAGTGACGAGACAGAGAGATCGAGATAATGTCATCATCACTATCGCTGGTTGTGGTTAGTCAATGAATATATTATATAACTAGCTGAACCGCGCGGTGTTACCCGCGGTTATTGTTGTACTGCGTGTAACGCCGCGGAACAAAGTTAGTCTAAAAAAAGTAGCCTAAGTTACTCCCTGGATCATCAGCTACCTGCCAGTGAAAGTCCCGTCTAAATCCGTCCAGCCGTTCCAGAGATTACCCGGAACAAACAGACAGACAGACAGACAGACAGACAGACAGAAAGACAGACAGACAGACCGATAGACAGACAGACAAAAATTTTTTTAACTACTGTTTTGCTATATGTACCATGTATACCAGCCGTTCCAGAGATTACCCGGAACAAACAGACAGACAGACAAAAAAAAAATTAACTACATTTTTGGTATATGTACCGTGTATACATACATACATATGCATTTAGTAAAAATCGGTTATATTAATATTACAAACAGGCACTCCAATTTTATTTATTTGTATAGATGTAGATAACACGAAATGATCCAACCACATTGATATCTATACAAATAAATAAAATTGGAGTGTCTGTTTGTAATATTAATATAACCGATTTTTACTAAATGCATATGTATGTATGTATACACGGTACATATACCAAAAATGTAGTTAAAAAATTTTTTGTCTGTCTGTAAGTTACTCCCTGGATCATCAGCTACCTGCCAGTGAAAGTCCCGTCAAAATCGGTCTAGCCGTTCCAGAGATTACCAGGAACAAACAGACAGACAGACAGACAGACAGACGGACGGACAGATAGACAGACAAAAATATTTTTAAACAAATTTTGGGTATAAGTACCGTGTATACATACATATGAATTTAGTAAAAAGCGGTTATTTTAATATTACAAACAGACACTCCAATTCTATTTATTTGTATAGATATGTATGTATAGATTACATAGCAAACTCCTTACATAGTTCTTCCAAAGGTTCTTTAAATTTTTAAAAAGCTTATTCAAAATACAAACCTGGTTACAGAAATTATAACTTAAAATAAAATGGCACTGCTAAAGCTAAGGACTGGATAGCGTTGTGTGTTAGATCTCCAAAATATTAAAAAACCTTACCTGTCTGTACAGATGTTGCGCTATGGCCTGTTCCATTATTGGTCTGTTTGTATCATTGCAGAACGTTTCAGCTTTAGGCGCTACTGATGCATAATCGGCGATAAAATGTCTATCAATTGACTTCCCCACCCTGGATACTGTTGCATGTAGCTCTCTGTGTTCTGCAAATATACATATTTATCTTTTATTTCTAACTAGTTCCGTCCCGCGGCTTCATCCGCGGTTCTTGTTTTTACAATTTTCTTCATTTTACGTTTTTCTCTCCGTAAGAACCTTCCTTGGGCTTAACGAAAATATTAAAAAAAAAAACTAAATTGGTAGAGCGGTTCTCGAACTATGCCAACTTAACAACACATTTGACAATTCGTTTTTATTTACAACTAGCTGAACCCCGCGGTTTTACCCGCGGTTATTGTTGTATAGCGAGTAACGCCGCGGGACAAAGTTAGTCTAAAAAACTCTTAAAGTTAAGTTAAAAAACTTACTCCCTGGATCATCAGCTACCTGCCAGTGAAAGTCCCGTCAAAATCGGTCCAGCCGTTCCAGAGATTACCCGGAATAAACAGACAGACAGACAGACAAAAAAATTTTTAAATGCATTTTTGGCATATGTACCGTGTATACATACATATGCATTTAGTAAAAAGCGGTTATTTTAATATTACATACAGACACTCCAATTTTATTTATTTGTATAGACTAGCTGAACTCCGCGGTGTTACTTGCGTTTATTGTTGGACCGCGGGTAACGCCGCGGGACAAAGCTAGTCTAAAAAAAGTAGCCTAAGTTACTCCTTAGATCATCAGCTATAAGCCATTCCAGAGATGGATGAACATAGAGTATGACATACACATGTAATAATAAACATACCAGTAGACATATGGAAAGCACCTTGCCTGACCGAGCTCGCAAGATCAGTGACTGCCATGGCTTGCTCAGGTGAGAGATTTGTATTGGCAGGTTCTGAAACAAATCAGTACAAGTTTTACATTTGTGTTATGAATAGAAATTGAAATAAATGTATTGGTAATTATGGGTACTACAGCTCTTAGTTTACTTATTTTTACGTATGAGCCTATCAAACTGACTCTACCTGAAGCATGAGCGGAATCCAAGAGCGGTGGTCACCATACTCATTGTGAATGCAGACAATACTTATTCAAGTTAATCAAGGAGAAGGAGTGTTTGCATTTGCAGGGATCCTTGTGTGAGTGTATTTTACATCAACTAGATTGGCATGGTGAATATACTGAATCCTTCACCAATCTTGAACCTCATGAACCTGTCGCTTTTGAATCAGATATTGTTCACTATTTCATTGATGCTAGAGGTCTCACAAACACCTACCCTTCAGACAATATTTCAAATCCACAATACTCGCTTAAACCCTTTTTACCCTTAAAACATAAATACAGTTTCTGTGTTGACTGTATTTGAGGGTTTGTGTTGCCTGACCAAATAATATTTTAGTTCACTTTCCAATTGGAAAGTGACCAACTAAGTAATACGCATATCCTACCTACTTAGGTAAGATATGTTTATTACTTAGTTGGTAAGCGTAAGATAGATAAAGACCAGATAAGCATAAAAATATTTAAAATGTTTTAATTCTAAGATAAAGTAGCTATTTAAGGTGAAAGGTTTAAAGATTAAACAACTGCTCTACTATTCAGATTAATGGATTTATAGCAACACAAGACTACTTCAGTTGTTATAACAATAATATTTACATGTACAGTAGTATAATAACCCTTAGCCCATCATAAAAAGAAACAATTTTAATTATAAAAAAAAACAACCATCCATAAACTTCTAATATCTATTCTGTCTAATAGTAATACTCAGTCCTCGTACCGGTTCGGGCCCAGATGAGGTATCTGGGCCTGATCCTCGACGGTAGGTGGTCTACTTCCGACTGCTTGGTCCCAAGCTGGTCCGTCAATAAGGCCCGCCTCTGGCGGCCTCAGAGGGTGTTGGTAGTCAGAGCCATACGCGGATACCGCACGGTGTCGACCGAAGCGGCATGCGCCTTGGCCGGGACACTCCCGTGGGATTTGCTGAATACCGGGCGGAGTATGGCTATCGCCCTCCGCCCGAAGAGGTACGCGTGTGACGTGAAGCCGCCCGTCGAGCCACAATGGCTAGTTGGTCGTTCTGGCTGGAGAATCCACGCGCTGGCTTTGCCGCCGTGGAGGCTCTCCAGCCGGTCATCCTCGAGTGGGCAGGGCGGCAGCACGGGACCCTTTCCTTCCGACTGACGCAGGTGCTTTCCGGGCACGGCTATTGTGGCCGCCCGCGAGGAGGCGACGTACGCGTGTGCCGTGCGTCGCCTAAATTGAGAATTTATCAACAGACGGTGCCCGCTTCTGTGAGGCAAGCGCTGGGAGGGGTTCAGATGTGTTAATAACAGCAGTTCCCGGATCCCTCCCGTCTCAGGCGCAGAGTGGCACACCGTGTGGTTTTAGTCGGTTCGATTCCAACACACAGCCCCGCCGCAAACCCCGGCGGGTGACGGCCCGAGGGGGTTTCGACACGTTAAAAAAAATGGCAGTTCTGAAGTATTCCTTGGCAAAATACACCTAGATGGATATGGATGGAAGTTATCAGGATGAATAACTATCGGAAATTTATTCTGAAAGATGGTACGTTTGACATCTGTCGGGCTTGCCACCATCCTGGAGAATCTATCAGGCATATTATTTCTGGTTGTTATTGTCTTGCTAATGGCCAATATTTGCACAGGCACAACTGAGTAGCCAGAATCGTACACCAATAACTTCTAACACATAACAACAAACTTGTTCAATGCAGAGGTGCCCAACCCAATTGTCGAGAAAGGCTGAGCTATGTAATATTGGGATTGATCACAGGCAGGACTATTATTGCCAATAGAATGCATATTATATTCTATAACCATAGGAAACTTTAATGTTAAAATACAAAATGAAAGTGGGCAAATTATTTGCAAGCCTTTTTGCCTTGTTACAAAAGAAAAGAAAATGCTTCAAAACTGGTTTTATACAAAGACCATTTATTCCTCCTTTATTGGTTACGAACCATCAGGTACGATAGTTGCCTAAAGGTTATAGTCATCAGGTCATGTGGTGACAAAGGCAGCAAACTACTCAGGACAGTGGCACTGTAAAGAGTAGGAAAACTTAAAACAAACCCTTTCTAAAGTGTAGCCTTTATCCAGCATTTGACTATTCAAGACTATAGATGATAAGGATAATAAAAATGAGTTAGTATCAAAATCAACTGTGTGACCATGCCCTTTACTCTACATTTACATTCATTACATAAAATTAAACAAAGACTGACACACCAAGTACTCACGTTTACTTAATTCTTTTCGAAGATCTTCAACTTGGTCGATGATGTCTTGAATAGCTCTATTTGTATGATCATTTAGATTGTTAAATTTCATAATAGCTTTGTCTAAGTCCTGTTCTACTCCAACGCAGGAATCCATGGTACTTTTTTTCACAATATTCAAGTTACCACTTATTTAACGTTACAACGTCTACGATGACGTATAAAAGTCGGTAAATAAAATCCTGACAACGGTTTTAATACGTAAATATTTTTAGAAATAAAGGACTTAAACATAGTACGTCTACCTAGATTTCTAAAATATTAGACACAGATGATATAGACAAAATGAAATGTCATTGTCAAATTGTTGATGGTTCATGTATTTAGAGGTGGACACCTTTCGAGTTTTGGATGCTTATAATAAATGCTACAGTTTATAAGGATGTGTGTGTGTTTGTTACTCTTTCACGCAAAACTACTAAACGGATTTGGAAGACACTTTACAGTTATACCTATAGTATAATTTTTTTATAAGTATAGAGACATAAAATACATCACAAGTCTGATTACTGTAAAACAGCAGAACATGTATTTAGAAAATAATCAGGCAATTTATGTGTTTGTTTAATCTTTATTGTATATTTTAATTTTTAAAATACTGGTTTTGCTAAAATCGTGGCACTATGTAGTCAGAAGTTAACTAAGCAGCTGCATGTTCACAGATCTGTGCGATCATAACTATTTCTTAGGGCTTTAGTTTTTATCGAAATAAATAGTTATCTCGATAGTGCTCGTATGTTTACTAATTAATTTCATTTATAACTCATCATAACTCCTCGTAACTCCAAAATTGTCTATGTGGATAAGCAAGTTTTATCTGTTGCGCGTTTTTGTCTATAGTTATTGCACAATTATTCGATCTGCCGACTTAGGTTAGATTTTTTTGTCTAAAACGTTTTTGAAATATATATTATTACTATATCCTGTAACCATATACCAATATGGCACAAAGTAAGCTGAATGACATGGCAGGTAAATTTGCAAAAGGTGGACCTCCTGGTCTTAGCAATGGGCTGAAAGCATTAGCCGTTGTAGGTGCGGCTGCTTATGGCATCTCCCAATCGTTATTTACCGTCGAAGGTGGTCATCGTGCCATCATGTTCAACAGAATAGGAGGTATTCAGCAACATGTCATGACTGAAGGCATGCACTTCCGGGTACCATGGTTCCAATACCCTATAATTTATGATATTAGATCAAGACCAAGAAAGATTTCATCACCAACAGGCTCTAAAGACTTACAAATGGTTAACATTTCGTTGAGAGTTCTTTCTCGTCCAGACGCCAGCAGCCTACCGACAATGTACCGACAACTAGGAACTGACTATGATGAAAAAGTGCTCCCATCTATCTGCAATGAAGTTCTTAAATCTGTTGTCGCTAAATTTAATGCATCTCAATTGATCACTCAGCGACAGCAAGTGTCACTTCTAATTAGAAGAGAACTAGTGGAGCGTGCTGCTGATTTTAATATTATTTTGGATGATGTTTCTCTTACTGAACTGAGTTTTGGTAAGGAATATACTGCTGCAGTTGAAGCTAAGCAAGTTGCTCAACAAGAAGCTCAGCGTGCTGCTTTTGTAGTTGAAAGAGCCAAGCAGGAGACTCAACAAAAAATTGTACAAGCTGAGGGTGAAGCTGAAGCAGCTGAAATGTTGGGTAAAGCCATGGGAATGAATCCAGGTTACTTGAAACTGCGTAAGATCCGTGCCGCCCAAAGCATCTCAAGAATGATTGCTCAATCCCAAAACCGTGTATTCCTTCCTGGTAACAGCTTGATGATCAATCTTCAGGACCCCACCTTTGACGATTTATCGGAAAAGCTTACAAAGAAGAAGTAACATGAGGATGAGAGTGTGTCTGCACTGAGCCTGGAGCCTGCAACCACTCTTAATGATGATACGGCCATAATAATAGCTGGTGCTGCTTCAGTTGCTGTCTAATGCATTTGTCTTACATATTTTCAATTGCAAGTTGTGTAAAAAGTTAAAAATGTATTATCGCATTTTACGTTATTTAGTTGTAGGTTACTAGTATGTATGGGAATCTTGAAATAAACAAATAAATTAAAGTGTTGTTATTGCTTGCAAACACCACTTTTTCATTTATATTACTAAATAAAGAATAGATTGCATGTAATAAAAACTTTTTTTCATTTGGCAGAATTTCTAAAGGTAAACTTTAGAGACAAAAAATATGTTCTGTCTAAAAACTTGTTTACACCTTTATAAAGTACCTAAAATGCTGATATCCAAATGGATGTGATCCACTTCAGGTATCACTAGGTTTTTATTTTGTAAATGGGAGCAAAGTAGCAGACATATTGCCTTATGGTAAGCAATTACTGCCGCCCATGCAACACAGCGCAAGTGCTGTTTCACACTGGTTTCCTGTTAGGATGTGGTATCACTCTGGTCGAGCCGGCCCATTCATGCTGAAGCGTGGCTCTCCCATGGAGGGTGACCTTTGCATGTTTGTTTGGCCCTCCCTAATATTATAAAGAAACTGACCGATGACATGACAATGCCATATAGTCTCAAACTAAGCAGAGCTTGTGCTGTGGGTACTATCCTAGAACTTGTATTATAAGTCTAAAAACCTAATAAAAATAGATGTAGTACAGTTTTATGTAGACACATACATAGATAGCACCCAAACTCCATAATAAAATTTGTAGGTTAAACAAACGATTGGTTATTATTTGATCTGACTCAATAATCAAACCTGAGACCCCTACCATAGTTGCATTGCTGCCACAGTACCATGCAAGCAAAAAAAAAATGTTGACAGTGATAGTACCTACTGATTTGTTACTATACTTTAATTTACTTTTTATTATAGACAAAACACTTGTGTAGTGTGTTGTGTGTGTTGATAATAATTCAAAAGAATTATTAGGTACCAATATCTACTTTTTATGGTTTAGAGAGCAAATATTCTGAAGGGTCACTACCACTGCCCTTCATCTTCATCTCAGGACATAGGCCTACACCAAGGTTGTCCACAACAGCTGGTCTTGTCTTCCCACATCCTGCACTAGTTGATGTGTCACTATTGGATAACTGCAATTCAAGAGTCAAAGAGTGTTACTATTCTCTAATTCCCTCTACCCAAATCACTTGATTAATAGGGAGTATATACAGTCCCCCAACTGATGAAACCGTTGTAGCACAGGACTCTATAGTCACCTCTAAATAACACCACTATTCTGTTCTGTGTATATCACTTCTGTCATGCAAGTCAATATGTGCTACAGCATAACTACCTTGTTGACTTTGCAATCTATGCAAAGATATATGCAAGACAACCATTTGCCTGGTTTTTAAGCTGCAGACATACTAAAGTTCAGACATTGTATTATTATTATATTAGTATTGTGAATTACCAAATCAGGCTTTTTGGTAATTCACATTAATCCTAATTTTACCAATGAGATTCATAAGTAGCACCCCTCTGTATGTAAACATCAACATGATTTAAAAGAAACTTCAATGTTTTGTTTTAGTGTATTTGAGGGAAAATAAGAGACATGTCATAATTAAGTGAAATTTGTATTGTTATCTTTTTAGCAAACCATTACAAAATAAAACAGAAAGTCGGTCTAATAATTTAATAAATAATCTAAAGTAAATAACAATTACATATTTTACATTTCAATTTACTCCTTAAGTGCAGATGGCTGAGGTAATCTAAACTTTGCCATCTCGATTTCGGCCTCAAAGAAACTCATATTGTCGTAACAGAAATATTCAGGCACTTTATAGGCCCCCTCTTTATTAGGTTCGACGTTAGGTCCTACTGGCCCTGAAGCTGGATGAACCACTGCGCTACTGAGTCCAGGAACATCGAACACTTTCGAAGCAGATGTAGATGAGCCTTGGTTTGATGAAGGCCCCTCGCAATAGTACCTAGTTAATACGCGTAAAGTAGTTTTTCGTAAGCAATTCATTATTTTTTGTTACACAATCACGGAGAACAACGTTTAGATTCTATTTTTTTAATTTGACTTGACATTGACAATACAATGACATCAATTTTCATAAATTTTGACGTCGAATTTGACTAGTTAAATATCTGTCCTTTGGTTTAAATCAATACGCTTTCTACCTACTATTTTCTGTCTCTTCGAGGTGTAGTGACTTTGATATTAAATAGTTTTTTTTTCATCTTTTTGGTTTTGTCATTTATTTTTCATTTAAGTTGATTTCCTTATGATTTCTTCGCCTAGTTTCTCTTATGGATCTCTAAGTTTTAACCAACAACATGTGGTATTACTTTCGATAAAAAGAAAGATAATCTACAAAACATTTAGTCGGATGGATATTCGGATAGATATCTACAATTCCTTTGTATTTTTATGTTGTTTCAACAAACACAAGGACAAGTATTATAAAAACAATAAGTATTAAACACAGCTCCAAATTGAATATTTAGATACCCATCAGGCGCTCCATTTGTTTCATTACGAAGCTGTGCGGGCTGTGCCACATTTCTGGCTTGTTGGTTGTAAGTTGTAACAAGAGTTTACCCAACACTTCAAGTAGGCATAACGCCTAGAAATTTTAACGCGATAAACGCAAGCTTATTTACGTTATCTAGCTTTTCTTGATATTTTAGACTTATCTCAACAACTAACTACTAATTTATTTAGGGAAAATCATCACATTTCCTCTAAATGTGCTGGTTAAATGCTAAACATTGTTCCCATACCGTATATTTTACTACTCCTTTGTTGTTGAATCTTTTTAGTATTTCAATGAAGCTTATGCTCGTAAAACTTGAACGTGAATCAATTTTGGTGCAATTAAAGAACGAGACAATACCTATTAGAAAATTTATTTACATTAAATTAATAATCGTCTAAAAACATTGATATCGATTTTCACAGTGAAGGGGCATGAGACTAAACTCAAAACTACTAATTAATTAAGTTTAAAAACTACATGATAAAAAAATGTTGATCAGATTGTGAAAAATATAATAGCCCATATTTTCTCACAAGAATAACTAGGGACAGGGGCATTACTTATCGGGAGAAAAAAATGATGGATGGATCGTTAGACAGGCATTCCGAACTTCCGTGGTACATTGCGTCTCTCTGTCTGTAGTTTCGAGTCTATGGTTCTTTTTCACGACTGTTTTGGATAGTTTACCTACCTTGCATATATTGCCGATTTTTCGGTCTGGAAGCAGAATATGTGTATTATTTCTGTGTGGAATCAATATTCTAATGTGTAATAATGTGTTTTAATCATATTTAGACCTATTTGCTTTGTAGGTTTCCGCTAAACACAAGTTCAGCCATTTACATGAAAGGTGAGTACAAAAAATTAGTACCTCTATTTTTTTTGTGAAGCTAAGATTTCACCTTAGTGACACCGATAAAATTTAAGATTTGTTAATATAAAAGGGGTTTCCTGTATGAACTATTAAAGCTAGTTACCTGTTATTAAATATGCATAAGGCCCTGTATAAGTTATAGTTCATATATATACCTATTTGCCGCTATTTTGTGTATTATATCTATGTATAGCATCTATAAACCGACCGAGTTGAAAAGGTCATGGAAGAGTTAACGTTCCGTTTCATGCTAGGATGTTTTGTAATCGATCGAATAGTTTGTAGGTAAATAAGCTAAACTTATGTAGTAATCGTCCAATGGCCCCTAATGTTTCATATAGATATTTCAGTCAAAGGTTCTATATAAACTAATGTAGTCATTTGTTTATTCATTGACTAAATTTTATTTACCTACAAGAATAAAAAAAATGGAACGTTTTTGTCTATGGTTTTTAATTTGCTCTTTGTAAGTTGCTATTTGTGATGCATTTTTCGCATTTCGCGTTTATGGCATTAATAATAGAATTAAAAAGCACAGGTACTGTGATATTGAACTGAAACGAGGTACCATGGTGTTTGTGTAACAATTTAGTTGAGTTTAATTACGATACAAGCAATATTAACCGTAAAATGGCAGCCGAGGTGCCTGTTAGCGATGTTCTGTGCGAGGCAATGGAATATTTGTGCAAACTAGGATCAAATTTGCGGACTCGATCTGAGAGTTTAAAAGAAAAAAGAATTAGTAAAGGAAAATTAAAAAACTCGCACGCTGTTCAAAAAGCTGCCAATAAAGTTCTTCTCATTTGTGAATTATCAAAAAAATCACTTGACAATGTCGAGACTGGTGTTCGGAATGTGTTATCAATACTGAAAGCATCTCAAGCGCCTATTAGCGAGAAGAATAGCCACAAGAAAAACCAAGGAAGTAATCATAGATATCACTTTTATGAATATCAGTCACGGAAATTACGTATTTCAAAAAGAATATCATTGAAACACTATACGTCAGTTAAAGTTCTCGCAAAGGAGATGCCGGCTTCGAAGCTAGAAAAGTATCCAGTATATTACGACTGTAAATTAAAACGTCTACGGTGCAAAGTATCAACAAAACATAAATCAACACCAGAAACAAATAATCTTTCGGAAAACGACCAGTGCAGTGAAGAGTCAATTTGCGGAGATGTTACAGAATTAAGAGGTGATCATGATGTTCTTATTGAAGGAACTAGTAAGGATTTAGACGATCGTTGCCAGAAAAATATGTCTGATAATGGACAGCTATCACCTAAACCCATGGTAGAAAACCAAGATGGTCAATGTAATAGTGAGTATGAAAGTAAGGGAGAAAAGAGAGACAATTCAGTTATACAATGTGAAGACAAATCTCGCAATGAAAAAAAGTCAGAAAGTGATTCAAATGTTTCCTCACACCAGAAACAGTTGACTAGGAACTCTGAAGAAATATTAAGTTGTGATTCAGATCAGAACAATTGTAAACAAGATTCATCTAACAAGTCTACACATAACAAACAAAAAATTCATAGTAAAGGTGAAAAAAAATCAACTACCAATAAGAAATTCAATAAGGTTAGATTTGCAGATGTTTATAGTTCAGATAGCAATGAAGAGCCAAAAATATCTGATTTAAAGGCAAGTGAGGAAAAGGATGCTATAAATTCTCCAGATGTCAAGAATAATAATGATGACGATGTTGAATGTGTAAGTGATAGTTCTAACCATGAACCCAAAGCAAAAAAAATTAAACTGGCTACAAGTGAAAATTCCACTAGTCAATTGGATGATGGTGGTGCAAATGATTCTAAAACAGATAAGGAAATTTCTGATCATGATTTGGCCATCCAAGAATCAGACAATGATTTACCATTATTAGAACACTGTGCCAGTCAACCAAGCTCTGATGGAGAATCTAAGCCACTTATAAGGTGTGTAAACTTAAGTAAGTTACTTAAATCTAGTATTTTAGGTGATAAAAGTAAATTGAATAATGTTCAACAAACCAAAGGGAAGGAATTATCTCCAAATAATAAAGACAAACATATTTCAAAAAAAGACAAACATAAGAAACATGAACTAAGTGAAAAAGAAAATGAAAATAAGTTTTGGGAGCAAAAGAGAAAAGAAGTCAGGGAGTTTAAACCCAAAAAGTTTACTGTAAATATTGTAAGACTCCCAAGTTTGTCGTTGAAGTTTTTGCAAGAAAATAATCTTAAGAAAATAATTAGGCAAGGTAAAATTATATGTGAAGAACAAAACGAAATTGATACACCTAATTCAAAACAAATGAAAGCAGTTAAAAATGCATTGTTAAATGATTCAGAATCTGATGAATGTGCTGAAATGCCTGATACAATGCAAGTAAAAAAATCTCTTTTAAAAGATTCCGACTCTGAACATAATACTTCAGATAAAGAAGAGCCAAGGAAGCAGCTTGATAAAGATGATGAAACAAATATTGAGGAAGTTAGTAAGGATGCAGACTCAGTAGAAAATAGAGTTTCAGACAATTCAGAAAACAATTCAAAAGATGCTTACAGAGAAATGAACAGCTCTAGTGAAAGTGCAGTTGCTGACAATATCCACTCTGATGTTTGCAATATTGATGAGACACAAACAGATAATGGTGATCAAGCTCATGGAGAAAATACAGTCACAGATGTAGAAGGAGTTCAGAACAAAAGTAGTGAAGATATTCAGTCCAATGAAAATGACACAGAAATACCCAACACTATAAACCAGGCAGTGAAATCTTCACTTTTAAATGACTCATCAGATGATGAGTTGGCTAGATTTAGCAATAATGACCAATGCAATATATCCAATCCAAACGAATCTAACAAAAATAATGAAGAAAATCAAAATAATGAACAGTGTCAGTCTAATGAGAAAACGCAGTCACCTTCTACTGGGATTGATGAAACAATAAAGTCTTCACTCTTAAACAGTTCACCAAATGATCCTTTTTCTGAAATAAGTAAACCAGACACAGAAACACCAACAAAGACTAATGAAAAAATTAAATCTGCTCTCTTAAACGATTCCTCTGATGACAACCAGCATAAGTGTGATGAGGAATCTCCTACGAAAGTCACTGAGAAGGTAAAGTCATCTCTACTAAATGATTCCTCAGATATTAAAGCAGACGAATCTGACGATCAAAGAGAAAGACAAAAAACTCCCAAGTCTAAAAGAAAATATGCAAGAAGACGCAGGGAAGTAAAGAAAAAGATTAAATATTCCTCAAGTTCAGGTAGTGAACAAGATAAGCCCAGGCACGAATCTCACAGGAGAAAGTCATATATTTCTAGCTCATCGTCCAGTGAAGATATTAAGAAAAAAAATAAAAAAAAGAAACCGCTTAAAATGGATTCTGACTCAAATGATACCGTGAATAACAAAAGTATTGATCAAGTTGATGGAGCTGTCGATGAACCAACTAATTCCAGTGTTGACAAGGTTAGGAAATAGAATAAGACCATATTCTACCAAAATTGTATAAAATTAATAGAAGTACATTTTAAAATACAAACTACCAATAATGTATGATGTTCTATCTATGTTTTATTACTGTTAGTTCTTGAATTTTTAGTACATAAGGGAAGTATAATAATAAGTATATCTCCTTCTGTGATGGCTTTCATATACCTTATTTTGCAATATTGGAACTTATACTAACAGAGGCAGAAACATCTTTATTGTGTGTGAGTGATTGAATCACTATCTTAAGAATTAAAATTAGTTTCTTATGTGGGGACTCCTACACTTTAAGTGCAAGCAAAAAATAAGGTTGACATAATGATTTGAAAAGGTTTGATTTTAAGGTGGTCCATGTATACATACACGCATGATAGCAACTTTTTAAGCTAGAATCATAGCTTAAAAATTGCTGTCATGCATGTGACTGATGGCTATTAAACCGAAGTAGTAACTTCAATCAAGCAATTATCTATGACCAATAATTAATTCTTTACATGCCAGTTTTATCACAAATGAAGTGCAATATAAATATTCACACCTAAAATGTACTCCATAAGTTCAAAAATGGCACTAGTTACAACTACTACAGAGATAACTGTATTTACACACATGAACTATAAAGTGCTAGACCTGTGTCTTGAGCAATTACAACAGTGATGAGTATAATAACTACATTGTCTATCTATATCATCACAGTATAATACTGCCTCCTCCAACATCAAACGGTCTTGAAGCCCTGCCCAATTGGGTATATGGAAGCCTTAAAATGCATTGTTTGTTAGATGACTTTTATGGCATATGTGGAATTAAAGGCCAATTTCATCATTTGGAGTTTTTATTTTGCTATAAGATGTTAAAGAAACACAAAATTTAGATAGGTTTTTGAATCGTTACATGCTTCTGATTGGCACCTGAGTTGAGGGAATCCAAAGAATAAAGATAATACAACTCATTACAGATGGTACGCTCTAAAGCAAAACCCAGTGGGAGCAGCAGCCAGAATTCAGACAATCAAGATGCAAGTGATAAAGATATTGAAGGGTAAATATTGTATTCTAAATAGGACAGATATTTATGGGATTGGTGTTATAGTTTTATCATAAGAGTTTCTATTCAATATCAAACTTTAAAAACTAACAAAAAAAGCATTTTAATGGTTACTTGAAAATCAATGTATATCTGAATATTTTGATGTGGTGATGGTTAAAAATGGATTAAAAATCTGGAATATGCATTGCTCAACATCCAGTCTATTAGCTTAGCCTAATATGGTTGATTTGCAGAGAACTTTTACAAAACACCTTGATTATAAAAATAAATAATTTCTAATTCCATAAATTTTTGGAATTAGAAATAAATCTTTGTTACTTAATTACTAATTAGAAAATATGTACTTCATAGGCTAACAAATTTGAATACCCTAATCAAAAGTCGTCGACGTGATACCTCGGGGAGACGCAGAGAAGACAACACGAGCCGTAGCCAATCTAAACCAACGCCTATAATAGGTGAAGATTTGTTAAAAGCAGAAAGTAGTTCAGAAGCGTCTGATGTCGTGGATAATGATATAGTACAAGGTAGGAGTTACTTCTAAAGTAAACATTTACTTTTAGGTTTCCGAACCTGAAAAGAAAAAAAAATTGGACCTTTATAGAAACACTTTGTTGTCCTTCTGTCTGTCTGTCGAGATCCTTTTTGTCAGGAACGCTCGGAGGTATCAAGCTGAAATTCATATCAAAAATTCAGGTCTATAGTTACAGCCGTTTATGCTGCAAATTTTCGACACTGTCACTTCCCCGTGAACTCAGTATTTTGAAATTTGGTACGAAGCAACGCCCTATAGCACAGATAATAAGAAAATTGCGAAAAGCATGTATTTTTAGTTACATCATATAATATACCTACAGGTTTGTACGGAACCCTCGGTGCGCAAGTCCGACTCGCACAGAGCCGGGTTTTTTGTTATAAAAATAATATCTAAACTAATATTATAAATTTTACAAGATTTAACTCGAAAAGTACTTGACCGATTTGAAAAATTCTTTCACCATTAGAAAGCTAAATTATCCCCGAGTAATATAGGCTATATTACATTTGCAAAAAGTTAGGGATCCGTATGAAAACTTTGATAATATAGCCCAAGGTGTTAAAAAAAACCGTATATCGCGTGCGCTGCGGAAAGTATTGACAATAGTGCAAAATGATGTATAGTTTTATAGAGGAAATCAATATCCACAAAAAAGTCCGCGGTACATACCGAGATGTACGATATACATATCGATTACAAACCTCTGTCTAGAAACTACGAAATATTCTGAAAGTTAATATAGTTATTAAAGTTAAATTTAGTTTAGTTTTCGTCTCTCACACTCGATTGTCTAGTTGACTATCATCGTCACCGAGTTGGACACATCTGGAATCTTAGAGGCTTTTTAGAAGTATTATAGATATTTATATCTATTTGGTAAATATATTGAAAGACTATAGGTAGGTATGTAAGGGATAGTAACGAGTATGCTTTTGAATACATCCGTAAATAGGCAGATATATTATAGGTTTTCTTCAACATATAAGTAACGATAGTGAGAAATCGAAAGTAAATTGATCCGCTGAAATGTGAAGTCATGTCAGAATCTACAAGACTACTGCATGGATAACGTAGAGATGATAAAGACAACACCTTTACAAGACAAGCATCTTTTATTAGTAAAACTTTGATAAAATCGAGTAGTTACTTACACGTGTACAGCAGATTAAGTTTCTGCTTTATTATTTAAAGTGTCGACTGACAGTGCTAGAAGATGACGCTTTGACTAATAAAGCATTATTAGTCAAAGCGCAAATGACTTGAAATGACAGTTTAAACTCTTTACGGGCAACGATTATGTTATTTTTCTAAAATAGATGTAATTTACAATAAAAGTTTAAAAAATTAAACCGGCCAACGTAAAAACTTATAAAAAAAATAACCCATGTATCCCTGGTCATTATTACAAATCTATTGACACCTCATTCATTAAAATCGGTTAAATAATTTAGACATTACGGTGGAATATACTATAAACAAAAATAGACTGCCAATAACATAATTATTTTAACAAATAAATAACCTACCTCAAGAACTAGACTAAATTGAAATGCGACCACACGGGAGGAAGCACCAGCTAAACAAATAAAAGAATCTCCTCCCCCTTCTTGTGCCGAGTGATTGAAACATGGAACTCAATACCACTGCACGTGTTACCATCCCGTTGTGATCCCGGGTCCTTAAGCGGGGCGTGAAAAAGCATCTCACTTGGCATAGCGTGGGTCACTATGCTGCTCTGTCCACATTCACATTGAGGATGGTGACCACCACTTTTGGATTCTACTTATGCTTTCCATCAGGCACAGTAGAGTCAGTTGAGAACCTCCTCCTTCTTTGAAGTCTGTTAAAAACATTACTGTAATATTAATCTTCCGTTGGCTTCGTCTTTTTTTGCCTGCGTTTATGGTCAATTCAATACTCTGCCCCCTATGTAGTGCAATATTTTATAGCTTGTAATATTTCTATTTTATCTTTTCTTAATCCAATACATTTTTTTAAATGTAATTGGCAGGTAGGCAGAAAGAAATTAGAAAATTTGAAAAAGAAGCATATTAGCTATAATCATTGGATATAATATTATTTTAAGTTAAATGAAACACGGAGATCTAAATTGAAGTAATCTGAATCTGAAAATCAGAGATCTAAACTTTCAATGTAGTAGAGCCACGCTGATTTCAGCACGAACGGGCCGGCTCGACCGAGGCGGTACTACCCTCGCACAGAAGATCTACGTAAAATGACAGCGTTCATGCTGTCGTGTTTCGTTGGTGAGTGCGAGACCGGAGGATCAATGATGCAGAAGCATCACTAGGCCGCCATAGTGTGCTCACCATGCTGCATTGTCTGCATTCGCAAAGAGTATGGTGACCACATCTCTTGGACTTTGATTTTGCTTTCCACCAGGCGGAGTAGAGTCATTTTGGCAGGCCCATACATGAAAAAGTAAATGGTTGATTGTCTATTAAAACACTTATAAGTAAAAAAGTATAAAATTACAACCTAATTACTAGACATTAATCTTTACAATGTTTCGTGACCATGTGGTGAACAATATGGCCATTCACCGATATATTGACTATTGCCTCTATTATTGACTTCCCAAGGCCGGTTGAAAGTAGCTAGCACTCGCCGACTCGACTTGCGAGGTCTATGTCTTCTATTCTATGTTACCTACTTTAGTCTGACAATCTTGTTATTTCACTGGGGACTGATAATAAATAACATCCGTCCGTGTGGAATAGTGACTTTGGGTAGCATTTATACACTCTTTACTCCTTTCAACCCCTTAAAATCCTTTTTCGCAATAAAAACTTTTTGCCGTGCAGTGGCAGAGCCACGCTTCGGCGTGAATGAGTGCTGTGTTTTACCGAGTGAGTGAGGATATCGGAGACCCATAGCCCAAACTCTCCCCCCGCCCCATCTCTCAAAGGCCGGCAACGCAGTTGTTACACCTCGGGTCTTGAGGGTGGGTGGGTGTCCATGGGTGGCGGTAATCATTTACTATCAGGCGATTCATCTGCTGGTATACCCCTGTTCCATAAAAAAATAATTATTAAAGAGTAGCGTATGTTTTTTCTCAGGCTCGAGATAGACTATATATTATGTACTAGCTGACCCACGCAACCTCGCTTGCATTTCCTATTGCCCATTGCGTAACTATTTTCCCCCGTTTTCGAAACATTCTTCATTAGTGCTCCGCTCCTATTGGTCTTAACCTGATGATGTATATATGCCTATAGCCTCGATAAATGTACTATCGAAAACTGAAAGAATTTTTCATATCGGACCAGCGGTTCCTGAGATTAGCACGTTCAAACAAACAAACAAACTTTTGCTTTATATATTAGTATAGATACCAAATTTCATATAAATCTAATCAGGAGTTTGGCGTAAAAGCGCGTCAGAGTTACTATATTATAATATTAGTAAGGATATCACAATATTCTATTTACATTTTTAAACATTTTTCTTTTATTTGTAGACCTACCTGCAGTGACATTGCCAGGACTAAATGGAGACCACATGGCTAAAGACGACTTGCTTGGGGAAAGTGATTCTTCTGTATCGCACAACGATAAAGAACATTCAGAGGTAGAGAAAATGGTTAAATGTCTTGTTAAAGATCTTTTAATCACTGCAACTTTTTTTATCAAATATGTAAATTGTAAAAGTATCCTGAAATCAAAAAGACGTGGTTGGGTACTACTTGGTTTAGGTACTGTAAATAGCAAATAATGTAAAAATATATTAGAAAAACATTTTTTGGATATTTTTTTTCAAACTAAATACAAGAACAACAGTCTGTGTAATTTGAACTTGTTAAAATAGAAGTTGGTATCTGCATTTTCACTATACTTATAAAAAATAATAGCACCATACTTCTTCTTAGCGTTTCGACGTCAAACATTTCGTGTCGGTGTATAATTATATTTTAGCAACCCAGAACGCTAAGTAAGTGGCAGCTATTGTATAGGCAAGATAATCCATATTAAAAATATTGTTAAACTTTATGCTTACAGAATGCTGACATCACAGATGAAGAAGAAAAGTAAGTTTTTTTTTAAAAACCATTCTAATAGTAGAAACATAATGAAATTTTTACTTAACTGTTTACTTATAAAATTGTAGTGTAAAGTCGAAACGTCGCAAAGCGCATGCAATATCTTCTGATTCTGAGAGTGGTTCTAACCGTAGAAAGCTGAAGCTGGAAGACAAAATGAGTGACTTTGAAGATTCCGAGGACGAAAGCTCCGAAGCTGGTAAGAAGAGTAAACGGAAGAAGAAGGCTAGTGACAGTGATGCGTCTGTGGATTCTAAAGAAGGGTGAGTATGTTTTTAAATAAAATCCTCCGGTATCCTTACTTAGTGAAACACAGCGCAGGCGCCACACCGGTTTAGCGCAGGCGCCACACCGGTTTAGCGCAGGCGCTATTTCACACCGGTTTTATGTGAGGCCGTGGTATCACTCCGGTCGAGCCGGCCCATTCATGCCGAGGCGTGGCTCTCCCACGGTGAACTTGGTGAACTTTCTGTATATTCCTTTCAATATGAACATGCTTTTGAATTCTTACTTAAACTGATACAAGGTTGTTGACATAGGTTATGGTCAATAAAAATTGCAAATAAAGATGTTTTTCAATTTATGATGATATAGTTTTATATGAGAAATTTAATGAGTTGAATATTTTTTTCAGTCAAAAGAAACGACGTCGTATTAAGGTAGTGAATGATAGTGACGCATCAGGATCTGACACAGACAATGAAGGAAGGAACAAACATGGCAGAAAGAATATACGAAAGGTAAAACAACTCGTATCTTAAATGTAAATATTTGTTCTGAAACCTTATTCATACATCCGACATCCTGAATAGTATGATTTTTTTCATAGTGAGAGTTGTATCTGCAGTAGAAACAATCCTAATAGGGGTCTAGACGATTTTTTTATAGATAAACATGAAATGTATCTAAAAATATCAATCATATATATAATAATTAAAAATCTAAAAATAAATTTCATATTTAATATTCCCCGTTTGGAGGAGCGTTACGTCTCGCGCCCTTTGCGGTCACATGATAACCAGGATAAAAATTTGTTAATTAATTTAAATATAATAATAAGCATGAAAGTGTGTATCGATAATAGTATATTAAATACTTCGAGAATACAAATGAATTTATTTTCGTTTAGTGTCTACAGCCCCATTAAGTTCAGCGCTATTTTTGTGGGTGGGTGGAGAGATTTTCTGGAGTAAATATTCAAAATCGCTATCCGACATGCGGACGAAGAAGGTTTTAGCTAGGCGTAAATAAATACCTATGTCTGTTTCCCTAAAACGAATATTATGAAACGACTCGGAAAATATAATTATTACTGCTCTTCATTTCTATTACAAATAAACTTTGAAATAGGTTGCACAATGGAATAGTCGAAAACAGTGACGTCACAATTTTGTAGTTATTTTTTTGACAGGTGATAGAAAGTAACTAATTTAACTTAGGTGTCAACTACCATATTGGTCAAACTAAGAAGTAACAAATAAAAACAAACATAGGATTGATACCCACATAAATACCGTTGAAAGGGCGGAGTATATTCAATTATTCATATTATCTTCCTATATTTCTAGGTTATGGGTAAGAATCAATTGGAAGAGGCAACAAAGAAAGCAGCTCGTGAAGAAAAGGAAAGAATTGCCCGAATTTCAGAAAGACAAAAATTGGTAAGTAATTAAAAATTGCAAAATAATAATATTGAGATTATGAAGTAAAATACTCCACACATTTAATTTTTAAAATTCCCTTTTACAGTATAATAATTTGGATTTCGATGAATCTGGGAAGCCTGATGAAGTAGTTTTGGAGAAAGTAGTGCTGGACTTTGACCCTGAAACGAAGGAACCTTTGATTCAGGTCGATAGAGGACTTGTGAAGAAGTTAAAACCTCATCAGGTAATATACTTTTAGTCAATTTTTCGATACCAACTTATACCAAATACCAACATACGAAATATCTAAACATTTATTACAATACAATTTTTTTCACACTAAATATCATCTGTTTCAAAAGTAAATAATAATAATTTTATTCTAATAGTAATATTGTTGTTACACATAAAGCAAAACATTTTGGTAACTCTTAAGGAGTTGTAAACAATTAAAAACCCCACAAAAGGCAGTATTTTTGAGTAATAATATTCGAGTTAATTATACATACTCGCGACCCGCCTCAGCTTTGCACGGGTGGAGTTTTCACGACATCATATAACAAATCTATACAACTAAATAAAATTGCAGTGTCTGTTTGTAATATTAAAATAACTGCTTTTTACTAAATGCATATGTATGTATACATGATACATATACCAAAACTGTAGTTAAAAAAAAATTGTCTGTCTGTCTGTCTGTTTGTTCCGGGTAATCTCTGGAACGGCTGGACGGATTTTGACGGGACTTTCACTCACATCCGGGGAGTGACTTAGGCTACTTTTTTTAGTCTAACTTTCCCCCGCGGCGTTACTCGCGGTACAACAATAACTGCGGGTAACACCGCGGGGTTCAGCTAGTAATTAAATAAATATTTCGGACATCAAACACACAACGCCGTCTAGTCCCAAGCTAAGCAGAGCTTGTGTTATGGGTACTAAACAACTGATACAAATACATATATACTTTTTTTTGTAAATACATACATATGTAATGTTTTGGAGTTTGGGTGTTTTCTATGTATAACTCCAAAACAAATATTTGTAGCTCATACAAACATTTGTTTCGACCCGTGAATCGAACCCGAGACCTTATGATCAGCAGTCGCACACGCCAACCGCGAGACCAACGAGGCAGTCTATCTTTGAAAATCTCGGATTTTCTCTACTGTAATATGCATGTCTATACTAATATATAAAGCTGAAGAGTTTGTTTGTTTGTTTGTTTGAACACGCTAATCTCAGGAACCGCTGGTCCGATTTGAAAAATTCTTTCGGTGTTGTATAGTCCATTTATCGAGGAAGGCTATAGGGTATATATCATCACGCTACTACTAATAGGAGCGGAGCAACAATGAAGAATGTTTCAAAAACGGGGGAAATTTTCACGCGACGGGCAATATAAGGCGCAAACGAGGTTGCGTGGGTCGGCTAGTATTATACATAATCTTACTTTTTAATCTTTTTCTCTCTTAGTGAAGACCGCATTAAAATCCATTGCGTAGTTTTGAAATATCTAAGTGTACAAGAAGAAAAAGCGACTTCATTTTATACTTTGTAAAAATATAATATGTATGACGTAAAAGACCGTGATAATTATGATGTGGATTTACTTGAAAACAGACTGTATTCTTGGCGCTAAACTCCTACTTTTATTGTGTTGATAAGCTACTAAAGTATGTTTGTTTTACTTCAGGCAAACGGTATCAAGTTTATGTGGGATGCATGCTTCGAAAGCGTAAAACGAATCAAAAAAGACAAGGGCTCTGGTTGCATTCTTGCACATTGCATGGGTCTAGGAAAGACTTTACAGGTAAGTTGATAATCATAATTTTCTTTTTTTTCCTAGAGAATATACCCACGAAACATTTGGCTCTTGAAATTAATAAAAAAGAACAAAAAACAGTATAATACGACTTGGCGGCAACGTCATCAGAATACATTTTTTTAAACTATTTGTACTTGTGTTAAGTTTCACGTCCGTACTTTAAACTCTTTATGCGATAACTAGAATTTGCCTATCGCTCCGCCCGCGTCCTTCCTCAAAATTGAAAATATCTCCATGCCAAATTTCATCGAAATCGGTGCAGTGGTTTAGCCGTGAAAGCGTAGCAAACAGACAGAGTTACTTTCGTTTAGAGACAGAATTAGTTTAAAAGTATTTAAATCTGTTTCATTTTTTTCCTATTCCAAATTCTCGACAGTCAATAACTGTGATATCATATTCCCAGGTTATCTCTTTAACGCACACTCTGCTTATCCACGGCAAGTTAACCGGCGTTAATAGAGTATTGGTAGTGTGTCCACTATCTACTGTACTCAACTGGGTTAACGAGTTCCGTATGTGGCTGAAGCACGCTGAGACAGAGTTCGAAGTTGATGTCTATGAACTCTCCAGGTAAGAAGTTCTATCTTAAACAACTGGTACCAAAATACATGAGTTCCTTCCCACATAGTATGTTGGTGCCCGTTTCGAGTATCCCAATACGTTCAAATTTATGTAAAGGATGCACACAGTTACAATGTACATATGTTAAAATAAGATATAATATAAACAGCACATTCTCAGAAGAATAGAGAAAAAGAACTAGAAATAGGTTACTCACTTTTTCCGCATCAATAGAATTACCTACCCTTTTCAACTTTTCGCTATGTTATTGTGTACACGTAGAAATTTGTTTAATGCGATACTCTCAAAATAACACTTGTTTGCATATTTAGGTAACTATAAGAAAAATACTATTTACTAGTCTTAGCAAAAAACAATTATCCTGTAGAAGATTTTCAAAAACATTACTAGGCACTGGTCGTTTTTTATATGAATATTTAAACAAAAGGAAAAACTCGAATACTGTTTATTTAACTATAACTAAAACAAAGTTGGCCTTAATATAGTTTTTATCGATTCAGGTACAAACAGAATTCGGAACGCGCCTTTCAACTACAGCAATGGTTTGACCACGGGGGTGTCTGCGTGTTGGGCTACGAAATGTTCCGTAATCTCTCCGCTGATAATAATAAGAAGTTTAAAAAGAAAATGCTCAAGAGTTTCCAGGAAAGCCTTGTTGAACCAGGTTAGAATTCCATGATTACTTTTTTTTCAAGTTATCCATGGTCCCAAATACATAAAATCCCATTTATAATCCCGTTAATAACTTATTTATTTGAGTTCAACTTTCGTTATGACATTACCGGTATTTTGGGACGAATTAACAGTAAGAGAGCCCTATGTTTGTTACAAATGGGCTTGCTCAAAGAACAGAGCAATAAACATAAGAAGTGCAATCAGCAATAAATCCCAAGAGATCCTTTATCGCCTAGCTGGACCCACACATAAACGAATAATAATAACACATAGCGAAGTCCATGCTAATTCGTCCAAAGGATTTAATGAATATAAATCCTAAACGCCATTTAAAATGTTACAAATTACAACCTTATGTCTTCTAAATAAGGTAACATTCCACAGTTAGCTGTAAATGTCTACCAGTATTGTGCATTTTTTTCTATATATTTCCTAGAGAAATGCAGTTCATTGCGTGCTTTCGTGATTTTTAGTTACTACTGAAATTAAATACACAATAATAACGTTCAGTCGCGCCTGACACACCTATATTGCACGTCTACCTACATTCTCTTGTTGTGTGGGCTTGCCTGTCCCGCGTGACGGTCACACAGAAAGCCTACCACTAGGTATTAATTATTTGTGATGGAGCCCAAATATCCTCACCCCCTGATCCCAAGGAGGGTAAGGGGGGATTAACTTCGGTATTTTTAATAATTTTTCTTTATTTTCAGGACCTGATTTGGTGGTGTGTGATGAGGGTCACTTGTTAAAGAATGAAAAGACCAGTCTGTCACAATCAATGAATAAGATTAAGACGCTACGTCGAATCGTACTTACTGGTACACCGCTTCAGAACAACTTAAAAGAATGTATGTATATCTATATTCTGGCCCCTTTTTCTCGTGTTCTAACCACGAGTCCAGCTCTCTACCGATAAGTGTCTCCTAATTAATGCAATATCACCCAACGATTATCACAATCGATATTTATTACCGAAAAACCTATTTATTTCAAAAAACATTTAGAGGTAATGACTGAATTTAATACTTTCTTTGTTTAACAGAATAGTGTGCAATCGGACGTAGGAACCCCATTACCTTAATGTGCTTTAGACGACCCTTTCAAAATCAAAAGTCATGCTTCATCACCCTATCGTAATCTACTACTGAACACAGTAATCGATAAACCTGTATTCACATTGTTTTCAGATTATTGTATGGTTCAGTTCGTAAAGCCAAACCTCTTGGGAAAATACAACGAGTATTTGAACAGATTCGTGAATCCTATCACTAACGGACAATATACAGATTCCACTGAACACGATATTCGTGTCATGAAACGACGGAGCCATGTGCTACATAAGATGTTGGATGGAGCTGTGCAGGTAACATTCTCTCATAATATATTACAGAATAATACAAATGTATGAAAAATAAAATAATAGAATTGGTGTCATATTACAAATGGAAGTTATATAAAAAAATATTTAAAAAAAAACGTGTGCGTGCTCTATGACTTAGAGTAGGAGTGCAGGAGCCTGCCTACCGCAGCCGTGTGCGTGAGAGAAAGGGAGGCCAGACAGACTAGTATCGTAACGCGTTAGGTAACGAAGCGGTTTACCCTCCCATTAGAAGATATCACAACAATTTATTTTATGAATCTTGCCAAAATACTATGCCAAATATGTATATTATTCATTTCAAATTGTCTGTAAAATGTATCTTCACCCTCAGTACTACTTTTTTTTTTCTTTATTTTTTTTTAACTTGTGGAATCCCCCTGGGCCGTCACCCCGCCGGGGTTTGCTATGGGGCGGTGTGTCGGAATCGAACCGACTAAAACCACACGGTGTGCCACTCTGCGCCTGAGACGGGAGGGATCCGGGAACTGCTGTTATTAACACATCCGGACCACCCTCAGTACTACTAGTACAACCTCACTCATGTAGAAACTTGACACATAAGTATTAAATAAAGTAGTCCGATCCTAAACTAGGCAGTGATAAACACTCTCAATTCTAGTGTCGAGTGCTTTCCACTGCCCCAAGTGTTGTTGGTTCAAATCCTACATGTGACAACACTTTGTGTGTTTTGATTCTGGGTGTTCTTTGTGTCCATTTCCTGTATGTTTGTTAAGTCCCCACGATTAATGAGGAGTTTTCTTAAAAAAAAAAACACAGCAGCAGTTAATGTCACTAACCACTAGGCTAATAATAATTTGTTTTCAGAGGAGAGACTATGGGGTGCTGGCCCCCTTTTTGCCTCCAAAGCATGAATACGTATTGTTCATTACTCTGACTGATGTGCAAGTTAAACTCTACGAGTACTACTTAGAAAACTATTCTAGAAGGTATGTAAACTTATGAAACTGTTATCTTGTGAAAGTTTTGAGAACTTTGTCATGTATGTATAAAATTTCAGAAAATCGTTAGTTTTATACATAAAATGTTGATCACTTTCTAACCGACTTTTAAAAATAGAGTAGGTTCTCAATTCCTCGGAATCTTTTTTACTGTTGCAAAGCGATCGACAGTTTTGTGACCAGACTGGTGGTTTCTTTTAGTCCCGTTAATTCAAAATTCCTTTTCATGATTTTTATTTTTTTTGGATTAAGTGGGGCAAACGAGCAAACGCCTGATGGTAAGCGATTACCGCCGCCCATGGACACCCACAACACCAGAGGCGTCACTAGTGCGTTGCCGGCTTTTGGGGGAGGGGGCAGGTAGGAGGGGTTTGGTGGGGTATGGGCCACCCGTATCCTCACTGACTCGGTGAAACACAGCGTAAGCACCATTTTACACTGGTCTTCTGTGAGGCCGTGGCATCACTCCGGTCGAGCCGGCCCATTCATGCTGAAGCGTGGCTCTTCCACGTTTTTTTGTACTAAATTATATTTTGTGTCTTCTATTCAGACCTCTGCCTGGGAAGTCGTCAGGATTTCTATTTCCGGACTTCCAGTCCTTGCAGAGGATATGGACGCATCCACTCGTGTTAAAATATAATTCGGAAAGATATGAAATAATGCAACAGAAAAAGGTAATTGTTATATTATTGTTCACTTTATCTGAGATTGTATTTTCAATCTAAATTGCTTACCTAGTTAATAATGACAAGCACTATAATAATTGTGTAGTATATTTAATATAAATATCTAATTTAATTTAATAACATTTTAATTAAAAAGTGGTGGGCTGGAAGGTAGAATCGCATAAAATGGATTATTATTCTCTGTATTAAAATTGTTTTAACATATTATTTACATTTTTAAATATACATATAAAAACAAATACATTTAAAAATATAAAAAAAAAATAGACCACCGACTTCGGGTACCAAGAAACCGGTGGTTAGGGCTCCAAAGACAGGAACCTCCTAACAATACGAGCCGTGTCAAGGAGGACTGCCTTCTGCATCAGACCCTTGATCCAGCCATCTAACGTGAGCCTCTTAAGGTGTTGGTCGAGGCTCTTCGCTCTTTTTTTTTTTTTTATAATTCGTGAGCAGATACAACTATCGGAACAATGATCGCTGAATCCACATTCCACATATCGACAATCTCGTGAGATAAATCCAAATATTTTATTTGTTTTTCTTTTTCGACTTTCACGAGATTCTCCTCATTAGGAACGGCAATATCGACAATCATTGCGCGTATTATTATTATTGTTATGCGTGTTGATCTAACTTCAAAAGTCTTCTTTTTATTTCTACAGAGGGACAGAGAAGAAGAAGACTCAGAAGGATCATTAGTTGATTTTATAGATGATGATTCTACGCCAGATGTAAGTATGACCATCAATATGGTGATAAGGCCAATATAGCTTCAACTTCGTATCGATTCATAGATCTGTTTAAAATAGACGATACTTACATATTTTTATTTTATACTAAGATAAATCTATAATGAATTATATAAAGCTTAAGAGTTTGTTTCTTCGTTTGTGTGTTTGAATGCGCTAATCTCAGGAATCGCTGGTCCGATTTGAATAATTAATTTAGTGTTGGATAGTACATTTATCGATGAAGGCTATAGACTATCGTCTATATCGTCACTCGTCAAGAATGTTACAAAAACGGGGGAAAATATCACGCTACGGGCAATAGGAGACGCAAACGAGGTTGAAAATGTTAATGAAATTCCGTAAATATGAGACATTCCATAGATGAAACAGTACCAATGGTTACTTTTATTCTACGCACGGCACAGAACACAAAGTATAATGTCACAAAATAAATGCAATTTTGTTCTGGACAAAACCATTACTTTATTTTCCAGGAAAGCTCAACAGAAGAATCCTCGGATGACCTATCGGATTTGAGTGATGACAGCCGGAAAAAGTCTAAAAAGAAGAAAGCTTCTAAAAAAGGCAAGGGCAAAGACTCAAAGGCTTCAACTCGTCGAGGGACTAGGGCCAATCCAGGTAGAGTTTAACTTTACTTTCTTGAAATTTTGAAATCAAATACTTTTTAATACCTGTAGTATTAAAAAGTATTTGATTTCAAAATGGTTACATAAACTGAGTATGATTGACGTGTATATAATATTTATAGGTCTTATTGGAGAAGTTTACCTGCATTATTAAATTATTCTCTGTTCTCTTTTTGGTATTTAGTAGATGGAGCGACACATATTCATTTAAATCGAATTAAAGATGTATACTTATTTTAACAAACACATTTCTATATTTGTCTTAAACAATATACCTATACTAATATATAAAGCTGAAGAGTTTGTTTAAACGTGCTAATCTCAGAAACCGCTGGTCAGTGTTGGTTAGTAAATTTATCGAGGAAGGCTATAGACTATATATCATCACGCTAAGACCAATAGGAGCGGAGTACCAATGAAAAATGTTTCTAAACCGGGGGAAAATTATCACGCTACGGGCAATAGGAGACGCAAACGAGGTTGCGTGGGTCGGCTAGTGTATTTATAAAATGACGGCGTAGTGATTTAAGCAAACACCTCTCCGCTTTCTAATACAACAGACATAAGACAACAGTTTGTGATCCACTGATCTGTGGTCTGAGCGTTTGTGTCTGTTTCATATAGTTGTAAAGTCACCACCCTCCCTAAGTTATATTTAAAAAAAAACTAGCTAGTTCTGAATTAATTGTATGTTAGCAGAAATCGAAGACGATGATAACGGCGCTGATGACGTGATAGAAGTGAAGAACGAGAACCCGACCGAGTGGTGGATCAAGTTAGTGGACGAGGTTGAGCTTGAGGACATGCGCAACTCGCACAAACTCATCTTGTTGTTCGACATACTGCGCCAGTGCGAAACTATTGGTGACAAACTGTAAGTATACTCTTATCCTACAATGAAACTACATGGTACAAGCTTTAAGGAGGTTACTGTGAGTTTATTGCACTTTCGTTTGGCATTGCGAATGGCCCGCCCTGAATCCTTTATTAATCGCAACACCGAACGCGTTTATGTGTTCGCCACGCCGCTTCCTACTGCGCCAAGTGCTGTGGATTCAAATCTCATATGGGACAACACTTTGTGTGATTGTGTTGCTCTGAGTCTGGGTGTTCTTTGTGTCCGCTAGGCTCCCCAACGGTGTTGTGACCACATAATCAATATACAGTTCACAATAGGAATGTCATATTTTAATACATATATACATGCGAACTTTACCACATACACAGTGTAGTGATGTGGACACATTAGTAAGATGTCGTAATACAATAATAATATTTGTGTCATGCAGGTTGGTGTTCTCACAATCGTTATATTCACTGGACCTCATAGAACACTTCCTGGGGAAGGTGGATGAGGCGACGCAAGAAGGTCGAATCGATGAGAAGCTAGGAGGTCATGTTGGTTAGTAGAGTTTTATAATTATAATTAAATCGTCCCTTATACATAGTTTTAAACAATAAACTACATTTAATAACTTACACATGTTCAGAATAAAACTGGCAGGATTGTGTGGAGGAATGGAAGTTATGTCCCTCCAACACAAAGGAAGGATGGATCATCCGACCAGGCGGGGGACCCGACGGCTTATAAAATCCTGGTTCAAAACCTATTTTGTTCATCATCAACGACCTTTAACTGTTAAAGGCTTTACATAGGCCTCTACTTAGAAAGGAGGTTTTAGTCCACCTGGTTAACTATAACCAGGTGGAATAAAACCTCCTTGAACCAAAACTCCTGGAAGCAAACCTTATACTGACCAGTAGGTCAGTATAAGGTTTGCTTCAAGTTTAACTTCTCTTTAGTAGAGTGATGTTATTCAGCGTAGTTTGTTCTTACGACACTCATAGTATGAAGGGGTGGTGATGGTTTAAGGGTTAATTGAACTACTTGGCCGTCAATATCGGCTTTAATTATATTACTAGCTGCACAGGCAAAGCCGTTTCGGAGGAGTATGGTAACTAACATTGTGACACGAGAATTTTATATATTAGATTTAAGTTTGTTATGTATAAAAAAAGTATATGACACGTGTATATAAACTGTATGTTGTAAACAGGATCGTGGTCGCCTGGAGTCGACTACTTCAGACTGGATGGTTCCACTTCGTGTGAGAACAGATCTATTTGGTGTAAGAACTTTAATAGAGAAGATAATCCGAGAGCAAGGTTTGTTGTAACTTTTGTTTTTTTTAATATAAAATCTATCTATTGACAAATAAATGATATTTTGTAATTTAAATTAATTACTACTATTACTAAATCCATATCAAAGTATATTCTATACTTACATAAGAAAAGCAATTTTTAAAACGTTTGTTTGCGTGTTTGTTCTGGCTAATCTCTGGAACACTGGACGTTTTTGACTGAACTTTCACTGGTATAAGGAATACTTAAGATACTAGCTACTTCTTTTAGACTAGATTTACAACGTGTCCTTACCTGTGGTTGTTGTTTGTACATCGCTGACTCAGCTAGTTATGTTATATGTGTGTTTGTTATAACCAGGTTGTTCCTAATATCGACACGAGCTGGTGGTTTGGGTATCAACTTGGTCGCTGCCAACCGCGTGGTCATATTTGACGTATCATGGAACCCGTCGCACGACGTGCAAAGTATATTCAGAGTTTATCGTTTTGGCCAGAAGAAACCCTGTTATGTATACAGGTTTTTAGCTATGGTCAGTACTTTTACAATTACTAGTAATAAATAAAAATAACTGCCCACACTGTAGTCTGATCGCGAACTGGGCAGACCCACGGTAACCTGACTGATGATATGATTATGACCATGAGAAGACCAGGACGCAGAATAAATGATCATACTATCACAAAATATTTGTCCTGGCTGTGCAGTTTACTAGTCACGTTCATTAATCTGTAATCTGACAGGGTCGTCTGGACCGTTAGCTAATATTTTTTGTATAAGAAAGAGTTGAACCAATCCATGATATTAAAAATTTGAAACTAAGTCTGTCTATGCATCAGTTTAAATGAAAGTTGGTATGTAGATACTGCCTCGGTGGCGCAGTAGCGTACGCGACTGCTGTTCTTGAGGTCTCGGGTTCGATTCCCGGGTCGGACCAAAAGTTTGTATGATCTGCAAATATTTGATTTGTAGTTTGGGTGTTTTCTATGTATGTATATGTATGTCTTAACAAAAAAAAGTATGTAAGTATTATATCAGTTGTCTAGTACCCTTATGGGTAATACAAGCTGTGCTTAGTTTGGGACTAGATGGCGTTGTGTGTTAGACGTCCGAAATATTAATTTATATCTATTTATTATTTGATTCTTGAGGATGGACGGGCATAGGCTACTATTTACTATGGTAACCGAATACACGCAGGCGAAATCGCGGCCAAAAGCTATAGTGTAATAATAAATATGTGGTCGTAGGGTACGATGGAGGAGAAGATCTACGAGCGGCAGGTGACGAAGCAGGCCATCTCGAAGCGCGTGATCGACGAGCAGCAGATCGACCGGCACTACGCCGAGAACGACCTCGCCGAGCTCTACAAGTTCGAGGCGCGCCCGCAGGAGCCCCGGCCTTTGCCCTCGTTGCCCAAGGACCGGCTCTTCGCTGAGATGCTCAAGGAACACGAGCCACAGGTGACCATAACTTTAAATACACTATTGTAAAAAGAAAACTCATCATCACCAACAGACCAAGGCTCTACATAGTTTTTTTTTATGGTATAGGGGCAAACAAGCAGACGTTTTACCTGATGGTAAGTGATTACCGCCGCCCATAGACACCAGCAACACCAAAGGCATTGTTGCCGACCTTTGAGGGATGTGAAAAGAGATGTGGGGAGGGTTGAGGTATGGGTCTCAACCCCTGAACTACTGCTCTACATAGACCTTTCCTTACAAAAGAAGTTAATATAAAACTCTCTTGTACTTATGGATTCAATATGGTAGTTAACACCTTATTCAAATTAGTTACCTTTTATCATCTGTCAAAACGATAATTTTGTATGAGAAATGTACTAAAATGTAACTTATGACGTCACTGTTTTAAACTACTGAATTAAGCAATATATTTCATTGTTTATTTGATTTAAATTTGTAATATAAATGAAAAGCTGTAATAATTATAATTTCCGTCATGTTTTGTAATATTGGTTTTAATGAAGGAGACATTGGTATTTATTTACGACTAGCTGAACCCCGCGGTGTTACCCGCGGTGGATGTTGCACCGCGAGTAACGCCGCGGGACAAAGTTAGTCTAAAAAAAAGTAGCCTAAGTTACTCCCTGGATCATCAGCTACCTGCCAGTGAAAGTCCCGTCAAAATCCGTCCAGCCGTTCCAGAGATTACCCGGAACAAACAGACAGACAGACAGACAAAAATTATTTTAGCTACATTTTTGGTATGTGTATATACATACATATGCACTTAGTAAAAAGTGGTTATTTTAAAATTACAAACAGACACTCCAATTTTATTTATGTGTATAGATACAGTCAACTTATTACGTCTCATGCCACAAAAATCACATAAAAAGCATGATAAGCTCTATAAGCATGTACAAATGTTTTTTGTCGTAACGTGTAAATTACTGTTTGTTCCTCAATAAAGTAAAAAAATAGTAAAGTAGAATAATATAATAAATACTGAATGAATATTGGCTACACATATTATGTTAGTTCGACCGACTAAAATAATTCTATCGTTTATTGTTTTCACTACAGAATCACAAGTAATAGATATAAAAATAAATAACACTTAAAATACATGACTTACTCAAAGCCCATACGGGAGAAAAACAAACTAAATGATTCACGTTTTGTAATGGATTTAAGACAATTTGTATTTTATGACAATAATTCCATATGAAAATACTAATGAAAGTATTATTTGTTAGATCTACAAGTACCACGAGCACGATTCTTTGTTAGAAAACAAAGAAGAAGAAACCCTAAGCGAAGAAGAACGTAAGGCAGCGTGGGAAGACTTCGAGAATGAGAAGAACAAACCGCCTCCCGCACCTTTCCCCTCCGCCTGGCCTATGCATAACGGAATGGGTAAGTGCTTCATTCTACGAAAACTAACTTAACAGCTTTGTTCTCAGCCCTTACAAGGCAGTAGAACCATACTACCCTATCACAGACCATCCTAAAATTCACAGTATTCGTGCTGGCGTGTTTCGTTAGTGTTAGCGAGACCAGAGGCCCAATGATGCAGGAGCATCTCAATAGGCTGCTATGGTGTGGGTCACCATGCTGATTGTTGCATTATCTGCATTCGTAATGAGTATTGTGAAGACTTCTCTTGGATTCTGCTCATGCTTTCCATCAAGCAGACTAGAGTCACTTTGGCAGTCCTATGAAAAACGTTGAGAACAGAATAATATTTATTCGAAACGTTGACATTTATAATTTATAGTTCAATCTACATTTATGTTTCCACATTTTTTAACCGACTTCAAAAAAAGGAGGAGGTTTCTCAATTCGACCGTATATTTATATTTTTTTTTTATGTGTGTTGCGAATAACTTTGTCATTTATGAACCGATTTTGATTATTTCATTTTTTAATGGAAAGGAGATATCCCAACGGTGGTACCATGATAAGGACACTCAAATCTGATGATGGCATCCAAGAGAAATAGAGTCAAACTTTGAAGTCGGTTTTATTTTTGTTAAAATTATACTTGTTTAGAGGAAACTTTAAATTAATTAGCCGGTTCGATCCGAAGCTTACAATTGCAATCAAGTGCACGTAATAGCAGCAAATCGTCACTATTGTGTATTGATCTATGATTTTTTTAGTCTAAAAACATAATTCAAATATATTTTTAAATATGAAATTAACTAGCGTTTGGTCGCAGCTCCGCCCGTGTATATAATCGATATCGCTTTAAAAAAATTGTAAGTTTTGTTCTGGTACATACGTTAGAAAAGAATATCCTTGAGCTTTACTACTGTAAACTTTCATATAAATCCGTTCAGTAGTTTTTGCGTTAGTGTTACAAGCATCCATACAAACTCAAAAACTTTCTCATTTATAATAGACTAGTTGTTGCCCGCGGCTCCGACTGCGTTTATGTCGGTTATCGTTGCAAATAGTAGCCTATGTGTTATTTTGATGTATAAGCTATATTACTGTAAACTTTCATCCAAATCCGTCCAGAAGTTATTACGTGAAGAAGTAACAAACATACATACTCACAAACTTTCGCCTTTATAATATTAGTGTTTGTATTTGTGTGATATACATTTGACTTGGAAGTATAACCATCAACTTATTAGACTGCCTCGTTGACCCAGTGGTAGCGTACTAGATAGCTGTGCATGAGGTCTCGGGTTCGATTCCCGGGTTGGACCAAATGTTTGTATGATTTGCAAATAATTATTTCGTAGTTTGGGTATTTTCTATGTATATTACGTATGTATTTACAAAATGTATATCTGTTATCTAGTACCCATAATACAAGCTCTTCTTAGTTTGGGACTAGATGGCGGTGTATTTAATAACACCTAATTTTCAAAAAGCACTGTTATTTTAATTGAATTATTTTGATTAGTGCTGGCGCAACAACAACAACAGTTGGCGTTCGCCGCGCTGGCCGCCATGCTGCGCAAGGACATGCCCAACATCAACGACAACCAGATACGGGACATGTTGCCGCTCATTTACAACTCTAACCCTGCCGTGAGTCACACATACATTCATTTTATTGCTACATCTACATGTACACAATTGAAGGTAGTAGAGCCGCGCTGGTCTCAGCACGGTAGGGTCGGCTCGACCGGCGCGGTACTACCTGAGCACAGAACATCGAAATGACAGCAGCAGTGCTGGCGTGTTTCGTTGGTGAGTGCGAGACCCAATGATGCAGGAGCATCACTAGACCACCATGGTGTGGGTCACCATGCTGCATTGTTGCATTCACAATGAGTATAGTGACCACCACTCTTGGATTCCACTTATGCTTTCCATTTGGCAGAGTAGTCATTTTGGCAGACATACATAAAAAAATACACATTGCTCTCCTGTCTGTCTCATGCCTAACCAACAAAAAAAAATTATAATAAAAAGCACTCATGAGGACTGGTGACAAAAGTGTGTACTTAAAACTATAAACAGTTATTTTTGGATAATCAAGTTAATAGGTCTTTACCTATGAAATTGCCGTTTTGTATGCAATAAGTGGAAGTACTTATTTTTTCAAGCTTTTTTATTTCTGTTATTCGAAGTAATCACCCATGCAATCGACGCATCTTTGCCAACGCATTGGCAGTTTATTGATGCCCTTCTTGTAAAAATCAGCTGGACGGGAGGCAACAAAGTCTTCAAAGGCATTTTGTAATGCCTCTCGGGAATTGAAGACCTATTATTTGTTGGATATTAAATTAAAATTTTTCGACGTTACGTAACCATCTCTACAACGATTTATATGAGTAGAACCCCTTACAAACTTGCCTACCTATAGAAGATTCCACTAAAAAAATATACCTATCTCATTCTTATACTATGAGAGGTAATGAACAAATGTATTACTTAGCAACACACAGTTGCTTCACAGCAAGGCATTTACTGTACCCTAGAACATTGTATTTTAACTTCATTAATTAACACTGTCTACAAATCTATCCTTTCATATCAAAAGTGAAGAAGATGTAGTTAAATTGTCTTAAAATAATACGTAAATTAATTAACTTTGATTTATACTTTTGATTGATGATTCATTTTGATAAAAATATGTTTATCATATTTTTTAAACAATTTCTCATATCACAATCTCATCTCAACACTGTCGGATAGACTTGTATTATGTAGTAAATAGATTGAAATGTAAATAATGAATGTTTAATATTTATTTGTTTAGATGTTCGGTGGATATGATTATGGCGTAAGTTACATGTGTTACTTAAGTCTCTTGTATATTTAGCTGTGAACGCCAATGTATCCGGACGCTCCGTTAGAATATGTATTTTATGTTCGAAGCATGCTTATTATCATTATTTTGTAGTCTGCGTAGGGCAAAACTGACACGAATTGCGTACTTCGATACCAAAAATGTAGTTAATAAATTTATATGTCTGTCTGTTTGTTCCGGGTATTCTCTGGAACGGCTGGACCGATTTTGACGGGATTTTCACTGGCAGGTGGCTGATGATCCAGGAAATAACTTAGGCTACTTTTTTTAGACTAACTTTGTCCCGCAGCGTTAGCCACGGTACAACAATAAACGCGGGTAACACAGCGGGGTTCAGCTAGTTAAAAATAAATTTACCATAAGATATTGGTTATTTTGCTTTGTACGAAAAGTTTAAATTGGGAAAAAAGAGTAAAGACAAAGTTCAAAAATATCTTGATAATTCCATGGTTCTACATATAAGTTTATTATAATCGTGTTAGTTGCGCAAAAACAAATTTGTTTTGCCTCAAAAACTAGGCAACGTACCTCTTAGATTAGATGGACTATAAATTGAAAATATTTACTAAATATCACAACCGACTCAAGCTAAAAGTACATGCATTTACTTGTTATATCATAAGTACTCAAGTTCCTTTGTTCGTGTCAGTTCAGCCTGACCCTCTCGAAAATGTAGTTGACCAACAAACATAATATAAATGAATTATTTCTTTAATTTATAGTTAATGCAGAAAATGGGAGAGATATACAAGTACGCGCAGCCGGGTATGATGAATCCTGGAATGATGAACCCGGTTATGAATGCTGGTACGTTTTTTAATTATGTAATGTGTGATGACTGATGTTCACGTGGGTGTTTGAGAATTTTATTAGATTTTAGGATATTAGAAAAGACACACATCGCTAGGCACAGGCGATTGAGACGAAGGGGGAAGCCTTGGCAGTTAGTTTGGACATTGTCAAGGCCTTCGATCGGGTCTGGCACAAAGCGCTTCTTTGAAGCTCTCTTCCTATAGGCTTCCCGAGTAATTATGCGAATGGGACACTAGCTTTTTAGCAGATAGAAGCATAGAGGTCGTAGTCGACGGTGAATGCTCTGACTCCATATCTGTGGTGTTCCCTTTGTTCCTCCTCCATATCAATGACATGCTGCAAATTAGCGGCATTCATTGTTAGTCTGTCAACACCGTCTGTATCGTTTTCGTTCTTTTTGCAGTGATGTTATTCTGTGTTTTTTATTTCTTTACCTATAACTAGATATTGCATAACCATGGGATGAATAGGGGTGGTGATACTCAGTATTCTCAAGCACACAGGTCGGTCACCACACAGAATGCACATGGGGGTCAGTATTACAATGCACGGGCGTAGTAGGTTTTAGTTTCGGGGGATTTCAAGATAATAAAATGACCATGTCCCTTTAACCATAATGTTATTATGAAAAAAAATTAGAGGTATAAAAAATACGTGTGCGTCTCGGAACGCCCGACAGAAGTAATAACTTAAATTAATCTAAGTTAAACTATTTACGGCTAGCGCTGTGGGTTAGAGTGAGAGGAGGAGCCCGCCTACCGCTGCCGTATGCGTGAGAGAAAGGGAGGCCAGACAGATTGGCGCCGTTATGCGTTACGTAACGTGTCACGTAACGCGTCACATAACGAAGCTATTTACCCTTCCATAAGAAGTTATTAACAAAAATATCAAGAGTGTAGAAGTAGAAACATTTGAGGCTGGGTTTGTACCCCAAACCTCCCCTAGGTAGGTGTATGTAGAAGTGTGTCGTGTGCAGGGAGCGGCGCGGCTGGCGTGGGAGGGGTGGGTGGTGCGGGAGGGGCGAGCGGGCTGCAGTACGAGCCGCCCTGGCAGCGCCAGCACCAGCAGCAGCAGCAGATGCGCCTGCAGCAGCTCATGCAGCAACAGAACGTTAGTATACACTCATATTTGACTACCTCGGTCGGCTCGGCGCACTTCTACCGTATGCGGATGCTGTGTAGATCCGCAAATATTTGTTTAGGAGCTTGGTTGTTTTCTATGTATAAAATGTATGTATTTACAAAAAAGTAAAATATAGTAATATGTATTTATATGAGTTGTCTAGTACCCATAATACGAGCTCTACTTAGTTTTTGGCTAGACGGCGTTGGTTATTAGATGGACCCGAAAATATTTATTTTATTTGTCTGTTGTCGACCGCCACGGGTAGAATAAGGTACCTTATGTTATCTTTAAATTAATGATATTTAATCGTTTAGCAAATGGGTGCGAAGTTCTATGCGGGCGGCCTGGGCAGTCGCGACCCGATCGCCATGGCGCTGCAGCAGCAGCGAGCTCGGGAGATGCTGATGGGAGGGTCGGGCGGGGGAGGAGGCGGAGGAGGGAACAGCGCGGGAGGAGCCGGCCGACCGCGCGGCCGCCCTCCTCTCCAACCGAGACACCCCACCACCACCTCCCAGGATGTCGTCAACCTCGACTCGGATTAGGTGTGTACTGTTTATTATTGAGCAACGAATACGATGCAACGCTATACAAGGAAATAAGACACGATGCTATACACGACAAGTGTTCTGCGTGAGCAATAAAGACTTGACGCAATACAATACAACGCGACTCGTTCTCGACCGAAAAATCTAAATAAGAACATATATTTTTCATACTGGACCTGAAAATGCTCATTCGAAGTCGAAAGTATTAAGGAATTGGGTCGCAATTTTTAAATCAGCGTATATTGAGAACGCGAATGCAGGAAGTGCGTTCAAGAAACTTTTACTGTACTTCCAAATAGGAGGCCCAATTTTGATATGAAGATAAAAGTAAGTCAATTGATTAATATTTCGTTATTATTTACAGGTACTATGGAATGGAAAGTGGACAGAGATATGTACAGTAAATGATAATAGGTGCTACACTGCTATATGGAGTGAGTAGTGGCCGCGAAGTTGGCGGGTTGAATGTATTCAACTCGAGATAGTATTCTTATAACAGAATCCCGTGGACTAGACAACCGATATGCGATCCGCGCGCTTTTCTCATTTTAATTTATGTTACAAATCTTAATTTTATTTATCATTATTTAATTAGATTTTCTATGAATTTATATGCAATATATGTAAATTAAACTTAAGGTAGAGAAGTCGGTTAAAAAGGTACTTTATTTTAAAAATTTTAATTAAAATGTTTTACGATGTTGCGAATCCACAATGTCTATTGATGAACACAATTGTTTACAAAATTAATTAGAATATTTTTAAGAAATGAATGAATGAAATAGCACAAGGCATTCATGTATTGGTTTAATTTAAGGAGCTTGTGTTATTGTTAGCGCGCGGAATATAATGACCTGGCCAAAATAGGGAGTGATAATCTGAAGTGTTATCTCCATATATGTAGCTTTCGCCTTGAGGCTTGCGCTCTGATGCTACATATCAAGAATCTCAGTATTTTATTTGTAGTTCACACCCACTTAGATGTTAACTCTGTGTTTCTATTAACTAAACAGCGTAAGTGGCGTCCACATATCATTAATCTCCACTTTGTTCGTTGAATCACTTTAAAGCGGAAGCCTAAGGCGTAGACATTAATGATAAGGGCGCAAGACAGGTCATATTGTAAGTCTCGAATAACTTCAGAACTTAAAATGTGACCTTTGTGGTAATGGGATCTAACATTCAACTTTCTGACACTATGTGTGAGGAAAAGACGTAGGAAGTAACGAACAAACGAAACATCCTGATAGCAGTGTTATCCACACGTATATATTCACTGGCGTTATATTTAAGACAGTACATATATAACTAACTCTAGAAAGGCACACGACGTGTACCAGGATGTTTCAGGTGTCAGCTTGGTAAATTTTAACTATATCTCTCAGTACAGGAAATTAGTGGTAAGTTATATGTCGGTAGTTAGTAAACTTCTGTGTGTTTAAATTATACGGTACTAGCGTACCTCTGGAACCGCATGATCGTTCGCACCTACGATAAGTAACGGCATAGTGATATGATATTCTACGTATTATAGTGACTGGAACACCAATCTACATTTATCTAAATTATTGTTATTCAACTATCTGTTTCTGTGAAATATCTACTACATATTTTTGATGGTTAATTAGACTTTATGATGTTTAAAAATAAACCATAGCAACATTGAAATATTTAAGAATTAGTGAGATATTATTTGTTTTCTCTTTTGATCGAGTAAAACTTTTAAAATTATTTGGAAAGTTTTTTTTAATTGGTATATATCTTCATGAAAATATTTTAACATTTTGATTGTACCTTGGTAGGTATTTTCAGTTCATGGTTGTATAATCCACCTGTTCCTTGTATCACTACTAAAATATCCCCACTAGTGTAATTTACTTGGAACTTTTTTTCCAATTATCGCTGCCGATAGGGATACACGGTACCTTGTACATATATAGCTAGTTAATCGAATTGATAGAGATATTTTCCTTACCAGTAGGGATAAACAGTTTCAGTTTATCATTTTTTAGATGTTTTTTTTATGAGCCTGCCAAAGTGTATACATACTCTGCCTGATGAAAACATGAGCAGATTCCAAGGGTAGTGCCCATCTATCTACCCATTGCGAATGATAAAATGCAGCATGTTGGGCAATGTTATGCTCCTGCATCATTGTTTATGAATTAGGCTTGTGATTACAAATAATAAATACAATTTTGCATTGTTGAAACATCGAAATTACTTAACGTTTATAAAGAGTGATAATAATACAACAACACCTTACTATCACAACTAATTCAGTAAGTCAAACTTTTTATCTGCACAGATAGGGATAAACGGTAAAAATATCTAACTATCCCTACCAATTCAATTATTAGCGATATAGTAGAAGGTACCAAGAATCCCTACAAGTGGGGATATTTTAGTAGGCATATATGGAACAGGCGTTATTTTCATAGAAATTGAAATATATTTTAGCCTGAATCAGGTTGTACCATTTTAAAATCACATGTATTCAATTGCGCAAGCTTATTTATAAAACTGACTGATTATATTAGTGATTAGTTTGGTTTACTTATGTATGTTACTCAAGATTTTATTAAAGTGCCCCTGTCTCTTCGCGTAGCAAATCATAACCATTCTAAAATCATTAATAATCAGACATTTTTATAAGACATATTATTTATCGTTTTAAAGATTTGTACTCACAAAATCATAGTGCAGTATGACGGTCATATGATTTGCGATTATATTATTCTACATACTTTCCACATTACCGTGAGACTAATTTAAGTGATGTTTATTTGACTGTATTTATTTGCCTGTCATACAACGGGCAGTTTAGTTGTGATATTGCCTAATATTAAATTTTTTGTATACGTTTATTTTTAGTCACTACAGTGACTTTAATGTTAGATTCGACAATTATAGCGATATATTTAGATTACATTGATGTACCTTTAATAGTAAACATGTAGATCGAGTGCATTTTAACTTTTCAATTCTATATTCGTTTTACAAGGAATTCTCAAATTGTTTTATTATAATTTTGGAATTATTTTTTACATATACTTCTATGCTTAAAACGTTATTTATATTAAACAGTTATGTTAATGAATGAGCAGTATTTCAGTTAGTTTTAAGGTCATGTTATATCCATTATCATTGCACATCCCTATAGTTTATCTTTTGTTTTCTTTTTTATACAAGTACTAGCAAAATAGTGTTGCTACATGAGTATTGTGAGGTTGCTATACACAAGTGAGGACTGCTGTAATTGTTTCATTATTTATGTAATATATAATATAATTGTAACTGTAGAGAACTTCCTATTATTTTGTAGTACAATCAAAGTATAATAAATAATTGATAAACATATTTGGTTTCATTTGTTTTATTTGACTCCAATAAGCTGGTCGATGGCATTACTACTGACATACATTGATATAAACTAATAAGTTATACCAATGCATGTCAGTTTATATTTATGTTTAACCACTAGGTTAAACTATTTTACACACTACTCTTTGTTGTCTTGCCTATTCATTATTGTGTAAATATACAGATAATAATATATTGCCAAAAGTTTTCAAATGAACAGTGAAGTAACTTTCAAAAATATGCATAGCAAACATTATCAAAATTAAATTTTATAGGCCTGATGCCTTTAAAAGTTTCTTGCAGAAAAAAATGTTTTCTTCTGTTATTACTACTATAAATATACTACCTTCTCAGTATCCAGCACTAGGTGTCAGTTGCCACTAAATGCTCTGTAATACCGAGTGTGTTAGAGCACTGAGGGCTATTTTCATTCTGTATGTAGGAAGGAGTATTTCCTTAAAAGCTCGGTGAAATTAGTGTAAAAAGGTCAATCCGGAATGCAAGGATGAACTTGCATTTACTGACTGCTGTAATATTAACCTTCTAATAGTATTTCAAGAACATGGACAGACCTGTGTTTTACCGAGGCGCTCCACCTGGATGGACTAAATCAGGTCCAATGCTCCCCATGCTTCACCCAAGTGGAAAAGTGTGATTAAGTTTTTCTTGAAATATTTTTTTTAATAACAGCCATAAGTTTGGTAAGTTGGCTCTGTCTTACACCTATGCCTCGGCGACCATGTTAAACCATTGCTTGTGGTTGTAATGAACAACTATGACAATCTTATTGGAAAATAAGTGACCTCAAATACACTGACTAGTTCAATCTTTGAATTCCCCTTCAATGAAGAGACATAGCTGGAATTTGTGAAAACGTTTAACATTTTTCAGTGTTTGAATAAAACAAATTATTATTTTATTGTCAAATTTATTCGGTTTTAAAATCAAAACCTTATTTGATATGTACATTTTAATTGAACTCTTGTCACTTCACAATTCATTAACAGTTCTTCCCAACAATACAATTTTGGACATCACTTAGTCACACCTCACTTTTCTTTGTTTTAGATGAAAGAATACTATCATATGTTTAGATTTGGAATACCAGTTTTAACACCAACAGATACCTCTATATATTTTAATAATCTGCGCGATAAGAACAAGGCATTCTCAGGATCAAACACATTAGCAGATATAATATCCAGATTCATCTCCGTTTGGAAATTCAAAAGATCAACAGCACTTATAGCCATGGCATTCACTGGAAGTCCGCTAGCGTTCACAAGTACTACACGTCGAACCCTCAAATCGGGATGCACTTGAGAAAGGACTTTTTTCGCCCACTCTAAACAAAATATTCTACTTGTGTCTATCGCTAAAATAACAAAATCTATTGCAATTCTTCCTGTTAAATCTGACTGTTTAACTACTTCATCTAAATAGAAAGACTTAAGCACTATAAGTTTCCAGCGGTGGTTCCCTTTGCCGTGAACTTCTGATAAGGCTTCAGATAACTTTTCTATGATATCAATGTTTGATGACAAAACTATTGCTGATAGTGTCTTTTTACAGCTTGTTGGACCAACCCATGGTGCAACCACCACTTCTTCTTCCATCATAGACATATTAGAAGCTTTGCAAAACACAAACTATAAAAATATGATCTTCTATGTATAATCGAGTGACCAACAACCAACCAACTTTGTAACGTTTTGTTTTGAATTGGTGGTTGGTCTTCAAACTTCAAATTGTGACATGAGTCTTGACGTTCCAGTACACCTGAGTCATAGAGGTAGGAATAATCTCAGTCTATACAAGATACTCTATGGGAATAATAACATGAGTACCCGCAACAACTCGTTTCGGGAGATCGTTTTTTGTTTTTTCGTAAGACGGTCCCCATTTCATCTCATCCATATTTTATATATTTTTGAACATTAATTTAATTATTTATGGGATACACGGTACTTACCAAAATGTAGTTAAAATTTTTGTCTCTCGGTGTGTGTCTGTTTGTTCCAGCTAATCACTGAAAAGGCTGGACCGATTTCGACGGGATTTTAACTGATAGGTAGCCGATGATATAGGGAGTAACTTAGTTACTCCCCGGATCATCAGCTACCTGCCAGTGAAATTCCCGTCAAAATCCGTCCAGCCGTTCCAGAGATACACATACATATGCATTGATTAAAAAGCTGTTATTTTAATGTTACAAACAGACACTTCAATTTTATTTATTTGTATAGTTATATAATAAAATAAAATATATAGTCCCTGTTTTCCAATTACAGCACTAGAGCGCATTATGCGGCATAATGCTTAACTTTGAATGATTCAACTACAGCAACGCTTCGCACAATCGAGCACTCTCAAAAGTAGTGTTTTTGCGTGATGCGTGCAATCGATACCAACGTGACAAAAATTAACAAGTGTTTTTTCTTTATGGTGGCATTGATCAAAATGTTTTATTTATATATTATCGTTAGTAATATTATGAAAAAATTTTTAAAGCTTTCGTTTCGTTGCAGTTTTTTCGAAATAATCAAAGTTAATTCAAACTGTGTTAAAAAAATAAATATAAGTATGGATGAAGGTAGAACTCATTTAAAAAAATTACTCAAAACAAACAAATGTTAATGTAATTATCAAAATCCAAATTACTTAAAATAACCGTAAATAGTTTTCAACCAATTTTTATGTATACCACTTTGCTTACAAATTAATGAGGTTATTGCTAACTCTGAATATTTTTTTTTTTTCAACACTGAACTTAGCGCACTCTGCTGGTGCATTTGAAAACTAATTCACGTTCCAATTAAGCTTCAGCATAATTCAGCATTGTGCGCCAATGAGTCGCACTATGCTTTGTAATTGGAAAACAGGGAGTGTCTGTCTCTCTCGCGCAAGCTTATAGGCTCTAAGCTCTAATTCGATCACGCTTTCCACCCGTTTGGTTGCCCTTCCAGATAAATATGCTCTAAGTCCTTATACCTTCGGTTTAACCTGTCAAATATATTTTATTGTGCTCTGTGTTGAAATCATCAATCAACAAAATACGAGGAGGAGGAAATACTAATAGTTTTGAGAGTTTCAGAATTTGGAGGGAAAACTAGAATTTCATAAAAACCAAATGCAAGATTAAAATGCAACGACGTGAAGATAAATTTCCCGACAATGGCTTTGAAGCCTGGGGAGGATATATGCATGCTAAAATATCAAAATTGGAGGAACAGTATAGCGCTAGAGCGGAAGGTGAAGAAACCCTCTCAAATATATTTAACGGTGTATGTATTTATGTCAATGGTTTTACAGTACCTTCTGCAGACGAACTTAAAGTACTCATGACCAAGCATGGAGGGGTATACCATGTTTATCAAAGAAGTGATGATTACATTATAGCATCGAACCTCCCAGATACAAAAGTAAAAAATATGAACCTCGCTAAAGTGGTGAAACCTGAATGGATTGTTGACAGTTTAGCCGCTAACCGTTTATTAGATTATAGAGACTATTTACTATATAGGAATTCAAGAACACAAAAACAGATAAACTTTAGAAAAATAATCAAAGATAATGAATCTTTAGCGCATGACACTAAAGTATTTAATGGTGTACAGGAAAATAAGTGTCTTAGTTATATTAAGCAAGAAAAAGATTTGTCAGAAATACAAAAAACAATAGATGAACCAAAACCAAGTACTTCTGATCATAACCCATTTGAGGAAAGACTTGATAATGCAACTTTGGACGACAAAAAAATTACTTTCGATTGCCAAGATATTGCAAAACAAAACTTAGGTACAATAACAAAGACAGCAGCAGATCCTGACTTTATTACAGAATTCTATAAAAATTCACGGCTACACCATATATCACAACTAGGAGCATGTTTTAAACAACACATTAATGAGCTCAGAGAAAACAGTAACTTTCAGTTCCCTGCTCGGGAACATCTGAAAGAAATAATATTAGCATCAAATAATTTTAGCAACTTGTCACAGTTGAAATTTGAGAAAAATAAGATAATAATGCATATTGATATGGATTGTTTTTTTGTATCAGTCGGATTAAGAAATCGGCCTGACCTTAAAGGAAAACCAGTTGCTGTCACGCACTCTAAGGGTGGGCAGGGGAGATTGAAGAGACCTGGTGTTGATAGAGATGCAGAGTTCAATCTTTATAAGCAGAACAAAGCTAAAAAATTAGGAATAGATACTCCTGATGAAATTGAAACCAGAGTTGATGATATCGATGAAGAGGATTCCAAGTATGGTTCTATGAGCGAGATAGCCTCTTGTTCATATGAGGCTAGGGCCAAAGGCTTAAGCAATGGAATGTTCATGGGTTCAGCATTAAGATTATGTCCAGATTTACAAACCATACCTTATGATTTTGATGGTTATAAGGAAGTGGCATATACATTGTACAATACTATAGCCCAATATTCATTAGATATAGAAGCCGTTTCCTGTGATGAAATGTATGTGGATTGCACAGAATTACTGTCAGATATGAATGTTAGTGTTCAAGATTTTGCTTCTAAATTGAGAGATGAGATAAAAGCTAAGACAGGATGTCCTTGTTCAACTGGTTTTGGAGGAAATAGGTTGCAAGCCAGATTAGCCACAAAGAAAGCTAAACCTGATGGTCAGTTTTTTCTTACAGAGGATCTTGTCGAGGATTTTATGTGTGAAATTAAATTAAGAGACTTGCCAGGTGTAGGTAGTCAAACTGCTTATAAACTGGAGTCTCTTGGGCACATTACCTGTGGTTCACTGCAAACTATGACACTAGCAACTTTAAAAGGTCACTTGGGTAATAAAACTGGCTCTCAATTGTTTGATCAATGTCGAGGGCGCGATCCAAATCCTTTAACATTCCATACAGTACGAAAATCCGTTTCGGCCGAAGTCAATTATGGAATTCGTTTTGAAAACAACAATCAATGCTTAGAGTTTCTGAAGCAGTTATCTGCTGAAGTTCATTCGAGAATGCATCAGTTTAAAGTTATGGGCAAATGTATTACCTTGAAACTAATGGTCAGAGCTAAGGATGCCCCAGTAGAAACAGCCAAATTTCTGGGGCATGGATATTGTGATGTTATAAATAAATCTGTTTCCTTGCAAAATGGTACAAATGATATTGAAATTATTACTAAAGAAGTCATTTCGCTTTGCAAAAAACAAAATGTTGATCCTACAGAAATGAGAGGCATAGGAATACAAATCACAAAATTAGATTGTGTGAAAAGCAGGCCTACTGTGGGTGCAATAAACAAATTTCTGTCCAGCAATAAAATTTCAAAGTCTAAAATTAAAAGCGAATATAATGCAATAGTTAAAGTAGAACCAGAAGAAACTGATCAACAGAATTATCCTACTACTCCAAGTAAATCTAAACTTAGGATGTCTCCAAGAAAATCACCTATTATTTCAGTTAAGTCTCCAACCATTCGTAAAAGGGGCAGGCCTACAAAAAGTTTGAAACAAAGGCCATCAAATAATCTCATAAATAAATTTCTTCAAAGTCAATATGCGGGTAGAGATGTACCATACAAGGATCCTATGATAAGAGCAGTTGTGAAGGAAGAAGTCGAGCCAAAGGTAGAACAGCCCCAAACACCTAGAGGGTTATTAGGACTGCCATGGAAGAAAGTAAGGGATTTGTTAAGAGCTTGGCTAGACAGTGGTCAGACCCCATTGCAATGTGATGTTGTTATGATCACAGAATATTTACAAGAGATGGTAATATGTAAAAATATAGAAAAACTTCAGGTACTTATGAATTTTTTGAGGAGAACTACAAGGGAAATTGGCAGTGTTGCATGGTTGGAGGTTTATAATCGTATATCTGAAGAAGTACAGAATGCTATGGTAGCTGTTTATGGGAAGAAATTGTATATCTCCAATTAATTAATAGTAGTAAATGCACTTCCCTTCGCGGCACCGAGCGGTTAACGTGTGACGTTGCGTTGTGATAATTTAAATATTGTTTTTTTGTGTATTCTCGCGACTGTTTCCCGGTTTGTGGGCGGTTTAAGGTTGTATATAGTGTTTTTTAACAAATAATCTGTAAGTTTTTACCCTTTTAAATACAAATACTGTGTTAGTTTCCTTTATTACGGCTATCGGTAAGTAATTTTATTATATTATTAAAGTGGGTAGGAATAATATTTTGTTTGTATTATTTACTTTTCATCTTTTTTGATTTTGAAGCTATTTTATTGATTTTCTTCTAACTGGTGTGTCATTATTTGACCATGTCGGTTGTTGGCGAGTTACCGGATCCCGGTGGTACAAACGAATCTTCAACACCAACCGGTAAGGGATTGTTTGGTAGAATGTCGCCAACAAATTTATCGCCAAAGGACATTAGAACGGAAAGAATTAGGGCTTCGGACTCGGGCGGGAGTATTTCGTCTCTTAGTGGTCATGATAGTTGTGGGGCGTCTGACTATATTGAGTTGGTGTCTCAGGCAACCGAATATTTGGCAAAAATTAACGAATTAGTAAACGATCAAGGGTCGCGAATGAATGTGGGCAATAGGACGGCAATTATGGACATAACCCAGCGGATTACCGGTATCGTCTCATTGTTGGCAATTAAATCTTCTAGCAATGAAACGAAATTAGCGAATCTCGAGCGCCAGGTGGGCGGTATCGCGGTTCAACAGCCGGGATTTACGTACGCGGACAAGCTTAAGCTTCGCTTACCGCCTGGTTCGGCTCCGTGTCCGGTGTCCGCTGAGGCGCGCGTATCTAGGCCGTGTGTTATTGCGTATCCTACAACGGAACGTTCAACGGATTATGCAACTTCGTCGGCCACAAAACAGGCTCTCATGAAGGCTATTAAGCCCAGTGACGAAGGTTTTCAAATTGTAGGCGTTAAAAAAACCGCAAGGGCAGGCGTCGTGTTGCGGGTTGCAAATGAAAGGCAGCTTAAAAAACTAGAATCAGTAAACGCCATTAAATCAGCAGGCTTACGCTTAGAAAAGCCGAAAGGCCGAAGGCCCCGTATAATTGTAAAAGACGTACCCAGTTCTATGGAGGATCGTACTTTCCTAACAGCTTTATATCGTCAGAATATCAAGGACGAATTAAAATTAACTGAAAGCGACTTTTTAAAATCAACCAAAATTGTCAGGCATCGTAAACTAGAACACGGACGCCAATGGATAGGCTTAGAATTAGAGACAGAAGTTAGGAAACACTTAGCTAGCACAAAAGATAAATTATACATAGACTGGGCCACTTGTAGGTTTATAGACGACTTAGAAGTAGTTCGTTGCTTAAACTGTCAACAATTCGGTCATGTTCAAAAGTTTTGCACTATTAAAACTCCTACCTGTGCCAATTGCGCCGGCAGCCACGATACAAGAGCTTGTTCGATTAAGGACACACCAGATTTTAAACCGAAATGCGCACAATGCAGCCGGTACAAAAAACCATGTGACCATCGATGTGGATCACAGGACTGCTCCACATATAAACTTAAATTAGAGCAGCTAATCCTAAACACTAATTACTGAATAGTTTTACAGCAGTAGTTTAGTAATTGTAGTACTTAATTAATAATGGATAATATCTCAATAGGCCAGTTAAACCTTCATAATGACAAAATAGCTACGTCAGAATTAGACAATTTAGTTTTGGAACAAAAGTTAGATATTGTCCTTATACAAGAACAATATCAAAGCGCTCGCTTGCGGAACAATGTAGTACAACTAGATGGCCGGTCACGGGCTGGGATATATGTTGCAAGTTCTACTTTTACGGTAACATCTTTGCGTAACCTTATGACGTCACACTGCGCCGTTGCTGAGATTTCATCCTCCACCTGTAAGGTTTATGTAGTGAGCTGTTATTTTCAGTTTTCACATCCCATTGATCCTCATCTACATCATTTACGTTTCGTTTTGCGGTCCCTCGTGGGACACAAAATTATCATTGGCGCTGATGTCAATGCATCTTCTACTTTATGGTATGGCAAGCTGCGTTCAACTGACATGGCCCGGCGCTGTGCGGTTGAAGATTTTATTGCGGAAATGAATCTTACCATTCACAATACCCCTGATGCACCACCAACTTTTTGCAGCCCCATGGGTGAGTCTTCTATTGACGTGACGCTTACGCGCGGCGACGTCTCGATATCTGGATGGCGTGTCCTACCGGACGCATCCTGTAGTGATCACCGCTTAATCGTGTACGAATTCATACCAATTGTTGCACAACATCCACTAATAACTCCGTACAATTTTAGATATAAAACTAAAGGGGCAAATTGGGCTTTATTTGGTTCACTCTTTGCAGTACATGCCAAAGACTTCACTCGCAGTTGTCTATCAGCTGAGGAAAGCGCAGAAATATTGTCAGACACTTTCACATATTGTGCTGATGTTTGTATAGGCCGCGGATCTATCACTAGCACTCGTAGATGTGATTGGTGGAACTATAAATTGGTCGAATTACGTAGAATCCATCGGAAAGCTCGTAAAAAACTAAATGTCATTAAAAAGCGTAACGTATCAGGAGATATTTACAATAATGCTCTCATTGCTCTTAGAGTTGCTAGGTCTCACTACAGGGCAGCAGTGGAGAAATCAAAGGGAAATTTAATACGCAAACTTGTAGATAAACTCGATAGAGAGGGTCCGTGGTCACCTTTGTATCATGAATTTAAGGCAAATAGATCTATCGACCTTGCATACGTACAGAACATCAAAATTCATAACAGTTATACTACAGGAGTAGAAGAAACAGCAAAATATCTTTTAGAATCACTTGTGCCCGACGATCGGCCGGAGGATGACACTGATTATCACCGACAAATTAGGCAGTGGGCCATCGAACCACCATTGTCTCCAACGTCTGACTTACCATCTTCAGACGAATTTCTTGATATTGTTAGGTCATTACCACTAAACAAGGCTTCGGGCGACGATAAAATATCAAATAAAATGATAAAAGAAGCTTGTAAACTCTCGGGTGAAACGATTTTAACAGTTTTTAAACGTTGCATTGCGGAAGGAGTATTTCCTAGTGTTTGGCGGTGCGGTAATATTCGTATAATACCAAAACAGGGCGATAAGCCGCCGGACGATCCTGGGTCCTGTCGGCCTATAACACTGTTGCCATCGCTAGGAAAGCTTTTAGAACGTCTTGTAGTGCCTCGACTTCTACCGGGTGGAGTTAAATTTCATGATAGACAATTCGGATTTACGTTGGGAAAATCAACAACAGATGCGGTCATATCTGTAAGGAAAACTGTCACCGAGTCAAGGTTTCAATACGTCTTAGGTATCTTCTTAGATATATCTGGCGCCTTCGACAACGCGTGGTGGCCCATGTTATTGCTAAAATTAAAATCAAGAGGATGCTTTAAAAATATTTATTCCCTAATCTCCTCATACTTCACACAAGGCACAACAAAATTAAGACTTGGGCATCATTCTGTGTCGAAGGCGCTTACGATGGGGTGTCCTCAGGGCTCGGTGCTAGGTCCATACTTGTGGAATATAGGCTTCGACGATTTTCTTACAATACCTATACCACCCGGATGTACTCTAAACGCGTATGCGGACGACGGTTTATTACTGGTGGAATCTGATACTAGAGCGGGGCTTGAGAGTCTGGCTAATAGATGTTTGAACTTAGTATCTCTATGGGGTGTACGTAATCGCTTGACTTTTGCACCAAACAAAACCTTCCAGCTACTTCTGAAAGGTAACCTCAAATCATCGCCGTGTATTAAATTTCAAAATGTTACTGTTAAAAATAAAACCTCGGTTTGCTATTTGGGATTAGTTTTAGAAAGAAATTTTTCATTTATCGAACATATTAGAACAGTTAATGAAAAGTCTAAAAAAAGTTTCTTTGCTCTGACGAGAATATCAACTGCCACATGGGGTCTTTCATTTAATACATTAAAAATCATATATGGAGCTACTTATTTGGGTGCTGTTTGCTATGGTGCTCCCGTATGGGCCGATAGAGCGACTGTAGGTGCTGTCCGTCGCAAACTGCTACAAGGCCAACGACTTGCATTAATCTTCTTATGCAAAGCATATAGGACGGTTAGTACTGAGGCATTACCGGTATTGGCGGGTGTTCTTCCGGTCGATCTCGAGGTGCAAAGACGTGCAGCCATGTACTATTCTACAAAACAAAACATGGAATGCGATTTTTTGGGCGTACGAGACCGCGATAAAATCATAAGATTGTTTCAACAGCAATCCAATGTCTATGACGACCTAATGGATGAATGGCAACAACGATGGGACGAATCATCTAAGGGGCGCCACCTCTACCAGTTCTTTCCATCTGTTCGCGAACGGATGTCGAGGACATGGCTCGAGGTAGATCACTGTGTCGCTCAATTTCTTACGGGCCACGGTAACTTTAAGAGCAAACTACACTCATTTAAATTAGTCGATTCACCATTGTGTCAATGCTCAACACCCGATACTAGCTGTGAACAATCGGCTCATCATGTTCTCTGGGAGTGTAGTCTTTGGTACAATGAACGTAACACAATGCTAAATAGCTTACAAATGACATCTGGGGCGGTATACTATGGGGATCTTGTGTCAACTGCGGTGAATTTCCGTGCGTTTAGGCGATTCTGCCATACATACTATAGTAATCAAATATAGCTCACTTAGGACCCCTAATACTTTATCCGTGGTGCTTCCCGGTTTAAAAAAAGGTGTCTGCCTATTTTGACTTCATTTTGTCTCCCGCTTTGCTAAGGAGGGAAGTGGACTTATCATATTTCCAACTCCTCCTGTTTTTCTTCTGATTAATTTCGTTGCGGGTTCCAAGACAGTTAATATTTTTTCCTGGGACTTCCCGAGTGTCATAACTCGGTGTGTTCGTGGGTCACTGCTGTTGATCCTGGTGTACAGGAGTTACAGCGGTGGGCGTGTGGGTGGGATTAGTCCCATAAGTAGTAAATGCAATGATGAAAACAGGAGTAAACAAGCTGTGATATTAAGAAATAAAAATGCAATGTGATAGATATTTCATTTATTTTTATATTGATAGTATTTCCTATAATAGGACTATAAAAAGTTGATAATTATGTCACTAGTAATCATTTATAGATTTCGTAAAGTGCCCATCAAATAATATTAGTACCAGTGTTACTATTTAAAATTTGGCAGCTGCAGAATAAAATTAATTAAAATACTTGTTATTAAAGGAAATAAATTTATCACTCTTGTATTAAGTGTCCTTTGAAATCAATGTCTACGAGATCTCAGAATATGCTACCTTAAAAGGATTATAAGACACCTTGGGTATTTTCATAATTTGAAATGGCAGTTAGTATCACTTTTTCTTAATAAGCATATCACAACATCTAAAAATTTCTGAAATACCAGAGCTGTGTATGGTGATCATAAGTAGAATGCAAAAATAATATATTGATAAGTAGATAATTCAATATCAGATTTAACATTTTGTAATCTATAATCTATTATCACAGTTACTTATTGCAAAAAAATATTTGTAAATATAAGCAATAATTTTGTATCTAAATACAAATCATGATTCAGCAGGTTCCTTGAACAATTTTAATATAGCTGTATTTAAAAATAAATGTAAAATAAAACTAGTTCCGCCAAGCTGGAAATTAAATTTCTTAAAACTAAATGCTTTGTGACAACCGTTTATATCCTCTACTATTATAATACTTTTGCAATATTACACCTAATAAAACCACAGAGAAAACAAAACAATTTCTTACAAAAATATAACTAAACTCGTCCACTTACTTCAATGTTAGTACAATAAACAATATGAAATTACATGAATGGCATTAAAGGCATAGAACCAGACTTTGTTTGTATATACTATTAAACAGAGAGAAAATATTTTTTTTAATAAACATAATTTATGCTGCTTGCTTATGTTGTACTGTTGTTTGTGAAACACAGTACGTTTCATCAAATATGTAATTTTTGCCGTCTTGTTAGCATCAGGTTGGCATAGTAAGAAAGCAAAGTAAGATAGATGAATACATTCTTCAGGGAAATATTAAAAGTTTATATTGTGTCAATCAAACAAAAGTCTGTCCCTTTATGCAATGTAGTAATAAAGGCAACACTTGTTTGCGTTACTGCCAACATGGCGGGAAAGGAAGTATTCTATAAACGCTACAAAGTTCCTGACTGTTTAATAGTATCTGTCACATATAAGTCTGCATAAAACATTACTATCATCAGTTGCATCTCTCGACAACAACTATTTATTATTTTTTTACTACGGAAAATAGGCTGTTATTTCAGAATACACATTCAAGACTTAGGATATACGGCAGTCTCTCATATGTACAACGCAGCCAAGCTAAGTTAAGCACCACGGGTCGATTACGTCACACTTACGCTTAGGTACGGTATGCAAAAAGAAATTAGTTATTAAAATTCGACTTTAAAAATGATACAAATTAATGTTTGTTACAAAATGTCGGTTAAGAAAATTTTGCTGTAATAGTTGGAATGATGTACACTGCAATAACAGCTGTTTAAATATTGTTCCCCGACACGACGTGCAAACTTAGCTTGGCTGCGTTGTATATTTATTTTAAACGGTTAACAAAAGTGTGTATGTGAAATGCAGCCGATACATGGAGCGGTGTTGCCACTCTCACGCGGTGGCGTTGCCCGAGACGGAGTGCTTCAGCTTTGATTCGATAATGATCTCATCTCCTGATCGGATGTTGTAGGAGTACAGCTGCTTCGTAGGGAACCTCATCTCCTCTGGGCCCTGGAAAGGCTCCAAGCATAATGAAAATGTTAATATATAAATTGTTATTGGAGTTTGTTATTTTATTAGTTATATAAGACCAAAATGGAAGGATTAAAAGAAATTATCAAATTAGAGTATTTTTAAGTACAAAAAACTTACGTCTAAAAATTAGTTGACATGTTACGAAACCTTTTATATTCAAATCCTTAGTTAGATAAAATCGTTGAAGAACAATGGTTAATTGATGGAATTTTATATGGTAGTAGATGTAGTTTTAGAAAATCTCTCTAGATTTTGCTTTACGTCTAATACGTACAGAAAAATGGTGTTTGAAAATTAATGGAAGTATTTTAGTAATATCAATAAGTATCTCGTGTCGTAATTTTGTTAGTAAAGATAAACATGTATTATAATATTCACCTGAGTGTCCCTAAGCTCCTGGTCGACATAGAATAGTCTCATCTTGGATGCGGGGAATCCGGCCAATCGTTCTAACCTTGTTTTTAAGTCTGATACGGTTCTGGAATGAAAATTGAAATGTAAGTAGTAGCAGTAGACGTATTTTTTTATTTTCTTTTTTGTCTGAATCCTGATCCATTAGTCAAACCGAACAGGATGACCATGTACAAAAATTAAAAAATAATAACAAAAATGATAAGTTTGGTTTTTCCACAAGTTACCATTATAAGTTTTTCATAGCACCAGTGTAAAGAAACACAGGTGCTATCACAAACTTATAATTTCATTTTTACCCGACTAGTGCGAAGCCAAAAGAAAGGGTAATAGTTTTGGATAAATAAATATTTCGGACAGATGTCTGTTTATATTACGCCTAAATCACTGAACGATTTTAATGAATGAGGTGTCAACAGATTTGTAGTGAGGCTGACATGAGCTACATACATTTTATCAAAATTGTTCGTAGTTGAGTTATAACTTTTTAACTTTTTCTTGGATTGTCAGATATAGGTACTTGGCTAGTCAAATGCTATCTATATAATAAGGTTTTATTTTATCTAACTGTTCCAATTGCTACTTGTCTATGCTACTGTAGATAAATCTAAACCTAGTTTTTATCCTATTCTATGTAATTCGAGTTTAAAACACATGTATTTGCTAAAATTTGACCAAATTGGATCTATATACATGCATGATGAGAATCTCTGCGCAAATTACAACTACTGTCAGGTGGGTACTTATAGATATAAAACTACATGATCTAATACTTTACCTATACACGTCAACGGTACGCACTTCGCTGGCATCTCCGCAAGTGAAAGTGATCTGCACGCGCTTCTCTGGCCGAAGATCTATTGACACCAGAGGATCGAGTTTGCCATGCACTCCTACCAATTCCCAGTATCTAAAAAAATAAATTTAATAAAAAATAATTAAATATCCTATTATGTATCTACCAAACCTCAATTAAACAGTCTTTAATAGTCCCTGCTGAACACAACTCTCTCCTTAGAAAGAAGGCTACATAAAAAACCTAAGAAAATAACTGTCGAAATAACATTTTAGCATTTCTTATGCGTCCCGACCTCACACTTTGATCTTCATAGGTAAATAAATTAAAAATACATAATATAAAAAGATTTTGAAGAAAAATAAACAAAAGACCCACGCGTGTAATTAAAAAAACGGCGATTTTAAGTTTTCTTATTTATCATATGCCTCGTGTCACTGTCACAATTAAGATTATTTCAAGGACACCGCTAACGCAAAAATTTATCAACATCATCAAATTTATCATCAACAAAATAAAAACGTGAGCCCGTCACGGGACTCCTGGCATATGTGAAACATCTAAATTGTTTTGTATAAAATAAAATGACTGTTTATTACATTAATATTTGTTTTTATCTATGCTAATATATAAAGCTGAACAGTTTGTTTGTTTGAACACGCTAATCTCAGGAACCGCTGGTCCGATTTGAAAAATTCTTCAGTGTTAGAAAGCCCATTTATCCAGGAAGGCTTATATATATATATATCACCACGCTAGGACCAATAGGAGCGGAGCACCAATGAAAAATGTTTCAAAAACGGGGGAAAATTATCACGCTTCGGACAATAGAAGACGCAAACGAGGTTACGTGGGTCGGCTAGTTAAATACAAAATTCAAATACAAATAAAAATACAATTAACAAAACGCGGCGAAGCGTCGCCACTTGCCACGCCAAAAGTCAGGTTTACCCCTCGGCCTATAGAGTTTTACATTAATAAATATTACGGACATCAAACTAATCAGAGCTTGTACTATTATGAAAGCTAAATTCACTGATAGAATACTCATATACTTGTTTTTTGTAAATAAATGCAAATATATATAAAAAATACCCAAACTCCGAAACAAAAATTGGCAGGTCATAGAAACATTTGGTCCGACCCGGGATTCGAACCCGAGACCTTATGCACAGCAGTCACGCGCACTAGCACTGCTACCACAGGCAGGCAGTCAGTCTGTGTGTCAAGATTAAAAAGCTCGACACGATAAAACTGCCATAGGACTTTGTAAAGTACAAATTGAATGCTTTTTTTATTCACACCCACGTATTCATTATCACACAAGTTTAGTCATTTAGGTCGTGATTACTATTGGCACAGATATGTCGCCTACATTAGTCCTTATTTATAGGAGTTAAATACTATTTCATAAATTGGACGATTTAGGTTTTCCCCGAATACGTAATGTAAATCCGTATAAACGTTTTTCTTAAGTGCTTGTGCTTACACTACATATTATGATTTAATCCTAAGTCACCTACTTAGGATTAAATCATAATATGTAGTGTTCATTTTTACACTTCTATTTTTTTATGTCTAGACAACCACTTAGCTACGACGACAAAGGACATAAAAGTTCCCCGAACGAAGGTCATACTTGGCGATCGCATTTTAACTCCATAATATAAAAATCAATGTGCATTCTTTCGTATTGTACATTCATATTCCTAAAATTTTGCATCCACTTTGCTAGAAATACAGAGAAGAATATTGTGCTCTATTCTACTCCGTCTCTCTTCTTACCTACCTGAGCAATGGTTAAATTATTTTTACTACCTACTTATCTGTACATAAATAAAAGCTAATCTAATGAAGAAGCCATCAGATTCCTTACCTATCAGGCCGGTCAGCTTCAGCCTTCTCCATATAATATCTGATGAAGGCCCGTTCAGCTGCATCTCTCTCTTCTATCGGCACGGCTCCTCCGCCATTCAGGGTTTTTATGTGCGGTAATCGTGCGACCAGTAATAGCCGTCGCTCGTGTTCTGTCGATTCGAACCGCTCCCATAACGGCCAGCCCTGAAAATGAGAACGTAAAATAAAGACTACAAACAGAAAATACTGAGAGGAATTAGGTAAACTTAGGGTTTTATGATATGTTGCCGATGAAGCGGCCGTGAGTTTGTTTGCCGCATATCTTATCTGGAAACGGATGGTTGAACATATTCACAAAGGTAGTCAAGAGTAGGTATATTTTTTTAAATGATTCCATGTGAATTTGACAATGTTATCTGTTGTGAAGAATCTGTGTTGATATTTAATTTTGGCAAAATAACTATAGATGATTTGCAAAAAGGATGGTCAATTATTTTTAATGTAAATTTTGAATCAGAAATTGGCATTTTCAAGCAAAACCTGCGACGTGTCGGTCGGAAGTTTTATATTATTATATCATCAAACGCAATATTCCCCCATATTGGCTACCCTTTGTTTGTTTTGGTCTGTCACAAACATAACGTGGGATCCCAGACCCCTTTTACTGTTTATGTACCTAATTTTGAGACCCAGTTGCTCTGAATCACTTTATATTTCAGTGTAGGTAAACGAAAAGCTTAATAAATGTAGTAAAGTATCTTTTGCGGATCTGACCATGTACAATAATATGTCGGTTATCGCGGTAAAGAGTAACCTATGTCCTTCCTCAAGAATCAAAGTATCTTCATGCCAAATTTCATTAAAATCGGTGCTGCAGTTTAACCATGAAAGGTCTAGCCGTTCCAGAGATTACCCGGAACAAACAGACCAAACATACCAACATTTCTTTAACTACATTTTTGGTATATGTACCGTGTAAACATACATATGCTTTTAGTAAAAAGCGGTTATTTTAATATTACAAACAGACACTTCAATTTTATTCTTTTGTATAGATGTATAGATTAGGGTTCATAGATATAAAAAAATGATCATAATAGAAGGGTATGAAGTTTTCTAACATTATGCTGAAACTGTATCCATACTTGCAGGACACTAAGGGCTCCAACACATAACTGCGAATTCGCAATGCATCGCAAATGTCTGCGAGCCCGCACGAGTGCACCGCAAAGAACTTCACGCCGCATATCATCGTAGTTATGTGTGGGAGCCCTAAGTCATCTAGCCATCAGTTTACTGTCAAAGGCTGTTTGTTATGTTATTACAAAATACACATTTGCATCTTTGTCAGTGAACAAGTTGTGGAGATACTATAGGTACCTACATTATGCTGTGCATTGTAACAAGCTCTTCAGAACGGATAATGACATCATGTTTTAAAACTGTACGTAGTAGAATATTTTAATTAGACGTTATGTGGGAAGAGATTTATTCCAAAAATAATAGTTTTCATAGACATATTTCAACTTTATAACTGTATATTTGCTTATGAGTTTTTAGGAGTAGGAAGACAAGTTAATTATTGATCATTTAGTACGTCGTAAAACTAATAATACTCCAAGGGAAAAGGTACCTATCCTAAAACGATAAATCGGTTAATTTCTGAAGCCAATTGAGGTCGTGACATATCTACGGTTCATACACAAAATTAACCTTGGCCATCGTATATGTACCGAATAGTGTAGTAGGCGCAGCAATTTTAATTGATTTATGAATTGAACCGTTACACTAAAGCAAGTGCAGTAAGCTATGCTCTATTATATTTAGATAATAGTACAAGTTCGTAACATATTCAGTTAGTACTGTAGCAAAAACAATCGCAGAGTCACGTTAAAGAAACTAAAGGAACATTGGCATCAGAAATAAAGTCGTAGATAAATTGTGTTGGTTTTTGTTCGTCTCAAGGTTCGCCAAGGATCAAGACAAGTTTCCTTATAGGACTATTTCCATGGACGCTAGTTCGTTGTACAATCGTTGAATTATGAACTAACTTTGTTTTTACTTATGTTTTGTTTATAGTTACATAGCTAGTTTTTGAGTAAAAACTAAAATTTGTGAGTTATTCATATAGAAAGCGGCCTCTCTTACCGCAAACCAGTAACTTTTAGCTCAAGCAATTAACATCAACAGTTGAATATTAGTCATTACTGCTCTAAAAATAAAGCCTAAAACGGCAAACACTAGCTTATATTTGCGTTCCATACAAAATGAGATCTAATAGTTCAGGACTTTGGGACTAGATTTGTACTAATTCAGTATTCCTTTGTTCTCCGTGTATAAGATTATGAACGTGCATTCAACCTCGTCGGGTTGTTTTGCCTAAAACGGAAGGCGGAATCAGCTTTGCATGCATGGATCCCTTCGGAATAATTTTGTCGCCGCATTTTTGTGCCCTTTTTAGAGATATTGTCGGTTAAGATCCGATCGAAGTAAGTAAATAAATAATAAAGGAAGAATATATGGAGTGCAGATTTATGATAAAAAAACAGGCTTCTAATAGGTTTTTGCTGTTTGTAGACATATAGGCAGGTTCAATCAAACAAACAGGTATTTCTATAGGAAATAATTTATGTAGTTGTACCGTTGTACGTGGTTTGATGAGGCATAGATCGTTCACAAGACACACGTACACTATCTGCTAACTGTTTGTATTACAAATAGGAAAATTAAAATACCTACTCGAGCTCGAGATCTAAGGAACAGTAAGTGTCGAAAGGGTTATCATGGCACACAGAGACAAAGGTGAGAAAAATAAATGCCCGTGCGCACCCTAACAGGCTGACTAACCGTTGACTACCCACGCAGTCTCACATTTAACCGTTCAAAAATTAAATGTACGGTAATAATTTTTAAGTTCCGTTCCAATCGGTAATGGCTCCGTTCTGAATCATTAAATTCACTGTATCGATTGCATTAGCCAACAGATACACACGGATGCTCGGACACTTCGTACGTACATGCATTTTTCAAGTTTTATTGTGTATACACGAAAGGATCTTCGTTTTTTTAGATTCCAGAAGAGCACTACTCGTTAAAATTTTGTACTTGCATGGTTTAAAAGAAACAAAAAACATTATAGGTAAATAAAAGTTGTTCAAATAAGAATATATTTAGTTCTTTATAACAAAGATTAAGGATACATCATACTGATAATACGTATCGTACGAAGCATTTGAATTATGAGGTACAGAAAATATGGCTTTTTTTCTGTAGTATAGGGAGCCTGAGGATACATTAAGAGCAAGTAAGTAAACGCCATGGATAATTGAGGCTCAAAAAACAAGTGCGTTGGTGGTTGAGGCCGGGGAAACCTCACCCGACATCAACCTCACTGAATATAAACGAAAGAATTGTTTATTACAAGCGGTTTTGGTATCATTCTGTCGGTCGTCTGCCCATATTTGTCAAAGGCCGACTATGCCAAGGTTAAAAGTGCAATTTAAGATGTTTTTATAAGTACTTTTAACACTAAATCAATATCTATTTAAAAGATTATTATAAGATCGTGACGACACATACATTATAACATTGCAAATGTAAAGAAACACTATTTCATTCGACGCTATAATACATAAATAATAATTAAGGTAATTGAATTAATGTGAGATTATCGCGATCATGATCTAGCGTGTACGTAATAAACAAAGAACTAGGAAATATTTCGTACCAACATATCTTACGCACTTATGTATTTGTAATGTACACTACTTATTAGATTTATTCTACAGACGTCATATTAACTATTGAGTAGATTATCATCTAGAATAAACAAAACAGATGAACGTTAGAGATCATCAAGTCCCATTTTTTTATTTCAAGTTTAAAGAAGTAACCAGACATTCTAACTTGTGGTATAGAAACAGGTTTTTGTCGGAACTGTCTGGAATTTATGCCAACCCTGTCTGATTTTAATATAAGTACAAATCCGACACTGGCCATCATAATTTTATAACTCTGATGTAATGTTTCTACTACATCTGATGTACTGTCTACAATTTAAGTATAGTTTCCATAATACAAACTCTGCTTAGTTTGGGACTAGATGGCCTTGTGTGTTACATGTCCGAAATATTTATTTATTTAGTTTTTCGTTAGTATGTGTGGTGTGGTGTGAGATAAAAATATCTATACAGGGTTTGTAGTTTCAAAAACCATAATATGATGATCATTATAAGGCCCAACAAAAATGGTGTTTGCTCCCCTGGTAAAACTGGCCAGTGACAATATTGGAAATGCTGACAGTCTTTCAATTTATCTAACGAAAGGACGCCTTATCGTCCTGAAATTTGTTTTATTCTAAAAACTTTCAAGTCTCTACTTGTTACAAAATTCATAGTCGATTGAGAAACTTAGTTATATTGCCCAGCAATAAACTCTATAAATATATAGAGTTTAATGCTGGACAATATTATTCTGAACCTATTGGAACGATAATCGATTTTTAAATGTTAATTTCAATTGGTCTTAACCTTGTTTACTACAAGGACAAGTCTACCACTTCAGATTCTTTTAATGACGTTATTAGACAGATTGCAATACAAGCCTAGGAGCTTTATATTGACATTTCGCACTTACAAAAGTATGGATTCAACAGTCAAGGTCAGACGACGCGGCGACACGGGGACGTTAAAATGATGTCATCATTGTCGGGAGAAGTCCAGTCTAGGTTGAGAATTATTCGCGCCATCATTATATTATTAAAAGGAATTTATCATTTGTTTCAAGGTTTAAGGTTAATTTGTATTTTTGATTATCAATTGTACCAAAAAACTGACACGTATGAAGGCCCACTCATGTTTGAGTTTATAAATAACGTAAGCCAAAACAATCGTATCGTAATCTTACATAATTAGTTAAGAAATTTCACACAAATAATGCCAAAATGATGTTTGGAGCGAGCATTACTAAAGACGTCATTAAAAGCAGCTTGTGATTAGTACACAATTAGCTAAGTAATCTAGAGTAGCATTTACAATTATAAAATAAAGTTCTGAAATAATAGTGGTAAACTTACACGTACATACTTATATCTAAAATAGTATTTGAATAGTTATTCGCTGATAACTTGTACATAGTATTTTTTTTTTCTAAAATAGCTACTCCAAATAATTGTTTCACTAATATTTGTTTTGTTATGTTGTTTGTTTACTTCCTAAAGTTATAATAATAATTATATTTTTTTACAAAAAAACTGACTTCAAGACCTGTACTAAATTGACACGGGTAGAACCCCGTCACTAACCAGCTTTCAAATAAAAAAAAGCATCAAAATCGGTTCCTAAAAACAATTATTTTCAGTTCACCCAGTCGAAAGTTCTGAGGTAAGAAATATAAAAAAATACAGTCGAATTGAGAACTTTGTCCTTTTTTAAAAGTCGGTTAACAATAAAACATCTTGACGAAGCTTCTCAGACCAGACAGTTAAAGTTGTAGAACTAGAGAAGACTGGTTACCGGTACATTAGTTTTTAACTCACACAATTTGTTTTTACTGAAACATTAAATGTCTGAAACATATATACATTCACAAGATATTCTTCTAAACACAATTTGGGATAAGAACCACTGTGACCAAGGACAAGGACTATGGATCACTTGTGTTATTGATTATTTACACCGTAAGAGACTAATTGACTTTAGTCTTGCAAAGTTACGATTAAAAAGGGTATTTAATTTAGATATCGTGTGTCAAGAACCAGTTAACAATAACTTTGGGCAGTTTAAATATGGCTAAAGTAATAAATTATAAGAAGGCGTGGTCACTGACTATATTAGTACTACTGGTTCCGAAATACGATTACAATTAAGTAAAGGCTTATGTAGCAAAATGTGACACAATCGATAAGTAAGGTAGGAGATTTGGTAATATTTAGTTTTATTGTTTTATTCTGAAAGACGAGGTGGATGCGAAGAATGACGAAAAACAAAAATCAATACTGTGTTCGGTACTATCATGGTAAAACACTAATCTTTCGCTAGACAAAGTTAGACTACGTCCTGAGTTTTGAATTTACAATAATAATTTACCGAATAGAATCGACAATTTAATGTACCTTTTCTTACATATTTTGGGATCCTAGAGCTGATTTGATATGGTGGTTACTGCACATGAATATAAGTATTTATTGAAACTTTTTTGAAAGTAATAAAAAAATCTATTTATTCAAACTATTCTTTTTAGGAAGAGTTTGAATAAATATATTTTTTTATTCAAACAATTCCTAAAAACAATTATTTGTAAAATTAATTATTGGTAAATTAAGGCAACTTGTAAGTAGAGTTTACATGGACAAAGGAGTTTCTAATCAGTATTTTCTCTTCCTTTTTTTATTTATTTATTATTTTAAGGACAAATAAAAAAAAAGATTTCTTTCTTGATATTTCTCATATGCATAATTGAACTTTCTCTAATAAAAGTAGAAACGGCTCAAGGCGAAACAATTTTTTTCAAATGGGTCAAAGGATGTATAGTCAAAAGATCGGTTACAAACAAAGAAATTTAAAGTATAGATCGAGCGGTTGGCCTGACACCAATAGTTCGTGTGTCGCACTTAATGCATTCATAGGTCACGACAACGCCGCTGTCCTATACACTTTTGCCACGAGCTATCTATTAAAATGCTCCGTGAGAGTGAGAGTTGATGTGAAATAAACTCACACTAGGCCCTCACTGCCGTGTTACAGAATTAATTTCTGAAATAAGGTGGCGATTTCATCGGCATACTACATTGGTATGCCAACTATAATAATATTTCAGTTTCGTTTTTATCAGACGGGTTTCTACATACAAATTCTTCCGCAAACTACTGAGTTATACACATTTATAACTTTTTGTTATGTTAATAAACTTATTAATGTATTGCTTTATGTTTTTCTTACATGTGGTATTTCCTTTTGTTGAGTAGGTACTTCAGTGTTTAAGATCGAGAAATCTATTCATTTCCGTGCATACTCGTACTAACGTCATAAATAAACTCTAAAAATCCTTTTTACAATGATAAATAGTTAATAATATAATATTACCTACTACGATAAATGTTAATAATTGTAAAAAAAACAGTATTTTTTTAAGTAATTAGATTTACATTTAATAAGCTCGCAGAAAAAAAAGACAAAAGTGAATGAATGTACTTCGGATAGCTAGATACCTGAAGCTGGTTATGATATATACATGTATACGTAGGTATGTAGCAAACGGGAATTCTCAAAGCATTTCCCTTTATCACTCTAGGGAAAACACCGGGTTGATATATGAGTATTCACAATCTCAAAAGCCTGCACCGTCTACAGAAAATAAGGAGTAACGGGTTTACGTAATATAATCGATAGTACGGCCATCGCATCGGCTATAGCTATGAATGGAAACAGAACCAGTTCCATAAGACTATTTAATTTACCTCAATGCGTTGTTTTTCTATTTCCTAATCAAATTCTTGATAGAAATACGAACATATGCCAACAGTTCGGGCATAATAATATTATTGGACGACTTTTTGGGTCAATCCATGACCCACATTCACTCTACTGAAACTCTCGAAATCATTCGAAACCATACATTTTGTAGTACCCACGCTGGCAGGAATCATTACTTGCTTTACATGTGATAAACTCAGCTCAAATAAAAAAAAATATGTAACGCACGGCCTTATTCTTATAAAAGGAAAAAAAGTTGCGTAGTTCCAAGTAAACAAACGCGTTAACGCACAACTATGCTACAAACTACGCTACTTTCCGTCAGTATCATGCAAGTTGTCGATACTTGTAAGATACTGACGAAAAGTAGCGTAGTTTCTAAGCATGTGTATGCGTTAATACGTGTGTTTACTTGGAACTACGCTACTTTTTTTGTTAACAGGAACAAGGCCGTGCGTCATCTACCTTTTTATTTGATCTGAGGTGATAAAGTAAAATTGTAAATGAAACGCTTAAAGATTATAACCTTATGAATTGTAATTTAGTATGTGGAAAAAATAACAAATGCTAATATATTAATTAATACTTCCAATAAACATACATATACCAATAAAATTTACAATTCAGATCAAACTCATTAAGATTAGCACAATTATGATGCATACACTCATTTCGGATATTGCATTATGGTAAAATGTTAAACATATTAACCAGTTAAAGTAAATAAAGTACAAAACGTAAGGAGACGCGCAAAAAGCGTTGGGTTTAAGATATGAAAGACTCATTTTAACGGTTGACGACATGTGAATCATTGCTTTATTGTATACACGTGGCAGGTAATATCAATTCAAGATAACAACGTCACAGCAGAAAAATTGAAGGGTAATAAAATTCCTATACTTAATAATAAAATAAAGCAAACTCCTCAGACTTTGTTTAGGACTTACACAAAGCGGTACATAAATTTAATGACGTGTCATATTAGATTAAACACTGTTGCCGCCATTATTGATCTTACATGTTATTTGATTGTCTTTTGTCAATATCTTTCTAGTCTAAAGCTAACAGGATTTTTTTTAGACAATGACTATAACGGCGATAAAGCCATAAACAACTAGTATCTAAATAGTCACTTGTTTTTCCAAATTTATTTTATAATATTATTTCATTATGCGGCATGTCCTGTGGCGAATATTAGTCAATTTTTGTAAACCTCGTTTCAAAGGAGAAGCCAGCAGTGGACTGATATTTTCGTCTATGATGGACTTTTGTCCAAACAGCATAGCAAGAGATACACTTAAACAAACCAAAAGTTCGTAGTAAACGGATCACGATCAAGTAAGTATCAGTTGCTGCCCTCTATAAAAGAATATGAACACAGCATAGAAAGGTGACTAATAAAGAATATGATAGGTTATCTGTTTAAATTGAAGCAACTGAAACTCTTATTACATCATTCTTTGCAGCTAACCTACTTGTGGTTTTCACGCATGTCAGTTTACAACAAAAAATAGCCATTCTATTACAACAGATATCAGAGTTTCGAATAAAGAGGTGTACATTCCAACAACATCGTATATTCAACACAGAAGGCCACAATCCAATTTAAATTGAACAGAGATCGCCGTTTTGAGATAGACATTTGCACAACGTCATAACTTTTGCTTGCACTTCGCTTAACATCGTGAGCGTCAGTTATTGAGATTATTTTGAGATAGGTACGATATCTCGGATGTGCAGCAAAGACGCTATGCCAATTCACAATGTTTCATAACATTACACAATGTCTGAAGTTAAAAGTAATTGAAAAACTTCTTAAAGATTGGATATTACTAGATTTTCTACAAAATTACGACTGCATTTATTCTTTTGGAAGTTAACAATTTAGTTTGTGAAATGTCTGCGGTACTTGAAGGTTTTTTGTAAACTGAGGTTTTGAAGTAAAGTTTTGTAGTAATACAAATAATATAATCGTTACCGAACTCGCCCTTGCGTACGGGCCGCTCAAGGCTATTTTATCTACGAATAAAAACATGAATAACATAGTGCTCTATGGTTTCTGCAAGTATTAAAATAGGTTATTGTTTGTTTATTGCTTCAAATGTGCACACACTGGTTACAAACACACTAAATCAGTATAATAATTCTGCAGTTCATTTTATTACACCTATTTCTATAGAGTAATTAAGCTTTAGCAATCAATTGGTATGGCATTCATCCTTTTATATATTTGTAATAATAATATCCAACAAGATAAAATATTCTTTATATAGAGTAAATGGTTCCAAAATTTATAATCATTTGAAAACAAACATAAAATAATGTAATCTAATCTTGAGCATTGTTGCTTGGTCTGCATATGACTGAACAAAACAGGTGTCGTTATTTACTGCTAAGTATATTAAAACGCTCAATCCACTTAGATATCAATCAAACCAAGGTAACTTCAAAAAGCACTGAATGTCAGAACAAGGACATCTTGCATTCAGCTGTTAAAAGTGAACGACCGACTCAATCGATATTTCTTTTGTATGAATCATTGTAAACCCCTTTAGGATCTTACCTTAAGTGTTTGTTCTTACCGTCTGAAGTTCAAATTACTGGTTTTATTAGTATTTATGATACGAGTCATCAATCATTGAAGGGAAATTGCATCAAAATTAATACTTCATTAATTCTGAAGAAGATTTATCATAATTGATTAGTACAGACGTGTTTAGTATTTTTCTTTGTAGTTGTTGTTTACCTTTAGAAACTATTGTCAGATTTCCGCGTTATAAAAAAAAGTTTTCAACCACTTTTGAGGGTTGTCTTCTTATCAATATGATGTGATGATGATGATGATGATGACTTCAAAGTGCATTTCTATAGTTGATAGACGGTAATAGTGTTTTTAATTTATTATCTGCATTATTACATTAATCTATACATCTATCCATCATCTATCTCTAATGATCTTATGAGGAGTAACTTAGGCTAGCTTTGTCCCACGGCGTTACCCGCGGTACGACAATGACCGCGGGATTCAGCTAGTAAGTAATATTACTAGTAGCTAAGGGATAAGGTGTGTCATAGGAGTCTACTAAGGCATCAGGACTACGCAGAGTAGGGATGATCGTAATCAGGATTAAAAAACTGTTAACTTAAAGGAAAACCCCTCCAACTACTAATAAAAACATCGATGTTTGAATACGAGTATATCGATGTTGTCGGTACATATAATATTTGTTCATAGATATGAGTTTGATAGTTCATAGTACTGACAACTAAAGGTCAGTCGCAGTATTTTTGGGCACTTATTTTTTTTTTCGTTGTCACTATGGATTTATATCTTAGAACAAATTTTTGCACCGACGATATGTTTAAACATCGATGTTTTGTCGTACATCCATACTGTTGAATCGATGTTTATCTACCATCGATCATCGCTAACGCAGCGCAACAGTCAACTCTTTCTTTTTTTTTACGTTGGGAAACCCCACGGGCCGTCACCCTACCGGGGTTTGCGGCGCGGCGATATGTCGGAATCTTACCGACTAAAACCACACGGTGTGCCACTCTGCGCCTGAGACGGGAGGGATCCGGGAACTGTTGTTATTAAGATCTCGGAACCCTCCCAGCAACAGTCTACTCTACATCAACCTGCCTGACCAGGACATGGTAGTCGTCTTAAACCTTTGAAGAGGCTTATCTATTGTAGAGGACTACTAAAAACTGTTGATGTGCAGTAATGAGTATTTCCATTCTAAAGTATAGCTTTTTGAATTTATCGTATGTCTTTAATGACAATAATGACGATACAACGAACAATTTCTAAATTGAAATATTAGAACTGCAGATAGCTCCTATTCATAAACGTAGGTAATAATAGAAAGGATTCGTTGCAAACTCGGTCACAGGAGAAATGTTGTATTTTTGTTGGTCGGTTTACTTAACACAAAGCAATTGTGCATTCATCGTGATGAAATGTTACAACCAACGCAATGTGATATGCTGTTTTTAACACGCTTGTTGCTTTTCGACTCGTCTACGTTGCACTATAGACTTCTGTGAAAGTGGTTTTGAAAATTCTTTTTTATAATAAGCACCGATTATATTATTGGTCATTACTAAGAACTGAATAAATAGACTTACTGGTAGGATATCGCTACATAAAATACGTGTCATTTTTAATAATTCACATAACAGTTCCGTACAGTTTCAACTGTTTTTGATGTTATTACTTCGTTTTTGAAGGGTTATTTATAGTTGAACAATAACATAATCTTCTATTAAAAATAAAACTATCGAGTCTCATGCCCTAGCAGTCGCATATTACCTAATGTATAACAGCTGAAATCTAGCCACCGAGCACGCTCATTGGTCAAATTAAATATCGCGTGCTTCATCGGATTACTGTTACACATTTTCGTCCCTTTTCACAAAATCATTTCCACGGATTGCAGGAAAGAAAAATAAAAGATAATGATCTTTTATTTTTCTTCTATCTTCTTTTCAAATCCATCTGACAGTTCCATAGACTAAAGCGTTAGCTTTATTATGTTAGTATGACAATAGGTATGTAATATATCATAATTACCAGGCATTTTAAAAGTAACTAAATCAGTATCTACTATAATCAAAATAATTATATCTGGGCCAAGGAGTTTATATATTTCTAAATGATTTTGCATCGTAATTATTATAACACTAATATGTTACAATATTTGAAATTTACATACAATTACACAAAGCGCATATTACGATTCAGGACTTTAACGCACTTTATCGCATAAAGTGTAACAAAATAAACAGACACTTTCACATTCTTTGTCGCGTGACAGTCACATAAACAGTCATTTAGTTGTCATATAAAAAATGACTTTAAACTACACTGCAATACGGGTATTATTTGTCTGACGATATAATTATATCAATGAGTAATAAATTTACGTAACTAAGGACGTGACTACGCAGTGCCGAGTGCTGTACCCACAAAGAGATAAACATTAGGACCACATCGTACGTCGTTTGTCTCCGCGCAACCTTGAACTTGGCAATGCAAAGCCTCGTTAAATATTTACGCATGTTTCGACGTAGCAAAAAAATGATTGACAAAGGATATATAATCATTTAATTGAACTATAGGAAGTCTATAAACAGACTCACAAACGTATGTACTTAATACTATCTATTGACTGCCAAGTCTGCCAAGTCACTCGCGTTGATGTATATAATACTGACAATGTTATTTAATTCAGTATTCCAGGGAAAAATTATACTCTGTTTGGTTATACACGATTATTATTTTGCATTTTGTACTCGGGATTACGCTAATGCAAATTTTCATCATTCAACAAAGAAAGTAACAAGTGCCTTTATTGTTTTCATCAAAACATCAAAACATTAGTCAAATCCAAGGTTAATGCTATAAAATCTCCGTCCGCGCGTCCCTATCGACTCCGGAGCGAGGACATGACGAAATAATACGTGTCTGTAGATCGACGGTACATTAGTGCAGTTACACAACTCACGTCAAATAGGCCACACGCACTATATCTGGAAGACCTTCACCCGCATTACGCCAGTCTCCCGTGCTCCCGAGGGGCATCACACGGATAATTTAAACCTACACATCTCAGCAACGTAAGACTGCCAACGTCCCATATCGCATTTAGATCTGTAGGTATAGCATTGTTAGGCTAGGCAAGGCGCCGGCAATAATTTTGGCAGACACTAGAAGATTGCCCGATGCCAAGTGCAATATCGTTTCACTTTTCACATTAATGCGAATGAAGTTAACAGTTTTCTTCGCCAACATCTGTTGCAGTGACTTTCGAAACTACATTGATCCTACCCACGTACCTAATTATCTATTAACGAATTCCAGCTAATACTTGTGCCTGCCTAGAATAGTGTTTACATTTCCGGCCATGTGTTTAATCCATCATTGACAAGGTCAGTATTTGCAAAACATTCTAGGCTACCTGCTTCGAATACGCAGTAAAATATGCTCACCTGCACTCGCAAGCTCTTAAGCGCGGGGAACTCTGCCAGTCTATCCACTTCATCCCACGTCGCTAAGCCCGTATTATTCAAATTTAGGAACCGCAGGTGCCTGTAAACGAGGGTCAATATCAATAAGGCGATAATATTTGTTGAGCAATCTGTATACATTATGTTTCGAAGAGCAACAGGTCAATGGCAACAGATAATTGGCCTATTGATATCCGCTTCTATTATTATTGCTACATCAAGATCATAAACGGTTTATTTTTACTCACGGAAAGGCATCGTGGCTCTTCTTATTTCTATTACTGTCACCACATTTTTCACATGGATCTGGCTCTAAAGTAGTTACAGGACAGTCATTGACCAATAGCGTTTCCAAATTCGGGAAGGCATAGCCAAGTTTAGAGATCTCTCGCCAACTGCTGACATGGTTGCCGGAGAAATGAAGTTTCTTTAGCTGCTCGTGTACAGGTTCAATTACGTCGACGTTCAGCCGAGAACACGAACCACACTGGTCATTCTTGTCGATCTCTTGCCCACTAAGGTCAACGTAAGTGTACTCGTTAAGGCTCAAATGCAACTCCTCTAGAGCTGGTAGAGCTTTAAGAAAGCCATGGACGCTTGGCCATCTGACATAAGTAGAATTCAGAATAAGATGGCTCAGACTGTCCCATCGTGGTTGTAATGCTTGTGCTGCTTGAATTTGGGCTGATAAGCGATTGAAGCTTAAGTTTAAGAACCTTACTCTCGGCGTCTGCTCCAGTATTGCGAAAACCTAAAATCAAAACTTTGTAAACCAGCTGCCGCAATAACAAAGTTCCTATCACATTATTAAGGGGGCAATACGTAACAGTTTGTTTTTTTTTTCTGTAACCAATAATTGTTAGTGTTCGTCATAACTGTGGGAGCGTTGCGCTTGTTGCGCCAGGCATATTTGTCATAAGCATCATTAAAAGAAACCGATGTTCTATGGCTAGAAAAGGATGAATATTACTTACGTGTTCCCATTCCGTCAGTTTATTATTAGCTAAGTCGAGTTCGACAACATCTGCGCATTTATCGGCAAGGGCACAGGCGTCACCTGCACAGTCGATGTCGCAGTCATTGAGCACCAATAGGGTAGGCACGCTGAGTCTCGGGGAACGTTTAGGAACGAATATGGCTACCGGCATGTCATCAATGGGAGGGTTCACCTCACCCTTAGCGCCGTATTTGCGCTCCAGAGCTTCTAGAAGCGACGGCATTTTGATTGGCACCTTTTTGTCTTGTGCACCTGTAACAAAAGAACACACCATATTTAATTGTGCATTGTCATTTGAAATATTAATGTATTAATTTGTTGTGTCTTACAATTACAACATCTGTTGCAATTACTTGTTTCAATGCCAATAGGTTAACTTTACCACGACGAACTTGATTGGGGCAAGATATATAATACTAGCTTTTGCACGGGGCTCCGCCCGCGTGTCTGGTAGTACTATATATTAATAAAGACAATCAATCATTCCATTATTACATTCTGTTTTATTTTAGACCATCATGGCTTCACTCGTATCAATTCTTTTCTTTGTGCAGAACTCACAACATTTAACCGCTCTTAAAGTTATTTAATAGCAAATAGCATCAGCTATTTATCATAAGAGTTTGAATATTGGTTTATTGTTGTGTAGTCAGAACAAACAGTATTTCAGTGTAAGGCTCATTTAGATGCAGTCATGCATGCATTCCTAATTTTTTCATTTGTTTGAATATATTGATTGACAAGCAATCAAGAACTTTAATAGAACTTGCACAATCAACGGCATCAAAGTCTTCAATTGAAACTGATTAATTGGCTAATAATAATGAGCTTCTCGCTTGAACTCCTGCGCAACTGACTAAATAAATACACACTATACGTAAAGCAATAAGCCAACAGACCGGAATATTTGCTCAAGGACTTGTATTAGCAGCAAATGATCAATATTCATTTAGTAATCTGTTAAATTTATAAGTTTAATCATATTATTGCACACTCTACACTCTCACAGTTGTATCTTATTACAAGTCTCTTTAGGTTCTTCTAGAGGAAAAAACGTAGAAAGGTTATCAAATTGTATATGATAGTTTCACGGTACTTCTTATTTGAAGGCAGAATGAATGGTTCTCTCTCGAAAGGAAATTACGAGAACCTCATTTAAGATTACAATTATTAGCAATTCAAAATATAGATACATCCTTCCTTCTAAGTTTTCTTATGTCCTTAATAATATTTTTTGTTTATTATACTTAGACTATTAAATTCTTCCATAGATTACCTAATGCCTAAATTCGTTTTGGTTTAAAATATCTCGATATTTTTAGGGTCCTGGCAATTCAAGCCCACATAGCTAGAATATAACGATAATAGAGTTAATTTTTGGCAAAAATGTAGTGATATTGGAAATAATAAACTATGAAACCGAAGTCTACCTGGGAGCCTTAAGTTTCTAAATCACAGATTCAATATCACTTATGATTATGAAACTAAGTCAATATTCTGAATCTAATCACATGCACCGACAATGCAATTTCAGCATCGTTGACCTTGTATTGTTATTTCGAGAATAATTTCGTTGGATCTCGAGATTCTATTAAGTTTTAAGACCCGAAATAAATACAGTGACTGCAAGTCCCGGGACTTTCAGAAACGTTTCGAATGCCATCTCCTACTTAAATAACAGCTGTTGGAAGATTACACACATGTGACCGATATTTTGATTAACCACGTTTAAGTAGTTAGTTTAACACGTTTTCTGGTAAGCCCATTTTTTCTCTTATTAGTACATAAACTTATGTAATATGAATTAAGGATAAACTGCGTATTTGGTACACTGGGCGAAAAATCTTTCGATCGACTAAAATTTTACTATAATTTATCGTGTATTTTATAAGAAAACTATCGGACTTGCATTGACATCATGTTCTTGAAGGTTTAATATTAATAACTTTTAGGAAAAGTAACCAAAGAAGAAAGGAATCGTTGAGGTCGTTTTACCACAAAAATAACATTAAATTAGGATATTTACAGCATTTTTAAGCATTATCTCCTTAACCAATCGCCGTCCACTGCTATACATCATATATATACATATGTGCATGATCTATACAAATAAATAAAATTGGAGTGTCTGTTTGTAATATTAAAATAACCGCTTTTTACTAAATGCATGTATATGTATACACGGTACATACACCAAAAATGTAGTTAAAAATTTTTTGTCTGTCTGTCTGTTTGTTCCGGGTAATCTCTGGAACGGCTGGACGGATTTTGACGGGACTTTCACTGGCAGGTAGCTGATGATCCGGGGAGTAACTTAGGCTTCTTTTTTTAGACTAAATTTGTCCCACGGCGTTACTCGCGGTACAACAATAGCCGCGGGTAACACCGCGGGGTTCAACTAGTAATATATATAACTAGCTGAACCCCGCGGTGTTACCCGCGGTTATTGTTGTACCGCGAGTAACGCCGCGGGACAAAGTTAGTCTAAAAAAAGTAGCCTAAGTTACTTCCTGGATCATCAGCTACCTGCCCGTGAAAGTCCCGTCAAAATCCATCCAGCCGTTCCAGAGATTACCCGGAACAAACAGACAGACAGACAGACGGACAGACAGACAGACGGACAGACAGACAGACAGACAAAAATTTTTTCAACTACAGTTTTGGTATATGTACCGTGTATACATACATATGCATTAAGTAAAAAGCGGTTATTTTGATATTACAAACAGACACTCCAATTTTATTTAGTTGTATAGATAAGGTTCCCGATTATTGCTCATGCGGATGCGTATTAAATTTACGGTCTCCATTGACTGCTACAGTACAGAAATTGAACTAAAAACGTAAAAACGGATACGACTGACAGATAATTAAGAAAATGACTCCGTTACAGCTGAGGAAATCTGATAATCGCATTTTTGTCCTAATGCAATTTCTTTATCATTGCAAAACAAGATTTGTAATTGTTGAGCTGTCGCTTAAATTGTATCGATGGTTCTTTTTGTGCACCGCAGAATTAAAGGTAAATAAATATAGAAACGTCCTGGGCAGTCCTCTACCATCAGCAAGATAGTTATCGGCTAGGATAGTTGGCGCTCCTTGGGACAGACCTTCGTTTAGCAGTAGTAGAGCCAGTGGTAGCTTGATTTACAAACGCCACTAATGATTATGCAGCCATTCCAAGCCAAGTCAAATTGGTATAAAAGAAAACAGGGTATAAGCTAACTATAATCAATTGAAGGCCCAAAGAAAGAGCTCAATATTGAAGAGCCAGAAGCATTATTTATTTAAATATGAGCCTACCAAGGTGATTCAATCTGCTGATGGAAAACATGAGCAGAATACAAGAGTGGTGGTCACCATACTCATTACGAAAGCAGACAATGCAACAATGCAGCATGGTGACCCTCTCTATGGCGGCCTATTGAGATGCTCCGCTCCGGTCACATACTCACCTACGAAACACAATAGCACGAATGCTGTTATTTTAGATTAGTCTTCTTTTTACCTTGAAAACTTATTAGAGACATCATAATGAGGGTTTTCTATAAACAAACTACCTTTTTCTTTCAGTTAGTTGTAGAAAATAACACCTCAGGAACAATATTAGAAGGGATATTGCTCAACATCACGGGTCCGTTACTAAGCGGCATCGTGAATCGTGATTGTGTCAGCAAGGTCGAGTTCAAATGTACATTTAGACTTAATTAGTTTGTAGTCTTACAATGGCCGACTAAACCAACACTTCGCTTGTAATAACGGTACCTAGTTGCCGAGGAGAAGTATTGGTGATCTCTGGAATTATTTCGAGGGAGGTTATTATACGAGTAGGTGGTTTTTTGTGTGGTTTTAAACGAAATCCGTAAGCGATCTTTATCTATCTTAGCTCTTGGTGTCTTTTGCGAAAGAACTGTCAATTTGCCTTTTTTTACGGTTCGTTTTTCGAAGATAAAATATTACAAATAGTGGACTTATATTTATTTTAAAGAAGATGAAAACTAAAAAAAAGAAATTATAATTCAATGACGTGTGTCTACTGATTACAGTGTTTTTACAGTTAAAGTGAAGCTACAGTCAGATCTGGCTACCATAGAAATGTATTGTCAACGGAACTGAACCACTGTTTAATCTACAGGATAAGCTTCTAAACTTGTACGCAAATGAACTAACACTGATGGCTACAAAAAATAGTAGGGAGAATTTATTTCAGCGAGACCTTGCGAATATTATTAGTTTCAAGGGCGTTTATTTTTATTATATCTAACTTAACGATAGTATGCTCACTGGAGCATGTACTCAAAACAAAATTAGAGTTGAAATAAGTACCTACATACTACATGTTCAGTCCTTGCTTATGTATAATCGCAAAGTTTATTATTAATATAATAATCTTAAGTTTGTAGTTCCTGAGATTAGCGCGTTCAAACAAAGAAGCAAACTCTTCAGCTTTATATATTAGTAAGTATAGATAAGCTTCAGTTCACAGTTAGTTTTCACTACTATCGGTAGTATCCAAAGACTGCCCCTATAAAGTTATTATTTATAATTGATAAAAAGTTAATTTGGTTTTGTTGGCATCAAAAGCAAAGTAACTTTTAATCAAATGTTCTGTTATATCATGTCATTCATAATTATACAATGTAAGGCTAAATGACATTCGGTGAACAAACATTTTTTAGGATTATTATGTTCATCATTCACTTTTTATTTTATTATCTTCATAAAATAAGAATATTGGCATTAAATATACAAACTCTCAGGATTCGCGAACTGTTCAGTGTGAGTGGAAAATTATATGTAAAACGAGACCGTAAATTACATAACATTTATCATAAAATCCCATTCTACATTTTAACACGTGTTTTACATTACTGCGTCTGGCTTTGCTATCGTTAACGTGACGTTCACTGGTTGTGTAAACGTTCATGAACATCGCGGACATGATAGTAAATTAAAACGTTCATTTAGCGTAACCTAACCTTCTTCATTACTGACAGACTACTGAAAAAATACAAGGTGTGGGTAGACGGGTAGTGTAATCGAAAGCCTTGTCATGGAAAATTTACAACATGGAATTCATAAACAAGTGGTTTCACAATCGAGTTTTACGTTGTATGTTTTGCTCTCTTTACTTAGTTTCTTGAATTTTTATCGAAGTTAATTCGATCAAGCAGCGCTTGTACAACTGGTTTTAATACCCTTTAAAATTCCGGAACTTATTAACCGCATACATTAAAAACTAGTTTCGACTCAAGTTCGTGAGGGCCACACTCTACAGCTGCTTTGCGAGTTTAGTCGGGCGGCAGACGACTGACACATCGTTCGCCGTAATAGGGTTAGCATATAAAACACCAGGCCTTCCGCTCTAGTAACCACTTACATAACATGAAATAATTAAATATTATATTGTGATTGTGTCTACTGAAAGTTCAATCTTCATTAAAAAATATACATAAACCAAAGTTAAATTTAATTTTATCGTGTAAGGTAAGGTTGCTCAGAAAGCGAGAGTTGCCAAGGCCGAAATAATTGTAATAACGGTATTTTTGCACAACATGCTTCTGTTAAATTATTTTAGGCAATTAATTATCTTCATCGTTATTTTGTTAAAGTAGCGAATACGAATCATGTTAGGCGAGGAGTGATATACCTATGTATTTCGAATTATTATACAAAATCTTATATTTAAAAATCAATTGATGATCGTTTGTCTCGTTAAAACTCGAGAAAAGCTGGACCGATTTAGCTGATCTTGATTTTGAAATGTTGTGAAAAATAACTTAAAAATCCAAATGATGAAATAAAGCTTAGCGGACAATTGTCACATTTGTGTTTTAACAATAATTAACTATTTTTTTCGAAATGAATGGATGCGCATCCTTCACCACGGTTTACCTTACCGGACATGTAACTAATTAAAGGTTACTAGGTACTATACCAAGAACAATGATTGATAACTTTCGCAAAAAAATTTCGCCTCATGTGGAAATTCAATCAAAAAAATTTGCGCTGGTACTTCAGAGAGAGAGAGACCGATTGGACATGTCATGTATTTCGATTGTCACATATCTAAGCATCATATAAGGTAGCAAGGATGACCATAAGTGTCCAAGTGCATCCGATCTATATCAGTCCAACCATTAGAGTCATTTATTATTTCTTGAAACAATGGTGGCATTATAAATACTGCTCGGCACTGAGAAAGTACTCATAAGTAATGTAATTATTGCAGAGGTTGGCTAACGTTAGTGCCACTACGAATTTCCATGAGCATATTATGTTCTAATTATTGAAAATAAGTTAACACATATCTTAGTTTATTGTGTGATGATAACTTTGAGTATATCGTTGATTAGATAATTTCCGAAACCAATATCAGCAATATCAATAAAGAATGTTGGCAAAGTAAAAAGGTAAATAATAATAAGTCTGCAATAAACAACGTGGAACCTCTTAAATTATTCCAAAGAAAACAAACAAATGCAAGTGGATCTTGTTGTGGTTTCACTTGCTGAATAAATGAGAATTCTACCACAGGGTGTGCCACCTTGTCGGGCGTCGAGACGGCGGGGGCGGCGAACCTTTTAGTTCACCAGCGATTCATAGTGTAAACCGCTTTGTCTAATATTTCACATCTGTGACTAACGTAGTCTAAGTCTCATAGCATTTATGAGAATTCATTTTAAAAGATAACTGAAAGGTAGTTCTATTGATTTTAATGAACTTTAAAATAATCCTATCTTGAGCTACATAAAGTACTTTTTGGAATGGCATTTTTCAAGGACACATAAAACTTTAGCATAAAAATAACTGCTAGGTTTACTACAAGTTTTTGATGTGGAATATTTGTTTACCAGAATCAAATGGCAAAAAATCATGAATAATTGTTGAATGTGCCGGACTTGAAACGTGAGACAATTTAGAAACAATTTAGTAACAATAACATCGATGCGTGATTTGATGACAAAGCTATTAGATACGTCCTTCGTATATGGACAAAGGTTGACAAAAAATTGTTGGCAAATCCAAAACATTACAAGATAATCACACTACGCAGTTCCATTTGCGCAGTTATTATTTTTTACATTAAAAGTTTTAGGTATGTTTATCTGAAAAAAAAAAAACAGATTTTTTTGTTCCACTCTTTATGATTTTTATCTGTCTAATGGAATTGGTTTCATTAAATTAAAATCTATGCATTGTTTTGTTCTTTTACTGTTTTTAGTTTCGGAGTTTGGACAGTTGAAAATACAGGATTAAAAATCGATTCATATAGTTAGCCACTGAATTCTAATTTTGAACTTATGGTTTTAAATATATTGTGAACTAATGAGTAATCGTAGTATTCCACTATTTATTCCAAAATTAAACAGTGGAATAAATGTAGGTACAGGTGAGTTTAATTTCAAGAATGAATATTAATTAGTCCCACCAAACGCAGACAATCGAGTATAAATCTTATAGGTACGGACTTATGGATATATATTTTGCACATTCAGAGAATTTTTTTCATTTTAATGCGGTTTGCTATCAAAGAATGTTTTATAGTATGTAAGTAAATAAAAATGTAGGTATAATTGATTTGCCTTGAATAACGTCACATCACCAGTTACATTGTCTATGTCGTATTTACAACTACAGCTATTGTAGATAGTGCCATCTTTGTCTAAATACATACCTAACATCTACTTAAAAACGATGTGACAAACAATGGTTTCTTATTTTACTTGACTGCTCTATTCGATATGCGTGACTCGAATCGATTAAAAGTGTATTTTACGTAAACTGGAACTAAGCAAGCAACAACTATTTCATCCCTATTGTTTTAAAGTAGCCTTCGTAAAAAATACTAACTATTCATGTTGAATTATAATAATATTGACAAGGATCTAAGTAGAGATAACAGTGACATAGGTGTTATCAACGAATAACACGTGAGCACTTACATTGATTAAAATATCACTCATGACTGCGTGTTGAAAAATATGATTGAAGGAAGAATAAAGAGAAATATTAAGGTATTAATCGAGGAAGGAGAGTTCGTTCGAGACACAAACGACACGTGAAGAGGATTTTGTCTTGAATGACACCACAACTTATCGTATTAGACTAATTACGGTAAGTCATGTACGTATGACAAAACCTTGCAACCTGCATCGTGTCGCTTGAACTTTAGTTAACATTTAAGGGGCTAGGATACGAATGCCACTCTTAAGGCTCACTGTGTGTAAACCACATGAATGTGAGCTTCAAATTCTGGAAGGTACCTAGAGGTCCCTAGAGACATAGAGAATATTTAAAGTAAATTCGACATATACAGAGAGCGATTACTACTGAGGTTCTCATTGCTAGAAGATTTGCAGAATAAACTATGAATAGAGCGTGTAGAAGAGAGGATTTTGGAAATTTAGAAGCAATATCATCGACCGTCTTCGTTTAAAAAAAATTAACTCATGCCGAGCACACTCCTCGAAACTGATAAGCATACGAGGGACAAGGGACAATAGTTTGATGCTCTTTGCAATCACAATGTGTCAAAACATCATCTAAATAAATACAGAACTAAGAATCTAAATATATATTCATCCCGTGATTTACCCCCTTAGGGGTGAAATTAAAAAAAAAATGGATTCTAGGTTCAGTGGTTTGGGCTGTGCGTTGATCTCCGAGTATGTCAGTCACATTACTCTTTTATATATAATAGAAGTTTACCAACATACATAAGTGTCGCCGGAGCATCGATATCAGTATTTACAATCAGTGATTCCACTCTAGATCACTCGTAATATTTTAATATCAGCTTAACAGACCAAGAAATTCATTGTTACGTATGTAGGCATATTGAGAAATATCGCAAAGCTATCGTATCCGATTGTATAGGGGAATCTTCTATCTTCTGGCCTGACCCTTGGCCTTCTTAAGTAGATTTTAAATCCAATTAGAAACCCTGGCAACTCTGAAAAAGCACTGGAACTTCGCTTTAGTTACGTGATGTCTGGTTGACTTGCAAATTCATTTCCCGTCTTTAAATAACTTTTACCTCAAAAAACTAGCTTTCAAAATAGATATTCCGCTAATTAAACTATACTTTCAAAATGGCAATAATGTTCAATAAATATATTTTTTTTAACAAAATGTAGACCGTTTTCGCAGGCCGCGTTATCAAGGACAGACTATTTCTAAACGTAATGTTATGTTGCAACGCGCGAGCATTTTACGCTTTTGTCTTGCGGTTTTGTTGATTGTTTGTTTTATTGTAGAAACTAAGACTACGAAATGCTATTTTATTAAACTTCATCTACTATGCTGTTGTGATAAGCAAATTAACAATCAATTTATGTTATTATTTAATTTATAGCTTTTATCAAATTTTTTGCCTGTCTATATCTCTAATTTGTTCAATTAAAACGTTCTTTTTGTTCTATTAAAACGAAGCGATAAAAATTTTACACTGTCCAATATGCTTTAGTTATGAGGAAGTACGGAGGTGGTGTGCGACCGAATAGATTAAATGGGTCACGGTCAAAATCGATAAGGTAATGGTAGAATATGTGAACTAGGAATTTGAGCTATAACACAAAAAGTAATTGTTTACTTTTTTATCAATAGGCAGTATAGGTACCATATCAAAACAATAATAGACAAATAAAGCGGGCGCATTAAATATGGCTCTACATGAATTGGTTACATATTTAAAAAAATATTAAACCACAAAAAAACACCAAAAACTGTCTTAGGTGCTCTAACTTCATATATTTATTAATCTCCAACAAGGAAGTCGCTTGTAGGTGCGTCATATCAGCATCAGCTAGTGGAAACCAGTTTTTTAGATTACAATATTGTACGTAACTTTGGCGGATTAATATTTGCGAAATAAAAACGGTTACCTTTGTAAGTTACTTACTACCTATTAAGTACTTACCCTAATTCAGTGCTGAATATAATCTCCGCTTCCAAATGCAAATTTTAAATAACGAACACACAAAGAACAGATTTTTATGATTTTGGTTAATACAGCCTTTAACAACATAGAAGAAAATAATTGTGAACTGACCTTTTCATAAACACTTTCATAAACAAAGACCTTTGCTCACTATTTAATTAGACTGTTATCCCCATTAATGTATATCAATCACATCGAGGTACACAATAATTTTTATTAAACGAAATCAGCTGTTCACATGTTTTATTTTCAGTAGCGCCTTGCAAGGAGTTCCATGCTATCCTCCAAACGCACTGAAACAAATGACAAGAGAATGTTTACATCAATACGTTGCACAGACGCAATGCCCGCCTTTACGCACACTAGCAACAACTTGTGTACATACAATACAAGAGCGAGCGAAATCGAAATACTGACTGCTAGAAGTGGGGATGAAAGAGGTCAATGACGTTTACATTTGCAGTATTGTTAGACGAAGATAGCACAATAGAATTTTGTACATGAAAAATGAAATAGAAATAAAACAAAGATTTGCATAGAAAAAAAAAGTTGCACACAAGAAAAATCTCAAAAATAAAAGTAGAAATATATTGCTTTAAAATGTAGGCTTTTAAAAACATAAAATGTATAATAGTTGAATCAATATCAATACAAATTGAAACCTATTATGATAAGCAACAAAAAATAGGTTTATCAAACACGCCTAGTATTTGAAAAAGTTGGTACGAAGTTTCGAGTCACCCATAATACATATTATTAATTTTCATTTTACCTGAAAATAATTCTTCCGGTGTTAAACCATTTACTTGGTAATTTTATTAGGAATAATTAGATTTATCAAAGTGTTTTTATTTTTACATTATTAAAGTATTTATAGTGAGCAAAATAATTTCATTTGACACAAAAGTATTTTATAAACATAGATCTGTAATCCACGACCATTGTAAGTGGCCAGTACATTTTACCTTTATGAACTTCTGAAATCATTTAAACATTCATCGAAACAAAATTTAATGAAAATAAGTGGGAAAATCAAATCACAGTAATATGACGTGTAATTATATAATTATGTTAAAAATCTAAGTAATCGTTTTCATTGTTTAGATTCTTTTATATTGTAACACATCACTATGATATGTCAGTTTCATGACGGTTACAAACCTTTTGATATTTTAGACTAGCTATTCAAGTCTAGACTTTTGCACAAGAGAAACAGTCCCATAGGAGATCGTTTTTTTGTTTTTTTTTTAAAGACGGTCCCCATTTCATCTCATCCATGGTTTATATATTTTTTAACATTAATTTCATCACCACGAAGACTTATGATTTGAAGACTATAAACACTTGACATTGGCAGAAAAAGCTGATCCAAGAGATCCGGCTGGTTGCCAATTCATCCAAAGAAGAAGAAGAACAGTACCATATCGAATTTTAATATGCTATTATACATTATATATTACTTTTTGTAAAATAGCATACTTTCAATATGTCTCAGTGTTAGTCTCCCTTCTCCTAAAAAACTCCTAAAAGAGACAGAAAGATAAAAAGGAGTCACACTATCGTAATCAAAGTGAATACGTATACTGAAAGTGGGTAGATTACAAAAAGTGAGATATGTCTTCTCACTTTTTGTATGCTTTTCACAGAAGGCCGAGAAGATGTGAAAGACGGCGCTCGCCCTGAACGCTCCAGCACATCAACAACCAATAAAAATGTTGAGGAAGTTAAGAAAATTGTTATGGAGTTAGCTGGAGGATGGAAGAAAAATGTTTTGTTTGACAGCGAAGTTTGTTCCAAAATTGCTGAATTTTGATAAAGAAATCGTCGTTTTTTGGCCAAAAAAAACACAGTAATCATGCCTCAGGCACTATATTAACTAGATTTAGCCCTCTGCGACATTTTCCTGTTCCCAAGATTGAAGAGACCCATGAAAGAACGGCGTTTCGAGATGATTGAGGAGATACAAACCGAATCGCTGAGAGCTCAAGAGTATACCAAAAAGTGCATGTCAGAACTGCTTCAATTGCAAAAACGCTGGCACAAGTGTATTATATCTGAGGGGGACTTCTTTGAAAGGGACAAAATAGTAATTCATGAATAAATAAATATTTTGTGAGAAAAATGAAAACTCACCTTATTTTTTGAATAGACAGTGTATATGTGGAGGGACGGGTGTGTCATGTCCCACCAACACAAAGGTAGGATCCTCCGACCAGGTGAGGTGATCACCTCGCCTGGTCGGATTTAATATTTAATATTTTAAAGAAAATAATAAAAAAATCATCATCATAATCCTGTCGAGTCGCAACGTGAATGGTGCTCCGAACTGTAATTGTCATTATTGTCAACTGTGTCAAAATTAATGAAATGTTCCACACACCATTTACCAAGTAAGAATCATTGAATATTTCAAGCATTAAACAGGTAACTTTCTAAACATAACATGCTTAAAATTATGAAGTTGTTAAATGATGTGACCTGTCAAAAGAACTAATGTTTATTTTCAAGAATGTCCTCGGTGAACTGGGATTCAGATTGCATCGGTTCAGTTCATCCAAGTTTTAGTACTTTACTGTGCGGCCAGTGGCTAGTTTTTATCACCTTTTACGTAATGTGATAATGATAAGTGTACTTTATAGTGGCGATAAGATTTAAGAGTTTTACTATACATTTGTTTGATATTTAACTGTGACATTTTGCTTATCAAGTAAGTTTTTATTGTTGACTATTGCTATTTTAAAATTAATAAAAAGTTCTTTTTCTCTAGTTGATAGTTTAAAGAATTGACAAGCTTTATTTGTATAGGTTGTTAATATATTTTTGTTTGTGGAAAATTGATGAAAAATTTGTATGTTTTACCAATTTTCTACTTCGAATTCTAACACAAATACTTCTCAAACAATACAACAATAACAAGTTTCCCGCACATAATTATAATTATATTACCATATTCTATCCTTTCAAAAAAAACATTAACCATAATCTAACACTTTAATTTTAAAACTGCTTTTCGTTGCCTTCATCTATCCTGCAAACTACTACAAATGTGAATTAAACCTTTTGTATATAAATATATCCATAACTAATAACAAGGTTACAAACTAAGTACATGACCATATAGATTAAAAAAGTAATGTCATAACTTTTTAAATTTGTTATCACAATGTAACCTGGAATCAATAACAAAGAATCATTTCTCAAGTCAAGGTGTAATAAAGTCAAATAAGGTACATATATATCATTCCAGTAATTGTTTATTATATTTTTATTGCTTTTAGTTTTGTGTTACTGTTACTAACAAAATTAACTGCTATTTCAAGGATTTTTGTGATGTTTTATAAATGCGTATGCATGACCATTATATCTCTATAAATCAATATATAACTTTTGTGTCATGTTATTGCTCGCAGTAAACTCTGAAACTATCCAACCGATATAAAGATTGTTTTTAATATGTCTGTTTTGCTGACGTGCCTAAGATAGGATAGTTAACATCATGCTTAGACCAATAGGAGTCAAGCATAATTTAAAAGAGACACATATGAAGTTGCATGGGTCAGTTCTCTATAAGAACATACTGTTTCAGTGACATCATCACGTTTGATATTAAATATACCAAGTAGTGTGATGAGTAATTTGTTTATTAAATGTTTTTTCATTATCTATCCACCTTCTTGTCTGAAAGTTGTGCTTCTTTTTATTTGCTGGATGAATTTAATAAATCAAATTCTATTTTTTATGTATTATCGGTGTGAATTCATATTTAGATCATATTTACTCCATAAACTTATTATTCATAGAAATAAAATATGTATTAAGCAACTATATTTAGCCTGACGAAGTATATTGTTAAACTATGATATGAACGTCAATATGAATGACAAGCCACTCTCTCTCTCTCACTCACACAGTGGCACACTCGGCGCGGCGCGCACTCTCCATTGTGGAGAAGTTCAGGGAGAACCTATGTCTAGACTAGAGTTGCCACGAATAGTGATTTGGTTGAATACCAAATAACGAATATTCGGCATCGCTGTCGGCCGAAGCGCGCGATTGGGCCGCTGAATATGCGGCACTCTTTGTCAGACTATTATAAATGATAATACATAAAAATAACTATTTTGGTTGCTACTTTTCTTGATCCATGTTCCAAAACAAGTTTCCTAAGATTGGTTCAGAGTGTTCAGACAGAAACAACAAGATAAAATAATCCTCTATACGCTCTGAAAGGCCAAGTTGTAATGAATCTAGTAGTACCCATAATGATTCTCCTCCTCTTCATAAGAAAAGAAACTTGGATGAAAATTGTAAGACTATTGAAATACATGACAGTTTCTGGAATTGCTTTGAGAAAACCACTACACACACCGAAATGGTGGTGATAAGCAGGATGTGGTGTGGCGAATAATGCTGTGGCAAATGAACTGGATTTTTATTTTCGAAACAATTAGTTCTATTTCAGACGGCCGATTCTTACAAGTGGTGGTCAGCAAAGAAAAATTTACTATACTAATAATTTTGTGTGTGTTTAAAGCGATCTGGGAATGGTTTAGATTCACAATTTTGTCCGCTGGACAATGTTTTTTTAATTAATTTTTAATTTATTAGTAGTTATGGCAAAACGACGTTTGCCGGGACAGCTAGTAAATACATATAATCTTCAGTCTTATTTTCATGATTTCGTGCAAACAAGTGGCAAAATATATCTCTAGTCTAGACATATATTTTGCCACTGATAGAAGTGGACATCTTTTAGTACAGATGATGATGACGACTTGCTTAAAATAAATATTATCATCAACATCTCAGCCAAAAGACATCTACTGCTGGACATTTTTTCCTCAAGTTTTTCCACATCATCAGGTTCTGTGTTGCTTGCATTCTTTGACATAAACCAACTCAATTATTTTGTTCTATTTACTTAATAGAAAACAAGGTAAAATTTAAATTTAAAAAATCCCCTATGCAAGCACTTAATTTAGTAATCAATTAATCATAGCCCAAAAATGCCTTACATCATTTTGGAAAACAGCTGATACTCTTACACCGCTGGATCGATATTAACCAAACATAGCTAAGAACCACCGCAAGAAAACTGGGTTTCAAATGAAAAAACCTCATCGAAATCAGTATATCCCTTTGAGAGCTATGATGCCACAGACAGGCAAACACACAGGCAGACAGACAGACAGACAGACAGACATCGACGTCAAACTTAAAACACCCCTATTTTGCGTCGGGGGGTTAAAAATATTTACAGAATATAAACCTGTAGGATATTTATACAATGAAATATAAAATTTTATTATTATTATGTGGTTAAATAAACCATGTGTCGTATTGTTATTTGTGTTTCATTAAGGTCTTGTGGTTAGTGGTTATAAAATTACATATGAATGGGTTTCTTTACGTTGAAAATTTACCTTATGTCGCACAGTTACCACATAATATTTTATGTAGCAACCATGTTGTTATTTAATTATATATTTGGAAAGTTCAAGTAATTATTATTAATTATCGTTTTTCAATTTAAGAAAAAGAGGACACCTATAGGCAAATATTATGAGTCTTGTCTGCACTGATCACAGAAGTGTTTAGTAGTGGTTTCAGTCCTCACACATACATATCACGTCCTGTCCACCTATCTTACAAAGTCTTGTCCCAATTGGGAATCCACACTAAAGTCTGTTTCGTTTCTCAAAGATACGTTTCATAGATTACGGTTTGTGCCTCTAGATAGTCTGCCACTAGCCTCTTCAGGTTCTCATGCACCCAGACTATTAAATTTCTTTTACGATGTCGAACGATAGTGTTCATCAGATTGGACCGGTCCCATGGAATTTGGTTGCCACATTATACCAATATAATTAACTTCTTGACAGGACATTTCTACTTCTAACTATGCTATAGTTTGTACGAAACCAAGGCAAACCTGACGAACATCTAACGACAAAACCGATATAACGCCATGCGCCATCGTGACCTACAATCTTGATGTACCACACAGCACCGATCGTCGACTACCCTCCTCGATAGCCGAATTAGGCGTCATACACTATAGTGTTTCCAATCATTTATTTAACTTTTGACAGCTCTAATACTTAATCAAATAGTGATACCCTGACCCGTTACCGATTCGATTTCTTTTATCGATCGATTTTGTACATGAAGAAGTTTTAATCGATTTAACACACTCATTATTTTACCGATAATTTCGTAATTTTATCGATTATTAAACCGCAACACCGGACGCGTAGCGGACATTTTGTAGTTGTCATAATTCACATTTTCATACGTCGAGTTGAGTATTTTTATTCCTCCGTATTGATTTATTTGTGAATTCTCACGTTTGGTTGAGTTGAGCGTATCGTCCCTCCCTTTGTTACTGTCAAAATGCCAAAAATTAAGGTGCTCAAAGGACAGACAAGAGAGTTTGTCTTGCGACTTCGTGAATACTTTGAAAAGGAGAGCTGTAATAATGGGCCTCTTATATCAGTGACTCAAGTTTAGAGACCGTGTGATTTGATATAAAATATAATCACAATAATGTTATTGTATGTTTTATTAATATAATCGATAATCGATTTATTTCAAACCCGTTTTTATAGTCTGTGGTCATTCATTATGAATGACACATCTCTAAGTGGGCGGAGCCCGTCCATGAAGTACAGTATTCCCTCTAGTACATTGATCAAAAATTATTACAAAACTTTATGTGCGTGATCTGTCAAAAGTTAAATAAACGATTGGACGCACTATATGCTATCGAAACCCGGTCATAAAAAAAATTATATTTTTATTGAAATCATCAGCCCCATTTCCTATTACTATGTGTATCAATTGTAGTAAAGGTACTATATAGCAGTCTATGGAATACATCTATTTGAAAAAAAAAAGTTTTGTGCTACTCACTGCTGTGCTATGCTGTGCCGTGTACACTGTCTACTATAGTGTATTATCTATGGTGTACACTTTTGTGTACTGGTTTAGTAACTTTGACGTTGTTATTAACCTTGAATTATGTCCAGTGACTTAACAAAATTTTCTTACTCCATTAAAGACCCAATTATCTTGCTTATTCATGTTGTCGTAATTTTACGGTTTTTTATTGCTAGATCATCATCATCATCATCCATACACTTAATTCACTATACATAATATAGGCTTTTTTTGTTTGTTTTATATCGTTGACCAATATGATTTGAACTGTAATTGTGTATATTTTCCGTGCCTTGACGAGTCAATGTATATTTGACCCCTCCGTAGCTTTTTTGCCAGTATTTTTTTTTAATGTATAATGTATATTTTTCTTCATCCCTGGATACAAATACAAGCTAGGTTAGAAGTAGGAAGCTAGAACTAGGTTGGCTAGGAAGATGATTTTTTAAACGTAGTCCTCCCAGTGTCTCTACTCTGCCTGAGAGAAAGCATGAGCAATCCTAGAATAGTGGTCACTCACATACTCACTGTGAATGCAGATAATGCAACAATGCAGCATAGTGACCCACACTATAGTACCATATTGAGATGCTTCTGCAGCATTTCTAATTCATGTCTTACGTATTGTCAGCACGGCCTTTAATACTCCGTTGTTGGACACGGGTCTCTCTAGTCAACCCGTACGGTTGGTAGAGGATTTATTTCAAGAAATGAAATAAATTCCGCAATTAGGTTAGATGAAAGTTAAACTTTTTTTGAGCAGATGAGTTCGGCGTTTCGTACCTAAAAATACAGTAGATTTCACAGGATCCAACTCTAGTCCTTCCTTCTCTTTGCGCTGCTGTTATCCTGTGTGGTTAACTAGCTCCCTCGGTCGGCTAGTCGGCTCTCACGATATCCATGTGATGAATATTATGTGTAAAGGTCGTAAAACTAATAAAAACAATCATGTTTACAATTTACCTACATCGATTTTTTTATTTAAAGTAGCTCTATTTACAAAACTATTTTATCTATTGCTTGTCTAAATTACGTTTCCCACAATTAGGTTTCGATACATATTACAATACATATTGGCATAGCACTAACCATTATTTGTTTGATATAAATAATGATAAGTCATGCTAAACAATCACATTTGTTACCAGACAATATGTGTACATGCACATAATCCTAAGTATATATTCTTTAGATATTAAATAAACCGCAAGATAGAATATTGTTATGAAATATTTGCCATTGTTTTGATGTAATAGGATGCTGGAAAAACTGACATTTGGTGGGTGGCGGATAGCGGGCGCGTACTGCACTCTGTCGAAGGCGGGCGTGCAAATCAGACTTGTGTCATCAGCCATGGACAAAGGATCCAATTTCTTTTTTAGACAGGTGGGTTCGAATTTTAAATTGATTTACTTTTTAATAATCTGTTTTTGAAAATTTGTTATAGAGTTGAGCGTCTTTTTCTGTCGTGTGTTAGTATTTAAAGTATAAGGAATATGTGTGATGAAATAGTGATACAATATCCAAGGAGTTTATTTGATAATGATAAATGGATTTAAGTTAGTATAAAACCAGATAAGTGTAGGTAGGTAATTATGTTAATAGTTATCAAACCTACATAAAAACTAAAAGTTTTTTGACAACTATCTTTTGACTAGATGTCTTGATCGATTTTTTTTAAATTTCAGTCATATTTATATAATTCGATCGATTATATATTATGATCGAAAGTAACTGTCTGTCTGTTGCACGGCTAAATCGCCAAACAGATTTGAATGAATTTCGGTATAGAGACAGATTGCACCTTGCGGAAGGACATAGGATATTTTTTGGCGCAATAAAAGCTAGTTATCTATATCCTAAGTCATAGGTTTTAAACTGACATGATTATTTTCACTTGATTTGTACGGTATATATTACCATGTTACATCAGAGACTCTTTTCTAAGACTATGTATTTTCTAGGGTTGAAATTTTCCTCGTAAGTGATAGCACCGATAAAAAAATCTATGGTTGATAAATTATCGACCATAGATTTTAGGACTAAAGAAGGATTTGCACTCATACCCTTTTTGTATCCATTAATATAAACTGTCTAGATTGTATAAAAAGTTGAAAGGCACTGTAGTTCTGATAACATGAACATATAAAAGGTTTTATTGTCAAGTTGCTAAATCCACTTCATTCAAAACTGACAACTGATATGTAGGTAATTACGGATGTTATTAAGCCCCAAATGTTTTGGCCTTGATTTCGTACTTCATCTACATCATTTGCTGTTATTGACTGCCTCGATGACGCGGTGGTAATATATGCGACTGCTGTGCTTGAGGTATCAGGTTCGATTTCCAGGTTGGATCAAATGTTGATATGATCTGCAAATATTTCTTTTGCATTTTGTATGTTTTCTATGTATGATATGAATGTAGGAAGTAGGTACATACTTGCAAAAATGTATATATTATTTTTATCAGTTGTGTAGTACCCATAGTACAAGCTCTGCTTAATTAGGGACTAGATGGCGTTGTCAGATGTTCGAAATATTATTAAAAAATATACATACGACTTAGGCCGCCATACACGTTCGAAGAGACTTGTGCAAATTTTTGACTTGCACAGGTTTCAATTACCCACTTGTGCAAGTATACTTGTGCACAGTTTACTTGAACGTGTGTGGGTGCATTCAGCATGTGTTGTTGTGCTCATGTTTCAGTACTGACATTCAGTACAACATCACAGAGTACATTGTTAATACAGAAAGTACTGTTCTAGCCACCGCTACACCGACACGAATGCACGCCCTTTTCGCGCCAAAATGAACGAAACTATCGAGATTCATGGAGTTCGCCATATTATAGAATAATCTATTCAATTCATTTCAATTCAATTTATTTAATAAAACATATGCATTACAGTTTACACCAAATCGCTTATATCTATACTAATTACAAAACAAAAATAAAACTACAAACATACTATTAAAATTAGAAAAGTTAAAAATAAAATACAATTTGTAAACAGAAAACAAGCTTAATTCTTCGTAGGAAATATAAAATTAGTCCTTAACATTTAAATGCAAATAAATAGGTCTTAAAATTACGCCATGGGAGTCAAAAAATATGTCTGTATCTGGACTACACTGAAGGAACTCATTTATTTACTAGATGCATATGTACCTATGTATATACGGTACATTTACCAAAATAGCATTTTTTACAATTTTGGATTGGCAAATAAAAAGTATAGACATACACAGGGCAAAAAATGTGTTTTTTTTAAAGTAATTAAACAATAACGAAAATTAGAACAAACGTCAAAATTATATTTTATGCATGTACGCACGCTTGCACAAACATCACCACTTGCTCAAGTATACTGATACGTGTATGGCCGACTTTAGAAAAAATATTGTGTCTTCAGGAAAATATTATACATCGCCATCTAGAAATTTTCTATCTTAAAAAAAGTTTTATTTAAAAATTTAGTTTAAACACGCACTCGAAAAACATCAGAAGTTACACAAAATATCTTCATAAGAAATTTTTACTTCGTTATATGACAAATATGCTTACTTTAGGTGTAAAATGTAAACTATAACTTCAGTTATGATAACAATAAAGTTGTGTTTACATTAAGTTTTGTATGGTATGGCTATAAACGTTAAGGCGTGAGGATTGAAATGAATACTAATTCAAACACTTACTACACTTAGTGTGGTGTAGGTTTAGCCAAAACCAGATCTACTAGCATTGGACATAGTTCAATGTACTTTTTGAACTTGTACAAATAATTTAAATTGGGGTATTTAGTTTTGAAATTATACAGATTCCTACCAAATACTACTCTTAACACAAATTACATCGAAAAGAAAGTCTCAATATTCGTTTCTGTCTAATTGCTTCGGCTAATCTCGCGAGTAAGCGGACCACTTTCCACGAGACTAAACAAGGAGCAAAAATATATATAGTCCATTCGCTTAGATAAGGTCGGATTTATTTGAAGCGCAGATTAGGATGTTAAACATATTTTATATAAGAATTTTAAACATATAAAGATACATTACGCATGAATACGTCTTTTCAATTTTTTTTTCCATCCGATTGTTGCGTAGAAGACATTTTTAGCGATAAAGCTGCAATTTGAACATCATTAAATTGATATGCTCTTATGTGTAAACTGTATTTACTTGTGTCCAATAAAGTTTATTCCATATTATTCCATTCTACGTTACACCCAAAGGAAAGTCCTGAGATAGACCTTTTATCATCACACTCATGCAGTTTGATTGAACCTCTAAAAGATAATTGAAAAAAAAAGATAATTCACATGAACAGTACTACATAACAGTAGTACACAGATAAGGCAACCATGCATAAACAAGACAATTGACAGCCATTATTTAAAGAATATAATGCGATATTGTTCAGTGATATCAATCCAATGTTCGATATTGTTTGTGATAGCATTAAGTATATATATCTCGGTGAAGTCTGTCTAAAGATATCCAGTAGGTACTCGAGTATGATAACTATAATTATTGATTTATCGCCAAAGTTAAGATCGTTAATTTTGTTCATACGATAGAGTGATAATCATGGCTGAGGTATCGGTTCCAAGATATAATATTTCAACATTAGCCTCGATTTTCGCACATCAAGTAATAAATAAGGAACTTCGTTCCAATTAAAAACTCAAATGGGTTGAAATTGTATGTATTATTGTGCACATCCTTAGAAATATAATTTTGATGCACATTTTTTCATCAAACATTAAACATTTAATTTTTTCTTCTAGATAAGATTTTGATCTATTCCCAAATAGCAATATAAATATTCCCTTAGTTCGTCGCAAGGCAGGTTAGTAAGGCAGAAATAGTAGTTCAATACTTTTTTAGTTTACGTACAAATTTAAAAGAATATGATAAAAACTTTAAACTCATTTTTATTTATCTTTCTTGTATGTAACTGTACAGGAAAATGACATGGTACATGTGGAAAATGTAAAGATGACGTAATTTTTATACATGGGACAGTGGCTTTCGGTGCTGATTACGATGACAAAGCATTCTTAATCATTACTGATAGTATACAGAATCCATTTTAACCAAAAAAATAAGCCGTGAGAGACACATGTACTTACGAGCCGGCTCGAAAGAACTGATGTCACGCGCCCCGCATAAAAAATCGAGGTTCAACCGTATCGTAGTCGTAGACTTAAAATCAACCCCTAACCAGGTTTGGAAAAAGATTCGGAGGAAGAACATTGATTTTTGGTTACGTATCAGTAATATTGTGTTTTTTTTTTGTATTCTAGTTGTTTGACACCGTGAGTAGTACGTATACGTACTTGCTGGGGGACACGCGTTCCTCTGAGGCTGTGCTCATCGACCCTGTTCTCGAACATGCCGAGCGAGACGCCGCACTTATCAGGGAACTTGGCTTCAAGTTAATATATGCAAGTGAGTAATATAACTTGGCCTTAAAAGGGAAAAAAATAACAATATTTTCTTCATAGTTAAAACTTATTGAACAATCAAGACTTGACATCATACTGGCTCTTCCTCGGAACCTATAATTCACTACCAACGCACATGTTTCCCTTACATTACGATCCCTATACTACTCTTGGATTCCAGTCATACTTTCTGTCAGGCAGAGGCAGACAAATATATAAAAGTGTGTTTGTATAATATTCTTCAATCGGTATTGGCTCAGGGTCTCTCCTACGCGGTGAAAAGCAAGAAAATATATTAAATTACTCTGTTTTCTGTAAGGCTATGTACTTATTACGTCAAAGATATTTTTGAAGCATGACTGCCTAAGTTTAAAATTGGTTTATTAATATTAGAAGATTCGGTAAAGTTAAGTAATTTGGTAAATTGACAAATATTAAAATTAAAAACATGTAAAAAATATTGCAGTTTCATTTTCTAGCTTTCATACGCGTTAGGGACATGGCAAGAAATACTGTACGGATCCTTTATTTTTTCCTTTAACTGCCTCGTTGGTCTCGCGGTCGGCGTGTGCGACTGCTGATCATGAGGTCTCGGGTTCGATTCCCGGGTCGGACCTAATGTTTGTATGATCTACAAATATTTGTTTCGGAGTTTGGGTGTTTTTTATGTATAATATGTATGTATTTACAAAAAAAAAAGTATATATGTATTTGTATCAGTTGTCTAGTACCCATAACACAAGCTCTGCTTAGCTTGGGACTAGATGACGTTGTGTGTTAGATGTCCGAAATATTTATTTATTTATGAAATACGTCATAATTATTTTCAGTGAACACCCACATGCATGCAGACCACATAACTGGCACCGGAAAGCTGAAATCCATCCTACCTGAGACGAAGAGTGTGATTGGGAAGGCGTCAGGAGCTCAAGCCGACGTATATCTGAAAGATGGTGAGGTTATCAACTTCGGGGCCCATAAACTGGTGGCCACAGCAACCCCGGGTCATACGAATGGCTGTTTGACTTATATTTGTCATGAGCAGGTTAGAATAGCTACTTTATTATCACCTCGTATATCCATAGCCTCTAATAGTCTACTGTCAGATATAGGAAAGATATTTTGGCTTAATATACTGGCTAGATGGGTTCGGTATAGGGTTTATTTAAAGTTTTACTTCTCTTTGTAGTGATGTTGTCCTGCGTAGTTTGCGCCCTTAGGGGGGAGGGGGGGGGGTACATTTGTTCTTAATCTGTTACCGCATGGACAGTCATATATTACCAACTGACCCGACGAACTTCGTGCCGCCATATTTACATATCTGTCTCAGCTTCCCGTTGACTTTTAAATTTACTTTTTAACCGATTAAAAAAAAAGGAAGAGATTTCTCAATTCGAACGTATATACAATATATATATTTTTTTGTGTGTTCGTGGATAACTTTGTCGTTTATGAACCGATTTTGATGATTCTTTTCTTAATGGAAAGGAGATATCCCAACGGTGGTACCATGATAAGGACACTGAGATCTGATGATGGCATCAAAGAGAAATCGAGTCAAACCTTGAAGTCGGTTTTATTTTTGTTAAAATTTTACTTGCTGTTTTACTTGTACGCAAACCTTGTCCTAACAATAATAAACATGTAAAAATAATTATTTAATGTGGTGCAGCAGATCGGAAGTTATGCGCGTTCATACATTTCGGCGATTCATTTTTATATAGATAGATAATCACAAGTTGCATTCTAAGTTCAACGTTTCATGAGAACTCAGTAAAAAAGAAAAAAATGCATGACATTTCAGTAAAGTCAACATATCAACAAAGTCTACACAAAGGTCATCTCCAGTGACTGTAAAATACAAGCTGTATCTCCAGGAAATCAATTAGCAAAACCTCCTCGGTTCATCAATCTAAATAACTTTCCCAAAGAAACCGCCTTGAATCCAGAACTTGAATTCCAACTTAACATTCTAAACTCTGGTCAGAGCAGAAGACTGGGAGGTTTGTAAGAAAAGTTGAATTTTGAAATTCATTTAGAAAAAAAAATTGCGACAAGAGTACGAACGAACGAAGGAAGGAACGAAGGTCTAAAGCCATAGTTTCATACGAAAGTGGTCTGAAAAGTTTCTGATCTAACGATTATACGTATAAGTAATTAAATACGAATTAAGTAATTATTTTTCTTCATATCTCCTTGAACTATACACACTTCTTCCAGCCATACACAATGCAAATACAAAGACGCACAAATACATTCACTTGTTTTTTTAAACATGTGTATTACTGTTACTGGTTTTTCAAGCTTCTTTCAATAAAATGAGCAAAGTTTTGATTTTTCGTCAACTTAACATAAAACTCAGAGTAAGGATACTTCTGCGTTACATCTGGCCCAAAGTTATGTACGGCTGCGAAGCATGGGCCTTAAAAGACGACACAACGAGACTCCAAGAGGCGATTTGAATTTTGAAATGTAGTGCTACCGTCGCATTCTTCGCATCAGTTGGACGCAAAAGAGAAGGAACGATATTGTGCTCCAGAGAGAAAACTGATGCGAACCATCAAAATTTAATATCTCGGCCATGTGCTTAGGCAAAGATATATGCTGCTTCAAGGCAAGGTCAAGGGACGACGACTGAAAAAGTCGCGACTGCGAAATATCCGGGAGTGGACCTCCGTTGAACAACTGTTCCGCCTGGCCAATTACAAGAAGGAATACAGGAAGGTGATGGCCAAGCTTCAAGATTGTAGAAGTACCTGAAGAAGAAGAAGATGTAACTGTAAAATTTTACATAAATGTGTCCAGTAATTGTAGAGTAACGAACATTCACACATCCTCACAAGCTTTCGAATTTATAATATTGCTAGGATACTATTCCCGTATAAATTATCATAGTAAGGTTTTCAATTCCAGGGTATAGCATTCACTGGTGACACTCTTCTGATCCGAGGCTGCGGTCGTACAGATTTCCAAGAAGGTTCCTCAGAGGGCCTTTACAACTCCGTTCACCAGAAGATCTTCACGTTGCCTGACCACTACACGCTGTACCCTGCCCATGACTACAGGGGACAGACGGCCACTACCGTCGCGGAGGAAAAGAAATACAACCCACGCTTGACCAAATCATTACCTGAGTTTGTGGAAATAATGAAGAATTTGAATTTGCCTTATCCTAAGATGATTGGTAAGTGTTATTAACTTTGATCATGTTTGTAATAAATTATTTCGCGAATTTAGTACAATAAAATACCTTTGTTTTCGCCGTAGTCGTATATAATTTAAAAAACTACTTCATTATTAATCTGAAAGCTGTTACTTCGATATGAGAAGTTCAAAGTTTCATTCCAGTCGATGGTTCTTTTGGGTGCATCTTTTTAGCAGACAATACTTAAGCAATAAGGTCATGATGTTCAGGATCGTACGTTAACTTGAGTGACTGAATATAGGCAGAATCAGTATGAGTATGATGACCACCACTCTTGGATTCTACTTTTGCTTTCCATCAGGCGGAATAGTTATTTTGGCAGGGCCTTCCTTTTTGGAACGAAGTTCCTTATGGGGCGTTGCGAAAGGGGGCTCGACGGAAAAAGTGTAACGACACTTTTTCATAGAAAGAGTGGGGCAGACATATGGATGCTTGTAAGCGAAAACGCTCAACGGTTAGAAAGAGAGAGAAGATCGTGGTACTACATCTGTCTTTCTCTATTGACGCATGCGCAGTAAAGGACTGCTTGTTATTATGACAGCCTCGAATAATAAATTCAAATCAAATTAAATACCTTATAAAGTTGTTATAGGTTACATAGGTTGTTATAGATACCGCGATCGTCTCTCTCTTTCTAACCGAGGGACTTCTATAGGCCTGGCTCCTCTGCTCTATCTATAATACCTCTATGCACTTTTTGCTATATTAACATTGAGTTGAAGTTATAGTGTTGGATACTCAACGTTAAATATAACAAACTAATTGCCAACGTCCATACCATGTTGAATACACCGGTTCTCGTCCGATCACCGAAGTTAAGCAACATCGGGCGTGGTTTAGTACTTGGATGGGTGACCGCCTGGGAATACCGCTTGATGTTGGCTTTTTGCATTTATTTAATGCAAAAAAACTTCGTTTCATCCGGTTGTCCCTTGACACCTTTCAAGCTTTTTTTATTATTATGTATGGGCCTGCCAAAATGACCCTACTCTGCCTGATGGAAAGCATAAGCTGAATCCAACCATACTCATTGCGAACGCAGACAATGCCACAATGCAACATGTCCAATGCAACATGAGGTGACCCACACCATGGCGGCCTACTGATGCTAATGCATCATTGGGCATATCATCATCATCTTTATTTAAAAAAAAAAGGTGTTAAAAACGTCTTAAACTATGGTGAACGATTTATCACTTACAAAACTGTTTCTAATTTGTTTCAGATAAAGCCGTGCCCGCCAACAGAGTCTGTGGATTACATTATTAGGAAGCAATGAAGAATATAAGTATAATATCAGGGTAGTTTATTAATTAATTAACTACGGCTTTGAACATTAACAATCAATCAAATAGACCACAACTTTAATATCACAGAATAGTGTATTTATAAAAAAAGGTGGTAAAATAAAAAAGAAATGGATGGCACTGCTTTGTACCAATTAGAGATGAAACGGATAGTGGTTCTGCCGGATACCGGCTACCGAATATTCGGCCCTTTATGATTCTGCTAGATGTTTCATACATTCGCTCCAGCGAGTTGTTAATGAGTCAATGAAGATCCAAGCTGAATTATTAGATATAATTGCTATTGGAAGACGTCTATTAACTCATTCAAGTTTAGCAAAAGAAAAATTGCTTGCAATTCAAAAGGAGTTAAGTTTACCACTGCATCAGTTAGTGCAGGACATCAATACGAGGTGGTATATATATATTAGGTAAAGCAAAGCAAGAGGTGAAAAATGTGTTAGTTTGACCATTGGTGAAGTTTAATAAAAACGAGTGTGGTATTCATATTTATTTATTTATGAAATGTAAACAATTTTCGTCACGTGGCTATAAGACGTCTCCTTCCTTGCAAAAGGGCCATTGTCTGTCAGGTTTGAAATTCTCTATCTTGAAAATTTAGTGAAATCGTATGCCTTTAATAATTATTTATAAATAATTTTAATGATGTATGAAATTTGATAATATATTAAAAAGCTGAAATAATTATCAAGACTTTAATATTGGCAATGTTTGTAAAACTTTAGAATTTGTGTCAATACTTTTTCATAACCAGATGTAAAAATTTTGTATGTTTTTTATTGTAATGGAATCGATCGCGTTGTATTCATTATGTTAACATAGGGTTGTTTTATGTTTATAACGTCACCTGTGATAACGATGTAAATAATTGTGATATGTGTATGAAGACAGATAGGTTAGTTTCTTGTTCAAGTAAAACCATCAATGAATAACCCAAAGTGTAAATAATGCTCAATGTCGCTTAGTTTTGTTTATTTTAGTAAGTGCATCATAAATATAGTTAGTTGAAGTGTTATTAATCGTTATTTTGAAAGTTATATTTTTCTATATTAAAACTTTAAATGCATCAGTTTAATACATATGTTGAATAATAATTAATTTGTCGTTTTATTTTTTTAAATACAATCATTTAGTAGTCTTTAATAGTCCATTGATGGGAATAGGGCTCTCCATATAAAGGTTTTTGCCTATAATGCCCTGCTCGTTAGATTGGTTGGTAAAAGATTTGCGTTAAGCTTTCCTAATCTTTTGTCCTGCACCGTTTACCCTTACGACACTCGTGGGATGAATGGAAGTTCATCCCATGAACGGTGACTCTCCGTTCTAATTACATCTCATGGATGACGGACGGACACCTGTTTTCAATATATTTTTCAACGTAATGAGCGTGGTAGCTGCAACTCTTCTATTCTACGCGTGCTTTTCATTGACTTTTCCTTTGGCAGGCTTTAAAGAATAAAAACAGTTGATCAAGTTTAATTTCAAATAAACTCCCAATGGAAGGCCACGACATTCATCAAATAGTTGTGGAAAAGCTGCGCAAGAACTTCTAGCAAATTGACTGCCTCGGTCGGACCAAATGTTTTTATGATCTGCAAAAATATTTGTTGCTTAGTTGAGTGTTTTCTATGTTTAATATATAGTATTTACAAAAAAGGACATATATATATTCATATCTCTTGTCTAGTACCCTTATTACAAGCTCTACTTAATTTGGGACTAGATGGCGTTGTGTGTTAGATGTTGATGTTAAAACTCTTCAAAGAAAATTGTTTTATTTTGGGTACAGAACTTGCAAGAACAGTACAGACTTTGCGATGGAGTTTTTAGTTCGGTGGTACGTGAGCAGGTCATCGCTTATTAGCGAACTCATTGTCAGAGTTAGAAACTGGTACCTATTATTGAATGAACAGTGACTGCAGTATACCAATTGTATTCGAACTAGGCCTGTCTGAGAGATTAAGGAACCTTCAGAGCCTCATTATCACCGACCTTTTAAAATAACTATCAATTTTCTGAAAGCTGTCTGTGTCAATCGATTTGTATCCCAAAGTTAAGTAAGTAGGCGTTACGGCGAAAATTATACAACGAACGCCCAGACTCAGAAGCACAATTTGTAGATCACACAGTGTTGACCCATGTTAGGATTACAGCGCTGTAGGAGATTATGACCGTCTAAAATGCTTTACTTTCCGTGCATTGCTTTTTTTTTATGATGTTTGAAAGCAAACGAGCAGACGTATCACCTGATGGTAAGTGATTACCTCCGCGCATAGACACCTGCAACACCAGAGGCGTCACAAGTGCGTTGCCGACCTTTGGAGGATGGGGAAAGGGATGCGGGGAGGGGTTGGGGTATGGGCCTCCGGTATCCTCACTCACTCGGTGAAACACAGCGCAGGCGCTATTTCACAACCGGTTTTATGTGAGGCCGTGATATCACCCGGGTCGAGCCGGCCCATTCATGCCGAAGCGTGGCTCTCCCACGGTATGTTTTTTATTACAAGACATTTACGTTTACTGCTCGTACTACGTATAAAGTAAATTTTCATTTTCTTACTATAACCGTGGAGGAACAGGTATCATGTCCCTCCGACACAAAGGGTGGATTCTCCAACCAGGCGAGGTGATCATGCCTGGCGGGCCACGGCCGAACGATTGATGTTGGGTATTCATGCTAATCTGGGCTAGCATTTCTATATCGCGATTTAGGATTAGTAGTTCTTCCGTAATTATTTTTTTGTTGCCGCTGTATGTGAAAGTCTTCACCAAACCCTTTTTATTATTTTGTTCCTTTTTTTGCAGGGTAGAGTGACGGTGGAAAAAAAAATTGTATTTGTGAAGAAAAAGTTTTGATTACGTATGGTACCTACCTTTTAAAGATTATTGTATCTTAGGAATAAGGTTTAGTCTTGAAATAAACTTAAACAGTCATTGAAATGGAATAAGCAAAGGAAACGCAATATTTCAAGCTAATTATACCAATACACAGAAAACAAAAACAGATACGCTAATGATTAGTCCCCTTGTGCGTAATTCTTCGGTTACTTGATGTCACGACCCCACTGTCCTCTCTCATTTTACATTTGTAACGTTGTCAACGCAACAAAACCCCATTTACGAAATGTTAACAACCATGAGCTGTAATCCAAGCCAGTAGGTGTCCATGTTATTTGACATTTCATTACAAGAAGTGTTCTCTAGGGATATCACCCTGTTTACATTGTATAAACCTGCCATGTTGAGAAGGTATTCTGGACAAAATATCTAACAGCTATCTAAAGGACAATATTAATGGGCTTTTTGCGTCTAGTAGTTAATAATCCTAATTGGTGAACTGAAACATGACATTTGACTGTACGTAAAATAAATACCGAAATCTATTTCATTAAAACGAATATTACAAAACATCTCGAAAAATATAGATATTACGAATTTTTATTTCTATTACAAATTTTAATTAAATGAAAATGGAAATATATTGCTCAATTGAGTAGTCTGAAACAGTGACGTCACAAGTTTGTATTTTTAATCTATACTAATATATAAAGCTGAAGAGTTTGTTTGTTTGTTTGTTTGAACACGCTAATCTCAGGAACCGCTGGTCCGATTTGAAAAATTCTTTCAGTGGTAGATAGCCCATTTATCGAGGAAGGCTATAGGCTATATATCATCACGCTAAGACCAATAGGAGCGGAGCACCAAAGAAAAATGTTTCGAAAACGGGGGAAAATTACACGCTACGGACAATAGGACGCAAAAGAGGTTGCGTGGGTCGGCTAGTTTTCTTACAAAGGTACCGTTTTGACAGGTGATAAAAAGTAAGTAATTTGACTAAGGTTTCATCTACTCTACCTATTCTGATGAGCATGATCTTTTACTCTGTATCTAGATATGATTTATCTATAAGGAATATGTATGTTTTTTATATATTTTAGCTGCGCCAAAATGACTCTGCTCTGCCTGATGGAAAGCATGAGCAGATTTCAAGAGTGGTGGTCACTATCACCATCACTACCATGTATGTATATAGAAATATTAACACACTATGTTTATCAGCTGTGCTGTGTTGTGATTACACAGGCTTTGTCTAGTTTGAGATCAGACAGTCGTGTGTAAGATGAGCGAGGTTTTGACGGCGGGATTAATATTTACGGCAAACGAGTCAATCAATAGGCAAAGGAATACCGACTACCGTTGCTCGAAGCCAACCTGCAGGTCTATTCGTCTACTTTTTAATAATTTAGCAAAAAAAGGTTTCAACTTTTTCACCAACGTCAAAAAAGGGGGAGGTTGTAATTGCACTATATTTTTTAATGTTTGTTAGAAATCAGAACTTTTGACTTTTTAATTTGAAAGCTGGTCCTTCCCGCGTGGTCCTATTTCAATTTGGTCCAGTTCTTGAAGTCGGTTTTTTATGTTAAAATTGGCTAAAACCATAAATAGTCCAGGTTCAGTTCAGGTCAATTCAAAAATGTTATGCGTATTCGAAAATATAAAAAAATATTTCTGAACAGGTATTTGTTGGTATAGAATTAGGCCCACCCTACCTCATGTACCTACACAGAACCCCACGGCAGGGCGCGGCGTGACATTAGCCAAATGTCGCGGAAACTGGGGACGCAATTAATGGCCCTCGTGATATATCGGAAGCGCCCTCTGTCGCCCCAACGTAACACAAACTAGATAAAATATATACTTACTTGTTGTTTTGTCACAAAACTTTAGTACAAGAAACGAATTGTTCAAGAAAATATCTTAAAACGGGACATAAATAAAGTCTGTATTTTGGTTTGTATATAAAAATATGATAATTGTATGAGTAATTTTTAACTATAACTTTAAGGACGCGTTTGCAAAATTGATAGGTACAGAATCGAATTACTACGTTGACACAAGTTACACAAACAAGTGCAAATCGGATAGCGGCAGGTATAAATGTCAACTTGCCTAAATTGATATTTTGAAAGTTTTTTATATTTTCTCATTTCTATGTAATAGGTACTTACCTCCGGACTTGCTGGAGTGACCTGAAGGTGTACTTCGGTGACTGCTTATGGAACTCCTAGACGAGTTGACAGTCTCACCGAGTTTGGGCTTGTTTTGTTAGTTATGACTAGACCTTACCTCCGGACTACATGGAGTGACCTGAAGGTGTACTTCGGTGACTGCTAGTGGAACTCCTAGACGAGTTGACATAGTCTTACCGATTTTGAGCTTATTTTGTTAGTTATGATGAGACCTTACCTCCGGCTTAGATGGAGTGACCTGAAGGTGTACTTCGGTGACTGCTAATGGAACTCCTCGACGAGTAGAACTAGGTGTGCCGAGTTTGGGCTCATCTTGTTAGTTATGATGAGACCTTACCTCCGGACTATATGGAGTGACCTAAAGGTGTACTTCGGTGACTGCTAGTGGAACTCCTAGACGAGTTGACATAGTCTTACCGATTTTGAGCTTATTTTGTTAGTTATGATGAGACCTTACCTCCGGCTTAGATGGAGTGACCTGAAGGTGTACTTCGGTGACTGCTAGTGGAACTCCTAGACGAGTTGACATAGTCTTACCGATTTTGAGCTTATTTTGTTAGTTATGATGAGACCTTACCTCCGACTTAGGTGGAGTGACCTGAAGGTGTACTTCGGTGACTGCTTTTGGATCTCATAGACGAGTTGACATAGTCTTACCGAGTTTGGGATCGTTTTGTTAGTTCTGATGAGACATTACCTCCAGACTAGATGGAGTGACCTGAAGGTGTACTTCGGTAACTGCTAATGGAATTGAAGTACACCTTCAGGTCACTCCATCTAGTCTGGAGGTAAGGTCTCATCATAACTAACAAAACAAGCCCAAACTCGGCACACCTAGTTCTACTCGTCGAGGAGTTCCATTAGCAGTTACCGAAGTACACCTTCAGGTCACTCCATCTAGTCTGGAGGTAAGGTCTCATCATAACTAACAAAATGAACCCAAACTTGGTAAGACTATGTCAACTCGTCTAGGAGTTCCACTAGCAGTCACCGAAGTACACCTTCAGGTCACTCCATCTAAGCCGGAGGTAAGGTCTCATCATAACTAACAAAATAAGCTCAAAATCGGTAAGACTATGTCAACTCGTCTAGGAGTTCCACTAGCAGTCACCGAAGTACACCTTCAGGTCACTCCATCTAAGCCGGAGGTAAGGTCTCATCATAACTAACAAAATGAGCCCAGACTCGGTAACACTATGTCAACTCGTCTAGGAGTTCCACTAGCAGTCACCGAAGTACACCTTCAAGTCACTCAATGTAGTCCGGAGGTAAGGTCTCATCATAACTAACAAAATGAGCCCAAACTCGATTAGACTATGTCAACTCGTCTAGAAGTTAGAAAAGCAGTCACCGTAGTACACCTTCAGGTCACTCCACCTAAGTAGGAGGTAATGTCTCATCAATCGAGCCCGAACTCGCACAATACTACTTAGTTTTAGCAAACTAAAATATTGTTATAAAAATCTGTAAATAGAAGAAACCTCCTCCTTTTTTTGAAGTCGGTTAAAAATAATCTAACGTTGTCAAGTATCAACCTATTCTGGTTTATCGAATATATTGAATTCGAAGAGCGATCTTTTCAACAAGAGCTAATGCAAACAGGCGACACAGTGTCCACTCATGACGGCGGCTGAGCGCAGACTGAGATTACGAAATTTTTACGCGATAAATCAAAAGAGGTTCAAAAAAATAAAATAACCCTTATTGCAATCGACTACGATTCATCCGTAATAGCAAAATATGAGAAATTATAAGCTCCGGTTGTTATTTTTTCTGCGACTTTCTGTGACACTTTTATACTATTTTTTTCCTCGGATTTATAATTGACTATATATGCCTTCTTACATTATTTTTAGAAATTCTAAAATAGGTTGATTGTAGAACAAAAATGTACCAAAACTCAACCCGATATCGTAAATACTGTGGAAAATGGTTACGGAAGATCGTTTTTACAATATAAAAAAATACAATTTCCAAAAAAGTTGTCCCTCGGATTTGAAGATGAAGAACTAATCTATAAGTGTTAGTACTTTGTTATATTCAATTTGTTTAGTTTAGTTACAAATTGCACCGAAAAAAAGCATAATTTTGTACGAATCGTAAACGCGCCCTTAAATATATTATTTAATTCAACTATCTATAAAAACTAATTTCTTTTTAATCCATTTATTGTGTCATCAAGAAAAATATAAAAAACTATAACTCGACTACGTTAAAACCTTTTTAAAAAATTTGCCTATATCACACGGCCTATCATTACGAATCTATTGACACCTCATTCATTAAAATCGGTTCACTATTTTAGGCGTTACTGTGGAACATATAATTTGCAAAAACTATTAGAGCTCCCTGATTAGAAAGTTTGTAGTCTGCGGGGGCTCTTACTCTTCAGTTTAGCTTCGCCATAGTCAAGTAAAAATTAGTTCCGTATTTATAAACCGACTAGCTTTATTTACTATAATGTTTGATCATGACTATTTTTCTTGCCCGCGTATCTGTCGATTTTCGCGGTATTGGTGGCCGATGTTACCCTCAAGAATTCCATTGTAAATTAAATTCAAATAGGTTCAGCGGAAGCCCTGGCCGTAACAAACAGACAGAGTTATTTTCGAATTTATAATGTCACTATGGATTTTTTAAACAGTTTACGTCCCGACTGGTTTATTTTAAATTTAAATAAAAAAATCCACCTGTAAAGGTAAAACCTTAGAAATGAAGAATATATTTAATATACATATTTATACATTCTTCAGGATGAGGGTGTATAAAGTCAGCTATAGCCATAGGTCTTTTAATTTTTTTTTGTAAATCAGTTCATTGAGCCAGGATTATATTTGCTCCATACGCGTTAACTAAATCCACATAAATACACACTAAGTTAGTAAATTATATACACTTGTGAATGAATGTAAAGAAAACTTCGAAACATTTATAGCTTGGCAAAGTCCTCTTTACTAAAATGAAATGGGACCTTGCTTGCTCGTAGCCTCGTCAGCAAGACCTTTCTGTACCATGCAGGGTCCTTGAGCACAAAAAAATTTGGAACCCAGTGAAAGTTAAAAGGTAAATTTGATACAAGTACAGTTTTTTCACACATTCCGAAATAACCAATTTCTTTTGACTTAGTTATTCGTATAATTGGTAAATATTGCAATTCCGTGTTCACATAATAATGTATTATATTTTTCTCTTTGTGAGCAATGTTTTTACTTTTAAATATTTGATTGATTCTGATTAAAATTAGAATAAAAAAAAACAGATTTTTTTTGTATTATTTTTCCGATCGAATGATACTTTAGTGTTGTTATTTTGATACCGCCCTACATGGGGCTTTTGGGTATCACCGTCAGAATTTATGTCACAGTGTATTAATAGAGGATTAGCTTTTACCCGTGATTTAAAAATTTGTCTATGTGTTATTCTGATGGATAAGCTATGTTGATGTAAAGTTTCATCCAAACCCGTTCAGTACTTTTACGTGAAAAAGTAACAAACATCCAATATCCATCTTCACAAACTTTCGCATTTATAATATTAGCAGGATAGGGATAACCAATTTTGCTGCCGAAGTCAGGTGCTGTGCGCTACAGCGCATTACACCGATGCGAAACGAGACTTCCTTCATCCCTAAAAATGGTCAGCCATCGCGTCGGGTTTAACTCGGGCACTCCTAATGTAGCCTCTAAACGTATAAATATAAGATATATAATAGAATGTTATTTCATAAAAGAAAAACACATCTATAATGTAAATCTCAAAGAAATTGCCATTAAAAGTGTAAAAACCGGAAACAACGCAATCTGTGATTTAGTTTACGTGATCCTATGCGATAACAAAGTGTTTAATGGTTTTACTATTTCTCAATAACTGTTGTTGATTGGCTTTCCCCACAATGGGAAGAGCGCGGTGATATATGTATGCATTTATACGCCACGGACTTTGGGGTAAATATGATATATCGTGCAGTATCGTGATTGTGGTGCTTTGAACAGCGACGATTAGTCATGCTGTGGGGGACATTGGCCGGGTGGTGCAAACGATGAATCAGTTTGTAACTTTATTAAATGAAGTAGAAAATCGAGTGTCGGTTTCTTCCTGGTGTGCAGCTGTAGGTTCCGTCGTTTATGCGATATTTTGGGCTATATCATTATCATTTCACATCACTCTCTTTTTAATTTTTGTTGTTGTTTTACTCATCACAAGTCAAGTGTGACAGCAAAAATATTAACTACTTCGTTTCTAAGAAAGCGTTGTAAGTTGTAAATGCCTTACTTATATCCCTGAATATGCGTAATGAAAATATGGACTTCTCTGGTACTTTCTCGTAACATAGCAATTTATGGCAAGTACTATACGAAGTTTTTACGTCTCTATAAATAGTATTTCGCGTAGATACCGGCAGATGGCGTTGTTCATATTTTTTCACACTCGAAAAACAAGTTAAGTGTGTTGCCAACGACAGATCAATGCTAAATTCCATGATTTCATGCAATTTGGCATTGATGGCATGAAGATGCAATTTAACTAATACAGCCGTATTTCATAACAACTATGCTTTTTGGCGAAAATTCAAGAATATAATGCAGACAGAACAAGGTTCGGTAGCTATTTTGTTCCAATTTCGTTATGTAAGTTCATAATCGTTCAAGACCCATTTTCTTTGCTGACTCATTGGCACACGAAAACTTTCATGCATAGAAATGCTTTGACGCAAGTAAAGGTAGACTTACGTATCGATTACTGCGTAGTTGTAAGTGGTTTCTAGGGTTGCCAACTTTTATTTTAAGGACCTTGAAGGACCAATGATGACGAAGCCTTAGGAAGTGTATTTAAGTTCTTGTATTTCACATACGATTTGATGAAAGTGCTATCATTCCCATCGTGCTTAAGTCAACATCAACAGTACCCTTCACATGTTTTTTAGAACTATGTCAAAAGTTCCTATGTAATTAATTGCAATTGGGAATTGATGCTACGGTGCACATTGGTAGGATATGATGTCCAGTAGTATTATATTTGTTTTTTAGCATTTGTTGTGTATTTCGACAAATGAAATTTGTCAAAGAAGTTGAAATTAAATGTACATTCAGTTAAAAAAGTCTCGGGAATGGATGATTTGTTTATGGTCCCAAATTATTTTTTTTGTTTTTTCTTGTTATTGTTAGATTGGCACAACTGTTCATGTTAAATACAGCGCTGTTTTTAGTTATATCAGATCTAGTGTGTATTGCGAATTTCATAATGGACAAAAACATAGAACAAAGATTAAATTTTGCATCGCCAATGGAACTTCGTGTTCGGAGTTACAGAAAATGTTACAGAAGGCTAACGGTGAATCGACTTTATTAAAAATACGTGTTTATGAGTGGTACAGAGTGTTCGAAAGCGGGCGAGATGTGATGAAAGGTTTGCCTCGCTCTGGAAGGCTATCAACGTCTGCAACTGAAGATGAGCAAAAGTGAAGGAAATAGTGACTGAAAATCCTCCTTCAACTTTGAGAGAGATAGCCGCTGAACTTTCTGTATCTCACGATCCGAACCATTTCAAATATGAGTATGAAACATGTTGCCGTTCGGCTTGTCCCAAAAGAGCTGAATTTTCTCCAAGAACGACTCAATTTCGACCCAACATTCACGAAACGCATTGTTACTGGTGACGATACGTGGGTTAAAAAAATAAATAAACTAAACGTTACATACAATAAAATTCATATTTATTTCGGTGAATATATGCCAAGTTCTTAAAAAATATATATCAGGATCAGGAAATAGACAAGAGTCTCATCATTTTACAGCTTTTGCAACAAGTTTTCTACGTTGAAACATTTGCCTATTTTAACTACTACTTGAATAATTCTCTATGTTTGTAAGGCGTAAGGGATTCTTTGAATACATACTTAAGTAAAGCCTACCCAAATACTTCAACGAGTGGAATACCATTCTAATTTACGCAATTTTATGTATAAAACAAGTCACGTATATAATTCAGATGTCTGTCCTAAGATATACATCCTTGTAACGTAGCCTAAATAAACTAGCGAAGAGAGATAATGTAAGGCAAGACGGTCGGTTATATTAATCATTAGTCCGTCTCTTAGGGAAGAGACGGGAAAAATAAAAGCAACAGCTTGGCTCGTTAGACGGAGCCTTAAACCTCGGACTCACTGACCGACCTCATTATTGTACAGGATAACCATAGATGGCTGGTGTAAAGGATAATGATGGAAAATATATGAGAGATCTTTTCTCTTTGAAGGCGTTGTATCTTGTTGTTGCATTTTTGGAGATTAATGAACTTTATTTTTTTCTAAATTTTTTACTTTAGTTAGTTTTTGTACGTGACAGAGTCATGTTATGGAATAAATGGGCTGGATGAACCGAATTGCTACCACAGCTTCTTAAAGGGTATACAACGCGTTAGGGTATACTTAACAGGTTTGACTGTAAAGTTGAACTTAACAGGTAAACTGGAGCGTGTATGTTGCACAACTGTGCAAGTTTGTCTTCTACTCAGCTCAAACTTAGTATAAACAATAACACAATATACTGTCAGGTATACTCAACCGTTTATAGTTATCTTAAAATGGGCGCTAAGCAATTCTTTCTCTATTTTTCATCCAGTGAGTCCAATCCGAAGGATCCGAAGTCCAAACTATCCTTCTCTCATGAAAATTCATCTAATAGCGAATAATGCTATTTAAAAGTCCTAAATTCTACATAGTCTGTACTCTTGGCTCCATGCATTTTTATTATTTGTGTACGCTAATGATCCAAATATATTTTTTTACTAAATTTTAATGTAACTTTTGTAGCTTGCACATTATTCCTGGTCGAAGTAACAGTGAAAGCAATTGCTATATCCCAAATATACTTCGAAACTCGTCTAATATCCCATAAACGCCAAATTTATTTGAACTATATTATTTATTACGTCTAAAGCCAAGAATTCCAACACACATACACAGAGCATTCTTGGCACTTCTTAAAGCACCAGAAGCGTAAAAGGGGCTACTTAACTTTTATTCCATTTGATACAACAGCGACACACAATTCCTTTTAGATATACCATTAGTTAGTAGCTTCGAACTGGCCCTCGACAAATCCAAGCACATTTATCTCCCTTTGCGTCCCCAGCTTTACAGTAAGGCCCGCATGAATACCGGAGCGTCTAGCTGCATGCGACACCCGTGACGTCAGCCGTCCGCCATATGCAAATTTCTAGAATATTCCTAGGAACGAAGAATCGACCAATGCTATGTGGAGATGCCATAATGGTTCGCCTTGGTTCTCTTCAAAATTCCATTTGGTTCCTACTATCTTTTATTTGAGATGCTAGACGGGCATGTATCTGCACTTTTGAATGGTTTGTTTGATTTATTGGTCGCGTTTATAACGGTGGAGGTGAGATTTCAGAGTTCTGAATGCTTTATGATATGGTTTTAGATGATAGTTTGGTTTCTTAGTGTATTAAGTAATGTAACAATAGCAGTTTCATGTTTCTGCACAAAATTTAATGTAATATATGACTGCTGAATACACTAGACGATTTTAAGTCAAATAAGCAACTTTTTTCAAATCAACTAAAAATTTTTAATCGACTTCAAAAAATAAGGTTCTCAATTCGTTTTTTTGTTTGTTACCTCAGAACTTTCGACTAGGTGAACCGATTTTTACGACTCTTTTTTATTTGAAAACTGGTGCTTCCTGTGTGGTCCCATTTCAATTTGGTTCCTCTTGAAGTCAGTTTTTTGAAGTGAAAACTTAATTAGCCAGGTTGAGCACTTTTTTGTAGTAGAAAATCTTAAGAGTTTGCGTCACCGCGTCACCGACATGCTGCTCTTTGGCATCGTTGAGCACTTTATGTTAGAGAAAAATCTTATGGGTTTGCGTCACCGACATGCTGATTTTTGATGTTGATAATTTTAATTTAAACATTATGACATTTCTTTTTTTACAGATAGTTTCATTATGACATTTCATGTTTTACATTCTAAGTTATAAGTTTTCACTTCTATCAGCAGTCCTTAGACTGCAAATTTTTTCTGTTATGTTTTTTTATGTTTAAGCCTGCCAAAGTGCCTCTGCTCCGCCTGATGGAAAACTAGATCGGAATCCACCACAACCATACTTCACACATATTTGTCGTACTCTTTTAGAATGCAGATAACGCAACATCGTGACTCACACTATGGCGGCCTATTGAGATGCTTCTGCACACCGTGGAAGAGCCACGCTTCAGCATGAATGGGCCGGTTCGACCGGAGTGATACCACAGCCTCACAGAAAACCGGAGTGAAACAGTGCTTGCGCTGTGTTTCACCGACCCAATTCCGGTAGTACCGCCTCGGCCGAGCCGACCCGTTCGTGCTGAAATCAGCGTGGCTCTACTACCTTTTAAAACTGTTTTAACTTTGACTAAGGTCAGTCTATATTATATTTAGAACAATTATGAAAAGGTTACTGGGAAACCTTTTAAAATACTTTGAACTTTATTCATCTTCGAAACCTTTTTTTTTATTCATAATTCATTGAATGAACTTATTATAATTTATTAGGAATTTTTTATAATTTATCAGAAAAGAATGGAATACTCATAAAAAGAATTCGCGTCACACATAATAATCATGACAAAAATATCATATCTATACTAATATATAAAGCTGAAGAGTTTGTTTGTTTGAACGCGCTAATCTCAGGAACTACTGGTACGATTTGAAAAATTATTTCAGTGTTAGATAGCCCATTTATCGAGGAAGGCTATGGCGTGATGATATATACTATATCATCACGCTAAGACCGAAGAATGTTACAGCAATAGCAATAGGAGACGCGTGGGTCGGCTAGTATTTTATCTAATATATAAAATTCTCGTGTCACAGTTTTAGTTGCCAAACTCCTCCGAAACGGCTTGACCGATTCTCATGAAATTTTGTGACCATATTGAGTAGGTCTGAGAATCGAACAACATCTATTTTTCATCCCCCTAAATCTAATATATAAAATTCTCGTGTCACAGTTTTAGTTGCCAAACTCCTCCGAAACGGCTTGACCGATTCTCATGAAATTTTGTGAGCATATTGAGTAGGTCTGAGAATCGAACAACATCTATTTTTCATCCCCCTAAATGGCAAGGATCACCCATCCTTAAAAAAAAATTTATGGCAAAACGACGTTTGCCGGGGCAGCTAGTATATGTATAGATCAAGCGAGACATAGTCATATCGTGCAGATTAAGGAAAAAGTGGCGGTTGCGACGTATAAGGAGGTCAAGGAAACGGCTCTGGGTAGCGAGAGCTGAATAAAGCTGCATCGACAAGAGCATTGCTACTAAGTAAACGATGATAAGGTGTAAATCAGTGAGTAAGACACGGTTCCACTTTCAGGTCATTACAAATACATGGAATGGGACATTGTCATATTGAAATTATCGTTGGCATTTATGAAATTTTTCACACCTAAATTTTTTACAGGAAAAGGTAAGAATTTGAAATAACGGCCTTAGCTTATTCCATATAATGTGCTTACCGGTGATTGCAATTAATATTATCATTAGTATTGATTAGCCTATGATTTCATTTTTTTTAAAATGCTTGCAATGCACTACGAGCCAAAGAAACCTTTGCGTTTTTGAAAGTAGAGTAACCTAGGTTAAATTTCAATGAAGTATTATTATGTAACTAGCCGACCCACGCAACCTCGTTTGCGTCTCCTATTGCCCGTAACGTGATAATTTTCCCCCGTTTTTGAAACATTTTTCATTGGTGCTCCGCTTCTATTGGTCTTAGCGTGATGATATATAGCCTATAGCCTTCCTCGATAAATGGGCTATAACATTGAAAGAATTTTTCAAATCGGACCAGCGGTTCCTGAGATCAGCGTGTTCAAACAAACAGACAAACAAACTCTTCAGATTTATATATTAGTATAGAAGTATAGATTAATAGAAACGGAAACTAATATCCAACCATTTTTTTTTTATTTTTTTTTAACGTGTGGAAACCCCCTCGGGCCGTCACCCCACCGGGGTTTGCGGCGGGGCGGTGTGTCGGAATCGAACCGACTAAAACCACACGGTGTGCCACTCTGCGCCTGAGACGGGAGGGATCCGGGAACTGCTGTTATTAACACATCCGGACCCCTCCCAGCGCCTGCCCGCACTGAAGCGGGCACCGTCTGCTGGTTAACTCTCTAATTAGGCGACGTACGGCACACGCGTAACGTCGCCCCCTCGCGGGCGGCCACTAAAGCGGATGGTGGGGAAAACCCATCCCGACCATCCGCGGCCACACTCAGGGCGGCATGAGGCGCTGATAGGCGCGCCTCCGCCGCCCGGTTCGCCGGCGACGGATCGGGTCCGAGTGGATATCATCCTCCCGGGCCTTTTCCGCCGCCTCCTTCTGCGAAATCACGTCTTCGCTGAAGGCTGCGACCGCGGTAAAACTGCTGTCGCTACCGGCCATGGAACATATGACGGCCGGTAGCGACAGATCTCCTCCGATGACTGCAGTGAGGGCCCGACGCTGCGACGCCCATGCGGGGCAAACCGCCAGCGTGTGCTGGGCCGAGTCCTCACTGCAGTCGCAGTGGTGGCAGGCGGGACTCAATTCCCTCCTGGCGACCGAGTGCAGGTACTTCCCGAAGCAACCGTGCCCGGAAAGCACCTGCGTCAGTCGGAAGGAAAGGGTCCCGTGCTGCCGCCCTGCCCACTCGAGGATGACCGGCTGGAGAGCCTCCACGGCGGCAAAGCCAGCGCGTGGAGTCTCCAGCCGGAACGACCAGCGAGCCATCGTGGCTCGACGGGCGGCTTCACGCCACTCGCATACCTCTTCGGGCGGAGGGCGAATGCCTCTCTCCGCCCGGAATTCAGCCACCCGTCGATAAACTTCGGCGAGCACTTCCGCCTCCAAATCCCACGGAGGTGTTCCGGCCAAGGCGCACGCCGCCTCGGTAGACACCGTGCGGTATCCGCGGATGGCTCTGACCGCCAATACCCTCTGAGGCCGCCAGAGGCGGGCCTTATTGAGGGCAGTGAGAGCCGCCACCCACACCGGTGCCCCATACAGCGCCATCGACCGGACCACCCCCGTGTAGAGGTGTCGCGTTGCGACGCTGGCTCCGCCCAAATTGGGCAAAAGTCGCCCAAGGGCAGAGGCAGCGTCGACCAGCTTCGGACCAAGCTGTCGGAAGTGCTCGTCGAAGAGCCACCTACCGTCGAGGATCAGGCCCAGATACCTCATCTGGGCCCGAACCGGTACGAGGATCGAGTTGACCACTATGGAGGCGCCGGGGGGCGGCCCACGACGGGGCCCATGGAATAACAGGGCCTGCGTCTTGTCCAGGGCCACCCGTAAGCCCAGCGCCTCGATGCGCCCGACCACCAGAGAGACACCACTGGTGGCCAGGCGCGCCGCCTCCTGGAAGTTCGCCCCCCGGGCCGTGACCAATGTGTCATCGGCGTAACAAATTACGCCCAGCCCGGGACTAATATCCAACCAAGCGTGACCTTTGCAAAAATGTAATGTAATAAAGGTAATAATGGGCAAATAATAACTTATTTTTAAAACATGGCCATCTGGATTTGTAATGACATCACTTTGATATGAGGATTTTGCCTTATATAAGCCTTAGGTACGCTGATGAGCTAAGCCACAGATAATTCAATAATTCAGTTTCAAAATGTGTCTGAAATCGGACTAATAGATCCTATTATTTAATTTGTATGACGTAAGGCAGATTAAAAGGTTATTGGCTTATATGTTTAACTTGAATAATTTTTGCATGTATAACGTTTTGCAAAGTTGATCTGTTTGTGGCTTAAAGACATTTTAAAACTAAATACCAGTAGCTATTAGGTATATATACTTGTTAATACACATTATTAATTTATGCAACGGAGCTTTTTCATGACGTTTAGTTTTAAAATTTTAATCAAGCCTTCAGTTCTTACAACCCGCAGATTTATATCAGCAGAAAGTGTTATTCAAGGTGTTTGTATGTATCATAGCACAGTGTATTAAGTCCACAAACTTTACGTAACATGGTAAAATCGGTTAAGCCGGATTTTGTGTGATCAATATTGGGCCAATCAGTGCCGTCTTTACCATAAGGGCACTCGGGGCACGGGCCCAGGGCCTCCATTCTCAAGGGGGCCCCGAGGAGCCGACATTTTTTTCTCTGACATATTATTATGTTCTCGTTATAAATTTTCGAACATATTACACTTTTTTCATAAAAAACAGGTAGGTACATTAAAATAAAAAATAATAAACATAATTACTAGGCTTTCAATTTTTATATTTTTTTCGTTTGAAAAATGAAAGCGTACAAAGTTGTGACTCTTTCACCTTTGTTACGATCGTTAAATCCTAAATTCTATATTTTCTCTGCCTTTGCCTGAATTTAGTCATCTTATTTCAGTTAGATCAGTTCAGTTTTTTTATTAATTTAGTCAAATGTAATCTGCAGTTAGCAAACTAGCGTCTTCAGAAGCTAGGATGGTTATATTATTATTAGTTAATTAGAAACGCATTTAGGAAGGTGTAATCGCATTTAGTTACTAACTTCAATCGCCACGCAACTGTCCGTGCGTGAGGACGTATTCTTTTGTTTGGTACTCACTCACTCATCTTTTTATTAATTTGCCAGACATTTATAAATAGTCCGTGTTTCAGGGATATTTTTGTCAGCAAGGGTTAGAAAATTAAAAAACTGAATTATGATAAATTTTGATACGAGTTTTCAATTGATGCAAGAAATCTTAATGTTACTACCAATCTTTCTTTTGCACTTATAGTGTCTCGTAGCGTAGTTCTTGCTTTTGAATAAACGGTATCATAAGATTTAATAACATGTCAAATGATCTCGAATCTATTCGTAGATTATTTCTGACTACAGTAGCACACGTCGCCATAATCGATTAAATGGATGACTAGAGATTGCACAAGCGTTGATTTAGTTTTTACCAGGAGTTTTTTAAAAGGAATAATGTCCTCAGAATGTTGGTAACCCTCTGACATACGTATATAACGTGATCACCAGGTAAAACTGCAGTCGAGATGTAAGCCTAGGTCTTTTACAACAAATAGGGATAGTGGTACAATTTAAGATTCTCTTCGGTAACATCTCGAGATCGACACTGTTCATCGAATGGCAGCTGCCAATTATTTTAGCTTGGCATCTTGTCGGATTAACCGATAATCCAAACTTCTCTGACCAGTTTTCGATAGAAGATCTGTGTTTATCTTGTCGATTGCTGTTGCTATATTTTCAACGTTGGCATGACCGTACAGTTGCCGGTCGTCGGGTGCTCTATTGCATTAACCGGTGGGGGACTTACCAACCAACGCTGCAATAACATGTACTATACATGTTATTGCAGCGTTGGTTGGTAGGTCGGCGGTTGGTTATCTCGGTCATCTCTTAAGAACTTTATGACCCCACCGGCTTTCATTTTTGCGAGCAATGTGCCTCGCCCACTAACACTTAATTTAGTTATTTTCTGACACAATTTATAATAATAATAAAAATAACAATAGATTAGTGATATAGCATAATTCTATATACATAAAGCACATAATCGCAACGTGGAATATTTAATGATTTAAAGATTTTTCAACTACTACAATTAAGCGAATCCTAAAGCGCTTATTGCATTTGGCTGAATTTAGACTTCGAAATTCAGAAGCAACGTAAAGCAAGTTAGGAGCTTCTGATCTGTCGGTCCTTATTTAGTTATTAAATCAGTTACATCTGCAAATATTTGTTTCGGAGCTTTGGTGTTTTCTATTTATAATTTATGTGTATTGACAAAAAAGTTTAGTTAGGACAACTGATCTAAATACATAATAATGTATTTAGATCAGTTGTCCAGTACACATAGTACAAGCTATGCTTAGTTTGCACTAGATGTCGCTATGTCCGAAAAATAATTGTTAATGCATCATCTATTCTTTTGTATTGTTGACTAATGTTTTATTTGCCTCGACTGCCTCGTTGGTCTCGCGGTTGGCGTCTGCGACTACTGATCATGAGGTCTCGGGTTCGACTCCCAGGTTGGACCAAATGTTTGTGTGATCTACAAATGTTTGTTTCTGCGAAGAGGCAAATTCGCAGAAGGAGGCGGCGGAGAAGGCCCGGGAGAACAACCTCCACTTGGAACTTATCCGCCGCTGGCGATCCGGGCGGCGGATTAGTTTTGAGTGGGCCCGATAAGCGCGCCTATCAGCGTCTCATGCCGCTCTGAGTGTGGTCGCGGATGGTCGGGACGGTTTTTCCCCTCCATTCGCTTTACACAGCGCTTTAGTGGCCAACTGCGAGGAGGTGATGACAGACGCGTGTGCCGTACGTCGCCTAAATTAAGAGTTAACATCAGACGGTGCCCGCTTCATTGCGGGCAATCGCTGGCAGGGGTCCGGATGTGTTAATAAAAGCAGTTCCCGGATCACTCCCGTCTCAGGCGTACAGTGGCACGCCGTGTGGTTTTAGTCGGTCTGATTCCGACGCACCGCTCCGTCGCAAACCGCGGTGGAGTGACGGCCTATGGGTGTTTCCACACGTAAATTTTACTACTTGTATACTGCTGCTGCTGTAAAAAAGCCCACAGGTGCGAAATCAAAAAAATCAGCAACTGTAAAACGGAATGGAAACTAATTGCAGTTGACATCGCGAGCGGAACGAGAAAACCCGATACTTCTGGCGCTCAAACGGTTTTGATAAAGGTGCACTAGTTTGGCTGAGAGCCCGACACATATGCATAGAAAAGCCCCAAAACTCACAGGGTCCGTACAAGGTGATTAACCGGATTAATGACGTGACCCGCAGGATTCAGCGACAGCCGAGTTCAAAGTAGTGCATATCCACCACCTGGCTAAATATGGCGTGGTAACAACAGCGATGCGATCTTACGAAAAATGAATATTCCATAAAAAGACTTGTCAATCGGTTTAGCCGAGAAAGTTCTAGTTGGATTGATGAGGCACAGAATATATACATCGTGAGGCACACATAGCGTCGAATATGGACTGATTGTTGTTGGTTGGCTTGTTTACATTGGAAGACAAGTATATTGTATGAGAAGGCAGTTTAGTTTGAGCTACAGAGAGACAAATATCTGAGTGATATAAGTAATTAACAGAGCGATCTCGGCAGTCATTAAGGCCTATTAGTGTGAGTTATTCTGTGGTTTTAAGAGTGTTTATATAATAAAGTCTCTTTTACATGTCAGAAGGCTTAAATCTCAAATTCGTCGAACCTGAACACGTAATAATAAATAGACGTTTTTTTTTTTACATAGAACCTGAAAGAAACCACTACTGTTATTGTGATCAGAAAATTAACAGCATACACGATTACTCATAATAAAAATTATCACAGTAGAAAAAAAGGTTGGCATAATACACTTTCTTTAATTTCCAAAAGGGCCCCAAATTCTTATGTGCCCAGGGGCCCCAGCTTAGGTAAAGACGGCCCTGGGGCCAATCAGATGCGGATGTGGTTGTTGCTTGCCAAAATATCTACGTCACAACTTGAAAACACGAGCAAGTAGATAAAATAAAGACTACGTAATTTGGAGGTTATTGTGACAAATATGTTACTATACGGCTTTTAAAACTGTATACGAATAATATTATGTCGACAGGATGCTGTCAGTTATTCTTCAAAAGGTTGTGTGTCCCCTTACACAAACAAACATAGAAATATGTGGAATAGTACCTTATAGTTATTTTATCCTAGTTTTATGTGTTACTAACTTTTAAAGGCGATTCCACCTGCATGTGTGCCGGTTATTGCGGTTAAAAAAACAATGTTCTTTCTCATTAATCGAAGTATCTCCACGTCAGGAGGCCCACACACCAATTCCTTCCCCTCCCCTTCCCCAACCCCCAAAGGCCGGCAACGAACTTGTGACGCCTCTGGTGTTGCGGATGTCTATGGGCGGCGGTTATCGCTTACCATCAATTGATTCGTATGCTCGTTTGCCCCATATTCCATTAAAAAAATGACCAATTTCATTGAAATCGGTGCAATGGGTTAACAGACATACAGTGTTACTTTCGAATCTATAAAATTATAGTTTGGAGAATGGATAGTGTTTTCAGTAAGTTATTATGAAACTTAGATAATGAGTTACATCTCCAGTGCTGTGCGCATATAAACAATTTGTATTTCCTTTTGTCTTCTTTTCCGTTTGAAATCAAATTCAACCTATGACTTCAACATTTGACGCTTGCAGTAGCCAAAAATATCATGTTATTATACTTATTATGCAACGTTCACGAATTAACCAAAAACATGTGCCTGCCTGCATCAGCTACTTAAATATCATCTGGAGATCGAATTTCAACCATAAGTCTTAAAGTATTTAGGAATGTATTTAGATTAAACGAATGAAAGCATGTGTAGTGTAAATGCAATCAAACTCAATAGCCAAACAGAGCCAGACTCGGGAGCACTCAATCATCCTGAGAGTAGCCGCAGGTACTAGTACAGTCTCGTACAGTTAGCTCGTGCGTACAACCGAGTGAAGAACGCATTCGGATTAATAAAGTTTCTATCATAAAGCCGGGTGTCTATACATGCCTGTTAGTAAAATTAAGGGTGATACTTTGTCATGGTTTAATTTCATATGCATTTCTGTTTCATGTGAGTCACGATTGTCACACTACATATGGAAAATCGATGCTTAGAAAGCTCTTTATTTGTTTTAATACTGACCGTTTGTTATAGTTAAGTACGACATAAATATTTTATTTATATATATAATACTAGCAGTTTTATCTACAAAATTTCTTAGACTAATGACTTACGATTAAAGTAGTGTATAGCCTGCAATATAATATACTACTAGCTGAACGCCGCAGTTACCCGCGGTTATTGTTGTATCGCGAGTAACGTCGCGGGAAAAAGTTGTCTAAAAAAAAGTAGCCTAAGTTACGCCCTGGATCATCAGCTACCTGCCAGTGAAAGTCCCGTCAAAATCGGTACGGCCGTTCCAGAGAATACCCGGAACTAACACAGTCAGACAGACAGACAAAAAAATTTACCGTGTATACATACATATGCATTTAGTAAAAAGCGCTTATTTTAATATTACAAACAGACTCTCCAATTTTATTTATTTGTATAGATAGTATAGGTATATATTTTTGTTTTCATAACCGTTTATTTTTTACACATGATATATTTTGTTTCTCTTCTTCAATTTTCATTCATCACTCGATCTGATGACATTTTTGATTGATTAAGTTCAAAAACAGATTTCAGTGAAGTGTAAACCAATTTTATTGAAATACCAGCGATGAGTACTGTTTCAGTTCTGGCTATAACTGTATAATAGGGTAATTTAGTACGAAAATATACACAAAAGATAGGTATTGTATATACGCATATGTTTAAGGTTGTGTAATGTGTATGCTTATTTGTGGGATTCAAGCTTCCATAATTACTTACTCCATTACTTAAAATATCGTTACAAAAGTCATATCATCAAATCATAAGAAAAAAAATCTAAGAAGTAAGTAGTATAAAATAATTAACTCTCCGGAAAGTAAATGAAACGTAGATTTAGGATTTATGTTCACGATGATGATAAAAATAGAGTGTACAAATTTTATACAACTCTTCACTTAATTCGGGAAACTGTAATACCAGGTATCTGGGGGCACGGTAGTGCCCCCGCCAAGACGAGCCAAGCGAAGCGCAAGGGCACTATCTACCTTTTCTCGAAGTGTTTTGTCATTTTTTTAATCCTCATAAGTTTTTTACTGAGATGTATAGTTTGTGAAGTAAGGGTTTGTAGAGTTTGGGCGTGTAGATTCAGAAGCTTGGCTCTACATGAGATCTGATATCTTTTTCACAGAGTAAACCATATGCGTTCGTCTTGGCAATATTTTACATGAAAATGTTTTTGGTGGGATTTAAAGTATCTCTATAAGAAAATCAACAAAAACTTGACGAAACGATTCACACAGAATAATTTTAACACCAATTGTAGTTACGCATTTTTTTATGATATAGGTGGCAAACGAGCATACGGAGCTGCTAGTATAAAGCTTTACTTACGCTCAAAGGCAAAGTTGTAACTTCTTAACTCCAATTTTAAGGTGAATCAAGTGCTTTATGCCAAGTTAATTTATTTATCTTTATTGCGTAAACATAACAGATAAAAAAAGAGTTACAATAAGAAATGTGACAATATTGGTATTGATATAGCTAAGGGTGATAAATTACAGACAAACTTTTATGATCATCCTCATCAGCCTATCGCAGTCCTCTGCTGGACATAGGCCTCTCCAATTGCGCGCCACTTAGTTCGATCCTTGGCTTCTCGCATCCAGCTCCTGCCAGCCTTCTTGGGCAAATCATCACTCCACCTCGCCTGAGGATACTACGTTTGCCGAGACGCGGTCTCCACTCAAGAACCCGTTTACCCCAACGGTAATCAGTTCTACGGCTAATATGGCCAGACTACTGTCACTTCGACTTGCTAATCCTTTGGGCTATGTCGACGACCTTGTTCGTTGTCGTTGCCGGATCACCGCATTCCTGATGCGATCCCTCAGAGAAACGCTGAGCATAGCTCTCTTCATAGCACGCTGAGCTACTTTGAACTTATGGACCAACCATGCCATAAGTGTCAACGCTTCGGCTCCGTATGTTATGACGGATTCAAGACTTTCATCTTAGGCACTGTGGGATCGACGATGAAAAGACCCGACGAAGTTTCCCAAACGCTGCACAACCCAGCTGAATTCTTCTGTTCACCTCGTCCTCTAAGTTGTTTCTACCTAACTGCAAAGTCTGCCCGAGATATACATATTTTTGAAAAACTTCGAAAACGGCACCGTGTACCGCAGTATACGGCACATGTAATACCGGAACCGGTCGCAACTGGTTCCGGTATTACATGTTCCTTGGAACATGACCTTGGTTTTGTCCAAGTTCAGCCGTAGGCCGATGCGCACAGAAGGGTCAGCCAGGTCGTCGGATGTCCTGCAGCGTCTCTGCCATGATGACGATGTTGTCCACAAATCGCAAGTGAGAGATGTATTCGCCATTGATATTTATGCCACGTCCTTTCCAGTGTGACAACTTTTAATATTGAAAGTAAAATTTAATTAATGAATAATTTCACTCTTATTTATTTGCTGTTGATGCAAATAATTTCTGTATTTTAATAAGTCTAAATTCTCAGAGCTGACCTAGAATAAAGACAATTAGTACCCTTTTTTACATAGCCTAATTGAAAAAAGCTGTACAGGGTCCGGATTCGTTAAAATTAGAACTAACTTTTTAAATACGGGTTTTATGTAGGTAGTCTGTATTTTGTGGAATGTAAATAATTTTTGAACTCAATCTACCATTTTGTTACCTCTGAGCGTTTTATTTTATAAATGGGCTTGCTAAAGTGTCTCTACTCTGCCTGATGGCAAGCATGAGCAGAATCGAAGAGTAGTGGTCACTAAACTCCTTACGAATGCAGACAGTGCACCATTTGGCCACCGGTCTCGCACTCACCAACTAAACACGAATGCTGTCATGTTAGTTTGGTCTTCTATGAGAGGATAGTCGTCCTGGTCGAGCCAGCCCGTTCATGCTGAAGTCAGCGTGGCTCTATTGCCTATGACTACGACGAAGCTAAAAGGAAGGGTAACTGTTTCGGTAATCTATTTATGTTTGTATGTTCCATTAACGCCTAAACTACAGGATCGATTTTCAAGAATGAGGCGGCATAGGCTAAATAAATTATTTTAATTTTTTTTACATGGTCGGTAATAATTTTATGAACTTGTTTTTGTTCCGAAATTAGGTTCGGGTCTGTTCAGTATTTAGGCCAGCCTTTCTTTCTTTTTTATATGTTTTGAGCTTCGTTTTTTTAACATTAGACCTTAGTAATCAAGTACACAACCTAAGTATTACGCGATATCGAAATTATGTAGAATGACTGTTGTCCGCACAGAGTAAATACAAAGGTTGTCCGAATTTTTTGTATTCCGACTACCTGAGTTGATTGTGTAAGTTGTTCGTGCGGTTATCGTGACCGCGGAGGTCTCTCGATATGATAGAAAAGGTCACCCATCATAACTGACCTGGGATTTATTAATTTTGTAATGTGTTGACCCTCGATCTGTTTCTAAATTAAGGAAAATTGACTGTACATAGGACTGTTGACTCTCTATAAGAATATTCAATAACATATGTGAAGATAAGTTCGTAAGTATCAACTGTGACAGATATTTGCATTGCCATTGAAGCTGTCGAGCGTTCTATTTTATAGCGCCTGTATTAAACCGGTCAATAACGACAGACTAATCCAGACATTCAACATATCTATTTATAACATCCATAAAGTAATTTTATTGGAGTTTAGGAACGCAGAATATAATGCGATATACTAACTTATAACCCATGTTTTGCATTCAAGGTTATTGTTTAATTGTAATTTTGAAACTAAAAAAACTAGCGAAAATGGACTGAATGTCTAGGATCTGAGTTAAATCAAGTAAATTATATGCTATGAAAATTAGGTTTTAGTATTTCATCATCATCATATCAGCCGTAAGAAGTCCACTGCTGCTCTTCAGTATGTATTTCTGAACTATTTCTTTCTTATAAAAAAAATATTTTATTTATCTTCTGTAAATTTCCACTGGTCACTAGGGTTCACAGAAACGTGGTATATTGGAATTAGACAACCAAAACTTGCACTCTGCTTCGTCAAATTCAGAGCAAAGAATATCTAATTTAATTTATTTATATAAATTATCTACAAACATTTTGCAGGTGTTCGATTTAAGCCATAGGCGTTTTTAGCCAGTTAAACATTTAGATCTTGCAAACCTGTGTATGGCAGATATTTAATGTTGGAGACTAAATTAAAGTATATTTTGGACCAACCAAACAAACTCTTCAAGTTTATAATATTAAGTATAGATATGTATTAGTAAAGATATATGATATAATCTAATGACATCAATACGATATCGATAGAATGGTAAAATTCTAGATTTATCGTAAATCCACCCACACAATATCGTAATTATTTATAATTAATTTATCTACTTATTCTTCACCTGGAATATTACATCAACTGGAATGATGTGGCCTCAAAAACATTGTTAACAATTTTTTTTGTTGCTTACTGAGTGAGTATGATTCCCATAAGAACACCGCCTCCTGTATATCCTAGGCAGGAAGAAGAGGCTGGGGTTTAAATTAAAACTTGTGCTGCAAGTGTTCATGGTATGCAGTACCTGGTCCTGTACATGCCATCAGGTACACGTTTACTTCTTTATGCCCCTAAACAGATATGACCGAAAAATTGAAAGGGCCGATTTAGGTCCTGCCTTAATCTGCACCCAACCAAATTGACATCTTACAAAGGTAAACCTTATTATGAATGACGTCATTACAACGTTAAGTCACGTGGACAAAATATTGTTTTTGCCAATAATACAAAAGAAAAACGGCGTTAGCGATAGTAGGTAGAGAATCGACGAGAAACTCTGGTATCTTAGCTAAGAGAATTGATGTTCATTTTTATTTTAAAACTAGCTGAACTCGCGGTGTTAGCAGCAGTTATTGTCGTACCGCCTAAGGAGCCTAAGTTACTCCCTACATCAGCAGCTACTTACCAGTGAAAGTCCCGTCAAAATCGATGAAACCGTTCCAGAGATTACCCGGAACAAACACACAGACAGACAGATAAATATTTTAAAAAATGTTATTTTGGTACATGTATCGTGTATACGTACATATGCATTTATTAAAAAGCGTTTTTTTTTCAATATTACAAACAGACACTCCAATTTTATTTCTTTGTATGGATGTATAGATTTGTATAGAAAAGTCGATACATGAAACGAGGCATGAAATCTTAATGATACTGCAATCCTTGAATATTTGTAGCATAAGTGAACATAACTTATGCTTTGGAGGTCGTTATGTTCTTGCATTTATGTACAGCCTTGTAAGTTGGCTGTTGAGTAAAGCGACCGGGAGTTCTTAATGCCATATTCTTTTATCGATGGCTCCTCTTTAATGTAATTTTTGAGTATCTATACAAATAAATACAATTGTCTTAAGGTAGGAGAGCTACGCTGATTTCAGCACGAACGGGCCGGCTCGACCGGGGCCGGTACTACCCTCGCAAAGAAAATCAACGTAAAATGACAGCGATCATGCTGTCGTGTTTCGTTTGTGAGTGCGATACCGGAGGCCCAATGATGCAGAAACATCACTAGCCATGGTGTGGGTCTCCATGCTGCATTGTTGCATTGTCTGCATTCTCAGTATGGTGACCACCACTCTTGGATTCTGTTTATGCTTCCATCAGGCAGAGTAGAGTTATTTTGGCAGGGCCAAACATAAAAAAAAAACAAAAAGTCTTAAATAGGCTCGTGGTCATGGCTATCGATTTACAGCTTAAAGTTTTCGCGTGCTGTAAATATTTTATTAAAAAGATATAACAACTTAGAATCTTTATCAAAACGCATATAAAGTTGAGAATGGAACTTTGTTCACTGTACTAAGTATGTGTTATTTTAAATACTAGATGAGCACTGCGGTGTTACTCTATCTCTAAGGCCATGACGGGATTACCCTTCAGAGTTTCTAGAGACTATTCCCATAGTCTACTTATGTGTGACCGTCATACAAAATAGACCCGTACGTGCCCTGGAGAGCACATGTGACGTGACGTGCCTCGTCTGGCATGGATGCCTGTGACAATCGATAATCCATCCGAGTTATTGAAGTCAGTACACTCGAATATCCCGATAAGTGATCTTAATATAGAACTTAGTTATCCATTAAAATTGAGGTGGTTAGATACCCAACTTGTCTAGGCACAAAAGCCAAACTCTATTTGATCATAGTAACGAGATTCGGGTTTATTTGCTGTTGTAATATAATAATGAGATTTGCTGATGTTGATACGTATAGCCAGAGCAGTTCAAGGGTATTCAAAGTACATACCAACTTACTTAAAATAATTCAAATAATAACTTACCTAATCCCAGGCAGAGCTTATATGATGACAAATTAAATCGTTGAAAAGATTACATATTTTTAATTATATGCATATCATAGATGAATGACACTCGTACGCAGAACAAGTGATAGAACTCATCACATCACGAAGGTTGGGCCTTAGACTGCGACGAATAATTGCATTGTGAGTGAGTCTTAGGAAGTGCTGGCGCCTTCTAGATGTAAATTCCGACCTGCAAACATATATTTAAAAGATTTACTTACTGACAAAATAAATATCATTTTTCACTAATGATATTTCTGTATTGAGAATGTTTTTCTTTGAGCTTTTTACACACACACACTTTGGTACACTTTCATTGTCAGATGATAGTAGGTTCCGGTTGAAATAAGTTCCGAATGTTTTTTCTTTTTAATTCTAATTTATCCGCCTAATCAAGCTCATGTAATTTACGATTTATTTATGCATTTAAATACATAAATAAATCAATGTAATAAAAGCCAATATTTGCAGTTTAAACAGCGCTGTTCACTCACTCTGCAATAATTGCCGCTTGTAGTATTTCGAGTTTTACCCCATTGTTCAAAGCAAATGATCAATGAATGAACGGCCTCTGTGGACTCTGTGGTGAGCCTAGGGAGATATCTATGTCCAGCCGTGGACAGAACGGGTGAAACCACCTGATGGGCATGACCAATGCAAAACTTCAATAATCATCGCTTGAATGATTGGAATTTCAGCATTATGCGTTTTAAGAAAATATTTCAGTACAACGAATTTTTAGAATCTTTGGTATTTAATTGGTACCTGAGAAGATAAAAAGAGGATATTCATTCGTTCTAGTCATTTAGGCTGTGACTATCCTAGTCACTTAACATCAGCTTTTCTGCCTATCTACTTGTTAGCCTGCGATACCATAAAAAAGCTCTAGATTTACACATCTAATAATAAATTTATTGATTTATGCCTCCTACAACAACACCTACGCTAATAAACATTTAAATGTAAATAATTTTAAAAGATAATTTACAAATGTAAACTGTATTAAATTTTCCACATTAACTTCATATTTGATGACTCAGTATTAGCATTAATATGATAGAGTACAGTATTTTACTGGCTATATAGCCACTTTAAGCGTGTTGTATGAAGTATGTGGCTAACTAAAGCCTACACGTTAGAATGAAGCCTCTTTTGATATCAACCTGAACCTAAGTGTACTATTTAACAACCGACTTTAGACCTAATTACAATAGACATAAGTGCTCAATCCTCCCAGTTTAAAAAAATGACGCATCATCATCGGGAAATCCAGACAAAGCCAGACGAAGACGGCATTCGCGATTCCCTTCGATAGAGTCCTCATTGTACGCAGCGTTTACAGCATTGCGCGTGCGTTATCCTCCCTCTTACCTCTCTGTCCGACCTACGGCACCACATGTGCCGTCCTCGTCGCACCCGGGAGGGTCGATCTATACGACGCTAGGTACGACTACAGTGCCATACTAACTGACTAGTACGCAGGTTTCTGGCGTCTGGCATTAACGTCAGCTGTCGCCAGTCGGGTTTAGAAAAGCTACGCGGCCGCAAAAATGACGCGCGCCGTGGTTTTTATAAGTGTATTTACCATATTTTTGGACGTCCTGCATGCCGGACAGGTAAGAATGAACTTTGTTAAGTACATTGTTAGTTATTTCCATCGCATGTGTGCCGACGGCATCGTGCTGGGGACACTAAGTCGAAAATCGATTGAACGTGTTCGGTAATGTTTTCAAGGCGTAAAATAGTAGCTGGCTGAAAGGAGAACATTTGTACACCGGCGGATGCCGTAAAAGTTGTTTTCGTAAGCGTTTTTGAAACCGTTTTCTTGTCGATAAATTAGATAAAGGTTGCGTAACATATTGGTTCATAGGTGAGTATGAAAAATGGTAAAAAAAATGTAATATAAACTGATGATAAGCTGCCGATGGACGGTGAAATGGCCTTTCAATGTTATATGCGCAAAATTTGAAAATTCCTTCTAAGGTATACTAGGTATATTTATTTTTTAATACAAAGGCATTTTTTTAAGTAAGGGCATTCGAATAAGTGTGCGTTCGGCAATTCAGTTTACTTATTTTGATATGAAATTAATTGTACCGATTCATAAAGTAAGTTCGACATGTTAGGTGAACATTGCTTTCATAAGAAATCCTCTTTATTATAATGAAATACTATATTAAATGAATGTTCGTAGTTAAATCTTTCTTTTTTTAATACTAAGTAACCGTAATTTCAATTACAAAAAGTCTGTTAAAATGGCAGTAGATAAAACCTACTGGAAAGACGTCTTATGTCCTCTTTCATCGACTTCGAAATCTATTTTCAGTTGAAACGAAAGCATTAAATTCGATTCGATCGAATTGAGAGGACAAATTATAAATCAGTTCTTTCCGTAGTTCTCTCTAGTAGTACCTACTCACATTTTGTAATTTAAATCAAGACTAATATTTAAAAAAAGAAATAATTAAAGTATCTATGTATTTTAAATTCTTTCTTTTTCTTCATTCTTTCAACAAGTATATTCGATTACAACTAAAACTACATAAAAACTAAATAAATATTTTAAAAACCATATTTCTTTATTCGTTTGTTTCTGAAGACAATATATCTTAAAGATAATATAATAAATTAAATGATAAATGGTGCCATTTATCATTTAATTTATGATATTATCTTCCATTGACATATTGTGAAAAAGTTGATGGATGCGACGTTTAAGATTGTATTGTAGGACTTACTGAAAGATTTTCAGAAAGCTCTTTGGATCAAGATAGATCAAACGAATAATTTATTTATTGCAAATTACATAAGTGTTGATTTAGACTACAGTTACTATTTAAAAGCACCACTTCCGTCCATTGCTTTAAAAGCTATTAATTAGATCAATGAAATGAAATCGGTACCTAGCTAATATCTTCTTTAATTAAAGAGTTCTAAAAATAATACGATCATCGGTTGAATAGGAATAAAGAAAGAAATTAAACTTTCTTCTCACGATATTTATGTAAAAGCTCTGTTTCAATTAATGATAGAATTTATTTTCATTAATGATACATAAATTTAATAAATGATTACGAACATTTATTGCAAATAAATGCTGCGTCTATCGCAGCAACGTGGTCTCATTTAATTTTGAAACTAAACGAAAGGTATTTTAGATTTAAAATGTAATGGCATAATATATAAGTGGGAACGCACATAAGTTTCTAGTCGTCGGTACCTATTAATAAATTAAATTAGCTGTAGGAGAATGAACAATAATAAAAATTACCATTTTCAGTAGATCGACATAAATATTCATTTATGTAAATTTATTGATTTAATTATAATTGAGGTACCAAAAATAGTAATTGAGATGGCGCTATACTTCATAATCATATTTAATTAGCAACAGCAATAAAACATTTTAAAGCAATGTCTACATATTCGGCAAAACTCATAATTAAAATTGTAATAAATGCCGACGGAGACGACTCATTGTATTAAAATTATTATATAGCGTTTAATTACAACAAAAAGGTATAGAACGCTTTCATGTTAGGAAACAAGAAGTAATTATAACTTGAATATTCCATTTAATGTGTTGAAGGAAACTGTTTAGTTTACGCAACAATCACTTACAGGGCTTCTTATTTCGTTGTAGGCAGACTTATAAAATCAATTACAGTGACAAGAGGGTATTGAACTTCACGGTATAGAATATTCTGGAACTTTCCACACTTACATGTGATTATATAAATAGTATTGGTTGAAGAGATTTTGTTTAGAAAACGCAATCGCTTTGGGTGTTGAAAGAGTCAATGACGCTTACACAGCACACCTTTCTTACTTCAATGTCGTACCGCGGGTAACGCCGCGAGACAAAGCTAGTGTTAAAAAAGTAGCCTAAGTTACTCCCTGGATCATCAGCTATCTGCCAGTAAAAGTCCCGTCAAAATCGGTTTAGCCGTTTCAGAGATTACCCGGAACAGACAGACAGACAAAAATGGAAAAAAAAAAAATATTTTAGTACATGTATCGTGTATACGTATGCATTTATAAAAAAGTGGTTATTTTAATATTACAAACAAACAATCCAATTTTATTTTTTGTATAGATAATATAAAATATATTTTAGGCTAATGATATCTATACAAATAAAATTGCTAAATGCATATGTATGTATTACGGTACATATACCAAAAATGACGACTTTCACCTGCAGGTAGCTGATGATCCAGGCAGTAAATGCGGCTACTTTTTTTAGACTAACTTTGTCCCGCGGCCTTATTCGCGGTACAACAATGACCGCGGGTAACACCGCGTGGTTCAGCTAGTTAGAAAAAGATATGGTAAAAATACTTAGAAAAAGATATGGTAAAAAATATTAAATTGTAATTCGATATTTGAAATATATGCAAAGTCTTTTAGCAATTCGATTCAATTTTTTTGAATGTAGAGTACAGTAAAAAATAAAATAGAATTTGAATTAAGAAAGATACTCGGGATTTGGTAATGGGGCTTTTTACATACGAAGCTCTGTATCTAGCAGGCGTAAGTAACAAGCAATACTCGATGTGTCTTATCTTATACTGGTGCTTACTGCTATCTAATTTAATGCGCAGCTGCACTTAAATATCGGGGACGAGGCACAGAATATCCTGATAGTCATAAATTACGAATGATTCAGATACAAGGAGATTTATGTAATTTGAAGTCTATAGATAGTGAATATGAAATAGCTTCAATCATTATTTGCTTGTACACCTTAGAATAGGTAGGTATTGGACTTTTGTTTGGTTATACTCGCTTTGACGTTTTACAATAATCATTATTAGGAAACAGTAGAGCACTTTTTATTTTCAATGCAGATTTAGGACAAAATCTTTTACTACATTTCATACGTCTTGAAAATAGAATTTTAACCTGTCTCTTTATCTAATAACGGCAAAATGGTAAAAATAATATTTGTAGATACATGAGGTTCTACTTAATGTTAGTTTTAATAGGCAGTAGATGAGAATGTATCTTACATTCTCATCGCTTTTTGTTATTTTTAAATTTAGTGTTTCTGAGTGAAGGTTTATGTGAAAACGTATTAAATTAAAAATGCATAGATACATTTTTTTTTCTTCTTCTAGTATAAAAATAACCAAAAAGGCAAAAAATCGACTTTTAAAAAACATCCAACGAAAACTCGCTGCCCACACACACAGCCAAAAAACACAAAAAAGCGTAAAATAAACTAGCATTTCATAAATGGCTATGTGCCGATTCTTGTCTATACCCAAGTCTTTATTCATTTAAATAGTAGTATTATAATGTGTGCTAGGTACCTAAAATCTGTTTGAAGTCGGTGCCACACACACACACACACACACACAATAGGTATTTGATAAGATACGTACGTTCTCTGGAGATTGTCAGACTAGATCTTCGAATTACTTTAGCTGTCAGAAAAGAAATCTATATAAATTTCTTTTTTGAAATCTAAAAGTATCATATTAATTTGATTAAGGTCCATATATACCTTTTTTTAACAATCCGCAATTATTTTTATATATTTGCAAAGATATAAAATGTATTAATCTTCATAATAATTCTTTATCAAATATATTTCGAACTTTGTCATAATTCTGTATTAAATGTCCAAGAATATAATTGAAATTGGTCGTCCATTCTCTTGAACTGCCTTATATGAATTTTGTATGAAGTTACTCAGAAACTACGTAACTGACAATGACCGCCATTCAATTGTACGGCAAACGTAAAGATTTTTTGAGAAGTAGTCTTTTGTGCGTTTCGGTTAAGGAGAAAGGAGTTCAGAATGTTTTAATCTCATGTTTAATATGTTATTAAAGTTGTAATTTGTTATAACTAGCTTATAAAAAGAGCATTACCATGTGAAATCATGATAAGCTTTAAGATGAGGATCGGATCAAGTGGCGTGCAATTGGAGAGGCATATGGAGGAGCAGTGGACTGCGATAGGCTGATGTTGATGATGAAGCGTTTGTATCCTGTGTTCTTCACCATTTTATACAAGAACAGACCATTTCATTACAACAAGCCTTGAATAAATCAAGTTAAAAAGAAAAGTATTTATTGTAATTTGTCCACAAAAAATGAGTCGAATTGAGAAGTTCCATCTTTTTAAAGAACCTAAGCAAAATAACACATCGTATGTCGCCACCTGTAAATTAAAATAGAGGATTCGATGCATACGTTTTTCTTTAACCTTTTTTTTGTAATACTCAGAGACTTGTCACCTACTAGAAGCCTTAAAACTTAAAAAAGGTACCTGACACGATTCTCTTTTCTAATTTAGACTTGATAGTAAAACGTTCGAAGAATTTTAAACCCAAGTCGTTACAGTGTGGATAAAAGTCGACCGAGCGTGATGGATTTAGCCAACACCAGGATATACGGGAAGGAAGGTTATCGGAGAATCGTTAAAGTGTTTTATTTAAAAGTTAGGTTTCTCTTTATCTTCTTCGGGTGTTCTATGAAAGTTTTATTTGGTTGTGTATATTTAAAATGGGAAAAATTGAGCCAATACGTTCGGCGATGTTTTAGATATCGCTGCTATGCAAATAGTTACATTAGAAGTGAGATTGATACCGACATTGTCTCCTTTTAATCATGCTCGACACCTATTGGTGATGTTAACTGTTAACATATTAAAAAAAACGCGAAATCGGTAAGATAGTTTCGGAATTCATCGTGACGAAAGTAACACGAGAATTATATGTACCTAATAGATATCTAATTTTTCTTTCAGCATGATTCATATTTTCAAATACAAAATTATTTGAAATATAATTAATTAAGTATAAGAATCTCTATATTGCATGAAAAAAAGTTATATCTATTTCGGAACCTGGTGTAAAAAAGTATATTTTGAAATAGACAGACAAAATGATCGTTTTTGCAACATTTACACGTAGATCCTCCATAAAATATATTCAGTTATAAGTACTAACTCACCTAAAATCTCCGACCAATATATTCCAAAGAATAGAATACTTGCCACAAAAAAGTATAATAACATCGCTATAAGCACTCTCATTGCAGAAAATATATCAAGATTTTCTCGTCGATATTTTACTTTACTTAGTTTTATTCCAAACTCTTAGGAGTTACAACAAAAATCCATTATTTCTCCAGACAAGCTGTGAAATAAAATCTTCGTTTTTATATTATTTCCAATAAAATATGAAGAGAGATTTAACTATTGGAAAATAGTGTTACTGAGAATACAATTTAAAAGGGGCTGCTTGGATTTATTTTAAAACCTTTTAGAACTAATGTAGTAATGTTCAACAGGCTGTATTATAAAATAAGAATGGGCAGTCCTACTCTGAATCATCATTAAAGTGGTGTCGTCCATCATTTAGATTGAAAAAACTCTAACTAAATGTCTGCTTCTGTTTGGCTAGTGGGCAATACCACCCATTCATTACGTTTGAATTTGGAACATCATGATAAAATATATACAATCATAATCTTAATAGAGATCTTTCTCTATGCATTACCGTTGCAAGTTCCCTGATTTCACTCAAAAGTATTTTATTGAATAAAACGGAATTGAAAGTAATTTTTAATCTTAGGTTTAAAGTATATTCAGTATGTCACGACCCTAACCATAGCCAACGTAAAATCTTTTTAAAACATTCACCGTTCCTAATTCCATTTTCGGAAGCTCATTGTCAACGATATCTCTGTTTGAATACATTTTCTGGTCAGCAGGCGTTCGCATGTTGCGTGGGTTTCATTCCTATTTTCGTTTTAGCCAGGATTAGGGTAGCTTTGTAGGGTGACCATTGTTTAATCGGTTTGGAGTGTCCTTTTGTTGGATGTGTGTAGTTGATAAGGATTGTCCTGGACTTTCAGTTAATTGTGGAGTGATTAAAACGTACGGTGAAGCCTTCGAATTTTGCTCGAAAGTGACTGGAATCGGGATTGATTATTTGATTGACATTTTGTTTTACCCTGAAAAATATTATTTATACGTAATACATCTATTTTATATAAAACTTTATTTCGTTTTTAAGACGGTTTCCTGTGTAGTGTAGAACAGTAGATACCTATGTTTTTGATTTACGAGATTGTGTTTATTTTATACTCGAGACAGAAAAAAACATTGATTAAATTAAAATGTCAGAATCTAATCTAATCTTTATAGAATGGCTGATTATAAAATTAACTAGAGACTATATACCGAATTCCATCCATACTAATATTATAAATTTGACAGCAACTACGTCTGCCTGTTATGTTTTCACAGCTAAATAACTGAACCGATTTGAATGAAATTTATAATTCTTGACAAATTATACCGCCTATATATAAGTCTATATATTATAATGAAATATAAGAAAATAGTAGAAAAAAGACGTGGTGCTTTGGTTTGTTCTTCAGTTCTCTGGAAGACGTCTTTGCAAAGCGACAACATGACGATTTGAGTTCTAGGCTATAAAGCCTATATATAAGCCTATATATTATAATGACATACAAGAAAATAGTAGAAAAAAGACGTGGTGCTTTGGTTTGTTCTTCAGTTCTCTGGAAGACGTCTTTGCAAAGCGACAACATGACGATTTGAGTTCTAGGCTATAAAGCCTATATATAAGCCTATATATTATAATGACATACAAGAAAATTTCGCTATAAAAATTTAATAAACACGATTTTAAAGAGAAATTGGCAATTGGTTAAAGCGACTAGATTATGATGAAACAGAAAATCTTCTGAGAAAAGATATGTATTTTAGACCTAAAAAAGAAAGGTATTAATTTGGACTGATATAGTAAATTAAAGGGTTAAAACAAGCATAAACTAATAGTAATAGCTTTTATCTTGTAAATGACTTTATTTGTGTTTCATAAAAATATATATCTGCAATTGTAAATCTGTAATATGTTGTAAAACATTTTATAGTGGTGAGCTATCGATTCCCAAGATACGAATCCTGCCAGTGAAAGTCCCGTCAAAATTGGTCCAGCCGTTCCAGAGATTACCCGGAATCAACAGACAGACAGACAAAAAAAAATGTTATATTGGTACATGTACCGTGTATACATATATATGCATTTATTGAAAAGCGTTTACTTTAATATTACAAGCACACTCCAATTTTATTTATTGCTAGATAGGACTATAGAAGTTCTGAAGCACAATAGAAATAGTAATGAGTCTGTACAAATATATTTTGGTCCATTGTAGTATACGAACCAGACTATTAGGTTACAGATTAAATAGATTCAATACCTATATTGAAGCTCCTAATACCTATTATCTTCAAACTCTATTATTGTGGCTATTGAAACTGCCATGATTGAGATTACTTGTGGGATCATGTAGATGGTTAGTTAGTATACGAATGTTAGGGCTTTGGAGGTCAGTACTGTCTGTAATAAATAAGACTCGACTGGTCCTCAATATTCTTTTCACTAGCTTATATTTTTAGTTTCACATGTCTCGATGTATGTCTGTAATCAATCAAATCTTGCAAGTTAAACTTGATCCATTTCCCAATTTCAGCTCAATTTTATATATAATCATCATAATGAGAAAATGAAAAAACAATTATATTTAATAGGTATTATTATTAATCCAAAATGGCCGCCGTAACAAAATGGCGGCGTACATATTTGTGAACAACACACCCAATATGGGTATCAAATGAAAGGGTGTAAAGGTTTTTTTATTTACAAGTAATAAAAGCTTGTTTCTTAAAAGTTTTTAAATTAATAACATAAATAATGCTTATCTTGCTTTACATTGGATAGATACTAACGAAAAATGATAAATAGGCCAATTTGAACCCTTTATGTTTTATATAGGGTCCAGGTTGGCATTTTGATACTCTAGACTCGAACCGACTAAAAACCGCACGCTCGCCGTCTCGGGTATTAAGAACCGGGGAACCAGGTGCTCCCTCGAAAGGAAATCTCTAAAACCTCGACGTATCTCAGGTCACCCACGGTTTGTAGAGTACCCCTAGTAATTTTTCAAAAAGACACCTCTGTGATTTCTTGTTTCTTGCGTTTCTTCCCAGATTGAGTCTTAGGCAATGGCAGAGGCTTCTTGGTGTAATGTCCGGCGTAAAAAAATATCTGTGTCAAGACTAATAAAATTAAATACATTTATCATTACATCAAGAATCCGAACCGTCATAAGTTTAAAAACCCTATGTACTACGTTGGTTAAAAAGAAAGCTAAGCAAGACTTTATATACATGACAATCTAAGTGTAAGCTTACTTCTGCATAGTAAAGAAGATAAAACTTTGACGTAGAAACATTGTTATATTAGCAACACAACCACGATGGATGCTAGACAAAGTTGGCGTAGTCACTTGTTTATTAGTTTTGGTTATATCAGCGTTCTACTCTGTTGCAACCCACACTTCATTGGGCCCATTCAAAACTATCCGCAGTCCAATGTTTAACCATTGTGTGAAATGCATCCGGCTGTGTTACTCTACTGTAACCATCGCTTTTCACAAATTAACCCTAAATGGTACACCACATTGAATATTTCTTTGTTCGGTGCATTCCTCAGACTGCATTCATTTACAGAAAGTTTGTATAGGTGCTTGAGCTACGTGTTTAGGTAATTAAGTTCAATATTTCTGTGTTAAGAATACAGTGTCACTATTCGTACTTATTCCTGTATTTTTCTTTGTTCCCTGCATTCTTCTGACTGCATTTATTTTACAGAAAGATTCTATAGATACTTGAACTACGTGTTTAGGTAAATAAGTTCAACGCTCCTGTCTTAAGAATACAAAGTGTCACTACCCGTATTATTCTATGGGTGTCGTAAGAGGCAACTTAGGGTGCTCGCCCATGGCGATTTTTTGCAGCGAGGCTAGCGCCCTAAGCGATCCAACTACGCAGTACAACATCACTGCCAAAAGAAGGAAATCTTGAAACAAACCCTGTACCAAACAGTCTAGCCAGCTTTTTAAAGTAGACAAACAACCTTCTTTCGAAGGCTTATGTCCAGCAGTGGACTATTTAAAGCTGTTGATGATGATGACGTCAACGATAAACCTAAGAGTTCTTCAGACAAGATAAAGAATTGTGTATAATTGTAGATATTCCAATTCTGAGAGGACGATGATAATGCATTTAAATAGAGTAGGTATTTGGTTCTAAGATGTCGCAATCTCTTGTGTTAGTTGCAAGTCACTTTAAGCTTAAGTGTTTCCCTGTTTCGAATGTACTTGAGTATTTCTCTTATTCTCATAAAACAATGGTAGTCAAAACTGTGTTTCAACATTTCTAGTAAAAGGGCATGTGAATCAGCTAAACTTTACAGGGCTTAAGTTTCACAATCTTACGATCGCTTTGAGTTCATCTATGAACCATCTACGTGAGAACATAGAAAAGAGATCTTATATGTCCAGGATATGCCTAAGCTATTTTCAAATGAAAAAAAACATCTTATAGTTTTAAGTTTGTCTATGAACTATCTGGGTAAGAACATAAAAAAAGAGATCATTAAGGGATTAAGCTATTTTTAAATGAAAGTAAACATCTTAAAGATTTTTACTGACATGAATATAAATACCTTCGAGAGTAAAAAAAGAAAATACCTGCCTAACTTTTTTTTTTAACTAACGACCTCATACTGATTATACGATATATTGTACAGAATCCCTCAAATTTGTATTTCACGCTGTATCTAGTAGATAGTCTTGTGCTCATAGAACCGATCGTTAATTGTTTATTTAGGCTGTAAACCAGCAGGATCGATTACAACGATCAGTTTCAGTTGGCGGTACTAACCAAACTGTTTACAATCACAGCGTATATTATTCAGATGTTGTGATTAAGTCATGAATTAATTCGGAAGCCTCATATCTGTATAAATTTAACCTTCAAAACAGAGGTTTCCGCCTCCGCAGATATACACATACATGTACGGATTATATCCGTATACAACACATACAGGCCCATGAATTCAAAGAACCTCTTTGAAATTTAATCCCTCTCTGTAAGAAGCGCCACACTCTGTGTCGCCTCTGCGCTGTCGTGCTAAGCCTTCAGTGCGCAAGATTAGGGCCATGGAGCGAGCGATCCTCACTGAAAAGTGCTATATATAGTTTGTACAGCGCTTGAGTTGTGTGTTGATTCCATTAAATGGATTGTTTCTCATCTTTGGTTGAAACAGTAAATATTTAAATAGTGTATTGTAGTTATGTCTTTCATTTTTGATAAAATTCTTTGAAGTACATATTTATACGCAGTTATGAATCGAGTAATTTTTGTAACCGTTTTGTATATGTCATTTGTCTAAAAATGGAAGTAGAATATATACCATTTCATTGATTGTTTTGTTTAAATGTTTTTAAATCATAATATATGTCAGAAGGTCTTTAATTGAAGCAATGCTAAAAAGTCATAAAGGATGAGAGTTATCAATGTTCACACTTGGATTATATGGGTGTATTTTGTAAGCTCTGTAAATGAATACATAATTTTTTTATTTGGAAAAAAATTGAAAAGGCGAAGCCGAAATCCCTGAAGAGATCGTCCTGATTGTCTTTTAATATAAAAACTTTCTAGTCCGTAAAATTTAAAAAGCTTACCTATGTTAATTTAAAGTTGGCTAACACGTCAGTTTCAATAAAATAATGTCTCGTGATAGCATTTTAAACAGTTTTTAGTCATCGATTTCGTGGCCCAAGTAGGGATCGTCTTAGAACTTTCTACTCGTCCATCTAAGCACTACAGTCTTTTGTTTAACAAGAATGCAGCATCGCACTCTCTTGCGGCGAGAGCGGGTGCGAGCAAGAATTTATCTATTTTTAGGTTAGCCCGTAGTTTGAAACTGTTGTCGAGTTTACGACGATATAAAAGCATTAAAATATCGATTAAACACAGGGGTGTACTATATACATAATGGAATACCGCGTATATAGACAATTGTCAATGGAATGTCTGTAAGCTGTATTATTAACATTCTCAATAAAGTTTAAATTATCGCGATTATGGCACTACATTAATATAACGGGAAATCGGGCCACAACAATTTAAGTTCACATTTTGTAGGGTTTGTTAAATAAAAGTTGATACGGAAGAATTTTCTACTAATGTTATAACCAAACTGCTTGGATTTAAGAAGTTCTCTGCAATAATCATAGACCTTCAAATAGCATCGTTGTTTCTAGAAAATATAACCTTTTTAAAATTAATAGCCAAAAGGCTTTTCCATAGATCTTTCTATAGCCTTTCAATAGGCAGGCACCACAAATATTAATAAAACTTGATTTTCGGTAAGTTACAATAATACTAAAGAATTACGAGATAAAATAACTCACATAACTCGCTGGAAATATTTTCATTGCGTGATGTAGAATTATTTGAAATTCAAAACCATTTGAATCAGTTCAATTTCTTTATAGTCGGTAACCTGTACTCATCGTAAATTCTTTCGTTCCTTTGTTTAAAGATTAACAAATATATAACAAGTAGGTGTGTACCTAACACTGCGCTACTATATAACAGCAACAAAGTTAACGGTATATAAATAACCCTGTGCCTGCGTATAACATTCTGTTTGTAAAGGAACAACTTGCAAAACTCGTTGTTTCGAAACAAGAAAACAAAACTGTTTTGTTGCACTTTTTATTGGCCTCCCTTTGTTTGCCGCCTGGTTGAGTAAGTACATTTTAGGGACCCTTGTATAACTCTTACTTGTTCGTGAGATTTTTTCTCATACTTTTTTAAAGAGGGTTGAGCACTAGTGATGTATATGTTTTTTAGTGATGGAGATGAACTTTTACCAGTAAATCCTGTCTAGGTGAAGTTATGACTAGAGAAGGGACGATGTAAGTTACTTTTGAAGTGAAAACTTCTAAGCCGCTTTGAACACTTTTTTGTAGGAGTACATCTTATGAATTCGAGTCACCGACATGCTAATGTTTGATGTTGATAATTTTAATTTAAACATTATGAAATGTCTAATTGTACACATTAATTTTACAAATAACATTCTAAGTTAAAAGTAGTCACTTCTACTGGCAATTTTTCTTTCTGTTTTAACACTGGATGAGATAGGACTCTTTAATTACAACTAACATAAATTTCATTTGTCTCAAATCAGTTTTTTTTCAGCTTAGTTCTGTCTTTTTGGAATTTAGGTCAGCGTTTTATGAATTATTCAATAATTTCAAAATCAATGATTCAGCTTGTTAAAACTACAGAACCACTCATCTAGAAAGTACCGATGTTCAATGAATCGAATGAGAACCCAATCGATAATCGTATACGAATGAACTGTAAAAGATTATTGATTAACCCGATCGTCCTTGCTAGGACGAGGTATTTATAGTAGGACTAAAAGAACTGTGAATGTCTAGACTGCAATTTTAAGAACTTGTACAGTAACACTTGTTCGTGTTGAGTGAGGTTATTGTCGTTTTATAACGATATTTCATTCCATATTAAACATACTGGTTGGTGTAGCGGTTGGCGTGTGCGGCTGCTGATCATGAAGTCTCGGGTTCGATTCCCGGGTCGAACCAAATGTTTGTATGATCTACAAATATTTGTTTCGGAGTTTGGGTGTTTTCTATGTATAATATGTATGTATTTACAAAAAAAGTATATATGTATTTATATCAGTTGTTTAGTACCCATAACACAAGCTCTGCTTAGCTTAGGACTAGATGGCGTTGTGTGTTAGATGTCCGAAATATTTATTATTAAGGTTGTCTGTAAGAGATCGCCATGAGCGATAAGACCGCCAATTGTCACATTTCTAAATTGCAACACTTTTGTTTTTTTTTTTTTTCTTTTTCTATATATGTAATGATGTGTGTACAATAAAGATCAATAAATAAATAAATAAATTATTTATTATTATACTAATAAACCATCGGCATAGTCTATTATTGTGCGTACACAAGATAATTTCTATTGGTTACCTTTTCAATAGGTTTGTAAATTATACATATTTTACTCCTGACACAGATATGCGAATGTTATTGTTTTTTTGTCTGTGTTCTCGTAGTTCCTAAACGAATTTACCGATGACCCGTTTTTTTAAATTTGAAAGCTGACGTGACCGAGACGATTCTTAGTTATAATTTGTGATAATCGTCGGCTCATGCCTTAATTGATGTTATGCGTTTCATTTTTTATGACAAATGCATAACAACAATTAACATTAGGCAAAAAACAATATAGATTATTCTCTTCGCAAAATCTCGCAAACAAACTATTAGAACCTAGTATCTTGACACAGACTAGACTAGATCTAGTAGAAGCCTTTGATATTGCACCCGAAGCAACTAGTATTGAGCATTATAGCCTTGTAACTTCATTATTGCGACATTGTAGCACACATGTGAGGCCTTAACTGCGCCAGAGGCACACAAAATGTCCAATGGAGCGGGAAATAGGCCTTCTGCTCCAGTTGCTATGGTTGCGAGCCTAAACATTGAGATTCCCCAGCCTCTCGAGCGAATAAACTAATCTTGAACATTTTATTCTAAGCCAGGTTGGGTGAAAAATATATTTTGCGGTACAAGACGGCCTTCTTCAAGACGAGCAAATTATGATGGAATTATTCAAACCCCATATACTCTCGTTTCGAGTGTGGTAGCTTATAAAAAGTAAATATTCTGATGTTTTTGTTTGTAGCCTTCTATGCGAAGCTTATTACATTTTAAATAAAACTCTTTACAACAAAGTAGGCAAGCACATTATAAAGGATTTTATCATATATATTTTTTTATTACCTACAATCTAATAATGACAAGCTGAATGGTTTTAATCTTGCCAATATCAATTTGCCCAATGCTTTCTTGAGTACTAAATGTAATATTTTATTAAAACCTTTTCCAATCCATTAGCGAATATATAAACTACGTGTGCCAACTTTACAAGAGAGCAATAAAAATATTCCAGCCCGCGGCGGACAAAATGAGACTTTATATGTTTGCGAATTTCATTTATTCATGGCTGTGACGTCATGTGATTGTTAGAAGCATTGACTTTTATATAATACTACGCTTTAGATAATACTCTTTGGAGCATGTCGGTTAGCAAGGTTTACGTTCAGGGACAAGCGGGTATTCAGTGTATGGTGATGCACTGGACCGCTATAGTCTGACCGCATTATGTCGCTTCCTGTCCTGTATTCTGCTATGATTCTGTCAGCGGCTGCGTCATATGGCGTAATCCTATTTCCACGTTTACATACGCGTTTCTAGATTGTCTTGAATTCAATTTTAAGTTAGGTATAATGCTTTAGTCCATTATTCTCATTTGACTTTTGTAAATTATATTCTCGTATATAGATACTATAATCATATATAGTTTATTGAATACTTTGTTTCAATATAGGCTTCTTTATACTTTGTAAAAGTCTTTGGGAAGAGATCATGTGTTTTTTAATGAATGTGATTTTGATAGCTATGAAGTTTATATTTACGATAATGACTATTTTTGTTGGTCCTTCAGAAGGGAAAATTATTCGTTATCATTGTACGACAGAACCGACAGAATAAAATTGTATGTGCGTACAGTTTTGGATATGGCGTAAAATATATTTTCACAATGAACCTGATTAAACGGATTTTTATCAAATACACGAATGATAGGTATATATATATCAGCTTTTTGCTGGAAATCTATATATTAATACGTGAAGCAAAAATGTTGTACCCGATTTACGAAAATCGTGCGAACGGCAGAGTATGGAATTTGGCACACTTATAGTTAATATACAGGAGAAGAGCAGAGAGCTAAAAAGGTAAACAAAAAAAAAATCGAATTTCGAAAATTTAATTTCTAATTTCATGAATGACGTAATTTTATTTAGAAGCTCAGCCTTCTCGAGCTATCGGTTACTTACCACTATGCATCCGTATAAGCAATATCATATTCCTTTTATTGCTATAAGTTAGACTCAACAGATTTTTTGTTTTACTCCTACTACACACACCATCCACAGCCAGAAAAAACGATAAAATTCTTTCATTCTATTACATTCGGCAAATTCGAATCCGAAACTTAAACTTCTCAAAATAAGGTTGAAATTCTACACCACCTTTATGGTCCCTTCAACAAAATTTGCACCTTAACTTGTAAATTTTATTAAACAGGTCATAAAAATAAATGCTCTGCCAGAAAACCGTAGCAGTAAACCTAGCACGTGTGACGCATCAAATCGTATTCATAAATAAATTCCACTTCAATTCTATGAAACAATTGAACGTCACACCAATTACTCCTCTAAGTCGTAACCTCGTATACATTTACATATATTATTCTCAGTATTCAAGACTTCATTAAATATGTCCAAAGAGTTCAGAGGCACGTCTAACATTTCTATTGTAAGCGGTGCTAATACCCAGCTATATTGTGGCATTATAGTATTTGGGACGCAATTACTATACTTATGTATAATAAAAGCTCGTTCAGCGTGTATTAAATTCAACACATACCATTTTACGTGACATATTGCGCTTGTTATCCGCTTAATGTAATAATAACATGTAAGTCGACGTAACATTTTTTACGAGATGTTTGTTCATCAAGTCTCCAGAGCTATAAAGAGCTGAGATTTTCAGAGTCGAGTTACCAGAGGCTGTTTTGACATAGGTCAATAGGTCACTCTCTTCATCGGAAATCAGACATCTATTTCACCTTTGATTTCTTATCAGCACAACTGGTCATTTATAATGTACTAAATTTATGACGGTTATACAATAATCAAAGTATCTCCTTGCTAAATTTTAATAAAATCGATTCAGCAGTTTAGCGTAAAAGCGCAATTATAAACATTGAGTATTTGAAAATTGAGTTTATTTTTTTGTTTGTAAACATAACTGATGAGATTTAGGTTTAATCAGATAATATTTCATTTAATTATGTAGTTTAGTTTCCAAATCTAAGCTCGATATCTGAATTTGAGTACTTCATTTGAAGCATGTTGGTACCAAGGTTGAATAGGCTTGCCAAACCAATAAATTAATACACGTACCTTATGTCAAATCAATGCTTGTTTGTGATCACGAGATTAAGATTAATGGATGTTGAATGTCGCTCCTTAAGAAACATAAAGCAGGATTGCTGTTAAAATTGAAGATTTATGGAAAGTATAAAAATATAAGTTGAGTACACATCTGTAGGGTGAGTTTACGTTTCGTTCTCGATATGGTATGACAGTTGAAATTGTATTTTTCAGTGCTGACAAAGTTGTGATCTGGTGCTAAAAAGAATATAGACTTATAGGTGAGAAACATAGTATGTACAAATATGAATTACACTTATTAAGAACGTGAAAAATAACGAATATGAGAACTAAAAAACTGATGGTTTCTTGAATATTTAGATGTTACCGAAAATATGTCAAATTAAAGCTTTACCTTGTTTAGAATTCTTGTTATAATCAGGATAGTAAATAGATATATTTAACAGAAGAAAAATAGTAAAGTCAATGCCCACAGTTTTGTTAAAATCACGATGCTTTAACAGACAAAAACAAGTATTTATTTCATTTACAATAAAGAGAATTTCGTTCGTAACTGAAGTGTAATAATATTAAAATGAAGTACATTTTGAAGCACAACATTTAATTCTAAAGAATGGAATGAGCAAAGGTCAAAGAACAATCTGCATTGTTTTCACAAGTGTAATATGAAAAAAACTTTTTTGCAAAAAATGCTTACATTTTCAAGAATTTCTCCCACAAAGAGCTTTATGGCATTGAAAATGCTTTTTTTAGTTGAAATGAAAAGAAAAAATATGGACAGAAAATATTTTCTTCCTATTTACGGATCTTATATTGAAACATTACCTTTTCCTCAATTTGTCTTTTTGTAAAGCTATCAAAAGCAGAAAACAATAGCTCTTCAGGATTTATTGGTTTTAGCTAAACGTTGAAATGTTGGAGGGTTAAATTGTCTGGGGAACAACCCGCAGTACGTTCGTCGTCTAGACTTCTAATGATGTTTTAAACGTTTAATGTGCGGCTCTTGTGGTTTATTTATATGCATCTTCTAGTACCTACTACTACTACCATATTGTCATTTCTTTATTATAACGCTGCCATTCAATACGGAAGAAGTTAATGATCGTTCCGACATGAGAATAAACACAGAATAATAGCAAGAATCAAATTCTTTATTTATTAAGATTGAATTGAAAGGATGCCAATATCCTGAAATATTACATCGTTTTACAACCGAAGTAGAATTTAGTTTTTATTAATTCTAATCCGCTATAAAATAGTTCTATGATAGCCCATAAAATGAGATTCATCTTAGTTTAACCTAAAGATCAATACATAAAATAGATGATATCGTTACAGCGGACGATATCGTCAATTCATTTGTCCTCCGTGAGCTCGAAACAGGTAACGTTTAATGAATTTATCTTGTCAGGGGGAGCATTAACCAAGTTTAGGAACAAATTACGAGCGCAAAGTTATCTTCTACCTTCGAAGTTCACCCGTAATTACCGCGCTGTTCGCCTAAACTCAGCTCCTGTGCGCTCCGAGCTTTTTATTGCCGAATATGGGGCATATCAATGTTCCGTTTTGGCGCAAACGAGCGCAGATAACGGCTTTATTACTTGACGAGGTGCCAGCTTCTATATAAATTCACAAGAGTCAATGCGGCAATGTTGAACACACTCAAATAGAAATAAGCTTTTGAAATCAATATCTTCAGAGTGTCAACGCGTTACATGTACTCGGTCGCAGTGTCGACGGCCGGTGCCTGCCTCGCGCAGCTCCGTTTTATTAAATGTCGTTTTATTGCCACTCCTTGATGCCATAAAAGCTTTCACAAGTACTCCTAGTTTTGTAAAATAAAACTGAAATTTTCGGTTAGCAATCTCCAATTCACCATTTTATCTAGGAAATCTAAAACGGTTTGTTACATTTTATGTCGTTTATACTTGTGTAAAGGTTTTACGATTTGTCTTTACTTTTATATAGTCTTTGCCTTGTATCTAATATAATTTAAATTACATGTGAATCCTTGATAAGGCTAGATTTAAAGATCAGTTTAAAAGTGATAAAATTATAATAATTTTGATAAAATTGATTTTGGTATGATCTTTTGTGACGGTCCTTAAAAAAAAGAATGAATTTTTTTAAATGAGATTAGCCTATGTGACGAGGGTGCGCTACCAGGCTCACCGCGGTCTCTAGGAGTGTCACCGGCGATGCTATGAAACGGAGCATGTAGGTTAAGAGCTCTTTGCGCTTTGTTAGCGCGCTCTAATCACTGCCAACCCTCAACGGCACGCGACTCGAGGGCTCGTGGCGCACTAGCGTTTTGTGCTTCTCATCTGCACCGCGTCTCTACTATGTTATACTTTCTTGTCACGTGTCTATTTAATTATGGTACAATCTGGTACAGTCGCTGAGGTATTCTACTCTCTGCCTGGCTGTAAAGATACATACTCTATGTTAAAGTATCTCATATTTATTTTAAGCAACCAAACCATCTCATGCTTACCGAAAATAAAGTGGTATAAATATCAAGGCTAATAAATCTTAGCTACGATGGAACCTCTGCATTTTACACGCGACGGTTCTTGGTATATTTTATACATATAAATCAGAAAGCAATAGCGTATCGATTTATTTGAATATTTGATGCTATTGGACGCGCTCCGTGGTATGCTTTTAAGTTGACCAAATCGAGGCCGCACTATATTTTTGAGATGAGTAAGCTCATAATCTACGATCAAGTTTAGTTTATTGGTAGAAATTATTAGTCTGTAGGATAAAGGACTTAATTGAGTGGTATCATGGTCTGAATTCCTTTAGCCTCCCACAAAAACATATTTGGCAAATACGGCTTGCGCATCCATGATTGTTTTGGCGAAATTTATAGCTTCGCCGTTGACCGTGGCTTGAATTCGTAATATGATTTCATTAGAATGTTTGTTTGTAAGTTTCCAAATCTTTATATTAGTTCAGTAAATTTTTTAAAGATTAAACCTCTTTTTCCTTGGAAATTGTGTTTGATTTAATATTAAAGTAGTTAACTAAGATATTTTCGTTTATAGTTAAATTCCTTCCTTTTGGCTTAATAATATTTGCTTTATTTCTCATAATTAGGTATTTGGCAAATTATAGATGAGACAATTAAGAATATGTTTTTGTAGCTATATACTAGGTAAAAGATAACGTAATGGATAGAAAGGAAATTATTAATGTCATAAATATTAGGGTTTAGAGAGTGTAAATAATGTCGTTAGAACATTATTTACACTCCCTAAACCCTAATATTTTTCAGGATTCTTTCAAAGGACTTCAGTTGTTTGCTTCCTAAAGCTTGATCCAATCGACGTTCTGTCGTGTTAATAATGAGGTCTTGTCCCTTGCAGTGGCCAGAAGGGGTGCGAGGCGGAGTAGTAAGGGGTTGAGACGGCAAAACTCATTTCCGGTCTGTTGACGGAAGTCAGGCTAGCCAATAACTAAGAGAAAATTGTATTCAGTACGGAAGAATTTCCAATATTGTAATTTCTTAAAAAAATAGAATAAACTTTTTAGGTTGTAATTCTTGTTTGTAAAATAAAAATGTAATTTTCGGTTGACAATCTTTAAATTACCATTTTATCTTAAACATCTTAAACGGTTTGTTACATTGTATGTCTTTTATGTACTGCTTGTGTTAGGACTTTACGACATGTTTTTAGTGTGAAATGTTCCTCTTTCATTTATCTTGTATATATAATTTGAATTACATTTGAAAGGCTTGATAAGGCTAAATTTAAGGATTAGGTTTTAAAAATGATATTATTTAACAAAATAAATACTAACAAAATAAGATTTGTCCCTGATTGTATTGATTCAAACTACCAGAACTATTACCATAATTTTCAATTGATAAGTTAGTGTGAACAAGACATTTGTCATGTTGATTTTTGGAAACTAATTTCTGATATTCCGATAATACACGGGTTAATAAGCATCATGATTATGAATGAACTGATATTTTCACCTGAATCATGGCACTTGTAAAAATGTACAAATTTCGGAACAAATTCACGAAAATTTTGTAAATTTCCTAGTCCCTAATTACCTTCACCTCTTCTCAAGAAAGCAAGTTAAAACTAAAAAGTCATTTAGTTCGCTCTAGAGTTCTCCAAACTAGATAAATACTCAGTGCCCTAGCTGTGAATGGGTTTAAACAGGGTTGCTGCTACTTTGTTACTTTGAACAACTCTCGCCGAGCAAACCGCACGGAAAATTGTGAAACTGTTTTATACAAAATCCCGGGCATCAGAGCCTTTCTAAAGATGCCCCAAATGTCGAATTTAACGCTTTCGCCACGTTTAACAGAGTTTCTAAGGACTCCGCTGTATTTTCTTGTACTAAATATTTGATGATATAACAGTTTAACTTTGTTAATAAAATATAGAGTAAAACTGAAAGACGTAGGAAGCATAATTCAATTTTTCCAAACATTAACTGCGCTGTGAGTTGCTGATAAAATAATTTAAATTCATATTTGACTGAGAATAAGACTCTATGGAGATATTATTTTACAAAGGAAGTGTTTGATTTTGATGTTATATGTACTCAGAGAACAATATTGTCATTTTGTTTTATGAATAAAAGAAGGCCATCATTTATATAGTCTCTCGACATATTGTGCTTACAATTGTATCGCATTTTTATTACGAAAAATATTTTATTTCATGGATAGTTGGATTTACAAAAATGTATTAACTTCTTGTTGATATTTGAATTGATGGTTTCAGTTACATATTTATTTAATACAATAGCGTTGGATGGGAACTAATTAATTTTCTTTAGTTAACAGAGACTTAAGGTGAAAATGAAAGAATCCATCTAAAAGTATAAAGAGACATGATACAGAATAATGCAAAAGGTTATGCAAGCTTTCGATAGTATGATAGGAAATAAAATTCAGCAGCAAACGTAAATATACCGACCTTCTAATATTAGTCCGTTCTTGTAATAATATTTCTACAATCATGTGCTTAAAAGAACTTTATGGAACAGCCCCCAACGCACTTGGCAAAAATGTGGGGATTAAATTGGCAAGGTTATGAAGTCGCCAGGGATCTGCACTGGCGTTCCTCCAGCTTTTCTCCCAATGTACCCCTTGTATGTAGAACACAAGTTTTCATATAACATGTTGACCTACATCTTCTTGTACTTTTCTACTCTGTGACTTTATACGTGAGTTAATTTGCAATTCTGTTGCATACTACATTGCAAACTGCAAAGCATGTTTTTATTATGAGAAGTCATAAGGTGTTATGTTCGTTACTTTATTGATTAACTAGCTGACCCACGCAACGTCGGTTGCGCCTTATATTGCCCGTAGCGTGAAAATTTCCCCCGTTTTTGAAACATTCTTCATTGTTGTTCCGCTCCCATTAGTAGTAGCGTGATGATATATACCCTATAGCTTTCCTCGATAAATGGACTATCCAACACCGAAAGAATTTTTCAAATCGGACCAGCGGTTCCTGAGATTAGCGTGTTCAAACAAACAAACAAACTCTTCAGCTTTATATCTATACTAATACTAGCCGACCCACGCAACCTCGTTTGCGTCTTCTATTGCCCGTAGCGTGAAAATTTTCCCCCGTTTTTAAAACATTTTTCATTGGTGCTCCGCTCCTATTGGTCCTAGCGTGATGATATATAGCCTATAGCCTTCCTCGATAAATGGGCTATCTAACACTGAAAGAATTTTTCAAATCGGACCAGTAGTTCCTGAGATTAGCGTGTTCAAACAAACAAACAAACAAACAAACAAACTCTTCAGCTTTATATATTAGTATAGATATAAAGCTGAAGAGTTTGTTTGTTTGTTTGTTTGAACACGCTAATCTCAGGAACCGCTGGTCCGAATTGAAAAATTCTTTCGGTGTTGGATAGTCCATTTATCGAGGAAGGCTATAGGAACGAGGTTGCGTGGGTCGGCTAGTATTAAATATAGACTAGCTGACCCACGCAACCTCGTTTGCGTCTCCTATTGCCCGTAGCGTGATAATTTTCCCCCGTTTTTGTAACATTATTCATTAGTGCTCCGCTCCTATTAGTCTTAGCGTGATGATATATAGCCTACATCCACCCTCGATAAATGGGCTATCTAACACTGAAAGATTTTTTCAAATGGACCAATGGTTCCTGAGATTAGCGTGTTCAAACAAACAAACAAACAAACTCTTCAGCTTTATATATAAAGTATAGATTTGGTTTACTTACAAAAATGTCTTAAATCCACGTTGTAAATTCTACTTAATCATCATCATCATCATCAGCCTATCGTAGTCCCACTGCTGGACATAGGCCTCTGTTTCTTTAGTAAGGAGGTTTTGTCTACCATACCACGTTGGCCAGGCTGCTTGGTATAGAATTTGATTCAAGTTTTCCTTCTCCTTGCAGTGATATTATTCTGTGAAATGTATCCTTTAGTCTTACGACACTCCGTGGGAGTCCCGTTTCTGTGGGAGAGCCACAGCACGCTCGACCGGAGTGATACCACGGCCTCACAGAAAAACGAAGTGAAACAGTGCTTGCGCTGTGTTTTACCGAGTGTGTGAGGATACCGGAGGTCCTTACCCCAACCCCTCCCCCATTCGTTTCCCCGTCCCTCAAAGGCAGGCAACGCACTTGCGACGCCTCTAGTGTTGCGGGTGTCCATGGGCGGCGTTAATCGCTTAAAGTTCTCGTGTCACAGTGTTAGTTACCATTCTCCTCCGAAACGGCTTGATCGATTGTTATGAAATTTTATATGCATATTCAGTAGGTCTGAGAATCGGCCAAAATCTATTTTTTAATATCCTCCAATTTTTTTTACGGCTAAACAACGTTTGCCGGGGCAGCTAGTAAATCTATATAATTCTTCTTTTAGTTCTCAATACTTTTTCTTAACGAACGGTATCTTAGACTCATTTTTATTTCTTGAACCAGTTAAATTAATAAGATTGACCTCCTTCTGCGCATTTCTTTTAATTTCCAATCTGTAGTACTTACTTACTACATTCATAGTAAACAAAGAATTCCTAACTTTAAACCAACAAAGAGGGCTCTTGCGAAACTAGAAGGACGTTCTCAAAAGACGTACGAATACAACCACTTATGAAATACAAAAGGTATTTTTGTTTCTTTATTTTGTAATATAAAATGTTATGTTACAATTTCAAGAACGCTGGCATCTTTATTAAAGACAATTTTGTACTGGAAATAGTACAATGTACATAGTATAAAGTACATTTCAATTATGTTATAGTCTAACCATATTTCGTCTGTAGTTGCGGAAAATGTTTTATGAACACTTAAAATGAAACGAGCGTATCTTGAGTTGCTGTCTTTGTCTCCCCAATTCTGTGTTCAGAATACTATCGTTACATTTAATAGCTGAGGGAGTTGGTAATTTAACTTTATAGCACGATGAAAAACTGTACAAGAAATTAAGTACTAGCTACATAACCTACTACCGTCTGCGCTCCACTTATAACAACATCACTCAAACAAGGGCTTATATTTTCTTTCTACATGTCGTTTATAATTTTATAAAACCTAGCTTTTCTTAGTGTTGCAGGACATGCAAAGTTCAATGAACTTTTAATTAAATGCTCAAATATCTACAATTTTCCTGCCGAAGTAAAGAAAGTTTTTTGAAATGAGCCTGCCAAAGCGACTCTACTTTGCTTGATGGAAAGTATGAGTAGAATTCAAGAGTAGTGGTCACCATACACATTACGAGTACAGATAATGCAACATGGTGAACTACACTATGGCGGCTTATTGAGATTCTTCTCACTAGGCAGTTGAAATAACATTGTTTTCACATCAATTTATATCAAAACACTTTTAAGTAATGACTATAATGAATACACTCTCACAACTGATTGTAACCGTATTGATCATTTATAACCTTTCTAAATCATAAATCGTTAATAGTATTTTATGTCTAACTAGAAAGTGTCGAGTCAAAATACGAACTCAGAATACTATCTTCTACATTGTTTATTTGGGAAAAAAGTATGTGTAGAGTAGATATTTAGATAATAAAATACGAAATAAACCGACACTTGTGTCTAAAATATCTATATCTTATTCCATATTCAGTCTGTGTACTATGCAAAGGCGACACATTTCGAGGCGAAGTGTTAGAGATAACTTTGTACGAGTGTCGCTAACAGAACATACGAAAGCTAACACAAATAAACAGCGCGGTGTGACTTTGCATATACGTCCTATCGCTATTTTCTACCTTACATTACGTTAGCATTTATTTTTCTTTTTCATAGATTGTTCAAAGGCCGCAAAGGGTGATTCCTTTGCTTACATTTGTAAAAAATAAAGTGAAGCCGCTCAAAGAGGGTTCGGCGTAGCGGCACACGATTTTCAGCCCAATCTATTTTATACGTTTCTACTCATTTCACAAGATAAATCTGGCCTTTTACAGACAGAATCCTGTTCGTATCGCATTTCGATTTAAGTGTAAAATACTTTAAAGCTTAAATCGTTACTTAAGTGTTTTTATTGTGTTCAATGTAATTGAAATTGCCTCGTACAGACCGGGACGTAAATGGTTTCTATGTTATAGGTAGACGTTAGTTAAGAAAATAATTAGATTAAAATGGAGGGTTGAGACAAAAATAAATAGCAAATCGTATCTTAACTTAGGTATATATGACCTTTTTGCAAAAGATTCTATGCTCATTTATTTTAACTGATATAATTAAAATAATATTTCGTACATCTGACACTCAACGCCATCTAGTTCCAAACTAAGTAGCGCCGAAACAAATATTTGCAGATTATACAAACATTCGGTTCGACCCGGGAATCGAACCCCAGAGCACAGCAGTTGCATTATTGATATATTAACTGCCTCGTTGGTCTAGCGGTTGGCGTGTGCGACTGCTGATCATGAGGTCTCGGGTTCGATTCCCGGGTCGAACCAAATGTTTGTATGATCTACAAATATTTGTTTCGTAGTTTGGGTGTTTTCTATGTATAATATGTATGTATTTACAAAAAAAAAAAGTATATGTGTATTTATATCAGTTGTCTAGTACCCATAACACAAGCTCTGCTTAGCTTGGGATTAGATGGCGTTGTGTGTTAGATGTCCGAAAAATAAAATAAAATGATATGTAATTGAGATGGAGTTTCATTAATGTTATGGCTAGATTACGACAGTCGTTTCAGATTGTAATTTATAAGTCATTGAGTATGTCTGTGTTTCGATCGTCTCAAAATGATCATTGATATCAGAATTATAAATTGAATGACAAAATAATATGTTTTTGTTGAAATTCAGGATGTAACAAGAACCGGATTGAGCAATATTGGCGTGTACTCATGAAGACTCAATGCATATTGTTTATTTTGTGAAAATAGAACATACTTTTAAGCCTGAACCGCGGTAGTTTTATTAACAAGTAAAACAATTAAAAACAAAAACGACCCCGACTGCGTCGATATCTGCCATCTTTATTAAATTCAGTTTTTTTTTAATTTTTTAATTTTGATGTACACAGTGTCACTCTCACGATTAAGAGGAATCTATTGACACCACTCACATAAAAATACGACGTGCCAAACAAATATACATACATACACTCGAAAAACGTAACCCTCCTTCTTTCGCAGTCGGCTAAAACAATTTATACCTTTTCCAATATTTGTTTTTACAACAAACATCAAAGGATTCGTGACTACAAATGTACATAAAAATATATGACAAACAATAAAGGCAGCGGTTTTAATATACAATATTCCGTTCGGACGTGCGGTGGCTGAGTTTTCCGAAGGGATTACTTTATTTGAGCTAACATCCTGTTTTTAATAACCAAAATCCTGTTGCAATTGAACAATTACTTGACCATTTTCATTATTGAATAAGGGGTCACTGACAGTGGAACCTGGTTAAAGAGCCAGGCAATTCAAAGGTAGCAACAATGCCTATTTATCAATTCAATTAATTAAATGTATTAATACTTCTTTATTAGAGACTTTATTCCAAACTAGATTGGGGTCGGGTTTAATAATTCGATTTTTTACGTGGAGTGACTGTCATCAGACCTTCACAACCCAAGTACCAGGCTCCATTGAAAATCTGTAGAAAGACTGTTGCCAGACTATTTGGGATTCTAACTAACTGTAATAATTGGCAAAATTGTTTGTATGGCAACTGGGGATATTTATGATACAAACATAGAAAATAAATTCGTGTACAAAATTATAAATTAAGTTAGAATGTAGATTTTTCCATTTTCTTAAATTATACTTATTTTTGTTTCAGGTAAGCTGATCTTTTTTGTTACATAAAGAGGTTTAATACAGGTAAGAAGTTGTCGACGGCGCCATTCCTTCCATCAATGGTTGTTTCACTCCTGTAAGGTTTTATCTCGAAATCAGCGTATACAGGAATTATTAATTCAATATACTAGGGATACGAGCAAGGGACGGGTTTTATAATTATTTTTAATTATTCCCATGGCGACGGTGCGCGGGCCATCATGACCACTAGCGCCATCTTGTTGAATATTCATTCAGTCAAGAGACCCGCCATTATTTTCCTAGAGACTCGACTAACCTAATTTTGCTAAATGAACCTTCTGGGATATGGAGTTCGCACAAATAAAATATCTTTTCCTCTTTGTCGCTGAGTCATATTTGGTTATTGTGGTTTTAACATAAGGTTTGAATCTTCTTTTAGATTATCTTTGATCTGAAAAGAAAATAGTAGATATTATTGATATACACTTTAATGAAAAATAAAGGTATTCAAAATCTCTTTCAGTATTAAATGTAGTGATTTAACAAAGAAAACTTAATTCTTGAAATGAAATGAATAAAATAATACAAAACTTGAATCATTTCGTAAAGGTATTTTAAGCACGTAACCACATCTATTACTAATATATAAAGCTGAAGAGTTTGTTTGTTTGAACACGCTAATCTCAGGAACCGTTGGTCCGATTTGAAAAATTCTTTCGGTGTTGGATAGTCCATTTAGCAAGGAAGGCTATAGGGTATAAATCATCACGCTACTACTAATAGGAGCGGAGCAACAATGAAGAATGTTTAAAAAACGGGGGAAATTTTCACGCTACGGGTAATATAAGGCGCAAACGAGGTTGCGTGGGTCAGCTAGTTAGTAAATATACACGAGGTATCTGAATGGCAAAATTGGTTCCATGCCTTCACTGAACTTTATTTCCGAATACAATATACAATAACTCATTGCAACGGAAATGTCAATGTCTGTCTCGAGAATCGCAAAATAAAGAGGATTAAAAAGAAGAAAAATAGTACTGTAATGTACCCGCCCGGTCTGATTTATATCCGGGCCGCATCAGTCAAGCAATATCCGGAGTAAGATACAAGCGCGCGTAGCACCCGAGCAACCGTATGAGGTACAAGGAAATGAAATAATTTTTCATTTTCACACCTGGTTAATTTCATACGTTACGTATCATTTGATGGTGTGATATTTAACCCTTTATGGAATGAGGGTTGAATAATGGATTCGCTGGTCACGCTGAACCGCTGAGCGGTGATAATTTATGTTTCGAGTGTTACTGCATAAGAAATAAAAAAAGTACAAAAAAGGTACTCTTAGGAAGATAAAGAGTATACTTTGATAACTTAATTTAGGCAAGGATAGTTAATGCTAGTAGAAACTTGTGACGTTACAAAATAAATTAAAAGTTTTAAATCAAAAATCCATTCGTAATGAGGAAGGTGAAAACCGCTCTTTAATTCTACTCATGCTTTACACCAAGCAGAGTAGAGTAATTTGCGCACTTTAGTTGCCAGTAATAGTAGGTTAGTAGCCAAGGGCTGTAAGGCAATTGGTGCTTACACCCGAACTAACTATTCTGCTTTACATCTCGATTGCGAGGTTAGTAGAAAAAAACCGGCATTATAAGAATAAAACATTTTATTTATTGATATTTACAGTGAAATGAGAACAATTTTCAAATTTTAAGGACAGTTTTTTTTTCAAGAACTGAATAGAGCTTCGCCGTTCGATATTTAAAATTGATGACTATTATACTCACACGAAGACAAGGCTGAATAGCAAAGCGACCTCTTTGGTCATTGAGCTGAATGCGTGATGTCTATTGCCAGTATGATGGTTAGATGTACGCGAACTTTTTGAAAGAAAGAAGTGTTTTTTTCTTAATTACTTACCGCCCTAGGGATTTTCTAGCTACATTATTACCCTAGTGCGGTAATTAGTCACCTACGAGCCCCATTTGGAGGTAATAAGAACCTACTTACCGAACATGAGAGATGTAAAAAACATTTACATACAATAATTATCATTGGCTAGTCAGTAATACACATTACACGAGTCTGTCTATATTCTTAAATCAACAAATATGTAGGTCACAAACTGTGCAATGTTCAGCACACGCTTGCCAATAATTAATGCCACAAAATTCTCACGAAACTTCAACATAAATTTACGAGTTGATATTCAAGCCCTGCTTAAGCTTACTGAATTTATTAAACAAGGACACGCCTGCGTTTTATAGGCTTAATAAAAAGTAAAACAACACGTCCATCTGACAGATGAGATCTGAAATTACAATCTACCTTCGTCCCAAGAAAATGTACGTGAGTAGATGAGATAGAAATATTTTACGTCACTCGTATATTATGAAGTTAAAATTGTGGAAGTTGTAATGAGTTTATCACCTATAACTCAAATTTTCTTGTTCCTCCTGTTAGTTTGTGTAGTCAGAGAATTTAAGGGGCGGAAAGCCATTTTCATGTGGAGAATAAACATGAATCGCTTATTATTGCAGACTTCTTGACTACTGCTAAGAAAAGGTTGTATATTAAGTAGAGTTTGTTTAAAAAAAGGTATTAAAGAATTATTTATTGCAAAGTAATTATTCCTTGTCCGTCACTTAACTAGTCTATTTCTGACCTTTATGATAGTCAGTTCATCAAAACTTTAATTGAGTGTCATGCAAGCTGAAGAGTTTGTTTGACAGTTTGAACACGCTAATCTCAGGAACTACTAGTCCGATTCAAAAAAATCTTTCAGTGTTAGATAGCCCATTTATCGAGAAAGGCTATAAGACTATATATAAGACTATATATTATCACGATTAGATCAATGGGAGCGGAGCACCAATGGAGAATGTTCAAAAAACGGGGGAAAATTATCACGCTACGGGCAATAGGAGACGCAAACGAGGTTGCGTGGCTAGTAACAGCTATATGAAAAGTTGTGAGGGACATGTCCTCGGAAAAAAAATGGAAGGATAAATATATCAAAACGTTTTTTGACGTGCGTAAAGGTTTTATTTTTATTAAAGTAGAATTTTAGAAGCTTACTGAAATCCTGTATCAATAAACTTTGATTATCTCAACTTGAGCATTTTATTTACGTCTGAATTATAATCAAACTCCAATTAAACATATCATCGTCCGATTGAAGTTTTACAATACAATAGTACTTCAGGGGAACTTCAAAAATATGAATTCTTCTTCTTATTGTGTCGATGGCAACACTTATACGGTTTTGATTTTCTTTTGCAACTGTGAGTTGATGCTTATGAACAAAGTAAATAACAAGTAACAAATGAACTCACTGTAAGTAGGATAGGTAATTAAGCGAATCTTGATTGACATTTCCTTATTGAAGTAGCGTTCTAAAATTAAAACATTTGAAATGTTTCTTGAGGCTGGACTTTGAAGACGATAATAAATCTCAAATTTGTCGCTTTATTAAAAAGGGTAAGGGATGAGCGAGTGATGAAAATACATATATATATATTATAACTAATTCTATTGTAAGGTCCTACTGCTTTAATTCAAATTTAATTGAGAATGCACTGAATGACAATGATATCAGTATGAACGTATCACCAGTACGTAAACTGGAAACAGTATGTTTCCAGTTTACCAATTGGTTAGATCAGCTTGATATATAAGCCAAAACCTTATTTCTAATAGACTTGCTTATGATACATTACAGCTGGACATCATCAACAGACGATGATAAGTACATGAATGTATTGAAAAACTGCTTGTGAAACCACATCTCCAGTCGAAAGCTGGTTTTTAAGCCATAGTTGCGAAATAAATTAAGATTGTAGAATTTAAAATCAATATCAATTCAGAAGAATATTTACAATATCGTTTACACATAAGTAGGTATAATAAGTAAGCACATTTGAGAATTCTCGAAGATATTTTGCTCATTGAAAGTTTCCTTACAATCTACAAGTATTCAATTTCGACACTACTCGGGCTTAACTACTTTGCAGATGTCAGTAACATTTACTATTACAATTTAATACACATTTCGATTTCAGTGATTCATAGAAGCTTTTTTACTTAAATGGGTTTAAGCTCTTTGATATTTTGTTTTCTACTCTTTGATTACAAAGATCGGTATCATTTCAAACTTTGTTTAATTATGTTTGTTCTCATAGAAAATTTAGTATAACCTAGCCTTAGAATCTTTTTTTTATAAGCATAGGCGTGTAAACCTACACACAAATAGAATATATATATAAATATAAACTAGAAAAAAAACACATAAAAAATCGTCAGAAATATTTTCGTACTAAAAGTTTGTCAAGATCTAAAATTGCTTTAAATCAAATCCAATATAGGCAAATAGAGCAACAGGCGGTAGGCGGCATTATGTCCAGTGATTAATAACGCCCGGGTCACCGTCTCGCTTCATCAGTATTCACCCGGGCCGTTCTCATCACACGCTTACTTCGCCCGGATAATACCCGATACAGGACGGATAAATTACCTAAGCTGGTATTAAATCTAGTTGGTAGTTTAGAATCCTTTTAAATTTAAGACATTTAATTCTTGGTATATTTTAGGAATGTATAATTAACTAATTAACGATTAATTAATCGGAGACAACAGGAAATTGCTAGATTTATATAGCTAGTAACAGTGACAAGAGATTACGTGCAAAGTCCTTTTTTTAGCCTACTATGACGACGTGAAAATGAAGGAATATATTTTTGATAGCTCATGTATGTTTGTATGTTCCACCGTAGCGCCTAAACTACTGTAAAAATTTTAATGGATGAATTTTCAATAGATTCGTAATTATGGTGACGTAGAATGTATAATTTTTTTTTAGGAGGTTGAAGTACTGAAGTTAAAGTTTTTAAACTTTTTCTTGTTAGTTAGAAAGAACATTGCATGTCTTTTTTTTATTCTTCCCGTAACTTATGCCATGTATTAAGTTCCATTTCTCTTATCATCGTAATACGTTACAAGCAACGAAAATCCCAACAATATTACCAAGGTTAATATTCATGATTTTGTTACGAATTACACGATTTCGCATTTGGGAAGTAGGTATTTCCTTTTATTTCGTATACCGACAGATAATCAAGTTATATTTATTTACAATCTACACGAAAGTGTATCCTTCAGATAATGTGATACATTTCTTGCTCGAATATTCTCAATCTTAGCAAGGAAAAATCTTTTATGTTCGTATTTTGATATACTTGTAAATGAATACCGAAGGAAAAAGGTCATGACACAGTACGCCCTCTAGTACGCGCTTCAAATTTTTCGTAAGGCGTTTGTCCCTATGAGAGCGTTTTTTTTTAATTTTTACGGTATAGGTGGCAAACCATCAGACGTATCACCTGATGGTAAGCGATTACTGTCGCCCATAGACACCCGCAGCACCAGAGGCGTCACAAGTACGTTGCCGACCTTTGGGGGATGTGGAAAGGGATTTGGGGAGGGGTTGGGGTATGGGCCTACGGTATCCTCACTCACTCGGTGAAACACACCGGTTTTCTGTGAGGCCGTGGTATCACTCCGGTGGAGCCGAAGGCCAAATTCATGCCTAAGCGTGGCTCTCCCACGATACGACGTGCGTGTTGTAAAATAAAGACTTGAATATGAAATTTCTAATAAAAAGTAAAAGTACAAAACATAATTACAAAGCATTGTAAAATAAACTCACTTGTACTTATTCCACTATTTTAATTAAATTTACACCTGACCGGTTTCGGCTTATGAAATTCTCGGTCGGGCGAAACCGGTCAGGTGTAAATTTAATTAAAATAGTGGAATAAGTTATTAATTAAATAATTAATAAGTAAATTAATTCTAGAATGTATTACAACAAGTTCCATCAAGTGCCGACAATCGAGAGTATAAATTATATAATAATAAAGACTTTATATTTGCAAATCTAAGGTTTTTCTTTCATTAGTCAGATGACCTAATATCGGTTAAATATCACTAATAATGTAGGTTTACGGTCTTCCTTACTAAAAAGCTTAAGACAACTGAACATCTAATAAATATTTTAAGAGAGAATATTTTTTTTTTTATTTCAACGCCATCTGACGAACCTATAACTCCTTGTCTATATTCACATCATCGTAAATAATTCAGCACAAATTGAGATGCACAAATCCATAATTCTGTCGAGCACAGAATTCAGAACAACACGAGTGCTTTTAGAATATTGATTCAAATAACGCTTAGTTAATTGTACTGACGAGAAATACCTGAGCAGAAATACGTGCAGCGTCCTGATTTGATTATCTTCTTGAATCGCTTAGTATTTCTAAATCAACCATTTGCTCACAGACTTTCATCGACGCTTGTTAGAATTAAGACACTGTTTTGTTATCTTTTAGATTTTGTCTAGGAAGACAAGACAAGGAGAGACACACATATAAAATATGTGTGTCTCTCCCTAGTCATAGTAACTTTTTTATTTGACTTTAATTTAAATATTAAATTCTTAAGAAGAAGAACTACAGATAGTACTTTCAGTGATTTAGACTATGTCACTTCATGAGAGCGTCTGGACTTTGCTTCGTGGTCTGGACTCAAGGCCTAAGTTATTTAATACACGTAAGTAATTTACTATCTTAACCAAAAGCTAGTATGTTATAAAGAGTAGTTATATATTAGATTTTTAACATAAAACTGTCAAAATAAGTATTCAACTTAAAGGTCCCTGCAAATAAAACCTTTTCCGGTACATTTTACAATGTGCTTAAGTAGCGAATAGTCCAAAATAATAAATGCAACGAGTCGAAAACGAGATGCTGAAAATTTAAAACAACGGGGGACTTTAAACCATTAACGGTCGCCGCATATTTCCACGCTATTACCAAGCAAACACGAATGTTCTAGATACCACTTCGTATCCCAATTACTCGCCAAAACGAAAGCGGTTCCGAAAAAGAAAAATACATGCACCGCTTCTACACCTGAAGCTGTGATATATTTCCGACTGAATTGAGTCGCTTTTGTATACATCAACGTGAAATGGGACTTTGTATCGATGGCTATAACAAAGATAGCCATGAAACAGTTTTTGCTTTGAGCTGTATAAAGACACTAGAACCGTTGTCCATTTGTATTGAATAGAGTTTGATTGTTCGCACAAAGTATTTTGCGGAGCGATTGGAGAATAGTGAATATGATATGATAGGCATGAAAGCCATTCTGGTTTACTATCTATTTCTGATTCCAGAAATTGAAATCAATTCGTACAGTCTGTTAACATGCTCCTGTCACCAAATTGTTCTAAAAAGTAAATCTATTTTAAATTAAAACTTTCTATTCGACGGTATCGCAGTAACTAATCCAAAGAATTTATCGCCTACACTGAAATCAGACTTAAATTGCTTTTATGTGTATGGATTTTGACATTGTTAGGGACTTAAATTGTGTGAATTAATTTAATTTATAATTTATGAATTGACAACATGCAAACATTTTGGTAATATACTGTAAGTTTGTCCTGCTAATTTGAAATAAATAAATAGATTTATGACTTCTGAATAAATACGCCAAAGAACTTTTTGGCGTATTGAAGGTTCTTTTTTGTTACGTCACTAAGATAGCTACCACAGTTCTGTAACACATTTTGTTTCTGAAGATAAAGTTTTCCAAACTCTTGTATTCCCAGACACATTCAACTTCACTACAAACGTTTGTGACACGACACTAGGGTTTATTCCAGTCGAATAGCCTCGCCGTTAGTTCGAAACTGTAGTGGATACTGTTAGTGTACCAGTCCCGAAAAAATGGAGTGTCCGTGGAGCTTATGCTTCATGTAATTGATGGGCTACCTGCGTGACAGTTTTATTGCGGGCTTTTGGACAATTCCCTCTTCAAGCCGCTGTACGATAGTGAAAATTTATGGCTCGGGAATGCTATGTAGTTTTGAAGTGTAGTCCTAGATCTGACGTTTTTCTTCAGAAAAACTTTAGATCATTTAATGAAAATTCAGATCTTCAGTCAGATTCAGTCGTTTGTATTTAAGTATTTAATTAAAAAGTAGCAATGAATTTCAAGTTTGAATATATTTCATAGTTTACTGAGCTTTTTAAACAATTGAGACCCTTATTACTCGTATATACAATATCTTTACTTTTTACTGTCTATCAATTAAAAAGTAGTTGACTTAAGATTTTCAAGCAACCGTGCAAGTACAGTTCTGTTCGTTTCTGCCTTCCCATAACTTACGACTTTTTCCACCGCCCATACTTAAGCTTACTTATTTCGGGTACTTTCTGATCCGCCCATTCTCTATTTCCATTTTGAGCGTACACTTCTTGTATCTTTGTAGATACTGCGGCAAAAGCGATATTTGTGTCACGTTTTGGTATTTAGATATTTCACTTACTAAACATGTTTATTTTTTTATTGCACTGCTATGTGCATGGCACTGTTGTATAAAATATTAAAGAGCCAAAAAAACCTTGAACTTTCTCTATGTTTATGAACAATAGTACAAAAAATTATACGAACAGAAATAATTAGAATATCTTATGGAATAATTGTTTAAAAACATTTTCATTGTGTTAATTTAAATGATAGTGAATAGGTTTTATTAAAAATAACCATTTATTAGGTAACACCAGATTTATAGTCCATTCAGTTAGAAGGACGTTGACACGTATAGATAGTAATCTGTATTTAAAAATAGGCAAAAACTCTATAAATAGGCATTTTAGGTTACCACAGGATGGTCTGATAAGCGAAATTCTCAAAGCCCTACATAATTACCTACATGCTAATTTAGTGGCAATATGTACAGATACTTAAAAGAATACGTTAATCAACAACCCTAGAAATACCGCTTAAAACCTAAAATAGGGCATAAAGCCCTCTACCTAGCGAAATTTCAAGTAGGTAATTTAAATATCGCAAAGTCGGATGTTTTTGGTTCTGAATATTACACTTAACGGTATTACAGAATTGTTTTCCCTTTGCCACATAATTTATTCCTATCACAACTTAAGGGCGCTGAAATATTGGTGAATATTTTAGATAGTAATAAATGATCAAAGTAATATTTTACAAAAGGTATTAACGACGACAAATTATCATATTTATTAAAATCCCCGATCGGCAAAGATAAATCTTTTAATCCAATCTCATTCTAAATCAATTTATAGAAAATTTGTGTTTGTGTGTGGTATTTTCATTAATATTTTCTTATCTTTTATCGTATATCTAATATACATACTATACTTAAAAAAAATACATTGTTTTTCTTTATTTATTTTATTTTTATGCAGATTTTTTTTATGTAAATACTTTATATACAAATAAAACTTGGTTTTTGAAGTCCTCATATCCACGGCTCCCTTAAAAAGATCACTCAATGTTAACATAACGTTACGTCTACATTAAAAAAAAAATCTCTTATTTTAAAATAAGAGGTAGTTCTCAGTTAGACTTACATTTTTGGATCGTATATTATGCATCGCATTCTACAACAATCAATTTGAATCTCCTGAACTGTAAATGTACATTACATTTGAATTTAAGTAACAGGTACATTTGTATGCCCTTGTGTTGATTCCCAAATATATTTATTATAAATAGGCAAAACCAATAGCAAATATCAAAGCTTTCTACCGATTTTGTAAAGAGGTTTCTTCTTATTTGGTATGGACTAACTTACTTAAGCTCACTTAAATTTGGAATGGTGCTTTTAAAACGTAAAGAGGCTGCTTTAACTGACACAGCACTTTAAAAGTATAAAGTAAGTTTGAACTTGTAACGCTCATAGAGATGAATGTAACTAGGGCACTGCAGTTATTTTTAACGTTTATCTTTGAATTAACTTCAAAGGCGGTTTTCATTCGGCGAATGCAGTTGGAAAATCCGGTTATTTACTTCTTATATAATTCTCTTTGAACTTCATTTTCCGCTGTATGGAACAGTTAGGAAAATTGAGTTAGTAGTTAAGTGAACTGACTTCTGCTGAATTTATTTAAATGATTTTATACTTCTTTTCTACCTTCGTATTTTTGTAAGATACCGTTCGACTGATGTATTCATGTAAAATGTGATTTCACAGTGATTGTGAGGCGCTCATAGGCCAGTTGCACTCGGTGATTAGAAACAATCACCGTCTGTCAGCAACGACTGCGCGGTCAGTACCCGGATGGGTGACCGCTATTGGCATGTTACCATTTGCGTCTCCGTGATTCGGAGGTCACTTTAAGCAGACAGTCCCGGCTGTTATCACAATATAACAGTCGTGAAGCTTAGTTGGAGGCTTTTGGGCGGCTTGAAAACATCCAACGACAAGATCACGTACACAACGTTGTCTTGTCATTTCCCAACCCGCACTTGACCAGCGTGGGGATGCATGGCCTTAACCTCCTGAAAGGAGACCCGAGACCAGCAGTGGGACATTATGGGTTGTTGATGAATGAATTACAGTGATTTACACTGACTGCGCCTATGTAGAGGATAATTACATAGTTTGATTAACGTTATTTCATTATTTATTTGAGCATTACTTATTTGAGACTATCAGTATTATATAATTTCTTAGTTTCACTCCATATTGAATACATATATAAATAGAGAGCAGTTCTTCATAACCCTTTCCTTTGATTGAATATTTCCGTGAAGTTCATTTCCCATTGAAGTTTGTAAATGCCGGGATTGGTTTTCCCTTTCAATTTAAGGTATATACGAGTATATAGTACATCTATATTCATTATTTGATATGGTTGATATTATTTTTAGTTACTAAGTGTAGCAACTACACTTTTTCGAGTTCCGTACCCAATAGTTAAAATGGAACCCTATTACTAGGATTCCGCTGCCTGTGCGTCTGCACCAGCCTGTAATCTCATGTACCCGGGAATAGTTCCACAGTTGAAATTTTTACAGATGATGTATAGCTGTTGCCGCTATAAAACAGATATTAAATAAACAGAATAAAATAAATATTTAAGGGGCTCCCTTTTTTGCCGTTTATAGATAATGGTACGAAACTGTCTCGCACTTCGCCGATTTTATATTTCTTTTTTCTTGTTTTTGTATTATAATAGTGTCAGTAGATGGAGAAAATAATTTATTCATTAAGCCCTCGAAATAACGCAATTCCAATCTCAGGAAAAATAAAATGGAATTCAAATTGATTCAGTTACTAAACCTTCAGTGCTATGTATAGATATATCAAATCACCACGCCTTTGAGTGTCGTGAGGCGAATAAGGGATCACAAGGGTGGATGCATGGACTCATTAATATTAGTACAGTACCATTAGCTTATCCTATCAGATCAGAGTAAGTGGATAGGACCGACACATAATGTGTGCGCATAATCAGTGTTCTGATTTGTCCATTAAAGTTGTTGTAAGGTTTGTTTGGTTGAGAGGTTCGGAAAGTATCCGAAAAAGATTACCTTCATGTTTTTATTAAGTAGATTACAGGTAATAATATTGTGTAACTGTGTGTTCTCTGTTACTTCAGCGACATTTAATTCCACTTTATTTTGTCAAATTTCGAAAAAATAGCACTCTGTTTTGAAAGAAAAACGTAGGCAAGAAAGGAAAATTATGGTATGAAACTTCTGATCTTTTCAACCGACTTCAAAAAAAGGAGGAGGTTATCAATTCGAATGTTTTTTTATTATTTGAAAAATAGTGCTTCTCTTGTGGTCCCATTTCAATTTGGCCCAGTTCTGACAATGTCATCCATGAGAAAACCATATAAGTCTTCAATTTGTTCAATTTGCATTAAGTATGTGCGCGACAAATTGACAAATAACTCAATATCACGCCTACCAATTTAGAGTATTTTTTTATTTGAAAGCTTGTTAAAATTTTTGATAATTTTTATTTATTCTTGATAAAATACATGACATTTTTAGGTATAACAAAATTGATTTAATAGTAGAATTTAAAATAGATAATATAACAAAACTAACTTCCTCAGCTACAGATATAGGAAACTTAACTATCTATTCTAAATATGTATCCCTAACTAGGTAAAGAACAAACAGCTCAAGCACCTTCGCCTAAGTTTGAAGGGGTCGCAAATTTTAATTAGATCCGTGTCTTCGACTTATTTTAATGAACGGTCGTCAGGGCTCCGTGAAATGTGGATCCGTACGTAGCCAAGTTCTGTATTATAATTATTTCAAAATCATTCAATGAAAACGTCACCGCAGAAGTCTGTGACCTCTTTTACAAAAATGTAACATAGGTAGAATATATTATAATGTCGATATGAGGGAAACAGATTGCTGACAAAAATATTTCCTAGAGAGAGCTTGTTTGAACTTAGGGAGAAACATTTTTCGTGATGTATGATTTGCAAACATGCGGGGCAGTTTGAAACAGGTCAGGGAGCACAAACTTTAAGGTATACTATACAATGAATTGTATTAGGAATTGTATACAACACACCTAATTTTAAATTTTCCAAACATAATATTTGCAAAAGTAGTTTGGTGTCGACTGAGGACAATGGTACTTTGGCTTTAAATCAACATTTAACTATCACCAACCAAAGATAAATCATTCTAAAATAAAAGTATAGTTACAAAACTTTACGAATTTAATGCACCATATACTTGCATTATATGTACTATTAAATTTCCTTTTAGCAGAGTCCACCTTCTTACAAGCTCCTTTTTTTTCCTTTCCATGTCGGTATTAGAACGGTCTTTTTACTATTACATTGGTAAAAACAGTATAAATCAGGTAATTTAAAAATAGTTAAAAGACTTACTATTTCATTATTTGATGTTGAAATCAAAACAGATGATGAGAAACATTTTACACGAATCAATCATATACTTAATACCGCACATTATTCGTCCTTAACACGTGTTTAAGGTTTAAGGCTTACTCCATTGTGGCCAATAACTAGGAGTATTCCCCAGCGCTTATGTCCATGTTGACAGCATTGAAATCGATATGGACTCAGGACAATGGCGCCGACCTTGTATCCTCACTGGGGATGATTCAACGCTTTGAGAATCAATTAGCAAGGATTACATCAGCTTCTCTTATCTATCTGCAGTGATGGGGGCGTCTCATTAAAACTTTTGCTACCGCCGTTTACAATGACCTTCGTAATGGACCAACCGAGCCACTTTTACTGAGGTCGACTAATTCAAATTCAATGTTATTCAGAGATTTGTACGTAAGCTTATCGTATATAATGTCGGCTTTTTTATGGCTGTTTTTTTATGTTTCGTTTCTTTCAGCTTTGGTTTTCTTAGAATAAATGTAGGAAAAACAGTAAGCTTGATGTGGATTAATGTATCTTTGTATGAATGTAATAAAATTTAATCAATTTAAATTTAGGTATTTTAAATAAAAAACACAAAAACACACAGTTTGGAGTTACTCACGAACATGTAGGTGGCCCGAGGTACTTCGGGGTTCCAGGGTTTTCCTTGCTCGGGTGCACCTGGCTTACCGACTTTCAGTACCCATGACGGCGTGCGGTTTTAGACGGTTCGATTCCGACATACCACCAAGAGGCGGTATACGAGGGGAATCCCACACGAAAATAAAAGGTAGGTATCTAAAAAACGTATCTTAAATTCTGAAACCCATAACCAGGGTCATGCATTCAGACACTGAAAAATTTAGTTAAGTTTTTAAGCTAAGTTATGTTTTGGTTGGTAACATATAACCGAAAATAGATTCTAATGTCTACTGTTCATACATGTATAACAAAAAGTATATAAAAGTTAAACAAAAGGTACGAACGTCGATCTTATCCAAATATTGTTTTTACGGTTCCATTTGCGGTTGAAAGTAATCTAAAACAAGATGGGAAAAAGAAGAATAAAAATTTAATAAGGTCGTTCAGAAGAATGCTAAAACCTAATTAAATATTTAATATCAAGGGTCAAAGAAAAATGGTCTTTCATTATAAGGAATAACAGAGCAAATTGTATTCTAAAAGGTATTAAATAAAAAATATTGCCTGCAATAATGAGATTGCCTTGACAAATCTCTGACATTTAAATACCTTATATAAATTTCCCTTATTTCGTTATAATTGGAATGTTCGGGGAATGTACGAAGCTAAGGAAACCATTCAAGATAATAAATTTTATAACTCAAGATACCATGAGAATAAATTATTGTATTTAGCTTAAATGTACTACATATATTTCCAAGAATATGCTAGCGTGGTCTTTTCGAAGTGATTTATTGTTATTTTTTAATAATCTTCATTTAAGCAGTAGTAGAAGACGAACTATATTCATAGCCAAATAATGGAATTAGTTCAATCAGTGCTGAATTTGGAATAAAAATATTTTAGATGTGTAAATTTTAAAGACCTATGTTTCTTTGCAGGAACTAATGTTCCGTATGTTACTGATTGGATTGTTTATATGATATAAATAACCATAGTATTATTATTAAGAGAACGGTGACGAAAGAAGTATGATTAATTGAATTTGCAATGTAGGCCGTGTTGTTTAAAGTTAAAAATTAAATGGAGCAAGGGCTTGAAAAAACGTAGTGTAGGACGTCCGCAGGCCAGGTGGAGTGATGATTTGCGCAAGACGGCTGGCAGGAGCTGGATGCGAGAAGCCGAGGATTGAATTAAGTGGCGGGAAATTGGAGAGGCCTATATCCAGCAGTGGATTGCGATAGGCTGATGATGTAAGTGCTTGAAAAAAAACTCGTTCTAAAGAACTTGTGCAAATCTAGACGTACCTAAATATTTAACCAATTTTACAAATGTTAGATTAATACTTTTATTTTATATCCGTTATTTTTTTCATTGATTATTTAGTTTTCATATTTACCTAAGCCACAGATTATAAGTTATTACACTCAATATGTAGTGTCAATTAATAATAGTAAAGTATTTAGAAAACAACTTGGAAGCACTTTATCGCATTCGTATAATCTTCTATTCCTTAGAGAATTCCGGTCCTCAGGTACGTTTGAGCCGCCCGGAGTCCTCATTAAGCCCTCCCCTCTAGTGCCGAGTGCGGCCCTGACATACTGACTCGTTTCTTTACACTTTTAAACTTAAATAGGAGAATTTATTTTATCTCTGAGATTGAAGTAGTAACGTAAATAGTTTAGTTTTAAAAGGAAAAGAAGTTTAATGACGGTATTATAGTGTTAGCTGAGATAAATTCGAGTTTACTTGCAATGTTTTTCTTAAGAATACTAGAAGTGTTTCTGTAAATTTTTGTAGATATATTTTTGATTTGTTAAATATTTGTCCTACTAGTTTGCACTGTTATAGATACAAATATTTGAAAATATATTTTCAAACTTAAATGTTATGAAGTCGTATATAAATTGAATGCATGCTTCGCCGACTCTTTTCTGCCTTCTTTGACTGCCTCGTTGGTTTAGCGGTTGGCGTGAGCGACTGCTGATCATGAGGTCTCGGGTTCGATTCCCGGGTCGGACCAAATGTTAGTATGATCTACAAATATTTGTTTCGGAGTTTGGGTGTGTTCTATCTATAATATGTATGTATTTACAAAAAAAATGAAAAAAGTATATATGTATTTGTATCAGTTGTCTAGTACTCCATAACACAAGCTCTGCTTAAGTTGGGACTAGATGGCGTTGTGTGTTTAGATGTCCGAAACATTTATTTATTTATTATTTATTTTCTATGAAGAAGTCTATGTTCAGAAGTCACTATTAACGGCTATTTATTGAGGACTGGTGATGTGTGATGATGTACGGGGTTGGTTTAGTTTAATTATTACGGTAATTTCATTAAAAAATTACTACAAACAAGACGTTTACCAATAGAACTATCCATTTCCTAGTTACATTTTTTTTTAAGATTTTAATTCAGCCATAATTTTTATGGACGAATATTTCCTGAAATGCAAGAACAATTTAAAACATGACCATTCTTATTATAAAACTCCAAAGAGTTTAAGGTTAGATCAACAAAAGTAATTAATAGCCGTCATAAACAAAAGGAGTTCTTATCACAAAAAAGCTTTATTAAAGACTTTCATTATTTTTGGATAAAATGAGCGTTGTAGCATTAACCTCAGCAGAATAAAATTTAATTTCCTTTTTACTGGCAACTATCCGAGTTGCCAGTAAAAAATAATAATTAAATAGTGATTGTTCATTACAACAATATTGGATTTTAGTTTTAAATTTAGAATGCTTTATGAGAAAAGTTTTATGATCAGATAAAATACTAAGGTTATGAGTACTTTAGCGTATTGTGTACTCTTGAAATGTTTTTATAATGTAAGTTAATTTTAGTGCTGTAGAAACGTACGGAATTGAGTCTCGAATCTGAAAGATTAATGCATCGTCGTAAGCGCGACGAACCAAGCAACAACTAAAACAGTTCGCAATGGGCACTACGTAAACTTGTGTAAGTTGTGGTCACTGGTCAGTTTATTTAAGAACTTTAAAACTTTCGTATAGTTTCGATGTAAACTTGGTTATTCTGAGCAGACCCTGCGTATGTAATTAACAATACATATCTATACTAATACTATAAACGCGAAAGTTTGTAAGTATGGATGGATGGATGGATGGAAGGATGTTTGTTACTATTTCACGAAAAAAACACTAAACGGATTTGAATGAAAATTTACAGTAATATAGCTTATAAATCAGAATAACGCATACGCTACTATTTGCCGCGATAACTGACATATACGCGGGTGGAGCCGCGGGCAACAACTAGTATACGTTATTTCCTTTTTTACAGTACATTCCCTATGTAATCCTAAAATAAGTTTGATAGAAAAGTGAATGATATATCATAACCCATAACAAAAAAAGTACGGAACTATTTATGAAAACTGTTAATTTTTTTATTTTTTTTTACTAAACTTAAATTTTTAACTACATTTAAGACATGATGAGAATATTCCACCATATTTTCAGCAATTAAGACGTTGAAGAAGCACCTACCGACTTAGGTAATTAAATATTTACTGGGGAAAAGGGCAGAGCGATTAAACCGTATTCATTAAAGAGGGTAGCTGCATAAGTACCTTGAACCCTTTAGATACAAATCTGTCAACCAAATTACTTCTCGGTTACATCTTGTAAAGTTTGATGTCACCTATTACAGGATATATTTTGTTAAACTTGTAACCCCTGAACCTGTCAGGGAGTCACCTCACCGACTAGCCAACCGTAGACCATGAGATCCTCAGGGCGCCGTAAAGAAATAAGTTAAATAAAATAAATAAATTTAGACAAAGATAAATAAAAGTTAAAAAAGATAATATGTGTGGGTGTGTGTTTGGGATACCAGGGTGCTCTTCATAAGCAACGAATACTCCTCTGTAATGCATTCATATATTCACAATAAATAAAATTACAGGTAACAAGATTATAAAGATTATACATGTGGGTTATCACTAGCTTAAAATTATTGTAATACAGTAAATAAACCACTCTTCGGTGTCGCTGCACTTCAGACCGACACCCAGATGACTCCCAACCCCTTTCAGACCTCAGGTGAGGATCTATTCGGGCTTCTAAGGATGATCTTAAAATCTGATAAAATTATAACACCTTATGTAGGTGAAAAAATATAAAGTAGGTACTTTGTATTATATGTGTCCCAGTAAGGAATCCTTGGGACACGTAAGTGAGCCACGTGGTGAGCTGCGGGCTGCCTCAGACGATATCCCTGCCAGGATTTAACCTCACAACCAGGATGTGTGCTCCGTAATCTACTGGTTCTGTCCGGAACCATGAACCCTACACAGAAAATACATCTCCTAGACACACATCCAAAGAAAATAAAGACATGGTTAAGATTAATTTATAGGTTATATTTGATTTTTTACCTCAGACGGGGAATTGAAGATTACAGCAGCGTTTCACTATACACAGCGAACAACAATCACGAGGCTTATGCAGGATAATCACAATAGGCAGAGAACTGAAGACAGTGAACCTGTCATCCACAAAATCCTCGTTTATATAGACTTGGAAACGAATGTTCGAGAATCTCCCACCAACCTTCTCAGCTAAACATGAGCACCACTCACTCCGATATATTCTAATGCAAGGGCACTATTTCGCGAAGTGAACAATTGCATATCAATTAATACTAAAAAAAGGTTATTCTTAAATTTTGCAAGATGCAACTGTCAACAGTGACTGTATGACGCAGTGCAGAATAACGCCATCTGGTGCCTCTTGGATGAACTGTTCGGCCAATCGAACCAATAGCAAGAGCGTAACACGCCGTGAGGGCGCTGTGCTCACCTTTTTTGTTGATATAACTAAATTTTAATAGCATTTAGAAAAACAAATGCTACACCACCCCCTTCCTCACAGAATTCCCTGAGTTGAGCACGAAGGGAATACCTAGCACAGAGCAAAAAATATAGTCCACTCTGGAAGAATACAAAAACTGAACTAAAAATATATAACATAGGTCATTATGTTGATAGTGAAAGGACTACTTTAAGATGCCCATACATTGACTCCACGCCCTACATCACTGTATGCCTGTCACATAGGTGAATTGCACAGTGTGGAGAGGTGTGTGTCATTAATTATCGTTCAACACAAAAAGTATTAGATTACGTTCGTATGAACGACTTAAATATAGAAGAGATACAGTGGGGAGAAGGAACAGAAGATGGTTCCTCTTCACTGTATTTTAAAATGTCTTTAATATGGAATGTCCCCAAATTCTTACCATCCAAATCTGATAGTTCATAGACCAGCGGTGAGCGCTTTGCAGTGACTATGCACTTAAAAGATTTAGGGGCCAACTTGGAAGTGAAGTTCTTGTCCTTGTTGGAAAGATAATGGGTTCTCATATAGACATACTGTCCCACCTTTAACTCCACATGCCTTTTTCTGAGGTTGTAGTACTTCTCGTTACGCTGGTGAGAAACATTCGAATGTTTGCTCACCTGATCGTATACACGACGACGTTCCTTCAACCTCTCGCCACAGGACACGGGACTGTCAATGGAGACAGAGTTAGGAGGAGAAGACTTTAGGATGGAAGGTTTCGACACACGTTTTGGGTTACCCATTAGGCCAGGACGAGCAGTGTTTACTGGTTTGTCCTGCTTACAAGTTTCACACTTGCCCACATATTCCTTAACGCTCTCATACATCTTGGGCCAGTAGTAGTTGAGGGCCAAGCGTTTGTGGGTTTTCCGAACACCTCCATGGGCACTCGTGACGTGGTCATGGTACTTGGAGAGCAGGGACAGCCTGTCCTCCTGTGGCACCACCAGCTTCCAGCTAAACTGTGATGTTAATGTGTACTTGCCTTTTGACAACCTATACAAAGCATCGTTGCGTAGGTCGAAGCTAGGGAAGTTACTGGGGTTATTCTTCACACTTTTTAGAGTGTGAAGGTACCAAGAATCCTTGGAGACACTGGTGTCTATTGCGTCAACCTTATCAATGACATGATGCACCAGGGATGTACGTCCTAGACCTACCTTGTCAGTGTTGATGTTATTGAACTTCTCAATAATGCTATTTATAATCCGCTTCTGATCAGCGGTCAAATTATCGTAATCCTTCAAACCACGGTTGAGAGCCAGTGACTCAACAGGATTACACTCATCAAAATTAGAGAGATTGATATTTCGAGATATCAATCTATCCCCTATATGAAATCGTTGCCAGAAGTCAACACCAAATATCATAGGAGAGGTGATTTCCGGGACAACATAAAACTTAATAACTCTGACAGCAGAGTTATATACTATAGGAAGAGAAATACAGCCTAGACAAGACAGAGATGTGCCGTCTGCTGTAGTTAAACTAAAATTAGGGTTGATGTTTTCAAGTTCAAACCCTAATTCAAAAAATTTGTGGTGCGCACCCTTACCTAAGATAGAGCAGGCCGCACCCGTATCAAGTAGACCTAGAACATTTAAGTTCATGATCTTTACTACTAAATACGGTCTAATATCATTATCCTGTTTATTAAACAGGACCCTATCAGAGGAGACATCAGACAGAGTAGAATGCACTGAACTGATGGGTAAGCTCTCAACAAGGCCCTGACTTACCCGTTTTTTTGGCTTGTTGAGACACTGGGAACATTCCGGTGCTCTGACTCCTTTCTGACCACACCGGAAACACACCACCTCTCTCGACTTTTTGCAGCTGGGAGTAGCATGACCGCCCTCACCACAGCGAAAGCAATTGTGCTCGCTCGAGGTTGATGGACGAGTCACTGCTGAGACCTGTTGGTGAGTTTTATATGGTGATTTAGGTTTAAATTTTTGGTGGTGTAGATCCACAGTGATACTGCATTTCTCAAATGCTGGCTCATGGAATGCCTCAGCCCTTGCACGAGCAAGTTCTAGGCGCTTCCCCAATCGCTTCAGGTCGGTGATGGACTTGACGTCATGAAGAGCTAATTCCTTCATGTAGTCAGGCCTTATGTTATGCATCAGAATGTCCAGTTGTTCCTCACTGGGCATCTTGCATGAGAGTCTAGAGAACATGGCCTGCATCGTAGAGATGTAATTGCCCAATGTTTCTGATCGAGCCTGTGTACGCTGCCTGATTTCATTTCGGAGACGATAATCATAGTCGGGAAGGTCGAAGTTCTCCCTCAGCTCTTCCAACACAGCCTCATAAGAGGTAAGGTCCACCCTGTTGGCACGGAACCAAGATAGGGCTGGACCCTCCAAAAGGTCGGAGAAAGCCGTGAGGATTTTGTCCTTGGTGACCTCCCGAGCACACCTAAGCTCCTCGAGTCTTTCGATGAAAACACGTACACAGGTAGATCCATCAAATTTTAAATTAAAAGAATTGAGATTAATGGGTTTATCCCTTATTAACATTGTCGGTATGGAATCGGCAGCTGTTGCGTTAAGTCGCGTCGAACGGTCCCCCCTCGGCACAGGTGAGGTGTAATTGATTTGGTCCGCTACAGGACCTTTATCTCCCTCTGAACCATCTGAGTCCGAGTCAGTTTCTGTTTCAGTCAACGATAAAATTTTAACTAACCGGTTACGGATCCCTACTAGTTCTGAGCAGTCCAAACCACACCTTGCTAACCTATCGAGAAGATAATTAGCTCTCAAGGCAATCTTATTACGCACTGTCATATTAGAAAAGAAATCACCTGAAGAAATGGCTCCTTCCAATTCAATAACCTTGGGCTCGCAGAGAGACAGTTCTGAAGCCGCAGAAGCAGTTACTAAAGCGCTGGCCTTAATGCTGCCACGCCGGAGAAGCCGTAAGGCAGTTCGCAGCTCACCCCTCAAACTAACCACCGTGTCTTCAGGATTAGCTGAAATGCCCATAGCAGTCAATTCGTTAATAAGTTCATCCTTTTTAAGGTAATTAATACATTTAACCAGTTGAGCCATGGTGTAAATGGACAAGATTAACTTTAAATTTTACAGCAAATGAAAAGAAAAAATATAATATAAGGCACTAAAATATCCTTAGTGCTTAAAGAGAGTAAAAAAATACAATAAAAAAAAACTGTCTTAGTCTGTAAAAAAAACTAAATATACAGTATTATTCAGTTAACTCAGTTAACTACACTGTTAACTGAGATGAAAGTAAATTTTTAAAATTATTTAAAACAATTAAATTATGTTTGTGAGGTATCAAGAAATTTTTTTGATCACCTTTAAAAATCTTCAAATTGATAATTCACCAACAAGAATACAATAATTAATCTAGTTATAGACACTTTATGAATTGTTAACAACCAATTCTTGCTTCCCAAACAGTAAAGTGTTAAAGTTTTATATTTGTAAAAGTTTTCCTTACATAAATTTAAAAGTAGGGTAAGACCCACATGAAATTAAATTAACACAACTAAGCTTACAAAAGCTTCTTTATAAAACTAGATAAAAGGAAAAAACAATATATCCTTTTTATTACAACAAGCAAACCCACTATTTGGCTTGATGTAGTTTAAAGAAAAAAAAAATATACACTTCTCTTGTTCGAAGGTATAATTATAAAAATTAAAAGTACACTTTTCAAATGCACCTAAATAAATTACATTCTATTTATAAAACTAGATAAAAGGAAAAAACAATATATCCTTTTTATTACAACAAGCAAACCCACAATTTGGCTTGATGTAGTTTAAAGAAAAAAATATATACACTTCTTTTGTTCGAAGGTATAAACATAAAATTAAAAGTACACTTTTCAAATGCACCTATATAAATGAAATGCTATGTATGCATCACTATAATAATGCAGATCCCATAGGGACTGACCACTAGAAACAAAAAAGAAAAAAATAAAAAAAGAAAAGAAAAAAAAAGTTTCTAATAGGAATCCAAAACTTACCAAAATGTGTGCAGTTTTAATTTTGTTTCAATTTAGAATTTAGCTCAAAGCTTTTCCACACCGTTGAGATGGAGGTATAGGCTGAAAAAAGCAATGAGAGATTATTACATGCGTACTGCACCCGCACAACCAATTAACGTCCTGGGAAGTCTCGGACGGAGGGTAGACGTTTCCTCCAGAGTGAGCCTAGTAACACCCACACAACACACACACACAAAGGTTCTAAAAGTAGCCTAACGCTGGTCGCCAATTTGTAACCCCTGAACCTGTCAGGGAGTCACCTCACCGACTAGCCAACCGTAGACCATGAGATCCTCAGGGCGCCGTAAAGAAATAAGTTAAATAAAATAAATAAATTTAGACAAAGATAAATAAAAGTTAAAAAAGATAATATGTGTGGGTGTGTGTTTGGGATACCAGGGTGCTCTTCATAAGAAACGAATACTCCTCTGTAATGCATTCATATATTCACAATAAATAAAATTACAGGTAACAAGATTATAAAGATTATACATGTGGGTTATCACTAGCTTAAAATTATTGTAATACAGTAAATAAACCACTCTTCGGTGTCGCTGCACTTCAGACCGACACCCAGATGACTCCCAACCCCTTTCAGACCTCAGGTGAGGATCTATTCGGGCTTCTAAGGATGATCTTAAAATCTGATAAAATTATAACACCTTATGTAGGTGAAAAAATATAAAGTAGGTACTTTGTATTATATGTGTCCCAGTAAGGAATCCTTGGGACACGTAAGTGAGCCACGTGGTGAGCTGCGGGCTGCCTCAGACGATATCCCTGCCAGGATTTAACCTCACAACCAGGATGTGTGCTCCGTAATCTACTGGTTCTGTCCGGAACCATGAACCCTACACAGAAAATACATCTCCTAGACACACATCCAAAGAAAATAAAGACATGGTTAAGATTAATTTATAGGTTATATTTGATTTTTTACCTCAGACGGGGAATTGAAGATTACAGCAGCGTTTCACTATACACAGCGAACAACAATCACGAGGCTTATGCAGGATAATCACAATAGGCAGAGAACTGAAGACAGTGAACCTGTCATCCACAAAATCCTCGTTTATATAGACTTGGAAACGAATGTTCGAGAATCTCCCACCAACCTTCTCAGCTAAACATGAGCACCACTCACTCCGATATATTCTAATGCAAGGGCACTATTTCGCGAAGTGAACAATTGCATATCAATTAATACTAAAAAAAGGTTATTCTTAAATTTTGCAAGATGCAACTGTCAACAGTGACTGTATGACGCAGTGCAGAATAACGCCATCTGGTGCCTCTTGGATGAACTGTTCGGCCAATCGAACCAATAGCAAGAGCGTAACACGCCGTGAGGGCGCTGTGCTCACCTTTTTTGTTGATATAACTAAATTTTAATAGCATTTAGAAAAACAAATGCTACAAACTTAGCCTACTGCTGAACTTAAGGTGGTCTTTCACTATATCCTTCTTCTTCACTCTTACGATAGATACTATCTTTTGTTCTAGTCATGGTTCGATACTAGTCAGAAAAACATTCCACTGCTCCATTATTTGAGTAAATGACTATATATACTTCAGTGTCGTCTTACCAGATGCTGGAAAGTACAATTTCTGACCTGTATTAGCCCCCATAAAGCATGACATTCAATTTCTACAGCTAGCAGTACATATTTGCTATCAAAGCAGAAATAAGAAAACTATTCTTATCAATCTTAACCTCTTGATCTTACGACGCTTCCCTTCATAAAACAGCTATAAACACAATTTGAAGTTAATAAAGATTTAGGGTTTATCTCAGCTACCAAATCATGTCGGCTTATCTCCAAGGTTCGCGCACTGTCTTATCGCTGTTGGAGCTTCGGCCACTTTTTAATTCCATCAGAGTCATGGAGGGCACTCGCCATCTTATTTACATATCTGAGAACTCTTCATCTCGAGGGAGATCACGGAAAAATGTGGTTTTTCATAAAAAATGTTTGGAGTTGAATTTATTACCATTTTTATTAAATTTAATCTTTTTGTTCTTTCGTTCGTTCGTTCTTGATAACTGAATGAATCCAAAATGTCATTAACCATGAGAAATGGGTAAGGTAAGGTATATAATTAATGAAAACGCAAATGTCGATACATTTGCGTTTTGTATAACTTACCCACTTCTAATGGTTAATGACGTTTAGGATTCATTCAGTTATCATTTCAGAGTGATTTCAAAAAATAAATTGTGATAAAAAACAATAACGTTTGCAATAACCGAGTTATACATTGTGGCAATAACTTAGTTTATATCTCAAATTTTCTTGCAAGAAATTTTATGTAACAATTCATTATAGGCAAAAGCAAAGCAAAACACTTAACTTACAATAATTCTGTATTTTCATAAAACATTCTTATGAATATATTCACTGAAACATCCCAGTTAACGGTATTGTCTTGAACAACACGTATGGCAGTTAAGAATAAATTGACTACCTATACAATAGAACGATAGTATTGCTAGGTTTGTTTGCAAGAAAATTTGAGATATAAACTAAGTTATTGCCACAATGTATAACACGGTTATTGCATATTGTTGCAATAACCGAGTTTGTGTGTAGGACGCCAGAATTTCGAAGCATAAACTGGTAATAATAACGGTTGAATGCAAGCTCTGATTATTATGTAATAACGTTACAAGCTGGTTTGAGTTTACCTATTGTTTTTAACAGATAGCTCAAAAGTATAATAAATGACTTTTTTAATGTATTTGAGATAATAAAAGGAAGAATATATACAATGGGTGGCTTTACTGCTAAAAGCAAAATGTTCCAGACAGTCTCTGGATGGACACATCATCGACAACAGATAAGTAGACACAAGAAGTAGTTTAGATATTTTGAAGCTATGGTATATTAAAATAAATAATAGATTTTTTTTATCGGTTATCGTGTTAAAAGTAGCCTATGTCCACCCTCAAGAATCAAAACATCTACATGCGAATTTTTATCAAAATCGGTACAGCGTTTTAGCCGTGAAAACGTTTTATAATATTAGTATGAATACACAATATGAATTGAAACCGTTGAGTATGGTAACCATAATATTATAAATTAAAAACGATATGGTTTTCATAAATTGCATGGTAAGCGTTTCCACAAAAACATTGACAAGCGACGGACCGCGAACAATTAATTCAATTGAACACCAGTCACAATCATTCAGTCGAATTTAAATGAATACCATAAAACTCTTTAAAGACATAGTTTTTACATAATTAGTACATGGTGTTATATTGTTCGTTAAAAATATTTGTTTTTATTAAGGACACCAAAAGTTTCACAATACCTTGAAAGCAATTAACCTCATCAAAAGCTTTAAGTACTCCATTGCTGGGTAGTACTCTTCTTAGACAGGTGGTTTGTTATCAGTTTTCCTTCCTTTTGTAGTGCGGTTGGCATGCGTAGATGCATAACCCGTTCATACAGTCAGGTCTTAACCCATTTACAGAATGAATAAGGGTGATAACACTCTAGTTTTGTCGATCTCCACAAGAAAAACCCAAACTGGACAAACAAAAAGCTGTATTTAAACAAAAATGACACAACATAAACAAACTAACGAACATACAAACTGTTGAATCCAAGTACAGTAATTTTTACTGTTTCGTCTTGATTTATGAAATAGTTAAGACCGGATTATTTATTGTGTAATGATAATAAAACCCCGTTTTGTCAACTGTTATACAGATTTATTGATGTCATTAATGGTAGTAATGGAATTAATGCTACAATGAAATATAACTTAATAAATGGGGAATTTATCATAGATTTGGATATTGTGGTATTCATTTTACTTTTTCTTATAGCCCAATTATTATTATATGTATGTTACAAAATTCTAGCATAAATCATGTGTTTTCATTTATTACCCGACTTTGCTTAGGCCAAACAATAATAGTTTTCGCCATCTATGTATGTTTATATGTTCCACCGTAGGGCCTAAACTATTTAAACGATTTATAAAAAAGGCCCGAGTGACATAGGCTAGATAAGTTTTATAAAAACTTGTTTAATATTTTTAAACTTTTTGCTGTAAATTCGGACTTTAAAGAAGATTGAATTCAAAACATCATATTTGTTATTGTTCTCATCACTGACATAAAAATACGCCCAACGTTTTTGCATCGTTCATTCTATGGGCCACTACTTATTTCGAGTCTTTGGTTAATGTAGATAATACAACCATGCTTTCAAGTTACTTTAGTTAAATCTTTTAAAGCTTTTTACATTTGTTAGCATCAAAACGGTGATAAAAGTAGTGGAAAGCGAGAATTTTGCAACAATATGTCACATTTCTGGCATGGTTGGTCCGCAGCAGTTGAATTCTATGTTGCCCGCGTTTTTATCATTTTCAACGGCCCTTGTTTCCTCCGGGTTTTCCGAGTTGTTTGTTTCAGCTTACGCAAACACAGGCGGTTAGTTTTTAACGTTCCTTTTTTAAAATAAATATGAAGATTTTTTCTGTTTATTTTTTCGAAAGGAAGTATTATGGACTCATTTCTCAAGTTTTAGAATGTCACTTAAGATGTGACAGGCTTGTAAGTGTGTAAGGGCTTGTTTGCCGAGAGGTCGTAGGTTCGAAGTAAACCCAAGAAGTAAAACAATAATAAATATAAACAGTCGAATTGAGGAACCTCCTCCTTTTTTTGAAGTCGGTTAAAAAGAGATTTAATCAATATACCAAATGTTTTTCTTTTAGTGACCCTTAATTACTACTTACAAAAATTTATAAATGTAACCTTCTTATCTGGTAGCTTATCATGTCACCCAGTGAAAAGTTTTAATGAAACATTGAAAAGCAAGTACCTGTCACTATCAAAGTCTCACAAATGACTATATTTTATGGCCACTAACATACGTTGACGCAAGTATTTCACGTCGCAATGTTGCTGTCACCATAAATCTATACAAACTGCGGACAGCACCATCTGACACAGCCATGTTGAATTTGTGGTTTTGATATGCGTAATTGGTTATTTCATAGAGAACATAGGATATATCTATTTATCTCTTCTTTTTTATTGAATTTGTGAAAGAAACTTCGTCTGTCTCTCTGTTACGCTTTCACAGCTAAACCGCTGCCCAGATGTTATTGAAATTTGGCTAGGAGGTACTTCAACTCTCGAAAAAGTACAAAGGCTGCCTTTTATCACGATAATCGTAATACACGCCACGGGCAAAAACTAGTAATGAGTAAGAGTAACTTTAAGTTTGTTACAAATAAAAGGAGTATAGAATAATAGTAAAAATTCAAGCTAACGATGAAAACAGACTCCTTCTTGAGCACTTTATTTAGGCATTATAACTTTTTTAGAGATTACTTTAGTTAGCGATATATTTTTGTATAATAATCCTACTAATATTATAAATCCTACTAATATAATAAATGCGAAAGTTTGTAAGGATGGTTGGATGTTTGGATGTTTGGATGTTTGTTACACTTTCACGCAAAAACTACTGAACGGATTTGGATGAAACTTTACAGTAATATAGCTTATACATCAGAATAACACATAGGCTACTATTTGCCGCGATAGCCGACATATACGCGGGCGGAGCCGCGGGCAACAACTAGTTAGTTATATAGAAAGGAGTGCAAACAATTAAAAGTTTACTGCCCTTTCGCCCATCAACATTAAATAGAAAGGACGAAAAGGGTCGTGTTTTATGCTAATTTCTCTCTTTACTTCAACAAATTGTGGGATATTTAAAAAAACATGTAAAAACGTAATTATTCATACATATATATTTTAAATGAGTCTATGATACAATATGGTACCGTACGTATTACTATGTAAAAATGTTATGAAAAAACGAGGTCATCACCTCGTTTCTGTACTTAACTAAATCAAAAATTATTATTATCTTAATTCAGACGATTACAATTACTTTGGTGGTGAGTTATATTAATATTAGAATGGAGAGAGATAATATTTTAATTATTTGTAGTTAAAAACAAAACCCACATGCCGGGATAGTTCAATTGACACCTTTAATGAAAGCGAAGACAATTTTAAGCACTAAAATTCATACAATGTTATTGTATAGCGTTTTCAAGCTGGCAACTGCGATTTCACAGCGAAGCCAATGTCCGACTTTAACGAGCTGAGTTGACCGAACTTACCAAATCCAATTCCAATACTCCGATAGGACTTCTGTACTTAGGTCAAATACCTATTCAAAGGAATTCTCACCGCATTGCCAAAGTTACGTTTCTAGCAAGTGTTGGCCGAGTCATAAATCTGGCGTCTTTCATATTGTTTTAGATTCGATTTGGAAATAGCGGACTAAATCCAACATTCCGAATGCAAATTCTGTCGTCGAACTTTGCGGTGATCGAATTGGGTGCGAATTCTTGGCAAGTCCTGTTATACGTGAGATGTGTGGAGTTCGTAGTTTTGAGTGACGGATTTGATGAGGTTTATCCTTATAAGGGTTTGAGAAGGCAATAAGGGGTTGTCAGCTTGATGTATTTAATTAATAGTAGGTTAATTTACTATGTCAAGACGTTAATAAACTATTAGTAATTAAGGTTAGACGGTAAAATTATTTAGATATATTGTCGAGTTGTTATAAGAAGTAATTCAAGCTACTTCATTTTAGCAAAAAAAAAACAAAATTAGGTCGCAGACAAATTGCGGTGATTAGCTAGTTAATGTTATTTACTTTCCTTAACCAATAAGTGTATACTGTACATATCTTTAATAGCCGTACTTTATATGATCACTGGCACAGATTAAAAAATAGCCTACAGTATGAATAGTTATCTCTTCTATATACTTACTTTAACTTGATTTAGTGTATATTTTAAGTGTCCTTAATAAATGACTAATTAATAATATATTTTGATTCATGACGTACAGATGTGACGTAATTATATAACGCGAAACGTGCCTTTTGTAGGAAATTCTTCCATTCTCCCTTTATTCTTTTCAGCTAGCCATCAAAAGGTGCATAGGTAAGGTATCGCGTTAAATGAGAAATTCCTTGAGTACGTGCAGGGTACCCTCCGTTAGAGCTGCGAAAACTTATCGATACGAAACAAAAGTTTAACTTTCATCGATGTTTTGTCAGAGTAAGTTAAGTCATTCGTCATCATAATATGTAATGGATAAAACGAATTCAGATAACATAGCTCGCAATCTGAAAACAAATTAGTGAAGCGTTCTGCAAATATTATCGACATCGCTGATTTCAATTCACGTCACTACAAAGGACTGGAAAGCCTATTTGGTGTGCGCATTAATTCGAAGTTCATAACGCTGGGTTTATTAGAGACGAATTTTTCGCATACTTTTCATCCTGTACGAGGGCGCAAGTTAATTTGATTCAAGATGGCCGCCTTAATAAGTAGCATTTATACACGCTTCTTTAGAATACTTGAATTTTTTCGGGGTCAATCGGCATTTAGATTGAAAGTTTGTTAATTTTAGAGTTGTAATTTTATTTTTTATATTTCTACATATCTTCTATGTTCTCTGTTGTAAATCTGTAATACGGTGTACAGATAAAGAGGTTTCTATCTATTTGTTGAGAGTTTAAATGATTGTATAGAGCTTTACAGATATAATATTATACAATTATTTTTGACGTACAGATAAGGTACCTTTTTTGATAACGCACATATTTCAATAATATATTTTTATTATAAATAGTGCGATTTATAGCAATACATCATGTACAATTCTTAAAACTTTAAATTGCTTTACGTTTACGATTCAAAACACAGACATTTATACATGTACATCGGAACTCACACACACACATATCGCTCTTTTAAGTGAGTCACTTTAAGGCCAACAAACCCATTTCAATATCAGTACATTCGAGTACAATATTGGATTGAATTACATTGGAGCTGTGTCCACAGTGCCACGTCATGAAATGTCGTATCGTTATCGGCCACAAGACGAACGGCCGTTTGGCGTGACGAAATCCATTAGTTTGCTAGCCGGCATCGTGCCAACACTCCTCGTATTAAGATATTGAACGAAGCCACACGTGATTTAACTGATATTGATGGCGAATCTACAGTTCGGGATGTGGTATGTAACTAAGATGATTGAATATTGTCTGTAAACGCTTTAGTAGTTAGAACCGCTAATGGTGTTTCTGCATGTTATCTTAGACTAAACGAATTAAGTACGTATATATGTTAGCCTTCACCTGAGAAGAGAGGTTTTTACAGAATTTATATAAGGAAATATCGTGTTATATGTTATGTAGCAAGAAATTTAAGCCATTTTATCTACTGTGGGAGATGTCTTTTAAATATGATTATCCCGATGTGAGATAGTGAACGGAAAAAGAATGGAAACAAACAACATTCATATCTATCTTCACATAATGGATAGCTGGATAGCCAACCCTTAGGCGATGGCTTTAAGGAAACGCCTATGATGAGTTATTCATGAAAATTACTCCTTTGTCGAACATAGAGCCGGTAACAAATGACTTGCGGCGATTCAGAGTTACATAATTTTAGAACTTCATGTTATTTTGTACAAGCAAATTGGCAAGAATAAGGACAATGATAGATAGTGGTAATGTGAAATGAGGTAAAATAAAGGTTCAGAACGATAGGACTACCTACTTTACTTGGCGTACGGAAAGCTTAGGGTTGATGCTATATACTAATCAATATATACCTAAGCTTTTGTTGTGTGATGTCTTTCAGTAGATCTGATAGCTCGTCTTTTTGTCGTTAGATATCGTAACTTATGACAGTATTAATAAATAAATCGTGAGGAATTTGGGTTTTTAAGGAACTTTGTAAAGAACCCCACACTTCAATACCTTGAACAACACTATTTCGAATTCATATCTATACTAGTATTATAATGAAGTAAAGTTTCTAATTTTGTTTGTATGGTTACAGGGAGTAATCTTCGGAAGTACTGATCCGATCCTGAAAATTCCTTCACAACAGGAAGCGACACTATTCAGGAGTGTCACAGGCCATATTTTATTGAACAAAAAATTTTGTAAAACATAGTAAATAGTATTTGTAAAAGTCGAAGAAAGTGGGCGGTTAACGCCCAACGAAGTGGGCACGGGTCGGCTAGTAATTGAGAAGGATTTTGATTCCTGTGATTTTAAAAATACATATTATTATTTGTCCCTAAATAATAATATAAGATGTCCGAAATATTTATTTTAAATATTTATTTATTAATAATAATATTCATTATTATTTAAAGGTGTTTTGTGGTCAGTTTTATGTCAGTCAGTTTGTGGATTTTCTTTGCAATTGCTGCATATTTATTGCTACATATTTCGATAATGATAAAAGCTTTAGTTTTCAATCATGCCGCGTCCAAAATACTTAAAATCTCGGCTTACATTTAGATGAAATGAAGAATATTTGTGTTTATGATGGCCTTATTAAATACTTTACTAGTTTTTGCCAATATGTCAGGTATCTAGCTAAACTAGCTTTTATACTTTCTTAAGAATAAACTTATGTCCATTCCAAATTTCATTAAAATGGCTTTTTTGGTTCAATCATGAAAGCACAATAGATAGACAGAGGTACTTTCACATTTATAACTTTGGTAGGGTTAGAACTTAACTTCCAGTAAGTGGTTTAGCGTACGTGGCTTCAGTATATATAGCAACCTAGTCTGTATGGAATAATGTATAGTGATTTCATCAACATGAACAACAACGTTTGACAGTTCACTATTGGACATAGTTCTCTCGTTAATAAGGAGGTTTTGGCCGTGTATAACATACTGGCCCGACGGGTATATACACATAGACACGCCTTTAAAATTATCATTGACTTCGTTGGGAATGTGCCTCTTATTATTATCTATTTTCTTCATTGTAAGCTCAAAATGTAAAGTCTAAGTGAGCTGGTAGGTATATCATACTTTTTTCTACTTCTTTCTAATATATTTTATTGAAAAATTGGTGAATTTTTGACGCGTCGTTAAAAGAACCTCGTAAACTTTATCGAAGCAATTAATTATGTACTTAAGAAAATTTGACAGTTTTAAATGGAGTTTGCTAATTGGAATCTTTTTGTTACTTTGATTTTGTGGCGATAAACTTATTTAATTTAAGGTTAAAATATATTATTAATTACCTTAGAAGTAAAATACATTTTTCCACAATATTATGATGTTGATGAACAGAAAAACATAAAGCTTTCTCTTTCAAAAAGTTAATTATATTTTTCAAGAATATTACATTTTTCTGTGAAAAATACAGTTAAAGTAAGAAAAACGTAACAAACTAGGTATAAATATTATCGCTTATTATATTGATTTCCAGACAAACTACTTAATTCTAACTGAAATTAGCTGTTTGTATGTTATACGTCATTTATACATCTTTCAAACGTTTATGTTACTAAAAGAAACTTGAAAGTCTAACTATATATTACACATATTATACTAGCTGAACCCCGCGTAGCTACCCGCGGTTATTGTTGTGCCGCGAGTAACGCCGCGGGACAAAGTTAGTCTAAAAAAAGTAGCCTTAGTTACTCCCTGGATCATCAGCTACCTGCCAGTGAAAGTCCCGTTAAAATCGGTCCAGCCGTTCCAGAGATTAACCCGGAACAAACAGACAGACTGACAGACAGAAAACATTTTTTTTATAACATTTTTGGTATATGTACCGTGTATTCATACATATGCATTTTGTAAAAAGTGATTATTTTAATATTACAAACAGACACTCCAATTTTATTTATTTGCATATATTAACATTATAAAGAGGCAAATTTTGTGAGTTTGTAGGGCGTACTCGCTGGATCTACTGAACCGATTTTGAATATTATCTTACCAATAGAAAATCACATTATTTGCGATTGTGACAGGCTATATGCAAAACACATATTTAAAATTTAGAACAGGTAACAAATTCAAAATATTGAGTGTGATTTTGAAAGTAATTGTATAAGGGCTGGAAGAATTTATCAGAACTTGGGTAACACATTACCTCGTTCACAACAGACCCCTATAAATCCAAAAGGTTTGGTTTATTACAAAACGGGAACCCCGAGCGTTGAAAGTTGGGGATGTAGCAACACCACAAATTGACGGTAAAGAAGTTTAGCTATTAATATCCAGCTGGTTTTGTATGGTGTGTTTAAATTACTTGTTTCTCTGCAAGTCGGCAAGTGTAAGTCAGGTCTAGATTTCTAGTCGCAAACGTGTTCCGACCGGTATTCGAATAGATTATGTTTGAGAGGTGCCGTGTTTACACCTGAAGTGGCTTCATCAACCTTTTACAGAAACTAGAATGAAATTGTAACATTATAAATGCGTTAAATATATGCCAAAAAATATAATTGACTTAAAGCATCTCCTACCACTTATATTAAAAATAGCTGAACCCCGCGGTATTATCCGCGGTTATCATCGTAACGCGAGTAACACCGCGGGACAAAGTTAGTCTAAAAAAAGTAAGTAAGTTACTCCCTGGATCATCAGCTTCCTGCCAGTGAAAGTTCCATCAAAATCAGTTAGTCCAGCCGTTCCAAAGGTTACCCAGAACAAACAGACAGAGAGACAGACAAAAAAATTTTTAACTACATTTTTGGTATATGAACCGTGTTTGTAATATTAAACAAAACCCCTTTTTACTAAATGCATATGTATATAACCGAACCATATATACATATGCTGTTGTGGGTTCAAATCTCACAAGGGACAACACATTGTGTGATCCACAAAGTGTTGTTCTGAGTCAGGGTGTTCTTTGTGTCCGTTTCATGTATGTTTGTATAGTCCCGCGCGACACAGTATGTATATTCCTAAAGCGGTAGATGCCATTTTTTAAATAATTAAAAGCGTTCTTTATTAGGTAGTATTTACTTAGAGAACGGGACTGGAAAAGACAAAAAATAATATCTAAACTCGTTCTGCTGTATCTTGTTTATATAAAAAGTAATATCAGTTAATGTAAACACAGTAATAAGTAGTACTGACAAAATACAGAAATCTTTATTAAACGTCAATAAGGTAGTACTTAAACTACATACATACCTACTACTGAATCGAAATACGCTGTGGATAGATTCAATAGACGGCTTTATCGTTGAAAGCTCTTACAGGAAACTTTTGGGTTGACAAAATCAATTATAGACAAAAGAGTAATTTAGTACAAGATAAGTCCTTACTTAATAAGTAGTAGTCATGTTAGTTTACTTACTTAAGTAGGAGTAAAGATACTTTGTAACACAGAATAAAAGAATAATAGTCCTCTTCTGTGCTTAGTAAGTATTAATGTTTTTGTCCAAGGTAATAGCGTCATTTTCCCTATTTATATGTGGTTAGTAAGCAACAGAATTATGTAGTAAATGAAGAAGCCTAGCTTATTTGTTGTGTATCAATTTACGTCCTTGTAGCTAACGTCGTTTGGGGTTACGCAAAGGTTTAATCTTGGGAATTAATATCAAGTTTATAGTTGGTATACAAAGCTCTTCACTCGAACGATGTTCCTATTGATGGTTTAATCAACAATGTTACTTCAATTTTACGTCTACTCATGTAAAATGAACATTTAAAGAAAAATATCTTGTTAATTTTGGTTATTTTTAACCGACTTCAAAAAAAGGAGGAAGTTTCTCAATCCGACCGTACTAACTTCGTCGTTTATGAACCGATTTTGATGATTCTTTTTTAATGGAAAGCAGATATACCAACGGTAGTACCATGATAAGGACACTAAGATCTGATTGATGGCATCCAAGAGAAATCAGTTTTAGTTTTGTAGTGTTTGAAGTCGGTTTTAGTTTTGTTAAAATTTTACTGCAATGCACTAGAGAAATGAGTTAATTCTTTTATTTTAAAATAAAATAAATAAGTTAATAAAGAGTTAATTTTACTAATATTTAGAATTTTAAATCTCAAAACACTAATAGTATGTGAAAATTTTCCGTTCAAATGTCACTAAAACTAAAATCACCTTGATATTTATACAACATAATCTGGTTATGGTTTCATCCCACTTTCGCTATTAAGGCTTGATAATTTAATTGCTGCTGCAGTTGAGGATTCACAAGCTCTCATGCAGGCTACATTTTAATATTTCACATTTCAATTTTCAGACTTTTTGAGGGTATTTTAATATCGGATAGTGGTTTTTTACAGGAAAAGCTATCCTCGTTTTTTAAGTATTTTGTAGTAAAAAATAAGGCCGATTTTTATACTACTTTTTAGTTTCTGAATTAGAAATGCTTGGCTATTTAGTTACTAGATTAGAATGGCTTTAACAAAGTTTCCGATTTTTTGTTGTATTGAGTAATACTTAACTTATTTCATTAACGGCTTGCATTTAGGCTAGCTCATTAGAGTTAGTGGAAAAAAGTAAATCATATAAATCGATCAATAATATATATATTTTTTGTTATAGAATAGAATATAAGTTTATTGATTTCAGTATTACAGACTATACTTAATTGGTTACTCCATCGACGATGTGGGAATCCCTGACAAAGGTACGTTAGTAAAACCGCAACTTTCATAAATATATACATCAGTCACGATACAGTATCGATTATAAAATGTAAAAGATAACAAGGCAAACTCCCACGGTTTCTATTATTAGAATACTTGTTCATCTTTTTGCAAAAAAAAGCGAACTTGCCTGAGTATAAGTTCTAAACGGGGCATAAGACATATAAGTCGCGTGGGAGAAGCGTGGGCAAGCAAACGATTAAATTAGCATGAGCTAGCATGAACTGACAGCCGTGCACGCTATACTGATCAACAAGACCAGTTATAAATTGTTTAATTGCTTTAAACTGATGTAGATATGTGACTTCGAAATAAGTTACAATAGTGAAGTTGTTGACAGATGACAAATTTGCACGTTCACCTTTATAAATATCTGAAATCAAACCATTTAACAATTAAATAGCATGTTTTTTGTGGTATTTAATATACAAAAAGCGAATTTATCGATATTAGAAAGGTAATTTGCGTATCTTAACTCCTGGAATGTTTACTAAGTTTGTCTGAAATTTAGAAAAGGTCTTTATTGAGATCTTGAAATAGTTGAACGGTTTCCCATAATATATATTTTATTACATAAATAGGTACTTTATCATAAAGATGATTTGGCAATTTGTCTTGTCCCCAATTTTGGTAAACGAAGCATCGGATGTAAATCATCTAGGATAAGTATATTGTACCCGAAAAGGGTAAAATAGTCACTCATACCCGCCTTCTATACACCAATTTATTTGAACCATCGCGGGAAAAAATATTTGACCTAAATATGTACACGAAGAGGTCCAATAGTCCACGAAGTAAAGCAGTAAACCAATACGAAATTTAAAAATGACTCCCGTTCCTTCCATATTTCGGTTGTCATGGTCATACTTTTTAATGCATGTTTAATAAATAGGAATTTTATACTTGCGAAGTCCCTCGGAGAGTAAGCCTCAGTCAATCTCTCTTTGTCATACAAATGGTCTTTGGCAATCGTGACGGGTGTTGGAGTCCTAAAAAGTTCGACATCAGTCTTTCTACAGAACCGTAGGGTCTAGGTAGTAGAGAAGAATAAAGTTATGGGTAGTAAAGCCACGCTAATTTCAGCACGCTCGCACAGAAAAGCAACATAAAATGACAGCATTCGTGCTGTCGTTGTTTTTTTTGTGGGATATGGTCAAATGAGCAGACGATTTGCCAGATGGTAAGCGATTACTGCCCATGGACACTCACAACACCAGAGACGTCACAAGGGCGTTGCCGACCTTTGGATGATGGGCCTCCGGTATCCTCACTCACTCGGTGAAACACAGCGTAGGCGCTGTTTATTACCGGTTTCTGTTAAGCCGCAGTATCACTCCGGTCGAGCCGGTCCATTCATGCTGAAGTGTGGCTCTCCCACGGTAAAAGCTTAACACAAATATATAGGAGATATGTATATATCTAGGTTTATGTCTGAGTTTTTAGCTGGGTCGGCTTGTATTCTTTGACATCACTTGAATGATGAATTGTGTCTTCTATGAGGTGTTAGAATTCGAAAAATTGCCATATAATATCGATACTGACATCTAAAAGGAGATCACATGTTTCGCTTGCACTGTAGAGATTTTTAAATAGAATATTGCAGAGATGCGCATGCGTAAAAACAGAGCATGTATTTATTCATATGTTTATGAATCTACATTTATAAGATATTGAAACTAATCTATATTCCATAGTATAGAAACCTATATACATTACTATAGTTAACAAATAAAAAAAACAATAACAATATTTACATACAAGGTTTAAAAAAATCCTCAGCATCATCGCCTACTGATAGCGTTCCCAAGAGGCTGGCAGCATTCCCGCGTTGAATGGAAATGCTAATTCTCTGTGCTAGAAAAAGACCGGCCTTCTGGTCACGAGAAGCGTTGATCAGTTGCTAAACATAGAGCGAGCACTCGGACCCCAAGAACCTAGCGTCTTGACCCCAAACGGTTCAAGAATGTAATTACCTATTATATTTTGGTATTTACGCCGTTTGAGGCTTTCCGCAGAAGTAGCAGCAGCGCCGGAATCACCGGCTGTACTTGAAAGATGAGACGGCGCGAGGGTGTCAACGTAAGTTGCACCGCACAGCAAAGGCCTACTCATCTTCCATGGCAGTAACGACATACCATCCGGTCTCTTGCCATCGTCTCGTACCAGACCAAATTGATTCACGTACAGCTGGAACACCGGCAGTAACAAGAGCATGTCAAGATATACGGCCAGTGCTTCTGCTACAAGAAAGGCCATGATGTCCGAGACTATCAATAGACTTTTTCACACTGACAGAATGCGGAGAAACACAAGGCGCTCGTTAACGAAGGCAAGTGGCAAGGCGAAATGTAGTATCGTCCAACAACGTATCTATGTTGGGCGATGGAAGTACTGGTACTCCAGCTGCCTGTTTATAATATTAAACCCTACCTAAATATTAATTAATCAAAAGTAAGCAAAAACGTCAATTGAATTTTCGAAAGGTCAAACGTTTTTATTGTAAATTAACTTGAAAGAGGTTTTCAGTCATATTAAAAGATTCAATCAATGGGAGGTCACCAGCGAACCGATACAGAGATCTAATTTAATAAAGATGTGCCTGTATGCGATGTATTCAACGTATTGAATGCTATGAATTGAGTTGATGAAGCTATTGCATAGTTAAATAAATATACGCAACAGCAGTGAACCCGATGTATTTCGAGCAGTCGATTGTCAAGCTAAAACAGTTTAAATGTGTTTTCTTGTATAATGTGTGTAAGCAAAAATTTCAAGTCTACATTTAAAAAATAGGTTTTAAAACAAAACAAAAACAAAACAAAGTTCATGTGTTTGAAACAAAATTTAAGCCTTTGGCTTCCCCAGAAATAAGGCCTAAGTGCGGCTTTATACGAAAATACAATATACAGGTATACATCTGGCTCTTGCATGAACTAGGTGCCAGAAACCTAAACGAATTTTCCAATCTGGCTGGCTAGTCATAAAGGAAACTAGATTATATTTTCCTTTGCAACATGTTACATTGCATTGACTAATAGTAATCGAAGTAAAATTGGGAAAAGACCAGGACAATATAAGAACATTGACATTTTAAATACTTATATCTTAGGTAACATACCTGGTCAGGATTTTGCCTATTTGGTATGTCATATAAACTTAGATGGTTTCTGTTTTAAATAACTTGTTTTTTCAGACTCACGTACTTCCTTCCCGTACTTTTAGAATTACCTTAAAATGTTTGTAATGTTACACTTCCTTAAACGTGATTAAGCAAAATGAAGACAAAAAGGTTACCTTAAGCCACAAGCATACAGGTCGACGAATCTAGAAAGTGTGTATTTTAAGATAAAAAATAACTCTGAAGAAGATCTTTTTTCTTCGACATAGATGAGCTACTGGCTGTACGTGACATGACTGTACAAAACAGTTCGGTAATTTTTGCCTAAAAGTCAGATGATTCGCAACTTTTAAAATAAATCGACTAAGGGTACTTAGTTGACTATTAGAAAGACTACTCAAACTTAAATAACTGCTCTCGTGTCTTATAAAATTTATTATTTATTTATTTGTTATTTTCTCTCTGCATTTTAGAAAATGATATTTTCAGGTTGTGGCTCTATCTACGTTGTTCTTGGTAGTTTTTACGATAGTTTATTATAATATACATGATTATAAGCAGAGGATCGATTTTTCTTGATTTGAGGGCACTTGAATAGTTCTATGAAACTTGAAATAACTAACTTTGAAGTTGTATCAATCCAATTGTAACAAAAAGTATATTTACATTATTATTGTAGTTGCAATTGTGTCTTATTTGATCTCAACATAAAATAATTTTTAAGACTATTAGTAAAAAAAGATAAAACAATTGACCCTTTTGTTGTTTTAAGTGTGATGAAATGACATCAGTAATTTTTCTACCATCGTAGACGTAAAACTTTTCTAACCGTTAGACGTAGATAGTCTATCTTATTAAGTCCGTCGTTATTCATCAATGGCCAGAATATACGAAGCTAGTTGGTAAAGGGCGTGGTATTTAGACGGTCACGGATTGCTGAGTGCTCGTTCAAGCGGCTGGTCTTGCAGAGGACGCTCATCGAAATCGATTATGCGCTATTTACATTGAATTATACGGGCGAAATCTAATAATAGAATATGTGTTTGTGAAACACATAATGGTTAGTTAATTAGAATTGAGGATAGCTCAATTATTATTAATACTGAGAGTTAAGGGTACAAGATCAGATATTCTTAGATCAGTAGGGCCAAGCTACTTGGTGGAACCGTTGAAATTCACTATTTTCGTAAGTTCAATCTATTAGGAGAAGAACATGATCTCGGCGTAAGATCCAAATAAATATTCACGAGAAATGCCTGTATGTAATATGATACCCTCATTCTTCATTCCCTTGGTCTGCTTGCATAGAGCAACACGGTAGGGAGCAGCCCTGCGCAGGCGTTCTCCCCTATCGACGGCATAAGTCCAAATGGACCTACGCGTCACACTCTTATGACACAGAATTTATTTATGTATGCGTGAATTTCTAGATGTTTTGTTTAATTTTTTATGTGTAAATTCGTAGTGACAATTGTTTTTGTATGTGAGTCTAAAATGTAGATTTACCCCCGCAAAAAATTACAGATAGTCCGTGTTTTCTTTTCATTATCCGACTGCCTCGTTGGTCTAGTGGTTAGCGTAAGCGACTGCCAATCTAGAGGTCTCGCGATCGATTCCCGGGTCGGACTGCTGTTGGGTTTTTCTTAAAAGAAATTCTTAATGGATGGAGTATGGAAGTTGGCGGTATATTCCACCCGTGCCTCGGAAAGCACGTTCAGCTGTCGGTCCCGGTTGTCACGAATATCTATGGCAATCGCTATTGGGAAGTCAGTGCGCTCAAATATACTGCCAACTAGTTCAATCTTCGAATTCAGTTCGCCCTCAGGGTTGCGGAGGTCCGATGCCAGTCGCTCCGTGGAAAAACGGATATTCAGGTAAAACCGGTTGAACTAGTAGCCGACCCCAAATAATAAGGGCTATTTTTTTAAATTTGACCTTCATTTGTGATTTGAAGATATGTTTGTTTGACCAGTAAGCAATCCAAGCCTTCTTTATTCTTCTCTCTAATTAATTTAGGTATGATGTTTCGAAGGAGATGTTTTGGCCTAAGTATAAATACTCATTGACAAACTTTATGTTATTTTCTTGAACGAATATTGATTTTTGTTCACCTTTTGTCAGAACACAGGATTTATTAAGGTTCATTTGTAGACCGCACTCTCTGCTTTCGAGTTGCAGAGTGTACAACAAGTATTGTAGGTCTTCATGGTAGTTAGCTATTAACACAACATCATCAGCGGATCTGAGGTGGTTAAGGAATTGACCGTTGACACTGATACCAAGTCCTCACCAATTGAGTTTTCTGAAGATTTGTTCGATGAGAGCATTAAATAAATTTGGAGATATAGGGTCACCCTGTCTCACTCCTCTTTTGATTTTGAACACATCTCCTGTTGTTTCCAATTTTAATGGTCTCTTTACTTTTGGAATTTATTTCTTTAAGTATGTTGATGTATTTGCAGTAGATTCCTTGCTCTCCAAAAGCAGCCCAAAGTTATGCGTGGGATACAGAGTCAAATGCCTTGGAGCAGACTACAAGCGCTATGTATAATTTTTTCTGATACTTTTTGTATTTTTTAATTATCTGACTAAGTGTAAAGACGTGGTTTGTAGTGGTATGGTTCCGTCTAAAGGCTTGTTCCTTTGACTGTTGAAATCAGTAAGACAGGTCTTTATGTATTCTTTTAAGTAAGACGTTTGTGAATATTTCGTAAGTGGACTGCAGAAGACTGATGGGTCTTAATATAAACAATTATATGTTTAAATTAAGCGGATTAAGCGGAACAAATTGAATAATTCTTTTTTATGTTTTCATTAATGTGAGGACAAGGTTTTGTACAAGAAAAATTAAAAGATAACGGAAAACGTTTTTTTTTTGTCCGCGACGGGTAGCTGAGAGAGATAATGTAAATAGGGCGGTACGAAGTTCACCGGGTCAGATAGTTGTTTATATAATTTTGTTGCAATGTTTAAAATATTATGTCTATTTTCAGTTAATATAACTTGATTATTTTTTCAAAGTGGGAATCCATATTTTACTATTGTTTATTAGTTGAATACCTTTTTTAATAGACCTTCGTTTAGACAATTCTTTTTCAAATGTTTTCATTTTGGAATTCTTCTTGTTCTTTTTTATGTGTTTTCGAATTTTCTCATATAACTTTTTAAGTATTTTCCTTTCTTCAGATGATTTATTTGACTTTTCTTTTAGAGCAGTTCTTTCTGATATCAGTTTCCTAATTCTTCTGTGATGATGTAGTCTAGTCTATTCTTTTGTGATGTAAGAGGCAACACTTTGGTAGTTTCCTGAATGGTTTGGAAAAGATTCTCGTATTTGTCCTGAATATTGTGCGTTGACTTTATCGACGTAATTTTCTGGGTGAAAACATTTTTCAGGAATTCTTGTTCAAGGGGATTAAGGTGTTATTGCTTAGTGTAAAAGGATTGAGATTCTTTGATGTTTATAATATGAAAAAAAACTTAACACTAGGTACTAGAAGTTAATTCACCAAAGTTATAAATTGTATAACATTGAAGTAACCAGACTTTTAGCTTTTGAATGGCCTTAATTCCTTTCAATGGCTTAAAATGTCTTCAATCCTCCATTGTGATATCGGTAAATGATCCGAACATCAACAATTCTTTACAAAATCAATTTTCCTTATACATCTTACTGCTCCAATGCAGCGTCTTCGATAACATTAAAAAGCTCTATTTTTTCTATCAAAAGAGGCCATTTCCTCCGTTTTCCCGATGAATTGACATCCATCGATGTCAGATCGAACAAAGAGAAATCACAGTACATTTGGCGGGAGTCGAAAAACCACCTCGTTTAAAGCTTTAAGCTATCGATTTAGAAAAGTGGAACTTTCTTACTGCAGAAGAAATTAAAACGGATTTGTTTAAACAGAGGAAGTTTTGATGATACTTTTCTTGTTTAAATTACAATTTATAGAGTTAGAAGAGTTTCTTCTAACTCTATAAATTTAATTTAAATATTTGCATACAGGTATTTGTTAAGCATAAGCCACATTATTCACAAATATAAACAACAATTTACAATAAAATGGGTTCACTGAATACTAAACAATCTTGCCAATTTACGCTAAGTGCCTATTTTTCGGAGTATGGCGTCTTGATTACTCATCATAAATATGTTTATAACATGATCACAAAAGCTCTTCATTTGTATACACAATTACCGAGAAGAGCTCTTATCTTAAGCCGATAAAATACCGTAATAGCTGTTTTCCTACAGAGGGCAGTTTGCGTTTGACCTTACCGGCACCACAGCAGGGTGTTAGTTAGGGGCACGCTCCCCTTTGCATCTATCAAACCTATGTACTCAAAACACACTATCTACAAAGCAACAAGGGCCACTTTACATCAACACCGTTCAACAACAACAGTCGTCGTATAAAGTAAAAGCTACCTTCAGCCACTGCATTTAGGTACATAATGAAATAATTTGTAATAGATATTTGTTAGATATTTCTCGTCGAGCTACGAAAAAATTAACTTATGTTAAAGACATTAGGGTTTTATTTCGTATGCAATATGAAGATGAAAGGTCACGTAGCTTTCTTTAACTTTGTTTCAGCCGTTGCTGTTTTGGTAGGTAGGGTATAAAGCTGTCGTATGTTTTAGAAGGATGTAGGAAAAGGTTTGGGTCGCGGCGTTTGCTTTTTTGTTATTTGCACATAAAATATGTTCAGTGCCAGTGTCGCAAGTTAGAATGCTAATGTTTTTTTATCGCATGTGCTCAGTGTAGGCGGGCCTGATCGAATTTATATGACAGTGTGATGTTGTCTGGGGACAAACGACGTTATGTTACGATATTAGCTTTTGTGTGATTTCGAAGGGTATCTGCGGATAAGGGAGTAATCTGACTGGGATTTAAACGGATTGAGTTTTGGATAGTTGTAAAGTTTCGGAGAGAATTTGCTGAAACGAGAGATAGATGGAAGTTTGTACCGCTTTAGCTGAATTGACATTATTAAATTAACGCTATTAATTCTGTCAATAGGAAAGATAATATGATCCACTTTGTAAGTTATATAAGTAAAATTTAATTCAATGATTTATATATCATTATATCTCGAGTATATGTTAAAATGATGAATTGTTTTTTGGTCTTGCTTTTCCTGCATGTGGCAGGACTAGTTTCAATTTGGCTGCCTTAAATTACAAGGTACCTAAAACCTATTTGAATTCGGTGCCAAGCCACCATGCGACATGGAACCACTACATAGAAAAAGATTCCGTCGAATCGAGAATCCTCCCCTTTGAGTCGTTTTAAAAACGGCACGGTTTCATTAAAAATAATAAAATATACATAATCCCCTTAAAAGTGTAGTGTTTTTTGTAAACGCCAGATAAGCCGCACGCAGAAAGGTTGTATTAAATATGAAAAGTTAAGTTTATAATAGTACTAGTAAATAAAAAGTTAGTAATTTATATTGTTATTGTTGGACAATAACCGTGCACAGACAACATTATACACACGCATAATATATATAAGACTATGTACATATTCGCTGCATTATTAGATACAATGTCGCCGCAACCACAGCGGTTTTGTCATGCATTAAAGCGATGCACGTTATTAGTATTATGTGCTGACAGAATAACATCACAGTAATCAGTTTAAATTATATATATATGGATTACTAGGTTATTATTCAAAATACTGACTACAAATTAGTTAGAATAATTGTCTACACTGCAATAATTCAACTCTTGTTCGATACCGCTAGTAGTAACATGTAGTTTGTAATGGCAACACTAAGGTTTGTCATAAATGCCTAAATAAATGACAGTTGTATAATTATTACTGTAACTAAACTAATAATCTAATTAAACTCAAGGTGAAACATGAAAAGTCTTCTTTCCATCTGCCAAAGATTTTTTTCCATCTCACTCAGTTTTCCAAAGAACACTGGATTCGTTTTTGTAACGTATGTTTTTATTCATATTCGTACCCAAGTTGAACCCCCAACTCGTTTCGTTATGATAAAGTGCCCGCCTGGGACCTCAGCTCCCTGCAGTTTTTAAGATTTCTCCAAAACGAAGTTATATTTTATACAGACCATTAATAAGTTCAGATTTCATTTCATCTGTGTCCCTTAGTATTTTTCTTACTTGAAAACAATCTCCTTTTTATGAAATTATGGTATTTTAATAAAACTAAGCAATACTTTTTTAATTAGTCAGGTACTTAGTTAGAAAAAATATATAAAATGAGCTAAAATATTTAGTTCCATAATATCACGTCACGAAGATACATAAAGGTTAAGTAGAGGCTTATTTTGTGATGACGACTTTACTTAAGTCTAAAAATATATGATTCCAAGATAGTCATATCTGAAACGAAACACAATAAACATGATAAAGAATTGTCGGTCTCTGTTTATAGTATCCGTATTATTCCGTGTGGTGCTAGATTTAGAATTTAGAATGTCAGCACGCCTAATCTATACTAATATATAAAGCTGAAGAGTTTGTTTGTTTGTTTGATCACTCTAGTCTCAGGAACCGCTGGTCCAATTTGAAAAATTCTTTCAGTGTTAGACAGCCCATTTATCGAGGAAGGCTATAGGCTATATATCATCACGCTAAGACCAATAGGAGCGGAGCACCAATGAAAATTGTTTCAAAAACGGGGGAAAATTATCACGCTACGGGCAACAAGAGACGCAAACGACGTTGCGTGGGACTGCTAGCTTCATATGTATCGTAAGAACTGACTAACGGAGCAACTACGCAGGACAACAACAATGTAAAGAGACGGAGAACTGTTAACAAACCTCTATCCGACCGAGTGTCCAGACAGCGAGACTAAAACCGTTTCTGAGCAAAGACCATGTCTAGCAATGGACCATTAAAGGGTATTGATGTGATGTTTATAGACTTCACTATTGTCAAGTTGAGTTAAGTTGACTAAAATTGTCAAAGTTATTGGAGTAAGAAAACACCTTCAAACTTTTACAATACTCAATGCCATTTAGGTCCGAGTGTTGGCGATGTGCATAGAATTCGATCACAGCCAATGTCTCGAAAAAAGCAGCTATATCTTTCTCTTCCCAAATCCTTTCATATTTTTAAAGATAAATGTATAGTACTTTATTCGTACACCAGTGCTACAAACGATTTATTATACGTACATGAAATTTGTCGGACAGATAAATCTACAAAGGGCGGCATTATTACTCAATGCATTCTCTTCCCGCAACCATAGAATGGATTAAAATGATTCAGGGAGACGGTCTCAACTAATTATTGTTGTTGTTAGTTGTATGAGATGATTTTAAATGTGAAATTATAATGACATGTTTACATATAATTGTATTGTATATTTTTTGTCTATATAAATAAATAAAATTGGAGAGTCTGTTTGTAATATAACCGATTTTTACTTAATGTATATGTATGTGTATACACGGTACATATAACAAACTATTTTTGTCTGTTTGTTCCGGGTAACGGCTGGACCGATTTCAAAGGGACTTTCACTGATAGGTAGCTGATGACATAAGGAGTAACTTAGGTAACTTTTTTAGACTAGCTTCGCCCTGCGGCGTTACCCGCGGTACGACAATAACCGCAGGTAACACCACGGGGTTCAGCTAGTCTACAATATGATAAATAATGACAAACAAGAAAAAGTTTAAAAAACTATAACATGATTAAACTTTTGATATTTTTTTTATATCTATACTAATATATAAAGCTGAAGAGTTTGTTTGTTTGTTTGAACACGCTAATCTCAGGAACCGCTGGTCCGATTTGAAAAATTCTTTCAGTGTTAGATAGCCCATTTATCGAGGAAGGCTATAGGGTATATATCATCACGCTACTACTAAAAGGAGCGGAGCAACAATGAAGAATGTTTCAAAAACGGGGGAAATTTTCACGCTACGGGCAATATAAGGCGCAAACGAGGTTGCGTATGTCAGCTAGTATCCTATATAACCCGAACCATTATTACGAATCTATCGACACCTCACCCATTAAAATAGATGCACGCTTGGGAATGAATGAGCCGGCTCGGCCGTGAGCCGTTTTCTGTGAGGCCCCAGCCTCACAGAAAACCGTTGTGAATTGTTTCACCGACTGAGTGAGTATATCAGAGGCCCAACCCCTCCCCACACCCGTTCCCTATCCCCCAAAGGTCGATAACGCACTTGTGACGCCTCTGGTATTGCGGGTGTCTATGGGCAGCGGTAATCGCTTACCATCAGGCGATACGTCTGCTCGTTTGCCCCCTATCTGTACCATAAAAAAAGAAGAAAGTGGGCTCAGAAGGCTCAGGGAATATTTGCCAAGGTCTAATCAATGGCTTTGGAAATTCATTAATCAACCAACTTTTAGATAAGAAATTAACTTAATAAATGATATTAAGTAAAAGTATTCTATAACTCAGAGAGAAATCTTAGTGCTATAAATCTGAGATTGTGTATTTCTTGTCCATACATTAAAATACAAAAATGTTGTATTCTTTTTTACGAAAATTATGTGAACTTAGGAGTAAGAAATTTAGCACAGTTAAAGTTTATAAATATTTATATGGAGGAGGAATGTATAAAGCTTAAAATAATTATTGTATTATTGTCGAATTACGAGCTCAGGGCCACTAGTAAATAATGAAGAAAGTCAAAAATAAAAAAACAATCAAAGGCTCACGTAAAACAAAATTATCTCCATAGTCGCTTCTAGTATAAATCCGGCAATGTTATGATATATGGTTTTTGGCTGCAACCAGCCATTTTAAAAATGTAGCTCGTAATGCTTCCCTATAGAATATGTTAAAATATCGTCAGATGCCTCCGCAATATTGTAGTATTACAGGGTTGTATCTATTCTTAAGTTTTGGAACCAAATCGTTTGCCATGGAGTTTAGTTTGAGTAGAAATAAAACAAGGTAAATTAGCAAAACAGTATTGAGAAACTGTTTAGCAAGATATGTTTACTCCTTTATTCTAAGAATATTTTACACATATTTCAAGTTGCGATTTCGTTTCTTATTCTTTCAGTTCAATAAGACTTTAAATCTTAAGAGAGATTTCAGAAAGAGACGAAGATATAAAAAAAAAACTATACCTTTAAAATTGTTGTACTTACTTCTAAATCTAGTTTGAGATCAGAATAGTTGATGAGAGATATTGGCATTTCTGTTTGTTGTTTAAATATTTAAAAAAAATACAAGTAAAATTTTAACAAAAATAAAACCGACATCAAGGTTCGACTCGATTTCTCTTGGATGCAATGATCAGATATTAAGGTCCTTATCATGGTACTACCGTTGGGACATCTCCTTTCCATTAAAAAAAGAATCATCAAAATCGATTCATAAACGACAAAGTTATCCGCGAACACACATAAAAAGAAAGAAATAAATATATACGGTCGATTTGAGAAACCACCTCCTGTTTGTTTATTAAAATAGAGTTATTTTTCTATAAATGATATTACAGTATCAGAATACGTGGCAAAAGTAACACATAAATAGTAGTTGTGTTATCAATCTAAATCGGTGTCTAGCTTAAGTTATAAAGATCATTGAAAATAACTTTTTTAAAATTAACTTTAACAAGATTAAATAAACCTCAAAACGTTACATTGTACAACTTTATTTCAAGGATTAGAAGTCACTTCGTAAGATTATATTTTGTGTTCATATATTGAAAGTATCATAAAGTAATAATTATTATTTTCCTTGTTCACAGGTAAACTGGAGACAGGAGTTGTTCAAGTATTCCTCTCAGTTTTAATTAAAAGAGCTAAGTTAAAACAATCTGATTGAACGTGAAGAATTCTCTAATTTTCAAAGAATAGATTGAAATGATTAAGGATTTTCTGTCTTACTTTTATCATTTTCATATCAATTCTATTTTTAAACTTAGGAGACACTTTTTTACGTGAACTTAAGATCTATTTCATATTTTGAATTTCTTATTGAACGATATAAAAAAACATGCGGTAAGTAACAGTGTTAAGAGTTTTTTTAGTTATAACATTACACTGCAAATCTAAAATTAGTGATCAAGCAGTAAATATAGATGAAAAACTGATCCACGCAATTTCGTGTTCATCTCTTTTCAACCATGCTCGGCTCCTTTTGGTCTAACCGGGATTGTAAGTGTCCTACATTAGGTACGTCAACAAAACACACATTTAAAAAAACGCTTAAATCTGTTAGGTTTTTAGAGAACAAAGTGAAAAGAGAACTATATATAGATATAAACAAATTTTAAAGTATAATCATACTATTTCGCACATATTACACACTACGCCATCTAGTACCAAAGTAAACAGAGCTTGTTTGTATGTTTCTACCGACAAGCAAAACAATAAAAAAAAAATAACATTAATTATTATAGTTTTCCATATTTCAATTAGAAGTTATGACTCTACAATTACAATGATTGTTTCAAAGCCATCATTGTTTCATAATTCATGAAATTATCTCGAATGGCCAGTGTCAACAACACGCAGTTTTTAAAGTAAAAAATTCAATCAATATGACCGTTTCAGAGCTACCAGTGTAATAAACAGTTAATCATAATAATAGACCAACCTCGGGCACATAAATCCTATTTAAATTTCTCTCTCAGTCTAGATTACAAGCGCAAACGAGGATTTAAAGCGTTATATAATACTCGACCAGCATATGTATGTCTGGTTGTAACAATGGGTTTTACAGCCATTCATTTTATTATTCTATCATTTTCATAATAGAGTATTCTGCTAGAAATATTTAGTATAAGTAACTGTTATATTTTTTGCTTTTTTTCCAATTTTATGAATATATTTTTATGTAGTTTTGACACGACTGCGCCAAAAAGGAGTGCGCTGTACTAGGGTTTATCTAAGTATGTACGTATTTAAAGGTGTGTTTTCTCACCATAACTTTAAATATCTGCCTAAATTTAAATGTCTTATAAAATATCCTGTACCAAAAAGTAACTACTTTAATAGTTTTGTCTAAAATATTATTATGGATCCGTTTCAATGAGTAAATGAAATTAATTTTCCTCAAAGCAGAAATTGAATTTAAAATACTATTCAATTCCGAATAAATAATCTCAAATAAGTTACCAAAATAAAAAAGGTTGCGTACCACTCACATAATCACTTCTCTTTTCCACCCATGATTTCAAACGTATTCCTCTCCCTTTTACGCATAGATTTAAAGTTATTTGTTTCTTTTTTTACGAGTTGTTACCAACTTGTTATATCTTTTGCATGGTTATAGTCCGTATGAGATTAGACATATTAGATACCATAGGCACATTGTTGTGGGGAAAAATATTTTGTGTTTTATAAGAAGTGTTCTGTTCTGTTTATCTGTTTTATATCAGTTACGATTTTATATTATTCCGACTAAATCCTATACTCTAGTTATTGTAACAGATAATGCATGCATGTTTTAAAGTTATTAACCATCGTTTACAACATTTAAGTGACTTTTTTATACCTGATAAAACTATCCTATCTTAGTTACGCCAGCAAAACACACATGTCCGAAAAATATTTATATTTACATATCTGTCTCAACTTCCCACAGGCAGTGTACAGTCACGGACAAAAAAAAAAGAATGTTTTTTCTTATACACAAGCCTTGTCCTGACAATAACGAACAAATAAAAAATGGATTATTTAATTAGGTTACAGTTCAGCGATTTATTTTTATAAATATAGATAGATACATGTGTCGGTGGAAGCCCGAATGTTGTATAAATTAGTAGAGTTATGTCTATGTTAGATGTTAATTTATGTATTCGTACTGTCACAGGGCGTAGTGGTCGCAGAGCGACAAAGCCCTTTAATAAAAATAAAAAAAAATAAAAAATAGATAGATACAGTGATGAATGAGTATGAACAATGTCTAGATTGCTGGCTTTCAAAACGCACAAATATATAATAACTTGAATTTTAATAAGACCAGAGAGTATTTGGCGCAAACCACAATGCAATAAAATTTTGAAGCTCAAGTACTCTTGCCTACGACAGCGGCGACAATCTTGCTCTAAAGCTTATTTAATTAGTTCGTGGAGTTTATAGAAACAAGTGCAATTCTAGTGCCATTATCTGCAGGCGGCGCGTTCCGAACACATTCAAAGACTTTACTACATTTGTTGCATTTAACTCCCCTAAAGGAATTTCTTCGCGAGGGTGATATGCGAATTTGGGTCTTGTGAAATGTAAATTTAAGTTGTTATAAGTGTATATAAGGATAGCGTGAAAATTTATTACAAAATCAAGCAGCGTTTCTTCTTATTTTTACCTTACTTCACTTCAACACTTCAAAGCTTTATAAACTACAGAGAGGTTTTGTGGTTTTGTATGGCACATCTGACAAACAGAATCTGTATCTAAAAATTTAAAGATTTAGATTAGATGAAGTTATAATGGAGCGCAAGAATTTGTTGAAAAAGTTGATGAGAAGTTCGATCCTCGAAAGAAGAAGTCATCCAGGTTCGAACCGGAATCGAAAATATACCTTGTTAAGCTTTTAATACTTCCCGGTGTAAACCTACCAGTAGTCCAGCGTTATCTGTACTATGAATTAAAACTTTCAGCTTTCCCACACATGTTAAAAAACACATATTTGTTTCGTCACTTATTAAGAAATTTCTGATTTATTATCTAAACATAGTAAAATTTTATTATGCCTAACAACATTATGGTTAAATTTTCGAGTCAGTCCAATGTGAGTAGACCCTTACAACGAATTGTTGCACCCAATCTCCCCTCGCAAACCCCTGGGGCGTCATCATACTATTACGATGAAATAGGAGGCTCCCTTATCTCGCCACTACAGGGTGGAATAAGCGGAATAAATAGCTTCGTATAACTGGATTTAGAACAGGTACTTCAAAATGAATTGAGCAGGTTAAATTTAACGGTGTTCGTATTTAACATGCAATTTACGTTTCTAGCGAAAATGAGTTCAAAACAAGAGTGCTATTACAATAATTTTTCACTTAAACTCTGTGATATGCTTATGCATAACCTGCAGTATTAATTACTTCATACTACAATTAGATAAATAGATAAGCAGTACTAAACCTGTATATACTTTACAAAGGGTTTCTATAACTTTAAAAAGTATATTAATCATCAACCATAATCAGCAACTCATAATGTCCCACTGCTGAGCTTAGGTCTCCTCTCAGGCGAGGGTTTAGGCCATACGGCCATATATCTAATACTGTAATACGTACGTATGTAAAGAATATTTAATGCACCAATAAAATACAAAGTTAGTTAAGCTTTGGAACAAAAAAAAATTGTTTATTCCAACCAGGATTATGCATCTGAAATTAACCCTATGAAGCATATATCAGTGGCCACAGAATGGGTGTTTTCAGCCTGATTCATGACGGTTAATGCCATTCGGCGCCGATTGCCAGATAGGCATCAATATCCAGTTAACTCGAACACAATGTATTGCAATGAATATGATAACTCACTGACAAGAGCAGTCAACCTTCGTAATAAATGATGAACAGAGAAAACTTTCGGTACGATGAGATTTTATGAATACGATTTTGACCTTTATTGATAAATTAGAAATAACGTGAATGTAAGAACTAGTGAAATGCAGAAATCAATGTACAATATAATTGATCAAATTATCCAATACAATGACTTGATAATAGTTAAATTTTGTTTATTTACTACAGAATTTTAGTCTTTTTATACTCGTGACAATTTATAGTAATAGTAAGTACATGACAAGACTCTTTTAGGAGCCGATATGTATATGGTTATTTTATGATTATGGATATTTTACTTAATGTTATTTAAATATTAAAAAAGTATTAAATTTGAATTAACCTAGATCGTAATGGATCGTTCTTTATTTTCTTTCAAATAATGGAACAAAACGGGTAGTAGTCACAAAAAAATATTCAGACTGTGATGTACTTCTTTCTTTTTTTTTGAAATAGTTAAGTCCGGATTTAAGAATTACCAGCATTATTTCATGTTGATTTAATTCAATAGTTTGCTCATTGATAAATTTCATTTTTTTAACTGTAGAGCGACAAAATGGAGTCGACAAAAACGATTAAAAAAACATAGCCTGTTCGTCAGTTTGTTCGTGAACAAAGCAAAATGGTGGAGAGACATTTAGTTGATGCCGAAACTTCGCTCCACTGTTGTTTGTATAACTTAGTTTTATTGAGGTTTACTTCCACGTCGTCTTTGTTATACGTTTCTCTTATTCTGTGTGAAGTCGTACGATATGAAAACTAATAACAAGTTTACATTTTCAGACTTGCTTACAAAATATAATGGATAGGGAAAAATATGTCATATGAAATTGAGTTTTTAGCTGATCTAACTTTTGAATAGCTACTTGTTTTTGCAAGAGAATAATCTTGTCTTAAATCGTAAGTTCATAGGACCTTATAGATAGACAGAAAACTCATGTACACTGTTATAGAGATTTAAAGTAGAGTACAGAAAATTACGAATGAACAAGTATAATGTACAAAGGATAGCCTCATTGCCGAAAACAATCTCTTCCAGGCAACCTTAGAAAGGATCAAAATGTGTTTTAGAGACAGTAGTTGACGGTGCAATGAGTTCCGAAGAATTATAATTTTCTAATAAATAAAAACGCACTATTAAAATTTGAATGTTTATTTAAAAAATATCAATCTTTAACTCTATATAAATCAAATTGGAATAATGTAAAAATAGTAAGTTGGTTCGTATCCGTTTCAAAAACTAGAAAAATTCTGCACCTGAGAGATTGAGTTCAATTTATTCGCTTCAGTTTTGCGTTTCATTTCTCAATAATACATTACCACAACAAAGCATATTAGAGTACAACTAGTTGTCTATAAAAATTACGAAACAAAATGTTCACGACATCCATACAAAGGAACTAATTTGTTATCGAAATTTCGATTACAAAATGTTGTCTGAAGAGGGAGCTCTCAATTGAAGCGACAACTTGTCCCAAGGGTACGATTACGATATTTCCCCGATCCTCTGGAGTCCTTGACGGCTTCACTGGCCAATATATCACGAATGTGTCCCTTTGGTATATAAGTAAAATACCCATTCGAGCCTTTTTCATTTATTTTGTTAACAGTTGACTTTTGTTTTGAAGGGGAGGCATTCAATTGACAGCTACCAGATGTATGGATGTATGTAAGTTACTTAAGTATAGAGTTGTTTGCTTATTGTTTTGAGATCTGAAAGTTTAAGATCCTTACAAATTATTTGGCAGAAATTCAAAGTTGACCTCACTCAAGTATTTTGGAGATTTCTGACTCATTCTAGTCTATTCACGTTACGATTAATTTAATGATTAAGATGTCTTGTAGTAAGTACCTACTACACATCTACTTTATCTTTGATGTTTGAACTTTATCACCAGTGAAATTAAAAAGGAGGTGAAAATTTCATTTTAAATTCTTTTTATATAGCCCTAATATCGTACGTTGACATGTTTTCATAAGGAGCGGAATGGACACGCTTCGGTATATATTGTGTGAATCGAAGGTAATGTTGTGGAATTAATGTTTATCTTTCCTTTTTATAGGTAACATGTATTGACAACTATATACGGGAAGGAACGTTTAGTTAAATGAACTGTACATTTTGTGTGTATCTGTTAACCATCTTTGCGAAATATATAAAGGTTGTACCGAGCAAAATATTTTAGTTTTGTTTCTATATTAGATAGAATGCATTTATCAATCTCATCTGTAGTGCACATTTCCAATGCAATTTTACATTTTTACTTTCATCTATATTCTATACAAATATTACAAAGCTGAAGAGTTTGTTTGTTTGTTTGAACGTGCTAATCTCAGGAATCGCTGGTCCGATTTGAAAAATTCTTTCAGTGTTGGATAGTACATTTATTTGGGAAAGCTATAGGTTATATATCATCACGCTAAGACCGCTAGAAGCAGAGCACCAATAAAGAATGTTACAAAAACGGGGAAAAATTATCACGCTAAGGGCAATAGGAGACGCAAACGGAGTTGCGTGGGTCACTCGTACTCGTAGTAGTCAATAATTTAAATATCACATTTTTGTTTGTGAGCTTTGTTCCTTTCTAAAAAAATAACTATTTAATTACTAAATTATGAAATAACCAATGTTATTTCATGAGAATCAATTTACCTTTTTTTATAAGATAGCAGGGGCAAACGACCAGACGTATCGCCTTATAGTAAGCGATTACCGCCGCCCATGGCACCCACAACACCAGAGGCGTCACAAGTGCTTTGCCGGCCTTTTAACAAGGAGTACGCTCTTTACTTGAAGGTTTGAAGGTCGTATTGGTCAGGGAATACCGCAGGCGACTGTATGAATTTAAAATTTTATTTCTTGTGTTGTCTACTAAACGCATGACTACAGTAATCTCACCTTTCTTGTAACTTATCTAACGCTTGTTTGATATAACATAACTTTAAGTGTACCATAGAATTACTCAAAAAGTTCTATTTTGCAAGATATGCTATGATACTTAACTCCCTTTGGTTTTAGCATGACTAGACCGAACACTAGATTTTTAAATTAGAACCAATAGTTCCTGATATTAGTGCGTCAACCTAACCTCAAGAAACAAACTTTTTGGCTTTATAGGCCAACTCTCTTAAGTTTGTAATAATAAAACAAATACCTATAAACGACCACAGGAAAATACTCAAATTTAAAATAAAATATAAGACCAGATTAAGTATCTATTTAATCCGAAATAACTCCATCCACATCTAGCCTTTCAGTTGTGCATTCAAAAGCCTTCAATGTTATTTCTTCTACTAACAAAATGTATCTAAATAAGGTTCATTCTGTTCACCTGTACCGTAAAATGCCTTACATTACTGCAAATTGGGTACAGTAGGGCCCCAACGTTTTGAGGGTATACGTAACCTAATAAAAATGGAAAAAATAACTCTAGAAAGCGGAAAATGGTAGCCAACATTCTTATAGAGGTGAACCATTAACCCTTAATATCATTCATTAGGAAGTACGCTATTCTTGGTGTGGATACACCTGATATTTAGTTTATAGTTTGGTTTTTCTTAGTAGTTTTTTGAAGAAACGAAGCCCACACATTGTCGAAGGCAGCAACAATAAGAGACAGCATTAGTGACTAACTGCGGTCTTCTATTGATCCAAGCTACCGAGTCTCTTAACTATACTTCTTCTAAGCCTATGATTAGAATAAAAAAAAGAAAATATTTTAGAATAAAATTAATTCAAGTAAACTTTAATATCAGCAAATGATATTCTCTCTCTGGCCGCCGTCTATTTTCTCTTAACAGTCACAATATGAGGCTAGTTTTTTTGGCAACCATCCAACTTGTACAGTCTTTGTATGTTGTTTACATTGTAGTATCCATTAAATAAAACAGATTTCACAAGCTCACGCTTTTAAAACAAGCAAATAGCGACCACACCGTTACGTAATTAAGTTCTAAAATGTGTGGAGCAGATGCGTTGTATGACTCTAGTTCTTTATAAGACTTTATTCACGGTCTCAAGTTGCATTTGTGTGTAGATAGGTTAAATTAGAAAAAAAAATGTTTAGGCTTATGAGTCAATCCTGGGGATGTCTGTGGTATAGACATAGGCTCAATGCAAATACATAATTATTTATTTGAGTATTTTCTTTGGTATTTCTATGATAATAAATTTTTATTTATAAAGTGATGTTCTATCACTGCCAATGCTTGGTAGGAGTTTAGAAGAAGCTGTATAAATGAATACAGAATATTGTTATCACAAAAAAGATCTTACATACCGTAGAAAGTCACTTAGAAAGCTTTATTACAAGGAACAAAGACACAATAAATCAAAACAAAAGAACATTGAAGTTCAGAACGGCGCATAAGTAGCGAATTTTCCACCCCGCCGGCTCTGACACAAAAGCTTTCTTCAGTGACGTTGAACTGCCTTAGTTCAACGACCAAACGTACTTTAATAACATCAGATAGGGTATTATATGGTTCTAATAAAACCGCAAACTAATTACCAGGCTCGAGCTAATCCCGTTAGCGGTGATATCAATCCATTTATAATAATCTAGGAACGAGTATCGGTATCTTTGCTGTTCCATTTGCGGTGTTTTAATGTAGCGAAAATATATCTTTACTTAATTCCGCTATTATATTAATTGATATTAAAATATTTTTTAAAGAAGAATTGTAAATAATCTATCGTTAATTAATTTCATCAACTCTTCTACTTTATCTATATAAATGTTGTATATCTAAGGATTTCACTTGTATATTGTTTTGAAATCAGGTTTGATTTGTTAAGTATGTGTCCCTATACATATATCTAGTTTTGAACAAGTAATTCTTCTATAAATGTTTTCACTAGTCAAATATTATAATACCTTCTAGTAATTATAATTTAAAAAAAGGAGGAGGTTCTCAATTCGACCGTGTATCTATATATATATAAAAGAGGAAGATGACTGACTGATATACCCAGAAATAATAATAATAAATAAATATTTCGGACAACTAACACGCAACGCCATCTAGTCCCAAACTAAGCAGAGCTTGTGTTATGGGTACTAGACAACTGATATGAATACTTATATACTTTTTTTTGTAAATACATACATATTATACATAGAAAACACCCAAACTCCGAAACAAATATTTGCAGATCATACAAACATTTGTTCCGACCCGGGAATCGAACCCGAGACCTCAAGAACAGCAGTCGCGTACGCTACCACTGCGCCTCGGTGGCGCAGTGGTAGCGTACGCGACTGCAATCAACCACACTGCAACAACAAGAAGTCAACGCACAGCCCAAACCGCTGAATCCAGAATCTTGAAATTTTGCATGTAGGTTCTTTATATAACGTAAGTGATCACTAAGAAAGGAATTTTGGAAATTCCACCCCTAAGGGGGTACATCAGGGAATGAAAGTGTGCGTGAGCGAAGCCGCGTGCAAAAGCTAGTATATATATATATTTATGTGTATTTGCGAATAAATTCGTCGTTTATGAACCAATTTCGATTATTCTCTTTTTAATGGAAAGGAGATATCCCAATGGTGGTACCATGATAAGGACACTGAGATCTGATGATGGCATCCAAAAGAAACCGAGTCGAACCTTGTTGAACCTTTTTGTTAAAATTTTACTTGTAGTTTTATGGAACAATAAAATAATATCACTGTACCGCATAGTAACGCCATATATTGTCATCACCTTTTGACGTTGCGTCAATATAACTATATAATGTTAATTACTGTCTACATTAAAGGTATTTCCGAGCTCTAAAGGTTTCTAGGTCATTAAATGGCATTTGTAAACCCTGGCTGTTCAGAACTGACCTATTATATACCCATAAATAGATAGGTAGTTACCAGATCAGTCTTGTAGAAGGAACTACAGAAGAACATGCTTTTTAATTCATGAAAGGATCTTGGGATTTTATTCAACACTTTATAGACACTATATGATGTGCTTAGGGGTTTCTTATTTGTTTTTTTATAGTTCAGAGGGCAAACGACCAGACCGAGTACCTACTTGAAAAAAAGACACTTAGTCTTTTTTTTTTTTTTTTTGACCCTGCCATAATGACTCTACTCTGCCTGATGGAAAGCATAAGCAGAATCCAAGAGTGATGGTCACCATACTGCGAACGCAGACAATGCAACAATGCAGCATGGTGACCCACACCATGGCGGGCTAGTGATGCTTTCGCATCATTGGGCCTCCGGTCTCGCACTCACCAACGAAACACGACAGCATGATCGCTGTCATTTTACGTTGATTTTCTGTGCGAGGGCAGTACCGCCCCGGTCGAGCCGGCCCGTTCGTGCTGAAATCAGCGTGGCTCTACTACCTTGGTATCTAGTGTAACCCAAAGATATTGTGAGTTAAGAGACACAAGTGCGGTCATCCTTTGTGTGCGGACGTCATAATAAACATTCGACCCAGGGGTAAAAGCCTTTTGATTGAAAAACCTAATTAACTAAAAATATAATTCGTCTAGATGGTGAAGTAACATAAAAATGCAGTCGATTCAATTTAATTCTAATATCCCGTTAATTCTAACACATCATATTTCATTTTGAGAAGAAGCGAGAAGCCGAGGATCGAACTAAGTGGCGTGCAATTGGAGAGGCCTATGTCCAGCAGTGGACTGCGATAGGCTGATGATGATGATGATGATGATATTTCATTTTCAATGGGCCTTTTGAAAATCAAAATACGATTCTACTTTTATCTAATAACACTTTCAATAAACAGTTTTATGACTTCATTGCCACATAATAAAAAAAAATCATCATCAATCATCAAATATCTGGTCATTGCACTTACAGTTTGTCCAACATGTACAGCGAACCATTACAACAATAGAGTGTTCCAAATACATACAAACATGTTCTTAAAGGAGCGTAATTCTTATTGCAAATAAAAATGTCTAACCTAATGTATGAGATGTATCGGATTTACCCTAAAAAGATGGGGTGAGCTTGCAAATTGTGCTTAATAATATAGCAGATACCAAAGCAAAGCGAAGTTCAAATTATTCGTCTGGGGTATTGTTTGTATTCTTTTGTCTGGCGATTCCAAGTCCTCTGGGTGTGAAGGTTGCAAGGCATGGAATGGCCCATTGATGTTAATGACACTAGCTTTGTTTCCTTTGCCACGGTTTGATGAGACCGTGTGTCCATTAGTAATGGAGGTTCTATGTTATTAGCTGTGTTTTTTCGCGTATTTGGAGAGGGTAGGTGGAAAAATGCGGTTCGTTACATCAACGCGTAAGTGTGTGCGGATGTTTGTCGACAGTTTTCTCTTTTGCCAATGTAATTTGATGTTATTTTTTGTTTCTCCCGAAAATAATGCGAGAATTTTTTTGTTCTTCGTTTATATTTATTACACGTATCATTTGAGTGTCTGGATACGTGAGTAAAATAAAAAGGTGCTGTTTAGAACATGTTTAACGATGATAGATATATTTAATGAAGTTTTTGATAAGTGTAATTTTTTTCAACAAAGCATTCTGAAAATCAGTGTCAGCGTCTAATATACCATCTTAATTCTCACCCTCGGAACGACTACGCCTTTTCGATGTAGAAGAAAACCATATTCATTAGGGTTATCATAAGATTAAATACATTTTCTCTCAAAGGAAATATCTTAGCTTGAAATAATCAATGTACTATGACCAGGGTCTATGTCCAGCAGTGGACTATAGTAGACTGATAAAGTGAAGTTGTTATGTGATGAGCAGAACAATCAGTGTTACATCAACTGCAGCGCCACATTATAGTTTTCAAGTTTTTAAGGTAGCACTAACTAAATAGTTATAATAAATGTTATCCCAGCAAAGACTAACCACAAACACCAGAATTGAACAACATAGGATTAGGTATAAATCGCTCAAATAAATTAAACTTTTAAGAAGAGGAATAATGTTTTTCGATCTTATAGCGATCGAGACAAAAAATAAACATCTACTTCAATATTTATTATATTATTTATTATTACAAGTTTTATTTATAGTTTTACCTTTAGTTCTGATAACAATATAATTAAATGTAATCAGCATTATTTAATAATCTAAAATGGCCGCCGTAACAAAATGGCGGTGTACATATTTCTAAGCAACCCACCTAATATGGGTATCAAATAAAAGGGCTTACAGTTATTTTTTATTAACAAGTAATAAAATATTGTTTTTGAAAAAAAACTTTTTGAATTAATTACTTGTTTGATAATTTATTTTAGAACTCATGAATACATAAACCAAAAACATGTTTATTTAATAATGTTCATATATAAACAGAGTGAGGAAATAAAAACAGAATCCGTCACTTCGTATACATAACTGTGGGTATATATTCATTCGCGCTATTTCATTTGAAGTCATACATAGTCAATGGGGTGCGACCCAACCGGACCTTTTAGCTGATGAAACGCAAAAGATTTTCTATGTAATAAGTGCAAATTTTATTGTAATAATGTGTTTATTCATCGCTCGGTGTTAGAAGGATACAAAGGAAAATGTAAGCAGGTAAGTTAATTTTTTGTTGGCTTGATTTTGAAAGAAAAGGTTGCGAATTATTATTTTAAATTTCACCGCCTTATTTTCCGGTTATACTTTGATATAGAAATGCATATAGTTATGCGTATGACGTCATATATGAACGTTCTTTATTAATCGAACTCATCTGCTTAAAATAAATAAATATTTAACACGCAACGCCATATTGTCCCTAACTAAGCAGAGCTAGTATTGTAGGTACTAGAAGTTGTCTAGTGTATACACACACATTATACACAGAGAACATTAAAAAAGTTTAATTAAAAAGTATTTATGTGACTTAATTACAGAATTAAAGATGTCATTTCAATCAAAATAAATTCAATTGACACATGTCTTTCATTAGTAAGATTTTACACCCATAACCAAGCAAATAAAATAAGTTATTTCCTTTTATCGAAATGGCCAATGTATTCAATAACTAACATTCTCCTTTGTTTGTTTGAATTGTGTCGTTATTCTTGTAAAACAACGATACGTATGTGGAGAAACAATCGCAGTTACGGTTGCACGATGTCTTTTCATTATTTTTCAACCCTTCCACCGCCATCCATTACACTAAAGAAGAAAGGAAAGTAGAACGCGTATTTTCGTCTCTTATCTTTTTACTTTTTATTGTAACATAGAGGTACAGCATTCGCTTTTTCACTAATGAAACCTCTTTGGTTGCAACGGCAATGGCAATCCGATAATGAATTGTGGGACGGAACTATTCAGTAATGTTTTCATTCGCTTTTTTTTAGGTTAATTTCGTTAAGGCGATGGTATCACAAACTTTTTTTTGAAGGAGTGAAAAATCCCTTCGAATCTCTCGCTATTTGGAGATTCATTAGTCAAAAGTTTGTTGTGTTTCAACTTTAAAGCACTCCGACGACCAGTCTTAGACGTCCTAGTTATTATGGACCTAGTTTATTTTAAAATTAACGATAATCTATACTTATAAAATAGTAAGTCCTGACTGACTGACTGATTCATCATCGTCGAGCGTAAACTATGATAGTTAGGGCTATGAAATTTGGTGAGTAGGATCCTTTTATTGAGTAGACACGCACTAAGAAAGGAATTTTGGAATTTCTACCCCTAAGGGGGTGAAATAGGGGTTGAAAGTTTGTATGGAAGTCCGTCATTTTTTAAGTTAGAAACCTGAAACTTTACTTTTAGGCTGCTGATTAAAAATGAGTAAACACGTATTTCAGCGTTTTTGAATATTCAATCCCTAAGGGGTGAAATAGGGGTTGACATTTCGTGCATAGGTTAGTCTGGAATTCCGTCATTTTTCAAGTTTGAAACATAAAACTTTATTTATATGCTACTGATTAAAAAAGTGTAGAGACGTATTTAAGCGTTTTTGGTTATTCTACCCTTAAGGGGGTGAAATAGGGATTGAAAGTTTGTATGGAAGCTCATAATTTTTTAAGTTAGAAACATTAAACTATATTTTTGGGCTACTGATTAAAAATGAGTAGATACCTGTTAAAGGTTTACGGATATTCTACCCTTAAGGGGTGAAATTGGGGTTGCAAGATTGCATGGAAGTCTGTCATTTTTTGATTTAGAAACATAAAATAAAATATTTTTTTTGGGTTACTAATTAAAAACGAGAATATGCATATTTAAGCGTTTCTGGATATTCTACCCCTAAGGGGAGTAATAATCATTGGCATTTCATGTATTGGTTAGTTTGGAAATCCGTCATTTTTTTTAATTTAGCAGCCTAACAACTTTCGTTTTCATGTTTCTGATTACAAATAGATGAATACTTATATCAGTATTTATGCGAATTCTGCTCCTAAAGGGGTTGAAATATGGGTCGAATTTTTGTATGAAAGTTCTTTTAAATGGGATAATGATCAAAAATAAATAAATAAATACGTTTAAAACATGAATAAATTACTGATACATTCTTTTACACAGTTTTAATTAAATGCATATGATCAACTTCCACGCGAGCAAAGCCGCGGGCAACAGCTAGTATGATAATATAAATGGTAATTGAGTAAAAATAATACAAAAGTAGATAAAATTATATCATCATCATCATTATCAGCCTATCGCAGTCCACTGCTGGACATAGGCCTCTCCAAGGTTAGCAAGCTGAAGTGGCAGTGGGCTGGCCATATTAGCCGCAGAGCTGATTACCGTTGGGGTAAACGGGTTCTTGAGTGGAGACCGCGTCTCGGCAAACGTAGTGTAGGACGTCCACAGGCCAGGTGGAGTGATGATCTGCGCAAGGCCGCTGGCAGGAGCTGAATGCGAGAAGCCCAAGATCGAACTAAGTTGTGTGCAATTGGAGAAAATTGTACAGAAGTCGAAAATAAAATGGAACAAATTGGAATATTGCTGTTTAGATATAGATATGGGGAATTATTTATATCGCATAGGAAACTTTGACTATAATAATAGTAGAATCCAGGTATATTATCCTAAATTACATGTTTTAGGGTTCCTTACTCAAAGGGTAAAACGGACTCTATTATTAAGACCTCGCTTTCTGTCCGTTTGTCCGTCCGTCTATCATCAGGCTGAGTCTCGTGGACCGTTATAGTTAAACTGTTGAAATTATAAGAGGTGATATATTTCTGTTGCCGCTATAATAAGAAAAACTAAAAAACAGAATAAAATAAATATTTAAGGGGGTTCCCACGCAACAAACGTGGTTCATTTGCTTGATATTGATAACGACAACAGACAGACGCTTGAAGTATTCACAGAATGTTTAGATATGTATTCAGTTTACAAATTAATAATCAAATTAAAATAAAACAAATATTTAAGAGGGGCTCTCATATAAAAAACGTAATTCTTTTGCTCGTTTTTGTTAGTTAGATAATGGTACGGAACCCTTCCAATTCTTAAACATACATACACCACTGTACTTAATTATGTAGCAGTCTTTACAGGAAAAGAAGGACTGCTTGAATGAGAATATGAGCAAAAGAAGAGAATGGAAAAAGAAAATTCATTGCGCCAATCCGAAAGTAATTGTAAAAAAATTCAAAATATGATGATAATTTACTACTACTAATATTAAAGTTATGAATTTATAAGATTATTTACAACGTTATAACTAAGATATACTATTTTAACAAAATTTAATAAGAGGTGAAAAATCCGTGATCCGTTAAACTCAGCACCACTCCATTTCACTCTACGCCTCACTGAGCAACGGATTAACTTCTACTCAAACAGCTCTAAATCTCTTACGTAAAAGATAAAACAGCTTGATAGTAATGATTGTATTATCCCCACGTGCGATGTAAAGAAAATGTATTACCGTAGCGAACGGAAGGAAGCAATTTCACTCAGTTACATATACGTTCAATGTTCGCTATTAGGTACGTCGCTTTAAAAGCATATTAGATGGTACATGGCAGCGAATAATGTAGCTATTAGTTAGATAAATAGTGACGTAGGTAAGCGGCTACGGTAAGCCATTTACATCGTGTCGTAGACAATTTCGTAGACCGCGTAGCGCTAATCTTAGAATGCGAATGCGAACATTGTAGAACGTTACCTTACTACTGTTCTGAATGCGAAAGTGTGGATAAATAGATATTTGTTCTCGATAATGTTGAAACGAGTATGGATGAAAATTAGTACTGGGATAGATTTTAGTATTTATATAGACTTACTAACCTTTAAAAGATCGTGTAAATTTACATCTTGACGTGATTCAGACAGCTACATTCAAATTTAGAATCGCCTCCGGATACTTAATAATTTTAAATGAGATTTTGAAGGAGGTTAAAGGGTATCTATATTAAGAATCTGTAGGATGTTCTGAATCTTCTAAATTCATCTTTAATTATATTTGTATGGGTTTAAATTTCATTTTACATAGACTTTCTCAACAATAAATTATTCACATACATTCCTAAACAAAAGAATTTATGTCTATAATAAGACCATGGCTAACTTGGCAGTTCTAATAACAAAGAAGGATAACAATATTAAATACCATAAACAAAACACAGGATAACAATCAAAACGAGCTTTGAGCATGTTCAGAACACGCTTCCAGCTGCCAACTGACAAATGAACAGTACCACAAAGTTATTAAACCATGTGAATGCCTTGTTTAATAGCGTAAGTATACAGTTAATTTAAATTGGGGTGCACTTTATGCAGACGTTATGAGCCGTTTTAGGCTGTGAGTACACTTCTAAGCTTATACGAGTAACTACTCATGTGTCTTTATTGAGATGATAACTCAACATGTAAAAATTTAATGAAAATATTTAATAAATCGATATTAAAGAATACTCGACTGGGTATTTTATATTCATTAGAAAATAATATTTTTTATCTACACCCATGCTATAATTCCTCTATAAAACTTTTTAAAACAGTTAGCTTATTGCCGACATTAAAACATCCTGTGTCATAGTAACCATTAAAAACCATTATATCACCCAAACGAGTGTTATAATGTTGTACTAAATTCCACAATGCAACTCTTTTTAAAAAAAAAAACATTTTCAGACAAACGCTTTTCACTACCACAGCGCCGTATTTAAAAAAAGAACTGTTATTCGAATTCACATCATATCCCGCCATTTTTGTTTGATATTAGTATTGCAAAAATGTTTTTTTTTTATGGAGGTTTCATATCATGGGTGTAGATAAAGTCTTGTATGCAACTATACATAATTAGGTATTAAAACACTCATGTGATACTATTATCACAATCGTGTTTTAATACCCCTTATTATAGAACAGTTGTTATAAATAACTATTAAAAGGCATTGCACCGTCAACTACTGTCTCTCTCATACGTTTTGATACATTCTAAGGTTGTTAGTTTTTTTTTATTTTTGTTTTTTTTTTAATGTTATAGTAATAGATAATTGTATTTATTCGAGAGAAATAGTATGTTGATTGATTCATTTTTCTAGATAGACTGCAATAGTCTGATAGAGACGAACTAGATATTCTGTACAGATTATGATACACATGTCTTTACGCAAAGCGGAGCAAACAGCATTTGTATTATACAGCTTATTGTAACTACATCATATTGTACTCATATTTAATCAAAGAGAAAAATAATAGTAATCAAGAAAGGTTCAAAGGATTATTATGTATACAACGTCGTGATAGAAACACAATTGTCTAGCTACCTCGTTTTAATTGGGTTTGTTAATTGCCGCCGTTGCTACCGCACCGTCCGCTTGTTTTCATTTTTAATTTCATCCTTCAGTGGTGCTTTTTCTCCTTGATGCCAGTTACCTTGATATAGAATTTTCATCTTCTTGTTTGTTTTGTGATAAGAAAGGCTACTAATAAATGAAATGTATAAACAAATAGTGTCATCAGTGCAAGCGAGACGGTCGTATGTGCAAGCATACTTCTTTTAAGGCTAAATGTAACTGTGTGATTTTTTTCTCTTATAGACAACTCTACTATTAGAAATATATCATGTACCACAGGAAAGTTTACAAACATACATGAATTAGACACAAAAAAACATCCAAACTTAGAACAATAATTAGTAGTTTCCACAAAATATTGTCCCATGTGGATTTTGACCCCTCAACACTCAGTAAAGTACAAAACAGCATGGCAACCGCTTATATTACACGCTATCCTTGCAGTCGTTTATTTGAAAATTTGAAATAAAGATACACGTTAAATAAAATTGCAATGACATGCAGTAGTCGGGATCAAAGCAGCTTTAAGGATAGTCAATATTTATCAAATCATTTTAATATCAAATGCCAGCCAGTGTATACCTCTATGGTATACAAAAATGTCGCATATGAATTTCAGCCATCAGGATTGATTGATGACTAAAACCTGTTTTGTAAGCTTTTAATACTCTATATCCGATCTCTTTCACTTTATGTGTTAGTCCCGTCTATTGGTCTGACTATTGATGAGTAATCCTGGCTGTAGAGCTAAATATCATGGGATCGATTCTATTTATTCTTTGGACTATAGTTTACTTATAAAAGTATATTTATTACGTCTTTTTCTGATACAAAACAGTCTCTCATTTTTGGCGGGGGAATCTTCACACATACAAATTTTAGACTCACATACAAAAACAATCGCCTATCACTATGACCTCACACATAATCATTAAAACAAAACACTCACAATATCACCCACACAGACTGATTCTGTATCACAGAATGATAATGCGTAATGATTAAAGATGATGTTCGTAATTTACTGCGTAGGTCCATTTGGGCTTTTACTTTCACAGAGAGGAACGCCTGCATATTATTATGGCTACTCCCTACCATGTTGCTCTATTTATAAGGTGAATTTATATTGGAACGGTAGCGTATGCGAATGCTGTGCTTGAGGTCTCGGGTTCGAAACCCAGGTCAGTGATCTGCAAAGATTTGTTTTTTCGGAGCTTGGATGTTTTCTATGTATTAATATATAAGTATTTACAAAAAAAGTATACATGTATTTATACCAGTTATGTAGTACTCAAACACAAGCTCTACTTAGCTTGGGACTGGATGGCGTTGTGTGTCCGAAATATTTATTTTTATTATATATTTTTATAAACTGTTTCAAATAAAATAAAGGTGTTAAGACAATTTTGTGGTTTTTCAAGAGCGTGAACGAAAAATTTTGTATAGCGTCATCTGTAAGTTGCATTTATTATTATATTTTATGATGAGGAACTTCGTTCCTATCTGGTGTCTCACGACACCACACGATTTTTTTTCTCATGTGTCTGATGTATCGTGTCGTAACGTGATGACTAGTTCACATTTGTCTGACGTGTTATGACGACGCCGTTCCCCCCCCTCCGCTCTGACTTAAGCAGGATCGTTTTTGATGCGACACAACACAAGCCACCACAAAAATTACGCATTACTCGTATGATCGTTACAATACTAAATGTTCATACATTACATATCGATACTATTCTGACACGTCACGACACAACACGTCAAACAAATATAAATCCACCTACACTTTTTGTTCGCCTAGTGTGTCAGGTCTCCAAAGTTAATTTTAATATTTTTCTCCAATAGATTTATAAATAGCAGATTCATTCGTTTTTCAAATAACCTTAAATATCCACTTGACATTACATCATTAACACCGAACAAGTTCAGCGAACTTAATTTTACTTCAAGTCCGAACAAAAATAAAAGTTTCAAAAGAGTATCTTAGCAAAAGTCCCTATCTTAATTAACGATGTTCTGATAAAAATAAAAGGGGATATCTTATAGAAACCCCGGCTATTGTTTCCCGACACCATTGTTTTACAATGACGGAGAATTTTCTAGTCTACTGGCACTGGGGTTGTTTCGAAATATTGCTGTTCGGTATGAACATCGATTTGAAAATAATGAAATAAAAATCTCGGTTCTCTTCAGTCGATTGTTCATTCGATATCTGAGATACAATTCGATAGAATATTTATAGTACAGAGTTTCATAGGACTTATTTGGATTTAGATGAATGGAAACATTTCGGGTAATGTGATCCCATACATAGTAAATTTTGCACTATCTTGTGCAAAATTTACTATGTATGGGATCACGTTTTTGAAAATGAAATTCTATATTATGTACCTAAACTTTGTATTTGTAATACAGATATTTTTATAATACTTCATGTTAACATATGAATAAAATCTTTACACAATTTTTAATTTAAACTTTAAGAATGACGTAGTTCCATTCATTTATTCTCTTGGTCATTCTCGAACATCTACTTCTACAATATCTAAATAGGGTAGTTGACACCTTAGTCAAATCAATTACTTTTTATTATCTGTCAAAACGATAACTTTGCTTGTGCTTGTGACGTCATTGTTTAACACTACTCAATAGAGCAATATATTACAATGTTTATTTGATTTAAATTTTACAATTTTATTTTTCGAGACGTTTTGTGATATTTGTTTTAATGAAGGAGACATCAGTATTTATTTACGATATAGTCAACTACCCCATTGACAATTGTAAAGCGAATAAAACAACAAACCTCTAAGTACTTTTAGTTTTTAATGTAAAGACCAGTATGTTATTGGTAAAGGGTTGCTAGCTTGGAATTGCTAGTATCACAAATGCTACATTTCATTTTGAGGCCGAAGCCTTAATAAATATTTTTATGTGTGTTGACACCTATCTTAAGTTTTATCGCTCGGGCAGTAATCTTCGATAAGTTGGCCGTCGAATTTGCGAGTTGAAGAGTTAGCAAACAGTTTAGTAGAAGATGGTGACGCCGACGACGGATGAGAATATTGACCCAGTTATAAAGTTGGATTACAATGATTTATAGTAGACATTAAGAAGAGAAAAGGAGGTCGATGTCTCTTATTGTTTAACTAGTTTCTACCCTAAAACTGTGAGCCTTGATTTTGCTATGTATTATGTGATAAATATTCTGCGTTTGTGTCGTAAATTTATTCCAAATCCGTTCAGTACTAGTGATATATTGAGTACATTGATATTAAATTCCAAACAAAATTGTAATTTCAGTTTCCACGATGTGCAATACCGATATTTGTGGAATTTAATTATTCAAATACAATTAAGTAACTGTAAGAATAATATTTGTAAAATCTTTTTTTGAGTCAAATCTACAAAATAAAATACTTCCTTTTCGTGACTAAGACCTCATTAGATAAATAAAGAGATAAAAAGGGTACTACTTCCTTAGAGGTAAATATAAATATACGACGGTAAAAAATACTCAAAAAGATAAACAAAGTAGTTAACACAAACATCGTAAACTTGTGGGCTGCACAATATACTCTGTAACTTCATCCTACTTGGTACCCGCGAGTGAGACGTTGGCAATAAAAACTTTGTATGGCAGAACCACAGCGGAACTCATATGCGATGGGCAATTCGAACGCGTGTACGTACAATACGTTCATATTACTCCTGACAATATCCTTCGTTATGAAGCGAAATTACTTAAAGGTAAACCTTATTGAGTTCGAAGAATATTAATAAGTTCTTACCACAAGCTCTTAGGTTTAAATAGGCTTATCGCAGCGAAAATATTTTGTTAAAGATATTTGGTAAATAAATATCTAAATAAATAATTTTTGCGATTAGAATGATACTGTGTTGTTGGTATTATATATAACTCATAAACATATAGAACGTTTAGAATGTCTTCTGAAAGACAAACGATAGGACAAATGATACTTTGATCGTTGCTCAGAAAAACAAAAATATATCCATTGATAAATATAATTGGTATTATTCAAGCTTCATCATCGCCTTTAAATCGGTTGTTTTCCTCTTATATATCTCAAAATCAAATGTTTTCTAACATAAACAACTTTCTACCTTCTTACTTTTGAAGAGTGTATACCTAACGTAATTATTATGTTACTAGCTGTTAGCTATAGCTATTGCTTGAAGCTCCGCCACGTGAAGAATATAGACTGCTTTTAAGCTCGAAAACCAGCATATGGTTTTTCGCGATTAAAAGTAGTCTATATTCTTACTAAAGAATCTAAGTATCTCCGTACAAACTTTTATCGAAATTTATACAGCAGTAAGCGTAACAGACAGACAGAATTTCATTCAAATTTATAATATTTAAATGAATTACAAGGATCATTGATATGTTTATAACCGCCCTTAGCACATCGACAGAAGTCTACGATAGGTATTGTTTTTTTTTTGATAACTTTCAAAGAGTTAGAGAGTAAGATCTCAGTAATCTCAAAAACTGTCTTCTATTCTGTTATAATGATTATTGTTATATGTGTTTTTGGAGGTTCATCATGTAATTATGGTAATTATGCGATTTACCTCAGAACTTCGATCTTCATTACGATATCTACGTAATATTACATACTAATTCAGTTCATTGATATTTATTTCCTTTCAGAAGCAAATTGAGTGAAGTTTCTTAACTGACATTTCATTACTGTTATTTTTAAATGCTTTATGCATCAAAGAATGAGTAAAATAAAGAGAGAATGAGAGATCGTTTTTTGTGTTTTCGGAAGACGGTCCCCATTTCATCTCATCCACATTTTTTATATTTTATATCATTAATTTCATCACGACGAAGACTTAATGGCTTGAAGACTTATGATTTGAAGACTATAAACACTTGACATTGGCAGAAATAGCTGATCCGAGAGATCCGGCTGGTTGCCATTTCATCAAAGAAGAAGAAGAGTAAAATAAACACTGTCAAAACATGATTATGTTGGCATTACTTACTCAGTTCTTATTCCCTCAGGTGTCACGTCACTTTGACATAAGCATAGCTTGAGTGTCACGTGGTTTGTGGGATAATTCCATTATTATTATTAATAATTCCCGACTCCCGGCCAGTGACCGGCCAGTGGCTGGCCGGTGACACAATAGACCATGTTTTAATACGGCCAATGAAAGGCCGTGGACACCTTAAGAGTACATGAAAATGTGAAAAGCTTCCAAGACACATAATATGTTCGAGTACCTATATAGCTGAACGTTCACAATGTTTGTAAAAAGATAAAAGTGCAGCGCATTATAATATTAGCATAACAAGCTGACCCATTTCTAAAACTGTAAGATAGTTCATCGCACATTTTTCTGCAAAACATAAAGTATGAAAATACAAAAATGGGAACTGGTATTTTCGCGGAACAGAGACCAGCATTTGGCATAGTGTACTTTAAAATACCTGGGACAAAGAGAGCTTCAGAGGAGTATTTTCTATTGTGAACTGGAGCTTATTTTAATATGAAAATACAGGAAAAATTTATTCCAAAACTGGCTCTGTACATTTTATATTTAAAAACCGTGGAAAATCCCTTTCTGTAAAATCGTAAAGAATGATTTAAAAGCACATAATTATAGTGTAGTAAATTAAACAGCTTTCAGCTAGTTATATAGCAGCAGCAGTTCAGCTAGTTATATATATATATATACTAGCTGACCCACGCAACCTCGTTTGCGTCTCCTATGCCCGTAGCGTAACAATTTTCCCCCGTTTTTTAAATATTCTTCATTGGTACTCCGCTCCTATTAGTATCAGCGTGATAATGTATCGCTTATCTCGATAAATGTACTATCCAAGACTGAAAGAATTTTTCAAATCGAAAAAAACTCTTCAGCTTTATATATATATATATATATATATATAGAGTATAGACAATGCATCAATGACGCGTTTCACATTATCCGTAGTTTCACAGTAATTAAAAATACTTTAAAATTTTTCGTTCACTTTATGAACTAAGGATTTCAGAAATCTTGACAACAAAGGAAAGGTATTAACACCGTGTTTCAATTCTAAAAAAAATAATTCAAATATTTTTATAAAGTTTCTGTTGGAAACAAAACTGGGCAGACGGAATGTGGTCTTAAGGTTTATTATTCCTTTGTTATGTTTAAAATTGGCTTTGTAATTTATATTACTGTAGTCTTACCTATATATATATTACATCTTGATCTATAATTTTTACCCGACTACGGCAAAGCCAAAGGAGGGTTATGATTTTGACAGGCTATGTATGTATGTATGTTCATTTGTTCCCTTATAACTCCTTAACTGCTCATTAGAACTAGACAAATGAGGTGTCGTTAGAAGAGTCATGATCGTTTGCTGGTTATAGGCTATATGACGTGTCACTAAATCTAAAGTGGCGCCCTCTAGCCGTCATAAAGTATTGTATTAAAAAATAAATTTTAGATAAATATGTCGTGTTTGGTATCATTGGAAAGGACGTTACTTGTAAATTTCAAATAAATATATATTATTAGCATTTGCACGTGACTTTGTCTGTATTTATTTGATAGTGTGGTATTTCTATGGTATGCCTATTTGATCCCTCTTTTCTAAACTACTAGTGAGAATAAGACACATGAGGTGTCGTTAGAAGCGTCATGATCGTCTGCTGGTTATAGGCTACATGACGTGTCACTAAATCTAAAGTGGCGCCCTCTAACCGACGTAAAGTACTGTATTAAAAAAATAATTTGAGAGAAGTATGCCGTGTTTGGTATCATACGAAAGGGCGTTACTAGTACATTTCAAATATATATATATTATTAGCATTTGCTCGTGACTTTGTCCGTATTTATTCGATAAGTGTGATATTTCTAAGGTACCTATTTAAAATATACGTTGCAAAGAAATTAATATTATCGAGGCACCAAAACATTTTAAATAAAAAAAAGTAAAAACTAAAACCCAACTACGACAAAAAACTACGCTAAAAAATCATGAAACAAGTTTCAAAAGCCGTAGTCACGCGTTGTTAAAGTGTTATGGACTACAGCTTTTGAAACTTAGTAATGTACCATAGTTTTTAGTTTTTACTTTTTTTTTTTACTTTTGAACATGAATTATCGTATTTTTTTTCCTAAATTAACACTAACGGCATTGGTAATAAGGTTTTTTTTACTTACAATTATGTATTGGTTAATGGAAAATATAGTTCACGTCACATCATATCAACAACCTTTAACAGTCTACTGGTGAACATGTACCACCCTGGTCAGACTGGTTCGTTTTCAGTTTTCCTTCAATTATGGTATAACAATATACTTCGCCAGATATGGCATTCCGAGACACAGCACAGCACAAGCTGACGTCACTACTGCTATCGCTGGTTCTGGTTGTTTCATTTCGTGTTATGTTGCTATAAAGTAGTAACTGGATGGTGTCGTCAGCTTGTGTAACTCTCGGAATGCGAGACCTTGTTTTCTTATACTATGCCTTCAATGACTTTGCTCTACGTGGTTCTACGTAGTTTTCTTCCCTAGTCACCTCTTATCTATGGGATGAATAGAGGTACTGATACTCTGTATTCCTAATCCGTCACCACACCGTGACAATACAGTTCAGTTTTTTTAAAGTGACAGAAATCATACCTATTGTCAGAAACAGGCATTAAAAACCTGAACACATTTTCAGCGCTTAGAAAGGTCTTAACGCTACATGTTGTTAAATTCAAAAGTTTGAAGTTACGTACGTGTATTGTGGTTTTGTGGTGTATATACTACTCGTATATACACCACACGTCTGTAGAATGTATAGTCCCTTGAGGCATAGGTACGTGTCTGCACATAGGGCATCCATTTCCTTCGTCCTTGGCTGTATAAACTTTGTACATATATATGTATATAGTTGTTGTTAATGTACATAGTAACCTTGCTTTAGAGCTGTCGTTATTAGCGAATTAGTTAAATAGTATTTATCTTAATTGTAGTAGGTAATAAAACCCTTTCTATAATTTCATATTTTAAAAACAGACCGACAGGACGAATAAAGACTGTGAAGTTATAAATGTATTGTTTCATGGACACTTCAGTATTATTGTCTGAAGTTATTCGTTTTATTTCGTTAATTTGACTTGTTAAAACGTATAGACAAGATAAGTACATCACACATTTTTGAATTGCCTGACGCTGTCGCTACTGATGAGGTTGTAAGAAATAGAAGAATCCAGAAACTGACCACTTCATATTTAAATCATAATATTCGAAAATAATGTATGTATAATGTACATTTTACTACACTCTGGTAAGTGTTTCTTATTTCGCAAATGCTACATTAACTGAATGATACACCGATAGGTTAGACTGAAAACCATGTTCTTTTAAATTATTATACACGCATTTGTTTCAAAACTTTTTCAGCAATGCATCACTAAAAAAGAGTATGTATATTTAATATAATGAATCTTTAATGCAAAGTTTTATCAAGATTTCTACAGTAATATCTACATAAGCGTGCTCCCTTAAAGTTTACCCATTATTCACAAATTCTCAACTAATTCAACCAAAAACCATTTTATGACTAATCATAAATCGTATGGACGTAGCCCCAAGGAGAACTTCGTAAGGAATGTTACTTCTAAACGATTATATTTTATAGTTCGTAAAATATAGCAATTTTCGGGGTGGAGGCGAATTTTTATAGCGCGAAAGGTGATATCAACGCTGCCTTTTAATGAAAAAAATCTTCATCTGACTCAATTTTACGATAACAATATTACTTTCTTTTAATGCTTCTCAGAAATTACTTACTGGGAATGTACAGACCTTCGTTTATTATGATACAAAGCAATATGAATTCGTTAATTAGTATAAAATCATTCAGTACTCTTCAATTTAGTACACTTAATAGTTTCAATACTCCATTAACCTTTCATAGCCCGGTACTGGGATAAGGCCATTGATAAAACGGTTAGATCTTAGGAGACCTACGGATAAACAGGGATATACAGTACGCCAAAATATTCTTTCTAAAGAGAGGACTATCAATGCTAAAGGCAGCTGATGAATTCACAAACAATAGAATAGAGTACGTAACCATAGGTAGTAGAGTCACGCTGATTTGAGTCAGGTAGGGCCGGCTTGACCGGGGCGGTACTACCCTCGCACAGAAGATTAACAATCAACGTCGTGTTTCGTTGGTGAGTGCGGGACCGGAGGGCCAATGAAGCAGAAGCATCACTAGACCGCCATAGTGTGGGTCGCCATGCTTGCATTTCTGCATTGTCTGCATTCACAATGATTATGGTGACCACCACTTTTGGAATCTGCTTATGCTTTTTATCAGGCAGAGTAGAGTAGAGTATACCGTACGAGAGCCACGCTTCGGCATGAATGGGCCGGCTCGACCGGAGTGATACCATGCCCTCACAGAAAAACAGCGTGAAGCAGCGCTTGCGCTGTGTGAGTGAGGATACCGGAGGCCGGGATGGGCCTACCCCTACACCCCCTACCCTTACCGAACTAATCCCCCCTCGTCAAAGGCTAGCAACGCACTTGTGACGCCTCCAGTGTTGTGGGTGTCCTAGGGCGGCGGTAATCGCTTGCCATCAGGCGATACGTCTGCTCGTTTCCCCACCATTCCATAAAAAATGTCTCCTTAAGTAGGAAATCAGAGATTTATCCGTAAGAACAGTCCACGTAAAATAAGCAACGTTTATTTTCTATATACACATGAATTTTCAAGACAATCGTGACATATTAATCCTACATACTACCCAAAATGGAGAAATCAAACATAAACTGTATTAGAAGATCCCTATCATTTGCCATATAAAATAAATTCCGCCGGTCAAACGCTGCCACGTTACAGCCATCCTGATAAATAAGGATACTTTCAAGGCTATTATGTAAACTGGCGATCTTCTAAACAACGTTATTTATGCGGGGACATAGACGACCCTATATCGTATCGATACTTGCTCCTTATTTGTCAAACAATTTGTGAGTATCGGCTTTGTGTATATTTGTCATATAAATATGAAATTTAAGGAACCAAAATTGTCGGAGGACATATAATATGCGTATTATGTAAGATCTACGGGGATTTTAATAATGATTGGAAGAATGGTAGTAGGCATTCAACGCCAACGCCGCTTAACGCAAACCGTAAGTTTGGTTAGAGTTACTTATTAGCGATAATAGCGAAAAATTAGCGACCAGTGATTGCTAAAATAAAAAGTAAAAAAAACATTTATTCTATAGAGTGAGTCTTCATTTTTTACATTTTAATAATAACTGTAGAAACTTCACGTCTCACATCAGCCTATCGCAGTCCACTGTTCGATCTTGGGCTTCTCGCATCCAGCTCCTGCCTCCTTGCGCAGATCATCAATCCACCTGGTCTTTGGACGTCCTACACTACGTTTGCCGAGACGCAGTCTCCACTCAAGAACCCGTTTACCCCAACGGTAATCAGCAGTCGATGTCAGAACATCGACTTCTCAACATTAGAAGGCAAAGAAACGTGTTTTTTATCATATAGGAAGGTAAACAAGCAGACAGCAAACTTGTCGTTAAAAAGCAAACGAAGAACTACCTAATATCATTTCTATAAGGCAGAAACATCACTAGGTCATGTCGTGGGTAACATACTGCATTGTTGCATTGTCTGTATTTACATTGAGTATGTGGCCACCACTCTTGCATTCTGCTTTCCATCAAACAGAGTAGAGCCACTTTGACAGGCATACTTAAAAAATAGCCTGGCTTATTTCCGCCGAAAAATTGCTCTGTAACGGTTCAAGACGCGGATGAAAGCAGGACACCCCTTATTAACTGAGTTCAGAGCCCTATATCGTATCGTCTTATACTTATAACATAATTTATTACACTGTTATAGTATGATCACAAATTATATTTCATTAGACAACATTAGACGGCTGATTACTAAGCCTAATGGAAGTCAACAATAATAGTGTCCTAGATGTATGAACATGTACTATGTGACTATAATAAGGAATATTCAACGTTATTAAGGTTAAAGAGTCGGTCCTTGTATCATTTGTTTCAGCGTTTTATGGGTCTTTAAGAGTAGACTAAAAGTTAATTAGGTTGTTGGTCCAAGGAAGTTGAAGAACCTTTTATTTTGTACCAGTTTACATACTAATTAGGACAAGGCTAGTAATAAAACTTTACAATGGTGACTATTATTAAGTATATCTACAACAGAAATGAAAATGTATCATTGTAAAGGGGTAGGTGATTTTGCACTGTAAATATTCAGACATTTCTTTAATTGATTACTGTTACTTAATTGGTGACCGCTATGTGCAATGTGATTTGAATCCCATTTCAACTCATATTAGCTTCAATTCCCTATTATATCGAATGATTAATTCGTATTATTTCTCCTCACAATTGAGATCGAGTGGCAAGTGCTGGTCACCATGCTGCACTGTCCATATTCGCAGTGAGGATGGTGACCACCACTCTTAGATTCTGCTTGTGCTTTCCATCAGGCAGGGCAGAGTCATTTTGGCAGCACAAATATAAAAAAAAAAAAAAGTATATCATCTTTACATAATTTAAAATGAATTACTTTTGCTGTCTGTTACCTTTTAAACTAAAGTTTTCAGCAATACATGGAGTGATTATGGAGGAAATTTTATATATGTAATACATGCATAATATCTATAGTGGAAGAAAGCCGAGAATTTTAAAGACTTCAGTGCTAAGCCGAGCCGCTAGTCACAAATAAAAAAAGTTTTTTTCAGATCAGTTCGCGTAGAACAAATTACTTATTCAGTATTCTAAAGTAACAAACATCAGAAATAACATCTAACGTAATAGCTCCTCCATTGTAATGAGGGTTAAAAATTCATAGTTACGGTGGTAATCCGAAGAATTTATGGTATAAACAATTTTGTTGCAGAATCACTCACATTCTACTGTCTTTTTCGCGTGAATTCTCATTTGTTACGTTAGGAGGATTCGTATTTGATGTGATGATGAAAAATTTACATAGCTGGTTTATCCTTAGTGTCACTAAGAAATGGAAAATGCGGGTAACGAGAAAGAAAAGCGGGATATACTGCGGTAGTATGATCTGTGGCTGAAAAAAAAACGAGTGAGCTCTAGACCAAACGACTGAAGTAACATTTATTTATAAATAACTGGTTATGAGGAAAAATGTGTTTTTGTACCTCTCTCTCTTACCTCTACAGTAATATACGAAACGTACATTCGCCAGCTTAGTCGCCAAGTCAAGTGTGCAAAATAACTGTTATATATAAATTCTCGTGTCACATTGTTTGATTGAAAAGATACGCAAATAAAGTTTCGTGGTGAATTATAAACGTAAAGTCAATAAAAACAAAGTTAAGGTGTTATAATCGTAAAAGTATCTCTTTACTCATTAAAAAAGGGCAACTCCCGCATTAGGTAAATATCCTGAGTCGCCGGGGACTTTACAAATATACAGGGACACAAAGAACCCAGACTTATAACTCAAATGTGGTGGATGAGGATCACACAAAGTGTTGTCCCGTGTGGGTTTTGGACCCGCAACATTCAGAGAAATAGAAAATGTTATGGCGACCACTTAAATCACTAAACCAGGCGAGTAATAGTTTAGATGATGATATTATTTGTCATGTTTATAAATTTATTTATTTGTCAAATACTTCACTACTTTATTCTATTGGTTGGAAGCTAGAAAAACTATCGTCTTGTATGTTAATTTAAAATGAAAAACACATGTCCAGTATATTCTTGTATATTTACATCATAATCCCGATCGCTCATTATGTTAAACTAGCAATCTGAAATAAGTTAAAGCAACTCAAAAGCTAAACATTAAAACAAGAACATGTGTATAAAAGAATATTTATCATAGTTTAAATCAGAAACTTAAAATAAAAACCTCGTTATAAAGTGGGTAATTTGAATTTGTAACTTAACTATGACCATTACATTGATTAAATTACAAATTTTACAGGTTATTCAGAATTTATTCTTATATTCTGAATTTGTAATAAAGCAAAGTTGTTCGTCAATCATCTATACACAATGAAATTAATTAATTCATTATTTAGCTGCGGAATACCGCTTGTAACCTTGTGGCTCATGTAATTGCTGTTTCATTATATACGATGTTAAATTAATTATGATAATAATAGTACTACGGTAGGTCGTTATCATGCAATCCGGGAATTAGCAGTCACAACACGGATTATGACTTTTTTCATCCCCAGCTTTGTGCCCATCTTCGAGATAATTGTTTTTATTAATTAATTGCTGCTGTTTAGCGTAGGAACCTATAACGTATTGTATTTGCTTTTAAGCGAGTACATTTGTGTAATATTCCATTAATAGTGAAAATTAAAACGTATTTATGATAAAATCAGACGAAAAAAATACAAAGATTTGTTAGTTCTTTCCTTTACAAATATAGTTTTGGAATGAAGTTCCTTATGGCGTGTTGCAAAAGGGGGCTAGACGGAAAAAATTAAGACCAAAAGTTGTAACGACACATATATTTTGTACCTCAGTAGTACGTACGTATGTTATATGTACGTATGTAGATATAATATGTACATTTTTTTGCTCTTTTATTTCAATAGCGAATCAACTAAAGCATCGACTACTGAGATACAAAATATAACTTCATTCCACGCGGATGTCCCTTGACACCTCTTAAGTTTTTTACATAATATTTTTGATACTAGGACACCTGAGACACATCGCTGTCTTCCGTTAAACTTATCAGAACTTGTACTATGAAAGTTATATGCATATTGTAACAAATTTTTGCAGATCAAAACTCATATCCGTTACCACTGCGCCACATAGGCAGTCTTTTTATGCAAAATTTACTAAATTAACAACATAGCTTCTATTAAAATAAGAGATATAGATTCATAGAAAAAGTAAAAGGCACATTTGAAGTAAGAACTCAAGCTAAAAGAGTAGGGTAGATCCTCCATTTGTCGGCCGGTGGTCTAAAGTGTGGTTATAAATAGCCGTCAGTGAGAACATTTTTCATGGCAGCCTCAAAAACCGTACAATATTTCCGGTGCTAACGTGAAAACGGGCATAATAAATAGCTTACTATCGGCACTACTTGTAAACCCATACGTTTCCTCGCTGCGCTTTCTATTTGACTTTGAACAAATCATAGTCATTTGTATTCTGTTGAAGTTTAAGTTAGGTTTATTTGATATTATGGAATTTGTGTGTTACCATGAAGAGTTTTTAGATTTAACTATTTGGGTGTTTTCTATGTATAATATGTATGTATTTACAAAAGAAAAAAGTATATATGTATTTGTATCAGTTATCTAGTTCCCATAACACAAGCTCTGCTTAGCTTGGGACTAGATGGCGTTGTGTGTTAGATGTCCGAAATATTTATTATTATTATTATTCCCTTCTTGCTTTTCACCGAGTGATTGCTGTTACCGGAGACCCCTTATTATACTACTTACAATCAGGTGATGCATATACTCGGTTGCTCTTTATACCATAAAAACATATTGTCACAAATAAAAAAACTTTCTTCAAAGCAATATTGCTGCTTGAACCCCAAATGACCTTACGAGGGTATCTTGCCAGATGCAAATAAAAGATAAAGTTAATGTGGTACTATCGCGTTTGTAGTAAACACGGTTCGTTCTTGAATAGGAGCTAAACTATCAAACGAAGGACTATCTTACTTCCTTGCATTATCGTCATGACGTCAGAGCTTTCCTAGCTGTACTACATTTCAGATTTCCTGCGTAACTTAAGAACATGCCGAAGTTTTGTGTAGCTATGGATAATAAAATCACCTTCTAGACGCTATTTTGCTCCATATTGAATCGAAAATACAGTCGGTTTTACTATAACAATGCCACTTTACACGCGAGCTTTGGAATCTAATATACGTATAATGTTAATTAACAAATTGTAATCATATATAGTTGCAAAGAGCCTTTGAATAATAAGTATGATTCAAGATGTTATTATTGTTTAAAAGCTGTTTTGGAGTATACTTAATTAGAATTTGACAATTATGATACTGTGTATTTATACATTTAAAAACAAAAGCTTGTTTCGTGTTTATTTTGTGCTTTAAGTAAATCGAGATTGTGCCTAAAACTAAAAAAAAACTCTGCAATGATTTTTGGAAGTTTGGATTCTATATAATATCTGGTTATAAACTTTGAATGAAAAATCATATTTAATCATATTTTAACTCGCATGAGACCATGGCATACTTCTCAAAATTAAGCCTTCGAAAAAGGCCATGTTATCAAATTGTAACAAAACCTTAGACTGGTTGTAGTAAGCCACTTTACTACGATTAGTATTGTGCATTATGCAAAGTTCTATACCAGTTTATAACCCATATTATATTTTTTGTTGCGTGACCAGTAAAGGGTTTACATAATAAGGGTTGGCTGTTCATGGTCAATGAGCGTGTTTCGCCAATGCCGCATGACCGCACCCATGAGTTAACAAAACGGCTTCAACTTTACTTATTCTGCTCAAGAAAAAATAATAGTGTCTTATCGTTGACTTTTTATTACCAATGATTTAATTTTATTCTTTTTGCACTCGTTACTTAAATGGGTCGAGTATTTCTTTTTTATTCGAAAGATTCGAGTCTTTTATTTTCTTTTAAGAGTTGGTTTAATGAATACCGGTACTTTAGTATACAAACCTACTATGCTATAAATATACAATTTGAACAACTACAAAATTTACTGCTTTTGGAATCACTTCATCATGATCATGATTTTTGATGGATTGTTTCAATCTTGGCCTATTATAACCATATTTGTTATAATTTTGTTTATGTTAAAAAGGAGTGATTACCTAAAAGTTAAGGTGTTTCAATGGCAAAAGAAGTGATATTTACGGAATATGATATTTAAAATTTATGCTAACATTACTTCTCAATAATCAATCCAAAAGTCTTCTTGTATCATAAAATTGGATGCTATTTACTTATATATCACGAACTTAAACACTATTCCAAGTCCAAACAGTAAATTTACATAGAAATAGAATAGAATGACCTAGGAGTTTTTACACAAAAAATATATCGAATCACTGTTCGCTATGTGACGTGACCTCTCAAAATATGTAAATCAATGGTTTCCTTGAGAAATATATTGTGTATATTTTTGCTTAGACATCAACATAAAATGTAAAGTGAATATATTACTCAGACATATTCGCCCCTTGTTTCAGGTGAGTGAGTCAATTGGCCTGGAGGCACGCAACTGGGGCGCCCACCCTACTTTGAAGTTATATAGGTAGCTGATACCATTGTGGTATGCTTGACAATGAAAATCGATACGGCGAAATAACGTATGTGGTGTTTATAGGTAGGTTGAATATTCATGTTTTCAAGGTAAACCAAACAGAGTATCGAAGGGTAACAAGGTAATACAATTGAAGCTCGTGTTATTTGGTTCAAGTATTCGGTAGAAATTAGGTCGTTTTAGATGAATAACATTTGTGCTTAATATATTTCAGGTATACAGTAAATTGCCGATTCTGAGTAGTTTGTTTTGTATTTCTGTCCACAGTAAATACATATATTATTATGTGATGCTAAACTATTCCAGTATATTAAATTCTTAAATGAAAACTACATGTGTTCTAACATTCAAACAAAAAACTGATTGATTAAAAGTATTCTAAAAAGTAACTAGTTAATTTTCATTTATTTTATTTAGTTGGTATTTATTACTTTTATTTAGTGTGCAAATATGCTGGGTTCCGTAGTATTATTAAAACTGAACTTAAAATGTCAGTTAAACACACGTAAATCCGTAAACTTACTTCGAGTGCGTCAATGTTAGCCACGCTGATTTCAGCACGAATGGGCCGGTTCGACCGGGGCGGTACTACCCTCGCACAGAAAATCAACGTAAAATGACAGCGATCATGCTGTCGTGTTTCGTTGCTGAGTGCGAGACCGGAGGCCCAATGATGCAGAAGCATCACTAGCTCGCCTTGGTGATGGTTACCATGCTGCACTGTAGCATTGTCTGCATTCGCAGTATGGTGACCACCACTCTTGGATTCTGCTTATGCTTTCCATCAGGCGGAGTAGTCATTTTGGCAGGGTAAATTTATAAAAAAAAATGTTAGTATAAAGAAATTATTTCTTCGCCAACGAATCGTTTTCTTAGCCTTTATTATTCCTAAGTTTATTTGGGTTCAACTACTACTTCGCATCGCCAACGAATCCTGTACAAAAATTGAATTACGTTCTTCCTAAGGAAGTACTAATTTTAGTTTAGTAATGCAAATGTTAAATTATTCAATAGTCGATTCTAATAAAATATAATACCTTTATTAGAGACTGCTCCAATAAATACATATATAGGAAGGAAGGTCAGTAAATACAAACGGATCGGAAATCCAATTAAAGTTGCTGTCGGCAGGAAATACGCTATGCCATTCACATAGGTCACTTCCGCTTTGGAAATTACATGGCTAATAGTTTTATCCCTCGTAGGCAGAAGATTATTAAAGTAAATTATAACAACTAAATGAACTCGAACTCAGTAAAAGGCTGGCAATATGACAGTATTAGTAGCTTTTTGTATAAGGATCGAGTTCAGTTAAGCTCGTTACGCTCGTAATTAGTGGTATTTTTAGAAGTTATCTATACTAATATATAAAGCTGAAGAGTTTGTTTGTTTTTTGATTGTTTGTTTGTTTGTTTGAACACGCTAATCTCAGGAACTACTGGTCCGATTTAAAAAAATCTTTCAGTGTTAGATAGCCCAATTATCGAGGAAGGCTATAGGCTTATATATCATCACGCTAAGACCAATAGGAGAGGAGCACCAATGAAAAATGTTTCAAAAACGGGGGAAAATTATCACGCGACGGGCAATAAAAGACGCAAACGAAGTTGCGTGGGTCTGCTAGTCTTATATACGCACATAGACATTGGAATGGGCAACACAAAAGTCTGGTATTCTTTTTCAGAATGTTTTTTTAAATATATATCAAAAATTTACTAAGGGAGCAAACGATAAATCTATCACTAAATACTTTATATTATAATAAAACATGATTGGATTTCAGTTTTCTATCTCTACGTGCTGCAATCAAATGAAATGAACGAAGCGCTTTTAATCAAAACAGTTTTCACAAGAAAATCGTTTCGCATCACTACTCCCGCTATTAAAATCTAACCCCATCTGCGTTCGACAGTTACACGGGTTTTTTCGATAACCCTGCAATATCCTGAAGCATCCAATCAATACGACAGCCGCTCTGAGGTGATTGCTGTTTTCAATCTGCCGGGTTATACGAGTATGGGATACGATATTTTTCTGTTGTTATATGCAGTCGTGGTCTGACTGCCGTGTCTGCCATCCATACGTATGTTTTACTTATGCGAAGTGTATGTGTATTTCTTGAAAGACATAAATATTGGCGCTCGCGTGGAAATACAAAGACCTCAACTATGTTAGACCTAAATAATCATCAAAGTTAAATAGTTGCCATTCGTATTGCTCAAAAACTTCCTTTCAACGAATGAAATTACAAACAGTGACTGCCTTTAAAAATGTTTACGTTTTAAAGGCTAATAGCAAACATGTAATACTGTTTCATCATCATCGTCTTCATCATCAGCCCGTTGTAGTCCACTGCTGGACATAGGCATCTCCCAAGGAACACCACAGAGCCCGGTCTTATTCATTAATTAATAAACTATTTAATTAGGTGTTACTTTATAAGGTAGTAGTATCTATCGATTTTTTTCCACCGAGAGTCGTGCTTTAATCTGGAAACAATGTAATTGTATAATTATAACACAATCCATACTAATATTATATTTTCAAAAGTAACTCTGTCTGTTACACTTTCACCGTTAAACTGCTGAACTGATTTGGATTGATTTCGGGATAGATATATGTTGAACCTTGGAGAAGGACTTGACATCGGGAAAGTAGCACATTGTGTTACTTTTCCTTTTTTAGTGTCGACGAAGACGCGGATGGAGCCGGGACTAAAAGCTAAGATAAAGCAGATACATTAATAAATAGGTATATAAATGTATCTGCGCCAAAACATATCTATTTAGTTTTACATCCACCTTCTATTACCACTTCAATAATAGGGTCTATAATGACATTGACTTGTAAAGCCTTACTTAAATCAATAAATAATTCAGCTTAAATTTGTTTTGACACAGCATTAGTACAGATTGACTGGTGTCTGGTAACATCACTAACAACCAGCTGTCATATTGAACGAGATTTCCATGCCAAACCGTATCGGTTGTAATCCCCAACAACGTATGTATTTAATTAAACTGTTCACTCGAATACAGAGTAAATAAGAGGGAATATTAAATTTTATCACACAGAATAATGGCTGGTTGTTTATTTCAATAAAACTGTCTACGTGATTCGGGGACTATATTGTGGATGTGATACTTCTGAATTTAGTTTGATCACGTTTTTCCGTTAGCACATGTAGCGAAATTTATGTGAAGGAATTATGTTTTTGTTGATATTACCCGTCACATTTTACGTTTTGTTGATTTATAATACAAAAGTCGTACAGTTATTGGTTTACATTAAGCTATCATTATTTTTGATTCAAAAATCTGATTTATAGGAATGCTTTTCACGATTTCAAGTTTAAATTTGAAGTTTTACAAGTGAATGACATAGAAGAACATAGAATTACTTATTGACTAAAAAACTGTGTAGATATATATAACTATGAAACATACAATGTTGAAGAGTATGTTTCATAGTAATATGTAGTTTGTGGTGCACACTTACAATTACCGTACTAATATTAAAAAGTATAATTACACTCATATCTATAAGAATACACATTCATACACATTCATATATAAATCGTCAGCCTTTTAAAACTGTTCCTTTTTATATTTTCAGAAGCAGGTTTTCAATATCAATACATTGCTAAATGTACCACCATGTTTTCTTCATGTATGAAGTAAATTTTAAAACTGCAAAACATATTTTCCGCAACCAGTGAGAGCGTGTCCCTGTCAGCATATCCAGTTGTACGATCACCGGAGTGCGAGCCAAGCATTCGTTCGGAAATTGCATCGCGACGTTTTGCTCCATTTTATCCCCACTCATTCCGAAACGTGCGCTAATTGCTTCCAATCTATTGCTTTTTAATGTGTTTGCACGAATCGGATCGAATCTGAAGTTTTATTTCGATGATTTTTGAACAAGAGTTCACAATAATTTGAATTGCAAAATCTTAACGTGACCAATTTACTGGATTTGTAATTGGTGTCACGTTATCTTCGGACTATTACATATTTAAGGTTCCGATTCATTTTTTATTCGTTTCCTTGAGATAACATAGCAATAAAAAAGATAGATATTTGAAAGAAAACTAGATGTATCCTAGTGGTTAGTAAACTTGATTCTGATTTTACTGCTAATATACTCGTATATTGTAGTTTAGATTTCTAGTCAGGGCAACTAATTATGTTAAGAGCATGATCAATTGAAATTTAGCTTCAAAAGGAAGTATTTACTTATATATCAATACCATAACAGTTACCATATTTGAGTGGTTAAAGTTCTTATCGTATCGTTAAGAAGTAAGTATTATAAATGCTCGTATGTAGTTCGCTAGTCAGAATTCAATCATCGCAACCCAAGTGTATATGGGATTCACTATGCGACTCTAAAATATGTCCATATACATATTTCTACTACTAACGAACTAAATATCCTCAAATATCATTAACTTATAAAGGTAAAGGTTTACATGCTAGTAAAATAACTTGGCAGCGAAAGCTTTTTACACCCACAAGCTGTTCAATAGCCTTGTAAAATGGATTACACCTTCGTAAGCATGGAAAATTGTATGTTAAACTCTGAGTGGCGTGCTTGATATCGATGCTAGTGCGATGTTACCGAGACTGGACACGAAAGACCAACACGTTCGTTAATAATTTTCCTGCTTTAATACTTACAGTGAAGAAGGACGAATTTACATAGAACAATGTTAGCTGGAAATCGATATCATAAGTACATTTAAGAATTAAACTCACTTGTTCTTTCCACTGTTTTAATTAACTTTAATCCCGATTGGTTTTGCCTTATGGCATTATCGAAGACTACTATTAGCCATAGGGCGAACGTTTGCTTTCACTATTTAATTAAAAACAGTATTTTATTACTTTATATTTTTAAACTTAGTATGGTTCTTAAACACATCGCAATTTTTAATATAAAAGACAAGTTCAAGCAATGGATTACTTAGAATTGTATTACAAAATTGAAATTCACGTATATATTTTTATAATAAACTTATTCATTGTTCTTTTTTTTTAATTAATAGTCGGGCAAACGAGCAGACGTATTGCCTAATGGTAAGCGATTATTGCCGCCCATGGACACCTGCAACACCAGAGGCGTCACAAGTGAGTTGCCGACCATTGGGGTGATGGGGAGGAGACAGGGGGAGGGGGCTGGGGTATGGGTCTCCGGTATCCTCACTCACTCGGTGAAATATAGCGCAAGCACTATTTCACACCGGTTTTCTGTAAGGACGTGGTATGACTCCGGTCGAGCCGACCCATTCATGCCCGAAACTTAAAACTGTAACAAAATTATCTACCTTGTGAAATAAATGAATTGCGTTATTTCAACATTGACAAGGGCTTCTGAGACACACAGAAATAGCAGACATCGAATCTAAGAGAAACAATGATGACTGCAAAGTTCATTCACTATACTGGATTCAATTATAAAGAACAAATTGAAATATAAGCTTCCCTTTTTACTTCTTGTGCAACAGAGAAGCGACAAAACAACAAACTAGAATGCAATGGAATCACGGAGCTTGAAAATTGGTTTTACAACACTGCTTTTGCTCGGAAACTACGCTTTATAAATCTAGGATTAGGTACGTTTATTTTATTATGCCTTTGTTTTTATGCTACTGTGATTTGTTTTTAGTAAAACAAATGAAGAAGGCTTGCTTTGCAAAAATAAATAGTGTAATTCTATTACTATTTATTTACCCGTCAGAACATAAAGATAAATAAAAGTAAAAATGTAAAAAAAATAGTGTTTTTTTTTTGTTTGCTCATAGTTTATTTAATGAATGCTATTAGAAACAAAGAAAATTCAAATTTAGTCTACTTTGTTCAATAATTCAGAAGTTAACAGCTGTTTATAATTTAAAAACAGAATCGTGTATTGTTATACTTAATTTACTATAAAAAGAATGAATGCTGTTTATACTTTGTTCAAGACACACAATTGTTATTAGTTAGGAAAATACCATACTGAATATTGTCAACTGCATCACGTTTCACTAAGGTAGGATATAATCAATTTTGTCATTAATTCAAAGTTCTTTATAAAAGTTAAACTTCATTAAATTAGTATGACAAAGTTGAGCACAGTTTAATAGTCTTGGCAGAGAGTTTATTATCGACATATATCAATTGTCTAATACAACAACAAACAGCTATTGTTTATAAGGCTTCCCCACCAAGGGCTTATTTAAAGCCTCACAATACAGATCACATGGAGAACAATTTGCAGATATTAAGCTATTAAGAACAGCCTCCAAATAGCACGTCGTTGGGAAACGCAATGGCTCTTTATAACGATCGCACATTGCAGTAAATGGGAACGATAATGTGCGTGAAATACACGTTTTTTTCCTTGAGTTACTGTTGTTGTGATACGACTCCAAGTATTGGAGAAGCAATGATACTATTTATGGAGATATTCAATTATATCTCTGTGCTGTCGAGTAACGACATCACAGTTTCATTTTGGAAAGATTTTTATGCATTGAATGATAGGCAACTATAAGAGTTTAAGAAGTAGGATATAAAGAAAATATGATAAAATAAATTACATGGATAAACTTAGTGGGAAAACATTTTTTTTAGTATTTTTACTTGTAAGCTGTAAAATTAAAGCGTTGTAATTAAAGTACTAAAATTATGCAAGATCGAACATCATACGAAAACATAAAAAAAAAATGAATATTTTGTAGTAGTCTTAAAAGATTTTACTCGAAGCTTTTAAGTCCATTTCATTCCACGTCTCTCACGTTAGTCTCTTAAAAATGTTTAAATAAAAAACATGTACCGAAAATTATTTTTTCACATAACGTTTTGGGCACAGGAAGAGTATAGGTGCACAATTGTCAAGTTTCACAATGTGCTATTGCTATTGTAGACGGAGGGCTTGTAGGGAGAGATTTTGATGGTTGTTCAGAATTTTCCTGTTTTTCCTTTTCAGCGTATATATATTTTTGGTAGTGTTTGGTAGTATTTCAGAAGAAAGTAGGTCGTGTTGTCAGTGCGAATTTTTATTCAGAGAACCATGATTTTTATAAGCAAAGTAATACCAAAGCAGTCGTTTTTATTCCTATTTTCTGCAATCATTTCATTACAAACCACAGATTACTTCTTGGTTTCAAGAGTCCATATACAGGTCATTAAACTCTTAACTGGATTCTCATAGACAAAATGCGAAGCTCTCTGAATATATTTTAGGTTTGCTTGACTAGTCAAAGTGCATAATTCACGAATGAACGAGTCATACCATGTCTAGACAGTATTGATCAACCGTCAACCCTCGTGCAGTTGGTGACCCTAGAATGAATCATTACATAAACAGATATGGGTAATAACGCTGACTCATAATTGCTGACGTCATTACATTTGTTAATGGGCTTTATGACCCCTATACGTTATTTAATGGTTTGTGGGGTAAACAGGTTTTGGATTGCAATGATATTTTTATCGTAATTTAAATTTAAGAGATTGTTTTTACCATACATTAGTTAAATTACAATTAGTAGATGAAAGATTTTGGGTATTGTTCGTCCAATCATTCTAGGGAGTTTATACTTACCATTTCTTTCTATTGCCAATTGACGCCAGTTAATTAGGAAACAAAAAATCTACAAAATGTGTTGAGAAAGAACACAACTACGAGTATAGTAGCCGTTTATGTATGCTAATTGAAAAGCATACATTTTATATCTGTACCCAAGAGGTCAGGAAACTTTCATAGGTTAGAATAATCAAATTCGCAAAATTATTGTGCACAATAAAAAATAAATCTCCCAGTTTGGTCAATTGAAGTCATAAATAAATCCATTCTTCACACTAATATATAAAGGCGAAAGTTTGTGAGTGTGTATGTTTGTTACTTCTTCACGCTTTACGTTACTACTTTGTATGAAACTTTACAGTAATATAGCTAATGTATCAGAATAACTCATAGACTTTTTGCCGCGTAAACCGACATAAACGCGGGCGGAGCCGCGGGCAACAGCTAATATAGAATAAAACTGTTATTTTATTCACATGTGTTTTGGATTTATTTGGCCAGTTTTAAGCCCCAGGGAGGTTTTTGTTTGAAGGAACCAAATACTTCTGCGCTATAAACTATAAAGTAATAACAATGTAATTGTAACCCACTCAAAAAAACTCTACAAAATATCGAGTAAAACAAGAACTTCCTTCTACCAACTTACTTACACGTACAATCTGTACCGTATAGAACTTTTAACCGTAGTAGACACACATTCAGTGGTACTTACTGAGGATGGGCTTCGCTGTGTTCACACATTACGCCGGGTATAATGGAATCTTAGCCGTTGCACTGGCGTTAATAAGATGAAAGTGCTCATCATTCCGCCGTCGCTTCATTTACTCGCTGGAGCATCCTCCACTCTTATGAGTTATTTTCTGAAGAGATTTTATGTAAGTTAGCGTTGCCTGATTAGGTTTATAAATTCAAGTACATAACTGTTTGGATTTTGAATGAGAATAAGTTTTTTTAATGAATAATTTGTTTAAAGTATTTTTTTAACCGACTTCAAAAAAAGGAGGAGGTTTCTCAATTCGACCGTTTATATTTTCTTTTTTTTTTCTTTTTATGTGTGTTCGCGGATAACTTCGTCGTTTATGAACCGATTTTGATGATTCTTTTTTTAATGGAAAGGAGATTTCCCAACGGTGGTACCATGATAAAGACAATAAGATCTGATGATGGCATCCAAGAGAAATCGAGTCAAACATTAAAGTTGATTTTAATTTTGTTAAAATTTTATAATGAATTCAAGTCTAGTTTCATTTTATAATGTATGTTTTTTATTTCCAATTTAGTAGGTATTCCAATGTAGTAGGGATATTCGGTATGTGCGAGACCGGAGGCCTAATGATGCAAAAGCATCTCAATAGGCCGTTATAGAGTAGATAACCATGCTGCATTGTCTGTATTGGCAATGAGTATGGTGACCACTATTCTTGGACCTCGCTCATGTTTTTCACCAGATAAAATAGACCTTGGAAGACACAAATTTATAAAAACTCTTTTGTTATGTATCTCTGATTCTTTCCTTACTTTATTTTCGTAACGTAAAGATATCACGTAAATGTAACAAGAAGCCGGGATATAGTGTGAAAATATGTCCAAAATGCTTAATTATATCCTAAGTTCTTACGTATCGCAGACATAAATCAGTGCAGATTGAACTCCCATTCTACATAAGACTTCAGCTATATACCATTTTTATATATTACTAGCTTTTACACGCGGCTTCCCTCACGTAGACTTTCATTCCCCCTTAGGGGTAGAATTTCCAAAATTCCTTTTTAGTGCTCACTTATGCTATATAACCTACATGCAAAATTTCAGGATTCTAGGTACTGCGGTTTGGGCTGTACGTTTATCTCTGGGTATGTCAGTCAGTCACCTACCTCTTTTATATATATAGATTGATATATAAATACCATAATTACATTTCTGCTGATAATTACGCCAAAAAGAGTGCTGCAGAAGCCAACAAAACATAATCCGTCTATTAGTTATATAAATAAAGGTGATAACGCTAATCGTTTACCATCTAGCGACAAGTGCTTACAAAGCCTTATATCATACAAAAGTATGTTTTTCTTATACCAGTAATGGAATCAGGTCCTTGAAGTCTTTCCTTGTCCATGTTAAGTACAGGAAATATGGTGACTATAAGTTATTTACCTTGGCGTTCCAATAGATGAAAATGACATATTGACAACACTCAATTTCTGTTTATTTGTGTTTGCTTTGGAAATTCATCTGTCTCGATGGCGCATTGGTAGCATATGCGACTGCTGTGTTTGAGGTCTCGGGTTTGATTCCCGGGTCGGACCTATAACGGAATGTTTGTATGATCTGAATCTCTAAAACTCAAGTACTAGATTTTATCGAAGATTAGTAAATACACAGTTGTCGAGCTTATGAGGGGCTCCTAATACCGGTATAGATTGGATCTGACACTGTTGAACGAGATTTTTAAGTTTGAGAGTGTTGTTAATCAATCAATGCTTCAAGAATGGTTACGTATCCATAGACTGACCTGGCATATACTGCTTAAATTTACAATGAGTTAACCTACTCGGTTACCACTTAGAAACGAACTCCTCCAAGGTACATATTTCATGTATTTATGAAATATTTCGAAACGTAACATTGCCTTGTTTATTCAAGTTACGTAATTGTATTCGCAAATTAAACCATTTAAAAACAGATTGTGAATGGAATATTTTGTTTGTGTGATTCTTTTTTTGAATATACAATTGTTTATTCGGCCAGTTATAATTGTTTTATAACTTTCATGAGTTGGTATAAATTGTGTTCTACAGGTAGAAATAAAATACCGAAATGCATTTAATATTTAATAGTTTTTAATTTGATAAAATACCGCGAATGTTGGTTATATCATCCCAATTGTTAAGCGTGTAAAATACATTTAAGTATAGTTCAATTGCGCGCGGGTAGTTGTAAAAATACGGACGGCATAAAAGTATATGAAACCCTTTCTATTTAACCGTTTTGCCATGAAGCCTAAGAACCAAATCTTTTTAAAGGTGATTTTCTCCTGTATATTTCTCAGGTTTGTTTTCATATCGCTTTCTTTCTAATGAGATTGAATCACATACGCTGGAAGGAGTTTCACTTGAGCCGAACTTTGGTTCACTTAACCGATTGACACGGAGGAAAACCAGATGTGAATATTTATCTACCAGGGTACCAAAGATTTCCTTGCTAGCTTAGGAGCTAGTACAGTCTAGGAACAAAGCAAATCATCTCGGGTACACTGATACCCGAGATATTCTGTTTTGTTCCCTAGACTGCATAAAACTCATCTGACCCACCGGTCATCCGATGGGTGGTATCCAAGAGGATTGCCAGACTAGAAAGAAGTGTAAATATTTAACTTAAACGTATATACACAGACCATCACAGGTCCTCTTTGAAAACGATTAATTTTATTTTTATAATCAATATGTAGGTATGGAGAATTTCTGAGAAGAATTTCTTATTAAACGATCTACTTGACATTTCATTCATTTCCATTTATGAGATCTAATAAATAAAAATTAATAAAATAATGTAATGCGATTTCATACCCACGATTTCAATGATGCTACCTTTAAAGCATTTAATAAAGAGACTAAACTGAGAACAATGGCGATATAACTTCACTCAAAATAGCAAAGATTCCAATATTTTTTGTATGGCGTTATATTTTATAGATTATCATTTTTTATTAATGAAATGAAACAAAACAAAATCATTTATTCTGCAATTAGGTTACATAAACATTGAGGCCAACAACGCACTTGTGACGCCTCTGTTGTTGCGGGTGTCCATGGGCGGTAATCGCTTACCATCAGGCGATACGTCTGCTCGTTTGCTCCCTATTTCAAACAAAAACTCTTATTATATCTCTTGCGATATTTATGGATAAATGTCATATTTGTAATCTTCAAAGAAAGCATGTACTCACTTTGCTATTAAAGACGTTGGTAGCTGTGTCACAGTTTAATACTTTTGCAGCTATCATTGTAACCGTTTTGTTTTTGTTGTATATTGTAAACAATTCCAAATAAATAAGTTTAATTTAATTTGTTATAAAGATAACACCCAAACTCTGAAATAAACTGTATAAAAACTATGAGTGTTAAGTTTCATAATGAGAGATGGACGTTAATATGTAAAAGGGTTCTCGTCGGCAAAACAAAGAGAATAATAACGTATCATACTTTTTAAAAACTCAAAATATTCTAATTTAACAAAGGTACGAGTACACAGAACATTAAAATAAAGTTTGTACCGCAATATGCCGCATAGTGCTGGGTAGCGTTACCTGAATATCCGAGAGTGTACGTGAGAGCAATGCAGTGCAGTTCATCAACTGCATTTTATCCGGATAATAATCCTTTTATGTAGGTCACTAGCCCTGTGACCTAAACGTTTCACTGTTAATCAAGCTGAAAAATACGTCAAATGAATTCATTACTAAGTATAGTAAAAGTTACTTTAAAATTTCTAAACAAAAAACACATACAGTGGAATATCGAACCTCCTTCTTTTTAAAGTTAAATAAAAATAATTGCTGTCATAATGATTGCATAAATTAAATAACAGAAAAAAATTAAATCAGCCAATCTACTTATAAAATATTGAACTACACCATTTATCTAGATTATTTTTAATTACATTTATAAAATAAAGTAACGTTAATATGATATTAAGCTAGTTTAGGTACTGTATAAGCTAAAAAATTGCGTTATTTCTAAATGTTTTATTTCTTGATTCTTTCATGTTTTCAGCTGACTGAAAATTTTTATACAATAAACTTTAGAATCTACAGTAAATCTTTATTCGAGAAATTCTGACAGAATATATTACCGAAAAACTCGGATCAGTTACGACGCACTGCGTGGAAACTACCAATTGATGCGTGATCCGCATACAATACGCGGATCATCGTCTATTATATCCGAGTATCCGAATGTATATAGGTCACTACACTTCAGGTCAGCAGTGGCTGCAATGCGGCTCAGCCATATTGGCACGCAAAACCTACAACTGAGCCGCGAGCAACTCATTTCGGTAATAGCTTACTGCTTATTAGATTAGATTGGGATAGAGAAGGGTACTGACACTTATTTAGTTAATTTCAAGATAGAAACCGAGGTCCTCTTTATCAAATTACATGGTTAATAATAATTGTGTTACTTCTTTCTTCACCTAGCAATTACAAGTAGTCATTTTAGTACATTTTGATAAATAATAAATAGAATGTATTAATGTATTTTATGACCAAATTAATTAAGACTTTGATTTCACACTTCGGTGAAGGTGGGTTGTGATTGTTTTTGTCAATCGTAACTGCCAGGTTAATTAGACTGTTTGGGTAACGCAGTGGTAGCGTATGCGACTGCTGTGCTTGAGGTCTCGGGTTTGATTCCCGGGTCGGACCAAGTGTTTGTATGATCTGCATATATTTGTTTCGGACTTTGGATGTTTTCTATGTATAAAATGTAGGTATATTTTGTATTTCAAAAACAAAGAATATATGGTATTTATATCAGTTGTGTTGTACCCAAAACACAAGCTCTGTTTAGCTTAGGGCTAGACCACGTTGTGTGTTACATGTCCGAAGTATTTATTTATTTAATTAGTCTTTAGATACGAGTATATTCGTCTAAAAAAAACATTAGAAAACTTGGTTTTGGGGCAATATTTTATAGATATACCTTTTTAAAAATTTCATTGAATTAATCTTTCATTTTCCTCTAACATTCATTTGTTTATTGCTCCTTTTCTAACCCTATCCCTTTCTAGCTTAATCCTACAAAGTAATAAAATTCATTTCTTCCTGGGCGAGACGATAAACTGTATTTTATTCGTTTGTAGTTAATCTAGAACATGAAAATACGTCACAAACACATCAACATTAACAAAGAATTTCACTCTTCTTATATTAAATATTTATCGACCATAAAACTACGATTATGAGGGCATTGGCACTAAATAATGCAGGATATGGTCACATGGAGTATATTTGAACATTACGTGACGGGAACACGAAGTAGGAATAACACAATAATGTATGTACTTGCATGGAGACTACGGCCTCGACACTACAATTTTCAGTATTTATAAACGTAAATAAGTCCTAACAATAACAAACTAATAAAAAAAGAATTAATTTTTAATTTGGTGCAGCCGATCGGAAGTTAAGCGTGTACATACATTTTGGCGATTCATTTAATATACTTTAGATAATACTTTAACATTTACAATTTAAGACTAATCACAGGTTAAATGCAAATAATGAACTAAAATAGTTCAGTTTCTCGGTTCCTTATATTTAACTTAGCAATTTAAATTTAAAAGTTTATTTTTTTTGAGTAAGTTATGTGGTAAATGGTTCGGAAAATGTGTTTCGAACCATTTAATGCTGATGGATATCAAGGTGTTCTATAAAGGCACGCTGACACACAGGTCTATAATAATCAGGTATATCGTGTATGTTCAACTTCAAAAACAAATCAATCAACAACAACCCATAACGTCCCACTACTGGGCTCGGGTCTCCTCTCAAGAGAGGGTTAAGGCCATACGTCACCACGCTGGCCAAGTGCGGGTTGGGGACTGCCAATACTACGTTGTGGCCACACGTTATCTTCTCGTTGGATGTTTTTAAGCTGCCCAAAGAGCTCCAACTAAGCTTCACGACTGTTATCATATGATAACAACCGGGACAAACTGCTTAACGTGACCTCCGAATCACGGAGACGCTCATGGTAACATGCCACTAGCGGTCACCCATCCAGGTACTGACCGCGCCGTCGTTGCTTACCCTCGGTGATTGTTTCACATCACCGAGTGCAACTGGGCTATAAGCGTTCAACTTGCACTCCCATATTTTGCAAACGTTTAGTAATAGCACATTTTGTACGAAACTTAGTTTGGTTTTTATTGAACTCAATTTTGGTTCATCTCACTCTCTCGCATCTCTATTGCTTATATTTATATACAATATATATTATATATATTTATATATTGGCTCTATTAAGCAGTAAATATGTAAAATATAATTGAAATGAACCAAAAAAATCAATAGGAACACTTCAGAATAGTCCGCCCGCCACTGCTCTAAACTAAATTCAAGCGAATCACAGTAAAAATGAATTATTGTTGTTCGCCGAGGACTTTCAGAGTGAATTAAATTAAAGTGCCATCCTAACAGTTTACTGACAGCAATTAACCGTAACATTTTATAGTATAAATATTCACAATACACCGTCCAGTTTCATCGCTGGAACTCGCCGGAGAAATTGCCAATTTCCGGCCACTACGGCCGCGCCATTTTACCTAACTATGTATATATAAATAATTTATTTTCATGCCAATTTACACGCAGTTATGATTTATAAGCCACAGAAACTTTTGTAGTTTGTGTTTGTTTGTTTGAGTTGTGATATGCGTCTCATAGGACCGGGTGACCCTGGAACAATGTAGTTGCCGACATGTTACTGAATTAGGGGTTGTTTTCAAGTTAGCTAACGAGCATGCGGTCCTTCTAAGGTTTCACCAACTTTATATACAGAAACATTATACCGCACTACTACTGCTTGAAAAATAGGTGCAGGTAAATTTTTCTTTAGTCTTTTTATTGGAACGAAGTTTTGGGACGAACTTCCTTATCGCGCGCTGTGAAAGGGGGCTAGACGAAAAAAAATATTACGAAAAGTTGTCACGACACAAAAATTCTTACGAAAAGTTGTCACGACACTTTTTGCTACAGTAAGCGATTGTAAGCCGTGCGCAAATAATAAAAAATAATGAAAAAAAAAATAAAAATAATGAATCCTGACGGTGAACTTCGTTCCATCCGGGTGTCCCTTGACACCTCTCGAGCTTTTTTTTTTACTTGCACGTGTGAATGCTCAAATGAAGTCGTTTTATTGACTTTGAAATAAATAACCCGGTATATTTTTTACTTTGATCATCATATTTCTTTAATAAGGTATTCAAGGTTACCTTTCAATTATGAAAGTCACCTATATAATTAATCGTAGTTATAACTTAATCAAAGTACCTATTAATCACGTGGAAACGACGACTTTTGTAACTATAAGTAGTACTTAGAATATTTATTTTGGAATCAACTATTTTTAGAAGTTTTTAATAATTGAGGTTCATTCTAAAAATCCACGACGACACCCCTAAATCAAACATATGTAATCAAACGAAATCTACTCACGAGGTATTATTTTATAATTACAAGAATTGCTTGTTCAAAGACTCAAAAGGTTAGAAATTGTTATTATTTCATAGACAAGTAATGCCTTTCGAGAATAATACATGAAGGCGTAATACAATTTGGTCTGAACTAAATTGCATTTTGATAGGTTGTCAATATTAGTTTTGCTTGCATAATAATTTCGTGTTTGTTCGTGTTTATTCGAGTGAATTAAGTCCGCATCTATCATTTCACAAATAAATATGGTAATCGGGTTAGTTGTCATAGAAGTTATTTTGAATATGAACCAAATCCTAGCTCGTTTTATTTATTACTAGTTTTTCCCCGTGGCTTCACTCGCATTTAATAAAAGTATCCTATGTTACTTCTAATACCTCCAGAAATATGTGTACAAAGTTTTACGATGATCAGTTAAGTAGTTCTCGAGTGAAAGCGTAATAAATAAACTTACATTCACATTGGTCGACGTTGGTCGGGGATGCTGACATCTAAGCAAAAGACACTGACAAATCTTTGTGTGATGAATGATGACCACAAAAATTTGTTTGATGTTTGACTGTGATCTAATCTAATCTAAATACATATATAAAATTGAATCGCTGTAATGTATGTACCGCATAACTTCCGATCGGCTGCACTAAATTTAATAATTTTATTTTATGTGTTCGTTATTGTTAGGACAAGGTTTGTATAGAAGAAAATTTTTAAAAAAGGTGGTTTTGAATTCCCTTAATCCGATTCATTCTAATACACTGCAGCGTTGCGGAAAGTTGACAAGGGCTTACTCAAAGCTATTTTTCTTTAACTTATAAAATATTCACTAAAATAAGGCGATACGAAGTTCGTCGGATCAGCTAATTTTTCTATAATAATGTATGTATGTATTAAGAAATGCTTTTTCTATGTATGTCCCTGTCTAAATGACTCTACTCTGACTTTTGCGAATTGCGAATGCAGACAACGCAACAATGCAGCATGGTGACGCATACTACGGCGGCCTATTGTTGCTTTTGCATCATTGGGCGTCCGGTCTCGCACTTACCAACGAAACACGACAGCACGAACGCTGCCATTTTAAGTTGATTTTCTGTGCGAGAGTAGGTAGTGATTTTCTATGTTTCTTCAAGTAGTACCGTCCCGGCCCTTTCGTGCTGAAATCAGCGTGGCTCTGCTACCTTTTAAATTTTTATCGGCTGCCTGGTTAACAGGTACAGGCTTTGTCTAGTTCAGGTTCAGACGTGTGAAAATGTGTGAGGATATTATTAGTTTGTACAGTTCTATTCTTTTGCTGCTATGTATATAAAAGAGAATATTGACAACTTAATAGTTACTTTGATTACAAAAAAGATCTTAATCTTTCCATTTTGTTTTAAAAAAATGATACTTTTTATCCTGATTACTTGGTATAATTATCAAACCATTATACAATTAAATTCAACAGTAAAGTTTTATTTCAACTACTTACATTATTTTAACGTAAGCTAATGATCTAATCAATGGGTATTCCTTTATCAAAAAAATAGTTTTACAAAATACGAAAACGTTTTTACACAAAACGAATATTATTCTACCCATTTCAACAATTTAAAACAAAAGTTCTATCGTAAAAACAAAGGGAATTGTTTTTCCAAACGGACAATAGGTATTAACCCGACTATCGATTGATAACGAACAGCTTTTCAATTACTAGGTACGATATATATCGGTCAGTCGCCCAATCAGTCGAACTTTAAGTAATAAATTTAGATTGTACATGGAAAGCCTGCATTTGATTGAACCGCGATGGCGATCGATATGAATGACTTTAGTGCATTAGTGACGCACTAACTGTTAGTAGAAAACAAGCACCTATTCACTATAGGCGCAACAGACAACCTTCTGTGCAGGGCACGCTTGGAGACAGAATAAACGCCGCAGCATATTCTCATAGAATGTAGAAGTGTGGCCGATCTATGGGCAGACATCCTCCAATCAACATCACTCCCGGAAACATGTAGTGACCTGAAAAGGCTGCTGATATTCTGGGATGATCTAGGATTGTTGGAGTAAGAAGATGATCAACCCACGTACAACGGCCCAGTCAAGAGGCTAATTGCAGAAATAGCTCGGCAAAACTAACAAACAAACTGTTAGTAGAATCGTGTATTGTTATTAAAATGAAAATGTTACGATTTTATATATGGCGACTATCAGATCGATTTTTCTCAATATCCATAATAATTTATAATAACACAAGCTGTAGCTCCATTTTTTTACATAGATAGGAAGTTCTTTTTGTTTGCCGATGGTTTGTTATAGCGAGAGTATTTCATAACTTGGGTCAATTACTGCTTCTTGGACAATTCACGCGGATTAATCGGTTTAAAACGTGACGCAAGCTTTTCATTAGAAATTACCCTAATATACGTATGTCTATGTTCTCGAGGTAGATAATGTAGAAAATTGTAATCAGACGAAGCACTGTATATTGCTGATGTTGTATATAGTTGTAACAGAATGACAGGTGTAATTTATTGACAAAAAAAATAAATAGTTAGATTTAACACTCTCATATCGTACTTTCGCTATAGGAGACATGCCTTTGCCACTCACTGTGTATATTAGGAATAGGATGAGAAAATTGTGAGTATAATAAACGAGAGGTAATTTAAAGATATGGTCAATACGGATACGTATTGGCCATATCTTCATCATGGTTTACATCAGAGAGTCTAAACAACAAACAACAACGGCTTAGGGACACCTCAAAGTCAAATTGACTGAATTCCATAATCTGTTCAGAGTCCTCTCATCGAAACATCACATATTATAAATCAATATCAAATAAGGTAAGATTGATTTTTCAACCATATTACAGAATCCAAAAATTTCCTTAATTAAATAAAAATTGTTTAACCATATTCATGAAAGTTTAAGTCTGTTACAGGTAAAATGTGGAATTGATAAATTTAGGGACGACTCTATTTAAATTATTTAGAGATGGATCCCTTTTGATTAGAGGCTTATGACGTCAGACCTTCACGGGTATAGCCAGTGCGAAAATTAAATTATAATCTGATAGTTATTCAGGGATGGGAGTGCTTTAGACACGCTAACATCAAAGAGAACGTTAATGAGAACAACAAATTAAAATGTTAATAAGAACTATGTACCAATGAATAATAAATTCTACGAAGGAAAAACAAAGAATGTCGTGTCTGTTTTCAAAGAAAAAGAAAATTTTGTTTAGAATGTGAAAGTATTTGAGAGTTTTTTTTCTCGGATTGTGACGTCTGTCAAAGCACACGCTAGTAACTTGGTAAAATAAGAATTATGTCCAGGCAATATAAGTACAAGCACTGACGAAATAGTATATTGTGTCATTGCTTCAAGTAAAAGTATTAATTTGACAGGAATTCTATTCTAAGGATGTTTGTTTTTCACCATCGCCGAGAACAAAAAAAATTCTGGCTTTGTATTCGACTCAAGATTTTTGGTACGTGTAAAATGTCTTAGAATTAAATGTTATACGGTATATCAATTTATCATACCTACTCCGACTGTTATCTCACTTAGGAAGGTACGTGATTATTCAAACAATAGCGTTTCACCGGCTTCTTTGTGCCTCGTGAATGGTTCTTTTTCGAGATGAAAAACAGGTCCTTTAGTGTCATTTAAAAGTACGTATGCGAATCTTCATATTAAGATTAATTTAGTAGTTCGGGATCCCGAATGCCATGCCATTGTAAAACAAACAAATGCTTGGTAATATAATTCGAGTGTTATTTATCTGTGATTTTAAGCACTTACATTTTTTTTCTATTTTTAATGGAATAGAGGGCAAATGAGTAAACGTATCGTCTGATGGTGAGCGATTACCGCCAGCCATGGACACCCGCAACACCAGAGGCGTCACAAATTCGTTGCTGGCCTTTGGGGGATGGAGAGAGGGATGACGGAAGGGGTTGGAGGTATTTCCCTCCGGTATCCTCACTTACTCGGTGAAACATAACGCAGGCGCTGTTTCACACCGGTTTTCTGTGAGGCCGTGGTATCACACCGTTCGAGCCGGCCCATGCATACCGAAGCTTGACTCTCCCACGATGATCTGTCTGCAGTCTGGATACGATAGCACAGGCAGTACGTTAGAATCGAAACGGCTGATTATGAAAACATGTTATTACCACTTTAAAGATAATGAGTATGGGACTCATCGAGCACCTGATGGTATGTGATTACCATCTCTGATGGTCTCTGGCAACTCAAGAGTCAATAGGGAAGGGAAATATTACTAAACTTTTTTTAATAATCACGTGAGTGAACAAAAATGTAATAAAAGTAATAGATACACCAACATAATATTAAGAATTCAATATTCATATACGAGTATGAGTTCCTATCCCGTCACACCCATTATTTGTTCCTGAAGAAACCATTGACATGTCTATGCCTAATATAGAGGAAATTGTGTTGTACATTTTTCATATCCCGAACCCTATTGTCCAACATCTTGATATGATCTCGATAGCCTCTTACGACACGCGTGAGAAATGATGAGGTGTTGATCGATCTTGTCCCAATATAGATATCAATAGACGGCCTCTTGCGTACAAAGGGGACTTACTTATTTATTATACCACTCCTGACATATATGCCAATGCCTGGTTTTTAGATTTCTGTAGCTCAAAAAAAATACCTTTATTACCGGATGATTTCGATCTTTTTTCATTGCAATTCAAAGTCTAATTGTTAGTTATTTTGTTCGTTGGGTTGGCGAAACATTTTCATAGATCGTTATAGTTATATCTACTGTATGAGTAGTTTTTATATAATGTTAAAGTATGAGCAGAATCCAAGAGTAGTGGTCACCACACTCGTTGCAAATGAAGACAATGCAACAATGCAGCATGGTGACCCACACTTAAAAGTCCTATTACGATACTTCTTATAGTATTATTTAGGTAATTACATTCTATTGTCATCATCATGGCAACCAAAATTCTGTGTTTGCAGCTAAAGACATGTAAAACAGTATTTATATGTCGTAGATACACTAGTCATAGTCATTGAATACTGAATTTTAATGAATAAAGTCTAAGAGTTACATTTACTCATTATCGTCTCAAAGAAGACTTGCAATTTAAATCTATACTAATATATAAAGCTGAAGAGTTTGTTTGTTTGTTTGTTTGAACACGCTAATCTCAGGAACCGCTGGACCGATTTGAAAAATTCTTTCAGTGTTAGATAGCCCATTTATCGAGGAAGGATATAGGGTATATATCATCACGCTAAGACCTACAGGAGCGGAGCAACCATGAAAAATGTTACAAAAACGGGGGAAAATTATCACGTTACGGGCATTATGAGACGCAAACGAGGTTGCGTGGGTCGGCTAGTTAGAGTATAAGTTTCATCTTACAAATACAGGACATGAAATTTACCATCAAAAGACACGCTCAAAAATTATATTTTCAAATTACGAAACGTCCGACCAGAACGTCAAAAATAATCTGTGTAATGTTTAATATTTTCATTTCCTAAAATATTCAACAGAAGCTGGCTTTATTAAAAAAAATAATGTGAAATATAATATTTCTAAACTACATTGTACTTTCGAGTGAAATTATATTACACGTCTGTTTGTTTCCTTCATTAATTTTATATTATGGCTGTTGGATCGCTTGTAATTGAATGTTTTCATTTTATGTTTCAATGAACAGTGTTTCGACAAGATGTAATGTTACTTTAGAAGTAACTGGCGGTATCTAGATTATTGATGTTAATTGTTTTAATACACAATATTTAGGTTTAACATTTTGCAATTAAAATTTATGAATAATAGAAGAACATCACTAAGATAATTAATTATAGTGTTTTTTTTATTACTAACATACTTCTTCGTAATGTTTTAGTGTAAAATAAATTATTATCGTTTTGTTTGCTTACAGTAAATTGTAATAACACGAAACATTTGAAACAAAAGAAATCAAATAAACTAAATTTACGACTTTGAGTTTTAACACCCGTTATTACCGTAATATTTATTTGTTTAGAATCGGATTGAATTTCGTTTTTTCGAGTTATATTTGTTGGGTGAAAATAATACATATCTGCATTTTTATTCTGTGGAATACTAGTTTATCCTATGATGTTTACTATCTTATGTTAGGCACGCTATCAAAAGACACATTTGTTAGATAGTTCCGTAGTTCACGTGAGCAACAACGTGACACGAGAAACATATAAAACCTAAAAATACGAAAAAAACTAGACTTTACACTTATTGTTCATTCACTATGATTGTTACCAAATGACGTCTAAGTTTCAACTGTCTAACTACAAGTCCTTGTAGTTAGAAAAGATTGAAAGCCTTCGGTAGAACATTAGAAAGCAATGCGTCTTACATGTCGTATGAGGTGTTTATTGGAGCTTCTAAGAGAGTCCATCTGAGAAGAGTAGACTACGATTGATTAGTGTTTGTTAGTTACACAAAATGGTTGAACACTGACTACCCCTAGGACCGATATTCAATCAGTAACACTAGATAGAGTAAACTTGGAAGGAAAATATATCATGGCCAAACCCTTTATGAGTTTACTAGCATGTATGTCGATTATCCTTGCAAGTAGCCTATGTGTTATTCTGATGTATAAACAATGTTACTGTTAAGTTTCATTCAAATCCGTTCAGTTGTTTTTGCGTGAAGAAGTAACAAACATACACACTCACAAACTTTCGCCTTTATATATTAGTGTGAAGTGTGATGTGATGTGAAGTGTGATTAGTGTGAAGTAGGGTTCTACATAGTTATATGACATAGTATTCCATAGAAAAGTGTATAACTTGTATATATAATGTGTAAGTATTTTTTTGCTGAATAAAAGAATCACTTTTAATCCAAAACATTTCATAGTCTCTTATTTCATTACCTTCAAGTTACTTCATAATTAGAAGTACTTACTCTTATTGTAATACTAGTTGTTGCCCGCGGCTCCGCCCGCGTATATGTGGGCTATCGCGGCAAGTAGTAGCCTATGTGTTATTCTGATGTATAAGCTATATTACTGTAAAGTTTCATCCAAATCCGTTCAGTAGTTTTTGCGTGAAAGAGTAACAAACATCCAAACATCCATCCATCCTTACAAACTTTCGCATTTATAATATTAGTAGGAAATATGTTGTTATCCAAAAACTAGCAACTGGATATTGATGTGAAAACATATTAGGCATAGAAATAGAAAATCTTACCGACGATCATGAAAAAATATGTACATGGCTTAATTATTAAATAATCTACGTCCTCCATATACGATTTATCACAATGCTATTTTTTAACATAAATTGAACTTAGTGTAACGAAATATCGGGATATAGTATAGATTTTTTATAGTTGATTAGAAATATTTTTATTTAAGTTCGACTAATCAAATGACATTCTTTCTTTTTGTATAAGTGGGTATTTTATTACACTTTTATCGGTTAAAACTTGACTTTAAAACTTTAATAAAAATATCGTTCCAAATATATTTCGACTTAAATGGACAAACGACAAAATATTTAATTCAATCAGTTCAATTTAAATACTAATTTCATTAATTGATTCCGTGTTCTAATAGACCTCTCGCTTATTACAAATCCTTTTGTAGTCAACGATTTTGTTTTCCATTGATATTTAAATCAAGTGATACGCAGCATCCGGTGCCCCCGTGCCCCACAGCGGTTACTATGAGTGTTGTATAATTTCAACAGATTACTGTTCAAAACATGTTGTAAATATAAGCTCATATTTTACCCTCTCCTCAAAAATCAAGTTTCGTGAAAAATGTGTACATCCAAATTGCAAACTATTAAAAAGTCCCAACCAACGAAAGGTTATAATTTTTGTCCAATATAATCGTACGCGCTAAACCGTAAATAAGCGCTATTTGCGTACTTTTTATTACCTTAATTCCATTAAAACTGGCCCATATACCTTACCATTTTTTTCCAGGATTACGAAAAGCCTCTGAACTTTGATATTTTTTTACGTAAATTAAAAAGTTTGTCCAAACATTCTCGGTAGCTGACACATTGGAGTGTTAACCTTAGGGATTGTAAAGCCCTCATAAAATTGTTCGATTCAAATCGTCGCTTCACCCCTGTGCCTTCTACCCCATCCCACTCAGTGAGAGGGTGTAGTGCGCGCGCATATAAAATCAATACGGTTCACGTTACGCACAAAATACACGGTGGCAACGAATAGGGGTGTCATGGTCAGCTTATCGATATTAATTACTTTTCACATTTCGAGAGCGCTCGTAAAAAGTCTCGAGTGTAGTTTTCTCTTCAGACATCTTATATTTCTACAACCTTATTTAGCTCAGTGTTCCATTATTACAAGTTTTCATACATAAATAAATACATTCTGAATAAATGTTTGCATTAATTTCTTAAGAAAGTTCTTACGTTTCTCTTGTATTTTGTTAATGAATTTTGTAAAAGTTATTACAACTTTAAGATAATTATTATCTTGTTAAAGAAAATTTTCTGGAGTTATTTTAAAATGTAATTTTATTTTAAGCTTATTCTGACTTCGTACATTCGTATAAAATAAATTATTTGGTTTTCGCAATGTACTATCCGTGATACAATAAAGGCATATTTGTTTAAATGGTACTTTACCCATCTAACAATTAGAATCGTATTTGTTAGTATTTAAAAACATCGTTAAAACATACATTTAAACGTCTATATCTTTATCTTAATACAAATACTCACATCTTTATCTCAAAAGTTGTATTTATGAACTGTCTCATAAGTTCTTTGTCAAATTAAATAAACAATTTTAATTTTAATGTGAAATATAAATAACATAGTTTCCAAACCGCTTAGTGCCCAATACAGCGCAATTTAAACTAATAGAAATATAGCAAGAGTCAGTTGATTGAATTATCGATGAGTGTGCCGACACCATCCCCTCCTTACTGACATCGCTCTATAAAGCATGATTAATTACTACAAAATTTGCACACATTTGTACTGGGACAAGTCCTAGTTTAAATTTGTAATCCAATAATTTAACTGGTGTTTGAAAATTAAACGTTTGTTTTATTCAGTAGAGGGGTAAGACCACAGTTCTAGTAACGCCATCTATTGAAGGCTTTGAAAACTCTCTAACAAAGCTCCTATTATGTGAAGCCTGCAAGTGACGTGAACACCGTCAATAAGATTTTGTCAATGCTTTTATCATATTTTGTGCAACCACATACTTCGTGCGTCTAAATTGACAATTAAAATTATATTTAGATTAAACTGGAATACGTAAGGCAGCATGCCCTTTGTAAAAGAAAATTATAAGATTATTTTCAACGTAAATAAAACACAGATAGAAATTGTGCAAATATTGAAGTCGGTTTTTATTTTAATATAACTAATGAGTATACATAACAAGGGAAAACAAACGATATCTTAGGTTAAGAAGGTCTTAATTATTACAAATGGTAAACAATTTCCACTGTTATTAAAAAGCCTAATTAGATATTTCTCAGTCAATTTATGCTGCTGACTTCTGAGAACAAACGATAACAGAAATTGCAAGAGATCCCATAAAATCCAATTAATTTAACGGGGAGTGTCGCTTTCCTCGAGACGTGATTAAAATAACAAAAAAGATCCATTACCCGCTATCGTCAGTGGAAAAGGTTCGGTGTGGTAGCAACGGAGGCCGAATTGTAATCGGGGATGTGTGTTACTTACTAAGAGAATATTTTAGTGAAATGGACACTTTTGAAGCTCTTATTTCTGAAAAAATAGGAGTGGTATACAGATCTCGAAATGAATAATGATGTATTTTATAGAACATAAAATGTACACAGTGGAAATAGAGAAGTCTAGATAAAGACTGTTTCGTCCTTACGACGGAGTTGCAATAAAGGTTGATATTTAATAGGGCGAATATTAATGAATATTAATTCGTCAAAGCACCTCTTCCTAATTTGAACGGGCCTTGACGTGACAGGATTGTAAATGAAGAAAATTTATGAAATAAAATATAAAAATAAGATAAGATTTCACCAGTGTTTCTACGTTATGTCTACAGCATCTTTACCAAGCCCAATTTGTTGAAATCGCCAACTTGTTGTCATTTTACTGTATGACAACATTAACTTCTAAGAATTGTTGTAATAAAAAAAACGCAGAAGAAGAAATAAGGACTAAGTGAATGGCTAAAGTAACGGTCAGCATTTTATGTCAGCAGCCTATTAAGTTGATTAAAGTCATTCTAAGCAATAGCATACAATCAACCGCTTTTCTCTCTTCTGGAACCTTTATTCGATTAAAACAAAACTGACATTCATTACTGCCAGTCGTAATATCTACTAATGACTTTAACTTACTATTAAATTCAGACTATTCCTACAAAGCATTTGCAAATTGACATAAGAGAACTTAATCTCAAATCAATTAGATTAGACTAAAACAAATAAATGGCCAGTCATTTAGAGGTACCTACTTCAATCCCGGGCGTTAATCCGAGTGCTTTCCGGGCAGAGATTTACCCGGGTATTCGACCCGGATGTCCCGGGAGTACGAACAACGAGTTTCAAAACGTATGGAGGACTTTGGGTATTGTAAAGCAATATGGTGCCGCCGGGATAATTATTGAACTACATTATTCCCGGTCCAGTATTTGAATGAAGGACTGAAGGAGAACAGATTTGAATAGTTTAATAAATGTTTGAAAACAAACTTCAATATATTTATACGAGTTTTATTTGTATTTTATCTTTGTGTAATATAAAATTTTGGGGTGCATTCTTAATGATTTTAATTATTATTTTCTATTTATGTCATCCATTTCATAATGACCTGTAGTATCTATTAGAAAAGTATTTTAAAGTAATTACCTTAAGGTTGCTTTTCTATAATGATTCTTAATTATTAATTTATTCTTAATTTCTTAATAAGGTCGATTTATTTAATACTTTTCAGGAGAAAGGAAAGAAAGGAGATTTCCCAACGATGGTACCATGATAAGGACATTAATATCTGATGATGGCATCCAAGACAAATGGAGTCGAAACTTGAAGTCGGTTTTATTTTTCTTAAAATTGTACCTACTTGTTTTGGTAAAATTTATATAAATGAATTTTAGCTAGATCGATTTATCGCCCTTGAAACCCTTGTTTACTCAATTTCATGAAAATTGTTGGAGGCGTTGCCGAGATTCAGATTACATAATACAAGAATTGCTCGATTTAGGTATTAGATTTATATTTATAGGTATTATATTAGATAAGGAAATTTTAAATATTATATATCTACAATCAAGTTACAAACTATAGACTATAGACATTTTAATGATTAAATCCTTAAAGTAACAAAGAGGGCCTAAAACAAAATAATAGACAGCGACGCTCGTTAAAACTAAATACGACTTAATAGCCTTCAAACCAAGTTGATAGGCTATAAAATCTGTTCAACGTAAAATCTCACAGCTATATAGCTCTGAATATACATATTCTCAACATGAAATGTGATGCCATGGTTTAGAGTAAAGTTTTATCTTAATTAATACCTACATCAACAAAGTTCAATCTTTTTGTATAAAAAAAAATAGAGATAAGATAAGATTTTAAAACAGAATATGATCTATTAAACATATATTACTAGACGATCATCTTACGGGACTCTTATTAAGTCCTATTTAGCCTTCCGGGCAGTACTACCCTCGCACAGAAGATCAACGTAAAATGACAGCATTCGTGTTGTCGTGTTTCGTTGGTGAGTGCGGGACCGGAGGCCCAATGATGCAGAACCATCACTAGGCTACCATCGTATGAGTCATCATGCTGCATTGTCTGCACGAGCAATGAGTATGGTGACCAACGCTCTTGGATTCTGCTTATGCTTTCCATCAGGCAGCGTAGAGTCATTTTGGTAGGCCCGCACATAAAAATAGATAAATAGGCGGGAAAAAAGTGTCGAGACCTGACTAAAATAATCACAACAGTATAGTAGAATGTAATACAAGAAAAGGTTAAATAAACTATTAATATTTTTTTTATTAAATTTTTGTAGCCTATTTCACTCGGGCCATTATAAGAAATCATTTGACACCTCATTCATTAGAATCGATTCAATAGTTTAGGTGCTTCGGTGGAACATACGTACATTGACTGCCAAACCGATACCCTTTCTTTCCCTTGCTCGACTTGCCTCTCTATTTATATTGTATTTTTAATACCTTTAAGTTTATCAACTCCCAATAAACCATGCCTCCATGATTTTAATTCCGTGTGTCTCAAATATTAAACACAATTTCCTCTATATTTAATTCAGACAATCAATTTTATTCTAAGTAGTTAACATACTATACACGATTCCCACGTAGATGGGTACATTTCACGAATAATTAGGCACCTAAGTTGCCTCAAGTCTATACGGGAAAATTAACTTTGCCAAACTAATGCTTCAAGTCTGGAGCTTGTATAAATCAATTTCTATGTAGACACAGTTCCTACCTACAAGTATACGTACATACATGTAATACTCCGCATAGAACCAACTTTCAACGACTTGAGGCAGGAGAAAATGATGAAAGGTCTATATAACTGTGAGAATTGTCACGGGTGTCAACACACGTCGTCGTCTCGAACTTCGAACTATCTAGAACCGGAGAAAAAAGAACGATTGTGTTCAGGAACTGATGCTGCTTCTGAACTATTTCTAGACACTCTCGTACTATTTTCAAATAAAAGTTACCTGTATAATTTATACTCTCGATTGTCGGCACTTGATGGAACTTGTTGTAATACATTCTAGAATTAAACTCACTTGTACTTATTCCACTATTTTATTTCCTTTTTACACCTGATCGGTTTCGCCTTATGGCAACCTTTGAGAATACCATAAGGCGAAACCGGTCAGGTGTAAAAAGGAAATAAAATAGTGGAATAAGTACAAGTGAGTTTAATTCTAGAAAAGTTACCTGTCTCCGCGAATTGTTGGTAGCAAAATGTAAGAAAGTAAGGTTCATGAAGTCATATTAAGTCCGTTAAAATATCGTTTCTTTTTAATCTATCTTCTTTGAAGTAATCATTTCATTCGCGAATTTATTCTGAATAGATTACTTTATAATGTTTAATTTTCTGTGAAAGAAATGTTAATGACATGTATTGAAACGAATAAGGAAATTACAAATTACCACAGATCATAATTGGATCATTTCCATTAGTAATTGATACATAAAACGATGAGCGGTTCATTTTGTAACTAACATTATACAAATCATATCTAAGTTACTTAATTTTTTCTAAGATACTTTTTAAAAGGTATTTGAATTCTTAGAAACAAAATATCCTCCATAGGATTTGCCGTATTTAAAGAATATAAAGCCGTTTATCATTCAATTCTTAAAAGACCGTTTGAAACCATTAAAAGATCTGACGGCTTAAAATAGTCACAAAGTCATGGTGTGATAAACTCTAAAAATAATTACAACATAGCGCCTCCATAAATCAACTTATCAACTCTCGTAATACATTTAATCTTATAACACAGAGGCCAACCAGTGTCTCCATATATTTGTGAACGTATATATATATCTTAGTTTAACAAAACTTGATCGTCGCTGCGCACATATTGGGTAAAACTTGTCAACTTAGCTTAGAAAGGTCTCAAACTTTGGCGTGACAAATACACATTCTCTTACTGATGGGAAATCAATATATGGTATAAGTATACTCTTTTTGTTTTGTTCTCCGATACTATAAGGTGGGTATGCTGTTAAATTCAAGTTACATACGTGGTTCTTTGACTTCGAATTTTAATATTTGAGTTTTGAAGTGTTTTTGAAGAAGTTTTTGACGTGACAACATCTAATAAATTGATGAACGCCGGCTGCATGCGGGTAAAAGAATGATGCATTGTCCCGTTACGTTCATTGTACCGTTGTTGTCACGTCACATCAAATGTTTTATTATGACGTTGTCACGTTAAACTATCGCGCTTTTCTTAGGTTGTAGGGAAAAGATGTTAGGTTAGTTAGAACTTCTTTGTACATGAAAGTCACCTCATCATCCCTTTCGAAGCAAAATGTTGATCTTGATTGCCTCAAATAAATCAAAATTGACATCTTTAAATACCACTGTTGTGTAAATTATTGCGACGATTAGTTTAATTAATAGGGATATATATAATTTAAACATATGGCGCGTAAAAAAAATATAGAAATGAACGCTGTATAATACTTGAAAAGCCTAATATTTGATGTGTATCTTGACTAGCCAACAGTGAGGTATTTGATCGTAAAATTTATAAACACATTTCATATATGGGATAAGCCACTCAATATTGATAGGCAGATCAATGACAGACTTTAATGACAAGTTCATAATAACAAGTGTCTTCGCTCGGGCCTTTTAAGAAATGATTAATAAATAAATAAATAATAAATATTTCGGACATCTATCACACAACGCCATCTAGTCTCAAGCTAAGCAGAGCTTGTGTTATGGGTACTAGACAAATACATTTTTTTTGTAAACATACATATTATACATAGAAAATACCCAAACTCCGAAACAAATATTTTTAGAACAAACAAACATTTGGTCCGACTCGGGAATCGAACCCGAGACTTCACGATCAGCAGTTGCACACGCCAACCGCGAAACCAATGAGGCAGTTGAAAAAATGTTTATTAAAATCATACTAAAAAATTGGTGATAGAATTAAGCTTATCACCGACGGTTGATTAAAGAGATAATTGCGAGAACACCCAATAATGACATCCTTTAATATTCGAAGGCTTTGAAATAAAGACACGTAACAGAATTGATAATACGCTTGTGTCAAAAAAATCTATGCGTGTTTTATCCACCATAGCGCCTAAACTATTGAACTAAGTAGTTCAATAGTTAATGAATTAGATGTCAATAGAATCGTGTCCCGAGTGGCATTGGCTATATGTATTTTATGAAAACATATTACGTAGTCGTTTTATTGTTCTTAAAATCTATGTTAATGTATGTTTAACGGCTCAGATAAACTATTTAGTTACTTTTAATTTGAACAGATGGGATTCGCTAAATTGCGCTTTATATTTACTACACGATTACGCTTAAGCATTTCATAATTCATGCTGAAAAGCTCTATTTATGTGCCAACAATAGGTACCTTGAGTGATATTACATCTCACCCACAGTTCTCGCCGACCGGCTCAAATTTTTTATCTAATACCGAAATACATGTTGAATTTATACTTCTTATTATACGATACTTCGAATCATTAAACAAATCCATGATCAGTATCAAGAATTTCGTTCAGCGTCGATATTTTCCAATTCCCTCATAAAATTATAATTAAGTCGACGAGGTATGTAAAATTTATGTGGTAATCAAATTAATTTATAGTTGGAGTACGTCCCTGACTGAAATACAGCTCGTTCGTGAGTTATGTTGTATTTACATTACAAATAGAGCCTTCTGCTATCGCCACTTGAAAGGTTAGAGGTTTCTCTAATTGAAATTTAGAAGTTTTATTAATTAAATTTACCTACATTTATAAATGGGTTGCGGGCTGAGACCAATAAGCCTAATATAATATAGTTTAGAGTATTTATTCAGTATTTCTGCCGACCCACGCAACCTCGTTTGCGTCTCTATTGCCCGTAGCGTGATAATTTTCCGCCGTTTTTGTAACATTCTTCATTGTTGCTCCGCTCCTGTAGGTCTTAGTGTGGTGATATATAGCCTATAGCCTTCCTCGATAAATGGGCTATCTAACACTGAAATAATTTTTCAAGTCGGACCAGCGGTTCCAGGGATTAGCGTGTTCAAACAAACAAACTCTTCAGCTTCATATATTAGTATACATAGTAGTATTCATATATTAGAATATATTAGTATAGATATAGATTTATGATACACTAGCTGACCCACGCAACCTCGTTTGCGCCTTATATTGCCCGTAGCGTGAAAATTTCCCCCGTTTTTGAAACATTCTTCATTGTTGCTCCGCTCCTATTAGTACTAGCTTGATGATATATATCCTATAGCCTTCCTCGATAAAAGGGCTATCTAACACCGAAAGAGTTTTTCAAATCGGAGCAGCGGTTCCTGTGATTAGCGCGTTCAAACAAACAAACAAACTCTTCAGATTTATATATTAGTATAGACTAGCCGACCCACGCAACCTCGTTTGCGTCTTCTATTGCCCGTCGCGTGATAATTTTCCCCCGTTTTTGAAACATTTTTCATTGGTGCTCCTCTCCTATTGGTCTTAGCGTGATGATATATAACCTATAGCCTTCCTCGATAAATGGGCTATCTAACACTGAAAGAATTTTTCAAATCGGACCAGTAGTTCCTGAGATTAACGTGTTCAAACAAACAAACAAACAAACAAACTCTTCAGCTTTATATATTAGCATAGATATAGATTTATGATACTTTTAATACACACTCGTAAGCTTTGAACAAGAACATTTGGCAAATGAAATAATTTAGACCACATAAATTTGAAATCCAATTTACCTGGGCTGAGAAAAAAGAATGAAAATTCGAATCAGCTATAAATTGTAACAAGTTAGTCTAGGACTCTGAATTAATAGAACTTATATAAGTCTTTACGAACTTTCTCAAACCATTTATTACTTTTAGAAATGTTATAATTCCAAGTTTTTATCTTTTCTCACAAAAGTGTAGCTTTCTACTTTTTATTTTGGACAAAGATAAATATTAAGAAAACTTTATATTAAAAGTATTTGAAGCTAAGCTAAAACATCCGTTCCACAAACAACAATTATTTATTATCTACTAACTGAGAACCGGCTCCGGTCGTTGAAGTGTCAACAGGTCTGTGCTGTTCAACAATTATTAAAAATAGTTAAAAGTTACACTTTGGTACGGTAGTGCTACAAGAATCTGGAAAACAATATTGAAAGGCATAGGACAAGTAAACCTTGGATATTTTCAAGACCCAATTAGTAAAAAATAGAAAACAACCTTCACAAATAAGGTAGGAATACGACGCCATATAAATTATTTTCAACGTGAACTTGACAGCCGGGAAAATAAACAAGAGTCGAACTGTCAGTCAGCTAGGTTGACAATTAACTTCAGTGTTGCCATCACAGAAAAATATTTTCTACCAATTCCGATTTACGTTTTATTCCACACAATTTCAAAATGGATTTGCAATTTCAATTACTATTCGATAAAATGAAACTAGAAATGGAGAAACAGACAAACGAATTAAAGGAATCTCTTACGAAGAGTATAATGGATCGGATAGATGAAAAACTTACTCCTATGATCGAAGAAAATGAAAAATTAAAACAAAAAATTTGTAACCTAGAGAACGAAATTGAAAACTTGAAAAAAGAAAAGAAAAATAACAACATAGTTATTTACGGATTAGAAGAGAAGGAAAAGACGACATTAGAGCTGTTTAAAAAAGTTAAGGAGATCTTCAAAAGAGATTTAAATTTGTCTGTGGAAGAAAATGAAGTGAACAGACTGTACCGTCTAGGAAAACATCAGATCGAGAACAAACATAGACCAGTGCTATTCGCATTTACAAACGGATGGAAAAAAGACGAAATTATGAAGAATAAAAAGTGTTTAAAGGGAATATATATATCTGAAGACTTTTCTAAGGAAGTTCTAGAAAAAAGGAAGGCTTTGCTACCACAGCTAATAAAGCAGAAGAAAAAGGGAAACATTGCGTTTTTTAAATACGATAAAATAATAGTCAAGGAAGTCAAAAGTGACAAAAAGAAAAGAGAACTATCTACTTCACCACAGTCGATTTCAACTACTAAACCTAAAAAGCAACAAACGATAAGTTCTAATAAAACTAACAAGAGAAATGTCTTCGATTTGATGAGCACCCGATCAAATTCTCTTACTGACATCCCCAAAAATAAATAGCAAGTAACAACCGGAAACGGACAATCCAACAAAAGTATGAAAACTAAATGAAAGAAATAACACAAACTCCCCCAAGCCGACTGGTCCTCGTGGGGGATGGAGACCACAACCCTTCAACAAAACAGAACACAATCACAGATTATCAAATAGTATGTTGCAGCCCTCAAAGAACTTTGTACAAAGTAAATTACAATGTGCATTTAAAAAAAAATTAGAAACTTTACAGGACTTACACATGCATAAGGTTGGAGGAGGCCTTTGCCAACTGGCGAACGGACTATGTAGTAAAAGTATTGAATACGCGAGTAATTTAAATTATGTGTAACATTGGTACCTATACGTATATATAACAGTGCAGTAATGTAAGATAGTTGTATCATATGTCCGAATAAAAGGCTTTATTATTATTATTATTAACTGAGAACCGCGATGTTACCTGCGCTACAACAACAACTACGGGTAACACCGCGGCGCAAAGTAAAATAAATCTATACAAATAAATAAAATTGGAGTGTCCGTTTGTAATATTAAAATAACCGCTTTTTACTAAATGCATATGTATGTATACACGGTACATATGCCAAAAATGTGGTTAAAAAAATTTTTGTCTGTCTGTCTGTCTGTTTCTTCCGGGTAATCTCTGGAACAGCTGGACCGATTTTGACCGCGTTACTCGCGGTACAACAAAAGCCGCGGGTAACACCGCGGGGTTCAGCTAGTTCTATATAAAAAGTCCGTCCGTCTCCTGGTTCTAAGCTACTTCCCCACCAATATTCAGCCTAATCGGTTAAGCCGTTCTTGAGTTATAACTAGTGTAACTAACACGACTTTCTTTTATGGCGACTAGGGAGCAAAGTACGAAGGACAACATCACTGCATTAAGAAGGAAATCTAACCCTGGACAGTGAAAGTCTGGACAGTGCGATTTAAGGCCTAAACCTCCCTTTTAAGGGCAGACATATGTGTAGCAGTGGATTATTAAAGGTTTATTTATTAACTGAGCTCTTTTATTTCAAAATACTAATCAATTGGACAGATTAAACAAAACTAAACTCTAAAAATGTTTCACATTTTCTAATTATATATTAAGATAGTATTTGAAACTTAATTCTCTTGCGGTCTGGTACCCTCTAGAAATTTAAAACTTCAGAAGAAGAAAGCCGTGGTCTCACCGCAAGAGAGGTTATTGGCTGTATGAAAGAATTTATTTTAAAAATTAAAACCTCCTTGCAAAGTCTTTCAAACTTTAAATGCGGAGAAACTTCGCAAAGCTATATGGAAGGTGAATATTTTAACTCCATTGGGATAGCTACCTAAAGTTACCAATGTAATAGGTAATGGGAGCATGGCATATTTTAAAATTCATTTTTCATTATTTTAAAAGAAAGGTACAGTTTTAAGCTTGTATTTTAATCTTAATGGTGTTAGATGCTTAACATCATTAACTTTTTGAAGTAAAAACTTATTTTACGGCGTTGTGCACTTTAACAAAATTTATTTTGGGATGGGTCAAAAATGTTAAACTGGCAACGATTACGATCAGATTATATAGGATCAGGGTATCCTGTGACCTGTTCGTAAGACGGCGGCGCAGGGCGCTTGCGCGAGTGTTGTGATTGATGCTCGGCTGTCTAATATGACAAGACTGGTAATATGTTGTGATTATGTGTATTTTTATAACATCACGATTAGCATGCTTTACTTCTTTTTATCACGCATTTTATTTAAAGAGCAAAGGGATTCAGTTCAGGTGAGCTTAAACAACTGAAACATCTATAGGCGAGGGGTAAACCTGAATTTTGGCGTGGCGAGTGGCGACGCTTTACCGCGAAGCGTCGTCATTTTAATGGCATGAAGTTATTATTATCATTAAAAACTTTATGCATAAGGTCACAGAACTCATTTGAACCCAACCTGTGATATGGTTACCATATTGCTGGTGAATATATCTAATTATATATTTCTAAAAACATATTTTTTTACATGACTACACACCCAATAGTGTGGTAGCAAACAAAGAACAACACAAATAATTTAAATTGACATTGGATAAAAATCTCAAAAATAATCTGAACTGTTTAAAAAAGAATGGACCAAAAGTCGACTTCCGTATAGCAACACCTCCGTACGTACGATATGTAAATAAGTATGAAACTTTTTGCTCACCCTCTGTATTGAGGGAGGGAGACAAATGGTCCTAGTGTCGAGTTACTCGGAGGCAGCTATTAATCATGCCTGTGAGGAATCTATAGGTGAAATGAGGAGTCAACCGCCAGCGCCACACGTTCTGAATACATGTTTTAGAGAGATTTATGTTCCGAATTATGTGACATTATTATATATGTCAGTAGGTATAAAAAGCGTGACCGTAACTGTGTGTTATTATTTCTCTAAAATCATTTTTTTCTTTATTTAAATTAAAGTTTACTTTTAACCTTCTTGTCGCCTTTGATAATTTTAATTCTTCTTGATTATGTAAGAACGCGATTTAAATCTTCTTAACATGAAACCTGTCCTTTTGACTTAACCATTTTCCTTCGACATCTTCAAGTACTAAGTTACTACCGAGTCTTGTCAAGAGGCACAAAATCTTTAATTATGCGATGCTGGATTCATAATTTATTATGTAGTTTTAACTAGACAGCTAAAGCATTTCATGTCGTATGTTTATTGGGGTATAGTTAAAATATTTACTTACTTTCAGGACCAACCAGAATAAAAGAACATGCAACAGTGGATGTTATCTGTCCGTCATGCTATTAAAATTGCATATTTCAAACCATTTATATCACACAAAAAAATTACAACGCACAAAATTTTATCGTCTCCTAAACTTATGGACAGAACAAGTATCTAAAACACAACCACAAAAAGGAACATCTCTTTCACATTTTATAGCAAGCTACGAGTACATCTTTAAACATATGACTTGTTTTCTGTCTTCTTTATTTAAAATACGCTTCAAGGAACTCATACGATACAAGAACGTGACTTCGAGTCGATTTAAATCAAATTAAAAAGACATTTATGCCGTCTGTCTCTCTGAATTTCTTTTTTAATTTTCTTGTCGAGTAGTGAACAAGGAACGTGTAAGTAAAAAATGGCGAAGAGTGAAGTAAACGAGTTCCGAGCACGTTTTAAGTATGGTACCGTAGTCCCGGACTCGCTGTCAGTTCCGGACTCTAGGGTTGTCGACAGCTGACAGTTCAAATTGTGATATATTATTCTCCAGCAACAAGGGTCAAGTATTTTTTGTTATGGAAAACCTTTCAGATGGTAATTATGCGTGAGTCTTTATTCAATGGTGTTATTAATTTTCACGATAAAGCTGCCGGATCTTTCCTTAAGTGTTTATCTATTTTTCTCTTATGCCTGACTTAATATTATTTTTATTTCATTTTTTATAATTCAAGATTCTCAGTAATGCCTTTTGTGTCTCTGTGAAATTTGGTAGGGTGTTTCGATGCCATGTAGGTTGACTTGGTGGCTTTATTATCAGTGGAGCATGGACAATTGTATTCAGGAATTGTTCACGCTACATTGTTGATTGATCTAATCGTCTTTAGATTTGGTCGTTTTAATAATCAGATGATTTTATAATATAACCTAACATTGAATTATCGCTATGACATTGAGCATATTTCTTCTGTATCTTTGCTCCTTGCAAAGACAGTAAATATTCACGACGTTATTTTGTAGAAAAAGTTTTTATCAGTATTTTACACCAAAGAAATAAACACTATCCTTATTACAAAGAGAAAAGGCAACTCACCCTTATGAATACTTTTTCACTGTCTCATTTATCTAGTTAAGTAATTACGAGCACCTAGATAACTAATTAGTAGTGACAGCCCTAATTCTTTACGATCCTTTAGTGTCGGACTTACAAGTTTCTGTGGGATCTGCGTACATTTGCATAAAGTAGTTCCCGGACTTTTGTGGACTTGTCCATCACTAGACGTGGTTTTATTTGTCTACGAATGGAAACTCGAGTTGCGCTCCTTCAGTTAATTCACTTTCAACTTTTACATGACAATTACAAATTGCACAAAAGAACACGAGAATTTAAATTCACAAAGTTTTTTAAAATCTCTACGAGTTCAGGTTTGCATTTATAAAGAAAATAATATTTATTATGAAGATTCTAGATTCTGCGGAGTTTAGTTCGCCAGAATCCATGTGATAGCGTAATCGTGAGACTATATGGTAATCCATTTAGATCATGATTTACGTAGGAAATTAAATAACAAACAATTTTTTAATCGTCATCATCAGCGTGTCCGCTGTTTACTGAACGAAGGCATTCCTTAAAGAGCATCAACTATCGCAATCTTAGGTCTCATCATCACTATGTCCACTGATAGCAGATTCATGAAGAACTTTTTACATACCTATTCGAAATCGGTCATGTTACCCTTTACATGACATTTGGTATATGACATGCATATTTTTGTTCATCTACCCGCATTTTCGACACTCGTATCCAATTTCACGTACTATTAACCCGCCAATGTTTTAATATAACACTAGACATTCAACATTGGCAGTGCTGCAAAAATAAATATTTACTTTTTGTTGACCAGTTTGTATCGCTGGGGTGGTACTTTTTGGTGCCAATTGGCAAGTTTTCAGCACGACGCTCACGTGCCGCTAGGGACAAAGCTTGATTGCGTTTACAGCCTCCATAATGTTCTTTACATTTGTTATTGTATGTACCACTTGTGTTATTAACTTTTATTTTGTTGAGTTATTGTGTAGAGTTCAAAAGTTGTCAATTGTATTTTGTTTCCTATCGTTGTATAAATATGTATTATGAATATATGAGACTTGTTATGAATATATTTAACAAAAATCAATATCACAATAAAAGTTGATTACATTTTTAACTATGGTGAACTCATGAGTTTTGCATATCAGGGTAGGTAATTTGACTTTGTCCCTGTGGCGGACAGAAGAACCGACTAAGAAATTTAATCTAAACTGTATAATTTTGTACTAAGAGCACGTTCCTTTTCAAACATAATTATGTGCGATAATAATATTATTTACATAATATATGTACATACTCCTTAAGCAAGGCTACCAAAACAAGTAGAACAGTAAATGAACTCCCCGAATTAACTAAATATTTACTTTGCTCCAAGTATGTTTATCATGCGTGAATGTGCTGAATTATGTTGTTAGAGTTGTCTAATTACTGGTTGAAGGTTTCATTCTTCAAATAAGTTATATTTAGATCACATGTTAACATATTCTATGAATTTCAAGCTTGTAATATTTTCAGCTGAAGTAATGACTGCCTCGTTGGTCTAGCGGTTGGCGTGAGCGACTGCTGATCATGAGGTCTCGGGTTCGATTCCTGGGTCGGACCAAATGTTTGTATGATCTACAAATATTTGTTTCGGAGTTTGGGTGTGTTCTATCTATAATATGTATGTATTTACAAAAAAAAAGTATATATGTATTTGTATCAGTTGTCTAGTACCCCATAACACAAGCTCTGCTTATCTTGGGACTAGATGGCGTTGTGTATTTAGATGTCCGAAATATTTATTTATTTATTATTTAATTAAACATGTGGCTTCTTAAAGATAATATTGTGTAAAAAACGATTACCACTAGATAGCTACTAACACTATTAATAGTTGTAATTGACAGATTCTCAGACAGACTATAGCTAGAGCAATCTGATCGAATAGTCAGGCAATTTAAAGATATTTATACCTATTAAGCACGTCAATGGTTGGTTAGTAGCAATCAAATATTAAGGAATACGAAATTTTAAAAGTTTAATAAACACGTATAATTTTAACAAAAATAAAACCGACTTCAAAGTTTGACTCGATTTCTCTTGGATGCCATCATCAGATCTTAGTGTCCTTATCATGGTACCACCGTTGGGATATCTCCTTTCCATTAAAAAAAGAATCATCAAAATCGGTTCATAAACGACGAAGTTATTCGCGAACACACATAAAATATATATCTATACGGTCGAATTGAGAAACCTCCTCCTTTTTTTGAAGTCGATTAAAAAATGGGATGCATTCGAACGTGTAAGTTAAGTTATAGGGTTATGTGTTTACTCGGTACGATGGTTTAAATTCCAAAAGACACACTCATATACTGTGCCTGGTACTACGAGTTACACTATGAGAAGTTCTTAATCCCGAAGGCACCTAGGTTTGTATAACTCTGTTCTAAAATCAGCTTTGTGATTGCACTCATGTAGCAACTAAGTTATTTCATTACTTTTACCACTGGTTTTAGATTATGCTTTTAACTTCTATTTGAATTTTCTTTTTTATTTTACTTCCACATTTAAGTAGGAAATAGAAAGTTAATCATTCAAAAGGGTAGCTACATATTATTACCATAAGTAGCAGTCCATCCAAAGATTGACAGTAAGAGATCGCTGTGATGAGGCCTTCCAATATATTACTGTTTTATTTCGAACTATCTTTTCCTGCGGCTTCACCCGTGTGTATATAGGTTATCGCGGTAAAGATTAGCGTATATATCCTTTCTCAAGAATCACAGTACTTGCATACTTAATTTCATTGAAATCGGTGAAGCGGTTTAGTTGTGCGTTACAGACAGATTTACTTTCGAATTTTTAACATTAGTATGGATTCTGTACTGTAAGTATCCATCACTGGTAAACAAAAAGAGCATCTATCCATCTGTCTATTAATGATTACAGAAAAAAAATACATTTCAATTTCAGGAACAGTTTTTATTAACAACATCCTCTGTACTAACCAAGTCTTATAAATCCTGTCTTCAAATTCATTCGAGCATCAAAAAACTGCCAATTCATTCCGGTCCCAAATTCAATCAAGTCAACAAAAGCTAACGCTTGAATCGAAATAGTTTCCCAAATAAGCTTGGACAATTCCGTAAAGACGTAACTTTGGTAATATCGTGTCGACACTCGACACTCTCTCGCCGGGTACCCGACACCGGTCTCTAGAGAATCTAAAGCTCTCGATACAATACCAAATACATTCGGGTGAATGTCAGTCTCTCAAGCTTATAAATATCAGTTCGTAGTAAGTTCGTGTGGACTTAGGATTGTTTGCTAGTCTTGCAAGAAATTCGTGTTTGATACTACGTCCCTTGAACTGCTTTAACCAACGATCGTTTTTAATATGAAAAGCAGTACATTCAAAATGTTCCAATAAAATATTTTTGAATTTTAAAATTGATTTATGTTTGTTTCGTCTTTTCTTCTCAAGGCTGGTTAGGTCCAGTTAGGAAATATCGATTATTGCTCAACAAAAAGTTTAACGTACAAAAGTGTTCATGTAATCTACTTGAAGAATAAATGATTTCATTTCGTTTTATTTTACTAGTCTTTTGGGAAATTCGTTTACGATTTCAGTCCATTGACGATTTTTAACCAAATGAAATTATTTGAGTTCTTGTCATTTTGAGTTTTAATACGCTCCTTTCCAGCCTCTCGGAGGTAAAAGGCATGAGTGTATTTATGTATCTGAGTCCTTTGCAAGATACATACCGAAAGAATTCTATTCAGTTTAGTCAATAGGATTCAAGGCTAAAATCCATATTTAAAATATGTTATAGAAAAGTGGTGATCGCCCAGTGCAGGGGTGTACATTTACCCAAAATTAAATGATAAAAAAATGATTATATAATGAAAAACTTTATTTAATCTCATCAAACTGCTTATAAAAATCCGCTGACAAGCAGCAAATAAAAAATGGCTATTGATACTGTTTTAATTTTACCTACACCCATCTTATGTTTGAGTGTCAGTCACTGTGAGTCACTCTATAAACAATGGAACCCTCAAACTCCACAATTTACACAATCTGACGTCACTGAAGTGGAAAGCCACTTCGCCAACTGGCGCCTCGTCGAGTGTCGTATAGCCTGTTCATTTGTATGATTTACAGATAGTTACAACTTGTTCTCAGTCTGGGACGTACTTCACTTCTGTTAATTGTGTGTACTCATCCCAACCATTGACAGAAAGATTCTGAAACAATATAACTTGAAATTCGTCCACACGGATGATGTCTGTTTGGTCCAATATTTGTCAAAGCCTAGGCCTCGGCAATCAGGCTACTGAAAGCTATACTTATTTAGTAAAACACAAAGGAAGAACTGAATACGTTACCGTACTACGCAATTATTTCTCTTGTATCTGAATTGTCTGTTGCGGTCATTTTACTTGATATTTAGCATTTAACCACTCGCCTTATAAATCCCCTTGATATCTTTAACGTCAAAAGGAGGTTATTATTATTATTATTATTTATATATTATATTATATAAACGTTGGTTATCTACTTATCAGTAGAAACACAATACTATGATATGCCGACAGCATCAAAAGTAGGTATGTTACTTCAGGTAGAAAAAAATATGTAGTGAGCGGTTGAAAAGAAAACAATAAAATGATTATTAAATATACTAATCTACTTAAAACTAGTAGGTACTTATCTCTTTTCTTCTGAATTCAATAGCCTAATTAACCGTTTGATAAATGTAATTTGATAGAAGTAAAAGATGATGACAAATCTGCTAGGAAACAACCAATATTTAATATAGAGTGATTAAATTTAATAACAAGATAAGAGACGTAATCAGTAGCTTATTGCGATAACAGCTTTGCTTTCGGGTGACAAATTATTCGCTGACATGTATAATAATGAGACAGGTGGATTTAATCATTATTACAGGGTGCTTACAGACTAAACAAATCAGTATAATATATATTGACTTATCTATTAACATTTTTTTTTCTTTTCTTTTGACAACCCTATATTAGAACTTTTATTTTTTTATTTATTGTATTACTTGTGTTATATTTACATTTATTTGTCTAATTATGACTTGCAGTATATCAAAAACTATCTGAGTCAAAAATAAATAATAATAATCAAACCAACTGTCATTAAAACAAGTAATAAACAAAAAATATTATAATTAAAATCCGCCCAAATTTTACATAGCATTGAATCATAGCTATTATGTGATTATATTTTGTAACTGTAAATCATTTGGCAAATTATTTAATTCAAAGATTTGACTTATTCTATGTCTAACCTATGTAATACATTTAATCGAGCAATTCTTGTAATATTTTTTTTATAAAATCTATACTATAAAATATATAAAGCTGAAGAGTTTGTTTGTTTGTTTGAACACGCTAATATCAGGAACTACTGGTCCGATTTGAAAAATTCTTTCGGTGATAGATAGCCCATTTATCGAGGAAGGTTATAGGTTATATATAATCATGCTAAGACCAATAGGAGAGGAGCACCAATGAAAAATGTTTCAAAAACGGGGGAAAATTACCTCGCTACGGGCAATAGGAGACGCAAACGAGGTTGCGTGGGTCTGCTAGTTTAGTATACAGAGGATTTCGAGGGCGATAAATCGATCTAGCTAGGATGATAGGAAATTAACCCAAAAAAAATACACCGGTCATCCAGGAACTTCTCATAAAAGCCCTGCCAATAAAAGTATACATTTTATTCTTAAAGTTGTTTATATAGTTATACAAACCATTTATTGACGGCTTAAGTGATCTTCAGAGCACTGTATTAGGCAGTTAGTTGCTTCAATCCTTGATAATTCTCAAACTAGGTTAGTATCACTCAAATAAACTATAGAATCGTCATCGTTAAACATGAAATATAATTATTTCACTTACAGTACTTTTTATTTTAACTTTAAATTCCATTAATTAATATATGTTTTACTTACTAACTACAGTATGTTGCTTAAACCTGAAAACTTTTAATGACTCGCTGAAATGAAACTTGAGTAGGGGAAAGACATCTGTGTAGCATAAGTACTCTTAAGGATACCTAACCAAGTACTATGTACCTTAAAATGTTTAAATACCTAAACATTCTTAAACGCACGGTTGGACATCACCTCAAAAGAGGGTCATTTCAAAGAAAAACAGAATAGGTACCTACTAAATGTTTTTAGCAAAGACAAAAACATAACTAGGTACTTGATTTATAAAGATATCGTTATAATTATACCATAGTCTCGTTCTACTTCCTACTAATATTAGAAATGCAAAAGTTTTTGAGTATGCATGGATGTTTTGTACTTTTTCACAAAACTAAACGGATTTAGATGAATCTTTATAGTTATTACATCTCAGAATAACACATACATATAGCAAAATCTGGTCAAGTATAATTCCACGAATTGAAAGAGCGATGATGTGTTGTAAAGTAATAAAAAAAAACGACATAAATGCCACTTTATTAACCGACTTCAAAAAAAGGAGGAGATTAGTCAATACGACCGTATATATATATTTATGTGTGTTCGCGTATAACTTCGTCGTTTATTAACCAATTTTGATGATTCTTTTTTTAATGGAAAGAAGATATCCTAACGGTGGTACCGTGATAAGGACACTAAGATCCTCTGATGATGGCATCCAAGAGAAATCGAGTCAAACCTTGAAGTCGGTTTTATTTTTGTTCATTTTATACTTAATTTCTTCAAGAAAATCCATCCTTAGACAAATGGTTATCAATAGTGTGTAGAAGTTTCACTAAGGAAGTATCTGTAACAACATTATTCACAAGTCATAATATGCTCAATAATTTCATCAAAGCTAAAGCAAACCCAGATAATAACATGACTTCTCATTTCAACAAGTATCAAGGCGAGCGATCTTTCTCTAAGGAATTGAATACACTAGTGTTGGCAACCCTGCTTTAAACGTAATTCCTGAGAAGTTTCCGTTTTACAATACTAGAGTTTGCACTTAGACCTCTCAGTTCCCTACACGCCCGCGCTGCCTCCCTTGGCCTGTCGACTCGGCACATCGTGTACCGACTTGCTGACTCGACAAGCCCGACTTAAGTGGAGCAACCTGTATTTATTTTATTCTAGTTTTGTTTTCTGTTTGTAAGGAGAAACATTGGAATAGCAATATAAAGTTCTATGGTCTCGTAGAGTTGAGATTTTGGTTGTAATTCACTATCGACTGACAACGACCGAGGATTTTCTTTTTTTATTAAATCGATTGACAAGCTGAAGAGAAAGCGGTACTAGAAGGTTCTGTTTTTGTCACGGTTGCGCTTTAGAGATATCATATCTCAATTGCAATTATCTTTTTTTCAATTGTTAGGTTGTATGAGAAGAACATTTAAAAAATGCTCGTGTTGCAACTAAATATCTTTTGATACTCCGATCAAGAAAATGAATGAGATTTCAAAAATGTATGAACTCAAAAAATAAATAATTTAGCTAGACGAATTTTCAACCTTACACATGTTATAGAATATAATTATTACATCCAGACAACAAATGATCAAAATATTACAATAACATTGTAGTACTAATAAGTTTTCAGAAAATGTTTGAAAGAAATATATGTATTAGATTTCAGCATATTTTTTGTCAATCCTTATGACATTATTTAGACCTACAAAAGGTCGTTCTTCGCTTTATAAATAAGGCATACATATCGAATAATATCAAAAATAACTTACTTAGAAAAATAAATTACACTTTTTTATTTTTTGTTCATTCTGCGATATTCATGAAAACGTTATTTCAACACAAAAGTAATTTATGTAAGCTATTTCACAGAATTTGAATGACAGCCAGCCAACAAGAGTCTATTAACATGTTATTAACACTAGGGAGACTACAACCATATATTAACTTTAAACATTGACCTTACAAATACAATGTATTGTCAAAACTTTGCGCCTGAAGGTTCTCTTGGCTCTGCTAACGAGGTAAGTTTGAAGGAGACGCCTCTAATACCTCGACAACTATCCTCTAGTCTAGCTATCATTCGAAACGAGAACTAACTTTGTCCTCTATTGAACTTAAAATGTAAAAACTTTTACAAGTTATGTCGTCCTATCCGTGTGTTGACGGATAAGGTGGTACCACCTATATTCATCCCATAGGTGTTGTAAGAGATGAGTAAGGAAGCAACCACGCAGGATAACTCACGATCAATGCCAAGAGAAGGAAATCTTAACACGAACCTTATACCGACCCGTCGACCATTTTTTTTTATAGAGTAGATGGCAAACGAGCAGACGTATCGCCTGATGGTTAGCGATGACTGCCCGTGGACAACCGCAACACTAGAGGCGTCACAAGTGCGTTGCTGCCCTTTGGGGGATGATAAAGGGGATGGTGAGGGGTTAGGGTATGGGCCTCCGGTATCCTCACTCACTCGGTGATACACAGCGCGAGGTTTGGTTCACACCAGTTTTCTGTGAAGCCGTTGTATCACTCCGGTCGAGCCGGGCAATCTTCCATGCGATATATGCAGCAGTGGGCGTGATGAGCTAAGTTTGTATTTTATTTTGGGGTCTATGCAATACATTTTCTTCTTCCATTCTCATTTATGACTCGTGAGTTCATTTTTACTTCCTCGCCATATTTTCTTTGACGCAGTAAATTTTTTTTTCCTTGTTTTTCTTCTACCTACTCTTAAAGCCGTTGACTTCCATACTTAAAACTTTCTTAATCTTTCCCTATCACATGTCTAAGCTTGTTAAGAAAATAAAAACCTTCCTTAAAATTTAAAAGTTAGCCAATATCGCTAGACAAAGCCAGTGAAACTAACACTTAATTTATATTATTACGTCTAGACACCATTTTTTGCAAGGAGAAAGGGGTGTTTGAATGCCGGTGTCGGGTGTCTTGATACTAGCAGAGTTGCCGTAACTTTATAAAGATTTTTGATTATCCAACGCCGGACACAATTGAACTAATACTCAATAAGACATTATGCTGGTTATAAATTAACATTTGGCTGTTGGTTTTAAACAAAACAAAAGCCACTGAAAATGTTTTTTGGGGAAGTCCACACAAAATTCGCAACGCATCGTAAATATCTCACCGCACCGCAAGAACGTCCGATGTAATTCGCATCGTGTTTCGTACAATGTTACGTCACACTAGTTGACAACATTTTGTGATGTTATTTTATTTTGGTAGAGGTAGTAAGGTAGGTAAGAATATAGATAAAATATTTGTTAAACATTTTTTTTTCTTTTAAAACATTTACAAAACTACTTATTTATTTGTATCCATAAATCATTTCTATTATTGTCATTTATTATTTTTATTCTATTTTTCATCATCCATTTCATACAAAAATCTCATTAGGACATTTTTCGTTCGTACGTAGTTATGTGTGGGAACCCTAATCTCTTTGTCTTCAAAAGCATTTGGATTGATCGTGTTTTTGTTATATATTAACATTATTTTACTTAAGCAACAATTATATGTTATTTATCGTAATTTTCAAATCGCTTTTGGCGTATTGATAGACTGTTGCTGCACCCGGAAAGAAAAGAACAAAGATTTGCTCAAATGTTTTTGTCAAACATTCTTTTACATTTTGCACTTAATTCATGCTAGCTTTACGATTATTACGGTAAAGAGTATCACATGTCCTTCCTCAACGTTGCAGATTGTAGCCGTGACGTTTTGAATTTATAATATTAGTATGGAGAAGGTATTTAGCTACTTCAATCTCAATTTTAATACTCAAAGTCCTAACAGAAAACAGCTATTACGCTCATGAAATATAAAAAGCTTTCTACCGTTGATCATGAAACCAGTCTATGAAAAATCATGATCTGTGTCGTACTTTTTTAATGCGATTTATGACCCGGCGTGCATCGTTAAAGGATGCCAGAAGATATTTTTATGAGCAAGTTCACGGAGCAAAAAAAGTAGACGGTAATGAATTCTGTAATGAAATTTTCCGTTAGAACTTAAGGAGATAACTATTTCGATAAACTAGTGATGAAGAGTAAATGTGATGATGTTCAGAATGGAATAAAGTTCCCGGGACTAAATGCATTTAAATTAATGTTTCGAATCAGTAATATCAAATAAAAAAGGAAGTTCTACCAACTTGTCATGAATTTTTGAGCTCTATGTTACAATTACAATTATTAATATAAATTAATAACAGGACTCTCATTACAATAAGTACAATGCACCCTTTGTTTGCGAATCATCGATTTTCTATATTTCAAACAGTAACGTGAAGTAAAATAATGGTATAGGTTGAAAGGGCTAGCGTGTATTAGGTTACGGGTTGATGCCCTTTGCCTGTTTCGTGCAGACTATTTAATTTTTTATTACATTTGAATTCAAAGTTTATTCTAGAATTCTAATTCTTTATTCAAACAAGATGCATAATTTTGTTCTTTACACGATATCTGTGATGAACAGAGCGAATTAATTTGACAGTTATATTCTTCAAAAAAGGTTGTTTGTTTTTGACGGTATTTGAAAGGCTTTTTGAACAAGGCATTGACCTGTTGTTGTCTTAAGTCCACCCTAGCCTCTACCCGTCCGTCTAGACTAATCTGACAGGTATTTATCTAAGTGCGAATGGGTGTAGATGAAATTGGCCTCAAACATTTTTGTATTAGTGGAAAAATACGGATTTTTTAGTTAGAGTTGAGATTAGTTAGAGTTGAGATTAGTTAGAGTTGAGTTTCTTGTGCGTTTTATTAATAGGACTGGGCTTAAAATAAGAAATAGTATTGATTAAAATTTTAGTTTATTGAATTAAGTTGTTAGGTTACTTATTTATTTATTCATAGACTAAAAAAAAATCTATTGTAAGAAAGTGAACGCAACTTTTTTCCGGCTTTAGTTTACAGCCGTTCAGCAGTAGTTCAGTCTACTAAATTTTACTATTTTAATGAATATTTATGAAGATACAATACAGTAAAATAAAAAAGTATGTAGATACATTTTGATATATGCCTAATATATAAGTTAACAAGGCTGTATAATTAATATCTTTGTCTAAATTAAAACAATGAAATCAGCACTATAGGTAATACGTATAACAAGAATCCGGTTTTCTTTTTGTTTGAACTTTGTAATAACAAGAGAAATGGGCGGATTATAAAACAGCGTAATGAGTATTACATTGTACAAAAACTTTCTAATTTTAAAAACAATATATCTACACTAAATATGGTTATGTTTTCAGTATAAATGTATATATTTACATTCAAAGTAATTTCACCTTTAAAGACGAGTTTTAAAGAACTTTATCGCTTGTTGCAGGCAAGCAGCGGCGCGGAGCCCCAAGTTGCCGTATTATGCGAGGCAGGGGGCACCTACCACCCTCAGTACATGTCTGCAGCAGGACGATGGACACCCGACCTTACCACCAAACCTCACAACTGCTTAAAGGACAAGATGGAGATCCTCGACTACTGCAAGAAGGTGAGTAGCTTAATCAGCCCAATATCTCTAGGAGATATAGTCCATCTCTACTAATAATACCAAGAGACAAAGGTCTGTTGAAAGAATAGTAAAGGTTTCAATCTTTATTGTACACTAAATAATACAGTTTACATAAAATAAAATACATCAATTGACTGGCCATGTACAAATGGCGGCCTTATCGCTTACAAGCAATTTCTATCAGGATGGAAAAAAAAAATTACTGGGGAAAAAAATGAATTAATGGGTAGTAAATAATAAAAAGAATGTAACACAAGAAATATCTATTATTATACATACTAATATAAATAAATACAAATACACAAATACAATATCTACATTTTTACTAGAAAAAACAAATAAATAAATAAAATTAAAATGGAAATACAAATACACAAATACAATATCTACATTTTTACTAGAAAAAATAAATAAATAAATAAAATTAAAATGGATACTTATATGCTTTAGGCAATCAAGCTACAGATGATAGTTTTAGTTACAGTCTTTAGTAAAACTTTTTGTTATAATTGTCTTAATACATCTCATATCACACTAGTATTCTAGAAGAGAGATATTCGGGGCCGAACTACATATGTTGACTTAAGAGTTCTAGAACCTTCTATTATTTTGTCATCGTTTTGTAATACTACACAATGAAACATCTAGAATAACCCCAACATATATGTAGATTCCTTCTGTTAATATTTGAATGGATAAAAATACAATATAAGCATTAAATTAAAATGCTAGGAAATAATAATTAAAAAAACAATAACAATATTAACAGATATAGATTCCTATTTTTGTAATGCATATCTTCATTTTCAAGTTATCGTTTTTACGAAATTGCTTTATTTATACAAAAGAGAGGTACCCGATAATGACATTTTATAAGTTAAGACTATTTGGAATCGCGCCCAATCCTTTGAAATTAAGAAATTCCTTTCATTTTGTGAAATGTCTTGATTCTGTAAGATGTTTACAAGGGTACTGTTTTATTCCAGACGTTTTTGCTCTCCAGAGCTTTGATTAAACTAACCCAATTGTCGCTGCTCACTAATATTGTCAAGGGTTTTCATTAGCTCGCTATTATTCTATGTACGAGTATGAAGCCAGTTAAGTAAATCAAGAACCTTATCTCAAGGGTCCTGAACAATATTCGTCTCATATATCATCTTTGAAATTCAAAGGATCATTTTGAATAGTAGTCTTGGAAACAAGGGTGTATCAAATTCAATTTCACATAATAATACATGTGTTAATATATTGTTATGTTTCAATGCTATTGATAATTAAGATGTTTATTTGCTGAAGCCTATTGATATCAATACTATTATTTAACATATAAATTACTTGCTTTGACCAGGTAACTTTGGCCATAAATCTAACTACAAACTTGAAATTTGGGTAGATGTTGTTTTTTATGTCGTAAGCAGGGGTAAGTAAGGGGAGCTACTCCCCGGATCGTCAGCGTCAGCGAAAAGTTCCGTCAAAATCGGTCCAGCTGTTCCAGAGATTACTCGGAACAGACAGACCTACAATTTTTTTTTAACTACCTGTTTGGTACATGTATCGTGTATGCATCCATATGCATTTATTTAAAAGCGGTTATTTTAATATTACAAACAGACACTTTTTTTTTTGTATAGATTTGGACACATAGACATTTGCATCTGATAATAATAAAAAAAAACAGTTTAATTGAAGAATTTTATAAAAACTCCTTAAATTGATCTCCAGGTATACCCGAGCCACGACATCACCAACATCGTTGAAGCTTCCCACTATGTGAAGGTCAGCAACTGGTGCAAGCTCGGCACTAGCAATGCTGCGAAGTGCAAGGTTACCCGATGGGTAAAACCGTTCCGTTGTCTTGGTACGTATTTATTACAGACTCATAATTTACGGATCTGGCAAGAAATCATTAGTATTACCATCTTTAGCTTATTTCTTATCGTCGTCGATAGCTTCACTATTCCACTGCTTTACATGGACTCCTAAAAAGAAAGTTTTAGCCTGATGCCGGCCAGAAAGTTCAAGTTTTCTTTTTCTTTGCAATGCCGTTGTCCCGAGTGGCTCTTTTGGTTGGCTTCGACAATAATCAATAGTCAAGTCAATATTATTATTTTTTAGTTTTATAAAATGCACTTCTAAGAAAACTTTAGATTCAAAAATCGTGCTTATCGTACATATTTTCGGTATTGCTAAATTTGATAAAATATCCTTACCTCAAATACAATGATAACTACAAAGAGTGTTTGGCGGCAGAAGGTCCATTCCAATCGGATGCGCTGCTCGTACCAGAAAGCTGCCTTTTCGACCACATCCACAATCAGTCGCGCTGCTGGCAGTTCGCGAGGTGGAACAACACTGCCGGACGCGCTTGCTCACAGCGGGGACTCAAGCTCAGGACCTTTGCCATGTTACTGCCATGCGGAATCAGTCTGTTCTCCGGCGTTGAATTCGTCTGCTGCCCAAAACACTTCAAAGGTTAGTTAGTAAGCATAATTAGCAAAATACTTTCCATTTTCTTGAAATGTAAAACAATTCTAAAACATAATTATTAGTCTTAAGTCTAGCGGAAGTATTCGATGTGATCCAAAGCAAAATAATTGTAATCATTTTTCATATCATTTCAGAAAATGTAAAAATGCATAAGCCCATGGATGTTGGAGTGCCCGTAAGCCCTGGAGGTGAAGAAATGCTTGCAGCTTCGGCAGCTATGGATGAACGAGATGATGATTTGCTTGATGATGATGATGCTTTGGACGATGATGAAGATGATGACACTCTGAACCTTAGCGATGACGACGACGATGACGACACTGATGACGGTTAATATATTTACATTTAAACTTATTAAAAAAGACTTTTGAAAAGTAATTGAACTAAGTACTTGCAGTTTACTTGAACTGCAACTTAACGACTTAAATTTATTTAAGTAAAAAAAAAACTAAAACATTCGTAAATAAACGTTACACTCCACACCTTCTGATGTAGGTGGGTAAAAAAGACTAGACAGAAGTGAGAAAACAGTAGTGTGCATTATTTATTAAAATGTTTAATCGATAGACATGGACGAAGATGAAGATGCAGATCTGTCTCGTGATGACGACGCTGAAGATGATGACTACACTGACAGTGATGACAACGCTTGGCCTCGGCCGGAGACCTCTTCACCACCTTCTACCACCACCAGTAGCACTACTACTACCACAACTACTACGGTAAGTAATTCATATGTTTCAAAATCTCAATCATCAACAGCATATAATGGTCCACTGCTAGACATAAGTCTCACCTTATAAAAGAGATTTTGCCCTTCTACAAAATCTTCAGATATATGCATTGGTAAATAATTCTTGGAACAAGATTTATACAAGTAAAACCATTTCTATTCATCAGTCGTTTCTTGTTTTTCAATTTGAAAAGATTTGTAGGATCTTAAAAAAAGTTTTCAACGTGTAAGATATAAAAAATAGTAAAGCTGCAGAAGAAAAAATATGATTGATGTATATTAACGAACTTTTGAGATTTAGAATGTTTTTGTGACTAACGATACAAGATTTATCTCTGTCTGTTCCCTAAAGCTATTAGCTATCGATTTTTTTATGCCACTGAAACTGATTACACCTATAAAGCCTCAGTTCAGATTAATTTATGTTTCAATAATTTCGTTGGAAACTTCATTATTAGGTTCGGATAGTAGGTTAGTTATTTCAATTCAAACGATAATTTCTAAAAGTATATTTTAATGTTATTGCAGGCTTCTACCGCCACTTCGGACCCTTATTTCTCACATTTCGATCCTCGCACAGAGCATCAGAGCTACAAAGATGCTCAGCAGAGGCTTGAAGAAACACACCGCGAAAAGGTAAGTAACATAACACTTTGTTACCAACCATCTCGTCTTGCGCATTCTTAGAGATGATAATACTAATATTATATGATTTCAGATCACCAAGGTTATGAAGGAGTGGTCTGAGCTCGAGGATAGGTACCAACAAATGATGAACACCGATCCTGCTGCCGCTCAAACTTTCCGTCAACGTATGACTGCTAAGTTCCAGGCAAATATTCAAGTAAGTTGTTTAACTTGTTTCTAATAGCAAAACTTATAATATTTTCTGGTAATTTTTTGCTTCAACGATGTTGTACTTAAATTTCTTCTGCTACAATTTCTTTTCAAGTGAATATGATAAAACGATCAGCAAGACTTCGTGATCCTGATATTTCCATGATATTTAATTTTAAGACGTCTTTGAGTTAAGTTTCGTTTGAGTGGGCCCATGGGCCCATTTACTTTTTTAAAGTATATATTTTTTTGCTCAAGATCTGTTTCCTATGTAATATATGTATATAAATTATAACAAATTGTATATCTACTATTCTTTCTTAAAATAATCGTCTCATATTATTTTACAGTCTTTGGAAGAAGAAGGAGTTGCCGAACGTCGTCGTTTGGCCGCCCTACATCAGCAACGTGTCTTGGCACATCTCGCACAACGCCGTCGCACCGCCCTCGCCTGCTACACGCGCTCACTTCGGGACACTCCACCAAATGTCAGTATTATTTTATTCTATTTGATTGTAATTTTGAACGAAAGTGCTTTTAATTTCCAACACAACGTCAGGCTATGGCGGAAGTTTGAACTATGATCTATTACTGTTTATTTAATTTGAAATATTATCACTTAAATTACAGAAACTTTTTAAAGCATCTAATTATATTTTTCCCAGGCTCACCGTGTCCAGAAATGCCTTCAGCGTCTTGTCCGCGCTCTGGCCGCTGAACGCAGCGGTGCCCTCGCTGCCTGGCGCCGGGCTGCTGCTGCAGGTCGTGAGGCTGCTGCTGCCGAGCGCGCAAGCGCTGCTGACAGACTACAGGTAAGATTCCAAGTCTAGAAACTTTCACAATACTGAAAAGAGATAAACCAGAAATTTCATCAGGTCTTCTAAGTTTAAGAATTTCAAGTAATATTTTACATTATAACTTTCATAGGATGCCGACCGTGCTCTCCAGCGTGCCCTCACATCCCTACGACGCCGCCCACATCTTTACGCAAGCATTGGCACAGCTATTGAAGATTATGTTCAGGTAAACTCCACAGAGCAAGGAAAACTTATGCGAAAAACCCCAATTTAAACTTGATCCATTCAGAAATAAAATGAGAATGTAGAAGTAATAGCTTTAGATAAAAGTTCCATTAAAAAAAATTACTACCAGCTCAGGATCGTGTTTACTGGATCTTCCTCCTATTAGCAACTCATTATTTACCATATTCAATGTTTACTTCAGAAAATAATTACTATGTTTAAAACTTACTAATATTAAATTTTTTTTTTTAATTTTACAGTCCATGCAATCCAAAGATGACATGGCTGTATCCCTTATGTCCATGACTCCTGAGGCTGAGGAACTATTGCTAGACCGCATCGAAGCTGAAGTACAACGTGAGCAGGCTGCCCGGGATCAATTAAATGTTAAGCGTGACCAGCGCACCAGGCAACGACAAGACATCCAGAACGAACGGGCAAAGGTATAATAGCCGTGGATACTTATATTCATTCCACAAATATATTTTATAATTTTGTTGGAATCATTGCCTTATTTCAAATGAATCAAGCAATCGCCACTGGCTTTTTCAGTTTTGATAAGTGGATAAGAGTATTTCGAATACTTCTGATTCCTTCACGATACCTAGATTCTCAATTATTCCAGTTATCTAAATTATCATTTAAATATTTTTTTCTCCAGGTAACCTAACTTTTAGTCCAAGAGTCTAACTATTAACTATTTTAATATATGAAACAGCAATTTCATTTCTTGCTAATTATCCTGCAGACTTCAAACGGAGTAAAAGACAGTTTGGAATCGGATGATGAAGCCAGTGAGGCCAGTGAAATTGAAGATAACGCATTGTCAAGCAGCACTCGCAGTCCTTTAGCCGCAGTATCAGCATCTGCCTCGCCATCATCGGTTCCTGTCTCTCTGCCACCTGCACTTGCTTCCATTACACCACGTGATGTCACCACTCGCTCCGCTGTATCACAGGATACTACTACCCCCGTGAGTATAATTATTAGAAGAGCATTTGATGATTATTTCAGACACACCATATTTAGTGGATATTTTTCGCGTTATAAAATGGAAACGAGCAAACTAATCACCTGATGGTAAGTGACTACCGTGCCAGCTGGATACCTTCAACTTAAGAGTGTTCGCTTTGTAGGTCCACTCCCACTAGGGGGACCACCACTTCGCATGCCGAAGTTGTGGTCCCCTCAATCTGAGTGAGTGATAAGAGTGAGTACAAAGCTACGAAAAAAATGATTAACGCAGCTTTTCTGTGAGGTCATAGTATTGTTTAAATCGAGCCGAGCCAAATCCATCGGATCATGACTCTCCCACGGAATTAATTCCAGAATATGTTAGATTTTCTCTTAAAATATAAAAGTATTTCTCGATCAACGTTTACAGTTCATTTCGTCTTTTCCAGGAAATAATCACGAGCACAGTAACTGACATGCCGGAAAGCGAGACTGCCGAAACTGCCGAGGTTAGCGAGACTTCCAGCCGCCGATCCACTAGCGAGGTAAGGACAAGAACTAAATACTTATTTCAGTGTTCAAAAAATATTTATTAATCATCATCAGCAACATTTTATAGTCCACTGATTAGACATAATAGGCCTCTCATTAAGCTTAGGCCCACTTATACCACGGTTTGTTTCAAGTTTGCCTTCTCTTTGCAGTTCTGTTGACATATGTAGTTCGCTCCCTATACTCAACAAAAATGTTCTTATGACGAGATGAGAAAGGTGGTGGTGATAGTACTTATTCTAAATCCACCACACAGATGTCCTACTATACGAAGTGTTACTATATCATAAAATCTTCCAGACGGAGGGTGAGGGTCTGCGCGCAGCTCTAGAGCACGCCGAAGAACGCGCACCTCCACCACCTGCTCACGCTCTCAAGCATGAGCTGCAGCACTCGCAGCCAGTAAGTGAAATATAATGTTATGTAATAAACCTGCCAAAAAATGTCTGGAAACTATACCGAAGATTAAATGAACAAATTCGTTTAAGTAATTGAAAGCCATATTAACATGGTGTATGTACATAGAATATTGACCGATTTCGAATTAATTTCTGTTATGAATATGTTTGGAAAAATTATATCATCACTTGATTGAGCAAATTTTTTGGCGTTCAACCAGGTGCTTCCGAAATTAAGTTGTAAAAATTATAGGCTTTGAGAGATAATAGAAGATAAAGGATTTGATGGATTTTGAAATGTATATAACATTGGAATGTTTGGGCGACAAACAAAAACACCAAATTTTTACAGGTGTTTGATTCTCACAATCGATGTGGGAATCAAATATTTTAGTTTATGTTTCTGTGAATGAAAAGCTTTGGAATGTTAAGGCTGTTCTGTTTTCTCGTCCTGAAGTAGATGCTTCTGTATTGTGCAGGGATACACAGTCCGCGGCACGGCCCCGAACGGGTCCGGCGGCGCGGGCGCGCTGTACCCGGCGCTGTGCGTGGGCGGCGCGGCGCTCGCAGCCGCCGCCTGCGTAGCACTCGCTGTGGCGCGCCGCCGCGACCGCGCACCGCCTGCGCAGGGATTCGTACAGGTATGTCACACAACGACCCATTCCAATTTAAACTTACACTTTATAATATAAGGTATATATTAGGTTAACTTATTTTTGTTCTTATCTTCTTTTACAATTCTGAATTTTGTTCTATACTTAAACTGTTTCTGTTTTTGATCATCTATCATTTTTCAAGGCAATTTTTTACTTGTTTAATATAAATACAAACTTTATTTATTGAATCGAATCTTGACCTCTGAATAATCGGTATAGTTACATTATTTTACTATACCACCATACTATCTATAATATGTTGTTTGCTAAAGCTACTGTATCTTAACACAGTATTTTTAAAATAAGTAAATGTTGGTGCATGATGTTGGTTTTTTCTTTAAGTCCACAAATAATGTGTCTTTTATTTATCTTAATTGTGACAAAACATATAAGTACAAAAAACCTGCCTAAGTACTTTGAGACTTCTCAGTCGGAAAAAAAATAATGAATTGTGTAAAACCATAAAAGATGTTTTATTTTATTTTTCATTTTATGACGATATTTTCATCGTAGGTTGAACAGACAGGTGCAGTGGCCCCGACTCCTGAGGAGCGACACGTGGCCAACATGCAGATCAACGGCTACGAAAATCCCACCTACAAGTACTTCGAGGTCAAAGAGTAAATTTTCTCATTCACCCAAAGTCCCTCCTTTTTTCCCCACTCCTCTCCTTTCCTCCCCTCCCGACCCCGCCAGGAGTGCTCATAGTGCGCCGAGTCCAGCAAGCGGAACTTGATTAAGTCAAGTCGCTTTTGGACGAGTGTTATAGGTTATTGTGATGTCCTTTCGGCCAATACTTCTTATTCCCTTTCGAGTACTCAAATAGTAAACATACAGAATCTCATCCTGAAGACTGGTAATACATAAATAACTTGTTTCAAAAGAATATACTCATACAATTGTAAATGTACTCCTAAGGGAATAGAAGACATTCTAAATTCTTGTGATGTGTGCTAGATACCCCTTAGAGAATGGGTGTTTTTTCTACCCCACACCTTATCTATTGTCCCCAGCGTAATTCTTTATGGAATGGATGTGTGTGAACTTATTTATGTGAGGTGACGGCCGCACTCCCGGCGGGGGAGGAAGAACATTCGTTTCTAAAGCTTGTGTGATTAGTAGGAAAATTCGTTTGCCGTATCGCGGTCAGTCATATGTTAAGGTTAGAAGTGATAATCTTTTTAATTTGTTTGTTATTTATTTTGCACCAAAATATTTATTATTGTTTTAAGGACTTAGGTCTAAGTTTTTGTCTAGTATCCTAGAATTCATAAGTGTCACTGTAGTCAAGTTTCTTAAATTAAGTTTTTGATGCCTCTCCTCCAGTGGTTGCTTCCAACTTTGATTCCTTTGGTGCATTATTGTTACGGATGATCTCGGTTTTAGTCTGTCTATCGTTTAGCTATAGTTTCTCTTTACTAGTTCGTTGAAAGCAATCACTGGGGCGAGTGGAACAAACGTCCATGGTACGCTGTGTATATAGCTCCGCGTACAAATTTGAACCTAAATTACTTACACTTAATGCCTGCTTTCATTTACTTTTCTAACGTAGGTAGAACATAACGTGAATTTTATGTAATAAATGCGAAAATATATTTTAATAATTAATGTGTACTTAGCGATGGGACGGGCGGCAAAGCCGGCGCGGGTGTACGGCTTCACAACTAACTCTATGATTGCTGACAAACATTCCTCTACTTTAATTTTGTAATCATAAGTTATTTAATGATCTGTCTCCCTCCAAACAAGGACGCTATTTCTTCTTACCGTTCACCCGCGGGACAATACTCAAGTTCCCGACATGAAAGACCGCCGTGTACTCAACGTGCGTGTAGGAATTTCGATAAAGATATTACGGATATTGTGAAGGAAACAATCTTAATGCAGAGTTTTTAATCTAGTCAAAGAAAGAAGCACCTTTATCGAACAGTTTTCGGCAAACGGTTGTGTCGCACCTTGGGTACGCGGTCGCGAGGCAAATAAGCTTAGTGAGTGTATGTACGGTTAATATATAAGTAGATGTACAAAAAGTAATACATTATATAGATGTTTTAGCGTCAGATACATAGATATAAAGCAAAATATAATTATATATCGCATTCGTCCGTATAAAGTAAGGGCTTGCGCTCGTGTCTAATCCCACGTACCACACTTAATGTTACGTCGTAGTTAAGATGTAATTCTGCCTCAGTATTATATACATTTAAGCTTATTTGTTACATAAGCTAATTTATATACACTATTTCTATTTGTTTACGGGCGTAGTGGCGTTACTACAAATGAAGTCATATCAGATGCGCCACGGCGCTCTGTTGCTCCTGTTTCGCTGCGACAATGTAACTTGGCCAACATAGATGGCGTTGTAATTCACAATAATAACGGATCTTGAAATATAGATGTCGCCCTTCATCACGAAAGTTTTGTAGCGAAAGAGGTGTAAGGCGCCCGCCCGTGGCTTGTCGTACGGCATTTACGTAAGTTATTCACTGTGTATATCGTAAGTTTAATCCCGCATCAAGTAACCGCTGTGTATTTTTAATAATGATATCTTGGTAACGAGCCGACCATTTATTTTTTTATCAAAACTTTTTGCTCAAAATCAGCCCTCTCGTCGGTATAGTAGTCTACTTTCAATCGATCTAAATTAATTGTCGTTGTCAACAATATTCGATGTTAGTAGTACCTTAAACCTGATTTCCGTACCTTTTCAATCACTGTTAATCGTATTTTAATAAACATTCTACATATTAATAAATGGTTTGGTATTTTTTGTGTTTACTGTGCTGCATTTTATTGTGAGTTCAAGTTCAAATTGAGATCAATAAATAGAAATTTAAATATTGGTGTTGTTATTAGCGGATAACGCTTCTCCCTATAGGATCCTATCTCATTCACGGACAGACACTTTATGTATATATGTAAATTGTAAATTAAACCCTCTAGATAAAAAGCTTTTGTTATTGGTGCTGGCATGGATTTTAATTTTGATAACACAAAAAGTTAGTGTCATTATATCTATTAAATTAAGATTCAACTTAGGCCATTCGTTCACTGCATCGCATATCGCCGCGTAGCGCTGGAGTGCGTTTTCTTACGTTACTTGAAAGTCTCTTTGTATCAAAAAAATGCATAGTGAAACACACAGAAAACGCATTTACGCGCTGTAACTCAGGTCACACACCTCTGTAGAGAAGCACGCGCCTCAGACTTTGGTGGTACACTAGGTATGTACCCACTTAAAACTCTGCTTGATGATGCAAATCAACACTCCCGTAAGAAAGCCCATGGTTTGTCGCCACCCACCCCGCAACGTAAAGTAGGACTATGTGTAAATCGCTATGTGATAATGGATTTGGGAGAAAACAGATAATCGATAGGTTTTTGAAATATAAACATGGCCACGCTTGTGAGACTGACCCGTATGTTATGAAATATAAGTCAATCAAGCCAAGTCATTGACAGAGTAATTTGTGGAACATGAGTAACCTTATTACAACAATAAAAAAAAAGTAAAAACTAAAACCCAACTACGACAAAAAAAGACGTTTAAAAAGTATGAAACAAGTTTCAAAAGCCGTAGTCACGCGTTGTTAAAGTGTTATGGACTATGGAACATTCCTAAGTTTCAAAAGCCGTAGTCCATGTCGTGTATATACCACCTGTAAAACTGTCGTAGTTAAGTAAAAATGTGTACTAGAGTCAAACGAGCAGAGGAGTCGCAGGACTCACAGGTGTTCTGGTTCTGAGGATTAATTCTGGTAACGAATTCTTTTTAAAAATAGTTATTAGATATATATACAGAGAGAAGGCGTAGTGTCACTCCGGTCAACTCAGCCCATGTGTCGAAACAGAGCTCTTCCATTGTATGTATTTGTAGTTTATATGCCAGGTCAACTTTCTTTTAATATACTTCAACAAGCCTCTGTGTGTTGGTTGGTATTATACTAATACCTGAAACGATTTGAGAAAAAATATATTTACGTCATCTTCCTAGCCTTTATTATTCCCAAGATTCGGGGTTGGCTACTAGTTCAACCGGTTCTACATGATTATCAGCTTTTACACGGAGCGACTGGCATCGGACCTCTGCAACCCTAAAGGTGAACTGAATTCGAAGGTTGAACTAGTTGCCAGTATATTTTAGGGCACTGACTTTCCAATAACGATTGCCATAGATGTTCATGATAACCGGGACCTTAACGTGCTCTCCGAGGCACTGTTGTGTGTTGGTTGATGATATGGTGGTGGACTATTACCTGAAACGCTTTGGTAAAAATTATATTTATGTAATTAAAATAAATCTTAACAAATATTACGTAGTAAACATACAAAAGAAGTTGTTGTTGTTCCTTAGTATTTAGTATATAATATAGTATTACAACACTACTCAGAGTCTGTCCAGCAGAGGACTGCAAAAATGCTGCTGCTGATGCTGATGATGATGATGATAATGATGATGATGAATATTACGTACCTATAGGTACCACCACAAAGGTCTCGTGACACACAAACAAAAAAAACGAATTACGTACAACTTACAGGAGTTACATATTACTTGAAGGTATAGATATAATATTACAGCATTTATTAGTCCGTAGCTGGACATACGTCTCTCGATATAAAGTAAGTATTAGCCTATTATACCACGCTGACTAGACAGGTTGGTTATAAAACCTAATTATGTCAAGTTTTCATCTTTTTGAAGGCCTGTTGTCCTGCTTATTTTGCTCCCTTTCTCGGCACTTATGACACCCACAGAATGAATAGAGTTACCAACGTATAATTATAAGATATTGCAGTAGCTAACTAAACCAAGTAACCATAACTCTTTTATACCTAAACTAGCTCTTAACTTATCTCTATCTCTATCTGTACCCATAAAAGAAAAAGAAAGAAAATACAGAATGTTTGCTGGATGAAAGCACCCTTTGTGCTAGTCCCTTGACATTGAGTGAGTAAAGTTAGCCTAACAAATAAATACATCTATACAAATAAATAAAATTGGAGTGTCTGTTTGTAATATTAAAATAACAGCTTTTTAAGGAATGCTTATGTATTACATATGCCGAAAATGTAGTTAAAAATTTTTTTGTCTGTCTGTCTGTTTGTTCCGGGTAATCTCTGGAACGGCTGAACGGATTTGGACGGGACTTTCACAGGTAGGTAGCTGATGATCCAGGGAGTAACTTAGGCTACTTTTTTTAGACTAACTTTGTCCCGCGGCGTTACTCGCGGTACAACAATAACCGCGGGTAACACCGCGGGGTTCAGCTAGTTATAAATAAAATTTGTATTTATAAAATGTGGTTGTTATCAGACCAGTGTCAGAGAAATGCCACAACGCACCATTAAAGAATCTTAGCACAGGATGATCGAAATGCTAGCTATGGTTTTATTAAAATTTGTTACAACTAACTTATGCCGTCATAAAGGCATTTCATTATTGTCCAGCTAAAATATGTTTCGCACTAAACTGTCAGTTTGGTTCAACTATATTTCAGAACATAAGAGGTGGACGTGCAAAGCACAGGTAATGTGATAGGCAATGACACAATATATTTAGTCAGTGGCATAGGTCTGTAATGTACCTACTACAGGTAAAGCGGCATTTTATACCTTTGATGCTCCCTTAACTCTAATAAAGTGTTACTTCGCGATACTCAGCTGTTTCTCTTGCTTCGAATAAGTAAAAACGATGCCACAGAGACATTTGAACATGTCATCAAATTACTGTTATGCTTTCTGCATTCCAATGATTCTACTTTTGTATGTTTTATAGATTTAAACCTACATATTATATTCAACACCACCCAAAAAGTATTTTATGTTTAAGTAAGTAAATATGACATTTACATTCAAGCTTTCGCACTTTTACTCTATTAGTGCCATCTGTCGTTTTTATAAAAATGTATGTGTTTCTAAATTCTCTTCGCTCTGAAAGCATGGGGATTCGACTATCGACTTATAGTGAAAAAAAAAGCTTGTAGAAACACCTACACTGAAATTAGGATGGCGCTAGTTGTTTCGTAAAAGTAGAACACGCCATCTCTGAGAAAGAAGTAGCACCGCATACTGCAGAAAATTTGTTGTACCGGAAAAGCTTTTAGTCAAAAGTTATAGATGGCAGTACTAAGCACTCTTGGAAGTAAGGTGTAATTTAATTTATTACAAAGCTGTTAGCTTTACGATCATTTATATTCATGTGTACACGTTTTTATAAACATCGATGTTTATGTACTTTGTTTCTGGATCATTTGATTATATCATAGTGTGAACACTTGATAGTAAGTGAGAATATTCAATAAGTGGTTTACAAATCCTTGAATAAGGTTTATTTTCGCTTAAAATAAAGTGTTTTAAAATGTTGCTGAATTCTTAGAAATAGTTATCGAACTCATCGCTTTGGCCATTATGACTTGTTCTCTTTATAATCTCGATGTCTCTTTAGGAACCCATCATACATTTAGTTTATGAATGAAAGTCGCTTAGTTTTAGGGACATTTCGTGAATCTTTGAAGATGATTAGTGGGTATATAACGATTGATGATAAGCGTTTACTACAACTTACAACACGATATAATAATATTATTAATGGCACTTTGCAATACAAAGCTTGATCAACACTACCTATATCTATTAGTCGACCTTATTGAGCAAAAGTAAGAGTTTAAAACTAAAGTTATAGTAACAAAATACTACCTTACAATACTGAAACCAAATCACATTATCACAAGTAGGTCATCTACTTATTTATTGGTTTAACGAATGACTCTTAACCGACTAAGCTAAAGGAAGGGCAATAGATTTGGCAATCTATGGATGTATATTTGTATGTTCCATTAGTTCCATAGCGCCTAAACTACTTAACGAATCAGGTGTCAATAAATTCGTAAAAATAGCCTAGTTGACATAACCTATGTAAATATTACCAAAGACTTTTACGTAGTTAAGTTATAATTTTTAAACTATTTCTTGTTACTTATCAAAGTGCTAAACACTCGGTCTCACTGTCCCTGTCCGCCCACTGCCTCAGATATATGTAACATTTGTCTCTTCAACATTTGCTTTATGAAAGAACTAGCAGACCCACGCAACCTCGTTTGCGCCTTATATTGCCCGTAGCGTGATAATTTACCCCCGTTTTCGAAACAACTTTCATTGGTGCTCCGCTCCTATTGGTCATAGCGTGATGATATATAGCCTATAGCCTTCCTCGATAAATGGGCTATCTAACACTGAAAGAATTTTTCAAATCGGACCAGCGGTTCCTGAGATTAGTGTGTTCAAACAAACAAACAAACAAACTCTTCAGCTTTATATATTAGTCTAGATTTGTCTCTTCAACATTTGCCTTATGAAAGAATTAACAATATAACACTAGCACTTGCCAATCTTCTGAACTCTGAAGCCGACAAGTGATCTGAGAGCTTATAAAGTCGGTTGCAGGGATGCTAGGATATTTTAAGAAGTAAAATTCGAATTCTTTTTAAGTTTTTTGTTTAATGATTTTGGGAATAAACGAGCATATACGTCACGAGACGTAAACGTCGACTGTAGGACTGATCCACACACAAGAATAATTGTGGGACGCTCCCTATCTAGATGGCGAGATGCTTTGCGTACGAGAGCTGGCAACTAGATGCAAAAAGCAGCAAAGTGTTCCTTGGGGGTACTTTATGTCAAGCAATGGACTGCAACGGGCTGATAATGCTGATGATAATACGTCACCAGATAGTAATTTATATACTACAGAAACATATGGACGTTTGCTAGTACATAGTCACAAGTACGTAGTGGGAATGGAATGTAATTTGAAACGTAGAAAGGTGTAAATAAGGCACAAATCTCTTCCTTCAAAATAAAATTTAAGAATGCGGACACCAATTCATCCATTCAACATTATAAATACTGTTTTTTGCCTGGTTTGTCGGCTTTCGCAGTTGAGAGTAGCCTATGTCTTTCCTCGAGAATCAAAGTAGCTCCATGCCAAATTTCATTGAAATCGGTGCAGCGGTTTGACCGTGACAGCGTGACACAGACAGACAGAGTTACTTTCAATTTATATTATAAGTAACTAGCTGACCCGATATTTATATGTATATATATATATATATATATATATGTCTCAGCTTCCCTAAGGCAGTGTACAGTCGTGGACAAAAAATAGACTTTTCCAGTTATCTTCAAATTTTTCTTGTACAAAAACCTTGTCCTGACTATAACGATCACATAAAAAAATAATTATTTACTTTGGTGCAGCCGATCGAAAGTTATGCACGTATATACATTCCGGCGGTTCGTTTATATATATGTATGTATATATACAACGGGGTATATACAATAGGGGTCCAACTGAATTAGTATATCGACAATTGACGATTCGATGACCTATATATACATATATGAATGCAGGACCAGACGGAGAGCTGTCATTGGAGTGTCAGTGTTTTCATAAATTTTGTCAACTTCTTCAAAAAGTGTTAATTGTTTTGACAAAAAGCTGAGGACAAAAAGACAAACTTGTATAAGAGTACAAACACAATACAAACAGGTCCTGTTTCATTGTGATGTTCTATTGAGAGAAAGAATGGCTCGAAAGAAAGGTTTTTATGCCGCAGGTAGCTCAACACACACAGCTCATCCGAATCAAGAAGTATATCTCTGAAATTAAACAGCTATTATTTATTAAATTGCGTTGGTGAGTCTCAACGGAGACCAGTCAACAAACGCAGGAGATATAATATCCCAACTTCCAAACTTCGGACTGTTATAAAGCATCAGTTATCAGTGACCTCAATTTTATTTTTGTTTTTGGAATAGGCACCGGGAATCATATCAGAGGCCTCTTGATTGGCAGTCATATACTACCATAACTAACTAAAATAAACTATTATATGACCAACTAGCTGAACCCCGCGGTGTTACCCGCGTTTATTGTTCTACCGCGAGTAACGCCGCGGGACAAAGTTAGTCTAAAAAAGTAGCCTAAGTTACTCCCTGGATCATCAGCTACCTGCCAGTGAAAGTCCCGTCAAAATCCGTCCAGCCGTTCCAGAGATTACCCGGAACAGACAGACAGACAGACAGACAGACAGACAGACAGACAAAAAATTTTTTAACTACATTTTTGGTATATGTGTCGTATATACATACATATGCATTGATTAAAAAACTGTTATTTTAATATTACAAACAGACACTCCAATTTTATTTATTTGTATAGATGTGTTATGCCATTGTCTCTCTTTAGTAAGAAGTTTTTTTATTGCACAATCAGTAAGTATGCAACCTGTAGACAGGTCCGTTAGTGCCAAAGCATGGTTCTACCACGTTTGTACAATATACAAGTAAAAAAAAGTCTAATAATCAAGATATTTTACAAAGATTTGATCTCGCAACTAATTACTTCAAAAGCGAAGACAATAGTTAAACTTACACCTTGACGGATGAAAGGGGAGTGAAACGCATGATTAAATTTAATAGCTTCCCATACATATAAATTAATGTGACATTCCGACAGTTCATCGTCAATCGTTGTCTCTATACGATATGACCGAAATGATTAAGTTCAAAGCCGATTCCTTAAATACCGATTTAATGACTATCGTCATTAACGTTATGGCGTTGGTCGTTATTATTTTGTTTTAGATGCAATATTGTTCAATTATGTTTATGAATATAATACATCAGTTTATGCTTTACTAGCTGAACCCCGCGGTGTTACCCGCGGTTATTGTTGTACCGCGAGTAACGCCGCGGGACAAAGTTAGTCCAAGAAAAGTAGCCTAAGTTACTCCCCGGATCATCAGCTACCTGCCAGTGAAAGTCCCGACAAAATCCGTCCAGCCGTTCCCGAGTTTACCCGGAACAAACAGACAGACAGACAGACAGACAGACAGACAAAACTTTTTTTACTATATTTTTGGTATATGTGTCGTGTATACATACATATGCATTTAGTAAAAAGCGGTTATTTTAACATTACAAACAGACACTCCAATTTTATATATTTGTATAAATTAAAGAATAGATACAGAAAATAAGAAACTTTCTTATGACTGTTTAGTGTGTATAGTAATATTAATGAGAACTTTAAAAAATCTAAAAACAAAACTGTAAGAATAGGGAAATTATTCGAAGAATGAAAGACGTCACCAAAAATAATGTACACTAAACTGGCGAAGAGGTCATGTTCCATTTGAGGTCTGTAGATGATAAGAGATATTTTCAACTTTTATCTATTTGCACATTGTACACTGTGGGACACAGTGTACAGATGTTCAAGAGATTTTTCACGGCCCCCTTAAGGACCCGGGGTCATAATAGGAAGAAAACTCGAGCACTAGTACCTATTCTACTACTACTCGACGCAAAAGGTGCATGTAAACTAGATGTCAAATTAATCATACTTTTTACATTACTACCAATATAATAAGAATACCACAATACAAGTCGGAAGTGCGGTACAAATCTATCTTTATATATATAATTCTTCTGTGAGTGTGTATGTCACTACTTTCAAACGACTGGACCGATTTTGATGAAATTTTTTGTGTGTGTTCAAGGGGATCTGGGAATGGTTTAGATTCACAATTTTGTCCGCTGGACAATGTTTTTTTAATAAATTTTTAATTTATTAGTAGTTATGGCAAAACGACGTTTGCCGGGACAGCTAGTATATATATAAAGGAGTACCTATTTGCCTTGGTCACGACATCACGAGTGAACGGCTGAACCGATTTTGCTAATGATTTTTTTGTTGGATAGCCCATTTAGCGAGGAAGGTTTTAAGCTATGTAACATCACTCTATGATCAATAGGAGCCGGGTATCGACTAAAAATGTAAGAAAAATGGGGAAAAAATATTTCTTATCTTAATTAGACGCAAACGAAGTTGAGCGGGTCAGCTAGTACCTAATAAAAAAATATTATCATCAACAAAAACCCATAACGTACTATTATAGGGCTCCGGTCTCCTCTCAGGTCCCCACGCTGGCCGATTGCGGGTTGGGGACTGTTACGGCTTCAGGGACTGGCAAGACAACGTTGCAGCTACGTGATTTTGCTGTTGAGTGTTTTAAGCCGCTCAAAGGCCTCCAACTAAGCTTCACGACTGTTATCATATGATAACAACCGGGACCGACTGCTTAACGTGACCTCCGAATCACGGAGACGCTCATGGTAACATGCCACTAGCGGTCACCCATCCGGGTACTGACCACGCAGTCGTTGCTGCCACTCGGTGGTTGTTTCTAATCACTGAGTGCAACTGGGCTATGAGCGCCTAATATAAAGTTAAAGTAGCTAAATATTACTTCAAGCGACACGATTGTGCCAACAATGTAATTTTCTCTTGTAGCGTTACCTACCTAATTATATTACTGTATTTAATAGTAGTGTAAAAAAGTTGTACAAGTGGATTTGTTGGTGTACATTTTGTTAGCCGACTGCTTCTGAAATTAATATTTATTATCCACTTTGTCATGTGATTTAATTCAGTCACAAACGCTTCATACTCGTATTCTCTTGTGATCTGATAGAATTATGATTTCAATTGTAGACACTAGGTGGCGTTAGTAGTAGCTGTCAACAACCGTGATTTTCGCGCCACATTTTACTACTTAACATTGATTAAAAGATTGTTTTGTATTTATTGTAAAAAACAAGTTTACGCTTTGTCTATTATGCTATTATAGTACATTTAGAAAGAAACTTCTAAAGGTACGACGACAGTTCAACTGCTGTTGCTGTCTGCAGTGCGCTACCAACTTGTACCATAAGTCAGGTTTTATAAAAAAATTGTGTTGGCGGTTCTAAAAATTTGCTAATTGAATTCATCTCACACAGAATTTGGAGTAATAAACGTATAGTCACATTTTAAAATTAAAGTTTATTTTTTTACCAATGATATCCTCTAAACATAATACCCGTTGTGCAATAGAAAAACTAAGAAGTCACTGAAAAATAAGGGAATCTTAGTAACGCGACTCAAGTTTCTGCCATTGTCAGCCTTCAACCAGTTTATTTAAGGTTTTGATATAGGTCGGAACTTTTGGTAGTCTTTATCATCTTCTAAATATACCTACGTATGTTATGATATTTGTTTATTTCTCAGCTATGAATACTAGTTATTCCCTTTCTTTCTTGGTCGATGAAAATTTTATTTTACCGATAATAGGCAGCTCTTTGTACCCATATATACACACATCAAGAAGTAAAGGTGTTTTATAATGGTACCCTACACAATAAATATACAATTAGTATCATAAATTCGAAAATAGCAAATAGAAATTTGGCACTTTGTTTCTTGAGGAAGGGCATAGGCTTAACTGTATTGGGGCTAATCCCTCCCACACGCCTGCCACTGTAACTCTTGTGCACCAGGATTAACACCAGTGAGTGACCCACGAACACATCGAGTTACGACACTCGGGAAATCTCAGGATGTAAACTGTCGTCGGGGTTCCAGGGTTTTCCTTTCTAGGGTGTACCTGGTTCCCCGGCTTCTAGTATCCGAGACGGCTTTCGAGTACGACATGCCTCCAGAGAGAAGCCATGAGAAGGTGGCATCCAAGGGGATTACCGCACAAAAAAAAAACAAAAAGAAGGATGTAAACTGTATCGGAGACCGCAACGAAATTAATCAGAAGAAAACTAGAGATCGCAATTGGCAATATGTATAATAAGATTACGTAAGTTAACGGTATACAAATCAAATAACAGTTAAATCCTTATACCGAACGGTTCCTCAACTTATAGTATTTTATATGTAAGATCTTTAACGCAGATACACCCACATAAACAGATTCCACGAATGTGTGCTAACCTACTTGCTTAATATTAATATCATGTATTTCGCCGTAAAACTAAATTGAATGCTTCCTACTCTAATATAATTCCATTAAAAAAACAAATGGCAGTAGAATTGAGATTAAATAAAATTCCTAAAGAATCAAAGTATCTCCATGCTAAATTTCTTAAAAATCGGTTCAGTGGTTTTTTAGCCGTAAAAGCATAACTGACAGAAAGTTTAGACGTTACTTACGGATTTATTATAGTAATCGAAACTATCAGCACAGCACTGGCTACGACACCTCTGGATATGCTGAGTGACCACCATTATCTTTCTATTGGAAAGATTTTCCTGAAAATATCGACAAAATCCAGGTGATTACTACTAGCTGACTACTGACTACTAGCTGAATCCCGCGGTGTTACCCGCGGTTATCGTCGTACCGCGAGTTACGCCGCGGGACAAAGTTAGTCTAAGTTACTCCCTGAATCATCAGCTACCTGCCAGTGAAAGTCCCGTCAAAACCGGTCCAGCCATTCCAGAGATTACCCGGAACAAACAGACAGACAGACAGACAGACACACAATTTTTTTACTACAGTTTTGGTATATGTACCGTGTATACATACGTATGCATTTAGTAAAAACCGGTTATTTTAATATTACAAACAGACACTACAATTTAATTTATTTGCATCGATTAGTATTAAAGATTTTGTCTAAAATAACATCGTTTGTGTTCTAATCAATGTATTTTAGACTCAACTCTGTAAACCGCTTATTATCTAAGTGGAATCACAATTAGCGCCAATCATTGATTTGTTCTTCAAAATATTTGAACAAGTATCGGGAAAGTACTATTACAGTGAAGTTCCTTTTTTTAATTCTTCGTGTTTTGAAGCCTAAATTCTTACGTCACGTCTCGCTTTCCTGCAGTCTGGGAGTAAGGAGTAATGATCTGCCGAACGTGCACTATTTGATTTGACCAATAACCTCGCGCGTTATTGAAATGTCGTTCAGGATTCAAATGAAATAGTCATACAAATTCTGAATCATCTAAGACCTTAAATTACCTACCTAATGTTAGTGGCAGGCAATAGCTAGTACTAACATATGTAACTTCAGAATTCAGAAAAAAACCTAGATGTTGAATGAATTCGTCTAGAAAAAATGTATTTCATATTTGAAGATGTTATTTTAAAGTAATCGTATGCATGATAAAAAAAGAAATTCTCATCATTTGTAACCGATATTATAAATCTTTGTTACTAACCTTATCTACCAAATGGATCAGTCTATAAGTATTTATTTAACAGATTAAAAGTAATTGGTGATCAGTAGAGTTCCTAGACCATCAAAAATGATGTATATAACTCTCTCAATTATACTTATAACAAAATATTTCACACTTAAGCCTATGTTACTGTATAAAATATTGTGCATAATATGTATGTAGGGTCTGTACAGAGGATATGGGTGCCGAACGAAATTGGTACAATTTTGCGGTAGACATGTATTTCGCCTGTTCGCCGTAATAATATAAATTCTGAGGTAATTTGGAGAAAGGTGTGCATAAAATAATTATGTTGTTTTAATATATTAGTTATTGTTTTTGTTCGTATTGATATCTATAATGTTCAATAGGATAATTTAGTTTTATTAGCACAAAACTCTTTTTTGGATACTTCTTCGTGTGTTATACTAATTCTGAGAGCGATTGTAAATTTGAGTTTGATTCTTATATTCCACAACTTAAATTTTCTTAAAGAAAAAAGTAAAAACTAAAACCCAACTACGACAAAAAACGACGCTGAAAAGCATGAAACAAGTTTCAAAAGCAAATTTTAAATGGGTACCATAGAATTATCACAATTACCGAATAAATATGGACAAAGTCACGAGAAAGTGCTAATATTTTTTTTGATACGTACATTTTTTTTTTAACGTGTGGAAACCCCCTCGGGCCGTCACCCCGCCGGGGTTTGCGGCGGGGCGGTGTGTCGGAATCGAACCGACTAAAACCACACGGTGTGCCACTCTGCGCCTGAGACGGGAGGGATCCGGGAACTGCTGTTATTAACACATCCGGACCCCTCCCCGCACTGAAGCGGGCACCGTCTGCTGGTGTTGACTCTCAATTTAGGCGACGTACGGCACACGCGTAACGTCGCCCCCTCGCGGGCGGCCACTAAAGCGGATGGTGGGGTAAACCCATCCCGACCATCCGCGGCCACACTCAGGGCGGCATGAGGCGCTGATAGGCGCGCCTCCGCCGCCCGGTTCGCCGGCGGCGGATCGGGTCCGAGTGGAGGTCGTCCTCCCGGGCCTTCTCCGCCACCTCCTTCTGCGAAATTACGTCTTCGCAGAAGGCTGCCACCGCGGTAAAACTGCTGTCCCTACCGGCCATGGAGCGGATGATGGCCGGTAGCGAGAGATCCCCTCCGATGACTGCAATGAGGGCCCGGCGCTGCGACGCCCAAGCGGGGCAAATCGCCAGCGTATGCTGGGCCGAGTCCTCACTGCAGTCGCAGTGGTGGCAGGCGGGACTCAATTCCCTCCGGGCGACCGAGTGCAGGTACTTTCCGAAGCATCCGTGCCCGGAAAGAACCTGCGTCAGTCGGAAGGAAAGGGTCCCGTGCTGCCGCCCTGCCCACTCGAGGATGACCGGCTGGAGAGCCTCCACGGCGGCAAAGCCAGCGCGTGGAGTCTCCAGCCGGAACGACCAGCGAGCCATCGTGGCTCGACGGGCGGCTTCACGCCACTCGCGTACCTCTTCGGGCGGAGGGCGAATGCCTCTCTCCGCCCGGAATTCAGCCACCCGTCGATAAACTTCGGCGAGCACCTCCGCCTCCAAATCCCACGGAGGTGTTCCGGCCAAGGCGCACGCCGCCTCGGTGGACACCGTGCGGTATCCGCGTATGGCTCTGACCGCCAATACCCTCTGAGGCCGCCAGAGGCGGGCCTTATTGAGGGCGGTCAGAGCCGCCACCCACACCGGTGCCCCATACAGCGCCATCGACCGGACCACCCCCGTGTAGAGGTGTCGCGTTGCGTTCGTATGATACCAAACACAACATCTTTATATAAAATTTATTTTTTAATACAGTACTTTATGTCGGCTAGAGGGCGCCACATTAGATTCAGTGACACATCATATAGCCTATGACGCTTCTAACGACACCTCATTTGTCCAGTTCTAATGAATACTTAAGGAGCTATGGGGGAACAAATGAACATACATACATAGCATGTCAAAATCATAAAGTACTGTTAATCTGTACTAATATTATAATAAAAGTACTTAAATATCCTGTTTGTTTCTTTTGTTGAATGCGCTGGCGCTGGTCGAATTTGAATAATACTTTAGTGTTAGGAAGCCCAGATACCCATAGCCATAGAATAATTCCATAGACTACATATTATCATACTATAACCAAAATTATTCTTAATCCATCACAATATGGATCAATATGAATGAAACCTATTGCGTGTTTACCCAGGGAGACAATTAGACGACACGTTGATTGTAATATTTAATTATGACTCTTCGATTTAACTTAAACTAAAGTTTATATACAATAATATGGACAGGTTTAGGTGGGGGTAACTAGGAACTACTGTTTACTTAAATTGCTAAATTGACAATATATTATTTATGCTTTCTTATATAATATTGTTGTTTGACGGCACGTAGGTTAAACGAGTAAAACAATTAATGTAGCACGTTGCCGCGTACAGATCTAAACTATTATAATACTACGGCTTCGCCATAAAACCTAAAAGATGGTTAAAATTATGGACTGTGTTTAATACTAAAGGGAGTAATACTTTGTTCACAATGTACTATTATTTCAGCAGCTTCAAGAACTAACGTATAACCTTTAAGGTACACAGTCAATAATTTTCACTATCTTATAGGTTTTATTACCTTTATAGATATATAGGGACATAGGCATGTTTTAGTAGGACTGAACGATCGCTGCGTTTGTGTTTTGATTGCTTCCGTTTTGGCAACTGATCTCAAACAAACCCCGTGGCTGGGGACATCCAGTGATCAAAGGCGATTCTGCGATTCTGATGAATAAACAATCTCAGAAAGAGATTAATTTAAAATAATCTCACAGTTATCAGCGGTTGAAATTCGCGTGAATTGTACTCACAAGGTTAGTTGGTATTAGTAGGTAGTAACATATCGCTTAATAAATAAAATAATACACGCCAATACAAGGCTATATTACAAAGGGGTGGAAGATGGAAATTTCGAAAATATTTAAGGAGAAAGATATAATTGAAAGAAAAACCAAAAGGGGACCTTCGCTCATTTTTTAAACCTGTTGTTTATCTCCAGTCTTTACCGAGATTTTATGGAAAATTGTATCGATTGTAAAATGGAATTGATATTCAAAAAAATTAAATGCATACCGTTTGCAACATGTAATAATTTTCCACAAATTCCACACTTTTTAAAAATATCACTACAATTAGAATAACCAACATTCGATTCAAATACTTAAGATATTTAGACGATCACAAAAAGATGACATAACACTGTTTTAAAGATATTTGATTTCCTATCAGAATATCGTGGGACGCAATGTTTCATTAAATAGAGTACACAACGAAAGAGTAAAGAGTACATTAGAGGGATACATTTCTTTGTGTTTCATAGTACACAATAGAAGCATACGGTAAGCCTCTCTACAGGCGACGTTTATAGACTACGTACATATCTATACTAATATATAAATCTGAAGAGTTTGTTTGTTTGCACGCGCTAATCTCAGGAACTACTGTTCCGATTTGAAAAATTCTTTCAGTTTTAGATCATCACGCTTAGACCAATAGGAGCGGAGCACCAATGAAGAATGTTGCGAAAACGGTGTAAAATTATTACGCTACGGGCAATAGAAGACGTAAACGAAGTTGCGTGGGTCACCTAGTATATAAATAAAATACAATCCTAACGTAAGGAACAACGAAAATAACTATATTTGCTTTTTAAAATGATTTACAACAATTGAAACCTGTGCCTGTTGACATATAAGTACATATGAGTCGCTAAAAGTATTGCCATCCAGTTAGATATAACATATTTACCATATTGGTCAGACAGGTTGTTATCAAATCAAATCAAATTATTTATTTGCATAAAACAGGTAGGTACAAAGCTGTCATGATTTTAAGGTCGTTTTCCTTCTCTGTGCATTGATGTTGTCCTTCATAGTTTACTTCCTTAACCGGTTCCTACAACCCCGCGAGATGAATAGGGGTGGTGAAAAAAAAACATGGTAAATATTCACCTGTGGGCTTCAGCTGAAAATCAGCGCTATGGTCTCCCTTGGAGACCGCAGCGACAGCCGAGCTGGGGCCTTTTAGACGCACTGACCTTTTTTTTTTATATGTTATAGTTTAAGTTTTGATCTGTTTTTATGTTGCTTTTATTATTATTATTATTATTTGTTGAAGCTTGTAAAATGTGTGTGTCCAATAAATGTTTCATTCATTCATTCATTCATTCGTTTTCAACAACTTACAGTTGGCTAGTTTTTGCCTACGTATCTTTTGTTTAAGAGTTGCCTGCGGTAAAGTGTAGCCTATGTCTTTTCTCAAGAATCAATGTATCTACATGCCAAATTTCATTGAAGTCGGTGGAGCAGTTTAGACGTAACAGGCTAAGTTACTTTCGAATTCATAATATCAGTATAAATTAATACAGAGTTATAAACACTGTGATAGGTATACACTATAACATGCTATAAAGTATTGTTGCCTAAGCTTATCTGTAATCAAGTATCTGTAGGTTGTATAGCACAGAAATTCCTTGGACGTTCCCTTTAGGGATTACGGGATTGACCGTTATATATCAGACTGGGATTCCCCTTGGCAATACGTTCCCGTGGATTTAATATACCTTAGGACTAGAGAAAATTATAAGGCGTAATGTGGTTACGTATCTTGTTGCGTACTTGGTCTGTGATAATTACTTTTGATGTTCAAAGTAATCAATATTACAAAACCTATAGTTATTAGTTTTGCTATAGTTTCTATTTACAGACGATAGTGATATTGTACCTGTGAATAATGACCTGACTGAGGTTATATGCCTAACATTTTAGCCGTTGATGCTTTTTTTAAGAGGGTAAAATAATGGATGAACACTTATAATATAGAAGTTCGTTATTTACAAAGTAACAAAAACGAAATCTTTTTTTTAATTACGCTTTTATTAGCTTAATTTATATGTTTCTTGATTATCGATTTCTGTAAGCGTTTCTTTTGTTTTTTTTAGAGTAAATTTATATTTTATAATAATAATAATAAATATTTCGGACATCTAACACACAACGCCATCAAGTCCCAAACTAAGCAGAGCTTGTATTATGGGTACTAAATAACTGATATGAATACTTATATACTTTTTTTTGTAAATACATACATGTTATGTTTATGTTTATGTTTTTATTAATCGCATTTTCGGTTATTTTTTATGGAATAGGGGGCAAACGAGCACACGTATCTCCTGATGGTAAGCGATTACCGCCGCCCATGGACACCCGCAACGCCAGAGGTGTCAGAAGTGCATTGCCGGCCTTTGAGGGATAGGGAGGGGATGGGGGAAGGGGTTGGGTTATGGGTCTCCGGTATACTCATTCATTTGCAATTTCTTGATATTAGTGTATATTTACAATTTCACTTATCCAAAAGGATTTAAATGTAATCTATTACGAAGATTACAAGATTTTCAAATTTAATGTATTATCGGTAACCTTCGACCGATGTTCTTATATTCAATAAGTAATTCAGACGATTCGGGATCGATAGTGCGTATTTGAAATCGGTTCATCCACTGGAGACTCGAACTGCGTGTCAGGATGGATTCTGTTCGCTCTTTCTTTTACTGACTATGATGACTGCCTCGTTGGTCTTGCGGTTGGCGTGAGCGACTGCTGATCATGAGGTCTCGGGTTCGATTCCCGGGTCGGACCAAATGTTTGTATGATCTACAAATATTTGTTTCGGAGTTTGGGTGTGTTCTATCTATAATATGTATGTATTTACAAAAAAAAGTATATATGTATTTGTATCAGTTGTCTAGTACCCATAACACAAGCTCTACTTAGCTTGGGACTAGATGGCGTTGTGTGTTTAGATGTCCGAAAAAATATTTATTTATTATTTATTTATTATTTATTTACTAAAATCTGTTCGTTAGGTACCGATCATACCAGGTTGGTAAGGATCACACCAGACCTTAGGTTGGACCGAATTCAAATCGCTTATTATACACAATAATGTACATGCATAAAGGTGTTATAAACTTGTTCAGGGACACAATTATGGACCCTGTTCGGCACGGCAAAGTCTAGAAGGGAAGGTGAACCATCTACTATCAGTAAAGCACATAATACATTTTTTTATTTTAGTCTATATATATAGAGTATACTATATAGGAAAACTATATAATTTAGTTCAGTTTTTTTTTAATTTAATATTTTTAATTAATATGTAGTTATACAGGTTTGTATGATCCGCAAATATTTGTTTCGGAATTTGGTCGGTTTCTACGTAGATATAATATGTATTTATTTACAAAATATGTATATCTATGTGTATTTATATCACTTGTCTAGTACTCTTGTTACAAGCTCTGCTTAGTACTTGGAACTAGATGGCGTAGTGTGTTAGATGTACGTATTATTTCTTTATTTATTTCTAACTCTAAATCGATAAGAAACAAATTTTAGTTTATTTTTTTATTTTTAACCGACTTCAAAAAAGGAAGAGATTCTCAATTCGATCGCATACTCTATATAGATTTTCTTTATGTTTGTTTTTAATCTGTTCTTAAACAACAAAGTGGATAACTTCGTCGATTATGAACCGATTTTGATAATTCTGTTTTTACTAGAAAGGGGATATCACAATGGCGGTATCACATGATGATACGGACACTAAGATCTGATAACGGCATCCAAGAGAAATCGATCGATTTGGTCGTTCTTGAAGTCGGTTTTATATCTTGTTAAATATAAAAAAAAAAAAAAAATAATAACATGCGTTAACTATCTGTAAATCAGAAAGTTGCTACTCTCACTTGATATTTCATTTGTAAATATCGCATCTGAGAAATTCTAAATTCTCGTGTGTCTTTAGCTAATACTTTGTCTAAGATTACTTTGTCTCAGATTAGCCAATGACACACGAGGATATAAGCGTTAACGATTATTGCAGAAAGAAAAACGCTTGCAACTTAGTTAGGGCCGCAGTTATGAATCTACGCAAGTGTGAAGTTCTCTGGTGGCACGTTTATTACTAGACTAGCTGAACCCCGTGGTGTTACTCGCGTTTATGTTATTTTGGTATATGTACCTTGTATACATACATATGCATTTATTAAAAAGTGGTTATTTTAATATTACAAACAGACACTCTAATTTTATTTATTTTTATACATGTATACTTACCACACTGATGTTATCATACGTAGTTTTTCCCTTAGCTGGCTATTAGGAGAACCATGAGATGAACAGTCGTGGTAACTCTTCATATTCTTAGACCTTCACCACACTGAGGTTTGTTTTTGCTGTCTTTTGGTATGTTATTCATGTCGAAATGCTTGACTGTTCGGTTGGTTTAGTGACTTAAGCGATCGCCACACCACTTTCTACTGCGCCAAGTGTTGTGGGTTCAGGTCACACATGGAATGAGACAGAACCTTGTGTGATATTGTTTGATTGTGGTATTCTCAGTCTGGGCGTTCCTGGTGTCCGTTTCATGTATGTTTGTAAAGTCCTCCGCGACAGGATGTACGTTCCTAATGCGGGAGGTGTCTTCTTAAAAATGAAAATAGAACAAGTAAAATTTTAACAAAATGAAAACTAACCTCAAGAAGGACCAAATCAATCGACGCCATCATCAGATCTTAGTGACCTTATCATCACCGTTGGGATATCTCCTTTCTATTAAAAAAGGAACCATCAAACTCGGTTCAAAAACGACAAAGTTATCCGCGAACACACAAAAACATATATACGGTCGAATTGAGAACCTCCGCCTTTTTGAAGTCGGTTAAAAATAATATTTATTTTGTGTAAATCGTATTACAGATATTTTACAAGTCGGACTTTATAGATAGAAGGTATTTGCGGTATTTATCAGGGTTCACTGTGGATAAAATGCTGTAAGTTCGTAAACATAGATTTATAGAACTTTAAAGAGATGTTAATAAAATACCGTACTACTTGCGTAAAAGACAGACTACTTGTAGCTCTATAAGCAATTTAAGACTATTAAGAGCTTTTTTGACTACCTTTGAACCTTTTTACATAGCGACAGACTCATTAGCTATAAAATATAATATTGATATAGGTAAGTATACCTTTTAGACTGTACTATGAATATATAAGTATTGAAGTCGTTAATGCAAGGAGAGACAAAGGTCACAAACGGTACGTTCAATGTCAAGGTCATAAGCATTCCAACATAGTATAATTAATTAGAGTCGACTCAATTTAATATTTTACAAAACTATACAAACACGAAAAATTCGGTTGTCGTCCCATCGATTTTGCGAGAATGAGAGTGAACAGAGGGTCCACTTGTGTTTGCGCACACACCTGTACACTATGTAATATTTCCTGTATAGTTGGCTGGTCAACGTTGAGATTGGCTAGGAAAAACATCATCCCAAACAAGTATTCCTGCAAATTGAGATAGTAATTGATAGTAATATATTTACTACTCTTTCAAACTGCGGGTAACGCCACTGGGTACAGCTAGTGTTAGTTCTAAAAACATTTCTATATAATCTCAGGTTTCTATTCCAGTAGGTTGACAGAGGCGTTTTAAATGCTCGGTTTAGCCAAGTCTAGATAGCTAGTCTACCATTAAACACTAGTATTTGAAGGCAAAATTGACATTATTTAAAATAGAGGTAGGCAAAAAGTGAATTGTAGGAAGCTACAGAACAGCTAGAATTGACATTGTCTGCATTCGCAATGAGTATGATAACCACCACCCTTGGATTCTGTTTATGCTTTCCATCAGGCAGAGTAGAGTCATTTTGGCAGGGCCATACATAAAAAAAATCCAAGCTAGATCAGTCAATGATGGGTGACCAGTCTTAACATATTGAGACCCCTCGTTGACTCGGCAACACGTGAAGCCGTTCGGAGATTAAAGAACGTCATAGGCAATTGCTATGGGTAGTTCAAGCCCTAAAAGGACCGACAACAGTCTTTCTACAGAATTTGAAGAACTTTGTACCATTTCATGCAAATAAATATATTTTATTGTATTAGACATCGTTTAATTCTTATGCCCCATCCAGGCTCTCGTCAGGCGCCTCGGTGCGAGTCTCGTCGAGAGGAGGGGGCCACTACCACACTCACGTGGAAGTATCGTTGATTGTTGATTGTCTCGAGTCCCCCTCGCGTCCTACGACCCGCGCCAAAAAAACTCTCTCTGACGCTCCGGTTTTTTTGGCGTCGTACCCGCGCCGAAAAAACCGGAGCGACAGAGAAACTAGGCGAGATAAGACCTGGGGGACGAGCACACCGTTTTTACTCTCGAACTCGCGTTGCCTCGTGTATGATGTGGATGGGGCATTAGGTTGAGGAGGTCTGATGGCAGTCCCTGTAAGTAAAAAAATAAGGTTAAGTCCTATCGTAATGAACTTAAAGCCGACCCTAACCTAATTTGTGAAAAGCTCAGAGGAACAAGCACACCAAAATTATACTTAAAAGTATTGAACTGGGCATTTGTCACACATAAAGGTCTATCTCTCTCATCATCTAATCATCTAGTAATAAATAATCCATTCCGTAACCTATATTTTCCCATTATCCAAATCGACCAAATCTTATCCAACGAGCAAAGTAAAGGCAGAGACTATTTGCCAAAAGGGCAGTAAACCAACATGATAAGCTGGAAAGGGATAGCAATAGTTCACCCCAAAGCGACGGACGTCGGGAAACACATTGAACGTAATACGGCTATTAACCACATGTGGGTGTTTGGTTTAACGCCTCTGCCCATCCGTTTTGTGTATTATAAGCGTGACTGTGTTATTATTTATTGAATTGCGCTCTCTTATTCTTTGATAACCAATATTTTCAACTACAAAGAAGTTAATGAACTACAAAGAAGTTAATGACGATTATTAAGCTGTTGTTAAAACGATTAAAAGAACTGTAGCTAAACTTAATAAAGAGTCATGTCAAGAAAATCAGGAAAATCAGAAAAATCGGGAGCCAGATGATAATCTCACAATTTACGGCCGTTTGGTTCCCAACTGGACAGAATCTATTCTGTGGCAACCAAACTACTGATAAATATACTTAAAATTTCTAAATACATTTAAATCTATACAAGTAAATAAAATTTAAGTGACTGTTTGTAATTCCATAATAACAGCTTTCATTAAATGCATATTAAAGTATGCATATTTCGTACTAACATCAAAAAAAGTTTTTTTTTTGCTTGTTCTAGCTAATCACTGGAATGGCCGGACCGATTTTAATGGTACTTTCACTGGCAGATAGCTAACGTTATAAGAAGCCTTAAGCTATTTGTATTTAAGAAAAAATAAGAATACGCGACAACAAAACTAAAACCAATGAGACAGTAAACAATATCTGATTCCAAAATAACAAAACCGCGGGCTATACATATAGTCACACCCAGGTATAGAAGATATCATGGGGTTATATACCCAAGTTAACATAGACGCAAGCTTAAAACACTCACATATACCCCTCGTTTAAATAAGAATTTCAATGACATAAAAAATAATTCCGATCGTTTATAGCCAAAGATATTGTTGAGATTTAAACAATAACAAAATTTACATAAGCTGTACGGATTTATAGAGAAAATGTGACGGAAATCTTTTGATTTTGGGAAAAATCCGTATCATTGTCGTCGAGATACCATCGGGAAAGGTGAATATTTCCGGAACGTGAGCCGACAAAGGTAGGGCGTGGCTTACGAATTGAACTCGCGAAACATTCAGAGTGTAAGAGATATACCTTTCTTATATTTATTAGAAAAAAAACTAGATACTTTTATATAAAACACGTAAACAATATGTGCCAGAAATAAGTTTACATCTGTAGTCTACTCATTTGGAACCCATTCTCTGTAGAACCAGTCAGACATGTAATTTTTAACTGTTCCATATCGTATGACAGATAGACAGAAAACTCTTTATTTGTACACAATAATATTACAGAGTTACAAGAGCGTATATAAAATGTGTGAGATGTAGTGTACAAAGGGTAGCTTTATTGCCAAAAGCAATCCCTTCCATGCAACTTTAGAATGAATCAAAATGTATTCAAGAGACAGTGATAGTTGATATTGCAATAAGTATGTAGTTATTGCCTCTGCATATAAGAACAGCTGATTTGCTAGTCAGCGTAAATTGGTTCAGTGTCTGCAAGTAAATATTGCTACTCGAAGCAGTTTCTTCCAATGTCAATCTGACCACAACTTTCAGTCCTGTTTCATATCACGTTTTTTACCCTAATTTATCTTTTTAATTAGTCGCATTTGAAAAGCGGTTACAGGTATTAAAGAAGTAGTAGTAATTGTAGATAAGGAGATGTAAATTAGAGCACAAATCTGCTGTTTCCTCTTCCTTCTAATGAACAAAATCAATATAGACACAACATCTAGATATGGATAGTAATAAATAATAAATAAATAAATAAATATTTTGGACATCTAAACACACACCGCCATCTAGTCTCAAGATAAGCAGAGCTTGTGTTATGGGGTACTAGACAACTGATACAAATACATATATACTTTTTTTTTTGTAAATACATACATATTATAGATAGAACACACCCAAACTCCGAAACAAATATTTGTAGATCATACAAACATTTGGTCCGACCCGGGAATCGAACCCGAGACCTCATGATCAGCAGTCGCTCACGCCAACCGCTAGACCAACGAGGCAGTCGTAAAAATATGTATACAATATATTATGTATAGTATTTAGGCTTCATTACATATTAGTATTCGAAGCTCGTCAATGACCTTACTCACGTTAATTAGCCATCCCAAACATACCATATGCACATTTGCTAAATCAATTTATTTCGCAATCCATTAAATCACGTATCGCTTCAATACTTATTCATTACCAGTGTTGAAAGACCCATCACACCCCCCGGTAACGCATTGTTATAAGACCTTAGGAGGAGTTTTTCAATAAAATATCGCAGGTCTATGTAAATTGGTTGGTAATAAAAGTTACCCCATGTTAAGTTGAATGCATGGTGCAAGGGGTAGCTACCGTTACGGAGATCAGGAGATTACGGGGGTCTGTTATGTGAGGCAACACTGCTTAAAACACTTGTGCGATAAATTTACAGATATATTTCGCAAAGTGGCAAAACAAAGTTAAAGGCAAGTTTATGCATTTTCTTAGTTTATAAAGTATATATATATATATATATATAGTAATATAAGTAATATATCATGATACTCACACTCAGACAAGAAAATTTGTGTGGGACATTCCTCTCGCAGGCTCTCCTTTTTCAAAAATAAAAGTAACCTGAGATTCTTATATCATCACTGAAAGTCCCGTGAAAATCGGTCCAGTCGTTCCAGAGTTTATCCGAAACAAACAGACAGACAAAATTGTTTTTTTGATGTAATTACCGAATTTAATTTCATGGGCTTTAAGTGAAAAACTGTAAGTTTGAAATTAAAAACAGATAGTTTAATGTTAATGATTTGTAATAATTTTATTTATTTCTATGGGTTATTGATACCAGAGAAAAAACTAAGGAAGGTAACAACACCGGAGGGACCGTTTCTCGTTATGGAGTCAAAGGCCGACAATGCATCTGTAATTTTTGACTCGAAGATGTCTATGGGCAGCAGAAATCTGCAGAAGTGCCTGAATATACCAGATATGTAGTTAAAATCCTTAGGATATGATGTCAATAATAGAGTAATTAAACATACTAAGTTTCAATTGCTTAGCTCTGATACTTTAGATTTTGATATCAAAATTTTTTATTTCGTCACATTGATGATCATGAAACTGTTAGGGTACTTTCAGAAGTACTAGAAATTTGGTATTTAAACTAAGTGTAAGTAACACAAACTACAAAAAAAATCATAAACCTTTGCCCCAACATGTTTTCGTTATGCAAATTGCCCCCAACCCCCAAAATTGGGGGGTTTTATCAACGAAACAGCCAAGCCATACATTTTTACATGAAAATGTTTTTGGTAGAATCTATTTGTCTATTACGCTTTCACGTCTAAACCACTGCACCAATTTATATAAATAAATAAAATTGGAGTGTCTGTTTGTAATATTAAAATAACAGTTTTTTTAATCAATGCATATGTATGTATACACGATACATATACTAAAAATGTAGTAAAAAATTTTTTTGTCTGTCTGTCTGTTTATTCCGGGTAATCTCTGGAACGGCTGGACGGATTTTGACGGGACTTTCACTGGCAGGTAGCTGATGACCCTAGGAATAACTTAGGCTACTTTTTTTGACTAACTTTGACCCGCGGCGTTACTCGCGGTACAACAATAACCACGGGTAACACCGCGGGGTTCAGCTAGTTTTTATATAAAAATGTTTTTAGTAGAATCTATTTGTCTATTACGGTTATATTTGTCATGGAGATACTTTGATTCTTGAAATATACGTTATCAATATGTAGTTCGATATTACAACTGATGTACACACAAAATTAATGTGCACACTTGTATTCCAATGGACGTTTCTCGGTAATGGGTCAATGACCGATCAGTTTCAGCAACAAAGGTGAAATGTATTATTTCGGAATAAATTTTATTCGACTCTGACAGATAAATATGGTTGTACTGACAATCATTTGGTATATTTATTTACATTAATATGTAACAGGTGTAATGATTGTGCAACAAGCTATATGGACTAAACAGGGATACGTGCAAAATCAACTTGCATAATTATGACATTATTAATTATTAGCTTTTGCCGTCGGCTACCCCCACGTATAAGTCGGTAATAGCGGTGATCCTTTAAACTGTTATAAATTTCTTATTTGACAATCGAAATAAAAAAATCACTATATGTTAAGTGAAGTTTATCACAATACATACGTGAATACTGCATTAAAATTAGGTAAGGCGTAACTTCAAAGCAAACGTTTTAATTACATTGGTACTGTAAGTTTGAATTGCTTATTTGCAACTAGCTGAACCCCGCGGGGTTTAGCTAGTCAGCGTCAAAATCGGTCCAGCCGTTCCAGAGATTACCCGGAACAAACAGACAGACAGACAAAAAAAACATTAACTACATTTTTGGTATATGTGCCGTGTATACATTCATATGCATTTATTAAAAAGCGATTATTTTAATATTACAAACAGACACTTCAATTTTATTCATTTGTGTAGATATAAGTGAACAAATAAAATATGTATAGAGTTCAGATTAATCTTCTTGTATAGGTATCTTCTCAATGGGCCTCTTAAAAGTTCTCAAACGCGCTAAGCTGTATCAAGCTCGGTGGGCAAATGTTGTATCATACACTGCTTTTCATTTCTTTACGCTTTGTGCAAGAATGAGGGTTATGTTCATAAGTTTTCTTTAAAGACCTATGTGTACCTTGGAACAGAAAATAAAGTTAAAATAACGCGTAAATCACTTCGGGTGGAACTACAATTTACATTTATATTACATTTTGATTTCAATTCTCTTTGTCTTTTGGAAGTTGGTTAAAAATATTTCTGCGTCTTTATTTATTTATTAGCTATTGCCCGTGGCTCCGCCCGCGTGTATGTCGGTTATCGCGGCCTATGTGTTACTCTGATGTAATGATTATAAGCTATATTAATGTAAAGTTTCATCCAAATCCGTTCAGTAGTTTTTACGTGAAAGAGTAACAAACATTCATCCATTCATACTTACAAACTTTCGCGTTTATAATATTATTAGGATATTACTGTAAAGTTTCAACTAAATACGTACAGTAGTTTTTGCGTGAAAGTAACAAACACACACAGGACCGACTGCTTAACGTGACCTCCGAATCATGGAGACGCTCATGTTAACATGCCACCAACTCTCACCCATCCCGGTACTGACCGCGCCATCGTTGCTTATCCTCGGTGATTGTTACTAATCACCGAGTGCAACTGGGCTATGAGCTATTAAAACAGGGCTATGAAAATAATGACTAAAATATTATTTAGTCATTATTTTCGTATGTGTATTTTTGTATGTGTAAAAATGCAGTTTACACATACAAAAATGCATCGATAAATTTTATTAATTTTTATGCATTGATTAATGTTTTCATGTCTACAAACCATTGACGTTTTACCAATACCATTTAGTTTGCGTCACAACAGCGACTGATGGTCATACAGATCGTACGGGGGGCTACTGCACGATATCGTTCGAGGAAGCGACGGTCCTGGCGCGATCCCCCCTTCGACATTCTGGCCGACATGGACACGTTAATTCGTTCTGTCAGTCGGCATGACGAAGAGACAGCGCCGGACCATGAGCCCAGAATGCTACGGCGGAACGCGAATACGCAAGCTCTGCGCGCTTAGCGGGAACGGATCGAAATCCAGGGCAGTGCCAGCCAAAGCGCTGTCGTAGCCGTTCTGCCGAGCTCCAATGCTTCGGTGGGAGGACCGACTGTGTCACCTACCGAATGACTCAGACACTCACCGGGCACGGTTGCTTCGGTGAGTATCTTAATCAAATAGCACAATGCTACAACTGCGGGTCCGCCCGGGACTCCGCCCAGCACACACTGTAGGACTGTCCTGCATGGGAGTCCGAGCATCGAGTCCTGGTCGGACAGGACGGACGAAACCTGTCACCGCCAGCATTGATCGCGGCATTGCTGGCGAGTGAATAAGGATGGAAATGCTCCAGAAGGAGTCCGCAGAACGTGATCGGGGCTCGGGCCGATTCCGCTAAAAGGAAGCAACGAAGAGGCGACGCGGTAGAGGTCGTTAGCTCCCCAATCGTTGCCTAAGGGTTGCTGCGGTCACATCTTGGGGAAAAGTGACCGCTGCAAACGACCCGGAACAGGTGATACCACGGTGCGACCGTGGGTGTCGTCTAAGGCGGGTCGATGTTCCGCCTCTAACTGCATAGATCGCTGTGAGGCATGGCGACAGCGTCTTGCATATCCCGGGCGTGACTCTGGTCACCGCGGGATGCCTCGGCCATGGGGTATGGCAGGGAGGACTCTGTAGACTGGTTCTCAGGGACTACCACACACGCCGTTCCTCTCCCCACGTAGGGTATGGTGCGAAAAGCATTCCCCGCGTATAAAAAAGGTTTATGTCACAAAATACGACCATTTCACTTGATTTCACGAAAAGCGGTTAATTCTATAAGTACTTACCCCAACACCTCATATTTACCAATAGAAGAACAACATAGCTAAAGGTCAATATGTTATTTGAACAACTGCAGAAATATAGCATCTATGACCTTGACCTAATAGGAAAGGAAACCAAACTGTATTGTACCGATACGGTTCATTATTGCCTATACGTATAGACTTAGGTTGTATGTTTCGTACAAAATGGAGGTCATGATTGGCGAGTGTTTCGTCATAAATGTCAAAGTATTACCGCAAAAATGCAAGTGTTATTGAAGCTCAACAGGCTTAGCCTTGAGTGTGGGCGGGGTACTAACGCGCATGTCGGAGAAGTGAAGAACTAAATAATTGAGATTCTCTAAACGCACAGCAAGAACAAATAATATGGAAGAACGTGAAGATTACTGAAGATACGAACAGAGAAAATAGGAACACTAAAAGTTCAAAATTGTCGCAGCATCTATTACTGACTCGAGAAGAGAAGGAGTTGTTACAATTTGAATTAGTGTCTGTATTTCGATCTCAACTTTCTGGATTCAAGAGAGTTATGATCATCATATTTTACATTTAAAGATGTATAACTTGTAGGTATGTTATTAAAACGGATGTTTTAATGACTAAAAATATTTATCAGCTAAATTCCTCCCGACATGTTTCAGTATGCCTCTAGCGGCCACAGTTTATATGCCCGTCAGATTGTATTTAGTATTTACGTACATATTTGCTTTAATCCGGATCAATTCTGTTTAGATAATTCTACTTGATCCAGACGTATTGTGTGTGTTACATGTACCGTAAGGATTTGTTAGTTCTCTTTCAATTTTAGTTAAATACTATTTTTTTACTTGCATTTAATTTTACTAGTATTGTTCTACATGTGGGTTTGTGGTTGCAATTTGTAGTTTTTATAACACGAACTTTATTTGGAATTAGTTTTAAAGGGTTAGTTTCAAATTAAATATGATAGTTTTATATTTATATCACTTATTTTCGTTTACTTATGGCGGTGTTTATACTATTAATAAAATATACCAGGGTTATATTGTGTGTTTACTTGCTTGTAGACTACTTGCATTAGCAAGTCACGTCATCATCAATCTTCGGAACTATTCGTATTAACTTCACAAATCCGATTACAGAATTTCCGACAAAAAACACAGTTCATCGTCTCTAATATTACAAATTTATTCCAACTTTAAAACGTACGTTATAAGCTGATATCACTTTCATTCACAACCGGCGTTTCCACTAAGCATTTGGTTTGAACTGTAATATTGCTGAAACTTTGACTGAACAGAATATGAACGCGTACGAAATGAAACTGAAAAAGTTTAACAAAGTTCAACCGAATGGACAAACAAGATATGTAATTACGGTAACAAAACTTTTTGATGCCAAAGTTCTGGTTTTTCAGAATATGTGTCTATTAAATATCTTACATAGAATTGTGACACCTTGTACTTAGTAACTATCTTATATAATGAGTCTAAGTTTTTTTTTCATGTATGGCCTGCCAAAATGACTACTCTGCCTGATGGAAAGCATAAGCAGAATCCAAGAGCACCATACTCATTGCGGATGCAGACAATGCAACAATGCAGCATGATGATCCACACCATGGCGGCCTAGTGATGCTTCTGCATCATTGGGCCTCACCAACGAAACACGACAGCATGAACGCTGTCATTTTACCATTTTACGTTGATATTCTATGCGAGTGAAGTACCACCCCGGTCGAGCCGGCCCAACCGTGCTGAAATCAGCGTGTCTCTACTACTTATAGTTCACATAAAAAGAGACAATACATCTTGGTTTCGTTAAATATTATAGACTATTAATCATTTTAGTGTGAAAGGACTAGTGTTATGTCACCTCCAATACTTTACACATTTTTAAAGCCTTCCCAAGTGGGTCTACTCTGCTGGATGGAAAACATGAGTAGAATTCAAGAGTGGGGCCACTATGTACAATACTACGAATGCAGTAAATGCAATTATTTGCTAATAATAAGTATGGTAAAAACAATTATATGTTTTAAATAATATATACCTTATCATTCTTTATGTACTTTTAAAAAATCCGCTAGAACTTTCTGAGTCAATACATGTCGTAACAATTTCAACAGCGCAACACGTGAGCGTGACACCAAAAGATGAAATTTCTTTAATATATTATAGATACCGTCTACCATGTTGGCACTATGTATCCTGATAACGGGTAAAGAAAGTCAAAATGAATGATTTCGGTAAAGTTAGGACACCGGATTTTGCTTGTCGGGGTCAACCGAGCGTTAGTACCACTTATTGTACTAGTAATTAAACTTGTCTGGTGCTTCGCTTAGGTGAGCCTTGGCTACGATTGTTGGACGCTCTAAATTTCGATACACAAGTATTTTCATCAATCATTACAAAGTTTTATTTTAATTCTGCCACTGTCACTGGGTATCTGCCAAACCGATCCGAAGTATGTTGCCATCAAAGTAATTTCAACCTTCAGCGCCAAGTAAAGTGTTGGATTTGCAACTGTTATACGTTTACATTTTTTCACTTATACGTTCATAGATCAGACAGGACAGTACTTAAATAAGATCAGTGTTCATGAAAACGTCATACCAGACACTCAATGTCCGAAGTAATGCGGGTAGCGACACAATATCATTTATTATTTTATTCGCACTACATAAACTAAACACGGTATAACTAGAGTCCATTTCTGTGAACAACAACGTGTAAAAATACTATAAGAATAGTATTCATGTCAAGTATCTGTTAGCATTTAAATTGATTTTTATGTGGGCAAGACTTGAAATTAAAGGGGCTAAATTAAAAAGGCAACCTAAGTCACTTGAGATGTTGGGCTCGATCCTACATTCTAGGTTAGATAGTAACATTTATTATTCATCTTAGCTTGGTATCGTGGTCTTACGTTGCTAAGACTGTATAAAAAATTCAAATTAATCTTTATTTACTTAACCGTAGACCATGATTTCCTACGAAATCTTGAATTTTAAAAAGAAAAAAGTATTTTAAACATTTTTGCTACTGCGTCTCTCACTGTCTAACTAAAGACTACAACTCGCGACCCCTGATGTATCAATAGCTTGTTTAAATGCAACGCGAAATAAGAAGTCAATACCCTACGTTATTGGGGTTAATAGTGAGGGGCTGCGAAGCCACAGACGTATTTGTACTTAAAGCGGTGGGCCATGTCTGTGTGTAGGGTCGCTATATGAACTAGACTATTTTTAACCGTCGACGTAAATAGAAATAAAGTTACAAATTCAACATGTTTGTCTGTTTGTGTATCCACTGTGTTTAACTCCTAAATAGATGGACCGGTTTTGAGCTTCTTTTGTTTTTTGGATCGAACCCGCAACCCAAGAGTTGCCAAAAAGACTGCCGGCCTTGAAAATTGTCTTATGAGAGCGTGTGTTCGAATCATTCAAGGATAGTAAAGGTAAACTTTGAGTAACTTTTACTGGTCTGATCGATTTCAAATTTAGTATTCCGTAACTCCCGACCTAACCTTGACCTGGATTAGCAGGAAATTCCTTCATTGATGTACTTACTATTTGTTTTGAGTACATTATATACACAACATTTGAGTGTTTTACATTCACAGTATAAATACAATCAGCATGCATTAGAAATTTTATAGAATAACACCATATTACAAGTTGTAAAAAATACGTGCAAATTCTTTCTTTTTGAAACACTTTTATTAGCTTGACATGTACGTATAGTGTGCAACGGAATCCTTTATATTAATTTTTACCTACTTCTAGAAGTCTGATTAACTTGAAAATTTACACAGGGGTCAAGGCCCAATGGTAATGCAATAATTTAAAAAAAGAACAAAAACAATAGTTATAAAAAACTAAACAAACACGCTTTTATAAATATACCAAACTAAGAAGAAGCAAATATATTATCTTACTAATATTATAAATGCGAAAGTTTGTAAGGATGGATGGATGTATGGATGGATCTTTGTTACTCTTTCACGCAAAAACTACTGAACGGATTTGGATGAAACTTCACAGTAATATAGCTTATACATCAGAATAACACATAGGCTAATATTTGCAGCAATAGCCGACATACACGCGGGCGGAGCCGCGGGCAACAACTAGTAATAAATAAACTTCTGAAAATATTTACGCTTTTATTTAAATAATTGTAATGTAAATTATATTATATTTATATATTATTTCTAAATCAATTTCAATGCATCTATATTTTCATCTCATTTTTCTCATCTCCATCCATTACTCACTACTGCATTTTTATTGTACCAATAAAATGGATAAAGCCAACATTACTGTCTCGCTCGGTAACATAATTACGGCCATGCGAGAGCGAGAGCGCGTGGAACTCTGGTCTCTCTTTCTGCGAGCAAGTTATGCTTGCGAAGGAGATGGCGGAGCGTGACCAGGAGAGATTTAGAACTCTCCCTGTCCGCCAGGCCCGCCAACGGGTCAGGTACCGCAGACGACTCAGACGCCGGAGATCGCAAAACGATCTCCGTCCTCCATAAGCGCAAACCTGACAGGTGAGGCCACCAGTCACCCTAGCAGAAGCAGGCTGGGGCGGCAGCGTGAGCTTATAGAGCTCGCATCTGAACTGAACAGAAGTGTAAGGGTTCCTACACAGAAGGGGGCCACCTACATATATAGTGGGTGGCCCGAGGTACGTCGGTGTTCCAGGGATTTCCTTTGGAGGGTGCACCTATCTTCCCGGCATCTAGTACTCGAGACGGTAATAACGGATAACCACCAGTCGGTGGTATCCAAGGGGATATTCGCACCAAAAAAAAAGGCGCTATTCAGCGCGCGTAGCACTGAACGCGCTGTAAAGGCTTCATACATTGTATCATCCGTTGAAGACAGTCCGCGCGGACGGTCCGCGTCGCACTGAATTGAATAGCGCCTTAGTATTTAAGGTGAAATACTGTACATACTTTACCGTACTTAATGGGATCATACTATCTCTTTCGTGCATGCGTGACTAGCTTGCAACGGCACAACGTATGTTGCCAGGTATATACATTTATGTAGGTCTAGAGCTTTTTTCAGCTATAATACTTAATCAGTAAGATAAATTAAATTAAACGTTCGTCCTGATCTGAATATTGGTCAACTAAGCTGGCATGCGAATGACAAATATGTGCTGCGTACGCGAATGAATGCATTAAAGTAGGTAAATCTAAAAGTAGCGTCAGTTCATGAAATGTTGAGAAGCAACAAGGGATCCCCCATTCATCTCGTAGCTGTAGTGAGAGGCGACTGAGAGATAAAACTACGCACGACAACATCTCTGCAAGGAGAAGGAAAGCGTGAACAAACTAACCAACCTTCAAATATAATATTCAGGCCAATATAAAGTCAACAGGTGCAAGGTGACGTGTTAAAGGAACAAACTAGCGCCCAACGTAGTTGGATGTCTCGTTTAACTGCCTCGGTGGCGCAGTGGTAGTGAAAACGAATGCTATGCTTGAGATCTCTAGTTCAAATCCTGAGAGTTGTCTCCTATAACACAAGCTCTGCTTAACTTACGACTGGATGGCGTTGAGTGTTTAAAAAGACCAATACCCAGCAGAGCTGTCGTGAAAATTAAAAAAACTACGTTCGCAATGTAATCAAATTTCTTAAAAATCTTGGGTAAGGACGATCATTTAATATTTTAAGACGAATCCGCACCACATCTAGCAATGTCACTTTATGTATAGAAATTAAACCCATAAACTTTATTTGTTAGCCACTATAATATGATTGAGTATTTCCCTTTGCAATACAACTTTATATTACTTTTAGTTATTCTTTGTTTTGTAGATCTCGTAGAATCACATTGCACGCTTCTGGGCCTTATTTGAATAACATTTTTGATATTATGTTAGACGCGTCGGTTAGTCTAGTGGCTACTAATCCTTACTGCAAAGCCAGACGCCGTGGGATCCCACCTAGGACTAATCTTTCTGTAATGGACAGAATCATTAGTTCTGTGTCTGAGTTTAATTTATCTACAAACCATAAACAGAATCCAAGAGTGGTGGTCACCACACTCATTGCAGATGCAGAAAATACAATAATGCAGCATGGTGGCCCACACTATGGCGGCCTAGTGATGCTTTTCACCATTGGGCCTCCGGTCTCGCACTCACCAACGAAACACGACATCACGAACGCTGTCATTTTACGTTGATTTTCTATCTGAGGGTAGTACTGCCCCGGTCGAGCCGGAATCAGCGTGGCTACTAAACTATTATATTCTTTTACAATAGGTACCTACAATAAAAAAAAAAACCGACTTCCAAAAAGCATCCAACGAAAACTCTGGCTCTTCATAAATTGCTATGCCAATCCTTGTCTATACCTAATTCTTTGTTCATTTAAATAGTAGTATTATTATGTGTGCTAGGTACCTAAAACCTGTTTGAAGTCGGTGCTAGCTAAGCTAAATGTAATAGTAGGTACCACACACCACCGGGATGTATATTCCTAATACGGGAATATTTTTTTTACAAAAAATATGTTAGTTTACAGAATAGCATTATTTTTTGTTTTTATAAGTAACTTAGCTCTCCACGTATTCATTTAAATGGCATCAATGTTACAGGCTATAAGAACATACGACTCAAATAAAAATTATAGGTACTCTATTCAAAACATCGAACAGCAAATAACACAAATAAGTAGTTGCCATAGATGGACATTAAACCCACAACCCACACGGTTCAAAAACTAGTTGTATGTTTTATATGTGACTAAGTTTGCAAACGGGCATACGGCTCGCTTCATTATAACGGTTTTCTTTAGTTACATATAAAAGCTCGCTATTCTAAAGTTACTTAAATTAATTTGTGGTCTTATACCCCCTCACTTCATACATATCCATAAGGTTATGGGAATCCTACATACCAGGCAAAATAGAACACAATTATATAATAACTCATAATTATAATTAGATCATCAAACTGTTGAACAATCAATTAGATTTTTTAATATCCACACATTATATTATAACAAACAAAACACACATATTTAATTTACACAACATGTCAGTTGACTATCATAGTCAAATTATCTAGGTCCTAGATCCTAAAATAATAGATTCTTGGATTTTTTATTAAACATCAAAATGATAGACGCCGTACATTTTTGTATGACACGGTGCTATGACGTCATACCTAGTCGTTGTCAAATCATTTTAAGTTGATTTAAACTGTTAAATTATTAAAAACATTAAATTGATTTATTGCAGAACAATTCAGACTTTGCTTTAAGATTTCTAATAAAGTAATACAAGTGAAATAATTTATTGTAAACCAATAATAATATATCAAAATCAATCAGACGTAAACCTAATCACCTGTTTTGATAAGTAACTATCTAGATTTCAATAAAAATAATAATAAAATAATCAAGAAGCTCTTTTTCTGATGTATTCTATTCGCCATACCGTTTAAAATTAAACATTATAAAATAAAGCTTAAAAGGTAAAACTGTTACTTGGCTATCAAGTTTTGTATCCGCTCTTGTATTCCATATTCACTTTTACTTTACCATGTCATTTGTGAAACTACATCTAAGTGGAGCGAGACAGGCGATACTGCGTGTATGCTCACACATTTTTTCTTGGAAGCCCCAGATATCGTCTTGTCGGCAGCCTACCTCTCCATGCATATTTGTGTTAGCTATTCAAATTGTTCGGTCGAAAGGCGTAACGTATTACAAGTTATCCTTGAAGCTTAAATATTTATTGTGTTTGAAGATACAGATTATTACGAATCTGTAAATATTGGTGAACTGACCGAAAGTCACTCTTAAATAATCTATACTAATATATAAAGCTGAAGAGTTTGTTTGTTTGTTTGTTTGTTTGTTTGTTTGAACACGCTAATCTCAAGAACCGCTGTTCCGATTTGAAAAATTATTTCGGTGTTGGATAGTCCATTTATCGAGGAAGGCTAAAGGGTATATATCATCACGCTACTACTAATAGGAGCGGAGCAAAAATGAAGAATGTCACAAACACGGGGGAAATTTTTACGCTACGGGCAATATAAGGCGCAAACAAGGTTGCGTGGGTCGGCTAGTGATTTAATATATTGCGTATGTGGTACAGCTGAAATACTAAGTCATAATTTGTAAATCGCGGCAACTTTCAAGAGTGAAACGAAATGTTACTGAAATGTCAGCCGCGATCTGCTACAGCGCAAAGAGTATAAGAGAAAGATAAATCTATACTAATATATAAAGCTGAAGAGATTGTTTGTTTGTTTGTTTGAACACGCTAATCTCAGGAATCGCTGGACCGATTTGAAAAATTTTTTCGATGTTGAATAGTCCATTTATCGAGGAAGGCTATAGGGTATATATCATCACGCTATTACTAATAGGAGCGGAGCAACAATGAAGAATGTTTCAAAAACGGGGGAAATTTTCACGCTACGGGCAATATAAGGCGCAAACGAGGATGCGTGGGTCAGCTAGTAATAATTAAACATCTTTGTTTACTAACTAGCTGAACCCCGCGGTGTTACCCGCGGTTATTGTTGTACCGCGAGCAATGCCGCGGGGCAAAGTTAGTCTAAAAAAAAGTAGCCTAAGTTACTCCTTGGATCATCAGCTACCTGCCAGTGAAAGTCCCGTCAAAATCCGTCTAGCCGTTCCAGAGATAACCCGGAACAAAAAGACAGACAGACAGGCAAAAATTTTTTTAACGACATTTTTGTTATATGTACCGTGTATACATACCTATGCATTTAGTAAAAAGCGGTTATTTTAATATTACAAACAGACACTCCAATTTTATTTATTTGTATGTATATATAGATATAGATGACTGCCTCGGTGTCGCAGTGGTAGCGTACGCAACTGCTGTTCTTGAGGTCTCGGGTTCGATTCCCGGGTCGGAACAAACGTTTGTATGATCTGCAAATATTTGTTTCGGAGTTTGGGTGTTTTCTATGTATAATATGTATGTATTTACAAAAAAAAAGTATATAAGTATTGATATCAGTTGTCTAGTACCCCATAATACAAGCTCTGCTTAGTTTGGGACTAGATGGCGTTGTGTGTTAGATGTCCGAAATATTTATTTATTTATTATTACTTCTTGTATTACTTCTGGCCATTAAAGAAATATTTTTTTGCAAAGAACTTGTAGGTCTAACTATTCCAGAAACTGAAATATGTCTGTCTTGTATGAAGTATGAGACATACTCTTAGATTATTAATAAGTGTATACTTCTAATTATAGAAAAAAATTAAAAAGAATTTAAGCAATATGAAAGGATTTTATGTGTTGATTAGCTGAACCCCGCGGTGTTACCCACGGTTATTGTCAGTCGTTCGAGAGATTACCTACCCGGAACAGACAGACAGACAGACAAAAATTGAAAAAAAAAATTTTGATACATGTATCATGTACACATACATATGCATTTAGTAAAAAGCGGTTATTTTAATATTACAAACAGACTCTCCAAGTTTATTTAGTAGTTTAGATTTCGTCAAATAGCTTTTTTTTTAATAAATCTGGTTTCACAATCAAATATGTTTATCTTGAGGACAGGTGCCAGTCCTGTCAGCTGTCTATCTGCGCTTGCTGTAACCTCAGTAATTCCATGTACAACAAAAAAACTTGATTAGCGCCGGTTTTGATTGAGGCCCTGCTATGACACCGCTCGACTTAGCTCAACCGTCTCTAAGCATAACTATCTTGATGACTATATTATGGTTGAAAGTTTCGAACTCCAACCTACGATCAGTCGTAAGGATGTATCACAGTAAACCTAAAGGTGAGCCAATGAATAATAGTAATAGCTCATTTTTAATCTATACAAATACCTATTATAAAGCGGTAAAGTTTCTAACTTTGTTTGTATGGTTGTAGGGAGTAATCTTCGGAAGTACTGATCCGATCCTGAAAATTCATTCACTAACAGATAACGAGACTATTCAGAACTGACATGGATCATATTTTATTAAGATTCAAGAAAAAATTAAGTTAAAAGTGACAGTATTTGCAAATCAAGTCTTGAAGCGCTCAACGAAGTGGGCACGGGTCGGCTGGTAATATTATCAAGAGGTAAACTCTAGGGGTAACATGAAGGAGGTAATCTCTGGATCTACTGTAACAATTTTGAAAATTCTTACTCTTCTTCTATTTTGAAAATACCAATAGAAACCACATTATTTGTAAGTGTTGGCATCCCAAAAAAGTATGAAAGTTCATTTTTTTTAAATTAAATGTTATGGTGGAAAATGACCACACGAGCGAAAGAAATATCGATACCACGTATGAAATACCCATCCGATGATTAAGGATAACGGCACCCTTACAACAATCCTGGAAGAGTCACGCTTCGACATGAAAGGGCCGGCTCGACCGAAGTAATACCACGGCCTCACAGAAAACCGGTGTTAAACAACGCTCGCGCTGTGCTCCATCTAGTGAGTGAGGACACTGGAGGCACATACCCCAACCCCACCCCCGATTCCTCTCCATCCCCCAAAAGCCAGCAACGCACTTGTGACACCTCTGGTGTTGCGGGTGTCCATGGGCGGCGGTAATCGCTTACTATCAGGCGATACGTCTGTTTGCCCTCTATTCCATAAAATAAAAAAAAATAAAAATAATTACAAGCTGGAAGCAGACCAGTGACTCTACGACGGAAGTTGTACATATGCGATGGTATTCTCTTTAATTTAGAAAAAACCTGTTGAAAAAACTCTCGGCTCATATAGCATTATTATCTCAATATAACGTGAAAATTAAATAAGAAAGGTACCTACTGAAATGTTTCATTCTATCTTTAATTATCAATAAACGCCTGACAGTTTTCAATTATTATATTATCACCAATATTATTGGAACTGCCATTAAATAGACCTTTATACACAAAAATATGTATATATACAAGACGTCCATGGCTCTTTGTTATTTGGATCGAATTATGCAAAAACAGCCATAGCGATACTACAAGTAAAGCAGAAAATACAAAAACAGCCATGTCGCTATTACGAGTTATCCAGAAAATACTAAAACAGACGTGTCGCTGATTCGAATTGTCCAGAAAATACTAACACAGACGTGTGGCTAATTCGAGTTATCTAGATGTCATGCACTCAATCTTAAATAAATGTGCCCGTTTTGTAGCGTCTTTCTTTAAAGTATGTAATATGTTTATTGCCCTTAAAATCAATCTGTGTAAATAGATTTTAATAGCAATATTACATGTTAAAAAGCTATATAAAGAATTATCTTCACATATTAATAAATAGATATCAATTTATTTGCATCAGAAGTCCCTAAATCACGAACCGAAACAAATTACGGCGTATATAAACGGTTCTCTAAGGTGAGGTGCCCGCGGCTCGATCGACTGGCATTTGATTTGCTGAATCGCCGGAAACGAACAAGACTATATTCTCGGAAGATTATAGTGGCGTGTTACTGTTAAATCAGGACTTCGCATATAATAATTTTGGTGATTGGTAATGCATTAACATTTACTTGTGTAGAAGGTATCTACTGGTGATCCTGAAAGTGATTTTGAACATGGTTGTTGTGCTAAAAACTTATCTTTAATAGTCTTAATTTATTTTATGTTTAGAATAACTGACTCGTGCCCACTTTGTTAGATGTAAATCATTTTCAAACAAATCCGACTACCACTGAAAAGTCTTTTCTGTGACTGACACTATGACACTCACAGTAAATGTGGATTTCTATTGGTAAAAACCGATCAATATTGATTCAGTCGATCCATAGATTACCTCCTGCAACCCCACATACTCACAAACGTCACCTCTTTAAAATATTAGTATAGAGAAATACGTATCTCAGGTACTCTTTAGTGTAAGATACAAGAGATGTCTCTTATATGCAATTTGATTAATTAATCTCAATTCTTTCATTGATTGTCATAGAATGAGTAAGGTTACCAGAGGCTCAGCTTTGCTACCACACAACTCAGTGTGTAAGCAAAAGGCAACAAAGCCCTTATGTCTTTTGAAGCCAAGGTGTCTATGGACGTGGCAGTCACTAAAGTACAAGCATTTTAGTCCAGTCAATATAGGGGTTAACCTATTTTCCGAGGTTATTAAGTGGGTATTACCACGTAAAAACTTGTATTTTGCCATCCTAAAACTGATCTCAAAATTCACATATTGTGATGGAATCGGATGGTCACAAGTTTTAAATTCAGTGGTCAAAGATCACAAAAATCGTTTTTGGAACGAAGTTCCTTATGGCGCGTTGCGAAAGGGGGCTAGACGGAAAAACTGTAACGACACTTTTTCATAGAGCTATTGTAGATAGAGCGGGGCAGACATATGGCTGCCTGTAAGCGGAAACGCCCAACGGTTTGAAAGAGAGAGAAAATCGCCGTACCCCATCTGTCTTTCTCTATTGACGCATGCGCAGTAAAGTACTGCTTGTTATTATGACAAACTAGAATAATAAATTCATATCAAATTAAATACCTTATAAAGTTGTTATAGGTTACATAGGTTGTTTTAAAAACTCTCTCTCTTTCTTACCGAGGGACTTCTTTAGGCTTGGCTCCCCTGCTCTATCTATGCACCTACTCTATGCACTTTTTGCTATATTAACATTGAGTTGACGTCATTGTGCTGGATCTTCAACGTTAAATATAACAAACTGATTGCCAACGTCCATACCATGTTGAATACACCGGTTCTCGTCCGATCACCGAAGTTAAGCAACATCGGGCGTGGTTAGTACTTGGATGGGTGACCGCCTGGGAATACCACGTGATGTTGGCTTTTTGCATTTATTTACAGAAAATACATTGTTTTATAGTATATTTTGTACAGTCTGAATGTTTCTAAAATAATTTGAGTATTTTATGCGCATCATAAAAACTTCTTTCAAGCCGGGTGTCACTTGACACCTCTCAAGTTTTTTTTTACTTTATTGCAAATATCTCGTTTTCCATGGGTTTTACACTATTTGTATTTATTATCATATTGTAGATAATTAAATTGTCTACAACTTTTGTATTTAACATTTTTTATACCTTGAACTGTTTTCGAGATAGAGGGCGTAGAGCGCGCGTTCAGAGAATTATCTGAGGTCAACTCTCCACCAAAAACTTTTAAAATTAAGGTAATAATTTATTGCTAAATATATAATTATCTTTTTTTATTAGCTTTTATCATCATATCAGACCGATATTCACGATGATAGAACCTTCGACCAAACAATCATGAATGACTTGGAGACAAATATCGTTGAAGACGGTAATGAGGAGGTCTCGCGGTTGGCGTGTGCGACTGCTGATCGTGAGGTCTCTAGTTCGATTACCCGATCGGACTAAATGTTTGTATGATCTACAAATATTTGTTTCAGAGTTTGGGTTTTTCTATGTATAATATGGATGTGTTTACAAAAAAAATGTATGTATATATTTGTATCAGTTGTCTAGTACCCATAACAAAAGCTCTGCTTAGCTTAAGACTAGATGGCGTTGTGTGTTAGATAGATGTCTGAAATATTCATTTATTTTTTTTTCTCTACAATATGATAATAAATACAAATAGCGTAAAACCCATACATATTTGCAAAAATAAAAAAAAAATATTTTGTCACCTTTGACCCCTGAATTTAATACTTGCGACCATAGAATTATATGTGAATTTATGAGAACAGTTTTTACGTGGTAATATACTAGGTATGTTGATTTTCGAGATATTCACATAATTTGGCCAAATATGACTGGACTCTTTGGCATAGAATGTCTTTTTACAATCGCTAACGTCTTCTAGGTACAATTTGTTTTGACCACGTGACTGAGTGTTAAGACGATGTCATTACCATACTTTTGATTAGTTTCTAACAACTTTTACTTTTGTAGAACATCAACTGTATTTGGTCCTGTTTTTTTAAAAGAAATCAACATAGAACAAAATGATGTTATTTAAGTAAAACAATCGCCGACAACAACGATGTTATTTACATTAAAACGATCATTACATATCTTTATTGGTCAATTAGTCACTGTTTATACATCATTAATAAAACCATAGTACTTTATTAAAGTTTCTAGCGTATAAAGTAAAAAATGTGCCAATTAGAGATCGATCAATCTGACGACATGACCTTAGCTTTTTTTGTGAGAAAAACTTGATTGAAGATCAATTATATTATTGGACTGGTATTTTCTAGTAATAGCGGTGATGATTTTGATTTCTTTCAACTCATTTCGTTTTCTTTTATTCAAACTTTACTATTATTTTATATACTGTTTAAATAACTAGCTAAGCAACCGATTGACGCTCCTCATGAACTGTAAGGACGGTCATTTTCTAGCACAGAGACTTGCAATTCAATTGCCGCTGCCAGCCTTTTGGGAACGCTGCCAGTAGGCGTATTTTTGCATCCTCTACATTTTAGAGGATACATATATATATAGATATATTAACTAAGAATTTATCCATTCTAATAAGCGTCATAATACGAACATTAAAATTAAATTATTAGGAATGAAGAAAAAACTAACAATATTTACATACAAGCATCAAAAAATTCCTCCGCATCATCGCCTACTGGTAGTGTTCCTAAAAGGCTGACAGCATTGCCATGTTGAATGGGAATCAGTTGCTTGACCAGTTATTTAAACATAGTGCGAGCAATCGGACCCCATAAACTTAGCGTCTGGACCCCAAACGGTTCCAAGATGTAATTTCTTATTACATTTTAGTATTTTTAAGTATATCTATACTATTAATATTATAAATTTAAAAGTAACTCTGTCTGTCTATTACGCTTGCACGCGGCTTGCACCGGTTTCAATGAAATTTGGCAGGGAGATACTTTGATTCCTGTGGAAGGACATAGGCTATTTTTTACTGCGATAACCGACATAAACGCGGCTGGAACAGCGGCTAAAATCTGGCATGACTACTACTACTATTTCATGAGATTATAGCTGTTACCCGCGGCTTTGCTCGGGTGGAAGTTGATTAAATGTATTTACTAAAAACTGTGTAAGTATATATGAATAATACGTTCATGTTTTAAACGTATTTCTTTTTAATCAATAGCCAATAAGGTGTTTCATACAAACTTTTGACTCTTTTTTACCCCTTAAGGAGTAGAATGCTAATATAAGTATTCATTTACTAGGGAACAAAAGCCTGAAGTCAAAGTTTCGGGCTACTAACTTTAAAAATGACGGACTCTCAGACTAATCTGTATACGAAATGTCGACCCCTATTTCACCCCTTAGGAATAGAACATCCAGAAACGCTTAAATAAGTATCTAGGTACTGATTTTTAATCTGAAGTTGAAAGATAAAGTTTCATGTTTCGAACTTAAAAAATAACGGACTTTCGTACATTTTTTAACTCCTATTTCAACCCCTTAGAGGTAGAATATCCGAAAATGCTTAAATACGTATCAACTTATTTTTAATCAGTAGCCCAAAACTAACGTTTCATGTTTCTAACTTAAAAAAAGTCGGAATTTCGTCCAAACTTACAACCTCTATTTCACCCCCTTAGGCATAGAAATTTTGAAATCCCTTCCTTAGTGGCTGTTTACTAAATAAAACGATCCTACTCACCAAATTTCATAGCGCTAACTTTAACAATTTATGCTCGGCGATGATCAATCAGTCAGTTAGTCAGTCAGGACATGTTATTTTATAAATATAAATAATAATAATAAATATTTCGGACATCTAACACACAACGCCATCTACTCCCAAGCTAAGCAGAGCTTGTGTTATGGGTACTAGATAACTGATACAAATACATATATACATTTTTTTTTGTAAATACATACATATTATACATAGAAAACACCCAAACTCCGAAACAAATATTTGTCGATCATACAAACATTTCATCCGACCCGGGAATCGAACCCGAGACCTCATGATCAGCAGTTGTACACGCCAACCGCGAGACCAACGAGGTAGTCAATTTAAATATAGATCTATGTAAAGACGGAATAAGAATATAGACTATCACCACCTCTATTCATCCCATGGGTGTCGTAAGGGAGAAAACAACGCAGAAAAACATAAAAAAGTTAAGGAAAACTTAAGACAAACCGTATACCAATCCGTCTGACGAGCATAGTATGGTAGACCAAACCCTCCTTTCTAAGGTGAGGCCTATATACAGCAGAGGAATATTAAAGACTGTTCATTATATATTTGATAGCTGAACCCCGCGGTGTTACCCGCGGTTATTGTTGTACCACGAGTAACGCCGCGGGACAAAGTTACTCTAAAAGAAGTAGCCTAAGTTACTCCCTGGATCATCAGCTACCTGCCAGTGAAAGTCCCGTCGAAATCGGTCCAGCCGTTCCAGAGATTACCCGGAACAAACAGACAGACAGACGGACAGACAGACAGACAGACAGACAGACAAAAAATTTTTTAACTACATTTTTGGTATATGTATCGTGTATACATACACATGCATTGATTAAAAAGCTGTTATTTTAATATTACAAACAGACACTCCAATTTTATTTATTTGTAAGAGTATAGATGATGATGAATAGATGGGAAGACTTGAAAGAAAGATACGACAAGTAAAAGGGATAAAGAAGACAAAAAATATAAATTAGGTAAATACCAAAGCTTGTTAAACTGATTGATTACTTTCGACAACGGTATTAGAAACTTTGGCTTTCATCATTTGTGAAGTATTTAGTTAGGGAACGCTACCATTTGTTCCAAGTAAAACCAATCAATCTAAGAGCCCGAACATTACTGTGGGCACTTGATAAAAATAAATGTTATGAATCATTTGAATTTGCGTAATCAAATACTGTATTAACGAATGATAAGAAATATTTCTAAAGATTGTCAAGTTTTGCAATTTCTTACATATTTTTTTTGTTGTGAAATTCTTAGCTTTGAGCAATATAGTTGTGATAAACTTCTATCCATAGTACTTAGCCCTGTATTTGAAATCTACACTTTATAAAGTAAAACAATCTCGGGTGATACGGTGGAGCAATAATAGTTTATGGGACTCCTGTACTCTCTATAAGTCTCTAATATTTGTATGATCTGCAAATATTTGCATTGCATTTACAAAAAAAAAGTATTCAGTTAGTCAATCTTGCTTTTATAGTACAAGTTCTGCTTTGTTTTAGGCTAGATGGCGTTGTGGGTCTGATGTTCAAATAATGAAATATATTAAAGAGAGCCAATTCTATGGTTTTTATTCGAGAAATAATTGTAAGTGTGTTGGTACTCTTTCGTTATGGAGAAAGATAGGGACTAACAACGCAGTCCACAAGAGTAAGAAAAAAAGTATAAAATAATTTTGTCGTCAATCTGGAAATCAGTTCACATTACAAGCTCTGCTGAGTTTCTCGTATTTCTCTCTGTATTCTGCTTCTATTCTGTCTTCATTCCTTCTGTGCCTTCGCTATTTCACCCGCTATATCTGTTTGTGCTGTACTTTTTGTGTATATTAAGTGTCAGTAAACGACTGCTTCGTGAGTGTGTGAACTTTTTATTTTATAACACTACCTAGCAGCCGGCGTTGTGCGTTAGATATTTAGATATTTAAACAATAAAATACTCTATAGATAGCCAATTCAATGGTTTTCTTTATCAATAATTTATTATAAGAGTATTGTACAGTATAGGTACACTTTCGTTATGGAAAAAAAGGTACGAACGACGCTGAATATTGTCCGGCAGCCTTTAGCGCCGACCCGACTAATCTGTGACGCAACAGAATGTGGTTTTAGTCGAAATGGTTCCGTTCCGATACCAAATACCTAGATTAGTGCCGGTAAGAAGATTGCTAAATAGTAAAGAAACAATAAATTAAACTTTTACAGAAAGTGTTTATCTATACATCTATACAAATAAATAAAATTGGAGTGTCTGTTTGTAATATTAAAATAACTGCTTTTTACCAAATGCATATGTATACACACGATACATATACCAAAAATGTAGTTAAAAAAATTTTGTCTGTCTGTCTGTCGGTCTGTCTGTCTGTCGGTCTGTCTGTCTGTCTGTCTGTCTGTCTGTCTGTCTGTCTGTCTGTCTGTCTGTTTGTTCCGGGTAATCTCTGGAACGGCTGGACCGATTTTGACGGGACTTTCACTGGCAGGTAGCTGATGATCCAGGGAGTAACTTAGGCTACCTTTTCTAGAGTAACTTTGTCCCGCGGCGTTACTCGCGGTACAACAATAAACGCGGGTAACACCGCGGGGTTCAGCTAGTTTAATATAAAGTACAAACTCGTCTAACTCTGTCAAAAAGGAATAATCACCTTTTTCGCTACATTGATGCTCAGTTCGCATATTTCATTGATGCTCGACTTCCACGGTAAATTTGCTATCCAACACTTTAAGAAGTTTTCAATTCGTTCGATCGATTTTGGCAGCACAAATATAAATAAAACAGTACCTAGTTCCTTTGATTAACGCGTTCAACCGAACAAAGTCACCAGCTTTATGACATTATGTTTAGATTTTGTAAATTCAGTAAAGTTTGGTATTACAAAAAATGGAAACCAGTCTGATATCTTACGCAAGGCCGATGGAGAGAAAGTTGATCGTAGATAAAAGTACAAAAAGTGTAAGATCCCTCTCATTTTACTTATGAAGACAAATAAGCTCTGTAATCGTTCTGCATTTAGCGTTTTAGCCGCATTGCGATTATATGCCTCAATTAGTCATAGGTATAATCGATCGATTTAATATTTATTTATTTTAACAGTCACATTGTCATACAAATTGCATGGTACGTTATTCCGGTTCTATTCTCAAAAGTTTTTGTCCCTGCTAATTCTGTTAGCTACCCCAATCGAAAAATTTTGTAAGATGAAAAGTGGGCCTCTCTTCAAAGTGTAGCCACACACGAAAAATTGGTTTTGATAGTAATAACTTGTAAAAATTGTTCCACGTTATCTGGTAATTACAAACTATCGAAATATAATGTACAGCCTTCAACAAGCTTCTGTCCAAAAGCCATAGTTTTCTTTTTATTGTATGGCCTTGCTAAAATGACTCTACTCTGCCTGATGGAAAGATTGGTGACACACACTATGGTGGCCTAGTTCTTTATATGAATTACAGACTCTTTCGTTTTGCATCGATTAAAAAAATCACAAAGACTCATACGGTACTAGACAACTGATACAAATACTTTTTTGTAAACACATACATATAATACATAGAAAACACTCGAACTTCCAAACAAATATTTGCTGATCGTACAAGCATTTGGTTCGACCTGGGAATCGAACCCGAGACCTCAAGAACAACAGTCGCATACGCTACCATTGCGCCATCGAGGCAGTCAAAGTCGTATTATCCTGAGTGCGAATTGCACCTTTGATCTCCAGCTAAGCAGTCAGGTACACTAACCTCCGGTCTAATCGTCAAAACAAAACAGCATGTACTTAAGAACATCTTTAGAAAACATACCTACAATGATGTACCTTCTACAAACACGAATATTTACTAACTTTCTCTATGTATAGTGTTCTACCTAAAAATTACAACTTCCTTTTAAATTTAATTTAACACAAACATTTTCTATAAACCCCCGCTGTCTCGTTAAAAACCAGTTTACCACCAAATGTACCAACGTTATCTTACAGTTATTTTGTGTCACAGCTGTTTTTGCGTCATTGATAAATAAATATTGTACATCTGGATTATTAATTAATCCGCCAGATAAGATACGGTGGCTGTCGGTATATCTACTTAGTTCTACTAACAAATTATTTTATGTTAAGGCCCTTGAGCTCACAAGCCCACTTAATTTAATGTATTTTTTGGAACAATGGTGTCTGCATTGTAGTTATAATCATCATGATAATCAGCCTCTCTCAGTCTTCTACTAGACATAAGCCTGTCTATTTGCACGCCATCTGGTTTGATTCTTGGCTTCTCGTATCCAGATTCTGCCAGCCATCTTACGTAAAGCCTCACTCCACTCAGTCTGTGGACGTCTTACCCTATGTTTGCCGAGACGCGGTCGCCTCTCGAGAACATGTTTTCCCCTAACGGTAATCAGTTCTGCAGCTAATATGGTAATAGTAATATGCTAGTGTATTTAAATATAAATAATGTCCAGATAACATACAAGATTTGTAGAAGAAATTGTCTGTGGAATCATCTCCTGCTGTGTTTCTCGACAAAAACGACCTCCAAACCTTCAAAAGAAGAGACCTCAAAGAACTCAAGAATCTCAAAGACCTCAATGCACTTGTGATTTCCGAATCGGAGATAACCATAAGCCCGGGTAGTCTCACTTGATACATTCTTACCATAACACAAAACACAACTAATGCTTAATAGTTAATGAACTAATTTAAATCAATAAAGTTATTCCCTGTAACTTATTTTCTTTATTCACAGAGCGAAAGTTTAACTCACACAAAGTTGTTCATAAATACAGTACCCAACTTCCAAAGAAGGAATTAACATCGTTCATCTTTCGTACTAAAGCACAAATTTTTCGTGTGCGTTATAAGGGACGTTAATTTCCATAATTCATATCAAATTCCTTTACAGTTAGAAGATGTTTCTAAAACGATAACCTTAGAATATAACTTAGTCCCAAGCCAAACGGAATTACTGAACCAATTCGACTGAAATGTACCTCGTATTATTACTTAGGGAATTTGTGTACGTACAAAGTCGGGTTTACCCTAAGTCGGTTTGATTTGTATTGAGTTGAAATGATTTCTGTGTTTGAGTAGAATATTAGGAGTATTATTGTTTATTTGATGTTGTAACAGTTTCTGAATTTTCTTTCAGCAACTTTGAATGGAATAACTATTGATTACCATGTCGTTATAAATACCTTTCACAGGTTAGTTTCACAGCGATGGGGTTAACGTTTTTTTTTAATTATAGTGTTGGGATTAGAGAACGTTTTCGAATTATTTTTCTTATTCGTGAAAGTCACATTTTTTATAATAGTTTTACTTTATTTCTTGTAACTGTCCTTAAACCAGAAGATTTACTAATGTATATAACTCTATAGGTACTATTATAATGCCTCTACTCTAGTACAATGTGCAGGAAATATGATGTTGATTTTTGAACTAATACGATATTTAGACTGCCTCGGTGGCGCAATGGTAGCGTATGCGACTACGGTACTTGAGGTCTCGGGTTCGATTCCCGGGTCGGACCAATTGATGGTATGATCTGTAAATATTTGTTTCGGAGTTTCGGTGTTTTCTATGAATAATATGTATGTATTTCCAAAAAAAAAAGTATATATGTATTTATATCAGTTGTCTAGTACCCATAATACAAGCTCTTCTTGACTTGGGACTAGATGGCGTTGTGTTAGGTGTACGAATTTTTTTTTTTTATATTATTATTTATATTTTCATATCACGTGCAAAGATCTTCAAAAAGAGGTCTTCACAACAACAAAAAAATTTAACCAAACTTATCTGAGTATGACTCGTGGTATGACTGTACTAAGGATGAACGTTTATCAATTGTTTCATTGTTCTAACAATAGCAGGTATACGGAATGTCTAACCCAACAGTCATTTATATTGTAACATAGCAAAGGAGATGCCCATTTTTGTATAGTCTTTATTTTTTTATTTACTACTGGCACAACAACAACAACAATAACCGCGGTGTTACCCGCGGTTATTGTTGTACCGCGAGTAACGCCGCGGGACAAAGTTAGTCTAAAAAAGTAGCCTAGTTACTCCCCGGGTCATCAGCTACCTGCCAGTGAGTCCCGTCAGAATCTATCCAGCCGTTCCAGAGATTACCCGGAACAAACAGACAGACAGACAAAAATTTTTTAAACTACATTTTTGGTATATGTAGCGTGTATACATACATATGCATTCAGTAAATACCGGTTATTTTAATATTACAAACAGACACTCCATTTTATTTATTTGTATAGATTGTCACACAAATTTCACTGACATTATAGCAACTTAAATTAGGAATCGAGAATTAATCAGAAAGCATTTTCCCCTTCATTTCATGAGTTATAATAATAGCTTTTAGATAGCATGTCGAAAACTATTTGGTTCAACGACATCGGAATTTTCGTAGAATAAAAAACTGTTTCTGGCTAATTTCTTATATATAAATTTTACGGCAACATCTTTAAATAGTTTCTCAATGGAGTTTCAATTTGTAACACATTTGTCTAACAACACGAGAAAACAAATAAAATTGCTTACTTTTTTCAAGCTAGTTGTCCTGCCAAGCTTACCTCGACCGCAAACAAACGGGAGACGAATCGGTCGATTCGGGTGTTTTCGACGGCGTTCGGCTGTTTCCGTAGCTTATCTTTCACGTAACATGGAATAATAGTTTCTATCGTGATAGACGCGCCGCAACTCGGAGAAATATTGTACACAATTCATAATACTTCTCGCTTGAGAAATTGTCGAATAGAGTCAGGTTTACTTTCCTTATATATTTTATATGTACTTCCAAAGATCCAAATAATATCACAGATTGAAATATGAGCTTTATTATAGGATAAAATGACGTCATCATACGGCACTTCAACGGTTTTATTTGTAAATATTGGACGTCTTAATTCTTCATTCATAACAATCATTCGTAATCACTTGTGGAGATCTCGAGTTTTACGCGAATCGGATCGTATTTTGGCTTTGTATTGGTTTCATATACATATTCTTATTATGGGAAAGTAACAGATAAGCTTAACTTACTTATACCATTATTATCTACTTTACTACTTTACAGTTACCAAAAGTATGTCAGTTGAAATAAAATTATATGCATAGCAACTGTTTAAATTCTCTTCAAAATATCAATAAAACTACGATAAGAAAAGAAAATAAGGAGATAGATAAACATTATTCTCAATCTCTTCGTTTTAATTAGTGTTGTCTGCATTCACAAGATGGCGCTGGGCGTTTTCGTTGCCGCGTGGTTGCCGCGCTCTAAAGTATTCATCAAGTATTCGGATGTAGTAATGAATGTATTTGCTAAGTGTGACTCAGGGATTACTTAAACGATATATAGATAACGTATCAATATACATTACAAATGTATAGGTCGACGGTAAGGTATTTTCGTATGTATAAACTTAAAGCAAAATCTCTAGTTATACTATTTAATTTTATGTCGGGCTGACTTTAAACTCCCACTTAAAGACTCCCACCATTTCCATTGCATAAATCTGTCGGCAAATGAGTGAATCTATCGAGAGCCTCCAAAACAATTTAATGTTTATTAAAAAAAAGAAAAATACAACTCAAGTCGCCAAAAAAAATGTAACGGTCTTGAATACAGTATCAATAACAGTAGCTTAAAGTTAGTTAAAGTCTAAAGAATTTGATTTTAAAGCTGCAGTTCGCTCTGGTAGTTCTCTTAACTAAATCTTAATCGATATTTTAAAAAAAATACTACTGTTACTACACACATTAAAAGTTATGACACGGAAGACAAACGTGATTGTAGTACTTCCATAGAAGTAATTATAGTACAAAACTAGCTGAACCCCGCGGTGTTACCCGCGGTCATTGTTGTACCGCGAGTAACGCCGCGGGACAAACTTAGTCTAAAAAAAGTAGCCTAAGTTACTCCCCGGATCATCAGCTACCTGCCAGTGAAAGTCCCGTCAAAATCCGTCCAGCCGTTCCAGAGATTACCCGGAACAAACAGACAGACAGACAGACAGACAGACAGACAGACAGACGGACAGACAGACAGACAAAAATTTTTTTAGCTTAATTTTTGGTATATGTACTGTGTATACATACATATGCATTTAGTAAAAAGCGGTTATTTTAATATTACAAACAGACACTCCAATTTTATTTATTTGTATAGATTAATTATGTAATAATGTCACAATAACGCTAAGTTACAGTTGGGACTCGATTGAGTTGATCGCAAAGCATCCATAGAGTCCAGTAATGACCCGTTCATGATTCAAGTAGCCGGTAGTCATTTCATTGCGTGTGGGCTGCTCAGTTTGAGTATCAATATCAACTCGCTCTCGATGGCGAACACGTTTGTCGCTTTGGCGATGGCGATGTGATTGGTGAAGGGTTCAGTGCGAATCAATCGCATGGCCAAACGCGGTCACCGTGACAATTGAGTTCATATAAAATAAACTCACACTAGGCCCTCGATAAAAAAATTATTTGAGCAGGAACGTAGTATTACGTGCTCTTATGAGGAGTACATTCAGTAAATGTTTTGTTTAGTCTGTTGCTTTAAGCTATTCGAATTCAAATTTATTTCCGGCTCATCAATAAATCAGTTATTTGAATTCTGAAATTTATACGCTATAAATAATAGGTACTTATTATTTAAAGTCATACATGTGTTGCATTTTCTAGTTATTGCCCGGACTGGATCTAAATCTTCAGTTTTGCTATTTAAATTATTAGATTTTCAACAATGTAATGAAAATTTGTATTTCGTAGAAAACGACTACTCTTAAACAAAGTAAAGAATAGCACTGAGCTATAAATACTTACCTATCTACACCAATAACTCTTCAATGATCTTCAGTACACTATAAGCAGTGACTATGAGCACTTCTAAGTAGTAACTAAAGTTTAGACAACAACAACAAAATCTTACTTGTTGACTACAAGTAAGATTTTAATAAAACAAAAAACCGACTTCAAGAAGGACCAAATCGATAAATTTCTCTTAGATGCCATCACCAGATCTTAATGTCCTTATCATGGTACCACCGTTGGAATATCTCCTTTCCATTACAAAAAGAATAATCAAAATCGGTTCATAAGCGACGAAGTTATCCGCGAATACAAATAAAAAACCATAGTATATATGGTTGAATTGAGAACTTCCTCCTTTTTTGAAGTCGGTCAAAACTAGAGTAAACCTTCATAAGGTAATAGAGCTACGCTGATTTCTGACGAACTGGCTGGCTCGACCGGGGTATTACCCTCGCATAGAAAATCAACGTAGAATGACAGCGATCATGCTGTCGTGTTTCGTTGGTGAGTGCGAGACCGAAGGCCCAATGATGCAGAAGCATGACTTATCCACCATGCTGCATTGTTGCATTGTCTGCATTCGTAAGGAGTATGGTTACCACTGCTCTTGAGGTCTACGTTTGCTTTCTAACAGGCAGAGTAGAGTCATTTTGGTAGGGCCATACATAAAAAAAACACTGTAAGATCAGTATGTATAAAAAATTGTGATCTATTTTTTAAACTTTATGGCTCTACAATCGTTTTAAACTTCTATTTTCTTTTATACAATTTAAAATCGAAAGTTAAAGGATAAAATAAAGGCTATAATTTATATTAATTAATATTTAATATAGTGTTATCATCCAGACTAATATTGTAATAAATCGAAAGTAACTCTGTCCGTCTTTCGATCTGTTGTTTTCACACCTAAACCGCTACACCGATTTCAATGAAAGGCATGGAGGCTACTCTTTAGCGCTATTAGCAGACATACAACCAGGTGGAGCCGCGGGAAAAAGCAATTTCTTTTATATAATTTATGCTTACGTGGTCTATGGAAGTATTAATGGGGAATGAGTCTCATTGGGAATATTAACTTTTATATTTTTGAGTCGAGCTGATGAGAAACTTTGGCAGGGTTCGTTTTAACCCGGAACGAAACGAATCCCACTGAGGATAACCTTTTTTGTATTTATTTTTGCAATAAATGTATATTATGATTGTATGCCTTACCTGAATTTGAACGTATTTACTCTATGGGCGTAATTCATTTATATGTATGTATAATGTCATTATATATGATAGAATTACTTATAGCTAAAGATTTTAATAAAATAAATATATATTTATTTATAGTACATTCATAAAATCCTGATCCTAAGACAGAATAGTACAGTTTTAAGATTGTATTTTTGCACATATAAGTTTTTTTAAGATGTATAAGCCAAATATTTACCGGTCCAAAATAAATATGAAACCATAAAAGCCGTTGTTATTTTAATATTACTCATCATAACAAAGACATAGTTAGGTTGTCTTCAAATTTTTGGTGCTACAAATTTATGAATTTATCTTTTTAAGTCAAATAACATACAACAGGTATGCATAAAGGTGCTATTTCGTACGATGCGGAAAGACCGCGAGCGGAGCGTCCGTCGCGGATGAATTCGTCGTTCAGTGCTGCGCGGACCGTGCAATGAGGTCTGCGCGCGGAGCTGTCGGCATCGCGGATAGCTGCGCGTAGCACTGAACGCACTGTACAGGTTTCATACATTCTACCATCCGTCGCGGATATCCGCGTTGGTCATCCGCGTCCAAAGTATTACTTCAAAAAATAAAGAAACACACAACAATTTATATGAATACCCAAAAGGTCGTACCGTGTACGTAGTGTTAGAAATCATCCCCCGTGAGACGATATGGGTTCGGGAGTGCCGGCAACAAAAGTTCTATTTTTCAATAACTTATTTTATTATGGTGTATAGTAATTATAGTTATTAGTATATAGTAGTAATACAAAGAGTACTGGGATCTGTGAAACCTGTTTCTAAATGTAGTCATTTAATTTACCGATACAATTATGTAATTAGTTTTTATATTTCATTTTTGTAACATTAAACTTTTTTTTTTTTTGTTTTCTCATGTGTTCGGATTTGAGAATTATATCCCTTAATTATTTCAGAACCACATACCTAGAATATTAATTAGGCTTCGCCCGCTTGAATGTGGGGTATCGCGGTAATCAATTTTCGAGTTAATATAGTCTATAACATAAGCAGTAAACTGCGATAGGCTGATGATGATGATAGTCTATAACTCTCACAAATAATGTGGCTTTCTATTGGTAAAAGAATTTTCAAAATCGGTTCAGTAAATCCAGAGAGAATTGTTACAACCTCACAAATTGTACTTCTTTATAATATTAGTAAATAGACTATTATATTTACATGATAATCTGGAATTAAACAAAATCGAACCAATTTGAAGCGATATACATGCATGCTAAATAAATATAAAAAATTAGCAGGATAGGCTACGATCTCGTATATTGTGAGGCCGTCGCCTTGATGTCGCAACGGAGACTGTCTTTGTACGCCATGGACAATTTATTCGTGTGTAATATTGGGGTGCGAGTAGATGGGGAGAAATAAGTGCGGGCAGGGTCATTGGAGCTTCGTGCCACCGAATTATTTGAGTATTGCGAACATTGAAGCTATAAATGTTAAGTGACAGTGCCAATACGTGAATCTAAGTAGCGAATAATCTGGTGGCTTATAATTTACTACTAATTTAGATTAGAGGATTTAAGACTTTCTAGCAACAGAAAGTTTCAGTCACAGAGATGATAACCTCACCTGTTCGTGTCTCTGTCGTTTAACACCCCTTTCCTTTACGCAATTATACAATTTAACTCGCAAGTAAATAGACTGGTCCGAGTTATGGAAATAAGCTTACGCTATACCTTAAGTAAGTGGGAATGAAACTTGAGTCCTTGGGGATATAGATGTGGATATATTTATGTTTGCATCTATATTTAGCTTATATCCTATGATTATACTAACTTTTGCAATCCATAAAATATAACTATCTTGTATTTAAAAAAGGTGTCTGCCTATTTCGACTTCATTTTGTCTCCCGCTTTGCTAAGGAGGGAAATGAACTTATCATATTTCCAACTCCTCCTGTTTTTTCTTCAGATTAATTTCGTTGCGGGTTCCAAGACAGTAATTTTTTTCCTGGGACTTCCCGTGTGTCATAACTCGGTGTGTTCGTGGGTCACTGCTGTTGATCCTTGTGTACAGGAGTTACAGTGGCGGGCGTGAGGGCGATATTAGTCCCATAACTATCTTGTTATGTCGTTTTACCTCTATATACAAAAACATGTTACACCTTCTAAACAACTTAACGGATTTTAATGCAGTTTTCAGCAATAGATAGAGTCATTTCAGAAGAAGGTTAAGGTAAATGTGTAATGCAATTATAGTTGAGGTATAGTTTCAATGACTTTCGTTCGAGGCGGGCCGGTTCGGGAACTATGTAGTTAAATACGAAAATTCATGTGGACACGTAATAGGTTTCAATGAAAAGTATACATATAATATACTTTTGAATTACCTGACGTTTCGAACAGGTTTCAATGGCCATACTCATGGGTTGAATGACAGAATAATTCTAAGCCTACTTATCGTAGATGAGCAATGATTTCTTTGCCAGACAAGGGGCAGCTCAACCGCAGCCATTACCACACATAGAAGACCAGTTGACCTCGCAGAAGATTGGTAATAGCGTTTTTTTCTTTGCTTAAACGCTTATTTGTATAGATTAATGCTTCTTGTACATTTATTTTCATCTGAATACAAATCTTTGTTTAACCATAGTAGATCTTGTTATTCCACGGAGAGACGAACTTATGTTACTAATGCATAAATCGTTCGCACCCTACCTCCTTGATCCCATTCACAATTAGGTGGAACGACGGCAGCTGTTAATCTCTACCTGTCTCTTTTCCTCTCTCTATTAGTCTCATACAATTTATTGAATAAGGGCACGAGTCTACATTTTTAGAAGAGACAATAAGTCGATGATTTTTAAAAGTTAGCGAGCATTCAGCAGTCTATGTTATACTGTGGAAACCAATTTTATTATAACCAGTAAACATGAGTAAGTATGACAAGTTCATATCAGAATTTGCAAAAAGAAACGGGTGCCTTTTTTTATGTTAGACCCAGCCAAAATAACTCTACTCTGCCTGATGGAAAGCATAAGCAGAATCTAAGAGTGGTATCACCATACTGAAAATGCAGCATGGTGACCCACACCATGGCGGGCTAGTGGCCACACCATGCTTCTGCATCATTAGGCCTCCGGTCTCACACTCACCAACGAAACGCGACAGCATGATCGCTGTCATTCTACGTTGATTTTCTGTGCGAGGGTAGTACCGCCCCGGTCGAGCCGGCCCGTTCGTGCTGGAATCAGCGAGGCTCTACTACCTGAACCTTTCTTTCTTTCTATTAATCCAAAGGCGTTTCAATCTCATGAGGCACCTGTGTGCAATCAATCCTCTAGCGCCTTTTAAGCGTAGAGAACATTAATAATCTCACATGTCACACACGTCCGTCTGGTCCAAAACTAGACAGAAGCTGACTAAAGCCGCAGATATTTTTTTTTTATGGAATAGGGGGCAAACGAGTAGACGTAACGACCTGATGGTAAGCGATTAACGCTGCCCATGGACACTCGAAACATCAGAGGTGTCACAAGTGCGTTGCCGGCCTTTGGGGTATGGGGAGGGTATGGGCCTCCAGTATCCTAACTCATTCGGTGAAACCATCGCAAGTATTTCACACCGGATTTCTGTGAGGCCGTGGTATTACTCCGGTCGAGTCGGCCCCATTCATGCCGAAGTGTGGCTCTCCCACGGTGAGTCACGCTCAGATACCGAATAAATGATTTCGTTCTTCATACAATTACTTTATCTGGGTGGGAATGCAAACCGTGTAGTCTTTAGCAGTCTGGATCACTAATCACCCGCTATACCAACAGACTTGCAACTTAAATCGTGTTTTAATACCAAATATTACTTAGTTTTAATCGAAGTAATGTTTTCCTCGAATCCTAGTTGAGTCATTTTGCAGTTACATATATATCTATTACTAGCTGACTCCCACGGTGTTATCGATTTTTTATTATAGAGTTTTGATGTAGGTACCGTTTTAATTTGCATTTTGTGAATAGCTGCTTCCTTAAATTTACAAACAGACACTGTAATTTTATTTATATTTCTAGATTTGTTTGGATAAGATAATTTTTCCATAAAAAAAGTTATTTAAAACAAGAAATCCAGTTGTTATGAAATATATATCTAGATTATATAGTTTCGTTGCATGATATGAACTTGAGTATCACGAAGATTTCTCTGTTTCGTAGAATTTGGCATTTTGAAAGTATACCTACTCCTTGCTTGTCGTGTTTTAAAATAATATTAAATCACAAATATTATCTTCTCCATCTGATAAATTAGAATTAAAATTTAGATGTAAAACATAAGATATCCAAATAAGGCTTATGTAAACATTTTTCTAAAGTTAACTGAATCAGTGGTTTGCGAGTTTTTTATTACCCGTAGCGTAATCATTTTCCCCTGTTTTTGTACTATTATTCATTGGTGCTCCGCTCCTACTGGTCTTAGCGTGATGATATATAGCCTATAGCCTTCCTCAATAAATGGGCTAATTCTAACACTCGATTTATATATTTTTTCAAATCGAACCAATGGGTCTTGAGATTATCGCGTTAAAGCAAACAAACAACTCTTTAGCTTTTCTACTAGCTTTTACACGCGACTTCGCTCACGCAGACTTTCATTCCCTGATTATCCCCTTAGCGGTTGAATTTCAAAAATTCCTTTCTTAGTGCTCACTTACGTTATATAAAGAACCTACATGCAAAATTTCAGGATTCTAGGTTCAGCGGTTTGGGCTGTGTATTGATCTCTGGGTATGTCAGTCAGTCAGTCACCTTCCTCTTTTATATATATATATATATATATAGATTAGTACAGATGGAGAGTAAAGTACAGTTAAGTGACTCCATCTTAAGTGACTACCGATACACAGTTATGTGCAACTCAAAAAGCACCTGTGTAAACATCCCTCTGACTTAACATTTAGGGTGTTTGGGCGAGATTAGATCCACATAACCTCACCGATTCAAAAGCAAGGGAAGAGATGGTTTGATAATGGTTTTCAGTGGTCACTAATCACCTTGTGTTATATGGCTCTAACGCGTTCAAGTAAGTTTGCAAAAAAAAAACAAAGAAAATACTAATGACTGTTGACTCTGCTGGCTTTTGCCCGCGGCTTCGTCTGTGTGCATGTCAGTTATTGTGACAAAGAGGAGCATCTTGCCTTTTTCAAGAATCAAAGTATCTCTAAGCCAATTTTCATTGAAATCGGTACAGCAGTGTAGCCGTCAAAACATAACATACTTTCGAACTTATAAAATTAATATGGTTTTAGCTGATACATTTATGTTTATCTCACATGCATTACTAAAATCTGTAGTTGTTTGACAGATGAGTTCAGAATAGTCTATCAAGCACTTTATCAATCACCAAGTGAGAAATAAATCTGGACTATTCTCTCTAAATTTCTACACCACCCAAAGGTTGTCTGGTAGAGATTTCTCAGGGCATTAAGTTCGCCGATGCACATAAATCCATAAAGTTATAAATAAATAGTAAACGTTCGCGTCATAAAATCCTTATTTAAACTCTATTCACGGTATTTAAAAAGGCGAGCACTCAAATACTGTAATTGCTTTAGTAACTAGGAACCACTCAACACACAGTAATATGAAATACGGTTAATTACGAGTACTTTCTGAAACGAATCTGGAGTTACAAACTAAAAAAGTACTTATAAATATGAGAAGAAAGGTCTACCTACAGAACTTTTTACTTCCTAATCGTATTTCGAAACTGAAAATACAGGTGAGCTGTTATATTTTCAAAGGAGGCTTTTATCATTCAAACGTTTGAGTGAACTGATTAAAAAATCAATATTCATAGGAACAAGTTGGCCGAGTACAATGCGCTCCCTAGCCTGTTTTCGTTGGAAATCATAAAAAGATTGCAGAAAAAATAAGGTTGAATTAGATATATAGGTTTTTTTTTTGTTGTTTGTCTTAACTTGTCTTTCGAGTTATTTTCTCTTTTTAGCTTACAAAAGGATAAGGGTAAATTTATAATGTAGTTAATCCACCTATCCTTTAAGTTGTGGGTTACAGTTTGGTTATTTTAATTTGTTATTTATTTATTTGTTTTCTTAGTTTAAGGGCTGACAATTAAGGAATATATTGATAATTATGCAGCGTTCAACGTTTCTCATATTTTACTTCAATAACTTTTACTTCACTACTAAAATAAATAATTATTAGATAGTATATACTGGATACTATACACAATACATAAGTCGGACTACAGCTATACCTAGCAGAAAAAAAGGTAGTCCTTTAATAAACCTTTATCCACTACTTTATAGATTACAAGTTAGAAAAGTTTTAAAAAGTCTGGCTGGAAAGTTTTGAAAAAATCTCGAATTTTCTCACCCTTAGTGCTGTGTTACACATTTAAAGCTTCCTTTTAAATCACACTATATGTTTCTCAAAACTGCATTTAAATCATTCGAACAGATAAAAATATCTAAGCGAACAAACAGCGTAAGCGATTTCGTTCTATACTATACTCGTACAAAGATAGAGGAGACGTGAGTTAAGTAACTTATGTAGGTACATATATAATTCACTAGAGCACACAAGTCAGTACACATACTTCATTCTTCAATCATTACATCTACTACTTCTTAATTTACTCAAAACACATTCAAATGTTGTAAATTATACCCACAAAACGGACGATATCTTCTCTAGATCATTCATTAACGCTGTCTGTGAGGGTGGTCCAAATTTCTATTGAAATTGAACAATGAACTTTCTAAGTGAATACGTGTTTGATAATCCTCAACTAATTTTACACTGTTCTGTTTCGAATTTGATGCGTAACTTATTTAAATCCAGTGATTGTGGTTGTGAATCAAAATCGTGACAAAATTATATAAATTTTAAAATACACAATAATGCTGTGAAGACCAAATCTGCCAGCCAAGCATTGACATCTTGCCTCCTTGGCCAAGATCTAAGTGTTTCGCGGTGATTTCTTTTTTCATAATCGCTGATACCTTTATTCTCTTGTATTATTGGGTAATATGTTATTTTCACCACGCTATTTAGCGTTGAGAGACGTCATCCCTATTCATTTGTTAGTTTTCCATTACCGTTTACGTTTGTAGAATCTTAACTTGGCTATGCTGGTGTGGTCAGAGAATTTGTACTCTTTGTACTAAAGGGACATAACACCCTTTATAGTAGCTTTTTATTCTAACAAGTAATTACAAAAATTGCATTATTTATTATTTACATCCTCATCAAGTCTATATCTATCTATTCGAACTCATCTGCTCAAAAAAAGTTTATCTTGCAAAAGTGTTCAATAAATGATTTTATTTCATAATTATTTATTTATATTTAGATGTCTGAAATATTTACATCTGTCATAAAAAATAGTTACAAATTTATTATTGTGTACTATTCATAAATACTATGTACTAAAACTGCCTCGTTGGTCTAGTGGTTAACGTGAGGGACTGCTGATCAAGAGGTCTCGGGTTCGATTCCCGGTTCGGACTGCTGTTGGGTTTTTTAAAAGAAATTCTTAATTGCAGCCCGGATTATGCAAGATGGCAGTGTTTCCCGCCCGTGTCTCGGAGAGCACGTTAAGCCGTCGATCCCGGTTGTCATGAACATCAATGGCAATCGTTATTGGGAAGTCAGTGCCCTCAAATATACTGACAACTAGTTCAACTTTCGAATTCAGTTCACCCTCAGGGTTGCGGAGGTCCGATGCCAGTCGCTCCAGGTAAAAACTGATATTCAGATAAAACCAGTTGCACTAGTAGCCTACCCCAAATCTTGGAAATAATAAAGACTAGGAAGATGACTGTTCATACATACGATATTATAATGGTATACTGCAAGAAACCTAAAAAGAATAAGCCTTTCCTACAGATCCTGTAGAACATGAATTGTTCATGGCTACTATTGACATTACAAATAATATTTACTTATACAATCATTTCTGTCGACTGTCTTCAAAAGAATAACTTAACAGAACACCGACCCCGTAGTTGTATAACCTGTCTTTATCTTATCTTTCAGTCATCATTTCTTTCATTTAAATAATCCATTTGCCAATCACACCTACAACGAAAACACCAATGACAAATTACTCTTCAATATCAGTGCTGCGACATAAGCGACAGTGTATATCACTCTCCTTGCAAAATATGATATACCTTGTCATATTTCATCATCATCATCTTTACATTAACACCTTCTAATAGTCTACTGCTGGACAAACACCTCTCCTTAGAAATGTGGTTAGTACTACAATACAAACCACCTGATAGACTACTGATAAACATATACTTCAGTTTAAAAACATCAAACTAATATTATAAAGGTGAAAGTAAGTTTGTTTGTTACGCTTTCATGGGAAGACTACTTTACCGATCATCATGAAACTTTGTACACATATTCTTGAAGGTATTAGAAGTATCATAGGACTTTTTATTAAATGCGAGCGACACCGCGGGCATAAGCTAGTCTAATATCCTACTCCTACTATCCTACTTTATATTATCCATCCCCTTCCACTAATATATAAAAGCGAAAGTTTGTGAATGTGTATGTTTGTTACTTCTCCAAGCAAAAACTACTGAACGGATTTGGATGAAACTGCACAGTAATGTAGTTTATACATCAGAATAACACACAGGCTACTATTGCCGCGATAACCGATATACACGTGGGCGGAGCCGCGGGCAACAGTTAGTACGTACATATAACGTTTGTTACCAAACTCCTCCGAAATGGCTTGACCGATTTTTATGAAATATTGTGTGCATATCGGGTAGGTCTGAAAATCGACAAACATTTATTTTTCATACTCCTTAATGATAAGGGTTAGTCTATACTAATATATAAAGCTGAAGAGTTTGTTTGTTTGTTAGTTTGTTTGTTTGAACACGCTAATCTCAGGAACCGCTGGTCCGATTTGGGTATATATCATCACGCTACTACTAATAGGAGCGGAGCAACAATGAAGAATGTTTCAAAAACGGGGGAAATTTTCACGCTACGGGCAATATAACGCGCAAACGAGGTTGCGTGGGTCAGCTAGTTCTAAATATATATATTTTTTTTTTTATGGCAGAATTACATTTGCTAGGTCAGTTAGTAATTATATAGTATAAATAAAATACATCCAGACAAATCAAATGATTGTTCTCATCACAATCCGAAGCAAATACAAGAAGTTGAATAAAGAAAACTACTAAATAAATCTATTCCAATCAACTCACAATATTACATAATGAATAATTGATTAGCATTCGAGCTTGTTGTTGCTAACGTCTTTGTGACATTCGAGATGAACGACGTGACAATCACGTCATGCAAGAAATGAAGAAAACATCCATAAATATTAGTTAAATGAATTATTACCTTATTGTTAGTTCCATAAAGTCTACAGTAATTATTCGCTATGAATAAACCGTGTACTATAGGGGATTAAATAATTGTACTTAAAAATCTCTCAACGTAAGGAAGAACGACTGCCGCGTGAAAACTTCGTACCATTTGTAACAAAATATACCTTATCATATTATGGTGTGGGATGCTTTTTGTATGAGATTTCCTTATCGTTTGTGATTTGGATGATTCGTAAAATCGCTGTAAAGGTACCTACTGAAGTTTGTACAAAGAGAGAGTGTAACAAGTAGACCCAAATTAAAACAATAATATGGTTTCAAAACGACAAAAATGGGTGTTGTTTATTAACTTATAGGGCTGGCTTAAATTACAATGTATCAATTATTGTCCATACCTAATTATCTATTACTAGCTGGTGCCCGCGGCTTTGCTCGCATGGAAGTTGATTATATATATTTAATTAAAACTCTGTAAGTATGTAGGAATAATAGAATCATGTTTTTAAACGTGTTTATTTGTTTTTAATCAATCGCCCATTACAAAGGTATTTTACTTCAACTTTCAACCCTTATTTGGCCCGCTTAGGGGTAGAATATCAAGAAACGCTCAAATCTACTCATTTTTAATCAGTAGCCCAAAAATAATGCTTCACGCATCTTAACAACTCAACTTAAAAATTTCGAACTTCCATACAAAATTTCAACCCCTATTTCACCCCCTTAGGGTACACTATCCAGAAAGGCTTAAATACGTATCTACTCATTTTTAATCAGTAGCCCGTAAACAAAGTTTCATGTTTTGACTGACTCGTTGGTATAGCGGTTGACGTGTGCGACTGCTGATTGTGAGGTCTCGGGTTCGATTCCCGGGTCGGACCAAATTTTTGTATGATCTGCAAATATTTGTTTCGGAGTTTGGGTGTTTTCTATGCATAATATGTATGTACTTACAAAAAAAAAAAGTATAAATGTATTTGTATCAGTTGTCTAGTACCCATAACACAAGCTCTGCTTAGCTTGGGACTAGATGGCGTTGTGTGATAGATGTCCGAAATGTTTATTTATTTATTTATGTTTCGAACTTCAAAAGTGACGGACTTCCAGAGTAACCTATATGCAAAATGTCAACCTCTATTTCACCCCTTAAGGGTAGAATATTCAGAAACGTTGAAATACGTGTTTACTCATTTTTAATCAGCAGCCTAAAAGTAAAGTTTCAGGTTTCTAACTTAAAAAATGACGGACTTCCCTACAAAGTCTCAAACCTTATTTCACACCTTTAAGGACTTACTCTGGAAGTCCGTCACTTTTGAAGTTCGAAACATAAATAAATAAATAAACATTTCGGACATCTATCACACAACGCCATCTAGTCCCAAGCTAAGCAGAGCTTGTGTTATGGGTACTAGACAACTGATACAAATACATATATACTTTTTTTTTTTGTAAGTACAAAAAAAAAAATTCCTTTCTTAGTGGGTGTCTTCTCAATAAAACAATCCTACTCACCAAATATCATAGCCCTTACTATCATAGTTTACGCTCGGCGATGATGAATCAGTCAGTCAGTCAGGACTTGTTATTTTATAAGTATAGATACTATAAAAAAAAGTAAAAACTAAAACCCAACTACGACAAAAAACGACGCTGAAAAAGTATGAAACAAGTTTCAAAAGCCGTAGTCACGCGTTGTTACTGTACATAGCCTGTCAAAATCATAACCCTCCGTTGGCTTTGCCGTAGTTGGGTAATAAATAAAGCAGTATTACTTAACTAAAATCTGTTTGAAGTCACATACTGATGAAGTCCCTGACAGACTTTTGATTCCACAAGCCTTTCAAACATCCTGAAATTTTGCATGTAGGTTCTTTAAGTAACGTAAGAAAGCACTAAGAAAGGTTTTTTTTTAAATTCCTCCTCTAAGGGGGTAAATCAAGGGGATGAAAGTCTGCGTGAGCGAAGCCGCGTGCAAAAGCTAGTCTGTTATATAAAGAATCCGAAACTATCTATAAACCATGAAATAGGATGATGATGAATAGAAATAGGCCCTTACTGTATTACGAGTAATAAGATGGATTTATCACACGCGGTGATGGCGTGTTCCCTGTTCAGAAAGAAGTATTGCGTCCATATTGCAACATGCTTTGTTCATAATGACTTGGCCAAATTCGGAAAGGGATTTGTACTTTATGATGTCAAACTAGGCGTCTAGACGTCTGTGACTATCGCGAGTGTAATGATTTTTGATTAGATTATTGAGGAAAGCGATAACACAGCAACATTATCAAACCTTACTTTTTCTATCACAGCGGGCAACGCGTATTATATACGATTATTTGCCGGGAGTGTTTTAGACTTTTTGTATGTAACCTTAAAATACAATTCAACATCTGTTCTACGTATTTTTGAATAAAAAAAAAATATAATATCTACAAGGGACACTTAAAAAGATAAGCAAAATAAGTGTAGTAGGTGAAAATGAAACCTCATACGGAAATGACGTAATATTTTCATCTGTAAATGAGTACAAATTTATATTTTTTTTTTGTTAAAATTTTGATTATTTTTCCATTCAATAATATTTTTGTGACGAGTTTCATTACTAAAGCGCTTACTAGAGTGCGTTACTAGTCCCACCAATGACAAACTGAACTAAATCCTATATTGCAGCGGTTTTTTATTATTGTTATTGTGTTCACTTTTGTTGCTTTGAAATTGTATTTTTTTGTTTGTTTCTTTTTTTAATATTTAAGAATCGTTAATTAGGCTAAAACCCATCGCATCTATACAAAAAAAATAAATTGAAGTGTCTGTTTGTAATTTCAAATTAATGCCTTTTTGCTAAATGCATATAAAAATATATGTATACGGTAGCCGGTGGGTTCTTTATCAAAAAGGCATTTTTTTAAATATTTGTCTGCCTGTCTGTTCGTTCCGGCTAATCTCTAAATCGGTCCTACTTCTTTTGTAACACCGCGGGGTTCAGCTAGTTGTTAATAAAATAAACAAACTGATTGACGAACAGATATCATGTTTAGGTATTAATAAAGTTCCACTTTTTGTCATGACCAATAAATAAGTAAACAGTAGATTAAATTTCAAACTGTCTAGAAGTTAGGTACTCGAATTCAAAATGTATCTATATTGAAGTATGGTTTCTAATTCTATACAGGACAAATTTTGTTATGACTTTATGACAAACAGATAAAACTGAGATGGGGCGACTATTGCATTTGTGAATTCCATACATACAAGAGATATGAGTCATCAGTAAACTATTGTAAGAAATTCCACAGGACCAAATAGTTGTTTATGTAATTTCAGCAAATTATTATTGTGTGTCACAGCTGATAAGCATAGTGATTATTTCGCACAGAACAGAGAGTATAGTTCTTCCTCACTGCCTTCTCCAGTGAGATGAACTTCCAACATTTATACATACATTTTACCACTTTGGAAGTGCCTCCCGCGTAAACTATGCAGTTTAGAAAAAACATATTAATTACGAAATTAAGAAACCGCAATATTATCCTCAATATTTTGAAGACCCATCCATAGATACACGAATAGGGTTGATGAAAAAAAATTTTTGAGTTTAAGTTCTATGTATTGAATTTATTACCCCAAACCAAAATTTGGTGTTTTTTTTTATTTTTGTGCGCAATTCACAGAATACTTACCAAAATTTAACAGTATAGTTCTTATAATTTCGGAAAAAAGTGGCTGTGACGTACGGACGGACAGACAGACATAACGAATCTATACGTTTCCCTTTTTTGACATTGACATTGGCTACGGACCCCTAAAAAATACAGTCGAATTGAGCACCTCCTCCTTTTTTTTTGAAGTCGGTTGTCAGCATTTGTACTGTCGTGTTTCGTTGCTAAGTGCGAGCCCGAAGACAGAACAATGCAGAAGCATCTCAATAGGCCCCATAGGTCACCATACTGCATTGTCTGCATTCGCAATGAGTGTGGTGACCACTGCTCAAGCAGGCAAAGTAGAGTCGCTTTGGCAGGCTCGTCAAAGTATACCTAATCGCTTACCTTTTTAACCGACCTTAAAAAAATGAGGAAGTTCTCAATTCGACCGTATATACTATAAATATTCTTATGTGTGTTCGCGGATAACTTCGTCGTTTATGAACCGATTTTGATGATTCCTTTTTAATGGAAAGGAGATATCCCAACGGTAGGCCCATGATAAGGACACTAAGATCTGATAATGGCATTCAAGAGAAATCGATCGATTTGTTCGTTCTTGAAGTCGGTTTTTTATTTCGTTAATTTTTTTTCAATCTTATCTCCACTTTTGAATATTATCTCAACCAAATGATTATCGGTCTATAGAATGTGCATATTATGAATAATTCCAATGAATCATCGTGCGTTCTTGGTAAGGTATAGCATGGCGAATTGTTATGCCATCAGGGTAGCGGTTAATTACTGTATTCTATGTACAAAGGAGTAGTACCATCTGACACAGTCACCATCATTAAATCACAATAATAACGAACTTGTGTGAGACATAGATTAATGCTTATTGTACCTACTGTCTAATTTGATTATTTGAGGTCTCAGATCAAATAACAAATGGTAGACAACGCGCAGTGCGTGTTCTTGTTTAAGCAGATAAAAGTAGCGTAGTTCTAAGTAAACACTCGCGTTAACACTCAGTATCACAATACAAACAACTTGTACGATACTGACGGAAAGTAGCATAGTTTTTAACCGACTTAAAAAAAAGGAGAAGGTTTCTCAATTCAAACTTATATACGTAAATATATATATATATATATATGTGTGTTCGCGGATAACTTCGTCGTTTATGAACTGATTTTGATGATTCTTTTTTTAATGAAAAGGAGATATCCCAACGGTGGTACCATGATAAGGACACTAAGATCTGATGATGGCATCCAAGAGAAATCGAGTCAAACCATGAAGTCGGTTTTATTTTTATTAAAATTTTATCGTACAATTATTTGATCTGAGTTTGAGGTATAATGTTTGATATTACTTGAATTTACCTTCGAAGTGTGTATAGTAATTGGTAAGTAGCTGTTTTTATTCAACTTCTGTCATCAAAGGTATGATAATTAGTTCTGAAGTTGTTGTGAATTCAAGAAGAAGAACCTCTCTCTGTCTATTTCTTTCCATCTATATATCTATCTATTTCTCTTCATCTATCTCTCTCTTCTCTCTTAAGAGCCAAGTCCTGGTTGGTGGAACAATCGCCACTTCTCTGTTATCTAAGACTTTTAATTTTAACACTCATTTGACTGCCTCGATGGCGCAATGATAGCGTACACGACTGCTGTGCCTGAGGTCTCGGGTTCAATTCATGAATCGGACCAATTGTTGTATGATCTGCAAATATTGATAAATATGTATTTACCATGTATAATATGTACGTGTTTACAAAAAAGTATGTACTGTATTTATATTAGTTGCCTAGTACCTGTAGTATAAGCTTAGCTTAGTTTGGTACTAGATTGCCTAATATGTCAAATGTCCGAAATATTATTATAATTAGTTTGTGAAAATACAATTAACATATTTTTTTTAATGATGTTTTATTTAGTCATTACAAAACCATTAGGGAGAAATAGTAAATGAAACAGTTTCTTTAGTGTAATAGGGTGTAAAAAACCAGCTAACAGGTGTATAAACAAGAAACATGCGGTATTTGCAACGCTGAAAATGAAAAACACAAGTGAATGAACTGGCCTTCGGAAAAAATATCTATAGAATTTACCTATGCAATTATAATATCCTCACACATCGTTTTTTTATGACCCTGCCAAAATGACTCTACTCTGCCTGATGGAAAGCATAAGCAGAATCCAAGAGTGGTGGTCACCACACTCATTGCGAATGCAGCCAATGCAACAACGCAGCATGGTGACCCACACCATAGCAGCCTAGTGATGCTTCTGCATCTTAGGGCCTCAACAAGGCCGTCTGGTCCCAAGCTAGGTAGGTCCTGTACTATGGGAACTAGTCATCATCATCAATCATCAACAGATTTTAAGAGTCCACTGCTGGAAATAATCTCCTTATTTCCAGCTATGGATTGTTTTGGCCTACTATTCCAGGCCAGACAGAGTGATAAAAACACTTATTCTTTTTGTTTAGATAGTGTCGGTACACCCGCACGCAATTGTGGTCATTACTGTGAAATGCAAATATATCAATTCACACAAGTTAGGTGATTGTCTGGGAAGTAAAGACAAGTTACATGAAAAATAATAACATCTCATCTTCCTAGCCTTTATTAAAACATTTTCAGTTAACACGTTAGAAGAGTCTATAAACACAACCATTCACTGCACTGCTTCGGCGTAAACTGATAATACATACTTACTTGTGGGTGTACGGCGCAAGCGGCTTGTTTGTTTACGTGGCGGATTTCTTTTGATAAAAAGCCGTACTTGCGATGGCGGCGCGATCAAAGCGACCGTATCAAAGCGAATGGACTTTACCTATATATTTTTCATTGTGGTGACGGATTAAGAAGACTGAGTTTCGCAACACCAAAGGCGTCACAAGTGCGTCGCCGACTATTTCACTCGCTATTTCACACCGGTTTTCTGTGAGGCCGTGGTATCACTCCGGTCGAGCCATCTGGTCGGCTCATTCATGCCGAAGCGTGGCTTTCCCACGGTAAATACACTCAGAGACAGTGCTCGTGATCACTCAATCATTTATTTATTTATCCCGGGTGGCAAACAAACCACCATCTTAGGTTTAGCAGTAAGGGTAAGACGTATGTATTTCGACGATTATATTTTTGTAGTCATGCGATATTTAGGGCATGTCGGCGATTTTTTCAATTTCCATAAACCCAGTGTTAGGCATGGACAGTTTCAAAATTGAGAAAACCTACCAGTTTCGCCAAAAAAACAAGCTAAAAACATATATATGTACATGACTAAGTTTTTCCATTCTAATTTGAAAAAATAATACGACTTCTAAGGGCGGCACATGAAGATCTAAATCTGAATCAAGTTTAAAAAAAAGTGATGAGGATGACATGTAATTCAAATGTAGTTTTTTTGTTATTTATAAAAATAATTCTCTTCAAACTAATATTTATTGATCGATAACATACACAGTTGTTGCAATTCTCTGTGGGTCACTCAAATATTTGACGCCATTCATTCAATTTAGTTCCTCCTATCGCACTAGATGGCGGTAGTTGTGCTTGTCTTGCGCTACGAACATTAATATTTAGGTTAGCATGTATATTTCACTTATCTCTTTGCTTTTAAGTGTAAAAATATTATAAAGGTTATTAAACAGTGTTAACGTTTTTATCGTCAATAATATGATAATTTAAACACTACAAATGGAAGGAAGGTACAAATAAAAAAAATAAGAATGTTTATTTATGGTTCAACTGTCATCGGGTGGAGTGTTTTGTAAAACGAGGGTGTCTTAACAAGGGTCACAATTTTTTGTGACCGTTTTGCAAAAATGCAGTCGGTAAAGCGTTGACCATTCGACCGTATGAAAGTGTCTAGAAGCCATTGGAGAAACGAAAGGCCCATGGCGATAATTGTAGCAAGTGTGGCAACCGCTAAACTGATTACGATGAAATGTTACCATAACGCATGTCGGTTTCAATGATTTTTAGGGTTCCGTACTTCTTAAACTGTTCGTACCGCAACCTTTATTGTCATTATTTAAAGTAAAAGAGAGTATTCAATTGTAATCCATACTTACTAATATTATAAATTCGAATGTAACTCTATTTCTCTGTCCCTCTGTTACGTTTTCACGGCTAAACCGCTGCACTAATTCAATGAAATTTGGCATGGAGATACTTTGTTTCTTATGGAAGGACATTGGCTTCTCTCTCCCGTGATAACCGACACGCGGGCGGAGTAGGTTTGAAAGAGCACTACTTATACACAAATTTATATATGTACCTACTTATATGTATGGTCTGTGGCGTACTTAACAGATAAGGCTCTTAAGGTCTTTTTTAACTTTGCAAGTTGCTTCCCTTTGACCTCGATTGATAAAATGTGAAAAGCAAGGTCTTACACAGAAGTAAAAAAAAATGCGAGTCATTAATTTCTTGTTTTTTATTTATTTTTTCCACTACCAACTCAGAGATTGGGTTTAAAAAATTGATGGAAGAATACTTTGCAAATGGCAATGCCTACTTTTAAAACGACTTAATAGATATCATTAATTTTTTTACCGATTTCAAAAAAGGAGGAGGTTATCAATTCGACTGTCTTTTTTTTATGTTTGTTACCTCATAACTTTCGATTGGGTGAACCGATTTTGATGAATATTTTTTATTTGAAAGCTGATACTTCCCGTGTGGTCCCATTTGAAATCAGTCCAGTTCTTGAAGTAGATTTTTTTGTTAAAGTAGTCATTATCTATACATATTATGTACACAAATAAATAAAATTGGACTGTCTGTTTGTAATATTAAAATAACCGCTTTCTACTAAATGCATATGTATGTATACACGATACATATACCAAAAATGTAGTTTAAAAAACGTTTGTCTGTCTGTCTGTCTGTTTGTTCCGGGTAATCTCTGTAACGGCTGGACCGGCTTTCACTGGCAGGTAGCTGATGATCCAAGGAGTAACTTATGCTACTTTTTTTGACTAACTTTGTCCCGCGGCGTTACTCGCGGTACTACAAATGGGCCTCCGGTATTCTCACTCATTCGGTGGAACACAGCGCTAGCGCTGTTTCGCACCGGTTAGAGGACCGGTGCGAAACAGCTCTGTGGGGCCGGAGCCGGCCCGTTCATGCCGAAGCGTGGCTCTCCCTTAAAGACCTCTGCCCTACCAACGATTAGTTCTTGACCAAGCACCTTTGACCCCTACCAACATCTATACTACTACTGACTTCTATTAGCAGGAGCAGTTAATTATTTATGTTATGATTCGTCTAAGAATAGTAATACTATATCCCAATTTAATACAGATGTCTCCTTCATTAAAACGAATATTACAAAACTTCTTGCAAAATATAATTGCTACAGCTTTTCATTTCTATTACAAATCTAAATCAAATAAAGATTTCTCCTTGTCCGATTTTTTCTTTTATTTATCACATAAAACAATATTACAAGTTATTTATAAGATACATAGGTACACATACACGATATTTGTGTTGTGAAAAAATAAAAAAACATATATGGCTTAATTGAGTAGTCTAACACAGTCACAAGTTTGTATTGATTAAGTTTTTCATGCAAATTTATCGTTTTTAACAGATGACAAAAGTAACTTATTTGACTAAATGCCATCTACTTTATTGCTTTTGGTATTATCGTTTTTGTTTATATTTGTGCAATTCGCTGTCATTTTACGTTGATCTTCTGTGCGAGGGTAGTACCGCCCCGGTCGAGCCGGCCTAACCGTGCTGAAATCAGCATGACTCTACTACCTTTAAATTCTACATATTTTATACTCTATTGTCATTATGAGAAATAAACGAACACATATATTCAAAAGAGTTTAGTATTGCAATTAATATACCACTACATCTACTGCGAAATGAATTAAAAGTTACTTAAAAATAGGAACTCTTATTTTTCAATGGTTTTCTGCCAATTCAATTACTGGACTTCAGCGAAATCAAAAGTAAATCTGTCGGCCTTAAGAAAAACGGCTTTACCCTCTGTTATTAATTAATAATTTACATCAATAACAGGCAATCCAAAACAACACAAAAATTGGAAATTATTTTGGAATACATAGAGTCATCTATACAACTAAATAAAATTGGAGTGTCTGTTTGTAATATTAAAATAACCGCTTTTTACTAAATGCATATGTATGTATACACGGTGCATATACCAAAAATGTAGTTAAAAATTTTTTGTCTGTCTGTCTGTCTGTTTGTTCGGGTAATCTCTGGAACGGCTGGACGGATTTTGACGCTACTTTCACTGGCAGGTAACTGATGATCCAGGGAGTAACTTAGGCTACTTTTTTAGACTATCTTTGCCCCGCGGCGTTACTCGCGATACAACAATAACCGCGGGTAGCACCGCGGGGTTCACATAGTTTTAAATAAATATTTATCTAAAAAATCTTAGCATAAAACGAATGGACTTCATTTCATTTACATTCTTAAGCAACTATTAAAAACCATTGATTGATAATACACCAATATTAATAAGTGTAATGCAATGGCATAGCTTTATTCGTATTTTATTTTATTTAACTACCTCGTGGCGCAGTGGTAGCGTACGCGACTGCTGTGCTTGAGGTCTCGGGTTCGATTTCTGAGTCGGATCAATTTTTTGTATGATCTGCAAATATTTGTTCCGGAATTTGGATGTTTTCTATATATATTATGTATACATTTACAAAAAAAGTATATAAATATATATGTATTTATATCAGTTGTCTAGCATGCATAACACAAGCTCTGCTTAGTTTGGGACTAGATGACGTTGTGTGTAAGATGTCCGAAATATTAATATTATATTTATTTTTATGAATAAATGTTATAAATATCTTATAAATAATTGATTCCAACCTTCATCTATTTAAGTAGCCTTTTTTTTTAATAACATCGTTATATTTAAAACATGTTTTCGTAAGTACCTATTGTAAAAGAATATAATAGTTAATTCTATTATAAATTGAAAACAAAGTGTTAGGCTTGTAAACAAGTGAAACATTTGATGCTCGGGACTTTCGCTACCATCGACAAACTTAGGTACCTACTTTTATTTCTCGGTAATTTCCGACGTAATAGAGTTTGACTGTGAATTGGATATTGTGCAAATTAGGGGATTAACCTTAAGCAACGAAATAGTCCCTGTTCTGAATTTGAAAATGTACGCACTCCATCTTTTCTGAGTTTTTATCGACTACGGTTACATAATTACTATAATTAGGTATAATATTTTTCCTGTTGTATTTGAAAAACCTTCTTGTATAAACATTTGACTCCCGATGACGTGATTTCCTCTTTATTCAGTCGTCTTCAGTTTGGTCAAATAAAAACAACATGTAAATTACTTCAACAGTAGTCACTTAAATAAAAAAGATAAAGCCTTTTGATTTGATTAAAGACTAGCTTTGAATAGTTAACTTTTAGAAACCCATACTAAGAGATATATGCGGCTAAGTCTGCAAGGGCTTTTTAGACCTTCTTCGGTATACTCCAGAATTAACATAAACTGTATATGTGCATACTTGTATAGCCTCTATATTGTGTGAACGTATGTTCTAAAATGCTAAATGGTGTTCGAAGAAAACTAGTCTAGTGTTTGGCCTTGGATCAAAATTTTAAAGGAACTCGTTAAATCGTGGAATCATCTCTACAATCTGTTTTCCAGAAGATATACGGTAACCGCTATTTATGAAAGTAAACAAAAGTTATAACATATTCAAAAAGAGCATTTCAATAAAAACAAATTACATTACACGCTAACAATTCTCAGTAACAAAATCAAAAGATACAGACAAATACTATACTTAGACTATTAATGGTATAACATTGAGACGCCTACGTATTCTCTGTAGGTACATATCTCACAATATGAGTAAGAAGAGTAAAATGAGACGTGGCTCATCGCTTACGACATATTACGAATATACTTGTATCCTAACAAAGATATTCGCTATGTTTGACTTTCTTTTTCTTTTATTTTATTTATAAGACAACTCCAGCATGACACAGATTGGGAGAGGTGAAGCTTTAAACAGCGGTACTTTTGACTTTTGTGTTCTTTTTTCCCTTTTTCTGATAACTCTCGCGTGAGAAATATTGCGGTATGGTAATTGTCGGTGTCTTAGGCTAGTTTTACTATCTATTTTTATAAAAATGAATACCTATGTCCCTTGGTCACGCCATCACTCGTGAACGACTGGATCAATTTCGCTAATTAATTTCCTTCTATTTAACATCACGCCACGACAAATAGGAGCCGTAAAATTCATTCGTTTTTAAGGAGACGCACACGAAGTCGCGCGTGTCAGATAGCACTTTTTTTTTTTTTGTTGTGACTAATCCCGCCCACATTCCCACCACTGTAACTCCTGTACACCAGGATCAACAGCAGTGACCCACGAACACACCGAGTTATGACACTCGGGAAGTCCCAGGAAGAAAATTAACTGTGTCAGGTAGTACTATAAAAATGTATATAAAAAAGTAAAAGAAATCGTGCTTAGTCCGTGGTGGTTTTATCTAACAGGGGTAGAGAAGGATACTTATGTACCCAGGTAGATTGGTTGTACTGAAGCACATTGGGAACCATCTAACTTTCACTCTTCTCAAGCTATATTCAAACGCGATTAAATACCTGCACAATTCTTATACATACTTCCATAGCTTTCTTTGTTTTAATCTCTGGTTTTATCTTAGGTTCGTGGTTTGCATTGATATAAGTACAATCGCTAGGAAAACCAGATTTTATTGTAGATTTTGCTGATTGAAGGAACTTTTGTCGAGTTTGTACGTCGTGCGTTTCACACATTCGACAACGAGTAAGGCTCAGTCGGCAATACGACTAAATGGACTCAACTCTGGTTATTACTATGGCCATATTCAATGGATCTTATGAGAAACGATACCAAAATAGACGTAAATTGATTCAAATGACTTTTTTCTGAGAAAAGAATGGCGTTTTTTGGCGCGATTTGAATTATTCTTTTTATTCGATTAATACCTTCTTCCTAGCTGGTTCCGTTGGTAAGAATGAAAATTAAAAAATGAGCGATAACGATTTTTGCAATTCAAGCTGTGTTAAATAAATAAAATTTGAGTGTCTGTTTGTAATATTAAAATAACCGCTTTTCAGTACCGGTACCACACCACCACACGGTACATATACCAAAAATATAGTTTTTTTTTGTCTGTCTGTTTGTTCCGGGTAATCTCTGGTACGGCTGGACCGATTTTGACGGGACTTTCACTGGCAGGTAGCTGATGATCCAGGGAGTAGCTTAGGATACTTTTTTTAGACTAACTTTGTCCCGCGGCGTTACTCGCGGTACAACAATAACCGCGAGTAACACCGTGGGTTCAGCTAGTAATTTAATAAAATCTGCAAACCATCACCAAATTGAACTATGTAAGGCGTCCTACACACTATGCCAGCGCGGCGCGAGGATTGCTGTGCCGCCAGCCTTGCTACACAAAGCCTATCTATACAAATGAATAAAATTGGAGTGTCTGTTTGTAATATTAAAATAACCGCTTTTTACTAAATGTATATGTATGTATACACGATACATATGCCAAAAATGTAGTTAAAAAATTCTTTGTCTGTCTGTCGTCTGTCGATCTGTCTGTCTGTCTGTCTGGTACGGCTGGACGGATTTTGACGGGACTTTCACTGGCAGGTAGCTGATGATCCGGGGAGTAACTTAGGCTACTTTTTTAAAACTAACTTTGTCCCGTGGCGTTACTCGCGGTACAACAGTAGCCGCGGGTAACACCGCGGGGTTCAGCTAGTTCATAACTAAAATTATGCTCTGTTGCCTGCCAGAGTGACTCTGCCTGATGGAAAGCATGAGCAGAATTCAATTTACTTAATGTTATCACTATTACGTCCCGATTAACAAACCTAAGATGTTGAGTCGCCAAAAACAATTATTACGTCAGAATTTCGTTCGCTGTAATTTATGTACGTTACGCGTGGGATTTATCCCAAAAAATGTGAATGAGTGAGTACTGAGGTGACGTCTTAACTTATAACTTGTAATTTTATTTAAAACACGTGATCACCGTGACGTAACTTTGAATATCTAATACCTTTAAACGTCCAATTATTGTATATCTATATACAAATAAATAAAGTTGGAATGTCTGTTTGTAATATTAAAATAATAATAATAAATGCAAAGGGTATGTTTACACGATACATGCAGGGGCGGTTCCAGCCTGTAATTTTGGGGAGGGTCACTAATAATTAATTTAAGTCGAATAAATTAGACTTTATTGCACAATATTCAATTTTATTGCACATATTAGAAACAAATGGATATTTTGTTTTTATTGGTAAGTCTATTGAGATGACAATATTTAAATATTTGAGACGTGTGGGACAATCTCTTAATGAATACTTAGAGGACCTAGCTCCGTGGGGAGAGGTGAGGGGGACATGAAGGGTGTGTGTGGGACTCCTTTCCCGATCACGCTCTGCGGACTCCCTCTGGAGCATAAGGTCTCCACAGAAGCAGCCCTCGGCCTCCCATCCCTCCCTACTTGCCAGTATTGCCGTGATCAATACTGGTGACAGGTTTCGACAGATCTCTCCGCTGTGGTGGCATTGCGCCGTAACCACACGTCCGATTCTGTTCAGATATTCACCGAAGCAACCGTACCCGGTGAGTATCTGATTGAGTCGGTAGGTGACACAGTCAGTTCTCCCTATAGCTTTGGTGTTTGTTGGTGCGTTGGCTGGCACAAAGCTGGGCGAGTAGCAGACGATGTGGCGCTCCTGCTACCACTCGTACTCGAAGGATTAGCCGCCCGAATTGCTCGTCGAAGCTCTACCGACTGTCGGGGATGAACCTAGGAACTTTATGTACTAGCTCACCTGGCCTTCAGTGTCATTCACCCGGAGGCATGAGCTGGATGGTTCTTGGTGCTTACATAAGCCATGGAGGCACCACCTTCAGGCTCAACTCACGAGTCGTATGCACAACACTAGCCACTCTCAAGGTAGTAGAGCCACGCTGATTTCAGCACGAATGGGCCGGCTCGACCGGGGCGGTACTACCCTCGCACAGAAAATCAACGTAAAATGACAGCGATCATGCTGTCGTGTTTCGTTGGTGAGTGCGAGACCGGAGGCCCAATGATGCAGAAGCATCACTAGCCCGCCATGGTGATGGTCGCCATGCTGCACTGTAGCATTGTCTGCATTCGCAGTATGGTGAACAGTATGGTTTCCATCAGGCAGTACTCTACTGCGTGATGGAAAGCATAAGCATAAGCATAACTCTACTGAGTCATTTTGGCAGGGCAAAACATTAAAAAAAAAAACAAAAACTCCTTGCTCGGCGAGCAGAAGCACCTCCCCGAAGCGTTACCCTCTGGCCTGTATTATTGTATCGTCTGCATAGCAGGCGATACTGAGGCCAGAGGCAGACTATTGCGAAGGCCCGCATCGTATGCGAGGTTCCATAACAATGGGCCCAATACAGATCCCTGGGGAACCCCACAACACCTCTCTTCGATTTGCCACTCCGTTCAGATCGACAAACTTCACTGCCTTGTCACGCAGATAGGCCTCTGTGACGGCATGCAGGTGAGGCGGCACCATGTAATATTCAAGGGCCGCCGTGATAGCGCGCCAGGGAAGACGTTAACGATATCAAAGCTAACTGTCAACACGACCTTCCCGATTACAGGTGCCCGCTGATACGGTCAGAGATAACTCTTTCAAAGAGTTTCTCCGTTTCTTTCAGGCAACTTGGAACGCAAAGATAACACTGCACCTTACTTTTTGAGGAGCTCAAGTCTCGCTTCTTTTTCAGTCGAGGGGGGAGATACCGAGGCCGAAACACTGAGTGAAAATTTGCCTCAGTTTGTCTCCCAGCACCGACCTGGAATACCATCAGGTCCAGGAGCGGTGTTGCGCGAAGCCAGTCTCCATAAGGCTCGATCCAGCTCTCCTTCCAATGCCTCACACACGTCAGACTAGTTTCCGGTCTAATTGCGTCGGAGGGATTGGGGATAGTCCTTGGAAAGAGTGTGTCTGTCTAGCACTTTTACTAGAAACTCTGGTCCAGACTAGTAGTGTCATCTGAGTCTTTATGGTAGAGCAAGCCTGAATCACGAGTCTTGGAGGGCAAAGTTTTGTTATCCACATTTTATTACAGTTGTAATTTATAGGTGGTAAACAATTCCTATCCTTTGATTTCTTATGTCGATTGAACAATTATGGAAACTAAGGAGAAAAAAAATAAGGTTAAAAAAATTACATGTGTACGATTTTGGGGGGGGTCGTGTCCCCTGTGACCCCCCCCCTTGGAACCGCGCCTGGATACATGTGTCAACTTTTTTTTTCAATTCTTGTCTGTCTGTCTGTCTGTTCCGGGTAATCTCCTGAACGGCTGGACCGATCTTGACGGGACTTTCACTGGAAGGCAGCTATTGATCTAAGGAGTAACTTAATCTACTTTTTTTAAACTAACTTTGTCCCGCTGTGTTATCCGCGGTACAACAATAAACGCGGATAACACCGCGGGGTTCAGCTAGTTATATATATTATCTTAATCTCGGAAACGGCTTCAACGATTTCAATAAAATTTAATATACAGGGGGTTTCAGGGGCGATAAGTCGATCTAGCTAGGATTCATTTTTATAAAATTGATCTAAAAAAAATACCGAGAAAAGGTCGATCTTCCAGATACTGTATAATAAAACATAATTTAAAGTCTGATTTCGAATATGGAATATCATCAAGTCTATTTATCCCGTGGGTGGCGTAAGAATCGACTAAAGTTTAACTGCCTCGGTGGCGCAGAGGTAGCGTATGCAACCGTCCGGTTCGAATCCCGGGTCGGACCAAATATTTGTATGATCTTCAAATATTTGTTTCGGACTTGGAGTCGGAGAGAGTAAACACCCAATTTTGTATGTAAAATATATATTAATGGCTCGCTACACGTGTTGGGTAACTGTGAGTGTAGTGAGCAGTTGATATAAATAAATAAATAAAATAAATAAATAAATAAATATGACATTTACAAAAAAGTATCTATATGTATTTGTATCAACTGTCTAGTGCATATAACACAAGCTCTGCTTAGCTTAGGACTAGGTGGAGTTTTGTGTTAGATGTCCGAAATATTTATTTATTTATTTGAAGGAGAAGACTACACAGGATAATAGTGTAGCAAGTGTGATATTATATGCTTAAACCACTAGACCTAATGATGCAGAAGCATCTAAATAGGCTGCCAGAGTGTGGGTCACCACTCACCATGCTGAATTGTTGCATTGTCTGTATTCGCAGTGAGTATGATGAATACTACTCTTGGATTCTGCTCATGCTTTTCATCACGCAGAGTAAAGTCACTTTGTATATCGGTTATTACGGTAAAGAATAATCTATATCCTTCTTTAAGAATCAGAGTATCTTCACTGTAAATTTTATCCAAAATGGTTTAGCTTTTGCAGTGAAAACGTAACAGACAGGGATCCTGTCAAATTTATAATTTTAACCAGTTGTTGCCGCTCCACCCGCGGTTATGTCGGTTATCGCGGCAAATAGTACCCTATGTGTTATTCTGATGTATAATCAATTAATAATATTACTGTAGAGTTTGATCCAAATCCGTTCAGTAGTTTTTGCGTGAAAGAGTAACAAACATCCATCCATCCACCCACACTTACAAACTTTCGCTACTAATATTAGTAGGATATGGATATCTCTGTTAGTCATCAATACATTTGATGGAGAACGTAACAAAAGCAAGTCATAAAATGTGATGGTCACAAATGTAAGAATTATTCCGGTCCGATCCCCTTATCTTACTTATCTTTTGGGCACAAAACTTTTTATATATTTTATCTGTCGCCATCAGACATCCCTTGCAAGTGATCACACCTTGATAAAGACGGTGTTTAATTATTTACCTGCCTAACCTGACTGGCGGCGCAGTAGTAGCGTACGTGGCTGATGTGCTTGAGGTCTTGGCTTTGATTCCTTTGTCGTACCAAATAGTAATCTTCAAATATTTGTAACGGTGTTTGAAAACGAAACATACGTACTATCTATTAAAACATCAGGTACATGAGTATTTACAAAAAACAAAGTATAAAATTATTCCATCAGCCCATCTACCTTCTAAAGGCCTGTACCAATCATCGATTACCTGCACTTCACACCTGCACTCGCACTAATCAAAGTGAATACGGGCCTATTTTCAACAGTAGCCTAGAATTGATTATCGTCAGCAGTGGACTATTAAAGTCTGTTGATGACTATACCCAACTATACCGTACAAAAGTAAATAATTACATTGACATATATATTCTTGATGTCGTAAACTTTTCGCATATTTAACATCTGGGCTGCAAGTATGACTAAAAACAACCCTCCCCGGTGTTTGTGATTGGCTCCCATCCATCGCTAACAATAGACCCCAAAGCTCCATTTTGGCAGGTAGAAAAAAAAAACAAAAGATTGAGCAGTTGACAAGCAACGTGTTGCCAATGTCACTTACCTTTAGTTAACATATTTGTTGTTGTTATTATAAAAAATGTGCTAACCCGACTTTTTAAACATATTATTGGACACTGTTTCTTCGATCAATGGGAACCGAATAAGACAAAATAAGTCGTATTCTTATATAAATTATATTCGACTGTAATTTGACATAATTCGAATAAAACAATAAAAATTATAATTAACAATCACTTAACATATTAGGTTAGTTAGTAGTGGTATACGCTTCAAAAAACTCGAAAAGTATACTATAAGAAAAGTATATATTGGAATTTCAATATGATACACAACACACATCAAAGATTGTTGTAGTTTATTCCTTAAGATACCATTTTCATATTAGGCTGTGGTATGACGATTTTATGTACAGTAAAATTGAGCGTTAACTAAAAGTGAGGCGTCACGCTGCAGAGCTTTGGTATTACATTTGTCGTCTAGCAAACTAAGACGCTTACGTCACTAGAACGCTAAGTATTAGCACTAACGGGCCTCGATGGGGGCCGGACCGAAGGGCCACCGATGCAGAAGCGTCACTGGGTCGCCATAGAGTGGGTCACCATGCTACATTATATGCATTTACAATGAGGATGGTGACCACTACTCTTGGATTCGACTCATGCTTTTCATCAGGTACACTAGAGTCACTTTGACAAGCTCAAAATAAAAAAAAAGTAAAAAGAAAATCTTTCCAATATGCCATGTTTTTTTTTTCCAAACGTAGTTAACAAACATAGCCTAACTATTAACGTTGACAGTTGACGCAATATCTCAAAACTAGTATTGTCAACTCGCACATGTTATTAATTACGATTATTAAAATTACTAGTAAATACTAATTATTCCTGCCAACACATTTCAACATTTAGTAAAGAAATAGTCTATGAGTTTGTGTTCGAAAATTTCTCAGAAAACGTAATCTTCACTGCGTTCCGTTGAAGAGCATGTAACAATCCATCCACTAGCCGGCCATCCACCATGGCCACCGTTTCATAGATTCTTACTTACAATTAAAAAGGATTTTTCTCATGTTACCTGATTGAAAACGCCAATCAGAAAAACCAATTAACCAATCAGCTATCTCATATGTCGGGTGAGTTGAGTCTTTACTTGGCGGGCAAAGAGATATTTAATTTTTTATACCTATTTTACACAATTCGTGTATGAATTATGGTTTGAATTTGTGACAGCTTATTTAACAAGCTTTTATTTAGTTTCACCTGTCCTGATGTTTGTCAATAGGTAATCAAATTTTGCAAGTTAAATTTGATCCACTTCCCGATTTCCGATTGAGCTGAAATTTGAAATATAGCTTTTGTTCTGATGACACTGCAATTAATCAGTATTGTTATTAATTCAAAGTGGCCGCCGTAACAAAATGGCGGCGTTCATATTTATGAACAACCCACCCAATGTCTCAATGTCAATCAAAAGGGCTTTAAGCAGCAACTTTTTTATTAACAAGTCGTAAAAGCTGGTTTTAAAAAAAATGATTTTAAATATATCACTTGTTTTTCATACCTATTTTACACAATTCGTGTGTGAATAATTGTGATTTGAATTAGTGACAGCCTCGGTGACAGCCTATTTTGCCAGAATACAGTACAGTGCTAATTTTACACTTACAGTAAATTATGTCTATGCGTAGTTTTGTTCTCCGTACGCTATGACGCCATTAGTAATCACGTGGTCATATTGTGATATGTTGTTGTGTATTTTCGTTATATATTTTTCATTCAAATAAAAATATTGTTTTATTTGATTTAAAAAAAAGAAATATCATTTTTAATGCATGAAGAATTAAACCATTCTGCCCATTATGATCCAACATTTTTGCCCGCGCAACATGTCTCCTATCTAGGGTTGCCAAATTACAAGACACAATTTTGTGTCTTGTCCTTTGTCCAGTAATTATTTTGTTCTTTCAATTCTAACCAGCAATGCCTTTTGTGGAAGAGTATTAAGCCAACTGAATAGTTTATGGACTAAAGAGCGAAACTGAATGTCTAAGAATTTAATCAAGTCCGAATTGCAGACTGCTATCGGTTTTGGCGTGTCTTGTTCAGTTTGTAAAGCTTTGACTAAGAAAAACTATTAAATATGGCAAAATTCAACCTGTTAGTGTCAAGTGATAAACAATTAAACAAGATGATTTTACTTTCACGGTCACGACCGAGTGTCTCGAAACCGTTGTCCTTTTTTTTTTAATTGTCCCGGATTTGATAAGTTTCTATCTGGCAAAGTGGCAACCCTACTCCTATTGCGGTAAAGAGAGTTCTTCGTCAAGAATCGAAATATTTTCATGCCTCACATTGAAATCAGTGCAGCAGTTTAGCCGTGATAGCGTAACAGATAGATAGACAGAATTACTTTCGAATTTATGATATTAGTAGGAATTCGGTTAGAAAGGGTTTTATTTATTCTGATAAGTGTCGTGTCATTATGGCATCGAGCACAAATTTCTTCCCTCTCCAGTCTCCCGTAATTTCTTCACGTACCATTTCAGACTGTAATAGACATAGATGGTAGTCCCCTTGAAGCACTCATACATTATGTTCTCCCTATCATCAACACACTAAAAATAGATTGCCCACCGCCGAACACTGTTAACCTTGTTGCCAAAGTGATTTGGCTATGACGAATTAAATTTATATCAACTTATGTTTACAAATAAATCAAATTGAAGTGTATGTTTGTAATCTATACAAATAAATAAAATAGAGGAACTGATTGTAATATTAAATCAACCGCTTTCTAATAAATGCCTAATAGGTATGTATGCATATTAATTTTTTTTCATTTTTTGTCTGTCTGTCTGTTTGTTCCGGGTAATCTCTGGAACGGCTGGACCGATTTTGACGGGACTATCAAAATGACACTATAAAAATTAACAGACTATTTAAAACCTGTGAAATAGTCCTATACCCGATTCAAAAGCAACTGAACCCGTGGGTAGTACTTCGGGGGCGCAACTAGTAATATTATAAAGCTGAAGACTTTGTTTGGTTAAATGCGCTAATGCGAATTGAAAAATTTTGATGGCCCATTTATTGAATAATTGCGAAGCTAGCTAGCTAGAGCAAATAGCTATAGGCTATTTAACATCTAGCTACGGCAATTAGGAGCAAAGCGTCAATGACAAATGTTCCGAAAACGGGAACAATTCCTTTTGAGAAATGCAAATGTTGCGGACTAAACAATCCCGGGATAGTGGACGCTTCTTGGGCGATAGGTCGATTTGAAGTGTTTTCTTATATCGAGACTATTGCATCAGAGTGTTACGAAAATTACTCATTATTTATATTACAGCTTAGGGACAATTATTGTTAATTTTAATAATAAGCTAGTAACTGTAAAGTCAATGATGCATATGCATCTGAATAGGAAATAGTGTGGGTCACCATGCTGCATTGTTGTATTCGCAATGAGTATAATGATCAGTACTATTGGATTATGCGCATTCTTTATGTCAGGCAGGGTAGAGGCACTTTGGGAGGCTCACATATATAAAAAAAAGAAAAAAAAAATGAGTGAGATAATAAATATATTAAAAAAGACAGTCAACTTTTTTGGCAATTTGGCTCTCGGGTTTTCTAAATCAATGACAAATTCGGTGTCAAAATAAATTGAAAGTTTCGAATTATATTTTTTTGTAGAAACAATTAGGTAATTTTCTTTTTAATAAAATGTGTCTTTTTTAAGTTAAAAATATTCGTTTTGTGTCCACATTTCTTCTTACCTAATAGTAATAAAAACTTTACAACAGTTAGTTCAAACTGCAAATAGTTTGTACCACTAAATTGTCAGATTAATTATATTAAAGTAGACAATAATTTTTTTCTTAAGGACATGTCTATCTTCGAATAATAAACCTTTAAAGAGTGTCAATTCTATGTAATGCACTGTATGTGCATCGTTACCTAATTTTCTACTATAAGACATACCACCCATGTTTGGTATCTGTACATACATATTTATTGAAATAAATAAACTTGAATGATTATTTCTAATTTCAATTTAGCTTTAAACTAATTGCGTTAGTCCTCGTGTCTGTATGTTTCTTCCGGCTATACTTAGAAATGGCTGGACTGATTTTGACAGCCTTTCACTAGGAGATAGCTGATCTTACAAGGAGTAACTTAGACTACTTTCATTTAAAATATAAAACAAAATGGAAACAGGTGAATAAAACTCGAGGGTAATACAGCGGGGCCGCGAGTACCTTACAAGAAAAATAAAACCGAAAAACTATGAAGTAAAAATACAAAAGATTTAAGTAAGAATCTCCTCTTTTTGAACTTGCTAAAACTTATAAGGACAAGTTCAGCTTTCGTTTAAAACCAAAATACTACCAACCACTTCTCAGCTTAGCACAAAGAAATTACACTGGTATTCAACTTATCTCGGTAAGTGGTATTGGTCAAACGAGGAATCCGGAGTACTTAGCAAGCAACTAGCCACCCGCCCCCTGTTACGGAAATGTCTTAGCGTGCAGTACTACGAGGGATTTTATCATACATGGCAAGAACTAAAATAAACAAGTCGGACTTCACTTCGGATTACATTACATACTTTAAAAGATTCACGTTTCATCTACCAGAAATGCCACTAAGAAAATGAACCATGACTTTGTGTTACCGCCCTTTTAGGAGAGTGATGTCGTATTAGTGCGTGTTTGTTACTTATTTGTTCTTTATGTATAAATAAATGGCAAAATGGTCGTCTACCAATGTGCATGATATGTAATATTAAAACAAATATTAAAAATGGCGGACTACGGTACCGTGGGAGAGCCACGCTTCGGCGCAACTGAGCCGACTCGTCCTAAGTAATACCACGGCCTCACAGAAAACCGATGTGAAACAGCGCTTGCGTGGTATTTCACCGAGTGAGTGAGGATACCGAAACACCGTGCCCAAACCCTCCCCTCATCCCCCAAAGGCCGGCAACGCACTCACTTGTGACTCCTCTGGTGTTGCAGGTGTCCTTGGGCGGCGGCAATCGCTTACAACGTCTGCTCGTTTGCCACCTATTTCATAAAAAAAGTACGATGGGCATTTTCTCCCAGTTCACCTAAGGTAACATAACTTATCTCTTTATATTTAAGTCTAGAGACCCGGCCCGGCCTCGTAAAACTCCTTTTTGATTCAATCTATCTATTGCTGAAAACTACATTAAAATCCGTTAAGTAGTTTAAAAGATCTAAGCGAACAGACACCGAAAGCGGATTCATTTCATACCTACCATAAAAAAAAACAAAATCTGATCACTTTCATATAAATATGGATTAAATTATTGACAATAACTATTATATCTGATACAACTAAACAAATATTGTTGAATAATATTTCTAATAGAACATATAGGATTTAGTTCAATTAAAAATATATTTACAGGAGGTAAGTGTTTATGTATTTATTGAAGACGACTAGAATAAATAGAGGCTCCTGTATCTATCTAGTTATGTGTATATTAGCGGAAACTTACTGCCAGCGTACGTGTTTCCCTCCCACTATAATTATGGGTCCTTTAAGCGGGGCGTGAAAAAGCATTTCACTTGGCCGACATAATGTGGGTCACCACACCGCATTCTCCAAGTTCGCATTGAGGATGGTGGCCACTACTCTTCTTTCTATCAAACAGAGTAGAGACGTTTTAGCAGCTAACCTTAAGCTTATTAAATCTAAACGTGGTAAAAATAAATAAAATTGGAGTGTCTGTTTGTAATATTAAAATAACCTCTTTTTACTTAATGCATATGTATGTATACACGATACATATACCAAAAATGTAGTTAAAAAATTTTTTGTCTGTCTGTCTGTCTGTTTGTTCCGGGTAATCTCTGGAACGGCTGGACGGATTTTGACGGGACTTTCACTGGCAGGTAGCTGATAACCCGGGGAGTAACTTAGGCTACTTTTTTTAGACTAACTTTGTCCCGCTGTGTTACTCGCGGTACAACAATAACCGCGGGTAACACCGCGGGGTTCAGCTAGTAAATAATAACATTTGTATACTATACAAGAAGTAAAAACCGTTTTAAAATACAGACTATATAAATATGTGTAAAGAAAAGCCTTTTGGCATTTACTTCATTATTAATCCAACGCATTCGTGCATGACACTCCGATGTCCTTCCTTCTTTGATGAAATGGCAATCAGCCGGATCTCTCGGATCAGCTATTTCTGCCAATGTCAAGTGTTTATAGTGTTCAAATCATAAGTCTTCAAGTCGTTAAGTCTTCGTCGTGATGAAATTAATGATATAAAATATAAAAAATTTGGATGAGATGAAAGGGGGACCGTATTCCGAAAAAACAAAAAACGATCTCTCCACTCCGATGTCAATGTGCCCTTTCGCCACACGTCAGAATAAGAGCCAAACACACTTTTAGATTCTTAACTTCACCTGTAAGATCTTTTATTAAATAAATACTTTAAACTCAAATAAATGTTGGAAGTTTGAAGTAGAACGAACGAAAGTGAAGAAATTCTATAATCCGAAGGTAGGAATTTACAAAAATTATAAAGTACATTAACATCGACATGGCCTCTCCATAGAAAGGAAGTTGTGGCCTGTTATAATACAAAACAGTTGTTTATTTCCCTACTCAGTGTGTCTTGCAACGCTGCCACATTATGTTATTTCAGTTATCTCACTTCGATTGCGGATATCTTATTTTATTTGCAATTTAGATAACTGATATGTAAAGAACCTAACTTCTTTTTAAAAATCTAACCGTGGGAGAGCTACGCTTAGGCACGAATGGGCCGGCTCGACCGGAGTGATACCACGGCCTCACAGAAAACCGGTGTGAAAAAGCGCTTGCGCTGTTTTTTACCGAGTGAGTGAGGGCACCGGAGGCCTATACCCCAACCCCTGCCCACATCCCTCTCCCCATCCCTTAAAGGCCGGCAACGCACTTGTGGCGCCTTTGGTATTGCGGTTTGTCCCTGGGCGGCGATTATCGCTTACCATGAGGTGATACGTCTGCTCGCTTGCCCCCAAAAAAGAAAACCATTACTAAAATTCCGAAAATTTTCCTATTATTAGTTTCAGAGAAATTTAGAAAATCGAGGAATATCAAAAAAGATATAAAAAATAATTTCATATTGCAACGACAGAGATTTACAAACACAAATTTGTAAAAATCCCAGAAAATTAGGAATTTCGTGGTGGAGCTAAATTGTCTCAATTTTAAAAAGTATGATTAACGCCACCATAACTGCCATTGCATCATAAGTGTAAAAAGTTCCTCTAACTTATTCCCGAGTGTTTTTCAAGACTGGCCTTAGCTCAATTTTAGCTCTACAATCCTCTTTAGTGGGAATACTTAACTTTACATGAAAAACTTTATTTCACAAGAGCCATACAGAATGAAGTTTTATTCTAATTAATCTCACAAACACAGTGGTATTTCAATATCAAATTAATAGTACCTATCTACATTTACGAAATGTTTATTAAATTTACTTTCATTAAGGGTTTTTCAGTCACATCAAAGTATTGACAGTGTCTAGTAACCATTAAATTCCGTATTCAATGCCTACCAAAAATCGAATTGGGCTAGCGACGTTTTGAGTTTCCCGCTTGAATAGTTGGGCTTCACCAATGGCAGAGCGTGAAGACACAGACGTAACCTACTGCAATTTTTTTTGTTGGAAGTTTAGGGTTAGAAAAAAAAGCCGTCTTACCCACAAAAAACAAAGCTTCATATTCTATTATGTTGAATAATGAATACTTTTTTGTTGAGTGAACCTTTTTATTGTTCACTAGTTGCGCCTTGCACTATTGGGTACCCGTGAGTTTTGTTGGTTTGGAATCGGATATTTGTTCACTATTTCATTGATTTTAATGTTGTTCTAAAATAATTTTCATTCTAAACGAAAAGTAGTCGAAGTTATCCTTAAAACATCAGCTATCTGTCAGGGAAAATAGCTTCAAAATCAGTGTAGCAGTTGAGCGATAGCAGCGGCAGATAGCAGTTGAAAAATACAATACATTTAAAAATTCTATGATTTTTTTTATGACAGTCATTAGTATTTAGTGAAAGGCTGTTAATTTAAAATTAAAAACAGTTTTATTTATTTGTATAGATCTGGAGGTCTCATTACAGATTCCCGTTTCATAGGAGCCGTGAGACGTGTCACGTACTCTGCCCGATGTAGACTGCGCTGCGGTTAGAAAATTTTATACTATTTTAGAATCCCCGAGCTTACTTGATCGGTAAAACAAATCGTTAGGTATATAATTATGTCATTCAATATCCCTTGGTAGGTATTGTCAATATTCCCAGACTATATTTTTTTTAATATTTCGCATTTAAATGTAGAACGGAACGTTTTTTTTAAATAGTCTCATAGCATAATGCGCAGAAATAGATTTAAATGCAGAATTAGGTAAATATAAAAAAACAACGTTTAATACATGTATTTACTATTAACTAGCTGAGCCCCGCGGTGTTACTCGCGGTATAACATCAGCCGCAGGTAATGCCGCGTTTCGAAGTTAGTATAAAAACAGTAGCCTAAGCCACTCCTTATATTATCAGATATCTGCAAGTGAAAGTCTCATCAAAATTAGTTCAGCCGTTCCGGAGATTAGTCGGAACAGCCAGAGATGTTTGTAATATTAAACTAACCGCTTTTTACTAAATGCACATGTATGCGCACACAGCACATAAGAACACCAAAATAACATTTTTTTAATTTTTTGTCTGTCTGTTTGTGCGGCTAATCTCTGGAATGGTTGGACCGATTTTGACGGGACTTTCACTGATAGGTAGCTGATGATATAAGGAGTAACTTAGGTTTTTGTTATACCGCAAGTAACATTGTGGGGCTCAGCTAGTTTACAATAATACAGGCAGTATAATATTCGGAAATGCCACGTGTGACCTCTGCAGTTGCCCAACTGTGAATCATGCCGGCCATTTGGCTTAGACAAGTCGTCAGAATAATTCCGAATGGTAATTGCTCTTAGTTATTACGGAGTATTCAAAATCATTTATTCAATTAAGACACTAAATGACATTTTTGAACGTTAAATTGAAGCTACAGTTAAACATCATAGATGGACACAAACAGACGTCACAGCGTGTACTGGATTGTCAAGGTAAATTAGGTAACATCAAAATCTACTGCCAGCTTGTGTTGACCTATATAACTTCCAGTTTCCAAAATGTGTAGAGCCCACGAAGCAAATTGTATTTGCTCCGTGGTAGAGCCTCATGAGAAGAATACTGACAAAGAAACTCATAGCCACTCTTTGTAAAAGTCAGAATTCCAGGTTAACTCAGACTTCGTTTTAAGACTAACTTCGATCCTGGTCTTTGCCCACGGTTATTGTTCTATGGCGGGTGACATTGCGGGGCTCAGCTGCTAATTAGTCCATATTATGGTAACCAACAGAAAGAATTTAAATACAAATAAGAAGAAATAGAACCAAGGTAATCGACATAGCCCAAAGGATTAGCAAGCTGAAGTGGCAGTGGGCTGGCTATATTAGCCGCAGAACCGATTACCGTTGGGATAAATGGGTTCTTGAGTGGAGACCGCGTCTCGGCAAACGTAGTGTAGGACGTCCACAGCCCAGGTGGAGTGATGATCTGCGCAAGACGGCTGGCAGGAGCTGAATGCGAAAAGCCGAGGAGAGAACAAAGTGGCGCGCAATTGGAGAGGCCTATGTCCAGCAGTGGACTGCGATAGACTCATGATGAAGAAGAAATAAATGAGAACCTACAATAAAAGGGGGGGGGGAGGCAATCGAACCCATGACCTCTAGATTAGCAATCAAAATTACTAGACTAACACAACAGATAAATTAAATAGAATACCGTACTAAATTTTGTCCGCTTGGAAACGTTCAAATACTCACTTTGTAATCCTCCAACAAAAGTCTAGACAGGTACCCTTTTACCCTTTTCTAAATGTAATGTAAATAAGGTAGACCTTTCTTGAAGTCTATCGTTCAAATATAACACAAATGTTTAAAATACTACGTCTAGCATCAATATGTACGTATATAGAGCAATACGGGCCACCGCACTTAGTTTTTTCCTTTTTAAACAGTATGTCATTTTTGACGGGGGAAATTTTCACACATACACAGTTTAGACTCACATATACAAACAATCGCCTATCACTACAAAATCACACATAATATTAAAATAAAACATTCAGAATTTTACGCACCAGAATACATTCTGTGTCAGAACAGTGTAACGCGTAGGTCCATTTGGGCCTATAGTTTGACAGAGGGGAACTCCAGCGTAGCATTAGGGTTCCTACAGTGGAGGGGGCAATCTAGAAACCGTAGGTGGCTATAGGTACGTCGGGGTTCCAGGGATTTCCTTTCGAGGGTGCGTCTGGTTCCGGTTCTGGTCAGTTGGTGGTATCCGAGGAATTTCCGCACAAAAAAAAAGTGGACTTCTGCTATGACTACCTTGTTGCGCTATGATGTACGTACTATGATAATTTTATGACGTACTAATATTAAATGAATGACGCGTTCCAAACTAAAATTTGTCGTTTTCCTTATAATATCGCTCTGTATGTAGGTATATTATATGTATATTGTGATGTAAGTCATGGGTTTACGTACATTGCATGCAAATTGGTATTAATTTCAAATTCAGTCTGACACCTACTTCATGTGTTAAATCTATACAAATAAATAAAATTGGAGTGTCTGTTTGTAATATTAAAATAACAGCTTTTTAATCAATGCATATGTATGTATACAAGATACACATACCAAAAATGTAGTTAACATTTTTTTTGTCTGTCTGTCTGTCTGTTTGTTCCGGGTAATCTCTGGAACGGCTGGACGGATTTTGACGGGACTTTCACTGGCAGGTAACTGATGATCCAGGGAGTAACTTAAGCTACTTTTTTTTTAGACTTACTTTGTCCTGCGGCGTTACTCGCGGTACGACGATAACTGCGGGTAACACCGCGGGGTTCAGCTAGTTAGGGCGCTTACTTGCCCTAATTTTCTATTTTTTTACTTTAATTGTTCTTTTTAAATTTCCTAAATTCACACATTTAATAAACTGGTGTGCGACTGATGTGCTCAGGCTCGATTTTTGAGACGGATAAAATGTTTGTATGATCTGCAAACATTTGTTTCGGAGTTTGGGGTTTCCCTATGTATAAAATATGTATTCATTAAAAAAAAGTATATATGCATTAATAACAGCTGCTAGTACCCAACTAGACCTCCAATCTAGCAATGAGGCTCACTAACCATCAGTTAGACAAATCCCATCAATAAAGATTAAATTACTAAAAGGATTAATAATAATTGATGGTGTCTTTCAGGCACCAAACACTCTTTTAAGTTTATTGAAAAAATCTACGCAACTGTATATTTCATGTCATTTTATAATTCAAGTATTTTTCACAATAATATTGGATAACATGATGAAATTGTGTCATGATCAATAAATGAATCATGTAGTCATTTGACTAAGGGAATAGGAATACCCCAAGGAACAATAGTGAGTCAATATAATGTAACATTATTTAATGGTGCAGTAAAGAAATTTATTGTTAGAATTGCCGATTGTATGACTTTGACGGTTTGTAACGCAAGAATTCAATTCAAGCAAAGCAAATATTCATGAATATACAAGCCAGGTGAAGTGATGATTTGCGCAAGACGGCTGGTAGAAGCTGGATGCGAGAAGCCGAGGATCGAACCAAGTGGCGTGCAATTGGAGAAGCAGCAGAGGACATTTGGAACAAACAGACAGGCAGAAAAAAAAATGAAAAATTATAAATGAATTGAAATCATTTATTCTGCAATTAGGTTGTATAAACACTTTTGCAAGTTAAACTTTTTTTGAGCAGATGGGTTCGGCCTTTCCTAACTGGACTAGCCCTGAGAAGAAAGGACGAAATAAACTCAGGGATCAACATCTCTTTTAAAATTCAGACAATTTTTTGTTTATGTTTATACCCGACTGCGAAAGAAGAAGGATAATGTTTTTCGAGTGCACGTATACAGTGTATATTTCTTTGGTACGCCCTATAGCCTTATAGCTTGTCGTATTTTAATGTGAATGGTGTCAATAGAGTGACACTGAGTACAGAAAAAAAAGAAAAGAAAAATGTAAAATACCTGAATTTAATTAAGATGACTAATATTGACGCAGTTGGTTTTTTAATAAATCGGTCATTTGTTTCTTTAAATACCGTATACTTTCTTCTGGGGGCACGGTCGTGCCCCCGCCAAGACGAACCAAGCGAAGCGCAAGGGCGCTACCTATCTTTTCTCGAAGTGATTCGTCGTTTTTTTGAACTCTCATAACTTTGGTTTCCGATATACCACATAGTTCAAATTCTCAGGATATGGTGTCAGTAACAGAATAATTAAACATAACAAAGTTTCAATTTCGTAGCTCTGATACTTTAGATTTTATTGATATCTATAATACACCGATTTTACCACTGACGCACTGATGATCAACAAAACTGTTAGGGTAATTCCTGAAGTGCTAGAAAGCTGAAATTTGGTATGGAAACTAAGTTTAGTATAAACAACAAAAAAATTCATAAACCTATTACTTTTGCCCCCTAACCATCAAAATTGTGGGGTGGAAGTTTGTGTGAGACTTTCACAAATTTTCATGGTAGAGGTTTTATTATTGGTGTACGGACTTTATCGAAAGAAGATAGAAGATGTATAAGAAATACACACCAAAAAAGTAAAAAAATAAACAATAAAAAATAAGACCTCAACTTAAACAAATATAAATTAGAGGTTTTACATTAATATAAGATTATTTAATTTAAAATATAATAGGTACTTAACTGATTGACGCTTCTCGCGACCAGAAGGCAGGCCTTTTTCTAGCACAGAGAATCAGCATTGCCATTCAACGTGACAGTCTTTTGGGAACGCTACCAGTAGGCGAAGATATGAAGGAGTTTTTTGACGCTTGTATGTTAATATTGTAATCATTTCTTTCTTTAATTATGGTTAAGTATATAGGTTTCTATTATATGTAATAATTAGATAGTTACTTTAAGAATTCTCAAATATTCAGTTTCATGATTTAAATTATTATGTATCAGAGTGTGGAAAGGTTTTTTTTTTTAACTGTTGAGATTAACAGCTCTTGCCCGCGGCTTCACCCATGTGTGTGTAGTTTATGTTCTTCTTCAAGAATCAAAGTACTTCCATGCCAAATTTATTTGAAATCGCTGCAGCGGTATAGCTATAAAAGCTTAACAGACAGTGTCGAATTTATAATATTACGATTGAGATAAGCAAGATCTTATTCTTTTACGTCAGCGTCCATAGCACTCTTGGATTCTGCTTATGTTTTCTATCAGGCAGAGTAGTCATTTTGGCAGGGCCATACATAAATCGGTGAACATCCATACAAAAAAAATACATACAGTGAAACATAGAACGTCCTCCTTTTTTGAAGTCGGTTAAAAATAGGCTCTCCAAAATACCTAGTCCATTAGACTCTTTTCTTCTATGCAATTTACGTGAATCTATACTAATGTATAAAGCTGAAGAGCTTTTTTTGTTTGAACGCGTTAATCTCAGGAACCGCTGGTCCAGTTTGAAAAAATCTTCCAGTGTTGGATAGTACATTTATCGAGGAAGGCTATATATCATCATGCTAAGACCTACAGGAACGGAGCACCAATGAAGAATGTTACAAAAGCGGGCGAAAATTATCACGCTACGGGCAATAGGAGACGCAAACGAGGTTGCGTCAGTCGTCTAGTATTTTTACCCGACTACGGCAAAGCCAAAGAAGGGTTATAATTTTGACAGGCTATGTGTGTATGTATGTTCATTTCTTCCCTCATAGCTCCTTAACTACTTATTAGAACTGGACAAAAAAGACGTAGTCACGCGTTGGGAAAGTGTTATGGACTATGGTACACTTGTTTCATGCTTTTTCAGCGTCGTTTTTTGTTCTAGTTGGGTCTTAGTTTTCACTTTTTCTTGTGTAAAATGTTATGGACTATGGTACATTACACTAAATGGACTACGGCTTTTGAAACTTAGTAATGTACCATAGTTCATAACACTTTAACATCGCGTGACTACGGTTTTTGAAACTTGTTTCATGCTTTTTCAGCGTCGTTTTTTGTCCTAGTTGGGTTTTAGTTTTCACTTTTATATATTGTAGCCCTAATCATTTGAAGCGCTGCCACTTCGAGCTACATTTGCTGCATTTCTAAGTAAAAAAAATTTTTGAAATCTTAATTTTGTTCCTTCTATTGTGTTCTTTGTCTTTTGCTATAAGCGTAGCTCTTGATATGAACACCATATAATATATGAAATATGTGAATATAGAACAAGGCATTGTTAGAAAGCAAATTTAAAGTAAAAACTAAATGAATGAAATACTTTAAACAATAATAAAACCTTGATAAATAAATATTTGTTTAATATACCAAAATAAGAGTCTCTCCATAATCTACACAGTTTTCCCTATATAGTTTCTACGAATTTTCAACCCAGTATTTCATTGAGCTCATCGCTAAGTTTTGAATGAATCAACAAAAATAAACAACACATTTCAGTTTAAATTTAATATTTATTGACCATCTCTTAGCTTAAGACAGGAAACATTTATAAAATAGCAGCTACTCACAATAATAAAATTATGATAACATTTACAAAACGTTATTTTAAATTTACTATTTCATAAACAATTACCTCGCCTCATGATAACCCGTGATTATATAACTCGTGTTCATGACTCTTGAATACAGTCAGAACACTTATTCCAATCACACCCAAACAACTCGACATTGTTGGAAAATCATTTTTGTGAATTAATAATCCTATTAGCAACAGTTCTTTATAAAAGTTGTTTAACATTCTTTCGCTAATTTCAAATAAATCTGTTGTAGCAATTTCAAACACTCCGTAAAAATATTCAAAGATGGTTATAGAAGCTTATGCAAGTATTATAAGTTTACTTCATGGTTTTGCTTAAAGTTTGATATCTAAATTCAGGTTTTTATTGTCAGGTTTTTGCAGTTTCATCCTCAATATATAAGATTTCGTTCTTTGTTGTCTCTATGTTTTTGGCCTTAAAATCAAATGTTGGTTTGGTATTTTTGTGTTCATGACATCAATACTCAGTGGATTATAATACAAAAGAGGTTACTCCGATGTTACATTTCGTGTGGATACCAATGACTCAATCATTTCAACTGACTGACTCACCACAGTCTGATATTGGAAAACAACTCAGGGATTCTATTATTAAATTAAGCAGGAGTGCCAACTGGTAAATAAAATTCCATATTAGCAAAACTATTAACTTTATTTAGATCTCAAGCTCATACGAAACCAATGAAGATATTCAACTGCTTACGAATAATATAAATACAATTACAATCTTTCAAAGCGTCCTCTCACTCTTTGTTCGTTGTCCCGCTCTTTCAAACACGGGCGAGCGCACTGACTTGAGTTTGATTCAATAATCCGATAGTCTGCACATTCTATTCATTTTCTTACATATCCCAATCAACACGATTGCATAACAAATCCTAGAGGCTCGGTATTAAATTATTTAGTTTCTATGAATCTCACATTGTTCAAGGATAAGTCATGTTTGGAACAACATTATATAAAAATCATCTAGTTTTGGTCTTAACGCCAGAAAATTCATGACAAACAAATAGTTAAGTCGGCAAATTCATCCCTCAATATCACCTCGGCTGTTAGAAACTCAATCAAAAACCCGTTTAGTTCTGAGTAGGTAGGTGTTCATTGTTTGAAAATTTCATTTATATCTGTGAACTTTCCGACATGACTAGTTCTTCGACCGAATCGAGTCCAAACGTGACGGCCTTACAGTACAATGAAAAATCTACTTATTTGTTAATATGTGCGTTTTATATTCAATTTAAAGTACATTCTGTTTGCAAATTTAACAACTAGTGAACATAATGTATCTTGTACACTTTTTTGTATGAATCTCATATTCTTTTACTTATTTATACAATAATGATCCCCTAAAAAGGGCAACAGCAGAGTGTACAAGCGCTTAACGTTATAAATTTTATATTACAATAATGAATGTTCAACATTACATACAACATTGTAGCAAATGATCGAAAGGAAATAATGTAATCATCACACATGACGATCAAGATTCTAAATGCGCTTCTACAGTCGGGTAAACGACATTAAAATTCGGTTAATCCGTATAAAATGGCCAATACAGAAAATGAATATTTTTTAAGCTTTTTACATGCACAATATTCAAACAAATCGGTTGGGGAAACTAGCACAAATACGACACACAGGCTAGGCTAATATCACAGGAGTGCTGGGAACGGTGCAAAACCCACCCCCGCCGCTCGACGAGCCACCCGCCGCGCCGCACGCCCCTCTTGCCCCCTCCAACCCTCCCCTCCTCGTGCCGCGCCCCGACACACTCCCTATACCTATTTACTATTCAGAGAGGGGCGAAACGGGCTACCAGCGATATATTTTGCGACAATTAAGATTTTAAAAGAAAAAGGAACTCTTGCTCCACGGACCAATTGCACAATCAAACGATTGATTACCTTCAACTTATTGCACAACCGTTTGATAAGTAACGCTTTTTATTACACAGTCCCCCGACTAATAAACGTTATATAAAATTGAGCAACCTGTGTTGCCAATAATTATTCAAATTATCTTTAAAATTTACATTGTTTGTACGTCTCTGCAATGTTTATAAGTGGGGAAGTGTGGACTTCTGCTAAACTAAAATAAGTCAACAATGCACAATAGTTATCTTAACCCCAGAATCAACCCAATTAAATATCAAAATAATGGTAACAAGCTTAAAATGGTGATAAGCAATAGGGTAACATTATAATGTACAAAACAAAAACGTTTAAATAAAACTTAAAGCGATAAAGAACAACAAAATTTGTCCGAAGTAAAACTCAGACTTGTTAATCAAATGTGTGGCGCGTTCAAATGTTGGCCGTTGGTAACCAACGTTGGCCGCATAATAGCACTGCGCGGCGCTGACACGCGCGCCACTTTGATAAGGAAACTAAAAACCCGTCAAGTGTCACGGATGACACACACACATACAACAACGTCACACAATTTTTCCTTTATCTATATTCGTAACGAACTACTAGCGATTATCAAAACAATTCGATCAGATTTTGAAACTAGTTAACAAAAAAACTGTGTATGTGTGCGCCAGCAACACTCATATTCCTTCTCCCCAGAAACATGTAACCGATCGGCGATCAAGGCAGCATGAAACATGCAATACTGTACTCTAATAGAACTAAATGTTTGGCGTGGAAGTTTTGTTACCGTTCGTCTACGCAACCGTTCCCAGTCGTTTTGCACTATCTCTTAATCAATAATTACTATATATTACAATAATATAACATTATTATCTATAACTTAAAACTATTTCTCTTTATGAACCGCTGAACTTGCTCACTACGTGTCGTCACGTAGCGGACCGCAAACACTCATAGTCCTCTGTTCGATAAAAATTAATCGTTGAACACTAATTGGACCGTGCCCGTCGGCAGCGCCTGAGCAACTTTCACTACATAAAAAACACGCTAACAAAGTAAGTACTTCTCTTAAACAACAAAGAATTGGCTAAAAGTCGATAGTCCGTTCCGGGTAACGCAAAATACAAACACGAATCAATAGTCCAGTGATTCTCGAACCGCTGTTGTGGAGCACGTGCCGCGAGCTTTGGAACGGTCCCCGGCTGCGGAACTGCTCTCTTCGCGGTGCGCGGCAAGCGGTCAGCGACTCGCATCAGGAGCACGCGAGCGCGTTAATCGCGCTCAGCTCACATAGGGGAGTGGAGGTGCGTTGCACGACGAGGTCATGAGTCCAGCACCGTGAGGAGCCCAGGTGGCAATAACGGCACGTCTTGCCGTGGCATCTGTCGCGCTAGCTGCGCGCAACCAAGATTGGCATCGCCTAGTTCGGGGATAGCGTCCAACAGAGCCAAACATTCGTCCTCGACAGCGCGTCGTGCCTTTTTCCCAACCCACGAATCGTCGCATTCTTCCCTTGCGCGCTTCCGTCTGGCCTCCTTCTCTCTGCGCGCCTCTTCACTGAGTCGACAATAGGTATTGTTAATACATACTGATCGTCGAAGGTCTCTGGCTGGATCTTCGATATTCTCTAGTTTCTGCGAGCAAATTTCGATTACTCGTTTGCGTTCTTCGTTGGCTCGAAGGCGCGCCGAGATCATGGAGAGTTTAGGCCTGACAGCTGGCTCAGTGCGAGACGGGCCGAACATGTCGTCCTCGAAGGCGTCGGCAATCTCAGCGCCGCGTGAGCTCTCACGTTCCTCTTGCGGCGTCATTCTGCAACAAAATAAGCAATCATTTAGCAATGCCTACGTAAATTTCCGAAATGGGATCAAAATTAGAGCAGTCGGCGATCCCTACTTGTATGAAGAACACATATTTAACAAAATAAATGTCTATTCTTTAAGCCAAATAGACAATATTAATATTAAAACGGTAGCCGAATGTGAGCGAGTCAAGGAGAAGCCCTAATTATTTCATAACAAGTACTAGGTCAATCCGAGAACAATGCGTCTACGTCCGAACGACCCAATCAGGTTCACAACTCGTTATAATCCGCTCTCCGTTCGCAATCACACCACTAAAATCGTACAACAGATATTAGCGAACAGGTTCTGAAGATAAAAAGTACCTTGAAATATTTTTTCGTCATTACCTACCTAAACGATAATTCAGGAGAAATGATGAAAAACCCTGACATAAGCATGCTGGCTGGTGCACTGAATTCCAATCACTATTAAAAACAGTTGGTTTAATATTACAGAGTTCAAAACACTGACACAATACACACAATTCGTCACTTTGTCCTCGTCGACTATAAAAAAGCAAAAAGATACAAGTGAAACTAAAATAAATCACACGCTGAGCGGCGTGCGCGCAGCTCGGCGTCCACTCGGAGAATGACAACATATACCTCATTGTAGATAAGACATTGAAAAAGCCAATTGCGTCATGTACTGCTACGTACGTATGGAGAGGAAACGGATGACGTAGACCGAGCCGTCATTTTAGACGCTATTGCTCGGCTAGTTATGACTCCGTATTAATTTGTTTACGGGACAAAAGAAAAAGTAATAGCTCGCACCGAATACTTCACAATTTACGTCCACCTAAAACCAGCTTGGAAGATGTGAACAAGAACAAAATGTAAATTAATGTAATGTATGTTTTCCTGTTCGTTATTATATTACTGTATCTTTGCAAAATTAATATCACAGAATATTAATTGGACTGCAAAAACCCACATGATTCGTAATAACAATGGAATAACCAATGAAATAATGAACAATGTTAAAATTTTACACGACAGCCATATTCTCAAAGTAGTTTAATATTTAAAACTCTTTTTAAGTAGAAAGACTTGGCCAGATATTATCCTCTGGTTTGAAAGATTGTAACATAATGTAATCTAATACAACGACTACATTACATTAAAAATGTAACGGACATTAATATAAAAGAATCGCGTTGAAATAGCTCTCAACAAACTGAAATGGTTACAAAAGGTATTGCTTTAATGTTGTATAATGTATGATGTAAATTGTAGCTCGAAACTTGTACGAAATTTGAATGAGCATTAGTTAAATCGAACGAAGCGACACTCGTCAATTTAATTAAAAAGAAACAAAAAATATATACAATGTAATAATAAAAAAGCGACATGGGGTACATGATTTTGTTCTAAAAGCGCCATTTTTTAAGCTTTTAATTCAAAACCTTTAACATAGATTTTCAGTGATATGTACCAATCTTTGTTGCAATAAATATTACCGTCGTTGAAGTTCCGTTGTCGATTCAAGGTAACTGGCGAACAAGATTTGCAAGTACCGTATTAACTACTACTTTTTATTAAAATACGCTAAGAAAATATCAAGTCGCTGCAGTGCAGTAAATCAGTAACCTTGTAATGAAAACCATCGTGTTATTTCAAGTATCCTTGATGTTGTAGAAAGTCGTTTAAGCTTTGCCAGTATCGATATCAGTTGAAAAGAAATTCAACACTAATTAAAATGCCACGGAACGGGTGGCGGTGTAACGAGCAAAATATTAATTTGAGCATTAATGTGTGACGTAACAACGGTTAAAACAGCTAATATCAATGTTGCTAACTGTTATTATATTGCAGATATGACCAACACAATTACATACTTTAATATGATGTAATAAAACTGCAGTTAACTAGTTAACGCGGATAATCATGTACTTATTGACTTAATTCATATACCTACATTAGTTTCTTTAGATTGTTGTCCAAGGTATCTCCTTAGTAATAATATGCTTAGTTATTGTTAAAAATCTTTGACGATACTAAAATTTTCCATGGTGACGATAGTTGGCGTTTATTTGTTTACAAGAAGTAATCAGAAATATTTGACATTATTTGTATTTTTATTACTGGTAATAACTGAATTAAATTCCAGTTTTAAATGATTCGATTTTATCTTTTTCATAAATCGAACAGTTCCTTCCAATTTCAAAATGATTAACAACAATAATATACGTGAACTACTAGCTGTGTCATATTGTTTTTTTTTTGTCGTATGGCAAACGCGCGACGACATTGCACCGGGTGTTGCCGACCCCACCAGTTACGATCTAATAAATCTCACCCGACACGACCGACGCTACTCCACTGCCTACCTGCACTTTCTTTTCTCTGTCCCACACGAGCCGAGGGCAACCATCCACTGATATGTTGAATGCCACCATAATACGGGGAGTTTTTGTAGCATTCGACATTGTAGGCAACGCTCATCAATTTCCATACCGTTTTCTTGTCCGTATTTATGTTAAATGAATACAAATCGCAGTTTTAAATGTATGTAGGACGAGTTTTAATAAGACAAATAAATTCAAATTCGATTTCGGTAACTAAGTCTCGTCTGGTACCTAAAATATGTCACGTTGTTGATGTATATTTATGAAATTTTAATTTCTGGTTTGTTTAAATTACGCAACGATTTTCTTACGTTAAAATTCCTAACAATAACACATCGTCTAAGTTGTTAACATAATAATATCCTCAAAATTGTACCTCGAATTGAAGTAAAGCAATATATGAACGACGTCGACGCCACAGATACATCCATGAAAATATTTTTTGCTAAATCACTAACGTCACGTAGGCGTTTTGATAAAGAACCGTTTACGGAGCGTGTATCATACCACAAAACACCGCGTGTAGGTGGAATAATAACAATCGAATCAAACTAATAGTTTAACAATCTCCAAGAAATTCCTCTAATGCCTCTATTCCACACTTCAACAATCTATGATGCCCTTAATTTCTGGTGTTATTATTTAATGACTTGTGACGAATTACTGAACTGAAATGTGTTTCTTGAGAAAACAATAATCATTCACAATAGCCAATCGCACAATTATGTGATTAGGTGGCATCTTCTAACGAGGTCGTTGCCAAAAAGTTCTGCTTTGATAGAAATGAGTTTCGAAGAGATAAATCAAATATTAAAAAGAAAAGCTAGGGTGTCAAGATTGTTTTAAAAGCCAATGGACACCTAGAAAATACACATTAACATAATAATTGTAGCTGTTGCAATTTGCGACAGTAACAAGAACTGTATGTCGGGGCGTCCTTAGTAGTTGCACCAAGATTATAGAGGGTATTACTTATGTATCCTTTGTTAAAAAGTAATTGTAACTCTATTTATTTTATATATTTTAGACGTTAATTAATATTTTATTTATTTATTTATCTATCTTTATTGTTTACACAAATTAAATTAGTACAACAAAATCAGTTACATAGTATGTGTATCAATTGGCGGTCTTATCGCTCACGGCGATTTCTTCCAGACAACCATCATTTATACCTCAGATCAAATAAAAAAAAGATTGAAACTATGGTGAATTTGTATTTTATGTACTTTATGTATCTTTTGTCTATGGTTATCCTCTATTGTATCGTTTTTGGTATGTCATTAGAGGGAAAGAGAAAAATGAATCATTAAAACTTTATGACTAATTTACGCCAGCTTTTGGTAATGGGGTCAAGTTTATAGTGTTATTGTAAGTGCTATTATTTGACACCATGTTCATATTACTCATTACTACTGGTGTTAATACAGCAAGAAATTTTCTATAGAACACGATGATTCATATTTTAAACAATTAAACGCACAAAGAGATCCTTATGTAATGATTCCACAATGGGTGTACCTTTCTGGGTCACAAGTAACGAATATTTAATTCAGTTACTACAATAAGTGAGTAGCTATTGTGGAACAACTCTGCCCAACTTCCTCTGTTCAACATTTTTTCACTTTGAGGTAAAATGAGATTATTCACACGTTAACGCTTTTGATATCTAGGAAAACGGTTTTTCACTTATTTATATACTTGTTATCGCTATTATATTATTATTATCGTTGTTGGACGTTTTATTTATTTCTGAATGTATTTTCTACATATGTACCTATAATATTTAAGCGTTTTTTTAATCTGTAAAAATGCGGGTCTTTAATTTTGTCTATGCCATTTGTTTGTTCATAGCAAAGAGATTACTAATACTTTAAAACTTTAACTTTCAATTTAAATTATCGCTACTGTGTTAGAAAGAAACTGCAATGTTGAGATCTACCCTTCTCTTTTGTACGATAATTTTGAACGCATCAATAGTTTTTTCCTACCTGTGCAGGTACAGTATAGCAGCCATTTTGTAAAATATTATACTTATAGTTACCTAATGAAACATTTCCATAAGTTTGTGAATAAATAATCCTATTTAACTTTCACACCAAAAATATAAATTCATTGTAGTAAACCATCCGCCATTGACATTGGATGCAAAGAAATTCGAAACAGAATTGTTAAAAATTACCAAAGTTAATGAGTTTCATAACTAAGTAAAGTTACTTTTTCATAGGTAAGCTCATTTCAAACATTTACACCAACGATTTTTATCATTGTTTGTTGAATAAGAAGTCATAAAGTTGGTTGTTTATTATTTTCGCCATTGAAAGCAGATTAGTACCCAGTGTGGTACCCAGTGTACCCACCTACCTAGTTATTTAAAAATGTTTTTAACATTATGTTATAAAATAATAAAAGTTTTTATTTGAGTTTAGAATAGACTATTAAATACTGATTGATACTTTAATTCTTTAAACGAATAACTTAATATTTTTTCTTCTTTTTTTGAATATTCTTCCAATGGCCTACCGGATATAGGTACCGAAACAGATGCTTATACATTGCGTGCTTGCCTCGAATGACATTATACATTGACGGTTCACAGCAAACAATTGATGCGGTCACAGAATAAGTCACCAGTAACGGCAATCAAGTTCCAGTGCTTTTTTTTAACTATCGTTTTTATCGACTCTGATAGGGTTATTCAGTTTGAAAGGCATTAATGCAACAAAATATCGCAAGATATTTTAATCGTTATCTATTGGATTACCTAATGTGTCAATCTTGTGAAGACCATAGACTAAACGAATAGGTGTTAAGATTTTTTTAAATCTGTAATGATCCGTAAACCTCAATTGCATCTATGGGTTTTTCAAATATACTTCTTTATAGAACAACGAATTGTTAAGTAGATATTTCTTCTTTCAGGTTTTTTTTAACTTAATTAATTATTTAAATACCACTGTTATGTACCTTTATCTCTTTTATTTAATTAACTACAAGTTTTATTCCAACGCGATCACTGAAATTGATGAAAATATCGTCCAAACCGTAATTTAAGTTTTAAGAACTACAAATCTATTTGTTAAACCATATATACTTTTAATGACATGAGTTATATATATATAAACAATTAGAAAACAAATCATAAAATACCGATTTCAAACTTCATTAACTCTATTCTCCCACTTCACTAACTAGGATCTTGGCACGTTTCCCACGACAGTAAAGTTTATAATATTCTGTAGTAGAGAGGGAAATATATAGTTGTCCCTTTCACACGCGTCGTCACCTGCAAATGATCATGATCGCTTATTCATATTTGTAGGGAAACGCTTTGATGTTTTACTATATTAAATATGTAATTAAATAATATTAAATTGAAATTATGTTATTTTATCGATTCTTTGATAAATAAAAATTGTAATGTCATTTTATCATATAGATTTTGGTATAAAACTAGACGTTTACGGTGAAGTACCTACCTTCACAATAGGTATGTGATACGTCACGAAATGCTGATAAAAAAATTACATTACCAATGTTAATCAAACCACTTAAATTTGGGTGCGGTCAATACAGAAACAACAACCTAAGATATTTTCTTAGCATCTTTAAAATAAGTTTAATATAAAGACTAAAAAGCCAGCTGATAAAAGCAAAAAAAATACATTTTGGCAAAGATACACAAAGTATGTCAGTTGCCACGCAATACAACCGGTAGCGGTGGGGGAACGGGGAAGTTACAAAATATTAAAGCAATGTTATGTGAGTTAAAGAATAACAACACTACGTAATTTTATAACATAAAACCAATTATTATCAAAGATACAATCAATTTCTCTACAGAAATCTTTCAATAAAAAAAACAAGTGTCAAAATTATAATGTCATTACCATTTTAACTCCGTTCTCGTTCTAATTTCAACTAACAATATAACAAATATGAACTAAGTAATCCCTATTCTAAAAATCCCACAAGCCGCATTCGAATACCGTTTGTCACTCACTCTCTAACCGTGCGACAAGGACAGCAATATCCTCTCGAACAAAAGGACTCGTTTATAAAGATATTGAAAAGCATTCCGTAACCGACAACAATAATAAATATTCTAATCATGACGATAAATACCTAATGAACTAATTAATAAAGAAGTTTCTACTAAATTTAGTCGATTTAATGTTGTACCGCCCTCTATGCTCAAGTTTAGTCGATAACGCTTAATTAATTATGAACTGTAACATATAATACAAATAAACACTAACAAAACGCCCGGCTTGCATAAATTACATACATAACTGAATAAGTGCTCGTAGATCCGGAAGATCTTTTAAAAACATAAGTCATCCTTTGTCTACCATCTCTACAAACTTTGCTCATTTATAATCAAAGAAATTAACTCGATTTGTGCGTCTTACTTTTTTAAATTTTTTACTCTTATTAAATATTAGGTGACTATCGCATCACATATTTAATATTTATAAATTAAGTAAGGGAACAACTAACCCACTTTCAAACAAGTACTAAATGTTTAGTAAAGAAAGCAATGTAGGTGGTTAAAACAAGTAATAAACATGTAAGCAGCAATTTAAAGTCTTGTGTGCAAACAAAAATGTTTGTACATTATATTACGTAATAAACAACCAATAAAAAAATCACTTCTTTGTTTAAATAAAAAAAAAAGGAAAGTATAACAGTCAAAGTAAAAAAGTAATATTTTTAATTAATTTATGTTACTATTTACCTGAAAAATCCAAGATATGTCAGTCCAAAAAGTATTTAACTGCAGTTTATAAAAAAAAAACACGATATCAATAACACTGATATGACACGGAACAATAAAAAAAATCAAATGTTTAAATTTAACATAATGCCAACGAGGTGTATGTATCACATAAAACGATCAAGTTAGCACTTGTCCAAACAGCCGTTCGACGAGCTGCGCGCGGTGCTACTACATAACTAAGTCGAAAGCGAGCTCACTCACTGTACGTGTCCAAGAGACGGCTTCGCACACCGAACTGCGAGTGGCGAGTGGCGTGGCGAGTGCGTCTGTTCTCCCGTATACAAGTTGTGGTGAATTACAGAGGGCGCGCAGGCGGGCAGCGACCGCCAACCATAGATGCTCCCCTAGCAAAGGATCCTCATTATCCTTACTGTAATCTGTGTGCCTTTTTAATAATTTTTATTTATAGGGTGTCACTTATAGTGACCTCTTTTTTTCAATATCACGCAGCGATTATGTACATATCACGTGAACTCCGCTTGTTATCTCTTCCGCTATACCATTATCTTAAATACATAAATAACAAATAACTATTACGATCTCGCCGCTGTAAAGTGCATTCAAACGTCTCGTGAGGTTAGTTCTTATGTTAAAACAAAAATCCAATTCATTTGTAAAATATTGCCCAATTGGTATTCAAGGCTACAAACAACCGCGATAGTAATTGTTGTACATTTGTTCTATAGTATCTTGTTAATGTGGTGTATACAATCAAATTTGAAATCATCTAATAAAACGCTGCAGTGAAATATTTTGATAATTCGTAATTGGCACTTGAACGTGTCAAGTATTTAGGTCTAGGTGATCTCATCGTAGATAAGCCACTAACTGCTGCGTCTATTTAGACAAGTAATGAACACAATATTTACAAAGATTATTATAAAGGTTTTTGACTACCTACTATCATTACAACGCATCACTTTATTTTCTTAACATTTCTCTGCCCAGACAACTTTTATAGGAAAATGCAATGAAACTATTACATGTACTTTATTTTCCTTGTTGATATTGCTTGTATTTTTCTGACAAACAGGAAATTGCTTTTCCTTAAATTGTTTGAGGGCGTCATATTGCGGAATATATACTCGCAATCCTCAAATTGTTAAAGATATTTAATCATGCTTTGAACATATTATTAATATTAAGATTAAGTCCAGTTAAACTCATGTTAGATATAATGTATGTTAAAACAGCACAATATCGACCTTGTTCGAGGTGGGGGCACGCACGATATTATAAACATTGGTAGTCAGTTCTCCTCGCAAACATTTGCATTATTAACATTTCATTTCTGACGATTCGTATTATAATAACTAAAAGTGAAGAACCATCCGAACGAATTTCACTGTCCTAAAATACTGTATAAAACCTTTTAAAGGATTAAACGTGTGTTACCTTTGCAGGTAACAAATTTTAATAAAAACATTAAACCTTGGGGACCACAGATAAATAAGGCCACCTATCTTTTTCAAATGTCAACTTTCTTTCTTGTAATGGTGGCTCGATATTTTTAAGAAATTCACCATTATTCCGTAGAGACAATGGGACTTAAAACAACTTAGTTATTGACAATTGACTCAAAACGAGGCATGTCATAAAAATCACCACCGTTTATGGCCACTACCTGAGAACTCGACACGTCCTTGACTCCAGTTGTGTGTCAGTGTCGAAACAAGCAATATTCTATCATAGTTTACATTACGAAGTTTCCGGCCGTTTGTCTTAAATTTTTAAATAAAATTTCATAGTACATCGAAGTTAGAAAGAGTTCTATTCTTTTCTTTCATCACCTTTTCTGTTAATTATTGTAGATCATCCTTTCAAGAGTGTATTAGTAGGTATAGTAAAAATAAAGTCTGTAAGAGATAAAGAATCGAAAAACCTAACAAAATCTGTACTAACCGGCTATTAACTCAAACTCATTGTATTTCTCTTCTTGACATTGACTGAATAAAACTTACATTTTTAAATAATTCTCATTATTTAACAATGAAAAGTTATAGTCCAAAGGCGAGCGAAGATTACGTGTCTACCAAATACGTCAGAAGATTTGAATTTGAATGAGAGCCAAGTAGCAACATAAGCAGATGTCAAATCGACCCTCAATCTGCCTTATTCAATCAACCGTGAAGGTGCAGCCCGGCTGCGGACTGTATAAAAATAATTGTCCCAATATCATTCGGTGTTCACGTAGAATTTGTTTATTTAATAAATCTTCGGAACCGAATCTAAGGGTAGTCCTGTAATTGAGGTCAAAATACGGAAGTCGGGAGCTATCCGTAACGTAACATAGTGGCAGTAACCAAGACGGGTTAGTGTAACCCGAAAATAGGAGGATGCCAGGTCGAGGTTCAATAATTGCGGACTGTCAAGACTTTCACCTTCGGTGCGCGGCCGCCGCGCCGCCAAGGCCACCGAGGCACCGTTCACTGTAACTTCCGCCCGCAGCCCGTGGCACGGGCCGCAGCCCGCGACACCACCACGTCTCGCGCTTTTGCAATCAGAATTTCGGAAAGCGGTACCGGTGCAACGGCCTCATCGCCTCACTCGCCGCCATAGCCAGAATAACGGTTGGACGACGGACTCGCTCACTCTTACGTAATGCTCTCAAGGAAATGACAATCTATAACTTTTTCGCAAAGTGGAACGATTGATATATTTTAAAAACTGTGATGTGACATTATTTGGAATTAGAATCTTTTAGTCTTGAAATGTGAATTTAGGCGATGAGGTTATTGTCGTTCAGAGGACGGAGTGTAATGCGTTTAATAAAGACGCAATTATGATAACACAAAAACAGTTTATCGAACCGTAGCGCTACTACACCTTTTGTTATTTAATTAGCGCGTGGCTAGAGGCTGGTGAGCGGCGCACCGACCGGTTGCAGGTCTACATGCGAGCACCGACGCACCCGACCCATATTTACAGTGTACGTACGCTGAGTGTACATCTCATTCCGCTCGTTAAATCGATGCTTTTAATAGAGATGATGGCTCAAGACTCCATTATATTTAAATAAACGGGAACGCAGACACGTGCAAACGTTAACCTGGCATTTCGAACACTTCGTATCGCCGATTTTTATGTCGACCCACTGATACCATTGTGATAGGTATAAGTTTATCAAAGTGGCAATTTCATATTTTGTTGACTAAATAAAAATCAATTCGCTGTTATTATAGTTACGCCGTTTGTGAAGACATATCCATATAATAGAACAAATTGTATCCAGAACTATTTGGTCCTTTATTGCAGAGTGTATTTATTCAGAATATAATTTCAAAAAGAAATAACATCCTTAAAAGAAGCCAGTAATGAATGACACATAACAGCAGCAAGACAAAAAACTCCGTATACACAAGACAACGACCGATAATTTTTCGAGGTCACAAAGTAGCGTCGGTGGACAGCGTACCCTTAAATTTTCCTTATCATCAACCTTTTGCGAATACGTCACAGATAAAGTTACGCGCGAATAACATTATTACATATTAATATTGATAAAACACGAACCGCCATCGGACCGCGCATAGAACAAGATAATGAATATTGATAAATAATTCGCACAATTTTGTGCTTCAAGCGAACGTTTGATAAAATGGATGATATAGAATATAGAACATGTTTGTTCTTAAAATACCAGTTGAAACAAGAACACAAAAATGTGAGATGGTTATTACGACGACAATACCCTCCACTGCAGAACAAATGACAGGAAATGAATGAACCTTTTTTGACTCCAAAAAAGTGTACAACTATTTAAATAGTTTCCTGACCACCGACGTATTTCTATTGAAATACTTCCGATAAATACTTCGTGTACGAAATCGTATACTGCAAGCAGCATTATTTTATTCGACTAAAACTTAGTTCTACATATACGGTCGAGACGGCGTTGTTTGGAAATTTCCACAAGACAAACAATAAGCGTGATCTCGATATGTTTTTCAACATCGGCCATTGCGATGGAGATGTGTGACATAAAATTATCGGGTCATAAAATAATGAGTGAATTTACTAGAGATGTGAACATGTTTAGAGGCGGAATTAGGAATAGTAGAGTCCCATAAGATGGAATAGCCCCTTGGACTAGGCTAATTTATTTTGTTACACTTTTTCATAATGTTTCTATGACATGGAAATTATTATTTACATTACTCGCACTAATATTGAATTTGAATTTCTTTAAAGCTTAAGGTCAAGTCAAACTTAAGGAACCATTATCATAAAAAGGCTTAAATGTAAGAAGTGCGGTGAGCATTTAGAGATAGGTTTCATCATTACTCATTAAAATAAAAAAAAAATACAAACTTTGTGTTTACTTTTTTAATATAATGTTATAAAGAAAACTAGCTGCCCCAGCAAACGATGTTTTGCCGTAAAAAAAACATTTTGTGGTATGAAAAATAGATGTTGGCCTATTCACAGATCTACTGAATATGCATATAAAATTTCATAAAAATCGGTCAAGCCGTTTCGGAGGAGTATTGTAACTAACACTGTGACACAAGAATTTTATATACAAGACTAGCTGACCCCGGCAAACGTCGTTTTGCCATAAAAAAATTTTAAGGATGTGTGACCCTTATCATTTAGGGGGATGAAAAATAGATATTGGTCGATTCTCAGACCTCCTCAATATGCTCACAAAATATCATGAGAATCGGTCCAGCCGTTTCGGAGGAGTATGGGAACGAAAACTGTGACACGAGAATTTTATATATAAGATACACTCCTTTATTAGTGCTACAGTACTGTTTAATTTATATCTTTATAAATATTGTTGTCTTCATGAACTAAGATAAATCTTTCTATTGACGATTTTGTATTTAAATTTAATGGACTCTTCTTAGCCTAGAAATAAACTTTTGACAACACAAATGGTACTAAACTGTGTTGTTTGGAAGTCGTTTATTAAAACCAAACGCTAATTTGCACATCCATCAAATACAAATGTTTCCAATTTATTCCTAAATATTAATGTGTCAATCAGATTTAAGTAATTGATCAAATACACGGAAACAAAGATCAATATTTTACTGTTACGTGTTGTTTTAATTCATAACAGTTTATCGACGAAAAATGATATGTTTAAGTATTTCCGTTGGATAATATCTAATCGTATCGTTATCATAAATTGTTAAAACGAAAGTAACATCATGTCGAGGTGTAAAATGAACGCAACCTCGAAATGAGCACCAGATTACAGTCCAAATTGCTAATCAGAAGTCGTAAATGGATTTCTTGATACATTCGATCTATTATTAATTAAATACTAATATTGATGTAATAGAATAATTATGAAAAGTTTATTTGAGATTAAATTTTAATTAAATCCTTTTTTAAGTGTTGTTCTTTGCGACTGCTTGAAAAGTTTGACTTTCGAATTCTGTCAAAATCTAAAAACTATTATCATCATTTTATCGAAGGTCCACTGATGGACCTAAGGCTCTCGCTCTTCCAACATTTTCCGAAGCGACAGGTCCTATGCTGCCCTCAGCCAACTAAGGAAATCAAAATTAAAGTCATTATTATTATTCCTCATTTTTAAAGCCACGGGATACCAAATATGGTGATGGCTATGGCTCCAAACAAAACTTGTAAATAGCATGTGATAGCAATTCAAAAAAATTTAGAAATCATTGACTGACGTTCTATATTTAAAATATTGAAATGGGTGTGATCATCGCTCAGAATGGATAATTTTTGTAATGACAACCTCAGTCGTAGTTTTCATAGGCTCGCGAGTCGGGCACCCACGTCACTGGTTAATTATTGAGCTACTACGAGCTCGCAAATCACTACGATCGCTATCGTTAACTTTCTGTTTCTACAGAATTATTGAAACTCAGAATAAAGAATACTGACACCTTATTACAATTGCAAAGACTGCATTTTATGTTGCAAGAATTATAGTTGTACAGCTACACCCTATGATATTGTGTAATTTAGTTTGAAAGTTATTCGTTAATAAGTTAACACTTTCACTCGTTCTTGCACGTACATACATAACATATATCAGAGTGATGTCTTAACACTATTCTTGTTGTCAAAGAAGACTATAACCTACTAATACACATCTATAAATATTTCTTTTGAAGCGCGTTTATATTTAACTTTGGACACTGTTTTATCTACTCGTATTCAAACAAATAAGATATAAGAAGCAATACCAATTTTGGATACTACAAATGTTTGTACTTAGTTATAGGTTTGACTTATTTTTAACCATATTCTAAAATATCAGAATTATAAAACATTAGAGACAAATAATTTACTTATCTACAGACTAATCTCGTGAACTACTGAACATATGTATAATGATGAGCCAAGTAGTGAATAACATAAGTAATGAATGAGGTAAGGTAATAACTAATAAGGGATTCTATACAATGTTGTCCTACCTATAATATAAACCTGCATTTCCAGTCACTGCGTTATCTCTACAGAATCTAATAGGGGGTCAAACTAACAGAAATATTATTAAAGGCAATAAACAATTTATAAAATAAAAAAATCCGAGGATAACAGATTATTAAGCGTTCATTTAATTACATTTTAATATCTTTCTATTGGTACAAGATGATTTTTTTGTGTGCCGAAAACGCTCGAATTCTTTGTTGAACCAAAACATAGAGAAATGTAGATTAGCCGGCAATGGCCGAAGTGTTCACGAAAATACCCGAACGCCTTTGAACTGTCAGGAAACGAGTCAACAAGAGTCATGTCATTACATCAACACGACAGATAAAATATTTTAAAACAATTAAATTTAGTAATTACTAAGATTTATATTTGAAGCTGCTTCTGACAAATTGTGTACAGAAGTTATCTATCTAATTATTTCTAATTAATGAGGTAATTAGGTGCTATTTGTAATCATATAACAAAGAGTGCACAATTGAGATTTTACTTAGTACTTTAAATATTACTTACCTAATGTCTTTAACGGGAATGCATTTTAATATCCCTAAACACTTGCTGTCTTCATGAACATTATTTATATAAATATTGGTAAATGTTTGAAAACTGATAACCTAATTACAGATAAAAAATTGAAATTGTGCGTTAAAATTTTTTTTTATTCAATTCAATAAATGTCAATTTATTCTATCGTTCAAAAATTTAACTTTTAATACTTTACTGCTTCTATTGGAATTTTTGAAAAAAAAACAACCAACACAATAAAGTTCGAGAAGGAGGATATTCTTTAGAAGGATTTATTTATGAGATCTTATTTATACTGTCGTATTTATTTTACAAAAAGGATCAATTAAAGGAATAATTATATTTCATTCAAGTACACACAATACTGCAGACATAGAGGCTAAAGTAAGTTACTTTTACAAAATATACACTAAGATTGAAAATCTGAAGAGTTGTTTGATTGTTTTTGAAAAAAGGAACTACGAAATTATTTTTTATTAACCCTGCTTGTGTACCTGTAATGGGCATACATAGTAGATAATATTTTTGTATAATATTTTTAAAAGTGTGTCGTATGTGTGCTATTGGTATACCTTATAAATAAATGAGTAAATTTCACGTCACGCAATGGAACATGGGTCAACTAGTCAAACATATATTGTCAAGAGTTATCGTTGCATATTTTTTCCCATCATAAAATATAATCAAGGAACGTAATATTACTCTGAAAATGATTGCAATACCAAAACAACTACATAATTCGTTTCACAGCACTCATTTGTAAGACTCGCAGTTCATTCATGTGACTTCAATGGTAACTGGAATTGGTTTCATTTGTCGTTTTCGCGATATCGCAAAATATCCAACATGGCGGATTTCGATTACCGTTACCGTTTGATTCGCAAACAGTGTAGGTATCACTCAGTTAAATACGACGTCTATTATAATTTCGCGCCAATATTTGAGCAGCCATGGCAAGGCCGCCATTTTAGATTCGGTAGTATTGTTTGTTCCGTAAGAAAACATAAACTTTGCTACGATCGCAAAGGATAATGGCAGGTTCATTATCCTTTGCGATCGTAGCAAAGTTTATGTTTTGTGACATGTTTTTCTGCTGCCCCTTTTCAAAAATTTGTATTCTTGACATGTATTATTATAATTATGGTTTTTTTATTTGATCTGAGTTATGGGTAAATAATAAAGTTTAATTTCCAATAAAATTAACGTTAAAGTATGTAAATGTACATACACGATTTAAAATGAAACATCGCACGCTGTTATTAATTATATAAAATGCTGAATAATACAAAATGTTCTAAAAAAAAATGGCAGTCATAAGGACTGCCGATAGAAGTGGAAGTGAAAAGTAATAATTTAGAATGTTATTTTTATTTGTAAAATTAATGTGTGTAATTAGAAATTTCATGATGTTAAAATTAAAATTATCAACATCAAACATTAGCACGTCGGTGCAAGAACCCATAAGATTTTTCCCTACCAAAAAGTGTTCAACACGGCTAAAGAAGTTTCTACTTCGAAAATTGTCATGTCGACATGTCGGTGACGCGGACGAGGACTCATAAGATTTTTTCCTACCAAAAACTCCGAGAGTGCCGACAGTGAAAAACTTAAACATTTTTGATTTCTAAATTTAATATTATTAAACACAATAAACGATGCTATACGAATCCATGCCTTGTTTTCAATTTAATATTCCTTAAAAACCGATCACTACAAAAATGCTTATTGTGATGTTATGAAAATATAGGTTAATGCTCTTATTATATAAATACAGTATAACCACATTACCCGAGCGAAGTCGATTTTTCGTCTAGTATTTATATAAAATGCTCACTCATCTATCACTATTTCTTCATATTTTAAACACTTGATATACAGGAATTTTACAAGTTTACAGACAGTTAAGCCATAAGCTGTACAGTACAAAACTGCAAAAACACACGCACACTCGCTCAATTGCCCTGCGCCGCTTAAACGAAACAGCAGAGAACCACCTCCTGTTTTAAAGTCGGTTAAAAAATGACATTTAATAAAAATCTAACGAATCGTATCGAAATTTTATGCACTTAAAAAATATAAATAAATAAGTCAATGTTACATCTGTACACTTATGATAATAATAATAACACAATTCACACACGGCCGTTGATCTGTGGCCGTTTATTACCAAATCTTTATTTTTTCACTATTGGCTTTATATCATCACGCTTAGACCAGTAGGAGCGGAGCACCAATGAAGAATGTTACAAAAATTATCACGCTACGGGCAATAGGAGAAGTAAACGAGGATGCGTGGGTCGGCTAGTCATAGATAAATTACACCCAGATACAGAACAAATGAGCATTCAATCACACAAACATTAGTTGTGGATAGTTATAATTATATTTCTATTAAAGAACTCTTCTGAACAATGAGGAAGAAAAAAGAACACCAATTTCGAAGCATTTTGCGGTTCAAAGCAAAATTTAAAATACCTAGAGTAGAGATTATTTACAAGAAGCGTAAAAACGGCTACAACACCGCAGGGGTCTGTTGACCTGACATGACAGACAGACAGAGACTATACAATTCAAGTTTAACAATAAGACAGTTCAACTTATATTGGTCAATAATATAAATGAAGCATTTAAGTTACTTAAATCATGGTCGAATTCGAAATAAAAGTAGGTCGAGGTATAATAATCTATCTGTTCAAAATAAGATCTAGTTTTTACGAAAGAATGAAATAATTTTGCGGAAACCACTAGTCACAAAAATTTTGCTGTCTTTTTCATGTAGTTCAACCGTCACGGCATTCGTTTATCTTATAAAATATCATCATCTTCCTCAGATCAAATAAAAAAAAGGTAGATAACGCACGGCCTTGTTCTTGTTGAAGCAAAAAAAACTCAGCTACATCCAAGTAAACACACGTGTTTACTTGTAAATACGCTACTTTTCGTCAGTATCGTACTATTTACGACAACTTGTACGATTCTGACGAAAAGTAGCCTAGTTTCCTAGCATTTGTGTGTGTTTACTGAGAAAACGCCGAGTGTTTTTTGCTTCATCAAGAATAAGGCCGTGCGTTATCCTTTTTTTCTTTGTACTAAGTCGTCTTCGTTAAAAGCGTTTGTTAGGCCAGTACTGGACAGGCCGCTGGGATGGCCAGGACGTAGGGCTCTCTTTGAAATGGAGGTTTTGGCTTACAATATCGCTCTTGCCAGTATTTTTTATTTTATTTAATTTTTTACATTTAAGGCAAAATACTATTGCGATGTCACTAGTTATGCTTCCTAATTTTTATCTTTCTTCTCCTAACATACGAAGCATGACGCTGTATTAACTATTAATATGGTTTAAAATGATTGTAAAAGACTCTCAGGTTTCATAATATACTTAAAAATTACTATAGGCCTTCCATAATCTTTGGATGTCCTAATAGCAGGTGTTCCTTGGATCATTCCAATTTCAGACGCAGAGAGTCAAACAAATCACTAAATTCCGGTGGGGTGACGACTGACGGCCCGAGACGGTTTCCACACGTTGTTTTAAGTGTGGAAACCGCCTCGATCGATCTACTTTACAGTATACTCCATTGTAAATAAAGAACTAAGGAATACAATGAATACAAGAATATAACACTGCTAATAGTTTCTGTTTTTGTTACTTCGGGAGATCACATCACACGAAAAAAAGAGGAGATTCTTATTCGGCGATTTGTATTTTTTTTTTGCATTCATGAATCGTTTTTTATTTATTTCATTCTTTTACAGCGTACATTTTAATGTTTAGTACATTCGAATTAGAAAAAAAACCCTAAGAGCAAAAATTAAGAAATTAATAAATAAAATAAAGCATGATGTAGGCGCATTCAAATATTTATATACTCTTTAAAATGATAATTAAATATACATACATATATTACGAGTATATAAATTTAAATGTTCAAGGCAAGGCAAGGCTCTCAAGACATTTCTGATACTATATTTAATCAAAAACTCGTTTTTTTAAACTTGAAATATAATTAGAGTCAACTAACTTTACATTGTACCAATATCAGTTCCATTAAATTGTTTTATCTTATCGCTTACTTATATACATATTGATTTATAACTTATTAAAATTGTACAAAATACTATGAGTGATATATGAAGCAAGATCATGCAATATTTAAATGTATTTATTTGTATGTGAATGTTTAATCTCATTGTAAGCGTCGCAAAATCAAGGACAGTAGCGATTAGTACCTTCTGAAGTGTGTTATTGCAATTGGCAGGTGCGTCATAAATCGCTTCAGATAAGTAGCAAACTTGGGTACACTTGGTGTTAGTATTAAAATAATGTCTAAACTGATTCCAATCGCGGACCATACATTATCAACTGTTGAAACTCTGATATTTGAGAGTCCATTCGTACGACTTTTATCCAACTAAAGTTTTAAATTTAGTTGTAAGTATATAATAATGATCTTCTTATATATAAAATTCTCGTGTCAGTGTTAGTTACCATACTCCTCCGAAACGGGTTGACCGATTTTTATGAAATTTTATATGCATATTCAGCAGGTCTGAGAATCGGCCAACATCTATTTTTCATACCCCTAATTTTTTTTACGGCGAAACAACTATTGCCGGTGCAGCTAGTAATATTATAATCAGATTTTATAAGTAAAGTAATTATGATTTTTCATACATTAATCAATCTATTTGAATGAATCACTATATTTTAGAAGACATTATATTAATCGATTTAATTGAAAATGCTTGATATGTTAACTGACTTCAAAATAACAGGAGGTTCTCCATTCCGTTGCATTTTTTTTTGTTTCTTATCCCGAAACTTCATTATTTATGAACTTATTTGGATTTTTTTTTTTATTTGTAAGTGAATGCTTCTTATTTAGTAAATATTATATCATGTAGACATAACCGATCTTTTCTGTGGTCGTCCTCTACATAAACAAACGAACATACTTCACTGCTCATTCAAATATTACTTATCATTGTTCCGGCCTGGATTCCCACGAGTCTTTGAAATTCTCGGATATCCTCCACTATGATATGCATGAAGTACATACATATACCTTTCTCGTAAATACCTCTATCTGCTGCTAAAAACTGCATTGAAATCTGTTTAGCAGTTTAATAGGTCTAAGCGAAGAGATAGAGGGAGCGACTTCATTTTATACTACGTAAAGACATGACAATTGCAGCTACACACAACTACAGATATAGTAAGTCTAACTGTTATTTGCATGTGTGTCGAAACATGTTACCGGCACTTTCTATGCGGAGTAAGCAGAACACACTGTGTCGCTTCGTGCAGTTGTAATACAACACTGTAGATTAATAGACTTGTGAATAACAGTAGCAACAATATGACACACTTATAAAGTGCTTTCAAACGAGCTAGCATAATAATATCTACTCATGCCTATTCCAAGTGGGAGTCTTACTTGCACATCGTGAGGGTTCCGTACATACTTATATAGTAGAACTAGTTCGAATTCATTCCTGAAAATAATATGTACGATTTTTTGAGTGTCATTTTAATTTTGCCGTTCTCAAATTACTCTCCCGTAGATTAAAGTTAATATGGACATATATACACATAAATACAAACAGACGAACAACGAAGTCATTCTATTAAAGTTGTTTTGAAGGATAGGACCTGAAAAATCGAAATAACTTAATGTAAAGAAACTTTGAAGCTTCATTACTTAGATAAAGTTTTTGTAGACGTGGCCGTAATTTTGTAAAAATTTTGAAGAAAATTTTGAGGTAAATTCATAGCGAATAACATCAATATAATTTTCTTCAATATTTGTCTGTATGTACTAAGAAGTTGTTAAATGTTATCAGCATCGACAGCAAGCATCATACCTTATTTTTGAGTATATTATGCGTATACCTACCTGTTTTTACCATACATAAAGATAATATTCGAACTTCATGCCTTAAGTAAACACACATAATCATCATGACAAAACTGACAAATTCTCAATTTGAATTTAATTCCTTACTTTTGCCAGCATGACTAACTCATACATAACATGACATAAGTCGACTGTTGACATTAAACTCTTACTTAGGTATATCCATTTAAATAAAAATAAATCCCCATTTGCCTTGGTCACAACATTACGCATGAACCGATTTTGCTAATTCTTTTTTGTTGGATAGCCCATTTAGCGAGGAAGGTTTTAGGCTATATAACATCACTCTACGACCAATAGGAGCCGGGTATCGATCGAAAATGTTGGGAAAATGGGAAAATTTTATTTCTGAGACGCAAACGAAGTCGAGCGGGTCAGCTAGTTCAATATGAATTCACAGTTTTTCACGAAAAACAGAATAAGTATCTTCGTATTTAAAAACCTTGAAAACCTTTCGAAGACATTATTACTTACCCTGGTTCATAAAAGGAACGAAAATAGTCTATGAAAATGTCACGGGCTAATTTGCTAATACCCAAACTTATGCCAAACCGGTTACTCAATATGAATAATATCACTTCAGGTATATGACTCCTTATTCTGAAATAAAGTAGTTCTGCTGTAAAAGGTTATTAACCATTTAAAATAACGTACCTACCTATGTAAAAAATATTATGCGACTCGTTTACATAGGTCGTACTATCTCCTGTGTTTATTTAAAAGGTTTATATATTATTATGTAGGTAGGTTATACAACGCCATGAATATCGATTACGTTCGGCACGAAAACAATAAGAAAGTATGGAAAACCTTTATACATGTGTTGGTATTTTACAAACCGGTTCCGAACTTCCGAACTCCGCACATGTATTCTTACCCATATTGCGTATGTACCTACATTATTAAGTGCAATAAACTCTCCGTGGGCCACGTCGCGACTAAAACAATAAGTATTCAAACCATGTTCTAAAAACAATGCCTCATTTTTTATATTCCACTAATAAATTAAAACAAAAAAGGTAATCTGTAAATTACTGATTTTACATACTAAACAAGGGTCGTTAACATTTTGACAACATCGCTTAGCTAGCCATAGACAAATTAATGAGGTACTATGTAAATATGGTGAACCATAGAGTATGTTAATTACTCTCAGTTTAGTCTGAGACTACAATAGAACCTTCACAAATGTGATAAAATATTCTTCTACAATAGAATTTACACTTAACAATAACAAGCAAATATCGTTAGATGTATATTTATTGATTCTTAATATGTTTTTTAATTTTGTATACCTACGGGACTTATTAGTAAGTCTTGCTGGGTTAATCTGACAAGGTTATTTATTACGTGATTCCTAAGTACACATGATGCTGTGCAATGAAAAGTTTAAAAGTTATTACACCGTATTTCTTTTGTCCATCACATTAAGATTTTCGAAATACGAGTAGTCTGAGAATTTCAAATTAGGACAAAATTTTGCATTCTCCTTTGAATTTTGATATTTGATTTTTATTATGTAAAAGAGTAATCTTATTGAAAGGGTTAAGGGTTCAATGACGTATAATCGGCTCGAGTATTTTTCTCCCATTAGCACATATATCATTGAACTTGTAGTTAATTGAAATATTCTTTACAAATATTGATAACCATACATTTCTTAAGTTAGAGGACACGAACCCTTTTTTATAGTACAGTAGCCGACCCACGCAACGTCGTTTGCGCCTTATATTGCCCGTAGCGTGAAAATTTCCCCCGTTTTTGAAACATTCTTCATTGTTGCTCCGCTCCTATTAGTAGTAGCGTGATGATATATACCCTATAGCCTTCCTCGATAAATGGACTATCCAACACCGAAAGAATTTTTCAAATCGGACCTGCGGTTCCTGAGATTAGCGTGTTCAAACAAACAAACAAACAAACTCTTCAGCTTTATATATTAGTATAGATACAACAGGTAAACAAGGGGTGACCATAGGTGACCAAACCGAACCAGTTCCTGAGACTAGCGCTTGAACCAAACAAACAAACTCTTTAGTTTTATAATATTAGTATAGACATCGATTGTGTACACGTTTGGTGCATTGACGGACATAATGCCTAAGGCATTCTCTGCAAATCAACCAGTATAACACGCTTCTGTCTTCCGCTTCGGAGATACGGGATTTTATGTTCATGTAATATAATTGTTCTTTTTCGTGACGTAGAAGCTCATTGGAGTACGCCTATGAAAACATTATTTATCTATCTATACTAATACTAGCCGACCCACGCAACCTCGTTTGCATCTCCTGTTGCCCGTAGCGTGATAATTTTCCCCCGTTATTGAAACATTTTTCATTGGTGACCCGCTCCTATTGGTCTTAGCGTGATGATATATAGCCTATAGCCTTCCTCGATAAATGGGCTATCTAACACTGAAAGAATTTTTCAAATCGGACCAGCGGTTCCTGAGATTAGCGTGTTCAAACAAACAAACTCTTCAGCTTTATATATTAGTATAGATATAAAGCTGAAGAGTTTGTTTGTTTGTTTGAACACGCTAATCTCAGGAACCGGTGGTCCGATTTGAAAAATTCTTTCACTGTTAGATAGCCCATTTATCGAGAAAGGCTATAGGCTATATATCATCACGCTAAGACCAATAGGAGCGGAGCACCAATGAAAAATGTTTCAAAAACGGGGGGAAAATTTCACGCTACGGGCAATAAGAGACGTAAACGAAGTTGCGTGGGTCAGCTAGTTCCTTATATTTTTAGATATCAATGTCACTTTGAGTGATATTTGCCAAGTGTCAGTGACTTGGTTGCGTATTACTTACTCATCATAATAAACGTAAGCCAACATACTTAATAATTCGGAATTTATCTCAATTACGCATGTTTCTTTCTTTATTAATGTAAAACGGCACAACTATTGTGACTGAGAATTTATTTTGACACTTTTATCGTAAAATAACTTTCGTAATGATTTGTTGACGTTATTATAATTTAAAACATTTGCTAATGCATGTAATACTAATGCAGTCAATATATACTCATTCGTAATTTATTGATCTCTTACCAAGAGGTTGTGCAAAAATTAAGTTGGTGGCACAGTGTAAAGGTAGGGGCAGACAGCGAACGGGTAACAGCTGTTCCCGTATCCTTCACACACCGCGTAGCTTTAGTTGGTCCGATTATGTTACACCACCCCGCAAACCCTGGAGGGATGACGGCCCGAGGAGGTTTCTACACGTAAAAAAAGACAGCGGACGGGGCGGGACGGTAGCGACACGACGTTAACACGATCGTGCTTACTATTGATATTTTTATTGTCAAGTATATCCAATCCAATCATCAAAATCTTTTCACTGGTCTTTTTACATATTTACAAATAACCCTGTTTAATAAAAAAAAAATACTGAAATAACAAAAAAAAGTTAATTGTCATAAAACTTTTTTTTATTCTCAATCTTCTAATAATATAAGCTCGAAATTGGATGTCTGATTTATAATAAATCTTAGTGTTTCGTTAGTTTGTCTCCCTTGTTCATATAATGTTCTAAAGTAACCCTATTTCGACCCACTTTAATTTTATCTTGATTTTTAGTTTGGGGTGAAACAAGCTGGGGTCATCTGTTTTCGTCATTGTGGTAATAAAAATGTTTTACTAAGGAAGTTGTACACAAAATTAATTATGAGCATATCTTGACATATATGCATAAAGTTACATACGTGGCTTGTCTGTAAGTACCTTTATATACAAAATACATCGGAGATTACATTACTTGTATAAAGTGGCCAACTGTTGGATATTATTCACTCACACTTATAGAACAATGACGTTGTGTGAAACGTAGTTGCCACGCACACGAGCAAACAGCTAAAACAAATGAATTTAATTATCAAAATTGATCTGTTTATTGCCCGACTACTTTTAGTTGTATCTATTGCGACATTTAAATGTCCAATAATAATTTTTTTTTTTAATTCCTACAGTGCGGTGTCAATTAAAGAATATGGAGTATTACCACCCCTATTGATCTCGTGGATACCGTTAGTGGACTAAGAGAATAAACAGAACAGGACGACATAACTACAAAGAGTTTTAAAACTTGAAAGAAGCTCTATGCCAAACGTGTTATAGACTATAGAAGACCCAAACCTCCTTTTCCTCCTAAGGAGAATTAAAGGCCGTTGATAATGATGAATACATAAAAATTAACTTAATTAACCCAAACCTCTATAATAAAATATAAAGCATACAGAATTATAACCTCCTGGACTTTGCACAACAGCCGCGCTTAATAATTCGCCTGATATTTCCGAACGACATAAGATATTGAAAACATTCAACTTGAATGAACAAACCTGACACGAAGATGCTAATTAACACTCAATAGGAAAATTACTGCTTCAATAAAAATAAAGTTACGTGTAATGAACTTTATGTCCCATTATAAACATTTATTTTCAAAGGTATCGCACCGAATTAGTCCCATCCCAAAGGTAATATCTCGTTTTGGAATAATAACTCGGGAGTACGGAAAGTCAATTAGACACAATATTAGCGACATGTATGTCCGTGTTTCTCCATATATTCCCATGGGTGTTACCCCAAAATAACCATGTATTATATAAGGCTTCGTATGATTCAACTCTTTACGTATTAACTATACTAATGCGGTTTACGGAGCACAAGAAACAATTGATATAGAACCCTATCTAGTTTCGGGATATAAATATAAAATTTTATAAAACTAATACCCAGATAAATTTCGCAGTAATAAAACTGACGTGACAAATAGATGGAAACCATGATTTGAACATATAAAAGGTTTTTTCTAAGGAGAAGTTTATGTCCTTGACTGTCAAAGTTAAGTTTGTGTGCGTGTGCGTGTGCTTGTGTGTGTGTGTGTATGTGTATGTGTGTGTGTGTACAGAACTTTGCGAGTTTTTTGATACGAACACTAACTTAACATTTAAGATGTCAATTTGAATTGAAACTACAAACACTTCAATTTTTATTTATTTAAATAGATTTGTGCTACCATTACGTGTTAGTATCACAGTATTACTGACCTAAAATGAAACGATTCCTATGGAAATTGGCCCGCGACAAGCAAAAACAACCAAAAACTAGTAGTCTGTCGACGCAGCATGGAAAGAAGCATCATACTTAACATAAATACTACGGGATCAATAGACAATTTCAAAAAAAAGGAAAAGAACAAAGATCAGCGATTTGTTACAAAAATTAAGAAAACTTAAATGGAACTGGACTGGACATATAATGAAAACTAACGAAGAAAAATGGACTAAGGATGTAATAGAGTGGTATCCGAGGAACGGGAAACGACAACGTCGAGGAGGTCAAATCAGAAGATGGACGATTTACCAAAAGGATGGAGAAGGTCTGCCAAGGATACAGAGAAGCGGAAACATTTGAGGGGGGGGGGGGGGGGGGAGGGGCTATATCGACAGACAACCTGACCAAAGTGGTTGCTGATAAATTTATTTTATTTTTTTATCTATCTTATAATTAGATTTTAGAATACTACTGTTTTAAATGAATAGCATGTAAGTTAAAAACAAAAAGGTGAGCGAATAGAGGCTTTTATTATTATTATTATCACAGACCTATATTTAGAACTTACAATGTATATTTAGGTTTATCAACGTTTAACTAGTGTTATAACATTTCGTATTTAGGATATTCTTGTTTAAACATCTAACCAAATCTTATCATCGTTTCACTACATCTAAAAAAAGAAAAGTTTCTCAGACCTGCGTAATTAGTTTACGTCGTAATCATTTACGTAAAATTTGTCGACATCTTGATTTTACATCATTAATCTATATAATTATTTATGTATGCATATAGAACAACAACTTTAAAAGCAGCTGACCTTTTTTTCACGGATTTCTTAAAATAAAACGCTGAGCAATTTAGTGCGATACACGATAAAATCCACAGAACCGATACGCTTAAAATATTTACAAAATTAAAGTAGTAAAGACGTTAGGTACATCTATTTATCTGTGGTTGCTAATACTATTATTATTTTCTACCAATCTATGATGAATATTCAAATTTATGCAATTCCAATTTCAAATTGCCAAGTGACTATAGATAAGAAATAAAATAGATTTCTTACAAAGGCAAAGATGACACGGTCAAACAATTTTCGTGGAGGTTGTCTTTTAATATCGTGTCTTAGAATTAAAATCAGTATTTGCTATTTGTTAAATAAATCCTAAAAGATTCCACTCGCACTGAGAAAATTTACTTCGTAACCAATTTGCGTAAAATGTCTGGATAGAGTCTGGGCTGGAATGATCTAGACCCAGACAGTAGACAGTGGCGCACACCGTAGAGGGTTCAGTGCACCGGCCATTGGACTGCGTTAGTCAGGACAGGAGAAACTTACAACTACTAATGTTTTTACGATGCCATTTTAATATCTAGGATTCACTTAAGCTAATATATACGCAATTACACAATGCCTATAGTATGTCACACATATTCAACCATGTTCTATTCTTTTGGCCATGTAGACATCTATTTGAATCTACTTCTAAATGATTTATTTTACCGCAACGACACGAATGTTTGAAGAATTTACACAGGACTTAAATAAACAAAAAAACAATATGGAGTACATTTGAAAAAACTTGTTTCACTAATCAATCTCGATCAGAGTGAAATATTTTCAAAGTCGTCATTTTAACACTACCCATTATATTCTCTTCAAAACCGTAAATTAAACTTGTAGGTAGATACGAAAGACCGGATGAATCGATCGACTAGTGGCGCAACGTCGCTGATTTCCAATCTGTTAGACGAACAGTCGAGCGACGCATCGTCGGATTTCAATTGGTTTTCTTTGTCCGGACAGCAAGGATCGAACTGATCCGTGGACGAGTCAAGCTTACCGCCAGTGACATCTGTGAATCAGTTCGGTAAAGAATCTTTATGGGGACTGCTATTGCTTCAAAGACGCTCGTGGCAAAATTGTGGGGGTTCAAATACGGTTTTGAATGTATAATGTTTATGTGTGTTTATTACACAAAATGGGAACTATTGACAATTGTCTATTCACTGGCGACAAGGCTATTGCCTGTTAAGTTGATGACCACACTAATAGTGTATATCTAATCTTAGATCAACATTACAATATTCAATTTTTAAAATCCACATGTTAATCGATAACCATATTGACACGTAGCGATACTTTTAGCAAGCAATGAAGCGTACGTAATTACTAGGTACTGTAATTAAAATATAACGTAGCATTTATACGAATGATATCTCATTACATCAAAGAGAAATATGAAGCATAAACTAAAACGGCATTACGCACACTGTACTTAAATGTTTATCCGATTTCGTCCTTTGATAAATATTTACCTACAACGTCATTTTGTAAACATTCTCCCATTTAATTCCACATTATAAAATTATCAAAATAAATCTTGATAAACTTAAACAAAAATGTAATACGAGTATTAAAAGTCAGAATACTTACACGAAATTATTTTTTTTAATTAATAGCTGGTACAGACTACGCCGACATTTCTATCAATTTAAGACCCTTTGTCTCTCAAAGACAAAAGTTATTAGGATTAAGAAGCCTAATTTGTTGTTTCCAATTGTATGAAAAGTCATTCATTAGAGTTCTTTATTTTTCACAGACTATACGATGCTCACTAACTAGGACGCCATATTCTATTCAGACAGATTACGCGAAAGTAGTTCGAATTCCGAACGCTCGGTGGTGTCGTAAGTTTACGCGACCACACAAACAAGAGCCCTGGCAAATTAGTAGCCGTCCTCTCTTCCGCACATTTCCCACAATACCGAGAGGGACGTCGCGGGTCCACGGCCGTCGGTGATCGACTAAGTACCTTTCACGATCTTGAGGCGCGTCACTTTCCCCGCTCTAGTGAGTTTTTTCGAACGTAACAACATCACGATTACATCAATATCGCATGCGAATCGTTCCGCGTGTAAACTGCACCTGCGAATCGAAATGCACTGAGAACACTGACTGTGTGTCGTGGCAGCCTTCGCTTATTGTTTATATCTCGGAGTTGACATTACAATCAAGATTAATAGGCGTCATCGCATCTAAATGGCCACGTTTATTTAAATATGGCAACTTTATAAAGAATTCCGTTTCTATTTCGGCTCCGCCATTAATTAGATGACACGGTGGATATAACGCATCCCTAAGGGCTTTAGGGGACAAGTGACGATGTTTTTAAAAGGTTTTTTTAACTTTTAAATTGTCATTGAATTAATGAGCGTGTAGGATGTTAAATAAGGGATGGGCAGTTTAAACTATTTACCTAACACGACGAGTTTTGACGTGGATAAGTACAGCATACCTGAAATCAAAGAAAATTTATTTGAATGTTTTGAATTTCTTATGTTTTAGTAGTAAAATAAATAGTAGATCAAAAAATAAATTCTATGATTCCAAAACAGTGGACTTTTAAAGGCTGTATATGAAGAGTAATATATATAAAGCTTTGGTCTCATTTCTTATTTCGTGTTTATTCTGAAAATGAAAATCTTTTCTTCTTTTACCCTTATGTTAATAACCTTACGCGTGAAGTTTTTAAAAATATTTTTTTGTGGTTACAACATTAATAATATCAGCTGTCAAAATTACAAGTTTGTGTAGCACAAGCGGTTGTTCAGGTTCTAATGCGTTCATGAAGCAAACAGTCAGGGCAAGTAATTTATAGGCATATTTTATTTACCTAATTAAAACGCTTATCATCAAAAATACATACCACAGACGCAAGTTGAACGTTATCATTAGTTATTTTTAGATACTGATTTCATCAAAACGGGGTTACAACTCAACATATCGACTAACTGTTGAGATGTTGTTGATGTGGCCTAACTATCGACATCTTCGAAAGCTATAGTGCTAATATGTCTAGAAGTTCTACCTGCCCATGCCTCGGAGAGCACGGAAATCTCCCTCCGATCGTGTCGGGTAACCATCCCATCGGATTATGAGAGAGAGGGAACAGAGAGTGCACCTGTGTTTGTGCACCATAATATCTCCTGCGTAGTTGGCTGGTCTACGTCGAGATTGGCCACCGTGGCCGTAATTGGCTAGGAGAACATCATAGTCGGGCCGTGGCCCAACAGTTGTTAGAAAGTGGCACTAATTAGCGTGAGTACTTTTATTGCGTGATACAGTAATGAGTGAGTAGTAAATATTATGTTTTATTGATATTTTAAAAAGAATAAATTTTCATAGTTTTTACAAATAAGTATACAATATGTTTACCAAAGGAACCTCCAAGAACTAAACTTAATTGAAATGGAACGAAAGTTGACAAACATAGAAAAATCATAAATTTATTTAAAATTTTAAGTAAATGATAAAATTTTAACAAAAAAACGACTACAAGAACGACCAACTTGGACCACATGGAAAGCACTAGCTTTCAATTAAATTTAAAAAATTAACAAACGCACTACGAGTCGCCTCTACGAATTTCGAAGGTTACCCTCGATTTCACTTGGATGCCATCACCAGATCTTAGTGCCCTTATGATAGTAGTACCACCTTTGGGATATCTTCTTTCCATTAAAAAATAATTATCAAAATCGGTTCATAACCAACAAAGTTATCCGCGAATACACATAAAACAAAATTTATACATATTTATATACGGTCCTCCGCCTATTTTTAACTCGATTAAAAAAAATATTCAAATCTTTTTGAGGTTACCGCGTTTAACACACAGAAAAGAGTATATTCCTTTGTTCTCTGGTTTAACGCAACAACTCGTTGGTTGACTGGTTGAGAATACTTTGGGCATAAGACCGTAAAAGCACCAAATGTGTATTTTTTTATGGTATAGGTAGCTAACGAGTAGACGTATCACCTGATGGTAAGCGATTACTGCCGCACATAGACACCCGCAACACCAGAGGCGTCACAAGTGTGTTGCCGACCTTTGGGGGATGGGGAAAGGAATGTGGGGAGGGGTTGGGGTATGGGCCTCCGGTATCCTCACTCACTTGGTGAAACACAGCGCAAGCGTTATTTCATACCGGTTTTCTGTGAGGCCGTGGTATCACTCCGATCGAGCCGGCATTTATGTAGAAACGTGGCTCTCCAACGATATCAAACGTGTAAAACATAATTAATATATTTATAGATTTACTTTATCGATGATAGCAGCATAAGGTATATACGATTAGGAAGTTTTCGGAATTATTGTAGAAAATAAAACAGTATCTAGTAATAATTTGTATTATCACTTAAATGAAAAAAATCTCAAATTAAACATACACGTGTTAGATAAAGTATTATCTTGAATTCTGACATGCGAGTCAGATATGAGGATCCGACATACTAAACGTTTTCTTGAAATCAGTTGTAACTACAAGGCATGGGGTTTCTAACAGGCCTACTAAAAATGCGATAAGAACAAGTTTAAAGTTATGGAAATGGGAATTTCTCCAATCTAATTATTTCGAATAACTTAGCTCTAATAAATAGCTGAGAAATAAACCCATACGTAGAGAACCCAATCTCGAAACAAATCTTACGAAAATCTATCACACCTTAACTGGTCAGAGTTAGAATAAGTCTATTCTTCTTCTTAAAATGCCGGCAACGCAGCTGACGCCTCTGGTGTTGCTGGTGTCCATGGGCGGCGATAATCGCATACCATCAGGCGATAAGTCTATCCCTATCCATAAAAAATATTCACAATAATAAAATGAAAGAATGCAGGTCTTTCTTCAGGTAGCCTAATGTCAGTATATTTTACATCAACTCGATCGTCACCGAAACTCGAAACCCACACAGATGGAAATCTTGACCAATTGCAAAGTCGCACACGCTTACCGTCGAGAGCGGGTTATTCTGAAGTAAACTCGCACTAGTCCCTCAGTTCAGTAGTTGGAAAAACTACACAACTAAGGGCCTAGTGTGAGTAAGATTTTTGTGTGGACCAATCGTAACGACGAACGCGGTTACCAAAACCAATACGTACGACTACAGCAGGCCCTGAACATAGATCAATTTTCTTTCATTTTATTATCGTTGTTAATAGATTTTTCTGGATCGGCTTTACTTTCTAGTTTAGCAACTTGCTTAAATACATCTAGAAATCCCGCGTCACGTTGTTGTTTACGAAGAACTTCGATACTAACTGATTTTCACGTGTTTTGTTGGCGTGCCTAAGATAGGATAGTCAATTTCACGCTTAGACTCACAGAAGAGGAGAATTCTTTTGTTCTGTGCTTAGACCAATAGGAATCGAGCATGATTGAAAAGAGTTGCAGACGAAGTTGCGTGGGTCAGCTGCTTAAAATACATATATTGACCTCTCTGAAGTTAGTAACGTATCCATGATGTTAGATGGACACTACGTAGATTGACAGATTTGTAGTCTAGTTTCGGCTTTAGTTAGATAGTTTTGTTTTGTCAGTAGAACATAACAGTTCTATTAATGTCGTTGAACCTTTAAATATATTTTTTAAATTTGATTTTGTATTAGGTATATGACCAGCAATTAACCTTTTAACGCATTTCACGCAAACCTCTAAAGTGTTATTTAATTGATATATTTATGACAATTATAGAGAAAAACGGTCACGACTAGAGAAAAATATAACGGTAATTTTTAATATACCTACTTACATATTTCAGCCATGACGCATTTACTATTGAAACTTACCCATTGATTTCATCCAAAGATTATCAAATTAAAGTCTCATAGTTGTCACAGTCAGTATAATTGTTAAACTTTTTTATAAAATAATTATAACATATCTATACAAATAAATAAAATTGGAGTGTCTGTTTGTAAATTACTAAACGCTTTTTACTAAATGCATGTGTATGTATACACGGTACATATATAAAAAATGTAGTTAAAAAAATGTTGTCTGTCTGTCTGTCTGATTGTTCAGGCTAATCTCTGGAACGGCTGGACCGATTTTGACGGGACTTTCACTGGCAGGTAGCTGGTGATCCAGGGAATAACTTTGTCCCGCGGCGTTACTCGCGGTACAACAATAACCGCGGGTAACATCGCGGGGTTCAGCTAGTATTTATATAAGTGCCTGGTAAAGTCATAGTCTCTATGATGATCTAAACTATTCTTAAGAAAGCACAGTAAAGTTACGTGGCACTCATGGCAGATATCGCACATTCGCACTAACCGTCACAGATGATGTATTGCATACGGCACGCCCTCTACCCGTGAAATAGCAACCCGCACTTCATAACCACTTTCGAAACCATAAACACATCTTTATGTTTAGAGAACCGCAGAAACATAGACAATTAAAAATTATAACGTTCTCTGATAAGAGAAAATGGAGGGAACGCTATAATGCTTTGATTTGGCAAAATATGTGGCAGTCATTGTCGACCTAAAATATTTAATAATTAAATTAAAGTTTATTTTTTATATTTAAAATAATATAATTATATACTCTACTTAGTTTAATCATTTTCATAAACTTCTTAAAATAAAGTTGATTACAAATTTAAAACCTACGACAATAGTGTTGTGATGGTGATGTTTAAATGACATGAAATATAACTTTTATATCGATTACGGATTTAATCACTTTATTTAACGATTAATCGTTTGTTTAATAACTTGATAATAAATATTCTTACTAAATTATTTCACAAGTTGTGATTCATAGAGTTTAATTTGTTTGAAACTCTTACATAGCATATTTTTCTTCTTTAATCTCTATCTGTTGTTCGAATTTAGTAAAAGTATAAACATCATTACGTCCTAACATGAAATTAAACGGTCTCCACAGATATCTATGTAGTAACCAGCTTGTCAAAATTGATTTATCAATATTTTTTTTCTAGAAACAAAAGTAATCTATACTATCTACCACATAGATAGATTTATACTATATATCTATACTTATATATAAAGCTGAAGAGTTTGTTTGTTTGAACACGTTAATCTCAGGAACCGCTGGTCCGATTTGAATTTTTTCAGTGTTAGATAGCCCATTTATCGAGGAAGGGTATAGGCTATATATCACCACGCTAGGACCAATAGGAGCGGAGCACTAATGAAAAATGTTTCGAAAACGGGGGAAATTATCACGCTACGAGCAATAGAAGACGCAAACGAGGTTGCGTGGATCGGCTAGTGTTCTATATTTCATCCAAATCCGTTCAGTCTTTCTGGAGTAATTGAGTAACAAACATTGTATATTAATTAATTGGTATGTTTAAGTGAAAATATCATTTATTTTATGTCCACATTCAGACTTACATTTATTTAATACTAGTTGTTGCCAACGTATATGTCGGTTATCGCGGCAAATAGTAGCCTATGTGTTATTCTGATGTAGAAGCTATATTACTGTAAAGTTTCATCCAAATCCATTCCGTAATTTTTGCGTGAAAGAGTGACAAACAAACATCTATCCATCAATCCATCTATACTTATAAACTTTGGCGTTTATAATATTAGTATGGATATTTATCAAAAAAAATGTGAATATAGGAGTGCGAAATTTGACACAGTACAGAGTGAGTGCAGAAAGTTAAAACGATGAAATTTGGTCGAATTTCAACTACTAGTACACTAGTATTTATATAAAAGAAAAGTAAAAATTAAAACCCAACTACGACAGAAAACGACGCTGAAAAAGCAGGAAACAAGTTTCAAAAGTCCATAACACGTTAACAACGCGTGACTACGGCTTTTGAAACTTGTTTCAGTTCATGTTATATAGCCTATAACCAGAAGACGATCAAGACGCTTCTAATAACACCTCGTTTGTCCAGTTCTAATGAGTAGTTAAAGAGCTATGAGGGAACAAATAAACATACATACACACATAGCCTGTCAAAAATCATAACCCTCCTTTGGCTTTGCCGTAGTCGGGTAAAACTAAGGCATCTCAAACAGATATTATGTAATATGTTATAGTACTCCACTTACCACGTCATAGTTTCTATACAAAGCACTGTTTTGCGAAAGGAACAACCATAACGACTCGGTTAATAAACACAGCTATCAAATTACTTAAACCTGTAATTTATTAATCAACTGTAAGTATTCTGAACTATAAATGTCATCAAATTATTTGTTTGGATTTTGACACTACATAATTATTCAGTTAATGTAATTAGTAAGATTTCGTTTTATTTGTAATGTAACCTATTCGTTTTTTTTAAGATCACTTTATAAAATCTTCAATGTACTCTTCGATTAAATGTACTACTTTTCCAATTTACTTAATATAATCGGTTTGGTATAACCAACTTCCAAGATTTGGTTTTTCAATTCTCCAAGTAAGATTTCTATTCAAAATTATTCTTCTATTGATAGTTTTCATAGTAGCTAAGATGCCTATTTAAATTGATTAAAGAATAAATAGTTATCATTTACAAAAACGTGACGTTTCATAAATCAAAACGCCATGCAAATAAAGGTCGCTTAATTTACATTATTCATGAATCGCTTCAAGGATAAAAAATTGAAGGCTAATTAATTATGATACAATGTAAAACGAAACGCCTAAATCGACTCACAAACGTTGGATGCGATTCACAATATTCATCGCGTAAATCGAGCATTCTATTTGTTTGAACTCGAGTTTCAACGTAGGAGAGCATATCGTACGAATTCCATTCAGCCGAACACGCTGATGAAATAATGTAATATCACATGAATTGTATCAAACGATAATCCACTCTATGTCGTTATATTAAAAGTGCTATAATACCTGTTAGTATAGTTTATCCGCAGCACAACCGTATATCGAAAACGCAGCAAGCTTCTATTTTTAAAATCGATGCGGTGACCGAAGTGGGACATTTGTATAGCTTTTTCAATTAGGGAACAGTTAGACGATCGTAGAAACATAACGTCGTAAGTAAATTTAGTTTTAACACTTTGCACTCCAGTTGGCTTTATTTGAATATTGACTTTTTTCTTTAAACTATTTTACTGGCTGTTTTAAACGATGTTAAAGGTGGCGAATATTATGCAGCTAATGTTTTTATTATTAGACGCGTCTTGGTTTGACTAGGTATACTTTTCAACCGACTTCAAAAAGGATTAGGGCCTGTGTTCCACAGTAAGGTATGACTGACTCATTGCCTCTGTTTTAGTAAATAGTTTTTTTATTTTTTTTATTAATTGAAAAGTGATTTTCTGTACTCCTGACATTATATAAAAAAAAACAGTGATTCATTCATTGAGCAGTATCAGTAATATAACCACTTTTTACTAAATGCATACCTATGTATACCAAAATATTTTTTTTTAAATTTTTGTCTGTTTGTTACGGCTAATCCCTGGAAAGGCTGGACCGATTTTGACGAGACTTCCAGGTAGGTAGATGATGATATAAGGAGTAACTTGGGCTTTTTAGACTAACTTCGCCCCGTGGCGTCAACCGCGGTACGACGATAAAAGTGGGTAATACCGCGGGACTCAGCTAGTAATATTTATTTATTATTTACTTTTGAAATAAATGGTTCATAATGCAAGTTAAGTAATGGAGGTACTATCAGCTCTTTAAAATTTAGATGTAACTAATAATTAATGGCGTCCGTAAACAATTAGGTAAGTCGTGTTTATGTCAATAACTATATGCACACATACGTAAACATGCATACGTAAAAAACAAAAATATAATTTATATTTTAGTTTATATCTGAGGTAATTACTTGGCAACACTTGTACTCTTATGTCATGTAATAAGTTACCAACGTAGTTTTTAATGTAACATTCACATAACCTGTAATGTTGTAAAGTAAAATTTTACACTGCACAGGTACACGACCTATGCAAAGTCGAACTAAAAATACAGCTTAAAATAAATGTGGATTTATAAACGATGTGGTGTTATTTAAATGAGTTTCAACGATCGCACTTTTAAAACACCAATGATCATGTTAATTTAAACGATATTGCCGCGTTATTCGAAAAAGATGGCTGCTTGCCAAAGGGATTTACTGTAACCGCGCTGTGTTGAGATTTGTACAAACTTTGGTAATAATATTCACGTAACCAGATAGTAGTTACGTAACTAAAACTAAATAGAGGCTTCATTTCTGTATTATATTATACACAGTTTCATTAACTAAAGATAGGTTTTTAATTAGATAGTTACCATAAACTATGAATTCGAGACATGACACACATGAGATCATGTCTACAGAATAAATTTAATTATCTATGTTTACAATTTTGTCCAATTAATAATCTAACCATGCCTGTCCAATGTTTGATGACATTCTAAATTTAAAAATTGATGGTTCTTGAAATGTAGGTATGTGCAACATTGAAGATTTTTTCACACTACATACTTCACTCCGTATATCAATAGACGTACTAAAATGCTAATTTAAATATTTAAATTTCACTTAAAACACAAATAACACTTGAAAAACTAAATCAGTGAATAATATTTTGGAAGTGTCAGGGTAATATAATCTTTTTATCTATACAAATAAATAAAATTGGAGTGTCTGTTTGTAATTTTAAATTAACCGCTTTTTACTAAATGCATATGTATGTATACACGGTACGTATACCAAAACTGTAGTTAAAAAAATTTTTGTCTGTCTGTCTGTCAGTCTGTCTGTCTGTCTGTCTGTTTGTTCCGGGTAATCTCTGGAACGGCTGGATTTTGACGGGACTTTCACTGGCAGGTAGCTGATGATCCGGGGAGTAACTTAGGCTACTTTTTTTAGACTAACTTTGTCGCGCGGCGTTACTCGCGGCACAACAATAACTGCGAGTAACACCGCGGGGTTCAGCTAGTTTCAAATAAAATTTCTTAGTCAATCTTAGATGTGTAAAACACATTTCGGCCTTCCTCCCCTTCAAAACTGCCGTATAAATAAAATCTAATAACAATATAATAAAGATGCAGGTACCTGTTCCAGTATTTAAGAAGACATTTTGCGATTTTTTTTATGAAATAGGCATGACAAACTAGCAGAAGTATCGCCTGATGGTAAACGATTGCCGCCGCCCATGGATCCAACACCAGAGGCGTCACAAGTGCGTTGCCAGCCTTTGGGAGATGGGGAGGGGAATAGGGGGTGGGGTTGGGGTATGGGCCTCCTGTATCCTCACTCACTCGGTAAAACACAGCGCAAACGCTATTTCACACCGGTTTTCTGTTAGGCCGTGGTATCACTCCGGTCGAGCCGGCCCATTCATGCCGAAGTGTAGCTCTCCCACGAATGCTGCGTCCATTCCCTGACTAAATTTTGTTTTTTTTTTGTAGTCATAACAAATAATGTGTAAGGTTCATTATATTACAAGATTTTAAAATATGGTAAATGTGAATGTCATTTTTCAGTGTCTTTTTTTTGTTTTTTTTTTATCTTCGCCCCTGCCTAAATGACTCTCTCTCTCTCTCTCTCTCTCTCTCTCTCTCTCTCTCTCTCTCTCTTTTTCTCTTTCTCACTCTTTTTTGCTCTGGAGAGTATGCACAAAAATTAAAACTTGGTGTACCTATAGTTGACTAAAAGCGTATCTGTAAATATAATTTGTCTTTAATTTAAACATTAATAAGGTTTTCTCTTTTTGTAAAAATGAGAAAACCTTATTAATGTTACCTTTATAAAAAATAAACAGTATACATTTCCTGACTAGGCCGCTCACCAATGCCAAGTACACATCTTAGCATTATGTACCTCGTCATTTACAGAGAGACAAAGGTTATTGATGAAAAAAAAACTTTTCTACGGGAACTTAGTAATATCGATTTACTCAACAATATTTTAGCACACAAACAGTATCTATCACAAATAATGAAAACAATTCTTACAATTTTACTGCGAATCCATAGAAATGAGTTAAAGACATAGTTACTCGTGCCTACGAATTGTCGCCCGACGCCGACAGTGTCGTTATATCTTTACATCAGAAAAAAGGTATCAAATGTTCACATAAAGTTTTTTTTAATTTTGTTATAAATATTACTCGTATAAACAGCCGTGTCAAAAAAAATATTTCCAATAAAACAATACGACATATCGAGACAATTAAAAAAACATTTATTACTACAGGAAATATATGAGAGCCACTGACTGGCAGTCTTTTGGAACATAGTTTTTTTGAAGTCCTTTTCCGAATATAACCTAATAATATTAATGAAAAATTAAATCTATACTAATATATAAAGCTGAATGCGTTTGTTTCTTTGTTTGTTTAAACACGCTAATCTCAGGAACCGCTAGTCCGATTTGAAAAATTATTTCGGTGTTGGATAGTCCATTTATCGAGGAAGGCTATAGAGTATATATCATCACGCTACTACTAATAGAAGCGGAGCAACAATGAAGAATGTTTAAAAAACGGGGGAAATTTTCACGCTACGGGCAATATAAGACGCAAACGACGTTGCGTGGGTAAGCTAGTGTATTATAAATCACACAAAACAAGAAAATCATACAGTGGAACATAGAATCTCCTCCTTTTTTGAAGTCAGTTAAAATCAACTTTAAAATATATGACAACAATTCCAACTATTCGTCAATAAGCGATCAGATTTCAAACTTAAATTTAAAATTAATTTTAACATTTACAAACTTATACAAATGTACCTCGCTGGCATGAAAAGGCTCGACAAAGCTGACAATGTTTAAAAGAAAATAAAACTTTATGGCAAACGTAGATTAAGTAATATTGTACACATTTTTTATTTTTTTAAACTTCTTTGAATTTTGTAGTATTAACTTTTTAATAAAATGTCAAAATACAGATGTTCACAAAACAGCAAAGCAACGCTGCGTTAAATTAAAACTGCAGTTTATTAGTATCGTAGAAGTAAACATTACCTTGTAATGAGCGTATGTTTACAGAGGCACGCACGCACTGTGTTACTGCGAACAAACTGATGTGTTTGCGATTGTCCACCTTATGACAATTTAAACAAGTCTTTAAATTGAAGTCCAGACTAAATGCGATGCAAGTTGTGGTGAAAAACAAATGCTGCCTGCTTTGGCATAACCTCTTTGCGGGAGATTCTACAGAGCTTAGAGTTTTTTTAAACTAAATTTTAGTTTAATTTGGATGTAAATGACATAGTACTTAATTAAAAGACAATTTAATGCGTGTTATTAATACCTATGATTTTATTAGCTCCGCTTGTAATCAACTAATGAACTATAACATGTTTTCAAAGGTCATTTTAAGGTAAGTACCTACTTCTATTTGTGGCATATTAATGAAATTTTGTACATAAAGATTACTTACAATATTGGAAAATGGACATAGAGGTAGGCAATGGATGGTGTTTAGGCCTGGTATTTCAATTTGGGTTATTCCTAGTGGACTGTAGGGCTAGTTATTCGATCGCAACAATAAGACCACTATTCGCACTGCCACAGTAATTATCTATACAATTAAATAAAATTGGAGTGTCTGTTTGTAATAATAAAATAAACGCTTTTTACTAAATTCATATGTATGTATACACGGTACATTTACCAAAAATGTAGTTGAAAAAATTTTTGTCTGGCTGTCTGACTGTTTATTCTAGGTAATCTCTGGAACGGCTGGACCGATTTTGACGGGAATTGCGCTGGCAGGTAGCAGCAGTAAGGTTTTTTAGACTAACTTTGTCCCGCGGCATTACTCGCGGTACAACAATAACCGCGGGTAACACTGCGGGGTTCAGCTAGTTTTAATTATATGTATAGTAAAAACATGTATGCACGGTACGTTCACAAGCTGCAGTGGGAAGAAAGTACGAGTGTTGACACACTTAAAAATGACATATTTTAATGTTGGTGATTTGGTGAAATGATTCATCATATTCAACAGCTTTTAACAGAACCTGTTGGATATAGGCCTCTCCTTAGGAAAGAGGTTTTGGGCTAATATGGGGGGTTGGCTAGAGGGGTTGTTTAGGGTTTGTTTCAATTTTAATTTGTGTCTGTCTGTCTGTTTTGGTTGGATAATCTCTGGAACGGCTGGACCGATTTTGACGGGACTTTCACTGGCAGGTAGCTGATGATCCAGGGAGTAACTTAGCTACTTTTTTAGACCAACTTTGCCCCGCGGCGTTCAGCTAGTTTCTAAATATTTGACAACTTAAAAAATATACTAGTGGTATTGATTAATTTATGTGTTTATTAAATTGTCAAAAAAAAACTAGTTTTGTAAGCGACCTCAGTCAATTGTAAAGTATGTATAGAAGAACAAGGTCAAAGGCCTCTGGCTCTAGCATTAGATATTATCACAGAACAGAAAGGTAGCTTCTGAGGAGATTAAAAAGATTATCCTATCCATCAGTTCCAATGCTGTGGGATGTGACGGTATCAGCCGTCGCATGATCGTCACTATCCTCGATTACGTTCTACCATTGTCTCATATTATTAACTATTCACTTGACTCTGGAACCTTTCCCTCACTCTGGCGCAAGGCCTTCATTATCCCTTTACCCAAAAAAACTAACCCCTCACTCCCTGAACACTTTCGACCTATTTCCATACTTCCCTTTCTCTCTAAGGTCCTAGAGGCCTGTGTTCATACACAGCTCTCACAGTTTGTATATGAACAAAACCTTCTCAGTCCTTACCAATCTGGGTTTAGACCCGGCCACAGCACATCCACAGCTCTTCTCAAAGTGACTAGTGATATTAGACAGGGTATGGAGGACACCAAAGTCACAGTGCTGGCCTTGATCGATTTCTCAAATGCCTTTAATACAGTCAATCACGAGGTCCTACTGGCCATCCTCTCCTACCTCATGATCTCCTCAGAAGCTATGGAATGGTTCTCTTCCTATCTTCAGGGACGCCAACAGTGTGTACATATCGATGACTTGTCGTCGAGTTGGTGTGATCTTCTTACTGGCGTCCCTCAAGGCGGTATATTATCTCCTTTACTATTCTCAATTTTTATAAATCTCGTAACCCAACACCTTCGGTGTGCGTATCACCTGTACGCTGATGACTTACAGCTGTACACGCAGTCAAGTGTTGAGGACATATCATATGCTGTTGAGAAAGTCAACAATGACTTGGACTCTATAAGGGATTGGTCAACGAGGTTTGGTTTATCAGTAAACCCAACCAAATGTCAGGTGATCATCGTGGGAAGCAAACAAATACTAAGCAGGCTGGATATGTCGGGCATCCCACCGGTTATCTACAACAACCAGACTATACCTCTGAGTACAGTAGTAAAGAATCTGGGGTTGTATATAGACTCAACACTTGATTGGCGGGCACAAGTCACGCATGTTAGCCAGAAAGTTACCTCTTGCCTCCGCGCTTTATATCGATTTAAAAATTTTCTTCCCACTGAAACTAAGGCTATGCTTATGCAGTCCCTAATTATTCCCTTAATCGACTATGGTGATGTGTGTTATTTTGACCTGAATGCAGACCTCCTCAATAAACTAGACCGCCTTCTCAATAACTGCATTCGATTCGTTTTCAATCTTCGCAAGTATGACCATGTGTCTGCTTTCCGTTCCCAGCTGCAATGGCTTCCAATTCGTCAGCGCCGTAGTTTGCGTGCACTCACTTGTCTCTTTTCTTTTCTCACTTCTCCATCGCTACCTGAATACCTCGAACCCCACTTTCGTCTTTTATGCTCCACTCATGATCGAAACCTTCGGTCAAGAAACAATATGCTTCTACTTTGTCCCCCCCACACCTCCAACTTCATAAATTCCTCCTTCTTTGTGCAGTCAGTTCTACTTTGGAACGCACTTCCAACCGAAATCAGGATGTCAACAAACCGCCACACTTTCAAGACGAAGGTACGCGATCTGCTTCGTAGTGAATTGGCAGAACGTTCACAACAATAGTAACCGACTGAGTACTTTTATTATACATTATATCAATTTAATTATTATATTAATTTATTTGTAAGTATGTTTATGTATTATGTATATAATATATATATAAGCTATACCCTTATGTTTATATCACACATTTGAGTTAAATTCTACATATACCCCATTTTGCACCGACCGCCTCATATTTTTACATCACCCAAAGGTTGACTGGCAGAGAATGCCATATGGCATTAAGTCCGCCTATGTACAAGACGTGCATTAAGTATAAATAAATAAATAAATATACGATATACCTATATCTTTCTCTTCTGTGGATATTATGCATAATAGTTCTATTAGTGTAACTCAGATTTTAAGAACAAAATTATTACAATGATAGAAAATTGAAACTAAATACTGGCAACATTTGGATGACCCGATTAAATCCTTACCTACGTTTGATCATAGCGTGATCGCTCGCAATCGTATAACTGATTGTAGTAATTCGAAACAGATAGAATGGTTTCCATTTTTTATACAAAGAATATTAGACATCCTTTCGTAAAGAATAGCACTATTAGTTTGTTTTATAAGTATTTTCCTGTGATATATTTTGTTGATGAAGTAGCATTTGTGTAATCTAAATAACGAATTATATCTAAAAAAATGTTATTCGGATAGTATCTGTGGAGGGTAAATGCTAAAAAGACCTAGTCCGAATTAGGATTTATAAGATATCTTTCACTTTCACATTTGCACGTTCACAAGTCATCAATACTCTAATATTTTATTGTTGATTTTTTTTAAAAGAGAAAATTTATGACGACAACTTTTCTAACAAACTAAAATCATAGACAATATTTATAAAATGTCAAAATCGTTTCAGTTGCTTACTTCACTGAAGTTAAAAAAGTTTTTACATTTAATCTTATTATTTTGCAATAAACTTTTCAAGTGTCAAGTTTTCGCTTCACAAAACAGAACAAAATAAAAACAGAGAACGACACCGAAGACCGCGTGGTGTATTTAATTCATTGCTTACACTGTAAACACAAGTACACAAATAAGCTCCAAGTTAGCTCTAACTTGAATGAGAAATGAATGAATTTTAGCATTGTTTTCATTCTTCTCAAGTTTTTTCTTTAAACCACGTGATCTACTTTGGAATAAAGGACTTTGACCTGAATGCTTTTTATTTCTAAAAAATACATTTTTTCGGTAAAATAATAAAAAAAAAATGGAATAATGACACGTGAGCCTTGATATTTTTTTGTTCATAGCTCAGTGGTTACCCATTACCTACGTTAGCACATTGTAAAGTTCAGCAGTCAATGCCAGGCCAGTCTATGGATGGGAGACCGTTTTTAATACTTACACGGAGAGCACGTTAAGCTGTGGGTCCCGGTTGCCATACGAACATATGTGGAAATTGTGAAGGGCAGTGCGAGACGAAGAAGTTAAACTGCAGTCTGTTTACAGAACTTTGATATTGTCTAGTACTTGGGTTGTTGAGGTTTAATCATCAACAACCCATAATGTCCCACTGCTGGGCTCCTCTCAGAAGAGAGTTAAGGCTGTACGTCCCCAAGCTGGACGTACCGCACCGGTACCTCTGTTTTAACTTAAATGTGTTGATTGACAAACCTACACATCTTTTTCTATTTCAATTTAATAAAGAATTCAATAAACAATGAACAACTGAACACGATCGATAATAAAGAAAAGACCCATCGAATGAACGAACGATCGTTCTCGACCTTTTAAAATCAGTAGCCGATTACGTGCTTTGAAGGATAAAAAAAATTTCGAAGGTAGACCTTAGTTGAGTCCAATCTAATTTGAGAATAAAAATATAGTTAAAAAAACTAAAAAATAACCTTCTAAAAGTTAGTTACAAATAAAGAAGGAAAAACAGGTGAAGTTAATAAAAGTGTTTTAAAGAAAGCTCGAAGAAGAAGAGAACTGGCAAAATTAGAGTTGGTTTTTAGGAGAGCGATTCGACTCTCTTTGGAGCTTCACAAATACTTTAATAACTAAAACCACTTCATTAAAACTTTTGATAAAATGTATATGGTTATTCATTAATATTTCTACATAATTATTTAAACATCCACACTAGGTGTTACTATCTATACAAATAAATAAAATTGGAGTGTCTGTTTGTAATATTAAAATAACAGCTTTTTACCAAATGCATATGTATGTATACACGGTACATATACCAAAAATGTAGTTAAAAAAATTTTTGTCTGACTGTCTGTCTGTCTGTTTGTACCGGGTTATCTCTGGAACGGCTGGACGGATTTTGACGGGACTTTCACTGGTGATCCAGGGAGTAACTTAGGCTCCTTTTTTTAGACTAACTTTGTCCCGTGGCGTTACTCGCGTTACAACAATAACCGCGGGTAACACCGCGGGGTTCAGCTAGTTTATTTATACAATATAACATGTATATATACTTCTTTTCCCTATCTACTTTTAATACACCAGGCACTACCCTTTACTTTCCACGTTTCTCTTTCCATCCCATGGTTGCCTGTAAGAGATTGCCTAACGGCGATAAGGCCGCCAATTGTAAGTCCTAGTTTGTTTAGTTATGTAATTAATCTGGTGTACAATAAAGTGATATATTATTGTATTATTATTATTATAGCCTATGAACCTGGGCCATTAATGCGAATCTAATCATATATTAATAATTATTATTCAATTAAATCGGTTAAGTCTGACTTCCTCGTTGGTCTAATAGTTAGCGTAAGCGACTGCAGTTCAAAAGCTCTCGGGTTCGATTCCTGGGTCGGACTGCTGTTGGGTTTTTCTCACAAGAAATTCTTAACAGCAACCCGGAGTATGGTAATCGGTTCAGTAATTTAGGTTCTACGGTGGAATATGCTACTAATGTTATAGAAGCGGATGTTTGTAAGTCTGGATGGATGGATGGATGTTTGTTACCTTTTAACGCAAAAACTACTGAACGGATTTGGATGAAACTTTTCACTCATATAGCTTATACATCAGAATAACACATAGACTACTATTTCGGTAACTTCGTTTCGGTTTTGCCGTAGTTGAGTAAAAAATACAATATAAAAAATTGTCAGGTGACCCGTTTGCTCCTTATGCCATAAAAAACCTTTTGTTTCCTGCGAATGCTACGTGTTGCGTTTATTTAAAATGCCTATATTAACATGAAGCAAGTACGGGACGTTCTAAGAAAATGTTATAAAAATAAGAAAATTCGAAACATTAAAATTAAAAATACTATTACATACACAGTAGTACATATTAATATGCCGTTGTGTTGCCGTAAATAAAGTTGATATAAATCATCGAAAAAAAAACGAACAGGTAAAAATATCAGCCTAAAATATTCTAAATCTAGATTACATCTTTGACGTACGTTATGGCGTCATAATGTAAAAATGACGTAAAATAAAACCGTACCTCGTACGAAAGATGAGTCGCGTACACGGGGTGTAAGAGTGGTGTCACGTCCCCGACTCCCACATTGAAGCCATTTAATTTAAGACGCGGCCAAAATGTTTTCACGCACCAGCCCTGACAGATGGGTAACGCGGAGTGACGTGTGAATGTACCATCTCGTCACTTTTTCATTCATTCTTTAAATGTTTAACTAAAGGTACTGGTTGGTACGCCCCCATACAATTTTTAAAAGTAGAATATACATTTAAAAAAGTTATATTAAACCTTCACGGATAGTGAACCGATATTTTTTTTGATAATTGACAGATGACATTTAACGTTCGACCGGTCAATTATCCCTCAGATAAAATTATCCCAATATAGAAATTACAATATGTTAAGATTACACTCAAAACACCGCAACATATTTTATTCATAGTACATAATATTTTGAAATAAGTTATCGAAATCAAGATTTCTATTTTTTTATTTTTATTTATTTATTTATCGTTTATTGCACTCCATAATGTACATAAACAACAACTAAACAACAACAACTTATTAGAGGAAACAATTATGAACCCTGTTGGGCACTGCAACTGCAAGAGAAGATGAAACATCTACTGTCAAAGAAGCACATAATGAAACTCTTATACTAGTCTACCCAGATACGTTAGAAGTAGTTTGCAGAATACCTACACTATTTAACATTTTTATAAAAAAACCAAGAGTAGAGTTTGCACAGTAAAAAAATTTATATTTGTATAAATTACTTAGTCAAATTTCCAAACTTAACCTAATCGAATTCTGAATGCGGTATTTCTGGTGCTGTATCGAGAAGCACGATAAAATGAGTATTTTTCATTGCAAGAGGCTAATCCCACGACGGTTGATATTACAAATCTAAACTAATATCTATACAACTAAATAAAATTGGAGTGTCTGTTTGTAATATTAAAATAACCGCTTTTTACTAAATGCATATGTATGTATACACGGTACATATACCAAAACTGTAGTTAAAAAAATTTTTGTCTGTCTGTCTGTCTGTCTGTTTGTTCCGGGTAATCTCTGGAACGGCTGGACGGATTTTGACGGGACTTTCACTGGCAGGTAGCTGATGATCCGGGGAGTAACTTAGGCTACTTTTTTTAGACTAACTTTGTCGCCCGGTGTTACTCGCGGTACAACAATAACCGCGGGTAACACCGCGGGGTTCAGCTAGTCTTATATAAATTCAAAAGTAACTCTGTCTTTCTGTCTGTTACGCTTTCATGGCTAACCGATGAACCGACATATGTGAAATTTACAATGGAGATTTTGAATCTTGAAGAAGGACAAAGAGCGATCGCCCACGGCGACTTTATGGAGTGATGCGTTTACGAAACGCACGACAGCATTGTTACTAACGCGCTTTAGTCGCATTTGCAGCGCGCTACAGAAACGATGCCAACGCGCTACCAATGACACAATATCTATACTAATATATAAAGCTGAAGAGTTTGTTTGTTTGTTTGTTTGAACACGCTAATCTCAGGAACCGCTGGTCCGATTTGAAAAATTCTTTCAGTGTTAGATAGCCCATTTATCGAGGAAGGCTATAGACTATATATCATCACGCTAGGACCAATAGGAGCGGAGCACAAATGAAAAATGTTTCGAAAACGGGGGAAAATTATCACGTCACGGGCAATAGGAGGAGCAAACGAGGTTGCGTGGGTCGGCTAGTACTTCGTATATATTTCGTCAGGGCGCTAATAACGCGCTACAGTATCGCTACTACATACATCGATGCAAAAGCGCGACCGTGTCGGACGTACAATTCTGAAACAAATTTCAAGTTTTAAGTACTTGAGAAGTCTTGGAAACAGACTCTAGATGTACTATTGATATCAAATGCCGCATTGCGATGGCTAAACAAGCATTTTATGCACATAACATCTTTTTAAGTCTAACATAAATGTAAACATTCGGAATCGCTTTATTAAATCGCATATCTGGAACATTGCCCTTTACAGTTGTGAAACTTGGTCAATAACTAATCAGGATAAAAAAAGACTGGAAGTCTTTGAAATGTGGTGCTGGAGAAAATGGAAGCAATCAGCTGGATGGAAAAAAATACCAACGAAGAAGTTCTAGAGAGAGTGAAAGAAAAAAGGCGACTACAAATTAGAAGAGGCAAGATGGTAGGCTACCTTATACGTCACAAAATTTTTAAGTAATACCACAGAAGGAAAAATAGAAGAAAAGAGAGGAAGAGGAAGACCGAGACACAGTTATAAAGAGTAGATTAAGAATAAAGTGGCGGTTGCGACGTATGAGAAGGTCAGTAAACGACTCTTGATAGTGAGAACTGAATAAAGCTGCATCGACAAGAGTGTAGCTCTTAAGTTAAAAAACTTTATATGCACGTGCATTTATGTGTCAATATTACCAAAGAGTACTTTTCTAGGTTTAATAAAAAAAAATCACTAAATGCAAATGAAAGTAATACGAAATTATTACGTTAAGAATCAATTTGATTTTTATTTATGTCTGCTTGTTTGTTAAGGCTAATTCTCTAGAACGGCTGGACCAATTTTGACAGGACTTTCACTGATGCGTAGCTGATGATATAAGGAGTAACTTGGCTACTTTTTTAGACTAGCGGGTAACGCCGCGGGGTTCAGTTAGTATATAAATAAATTTATCAGCATGCTGGTTAATACGGTACAAGCTGCCTAGTTTGGGATCAGACAGGCGTGTGCAAGATATCTGAGGTTAAAATATTTAGATATAAGTTTCTTATCAAACTTAAAAAATAAAATAATAATCTTTATGCAAAGTGAAGTCGATAAAGAGAGAGAATTGTCTGTACTCGTAACGTGTATAGGTACCGTTAACTTTAACTGGACTCATGGTTCGTGGTGTGTCGTAAAGTGTCGTTTACACAGACGGTATTTTTGAGTCTGTCTCTAAGTTATTTCTGAATTGTTTCCGTTGCTGGAAGATCTGAGATCTGACCAAATTGACCACGATGCAGGCGCGGGAGATTGGACCTTGCTTGCCATAAGCATCATCTTGTATAAACGGAAATTTTGTGTCTATCTGAAAGTTATTTCTCAGTTTTGTTTTTGTTAAACTTAAGCCGTTACTAGGATCGAATTAACCACCATGGAGGCGCCGAAGGTTGGGCCACGCAAGAGACCATGGAACAAGAGAACTACCTCCGTCCGAATTTAATGCCCTATTAGAGAAGCTGCCCTGTTTGCCAGACACATCACCTCTATTCTCGGCCCCTTCTCTAAACACATATGAGTACTTACACATCGTAGAACAAAAAATAAAATTAGACAGTTGCCCCACTTCACAAGCTATACAATAACTAGATTAAGTACACAATACTCGTATGAATTAAGTTATATAAGCTGTTACCGAAGATCACTAGAAGAGTACTATTTGTGCTTCAACCAGAACGGTTTGGCTACGAAATTCTTAACCATTGAGGTCACGGTGATGTTAGTATCAGGGGTAAGCTTTCTTTTTTTTACGCAGGGAATGCCTTTTCGCTCCATACCCTCCGTGGGGAGATAAAGCGGACTCCGGAGGACTGGCCTACCCACTAAACCCCGCGGCGGTCTACCTCGGCAGTCGGGAGGAGCACAGGAGCACATCAGCGGCAACATATGCGAGACAACAATGGGCCCAATACAGATCGCTGAGGAACCCCGCCAGTTACTTCCCTTAGTTCCCTTCGATTTTCCATCCCTGCATATAATATACCTATGTTTGCAATTAGGTTGGTGAGTTAAAACAACGGTCTGTTTCAATATCAAATTGAAATGGGACCACAAGGGAAGCACCAGCTTTTAACCAAAAAATAATCATAAAACCGTTCACCCCATCGAAAGCTCTGACTGACATTAAAAATTACAGTCGAATTGAAAACCTTCTCCTTTTTTGAAGTCGTTTGAAAACTGAAACAGCTACTCAGGGGTAACGGTTTAGGTAGCGCGGACTTAAGAATGAAAAATATTGCCATATTAATACATGCTTCCATACTTCATAGTAATATGACAAATTTGAGTGTTACTCTGTCTATCTGTCTCTATCTGTTACGCTTTCACTTTTAAACCGCTGTACCGATTTGAATGAAATTTGTCATGGAGATACTTCGATTTTGGAGAAAGGACTCCAGAGAAGGAGGTTACTCCTTATCGCGATAACCGACATTCATAAGGGCGGAGCCGTGAAGAAAAACTAGTTATTAAATCTATTTAGGGATTAACGAAAGTCATAATATCTCTTTAGAAAAATAACATTAAGTATCTTAAGACATAAAAAATATACAGTAGTTAAAAGAGAGTACTGCTAACCCAACAAGTGAAATTTTAACAAAAATAAAACCGACTTCAAGGTTTGACTCGATTTCTCTTGGATGCCATCATCAGATCTTAGTGTCCTTATCATGGTACCACCGTTAGGATGTCTCCTTTCCATTAAAAAAGAATCATCAAAATCGGTTCATAAACGACTAAGTTATCCGCGAACACACATAAAAAAAAGAACATACGTTCGAAATGAGAAACCTCCTCCTTTTTGTAGTCGGTTAAAAATGAGCTTGCAATTAATGTAAGTTCAATTAAGTAAAGCGGTAATACTATATCACTTAGTTCAGAATAATAAAATTAAGGAGTTAAAGTCATTTGTTATTAATTATAAAGTTATCGGCAACCTTGAAACTTGTGAACTTAGATAGTAATGATTTATTCGTTCTCTGTTTACACTTGTGATACGGTTAACTGCATTGTAACAATTTACAAATAGCTACTAAAGTTTAAATATAAATTTGTTTATTTAGTACTTGTTTTAGGGAGTTTTCAGACAGTTATCTGCCAGATAAAAGTTGATAATGCGTCTCTTTCGCCATTGTCTTTTAAATAATTAATTAAGAATATTGCTACAAATTTTATGAGTGTAGTCAAATCTATTTCGAATCGACCAACTTATTATACTTTATCTTCTCTACACAAATAGAAAATCCGAGTATCTTAAACATCTTATCATATCTTCATTTTATACTCACTTAAAAAGTTCAATTAAGGCCAAGTTAGCTTCACATATTCTTAACTAGGTCCTTGCTTTTCACCCCATATTTACAATGCCACTCTTTTTAGATGCCTTAATTCAGGAATACTATTTTCATCCCGAAAAAAAGTAGTGAGTGAAGCAAGCAAACAGAAATGGCTTGTTCCCTAAATATATGTGACCTATAGACACGATACCTTAGAGCAAAGTTTTATTTCAACCTTAGGATTTACGCAGTAATTTTTTTTTTTTTTTTTTATAATTTACCTGCCAAAGTGACTCTGCTCAGCCTGATGGTAAGCAGTAAGTAATAAAACAAATTCACTTTCTACATTCATGTAGAGACCACAATAAAAAATAAATGCGAATTTAATATTAAGTGGGTAATTACATGATTCTAAGCTTATTTTATAAGGATTCCTTTCAATTCCAGTTTGCGATAAGCGACTTCGTTCGCAGCTTTTCAAGCGTTTCTGTGAATAGGGTAAAGAAAAAATATTTTTTTAAAACACGACCATAATATACGAAGGTATTAAAGAATTATTTTTAAAATTTCTTTTAATGACAATTTAGTTGACAAATCACTTAAGACTTATTTTTTACACAGACAGATTAATTATAAAGTTATCAGATTGTTTTAAATTATTCAAAATTGCCAGTTCAAAATTTGTTATATAAGAAAGTCGTTTGCATTTTCTTTGATCTCTTCGCATAAGTTGTTATTTCTCATTCATCCCCCTTCTCGTTGGAAACGGTGATATTATGGTGATATTTTACCTTCACGCATGAGCTGGTTTTCTTTCACCGCCATTATGAGAGAGCAGCAGTCGAAGTGGAACTTTGTACTTAGTGTATGTCGATTTGTAGAACTATTATCTGGATATTCTGGATCACTCATGTATTTTCTATGATTTAAATAAGAATTTATGTATAATATGAAGGTATGTAATATGTAAAAGACTGCCTCGTTGATATACGGTTTAACGTATGAGATTGCCAATCAGGAGGTCTGGATTTGATTTCCGAGTCAGGTCAAACGTGTTGTTGGACTTACAAGAAATTCATAACAGTGTGTTAAGCTGTCGGTCCCGGTTGTCATGAACATCTATGGCAATCGTTATTGGGGAGTCTACACCCTCAAAGATACTGACAACTAGTTCAACCTTCAAAATCAGTTCTCTCCGTAAAAAAATGATATTTTATAAAATACAATAACTATCAGTTAATTTAATTTTCTTTTATTTATTATTTTTTTATCGTTGAACCAATATCAATCAATAAATACTATTTACGGTTGAAAATGTAATCTATGAAACAACATTCATGCAATTTATGCAATCAGCTGTCTTGACGGCGCCGAACGTTTAAGGTCATTCCCCGTATCGCACGATAATAATACCTACGGCTAATGATAATTATTATATGAAAAATACGGCCGTATTGTGTGAACTAGCCGATTATTAAAACAACTTTTAACCGACTTCAAAACAGGAGGTTCTCAATTCAACTGTTTTTTTTTGTTGTTTGGTACAACAGAAGTTTCGACCGGGTGAACCGATTTTGATGATTCTTTTGTATTTGAAAGCTGGTACTTCCCGGCTATTTCAATGTGGAGCTCTTGTAATCGGTATTTTTTTAAATTTTTTGTTATAAACTATGAAATTGGAATTTTTTCTTTTAATCGATACAGGTCTTTCTGGTGTTTATTCTAGTTCCAAGTTCTTAGAACTAAAAAAATAATAATAGATTTTAGACTTTCGCGTGTGTGGGACTAGAATTCGGTGTGTCCACGAGTGGTGTAAATCGTTTGAACCGACGGGAAATAGAAGATATCATATTCTTTTAAATATTTTGTAATGAATTAGTACCGCTGTATAGTGTACAAGTATAAGCGAAGTATAATACAATATGAATACATACATAAATGAACACAAGCGAAGTTTAAGAGAATAATGTTATTGTAAGAAAGTTTCTCAATCTGTAAGTGTGCCCACTCCAGACGTGGGATTAATTTCATTAAACATTTAGGTTTGAATCTAGTTATTAATTCAAAATATATAAACATCTGGCCTAGTCTGATGCTGTTACATAACTGTTTTTGTAGACTCACAAGACGGGTGTGTGTGTATGATCTTTTTATTATTTCTGCAAAACCTTTCGGATTTCTTAGAAATAATAAATAGCGTTATTATACATTAGATAACCAAGTATATAACTTAATGCTAGGTGAGTACAAGTGGTGGCTCAAATTAAATAAGAAAAGGTAGATAACGCACCGCCTTCTTTTTGTTGAAGCTGAAAAAAGTAGCGTAGTTCCAAGTAAACACACGCGTTACACACTAACTATGCTATAAACTACTCCATTTTACGTCAGTACCGTACAAACAACAACAACTTGTAAGATCTGCCGAATTGCCACCTGGATCATACTAAGCTAGCTTTTTCATAAATAAAACAAACTTCCAAAAGTAAATAACCGTAATGACATAACGACTTTATTCCGCTATCGGTAAGTAATAAGCCGATATTAAGTTAAACAGGAAAAATGTTCCATTTACTCTCGAAAACTTACAGCCGGTAATAATGAATTTACAGCAAAAATCCACAGAATAGAGACTGTTGGTACCTATATTCCTTTGTTCTGTGAAAAATACAATACCGAACTGTCTAAATAAATTGTCTTCTTATATACGAGTATATAAATAAATAAAATTGGATGTCTGTTTGTAATATTAAAATAACCGCTTTTAACAAAATGCATATGTATGTATACATGATAGGTACAAATATCAAAATAACATTTGTTAAATTTTTGTCTATCTGTCTGTTTGATCCAGCTAATCTCTGTAACGGCTGGACTTTCAATGGCAGATGATATAAAGAAGTAACTTAGCCTACTTTTTTAGATTAGCTTCGACCCGCGGCGTTACTTGCAGTTGGTGTTATACCGCGTGTAACATCGCGGGACTCAGCTAGGCTTCTAATAATAAAAATAACCGCTAAAGAACATATCTTCTCTCCTATTCTAATTCTTCTATAAACTTATAACTTTATCGAAAAGGTCCAAACAATTACTTATTAAGAAAAAGGTTTTATCCATAGACATACTTTCTTCCATATTACAGTGCGTACCACTGTTGGAAAGAGCTGAGAGGAAAACCACAACATATAATAACTAAGGAAATGTTATTGGGCTTTCCAAATATTTATGGTCTAAACGAACCATTGGTTTCTTTATCAAAAGCGTAAAGTCCAAAATTGATTATGAAACAATATAATAGTGTAATATTGGACCACGACTTAAAAACGGTTTTTTTTTTTTTCTTAATAATCGTAAAGGATTCAGTAAAAGCAATAATTCTGATTAAAAACTATGCATACACCTTAACTAATGAAATGAAAAAAAAACAAACAGCTGTTTATTCCCCAGCTGTCAGTTGCGTTCTTGAAAATGTTGTGACTTCGTGACTTTGTGAGCTTTTTGTTTTTTCGAAAGACGGTCCCCATTTCATCTCAGCCACATCTATCTATACTAATATATAAAGCTGAAGAGTTTGTTTGTTTGAACACGCTAATCTCAGGAACCGCTGGTCCGATTTGAAAAATTCTTTCGGTGTTGGATAGTCCATTTATCGAGGAAGGCTATAGGGTATATCTCATCACGCTACTGCTAATAAGAGCGGAGCAACAATGAAGAATGTTTAAAAAACGGGGGAAATTTTCACGCTACGGGCAATATAAGGCGCAAACGAGGTTGCGTGGGTCAGCTAGTTTTTTATATTTTTTATCAAAGACTTAAGATTTGAAGACTATAACACTTGACATTGGCAGACATAGCTGATCAGAGGATCCGGCTGGTTGCCATTGCATCAAAAGAAAAAGACGTTGTGACATTATTATTATTAAATCGGTAAGTTGTTGTATTTTATGAGTAGGTATTATTAGATAACTGCATTAATTCATTTTAGGCAAAATATAAGAAACAAATTCATAATTACAATAATAATTAATATAGAAATCAAAAAGTAATTCAGTAACTGTGAGTAACATTGAACCGATCTTGTTACCCATATTTGATTTAGATATCAAAAATAATTTCCTATTAACTTTGTACAATGATCTACATGTGACCTTATTTTTCTGTTTCAGATCTAATTATAAAAACCAGGTGTTCGTTAATATATAGAAGCATAAAAAAAGTAAGGACAGGTGTGAGCTAAAAAAATTTGAGAGATTTGTCTTTGATCTTACATAATACTAGCTGTCCCGGCAAACGTCGTTTTGCCATAACTACTAATAAATTAAAAATTAAATAAAAAAACATTGTCCAGTGGACAAAATTGTGAATCTAAACCATTCCCAGATCCCCTTGAACACACACAAAAAATTTCATCAAAATCGGTTCAGTCGTTTGAGCGTAGTTCAGTGACATACACACTCACAGAAGAATTATATATATAAAGATAAGCAATGGCACTTGTTCTAGCTTACAGATTATATAATTTTTCTAAATTTGTTTAAAGAAAAATTTAAAAATTGCTTTACCTACTTGTTTATTTACATACGATGCACAAAAAAAAACAAGACCTACTGCTTCCTTGATCTTCTAAGTACGTTCTATTGGTTCGATTGTATGTTTTATGATCAAGAAACTCAATAAAAAGATTTTAAAAGTGGACATGTTATGATTGTTCCATTAAACTGAATGAAACTCTTGGCCTATTCTGTATATAAACAAAATTTTAAATAACACATACATTTTTCACTGACAAATGACTCACTAGCCATAAAGCCTACTTCTGTTTTTTGGCATACTCTTAAAAAGTAAAAAAATATTTTTTAGATTATGTAGATACTTTTTAATGAATATAATTTTTTCATCGTTTCATTTTCAAATTCGTGTTATTGGAAACTACAAAGGTTTGTTTAAATAGGTTTATATAGTAAATTATGAAGGACTGAAACTGGGCCAGACGGACAAAGGCCTTGAAAGGCTCGCGTCGGCTAGTGCTACTTTTGTTTAGCAGATATAGTGATCACGTGAGCGTTTGCGTTTGAGCGTAAAATGCGTAAAATGAAACGTGTGATTACTAACGTCATACGTATGTTTAAAGTGACGGGGGTAAATGTCAGAAGGGTTTTAGAAGTATTAATAAAACTAAGTAAATTACGGCTATACGAAGGGATAAGGGTTCAATAAGACAGTTCAAAAAATACCATTGATTGACATGAAACTAAACATTTCTTAAGTACATTAGATTTAAGTCATTTTTATTTCTATAGAGTTCTGCTGGTTATGTTTTATTATATTTTGTTACAGTAACAGTTCTTAATACCTGATGATCATATATATTTTTAAAGGTTTATTCTACAAAAAACATCAACATACCTGAATCCGACAACTTATAAAAGTGGCTATGTTATTTGTTGTTACTTTGTTTACTTGTGTAAAATTTGGCTGTTACCTGAAAAAAAGAAAAAGAACAATGATTAGATTAAAACCAAACCAAGCCACGACACGTACCTACTGTAATTGTGACAGCTTTATTTACATTCATTCATTTCAATATTAACAAGTGGATAATGTTACCAGAGTCCAAAACCCCCTTGCATTTTTTAAGAATTTAGTTTGCTAATATAACAATGGCTGAGAGTAGAGAGGTAGATCTACTAAAGTATTGACGTCACCAAGACGTCATAGGTATAACGGTTCTTTTCGCATGGTATACGAAAGAACCGTACTTCATATTAAAGAAAAACTACAATAGTATTTTATGATATTAAAAAAAACAATGAAATAGGTATTTTAATACAATGCAGTTTAATCCACAACACAAATTCTTTAAAAACAAAACCTTATGGATATATGTTTATAATTTCATAATTTGGTGTCCGAAAATACAAAAAAAATCGTATATGCATTAGGTAACCTACCTACCTACTAGCATAGAGGTACAGCCGTATAGAGTTAAAAGGAAAGACACAATTAGTGGCGTTGCGTTTCAATTTGCTAGAAAGAGACGCCAATAAATCCTCTCAACGAAAAATAAAAAGTATTAGAATAACGTAACACAAGTTGAAGTGAATAAAATTATGTTCAATCTCCTTTGTATAAGTATGCCAGGCCATGCCAGACAATTTGAGAATGTATGCATCTTGCATCTTCTTGTTAAGAAGCTTTGATTATGTCTCTACTCTCTGGCACACCGTGCTCTAATATTCATGCAACATGCATTTCTTAAGAGCTATCTTATTTCAAAACATAGACTATTAAAGTCTAGGTTTGTCTTTAACTATTGTGTATAAAGAACAGATATTTATTAAGTTAAAATTTTCTGTTTTTATTTACATATAGGAAACCGAAATTACTGATAATTTAGCAATAATAGTTAGAGAATTACTCGTCATTTTATAATAGTTTAATCATAAATTGGTCAGATATACACAACGTAAATTAAAACATAACTACTTAAAAATTTCAAAAAATAGTGTAAACTTTTAGATAGGTACCTATTTAAGAACTCATCATTATTAAATGGTATGTTTATAATGAATTTAAATACAGACTGAAGAGATTTTGAACTAGATGTCAATCAGCCATTCTGGATTCCCCGAACGCCGCAGGTAAGCCAAGAGTCAGTGAATCTGTACAAGTCAGTGCCGCATAAAATCAATACAATACGCCGTAATTCGATTGAGATTGGTTAACAGACAATCCCTCACAATTATTTAATACAAAAATAAACCCTTTATATTATCTGTATCTGAAAAATTGTACACGGTAATTTCAAACATGACCAGTGACAAATAAAGCGTCTTATTGCGGGGCAACGACGGAGTAATTTCGCGCCAAAATTAAGAGCACATTTTACTAGCCCCCGCGTTACTTGGAAGTTCGCAGGAAAACGCCATCTAGTGACAGAAATTGTGCGATTAATTACATCTTTCACCCCCTTGCCGAAATCGAATGCAAGACCAAATTACTGAATAGGGGCGCTTAACAATAGTGTTTGGTTTATAATTAATTGGGATTTATAATTGAAATGCAATGTATAGGAATAAACTGACAGTTCCTATGGTGAGCGTATTTTATTAATCTATACAAATAAATGAAATTGGAGTGTCTGTTTGTAATCTTAAAATAACCGCTTTTTAAACCAAAATTGTGGTTAAAAAAGTTTTTGTCTGTCTGTCAGTCTGTTTCTTTCGGGTAATCTCTGGAATGGCTGCATCGATTTTGACGGGGCTTTTAGTGGCAGGTAGCTGATGATTCAGGGAGGAACTTGGGCTACTTTTTTTTAAACTAACTTTGTCCCGCGGCGCTACTCGCGGTACGACGATAACCGCGAGTAACACCGCGGGGTTTAGCTAGTGAGTAATAAAAATAATTAAGTACCTATCTTTTCTATGAATTGAACAAATAAAATCTACATGTGTCATGGTCTGAAAAGTTTGAGGAGTAGGCATGACTTTTTTATACGTTTAGTACTACTAAACGTCTAGAACTAAAATATTTTGATATGTTTGATGAAAGAAAAGAACTATTATGTACAAGTAATTATTGTTAGAGTGAATGAGACAGCGATTCGTTTTTTTCATACTAACAAAAGATCTAAGAATATCCCATTACGATTTCTTGGCAAACCTCATTATGTGTTTATGGAGATTTAAACACATACCTATTTTCCTTATTTCTTTGAATCATTTGTGTATTACTCGTGTGCATAAATTGCACCAAAATGTTAAATAGGTGAATTCGAAACAAGACCAGAACTAGATGTAACATTAATTCTGCTTTTAGCTGTATCAAATAAATACATTTGCATGTTAACGCCAAGAGAAGTATTTTTATTATTATAATAGCACTGACCATAGAGTGTAGATGTGTATGTCTAGATAGTAGAATATTTACATTTTACATATATTTAACAATAAAAGAACAATGTTAATTATTGTTGTAACATGAGCGCATAAAGAAACGCAGAAGTGAGAGTGACTCATTATTATGTAAATTGAAACAGTATTTGTCGGTAATGTCTCACCTAACTTCGTTTAGAAATTAATATCACGCCCCAAGAGAACTGGGGACAAAAGACTATTATCCAGACTTGTTTAAAAAGTTATCTTACTAAATATTTACAGAAAGTTATACTAAATACACTACAAAATAAGTGAACAAATTAAGAATACTATTACCGCAAAATACATCAAGAAAAACACCTTGGATAATATGGAAGGCAGCACCTATTTGCTTTTGATTTTGTTATTCATTTCGTGGGCCGAGGTCGAGGGAGAGCCATTCCTCCCTTATTCACCCCTCGCGTAGGTTTACCAACAATTTTCGTGTGAAATTTTGTATTTTAGCCCGTGTTGTTTTCGGGCGCGTTCCCGTTAGGATTATGCGTCTGTCTTGAAACATAACGACACTTACGTAGCACTTTTATGTTATTGTGCATTATTGTATGCATACGTATTGTTGTGAGATGGCTGTGACGTATCGTAATTGCCGCCGTGAGAGCGAATACCGTTCGAATACATTACACGTACTGATATACTGCTAAACAGTTTACTTTTATATTGTTTGAGGTTATAGCCAATTAGCTTGTGATTGCAAAAAACTCTTAGTAAACTTGTAATAATGAAATAGGAAGCAAGCATTAAATTTTGTATGTGAACGATCGAAATCCGGGCCTGTCCGCGCGCGTCCGGTTCTTTGGTTACTGCACTAGTAAACCCCCCCCCCCCCCCCCGCACCTCGACCCGCGCGCGGTCCTTGCGCGTTATGTTCGCCGATACAAGTGATACAACTGAGTTGATATTTATTTTTATCATATCTGTGTAACCCTTAGATTATAATTATATAGTCTAGTCTAAGATCTAAGCAGACATGAATTAGATAGGGATGCATAATATGGATTTAATTAGTAATAATAGATATCTAAAAAAAAAACAATTCTTAACACATGCAACCAGCGTTGCCAGACGTCGCGATTTTGGCGGGACGTCCAGATTTTTTAATCAAAATTGTAATGTCGCACGGGACAGGTTTGGTCCCGTTTTTTAGGAATAACTGACCGGATGCCGAAAGCATAGTTAGTTAACAGTAGTGCTTTATCGAAAATGAATGGCAGGCAATAAAAAATTAAAGTTTTCTGCCACCATTTTATAAATAGGTAATGGCGTCTGAAACTAGTTCTTTCAAGAATTAATTATGATGATGATGTAGCAGACAAATAAAAATATTACGAGTCCCGCTTTTTTTCACAAAAAGTATCAAAATCTCTATTTCAAATGTCTAAGATTAGCCGGAACAAACAGACAAACAGTTGCTAGCCCGCGAGTCCGACGCAATACCGTTCCATTCTCGCAGTCTGCCTAATTCTGTGGAAAATCGTCGCGCACTAGTTACCCCTCGTTCGTGACAAACGTCAACAAGATAATGATGGCCAATATTGAAGGAAAGTGAATGATTTTATGTTTATCTTCTTACAATACTAAGATAGCAAAAATGTGGTAAAATGGAGTATCATACTTGGTTTTTTAATGGCATCGCGCACTTTATTTAAAACTAATTATCTTGGACTCGTTTGAAATAGTAATATCCAAAAGGTAGTCTCCGTCATCCAAGTAAGATATTTTTCTTATTCATGTGTACTAATTAGCTAGGTTTTTTTTTTTTTTTGCTATAAATATGAATATAGAAATGGGTATAAATATAATTGTTTAAGGATTTATTACAAATCGTTTATTTTAATATTAATATTAACAAGCCAATTAGTTAGGTTAGCTAAGTTATATTTGGTTTCGTTTACTCAGACAAGTGCCATAGACCAAGTACAATACTAAATAAAACATTATAAAACTCGATTTTTTTTATAAAAAAAGCTGTAAGGGCCCCAAGTTATTGTGTGCCGCGGGGCTCCGACCTACCCAAAGACGCTTTTGTTAATAGTTTTACGACATTTTTAATTCACAATACACTGAATGGATTTATTGTAGTCATTTTGAATACTAAAACTGATTTGAAAGTTTCAAGGGGTTAACTTTCCTGCTATTGGCCGGGTCGGTAAGGTCATTATCAGATACGTCACTATGTGTGCCGTCACTCCAACGTTTCATTGAATTACGCTAATATTATTGGAAACAAAAAAGCGTTTGTCACGTATAAAAAAAAGTAATAACTAAAACCCAACTTCGACAAAAACCGACGCTAAAAAGTATGAAACAAGTTTCAAAAGCCGTAGTCACGCGTTGGTTGTGTGTTATGGTACATTTCTACGTAACGAGTGACTACGACTTTTGAAACTTGTTTCATACTTTTCAGCGTCGGTTTTTGTCGAAGTTGGGTTTTAGTTATTACTTTTTTATTTAAACTGTTTTGGTGTCGTTATAATTTAAATATCACAATTATCGAATAAATACGGATAAAGTCACGAGCAAATGCTAATAATATATATATATTTGAAATGTACAAGTAACGCGCTTTCCGATGATACCAAATACAGCATATTTCTGTCAAATTTATTTTTAAAACAGTACTTTATAACTGCTAGAGGGCGCCACATTAGGTTCCGTGACACGTCATCTAGCCTATAACCAGCGGACGACCAATACGCTTCTAACGATACCTCATTTGTCCAATTCTAATAAGTAGTAGAGGTGCTATGAGGAAACAAATGAACATACATATGATATATAGCCTGTCAAAATCATAACCCTCCTTTGGCTTTGCCGTATTTGGGTAAAAAATAACAATGCCATGTGTCAAAAAAAGAGTTACCAAATTATGAACATTTATTTATACAGTGCAAATATTTGCATTTTTAAACTGTTTATAAGTACTGCGTTTATTCCTCTTTTGAAACCCAAAACAAGCTTGATTTGGTTCTATACAATTCTAGACAAAATTATGTAATATGCCCAGACCACTGTATTAAAATATGAATTAGATGTTATGACAATACCAATCACGATAAGTTATTATAAGTTTCTCAATTTCCCGTAAAACGAAAACTGTATTAAAACTGCTCATAATTTGAAACCTATTATTTTAGGTATTAGATTTTCTGAGTTATTTATTTTACCCTGTATTACGTCAGTACCCAGTGCGATTTGTAAGCTTTAAGGCATATTAAATTGTGTATACAGGTAGGCAACATCTGTTTGTGTAAGCTCTTGTAAGTTAGACAATTGCGAACTAGCGTAGGTTTTATTTATTTAGTATTTTTTGCCCGCGGTTCTGCCCACGTGTATGTCGATAATCGCTACAAATCAACATACAAAGAGTAACAAACATCCATCCATCCATCCTTACAAACTTTCGCATTTATAATATTAGTAGGATTTTCCCACAACTAATTCCGTTATTTATGTTTACATATGTTTTTAATTTATGTTAATTTTGAGTAATTAATACAAGATTTTTGAATTTCGAAGTTTGCAATTCTTAAAATCGACTACAAATTCAAAGCGATTAAACACAAAAATACATTTAAAAAACAACATATTTTTGTTGAATCATCAAGGTGGCAAATTACTAATTCGATTAAAAATTGTAATTTCGGTAAACATTCACGTATTAGATATTGACAGCTTACCGTATGCAGTAGTAATGAGCTAGTTAGTTTTTTACAACTTTTTTATTCGCTAACGATCAGGCCTGTTCCGCGGCATTAACTTAAAGTAGAACGTTCACACCTTGCTCCCCCAACTCAACCAAAGTAGACCAAAGTTCCAATAAAACTATAGATTCTCGAGTGTTCTTAGAAAAGCGTCTCTTAATTAAATTCATAAAAATCATGATCAATAGAAATGAGGTTTTAGCCTACTGGCGAGATTGATTGTTATGGGGGTTTGTGTCAAGTTGTCCTGCATGGTTTGTTCTCCTCCTACTCCGTATTCGTCATCCATGACTACACGGACAGAAGGACCTACCTACCTACCTACCTTCGGGGCAAACGCGATTACCGCCGCCCATGGACACCCGCAACGCGAGAGGCGTCACAAATGCGTTGCCGATCTTTGGAGGATGGGGAGGGGGATGGGGGAGGGGTTGGGATATGTGCCTCCGGTATCCTCACTCACTCGGGGGAACAAAGCGCAAGCGCTGTTTCACATCGGTTTTCTGTGAGGCCGCGGTATCACTCCGGCCGGCCCATTTATGCCGAAACGTGGCTCTCCCACCTAAGTTTGTTCCATACGTACAGATATTAATAAATAACGTAGTCGGATAAAAAGTATCACTCATTTAAAATACAATGTCTGGAGATATATTTCACTCTTTATATTTGTTAATAAATAGATGATACATAAAAAGGTTTTTCGTTTCCCCGAGCTCAACTTGATAAGTGACATCGCCGGTGTTGTAACAGTTTCTAGGCGTCCATTACCGCTTAACATAGACCGAGCCAAGAGAGTAATAAAGAAAAGGTGTTCAATACTTTGAAAGTAAGCGAGACGCCCACTAGAAGGTTAAATACGTACATCAATTTAGTTACATGTTCATTGAAGGTTATGTGAAACAGATTTTAGCGTAGGTAGGCCTGGTTCATCGTTAACGAACTAACAATAAAATAGACTCGAACACAACATTGTACCTTACTTATTGCCAGAGTAAAAAATCATTTAACGATGAACTTCGACGTCGATTGTCGCTAGAGGTCGACCCAGTTTTAAGTAAGCATTTTGTAGGTCGTTTATCGTGGTCATTTCCTCGGCGGGAGATAATCATAAACACGATGTACAGAAGGTCTACTCCGCAAATAAAATTAAAAAGTGTACAAATATAATTTGACAACATAGATAATCGATCGACACGAAAACACTACTTATAATGAAAAAAGAGGATATTAAAACAGTGTGTTATACAGATTTAAATATGAGGTACCAGAGAGTAGCAGTGGTAGAGCAACACACCGAATGCCAGTTCAGTTCTAAAACCTTACTCCTCGACACTCCTTGTCTTAACACACAGCCAAGTTGAATCGTAAACAAGAGCCAAATCAATACGATTTCCATTTGTTTTAAAAATAAAATTGTTCTGTTTGTAACACTGAAGGAAATGATTAATTATTATTATTCCTTTTTTAAAATGTTTTAGATAGTGTTTTTAAAATTAGAATGCATTACATAAATTAAGAAAAGTGTATGTACCCCTATCCCATGGGTTCTACCTCCCGTAGTGGACTGTTAACGATGACACATGTATATTGATCTACTAGAAATTTTCGCATTTAATTCAAACGTCATCATTGTAATTTTCATGAATCACGTACCATATTATTTTTTGCTTCCTCAATATCTAGTTGAACTAATTTTGAATAAGTTAGATTCCAAGATGATCATCTATATTCTTTCTACATTACACAAATACGATACATATATTAACCACTAAATTAATACGTCGCTTTATTTTAATGTAATTTTGTGGCATTTTGGGTGTCAGTTCGTAATGACCTTCTGTCGTTTCACTTTGTATTGACAGTACCGAACGACCTACGCAGTACGCACCCAACCTTCGAAATACGACTCTCTGCTTATCACGACATACAATACTCGTTCGCTCTTTCCTTGTTGCAACTCCTAAGCTGTTGGAGCATCAATGTATATGTTACATGTGCGGTTTCTTGCACTACGGGTACATGTAAGTACCTAATCTATGTGATTTACGAACCGATTGATCACTTACAAGGATAATTATACGTAACAGCTGCTGGTAGTTCCTACTTTTAAAAGGGTTTGTTTTTCAAAAAGGATTTTTCTTCTATTTCTACATAACTTAGGACCGTGTTCTTATAATACTGGATGTCATAATACCTTGCCCATTCCTCCTCAAACTATTTTTTTTGGGTAGAATCAAAGTATGTGTTAATCCAAATTGGAAGTGTCAGCTAACTCCAGTAACTGACACTCTGTATAGACATTGACATGAAAAATATCAAAATTACCTAAACTATTTGAGAGACTGTAAGGAAAAAACATAAAAACACACAAACTTTTGGCGTTTAAGTATGAAGTGTGATATCTTTGCTCTATTTCCTACAATCTGTGGAAGTGAAGTACCTGAAGAAACAAAAGAGTGTTTTAAGAAGTCTGGGAAGATTCCATTTGATTAGATCTCTCCAATCGCAATTGGTATGGTGATCATTACTCTCGGATCCTGCTCACTTTGACTGATCCGTAGATAAAAGAATATTATATACCGCGCCCGGTTTTAGAGTAAACGTAGGTGAAATGTCAGATGTAATAGGCATAAAGCTGAGATGTGTGGGCATTATTTTAGCAAATATCGTTGATTTCAGTTTCATTAGTGTTCATGGTTACTACTCCACTCTTAAGTGGGCAACCCCTCCGCCTCCGACGTGTAATGTCACCTAGCCTATACCTAACCTTTTTCAGTACATATATACTTTTTTAATCCATACTCAAATTGTGAATTCGAAAGTAACTCGGTCTGACTGACACTTTAACGACCATAATACTGAACCATTTACAATAGAGATCTATTGATTCTTAAGGAAGGAGATGGAAGGCAAAGCTGGTATAAAAATAATATGTATGTTTGAACAAACAATTAAACGAACGAGTTGCCACGAAAATGCAAAGAAATCGGTACCAAACAGTTAACTTTTTAATTAAAAGTTACTTTAAAATTTCTACTTTGAATTTGAGCGTTAGAAATCGTATAAACTGATGTTTGTACGACCGACACACAAAGGTCTATTGCTCATATGAAAAACTGCACTCTGCTATTATACTGAATTTAGATTTTTGATCGAAGTGAACAACTGTGTGTCTACAGTGACAGTTAAAAACTTTATCACTAGAGTTGGCATCAAATAGTTTAGTGTTGTTTTCCCATTGCCTATCGTGACTCTAGTTACCAGTAACTGATGATCATCCATAAATAACATCACAACTAAAAACTAATATTAATTATAAAATTATACTTTTTGGTATTGTAATGTAAAATGCTTGATTTAATGTTGATATTTTATGTTAAAAATAGAAATAATACTAATTTCAGAACTGATGTTTTAATTAAATATTTTTAGATACAATTGTAAAATTTGTGACGTCATACAAGAGGCTCTTAAGTATGAGACGAACTCAGACAAGGCTTGGTGGACTGAAAAAAAAAGAAACTTGTATGACGTTAATTTTTAGCTAGATTGCCATAACACATATTTCAAACGGTACTCACTATAATGTTGCCAGCTCTGTCCGTTCTCCCCACTCACTTTACGTCTGACTTATTTGTGCCATGTACAATTTAGGCCATTGTTTATGCCTTGAAGACATTCGCCCACTATCTACACTGTAATGACACATCTCTTCAAGTGTTAGCCTTGAAACCAATTACAAGTTCTTACGTAAATATAAATTCACAAAACGATAAACATATAATACGAACTGTCTACACTTAAAGTAAGCGCCCACAACTACACACAAGTGAAAATGCAGTTTTGTCTTTTAAGTTGCAGGGGACGACACTAGTCATTATCCATAAGGAGAACCCTGGGAAGGAAAGGAGAACCCATAAGGAAAATCCATAAGGAAATCTCTTTAACAAAAAAAATGCATGATAATTTTTCAGCATATGCACTTGCATGCAAATACAGCAGTCAGTGGCAGTTGCAGCTCAGGTCGCGATCGCGTGCAAGTGTAGTACAATATGATAAATTGTCTATTTATATTTGTGTAGATATATCGCTCATAAAAACTTTATGCTTATTTAATAGGATGCCGTAATGAAGATTGTTCAGGAGCGGGTTTTAGGATTATTAATAGTCGTTAGAATGGAATGATATTCGACAAAACATTTACTTTGTAAATTTAATACAACATTATTTTAAGTACTAAATAAATTTGGTTTCTAATAATCTATTTACTATAACACTTTTCGCGACAATATACCAGCTATAGTTGTCAAAATACAATCGAATTGAGAACCCACCTTTATTTGAAGTCGGTTAATTAGTCGGATAAATGCGAGACACCTTTTTTAGTTTTATCATTCTCTTATTTTAGAGGTTACAGAGGGGAAGAAACCATTACCACTTTGAAAGTGTCTCTCGCGTAAACTATTCAGTTTTGAAAAAAGAATGCTAGAAGTTTAAATATCATTTTTGAAGACCTATTCATAGATACCCCACACGAACAGATTTGATAAAAAAATCTAGTTTCAGTTCAAAGTATGAGGAGACCCAAAATTGATTGCTTTTTTTTATTTTTGTGTGAAAATCTATTGCGGTTCACAGAATACGTCTACTTACCAAGTTTCAACAGTATAGTTTCAATAGTTTCGGAAAAAGTGGCTGTGACATACAGACGGACGGACAGACAGACATGACGAATCCATAAGGGTTCCGTTTTTTGCCTTTGGCGCGGAACCCTAAAAATAACTATTTGTGAGTATTTCACCTAATACATACTGTGATTATGTAAATACTTCTCGACTTCTGAAACCGCGTAACTAATGGTCAACTATTGCATCCTTCTTTTCTTATTATTTCAACTTTATTATATTTCTTCTTCAAATTTCTTATTTATAAGGCTATTTCCCAAGTACCTGAAGTAAGGTCTACTGCGCAATTTACTCATAAACTCATTAATAGCATATTCAATCAACAAACAACACGTGACCTCATGTTATGATACAACCGTTTTTCTCACTATTTATAGACAAGACTAATTTATGGAACAGAATCATAACTAACTAATAACTTGATATATCTCAGACACGGCTGTGTGATCCAAAAATAGGCAGAATCCTGCAGAGATACTAATTTATACTGTATTTGTTAGCGGCAATCTGTATAATCCGGTAATCCATACAATATCTAGGCAATTTATAAAATACCTAAAACGTGTAGGTAATGTGTGAAATATTATTTATTTTATACTTTGCCTAGGTAGTCTATACAATGTCTAATGCGCAGCCGGTAATGTGCTATCTACGGGAACAGGTCTATTGACTAGGTATTGTATAGAATACCTGAATTATACAGATTAGTATTAAAGCCACGCTCGCACGCGCGAGTCTCAAGGTAATAGAGACACGCTGATTTCAGCACGGTTGGGCCGACTCGACCGGGTCGGTACTACCCTCGCACAGAAAATCAACGTAAAATGACAGCGTTCGTGCTGTCCTGTTTCGTTGGTGAGTGCGAGACTGGAGGCCCAAGGATGCGAAAGCATCACAAGGCCGCCATGGTCACACCATGGCGGCCTTGTGATGTCACCATGCTGCATTGTTGCATTGTCTTCATTCGCAATGAGGATCGACGTATGACCACCACTCTTAGATTCTGCTTTTGCTTTCCACCTGGAAGAGTAGAATCATTTTGGCAGGCCTTAATATGAAAAAAAAGATTGCCGGTAACATACATAAGTATTTCTAAACACCTAATACCTTAAAACGATCAATTCTTGTATTACCTATATATAATCAGAACCTCGGAAACAGCTCACTCGATTTTCATGAAATTTACCATACAGGGGGTTTCGGGGACAAGATGTAGATGATATTACATCTAATAACAGAACACATACTGTTCTCTCATATTACTTTTGTCTTAGGGTAGAATTGTTCCCACAAAATTCTCGCCAATCTGTTGTCTTTGTTTTTCGACTAGTATAACAAGGTAATCTTAGACATATTTGTAGAAATCTTGACAAATAAAAAAAAAAACCATAGCTTAAATTTTTTTTGTTACCATTGTAAGAAATAGTTTGTTGCATTTATGTTAACGAATTGGAATTAGACAATGCAAAAATAAACCTACTAATACTGTACATGACGACACTAGGAAGACTTAAATACGTAAATAATCGAAAACAATCGAATAATTCCAACAAGAAACAGCTGTTCTTGATCTACAAACAATCTTGTCCGTGGTATTTCACAAAATGAATAACAATATGACCAATAAAACTGCTTATCATACTTTTAATATGATGTAAATAAATGTGAACGAATAAAATATTGTCGGTTTGATAATATTTCATACGATGCGTTTATGCGATATTTTTGTAGGGATTTGAAATATCGTAAAACGCTGTATCGATATTCCGATAGGTATATCACATTGACACAATCGAAAGTGCCTACGTTTAAACATGCCTGTGTTTTATCTATTACTTGTACTACATAATGAGAATGTGATAAAATTTGTTTAACTGTAACTAAAAGAATATAAAGTACATTCATCTTTCAGAAACAACTTATTCGTAAAAATCCGATACGTTTTGCTAAAAACGTTATACTTCTATTCAAATAAATAAAATTGGAGTGTTTGTAATATTAAAATAACCGCTTTTTCTAAAGGCATATGTATGTATGCACGGTACATATTCCGAAAATCTATTTTTTTCATTTTTGTCTGTCTGTCTTTTTGTTCCGGGACGGGACTTTCATCGATAAGTAGCTGATGATTATGATATAAGGAGTAACTTAGGCTACTTTTTTTAGACGAGCTTCGCCCTGCGGTTTTGAGCGCGACTATTGCCGTACTGCGGGTAACACCGCGGGGTTCAGCTAGTAGGTATTATATATAGTTCTCTCAATGCTCTCCATGAACTCTGAAGCTATCTGATATTCACGTTTATTTTTTTCACGTGTGTGTTGCTGGCGTGCCTAAGATACGCTAGACGAAAAGTAGCCGAATAAGATTGGAAAGAGACCCAAACCACAGAATAACTAATAATACTTACGTACCCAAACGAAGTAGCGCGGGTCAGCTAGTCTGAGTAAAATATATGTATATTAGACTTGTTAAATTCTTAGTACAATTTCTACATTTTTTCATTTACGTAACTATGTTTATTTTTGTACCCGCGGTTATTGTTGTACCGCGAGTAACGCCGCCGGACAAAGTTATTCTAAAAAAGCCAATGGTACTCCTTGGTTCATCAGCTACCTGCCAGTGAAAGTCCCGTCAAAATCGGTCCAACCGTTCCAGAGATTACCCGGAACAAACACACAGACAGACAGCCAAAAAAAATTTTAACTACTTTTTTGGTATATGTAACGTGTATACATACATATGCATTTAGTAAAAAGCGGTTATTTTAATATTACAAACAGACACACCAATTTTATTTATTTGTATAGATTACCAACGTTGTTAAATATCTCCTTTTTAAGCTATGCTCTTATTATTCTTTATTCAAGGAAGCATTTAATTACGGAGTGAAATCAAAATGGAAAGTTGATTAAAGGTTTCTAGCTACTAATAGCTAATTTGAATGGCTTAAATGACAAGAATAGGATTTCTTCCTTAAAACTATAAATCTCGAAATACACTCTTGGATTTACCCCGGGATCCCATTAAATTGCCCCCAAATCCCGTGATTATGAAGAAACTGAGCTCAAATTCTTTAATGGCAACACCTATTCTTTCAGTTAATTATTGCAAATACTCCTTATGATTTAGTGAAAAAAAAAATACTTTTTCAATTTGATTTTCGAACATTTGCTTTTCTACATAATTGGAACGATATTGAAGTAGCGTTCCATTTGTGGAGAACAGTTGCATTCTGTAATTGACTTTACTGATAAACGTAGACAAGGCCGTCCTGCGCATTGTAGGCGATAACACTGGCAGCTAATGTTATTTATATTTGTCATTAATGTATATGGCAACAGTACTAAATTATGTTTCTTTAGATGCCTATAATCTATGGCAACTGGAGAAAAATGTTACAGATAATTAATTCTAATATTTTAGTACCGGCTTTCGATTGCAGTTTCGCTAATGTAATTTTTCCGTGCCTGAAGAATGTTTTGAAGGATATTCTATACTTTATGCTGGATTCCTGAATAAGTGCCTACATTAGTAATATATATAATAATAATATCAAAATCTGTGGGTAACCACAGATTTTGATATTATTATTACAAAAAATTATGTACTGTGACTGCTATGACAGTTTATTAGAAACTGCACCAAAATGGGTTACACTATCATGCATAACTTTAGTGATGGCTGATCGCGAGAGTCATGTAATCGAAGACATAGAGACACAAATGTGTCGACTCGTTCGGAGTTAAAACTCACAGGAATCGGGTGTTGTGCAATTTTTTCATGGCCTCCTGCTGATAGACGGTAACGAAGATTCTACAAACCTCTTTGGGAAGGCACCCACGGGCGGTAAGTTACCTATCTACTTTATTTCAAGAGTAGCAATCTGCAGGTATACAAGAGTGGTGTTAGTGACCCATCTGTCGGTTTGTCAACCCTTTTATATGCAATAAAAAAAAGGTTTAAAAAAACAAATCGACTACGTAAAAATTTTGATAAAATCATATAGCCTATGTCATTCGGTCCTTTATTACGAATCTATTGACAATTCATTCCGTAAAATCAGATAAGTAGTTTAGAAGCTACGGTGAAACATACAAGCCCTGCCGTAGTCTGATAAAAAAAGACATAATTTTGTATACATACATACAAAAGAAGTCAAATTGTGGAAAATAGCTCGCAAATACCACACAACCGTCTACATAATACATTTTTCACTTAGACTCTAACCGAAGTCATTCTATACAAAAAAAAAACTCTATTGCGTATTTGGTAGCTCGGTAATTGGTCGACGCTTTCGGTTCATTTTAATTCCATTCACGCTTTTGTCGCCGCGTCGCGTCTCTTTACAATACATTCATTTCATCACAAATTAATTAGAAAATTATCCTCGTGTACTCAGACCAAAGCCGTCATCCAGTTTCATGTGTTATAAAGTGTACGAGCCTGCTCAATTCATTCATACAGCTGTGCAAGCTTTATTAAAACAATTAAGGCCTTACATAATAGCTAGGTTTAAAACAACATTTTTTACTGTGGTTTTAAGTTTTATACTAAAGTCAGTTTTTAAATACGGTACAAATACTTTTTGAATCAATTTCTTTTATAAATGTTTTCTTAGAAGAAGCCTTTGTCCAGCTCTAGATCTGGACTAATAAAGACTGCTCATGATGATATCACCTATAATGTAATACTTAAATCATGGAATATCATAGACAATCCAGCAATTGGACTCCTTTAGTTTGCATAAAAAAATAACGGTGAAATTTTTTCACTAGTTATAAATCCTTCTTATATCAACTATTTTTCTTTTTTATAACGTGCTTTCTTAGGAAATCCCTATGTCCAGCTGTGAACTTTTAAATACTGTTCATCATGTCATTATCCATAGAGTAATAAAATAAAAATGGAATCATAGAATTTCATAGAAAATCATAAATGTCTAACACGATAATTAAAGCTAAATGATTCGTCTTTACAATACATTTATGTAGTGTATCAATAAATCTTTATTAATTAAACTTGGCGATATAAACAAAATAAAATCTTGACACGTGCTATAAAATGACTTCCACTTGATCAAATCGTAATGTAATTAATAAACATAAACATAATCTTCTCCTTTATGGTGAACATGTGTCACACGACATAATACGACGAAGGTCACAGAAAAATCTTTTGTCGTTGACGTCATATAAAACTATATCATCTTTGTTTATATGCTGATGTATTCTAAAAAAACAATTTCTGAGTAAAATCTAACCTACTTTAAGATATCACAGTTTTGAATAACAGCAATTGTTATAGGTATCCAATAAGCAAAGAAATAGAGTTTAATACTTGTTCATAACGTTATTTTGTTCCAATAAATACAAATTTGGATTTTACACAGAACTTGGCACTCATTTAGATCTACATTGTTTTTGCGGCGAAACCCACAGCCAAGCATAATTTTTGTATTGAACTTGGTTCAAATTTTTTAGATTTATGTTTTTGGTGGGATATTTTTATAACTGAGCCGCTAGTACAGTAAATTTTAGGATAACTTACAGTAGGTGATAATAGTAGGTCGGCAAGTAAATAATTACTACATTTTGTCAATACTATGTATAATAAGTACCACTCACATAGTACGGGACAAAGGTATTCATAAATTAATTATGCTTATTGGTTAATTGTAGTTCAGTAAATAATATTTGGCTGTTTAGTAGATATTAATCGCTAATACCACATAATGCAGTCATTAATCTATACAAATAAATAAAATTGGAGTATCTGTTTGTAATATTAAAATGACCGCTTGATACATGTACCAAAATAACACTTTTTTTTATTTTGTTTGTCTGTCTGTCTGTTTGTTCCTGGTAATCTCTGGAACGTCTGGATCGATTTTGACGGGATAGCTGATGATCTAAGGAGTAACTTAGGCTACTTTTTTTAGACTAGCTTTGTCCTTCAGCGTTACCCGCAGTACGACAATAACCGCCGGTAGCACCGCGGGGTTCAGCCAGTCTCAAATATAATCATAATAGCATCTTGTTAGCGACCATATATTGCGATGTGTAATGAATTATTCGAACGGCAACCCGCACCTGTGTTGGGTTTATGACCTAGATCTTGTATGCTCCGCGACAAATAAGTTTTTAATATTCAAGGACAATATAGAGGTCGTGGAGTAACCTTCCAAAAAAATGTATGTCATTGTAACATAATACTGCCAACTTGTCATAGAAATACTGACCTACATTATTAGCAAATATTGTTTAAAATCATTACAATTAAATAGTTTACGTACGGAGAGTATATTTCCTTCTTTAATTATTGTTCAGAGTAAATAGCGGCTGTTTTGTAAGGAATGTTTTCCTATTTCATATCATAATTATTGAATTTTTTATTTCCAATGCGTGATCATCTTTGGAGCAATTATAAGAAAAAAAAGTAGAATTTCTTAAAGGAAGAAATGCAACAAACAAACACGTAATAAAATAATGTAGGTAGGTTGGTAGTTCGGACGGCAACTCGCACTTCGCAGTAGTAGAGACAACGCGCTCGGAGAGAGCGGCGCGCGGCCTCCGTCGAGGAGTGACGTCACTGAGGTCGCGAGCGCGCTTCCTACATGTCAAAATGGCTATCGAACGGACCAATTTCGAATTCGATTTGGTCTTAGAACAACGCAAACTGAAATTTATTTCATTTACAAATGTAATAAGGAGGTACCGCTATAAATAAAATAGGTACTTAAGAAATAAAAAGTATATTATAATTTTTTTTTCAATCCTGACGTAAAACTATTTGACAAAATTAATGAAAATTTAAAAAAAAAATGTTTTGTTTGTTTGTATTTGGTAAAAATATAATAAAATTAGCGTCTAGTTTAGTCACTTACCTTCCTTTATACTTAATACATAAATTCGTGGTATTTACTGTCTGAGCGGTCAACCAAAATGGCGGATGGTTAATTCCATTACATACAACTGTTTACATACTCAAAATATAGAAATACTTTTTCACAACACAATTTACTACGCGTTGATTCTGTTGTCAAGGAAAGTGGCGAGTTACCTTAAATTTCTTGACAACTTTCCATTTGAAGTCGTTACAAAGTCGTTTAATTATTTTCATGTTCGTGGATTTGTCTTCGTTCGGAATAGGATAATAAGTATTAAATTTAGTAGTCATCAATAAACATATTATCATTGAAAAACACAAATTAAAACATCTGCTCATTCATTTACTGTTAGGAACCGAACGACGTTCGCCAAATCAGTTAGTAATGTCTAATGTAGCATTAGTTTCCTTTGTTTTCATAATTTATTTATTAATTCAGTATCTCAATAATCACTTTATTAATTTTTCAATATGGCGTAGTAAAGTAGGCCATGCGTGTTGAGAACCACAAGCCAGCTTGACTTCGCACCGAAGATTCTAGTGTATTATGTAACAGTTCTCAATGTGAATTTAGAATGTTGTATTAAGTTGTGTATTCATCCATGTTTGGATTTATTTCCTTCTTATCTTTTAGACTTTTGTAGTATTAACTTAATTAAGACATACAATTGACAGAGTTCTGAGTCAACAAAAATATATACCGACCAGAGAACCGATAATTTTTCGACTTATCTAAAGATTACATTATTAGACTATCATGAAACATCGTAACAAAGTAATTAAAAAGTTATTTCAATAAACAACATTACGTTCTTTATAAAACAGAGATACACAAAATGCAAGAAACAAGGATTTAAAGGTTATACTTTTTAAAGTCAGTCAGTCTATTCACAGACTCACTGAGATTCCCTTTCATGCTGCAGAAAGGTTTTTACCTGCAGTTTTTAAAATGAAGAATTACAAATGCCTTCTTAGTGATCACTGCATTAAGTTGAAATCTTACAAAAGACTAATTATTAACGTTGTTGGTTAGTTTGTCTTTTATTTCTAACCGACGTCCATGAAAGAGAAGTTTCTTGATTCGGCTGAATTCTTTTTTTATATCTGTGCAAATAAATCAAATCAGAGTGTCTGTTTGTAATATACACGGTACATATACCAAAAATGTAGTTAAATGATTGTCTGTCTGTCTGTTTGTTCCGGGTAATCTCTGGAACGGCTGGACGGATTTTGACGGGACTTTCACTGGCAGATAGCTGATGATCCAGGGAGTAACTTAGGCTACTTTTTTTAGACTACCTTTGTCCCGCGGCGTTGCTCGCGGTACAACAATAACCGCGGGGTTCAGCTAGTAATACTGAAATTCCCTCCGCCCGAAGAGGTACGCGAGTGGCGTGAAGCCGCCCGTCGAGCCACGATGGCTAGATGGTCGTTCCGGCTGGAGACTCCACGCGCTGACTTTGCCGCCGTGGAGGCTCTCCAGCCGGTCATCCTCGAGTGGGCAGGGCGGCAGCACGGGACCCTTTCCTTCCGACTGACGCAGGTTCTTTCCGGGCACGGATGCTTCGGAAAGTACCTGCACTCGGTCGCCGGGAGGGAACTGAGTCCCGCCTGCCACCACTGCGACTGCAGTGAGGACTCGGCCCAGCATACGCTGGCGATTTGCCCCGCTTGGGCGTCGCTGCGCCGGGCCCTCACTGCAGTCATCGGAGGAGATCTCTCGCTACCGGCCATCATACGCTCCATGGCCGGTAGCGACAGCAGTTTTACCGCGGTCGCAGCCTTCTGCGAAGACGTAATTTCGTAAAAATCCATGAACATACATAAAAATATAAATTTATATATACAGTCGAATTGAGTAACTCCTCCTTTTATGAAGCCGGTTAAAAAGACGGAACTAAAATAACCTACAAATCTTATAAATTATCCTTCTATACCATTGACATAATAATACAGATAAATAAATTGCAACAGACCAAAATAGGTAAGTATTGTATTGTCTGTGGCTTGACTGTATCTACAAACTATTTTCCTGTGCGACTAGGCTGTCGTCACAACCGCTGTAATTGTCAACAAACGAAGCAATACACTACTCAATGGAACGTGATTCGTCTACTTATTAGGCAACAACAAACCTTTTTATAATGCCTACGTATTTAATTGTAACGCAAACGTTTTTGTTGGAAATAACGTGTTTAACAATCGATAGTTTTCGTTATGAAAACTGTTATAAATTGATTTTTAAAGTAATAATTAGTTTGACAGTTGGGTTTTATCTTTATCAGTGTAACCTTCATCAACAAGTAAAATAAGTAGATACAGTTTGTCAAAAAGATATTTGGATAAATAAATTAACCAACATTGTTGTTAGCTTAATAATCTATACTTAATATATAAAGCTGAAGAGTTTGTTTGTTTGTTTGTTTGAATACGCTAATCTCAGGAACCGCTGGTCCGATTTGAAAAATTCTTTCAATGTTATAAAGCCCATTTATCGAGGAAGATTATAGGCTATATATCATCACGCTAAGACCTACAGGAGCGGAGCAACAATGAATAATGTTACAAAAACGGGGGAAAATTATCACGCTACGGGCAATAGGAGACGCAAACGAGGTTGCGTGGGTCGGCTAGTGATTGATATAATATTGACGTACTACGTAATGTGCATAGAATAGCGGGTTTCATTCTAGCTTAGTGCGAATGCATGAATAGGTCTACTTGTATTGGTCTCTATTCTCTCAATGGTTTGATTAAAAATATTAATGGATTTTAAAAGGTTCGGATCTTCACAGAACAGCCGATTGGAATACAGATATGCGACCTAATCCTTCTGGTTACTGGTTAAGTAGTTTCCCTTTTGTTTTACTCATGTCTTTGTTAACTAATTGAATTTCCTAATATATGACTATAAGATTTGGATTTTGAGTGGAGACTGCGTCTTGGCAAACGTAGTGTAGGACGTCCACAGATGAGTGATCTGCACAAGGCGGCTGGCAGCAGCTGGACGCCAGAAGAGAGGATCGAACCAAGTGAACTTGGCGCAGCTAAAGTAAAAAAAAAAAAAAAACTATGTCAAGCTGCGATGGGCTGATGATGGTGAAATGTATATCTTTTCTTCAGCCTTTTGCTGTCCACTGCTAAACTGATGCTTTGATGATATGTAAATATATATATTTCTAATTTTTCTTCAAATAACTCATAATAAATGACTGGATTCAAGATATTTACTTAAATTAATGTGCAATATGTGTGTTCGGGAATACAGACTGAATTAGATACTAATACATATTATTACTATGACTGTCTGAAAGAGTCTGTAGATCAGAGTTCTAGAGATCTGATAAATACTCATAATCTAAGCTACACTTAATTTAGGTACATAAAGCGCTTTGTGCTTGCACCTGGAGAAACCACCTCCATTTGTCGAATCTTTGTAATTATTCGCTTAAAACTATTTGATAATAAATTTTGATTGTATACCATTTACGCATTACTTATTGCTAAATATCCAAATATAGACCACAAGTTATTATTGGTTATTGGTCATAGACAATTCAATAACGTCACAGCTACTCGTCATAGATTAAATTCATTACTGCGCGTTGTTTGTTGATTGGCATGGGGTTTATGATTTATCTGAGGGTTTAAGAACGAAGTCCCTTTACTATAGCTTGGTCCCTGTGACAGCTGTCACTAGTGTCATTATTCAGATATTTATGTCTTACTACCCGCAAATGATTTCAATTTATAAATCGTATTTTTTTCCTAACAAGATATATAGATATATCAATGATTTACGTTGTTAAAAAAAATGTTTCAGTCTTGGAAAACAACAAATTAAAGCGCATTTAAAAACATTTAACTTCCTTATTGTTTAATTATGTATATGTGTTAACCTAACGTGTACATACATTAGCAGTACGATCGGTTTTAGATCATTTATCTATGGCCTTATTAAAGTCACATTATGCCAAACAGAATTACATAAGGCCCCAGGAGCCGAGCCTTGAAATCTGTCCTTAATTGAAAATATGATAGAAGTCTTTTTAGGGATAAATCTTTTAAAGCTTTCTGCTTACACCACTTGAATAAGAAATAAATATTTTGTAGTTTATTTCGTGTATGCAAATTAAAATCGGTATTTTTTAAAATGTTCTGATTTATGCGTATTTTTAATTGAGAAACAGAAATTTTAATAATTTATTTGCAGACCACGAGTAGATTTTCCTACATTGTCAGTAGAGAGAATTTAAGAATCCTTACTTTTTGCATCTAGTCTAGCCAGAGGGCATCCCACACTACGTTTGCCAAGATGCGGTCTCCATTTCAGAACACACTTACTTCAGTGCTTATCGGTTCTGCCACATATAGGACCATACTATTGCCACTTCAAACTACTATCTTTCAGAGCTGAAGCAGCAGAGCGGGCTCTGTGGTATTCCTTTGAAGAGGCCTTTGACGTTTAGCAGTAGATTGCAGCGAGCTGATTTTAATGATAAAACATTTTCCCTTTCAACTGTACTTTGAAACGCTGTCCTGTTCTAAACAAAAATGATCATGATTCGGAATTAAATATTTTTAATTATTCAACCTCAAAGTAAATAGCTAAAGAGAGAGATCACGGAATCGATTGATATATGATTGCTTTATATAAATATGGAAATGGAGGAAAATACGTGTGGGCCGCGAATTCGCTGTCCACACGTATTTTCTACCAATCATCGATTACCTGCACTTCAAACCTGCACTCGCGCTAATCAAAGTGAATACGGGCCTTAAGACACAAATAAAATGGCACACGTTAAATTAAAAAAAGTAATATTAAGTAGTAATTTTTCTTTTTATTAACCGACTGCGAAAGAAGGAGGGTTATGTTTTTCGAGTGTATGTATGTTTATTTCTTTGACACGCCCTTTTTATGTGAGTGGTGTCTATAGATTCGTCTTAGTCGTGAGAGTGACACTGGGTATACCAAAATTTAAAAAAAAAAAACAAAAACATGAATTTAATAAAGGTGGTATTGACGCAGTGGGGATTTGTTTTAAAATCATTTATACTTGTTTCAACAGTTTAATATTTATTTTCAACAGTTCAGTATTAGTCTTTGCCTTTAATTCCTAAAAAACAACTAGTTAGTGTTAAAAAATTGGAATTCTTTCACATCTAACTACTAGAATTTACTTATCGGTCAATCTACTTGTGTAAAATACCTAATGAAATGACTTGGACTAGCTAGAGTTTTAACAACACTACTGTTGTACACCTAAATCCTACCATAATAGTAGATTCTCTCTTCATATTTCCTACCACTCCACTTTAATATACCATATTCACGAGCACTTTAATAACACATACCTAATTTCATTTCCTAAACAAGGTTACAGTTTAATAATTTCCTAGATACTATGTTAAGGATATTTTTGTTCTTCGACGTGACATTGGCTTAATGGTACATAAACGATCTTCCTGTTATATGGACCGGTTTATCACGCTTGGCAACATTATAAGGTCAGTTGAAAATTATATGTATAGATAAATAAAATTACGATTTTGGTTACCAAGATTATATTAAACGTGTTTATAATGCACCCAATGAAATCTACGATGTTTATGTGTGTTTGCATTTCGCTGATATTTTAAATTAATTTTTGTTTTATTTACATACCTAATAGAGGTCGTTTACCTTTCGGGTTGATTCCAGCCATCGCAGAAGGGTATTTGCTATGAGTTTCAGTACATACGCTATTTCTTAAAATAATAATTTACTGAATGGTACTCAAACGACCTGCCATAAATTTTTCAAAGAATTCCAATATCAAAAAAATTAGATTACGATATTTAAAAACCGAATAACCAAATAAAAAAAAATTTAAATAAAGGACAAGAGTATTTCTTTTATATTTGTACTGTATTCAAATACTTAGCTCGAAGGTCACTCTGTTATCAACCTCTATCGTACGTTGCATGTCATTATCATTATCTCTTATATTATTACCATATTACCATATTTATAAGGATGTTCCTCGCACAAATCACTCAAAATGAAACTTTAACCAGAAGTTATATTTTCAACCAGCTATACCCCGCGGTGATACCCGTGGTTAATGTGGGCGAAGTTAGTCTAAAAATTAGCATAAGTTACTCCTTAAAACATCTGCCAGTGAAAGTCCCGTCAAAATCGGTCCAACTGTTCCAGAGATTAGCCGGAACAAACAGACAGACAGACAGAGGAACAGACCGACAGACAGACAAAAATTGTAAAAAAATATTTTGGGTACATATGCATTTATTAAAAAGTGTTTTTTTAAGGTTACAAACAGACACTCCAATTTTATTTATTTGTATAGATAGATGTATACTTCGATTAAATATGTATAGACTCAAATTACAAACCTTTCTTTTGTAATCTGAGTGTATAGATATAGATGTTTATGAAAAAATATAAATAAGACGGACTAAATTAGGCTATTTTTGATTTATTTTTATATCAATACTTTTACTGGTTAATATCTTCGACCTCCATAAGCGCGGGCCGTGGGTGTCACCGGTGCGAACTGATTACTACTTACTTCTCCCGAACGAACCTGAGATGGTGCGCGAACATCTTATCAGGAATGAGTTAATGTCTCCGTACTCCATTCTAGTAACTACTAGATGAGGTCTATGATTTTTAAATTTGGAATACTCTTTTACTCGAAAGTTTTGTTCGAAATTCAAAAACCGTTCACAAACACAGGTATGAAATAACATTTCTGTTTAATTCAATTTATCTGTGTGTATTATTAAAATAATATGTTTAGTAACAGTTTCTCTTTGCACCACTAAAGGTTGGTAGAACATAAAATACAATAATACATGTGTTTGATAACAGCCAATGGCTTCACCTTGACAACCGCGTCGAACGGCGCCGTTTGACCCCGAAACATTAAAAGATAATCACGAAACACATGTTTTGTAATACGTCGGGTCTTACTACGGTTTTGTGACGTCACTATCTATCTCCAATAAGCTTTATTTAGAAGAATGCACTATGGTAAATAGAAAACCGAATTTTCTGCTCGGTATTTGCTTATAAATAGAATAAGCTAGGTAAGGCTCGTAGCCTTGTTCATTGCTTCATTAATATAATTATAGAATAAAATTGTGTCTATACGAAATATTCCTATAAACAAATACATAAAGCCTGTGAAAGAAAAGTCCGCTGATCAATATTTAACATTGAGAGATTAATAAGCAGAATCATTTAAGATGTTTAAATGAATTTCAGGATTTATTATATAGAATGCAAATGTGTATACTATTGCGTATGGGTGTATATGTAAGTGTGTGTAATCTATATCTATACTAATATATAAAGCTGAAGAGTTTGCTTGTTTGTTTGAACACGCTAATCTCAGGAACCGCTGGTCGGATTTGAAAAATTCTTTCAGTGGTAGATAGCCCATTTATCGAGGAAGGCTATAGGCTATATATCATCACGCTAAGACCAATAGGAGAGGAGCACCAATGAAAAATGTTTCAAAAACGGGGGAAAATTATCACGCGACGGGCAATAGGAGACGCAAACGAGGTTGCGTAGGTCTGCTAGTAATATATAAAATGTTAAAGATATTGCTGCTAGAACACAGATCTCATTTACGATTTCTGACTTTAAGATAAAAGATTCCTACATTTGTAAAATGTAAAAATTTTATGTTTTCCCTTTTTTTGCCTTTTCTACTCTTTTTATTGAGTTCTCTGCGAGCTTTCGCGTAACTTTGTGTTGAATATTCAGTGTTATTGTTTAGCTCTGTCCATTGTTCTACTAAAACCTGGCTGGCAGAACCGCGTTCAAGACAAGGGAAAACTTTAATTCTTGCATTACACTCATTATTTGACATCGAGGTGTGATAATGTCAAAAGTTGGACAACATGGGCGCGGAATTTGCTAACTCTAAACCCTAATCTATACAAATCAATAAAATTGGAGTGTCTGTTTGTAACGTAAAGTAACCACTTTTTACTTAATGCATATGTACGTATACACGGCCATATACCAAAAATGTATTTAATTCTTTTTTGTCTGTCTGTCGGTCTGTCTGTCTGTCAGTCTGTTTGTTCCGGGTAATCTCTGGAAAGGCTAGACGGATTTTGACGGGACTTTCACTGGCAGGTAGCTGATGATCCAGGGGGCTACTTAGGCTACTTTTTTTAGGCTCATTTTGTCCTGCGGCGTTTCTGTCGGTACGACGATAATCGCGGGTAACACCGCGAGGTTCAGCTAGTCTATACATATTAATTAAATTGCCTTGAATGGCTGACGCAGAGGCTAAAACTAGACTTGCGAGCATACAAGTTCGAATTTATGCTAGCTAGTGTTTTTCTATGTTGCATGTTGTAAGCACGATCTAAGAAGACAGTTTTGGAAATTACAACCCTAGAGGGTGACTGGTTGGTCTAGTCGGCGATGCTTTAGCCTATACTATTACTCGTATTTTGGTTCGTTCAACTGCAACTCTAGCCTCTTAATAACGTCACGAATTATTTTTATTAACAGTTGATTTTTGCAACTGAATGCAAGTTGATGTGTGCACCTTGAAATATTTCTATGCTTAAAAGACTCAAACTTTCAACGTTATTACTGAGTGATTTTATCTTTTTTGTTTTCACGTTGATTTTGAAGCATTTCAATTAAATAAAATACTGTTTACTAATAATATATATACTACTAATACTATAAATACTGTATACTGTTTACTTTGATATAATATTACACCTGAGTATCTGACTTTTAAAAAGAGTGGCCATGAGTTTCTTTGCCAGTATTCTTCTTATAAGACTCTACGCATTTTGGAAACTGGAAGTTATGGATCGACACAAGCAGGCAGTAGATTTTGGTGTTTTCGCCTAATTAACCTCGACAATACAGCACATGATGTGGCGTCTGTTTGTGTCGATCTATGATTTTCAAACTGCAGCTTCAATTTAACGTTCATAAATATCACTTAGTGTCATAATTGAACAAATGATTTTGAATTTGTATATGAATATGGTATTTTTATAATTCCAAGGGATTGTACATAATAACTACTGGTCCACTAGCAATATGTAAAAATAATAGAGATTGGCCTGCATTTATTAATTTTAAGTAACTACTTACATACCTATAAAATGACGAGCCAAGGAAAGGTGTTCTATTTATTGTGTGTGTTTCTATTAGACCTGTTCCCGTAGACAGCGCATTACCAGCTGCGCATTAGGCATTGTATAGAATGCCTAGGCAAAGTATAAAGTAAATAATATTTCATACATTACCTACGCGTTTTAGATATTGGAATAGGTATTGTATAGAATAGAATAGCGGATTATACAGGTCGGTTGCCGGTAATATACCTAGACAAACTTCACAAGCGAAATATATTTAAAACAGACATTTAATTTTATTGATTTGTAATCTATCTATTTATATACAACTATATTTGTATTATGGTAAACCGAGATAATTTATCTATGCAGGAAATAATGAAGACAAAACCGGATCGATAATGCTGTGACGTAAACACATTCTTATTTGGCTAATCATTTATGAGATTACGAACATTTTGATCTAAAGACATAAATACAAAAGTTCTAGCTCTAAATTCTCTAAAATGACGTTTTTTGTGTCTACGTACCGTACGTACGTAGTGCATTGAAATAATTAAGATTGGATAAAAAAAGGAAAATAAATTAGTAACTGACCCACGCATCCTCGTTTACGTCTCGTATTGGCCATAACGTAATAATTTACCCCGTTTTTATAATATTCATTATTGGTGCAGCGCTCCTATTGGTCTTAGCGCGATGATAGCGCCTATAGCTTTCCTCGATAAATGGGCTATCTAACATTATAAGAATTTCTTAAATCCGACCTGTAAGTTCCTGAGATTAGTTATGTTACTTGCTGCTACGGAACCCTTCATGCGCGAGTCCGACTCGCAATTGGCCGCTTTTATTTCTAAACTAGGATGGGTTTTGCATGTGACGTCAGTCGCGTTTTAATAATCTTTCCATCGCGCAAGTACAGTTTTTGCTCCATAAAAGTTACCTCAAATCCTTCGCTTATATCCTCGCAGCGTATATGCAAAATTTTAAACGCCTCAGTAACGTATAAAAGGCGAACAAAATGTTTGATTTCATGCATAAAAATACAAGATTACATACAAAACATACGACACCCAGTTTTCAGTATAAAATATATATTACAGAATATAAATTTAATAACATCACAGCTATGTCATAAATACAACAGTAAATACACTGACATAATCCCGTTCGTTTAAAAATAAACTCTTTGGTATATATTTTAGAGCTTTAAAACGATGTTCACCGCTATAAGCTGCTTTGAAAACTGGAGCTTATCTTGGAAAAAGTAGTAAATATAAATAAATACTAGTTATTGCACGCGGCTCCGCCCGCGTGTATGTCGGTTATCGTGGCAATTAGTAGCCTATGTGTTATTCTCATGTATAAGCTATATTACTGTAAAATTTCATCCAAATCTGTTCAGTAGTTTTTGCGTGAAAGAGTAACAAACATCTATCCATCCATACTTACAAACTTTCGCATTTATAATATTAGTAGGATATAATCTAACATTTAATTTATTTAAAAAAATACTATTAACCACGAACTCTTTCTTGAGTACTGTTTGTTGCCCTGATAAAACTAAATAGGTTTTTTTTGTGGAAATAATTTACACAAGATCTGAAAAATGATAATTTTTTTTTATGTTTGGCCCAGCCAAAATGACTCTACCTGATGGAAAGCATAAGCAGAATCCAAGAGTGGTGGTCACCATACTGCAAATGCAGCAATGCAGAATGCACAATGCAGCAGTAAATGAAAATTGATAATAGAGTGATGAAATATAAATCCAGTTCTAGTAAGTTAGAACTTTCACCTTATCATTAATTAAAATCTTATACACATACTTTTTTTCCTTGATTACTGTTCCCTTCCTATGTATGATAGTGCAATAAGCCTACAACCATTCTCAATAAATAACATAGTAAATAGTTGCTATCAATCACGAAACATACTAAATTAAATTAAGAACCAAAAACTAATAACAAATCATTAAACCATACTCAAATCACAAGGCATTATTGAAAAGAAAAATTATTGTCTATTCTTCGAGCGTCTATTTGTCCCAAAGGGCGGGGTTTCAATACCTACTCGGGAGCTTTTTAATAAAAAGCGTAGAGCTATTGTGGCGATTAACACGTATTGTCGGTCCGGACGGAATACAAGATTTCTTGTAGCTTGTACTCACTGTCTAGACAAGCATCGCGCGATTATACATTCTTCTTATGAACACAGGTCGTATAACTTTTTGTACAGAACAAACTAGACGAGTGCTTTTCTGAGAGTGAGAGAATTCAATGAAATTTGGCATGAAGATACTTTGATTCTTGAGGACATAGGCTACTTTTTTCCGCGATAATCGATATACACGCGATTAAAAGCTAGTTCACTTACGAAACTTTGTAACCCGTTGAAAAGTTGTTAAGCAGTCATTTGGCTTTTAAATACTACGTAGGCCTATGTTTAGGTTCCCGTGATTTCCGTGCGGTAGAAATAATATCATAGTGAAAGATAAACCGAAGGTAGGATCCTCCAAAGCCAGATAGCCTGACGACTTGAGAAAAGAAGCTAGGGTAGATTGTGTTCGGAAAGCAGAAGGAAGGAATGTTCTGATCATATATTGAAAGTACTTTTTACCCGACTACGGCAAAGCCAAAGAAGGTTTATGATTTTGACAGGCTATGTATGTATGTATGTTTGTTCATTTGTTCCCTTATAGCTCCTTAACTATTCATTAGAATTGGACAAATGAGGTGTCGTTAAGAGCGTCATGATCGTCTGCTGGTTATAGGCTTATTTTGACGTGTCACTGAATCTAATGTGACGCCCTCTAGCCGACATAAAGTACTGTATTAAAAAATAAAGTTTAGATAAATATGTCGTGTTTGGTATCATTGGAAAGGGCGTTACTTGTACATTTAAAAAAAATACACATGTTATTAGCATTTGCTATTGACTTTGTCCGTATTTATTCGATAAGTGCGGTATTTCTATGGTATGCTTCGGCTCTTGGAGAATGCCATTGTAGCGTTACGTAACTACTGTTACCACTAAAAAAAACTTTTGGTTGACTTTTACATGTAGACATTAGACGTCCGATTCTGAGAAGACCCGAATCATGTAAGAAACTCACCCTAAGTGTGCAGTGGTCACAGAGTATAAGAGCACTCGAAAGTATTGTAATTACCTGTATACGAACCAAACATACTGTATACAGTCAGTGGATCAATTTCCGTTTAATATCCGTTCCGTTTGTAGATTGCAATCTAGAAAATATACTAACTTGCGAACATACGGCGTGTTATAGAAATAAATGTATAAATGTATATTATTTTTTTACAAGCACACATGCCGCTTGTATCGCAGCTCGCGCCGCTTGATGGTATGCACTTTTATACCAAGGTGACCAGACAAGGTGAATAGACAGATCATTTTATATTCGAGTATCTCTAATAGCGACAAAAAATAAACCTTCGTTAGGATATATAATTTTAAACACAACTGTCGCATTAGAAATAAATCGTGTATCGCGGGTTTCGCGGGAACTATCCAAACATATATGAACAGACACAAAGAACACCTTGACTCAGAACTACAATTTTTGGATCCCATGATAGACCCCTGTGGGATTTGAACCCATACACTTTTTATGGAATAGGAGGCAAACGAGCAGACGTTTCGCCTGATGGTAAGCGATTACCGCCATGGACATTTGCACCACCAGAAGCGTCACAAGTGCGTTGCCATGCCTTTTAGCACTGATGGGGGTGGAGGAAGACAGCAAAACTTGGTGAAACACAGCGCAAGAACTGTTTCACACCGGTTTTCTGTGAGGCCGTAGTATCACTCTGGTCAAGCCGGCCCATTTATGCCGAAGAGTGGCTCTCCCACGTTGTGGAACACTTAGCGCAGTAAAAAAACGATGTGACGATTGCTTAATCCACTATACAATCCATTTAGTACTGCAAATTTTTGTATTTGACTCTGATTTATTTTTTGATGGGTCGTTGGTGACGTATTTTTTTAAGGTATAGGGGGCAAAACATCAGACGAATCTCGATTACCGCAGCCATGTCCACCTGCAACACCAGAGGCGTCGTTTGCGAGCAACGAGTGCGTCGCCGGCAATTTACAAAAACTCCAAGTTATAAACTGCGGACAAAACTTATTGTGGTTTCTAGATACCAAAAGAATGATTCATCAACATTATTTTTGTTCTTTTTTAGGGTCATACGAACTATTTGTTAAGGTTACTTCGGTTATGACATTGAGATTATGAACACATTCGGTACAAAAACTAAAGGATCTTCCTTGTTTTAGTTTATGAAGGAATTTAAAAAAACAAGTAACTATCGTGAAGGTTTCTTTTATCTTGGTTTTTAGGCGAAGGACATTTCACTTCACTCCATATAATTTATCTAAGCAAATATCTAATAGCTTGAACACGCCGTACCCCGTACCCACATACTTATAGGTCAAGGTCACAAAACAGTTAATATCTTATATACTGTATTAGATTAGTCATCAATTTTAAAACAAAACTATTTATTTTGTCAGTTGTCATCTAAAAAGTTCGCTAGCTAAAATATAAAATTTCAGATTTAAAAAGAAAAAATAATTATCTTCGGCAGTAAATGCTAATCTCTTTCTAGCACTAAGGATCGTAACAAAGTGTGACGAACTGGCCGGAATTTTTAAAATTTAAATAAAGAATATGCTGACGATGTTTATTTTTTCATTTCAATTTATACGTAACCGGTTGCATTTAATAAGACATAAGGAAGTAAACTAACGAAGACAGATAGAAACAATCTTTAAGAAGGTAGTCTTAAAAAGCAGCCGTATTAGTAGCAAGTCGTAGATCATCAGCTACTTATAAGTGAGAGTCCCGTCAAAATTGGTCCATCCGTTTCAGAGATTAGCCGGAACTAACAGACAGACAAAAATTGTATATTATTTATTTGTATAGATTGTTAGTAACGTATCTGAAACTCATTTCAGTTTGTTGCAGAAATAAGTGCTTTCTAGAAATAATCATACAATAATTCAGAATTTCATAAATTCAAGGGGAAACTCTTTAGTTTTACATATAAGCGTCGAGTCAATAACCAGTTCCAAAGCCTAAATTTTGCAAGAGAGTAGTTTTCGATTAGGGTAATCGAACCGACCGCGGTATCGAGACATGTTAATTAAATGTTTAAACATGTTTCAAGCAATATCGTGGAAAATTTGAGTACATTAGACACTGAAACCATAGAACAGAGAAATATGGGAACATTATACGCTTAAGCCGTAGGAGAGCCACGCTTCGGCATGAATGGGCCGGCTCGATCGGAGTGATACCACGGCCTCACAGAAAACCGGTGTGAAATAGTGCTTGCGCTGTGTTTCATAGAGTGAGTGAGGATACCGGAGGCCTATACCCTGCCCTTCCCCCTATCTCCCCTCCCCCCATTCCCCAAAGGCCGGCAACGCACTTGTGACGCCTCTGGTGCTTGCAGGTGTCCATTGGCGGCAGTAATCGCTTATCATCGATACGTCTGCTCGTTTGTCCGCCTATTCCATAAAAAAGAGGTAATTATGAGCTACATACTCAACATAAACATTGAAGTTTTAATGGTACCACATTGAATTTGCCACATTGAATCTCTCTTTAATTTTGGCCTATGTTTAATATGTATGTATTTACAAAAAAAAAGTATATATGTATTTGTATCAGTTTCCTAGTACCCATAACACAAGCTCAGCTTAGCTTGGGACTAGATGGCGCTGTGTGTTAGATGTCCGAAATATTTATTTATTTATATACTACGCTGTCTTCAAAAGAGAGGTCGATGTTCCACCAATGCAATATTAAAGGCTCTTGACGAAGAAATCATCGCATATAGATCATCATCATCATATATCCGCCCAAATCAATAAATTAATAGATGTTGTCAACATAAAACATCTCAAAATAAAGTAAATGGTAGGGTGCACATAATAGATAGGCTTAAAAAAATTCAATACACTACATTTAACTTATAAGTCTACATTTTTTTGAATGTATTATATATTGATTGAATCCTTTCATTAATGTAACAAAAGTATCATACGATTTTCAGTAAAAATAAAACTACTTTACATAACTAACCCAAATGTAGATATCTAGCCACCTCTTAAAAAATTCTATCGAAATGACCTCATCATTTCGAATTTCGATAGAATTTTATACAAGAGATACAATTAAATTTGATACCCATTTATATTTATGTTATTAGAGAAGATAAATATTTAAATTATCTTATGTCCAAATTTAAATTAATATTGCAAATAAAATTACTCATAAACATAAGATATTGCTTCGACCGCCATTTTAGGGCAGTTTTGGAAGCCCGTCTACAAGGAACATAGCTTTTAGCCGAAAGGAAATATGTTATTTGTTTAGGCTTATGTACAAACCATTAAATTAGATATTGGAAAGATGGAGATATGTAGGTTTATCCTAACATTTCATTAAATTTGTTGTTTGCGTTAAACGTTGGAGGATTTCTTTTTATGAATGGCCCTGCCAAAATTACTCTACTCTGTCTAATGGAGAGCATAAGTAGAATCCAAGAGTGGTGATCACCATTCACCATATTCATTGCGAAAGCAGAATGGTGCCAAACGCCATGGCGGTCTAGTGATGCTTCTGCATCATTGGGCCTCCGCTCTCGCACTCACCAATGAAACACGACAGCACGAACACTATCATTTTGCGTTGGTCTTCTGTGCGTGGGTAGTACCACTCCGGTCGAGCCGGCCCAACCGTGCAGAAATTAGCGTGGCTCTACTACCTCATCGTTCGTACTATCAAAGACGAAAAAGAAAAAAAAAAGAAAAACTATAATCCGACTACGTAACAACTCTAGATAAAATGTGAATCTAGATGTCACCAGGGGCATTATTGCGAATCTATTATCACCCTTTTCCTCAAAATCGGTTCATTCATTAGTGTAGGCTTTATTTTTTTGTTTTTTTTTTATTTAAATAGGGGCAAACGAGCAGACGTATCACCTGATGGTAAGTGATTACCGCCGCCCATGGACACCCGCAACACCAGAGGCGTCACAGGTGCGTTGCCGGCCACGGTGGAACATACAGTTCGGGATCCTCGGTACAAATTTTGTAAGTAATTACTATCAAGCTAATTTTTCGTAAGTGGTTTCGTTTTGATGAGGGGCCCACCTTTCAATTTACAAAATCTTTCGATTGTGGTAGCTGACACGAGTAGCAGGGACAGAAAACTTTTGAGCGTAGAACCGGCATAACGTACCACGCAATTTGTAGAACAATGCGGCTGTTCAATTATATAAATCTTATTGTAAAAAAGTAAAAACTAAAACCCAACTACGACAAAAAACGACGTTGAAAAAGCATGAAACAAGTTTCAAAAGCCGTAGTCACGCGTTGTTTAAGTGTCATGGACTATGGTTCATTACTAAGTTTCAAAAACCGTCGTCCATGTAGTATAATGTACCATAGTTCGTAACACTTTAACAACGCGTGACTACGGCTTTTGAAACTTGTTTCATGCTTTTTCAACGTCGTTTTTTGTCGTAGTTGGGTTTTAGTTTTTACTTTTGTTTATTTAAAATGTTTTGGCGCCTCTATAATATTAATTTCTTTGAATAGTATATTTTAAATAGGTACTATAAAAAATTTACAATTATCGAATAAATACAGACAAAGTTACGAGAAAATGCTTATAATATATATATTTTTGAAAGGTACAAGTAACGCCCTTTTGTATGATACTAAACACGGCATATTTCTCTCAAATTTATTTTTTGAAACAGTACTTTACGTCGGCTAGAGGGCGCCACAATATGTTAAATGACACGTCGTATAACCTATAACCAGCGGACAATCAAGACGCTTCTAACGATACCTCATTTGTCTTATTTTGACTAGTAGCTTAGAAAGGAGGGAACAAACGAGCATACCATAGAAATTCCACACTTATCGAATAAATACGGACAAAGTCAGTAGCAAATGCTAATAACATATATATTTTGAAATGTACAAGTAACGCCCTTTCCAATGATACCAAACACGATATATTTATCTAAAATTTATTTTTTAATGCAGTACTTTATGTTGGCTAGAGGGCGCCACATTAGATTTAGTGACATTTCATATAGCCTATAACCAGAAGACGATCATGACGCTTCTAACAACACCTCATTTGTTCAGTTCTAATGAGTAGTTAAGGAGCTATGAGGGAACAAATGAACATACATACATACATACATACATACATACATACATACATAGCCTGTCAAAATCATAACCCTCCTTTGGCTTTGCCGTAGTCGGGTAAAAAGTTAGCTTAAAATTTAAAATATTTGTCCACTTGCCCTAAATGGAAATATAATTTAAGTCAGGTGCATGTGGTTTGGAAAAAGGTTTTTCTCTCTTTTTGTATTTTTTTTTTATTTTTCTTAAATAAAAAGTAAACATATAAATGCACCAAAATATAGAAGAAGTAGAAGGATAGAAGAATAATCAATACTTAAAGTATAAATTCGAAAGTAGTAACATATATTTGTCTGTTTACGTAACGTGTACGTGTCGTGTAACGAAATTTGGCTCAGACATATCATGAAGAAGGACATCGGCTACTGTTTACAGCGATAATGACCGTCGATTATGTGGGTGAAGCCGCGGGCAAATGTTAGTCTTGGATAAGGGTAGGTAAATGTAGTTATGTACTTTGATGACTTGATGTCTGACAGAAGTGGTTTGAGTGGCAAAGGATATCTATACTAATATATAAAGCTGAAGAGTTTGTTTGTGTGTTTGTTTGTTTGAACACGCAAATCTCAGGAACTGCTGGTCCGATTTGAAAAATTCTTTCAGTGGTCGATAGCCCATTTATCGAGGAAGGCTATAGGGTATATATCATCACGCTACTACTAAAAGGAGCGGAGCAACAATGAATAATGTTTCAAAAACGGGGGAAATTTTCACGCTACAGGCAATATAAGGCGCTAACGAGGTTGCGTGGGTCAGCTAGTATATGTATAAAAAAAAAACAAAGTTACAAAATACGCATAATAAAAAAAACAAAGTTACAAAATACGCATAATAAAAAAAAAATATTCAACAGTTTAAATAATTATGTTTCAAACTGCGTATATTTACCGAGATTTTGTTATGAGAACTTCCCAAACAAAGATCTATTTATTTTACGAGTATTTTACAGTCTCATACGTTTTACTACAATGACAATTTTAAATAAAAGTATAAATCATAATAATTTTAAATTGAATAATATACGTCGTATTTAAGTAAGTATTAAATATTAGTGTTCTCCGAATTATTTTAAACTAGCTGTTGACTGCGGCACCGCCCGCTTGTTTGTCGTGTTTCGAATTTATACTAATACTAATATTATCTATACTATATAATATTTGTTAGAGTTTGTTTGTTTGTATGAACGCGCTAATCTCAGGAACCGCTGGTCCGATTTGTGAAATTACAGTGTTGGATAGTACATTTATCGAGGAAGGCTATAGGCTATATATCATCACGCTAAGACCAATAAGAGCACCAATGAATAATGTTACAAGAACGGCGGAATTTTTTTACTCTACGGCCAATAGGAGACTCAAACGAGGTTGCGTGGGTCAGCTAGCTAGGTCGTATTGATTCGTTAAATTTAAATGGAATCAAAAGGGAAGGTTCCTCTATTCCAAAGAAAAAAAAATTTTGAAATTGGAACACGAACTGCAATAAAGGATAGTAGTAAGTTTAAATAGTTACATTTTTTTTTATACTAACGTAAAAAGGATTTAAAACACTTTACTTAAAGTAAATTTATGTTTATATAAATGTATATGAATATAACAAAAGAAGATTTTAGTTGAAAGTTTAATCTAAAGGCGCGTACCCACCGAAATTGTTTTCAATTTCAGCGTTTCCAACTGTTTTCAGAAAATCGCCAACTTTTGTTTCCATTGTGTCAATCTGTCACCAAGTCGCCAACAATTAGAAAAACATTCGAACTAAGCGTCGCCACAGAGCCAATAAATATAATAATAAATAATAAATATTTCGGACATTTAAACACACAACGCCATCTAGTCCCAAGATAAGCAGAGCTTGTGTTATGGGGTACTAGACAACTGATACAAATACATATATACTTTTTTTTTTTGTAAATAGCTACATATTATAGATAGAACACACAACAATAGATATTATATCTGCAACAAGCGTATTCTTTTGATGTTTACCCCCAGAAATTGAAACACGGTTTCCAACATTTCTTGACAATTTTTGTTGCCAACACTAGGAAATTACAGAAACTTGTCACCAACACGTGTTGACAACACAAAAGTTGCCAACTTTTGTTCGGTGGAGACTCGAATTAAAACCTGTTTGACTAAACCTTCAGACGAAACATAAGTAATCTAATGCAACTGCATTAGACCAGAACATCAGTTTGTACTATACGATTGTCATTTATCTGTTATCTGGCAAAGGATTTTTTCTTTTACCACAGTGTTTTGACTTTTTAATGTAGTGTCATTCAGATGTAGTAAAGATTTACAACTGTATCCTGCTACACTTCACTGTTGGAAATTACAACAAATCTGACTCGAAAAATAGATAGAATCATCCTCGAAGCGGTATATTGCGTCCAATTTTGAACTCTATCGACTCATTTTTAAGTTTTGAATTATTTAAAAATCAACTCAATATTTTAATATGATGTTAAGTCTCCTGTGTTTGCTTCAGTCTCTTGCGTTACAATCGACCTCAGGGCACACTAGTTAGGAGGGACTTTCAACGCCGGTGTATTGAAAGTAACTGCTTTTCAGTTTTATATATAGAAAATCTACACTCTATAGAAATAAATAAAATTGCAGTGTCTGTTTGTAACATTAAAATAAATGCTTCTTACTAAATGCATATGTATGTAAACTGAATACACGGTATATTTACCAAAATAACGTTTTTTACAATTTTTGTCTGTCAGTCTGTCTTTTGTTCTGTCTGTCTGATTGTTCCGGCTAATCGGTGGAACGGCTGGACCAATTTTGACTGGACTTTCTAGGGATATAAGGAGTAACTTAGGATACTTTTTTTAGACTCGCTTCACCCTGCGGCGTTACGCGCGGTACGACAATGAACGCGGGTAACACCGCGGGACTCAGCTATTATTATCTAAGATTTGCAACAAGATCAACATTGAAAATGCAGACTTTAACTTAAGAATAAGTTATGTAAATAAAACTGTTATACTGTAATCTTGACTGTATGCCGATGGATTAAAAACTATTATCGTGAAACGTTATTTCCATTAGTTCTTGTCGCTATACTTAGATAAGGAAATATTGGCTCACTGCAGTTCATACAATTTGTTTATACTGTAAGCAACTGATTGTGGTCGGTGTAACTAACATCCGCGAACTTTTACAACATCGGCGATGATTTGAATAATATTTACATTATGTTAATAAAATATCGTTTATATTATATGGCAGGACTATACCCTAATACATAATAGCAGTTACTTGCTATTATGTTCTACAACGGAACTTATTTGGGATAGAACAGTTTAAAAAATGACGATACTTTATCTTTCCCGACGTTTCGCACCGGTTATGTTTCAACAAAAGGAAAACAAAGTATGAAGTACAAGTGTAGTGAGTAGGAGTGTCGACAGTACATACAATCAACGCCACCACACGTATCACGAAGGCGTCGCTAAGTTTACACCAGTCTCCCCGTAACCAAGAGCGGTATAACCCATTGAAACGTCGGGAAACAAAAAGTTTCGTAACCTTTCAACTAATTCATTGCAAATAAATCGCGCTATGCGATAAAAAGTATATGTAATGTGTAAAAGTCGCGAAAGTCTAGCATGGTTGAATTCCGTACAAATAATTCTGTGATGAGCACGGCAATTATTTCCATTTCTAGGTATAATTTAAGGGAGGCCTCCAAAAGCCGCTAATGCGTTCCTGGAGCTCCCGACGGCCGAGATAGGTCGCTGCAGGGTTTAGCAGATAGACCGGTCTTTCGGGTACCACACGCGCCCTTCGTCTCCCCACGGAGGGAATGGTGCTAAAAGCATTCCGCGAGTAAAAAAGGTGTAATGTATCTATAAAATGTAGGTGTATTTGGATTTTTAGATAATTTCCATTGCGATATTCTTACGAGGCAAAGTTTGATTGTATGTAGAGAATAATCTATGAAACTATTTCTAGAAATTTTTGCACAAGTCTGTAGCTGCATTATTCCTGACGAACTAATAAGCCGTAAACGACAGTTAGTACATTTAGGCATGTATATACAGTCAGGGTACGATAGCATAGACTATGCTCGAACAGTGTAGAGGATAAATCTATCATTTCGCCGTTTTCTACTGCGATAAGGGTAGTGGATTCAAATCCTACATGGGACAACACTTTATGTGATCCACACATTGTTTTTCTGAGTCTGAGGGTTCTTTGGTGTCCGTTTGACGTATGTTTGTAAAGTCCTCACGATATAAGAATATTTCGAGTGCTAGAGTTGCTTTTAAAAACAAACTGCAAAGTTCGGGATCAAACAGTGTAAGTGTAAATTTAATATTGCACAAAAATGCCGTACTTTCATGCAAGAATGTCGGTTTACTTCTGTTTATTCGCGTGATAAACTTACGCCTGCGTCAAGAATGTTAACAACTCAAACTGTTGTTATGAATAGCACTAAAACTGGCTGTCGAGATGCCTTTTACGTTTTTACATCGACTTATGCGACTTAAATCGCGTGATAGACTACTATTGCGTACATCTAAGCAGCTCTTTGACATTCGTGTTTGTAGTTAACAAAATTATTGTCAGTAATTAGCCACGTTTACTACTACCAGTAGTAATACTACTATTGCTATTAGTAATATGGATGTCACAACCCATATTCGTCTCATGGGTGTAGTAGGAGCGGAACTAATTTAGCAAATTATGTGTAATTCGTTGGTCTAGCGGTTAGCGTAAGCGACTGCTGATCAAGAGGTCTCGGGTTCGATTTCCAGGTCGGACTGCTGATAAGTTTTTTTAAAAGAAATTTTTAATAGTATGGAAGATGGCGGTGTTTCCCGCCCGTGCCTCAGAGAGCACGTTAAGCCGTCGGTCCCGGTTGTAATGAACATCTATGGCAATCGTTATTGGGAAGTCAGCGCCCTCAAATATACTGAGAACTTAATTCAATCTTCGAATTCAGTTCCCCCTAAGGGTTGCGGAGGTTCGATGCTAATCGATCCGTGTAAAAACTGATATTCAGGTAAAACTAGTAGCCGACCCCAAATCTTGGGAATAATAAAGGCTACGAAGATGATGATGTAGGAGAAAGTAGAGAGTAAAGAGAAGGAAAATTTGAAACAAACTCTATAGGGTTGTTGTTGGTATACCAACACGTCTAGCCAGGAGGGGCCGATGTCCAGCATTGGACTGTTAATGATTACTTGAACCAAAACATCGGCAAATAGAGTCAAACTTCAATTTATATTTAGTACAAATTATAATGTGCCTACATACTTTTTAAAGTGGTCATCTTTCTGCCTATTCCTGATGGTCTTAATTAAAGATTTTTAGCTGGTTCCTTTTATAGCCGTATATAGTTAAAGGCAGCTAGGAAATGGAGGTAGAAAAACCATACTTCAGCCAGGCTCCTCAACCGGAGTGGTACCATAGCCTGACAGGATCATTGAACTTATAATATTTCAACTCCTTTAGTTTCCTTCTGATTAATTTTCATAGCTCGGTTCCTTCGTGGATCACTGCTATTGATTGTGACGTGTAGGTGGGATTAATTCCTTAAAAAAATCTCACAGAAATCTGTTCAGGTATTCTTTTTACAGAGTAAGTGAATTTACCTAAACACATCTCTTTACCTGATTCTGGGAATTGGGTTCAAAGGACAACAGCATCCTTATACCTACCTACCTACCATATGAAATAATTCAGGAACTGGTAACAGGATGCAGGACTGAAAGTATAGTATAGCTTTTTTTTATGTTTGGCCTTGCCGAAATGACTCTACTCTGTCTGATGGCAAGCATAAGCAGAATCCAAGCTTAAACAAAAAGGTCACACGTACGCAAAGTTGAATGTAATATACCCAATTAAACAGTTGACAAAATGTCGATTTGATACACTTCTGAGAAACTTCGAAGAAACTTTAGGAATATGTGTAAAATGGGTAAGAGCTTATCCACATTATGTACTGTGTTTTATATTGTTACAAGGTCTAAATGCGCAAGAATAACCTTGAAATTTTAAGATTGTCAATGAATTTCTATGGTTACCACTCTCTCTTACACATTTATGCGTACTTTCCCTAGGCCTTTATAGAAGCATGGCAACAGTACAAAGTAGTAAGAACTTTAAACAGCAATTGGACCTACTTATGCAACAAGGAACCAATCAACACTTGCTAAAATCGTGATAATAATCTTTATATCCTTATAGATACGGTCCTTATTCGTTTTTGGCATATATGTTGATTGGTTCCCTGAGAAATAAGTAGGTCCAATTGTAACTTTTATAATGATTTCTTTAATACTAGAACTATCTTGACTGCTAAGGTAGACTTACTTCGTTTCAGCACTGGACAAATAAGATACATGTGTAATAATATACGTTCATGTAACATATTAAATGTTATGGTACATATTAAATAATTATATGTTTATAAGGTTTGTGGTTACCTTAGCATATATGCTATGTATACATACTTACTGGTTGGTTCTACCTAGTGTGGATTCAGACTGACACGTGTGCTGTGTGTGAGCACGTTTTATAAGAAATGCATCTATTATACGAACATATTAACGTGACACGTATGTCTATAAAAAGAAAAATGACGTCATCGTAACTTAAAATCGTATTTACGATTTTCCGAATTCCATACTTAATTAAAATATAGGAACATTTTTCCGAAATGCCGGAGTTAAAGAATTAATGAAATTCCATTCCACAATATGTAAACTTAAACGTTATACGGTATATCATTATTAATAAAACGTACTCCCTTTTATCAAAAACCTTCATGTAATCGAGTAGGCTACGCTCCGTGTTTATTTATTCAAAGGTCAGACAATGAGACACTGTTGTATCAACATTAATGTTAAGCTATAAAGTGTATTTTAAGAGTTTAATTCTTTCAACCACGAGTTTTGATGTTTAATATATGTTTCACACAATGCGTAGCCCATCGTAACTTGTTTTATATATGCGAATATGTAGTTGTTTGTTAAACTTCTACGTCACAAATGTTTAACCAACCGTATTGTCATTTTTGCATGTTTACATGTTGTCAAGGGTACCTAAATAGATATACACCAATTATTTAGAAGAAAGTACTGAACTATTCACCTTACAGACACTCACTAGCGGAACCCAGCAGTGTTACCCGTGTTTATTGTTGCACCGCGGGTAACGCCGCGGGGCAAAGCTAGTCTAAAAAAAGTAGCTTAAGTTACTCCCTAGACCACCGGCTACCTGCCAGTGAAAGTCCCGTCAAAATCGGTCCAGTGATTCCTAGTAGTAGTATACATAGATATGCATTTAGTAAAAAGCGGTTATTTTAATATTAGAAACAGACACTCCAATTTTATTTATTTGTATAGGTTACACACGGCAAACCAAATACTTGATGTTTCAGCAAGTATTTTATTAAATGAACATGTGTTAGTTATAAATTCGCCAATCATAATGTTTGCAAGGCATTAGCCTTATTATTGTTCTCCCCCGACGGCCGCAGAATCAAGGGGGAAGGGAATTACAACTTCAGTAATCTACTCATTCTGTCAAAAGCCACAAAAAAACTGCTTTAACGCTAATCTTCTGCACAGTATTTCGCTCCAGCCGAGTAGTCCCTGTACCTACATGACCGCTTCGTTTATTTCATTGTTTTAGTGTAGACTAGCTGAATCCCGCGTCGTTACCCGCGGTTATTGTTGTACAGCGAGTAACGCCGCGGGACAAAGTTAGTCTAAAAAAAGAAACCCAAGTTACTCCCTGGATCATCAGCTACCTGCCTGCCTGACACTCCAATTTATAGATATAGATTTTATAGATGTATACACTAGTTTTTAAATAGGGTTATACATTATAGATTATTTACTGTGTTGTAGAATCAACTTTAAGTGAGTACATCAGTCTCAGTAGGTACATGCATTTTATAAGGTGGATGTTTTTAATAAAAATAAACATTTTGATATGTACAAGTTGACATTGAAATATGTGTAATATAAATAAGAACTTACTTTAAACAAAGTTATTTATTTCTTCGGCCAATAGTAAGTCTGGCTACGGGCAGGTGCATGCAGTTTTATCACCAACCTACCAATATTGGTCTATCAAGAGGTTTATTTCGTTCTTTTTATTATATTTTGTGTAAAGTATAGAAATATATGTCTAGCGATTGACGCTTCTTACGAACGAAAAGTAAAAATAAATAAACCTCTGTTAGGAATCATACTTATTTCATACCTATGTTGTTCCAAAAATACAAGAATTTGGGACAATCGATTCTGTATGATAGAAATATAGCTACTTAATTGTAATTTTTTTACGTTATGCGAATGAGAACAAGTAAGAACGATCTTTAACGTCATGAAATAAGTTATATATAACACAAGTAAAATTTTAACAAAAATAAAACCGACTTCAAGGTTTGACTCGTTTTCTCTTGGATGCCATCATCAGATCGTCTCCTTATCATGGTACCACCGTTGGGATATCTCCTTTCCATTAAAAAAAGAATCAACAAAATCGGTTCATAAACGACGAAGTTATCCGCGAAAGCACATAAAAAAAAATATGCGATCGAATTGAGAAACCTCCTCCTTTTTTTGAAGTCGGTTAAAAAAATAAACCATTTATTTCCTATAAAACTTCGTTAAAACAAAGAACCATAACTGATTAAGGATGAGCGTTGTAAACACAAACCAGCCGGACTCACCCGGTCCCAACAACCTCAAATATGTATGAGTATTATTACAAGTAGGTACATTATACTATATTGTATAACACATAATATGAACGGAGGTCAAGCTAAAATGTAAACAAGACGAATAAAACTTCAGCAGCGAGCGTTGCAAAATTATATAACTCTTACCTGGAAAAACAGATTACATTTATATATGTAATCTGTTTTTCTGTTTTTTTTCGGTTTTAAAGATATATTAACAATTATTTTTACGGGAATTAACGCGATCACTTATTAAAAGGTATTACATACCAATGATTTGCCTGACGTTTCGCCCAAAGTCAGCCTGTGACCACGACCAGTGCAACCTGGTCGATACGTCAGGCAAATCAGAGGTATGTAATACCTTTTAATAAGTGATCGCGTTAATTCCCGTAAAAATAATTGTTAATTTCCAGATATACATACTTTAGAATAATCTATACATCTATACATACATACAAATAAATAAAATTGGAGTGTCTGTTTGTAATATTAAAATAACCGCTTTTTACTAATTGCATATGTATGTATACACGGAACATATACCAAAAATGTGGTTAAAAAAATTTTTGTCTGTCTGTCTGTCTGTTTGTTCCGGGTAATCTCTGGAACGGCTGGACGGATTTTGACGGGACTTTCACTGACAGGTAGCTGATGATCCAGGGAGTAACTTAGGCTACTTTTTCTAGACTAACTTTGTCCCGCGGCGTTACTCGCGGTACGACGATAACCGTAGGTAACACCGCGGGGTTCAGCTAGTTTGAGATAAAGTTGATTAAAAAGATTCAATCTTACAAAGTAATTTAATAATCTTATAAACGATGATGATAAATGGATAGGCGATTCAACGAAAACCACAAAAGGGGTTACGTTAGTCTGTGATTGTCATTCTCATAAGTTTATTCTACTAGACGTATGCAATAGTAAAAGAAATGATTATTCTTGTGATTGCTCTGTCAAAAGTACAAAATTTCGACATATTTTGTAAAAACATTATGCCCCGAAACACAATCAGTTAAAAATCTACGGCCTGTAGTTCTACGATGATGTAATACAATAAACGTTAAAGAAATATTGGAACGAAGTTCCTTATGGGTTAACGAAAAATTTTGCATATCGCCATCTGTAACTTATACGTATTATTATATTTTACTAGCTGACCCACGCAACGTCGTTTGCGCCTTATATTGCCCGTAGAGTGAAAATTTCCCACGTTTTTGAAACATTCTTCATTGTTGCTCCGCTCCTATTAGTAGTGGCGTGATGATATATACCCTATAGCCTTCCTCGATAAATGGACTATCCAACACCGAAAGAATTTTTCAAATTGGACCAGCGGTTCCTGAGATTAGCGTGTTCAAACAAACAAACAAACAAACAAACTATTCAGCTTTATATATTAGTACTAGCTGACCCACGCAACCTCGTTTGCGCCTTGTATTGCCCGTAGCGTGAAAATTTCCCACGTTTTTGAAACATTCTTCATTGTTGCTCCGCTCCTATTAGTAGTAGCGTGATGATATATACCCTATAGCCTTCCTCGATAAATGGACTATCCAACACCGAAAGAATTTTTCAAATCAGACCAGTGGTTCCTGAGATTAGCGTGTTCAAACAAACAAACTCTTCAGCTTTATATATTAGTACTTTTTTTTTTTTTTTTTTTAACGTGTGGAAACCCCCTCGGGCCGTCACCCCGCCGGGGTTTGCGGCGGGGCGGTGTGTCGGAATCGAACCGACTAAAACCACACGGTGTGCCACTCTGCGCCTGAGACGGGAGGGATCCGGGAACTGCTGTTATTAACACATCCGGACCCCTCCCAGTTTATATATTAGTACTAGCTGAACCCCGCGGTGTTACCCGCGGTTATTGTTGTACCGCGAGTAACGCCGCGGGACAAAGTTAGTCTAAAAAAAGTAGCCTAAGTTACTCCCCGGATCATCAGCTACCTACCAGTGAAAGTCCCGTCAAAATCCGTCCAGCCGTTCCTGAGATTACCCGGAACAAACAGACAGACAGACAGACAGACAGACCGACAGACAGACAGACAGACAGACCGACAGACAGACAGACAGACAGACAGACCGACAGACAGACAGACAGACAAAAAATTTTTTAACTACATTTTTGGTATATGTATCGTGTATACATACATATGCATTAAGTAAAAAGCGGGTATTTTAATATTACAAACAGACACTCCAATTTTATTTATTTGTATAGATAGATAGATGATAAGTAACTTAGTTCCTATCTGGTGTCTCATGACACCACGCGACTTTTTTCTTTTTTTTAATTGTTAAATTATATTTATACTGTTTTTGAATACTTAAATATACATAGAACAATCTAAACTAAAAACTGAACCGCATTTTGTTTTATTTTATATTTTGATCTGTTTTAAAAAGTGTTTATTTGTTTAAAACAAAGCGAACCATAGATTGAACGCCATTTAGATACTCATGAATAATTTGATGGTTTTGTTATGTTTACACGTCACACTACTTTTGCGTGTTGTTTATGACCTCAATTGTTTTTTAAAGGTGTGGTTCTGAATGACGTTGATATTTTGCGATAGAACCTTGAAAACGTTAAGTACTTACTCTTTGTAGAACATCAGTATCTTTTTTAAAACGATAAAAAATAAAGGAGGATTTTGAGTACATTTTGTTTATTTATTTTATAGCCTTTTTATTTAAATTTCATTGGAGCACCTATCGTCACAATTGTAAATAAACTTGCTTCTTTACTAATCATAGTTAGTCCTTCTGGTTTTAATTACGAAATGATTACAAAGTTATGTCGAAAGTGGGCATTGTTTAATTGTTCTTTTTTGTAGTTTAAGTTGTACTCTTATTAACTCCTTCGGTTCTGCGGTACTAGGTTGTTGTTTATTATATAGGTACTATACCACCCTGACATAGTTAGTTTCAAGTGTTTTCTACATTTTTTTTGAATAATCAAGGTAGTAGAGCCACGCTGATGCACCAACGGGCCGGCTAGACTACCCTAGACTACCACTAGGGCGGTACTACCCTCGCACAGAAAATCAACGTAAAATGACAGCGATCACGCTGTCGTGTTTCGTTGGTGAGTGCGAGACCGGAAGCCCAATGATGCAGAAGCATCACTAGCCTGCCATGGTGTAAGTCACCATACTGCACTGTTGCATTGTATGCATTCGTATGGTGACCACCACTCTTGGATTCTGCTTATGCTTACCATCAGGCAGAGTAGAGTCATTTTAACAGGGCCAAACATAAAATAATAATAATATGCATTGCCGTATTTTGATATCGATTTCAATTAAAGTCACAGTTGTCATCTCTGTAGATCGGATTAATCTAGTTAAGTCGTTGTATTCTTGCTATACAATAATAGGTAAGAAATCTAATTCGGAGAAGTAACTATTCAAGAGTACTTTTAAATTTCTTTTCTTACTTCAAATGTCATTAAATTAACTGGTTTAACAGAGAAAGTATAATAGGAATCTCAGGTCTTAAAAATTCATTACATTTTTAGATTACATTACAATTACTGTTATTCATGGTAATCTATCATACTTTTACAGTTATTTCTCATTTTCTTCCTGTTTAAACTTTAAATGTAGTTGCTAAAACTTATTAAATAGGTAGGTACTTTACTATGTCATTTCAATTAATTTATTAACAATTTTTTACTTCTTTGGTTCCAATATTGTCTGTACAACTATTACTGTTTAAAAGTAGGTGCATACTCGTATATTGTTAATTTCTCTTCAACTCGATCGCATACCAATTCGTTACGTCATGGGCGTCTTTAGTCCCCTCCCCCCTCCTTCCTTTGTCGTAGTCCCCCGCCCCTCTCTCTCCGCCCGTTTCTAAGTACTTTATCAATAACTTGCGAGATTACGAAAAAGTATTTATGTGCAATTTGGTGTTGCGTTGATTGAGATTTGGTGAAGGCAGCTGAATGTGTCATCGTCGAATGAGGTCGAATTTGTTTTGAGTATGAACGTCCTCGCCTACTGCTAACAAGGTCATAGCTAGAAAGAATTTCAGTTTGTTATACTTTTTACAATGGGAATGTAGTGTTATGGTAATATAGTATTGACTTTTCTGTGTAATTACTTTGTCGTCATAATCACATTGTTTCACAAACGCTCTTTGAAATAATTTCTGAATTACAAATGTTCGTCGCTACGGTTTGGATTGGAACTCCTAATTAAGAACGTCAGGATGATGCTATATCAATTAGTGCGTGCCAGATGCCAGCTCCACGGAAAACCAGTTTCGGCCCTTTTATCGCCGCGCTCGGGCTACCTTTGTGTCTAAACAGCATATATATTAGCTTCACTCTATTTATACCTACCTACTTACAGATAATTAATATCGACTCTCCGATAATAGACATTAATAAACAATAAAAGGTGAGAACAATGAGTTACATAAAATTCTATTACGGTAGAACATAAACCGGCATTAAGTCGATTGTGTCCGGGCGCAGGTAAAAAGTGAGTTCAGTGAAGCGTTTTGCCTACCTGCTAATTAGACAAAGAGCTCGCGATCGACGCGTCAGTGACAACGCGATACACAAACATGCACACACCGACACATTCGAGATAGAATGCGGGAAGCGAGCGAGTATCGTCTGGCAAACAGGCGGGGTCGAGCGTCTGTCCGCGGGCAGCTATCGACAAACACTGCCACATTGGGGTTCAGTGGCTGCCCGCAATGCACGCATTCATTCGAGCAACGGCAGAACGGGCACGAGCGAGCGCGTCGAACAGCTGATGGGCCGGCTGCCTGAGCGCACACCTGTGAGGCGCACTCTCTCTTTCCCGCACGCCACCGGCCGCCGCCGGCGCAGCGTCTTGCTCCGATATCGGAGTGACGTTACCGAGGTGCACTTACCGCGCCGCATGCGACACAACCCGTGTGAACGACCACCGTACCCACCTCGTGACGTTTTTTTCAATTGATTCACGCTATTTTGCTTTGTTTCGTATGTTGTTTTTCTGCAGGTGAAATTCTGTATGTTTTAAATCTAAAATAAATTTAAATCGTCAATACCAGACGCACTGTTTGATTTTAAGGAGTTTATACATAATTACAGTCTATTTCTACATATTTCTAGGAATTAAGAAAACTTTTTTTGTTTCTTAATTGCTGTGTAATAAAGAGGTGATACTGAATTATTTAATAAATATTAAAACGTATGTGAGAAGAATCAAAAGACTTGATTTGAATTAATGAATTATGAAGTGAACTCGCTTCAAAATAGATTTGTAAATTGACTGGGTTGTTAGTATGGTAGGTAGCTACTACTAACTATTACCTATTATAATGAAAGTCCAACTGTTACTTGATAGTGATCCTTGTGGTTTAAAATAAAGACCCTTAGTTGACAATTGACAATAAAACCGTTTACCGGTTTAGAGTCAGGTAGAGCAGCCGACCATATTTACAATCAATCAATTCTAATAATAGAGCTGTTATAATTATTTGATAGTTAGCTTTAATGTAATAGCTGGATCACAGAAAATTACCCGGTTAAAGAATAAATTCTGCATATTTCTGCATTTTCTATGTTGTTTTAATCTTTACTATTCCTTCGTATAAACATGTAGTCAACATAATATTATGAACATTCTGGTGTACCACGGGAAAAAAAATATTGCCTGTAGTCCAGGTGCACCACACGGGTGGACCACGAGTAATTAACGATAAAAACTGTTTCACATGTTCTTTCTTCATTATAAAATTTCATTAAAAAAACTGTCATTCAATCCCAGAAAATCCCAAAAAAACGATAATTTGTGGTATGGCGACACTACACGTAGTGATGTGCCACTTTACTTGCTTGACCGAATGTCGCTCACTACTGAACACACGGTTCACTCGCGCGTATTGTTGCTAGGTCAATGTAACTGTGCCAACAAAACGACGACGCATAATCTAAACTATGTAGGTATTTATGTATGTTTAAACAAAGGTAAACTGTCGTAACTGTATAAACACTATAGGTACATATAATTTACTATTGTAAGTTAATAATTGTAGTAATGTGTTTTATGTTCATAACGCATCAGTATGTTTTAGTATTATTTGTACTTATGTATTCAGGTAAAACTCTTTAGTCGATTTATTAACTAAAATTTTAGCAAAAATAAAACCGACTTCAAGGTTCGAGTCGATTTCTCTTGGATGCCATCATCAGATCTTAGTGTCCTTATCATGGTACCACCGTTGGGATATCTCCTTTCCATTAAAAAAACATTGAAATCAGTTCATTAACGACAAAGTTATCTCGCTGATAACTTCGTCGTTCACACACATTATATATATTCGAAAGTAGAATTGAGAACCTCCTCCTTTTTTTTTAAGTCGGTTAAAAAAGGGTTTTAAACCAATTTTATCAATAGACAATGATTGGATAGATTTGGAATTGAAGAATAAGCCTATAAGGCCTACTATACCATATGTATGTATGTATACTACGCTTTCCAGACGTGTACCTTTAGTGTTTGTTTAGTTTTCCTTTTCTCTTTTTACAATTGATAAAATTAGGCCCGTCAAGTGGAAATATGCATCATCATCATCATCAACAAGTTCAACAACCCATAACGTCCCACAGCTGGGATCGGGTCTCCTCTTAAAAGACTGAAATATGCAAGTCCTAATATTATTTTGTACTAGCTGAACCCTGCGGTGTTACCCGCGATTTCATCAATAAAGAATGTTTCAAAAACGAGGGAAAATTATCATGCTACGGGCAGTAGGAGACGCAAACGACATTGCGTGGGTCGGCTAGTGTATTATAACAATGATGAAATACTTTAAAGTGTGAGTGCAATAGTACTCAAACTACACAAGAGACCGTCTGCGGACGGTAAAAGTAGTTTTTTAGAACAATTATCTTGACTCAGTATTACAGCTGTGAAAAGCAAACTTGTAAAGAATGTTGCTTGTTGTTGAATGTTGTTTTAATAAAAAATTAAACAAAACATTTGACAATATTTTCGTTAAATACCACTATAAACTATTACGTCACGTTAATATTAACTCTATAATTAATTAAGTAAAAACTTTTTTCTGGCTAGACTTGGAGTAACTCGGATAATTTTCGAATAGAAGTAGCATTTAGTAAATGGTCGTTTAGGTATTATGTAAGCAAGTTTAGGACGGAGCTCACTATTTCCTTATATTTTCATACTTTGAGTGGAGGTATAATATAAATGTTACGTGAGAGAAAAAGGCAAGCAGTTATGAAAATGTTTACGAATAATAAATTGTTAACTAAAAACACTACGTACCGTACCGTACCTGCTTGAAATTAAACTTGTCAAGTTACAGACTAAATAGTTTAATAAATGTATGTATAATAAATTTGTATAAAGTTCGTAGCAATAAAGCAAAAAAAAAATATATATATTTCGAACATCTAACACACAACGCCATCTAGTTTCTACTTGTGAACAATTTACTTACTCTTTAAAATTAACATAATATTCAATATCAGCGCTTGAGTCTCAATGTATATAGATTTAACAAGTACAAAGTTTGCACATCTTATCTCTAAGACTTTTTAGACTGCTAACTTTAACTTCTAGAACTTTAGATACACATATTAATTTAGTAGCTGACCCACGCAACCTCGTCTGCGTCTCCTATTACCCGTAGCGCGATAAATCTGTCCCGTTTTTGTAACATTTTTGACTGCCTCGTTGGTCTGGTGGTTCGCGTATGCGACTGCTAATCAAGAGGTCTTGGGTTCATGGAAGTTATGGAAGTTTGGCGGTGAAATCACACACGCCCGTGCCTCGGAGAGCACTTTAAGCCGTCGGTCCCGCTTGTCATGAACATCTATGGTAATCGTTATTGAAAAGTCAGTGCCCTCAAATATACTGACACTAGTATCAACCTACGGATTCAGTTTCTACCCTAAGAGTTGCGGAGGTTCGATGCCAGTCGCTCCGTGTAAAAACTGTTCTTCAAGTAAAACGGGTAGGAACTAGTAGACTACCCCAAATAATCTTGGGATAAGGCTAGGCAGAAAAAAAAGGTGTATTCTGAATAAAGATTTGATGACTTGACTCAAAAGAATACTAAATTGTCTTGGATACAATTTCTATAATTATAGAATTAATTCAAAGCTAGAGAGTTGTATTTATTTGTCCAAATTCTGTGACATAAATGTAATATTGGTATCAAAGTTAGATGTGTTCTTGGTGTTATGAAATACGAGCGGTACGGTGAGCGAATGAGTTGGTCGGCCCCGCGCGGTTCTATACCTACTTATATATCCAATTCTACGTGATCACGGGCATGAAGCTGTCTATTTTACAAGAATTTACAACAGACTATGCACCGCCATTTTGAATCATTATAAAGTGTACAATAACCACGGGTAACACCGCGGGATTCAGCTAGTTTATAATACTCGTACAAAATTCTTCCGCGACTTCAATTATCGCAAATTCCTGGGAAACCATTAATTGATAAATAGACAAACTTATTTAAAAAAATTGTAACATGCACCGTCTACACAAATAAACAAAAGAAGTGAACAGTAAAACCACTTTACTAAAACCTGGTCGAAGCGTATTGTAACCTACATGATAAACACATAAATAATTTGATTAAAAGTGCCCTTATCATTCATTAGAATTATTAAATTACATATAAATCATTGCACTAAAACCATAAACAAGTAAATTAGTGATGTGCACTTGACCAGACTCGCTTTCCGGTAACACTCGATGAGCGTGCCGAGTGTCGTTCGAAATTTAAAATTTCGACCGCGACCGCCCGCGCGCCCGCCATGACGACGACAAGGTTGGCGCGAACTCACCCGTCGAGGTCATTGTACACGTACACAGAGATTTGATGTCCCAAATACCTAATACAGACAGTTAATACGTAATAAAGTAATTTTGTATTGTGCATTTTTATTTGATATTCCCTATTTTGTGATTTATATAATTGGTATAGTTCTAGGTACTCGTTGATCTCGGATTTGTGGGAATTGCTCAAGTGAAAAAGTGTTATCAATTGAAAATCTTTATATTAATAAGTTTATTGCAATGCTTCTGTTTTTATCAATCTGGGTTATCTTATTGGAGTTTTATGAGATGCTAAATGCTTTCGTGTGCATATGTATTTACTAAATAAATGGTATCCTACAATGTGAGAGTTGCATTTTACAAGGCAATTTCTAAAAAGATAATGTCAGTCAGATTCCTTATAAGTAGTTATAAGTAGGCAGGTACTGTTTCCGTAGAAAAGGGCAACAAAGTTTGAAAGACACAAACGCAAACTTGATTCAAACAACACGAGATCAAGAAAAAACACACAAAGCAGTCATGAGGACTGCCGACAGAGGTGAAAACTCAAAACTATAAACAGACAGTTGTTTAGGCTCACCTGAAATGAACCTTGTTGCTCTTTGAATAAAATGCGCGATGAAAAGAAGTAAAATATACCTTGAGACCCGATAACTACCGAAATACTTATTGTGATGTTGTAAAAATATAGGTTAATGCTACACAGTATAAACATATTACCCGTGCGAAGCCGGGTTTTCATCTAGTATTTATATAAAGTACTCACTCTTTTCCTTTCATTATTTCTTTATCACTTTTTTCATTAATAGACGCACTTTGTTCAGTTTCCATGTTTTAAACGCTTAGTTATTTTATTGTTAATTTATTGAACATTTGTAATTATTAAGTCTGCGCCAAGAAGCAATAATGTTTTACTGAAAGTGACGACATTGTTGACTCTTCGTCAAGGGGCCCTGCACCGCTGTCCTAGGTCTGGTCACGTGCTCTGACCCGTCACGGGTGTTGACGCCTGACACGTCAGATTGGTGACGAGAGTTTAACACTTTTTACTCATCCATTACATTTTTTAAAAGTACACAACGCCGCTAAAGAACTGCAAAAAGAATAAATTATTGCCATTTAAAATAAATCTAGACTGGATGTGTGTGACCTTGGATACAACATGTATGAAACCAAAAATCTTTGCTTTGTTTATTTAAATTTAAAATAACATTTGTTGGCATCTGTTGTCGATGTCAAAGTATGTGTCATAGCCAAATCATGAAATTGATAGATTCGACTCAACCCATAGACTAGTTCCAGAGATTACCCGAACAAACAGACAGACAGACAAAAAAAATTAACTATATTTTTGGTATACATACATACGCATTGATTAAAAAGCTGTGATTTTAATATTACAAACAGACACTCCAATTTTATTTATTTGTATAGATGTACTTACCAATATTAAGTATAAATTGCCTGAACTTTAGAAGATTAACTTATAGTCTCTTGTCGGTTCTTCTTCATCCATAGGTATAACATTTTCACCGCGCAACTAAAGTCAATAATGTAACGCTTCGAAAGTACTTATAAAGGCCTACTTGAAATAAAAATTATCTGGAATCTGGAACATTTAAAAAATCAAAGAAGATGAACTAATGTTGATGTAATTAAATAATAATAGCGTGCCTCTCACAAACTTACTAGTGTGACCTGTATTTAAATGATGCTGTTCAATAATCTTTCCTGTTCCGCGTGTTTGTCATCTTGAGTAGGCGCCTGCCTTATTATGGTATTTACCAACAACAGGTATAAAACAACTGATAAATTTTGACTACTATAAAAATACCTAATATTTTTTTTATTAATTGAGTCGTTCATCATTGCATAATTTTGTCATTTTAGTTTGTGGTAACATTATAATGAGAGTTTAAAACTCGGCGAACTCCTCTGTGAGACAAATCAGACTGCCAGCGTTGGAGGTCTTCTTCATGAGTTCTGCTTTCGCCATCCTTTTCTCAAAGCAGTCTTGTTGCTCTTGTATGCTTTTCATGGTCACGTTTTAAATATACTAGTAGTCCGTTCAGAGTACATTTCTTTAAACATTAATAATTACATAATTACATAATATTACTTAGAGCTTGAATAAAACTTAGAAACTAACGGATTACTTTAATAAATAATAAACAAGAAAAAGTTCAAAAAGCTAAAACCAGACTACGTGAAGTCGTTTGATGAAATTATATTGCATACGTCACTCGGACTCTAAAGTGTCCAACGCCATCTCACGGCCGCGGTGACACTGGCAATTGCGCTGCGCGACATTTCAGCTGATCAGCTGTTAATACGAATCTATTGTCATTCACTAAAAAAGGGTTCAGTAGTAGCTACGGTGGAACAGACATTTAGTCAAGAACAGTATTCATTACAGTGGATACATACATGGACTGCTAAACATATTACCTTTCCTTTTGGCTTCGCCGTAATCGGATAAAAATATACTGGCTGTAACGACTTTGTTTGAATTTCTTAATATATCTATAATTACTGGATTAAACTAATGCCTGTTATAATAAGTTACTTTTCGACAGTTTTCACCAAGTCAGTGAACCTCCGGACCCTAACATTATCGGAAATGTAAATGAACTATCCCTAACCAAATTTTCTTCAAATATAATATTAGAAATTCAGATATAATTAAGAAATAATCATTTAATACAATTGTTATTCGTGTCTAATTGTAGTTTAAGAGTGATAAATCGTTTTAGGTTTCAAGTGATTTATAAGACGGATGTGTTAATTAATTGCAGGTTTGATAGCTTACCAAGAGAACAGTTTGGTGTTTGTCATACCTCTACTCTTTGTCTTGACGATTTATTTCTAATACTTCTCTATCAAGCCACAACTTATTGGCCTTTCTGATTTTTATTTCGTCTCACTCTTACGCTCAAGGAGAAGGTGTTTCATATCATCATCATGATCACCATCTTATCTGGAAGTTGCCAGAAGGTCATGTTGGCCAGAGGAGTTCGTATAAGGTTGCGTATTTCAAGTTCTCCTTTTGCATATTTAAATCGCTGTTGTTCTGCATTTGTTCGCTTAGTAGCTAAGAGACGTCTTACGACACCCACAGAAAGAACAGGCGACACTCTGATTCTTAATCAATCACCAAACAATTTACAAAACAAACACAATTCAGCAAAAAAATATCAAATCAAAATCACTTCACTGTTCCAGTTGTAAGCGATAAGTTTAACAGCCTTCTTAATCTCACCGGATAACCTGAAACCTTTTATTTTAGACTTTCGACACTACGATTAAGGTCTAAATTAAGTAACCAACCAATAAGTTGGAACCTTTTCTTACAACACTGCTGTTTTTTCCCTCGCACTACAAAAGAATAACGTAGACAAGCATTTCTGTTTAACCTGTCAGTTTCATTCGCCCTATTAACAGACTGTAATGGTGTTTATTATAGAATTTTTGTACATTGATAAAGATACTGCCTGTATCTTATAACTATTTTATCTGTGAACATTTCAAGAAATTTTTACTGTAGTTTATGGTCGTTGCTATGCTTGTAAGGGTCATGATACCATGGCCATGATTTACGGCATATATTAATCTTCAATAAATACACTTAAGATGACTACGGTGAGAGGATTCAGACTTTCAGGCAATAGCCAATTTATGTTATAAGAATAAAACATTACCGAGCTCCAGGTAAATGTTTCCATTCCATATAATCTTTTGATTAAGGGATATTTTCCTTTCATTTCCTATCACCATTCTCCCCTCTTGACTTGCATTCTTTTCATTATATGTACTCGAATTTTTCCCGTCTAATCACTGTTGATGGTAAATGGCATTAAGGTTTAGTACTCGTTCCATAAAAGTTATTAAATACTAGCTGAACCCCGCGGTGTTACCCGCGGCTATTGTTGCACCGCGAGTAACGCTGCGGGACAAAGTTAGTCTAAAAAAAGTAGCCTAAGTTACTCCCCAGATCATCAGCTACCTGCCAGTGAAAGTCCCGCCAAAATCGGTCCAGCCGTTCCAGAGATTACCTGGAACAAACAGACAGACAGACAGACAGACAGACAGACAGACAGACGGACAGACAGACAGACAAAAATTTTTTTAACTACATTTTTGGTATATGTGTCGTGTATACATTCACACGCATTTAGTAAAAAGCGGTTATTTTAATATTACAAACAGACACTCCAATTTTATTTATTTGTATATATTTTATTTATTTGTATATATTAACCAAATAACATATCAAAAAAAAAAATGTTAACAGTCGTAGGCTTTTATTACGTATCTGCCTATCCATTTATATGAGTATATAACAACAAGTTGAAATATTCATTTAAATGTGATCCAGAGATTAGTGCATTTAAATGTTTAAATCAACGGACATAAACAGACAAAACGTCCGCCAAATACGACATTGCTTCAACATTGTTTACAAAATAAAGTAAAGGTAAACGTATTAAAAATAAATAGTCAATTTCTTCTTCAATATCCTTGACACCTTTGAATTTAATTCAAAAAGCTTTTGTTTTCCTTTTTCACATAGCATGCATTTGAAGTATTTATTAAAACATATTCAAGAAATTATAATAGTCCAAGAAAAGTATCAGATGAATAGAAAATGGGTGCGCAGGTGCGATTACGTTGGACCTTGACATATAAAATCAGTACATTCAAGAATGTCTAAGCCTGAATCCTTCCTCGTCATAATCATTACGATACGATCTTGCAAATATTACGCTAGTTTATTGATGTAGGTACTCCTAGCCGATTACAGTCACGGCGGCCAGTCTCAAAGGAGACCAGCAAACTACGCACAGGAGATATTATTGTGCACAAGTGTGTGCAAACATGTGCTCACTCTATTCCCTCACTCTTATGAACTGATGACGGAAGTCCGGCAGTTCCAGAGCCCGGAGGACGGCACGACCGGGAAGAGATGAGGCGTACGTTTTAAAACACCAATTTCCAAACTTGACTAGACTTGCGACATCGTGGGTAACCGCTGTTGATCCTGGTGTACAGGAGTTACAGTGGTGGGCGCGTGGGCGGGATTAGTCCCAATAGACTTGCGACAAGATCTCAAGTTGAAGAATATACTTTTGGATAAGTACCGGCAGACGGTAGTCCAGTTCGCAGTAGAGTTGTTTCCTTTAATTTTCACTTGTTGTTGCCGCGGCTCCGCCTGCGTCTATGTCGGTTATCGCGGCTAATAATGGCCTATGTTATTCTGATGTTTAAGCTATATTACTGTAAAGTTTTATCCAAATCCGCCTAGTAGTTATTGCGTGAAGAAGTAACAATTCGCCTTTATATATGTTAGTGTGATGTGATGTGATAAGCTTATTTTGCGGAAGTAAGATGGTGCTATTTATAAATGTTATCAGATAAATTTCATGTCAGGGCTTACATTGCAAAGTATTCAAAGATCCATTCATATACTTGTACTTTAAAAGCAAGATTTTCGGTGACAATACCTACCTGACAATAAAATAGAACAAAACTAAATTCATTCATTTTTTTCTAATTAACGATCTAATTTTAAAAAAATGGGGACGACCTGGTCACCTGATAAAATGTGATTCTCATTACGCATTAACATTTATAACTCATGGAAGGCATTGGGGCCCAAGTTACCCCAAAGGTAGGAAGGAATACGCGCTTTTTTGAAAGTTTGAAATTCGTATCGGTTCGAATACAGAACGAATCTGAAAATATTATAAACATAATATTTGATAAAGTCATTACAAACTGCACTTCGGGGAGTTATAAGGTTTGTTTAAAATCGGTGCTGCAGTATCTGTTCCTTATTTCTCAGAGGGGCAATTAATTATTCTACCTGTTCGGACGGCGAGGTAGCCGCCTGCCATTGTGCCAGCTCGTACCCTTCTCGTCACTGTCTATTGTCTTTTTCTCTAACAGCATATTCACGCCTCAGATAAATCAACGTTTGCTACGCGTTTTATGTCCTTTTCCTACCTGGCTCTGTTTATAGATATTAAATAATTAAGCTAAAAGTGTTTAACTACTTTCACATTAATATAAGTAAATAAAATTGAAATGTCTGTTTGTAATTTCAAATTAACGGCTTTTCACTAAACACTTACAGAAGTGTATGGTACAAAGTCAAAATCGTTTTAAAAAGGTTTTGTCTATTTGATGTTCCGGTTTCATATTCGATTAAAAAGCAACAAAAATATTCATATATATATTTATAAATATATTATATAAATACATATATGCCATAGGGCACAGATAGTTAACATATAACTGATATAACAGTTAAAGAAAAACACCCATCAGAATTAAGTCACGACAAAAAGTTTATTATATATATTCAAAACAATTTTACAAGGAATAATGATGCATATTATTGTCACAGACCTTAAATAATACTGTCACACTCACAAAGGCGAAAGTTTGTGAGTGTGTATGTTTCTTACTTCTTCACGCAAAAACTACTGGACGGATTTGAATGAATCTTTACAGTAATATAGCTATACATCAAAATAACTCATAGGCTTCTTTTTTCCGCGATAATCGACAAACACGCGGGCGGAGCCGCGGGCAAAAGCTAGTTAGTTTATAAATTGAATAACACTCAGATCTCAAATTAAACGGTTGACGAACTGCGTAGGAATTTGAAATGAAGGGCTTTCTAGGATTTTCTGGTCAAATATTATCAAACTTATCACACCAATATATAGTACTAGCCGACCCACGCAACCTCGTTTGCGTCTCCTATTGCCCGTCGCGTGAAAATTTCCCCCGTTTTTGAAACATTCTTCATTGTTGCTCCGCTCCTATTAGTAGTAGCGTGATGATATATACCCTATAGCCTTCCTCGATAAATGGACTATCCAACACAGAAAGAATTTTTGAAATCCGACCAGCGGTTCCTGAGATTAGCGTGTTCAAACAAACAAACAAACAAACAAACTCTTCAGCTTTATATATTACTAGCCGACCCACGCAACGTCGTTTGCGCCTTATATTGCCCGTAGCGTGAAAATTTCCCCCGTTTTTGAAACATTTTTCATTGTTGCTCCGCTCCTATAAGTAGTAGCGTGATGATATATACCCTATAGCCTTCCTCGATAAATGGACTATCCAACACCACCAAGAATTTTTCAAATCGGACCAGCGGTTCCTGAGATTAGCGTGTTCAAACAAACAAACAAACAAACAAACAAACAAACAAACTCTTCAGCTTTATATATTAGTATAGATATATATTTATCATCACACCTTACACTTATTATTATTTTAATATATAAAGGCGAAAGTTTGTGTTTTTGTTTGACTGCCTCAGTGGCGCAGTGGCAGCGTACGCGACTGCTGTTCTTGAGGTCCCGGGTTCGATTATAATAAAATAATAAAAATCTTTATTTGGAAACAGATAACAAAATTACAATCATAAATGTGTTTGATAATGACTGCATTAGTGAAACACTGTAGCGCAGTCACTAACGCCCACCTTTGGATGTGGAGCATACGTTCCATCTCTTCTGTACCAAAATAAAACTACAATTAAATTAAATGTAAATTTAAGACTTTTACGAACTCTAAATAAAAATATGCTAGTGTTAGAGGATTTTAAGGTGCGGGTGTATATTTCTGAGTGTGTGTGTTTGTGAAAGTGTGTAGTAGTGCGTGTGTTTGTGTGAGTGCATGTGTGTGTGTTTGAGAGTACTTGTGTGTGTGAAAGCGTGTGTAGCATTATATAATAGATGCAATTAAGTCTTCAGTGTTTTCGTAGGTTAAACCAAGGAGCCAAGCAATAACTCGTGATTTACACTGCAGTATAGTGGCGGGATAGATGTTTAAAATTTTATTTATTTTATTATACAACGAAGGGGCAAAAAAGTGAAAATGTCGTTTGGCTAGTTGTGTCTTACAAAATTCTATTTTGCAAACTATATCCACTCTGCGCTTCTTTGGATTTGGAATAAAAGGGAGATTTGCGTGTTGCCGAATTATGACTGTTAAGAGGAACAGTTTTCTAACTGTTAAAATTTGTAGTTCGTGGTATAGCTGAGACGTAGCGAACCTTATAGGTTTAAATGACATAATTTTTAACACCCCCCTGTGTGCTCTTTCGAGACTAAGGAGTTTGACCTTACCTGCACAGCCCCAGGCCGAAACACAGTATCCCGCCACCGACTGTACTAACGCTAAAAATATATTTTTTAGTGTAGGGAAGTCTAGAACTGAGCGCAGTTTCTTGAAAAGATACATGAGTTTTCTTATTCTGCCCGTAGTTACTTTTATATGTTCCTTCCAAGAAAGATGATTGTCAATCCAGACTCCAAGATATTTGATTTTGGATTCACAGTCGATTTGCAAACAATGGCAGATGGATTTTCTGTTACAAGAAGGCACATGGGCCACTACAGTAAATGAGGGAGGAAGTGAAGATGAGTTGGGTGAGAAAATGAGGCATTTTGTCTTGTCTGCGTTCAGTGTCAGAGAGTTTTGCGAAAGCCAATGTATTACTGCAGCCAAAGCTGCTTCAGCATGAGTTTGAGTGTCACCCCAATTTACCCCATCCACAAGCAGAACCGTGTCATCAGCGTACATAATTATCTTACAATTTTTTAAAGCTAGTTTACAAAGATCGTTAACGTATATTAAAAACAGGGTAGGTCCTAAGACACTACCCTGAGGGACACCAAAAAGCAAAGGTTCACGCTCGCTAATGACACCACCCATCCGAATACACTGGAATCGATTCTCAAAATAATTTCTAAAGAGATTATGGGCTACGCCTCTAATGCCAACACGTTCCAGCTTCCTGAGTAGGGTGGAAATAGGAACAGTGTCAAAAGCTTTTGAAAGGTCTAGAAATATAGCAGCAGATTTCAGTTTCTTATTTATATTAATAGTGATTGAATCGGTTAAAGTTAATACGGCATCTTCGGTAGATTTACCTGCTCTGAAACCAAATTGATTATTTGCAAGAACGTTTATACTATTTAGGTACTTTATTAGTCTAACATTTATTATTTTTTCTAATATTTTTGAGAAAGTTGTTAAAATTGAAATGGGTCTATAATTATGAACACTGCTCCTATCACCACCCTTGTGTATCGGCAAAACAAGACCAATCTTAAACACATCAGGAAAAACACCCTCCAGAAGACACAGGTTAAAGATATGTTCCAGTATAGGTACTAGAATAGGTCTAGCCCGTTTGACAATCGAAATTGGTATATTATCCCACCCAGTAGCCGATGTATTTTTTAGACCAACAATAATACTATCAATCTCAGCACAGTCAGTAGCAAGAACAGACATTGAAGTTAAGGAAGGGGCTGAAACGTCAAATTCTTGACAGTCAGTACATGAACTCGAGGTTATTTTTGAAGCTAAGTTTTTTCCTACGTTAGCAAAGAACTTATTGATGTCATTCACGGCGATGAGTGGGTCCGCATCAGAACTCAATAAATCACAACCAGAAGCTCGTTCCATATCCATGTTCCCATATTTTTTTACAAGTTTCCACGTGGCCTTTGAGTTGTTAATAACACGTTGAAATTCACTACGTTCGTATTCTTTTTTAACTTTTTTTAGTAAATTATTGCAGAAATTTTTATAGCGATTGTAAGTCACAGATGCTACGGGATTCTCGGGGTCCCTTCTTAAATTAAGGTACAGTTTGTCGCGATGTTTTATACAGCGTAAAAGACCAGGAGTTATCCAAGGTTTTATTATTTTTTTCCGGCTTGGAATATCTAACGTTCGTGTATATTTTTCGACAATGTTGGAGATTGTGTTCACAAATAAAGTCGACGCTTCATCTGCGTTTTGAGAGGACAATGTAGGACCGAAATTGGTTATTGCCAATTCACTTAAACAAGCATTAATGTCAAGACGCTTGCTAATCTGTTTAGTTACCTTGGATTTAATGTTAATGTTACAACTCAGGATAACCGGCACATGATCAGTAATACTGGTGTCGAGAACTAGGGTAGTGGCTTTAGTTTTAACTTTTAAAATCACGTGATCTAAACAGTTGTTATTTCGAGTAGGAAGGTTATGAGCAGGCATAAGACCATGAAACATGAGTGTATTTAGATATCGTTCGTGATCACTGACATTACTGTTCGGTCCTATATTGATATTAATGTCGCCAACGATCGCTATGTTTTGAAAGTTCTTCAGAGAAATTAGGATGTCATGTAGAGAGTTTGTGAAATTCTCCGTGTGTCTGAAAGATGGTGATCGATAAATAGCAACAAGAACGAACTGTTCTCTATGTTTCATAATAAGACAATTTGAGTCGGCTAATTTCGGTATTTCAACTGTGTACTTTATATTGTGTCTTACATAGATTACCACACCGTCATTTTGAAGACTGTAATCCGATGTATGAAATGAATAACCACTAAGTGTGGGGATAATGGGACATTGACTTAAGCGACACTCCGTTAAAACTATAATGTCCATTGTTTCTTTGATTCTGTGTAAAAGAGTTTGAAATTGATCAAAATTACGTGAAATGCTTCTAATATTAAGTTGAATTATTTTTAGGTGTGTTGAGTTATTACTTATGTATAAATCACACTGTTCAGGACTACAAATATGGGCCTCGGAGACGTTCAGTAGTTCAATTTCATTTACCACATCCAAGGTATCCATAGATAGTTTGCAGATAAAGAGAAACCTGTGTATTTTGTACTTTTGGGCATGAGTGCTTACATTTAAAAAATTCCCGGGTCGGACCAAATGTTTGTATGATCTGCAAATATTTGTTTCGGAGTTTGGGTGTTTTCTATGTATAATATGTATGTATTTACAAAAAAAAAAGTATATATGTATTTATGTCAGTTGTCTAGTACCCATAATACAAGCTCTGCTTAGTTTGGGACTAGATGGCGTTGTGTGTTAGATGTCCAAATATTTTTTTTTTGTTTGTGAGTGTGTATATACATTATTACTTCTTCAAGCAAAAACTACTGAATGGATTTGGATGAAACTGTACAGTAATATAGCTTATAGATCAGAATAACACATGGCTACTATTTGCCGAGATAACCGACATACACGCGGGCGGTGCCGCGGCCAACAGCTAGTCCTTATATAAAAATTATCTTACATTATAATTATTTATTCAGTTACCTAACTACTGTTAGAGTACTCAAAAAGGAAATGTAAACATGATACTTACTCCAACGAATTTGTTTGTTGAGCTGTTTGATCCGGATAATCTCAAGAACGGCTGAATCCATTTCCATGGGACATTCATTGGAAGTTAGACGATGTTATGCCTAAGCAGTAACTTCGAATAATTTACTTTGAAAAAAATAGGGTGCAGAGCAAAACAGAGAACTATTTTCACGATTCTATTTTATTATTTCAACCGTGGGAGAGCCACGCTTCGGCATAAGTGGGCCGGCTCGACCGGAGTGGTACCACGGCCTTACAGAAAACCGGTGTGATTGCACTGTGTTTCACAGAATGAGTGAGGATACCGGAGGACCCCCAACTCCTCCCCCCATTCCCCTTCCCATCCCCCAAAGGCTGGCAGCGCACTTGTGATGCCTCTGGTGTTGCGATAAGTCTGCTCGTTTGATGTGCCTACTTCATAAAAAAAATGTGTCTTGTTTCTACATAATTTTATAGACGAATTAAAATGCTTGTTTTTTTACATTGTGTATAGTAAAATATTTAAAAATATAGCTTTTGTATTCTTCCCATGAGGTACAGCAGTCTACTTTATACAATAACTTAACGTGTAAACATTAGGAAAAACGTAACTAGAATAACGGAATGAAACTTGTGTATCGAAATTTATGAATGTATTTGAATAGTTTACTTGAAAAAAAAACCCCTATAAACACATATAAACATCTTAGGAGAAAGAAGAAGTCCTCAGAATTCAGATGGGAAAAAAACAAGCGAAGGAGTCAGTATTCAAGAAAGACTTCACATGAAGTCCACAGTTTGTACCGCAATGTGAAACGCACACAAAGCTAGGGGCATTGATCTCATTATTTACGCGTCAATAAAAACGGACGGAATTTGATAGGTTCGTTTAGAGCATCATTGCAATGAACATGTTAGATATTAGACACAGTCTCTATTAGCCTGTTAGCGACTTCATTTTACGACTGTAATCTACGAAACGAGTATTAACATGACTTCAAGAAAATGCAATCAGCTTGCAACGGTTACAATGTCTGATCTCTGTTGGATAAAAAGTCAATCGACATTGGTAATAACCTGATATTTTATAGACTTTTATGCCAATGGTGCTGGTCAAAATACACGCTTAATTACTAATTTCTTGCAGTTACCTAATTTACATTGTTTAAAAAGTTAAGCATAGGTATTTAGTACTGAAAATACTATTAAATGGTTCGTTAGGTTATATTTGTTTAAAAAGCATGCCTAGAATTTTCTTCTCGTTTCAATAGAGGTATCTAAATATGTAAACATAATATTCTGACAAATATTATTAGTTTAAAATACAGATAAATGTAATTTACAGAAATAGTGGTACTTATAAGAGTTTATCTATACCAATAAATAAAATTGGAGTGTCTGTTTGTAATATTAAAATAACCGCTTTTTAATAAATGCATATGTATGAATACATGCAATACCAAAAATGTAGTTAAAAAGTTTTTTGTCTATCTGTCTCTCTGTCGGTCTGTCTGTCTGTCTATCTGTCTGTCTGTTTGTTCCGGGTATTCTCTGGAACGGCTGAACCAACTTTCACTGATAGGTAACTGATTATACAGAGAGTAACTTAGGCTACTTTTTTTTAGACTAGCTTCGCCCCGCGGCTTCAGCTGCGATACGATAATAAGCGCGGGTAACAACGCGGGGTTCAGCTAGTATCTACTAAAATCACATTTCATTTTCCAAAAGTGTATTAAATGTATAAGGATCTGACAACATACATTTACGCTATTTTCATGTGCGTCAAAATTCTACTGATAGCTACAATCATTCATTAAGAACGGATGCAAAGGTCAATAACAAAAATCCATTCAATATATAAACACATAACCTATTTACTCAAGTATTCACAGCGTCAGTATAACAATTGTCTTCGAGTAATTTACTAATACAACGTGATAACTATATCATAGTAATGTATACCGCAATATACAGTTCGTCGGCGCCCGGCCTCGTTTCTTCGGACGCGGCTCGAGGGGTGAGGAGGGCTTCAAGGGGCGCCGGAGGACGGTGAGAGGGGAAGGCAGCCCCGCTAAACGGGATGCGCGCCTCCAATTTACATTTATGAAGTCCCGTAACAGATTCCTGGATGTTTACTTTCGATAATTAAAAACGTCTCAGGTGAAGTCAGGTGTTCTATGGGTCTCAGAACAGAGTGGTAATACTGACGAAACATGGTCGTTTGTGCTGTTTAATAAGCTTTTTGTACCTATTATATATTATGTTTAATAGAGTCAAGTTAGTCATAATTTAGTTATCGTTTCTTTAAAGTTATTAGTTTACAAGTAAAATTTTAACAAAAGTAAAACCAACTTCAAGGTTTGACTCGATTTCTCTTGGATGCCATCATCAGATCTTAGTGTCCTTATCATGGGCCTCACCACCGTCGGGATAGCTCCTTTCCATTAAAAAAAATAATCATCAAAATCGGTTCATAAACGATGAAGTTATCTGCGAATACACATAAAAAAATGTACACGGTCGAATTGAGGAACTTCCTCCTTTTTTTAAAGTCGGTTAAAAAATAAACAGTAATTTCTGTGAGTGTAATTTAGAGAAATAAACTTTAGTCAAATTAATAGCGTTCATTAGTCATTTTCGGTGAAATGTAACAACTTTCTGATTAAAGGAGTTCTTTGTCTGTGAAATTAGGTTTTCCAGACTATATGTAATGGCTTATATTGAATTTAGAGATTTTATCTGCATAAGTCGTTAACCTAAACATTTAGCACTAATATAAATACTTCAATGACGTTCTTATTTAATAACTGCGTAATAAAAATATAAATATTAAAAGGTCAAGCACCCAATTAATTCGTATTAAGTAGGTTATATAATTAGGGATTGAGAGACTGATTTCTTATACATAAACATACCTTGAAAAACACCAATACGATAATTTGCACGCCATTCTAGTTTTTATAAAGTTTATTTCTTTATATTAGATGTGAATTTATATTTTATTGATAACATATTAAATACATCATTTCTATGTCACGTTTTGCCTTAATGTCTCTGTGTTTGAAAGCACCAAAAATTTTAAAATAATTTTTAAGTGACACTGATGGAAAGTAGACCTTGGTTTTTCAAACCCAAAATTGAATAAAAAACTTTATGAATGAACGTAGTAGGCAAGCTCCAAATTACAATTCAGAACAGTTTTCGAAACCACAATATAGTCAGATCACCAGCATTGACCAAAACGTTGGACCAGCAAAACTGACAATTCCATGTCAGTTTTGCTGGAAGTCATTTAGTAAATCTATTTCCAATAATAAATGACTTTTCATCCCACCATCTCGGAAAGAGTATTTTTGCTCTTCGATATCTGAGTGTAAAAGTCGTTTTTATCCGCTAGAGGATAGAGTAAAATTGAATTTAGAACATCGCGTGCACTAAGGTTGTGAGTTCAAAACATCATTAAACCTATTTACTTTTAACTCCATGGTGCCGAATTTGGCATGCGATCTTTTTTAATTTGTTAAGAACTCAGACTCTGAGAGTTGGGACCTTCTTGGGAAACTTTTTTTGATTTGCTTTCCCCGCGCCATTTTCTTTTCACGTCATTTAGTGTTGCACTCGAGAGCAAAGATTTTTCACCTTGTGCTCGCTGTGCACCTGTGCTCGAATCCCTCGCTGACGCTCAGGATTCTAATTTTTAAATCACTCACTGCACTCGTGAAGCAATATTAGAATCCTTCGCTTGGTCGGTCATCAAAATTAAGCACGCGGTTAAAAAGCAACTTTGCACTCTTCTATAACAAATAACTATTACCTGGCTGTAATTTATTAAATTACTGGCTCCCGTTCTGTCAAATGTTTTTTTTTCTAATGCGCTCATTGAAGTGACGTTTATTGGCCTGCAGTATTTTTTTTCACGAACATTCTTTTGGCCAAGCAAACAAAACAAACCGTACAGAATTTGAATGATACCAAAAATAATCGTAAAACGCCTTTTATTCCTTTAATTTAGATTGTCGTCAATTGTTTGACAACTAGGGAATGACGTTTAATTACTGTGTAATATGAAAAAAAGAGTGTTATTGTATTTCTATTATTTTTTCTTAATTTTTCGTCTTTTTTTCTCCTTGAACCTTCATTGTACTTGAATAAAATTTTAAAAAATTAGGCTAATAAGTTGAGCCGTTGTCGAGTTCTTTGAACAAATTTGACGATAAATTTTCATTTGTATGTAAGTATGAAATTTTTTATCAGTTGTCTGTTAACTATAGGACTACCTAAATGTGTCTAACTCAGGCAATAGATGGTAACATTATTACCACAATAATATGACGTGTTACCTATACAAATAGTGGTTACTTCAGAATATTTCGACTGTATTTTATATTTACTGCAATCATTTAATGAGTTTTAGCTACCTACGTAAATTTCGCAAAGGTTCTAAGAAATTTCTATTTATATAAATAACGATCTTATGTGTTTCTACAAAGACTATAAGATTATACATCCATATGATTTACTTGTATTGTGGAGACTGTGAATTATTTAGACACTGCCTACGCTCCCTTCTCTTATAAGTAGGAATATAACTATAGACTAGTCGACTCTGGTCTAACGAAATTTATCCTCTATATTGAATTACTACTGTTCATAGAAAAGGTAGTCTTAAAGGGTTTTATTAAGTTATTTCTTAATAGTTATCACCCGTTAATATACAGAAAATGTATAAAAATATGCAGTCTATTCGTCATGTGCAAAGAAGGTGGTGGGGACCGTCGAATCGATCGCAGCGCGCGATGAACCCTGGGCTGTCATGTGTCATATTGGGTAGTTGATACCTTAGTCAAATCACTTACTTTTTATCATCTGTCAAAACGATAACATTGTATGAAAAATGTACTAAGAACTGGCTTGTGACGTCACTGTTTTACACTACTCAATTGAGCAATATGTGACAATGTTTATTTGATTAAAATTTGTTTTTTTATCACATTATTATTTTTCCAAACGTAGTGTAGGACATCCGCATGCCAGGTGGAGTGATGACTTGCGCAGGACGGCTGGCAGGAGCTGGATGCGAGAAGCCGAGGCTCGAACTAAGTGGCGGGAAATTGGAGAGGCCTATGTCCAGCTGTGGACTGCGATAGGCAGATGATGATTGTATTGTCACCTGTACAAATTTTCAAGTTAATCAGACTCCTAGAAGTAGGTGAAAATGGAGTTAACAGATTTTGTTACATACATACATACATACAGGTGAAGCTAATTAAAGCGTGTTTAAAAGTACAATATACGAGATGAAGGCAAAAATGCTATACTTTAATAAAGGCGAAAAATATTTTTTCAAATCGGACCATTCCTTCCTGAGATGCGCTAATCTTCAATTAAACAAACAATCAAACTCAGCTTTATAATATTAGTAGGGATAAGAACTACGTGAACTAGTTTGCCACGTTAGGTATGAATCAATTTAAATAACAAATTCTTCTTCCTGAATCTTCGTAGTATTGTTTTGATTGCAACCCCGCGTTGGACTCGCCCCTTTGACATCTTTTGTGCTACCCCTTCGCTCGACTAAAATTTTTCGTGCGTCATTAACCACCCTTAGTAATTTCGGTAGTAGCACTTGTCGACCATTTAAATTTTCAGATTCTTAAAACAGTGTATTTTACTAAATAAATTAAAATTAAAATCTGATTAAGTTTATTTATTCATAGAAAACAAAAATTGTGGTTCGTTTGCGGATGTCGTTATCGCTTCACGCTTAAGAATTGTAGAGTGATGTGAAATAGCTTGAAACTATATGAGTACTGTAATTTTTTATTTCACATCGAAGCAGTAGTTTTTAGTTTTAGTGTTTCTCGCTAATGTGTATTTGTACATTATGTATTCGAAATAGAACTGTTCTAGAGTCCTGTAGGATTTCGTAACAGAATTCAATCATTCAAAATTCTTTGGGATCTAACTTAGCTCCTGGCACTGCCCGTATGTATGTCGGTTATCTCGGTAATAAGTAGCCATGTGTTACCCTGATGTATAAGCTATCTTACTGTAAAGTTCCATCTAAATCCATTCAGTAGTTTTTGCGTGAAAGAGTAACAAAGATCCAAACAAATTAACTAACTTTCGCATTTATTATACTAGTTGTTGCCCGCCGCTCCGCCCGCGTATATGCCGATTTTTGCGGCATATAGTAGCCTATGTGTTATTCTAACGTATAAGCTATATTACTGTAAAATTTCATCCAAATCCGTTCTGTAATTTTTGCGTGATCTTTCACGCAAAAATTACATATATTGTACGGTATAGATGGATGGATAGATGGATGTTTGTTACTCTTGTAACAAACATCCATCTATCCATCCATCTATACCTACTTAAACATTTTCGCATTTATATAAGTAAAGACTAGTAGAAAAATCTATGGAAGATATTTAAGATTACTCTCCCCTTCTGAGCGCTACAAAAAAACCCTTCTAACACTTCATCGCGGCTAGCTTATTGTAATATTTAAAGCTCCAAGGTATTTTGACACCTTCCTTCACCCTTTAATAAGAAGTTGATGACTTTATGTGTTAATATTAAAATTTAATTTACATCTTATTGTTTTACTGCCCTTTTTATCTTTAGAGGCGGTTTGAGACACGTTGATTATAATATTGTTCACCCCTTAAATAGCAACTCGGATTAAGAATACAAAGGGTCATCCTCCCGTCGCTTAAGGAACCAACTACACATGAAACAGTACCGCCAAGAGAAGCAAAACTTAAAGCCTATTCCAACCCATCTGTTTGGGTACAGTAGGCCAAAATTTCCTGTCTAGGGAGTGGTCTTTGTCTAGCAGTAAAAATCATTTGATGAATAAGATGAATAATAATTATTCCTAGTTAATGCCAAAGTAAGAACTAAACAATTGAGGACACAGTAGCTATCTTAAACTGCCCATATCCATACAGGCAAGCATATTACATTCCAACGCACCATCCGGCGCCTCCCTACATGCGCAATGTCCGATTTCATATGCGTTTATAGAATACGAACGATGACGTATCGCTTTCACTTTGCAAGTGCCGACCCGATAAACGATTCGATATTAAATCACATCATTTGGAAGGCGAATGTCGAACACTTTTAGACTTGTTGCAACTGTTTGAGTTGTGATATACTTCTGTTTGTAGAGTTTGTTTTTCATTTTTATATATCAAGGAATTTGTTGACAGTTTAAATCCATGTTGATTTTATATTAAATTAATAATCTATGATAAATGTGTCTTTTATTTCGTATAATAGTGTCCCATTTTGGATTAACATTATTGATTGCTTGACTTTAGTAATGGAAATGTTTTCATCTTACACGCAGTAAAATAAAGGTCGCCATCTTCACAATTTGGCACCATACCAGCACTACCTTGTAGCTCAACCTTCACTTATAGCAACAATGAGTATGATGTCCTGCAGTCAAGAAATTAAATCGTTGTCAGTGAACGATCTTCATCAGTTCTATAGATAGATAGGCATACGTAGCGTGCTATATGTCTAATTTAACAAATCGTGTATTAACTCTTAAAGTTACTCTAGTATTTGATAAAGAACACTTGAAATAAGAAGACAAGGAAAATGAACCTTATTGAGTCTACAAAAGTTAAACCGAACTAGTCGCGAGCAAACTGCTCATAGATCACTTGAAACGGTGTAATTTGGCAGCTCGCAGTCTAGACTTGGTCACCGAGTTGTCACTATTCGTCCCCGTATTGACATTATGAAGTGCTTACGTGTTGGGAGATCCAGTACTGTTTTAAGTTAATTCATGAATGAAAATATATATCCGACTTCGTATACAGAAATCTTAACCACACACAGCAAACCGAGACAGGATCGAGCTATTGCGTGACGACCCTAACTGTCGTTTTTTTCATCAAATGCCCACATTTATCGTAACCGTTATGTCTTTAACATTTACAAAACACTGCTATCTTATAAATGAAATCTGACTTTGTGAGAACAGAACCTATTTGATCTAAATTAAAGAATATAAAGGAGATAAGCTAATTAGACTGCTAATAAAAGATTGTGAAAACTTGGTTGTATAAGCTAGTTCTACTATTTAGAATTTTGATGTACAGTTTTATTTTAATGAAACTTGTTTACTGTTTATCGTTTTGGGTCAATAAGGAAGTCTTTTCTGTAAGTATATTAGTAATATCGTCGATAATCTCGATACACAATAGAGAAAATAATCTGTACTGAAAGTGTGATTAACACGGGAAAGGCAAAACAGGAAGAGAGGGAAGGAGAGGCGTAGATAATGCATAAATATAATAATTTTCGAATTTTAAGTCCTACATTTGTTTGTTGTTTGTTAAATATATGATCTGATAACATCTAAATTTCTTAACCATACCTGCTATAAGACCCACTTATTAGGCAAGGTTGTGTTTGGAAATGGAACCTATTACCACCATACTTCCACCATACTACCATTTTCGCGGTTCTAATTCTCGGCCCAACTATTAGAAATATTCATAGACATAATTGATGTTAAACTGTGATGATCACATATTACTTTATTCTGTCTGTTATACATATATCCTTTTTAACCAAAGCAATACATTTTAAATAAGGCTTTAGTTTCAGTTATTCGTTTTTCAGCTCGTTTCTTCAATATACGACCTGTGACGATGAATTGACATGCCTATCGTACAAATTTATAAGTAGTTTGTAAACTATGCATAAATATGTTAATAGGTATTATCTAACAACGTAATATTTAAACCATCTAGCGAAGATACTCGATGTTGTTATAGTTTACTTTAATAGAAAAGAAATAAAATGTAAAATAGTAAAACCATCATTATCCAATAACATCAGACGTTTAAGTGTTCAACTTAAAATCTCTTGTTCCAACAAAGTCTGTATTTCGCCTTAATTTGTCTTATTGTTATTTGATACTTACTTTCGGAACCGGCTTCTGTATAAGAACGTGACAATGGGCCCGATTATAATGACCCTTTGGAGTGAGGTCCCGAATTCCGTTACGACTGTTTCAACCACCAGCGCCATCTAGGCAGCGAATGTGTAACAATGTCTCTTAGCGTGTCGACTCAAGCATGTTTTGTGACGTAATGTAATAATAGTCGTAATTCCTGCTTAATTATTCAGAGTTCTTGGCCTTTATTGCTGATTAGTTTTAAGGTGCATATTTCTCTATTTTATTTCATGTATGTTTTTGTGCAGAATATAAAGTGAAGAATGACGATTGTGATCTAAGTTTTTGATTGGTACATTGTCTTTTTCTATTAAGGTAACTTCATTGTACTGTTATTAGAAATAAGCAAAGATAATAGGTACTAATATTACCAAGAAAGTAATAGTTTGAAAATGAAATTCGAGCTCGATTTTTTACGGTAGGTACGGTATTTTGGTTTTTGCATTGACAGATTTGATGCTTAAAGCATTATAAACAGTGAAAACAATAAGATTAATAAAATCAACATTTATTAGTCATACATTTAAACTTATAAAGACATACCTACATTTACCCAAATACATGATGTACTTAAATATCATATAGTTACTAGAATAAACACGTAATTGTCACTCTTTATCAAGAAGGTTATTTCAAAATGGCTAAAATTTAAAGATACGCACGTCTCAGTTAAATTTACATTTCGTTCGCGTTAGAAACCTGACCCCTCACTCCTTACTTAAAAGACAGTGTTGACGTCTAAAATTGTGATCATTACGTGAATATATAGCTATATATTATACCTAATTTTGAGTACGGGCAACTGGTTATCCATAATTAATCACTTTCGTTTCGTTGCGTCGTTACTGACGACAAAAGCAAAAGGGGGAATTTCGACGGCAAGTTAAAAAGATGCTCCTTTTTAAGTACAATATTTACATTTAAGACAAGCGTTTACTTGATTGTAAAGTTGATAAGATTCAATCAAGTATAATAGTTGTAGCTAATAGTTGTATAGCTATTCCATTATGTGAACATGGACTTATCAAATCAATTTATACTAATACTAGTTGTTGCCCGCGGCTTCGCCCGCGTATATGTCGGCTATCGCGGCAAATAGTAGCCTATGTGTTATTCTGATGTATAAGCTATATTACTGTAAAGTTTCATCCAAATCCGTTCAGTAGATTTTGCGTGAAAGAGTAACAAACATCCAAACATCCATCCATCCTTACAAACTTTCGCATTTATAATATTAGTAGGATGATAAACTCGAAAGTAACTCTATCTGTCTGTCTGTCTGTCATGCTTTCAGCTAAGCTTCATCGATTTCAATGAAATTTGGCATGAAGATACTTTGATTCCTGAGGAAGGACATAGGCAAGTAGCCTGTTCTATCGCGATAACAAACAAATACGCGGGCGCGGCCGCGAACAAAAGAATAAAATATGTGACAGATATTTTAAGTTAGAGGGCTCAAACGTCTAGTTTCTTTAACTGTAATACAGTGACCTTTTCAAGACACGTCTGTAGATCTATCCTTCTCTTATCATTCGCTTTCCTTCTTGCCTACATTACTGTATGATAAAAAAAAGTTATTCACTTTTCATTCGCTTTCCTTCTTGCCTACATTTCTGTATTATATACCTACCTACTCAAAAATTTTCATTGTTTGTTCTATAAGTTACCAAACACAAAAATAACTCTATTCGCTGTTTTACTGCCTTCAGCGTCAGGTGGACTGCTGTTCTTATTAAGTACTAATGTCCAAAACGAGTTTGGAATTCTCGGATTTCCTCTACTATACATACATACAAGTACTGTATACTTCTTTTTGCATCACATTACTGAAAACTGTATTAAAATCTGTTGATTAGTTTAAAAGATTTAAGTCAACAGACAGTCAAAGTCATGTTATACTATTTAAAGATAAAGAAATATTTGTTTATATTATAACATATATCACAAGGATACTGTGTCTAGTTATTCCATTAACAATAATCGATGTATCTGTACGGATTACTTTACTTATAGACATTTTTAAATAATAAACGCCTGGGGATTCCCGCCGCATATCTATTTCAAGCTTGTAAAATGATAAATCATAAATAAATTTACCTTTTTACATTTATGCAAAGGCCGATGACGTGAAGCCCGAAAAAAAGTATAAATAAAATAGGCTAAATCTAAAACAATTTCATTTATTAATGCGTGCAGACGAAGGCTACGCTACGAAAGTCCATATTCGTACTTCAGGTTCAAACAGCTCGAGTTCATTGATCCTTTAACTTTATTAGGTATAAGTTGAATCGATATTTTTGTTAGAATATCTCATTTATTAAATTTTTTACTGTTTAGTGTTTATAAACTATCAGCTTTTGCCCGTGGACTCGCCCGCCTATATGTTGATTATCGCGATAAAGATGTACTATGTAATACCTCAAGAGTCAAAGTATCTTCACGTAAAATTTTACTGCTATCGGTGCAGCAATTTACCCGTGAAAGCGATGGTAAGCGATTACCGCCCCGCCCATGTACATCCGCAACACCAGAGGCGTCACAAGTACATTGCCGGTCTTTGGTTCTAGTATAGATTCTGATATGTAAATTTTTAGTGTACTCTCAGTATGTTTTCATTTGAATAAGAACTTTAATGAATGCGATATAAAATTAAATATACCTATGTCGTATGTTAATCTAAGCAATGAGAGTATTTTGCTTTCATCCATCAATATACTTATTAAGCTTCCTTAGATTGCTAATTTATTAGACTAATGATAAATAAATGGGTACTACACTATAACAACATTGAACATATAAAACCAAACAACGTTTAATTTGGTTTCAAATTTTTAAATATACAAAAATGGTATTTTAATAAGTCACGGTTTTTTATGTATAAAAATCAATACATTGACTAAAGCTAACTTTACTTGACTACAGACTTGACTAATCAAACTGTAATATACTATCACTATACACAAGTCAAAATCCATTTCTGTTAGAAATAGAACCTCCCTTCAAGCCTAGTGCGGTCACTCGAGGACAAACGATACCGCTTGTGGATCCACTCAGCTATGGCAACATTAGAATACCGCTAGTTCAGTAACAACATTAACAGTTAGTGTGTATGAGTTTGACATAGAATTATATTTACGTACACAGGGTTCACACAAAAAGGAAACAGAATGCTTAAATTACTGAACCGATCGGCACAAAATGATCGGGTGTCAGAATCTTTAAATTGTTTTTTTTTAGAGATATACCAATCAGCACAAAATGCTACGGTTAAACTTTAATAAGAAAAAGTTTAAAGAACTACTTAAAAATATTAAATAATCAATATTTCGAACATCTTACACACAAAGCCATCTAGTCCGAAACTAAGCAGAGTTTGTATTATGGGTACTAGACAACTGATATAAATAAATATATATACATATATGTATATACTTTGTTTAATAATGCATACATATTATACATAGAAAACACCAAAACTTCGAAACAAATACGTATTTTCAGATCATAAAAACATTTGGTTCGACCCGGGAATCAAAATTTTTGATAAAATGAAGGTAAATCTCTAGTATCGAGTTCAAGTTTCATAATTAATTATTACGATATTTATGTATGTTTAAAATTTTAAAGATTTAAACATCGACTAAAGGTTTATCTCGTAATCTTTTTAATATTCTATCGGGGTCGGTTTCGTCTCGTTGCCAATGCTTTGCTCCAATAAATTTTTCACAAGCTATTATCGTATAAGCACATTAAATTTTTTTGTTTTTTTTTTTTAATGAAAGTCCTTGTTATATAAAAGCTATTGGATTACAATAGCTTAATAAGATCAGAATTCTTAAGATCACTTTAGAATTACTAATCTGTAAATTTAAAATTGACACTCAACACAATGGAGTCGTGACCTTACAGAAAGTCATTCAACATGATTTTCAGGTCACTACTTTGTGAATTTAAATGTAAAATATTTATAAAAAGTAGTACCTTTTTAATATTAAAATACTCCATTTCACACTACGTTTGCGCTTCGGGGGGCTAACGTTGCAAATCTTAAATTGATAAACAGACTAAGTCTGCACTGTGAGTCAGTCTAGATTTTAGTAGGAAAATATAACGAGACGGGGATGATGCATTTAGCTACCTTCTGGCCCATTGTGACTGCAAAAAAATCACGTCTTAACAGTGGCATTTCGTTATTACAACATTATCACGCTTTTATTAGCTTGACCTGTATGTATGTAACGGAATCTTTTAACTTAATTTTCACCTACTTTTAGGAGCATAACTAACCTGAAAATTTGCACAGGGGTCAAGGGCCGATGACGATACATTAAATTGAAAAAAAAAGGTTTTTTAATAGTTTTAAAAATTAAACAGATACGCTTTTATAACTATACCAAACTAAAGAGTAGAATATAAATTATATTTTACAAAAGCGTGGGGTGCTTATTGAAAATATTTCAATAATGTCGCCTCACGCTTTTTACATTTAAATTATTTTCTACTTTTTAGTTCGATTGCTATTAAAGCGGGTTTTTTTAGTTTTTTAAAGTATAATTTTTATATCAACATGTTAAACTTGAATAGAAGCATGTGTAGCTTGTACCTGCTGTATCTTATCTGCTCTATTTCTTAGAGTTAATTTCATATAAATTATGTTTATCTGAACATTTTGATCGTATAGCACTAACGTGCCCGGGCATCTACGTGGCCTTGATTGGAACATCGGATAAGGAAAAGCTATTGTAATAGTTGACTGACCAAGCTTTCGCTTCTGAGCTACCAAAGATTGTAATATTATAATCCATCAAACTCATAGAGCAACACTGAATGAGAGGAGTATCCATAGCGTCTCTCTCTGATACGAAACAATCTGGCATTTTTTGCAGGAGGAAGTCTTCACACATACATATTTTAGATTCACATACATAAGCAATAGCCTGTCACTACGAACTCACACATATAAATTAAAACAAAACATTCAAAATTTCACGCACACATAAATAGGTACATTCTGTGTCATAACAGGTATAACGCGTAGGCCCATTTGGGCTTATACTTTGACACACAAGTCTGCGCAAGGCTACCGTGTTGCTCTGTAATCAAACCTTTAAGGCTATAGATACAGTGAGAAACATTGAATTAACTTAAGCCCTCGTCTACCCAGCGTGGTGAAGTAGGCCAAACCCTGCGTGTTAAGGAGAGACCTACGTCTAGCAGGAACTGTTAAAAGTTGTTGATGGGAACCCTCATTCTACACAATCGGGTAAAAAAATCGTATACATCACTATATCATTCAAATATTCAATGTCATGGCGTAATTATTTAGATTTTCTTATAGAAACTTATGTGAGTATGAAAACACTTTAAAATGAAAATTGCTGTACCTATATATAAGACTAGTTAAAAACCATGACTATTATTTATTATATACTTATTAAAAAAGATTCATTATATAAATTATTCAAATACGCAGCAAATCTAATCCATAGTCCAAATATGACACACAACTACTTTTGTAAATTACAAAAAGTGCTACCTTATTAGAATTATATTTAAGAAAAAAAACTTCTTAGTACAAGTTAGCAATTATTGCGTAAACTTTAAATTTTAAAATTACATTCACTAAGTTCATTACTTACTTAAAAGTTACATAATCAACCACAGATGAAGATTGAGGCTCTGGAACCGGAACACATGACATTTAGTACTATTATGGTATGATATAATTTAAAGGAAATCGGGCGATATCAATGATGGGTGTTAATCGACTTTTATCAGAAAGTATAATATTATCTGAGTAAAGAAATAAGGTGGCAATTCACCTTTGTATTGTACATTGTAAGTATCGTTACGGTAAGCGGACTCGCCTGATCAATTTCCAACTAGCTGTTGCCCTCGGCTCCGTCTGCGTGTATGTTGGTATTTGCGGCCTTTGTGCTATACAAATGTATAAACTATATTACTGTAAAGTTCCATCCAAATCCGTTCAGTAGCTTTTGTTTGAAAAAGTAACAAACATTCAAACATCGTCACAAACTTCGCATTTATAATATTTTAGTAAGATTAGTAGGACTAATCCCGCCGTGCCAGTCTAAAATAAAAGTCTAAGTAACTCCTAATAGCGTCCTGTCTTTAAGTGAAAGTCCCGTCAAAATCGGTCAAGCCTTTCCAGAGATTATTCGGCACAAATAGACTGACAGACAAAAAAATAAATATTTTTTTTTTATGTAAATACCGTATATATTTTCATAAAGGTACGTTTAGTACAAACAGACACTTCAATTTTGTTTATTTCTATGTACTGCGGCACCAAACAGGAGATTGTATAGCTCTTCACCGCGAAAGCCTCGCTCGCCCTAGTACTTATATATAGATAAATTACATAAAGGTGAAACTTTGTGAGTGTGTTTGTTACTTCTTCACGCAAAAACTACTGAACGGATTTAGATGAAACTTAACAGTAATATAGCTTATACATCAGAATAACACATAGGCTACTAATTGCCGCGATAACCGACATACACGCGGGCGGAGCCGCGGGCGACAGCTAGTATATAGATAAATCACACTAATATATAAAGGTGAAAGTTTGTGTGCGTGTATGTTTGTTACTTCTTCACGCATAAATTACTGAACGGATTTGGATGAAACTTAACAGTAATATAGCTTATACATCAGAATAACACATAGGCTACTAATTGCCGCGATATCCGACATATACGCGGGCGGAGCCGCGGGCAACATAAATAAATAAAAACGCGCTTGCAAAAGTCGGTTACAAACAAACAAACATTCAGTTGGAGCTAATAAAATGGTGTAGACAACTCTTTTTCTTGCATTTACATTTTATTATCTGAATCTCAAACTGAAACGATTTTCATGGATTTTAGTATGCAGTGGGTTTCGGTCGAAATCGATCTAGCTAATGAATAAAAAATACACCGAGGTTTCAATCAATTTATTGATATATTACTCACGTAGGTATCTATCTCATTGGAAATTAAGACTATTAAGCTTCAACTAAGAACAACATTTACACTTGAGTTATGAACTAGCGCCATCTTTACAATTCACTTATAGTTTTATTCTTTATGTGCCAGTTTTATCACAAATAAAAAAAGTAGCCTAAGTTACTCCCCGGATCATCAGCTACCTACCAGTGAAAGTCCCGTCAAAATCCGTCCAGCCGTTCCAGAGATTACCCGGAACAAACAGACAGACAGACAAAAATTTTTTTAACTACATTTTTGGTATATGTATCGTGTATACATACACATGCATTGATTAAAAAACTGTTATTTTAATGTTACAAACAGACACTATAATTTTATTTATTTGTATAGATGAAGTGCTAACTATACTTATACATATTGTAAATTCGAAAGTAATTCAGTCTGTCTGTCTGACATGGATGCAACTTACAATAGATATCCTTTGATTTTTGAGGACTTCAGACTTATATATTACACACCGACATACGTTGGCAAAAAAAACAGAGGAACTTAGAACTCCTCCATTTTTCAAAGTCGGTTAAAAAGCTAGTACATTAGAAATATAGAAATTCACACCTAAAATGTACCTCATAAGTTCTAAAATGATACTAACCACAATTGACAACTGTCACAGAGTACAAGCTAGGTATATAAGTCTTTAGAAACATGTTAGGAGAAGTCTTCTTACATCGTTATAATTATGTATGTTTACATCCATAAAGAGTATTTGATAAGAATACTTGATTCAGCTATAGATACCGACGTTTTGACAGCTGTTACCGCTGTTACCTACCTCGTGTTGATAGTGCTGGATAGTGCCTTATCGTGCATACTGCCCTCTATTGAATATGATTCTACATTTCCCTTATTAATACAACAGCTGATAAACAATTGACCGTACTCAAAGACAATTCAAAACTTGCTATTAAGCTAAACGAATGCTAACAGTGCAATAATTCTTATAACTATTGAAACAGTAAGTCCATGACCACCAGGTCTCACAGTTCATTGGTTTGTTGGAATCGCATCGTCTTAAACCTAATGTTTAATATTATGTATAAAAGAGCGAGGATTGATATTGAGTTAATTACCTGCCGGCCCAAAACGTCCTTTGTCGGTCGACTCCACTGAGTTCATTGATTCCGTTCTGCGCCCCCTTTGCTCCTATAACGCAAACCAGTTTCAATGACCCCTCTTTCTTCCATAAACCCCACATTTTACAAATAAAATTGCACAAGTGCGGGAGGCGAGGCAGCTCCGTGTGACTGGCCGCCGAATGCCAACATGTGTTTGTGGCATTGGCCTCTACAAATTGTTATAAAAATATGGACTTTAATCTGATACTATAAAGACGCAGTTTTGAATGGAAATGAAAGTAGATTTTTAGAATACACTTTTACTTGAATACACTGCGTAAAGTTGTCAAGAAAAACGTATTAGGTTAATTACATAACATTCAAAATATTGTCATCTGATCTTTTTCTTAAATGAGGCAGACTTAAGAATATTTTAGATTTGAAATTGTGCCCCCTATACTATATTTTTTAATTGCGTTCCAACATTCATTATTAAACTCAAATGACGTAAGGTCATTGTCCGGTCCGGCGATTACGAATGTGACCTTTGAATTGATATTGCCAAGCAATTCCAAATAATAAAATTTAAAGGAAATGCACGTAAATTATGATATCACTAAATTTTGAGAATGTTTCTAAAATAATAGAATTTTCCTTCTTAGTTCCCTTCTTTTAGAAATGTCAAATAAGGCAGGCGAGGACTAAACTTTTTAAATAAGTGTTCCAATGTGTCAAGAATGTTTTTGGCGCATTAACTACACAGACGGGCAGTGTGACTTTTTAAATTTAGAACGTTACTCTTTCTACTGGCACGTAATTTAAATTGTCTGGCAATTATGTTTTTTTAAGAATTTGCTTGGAACCGCTTGGATGAAGATCCAATAATCTATACAAAGGCACAATGGCGACGCTAATGTGACGTTTTACACGATGACAGCTGTTGCTTATTTTAGTAACACGCGAAAAGTTCTAAATTTAAACAAAACGTAATGTCTTTTGAAATTGTAATTAGATTTCTAATAACGAAATAAGGAGTAGATACCTATCTAGGTACCGTATTTTTACAAATACATAATTATGACCTCATTTTTTAAATAAAAAAAAATACACCATTTAAAATAAAATCTAAGTAGATAATTTGTAGTTCTAAAACAGCGTTAGAAAATCTTTCTCCAGAGTTTATTAGAGGTTACGTCGTGGGAGGTCGTCTCTTCACGGAGTATCGTTTTTCTCTTAGCACCCCGAAACGAAATCTACAATGTTCAAATTAACACTGTAATAAATACAGATTGATACTTCTGTGTTTTTGTGTAACGTTCTATAAAAAGCTTAACATTGATATTGCTAGCTTACCCCAGCTAATCTGTTAGTGAAATGGTGAAACCTATCATCAGAATCGGGTGTCACGCGCTGTTGATCTTGTAATTGATGTAGTTTTGTTTAACCATTTCAAAGAAGTAATCCACTGTTTATCTAATTTTTTATAGCTGTAATTGTAATGTAATCTTTGTAATCAATCTGCTAACATTTAAAATACTTGAACTCTACCTTACTAAAACATAGAAGATTTGATATCGATTGAACGCAATTCATTTACAATATCAATAAAAACAACTCGCAGTAAACAACATAGACAATACAAGATTTACGTTAAATTCATTATCGTAAGGTAAATGTAAATATTTATAAAAACTTTTTAATACGTCTGTGAGTTAAACACCAATTTTTTGGGTTCCGTACCCAAAGGGTGAAAACGGGACCCTATTATTAAGACTGCCCTGTCCGTTTGTCTGTCCTTCCGTCCGTCCGTCTATTTGCATCAGGCTGTATCTAATGAACCGTGATAGCTAGACAGTTGAAATTTTTACAGTTTATGTATTTCTATTGTCGCTATAACAACAAGTACTAAAAACCAAATAAATAAATACTTAAGGGGACTCCCATATACAAAGTTGAATTCTTTACCATTTTTGCTCGATATTGATTACGGCAACAGGTAGACGCTTAAGATGTGTAGATATAGATTTACGGGACTCTTCTTGCGCGAGTCCGACTCGAACTAGGCCGATTTTTTGTTACCGTTTCAAATGTCAAGCAAAATGATTACGTTCGGTTTTTTGACAAATTTCGTTTTCGAAAACACCGACTTTGAAACTGGGTTTTGAAATAACAACTTATTCTAGACAAATAAATAAGTGAGAAATATAAAACAAGTGAATTTCCGTTCGAGTCCTTAGTTATATTACATGAATAGTTCTAAACATAGCTCTTACACAATTAAACGCCCTATCTACAAAACTCGCGATGCAAAAAATACTTATCTTTCACCATGAAGAAATAGTACAGAGGCACAAAAATTAACAAAAACACATTAACGTACGCTAAGCCGCGATCAAAAGCTAGTGTAAAATGAAATCAAACAAACTAAAATGTTGTGAGAGGCTTATCGTGGTTTACAAGTCGACATAGGCCGAGGTTTATAGAGGCCATGTTGTACTCGTACAAATAACAAATAAGCGAGGGGATGACAAACCAATCATTACACTGTTTTATACAATGGAATCTTAAACCGTGTACTTTGGTAGTAAGAACTGTTTTACAACGCACATAAATTAATTTAGGCGCGAAATAGTTTTTTTAATTCTTTTTATATTTAAGTGATTCAAGAAAGAGCTTTTGTGTCTTTTTTGTGTCCAATATGCCTATGTAATTTTAATATTATTTTAGAGTATTATAGTAAGCAGTTAATTAGGTAATTTACAATTTATTGAACAGAATAAATATAAATATAAATATTTCGGACATCTAAACACACAACGCCATCTAGTCCCAAGATAAGCAGAGCTTGTAAGAATGGAGTACTTCCATGATGGTTTATTGAATTTATTCAGAATAAAAATAGCTCTCTCATAGATTTTATAGCTGAGTTTTTTTTGTTTTTATTAAAGAATAAAGGTATTTAACACTACATCATGTCAGCCGTAAGTAACTGCTATGAAAGACAAATATACTGTGATAAAATAGTGAGTTTATAAAATAATCGTAGAATATAAATATTATGTCATATATAAAAGCGATGATTTAATGGGTAAGTCTCAGGTGCGATATCAAATTGCAGTTTGATTAATTAAGCCATCATTTCGATAAAATATTTTTCTCGTTAAGAATTTATTTTAATTTTTTTAAAGGCTTTTTATTCATACAACTCCAAAACAATTAAAGAGATGTGATTCATTTAGACTTAGATGCTATAAATACGTGAAGACATATACTTACCTCAAGTACGAAAATTGAGTTTAGTCGTGAAATCGTTTTCATTAAAACTGTATTTAGTTAAGCTTGCATCACATCGTGTTTTTTTAAAAACCCTTAATCTAACAATTTAACGATATTGTATAAAGCTTCAACTGTGTTGTAAAGATACTTTAACATTTACTACATAGTTTAAAGTGCTAGGTATCTGAGTAAATCACTTTGACAAAATCACTATTATATGTACACATTAACTACCTGTTTATGAGCAAAAAGTCTTTCATGTACAAATTAAAGTCATTTAGAGAAATGTTTATTTATTTTAATTTATTTATAGTGTCTACAGAATCATTATTCCAAAACGACACTGTAAGTATAATGTTTAATTACAAAAATAATATTTTACAACAAAAAATCATTTGCTGAAATGTAACCTTTGGGCAACTTCTTTGAAGCTCTGTAAGTTACAGCTGTAAATATCCACATGTTTTGATATAACATTAATAAGCTTTAATGGTGAGCTCTGTGACACAATGCATCTTGTATTATAGGGTTGTAAGATGGTGTCGTAAGGATTCAGAAGTGTTTAGCATGTGATTATGCTACAAGTGCATTACGTACGTATGTCACATATGACTGTCTCGTTGGTCTCGTGGTAGCAGTGTGCGACTGCTGATCATGAGGTCTCGGGTTCGATTCCCGGGTCGGACCAAATGTTTGTATGATCTGCAAATATTTGTTTCGGAGTTTGGGTGTTTTCTATATATATTATGTATGTATTTACAAAAAAAAGTATTTATGTATTTGTATCAGTTGTCTAGTAACCATAACACAAGCTCTGCTTAGCTTGGGACTAGATGGCTTTGTGTGTTAGATGTCGGAAATATTTATTTATTATTATTTATATTATTATTACTTATAGCTACTATGTAACAAGTACGTGTCATGTTTTAGGTGGAAATCGAACCCAATACCTCATGCGTCAGGAGGAAAAGTTATGTGAGAATAAGAAACTTATAAAAAGTGTGACAAGTACTGATATAACTCACATGTAAAGCAAGTCTCCAAAGAAATAAATATTGAAAAGCAAATCCGATCGCGGACTATTCAATAAAAAAGAAGGTTATGAATAGATTAATAATAAGTTATGGTTATGGACACAGAGATAAGCGAACTGTGGCAACTGTTTATCTTAGTATTTGTTGATTGGAAACATGACAGATAAGAATAACATTATCTAACAAAACTCGATATCAATATGCATTCTTATCGACGACTGACGACTCTATGGGGAATTACATGTAAGTTTACAATGCGATTTGTTAAAAACGTTTATAAAAACTAACTGTAACTTGATACCCTTCACTGGGGCGTATTTTGGTTTTATTGATGAGAAATGAGGGACAAAACTGACTCAAAAATTATTTAAAAACAATCCTTGAAGCGGTTTGATTTTATCATGTACAAAGTTGAAGCGTGCAGTGCAAACTTAATGGAGTTTTGGAAGCGCACATAAAACTATTTAACATTTTTATATATTTAGATATGAGTATCTAATTCCATTGAGGGTACGAGCCCCTAAAGCTTTTTCAGTAGTTCAGTCAAGTCAGTCTCTGGATTGACGAGCGTTCTTAACACAATCAGACCCGAGAGACCCGCAGTGCACGTTAAGCCGTCTGTCCCGGTTGTCACGCAAACATCCGTGGCAACCGTGACGGGTAGAGTCTTAAAAAGTCTGACACTGTCTTTCTACAGAACTTCGATATGACGTAATACCTGGGTTGTAGAGGTTTGATGGCAGTCGCTCCTCGTAAAGACACCTTGCTTGTCGTAAGAGACTAAAAGCCTCAAAGCTAGTTTAAGCACTCAGCCGCGAATACTCCACCTTAGATTTTTTTTATGGGACAAACGAGCAGACTGATCGCCTGATGACCAGACACCCGCAACACCAGAGGCGTCACAAGTGCGTTGACGACCTTTTAAAAAGGAGTACGCTCTTTTCTTGAAAGTTTTGAGGTCGTTCAAACTTTCAAGCTAGCTATTTCAGCCTTCAAGGTCTTTACTCCCGCTAATACCACTAATACCAACTTCAAATAGTCCACTGCTGGCCATGGGCGTCTCCTTAGGAAGGAGGTTTTGTCAAGCTAGATAAACATTGCTTAATGATTAGTTTACTACTAAATTGAGGCACCAAACAATCGATGCAAGGGGATAACGATAGCCTTACATCATGAGATCTATCAATATATATCAATAGATTGTACCCTATTAGCAATATAGCGTGTTAGCCTACGATCAATACTGAACTTAATTCATTTGTTGTGAGTTGTATTTATAGATTCTGTATTGTATTGTGATTTTGACTACTATTATATTATTGAAACGTACAAACATAATAGTTAGTTTATGTAATTGGATATAAATGAATTATATTATGTCAGTATATACTCATACATTTTTAGGGTCCCGTAGCTAAATAGCAAAAACCGGAAACCTTATAGATTTGTCATGTCTGTCTGTCTGTCTGAACATCCGTATGTCACAGCTACTTTTTTCCGAAACTATAATAACTATAATGTTGAAACTTGTTAAGTATATGTATACTCTGACCCGAATTAAGATTTTCATACCTTTTGGTATGAAAATCTTAATTAATAGAAAAAAAACAATAAATGTTGGAGGTCCCCTTACTTAGAATTGAATCTCAAAAAATTTTTTTTCATCGGATCTTACTTGTAGGATATCTATGGATAGGTCTTCAAAAATGTTATTGAGGTTTCCAAAATTTTTTTTTTTCTAAACTGAATAGTTCGCGCGAGAGACACTTTTAAAGTGGTAAGTGTGTCCCCCGCCCACGTAACTTCTAGAATAAGAGAATGATAAAACTAAAAAAAAAAAATATGATGTACATTACCATGCAGGCTTCCACCGAAAATTAATTTGAACGAGATCTAGTAAGTAGTTTTTTTTAGTACGTCATAAATCTAAAACCGCAAAAAAAAACAATATTATTAAAACATCGATCAAAGTTACAACGCACTACAAGAACTTTTATATTATGTTACCTGCTGCTATGGAACCCTTCATGGGCAAGTCCGACTCGCACATGGCCGCTTTTACGAGCTTATTTTAATGTTGCATTTCTGGTATTTATTAGAATGTTATTCTGATGTATAAGCTATATTACTGTAAAGTTTCATCCTAATCCGTTCAGTAGTTTTTGCGTGAAAGAGTAACAAACATCCATCCATACATCCCTCCATCCTTACTTACAAACTTTCGCGTTTATAATATTAGTAGGATGTTTTTAAGAAGGTTTAGTAGAATTAGTGGGAGTGGGATAGTAGATTTAAAGGGCTTCTCAACTTAAATTATTGTTAAATTGAGAATGAGGTATCTTGTCGATCAGAGTTCTCTTATTTCATAATCAAGTCACGTTATTTGATACTAGCTGTCCCACGCAACCTCGTTTCCGTTTCCTATTGCCCGTAGCGTGATAATTTTCCCCCTTTTTTGTAACATTCTTCATTGGTGCTCCGCTCCTGTAGGTCTTAGAGTGATGATATATGGTCTATAGCCTTCCTCGATACATGGACTATCTAACACTGAAATATTTTTTTGAAATCAGACCAGTTGTTAAGTTAAACAGACAAAAACAAACTCTTCATCTTTATAATATTAGTATAGATAACTTCTGCCATTAGCCATGTTGTGACAGAAATGGGCAGGTTTGACTAGAGTGATACATGGGGCTCATAACGGATGTTGAGTAACATTTTCGTTGCAGGCATTTTTGCTGTCGTGTTTCCTTAGTGAGTTCGAGACTGGAGCCCAATGATACAGAAGCATCTCAATAGGCCGCCATAGTGCAGAACGTGTGTGTCACCATGTGACATTATCTGCAATCACATCATAATGAGTATGGTTACTTACCAATACTGTTTGATTCTAGTCATGCGTTCCATCAGAAAGACTAGAGACACTTTGGCAGCTTAATTTATAATAAACAAAATCACAAAACAGTCATGAGGACTGTCGACAGAATTGAAAACTTAAAACTATGAAAAGCAGTTGAAATAAACTACTTTCCTCTTTCAATAAAACGCGCGATAAAAGAACTAAAACTAAATAAATAATAAATCTTTACCTATGAAATTGCCGTTTTGTATGCAATAAGTGAAAGTACTTCTTTTTTTCAAACTTCTTTATTTCTGTTACACTTTGAAGAGTTTGTTGCCTCCCGTCCAGCTGATTTTTACAAGAAGGGCATCTATAAACTGCCAATGCGTTGGCAAAGATGCGTCGATTGCATGGGTGATTACTTCGAATAACAGAAATAAAAAGTTTGAAAAAATAAGTACTTTCACTTATTGCATACAAAACGGCAATATCATAGGTAAAGACCTAATATATAGCCCATGGAAATTCATTCGGTGACGATGACGTGAGTTTCATGACTGTCACTGTCTATTTATTGTTGGACACTACAAAAAAAGTGACCAACAGTAAATAAAGTTTGAAGTTCGACCAGAGGCGACAGTAGTAACTTACCATCGAGTGATCCATCAGCTCATATGCCAAAAATCCGTCTTGATAGCTCCATATCACTTATCTATACTAATATACAAAGCTGAAGAGTTTGATTGTTTCTTTGTTTGAACACGCTAATCTCAGGAACCGCTTGTCCGATTTGAAAAAATCTTTTAGTGTTAGATAGCCCATTTATCGAGAAAGGCTGTAGGCTATATATCATCACGCTTAGACATTGGTCTAATGGCTCCTATTGAGGAGCGGAGCACCAATGAAAAATGTTACGAAAACGGGGGAAAATTATTACGCTACGGGCAATAGGAGACGTAAACGAAGTTGCGTGGGTCAGCTAGTATGCTATAAAAGCAGGTAGGTGCACATGCACCGTTATCTCAATTGTCGCCTGCGTGGAATGAAAAGCAGCTGTTTATAGCTTTAGTTAACATACAATCGGTTGGTGGTGTCGACGACTGCCTTACATGGAAGCTTATGAACGGAGCTTTTATCAGTACTTGGTTTTTAGGGTTCCGTGCCTAACGCAAAAAATGGAACCCATATAGATTCGCATATCTGTCTGTCTGTCCGTCCGTATGTCACAGCCACTTTTTTTCCGAAACTATAAGAACTATAATGTTAACACTTGGTAAGAAGATGTATTTTCACACAAAAATATCAAAAAATAACAATAAATTTTAGGGGTCTAAACTTATAACTGAATCTCAAAATTTTTTTTTCATCAAACCCATCCGTGTAGGATATCTATGGATAGGTCTTCAAAAATGAAATTGAGGTTTCCAATCTCATTTTTTTTCTAAAATGTGTAGCCCCCCCCCCCTTGTAACCTCTAAAATAAGAGAATAATAAAACTAAAAAATAATATATATGATGTACATTACCATGCAAACTTCCATCGAAAATAGGTTTTAACGAGATATAGTCAGAAGTTTTTTTAATACCTTTTTAAATCGTAAACCGCAATTTACCTTTCAATATTTATGTTACTTGCTGCTACGGAACCCTTCATGGGCGAGTCCGAATAGCACTTGGCCGCTTTTTTTTTATTGTATTACTAGCACTTACTATTTCTTTTTCCACATTTATATAAAAAAAGGGGCACTGATCGTTACAGCAGTAAAGCTTAGTTTAGAATTAATGTAGGTCAACGAGAAACGTCTAAATTTAAGATTGTGAATTTGATTTTTAATGGAATCTAATGCCTCTGCTATTGTAAACAGACAGATGATAATCATACTCAAGATATTCTAAATACTTAGGCTATTATTTATAGATGCAGAGACAACAAACGATCACACAACACAATTATTAATTGTGTAGAGTGGGAATCAGTTTCCCTCCCAATTGGGTAGATAATTACTCAAAGGGTGGCAAAACACTTGTGTCTCTAAAGTCTATCTGTCTTGAAGTGCATGTGGCTAGTGATGATGATGATGATAATATTGATGTTACTGTGATGTTACTGAATCACACATTAATACATTTAAATACTTACATATTATAAATGCAGTGACTGAACAAACGCTCGTGTTTATCACAAAGTTGTTTTTGCAGAGTGGGAATCGAACCCACGAACTCTGGTTTATCAGTCAGGATCTCTAAACACTAGACTTATAGGCTAATCATTTATATTATGAAAAATTTGATAGGTTTATAGTCTTGGAATACCCTGGCAACACCCAATTCAAGTCAGAGTTGGACGACTCTAACCAACTACCTGATCAATACTCAATTTAAATTCCCTTTTGTCTACCTTTCATTTAAATAAACTCCCAATTTCCCTTCTTATTCCTAAAGTAACCGTTTATAGGAAATAGGGGATTATTAGTGGAACTAATATTAGAGTCGACAAAATGAATTCAGAATATATATTATTGCGTGTTACTTTAAATAGGATTGCCCTTAGATGTATCGAATAAAGATACCCCTGCATCGTAGGGTAGGTTACAATTTGTCATAATGAAAATTAAATGAAATATATTATTATCTACCACTTTATGAAAGACGTAAAACAAACGACCTGCAGGCCTAGGAAAGATACAAGTGATTCTCATCGAATCTCTTTCTACAATAGATAAAATCTGTATTGCCTTATAATATTTTGTTTTGACCACGTGACTTGAGAAGATGTCATTATAGTCATAGTATTAAACTTCTCTTATCTCTACTCGGGTCATTTTCTAGGAGCAAAATCATCTTGCATACCGTGACAGCGTCACACGGCATTCGACTTTCCCACGATTCCTTCTATAACCTTCCTTTTTATATCATCCTCATCATAATCTACTACCGGACAGCCTAATTTTTTATGAAGGACGTTTTAAAATATTCTCGCAAATTTTCCCATCTTAAATTTTCAAAGTGTAATTACGGTGATAATTTAAGATTGTTCTTACTGCTAAATTTTTACTATTTCTTTCAATTGTCCTCAGTTCCATGTATTAATCGCTAAGCTTATATCACTAAAGTGGGGCCGGATATCTACCTGGGCCAAACAAAGGACTGTGCGAGCCATGCATCGTCTAACGGTATATAAATGTTGTATTCAGCAACGACCTTGTGTCATGGCGGACTGCGGACTGAACCATACCTGGCAAATGGTGTATTGTTTGTTTGGAGGGAATTCATTTTTAAGGGTAGATTATGACACTTAGTGTGAAATAGGGGATATAGTAGTGAAGATAGGCAGTGGAATTATTATGCTTCCAATTGAAAGTGTTAATTTTTGTTAAAAAAGTGAAACCTGCAATTTATTTTGATATTTATTACCAGCATTTGTCGTTAATCACGATCATTCTTGATCATTGACTGCCTCGTTGGTCTAGCGGTTGGCGTGTGCGACTGCTGATCATGAGGTCTCGGGTTCGATTCCCGGGTCGAACCAAATGTTTGTATGATCTACAAATATTTGTTTCGGAGTTTGGGTGTTTTCTATGTATAATATGTATGTATTTCCAAAAAAAAAGGTATATATGTATTCATATCGGTTGTCTAGTACCCATAACACAAGCTCTGCTTAGCTTAGGACTAGATCGCGTTGTGTGATAGATGTCTGAAATATTTATTTATTTATTTATTTATTCTTTTAATTTTTTATTTGTCAACCGATTGAAATAAAACAAGCACTAAATGTTAAGTGAAGTTAACGACAATACCAGTGTTAATGTGTTTTTTAGTTGACATTTACTAAATGAATACGGTTATTGGTGTCTATGTCAATCCCCTCGCAATTTGGGTGGATAGGTACTCACCGGCTTTGGATTCTCAGCGGTTTTGGAACTCAGTTTTGAATTTAAAGTTTTATATCTAAGTATTCTATGCTTTCATCATTAAAAGCCTTTCACAGTCCACTGCTGGATAAGGCCTCTTCTAAGAAATATACTAATTAATACTGTTGTTTATCCATATAAATAAAAATGATTCACTGAAATCTATACTAATATATAAAGCTGAAGAGTTTGTTTGTTTGTTTGTTTGTTTGTTTGAACACGCTAATCTCAGGAACTACTGGTCCGATTTGAAAAATTCTTTCAGACTTAGATAGCCCATTTATCGAGGAAGGCTATAGGCCATATATCATCACGCTAAGACCAATAGGAGAGGAACACCAATGAAAAATGTTTCAAAAACGGGGGAAAATTATCACGCGACGGGCAATAGAAGACGCAAACGAGGTTGCGTGGGTCTGCTAGTGTAGTACATACGTGCATAAGTTTCGATCGATTGTACCACATCCACATTGTATTTTTTTGTGTTTCTTATTGTCCAGACAAGGTTTGTGTAGAAGATTAAAAGAAAAGGAAATATTTCTATGAAAATCAGATTATTTTAAAATGTCATAATATGAGCAATGATTGAAATTGAAAAAAAAATCATGGAAAAATAATACGGGGACACGAAGTTCACTGGGTCAGCTAGTATAAAATAAAATAAAGAAAACTATCAGGCTATTATAGTAGCGAGGATTTGAGAACATGTATTAAAGGAACTAGCTTTCTTGAATCTATTCTGTAAATTTACTAGAGCTTACACCTCCATTGTTATCAGTATTTTCAGTGTTCGAGTGGAGTAAATACTTCCTACAACTGTTCTTTAGATAGTTTTCTTTGAAAGTAATAGCTTAGTGTTATCTACTTTTAAAAACAAATTTTAACAAAAAATCGACTTAAAGAACTGGACCAAATTAAAATGGGACCACACGGGAAACACCAGCTTTCAAATAAATAAATAATCATCAAAATCCGTTCACCCAGTCGAAAGCATGAGGTAACAAACATAAAAAAAAATATGGTTGAATGCTAACCTCCTCCTTTTTTTTTAATTCGGTTAAAAAGAGCAGATAACTTAATATTTGTAGTTATAAACTAACTATAAACAGGGCCCTTAATCACGTAAGTATTTTTAAGCGCAAAACTCGTTATGTAGACATCATGTCACAATTGCTGCTTAAATAGTATAAAAAATAGATCATTCTTGTCGTTTACTAAAGATCCACTTTCCATAATAATCCTCGTTTAATCGTTTCCTACAGCGTGTTGCTGTTTCTACAAGCAAAAAAAATATAAAAGTATGTGTACGGCTTTGTTTTAATACAATAATAAGCAATTACAGTGACAATTACGTACAGGAAAAATAGGCGATATTGCTACCACTGTCCCTAAGCGACTGTTTCCTCGTCGTGTTACGATAGCTATGGGACATTGGAGGGTTGACTGACATCCTATTCACACCCCCTACCATTAAAAACAAGAAAGAAAATGCTACAGGAATATAGGTCTTAAATACAGATCATTTAGAGCTTTATACATTGCCGTAGATTCGTGTAGGAATGTCATTTTTGGAATGCGACTAAATTAAGGGGTTCGTATGCTCTGAACATGTTAAAGAGTTGCCTCAGTTGGGATTACGCATATAACATACTAGCTGACCCACGCAATGTCGTTTGCGCCTTATATTGTCCGTAGCGTGAAAATTTCCCCCGTTTTTGAAACATTCTTCATTGTTGCTCCGCTCCTATTAGTAGTAGCCTGATGATATATACCCTATAAATGGGCCTTCCTCGATAAATGGACTATCCAACACCGAAAGAATTTTTCAAATCGGACCAGTGGTTCCTGAGATTAGCGTGTTCCAACAAACAAACAAACAAACAAACAAACAAACAAACAAACGAACAAACAAACAAACAAACAAACTCTTCAGCTTTATATATTAGTATAGATGTGTTTTTTACTGTAAGAGCCATGCCACGGCACAAATGAGACAGTTCGACTAATAGATACTACGTCCTTGCAGAAAACTGACGTAATCAAAAATGTCTAAATATAAACTAAAATGTAAAATGTATAAATAAAGTCGTAACTGGTAGTTGTCTGAAGATGTTTAAGAAAAACTGTTATAGGGGACTTTATGAACGCAATAGAACCCAAGACAATTTTTTGTCTGTTTGTCTGTATGTTTGTACTACTAATCTCAGAAACGGCTTAACCAATTGATTTTCACTAATGTGTTGCGGTATGCTCCACTTATCATTTTCTATTTCAATTCATTCGTTTCAAAAATAAAAAAGTTATACCAATTTAAAGAATTACCTCGATGACCGACATACGACATACGACCGAACCACAGGTAAAAGCTAGTCTTACTTAATGTTATAAACGCGAAAGTTTGTAAGTCTGGATGGATGTTGGTTACTACTATATACTTATACATACTTACGCATAGGTTACTATTAGCAGCGACATAAACGCGGGGAGAGTCGCGGGCAATAGCTAGTTAATAATAAATCGAACCTACAATCAAAAAAATGATAATGAACATGAGCAAACAAAACACAAAAGTTATCAGTTAAGTAGTTAAGTCATAAAGTGTAATAAACAAACACAAACTCACTTCTGCATTTATAAAATTAAGTGAAGAGTTTTAAAGGTATTCGTTTATTTAATGTACGAATCAATTCAATGAATTCTTCTATAAACATAAAAACATCACAACGAGGGGACGCATCAGACCCTTTCTCTAAATCAGAGGGGGTTTTACCAATACACGTCTATATCAACAGTGGGAAATTCAATATCGCACATACTATGCCATAGAGTCATAGAGCATTGAAATCTAAATTACTATCTTGCACCCGCGGTTTTTTCCTGTTTCCAAGTATTATATAAATTAAGACTAGTTGTTGCCCGCGGCTCCGACCGCGTGTATGTCGGTTATCGCGACAAATAGTAGCCTATGTGTTATTCTGCTGTATAAGCTATATTACTATAAAGTGTCATCCAAATCTGTTCCATAAGTTATTGCGTGAAAGAGTAACAAACATCCATCCATCCATCCATACTAACAAACTTTCGTGTTTATAATATTAGTAGGATTTAAGGTGTGTCATAGAAATTACATTTTGAACCGCGCAACTAGAGTCATTGATGTAACGTTGCGAAAGTGATCGAAAAGGCCTGTTTTTCGTTGACGAGGGGGTAAATCCCTTCGGTTCTCCGGCTCCCCGGGGACTGAGGAGCCAGGTGGTGGTGATTACTCGTAGGTAAAATACATCGTACATGTACTTGAAATATCAAAGTTTTATTAACAAAATACGTGAGCACTGTGTCTACACACTTTTAAGACCGCCCTAATAAGTGGAAAATTTTATAAAATTATTTTAAAAGACAGATCTGCCCAATTCTCAATCACGCGTAAGCATGCTACTGTTAAAATCTACGCCGTACTTTGTTCAAAACAAGACACTGTTTACATAGAGAAGTGACGTCATTTCGTTTACAAACACCACACTGTTTTATATAACGTAATGTAAACAAAAACATAATTATCGGACAATATTTAGTTCTGGTGTGTTGTTATTGATATATATTTGTAATAGATTACATTTACGATAGAAATATTATTATGTAACTGCAAAAGATTTCCGGATAGCTACTATACTAAGGTATCTACTCACATTTTCTTCTTGCTCTTTCTAGTCTCAACTTTAAGGCCTGTCTTGTTCTGTAACTTTAAATGATTGTCTACCAATCATTGATCACCTGTACTTCACACCTGCACTCGCACTAATCAAAGTAAATACGGGCCTTTAGTGCTAGATTGTTACTAATTATAATATTCTTCGTTATACATAAAAAAAAAAACAGAAAAAATATGTGAATATTTGAAAAAGGTAACTCCTAAAAAAATATCCTACTTCATTACATAGTATAAAACAAAGTCGCTTTAACTGTCTGTCTGTTCCTATGTCCCTACGCGACGGATCTCGATACGGGTTTGCATTGCAAAAGCTGGCTTGCACACTACGAGATAGATCTACATAATGTACTACTGTATTGTACTCCTTAAAAGGTCTACAAAAAACCCACAATAAACATTTTTTATTCATCAATTTTTACGATAAATAATGGCTTATTTTACAAAGTGATTTTAAGCAATACAGCATGAATCCTTATCCAATTAAATACCTTAAAAACATTGTGCATTTAATATAGATCAATATGGCACTTTACAGTACCTAATTTCAATGAATATATTCAAAGATATTACAGTTTTAAAATACACGAATCGTGTAGTCAGTGGGTGCATCTGAAATCCACCCGTGCGAAGCCGGGGCGGGTGAAGTATTGAAACTAAAGTTGGTATGATTTAATTCCCAAAAAAATTGTCATGGGGTCTTTTGAGTTCGTAGATACACTTACAGTATTTATACATTGAGTGTATTATATTTTCTTCTTTTGTCTCCAATCTTTTTCCAAAAGTCAGTTTTGAAAAAATCTATTGTAGAATTTTTAAGGTCGATTGATGAAGCTTGACTATAAGCGGACTACTGTTATTTCTGCCGTGCAAGAATGTTAGACACGTAGACATGTTAAAACAGCACCATCGTATTAAAAAATCCTTCTATATCAGTGAAAGTGTTGAAACAGTATTTCTTGTTTCATTTTATATGCCGTAACCTTGATTCTTTGTTAAAGATCGGAGAATAGAAAGAGAACGAACGATATCTGCTATCTACTTTCACGATTTTTGATTTAAATCCAAGGTAAGGTACCAAAACTGCCAGATGACAGGAAAGTCATAGGAATCTCTAAATTTTCCAACGCCTTATTTACTTTTGTCTACTTACTAATTTACGTGTGTTTAACATAGTTTATCATACATTTTTCCACAACATCACGAGCGGATACAGATAATGAATAGATGTTCGTCATCGATAATAGAAACGATCTTTGTCAAAATGCCCTCTTTTGTGTAAACTGTGGAAAGATGTAATGTACACTTGTGTGCGTAATTTATTCGAAATGTGTGCGTTTGACGACCTTTATTAGTATACTTTCGGTTTAACAACTGATAAAAATTGCAACTAATACATTGGTGGCTGTGAACCGTTCTTGTAGGAACACTATTGAACAAACTCATCAATGTTCGATTTATTTATACTTTCGATATGAATGCGTATCGTGTCCCAGGGACCAGCTGTGCGGTATGTTGATAATCATGACTGTTGTTTCGTTTTCCTACCGCGCGCTTGTACTTCTTAGCTCGAGCATACGTCACAACCAACGTTGGTTCCAACATTTGCTATGATATGCGTAATAACGTTGGAATAACATTGTAATAATAACAATTATGTCTTTGTGAACAATATCGACACTCTTTTATCTTATCGGTCAATGCCGTTATTTGTAAAATCATTTGTATTAACCAATTTATTAAATGAATAACATTAAATCAATTTATTTTTGTCCACAAGAACAATCTGTTAGTTGATGTGTTTTGTTTTATGCTATTTCGTGTTGTTAAACGTTGTTGTACATACTAAACAGGTTGATTATCTACATTAGAGGACATTCTCCAGTTTTGTAGACATTAGGCTATGTAATAAATAGGTATATTAAATAATGAAATTATTTGAGATTTAATGATTGTTTATAGGTTTTAATAAAACCAATACTTTTCAAGTATATCATGACAAATTAGTTTTTTTTAATATTCATTCCTTCACATCTTCTAAACAATATACAGGGTTATAATAATTTTGTAAACAGCGTTATTTGAACTGTAGTTGAAATATTTTTGTAACATGAAAGATCAAAATAGATTATAGCAAATCATTCAACTTAAAAGATTTATCTCAACAAAAACGTAACACGACTGAGAGTTTAAACTAGCCGTTCCTCTTACATAGTTTTTAACTGTATTTTATTTAAAAAAATATAATGTTAATATCATTAACTTTTACATAAATATAAACTTTAAATACCTATTAGACAAGCATTTACTTGTCTTGTGTTAGCTTAAACATACAATCGAATTGAGAAACTCCTTTTTGAAGTCGGGTTAAAGGGATACAAGAAAGAATATTCACGTAGGTATTTATGTAAGGCCAAATTAAGTCGTTCAGCGTATTAAAATATACTGAAGGTGAGCCGCTTCATATAACATAATACACGAATTTTTTTTAATTGTAACACCTTTGGCTTAAAAGGAATTGAATTGTCTTTACGTATTAACTACTAGTACTTATTTGATAAAGAATGCATATACAGATTATCAAACTTTTACTTACGTTTTTACAGCATTAGACTATACAAGCTCAAAGTAATTGAATTTTATGAGCACAATTGGTATTACAACTATATTTATATTTTTTCGGTGCTTAAATATTACGCAGTCGGCTCTTATGACACCCACGCGATAAATCAGGATGTCACACAATTTTTACAATTCATCTTGATGTAGACACTTTAAATTTTGTGGGTTTTTTCATAGTTGTTTATTTGCCGATTTCATACATTAATTTATTTGCTTTCGCCTAATTAAAATGAAAGCGAACAGACACCGGAGGCTACTTCATTTTAAATTATTTAAATAATTACCTTATTGTTACCCGCGGTTCGGCCCGCGTGTATTTCGGTTATCGCGGCTAGTAGCAGCCTATGTGTTATTCTGACGTTTACGCTATATTACTTTAAAGTTGCATCCAAATCCGTTTAGTAGTTTTTGCGTGAAAGAGAACAAACATCCATCCATTCTTCCATAATTACAAACCTTCGCGTTTATAACATTAGTAGGATATTTAACATAACACTAATACTACAGTTCAAACCCTAAACTAACTTATTGTGAATATGTATATATTAATAAACTAGCTGAACCCCGCGGTGTTACCCGCGGTTATTGTTGTACCGCGAGTAACGCCGCTCGACAAAGTTAGTCTAAATAAAGTAGCCTAAGTTACTCCCCGGATCATCAGCTGCCAGTGAAAGTCCCGTCAAAATCCGTCCAGCCGTTCCAGAGATTACCCGGAACAAACAGACAGACAGACAGACAGACAGACAGACCGACAGACAGACAGACAGACAGACAGACAAAAATTTTTTTAACTACATTTTTGGTGTATGTACCGTGTATACATACATATGCATTTAGTAAAAAGCGGTTATTTTAATATTACAAACAGACACTCCAATTTTATTTATTTGTATAGATAATATCTTTTTCAACTTATAAAAAGAATTCAAATTTTAAAGTTAACGAATTCGTGCATAAAATCAAATCAAATCAATTACTAAACAATCATCGCAAAGGTTAAATTGCTTTATTACTCAATATTAAACCTCCTTTGAAGAGAAGTGGTCATTGTCTATGGGCGAGTTGCGGTCGTAAATACGGGCCCCTACTGGGGCTGTGGACATAATTTGTTAGGGTGCCATTGTGTACCACGTGACAACGTGCGACATGGCAGGTAGTCTTGATAAGAGGATGGGAAGCGTGTTTGTAAGTGAAGCGGGCTTGTTGATACTTGTTTCTTTTTTTGTTGTATTACAACAACAACCATTTCTATCACAACATTATTACAATTCAATTTTAATCTATTACGTAATTACATCCTTGTATAATTTTTTTTTTTTTTGTTATATTATATGACATGACAACCAAGTGGTCGGCCTCTTACGTCAGTGTTAGTTAGGATAACGGTGCTGAGATAATGACTAGTTTTTCTTGGTTCATAATTACGTTTGCATGACATAAATCTAAATAAAAACATCACATATCTATGGTCCTTACTCGTCAAAATCCTAAAATACAATATTACGTAATCTTCACTTGTGTGTGACGCGCATTGGGAGCGTGACGTATTTGTCTATAAAACGATTCCTATGAAATTTACACTTTGATGTTCGTTATTAATCCATTATAGTGATAAGATTGGATTTAATATGACTTTTAGATAAGACACACTGTCACTGATATAGCCATATTATATCTATACATTACGTAAATTAAGTTGCCTCATTTCAATATTTGACGAAATGGAGAGCGTAACGCCATCTATCGGAGGCTTTTTGAAATGTAATAGCAAAAAACTTATTAGTTAGGTAATTGCATGAGTTTTCATCTTTAATTTTCAGTTTTATGTACTGAAATAGTAGATTTTGGATTATGTTATTGAAAATGTTCGTCTGTTAATGGTATTTAACGTCTAATTTAACGGTTTTTATTTTAGTTTTAGAGCATTTAATTGTTCTATGAGATACAAAAAAAACTATTGATGTAAACACAAACAATAGAAAGACTGATTTGAAATAAGACTTAAAGAAGATGGCAGCGCTTGTGGTAAACAGAGTTTAAAGCTACTATTAACAAATTGACACAACTACTAGGTTTCTAACTTTATTTCCATAATATATCCGCCTGCTTCTTATATTGAGTTTGTTTACCTAAATAGATAAATCTCTAGAACTACTCGTTATCGTATTCCGCAAGATGTTAAAAAAATAAACATTGAGAAGGATTATAAGTCATCAAGTTATAATTCTTAGCAGCTAGAAATACTTCATTTAAAAATACATAAGGGAGCTTATTACACCCTTGACGAAATTACATATGAGGTACCTATCGGTAATTATAGCACCTAGGTACTTCGGTCTCAGATAAATTTATATTTCGTACCTTTAATCGTCATCCCTCCACTATACATCTACGTAGTTATAATGTGCGAAATCCACAAGTCAGACTCGCAATAGGGTAGACTAGCTAAACCCCGCGCTTATTACGGTACCGCGAGTAACGCCGCGGGACAAAGTTAGTCTAAAAAAATTAGCCTAAGTTACTCCCCGGATCATCAGCTACCTGCCAGTGAAAGTCCCGTCTAAATCCGTCCAGCCGTTCCAAAGATTACCCGGAACAAACAGACAGACAGACAAAAAAATTTTTAACTACATTTTTGGTATATGTATCGTGTATACATACATAAGCAGTTATTAAAAAGCGGTTATTTTAATATTACAAACAGAAACTCCAATTTTATTTATTTGTATAGATGTGTAGATGACTGTACGGTCTATCGTAAATAGATACCAATATCACTTTCATTAAAAGGAATATTTAAAAACATCTCGGAAAATGTAATTATTAGAGCTTTTCATTACTATTACAAATTTTAATAAAATACACATTGAAATATGTTACTCGATTGAGTAGCCTGAAACAATGACGTGAGTGATATGACAAGTTTGTATTTAGTACATTTTCATACAAAGTTATCGTTTTGACCACAGATCATATATGCACCTTATTTTTATGATCTGAGGTTTTGACAGTTGATAAAAAGTAACTAATTTGACTAAAGTGTCATCTATTCCATTGTCCGGTTTTTAGGCTAGTCGTTGGGATGCAAACGATGCTTATAACTCTAATACACTGCAAAATACACTTAACTTGGTGAACGCCCGTTTTCTATTTCCATAGTGATATAAAATAAAAACTCCAGCACTCATAATTTTAGAGTCATAGGGGCGTTTTCAATATGTACTGCAATTATCTGTTAGTGACACAATACTTGTCCCTTGTGGGAACTGGGAATCAAGTATCAACTCGGCTCAATAAACTATAGTGCGACTTCCGTGCAATTATGTTTTGTCTCATTTCCTCTTACCGCATACGCAGTGAATTAGAGCAGGCCACAGCTACGTCAATAATTTTATGTTTGTGTGTGTTAATGCATGATACTAATAATATGTAAATATGACATAGAATGTAATTATGTATGTACATTCTATTTTAAACAAAATTTTACATATTGTTATTTTGGAATAAATCGGTTTGTTCACACCGAGATAGGTAGCTGGTAGGTAGGTGAGCCTATTAATTTTGGTTATAAACGTTTTTTATATTTCATTTGTAATTTATTATTGCATTTATATTTTTCTTTATGCGTAATCGACCAAAAAAGTATTTGTTCGTATTATTTGTAATTAACAAATTATTTTAATTATGTACTATCCACTGGATTGGGCCAGCACAGGACCGGTTGTTATGGGGAGCCTTGGGGGAGGCCTATGTCCAGCAGTGGACGTCTTTCAGCTGAAATGATGATGATAATTATGATAATTCAAAGCTAATGTCGCAAAATGCAAGGCTTTAAGCATACAACCCTTCGGAATATAAAGTAAATTCTATGTACTTGTTTTTTTATGGTATAGGGGGTAAACGTGCAGACGTATCACCTGATGGTAAGCGATTACCGCCGCCCATAGACACTCGCAACACCAGAGGTGTCACAAGTGCCTTACCGACCTTTGGGGGATGGGGAAAGGGATTTAGGGATGGGTTATGGTATAGGCCTCCGATATCCTCACTCACTTAAGCGTAGAAATACAGCTCAAGCGCTATTTCATACCCGTTTTGTGTGAGGCCGTGGTATCACTCCGGTCGAACCGACCCATTCATACCGAAGCATGGCTTTCCCACGGTAAAAACTCCAACTTGTGTAAGTAATGTCGAGATCCTTAGCTTATTTTTTTAAGTTCACACATACCTTTTACAGTAGTGCTAATAATTTACAGCTATAAGAAGTTATATTGTTTGCACATTATTGGATATCATTGCACCCTATTACTAAGAGACCCGGGGTGAAAACCGGGTAAGCCCCCTTGGGCCATAAGGCCCGGTACGGGAATATTCATTCAACGTAGATGCTATAAAACTGAAAGTGGGCCCCCCCCCCCACTTTCAATTTCAAATGCCACTAAAGTTAATATTGAAATCTTTTATTTTAACTGAACTTCTGTACAATTTAAGCTCTAGATTATTCTATGATATAAATCTGTAAGGTAATAATAATTATCCTGATAGGTTTTATTTTATTTTGCTTTGGTTAGAGTTTATTTTAATTCTTTTTTTAGTTATTTCGGAGTTTAGGTGTTTTTTGTTTTCATCATAATTATTTGTATTTACAAGGTAAAATAAGTAATGGGACTAATTCTACACGCCCACCATGGTAACTCCTTTACACCAGCAGCAGTGACTGACGAACACACCGAGTTAAGACACTCGGGACGTCCCAAGAAAAATTTAAGTGTCTTGAAATCTGCAACGAAATTAATGAGAAGAACACCGAAGAGTTAGAAAGAAAAGGGGACATATATGCATTTATATCAGTTGTCTAGGAACTCTGCTTAGTTTGGGTGGTCAACTTGACGGCTGGAGTTGTATATTAGATGTCCGAAATATTATTATTATAATTCCAACAGTTTTAGGGCTCTATCAGAGTTTTATCAAGACCTAACTGAAATTGGTGTTTAAGTATCTCTTTTATATACAATTTTTCAGAGAGTGAGTGAGAGAACCGGTACATTAAGCCTTTTTTTTATTAATACGACAACACACTTATGACTCTTATTTGCAGATATCTACGGAAAGCCATTAAGTATCCTGCTTGCCCACATATCTTAAAAAAAAAAAAATATAACACACATTGGTTACTTAAGAATGTAACTGAAACGCCGATAAACTTGCGTCTATATTTTTTAAATAGATACACGTGTTTCCCTGCAACTATGATACCGGGTCCTTTAAGCGGGGGCGTAAAAAAGCATAATCACTAGGCCATAACCATGCTGCATTGTTGGTACACATTCGCCATGAGGATGGTGACTGTGATGGTATTGGATTCTGCTCATGCTTTCCATCAGGTAAGTAATTTTGGCAGGTCTTACATTAAAAAAGAAGCATGACGTTACCTTCAGTGCTGGACACAGGTCTCCTAGTAAATATATGCATTTCGTGGACAAAATACAACTAGACATAGAAGAAATGGTCGTGTTCGTTTCATACTTAGGTATGTTGTAGTAAATCGTAACTTTTTTTTGTGGAATTGTGTGCAAATGAGCAGACGTATTACCTGATGGTAAGCGATTACCACCGCCCATGGACACCCGCAACGCCAGAGGCGTCACAAATGCGTTGACGGCCTTTGGGGAATGGGAAGGAGGATGGGGATGAGGATGGCGGGGGGGGGGGGGGGGTTGGGGTATAGGCCTCCGGTATCCTTACTCGCTCGGTGAAACAAAGTGCAAGCGCTGTTTCACACCGGTTTTCTGTGATGCCGTGGTAATAAGTGGTGGGAAGCGTGGCTCTCCAACAGAACGTAATCCTCATGTAATGAACATCATACATCATAAATCTAAAGATTTTAGCATGAGAATTCTTTGTTATTGGAGGCTTTAGTTCAACTAAGTGCTTTCTAAGACTTGAAGATTGTTTCAAAATAGATTGTTAAGCCTTTATTGCTCTTCGTTAGACTTTAAAGTTATTTCATCAGTCATTCATTAAACATCCGCCCACACTGCGTCGGTAAGGAGAGAAAGACTTCAGTGCCGAGACCTTTAGCTCGGCCCAATCTAAGGTTCAAGGTTAGACAACCTACATCAGATTATTAAAAACTACTTATTCATTGCCTGCCGCTTAGATCGCGCTTAATATATTTCTTATTTAATGAGTTTTAGTTTGCAAATTCGACAGGCTTCTGTACCATTTATTCACTATATTTATGATACTAGCTTGGTATGCCCGCCTTCCTCAGGAATCAAAGTATATCCTTGCCAAATGTCATTGAAGGTGTGCAGCGGTTTGGTACGTAAGAAACGGATAGAGTTAATTTCGTAATTAACTTATTATAAAAATAAAAACCTTTCTTAGTGGGTGTTTGCAACATAAAAAGCATCAGCTGTCAAAATATCAAGTTGTAGCGCCAGCAGGTTAGGCTCTCTGTCAATGAATCAGTCAGTCAGTCAAAGCCAGAGTTATATGTAAAGGTTAATAAAATAAATAGGTTAATAAAAATAAGTAACCTATTTTCATAGAAATAGTTTTGGTATTTAAAGACTGTAACTAAACACTTGATAAAGGATACACAAAAGTGCACAGAAACACAATCAAATTGGCAATCGCACTAAACAGTCTAATTTAATATAATATGTATTACTTGTGAGATACATTCTGATTTCGATGGCCAAGTTAATTTCTTTTTTGGACTTGATATTACATGGAACTCACAACTTTTAAAAAGGTTTGTGATATTAAGTTTTTCATGGCATAAGAAATTTAGGAGTTTTGTAAGGAGTTATTACTACAGTTACGAACATAGATACCAGGAAGTCTGTTAGACTAGCTTTGTCTCCAAAGAAGGGAAAGGTTGTGTTACGACCATTTCAGACGTCACGAATGTGACGCTAAAGTAATAGGCCGTTCGTTAATTTAAACGTGCTTAGAGGAAACTCATTAGTTATATGAGTTTCGTGGTATTCTGACCCTAACTCTGCTCCTTTTTGTAACTTGTAACCAGATCTTCACACCAGAGACCGTCTTCGAAGTTTTTATAAGACCACCTCTAGTGTGAAGTGACACATTTTGCCTTTTTATGCCTAAAAATATCTTAAGTTACTATAAGTAGTTGAAATTAACTTAGCTTTTGAAATGTGACACAATAAAACTTAACTCCACCCCATTTTATGCAATATTTCACTTCATTGACATCCTACTCTCCCTTAACCAGTGACGTAATTTTCGGATATCCTCTTAAAACTTTTCTTTCCTAAATAAGATAATTTTAATTCGAATATAGTATCACTAGATATTTAAGATAACTGATTGCCTAATCCTCTTTAATGTTAAGCTGGCATAGCTTAACTTAATAGATAGTATCGAAACTATGTTGCAATAAAAATCCAATCGTCAACCCGTGTTCAATGTTAACAAATAAAGATAACTATCAGAAAACGGCACGTTACCTGATATTTATTTATCTATATTTGACTGATAAAGAAAAACGTGATTATTTTAATGCTAATGTACAGTGACTTTCGGGACCGGTTGTCTATGTCCAGCTGAAGACATGTCGGCTGAGATAATGGTTAGGCCACTGACTGCCCTTAATACAGCTCGCTTCTCGAAAACGCTGGGACAATATAGCGGATATGGCACCCTCTATACAGTCAAGGCACGAGCCCCACTTCAATGACGTATATTTTTGCACCTTGTCTATACAAATAAATAAAATTGGAGTGTCTGTTTGTAATATTAAAATAACCGCTTTTTACTAAATGCATATGTATGTATACACGGTACATATACCAAAAACGTAGTTAAAAAAATTTTTGTCTGTCTGTCTGTCTGTCTGCCTGTCTGTTTGTTCCGGGTAATCTTTGGAACGGCTGGACGGAATTTGACGGGACTTTCACTGGCAGGTAGCTGGTGATCCAGGGAGTAATTTAGGCTGTTTTTTTAGACTAACTTTGTCCCGCGTCGTCACTCGCGGTACAACAATAACCGCGGGTAACACCGCGGGGTTCAGCTAGTGCTAAATATATTTCATTCGATTTCGGTATCGTTTAGCGACAGTAGAGTCCAGTAGACATATTATTACGCGTAGGTTTTTTGGATTCGTAATATATAATGTTTGTTTTATTTTTTATTTTAAGTAGAATCCCAGTGAACATAATTATATCTCAAATTCAAATTAAATTTCAAAATCATTTATTCAATTAAGGCACTAAGCGACATTTATGAACGTTAAATTGAAGCTGCAGTTAAAAATCATAGATCGACACAAACAGACGCCATAGCATGTGCTGTATTGTCGAGGTAAATTAGGCTTTCGCCTACGACTGCCTGTGTCGATCTATAATTTCCAGTTTCCAAAATGCGTAGAGCCTCATAAGAAGAATACTGGCTAAAAAACTCATGGCCACTCTTTTCAAAGTCAGATTTTCAGGTACAATAGTGTTAGGTGTAATGTAAGGTAAACAGTATGCAAGCTGTTGCCACTCATTTACTCATTATTATTGTATCTCATACACAGTCGTCTGTTCCCTAAACGGGTAGAGCCTGTGTAATAGTAACCAGATAATTAACTGATAAAGGTACTTTGTATATCTATATATATAAAAGAGGAAGGTGACTGACTGACATACCCAGAGATCTACGCACAGCCCAAACCACTGAACTTAGAATCCTGAAATTTTGCTTGTTAGGTAATATAATTGTAGGTATAATGTACAATACTATAAATAAATTACGCTTAGGAACAGTACAAAGGATCATTACACAATATTTAGTCCTAGGAGAGAATCGAACCCTGGTTCGGGCATACCCGTGCAACTTTGTCGGCATGTCAAAAAGTTTTAATTTTTCCCGCTTTCGCACCACACCTACTGATCTAACTAAATGCGGACTGTATAGTAGACTCGTGCCTATTAAATAAACACATGTATCACTCGCAAATCAAAACATGCTTCGACGTGTATCGTCAAAGCTTACCAGTATCTAATTAATCTCTAATCTTCAATTCAAAACGATAGTCGGCCGTCAATTCATGTCAGTTTCTGGTTATCAAACGTCAAACGACATGATCAGACTAGTATTATATAACAAGTTATGACGTCAAACTTTACCGTTGTTTAACCATTTACATAAACATTTAGTTTTGCGATGAAAAACAAAATTTAAAGGGCTAACTGTCAATTGTAATTTTTGCTACCATAGACATTTTTTTTATTTCATAAACAGTTAGTAACCTATTATATTTTATTTTATTCATTAACTATTCTATGGAAAAGTTTCATGATTAACAATAATAAAACAAATTAAGTTATAAAATTAACTTTTCTTTATCGACTTCACTTCAAAAAATTAATTCTCACAATTTCTTAGGTTGACTATTAATACAAAACAGTGATAGGCACTCCAGAACCCCGTAGACGTATATTATATGCTTTGTACAGAGAAGGTATATGTTTTGTTATACATTATAGTAGGTATGTATATTCAATTATTCTTCTGAAATACAAAAATAAAAGATGAAATGTGTTGTATAATGCAGTTTTTTTAAACAACTTCATAAAGGAACCCTTTTTTATTAAGGACGTTACCCCATCCAACCAAACCATATCGGTTTGATTCATCTGAGTTCTTTTGTTTGTAGAACCTATCAAACAATACTTTGTGGTTGATTGTAGTTGTCATCGAGTCAGGTGTGACGGTGCGATCTAGGAGAAACTCATTAATTTCAAATCCATACTTAATATTATAAATTCAAAAGTAACTTTGTCTGTCTGTCTGGCTGTTACGCTTTCACTGCTAAACCTCTGCACCGATTTGTATGAAATTTGGCATGGAGATATTTTGATTCTTGAGTACGGACACAAGCTACCCTAAACACATGACCTTCACATAAAATTACCTCAATTATACACTTTGTAAAGAATTTGTAAACCTGTACTAAATTTAGTCCTAAATTACAAGACAGGTAATAACACTTTTGTTATCAAAACTAAAACCATTAACTGCCATTAAGCTTAATAAAACGACAGTCTGAAGCCAAACGACTTGGCCAATAAACGTCAAAGAAACCTTTCTCACTCATTGAACTCTGTAAAGTACGTTTCAAAATCGTCCTTTATTTTTAACAATAAACAGATTACTGTAGAGACCGGGCGTCTCAAAGGGAGAAGGGCGTCGGGTCTCTAATATAAATATTCAGTGAGGGTTAACAGCGGTCGATCGAGGTGAGCCACCCTTGATAAAAAGTTAAAATAGGCTTCTCACTGACGCATTCTAAAGAGTAGTGACGGGTTGAATAAGCTACGTTTATGTATTGTCCGAGAATAAGATACTCGAAGGCTAGTTTCACTTCTGAATTCAACTCAAAACATATTGTAAAACTCGAACAATGCTAAATGCAGTGTTAACATTTTCAAAATATTTTTTAAGTACACGTTTACATTAGTATTTATTTTCTCTTTACTTGGGAAAAACTCAGAAGATATTCTCAACCTCAATAAGAAAAAAAAATAGATTTTCGTCAGTCCCCGTTCAAAATCTATATGCAAATACTCAAATAAAATTTCCTTCTGCTCCGGGCTTCCTATACTATATTACATGTATAGACTAGCTGAACCCCGCGGTGTTACCCGCGGTTATTGTTGTACCGCGAGTAACGCCGCGGGACAAAGTTAGTCTAAAAAAAGTAGCTTAAGTTACTCCCTGGATCATCAGCTACCTGTCAGTGAAAGTCCCGTCAAAATCTGTCCAGCCGTAAACAGACAGACAAAACAAAATTAACTACATTTTGGTATATGTATTGTGTATACATACAAATGCATTAATTAAAAAGCTGTTATTTTAATATTACAAACAGACACTCTAATTTTATTTATTTGTATAGATGAATTACACTCAAACCGCAGTATGTATAATTGTGCTCATCACACAGCTATTTGTACCGGCTCCCTGGGGTGATAATCAAATCAAACCAATAGATGTAGTACAAGGAAAACATCGTGTTCTATGATACAATACATTTATTATTACATCTATACAAATAAATAAAATTGGAGTGTCTGTTTGTAATATTAAAATAACCGATTTTTACTAAATGCATATGTATGTATACACGGTACATATGCCAAAAATGTAGTTAAAAAATTTTTTGTCTGTCTGTCTGTCTGTCGGTCTGTCTGTCTGTCTGTCTGTCTGTTTGTTCCGGGTAATCTCTGAAACGGCTGGACCAATTTTGACGGGACTTTCACTGGCGGGTAGCTGATGATCCGGGGAGTAACTTAGGCTACTTTTTTTTGGACTAACTTTGTCGCGCGGCGTTACTCGCGGTACAGTAATAACCGTGGGTAACACCGCGGGGTTCAGCTAGTATACTATATATTACAACATATTACAGTATGTGGAATTTCTTTAGTAATCTAATCTATACAAATAAATAAAATTGGAGTGTCTGTTTGTAATATTAAAATAACAGCTTTTTAATCAATGCATATGTATATATACACGATACATATACCAAAAATGTAGTTAAAAAAAATTTTGTCTGTCTGTCTGTCTGTCTGTCGGTCTGTCTGTCTGTCTGTCTGTCTGTTTGTTCCGGGTAATCTCTGGAACGGCTGGACGGATTTTGACCGGAATTTTAACTGGCAGGTAGCTGATGAGGTGTGTTTTGTTGGGTGCCTAAGATAAGATAGTTAACATCATGCTTAGACCAATTGGAGCCAAGAATTATTGAAAAGATGCGCAGATGAAGAAAATTTCTGTGACTGTCCTGGATCTTCTCTTTCTTCGTCTTCTTTTTCGTCTGAACTGAAAAGATCATTCTTGATTATAAACAAGTTATGGTTAAGAGATTTAAGAGCCTCCAGAATAATGGTATCTTTATACACCCGGATCAAGACTTGCTTGATTCCTTTTCTACAAAATTTGTCTCGTTTACGCTTTGATAGCCAACACCCTACCGAACCAATACTGAAGCCGAAAAATGTTCACTTGTACGTACCCTACTAATTGAGAAGCTTTATAAGAGCTTCTTCAAACATAAACAAGGTGATCAGACTTATTATAATGTAGCCAGGTTTAAAAAAAAACCCGGCAACACTGAATATTTTCTTCTGTGACCTCCTTTCATTTTTACCTATTTATTTTACCACCATGATTTCTAAGGTATTGATTAAGTAATTAGTACTGAATCCCTTATGAACTGTAAGTTCTAAAACATCCTTTAAAATATACAAATCTCTTTTGATAATATTAGAGCCATTCTAGCTTAATTTAGGTCAAGCACATATTTAGGTTGGTCTTCGTATCTCAAAATTGCTAAGTCTATGGTTTTGAAAGAAAAACGCAGAAAGCAGTTAAGAGCCATACGAACATAACAAATGGTCGACTATTGAACATTGGCAATTCATTATAATTATGGTACACTCTCTACAAGGAATAACCTTAAAGTTGGCCGACTTTATTTGATGAAACTTTCACGCTATATACTTCCCAACGACTGCTACCTACTTGATTATGCTGGTTACTTGATATTTTATCTGATCTTTATAAATAAAAATGAATCGCTGAATGTGTTGCTAAGAGCAAAACTCGAGAACCGCTTGACCAATTCGGTATTTTTTTTTAAATATTTTCGTTATGTTTCTTATGGAGAGAAACAGACGTGAAAACGTGTTTTTTTATATTGGACTCCGACAGGACAATAATTTTGTACAGAATGAAGTCTGTCGATTTGTTTGATGAACTATCATATCTAAACGACAACTAAAATTTTTTTTCAAGATTCTTTCACAAAGGCAAACTTACATAGCTGCTTGAAACACGCAGGCAGAGTCACGGGCAAATGCTAGTGTTACATATTTAAGGAAATTTGGAAACGAATAGTTTAAATATTATTAATATATCGTGCTTTACTTGCACTTTATTACATTATTTACACAATTATTATTTAGCCATTTTATTTGAGGCAAGCTCTAAATTGATAACTTTAAAAGTATATCACCGACTTCAAAGCAACTAAATCACGACAAATAGAACTGTTCTTCATCCATTAATTCCACCATTAAACGTGGAATTTTTCGTCAAATTTAATTAAGAATAGCTTTGAGTGGATTCAATTTAATCAAAAAGACTTATTAAATCTTGAATCGCGTAACATGTTTACAAAATTGTTCATTCCAATTGAAGGCAGTCTCTTCTTTGAAGTCAATAAAATACTCATTAGTCTAAGTTATCTAACTTGGGATGATGTTCTTCTAGCCGATTACAGCCACGGCCGCCAGTCTCAAAGGAGACCAGCCAACTACGCAGGAGATATTATAGTGCCAAATGTGTGCGCAAACAAAGCGCACTCTCTGTTCCCTCCCTCTCATAATCCGAAGGGACAGTTAACCGTTACAGATAACTTGTAAACTGTTATATACTGCCTCTGTTGCACGATAGCAGCATTTATAGTTGTTGTGCTGAGGTATTCGATTCCTCGGTCGGACCAAATCTTTTCTTTTTGTATAGGTATGAACCTGCCAAAGTAACTCTGGATGGAAATGATGGAAAGTATGAACAGAATCCAATAATCTTTTTATGATCTAGAAATATTTGTTTCAGAGTTTGGGTGTTTTGTTTTATGTATAACTAGCTTTAACAAGCGGCTTCGCTCACGCAGACTTTCATCCCCTGATTTACCCCCTTAGGGGTGGAATTTCCAAGATTCCTTTCTCAGTGCTCACTTATGTTATATAAAGAACCTACATGCTAAATTTCAGGATTCTAGGTTCAGCGGTTTGGGCTGTGCGTTGATCTCTGGATATGTCAGTCAGTCACCTTCCTCTTTTATATATATAGATATGCAGATTTACATAAAAAAGTGTGTAAATAGGTATTCTATCAATCACTCCAGCTGTCATAATACACGCTCTGCTTTGTTTGAGACTAGGCGTTATATAACAGTTGTACGAAATATTACATACTAAGTTTTTACTCAGTTTTTTTTTAAACTAAATGACGTCTTAATTTAACAGGAAAACAGCTAGTTTCAAGTAGATCTATATCCCTGATCTGGTTTTACTTTTTAATCCATTCTTATCTTATCTATACTAATATATAAAGCTGAAGAGTTTTTTAGTTTGTTTGACGCTAAATTCTTTCAGTGTTAGATAGCCCATTTATCGAAGAAGGGTATAGTCTATATATCATCACGTTAAGACCTATAGTGGCGGAGCACCAATGAAGAATGTTGCAAAAACGGGGGGAAAATTTTAAGGCTACGGGCAACAGGAGACACAAACGAGGTTGCGTCATAGTAATTAATATATCTTTTCTTCCATTGATATTCCCTGGCTTCCATTACGCGTATCAAACCCAATTATACCTATGTACCATAATGCTGGTGTTATCATGTCTCTGCTGATCTCCTCAGGAGTATAGGCGTGAATGTACGTACACTTATATCATAACGACGTAACTCATAGCCTTGAATATATAGCATAGCAAGTAAACATCGGATAAGGTCTTACAACTTTCTGCTCCTTTCAAATAATTTGATATCACCTAAATTTTCGTTCTAGAAGTAGTCCTATTATATAATATTCTAGTTTTAAAGGTTGACACAATAAGTAATGCGAAGCATAAATGTTTACAGAATATACGAGAGTATTATTGACATTCAAGATGCTGTTAACTGTACCATGCGAAAGGTTAGCAGCAAATGGTGTGAAATTTTTGCGTGGGCTGACTGTATTAGCTCGACTTCTATTCAAAGTGGTGTTTTAATCTTACTACATAGTTATTTATATACCAAACTTGGTATTGTTCCCGACTTTCCTCGTTTGAAACTTTTTCATTTAATATTTCTAACTTTGAAAATGAGGTGTTTTTCATATAACCGATCATTCATTTGTTAAATGTACTGTAAATTCTTCAAATCAACATCATACTGTAAATTCTTATGGAGTTTATTTTGTTGATCGAAGAGTTTCTTTCAGGTTCTTCTCCATAGAAATTTTATGTTATAACGTTTCTAAAGTGACTGAAAAGACTTGAAGAAAACGCTGTTTGTTATTTTTGTTTTTTTTTTTTCATGGAATATGTGGATAAACCAGCAGTCGTATCGCCTGATGATAAGCGATAACCGCCGCCGATAGACACCCTTGACACCAGAGGCGTCACAAGTGCATTACCGGCCTTTCGGGGATAAGGGGGGGAGGGGGGGAGATAGGGGAGGACTTGGGCCTCCGTTATTTCATCGTTTAGGGGAAAAATCCTTTGTTAATATATACTTATAACATAAAAAAAGAAACAATTGCTTAAGTTTCAAATTTGAAACCAACAGTAGTTACAGGTTCAGCGTTGATGAATGTGTCAGGGCAAAGATTCTTTTATAAAATATCCAAAGTGAACATATTAAATAATCATTAGTTTATTAAACTATAAACCCACAACGTAAAAACTTTAGATAAAATTCATGTAGCCCTATGTTTCACAGGCCGTTATTCAGAATATTTTCATACTTCATTCAATAAACTGTTACAAAAACCCTTATTTTTGGCTTCACCGTAGTCGGGCAAGAATTAAGTAGTTATGGTGGGCGCAGAGAAAGTGATGTGATGAAAGATAAAAAGTTACAACTAACCACAAAGAGCAAATTATCTGTATCTTACCAATTTTAGCGCATGAAAGCCAAACATGGCCCTTGACAAAAAACACAACGAATAAAATTGTCAACGAGCAATGGAGACGAGCATGCCAGGAGTAAAGAGGGGAGATAGAATCAGGAATATCACTATTAGGTAAAAGACCAAGATACAAGATGTAACCTTAAAAATAAAAAGGCTAAAATGGAAGAGGCCAGGTCACATGATCAGAGAAAAGGACAAATAGAGCAAAATAGTTACACAATGGTATCCCAGGGAAGAATAAGAATAAGAGGTAGACAACAAAAAATATGGGATGACGATTTCAGGCAGGTTACATGTAGAACATGGAGTAGAGTGGCCAGAGAGAGACGAGAATGGAAAAGGTTGAAGGAGGCCTTTGCCAAGTGGTCCGGATGTGTTAATAACAGCAGCTCCCGGATCCCTCCCGTCTCAGGCGCAGAGTGGCACACCGTGTGGTTTTAGTCGGTTCGATTCCGACACACAGCCCCGCCGCAAACCCCGGACTTACAACACGTTAAGAAGCACCAAATACGGGCATATTGTTAACTATGTAATTACGTATTTGTACTGGAGTTTATGAGACATGTATTTTAAGTCCGATTAAAAGGTTTTATTATTATTATAGTTATGGTGAGCAGATGTGTTGGACGGAAGTGATGCCGACTCGGCTCAGTTTGGAATCAAATCAAGTCGTGTGTAAGATGATTGGAAGTTTTGTTAATATTCTTACCGCAACCCCGAGGGTGAACTGAATTCGAAGATTGAACTAGTTGTCAGTATATTTGAGGACACTAACTTCCCAATAACGACTGCTATAGACGTTCATGATAATCGGGACCGACGGCAAATCGTCCTCTCCAAGGCGGGGGCGGCAAACACCGCCATCTTCCATACTCCGGGCTGCTATTAAGAATTTCTTATAAGAAAAACACAACAACCCACTATTAAATCCGTTAAATTTCAACTTCCATGATTCGGTTTGACCAGTCCAACTGACTGGGCTTTGTCGCCCGGTCAGCATTTAAATTTTAAAGATATTTTTCTGTTTTCATTTTAATTGTTACTTCAAAAATTAGTTCTTTTTTCAACGGGTTGTTTGTCATAAGAGTGTATGGTCAAATTTATAATTTAACCAATCAAATTATTAAAAGCGGTAAAAATACTTCAGGCAATATGCAAATTATAAAAGTGTTTTATCAAATTTAGACCACTGGACGAAAACTAGAAATACCCAAAATATGCTACAGCCTGTTTTAAGCATCTGTTTACGCCAGTAGTGAATGGAATTCGACCGCACAACTCGCTACAGCCACATTATACTGTTCAAAGCCAGCCGACAATTCAGCGTCCGTTACCCCATCTCTGGTAATTGAGTATCTACACACCCACTTAGCTTATCGGATTGTTGATCGCAGTTGATCTGAAACATTGATACATCGAAAGATTCATAAAATAATTAACAAGTAACTGTCAAAATGAAAGATTTAAATTAGAGAAGAACAAAGGAAATTATTCGGTAGGGTCTTTGATAATATGTATTGCAGTTTACAGTGTAGTATGTATTTTCACTATCAAACATCACGGCGTGGGTTTTTCTATTTCTAAACTTAGCACCTCTGTGAATTGCAGCAACAAATTTTAAATACATTACATTTTTCTTTACTTTCTGATGAATATCAAACTTCTTATGTCTATGACTGACGTAAAAAGAATACAGTAAATAAGTCAAAAATCAACTGCCTAATGTAGAACTCTTAAAGAAATATTTGTGAATTTATTTATTAATTTTATAGTTAATTAAAACGGTTTACACCAATTACATTAATTAACATAAATAAAATACTGTCAATACTGTGAAATACTGTCAATAAGTAAATAAACCGTAAATAAAGATATACACATAACTTTTAACCTAGTTAAGTCATGCGTACCTTGACCTCGCGAAATAGCATCGTGCGCAAGCATTGATGATTAAAAATACTACACCGCCAAATGTGATTAGCTTGTACTAGCACGAAATAGCTTCTACGCAGCAATTGCTAACATTAAATAATTTTCTTTAGACACTTAGATGAACATAAAATTATATTTTAGATATTTAGGCACATTATTCATATTATTTACGAAGTTCACGAAGATGTAGATAGTTTTTCGTGCGTGTCATATATGTGTACTCGCAGTGTCTATCTTTTAAATATGATTTGTTACAAAACATAAGAGAGTTGCAATATTTCATTTGTTTTTAGGTATAGTATCTTTTTCTTTGTGCACTTATAAAGCAAAAGATGTAATAATAGAAGTATAAGTTGGCCTCTCTATTGCATTGGATCTACCACTTGTGAAGATGATGAAACGCATAAATTATATAATAAATACATTTTGTTAAGACGGCTTGAAATTTCCTGGCACATGATGTATTTCTCAATCGATTCGTATAAGTTATATTACATTCCCTTTCATCAATTCTAAATAACCCTCCCCCCCCTTCGTCTCATAGAAGTGGAACTAACATTGCAAACATTAAAAGCCTTATTTTTTTCTTTTTTGAATAGGCAAGAAGTCTATATATTATTTATTTATTTAATAAAAAAAAACCCTTTCAAGAAACGAAGCATCTCAATGGAATCCCATAAACCGCAGTGAGTGTAACACAATTATAACCACTGAAGTCAATATAGCCATAAAACTGTAGATTTATTTATTCATTAAATCATTTAAACATTAACAATAGTGAGATGATTGCCGTAAGGAATTGACTTACACGCTTATTCGAAGCTTTACGTACCTACATGATCATGTGGCAAATTTAAGTTGACCTCTGAAACATTTCGTTTGCCTTTGTGATACGGATCCAAGTGTATCGAGATTTAACTGAGGCACGTATGTGAAAATTCCTGGACCGTACGATTTTGAATATTGGAGAAGCTGGATGCCAGGTCTATGACGCAATGATATTGTAGTAGTCAGAGGCAAGGCAAAATTTCATACAGTCTTTTTAATGACTGCCTTGTTGGTCTCGCGGTTGGCGCGTGCGACTGCTGATCATGAGATCTCGGGTTCGATTTCCGGGTCGGACCAAATGTTTGTATGATCTACAAATGTTTGTTTCGGAGTTTAGGTGTTTCCTATGTATAATATGTATGTATTTACAAAAAAAAAGTATGTGTGTATTTGCATCAGTTGTCTAGTACCCATAACACAAGCTCTGCTTAGCTTGGGACTAGATGGATTTGACTTCAAGAAAAAAAATTAAAAGTGAAACCCGATCACGATGAAAACTATTGAATACATTTTTATAACCTTTGTCACCCGGATTATTGTTATGAATCTATTGATACTTCATTCATGCCAACGCCTGAGTGCCATCACTGCGATGGCTAGACCGCGGACAAGGCATTCCACACGCTGGCGGAATGTCCGGCGTGAGATAAGCCGAGGCACAAAACGATCTCCGTCCTCCATAAGCGCAAGCCTGGGGGTGACAGGTGAGGCCACCCTAGCAGAAGCAGGACGTGGTGGCGGCCCGAGCTCAACATAGTGCTCGCGCCCTTTTTTAAATAGAAAAGGAGCATCAAAGGGTTCTTACACAGGAGGGGGCCATCTACAAACCTTAGGTCATTTTTCAAATCGGACCAGTAGTTTCGGAGATTAGCGCGTTCAAACAAACAAACAAACAGACTCTTCAGCTTCATATATTAGTATAGATTTTAGCTTTTGAGTACCTGTATTTGTATAGTGATAACAACATTAAACGCCTTTTACAGATACCAATTTTATATTAATTTGAAATTTCTCGACTGCCTCGTTGGTCTAGCGGTTGGCGTGAGCGACTGCTGATCATGAGGTCTCGGGTTCGATTCCCGGGTCGGACCAAATGTTTGTATGATCTACAAATATTTGTTTCGGAGTTTGGGTGTGTTCTATCTATAATATGTATGTATTTACAAAAAAAAAAGTATATATGTATTTGTATCAGCTGTCTAGTACCCCATAACACAAGCTCTGCTTATCTTGGCACTAGATGGCGTTGTGTGCTTAGTTGTCCAAAATATTTAAAAAAAAAAAAAAAAAAAAAAAATCATAAACCGCGAGTTATACCTACCGTTAGTTTTACAAATCCCTTTTACAAATAGAGTGAAAACTGTGCTTATACACTTTAATGTAGTAGATTGTGAAAGTGTAATTTTATATAAACTAGCTACGAACCGCGGTGTTACTCGCTGCTATTATTTATTGTACCTTTACAACAAAAACCACGGGTAAGGCCTCGCGGCGAAACTAGTGTTAAAAAAAGTAGCTAGAGTAACTCCTTATATCATCAGCTATCTGCCAACGAAAGTCATGTTAAAATTGGTCCAGCCGTTCCAGGTATTAGCCGGAACATACAGACAGACAGACAAAAATTTAAAAAAATGTCTTTTATGTGACTAGCGATTAACCTTTCATATATAAGTATGCATTAACTTTAAATGCTGTTAATTTGAAAATACCAACAGACACTTTAATTTTATTTATTTGTATAGATTTTAATTAGAGTATTACGGTATTCAACACAAATCACAAATACGAATTCCGTTAGAAAATTAATTCCAATTGAAATTTGTGAGAATCGCCAGCGGCTAAAGCTATTTAGCATATAAAATGGTCAGACCTTTTACCGAGACCTTCAGTGGATTGATTCACCTCGCGACCGGAGTCGGAGGTCGATGAGAACACTTTGATGAGTAGGTATTTGGCGTACATACCTACAACGTACAACATGCCTACTTAAACGCTGGTAACATTGCCATTGTTTTATTCATTTACTTTTAACTTTTTCGTTTACACACAATACATTCACGCGTTTTTATAACTAGGTTTTGCCAGCGACTTTTGCTCGATTAATTCGTAAAGATTATCGCGTTAAAAGAAACCAACAAAAATCTCACAGCTTTTATAATAAGTTTCTTTTGACTTTGCTTAGTTTGTTTCACGAAACTTTATGGTTTGTAAGTTACTTAGTATATTTAAATTTATTAATTATTATGTATTAATAATAGACGGAACAAAAACTTTTTATGATTATAACGTGGATAAAGGATCATGAAATTCGAAACAGTTAGAGTCCACATAGAAAAAAAAATGCAAAAAGTACAATATATTATGGCTAACAATGATATTTAATATATAAAATCATTGATGGCTAAGTCGAAAAGAAATCCCTGCATTAATTTGTTTTGTAGGTGTAAGGGTATTTTTATACATGTACTAGCCGACCCACACGCAACCTCGTTTGTGTCTCCTATTGCCCGTAGCGTGATAATTTTACCCCGTTTTTGAAACATTCTCCATTGGTGCTCCGCTCCTATTAGTCTTAGCGTGATGATATATAGCCTATAGCCTTCCTCGATAAATGTGCTATCCAACACTGATCTATCCAATTTTTCTAATCGGACCAACGGTTTCTGAGATTAGCGCGTTCAAACAACCAAACAATCTCATAAGCGTTATTATATTGTACTAGCCGACCCACGCAACCTCGTTTGCGCCTTATATTGCCCGTAGCGTGAAAATTTCCCCCGTTTTTGAAACATTCTTCGTTGTCGCTCCGCTCCTATTAGTAGTAGCGTGATGATATATACCCTATAGCCTTCCTCGATAAATGGACTATCCAACACCGAAAGAATTTTTCAAATCGGACCAGTGGTTCCTGAGATTAGCGTGTTCAAACAAACAAACAAACAAACAAACAAACAAACAAACAAACAAACAAACTCTTCAGCTTTATATATTAGTATAGATAGATTTTGATTCAAAATCTGTTGTAAAATCGGTGAAAGCGAGCGCTGATTAAAAACTTAATTTCTATAAAGGAATTAAGTTAGGTAGGTATTTACCTACAAACGAAAATATGAACCACAAATAGAGTTGATTAAATACTGTAAATAGAAACTAAACGGACATGAAATCATTTTAACACAAATTGATTAAATAACAATTGGTGACACAAAGAGCAATGTAGGCACACGATTTAAATGTAAACACATTAATACAATAAATCATAAATTCAATAACAGAAAATTATTATGACTCGGGAGTGACCCATTTCACAATTAACTGATTAAGAGGAGCGGGATCTCAAGAGAAAAACTGTTCCTTGTTTCCGATCACGCCGCATTAAATAGATACCTTCCATCCCCACCTCGCCTGACTCATAGAACCGTTCAATTGTGGCACGTGTTTGTTATTATTCGGATACCCTCATTCCGACATATCGGTATGCCAGAACTCCTACCAGCGAGAAGGCTGAAACATTGCTTACACGTCAATTTTGATATAACCAATTCCTCTTGTCTCCAACTCACAAAAATACATATTAAATCAACTTTCCTTTTGCTCTTGTTGACTGCCTCGATGGCGCAAGCAGTAGTGTAAGCGACTGCTGCGCTTGAAGTCTCGGGTTCGATTCCCAGGTCGGACCAAATGTTTGTATGATCTACAAATATTTGTTTCGGAGTTTGGGTTTTTTCTTTGTATAGTATTATGTATTTACAAAGAAAAAGTTAATATGTATTCGTATCAGTTGTTTAGTACCCATAATACAAGCTCTTGGGACTGGATGGCGTTGTGTGTATAAAAAAAAATCTATAAAGAACAAATATTATTTACCTTCTTTAGTACAAAATAAATTTAAAAATAACATTCACGAGATGAATACAAAAAACGGAAATTACGTTCGGCTATCGGAACATATCGTTAAAAGATTGGTATGGTATGTGTTTGCCAGTCAGCGGCGTACACCCCATGTTGTATTCTCCCCACCCTCTTACACAACCCTCGCTCACTTAACTAAAATATATCGTTTACGTATACAATCATTGGAGAACAGTTGACTGTGCTTTCTAAGATTATTTTCACACGGCTAAATTAAATTTTTAGTCCGTCCTATCTGGCCTGTGTTGACTGAATAAAAATACAGATTGTCTCCACCCGTGTGTGAGAATCTATTCATTCCGTAGAAACCGGTTAAGGAAGTAAACTACTAAGGATAACAGCACTGCGAAAAGTAGTAGAATTGGAAACAAGCTATATATCAAGCCATCTGATCAGCTTAGTAAAGTAGGCTAAAATCTCCTCTCTAGGTAGAAGCATAGTCTACAGCTGACAAATTATGATTAAGAAGCAGAAGTATGTAGTCTATAGCTATTAAGAAAACTCATAAATCGGTAAAGACGAGATAGACCGATCTACTGTACGTTTTCCTTCCGTTTTTGCGATCCGTTTTTAACAGTCATTGCTATGAAAGGATATGATTGATAGACAACATCCCGTCTAATATCATTAATGAAAATCTGTATTTTTTTGTCAATTTCTGAATGAGCTGTAATGTTGCCAATTTATAACTCTTCACCCTTTTTTTGGGATACAAAAAAGTATAAGATAAAGATAATTGAGAGTGGAAAGAGCTTAGGGCTTGTTTTAAAGTAAATTTATTATCATATTCAGATCCGTCAGTTAGAATAGTATAGGTTTTGATTACATTGTAAACTGTGTTTGTAACAGAAGTAAGAAGACTGTGATTTGCAATGGAAAAGATAAATTTATAATCGTAGATAGTTTATACAGAAACTCGGACAAGGTGACAGACGATCAAGCATAGACTGTTAAAAAGAAAAAAACGGGTTGCACTCCGGCAGAAGTGAAAACTTGAATATTAACGTTGTGCATTTTTGATTTATTTTAATTTCCTATATTTATTAACTAGCTGAACCCCGCGGTGTTACCCGCGGTTATTGTTCAGCCGCGAGTAACGCCGTGGGGCAAAGTTAGTCTAAAAAAAGTAGCCTAAGTTACTCCCTGGATCATCAGCTACCTGCCAGTGAAAGTCCCGTCAAAATCCGTCCAGCCGTTCCAGAGATTACCCGGAACAAACAGACAGACAGACAGACAGACCGACAGACAGACAGACAGACAGACAAAAAAATTTTAAAGTACATTTTTGGTATATGTATCGTGTATACATACGCATGCATTGATTAAAAAGCTGTTATTTTAATATTACAAACAGACACTCCAATTTTATTTATTTGTATAGATGCAGGGGAGGCCTTTGCCCAGCAGTGAGGCACAGTAGGCTCATAAAAAAAACACAATGAACGATGTTATACGAATCAGATATCTACAGAAATGCTTATTATGATGTTATAAAAGTAAAGGTTAATGTTATACAGTATAAACATATTACTCGAGTGAAGCCGGGTAATATGTTTATATACTAACGCACACTCGTGCAAGCGCCTTGAGCAGACATAGAAAGATCGGAGGATATTAATTTCTCTCCTACGCCACGCCTCCGTCTTACGAATATTCGATCAGGTCACGTGTCCTTACGCGAGTTTAACATTTTTTACCCATTCCAAAGTACTGCGCAAAGCTGCTAAAGAGGGTTTTCACTTCAAAAAAATGTCTAGTCCATAAATCAATCATCATCATCATCATCATTAGCCCGTTGCAGTCCACTGCTGAACGTAGGCCTCTCCCAAGGCACAACACAGAGTCCGGTCTGTGGCTTTTCGCATCCAGTCGCTGCCAGCCACCCTTTGCAAGTCATCCCGCCATCTGGCCAGAGGGCGTCCCACACTACGTTTGCCAAGACGCGGTCTCCACTCTAGAACGCGGTTACTCCAGCGGTTGTCAGTTCTGCGACATATGTGACCAGTCCATTGCCACTTCAACCTACTAACTTTCAGAGCTATGTCGGTCACCTTGGTTCTCTGACGAATTTCTTCATTTCGAATTTTGTCTTTCAGAGAGACTCCAAGCATAGCTCTCTCCATGGCACGTTGAGCGACCCTAAGCAAAGTTTCGAAACATTTGTGTTTATATTCCAACTCAAGTAACGCTTACCGACATTATGAACTATACTAACAAACTAGTTGGACCCCGCGGTGTTACCCGCGGTTATTATCGTACCGCGAGTAACGCCGCGGGACAAAGTTAGTCTAAAAAAAGTTGCCTAAGTAACTCCCTGGATTATCAGCTACCTGCCAGTGAAAGTCCCGTCAAAATCCGTCCAGCCGTTCTAGAGATTACCCGGAACAAACAGACAGACAGACAGACAAAAAATTTTTTTAGACACATTTTTGGTATATGTACCGTGCATACATACATATGCATTAATTAAAAAGCGGTTAATATTACAAACGGACACTCCAATTTTATTTACTTGTATAGATGAGCGTATAACAAAACGAACATTAGAGTAGAATTAGTACAAGCGAGTTTATTTCTAGAATGTATATTAGAATATCCTTTACAAGAATTTTAATCTTTAAGCTTTCTTTAAAGTATATTTAGGTGTAGGTAGTAAGTGGGCAGATACACAGAAACTCTAGTCATAGATACATATCTAAAAACAGATCTTTTAAGAATTAGCGTGCTCAAACAGGTGTTAACACCGGTTGGCATCTACATTAGGTATATAAAAATGTTAAGTTGGCTAGTGTTCGCTTGAAAATCTTAAAATGTTGTAAACCGATTGAGTTCAAAATTTTACATAATATTGAAACCGCTTTATAGATTACTAGCTGATCCCCGCGGTGTTACCCGCGGTTATTGTTGTACCGCGAGTAACGCCGCGGGACAAAGTTAGTCTAAAAAAAGTAGCCTAAGTTACTCCCTGGATCATCAGCTACCTGTCAGTGAAAGTCCCGTCAAAATCCGTCCAGCCGTTCCAGAGATTACCCGGAACAAACAGACAGACAGACAGACAAAAATTTTTTTAACTACTTTTTTGGTATATGTATCGTGTATACATACATATGTATTGATTAAAAAGCTGTTATTTTAATGTTACAAACAGACACTCCAATTTTATTTATTTGTATAGACTAGCTGACCCACGCAACCTCTTTTGCGTCTCCTATTGCCCGCAACGTGATAATTTTCCCCCATTTTTTTAACACATTCTTCATTGGTGCTCCGCTCCTATTGGTCTTAGCGTGATGTTATATAGCCTATAGCCTTCCTCGACAAATGTATTATCCAACAATAAAAGAAATTTTGGCTGAGATTAGCGCGTTCAAACAAACAAACAAACAAGCTCTTCAGCTTTATAAATTTGTATAAATTTTTATCTTTCTCCTTAATTTTTTTGCTTCTTACTCAATGCGACTGCGGCTCAAAAATGTGGCTGAGCAATATAAGGAACAGTAGCTCCCATATTCATAAACGTTATTTAACGTTAAGCAATGGGTCTGTGTTATTTTTAACTTTAGAGGTGTAAGTTTAAAGTTAAAAATTAAGGTTATATATCGTTCATTAATAAGGTTGTTAGTGTCTTTTATAAAATTATCTTACTATATTTTAATTCTGTTCTGTCTAGGCTGGACGTCGAAATGTTGCGTAATATACAACCTCATAACCTGATAAACAAGTGTGATATCAGATGCTAATTGTTTTAAAATGTCTACCGTGACACATTATTTGTCTCACAACAATGTTTGGCATGAAATCAGACTGGTTTACGATTTTAATGAATTCATCAAAATAAATTCCGAATATATGTTACTTGGCTGGTTGAAATCAGAGGCATCCGAATACGCGGTTTCAGATTCTTAGAGTTACTGCAGTGTCAGCCCAGTTTCCATTGTACCTATCGGGACCAATTTTTTCAACAACCCATAATGTTCCACCGCTGGACTCGGGTCTCCTCTCGGGAGAGGGTTAAGGCCATACGTACTCACGCTGGCCAAGTGCCGATTGGGGACTGGCAAGACAACGTTGTACCTAAATAAATAAATTGTGGCTAAACATTGGATCCAGTAGTAAACCTAAACCATCGAGGCACCTTTTCAAACATATAGACGTAAATATTATTAAAGTCGGTTTAGTGGTTTAAGAGAAGTTTAGTAATCTATACCGCTGCACCGATTGCTATAAAATCTCGCATGGAGATATTTTGATTCTTGCGGAAGGACATAGACTACTTTATATCGTGATAACCGACATACACGCAGGCGAATTTGCAAAAGCTAGAAAAAAAAGAAATCACTTGTTTTGGTAAAATTAAAATCATTTTAATTGGAATAATTTGTCAGTGATTATTTTAATGTAGTAGAGTTCAATTATTAATGTATTACAAAATTTTTGCACGCGGCTCCGTCCTTTGATTATCGCGGTAAATAGCTTATGTGTGTGGTTCTGATGTATAAGCTGTTCGACTGTAAAGTGTCAACTAAATCAGTTTCATAGTAGTAGTAGATTTGTTTTGTTAAAATTTTATTTAAACGAGTCTGGGGATCAATAACGTTTTTTTTAAAAAACGAGACAGATTATATGAATCCTTTTAGAAATGAGCTGAATATAGTTTGATGTTATTGTTCGGATAGTTCGAAATATCTAATCGTCAAATTCTAAGATATTCTGTTCTACCGTCTTCTTAACTCATTATTTATGAAAAGTATGTACTAAGGCCTTTTATCTGTTGCTAAAGTAAATTCAAAATACGCATGACAGACCCTCGGCCAGCTAATTCAGACTATTCTACGTCCGCTAGACTTGTTCTTGATATACTAGGTGACTTTTAAAACTGTTTTATATGACATCATTCTATTCAATACTAATAATTAAACTTACAAATAATATTTCTAATATTATAAAGGCAAAGGTATGCATGTTCATAACTTTTTCACTTAAAAAGTCTTAAAGAATATGTAGAAATTTGTCACTCAAGTTTGTAAATTTTTTATGCATAATGTATGTTTAAAATAATGTAGTTTCCCGTAGGATGAACAAGGTAAGTACAACAACTGACAAGTACTAACTAGTAAAGTCTTTCACTTTGAGATGTCAGGAATTGGGTATGGACTCCAAGAGTAGTGGTCACCATACTCATTGTGAATTCAGACAATTAAACAATGCAGCATGGTGACCCACGCCATGGCGGCCTAACTTGCTTCTGCATCATTGGGTTTTCGGTCTCGCACTCACCAACGAAACACGACAGCCCGAACGCTGTCATTTTACGTTGATCTTCTGTGCGAGAGTAGTACCGCCCTGGTCAAGCCGGCCCGTTCATGCCGAAGTCAGCGTAGAGCCACGATACCTTTGAAAACCAGTAACTTTTTATGGAAATCCCTCACGACGATTGACTTGGCAGTCTGTCATTGGAGTACCATTCTGTGCTGCCTACACCTATTTATTAAAGCTATTGCACTATTATAAGCTCTAATGATACAGATAAGTAAACAGACACAATCATGTAAAAACTTTTGATAAAATTTGTTTAGACTATGTCACCTGACCCATTATCACGAATCTTTTGATAGCTCATATACATTACAATCGGTCCCGTAGTAGGCTAAGGTGGAACATAGAAACATCACAGAAAATATAATCAAACTATTACCCTTCATTTTGGTTTCGCTGTAGTCGGGTAAAAAAGGTTTCAAAACTAGCCTCACAGAAAAACTGCTCTTAAAAGCGTCATACTGAAGAGTGTTTTTTGTATCGACCAAACTAATGATTCTTTCGTCTATCATACGTGCTCGACATATACAAAATACGCCCTTCAGTTAATTACAACGAAGAAAATTTTTTTTTTTGCTCGAGCTTTCGTAATTGGCACACTAGCATAAGGCCTGTAACATCACAGAAAATTATTTACGTGTGTGTAATTTAATAATACATACACTATAATCAATATCCTCGCCACACAGGGACTTGAAGATCACGTGTTAATTCTATTGTTCTAATAATTGCTTTACTAACAAATTTAAAACTTAATTCCTTCTATTTAAGTTGTATTCATGTTAAGTTTTCTGAATTCGTTCAAGCATTCATTGCATAAAATTGCCGTGTAACATGTATTTTTCGGAAACAGTACTTAACATGATTAATAAATTTGTTACAAACACTTTTTCTGTGAAAATTTAATGGTTATATTTTACTTATGTGGAAATACACTATCTTTTCTTTGTTGAAATGATTTATTAGCTCTTCGCCTAAGTAATAAATCAATTAAAATGTGTTTGTTTGATGAAGTCAGAAAATAATTTAGAGTTCACCAGTTAGTGATTATTTCAGCAAATTTTTCCCAAAATAAAAATAATAATTTGACTACTATCTAAACGCCTTTAAAGCTCCGTTTTTACCCCAAAGGAAGGGTAATACTTTTTAAGTTCCACCGTAGCGTCTAAACTAATGAGGTGTCAATTGATTCTTAACAATGTACTGGATGACACAGACTATATATACGTTTATTCAAAAGTCGGATTATAGTTTTTTAAAATGTTTCTTGTAGTTTCAATCGCCAAAGTCTGAAATAAGCTAGATTATAAAGAATAAATAAGTCTATTTTTGACATAATTATATGTCTGGAAAGTTTTGAAAACAGTACTTAAATAGGTTTCTGTTGGATAAAGAACTTATGATCTTCCATCAAATTTATTGAAACACAAAAATAAACAGATTCTTGGTTCAAAACGTTTAATGCGGCGCCAACAGAGAAATAGTCAAGGTTTCGTAAAGGTATTACGCACAAAGCACCTTTCACAAAACTATGAATGAAATCATCACCGAAACCACAACTGTTGGCCCAAATATTCGTCTCCGTCTATATATTGTACCAACATTATACAAATATATTGTATAATGTTGGTACAAAGCTTTGATAAACGCCATGTTTACTTTTAAATTAAACAATGGTTTTTTAACTAGTGCACGTAAACGTCAAGGTAGTAGAGCCACGCTGATTTCAGCACGAACGGGCCGGCTCGTCCGGGGCGGTACTACCCTCGCACAGAAAATCAACGTAAAATGACAGCGATCATGCTGTCGTGTTTCGTTGGTGAGTGCGAGACCGGAGGCCCAATGATGCAGAAGCATCACTAGCCCGCCATGGTGTGGGTCGCCATGCTGCATTGTTGCAAGGTCTGCGTTCGCAGTATGGTGACCATCACTCTTGGATTCTGCTTATGCTTTCCATCAGGCAGAGTAGAGTCATTATGGCAGGGTCAAACATAAAAAAAAAAAAAAAAAAAAGTAAAAAAAAAAAAAACGTTCTGTCTTTTAACAGTTAGTGGATGTCCAATTAAAATTTTCAATACAATTAGTTGTACCAAGGTTTCTGTCACTCTACATTGGGGGAAATTATTTCACCTCTAAATTTGATTAGAAAATTACGTGACGAATATCGTTGGTTAATCCAATGATATTATTGTTGTACCGAAAGTAACGCCGCGGGACAAAGTTAGTCAAAAAAAAGTAGCCTAAGTTACTCCCTGGATCATCAGCTACCTGCCAGTGAGAGTCCCGTCCAAATCCGTCCACCCGTTCCAGACATTACCCGGAAGAAACAAACAGACAGACAAAAATTTTTTTAACGAAATTTTTGATAAATGTACCGTGATACGTACATATGCATTTAGTTAGCGGTTCTTTTAATATTACAAACAGACACTCTAATTTTATTTATTTGTATAGATGTATAGACTAGCTGACCCACGCAACCTTGTTTGCGTCTCCTATTGCCCATAGCGTAGGGGCAATTTTCCCCCGTTTTCGAACCATTTTTCATTGGTGCTTCGCTCCTATTGGTCTGAGCGTGATGATATATAGCCTATAGCCTTCCTCGCTACTATTCGACTATCCAACACTGAAATAATTTTTCAAATCGGACGAGCGGTTCCTGAGTTTAGCGCGTTCAAACAAACTCTTCAAAAGTCTTCAAGTTATATATTAGAGTAGATCATTGGGTTTATCACAATTTACGCGCGTTAAAGTCAGTGCTTCTTTAAGATAGATACTATATTTTGCTTGTATCACAGTTGTAGTAGCTGGATGATCGAGACTCGCTCAGAGTTTTTTTATAGTGAATTTGCTAAAAATGAATCCTAGCCGGATCGATATATCATCTCCGAAACCCCTCTGTATACTAAATTTCATAAAAATCGTTAAAGCCATTTCCGAGATAGATTCAGAGCAATTCTTGTATGTTTAAAAATTGATCATTTTAAGGTATTACATTAAATTACTAGTAAAGCTGTTGCCTGCCCATAAAGCCTAACTGTCAATAGCTGCCTATATACATATATACACAACTAGCTGACCCACGCAACCTCGTTTGCGCCTTATATTGCCCATAGCGTGAAAATTTCCCCCGTTTTGAAACATTCTACATTGTTGCTCCGCTCCTATTAGTAGTAACGTGATGATATATACCCTATAACCTTCCTCGATAAATTGGCTATCCAACACTGAAAGAATTTTTCAAATCGGACTAACGGTTCCTGATATTAGCGTGTTCAAACAAACAAACAAACAAACTCTTCAGCTTTATATATTAGTATAAATATTACGGACACGGTATTTATCCTAGGGTTTTCGTGACCTATGCCTGAGTGAATAGGCCCCAGACACGACTGTCTAGACACGTTTTATAATGACTAATTCAACCGTTTATTAATTACTTTTCAGTTTGTCTTTTCAGAGATAACTAAAGACCTACGTAAGTAATATTAAACAGAACTTTCAAATTATTTAAAACTTAGTTACCTAGTATTAACTAACTATAAATAACAATTTTAATACTGTTGTCAATTTCAGAAGTGTTGTCGTCGTGTTATCATAACTATATTACAGCTAGTAAGCTTAAGTAAGCAACTAGTAAGGTTAGTAAGCTTGAATATAGAACCGCAGGATTTGATTCTTACTTAGGTAAATAATTGAGTTATTACTATCTCCAGTAAGGTGATGTAACGGACTCACAAAATACTGTTTAAGCAAGAGAGGATGCTGATGGACCAACCCCAAAATTGTGGAAATTGAGATCGCTAGGGGAGTAGTATACAGTTTACATCCTGTTGAACCTTAAAATTTAAACCTTCAACTTCAAGACATCCATATTTTGACCTTTAAACGGAACTCAGCTGTTCTTGACTACACCAAGAAAAAACAAAAAGAGGAAGAACTAAAAATAATGTTTGACACCAATATTAATCACTTTGCTTAAAATTGATATCAAAATCTAGAATTTAATGTTCAAAGCTGAAACACACGTCAATGTAGATAATCTCGTTATTTATTAATTCTACTCAATCTGTCAGAAGAGAATCTCAGCCAACTTATAAATTATATTTTATGGATTAAAGTAATTGTGATTTGTATATCCAAGTAGTACTGTTGTCAAAAATAGAGGCTCCGAAGTCGTTAAAGTAATTATTTTGGAAAAGTAGAGCGGAGTGCGAAAAGAATATTACGATGTCGTAGATATAAGGCAGCCCTACATTTAATGGAGTTCCGTTCCCGCCGTGTGCACGTGCGCGACGACGGCACCCGAATGCGACCGATCGGCGTTCAACCTGCCTGTTCCATTTTCAAAATACTTATATTTTGTGCTCTTCAACAGTATTCATACCGTAAAATATGGAGCACATGGTCTAAATTCAGATACTGCCATACACGACATACAACTTATAAATTTCGAAGCCACGGTATGCCCTCGAGACGTCCGTGGCGCATGCGAAATCATATTGTATTTACCCAAAGATATTGCATACACTACAGTTTTCATAAACGCTCTCATTTCCAATTTGATCGAAGAACACGCAATGGTTGGTAAGCTTCAAGATATAAACGTATCGCCTTAACCGAACTTGCGGTATTTGTATATAGGTCGTTACTACTCGCTTTGCTTTGTATCGTGTTGATTTTCAAACCACTTTTGTTCGCAATATGTTTTTTGTATGACAGATAGTTGGTTAACGTGTTGCTTGAAATATTTTTATTGTTAGCGGGATACATCTGTCCATAGGATCACAAATTGTTTATCCGTTTAGTAAATTAGTATTTTTATCGTTCATGAAAAGGTAAATAATTTATTGGCTTATCGTTGAACAGTGAACGATTGAGTTCAGGCGCCGATAAGGGCTAGTGATTAGCAATAGATAAAGTTTGAATATCATACGATAAACTATACATGTTGCGGGTTGCGGCTAAATTCTTGTTAGAAGTACTCTTAAGGCCATCGTACAGATTAAACACGTAATTAAATTGTAGAAATCGCATCTTTGTGCAGTCAATATTAAATTAATTATTTAAAATGAGACAAATCGAATAACCTGTTTTTTTAACCAGTTATATGTATCTGGATAAAGATTACTAAATTTCACAGTTGTATCTAGAATAATTCTAGCCTTATTGGAAGCTGGAGACCTATTTAGATAATCCATAACTAAATAATTATCGTTTTTATTAAACGTATCCGTCTGGGCCATTTCCGCATAAGCTTTTTTTTGTGTCTGTGTATTTTTTTATCGTAAAAGAGATTTTTGTATTAGATGTATTTTAGTTTTTGATATACCTTTTTTTAAAAAACTAAAACATCTTCTCTATGAAAAAATACAACCAACAAAACACAACAAAAACTAAATTTAATTTCTCATGACTTTGACAAGTGCTAATACTCAATTTACTTATCTGTGTCAACTGACATGATTTCCACAATAAATCGTTGAATAGTGATTTATGTATCCGTAACTTCAGTATTCGGATATTATACACACCTTTTTACATAACTTCCCCTTCCTCAATAATCAGGTACCTACACCGTAGTACATTTGTCCGGATTCGGACACTTCTGTTGTTACCGCGGTTAATTTTACAGACAATTAGCGTAAAAACCTGATAGTTTGTTTATACGAAAGATCATTTGGTAGGTCACTACCGCAGTCCATGCAGCCCATATTGCTCCCGTTATTACAGATACCTACAGTAAGTCTTAAGGCCAAGTAACGCAAGTTATGTATGTATGTACCTACGACACTAGGGGCAGTATAGACAAGCTGTGCATAACAAGGTAACGTGCGCCCATAGACGATGACTAAGGTAAAGTTTCACTCAAGAGTTAACGTTACTGTGATGTCGATCTTTGAAAGGGAAGGGGGGTTCGCATGGTGAAATGCATCGAAAACTTGGCTTAAAGACTCATTTAATATATTAAATCTAAACAAATAAATAAAGTTGGAGTGTCTGTTTGTAATATTAAAGTAACCGCTTTTCAATAAATGCATATGTATGTACACACGATACATGTACCAAAATAACATTTTTTACAATTTTTGTCTGTCTGTCTGTTTGTTTCGGGTAATCTCTGGAAAGGCTGGACCGATTTTGACGGGACTCACTGGCAGATAGCTGATGGTCTAAGGAGTAACTTAGCTACTTTTTTCAGACTTAGTTCGTCCAGCGGCGTTAGCCGCGGTACGTCAATAACCGCGGGACTCAGCTAGTCCTACATAAAATCAATGATTATGCTGAACCATTCGTATGAGTCAGCTAAACTTGAACTTTAATAAAGGTCTTCAGTGATCCGAGTATTCCTAAGGATAAACTAGCTCAACTGAATTATAAATTATGATTTTGCCTCGCACAATCCAAGTTCTCACGCCGATTAGCTATTTATACCAATTCTCAAAATAATTCATTGACTTTTCTGAATTTTGTTGCTGGCTCTCTGGGCTCTGCTGATGACATCTGCGACCAGCAACAAAATCCATGATGAAATTTCATCAATAAAAACTGCGTGTCAAGATAGCATGGAGACTGTTTAGTAGTTACTGGTATGATATCGACTCTAGGCTTTTCTGATTTTTTTTCTGTAGTGTACTGGAACAACGAATTAGCAACAAAAGATTAATTACTTCATTTTCTCCTGGTCAGTCCTGTCATTTTACTGCTAGCTTATTGTAAAGATGGCAGTAATTTGTTTTTAACTGAATAGAGCTACAAAATCGTGATTTTAGCAACTAATTAGCAACTCTTTAGCTACAAATTCCCACCCATATTTCAATGATTTCTGGCGACTTTTCACTGCTAGGTTGATACGGCTGGTCGTGGATCATACCCAGCCGGATCTTGTTTGTGTTTTTGAGCAATAAAATATCTGTTTCTTTACAAATAAAATTAATTTAATTAAGTTTAGGTTGACGAGGGTCTTCTGTACAGAATGCTAATTGACATATCAGTCGACTATAACAATAATTGTTATGTCCTCAGGTGACTGACATAGATACTCGATTCCTGCCGTGAACGTGCATCTTTATTCACTACCAATTACAAACAGCAAAAATACCAATTTTTTTTTTATTAGTTAATAGATCTTTTGGGTTAAAATATAGCTTTACTTAGGTATAAGTTATAAGCTCATTCTAGAGACGGTCCCCATCTCACATGACAACATTTTCGGCAGTCTTGCGTTGTAACGATATTGAATATCAACGCCAATATAAACGGAACGAGCTTTGGTTAAATAAGCTAATTTTCATTCATCTATCTCTTTCACACATATGTGAACCGATAGTGACATTTTCAAGGTCAGACTAACAGACTTTATGAAGTAAAGAATTAAATAAAAAAGTGTTGATATAAAGCACTCATGATTGAGACGTTAAGGGTGGTCGATTCGGAAGTGGGCGGAAATGCCTCGCGCGGGGTCGCCGGCGCATCCGATCGCGGTCACTAACCCCACTCCGGCCGAGAGGAGCAAGCCGCAAGGCCCGCAAGGCGCAGGCGAAGTGCGCGCGCGCCGCACCGGTGTGCCAGCTGCCGCACTTACAGTTGAGGCTTTTTATTTTTTACTGGGATTCAATGTGGGAGGAAATGAATGTAATTGTTACTGGATTGGTGGCTGACAGATTTAGATGTAAAGAGACTGGGAAGGTGTTGAATAAATAGTTAACGTTTAACTTTATTGATGAATAATGCTTTTAAGTCTACTGTCACATGGTTTAAATTTTCTTCTCAAGCAGGTTTGATTTAAAATGTTTCTGCTTAGTAGTAATAGTAGTACACCTGCCTTCTTGACAATTATAGAATAATAAATGCAATTAAAATTATTTTTTTATAGCTTTAATTGTTAAAATATTATAATCAAAATAGATTACAAGTCGTTTCATATGTTTCATATTTTAGACAGTCTCGAAAAAGCTAAAATACAATTTACAATCATGACATCATGTCATAGTAAATTTACTTTGGAAATTAAACAATTAAATACACTAATTTTAGTTATTTAATACATCCTTACTTTTCGAGTAAATTATACAAATTACATTGTTTAGAAAAATGTCGGACAGGCAAATTGAATAACTTTAACTCACTGAATTTACATTTGAAGATTCTCCGAGAGGCCTTGATACGCAAATACTATGCGCTAAATTACAAGTCGGAGGCAAGCAACAACTCGTAGCCTGCAAAACTAGACTTTCCAACTCGAAATATTAACAGTTTTAAGTTCTAAACACCAAAAGTTTTAGGTAAAGTTGTGCGATTCTAAATTTTGCACGGAATATCTAAGATGTTTAAATAAATGTTGACGGATCCTTTTAGATTTCTTGTTTGTTTGCGAATGTAACACGAGACGGCAAAAGTTTGTTTAACAGTTTTTTAAGTTTACATAAAGTCTTACAATTTGTAACAGCTATTAAGTAAATGTTATTTAAAACTCTCGCTTAAGAGTTCTAGTCTATATTAAATAGGTACAATCGTTTGCATAGTAGCAGAGCCAAAGAACATATTAATAGAGACTTTTAAAATGCCAAAAATGTAACAATCGATTACGGAATTTATTCTTCAAATGGAGTATCAAATATCTACCTAAGAGGTTGTGTTTTAATGTTCTTTGAAGACATGTAAGTACAAAGTATACATACTACTATGATAACAATGGCCAATTGTTATTTCAATTTATAGTTTAACGAAAAAATCCACTTAAATTGTCTAAAAGAAGCCTACAAAATTAGATGATGATAGAAGCAATTTCAGGTTCTTATATAAATAGAGTTTCATTTGAGCATAAATATAATAATAAGTGTTAACGCGATTTAAGAGGATGAATCATAATAAAGTCATAGATTATATTAATTTTAGGCAGACTATACGTATACACATAATTATGATTTGGTTGGATCTTCTAACATTTAAAGACAAATCTACAGTTTTTGAAGGATCCTTTTTAATCTGTCCAAAGAGCATAGAATTCGGTCATAAATAGTAATCTCATCGATTTATTTTCATCCATGGAATTAAGGCAACAGTGACAAAGAAAAACCTCAGAGGGATATCTTGTATTTTCGTCTATACCTCGACAAGTTTTTTAGTATAACAATTTTACTTGAAAATCTATACAAATAAATAAACTTTAAGTGTCTGTTTGTAATATTAAAATAACCGCTTTTTAATAAATGCATATATATACACGGCACATGTACCAAAATAACATTTTTTAAAATTTTTGTCTGTCGGTCTGTCTGTCTGTTTGTTCCGGATAATCTCTGGAACGGCTGGACCGATTTGAACGAGATTTTCACTGGCAGATAGCTGATGATCTTAGGAGTAACTTGCTACTTTTTTAGACTAACTTTGTCCCGCGGCGTCACCCGCAGTTCGACGATAAACGCGGGTAACACCGCGGGCTTCAAGTCGTATGTAATAAAAGGCTACATAAAATATAATAAATCTGGCTGCAAATAAAAAGAATACCTATATTGTTACCTATTTTATATTATGAGCTGGCATAGGTAAGCTATATCGGAATGGTAAGTATGTGAGTCTTTAACGCGTGTCGTCCTAATTCAATGGTTTATATGCATTTAGCAACAAGTTATTGTTGTATGTAGGATAGCTACAGTTACATACAAGAGCAAAAAACTTTTTAATTTTCTCGTTCTAAAACATTACTTTCATAATATTATTGTTTCCAATATTTCAATGTGCACTGATAAGTAACATTTCCTTTGTAAGGGCTTCAAAATTCTCTATGTGATAATTAGAGTTACAATATATTATAACATGCAAAAGTAGACCCACAACTCTAGAGCAACTTTTTTCCAACAAGATCATTATATCATCATTAATAAGAACGTGCGTACGTGCTACACAGCAGATGCGTTCAAAAACTGGCATGAAAGTTCAAAGATCGCTTTAAAAACTATCCAATACAATATCAATAAACCGTAGATACCGAACACCATGACGCTATGGCGTGCAGTGTTTGTTATTTTCCCGCGCAATAGAGGCACCCTCGCGCCAGATGGGACATCAACCCCGCGTGACTCTGCCCCTCTGACACCATAGACAACTATACCTACAAACAGGAACAGGTGCACCGCATCTATCCCATAAATTTTATCTTATAATTATATTTATTTATAAAATCGATAATAATTTATTAGCGAACTGTATGTTGATAAGCTGCAGTTACTTTATTAGAAAATAAATTAGGTACACAAGTTTTTTGGCAACAATTTTCATGTCATAAAGAGATGTATTTAATAAAATTTTAGACGTAGACCATAAAAGAAAAACAAAAAAAGTATATTAAGGCAATTGGCATAGGCCTACTTACACATTTATGGTTGTAAAATAAACCATCTCACTTATTTTCAGCATTCAGCATATTTTTATTACACCATTATAATTAGAACGACGTTCAATAAATTGAACCAAACAAGAAAAAAGTTTTACATACTCTACTCAAACAAAATAAAGATTTAAAAGAATATTTACTGATATTTACATTCTAGTAGCGCCATCTAGTAACGCTTGTAAGTAGTTCACATTTAGTTTGGATGACAGTTTGTTAATAAACCGTTCATTTCATTGCTTTGACAATTATTTAGTGAGTAAAAATAATAGTTTGAGAGAGTCAACTGTTTTTAGGTAAATCACACGTTTTTTTCTCCCCGGGTTGAACTCCATAAGACAGACTTCGTTCATCGTCTGTACCTATTTTTAACCGACTTCCAAAAGGAGGAGGTTCTCAATTTGATTGGTATTTTTTTACTTCACGGCAATTGCTTGTCATATTTACATAGGTATTTTACGCAAAACTATTTACCAGATATCTGTTATCAGAAGGTATAATATAAATTATTATTTAACGGATAAAAAAGAGACAAACTTCTACTTAAAGATTTTTTTTTCAACATTTTGCCGCCAGTTACTAAACCAGCAATAAGGCCGGACAGGTGCGTGCTTATATTACCTCGAAAATTGTATTGAGACCATTCATATTAAAAAAGGTAATGAGAGGCTATTGAAAGTGAAAGTAATCCTTACATTTTGTGAGCCGTCCGCTTGTGTTAAGGACTTCAAGAAATTTACTGTTTCCAATGACTGCGTATGAATTATCCAGTACTCGCAATACGGCCCGACATAGCACAGAAATCTTTGAAACACATATAAACGTTCCTCTTGAATAACTCTCTCTATTGCTGAAAACGGCATTAAAATCCGTTGAGAAGCTTAAAGGATCTAAGCAGACAAGACAGGAAACAGACTGCGGAAGCGATTTCATTTTTAATTTACTTCGAAAAAGGAGAAGGTTCCACTGTATGTATGTTCTTTAGAAACACTATGTAAAGATAATGTTCTACCAATAACACCAACGTCATTATCTCATTTTTTTATGGTATAACGGGCAAACGAGCATACGTATCACCTGATGGTAAGCGATTGCTGCCGCCCATGGACAATCGCAACACCAGAGGCGTCACAAGTGCGTTGCCGACCTTTGGGGGATGGGGAAAGGGATGTGGGGAGGGGTTGGGGTATGGGCCTCCGGTATCCTCACTCACTCGGTGAAACACAGCGCAAGCGCTATTTCACACCGGTTTTCTGTGAGGCCGTGGTACAACTCCGGTCGAGTCGGCCCAGTCATGCCGAAGCGTGGCTCTCCCACGGTAAGATATATTTGTAGACTAGATAAAACGTCGACGGAGGTTTTTTACGATACAAAAATATGGTATAGGAGGTATAGACTTACCTTATCTGGGATCAAATAGCTTTGTGCGAATCTAAAATTCTTACTACTAATCAACGCCTATGATGAAGTCATATAAAAGTTATTTGACATACCAGTTCAGATATCTGTAGACGTGCTTGACTAATACGCTTATTTAATGGTCTTTGTTAGTTATTAGAACTACCATATCATAAGATATTGTAAAGGGAGTCTCACCATAAAATATACACCATAATTTTTTTATGGGCAACACTTAAATTCATCAAAATATGAGAAAAACGTGTAAATTTTTTTTATCTCTTTATATTACATAGATTTCCGATTCTTCAAGCAACTGGTTCCAGTCTGCAGTGGGCGGCTCTTAATGATATCCCATTGAAGATAGAAATACACGTTTCGAGACTAAATTAGCAAGTGAATCGTAGACATATCATAATTATGTCTGCAAAATTAAGGCACGTAGTGCTTCTAACCTTGAGCAGCGCCGCCGGTAGCGTAATAGTCATGTCATTCAACTCGCAACCGAAAGGTTACGGGTTCATAACCCTTTGGACATTGAGTGAATTTTCAATAAGAGTTCATATCTTTGAAAATTATGCAATATAAATGTGAATCCTGGAATCACGTTTGCTTATTTATTGTAGATTTTTTTATGTTATAGGAGGGCAAACGAGCAGACGTATCACCTGATGGTAAGCGATTACCACCGCCCATAGACACCTGCAACACCAGAGGCGTCACAAGTGCGTTGCCGACCTTTGGGGGATGGGTGAAGGGATGCGGGGAGGGGTTGGGGTATGGGCCTCCGGTATCCTCACGCACTAGGTGAAACACAGCGCAGGCGCTATTTCTTATTTCTTTCTTGTTTATAGAGATTACTTATTTCTTGTCTTATATTAGATAGAATTAGCGTAAATTTTCATTTCGTTTAGGAAAATCGGAGCTAGGAATATTCCTGTGGCGCGAGGGCTTCACAAACATACTTGAAACTAACACAAACCCACCTATACTCAGAACAACAATTTGTGTATAGTCCCGTATGGGGATTGAAGCTACAACACTTAACGCAGTAAAAAACATCATCGAAAAAAGCATCGCCGCGGGGCGAAGCTAGACTAAAAAAAGTAGCCCATGTTACTTCTCATATCATCAGCTACCTCTCAGTGAAAGTCCCCCAAGTTACTTCTAGATCATCAGCTACCTGCCAGTAAAAGTCCCATCCAAATCGATCGATCGGATTATCCGGAACAAACAGACAGACAGACAAAAATTGTAAAAAATGTTATTTTGGTGTATGTACCGTGTATATAATATAATAAAATTGGAGTGTCTGTTTGTAGTACTATGTATAGTATCATAGTACTACAAACAGACACTCCAATTTTATTTATATGTATAGATTTCTATTTTTGTTACTTTCTTTTATTTTTTATCTATTTTATGTTTTTTTTTATTTTCACTCGTTTGTATTGGTGCATGTTGTGACACCATAAAATATTGTGCATTTGAACCAGTGTTTAGCGAATTTACTGTTTCTTTTATACATAGGATTTGGTGTGACAGCAACTGGTTGTCCAAATAAATAAATTTAGTGTAAGCCAACAAAATAATTTGTAAATTACGGGGTTTTAGTGAATCTGTGGCATTAGGCTGGTCGTGAAGCATTGCTCTCTCAAGGCTCATTCAATAGAGTCACCAAACCTCCGAAGAAAATCGACACTGGTTAGGCAAGTGCTTATAATATATTACAGACTGATACACGTACAAAAAACAACCTTAAACTATAATGTTACAGTCGATTTGCCTTTGCGTGCATGGATCTCGTTACCCTTTGACATTTGTGTAGCAAATTTCGTTTTAATTCACCAAGGGGTGAATGACAAATATCTTTACAAACTTTAACATGTATAATATAAGTTTAAATCGTGATAAAATATTTACTAGTTAATGCGTATTAGTCAATATTTTTCAACGTCAAACCTTACTTTAACTAAAGGTACCTGAATTACTCGGTATTTGTAATAATGGCGGTCAGTAATTAAATTTTGGCAAATTTTTCTAAAAATGAATTCTCGTTAGATCGATTTATCGTTCTCAAAACAACCTTGTTTGTTTGTCCGCAAACAGACACTCCAATTTTATTCAAAGTCCTCTGCAAAATACCGTGAAAATCCGTCTAACCGTTCCAGAGATTACCCGGAACAAACAGACAGACAAGAAAATTTTTTTAAAATACGTTTTTGGTATATGTACCTTGTATACATACATATGAATTTAGTAAAAAGCGGTTATTTTAATATTACAAACAGACACTCCAATTTTATTTATTTGTATAGATTTAAAAATCAATTGCTGTTCGTTTGACTCGCAAAAATCCAGAACGGATGGGCCGATTTAGCTGATTTAGTTTTGAAATATTTGTCGTAGTCCAGGTAAGGGTTAAACGGTGAAAAATTAAAAATAACTTGAAAATCCAAATGTCTCGTGTACGAAGTAGCGGTACACAGCTAGTATATAATATATATTTTAAGCTTTGCATAACACAGATTTTAAAACAAAAAACCACAAATGGCTAATGTTTAATTCGTATAATATTAAACCACAATTTAAATAAAACAACGGTAGCGTTTGCGGTAAGTAATAGCATGTGTTATAGCCACACCCCGTAATAAACGACTTTTATGTGTCAAAGCACATTCTTTCATTAAAATTACCTAACATAATAAGGCTTTCATCAATCCTGTGACAAGTTTTTGAAAACGAACATAGAGTTACGCCTATTTCCCGGAGGCGTAGGCTGAGACAATTAATCTCCACTTACTACGGTTCTTAGACACCTCTTTTGCTTCGTCCAGAGTCCACATTCATCAATGGCTGCATGCATGTATGCTCGTCAGTTATAGTAACTAAGCAATATTACCGTTTACATACAAATAACGCCAAGATACAATCATGTTTGAATAATAAACTATAGTCGCTTATAAACACACTTAGAAAAAGCCATCTACAGCTGTTTTACTTTCTTTTGTCTCCTTGCCCGTACACAGAGTGTAAGCCACCACAGAACATTTGACGGGCTTGCAGAACTGACAATAGATTTAATAGTTTTTTTTTGTTTTCATTCCATGAAGTTTAAAAAGCGAAGGGTGTACTTTCAAAGGCAAAGGTATCAGGTACCCACGTCTAATAAAAATATTACTGCGTCCGGAATGTTGGCAAGTAAGTTACCTTTTAACGCTAGATTCTATTTATGAAAATTTGTTACAACATACGTAAGTTCATTGACGACACGAATGCATTGAAGACGCTGTAAAACTGAGTTGTTTGATCAAATGATTTTTTTTTTACAAAATATATCAAGATTTAAACGACAAAAAACTTAACTTTATTCCTCAACCTGGCCTCCTTATATTTTTAACGTAGCGATTGGTGCAAATTATTCTCCGTAACATTAATCAATTTTCAGCAATCGACTTCCGAGAATAAAAGAAGGATTTGAACTATTTATACCATGAAGGTTTTTAATGGCGTGCATAGACTGCCAATAATATTTATCTTTCGTTTTTGCTTCGCCGTAGTCGAGTAAATATTATGTAGAGTTGGAGATACAACGTGTAGTATAACTAATATAATATCTGTAATATCATGTGTAAAGATGAGGTAATTAAATACCTTTGACATCTCTATCTTGTCTTTGATAAACTAACAACTTATATTTCAACTAAAAAGTAAAAATTTAACTGACTGAACTAAATACTGTTATTAGCTATTTATATTTCATTTCTTTTATAGCAATAAATAATGCATAGATGAATGTAACCAACACAACTTTTAAAACTGTAAAGCTTAAACTCTAGTTCTGAATTCTGTTTGTGAATGCTTTGTTATTTTGGCACAATAGGTACTGACGGTAGCTCATGCCATTGGCTACCTTACCTTGCGGCTAAACTGCTGCAAATTATGTTTAATGAGCGGACAGGTCTTTAGTTTACATTATATTTAGCAATTTAACTGTATTGAATTCATTACAAAAAATATAATAAATTAAACTTTAACAGAATTCTAAAGTGACATGTATAATTCTCAATTTGTCTGATTTTCTTATGTATTCTGTTACTTTTTCTTCTATTAAGATTGAAAATAAATTCTCATCAGTCTTCACCGCTTATTACAATTTATAATAGTTTAAGTATATCAATCACGTTAAAGTAATTAATATGTAGGTAATACAGTACCTTAAAACACGTCATCAAATTTTAGACCACGAAAATTGAAACAGTGAATATTCGTATAAGTTCTTTATTCAACAATCAATATTTGCCCGCCACGGACTCGATTCTATTCAACATAATTATAGTGGTATACAAAGACGAGCGAAACCACACGAATGACCGAAACCAACCTAATGTATACACTTATATGAAAACCCTAATCTCCTAAAGGTTTAGATTGAAGTGCCCCTTAAAGTTAATTTTCGTAAAATCTTACGGTGGGTTGTTTCAACAACCAGTTAGTGTAGATCTGTGAATTTATTGTTTCGTTCCTCTTTCTAGAGCTGAGTCGTAAAACAAAGGAGGGCAGGGTAGGTCTCGGTTGGATGGTGGATATGGGACTAGCGGGGCGAAGGGTAAGTAGACTGGTTGACCGACTCTGAAGCTGACAAGTTGAGCATTCTGTAGCCAGCGTAAAACTGAGCGTTTCGCACGAAATAAAATATGTAGCGGGCGCTCGTTTTTATAATAAGAGTGTTCATAGTTATATTTTTTGTGCATAAATGATACACAGCACACTTATTTATCCTTGTGTTGGTTTTTGAGCGTTATTGAGTTGTTTTACACTCTTATGATTAGTCAAAAGAATTTTAAAAAGCGCATTTTGTGATTTGAAGTAAGTTTTGTTTTACAGTAACGAATTACGTTGTAACACAAAAATTGTGTGATGGAAATAACTATATTTACACGTAGGCGTTTTTGGTGTGCTTTATTTAATTTATTTAGGAAGATGTATTAGTAAATCTTGGTTATTTTTTCTTAACTAGAGGCTATACTGATTTGGTAAAAGGAGCTTGCCAAAAAGGAAAATGTTTCACTAGGTACGTAATTTTGGCCTTATTTAAGGTAATTAATCATTTAGAAAATGATATAAGGTTAACATAATAAATTGCAAACATTTCCTTCAACCTTATTCTCAGAATGGTTTAGGATACATCCCTTTTAAAATTTGAAATTAGGAATATACACACGTGTTTAAACAAAAGTAAATAGCCCTGAAGATTTTACGCAACGCTATATGTAACTTATTTTTTCAACCTTTTTTATTTCTGTTATTCGAAGTAATCACCCATGCAATCGACGTATCTTTGCCAACGCATTGGCAGTTTATTGATGCCCTTCTTGTAAAAATCAGCTGGACGGGAGGCAAAAAACTCTTCAAAGGCATTTTGTACTGCCTCTCGGGTATTGAATTTCTTACCCACTAAAACGTTGTCTAAATTTTGGAAAAAGTAAAAGTCGGTAGGTGCAAGGTCTGGTGAGTATGGCGGATGAGGGAGAGCTTCCAACCCCAGCTCTCTAAAAGATGCGTCGATTGCATGGGTGATTACTTCGAATAACAGAAATAAAAAAGTTTGAAAAAATAAGTACTTTCACTTATTGCATACAAAACGGCAATTTCATAGGTAAAGACCTATTATTTGCAGATCATACAAACATTTGATCCGACCTGGGAATCAAACCGGAGAACTCATGTACAGCAATCACGTACTGCGTCAACGAGGCAGTCATCATCATTATCAACAAAATAAGAAAACAAAAAAAAACTATTTTAAATCTAACATTATTTGAAAGGAAACTTTAATTACAGCATGTTGTTAATACATATATCTTACATACAACTCAACTAGTAACGTTGTATGAAGCCTTTAAACTGTTCTTGTAACTAAAACCTTCTGAAGCTACTTATGTTAAGGTTGTCATAGAATTATTAACGATCTAAGAATGCCTGACGCTAGATAGATAGGTATGTATGTACATATTCCTATTTTTATAGTAAAGCCTTAAATAGAACTTAAGGTACAGGAGACAATATAAAAAATATTAAAACTGTTCTTTTAAATGTAAGTACGATTTTCAAATGCATTTAGTGAAAAACTATTAATTGTATTGATTTGTATAGATTAAATAACGAGTCCAATTTAAAGTTGATTGTCCAAAGTTCACTGATAGTGGTAAATTTTCTGTCTGTCAATTTGCGTATGAAGTACTCAAACCGTTCTCATCAACACACCCAAGCTTTTAAGTGATAAAGAAGCCTAAAATACAAAATGTCCTTCATATAACACGCTGTTCATTGCCGTGACTAAGTCATTTAATGTAAAAGCCACAACGCATATGTGATAAATTTATTCACCACCTCAGACACATTCAGACACTTTCTTTCAAATGAAAGTCGTGGAGAAACAGACGGCCGTAGGGATACAGCTCAAGTAGACATCATACAGTCTCAATATTATTAAGTTCGCCCTTGATGTTTTTATATTACTCCCAAAATCCAATAACCCATACCTTTGACATGAAACGCGTTTTGCATTCTGATTTCGCACGTGGATTTCGTTAAGTATATGTTACGTAAGTCAAAAGTTGGTAACCTTTTGATATCAATCTTTCAATATTTAAAGCAAATGCCAAAGTACCTGTACTGTTATTGGGAACAGATAGCTTACGAAAATTATTGAATGTTTAAAAATACAATCGAATTGAGGATCTCCTCCTTTTTTTAAGAAAAAATTTCATTCGTTTAGATTAATCAGTGGTTTTATAAAATACTAACATCGTTTTTTTAAGTATCTTTCGCTCAACCCTGTTTTTTTTTTTATATTTGTGTGAAACAACGATTTTTAATTTCTTTGATTATCCTTTTCTTCGTTTTTCGGTGGTTCAACCATAATAAAAATTAAAAGTATTCCATAACCATTCATTGCAATATTGTCATTACAAAAACCCTATCGTATCAACAACGAGCTTACTCGTAGTAGGTACCTTGTTATAACTTTAAAATAATCTACATTGAATTGTTGAACGCAGTGGTGGCGGTTGTAGGTTATCGTGTAATTTAGGCCTAAATCTTTTTAAAGCACATAGATAGATAGATAAACAAAAAAATATATATACGGTCGAATTGAGAAACCTTTTTATGAAGTCAGTTAAAAAAAACAAGCGATCATTATCTTGGCGGGAATTGACCTCAAGTCGTTTGTAATAATAGACATATTGAGGGACTATGGGCCGGCCACAGTTCGCTGAGGACGGTGTTAGTTTCAAATGAGATAAGAGTTCTCGAGGCCCTCCGGGATTAATTTTCAGATGTTAATTAGGTAAAGATTATTTATTAAATATAGAATATTTAAAAAAAATATATACATAAGTAAAAATATGCAGTCTTTTATGTTGTACTAGCTGACTCACGCAACCTCGTTTACGTCTCCTATTGCCCGTAGCGTGAAAATATTACCCCGTTTTTGAAACATTTTTAATTGGTGTTAGCTTGATAATATATATAATATAGGCTTCCTCGATTAATTTACTATCCAACATTGAAATATTTTTTTAAATCGGACCACTGGTTCCTGAGAATTAGCGCGTTCAAACAAACAAACAAACAAACTCTTCAGCTTTATAATATTAGTATAGATTTTTAATTATTTGTGTTTTTATTTTGTGGGCTGTGGGTAATAAACGTATTTTATTTCTTTCTTTCAATTGATGGTTGCAATTTTCGATCCTGAAATTAGTTGTAAATTTATGCATTGCATTTATATATCTTCTGTTTTATTTGCCTATTTCATCAGCCTACCGCAGTCCACTGCTATACATAGGTCTCTACAATTCGATTAGTTCGTTTCATTTATATAATGTCAAAACTGAGGGTAAGAAAATGAAATCAATAAATGTAAGTTTGTGGAACATCCCTTTTGAGCTATGTTCTTCCTTTCGATTACATAAACATGAATTACTTTCCCAATCATTAGTTAAACAGTATAAACTTTGTTTTAATACATGACTCCATTAATCATTCCTGCAAACAGCCGCTTCAAAAACATGCATTAACTATTTAAAACTTATCTAGCCCGCAGTGAGATACATCTAGCGACATCTATATTTCACTCCCAAAACTATGCATGTCTATGATTCCATTCACGACAGTTTCGCGGTAATCTAGTGACTTGGCTTAGGTTTAAAACTTAATTTGTTTATAAATAAATAATAAGTTATACCTACTCGTTTTAGCTAAGAATAGGGTGAACTAAACAGATTACAAAAATCAGTAAAATCAATGCAGCTTTAATACTTTACATGAGCGGTTACAGACAATCTATACAAATAAATAAAATTGGCGTGTCTGTTTGTAATATTAAAATAACTGCGTTTTACTAAATGCATATGTATGTATACACGGTACATATACCAAAACCGTAGTTGAAATTTTTTTGTCTGTCTGTCTGTTTGTTCAGGGTAATCTCTGGAACGGCTGGACCGATTTTGACGGGACTTTCACTGGCAGGTAGCTGATGATCCAGGGAGTAACCTAGGCTACTTTTTTTAGACTAACTTTGTCCCGCGGCGTTACTCGCGGTACAACAATAACCGCGGGTAACATCGCGGGGTTCAGCGAGTAAATAAATAAGTTTCCAGCGATAACAACATACACATAGTTTGGCTGAAAAGCTGGATTAATCAGATGTAAGACTGCCTAATTGGTTTACCAATAGGGGGTTGTGTATTTTTACTGTTTAATAATATGTTCGATAATTATAACCTTCGTCCTGAGAATGAACAGACCATTTTACTCTTTGACTAACATATGGTGATGGATTAAGAAGACCGCAATAAGGAAGCAAACTAGGCAGGACAACATCACTACAAGGAAAAAGAAAACTTGAAGCAAACCCTACTATAAAAACCCATTTGGTCATCGTGATTTAGTAGACCAAAACCTGCCTAGCCACTAGACAGTTAAAGACTTCTGATGATGATCGATAACCATCTCCTATCTATACTACCTCTAATCTATACTATATCTATTCTAATGTATTCTAATATTATTAAGCTGAAGAATTTGTTTGCTTGAACGCGCTTATCTCAGGAGGTACTGGTCCGTTTTTAAAAATTCTTTCATTGTTGGATAGTGCATTTATCGAGGAAGGCTATAGGCTATATATCATCACGGTAACGCCTACAGGAGCGGAGCACCAATGGAGAATGTTTCAAAAACGGGGGAAAATTATCACGTTACCGGCAATAGGAGACGCAATCGAGGTTGCGTGCGTCAGCTAGTAACAAATAATCCACAAGTAAGCAAATTGGTATATTAGTATTGCAATTTCTGTCATCCCTACGAATTTGCTGCAGTGCAAGACAGGTACTCTTAAGCATTCAAGTTTTAGTGTTATGCGCATACGGAATACAGTTTAAAATTTTAAAACGTGGTTTCGATTCCTACTACTACTATATTCCATTACTATCTCATGTTCAGTCTGGTAACCATAGAAAAGGGTTCTTAGTTAGGGATCAGATGACCGTGTGTGAGATATATGGAATAGGGTAAAAAATCCAAAAATATATTATTGAGATACCTCAGGCTAAAAGCAGTCGGAAAATGTCAGTTAACTTCATAAAATAATAAAATATTTTTTATAATCTATTTCAAAGTTCTTAGTTTTTAATCTGTTCTTTAACATGAAATAGTAGCCGCCATGTTATTACGTCATAACGCTTTGTAAGCTAAAGTGTCAAATGTCAACTGTTCAGCGTATGCTCATGGAATATAGAGCATATTTGTTTTTCTTTACAAAGCCAACTGACGTCATTACCACAGAGCAATATGGCGTCCACCGTTTATGACAAATTACGCGCGAAATTTGAAAATGTAAAATGATAATGAATTTGTATGGACTTATCGATCAAATAAAATTTTGGGTTGTTTCTGCGGTTGAATAGCACTATAAAATCTAACTAAGACACTTTTCAAAACCATATTGGAGAAAATCTGACAAGATAAGTATGGTGCGAGTGACATTTCAGTAATATTTCGTTTCACTCTTGAAAGTTGCCACGATTTACAAATTATGACGTAGTATTCCAGCTGTACCACATTCGCAATATATTAAATCATTAATAACTGCAGTAAATTAAATTAAACCAACCAGAATGTTCGTACAGGCAACTGTCAATCGCACCATGCTACAGCGCAAAGAGTATAGTTAGTATTGGACATCACGTAATTTTTTTTTTCTTTTATTCAGCAAAGTTTTACCATAAACTATAATATCAGACAAAGATTCATCTATTTTAGGAACTACGTAAATTGTTTATATTCACGACGCGATATAAAGTGCATTTTATGTTGTTTAATGCTATTCAATCTTAGCGTAATGTTAATTTAACCCAAAAACTTACAGGAAGTACACCATTGTTTAATTGATTCCAATATATACTAGTTATAATATATAGTAGTATAAGTTCCTAGCAGACTCAAGTAACCACGACTGCGTCTCTTCTTGTCCGTATTGTGATTTTATAACGCCGTGAACAAATTTGTTTACCATAAAAAAGATTTTTCAAGAGGCGTCACAGGTGCGTTGCCGGCCTTTGGGGGATGGGGAAAGTGATGCAGAGAGGAGTTGGGTATGGGCCTTCGGTATCCTCACTCACTCGGTGAAACACAACGCAAGCGCTATTTCACACCGGTTTCCTGTGAGGCCGTGGTATCACTCCGGTCGAGCCGGCCCATTCATGTCGAAGCGTGGCTCTCCCATGGTACCATGGTATATTTTACAGAAACATCTAGATACGAATGCGCGCATCAAATCAGAGACCAATATGCGAATCCTCTTACTAGGCCAATCAAATTACAGCTCTCATACTATTTCGTAGTTTATCTCTATTGGATACCGGATCTAACTCAAAGCTGCCTGGTTCAAACTAGGACGGAATGATTTTAATTATTGAACGATGAATACAATAAGAATAGCGAATCTGCGAATGAGTCTCTCTAAATGACTTTATTCTTTTGTCTTCGTTCAAAAGTGTCTGAAACTATGAACAGGTATTTTGGTTGTTTAATAATGCGACATATAATGAATTGGAAGGCTTTGCTGATGGTAGTTGTTAAATTTTGTGTAGGCTTAGGTACGTGAGTGGTACAGAAGTGTAGAAGTTCGCTGTCAAATAAAAAATAGGTACCTACTTACTTTATGTTTTACATAAATTACATTAATTTTACTGTAAAGTAAAACGTGTTTAAAAAGTAAAACACATAAAAATCCTTTTAACCGACTTCAAAAAAGGAGGAGGTTTCTCAATTCGACCGTATTTTTTTTTTATGTGTGTTCGCTGATAACTTCGTTGTTTATGAACTGATTTTGATGATTCTTTTTTTAATGGATAGGAGATATCCCAAAAGTGGTACCATGATAAGGACTCTAAGATCTGATGATGGTATCCAAGAGAAATCGAGTCAAACCTTGAAGTCAGTTTTATTTTTGTTAAAATTTTACATGTTCTATAAAACTTTTCGGATGGCCTGGAATAAACTGGGTGGCATGACAAGTAGAGACATAACTTCAACCAGTTGTAATATCTTGAATTGTGAACTCACAAACTTGTTGCAAGGAACAGCGGGTTCATTCCCCCTTACTATATGTATTGGTAGTATCCTAGTCCTACCAACTTTTACGATCCTACCTTTTACGATCAAGTGTTACAAGCGTTCTTAGAATAAAATAACCACTTACTAATACTATCATGATTGTAAGCCACCTTAATACTTTAAAAAAAAAAGATACATTCTTACTTAAACCATTTTTCGTACATAAATCTACAAAGGAACATTTTATCAACAATCTTAATATAGCATAAAATGAAGTCGCTTCCGTTGTATGTTCTTGTAGATCTTTTAAACTACTAAACGGATTTTAATGAAGTTTTCAGCAATAGATAGAGTGATTTAAGAAGAAGGTTTACATTTGTAATACATCAATAGAGGTATTTCAAATTTTCGATTTAAAGGACTACCTTTGAATCGAAAATTTGAAATACCTCTGATTTCAGCCACGCTGATTTCAGCACAAACGGGCCGACTCGACCGGGGCGGTACTACCCTCGCATAGAAGATCTACGTAAAATGACAGCGTTCATGCTGTCGTGTTTCGTTGGTGAGTGCGAGACCGGAGGCCCAATGATGCAGAAGCATCACTAGGCCGCCATGATGTCGGTCGAAATGTTGCATTGTTAACGTCTGCATTCGCAAGTAGTATGGAGACCACCACTCTTGGGATCTGCTTATGCTTTCAATCAGGCAGAGTACAATCATTTTGGCAGGACACACATAAAAAAAAACATGCATGCATATTATAGTAGAAGAAATGCGAGAATTTCAATCACTTGCGTGCAATGCCGGGCCGGGTCGCTTGTTCAAGATAAATTACATCCAGACCTAGAACAAATCACTGTGTCCATCACACAATCAATTGTTCTAGACTGGGATGGAGCTTACTACCTATGACGTAGAAGTTAGGGTAGGTGAACCACTAGACCAATAGGTAGCCTAAAGAACCCCAATAAAAATACTGAATTACAACACGACCTAAATAATGCTTTGTCAATAAATTTTAAATTAAATCCGTGTACCAAATACTAACTTGTAATACCAGAGAAGAGCACAATGTCAAGAAGTAATGGGGTGAAAACTCTCGTATATGGGGTACACGATGTGCACCCCATTATTACTAGTAGGTATACTACAACTCAACGGTATAAAGATAAACGTTACCCGCTGTTACTGAAATGTAGAATTTGGAGTTGCTGTTATCCCTTATTTACAGCATTTTAAGCATTCTAAGTCAGTTTCCCGTAAAATCAAAGAAGAATTATTTTATGAAAACAATGTTTTTGCTTTTCAACATACTTTTTGATTGTGGAACGTTTTTTTAAATCAAGAATTTGCTGAAGCTGCCAGTGACATACTTCTTCGTCCAATAAATCTAAAATCGCAACAAAAACGTAGTTACGAAACATTTTATGAAAAGCTTTTGCCCGCGACCCGAAGGTCGGTTATCGCCGAAGGGAAAGAGTAGTCCTATGTCCTACCTCAAGATTCAAAGAATCTTCATGTCAAATTTCATTGAAATCAGTGCAGCGGTTTAGGTGTGACAAGGTAATAGACAAACAAAGTTTCTTTTGAAGTACAGTTACAGTCTTAAAGATAATAGATATTAATAGCATGTAAGTTCATGAAGTTCATACAGGAAAAAAAAACTTAGTTACAAAACTAAAACAAAAATAAAATCGTTATCAATAGCGTGTCACTCTGTCTGCACGCCTCTACGAGGGTCGACCCTTGTCATAGACACGCCCGTATTTATGGCAATTCTATCTATTCTTCACATTCTATTTTCAGAATACAAATTATTTTTGTTTATTTAATTTTTGACATTTAACTTTTACTAAGTAATTAGTGCTTTAAATACCTACCGTGGACCCAATATAATAAAAAACCTCGATGAAAATACACATAGGTCAGGTTAATAAATATATGTATTTGCCTATATCTTTGTCAAATAAATAAAATGGAGTGACAAAGCTGTTGTAAGTTATTTGTAATATAATAAGTTACATTGTAAACAGTTCTAATCTTACTAAGTAAACAGCATATTATTAATAATAAAGCCTTTAAAATCATCACATTGTTTTACAAGAACATGGCAACAATTTATTTATATGAACGTCATGACATTTCTTGTTTCGTACACTACAATTGAGCATATATAAAACTTGTATACAACTGCTAAAAAGCTTTCCGTATCCTTTTTGTTCATTGCAATTACAGCTAAGTACAAAATACTTAACGGTATTTGCGCTACTAAATTGTAGCTTTAGTTTTTCACACAAGTTTGAAAATAAGTGGGAATGCCGAATAGGTGAGATCCGCGAGGGGCGAAGGCGGGGTGGAGAAAGCGGGGGACGCGGACGCCGGGAATAATCGATACCCCATAGAACCATAAGTAGGGTGGACATACGGGATGGATTATATCTTTTTTGACCTTAAATGAGCATGGGGAACGTCATTATTACCATTTCGAAAATAATACATTCAGAAAGTGTTGCCAATTAACGAAATCAAATTAAAAAGACACCAATAATAATCATGACACTAAAGCTTTTTTTCTAATTTACGTAGGTAATATTATTAGAATTTTCTTCTTTAACGTATAATATTTTGATTAATGTACTGGTCTTGATCCTCAAAGGAACTATCGTTAGATATTTCAAACAATACCAGCATTCTAAAAAGTCATGGACAACGCAAACGTAAGGGTAATTCAATTATTTTAACTCTTTTTATGACGAAAATATCCTTCAGTTAGATAACTCCTACATTATTTAAGTAAATAATTGACAAAAGAATTAGAATGTTAAATGTTCGAATATCATCAAATACCTACTACATCTATACAAATAAATAAAATTGGAGTGTCTGTTTGTAATATTAAAATAAAAGCTTTTTAATCAATGCATATGTATATATACACGATACATATACCAAATATGTAGTTAAAATTTTTTTTGTCTGTCTGTCTGTCTGTCTGTCTGTCTGTCTGTTTGTTCCGGGTAATCTCTGGAACGGCTGGACGGATTTTGACGGGACTTTCACTGGCAGGTAGCTGATGATTCAGGGAGTAACTTAGGCTACTTTTTTTAGACTAACTTTGTCCCGCGGCGTTAGTCGCGGTACAACAATAACACCGTGGGGTTCAGCTAGTTTTTAAATATAGGTTCTATGATATTTTTCAGTAAATTTCCATCATCGTCATCATGATGATGGAAATTTACTGAAAATTATGCTTAATGCTGCTGCTGGAAATAGCCTTTCCTTAGAAACGAGGTTATGGTTTCAACTTTTCATCCTTATTTTTCCGTTCTTAGTTTTTTAACCGACTTCAAAAAAAGGAGGAGGTTTCTCAATTCGACTGCATATTTGTTTTTTATGTGTGTTCGCGGATAACTTCGTCATTTATGAACCGATTTTGATGATTATTTTTTTAATGTAAAGGAGATGTCCATGATAAGGACATCAATATCTGATGATGGCATCCAAGAGAAATCGAGTCGAACCTTGAAGTCGGTTTTATTTTTGTTAAAATTGTACTTGTTGATCTAGGAAATTTATTTTTTTATGCAATTCGAAACAAGTAAATTTGATTATGTTCCAAGGATTACAAATCTCAATTTTAGGAATACTAGTACTAACTGGAATCGTTTGCTTTTGTAAAGTTTGAAGCCCAAAATGTTATTATTATAAGTAAAATTGATTAATTCAACATTGGCCAACTTTGTGTAAAGGAAATTGTTTCAAATTAAATACATACCTACTATGAAACCATTTGTTCATTTCATAAGGGCGGCTAAACTTTATTGCTTAACTATAACAACCAAGGCCAGGTTAATACATTTACCTTTTTAGAGCTAAGATGGGTAACAAGAATATATTTCCACCTAGTATGAGTGGAATATACGCACAAATAATTAGTAAACTACATAGTTCATTCTTGATTTTAATTAGTAATCTACATTAATCTGTACTTCTATACTAATACTAGCTGCAAACCGCCGGTGTTACCCGCGGTTATTGTTGTACCGCGAGTAACACCGCGGGACAAAGTTAGTCTAAAAAAATTAGCCTAAGTTACTCCCTGGATCATCAGCTACCTGCCAGTGAAAGTCCCGTCAAAATCCAGCCGTTCCAGAGATTACCTTGAACAAACAGACAGACAGACAGACAAAAATTTTGGTAACTAAATTTTTTGGCATATGTAGCGTGCATACATATATATGCATTTAGTAAACAGCGGTTATTTTAATATTACAAACAGACACTCCAATTTTATTAATTTGTATAGATATAAAGCTGAAGAGTTTGTTTGTTTGAACGCGCTAATCTCAAGAACTACTGGTCTGATTTGAAAAACTTATTTTAGTGTTAGATAGCCCATTAATGAGTAAGGCTATATATCATCACGCTAAGACCTACAGGAGCGGAACACCTATGCAGAATGTTACAAAAACGGGGGAAAATTATCACGCTACGGGCAATAGGAGACGCAAACGAGGTTGTGTAGGTCGGCTAGTAGTAGTAAAATCCTGTCACTTTAAAAAAATATATTAATTTATTTATTTATAAAGCAACAGCATACATTCAACACACTTTTAAAAACATTACACAAAAATATTATCTAGTATGCATACTCATTACATTCACCGTATGAGATAACTCCTAACAACACAATGTTAGGAGTAAAGTAATAGTTACTAAAACAAAATACTAAAGGAACTTAATACTACTTACCTAATTATAAATTACAATACTCTAATTTATTGTGATGTATGATGATGAAAAATGTATTAAAAGAAGAAATAAAGGATAAAGAAATTGAAATAACAAAAAGTAAAAAGTATGATAGGCAAATAGATTCTAGTACACAGAGCTATTTCTATAATCACTATTTCTGCCTAAAAATTGGCTAACAATATAAATAGTATGAGTATACTATTAATATTAAGTTTGTTTAATAATGTGAAATTTTATAATAAAACTGTGATTTTTTAAATAAAATCTATACAACTAAATAAAATTGGAGTGTCTGTTTGTAATATTAAAATAACAGCTTTTTAATCAATGCATATGTATGTATACACAATACATATACCAAAAATGTGATAAAAAATTTTTTTGTCTGTCTGTCTGTCTGTTTGTTCCGGGTAATCTCTGGAACGGCTGGACGGATTTGGACGGGACTTTCACTGGCAGGTAGCTGATGATCCAGGGAGTAACTTAGGCTACTTTTTTTAGACAAACTTTGTCCCGCGGCGTTACTCGCGGTACAACAATAACCGCGGGTAACACCGCGGGGTTCAGCTAGTATAATAATAATAATTGAAATTTAATAACAATTATTTTCAAAAGTATTCGTGAAATTTAATAATAATAATGTGAAAGTTATTAAGGATCGAACTGTCAATCGCCAATATGTAGGTACTTTTGTCGTAAAATTATTTAATTATGTACCAAAATATCACACTGCTGTTATATAAACATTCAACCACTTTTTAACTGTTTACGTGACAACCTGTTCGAAAAAAAAATCAAAGTTTATTAGTCCATGGAAATGTGTGACTTTATTTAAAAAAAAACTAATAATGTACCTGATTTACGTATATTAGAAATAAGCTTATTTCTAATCAATCAAACCACAATGTGCCACAAAAAACGCGGCAGGGCACAGCAACTATTAAATTAAATCTACGAAAAAATATGAATCTAAGGATTTCGATTACTCAGCATCAATAGGTTTGAAAACTACCCTAATTTATGGCACATGCACGGGACTGTCGCCCGCACTCCATTACAAAAACGATCACTCCTAAATAGCTTCTCAGTATTGTCCCCTACATCTACGGCTTTGCAGTGTTGTTGCACCATAGATGCACAGGGTCACTGACCGATGTATGAGGGCGGCTGATTCTACACCGTGTTACAATAAAACCAATAATGTTGTCGAGATTATAAATCACAGACAGTAGATTAGTGAACTTTAGAAATAGGCAAAGGAAGCTTAAAATTGACGAATTTAAAAAAAAATATAGAATCATAATATGTTAGCATTAATACATCTACTTAGTTAGTCATAGTTCTTTTACTAAAGGACAAGAAAACATTTAATATTTTAATCTTATAGTTGTAAAAGGCATCAACTTTAATGCTTTTAAAGCGTGATTTTATACATTAATAGGTTTGTTCTTCGTATTCCATCCTTACTTTAAAGTAAAATCAATTCAATAATAAAAATAATTATTATTCAATCTCATAAATAATAAACAAGATATCGAATAATAACATAAAAATATATATTCCGTTACTAAAACTGAGCTTTGGGAAAACTTCCTAAAGTTATTAAAAAAGACGCTTGCGATTCGTTATACGTTGCTTGCCGAGGGACGCAACGATATGCAGCCAAGTACATTCACTTCTTGATTAGGATTTGTCTGTGGTTGCTGGTAGTACACTTTTTTGTATACGTAAATAAATATGCCATAAAAAATTAATGTTGTGAACAAAATTACTTACTTAATAACTTACATAATCAAAAACATATATTTATATTTTTAAGATAGAATATTATATATTCTAAGAATACACATTTGGATTAAGAATTAACCACGATTGTTTTTCAGACTTATATTAACATTTTGTCAAACATTTCACTTTCACTTCTTAGAAATTTGATTAACTGAAGCTTACATCATCAGCATCAGCCTATTACAGTCCACTGTTGAGCAAAGATGCACTTTTTCACATAATAAGAACAGTTTTACTATCTGATGAATTTACTATAAGGATGGATGTGTGCATGCATCAGTGCATATAAACATTTTCTCATCACATTACACATTGGAATTAAGTAGGTCCTTAAATGTACGATAAACATACAAAGGAATAATATTTTATTTAACCTCGACGTCATCCTTATGTAGCCTAATAGATAATGCTTACAGCATATTATTAGCTATTGGCTGACACACAAATTTAACATACTGGATAACTAACTTTTGCACACGGCTTGACTTGCCAAGAAAAAAAGTAGTCTATATGCTGTAATTAAAATTTTGTGTTGTGAGAATTGTATCCAGAAGTAGACTTAAGTAAATCTATTTTGTTAGAGCTTAAATGCAGCATTGAAGAGTTAGAGGCCTTTAATGATAATGATATCCAGTACATATCCAGGCGTGAGAAAAAATATACCTACACCTATATACACTTTTACTTTTATAGTACATAATAGCAATTACAACGTCAAAGAACAATAAAACGCACTAATCTCAGAGGTTATGCAACATTAATAAAAAACCACTTAGAAATGTTACAGCTATTCGTCTCGGACAAATATTGGCTGAAGCTCTGATGTTCAAGCACAAGTTTGTCTAGACATTTCGATTGTATTATATTTCTTGAACACACATCTGATATGAATGCGGACTGTTAGTTCTAAGTGTTTTGTGGCAAGTAATGGATTTGTAACTATTATCACAATGAGAACTCGGATAATTAAGAGAAACAGTTCGTGGTAGATGTTTTATTTACTGAATTTTGAATCAGTTTTTCTCTCGTTAACTCCCACGTATTCGGACACTAAAGAAGGGAAAAATAGGGATGACTGGATTAACTGTTGTTAATCCAGTCATCCCTATTTTTCCCTTCTTTCTTTTTCTGTATCCAAGGTAATGTACCAAATTTTATAAAGATTGTTTAATAAGTTAAGAAATGAAAACGTAAGGAATCTGTTTTAACAAATAATTTGCGTTACTTGTATAGTTAAGATTGGGTCAAAAAAATGGTAGTTCTGAAAACCAATAATTACTGGAAACAGGTACTGAAACCTTTAACCTATAACTGTATTTCTTAAAACAATAATGTAGGTGTTCTATTTAACACTGCTACACGTAGGTAGGTACTACTAATGATTAACTTAATTTTGGTAATTTCTAAATAATTTAAATGGGCTCGCCATTCTAATGCAAATGGTTAATAAAAAAGAACTCTCAAATACAGGTTTTATATTAAACCATAAAACGGTGAATGTGCAAACTCCTTGTATATTATGTAAATGAATCGCAGTATTAGTATTCGCTACAACGCTACTATGCACAAACTAGCTGTTAGCATAAGAATTGGTAAACGATGATAGAATAAAATATTAATGCAACTATTTATATCAGTAATGGCGGACGAATAGAGCTTTGTGTGTGTTATTGAGGTAAGGAAGCCATGACACCAATTGAGTTGATTTTAAAAGTATTATTAGTACATTGTAATTATTTGAATAACTTCCTTTAAATAAAAGTTATGCACTTTGTAATAATACAGTGAATGTCATCAACGAATTTCTGATTGAATCTTTCAAACCATTGCAAAAAAATCAGTTTTTGTCAACTCTTGGACGTGAGAGGTGTCCTATCCTATTCTTTATCCAAGAGTTGGATTAAAGTTAATCCTCTGAAAACAAAAGATCAAAAATTTGTATTATGGAATTAATTTATTACGGAGTTTGCTGTTATTTTTTTATGAATGACTCTGCCGATAGGACTCTATTTTGGCTGATGTAAAAAGCATAAGCAGAATCCAAGAGTGGTGGTCATTTTACGTTGATCTTCTGTGCGAGGGTAGTACCGCCCGGTCGATATTTGGGGAAGGAGAGAGGCTCCTCTTTACCGCGATAACAGACATACACGATGGCAGAGTCGCGGGCAAAAGTTAGTGTCAAAAATAAATATAATGAAATATCTAATCTTCTTCTTATATATAAAATTCTCGTGTCACATGTTAGTTAACATACTCCTCCGAATCGGCTTGACCGATTTTTATGAAATTTTACATGTATATTCAGTAGGTCTGAGAATCGGCCAACATCTATTTTTCATGTCCCTAAATGTTTTTTTTACGGCAAAACACGTTTGCAGCTAGTATATCTATATATGTATCTACATTCTATTACATATTAACTTACATAGATAAATAATCTTCAACTTAGCTCGAAATCTAGTAATGTAATAGGTTCACAATAATATTTCTCAAACAACAAAATGCTACTTTGTCAGAATACTCTCGTAACTCTCTAATAATTTGTGCCTACTTATTCCTCAACAATTGAAAGTATTATAACAAACCGAATCTAATCTGTTATGTTATAGAATTCTATATAAATTAATTCATAACAAATATTATTACTTAAAAGCGTTTGAAAAAAACTCCTCATTAATTTTCCAATCAAAGTTATATTGTTGATACGAAATTCTATTCTCAATTCATTCAAAATGAACTTTTGATTACGCCTTTTAGACTTTATAAGTATGTTGTTCCACTTTCATTATCATGTTACAAAAGAAAATAACTTAGAAGTAGTCCAAAGTTCTATAAAAACCGCACGGCTCATCCGAGTTCATAATTTAACGCCCATATTTTAAAAGGCGTCTTAGTCACGAATCTAGTTTTAACACTGATTTAAAGTAGAGATTTTATTATTGAACTCACTTGAATCATGATTCATTGATCCATACTCAAGCTTATTAAAGCACGATGTTTATTTTGAAATCTTCACTCAGGTATAGATTTTGACGGATGTGATCTCAGTTTACCTGAGACAAGCTGAAGCTAGTCTCAAGTGGTGGTTTCTAAGGCTTTTTCGGGGAAATTAATGTGTTTTACGACGATTTTTTTTGGAAATAATAACGAAAGATTTACTTTAGCTTACCATATTTACAAAAACTTTACCTATAAAAGGAGCCTAAGATACTTAGAAAATACAAACAGACATTATAATTATATTTATTTGTAGATTAGGTACCTATATGTATTTTTTCCATTTTAGTCACAAGTGAAAGAATTTTCTTGCGAAAGAAGTCTAAAGAGCTCTCACGACTTTATATGATTGTCTTTTGTTTTTGTTTTGTATTAAATATCTGAAACTTACCTATAGAAGGTATAAGGGTTCTCCCATCTTTATGAGAAAGTCTTTGATTTTTGTACTAAGTATTTAAAATATGGCATGAAGGTTTAGGCTATTTAAATGGTATGGATGTAAGGGCTCTCGCAGTGTGGGTTTTGATCTGATACATGTGTCTGATCGTTAGTTATATAAGTACAACAACAACCACTAGTAACACAGCTGAACTCAGCTAGTTTATTTAAAATTGTTTTTTAATTTAAAAAATTCTGCTGCTAACTATAAATATCTTGCTTTTCAGATCCCCAGACATACTCTCCTGTGATTTAGGTTCGTCCCATTTCTCCGACGGTGTGAAGCTTCATCTGCATTTTAAAGATGTGAAAAGTACACCGGCTGCTACTTACATCGCAGGAGGCAATTTGCGAAGGTCTAGTCGTTTAGGCACTGCTTTGAACATTCAAGCATCGTATTTCACAGTCTGTTGAATTATTTATCTTATATCGGTATACTTTATCTCGCTAAATAAACATATCTGCAATCTCTACAGTTTCTAGTTTGAATTCAATACGATATTACAAAGAATTATGTTGTATGTTTGTGGACTCGCTAATCTGTATTACTATTCTGTTTTAAGATCATTTGAAAGGAGATGATTTGCAACGGTACGTGAGGTTTTTACCAAAAAGGTTTTTTTTTACAAATCAGTATGTGTTTTGTTTATTTATTTTTGCATAAACAGTTGTAGACAACAGACTTTATTGTATAAATGTAAGCGTTTAAAGATGCGTTTTAAGAACCTAACGTCTTTATATATCTATCTTTGGCATTCAAAAGTTCACAAAAAAAAAAATGAATGATAGTACTTAACCAAACAATGCAATTCGATATCTGTATATTATGTAACTCTCCTAAAACAAACTCTGCTTTGTTTGAAACTAGATGGCGTTGTGTATACTTTGCCCAAAAATTTTATTAGAAACAAATGCTTCCTTTAAAGTATACATAATCTATGAGCTTGTGAATCTGCCTGCCAAGAGTGGCGGTAACCATCGTCTTTGGAAATGTTTTATAATTATATCAACAGCTTTTAAAGTAATTTAACAACAAAATATAATGATATAGATATAATTCTGCTGTGTAACTAAGTAAACCCGATTTTACCCGATACACATTTAACACGATAGGTCTACTCATTTAAACAAATCTATACAAATAAATAATATTAAAATAACCGCTTTTTACTAAACGCATATGTATGTATACACGGTACATAAACCAAAAATATAGTTAATTTTTTTTTGTCTAACTGTCTGTCAGTTTATTCCGGGTAATCTCTGGAACACTGGTAGGTAGCTGATGATCCAGGGAGTACCTTAGGCTACTTTTTTTAGACTAACTTTGTCCCGCGGCGTTACTCGCGGTACAACAATGACCGCGGGTAACAACGCGGGGTTCAGCTAGTCCGTAAATAAATTCATCTATAGTTATATTTTAAGAAACTGTGTACTGACACCAAGCTCCTCTTATCAAAGGACTACTTTTCTTGGTAATTATTGATCATCATAAACCAAAACTTAACTAAAAACGTTCTCAAATATAATTTTCCAACTTCGGGCCATTGTACTGCGGTCCGGTATTAAGATCTAGTAGATGCTAACAATCATGTCGACCATTTTGGCTCAATGAATCTGCAACCTGCAATGTGGTTTGTCTAATTAGTGGCAGCTCGCTCTGTAGGATTTATCAGTCGTGCACCTAAATCCTATCATGTTGATATAATACTTGGATTACAAATACACATATAATGCGGACAAAATGTTTAGCAGATTTTAAGATTTAAGTATATTAAATATGTATAAATATTTTGAATACACATCATCATGGAAACAAACTACAGAAATCACGCAAACATGAACTTTACTTGATATTATGAAGCTGAAGAGTTAGTTCGTTTGTAGTATAGTATAACTTGATTAATAGTAAATAAATTTATTTACGCTGTATAACATAACGCTACGGACAAAAGGAGACGTAGACAAGGTCCGCTAGTTGTCTTTATAGCTACACTGGCTAACCTGATTGACTTCTTTTGAATAAATAAGTAAATAAAAATAGTTTATAGACACATAATTTCAAAATGATACTGAAATCCAAAATAGGCCAAAAGCCTGTGACTTGTAATCTCTCAAAAAGAATAAATTTTCCGAATTTTTACCTTTTTTTTTATTCTCGGTGTTCGGCCTCTTTGATTGTAGTGTGACAGTCCCTATATAAATTAAAGCCTTCGTTGACAAATAATAATACAAAATAAATACTTCGGACATCTAACGCACAACGCCATCTAGTCCCAAGCTAAGCAGATCTTTTGTTATGGGTACTAGACAACTGATATAAATCATATATACGTTTTTTTTTAATACATACATATTAAACACAGAAAACACCCAAACTCCGAAACAAATATTTAGCAGATCAAACAAATAGTTTGACACGGGAATCGAACCCGAGACCCCAAGCACAGCAGTCGTATACGCTACCAGCGCCACAGAGACAGTCTTATCCAAGAATATATAAATATAATTAGGTTTTCCAACAACAAATTAGTTTTTCAATACTAACTTCTATTCCATAAGAATTGTGGGGTCAACCAAACTAACAAAGAAAGCTTTTAGCTTTATAATATTAGTAAAGATATATACCTAATATAGTTAAGGTTTGCTCCTCTCTAGTAAATACCGGTTATCAGCCACACCGGTTCGCTTTAAGCTAACCTCAATAAACTGACTCGGGATATAATATAATGATGTTCCTTCGACCTTTATAATGCCATATAATTTACTAATTGATCAGTGTAATGAAGTTTGTCTTGTCTGACGTTCGTGGTGGTTCATTAGTAGATTATAGGTCAATAATTGTAAATTCGACACAGCTTTCTCTAATATCAGTTTCTAAAATGTTAAGTTCATTTTTTTTAATATTGACGGTTAAATGTTTCATTACAAAATGTATTAAAACTGTTGTATTCCTTGAGCAAGATCAAAATAAAAATATTAACAAGGTATTTGTTTATGGTTTACAAGTCGCCAGTACCAATCGCCCAGTGGTAGAAATACGACCATAATTAATTTACTGTTTTTAGCTTTCAGCACTCCTTCTCCATATAATATTTTACTGTGCCAAATTCTACACTCCTTTATTCGCATAATTTTCGTAAAAAGGGATACAAAGTGTTTGCTGTAAAACATAACAGTTGGATAGTCCCTTGATTCCTAAGTTTTCTATGCACATCACTGGATACAGAACGAGCCGTATATTGTAAAATACAGTTATTCCAGGATTTAAATTAGAAGGCAGAGTTCTTAACTATATTCTTCATAGTTCCAAAATGGAAAGAGATTGACCAGAGAACATTTGTAGCTAATTTTAAAATAATATAATCTACTGTGTGGATGCAAGCCTAACAATATAGATAGTAAATAGTTTCAACCTTGATATAGCTAGGGTAAAACTAACAACTCATGTCTAAATCTAATCAAAAATGTTCTCGCCAACATTTTTCTCACTCTTGGCCGAACGCATAGTGACCTTTGTCAACTAATCTAACAGCAACACAATAGTAAAATGAATTTTAATTTAGTTCAGGGACAATGTAACACCTTGCATCAACGCCGGTTTGGCAATATGACACGTTAAAAAGTTCTCAGTGCCACATCTGTTATGATAAAAAGTATTTTATATTACAAAACAATACATTGATTCATGATTATGTATGTACGTATGTACCCGATCAAGGAAGTTACTGCAAAACAATAGGCTCAACACAACAGGAAATAATTTACCGTTGCACACGGCCAATAATACGCTCTTAGGAACTGCAATGCATTTTAAGTTTACACTTACTAACACTATTACTAAATTTTGTTATCTGGCAACTCTACAATTTATTCCTAAAAGCAATGGAAGCCATCGCAACAACCTAATTGTTGATTTATAAACGTTTAGAAACCACATTGTGAACAATACGCCACTGCTTACCATTGCCTCGGAATGTAGTTTAAACTTATATCATACAACAAATTTCAAATTGCTTTACATTCTGACTGATGACTAACTCTTAGATAATCTGTGTTTGAGTTAAGGTTCAGTTTACAATAGCATTTACACGAAATTAATATTCATGCCTGCAAATGTATCTTTGTATTTGTCCAAATACTAAATTGGGAACGTTGAGACAGTGGCAGAACTTTACGGGGTGAGAATAAAAGCATTTTTTGTTTGCGCATGGGTCTTGTTTTGCTGGTGTTGTCAGAACTTCGAGGTGGTCACTGATGGGATGACTCACATCACTATCGCTGTGCATTCTTGGGACGTATCCGTTTCTAAGTTATTTTTTATTTGGTTTACATTTGAACTTGTGTTGACGCGTTTAATAGGGCGTCATGAGCGGTGAATCTTTAAAAACACTGTAAATATGATAATTTTAGATGCATTTTCTCACGTAATCTTGTCGGAAAGAAGTCCAAATACATGAAGATGCAGTGAACGTGTCAATTATAGTCTTTTTCACATATTTTTTTCATCTATTGTAAATATAATATTTATAGGGACACTCTGCCTATACTTAGGAGAATAACATAAAATATCAGTACCTATGTTATGTACATATGTTAAAGCCACTTTAATGTTGAGGTCTTTTTAGCCTAATACGTTGAAGCAAAAATGAGGGAAATATTTTGGCAGTCCATGTAGGTAACGTTTGTATAGTCTAATTTCAATGTAGACATTCTGATTTATTAATGAACAATCATTTAAAGGAATATTGTCAAAAAAGTCGTCAATAAACTTATAAGCACAGCTATTCCAGAAGTTTAAAACTTGTGTGTGTTATGCTCCAAGAACTTACAACACGAAATTTTTACAATGATTATGATCGATATAGCTAATAAAAAAAGTATTTTTTTTATGATAATTATAGCGACAAGGTACAGAATTACAGATATCCAAGGTCAAAGATATCCAAACTAGACATCCCATCGTTCGATGACAGTAAAACAATGTACTAGAAGGCGCACCATGGGACCTATTTCATCGTATAAACAAAATGGCGGTTGTCGCTTTCAATACACGTGTGGACAACGGCAGCTAGTTACCCAATGATATTATAATAAAACTAGCTGACCCACGCAACTTCGTTTGCGCTTTATATTGCCCGTAGCGTGAAAATTTCCCCCGTTTTTGAAACATTCTTCATTGTTGCTCAGCTCCTATTAGTAGTAGCGTGATGATATATACCCTATAGCCTTCCTCGATAAATGGACTATCCAACACCGAAAGAATTTTTCAAATCGGACCAGTGGTTCCTGAGATTAGCGTGTTCAAACAAACAAACAAACAAACTCTTCAGCTTTATATATTAGTATAGATATCATTGCAGTTACCGCAATTTGTTACATACAACGTCAGTCAAAGAATTAGACTAATCTATGAATTAAACAATAATCTGATCCGCTATTCTCGGGATTGTAATGCGCAAAGTTTCTTGTCAAAGTTGTTCGGATGATTCACAAACATTACCTATCTGGCATATGTTTGTTAACATAATGTTTTATATTCTTTGTATATTTGTAAATTCTGATTTGAATAATGTTTGAGGTTTATTTCAATTTTATATCTATGTAGACATGTGTATTTCAGTTGCAATTAAATAGAGACGAGTTATTTGTTATTGGTGTTTTATGAAAATTACCCATTTTCTGCCTGATTTCCTGAATATTTTTCTATAGATACAGAACCTTCTTGAAAAAGTTTTTTTTAAATCGCTAAAGTAGTTCTTAATCTATGCTTTGATCAAGGGTTTCATTTTTATAAAGGTAGGTAAAACTATTTGGAATATATTCTTGCAACATAACGCAATTGTTTTCATCGTAGTAGTAGCACTACATTACAAGCATCCCTACTCTATTTTCTGCTGTTACTCTTATAAGTCAACCGTGCCAGCGAATTTCTTACGAAGATACCACACGTAGAAGATGAAGATGCAAGTTTATAAGACATTCCGCGAGATTTAGATATTGGTATTCTCTGTGAACTAGATAGAGCCCCATTAATCAATATTCATGCATACAAACATATGCTATGCGTTCCTTTATTTTTTTTAAATGTTTAAGGGGTAGGTAATCATTTCCTAAGGCAGGTGACTTCACTTAATTCTCAAAGAAACAAAAGAACTATCGGTTAATTCCTGGTTCATTAGATAAATTTCTCAAACAAGACTAGAAGCAATCTCAATGAATTATCTTGCTTCTTGATTACTTTAATTTAATTATTTTAATGTTGGTGATCTGGCATGAAGTGGTTTTAGTTATAATTATTATTCAAATGAAATTCAGCTCCCTCACAGTGTGATGTACTTAACAAATCAATTTTTAGTTCCTTTCTGAAATTGACTTGAGTAGTGTTACTCGTACACGTACGATATATTTAAGAATATCAGTGCCGAAAATACAAGATATTACACTAAAAAAAGGTCACGTTCCTAATGGGTATGTATGTAAACTATTAACAGCGAGTACAGCGAACTCCTTTCTTTACTAAATAAATATACAAATTTAGTAAAACTCAAGCATTCGAGAACTTTAGAGCTTTGCAATTAGTAAACATGTACTGGGCTCAGTATTAAGATTAAATTCAATTCAATATGCTAAATCAAACAAGAATAGAAAAAAGAAAAACGTATTTTCCCTTTTTAAAACGAAAAAAATTAAACAGAAATTTTGTAGCAGTAACTGTATTGTAATAAACAGTACTAAGTACTAAGTATTTTAAGAGTAGCAACACCGATAACCGCGTGTTTGTTTGTATTATGGATTTGAAATTGGAACGATTCAAGCGTGGTGCAATACCGACCTTTTTCGTACTAATTATAGACATTAATATTCTAAGTGCAGCAGAATCGTAGTTAACAGGTGGCCGGCGCTGGTTAAACGGTTTTAAAACAACCGATTACCTATCAGAGCTATCCAACTTAGTTATAATCAAATTTGTAAATCTACAAACCAAAATATACTTTAAGCCGATGATATAAATAAGCTTTTTGTATGTAGGAACAACCCTAGTAAAATAACAGGGAACCCTATTGTTGCTTACGCAAAGATGTAATCTCTTATTTTATTATTGCCCGACTGGAAAGGGACACCGAAAGCCGTATAATAAATATTGGACTTTATATCCTTTAGTATAAAGTACACTGTGTGTTGTTCTCCTTTTAATTATACGAGGTTAGCTTTAAATACTTAAACATTGTAAAACAGTTTATATCGTGACATGTCAATTTTTCTCAGTTTCGGTTTATAATCTGTAAAATATGTGTTTTAAGCGGCAATGATATTAATGGCGGACATTAAAAAAATAAAATTATGTAAGTTGACAGTTAATGTTTTTTTTTTTTGTTATAGCAAAGGTATAATTCTGTATTTGTAAAATATTCCTTTTGTGTAGAAAATTTTATTCAATTATTTAAGTTTAAACTCGTCTTCATTTTTGTGTTACCAATAACCTAATAAATTAGACATTAATTTTTCTTTTCTTTTAATTACATACTGCTGCATTTTGTGAGTAGATATTCAGAATTTAATATTTCCATACGATAATAATATCATTATTTTACACAATCGAATCTTAACGTTCATCAATTTGCCCTCTTTTCAAAAGCAACCAGCCTAGTATGAATCTCACATCTGAACTCTTACAACATCACTACAAAGAGAACGAAAACTTTAAACACACCCTAGGCCCTAGGCCAAAACCTCCTTTATAAGGAGTGGCCTATATCTAGCAGTGGACTGATACAAGCTGTTCAGGATGATGATGAACTCTTAACGAGTCATTATTCTCGTAGTTTTTTCCCGAAATAATTTGTAGTCGGTACAATGAGCTGTCTTCTTCCATTCTTTTTGTTGATTCGACATCCTCTTTGACGAACTCCTTCATTTTATTATGGAATAGATTTGCCTTTTTTAAAGACGACCGTCTGCCTGACTCCTAACTTAATTAGGACGCGCTATTGTCATCATGGACTCTCTACTCAAAAATTGCCGAGGCCCCCCTCTTCCCAAAGTAAAATTAGATGAGTTAGCTAGAAAACTACACAAAGAACGCCTTAATTAAAGATGCTATTAAAAATACATAACAATTTTTAAGTTCACTATTATGTTAAAATGTAACATATAAATCTAATCTGCCAGTTATCAACTTCCTTAATAGGATTAGCAAAGCTCGAACGGACCGACTTCTCCTCGCTTATAGCAAATAAGGTATTACAGAGATTTAGACACGACTAGAAGCAATATATAGATATCGTAAGCACTTTTATACAAGAAATCTCTTTGTTTCAATATTGGAATTGGTAACCTTAGGTCTTAAATATAAAAAAAGAATCGTGTTATTCGAGTATAGTATAGTATATTCGAGATCGGCGAGGACAAATTTGGCTAATTTTGGTCTTTTTCAAAATCAGGAAAATTTAACCAATGAGAAAATATAGGCAAGAGTTAATGAAAATATTAATAAATTCTGCAGACATATAAATACAAGAATAATATGAATTTCAAACTTATATCAAAGTACACATCTTCAAAATAAAAGCAAGTCAGCAGGAATGGTAATTAAATTAACAAAATTCAAAAATCACAAAACTATGTCATAGAAACAGCTTATTTAAAGGGATTTTTTTAATACATATTGATAATGCGTATGAAACGCATGTTATACTCGTATGTGTAGTTTAAATGTATATCATAATATATATATAATACTATATATATATTATGATGTCCATCACCCAAGTATTGAGGTTGTTTAAGGTACATACTGTAATAAAGATTTAGTGAGGTTCGCTCGAGTAACACCACTCAGTCAAAGACACCCGAATAACTTATTTATCGGTGCGGTATAAACTACTAACGCCATCTAGTATTCGACACCGTAACTAATAGACGCTTATTATTTTGATACTTTCTTGGGTACTTAGGTAATTGTATTCCTCCACTTCTTATTTACAGAAAAGAGTTGATTAAATGAAATTATGATTAGGTAATTATTAAGTAAGACATTAGTAAAAGTTGTAATACCGTACGTATTTTGATTAGGTTATCTAAACCAAAGAAATATTTTTTGGTAATATGTAATCTTACCCAACTATGTATTCAAACAATGAACTAAACTAAATAACACATCTGTATCTGTTTCCTCAACTACAAACAGGAACACGTAATCAAACAAATTAGTTCACCTAAAACCTTTACAAGATATTTCGACTAAGCCATGTTGCTTTGCGGTGCGAGTATGAGACTACCAACCCAAGTAATCGTTCAACAAATCGCTCAACTAGTCACCGCTTAATTTTCTCAACAGGCGAACGAGACAACGTGTGCTGAACATCGGGTAACACGGCACAAAATGTATTGTCGTTTTTTATGACAGCGTTGAAGATTTATGTCAAATTATCTTGTAGTCTTGTGTGGAAGCTGTTTTGAATAAGATTAGTCTGGGTGGTCGTTTAAAGACTCGAGAGAACCATATCTTTTACGTGTTTAGTGGTTGCTTAACAATTTATCCTTAAGAACTTACGCCTTTTTCAATGTTATGGGGCCTAACTGAGGTAATAGAAAGACTTGTTTAAACAAATCTGGATGTAAAACAAAAGACGTGAGATTTGCGTTATGCTGATAGAATAATACTTTTTGAGTTTAAACTCGAATTTTAACTTTCACTTTTGTTGCCGACTTTTATAAGTGTGTTTTTTTTTTAGTTTTTAAAACTAAATATTATCAATTATTGATAAATTTGAAACTCACTTACCCACTCACATTTTTAAACGATTTTTTTAACAGATTAGTTTGATATGGCTACAATAAACTGCTTAACCGTTGATGTGAAAAAATTCATTTATACAATATTTTTTCTCAATTAAATATAAACCTTAAGTTAACAAACTAAAATGGGTTTTTTGATAGTGAGGATTCTATTCCGTTGCGGTCTGTCTATCCCGGTTTTACCTTAGAGGTACAATATTTTTTCTCACTTAAATATTTTACATTAACAAACTATGAAATTACGTATATTTTATACAAATTTCCGCAGAACGTTTCCTTTTTGCGTTTAATAGAAAATAACTACTTCATACACAACTGCAGTAGGTATTGTTTTAAATCATTAAATACTTGTAACTAAATTCTATTTTCTTGTTCTTCTTAACAATGAATTTCAACGCACATTCCTATTTGAGCCAATAAATAACAAAAGAACAACGAGTCAATATAACATTGACCAACCCTCACATACACACATACACACAGCTCCCTCCATACTCCCCTACACCCTCATTTAGTCCTGCGTCAGACAAGAACCGAGTTTTTCGTGGATACCCTCGTCATGCCAACGCTAACTTATTTATTTCATCCGGATAATCGGAGAATAATTTGCAGATACGCACCCATACTTTTGTGAGGTTATAAAGCTCAATCTGTACCGGGAACTGGGTAATACTTTATTTGATTGTTACTGTGCAATACTTTTCTTTTAAAATGGTTAAAAGACTCAAATGTTTCTAAACCATATCTCCCAAAATAAAACACACATTGGACTAAGAACTAAGACAACAATTTTTTCACTCATTTCTGTTAATTACTGCCTAGTTTACAAGATGGGATGATAAAACCATACTTTCGAATCTAGAAAAGATAAAAGCACATTGAGGGTTTGTCCATCACAGTCATGACAAACAAACGGGTATTGGTATAAATGTCACAAAATTATATATACCTACTGTATTGATATTTTGATTTTTTCTGGCTCTACTAGAGCTCTAAATTCAATCCTTTGACAGTTTGTGTTTCAAAAACCTGACATTGGCAAAATTGTGGTCACACTCTACCATAGAGCCATTAAATCCAAAGTTGAAGTTGAAGTTTCACATTTTGAATGTTCTAATGTATTGTAATGTATTACTTGAGTGCTAATTACCCAAATATTTTTAAATACCTGATGCTCTCCATATTATGGTTGTCTCGAAGAGATCACCGTGAGCGATAGGACCGCCAATTGTTATATTTATGTACATTGTAACTCCTTTCCTTTTATTTTTTGTATTATGTTTGTTATGAAGATAAATAAATGAAATATCAAAATTTCTGACACGTTAATTCAATCGGTTTGAAGCACCTACATGCACTAAACTTACTGGCTTTCCAACTTAGTATATTATATATGTATATAAAGCAGTAGTAAAATGAATTCCTGACACATGTAATATTAAATCATCTCACGAAAGGTGACCAAGGCACATTAGATGACCTCTTAAACTATGACAAATCACATCAAATGGAACCTGCATGAACGGAATATCGCTTGCGCACTAGGCTTCATTAGTTATTTAAGGTCTATAATAATGAATAGGTGTAACTTTGTGAGATTCACAATTTATATTAATGATGATGATGATGAGATTAATAATGTTCTGAGTCTAGGTGTTATTGGTGTTCGTTTCATATATGTTTGTAAAGTCGCCGGCAACACAGGAATATTTCGGGGTTCTCCCTAAGAATTCTCTTTAAAAAGTAAGTCTTAAGTAGGTACGCAAATTACAGATGTGATCTCAATTTATCTCGGGAGAGATTGAACTTTTATTTTATTTGTTTTGAGCAAAACATTTAAACACTTTGTATTATATTTAGATCCTCAGATCTGAATGGAATCTTTTTAAAGACCTTATTTTTATACTTTTATGAACAAAATCAACATTCAAATCATTTTTAGTTCCAATATTAATGAACTCAAGTTATTAATCTATCGCTTTTGTCACATAACTCGATAGATACAACATGCAACTAGTTACAACAAGGGACATTCAAGATGTTTTTAATTAGAGAAGATTTCTCATAGAATATAATTTAATTGAAGAATTTATAAATTCTTATAAACTTAACATACCTACATTCCCTTAAGGTGCTCCCACACAGCAGTTATATAACGTTATAAAACATTGTGTAACATTTTATAACATTTGTTACAACATTTTACATGATGTTGTATAACATCAGTAATAATTTATAACTTTTGTTACAATTTGTTAAAAAAAATATCCAGAAAATGTTATCCAACTATCTCTAATATTATATAACTGCTTTGTGGAAGCACTTTTATACATACCATCAATGTATATAAATTGTAACGTTTTTACTACAAGTTATGGAAAGTTTTAAGGCGTTAATATCTAAACAACCACTTCGTTACCCCAGTAACAAATTATACGCTTTATTTCCGACGGTTTCTTTTCTTGTTCTGGCCCTAACAGATCACAAGCCATTATCTTATGTATGAGTTGTTTATGTCACTTCTTTATTTAGGTCGCCAAATACTAACAGGTTTCTTGCATGGTCTTATTACCTATTCCTCCCAATTTTACATTGTTTTTTTTTTAAATACAAATTCTAGGTCTTTACAATAAACATACTACAGTACATTAGTGACTTACTATATATTTTTTTATCTATTGCAAAAGAATGAACACGTAAAGAAAAATGAGGTTCTTTAATATGAAACTTAAGAATCGAATCAATTATTTGTTGTACAATCCACCGCATACAACAGAGTTTTTATTCAATGACGTCATAAAAATAAATAGCCCTTGTAATGTATAAAGTTTCCAGCTTTAATCCCATGACTCTTGATTAATAATGAATTCAGTGTGGTATTCTGTTAGCTTATGCGACCTTCTTGCATTGTTTAGGTTATAAATTAAGGTTGAAAAAAGGACGCAACACTTTGGATGCTTTATAAGGTTCATTCGAAACTTGAAAAATAAAGTTATTCTCAGTAATATGTACTCCATTTCCTTCATCCCTCCCCTCGAGATATAAAAGTTTTTTAAATAATATAATTTGAATAAATAAAATAAATCTGTTTGGGTTTTTCAATTACAAGCAACGAATTTATACTTCAGAAATAAATATAATAAATTTGACAATAACAGGTACTTTGTAAAAAAATTCGGCGATGATTTGGCCCGTTACTTCTTAATAGCATTCTCAGATTTACTTATTCATTCGGGATCTTAAATTGTCATGCTGTCATTCATTTGATTTGTTCTTTTATTTCTACACCCAGGCACCCCAAGCACGCATACATATTATCCGAAATATAAATTCACATTTAAAAACAGTCTCAGGAAATAATTTATTTAGAAACAAAAGAATTATTACCATTAACGTATAAAACAATCACTTTACCCGCAATTCGTTTAGCATACGAATGTCAAAGGGAGGCGGGCGTCGACAAAAAACTGGTCATTACCGATTATTTCTGCTTTTTACACCGGTTTTACCTCAAATCTATCTTCAGTTTCATTCCGACGGTGATCGTTCTTGACGTTTACAGGGAACAACACTCCAAACATCCACCCCTGGCGTCCCTTCGTACCTCCCCCTATTGCGCCCCGAACACCTCCCGGTACAGTCGATACCTACTGAAAATATTCCTATAACTACGTTCATGAGAAATTTTCGCTATTGTACAGTAGTAATTTTACGCCGTTCGTGGAGCTTTTAGATAGATAGATTGGATTGTATAATACTTTATTTGGGTATCCCCTAGCCAAGTTGCATTCTACAAAAATAAACGTTAATAGTAAACTAACAGTTGTATGGGAATGACGTCCTCAACGCTAAATCAATAATACAAAAGAGTAACGGTGCTAGCGATTGTAGAAAGAGAATTGACGCGAATCACTTGTAACTTGGCTGAGGTGACAGGCTTATAATATAAACGTTATACAGTAAATTAAATTACAAGAAATGTAACATACAAAGGGTGCCCTTATTGCTTAGAGTTAGAGAAATTTCTAGAGTTGTTGTTGTTGCCCGCGGCTCCGCCCGCGTCTATGTATCGCGCGCGGCAATTAGTAGATTATCTGTTATTCTGACGTATAAGCTATATTAATGTAAAGTTTCATCCAAATACGTTCAGTAGTAGTGAAAGAGTAACAAACACACTCACAAACTTTCGCTTTTATAATATTACTGTGATGTGATGGCAAGTTATCACGATAGGCCAGCAAAGAAAAACAACTATTTTAAGTTTAAATACTTGTCCTGAAACGAAAATGTAAATAGTTTTGTAATTTTTATTTCTTTTTTTATTTATTTATTAAAGAGTTTCACTCCGTGAAGTAGACTCATTAGTGCAATACCAAGTCGTTCTCGCATGCATGGATACCAAACGGGAGACACGTTCTGTAGAAGATTCTGAAGAGCTAGATTCAGCATAGCGTTGACACTCCCTTGCCAGTCTAGCACCGCGTTCGTCTTCGGTTTCTTGAGAAATTTTCAGTCTTTTTCTTATCGCATTTCTCATGAATCGAGAAAGATTAGGTCTCTTTCTAGAGGGCATATTTATAAAAAGTATAAAAAAGAAATACGGAAAACAATGGTAAATTTATCACTACAGCTAAATGAAAAATTAGACTAACAAATAAAGCTTATTTTCAAAACGTAAATAAAACTAACTCAACTAATTAAACGAAAATAATGGAAGGTATTACCGCATTACACACAATGCTTGTGCATAAAACGTTTCCACGATTATTTTGAACGTTTTACGTCATGCGGGCACAACCAAACAGACACACTCGACATCTACAGATTTATTATATGTATAAATAGATCACCGAACAATATCAAAAATACTTGCTTTCTAGCAAAAAAATAATGAATGAAATCGGACTATGTGTTATTGAATTACAACTAAGTACATATTTTGACTTTCATACCCTCTCTCTAGGAAACCGCTCTGAATTTCGTTATAAAAAGTATCCTATATCCTACCTCATAGTATGAACTCAAATCACGCCAAGTTTCATTTAAATCCATTCAATAGTTTCGGCGCGATACGCGGTCAGGAAACAGACAAACAGACAGACAGACGGACTGACAGACAGACAGACAAACATGAAAAAAAAATGTTTTGGCTTCAGTACCGATTACAGAGAGCCCTCCAACAAAATTTTTCTAAATATCTTAAATGTACAGAATTGAACCTGTTACATTTTTATTATAAGTAGGTATATAGATGGTGCCAGGTGTAAAAAATACGAGTAACAATAAGGTCTTATTACCTATGACAGATTGATATTTATTGCGCATAAAGTTTACTAATCTAATTAGTGAATAAATAATTTATATTGTGATAAGATCAAAGGCAGTAGTAATAACTAGTGTCCATATATTTTTCTGCTACATCAAATTACAGAGAATACCAACACTTTATGTACAGTGTTTCTTTTTCCTGCATATCCACTCACTCTTTGTGTATGAAATGTCGATAAATATAACCTTTTGAACGTAATGTAGAGCAGATGTGATTTGGCATCCGAAATGAGATGCTCGCGGTTATAACTTAATTTAGCATTCATAACTGTATTTAGGACAAAGTTCAAAGTAAGATATTTTAGGTTCGCAAAACTTATTCAATGAAACAGATTACATTACAAATTAAACTTTATTTAGGAGAAAGTGCTTCAATCTGTAGTGAACTACCAATCAAAAGGTTTATTATACTTTCAGAATCACTACTTTGAACAGTTCAAATAATTTATATTTTAACGACTATTGCGCAGAAAGTTTAAGCGGCTACTTCGAGGCTTCCTACTGTGAGTTCAGTCCGATCCCCACATAAACAATACTTTGTGTGATTTACATTTTTTTTTTATGGAATAATGAGCAAACGAGCAGACGTGTTGCCTGACGGTAATAGATTACCGCCGCCCATGCAGTGCCGTCTTTACCATAAGGGCACTCGGGGCACGGGCCCAGGGCCTCCATTCTCAAGGGGGCCCCGAGCCGAGGAACCGACATTTTTTTCTCAGACATATTATTATGTTTCACAGACATGTTCTCGTTATAAATTTTCGAACACATTACACTTTATTCACAAAAAACAGGTAGTAGGTACATTAAAATAAGAAATAATAAACATAATTACTAGGCTTTCAATTTTTTTATTTTTTTCGGTTGAAAAACGAAAGCGTACAAAGTTGTGACTATTTCACCTTTTTTACGATCGTTAAATCCTAAATTCTATATTTTCTCTGCCTTTAGTGCTTTGCTTGAATTTAGTCATCTTATTTCAGTTAGTTCAGTTCAGTTTTTAATTAATTTAGTCAAATGTAATCTGCAGTTAGCAAACTAGCGTCTTCAGAAGCTAGGATGGTTTCTGACTGACTGAATCATTTAGAAACGCATTTAGGCAGGTGTAATCGCATTTAGTTACTAACTTCAATCGCCACGCAACTGTCCGTGCGTGAGGACGTATACTTTTGTTTGGTACTCACTCACTCATCTTTTATTAATGTGCCAGACATTTATAAATAGTCCGTGTTTCAGAGATATTTTTGTCAGCAAGGGCTAGAAAATTAAAGAACTGAATTATGATAAATTTTAATACGAGTTTTTGCACTTATAATGTCTCGTAGCATAGTTCTTGTATTTGAATAAACGGTATCACAAGATTTAATAACATGTCAAACGATCTCGAATCTATTCGTAGATTATTTCTGACACTAGTAGGACACGTCGCCATAGTCGATTAAAGGGATGAGTAGAGACTGCACAAGCGTTGATTTAGTTTTCACCAGGAGTTTTTAAAAGGTATAATGTCCTCAGGATGTTGGTAACCCTCTGACATACGTATATAACTTGATCACGCCAGGTAAAACTGCAGTCGAGATGTAAGCCTAGGTCTTTTACCGTTAAACAAATAGGTACAATTTAAGGTTCTCTTCGGTAACATCTCGAGATCGACTCTGTTCATCGAATGGCTGCTGCCGATTATTTAAGCTTGGCATTTTATCGAATTAACCGATAATCCAAACTTGAAAGATCTGTGTTTATCTTGATCCAAAGATCTGTGTTTATCTTGTCGATTGCTGTTGCTATATCTTCAACGTTGGCATGAGCGTACAGTTGCCGGTCGTCGGGTGCACTACTGCATTACCCTGTGGGGGACCTGCCAACCAACGCTGCAATAACATGTACTATACATGTTATTGCAGCGTTGGTTGGTAGGTCGTCGGTTGGTCATCTCGGTCATCTCTTAAGAACTTTATGACCCCATCGGCTTTCGTTTTTGCGAGCAATGTGCCTCGCACACTAACACTTAATTTAGTTATTTTCTTACACAATTTATAATATTAATAAAGTAACATTAGATTAGTGATATAGCATAATTCTATATACATAAAGCACATAATCGCAACGTGGAATATTTAATGATTTAAAGATTTTTCAACTACTACAATTAAGCGAGTCCTAAAGCGCTTATTGCATTTGGCTGAATTTAGTCTTCGAAATTCAGAAGCAACTTAAACTGCACTGCAGTCATCGGACGAGATCTCTTGCTACCGGCCGTCATTCACTCTACGGCCGGTAGCGACAGCAGTTTTATTTAGCGCGGTCGCAACTTCTGCGAAGAGGCAAATTCGCAGAAGGAGGCGGCGGAGAAGGCTCGGTAGGACAACCTTACTACTTGTCTTGTGTACTTGAACTAATCCGCCGCCGGCGAACCGGGCGGCGGATTAGTTTCGAGTGGGCCCGATAGCCGCGCCTATCAGCGTTTCATGCCGCTCTGAGTGTGGTCGCGGATGGTCGGGACGGATTTTCCCCTCCATCCGCTTTACACAGCGGTTTAGTGGCCAACTGCGAGGAGGTGACGACGGACGCGTATGCCGTACGTCGCCTAAATTAAGAGTTAACACCAGACGGTGCCCGCTTCAGTGAGGGCAATCGCTGGCAGGGGTCCGGATGTGTTAATAACAGCAGTTCCCGGATCCCTCCCATCTCAGGCGTAGAGTGGCACACCGTGTGGTTTTAGCCGGTCTGATTACGACACACCGCCCCGCCGCAAACCCCGGTGGAGTGACGGCTCGTGGGTGTTTCCACAAGTAAATTTACTAATTGTATACTGCTGCTGCTGTAAAAAAGCCCATAGGTGCGAGACCTAAAAAATCAGCAACTGTAAAACGGAATGGAAACTAATTGCAGTTGACATCGCGAGCGGAACGGGAAAACCCGATACTTCTGGCGCTCAAACGGTTTTGATAAAGGTACACTAGTTTTGGAAAAGCCCCAAAACTCACAGGGTTCGTACAAAGTGAATAACCGGATTAACGACGTGACCCACAGGATGCAGCGACAATAGAGTTCAAGGTTGTGCATATCCACCACCTGGCTAAATATGGCGTGGTAACAATAGCGATGCGATCTTATGAATAATGAACATTCCAGAAAAAGACTTGTCAATCGGTTTAGCCGAGAAAGTTCTAGTTGGATTGATGAAGCACAGAATAATAAAACTTAAGAGAATAAACATAGCGTCAAATATGGACTGATTGTTGTCGATTGGCTTGTTTGCATTCGACACCGTTTTTTCTGAACTGGGAGTTTTGAGAGGCTGTTGAACTTGCCCGAATGATCTAGTAATAGCGTAATCTAGTATGAGAAGGCAGTTTAGTTTGAGCTACAGAGAGACAAATATCTGAGTGATATAAGTAATTAACAGAGCGATCTCGGCAGTCATTAAGGACTATTAGTCGAGTTATTTTGTGATTTTAAGAGTGTTGATATAATAAAGTCTCTATTACATGTCAGAAGGCTTAAATCTCAAATTCGTCGAACCTGAACACGTAATAATAAATAGATGGTTTTGTTTAGCATAGAACCTGAAAGAAACCACTACTGTTATTATAACCAAAAAAACTAACAGCGTACACGATTACTCATAATAAAAATTATCACAGTAGGAAAAAAGGTTCGCATAATACACTTTCTTTAATTTCCAAAAGGGCCCCAAATTCTTATGTGCCCAGGGGCCCCAGCTTAGGTAAAGACGGCCCTGCGCCCATGATACCCGCAACGCCAGAGTCGTCACAAGTACGTTGCTGGCCTTTGGGGATAGGGAGGGGGACTGGCGAAGGGGTTGGGGTATGAGCGTCTGGTATCCTCACTCACTCGGTGAAACACAGCTCAAGTGGTTTCACACCGGTTTCCTGTTAGGCCGTGGAGAATATCACTCCGGTCGAGCCAGCCCATTCGTGCCGAAGCCTGGCTCTCCCACGGTAAAAACTTGTTGTTCTGGGTCTAAGAGTGTGGTGTACAGATTGGTTTCGGATGTGTTCTTTGAGTCTTTTGCATGATTGTGTACGATCCCACACAGGTTATATTCTTAGTGCGGAAGTCGTCATTTTTTTAATCTTTGAAATCCGCTTCAACGATTCTCATGAATTTAGGGGGTTTAGGGGGCGAAAAGTAGATCTAGTTAGGATTCATTTATAGAAAATTTACCAAGAAAAAAATACCGACCGGTCGCCCAGGTATTAAGTATTTATGTTTTAAGGAATAATAGTCATTGTCTGTTTAATTGTTTTTTTAAATATCAAGGGATTTACACGAGTGTATCATAAAAAAATCATCATCTTAATTACAAACTCGTTCAGTTCTGATATTCTTTTCATTTTTTCTTACTTATCAAGTTTCTAACTTACTTATTTTAAGTAAATTTTGAGTAGATGTAGTGAGATAAATTAAGTAAACGGGCAATTAAGCACAAAGTAATTGAAAAAGAACTGAAATTTAAACGTTCCATGCCAAAAATGTACATCAGTTCGTCATAAACTCTCCAAACTATGACTATAACTTCCGTTGTTCTTTTTTTTCTTTTAAACTGAAGCACGTATGGCCTTAACCCTCTCCTGAGCGGAGACCCGAGCCGAGCAGTGGGACGTTATGGGTTGTTGTTGTTGATCTGAAGCTCGACATTAGAACAGGTTTCCTGGCTTAAGACTACATAGATAGACAGGTACTACAGCTAATACCCAATTTTATAATTTTTAACTCACATTACAAAACAAAAAGGATTTGTTTTGTAATAGGTTGTCTTTTGTTTTGTTATCTGAAATATTTACGACATTCTTTATTCAATTAGATAGTTTACTTTCTATTCCAGAAACATCGGTATAATTCCTAAGCCACACTTTTCCACTAGAATTATTCCTTATGCGGTTTGCAGATTTAGGAAGTTAAGTAACTGCTGTTGAAGACACTTAGTTCTTCCGTTTTTCCTTAACTTAGCAAACTTTATTCACTGTTGCCGTCCTTTGCAACGGAACAGATTTATGAAAATCAATATTTCAAACGCTGATGATAAAAAGATTCTGGTTTACTCGTGAAGTTATTTTAAGGTATTTAGAAGATTATATTCTTTGATTCATGGATAATACATATTACTGAGCAGCTCGCCTTTAAAATTTAAATTTGCATGTCAATATTGATGAAATGTGTGATTCAGTATCATTTATAGTTACCTATTTACCACATTTTTAACCGACTTCCAAAAGGAGGAGGTTTTCAATTTCATCGATATTTGTTTTTTATGTATGTACCCTGATTACTCAGTCGATTATGTACCGATTTTGAAAATTATTTTTATATTCGAAGGGATATGCTTCCCATGTGGTCCCATTGATACCATATTAGGATCTGATGGTGGGATCCTAAGGAAATCGAGGAAAACCCTCAAATTTGATAGGCACGTACTATGTTTTTCATATATTTTCTAAATTTATTGCAGCTATTGCAGTATTTACACCCGTTAGTCATCATTTCATGATAATGAGCTGATGATGTTAGAGGATACATTTTCAAATGTCATGTGTATGTATGTTACCATTAGTTGTATTCTTTCAAGTTATGTAGGTGACCTGATGATAGAAGGTCTCTTCAACAGTTAAGAGTTGAAAGGTAATTCTTTCAATTTCTTATATATCAATAGATCTATATTTGTACCTACTAAATACACGAATAGGGCCTTAGTTGTATTCTTTCAAGTTATTTAGGTGATCTGAAAGGTAAGGTTAGGAAACAGGTGAATCTTTAAGATACCAATCTAGTAACTCGTAGTCTGTAGAAAAGTAACAATATGCAAAGCTATTAAACCGACTCCAAAACAACATCAAAGATAACTCCCTGCCTGAGAATAAAAAAGTGAAAAATAAAAAACCGACTTTAAAAACTATAAAATAACTTAAAACTTATTTAATTATAAACGTATAACTTGCTAGATATGCACAAATATAACTTGCTAGATATGCACATGTTTAATATTAATGAAACACTATTATTTGTATTTGCTACCTATTCATAGATTTGAAGCACGGAGGATAGAGGTAAGGAGAGTTTGGATTTTATAGTACTAACCGATAAATACACACTAAAGTCGTACTTTAATAAACAAATAAATAGATCAAGGAACAATATTTAAATAACTTGCTTTCCTGCAATAAACAATGAATGAAATCGGACTACATGTTATTGAATTACAACTAAGTACCTATTTTGATAATCGTGTGTATCCTATGTCCTACCTCGTATTATGAACTCAAATCATGCCACGTTTCGTTTGAATCCATTCAGTAAGAGTCCAAGAATCCAAGATACAGTCAGCATACAACTGAAAAAAATTACTGTTTTGGCTTCAGTATCGATTATAGAGAGCCCTCCAAATCTTTAATTTACAGAATTGAACCTGTTACATGTTATTATAAGTATAGATATATAGATTGGCTGTATATTTGTTACACAAACAAAAAAACACAAGCACATAACGAGAAAAAGAGAATGTAATAGGAAAACTCCTTTCATTTACATTGTACTGCATAAAGAGCCTTTAGAAAACAAAGAAAACGCGCTTAACAAAACCGAGCAGACAGTAACATTACTAAAGAAAGAAGTAGACTTCTTTCTACTCCTCTGAATAAAAAATCTATTAGTCCATACCACGTTCTGTGTTTAAACATGTAATAATGTAATTAGAACTCCGTGAGATTGTCTACAGATAGTTTCTTCTAATATTTTCGTCTGGAAGTTGTAGTTTTGTTCATAATTCTTCTATTTTGTGTCAAATATATAATGAATATTGAGAGTTTTTATAATAAAGTGATTCCGACTTTTGGATGGTTTAATAAGTAATATAACGTGATTCAAGCTGTGTGTCTGTTCTTCCGAATACTATGAGTATTCCAAGTACCGTGTCTTTCTACTAATAATATTTACATAGCATAAAACAAAGACATTTTAATAGTAGCCGTTAACTACTTAGATAATTTGGTAAGAAAGGTACATACACATACCTACACGTAATATAACTTAAAATAACAAAAAAAACATTAACACCTAATACATTAAACTCATAAACTTCCTTAAGAATCAAAGCTCCTTAAGGATTTTCAACAAACATGATTATCCGTAAGGAACTTTTATCGCGTCCAAACGGATAAAAAGAATAAGTGAGAGGCGCGTCGCCGTCGGAGAAGTTAGAAAATTTTATAATGATGACATTATGACATTAACCAACGTATTTTAACATTGTAATTGGCAATCCTGATATTTAAACATGTATCAAATATATTTACAGATTCCCTTTTTGTTAACTAATACACATATAGCAGAAAAGCTAGTTCTAAATTCATTGCGCAAAATACGCCCGGCGTCATAGTAAATGAAGATGCAATAATTTACCCCCGTTTACCGGATATGTGCCGTTCGTTGCTCGACTATGGCCGATTAGTTGGGCGATCTGTCGAGCTATCGTGTTATTCGTTGCCGGACAAAGCAAGGTTTTCTCACAATTGGGAATTATATCGTTTAGATTCATAACTAATAGCTAAACAAGTATTCGTACTGGTTTGCTCTTTATTTTAAATAAACAAGATGTCTTCTTGTTTACAAGTTTCGCAAGGTTTTTAAACATTACAATAATGAAAAAAAAAAAAATAGATAATAAAGAGATAATGACGACACGTGATCCCTTTATTTGTAAAATGGAATTATAAATAATCAGCTGGACGAGAGGAAAGCTTTGCTGGTGTAATTTTAAACGAAAAACCTTTTTCTCAATTACGTTTTACAGGAGCGCTAATAAATGTCAGAATTATATCTCTGTCTTTTTTATTTCCTTCATCCTCTTGCCACATTTATATTCAATACACTTCCCTCTTTACGTTTGTAAAGATAAGAAATTACATTGGAAAACTTTGCTTTGCATCAAATTTAGCATAGTAAATGACTACACCCATACCTCATCTTACTTACATGTATATACCTATACAAAGTAAGGTAGATGGACGAAGGATGGATGGAGAGCTGGATGGACTATAACCAAATGAGGTGTCAACCAATTTGGTAATATTATAAACTGTGTTATATAAATCTAAATGACGGTCATGAAATATAAAATGGTTAACAAGCCATTGAACGGTACAACACTAAGATGGTGCCTTAAAAAATATTGTTTGATTTGATTGATAGCGATAAACTAACGTACTCTGAAAGTATATCAAAGGTGCCCTGTACTAGGGTTGGGACAGCCATTCTTGGTCACGTATGAGCCAGCTCGACCAGAGTGATAGCACGGCCTCACAGGATCTCAATGAGGTCACCAGAAGCCAATCCCTCCCTTCCTCACTAATTCTTCGGGGAGTGGGCACACAAAGGCTGGACTCGTATTTCTTGAGTAACGGGTGTCCATGGGTGTAGTCACTTGCCTTCTCGCGTTTGCTCATTCGCCTCTTATCATATAAAAGTGAACTTTATATTCTTCTACAAAAAGTATACTCTTGAATCGAAAGTAGGTAGTCAACTCGTTGTCCGGGATCCCCTGAACAAAGTTTACAAGTTATTATAGTATCAAGCTAATTTTTTGTGAGTGTCTTCGTTTTGATGAGGGGGCAGGGGCCCACCTTTCAAAAAAATTCCGATTGTGGTAGCTAACAGGGTAGCAAGGGCAAAAAACTTTTGAGCGTAGGACCGGGATAACCTACCAATCCAAATACACAATCCGTAGGATAATGTGGCTGTTAAATTTTACAAATATTAACTAACATTATTCATAATGGAAATAAATATTTGTCTCACAAAGTATGATTTGATGGTTTGATGCTTCCAACATAATTATATTGATAACGAGATCATCAGCTAGTTAGTATTATTTTCTATGATCTCGTTGATGATAAAATTTGTTCCGGGGATCCCGCACTATTACGTAAGATCTTACATGTAAATATTCAATCGATTGATCGATATGATATACATATTACACTGAAAGCATTTAGCTTACTGGAATTCATGTTTGCCTTCCACTGCAATTATTTGTAATTTTGGACAAAGATATTTTGTTTTTACTGTACTACCTACGTTTTATCAAATTGGATCTCAACACGTTATATGTTAGGTAATGTTTTTAGCGCACATAACTAAAAACTTTTTTGTTTATCACACTAATATATAAAGGCGAAAGTTTGTGAGTGTGTATGTTTGTTACTTCTTCACGCAAAAACTACTAGACGTATTTGAATGAAACTTTGCAGTAATATAGCATATACATCAGAATAACACATAGGCTACTATTTGCCGCGATAACCGACATAAACGCGGGCGGATCCGCGGGCAACAGCTAGTAGAACATAAACAAAAAAGTTAAAAATGAAACCAACTTCAAGGTTCGACTCGATTTCTCTTGGATACCATCATCAGATCTTAGTGTCCTTACCACCGTTGGGATATCTCCTTTCCATTAAAAAACGAATCATCTAAATCGGTTCATAAACGACGAAGTTATCCGCGAACACACATAAAAAAAAATATATGTACGGTCGAACATAGTGGTGGGCGTGTGGGCGGGATTAGTCCCAATGTACGGTCGAATTGAGAACCTCATCTTTTTTTTAAGTCAGTGAAATTACATTAATAGGTGTCAAATTGATTTTTTTTTATAAAAGCAAATAACACATCCCGTCATAAATTAAATTCTAACTTTCACATCTATCTATCTATACTAATATATAAAGCTGAAGAGTTTGTTTGTTGTGTTGAATGTTTCAAAAACGGGGGAAATTTTTAAGCTACGGGCAATATAAGGCGCAAACGAGGATGCGTGGGTCAGCTAGTACTAATATATAAAGCTGAAGAGTTTGTTTGTTTGTTTGTTTTTATATATCATAACGCTAAGACCTATAGGAGCGGAGCACCAATGAAAAATGTTTCAAAAACGGGGGAAAATTATCACGCTACGGGCAATAAGAGACGCAAACGAGGTTGCGTGAGTCTGCTAGTAATTTACAAACAAATTCATTTTAGATTGGGCGTGTCATTACAAGACATTTTTTAATTTTAATTTCTTTCTAGAATTCTTTAGCCATCTTAGGACAAGGTCATATAATAAAAATCTTTATTTTTAGTCTTAAACGAATACTATGTGAATATACAAATATTGCCATCTATTTATTTAAGTAGGATAAAGATTATCTAAATATAAAAAATAAAAATCTGATGTCTGAAATGTGCTGGAGAACAACAATTACTGTTTAGAAACATTGACAACACAATTGGTATGGAGCATACGTAGATACCTTTCTTTGTCTATAATAGGTGGTCTCCCTAAGGGTTCGAGGGGCTATTCTTAATTCAGCAGGTTCGATTTCACATATAATCTGATCTACCCTACCTCATTAACGCCCTTATTACCGCTACATTTCGCTCCGGGTCTTTACACTAAGTAATTCGTTATTTTCAGTGGTTATGTTACAACAGAAGTGTTAAAAGCAAGGTTCAAGGGAGCTCATGTGAAAAATGATTAATTTATGCAATTTAAATTCGAAATACAAACTTTAAGGGTTCCGTAGTTCACGTCTTATAGTTTCACCATGTCCGTCCGTTCACGGTTTATTTTCCAAACGGTTAGTGCTAGAAAGATTAAACTTGGCATGGATATGTGTATTTACCACGTCGACAAAGTGCTAAAATAAAATAACGAAAAAAAAGAATATATGTGGTAAATACCTCCCCTACACGTAAAGTGGGGATGATTTTGTTTCTTGTGTCTACTCCATAGTGTGGTGGTGTGTCCATCATTAGATAGTTCTTTTAAAAACATTGAGAGGTTGCTAAAACGATTTTTTGATTTAAGTACCCTTTTTTTTTAAATTCGTCACTTGTCAACAATAGATAAAATAGATTATGTGAAAAATCTGTATTCTTCTGATATTTCAACATATTACAATATCAAATCACTACTGTCATCTAGCGAAATGTAGTGTTGATTCTAAACCTCTTATAAGTTATCATGTTCTATTCTACACGTTTGGGTTCTTATCCAAATCATGATACTTAATATCAAACTTTACAGTTTACTTACCTGACAGCGACTCTAGTAAAGACGTCTAAATAAAAAAAGGTTAATTAAAATAACTTAAATATGAATTTCATTAAACACTCTTCTCTTCGTAAGCGTAAACAGTAAAGCTAATACAAGAAGCAAGTACTCACTGAGTAAGTAAAGTGTTTCAGAAGTCTTGACTGCCGAAACAGGCCGCCGAGGTGGATAGTAGGTAGACCGGTTCTTCGAAAGTCCTTTATCTTCCCCACGGAGGGAATAATGCTAAAAGCGTTCCCCGTATAAGCAAAAGTATTATTAACTAGCTGAACCCCGCGGTGTTAACCGCGGTTATTGTTGTACCGCGAGTAACACCGCGGGACAAATTTAGTTTTAAAAAAAGTATCATAAATTACTCCCTGGATCATCCTGCCAGTTAAAGTCCCGTCAAAATCGGTCCAGCCGTTCCAGAGATTACCCGGAACAAATAGACAAAAAAATTAACTACATTTTTGGTATGCATTTAGTAAAAAGCGGATATTTTAATATTACAGACAGACACTCCAATTTTATTTATTTGTATAGATTTTATTTATTTCTTGTTGTAGGGATAAGTAATACTTAGGTGGTACTTAAGGTTCTATGGTAATACTACAGCTCTTTATCTGAGCTACAGCTATACAGTTATGGTTTAAAGCTACAGCTATGGTTTAAAGAAAAATTTAAATAGGTTCAGGTTAAAGTTCCTTCATCGACTGTATTAAAAAGCATATCTGTTGTCATCACTGTATTTTCTATGGTCAAAAGTCAAAACAAACATCACTCCAAAACATTTTTGTAATATTTGTCAAATTTTTGAAAAAATCAGTAAATTAAAATAAAAAAAAATAAAGAAAATCAACATCTAAATTAACGATGAAGAAGTCAAAGCGACCTTACTATTCCGAAAGCGAACTAAGTGTGGCTACAACAGTCAGTTCGCGAAGCGGCTACACCTGCGCTAGTGATTCTATTTATTCCGGGTATTCCGACAGATGTGACAGAGATAACAGAAGAGATAACAGAAGTGATCATTACAGGAACCCAGCTTACGGTAAAATCAAACTAGGTCTAAAAAAATCTAATCCAGCTGCTATAGTTCTCTGGGCATTTCACAAGATACCGTCACGACAAGGTTTAACTTCTCGAAGAGTAATCGGATTTTTAAAACAACATTACCAAACGTTGGACGACCCGAAGCGGACAGGCAAGTCGCTAAGTGCAATGTTGAGATGTGCTGTTGAATTTGGACTGTTACAGAAACGGAATAACAGATTCTTCTTAGTGGCAAAAAAACGTTAGTGTTTCCCTTTTCTGTACGTAAATTTAGTAACGTGTTATTTAAGCTTTTTGTAAAGGTCTGTGATTGTCATCATCATAGGTAGTACTATTTAAGATACAAGATAATATCTCAATCATATCTTAACCTGTACGTCACTGTTACGAATATATTAAATGAAGGTATCTAACTTATAATAAGTTTTTTTTTGAATGATTACAAACTTTTAAATAACCAGTAGGTAGCGTACTTACATCAATGGTAGTATTAACTGCAATGGTGGCGAGTGACACAAGGGGTGGAGCGCAGTGGCCTTTCACGATGAAGCTGTAAGTAATCCTCTAGGAAGAGACCGCTGAACGAAATCAGAAGAGGGCTGATCCAAGTGTAAACAAAGTCAGCGATAACATTTTTTGCAAACGGGGCTGTAGACAAGCTTCCTCTAGAAGAGCGCGCCTTAGGCATGAGTAACTGAACTGACATTGTCGTGGCTCTTCTCAGAGTAGTTTGAACTGACCTACGGGGCTACTTTTAGTGGAAACACTTCTAAATACTTCTTACTGCTTAGATTTTTCATCCCGTCAACATAAAAACATGAGTGTGGTACAAAGTATGGCGACTTCTACATAACTCAACCAAAACATACCATAGCGCCATCTACATAATGTATAATACATTCTCATAATTACTCTATATTTCAAATACTTCAATGCAATTCAAAAAGGTACTCCATTGTGTGTATTGCCCTTTAGGTATATTTTGAAAACAATGGCAGATGCTCAATAATCTCTAGCCTCTAGCTATGAGCTAATGCCTGAGATTAGTAAGCAGGGTTACTCATCGCACTATGGGAACCAATAATCTTTACCCTTCTAAATTGTAAAGGCGATAAAACACGCCGTCCATGGTGTGTCGTCGCGACAGATTAATAAACCTTAATTTTACTAATGGAACAAGGAACTGATAACGAATTTTGATAAGGTTCCTTAGGCAAGCTGAAATTGCGAAATATTGCAATTTCGTGAATTGGCGAATCCAGTCCTGGGAGTCTTTTAGCGAGTTAACGGTTATTTCGCTACTGCGCAGCATATAACATTTGCAAAATAAAACTTCAAAAAAAAATGTTTTAGGCAACTTGAATGTTTTTTTTATCTAAATACTAGTAACTACAGTTGCGTGTGTACCGACACTATCCAAACGAATGAACTATACTGGGAGCGTGGCTCAATGGTTATACGGCCATCTTTGGCAGCTGTTACGTGTAGTTGTAGCCTTAGGAAGTCCGACAACAGCCATTCTACGTAATTTCGATGTCGAACTTAATTACTTTTTGTTCAGTTTTGTCTTTATCTATTTCTGGCAGGCAATTGTCAATATTCAGTTAGATTTCTAAGAGATTGGCCAGACGTCGGTTATCTCACAAAACTGAAAGATATAAGGGTTATCTGATATCCGGCCATATCTATTACATTTTAAATATTAAGAAAAGTTTTCGGCATTGGTAAGTGCCAAGGCTAATCTCGTGATGAAATTCTTGCAAACTCCAATGAAATAAACTTCTACATAATACGATAAGTACAAGGTATACAAGTACAATTTTAACAAAAATAAAACCAACTTCAAGGTTCGACTCGATTTGTTTTGGATGCCATCATCAGATATTAATGTCCTTTTCATGGTACCACGGTTGGGACATCTCCTTTCCATTAAAAAAAGAATCATCAAAATCGGTTCATAAACGACGAAGTTATCCGCGAACACACATAAAACAAAAAGTAAAAAAAAAAAAAATGGTCGAATTGAGAAACCCCCTCCTTTTTTGAAGTCGGTTAAAAAGAGGCTCATTTCAAGCAGTGGACTATGTAAACTGTCTCGCAGCTGTTATCTTACGGAGCAATTAGAAAAAAACATCTATACATATAAAAGATCCATTTGTAAAAAATATTTAATTGTACGAGAAATAGAGGTCGTTAATTATTATTACCGTTAGTTTAAAAAATAACCCAATCCTTGAGTGTATAAATATCAATATCGTGCTTACAATGCTGCATGTCGCGGAAGATTATGTGGATCTGTTTTGCACCAGTGTGTGACAACTTAAAACAATATTGTGTAACTACTTTCGCGAATAGCCGGATAGTTACGCGCACGAAATTGCTGACTACCTGGGGATGGTATTTTCCTTTCAATGTCGTCATTTTGATATTTGTGGAGACTTATAATTGGCCATCATCATGTTATTCCTTTTATTTGAGTTGTATTCCTAGCTGTAAGTTTCCTTAAAATAGTAAAATAAAATATATCAGTAATCACGACGATAAAACTGTAAGTCGTAAATCCAAACTTATCAAACGACCAGTTTTCTGTTACTAAGTTAACAAAAGCCATTGGGAAACAATATTTAGCGCTTTAGCTTCATCTATACGTCTATACAAATAAATAAAATTGGAGTCTGTTATATTGAAATAACCGCTTTTTAATAAATGCCTATGTAAGTATACACGATACAGGTATCAAAATATCATTTTTAAAATTTTTGTTTGATGGTCTGTCTGTCTGTTTGTTCCGGCTAATCTCTGGAACGGCTAGACCGATTTTGACGGGACTTTCACTGGCAGATAGCTGATGATCTAAGGAGTAACGTAGACTAGCTTTGTCCGGCGGCGTACCGCGGGCAACACCGCGGGGTTCAGCTAGTCTGAAATTAAACTACTTATTAAATCAATAATAATAATTATATATTTCGCTTCACAAACTTGTATTTACATGATTGCTTACTTAAAATATTAATTAGTTATCCAACAACATTTCAAAAACCACAAATACTTATTATGTGTACTTATACTGATTTTATACTACAGCGTTACAGAAAAGCTTCAAAAACAATAAAACAAAATGGTGGAATGCTTACGTACGTAACATCTGAGCATACGCCAATGATTCTTAGTGACGTCGCCTAACAGTTGGATATAATATTATAGAAATTGATTTAGAGCATATGTTTTACATTCAACAGTGATACAACAAAGGTATTTACAACGAAATGAACACTGTAATATCAATAAATATGCAGTCAAGTTAAGAAACAAGCTAAAATGGCGTCAACACTCCTGTCATAGGACCCATTTTGGTTTGGATTGTGTCTGAGCCTTTAACTTGACCGCAAAACTACTAACAACTGTCTAGATATATGAGGCAACGGAAGACGAGAGTTTAGAACAGCAAGTCTTCATCGCCTTCGTCCAGCAAGTTTGCGGAGTTGCCTAGTTCTTGAGCAAGACCTTGAGCTATCAGCAAGGCCTTTTTCTGTAAAAAGAATACAAACATTTTGTTAAATAATAATAATAAATATTTTTGGACATCTAACACACAACGCCATCTAGTCACAAACTAAGCGGAGCTTTGTTGTATTATGGGTACTAAATAACTGATATAATTATTATATTCTTTTTCTTTGTTAATACATACAAATTACACATTGAAAACCCCAAAATTCCGAAACAAATATTTGCAGATCATACATACATTGAGTCCGACCCGGGAAGCGAACCCGAGACCTCAAGCATAGCAATCGCCTACGCTACCACTGTGCCACCCAAGCAGTCAAATAGAAACACGAAGAGAATGTGGTTTATTTAATAGTTTCAATATATGTGATGAGTAAATATAGTAATTTAGTAGATATTACATACATTTAACAGGAATTAGAATTGTAAAAAAAAAAACAATAATACACAACAGTAGAATACCGTCAATTAACATACAATAGAGGTAATTTTGCTGTTCGAAAACTCTCGAAACTAATAATCTTTAAAAAATAGTTTTTTTCAATCAAAAAACTTTCTAAATGTCAAAGATTAATTAAAATTGGATATGTCACACTAAAAACAGGCGTTATTAAAGTACATACATAAAAAAAAAACAGAATTTTTGAAATTGCTTTACTAAAATAATCTCTCCATCACAGATAATTTTAGAGAAGTTTTAGTTTAGTGACGAAATGGCAGAATTAGCATATTGGTGTTAAAATTTGTGCACATTGGTGGTTAAAATTTTGCTAAATTTTAACCACTACCATGGCTTTAGCAGAACCTGCTGACATATAAAGAACATAACTTACAGCTTCTGCTTTATCCTTAATGATCTTCTTCTTGTCCTGAATCTTCTTCAACCTGTAGAACTCCTCACGCTCCAACTCGTCCAATTCAGAGATAATGTATGCAAGAGTACGCTCCAAGCGGGGAATAATTACTGTAACATCAATAATATTCTAAAAAATGTTTTTTTCGTCAGTATGTTAGGCAGTAAGTCGTTCTTGAAGAAAAACAGTGGTCTGTTACGGATATTGAGTACGTTGACGCTAGCCCCGCCTCCCAACCAATCACGTTCCAAGAAATATTCGTTTCGTCAAAACTTGGAATTTGATTGGTAGATTATGAGGATACAGTCATTTAAACACTGAACAGTATGCCAAGTTCTTTAAAATCAGTATGTTTGAGAAGAAAAGCAGTCGCCAAGAAAATGGCATGTCCAGGTGAAACAGGAAAGGGAGATTATGCAATGTCTCCTAAATAATCTACAGCACTATTGGCTAAAATATTTCCTAATTTAAGATTATAAAATCTGCTAAATCTCAAATTCAAGAATGAAAATTATTATTAAGGCGACAATGAGGCATCAGAGGGAGGACTACAATGTAAAAGTGTTATACACTTTTACAAAAATAAAATTCTCTAAACTAAATCAATATTGAAACCAAAAACGAAGTATTACATCATCACAATAACAAACCCATCCTTGATTACGCGATTCAATCCCGAAAAGAAAGATACAAAGCCATCTATCGAAAGTACGTAGAAAATTTGCATTATACCAGCCATTGAGAGATTTCAAAACACTAATCATGTACATACATGCCAATGATTTTATTGTACTTGTATATTTCGTAGATATAAACCATTAAGTGTTTTTCTGGGCCAAATTTTATCTCGAACAGATATCATGGTATGAACACAATAAAGCAAGAAAAAAAAAATTTCAAGTCTATAAAATATATAAAAGTTAATCAAAAATAAATAAAAAATAAATAAGTAAACCTAAAACAAAAAGTTTTCAATATGTAACAACACAAGGTTGTCAAATTTGACCTAGTTACTAGTAACTAGGTCAAATTACTAGTAAAATACTAGTAAAAGACAAAAAAAACTAACATGAGTGTACATTACAGCTCTTAGAAGAAAAGACTAACTGGTAGAAATTAAACCTTTGCCTATTCCAACAAAAGGCATCAAATAGAGTAAAAAGATACATTTCATCATTAAATATATTTTTATCCATTGCCTCCATCAATCAGAGAGAGTCATCATCATCAAGAGCCATTGTCCACTGCAAGACATAGGCCACACCTTAGCAAGTAGGTTTACAATCTTAGCAGAGGGAATCAGTTACAAATATATACTTTGAAAAACAGAAACATACCATGCTCAATAGCATTAACACGTCTGTTGGTGATCTTGATGACCTCATCCAGGGTCACGAATGATGTCTGCAGAGAAGCCAACTCTACAAGCAGTTTTACAGCACTTTGGAAGTTTTTCTTCAGCTTAGTAAGTTGTTGACCACCACGGGCAAGACCAGCCAGTTCATATGTATCAGTACCATCTTGGTAAGACTCGAAGATTGGGAGTGTTACACCTATAATGAAGATAGAGAACCATTCAATTTTATAATGAATGCATGCCATCCATGTATACATACCCACATACATGTATGTATACTCACATACATGAAGGCATGATAAATACATTCTAAACCAAGAATTTAACAAAATTTGTCATCTCTAGTTTAAAATAAAATTTATATTCAGGTCATTGTTAGGTCATTTAGTTTTCATTTCTGTCAAAGACTTCTATGTTAAATTTTATTTCTTTGCATAAAACATCAATCATGTTTTATTAAAAAAACATTTAAAATCCTTTTCTAAAGGTTTCAGGAAAGAGAATATTACTAGCTACTTGATTCTCTAAGTAGCTATGGTCTTTCTTATTGGTACCTTTTAAAAAAATATTTTTTTAAATAAACCAAAGCCAGCTTTAGCTAGATCTTAAAAGCTATGTTCTGCAAATAAACAAATTTGTATGACATTAATTAAACACCTTATTAATGTTACCATAAGATAAAAAATGATATAATGTAAAGTAGATGCCTTTAACTCAATTAAATATGTGTAGTAAAAACTACATACCAGCAACATTGTCTTTCTTGGAACGAATCTTGATTTGAGCCTTAGTGACGTTCTGCAGTACCACTTGATTGAAATCACCAGTTGTAAACTTAGCCTCTGCCAGTGAAAATGCAGCTTCTTTCATTACTTCACCCATAAGAGTTTTAGTCTGTAAAATATGACACAAAATACAGATTACTATATACCTGCTTAAATTAACGTAACCATGACCTTTTAATTAATCATTGAGTGCAAATTTTCACTGTGCCACATTTTATAATATCATTTTATTCGTATAGTTTTTAAGATGGATCTAGTAGATGCTGAAATCTTACCTCAATAATTTTGCTCAGGATCATACGGAACCTCACTTGGAGGGCATCAGCTTTCTTCTTTAGGAGACCATGGCCTTTAACTGCTCCAGCCAGACGACCCTTTATCAACATCTGAGCACTAGAACCAGGACAAATTGTATCTTAAACATCATAAAAATCTACGCAAAACTTCTACATTTTTAAGTAACTAAATAACATTGCTAACGGTAAAACTTACCCCCGAGAAGGGAAAATGGCTAATCTTTCTTTTCCAGACATATTGATTTAGGAAAATACTGGCGTTTTATCCTTTCTGTAGGACTTTTTCACTCCCAAACCCAAATCACCTGATGACAGAAGACAAGTGATAAAATATTGTCTATGATTGGTCTTGTGATCACGAACATTTAGTGAAAACTGAAAATAAATTTCATAGTCGATTGGTGAAGTGATTTAGCATTAACAAACACATAAAACTACATTATCAAATAAATGCTTTGTTCAAAATTAGAGCCTTGTTCAAGAATTACTAAAAAACAGTTATCTATACAAATTAATAAAATTGGAGTGTCTGTTTGTAATATTAAAATAACCATATGTATGTATACACGGTACATATACCAAAAATGTAGTTAAAAAATGTTTGTCTGTCTGTTTGTTCCGGGTAATCTAAGGAAAGGCTGGACGGATTTTGACGAGACTTTCACTGGCAGGTAGCTGATGATCCAGGGAGTAACTTAGCCGCTACTTTTTAGTTTTGTCCCGCGGCGTTACTCGCGGTACAAAGATAACCGCGGGTAACACCGCGGGGTTCAGATAGTTTAATATATAATTGTATTATAAAACGTGCATAATTGTCATGTAAGAAGTTTTTAACTTTAATCTTTTTGAAAATTAACATATTACCTATTTTCTTAGAGCATATATACATGAAGGGGCTGCTGAATGAGCGGAAAGCGTTGCCGCAGTGGAAAGAGAGAGACTGAGTTTAGTAAGAGTCTGTCTCTCCCACGCAAGCTTCTGATTGGTTGGTGTATTTCCCACCAAATCAGTCAAGCAAATTGATTACTGATTTGGTGGTAAATACACCAACCAATCAGAAGCTTGCGTAAGAGACAGACCCTAACTAAACTAAGTTTGTCTCTATCTCTCTCTCTACTTCGATCAAGCTTTCCGCTCGTTTAGAAGCCTCTTCATATATCTATGCTCTCAGCCTATAATAGACAAAAAATACATAAACAACAACAATGTCAGAAATCACAGTTTCACAGTTTGAAAATGTCATTGCTTTATTTTGGTTGTGATACTTGGAGTCTAACTCCTAAAATCTCATAATACACTATTTGTACTGTTACCTATAGTAAGCAATACTATGAAAACTCAGAGTTGACTTATTAATTTTATATAAATCACCAGCAATGTCATGGATGATATAAATTCCAGTTTGTGTAGAATATGTCTTCAGGATGGGGCTACATATCCAATATTTGATAAGTCTGAGGCAGACGAAAATGTGTATCAAAAGTTATCCATGTGTTTACAATCAGAAAAAGTAAAAACCATTTGTTTCGAAGTACATAGAAAAGTTATTTGAAATTGCCATAATGTTCAATTATCTTATTTTTTCAGATTGAAGATATTAGTGGATATCCACGTTATATCTGTACAGCATGCAATACAACGTTAGATATAATAAGCAATTTTATAAATAAGTATAGAAAGTCTAATATAATAATAGGAAATGGCCTCAAAATTGTTAAAAAAGAAACCAAATGTGATGAATTAGAAGTAAAAGAAGTCAAACTAGAATCTGCTGAGCCCTTTGATAATGTGTTTGATGACTTGGAAGATGTAAAACCTTTAAAACTACTAAAGCAAATAAAAAGTGAACCATTAAAGAAAGAAACAAGATCTAAAAGATCCACACGGCAAAGTGGACTTCGGACTAATAAAATAGCTTCTTCTATACTAGAAGGTAACTTTCTATGGAATGGAGAAAAATGGTGGTAATATTTTTTTTTGGCTGTTTAATCTGTAGGTATCATAAATATAAAACATCTAAATTTTTGTTGACATTCAATATTGCAGTTGAGATTGATGTAATAATAATAAAAATATATCTCGCACACAACCATCTGACTCTAGAATAGGTAGAGGTCCAGCCACATGGGCTTTTGAAGGCAGTTGATGCGATGATACTTACATGTCCTTACTCTTACTTACACTCTATGGTTAGCTGGAAAATAACTCATGTTTGGTAAGCTCGCCTATGTACCTGTTATTTCCTTAAATATAAAACGTTTATCCATTTGTGTACAATAAAGAATAAATAAATACTCATCACACTATCATTTGTTCTGGATGAGAATCAAACCCACAACCTCTGGCTTACCATTTAGGGACACTAACCATTAGACTTTCTCAGGAAAAGAATATATATTAATATAGGTATGACACACTTTAAAAAAAATAAAAACAGTACATTATGGTACTAACAGTCTTAGTACTTTTGTTTGCAATTTAGATAATTAAATAGGTACTTGTGTTGAAAGTTTGGTGGTAGTGGGTGCTTATCCTCTGTCAGTTGCAAGTTTGTTGCTTTAGCCATTATGTTTGTTTTAATGAAGTTACTATTAATACTCAAACAAACCAATCATTTCTTTTTTTTTTATTACAGTATGAAAATAGGACAAACAACATTAAAAAAAATATCTAAAAATAAAGAACCTAGACCAAGACCACAGACAAAAGTGAAAGTTCCAACTGTAAATAAGAAACCAGAACAGAAGTTATGCGACCTCTGTGGAGATGTTTTTAAAGCTCAAGATAAACTTAATCTCCATAAGAAAAAGGTCCATTTCAAAAACCCAGTACAATGTCCTAAATGCCCCAGAGTTTGTGTATCTGATTATTATTTAAAAAGACATATGAAAAGAAAACATGAATCCTCTAGAGATTTCATCTGTTCCTCATGCGGGCAAGGCTTTGCTTATAAAGGGGAACTCACAAGTCATTTTAGAAATGTGCATAATAAACATTTGAAGCCTAAGAAGATGTATTCATGTAAATATTGTGATAAGTCATACAAGTGTCAGAAATCTATTTTGATCCATGAGAGGTCTGTTCATACAGGTATGTACATTTTGTTATCTATGGCAGCCCTTATTTGTAAATATACCATAAATAAAGCCTAAATATGGGATATTAATTTGTATGGTTACTCTTTTTTTTATGGGTGCTCCCACACATCAGTTATAAAATGTTAGAGAATGTTGGATAACATTTTATAACAAATTGTAATAAAAGTTATAAAATGTAACAAATGTTATAAAACATTGTGTAACACAATAACATTTTGTAACATTTGTTACAACATGTTGTATGTTGCAAGCACTCCCACACAGGTTAAGCTTGTTGTATGATATCGTATAACATTCTGTATCAATCAGTTTGGGTCTGCTTTTCGAGGAAGCTGGTAGTGGGTCAATGGAGAAAGTGCTAATTGTTTTTTTTATAGTATAGGTGGCAAACGAGCAGACATATCGCCTGGTGAGTGATTACCGCCGCCCATAGACAACACACCAGAGGCGAAAGGGATATGAGGATTTCACACCGGTTTTCTGTGAGGCAGTGGTATCACTCTGGTTAAGCCTGCCCATTCATGCCGAAGCGTGGCTCTCCCACGGTGTATTTGTATTACATATTGTTAAAAATTCCCTATAAATTGATTTAAACTTTTTAACATTATCTTATTTTTTAATTATTTTATAAATTACTGTTATTATTTGTTAGTTAGAGGGTTTAAAGAATTTTTTATATTGTTACTATCTACTTTTAAAGCTGTGCAGTGCACAGTTTAAACCTGTGTTTAAGAAGTGTCGTGTAGTATAGTGCAGTCAGGCATGATCAAATCACAAATATAATTTGCTTGCCAGTGCTCAGGTTTAAAAGGTCACTAAGTCAAATAGAATACACAATACTTCACTCTTCATTCACCTTCTTCTACTTCACATCTATACCTCCACTCATAAAAGCAACATTGGTATGAACCAGCTTTCCTCAAATCTTCTGATGCAGCAATCAAAGAATACGATTATTTCTTATTATGTAGAACATAGATCTGCAGAACAAACCTTTTGCCGCGAATGTTATTTTTCGCCCTAAAGATTCTTCTATTATGTAAAGAACTTACAATAAATACCTATACTGAATTACAGGTCAGAGGCCCGCCCAATGCAGTGTTTGTGGTAGTTGTTTTTACCATGAAGATTATCTTAAAGAGCATATGAGACTGCACACAGGAGAAACTCCTTTTAAATGCCCCATCTGTGGACGAGGATACGCTCAAAGGGGCAACATGAAGAGTCATCTAAGAATACACAGGGTATCAGAATTAGACGCTATCACATTAAGCAAATTAAGACCAAATTATTTAAAACTATTGAAAATGTAAATTGTTCACAACTTATTTGTTTATTTTATTAGGGTTTTAACTTCGTTGTCTATTTTTTTGTTCTGTAATTTCATAGAAATATCTTTTAATTATTTAATGGAAAAATGTTAAGTTTATTTGCATTTAAAAAAATGTGTTTTAGAATGACGTTGATTAGATTATCCATGCGAGTATCTCAGTCACTTGCACATAGTAACGCGTTGCCACACCGCGTTTCATGTTACGTACTATCACATACGTGGCGACCCATGTTGTGGCGACGCGTCGCCTCGCCTCGCCTGGCTGTTTTTTTATGTAGATGTTTAATTACTCGAAACTTTGGACTCGCTTGATTGATTCGCGAAACTCTCACGAATTAGTCATTTTGAGCACGTTGGACGTTTCGTCGAAGGTTCAATGTATGATTATGTCAACTGAATTATATTGTTTAAATGGAGATATAAGAAATTATTTATTTTGTGTGCATAAAAGCAAATAAATACCTTTTTTTAATAGCACTTTATTATTTCTAATCTGTTGATTTGTGAAATGTTTAAAAATATGTTTTGATATTTCTCAAAGCTTTAGCGATGTTTCTATTTGTTTAAGTAATTATAAGTTTAATGGGGGTTTGTATTCGTAGGATCTAATGCAGAATGTCTTCACGAAATGTCAATTCAATTGAAGTTTTTGATTATTATATTGTCATATATGTGAAGTGGTAATACTGTATTAGATTCTTATTATTTAATTTGAAAAATTGCAAATAAAATTTGTTTCTTTTCTTAATTTTTTTTTATTAAATTTGCTAATCTTATTTGTATAAAATATGCATTATTACTAATGTCAAAGAGCATTATGAAATCTCAAATTGCCGCTTCTACTTCGCTCCAATAGCCTGAAATACAAAAAAATCACATTTATGACACTGAGATAGGCAGAGTATAGTCATTTTGGCAAAGTGATATATATATCTATACAAATTAATAAAATTGGAGTGTCTGTTTGTAATATTAAATAATCGCTTTTTAATAAATACATATATGTATACACGGTACATATACCAAAAAGGTATATAAAAAAAAAATTGTCTGTCTGTTTGTTCCGGGTACTGCCTGGAACGGCTGGACGGATTTTGACGGGACTTTCACTGGTAGGTAGCTGATGATCCAGGGTGTGACTTAGGCTACTTTTTTTAGACTAACTTTGTCCCGCGGTACGAGGATAACCGCGGGGTTCAGCTAATATATAGTATATATATATATACTATATATATTATATATATATATAAATATAATATATATATAATTTATATATATTATATATATATATATATTGTTGTTTTATATATATATATATATAAAACAACAATTTAAGCACCGAAATTCATAGGATGGACTAAATTTTCTGTGCGTGCTGCTAGGAATACAAAGAAGGCTTTTTAACCGACTTTTTTATATTGTATCCCGAACAACTTACATTTCTAGTATTGTTACAAAGTAGGTACACCCATGGTATTATTTTTTAAATGTAAAAAGTAAGCCCAGTGACAGAAAATACTATTGGATGCCTAAAATAAATATTTGGTAAGTTGATTACTTATTGTTATCAAACGGTAAGACTACTAGAGACCAATTAGAACTTACGTAAATGTATTATGATGCCTGCAATTAATGTGCTGTCTTTCATATCAAAAGGACGGTCGTAAATCTGAACGGATCGATTACGCACACGTTTTCGATGTCTACCCACAAATGAAATTTAAAAACACCTGCTAGATGTCACAGATATTAAGAGTAAATTAAATTGAGCAATGACTGATATAGAAGTGCTCTTATGAAGTTTTCAAAAAATAATAATAATAAGACATGTAGCTATTACGCCATATCAGCCTTCAGCCTACTACTGAATTATCGAGTCCGATACAGATTTGTCTTTGTAGATGTTAGTCCAGGAATATTAGTCAAAGGAGGACAAGAATCTTGGAATGAGAGATAGTCTGCTGTAAATTTATATAAACCTTTATTTTGACACTATAAAAATTGTTTCAAAACCTACCTATCGTAGGGTGTCCGCGACTACAGATATTCCAAGGTTAAAGGTCAACAAATCGTTTTTTTACACATTTATTGCAAACATGTCGTTTCCTATGGGTTTTATCCATTTTTTTTAATGTATGACAAGCCAAATATGCAAAATCTACTACTCTGCCTGATGGAAAGTATAGTCAGAATCTAAGAGTGGTGGTCACCTCACTCATTGCGAATGCAGACAATGCAACAATGCAGCATGGCGACCCACACGATGGCGGGCTAGTGATGCTTCTGCATCTTTGGGCCTCCGGTCTCGCACTCACCAACGAAACACGAAAGCACGAACGCTGTCATTTTACGGTGATTTTCTATGCGAGCGTAGTATCACCCCGGTCAAGCCGGCCCGTTCGTGCTGAAATCATGAGGTGCTAGAGGTTCAATCCCGGGACCTGCTCGACCTGGGAGTAGGCGTGATGATAGTAATCAAGAATTATTACAATTGTGTATTTATCTGATGAAATGAATGGGGTTCATTGAGTATAAAAATCGTATTTATTTTTATATTTAGAGCCAGATTAATAGTTAATTAACAAAAAGAAAACCACAAAATATAGCATGTAAAGTTGAACACCAATCTGAGTAATACGTCACGTTCATGCAAACGTCATTGTGTTAGACTAGACACTTGTGACGACTCTGGTGTTGCGTGTGTCCATAAGCGGGGTAATCGCTTACCATCAGGCGATACGTCTGCTCGTTTGCCACCTATATTATAAAAAAATCGACGATCACTTTACTGTTTATAATATGTTGTAAAGTCTGCGACGTGACGTCAAAAGCAGACGCCATGATACCACCGAGTGTTTCACAGAATTTTAAACTTAAAATTTAAATCGTATTTACCCTATTAAAACTTTATTTTTTTGTAGAAATATGATTGTCTATGACAATAGGAGATACTTGCAAACATCATGGAACAGTTTTTCAAAATTAGTCATCATGCTCATTAAACAACAACCCGCGGTAATCGTCGTACCGCGAATAACGCCGCGGGACAAGTTAGTCTAAAAAAAAAGTAGCCTAAGTTACTCCCTGGATCATCAGCTACCTGCCAGTGAAAGTTCCGTTAAATCTAAACTTAAAAAAATATTGTTTCCGTACATGTATCGTGTATACATACATTTGCATGCATTAATTAAAAGTAGTTATTTTAATATTACAAACAGACACTCCAATTTTATTTATTTGTATAGATGTATAGACTAGCTGCCCGGACAGACTTCGTTCTGTGAACCTCCCGTGCACCCGCCTTTTTTTATTATAAAAACTTCCAGTGGACCTTAAGGATCACGCAAAAAAAAAATTTGCCGAATTGGTTCAGCTATTCTCGAGTTATGGGCTTAGCAACATTCATTTTTGTTTAAATAGACGGAATAAGAAATTTTACTTTTATTTTGACATATATGAAAGCGCGTTCGGTATTATCTTCAGATTTTATGTAAGAAGTTCTATTGGATACTTTTAAAAAGATTTAAATAATCTTTCATCGCTAGTCCTCATCTGAGTAACCCAGCTTCTATCCGCAACTATATGCATTCTAGGATGAAATAAAAAAAATACTTTGTTTCAATACTTACTCTTTTAAGGATGAAGATATATCTCTAAAACATTTAAGTTTCTCTTCCTCAATATTCGTTAAATAATTGATTTTATTCATCTCTATCTCTTTCAATCTCAACTCTTCTCCTTTTAATTTTAATTCTAGTGCTCTCAGTCTTAGTTCTTCACTTTTTTGTTGTACTCTATATTTTTCTAAGTTTAATGTAGTTCTAATTTTAAATTCTTCTAAAGAAAGCTTTTTCTTCTTGAATGATTTTCTTTTTAATTTTACCTTATGATCTTGATCTGATGATTCTCCTAGTCCTTCAAAGGTGTCTTCTGAAACAGTAGAATTAGAATACTTAAATAAACAGTTGACATTCTAGAAAAGTCTTAATCATTGGGACATATATCTTATGCTTATCTATTCCCTGTGGAAGCCATCAATCATCTTTTACCATTGGATGGTCATACTCTTACGAAAATGGGCAAGCTGGCACCCATACTATAAATAAATCAATATATTACCAAGAGAATCGTTAATAAATTCAAATCAACTGAACTACAAAAAATAAAAGATGAAAGCTTGCAGCTTTCCCCACAACAGGATCTGGATTCGCGGGGTTGGCGGGGTGGGGGGAACTTTAAAATCACATAGTCAGGATCCTCCGAATCGTAAAGACTTCCTCGCAAAGATAATAGCGCATTATCGGACATCGGTCAATAATAACGGATGCGTTACTGTGATATCTGTTTTTATTACATTATGAAGTTCACACTGCTGCAGTACTTGGTTCCGAAGGACATTGGAACGATACAGAAAAGATTAGCATGGCCCTGCCCTGCGCAAGGATGACACGCAAAATCGTGAAGCGTTCCACATTTTTACCGACACGATACCCAGGCAATTCGTCTTCGACAAAAAGTACAAGATACAACTGTACGTTGATCCCTAAGGACTTAACCAAAGAGAGTTAAGAATCTTCACGGACGGATCCAAAACAAGGTCAGGCACTGGCTCGGGAGTTTTCTCTAAGGACCTAACCATACACATCTCGAAACCATTAAGAGTCCAAAACACAGTCTACCAGGCAGAGTGCATGGGTACAATAATGGCAGCACATGCGATCATCTTCAGAAAGGACCGACAGCAGATCGGTCTTACAAGCCCTACAGAGTCATGCGACTACCTCAGGGTTGATCTATGAATGTCACAGATCCCTGACAGAGGTAAGTACCACAAACAGTAACCTCCAGTGGATCAAGGGACATAGCAACTAACGCGCAAACGACGGTGGATCGTAGACAAAGGCAGTAGGCCCAGAACCAATATTGCCCTTGTCAAATGCTTGGCTACGACAGACACTGCAACAAGACACCAAGGTAGTACACCAGATATAATGGTCCAACCTTTGTACCTGCAGGCAGACCAAGGAGGCTCTCCCGACGACCAACCCCGGATTGTCACGGAAGTTGAAGCAACTCAAGAGGCCGCCGCTTCGACTTCTGATCGGAGCAATAATTGGTCATGCACTACTAAACAAACATATTTTCACTCTAGGTGTAACAGACAACCCTCTATGCAGAGCATGCATGGAGGAGGATGAAACAGTCGCCCATGACATTATGGCATATCCTGGAGTGGCAGAATAGCGGACGAGACATCTCGGATCGCCGGGGTCACTCCAAGAAGTCGTCGGTAACGCAAAGGGTCTGCTAGGCTTACTGAAGGTTGGCATGTATAGTGCCGACTCACTACGCAAAATAGGCGCAACAAAGTCGTCGAGTTGCGGAAACCCAGCACGCTAGTACACACTGCTGCAATAGAAGCAGGACTGATAATGCTATGTGGGAGAACCAATTAATACTTGTGTTACTTGAAGATATGTTAAAACTAGCTGTTGCCCGCGGCTCAGCCCGCGTGTATGTCGGTTATCGCCGCAAATAGTAGCCTATGTGTGATCCTGATGTATAAGCTACATTACTGTAAAGTTTCATCCAAATTAGTTCAGTAGTTTTTGCATAAAGGAGTTGCAAACACACACATCCATCCTTACAAATTTTCGCATTTATAATATTAGTAAAAAGTAGGATATTGGTATCTAACCTTGTGCAATGGCATTTACATCACAAAATCTACTTTCATTATTATCAAAAGTATTGGAGCCTTTGTCATCATCTTCTGATGAAGACTTCTCCTTGGTATGTAAATCTTCATAGTTTTCATTTAAAAATTCCATGTTGAAGTCATCTGACTTCTCAGTGGGCTCCATCTTAGCAACCTGGAAATCAATTAAATACTTCATAAGCACTGGTAGGGTACAGATTTCAGATGATATAGTTGGGACTTAACAGACTTATTGGAGGGACTTATCAAGAATATCATAAATAAATAAATAAATATTTCGGACATCTAACACACAACGCCATCTAGTCCCAAGCTAAGCAGAGCTTGTGTTATGGGTACTAAACAACTGATACAAATACTTATATACTTTTTTTTCTTTTGTAAATACATACATATTATACATAGAAAACACCCAAACTCCGAAACAAATATTTGTAGATTATACAAACATTTGGTCCGACCCGGGAATCGAACCCGAGACCTCATGATCAGCAGTCGCACACACCAACCGCGAGACCAACGAGGCAGTCAAATGTGTGGCACAATTGTCAATATTCTTTAAAAAAAAAATGGATACAAAAATATTATATTGAAGTACCCATTTTTTAACAAATGTATTGCAATGCAGACTGCAGATTTTTGATTGGCTGATAGTTTGGTTGGTTTCTTATTCAGTAAGAAGGTGTATGAGAGTGCGCATTATAATGATTTGGTATCGTCCGACAAATAGGCCAAAAACCAACCTGATCAAACTATAGGCCAATAAAAAAAATTGTAGTCTGTGGGCTCTCTTATCTTACCATTTCCAATCTTATAGCATCTGTTTTATCGTCCAAAGGGTAGTTTATAAGGGTAAGTAGTCTTCTTTCCAAAGTGGATAATGTTGGTGATGGTTGTTCTAAACTATAGTTCTTTCTCCTTAGTATTATGTTTGCTTTCTTTTTGGTTTTGTTCTTCCAATCAGCCCACATCTGTAACACAACGCATATTACATTTACCATGCCTAGTTAGAATTTGTGTTTTGTGAGCTGAATATACAAATTAAGTTAGTTTCTATAAACTATATTTTTTTAAGAATATTATTTTATGAAATCTAAGTAATTTGTGTGGTATCTTTCATTCAAAGATCAAAGTGCCGGAGTGCTGCTATGGTGATCGAATGAGAGCAGTAAGTCAATGGTGGCCTTTTGTTATTGGAATGTGAAAAACTAGGTTCTTCCTATCTAGGTTTCATAAATGCATATTAGGTAAAAAGCTGTATGTACTGTTAAAAAACTTGCATGTTCTTTTTCTGACTTACTGCCCTGCTGATTCCCATGGTAGAGTAGTAATCAGTCATACAACACTTACACTCGTAGAGTAGTAATAGTACCCAAATAAGTTTTAGCATGTATTGCAACTTGCTAGCCAATAATTAATGAAAGTATGTTAGTCTGGTATGAGGTGATTTTGACTGTTGGCAACAGAGTTTTTAAATTCAATTCAAGCCCAGGATAAATATTTGTGTGAAGAGTTTGTTACTCTACTATATTTAGGTTCACTTCACACACAATAGGTTGGTTAAGAATATTTGAGTTTTATTAATCTGAAGTCTGGACCCATGACATGGGTTCTGGCTGGTTTGGAACTACAATGATGTATATGAGATACCTCAAGTTACTTTTATTACTATTGTAATAGTAAAGATATATAATATTGAACTTACTTTACACCATTTCCAAGTGTTTTTGTATACTCCACCTTCTACTGCGTTCAGTTGTAAAGCTACGCGTTTCCAAAAGTTTTGCTTGTTTGTGTTAGTATACGTTACTTTGCCGTTAACTAATATGCCATCTTCACATAGTAAATCTAATAATTTCTTCATTTGGGCCTGACTAACGCGACTCATATCTAGGTCTTGTCCAAGGTATTGGACACTGCACCGCTAATTGCAAAGTAATTCAAAAATAAAATAAGGAAATACTAGTTTCCATTGCTCATATTTACTGCACTAACATACTTTATTGAAAATAAGAAAATCCTAATGTTATTGTTTATATTTATGCCTTAGGACAGGACTGGGCTTATTCATAGGGACTGGGCATGGCATATGTGACAGCGTCAACCGTCAATTTTTTTGTAACTGTTGACAATAGAGTGTTGGCCGGAAAAGTAAGATGCTATAGAGAAAATCTATCAATAAAGTCGATTCTTCTTTAGCAGTGTGCTTATTTTTATTTGTAATGTTTTGAATATTATCTATTATGATCAGATTTTCTAGATTTTTTTTCAAATTAAGATTCATTGAGGAAATTTTTCACATTAATCTTGAAAAAAATAGATTTTTGTAAGTACATGTGACACGTGATTAATAAGTAGCACGTCACTACTAAAAATATTTTGTTTTGTTCAATTTTGTTTGTCTGACTGACAGTTCAATAACCAGCTGTGATGAGAAATATTAATTGCGACATTGCTTTCATTGCTTTGGACTCGGATTGAAACAACAACAAATAGCTATTTATTATTGACGTAGAAATACATTATATTCAAAATGTTACGTATTAAAGTTCATATGGCTCTAAGTGCCATTGGAGCAGTCTTAGGATTGTCAGCATTTATATGTTTCTGCCTTGTTTACGCAAATATTGAAGCCGGAATGTGGGCTCTTTTATCCGGTAAGTGAATTACGAATGATTGCACATGCTAAACTTAAGCTGTGTATTGTTACTTTAGAAAAGAAAACAACGACTCTAAAATCAAGTATAGCTCATAAACTTGAGGTTTGCGCAGGACTTATTCTAGCTAACTCAAAACTTACTGTAATCTTAAAAGTATGATTCTATTCTTATCATCGTGTAATTTAACAATATAACATTATAAACATAATGCACTTACTTTTTACTTGTACAAACCAATAGCTTTTATTTTTTTTTGGAATAAGACATCAATTGTTTTGAAGACAGACAGAATTTATTAGTTACTGAGGTATTCTGTATTTTCCCTGACTAAAAAACCTTATTTTTAATTTACCCTTTTTCATATTCCTTCCTGATATACAGAGCAACAAATATTGCAGCAATGATTTGTCATGATTGTGCAATAATTACATATCATCAGTTCCTTTGACTTATCTTTAAAGTTTCATAATGTTAAGTTGACTAATTACTCGTTTTTTGCTAGAAGTTAGCAAGTAGATAATAAATGTTTCAAATTTTGTTACTTGAAAGTAATTAAACAAAGTTTCATCTATAAAATTAAGTACAAATGTACTTTAAGTTTATCAACACAAGTAAATCAAACACTCAATTACAGATAACAGTAGCAACATTCTCAGATTTAAATATCAAAGAATAAATGATAATAATATTTGATAAATCTTTGACTAATAAATATTTGATTACCTACACATGACATTTTTAGAAGTAATGTTGTTTCCAAGAAACCTTAGTTTTTCTTACAAAATGAAAACGAAGCAGTGCTGTACGACGGTTTTTTTATAAATATATGATCCTGTCAAAGTAACTCTTCTCCGAGCGGTGGAAAGCATGAAGAGAATCCAAGAGTTGTGGTCATTGTGAATGCAGACTAAAACACATTTCCTCTAAACTAAACTCTATTTTTACAAGCTTTTATTTAGTTTCACCGGTCCCTATGTTTGTCTGTAATCAAATCTTGCAAGTTAAATTTGACCCACCTCCTTTTTCCGATTGAGCTAAAATTTGAAATATACCTTTAGTTCTGATGGCAATGAATTATTTTTTAATCGGTATTATTATTAATCCAAAATGGCCGCCGTAACAATGTGGGTATCTAATGAAAGGGTTTAAAGATATTTTTTTTATTAACAAGTAATAAAAAAAGCTTTTTAAATTAATCATGTTATCTAAAAAATTTCTCAATTGCTTAACAAACAATACTTTTTTTTCAGGTATTCATGCCACACTGGCATTGATGCTCCACTGCCACTATTTTAAGGAGTCATTGCATGTCAACTTTTCTAGAAAAGCCCTGCAATACATTGGGGACTTCGGTATAATCGGATTTGTATCTGGAACTGCTTTAACATTATTCTACATATTCTTGGAGATCTATTACAAAGCTGGTAAGTTGTCGAAACAATATTTGGATTTATAATTTTTTGCCATAAAAAATTATTGCAATTAATAAAATTAATCTGTAGTATTTCAGTTTTCAAATCAAAAATGGTATATCATATTTCTATCACTCTTAATATAAATGAGTAATATATCTGCTCAGCCTTTATAATTCCTAAGATTATTTGGGGTGGGCTACTAGATCAACCGGGTTTACTGAATTCAAGTGATGAACTAGTTGTCTGTATATTGGATGGCATTGGCAACTGGGACCAAAGACTTACCATGCTCTCATTGTCATTAAACTTCCATACTCCGTGTTGCTATCAACAATTTCTTGTAAGAATAACCCAATAACACTTTTGGCCTGATACGGACAAACAAGTCAAATGAGTAACTGTAGATAAAATGCAGAATGTCAATTTATAAAAAAAATGGACTTATTGTTTTGTAACATCAACAATATTTTATCATTACAATAACATTACATAGACTAAATAATATTTCTATGAAATGAATGAAAGGTTTATTTATAGAAGATAACATTGTTATCTGTAAGTACCATAGTAAGCTATTTAACACGTTTTTGCAATGTGATATATATTTGGCAGCTATTGAATTAGACAGAACCATTCCTTTTTGAATTTTGAACAAAGACAGATCTTTGTTACTGAGCAGATGTAGTGCACATAGGATGTTTTTTATCAGGTACTCGTCAAGTTTGTCCCGTCGGTTAGTAAAAGCCATAGTATTGACTAACTTACGGCCATCACAAACCACTGACCCTGGCAACTTTTAATGGCCGCAAGTTACGGCTCGACTTGCATCTGACACAGTTTTAAGTTGGAACTTGGGAATACCATAACCCTTGATTCAGGCCACCTGATGTACTTCCGCGAATAAGATCAACAATCCCAAGGTGGCGTGGGATTTCTGGTGAACAAGTCGCTTTCTGCCAACGTTGTGGAAATGTCTAGTGTGTCGAACAGAGTGGCGGACCTCATTGCTAAGCTTACCGAGAGGTATAGCAAGGTAGTACAGGTGTACGCACCAACCTCGGCTCACTCGTACGACGAAGTGGAGGACATGTTCGATGACATATCGAGGGCCCTCCACTTCACTACTAAGACCCACTACAACGTTGATATGAGTGACTTCAACGCCAAAGTGAGAGTACGAACCTGTAGCAAATCGGTAGCGTAGAATCCCATGGATTTGGAAGCAGGAAACATAGGGGGCAAATGCTCGTAAGCTTTCTCGAGCGAGCGAACACATTCTTCAAAAAAACGACGCCAAAGAAATTGACGTGGCAAAGTCCCAACGCTATGACCAATAATGAGATCGATTTCACCATGACAGACAAAAAGCATATGTTCCGAGACGCCTCAGTGATCAATGGTCAGGTTTAACACAGGTAGTGATCAACGACTTGTCTGAGGCTCTCTGAATATTGACTTTAAGGCTGAACGTGTCCGTTTGATGAAATCCAGGCTCCGACCAACTCTGCTCCAAGTCACGAAGATGGGGGTCTGAAAAATTCCAGTCAAATCTGGAAAACCGATTTGCTGCCATGGAAACCACAAGAGATGTAAACCAGAACCTTGAAAATATAGTTCGGATCCTAAGGGATGAAGGTACGAGAATTTGTCAAATGATGCGAAAAACAGTAAGTCCAAGCTCTCAGAGAGGACACTAGGGCTAATGAGGGAACAACGTGAGAACCCACCTGTCACTTCGTCGGCAAAGCGGACTCTAAACCAGGATCAGTAAGCTTGTGTGACACGATCTCCGATACTCCAACACTCTTTCGTTTGAAAGAGCGATCGAGTAGAATCGGGTGTTAAGTGTTCGTACAATCTCGTGGTAGAAGCCACCTGACGAAGTTGCCTTATCCTATCCTTCCGAAAGTGGAAAGCTTCTATGGTAGTCTGTACGCTTCACATGCATCTCGACCTGATCCCAAAAATGAGGATCCTAGAGCTACATTAACGCGCCACTATACCGAAGATCTGCCAGAAGTCAGCACTGTCGAAATCGAGATGGTTTTTGGACAGCTAAAAAATGGAAAAGCCTCTTGAGAGGACGGCGTTACTACAGAGCTGTTGAAGGCTGGAAGTAAAACCGTACTGAAGGAGCTCTGAAAGCTTTTCAACGCTGTCCTGTTCCACAGGTGTGGAATAGGAGTGTGGTCGTCCTGTTTTACATAAAGGGTGATAAAACCATGTTAAGGAACTATCAGCCCATTTCCCTTCTAAGCCACGTCTACAAGCTGTTTTTAAGAGTCATCACGAACCGTCTAGCGCGAAAACTCGACAAATTCCAACCACCGGAGCAGGCTGGATTTCGGAGCGGATATGGCACCATAAACCATATCCACACAGAGCGGCAGATTATACAGAAGACCGAAGAGTATAATCAGCCCCTGTGTCTAACATTCGTGGATTATGAGAAGGCCTTTGACTCGATCGAGATCTGGTCTGTTCTGGAGTCCCTGCAGCGTTGCCAAATGGATTGGCGACACATCCAAGTATTGAGATGTCTGCACAAAGCCGCCACTATGTTCATTATTGCATTGGTGTGAAATAAACGTAAACATTATTATTATTTGTGATAGAACTGATAACCGTTGGGGTAAACGGTTTCTTGAGTGGAGACCGCGTCTTGGCAATCGTAGTGTAGGAGCTGGATGCGAGAAGCCAAGGATCGAACTAAGTGGCGTGAAATTGGAGAAGCCCATGTCCAACAGTGGACTGCGATAGGCTGATGATGATGATACTAATGACAAACAAGTGTCCCTAACATAATAATAATAATATAATAATAATAATAAACCTTTTATTTCTGACCAATGTCCATATGTATGTTAGTAAATTGGTGTTAGTAACAATAGTGCTAGTAGTTAGTAACAACATAACAACAATTTATTGAAAAAGGCATTTATACAGAAAGCTTACCCATTGCAAAAAACCTTTTAGGTTTGATGTGTGTGTGAGAGAGAGGGTTTGTGGTGGGTGGTTTTCCACGCGACCGTTTTTTTATGATCTCTGGGCGTCTGGCCGTACTTAACGTTTCTCTTTCATGTTATCTACTACCGACGCAACACTAAAACTTCCTCTGATTTAGGTACTCATTACGGACCTTGTCTAGTAGAGTGACACACGCTGACATGCGCATTAGGCGTCCAGCATTGTGACCAATGCGGAACAGAAGGCGTTATTGCTATCTTGTATATTTGCCCTTTCATTTTCAGAGGCATTTTTCTGTAACACATGAGCGTACCCGTGAGTTGCCTCCACTGCATCCACTGCTGCAATAATTAATAACGATTTAAAGCAATATTGATAAATTCCCACGTAAAAAGTAGAGGACCGGTGGAATCTTCTCTTTTATTACATCTACGAGTAAACGCGGGGGTCAATAGCCGAGTTATCTGAATATTTTATACTTTTACATTTTGTCCTTAGCTGTTAAAAGGCATAAAGAAAGAAGCCAATAAATATTAATAGTGAGCGATTAGTAGATCATTACAAATATGAAGGCTGACTAGGATTTCTATTACTTGTGGTGGAACCTTACGTTCCAAAACTGTAGTCAATTACATTGAAGCTCTTTAGATACAATTAAAATTTTCAGTTGTTTCTGTTGTGTCCTATATGTCTTTCTCATTCTTTATTCCACAAAGACATGGATTCAGTTTCGGACGTTTCGTTTACCTTCACCACTCTTATTGGAGTTGAGGAAAAGTAAAAAGTCACTATGTGAACCTCTAGCGAAAGGCTATAAAATAAAAATCTGGCAGCTTCCACATTGTCATGGTATATCGCTCTATATAAAATAATCGCGGCCAATTAATCAAATTGCTATCTGACAGTTGTTACCTACATTGATAAGCTCGATATCATTTAAAAACATAATAATGATAAAGTTGTAAAATTGTCCTTAACATGTTAAAATGACATCATTTTGTCCGAATCCTGTCCTTAAATTTGTCCTTGGCTGCTTATATTTATACAATCAGTACCATATTTAGCCACTAGAAACATAAACTAAGCTTAAGAACAACCGAATTTAAACTAAAAAGGAAAAATGCTCTATGGAGGTCTAAAACACAGCAAAAAATACCTATTCATTGCCGATTGTCACTAAATAGGTCTTGTCACTAAATCGCGCAACAAACAAATAAAAACTCAAATAAAACGTATGCCTCTATCCAGGTCAAACTTGCATAATGTAAAATCATATAGTAAAAGGTGTGACACATAATCATATATTGTATTTAATTTAATTTCAATAAATCGATTTACAATACAATGTGCTTTAAAAATCGATATTATTTTAAAATTGATTTGTCCGCTATCTTACCACAAGGATTATTCATACAATTAATAAGTGCGACTAATAAAGTTTGTGTTTTCAAGATTCCGAATAATGTTATGTAATTATTATGGAATGAAATAAATAAATTCGAAAAAAATTACTGAGCTTAAAAAATAGTTCATATTAATAATAATATAATTATTATTTGTAAAGAGTATCACGAGTATCACCGATTTCTATGCGGCAACGTAAATTCAAAGCGAAATTGTAATGAACGTTCGTAATTCTACTTTAGCTTTTTTTTTCAAATTTGAATGGAATCAAATTGGAAATATAGTTTCTTAGAAAAACCCTAGTCAGTTAACACTCTCAACACATCACGACAAGGTTCTCCTCCTTTTTGGAATTAAGTTATAATTAAATGTTTTTGTCCCTAGATATAATGCCGATTAATACGAGCATAATCATTCGTCTGGTCTGGTCGTTCATGATGATGAAGTGGGGCTTGATGCTGTACCTCTACACTAAGAAGTACCTCAGGACATACAACGACCACCAGCTGTTTTCCGAAAACCCGAACATTGAAGAAACGTAATTATTTTTTTAGTTTTATGCCAAATAATTTTAATCTAAGTGGTTTTGTTGATTTGTATTGTTATAATTTTAATTTAAAAAAAGTGGGTCACAAAATGCACGAAATTGTATTTAACACTTGATTTATTATAAAGGTCTTCTTTATAATGTCTAAATAAATAAGAGTTATTGGGCGGAAAAAGGGACATATTTAGGGTATATCCCTTTGTAACTTATTTTAGAAATTCTTTATTTCCTCTCATATAAAATGACACAAATTACCTTTCAAAGCATTTATGTGTAATACATCAAACACGTACCCTGTATGGTCGGAAAATAAAGTACCAGGTCAGTGCTACAAAGGGCAAAGCAACTTATTGGGTACTAGAGGAATCAAATGTATAGCGTGGAATAAATAGTTTCATAATGTATAAGTGAAGAAACAAACCAATTCTGCGTTCTCAATTCAATTTCTTTTCATTAAAACCTCAGATACAGCGCGCTACTGACCAGGTTCTTTATTTACCGTGTGGACTTTAACCCTCTATTTTTAGTACAATTTCAGTTTTTTTTGCGATTTGTGTCAGTTACTCCGCTCTTATGGTTTACCAATTTTTTTGGGAAAACCAATTGGGAAAAGTTATACTTTGACACTAATTTATTTTGTGTTCAGTAAAACTTGAGTTAAAAATTTTAAAACAAAATGGTGTCCAAGTTGGTAGGTAGGTATATTAAATATCAGATCATTACACTATTAGACATTCTGAAAAAGACCGCTTTCGCTTTGCTTTTGACACAAAATGGGGCATATTGGCGAATAGCTTACTATCCATGATTAAGGTTTGTCACAAATGAGTTTTGCCTTCTTATCAGTGAAAACCTATTACAACGGGGCGAGGTCGCAGCCGAACAAGAAGAGCGCGAACTAACTTCGGAATGAAAATTATCATCCGCTTGTGTCATTTAGTTATACGTCAAAATACTGTCAATGATATCTCAATTTTATAGAGGTTTTAATAATGAAATTTAAAAAAAAAGTCATGCATTGAGATGACGACATCGCTAGTTTAAGTTCATTTTAAGTTTTTTTTGGAAGACGATCCCCATTTCATCGCATCCACATTTTTTATCATTAATTTCATCACGACGAAGTCTTAAAGACTTGAAGACTTATGATTTGAAGACTATAAACACTTGACATTGGCAGAAACAGCTGATCCGAGAGATCCGGCTGGTTGCCATTTCACCAAAAGAAGAAGGAGTTCATTTTAGACGATCATTGTTTGGAGACAATTGTAAATTACTGTTGATCATAATTTAAAAAAATCATTCAATATAATACTGACTACTTTTTAAAATAATGTAAACTTATAGTTATATAAAACGGAAAACAATAATTTTAATGGTATTGATTATGTGTGGCTGTTAATGTTGATCTGATACTTTTTGTTTAACTCTAGTAACATTATATATATATTTTTTCATCTTATGATATTCACCTATGAAATAATAACAATTAATTGTTTTTCCATTTTTTTATAATGCCTATTTATGCATCTTTTTTCATATTAGAAACCAAGTAATATATTTTGCAATTTTGCAACCGTTATTTTTTAACGACCGTTTTCAATAACATATCTCTGGTAAAAACAGGATGAAATCTATTGAATTGATTCAAAACTTTATTGATATCATAATTATCTTTTTTCGATTTATGAAACCACGTAAAATTTTACTTTCTTTTTGTATTTACAAATCTATTTTTTTAAAATACACAAGCACTCATAGAGAAAGAAATGATCTATCTGTAAACGTGATCAACAGTTAGTGCACGGTGCCGCGCATAATGCATCTATACCGTTTTTTTTCTACTCTGATGCATTTCTGAAATTTCCGTTAAGACAAGGTCAATCTTATTTTCATATTCTAAATGTGTATGGATAGATCATTATTTATTCTACACCTTTACTATTTCAGAACTAGAGAATATTAATTGAATCGTCTTTTTGAAGCACTTAACGATTTTTGTATGTGCCGACTGCCCATTTTCTTAAAACAGACCTTTATTTGTTCAAGCTGTCATATAGCAATTCCCAAAGATTTTAAAATAAACTTTAATTGCGTTATTTATTTAATAAACTACAGCAATTGGCGTTATATTTTTTCCAGTTTATAATTTTGTATGCCACCATTTTCCTAGAGAAATCTATTGTAGAGAGATCGATGAGACTCATATTATAAATTTAAAAAACTTGATGTAAAGAGATATAAGACCAATATTGATTCGCTTTGTTTATAGTTTGAATTTGTTTTGTATTTCCAAACTAAATCGAATGCAAATCAAGTATCGAATGACCACCGAGTCCAGTCATTAACGCGATTGATTTAAAAGAGTTTACGGTAGGTGAGTTGTTTTAAAGTGATTGAATATTATTGTTCTTCGTATTTTAAAACCGTTAATAGTCTCGTTATTTTTACAAAAAAAGTGTATATTTTGTAAAATGATAAAATAAAACGGTAAAAATAATTAAATATAAAAATTAAATGTAGTTCAGATTTCTATTTGTTAAGTAAAATGTGTAAATGTAGATATTATTATGTAAAAGGCTCTCTTTAGAAACATATCAGACTGTATATTATAATAAGGAAACTAACAAAGACAAAATTGCAAAAAAAAGCTTCTTAAATATATTATCTGTTGATGCTTTTTGGTATTGATTACAAAAGTGACAACACTGCATTTTATTAAAAAACGATTTCATTGTATTGCCATTTTAATATAAGTTTAAGCGTATGTGGATCTACGAAATAGGCTCGTATCCAAGCTCAAAATTAAAACAGTATTCAAAACAATAGAATCAACAAAACCTCTTAGATATTATGAATCTCTGTACCTAATAAATACTTATTTGTTTGTGATAACTAGTGACCTTTTTATTGGATGACTGAATTATTCAAAAAATACGAATTTAGACCAAATTTTTGACTGAAATGTACCTAATATGTATCACCTGATTATTTGTTTCCTGGCGAGTATATTTACACTATAGGATTTATTTTAAAAGTGATTATATGTATGAAGTTAAGTTTTTCTTCCTTTTTTTGTAGATATATTAATGTATTACTAGTTATTTAGATTCGTATCGTATTCTGGTTATTGACATGCCTATTTTAATATTATTAATTGTCAAACTGTCATAAAAAATATACATTTCTAACAGACCGAAATACCAGCAATGTATAGAACAAATAAACCTAGCCGGTCAAGGTAATTTAATGTTTTAAAATAGAATTTTGTTAAACATTCATAAAATTTTATTACAAACCGTAACAAAATCTTAACAATTTTGTAGAGTTTCATTAAGTCACATATATTATTAAAACATTATTATTACGTATATTAATATATCTAAGGTATATACGTCGTTAAGGAATAAAATAAACTGTTTTAATAGCGATTTGTTTTTTTTATTTTTAATGCTCCCGAGTTCAATCTGATTGCCGGACAGGTGGCCGAGCTTGTGAGCTTTGGCTTGGCCATAGAATCAAGATGGGGGAGCAAACAGTTCGAATTTGAAAGAAAACATTCAGTTCATAGATGAGCGCGTCGTGGGTTGGTCGTTGACGCACACACCGCTGACGCGTTCGAAATTCAAAATCGCGCGTGCGTGAAATACGATTTAAAAAAGTTAACAGTGTGCCGAAGTTATTTCTCTATGGATAGATATTATTTACAAGAATATTAGTGCAGTTTTGTTGGCAGAGGTCGATGTGGTGGCACAAGCATCTACTGTATTAATATAAGCAGTGGTAAGTTAAGCAGGATTACAGCATGAAATATATATATTTACAAAAACAATACCACGTTTGAACTTAACAAGACGTGATTTGCAAGGTCTAAATAGTAACTCTCGATCCATTTGGATTATGCTTCAAGGAGAAAAACCCCTTAAAGGACTTATTTTTGCTCTTCATATTTTTATCTATAGGATCTACTTGCAAGAACTAAAGTTTTTTGTTTGTTTATTTAAACATGCTAATCTCTCTAACTAGAAGTCAAATTAAAACCATTTTTCTTTTCTTGGTACATTCTTCCCCGAGGATGATCACGGGCTATTATAACATCATGCTAAGATGCTTAGGAGCGGTCCAGTGACCATTAATTGCGGGTAACAGCTAGTGTTGAATATTATAAATACTTTAACGGGTCCTTTTGCCGTTATCAGATAATTATATTTTTCTTATTTAGAAGTTTGTTTTTCTTAATATGAAAATAAATTAAAAAGCTTGGTTTTTTATATCTTGGTCAGGTGTAAAAAATATTACAATACAAATCAAATTAGTAATTGATCAGGATTTTGTTGGTATCCATGTAAAATAATAGGTTCTAACTACCTACCTAGTTTAAAAAACAGGAAAAGTTGTTATAATAGCAAACTAAGTTTTTAAGAAATAAAAATGAAGTTGGTTGGTTATGGGTTCTAGCACCATCAATGATTATATCCAAGGTATTAAACTGGTATAAACGACCGAACTATGATAGCGATCTACTTATTATTTTTTTACGCCTTTTTACAAAGTTGCATTTCGTGCGACAATTTAGATAGTATCTTTGAATTAGTATGTAATAGTTCATTGTTTAGTTTCTCTTTAGTTCCTGAGTTGTTTATTTAGCTGGCAAATTAAAAAAATACATTGACATATTAATAAAATAAAACTTGGATACGTCGATTTGAATTTATTGGAGTTTAAAGTAACACACTATATGTATTTGAACAACACGACATTGAATAAATTGCAGTATATACACCATAACACTATTCGAAGATTGTCTTCAGATTGCACACTTCCATGCAGTCGATATGTTAGTGTTTAGGACGGCTATTACATGGACGGCGGTACATACGGCGGTCCTTCTGCCAGACCATATATGATATACAGTTTGTTGCCTATTCTAGTTCTATGTACTAGCTTGACAATTCCCGTATGAGTTAAAAATTACTCGAATAGTCAAGGTCTTCGTGTGCATCATTTGTCACCGTTTCTGTTAGAATAGCAACACACATCGTATAAATGTAACTGTAAAAATAAATACTTATGGGAAATACAGATACAAATTAATAGATTTTATCGCGTGTAAATACAAAATGGTCTTAAATTATGTTATTAGAACAAAGTGTAATGTAAACGGCTGTGTTACTAATCACTTCATCAACATATAAACAGTATTAATAGTTTACTGTTATACCTTAGCAAGCAAGGAGGTTTTGGCCTACTGACTTGCTCAATAGCTTGGTGTAAAAAAAAAAAAACAAAAAAAAGGGTTAGTTTCAAATATTCCTTCTCTTTGCAGTAATGACAACTACGACACCCAGGGTGAAGAGGAGTGGTGAAACTCAGTATTCATAATCCTTTACCACACGGATGTGTAGTTTACTAGTTAATCATTTGAAACAGTGGACAGCAATAAGCTGATGATGATGATAATGAATAATTTGATACAATGATATTATGGCTTTGCCGACCAGAGTAATTTACTAATTAGTTTGGATATAATAACACGTAGGAACTTCAAAGGATTCGATTTTAAAGTCAGCTGTTTCTTTAATTTTTTTTAACTGACTACTTTTCTTTTTTATCCATCGAGTACTTTGATATTTTTTGTGTGAGTGAGAAAATATGAAAACACGCATTTTAATAAACACCAGCGAAAGTTGTACTTGTACTTACCTATCCTATCTTTTGAATAGTAAATACTTTTTTTTTATTTGACATAGTGTACTTTTCAATCTTATTCAGTGTTACGCTTGACCAATTCATCTACTTTAGAAAAGTATACCTACAATTATTTTTTGTGGGTTTAAAAACATCTCAATTTCTTTTAATAAAAAGAAGAGAAAGGAATGATAAATGATTGAACCTGACCATCTGCGTTTTATTGTATCATGAAGCGTTTAGTTAACTGTCATTGAATTATATTATCACTGTCTATGCGTCTTTCTTTTACTTTTTTCGACTTTTTACGACTAAAACCCAGAAACTGTTTCCCCGCTATCTTATCACACGTACTTTTTGGTCCGCGCCACTGCAAACCATAGTGAGTTGATGACCCAAGAGGTGTTCAGACCTAGATAAAGATAGCATCGAACATTATCAACATGGTCCGAAATCTGAGGTGAGAGAGTTTCTCACACAGGCTCAGGACAAAGCAGAAGCCTGGTATGCCTTAGGTATATCTCTATCATGACATTCCTGACTTGCACTAGTAGGAATGGTGACCAAAAAAAGGATAAAAAACCAGGGTAATTTTTTTAGAATAATACGTCTCGCTGTCTAAGGATCCCCTCAAATACGATGAGTAATTGTCGAATTTCGATAACGATGTTCTTGTAATTTTATTCAAAGCATAATAGCGCTTGTTTTATTCGGATGGACGATAATTTATGGATAGCCTGGTAGCTCTATGCTCTATCCTGTTTAATGACGTCATAAACTTGTAGCATAGACTTGATATTCAGTACGTATGCTCATATAATATATCGATGTTGTTGGCCTGAGTTTGTATTCTGTGTGCATGGCTCGTGAGGTTGTGATTTAATCTTTAATGTCTCGTTAATATCCTACTAATATTATAAATGTGAAAGTTTGTAAGTATAGATGCACAGTTGTCTACTACTCTATAGCGCAAAAATTACTGAACAGATTTAGATGAAACTTTACAGCACTATAACTCATACATGAAAAAAACACAAAAGGCAATATTTACGGCGATAACCGACATACTAGCGGGCGCTAACAAAGATAGTAGACATTAAAAAAAAGAAACTAGAAATAATTGGAAAGAAGGCAAATGTCAAAGTATTCCTATTATTTTAAAAACATTATTGGATTTGACTTTTCCCGGGTTATATCATAAATGGTAAATACCAGTGCTAAAAATGGTTAAAACAGAAGTGAAGTATCGTACTTCGTCCGATCTTATTTATTAATACGGGTGTTAAACCGTACATACTTTTTTTTTTACATAAAAAAATCGTGAGCTGAAACTGCTGGAAATTGTTAAACAGAAGCATCACTGAACTTATGTCTCATAAAAAATAATCGTGAGCTGAAACTGCTGGAAATTGTTAAACAGAAGCATCACTGAACTTATGTCTCATAAAAAATAATCGTGAGCTGAAACTGCTGGAAATTGTTAAACAGAAGCATCACTGAACTAATGTCTCATAAAAAAAATCGTGAGCTGAAACTGCTGGAAATTGTTAAACAGAAGCATCACTGAACTTATGTCTCATAAAAAATAATCGTGAGCTGAAACTGCTGGAAATTGTTAAACAGAAGCATCACTGAACTTATGTCTCATAAAAAAAAATCGTGAGCTGAAACTGCTGGAAATTGTTAAACAGAAGCATCACTGAACTTATGTCTCATAAAAAAAAATCGTGAGCTGAAACTGCTGGAAATTGTTAAACAGAAGCATCACTGAACTTATGTCTCATAAAAAATAATCGTGAGCTGAAACTGCTGGAAATTGTTAAACAGAAGCATCACTGAACTTATGTCTCATAAAAAAAAATCGTGAGCTGAAACTGCTGGAAATTGTTAAACAGAAGCATCACTGAACTTATGCCTCATAAAAAAAAATCGTGAGCTGAAACTGCTGGAAATTGTTAAACAGAAGCATCACTGAACTTATGTCTCATAAAAAATAATCGTGAGCTGAAACTGCTGGAAATTGTTAAACAGAAGCATCACTGAACTTATGTCTCATAAAAAATAATCGTGAGCTGAAACTGCTGGAAATTGTTAAACAGAAGCATCACTGAACTTATGTCTCATAAAAAATCATGTAAGTACACAACATCATAGACCTGTGCCCATTATGATAATAAGTAGGAGTACAATGTGCATGATAATCACAATCGCTTAAGTTTATACAACTCGTTACAAAGTTCTCTTACTTAATAATCATGGTTCCGTTTGAGCTGTTGTTATCGACATCGTAACAGACGCCAGTGTCCAGGAAGGATTTAATGCACACTAGGCCAATGATCTTTAAGGCGAACCAAGTTAAATTGTAATTTTGAAAATTATACAACTTAACACAAAATAAGAAGTTGAATGTTCTTTATTTATAGTCCTATCCTACTATTATCATAAATGCGAAAGTTTATAAGGATGTGTGTGTGTGTTTGTTACTCTTTCACGCAAAAACTACTGAAGGGATTTGGATGAAACTTTACAGTAATGTAGCTTAAACATCAGAATAACACATAGACTACTATTTGCCGCGATAACCGACATACACGCAGGCGGAGCCGCAGGCGACAGCTAGTAAGTTATATTTGTGTTATTAGCCTTAAGATCAGTAGTTTCTGCGTGAAAAAGTAACACACATCCATCCATCCATACTTGCAAACTTTCGCGTTTATAATATTAGTAGAATTATCATTCCAGAGATCAAAATAAAGTAAGATTGCATGAAATTAATATAATATCTTTTTTTTGTTTTTAATTTTTTCGACATCTAACACACAATGCCTTCTAGTCCCAAACTAAGCAGAGCTTGTATTATGGGTACTAGACAACTGATATTAATACTAATATACTTTTTTTTATACACACATACATCTATACTAATATATAAAGCTGAAGAGTTTGTTTGTTTGTTTGTTTGAACACGCTAATCTCAGGAACCGCTGGTCCGATTTGAAAAATTATTTCGGTGTTGGATAGTCCATTTATCGAGGAAGGCTATAGGGTATATATCATCATGCTACTACTAATAGGAGCGGAGCAACAGTGAAGAATGTTTCAAAAACGGGGAAATATTTCACGCTATGGGCAATATAAGGCGCAAACGAGGTTGCGTGGGTCAGCTAGTATTATACATAGAAAATACCCAAACTCCGAAACAAATATTTTTAGGTCATACAAACATTTGGTCCGACCCGGGAATCGAACCCGAGACCTCAAGAAAGAACAGCAGTCGCGTACGCTACCACTGCGCCACCGAGGCAGTTAAATTATAACTGAGTTGAAAAATTAGACTATAAAAAAACTCAATTTCCTAAAAATTTGTAAGTTATTTGTTTTGATTTTAAAATTTAGAATGGATTAGTAACAAAACACCATGAATTTCTATTTTGCCTGAAATAATCACCCGTTAAGATTTTCGTTAGGTAGATAGAAAAATCTTGATTTAAACATCATATTAATACGGTTACAAGAGAGAACATAAAGCGTCAGGCAAAGGGCGGTATCGCCAGAAGCATCATCAGCAGATCTGTTCTATGCAACCTTAGGATGGGTCATAGTTTTTCGGAAAAACTAGTAGATTTTACATAGTTATTTCACTTTCAGCAATAAGTTGCTGGAGGTACAAACATCTTAGTATTTTTCCTACAACAGTTACGTAATTCTTAATTCTATACACTTATTCATAAGATGCGAACGTAAGAGAAAGTCACATGACTTTGGATATCATATGTAATACACATTAAATAAGTAATTTAGCATTATATTGCCCAGTGTGCGACAGTAAAAGCTTCTCTACTTGTGTGCATCGCACCGTACAAGAGTTGGTGGAACTTTATCGTTTAATCACTCCACGGATAGCCACTGAAATCCTATCTCATTAGAAATGCTCTCAGATTACCAACAAATGCTTAACAGATAAAATCTTGGTTTATTACATCTACTTTGATTTATAGATTAGTTGGAGGTTTATTCCAAAAGTTTATTTCTCTACAGCGCGAGCGTTTATTTCTCTAAAGCATGCAATAAACTCATAATACCTACTGCGCACTTTTTTTTCTTAATGTAAGTAGGTACATTATTGACTTTTTGATTATAATAAAATTACAGTTTCTATTTTTTAATAGATGGCACACTGCCTGATGTAGAGCACAAGCAGAATCAAAGAGTTTTGGTGACCATGCTAAAGAGTAGAAAATAAATTATAGTTTATAAACAAACAGGCAACATTATTGAAATATTTTCAGAAAGCACCCCACAGTTTTTACATTAAAATAATCTTCTACTTTTTAGTTAGATTGCTATAAAAGCGTGCTTTTTAAACTATAACTTATTTTTTACTATTTTATTTGGGTATATTTATTAAAAGTGCGTTTGTTTAGTTTTATAAAACTATTTTTATTAAATAGGACTTTGCCCTGCCTTCCGCCCAATAGGTAGTCTTGTAGGTAACTCTCCAAGAACACACGGATGCAGCGATGACATTAGCACTCGGGAAGAATCAGTAATAGATAAACTTGTTTTGACACCTGCAACAAAAATAGCTAGAAGTAAATTGGCGGAGAGGCCAGAACCTCCGTTCTAAGAGGAGGACATGTTTTTTTTATGGAATAGTGAGCAAACCAGTAGACGAGTCGCCTGATGATAAGCGATTACCGCCGCCCTTGGACACCCGTAAAACCATAGGCGTCAGAAGTGCGTTGCCGCCCTTTGGAGGATGGGGAGAGGGATGCATGCAGAAGCTTGGCTCTCCCACGGTAGCTTCAGCTGTGGACTATTAAAGGTTATTGACGATGATGATGAAATTGGCTGAATTACAGTTATAATAATTCTTCGAAAGTATTGTAGTAAAAACTTTCTATATATAGAAATGAAACCACGTCATTTTGCGTAGAGCCTAGCGCATCTAAGGTTTAATTAAAGACGATTTTCTAGTGATTAAACGGTGAGAAGTAGACGATGACGAAATCTTTGTGACAATAATTTATTTTCTTATTCATGACAACAAACAATGTATTTAATTTCCAAGACTATTATAATAGCAAATTAACACAAGCATTGTTCTTTTAAATAAAAGTGAATTAAAAAATGTCCGTGATTTATTCTTTGTTGTTATATTTTTGACAGTTTTTTTCTGTTTTAGATTCAAAGAAGCTTTTCTTCTACTTTTGTTTTTAATTAAGAAAAAATATATCATTTTAAAAACCCAAAGAGAGCAATTCGTATTTATTTGGCTCTGTCTTCTTTGGGATTAGATAACCAAATTTTTGTTGTCATACCGCGGGAAACGCCGCGGTACAAAGCTGTCTAAGTTACTCCTTAGATCATCTGCCAGTAAAAGTCCCGTCAAAATCTGTCCAGCCGTTCCAGAGATTACCCATAACAAACAGACAGACAGATTTTTTTTTAATAAATGTCGTTTGGTACATGTGTCGTGTATACATACAAATGCATGTAGGAAGACGAGGTTATTTCAATATAAGAAACAGACACTCCAATTTTATTTATTTGTATAGATATAGATTAAAATTAGTCTGGTCTAAGGTTGAACAGATTCTCCGACTAGATATTTTGCTCAAGACAGTGATTCAGATAAATCTTAAAGTGGAAGTAACATAAATAAATGTTTCTATGTTATGGAGTTGTAGACACAGGTAGCACAACCCACAAAAACTACTAGTAAATCTGAGGAATACGTAATATGAACAAAGCACCAAGTTTATCGTTCCGTTCCGCTGGAGAGGGTAATGGTTCATCGTTTATTATTCACCACGCCTTCTCCAGATACAGGAAAAGGAAACTTAGTAAACATACTAACGATCGTTTTTACTCTATCGTCTATATACATAAAATTAGCCACATTAACTCACGCGTCGCAAAACCGCACCAAAATATCAATTGAACCGTGATGTAAAATGATAATAGATATAATTTCCGCCTTCAAATAATATAAGAAAACAAATAGGGTTGGTTTTTTAAGTTAATTTTGATAATGCATAACAAAATTATTCGTGTGGTCGATTAAGATATCAGACGGAAACTCTAGAACTCTCAATATCAATGTCAGCACGTGGTTTTGGTCAGTGTGTTAAATCTTAGCAACACATTCACTTCTAATCCAAATTATAAAGAATTGTTTTATAAATAAGCATAGTAAATAATTAAGGTCATTATAACCGTTAAGTCATTATATTAATCATTTTATTTTTGAAATGATAAAGCTCAAAAAATTGACCATGACGTTCTTCACTGAAAGAATTTTTAAATTATAAAAAGTTTAGATTTGAAGTCGACTACAGTTATTGATTATGAAGTTTTAGGTACAACAGGTTACTACATAACCCTTATTATATTACATAATATTTATTTACACTTTGAACTAAATTAAAGGCTGTTGAAATTAAGACGATATTCATATCTGCAACCTTACTATTGATGATCATACTGCAATCAGCAATTAAAGAATTCAATTGAAGATAAAACGAATCAATAAGATTTGTAGAATTAACATAATTGAAGGTCGTGCTGCTATTTAGTATGTAATATGTCATCCAAATAAGGTTAAGAACGTTAGGTAATTAGGTTGAACGATGCGGCACGAACCAATAATAGCTTGCAGAAGTTCCGGCGAACAAACTGCCTTCATCCATTGTACCATCCGATCCAACTAAAGCATTCACTTATTGTATCTTCCACATTGTTTATGTTACAACATCTACCATTTAAATAACATAGAAGTTCGTGTTTTAAAAACCTAAAGTCAAAAACTAAATCTTTTCACGTGTACCCATGATGTAATGTTCAACAAACAATATATTGAAAGTGAATACTTACATCGCTTGAAGCCGTCTGCGAATGCAACATTTATGATAATTAGGAGGAGATGTTTCTTTTGCATTCAGTTTTTTGGGCCATGTCTAATTTTGCACAAAGTAATGAGTTCAGGGACGACGACTCATGTTGGTTCTGTGGAATCCTTTTACTTTGTAGAACGCAGTCGATATGAGACCAAGAAAGGTTAATTATAATAGCCTATACTTATTTATCATTATTGCCTACATAGTAGTCTTAATTGATGTACGATAAACTATGTCCAACCTATAAATTAATTGTCGTTGCGGGTTTGATTGTCATCCTTCCGTTTTTGCAACCAAAAACATTTGAAATACCAGTTTCTATCCGCAGCTTTATTCGTTTTAGATTCAATCGATTGAATAGTCAGTGCTTAAAATAAGGTTTCCGATGGATCTATCATCTCCAAAACACGTGATCTAAGTCACATATCTTGCATTAATTAGTCATTTATTGGTATACGAAATTTAAATTCTGCAGTTCATGAATTAAATTAATAATTTTCAGGTGAGCAATCCATTTGGACTATTTCTGGTTTACTTTAATAAAACCGTAAACAATTCGAACTTACGCAGTTATGCGACTGATTTAGATGAATGTACAAGTAGCTTTCTAGACCGCTTGTAGAATTTAAATCTTCATTACGTGAGATGTTCTTCCCATTTCGTATACAACGAAGTTACCGTAACTGTTGCACTTTCCTATCAATCACATTAAAAGCCTCACGTCCGTGCTGATGCAATTAAAAAAACAGTTAAACTGGTGCTTCTGCTTTTTATACCTAATCGACGCTTATGGGTAATGGATTTTCGTAACAGGTAGATTGATTTTATGTTGTTCTAATCTCATGATGTCCATGATATGCTTACATCATAACAGATTGTAACGAAGTCTTCTTTTTTTAATTATGCGCTCTAAGGGTTGAAATTTTTCTTCAATTTTGAATTGGGATCCCATGTACCGGAAAAGTATAACCCCCAAAATAAAAAATGTCAAGTAACAATTTCTTCAGTTCAAGTTAAAATAACTATAACTAATTCATTGATAATAAATTCATATGATTCATTCCCGAACAAAAACTGTTTTTTTAGAGTTATGATAACTGATTTACTGTGAATGAACCAATCTGTGGAACCAATTGTCAACTGCGATATTTCCGGAACCCCAGAACAGTGTATTCTGTATCCGTAACGATACGAACGAAACCTTCCAAAAAACGTACTTCTACTTTAGAGATCCGTAACTCACTATTGAATTTAGAGTTACATGTAATGTAAATAGAAGTTAGTAATTTTCAGTAGGTTCTGGCGTTGTGTCTGCTCGTTTGTCCTTAAATAACTAAATTAAAATATAATTCGACTGTAAATCGGGACTTAATCGGGATAATATCTATAAGGTACAATACCTTTTTTGATTGCCCGACGTTTCGATCGAATTGCACCGATCGTAATATGTATAGTTGCGAAAGTTTAAAAACAAGAAATGAAAATATACTAAAATTAAAGAAAAATATTGATATCAGAACGTAGAAAATTAATTTTATTTAAACTCACTAGCTTTTGTCCGCGGCACCGCCCGCGTCGATATCAATGTCAATGTAAATGCGAATTTGTAAAGCAAGTCATTGTAATGGCATTTTGATGAGCAGCAATAAGGAGCAGAAATTGCCACGAACTTCATTGCCGAAAAGTTATACGTTCAGACAAAATATTTGATTATGTTTCGTGAAATACTTTACATCATTACACGACTTTAAAAAGGAGGAGGTTATAAATTCGACTGTTTTTTTTTTTAATTTGTTTTCTCATAACTTTCGATAGGGTGAACCGATTTTGATGATTTTTTTTATTTAAAAGCTGGTGCTTGTGGTCCCATTTTAATGGTCCAGTTCTTGAAGTCGGTTTTTTTTATTAAAATTTGTGTTTACTTTTAAAAGAGTTTGAATCAAAACCCGTGAAGGCGAACGTCAGCATCCTTTGGGATCAAATTTTTTGAATAGAAAGGAACCGTTATACTTTTAAACGTATAATTGTCTAATTGGATCCGGAATCCAATCGTAGGTATCATAAAAAGAGATTTGAAGAAATGTGGCTTCTCCAGATTCATTATTTATTGTAATCCCTTCCCCGAAATCATCAAATTGTGTTGAAAATAAATTCTAAGACTAAGCTGATATAAATTATAATTTAAGATCGATGTAGTCGAGCGATGTAGGTACCCTAAAAAAATACTTAATTTTCCCTCTTGTCCCGCAGAATCATCTATCTATTAATAATTATTTATAGTTTATTATTTGTTTAAATAGCTGAACTCCGAATCTGAATAGGTGTTACCCATGGTTATTGTTGTACCGCGAGTAACGCCGCGTGACAAAGTTAGTCCAAAAAAAGTAGCCTAAGTTACTCCCTGGTTCATCAGCTACCTGCCAGTGACAGTCCCGTCAAAATCCGTCCAGCCGCTCCAGAGATTACCCGGAACAAACAGACAGTCAAAAAAAAATTTAACTACATTTTAGGTATATGTACCGTGTATACATATATATGCTTTTAGTAAAAAGCTGTTATTTCAATATTACAAACAGACACTCATTTTATTTATTTGTATAGATTATTCATATTTCATTCTGCTTAGGTAGCTTGTTTGATTTTTTTTTCTAAACATAATCTTTGTAATATATTTCGTACTTGTTGTGTTACGTAAGAATTCCTCCTTTAACCTCAGCTACGTTAGAACAAAAGACTATAAAAGTAGGTATACTCGTAGTTGCTATCAAATTTTAAATTTGTAAAGTAATATAATGTGTAATTTAACTTTGAGAATTTTGCTCGATCACCGTTTACCGATGTAAATGGCCATGATTAACCGAAATTGGTTTCTAAAATAACAGTTCATTTTAGACACAGTATTAATAAATCGATAGATCTTAAAAGAAAAACAAGATAAAGATGTTGACTTGAGTAACAACGTAATGCCATTGAAATAGAGATGGGTTATGCACTCAACAGCCAGCTTCGGTCGAATGCACACTTTCGCGTGTTGCGTAATATGACTTACACACTCGCTATAGTGCTGTTTAACATAATCTTTATTCTTTTAGATATAAAGCTTATATTGCGATTATCTTAAGTTGTCATATTGCATGCGACAAGGTCGCGAGGAAAGAGGACGCCGCAATTGTTTATTAATAAATTATTCGATTCAAATTATTTTAATAGTTACCTGTGCTCCATGATGTAGAAAATTGATTTAAGGGCTTGATTATGCACATAAATCTGCACAACTGCATTTGTTATTTAAAGAATAAATGAGCTGGATTTGTAGTTGGCACTTCACTGACAAATTTTTGTTTCTTGGGTATTCGCCGAATGAACTATTATGTATATGGGTGTTTATCCCACGCCATGCAGAGGTTTTATAAATCTGTGAAATGTGCACAGAGCTATTGTCTTGTACCGTGAATTATTCCAAACATTGGGCTATTATATAAGTTATATAGGCACTTAGTTTTGAGTGTATTTTCGTTTCATAGCTTATGTTGGTATGTTATATCGTTGTCCTGCTAGTATGACGGATGACGGAATACATGTTCAAAGTAAATTGGATAAAATCAAGCGATACCGTGTAACACGCAAAAAGTAATTGTGAATTTTAAAAGTGTGCGGAGATATGTTAATTTGAAGAAGATGCTTTTTTATTGTGTAATAGCCGGCAGTTACATCGATTCTTTAGTTCATCGATTGCATAATGGAATAACAGGATTTCGACCACCTCTTGACGAAGGTATCATGTTAGATTCTTTCTTTCCGTTTTGCCATATCTATACAAATAAATAAAATTGGAGTGTCTGTTTGTAATATTAAAATAAACGCATTTTAATAAACGCATATGTATGTATTCACGGTACAGGTAGGACTTTCACTGGGAGGTAGCTGATGGTCTGAGGAGTAACTTAGGCTACTTTTTTTAGACTAGCTTCATCCCGCGGCGTCACCCGCGGGGCGACTGCAACCGCGGGTAACACCGCGGGGTTCAGCTAGTAAATTATAAATATTGATTAGATAAAGTAGAATTTGAGATTCATCATATTTATTCAACAGTCATAGACAGAAAGTAGGTTTGTCAGTAAATATTGAAATTAAACAGCAATTTAAATGTTTGTGTTCGGAATAGGTCAAAACGTTAGGTGTCTTAATGAGAATAAACAAATATTACGTAACTTGCATGATGATTAAGATGATGAAAATGAAGTTGGTTTGGTTAGTGTTTTACTTTACACAGTTGTAAACACAAACCTACAAAGAAATGAAAATAAGATTTTGCGTCTGTATTAACCCAGGTATGTGTGTTAGAACAATGAAGACCTTAGAGATTCTTCATTTAAGTGTTGTGGTTAAAATCACAGCTATTGTGAGAAAACTGTTGGGAAGTCTTTATCATCTTGTGGCAAAAGGTGAATATTAGTTACCCCTGATTTATACACTGTTACATGATTTATGCCTCGTTGGTATAGCGGTTGATGTATGCGACTGCCGATCAACAGGTCTTGAGTTCGAATACCGGGTCGTGTCAGAAGTGTTATTGAGTTTTTCTGATTATGGAAATACTTAATAACAACCCAGAGTTTGGAAGTTGGGGTCTGAAACCCCATGCTTCGGAGAGCACGTAAGGCTGTCGGTCCTGCGCCTGATCTCTCCCCGGTCGTGTCGGTTAACCGTCCCATTCCCATCGGATTATGAGAGTGAGGGAACAGAGGTGCACCTGTGTGCACACTTGTGCACTATAATATCTCCTGCGGAGTCTCCGTGGTCTCCGTTTAGACTGGCCGCCGTGGCCGTAATCGGCTAGGAGAACATCATCATCATCACATGATTTATACTTTGTGGATTGTAAACGATTCTGACCTTAGGGTACCTGGCTTTAAGAGTCAATTAAGTACAAAAACAATTAATGTTTGTTTATATTTTAATACAAAAAATAATAAGTTAAATTAAAGATGATATGACAAAGTATAAGGACCAATAATGTAAGGGAAAAAAGCATTAGCAATTTTAGAAAGAGAATAGATTTGAATCACTTGTTACTTGTTTAATGGGGCAGGTCTATACTATATATGTATATGACTATGTAGTTACACTAGTTAAAACCTTTAAGCAGATAGATAGGTATTATTTCTGATAGAAAACTTGATTCACTGAAGAAAACTTGATAATATTTCATGGTAGGTAGCGACCTAAGGTTAAACGTCTGTGTAACAGTCATTATTACAAATCAACGTTATTTCCAAGAATTCTTTTATCCACAAAACACGCTTAGTGTAGCTTAGAAACAATTTCTAGAAGCGAAACGAAATGTAGCGTTCCCGCTTCGTGTAACGGTGTCCCATTAGGTGCTGGGTGGAGGCGTGCTTGCCTGGTATGTCGGCATACGACAGCTGCACCCAGAAACTTTTTTGCTAATAACCTCTAATAAACTAACATTATTTGGTATTTAGGCACAGTGTGCATCACGGACGCATTCCAAACTTGCTTTAAGTATTTCAATAGGGATTGCTCTTCTTACGAACCTCGTGAAAACTTTTTTACCGTTAAACGGCAGCGCTTTTTAAAGCGCTTTTTATGCTTTATAATATTTTTTCTCATTAAATTAATTTTTATTGCGTATCTGGCATCGGCGTTGTATTAAAAACTGTTTTCTTCATAAATATAGATATCATTTAAAAGTTTGAGCAGTCTACTCCAGTCATAATGTTTATTTTCATATCGTAGTATATCAACAGCATATCCGTCTAAAAGACAAAAATGTTTAGATGTTAATCGTAAGTGCTACTACTTACTATATAATTTAATGACTATTGCCCGCGGCTCCGCCCACGTTTATGTCGGTTATCGCGGCAAATAGTAGCCTAAATGTTATTCAGATGTAAAAGCTATATGACTGTAAAGTTTCATCCAAATTCGTTCAATAGTTTTTGCGTAAAAGAGCAACAAACACACATCGTAACAAACTTTCGCATTTATAATATTAGTAGGAATAATTGGCGTTCTAATGCTAAGTACTCATTCATCGATGGAGTGACGCATCTTTTGGCTCGCCGTTCAGTATTCAACGAACCGGTCGAGCCAAAAGATGTCTGTTCAACAAAGGAGACGGTGGTTACATTTAGCAAGTCTAGCAATTCTTAATTATAAAAGCATTAGAGAAAATGAAAAGGAGAAACGTAAAAGGTGGTCAAGCCATCGAGCCGGCTCGATGCGAACCTTCGAGTACACGTTAATTTTTACTCGTTTTGGAGTTAAACTATCGAGCAATACCGCATGTGAATACGGACTATAAGACATAATTTATAGTAAAGGACCTCTATTTTATCCCGTGAATGGTAGGTAGGTGTTGATTTTTTTTCTAAGATGCTACATGCTTTTGCAAGATATTCACTTATTCAAAGTAATATATGTGTTTTTATTAACAAATTGTTTATTTTTATAAATTTCTAAAATTTTCGATAAGCTCTTCATAAAATCTTACTATGTAAACGTCACAATGAATTACAGGACTTGGAGTTAGTCTCATCAGCATCTCAAAAGATCGCAAAACTTTCGTTTAAAGTTTAATATTGCAGTGTATCGGCGAGGGTCACCAATCAACAAATGTCAAGATCTGGAACTGTTCTAATGCAAAATACGAAATTCGTGGCTAGTAATTCTGACATATAAACAATATTATTACGAGTAGACATTAATAAGTAGAACTCGCATTAAAATGCTTATGTTCAGTTACTATTTCATGAATATATACATTTTGTAACGTTGCGGTCTAATTCTCGAACAATTAGAATAATCTTAAAATTTGCCAAAGATGCTGCCATATTATTATGTATACATAGAATGAGTGCATCATATTCTTATGATGCACTCATTCCATGTAAACATATTGTATTTACAGTAACATTTTGAATTCAGGTTCATTTCTAATTCCATCGGCGTCTTATGTCCTGAGCTCAAGTCATAGGATTCACAAAGTTTATGTGGTAGAGCGTGATAACGCTCATAGTTCAGTTGCCCTCGGTGATTAGAAAAAATCACCAAGAGTAAGCAACGACGTTGCAGTCAGTACTTGGATGGGTGACCCCTGGTGACATGACACCATGAGCATCTCTGTGATTCGGAGGTCACGTTAAGCAGTCGGTCCCGGTTGTTATCATAGTCGTGAAGCTTGGTTGGAGGCATTTGAGCGGCTTCAAATATCCAACGGCAAGAATACGTAGCCACAACGTTGTCTTGTCAGTCCCCAACCCGCATTCGGCCAGCGTGGGGACGTATGGCCTTAACCCTCTCTGAAAGGAGACCAGAGCCCAGCAGTGGGACGTTATAGGTTGTTGATTAGTAGAGCAAGCTCACAGAAATATTTAGATTTCCAAAAGCAAGCTCCATAAGTAATTGTATAAAGATACTACCTGACCCACGCAACCTCGTTTGCGTCTTATATTGCCCGTAGCGTGAAAATTTCCCCCGTTTTTGAAACATTATTCATTGTTGCTCCGCTCCTATTAGTAGTAGCGTGATGATATATACCCTATAGCCTTCCTCGATAAATGGACTATCCAACACCGAAAAAATTTTTCAAATCGGACCAGCGGTTCCTGAGATTAGCGTGTTCAAACAAACAAACAAACAAACTCTTCAGCTTTATATATTTATAAAGATAAAGATAAAGATATTTCTATATTATAACTTTGATAATATGTATCAAAGAATTTACAATAAAATAAAAATGAATGCATTACACTTTACAAAAGAATAGACATATCAATACCTTCGCCATCATTAAAACACAGCAACATAGGCTGTTTCTGCGATATTGCTGTTCGCGAAATACTTTACGCATTTCATGAACGTATATGTACTCGTATAACAATATGTTATCATATGCTTCATTAAAGGCCATTATACTGTCTTTTTAATGATCGTATGCGAGATACAACAAGCGGAAGAACAAAGTCTCGGTGTAGCGAACTTGCTAACCCTATTCATCCTCAGGTGCAATCAACCTTAAACTCACTGTTCTAAGTCGCTCGCCAAGATCACAAGACCTCCTCTACCCTCCTCAGACTTAGTAAAATCAGTGTCTCGAGTGCAGGTAGTGGATTTTCTGAGGTCTTGCATAAATGGTTGGAGTTCGGTGGATGCACGACGGCTGATAATAATATATAAATCGGAACGAAAGGTTTATGTTCGTGTTATAATAATGGGTTATTGAATAGATCGTTCGATAGACCCTGGTTTGCGAGGCTTTACGATTTTATGTATGTAATTAGTTATTATACTTAAGCTTCACGTAATGTGTCATAAGTAGGTACAACACATTACGTCTGTCTCATATTCTTATTTCTGAAGATGACTTTCTGTCGTGTATTGAACCGTTAATCTATTCCGACCACAATAGACTTACCTACTTATACAATTAATAAGAAAAAAACAATCCTTTTGTCACAGTTTTTCTAAAACTGAGATTTAATCGAATTAGACGAGAACGGAATACTGAATCTGTGGTGTCTTTATATGGAGTAACAGTATTTTTGTTCAGGTCGGTTATGAAAGTTTCTCGTTGGTTGGTTGAAACTGCCTCGTGATTAGCGTAAAGGACTGCTGGTCAAGAGGTCTGGGGTTCGATTCCCGGGTCGGACTGCTGTCGGGTTTTTCTTAAAAGAAATTCTTAATAACAGCCCGGAGTATGGAAGATGGCGGTGTTTGCCGCCCGTGCCTCGCAGAGCACGTTAAGCCGTCGGTCCCGGTTGTCATGAACATCTATGGTAATCGTTATTGGGAAGTAAGTACCCTCAAATATACTGACAACTAGTTTAACTTTCGAATTCAGTTCACCCTCAGGGTTGCGGAGGTCCGATTCCAGTTGCTCCGTGTAAAAACAGATATTCAGGTAAAACCGGTTGAACTAGTCGTCGACCCCAAATCTTGGGAATAATAAAGGCTAGGAAGATGAAGATGATGAGTTATGAAAGTTTCTGAATCGAACAGACTATAACCACACGGTGTGCCTGAGAAGGGAGAGATCCGGGAACTGCTTTTATTAACATGTCCGGACCAATCCACTAGGCCCTGGGACTAGGCCAACCGTGCATTTTAGGAGTTGTATAAAAAACTCCTGGCCTGGAGGGGTCTATGTCCAATTGTAGACTTTCGAAAGCTGTTGATAATAAAACTAGAACGAAACTAGAACTAGAACTAACGGAGAACGACTAATAATAAAAATTATAAACTGTAATATTTCTAAGGGGTCTGATTACGTTTAAACCCAACTGGGACCGTCAACTTCAAACGGAGCATCAAAGTGCAATGTTGAACATTATTTTAATATCTTAGTTTTATAACTTATATATTTATTTACCTATGAGCTGAGTTTATTTCAAAATACGTTGTAGTCTATCCAATTTCTAAGAGTAAAGTATATTTAACTGTTCTTCCGCGTAATACATGATTTAATATCCTGTAGCATCAAATATTTGTACACTTAAGTTTGGAACGGGTTTCGTCGGCAGGATATTTATAAAAAATTAATGATCATAGATATTTATACAGTGTAATTAATAGTTTTGTTACATCAGATTATCTATGATTTCCTGTACAGAGAGTTGTTAATGCGTTTATTATTATGTCTAATAGCGGTATGTCTATATTATACACGTCGTCGGTGGCTAAGTTTGTTGAGTAGCGAATCTCTATCCTTTTTCCTTTTTTACGGGGCATCGTTGAGTGCCTCGGCGGCGCAGAGGCAGCGAATGCTACTCCTGTGCTTGAGGTCTCGGCTTCGATTCCTGGATTGGACCAAATGTTTGTATGATCTGTAAATATTTTTTTCAAGTATAAGTATGTATTTAAATCAATTGTCTAATACCCATAATATAAATTAACTGCATAGTTTAGGACTAGATGGCGTTGTGTGTTAGGTGTACGAAATATTTATAAAAAAGTTGCGTACGTACAAAGTACACATGTCAAAAGTGAAACTTCTTTGGCAAAATAAACCCTTTCTCACTCTCTCACAATCGCTCTCTCCCTCTTCTTGGACAAAAACGTCCCACATTTTCTTGTCACTTTTATTGTGTTTCATCCGTAAAAAAATTACCCTCATGCGCGCAAAGAAGTTTTTCAAAAACTCACCTCCTACTAGGTATAATCATAACAGAGCAGTGAAATAATCACCACCTAACTAGGAACTTATTTTGTGTCGTGGGCGTTAATTAAATGACGGACGGTATAATGCTGCGTATCTCAAGAACGAAATAGTTTATATATTTGAAAAATATGCAGACATTCAGACTCCAAAGCTTGATGACAAACAAAGATGATTAATTTGCCATCTCATGCAACGTTCGTCAGGTAAAAAAGATCCTCGGCACGTCCGCTGACCAAAAAGTTTACTTGCGACATTTTATTTACTTCGCTCTTTAATCATTAAATAAGATATTAGCTCTACATGTATCTGCAGATTCCAAGGCGTAGACCGAGCTCTAGATTTTATTATAATGTCAAAAGCTACTTGTTAGCCGTAGTTAGGTTGTTTATTTATTATCACAAATGTCTCGGAAAACGTGAGTGGGTGAGACCTAGTTACTATTTATAAGAATCGATGCTAGTTTTGGTTACAAGATCTAGGGTAAGATGAGATATAGATCAGAAGTCAATGAAAATAGTTCAATTAAGTACAATACGTTACATTGTTCTCTCATTTTTTTCATCGATTTCGATCTACAAATATTTGTTTCGGAGTTTGGGTGTTTTCTATGTATAATATGTATGTATTTACAAAAAAAAAGGATATATGTATTTGTATCACTTGTCTAGTACCCATAACACAAGCTCTGCTTAGTTTGGAACTAGATGGGGTTGTGTGATAGATGTCTAAAATATTTATTTATTTATTATTTATTTATCTGCAGCTTAACTCATTTCTTGTAAACATAAGATAAGGAATCCACCATAGGTAATTAATTAATACTAGCTGACGCAGGAAACGTTGTATTCTTTGTAAAAAAAATCAAAATTATCGCAAAAAATCTTTTAGAACGCCGACCCTGGTGTCAACTTCTCGCAGCTATGCATTGTATAGAGCTTAGCGGACTAAGATAATTTAACACCTTCTTTTTTTATTTTCTTCTAAACCTTGTTCTGGCAATAACAAATACATAAAAAAATATTCAATTTAGTGCAGTCGATCGAAAGTAATGGGCGTACATACATTTTTTTGATTCAATTTTATTTATATAGACTCTAGCTTTTACTAGTAGTGTCACTCTTTTAATGTATTGGGATGATTATTTTTTCTTAAAAAGCGCGTGAGAGGTGTTATTTTCAATTAAAAACAGTTATGTATTTTTTTTACTTCTGCGTGCCTGCCCCTCGAATATATTTTGGATCCGGTGACTTTTTCATGCAATCTTTATATTTCATTAATTTTGCACTAGACTGTTAGACAAAACATTTTAATACAACAGACAGCGTCCAACGACTTTGCAAATAACAATTGACGGTCCAGTGAGCAAATATAGGAAGTACTGTTAAATACCAAGGGGGTTCAGTCTGACACGATTACACAACCTGTTCTTATTTACATAGGAACCACTAACTGGCTTGTTCACTATCAGAGAAATGTGTGGAAGGGAAATAGCACCGTTGCCTTTCCATGATATTTATTCATTATTTTTAGAACACGTTCTGTATCCGAAAAAAAACGATTATAGCCATCTATTTTGATTGAAAATTGGCGTCGAGTTCTAGCAAAGCTGTAATGTATTGTCTTTAAATAATTTAACAGCGATAGTTTTAGGAGATCCTGTGAATACCGTATTAAAGGAGAAAAATAAGCTTTTAAAAATAAAATGGAACATCTATGAATTGTTCTAGTTGCCTCGATGACTATCACTCTCTTCTTCTTAGCCTTTATCATTCTCAAGATTAATTGGGATTAGCTACTAGTTCAACCAGTTTTATTTATCCTGATATACCTGAACATCTATTTTTTGGTATAGCATCGGACCTTTACAACCCTGAGGGTGAACTGAATTCGAAGGTTGAAATAGTTGCAAGTATATTTGAGCATTTGGCACTGACTTCCCAATAACGACTATCATAGGTGTTCGTGACAACGATGGCTTAATTTGCTCTCCGAGGCACGGACGGGAAACACCGCCATCTTCCATACTCTGGGCTGCTATAAAGAATTTCTTCAAAAACTCAACAGCAGTGCGACCTGAGACCCTTTGATTGGCAGTCGCTTATGCTAGCCGCTAGACCAACGACGCAGTCTAAGTACCTGCCACTAAGTATTAAGAAGTCTGTATATGCTGATCTGAATTTAAAACTATTTTGATCTAATTAGATATGTCAAGGGATCAACGTGAAATTGATAGGTTCAAATATAGAAGACTACTTCTTAGTTATTTTATAAATGAAGTTGCCTATGTCTTTACCTACTCCGAACAATGAAAAAACATTAAGCACTTTTAAAAGCATCTTCTACAAAGGAATAAACAGTTCATGATAATATTACACACATGATATTCTCTGATATCATTAATTTTTTTGTAACATTTGTCACGCAGTCACGTTGTTTCGATCAGTATCATCTCAGTATCGTGAGCTTAATGAACCTAAAGATGTTGATAATTCTAGAATTAATTCTCAGTCTGTGGTAACTTATTGCTGTAACGGTTCAGCGCTTTTCTAACCGTAACGGAACAGTTGCGATCTTTCGTGGCTCGTTTAAAATTAACATAAATGCTTGTATTCCTCTTATTCAGCGGACATTGCTTGTTAGTTGTTGCACAAGCATGCAAAACGGGTTTAGGAATTCCCGTCTCACGTTTGAAAACGACTAGATTTCTTAAGTTAGTTTCCCGGGTCAGCGGTGCGGTTTAAAATTCAAAGTATCAATTAAAATGCATTAGTGCAATTGCAATGGTTTTTTTTGTGTCGTAATCGTTCGTGTGAAGAATTATATATATATATATATATATATATTATATATAGAATTATATAAGTAACCATTGAGAAATTCGAAGTCCTTAATAGATTAGTTTTTCTTAAGTTAAATTTTATGCCTTGCCGGTTAGAATTTCCATCTCGTTCATTTTCTGTTGGTAAACGCAGTAATTAAAATATTTCTTTCACATGCAACATTTTCGAGGAAATTCCAAATACTAAATAAATCACTTTACTCAAGTGTGAACTGAGATTAAAGCTTATATTGGATTCAGCACAGAATTGATATGTTTATGTGGGATTCAGTATACTTAAATATAAACTACAAACGCAAATTTGCGGCGATTGTAAAAAGGCACATTAAGTAAATACTAGCTACGTGACTAGCTAATTTGTAGTTGATAATTGTTATAAGTGCTATCATAAATAACCCTTTTATTACTCTTTACCAAGACTTCTCTTTGTAACTAACCTGCAGTTTTCAACAATCGACTTATCCTTTCTGAACCTAGGTAAAAGACAACTCCATATTTAATACCATAATAAGGAAACGAACCAGTCCCCAAACCGCACTTGGCCAGGGTGGGGACGTATGGCCTTAACCCTCTCCTGAGAGGAGACCCAAGCCCACCAGAACGTTATGGGTTGTTGACGAAGAAAACGAGTACATTTCCTACAATTAGAACATATTAACAATATTTTGTTATCTGTGATTATCTGACTCAAAATCTTGAATGAACGTCTCCTAGAACTCCAGTCACTGCAGTGATTTATAAAAGAACCAAATACATTTAATAATGAGATATAAAATCTATTGACCCATTAGCGGGATGTTAAATTCTTTAAATATGAACGTGTTTATGTTAATAACGGTTTATTTATACCGCTAAGTCTGTAAAATATCGTCTACATCAACGAAACTTCATTAAAAATGTATCATTAATCTTACGTAAGGAAACAAAACTTTTATGAGTTGAATTATTTTTTAAACTTAGTAACGCTAATAATAATAATCGGATGTATGTTTACCTACTAGTAAAATACAGAAGTTTTTAAATAAGAAGCAAACGGAATCACTGTATAGGTGTCTTATAAAAAAATACTATTTTATTATTTCATAGCGTTTTCATTCTTTGTTACACATGAGATACATATTGAAGTACCAGTAATTTAGTTCAAAACTGAAGACTGATGCAGCGTCTATTGATATCTATAAATATATATTTCTATTAACTAAAATTCATTTACTTCAGGTTTTCATTGTTCATCTATAAATATTTAATTAACTACCACGAATTAGATTACACATAGTTTTTTTTTATGGAAAAGGGGGCAAACGAGCAGACGTATCACCATCAGGTGATACGTCTGACTTATTCTGATTATTCTGACATATTTTTCTTTTTTTAGAACAGTTCCGACATACTTATTATGCGAATGCGTCAGTATCTTACAAGTTGCCTAATACTACACTGACATTAATTTATTTACCTTCAATCTTTCGTTTTTATTCTTCAATTTTCTGTATTAATTGCTCTTTAACTTAACTGTTTTTATCTTGATGTGTGTGTGTTTCTTCGTGTTGCACCCATAAAGTTGTTGATATCGTAACATTTTAATAGCTTTCTCGCTGTCCTTGTTAATTCAACTAACGGGTTGGCTGGCACAAGTTCTAGATAGGATAATGAAGTCAAGTCTTAACTCGGTGGGGTCGCCGTGTAACGGAACGCGACTTGAGCACGCGACCTACAAAAGGGCTAGTTACATCATGTTACATCTCAACTCATAACTTGTTTCTCCGGGTTCGTCACTAACGAATAGTTTTTCAAATGTAGCTACTTATTTGTTTTGTAAAGATCCTACTACTTTAAACGTTAGCATATAAGGATATTTGTGTAGCAGAGGTTTAAACTCTTACCAGTTGAACTAAACGTTTCGTCAAGAGGTCATTTCTACTTTTAATAAGAAGATTTTACTCCTTCAGGTTCAAGATAATGGAAAAGAGGTTTAAAATGTCTAAGTGCTGTGTTAGATAGCTTTTTTCTCGAAGAACACTATAGGCTTTACTAGTGTAGCATCACTCTACCACCAATAAGAGTCATGCCTTTATCAAAAACGTTGCAAAAACGGGAAAATATATTCGTTTTGAAAGATGCCGATAAAGTTACGTGGGCCAACTATTGTATTATAAAACGTTAAGTGGCGAATAATGTGAGCAATTTTACGGAGTGAAACATGATTATGCTGATTAACGTGATAATTGTTTGTGAAATGTACTTTATGGCATTCGTTGTGTTAAGTTCATTGTGCTGTCGAAAGTTTGAATGAATTTTTGTTACTCAGTTACGCTAGGATGACCGAAAGATTCTGCATGGATGAAATTTTAGGACTTTATTCTATGTTCTGTATTTGGGACAGGGATAGATTTTTATTAATGATAAACATGAAAATCATTTCAAGTGGTCTACAAATTGTTCATTAAATTTGAAAACTGCTGGCCGAAGGTGTCTTTAGAAAGGAGATTTTGGAATACTATACTTGTTATAGGGTTTCTTCGAAGTTTTGTATCAATTTGCAGTGCTGTTATCTTGTATTGTTTGCTATCTTCTCTTACAAACACTCCTTATTCTTAAGAGCCTCCGCAGACTACAATACGTTTTTAATCTTCCGATAGTTTGATCAGATTGGCTTTTGACTTATTAGTCAGCCGATACCGAATCGTTAAAATGTGCGCACTCCATTACATCTTCATACTGATTAAGAAACCATCCAAACAATCGGCCGATTAAAACATGTGTAATCTGTGGGAGCTCAAATCCATCACCATTCCGTCAGATTGCATACGTAGATATTAAATAATTTAAAAGAAAAACATGGCTTTAATGAATAAAGGAAATTCATTAAAAAGTTGGAATTACCCGTCAAATGTGTTTGATGTCAGTAGCAATACCGGTAAATGTCGAGTTATGTCGGGAACTGCCGAGTCACCGTACGACGGTCACGGCCACCTAACGGAATAGTGCCCTAGTTAAGGGTCCAAGAACACTTTACAGCTTTTGTTGTTTAACACGTTTTATTTAAGAGCTTTATTGAGATTTTATTTAATCGGTTAAACAACTTGTTTCTGTCGTTTGTACACATATTTGTGCCATCTGAGCTTTTGTGTTCTGTGTTGTTATCGAATGCTTTATTTCATTTATTGAATTTCTTAATCAATTATCTTAAGATTTTCTAAATGTAATGTGATATGCATAGCTTCTAATATTTGTAATATGCTTAGAATAAGTTATGTTATTGTTCATTACTAATAAACATTACATTACTATTCATCAAAATGATTTTAGTTGATAAGGTTGACACATATAAGTAATTTTTTTTGTCTGCCTGTGTTTCCACTTTTTAAACCTAAGTTATTAAATCGTTCAATCCTTACTTCAGTTGGTTATTACATAACAAAACCATAGCAATTAAACCGTAGTATATTGTAATTGGCATACCTAATAACGGTTATTTTGGAAATTACTTTATTAAAATTAATAATACGGATTTTATATACAATTTCCTTTTAATAATTAAGAAATGTAATTTTAGGACAGAATATGCTTTATCATCAGCCTTTTTTTATGTTAAACGGGGGCAAACGAGCAGATCTATCGCCTGATGGTAAGCGATTACCGTTGCTAATGGACACCCGCAACACCAGAGGCGCCACAAGTGCGTTGCCGGCCTTTGGGGGTTGGAGGAGGGGGAAGATAGGGGGAGGGGTTGGGGTATGTGCCTCCGGTATCCTCGCTCACTCGGTGAAACACAGCGCAAGCACTATTTCGCCTAGCACATTCCACTTCTGGACATAAGCCTATCTAATAGCACGCCACTTGGTTTGAACCACTGCTTAAGACTTCTACGTGACGTGTTATATGCTACAAGCCTCATCGTCAGTAATTTATTTATATGGCTTTGCCTACCTTAGCATCTTTGAAGCCTCTTGTGTTTTTAATAATAAACCTAAGGGCATTGTTTCAGACGAAAATAAAACGCGTGATAATCAAGACGCAGATTCACTAATACTGGGGCATTGTGCGTAATGATACTTAATTATATAAAGTAATGTTAAATCTACTTGTAAAAATTAGCTTAAGTTTAAAGTTTATCAAAAGATTTTATGAATGAAAGATGTTGAACATTACTATACATTACTATACAAGTACATGTTATCAATCATGTATTATGATGAGAGGTAATAATACACACATACATATGTACCTAAGTATGTATATCTGCATATTTCGCTTTCTGACCTAGTTATAATCAGCCTCTATAGAGTTATACAAAATCTCATGTTTACGTATGTGAAGGCAGCCGTAAAAGTATTTTTATAATTAGGGAAACTTAGGTTAGATAATTCCATTGAATATATGATTAGAAGTTATGTGCTAAACTATTTACACCGGAAGTTTTTATAGAATTGAATTAATTTAAATACATTCATTTTAAAATCTACCTAGTTTTTATGCAATAAATGTTTATTTGTATTGATTTTATATGATTTGGAATTTTGGATATGTCAACGCTGGAAGTGGTAGAATTTGAATAATAACACACACATGGCTTTCTGATCCGGAACAAGGTTCTATATTCGAGTTAGATCAGATACGCATTTACGTTTTGAATATTTCAAAGTACTCATGCGATTTGATCATTCATTTGTATTACAATTAGAGAGGTACTTATTGTATGCGCACTAATATTCAATTCTATAACAGTTTCGTTCCAATTCTGGCGCATGGTACCCAAAATCTTACATATCCATAACATTATCCGGTGTAGCATATCTGTTCTAATGTAGCATAAGTTCCTACCTTTCCCGACTTTCACCAAAGTCAAGGTTCTGTGGGTCACAGGCGCAGGTCGAGCACGCGGCACCCATATCAATCAATACAGTGCAGTGTCATGCGATTATGAACCTTATGTTGTTCGTCAAATGGACCGTGATTAATATGCGTGATAGGAATGGACGATTTACCGCACTGATACGTGATAAGAATGATGTTTAGTTAAGTTAGCGGGACGGTTTATGACACATCGATCACGGCTGACGTGATTTGAAAGGAATAGTTTTTTTATTAAGACATAATAGTATGAATATTACCAGTTAATGTGGGATAATGTTTATTATATTAACTATATTTAAATACTAAACTATGTGACCCTGTAACAGTCCGTAGGTAGTAGGTACTTTTCCGCGTTTTTACCACATTTTCACATAAATTGCGCTTCTTCTTTCAGGGATTTCTCAATGCCTTAGTTAAACTAATCGATTCTACTTAGATTTAAACTACTCTATTCAGATTTCAAATCCTTTTTTTGGGTTAAAAAGGACATTTCAAAATTTTCAACCTCATCATACATTATGTGAGTTAAAATCAAATGCTACTGTCATTTGTTTTTAAAATAAAATTTACAATTCGCAAAACCAAAATTTAATATTTACAACTAGCTGAACCCCGCGGTGTTACCCGCGGTTATTGTTGTACCGCGAGTAACGCTGCGGGAGAAAGTTAGTCTAGAAAAGTAGCCTAAGTTACTCCCTGGATCATCAGCTACCTGACAGTGAAAGTCCCGTCAAAATCGGTCAAGCCGTTCCAGAGATTACCCGGAATAAACAGACAGACAGACAGACAGACAGACCGACAGACAGACAGACAGACAATTTTTTTTTAACTATATTTTTGGTATATGTACCGTGTATACATACATATGCATTTAGTAAAAACCGGTTATTTTAATATTACAAACAGACACTCCAATTTTATTTATTTGTATAGATGTATAGATTACAATACATTAAAAGATAAAACCATATTTAGTAGGAATCTTATTGTTATTCATAGCAGTAGCCGTACGCAATTAAGCGAATCAGGGTACGATATCTCAAGTAGCTAACTTACACGTTCCGTAGTTTCCGGCCATAAACTCCGTAAACGCCCACTGCTTTCATTATAATATTCCAAGTGTATGTATAATATGTATAAAACAATGTATTGAATATTTATTTATAAAGCATATTCGAGCAAATATTTCAGATAACGAGTATTTAATACTACTTGACTTTATTAATGCAGTTACCAGTTATTTTAAGTATATTTATATTATAGTACTTTCAAGAAGAGTCCTATGTCTAGTAGTGAACTATTAAAGGCGGTTGATTAATTGATGACGATGATACCAGTTACTTAATAATCTATACAAATAAAATTGGAGTGTCTGTTTAAAATATCAAAATAACCGATTTTTAATAAATGCAGGTGTATATTATGTATGTATACACGGTACCGGTACCTTAACATCATTTTTTATAATTTTATCAGTCTGTCTGTTTGTTCCGGGTAATCTCTGGAACGGCTGGACTGATTTTGACGGGACTTTCACTGGCAGATAGCTGATGATCTAAGGCTACATTAATCGCGGGTTACGCCGCGGGGTTCAGCTAGTATTTCCAATAAGAGTGAAACTTTATAAGTTGCTTTTCCATCAATAAATTGTCAAAATACCAAATCCACTACATTATACGTCTTTAGTAAAGGGGTTTCATATAAATCTTCGAAAGGTTTGTTAATAAAACTTCATCCTGAACTCATACTTGTCCTTTGTCTCTAGAAATTGTGTTTATTTTAACGTTATTTTGTATATAATGTTCTCAAACAGAATAATGAGAAGGAAGTTTACGTTGTTAATTGATTTTAAATTTAAAAGTAACAACGTCCGACAAGTGCTGTAATGCTAGTGACTGTAAACAGAGTTAGCTTTTTTTCATCAACCAATAGCATATACATAAATTTCACCACGCTTCGCCACATATCTTCCAACCCGAGTGATAAAATGACCTTATAGAAAACTCAGTGATTTCCTAGTAATGGTATTCGTTATCAATTTCTTTTTACGTGTTGAAGCCCTCACGGGCCATCACCCCACCGGCGTTTGCGGCGGGGTGGTTTGTCAGAATCGGACCGACAAAAACCACACGTTGTGCCACTCTGCGCCTGAAACGGGAGGGATCCGGGAACTGCCTTTATGAACACTTCCAGACCATTCGTTATCTATCTATGCGAACTTTATTTATCAGAGTATTAGGTACACTAGCTTTGATTATGTAATTTTTTAGACAATTTTAAGTTAGTTTTTGATTTATTCTTCATTTGTTTCAACACATGTGCAACCAGTTTAAAAAAAAATTGTTATTTATTTTTCGTACCAGCTTTTTTTCTCCCTTCTTATTAATGCTGGTTTAATATGCTACAGTGAAACGTGGCAGGGTACAGCTTGTTTTCCTATGTCTTTATGCATGAAAGCATCGACTCTACTCATCTTATTGACGAACATATAAAATTAATGTTAATCAGATCATTACGTGGGACGTGAAAGCGAAACAAACGAGTAAACAAACAAGCTATCATTAAACATCAATTAATTATATATTTTTTTTTTTTAAGTATTATTTTATGCAATTTGAAAAACAAGTAGCTAAACATTCGCTTATCCTCCATGATTCATTAATTATATCATCTATCAGTTTTTAGTAGTCCCCTGGCTTGATATAAGTCTCTCTTAAGAAAGAGGCTTTAGCCTATTATGCTATGCTATTTTCAAGTTTGCATAGTTTGTTCCGTTAGTCATCTCTTAAGACACCCATGAAATAAATTGGGGTTGTGGCACTCTGTACCTTTATCCGTCAACACACGAACTTCATGTTCAATAACAGGTATGCTATGCGGAGGTAATTGAGGGGAGAGGGCAAGGGTCAGTATAGGCGGTTTAGCAAATTTTGGTCTTTAACTTACTACCCGCTCGTTTACCACGGCAGTACATAGTCATTGTACACCCTATTCACACGTTTATTCGGTACAGTATCCATTTTCAAATTCTTTGCAACCTTGGTGATTAAACAGCCGAAAGTCTAAGGTTTATTGTTAAATATCATTGTTGTTTACAATCTGTTACTATTGTATAGTCTTATCGAACTCGGCACGCGCTTTGCTTAATTATACAAATTGACGCTGGTTCAATCCAATATCATTATCGGTTGATGATACGCCTATGCTCTAAATTACGACTGCAGGATTGTAGCAAGGGTTAAAATATTCACAGTGACAGTCACTTGTAAGTAATGCAAGTGTAAAAGGAATGATCCACTCGTAAATGTACATGTTTTGAGGGGACAAGACCTATGTCTCTCTCTCTGTCTGAGTCTCTTTAAAATAACAAAATTAAAAACAAACAATAACAATTTTTCATTACAAAGATATAATCATTAGCCTAGCAAGGCCAGATAACATTAAAAGCATTGCTATGGGCAAGGTAAATTACTTTTAATAACTCCAATTAAAAAAAAAGTCTTGACAATTTGCAGAATAAAAAAATTGTCTTTCTAAACGTCTCTATTAACTGGTGTATTTAGTTAGTAATGTGAAGCGAGCTGTATATAAAACAAAAAGTCTTAATGAAGTGTGGGTGACATTTGACGACTCCAACGAGCATGACAACGGTTAGATAACAATCGGAGAGGCTCAAGAGTGAAAGCGTTCTGACAGGTTCACACGTGACAGACGAGATATCTATCTGTCTCACTCATTGCCAGGTGGATTACATCAGGCATTACTGCTCTCTTTTTCAACCTGGAAATGCGGAAGAAAACTATTTCAATATTTAACTACTTCTTCTTATACTTATCCACAAATTAAATTGAAGTAAAAATTTTTTTTCTTTTCGTTGCATGCTTTAAATCGAAATTGCCAATTATTTTATTATATTTATCAGCAATATAGTTACCAAGTTTTTCTTGGCTTACTTAGAAACAGATAGCCGTGTGTGAGATTTGTGAAGTTATTATCATTATTATAAGCTCCATCCAATGAATTGGCTGACAGGATATCTTATAAATATATTCTAGCTTTCTTGCACGCTTACCACATACTACTGTCAAAATATTTACCAAAATTCTTCATCAATGTCAAAAAAAAACGCATGTTATATTTTTTGTTTGACATTGAAACATATTTTTTGCGAAACAAACACAATCAGTTATTATTCAATGTACTGATATGATCTAGGTCTTAACTTAAACAATGTATGTTTAACATATTTCATTTAATTAGTTTTTAAGTCTTTTATTATATACATTGACTAAAGTCAAGGATCTAAACCGTTTCTCATGAACCTTAGTATCGCCTTTCTGAACCTAACTGCTGAATGTAGACTTCTTCCAGGGAGCACGAAGCGTGGTTCCCGTTTCTCATCCATACAAGTAGTCATTACTAAAGTAATTACAAATTTTATGGATTAGAAACTGTGGACTGCAATAAGTTGATGATGATGATGATTTGAGTACAATTCTTACAAACATTAGGTACAAGTCGACAAGTACAGATTTTAAAATAAAATCTCTTACTTCCATTTGTCTGTTCTACTGTCTGTAATGTATGGAAATTTGCTTGAAAACAAACGTAAACCTTACTACATGATTTATTGTCTTCAAGATGTTTATTAGAACCGTCGTGTTACAGGTAGTAAAAACTGACTGCAACTTGTGCAATATATTAAACTTACTCTATGCATATTACATGGAAGACGCAGATTCATAAAATACATCTAAAAATATCCTTCCATTTGGATTGACAGCGTAAGTGCCATTCATAAAAACTACGACCGCGCATTATCGCATTCTCGCAAATAAACGCTTACATTTACAGGATACACACACTCTGACTGGAAATTGCAGGCGGACTTAAAAACCCTTTTTGCATTTCATAGTCCTATTTTTAGAAAGGTTTTGTGCCATTGAAAATAACACTACGACTCTCATCAGTGACGAGCTTACCTTTCTTATAGTAGGAAAGCTAAAGTTGGCTGTTTGCATATTTCAACGAAAAATCTAAGGTACGATATAAAAGCCATTTTAAGACGGCGGTCGCACGCCGGTTTCTACTGTGCCTAGTGTCGTTGGTTCAAATCCCACATGGGACAACACATTTCTTTATATTCGGCCTTGCCAAAATGACTCTACCCTGCCTGATGGAAAGCATAAGCAGAAACCAAGAGTGGTGGTCACCATACTCACTGCGAATGCAGACAATGCAGCATGGTGACCCACACTATAGCGGGCTAGTGATGCATCTGCATCATTGGGCCTCCGGTCTCGCACCACCACCAACGAAACACGACAGCACGAACGCTGTCATTTTACGTTGATCTTCTGTGCGAAAGGGTAGTACCCAGGACTGCCTCTGTCAAGCCGACCGGTTCGTGCTGAAATCAGTGTGGCTCTACTACCTTGTGTGAGTCTCAAATTATTGTTCTGCGTCTGGGTGTTATTTGTGTTTCTTTTATGTATGTTTGTAAAGTCTCTCGCTGCATACTATGTAGTAATATACCTAACACCGATTTGTCTTAAAAAAAATACAAACAATTCCAATTTTAACCATAATAAAACCGACTTCAAGGTTCGACTCGATTTCTCTTAGATGCCATCATCAGATATTAATGTCCTTATCATGGTACCACCGTCACATCGGGACATCTCCTTTCCATTAAAAAAATAATCATCAAAATCGGTTCATAAACGACGAAGTTATCCGCGAACACATAAAAAAAAGTGTATACTGTCGAATTGAGAAACCTCCTCCTTTTTTTGAAGCCGGTTAAAAAGGAAACCCGAAGTAAATATTTACGATATAATTAAGTAATTCGCGTTCAAGATTAGGTTGCATTTGCGACCGTCAATTGATTCTCAGGGGAAGAAACCATCAAGAAATGTATTGTTATAGGAAACATGTACACGAGTTTATGCATTTAGCCTGAGGTCATAACGTAATCATATCGATGTGTGGTCTGCGTAGTGTGAAAGGTATCCTCTCTAAATTACCTAACATGTCAACATCTGTCGCGTCTATCGAAACTGTTAACATGTTTACAATAAAACTAAAAGTAATAAGTTTGCAAAATGTTCAAGATTCTTAAAGAGTAGTTACTTAACAGTTTTACAGTGCACAATCATTTCACATTAAATAAGTAGACACCCTTATTCAAATAAAGTTATTAATATTTAATGCGCGCGGTGCGATCTTCTGTCAGTGAGCCCTAGAAAATTATAATTTTACTATCCAGGATCTTCTCAATAAAATTTATTTGCATATAAAAATAAAATGATTAGATACTCTTTTATTAGAGGAAGCACTTATGCTTGGGAAGCATGATAAAATTTATAAATTGCGTTAATGAAAATAAAAATTAATCGATTATAAAGCTGCATAATTATATAATGTCGCACTTAATTAATAGTAGGTATAATTGTTTTATAATTTGTCAACCTGCGTCATGGCAGCGTTGACAGTGTTGACACCACTGACTTAGGTAACATTTCTGAATGCAGTCATCTGCATTCTAAACCTTTTACTTTTTCAATCATTATTGTTAATTTTAGGCGTCATCAAACCTTTTGTCGTTAGGATGGCTGTAAATCCATTCAGCTTAAAACTGAAACAATTTTAAATAAGCCATGGAATTTTAAAAGTACCTACATAACATGTAAATTGCAACTTAACGGATTTTTTTTAATCTAGTTTACTTTGAAACGATAGGCTATTTGACAATATTGAAAATAAACTATGGATTGTGGTCATCCTATCAGGTAATAGCCAAAAAGGCATATTTCGCTATAAAATGGTAGTAGAGCCACGCTGATTTCAGCACGAACGGGCCGGCTCGACCGGGGCGGTACTACCCTCGCACAGAAAATCAACGTAAAATTACAGCGATCGTGCTGTCTTGTTTCGTTAGTGAGGGCGAGACCGGAGGCCCAATGATGCAGAAGCATCACCGGCCCACCATGTTGTGGGTTCTTATGCTGCACCACTCTTGGATTCTGCTTATGCTTTCCATCAGGCAGAGCAGAGTCATTTTGGCAGGGCCAAACAAACAAAAAAAAACAAAATAATGTAATTTTCTCGCAGATTGGACGAAACAAAATTATCAATTGAGTGTTGTTTGCGTTTTATGTTTACGGAGTGGCAATAATCGATCTGTGAGCTATTTCTTAAGTACTTTTTTGATAAACTATTTAAAAGTGGTTTAAATTCGTTTTGAAACGAAAGTGGAACCAAATATTGTGCGTGCCGATAACAGCAACCTATTAAGTAGGTTAGATATGGTTGCACTTTCCTATACATATTAATGTAGCTGATTACTATGCTGCGGAACTGAAAAATGTTAAAGCAGCTATGATGTACTTACATAAGTACAACATAAAAATCGTTTCTGTAAAAAACTTTGGAAAAATCATTCATTATTTTTGTAAAATCTAATTTTATTCTTAGGTAGGTGTATATCTCTATGCTTTTAGGTTACATTTTGAAATGGTACAAGCCTCAGCTTCCCATGGGTAGGGTGCAGACACGGTCAAAAAAAAATTTCCTAACCTAAAAATAACGATAACATTTTAAAATATCATATAATTTGGTGCAGCCGTTCGGAAGATATGCGTTTACATACATTTTCGCGATTCATTTTATATGTAAGATTTGTTCATTGTGGCACTACACACCATTTATTCGTGATTTTATTTAATAAAATTGGAGAAAACTGATAAAATTCACTTAAACTGTGCTGTTTTGGTTTGTTGTGGATAGATATACAAAAATATAATTTAAAAGTGAATTACTGACATTCCTTTCTCCAGATCATCAACCGCAAAGCTGGCAACATTGCCGAGCCGCCGAGCGTCTAAAGCACTGTGATACGTCACTCGCCGTTTTCTTACACTTTAAGGGAGTTAATGTTGCCTCATAAGGAACCGACAAATTACAAGCAGATCTCAAGGTGCAGGCATCAGGCCTTTGTTCACATGAATGGAATTCATCCGCATTCCCGACGGGCGCAGTTTACATCGTATCGTTATGTGTAACGGACCGCCTAACTGTTAGAACGTTCCAATGGTGCCACCGTCTTTGCGTACCAGTTCCTATGGTAATAGCTTTACAGTAAAGTTTATGTTATATTGCTAAATTTTTGCGTTACTGTTATAACGCGGAATGTTATAAAACAAGTTGTATTTGTGAACAACAACACAACGGCCAAGATGAAACGGAGATGGCTATTAATTTTATCATGTGCTAAATGAAGCAGAAATAACAAATAAATAAAAAAGAAAATTACTATCTCAATACGTAGCAATAAACTGGATTTTAATGTAAAATAACTGCAGAAGTAAATAAAGTACTGTAAAGGAAAAAGGTATAATTACATAACTAAAAGCGGGTCTTTTTGTTGCTGAATGTACCTATCTACTTATTCCCTAGTCCAACAAGCGGAAAGTTGAGATTAGATACTTGTCACTTCTAATAGCCCCCATAAAGGTAATTTCTACCAACCAATTAAATCACTCCTGTAAATCTATAGCTACACTAGCTCCGAGTGAACCATAGCATAGCTAGAACAATAAGGAGAAACTCATTGATTAATTTCTACAGATGGAAAATCGCTACAATGGCTGTGGGAATATAGCGCAAAACGTTTTGTTGTACACTTTAATTATTGGTAGAAATTTAAATTAAATATTATATACATAAAAATGTATAAGAAGTAATAATGCAATGCCAAACAAAGTACACGAAACCTTAATAAATAATTCTATGATATATAATGTAAACATATTACAACTATTTGTAAAGTTTTATAGCTAAACCTCTCTCACACGGAAAATGTACCTACTTGCCGTGTTTTTGAAAGAAGAATATTTTTTTTATTATTTCCACTTTAGTTACTTTATAGCTTTTTTATTTAATCGTCAAAATCACAGAAGAGGAGAATTAAGTAGTAGAAATGCGATGTAGGCGGGGCAGGCGCGCCGCAGTTAAGCACCGATATCACTAATGTCTCTGCTGGCATCAACTGAACGCTTTAATACACGTATTACTTTCGTCGGGAACGTAGCTGCGTAAAAAGTTATTGCTATGCCGAACTGTGTGATAATTACGTGCTGAAAACGAAGCAAGGACTACAATTTACTCAAAGGAAACATATCGTATCATCAATGAGTCTAAAAACGTTTGTTTTTAAGTGATATTAACAAAAATCTAAAAAGTATTATGTAATACACATACAAACCGTTATACTCTAATCTATTAAAATAATCATACATTACGTATTAAATTTAAGTATGATTTGCATAGTTGCCAATAGAGCAAGCAATGAACTGCATTTTCTGCGGGAGTGTTTTAAAACATTTGGCGTGAAAACATTTAGTAAAAGTAATGTTTACAATTTTTTGCCATAGGGACGTAGACAAATTTAATCGATATCGCAATAAACGTTAAACTTTTCGATGATATTGATTTTTACAGTAATTTTACTTTTATTATCCGATTTATATTGTACTATGGTTTCAAAACAATATATGATTTTGTTTAATCGCAAAAATTTTATTAAACTTATTTTGGAGGTATATTAGAAAATAAATGTTATATAAAATGTTAAATAAAAAGTTTATAAATATTTCATACACCAAAATTTTACAGCCACCAGACCAATAAACAGATTTGATTAAACAAAAGATAGTATGTAAGTACTTTTGATTAAATAACAGTATACGCTAAAGTACACCAAGACTCGGAACAACAATTTGTGAATTAAAGTATTGTTCTACCGCAGTAAAGAAAGTAGAGCCACGCTGATTTCAGCACGAATGGGCCGGCTCGACCGGGGCGGTACTACCCTCGCACAGAAAATCAACGTAAAATGACAGCGATCATGCTGTCGTGTTTCGTTGGTGAGTGCGAGACCGGAGGCCCAACGATGCAGAAGCATCACTAGCCCGCCATGGTGATGGTCGCCATGCTGCACTGTAGCATTCGCAGTATGGTGACCATTACTCTTGAATTCTGCTTATGCTTTCCATCAGGCAGAGTAGAGTCATTTTGGCAGGGCAAAACATAAAAAAAAAAAAAAAAAAGTAAAATGCATAGTCGTTTTTTAGGGTTCCGTGCCAAAGGCAAAAGATGGAATCCTTATATATTTGTCATGTCTGTCTGTCTGTCTGTCTATCCGTCCGTATGTCACAGCCACTTTTTTCCGAAACTATAAGAACTATAATGTTGAAACTTGGTAAGAAGATGTATTCTGTATACCACATTAAGATTTTCACACAAAAATAGAAAAAAAAACAATACATTTTTGGGGTCCCCATACTTAGACTCAAAGGATCTGAAAGGAATCTCAAGGAATCTGAAATTAAAAAAAAATTTTTTCGTCAAACCCATACGTTTATCTATGGATAGGTCTTCAAAAGTGATATTGAGGTTTCTAATACCATTTTTTTCTGAACTGAGTAGTTTACGAGAGAGACACTTCCAAAGTGGTAAAATTGTAACTTGTAAAATCAGAGAATGATAAAACTAAAAAAATATATGATGTACACACACACACAGACTTCCACCGAAAATTGGTTTGAATGAAATCTAGTAATTGTAAACTGCAATTTACCCTTTATTCAATCAAACAAACCTATACTAATATACAGAGCTGGAGAGTTTGTTTGAACGCGCTAATCTCAGGAACCGCTGGTCCGATTTGAAAAATTATTTCAATGTTGGATAGAACATTTATCGAGGAAGGCTATACGCTATATATCATTACGCCAAGATCAAAAGGAGCGGAGCAGCAATGAAGAATGTTACAAAAATGGGGGTAAAATTATTACGCTACGGGCAATAGGAGAGGTAAACGACGTTGCGTGGATCTGCTAGTATAAAAATAAAATAAAAATTAAATTATGTTACTTGCTGCTTTGGAACCCTTCATGGTCGAGTCCGACTCGCACTTGGCCGCTTTTATTTTTTAAAGTTTCTGAAATTTAGGTATATTTCAGAAACTTTAATAATAATAATTTAAATACACAAGTGTATAATTTATTTTAGGTAGATAAAGGAGTTGCAACAAAATAATTATAAAGTAGAATGAAAGGATATCCGAGTATGAGCCAAATAAATGTAATAAAAAAAATATTGTAATATAATTATATTCGACAAATGTCAATCCCTAAGGTCTTCGACGAAACCTCCCACGAACAGAAATGCATATTTCTGTTTGTGGTGAAACCCTACCTTAGTAGAAAGCCATAAGGTTGTATTTAGTAACATTGTAAGTGGCTGTTAGAACTTATATATTTAAACATCATTTGGACGAATTAGGATATTGTTCTTTATGTGTGTATAATATTATTGATCGTTCATGTGTGCGTTTAGGCGACACAGTGTACCTTGCACTTGCAGCTCGACACCATTTCTAACTATAAATTCGTTTGTTCTGTGGTCAAAATCTTTTCTAAATTTCTCACCACGTGTTGTAACAATGGTCTTATTACATGTTTATTCTATCATTTACGGTGTCTTGAGGCAAATCCTAAAATATTACTTGATAAATCTTAGGATTTGCCTCAAAACACGGTGATGATAAAAGTTCGAAGTTAGCGATTATATTATCGTAGAACCGGGATCAACAAACTCTTCAAAGGCATTTTGTACTGCCTCTCGGAGTTGAATTTTTTACCCACTAAAAAGTAACCCCAGCTCTTGCAGCTTGGAGACTGTCTGTTGCGCAGTATGGGGTCGCGCGTAGTCGTCCCCACTGCTCCTTCGTCGTGAAGGAAGCTCTCCCTCATCCGCCTTACTCACCAGACCTTGCACCTACCGACTATTACTTTATCCAAAATTTAGAAAACTTTTTAGTGGGGAAAAATTCAATTCCCGAGAGGCAGTACAAAATGCCTTTGAAGAGTTTGTTGCCTCCCGTCAAGCTGATTTTTACAAGAAGGGCGATCAATAAACTGCCAATGCGTTGGCAAAGATGCGTCGATTGCATGGGTGATTACTTCGAATAACAGAAATAAAAATTTTGAAAAAATAAGTACTTTCACTTATTGCATACAAAACGGCAATTTCATAGGTAAAGACCTATCATTATTAGAATGGTTCGGACTTTTACCACTAAGAGTCGGTAAATCTTAGGTTCATTAGTTCAGGATCTTACAGTAACATACATATGTATTGAGAAATACATACTTAGGTATGTTTATTAAGACATTTATTATGTAGTAGGTAATAGAATTGCCGTGGGTATGTGGATCTAAAATTTTAGCGGGCAAAATGTAAATGTTTTAATACGCCTCGGGAATAAAGACGTAAGTATATGTAGATACTTAATTTGGTTTAGCTATGTAAACTGACGTTGAATAAATTCTTACAAATTCTATGCTAGTTTTAAAAGACAAAGCGAAAGTCATGAGGTCTTCATTTATTGCACATTCCCAACTTTTCATAATCTACATTGTGTGCATTCTTTACTTTCACCTTTTGTCCTCAACAATGATTTATGTAAACACGTATTGAACTAAAAAACGTCAGTTAATATAACGGCACATCGAATCATGAACATTTCGGCTAATGACGAGTCCACATAATGCGGACATTTATCTTATTTGTGTCACTATTCGGTATTTCTGTGTTACACATAACTTGTGCCGTTTTCAAGGTTCTTGTTTTGAAACGAACTTGATTAGGGTAAGCTTCTAAAGGAAAAGTCTCCTCCATCCTTACTTGAAATGAAGGAGGCTTGCTACAAACAAATACATGAGAGTCTAGAAAATAATAAAAAAAATTGAATGTTAGGATTAAAATAAGTATAAATAAAAAGATGAAAAAACAATTTACAGATGATAATGTAGTTTTAAATTAAATTCAAAGTGTTGTAAACAATTATAAATTTTATTAATATTCATGCATTCTTTTACGTGGCTACTTGTACCTACTTGGTATTTGATTTTAACTATCAGTGATTTAACCCTTAAGAGGTGCTATTAATTTAAAAAAGAAGAATCATCAAAATCGGTTTTTAAACGAGGAAGTTATCCGCGAACACGCATAAAAAAATGTATACGGTTGAATTGAGAAACCTGATCCATTATTCGAAGTCGGTTACAAAAATATATCAATACCTATCCTATGTGACAAAATATATGTGTATAATATGACTATAATATATGTACAACCTAATCCTATGTGAATTTCAAAGTTTTCTGTTTTATTCGAACGGGAGTTTGAATATCAATATCAAATGTCGAGACAATCCAGAAAGTTCCCGGCCAAGTTTATACTCTAATTTTCATCGAGCATGCCTTCCGAGTCATCGCTTTTAATAGTCCCTTATTCCAGGAGAACTAATGCTCCCTCATGATAAGTGATTAGAGTCGGTTTTAACTTTTTGTGTGTTGACCGACGCGACGTGTCTTCAACATACCTTGGTTTTTACCTCCAACCAAATTGATTATGCCCGCTTAACCTTAGCAATAAAAAGTACTGCCATACCAAGGAGCCTTTTCTTAGTTTTCAGTGTTCCGTTTCACTTGGCAGGTATTTGGTTGTTTTGTACGTTTACTGATTGACATTTTGTTTGTCCTTAGATTATACTCATTAAATCTCCTTTATTGTGAATTTAAAATTAACATGTCGTTTAAAGGCGATCAAACATTTTGATGTGCAACACCTTACCTCTCGTTTTCTTCGATGTCATGAAAAGAGATGGAGACGGGAAGCGCGCGCATTAATAATTCGTCTTTTTATATTCTATGAATGCTTTTTTCCATTATGGTCTAAGATCCGACCCTAGATCGACCTGCACCGAACTGATAATAGGATAAAACTTATTTTATAATAAATTTCGTATATTATATAATATACTAGCTGAACCCCGCGGTGTTACCCGTGGTTATCGTCGTACCGCGAGTAACGCCGCGGGACAAAGTTAGTCTAAAAAAAGTAGCCTAAGTTACTCCCCGGATCATCAGCTACCTGCCAGTGAAAGTCCCGTCAAAATCCGTCCAGCCGTTCCAGAGATTATCCGGAACAAACAGACAGACAGACAGACAAAATTTTTTTTAACTACATTTTTGCTATATGTATCGTGTATACATACATATGCATTAAGTAAAAAGCGGTTATTTTAATATTACAAACAGACACTCCAATTTTATTTATTTGTATAGATTAAAAATGGGTTGTCTAAAAAAATCCTGGACAGAACATTTTTTTTTGTTTATATTAAAAGTAATAAATATTAATAAAAAAATATTAAGCAATATAACATAAATTAATAAATATATGTATGTATATTTAAATTAAACAAACAAATAAATATATATGTCGTAGCATAGGGCGAGTAATGATTTTTAGATAGGGTGACGTCAGCCTCGCCGACGTCACCACCCATCTTATTTGTAGCACTCATGATTTAAAGCAGTAGCAATCGCTCTCAATCAAAAAGGTATGCTAGGATTTACTTGCACAACAAAATACAATATTAAATTATGATGATTAATTCAATAAATGAAGCTACAGTTAAAATCATAGAACGACACAGTCAAGGTGAATTAGCTGAAAACATGATTTTGGTGTTTTCAGCTAATTCACCTTGACTGCCTGTCTGTGTCGATCCATAATTTTCAGTTTCCAAAATACGTAGGGCCTTATGAGAAGAATACAGGCAAAGAAACACATGGCCACTCTTTTCAAAACACTTATTAGTTACAAATGTTTAATAGTTGATTACAACAATTAAGGAACTTATGTACTTAACTAATTTCAGCTTGTTCTTCCTCGCACAATTCTTGAACCAAGGTGATCTGTTAATTCTATCTTTCTCCAATACGGAAACAACCGACATGTAATCTTACTGGCGGTAGTCATCGTCGGCGGATGTCGCCTATTTTCGTATTAACCTTACAAAACAATAAGATGGCATGATAAATCCTTAATTAAATAATTAGAATTACTGCGATCAATCTGTCTGTTTGTTCCGGGTAATCTCTGGAACGGCAGGATTGATTTTGACGGGACTTTCACTGGCAGGTAGCTGATGACCCAGGGAGTAACTTGGACTACTGGTTTTAGACTAACTTTGTCCAGCGGAGTTACTCGCGGTACAACAATAACCGCGGGTAACACCGCGGGGTTCAGCTAGTATTTTATAATTTACGAAATTTATTATAAAATAAGTTTTATTCTATTATCAGCTCGGTGCAGGTCGATCTAGGGTCGGATCTTATACTATTACACAAAAGTGATTGTCCTCTTCTTGATTTTGATTGATTTGATCTAGATTAGATCAGGTACAAATCTAAATATCTACAACTAACATTTGACAAAATAATAAAACCCAACAACCTTGTTTAATCCTCTTTATTTACCCTCTGGAAGGTACTCATACAATTTTGTTCCCGAATAATCATAATTTCTGTGGAACGAATCACAATTAGGCATCCAACCGTTTACGATACCCAGTAGCGGTATCTCGAATGTCGTGGCGACTCATGACACACAAATATATACGTTTACATTTCGTTACACACTAAAACTTGTGTATATTTTTTGCCCAAGCCCATTATAAAAGTGTGCCGCTGGAATAACGTTACCGGTATTCGGAGAAGGTTCTTGACGAATGGCTTAAATTTACCATGTATACACTATGTCTAAAAAATCACTGAATCCAATCTCGAAATACGATTAATTATCACTCGGATACACTTTGTAAATATTTCACATGAATCCATTCTGAATACAGAGGGTTACTACTGTTACTAGTGGATATTATACACTACCATCATCTCCCTCGAAGGACTTCCACTGCTCTTCTTTCCTCGGAGCTCTTCACAACAACCTGCCCTGTGCTGCCCGCAAAAAATGGGATCAAAACTTTCTGAAGTGACGACCACATTCCTACCGGAAGACGGAGCATTGCTAGGGTCCCTAGAAGGTGATCTGATGACCTGGTGATTATATAATATACCTATTTACTGTTTTTCGTCCAATTGTGATGCAGCGATAACAGCAAAAGTTTAGATTTTTTTAAAGATCTGGTCTAGTGGAATGGTGGTGATATACCAATTATACCGAAATTAAGTCCTAACAATAACTATTTGTAATTTAAAAATCTATTATTATATATAATTTATGTAGGTGGACCAAGCCGGTAGTAACAAGATCACTGACGAAAAAAAACCAAGTTTGTTACTGTTTCCGTATTCGAATAATACGTATTATATTTCATACTGATATTTTATTGCCTAAAGTAAGTAACTAAGTATTTTAAGAAAAATACTTTATTAGAATATAATTCATTTAAAAAAAATTACAAAATATATCTGTTCCGTATATAATATACTAGCTGAACCCCGCGGTGTTACCCGCGGTTATTGTTGTACCGCGAGTAACGCCGCGGGACAAAGTTAGTCTAAAAAAAGTTACAAGTTACTCCCTGGATCATCAGCTACATTCGCAATGGGTATGGTGACCACTATTCTTGGATTCTGCTCATGCTTTCCGTCAGGCAGAGTACAGTCACTTTATAGACCTATATATTAAAAAAATATAAAACTAACTAGCTGCCCCGGCAAACGTCGTTTTGCCATAAATTTTTTTTAAGGATGGGTGATCCTTACCATTTAGGGGGATGAAAAATAGATGTTGTTCGATTCTCAGACCTACTCAATATGCTCACAAAGTTTCATGAGAATCGGTCAAGCCGTTTCGGAGGAGTTTGGCAACTAAAACTGTGACACGAGAATTTTATTTAATAGATATTTTCGTGTTTCGTAATCTAAACCGGGCAAAATAAACAGATTCAGTGAATTATATAACGATTATTATTCGATATTATAGAAAATAATCGATTAAATATTTTTATATGGCACGGTCTCACCCGTGGTCTCACCTTACAAAATTGATCGTTACACTATGAAAAAGAGATGTCGATGAACTTAGAAGTAATGGGAAATGAATTACACTATCATTGCCTTATTCGGAAATTATAATGAGGGTTTGAATGATTAGTATTAGTGTACTTACTACTGTGTTATTTGCAATCTCAGGCAAAGTTAAACGGGGCAGAACTGGATCGACGTGAACGGGTAATATTTTACTTTTTTATTTCCGCCGCTACCAATCTATGGGGGTGATTTACTGAAAAGGGACGTAAGTGCAACAGAAAGTCGGCGAAGCGTGCTATTTCATTTAAACAATAAGCTCAAAGGTGAAATTCGATTTTTTCATATTACTATTAACGTTACATACGTTAAATTAGTCCTAACACCACTTTTTTGTTTACACTTATTTATTTATTAAAGAAAGAAAGAAAGAAAGCTTCGGTGGTGTATGTGACTGCTGATCTAGAGGTCTCGGGTTCAATTCCCGAAATGGGCCAAAAAATGTTGTTTGGATTTTCTTACAAGAACTTCTTAATTTTCATAAATATCATGTTATTAGGAAGTCAGTGCCCTCAGATATACTAATAGTAACTAGTTCAACGTTCGAATTCAGTTCGACCTCACGATTGCGGAGGTCCGATGCTAAAACTGATATTCAGGTAAATCCGGTTAAGCTAGTAATCGACCCCAAAAAAACTTGGAACTAATAAAGGCTAGGAAGAAGAAGAAAGAAGGCGAAATTTAGGCGCTAGGTGCGAACATACAATTAAATGTTCGCACCTAGCGGCCGGCACTTGAACTTAATGTATCCGGCTGTCGGTCAATTGCGGATACTGTGAGCAGATGGGAATGTAATAGGCGTAGCGACTAAGAAATAGATTATTATGATTTGTAAGTCCCGTTACATCTCAGTTCTCATGATATAAGGAATGATATTGCGTGACTATTCGATTTATGCTTTTGATTAAAATTTCCATGAGTATTGTCGAGTCCATAATCTAGGTTTTGTATAGGACCAATAGAAGAGTTTTAACTGTCATCAGATGAGGATTCTTTTTGATAAGAGAATGAGAAGACAAAAATCCCTGATTAAACACGGGAGTGGTGGCTTTTCAAGGCTGTGTAGAACAATAACAGGTGACCATAAAATTTACATGTTAAGGAAAAAAAATTGACATTTATCCCATAAGTGGATAATAAGGTATTTGAAAATAACATGCAACATTTAATAATGTCTTGCTACTAGTCCCCATGATTTCCGAGGTTTACAAAGATTTATTGATTTTATATAGGGATTATCCTTCTTTATTCTTTGGGGTCTCTGTAAACCTTTTCTTAGTCCTAGTATAGACGGGTTAGTTATTGGTGTGGACCCACATTTATTGCAACTTTGCACCTTTCTTTTCGAGTGTCGAGTTTTGAGTCTGCGATAAGTCGACCAAAAATTTCCTAGATGTTTCTAAAATCATTGTAGATAAAAAACTGTATTTAGTAATATTATAAGATGTTTGAAATCTTAGTAACATTCCTACCATTATTTTTGGAGAGCCGAGCTCTGTATCTGATAAAATCATCTCAAAGTATCTCACGGTCAATAAAAATTGCTTTCACTTCAATTGACGCTTAATCTATTTCATCTGAGTATATGATGTCCGTGTTCAAAGCGAATGGTTTTACGGTCTTCGTGACCTCATTTCGTTCTTGGTCTTGATAATTCATGTCATATGAAAAGTATAACTTCTTTTTTTCAGAATACAACTCCCCGGTAGGTTTTTTTTTATATTTGGCCCTGCCAATATGACTCTACTCTTTTCTTTCTTTGGTCTAATGAAAATGAAATCAAGTAGGATCACGAAGGATAACTTAAGTGTAACGTTAGTGGGTTTTATCAAATAGAGCAAACGGCATTAGGGTTGGTCGTGCGAGACAAAAAGTTTTGTGAAAAGTACAGTTGCTTGTAGATTTATTTTAGGTTTAAAATTTTGTGACATTAATTGATATAATATGTTAGTGATTAGTCTATTCTAGTCCTGTATACTATGCTTATACTGCATAACATATAGCATGTGTGTAACATAGTGCGACAAAAAAGAAAATACAACGTTGCAATTTTCTAGCATTCTAAACATTACCTCAATTCCATCAATCCGTACGACCATCAACACCAAAATTGCGAAGGGAATCACCATTAATTACGAGTTAAAATTTCATCTTATTACATCACCTCAAAACTACGATTAGATGAGTGCGATTTAATACGTTTAATAACCTTTATTTTCACACGTTGGAGCCGATGGGAAGAGGCGTCTCCTAAGAAGGTTGTAATGGCAAATCTCACAAACGGGCTGGTCGCACATTCGTATACAGTTGTAATTGCCCTCTAATTGTGAATTACGCAACACCACATAGCTGTTCGTGTAATTGTTTTGTTTTGCCTCCGTGATAATGCTTGTGGGGAACTTGTAACTGTAAGTAGAAGCTACGGAAAAATAAATAGTATCCCAGCGATTTTATCTTTATACGTTATTCATTAGTTAATGTGATGTCAATGTAACTATTTATTGGCCTTCGTCGCAGTATAAACCGCATTTTCGTTCATGTTTCATAGTATTAAAGCTTCCTTACTAAAAACGCTGTCTAAATGAATTGTAGAACCTGTGAATTTCGCGTTTTAACAAAAAACAAAATATAAAAGGGTGCAATAACTAGTTTTTAATTGTGAATTTCAATTATTACTTTTTTATTTAATTTAAACATTCTAAATTTAAAAACATTGCTATGTTCTGATTTCAAATAGTCCAGCAGTGTCTAGTTCGACAACACAAACGCTCCTGCATACTGAAAACATAATACGAAAATGTTATTATTGCCTAATGGGTTTCTATCGTGAATGTAAGGATTAAAATTCGTCACCGATCATCTGTCACGCATCTCATATTATAATTCACATGCAAAAAGAGAAAGAGATACCTACCCTGCCGCCAATTAATATAATACGATGCGTGACAGTCGAAAGTGAAGCCGCCTTTTATCGTACGATCTCGCGACATAGATCATAAGACCCGATTCATTTAAACAATATAATTGGGTATCTAATTGTACCATCAGGATTGCCGACCGGAAACAACGAGAATAAAACTGTTTGTTTCGGACAACAAACAGATATTTAGCATAAATGAAGAATTGTACTATAGATCTTTTCTAAAACGCTTCGGTAGTGAAGTACAATGGATGGAGCTTGTTAAGAGGCGCCTTGAGTCCCACTCTCGGCTACATGCCACTGTTGGTGGTTTATAATCCAGATTATGTTTGAAATGAACTGAGTCAAAGCAGACTGAAATAATATATTAAACAAAATTATTTATCCTTTTTCGACATCCAAATTAACAGACAACTCCACTTTTAACTACCCACACATATGTATGGTTTATGGCAAGTTTGCCTTCTTTTTGCAGTTTTGTCTTTGATTCTGCATGGATGTTTTATTTTTTTAGGAATAGTGGGCAAACGAGCAGACTTATGGTCTGATGGTTAGCGATTACCGCCCATGGACACCAGCAACACCAGAGGCGTCACAAGTGTGTTGTCGGCATTTGGGGGATGGGGAGGGGGATGAGAGGACGGGTTGGGATATGGGCCTCTGGTATTCTGACTCACTCCGTGAAACACATCGCAGGCGCAGTTTTACACCAGTTTTCTGTGAGGCCATGGTATCACTTCGGTCGAGCCGGCCCTTGGTCTCGGTCCTCGGCCCATGCATGCCGAAGCGTGGCTTTCCCTCAGTATTGGTGTGTATGATCGAATTTGATAGCTGTAAGTTATTAAAAATTACTATTAAAAACTAAATTATCTTGAAAATCAATCTTCATTTATGACTCATTCAAAAGATCAAAAAGTTAATGACGTTTTTAATTCACAATATTTACTATTTTTTATCTATGGTTCAACGTCCTTAAATCTGAGAGAGCAGAGCTGAGAGCCTTTTACGAGCTGTCTAATTTATTGGAGGCAGAGGTTACGGGAAATATGTCGGGATTGTGCGTGGGAGTATCAGACAATTTATATCGTATCTAAAAGTACTCACATATTTCGCAATCTCTAAGAGATATTGTGAAGCGTTAGGAAATAATGCTCATTTATTTAGATAATTCTATCTACGCATATAAATAAAATTGAAATGTCTGATTGTTTCCTTATTAATAGCTTTTTTACTAAATGCATATGTTTTTTCATGTACTTAAGTACCTATCCTATATACTTCAAATAGGGTACTTACATACAAACAAATATTTTAAACGGTTTGTTCTTCTTGTTCCGACTAATCTCTGAAACGGCTTTTACAAGCTGATGATATATGGAGTACTTGGGTTACTTCTATTTTAGATTATCTTCGCCACACGGTGTTACCCACAGTTGTTGTTGTGAAGGTACAACAACTATCGCGAACAACCCCAAGAGGCGCGGCTAGTTATTCTAATAAACATCTGAAGTTAGAAACAAGATGTATTTTTGTAAAGCTCTGTCGTTTTAACATTCAATGCTGATCTTAATTTTCTGAACCTTCAGCCAGCTAGAGCCAATCACGTATTTCTTTAAGTGAAAATAATATCGCTGTTTCCCTGAATACATTTTTTTAGTATACCTTTATATCCTTTGCTGTAATCCTGGCAGCTTTGTTTACAAAGTTTTATAATCAGATTAAACAGCGATTAAATCGGATATAAGTACGAATAAACCAACGAACACCGCTTTTTATTCATATAAGAAGCTCGAAATGCAAAATTATCCTCTCCGTCTGTAACGGTAATTGTATTGTAAAAACATTTAATAAATCTCATAAATCCTATTTCCCTAAACGATAATTCAGCTAACGTCACTTAAAGTAGTAATTTTGAGGCCTTTCCAATTACCACGAGTTTAATTTTTCACTTGAGTTTAAATTAAACATCTACCTTATTCCGTTTCCGTTAAACCCAGTAAAATATCTAGGAATTATTAAAATCATACACTTACTAGATATTATACTTTTTTTAAGGACCTAACTAGAAGTTTACAGAGTTAAAGGACCTAAGAAGAGTAATAGTAAGCTGCACTACCACTACATAATACCTAATTAGTGACTTCCACACTAGCATTAGATAGATATAAATAAATATATAGGATCGTAGAAGACAGCTCTAACCAGTAATTCTGGTTAATAATTAAAGTGACTTACACCACGGCCAATAATAGAAGTATTTACAACTTTTTATATACTTTAAGAATACTTGCTTCTATTCCCATAATAAATACGTGTGCTAATTATACGAACGTTTCGAGTTCGACTCTCAGAGTTTATTAAAGTAGAAGTAGAATTATTAAAATACATCTTGAGCAAAAATTCGGATTATACTAACCTGAAACATACACACAAAGAAATAATAAAAAAGCGGCCAAGTCCAACCAACGTCGTATGTATGTACGTACGTACGTACGTACGCCGTACTTGATGCTACGGATCCCTTACCCCCTCACTAGATCTCGTTCAAACTAATTTTCGGTGGAAGTTTGCATAGTAATGTACATCACATTTTTTTTTTAGTTTTATCATTCTCTTATTTTAGAAGTAACAGGGGGGGAACACAATTTACCACTTTGGAAGTTTTTCTCGCGTAAACTATTCAGTTTAGAAAAAAAAAATATTAGAAACCTCAATATCTTTTTTGAAGACCTATCCGTAGATACCCCCAAATTTTTTGTTTTTTTTTTCTATTTTTGTGTGAAATTCTTAATGTGGTTCACAGAATATATCTACTTACCAAGCTTCAATATTATAATTCTCATAGTTTCGGAAAAAGTGGCTGTGACATAAGGACGGACAGACAGACATGACGAATCTATAAGGATTCCGTTTTTTGATATTTGGCTACGGAACCCCAATAAAAAAGGAAACAAAATTGCAAGAATATGAGAAAAAATTAGCAAGATGTTATCTTGAGTTACAAGTTGCTACGGACGGTGCAACAGTGGTAGCTGTGCTTCGATCAACAATTGTTGATCGAAGTAGCTGTGTTACAAAGTCAGGGTTATGTTAAAGTTAAAAGGTTTATCACTAGAGTACTATAACCATTTTTAATAAATCAAAAAATATACATAGACGACGAGGAGGGAAACCGTGACAAGTTGTTTACAGAATCTAACGACTGTTTTTGGGTCGTTGATGGCTTATCTCCAGAACCTATCTATAAACTTTTGTTTCAACCGACTTTAAATAATATCTGCAAATATAATCAAAATGTTAATCTAATTAAGATTGGATCAAGAAGACCAAGTCAACAACCTACCTTTTACGTCACTCATCGAGACAAAATGAATAAATTGAAAGTTATTTCCCGTAAAATTTCACTCATTGAATCGAATAAATTTGATATTATTGAGCTTCTGAAGTCATGTCCTTCTAGTGAGATACATAATAAAGCTTATATTTCGTAATGATGGCATATAAAATATAGATTGTCTCAAATTGCTTTTATATCTGCCGCATTAACCGCGTTCCTAACCGCATTGGTCTATGGCCGTTCAATACAGCACATTTTACCGCAGACTTGGGCCGAACAAACCACAGTACACCTTCGTATTTTATTATTAGATCATAGATCGTAGAACTTAGCTGGTCAGTTCTATGAACCTAACTTTATTACGCAATGAACATGCCTGCAATAGTTTACTACAAGTTAAGGGTGTAATTAATAGACTGATCGAATGCACAGATAAATTAATATAAAAAATTCTAAGTAGTCTAAAATAGAAGAAGTCAAGAAATAATGATAATATGGTTATATAATTAATACGTAATGTCGTCCAAAACATGTTTTTGTCAGCTAATATCCCTTGACTCTTGTACTTACGTCACGAGTGCGTTAGGACACTTGGGACCCATTTTCTACCCTCGTTTGGCTCCTACTCTTCTCCATTTTCTTCACGTTAAATCTTTTTTAGTTTTCGATACAATTATTATTAACTGATACTGCATATATTCTTTATGGAAGTGTAGCACTTTAGAAATAAATTATTTCTGATAAAGATATTTTTTTATTTTGTAATCTAAACCCTAGTCATTATTATCTATTTATTGTTTCAGGCGCGCCAAGATGTGGCGTGCGATACTACTGCTATCGTCGGTGTCTCTAAGCAAGTGCCAGACGACGCCCAACCGGGTGGCCAGCGTGACAACGGTGTGTGATAAAGCTTCTATGACAGTACATCTAGAAATGGCACAGCCGTTTAAAGGGCTCTTGTTCAGCAAAGACTTCTCGAGAGAATGTCGTGTTCAAGGTATGTTCGAATACATATTAGTATTGTATATGATAACTAGCAGACCCACGCAACCTCGTTTGCGTCTCCTATTGCCCGTCGCGTGATAATTTTCCCCCGTTTTTGAAACATTTTTCATTGGTGCTCCTCTCCTATTAGTCTTAGCTTGATGATATATAGCCTATAGCCTTCCTCGATAAATGGGCTATCTAACACTGAAAGAATTTTTCAAATCGGACCCGTAGTTCCTGAGATTAGCGTGTTCAAACAAACAAACAAACTCTTCAGCTTTATATATTAGTCTTCTTCTTAGCGTTTCGACGGCAAACGTTTCGTGTCAGTGTAGTCAGATCAGAACGCGGCCACTCTGACTGCATTGTCGGTGGCAGCCATCATATCCTCTCTCGTGCAGGTGTCCGGGCAGGCAGGGCATGATGCAAGGTGGGACATCGTTTGGGTTTCACCGCACAGACAGAACAGGTTGTCGCCGTCTGCAAATCCCCACCTGGACATGTTTTCCTTGCTCCGGCCAACCTGAGTCCGAAGTCTGTTTAAGGACCTCCAGTCGGCCACGGTAATTTGTGTCCAGGCGGTAGGCACTCAGCCGGCACCACATATAATTTATATATATATTTGTATAGATATTATATTGTACTAGCCGACCCACGCAACCTCGTTTGCATCTTCTATTGCCCGTAGCGTGATAATTTTCACCCGTTTGTTTGTTTGTTTGAACACGTTAATCTCAGGAACCGCTGGTCCGATTTGAAAAATTCTTTCAGTTTTAGAAAGCCCATTTATCGAGGAAGGCTATAGGGTATATATCATCACGCTACTACTAATAGGAGCGGAGCAACAATGAAGAATGTTTAAAAAACGGGGGAAATTTTCACGCTACGGGCAATATAAGGCGCAAACGAGGTTGCGTGGGTCAGCTAGTATTAGTATAGATACACTGACTCGTCGAACTTTGTTGCGTTATATTTTTTGTTGTGGATATTTTCTAAATTTTCGAAACCCTTGTTATATTTGTCGATCACAGCTGCCCATTGGTACTCAATATACAGTGGCGGACTAATAAAATACAACACTACTGGTTTTCTTATAATTTTAAATTTAATTAAATCTATATAAATATGAAAATGAATCGCCGAAATGTATATATACGCGCATAACTTCCGTTCGGCTGCACCAAATTATTTTTTTCTTATTTGTTCGTTTTTGTTAGGACTAGGTTTGTGTACAAGGAAAAAAAAGGATTTTTTTTGTCCGTGACTGTACGCTGCCTGTGGGAAACTGAGACAGATATGTAAATATGGCGGCACGAAGTTCGCCGGGTCAGCTAGTTTCTTATAATTTTAACTTAATTTTCCTATATACAAACCTTGTCCTAATAACAACAAACACATGAAAAAAAAATTGAATTTGGTGCAGCCGATCGGAAGTTATGCGCGTACCTACATACATTTCGGCGATTAATTTTAGACCCAGATAGGTAAACTGCTCTATATTTTTCAATACAATAGTTTCGAACTGGTAAGGTTTTGTGAATTGCTGACTGTTATATCAGTTCTTCTTTAAAGTAGTTTTTTACTGATTATTAATAAAAAAAATTAAAAAAATTGATGGACTTATGTAGTTAAGTCCCTTGCGATGTGGCATTTTTCTTTGTCATCCAGAGAATTTTCTAAGATGAATTCACGAAAGCCTATATCTATGTTTTAGCATTCTTACAAGGGTTAACATCCACCGATCATATTATAAGACTGGACCGGCTTATTGAAACCGAATAGATCATAGGTATAGGGAAATTACAATGTCTCTCTTCTTTTATTTTATTCTCATCTCTTATTTTAAATCGTTACAGGTAATCGTCAAAACAAAATTACTCTTCACTTGCCATCCAACGGCTGCGGGGTGAGGACGTCCACTATGAATGGAACATTAAACGAACTTGCTGAAGAAGAGATTCTCTATTACAACGTGGAGCTGGTTGTGCAGATGGACAAGCAGCTGCAACAATCTTCAGATCAAGAGCTATTTGTCAGGTTAGTTGTCTTCTTTTTTAATGCCATAGAAGGGCAAACGAACAGTTGGGTAAGTAAATGCAACGGCCCCAGGACGCAAGCAATTAACGTGTCACAAGTGCGTTTCTGCCCTTATGCCCTAGAATTAGGGTGGAGATTTTGGGCTCAGGCTCACTCACTCGGTAAAAAGCAACGAACAGTTTTCTGTGAGGCTGTGGTATTACTCCAGTCTAACCGGCTCATTGGTGCTGAAAAATGGCTATGCCAGAGCAAGTACATTATATTTTACATTTCAGTCTGTTGCCATCAGCAACTGAACGAAGGCCTCTCCTAAAAAGCAACAAACATTTTCTTTATTATTCTTACCACTATTTAAAAGTCTCAAGTCGTTATTCACTAATGATTTCTGCTTTAAGGCGCGTATCCACCGAAATTGTTATCAATTTCAGTGTTTCCAACTATTTGCAACTGTTTAGAAATGGCCAATTTTTTGTTTCCATTGTAGCTACACCGAGTCGCCAACAATTAAAAAAAAACAGTTTAACATAGCATCTCCACAGAGCCAATAAATAACTGCAACAAGCGTATTATCTGTTGACAATTTTTGTTGCCAACGTTAGGAAATTACAGAAACTTTTGTCACCAACATGTGTTGACAACACAAAAGTTGCCAACTTTTGTCCGATGGAGGTCGGCTTTAGACAGCTCGTAAGTTGACGAAGAGAGTATGCAATATAACTATTTATGACTCAAAGCTAAAGAGCAATAACCGTACTCGCGCATATATTATGTATGTATAAAGTAAACGCCTTTGGTATTGCAAAAAAGATAATAAAAAAGCAATGTTTAAAGAAAGATTTTCTTATGCAACGATTCTAAAAACCTGATTCCTAGATGGTCAAAGTGGTTCATGCAAGGACATTATAAAATCTCGTTTCTTGCCTGTGCAGTCTTCTTACAAGAGTATTATGAAATTGTTATTCAACCTAAACTAGGTATACATATTCATACAACACATACTAGGTGTTTCTTAAGACAATTACATATATAGGATTTAATACTACTTACTGCATAGTAATAAAATAGGCAGTGACCGTAGCGATGAGAGTAGGTAAATATCTAATAGATAGGTAATTATCAAAGTTAGTATTCTGACATTCCGTTAATTTCTCGTTTATAACATAACACTTAACAAAACATTTTGGAAACTTGAAGTCTTTTTTATAGGGCGCGTATAACCAACACCTCCTTTGTAAGGAGAGATCTATATTTAGCAATGGACTAATAAAAATGGTTGATATGTTATTATGGTTGTTTGGATACATTAGAAACGTTTTCCTTTCTAATGTATCTAATGTATGCACCGCGGATGACATATATTTCTGTATTCAATACGTGGGCATGCAAATGTTTGTAAGACTTTGAATACCGCAAATAAGTGAAAGATATTATTAGAAAGTAGTTATTACGTACATAAAGTGAATAACTTTATATTTGGGGGGATTCCACAGCCAAATGTGATAACAATTCATCGCGTTAAGTGAGCTTAGAATGTCATGTAAACAATCGAAATTACGTCTTAACAACCCTATACTGTAATACTCGTAGTGGCTAAGTGCTGCGCTTCAAATATGCACAATACTGATATTATCTGTTTATGAATGAAGGAGCAACGTTGCGAATATCACGATTCAAGCAAACATTACTGTATTTTATATTTCAGATGCAAATTGCAACCTCGTGCGGTGCGCATCAACAGCTCGGCGTTAGAGGCGGTAATCAACAACAAATTACGTGAAATGGCCGGCAGGGAGGCGAAGAAAACGAGGTACATTTAAAATGTCCTATTAAGCTATTACTTTGATCCACACAGATCTTGTTTAAGTTTTATGGCAATTTAATCGTTTATTAAATGAAACATTGTCCGTGAAGCTTGATATCAAAGCGCTTAATGTATTTTTTATCGTTTCAACAAATTATGCATTGATTTAACCTTTTACTTAAGTACATTAAAACAAGTATTCTTAGTAGCATAAATAGTAAGACTATTCAATTCGATCAAATCAAATCTCTGGAGTGTAACCATCTTTGAAACGAAGCATTTGTAAAAGTACAGTTTGGCTGAGTCACTTCCTGTAGGAGCTATTTGAATAGGCTTCTTTATCGAATTGCGTAATCGATACCCGAAAATTGGTTCTAGTTGTAAAGTAATGTTTAAGATTATCAGGTTGCTTATTTGATATGAAAATCTACTAATATACTCCGTAGTAGAAACGAAAAATACTCGTTATAACTGAAATTCATCCTAATATTGAATGTTCGCAGAACAGGCCGCCAAAGACAAGGCTTCGCTAATGCGGCTGAATTAGAACAACGAGAATGGTTAATGGCTGCAGCGAGGGCCTGGATGGAATTGGCACCAGCTGCAACGGTCACAGAGCCCGCCACCGTTGAAGTGGGACAACCTACAAAGCTGCTCATACAATGCACATTGCCAGGTAAAGAAAAATTGTTCTAAATAAAATAGAAAACGATAACAATACACAAATAATTTCAAAGACGAACCAACTAATGCGAGATTAAATGTAACTTATTTTAAAATATAGAGCAGCTGTAAAAAGTATCAGATTTACATGATGTATTATTTACCTACGAAATGACTGTATCATCAATTCCAAAATTATATTCCTTAACAGCGAAAAGAACATAATAATAGACAATATGGTAACAACGATTGTGTACAATTTCAACTAAACCACTAAGGTGCAGTTGAAATTATATACTAATAGTGATAAAATTTATATGCCGAAGATATATAAATTCCTAAGACTAACATCTTCATTGCCCAATAATATACCATGAATTAAGTATTTGTAAAAAAAAAAACATTTTTAGAAAAAGCTCTAATTTCTAAAAGAACAAATGTTTATTATACATTTGTAACGTCTTTTCCAAAAATTTCAGAGGGTGTCGGTCTTCGAGTAACCAACTGCGTAGCTCATGACGGCTTAGGAGAAGCATCACAAAAGTTATTAGATGAAGCAGGCTGTCCCATAGACGAGACGATATTCAACAAACCGTCAATCCACCATCACGATCACAAAAGTTCGGAAATTGACTTTTCAGACCTTGAGCCTGTCGATCCTCAAAAGAACATCGATGAAAGCATCAACATAAAACTAGCAAAGACTGATCCTGATAATATGTTTAAAAATATAATGACTTATCAGCATGCTATTACAACGTTCGCGGCTTTTAAGTTTCCGGATAGAGCAAAACTGCACTTGACTTGCGGTATCGAGTTGTGTAAAGGACAATGCCCGCCGGTAGACTGTAAAGCTTTGCAGAAACCTCAACAAACCAGAGATGGACTGCTCAGGAAAGCCAGGCTAGATAAAGACGCTAAAGGTATTGTGATCGACAGGCTAGAGGTATACAACAGTATAGAAGTGCATGCACCCAATATTGAGCTGGAAGATGAAGCGTCTATACGAGGTAAGGTTTGAAGCCTCGCTTCTCAACTACTTATAATTAAAATGCGCAGGTTGGCAAGGATGCAGAAAACGACATAAGTTACCTTTTATAAAATATATATATAATAACTTAATTGTATAGAGTACCTATTCAGTAATAACTTTTATATAGTATATAGATTAAACCAACACGAACAGAGGCATGGACAACAGCTTATCCACCAGCATTCAATAATTTATGCATTTGTAATAAAAATAAATACAGTGACCAGTAAAACTCTAAACTACTATTTTTTTAACTTGTTACAGGCTCGAGAAGAATAGAATCGGAAGAAGATGAATTTGTACGAGGGTTTTCACCAGGAGACAAGACTATCTGCTTATCTCCTGGAAAAATGGCACTTGCGTTCTGTGTACTAGGTATCATATTCCTGTGCGCAATTGCTGTCGCTTTCATCTCCTTAGTGAAAGCCCGACGTCGTTTAGGAAGAGAGCCTCTCCACACGTCTCTCTCTTTCTACACTGGAAGCAAGAGTGTGTTTTCCTCAAGTGAAAGTTCAAGTTCTGGTCTCAGTGGCAGCAAACTACTGCTTACAGACAGCCCATACTTAGATCATCACTCATCTTCGAGCAATAATTGGCCTTATTCTAGAGCGTTTTGACCAGCTTTCTCTGCAAAACGAATATAAACAACAAATTAAAAAGGAATGAAATTATCTCACTCGACATAAAATATACGGAGTCTGAAGTATATGTATATTAGTACTATTAGTTATTCTGTGGGATAGAGGACTTTTAATCCGAAATACACATGGGCGTAATAAAAGATGAAACTTTGATGAGCATGGAATAGTTATTCAGAAGCGGGATGACGTAATTTTTAATTCTTAGAAAGTTTTAATTTATAGTGCCCACAAGCCACGATTTGACTATAAAAACAAAGTACTCGTATATTATCATAATTGTGTTAGGTTTCGGGCTTTTTTTTCTTGTCAATAAACAATATAAAGTTCTGGACGCCATTTTATGATGGCATTAATCAGACTGAGAAACACCGACATCATTTCCTCGTAATTAAAGACTGTGCTTATAAGTACCTCTTAAATATTGTCCATTTCTAGCTTCATAGTACTTGTGCTATTTATTTTTAATAATAAATCGACATTTTTGTCGTTTGAGGCGGTGCTTTTGAAATTAAGAACTAATTAGGTACTTTATTTATCATAACTATGTAGGTGATAAAAATATAGGATACCTTTTAGTTTCTGTTAAGAATACGATGCTGTGAGTGATTGGACGAAGTATTATATATTTTATTTTATTCTAGTACTTTAGCGGTTAAGGCTGAGCAAGACTCAGTAACTATGAGTCACGTAATACCTTACAAACCTATGTGGGACTACGTTTAAGTCAATTTCATTAGCACTTCCTCGAAAAAATGTGTTTAGTTTTAATATAATCTATTTTGTAAGACATTGAAATAGATATTTAATGTCATATGTGATGTGATGTAATAAAGGTTTAGTGTGAAAGAATGAATGAATATTTTATACGTTTATACATTTTTTAATAAATCAATAAACGAAGGAAACGTGTTTAATTTAATACTATCTACGGTTCGTCGTATCAAAGGCTGGATACAGTCATCTTAATTTAAAAAATATGGAGTTTTAGTGAGTACACAATTCTTTTCTCTTTATCAGCATAACCAGCCCATTTATCCTGATGACCCTGACGTAATAATAGGTAGGTGCCTATCTAATGAAACGGAAGCAATTATGCGATCAAGAATTCATTGATGGTTAGTGTGGTTTAGAAGGAGGATATGGTCCTTAATTCTTTTTCATAAATAATATTATATATCATACATCTGACACACAACGCCATCTAGTCCCAAGCTAAGCAGAGCGTGTGTTATGGGTACTAGAACAACTGATATAAATACGTTTTTTTTGTAAATACATAATTATTATGCAAAGAAAACATCCAAACCCCGAAACAAATATTTGCAGATTATACAAACATTTGGTCCGACCCATGATCGAACCCGAGACCTCAAGCACAGCAGTCGCATACACTACCACTACGCCACCGAAGCATTTTGCCTAATTGGCCTAATTAGCAGGAAGGCAAACATAACTGAAATGTAAGATAATTTTTCCCCTGTATTTCAGTTATGTAGGGTCTCAGATCAAATAAAAAACTCACCACCTTGTTCTTCTTAAAGCAAAAAAGTAGCTTTGTTTCAAGTAAACACACGAGTTACGCACTAACTATGCTGTAAACTACGCTTCTTTATCGTACAAGTTGTCGATACTTGTAGGGGAAGAATTACTGTAAATTAATAAGGTCACCAGAACAACGCTCTGGAATATCCTCGGAGCGCTCTCATTTAAATTACAATTTACTACTTTTATATATGGATGCTTTCACTATATTACAAAACAGGTATTCTAGGTCCAATGATGCAGTAACGTCTCAATACAGCGCCATAGCGTGTCATCGTGCAACATTATCCGCATTCGCAATGAGTTCAAGTTCTGGCTGCCCCCCTAGCCAAGTCACAAGCTTTCGCTTTTCTGCAATCGTTAACGAATCGCGTTCTCGTGTGTCATTGGCTAATATTTTGTTTTGATCACGTGACTTGATTCCATCTATAAAGTCTTAGCCAAGTTGACGTTTGTTCGTAGTGATGGAATGGAAAGCGATCGTTTCTACAAATTCGATGCGAAACTCCATACAAAAGCTCTCAAAAGCTAGCCAAGTTACACTTTTGACAAACGCAAGCGAAACGATATCGATGCGATCGAACGTTCACTAAGCGATCAAAAATATTTGGAGTTATCGCTTTAAAAATGGCGTCTATAAGACAGATAAACAAAGTTTAATAGGACCACCGAGAGTCCGAGACCCATTTTATTTGCATAATATAATTTTGAACATTTAAAATAATTAAAATGCATACTGTAAATATGTTGTGGTGCGCTCATAATGAGGAAGTATGGCTTAGACGTGGAAAAAGACACATAAATCGTCAGTGCAACGAGACAATCCGCGAAATGCCGGACAATTTATTTGTGGAGCAATTCCGGCTAGACAAGTTGTCTTTCGAAGCCCTTGGCAAGAACTCCAAAGCAAGACATCGCTAAAGGGAACCAACGAGATTCCCGTAAAAGTTAAGGTAAGTTAATAATCTGTCTTTTTTGTACTATTGACTATTTTAACTTTTCCTTAATGTTTGTGTATTTATAGGTTTTGAGGCATGCTCTTGCTCTTTGATGCTCTTAGTTTCCTAGCCACAGGATCCTATCAGCGAATTGTTGGTGTCCTTCAGCATTGCCCAACGGACAGCTTGTTGGTGCATCAGACAAGTTGTTGATGCTTTGAGAAACCCTGCTGTCGTTGCAAAATGGCTTAGGTTTCCAATAACACAACAAGAGAAAACAGCTATAAAACAAGAGTGTATACCTACTTAACAAACAAACTAACTATATTTAATTGAATATGTACCATGTGTTAAACATAATTTTATTTTACAAGGTTCCAAAGAAGATTTGGCTTTCCTTATGTAATTGGTTGCATAAATTGTACGCATGTAGCTTTGGTAAAGCCCATTACTGAAGAGCATGTATATTTCAATAGAAAAGGGTATCATTCACTGAAAGTTCAAATGGTAGATTTATTCTTATTTTTATTTATAGAACAGCATGTATGAGACTATTATGTCACTTCTTAATGTTGATTTGGTTTTCAGATTTGTGATAGTAATATGCTGATTATAAATGTGAATCCAAAGTTCAGTGGAGCTACACATGATTCACATATATGGTCTTCTAGTAGAGCTGAATCATTTATGAGTGAACTCCATCAAAATAGTGAACAATTATGGCTGTTAGGTTGTTGTGTAACAATAAAAATATTTATTATTATTTTTATGTATGAGCCTTATAAAGTGACTCTACTCAGCCTGATGGAAAGCATACACACAATCCTAGAGCAGTGGTCATTATACTCGTTGCAAATGCAGACAATGCAACAACTCAGCATGGCATCATTTTCGAACCGGCCCATTCATACTAAAATCAGCATGGCACTATTACCTTAAAGTTCAGTAGTTTTCCTGTGGGTAACTAATTTTTAAACTATTTTTTCAGGTGACTCTGGATATTCACAACATCCTTGGCTAATGACACCTATTCTCAATGTAGTTCAAGGTTCTAGGGAAGAACTTTATACTGTAAAGTATGTGTGAGCCCGTAACTGCATTGAGGGCTGTTATGGATTACTCAAAGCACGGTGGAGATGTTTTCTCAGAGACAGGTTTCTTCATCATCATGCCTATGTAGCTAGCAATATTATAGCTGCATGTTGTGTATTACACAATTTAGCGTTACAAGCTGGCATACCACTACCACAACCACTTTCTGCTACACATGACAATGAAGACAATATAAATTTGCAAGATCCTATACCTGCTATGAATATGCCTAATCAAAGTGAAGTCATCGAAGAAAGAGCCATGCCAAATTCTTTATTACATAGATTAAAATAACGTTAATTGTTAATGGCTTCGTTATTAAACATTGTGTTTCCTATGTGGGTTATTTTCCCCCGTGATATAGATTTTTTTTTGTGTTGGATAGAAAGAAGAGACTATAAAGATTTTATTTGAATTTTTTTTTATTATAAATAATACTTTTTTTATTTTTTATAAATATATTTGATAATGTACTCAGATGTTAAAACAATCATTAAAAGGCTTTATTATTACAGTGTTTGTTTATTTACCTAGTAGAAACATTACAAAACAATGTACAAATTATGTCATTGACAAAAAATTTATATTACCACTATTTTTAATGTAGGTGAAGGAAAAGATTAGTAACCCGCAACTATCATTACATTAAACAGTTTATGATGATGATGATGGTCTCAACTGAGGTAAAATTTCTAAATTTTTTTCTGAAATATAATTGAAACAATTTATAATTATATTCTGTTTATTTAAAATTCTGTTATACAGTGCATTTCAAATTATAATAATTTGTAATGTATCTATCCTTCGCTTCAATTGTCTACTATGTTATTCGCCTCCTTTCCAGTTTCCTCACATCCAGTTTTTTTGCCAGTCTGCCTTTAGTTACAGCCGGTGAGTTTCTATGGTCGTGAACTTGCTTGACGTCACTGGCGCTCCCCTTTGAGATGCGAGGGTTGTGCATGGAACTTCTCCAGAGGGAGTGGGGCTGATGTTGCTGAAAAAAACAATTATATTATAATTACTTAAACTATAAGTTCCTCCCTGCTATTAAATTTTTTGTGATAATCGGTCCACTCATTCTGTAGATGAGTCACAACAAAGAGACTATAAGTAAACATAATCTGGGACAGAGAATGGACAGTGTGGTTGTACAGTCCTACTTCAACAGTCAAACCCATTAAGGCCAACACCCTCTCTTCTAGAGCAGTAAGCATTTGCCTGCTGCTAGGACCATCACCAGTCCAGTCCTCACCGCTTATTGCTAGGGCTTTTTTTTGGTTTCAGACTTTTAGTTTGCCCACACATATTAGAACATATCTATCTATTAAGCATTCATTACTAGAATAATGTCTCCTTTCACAGGAGAGGCTTATGTCCAACAGTAGACTATTAAAAGCTGTCGAAGATGAGTCAATGAGAATATGTGACTCATTCTGTCAATTTTAAAATGAATTTCATCAACATTATATATTACATAGATATCATGTAATTAATTTATAGATAGTACACAGAAGTTATAGATGTTTGATAGATTAATTTTTATAGTGTGTGTCTATGAAGAAAGTTGTTGTATGTGCTTTGTCTTTTAGAAAACTAAATGTCATAATAGGAAACCATTACATTATATTTTTAATATTAAATAGGCAATAACTATTGCATGTTGGCGCTTATCACGTCACTATTTGTTTCATACTTTCAAGAGATGAAGTGAGATACTTTTAAACAACAAAGAATAACTAATAATTTACATACCTTTCCATGAATTCCAATAAGACGAGGACTTGTTCTGTCTGGCTCTATCTAGAAATTCATTATGTAAGAGGTATCACGTCATTTATTATAAGTTAATCCTTAAGCAGGATCTTCATGTTTCCAAGTCACAATAATGTTAAAACGACATTTCGCACTGTGATATTATAATAAACCATTTACAAACAGATTGTTCTTTATTTTATATACATTTTATCACTTTATAATTCAGCCAACTAAAATCGACAATAAAAATTGTTGATGAACAATGTCAACGTTACCATGACTACCTACTTTAGCGTTTCTTAGATGGATAGACCATAGACTATATTTTAGGTTTTTTCCATGTAAATTGTAGAACGAGCGATCGAATCATTTGTGTCAACTTGGCTACCAAGTTATCGTTTTCTAAAATTACTTAAGAAAGAGCGTTAACGATTGCAGAAAAGCGAAAGCTTGTGACTTGGCTAGGGGGGCTGGTCTCAGTAGCAACAAACTTCTACTTACAGACAGCTCATACTTAGACCATCACTCATCTTTGAGCCTCGAGCAATAATTGGCCTGATTCCAGAGCATTTTGATCAATTTGCTCTTCAGGACGAATATTAATAACAATATAAAAAGGAATTAAATTATCTAGACAAGAAAGATACGGAGTCTGGAGTATAGGTTGCGTTTAATACCTATAAGTACACACGTGGGCGTAATAAAGTATAGTGAATATGGTGACCAGTGACCATTACTATTGCATTCTACTCATACTTTCGATCAGGCAGAGTAGTCACTTAGACAGGTACATAATTAAAATAAAAAAATCTCTCCACCTCATTGACAATACACAATTATTTAATTATTGCTGTATTAATAACTTGATAAGAAAGCCAAAGAAGAGACGAAAGCGATGGAACAATATAAGTAAAAAAACTAAATTTATCTCAATTAATTTACATGTAAACTTGAATTGTGTATCTTAAATTCCAACTATGTCACATAAGTCGGTTTCACCCCGAAAAAAAGCGCACTTGAATTGTTAGTCATTTCAAAAAACTGCAAACAGACAGTAAAACATAATTATGTATGATTGAAACGGAAACTAATCTTTGGTAGATTTAAAATCATGTTGGCGCGAAAAATGTGCCATCATCCAGGCAATGGAAATAGTGATGCACATTCCAATAATCGACTAGATGACCTAATAGTTGAAAAGAAGTAACTCGTTGATAAACACAGATAGATAGCTTGATTTTTTTTAAATCTTTTTTTTTTTTTTTTTTTATGGCAATATAGTTTTCTTCTTTTTTGCCAATGTCAAGTTTAAAAGGTAGGGAAACAAGGAACTAAGGAAAGTTAGCCCCTCAGGTGTCCACGTCACTTTGACATAAGTATGCTTGAGCGTCACGGGGTTTGTGGGATAATTCCCGCCAATTCCCGATTCTCATTGAAATGCAGATTTCCAAAGAAAAATGTATTGGACATATACGATTTCAGCGTATCATTAGAAAGGAATTAAAATAAGCTATCAGATAATGTATCATTAATTAGAATCGAATATAGAATTCAATAAGTAAATCCTAGATGAAAGTAGGGAAAGTGTTTTTTTCTTCGATGTACTGCTTAAAAGGTGAAATGAGTGTAAATAAAACATTTATTACAAGTAATAGTTACTTTATTTAAAACTACAAAGGATAAGTAACAATGTACCTGAAAAAAAGGACCCTTCTTCGATACAAATTTTTTATACAATATGGTTATCAACAATGACCTCCATTTCGCCCGCTCGAAATCTCAACAAAAAATGGGGTATATGTTTACACTTGAAATATCGGCTCACTGTGGTTCAAGTGGCTTCGGGTTACATTTATTTTAAAGTACAGCTCACGTTCTTGGGATTTGTACACACAACTGCAAACAATAGATAATGTTTACATTAGAAGAAGAATGTAAAATAAACACTCTGTAAAATAAAACACACAAAGGTATCCTTGAACATTGGCTTACATAACAAATTCTATACAATTTATTGCTCACATAACTTTATATTTATGAAATTGAATATATTTCCTTACATAAAAACATATGAAAAGTATAGTTCTTAAACAATACGAAACCATAAAATGGACAAAGCATAACATATCTACGGCCGTACAATGGCCGCGAAAATAATGCATTTTTTGTTTTGTGTTTTAAACATTTATAAACGGTATTTACACAAAGTAATGCTTATTATGTATGTAAATATAAATGTAGTTTAAGTTTCAAACAATAAATTGCTTAGACAACGACATTTTGTACACGATATTCATGATTGTTCGGAGTTTCTCGAACTCACGTAGGCAGTTAGCGACCATGTTTGAAAAAATGTAACTATGTAGACCGAAATCTTTGTCCAATACACAATAAAACACTTGAAAAATGTTTAGTACTTACCCATACATGACGTGCAGGCACCAAAAATGTTTTAAAAACTGTTTCTTGTAACTTGTAGCTGCACAAACTTTGACAGCGCCGACACATTCTGTCACTCCACTGTCGCGGCCGTAAATAAACGACGATCGGAACCCATCGGGCGTCGGCGGGAAAATAGTGGTGCGCTATTGCATCACCGTTTCATTCAGTACGCGCTAGTAAAGCGAAACGATGCAATAATTCAATATTAGTTGCCTAAAAATAGCGGTAAAGTTGATCGGTCTCTCGCGGCCACTGAGAGGCCGGTGACACTATAGACGATGTTTTTATGCGGCCTCTGAGAGGCCGTGGACACCTTAGGGGCTAAGAATAAACACGAAATTTGGAAAAGGATCTAATGAGTTATGATTGCTTAACTAAAAAGGGAAAGTAATTAAAAAATATATTTTCATATTTAGTTAAATCCGATTAATATTATATATTATATATATATATACAATGTGATTAAATTTTAATATTATTTAAATTAATAAAGGAAGATATTATATCATAAAATAAAGATGGATTTAATAACAGGCAGGTCATACGGGTAGGGAATGGAACTTTTTGTGTTATAAGAGAATTCAGGAAAAAGGAACGATCATTCAAATGACACGAAAAGAAAATGTGGTCAAGATCCCCGGCTTCCACTCCACACTCACACAGGTCGCTGTCTTTAATATGCAATTTGGCCAAATGAGCAGGAGTGCACACATGACCAAGACGCATACGTGTAATAATGCTAACAGATTTTTTATTATAATCAGTTTTAGTAAACCAAGGTTTAGTGGGAATATTATGTTGTAGTTTAAAATATTGTACACCTTTAAATTGAGAGGTTTCAACCAACAAAGCTCTCCAGGAATGTAATAAATAGAGCTTGGGGAGTGAAGTTAGATCATGGCAGTAATTTAAATAAGGATAGATGTCTCCACACTTCACCGCATCTTTTGCTAACTGGTCGGCTTTTTCATTTCCTTTGATTCCACGATGACTTGGAATCCAAACTAAATTTACTGAATAACCTAAAGATTTACATACCAGATATTTTGCCCTGATGTTACCAATTATTGGATAGAACGGTTTCATTTTAAATGGAAATTTTTGAATAGCTTCCAATGAGCTTTTAGAATCCGTAAATATGACTGTATTCTTAAGTTTCATTAAAATTATATACTCGAGGGCTTTAAAGATACCAAAGCATTCCCCTGTGAACACAGATGCTTCTGGTGGCAATTTGATCTTTTGTACAATATTATACTGGACGTGAAAAACTCCAACACCTACATTTTCAGTATCAGATGATTTAGAAGCATCTGTAAAAATGAAGTTAAAATTTCTCCAATTTTCATCTACATTAAGTTTAAATGTGGTGTTTATTTCGACATCATTATGATCAAAATCAACGTTATTGCAAATATCAGGATTTGTACACAGAGATTCATAGGTGTTATTGAATATAGGTAAGACTGGCGAGCGGTAAATAGGAGCCTGGATGGCTAAAAGTTTTCTGTAGCTAACGACGAGACAAGTTGCGGGTTTGCATCTGTTGTTATGTGAATTAATATCATTGAGAGTTTTAAGTTTTGGAAAAATGGGGTGATCAGTAAACTGATATGCTTTAAACAAAAATTTATCGCTAAGAAATTGTCTTCGAAAATTAAGAGGGGGTTCTACACATTCGACTTGCATTGCATTTATAGGTGATGATTTCATTGCACCGAGAATAAGTCTCATCGCTTTGTGTTGAATTAAGTCTAATTTTTTAAAGGCAGTTTTATTCCCTCCCTCAAGCAAAAATGTTCCATAGTCAAGCAGACTCCTAATCAGGGCATTATACACCAGTTTAAGTGCAGATGGGTGCGCTCCCCACCAAATCCCCGATAAACATCTCATCATATTGAGTATTTTCTCACATTTCGGTACTATATAATCACAATGCTCTTTGCCAGAGAGTTTAGAGTCTAATACAACGCCCAGAAATTTAGCCTGAAGATTATTTTGGATCGATACATTGTCATAAATAACATTTACTTGTGGTGAGATGCGATTTCTCGTAAACAGAACTACACTACTTTTACCGACTGATAACTCCAATCCGTTATTTTCAAGCCATACTTTAAGTAGTTTTAAAGCGTTATTTACGGTACTGTTAGCGGACTCTACACTTCGGTTAACAGAGTATATAAGTAAATCATCAGCATATTGTAGGATTTGAACATTATTTAAAGAGCTTTCTAAATCGTAAACGTATATATTATATAGCAATGGGCTCAAGACTGATCCTTGCGGAAGCCCCTTCCGGACCACCCTGGATATTTTTGTGCCATCGTTGAGCTCTAAATGTATATATCTTTCGGATAACATGTAAAAAATAAATTTTATGAGCGTGACTGGTACATTAAGCTCTGATAATTTTTGTATAAGCCTGGACACAATAACATTGTCATAGGCAGTATGAATATCTAAGAATGCTGCTAATATAGACTCATTACGAGAAAATGCTACTCTTATATCCGAAATTAAAATACCAATACTGTCTATTGCGCTTTTACCTTTCCTGAATCCGAACTGGCTTTTTGATAATAGATTATTACTTTCAATAAACCATTCTAAACGGTTCTTTACCATGTGTTCGGCCAATTTAGCGAGAGTACAACTCAGTGCTATTGGACGATATGATAAAGGGTCTGAGGAGGGTTTTCCCGGTTTTAAAATAGGAACTATAATTTGGGACTTCCACGACAAGGGCAACTCTCCCGTATCAATGATTTTGTTAACTAAATCCAAATAATATGAAAGAGCTATTTCATTTAAATTTACAAAAAATGAGTAAGGCAATCCATCTTCACCAGGAGAGCTGTCCTTTACAGTACTCAGTACACCTTTTAGTTCTGCAAGGGAGAAAGGGCAATCAAGAGAAAGATTCGTTGAATGAGGGATAGGAATATGGGGATGAATTGACTCTGAAACTGTCGGTGGAGCTAGCTGATCCATGAAAGTGTCGGTTATAGAAGGAGGAATGATAGTGTATGTAAGAGAGTTAAATGCTGATCTGAATCTTTTAATGTTACGCCATACTTCAGATGGACATGAACTGGGAGAGAGAGACGCACAAAATGACATCCACCCGTTTCTTTTTTTTTGTTTCAAAAGCTTCCTTGTGCTTTTAGCTATATTACAAAGCGATTCATAGTTATAAGATGACATACATGAATTGTACTGCTTTTCTGCCGCCTTACGCTTTTTGACTGCTTCAGTACATTCTCGGTCCCACCAAGGAGGGGAAGGGATACTGTTGGAAAATTTCCCCTTTCTCGGAAAGGTTTCATCAGCAGCTTCAAGTAGACATTTAGCTAATGCTTCAGAACAATTTGAAACTCCAGATTGTATAATATTTGGTAGGCCTGATATTCTGGAATCGACTAAAGTTTTAAATTTAGTCCAGCCAGTTTGGGATAATATATATTTAAGGCGAGGATTGTGTTTATGGTTAGAAGCTACTTTGAATGGAGTACTTATAATTAGAGGGAAATGATCACTTCCATAAGATGAAGAAAGGGGAAACCAATTAATTGATGATGCTAATCCAGGAGTTGTAATAGACAGGTCTACAGCACTGGCATTTTCATTAGGGCCTGTGCGGCGGGTTGGTGCTCCAGTATTTAATAAGCATAAATTGTTTATTTCCAAAATTTCTAGTAATTGTTCACCGGTACTGGTAGTTATACCACTACCCCAGGCCTGATGATGAGAATTAAAATCACCTAACAAAAGGAAAGGTCTACACAAAGATTTGATTAATGGATCAATGTCATTCTTTAAAATGTTTGATGTTGTAAGGGGTATATATGCTGATACAATAGATATTCCATTCTGTAATTTTATTCCTATCATATTTAGACTATTAAGGTCATGTTGAGGTAATTCCAGTTGTTTAAATGAGGATGTATTTTTTACAAGAATAGCCACTCCACCTGCACGACCATCTACTCTGTCTTCTCTAAGACAAGTGAAGCCAGGAATTCCAAATAAAATACCTGGTTTCAACCATGTCTCAGATAGTACTATTATTGAACAATTATATTTATTAATAATATGAATTAAATCACTTTTTTTAGATGTTACACTTCTACAATTCCACTGTAGAATTTTTAGATCCATTATTAGGGAGTAAATTAGAAATAATATCAGTTATAATGGCAGCGTTGGACGGTTTCAAAAGGTTATTTGATAATAATGTATTCAGTAATGCAATAATAGTTTCAATAATTTTTTTGTCCTCTTTATCAACATCCACTTTAGTTTTAAGTGCACAACCATTTGCTGATGTTACAGGCATATCATAATCTTTTACTATTGTATTGTGAGTTAATTGGTCATAACCTTTTTGTAAAATTGGTGGTGGACGGGGTTTTTTGAACACTGTTTTTTTATAAGAAGTATTTTGAGGCGACTTGTTGCTATTATTCCCAGCAGACATATGATAGTTTGTTACTGTAACATCAGCATATGACTTTGATATTGGGGGATGGAGTTTAATTGCCTCCATGTACGAAATACTACTCTGAGACATGGTGAGTTTAATTTCCTTTTGTCGATTAAATTCTGGACAATTTTTGTTTGTAGCATAATGATAACCACTGCACATTACACATAATGCACAGTTTTCGTCCACATGACAACTCTCACTTGTATGTTCTTGTGCACATTTAAAACATCTAGGACGTGAACGGCAATTAACTTTAGTATGGCCATATCTACAGCAATTGAAACACTGTACTGTAGGATAAGTATATAGTTCAACAGGTAAAGCATTATAACAGATATAAATTCTTTTTGGCAGGACTTGCCCATCAAAGGTAAACACAACTGATTGTGAGGGTTTCCAAGTCACTGATCCATCAACATGGACCTTATAATTAAGACGTCTAATTTTTATAATTTCTCCACAACCATAAGGTGTATTAACATTATTTTTTATTTCTTCTGGGGTCCAGTCAGCTGGTATACCTCGAACTAATCCTAATCTGGTTACATTAAAAGAGGGAATATAAGCATGAAGTTTGAAATCTGTCAATTTAGTGTCACTTATAAAGTCATTAGCATCCTGGAATGTGGAAAAAGAAACTGTACATCTGTTTCGTCCTATTCTTTTAATACTTCCTGTAACTATATTTTTAAAATTACTTTTCATTAAAAAATTTCCGAAAGTAATAGGGTGAAGGAAGGAACCATCACCAGGAGAGGTCTGAACTCTTTGGACATGAATAACATAGGGGGACAAGTCTGTAGAAACATAATGTTTACGACCTACCTGTGTATTATGTGGACTAGAAGCCGGATTATCTTTCTGATCAGTCAACTGTTTAGTATGAAGAATGTTTGGCGACACCTTTGGAAGCACTGGGTTCTCTGATAACGGTGATCTATCACGACTATCACGATTACCCTGAGGATCGCACTGGCAATCTAATACATTATAAGTATCATTTGGATGAGAATTCCTTTTTCTCTTTTTGTTGCAATTTCTGCACCTTTTGAGAAATCTGGATCTTTTGCGATTACTATCCGTACTACTCAAAGAAACATCAGTTTCCATACCATCTTCTTTTGAATGTATGGTGACATTACATCCAACAGGGGGACTTAGACCCTGGTCTAAGTCCCCCGAGGTTAGATCGGGAGGTTTGTTCATACACCTACCACAATAGAAATATGTACAAAACTTACCATATAATCAGGAACATATACACAAATAGAATAAATATACACTAACTACTATGAAATATATATTACACAACTCAAATGATCAATTTTTACAAGTTAAACATGAAATAAAATTTTCCAAAGAAAAAAGTACGTCCGCCCTATTTTGAGTTTCCCGCGCTTTTCTTTTAAATCTTTACTTTCAACATCTTAATATTTAGTACGAAAACTGATCTCAAAGACGCGACTCTAGCTGGTTGTAATTTATTAAATTCTCGTGTTTTATTTTGTTAAAGTTTATTGTCTATGACCATAGTGATGACTGTGATGAACTAAATAAAAAAAAAAGAAATATTTGTAGGCTCTAATTATGCAATGTCCAAAGTTTTATCAGGAGAAAATTTTATTACAGTAGTATCTATCTGAACATAGATCTGGGTTAAATTTTAGGGCTTAAGTTAGTTTTTGCCTAGCCATAAAACTAACTTCAAATCAACCACAGACAAACCAGAATGGACGTCATTCGATAAAGTTGTAGATGATGTCATACAAGACAAAGCAAGATTACGAAATAATCGCAGATATGTAGATAGGTATAATTAGCAGAATAATATTTTCAATGAAACATTCAGACTATGTCTATTGGTAGGTAGGTAATGTTCTTTCACATTACATTTTCTACTAATTTAAATAGGTAATAATTAATGTTCACAATTTTTGGCTAATATTATGAAATAAGCAGAAAATAGGTATTGAATGCTAATCATCACCTTATTCTTTTTTATTTAATTTTAGAAATACAAAAATGTCTAGCCGAAAGGCTATTTTTAAATAAACGCATTACCATTAATATATTTTTTATTATATATTATATTATTTCTCTGGCTGGATAATATAAACATTATCTCAAAAAAGAATGGGCAATGAGTAAGTTTTTTTTTTGGGTATTTATGTTTTTTTATTCTTCATATTCATTTTATTAATTTATTTAAGGAATAACAATGAAAGTTAAAAAGAAATCCACTTAACAGTTTCTTCACTTCTACAGTCACAAACTTTTTAAGTGTATAAAAGTTATATATTAGGACCCTAACTTTTCGACACATAAATTTAAATAAAATGATATGTGAAAAACAAAAACATTGTTTTGTTGAATCATTCTCACGATTTTCAATCCCGAATATCGAGTGATATTTCTGTAGGTTAACTTATCTATGAAATGACTGTCGCGAAGGTAGATGCTTTCGCGGTCTGTCTTTCGCTTCGCCTACGGTGCCGTGTTCGTACTCGCAGTCACGGATGATATTCTAACAATTTCTACATGAATAGCGATTATTTATAAGATTCTATTAAAAGTGTTATGTTATTCATTCTGAAACTCGGTATAAAGTCTGTTTATCTAGTGTTTGTGTCGTGGGATTAAATTGGGTACATTTTCTACGGTTCCCACTTTCAAAGTGATATTTTGTGTGTGCTGCAGATTTATGTGTTTAACAGTGCTTAAAAGGCATTCTTGGATCTTTAAAAGAAGGTATGTAGTAGACTTATTTCATGAAACTTTTTAGATTCACCTTAGAATATGATTGGTCGATTGTGCAAGCAACTAATTTTAAAATATCTGTATCAGTGCCCTTTGCACTTGCTTTTCGTAATTTATAATATAGGTAGATGTATATTTTTTAGTGCAGTAGCACTAAAAAATATACATCTACCTATATTCAAGTCTATCTCTCTATAATATATACTTGATTTTAATTAAATCTTATAAGACGCGGCTTGGTATCTTCATTGCTTTCAATTGGCTTAAGTAGTGACTGCGTTTATTTCCAGTATCTTATTTCATTTGGGTAACGCCTTGGTCGCGAAACGCAGACACACATACCTACCTATAATATAAATACGAAATTGTAAAAAGTCGGTGGTATATAAGTAGTTTTTTTTACGCAATGTAAGTACTTGCATTAAGTTTTATATTGCCTGAATAACTTTTTCTTTACTTGCTTTGCAACAGACTTCACAAGTAGGTCATACTAGTTACCTCCTTTTTTGTTACTATCGCTTGTATATAATCAAGTATCAAGTTTTATTGATAAGCAGCATATAATTTTATTGATAAGCAGCCGATCCTCGCAACCTCGTTTGCGTTTCCTATTACTCGTAGTGTGATAATTTTCCTCCGTTTTTGAAACATTCTTCATTGCTGCTCCGCTCCTATTGATCTTAGCGTGATGATATATAGCCTATAGCCTTCCTCGATAAATGTTGTATCCAACACTATTTAAATTTTTCAAATCGGACCAGCTGTTCCTAAGATTAGCACGTTCAAACAAATTAACAAACACAAACAAACTCTTCATTCAGGTTTATATATTAGTATAGATTTATCAAGTGAACATATCTGCAATTAATTATAGTTTCTCTCTATTATTAATTATAAAATGTTTTTGAGAATAATGAAATGATTCCTAGAAAGTAATCAAATGATATGATGAGATGTTATCACTATTCAAATTTTATTATGGAAAAAAAAAATCTCGAGCGAAAGCTAAGTAAGTTACTAAGTAATATGCTGATTTTAATACTTACCTACATGTTAAAGTTATAATTAACAGTCACAAATAAAATAGTATAATTGGATTTACTGATGGTACTTTACTATCTCAAATTTAGTCCTTTGAGTCTGGCAATTCAAAACTAATACTTCATCTAATAATTCATCTACTTACTCAACTACTAACTCAAATGTCTAAAACTTTCTTGTTATATGGCAAAGCCTATATTTCTAAGCTTTCTCTTACTCAAAAAGGGTAAGAATAGAGCTAGGCTAGGGCCTAGCTTAGGCTTTGATTAGGATCAAAGACCATTGTAAGATAATCTTACACTAGTATAGGGAAGATAAGATAAGGTAAGATCACCACTCTGTATCATTTAAGCCTAAATTATTACCCGACTGCGAAAAAGGGAGGGTTATGTTTTTTGAGTGTAGGTATATTTCTTTGGCATGCCCTAGTGCCTAAACGGCTTGTCGTATTTTTATGTGAGCTGAGTCAATAGATTCGTCTTAGTCGTGAGACTGACACTGGGTACAAAAAACTAAATAAATTTTTAATAATTGTTACTTTTGAAAAAATTGTTTTAAGAAAATCTTAATGAATGCAACTTTATTTTATGTGCTGTACTCAATCTATAAAATCCCTATATCATTCTAATAGTATAAGTACCTAATTAAAAGTGTAAGTGTGTTTCTAGAAGTAATTACTTATCTTTAGCTTGTGATATGCTATCAATGTGGCAAGACAAGTGCGGTGTGATAATTTGTTACCAAGTCTTAAAGTGTTTACTATTAATTCAGTTCTAGATAATATATTAATTTAAGGCAATACATTTCTAGCTAACTGGATACAACACAAATTTAACGTACTCATTATATTATGGAGTTATATTACTATTATGGAGTTTTAGTATATAGTGATTGCTTAGAAAAGAGATTAATTTAATAAATGTGGTGTCTTTAAACATTTGTTTTGCATTCACAACAAATTTGAAACAAGTATTTGAAATTTGTGATTTATTGAAAAATAATGATTTTCGACAGAGACAATACAAGAAGACTCGGGTACCAGGACTAGGTTTACCAACTTTTTTCTCAAACTTTTCTAAGGCACCATTAAATTGCGGGAATATACTCGCACAGAACTCATAAAAAACAAAATCGTTAGTAAGGCCAGACATTAAACAAAGTCTTCAGATCGTCCCATACAGTTCACGTTTGTTCACATAGTTCTCCTCATAGACACTTAATTTGGTGATATCTGCAGGCACAGGCAGTAAATCTGCCTCTTTCTTCAGTGGAGATATTACCATAGACACTTAAAATGTAGTTAAGTTAACATTTCTCTAGAGCTGATAATTTTATTTTATGATGAAGATTCTATATAAAAAATGAATAGCTGAAATGTATGTATGCCGAAACTTCCGATCGTCTGTACCAAATTAAATACATAATTCTTTTTTTGTGTATTTGATATTGTTATGACAAGATTTGTTGACAAGAAAAATTTAAAGTGTACACTGCCTGTGGGAAACAGAAATATGGCGGTACAAAGTTCGCCGGGTCAGCTAGTAAAATGTTAATGTTTATCACCTCTTTATTAATTAATTATTTAATTTACATGTACATGAGTAAAGAAAGAAGTTATGAAAGTAGTAGTTGTAGTTTTTAATGAAGTGGTTACGTAATTTAATAATCTTGTTAAACATATTTGTCTTATCAATATGACATTACCCTGTTTACTTAATATGTTTACATATCAAAGTTGAATTAAACTTGTAAACTTTGGCAGTACTACTCTTTACTACTACGCATCGATTTCAGGTGATACACGACATTAAAAAGTTTTTCCAATTTCGTCAAATAGTAATGTTAGGGACTTTTGATTTTATATTATGTGAACCTGTTGAAAGTCCATAAAGATCATTTACCGTACGTTCGATATTTTGAAGGAGCTATATGAAATGAAATTATTGAACGCAGTTTATTTGACTTGACATACATTCGAAATAAATCTAGAAACTGACCACCATCTCAATATTTTGTTTGTACTAAATGGTCATCCTTTAGTACAGAATACAGAAGCATCACTAGGCCGCCATGGTGGGGTAGCCACCATTATTGATTCTGCTTATGCATTTAAAAAATCTTACGCTTTTTTATTTAACGTTACGGACGTTTTTGCCGGCTAGGGTATACAGATGGTGCTATACAATTTTTTAAAATCTTGCGCTTTTTTTATTGTAAACGTTACGGTTAGGTTAACTCTCTGCAACACCTAGAAGGAACTTTCTCTGCAACACCCAGAAGGAACTTTCGTTCCAAAAAAGAAGACAACCTAATTCATAACCTGATATTTGATCATTGAGGTTGTTAGAAAAATTACAGCATTGTACGAATATCCAAGGTTAATGGTAATGTGTGATAACATGTTGGTGAGCAAACCTATACTAATTGCTGTTAGAGTTAGATGGAACTTAGCATTCTTAATGAACTTCAAAAGCCAAGGAGGTCAATTTGGCAGGTCTTTTCCTGTGTCATTCGTACAGTGTTTAAAAAAAAAACATTGAGTTCAATAAAAAAAATGGGTTAATTTTTAGATTTGTTTGGGCCGGCTCGACCGGGGCGGCACTATCCTCGCACAGAAAATTAACGTAAAATGATATTTTTTTTTTAGTATAATATTAGTTTAGATTATTGTAGATATTTTATATAAAATGTAACTATGGAAACTATTTTCTGCCTTGCTAGTTGTAAAAGTATAAACTCTTGCTCTTGCATAAGATTAATTCACTTCACTTGAAACAGGGTCAGAGGGCTTGAGTGTATTAAGCACTATTGTAACATCTGATGAGAAATGTTTGTCCTTGAATGCATCTGTGCCCAGACTTTTGTTGATGATGACGATTGTCAACGTCACAATTTTCTTTTTTACCTTGTACTAGCTGAACCCCGCGGTGTTACCCGCGGCTATTGTTGTACCGCGAGTAACGCCGCGGGACAAAGTTAGTCTAAAACAAGTAGCCTAAGTTACTCCCCGGATCATCAGCTACCTGCCCGTGAAAGTCAAAATCCGTGCAGCCGTTCCAAAGATTACCTGGAACAAACAGACAGACAGACAAAAATTCTTTTAACTACATTTTTGGTATATGTACCGTATATACATACACATGCATTTAATAAAAAGCGGTTATTTTAATATTACAAACAGACACTCCAATTTTATTTATTTGTATAGATTACAGTTTCAACAATATAGCCTTTAATAGTACACTGTTGGACATAGGCTTCTTCTTAAAAAGCAAGTTTAGGCCTCCATGTAAGCAATGAGTTGGTATATAAATAATGAAGTTAAATTAACTTCATAAATTGTTACCTTTTCTTTTACCATTATTATTTTTTCCTCAGATTATTATTATCTTCTTTTTTATTGCGTGTTTATCTGTTTACTTACAGCAAATAAATTTACGAGTCCATTAATGGTGTACCTACTTCTCTCACAGTTGGTCTTAGATATTTAGAAGTAGAAGTGTTTGTTTTTGGTATGTTATTTTGAACAAAACGTGACTGTTTAAGTTTTGAATGCAGGGCACGTCTGGTTTTTGGTTACATCGCCGTCGTCATTGCACGATAATAATACCGATATTGCAAATCATATGACTTTGAATACCACACTACCTTTACAAATGACTCGAAATTTAATTCTCCTGTACTTTCTATTTATTGTATGGAAATGAAATTAAATAACATGCCTTGAGCATCTGACCAATTCATCAACGCAGGGCTTAAATAGCTGGGGCTACACAAACTTGGAATTTAGGCATTTTTATGTTTACATCACCAAGGGGGTAAAATAATTAATAAATGTTTTTTGGAAGTCCTTTATTTTCAAACTTGGAAACACGAAATAAGAATTAATCACGCTGCGGGCAATTGCTAATGATGTTAATACCATGTTTTTGAGAATTAATCAGTTATAATTATATATATATATACTATGCAACCTGCTTGAAATGTCAGAAATATCTAAGCTAGGGACTAAAGCTTCCTAATTAGATATACACATTTAATCCGTCAACATAACTTCTTATTACCTCGGACCCAGATTTCAATACAGTAAATAGCCGACAATTACTTGTGTTGTGACTGTATTGACAATAACTTAACATATTATAATGATATATTCATCATGATTTTATCGGCTCACCTCAGCATTACCTGCCTACCCTCTTTATAAAGTACTAGCCGACCCACGCAACCTCGTTTGCGTCTCCTATTGCCCGTCGCGTGAAAATTTCCCCCGTTTTTGAAACATTCTTTATTGTTGCTCCGCTCCTATTAGTAGTAGCGTGATGATATATAAACTATAGCCTTCCTCGATAAATGGACTATCCAACACCGAAAGAATTTATCAAATCCGACCAGCGGTTCCTGAGATTAGCGTGTTCAAACACCCAAACAAACTCTTCAGCTTTATATATTTACTAGCTGACCCACGCAACCTCGTTTGCGCCTTATATTGCCCGTAGCGTGAAAATTTCCCCCGTTTTTGAAACATTTTTCATTGTTGCTCCGCTCCTATTAGTAGCAGCGTGATCATATATACCCTATAGCCTTCCTCGATAAATGGACTATCCAACACCGAAAGAATTTTTCAAATCGGACCAGTGGTTCCTGAGATTAGCGTGTTCAAACAAACAAACTCTTCAGCTTTATATATTAGTATAGATAAAGTAATATACAAACTTATACTTTCATTTTTCCCTAGCTGACGACATCACTTGTACTCTATTTATTAAGTTATTGTTGCAAATGTTAGACACTCAAAAAATATTTTTAAAATAAAAATTATGAATTCAGGAATAATAATGCTAAGAATAATTGCCAGTATAATTGGAGAGGCCTATGTCCAGCAGTGGACTGCGATAGGCTGTTGATGATGATGATGAATGCTAGTCTCGTTTTATAAGGCAGATCGAACATAGTTACCGTTATTATTGCGCCCCAGGAATAGAAAATCTGTATCCTCACTCTAATACGTTGTGTCGCTAAATAGAGTATCCTGTATCCAGTCATACAAATTGCTTACATTTAAATCTCCATAGTTTACGTGTATATCACAAGTAACCCTTCAAATATGTTTCCTAAATAAATAATCGTAGGTCACGTAATTTCCTTAATCTAGAAAGGTCATTCGAACAAATTAAGTTGACAATTCAAGAGCAAGTATTATCTTTTCTACTTATCTATCGTTATCCCTTGTGGTAAATATAGCTACCCTCAATTTTCTATGGAACTTTCCTGTTTCAAATGTATTGGTTTGCGCCCTCACAAGGTCGACTGGTTCGGAGATGGAAGGATGTTTCGGCGTTCTCCACTTCTTGACACAGATTTACCCGAAAAAGTTATCCAATCATACCAACGGAATGAAAATTAGCAACTTAATATTGCAGTCTTTGCTGTCCTTTCATTCTTACATTATGCATATTATCTTTAGCTACTGTTGTAGTAAGAGAATGATATTTTCGCAATAATGTATAAAGTTTAAAAGAATCGCGTAAATCCCCCAGTATAAAGTGTGTATTAACAAGGGGTGGCAAGCTGGCGGGGAGGGGCGTGCGTGCACTAGGGATATGCGGCTCGCCGGCGCCAGGAGTCCGATCGATATTTCGGCCCACAGCTCACTCTGTCGAGTTAGAGTCGCGACGCGCTTGTGTGCCGAGCCGTTCGGCTTATTCCAAACTTGTGTGACTGTGTATTCGTACCTTTAGATTCTATAAACCCTGTGTAGTGAATTTATAAGTTTGGATGAAAACACGGAAATGAGATAGTCTCCTTCAGCTATTGGTATGTGTTTTTTTACAAATGATGTCAGTGTAAGCAGTCATTTAGGGTAACAGGTTTCCGGTGTGAACTGACGTGATTGTTATTTCAAGATCAATAGTTTAATGGGATGATGTCATCCATTGCGATTTGTGTCAGATTTATTTTTCTTTTAATGAGGGTCCTAAATTTGGATTACGGAATAGTTCTTATATTTCTTCATAATAATGCTAAAAAGAGGGTTTTATCGTGATAATAGTCAAACACACTGTACATTCCTTAACTCTAGTAACCTTCTTAATTTTGAACTTTTTAAAATCCTTATTAGAATAAAGCAAATACATACATATTTAGAAACCCAAGCGATAAGTCGCTTCGCAACTAGCTTTAGAGCTAGTTTCAGATTTGCATAGGATGAACTTAAATTGTTCCATTAAAGTAAAATTTACTATGTCCTGTTACTTAATTCCTTGACCCCATAAAGTGACACTGTCCACCCAGCTAGAGGCAACAAGAACATTATAATGGTCTCATTACATGAATGAGTGTTCTCAAACAGTGACTCAATTAGCTGCAAAACCTTTTGACCTGTTTTAATTCTGGTGGAGTAGAGGCGTTGTTTAGTTTTATCCAGACATATTCTCCAGACAGACTTCGCCGGGTGCGTTCAGAACTTGTCGTTATTTGCAGATCGGTATGCCCCGCCCCCTGCCGTCATCGAGGTCACTCGCGCAGACGTACTCTGATCAACTGTCCGATACTAGGTATTAGGTTTATATCGTATCGTCTCTGTATCTAACTTCCTAACCTTTTTATAAGCCGTACGTAGGTAGGTAGCTGATTAATGTATTTTGGCAAGTATTCGAACTATGAATCGTGAACGTTGTAACGTGTATTTCTACAGTCCAGTTAGAAAAATATCCCAAGAAAACTAAATATTTTAAAAAGTTACTAGAGAATATGAGCTTTAAAAGATTAGATCAAACTAAGAGGTCGCATTGTTACATGGCATGATATCATACTCGAGTCCATTAATTTATCATGTTTGTTATGATGTCATTGTTATCTCACACATTTTGTTAAAATTAGTTTGTTCTTGAATCGAGATAACAGAACAGCAAAACTTCAAATTTTAATAAAAACTTAAACCGCCACGCCCTATTGTTGTGAGGTAACATAATTTTGTAGTAGCCACAGTGACTCAGTGTGCGAGGCATGCTTGCCATGATAATACAGTACAGTACAGCACAGCACTCGACCTTATCTAATGATAAAAAATAATAGGTAAGGCCATTTGACCTGTACAAAATTTGTCTTTACATTATCATTTAGTCGAGATTCCAAAACGTGATGTTTAGTTCTTGTGGGCGGCAGACATCTAAATACATCTTCTTTAACATCGCCCACAACATGTATCATATTTTTACAAATGTACATGCTATTTGCATAACTGTATGTAATGAATGACATATTCACTTACATTTTTATTTATCGCTTGATGCCTGGGTACTGATGGATACCTACAATTTCGCATAAATTCGTAGTTTCTCTTTTACTCTTATCTAGATAGTGTGTAATATTTTAAAGCAATAGTCTGGTACTGTATTGAGTTTCGTTTAAAACTGGCATAGTATTATCTCCCCTGTTCGGCCATTCGACCTTTTAATTGACCCTTAACCAAACGTGTGACATAATGATTCAACCAATTATTCAGACTTTTTATGAATAGGTTTTGGAATTAAGATCACTAACTGTCGTTGAAACTGTTCAATAAACAGTGGTTTTAAAGTGGCTATTTTTGTTCACAGGTGAGCATGACATAATGAGTCCTTGAACGTGAATGATATGATGTGAGTCATTTATTTATGTAGCTCATTGCATTATAATTCATATAAAAGCATAACTTAAGATGGCATGATCAATGATGACGTGTGATGTGATGTTCGCCTACGAATCGGATCGGACTCTCATATGGGAGAGCCAAGCTTCGGCATAAATGGACCGGTTCAAGTTTTTTTTTGTATAGGGGACCAACTTATCAACGTTATCGGTAAGCGATTACCGCCGCCCATGGACACCCGCAACACCAGAGAGAGAAACGTGGTCGTTCAAATTCTTGTAATTCTAATCAGATTTTTCCCGAACACAAAGCCACGATTTCTCATGAATCCACCAGTACTATTTAGAAATCTAAATATAGCGAGTTATGGTCAGTACGCAGAGAATCGAGCTGTGAACTACTGGACAAAGGTTACATCATATGTTATCCTGTGAAAATATAAATTTATGTTCAATATTTATAAGAACGGATCATTTTCATTTATGTAGCGGGAAAGTTTTTTTTAAGCCAAGACCTAAATGAACATAGTTTAAAATAAAATACAGATAATATATCACGCACTAAACCATATGTAGTTACCATAACAAATAAAAAAAATGTTCATCATCAGCCTATCGCAGTCCACTGCTAGACATAGGCTTCTCCAATTTCCCGCCACTTAGTTTGATTTTCGGCTTCTCGCATCCAGCTCCTGCCAGCCGTGTAAAAATGTGTGTGCCAAGAAAAAAAAGGTCTGCTTTTTGTAGTAATTATGTACTTCATTAAGATAGATCATACTTTACATTTTGTTTGAATAACAAAGCAACAGATAGTATTTAAGTTTGGTATTCCTGATGATATTTTTACGTGCAAGAATGAAGCATGAATAGTTATGCTAAATGCTCTCGGTACTAAATATTGATTTTTTTTAACTAGATATCGGCTCGTCTGTCTGACTGTCGGCTGTCTGTATGTAGAAATACCCATCTTCCACGAATGCGGTGACCTTAACTATGAGCTTTTTATCGAAGTATAATCGTAACGATTTTTTTCCTTAAAGTTCCCTTGTCCAGTGGCAGTTTGAATTTAAAAATATTGTAATCTAATAATTTAATCTGTTTGGGTATATAGGAATGTATGTCAAATACACATTACGGAGGAGTATTTATAATCGTCGGTAACTTTTTCCTATATAAAAAATACTTCAGTTATTTTTATACTCGTCTAATTTATAAAATTACGTATTCAAAACAATAATAAAAACATATTATGTCGCCAATATATTATTCGTTCATTAAATTTATTTTTAATCTATTGCGACATTACACCAACAAGAACTGTTGAATTCGTCAAATTCACTTACAAATTAAAGACGCATTCCTATTTTATTTCTAAACTATATTCAATTCACACTGGAATGAAAGTTGATGTAGCAAGAATTAATGAAGAAACTCTTGTTGATTCAACCTTTCAAGACAATATCAACGCAATGTTCGCTGTTCATATTTGATTGCATCTTGAGTTGTCGGCCGAAATTTAACTGCGCGGCGGCCCTTTCACGGTTGAGTACCGAAAGCGTTAATGGCGCTAACAGAAGGGGTATGCGCGACTGGAAGCTTTCTACTCTTTTCAACAAGTCCCCATTGTTACTCAGCTCTTTGTTTATATTATATATTATATTCACACTCACAGGTTTTTATACATTAAGTATGACTACATTGCGACATACTTCTTGTTCGACTATTGCAAGTTTGATTCGTATCATAGATTTTATCAAAGATAAAACCGTGCTTACTGTTATGTATTTTGTGCCTTTGTGTCGGATGTTAAGTTTTAAACAGAACATTGCCATCATTCTAATTTTATTATGTAGGTATGTGGCTGTCCTATTCAGAACATAATTTGTTCTGTACGATTGTACTTCTGCTTGTAACTCATGATCATTTTCCCACAGTTAACACGGTGACACGGTTTAAAATTGTACGGGTAACAAAAACAAACAAATCATTCGAGATATTTTTACTTTAAAGTCGCAAGTCTGAATCCAAACATCTGCGATGCAGCGGAATGAAGAATTAAATGGCTAAGATATAATTTAAAAGTAACTTGTACGAACAGAAAGAGCGGGCGGGTAGGGTTAAATTTGTAGAGACTCACTAAAAAGTTAAAGCGTGCATCAAGGAAAATTTCTGTTCTCCAAAAAAGATGCGCAACAACGTGCTTACCTCTAAACACCTATGCTTGGTGTGTTTTCTTTACTGACATTTATTAACACTTTCTACTAATTCATTATTATCAAACGTAGAAACGATGGTTAATTTTTACCCGACTGCGAAAGGAGGGATATGTTTTTCGAGTGTATGTATGTATATTTCTTTGGCACGCCCTAGAGCCTAAATGGCTTGGCCTATTTTTATGTGAGGTGTGGCAATAGATTCGTCTTAGTCGTGAGAGTGACACTGGGTACATCAAAATTTAAAAAAAAACAAAATAAAGGATTTTTGACCCCAAAAAGTAAATTAAAAAAAACTAATGTTTTCAAAATAAATCGAGTGTGGTATCAATTTTTTTTAACGGATTACGAGTATTTATAAAACTTATATTTTTTAATGAAAAATACTAAATTTAATAAAGATGACAAATATTGACGCAGTCGGATTTTTTATTTTTAATAATTTTACTTGTTAGGAGTTCTATTTGTTTTGTATGGTTATTATAGCAATTGAAAATCTCGTTAAATATTCCGGCAGTAGAGTCCTGAGTCCCGCTCTAAAGGGGTCGTCGACCTCGAATCCAGTTCATGTCTTGCACTCGCCGACTCACGTAACAACCGCTTTCTGAACATACGTAGGTACACATAAGTATATGTAAGTACACGTATGTTCAGACTATACAGCTGCGAAGCTTATACAATAGAAGGAGGAAGGGAGATGGATATATTTTTTTTGGAATTTATCCAAAAATATCTCTATTACTCATAAAATATTAAAAAGTTTGATTAAAACCATTATTACAATCACAAATAGTATGTAACTACCAATTGCCTGGTGAAAGTTCCATTAAATTTTATTAGTAGTGGACCTTGCAGTAGTAGATTTTATGGCCCATCTCAGATTAAGCTAGTTAGTTGTATTTTGCGGTTATTTAAAAATTTATACTTAGTATCAAAAACATACTCTACTCTCTTCTGCAAAAAACTCCAAATACATCTAAAGAAATATAACTCAAACATCAGGCAGGGTCCTAAAAGTGATAAAATCCATGCACCATAATTACGCGATAACGGCCAAATGAAAGCCAAAAAGGCTAATATTTGCTGTATGCATGTAATGTGTTTGTATCAGTGTTCCACCGTAGCGCCTCAAGTACTGATTGGATTTTAATTAATGTGGTGCCATTGGATTCGTTATAATGGTCCGAATAGCATAGGCTATATTTTTTTTTCAAAGTTTTTGACGTAGTCGGATATAACTATTATTAATTTCCAATTTAACCACTCTAAAATAATCGAGCACATTCCTACGTGTAAGAATCCAAATGTAAAAGTAACATTCTCTTATTCTCACTTAATAATAGAAATTGTATTTTACGACTGTAGGTCCAATTTGTATTTTAGGACGAGCAAAACCACTTTAATGTCTGTAATTGCCCTGAGAGCCAACCTTACAGAAAACTTGTGTTAAGCAGGCCTTTCGTTGCTATTCTCCGTCTTCCTGATTCTGAGGGAGGTACAGAAAGAAGCAAGATCAGGGCAAATTTTGATTGCACGGTTAGCTTTGTGGTTTAAGTTCTCGCCCCTCCGCTTTCCACTGCGCTGATTGTTGTAGGTTCAAACCCCATGTGCAACACTTAGTGTGATCCAAAAATGTTGTTCCGAGTCTGGGTGTGCTTTGTATCCATTTCATGTACGTTTGTAAAGTTCCCTGCGACACAGTATTATACCTAATGCGGGAGAGGCCTTAAAAAAATGACTCTTTGATTCAAAGTGTCCATGGGCGGCGGTAATCACTTGCCATCAGGAGACTCGTATGCTCGTTTGTCTCCCTTCCGCCATGTAATAAAAAAGTTACCATTTGTGTTGTAGGTTAGTTATAAGCAGCCCTTAAAAAACCTAAAAATCATTGATTCATCAACTTTCAATGATATTGCTTACTACTGTGACAGTTTTCCTACATAATTCTACAATACCGCTTGGTATATGTGGTTATTCACACATAGATAGTGTGTACAACATCTAAATGTCATGAAAATTGAATGGAAGTTGATTCACCGGAACAATCTACCGGTTGTTGAACATCAATTTGCTGCAATCAAGTCGGATTGTTAGCTAAGCTCGCCTCTATATTATAATGCCATGAATGGATTGTGATGTAATATTTTGCGGTATAGAAACAATCATTGCAATTCAACAAAAAGTATAATATGTAGTATTTGTACGAGTGAGTATGTTGTAGATATTTTATTTCACGAGTGAAGCTATTATGTATTATAAAAATCTTCTCGAACAAAATGAAAACTTTTTGTTTGGGTACAATGGAGGATTCTCAATTCGACCATTTTTTTATGTGTGTTCGCGGATAACTTCGTCGTTTATGAACCAATTCTTTTTTTAATGGAAAGGAGATATCCCAATGGTGGTACCATGATAAGGACACTAAGATCTGATGATGGCATCCAAGAGAAATCGAGTCAAACCTTGAAGTCGGTTTTATTTTTGTTGAAATTTGACTTGTTTTCAGAAATCATCTAAATACCATCCCGAATCGAATGACACCTCAATCATAACTTACGGTAACTGCTGAAAAAAGTTGACCAAAAAAGCACTTGTTGACTAGACTAAATAGGCGAAAATCTCTATTCTAAGGAGGGGCTTATGTCCAGCAGTGGATGTTTTTTTACTGTAAATTGTAAAATAGAATTATATAATAAACCAGGCATCTTACGGTCATTCATTACAAAGTTTACTGTGTATTGTTTAACATAAATTATTATACATGCCTCACGCATTACAAATATATCGTCGAGGCCAGTGTAGGGAATATACTTCATTTTGTAAGCCTCGTACACAATGGCGCGTTTATTACTCCCCGGTCTTAACTTCCTTCTCAGAATAACAAGCTTAAATCTTGACCTACATTTGACATAATCTCTCTTATACTTACAATTTATATATTCTGTAAAAGGACAGTGTGACCGCTCAAGCTTTTGGAGCGGATAATAAACGTTTACCGGTGTTAGGACGCTTATTTCTCCGTAGGTAATTCTCATATTCGTCACATTTTAGAAGCATCTAGAAATATATCACCTGCTTCAACTTCAATGCACATCAAGATGATTTGTGATAAAGTGTATTTTTCATTCCTTATTTTCATCCTTAACCATGTAAAATTTTGTACATCGTGCAGTTTCAAATAAAGTTGGATGGAGTTGGTTCAGCTAATACAGAAATAAAATTCATTTATCAATGTGATAAAAATTAATGTGTTATGTCTAAATTGCACTCGACTACATGAATTGGTAGAATTTAAAACATCCAAGTTCAATGGGTACATTTTATTCAGACTTTAGAAAATGAGCACCTTCATTTTCGCTGTGCAAGGTCAAGTTGCCGTTGCTATGCATCTGAGTATACATCTATACTCTATACAAATAAATAAAATTGGAGTGTCTGTTTGTAATATTAAAATAACAGCTTTTTAATCAATGCATATGTATGTCTACACGATACATATACCAAAACTGTAGTTAAAAAATTTTTTGTCTGTCTGTCTGTCTGTCTGTCTGTCTGTCTGTCTGTTTGTTCCGGGTAATCTCTGGAACGGCTGGACGGATTTTGACGGGACTTTCACTGGCAGATAGCTGATGATCCGGGGAGTAACTTAGGCTACTTTTTTTTAGACTAGCTTTGTCCCGCGGCTTTACTCGCGGTACAACAATAACCGCGGGGTCCAGCTAGTTTCAAATAAAGTTGGATGGAGTTCTGAAGTATGAACCCTAAAATTACGTTACTTGTGTTTAAATTTATTGTCTCACCTTAAATTGCAGCAGGCAACTCGACCCTATATTTTAAAATTGAAACTAAAACTGATCAAATTTTTGCGGTAAATAAATAGTATGAGGTAGCATTGTAAGATCATTAAACTGAAGTAGAGTATACATGTGTACGGTATAATATGGCACTAAATTTGCATAACCACTATGTTTACATCAGTTACTCACATGAACTGCATAGACAATGCCAACACGTCCTGTTCCTGCGAACATGAAATCCGTTATACCTAGAAACAACAAATAGTTTTGCAGCGTCTGGTTTATCTATACATCTATACAAATAAATAAAATTTTAGTGTCTGTTTGTAATATTAAAATAACCGCTTTTTACTTAATGCATATGTAAGTTTACACGGTACATATACCAAAAATGTACTTTAAAAAATATTTGTCTGTCTGTTCGCGTAATCTTTGGAACGGCTGCACCGATTTTGACGGGACTTTCACTGGCAGGTAGCTGATGATGTAATATAATAAATACGGTGAAAACATAAAACGTATTTTATCCATCTATACATTTTTTTGTTAATAACAAACATTTGAATGGTAATTAGTAAATTTAGGTGCTCTAACTGTATTTCAAAATATTTAAAAGTTATGAACGTTGTAAAATAATTATGGCTACCTTGGTGTCTCACAAATAGTCCGCTGCCATCTGCGGTCTTGATCAAACTTTAGTAGCACGTAAAAGTTCTGCGAGTTGAAAGTCATTTTATATTATTTTAAAAATCATCTATGCTGATGCTTTGTTTTAAAAACCGAAATAGATTGTATTATGTATGGGCTGGCTAAAAACTGTAAGTAACAATGGTATCGCTGCCATGTTAAGTTCTACATAGAAAATTACGATTTCGAATATTTTACTACTATGTGCCTAAATGATCCCCTCGATTCGAAAGTGTAATCATTTGTTAACTTCTAAACATAAAGTTATGTTTGGCATAAAAATAAAGTGTTTAAAATGTTGGATTAGTCAATGTCAAATTACATGTGATTGTTGATTGCGTCCAGAGGCCTCAAAATTATATTTCCTATCAACAATGAGGGTATCAAGAGATTTTATCACTACAGAGTGTAGCGGTACTTTGACACAAATACTTTGCCACAAAATCCGATATCATCATAATGCTTTCTCAACGATTTTTGTTTTTAGCCGCTCTTTCTTAAGATTAGACAATTTGAACCTCGACGGCAGATTTTCTGTTGCCAACGTATTAGTATTATGGAAAGTGCTTTGTGTTTGCATAAAGAATTTCATTGCGAAATCATGACTGGTGAATTATTCATAGTGCGATATTAACACGAACGGCAATCGTACAATGGTTACCTATTTTCATTACTGAGAATAAATGTTTAGTTCCGTTGTTTGAATTTATACATATAGGTTTATTACGGTATTGTATAGGCTACAGGGTTGTACATTTATATTTATTGAAACTAATATAATACATATCTAAAGCATGTTTATTTGCAGGTTGCCTTTAAACTAGAAAACTATGCTATTACTCTTAGGCGAGCCAATAAGTCTTTTGGTTTTAACCGAAAGATATGATTATCTAAAGTAGCAATTTTAATCATACCATGAAGCTGACATCACAATAATAGCTTGCCATCTGTTTTTTCATCATGCTAGTAGTGTGAAAGGAAAAGCGATTTTATGTTAGTAACTCATAAGGATTAGTCTGTATTAAAAGTCTTATTAATTTCACTGTTTATTAAAACTAGTTACAGAAGTTTATTCCATTTGTAGCAACATGTTACAAACATGATTGTATTAGAAGATAATGTTACTTGTAACTTAATACTGGTATGATTGTATGTTTTTATTACGATAAAGCGCCCGACCTCGTCCATTTCATGAATTAATATTGATTTGACATGGCCGACTCCTCTTCTTTTTATCCGACTACGGCAAAGCCAAAGGAGAGTTATGATATTGACAGGCTATGTATGTATGTGTGTGTTTATCTATTCCCCCATAGCTCCTTAACTACTTAATAGAACTGGGCAAATGAGGTATCGCTAAAGGAGTCTTGATCGTCCGCTGGTTATAGGCCATATGACGTATCACTGATTTTAATATGGCGCCCTCTAGCGGTCATGGAGTACTGTTTAAAAAAGTAATTCCTACTAATATTATAAACGCGAAAGTTTGTAAGTATGGATGAATGAATGGATGGATGGATGTTTGTTACTCTTTCACGCAAAAACTACTGATCGTATTTGGATGAAACTTAACAACAAGAAACTTAACAGTAATATAGCTTATACATCAGAATAACACGGCTACTATTTGCAGCGATAACCGACATATACGCGGGTGGAGCCGTGGGCAACAACTAGTTTGAAATAAATGTGCCGTGTCTGGTATCATTGGAAAAGGCGTTACTTGTACATTTCAAAAATATATATATATCACCAGCTTTTACACGCGGCTTCGCTCACGCAAATTTTCATTCCCTGATTTACCCCCTTAGGGGTGGAATTTCCGAAATTCCTTTCTTAGTGCTCACTTACGTTATATAAAGAACCAACATGCAAAATTTCATTATTCTAGGTTCAGCGGTTTGGAATGTGCGTTGATCTCTGGGTATGTCAGTCAGTCACCTTCCTCTTTTATATATATAGATTAGCAATTGCTTGTGACTTTGTCCGTATTTTTTCGATAATTGTGATATGTCTATGGTACCTATTTAAAATATACATTGCAAAAAATTAATATAATATAGGTACCAAAACATAGTACATAGAAATGTACCTTAAAACTTTAACATCGCGTGACTACGGCTTTTTAAACTGGTTTCATATTTTTAGCGACGTTTTTTATCGTATTTGGGTTTTAATTTTTCCTTTTTTCTTTACTAAGCTGAAATTTGGACCGACTATTAATATTTCAAATAACTAAAAATATTTAATGTATTTTGGCAATGTATCAAAATATGAGTTTACCGGGCGCTTAAATATCATTTGTTTATTTCTTGCCATTTCGCCATACCTTTCATCGAGTGAACAAATGGAGAATGAAATCAAGCCTTGTAAAAGCACTTTATGATATCTTTGTTGATTATATCTTGACTCAATACCACAATTTTTGTCGTGAGATAATAAGCCAAGTTGTTGACTCTAGTCTGTGTATAATTTTTATGGTCGCTCTGAGTTATATTGACCTAAATAGGCGATAGCGTCATCGCTCCATCGAAACAAACCTTGCATGTAGGCGTGGCAACTGCACAGTGCGCCGCCTGTAGAGAAAAAAGTGACGAAGCAAACGCTTGAGAAAATTGTTCTTCAGTTCGAAGATTAACATACTTCGAAGTCGGTCAAGTAATTATTTGAATGTCTTTTCAAACTTGTTGCTTAACCGTTTTTCTCATGGTTGATTTGTATTGTGTAGACGTAACGCGTGTTTTTGCCTTCGTAGTGGCGGGTGGCGTGCAGTGCATGTATTGCTGTAAAACCGGTCGGTCGCACACAAACAACGAATTTGGCCTTCGCCTCAGTTGCCGACGCCCGGTGACGTCACCGTGCTTATGTCATACCATATCTGTGTCTGACTGTATGTTAAATTGAACCGCAAATCTTAACATTTTGCAAATCTATGAGAAGGTTTTTAGAGACCTATTTCATTGCCAACGATACTTAGAACAACGTCTAGAAATAATGGCTATTTCGACTGTAAACATTCACTACGATGATTCGTTTTGCATGACTGTTTATTCCGATCACGCAAGTAAGTTTATTTAAAACATAGGTCCACATACATATTGGTATCTTGTCTGACCTACGTCAATGCTTTTAGGATTTTTCGATGAAGCAATACGAATTTCTGACAATTACTACTTATTTATAAAGTAGCTTTGCCGCTTTACTCGCCTTCATGATCAACACCACCACCAGATGTCGCATAATGTTATTTGATACACAGAAGCTCTAGCAATGTAACCCACTTTATAATTGTATACTTTTAAAGCAAGCTTTTAGAAGGGAACTATTCTGTAGAAGAGATGACAAATAAAATCAGGTTACTAACTTTTAAACTTTCGCGTTCCACGATAAATTAATTATTATTTTTACAGGAATTAACGCGATCACTTATTTAAAGATATTACATACCTCTGATTTGCCTGACGTTTCGACCACGGCCAGTGCAACCTGGTCGAAATGTCAGGTAAATCAGAGTTATGTAATTACCTTTAAATAGATGATCGCGTTAATTCCTGTATAAATAAATAAAAAATATAAAATTAGGTTAGTTTAGCGACGCTTTATATGACATTGGTCTAATACACACCAACAAATGAGCCGCATCCTATTCTACAAAGTTTAGTGTCAACTCCTACGCGTCACTCATTGGCTCTATCGCCTTGTGAAATAAGAGATCCCACACGTCACAATGCGTATGATGGTCACACATGGTGGCAATAATCTTGCTTTAATGATCAAAGCTTATGATTTTAAATTGTAAAATTGGGCTCTCAATAACACTGGCCCGGGCAGGCCTATTGCTGCTTGCTTGTTTATATTCGACGGAATCACTAAAATACCACCTATATCATCACCAGTATAGACATAAACACTGCGAACGGGAATAACTCTGAAATCATTGACCTCGAAAATGCAAAGTTTCTTTACGCGGTCTATAAATATATGTATGTACATGTCAGTATACCAAACCCAGTGTTCGGTCAGTGACGTTGGCCAAACTGCCACCCACCCTCCTTCATGGGTGGATGACAACGGCTACATAGGGTTGTCCCAAAATTGTAGTGTAACTTATCAAGTTACCTAAGTTTTTTTTATGCTTATTTGTAATCAGTCTCAAACTATAAGCAGATTTGTTGAAAGTCGTTGTGTCAAGTCACATAAGTGGCAATAATTTCGACACTCATTACTAGAAATATTTGTTATTTGTTTTTCAATCTCAATTTGCAGGCAATTTGAATTAGTTTGTTCGGGCCTTTAGGCGTTTCATGTGGTTGCGGGCAATGAGATAGTAATCTTTTTCTTTTAAATGTCCGTTGATATTTAAAGTATAGTATTAAAGATTATTAGTTCAATATACTCTTACCATTTCAGGGTTTAGATTGTCAACTATTTTGCTATCCCAGATCAAATAATGAAATACATAATCAACAAATCCATCAGGTCTGAGTGACAACCCGACTTCTAATTTTGAGGATCAATAAAAAGCTAGCTATATCTTTTAGAACATACGACACTATGTCCTACTTCCTACTCGAGAGTGGTTCGTGTTCTAATGTGATTTGATTGCTTCCATTCAATGTTGAAATGTGTGATTATTTATTGTTATTCTCTTTCTCATTTCATCAGCACGTAAAATTAGCAACGACTGAATCAGAACAATTACGAATTTCTCTATTTGAACACAGGTAGTAAGTAGACCGGATATCCTTTTGTTTCTGCCGCATAGTCATGTTTCGTGTCAGTGGTGGTTTTGTTTATTATTTATAACGCGCGGTTGTGGCTCGCTTCAGAGGGGGAATGTTTTTTCCATGAGGGACGTTTGATTACGACACCTAATTAGCCGTGAGGTCGTGGATGGGCAACAGGGTTTACGCTTTGTGTTCAAAATTAACTCCTGTGTAAAACGCTTTGAAAAACGTTAAAAACTACTGCTGGGTTTATAAATTTAGATCCGTGTCCATAACACTCTAATGTGGTGTTAAAATGTAAGGCTGGTTGAAACAAGTTTACTTGTAAGGGATGTAATGTAGCTGCTAGTAAGTCAAAGTAAGTAATGTAAAAAAGATTTCTAGAAATTAATTGACAGGGAAATAAGTGCCTTTTTGATTATGTAATTGAAATAAAGTTCGTAAAAAATACTTCATTATTTGGTACCGTTGTCGGACTTGTCAGCTTAACTCACGCGACACAGTCCGGGCGCGGTTCTATATTTGGGTTAATGGATTCGTCCGCGCAACGCTACCAGCATGGGAAGTGCCAGTTAGCTGCTCTATCCGTCCTACTAGTTTCAGGCCATATACAATCTAGACATTACCTAGTATATAATATAGCAAAAAAATGTCATGTTAATCAACTCATTGATTTTTTTTTTGTGATAGCTGTACACTGGCGCAGTTCAGTTTGACACATGTTGTTGCATGGTGTATAACGTGTCAAAATTTTAACTCAAGCAGTGCAAAAATTTTTGAAGAGACTTAACGTTTAGTGGCATGACAAATAAATGTTTCGAATATTGGGCCAATTCAAATTTTCCCTGACAGCTCATGAATCGGCGAATAGTTGAGTTCATCTTGAGAACACTTTTGCTGTGTTAATGGCTCTAAATTTAGATTCGGTTGTATGATGTCAGAATACATCGGAAGCTGGAAATCGTGCCATTGCAGATTTCATTTCGTCATCTGTTTATTTTAAAATACATGTTAAGGGTTTTACTGGTTACGTAAAACTTAAGTATTTTTGTACTTCAGGAAGTCCACATAATAAATAATTAAAATTATTTATAGTTAGCTTTCTTTAAATATCTACGGGATAATATGAACCAGAATAGTGTTCCTTTCAATTTTGTTTGTATGTTAATACAATTACCATGTCACGTAATGTTTACTTTCATTATCTGTTCTGCACCAGTACCTCAAAATAGCTTAAATAAATGTATCTTTTTATTACTTGTTGTAATGTTTGAAAAGAAATGTAAGCCTACTATAATTCAAAAGGAAAATAGCACCTGACTATGATTAGAAATGCAATATAAAATAGTAAGCGTACGGGATGCCTGGTTTGAATGTGACGGACCGTAAATACATCCGTACTTCAAAAAGTACAGTTATCTGACATTAATAGAAATATGAACGTTATCGCTTTGTAAATAAGAGCCTCGTAACAAAAAAGTGCGTAGCTGTGAACGGGATGGAAATGATAGAAATCGCACCACTTCCTGCGGTTGTGGAATGGGAAATGTAAATAAATGCAGATAGTTACAAATAATCTACACATGTTCTGAATCCTTTTGGTTCATATTATATCCGTGATCGGAACTTTATCTTAAATTACTTAATATATACAAAATTAAAGAGCTTTCGAAGAAGTACAGTTTACAGCAATTCTTATTTATTATACTAGCGTTTTCCAACAGAAATGAGTCTTAATAACCCAGAATCGAGCGATTTCGATTCGATTTTGAGCTGCACTAAGTACAAGTACAGTCAGACTACGGTTACCTTTTTAGAAAATGATTTACAAAACAAGTCAGTCAGTGTCTGTTTCAACATTTTGAACATCATCTAACTCATCGAGGAGCTCAAGCGTAAAATATGTTGGTCTACTTATATATTTATAACATTTAACGTTCGTTGGATTTTTACTGTATGAGTAAAAAGTAAAAGTTTATTATGTTAATCTTACTTTTACTTTATTGGTGTTTGTTATTGTTTTATATATTTATCTTGTGATCAATGTATTAATGGGTTTCACAAAGGAACTTATAGATATTAAATCCGAACTATGTTATGAAATATATTTAATTTTTTAACTACGCTTAAACTACGTTTAACTAAAGACGCAATCACAATTTGTACTAATCGTCGAGTCACTAATGCTATAACGGGACTGATGGGTACTTGTATTACATTTTACGTAACACTGTAGTAATTGCAGGATAAGTTACATTGTCACCAGTTCTGTAAAATACCTTCTAACTTGATTAATAAGGCCATTAAAAAGTATATACCTACAGGTTAGCGTAGCAGATTAGAATACATTCAAAAACTACTAGTTTTTTTCTACTTAGTAATATCAAATCTTTCACGGATATAGTCATTATCAATTTAGTGTATGTGAGCAAATTTGAGTCTTAAAAATTTAATGACATGACTAAACTTGTAAGTACATAGGAATTATCGCTACACTTTGTATGTATGTCTTATCTATTTACATTACGTCTGTTGGACTCATTTGAATAAACATTTTTGGAATTGCATTATCGTTATCATGCGCAAACTTAAAACAGGTGAAGTTGGAATCGCAATATTAAATTTAAATTTTGTATCTACATGACTTGCTTCATGATATATTGATATATCATGAAGCAAGTCAGCTTAGCTTAGCCTTAGCTTTGCTGTTCATTTTTAGTATTATTGACGATTGCCATTCTTTTTTCTTGTTGTAGAACGAGCCCATTTAAACCAATTTTTTTTTGGTACATGAACTCCAGGGTACAAGTACTTGAGGGGAAAAAAAATACTAAGATTACTTTCCAATTCAATAGAAAACAATTCCTATTTGTTTTTTTAGGCACATTATTTCTAAAAGAAAATCGCAATTTAATGAAGCATTTTAGCATGCTGTATCAATCTGACACAGGAATTAGGATATCCGCAGCCCAAAGCGGTCTATCCACTTATGAATGTATGACGGTATGGCATTCGTTTGCGTGTACCCTCGCGTTGCAAATAGCGTGTAGTCTAGTCATTTACTAGACGCTGTAAACATCGAGGGGAGGGCTGGATACCAACGGAGTGTGCTGAATAGTCGATTCCAGCACCCGTATTTGTTTCGGTCTCGCCACTTCGCAACCGTGTTTATGACTCAAAAGAACGAACATGACAGAATCACTGAATCACAGCTACCTGACTGTTCTGCTATTTTTCATAAGATTTCTTTCACGATAAAAAAAAAATTGAGTAATTCATTATAGGTAAGTAGGTATTAGGTACAAAAAATTGATCCTTATTAGGTGAATAACGTAGAACTTTCATTTCGCAATTCTTATTGAAAAAAAAATAGACGGTCGAATTGAGAAACCTCCTCCTTTCCTTGAAGCCGGTTAAAAATGTCTCTCTAACTGTGAGTGTTTTAGTACGTAGGGTTTTTTTATCACATACCACAATGCCCCGGTGCAATTTTAGTTACTGTAATTTAAATTTTGCCAGGACAAAAAGGGCAAAAAATAACAATACGATTAAAAACAGAAAGGGTCACGTTATAAATAACCAGTTTGTCTAAATTGAAGTTTATTACAATACTATCAAATAAGCCAAGTAGTAACTATGTTTAGTTTTAACTGCAATCGACACGAATTAGTTTTACCATAAAAAAGTCGATATCTTCGCAGCCATTTACGGAACCTCCCTTTCAAAGTCGTACTTGTAATTCAATCTTCCAAAAACGAAATTGCTCGTGCCTTTGGGATTGACTTTTGTGTTCAGAAGTAATTTCGTTCGTTGCCATGAACGAATCTGACTTGTATAGCTATATATATTAGAACATTATAGCTTTGGGTGTGTTATTTGAGTTCAAGGATACAGACCACGCCCTATATCATGCGTCCAAATAGCGAAGGCTCATATCAATGCTTTTAACGATCAATGTGTCCAGAGATAGATTGCTTCACAACGTAAAGATTAAAATCTAGGAATAATTTAGTGTTATAAATACATAAGTTACCTAATCAATTACATTGTATGTCTCTCCCTAAGCCTGTGCAAAGTATAATAATATATTGTTTATGGCACTGTATCGTTTTCTTCAAAGAAGTCAACGTAAAAGTAGGTAGAGCATGTCATTTTTTGTTATGAATCAGTCTTCGTAACAAATTGTCAGACTATTACATTGTCTAATATTAACTACCGTACAAGGGTTTTTGATAGGCGATAATTCTTTATTCTTAGTATCTGTATCGCTGCAGTACACCTTGAAGCACGACTGCAAAGCGCTAGCGGGCTATGGTGTATCGCCGCCATGTCTACTAGCCGGGGTCAACGACCGCACGACTTGCCTATTCGTTACACTTGCTTTTGTTCGACTTTAGTTGCCTCTTTGATTTGTGCCAGCGATTAATCAACCTTTATGTAATCATGCGGACAAACTTCTGTAGCTATGCATAAATCGTTTAGGTTTTCTTATTCACAATTCATTCAACCTTATACGTAAGTTTGTAATTTTCTTACCACAATTATATTCACTGCTGCTTCGACTATTTATTAGTATTTACTGACTACATTAATCGTAGAAAACATAGCAACGGATGCCGATTAATGCGTACTTTGCATATTCAAGATTCAAAATATAATCAGTCACATAGTTTGCAAAGCGAATAAAGGAGTAATATTTTAGAGTTATTTTGTTCTATCGTTTGATAAACAGTAACAGACTGTCACAACAACGAATAAATTTAAATCATAATTTACACATATTGATGTAAATATACGACATAAGTGACCTCGGGCCGTATTATACTTTCTTGGAGAGTTTATTTTTTGATTTACATAAAAACCAAGTTACTGTGTTAGGTAAGCCGAACGAACATTAATAAATGTGGCAGAAAAGGCGATAGGTTTAATGGAACTGTCTGTTTTTTACACAACCCACCAGAAGGACATACTAGGTTTAAGTGGTTAACAAACAACAACTCTTTTATCTACATCAGCAACAACCCTTCATTTGCTGGGCTCGCGTATCCTGCCAGAATAGGGTTAAGATCATACGTCCCCACGCTGGCCAAGTGCGGGCTGGAGACTGGCAAGACAACATTGTGGCTAGGTAAGCTTGCCGTTGGATGTTTTCAAGTCGCCCAAAGGCCTCCAACTAAGCTTCACGACTGCTATCCTACGATAACACCCGGGACCGACTGCTTAACGTAACCTCCATATCATGGAGACGCTCATGGTATCATGCCACCACCCGTCACCCATCTAGGTACTGACCGCTCCGTCGTTGCAAAATTACCAATCTTTTCTCAAGTGTTAGTTATATATTATCCTGTTTTGTTGTTATGACTAGTCCGCTTCCATTCATTCTAAGGGCCATTTTCACCAGTTCCTGATAAAATTTCAGAAGTAATCTGACAATTCTGACATATCACACTATTTCACACGTAAAAGTTAGTGTTAAATACACGTAAATCTGACGTGTCTCTATTCAAGACTTGTGGAACAGAAATCTATAGTTATTTTACAAATAAGTTGATATTAGTCTATCAGGGAATTTATCAGAAAGTGGTGAAACTGGTCCTAAAATGTTTTACTATTATGTGTATTATATCGGTTTTGTATTTACAATATAAACACTTGCCTTCGAATTTTCTCAGCCATCCTAGTGTTGTTCTGTCTTTCATCTTTAAAGAATTCAATTCATTTAGATCATTCGTTTAGTTTCACGTGAGCTGGCAACAGTCATCATCAGTCAGAATTCAATTACGGCCGTGCGTCAATCAAGCATGACCATTTGTAAAACATTGATTTTTAATTGCATCAATTTATCACATATCTGCGCTCATTTTTACTAGGAAAGTTTAAGATATTGTGCAAATGTAGGGATCAGTAAACTGGTGGTCGAATTCCGACTGTAACTCAGTACCTATAACCAATCAATTTTGTCTACTTGACTTGTTTGCAGGAGTTATGGAAGTTGTCAATCACGCGTGTAGCATAATACAGCTGTTTTCACTGAACTACTTAGTATTGAAATTGTAAAAGATATTGTTTAAAAAACTATTCATTATAAAATTATTAACTCACTGACATACTGATTAATCAAACTTTAACCGCTGCGCCAAAAAACTTATGTTTGTTACCTTATAACTTTCGACTGGGTGAATCGGTTTTGATGATTTTTTTATTCGAAAACTAGTGCTTCCTGTGTGGTACCATTTCAATTTGGTCCAGTTCTGTATGTGTTTATGTAAATTTTTTGATAATTGTTAAAATTTTTTATTTATTATATTTATGTTTATATATTATTTTTTATATTTATACAATAAAGGTAAAATAACAAAAAAAGTTTAGAATTGCGGACATTAGGTAATATCTATACATATCTATACAAATAAATAAAATTGTAGTGTCTGTTTGTAATATTAAAATAACCGCTTTTTACTAAATGCATATGTATGTATACACGGTACATATGCCAAATATGTAGTTAAAAATTTTTTTGTCTGTCTGTCTGTTGGTCTGTCTGTCTGTTTGTTCCGGGTAATGAACGGCTGGACCGATTTTGACGGGACTTTCACTGGCAGGTAGCTGATGATCCAGGGAGTAACTTAGGCTACTTTTTTTAGACTAACTTCGTACCGCGGCGTTACTCGCGGTACAACAATAACCGCGGGTAACACCGCGGGGTTGAGCTAGTTTGAAATAAATATTAAGTGGGTATTTCCATATTTTACCTGCATACATACAGATAATTCGCTTAATAACGAATACAGATACACGTCGTATTGCTTTGACACATTTGCATCTAATCGCCCTTAATATACCCTTATATATAGGTAAATAACGTCTCGTGACAGGCTGATTATAAATAGAACGTTAATTATGTAAATATGATTCTTGTGACACATTGGCTACGTGATGGAAAGTGCGAGACCCTCTGTACCCAACAAAGGTACCTACTGTATAGTAATGACTTATCAGTATACCTATTTGTCTAACTGTAAACTTTGTTAGTGATTCATGTATGTACTATATGATTTCCATACAAAATATTTTGTGTTTATGAAGAAAGATTTCTTCGTTCTTCAAAATTCATGTGATACCTATTGATGATGTGAAGTGGTCGAGTGAGATGTGATTTAGCTTGTTCAATTGCATTATCAGATGTATTTTATACCATGTCGATTTGTAAAAATGTATTTCTAAACTACGTGATAATCACGGAGCTAACTGTCTACACATTTATCTGAGTAGCTGTAATTTACCAGCCAGTATTAGAGAGAGGGATTCGACCTCCGATAACTTCACTTCTCTTAAAACAACGATAGAATTGCTCAACACAGGTTTTCTGTAAGGCCGTTATATCAATTCGGTCAAGTCACCCCAAATACGCTGCAGCAGAGTTGTCCTACGGTTGACGGTGCATGGACATTTATTGACAGAATAATTGTTTTCATTCAAATTTATAGACGTCATCAAATGACAATCAACCTGGATTATTCTGTGAGATTTTCTTATTTGCAAATCCAAGTAGCCTTCATCAATATCTTTTAATATTCTGGACTACAATTTGTTTCTATCCACTGCTGAACGAAGGCGCTGGCGCTCCTTGGAGGAGACCTTCGTTTAACAATTGGTAGCAAATGAATATTAGGTTAGAGGAAGTTGGGCAGACTATGACCACTGCTGTAAAAGAAAAACAGAATGAATCACTGCAGACGCTCTTGTTTCTCTGAACTCGGAGTGGTGGGGCCGCTCTGCATTCAAAGAAACTGGCAAGTTGCCCCGACACTGAAATACAAAAGCGTTAAAGTTTTCGTTTCAAAGTTCTCAAAAAGAAACTCAGACTCATTGCCCTTCGCAATACTACCATTTCATACTTGAAATAATAATGGAATATACGTAGTGTGACTACAAATTACATTATATCCAATACCTAATAGCAATTCTTGTATAAATATATATATAAAATATATATATGTATGTATATAATCTGAATCTCGGAAACGGTTCCAACGATCTTCATGACATTTAGTATGTAGGGCTTTCGGGGGTGATAAATCGATCTAGCTAGGATTTACTTTAAAAAGTTACCAAAAAAAAATACCGTCATTCAGGTACTGTAGATGTAAATAATATGTACATTGTTATTTTTCATGACCCCAAAACATAAACGATTTCACAAAAGATAATAAATAAGTTTCATTGTTTATTTTTAGCGGGTTTCATTACTGAGTTGTGTGAAATATTTTCGTTTACTTATCTAACTTTTATGCATAAAATAATTCTATGACGACTGGTATTTGCCGATACTTACGTTGACTTAATGGAAAGTTGCTCTAATTCTTTAATACGGGTGTGGATTAAGAATTTTTTACTTTGTTGTTGTGAAATCGATGTAGCATCTCTTTAACTGTCGAGTTAGAGATGAATCAGTAAACAGTTTAGCCAATACTGAAAATTCACAATAAGAATACCAATCTGCAGCTCACTTGCTTGCGTGTTCATATCTATGTTCCTTTTCCAAAACAAAATTAATAAAAATACCTATTGAGGAGACATTAATTAATTATTTTAAATATAAAGTTCGATTTCATTGGGTAACCCTACATGGTGAATGTAAGCAAACTACCTGGTTAATGTGTATTATACTGTCCCACCATAATATAATATCATTTAATTTCAAAGGAGGATTGATTTTGACAGGCTTTATATGTATGTATGTTCATTTATTCATCTGTTCCCTCATAGCTCCTCAATTATTTATCAGAACTGGACAAATAAGATGTCGTTAGAAGCGTCTTGATCATCCGCTGGTTATAGGCTATATGACGTGTCACTGTATCTAATGTGGCGCACTCTAGCGGTCATAAAGTACTGTGTTAAAAATCAATATTCACTAATTCATATCATTGGAAAGGGCGTTACTTATTTCAAAAAGATATATATATCTTATATATCTTTATATATATAATTCTTCTGTGAGTGTGTATGTCACTGAACTACTCTCAAACGACTGGACCGATTTTGATGAATTTTTTTGTGTGTGTTCAAGGGGATCTGGGAATGGTTTAGATTCACAGTTTTGTTCGCTGGACAATGTTTTTTAATTTATTTTTAATTTATTAGTAGTTATGGCAAAACGACGTTTGCCGGGACAGCTAGTAGATATATATATCTATAAAGGTAATAATATATTATTAGCATTTGCTAGTGACTTTGACCGTATTTATTCAAAAATTGTTATATTTCTATGGTATTTAAATTATTACATTAATACATGCATTTTTTGCTTAAAAGAAGATTCTAACTTCTATTGTACCTCATTGTACACTTGTTAAAGAAAATAAACTATTTGATTTTGATACATACTTTGCAAAGAAATTGAAATTATAACGCATCTAAAATATTTTAAATAAAAAAAAGTAAAAATTAAAACCCAACTACGATAAAAAACGACGCTGAAAAAGTATGAAATAAGTTTGAAAAGCTGAAGTCACGTATTGTTAAACGTTGTAGTACGTAGCTATGTAACTTATAACTACGTCTTTGTAGTTGAGTTTTAATACATTTTTTTTTGTTATATTAAGGTATGTATTATGTATTAGTATTATGAGTTAAGGTAAAATCGCTGGACTGTATCGATTATTATTTCTCGCCTGATCGATGCTTACATATATAAACATCATCTTGACATACAACATTAATACATATACCATAATCGGCATAGACTTCTATTGTTAAATGACTCAATCAGTTGGCAGTCGCGAAACCTTCGTTAACGTCGGCCCTATTATGCGAGAAGGTCGTACTGGTAAACAAATTCGTATTCCATTATTACCATGACATCCACTGTCATTTACCTGATTTACCAGTAAAGCGATTTTTAATTGCTATTTTATGGTTATCAATTATAACATTTATTAACAGCTTTAGGTTTTTTTCCTTCACTTCAGATTGTGATAAAGAGAAAAGTTAGTTATTGACCTAAAAGTAAAAGGAAAGCCATGGGCTACACAATTTTAAAGTCACATTTAGGGAAGTGTGAGATTAAAATGATATTGAAATAGAAAGTTTTTTGAAGAAAAGCCAACTAACCCCATTAGATTAAACTAGTTTTTTTTTTTATATTTGGCCCTGCCAAAATGACTCTGCTCTGCCTGATGGAAAGCATAAGCAGAAGCCAAGAGTGGTGGTCACCATACTGCGAACTGCGAATTCAGACCTTGCAACAATGCAGCATAGTAACCCACACCATGGTGAGCTATGTGATGCTTCTGCATTATTGGGCCTCCGGTCTCGCACTCACCAACTAAACACGACAGCACAATCGCTGTCATTTTACGTTGATTTTCTGTGCGAGGGTAGTACCGCCCCGGTTGAGCCAGCCCGTTCGTGCTGAAATCAGCGTGACTCTACTACCTTGGAAAACTAGCACTACTATCATGGTGTTGTTTCTGCTGGTGACAACACTGGTGTTTCGAGTATCAGTAGTTCATATTTAGTCTCCTTACTTAACTATATTTAAACATGTCTTGTTCTTAATTGCCATTTTGGTATAAAAAACGTGTAACTCGATTTGTCTTAATTATGTGAAGCAGGTTTTGCTATAAGTAGGCCTACTGTACAGTACAGTCCAATTAAGAAAATTTATCATGACCGTCTTCAATAATGTAGTGAAATCAATTTTGACCGTATCTGTTGCGAAATCTTATAAATATTTGTTAACGTGTCACTTATTTTCCTGTCAGTAAATTCAACCTGGCCTTGATTTGCATATTTGTATAGGTTTAATTGAAATATGACTGTAATGTGCGTAATAATTCTTCGATGAGCATAAATTGCGCGTGTATAATGGCCCTATTGATAAACAAGTGTGTTGGATTGTTGAGGATTCCTCGCAAGAAATGAAATGAGTCACGCCAAAACGCTACTTACGTAACCTCGACGTTATTGATCCTGTTTACACATAACAACCATAATTTCGTAACTCGCCGTTTTGCACATTCCTCATACATCTGAAGTGTTAAAGTGTAAGAAATATCTCTAGGTATATTAGCAGTACACTGAGAGAATTATCATTAACTTATCTTTAATTAGCCTTTGACGGAAGTGGACACAACAGTCACCATAATCTATGTTGCTAACTATACCTTGCCCAATGACATAAAATGTATTTAGTTTGGTATGTGTTCATGTAAATCATAATCAGTCTATAGGAGTCCACCGATGAACATAGGATTCTCCCCTTGCACGCCATTTTGATTGATGTTGATCCAACTCTTGCCAGCCATCTTGCATAAATCATCACTCCACCTAGCCTGTAGGCGTCTCACACTACGTTTACTGAGACGCGTCCTCCACTCCAGAACTCGTTTACCCGAACGAAATGATGAAAATACTTTTTGTATCTATTGGGTTCAATAAACATCATGCACCTAATAGATTTTAGTATTATTATAAACTCATAAGAATAACTGCGACATTTTATATATAGATGAAGCGTTTAGTTCTTATAATAGATACGTACATTTATGTGTATTTGCTTTATAATGTTCCAGTTCGAACAAAACGAAACATCAACTTGCTTTAGGCGTGGCTTTTAGTCTTGAAATCAGTTATCTAATCTTATCGTTGACCGCCGAGTATGATGATGTCATTTGAAATAACAAAAATATGTTCTATAGGATACTGCATACTCTGCACTGCAGTTTTGTGAAAAATCTCGTGCTTAATAATTAAATTTGTATGTGTCGGATTTGTTTCAAAATTAATGAAAATTGTAAAGTGGAATACAAGGTAATTTAATCTTTAATTATATTATTATCTGTTGATTAATATTGTAAAATTTTGAATCCTGGACGTATTGCGATAAAATATTATTAGTGATTTTTGAGCATAATAGTAAATAAAAGTTTATAAATAGTAATCGTTTTAAAATAACGTTATGTAATAGCACGAAACGATCATCTTGTTTAAATAACGATCTCGGTTCTCAAGGTCTTGTAGTCATTTGATATCAGCTAAGTGTACACTTTTTATACGATTGGAAATTTAATGAAGTAGTTTCAAGGTTTTTATAATGTTTATATCTCATAATGTGCTAGATTCACATTATTTAATGATCATTTTTTAAGCAAAAATAGCCAGATCTATTTTAGTTCTTGTGATATCATGATGACGAATGTTCGACACAGTGGTGATCATTAAGTTCATAATACCTACGCGTCAACAAACTAGTCATCGATTAAACTATTACTTGGCAAGAAAATGTTTCTCTCATTACTTAGGCATTTTTCACCACAACTAAGACTCAGTAACGCACAGGCTTCGAAACACTTCTTTTATCCTGGCGTAATACATTCACATCACGACATTGGGTTTACCTAATGGATGCTAAATGAGTAAAATATACTTAAAATACAAAGACATAGCTACTTTAAAGGACAAAATATCCTTATTAGCCAAAGTGCTAGACATTTGTTTACACCTTTGAAAATGGCATTTAAATTAGTATTCAATATACACACACGTAATGTTTAATGAGAGATGAGGAACCTCTTTTTTGGAATCGGTTAAAAATAGATATCTGCAGAATCGAACAGGACAGGATCTTGTACTATACAGACTATTGCCTTTAGATCGTATTGATAGCATTTTAATATAACTTTTTTTATTTGGTTCCAGATAGTTGAGCGTGGCGTGGTGAGGTAGTTGTTGGTCGCCATGACGACCGACATATCGGTGTCCCGGTGGGACCCGTCCATCGGCCATGGTCAGGAGATCATCGACGAGTTCGAGTACGATGGCGGCAATTCGTCCTCGAGGCTTTTCGAACGATCGCGCATTAAAGCGCTAGCAGGTGAGAATCTAATTCTCTAAACATGCTTATTTTGTAAATTTCTGGTAGCCGATTATTGTTAGAAGATTTTTTCGACATTGCTTGCATGATATTTTCAATATTTCTGTGGCATAGACCATGTTCTTCTCTAAGACTTGGATATCTCTGAAGTTATTTTCAGACTTTATCTTAGTTATTATATTAGTTAAATAATAGTTAACGCAACTAATCTGTTTAACAAAATAGTGGCTGGGCATATCCGGACTTTCGACCTTTAAACCCTTAATTAAGATAAGAACTTAATCTCTATTTAATTAGAATCCTAATGAAACGGTAGTAATTAATTTAATTATTTAATAGATTTAATATTGAATTGATTTGTTTTATAAACAATTTTCATAAAAATTAAACATAAAACAAATATAGTTTTTTGACTCTTAAGGAGCGTTCAATAACGTAAAGACTATTAGTGATCGAATATATGTCAACTTCTTATCGGTCCAATTGATAAGATTCCATTCGAGTAATGCGATATCGATAGAGAAAAGTGGATCGGTACCTACCTAGTACAACATTGTGTTAAATAAACATTGTTTTCCTTACCGTAAAGAGAACCTATAGATAGTTAAAACTCCCTTTAAATGTAGACGGTAAATGGATGTTAATTTTAGATAACGATGATTATGTTTGATTTCTTTTATCACTTTTGATGAAAAGATAGAGACCGACATTCTTAAACCAAACATACAGTGGAACATAGAACCTCCTCCTTTTTATGAAGTCGGTTAAAATGAACAAATAAAGAATTTAGTTCATATGAAAAATATTTGTGTTCTTATTTTATGTATCGCGAACGATATGTTTATAATATCATCATGCAATTTTGCATTAATTCATGTTGCTAAGGATACCGAGCAGCAATATTGATACAGAAAAAAGTACAAAGAATCTAAAGGGGAAACTAAATTAAAGATAGTACATAATAAAATGTTTCTGAAAACTTAGTATTTCGCTATAGTTTTGTTTTTAATCGTAAGAAATGATTTATAAGGTTGAGTCGGTAAAACAGGGATTTCAACCTTGATATTAGTTTACTATACAGGAAATCATCATGGTGCCTTATAATTTATTTATTTATAAACCAATGGGATTTATCAATCATTTGCATTGAACTCGCCATCTATTTTTCCTTATAAATACCGGTGTCACAAACCGTCGGTCAAAATGATTTTACCTTACATAAGTTTTAACACGTCCTGTGAACGAACTGTCAACAAAATCTATTATTATTCGATATTTCATGTCGTTATCGTTGTTATCTGTTTTTTCAACCGAATCTTCTGCTGTATCCAATCACAATTCACATTTACGGGTAACCAGGCGTCATGTTTAGTCAAAATTGGTTTGTGTTTTCAATTTTAGTAGATTACAGACTGTGTAACTATTGTTACTGGGGTAATCGTGTTTGCTAATAATTAAAACCTGCCCAAGAGTTGTCGACATCTGTCACAACGGTATCGAATATCCTCGTCCCGCGGCTGTTGAATTTTGTCGCTCTAATTCTTCCCGTCTTTCGCCTGGTGCTATCGGTTCAGTCGCCTCTCGGCGTTGGCGTCATGACATCCACAGAAGGATACGACTTAATAAAAAAAGGAGTCGATATAGAAGTGCCCGGATTAGAAGTTTATTATGACAAAGTTGTGAACGAACTCAGAGGTTGGTAGTGTGTTGTGAAGCCCCTTGTTATTCTTATTTTGAATTGCGTTAAAAAGACAATGGTGTGTGTTAAGTGAATGGGATATGTACTATACTACTAGTGTAATAGAGCTGTGCGATAAAAAAATAGGAATGTGACTTCATAACATTATGAAACTGCTAACATGTATCTGCTTTTGCATCATGAATTTTCCTCCTCAATATATGACAATTTTATTTAAATACTAGCTGAACCCCGCGGTTATTGTTGTACGAGTAACACCGCGCGGCAAAGTTAGTCTAAGACAAAATGGCCTAAGTTACTCCCTGGATCATCAGCTACCTGTGAAAGTCCCGTCAAAATCCGTCCAGCCGTTCCAGAGATTACCTGGAACAAACAGACAGACAGACAAAAACACAGACAAAATTTTTTTAACTACATTTTTATATGTAGCGTGTATACATACATACACATATGCATTTAGTAAAAAGCGGTTATTTTAATATTACAAACAGACACTCCAATTTTATTTATTTGTATAGATATAGATATTCTGTAAATATTAAACATCATCAGATTTCTTAATTCATCTCAGATTTAATAGTTTCGCGACAATTAATGCTATAGAAAGTTTTTCGTTATAACTATAACGAATTATATTATACACTCTACATATAATGAACCGAAATACAGGCAGTCTCCCTAGAAGAAAAAACCAGGAGATCAACCTGCACATCTAGGACTGTTTCGCTCTAAAGCGTGCGAATGCCATTTGATCTGCATCTCGAATTACACATATTATTTTCTGAACCGAACACCTTGGAAGACAATACTCCAGTATTGTCTAGTTGAAGTTATTACGATGTCAGCCGGCGACGAGGTGGGCCAGCCAGGCCCTCCGAAGACTCCCACTGCTAAGCCACCTATCTGGTCGCCTCTTCGTGGTTGCCCTCACTGGCGGTTAATGTGTTAACATTCCTTACTTTATTACTATAGTTTTCCTCCTTATTTTCATGAGTATCTGTTATGTTTACTACTTCATTACAGACTCAGGTCCGATTTTAACAGTTCTTTCCGTAAATCACAAACGATTTCCTGCTTCTTTAAACTTCCAATGTATTTTTCAGTACAATTTTTTTGTTTTAACAGACGAACGAGAAAGTGTTCAAAAGAAAACTTTTCAAAAATGGGTGAACTCGCATTTGGTTCGCGTCGGGTGCCGCATCGGCGACCTGTACGTAGATATGCGCGATGGCAAACAGCTCATCAAGTTGCTCGAAGTGCTCTCCGGAGAAAGACTGGTATGTAAATATATATTTAAGTGTAAAATATGCCATAGAACTACTCTACTAAAAAGATATTATAGAATCCAGAACCTATTAACCGCTAAAAAGATTAAACATAAGGCAACTAGGTACGTTGCCTTATGTTTAATATTTAGTTTTAATCTAAGAATTATTTTATTTATCAATACTTACTTTTGTGTACTTTGAGTAGTTAAGTATTTTTACAGAGTAACTGCTACTGTATAGGACTGTTGTTCTGTCTTATCTACGTATATAGAACAACAGTTCCAGCAGTTCATTACATTAAAATTACAATTTAATAGGTTCCGGTGACGTCATTGACATGAGCTACAATGTAATTCCTTGCCTCGTAGACTTAAAAGTGGTGTCCAAGGATTATTTCACGATAAAGTTTTCGTCGACCATTTATCTAATTATACTAGTTAAATGTAGGCATATATTGAACTCTTTTTAGTTGTTAAAGTAATTTGTATACAGATGCAGTTTAAAGCTATTGGGAATTGAAATCTAACTCAATTGTATTTTTTATAAAATTACCTATGTATTAGGATTTGTGCAGCTAATCATCTGTTAGTTCGATTTGATGATATGTGTTAGGTACGCATTACTACAAACAGCATGTCGCATTACTACAAACAGCATGTCGCCTAGATTTTGCACGAATGAGCACAAATCGCAAGAAAATAAATATTAATATCAGATACATTCACCCCAAGATGAACCTTAATAAGTTTCCGTTCTCATGGACGTTAACTATAAAGAAAGTAGCTAACTGGTCCAAGATCGTAAAGTTGCTTTAGCTATATTGTACTTATAGCTTAGCTAGGCAACGTTTTATAACTATGTTTTAGTCACAATTGGATTGATGTCTTTTTCTATCTACGATTCTTGATCATATCGCGGTAAAAAGAAAAAACCAAATATGTATATTGAAATGCAGCATTCCATCATAGTTCAATCAGAATCCCTCAATTTTCCTTGTAACGCAATCTGATAACTTTGATTTAAGGAAGAAACTCAGTTAACATTCGTCTAAATTAACATTCGAGTTACAGGCTACAGGGATACTATCAATTATAACACAAATTGTTTTGTTATATTTATTTTATCATATAGTATTTCCTTGGGATACAGTGTAATGCCAATGGCTTTAGAAACTTCGCAAGAGTACATAAAAAGTAAACAATAGCTGTGCTCCGACCAGCTAAACCGGAATTCAAATAGTCACGGCGAATTCGAAGCCCAAATGTATTTGACATAGGACTACTGTAGCCACGTTGAAACGAAGTGGAGGGGTTATTATAGCACTATTTTATTATTTAAAGGTGAGACTTGTAGGTTACTTGAATGCATAAAAGTCTGCCTGAAAATGAAAAAATAAACAACATTTTTGTAATTCCTGTGAGCCAAGCAGAATTAGCAGTATTTTACTTGGCTTCATAGGTTAATAGTTAAAGCGGAGCCTAGCGATCCCCACGGAACTCCGTGAATTTATAATGGGTTCATTATAAATTCACGGAGTTTATAATGCGCGGTGATATGGGTATAGGGGTATATACCCATATCACCCTAGCCATATGCCCTAGTTTTGATATCATAAAGGTTACTAGACAAAAATAAAGCGATCAACAGTATTCAATGTTGACCGCGAAACCTTACGAGTTAGAACTTCTTTCTGTCTAAAGAATATTTTCAAAAACTGAAAGAAGTACGGCATGAAATAAGTTGACTAAACCGATGTCTTGTAGGGTTACTTCATAAACGGCCAATTACGTTATCTTGTGACAGCGTTTTTTTACAAACGTAAATGGTTATTGCAATGATAGATAGTCACCATTAACCTGGTATGCATTGCAGATAACGTAACTTTTGAACTAGCGTTTTTAGAATTTTAAATTGTTGAATCAAAAATTTGGACAAGTGAAATGTTGTGGTCGCCCTGGTGTTTAACTTGGTTATTAGGAGTTGCCTTATGATTTATTGACATATTATTGATATATTTGACTGCCTTTGTGGCGCAGTGGTAGCGTATACGACTGCTATGCTTGAGGTCTCAGGTTCGATTCCCGGGTCGGACCTAATGTTTGTATGATCTGCAAACATTTGTTTGGGTGTTTTCTCTATCTATAATATGTATGTATGTATTTACAAAAAATAAGTATATATGTATTTAAATCAGTTGTCCCATAACACAAGCTCTGCTTAGTTTGGAACTAGATGGCGTTGTGGGTTAAACGTCCGAAATATTTATTATTGACAGTCTTTAATTCCATATAATTACAAATCAGATTTTAAATGTAAACTTTAACCATAATTAGCTACGCTTAGCGACCGACGCGATTTCATATATATCCAGATTAATAACAACTGTATCTAAATATATTTCTCCGTTATACAATTTACTTTAGTAGAGTTTATCGATACTGTTACTCATAGGCCTTTCATTCAAACGAGGGACTTACTCAACATAGAACGTCTATTTATCATGATTCGTGTCGTATTGCGACAGTCGTGACGTACATAATACGGCTATCATCTTTCATCATAATCTCTCTCCACGCGATAGATTATTGCTCTGATCATGATCATATATTGAATGGTGCATAAATACTGATGTAGATACATAAGAAATATTTTTTTTATAAAATAATATTTCTCTGTATTTTAATAGTCTACCTATGTTATGATATTCATGAATTATAGTAATCAATTATAACTTAGGAAACATTATATTGAATACCTAATGAGCACTTACAGACAAAGCATTGCTAAAAAATATTAATATTGTTTTTGACTGCAACCACACTGCTACATTGAGAATGAAAACTTAATCCAAACCCCATTGTAACCCTAAAATTACCTTTCTAAGCACTTTACCCTAATAAAAGATTTTGATAATGAAGGTTGTATTTCTATGTACAGCCTCGTCCAACGAAAGGCAAGATGCGTATCCATTGCCTAGAGAACGTGGACAAAGCGCTGCAGTTCCTGCGCGAGCAACGCGTGCACTTGGAGAACATGGGCTCCCACGACATCGTCGACGGCAACCCGAGACTCAGTCTTGGTCTCATATGGACTATCATCCTGCGATTCCAGGTACATTATTAAAAAATCTGGTTATATTTGATTACAAGTTACAAGCAATACTTGCAATTTTGCTGAATACAGTTATATTGACCTTCGCATTCAATTGTTTTATTTTGTAGCGTCTTGATCTTCAGATATCTGGTGTTACACAGGTCCGGCCTTTCTGAAATGTTTATCTGTATTGTTTCTAGATCCAAGACATCACCATCGAAGAGACAGACAACAAAGAGACAAAATCCGCTAAGGATGCTTTACTTTTGTGGTGTCAAATGAAGACAGCTGGCTATAACAATGTTAATGTCCGTAACTTCACAACCTCCTGGCGTGATGGATTGGCCTTTAACGCCATCATCCACAAGCATAGACCTGACTTAATTCAGTTTGAAAAGCTACATAGGAGTAATCCAATGCACAATTTGAACAACGCTTTCAATGTTGCCGAAGAGAAGCTTGGTCTCACCAAACTCTTGGACGCTGAAGGTATGTATTGTAAACTCGTCATTGAAATTTGATTTTCTTCTCTGTGACGTAAAGTCTTAGACCTAAAATAAATATTATTATTATTAATTGTCGTGTATAGATATTGCTGTTGACCATCCTGACGAGAAGTCGATCATCACTTATGTGGTAACGTACTACCACTACTTCAGCAAGATGAAGCAGGAGACTGTGCAAGGCAAGAGAATTGGCAAAGTTGTGGGTATTGCCATGGAGAATGACAAGATGATGCATGAATATGAATCGCTCACTAGGTAAGCATGAATCTGGGGTCCTATTTTTATTGTGTAATAATTTTTGCAATATTAAAGTTACCCTTAATGAGAACTTTACTTTTAAATAAATATGAACTTTAAAAAATAAACGCTAAAATGTATTTATGTATGTTACAGTGATCTACTTCAATGGATCGAGCGAACGATCGAGGCTCTGGGTGACAGAACATTCGCGAACTCCCTAGAGGGTGTTCGTCAACAACTGATACAGTTCTCCAACTACCGTACTGTGGAAAAACCACCCAAGTGAGTGAGATTGATTTTGCAAACAGACAACACAGTCAGTGAAAATAAAGTGCCTATTATTTTTTTATTGCCAGACAACTTTTATCAAAATAAAATTATTATTTCTAAAGATTCGTGGAGAAGGGCAATCTGGAAGTTCTTCTCTTCACACTGCAGTCACGCATGCGAGCGGCTAACCAGAAGCCGTACACTCCTCGAGAGGGCAAGATGATCCACGACATTAACCGTGCGTGGGAGAGGCTGGAAAAGTCTGAGCACGAGAGGGAGCTTGCGCTCAGAGAGGAGCTGATCAGACAGGAGAAGCTTGAACAACTGGCTGCAAGGTAAGAACAATAATAAAAATGTTTTTATTTACTTTTATGTCAAGATTAAATTACTATTCAAGAGTAAAGTAGTCAAGAGAATTTTCTCTTGACTACTTTACTTATAACTCTTAACTTGTCATGCCTTGCTTTCCTCTGAATTTTAAATCCTTCATATGTTTAATAAAGTACAAGTATTAATTGAAGTAATAGTAAACAGACACTTAAATATATCAATTGTCTAGGTACCAAAACAGATAGAACAAAACTTCTTCAAAACATGTAACTATTCTCTTTGTCTCCTTTACACAATGTCGATTTTTAACAGATTCAACCGCAAAGCTCAAATGCGAGAGACTTGGCTGTCGGAGAACCAGCGGCTCGTCAGCCAGGACAACTTCGGTTTCGACCTCGCTGCTGTAGAAGCGGCGGCGAAGAAACACGAGGCTATTGAAACTGACATCTTTGCCTACGAAGAACGAGTCCAGGCTGTTGTGGCGGTATGCTCTGAGCTGCAGGCTGAAAGGTAAATTAGCTTTCTTACTTTGTACCATGCACCTATTTATATTTTTGTTCAAATGTTTCATAAATGTATTCCATCAACAGATACCATGATATGGAGCGTGTGTGTGCCCGTCGCGATAACGTTCTGCGTTTATGGGCGTACCTGCTCGAATTGCTTCGGGCGCGTCGTGCTAGACTTGAACTTTCGTTGCAACTGCAACAGAACTTCCAGGTAAATAGATAAATATTCTTCTTTTAACTTTTCAGAATATCTTATTACATTTTTCAATCTTGTTTCTCTGTTTTATGATATTCTTTCTACTTTTTTTTTGCATTTCAGACTAGATAGTAATAGTCTCCTTAAAATAGTGCTACCAAACTATATTTTTACTCAGTTTTCATGATATGAATTCTTGCCTTTATAGGAGATGCTGTACATCCTGGATTCCATGGAAGAAATCAAGATGCGCCTTCTTACCGACGACTACGGCAAACATCTCATGGGCGTTGAGGATCTGTTGCAGAAGCACGCGCTGGTTGAGGCTGACATTAACGTGCTTGGAGAACGAGTTAAGGTTCGTTTCTACATTTTTACTTTATTTATTGCTGAATTAATAAAATAATATAAAAAGTTAAATTATTATTAAATTGTGTTTTTGATACCTCTATTTCAAACAAAAATAACATTTAGTGATGTGTTTGTTCTTCAGGTGGTAGTAGGCCAATCGCAGCGATTCTTGGAACAAGAGGAAGGTGGTTACCGCCCGTGCGATCCCGCCATCACAGTTGAACGTATCCAACAACTCGAGAATGCTTACGCTGAACTCGTACATCTCGCAGTTGAAAGGAGGTCGGTATTCTTGAAAACAAAGTAGATAAATAGTTAGATACCTCCTGAGTACACCAATGTTATGATACGAGTATCATGATATAATGTATCTCACGAACAATTTACAAATGCGCTCTAATTGTTGCTAAATGCAACCTCTTCCAGACAATTTGTATAATTTTACAACTTCTCTTCTCTTCAAGTTGTTTTGATTTGTTCTTCAAAATGTATTTTTTTTAACTTTTAAACAGACACTTTTTTTGCTAATTCTTAGCAATTTACTTGTCCTCTGGCAAGTTTTTTTTGGTTGTAAATCTATGTCAATAACATGTCCTTATTAATCATAACAGAAAGCGCCTGGAAGACAGCCGTAAGCTGTGGCAGTTCTACTGGGATATGGCTGATGAAGAGAACTGGATTAAGGAGAAGGAACAGATCGTCTCTGTCGACGACATTGGACATGATCTTACTACAGGTCAGTACCATTTTATTTTTGTTAGTAAACTTTTTTACTCAAGGGGTTACGCGTCACCATGACTTGCGTCGCCACGATATTATATGTAATGTTTCACATCTGCCAGACGTCCCATAACATTTTTTTTTCTAAATTATTTCATATTCTTGTTTTTTTTTATTTCAGTGTACCTGCTAATATCGAAGCACAAGGCTCTGGAGGCGGACGTGCTCGCCCACGAGGTACAACTGATGAGTGTGGCCGCGGTCGGAGATGAGCTCATCTCGCAAGGACACTTTGGAGCTGACAGGATACAGGTAATTATGTACTTCACTTTTATTTAACTAACGTTTTCGACATTCAATTTCGAAAATAGAAGTATTTTCAGTTACATTTACTTGTCCTTTACTGTTTTTTGTTAGGTAATAAATATTTAAATCAATTAATTATTTTGATATGAAACATCTATAGGCGCGGGTAAAGTTGATTTTTGGCGTGTTGAGAATTGCCGTGGCGAAACTTCGCCTTGCCGAAGTCACTAATGAAAGTTATTGAGATGTCGCGATTTCACCTCAATAAAAAAAAAATATTCATTAAAAATGAATATTAATGTAATAAACAGTCATTTTATTTTATGCAACAAATAACTTATACAAAACATTTTTTTTATAATATGTAACTAAATGTTTGTTTCATTTGTAAATATAGGTTTCGGAATTAAGATGTTTTCTACGTATAATATGTATTTGCAAAAAATGTACAGGAGTATTCTATCAGTCTGGCTTGTGTATACAAACACTGATTATTTTGAAACAAGATGATGTTGTGTCATATGTCCGAAAACATTATTCTCTTCTGACAAAAATATGTTAAGTGAATGAGGGTGCCTTTTTCTATGTATATAAATAAAATATAACCACTACTATGTATATTTATACCAGGACCGTCTTCGTGACATACTATCCCAATGGAACCACCTATTGGACTTGGTGTCTCTGCGCAAGAACCGCCTGGACGCGGCCGTGCGATACCACCAACTGTTCGCTGATGCCGATGACATCGACAACTGGATGTTGGATACGTTACGGTACGTATTCATTTCTTAACCGACGACAATAAAAGGAGGAGGTTCTCAGAATCTATAATTAAAATACTTACTCAACGTTTTTACTCGTACAACGCGACTCAAATAAGAATAGGATCGACTTTGCGCCATGTTGTGACGTCTCAGCTGTCAATTTGAATCAATTGGGTAGGGTCAGCGAAACAAGAATTTTTTTTAAATATAATTTATTTACGAATCATGAACGAATAACTTTTCATCAGAATTGAGCTCTTCAATTTCGCTCATCTCTGCGTCACTGACTGAGTGGTCGCTGTCGTCGTCAATTAAACATGAATTAATGTAGGTATTTAATATTTTGTATTGATAATAAAACTAAAGTTATCAGTTTTTTATAATATTTCTCTTGGGCAATAGTTAATTTAAGACATTTTCTCACTTTAAATAACTGCGACTCGGAAAAACAAAAAAAAACATAATTGATACGCAAATAAGGTTTCGTTGCAGACCGTAATTTTCAAGGGACATTTGACAGTTAAGGCACTCACACAGTAATTCACTTTTATTAGAGCGAGTGCAAGTGCGTAGTGCAGGTGATCAATCATTGGTACCAATCTTCGATTACTTGCATTTCACACCTGTACTCGCACTAATCAAAGTGAATACGGGACTTTAGATCTAATTGACGTTCCTATTCTTATTTGAGTTGCGTAGTAAGTAAATATACATGAGCAGTAACTGCACTTCTATGAAGATTTGGTAATATCAAGTCAAGTGTTGAATAAAAAATGTTGTTCTATAGATTGGTTTCATCCGAAGACACTGGAGTGGATGAAGCTCAAGTGCAGAGTTTGTTGAAGAAACACAAGGATGTCACCGATGAACTTAAGAACTACGCTAATGTCATCCAACAACTCAAGCAACAGGTCAGTATCTACAGAAAATTCCAAGTTAAAAACAATAAATGTTTACAACTACATGAATAAATAAAATGGAAGTGTCTGTTTGTAATATCTTTAAACTCGGTAATTCAGGTACTAATAAAGTATATATTATTCTTTATTTATATCATAAAAACGATTTTCTGTGTTTGTCTGTCTGTTTGTTCTGGTTAATCTCTGAAACGACTGAACTGAATTTGCCGGGACTTTGACTGGCAGATAGCTCATAATTTAAAAAATAAACTAATCAAGAATTATAAATAAAATTGAAATAGTTTCGTCCCGTGCGATTTTACGCATTTTTGTTATTAAGGTACAAATACAGTTGTGTGGATCAATATTGAACGACAGTGACAGTTGGAAGTATGTGAAAATAAAGTAGATTAGCTGAGCCCTGCGGTTTTACCCGCGGCACCCGTGCGCGATAAAGCCGCGGGTCGAATCAATTAGTTACACAAATAGATTTTTTGTTTCCATTGTGCCAAATTGTGAATCTAAACCATTCTCGAATCCTCAGGAATAGACAAATAAAATAATTAAAATCAGTTCAGCCATCTAGGAGGAGTTTAGTCACATACACACGCACAAGAGATTTATATATATAAAGATGTAGCGAATCGTTCTGGTGTGATTGTCTGTAAGCATGTACCTAGTTTTAGTTAAATACACATGTTTTTTATGATATCCTTAAAACCTGCGAAGAAACTAACGTTTAAGGTATAGGCTTAGTCTAGTTTGCATATTAGTGACCATAGCCATATTGTAGACACCCAGTTTAAGAGTACATCATAACATATGCTTAGAAACCAATTGTATTATCGTAGTGTTGACATTATATCAATGTAAGTTATTATTATTTGAAAAACATTTAAATAAAATGTTTATTCTTTATCTTCTATGTTTTTAAAGTATTGGTAACTAGCCGACCACGCAAACTCGTTTGCGTCTCCTATTGCCGGTAGCGTGATAATATATAGCCTATGGTCTTCCTCGATAAATGGACCATCTAACACTGAAATAATTTTTCAAATCGGACCAATAGTTCTTGAGATTAGCGCGTTCAAACAAACACTCTCCTCAGCTTCATATATTAGTATAGATAAAAAAGAAAGATGTAAGATGGTCGAGGTGTGGTCAGGCGCAGGAGCTGTCGCCGGAGGACGCGAGCAGCGCGGAGGTGCGCGAGCGGCTGGGCGCCATCGACGCGCGCCACGGCGAGCTGGCCGAGCTGGCGCGCCTGCGCAAGCAGCGCCTGCTCGACGCGCTCTCGCTCTTCAAGCTGCTGGCCGAGGCCGACGCCGCCGACCAGTGGATCGCCGAGAAGGACCGCATGCTCGACACCATGCTGCCGCCCAAGGACATCGACGACGTCGAGATCATGAAGCACAGGTACCTACACTACACTACACACACACTACCACTACATCACTTTCATCCAACACCATTTATACAAAACTGTTTTCGTACCGTACTTCAGTATAGTTTGAACTCGTGTTATACAGTTTTCCTAAGCTATTAAAAAGTTTTCATTTTTGACTTACCCACTGTTAGAATTTCACCGACGATATGCAAACTTGAAAAAATAATTGCTAAAAGTTACTGCCTCGGAGGCACAATAATAGCGTACGCTACTAATACAACTGCTGTACTTAAAGTCCCGGGTTCGATTCCCAGTCAGACCGAATGTTTATATAATTTGCAATATTTGACTTTAGAACTTTTCTATAAATAATAATAAATAAATAAATAAATATTTCGGACATCTATTACACAACGCCATCTAGTCCCAAGCTAAGCAGAGCTTGTGTTATGGGTACTAGACAACTGATACAAATACATATATACTTTTTTTTTGTAAATACATAAATATTATACATAGAAAACACCCAAACTCCGAAACAAATATTTATAGATCATACAAACATTTGGTCCGACCCGGGAATCGAACCCGAGACCTCATGATCAGCAGTCGCACACGGTATAGGTAGCGGCACGTAACTCTAGCGGTGACAGTTGTTGCGCAGAAGTCAAAAAACAGGTATCTTGGGGGAGCAAGAGGGACGAGGGGCGGGCGTGCGTAGCACCGATTGGCTCTCCAGTCTCATTCCGTTCGCTGCACCAATACGACGCCCCGCGTGCTTCCAGTGTACAGTCGCGTTCTGAATTATATTGTTATCGCTGTTAATTAATTTTTTTGTTTTTTGTTAAGTTTGATTTTGTTAAGTTATTGCTTTCTTGATTCGGTAAAGGACCGGCGGTCTTTTTAGAGTATATTTTCTTAGAATAGTATAATGTATACATAAGAGGAGACACGAGTAGGCATTTTAACTTGCTTGAGTACCTAAATATGAGAACGTGATTCTTACAAGCGCAATATCTGGGAAATAGTGGGTCTTAGAGAAAATATCAGATAAAGACCACTTTTATAGAGAATTTTAAGATCTGCAACTTTGCTTTGAGGTATTTTTTCGATAAAACTTACCGTTTTCGAGATAAATCAAAAAAACCTAAAATTTTGACCTTGGGTCCCGAATAAGTCCCTTAGCGCACATGGGACTGATTGGGACTTTTGACACTTTATTCCTTGTGGTAAACCTAAGGTCTCTACGAAGATTTGGCTCTGTCGGAATTTTCTTTATTTCAATTGTCTAAATTGACCGGACTAATTTGCGTGCGCGACAGTACCCATGCGCAGCTATCGCCTGAACGTTGCGCTCAGCGCTAGACTTACGTGCCGCTACCTATAACCGCGAGACCAACGAGGCAGTCGTAGGTCTCGCGGTTACAGTGTGCATGTAATTAGATCCATTGCCTAGTACCTAGAGTTTTGGACTAGATAGTAGTATTGTGAGAATGTGGTAAAATAATATTACGATTATCAGTACACACATTTATAACTATGGAAATGTTAAAGACACTATAATATGAATTATTACTTCAGATACGATGGTTTCGACAAAGAAATGAACGCAAACGCGTCTCGTGTCGCTGTCGTTAACCAATTGGCAAGACAGCTGATCCACGTGGAACACCCTCAGGCCGCTAAGATTCAGGAGAGACAGGCAGCCCTCAATGGTGCCTGGAGTTCACTCAGAGATAAGGTAACATCTTAAGTCTATATTAAAAAAAACATTCTTCCCAATTTTTAACAGCAGTCCGTATAATGCACTAAACAAAATATTGAAGTAGATAATAATAATAGATATTTTAATATTTGTGATGTTTGTACCAGGTCTATAATTTATTTACTTTGTTCAGGCGGAAGCGAAGAAAGAGGAATTGAAATCCGCACAGGGAGTACAGACCTTCCACATCGAATGTCGCGAGACTGTATCCTGGATTGAAGACAAGAAGAGGATCCTACAACAGACCGACAACCTGGAGATGGATCTCAATGGTATGTGTCTTTAACATCCACACTAAAACTTACCAACGTTTATATTGGTAGGGGTCTTTTTAAGGATTTTTATAACTGTAAGTATTTACTTTTTACCCGACTACTATTATTTCAAATTAGGCAAAATACAGGTGTAATAATAGTATAAGCAATAGGATAATCTAATCTGGCGAATCATTAATTTTATACATACCGTTTTACCGTTTACCGTACATTGCTTGTTACTAAGAGTGCAGAGTTGAATAAAATGCGACGCGCATTCCAGCATGTTGTATTGTTGTCTAACACATTTATAAACATACTCGTAAGAACTTGTGGTTAAACTGCGTTTATGTTTACTACAAATACGGTGATTCTTATTAGTTATTTACCTGTTCAATTTATCCTCTCAATAATCATTAAATACGTTTATCAGCAAGCCATTCGTTAAAATGCCTAAAGCTAAAGATAACAGATCCAGACTTGAAAGGATAAGTGATCCCATTGTATGTATGAGTTGGAATCTAAAAGAAAAATGTTTTATTTTATTAAAATAACTATTAATAATGGTTATTTTGAAAATATTAAAAATACAAGTAGATTTTAAACTTTTCAACACTTGCATTTTTATATTTGATCAAAATGAGCATTATTATATTTTTTTGTAAAAAAAAACGTTTTGTCTTATAGATCCCTAGTAATTGTAGGGATTTTAGGGGTTTTTGATTGGGGCTCCCTAAGGAGAAGTAAATTTTTGCGAGTTAGGAATAGCTGAATATATCAGGTAACTATCTGAAGCTTTATCAAGAAAGGTGAAACTTTGTTTAGTAGTGGTTATATTAATGAATGGTGATGTTCTCCAGGCGTGATGACGCTCCAGCGGCGTCTGTCGGGCATGGAGCGCGACCTGGCGGCCATCCAGGCGCGCATCTCGTCGCTGGAGAGCGAGGCCAACGCCATCGAGGACGACCACCCCGAGGAGGCGCAGCTCATCCGCGAGCGCGTGCAGCAGATCACGCACAACTGGGACCAGCTCACGCAGATGGTCAGTCACACACATCACCTTTACATTACCAGGGGGGTTTCACTTCTCAGTTTAGGCATGTTCCGCCGAGCGCTCCTCCCGGGAAGGACTACGACGAATAAGTTGAATATTAACTATTATAAATTCGCAGAAATATCACAGAAAAAAACAAACTTCAAAACATGATTTATAACATATCAAGATATGGTGGTTTGTCCTAATTAAACATATTCAAAAGAATATCTCATTGTCACTTGATTTTTAAATTAAAATTATACGAATAAATTTAAAGTTATTAAAAGGACAGTCTTTATTCTATGTCTTACTCGAATATCGTGGAAAATATCTATCTTCTAATATTATTTGTTTGTGGTCATCAGCTCAAAGAGCGCGACGCCAAGTTGGAGGAGGCCGGTGACTTGCACAGGTTCCTTCGCTCCGTGGACCATTTCCAGGCTTGGCTCACCAAGACACAGACCGATGTCGCTTCAGAAGGTAATTGAATAAAAATACTCTATGTTTTAGTTACTGAGAGATGATGTATAATATTTAATTTAAATAATGTATTGTTTCTTCTAATTTATAGACATTCCATCGAACTTGGCGGAGGCCGAAAAACTCTTGTCTCAGCACCAGACAATCAAGGAAGAGATCGACAATTACAAGGACGAGTACGCCAAGATGATGGAGTATGGAGAGAAGATCACTGCCGTAAGTGTTTCGTATGATATGCCTTTAAATAACTTGATATTTCGATCAGTTTGCATAAACCGTGATGCTATGATGATCATTCATGTTAACAATATAAATTGTTTTGTAGGAACCCTCCACACAAGACGATCCGCAATACATGTTCTTGCGCGAGCGCCTAAAGGCTCTACGCGAAGGCTGGGCAGAGTTGCAACAAATGTGGGAGAACCGGCAACAGCTCCTGACGCAGAGTCTCGAGCTGCAACTACTGCAGCGTGACGCCAGCCAGGCTGAGGTGTTGCTTTCGCACCAGGAACACAGGTACGTCGATATACTGATGTACCCTTTGACCTCGTCACACCTGTTGTATTTCAGTAGTGGTTATGTCACAATGTCATATCTAGTCGTATCTTATTAATTTTGCAATAATAATATTTGTCTTCATTCTCAGGTTAGCGAAAACGGAGCCACCAACCAACTTGGAGCAAGCCGAAAACGCTATCAAGGAACATGAGGCTTTCCTCACAACCATGGAGGCGAACGACGACAAAATCAACTCAGTCGTGCAATTCGCCAACCGACTGGTTGAGGAAAGACACTTCGATGCCGACAAAATTCAACGCAAGGCCGAAAACATCGACTCTCGCCGCAACGCCAACAGAGAGAAGGCACTCCAACAGATGGAGAAGCTACAAGATCAACTCCAATTACACCAATTCCTTCAGGACTGCGACGAGCTTGGAGAATGGGTCCAAGAAAAGAATGTCACTGCTCAGGACGACACCTATCGCTCCGCAAAGACCATCCACTCGAAATGGACCCGCCACCAGGCTTTCGAAGCCGAAATCGCGGCGAACAAGGAACGTCTTTTCGCCGTACAGAACGCGGCTGAGGAACTTATGAAACAGAAACCGGAGTTCGTCCAAATTATCTCACCGAAGATGAGTGAACTCCAAGATCAGTTTGAGAATCTGCAAACGACCACAAAGGAGAAGGGCGAACGTCTGTTCGATGCTAATCGTGAAGTTCTCCTTCACCAGACTTGTGATGACATCGATTCATGGATGAACGAACTCGAAAAGCAGATTGAAAACACTGATACTGGAACCGACCTCGCTTCAGTCAATATTCTCATGCAGAAACAACAGATGATTGAAACGCAGATGGCGGTCAAGGCTAAACAAGTCACCGAACTGGAGACTCAGGCCGAATACTTACAGAAGACTGTACCTGATAAAATGGAGGAGATCAAAGAAAAGAAATCGAAGGTTGAGGAGAGGTTCGAGCAGTTGAAGGCTCCCTTGCTGGTGCGGCAGCGACATCTGGCTAAGAAGAAGGAAGCCTTCCAATTCCGCCGCGACGTCGAAGATGAGAAATTATGGATTCACGAGAAGATGCCTTTGGCCACTAGCACAGACTATGGTAACTCACTTTTCAACGTACAAATGCTTCAAAAGAAGAATCAATCTTTGAAGACTGAGACTGACAACCACGAACCAAGAATCCTGACTGTCATCTCCAATGGACAGAAACTAATTGATGAGGAACACGAGGCCTCGCCCGAGTTCAAACAACTTATCGACGAACTTACGGCGAGATGGCGAGAATTGAAAGGTTTGTTATCCATTTCTGTAGTTTACATTGATACTAAATTGGTAGTCAAGTTTTAACACCTCTTGGCTTAAAATCGTTAGATTGCGAGAAAATTCATGGAATCAAATATAATTTGAATACATTCTTACAGATGCCATCGAAGAACGCAAGAACAAACTGTCTCAATGGGAGAAGGCGCAACAGTATCTATTCGATGCTAACGAGGCCGAGGCGTGGATGAGCGAACAAGAGCTGTACATGATGGTCGAAGACCGCGGCAAAGACGAGATCTCTGCACAAAACTTAATGAAGAAACACGAGATCTTGGAACAGGCCGTAGACGACTACGCGCACACTATCCGTCAACTAGGAGAAACTGTAAGACATCTTACTGCTGAAGAACATCCGCTCAGGTTAGTGTTTATAAAAAAAATAGAACATCAACAAAAGACACATACAACTAAAACATTATAAAAAAAAATGTTTACCGTGGTCTTATTGAAAATCCTTAAATATATATAGTTTTTAATAATAAAATATGTAGGTTTTCTAGTTTCAAATAAAGACAATTTGTTCTATAAGATCAGCATGCTTTTAAATTTAATTTGCAAATAATCCTAGAATCTAAATGCAGGTGAGATCTTCCTATTGTATACCTACAATAGGAAGGTGATTAAATTAGTAACTGTTTTGTAAGATCTGAGAAGTAAGTTGAAGTAGAAGGTATGTAAAGCATCGCCTATATTGTACAACAGCGAACAGATCTCCGTGAAGCAATCTCAAGTGGACAAGTTATACGCGGGTCTGAAGGACCTGGCGGGCGAGCGACGAGCTAAGTTAGACGAGGCGCTGCGCCTGTTCCAGCTGTCGCGCGAGGTCGACGACCTGGAGCAATGGATCACCGAGCGCGAGCTCGTCGCCAGCTCACAAGAGCTCGGACAGGACTACGATCATGTCACGGTCAGTATTAAGAGTAGCTTTAAGAAAAAAGCTTTATTGACAATGTACTGTTTTGGCTTGATTACCTTCAATAATTCTAAACATATTAAAGCTTCTCTGTAAGGGATGCTATAGGAACTTTTTTAGCAATCTATCTAACCTAATCTCAAAAAAAAAGTCTTAAACAGTCTTACGACAGAACTTCGATATACTAACCCAACGAGTTTGCATATAAAATAGAAAGTATAAATACCCAATAAATAGAAAGTGCTCATGTAAAAAAATAAGTTGTTTTTTTTTATAATTGCAGTTACTGTGGGAGCGCTTCAAGGAATTCGCTCGAGAGACACAAGCTGTTGGATCAGAGCGTGTGGCGACCGCTGAACGTATCGCCGACCAGATGATCGCTATGGGACACTCCGATAATGCCACTATCGCTCAGTGGAAGGAGGGACTTAAGGAGACCTGGCAAGACTTGCTCGAACTTATTGAGACTAGGACACAGGTAAGAAATTATTAAAAGCTTAACAAATATATTAAGGGATACGGGATTTAAGGGTTTACCTAGGAAATAAAGTTATTTTATGACATTTCATATTTTTAAGCTATTTTTAAGTTTCACACATGTATAATAATTAGCAAAAGCATTTAAACTGAATAGGTTCAACCGAAATTCACATTCGTATGGCAGAAAAAAAATCTGATTCTATTTAAATATAATCCATATCTCTCCATTGTCCTAAAATCTAAAATGATCCAATAATAAAAACTGAGTAAAGCTCAGTCATTCAGGTGCTGGTAATTAAAGAGACAATAATAATTTATTTGCAAGGTATTTCAGTAATTAATAAAACTTGTCCAGATGTTGGCCGCGTCCCGCGAGCTGCACAAGTACTTCCACGACTGCAAGGACACGCTGCAGCGCGTGAACGAGAAGGCGCGCGGAGTGAGCGACGAGCTCGGCAGGGACGCCATCAGTGTAAGCGCCCTGCAGCGCAAGCACCACAACTTCATGCAGGACCTCAGCACGCTTCACCAGCAGGTACACCGTCACATACTCATTTACTCGCTGACTGCTTGGTTTTTTATTATAAGTTACGTGTTCCAAATCTGTCTGATGTAAAACTGAGTAAAAGACATCGGAAAATGCTGGCTTTAGTATGTATGATAACGAAATTCAGTTCATAATTTTCAGCTTTTTAATCGTTTGTTTATATTATGTAATAAACAAAATAAATCAATAAAAATAATTTATTACCAAATAAATTATACACTGATAGTTATAAATCCAGTGGCTTCTTTATCTATAAACCTTTTATCTCGATCGAAAACCGAACGACCTCAGAGTCAAATAACTATACTCACTCATTTGCTAACGATTTAGTACGTCAAAATCTTTCGAAGGAGCGGTTTATATCGGTTGCGGAACATTAAAAGCACTCGATATGTTTTTTTTAAAGAGAAAAGCATGAGCAGCATCTAAGAGTGGTGGTCACTATTCTCATTGTGAATGTAAGCAACACAATGGGCGGCGTGGGCCTAGTAAGACGTGTGTGTGGCGCAGGTGGAGACGATCCGCGGCGAGTGCGAGAGGCTGGGCGCGATGTACGCGGGCGAGAAGGCGGCGGAGATCACGCGGCGCGAGGCGGAGGTGCGCGAGGCGTGGGCGGCGCTGGCGGCAGCGTGCGCGGCGCGGACCACCAAGCTGGAGGACGCCGACCACCTCTACCGCTTCCTCAACCAAGTGCGCACGCTCACGCTCTGGATGGACGACGTCGTGCGACAGATGAACACCGGCGAGAAGCCACGGTACGCACGGGCACACACGCATACACACACACACACACACACACCATATTTACTTCCCCCTTTTCGTCCTACGGGTATTGTTATATGGTGTTGTATCAATACAGACTGTTCTACCCACACAACTACCCAAATTTATTATACTATTAGCTAATGTTTAGATAACTTTTCTCATAACCGGAATGTTGTGCATATGATGACAAATTAAAAATACAAAGTGTCACTACCCCTACTGATATCGTGAGTGTCGTAAGAGACGACTTACCCGTTGCAGCAGTGCACCAAAAAAATTAAAACCTAATGCTTAATTCCCCCGGATTTATCCAGTTACAGAATACAAAGTCAAAGTCAAATCTCTATACATACCAAAGATCTCGTAAAAGTGAACTAAGCAAACAAAGTACGCGCGACAAATACAATACTGTAAAGAGAAAAAAAACTTGAAACTTTCTCTATGCCAACCACTGGCTCTGACACTAATATTGTAAACCAAAACCTCCTTTTTATAAAGAGGCTTCTATCTAACATTGGACTACTATCACAGACAATTCCCATAGCTGAAATTTACTTTACCTTTTATAAAGAGGCTTCTATCTAACATTGGACTACTATCACAGACAATTCCCATAGCTGAAATTTACTTTACCTTTTATAAAGAGGCTTCTATCTAACATTGGACTACTATCACAGACAATTCCCATAGCTGAAATTTACTTTACGAAAAAACTATGCCATATGAATCTCTTTTGCTGTAAGTAACTAAATTTATCTTAACTTTTACAGTGACGTGAGTGGTGTAGAATTACTGATGAACAACCACCAATCTCTGAAGGCGGAAATCGACACCCGCGAGGACAACTTCTCGGCGTGCATTAGTCTCGGCCGGGAGCTACTGGCGCGACAGCACTACGCGTCCGCCGACATCAAGGACAAGCTGCTGCAGCTCACGAACCAACGCAACGCGTTGTTGCGCCGGTGGGAAGAACGCTGGGAGAATCTACAGCTTAGTGAGTATATTATTTTTTGTTTCAAGTCCAATTTTTCTACTTTTCAATTGTAAAATCTGTTTCTGATAACACATCATCCTTTTTAAGAATTTGGTCGACTCCGTATATGAACCAATATTGTGTGATGCACTCTTTTTTGTTCAGCCTGAGTATACTTGGTGTCCATCGTATGAAAGTTTGGGAAGTCCTCCTTAAATAAGCTCTAAGCATATTCATAATTATCTTAGTTATGTGTTGTAGGAGTTATCTTAAAAAAAGGTTTAATAAACTATAAACTAATTTTGTAAAATGTTTTGATAAAATTTGTTTCGTCTTGCCACTCGAGCCATCATTACGAATTCATTACACCTCATTTATTAAAATTGGTTCGATAGTTTAGGCATATCCGAACATACATAGACTGTCTAAACTATGACCCTTCCATTTGTTTCTTGTTATAATTTTCATAATTCCAGTAATCCTATTACTAACAAATACTCCATACTAATGATGTAATTGTGTTCCAGTCCTGGAAGTGTACCAGTTCGCCCGCGACGCAGCCGTGGCGGAGGCGTGGCTGATCGCGCAGGAGCCCTACCTCATGTCGCAGGAGCTGGGACACACCATCGACGAGGTGGAAAGCCTCATCAAGAAGCACGAGGCCTTCGAGAAGTCCGCTGCAGCTCAGGAGGATCGCTTCTCGGCACTGCAGAGGCTCACCACCGTAAGTATAACGCGGTACAAATTTTATGAGATTGTAACAAAAACTTTAAAAATAAATGCATAATGAATATTAGGTAATGGAGATGGGTGTGTGGGTAAGAAGCCCCACAAAAGAGTTCCTATTAAAACAGACCCTACTATAAGAGGTCTCACTCTTAATTAAAAAATTTCTCTCACTCAAAAGTTATCAACTCTATCTTTTTTCTTATTTATAAATACACCTTCTAAACTACTCAAACTAACGTGTAGAAATTAGAAATCTTAATTTTGAAATTAAAGAGCAAATATGCTACGTTTTTGATGAGTTATTCTGTTACAAACATACCTTGACTGAAGTTAGTAATGGTTGTTACATAAAAGTGTAACCCTAGCAATCTGATCACTACCATACAAATTTTTTGATGATGATGTGATTTATTATTTAGAAGATGTAGAAGATGTAGATTTTCTTTTAAAAAATGCATTTAAACATTTGAAGAAGCCACATCATCTCTTAAATTTTAAATCATATTCACACAAAGTAACATACATATTGCATTCTAAGGTTTTTTCTTCTGTTTTGTAATGTAATAAGTGTAATTGCACTAAGCCTTCACATCACTGCTTATTTGGGTTTTGATTTCTATTAATTTCTAATACTATTTTTCTTATCACAACTAGCTTGAACTTCGTGAGACTTCATTGTGGCCTAATGCACAGCCTTGGGACCAATGTGATGAATCAGACTTTACCTACGAACCCGCACCTTTACCTCATTCACATTCACCACTTAAACTAACCATTAACAAAACCGAACGACCTGTGAGCCAAATAGTCGAGGAAATTATCATAGATAGCAATAAGTTTCCTTTGCCTGAAAAGGTAAAAGCTAGAGTACTAACTCTGAATTATGGAAAAGACCAGGGTAAAAAGAATGACTCGTATCTTTGGTCGGTCGTGAACAACAACAGCCTCTCAACTATATCGGAGTCAAGCACGCCGACCACCTCTCCACCTTTATCTCCCTTCTCTCCTGACATATACAGTTCAGTTTTCTTTGAATATCCAGACCAGTCAGAGACGTCTGATGAGTCCTTACTTTGTATTGATTTCATTCTCTGGGAACGTCTTTCTTACTTAAATATTTATCCCAACGTATCATTGTTGAAACATAAGAGTAGTTCGTCATTAAAGTCAAGTAGTAGTATTAAACGCGTGCTTAAGAAATGGTCAAAAAAGGGGAAGCTTTCAGATAGTGATATAAGAGGCGAAGTAGCAGTGTTATCTCTCCCTGGTTTGACCAGCAGCTCTAAAGCTGTGAATGACTTAGGCAAGGAGGTCAAAAGGGTACCCCTAAATTCATCCCTCCTACTACTGACTCAAACCCGTAGTCTCCTATTCCCTGAAGGTGCATGGTACTATAACTACTTGGATAGTGTAAGTGTAGAGTCTGGTGTTATGTATGTGCCTGTTCAATAATGCTCAACTTCAAACTAACAAATGTTCCGTATTATCAATAATGTGAGATGATGACTGAAATCGGGATGTATTGTTAATATACAATTTATATTTGTAATATATTAGAACCAGAAAGTTTTATCTTCCTACAAGTAAAAAAAAAAATATCTTCTTTTAATTAAATAATGTGTAATAGATAAAATGGTTCTGACAATTCTAATGCATGCACTTCTCACTTTTTTAATTGATCGCTGTCTCTAATATCCGCTTAAGCTTTGGAATGAACTAAGTCAAATTAAAACATCACTAGGTTATCAAATCAAATCTGTTTCTCTTAATTCTTATTATTCTTCTTAAATAAAACCGAAAAACTAAAGAATACCGTTTTTCTAGCGACTATCCTAATCAAAAGGCCCAATTTCTTCAGTCGATAATTGAATTCGAATTATACTGTTAATTATGTTATTGAAACGTAATATGATATTCTAAACATTTGCTTAACTATAAACACTCTGAGTATATAGTGAAGAACGATCGAATTCGGTTTTTTGTTGCTGCCAGGTTTTGATGCGGAAACCTTTTCCTGTAATTTAATCATATTTATTTTGTTATTTCATCTTCTGTAAAGATTATTTAGTGAACCGATTTTGATGGCCAGGCCAGGTTTAGTTGCAAGTAAAGCTTGCCGTTGCACTGTTTGGAATGTCGTCTCCAGATTACAAAGCAAAGTCGACAGCAACACTTAACGCTGTAATTATGCTACGTGCTAACAGTTACTATTAAGCGTCCGTCGATAAGCTATATAATATGTAAACTAGTGATACTAACTGTCAGATGTACATTTCAGTTCGAAGTGAAAGAGAAGAAGCGTCGCCAAGAAGCTGCGGAGGCCGCAGAGCGCGAGGCTCGAGAGCGTGAAGCGGCGGAGGCAGCCGCGGCCGCCGCAGCCGCGCAGGACGCCATCGACGCCGCGCACGCCGAGAAGGAACAACCGCAGCCGCAAGGTACACCCGCCCTCCTCCCTACTGATAACCGTACTATGTACCACTACGGTACGACGTGCCGACGGCGAGGAGAGAACGGTTGACGGAATCGAGTTGTGACACATTTCTGGCCAGCATCAATTGAATATTTTCAACAGTAAGAGAAAAAAGAGTGATTAAATGGGGCTTGACACCGAAATGTTTTGACCCGTATTCTAGTCCATTTCGTAATCTTTCTTTTGACGTGTATAAATGAGATTATTCAAGACTGTTTTAAAATATCTAAATCATTAAACTATGTCTTCAAAAAAAATCCTTGAATCTTATAATAATAATTTTTGTGTTACTTCTCGATTCCTGTTATATACCTATGTTCAAACGTTTTTTATAACTTTAATATATCCAAATCCTTTCGTTGTTGACAGTAATAAATTGTTGTCCAAATATAATAGGTTTCGATATTGTTTACCAAATAATTATATTGTATTCTAGGATATTTTACGATATAATCGGCTAGTTAATCAAAAACACAGACAGTACTATAATTTTAATAAAAAAATTAACATCACTTCAAAACACGGATTGCAATGTAAGCACGCATGTGTAATGTCTTCTTCTTGCACTGTCGAACAAAACGTTTGTTCAATATACAAGAACTATTTAGATCTTATATTTCGAAACTTCCATTAACTTTCACCGTAACCGGTGAATGCAGCTTGCATTTATATTATATAACACTATTTTAGAAAGAAGTCAATACCTTTATACGTAGGAATACTTGAGAATATAATATTAAAAATATAAAAAGCACATAATGCACTACAGCCAAAAAGGCTTACGGCATCGCTTGCCGCTTTATGTGTAAATTTATTTGTCCCCTTTTTATTCGCTTATTCAGTCGACTAACAAAATCAGAATTCAAAAATCGATTTATCTTCCGAGTCGAGCTACGGTTTCGTTAGTCGATCGAGTATCGCGTGTGACAAAGGGCCGTTACTTACCGATGTGTTGTCCACACATGCACACGCGTAGTCGTAAGGAGAACATCCACTAAAGCGGCTGAGAAGGCCCAAGAGCGACCGCATTCCCAGCCAGGTAATAAGAGCGCTTATTATAAACATACCGTTGTAAACATTTACCCGGCAGTTGGCATGAGCTTCTACGGTAGTTTAAAATGGGTGTACTCTGTATTCTGTTGGATTACACTGCGCTCGGAATAGTTAGAACACTGGGGAGTTAGATTAATAACAGTGTTTCATTTCTTAGCTTGAAAGCTTTTCTTGTGCGTAAGGAATTTTACTTAGGTTTATTCTGTAGGTTACAGTAGTTGGGGGTATATAGCACGATTTTCTTTTATTGCACGATTTCGATATTCTTCACATATTACACTTACTGTTTCTACAAGGTGATGGTTTATTTTCTGCCAATTCATCATCATTGAAAGTACAAAACATCATCAATCGTTTAAACGGGGTTTAAAGCATTTCAATTATAATAGATTAGTAGTTTATGACTGTCGCATTGTTTTATACCCCGTTATGTTCATCATCGCTATAATTTTCGAGGTACATATTATTTATATCACATATGACGTGTTGTTATAAAGCTAATCACGGTGATGGTTTGATACTCTTTCATGTCTGTTCTATCTGTTCTCATTCTAACAAGGAGTGTTTGTCATAGCCTATTGGTTTGGTGATTCAAAAACATTTACTATACTTACCTTTTTTTATTTTACTACATGCTGACTTAATTCCAGACAAATAACATCTAGAGGTATATAAGCTTACCTTTTGGCTATTGGTATTAGTTTTACGTATGTAATGTCGCTTGTTCCAAACAATTCACTGTTTTTTTTTTAAAGAAAATTAAATTTCTACTATCTACTCTCAGATATTGTGTTTAGCAAATACGTAAGACTAACACAATTTTTTAAACGGAGTAATTGTTTAGAACAACATATTACTTCAGTCTAACAATTGAAATAACAGTATTGTTTGTGTATTGCATCACCCCTCTAGTAAGGTGACTAGTACCTATTTACACTCCTTGACAGCAATCTTTGTATAATCTGTACATTATACTATGTTATATCGTGTTCCGAGCTTTTGACCTCTTGTACAAACGATGCTGCCTTCAAACAAAGGTAGGTATTTCACCTGTGCGTACTTATTTGCTTTACTTTCTATAGCTGTCTATATATTACGCATCTGCTTCTTTATATAGCTTATTATAATAAATGATAAAAATATATAATTACATATTATTTTTTACACATTCACTTATACCGAGGGTTTTGGTTTCTCATCAATTGCTCAAATAACTCCGTGGGGACTAACTTGCTTATACATAATGTTTTATTTACTCTACAAAGGGTATATTACACAACAGTATGGAAGAGAAATAAACTGTAGGTAGGGTGTACTATTTAACTGGAATGTCGACTTCTTTATTAGAAATAACTTTAATTTATTTGATTAAAATAATAGCCGGTCTCTGTAGCATGTTTATTTGTTTATTGTATTCACGCGACTGCGTACACAAACACGTACATTCCATTTGTTTTTAAAAAACATATTAAAAATGTACATTTTTGAAATGTACCGTAGTTAGTTGATAAGTACGAGTGTAACGCATTCGCGAGCATGACATGTAGTGAAAACGTAACGTTGCGCTTGCATGTACGTAAGCACGTAGTGTGTAGACGTAACTAGCACGTAGTTGTAATATCCGCATGCAGAGCCGGAACCTGCCCCCGCCCCCGAACCTGCTCCCATTGCCACACCCGTGGCCGTGACGGTCGACTCCCCGCCCGAACCCTCGACGTCAAAACCGACGCCCGCCAAACCTGCACGCCTCTCCAGTGAGTATCTGTAGTTGGTAAAGTAGTCTAATTGTTCCTCAGAGAGTGATTTACTGACAAATGTGATAAAGGTATTAGCATTAAATCGGCTCTGTCAACTTAGTTGACATCTAACTTAGTGCAGTATGGATACTGGTGTTACATTACTCAGGGAACTATACTAACGAATCAATTGTGGTTACGGCTTTGTCAATCCAATTAAAGTGCAATAAAGTAGAATATCAATTAATGTGAGAGTTGTTCCATTCTCGATTAGTTGGCACAGGTTTAAAATATCATTCAAAATTGGAGTACGCTGTAATTTTCAGAAAACCTTTTTATCCCATTACATATAAATGTAATAAGTTACATTCAATAAAATAAAGTTTAAAAAAAATACTATCACAATCAAAATGCATTCGACTTAAATTCTCTGATTTTCGTCTCTAGTTCTTTGCTTAAAAAAACCTTGTTTAAAGTCGTACTCAAAAGCCCATAAGTATTGTTAGCTATGGTTAACACATGTTTGTAGTAAAAAAAAAGAACATATATATTTTAGTCACCTAGCGTTTTGTTTTGAAATATTACAGCAACATTCCGCTGCATTATTTATTGCACTGAGTACTAAAATATTACAATGAATTACTAACGTAGTCAGATAGTTGATTAACAGTAGTCTAATACCACGACTAATTTCGTCAGTATATCATTCTCATAATTCAAATTCAATTATGGTTATTATATGTTTTTTTCTATGGATTGCTTAAAATCAATCGTACATAACAACCAAAAACATACGATAGTTTTAGACACTCTGATCTTAAACTTATTGCAGTAACTTTAAGTAAATCTATAAGCATTTTTGGCTAAAGCCTTTTCATTTCTGTGTTTTAAAAGTCTCACAATGAATTGATTTAACCTCGATGTGAATTTGGATCATGATCTGATTAATAAATGTTAACCCGTTGTTGTAACTAGTGATATGGTACATTAATGTTTAAGCGTATGTTCGTCATTCGATACACGGCCTCTAACATCTGTGTTTTTGTTACCTACATTGTGTGTTTATATTTAAATGTCATTTTATAAGAAAAAAATAAACAGCATGAATGCGCTTTTGTTTTTTTCGCTGCGACGCCATTATGTTTTTATGTTGCTTTCACATATTTTTTTTGTTTTTTTCCCCAATTTCCCTTTTAACCCTACAAAAATATATACGTAATCCTTTTATATTTTATTTTAAACCACCCATGTCCTGTACGTTCCTATGCACGCCCTCGAATATAAAATATAAATGCGCACGTTTCCTTGAATCCCTTTCCCGTATCCTTTGACGCGGATAGCTCCTGGTTCGAGCTCGACGCCGACGACTCCATCTAGTTCCGGTAAGGTGAAGTCGCGGTCCCGAAGCAAGTCACCATTCAGGAGCTTCCGGTGGCGCACTGCGAAGAAACTACTCACAGGATCCCACCATAGTGACGATGAAGGTATACAGCGTACATGACTTCGGTAGATGGAATCTTGATATACCCTATACCTTTCTTACCTGACATAATGTTCTTAGAAAACTGTTTAAGAGTTTCTACTACAAAAAAGTTATTATAATGTAAGTATGCATCAAAAGAAACGGCCGTGTCTTTAGATTTATTTCATTACAGAAGAAGAAAGTGTATACGAGTATACTGTGGTTAAAGGTATTTAGATGCCATCTATTCAGTCAGCTTGCAATGTGTGTTGTGTAACGCGATGAACGCTTTGTGTGCTGCTGTGATTGTCTGGCGCATGTCATGATACTCTTTGTGTGATCTTATCAAATAAATAGACGTTAACATTCATGGTTTTCATTCAAAATTGTTAGGTGCAGACATGATTGCGTATCAAACCTTTCACATTTAGATTTAAAGTATTTTTAGGAGCATCATTAGATGTTAAATATTAAGGATTTGCAGGTATTTCATGTAATCAAGACGTAAATGATATTTATTGAGTTCTGTGGAGGCATATGTTTTCGAAAATAGGAAGCCACACCACCACAGAATGTCTTGATTTCAAGAATATCTTGCGTAGACTTAAGAGACTGTGTGAACGTTGGGTACGATTTGATGTTTGTGTACAGAGGGCGCTAGTCCCGCGAGTGAAGATGAAGGCGTTGAGGGAACGCTGGTGCGCAAACATGAATGGGAGTCAGCAGCTAAACGAGCTTCCAACAGGTAATTTTACCTTGCCTTTGTTACCTTGTAATAATTTCGTAAATAAAGTAATATATAATAATTAAGTAAATTTAGTAGATTTACTAATTTGCTTGTATAGTACATTCATAATGAATAAATCGCATATCACAGCAGACCAAACCATGGCTGCTTTGTAAGAGGGTAAATAAGATTACTTTTAGAGAAAAATAAATATAGTTTTATAGTAGCAATTATAACAAAATGAAGTAGACAACGACAGGCGAAATGTTATAATAACAAAGATCTTAAAATTATACACTCCAAAGAAACAAAGAAATGTAATCGAAAATCGAAAAAGAAATATTGCTACAAAGAAAAAAAGTTACACGAATAAAAAAAGGAAAGATGTTATGCAATCTATATTGCAGTTTCTAAGTAGTAAAAAGCTCCATTTACTTTGTTTGTTTAATTCATATACTTTTTTCACTTCTGATTAATAAGAATTGCTGATCAGAAACGATGAAATCTACGACTAAATTTGTGTTATCAGGTCATGGGATAAGGTGTACGTGGTAGCTAAGGACGGCCGCATGTCGTTCTACAAGGACCAGAAGGCGTATAAGGCGTCGCCCGACGCCTACTGGCGAGGCGAGTCTCCGCTCGACCTTAACGGCGCGGTCGTCGAAGTGGCCGCCAACTACACCAAGAAGAAGCACGTGTTCCGTCTTAGGTTAGTTAACTTCTATGCATGTATTAGTTAGTGTACAATTATATTGATACTAGGCGAACCAATCGTCATGTTGCTAATAATTTTACTCTCGCAAAAAGAGAAAGAAAGTGAAGTGTTGAAGTGTTTGAATTTTGCTCACGACCTTGTTTACTGATAGTACGTATGTATGTGGATTATGTTACATGTTTTGATACTTCTAATTTATTAACCGACTTCAAAAAAAGGAGGAGGTTTCTCAATTCGTCTTATTTTTTACTTTTTTTGTATATGTGTTCGCGGATAGCTTCGCCGTTTATGAACCGATTTTGATGATTCTTTTTTTAATGGAAAGGAGATGACAAGGACATTAATATCTGATGATGGCATCCAAGAGAAATCGAGTCGAACCTTGAAGTCGGTTTTATTTTTGTTAAAATTGTACTTGTTTTTTAATGTCAACAGTTTTTAACAGTTCATTGCTAAATATACCTTTTCGTAGAAATTAGATATACCTGTTATACTATGCTAGTTTGTTTTAAGTTTTGTTTCTTTTGTGTAGTTTGACTCTTTATTCGCCTCTTACGACTCATAGGATGAATAAGGGTATATGATATTAAAGGGATGTAGTGATACTTCGTATGGCATGATATGACAGGATTGGTACTCTGTATTTTCAATCCGTCACAATACTTATTATTACGCAGTTTTTTGACGTACTTGACTCAAGCTCCTATGAATAGTTGTAGTATGTATAGAGGGCGTTCACAGCGATCCGCTCATCGCGTTTGGTTTTTAACCGACTTCAAAGAAGGAGGAGGCTATCAATTCGATCGGTGCTTCCCGTGTGGTCCAATTTTTGAAGTCGTTTATTTTTGTTAAAATGTGTGATTATTACTATTACTATAAAAAATGAGGTATGTTAATGTTGAGATCAAAGGCTAAGATATGTCTGTGGTGGTGCAGGCTGGCGGCGGGCGCGGAGTTCCTGCTGCAGGCGCACGACGAGGCGGAGATGGGCGGCTGGCTGGAGGCGCTGCGCGCGCGCACGCAGGCGCCCGCGCCGCGCTCGCACACGCTGCCCGCGCCCGCCAACACCGAGCCCAAGCGACGCTCCTTCTTCACTCTCAAGAAGAAGTCAGTGCAGTTGTTCTCTGAGCTGGTCGCGCCCTAACCCCACCTCCACCGCCACCGCCACTCATGCATGCGCCGCGCAAGTATACCGCACTCATACGTACACGCTTGCTTTATGCACCCCACTGTGCACCACGGAAGCACACGGCTCACTATATTCCTTCCAAATAATTTCGACCGATACTAATAAATAAGACGTTTGAATAACACGAAAACATGTCCGTGCTCAGGCACTTAAATTTAATGTATATTTACAAATAATTGCACGCGTTAGTTGTATTTTTTGCATTACTCTTCTTACCCTTCTAATATTATGAAAGAAATTCTTTCAATAAAAACAATAAGCCAAACACAGAACTAAACAATGATGTAAATGTATGATGAAATGAAATGTACTTATGAATACCATGTTTAACATGTTTAACACGGTACCGATTACATACAAAACGTTGAACCAAAGATTAAATAATAAATACCTTTTTAAAATTGTAATACAAATTTAAAATATATTGCATTATATATTTTCGCTTTACATTTAAAAAAAAAATATTTGCTTCACTTATCATAATACCACCACTCTCATCTCATCACCACAATCACTCTGATATAATTCATCAAATTACCTACACATTTGTTGCTAACAATTTTCATGTGTTGTTTCTATTAACTGATGCTATATTATAAAACTATCATTTATTTGAGATAACAGTCTCTCACTGAAATTATCCATCTGTTTCAGTTAAAGATGTGGGCGCAAGTTTCCTCATTACGCACGCGCGGCTCCCTCGCGGCGCGTTCAGTGTGCACAGTCGCGCAACAGTGGCGCCACAGTCGCGCAACAGTCGCGCGATGCCCGCATACGCCACGCACGCGCCGGACTGACGGGCGTCGCGCATTTCTCACGACGCTTGCTTACGTAAGCTTTGCTAATGACGAAATTATGTCGACTCGCGGCACTATCGACTGTCAACAGAGTTAAATGTTATTATTATTATTTTTTGTTGCGTATGAGAAGTTATTTGAGACTGTTCGGTATCTGAGTGTTCGATTTTTCGCCCTCGTGGACCGTATTTATTGTTCGGTACTCGTATCGATTGAAGATATTATAATAGATTATATCCGAGTATGTATGATCCCACCCCTCGATCGTGTATTTGTTATGGTATGAGACATTATGAGTAAATAAAAAAAACATTATATTATAAAATTCTAAATGCGTCGCTATTTATACATAGATGATTTTAGTGTTTAAAATTCAGATTGAGAATATATATATTTTAATTATTTATATTAAAAAAGAGATAGTATGATGTAAATTCAGTTGAACTAGAAATGTATGTCGTGCGATTTACTAATATTTCAAATTGTAATAAAATGTTTCAATCTATATGACCAATCAAAGTTGACGGAATTTGATCGCATTTGATATAATGTTAACGTTAGTTAGGACGAACGGAAGTAACCGCATTTAATTCGATGACGATTTCCCAGTGGATTGACATTTCACTAATACTGTCGATCGGCTTTGCATCATCTGATTAAAGATATAACGTAAGCTACGTACATAAATTGTATTAGAATTAATTTCCATTATAAAGTGTCTTCTCTTCGTAAGGCTGCCGCTGTTCGCTCACAATTAGCGCATTTAAATTATTAATTGTCAGATATCGCGTTTAGATAGTGTTGTTAGTGCGCGAGTAGAGCGTGAGTGGTGCGGGCGAGCGGCGGCGGACGGACGTTTGTCGTAATACAACTTGTAAGTATGCTTGATCGCCTCGTAAGTGCTTCACGATGACGTATTTCTTATATTCATGTTTTATAATTTACTGCCAATGTTCACAAATTGTTAATTTTGTAGGTAATATAATAATTTCACATTTTATAATATAACGTACACACATTTTTAGTTCTATTCGTGTCTATGAGTAGTGTGAGTTGAGCGAGAGGTCGTGCGAGTGCGCTGCCTCACTGTCGCTAGCTGTCACTGCATGTTTAGTGAACCTACGTTTATACTTATTTTATTTTAAAGAACTTTCTTTATTAATGAGAATATAAAATAAATGATGTTTTCAAATAACACTGTTGTTTTATTTTATTGAAGATTTTATACAGTTATATGTGTAAAAAGCATAATTTATAATAACTAAGTAATTTTATGACTATATTGTAGGTATCCCAAATATTTTTATGAATCATGTTAATCCTGTAGTTAGCTATATTCCGATTATTCACGTTCATCTCTAATAAAAATAAATAATGTAAGGAGAGTGTTGTTTTATTTTAATACTCCATGATATATGTATAAAAACATTAATATATATATATGTCACCGTAAGATTGTAAAATCCGTTAGATTACAATCTATCTCGCAAGATTGCAAACAGTTGAAAGATTGTGAACTGTAACATACTGCTCACAACTTAACGTAATATTTTTATTAGTTAGATTATAATCTATCGAAGTGAAACTGTCAAATTGTGATATGCTATGCGACGAATCGCATCTCGCGCGCTGATGCATTGAACAGCATATGCCCCGCGCTGCCATATTTTTTTTATTTATTCAGTTGTTGCCGTATGTTTTGTCCATATTGAAAATACCTCGCAGCTTTTGAATTAGATACATGAAATCGTTGTGACAGGAAAATAAATTTGTGATTAATCAAAGAAGTTCTAACCTAACTTTATGGCCATTGATCGGCCTAATGTAAGACCGACCAATCAGGAACAGTTGACAATCTATCGAAAGCTTACATTTGGATGAAAGTTTACAGTAATATAGCTAATACATCAGAATAACATTTAGGCTACAATTTGCCGCGATAATCGACATACACGCGGGCGGAGCTGCGTGCAACAGCTTGTTATATAGAAAACATTTTGTGTTGATCTCATGCACCTGCTATTTTAGATCCTTTTGACAGTATTACGCGTACCATCACATCAATAGCCACTGCTGGGCATAGGGCTTTCCTTAGAAATGAGGTTTTGACTTGTTTCCGTAATCCCCTCTTTCGTCACAATAGTGGTGGTGACGTCACACGGGCGGTGCATATACGCATTTATTTACAGTTATGAGAAAATAAGATCAAAACGGCATTTTAAATTTGTGGTATTTCATAACAGGAATTTATTAAAGGTACGCTTACTTATATAAATATTACACATTAAGAGATAGGTCTAGACAGTGATCAAAATTTAGCAAACGCAACAGGAGTAAAAAAACAACAATCAATCAATTTAAAATTGTAATAATTTATTCGTTATTAATTGAAATACGCAGTTGTAACCACAAAATCCCTAAATCTGTTATATATATTTCTTAAAAATACTCGTATACCAATCACCTAAGCTTTGTTTACTTGATTTAAGGTCAATATTTTTGTTGCTTATCTTTGATTTGCCATCGACATCGCTATATTATACTACTTATATTTATAATACGCCCAACATATTCCATCAAAATGATATACCTATGAGACTAGGTCAGAAGAATGTTATCTACGCACGAAAACCGTTATCGATACATCCCGATGAAGATATCAACTCTCAAATTAACACTTGAAGCAGATAAGGCATAACTTTCTCACGTTTAGTTAGAGCTGTATCTTATGTTCAATTGCTGGACAGTTCTGTAAAAATGATATTAAAATTGGCATATTTGTGTTCCGTTTACATGTTGAGTGTGAAAGCGCAATGTGTTGATGGGGATTGTAGAAGTGCTCGTATAATTGGTGGAGAAATATCTGAACAAAATAGTAGGCCTTATCAGGTATGTGTATTTTCTACTATATGTACCTAATTATTAGCTTCTCTGTCAGTTATCACGGTAAAAGTAGACTGCCTATGTCCTTCCTTAAGAATGAAGGTATCTCTCTGCTAAATTTTTAAATTAGTTTCAAGGTTTAGATGTGAAAGCGTAACAGACAGCCAATTAACAAAAATAAAACCGACTTCAACGTTTGACTTGATTTCTCTTGGATGCCATCATCAGATCTTAGTGTCCTTATCATGGTACCACCATTGGGATATCTCCTTACCATTATAAGAAGAATCATCAAAATCGGTTCATAAACGACGAAGTTATCCGCGAACATACATGAAAAAAACAAATATATATATATACGGTGGAATTGAGAAACCTACCTCCTTTTTTTGAAGTCGGTTAAAAATAGGTAAAATTTGTAAGGATGTCGGGAAAGATATATGAATGTTTTCTATATTCTGTAGTCACAATATGTAAAGTTCTGAAACATATAATAATAAATTTTTATTAAAGCGAGAACCAATAAAGTTGACCTATGCAGTTATTTAACTCGGACACCATTGGTAGCTATTTTAAGAGCTAGGTAATACGCGAATTAATCCTTTTTCAAGCTGTTCGGCATTTATCGAAAAAGCTTGGTTGCCTTATCTTGAGCCCAAACGAACGAAATTAAGCCTGACCATACCTGAACTTTTTTGTCTCGTAAAAACAGTAATCGTAGTGACATCAAACGTAAATCTAATACGTGCGAGATAAGAAAATATTTTGTTGACTTGGTTACATAAAGTTGGTAATAAAAAAAAATAATTGAAAAAAGTGTTGAAGGCTGTCTTAGTTGACCCTATGACTCTAAGACCTTCTGTATACCTACCAATCATAATTTGAGAATTTGGTAATAATTACTTCCTTTAATTTAATATAAGAAGCTCCTGATATTAGGTTGTTGTACTCGCGGACTGGGTTTCCGCAACTTTAAGACTTTGTCGCGCCTATTTTGCGTAGTGGGTCAGCATTATACATGCCAACCCAGTTCCTCCAGGAAGCCTTGCAGACCCTTTGTGTAGCCGACGACTTCTTGAAGTGACCTCTGCGATCCGAGGTGTCTCGCCCGGTATTCTGCCACCCCGGGCGGCGGTTTCATCCTCCTCCATGCATGCTCTGCATTGAGGGCTGTCTGTTACACCTAGAGTGAAAAGATGTTTGTTTAGTAGTGCATGACGAGTTATTGCTCCGATCAGAAGTCGAAGCGGCGGCCTCTTAAGTTGCTTCAGCTTCCGTGACAATTCGGGGTTGATAGTCGAGGGGGCCTCTTTGGTCTGCCTGTAGGGACAAAGGTTGGACCATATTAGGTTTATAGGATATTAGGTTTCTCCGAATAATATTTGATATTACGAACTGACAACCTAAAACTACGAAAAGTAATAAAAAATAATAATAATAAAATCTTTTTAATGTAAGTGATTCAAGATTTACGAATACTACCTACTTATTCCTTATTTTGACACCCAATATTCCGAGCATGCATTGCATTGCATGCATGCATTCATACTCAATACTAATATAATCCATTTTGTAATAAGTATTATAAATTCGAAAGTAACTGTCTATCAGCCTGTTTGACATTCACGGCTAGACCGCTGAACTGATCAATGAAATTTGGCGTGGAGAGCAAGACATATGCTACTCTTCTGATATAGGTAAAGATGTGGATATTAGAAACGACTCCAATCGCTATCAAACTGACATAATCTAAATTGGTTTAGGTAGCGTTATATGCCCGTGTGGGGACAGCTGGCGAGCTGGGTTTCTGCGGTGGCTCCCTTATTCATCAAGAGTGGGTGCTTACAGCAGCTCATTGCTGTTTCCATGACGGAGAACAGGTCGACCATGTCCAGGTATACTGAACAACGCTGTTAATGCTGATTTTGGACTTAGACTACGTCTGTAGTGTAGTGGTAGCCTATACGACTGCTGCGCTTGAGGTCTCGGGTTCGATTACCGGGTCGGACCAAATGTTTGTACGATTTGCAAATATTTGTTTCGGAGTTTGGGTTTATTTGAAAAATACATTTTTCCTTTTGTTATACAATATTAATGTTCGAAAAGATAAATGCCGAAAAGATGTAGTTCTAGATAGCTGTATTAAAATATGCCTAAAATATAATAAATAAATGCTTCTTGATATTTGTAAGTATATAACTTACCTATTTAGTTTCTGTAGGTACTGTCTTCTACAGACACCCCCAGTCTATAGTCAGTCAATTAGATCTTCAAACCCATTAACAACATTATTTATTTTGAGGTAATACTGGGCGCTCATTCTTTGTATGATCGCTTCGAGAACGGACGTCGCGTGGTGAACGTGATTGAGCTGGTGATTCACCCCGATTGGGATCCGGTGTCTTTTGCCAACGACATCGCTCTATTGCGACTTGCTAATGTCGTTCAGTTTACAGGTACCGGCCTCCTTTTTATTATTTTTACTTTCCTACACTTAATTACATCTACTTATAGTACCTTTTTTTTGCGTGTGGAATCGGCCTCGGGCCGTCACCCCGCCGGGATTTGCGCCGGGGGGGTATGACGGAATCGAATCGACTAAATCACTCGTTGTGCCACTCTGCGTCTGAGACAGGAGGGATCCGGGAACTGCTGTTATTAACACATCCGGACCCCACTTCTACTCCCAGATCTACTTATAGTCCTTGACACAAGCTTTTTCTAGCAGCTCCGCCCGCATGTATGTCGGTTATGTGTTAAATATGCGTACGTACGTATACGTACCTATAGCATCAAGAATTAAAGAGTCTACATGATGAATTTCATTGAAATCGATGCAATCGTTTAGCTGTGAAAGCGAACAGACAGACAGAGTTACTTTCAAATTTATAGGTAACTAGCTGCCCCGACAAACGTGGTTTTGCCATAAAAAAAATTTAAGGATGGGTGACCCTTACCATTTAGGGGGATGAAAAATAGATGTTGTTCGATTCTCAGACCTACTCAATATGCTCACAAAATTTCATGAGAATCGGTCAAGCCGTTTCGGAGGAGTTTGGAAATAAAACTGTGACACGAGAATTTTATATATTAGATATCACTAGGTGACCTGCAACCTAAACGGTGTTTTCCCATTAAAAAAATGTTTAGGGGTGGGTCATCCTTATCATTTAGGGGTATGAAAATAGATGTTAGCCGATTCTCAGACTCAGAGAATTTTGTGTGCATATCGGGTAGCCGATCGGTCCAGCCGTTTCGCAGGAGTTTGGTAACAATCAAAACAACAAAAACAAAACAAACATCACGACACGGTAATTTTAAGTATTAGATACATCTATTAATGGTCGTTTTATAATATAAGGACAGTTTTAGTCTCTTAGGTAGGTATTTCCCCAAATCTCAAAGTTAAGGTTTACTTTGTATTAATTACAAGTAATAAAAAATAACATTAATCCTTCCTAACTACAGACACAGTAAGTCCAGTGCCTCTACCGTACAGAAGCATTTCATCGTTTAATTTCGCCGGTTTGGGAGCCACTGTATCAGGATGGGGCATCGCCGCTGAAGGTAACAATAAACTTTATTGTTCAGCCTACTCTTAATATACCACTTTTATAAATCGGTGGACCTAATGTCCAGAGTTCCAATTTACCTTATTTAATCTATACTAATGTATAAAGCTGAAGAGCTTGTTTGTTTGTTTGAACGCGCTAATCTCAGGAAGCGCTGGTATGATTTAAAAAAATATTACAGGGTTAGATGGCCCATTTATCGAGGAAGGCTATATATAGGCTATATATATCATCATGCTAAGACCTACAGGAGCTGAGCACCAATAAAGAATGTTACGCAAACGGGGGAAAATTATCACGCTACGGGCAATAGGAGACGCAAACGTGGTTGCGTGGGTCGGCTAGTAAATTATATTATAGTTTCGTATCAAAACTCGGAAACTTATTGGCCAAAATTCCAACTTGATCATTCTTATCACAGTGCTATTTTCTTGACGTGAATCCATACTTCCGTATCCTTACTTCCATAATAATATTATAAACACGAAAGTTACTCAATCTGTCTTAAGAAAAGATGTACCTACCGCGATAACCGACATACACCTGGGCGTAGCCTCGAGCAAAAGCTAGTGGGTTATAATTTCATTTGAATCAATAGAAGGCAGCAGAATCTAATGTAGTAATCACGTTTGTTCCAGGTGTAAGTTTCGTGTCACCAACACTTCGGCAGAGATTAATGACTGTTATTACAAACTCGTTCTGTAACGGATCCTACTTCAATCAATTGCCGGAGACCATCATATGCACTTTACAGGGTGCTTCTGGGACTTGTAAGGTACCTAAAGAGTTTATTTTACTCACATCACGATTGCACTAGAGGCAAAAATGTGCTTTCGAATGACAATTTCGAGCAGAAAAATGTTTAGACATTATTTTTCTCAAGATACCTTATTTCACTTCCTTAAAAAAGAAACAACATCCTAAGTAAATTATCTACTAAATATATCACTCATGCGTCTCTGTTGTCTTCATGTTTGAACACCTCTCCTTAGAAGGGAAGTTTTGGCTTACTATACCAGTTATAACACACTGGCCAAACAGGTTAAATAATAACTAAACTATTTTGAACTTAACATTTATAGATTTAGGTAGTTCATATTGAAGGATCAAGGTCTCCAACTCAGAAAAACTCCAGGATTACTTTAATGTATAAAGATTTATTGTTATAAATTGTAACCAACTACTTGACGGCGCCAAGAATTACAATATAATGCCCCGCTTTAGAGGAGCGATCTACCAACCGTCGTTTATAATGTTGCTACCCTTACAAAAATAGATGTATCGATATTCATTAATATCGATGCTGATATTAATTAATATCGATACAGTTAATTAAAATATTAAATTAAGGTAAATAAAATAACTCATAAATATATCATACAATCACATTAATTAATAGATCGTTACTATTTAACGTGACGCTAACAGCTCGGCCATCCTTTTATCGTGAGTCCTCTCACGCTATTATACAATGCAACAGAAGTAAAAGTAAATTATACAATGCTATGTGCCTATTGATAGATATACTTATACAATATTACTGTTCACAATTATCTTACATTTCAAGATATGGGATTCTATATTAGGAATACTAATGATGAATACTAAAAATCTTATACATGTCTATACCACCTATTATGACCTGCTATGATCTACAGCCACCTACGTTACTATAAACGCTAGTCGCTTAAACTCAAATACCAATATTACAGAACATCCTGCTCAGTCTATTATGATCTACGGTCATCAATACCTAAGCGCTGGCCGCTCATAGCCCATGCCACAGAGTACCCACGAACACAGTCTACTATGATCTACGACCATCTACGACTAATCGCTGGCCGCTCATAGCCCATGTCGCAAAGTATCCATGCACACAGTCTGCTATAATCTACGACCACCTACGCCTCAGCACTGACCGCTCATAGCCCAAGCTCAAATCATATACGGTTATCTATATCTAAGCGCTGGCCGCTTATAGCCCATGCCACAGAGTACCCACGAACACAGTCTACTATGATCTACGACCATCTACGACTAAGCGCTGGCCGCTCATAGCCCATGTCGCAAAGTATCCATGCACACAGTCTGCTATAATCTACGACCATCTACGCCTCAGCACTGATCAGTAGTAGTCTATCCGTAAACCATCCGCTCTTATCTGCGACCATTTATGCACTCGGCACTGGTCGCTCACAGCCTTTGTTTCTTCTACAAAAAAAAAATACATTTCTGTACAAGATATAATAAATATAAATCAAACTCTCTTACGGTTCAGATTACCTATTAATGACCTATATAATGTACTAATTATATTAATAGTTACGAATCCATCAACCGCTAGTATTAACTACGCCTTTTCCATCTGAATCGTTACTACTACTATCATTGTCACTGGATTCACTTTCAATATTCTGGAATGCCAGCCAAGGATGTATTTTATCCAAAGCTATAACATTTTCATATTTCTTATTACCCTTTCTTGTCAACGGTGTATCTTCTATCAGAAATCTATCGTTATCCAAAATCTTTGTTATACGGTACGGTCCGTTAAATTTTGGTACTAATTTCTTTGATTTGCCCAAGTGTTCCTTATCATATATCATTCGTTGTACCCTAACAAGGTCGCCTACATTGTATTTTGTACCCGATTTTCTATGCCTGTCGAAGTGTTCTTTCGATCTACGCTGTTGATCTTCTATACGGTTGCTAGTTTCCTTTCTCATCGTATCCAAATTTTCACCCGTTAAACGGTCAGTGACTTCTACTACTACATCGTTGAATATGTTTTCAGAAGTGCTAATTAACCTGCATCCAAACAATAGTTCGGAAGGAGTCTTACCGGTAGTCTTATTGACCGTGGTGTTTAGCCCCAACTGAATGTCACCTATATAATCATCCCATAAATTGTCATTTTTACCATGGCATTTCGTACCCAATGCATCTAAAATGGTTCGGTTAAAGCGCTCTACTTGTCCGTTTGCTCTGGGAGTCGCTACTGCATTGAGTATATGTTTAATACCTGAAGTGTTCACGAAAGCTTTGAATTTCCCACTAGTAAAGCAAGTTCCACGATCAGTTATTAGTCGAGATGGTGTACCAAAAAAACTAAAGTGTTCTTTAAAAACTCTGATTGCAGTAGCAGTTTTAGTGTCTCTCACTGGTCGAATATTTATAAATTTTGTAAATGAATCAATGATTACCATAATGTACGTATTGCCTCTTTTAGAACGAACAAAAGGGCCTAGATGATCGGCATGTAGAGTGTGGAAAGGTATTTCAAGTTTAGGAATGGGGTGCAACATCCCTTCCTTAAGACCTCCGGGTGTTTTATGATGAGCACACTCAATACACGCAGACACATATTTTTTTGTGAAACGACGCATCTTAGGAAACCATAACACACTTTGTAAGCGACTGAATGTTTTATCAAAACCAAAATGACCCACGTCATCATGATTCATCCTCAGAACCTGCCACCTCATTGCGCGTGGTACCACCCACCGTATACCATTGTCTAAAATTTTATAAACGTATCCCCCCTTTAGTAAATATTTTTTGTAAATGTCAGCTACCCGTTTAGTTTCCGGATCCTGCAAAACTTCTCGAATTACTTTTATCTCGTCATCGTTTACTTGCACTGTAGATATCCAGTCTTTTAATTCGATGTTTAGGACATCCAATACTTGACAAGCTTCGTCACCGGGTAGGGGATCAGCAACAGGAGCGCGACTGAGGGCATCTACATGACCCATGCTGTTTCCAGCACGGTACTCAATTTCGCAGTCATACTCCTGCAGCTGTATCCACCATCGAGAAATGCGGGGTATCAAGTCTCGCTTTGTTAAAGTGGTGCGCAGAGCGCTACAGTCAGTTATTATTTTAAATTTAATACCTAATAAATAAACTCTAAACCGTTTTAGCGAAGCAATAACTGCTAATGTTTCCAACTCAAACGAGTGCAACTTTTGTTCGTCACCCGTTGTTTTGCGACTATAGTAAGCGACCGGTCTAAGAGACCCATCGATCTGCTTCTGCATAAGTATACCCGCAACGCCTAACTTACAAGCATCGGTATGGAGTTCAGTTTCTAACGTAACATCATATAGAGCTAAAAGGGGTCGTTCTACAAGCTTTTGTTTAAGTATTTCAAAGGCATATTTGTGCGTACCTTCCCATGTCCACTCAAAATTAGACCTCAACAAGTCCGTCAACGGTCGCGCAATGAGTGCGAAATCTTTCACAAAACGTCTAAAGAAACTAGCTAGACCTATAAATCGCCGTACATCGTGCACATTTTGAGGTTCAGGAAAATTTGATATAGCAGTAGTCTTACGCTCCCCCGGCTTGATACCACCACTATTTACCTCAAAACCAAGAAAATCTATTTCCCTATAAAATAAATGACATTTGCTCATTTTCAACGTCAACCCCGCTTCTAGCAAAAGTTTTAAAACCTGTTCCAATCTAATCATCCCTTCCCCAAATGACTTTGCGGGTATTAATATATCGTCCATGAATATTAACGCAAAATCAACTTTAGATTTAGGTAGAATTTTATTAATTGCCCGTTGAAAGACTGAGGGTGCATTAGCTAATCCAAAGGGCATACGCCTAAACTGATACTGGCCATCTGGTGTTACAAACGCGGTCTTCTCTTGCGATTCCTCAGCTATAGGAATTTGGTAGTAACCTGATGCGCAATCGAGTGTTATAAAGAGCGAATGCCCGGCTAATCTATCCAGTTGGTCATCAATCATTGGCAAGGGATAACGTTCTCTTTTTGTTTTATTGTTAAGCGCTCTGTAATCTACACACAACCTTTTCTCACCAGTCTTTTTCTTAACCAATAAGATTGGACTGGCGTACGGTGATTTTGACTCACAGATTATACCCGACTCCATCATCTCCTGCACCATTGATCGCACCAAATCTCTTTCCGAGTATGACAGCCTATAAGGACGATACACGACAGGTCGATTGTCCTCTAGTTCAATTACCATCTCTACGATGTTTGTAAAGCCCAGATCCTTCAAGCTGCTAGAAAAGCAACCTTCGTACTGATTTAGGAGGCATCTTAACTGTTCATACTCCTCAGCTGTTAAGGACTTGTCAGAATTGATTTGTTCATTTGATTCAGAATTACCTAAATTCAAAGTATTTACATTCAAAACACGGTTTACGGGCCGAATTCGCGTCAATAATGTACCTTTTCTCAAACATATTAATTCCTTAGATACATTTTGAATCAACAGGGAACCTTGTCCCTTAGAAATTTGATATTCACCAGGCAATAAATAATACTCATGATTCGGTTCACCCCGAATTGAACCATGAACATAAATAGAACCTGAGTACGTATTAGTGCACGACACTTGCGCTACACACATTTTCAAAGGATTCAATTTAATGTCGTCACTCAATATTAATTCAACTTTCCATTTAGTATCTTTTTCGAATACGAGGCCTTCACTAGTTTTAGTTATGATTAGATTAGGCTTTTCCGTAAAACTATGACCTATCAGCACCGAATACTTAATGATCTCATCACTAACTACGTATACTTCAACTTGTTCCTGAATATTTTGTATATCGATATTAACAATCGCTACCCCCAAGGGTACCACTACGCCGTTGCCAATACCTTTCATAACCGGCAATCGATCACGGGTTTCCCACGAAATTCCTAAACGTTGTGCATCACTGCACCGCATCAGGGTGCATTGGCTGCCTAGGTCTACGAATCCGGTTAAAGAATTACCGTTTATTTTTAACATTACCATATACCTAAAATCACTTAAAATATCCGTTTCGACATGCATTACATTCTTTTCACTAGCCCTATCTATTTTATTACTATTATCAGAGGGTAGTCTTGAACAATTAATGGCCGTATGTCCTAATCGATTACAGAGGGTACACTTTAATATTTTCTTGGTACACTTATAACTGAAGTGACCCGGTTCATTACAGTTATAGCATACTGCAGGGTTACTCGACTGTCTCGTTTTATTATCACCGTTAGAGAATTTATGCGCGATGTTACCGCTACCTACGAACTTGCGTTTGTCAGTATACGTCTTGGTCTTTTCTGAATCCCGTGACTGTTGTGTACTAGACTGGAAATACTCTAATACCTGCTCGGGCTCCTGATATTTAGAAGCCTTAGCACCAAGTCTCAATGCTCTATCTTCGATACCGTAAAGCAAACAATCGACTGCTCGCTTGCCTACTATCACACATTTATTTAACAAATTATTTTTTTCATAATAATATAATTCCAATGACTCGTTATATTTAACACGTTTAGATAGCATTTCTGTTAGCAACTCTGCATAATCATCACTGTTGGGGAAAGACTCCACAAGTTTATTTTTCCATTCGGGCCATGTAAAAGACATAGTTGGTAAAGCTTGATACCAGGTCTTCGCCACACCTGACAGTTTCGGTAAAGAGTAATGTATGATTTGGTCATCGCCCCACTTATACAATCTGGAACACTCTTCTACCTTACTGAGCCAAGTGTGTATGGTCTGCCCTTTGACCATTGGGTCAAATTCTGGTATAACATTACCAAGCATAGGAAATTTATTACCTTCAGTGCGACTATTCACAATTGATTTAACTAATTCGGTTAATAGCAACGACGTATCATTGTTACTCGTAGAATTACATACCTGAGGGTGCCGTGAAGTTTGCTTGGAGTTATGCTCCTCGCTCGAAGTATTACTGTACCTTCTGTTGTTATGCCGTATGCCTCGTGGAGTACGGTTGAGTCGACGTCGGCTTCGGCTGCTACGTTTCTCAGGATGACAGCTCTCCCGACGACCTCGAAAGTGACCGCTACGATGCCCACATGTGGATGTACTCCGTCTGTCACCAGAAGAACTGCTTCTACGTCTCCGCGGCCGGATTTGTGACTTATTCCTCAACCCCGAAGAACAGCTGCTCCAATTCTCACGCACACGTCTACGTCGTCGTTCACGTAAGCCACTGCTACGACGCATGCGAGAACGATACCTTCGTCGTTTGGTAGAATGTCTTGTTCGACTTGAATCACTTCCAACACTCTTTACCGAAGAACGTCGATGACTAGTACGTCCCCTCTTACGATGATTATCCCGTGGCGACATACGTTCTTTGCTGTGATTTGTTCTCCTTCTCGATCGCGATTCGGTGTTCATCACCTTATGGTGAATAGGCGGCGTGACAGAATGTTCCATTCGTAATATAAATCTTTCTTTTTTTTGCAAAATAAAATTATTAGATGGTCAAACGGAGGGTAGAAAAAAAAAAATCTTCTTACCACAAATTTCTCAAAATATGTTGTGGGCCTAGTGTATCCCACTTCTGAGCTGAAGGATCAAGGTCTCCAACTCAGAAAAACTCCAGGATTACTTTAATGTATAAAGATTTATTGTTATAAATTGTAACCAACTACTTGACGGCGCCAAGAATTACAATATAATGCCCCGCTTTAGAGGAGCGATCTACCAACCGTCGTTTATAATGTTGCTACCCTTACAAAAATAGATGTATCGATATTCATTAATATCGATGCTGATATTAATTAATATCGATACAGTTAATTAAAATATTAAATTAAGGTAAATAAAATAACTCATAAATATATCATACAATCACATTAATTAATAGATCGTTACTATTTAACGTGACGCTAACAATATCGATTAAAAACATAGTACAGCTCTTACGAGTTTACTAATATCAAGTTACACGATTTTTGACTGCACAGTTGGCCAAGTAGTTTAAGTTGTTGCCCCCCGGCTTTCTACTTGAGCTGAGTGTCGTGGGTTCAACACTTTGTGTAATTAATAAATTATTGCTCTGGGTCTGGGTGTTCTTTGCGTCCATTTCATGTATGTTTGTAAAGTCCCGCGACACAGGATGTATATTCCTAATGCGGAAATTTTCTTTTAGTCTTTTTAAAATAAAACATAAATGAAAATTATTTGTTTGTATTGAATAATATTATTGTTTGGCACGTCTGGTAATACCATTGGCACGCCACAAAAAGAGATTAATATTCTTGAAAGCTCTTTAAATCTAATTACAATATCCTATATCAATATGTAATTCGATTTTGAAAACATCGGACAGTCGAAACTTAAGGCTACATAATTTTTGTAGGGTGACAATGGCGGTCCACTGACAATAAGGAATAGTTTCAACCCTGATGCGGAGGAAGAAGAGATTTTGGTAAGACATATCTGATAATATAATGATATTATTTTACATGTTTTGTAAATCTCTTTAGATATTTAAATAAGACGTTATTTGTATCGTTTAATCATTTTCTTCTGAGTGATTGTTTTTACCTTAGACTGTTTTTTTTTGTTTCTGCTAGATGTTTCATATTTAAAAATTGAAAAAAAAAAGTTGTTCACAACTCTAATGAACTAGGTCTCTTTATGAAAAGCTGGATTGTATGTAAATAATTTCTTTATGAGCCAACTTTCAATTTACAATTATTTTTCAGGTAGGAGTGACGTCGTTCATCAGTTCTACAGGATGCAACGATGCTCGACCTTCGGTATTTACGAGGGTACAGTTGTACCTCGATTGGATCAGTGAAGTTACAGGAATGGTACTCTTATAATTAATACTTAATTAATATGTTGTACCTACTGAATACCTGTTACCTGGAGTGAAGCATGTCGCGTCACTATTATTGTTATTGCAATATTTTTTTAATCTGATGTATATTTCATATAACATTAAACTTTTTAAAAGTTTTAATGGTTATTTTATTTATACTTTGAACACAAAGAGGCCTAGCAAACTTGAAAGCTTTAAACTTTAAATATATATAAATAACTATGTTATGTTTGTGTACGCTTCAAAACCTTAAAAAGTTCTGCACCGATAGAATTCAAATTTTGACACGAATTTCGCCTATTTTATTTATTTGTTTCCTTTGTGCATTGCACATAGTGGCCAGAAAAAATAGGTACATAGTCTGTTGTAAATAACTACTTATATTCTAGTGAAAATACACTGGGCTAGTGTGTCGAATTTCGACCGACATATTTTTTTATTTACTTTAATTAATATTATTATTTATTTTAGTATTCTGCACTCCATATAAAACGTTGATTGTGTCGGATTTTATACTTTTCCATTCATATAATTTTCGTAATAAGGGGTATAAAGTTTTGCTTCACGTATTAACACATAGATATTATTGGTAGGGTAGATAAAGAATAGATAATAACAAATAAATTGTTCAAGCTCCTTTATTTCGACCAGGTACTTACAATGCATTCTCATAAACATTCCCATTTCACAAGCCCAATACAATATAGGCATGGGTTTTTTGAATATTCGTGTATACACTCCATTATCTGTTATATTAGATTTCGATAAACAACACCATTTATAGCATACATGAATACCTAAGGGTCAAGGCACACTGCGACTTTTAATCGCAACGATTTAAATTGTTGCTAAATGTCATTTGGTTCAAGATTTTCTATTTGCAACTTTGCAACAGAAAGTAGCAGTGTGCTTTCTAATTAGTTTGAATAATTATTATTTAATAAATATGGTAGGTGACAAGTGTTTAATTTTCTGTAGATGTTAATCCTAAAGATAAAATATAATTATTTTTATTTTTATCAATAAAATTCAATAATTATCTGTTCGTCACAACTAAACAGTTTTTGTTGGTAAAACTTGTGATATTTACAAGTTATTCTTAGTGCCCAGTGTGTTGATGTTTGTGGAATAAGAAGTCTCAAATAGTCAAAATAGGTTCACGCATTTGTTTAATAATCAACCAACACTGACCCATCGGGTACCTCGTCCAGTTCATTCGTTCACATTTATTATGCACACATTGGTGATAGATAGGTACCTACTATTAATGTGCGACTTAAGCTTTAGACACTAAAAACATTTGCAAACAGACTTGATACTTAAAATACAATGTAGGTATTTTGAAATGACAACAATTATATTACAAATATCATAAAATGAATTTTACTTAATAATTACATACGTCACTCAAGCCTGTCCTGCATTATTTTGCCAGATTTCACTTTCAATAATGTCACCGGACAAATACACTGCGCCGATCTTTATAAAAGAAAACCTTTAAGATTTTTATTGTTGGATTGAAGAATATAATAATTAGGACGCTTAGCAAGATGACTGACGAAACTCACCACTGACAACTGTGAGGTATATATCGCCCTTCTGAAAGTTCTAATCTTTGCGTCCTTTTAGTTTTTATTTTCAATAGTTTGAATCATGGTGAAACAGGCCCTTAAATTAATAACAAATTATGACTACGACACGTTGAGACTAGAGATACAACTTAAATCTATTTGTTACACATCTATTTATCGGAATTATTATAAATTATATTTAGCTGGTTTATTTCGGGCACATTATTACTACAAGCTACACTAGAACCGTAAAAAAACAAGAAAAAAAATTCGATGTTCTTATAATAAAACCGATGTGTTAAAAGTCAATGAGATAAAATTATAAGCTATTATTATAAGCTGATATTGAACACTATTTACAAGCCTCATGGGTGTACCTAAATACCTTAAATTTAAGCTAAACGCTGTATTTGAGAGGACAATTCCACTTTCAGTATATCATTTTAAAATATTTACACACGAATCCACATTTCGCGACAATTGATGTATTTTGACAATAAAATCTAAAATAAATATAGGTATACTAACATATGAGAGATAAAATAACAAATAGTTACGTAAATCTTAAAAGGAAGCATTAATTAAACTACCTTAGTGATATCACAGTTCATTTATGCAAAAAAAGATAATTCTCTATGTAAAAAGTAACCATTTAAACTTAGTTACTTGATGAGCTAAGAGAAGGTGTTTTATATATATTTTTATATTTGAATTTAACCATCAAAATATTGTTGTATGGCTTTGCTTAAACATTTCAACACAAACAACAACTGTCGAAATATAATCCAACACAACATAGCAAATCATAGTAAGTATTCATACCAATTGTCTAACAGTAAAATGTGTTTCTTTTATATAATGCATATACAATATGAATATTTAATTACTTAAATATTATTCTATTTTGAAATGTGAAGGACAGGTCGATAAAGGTGCTCCATATTTTTCACTGATTCATATAAAAATAAATTGTCTAAATATAGACAAAATGTATCTTAAGCGCTGTACACACAGACTGCTACTTAATAAGCGTTTTGAGTATCTTCCTTTTTAACGATATTAATTTACGGAAAAGATATAGAACATGTCACCAGACAATGTTTGAGATTTGTTATATAACCACAAACACTTTTTTGCTTTTCTTCTGTTCTGGTTACACGACTAAATGAAAAATGTTTATCGTCATAACTATATGTATATGTTTGATTTTCAATTTGTTTATCTGCTATCACTTTTCATGTCATGTCTACAGCTGGACATAGCCATGTCCAACGTCCGTAACTTTTAAATGCCCAAGATAAATTAGATGTATTATTTGTTTTACATCATTCTAAGGGTCTCTTCCAGAGAGCACCAATCATGGGCAGTCCGCGACCATGTTTCTCATTTAATAGTCAATCTGCTGCATGTTTTATATAAAAACATACTTCTGACGATAACGTCACAAGTTGCAGTCTATGTTATCTTTAAGATATTTATAATTTTTATCAATACCAACAATCGTTTCCATTCCATTTTAACAAACCAAATACGAGAGCACCTTTAATTGGCCGTCGAAATAGTGCCGCCAATAATTCCTATTTATTCTAAGTGAAATTAAGAAACAACGATATGGCAAAAGTTTGTCCAATATAAACGAAGTGTTAGATGCGAATGTTGAAATGTTGAACGTCTTAAGGTTCGTTTACACTACGAGACTTACGCTTTTAGAAGTTAATCTAGACATTATTAAACCATTTATAATCACGGGAAAACAATGCGTGATTACTCCTTTATTGATACCCACAATATGTATTTACCTATTAACCAAACTTTTACCCTTGGAAGGAATCAACCATCCTCATTCAATTATTTAAATAATATGTAGCCTATTTAGACGATGACTGGCATTATAAAATATACTATAGCTAACATTGACGCAATAAGTACGACTTCAAGCTAATTATATCCAGTCCAGTCCCCGAATTTCCTTAACAGCTTATATTTTACTTTGTCATGAAATGTTTTAGACAGTAGTTTGACATGTAATTACATTTACAAAACTTGTAGCACAATCAAAGCATTTGCAAAAGCGGTTGCTAATAAAGTGGGTGTTGATCGCTCTATAGATTTGTTAATCGTATCTTTTTGTCTGACAAATGTATATCGTAATGTCGTAGTGTAAATGAACCATATTCGTCAATTGGCTAAGTTAGTGTCGAATTTATGTTGGAACAAGGACCTTCAAGATGTAATCTGTTAGGAGTGTCGGCACGGTGGGGCTGTCCTCGTTGATTGCCTTTAAAACTGAAAAGAAAATAAAAAAATGTAGGATGACTACATGTTGATTTATCTATAAGATTACCATGCTGTAGAAATGTCGAGAAATAGAAAGTGACTGAGTGTGGGATTTTAGATACCGTGGTTGTGAGAAAACTGCTCTATAACAAGCATGATAAAATTGTATTAAGTGCTCCATTATACAATAAAAAAATTTGTGCTAATAGTGCCAGTTAAATTTTTAAGGCAATTTATCCAGCTTTAGGGAGGGTATGGACCCGTTTAAACACCACGCTTTTATTAAAACTGTGTTTGAATTCATAATCAATACGAAATAAGAGAAACTTACTCTTAATGAGCACTTGAAGCGACTGGTTGTCTGGCGGTCCGTTGTCTAGGTGGAACGGTATTACCGTGGTCAAATACTGAAACAGAATACATTATTACATAAGTACCGCTCTTCATTTTATATTTTGTTACTCCATCTATTTTAATTTTAACTGTAATCGTTTAAGCAGATTTAAAGATAACATATATTAACGTCAACATTGTCTGCTATTATAATATTTATGCATCAGAATGATCAACTTATAAAAAATTATCACCGACTTCAATTCGCGTACATCGTAATGAATTGTAGGAATATGTTATCTTCATCGTATTTTTTTTTTTTTAAAAAAGTATAGTAAAAGTATAGCTGGAAGAAATAGATAAATTTCAAAATGGGTTCGTCAAGTTCTGGGGTAATTAACACAATATAAAAATACAACGAGTTGAGAACCTTTTGCTTTTTAAAGCTTTTTTTTTTAAATACCTTAGACTCCGAAGGTCCCGAGCTTAGATTGGGGGAGCGGGGCGGTTGTGGTCTTTTCTTCTTCTCAATGTGATACTGGCGCCTTTTATTCTGGACCGCAAGAAGCAACGAAATGAATGTGTTTTTCAGTTCTTTCTCGTATTCCAGCTCATCGCGCAACGCCAACTCTGCGATTAGAGTCTCGGAGAATTCACGAATGAGGACTTCTAGTTCCATGAAGATCTCATTCAGTTGAGCAAGGGAGAAAGTGCGCAATTCTGGAAAGAGACGGACTGTAATTAGCGTTATCCTTTCCATGTAATGGTCATAGGTTACGTCAGATAAATTAACATTGTATGTGTATGAATGATATGAAAGTTTTTTAAGTCGGTTCTTAATATTTAAGTAAGTATTATCAAGGAAAAAAATAATTGACTCAGCGCCAAATTGTATTATTTCTGGGTAAAAGTGATTTATGCACACAAATATATGAAGTGCATTTAAAATTAATCAGATCAGTGAAATCTTTACCGACATAAAGTTAGTGCCCAATCCAACTATATTTGAACCTACAAAAGTTTTGATGTCGGCAAAAAACAATTTTGACATACGGGAGCCACATATATCCATAGTATGTTGTCATATACATAGTTATTACATCATACACATATAATAATGTGTACAGTATAAAATAATGTCACAAATTCATAAAATACAAAAGTGTAAACGTAATACTGACGTTTATCTCAGCTGATAATCTTCAACGTGATCAATTTACATAAAAGAAAGCGTGACAATAAATATATAAATAGAGCTACATATTATTACAATTATGTTTTATTGAGGTAATCAAACTCTGCTAATAACTTATCTATTTGTGTTCCCAATCAGATAAGTATGATAAAAAGAGAACAAGCTTCAGCGTTAGTTGACTTTTTTTTTTTCGATACGTAGTTTCTTATCTCTTACTATTAACCCTTAGGGGGTTCCCCTCCTTATTCTCTTAGTTATAAAATTGTTAAACAATAATTTAAATTTTAGTCGTAAAGGCTTGAGGATTATTTTTATTATTTCCAACTGAAATGCAGGAAAATAAATATCTAAGATCAAAATATCGAATATAGGTGTTTGGTCGCTGACCACGCGACAAGATGTGTCATGGAAATTAAACAGAAAGAATATTCATGGAAAATGGGTAAGGATATCATGGAGGGTTTTTACGTGGTTTCATGTAACCCTTACTTACAATTTGTCCTAAGAAGGGCATTTGATGACGTTCCCGACAAGAGCTAAGGAATATTGTATTGTTACTTCAGCATATTCTATTTCTGTCTTTGTTTTAGTTATATTAGCATAACAATAAAACTGCACATACGCTATTCATTGCAATCGAATACGAATTCATTATTAAGTTATTGTTACACAGATCACGTTCTTTACTTTCTACGTCAATATTAGGAGTCGTTTACCTCCTATTACGCACAGACCATTTCGGACTTCTGATGTTTACCTTATAGTGATCTTCGTTCTCATTATTCTTCCGCAAAATTAAGAAATAACAACAGTACTTTAAATAAAACTATGGTTTGTGTGATCTTTAGCTAATATTAGCAGTGAACTAGAGCAAGGTGTAGAGGCCTCGACAGACGTTACATCGCGAAAATAAAGTGATGAGCCAAATTAATCTCACTGAGGTGAATGCACTCGGGCAAAAGAATCGGCGTTCGATCGTAAGTCCACGTCTAATTGTGGCAATGGTCAAATTAATTGAACAATTTATGATTTACTTTCACAGTAAATGAATAAACAAAGTCCATCTGAGTTATAATAAAACTTTAGTATTACTTTCGTAAAATTTAACGCATTGTTTTCAAAATAGGGGACCTATTTTGAAAAAAAAAATTAAGGCAGGAATTATAAAAAAAAAAAGTGAGCCGTCACGGGACGCCCGGCACATGTGAAACATTGAAATTGTTTTGTATAAGTTATTTGTTAAAAATTCAAAATTTATAAATTCATTTAAAAGCGCGACAACTCAATTATTTTCATCGGTGACTTCGGTAAGACGAAGCGTCGCCACGGCAGTACTCGCCACGCCAAAAATCTGATTTACCCGCGCCTATAGATGTTTTACATCAAAACAAAACTTAAAACTAAAATAACAATGACTTGCTATACAAACGTGACGACAGAAAACATAGTCATAACAAGACATTTTGTCAACTCCGATGACATAACTATTGTCATTGTTAAATAATTCTCACGCTTCGACCTAAAAACGGATCCTATCTCATAGAAGATACTATTTATATAACAAATAAAAATTACAAATGACTTCTCAACTATACCCTGGACAGTGAAGAACTACAAACGTTCGAACGAGGAATTAAGGACAGCGAAAAGCCAGTTTTTATATTGTTTAAAAAAAAGACTATGGTAGTGCATTCAACTGCAGAAATAAGAGTCGATATATTGATTTCCATTCAGTGCAAATATTTTTGTGCATAATAATAAAAATAACAGCGATGTATTTAAGATGTTATTAATTATCTACTTAAACTTTTTTACATATTTTGACGTAAGCCCCCGATTTTGGTAAAAAGAAGTCTCATAGATATCAAAACAAGACCTCTTTTAATGATTTTTATGTTCCATAAATCGCTGCCTTCTAGATTAGTATCGAACGTTATAAGATAACAGTGTCCATATTTATAACAGAACTAAAGGTTTTAATATTTATCAGTTCATTTATATATACTTTTTTTTATGTACCAATTTTGTAGGTAATTTTTTTGTTATAATTTGAGTAGATTTATTCGAGAATATATAAAAAGACAAAGAAATGTGAAATTGAATATGCAGTGAACCGGTTGATAGTAACATTTGTAATAATATGAAAGTATCACATTTATGAACCGGTTACTAGTTATATTCTATCAGTAGACGTATAAATATAGTTCAAGGATATTCAAAGTTAAAGACGTTATTTAAATACAACGTTTTTTATTTATTTCAATATAGTCAAAATACAGTTATTGAAGCAGGTTTTAGTTAATTTTATTTCAAAATTTAATTTATTATTAAGACATATAATATTTAAGAACATAGTAGTGTGGCATCCGCAAAGCATTTTGTGTTTAGAATATTATCAACAACCTCTTAAAGTTTACTACTGAACATTGGCATCCGTAGAAAGAAGGTTTCGGCCTACTATTTCACTGACCAGACGGATTGAATTTGGCAATTTGGTTTGGAATAATTATGAAAAGTTGCGAGAAGCCGAAGATTGAACCAAGTGATGTGCAATTGGAGAAGCATATGTCCGTTAATGGAGTGCAATAAACTAGTGATGTTATAATTTAGTTAAAAAAATGTACTTACTGTCTTCATAGAGTGGAGCACTAAGCACTTCCTTTCCTTTCTCCAAAGCTTCGTTATATTCAATAATATCGCCTTCTGATGACGGTGTGTCTTGCATCATGTCGTCTATTTCCTGAATGACCTGAAGACAAATAATCCTATTTAAACAACTTTGCGAAATACCGTTTTCGTTACATCGTTGACGCCTTCGGTGTTTTCGATTACGTCATTTCAGTAATGTCATAAATTATTACGGCCATTTTGTTTTAATAAATGGAATTGACCACAGAAGTTGACGTTTCATTATTCGTAAAAGGCAATGATCGTTTGCCAGATATGGTGAGAGCTAATCGCTTTTGCCATATGTATATTATATAGAAAATGGAGTTTGTTTAAATCGGTGTAAAATAATTTTTTCGATGCTTTTTCGTTTCGTTACCGAAGTAGGGCTATCGGAGTTTCAACTCAGAGTTAAAAGAGCGAAAAGGCACTGGTGTATTTTGAATGAAGGTATCTATTGACGACGGTAAACACTTACCATAATTAATTATCTATCTCTTCGTTTGTTTTCTATGCCACAAAAAAGAAACAATATTATGAACAAACCTCATCAGCGGTTTTAACGGGACACTCGTGGTCTTGGTGCAGTCCACCTAGTATGAGCGCGTGCATGTCCAAATCAGACGCAACTGCTTCGTCCTCAGAGCTATGAATTTCGTCATCTGGTGTCATTGAACCCTGAACGAAAAAAAAAGATGAAAATTAAATACGACATTTACTGCAAAAAGGAATTCATTACCTAATGGAATGAATTTCGTCAGTGAATTAATTTATCTTAAGTATTTTAAAAATATGATTGTCTACTGTGAATAAAATAAGAAAGTATTGCTCTACATAATATCAACCAAGTCAAATCAAGTTAATATTTCATTAAAACTTATTTATTTATTAGTAGTATATAAAGTTCTTGCATTCCATAAGTTATTGTTTCAGCATTATCCTTTTCTATTATTCTATTGCGTAATTTTCATTTATTGTCTATTATATTTTTCTCTTTATAATAAAGGTGTATAATAATTGCATAACAAAGCGGTAAAAATAAATAATAAAAACGGAATTCATTAGACGGTGCAGACCATGAATTTCTTAGAAGAATGGAATACTTGTATCTTCTCGGTGTAAAATGACAAGGTAAGTTTCAATGTAATATGGATAGAAAAAGTAAGGTAGGTACAATTTTTATCCGTATTTCGTTGTAATGACGCAATAAGATAATACATTTTCACAAGAAACAATAATAGTCACCTGACACTACATTCGTACTATACTTACTCGAACGTAAATGTAATATAAAAAGGGTAACATATTTACTTGAGCCGTTGTTGTAAGTAATAGGTCAGTAGACTTGTTCTCAAAGCGGTATTAAAAGTTAGTATTCATTTGCTGATTATGTTTAAATTACTGCTTAATGACTTTCACTTCTATGCTACTTCACTGATCTTCATGATCGATTTTTAAAGGGTCGTCAACCTCTAACTCTATTTATTCTGCTTTTATGCAATAGGTCATGTTTTAAGATTGAAGATGACTTTCGAAAACTAATTTTAAATAAACCAATGATAATATTTCATGGTTTATCAATTTTTTTCGCAAGAATATTATTACATTTTATTAAAACATATTAAATGTTATGTAACAAAAATTGAATCTAACTTTTACCTTTTTGTCATTAAGATTCAAAGTTGGAATATGCATCTTCCTAGAAAATGACTTGGTCCAGTCAATTGGCAGAATATTCCCGAAGTTTCCCGTGATTGTCCACCACATTCTGAAAGAAAAAATTCTATTATCACTATTTATCGTCATGTTTGATAATACTGTTTTATGACAGTTATTTATTACTAGTTGTTAACCGCGGCTCCGCCCGCGTATATGTCGGTTATCGCGGCAAATAGTAGCCTATGTGTTATTCTGATGTATAAGCTATATTACTGTAAAGTTTCATCCAAATCCGTTCAGTAGTTTTTGCTTGAAAGAGTAACCAACATCCATCCATACATCCATCCATACTTACAAACTATCGCGTTTATAATATTGGTAGACTTGAGAGTTGATGGGCTATAGGATTATAACATATTTGCTTGCGAAGATTATTCTTAGAATTTTACATAATAGCGGTGCTTAGTTGGATCATTTTCTGTCGGAAGTAGATTACAAAAGATCGCGCTCTACTAGATGTTGGTCTATGGAATTAGTTACGCTTATAAACTATTTAAGATTATGTTTCATCTCCAATTAGTCGAAATTTACAGCCGTGGCTTCATTGTTCTAAAATTAAATTCGTGTGAAGGTTTATTCGACATAGTGGGACTTTTGTACTGTTACGTAAAAATATTATAATGGGAAAAGCTATTACAATGATATTTTACGGTAAGAGTGTAAATAGTAAGGGTTTCGATCTACTGGTTAGCTACAGCTTTTCAGGTACATACTATGACTGCACTTATTCAAGGTAGTAGAGCCACGCTGATTTCAGCACGAACGGGCCGGCTCGACCGGGGCGGTACTACCCTCGCACAGAAAATCATCGTAAAATGTCAGCGATCATGTTGTCGTGTTTCGTTGGTGAGTGCGAGACCGGAGGCCCAATGATGCAGAAGCATCACTAGCTCGCCATAGTGTGGGTCACCATGCTGCATTGTTTCATTGTCTGCATTCGCAGTATGGTGACCACCACTCTTAGATTCTGCTTATGCTTTCTATCAGGCAGACTGGAGTCATTTTGGCAGGGCCAAACATAAAAAAAAGAAGATTTTGGGGTTTTTTTCTATTTCATATTCCAACACATGTATGGATCGACGTTACGTAGAACAGAGAGACGTACTTAAATTGAATGTTCAAGAACGTCACAAGTTTTAGGCTGAACCAATATTTTAATACTTATCTTCCTACTTTTATTTGGGGTTACGAAGAGATATTGAATGTTTATTTTTAAAGGTAACAATATAAGACGCTAACTCTACTTTGCAACGTATTACATAACTAACTTTTAGACAAATATAGGGAAATGTCAAGAAAAAAGATAGAAATGAGCTTGGGTCATTCATAGTGCAAATCTTTAATCTGAAATTAGCCTGATTTTGCAGTAGCTAGAAGGATTTAGATTCGTGTACCCCTATGTTTCTCTTTTGGTTGGTCGAAATAGGGAAATCGACTGACAGTTTTTGTTAAATTTATATAAACAAAATAACCTAAATAAGGAAAATCATTGAACAAAACATTATTAATTGTGTTTTTAATCAGCGCTTTTTACACAGCTATCTTTACCCATTGTTTGATAACATATTAATTTATATAATAAAAAATTAACTAGAATCAAAACGAAATAGACGTTTTTTAACTGCAATCCATCAAACATTATAATTATCTTTATATCGCGAAGCGTTATCAAAACAAACACAAAATCTAGATCAGATAAACCTGAAGGTTGTCGAGGACCTAACTAATTTCCCCGCTTCCTGATAGCTTCCCCGTTGACGGTGGGATTGTGGTAAGGTCAATTGCGTTAGGCTCTCAACTTACTTACAGCCAAGGTCGTTAGACTGCGACGTAGGTACCGAGTTTAATAGATGTTCACATTATGGTTTATTTATTTTTATTTTTGAGGTCACGAAGCATATATCTACCTATTATTTTGACATAATAATATTTGTTCTAGTCTATACAATGATATTAAAAGAACTTTACTCTCACCTTAAGTATAGGCTCTGTTGTGATATTCCAATATTTATTTCGTCAGAACTCGTTTCAGAGACGTGATCTTCATTTTCACGGATGATTCTACTTCATTGATTGAATTGTTCAAAGAATTTAAAGGCGATTGTTTGCTTGTACAAATGACTAAGAAGATTTGAAATGCGATCGACCTTTTTGAGATTATTCGACGTACTGTACGGTTATCTACGAATTTTGCCGTTATAACTGTTAATCAACTTAAGCGTGTTCAACTGTTCTTGGTTGAGTATTTTGTTTGTTCTTTTTTGTGGCGATACTACTACTATTGTATGATATAAAAGCGCGCAGCCATCGCACCGTGTCTGCCGTGTGAGTCAGCCGGAGGGATAAATTGGCGCTAATTTGTGATCTCTCGCTACGCCACCGCTCATGGTTCAATTGAGGAATGTGTCACTTCATATTACGTATAAGTACTGCATTGAGACGAAAACAGACATGCTCCTCGATGAAGGCATTAAAATATTGAGTGTAACATGTCATTTATTTAAGAAAAGGATACAAGAAGTTACTTTCCAGTTTCCTGTACCTATTTTTGGAACGAAGTTCCTTATCGCGCGTTGTGGAAGGGGGCTAGACGGAAAAAAATCTTACGAAAAGTTGTCACGACACAAAAATTCTAACGAAAAGTTGTCACGACACTTTTTGCTACAGTAAGCGATTGTAAGCCGTGCGGCTTTCGCATGTTTCTCTGTCTCTCTCTCTCTCTCTCTTACAGAAAGCGAGCAAGACATTTTCATTTCTATTTCGCATTGAACAGTGTAGTGTCGTGCCGATTATTTTTGTTGAGTATATACAGGTTTTTTGTACATAATAAATAATAAAAATAATGAATCCTGACAGTGAACTTTGTTCCATCCGGGTGTCCCTTGACACCTCTCCAATTTTTTCTTTTATACTTACTTATTATTATTTATTTACAAGAAATATTTATTATATTATTATACTATGGGAGAGTAAGAACACAGTTCTCACTAGACAAAAAAATCCTATTCTCTAGATACTGAAAAGGGATTGAGAATTCCTTATACATAATGTAACTTACATACATACATAGAGAGGTCTATTGTTTTTATTATGTTAATCTCGATGGACATATTAGGTCAGCTAACCTAGAAAGACAGCTGGTGCGATATAACTCATGTCTTTGTTAAGACACTCAAATATTTTTGTAAGTTATTCTAACATTTGGTATAACTTTGGTATAGATAGAGGGCAAACGATATCACCTGATGGTAAGCGATTATCGCCGCCCATGGAGTCCCACCCGCAACACCAGAGGCGTCACAAGTGCGTTGCCGACCTTTAGGGGATGGTGAAAGGGATTTGGGGAGGGTACGGGGAAAGGGATTTGGGGAGGGCCTGCGGGGCCTGCTTGGGGAAACGCAGCGCAAGCGCTATTTCACACCGGTTTTCTGTAAGACCGTGGTATCACTCCAGTCGAGCCGGCCCATTCATGCCGAAGCGTGGCTCTCCCACGGATTATAAGATCAACAAAATGTAAGTAAATATTAAACTACTAACTTATTGTTTCAAATTAGAATATGTATTGTTGCACAAGAGGTTGATAACATATTTTTTTTATTTACGTATCAAAGATTAGAAATTTAGCCCCAAGCGTTTGCCAGATTATAGTCAATTTATGTCAACTTCGGTATTGTAATCTGAATATTTTAAATGATATAACAGAGTTGTTGATTTCAAAATTAAGTTCGAGAAACTATTGAGGCGCATTTATTTAAATGATATCAGCAAAACAGCGGGAGGTCTGGCACTATCATTACCATTGCGTCAGATCATGTGTGGCCATCTGTGCTGATTGAAATGGCACTCCTAACAACATTTCGCGCGTTTGTTGCATTAACATATTTTATTAAGCTCTAAACATACAGCCCTTTTTGTACAGTTTGTTTATATTTCCTTCCAGATCCGCTTCGCTGATTTTGATTTATTCTTCTCAGTAGCAAAGCTTAAAATTTGAATTTATTGAATTCGTCGAATTAATTGACGTACGAGAGACTTGGAGTCTTGGAGCGCAGGATGGAAAATGGTTAGAAGACCATACCGTCCTCTAAGGTCTAATGCTAATACTATGTCACTTAACCCTAACAAACATTGAAAATATTCTGCAACGTGTCTGTTACCTTTAAATATTCTCTATTGAGATGGACGGAGTTCTATTACCTACAAAACGGGTCCGAGAACGAATGCTCCTGTTATTAGAAATTGTTTTCCTACTAGGTACTTAGTACTCCTTGGTTCTTTGGACCATCACAATTTACCTATAAATAAGGAATTCTATGCAATATACAGTGTAGAAACTCTGCAATCTACGTCAAAAACCTAATAATTAAATTATGACATGTCTAGTCCATTTGTGTAAAAAGAATTCGTAAATTTGTACTAGCTTTAAGATCATCTGTAACTTAAGAATGACATTGCCAGTTGTTTAAACATTTACAGCAATGTTTAAGATAAAACGTCGTGTAAATATTTAGTCTATAATCTTTTGGTGCTTGACAAATGTTCTCTGTATTGAGAAACGACTTCACAGTATAATCAAGTCGTTTGAACAATAATCCTGTGAAATAAATGCTTATTATATAAGACCTAAGAATACTACTTATGCGTATAAGTTGTAAACAGTTGTTCACATTATTATATTTATAATCCAAAGTTACTAGAAGTTCTCCAGCGTTAAGGAAGATGTTTTTATTAGTAAACTCTGGCACCTCTTTAATTCAACCTGTTACGTAATTAGACTTTGTTCATATTGTACAAGTTTATTTAACGCTCTAATAAATTAGTCGTAGGTATATCCTACACATAAAACAATTACATCTACTTCTTTGTTGTTGTTTAAATTGCAACATAAGACGTACTTGAAGGTAGGCGAAAATTTTTTTTTTTGGTTTATGTGTGTATAGTATAAAAGTTACTAGCTTTTGCCCGTGACTCCGTCTGCGTATATGTCGGTTGTCGCGACAGAAAGTAGCCTATGTCCTCCTCCAAGGACCAATCTACCTCTATAGTGAAATTCATCCAAATCGGATCAGCGGTCGAATTTACAATATTAATAGGGAGGATGCTGATGATGTAAAGAGCAGCTTATGTTCTTCCTTAAGAATTAAAGTGCCTCCATTCCAAATTTAATTGAAATTGGTGCATCGGTTTAGCCGTGAAAACGTACGCGTAACAGAAAGACAGTTACTTCCTTATTAGTAATATATATTAGTATTGATGTGATCACAGATGTGTAAATTAGGTAGTATGCTTATTTCGGTAATAATTATGTAAAACATGTAGAAGCTATTGTTGGTAAATTGATAAAATATGGTTATTTTACAAATTCATTCCCGTTATGTATGACTGTTGCTATTGACTCTGCATTACTGAATTACAAGTTATTAATAAAATCCTTGCTGGATTGCCTTATTAAACTTACCCAAGTATATGAATTAATTTTATATTTTTTTTCTACTTTATTTGTACCTTCCAGAAAAGAGATAATTTGTATAACTAAATATGTATCTCTTGTAGCAGTTACCTTCTTTCCCTTTGCTCTTTCCCAGGTTTGAAAAAAAAAAAGACTAATTTTTGACCATGACCTGTTTTTATATTCATACAATACCGTCTAGTCCCAAACTTTGTATGTCTAAGGGTTTGAACAACTGATATAAATACCAATATACTTTTTTTGTAAATACATGCATATTATACACAGACAACAGTCAAACTCTGAAACAAATGTTTGGTAATCATACAAACATTTGGTCTAACCCGGGAATCGAACGCGAGACCTCAAGCACAGCAGTCGCATACGCTACCATTGTGCCACCGAGGCTGTCGAATTTTAAGGACGAAGAGAAATATTTTTACTATGTTTAAGAAATTAATGAGTAGTTTCCTTCCATTACAGATACACATTTTTGTCCATAGACAAAAATAATAAAGTGTTTAGTGAGGTACTATGTAACTAATGACACTAACAGATACCACTGTCGTGTCCAGCGTAGGCGACACATCCGCCATTTGAAGTCCTCCTTCCCGCCAAAAAAGTCTAACATAAGCGTGTGAGGTCAAAAATGGCCGGTTCAGTGGGCCGTACGGTTTCACCATACACCATTTATGGTACGTATAGGTACCGTTAAGTCGAGTTAACTTTTCGTATTAGCGAATATTATTTGTATATTTGCATGCTGCAAGGAAAATAACTGCAGTACATTTATGTAAATAACAAAACCATGTCAGAGAAATTAAGGTGACGTCAATTCATGATTTATTAGATTTTATGTAACTTTACTTTTTATATTATAGTTTTCGCCTTCAAATTAGTCTTTGGTGATCTTGACTGCTAAGCTGAGGTCATGGGTTCGATACCCACACAACAAATGATTAAGTGATGAATGACCTTTAGTTATATGTGTGGGTGTAGGTATATATAATATCTACGAGTATTGTGTGATTAGAAATCTGTCTGACCGTGTGTGTGATGATTCAATTGAGAAAACTTCTTAAAATATATATGTACTAGCTGATCCACGCAACTTCGTTTACGTCTCCTTTTGCCCGTAGCGTAATAATTATCTTCCGTTTCCGTAACATTCTTCATTGGTGCTCCGATTCTTTTGGTCTAAGCGTGATGATATATAGCCTATAGCCTTCCTCGATAAATGGGCTATCTAACACTGAAGGACTTTTCAAATCGGACTAGTAGTTCCTGAGATTAGCGCGTTCAAACAAACAAACTCTTCAGCTTTATATATTAGTATCGAAGTATATATATAGATATGTAGGGACTAGGTACCTACACCAAGTATAACTAATTGTCATAATTAGGTATATATTGTGGTAACATAGTTTCCCCACTTTAAACCTTCTAGCAGCAAGTAGATTGTTTACTAAGTAATAACACTAATAACTAGCAAACCACCCCGGGCTTCGCACGCAAAATATAATATAACCTATGTTACTCTGGGAAGATGTGGGGCTTAACTTTATTCGACGTCTTCAGCAAATATTGTTATATTTTAGCCAATATACTCAAAAAATTAACAAATTACATACGAAAAACTTCCTCAAGAATCACTTTATCTATTGGTAAAGACGGCATAAAAATCCGTGCCAGTATATTTTGACAGACGGACGCGACGGCAGATTTTTTTTAATATGTATGATTGATCAAAATTGTAAATGTAAGATAGATAAGTACTTACTACTTAATATTAAACGAATAATCACAATTTTTACAAAAAAAGAACCGACTTCAAGACCTGGACCAAATGGAAATGGGACCACACTGGAAGCACCAGCTTTCAAATAAAAAAGGAATCATCAAAATCGGTTCACCCAGTCGAAAGTTATGAGGTAAGTAACATAAAATAAAAGTCGAATTGATAACCTCCTCCTTTTTTGAAGCCGGTTAAAAACACAATGTTTACAGCATACATACATACTATAATTCGTACGCTACGTCCCACCCTTTAGGTATCCTTATGCTTTGTCGTAGGTATGATGGTCTTTATATGACAAACTAGTTGTTGCCCTCGGCTCCGCCCGCCTATATGTTGGTTATCGCGGTAAATAGTACCCTATGTTTTATTCTGATGTATAAGCTATATTACTTTAAAGTTTCATCCAAATCTGTTCAGTAGTTTTTGCGAGAAGGAGTAACAAACATCTATCCATCAATCCATACTTACAAACTTTCGCGTTTATAATATTAGTAGGATAAACATTTCAATAACCTTTATAGTTAGTAGGAACAAAACGTTCAATTGATTAAAGTGTGGTCTCCGTGATTCACAAGGGAGTCCGATGCGTAGTCACGCACGACAGCACTTACTCATCTCTTGGATGACATAAATGCTCTAGTGACTCAGGTATCCTGGACTATCGTATCGTAAGATAACACTAAGATGGACATCACTACTATCAATGCATACCTATAATAAATTTGTAACTGGTCGCTCTCTGTACATGAAGGATATATAAGAAAAACTGTTATAGGGTTTTTTTATTTTCTATCTATTTGTCGTTAGCACGTTAATTTCAGAAGCGACTTAAACGATTTAAATTCACTAATGCGTTGCGGTTTGCTCGACTTAACATATAGTGTTTGTTTAATTTCAATCTGTTCGTAAATAAAAATTGTTATATCAGTTTAAAGACACCGTGATAACCGACTTTTAGGCAGGCGGAGCCGCAGGCAAAACCTAGTCAGTAACATGTTTCATATTTCGATAAATTTTGATTTTATTCTTTCGTTACAATGTCTTGAATAAACTCTTCTATGCTGATATTGTAGAACTGTTATATTGTAATGTACAACGTGACCGGCTTCGAATCAGATAAGAATCCGACACGGCCATAATTACCCAACGTTTTTGGTATAACAAATCATAAACGCACCATAAACCTGGCTATATCTGTTACACAATTAAATATGTACGTAGTTCGTAGTCATTCCATTTCACACATCATTGCAACAAGGACGTTTCAATTTCATATAATTGGTATTGCTAGGCACAAAATGTTTCAATCAACTATATGAAAATTCATACATCATTCATCAATTTACATCATTACTTTTAGAACGATGAATAACATGAGATGGCAGTGTTTGCAATTGCGTCTCGGTTCCTTCTTAGAAAAGCGTCTTGTCACTGAAATCAAAATGATACAAGTCACAATAGCTGAAAACTGTAATAGTAGTAGTTTATAAGATCTAAACGAACAGACAGTGGAACTTCATTTTATATACTACTAGCTAAACCCCGCGGTGTTACCCGCGGTTATTGTTGTACCGTGTGTTGCCGCGGGACAAAGTTAGTCTTAAAAAAAGTAGCCTAAGTTACTCCCTAGATCATCAGCTACCTGCCAGTGATAATCTCGTCAAAATCCGTCCAGCCGTTCCAGAGATTACCCGGAAGAAACAGACAGACAAAAAATTTTTTAGCCACAATTTTTTTGTATGTATCGTGTATATATATGTGTATACATACGTATGCATTGATTAAAAAGCTGTTATTTTAATATTACAAACAGACACTCCAATTTTATTTATTTGTATCTATATATGTAAAGAAAGAAACTATCCAATCTACGAACTGGGCAAAAGTGATGTTAAACATCTAAGCCGCCATGAGGTTACAAGTATTTGTGTGAAATATGTGATGCATGTGTACACTAATCTATTTCGGTAATCTCAGTTTGTCATGCAATCATTACTCACTCAACGTTAGTAATGTAAAGTAACTTCATACATATTCGTCGTGTCCTACACCAATCGTCCTTGGATGGACATGTTGAGCAGATGAAGTCTAATAGATTTTTAATTTTGTATGGTTTTGCGAATATAAGTCAGACGAAGTAATCAGTATGGGTGGGGGTGTAAGGGTGCGAACCACAATCTTTCGCTCCCAGCCAACCTCACCTGCACGCGGTGCACCCTGCTGAACAACAAACGAGGCTCTGGCGACCGACTGATGGCGGTATATCCATCCCAAGAGGCGTAACTAAATACAATAGGCCGGTGACGGGCAGCAGCGTCACCGGTGCAACAAGTTACGCCCTGCGATCACCAACCCGCCTGCCCAGCGTGGTGATTATGGGCTAAAATCCTCCATGCGAAAGCTACAAAAGCCACGGTCCCCAGTTCCCGGCAGTCCCGCTATTCCTGGTCATGGTGGCGACCACGGTAACGGCGGGACGGGGGGTGCTAAGAATCACCGGGTTACGGAAGGCCACCATAAGCGACTGACTTTGGCAACCTATAACGGCCGCACGTTACGGCTAGACTCGCATCTGGCTCAACTTGAGGTGGAACTTGGGAAGATTAGGTGGCATATCCTAGGGCTATGTGAAGTCCGAAGAGAGGGGGAGGATACCATAACCCTCGACTCAGGCCACCTGATGTACTTCCGCGAGGGAGACCAACTATCCCAAGGTGGCGTGGGGTTTCTGGTAAACAAGTCCCTTTCCGACAACGTAGTGGAAATATCCAGTGTGTCGAACAGGGTAGCGTACCTCATTATCAAACTTACCGAGAGGTATAGCCTCAAGGTAGTACAAGTGTACGCACCGACCTCGGCCCACTCGGACGATGAAGTGGAGGATATGTTCGATGACATATCGAGGGCCCTGCACTTCACTACTAAAACCCACTACAACGTCGTTATGGGTGACTTCAACGCCAAAGTGGGAGTACAAACTTGCAGCGAATCGGTAATAGGATCTCATGGATTTGGAAGCAGGAATCATAGGGGGCAAATGCTTGTCAACTTTCTCGAGCGGGAGGGGCTGTTCTTGATGAACTCCTTCTTCAAAAAGCGGCCCCAAAGAAAGTGGACGTGGCAAAGCCCCGACGCTATGACAAAAAATGAGATTGATTTCATCTTGGCGGACAGAAAGCACATATTCAGAGACGTCTCAGTGATCAATAGGTTTAACACCGGTAGTGATCACCGACTTGTCCGAGGCTCTCTGAATATCGACTTTAAGGCTGAACGTGTCCGTTTGATGAAATCCAGGCTCCGACCAACTCTGCTTCAAGTCACGATGGGATCTGAAAAATTCCAGTCAAATTTGGAAAGCCGATTTGCTGCCATGGAAACCACAACAGACGTAAACCAGAACCTTGAAAATGTGGTTCGGATTCTCAGGGACGAAGGTACGAGATTTTGTGAAATGCAGCGTAAAAGCAGGAAGTCGAAGCTTTCAGAGAGGACACTAGGGTTAATGAGGGAACGACGTGAGAACCCACCTGTCACTTCGTTAGCCAAGAGGACTCTTAACCGAGAGATCAGCAGGCTTGTACGACACGACCTCCGATGCTCCAATACTCTTTCGATCGAAAGAGCGATCGAGCGGAATCGGGGGTCAAAAGTGTTCGTACAATCTCTTGGAAGAAGTCACCTGACGAAGTTGACCACATCACGTGGAGAAGTCGTTACTTCTAAGCCGGCCGTCCTTTCGGAAGTCGAAGGCTTCTACGGCAGTTTATACGCTTCGCATGCATCTCGACCTGATCCCGAAAATAAGGACCCTAGAGCCACATTAACACGCCACTACACCGAAGATCTGCCAGAAGTCAGTACTGATGAAATCGTGATGGCTCTTGGACAGCTGAAAAATGGAAAAGCCCCTGGAGAGGACGGCGTTACAACAGAGCTGTTGAAAGCTGGAGGTATGCCCGTACTGAGGGAGCTCCAAAAGCTTTTTAACGCTGTCCTGTTCGAAGGGAGAACTCCAGAAGCGTGGAGCAGGAGTGTGGTCGTCTTGTTCTTCAAAAAGGGTGACAAGACCATGTTGAAGAACTATCGGCCCATTTCCCTTCTAAGCCACGTCTACAAACTGTTTTCAAGAGTCATCACGAACCGTCTTGCGCGAAGACTCGATGAATTCCAACCACCGGAGCAGGCTGGGTTTCGGAGCGGATATGGCACCACAGACCACATCCACACAGTGCGGCAGATTATACAGAAGACCGAAGAGTATAATCAGCCCCTGTGTCTAGCATTCGTGGACTATGAGAAGGCCTTTGACTCGATCGAGACCTGGTCTGTTCTGGAGTCCCTGCAGCGTTGCCAAGTGGATTGGCGATACATCCAAGTGTTGAGATGTCTTTACGAAGCCGCCACTATGTCCGTCCAAGTACAGAATCAGCATACAAGACCCATACCATTGCATCGAGGAGTGAGACAAGGTGATGTTATATCCCCGAAATTGTTCACTAATGCAATGGAGGACTTCTTCAAGACGCTGCACTGGAAAGGGCGCGGCATCAACATCAATGGCGAATACATCTCTCACTTGCGATTTGCAGACGACATCGTCATCATGGCAGAGACGCTGCAGGACCTTCAACAGATGCTGAATGACCTGGCTGACTCTTCTGTGCGCATCGGCCTACGGATGAACTTGGACAAGACCAAGGTCATGTTCAATGAACACGTTCTACCGGAACCGGTTGCAGTACATGGTGCCGTTCTTGAAGTTGTTCAAAAATACGTGTACCTCGGGCAGACTTTGCAGTTAGGGAGAAACAACTTTGAGGACGAAGTGAACAGGAGAATTCGGCTGGGTTGGGCAGCGTTTGGGAAGCTTCGTCGGGTCTTCTCATCATCGATCCCACAATGCCTAAAGACGAAAGTCTTCAATGAGTGCGTCCTACCCGTAATGACATACGGAGCCGAAACGTGGACACTTACGGTACGGCTAGTTCACAAGTTTAAGGTCGCTCAGCGTGCTATGGAAAGGGCTATGCTCGGCGTTTCTCTAAGGGACCGTATCAGAAACGAGGTGATCCGGCAGAGAACCAGAGTCATCGACATAGCCCAGAGGATTAGCAAGCTGAAGTGGCAGTGGGCTGGCCATATTTGCCGTAGAACCGATAACCGTTGGGGTAAACGTGTTCTTGAGTGGAGACCGCGATTCGGCAAACGTAGTGTAGGACGTCCACAGGCCAGGTGGAGTGATGATTTGCGCAAGACGGCTGGCAGGAGCTGGATGCGAGAAGCCGAGGATCGAACTAAGTGGCGTGCAATTGGAGAGGCCTATGTCCAGCAGTGGACTGCGATAGGCTGATGATGATGATGATGATGAAGTAATCAGAATTAGTTTCTGATTACTTCGTCTGACTTTTATTCGCTGCTAAGTACTATAGTGCTACTAATAAGGCCTTGTTGAGTAATGTATTCTGACGTAATGCGTCTTTGACATACTGATAAACACTGCATAAACCGGTGTAACTACTTAAAGCACTTGCATAATGGAACTTATTTTTTTCTTATTGTAAAACAATAATACTCTTTAATACAGTTTCAATTTTTGCTAGATAGGTACTTGAATATGTGAGGTAAACCTACAATACCTAACCTAAAATACCGAGTATCTTCGAATAATTTAAAACTGGTTTGTCAAGATTTTGACGAGAAGTACAATGATAGTTTATTTGTAATCCATAACCTCCTTCCTAAGTAGAGGCTTATGTGCAGTAATGACAGTAATGACACTGACACTATTACATACTGACGATATTGAATTTAACTACGGGAGATCGTTTTTTGTTACCACACTTTTTTTATATTTTGTCATTAATTTCATCACGACGAAGACTTAAGATTCGAAGACTTTAAACACTTGACTTTGTCAGAAATAGTTGATCCGAGAGATGCGGCTGGTTGCCATTTTATCGAAAGAAGAAGAAGAAGAATCATAACCACCTTAGATTTCTAGATGTCTATAATATTATGAGAAAGTGGAAATGTAATGTCTTAGAATTTTAATGACCACCGGCCGATCAATTTCTGAACGTGATTCTCGAAACACTTGACATTGGCGGAATCTCTGCGTTGTCTCTACACGCGAGCTAAGAGTCCATAGACAACTAATAATAATAATAATAATAAGATGTCTACATGAATGAAGATGCTCGGTAGATGTAAACACAAATAAAATTAGCCAGCCGAAAGACTATCAACTAAAGTCAAGCCCTACTGTAAATAATGTGAAGTTCTCAGAAACGACTTTCTTATATGATGAACCAATCGCGCATGAAACGCCAATTAAGGTGCGTCGCATACCTACTTATACATAAACTACGACTGTAATTTATATTTTAACCCTCTGTGATATACTTAGCTATAAGGGTTTTATTTAACCAAGTAGGGAAGAGTCTATCTTAAAAGCTTTTCAGAAAATAATGCATGTAAGACACAAAGTATGGAAGACACTAATAACCATCGAGTAATTCCCTAATCTTCTTCTTCTTTCAAGAAATGGCAACCAGCCGGATCTCTCAGATCAGCTATTTGTGGCAATATAGTAGTGTAATAGCAGTATAGTAGTGTATTTCTATCCGCAATATTTCAAAGGGCCTGGAATACTTATGAGCGGCTCAATCAATAACAGTAACTCAAGCTGGGTTTTGGAACGTGAGAATACTAGTAAATGGAAATTACTTACTCTACTACTATTTACAGACAGAACAGAAACAGTGAAGGTGATTATGTTCACTGAATCAACAATAAGTTTGTGGGTAGGTACTTATTTGGATACTTACACTTTCATGGAGTAGTTACAATGTATCTTTATTTTAGGACCAGTAATCGCTCCCACAGCCACGTAGGAAAAATATATAGCTAAAGTGTAAAAGAATTTCACACTGAACCCACAAAATTCACAGTACGGCAAGTTTAAATACAAAAGAAAAGAGAACAAAAAATGCTCGTAGCTTTGTTCGATCGCTCCCAGTGAGCTAAGGTTTCACAGTTCCGAGAAATCCTGCGAGACTGGATTTTGGTCCACAGGTTTTACTGATCATAAAAGAGTCTGGCGGCTAAAATAAAGTCCAAGGTATTAGTTTTTTTATTAAGCCCATCTTAATTTGAGAGGAGTTTTTTATTAAATTGAATTTGGTTTGAGAACAGTAAAGAAAAACTCCATTTCGAATTAATGTAAAAAAAATATCGTGACTCTATCTATTATATAATAAACTAGCTGTCCCGGCAAACGTCGTTTTGCCATAACTACTAATAAATTAAAAATTAATTAAAAAAACATTGTCCAGCGGACAAAATTGTGAATCTAAACCATTCCCAGATCCCCTTGAACACACACAAAAAATTTCATCAAAATCGGTCCAGTCGTTTGAGAGTAGTTCAGTGACATACACACTCACAGAAGAATTATATATATAAAGACTAGAGAACAAATAACTAAAGGCTAAAGTTGTGTACACGAAATCATAACAAATACTTTACGCAAATACGCCCTATAAAATAGGCTCCTGTGAATTAGTTAAAATATTATCTGTAGGTACTGTCAAATAGTGTAGTCAAGATAATGTTGTGGAATATACAAGTACCTAATACTAATATACCATACTAGCCGACCCACGCAACCTCGTTTGCGCCTTATATTGCCCGTAGCGTGAAAATTTCCCCCGTTTTTGAAACATTCTTCATTGTTGCTTCGGTCCTATTAGTAGTAGCGTGATGATATATACCCTATAGCCTTCCTCGATAAATGGACTATCCAACACCGAAAGAATTTTTCCAATCGGACCAGCGGTTCCTGAGATTAGCGTGTTCAAACAAACAAACAAACAAACTCTTCAGCTTTATATATTAGTATAGATACACTGTACACAATAGTAATCTTAAAAATAAATGCACTGTAATTATTATAAGAATGAACTCGATATTTTATTGTTAGTTGCAATAACAAAGTTGGCTGTCATCCGATTACAGATAAGAGCTGTTATTGAGGTTAAGTTCACAACGCTCTCCAGTAACGACATTACCTAGGTATATAATGCGATAATTACGGAGTACCGACTCAAACTAAATAATAATGATAAATGTAATTAAATCAAAACTCTTAGTAAGAGTTAGACTATCTAAGTTTGTTATTATTATCATTAACTAAATAAGTCGTAAAATATTAAGCAGCTGCTGGTGCAATAAATCTGAAATTTCACAAAAGCAATTTATGTAATATAATATGCAATTGTTTGCTTGATATTAGTCATCATCGTAATATTTTGGAAATTACGTGCACACATATTTGTCTACATTTTTGAAAATATTCGGATTGAATATTTTGTAAACGCTAATTATATTATTAAACTAATAGAGAATGGCCGATGATGCAAATTCTCAATTACTTTAAATACACAGTACATTAAATTTTGGTCATTTTAGTTTAGAGAACATAGGCCTCTCCTTATAAAGGACTATTTGTTGCCCGCGGCTCTGCCCGCGTATATATCGGTTATCGCGGCAAATAGTATATTATATGTTATTCTGATGTATAAGCTATATTACTGTAAAGTTTCATCCAAATCCGTTCAGTAGTTTTTGCGTGAAAGAGTAACAAACATCTATCCATCCATACTTACAAACTTTCGCGTTTACAATATTAGTTTAGATAGAATAGATTAGTATAAATAGTATAAATTGTTTAACCTGCTATACCACGCTGTCTAGTGGCAGACTAGTTACTATAAGTTTTGTTTTAATTTAATGTTCTATAATATAGTGGTGGTAAAAAGTCACCGATCTAATTGACTACATGTAAAGAAAAACTAAATTAATAAAGCCCATTAATTTCAGTGTCTTTTAGCTTCATAACAAATAAATAAATTATGTAGGTCGGAGTAGGTTCATTTTTAAATTAATTTAGTTAGTTAGTTAATTTTAAAAGGAAATTGTTTTTAATAATATAGTGTTTTATTAACACTAAAACGTTTTTAAGAACTTGGTTAGACATAATGACTAAAATTGTTATAAAGAAGTAACTTATATATTACCTACATCTACGATTTATCGGATAATAATAATCATAAATATCTTTATTGTACCAGATTAGTTACAAGATTAACCTAAACAGGAAAACTTAAACTAGGGAAGTACAATTGGAGGCCTTATCGCCCGGAGGCAATCTCTTCCATAAGCGAACTGCTTGGACAGAGAAATGGTGGGGAATGGGGATTCATTGTCTATTTTCAAACGTACATTATCCCTGTTTTCCAATTACAAAGCATAGTGCGACTCATTGGCGCACAATGCTGAATTATGCTGAAGCTTAATTGGAACGTGAATTAGTTTTCAAATGCACCAGCAGAGTGCGCTAAGTTCAGTGTTGAAAAAAAAAAAATATTCAGAGTTAGCAATAACCTCATTAATTTGTAAGCAAAGTGGTATACATAAAAATTGGTTGAAAACTATTTACGGTTATTTTAAGTAATTTGGATTTTGATAATTACATTAACATTTGTTTGTTTTGAGTAATTTTTTTAAATGAGTTCTACCTTCATCCATACTTATATTTATTTTTTTAACACAGTTTGAATTAACTTTGATTATTTCGAAAAAACTGCAACGAAACGAAAGCTTTAAAAAATTTTTCATAATATTACTAACGATATTAAATAAATAAAACATTTTGATCAATGCCACCTTAAAGAAAAAACACTTGTTAATTTTTGTCACGTTGGTATCGATTGCACGCATCACGCAAAAACACTACTTTTGAGAGTGCTCGATTGTGCGAAGCGTTGATGTAGTTGAATCATTCAAAGTTAAGCATTATGCCGCATAATGCGCTCTAGTGCTGTAATTGGAAAACAGGGTATTACAGTTATTAGTGAACGTACTTATCGTTCCACAAGAAAAAAAAAACAAACGACCTTAAACATCTTTAAACTCTATAGCTTCAGCGAGTTAAGGTGACATTTTTCAACTCCCACGTGCCTGTTGTATCTAATGTACTTTCCATCTTATTTGAATAGCTATAGAGTGCCTATTACTGTAATAGAATTGCTGTTGACATTATGGCGTTATAAATAGGCTATTGTCAGCACACCTCCCTTGAGGCTATAATTCACAAATGAATACCTGCCCTTTGCAGTAACCTGCAGGTTTTTCAATTGTTGTGATAAAAGCGTATAATAATGCTTATAGCGGTAATCGGTTCTGCTCTCTTCAGCTTTATAATATTAGTATAGATTTGAATTTGAGTATTACTTATGTGAACATCACAAGCAAATAGAGTATTGAAAGATAAACGTTCTTCAAATAATACAACAGAATACATCGGGCAAAGTGTACATGAGCTTTGTTCTCAATATAAAGAATTAATGCCATTACTGTTTGAATTGCAAAGCCATGTAAATGTACTATATCACCGGTATTTTACTACTACTCGTAGTAAAAGGTGAATAACCTACAAGGTTTAGTGCTTTGCCGTTTTCTCCTATTCTCTATGCAAGAAAGGCTTATGTCTGTCTTACGACACACGTACTCAAGAGTATTCAGGAGATTATTTGAATAGGCCTTAGAAAACTGTTACATTACATTGTAAAAGGAGGTTGATGTTAAAATATATGACGTGACAATTAGTTCTCAATTAGTGCTCGCAGCATTTCTTGAAAAATATCTATGTAATTTCCCACGTGTAAGTTGAACTTCTAATATAATATAAAAGATAGGTAGGTAGTTGTAAGTTTTCTCGTCGTGCTTAGGCAGTAGCGGTTTAATCGATAATCTTCTATACATATAAATAAAATTGGAGTGTCTGTTTGTAATATTAAAATAACCGCTTTTTAATAAAAACATATGTATGTATACACGATACATATATAAAAAAAAAAGTAATAACTAAAACCCAACTACGACAAAAAACGACGCTGAAAAAGTATGAAACAAGTTTCTAAAGCCGTAGTCACGCGTTGCTAAAGTGTTCGTCCGCGGCATTATCCGCGGTACGACAATAATCTCGAGTAACACCGCGCGGTTCAGCTAGTAATCAATAAAATACTTAAAGAATGTGATTTACCAAGCGTGGTCCTATAAAATTGATTGCCTAATACAACTTAACTTTAATTTACTGTTACTTATATTGCACATAATTAAGGTAATAATATATTAGAAGCGGTGTGGCTTAATAAATAAGATAGTATTTCGTATGTTGCTTTCGTGAGTTTTTAATAAGAAACAGTCTTATAAAGTCTTATAATTACGTTATTTTTGGTTCAGTTGTACAGCGGCACATTTTGCCGACTAGTAAAAACAATATATCTGTAAAAAGCAGCAAGGTATCTATATTCATGTAGTTTATTATATTAATTACGCAAGAAAACCAAATATTTTGAGCGATCCTTTTCTGCACTAGTTTTATATGTCTCTCGATTTGCATTGCCCTCAACGCGAGTCTTTTAATGAGCACACAATTTTTATATGAAAATTTATTTTTTCTGCAGATTTTCGCAATGTTTGAAGAGTTTTCTATTAGGCTACATCACACTAATATATAAAGGCGAAAGTTTGTGAGGGCGTATGTTTGTTACTTCTTCACGCAAAAACTACTGAACGGATTTGGATGAAACATTACAGTAATTTAGCTTATATATCAGAATAACACATAGGCCACTCTTTGTCACGATAATCGACATACTCGTGGGCGGAGCCGCGGGCAACAGCTAGTAATAAATATAATACTAACTAGATTCAACAACTAAAGTCTTCAGATTCCTTTAATGGTTAGTAGGAAAAAGCTTAATTAAATCTTAACAAGCAAGCATCAGCAAAAACCAGAATGCTCCGAGTTGCACGGCGAAGGCGACCGAATATGGACTGCGAACTGCGATGCGTTATCGATCTGTGGCTCGTCGACCGCAACCCGTTCACCCCACTAACCCCGACCGATAGGCGCCTAGCGGGGTTTCCATGAGATAAATTGTTGCTAGTTAGGTCACTGGTTTATACATTTCTCATCTTTCTCTTGATACACGCCTTTGTTAACAAAAAAAAGTTGCACTGTGTTCTGATTGTGTCTGAAATTAAATTTACTCTTGTTTAAATGCTAAAACTAAAAACCGCCATAAAATCTTTGCAAAATATTTGTACAGTGCATTCGCCTTTTTCTAATATAGTTCTGAGACGATAGTAATTAAATTTTATGCAATAAACAGAATTAGAGATATATTATATATATTCAAAAAGGGGAAAAAAAACAAATATAAAGTATACATTAGAAAAACGATTATTTTTCTAATGAGACTTAAGCGCCAAGTTACTATATGTTTAATCGCCTGAGTCCGGATTAGTTTTACACCACAGGCGATGTCGTATTTTCTTTATTCCTTCGAATATTAATAAAACTAAGACCAGCCTTTTCTTTTTTAAAGTTTTTGACACGATAATATGTAGATAGAATTAAAATTCATAATTATAGACGCACCTTAAAACCGATACGAATGGACATGTATGTTTATTCACGAGTAAATTACGCGAGCTCATACCTCGATGACCAAAAAAACAGTACAAAAGTATATGTATACAGAAAAACTTTTAATATAAGAACAATAAACTAGGTCAACCACGTCTGGTTTATTTAGGAGTTGTCTAGAACATGATTTTCAAGCGAAATATGTAGGTAATATCCATGATAGCTGGAGAATTCATAAGCTACACTTGTCACGCTACTGTTCCGTTATGTCATCGCATAAAAACATAATTAGATGAATAGTTGATTTTATAGCACTTACATGCCAAGTACCTACGGTTACGGTAATACAATTCAATAGGAAGCTTAGTGTAATAACGGTTTAATGGATGGACGAGTCTGTGCAACCGAGAAACGCATCGGTCAACAGATTGATTAAATAATCATAGTAACACTAGCAATAGATGATCGTCTAATCTAATCTTTTAGTTAGTACCTACTCATTATTACGGTCTAATGAATTATTTAGAAATTACGTGGGTTATACATTTAATTTCGCAAAACTTACACTTCGGTACTAAAATATGCATGTCATAAAATGGTGTCACAGTAATAAAAAACCAAGTGGCATAATGGCGTCTCGGTAACGACTTTATTTAAATATAGAACTTTATATCAGGACTACCACGCGTCCACCAGTTTAACTTTTTTAATTTTGCTCGATGTCACTAACCGAGATGTGTGAATGGGGCCGGCAACCGCGAATAGATGCTACCCATAGACAGACGAATTAAATAATGTTAAACTGTTATTTTACTAAGTTGCTAACCGAATTTACTACATATTTGCGTTCATACGGAACCTGCGATGTACAATAAATGTCGTTCTGAAAGCCATTAAAACATAAAGGTATTAGAAAGCAAGATGTCGAAATAATAATTTACGGTTCACTAGTTGGTAAGATAGTGTATTGATTCCAAAAATAGAGGACCATGTTTATATTTTTTTGTGGAAACAAGGTGCGGGGCACCATGCATCTATCTCTAGAGCAGGTAGTGGCCTGACTAACCTTATTGCCCACTTCCTTCATAAAAAAAGTTTAAAAATAAAATAGAGGCGTAACTTTAATGGCTAGGTGTTAAAGTCATGGACGAAAAATATAGACTCGATTTATAAGATTATAAAGGGAACGTAAAAATTCGATTAACGGAACAAACTGTTTTGGAATTTTAGTTTGGTGGGAGATACGTTCATGGAAGCCGAAAGCTTTTTTCGTTTTGTTTATTTTATAAGAAAGCGTTAAGTTAGTTGAATAGGCGTCTTATGCCTGATAAATGATATGGAATTCTTTGAATTTATGTTTAGGAACTTAAGATGAGAGAAGCTTGTTTAATTGGATGATGTAGGGAAATTTATAAATCCAACATAGTGTACTAAAAGATACCGTTCACCGGATCAATACTATCTAATCCATTTCACGGTGAACATTTTGATGATTATATTTTTTCTTGTAGAAAGTAATAAATATTAAACTTCAAATTTATTTGTTAGTCACATTGTGTACTTTGTTGTAAAAAGACTAAGATTGGAAGGTAGGTATTTTAAATTTCTCTACCATTACAAGAGAGAGAATTCTATTTGTAAATTCTACGCACCTAAATAAACCATATACGAGAAGCCAGAAATCAATCAGAGTGGCATGCAAATTGGAAAGTTGTATGTCCAGCAGTGGACTGCACGGTTTGGTGCTTTTATAAATTTGAGCTATCATATCGATATTTTGACGTATCTTCATCTTATAAATTCTGTCATCCCATCTGTCAGATACGCTATCCAAAATTTACCTGTAACAGGACCTTAAAGTTTCAACATATTTCAACGGAGCAAGAGGAAAGTTCAATTCATTCCAATTTTGCTCGTTCTTGGTGAATTCAAAGGCTTGTTTACCTGTTAGTTAGACGGATGTCGGGATGAACTTGTAGGTACTAGGCTCGCTCGGTGAGCTTGACAATGAGGTATGCTACCCTGTTCTTTATAACAGACATTTCGTCAACGTTACTAGAAAGGTACCAGGTTTAGTTGTATTCGCGCAAATTGGATTTTATTTTGGAATATTAAACTTTGGTGTTCTTTTTTTATTAAGGACAATGTAGCATATTCTGATACTGACATATTTGATCTTAAGTTATTACGAGTAGTTTGTATAAAGCTATATCACACCTTTTATCGCAATTTTAAACTTTATCGGGTATTGAACAATTCAGGTTAAAACTAACTAGGTTGTAAAACAATTAAAAACCTTCGTTAAGAGGTTTGAGTACTTTTTGAGCTTTTAAATAATTGCATTCATTATAACAACAACTCGTAACTTTTACAAACGCATATACCTTACATGTATTTATATAAATAAATAAATACTTCGGACATCTAACATACAACGTCATCTAATCCCAAGCTAAGCAGAGCTTGTGTTATGGGTACTAGATAACTGATACAAATACATATATCCTTTTTTTATACTTACACATTATACATAGAAAACACCCAATCTTCGAAACAATTTTTTGTAGATCATACAAACATTTGTTCCGACCCGGGAATCGAACCCGAGACCTCAAGCACAGCAGTCGCATACGGTACCACTACGCCACCAAGGCATCATATATGTATAATTGTATATATTTTGAAAGTAAAAGTGTCCGTATGACGGGTGCTGTTTGTGTGGGCACAACAACTTGTCCATTTAAAGAGACAAGAGTAACGCATTAGCATATGGCCTTTGGTCTGTGGAGCCGACCACATATACCGTCGTCAGTTTGTTTAACTATGCTGAGTAAGAACACCGACGACTTTTAACATGCCAGTAAAGTGCTATACAATTACATTTGGCTTCGACAGAACTGAAGGATATAATTGAGGAGGCAATATTAGTGAACTTTAATCTCGTTTCTTTGTATTTTCGGGTGAGATAAAAGTGTAATTCTCTTAATTTGTTGTAATATTGTATAAGTAAAAGTGTGTCAAATAAAGCTTTGTATTTTCAGAGAAACAATTTGTGTTTAGTAGCGAAAATTCTCAATAATGTATCTTATAAATATTTTCTTTTTATTCAAATCAATCAATCATGTTCGGCTTCTATTGATCAAAGATTGATGTTAACTATTCTATCTTAGGCACGTCAGCAAAACGCACAATAAAAAAACGTAAAAATCGGCTACATAGTTTCGGACGTGCAGCAACGTGACACGAGAATTATGTATTATAATAAATATTGATTGAATGGTTTCTTACCTCCATTTTTTTGTATAAGCTGCACAGTTTTTGAGTTATTCTAAATGTAAACATTAGCCAGCCGTAAAGTAAATTTCTTACGACATGACTAAAGCGTTAAATAGATACACAAATGTTGTTGAGAATGCACTCGGACATGTAGTTAAATGATTTTTTTATGTTCAAACATTACACCTTTACTACTCAAGGTCGGTAAACATGTGGGCTTCACATCAATGCTAGATTAAACTTAACGACAGCTCTGTAGGTCAAGCTATTTTGAAGCTTACAGCGGATGTTATGTAAATATTTACGTACGTCATAAATGTTGAATATCAATCTTATTTGCTTTGATAACATTCTCCAGAAGTTTTCACATTTAATTTAGTAGTACTAATCACATAATAGTAACATAAACCGGTCACAGAATAGGATGGTTAAACAGAAATAAACCTAATGAGAATTCCGTCACTTCTCCCTTATATTACGACAAATTCAATAGCCCGACCCACTCAGTACTCGCGCAAATTCTTGGCATTCACGACGTAGTTAACCCTCTTAATTTAATTGATTTTGGCCCACCTTGTGTTCATCTATCAATATTTTCTTTATACGCTTGAACATTATTATTTGCCTTGCTCTTATCTACGTCGAAGGACAAACCCTGGTTACGCAAGTGCCCTTATTTATGTAAGTAAGTAGGTCTCCAGCGCGACGCCCCGGCAATATGAATTTAGCCAATGTATAGGTAATTTGATTTGATGATGATGATTAGAACCTAACGCGTTTTGTCTAGTAAGAACTAGTTTTAACTGATATTCGATTTGAATATTAGTTAATTCTAATATTAACAAAGCCATACATTAAAATCTTGTTCGAGCTAGGAAAAACGCGTTCTATCTAAAAACTAGTTAAAACTGTAACATACGCATATTATGCCTAACAAAACACTTATAAAAAGTAAAATTAAAGATTTTAAATCCGATTACAACGACACTACATAAAACTAGAGACTTTATATGTCCTAAGAGAAAAACATCAGCCATTATGGTAATCTTACTGCAATGCAAATGCAATTCTTAAAATTCAAATGACTATTTTGGTACCTAATTTATTGCAACACTGCAAAAAAAGTAAAAAAAAGGTTTCCTAAACAAAATTGACTATACATGTTAACAAAATACGAGTAATATGTATTTGTGAAAAATCAAAGCAATGGAAAATTAAAATTATTCTTCATTTCAATAAATCATAACTTGTCTTAACTAATTCAAATAAATAAAAAAGTTATGGAGTGTGCAGTCGTATCACTTGTTTTTTTTATAATTTGTTACATTACAAACTAATTCGTAAAGGTATGTCTGGTCATTTAATTATGAATAGAAAGCACTCCTCACTATTTCGTTTATTTTTAATATAATTAAACATTATATTTTTCACCTTTAAGTTATTTTAAAAATGTTACTTTTAAATTTGAATTGTCAAATTCCGTCACGTACAAACGCAATTAATACACACTTTTTTTGCTATGCAGTGTTACCGAATAACTATCTCATACTGTCCGTGTTTATTTTCTCAGTATTTATATAATTAATGTCTTCTTTTGTCTTTATAATATCTAATTAATTATTCTAAAAACAATAGAGAACTATTTCTATTGTTCGATAGTGCATTTTAAAGCCGTTTTCTGTAAATAATTTATATTTCTAGCTAAGGCAAGAAAATAAGGTCAATGCTTCTGAAGGACAGTATGTAAACCAAAATAGCGGTCGTTAGCGGCGCGGCGTAGGTACTGAAAACTTTATTGTCGTTGTAATTACTACTAACTGTCTATAATTCTTTATTGTTTAAATATCATAAATTACAGATAGATATACCGAATAAACATTTTGTCGATTCTAGTTGATTCCTCGAAAAAGTTTTAGGGATTGCTATGCATCAGTGTGCTATTTAAATACGACTGCGATTTTTTACCGATCGCCCATACAATAAACCTGTCTGTATTCGCAATACCTACCTACTAGTTTTATTTACACCTACAAGCATATCAATACAGAATACTTATGGACGTATGCCAAACATAACTATGCATATTTTTACACTCAAGAGTAGTATTTGAAAATTATAAAATTAAATGGTACATTTAATTAAATTACAATGATTCCATTTGAGAAGAGAATCCTTAGTCACAAGTGACTGACAATGTTGTCTCCATCATTATAATAGGAATATACTAGTACCTACCAGAAAAACCATTACAATATATTTTTTTAGATAAACCAAAATCACCATTTGGTACGTTTTGGGGTTGAACATGTATCATCAATAGTATATTGATTGACATTTAAACTTGCTTCAAGACGATGGAACAAGTCGTTTACCAGTACAATGTTTGTATGACTAACGTTTTTTTATCTGTGTGTGCAGGCACACAATATCGTATGTATGTACAAGTACCGCCCTTGGCGCGCCTCATATTTGTTATTCATTAGAATATTTTGAAATCGTATCTATAAACATTTAAAAACAAATTGCTTGTTTACTTTACCTGACATGCTTCAGACTACGTAGTTCCTTTCTTTGGTTTGTGTTATTCATAGGCGTGCTACACTAAACAAGGTTTGTTTACAAGTACCCACTTATTCATGAAAATTCAAAGCAAATTACTATTGCTAAAAAAATACGCCACTGCAGGTTTATCTACGTATGAACCTGCAGATGCGTATTTTTGTAGTAGTAGCCATCGTTTTATATATATTTTAGGAGCCTGTTCATCTAGTGGATAGTGATAACGATTATTAAGCCAGAGATTGTGGGTTCGATTCCCATCCATGATTAATAATTCTGTGATGAGCACGATCAGTTGTTATTTGTGTTCGTTTGAATGAATCTTCGTGTACCCCGCGACACAGGCCAATTCCTCATTCGAGAGGTGTCTTTAAAAAAAAGGTTTATCAGCTTAGTTGGGATCAGACGGCCGTACGTGAGATTATTAAAACATTCATTACATATATCATCATTATGAAACAAGCTTTAATAGTCCAGTGCTGAACGTTTGTCTTTTCTGGTCCAATAATAATGAATTATTTACAATAAAATACTATTTTTGTGTAAATAAAAAAAAAACATTATTTATGGTATAGGTATTTCTGCTCTGATCTTCTGGGATGTATGCATTCCACTTTTGTACAGTTTCAGGGCACCAATAGTGTGATTAGTTCAGATTTAATGATTTTAATTTTAACCAGAGGTATTGTTATCGTTTTGTAAACAAAGGAAATGCAACTAGAACTGTTTTTATCGTTAGCACATTTCGAACAATGACCTCGGTAACATATATTTATCCAATGTTGGTCGTAATTAATAATTTTTTTCTATGTTATGTTTATGAAAATTGTGAAAAATATAAACTAGAATAATGTATTACTGCTTTACCTAAATATTGATACTACTGAAATTCTTTCTCTCTTTTTTATTACTTTTAGTTGTATGATTGCATATTTATAGCTTATGTCCAGCTACTGTAATGTATGGACTGTTAAAGGCAGTTGATGTGATGTGCAAAACAAGTAGCAGAAATTTTATAGTATTAGGTTTCTTTTCTAGCATTAGCAACAACATATTATTATATACTAAACTCTTGTATAGATACTAATTGCAGTACACTTAGACTGATGTTGAACCTTGTAAAGAAAGGTAAGAGAAGATATACCTAAAGAAACTAGTACCAAAAACCACAATCAAAATTTAGTGCTGATTGTCAGATTAAAGTAACGGCCGTCGTGAATGGAAGAATGTAAGAGAATTGTCATAATATATAATTATGACCTTTCTCTTATATCTTTACATAAATTGTATAATTTTAAAAACTTCGTTTTTTCAGCATAATGTTACAATTTCATCTGTTATTTATAAAAAAAGGCATTATAAAATCCACAAACAGTAGCAAAATAATATTTTTTATCAACTACTTTTGGTCTTTAAATCAGACAAAAGATACAGCAAAAGGGTTTAGATACAACTTTTTATTATGAGATAAAGTTAAAGGGAAAACAAAACGCCAAATCAATAGACCTTTCTTATTGTCTGGGAAATTGAGTTTACGTCTCAATACCCATACAAAGAAAAGGCGTTACAAAAGACGAACATAAAAACCAATATCTACTATACATATGTACGTCAAGATGCTACAGCTACACGGGTCTTTTTTTCTTTGCATGACTAGAGGAAATTCTTGCGGCACATGGTATATAAAAACTGTAAACAAACATGCAATTAATTAACAATCTATTTGACTAGTCCACATAAATTTCATGAGAATAAAGTTTGTTTTACATTAACATCGCTGCATCGTAATGAATTACGATTGCAAACAAGTCGGCAGTGTTTCCAAATTAATGATCAGAATATCAGATGAATCAAGTGTTACCTACCTTGCAATTTGGATGGATGGATGTTTGTTACTCTTTCACGCAAAAACAACTGAACGGATTTGGATGAAACTTTACAGTAATAGAGTTTATACATCAGAATAACACATACGCTACTATTTACCGCTATAACTGACATACACGCCGGCGAAGCCACGGGCAACGTCTAGTAATAAATATAGCACAGTCATGCGAGTGTAATTCAGTGCTTGTAACGACAGACTAGCACATTAGAGGCTTCAACTACGCACGTGATGGTTGGCAGGCTCTGCAGTGCTTCATCGTTACTACTCATATCTACTCAATGAGATTTATTATTTAACAGCCGTAGCCCGCGGCTCCGCCCGCGTTTATTTCGGTTATCGCGGCAAATAGTAGCCTATGTGTTATTCCGATGTATAAGCTATAATATTGCTGTAAAGTTTCACCCAAATCCATACAGTAGTTTTTGCGTGAAGAAGTAACAAACAGACACTCACAAACTTTCACCTTTATTAGTGTGAAGTGGGATATGCCTTTCAGATGACGCAATTCTTATGCGTTCTATTAACAATACTGCCTGATCCCCGTAGGGCATTTCGTCGACTACACAATCAAATGAGAAGTAATGTTGTACTGATTACGAAAGCGATACTATCACCAATCAAAGAATTATTATTTACTGTTATAAAATAGCCATTAGGAGTACGATGAATTTACCGCTCAGTGCGCTCTACTATATTAAATATCAATTTCAAACCAGATATCTAAGTTACGTAAGAAAATAATTCTGTTTTTATCGAAATCACACACTTCGCATACGTGGATATGGCAGAAGGAAATTACGACATTTGGTTGTCAATTTTTCTTTCAGACGACTTATATTACGCCATGTCCACTCATTTTGTAAAACTTTTATTGCGCATGCACACGTGTTGTTTAAATAAATATACATACCTGACCTTATCGATGGAGTTACATAAATATTGTGTACTGTTGCCGATAATATCGCAAGTGTTGATATGAAATTTTGAAAGAGAAATATAATTTCCACTGTTTATGTAAGTGTAGGCCTAACTGTTAATCTTGATTTCTTACATTTAAGAGTTGGTAGGTATATGGGTGGTGTAAGCGCCAGGATACGCGCCGGTCAAACCGGTCGTCGTCCGACGTCGGAGAATGTACAATCCAGTTCGACCGACTCGACCTGACTTTCCTAAAACATCTAACTTTAAATCTGAACCTTTGTGAAAAATATAGCGCTTAATTTTTCCAGGGCATCAACCGCTAACACATTCAAATATTAAAAATATCTTCGGTCTTTGTAGGTGCTTTTCGAAATGTGTATAGAATTGTTGATATTAAAGCTGCTGCGCGTGTTATGAAATTTGTTAACACGGATTGTAGTACAAAAATATTCTCCGTCTAAAGTAACATTGTACATGTACATTCCGGTTTGATTTAATTCTTAGTTCGTTCTGTTGGGATTTTTTTATTTTAATGCTAGGTAATGCTGTTAATGTATTTTTAAACATACATATTTGTTTTAGAGCTTAGAGTATTTTCACTTTGATTGTGAAAAAAAAAACAGAACAAGTGCGGGTCGGACTTGCGCACGAAGGGTTCCGTACCATTATCTAACTAACAAAAAACTAGCAAATAATCACGTTTATTGTATGGAAGCCTCCCTTAAATATTTGTTTTATTTATTTATTTTTAAAGTGAATATTTCTGTTTTGTGAAGATTTCAAGCGTCTACTTGTTGCCGTTATCAACTTCGAGCAAAAACTCTTAAATATTCATTTAATTCTGTTTTTTAATATTTGTTGTTATAGCGGTAACAGAAATACATCATCTCTGAAAATTTCAACTGCCTAACTATCACAGTTCATGAGATACAGCCTGGTGACAGACAGACGGACGGATAGCGAAGTCAGTAATAGGGTCCCGTTTTACCCTTTGGGTGAGGAACCCTAATTATTAGTTGGTACATACGTATAAGGAGGTCAAGGAAACTGATCTGGATAGAGAGAGCTGGATAAAGCTGCATGGACAATAGCTAGCTCTTAAGTTAATGATGACATACTTACGACATAGGTACACATGGTTATTACCTATCTACTCTCTTGCATATTTCGGTACTCCTGTAGCTATCTAACATATGAAACAATTCTAGTAATTCACTTAAGATATTGCTTTTCTACGTATTATAATATTTAAGATTTACATCAAGACTTTAAGGACGCGTTTGCAAAATTGATAGGTACAGAATCGAATTACTACGTTGACACAAGTTACACAAACAAGTGCAAATCGGATAGCGGCAGGTATAAATGTCAACTTGCCTAAATTGATATTTTGAAAGTTTTTTATATTTTCTCATTTCTATGTAATAGGTACTTACCTCCGGACTTGCTGGAGTGACCTGAAGGTGTACTTCGGTGACTGCTTATGGAACTCCTAGACGAGTTGACAGTCTCACCGAGTTTGGGCTCGTTTTGTTAGTTATGACTAGACCTTACCTCCGGACTACATGGAGTGACCTGAAGGTGTACTTCGGTGACTGCTAGTGGAACTCCTAGACGAGTTGACATAGTCTTACCGATTTTGAGCTTATTTTGTTAGTTATGATGAGACCTTACCTCCGGCTTAGGTGGAGTGACCTGAAGGTGTACTTCGGTGACTGCTAGTGGAACTCCTAGACGAGTTGACATAGTCTTACCGATTTTGAGCTTATTTTGTTAGTTATGATGAGACCTTACCTCCGGCTTAGGTGGAGTGACCTGAAGGTGTACTTCGGTGACTGCTTTTGGATCTCATAGACGAGTTGACATAGTCTTACCGAGTTTAGGCTCGTTGTGTTAGTTATGATGAGATCTTACCTTCGGACTACACGGAGTGACCTGAAGGTGTACTTCGGTGACTGCTAATGGAACTCCTCGACGAGTAGAACTAGGTGTGCCGAGTTTGGGCTCATTTTGTTAGTTATGATGAGACCTTACCTCCGGACTATATGGAGTGACCTAAAGGTGTACTTCGGTGACTGATAGTGGAACTCCTAGACGAGTTGACATAGTCTTACCGATTTTGAGCTTATTTTGTTAGTTATGATGAGACCTTACCTCCGGCTTAGATGGAGTGACCTGAAGGTGTACTTCGGTGACTGCTAGTGGAACTCCTAGACGAGTTGACATAGTCTTACCGATTTTAAGCTTATTTTGTTAGTTATGATGAGACCTTACCTCCGGACTACATGGAGTGACTTGAAGGTGTACTTCGGTGACTGCTTGTGGAACTCCTAGACGAGTTGACATAGTCTTACCGATTTTGAGCTTATTTTGTTAGTTATGATGAGACCTTACCTCCGGACTATATGGAGTGACCTAAAGGTGTACTTCGGTGACTGCTAGTGGAACTCCTAGACGAGTTGACATAGTCTTACCGATTTTGAGCTTATTTTGTTAGTTATGATGAGACCTTACCTCCGGCTTAGATGGAGTGACCTGAAGGTGTACCACTAGCAGTCACCGAAGTACACCTTCAAGTCACTCCATGTAGTCCGGAGGCAAGGTCTCATCATAACTAACAAAATGAGCCCAAACTCGGTAAGACTATGTCAACTCGTCTAGGAGTTCCACAAGCAGTCACCGAAGTACACCTTTAGGTCACTCCATATAGTACGGGGGTAAGGTCTCATCATAACTAACAAAATGAGCCCAAACTCGGTAAGACTATGTCAACTCGTCTAGGAGTTCCACAAGCAGTCACCGAAGTACACCTTCAAGTCACTCCATGTAGTCCGGAGGTAAGGTCTCATCATAACTAACAAAATGAACCCAAACTTGGTAAGACTATGTCAACTCGTCTAGGAGTTCCACTAGCAGTCACCGAAGTACACCTTCAGGTCACTCCATGTAGTCCGGAGGTAAGGTCTCATCATAACTAACAAAATGAGCCCAAACTCGGTAAGACTATGTCAACTCGTCTAGGAGTTCCACAAGCAGTCACCGAAGTACACCTTCAAGTCACTCCATGTAGTCCGGAGGTAAGGTCTCATCATAACTAACAAAATGAACCCAAACTTGGTAAGACTATGTCAACTCGTCTAGGAGTTCCACTAGCAGTCACCGAAGTACACCTTCAGGTCACTCCATCTAAGCCGGAGGTAAGGTCTCATCATAACTAACAAAATAAGCTCAAAATCGGTAAGACTATGTCAACTCGTCTAGGAGTTCCACTAGCAGTCACCGAAGTACACCTTTAGGTCACTCCATATAGTCCGGAGGTAAGGTCTCATCATAACTAACAAAATGAGCCCAAACTCGGTAAGACTATGTAAACTCGTCTAGGAGTTCCACAAGCAGTCACCGAAGTACACCTTCAAGTCACTCCATGTAGTCCGGAGGTAAGGTCTCATCATAACTAACAAAATGAACCCAAACTTGGTAAGACTATGTCAACTCGTCTAGGAGTTCCACTAGCAGTCACCGAAGTACACCTTCAGGTCACTCCATCTAAGCCGGAGGTAAGGTCTCATCATAACTAACAAAATAAGCTCAAAATCGGTAAGACTATGTCAACTCGTCTAGGAGTTCCACTAGCAGTCACCGAAGTACACCTTTAGGTCACTCCATATAGTCCGGAGGTAAGGTCTCATCATAACTAACAAAATGAGCCCAAACTCGGTAAGACTATGTCAACTCGTCTAGGAGTTCCACAAGCAGTCACCGAAGTACACCTTCAAGTCACTCCATGTAGTCCGGAGGTAAGGTCTCATCATAACTAACAAAATGAACCCAAACTTGGTAAGACTATGTCAACTCGTCTAGGAGTTCCACTAGCAGTCACCGAAGTACACCTTCAGGTCACTCCATCTAAGCCGGAGGTAAGGTCTCATCATAACTAACAAAATAAGCTCAAAATCGGTAAGACTATGTCAACTCGTCTAGGAGTTCCACTAGCAGTCACCGAAGTACACCTTTAGGTCACTCCATATAGTCCGGAGGTAAGGTCTCATCATAACTAACAAAATGAGCCCAAACTCGGTAAGACTATGTAAACTCGTCTAGGAGTTCCACAAGCAGTCACCGAAGTACACCTTCAAGTCACTCCATGTAGTCCGGAGGTAAGGTCTCATCATAACTAACAAAATGAGCCCAAACTCGATTAGACTATGTCAACTCGTCTAGAAGTTAGAAAAGCAGTCACCGTAGTACACCTTCAGGTCACTCCACCTAAGTAGGAGGTAATGTCTCATCAATCGAGCCCGAACTCGCACAATACTACTTAGTTTTAGCAAACTAAAATATTGTTATAAAAATCTGTAAATAGAAGAAACCTCCTCCTTTTTTTGAAGTCGGTTAAAAATAATCTAACGTTGTCAAGTATCAACCTATTCTGGTTTATCGAATATATTGAATTCGAAGAGCGATCTTTTCAACAAGAGCTAATGCAAACAGGCGACACAGTGTCCACTCATGACGGCGGCTGAGCGCAGACTGAGATTACGAAATTTTTACGCGATAAATCAAAAGAGGTTCAAAAAAATAAAATAACCCTTATTGCAATCGACTACGATTCATCCGTAATAGCAAAATATGAGAAAATATAAGCTCCGGTTGTTATTTTTTCTGCGACTTTCTGTGATACTTTTATATTATTTTTTTCCTCGGATTTATAATTGACTATATATGCCTTCTTACATTATTTTTAGAAATTCTAAAATAGGTTGATTGTAGAACAAAAATGTACCAAAACTCAACCCGATATCGTAAATACTGTGGAAAATGGTTACGGAAGATCGTTTTTACAATATAAAAAAATACAATTTCCAAAAAAGTTGTCCCTCGGATTTGAAGATGAAGAACTAATCTATAAGTGTTAGTACTTTGTTATATTCAATTTGTTTAGTTTAGTTACAAATTGCACCGAAAAAAAGCATAATTTTGTACGAATCGTAAACGCGCCCTTAAACATGTGGGCCTAAATAATTGGTATGTTATAGATCTAATTATGCTAAAGATTACAAAAATGTGTCCAGTAACAATTGCAATAGTTTCTTCAGTTTGTTATCATCAAGTAAAAATAGAATCTACGTAATGACATTGGTATTATTCACATCGAGCTAAAATTCCATACTATTTCAGGCCAGACACGATTAGCATGGTCAGTTTCAGTACGAGAAGCAAGTTGCTATGTCAAATTGTGGTTTTGTTTTGCACACACTCGTAAAGCAAGATCTGTAGATTTTATTATAATATGCGTGACACCGATTTACTTTCAGCTACACAAAACTCTTTTATGTATGACAGATTACGCAGCTGTGTTCAAAATCGGTATTATCTTTAAAAGTTATACGAGGAGACGATGTTTCGAGTAGTTTGGTTAACGTGAAGGAAAAGGATGGATATTTACGCGTGACCGCTCTTACGTTCCGAGGATGAAGCGGCATGTCGCGATACTTAAGTCTGATATGCGTCTCAAATTGTACCTTAGAACCCTATATGGAGTTCTGAATGTTACACTACGGCTATAAATTATTTCTTTGAAGATTATGTAGAAGCTTTATGTCGCACGCACCTTTATGAGCATGCCTTTAAATTGATTCTTGAGAGAACGAAATGAGGTAGGGGACAAACAGGGTTAAAAATGAATCTTTAAAAGCGTTTATTTCTGCTAGATTAAGGTCGCACATATATAAATTTAAGCATATTTTTAAAGGGGGTCATCCTCAAATTCAAATAACAAGAGTAATTTTAGTAAATATTGTTCATTTCCGCCGGGTACTAAATACTACTAATTCACTAAATTTATTAGTGATTACTCATTGGTATGACTGGTACCGAGGTACACTTTTAGTCATACACGCAGTCATACAAACGATCCAGACCGGATGACGTGAATCTCGCAAAAATAATCTTAAAGCGAGGGCTGTATTTATAAACAACACTCAACGGTGTGAAGTAATACACCGCAATGGAAATAACCAACACATTGAAATTACAACTTAAAAAATACAGTGAAGCTCCTGTGTAAACAAATTTTATGGTTTAATACGAGGAACAGTCAGAGTTGTTTAGAAATACCTTGACATAGTAATATTTTATTATAACGACTGTTGGTTGATTTGTAGAGTTCCCTGTAGGCAAAATACATCTTTAGAGTAGGTAGTTATTATAATACGAGTAGTAGGTATTATTTTTTGTTGCTTTGAAAATTCTCTCATGCCTGCTCTCTAAAGTCTCAAGTCTTCGTAAACTCTATCTTAAAGCTATTTACAAGCAGATACGGAGTTTTTGTCGCTGATTTCGAAATTCTGATTTAGATTTTAATTAAGCTTTACTAAGCGCAGATGTATCTAATGATATTTTGTTGGCGACTTCATATAACATAAGGTGCCCAGGGATCGGTAGAAATGTAAGAATTAACGGAAATTGAGTAAACAGCAAAAAATAGTGTGACGTAGGTTGCAATTTGGCAATGGTCATCAATCATTTCACTGTAATTACACAGTGGACACGTGAATTAATCAATGTCCTGTGATAGTAAATATGGAAATGGATGTTGTTAAATTATATTTCGGATGTATATCTATGTCATCAAACCAAATAGAACGCATTTGACAGATATTCCTATGATCAAATTCAACTTTGATCATTTAAAGTACTGTAAGTCCCTGTAAGTGAAGTCCCCAGAGTTTCTTGATTGATAGGTATCAGATGAGAACGTTTATTTAAATGAGTGCTGACTGAGTTCGCATTATCTTCGAAGAAGATGTTCGTACTAGACATAATTTATGATCACCTCAAAACATCAGCGTGGGTCGTGTGACTGTGAGCAAACAGTAGAGTATAAATCTATTTTAAATTGATGGAAGGTCGGCGTATTGAAATGAACACCGGCGGCCATTGTGCACGTTTTGTAAAATTTGTATCGAGTTGCAGTGAATAGGTATGTCTTATCTCTTAGAAGCATGTCACAACTAAAATTATTGCTATTTAATTTTACAATTAAATATGCACAATGCTACAAATTACAACAGGAAAAACTCGTAATCTATCTTTGTAGTAGTTTCAGTACATATTTTTTTCTATAGACTTACCAACTAATATTTTTTACCTCAGCTCTGCGTTAGAGTGAAGTTAATTATATCAATGATATAAATAGACGAAACGATTGAATCCACACGAATATGCCATATTGTAAGGTGCACTGCGTTGGCGAATTCAAGGAAACCGCGACATATGGCCTGGGATGCGTCATACAACTTGCCTCTGGTTTCACTCATAATAATACAATGTAGTATACTTAAATGTTATTTCCAAAAATACGAGTGAATTGTTGGCAACTGTTATATCATAAGCTTATTACATAATAATAACGAATTAATATATTATTATTGAAGTTCTTTTCCTAAAAGATGCAAATAAATTTCCGCAAAATGTAAGTTTTCTATCTATTTGTCTGCCGAGAGCAGTTTTAAGATACTCATCAGAAGTATGAAGATAAAGTTAATACTTGATGACCGCCACTGCAACGTCTGGCTAAATGAAAAGGTAGGTGGTTTTAGTGAGGACGTACTTAGGTGATATATTAATCTATACTACATTTTCCAATAAAAACAATTGTAAGAGGGCTGAGCCTTGAAGATCTAATATTGAAAATGTGTATGCTGTTGTTAATGTAACAGATTAATATTAAAAGTCATATTTGTTATTTTGATAAACATGACAAGAGCAAGTACCTCATCTCAAGGTGGTGTTGGTGTTAATTAGTGGGAGAAATATGAAGACATCGGAACACGAACCACTCAACATACTTGCCAAATCTCCCTTGTTTCTATGATTCCCTTATGATCTGAGTACCTAATACAAAAATATTTCCCGCAAGATGTTTTTTTTTCTCAAATTTTATTTTATTTTAACTAGATAAATTGATACTTTTTTTAATATGAAGTATGTACTTAAATAGATCAATGTACCACCGCATAGGCGGAGCTACATTGTTTAATGCCTAACTATTGAGTTAGGTATTAAACAATTATTCATCACTGCACCTGATTGACGTACCTATACAAGTTAAGGTAATATACTCATCAATAACGATCCGTTAAATGAATCGATTGTATTGACATTGTGTATACCCATCCATTAACAAGTGGTTTGTATTCTCTAGGGGATTGTATTCAAAATCACTATGCTGAAAGCCACGGCCGTCTCACCAAGTTTACTCAACCATGTAATGAGTGCGGACTACGCCTGCCGTTTTTGTGGCCATTTACAACTGTTAATGAAGCCATTGTTAATGATATCTTTATGGATCGTAGCATTTAAAAATGTAACGAGGGAGCATTGTTTTGCAAGAGAAAGAAAACTGTAATTAGGCGCGATGGGGACGTTTTCTATTCGTACAGAAATTTACATTGAAACAGTTCTTGAATCTTTTGGGCTTGGTGGGAAATGGTTGCAAGGTTTCGATCAAGCAGGTCAAGCTAATAAGTGTATTAAAAAGTAAATAGTTCAATACAATTTTGTACTAAAAATAAAAAAAAAAACAGATGACTGTAAATAAGTAACAATAATATACCTGTTTACACCTGGCAACCTTAGCGTTGCGTCTGACTGAGAGCTAGCAACCATCTTTTTTCTTTTCTTTACATCATTTTCTTTAAAATGACGTAAAATTTAAAAAAAAAAACACGGATGTGATTCATGTTTCACAATTAATTTTCCAAAAAATAATTAAAGGTAGTTGCGGCAAATTTTTTGTAGGCCAACTGTCGCTAATGCATTAAATACTTCCTCAACTTTCATTTAATTTCATAAAAAAAAAACAGATACCTGCAGAATCGAGCGATGAGATCTTAGGCTATAATATTGTGCATTGGATCTGTTAATCGCTTAATCAAGAGTCAATAGCTTATTGTTTGCTATTTTGAAAATAAGACTTCTTGAAACATGAAAATTTTGAAAAAAATATTAAAACCAATGGTCGCTCAGTGGTCGAAATCCGACCATAATACATTTAATATTTTTTTAGCTTTCTGTAGAGCTTCCATAAACTTTAACTGTGCCAGAGTAAATACTTCTTCGTTCGCAAAATTTTCGCAAATACCCCTTTTTACGAAAATTTTGCTAGCGAAATATTTTCTTAGTTGGCAATTTTTTTTTTATTCGTGTATTAATACATCGATATAATGTTTTACAGTTCACCACTAAACTTTAAGGGTAAATTTCTTAGTTTTGGTTTTTATATCAAGTTTCAATGTTATTCTTGAACACAGATGGTAAAGTTTAGTTTTTTGACGTCAGATCAAATTGTGACGCAAAATTGACAAGAACATGTGTTTCTAAGACGCAACTCAGCTTGTCATCTTTGGTTCAGTTAAACATCGCAGAGCAGTTGCATATCAGCAAACGACAAAGACTTTAGAAAATCAATAAAACCTTTGAAAGTAGTTCAGTAGTATGATTAAGTAGAATAGAGCAATAAATTCGTTTAATATCAATAGCAATAAAATCTGAGACTGAAATCGGTAAAATAATGTAGATTTTTAGATCAGATTAAACCAACCATAAGTGTCAAAGACTTAAAACGATTCATGTTCTATTCCGATTCGATCACAAACAATCATTTATCTTCACACGCCATGCACACGGGTTTCTTAACTAGTTTGTTGGCTTGGTGATTAATGGTAAGTACACCATGTGTGCTTTATACGGACTAATAACCAAAACAACCTTTAAATTCTTACGAAATCACAGTGAGATGACCCGACTAAGATAGTTTTCGTGTATAATAATGATAAAAGTAGTGTACGGCGCCACTCATACTTTAATGGTATCTTATAAACCATAAAAATGTCATAAATATAAGATAATAAACTCAGTATCAATTAAAAATAACATTCATAGAAAACATCAACTACGATAAAACTAACATTTTATGGAATTATGTATTGGAATTCTTGGATTACGACAAATGTTAATCATTAACTACCTTTCTAATAAGAAGATTACATTCTTACTTACAAGATTTTTCTTACATACAATCAAGGCGTTACACACAGAATTTAATATTTACATATTCAAGAACCCGTCTGCGGATAATTCATGTTACGTATGACATTTGAAAGATAATAGTAGTGTTTAAAAAAATTGTATAGTTCATTCCCATAGTATCTAAACATCCTCCAACCTCCATTACTATCTAAACGAATTGACTATACAAGAAAGTGGGACTTAAAAGTAATTCTTTTTTCAGGCTTGTCTAGTTAGTAGGCTACACATTTACTTTATTTTTACAACATATTAACGATATCTGTATATGTATTTTACGTGTATAGAGTCAGTGCATTAAAGTAATCCTACTATTATTATAAACGCGAAAGCCGCATGCAACATACAGCATTGGCATTTATACATCAAAATTTGCTTAGGAGCTAAATAATATTTTTCATGTTTTTCCCTACATTTCATTTTTGATTTTAATATTTGACGTTACAACGCTTATGATCTTCTTTTTCTTCTTTGATGAAATGACAATCAGCCGGATCTCTCGGATCAGCTATTTCTGCCAATATCAAGTGTTTATAGTCTTCAAATCATAAGTCTTCAAGTCGTTAAGTCTTCGTCGTGACGAAATTAATGATATAAAATATAAAAAATGTGGATGAGATGAAATGGGGACCGTTTTCCGAAAAAACAAAAAACGATCTCCCTTATGATCTTCTCCACCCTACTGTGACAAAATGTCACACCTTGGTGACACTTCCCGTTTTGTTTATTAACGTAAACGTAAAACAATATATGTTGTTTCTTGTTCTACAGTGTAGTTTTACAATAGGAAGAGGCGCAAATATTAACAACATTCATATGTATTCAAAGTTTTAGATCGTAAAGAAAAATAACAATTACTTACTGTGAGTTTTTAACATGACAGCCAAGAAAGGAGCGATAACCGGCTAACATTAACAACTACCCACAGTCGCGAATCGCAGGTCGTTAGCCTAAGACCCACATGTGATAGTCACAGTGATAATTTACACATTTTAATAATTATAATATTGTCATTTACGTGATAGTGACAGATACTTGAAAACAAAAACGTTTCTTTTTGTTAAAAAAAAAAGTTTTTGTCAAGCACTGAAAACACGACACCTAGATATTTTTTAAGCCGTATTTTGTCAATGTCGGGATATGCAAATAAGTAACAAGCGAACTGCAGCAGACAAACAGTATGCTAATTGAATGTATCCACACAGAGATCTGGGCCACATTTCCTCCTAGGAAGAGCTGATAGCAATGAAACGACGGAGCGTTAACAAACCATTATTTGCATTTTTCTTCTAAATAATTGCATTCAAGGTAGTTAAATGAAAGATTCTTGAGAGAAAAACTGGAGTGATTATTTTATGCGCAATCGAAATTGCGAAATATATTTTACTAAATATTTTAGTGGGAACTAAGTCTGATTTGCTTCCTTTTATTTTGTTACAAAAAATATACAATAACCAAAAAAACTAATTATGAACGAATCTTAAATTCATAATTTTGGGAAATAAATAACGCGGTCCGTCTACTTTGTAGATATTTAGACTAATATAAAAAAATACTATTCAATTAGGTTCTTTGTTTTGAGCTCCTATATTTATAAGATATTTTTTACACATTTTTTTATAGGTGTGGCACATATCAAAAGTTAGTTGGAATTACAATTAGAATCTGGGATAACAACAGATAGCGAGTGGCACTGAAGTTACTTGCTCTTTTATCGGAGTATAAGAATATAATGTATAAGTTTTTATATACCTACATCTTAAGAAGAACATTAGAACCTATTCAACAAAAACTTTACCTGTTCTTATGCCTATGTTGTTACTTTAGTGGGTGCAAGTACTTCCTAGACTATTTTTTCTGTACTGACTACACTGAACCAAGCAATATAATTAGCGAATTGTTATAAATAACAAGGTAGCTGCTGGTAAGAGATAGCGATAATGCGATTAGAACATTATGTGATAATATCGTGCATATTAGTTATTAATATTAGAAAGCTTGCTTTATGAAGGCCGGTACAATTAACCACGTTAACGATTAATATAGACACGCTAACTCATAGCTTAGAAATTATAAAGTCTAATAAAAATAATGATAAACTTGCTGTGTTTCTACAGTTTTGAAACATTTCGTTTTACACAATGCATGTAGCAAGGTCACAGGTTTTAATACATTCATGAACTGGGCAGTTGTAAATAATTGGCAATATATTTTAAGGATAGTTCTACATATAAAACCATAGTAGGAAATGTATATTCTATGTATAGGTACTGCAATGCGTTTTATTGAGAATTATCATCCGTTGTTCAGAAATCAAGCTCAATAACGTAAAATATGTCTAAAACTACATGTTTCTACCCATTTAAACTTGCATAGGCAGCTTAAAAATATTAGTATTTTAGTTCTACCACAAGATCGACACTTCTCACATTAGTAAAACAGAACCATTTTCAAGATTATGGGTCTGGAACATAAAGATAATCAATCGGTGTAATTGCGTTATACCTAATTTAGTATTCAAAACCAAGCCTTCAGAGACACGCGACAAGCGTTAGACGGACGTGCGTCGTGTGCCACTGTCGTCGATGCCAATGTTTTTGATTCGTCATTCATGAATAACAAGTTGGTAATAGTAACATACTTGCCTCAGTCGTTTTAAATGATTTTTATAATTATGATTTATATTATTCAAAAGTAAGATATTGATTATCGAACGGGCAAATATAAACTAAAGATATTTGACGAACATTTGAAAGTACATATCTTCAAAGTGTTCTATCCTACTAAGATTTGTAAGTAATGTTTGTAAGTATGGATGAATGTTTGTAAGTATGGATGGATGTTTGTTACTGTTTCACGCAAAAACTGCTGAACGGATTTGGATGAAACTTTACAGTTATATAGCTTATACATCAGAATAACACATAGGCTACTATTTACCGCGCGATACGCGCGGGCAACAACTAGTATACAATTAATGAGTATCTTTAGAACAATGAAGCCGCAAGCAAATAATAGAGAAAATAAAATTTTAGTTTAAAAAACTAAAAAACACGCTTTAATGGCAATCGAACTAAAAAGTAGAAAATAATTTTAATGTGAAAAGCGTGGGGCGACGTCATTGAAATATTTTCAGAAAACACGCCACGCTACACGCACCCCATATTTTCTACTTTTTAGTTTGGTATAAAAGCAAACACGTTTTTGTTTTGTTTAGTTTTTTAAAACTACTTTTAGAAAAACTTTTTGTTTTCTTAAGTTTTTTTTCATAATATTTTATTGACATCGGCCCTTGACCTCTGTGCAAATTTTCAAGTTAATCAGACTCCTAGAAGTAGGTGAAATACATACATATAGATAAAGGCTAAAAAGGAGACAGTCCATTGTGATGAAGATCTCCTACTGGCAGCGGAACTAACAAGCGCAACAATGAATGACAATGAAAGTATATTTAAATTAATGTGCTATTAGTCTGATCGCTTAATTTTATATAATTTTATGACAATTTAAAAAACCGATTTTCAAAGAGAAATAAGCTCAAATATGTGAAACGATCCTGTTGTTAATTTTGTTGATGATGCTAAAATTTAGCACAACGGCGATATGTAGCATCCGTTGAGTTGTTATTTAGCCTTGAGTAAGTAATACATCCGATGCCAGACGTCATGCAAAGTAATATTACGTTTTTCTAATATTACTTGCAGTGTGTAATAGGTGGTAGTGATATTACATTAAAATGAAATACAAAGTGTGAGCTGTCATAAACGGCTCATTTGCATTAATAGCTTTTAATGCAAAATGCTGAGCCCTATGTTGCTTTTTTTTGCATTATTTGACAAGGTGCTCGTCGGTAGCAAACGCAAGGTGGATCCGACATCTGCACCTACTTAAGAGTCGAATCACGGCGGAATCAATGCAAACACCTGCCATGTTGGGGAAGCACTTTTTTCGAATATAGGTAGGTAGTTTTCGTTAAAGACGTTTTGCATGCCGTTTGTATAAATGTGTATAACGAATAATAAAGCGAGATGTAATAAAATTAACTTATCACAAATCCGCCTCTTAAAATATTAGTGGCGAAACTAAACCAGTACCTATTTAATAATTTTATATATTAATATTCGAAAATAACGTAGTCACTTAGATGTTAACAACAATCTATATTAAATTCTGATGTCAAGTAAAATTATAAAGTACTTTTTTTAAGTCTAAAAACATTTCACTTTAGAAGTACTAAAGGCAGCGTAAAAAGAAATACTTTACAATTGTTTTCACTATTTAAAACCCCTTGGGTTGTTTTTGCAAGTTGCCCCCATTTAAATTTAACGAAAATCTCCACCTGCTGGCATTTAGGTCATCTGGATGTATTCCAAAAGATCCAGTTTGACATAACATGCAAAACTATGTTTGCCCTGTCTTTTTAAACTAATATGAGTAAACTGTTTGGCTGAAACAAATATAATTTAGAATCCGCAACTTTAGAATCGAAAATACATTATTTATAAAAAAGTAGTCATGAGGACTGCCGACAGAAGTGAAAATATAAAATGATTACAAACAGTTATAACTTTTGGATATGCAAAATAGTTCTAAATGAAAACTGTATTCATTCATTCATTGATTTTGACATCTATCAGCACTGTTGCTTAAACAATAATGCTAGCGTTAACACGTCACGTGACCACGTCGATGACGACTTCCATGAATTTCATCATCATCATCAACCTATCGCAGTCCACAGCTGGACATAGACCACTCCAATTTACTTTATTTCCATGAATTTACTCCTCAGCTTAATCTGCCTATGGAAATTTTAACTTAAAATAATCAGAGATCTAACTGTGGCTGGTCAGTGCTTTTTTAGAAGATCGATTTTTGCAATAAGCAATAGATACGATTGAATTCTCATAAGAACAAATAAGCTCCTAAGAAAACTATTGTTGTTGTTATGCCGTCCTTTCGCTTATCCTAATACACTACCATATTTTGTTTGAAAAATTAATATAACATTCAAGTGCAATCTTTTTTACGCAAACTCTTCTTAATAATTGTAATATTTGCTTGATTTTTTTGTTATTAGTACCTATCTTGTAAACTTTATCAAATCCTAGCTTTCACTGTTTGTTCTAAGCTAAACAGATTTGCTATGCTAGATAAGCTGATTTTTAATGTAACTCTACCAACGATGACGAATGTTTGAAGTTTTTATTCATGTAGTAGTCTAAAAAAGTAGAATAAATTACTCCTTATATCATTAGCTACCTATCAGTGAAAGTCTTGTAAACAAACAGACAGACCGACAGAAAGACAAAAATCGTAACAAATGAAATTTTGGAATATATATTGTGTATAATACATATGCATTTAGAAAAAAGCGGTTATTTTAATATTACAAACAGACACTCCAACTTGATTTATTTGTATAGATATAATATAGATAATATACTTGTAGCAGAAGTGTATGCTGTTGCAACGATGCTGCTACAAAGAACTTAACTAATCTATAGATACTAATATTTGTTTGTGATTTGGTATCTTCGTGACTTTTGTGGTAAAAGCGTTCCATTTATTTCCGAAAGATCGATTACATAAATTTATTTATTTATTTATTTAAACTTCTTGCAAACATATTGCACAAGGCGGACTTAATTCGATAATTCGATTAAACTTTTTAACTTTAGTGGGAAGAAGTTAAAAAAATCAACAAATCTGATTCTGAGGATCATTGATTTGATTGAGATAGCTAATTAATCTATGTTGACAGTGGTAAGTAAATAACTTTATGACTGTTTATTACAAAAATGCTCTGTAATTTATTTCTACTAAAGATAATCTTAAAGCACTACCAGAATATTGATCCGAAACAAAGAATGGAAAAAATAATTATTATAATATGCATTATTTTATCATAGTGTTCAATACTGGAAAGATGAGAACAAAACTTTTATATTGTTCTTTTTGCACAATAGTCAAGTGTGAGAGACTTTTACCATTATCTGTATAATTAAACAAATCATGAGAAATATACACAATTAGCTACTCAGGGTTGCTTTGTGAATATTTTTTATATATCCAAACTTCTTAATAGGAATGTGCATTTTGATAAAGTGGGAATGAAACATAATGGCGTTTTTGTTTTAATTACATTCTCTATTTGTTTTATCATACAAGTGGTTTACTCCTCACGAGTACGCAGTACGACTGGTTTCTTTGAATCAATAATATTCTAAATAATCAGCTATTCACATATCACGTTCTTATTAAGCGTACCTATCTAATCAATTTAGGTAACAATTGCGTGTTTAGTCGTCGTAATAGTGGGGGATGAGAACGGGAAGGGTGTGGGGGTGCGATGCGTCATCGCGGTAACTCCGACAAGCACCCCCTGCGCACCCTCCACCAAAACATCGATCGATCTCTTCACCACAAAAGCCATGCGCAAAGTGCCGCCCTTTTTGTTTATATTTTCTTTTTTTTTTGTTCTATCCTATACCCATATACCTCATTATTTGGTACAGATTTATTATTTTCTAAAGTTACTTTTGTGTGTAATCTTTTTATTAATGTGTACACATGTTATTATGTACGTGATATCATAATACGTAATTACACGCTCTAATTAAATGTTAATTGTGTGGGTACTTAATGTTTTACTTACTGGCACTCATTCATGATTTCTTCTTGGCTGCGAACCTGAACTGGAGCCAGTTTTTCCACGCTTTCCTCGTAGTTTCCGAAGCACTTGGTAATCTTCTCATCAAAAGTATTCACCAAATCTTCAAGAGAACCGGAGAAAGTTTCAGTGAAATTATCTCCTTCACCATTATGCATATTGTCCTGTTTACACTTCACGGGTTTAGGTTCTTCATTATCATTTATTTTGTTGGAGTCAGTTTTCATTTTGACCATTTCACTTTTCATATTATTAATGTTGTTTAGACGAATGTCGTTACCGTTTATAGTTTTCTGTGGGTAATCAGCAGTAGATAGACAATCGTCCGCATCTTCAATTTGCGCGAGCGGCGCTTCGAACTCGAGCTCGGCCATTCTTCCAGCCGCTTCTCGCATGACCGTACGTCCACTCGCGTTGTTTGACGCGCGTACACTAACGAACTGACGACACTGACTGAAACGCGAAAGCCCGATGCCCTGCCCGAGCCCGACGCTACGCTATTTCCTCACACCCGCTGCCGTCCCTCGCGGTCTCCATCGATGCTTACTCGTACCTTTGACACTTGAACCGACTTCTCATTTTAATACACACAGATAAAGTATTATGTACCGATCTATGCGGTGTAGGTAAATAGTGCAAGCTACACGTAGTTAAACTTAGTTTTAGGGTAATATGTAATTTCATTCCAGAGAAGAAAGATGTAAATTCTACATTAACAATAAAGCTTATTCATGCATGAATGAATGTTTGAACAAAGATCATTAGCAATATTGGCAATGACAACAATAACAATAAGCAACGCTAAGTTTTATTGATACAATTATGATGATTCATTACCGTACGAGATTCCACCATATAATATGTTAAACTGTTAACAAGCAAAATACAATCAACTCAAATCAAATCGACTTCTTTACCACAGATTTTTTGAAAAAGTTCATAAAGAATGAAGAACGTATAAGTTTTACTTAAGTACTGACATTATTTCCAATTTTATATTAATGTATTTGTAATAATAATTTGATCAATGTTTTAACAAACAAATTTCCAAATTTGCGCGCGGGAATCGTGGTTTTAAATGTTGCCATTTAATAATTATTTTTGAGCATATATATCTGAAGAGGTAGCCAAACGGGCGGAAAGAAAGTGACTACAGCACAGACAGAGAGAGAGAGAGAGAGACTGAGTTTATGTAATATCTGTCTCTCTCACGCAAGTTTCTGATTGGTGGACGCATCACGCACATACCAATTTTTCATGACTGATTTGGCTGGAAATACACCAGTCAATCAGAAGCTTGCGTGAGAGAGACAGACACCACCCTAACTCAGTTTCTCGCTCTACTCCGATCACGCTTTTCGCCCGTTCGGCTGCCCCTCTAGATATTTATATGCTCTAAGCTTGTGCCTAAGTATTGAAAGTATTCTAGTATTATGAATAGAGATTAGAGATATGTGAAAGCTAGCTGTTAGGTAGTGCATTGATAAGATGGGCATTTTCAAAGCTTTGTGCACAATAAACATGTTAATTTGTTTTTTCTCATTCGGAAAAATTGAGACCAACCGCCAATTTGACGATTCATATTTTGTCATGCAATCTGCGGATGTCAAAAACAAACAAGCTGTTTGTCATTTTTAGACAGAATCCCAGCCGAGTTTGTCAAGACAAAAATGGAAATTGCAAAATAATAACATGGTCATTCAACAACACATATTTGGTGAAATTTAATAGTGTTTTTCGTAATGTTCCTAATCAAACAATCTTTGAATAATAGGACGATAAAATCATTACTAAGATTATATAGGTAAAAATATCACAGTTGTTAACAGTAGACATTAAGATAATATTTTACTTTCTATTTGTTTTTTTCCAGTATTGGTAGAAAAAATCACTATGATATCCTCAATTTGCGGAAAAATTGTTCAGACAAGGATATCAAAGAGGCTTTTATACAACTAAGCAAGGAGGTAAGTACGAGTATTGTAATTTAGAATGTGAATGACATAATAATCCCAAGAAGCAGTAAGTAAAATTTCTTAAAAATGTATACAGTTGTTTCTTAGACTGCATTTAAAAAAAACATACTGAAATAAGCTGGATCTAATTTTGAGCTGATTTTTATCTAAAGCAATGTTCAGCAAGCAATTTAATAAACTCACACTAGTATTTTCATTTGTATTCTTTAGGATACCAAAATTATGCTTCTAGTAGCTCAAATACAGCAAAGTAAATCAATGTAGCAACTGCCAACATTAACAGTTGACATCAATTTCTAATATGAGTGTCGCTATTTGTATTTTTATGTTATAAAATTTAAAGCCAAGCACTGGAACAAATGAATAGGGCAGAATATAAATATCTATGTTCTATTCTTTAGATAATGTCTATTTTATTGGAACATGGAATTCATAAATGTTTCCTGTATATGTAAATTTTGGAATATTAGAAATTGTTTTTAAAACATATATTTATATTTTACTAGCTGTTGCCCGCGGCTTTGCTCCCGTGGAAGTTGATTATATGCATTTAATTAAAACTGTGTAAAAGAATGTAGGTATCAGCACTGACGAAATATATACTATAGACTTTTCCTTCACTACGAGAGACCTGTACGCGGATTGATAGTAAGCTTAATGTTCCCTAGATGTCACTAAGTGCATCAAATCGTGAATTTGAAGGATATTTTCCGATCTACGTCAAAGTAAGAACCCGACAGTCAACTGACAAGTTTATTGTCATGCAAAATGTACCACTAGATGTCGTTTTCCAAATAATTATATTAGTAATTCATGTGATATTTTATTAAATCGTCAAAGAGCCATCTATACACACAAACAAATAAAATTGAAATGTCTATTTATAATTTCAAATAACTTCGTAATAAATGCTTCTTAGTAAATACGGTACATGAATATTTTTTTTAATTAATTTTTGTATGAAACTTTTTAAATTTTCACGTAAAACTTTCTATGTACCCTACATAGAAAGTTTTACGTGAAAATTTCAATTGACTTAAGTAAGGACTGAGAAAATAAATTTAGAATTTCTATTTAGGGGGTAAAATAGGGGTTTGGGACTTCTATGCAACTTTTTATTTCTTCAATGGATTCAAAAAGGAAATAAAAATCTATGAAATAATAAAAAAGTTGAGTCTTGTAACTTTTGATCATACACATTTGCATATTAAAATAAAAAAAAAACAAAACACATCAAAAATGATCTGGTAATGACAATAGAGCAAAATGATGTCCTTAAATTTTATAGAGGACAATAATGTACACAAAAAAGTCCGCGATACCTATTATCTCTAACTTTTAAAGATATGTTACAATAGCCACTTCATTGTGTTAAGATAATCAAAATTTGTTGTAAACATCCATATTATTCAGTGATGAAAGCTCAGTAGGCTGAAGCCTAGGGCGGCTCATTTTAGGGGGCGGCATATTAAACGATTTGAAAAAAACTACATTACTGTAATATAAATGGAGAAAATAAGTCTTGGCAGTTTAAGAAAAAGAAATAATGTATTAATACTACTATTTGAGAAAGTCTATATGCTTGTTAAAATACATCTTTGTAAATATCTGTTTATAAAACATCTCAATATCATTCTTGATTAAAAGTCACTTGTACTTATTCCACTATTTTATTTTATTTTACACCTGACCGGTTTCACCTTATGGCATCTTTTTTTCTCAATAATTATATCTCAATATCAGTTAGATATTACTAGTTAAATTAGTAATTTCAACTAATTTTTTCTTGATTAGATTGATGGGATGGCATGATTGCACCGCGGCGTCCGTTTCAGCTGGTGGCGGCAAATTGGGTTCATGTAGAAATTTTCGTACTTGGTCCTTTCCGCCGCCTCTTTCTGTGCAATGTTATCTTTGTTGCTATCTACTATGGAGCATAGCATGGTTGGCAGCGAGAGATACTCTCCCATAACTGCATTCTATATCCAACGCTGCGATGCTCAAGTAATGGCACAGCGAATCGGCTCAATACAGCAGAAAGGATTCATTTCTAGTAACCCGCGACATCTAGTGTGTCCGTTCGCACTCCCCTTTCGCTTCCCCTGGTTAACCTTCTCGGGTATTTTTGCTGGCCTGGCCCAACTGCTAGTTGGGCTGCTGAGCCCACCTTAGCAGCGGCCGCGTAGGTTACCTCGTTTGGGTGACACACCCAGTCTTTGGAGGTTGGCCTATTTTTTTTGCTTTTATTATTTCAACAGCGAATCAACTAAAGCATCGACTACTGAGGTACGAACTAAAACTTCGTTCCACCCTGGTGTCCCTTGAGACCTCTCAAGTTTTTTAAATAGATCAGGGCAAAAATATGGCAAACAATCGGATTTTGCTTGCTACTTTCGGAGTTTCAGGTTGTGTTTGGAACGGCAAGTACTACACCTTGCCGCCTTAGGAAAAAATAAGCTTTATATTTGTAAAATAAGGACAGCTAAATTTATTTTCATCTTCTTCGTAACCATGATGTTCGTAGCTGCATCAATGCCAATGCTCTAGAAACCTTTTCTGGACTCTTTAGATCTTAAAATGCTGTCATCAGATTTTATTTTTTGTCGTAATTTAAATAATAGGATAAAAATTTGTTGGAAAAAAATGTATGTAATAGAGCCACGCTGATTTCAGCACGTTTGGGCCTGCTCGACCGAGGCGGTACTACTCTCACACAGAAGATCAACGTAAAATGACAGCGAAAGCGAGACCGGAGGCCCAACGATGCAAAAGCATATAAAGGCCGCCATGGTGTGGGTCATCATTCTGCATTGTCTGCATTTGCAATGAGTATGGTGACCACCACTCTTGGATTCTGCTTTTGCTTTCCATCAGGCAGTGTAGAGTCATTTTGGCAGGCCCAAACATAAAAAAAATATCTACAAATAATATTTCTTTGTCGATCTCCTGACTGATTTAATGTGATTTTAATATTACCTGTTGTACAAATTAAAATATGTATTAGAAGTAGAGATTATACTTTTCAGTTTGATCATTTTATTAAAATTACATTTAATGACCTAAAATTTATGGATTATGCCTTATCAGGCAGGCAACAAAATCGCTCAACGTTATTATCTACACCATATACGTGATCGAATAGAATATATTTGAATTAGGGGGCTTCCATTAATTACGTAAGGTATTCTATATAAATATATTAACTCTTTACAAATCTCACTTAGGTGGAAGGGGGGGGAGGAGGTTATTTGGCAAATATGACGTAATAGTGTGAAAAATTATTTCTAGAATAAAATATGGACAAATTTGACACAATAGTGCTTGACGTATTCGTTTGAACTCTGCAGAGTAGCGAAGTAGCACTCGATTTTGCTTTGCTAGTCTTCAATAAAAGTAATAGAACAACTTCAATAATTCAACTCGTTTACAGCCTAAACATAAATTTGAAGAATCTCGCGTGAGCGGACGGGAGAGGGAGTTGAGGAAAATCTTACGATATCTCACCAAGGCGGGACGGGGGATCGAAAAATTCTCAAAAGCCTCACGTAATTAATGGACGCCTCTTTAAGATGTTTCTTTGAAATTATTTGTTACTTGTTTACTTATTCTTCGTAAGACAACCAACCATTTGACATTTCAAAATCTGACGTAATTGTAGCCACTAGGTGGCGCTATCATCGCGCATCCAGCGAATTTAGTATTTTGTATGTCATAACAATTACTTATAAATGTGACATCTAGCGTAGTAAATAGGTCATTATTTTCAAGTTTATTTAAATCGATTGTAACGACATCTCCTAAAAATAGGTGATAACTTGTACTTACGCAATTGAAAAAAAATTTTTAAAGCAAGCATTAGGAAGCAAGATTTATATTTGTAAAATAATAATATAGTTCCTAGAATTGAAGCATATAAATAAAATAGTGTTAAACTTTGTTCAACGGTTTTTTATATCTTATTTTGTAGCGCCATCTAGATTTAACGGATCTTTTCTAGCTGTTTCTGGTGTACAGTATTGGCCAAGGGAGGGTCGGTCTATTAGTATATTGTGTCATTGGTATCAGTAATTTATTCATGTTTTTAAACGTATTTATTTATTTATTTTTGATCATTATCCCATCTAAAAGAACTTTCATACAAACATTCAACCCATATTTCAACCCCTTTAGGAGCAGAACTTGCATAAATACTGATATAAGTATTCATCTATTTGTAATCAGAAACATAAAAACGAAAGTAAGAAAAAAAAAGAAACGAAAGCCTGCTAAATTAAAAAAATGACGGAGTTCCAAACTAACCAATATATGAAATGGCAATGACTATTTCTCCCCTTAGGGGTAGAATATCCAGAAACGCTTAAATATGCATATTCTCGTTTTTAATTAGTAGCCCACAGATAATGTTTTATGTTTCTAACTCAAAAAATGACAGACTTCCATGCAATCTTGCAACTCCTATTTCACCCCTTAAGGGTAGAATATCCAGAAACCTTTAACAGGTATCTACTCATTTTTAATCAGTAGCCCAAAAATATAGTTTAATGTTTCTAACTTAAAAAATTATGAGCTTCCATACAAACTTTCAATCCCTATTTCACCCTCTTAAGGGTAGAATAACCAAAAACGCTTTAATACGTATTTACTCTTTTTTAATGATTAACACATAAATAAAGTTACATGTTTCTAACTTAAAAAATAACGAACTTCCATACAAAATTTCAACCCCTATTTCACCCCCTTAGGGGTAGAATACCCAGAAACGCTCAAATACGTCTCTACTCTTTTTAAATCAGTAACACATAAATAAAGTTTCATGTTTCAGACTTCAAAAATGACGGACTTCCAGACTAACCTATGTACGAAATGTCAACCCTTATTTCACCCCTGAGGGGTTGAATATTAAAAGACGCTGAAATACGTGTTTACTCATTTTTAATCAGCAGCCCAAAAGTAAAGTTTCAGGTTTCTAACTTAAAATATGACGGATTTCCATACAAACTTTCAACCTCTATTTCACCCCCTTAGGGGTAGAAATTCCAAAATTCCTTTCTTAGTGCGTGTCTACTCAATAAAAGGATCCTACTCACCAAATTTCATAGCCCTAACTATCATAGTTTACGCTCGGCGATGATGAATCAGTCAGTCAGTCAGTCAGGACTTACTATTTTATAAATATAGATACCTGCAAATGATGTTCTATACAACAAAAACAGGTAACACCTAGTCTAAAATAAAAGTAGCCTAAGTTACTTCCTATCACAACAGCGATCTGCCAGTGAAAGTCTCATCAAAATCAGTCCAGCCATTCCAGAATTTAATTGGAACAAACAGACAGATGGACTAAAATTTTTAAAAGTTTAAACTGTAAGTAGAAAAGTAGTTAATTTGAAATCTCAAACAGCCACTTCAATTTTTGGCCAAGGCCAAAATGACTCTACTCTGCCTGATGGAAAGCATGAGTAGAATCCAAGAGTGGTGGTCACCATACTGCGAATGCAGACAATGCAACAATGCAGCATGGTGACCCACACCATGGCGGGCTAGTGATGCTACTGCATCATTGGGCCTCCGGTCTCGCCCTCACCAACGAAACACGACAGCATGATCGCTGTCATTTTACGTTGATTTTCTGTGCGAGGGTAGTACCGCCCCGGTCGAGCCGGCCCGTTCGTGCTGAAATCAGCGTGGCTCTACTACCTTTATTTATTTGTGTAGATACTCATCATATTTTAGTTATGTAACTTCTCCCTGAGTGTTAATTGTATTAGTCTTATAACTTATAACAAAGACTAGTTTTACAGTTAAATTTTTTATACAATTTCTTTTCCAGTATCATCCAGACAAGAACAAAGATGCCAAAGCGCAAGAGAAGTTTGTGAATGTCGTTGAAGCTTACAATGTATTGGGCAAGCCAAGCAGTCGTGCTCGCTATGACAACATGATAGCTATAGAAACCAATAACTCTTATGTATATAGAACACATGTACCTTATAAGTAAGTTAAACTATAAATCATAGTTTAATCATAGGTTAGTTTGAACCTAAATAATATCTATTACTTAACACTTAACTCTAATAAGATAAAAGGGGGGATCCCCTGACCTGACCTGAAAAGGAATCATACCTTTGGGCCCAAATTTGATTTTTATACCTTGAACTACAGAACAAACTACACCATTTGTCCAATCAGTTCTATGATGCCAAACTATATCATTTTTAGTGATGAACAATTGAATGCATGTGACACTTAGGAAGTAGGTTAAAATTACTTCCAACACTTTTTGACATGGCAACTTAAGATATAAAAAGAGTAAAAGCAGTTATTTATAACTTGGTGTTTAGTCTTTAAAAAATATTTGGTATAATACCCTTATGTATTGTATTAGATTGTTCATAGAGAATAATTTTGTTCACCTATATAAATAAATAAAATTGGAGTATCTGTTTGTAACATTAAAATAACTGCTTTTTACGACTACTTAATTTTTTACGAAATTTGTTCTTTGTTAAACCTGTCAAGTTGGCTCCTAACTTTAAAAATTATGGTTTGTTTGTCACTTACATAGTAAGATAGATCATTTATATACAGGATGTCCCAGAACTCAATGTCAAACCGAAACGGGGTGACAGGATTGATTGTAACCATCGTGAGAAAAATAAAAAAAACAATAAATCCCATGCAATTTGAAAATTATGGGCATTTAAAAAAACCTAGAAATTTGGTCAAACTGTACCCATTTTTCGGTTATTGTGGTTAATTTTTATTATTTTTGTTCATTTAAACTTTGGAACCGTAACCCTAAATAACATTTCTAGAATCACAGTCTAAAATAATTACACAATTGGTTTTTTTTATTGGGGCGTTCTCAAAGAAAAAGTTTATTCAAACCCCATTGAGAGCGTAGACGAACTGCGTGAACTCCTCCATTATTATCAACTTATTGAACTCTTTTATTCAAATGTGACGTTAGAATATTTAGAGAATTATTCCTTAGTGTTGTAACTTCGTGATGAGTGTAGGATGATGGACACAATCGAATTCCAAGGCCTTAGACAAGCCACAGAAAATACCAATCGCATCCTGTAAATCTTCCCAGGCGTCATATATATGTTTAAGAAAACCACTCCCGCATCCTTAGTTGAACGACCTTCAGTAAAACCAAATTGCTTTTGATGAAGCAAGTTGTGCTTTATAAAGAGTAGTAACATTTGGTTCACAATGTTAATAATCTATTTGGATATAGTACTTAATTTAGAAATAATCGAAGGATTTATCAAACTTAACTAAACTTATCCAAAATTAATCTAATACCTTTAATCGAGCAATTCTTTTAATATATAAATCCGATAAAATCTGAATCTACAATAGCACTAAAGATTTTCAAGTATGCAAGGAGTTTCGGCGGCGATAAATCGTTCTAGTTAGGCTTCATTTTTAAAAAAGAAACAAAGAAAATGCCAAGCAAAGCTCGGTCATCCAAGTACTTGTATTGAAATGTCAACAATCTATTTATTTATTTTATTTATTAATTACATTTAAATACGTATGTATTGTATGTATGTATGTATTAAATAAGTATGTATGTTATAAATGGTTATTTTCATTGTAGAGGAACAATACTCCAATTTTGTTTGCAATCCTTAATATAAATTAGATCATTTTTGCTCAACACAGACCATATCAACAAGTATTTTGGTTCATTTTTATAATGAAACGCCACCTTTATGTTTCATATTATAATTTTTTTTTTTCTAACTTACAGTTTACGTAAAAATCCTCAGTACAGTTACTATTATGCATCTCAAACTCAAACAAACACAGCAAATAACGCAAGAAGTTCTTTCTACAATCAGTCATCATCAAGAACATCAAGAAAATTCCCAAACTATATTATAATAGGTTGTTGTACAGGAATTGCATTGATTGGCGTAATACTGCAAGTTTATGTTGTCAGGTAAATAATTATCATTTTCACTATTGTGTGTATATTCAGCTGTTTTCTCAATTACCCTACTTATTTTACTGTATATAGTTCATCTATTAAGTAGCTTTCAACAAAATTTGGTGAAATAAATTCTACCATTTGTTTTGTTCCAGTATAATTTTGAGTAAAAATCATAATATGAAATCTTCATTTCCAGAAATATGTATATAGCTCAACGCAAACAGGCTCTGGAGAAATCAAAGCAGCTGGCTGAGGAACTGGAGGCAGTGCGAGCAAATGCTTTGGCTAATGGAAATGAGGTACTACTGGTTTCACTTAGATCGTTTATTTATGTTACATTGCGGCTCTGAGCCCAATCTCGGTTTACTAGCCAATTGTACAAGACTTCAGTCATACTGCTCCTGACTCCATAATCAGAAAATCTCTAAGATACAAAACTATTGTCAACCAATTTTCATGTATATAGGCTTAATTTTTGAGATGGGAAAGTAAGGGCAGTAACCGTTATAGTTATAGAGAAACGCTTTAAGAGGACTATCTATATTTTTTTAAGATTGCAACTGCTTTTACAGATATTGGAAAAAAATGTACAATCAGCAAGAAAACGGTCATTTTAAACAAAAACTTTTTTTGATGCCAATCGATCCTGTTTCTTATAAGGATCAAAAGTCTCTACTGCACCGACTGAGGTTTGAGTACTTTGAGTACTTGAAATGTCAGAAATCGCAAAAACCTTTCATTTCCCTCGAGAATTTCCACTGAGTGACCACTATAAACTATTAATTTTGCTTTATTGTTTATATTCCAGATCCAAACACGTCTTCTACTAGACAGGATTGTGACTGCTGCTAACCCAACCGTTGCTACAGCATCCCTTGGCCAAGCGCTAGTGAATGAAAAAAAGTGATTCTTTTAATTTTTTTTGTAGATATTAGACGATCTGCTGTATAAAATGTACATTGTAGAGAAATTATGACTTGAGGAGTCAAAAAAACCCTCCAATATTACATGTAGCACAGTATATTATAGAGTTGATGTATGCAAAGTGTACACAATTAAAAAATTACAAATTAAATAATAATTATCCTAGTCATGTTTCAGTAGCTGATTACAATTTTTAATCATAATAAATATTTAAACCCCCAAATAGGCTGATATAGTTAAGTACATTAAATTGTATTAAATTACTAATAAAATAAATGTGAAAAAACATTTAAGTATAAAAAAAGTTACATAAAAAATACTATTTGTAAGTTAGATGGTTGAAATACTATTTAAAGTACAAAAAGTGGTTGTGAAATAGAATAGTCGAAAAATAAAAAAATCAATAAGTTATATATAAATTCAATCAATAAATTCAAATTTTGTTTTGCAAATGTTACCATAAATTTTGTCCGTTTTTTGAGCCGTTTGTTGTGGAAAAAATATTTGGCGTTGACATTATTTAAAAAAAAAAAATTGCAAATATTTTATCTCTTTTTTAAATTCATGTTCGAAAATTAAAGCATTATATACAGTTTTTAACTGAAATATAATATCATTATTTATATTATTTTTTCACTAAGTAATAGATTTCAAAATTGAAGCGTTTTACAAAACATAAAAGAAAAGAAAAAATAAACTTAATTTTTTTCATTGAGACAATAAAAATACCCCCTGCGCGACCACCTAATAGAGTAATCATTCGCCAAAAATGCCTCGCATCATTTTGGAAAAAAACTGATACTCTTACACTGTTGGACCGATATTAACCAAACATAGCTAAGAACCACCACAAGGAAACTGGCTTCAAATGAAAAAAACGGCATCGCAATCGGTCCATTCACTTGAGAGCTACGATCCCACATACAGACACACACACAGACAGACTGACATCGACGTCTAACTGATTAATCTTGCATATGTAATATAATTATACTCGTAATGAAGAAATTATTTATTTTAGCAATATTTGTTGACTTATTTGCCCCATTGAAACGACTTTAGTATGACAATGGTTCTTAAACTCAGTGATAATTCGAAACTTATTATTTGTATATAAACACTTACTGTTTAGTAAATGTTACTATGTATATAAAATAGATATTTTTAATACCTCCATTGTAAAAATCTACGCTTTATATAGTTTTGTAAAAAGTAGCGAATTTTTAATAGTATACATATTTTAAATATATGTGTTTGTTTTTATTTCATAATAAGCTGGACACTTTATAGTGTTATGTAGTTTGAATTCGTTAGTAAATTGTAGTTAATTTTGTTGAAAGTAAAGTACCTAATAAAATAGTCTCGGCTAGTCAAGGTCTATTGACTAGATCACGCAAATATTGGTGAAACTAATTCGTCGTATCGGTAATGTAATATTGTAGTGTTTATAAGAATAAAGGTTTCGTACACGGATATTGCCAGGAAAAATGCTTCATGACAATAAATTCATAGCCAGGCCATTTTCTTTCAATTACTACCTTTCTCTCAATTACTACATGACTCTGTCACTAACATTCACAGCACTTTACCATTGATGACAGTCAAATATGGAACATAACCACGCCGATTATACAAACAGAGACAATCTAGAGCTCAAACCGATATCTATTGACGATTTAATAAGTTCTGATTTACTTAATAGTTGTACAATTTAGTCGCACTACAAAAATTTCGATAAACATAATAAATACAATCCTTTGAAAATAAAGGATGGCTTTGTTAGTATGAACTACAAAAAGCTCCTATATCATGTGATAATTGTTTGTATTTTTTAAAAATCAATTACATTTTGTCGTAAAATATTCATATTTTAATTACTTTTATTTATATAAACTGTGTGTTCTGTGAGATACTCATAGTTAAAAAATTTAAATCGTATCCGCAATTTTTCGGGTACGAAACGTGACAACCTTAACAAAAAACAAAAATGGAACATAACTTCAATAGTCCATGGAATTGGGTTACGATAATTTTAAGGCTTATAGTAAACACCCTAGGCAACAACTTAGTAAAATATCGCATCCTAATACGGCGGACTCTACGAGTAAAATAATAATAACTAAAAATCAATAAATATATAATAACCTCTTAAAAAATAAAGTTAAATGTTGCGATATAGCTTGAAAATATGCGCCAGTGATCATTGTACTTAATAGTTAGGTTGATATTATGTTTATTTTAATATTTAGTAAATTAGTATTTTTTTAAGATATTAATCCGAGAAAAGGTCAATTTTAAAAAAGATATTTCTCAATAACTATGAATATCTGAGTCGCGGGTATTCTACCCTCGGTATTTGTATTGGTTCAAACTAACGAAATCTTGAATAAAACAGGAATGTCACACAATCGGGTTAAAAAAAATACTATACGTTCGCGGAATTCTCTTTGTTCATTTTAATATAAGGTAATATTCGTGTAAACAAGTATGAAACGTAAACTAACAGCCCAAACCATATAGTTTTAGAAATGATGTTCTAGAACACATGTAAACATTCGTAATATATTTTGTTTGGCAAACATAGTGTTACAAAAATATGTTTAGTCATCATTCATGCCTCTGTTTTAGTTTTCAATATGAATGCTTATATTTCAACTAGACTTTAGACTGCCTCGTTGGTCTAGCGGTTGGCGTGTGCGACTGCTGATCATGAGGTCTCGGGTTCGATTCCCGGGTCGAACCAAATGTTTGTATGATCTACAAATATTTGTTTCGGAGTTTGGATGTTTTCTATGTATAATATGTATGCATTTACAAAAAAAAGTATATATGTATTTATATCACTTGTCTAGTACCCATAACACAAGCTCTGCTTAGCTTGGGACTAAATTGCGTTGTGTGTTAGATATCAGAAATATTTAATTTAATAATATTTCAGAGATTCTGAAACGTTCTTAATGGAAATGGGAGTTCCAGATGAAGTGTTAGAAGACTATACTCCCATCTATGAGATCAGCGACAGTTTTCAGACTGTATACAGTATCATCAAAAGAATATTGTCATTCCTTTGTTAAGTATAAATTGACCAATATTCGTGAAGTTTATTATGAAATTTAAATAGTTATTTAGCTGTACAATAATAATATATTTAGTTAATAAAATTGCACGTTTCCTGTTAGTAGAATGTGTACTAGACAAAAGTAACACATAGGTACTTGCATGGCCTTTTATTTTGTAGTTAGTTTATCATTTATTTGACGGGTGAAAGGACCCAGCTCAAGAGTTAGCAAACCCATTCTACAAATTTGGGTTTTTTTATTTACATACCATGTGTCCCAAAATTCAACGATAAGCGGGCGCCACAAGGTACACCTGCTCATGAGTACATAAGGAAAAAAAAAAAATATATACCTAGTTTTTTTTAGTTACAAGAAAAATTTTGAATTTCTTTGAAAATTTACACCCTTCATGATATTTTGAACGACCACGATGTCAATTTTTCAAATATGCTTAAGATTATTTTTTTATCTTATACCTAAATAGTGCTACTATTCACCACAACTCTGAAAAACACCAAATTGCCCACAGTTTTTACACAAAAAACGTTCAAAATCATTTTTTTCCCTAAAATTATGAAATATTTTTACTCTTAGTGTACTTTGACTCATGGTCTTGTAAAAAATCAAAATATAATGAAAGGTATAAATTTTCAAAGAAATTCTAAATTTTTCTTGTAACTAAAAAAAAACTAGGCATATTTTTTTTATTATTTTTCCTTATGTACTCATTAGCAGGTCTACCTTTAGGCGCCCGCTTATCGTTGAATTTTGGGACACCTGTATATTCGTCACAAATTTTTATTCACGCCAATTCCAAAAGTTTCCAGAATGTCGGCTATAATAAAATTATGAATTGATAAATATTGGTATTGCAAATTAGCGTTTCTGAAGTTTAAAGATTTTTGAAGTGAAAGTTTCTTTAGATGCGTTCAGCACTTTTTGTGTGAATAAAAAACATTGAACTTGCGTCATCGTCACCGAACGTTATGCATGAGCTTTAGGTAAACTGTATATATATTTTGTACATAGATATACCTCAGTGCGTTGTTAGTATACATTAAATGTATACAAAGAGTATATCTCTACATATATATCCGCTATACAAGCTGTCGACGTCTACTACTCCTCGTCTAGTAGTGAAGACTGTGACCGCCTTCTTGTAAGACAGACGCTTTCAAGTGGCGATAGAAAGCGCCCTGTCGACTGAGCGACCCATCTTTACCGGCGTGCCACATAGAAGTTGCTTGTCTCCAGTGTGCTCCTCTTGGTACACGGATAACATCCCCGTCTCCGAAGGCGTGAAACTCGCGCTGTACGCCGATGACGCGGCATACATGGCGACGTCGATAACGGGCGCTCCTAGGGGTCCCCACCTTTCGGAGGTAGTAACACATTACAAGATCCGGGCCTAACTAGAAAGTCGGTAACCCCGCAGGATCATCCGTAATCGACCTCGTTAGCTTCACCCTCTCTACCGGACTGACACCCCGAAACTAGCAATAGACCCAACTGGGCCCAACACAGTGAGGCGTCTGCTGTTGCAGGCGGTTGATTTTTACATGTAAAAGAAGATGCTTTATGACCTTACTAACCAATATTATGCGTAATGTGAATAAATAAGTTGTTGTGGACGATTTAAACAAAAAATAATAAAAATTTTGAAAGTTTATTTTTCTTCAATTGATATCTAAAAATATATTGCGGCGCCTGTTTTGCAGATGTTCCTTAAAAATCTATGTTTCATCAGCTATCCAACGAGGTATAACAATAAAGAGTTTAAAAAAAAACTAAGTTGCAAGTCGCAGGTCGCAATTCTAAAACTCCCAACCAATTATTCTTTAAGGTTAATGCGGTGCGTGCGATCTATATAGACACACCTTACGATTTATGCAGGCGTGAGTGAGAAAAATAATGTGTTTTGTGTACGTTTTGTATTAGCTTGTTATTGTTGGTCTGCTTATGTGATTATGTGATGGTAGATGTGATATTATTTTGTTATCTGTTTCCTACTTGGCTGTGTTTTTGGTCTGTTTCTTCTGATTTATGATTGCTGTGCTTGTGAACTGGAATCTGATTTGTGCTTGTGATACGGAACTGTTGAACATAAAAAAGTAAAATCTAAAACCCAACTACAACAAAAAACGACACTCAAAATGTATAAAAAAGTTTTAAAAGCCGTTAAAAAGTTAACGTGTGACTACGGCTTTTCAAATTGTAACTTGTTTTTTTGTTGTAGTTGGGTTTCAGTTTTTACTTTTTTTATTTAAAATGTTATGTTACCGTTTTAATATCACAAATATCGTAATGTACAAGTAACGCCCTTTCCAATAATACCAAACACGGCATATTTCTCAAATTAATTTTTAATACAGTACTTTATGTCGGCTAGAGGGCGCCTGCTTCTAATGATTCCTCATTTGTCTAATTCTGACTAGTAGTTTAGAAAGAATGAGGGAACAGACATGCATACCATAGAAATATTACACTTATGGAATAAATACGGACAAAGACACTCGTGTCTTTGTTACGTTACAAACGTTATTAATATTTCTATTTTTGAAATGTACAAGTAACGTCCTTTCCAATGATACTAAACACAAAATTGATAGTAGTCTGCAGTTCGGACTTGATTAAATTTACTGGTTAGGTTAGGTTACATTATAGGTTTTGGACAAGACGCAAAATTTCGGGACAATCCCATATTTCCCGGCCATCTGGCAACCCTAGATGGCATACAACTCTGTTTACTGAAAGGAAAAAGTATTTAATGTTTTAGTTAATGAAATATGAGCAGCTCATGAAATGACGCGTTCAACACGTCAGTGTTTTAATTTGTAGAAACAAGCATTTTAATAGAGGCATAAAATAACAAAACAGCAGTCATCATAACAGTTTAATTAAAAGGAACATCCTTTGCCTTTTCAATTAGCCCTATAAATATATAACATACTTTTTAATATAAGTACTCTTGAAAAGAAATAAGTAGGTATAGGAGACTGATAACCTATTCTTATATGATAATAAAGCACAGTTCTCTTCTTGGCTTCCTCTTTATGTCCTCATAATTCACTGCTATGATAGAATTATTAGTGTTATTACCAGTTTCATTTTTAGTTTGAAGAAAAAATTGTCCTTATCGTACTTGACTAGGAACAAGACACTTGTTCATATTTACCCTTAACCTTATCAGTATTTTAATCTTGGATTATTTTCAATAAATAAGCGCTCAAGTACATGTTTTATCAAATATTCACATATCAAAACAATCACTTGTCAACAATAGAATATTAAAATATCTATGTTCTAACTAGCTTTAACATCGATATTCAAATTTTCCTGTGTTGATCTAAGACATGTTTGAAAAAAATACCTACAATTATGAAGAAAAATAACAAAATATATCGTAAAATGTTACACTTTGTTTTTAGATTTCTTATCTAAAAGTATTGGCTCTCCGAAGTTTAAAACATCTTAGGCCTCCTGATAGATATGGCTCACGTTGCCTATCAATTTTTATCATGCGGGGCGTCTTATGAAATTATGTGTAAAGATAAAGACAACTTTATCTGTATCTACTTATGTTACTTTATTGAAAAATTATTGAAAACATCCACATCATAAATAACAACATAACGTCTGAACCCCTAAATATATATTATGACTGGTGAGTAGGCATGTAAATTTATTTACTTATAAAAGTCATAGTATACAATCTAATTCAAGCGTTATTTTGGCTTCTATGCACCATGCGCACCACCATACGCACATCACTAAGAAGTCTTTATATTGTGACAGGAAGAAAGTCATCCGGCAGATTGTTTCAAGAATTTTTAGTTCCTCTGTTAAAAGTGAATTCCTACAGTCTACACATTCATAAGCTTAACATAAACGCTGTCCTCTACATGCGGCGCTTCTGGCACCAGAATAGGTTGTCCATCCATTTTGAGGTCCGTGTACAGGGCGGAGTGTATACAGGTAAAACCCAGCCTCTGTGCGCTCAGTGCCGAGTAGGCACTTGACGTATCCATGCGGAGCACTTTGACTCCTCGTTCTGTGGCTAAATTTCTGAAATTGTAACATGTTAGTGAGCATTTATTTATATTACACCAGAATCAATTTCGCACTTCTGTCATACTTCGTGATTTAATCTTAAGCTGCGAGTGACCATGTACACCGCGGGAGAAAAAGACAAATAACAGACTTGGTGTATTGAAAGATTTACGACACCTTATGTATTGCAGCAATATTATACTTGGATAAGTTACTATTTCTATGCTCTAATTCAAAATAAATTATATAGGTAACTTTTAACAACTTTTTACAAAAATTATGGAAACGGAGGAGTATGAAATTTGGCACAGTTAAAGTTTATTATGGAGAAGTGCAGAAAGCTATATAATATATTCGAATTTCAACCACTGGGCGACCAAAAATCTTAAAATATATTCTACGTTGGAGGAATTATATAAGTATATTCAAATAGGTGTTCCCATCAGTTTAACCCTACGTTATAAAATTTCCTTTATGGATAAAAGGCTATCAGTAAAAACAATTCAGTTTCGTAATATGTTAATATAAATGCCAGTTACTAACTCTGTAGCTTTCAATAACTTTTTCATAATGCCTTGATTTCTAAAATTGGGGTCGGTAGCAGCTATTTTCACGTCCATATACTGTTGGTCATTAGGAAACTTTTCGTGGAACTTAGCTCCGTCTTCCCTTTTCGCTAATACGTAAAGAATCTTCTGGAACTTAGGGTTTTGACATTTTTGAGCCAACTTTAGGTAAACATTGTCACTTCCAGTATCCTGAAAAGAAGATTTATGGTCGGATTACGGTATTACTTGTGACATAAGAATCTTATGAAGATGATTCAACACATCGGGGTATAAGTGGAGAGTGATGGAGCGTATTTACTTACTGTACCTTCTATTTTTGCTATCATTTGCTCTTAAAATCATGCTAGAATTGTTTATAACTTGTAACGCTAGCCTAATGCTGAACTTCCATAAACATTTAAACATTAAAAAAAACAAAAGAAGAAGATAAACTTGGAAAAGCATTAGAGTGAAGGCAGGGATGATAAAAAACGCAGTCTGGGATGACTGGAAGAGTCAGCGTATCCAAATATCCGTCCCATTATTGAAGACGTCGCTTGGAAGGACTGGGGTAACGTAACCGTAAATCGCGGTTTTACAATATGTTTTCTTTGTTCTACCTCTTTTAGTGGACAGATTTCGTTGACCATAGCACCGACTACATTCCCGTCGCCGTCAACAGCCTTAAAAGATAATCCTGCACGAACAGCTTTAACGCAGTAGTCATCGAGCTCCTTACATGTACCGTCGACACATAGTGCGACAGCTTGGTTCATAGGTTCGTCGATGTAAAATGTCCTGTAAATTATAAAAGATTGAGAAGTTTTAACATTTTGAAAATATTTGCTACTTTACAACCAGTTAGAAAGGAAGCAGTTTACCAATAACTTCATACTTTAAAAAAAAACTGACACTTTGTAACTAAATCAACCTACCTAGTTAATAAGTAAATTACTCAGTTACTAATTGTACCTAACCTTTACCTTATTTCGTAACCGGCAAAACATTCCAAGGTAGAGGGGATTTGTTGACACTTAAACTGAGACAATCGAAATAGCTCAAAATTTGGTAAAATGTATGAAAAAATAATTCTATCTTCATATTCAGGGTTGATACGAAACTTTACCCCTGTTTTTCACATGCACTGTTGGACCAGCACAGACAAAAAGGCAAAAACACAGTTGTCTTGTGACAAATATTATCTTAAAAGCCGATTGGCCAAAGATCAACAACTGTTATAAATATTTAAAAAATAAAAGTACAAAATTATTTTTAACATTACCGATACTTACCGCCTGATAAGGTCCATGACGTCATTCTCATCTGCCGTTGTCACTGGTTTGATTTCAATACGTCCTTGAGACATCTTTCCACTTACGACCTGACAACAATATGCTATATTACTTTGTATTCCAATCTTAGTTTTGGACTGTGACAACCAGACAACCGTGACTATTTTAAATTGATTTTTCAAGCAAAAGCCAACTGGATTTGTATTTTAAAACACTGTAATTGTTTTAATTTGTTAGTTGGATGGAATTTCCACCTCAATTCTTTACTGTTTTGGTATGAAGGGGTACAAAACGTATGTATTTAAGTGAACAATGGGAATCTAATCAGCTTATAAACGGAAACGGAATGCGACTGACAAAACTGAAGAAAATTTAGCGTAACCATCAGAAATAACGTGCAACTGCACGGTGGTACCTCTCGTTTAGATTAATGGGCATAACAGAAAGAAAGGAAAGTACAAAAAATGACTGCGCTTCACCCTGGAAGAAGATGACCGACAAAATTCGGTAATGAAGCTCAATAAAAAAAGATCTTGTAACATTTATTAAATTCAAGTGTATGACAAATTAGGAACCTAGAGTGCGTTTTAAACAAATTTGCTCACGAGGAAACAATTTTAGAACCGTGATAGTTAGATAGTTAAAATTTTCTAAGATGGTGTGTCTCGTTATAACAAATACATACAAATAAATATCAGGAGGGTCGTAGGTATCCTAACTGGGCATTGTTCACTAAACAAGCACCTATTCACTATAGGTGCTAAGTGCAACTCGGTGCAACAGACAGCCCATTGTGCAGAGAATGCATGGAAGCAGAAGAAACGCCGCACGTTCTCACACAATGTAGAAGTGTCACAGATCAGGGCAGATATCCTCCAATCAACATCACTCCCGGTAACATGTAGCTTATAATGGCCCAATCAAGAGACTAAGTGCGGAGACAGCCCGGGAAAACCAAACCAAGCTACGCAAGAAACGTGATAATGGTACGGAACCCTTCGTGCGCGAATCCGAATAGCACAGTTGGTCAACCTTGACCTTGATGTTTTAAAAAGTAACGATGCGTATAAGTCAGTTTGTTTAGTATTAAAGAAAAATTTGTTATGAACGGTGTAAGATACACGCCCAGTTTTGAATTAGTAGATGAACACTGGAATACGAATATAGCTTATAATAAGAACGAACAAATCAACAATGAAGAAAATAAAGTTTGCAAGAAAAAAGGTGACGAGGTTTTTTATAGACTGTTACGTAATTTGAACTTAGAGCCAACGAGTATCTACATATATTTTTTGTTATCCTGTTGAATATACTAATAATAGAGTTTGTTTAATAACCTCTTGTTTAGTTGCCTTCGTAGTCTATATATTTATCAGATACTAGTTTTATCCCGCGGATCCACCTGTATGCGTCGGTTATCGCGATAGATAGTAATAGTCTGTGTTATTCTGATGTACAAGCTTTATTACTGTAAAGTTTCGTCTGTTGGATGCAACCTCATTAACTTTCCTAGTTATATATTAGCAGTATGATAACAGAAATTAAATTAAAAAATTAAAATACTCATCATTTAAATTCACGGAAGAGTTCTAGTTATTTACAAAAGAAATTAATTTATCATTAAATGCTTTCTTTTTGTTTGGTATTATTTGTGAGTTAAAAGAAATTGATTGTTATTGTAACGTACTTTCTGTACATACATTTTATAGTTACTTTAAAAGTTTAAACTCTAATAAGATGAACAGACATAACACATGTACATCATATAAAAACTGTGATGACTATTGTACACGCAGTACACAGTACACGTGCAGGTTATTCCACTCTGTATGACCAAAAATGTAAATATTCTGTTAAAACATTTGCATGTAGAGAAGCGTTGATAACTTATTTTTTTCTTTTTGAGATGCAAATAATTTAATCAGGCAATAAGTTGCGTAATATATTCAGTACTTTACATAGGTATAAGTTGGTTACTTACCCAAGTAAAAAAAATGCAAAAAATGGCAATTTGTCTCCACTAGGTATCAAAACAAAACACTTAACAACGCTGGTAACGTCTTCTGTGTTCTCGTTACTCTGTAGTTTAAACACGTGTTAAAATTATTTTACACTTTGCACATTTTCGTAAATTTAAATAAGTATTGTAATCAAATATCTATGTTTCGGTCGACGTGCGCAGGCGCCTCTGGAATGCCAGATAATGTTTTGAACTCGCTCTCGCTCTTACGCATGACATAATGTGAAAATGTTTAAGGCGAATAATAAGTGACACTACAATATTTTTGTAAAAAACGTAGTGTGTGATGTTCGTGAATATATAATAAATGATGATATACCACAAATTTTACCTAATTTGAGACCCGCTGTTCGTGTCATTAATGTGGAATTAAATTATTGTTTCATAGTAGACAATTCTGAGTAGATAAGCTTTAAACTCAGTTGATGTTATGTATTGTATTTTGACGGGTGACATCAAAGCACAGATTGGAAAGGCTAAACCTGGTGAAGTTGAGGGAGCAAGAGGGAGGAGAGGAGGACAGAGAAGAAAATGGAGAGACATTTTCAAATAGAGAGTTGGAGCAGAATGGATGAGAACAGTCAGGGAGAGAAAGCAGTGGAAAGTTTTGGGGGAGGTCTATGCCAAAAAGGCAACTACTGCCAAGAGATGAATGATTTAATAAATATTAAATAGAGTTATAAAAATAGAGTCTAATATGTAAAGTATACTCTCTGTTTTCATACTGTTATTATTGAAAATTTATTGATTTTGGCATTATAAAGTGTAGGGTAAGTTAAAATATCAAATTTTTAGTAATAAAGTAAAAATTGTTAAAGGTTTTTAAAAACCTAGAAAGATTACTTATATACTTTGTAACACTTTCTCCTTTTGGCATTACCATCGATATATCTGTAGGTGCTATGGATATCTAATTTATAAAATTCTGGTATCGCGGTGTTTGTTACAAAACTCCTCCGAAACTGAAAACCGCTGAACCGATTTTATCAACGTGTGCATTTCGAGTAGGTCTGAGAATCGACCAACATCTATTTTTCATACTCCTAAATGATAAGGTTGACCGCCAATTTTTTTTGTCATTTTAATGCTAAAATAACGTTTGCCGGGTCAACTATACATACATAATTAACAAAAAAAAAGGTTCAAAACCGGTTGTGTACAGTGCGCGCGAGCAATACGTACGGCGAAAGAACTACTACCTACATAATCCCTCGCCTCATAAACAAACTACCGTCGGATTTAAAATGAATTACACAGAGTAACATTAAAATTAAATTAAAGGTATTTTTCTTAAACAACACTTCTAATCTTTCTGGATGTAATTGACCCCATTTGGGAGGCATGTATCTGGCTCTCGTGTTGATATAACACGCTTACAGATTCTGTAAAAACCATTGTGAATATACACGATACCAAATAACTGTGTAACACAACACAAACCCTTGAGGTTTATCGTGTTATATATCTTATAAATATCTTGTATTATTGTTTTATGTGATAAATAAAAGAAAAAATAAAAAACTAAACAAGGAGCCTTAAATGATATCGGTCTAGAGCATGCGGGGAGAGAGGAGACGCTTGGGTCGTTGGCACACATAATAATATTATCGCCAAAAATGTTTTATAACTTATAAGCCACTTGTGATTGTAAACTGTTTATTTATGTATCTATAAATAAAATAAATTACAATATTTACATGTATAACTATCACACTAGTTTGATTTGTGCTAATACAATTTCAAATATTTATCAAGTCGATTTATCTAATCTGAAATTACTCAATTGTGTTTTATATTTTATCAAGGTTCGTAGCCCCGGATAGGTACCTAACTGGTAACTAAGAGATTAAGTCAATAGTAAGTATAAAAATAAAAGAGCATCATCTCTATCATTAGCGTACCCAGCATTTACTCAGGGATGGGGCAAAATTAAGAAAACTAAATAAATGATTGGAATTTAATGTACTGCATAATATACGACGTGAGTGAGGTTACGGGAGCATAAACCTCTACAGTCTTCCCTCCCCCCTCCCGTTCATTTCATTTTATTCAAACCGTTTTAAACAAAATGCCCAGGATGATTATGTCGAGTCCAGTTGTTTTTGTTAATGAAACCTGGATTACTATACAAAACCAAAAGACAGTGAGTCTGAGCAATGGATTTTTCCGAGTACCTATAGACTCCCAGAGGTAAAGACAGTAAGACCCTCGGCTAGAAAAGCTACTCGGCTACGATATTTTGGAGTTTTAAAGAAAAATCCTTATCCACTATGGATAGGAAGGAAGAACAATCACACGACTTCAACGTTTGTTATTTGATAGATTTGTTAAGCAATTTAAAGAGACACGTCCAGATTTGTCCAAAAGAAGGTGTTGTTTCACTATGACAATGCACCAGTGCATCTCTAATTGTGGTGGAAAAATTGCAGGATGTGTGTGACGAATTAAACACGATTGAGGCGTCAGGGTATGAATCACGTCGGGACCCATGAATATCAGAGCCAACGCTACAAGTCCAGTGCCTCAGTTTGCTCAACCACTAGAGAGATGTCACTGATAGCCGTCCACGTAGCTCTGTTAAAGTTTGCCCCTCGGCCTGTAACCAAAACGTGATCGGTGTAACAGATTACGCCCAGTCTGGATGGATAGTCTTTTCTAAGGCCTCAGTCGTACCCTATGTTCTACAGGAAAGTACCATGCTCCTCTACATAGTCTGCTACTAGCGGACTCTGGCACTCTTTCACCCAGTGGTACTGGATTATATCTCTGGTGCAGCTGAATGGGAGGTTATTGAATGCGTTAGTCGTGTCCATGGCCCCGCTGTTGGGTACGGTACGCTTGGGCATGGCGTAACATATGCGGGCGGTATTTTAAAGGGCGCCTTGTTTGCTTGACAAACAAATTATCTAAAATAATTTAAACTAAGGTCAAAGATTGCAATAACGACGTAAACAGAACCATATTAGGACTTATTTCGGTAAACTTATGACGGTAAAATTATAAATTATTTTTGTAATTAGAACTTTAATATACATTGTAACCTTCAGACCCTACGGGATAAAAAAATAAATGATTTAACATCTGATTCTTTTAATGGTTTCCCTCCACCCTAGATTAAGGATTCAACGCTGACCGAGTTATTCCAGGTATTATTTTTTGTTATTGGATTTATTTTTTATTATACCTGGCACCCGAGAATAATTAGTTTTTTTTGTTAGATTTTTGTGGGGCCGGACCAATTTATTTTTATTGTATTTGACATACAGTAGCAATAAGTCAAAGTCAAAAATATTTTATTAAAATAGGCACTTTTTTTACAGGCACTTATGAATAGTCAATATTAATGAATCGAGTGATTCTAGTCGCCAGTTCCAAGTGCAGCCTACCGTTAATGGAGAAGAATCTGGCAAGAAACTCCATTGATGCTCCTTTTTAAAAAATAAATAGCGTTTACAATTTTCTTACTCTTAACTAAAAGACTTGAATGAGAACGAAGTCGACCAAAGAAAACAAAACAAAAAGTTTGGAGTCATTGCTGCACCGCCATGAGCTACACTCACTTTTACTTTGTTTGTTTACACATCCATACTAATATTATAAATTCCAAAGTAACTATATCTGTCTGTTACGCTTTCGGAAGTTGCACCGATTTAAAAAAAGAAACAAAAAGAAAAACAAATTGGCATGCAGAAGAATGCAGATGCACTTTGATTTTTGAAGAAGGACATAGCTTACTCTTTGCTGTGGAAAACGACGTACACGTGGAATAAACTACCATTGCAATACTTTGTAATTTAAATGTATATATTTGTTTGCCGTTACAGTACCCCAAAAATAAGACATTTGATATTATCCATAATTACCTGACTAAGGCGATGTAAAAGGAAGGGTGATGTTATTGACAGTCCATGTAATTATGCTTGTTTGTTCCTCAGTAACGCCTAAACTAATAAACCGATTTGAATAAATAAAGCCTCAATTGATTCGTAATATATATATACAAATATAAATATTATTAAAGGTGTCTACGCGTTATTGCTTTTTATACTTCTATTTGTGTTTTGAACAAATATATCATCATGTTTCATCCTCATGAATCTTGATTAATCTTATTTAGATTTTACAAATCAAAATGTTACTTGTACAGCGCTTGACAAATTAAATCTGAAAGTTTGAATGCCCGAGGTAACAGGTTTCAGAAGGGATTTTGTCTCTATAGATATGTATAAGATATTTGATCTCTTTCTGAGATTTGCAATCAAGAGGTCTCGGGTTTGATTTCTGGGTCAGACCAAAAGTGTCGTTTTTGTTTTTTTTTTTAAGAAGTTCTTAATATAAGCATTATAAAAGTGTAGCGGTGTCGCACGACCGTGCCTCGGAGGACACTTTAAGCCGTCGCTCAATTCTCCGTGTCATGATCGTTTAGGTTTCAAGCCTTAGACAAGGAATTAGAAGACTTGTTACGCCAACAGCGTTACCACGAGCGAGTGAGAAAACTATACCATTTTCCAGTGTGTTAGAGAAAAATAGAGATACGTATTTTTTATCCTTAACGCCGTCTCGCTTTTTTTCGTATGACACATAACATACGTGTCAGACACTGTTGAAAGCGGGAATTGTATCAGGAGTAAAAAATAACGTTTTTTGACGGAATTAATGTGTGATTTCAAGTGTATCTAACTGTTTTTAACCCAGATATTTTAAAAACTATGGTACAGTGTTGACGGCTGCAAAAGCCGCAGTGGATATAAATATGAAAAATTTAAAATATAACCACACAAACACGTAAGTATGAAAAATAGCGATTTATCGGCATAATATTATTTTTAATATTAACTACGGTTAATTATATCAATCGTTGTTTGTTAATATACAGAAATAATTTTGAATAAGTGATAAAAACTGGATTCTAAAGTGTAAAAAAATTGTAATTAAACGACCAAATTGCGTAGATTGTCACAGCTATAGTTCGAACGACCATTAATGTGTAATGGTAATTTTGCTAGATTATCAGCATTTTAGGGATAACGTACCAGCCTTTCGAAGTTACCCCATACGGTGAGGAAATTCAATTTGATTGTGTTTTATTGTTCTCCAGATTTCCTAAGAATGAAAATATGCGTAAAATGTTGTTGAAGGCTACTGGTCGATGGTCGACGAGATTGGGCAACGACAAAGTATACCCGAAAGTGGTTCTTGCCATTTTGAGTGCTGATTATTTCGCAAAACGGAACACACCTTGTGTTTTTGTTGTTTTTAGACAATTAATGTTTTTTTTTTATTACGTGCTATTAATTAAAGTTATATGTAAAAAATATTTGAACATAAGGATACATTACAGCACATAAAATATGCTGATGACTAAAGAGCAAAATGATAGAAATGTCTTTAACAAACTTATTTTGAGGTCAATAAATGGGTACTATAAGCTTCTATAAATTGTTTTTTTTACACTCAAATCAATCCCGATCCCAGTTGCATCCTCAGCTTCCGCTTTGGCCCAGGGCCTGCTAGCTGTTCTGAATTAACCATGTTTGACAGATTTATTAAACGTTTGGAACAGTTAACGGAATTAATAAGGGCGAATTAGCTTTAACCTGGCAACATCAATATTTAATGTACTTTGTTTCTTTCTATCCCTTATGGGTGTACGCATATGTCAAGTCTATTAGTATTTTTTGTCTAAGTTTCAAGCACACGCAAGCTTCTGATTAGTTGGTGTATTTTCCGCCAAATTCGTCATGCAAATTGGTGTGTGCTTTCACCAATCAGAAGCTTGCGTGAGAGATATAGACACTACCCAAACTCAGTCTCTCTCTACTCTATGTTCGGCTGCCTCTCCAAGTATATATGCTCTAAGATTTAGGTACACTGCCTAATGTTGCGTTTACATTTTAACTTTGACAATGCGGTTAATTTGTTTTGGAAATTATTTCTACTGTGTGAAAGAAAACAAAACATATTTTCTCTAGGTATATTTCTATATAACATTATTTACATTATATTATTACATCACAATTTATTGACATGGCAATACTGTCTAATCCAACTGACACTAAAAATTTACAAGCCTGAATGTAAACCGAAGAACGACAGGAACTAAAATATGTTTTTGTGATATTACGTATTAAGTTTATATAATAGTATTAATATTATACTAGAACATTTACACAACGCTATATAAGTATGTTTTAATACAAAGGTAAAATATTAATATTTGCATCGTACGTGTAGGTACATAATTTACATAAATGTTGTAGATGGGTTTAGCGGTGATAAAGAAAGATTAAAAATACATGAACTTTTTACAAGTATTGTACAAAATTAAATCGGCTTCCTATATTATCTATATTACTATTATCGAGGGCTTTTTTTTTGTCACTTCTTCACGCTTATTTTCAAAAGTTACTAAATTTTTTTGTAAAGGTTGCGGTCGTAGGATGGGTGAATCCGTAAGCCTAATGACGCAAAAGCATCTCAATAGGGTGTCATTGTTTGGGCCACCATGCTGCATTGTTCTCGCAATGAGTATGGTGACCACGATGGATTCTGCTCATGATTTCTATCAGGCAGAGTAGTAGCACTTTGCTATCGTCTGCTTTGCAATTTATGTTGCCAAGGGTAAACAGGTCATTGCGTGCGTTAGAAGATCACGCGTGGATCGTTTCGGCCAAACGCCATATTGCCGATCATTCAGTAACTAGTGATGTTCCAGGTAGTGGACCAATTACTTGTTGATAATCCGATCGAGCATCTTTTTTGGAGATGGTTTGAACGTTCGCCTCTCGCCTGGTCAGGGACGGATAGGAACTTTTCCGTAGGGTATATAATATTCCATACTGACACTCATATCATCACCTACGGCGAACGCACTCTACGACAGATTCCTGTCCTCAAAGCAGCATTGAGCCCACGGGATGGATGCAATGTGATCGCACATTCCATCTCAGACAAGGAATGCCATAACGCTTTTTTTGTTGCCACACGTCGTGTTAGGACAACAAGAGGCACCGCGGTGGAGACCAGGTGGTGGCCGCAGATACCCAGAGAAGCGAGGACCGTCATACTACGCTGGGTCGAGAGACTCGTCAGCAGTAGGTTTAGCAATGAAGGCGCTTGACTTGACATATCTGGTATGTTCCTGAGCTGGAGTACGACCTGAGTTAAGCAATACGTGTGAGCGAAAGCGTGGACAATTCGACCCTCGTGGTCAGTTTTGGAAGGTCAAAATTAGGACTCGTGGCATGGGTCAAAATCTCTGAAAAATTCCAGTTCGGCGGTCGGGAACTGCTCCTACGTTTTATCCGTTGCTTGGACCGATAGAGGCGTATGTAGATTCGGCCCATAGTGCCAAAATCTACGTCTTTTCGTTTTTTTTTATTAAATAGGGGGCAAGCGAGCAGACGCATCGCCTGATGGTAAGCGCCCATGGACACCCGCAACACCAGAGGCGTGTGTGCGCAACCCACAAGTGCGTTGCCGGCCTTTTAAGAAGGAATACACTCTTTTCTTTTTTCTTTTCGTGGAGCCAAATGACGTGGAGCAAGGATAGTGAAGATATGAAGAAGAATGAAGATATGTGGCGGCCGGGCAGCATATTTGTGTGTCCGTTTAGAAAAGCATGGCCGGTCGTGCGTCTCAAGATAATGGTGGACAGCGCTGAGGTTTGCATGAGTCCACGAATATTTGTGAATTGCACCTCAAAAAGTGGGTTAGTGGGAAAAGCGAATGCCTCTGTTGAACGTAAGTGCTTTTTACTAGTCTCAGAATGCTGTGTCGTCATATATAACGCATAACTATGACCGGACGGTGGACAGAACGGCCCCGTACCCTTCCGGAAGTGGTGGTCTGGCCCCACCGTTTCTACTGGTAAAAAAAAAATAACCTGGTCTTCCTGGCCGATGGTTTGATCCACGCCAACCTTTCTATGATTTCACACACTTGATCACGATAATTGTTACCGCTGCTTCAATGGGCCTCCGGTCTCGCACTCACCAACAAAACCCGACAGCACGAATCGAATGCTGTCATTTTAGGTTGCTATTCTGTGAGAGGATAATAAATGTAGTCATAATTTTAATCACTTGCACTTGAAGGCTAGTTTGAATATTTTTTGTTGAAAATTATAAATTTCCTTTGAGGGCACTACGTGCCCCTGCGTGTCCCCACAAAAAAAGCCCTGCTTTTATCTACTCAGATACTTATGAATATATAGCAGATATACAATATAATATGAGTGGGAACCTTTCAAGTATTAATATATTAAACAGTACATAAAACTAATTTTTATGTGTGCTTTACAATTATTAAAATAAAATTTAATACACCAAACGCCTGCACTAAAATAGATTATAGTAAGTAAATAAATGTTGCTATAACTATTATTTTAGGCACTCCTTGTGAGATTCTCGTTATAAAATAAAAATTATTTAGGCATGTAAATAGTGTTTGCAATTGAATTATTTTGACCAAGAAATGCGTTTTATTTATACAGTAATATATCTCAATCTTATATCGACATTTTATTTACAAAATAATCTAAACTCTAATTTTAGTGGTAGTTGAGATGAAAAAACTGATACAAATATAATTTATGAAAATTGTGATGATGATGTTTCAATATTTCGTATCGGCGTGTTGCAGACACAGGTACGGAATGTACTTTCCTTTTTTATTATGTGTTGCGAAATCGTGTCGGTAATCACCATACTAGATTCGCTTTTGACAATGTGTGAGAAAATTTCTGCTGATTTCGGATAGCATTGGTAGGATCCGTCAAAGGAGCAGTTTCACCCAACACAAGACTGATTATTCTGTACAAAGTAGTATTCTTACTGTAACATTTTGTCGTCTGGTGCCCTAGTACCGCATTATTTTTGTAGATTTACTCCTGACATAATTTGCTTCAGCTTTACATTCTGTAACAAACGAAAATTCAGGTAAATATTTTTTTCGAATAGTAAATATCAGGCGATTTAAATAGCTTTTATCTCGAGTTTAGAGAGAGTATGGTCGGAGACCCTGAAGGACAACAATGCCGCGCTACTATTGCGACGACCGCAGCGAGTGCTGGCCATCAGGATCAGGAGATGGTTCCTCACGACCTCCTTTGAGGCTGTGAGTCTCCTTTCCGGAACTCCACCATGGCCATGGGATCTGAATGCGAGAGCCCTTTCGGCACTTTATTAGTGGCTAAAGAAGGCGGGGGTCACACCAACGGACCCAACGGTCAGAGTCCCGAGGTTCGAGAAATTGAAATTCAGAAATCCCAGCTCCGCCAGACCCTTGTGGAGGAGTGGAAGAAACGACTTGGTAAGACCCATTTTGGAGGATTGGTTCGAGAGGTATCACGGGACCCTCTCATACCAGCTGACGCAGATGATCACAGGAAAAGGATCTCTTTGGGGGCCAGCAACGGGAACATCGGAGATCCCACACAGGAGGATCTACAAACCGTTGGTGGCCTGAGGTATTTCGGTGTTCTAGGGTTTTCCTTTCAAGGGGGGCACATGGCTACCCGGCTTCTAGTACCAGAGACGGCGTGTGATTTTTAGTCGGTTCGAGTCCTACATAGCCACCAGAAGGCGGTATCCGGAGAGATTTCCGCATTGAAAAAAAAAGGATTAAGAGTGTGAGAGAGAGACAGAACAATATTGTCTACTATGTAGATACAAGATCTACATAGTAGACAATATTGTTCTGTTCCCGTTTAAATTATAGGATATAAAAGGCTGAATCTTTTATAATTATTAAAGAGTTTACTATACCTAATGAGAAGAGACAGGGGTAATGTTTTGCAAAGAAAAAATACCTTAAAGCTCTTTGATATAGACCCTAGCCTCAACGTGTGGCTCATCAGGTTGCGGTGCGAAGTCCAAGTCAGAGTACATCACCGAGAAGATCTTTTTGTAATTTAGCCGTTCGGCTGCCGCGGCAGAAAATGCTGAAGTGGCGTCCATTCTCATAGCGCCTGCACCAATTGATCTGGCTAGACGTCTGGAAATAAATAAATATATGTAGATTCTTTGCCTTTCTTTGAGCCTTTTCCCAAACTATATTGGGGTCCGCTTTTAGGTCTACTAATCGGAGTAGTAGTACTGAACTTCGTTTTCTTTACGTGTAGCCACTGTCATCAGACCTCCACAACTCAAATAGGTACTGGGCGATATCGAAGTTCTGTATAAAAACTATTGTTAGACATTTCAGGGCTCCAACTAACCGTTACGATTGCCAAAAAATTTCCAACTTGGGGTGACGGCCTAACGTGCTTTCCGTGGTAAGGAGGGGCCTCAATGTGTTAAGTAACCATTATATACTGACCTGGCAAGGATTACTTAACTTTGCGATGTAGTGGTAACCTATCTATACATCTAGACATATAAATAAAATTAGAGTGTCTGTTTGTAATATTAAAATAACCACTTTTAACTAAATGCATATGTATACATAGTACATATACCAAAAATGTAGTTTTTTTTATCTGTCTGTCTGTGTGTCTGTTTGTTCCGGGTAATCTCTGGAACGGCTGGACCGATTTCGTTTGGACTTTCACTGGCAGGTAGCTGGAAATCCAGGGAGTAACTTAGGCTAATTTTTTTAAGACTAGCTTCGCCACGCGGTACGATAATAAGCACGGGTAACACCGCGGGGTTCAGCTAGTCCATAATAAATAACTATGGACATTGGATATTAAATCTTTACTAATATTATAAACGCGATAGTTTGTAAGTATGGATGGATGGATGTTTGTTACTCTTTCACGCAAAAACTACTGAACGGATTTGGATGAAACTTTACAATAATATAGCTTATACATCAGAATAACACATAGACTACTATTTGCTGCGATAATCGACATATACGCGGGCAACAACTAGTTCTAAATATTTTTATAAATGTCAATGTCAACTAGCCAATGCAGGTTCTAAAGGGAAGGTACAAAAAAATATAATTGATAGGTAAATACCTATCAATAATTTTTTTTACAAATATTTTCACATGTAAAGATTTATTCACGTCGGAATGGTTCTCTGTACACAGTAAAAAGAGAGAAGAAAGGTATCCATGACCAAAACGAAGTTGCAGGCTCATGAAATTTCTATTTTAATTTAAAGATAATACAAGTAAATATTTAATAAATTCAACCAGCTTATTAACACACGCTAAAGTGTGGATCTTTGACAATAAATAAAAGCCTTGGCAGAACTAGTAAAACCAGGCTTCCTAACTTACAGTTTACAGGATTTTTATCTTTAAATTAAATAATTTAAAGATTCCTGCAATCCAAGAATCCTCTAATATACATAAATAAAAATCCTCAATGAACAAATATTTATTTGGAAAATTTAGGGTTAAGCGTCTTTTATACAATGAGAGTTTCCCGCACGCGAGCGGCGATTTCTTCTAGGCAATAATATGGTGGCCTAGTGTAAACAAATGCTCCAAGCTTCACCTCTCGAATACGATTCTTGCTATATAAGCTCTCCTGGACCGCGAGCTTGTGTAAATAAACCATGCGAGTTTCGCTATTCGAAAACACGACTTTTTTGTTCAGTCTAGTAGTGTCAGTGATGGACGTGGTGGTGCTGAAGTCTTCGGAGGTGGCGCAAGGTATATTTGTAATTGCAGGTCTAATGAGATTCCAGATTTTGAATAGCAAGAAAAAGAAAAGGACATGTTGAGTTAGGAAATGGATCAAACGAAGAAATGCTCTTGTTTCTTCCAATAACCAATCTCAATCAAAGTTATCAATAGCTAGTTCTTATGTCTTACTATCAATAGCTATTTGTTCACAGTCGGCTCATCATGTTCTCTGGGAGTGTAGTCTTTGCTACAATGAATGTGACACAATGCTAAATAGCTTACAAATGACATCTGGGGCGGTATACTATGGGGATCTTGTGTCAACTGCGGTGAATTTCCGTGCGTTTAGGCGATTCTGCCATACATACTATAGTAATCAAATATAGCTCACTTAGGACCCCTAAAACTTTATCCGTGGTGCTTCCCGGTTTAAAAAAGGTGTGTGCCTATTTTGTCTCCCGCTTTGCTAAGGAGGGAAGTGGACTTATCATATTTCCAACTCCTCCTGTTTTTCTTCTGATTAATTTCATTGCGGGTTCCAAGACAGGTTTTTTTTTTCCTGGGACTTTCCGAGGGTGTGTTCGTGGGTCACTGCTGTTGATCCTGGTGTACAGGAGTTACAGCGGTGGGCATGTGGGTGGGAGTAGTCCCAATAAAAAAAAAATATCAGTAGCTAGTTCTTCTGCAAATAATTTCAGAGCTTCATCCCTAACATCCCTATTTATGTATTGTGGATTTTGAGTGTTCCAGAGACACTCATAATTTCTATATACTTCGACAAATTTATCAGTTTTTGATGTTTTAAAGACGTCCTGCCTTAGGAAAAATTAGATCACGAATGGCAAGTCTTGTGTCAAAATCAGTATGGAGTGATTTGCGCGAGTCTCGCATCATAGCTTGCGATTCTCGCCCGAGCATTGTTTTGTTATATAAGTCGAGATATGTATGCGTCTATAGATCCACGATCACCCGCCTGTAGTGTAATGTCAGCTTCAGACTACTCGCGAAGTTACACGAGATTAGGCGAATACTATAGTGTGGAGAGGCAACTTCAGGAAGTTGCCCGAGCGTAATCGCCTAACCTGATTCAACTTCGTGAGTAGTGTATAGGCTACTCAAGAAGTGTACAAGAAGCGCCTCTCCACACTACTCGGGTACAGTGTAAGTAACCAACCCTACAGTTTTATGTGTAGATCTACTGAATTTTATTTGGAAATCGTAAAAGTATCTGATCTATCTAGATTTTGAATTTCGTACTAATAAATTTAAATTTAAACGAAAAAAATATAGTTTAAAAAATACGCTTTAAGGGCGCGTTTACGATTCGTACAAAATTATGCTTTTTTTCGGTGCAATTTGTAACTAAACTAAACAAATTGAATATAACAAATTACTAAAACTTATAGATTAGTTCTTCATCTTCAAATCCGAGGGACAACTTTTTTGGAAATTGTATTTTTTTATATTGTAAAAACGATCTTCCGTAACCATTTTTCACAGTATTTACGATATCGGGTTGAGTTTTGGTACATTTTTGTTCTACAATCAACCTATTTTAGAATTTCTAAAAATAATGTAAGAAGGCATATATAGTCAATTATAAATCCGAGGAAAAAAATAGTATAAAAGTGTCACAGAAAGTCGCAGAAAAAATAACAACCGGAGCTTATATTTTCTCATATTTTGCTATTACGGATGAATCGTAGTCGATTGCAATAAGGGTTATTTTATTTTTTTGAACCTCTTTTGATTTATCGCGTAAAAATTTCGTAATCTCAGTCTGCGCTCAGCCGCCGTCATGAGTGGACACTGTGTCGCCTGTTTGCATTAGCTCTTGTTGAAAAGATCGCTCTTCGAATTCAATATATTCGATAAACCAGAATAGGTTGATACTTGACAACGTTAGATTATTTTTAACCGACTTCAAAAAAAGGAGGAGGTTTCTTCTATTTACAGATTTTTATAACAATATTTTAGTTTGCTAAAACTAAGTAGTATTGTGCGAGTTCGGGCTCGATTGATGAGACATTACCTCCTACTTAGGTGGAGTGACCTGAAGGTGTACTACGGTGACTGCTTTTCTAACTTCTAGACGAGTTGACATAGTCTAATCGAGTTTGGGCTCATTTTGTTAGTTATGATGAGACCTTACCTCCGGACTACATGGAGTGACTTGAAGGTGTACTTCGGTGACTGCTAGTGGAACTCCTAGACGAGTTGACATAGTGTTACCGAGTCTGGACTCATTTTGTTAGTTATGATGAGACCTTACCTCCGGCTTAGGTGGAGTGACCTGAAGGTGTACTTCGGTGACTGCTTTTGGATCTCATAGACGAGTTGACATAGTCTTACCGAGTTTGGGATCGTTTTGTTAGTTATGATGAGATCTTACCTTCGGACTACACGGAGTGACCTGAAGGTGTACTTCGGTGACTGCTAATGGAACTCCTCGACGAGTAGAACTAGGTGTGCCGAGTTTGGGCTCATTTTGTTAGTTATGATGAGACCTTACCTCCGGACTATATGGAGTGACCTAAAGGTGTACTTCGGTGACTGCTAGTGGAACTCCTAGACGAGTTGACATAGTCTTACCGATTTTGAGCTTATTTTGTTAGTTATGATGAGACCTTACCTCCGGCTTAGATGGAGTGACCTGAAGGTGTACTTCGGTGACTGCTAGTGGAACTCCTAGACGAGTTGACATAGTCTTACCGATTTTGAGCTTATTTTGTTAGTTATGATGAGACCTTACCTCCGGCTTAGGTGGAGTGACCTGAAGGTGTACTTCGGTGACTGCTTTTGGATCTCATAGACGAGTTGACATAGTCTTACCGAGTTTGGGATCGTTTTGTTAGTTCTGATGAGACATTACCTCCAGACTAGATGGAGTGACCTGAAGGTGTACTTCGGTAACTGCTAATGGAACTCCTCGACGAGTAGAACTAGGTGTGCCGAGTTTGGGCTTGTTTTGTTAGTTATGATGAGACCTTACATCCAGACTAGATGGAGTGACCTGAAGGTGTACTTCAGTTCCATTAGCAGTTACCGAAGTACACCTTCAGGTCACTCCACCTAAGCCGGAGGTAAGGTCTCATCATAACTAACAAAATAAGCTCAAAATCGGTAAGACTATGTCAACTCGTCTAGGAGTTCCACTAGCAGTCACCGAAGTACATCTTCAGGTCACTCCATCTAAGCCGGAGGTAAGGTCTCATCATAACTAACAAAATAAGCTCAAAATCGGTAAGACTATGTCAACTCGTCTAGGAGTTCCACTAGCAGTCACCGAAGTACACCTTTAGGTCACTCCATATAGTCCGGAGGTAAGGTCTCATCATAACTAACAAAATGAGCCCAAACTCGGCACACCTAGTTCTACTCGTCGAGGAGTTCCATTAGCAGTCACCGAAGTACACCTTCAGGTCACTCCGTGTAGTCCGAAGGTAAGATCTCATCATAACTAACAAAACGAGCCTAAACTCGGTAAGACTATGTCAACTCGTCTATGAGATCGAAAAGCAGTCACCGAAGTACACCTTCAGGTCACTTCACCTAAGCCGGAGGTAAGGTCTCATCATAACTAACAAAATAAGCTCAAAATCGGTAAGACTATGTCAACTCGTCTAGGAGTTCCACTAGCAGTCACCGAAGTACACCTTCAGGTCACTCCATCTAAGCCGGAGGTAAGGTCTCATCATAACTAACAAAATAAGCTCAAAATCGGTAAGACTATGTCAACTCGTCTAGGAGTTCCACTAGCAGTCACCGAAGTACACCTTCAGGTCACTCCATGTAGTCCGGAGGTAAGGTCTAGTCATAACTAACAAAACGAGCCCAAACTCGGTGAGACTGTCAACTCGTCTAGGAGTTCCATAAGCAGTCACCGAAGTACACCTTCAGGTCACTCCAGCAAGTCCGGAGGTAAGTACCTATTACATAGAAATGAGAAAATATAAAAAACTTTCAAAATATCAATTTAGGCAAGTTGACATTTATACCTGCCGCTATCCGATTTGCACTTGTTTGTGTAACTTGTGTCAACGTAGTAATTCGATTCTGTACCTATCAATTTTGCAAACGCGTCCTTAATAGCAATAGAACTAAAAAGTAGAAAATAATTTTAATGTAAAAAGGGTGTCGCCCCACGCTTTTTATTATTTAACTTGTTTTTTTAAAATATTGAGATTTTTTGACGATTTGATATAGAAATATTTTCAGAAAGTTTTCACGCTTTTTACTTTAAAAATATTTTTTATATTTGTGCTGCCAAATTTGTGCCCCGTCTGATAGAAAGCACAAGCAGAATCCAAGAGCGGTGGTCACCATCCTCAATGCGAACCGAGGGCAGTGCAGCATGGTGACCAGCACTGTTGCGGCCTGGTGAGATGATTTTTCACGCCCTGCTTAAAGGAACCGGGATCATACTGGAACGGAAACACGTGCGCTGCTAGTGAGTTCCAGGTTTTGACCGCTCGGCACAGGAAGGAAGAACCTAATCGATAAGTGCGAGAGCGTATGTCTTCCACTCTGAGGTGGTGACTTCTGAGGCTGGCACGTGTTGTCCTGTAGAGGATGGGAGAAGGGGGGACTAGTTGGAAGAGCTCTTCAGAACACTCCGCATGATATAGGCGACAGAGGACTGCCATAGAGGCGATATCTCTATGCATCTGCAGAGGCTCGAGGGACTTGGTGACTTCAGGACTGACGACAATGCGGATAGCTCGCCGCTGCAACCGGTCAAGAGCGTCAAAGAGATACTGCGCGGCACCATCGCAAAGGTGAGAACAATACACCACGCACGAGCGAACCTGGGTCTTATAAACTTCTTAAACACAGGTGCCCAGGCGAGAAGAACCTCACCATGTTTAAAACCCCTAACATCCGCGAGGCCGCCTTAGTGACGCTCTCAACGTACTCGAACTTTTCAGTTCGATGCTATTAAAGCGTGTTTTTTTATTTTTATTATTACAAACAGACACTTCAATAATTTATATTTGTATAAGTAGGTGTATAGATTCCACAGCTAATACTATAACAGTGCTTAAACACTGTATAGGCACTGTGTGTGTGTATAGGTACTTCGTGTAATTTTGAATCCTTTGACTCGGGTGTAAAAACCGACAAGAAATGGAAGTTGCCCGAGGCGGCCCGAGACTAGCCGAGGACGAAGTAACACGTATTCGCCTAACCTCGTGCAACTTCGCAAATAATGTGGAAGCTACGTATTCGGACTTCGGTCAACTTTCCCGAGTAATTCGTCGAGTAACTTCACGAGTAGCCTGAAGCCGCTATAAACATATTAAGAGAAGCAAGTCTCGCTCGACTGTGACACTCGCATTCGAGAATTCGAGTCTTTGTCAAAATGTAAACAACCGTTAGCAAGAATCGAGAGTTTTAACATGGGATGATCGCGTACGATTATTCGCCACCGTCGTGCGAGAAATTCTCCTTGTGTAACAGACGCTTTACCCAACATACGCGAAAAAAGATAGTCGGCAGATATTCTTGTTTGCTAATAAACTGAAACAAAACTGCAACTTAACAGGCACATGAAACCTTTTTTAATACTCGACACACGAAAAATAGTAATGAAAAGAAAAATAAAAACAAAAGTAAGTATTCGAAAATAGAATCCTCATTCATTTGTTTTAGTGCTTTAGTCATTTTTTTAATGTGCCATTAATATTTTATTACAATTAATTTAAATCGTGAAAACAATATTTAATAACTTGTTGAAAAATAGTGGTCGATAGGTTAAACCAGTAAATAGTTTCTATTTTACCTTCATAAATAAACAAAATGTAGTAAAATGAGGACCAATATAAGGTTTTCTTTATCTTTTATAATACGCTTTTGGCGCGAAGATGCAGTTTCGTGATACATTAATTAATGAAAATATCTGTATTATTGAAACGGTAAGTGTTTAATAATATTATTTATCAATTTATTGGCAATGTTATTAAGAATGTATTTTTAAAATTGATTAACCTTATCATCCTAGAGTGTAGACTATTATAATGAAAAAAGACTATTTCAATAAAAGAGAAACATCTATACTCTATTCAAATAAATAAAGTTGGAGTGACTGTTAGTAACATTAAACTAATCACTTTTTACTAAATGCATATGTATGTACACAATTATTTTTTTCAATTTTTGTCTGTTTGTTTACTGCGGGTAATCTCTGCAACGGCTGGACCGATTTTGACTGGACTTACACCGGCAGATAGCTGATGTAATAAGGAGTAATTAACGTTCAAACTTTAAAAAATAGCTAGGTAAATTTGTTTTCCTTTCTTTTTCCGAAATCACGAGACTGGACTTGGTATACAACGAACGGGAGTACTTGACTATGTCCTCCAACGACATGTCAAATAAAAGTTACATCCAGGGATTCGATAAACACGGGTACGTACAAATACTGAATAAAAAATATAAATATTAAACAACGTATATTGTTAATAAGTTAGGAAATTTGTATTTATGTGATGTTCTCCTAGACGATTACTGCCACGGTGGCCGGTCTCAACGGAGGGCAGCCAACTACGCAGGAGATATTAAAGTGCACAAGTGTGTGCGCAAACACAGACGCACTCTCTGTTCCCTCTCTCTCATAATCCGATGGGACAGACACGATCGGAGAGAGATCAGGCGCAGGACCGACAGCTTTATGTGCTCTCCGAGGCACGGGGGTTCAGACCCCGATTTCCAAACTCTGAGCTGTAATTAAGTATTTCTATAATCAGAAAAACCCGAGCAACACTTGTGGCCCGAAGGGGAACCCGAGGCCTCTTGATTGGCGGTCGCATTCTTCAACCGCTAGACCAATGAGGCAGTTATGTATCGAGCATACATAAATACAAATTTCCAAACATCGTGGTTTAAGTTTATATTACGACTTTAGCTTTTGCCCACTACTCCGCTCGTGTGTGTGTCGGTAATCGCGATAAAAAGTAGCCTATGTCCTTCCTCAGGAATCAAAGTATCTTCATGCTATATTTAATTGAAATCGGTGCAGTGGTTTAGCCGTGAAAACGTGACAGACAGATAGACAGACAGAGTTACTTTCGCATTTATAATATTAACATGGATTATCCATTCCGTCAAAATTTCTTATACTTACGTAGCATTACGAGTATATATAAGTCATACTATTATGTACCTAATTAGATAATTAATAAATATTACTTGCACTTTTTTATCTGAGTAGCAAAGGTAAAAAGTTCATGCCTTCTAGTTAGGGTGTTTTGCACATCTTATCTAGTTTATTGAATATTGTGCTGATGCAAAATAAAATACAAATTGGTGATGTGATGTTATTCTAACTTAGTATATTTTTACAGAAAATCATAATCGGCGAAAACCGCTGCCTGTGATACTGACGATAAAGGACACGACCGCACGTTGTCTTGCAATGAAAATTACAACTACGGTAAGTGGGTGTTGTTTATTACAAATTTTACAAATTACAATATAATACGTTTGGCTGCAGCAAGAAAAAACACGGATGCAATACATATTTTTAATGTAGTTAAAAATGAATCGCTAAAGGTGTTGCTAAGCGCAAAACTCGAGAACCGCTCAATCAAAACGGTTTTTTTAAAAAAATATTTTCGTTAAGGCACAAGGTAGGTTCTTAAAGAGAAAAACAACACCTAAAGAAAAACAGTAAAAACAACACTTATACTATAAACTAAGCAGAGCTTGTACTATGGAAGCCTTAAATAATTTTATCGCGAATAAATCCCGCTGTACAACAAAAAATATGTGTAGAAGTCCTCGAAAGTCTAAAAACGGTTATGAAAGCCAGATTGACTGATAGAATAGAATGCTAATATTAAGGACTATTCAAAATTTTTACAGATCCGCGTTGTATCTGATCAGAGTTTAAGCGATCGCTACGCCACTTGCAACTGCGACAACTATTAGTTTTGGCGGTATTGTATAAGTTTAGGGGAACTAAGCACTTGCGAAAAATGCTAAAATTAAGAACCTTCATGTTTGTTTTATTTCATAAATTCGCCCTCATGTTACATCATCAAACATCAATAACCCATAATGTCCCACTGCTTCAATCGGGTCTCCTCTTAGGAAGGAGGGAAAAGGCCATGCGTACCCACGCACCCCGAGTGCAGGTTGGGGACTGGCAAGACAACATTGTGGCTACGTAATCTTGCCTCCGCCCAAGGGCCTCCACCTAAGCTTCACGACTGTTATCCTATAACAACAACCGGGACCGAGTGCTAATTAATTTTCCTATCGTTTATGTTGTTGTTAAATAAAAATATCGTTCTTATTACAGCAATGTATGTAGAAAATTTTAAAGCCTTGGTTGCTGTTGCCTATTCGGTGTATCAACAGAACAGGTGTTTTATTTATTATTATAGGTACTACCACAGTTTGTTATTACAATGTTTAAGAAACGATTATTCTTTATTTTCCAAATAAATACATAATTATAATGCGTACGATTATTTACAACTATTATCATTGCGAACACGCCATGTCCTATGTCTGCTTAACAATTAATTTTGACATGTCTGAGCAGACCAAATGATAGTTTTTTTTCTTCAAACTACAGGAAGCAATCAAAAGTTTATTTCGTAACTACAAAATAGGTGAGTTGGCACGTCACAGTATACCAAAATGCTTCCTGGTTTTTTAACAATTATTTTTGTTCTTTGTAAACTTAAATATCGCGTTTTTTTGGATCGTAGATTTAATAAAAAACGTATGCTATTACTAAAAAACCTCTTTTAACTAAATGCATATGTATGTATACACGGTACATAGACCAAAATAACATTTATCCCAATTTACGATTTTTGTCTGTCTGTTTATTTCGGCTAACCTCCGGAACGGCTAGACCGGATAGGTAGATGATCTAAGGAGTAACTTAGGCTACTTTTTTTAGACTAGCTTTGTCCCACGGCGTTATTCGCGGTACGACAATAACCGCGGGTAACACAGCGGGGTTCAGCTAGTTTTAGATAAAATTTACTTTCGATTACTGGCCACCATACTCACTGCGAAAGCAGACAAAGCAGTATGGCGGCTTAGTGAGATGCTTTTTCAGACCCCGCTTAAAGGACCCGGGATTATAGTGGGAGGGAAACACGTGCGCTGGTAGTGATTTCCAGTTTTTAACTGCTCGTCACAGGAAGGAAAAACCGTTTGGTTCGAGAGCTTATTTCTACGACTCTAAGGCGGTGGCTTCCAAGGCCAGCACGTGTTGTTCTGTAGAGGAAGGGAGGAGGTGGGAGCAATTAAAAGAGCTCTTAAGAGCACTCTCCATGGTAAAGGCGGTAGATGACTGCCGTAGAGGCGATATCTCTTCGCAACTGTATCTGGCTCAAGGGATTCGGTTGCATCGGGACTGTTGATAATGCGAACTGCTCGCTGCTGCAACCGGTTGAGAGCATCAAGCAAATACTGCGTGGATCCATCACAAAGATGAGAACAGTACTCTGGGTCTCAGTAGTACACTGGGCATCCGCTCTGATGTAGGCCCTCTTGCATTCCCTAGTAGTTTTATTGTATGCTGCTTTTAAGCGACCGACGACAGGGTTGCCATGAGTGCGAACCCTGGTCCATGCGCGGTAGGTCGATTGTTTATGTGCAACCGCGTTGGAGCACTCGCGGTCAAACCAGGTGCTGGCACTGTGGGGAATATAATATTCCATACCGACAGTGATCTCTGACAGTGAAATTCTGATCTGTAAAGCAGCGTTGAGCCCATGGCATGGAAGCAAAGTAATCACGCATGCCATCCCAATCTGCTGACGAGTAGTGACACGCAGTACTGCGCTGGGTAATTCATTTCATGTCTGGTGGGCTGGAGTACCAACTGTGTGATTTGAATTATTTCGAGGATTTATCATTTTTAAACTCGAATTCATTAACATATTATGTAATTAAGATAACAAAGTTACGAAAAACTGAAATACGAAATACTTATATAATCTAGGTGCCAATCTATACAAATTCAATTAAGTCAATAATGTTGTAAAATTAGCTGAAAATTCTCAAGTGAATGTTTTGAAGAATCGACCTTCACATAAATTCTTAATATGACTACTAAAATTCACGTTTACTTACAATTATTATCTATGCAAATAAAAAAAATTGGAGTGCATGTTTGTAATATTCAAATAAACCCTTTTTACTAAATACATTATGTATATCCACGGTACAAATATCAAAATAACGTTTTTTTCAATTTTTGTCTGTCTGTTTGTTTCTCTAATCTCTGGAACGGCTGGACCTTTCAATGATAGATAATTAACTGACGCTATTAGGAGTAACTTAGGTTACTTTTCGTTTCGCCCCACGGCGTTACTCGCGGAACGACAATAACCACGGGTAAATACCGCGGGGTTCAGCTAGTCATATATGTAATTAAATTCTATTTCGACGGTGAGAACAGTATCATTTATATTTAGATTCTACAATTTTTTTTTAAATAGCTTCTTTATATACTTTTTCAAATATCTTTATTTACAAAACTAGCTGACGGTAGCGGTTACGTAACTAGCGGTACGACAATGACCGCGGGAAACGACGTGGGGGAAGCTAGTCTAAAAAAAGTAGCGTAAGTGACTCCTAATATCATCAGTTTAGTATCTATCAGTGAAAGTCCCGTCAAAATCTGTTCAGCTGTCCAGAGATTAGCCGGAACAAACAGACAGACAAAAATTGTAAAAATGTTATTTGGCATATGTATCGTGCAATACATAAATATGCATTTAGTAAAAAGCGGTTATTTTAATATTTACAAACAGACACTCCAATTAAATTTATTTGTATAGATGATCTAAAGAGGGCAAGGCTGCGTCTTACTAAATTGCAAGTACTATTGTATTGTTTATTTTCTATTATTACGAATGGAAGCTTATCACAAAATTTAGATAAAAAAGAGCATTAGGGATTTCTCATTTTTAACCAACTTCTGTAAGTATCTAATCAATATTATATCTATGTATCAAATTATTTTAGACAAAGATTTAAACACATTCTATGAACATTTAAATAATGTACCCATTAAAATATACTTAGCGTTTCTTTACCTAAAAACTAATTCCTAGAAGAACTAAATGTATGCAAACAACATTAAAACCCTTAGAGCTTTAAATTAATCCGTTTAAGTGCTATTGCTTTCTAAAAAATATGTATCCTTAATCATATTTTTATTCATATCAGTTGAGCATGCTTCCTTCAGTCTGGTGTAGCAACAAATGCAAATGCGATACTTAATCGAAGTTTAAGTTATTAATTCAGAATACGTCTAACTAACAAAGGAATTTAATTATAGTTAAACTCTAGGCAGTTATAATCAAGTTGGTCTCGTGACTACAGCAGCTTAGTTGTGTATATTATAAAAAACATTCACTCAAAATTAAAACGTTTAAAAGGTTAGTCTTGTTTACAGGACTATGGTGCAACCAAAATAAAAAGATTTGAAAGTAGCATGCATGCTATGCATTTGTAGGTCCGTACGTAGCGCCTAAACCATTGTATCGATTTTAATGAATGAGGTGTCAATAAATTCGTAATAATGGCGCCAGTTACAAAGGCTATATAAAATTATACAAAAGATTTTATAATAACGGGTTATTGTTTTAAAAACTTTTTTAGTAATGTCAGATTTGAATTTCCGCAATTTGTACAGAAATTAAAAAAAATGCTACGGATGAATTCCGCATGCTGCGTGATTTCGAAAAGCGTGCCTATGGATTAAGTTGTGTTCTGACGCAATCCATTGATAGCCAACAAAAATATGTTTTCTTTTACTGACATAAATATTTACATACTGTGTACTGGAAGAATTAAAACTCTCATCATAGCTATTTTCTTATGAAAATGTTTAACAAGGTAATTAAAAAACATTTGAATTCTAAAAGGCATGTAAAGTAAGAAGTGTAAGAACTGTACGCAACAATAATCAGAAATTTAAAAAAAATCGTCTTTAAGAACTAGACTGGGATTGGGGAAGCACCAGCTTTCAAATAAAAAAGTATTATCAAAATCGGTTGACCCAGTAAAAATACAGTCTAATTGATAATCTCCTCCTTTTTTAAGGTTTGGTTAACAAAGATAACACACCAAAAATATAGATTCATTAATGTCTATCGGTGTTGTAAAAGTTGAAAGCACAAGATGTGATCCCTAGTCTACGGACACCGTGGGTGGGTATCCTTTTTGTATGATTATACATATTTATTGAAATGAAAACTTCTTTAGCCGCATTGAACACTTTTTGGTAGAAAAACCTTATGAGTGCGCGTCAGCGACATGACATGACGTCACAAAACTTCTTTGACCGCGTTGAGCACTTTTTGGTAAGGGAAAATATATAATGATGAGAGAGGGAGGGAGAATATGAGTTCACGTCACCGACATGATGATTTTATTAAACACTATTATATTTCTTACTTAACACATAACTTTTTACGAAAATCCTTTTAGTTTTTTCGTAAAAAATTATGTGTTGTCACTTTTATCGGCAGTCTTTATGCCTGATATATTTTTTTTATAAACTGGGAACTCAACGAATACACTTTCTGTAAATAAATACCATTCATTTTCCGATTTGAACAACAAACGCGTCTTTATTATGGAATAGGCATTGCATGTAGGTCATCAATAAAACTGATTCACATATTAATTACGATCTTGGCATGGATGCGTTGCATTTGCGTTGTGAGTGTGTTCAATAACAAATTAGACTTCTCGTGTTACGCCGGTTCTTGTCTGCGTTTTGTTTGCTATGTAGTAGTTATTACATAATCGAAAACGTTTTAAGGTTGGCAATACTTGTTATGCATAAAACGGAACATTGTTCAATATTTGGTAAGGAGTTCATGAACTAAACTATTTTATGGTAGCCCTTATTAAATAGAATGTAGTATAGCCAAATTGATACTTTAACAACCTGTTAAGAGATACTGATGGTTAAGGTTAGTAAAATAAAACAAGACGATAGGATAATCAAATTAATTTCGAAAATTGTTTTACAATAATAACAATTTAAGCATCTAACACACAACGCCATCTAGTCCCAAACTACACGAGTGATATATTGACATCTTTACTTTTTTAAAATAAATACTACATATTATACATATAAACCACCCAAACACCGAAATAAATATACAAACATTTAGTCCGCCAAGTGAATCGACCTGAGACCTCGAGCACAGTAATCGCATACGCTACTACTGCGCCTCCGAGGCATTAAATGATTAGTCAGTATTGAAATTTACAAAATCCGTTTCAAGGCCCATTTGCAGATTATACAAACATTTGATCTGACCTGGGATTCTAACCCGAGACCTAAAGCACAGCAGTCGCATACCTTTCGCCACCGAGGCACCGATAGAGAACTTATAAATAATCTACTTAAACAACAATTCTTTGTTTCTGCTTTGAGTCCACCAAAATCTAGATTCAATAACTCTGTAAAAAACTCCTTTAATTCAAAAGAAAAATTAAGAATATTACAAGATAAAAACATAAATACATGTGTGAGATCACGCCACGTCGCGTCGCGTCGACGCACCTAGAATTCTAGAAAAATACCCAAAATAAAGTTAAGAGTTAGCCGGCTCGACCGGGGCGGGCGGTACAACAACCATCGCACAGAAGATAAACGTAAAATGACAGCGATCGTGCTGTCGTGTTTTGTTGGTAAGTGCGAGACCGGAGGCCCAATGATGCAGAAGTAAATCAAGGCCGCCATGGTGTGGGTCACCATGCTGCATTGCATTCGCAATGAGTATGGTGACCACCACTCTTGGATTCATCTTATGCTTTCCATCAGGCAGAGTAGAGTCATTTTTGACGATTTTTCATGATTTTTTTCATTATAGACCATTTAACATAACGCTACGACAGCAGAGCATAGCAGTAAAAAATCTACCAAAGTGACTCAATCCATCCATAGTAACTGACACTGATTTCTTTTTTTTTTATTAAAGAGGATACAAACAAGCATATGGGACACCTGATTAAACGATCCCATGAACGCCTGCAACTCAGAAGTCACAAGTGTGTTACCGGGCCTTTGAGGAAGGAGTACGCTCTTTTTTAAAGGTTTAAAGGCTGTATTAGTCCAGAATGGTTCATGTACTTTATAGTAACTAAACCAATTCAGCCAGTGTAGCTAATGATGATTGTTAATGTCCCTTTAAACCTCTTGTATTATTATCACCATGTTCAGTTTAAATAGGGCTCAGACAAGGTTGCTAGCCTAGTAAAATGTCACGGTGCACACTTCGATATAAGACCATCTATGGAAAACTAATACATAATTATAATAGATTCTCCCTTGAGTTCTAGTCCTACTGCATTAATTAAGGCTTTACCTCTAGCTGTTATAGTAAAAATATGCACATGGCATTAAGTCCACTTTATCTATACTATTAATATTATAAAGCTGAAAAGTCTGTTTGCTAATCCACGCAACCTCGTTTGCGTCTCCTATTGCCCGTAGCGTGATAATTTTCCCCCGTTTTTGCAACATTCTTCATTGGTGCTCCGCTCCTATTGGGTCTTAGCGTGATGATATATAGCCTATAACCTTCCTCGATAAATGTACTATCCAACACTGAAAGAATTTTTCAAATCGGACCAGCTGTTCCTGAGATTAGCGCTTCAAACAAACAAACTCTTCAGCTCTATATATATTAGTGTATAAGTATATAGACACGTATAGATTCAAGAAAATAATAGCGCAGTGTTGTATGCATATTCAGGTTCTAAGAGTCCTATCGAGCGGAAGGTGAACAGCCTGTGTGTTGTAATACGAATTACGGTATAATAACAGATAATGAATTAAAATTACTAGAATAACAATTCAATTGCGAAGACAACATCATTAATCTTGATTATCATATTACATATTGTTATTATGTGACTTGACAAGAAACACGCACACTGCCTTGAATATACACTACTCTTTAAGATAGGCCTGGAAAATGTTCAGGCAGAATTACTTGCTACTAGCTATATTTCAAGGTTTAGTACTTTCTAAAGAGACATTCCGAGAGAATATTAAAGAATTTGGTAATAAGCAGATACTTTAGCAATTTGCATCAACTATTTCAAATACCTTATTATTTACCAAATTATCTTAGCCGTTGCTCTTACGAATTGCCTCCATTGTTAGATTTAACTTATTAAAATTCACATACATAATAAATCAAATTATCAAAAGTTTTTGCATATGCTAACTATTCAAATCCTCTTATCAATACACAACTAGAATTTGAGCGACGCGTTTGTAGTTAAAGGGTAGGTATTAAAATAGTATTATTGATGAGAACGGGCGACATTGTAAATTGATTGCTTGTATTAATTGACTTGACTACAGATATCTTGTATTATATCTACATATAATTATATTAAACGTGAAGTAAAAACTTTGTACCTCTTTATGAAAATTGCGCGGCCGCTGGGAGTAGTTCGTAAAGAAAAGGAGTGCAGAATGTTATTTTTTTTTTTAATTATGCATAAAAAATACATTAACTTAAAAAAAAAACATTGGACACATTATCATGCGTATGACACACACATATACAAATATGTATATATGTACACAAATGTATGTATATATCTATCATTAAAGAGGTGTAATAGCCTTAGACAAAAGAGACCCTAAAAAGATCTGAATAAAAAAATGTAACAATCGTCGAATTTCGACCTCTGGGCGACCACTAGTAATATATTAGTATGTATAGCAAAAACCTAGGTAAGATAATTAAGTGGGCTTGCTCATTGTTGATTTAATGGAACTAATATATGATATAAAAAAAAAACAAAACTGAGACTATTTTTAACCGATCTAAAAAATGGTGGAGGTTCTCAATTGGATTGTTTTTTTGTGTGTGTGTGTGTGTTTACTTCATGGGTGTACAAATTTTGATGATTCTTTTCATATTCAAAAGCTCGTGTTTGTCATGTGGTTTTATTTATATTTCAATGAGATCTAACGAGTAGTTTTTAAGTTACCTTTAAAAATTTGCTCAATTGCTATCTGGAGAAAAAGCCAGTCGTTGACGTTCTAATTTCTTTCTTGGTTCACGGGTAAAGAATGTTTCACGAAATGAATGAAATAAATAAGGGTAACTGAACTTTAAGAAAACTTTATATATTTTACTTATTGAAATAACGTAATGCTTTTTTAATTTTATTTCTATGAGATATTTCTTAAAATGTGTGCGAACCAGTGATTTCAAAAGGCTCATCAAAGCCGTATGAGTTACGGTTCAAACAAAAAATTTCTGGTTGTTTTAATGAAATGCTATACAGGTTCTCTTTATACACATAAAATGTGTATTCCATTAGTCCATATTTGAAAATTAGTACAAATATATTTTAACGTCAATTTGAAATAAACGCATTAATAAAAATATAGCAAGTTTAATTGCATATCTGTCCATTTGTAATCGAAATTAAGCTAGACACAACAATATTCAATGTCCCTAAAGCTTTTAATTTTATAAATAACTAGCTGTTGCCCGCGGCTCCGCCCGCGTGTATGTCGGTTATCGTGGCAAATAGTAGCCTATGTGTTATTCTGATCTAGCTATATTACTGTAAAGTTTCATCCAAATCCATTCAGTTTTATCCAGTTTTATCCATTCAACAACCATAAATGCGAAAGCGCATTTATAATATTAGTAGGATAGCAACTGTTACTATTAAAAAAAAAACTGTTTATGTTCTGCATTTCAAAGATTGTTTACTTTTCTAATCATTGGTGGCTATTTAACGGGGGCAATTACACGCATTTCTCAGGATTAAGTGTAACTTTTTAACTTCATGATTTTTTATTACGTAATGAGGTATGATTTAGGAAATAAAACGATATAAAAAAAAATGAAATAAACTGGTCAAATACAAAATTTTTGGTTGTTTCAAAAAACTTCTTAGTATCCTTGAGACATTAAAATTTTAGAAGTTTATTGTTAAATTACATTTAACTATTAGTAAAAAGAAACGTGTGTAACATAAAAAATTAAATACAGAACAGAAACAAGCATAAGATTTTTTTCCGAAACTTACATTCACACGTTCAATGCCGAATGCCGAAATTAAATTATACATCACTATTTAGGAACTGAAATGTGTTAAGTATTTTTTTATAAACGTAAAATAATAGTAACAAATTAGATCAACTCTGTTTTGTTTTTAAAAAACTTGTTACGGTGTGATGCTATCACATACGATTAAATTATTTGAACATAAGCTACAAAAGTAAAAAATGTGTTAAAGAATTTAAGTTATCATGTGATGTTACTTCTTATTTAGAGTTTTTATTTGTTTGTTGTTGTTAGTAGTTATCTATTTACTCTGTAAATAGAACTGTCATAGTTAAATATGTACAGAATTATGTTACTTATTTTTTATTGTGAATTCGATTCCCGGGTCGGACCAAATGTTTGTATGATCTACAAATATTTGTTTCGGAGTTTGGGTGTTTTCTATGTATAATATGTATGTATTTACAAAAAAAAAGTATGTATGTATTTGTATCAGTTGTCTAGTACCCATAAGACAAGCTCTGCTTAGCTTGGGACTAATGGCTCTGTGTGATAGATGTCCGAAATATTTATTTATTTATTATTTAATATTATTAAGTGCAGTACAGTAGGTGTAAACCTCAGTTTACAAGAGTATTCATACGAGGTAATTTTTTTTTTAAATATGTTATGTTGCATGGCAAGAGATTCAGGGAACAAATTAAAGAGAAAAAACAAGCGTTTTTAGCTTTTAGAAGACATTTCGAATCTCACTCTATGACTCGATTAGGCTACCCTGTTTATGTCAACGAGCAAGAAAGAATACGTTAGAATATCCCAGTTAGTGTAGATGCCAAGGCCTTGTTGGATTACGAGTTAGGTATAATATATATAGAGTGATTTTTTCTAGAACTTTTTCTTTTAATACACGATTCCGCTTAGAATCAGGATGTCCACTAACCGTTACACATTTAAAAAGAACGTGCGCAATTACCTTATTCAGATGGCGGATAAACTTAGACAACTGTATACCTTCTTACTAAGTCTATTTTCTAAAGTGTACGATTATTAAGTATAAGTATTTTGTTGTATTAGATATTTATATTTTGTATGACCTTTATATGTAAGTAGGTATATCTTTATATGCATATTTGCATTAGTTACTTAAGGTTAGTTAATTCTATCTAGCTTCTGTTGCTGATTACAACTGTAACCTCGCTATACCTTCCTTACTAGATCTCTACATCCCCAAGGGTTGGTTAATAGAGAATGATCTGGGCATTAAGCGCGTTAATGTACAAAAATGCATGAAGTTGTAAAATCAAATAAAAATTCTACCAACAATTCAAAAAAGTCTGTTTTCGGTAGGTACAACTAGCTTTGTTACTACTGAGTATTAATGTGAAAAAGTATATCGACTATCGCCAATCGGGATTAATAACACATACTTTCCTAGGTGTAGGAACTGACATGTGTGACAAATGAGAAAAAAAAATTGGCAGTCATAAGGGCTGCCGATAGAACTGAAAACTTATAAATTAGAATGTTATTTGTAAAATTAATGTGTAAACTTAGAAATTTCATAATGTTTAAAGTAAATCAACATCAAACATTAGCATGGCGGTGACACGAACCCATAACATTTTTCCCTACCAAAAAGTGCTCAACGCGGCCATAGTATCTTTGTGACGTCAGGGTGTCGGTGACGCGATGACGCGAGCTCATAAGATTTTTCTCCTACCAAAAAGTGCTCAATGCGGCTAAAGAAGTTTTCACTTCAAAAATACTACCAATGATGCCTTTAAAAAGTCTATTCGCAGTAGGTACAACTGACTTTGTTACCACTGAGTATTAATGTGTTCAGTTCATAATTTTAAATTAAAATTATCAACATCAAACATTAACATGTCGGTGACACGAACCCATAAGATTTTCCACTACAGAAAAGAGCTCAACGGGGCTGTCAGCATGTCGGTCGCTACAATTTGGAAAGTATGTGTGTTATACCTAACGTCGCCACGGGCGATATTAAATTTGGGATACTTTATCCCTTTTATCCTCAGTAGTGACAAATACAACTGGGAAACTGGGAATAGACCTTTAAAAATATTAAATCGGTCACAAAAATTTGAGTGTCAGTTTTAAATTGATACTCACATATAAATGTACTAAGCAAAATATAGACCCGCTTCAATACCTGCTATAAATTTGTTTCGCTTATGATCATCAACATATTCTAGACTTTTCTCGAATTCTCTACATGTTTTAAAACTATGTTTGAGTGAATGCTAAAGTATATGATTGTTTTAAAAAAATTAAGGTCATAATCAATCAGTTCCTTATAAAAGTAACATAAAAAGTATGCTAATTTCTTGTACAAAAATATGCTATCAATACATAGAGATCATAAATAGACCAGTATTAAATTAATAACTGCATAATTGGTATATTTATAGGTCTTCATTTGTCGGATGCCAATTGATGAACATTTTTAGAATAAGTACTACTTTATTATATAAGAAAATGTAAGTTACTTAATTTTGCCATTAACGTAAACGTATAAATCGATGGCATTGACGTAACAAGCATAACATATATAATAACTAATAACTCACTCCGATTCCGTGCATAGGACTCTCATGAGGCCGCGTCCTCTCCATTCGCTGTGTGTCGAAGCGATTCTTACTTCCATCACAGTGTCGCAGTCTTTTGGTAACTTCTCCCATATTTTAGCCTCGCGGTCAAGGTAGCCTAGCACTTGGAGGATTCGCCTGAACTTAGGATTCGGACAGTCAGCCGATTTATCTGTGTAGTCAACTTCCTAGAAAGAAAATCCATCAATTAGCCTGTGTATAAACAGGTGCTCCCACACAGCAGGTATTTAACGTTATAAAACATTGTGTAACACGATAACATTTTATAACATGTGCTACAACATGTTATATGTTGTTACACGATGTTGTATAACATCAGTAACATTTTATAACTTTTGTTACAATTTGTTAAAAAATGTTATCCAACAAATGTTATTCAACATTTTTATATGCATAACTGCTGTGTGGGAGCACCTTACTATGTTTTACATCATAATTTCTAATTTAACTAAAAATAGGAATGACTTCACAAAATCAAGAATCAATTGTTCTACAATAATTCCTATGCTTAGATGTTTGACAATAGTGTAATCTAGTTAAGAGTATGCAACCTTTACCCGCTCCAGCACTGGCTTGTACACCTCGAATTATTCGTTTGAAAAATATTCCCTTCTTTCCAAAGCTTTCTCTGCTTACTTCAACGATACAGGTTACAAATTTATTTATGGGTTAGTTTATAATAATAATAATGATTAATATATAATATTAGTTTATACTTTATTATTTTTTTTCAAACGTATGCTTACACTAAAATGCTAATATACTTTAGGTTCATTTTTGAAAAAAAACAGTAAATTGACACATAACTTTGTTCAAATTAATTTGTTCCTCTACTTTTGTTTCTAGTTCTAATATTGACTAATATTATTTTCATCAAATCCATAAGCTCAAGTCAATTATGGATTTTAAGAACTCATTAAGGATTAAAAAAAAACAATTCATTGACTTCCTTTTTAATTTCAAACACTATTTAACGACCAAGTACTACTTCTATATTTTTTTACTGTAGATATTGACTTATCTTATACCTACCTACTTAATTGTAGTTAGAGTTCAGTGTGTTTTGCAGTGATATATTATATACACAAAAATTCGAATTTGCAAAACCATTTTAGGAAAAAGTTACATTTCTAAAAAGATATGGGAAAAGACCGGAAGTGTTTTTTTTGTGTAAAAATTGCTTAGTAACAGAGATTATCTGAGGCATGAACTGTAAACTCTTTGCCCTGCAGAGCAGTAGTGCGTATCGAACCGTCAAGCGTAACCCTTTCCTTTTCGTCCTTCATTTTATGCTAATCGAGTAAGGTACTGTTATGTTACTCATAGTGAAATAGTTCGAGATACTTTAGCAACGAAAGTATACTTTGTAAAGTGTAGGAAAGTAACTAAAAATCCTTTGAACAAAAATGGCAACATGTGATAAAACTTGCGAGAAAGAATAAGAGACAATGCCTATTTCAAGGTATAAATTATTGAGAATATATTATTGAAAGCAGAACACACACAAAAATGACTTTCGTATTCATTTTAGAAGTCAATAACAATATACACTTTACACATTAGGTACTAAAAAACCGACTTCAAACAAGCATACAATGAAAACTCCCTGAATAGAAACACTGAAAAGCGTAAAATAAACTGGCTCTTCATAAATAACTAGCTGACAATTCTTCTCTATACCTAATTCTATTTTCATTTAAATTGTGCTAGGTACCTAAAATTTGTTTGAAGTCGGTGCCAAGCCCAATAGGCATTTGATAAGTTACGTACGTTCGGCTCCGCCACACTACTACAGAGCTATTACGAAACTATTGTGTACAGATATGTTCAGCATGATGACCAACTCAATACTAAGTTTTGATTAAACTAAAATTGATCCCTCTAATAAATTAAAAATCTACTGATTTTGTTAGATATTGGATGGTTCAACTACACTACTTTGTGGAGTGCCTTATATTTCTCCGCATTTATAAATGTTCTAAGCAAAAATATTTTCGATACGTTATAGTGCTGTTTACAGGTCTAAGGGTTCTGTGCCAAGGACAAATAACGGAACCCTTATAGATTCATCATGTGTGTCTGTCTGTCCGTCTGTCTGTCAGTCCTTATGTCACAGCCACTTTTTTTCCGAAACTATAAGAACTATTATGTTGAGACTTGGTAAGTAGATGTATTATGTGAACCGCATTAAGATTTTCACAGAAAAATAGAAAAAGAACAATAAATTTTAGGGGTCCCTAAACTTAGAACTCAAACTCAATTGTTTTTTTTATCAGACCCATTGTGTTTATGAAAAAAGCGGGTATCTGTGGATAGGTGATGAACAACAATGATGATGATCAACAATGAAATTGAGGTTTCTAATATTTTTTTTTCTAAACTGAATAGTTTGTGCGAGAGACTCTTCCCCCCTGTAACTTCTAAAATAAGAGAATGATAAAACTAAACAAGATTTATGATGTACATTACCATGCAAGCTTTAATCGAAAATTGGTTTGAACGAAATCTAGTAAGTAGTTTTTTTTTGATACGTCATAAATCTTAAAATGCAATTTACCTTGTATTCAATCAACATAAATATAAAAAAAAAAAAAAATTATATTATGTTACTTGCTGCTGTGGAATTTTTCATGTGCGAGTCCGACTCGCACTTGGCCGATTATTTTTATTTTGATATTCGCTTAGATTTTTGTAATTGTTCGTATTTTTTTTGGCGTGGCATCGACTTCAAACAGATTTTAGGTACCTAGCACACATTATAATACTATTTAAATAATTAAAGAATTAGGTATAGACAAGAATTGTCACATAGCTATTTATGTAGAGCCAGTTTATTTTACACTTTTTAGTGTTTCTAGGCAGAGAGTTTTCGTTTGATGTTTGTTTGAAGTCATCTTATAAATGCATTTTATAATTAAATTACATTGGAATAAATATCCATTGCATTAGAATGTAAATGTAAAAAAAAAAAAAAAAAAAAAAAGGTTTTTAACTCTAATGAAAATTTGTATTACCAACCAATTTCGATTATTTTAGTTATATACAATATCGTGTAACATTTCATTTTCTGTTATATCTAACAAAAATCAATTATTGTGACTTTCATAAACCCTAGCATCGCACTCTCAAGGACTGACAATCAAACGAAGAATAAAGATTCACGTTTTAAATGCGTGAATTTAAATACTTCCCTCACGTGCTATTACAATGTATACTTGTTCGTAAAAAGTACTGCTTGATAAAAGTTAAATTTCTTAATTAGTACTTGTGTGGTCTTCTTAAAGCATATATTTAACTTTTATTATATTGTCGTACGTTTTAGCTGGTGCTGTGCTGTCACTTGTCCGTTTTGCAACTATACAGTGTTTGAAACGACTTCGACAAAGTTACAGACAAACCAAGATTGTATATCTACTATTTTTAGTACAAATTGTTTCAATGTTGCAAAAACAATAAAATTTACATTTTAATGGTTTTTAGTAGTAAGCTATGATCTTTATACATTGTATTGATAATATTAAACTCTAAAACCAATTTACAGGTTCTTTAATTCTTAGTTGTTTTTTGTCGAACCTAAAAACAGCATCGAGATATTATTTTCATTATTAGAACGAAGTTCCTTATCGGGGGTTGCGGAGGGGTACCCTAGCCGTCAAAAAACGTCCGTAAAAAAAGCGTAAGATTTAAAAAAAAATGTATAGCGCACCATCTGTATACCTCAGCCGGTATCTGTAAGTTGCACGTATTATTATATTTAATGACTAGCTGAACCCCGCGGTGTTACCTGTGGTCATCGTCGTACAGCAAGTAACGTCGGGGACAAAATTAGTCTAAAAAAGTAGCCTAAGTTACTCCCTGGATCATCAGCTACCTGCCAGTGAAAGTCCTGTCAAAATCCGTCCAGCCGTTCCAGAGATTACCCGGAACAAACAGACAGACAGACAGACAAAAATTTTTTAACTACATTTTTGGCATATGTACCGTGTATATGCATATGCATATGCATTTAGGAAAAAGCGGTTATTTTAATATTACAAACAGACACTCCAATTTTATTTACTTGTATAGATAAGGAACTTCGTTCCTATCTGGTGTCCCACGACTCGCACGAGTTTTTAGTTTATTATCTGCAATCAAGTCGATAAATTCTCTTTTTAAGAACAATATGTTCACATTTTACTAATTTATAATGTAAACAAATCTTGAAAGTGAATTTAAGTTTTAAGTGAAACTTCGTGTCTTAATTGATATTACACAAATTCGTCATGGTAAAATCAACTAGATCCGCTATGGATGGTTAAAACTCGTCAATTACTTCGAATATACTTTGGACTGGGTAGTTTCATACATTATACTACTAAAAATAAATATTTTAAAAACTTGTCAATCTCCTTGAGCTATTTTCTTTAGCAGCTCATTTCTTGTACCTTTTAGCTAAACGAGTATAAAACTGTACTCGTATACGGCACTGACATCAAAAAATCATTTTTTAAAAACAAATGAATACAATTGAATTGAAAACAAACAGTCTTTAATTTCAAATTATTACGGTATGTCAGTAACGTTTTAAATTTCATGTGTATTTCATGAAAATCGAAAAATTATCTTAAAACTTTTGTGCTTATGATAGTTAAGATTTCAGATTTTCATTTTCTTTAATGATGTCTAGTTCGTTTAGTTCTTTGAAAAACTATATTTAAAAATCTTTGTGAGACTAAAAAAACTTCGTTAGCCTTCTGACAAATATTCTGCTGTAATTCAAATTAGTTTTTGAAAAAAAAGAACATTTTGAATGTGGCTATCTGAAAATTAAAATTTGATATTAGTAACTAGGCACGATTTAAAAAAGATGCAAAAGAAAAGTAATATAACAAACTTTTTGTAAAATCCGGTATTTCAACTACGGGAAGTAGATGCGCACTGTTACACGCAATCGCTTCCTAGCAAATATTTAGCATTAGAAATACTATATATTGTGCAAACACATTTTTAAATGTTCTTTTTTATTTTCTTGTGAAAACCTTAATAGTGAAAACCTCACTCAACTGAGGTACTCAGAACAGTGACCTACTGTAAAGATGCTCGATGCTAAAATGGTGTGTCTCCCGTGGTCAATACTTCTATCTTACTACTTTACTATTTTTTTGTACCATACTTCAATAACAATTACCTTATCGTTAAATAAAAAATACTTGTAATTTAGGTTCTTACCTCTGTAAGAAGCTAAATTACAAGTAATTTATTAAATTATTTTAATTCTAATTAGCATAATTTTCTAATTAAAAAATGTAATACTTTAACTTGAAATAAACTTTGAAAGAACATTAAAACTATTATTATATACTAGCAAATATTTTAAGAGTGCATTTTTAGTTAACATATTTATTAACATATGCTGTGTAATTAAAAGTTATCACACTCAGAATCAGATTTAGTTATTAGATATGGACTTTTATCTGTATTTTGTATTTGAGCTCTGATTTTAAACAGTAATTAATGTTTTATTTAAAGTTACATATAAAAGACTTAATTATATACATATTTCTATCAACACCTGCATGGATACAAATAAAACGCACTTGTTATGTACACAGTAAACGCAAGAACAGTAAGAAATGCTTATCATTTAATGAACTGTTACTACTAGATACTGTAAAATTGAAAGAAAAGAATTCAGATTATTTGATTAAATGAGAAGACTGTAGAAAAGAGCTATTTATACGTATGATAATAATATATGTATATTGGCCAGGTTTACTTGAGCAAACCTAGCCAGATATTTGATTGCCGTGTGTAGGTACGTGAAATTTAAACGGAATTTACTGGTATTTCACTAAGGCACGGCCTGAAAGGGTGGTCTTGTGAACAGTGGACATGACCCTCCACCCCTCCCCCCCAAATCGTAAACGTCAAAAATTTCTCATTGGTCTCCATAAATCCTTCAATAAAGATAAATACCTAATCAAATATCATGACAAAGAGCAAAACAATTGAAAGTGAATAGAAATCGTTTGACACACGTATAGTTAAATCTTTAATTTTATGTGATCAGCAATTTACAACAATGTACTATTAAAATGGGAAGTTTATGTAACACGTGATGGGTAGACGGTTATTTGCGATTTCAAGGCGACAAATTATGTGATGAACTAACTAAAGTTTCAACCAGGCAAGTCAGCAAATCTACATCTTATAATCCTAATTGCTTACGACATGCTTTGTGTAGGTCCAAATTTACTTATAACATCAATCGTCAACATTTATATCCTACTTTTTACTTATTTGGATTAATTCATTGTTAACGCTTCAGGTGCAACTGTTTCGCTTAGCCACTTCTTACAAAAACAACATTAGATTTAAAAGTAGCATTAGATGCTCTCAAAGATAAGGTGGACGTTTTCTTATGTAAACGGGAACATGCTGAAAGCTTTCACTGGCAACTGGCTGGAACACACAGGCACAAAAGCGAACTGAACAACTTTATATAGTCAATATGACGTCTTGTATTGCGGCATATACGGCAGACTGTTCGCGATAATTTTCATATATTATGTTTCATATGTTCGGTATATGTATAATGACGAGGATAATTTGTGAAGAACTGTTTATGTTACACTGATAGATAATGATCCACAGAACCGACTTTTCAAAATCTAAATTTAGATAAAAAAATCTTTTAATGTTAACAAAGTATTAGAATGTTATTTCTATTTCTTGAATGTTCCTGTTGACACTGTCTTTTCACTGTATTTCTACAGTCGAAGATCAAAATATTAAGTATTTGCTGAAAATTCACCTTTAAGCAGTGCGTGTAAAAACTTGGTTGAGAGCTAACATGTTATAAGAGAGGCTAACAGGCTTTGTACTTCTAAATATTCATTATATTTATTATAAGCGACCCCCTCCAAAGTTTCAAGCTGCGACCGCGCATGATTCCACTATGGTCCAAGTGGTTTAAAAACTCTACAAGCCTATTTTCTAATAATATAATCTGGTTTAAGACTCTGTTACCTTTATCAAACATAAGAAATAAATTGTTTTAATATAAAGCATAGATGAAGTTCTGTTTGGTTTCACAACAACGTTGTATATATAGTATATCAACAACATCATAAAGTAAGACGTTTAATAAAAGATGTACAGAATGTCCCGACCATCCGCACACGGACTAACAATTACTGAATTGAATGGGAACTGAACACCTGTGTAATTTATCGATATATATGAATGCTGTAATTAAATTAATCTATTACGTTACACTGGTTTAATCCTACAAGCTATGTTCGTCGTTCTGGTATCGAACACCTGAAGATGTTCTTTTATGGCTCTATTTAACTTTAGGTATATATTTTCAGAGGGACATTAGATCAAATACCCATTTTCTAATCAACGCAAAACGAGATCTACTAAACAACTATTATTATAAAGACACTTCAATTTTCTCGTTATAATATGTAGTTTGGATTTGACGCGTCTGTTTATGTCACGACTCTATTAGTTAAACAATAGTTTAGTGCGTCCTTCAGAAACGTTATTGGGTACTGTCATAAACAGAAATGTATTTTAAATTGGGCTCTCAAGGGTAAAAAAAAAGAGTGTTTTGAAATGAAATCGACTCGAAAAATGAGCAAGGGTTAACAGAATTTCGAAAAGTTCATTAAAACAGTTTAAATAACTAAAAATAAAAACTTAAGCTCATTTGCGCTCCATTTACGCTGCAAATAAAAAAATTGGAAGACAATCGATTGCCAAAGTAAAATAGTCTATGCTTTGTAAAGGAATAATTTAAGATATCCCTTTACATTAATTATACGTATATTAAGGTGAAGATAATAAAAACAAGTTCAAAATTTTAAGTTCTAAATTCGTTTTAAATGTATCTAATTACACCATTGCTGTTAAACAAATCAAAATTATTTTTTTTACAGTAAAACGTTATTGAAATCGAAATAGCAATTAACAGGTTGCAGGAATATGATAAAAACAGTGATTTGGTCAATTCCCTAAGCGATTTGATCAAACCACGGAAGATGTTAAAATAACAACACGATTTATCGTTTCCCTACACAAATATGATTTGATCAAATACCAGAACTGATTCAGTGAAATGGCAAAAAAAGCTTTCTACAGTATTTCAAAAGTTCTAACCTAACCTAAAACGTGTAGCAGATTTGTGGCATCATGGATAACAAAATAAGAACACACTTGTTTTTTGTCATTTCACGGAACTATTTCTACCGCATGACAGCATGAACTGTCATAGATTGTGTTTTAGATGTTTTCTTTTTCTAAATTGTAATGTTTTTGGTTTTTATTCATACCTCCTTCCTCGCAATGCCGTTGACTATGACACCCACGTACTCTCCATCCTCATCAACTGCAGCTACAGACACTCCATCTTCTAATGAACTGGCTACATACTCTTCTAGTTCTCGGCATACCGACTCTGGTGTTTCAATTAAGTTCACTGCCAAGTTCATAGGTTCGTCCCGAAAAAAGAACCTGTTAAAATTCATTGATTACTTTATAAACACAAAATAAATGACTGCTAAATGCAAACTTAAAAAATATTTTCTTAATTGTCAGTACTCGTCTCGTACTCATAGTAGAAGACCCGATCCTAGATCGACCTTCACCGAGCTGATAATAGTATAAAACTTATTTTAAAACTAGCTGAACCCCACGGTGTTGCCCGCGGTTATCGTCATACTGCGAGTAACGCCGCGGGACAAAGTTCCATATATATATATATATTTGTTTAACTTATGTTACATTATTTAATAATTTATTATGAATATTTATTAGTTTTATTATAAACTAGATATAACTTTGAATGTTCTTTTTTTTAATTCAAAGTCAACTATTGATTTAAAAAAAAAAAAAAGAAAAAATTATAAATATTCTGTCCAGGATTATTTTAGGCAACCACTTTTAATATATTTTCTAATATACTAAATTTATAATAAAACTAGCTGTCCCGGCAAACGTCGTTTTGCCATAACTACTAATAAATTAAAAATTAATTAAAAAAACTTTGTCCAGCGGACAAAATTGTGAATCTAAACCATTCCCAGATCCCCTTGAACACACACAAAAAATTTCATCAAAATCGGTCCAGTCGTTTGAGAGTAGTTCAGTGACATACACACTCACAGAAGAATTATATATATAAAGATAAGTTTTATTCTATTATCAGCTAGGTGAAGGTTCGGATAGGGTCGGATCTTTGACTAAAAGGATCTCATGATAAATTAAAGACACCTATTAAATTATAGATTTTTTTTTAAGTAAAAGGATTGTATTACTTGGAGCTTAACGACTTGTGTAAGGTATTCTTAGTAGTCACTGGTTTGACTCTCGCTCAGTAAAATATTTGAATTCGTCTAAGTATTTATGTGTATAATGAAGAAGTTTTCATACATCATAATGTATTTAACCCAATTCTTAGCTCCATGGTACAAGTTTTTTATAATTTTTTCACTGTCATTATTATGAAGATATTTCAAGGTTATCGAACGTTATGAATTAATGCATTAGTCAAAATATAATATGGAATTTTTAACCGACTTCAAAAAAAGGAGGAGGTTTCTCAAGTCGACCGTATATTTTTTTTTTACTTTTTTTTTATGTGTTTTCGCGGATAACTGCGTCGTTTATGAACCGATTTTGATGATTATTTTTTTATTGGAAAGGAGATGTCCCAACGCTGGTACCCTGATAAAGACATTAATATCTGATGATGGCATCCAAGAGAAATCGAGTCGAACCTTTAAGTCGGTTTTATTTTTGTTAAAATTGTACTTGTACATGTCGTGCAAGTGCAGCAGAGAGGGTGCAATTTGTGTCACGACGGACTTACCTCCTCAAAAACTTTATCATTCGGTGTCTATCGTTGGGTGTGATGGTGCAGATGGTGTAGGAGGGCTGCGACATACTTCGCAGACTAAGTTCCGATAGTTCCGTGGGTAGCTCGTCAGCGAGCTAGAAGTAAGCAAAAAATTATCCATTGTTTTCTCTATTAGCAGACATTTAGAACCAATAGGCCTATTTTCATAATATAATATAATCATCTGTAATTTGTTATCATATTTGGTTATAAAATAACTGATTGTCTTGGTTTCATATAGTCTTAACTTATAGTACGAGTAAGTGGAAGATTTCATAATTCTGGATGTATTCCTATTGAATAGACTCTAAATATCTACGAAAATAATAGCTAACGACGATAGCTGCTAACGAAAGAAATATGCATTTTGTTGCTAATTCTAGATTATAGAAGTCTAATTTAACTTGGAGTGATGTACATGTACCAATTTTTGTAACCAAGTTGAAATAGCATTGTGAGGTCAATAGAACTTCTACGGTATTGTATTAAAAACTTAAGGTTAACTTTTTTTCATTCGATAGCTAATAGAATAAGATTATTATTTTTCTATTAATGTATGTATCAGCCTTCCAAAGGAACTCTACTCTGCCCTAATAGATGGCATGAACAGAACGAGTGGTGGTCCTTGTACTCATTTACAATGCTGATAATCAAACAATACAGCATGGTGGTGGTTCACACTATGGCGGTCTATTAAGATGCTTCTATATCCTTGGGCGGAGGTCGTTGTCGCACTCACCAACGAAGTTCGTGCTACCGTAGAGCACGAATGCTGTCATTTTAGGTTGGTCTTGTGGGAGACTGTAGTACCGCCCCGTTCGTGCTGAAATCGGTTTGTCTCTACCACCTAGTTTTAATAATGCCACTAATAATTGTAGATGCCAAGTCAGTTATAAATGTTACTACTACTGACAGACTAGAAATGGAACTAATGGACATTTAGACAGCCAGATTGGTCTGTTTTATATCAAGTCTAGTCTAATATTTTCTTAGTATATAATAGTGTGACGTTTGATTAGTGTCAAATACTCATTTGAAAAATTGATTGATGTTTATAAAAAAGACGAGTTAAAAAAACTTTTTATAAAAAAAAACCGACTTCCAAAAAACAAAACTCCCTGCCAAAAAACACTAAAAAGCTCAAAATAAACTGGCTCTTCATAAATTGCAATGTGCCAATTCTTGTCTATACCTAACTCTTTATTCATTTAAATAGTATTATTATTATGTGTGCTAGGTACCTAAAATCTGTTTGAAGTCGGTGCCAAGCCAAATGTAATAGTAGGAACACATTCGCTATATTTCGAGACAACCATAGGCAGCCCGCGCGGGTCTGCCTGCTTGGGTTGTTTTGTTCTACACGAAGAGCTGCTATCCGGCAGCGGCGAGTGCGATACCTTAGTACCTACTATTACATTTTGGCTTGGCACCGACTTCAATCAGATTTTAGGTATCTAGCACACATAATAATAATACTATTTAAATGAATAAAGAGTAAGGTATAGACAAGAATTGGCACATTGCAATTTATGAAGAGCCAGTTTATTTTGAGCTTTTTAGTGTTTTTTGGCAGGGAGTTTTGTTTTTTGGAAGTCGGTTTTTTTTATAAAAAGTTTTTATTTTTACATTTTTAGTGTAAATAATCATAGGTAAGTAGTGAGTTAAACTAATTATTTAATACAAATCGCGTGAGCCAACCTACGTAAGTGACCACCTACAAACGTTACTCCCGCTGATGCGAATAACTGTAGGAGTTGGAAGCACGTATTAAAACTGAGCTTAAGCAACAAGCCAACAACTCATATTGAGATGAACAATTTATACAGGTTTATACATACGTATGAAAGTGAAAGAATTATCCTCTTACCCCTAACCATTGAGGAATTGTACCTTCCATTATCAGCTCACCTAAATAAATTAAAAGAATACGACTACCACGCAATAATATAGGTAACACGCAAACATTTGATATTTAAAGAATTATTCTCCAACTTCTAACTGTTAAGGAAATGTATCTTCCATCATCGGCTCATCATCATGAAATGATGACAAACATATGCAAATATTGAAATACCTTTGAAAATATGTGATAAACATTATGTTTTCATCAATATAATTGAATAAAGTCGAAACACAATGTGGCTACTCTAAATCGTTGAGAAGTTCCCTTAACTGTTCTTCGTCTTCATTATTAGACCGCTAATGATAGTTACAACTATTCTAGGTGTGAAGTTCTCATCAATACAAATTAAACAAGCCCAAACACAAGGCAACTGCTATAAATCGTAGAGGAGTTCCCTCGACTATCTTTCGGCTCCATCATCAGATCGACTCCAGACCTCCATTAAATTGTAGTGCTTTCAAATACTTTATTAAAAAAATTACAAATGCACTAGTCGCCTCTACAAATTTCGAAGGTTCCCCTCGATTTCTCTGGGATGCCATCATCAGATCCTAGTTTCCTTATCATGGTACCACCGTCGGGACATCTCCTTTCCAACAAAAGAAAAATCATCAAAATCGGTTCATAAACGACGAAGTTATGCCCGAACGCACATAAAAAAAAAAAAAAAAAAATATATACGGTCGAATTGAGAACCTCCTCCTTTTTTTGAAGTCGGTTAAAAAAGACTTTAAACAACACGTAATAAGTGTAAAATTATTTGGTTTTCTTCAACGCTCCAGTATACTCATTTATTAATTAGTCAGCACGGATGGTCTCAAGCTCAAAGCCAAAATGTCAAGTGAGATTTTCCGGAAGCACTTGGCGTGAGCTTGGTAGCTTGAATAATTCGTATGCAGGGATGGCAATAGCGAACGAAGTCGCGGGTACATAACTAATAAAACGATGTCTGTATGTATTCATTTAATACTATTTTGTTTTTTTTTCTTAGATTTTCGATTCAAAAATTGAATTAGAATTTGGTAGAAGAACAGTGAAAATAAAATGCAAAACATGAGAATTTAACCGGTTTTATCATCAATCATACCAATATTATAAAGGCAAAAGTTTGTGAGTGTGTATGTCTGTTACTCTTTCACGCAAAAACTACTGAACGGATTTGGATGAATCTTTACAGTAATATAGCTTATACACCATAATAACACATGCTACTATTTGCCACGGCAACTGACAGTATATATGGCTAGTATATTATATAAGTCTTTTAAAAACTACACCTGAAGAACAACTTACTGTGTGTAAAATTGTTGTTGTTTACTAAATTTTCTCTCATTCATTCTCACTCATTCTTTTCGACTCATTCAAAACTATTTTTTTTATGTATGGGCCTGCCAAAATGACTCTCCTCTGCCTGATGGATAGGATAAGCAGAATCCAAAGGTGGTGGTCACCATACTCATTGCGGATGCAGACAATGCAACTGTGGAAGACAGGTGTGTCATGTCCCTCCAACATAAAGGGAGGATCCTCCTACCAGGCGAGGTGATCATGCCTGGCGGGCCACTGCCCAACGGTTGATGTTGAGGTGTAGTGTATATGTTAATCGGCGCGAGGACTTTCATTGCACGATTCAGGATTGGTAGTTTCTTGGTATTGTAGGTTACTCCGTAGTTCAGTGTATCTTCGGCAGATGGCGCAGTAGTATACTTCTGTTGCGCTGTATGTGGAAGTCTCTACACAACAATGCAGCATGGGGACACACCCCATGGTGGCCTAATGACGCTTCTGCATCATTGGGTCTCCTGTCTCACACTCACCAACGAAACACGCCAGCACGAAAGCTGTCATTTTACCTACATTGATCTTCTGTGCGCGGGTAGTATTGCTCTGGTCGAGGTTCGTGCTGAAATCAGCGTGGCTGTCCTGCCTTGAATTTTAAGAGTCATTTAATTACCTATATAATTAGCTGTTATAACAATCGTGAAGGTTTATTTATGAACTGTTGACGGCAATACGTATATTTCACTTTAGACGCATTTAGCCCTTTAACTTTTTATTAAATATAGCATTTTATTTTTTAAGGGCCCCCTTCAAAACTTAACCTTTCTTGATTTCTTAACGTTCACAAAAATATTTTTAACTTCTAAAATAAAATTACACATCAAAGTAATGTGAAATTAAAGTTGATACGGGCAGTACAGAACCGGTTGTTGTGGGTTGCCTTGGGGGAGGTCTATGTCCATCAGTGGATGTATTTCAGCTGAGATGATGATGATGACATAAAAGTTATGATAAGTTATCTGTAGTAATATTAATTTGTATATAGTAATTGCAAATAAGGATAACAAATTCTAAGTACAATTGTTAGAGAACACATTGTGTTTCGCCAAAGGTAAATATAATGCCAAGGTGTAGAACCTAGATCTAAAAGGATAAATTGTTTCACAACAGCCTTGTCTTTACGGAGATTTAATTACGATACAAATTGTTTTGTTTGTATTTCAAACAAATACTTGCTTTGCTTACAACTTCTTGGTTTATTAATCTAGCTATGTATTAATAAATACGTGCCTAAAAACCGACTTCAAAGAGGAGGCGGTTCTATGTTCCACTGTAAGTATTCTTATGTATCAATCTCTTTTGAAAAAATTGACGATTAAATATTATGTGTAGCTGATCTTTACTATACATGTATTGTAGATTATGTAAAACAATATGCACTATGAGTTCAAAAGTATATAATACGTCTACATAGCACCACCACACTCAGCTACAGGAGTCAAGTATACAATATGTATTTGTATTTGACCTGTTTTCTATAGCCCGTAGCAAGCAGTTATTATGTAGACGTTTCTACTATTCAAAGGTCTACACAATGACTGTATCCAAATTATAGTACTTCAGTTTGTAGTATTTCAATTAACTCAGTGCTCTTATAGCACTTAATGTACTTACATAACAACATAAAACAATATACGGTCTTTTTAGAAAAGATGGAACAGCCGCAGCGGCAGCACAATTTTTGGATGTTTTACGGCAAGCCTAATCGCTAGTCGGATTAGGACTTGCCTTAAAAACTTATATTCAATAAAATATTTATTCATAGAATAAGGACTATAGGAAAAATTACGACATGATCCCGAGGAAAGTACCGGGGTTTTGGGGGAGAATGTGGCTGTACCTTTATTATATTTGTACTTAACACTTTACTGTATAACCCAAATCCATACAAATATATATAATACAAAATTTTTACAAAAAAACAGACTAAAAACTTGACCAAATTAAAATGGGACCACATGGAAAGCCCCGCCTTTCACATAAAAAAAGAATCATCAAAAACGGTTCACCCAGTCGGAAGTCCTGAAGTAACAAACATAAAAAAAATACAATCGAATTGAGAACCTCCTCCGTTTTTGAAGTCGGTTAAAAATTGATGTGTCGGTTTGTAATTTCAAGTGACAAGCCTTCCACTCAATACCTCTGAAAGTATATACGGTGCTTACATCAAAAAAACATTCTTTTTGTCTGTGTCTGTTTCGGCTAATCTCTGGAACGGCTAGACCGATTTTGACGGAACTTTCACTGGATGATATAAGAAGTAATTTAGGTTACTTTTTTTAGACGCGTCGCTCCGGGACGTTACCTGCGGTTGTTGTTGTAACAATACAACAACAACCGCGAGTAGCACAGAGGGGCTCATTTATTGTATATCCACTATTAGTATCTATACTAATATTATTAACGCGAAAGTCTGTAAGTATGGATGGATGGATGGATGGATGGATGAATGGATGTTTGTTACTCTTTCTGTAAAAACGACTGAACGGTTTGTGATTAAACTTTACAGTAATATAGCTTATACATCAGAATAACACATAGGCTACTATTTGCTGCGATAACCTACAAACGCGGGCGGAGCCACGGGCAACAACTAGTATGATAATAGTTTCTAATATATTTGGCAGCTCTAGTGAGTACGCGGCGTAAGTTTAATGAATCTTGGCAAAGGCGCCTGCCCTCTAATAAGTGTTTCGTGTCGTTTCTCTTTCTACAATCGCTCACGCCTCTATTCTCTTGTGATATTGGCAAATATTTTTTTCAAGGTCATTATTTAATGTAACTAAGTATACATAACTTATATTAAAAAGATTTTAAACAACTTGTGTGTCATGGTCAGGGAAGATAAATCTGTAAACGTGCAATGCACTCTTGTCGGTTATGTAAAACTTGCCTTGCGCCCTTGCATCATGTTGTTATCATGCATCAACTTATATTATTACTAGTAGACCCACGCAACATCGTTTACGTCTCCTATTGCCCGTAGCGTGATAAATTACCCCTTTTTTGTAACATTCTTCATTGTTGCTCCGCTCCTGTAGGTGTTGGCGTGATTATACATAGCCTAGCCTTTCTCGATAAATGTACTAACCGACACTGAAAGATTTTTTTTAAATGGACCAACGGTTCTTGAGATTAGCGCGTTCAAACAAACAAACTCTTCAGCTTTATATATCTATACATCTATACAAATAAATAAAATTAGAGTGTCTGTTTGTAACATTAAAATAACAGCTTTTTAATCAATGCATATGTATGTATACACGATACATATACCAAAAATGTAGTTAAAAATTTTTTTGATGTTTGAAGGATGTCTACACATTACATCAGCAATCATGTCTGATTGTAACGATATAATGAAGTTATAGGTGAAAAGCTCTCAGAGATAGTGGTCTATTAGTATTTAAATGTATTACTGAATCCACTGATTAATAGTATAAAACTACTTTAGCTAAGAAAATTAAGAAACAAGTTTCTTGCAATTCAGAGTACTCAGAAAATGCTAAAGATATGGGATTATTAATAATATAAGATAGATCAATATAAATAATAGACCCAAATAAATATTGAAATTCTACCTATCTATTCGTACCTGGTCTGCTGACTGATTACTTAAACGTTAACAAACCAAATTGTCTATTTCGTTTTACTTGTGTGAATTAGTATTTACTCTAGTGAAAGAAACAAACACGTAAACAATGATGTCAGATATTCGTGTAAATCAAGTTGAATGCAAATGTTTCTTTGCATTCAACTTGATTTACATGGACATCTATTATTCTATAGCTACATCTATTAATTTGAAAACTATGCTATGTTTACTTTAATAAATACTAAGTATATCGGTTTAGTAACATACTAGCGGACGGAGCCGCGGTCAAAAGATAGTTTTTAATATGTTTTCTCAGTTTTCACGGTTGATGGTAAAAATAAAAACAAGTTATTGTTGTAACTTAGTAAACTAGTTGTATCTTAAAAAATATTAATTACCATACCAATTAACACTTTAAGGTTAATTTAAATCTATACTAATATTATAAAGCTGAAGAGTTTGTTTGTTTGTTAATCTCAGGAACTACTAGTCTGATTTAAAAAAATATTTCAGTGTCAGATAGCCCATTTATCGAGGAAGGCTATAGGCTATATATCATCACGCTAAGACGTACAAGAGCAGAGCACCAATGAGGAATGTTACAAAAACGGGGGAAAATTTTCACGCTACGGGCAATAGGAGACGCAAACGAGGTTGCGTGGGTCGGCTAGTATGAATCTATTCTAATATATAAAGCTGAAGAGTTTGTTTGTTTGTTTGTTTGTTTGTTTGAACACGCTAATCTCTGGAACCGCTGGTCCGATTTGAAAAATTCTTTCAGTGTTAGATAGCCCATTTATCGAGGAAGGCTATAGGCTATATATCATCACGCTAAGACCAACAGGAGCGGAGCACCAATGAAAAATGTTTTAAAAAACGGGGGAAAATTATCACGCTACGGGCAATAAGAGACGTAAACGAAGTTGCGTGGGTCAGCTAGTATCCTACTAATATTATAAATGCGAAAGTTTGTAAGGATGGATGGATGTTTGTTACTCTTTCACGCAAAAACTACTGAACGGATTTGGATGAAACTTTACAGTAATATAGCTTATACATCAGAATAACACATAGGCTACTATTTGCCGCGATAACCGACATATACGCGGGCGGAGCCGCGGGCAACAACTAGTAATTTAATATATTATAAACTTTAAAAAATTGTGTTCCACCGATATCAGACACAGGGATTAGGGCTTTGTTGGACTTATTTTGTAGCAACGACATCTAATCTCAAAAAAGGTGAGTCTATTTTAAAAAAATACGAACTACAAGAAGCGAGGATAGTTTTCTATAGTCTCACACATTTGAAAATACGACACGACGCTGCTAAACTTTTGTCGGATAACTGTGGGCTGACATAACTCAAATTTATTTTTGATAAATGCTCATATGCTATATTCAATTCTATTCTTACATTTACACGTGTTATACACTTGAGTTAAATTCTTCTATTCACTACTATGTTCGATCTATCAAAACTTATATAAAACAATGCCAGTAAATGTAAGAAATAAACAATTCGTAATGAAAATTATCGTTACTACTACCTTTATCAAGGACTTTACATGAATAAATTCATCCTCATTTTGCAATAAAATGTGTAGAGACATTTTAGAACCTATCCGAGAGTTTGCGTTATGGCCTTTGCGTACCGTATTTGTATCCGGTTAAGTCGCCTTGGTTAAATGCAATCGAATTATGTTAAACCTTTGTGCAGCTGTGTTAAGCTTTAGACACAATAAGCAACAGGAACTGTAATAATAGGAACGTAACTTCTTTTGGCTTTTGCCCTTCCGACTCTGCTTCTTGAAATGTAGTTTTAAAATAAAAAAATATACAAAGTGTTACAATACCAATCCAGACTTTCACTAAAGAAATGCAATATCTTGAGCGTTAAGAACACATTTGCAACAATACTACAGACAGGACTTATTATGGTATTTTACAGAAACAATTCCAGAAATTAATGCGATTAAAGTCACGCTTGTTTGACACCGAGTAATTCTCTTAAAATCATTCAATCAATTATTTCACCATGAAATAAATGGGAGTGATTATCTGCCTAAATACATAAATTTTCATCAATTGGTAATCTTTTGCAAACCCGACATCAAAAGAGAAAAATCTCCATTCAGCTATGTAGTTAAGTCCCTTAAATGTTATTTTAACTTGTCATGTATCATATGTTTCACTCACATCGGATAAATTTTGAACTTCGTAAACTTATCAAGGACTGATGACAATACAACAATCTAATAAATTTGTTCCATTATCCTGATCATGACCTTCGAGATTAATAAATTTTTCGATATCTCAAAATCCGTATTTATGAAAGCGTACTACTAGTATGGGTATATGATTAAAATATTTACAATAATTGACATTAAGCATTCTCGGACGTTTTTACTCTACGATAAAACGATTTTCCGTTTTGACCTCATATAACATCATTTTCTTCTTTATAGTTCAGCAAGTTACAAAAAAAGTATGTTTCTCTTAGTTAAGTTAAACTATAATTTATGTTTTTATTTACAATACCTTATCCAACTTCAAAAGTACCTACTTAATCTATCTTACGGAATTCTAACAATTTATACAAATCCATAATTCTGAAAATATTCTGACAACTTTTACCGAAAAAAGCTCATTATAGTGTTTCCAATCATTTATTTAACTTTTGACAGCTCTAATACTTAATCAAATAGTGATACCCTGACCCGTTACCGATTCGATTTCTTTTATCGATCGATTTTGTACATGAAGAAGTTTTAATCGATTTAACACACTCATTATTTTACCGATAATTTCGTAATTTTATCGATTATTAAACCGCAACACCGGACGCGTAGCGGACATTTTGTAGTTGTCATAATTCACATTTTCATACGTCGAGTTGAGTATTTTTATTCCTCCGTATTGATTTATTTGTGAATTCTCACGTTTGGTTGAGTTGAGCGTATCGTCCCTCCCTTCGTTACTTTCAAAATGCCAAAAATTAAGGTGCTCAAAGGACAAACAAGAGAGTTTGTCTTGCGACTTCGTGAATACTTTGAAAAGGAGAGCTGTAATAATGGGCCTCTTATATCAGTGACTCAAGTTTAGAGACCGTGTGATTTGATATAAAATATAATCACAATAATGTTATTGTATGGTTTATTAATATAATCGATAATCGATTTATTTCAAACCCGTTTTTATAGTCTGTGGTCATTCATTATGAATGACACATCTCTAAGTGGGCGGAGCCCGTCCATGAAGTACAGTATTCCCTCTAGTACATTGATCAAAAATTATTACAAAACTTTATGTGCGTGATCTGTCAAAAGTTAAATAAACGATTGGACGCACTATAGTGAGATATCTAATGGCATGATTAATGATTTTTAAATCAAGTCACATCGTTTAACAATCTTACTGGAGAATAACAACGTAAATCCTTGAATGATACATAAACTGTGAAACATGTTATATTATGCAAACCTACTTCAGATACCTACTTTTAACTAAGTCACGGCTAAGTAACAACAATTAGTAGGTACATTATTCATTAGTATGTAACTAATCAAATATAGCCCAAACAATGTGTATGGCCAATATCACTCCAATAAGAAACAGGAAGTAGGCGCACATAGCTCAGTTGATTAGAAACATTGCTCATAGCGCTCATAACTCAGGTGATTAGAAACAATCACCGAGGGTAAGCAACGATGGCACGGTCAGTACCTGGATCGGTGACCGCTAGTGGCATGTTACCATGGACGTCTCCGTGATTCGGAGGTCACGTTAAGCAGTCGGTCCCGGCTGTTATCGTATGATACAGTCGATGAACAGTCATGAAGCTTAGTTGGAGGCCTTTGGGCGGCTTAGAAACATCCAACGGCAAGATGACGTTGTGTTGTGGCTACGTCGGTACGTGGGTACGTCGTTGTGTTGCCAGTCCCCAACCCGCACTTGGCCAGGGTGGGACGTATGACCTTAAACCCTCTCTTGAGAGGAGATCCGAGCCCAGCAATGGGACGTTATGGGTTGTTGATGAAAAAAAGGAATTTCTTAATTAGAAAACCCTTCAACAACCCGACAATAATTCAGAAAGCGTGACAGGTACCTTACGCTTCTAATTTTATCAAAGAAGGTGGATCAGATTGCATTAATATTCCTTCATAATTGATCAATTTGTTAGGTGTATGTGCCGCTAAGTAAATAAGGTTTTTTTTAGTGTCGGGGCAAACTAGCAGACCGGTTATCAGGTGATAAACGGCCTATAGACACCTGCACTCGAGTAACACAAGTACGTTTCTGTCCTTTGAGTGAACTTTAAGTTATACCTCCAGTAACCTCATTCACTCGGAGAAAAACAATTACTGTTAATTCTTGCTTTTTGTAAACATAGCTCTCCCTATTCACGGTAGCTTCGCAGTTTTACCCTAAATCCAATTTTATTCATTACCCAGCAATAGGTACCCACCGGTTTCTTGGTCCCTGTACCCGAGTCGGTGGTCTACTATTTTTTATATTTTTGAATTTATTTGTTTTTATATGTATATTTAAAAATGTAATTAATATGAATGTATAAATGTAATAAAAAGAATAATAATAACCTTTATTAGCAATCCAGTTTATACTTAATTTTGTGTCGGTGTTTCGTTAGTCATTGCTACACATTATCACAATGCAGGTACATAAAATGTATACAACAGTAAAGTTGCTTTGAAACTCCATATAGATAAGTATTTTCTACAAAATGTAGGTGTAAAGTAGGCAGGTTCGAACTATGTAAAATTAATTATATTTAGATTTTTTTATAGTCAACTGCAAAAATGACTCTGCCCTGCCTGATGGAAAGCATGAGCAGAATCCAAGAGTGGTGGCACCATCGTCATTGCGAATAAGCACAATGCAGCATGGTGACCCGCACTACGGCGGCGAAATGTTTATTATGCTAGAAACTCATCGCGTGTTAAATATTCTTTTATGACATGTGCAATAATAATAATACTCTCAGTTCAAGATTTTTAGAATAAGAATGATAAACAAGTTCAATATCATAATCAGTCAGATAACCCTGTAGCCCCATGAACTAGTTTTGAAAGGACATTTTAATTAACATCTTTGTTTGTGTATACAGATGGGTTACAACTTGTGTTCAATAACTGAGCATCGAAATAATAGTCTCGAACGAACTTTTTGTAAATTTGGTTAATGCTTATTTGGTTTTAAAAGATACACAGAAAAAGGTGTACTTTTTAATTTTCTTTCTTGAAATTTCTATATTAATATCATTTACATTCATCATCATCACCCCGTTGCAGTCCACTGCCGGATATAAACGGTTTGGGGTCGATCCTAATCATATGTAAGTAAAAAAAATACTAGTAGAAAGTGCAAAAGTAGAGAAGTGTTTCCAACTCATAGTTTTCGTTAGTTTATATAATATTAATAACTTAATAATGTAACGTTTAATAAGAAAAAATATGCAGGTCAATTTGTATGTCGGGGTTATGATTGTATTCAGGCTTTAGCTTTAAATAATAGGTCTTTACCTATGAAATTTACGTTTTGTATGCAATAAGTGAAAGTACTTATTTTTTCAAACTTTTTGATTTCTGTTATTTGAAGTAATCACCCATGCAATCGACGCATCTTTGCCAACGCATTGGCAGTTTATTGATGCCCTTCTTGTAAAAATCAGCTGGACGAGAGGCAACAAACTCTTCAAAGGCATTTTGTACTGCCTCTCGGGAATTAAATTTATTACCAACTAAAAAGTTGTCTAAATTTTGGAAAAAGTAATAGGCGGTAGGTGCAAGTTCTGGTGAGTATGGCGGATGAGGGAGAGCTTCCAACCCCAGCTCTTGCAGCTTAGAGACTGTCTGTTGCGCAGTATGGGGTCGCGCGTTGTCGATAGTGCGCTGCAAGAGCTGGGGTTGTTGCTTGCTTGTTTTTAAAAAGCTTTTTAATTTTTTACTATTTCTTATACCGTCTGTCTCTTATAGTCTATATGTTTTTGTTGTCATTTTTACTAATTTTTACCCTTTGACGAACAATAAATTCGTCATATGAACCTGTTACCTCCAATACAGCTACATCAATTATAAAAACAACTACACAAATAAATAAAATTGGAGTGTCTGTTTGTAACATTAAAATAACAGTTTTTTAATCAATGCATATGTATGTATACACGATACATTTAATAAAAATGTAGTTAAAAAAATTTTTGTCTGTCTGTCTGTCTGTCTGTCTGTTTGTTCCGGGTAATCTCTAGAACGGCTGGACGGATTTTGACGGGACTTTCACTGGCAGGTAGCTGATGATCCGGGGAGTAACTTAGGCTACTTTTTTTAGACTAACTTTGTCCCGCGGCGTTACTCGCGGTACAACAATAACCGCGGGTAACACCGCGGGGTTCAGCTAGTATCTTATATATTAGTCGAATTTGATATGTATCATTTTGAACCTGTACCATCTAACGGCTAACTTTTGAAAATACCTATTATTTAAATATAGTGCTTTTTAACGGCTATAGTTACACACTTCCATTAATTTTACAGATATTACTCCAACTAATATTCATCATCATTTTCATAATTTCCCTAGCCTTTATTATTCCCGAGATTTGAGGTCGGCTATTATTTAACCGGTTTTACCTGAATATCAGTTTTTACACAAAGCGACTGACGTCGAACCTTCGCAACCCCGAGGGTGAACTGAATTCGAAGGTTCAACTAGTTGTCAGTATGTTTAAGGGCACTGTTGTCCTAATAACGATTGCCATAGATGTTCATGACAACCGGGACCGACATCTTAACGTGCTCTCCGAGGCACGAGCAGGAATTACCGCCATCTTCAATACTCCGGGCTGCTATTAAGAATTTCTTGTAAGAATACCCCAACAACAGTTCGACCCGGGAATCGAACCCAAACCACTTGATCTGCAGTTGCTTACGCTAACCACTAGGCCAACGAGGCAGTTTACTCCAATTAAACATTCTTATATAATTTTAAGCCGGTTAAGAATCTGTGTTTTGACGGTTTAAGAATACGGATCACCACCACACCCTATTCACCCCATGTGCGTCGTAAAAAGGCAAGCAGGGCAGGACAACAACACATTAAAGGTAGGAAAACCTGAAACAAATCCGATACAAACATCTGGACAGCGTGAGCGGGAGGTTTTTGGTAGCTATAACCAAAAACCTCCCTGTCAATAGGCATACCAGTGAACTTTTAAAGGCTGTTGATGTAGGATCGTAAAGGATTCAACACGTTTCGTCAGAAAGGATTACATAGGTCTATTATAAAAGAGGTATTAGAACACCAGTACTCGGTGTACCAACGTCCTTTGATGTCTATTAGTAGAATATAAACTTTAGTACTACAACACTAGACTGATTTAAATGCATTCCATTGTAAGTAAGTCTATAAATTTATTCGTTCCCTTTACGTTCCATAAAGAATCGTTACAAAAAGTTCAGTCCATATAACATAAAGAGCAAGTTTATAGAATTATTTGAAAATTTTAAATTTGAGATTTGTATTTATATTATCATATTGTAATGTGATTGAAAAATATATTCAGCTCGATTTTTTAACTCGGATTGATATATGTGCACTGTAGTTTCGAAGACATGTTATATGATGAGTATAGCGTCGCAGATCTGTTTTAGATTTTACGCACTTTGTCAATGCTTTACTTCTTGTAAGCAAATCCTAAAAATTATAAAAGTAACTTGATAGGTTTATTAAAAATCATTTTAACATGCACTGTAATATACATTTATTCAAATACATATTTAAATATTGAATCATTGATTAAATCGTGACTTTAATTTAAAACGCCATTCTACAATTAAGATCATGCACAGATCTCGTTTCTGCAGTAGCTTCAAATCGCATTGTAAGAGTTCTGACTGTCTGTTACAAGTACGGAAGTTTCATTTATCACTATTAGGTATTACAATAATGCTGTCATTCAACAAGTCGATGCCCAGATATGGCTATAAGTTAACCTATGTACCTCACATCCGTCATATACTGCCGCATTAGTTCGTGATATTATCTTTGATTCCGGAACAGGATAGGTTATACAGAATTTATGACTATCTTTTGTCTTCTTACTTTGTGTGTCTAAACTTCCGTGTTATCTGTCTGTTAATTGAAGATTTTAATAATTTTTTCCACATATGAACAGCCTAATGATAATAATAATGTTTTTTCCACGCATATTCTCTCATGTGATTTAAAAAAAATGGCTAAGCGAGCTTTAAAATATCATATGATATCTAACATCCATAATCTCACTTACGTTTCTGGACACACTTCCATGTTGCGGCCACTTTCGGCCCTTTTCACAAATTCACTTCCAAATATTGTGGGGAAGGGAAAGAAAAGATGTTACACATCAAAATACATTATCTAAATTAGAATCATACAGTGATGAAACTATGTTACATTCTTCCAAATAAAGGCCTATTAATAAAGATAAAATGAAAAACATGCTTGCAAAATACCCTACCCTGATAAAATTTGTAAAGTTTTGTAGTTTTAAACGAATACTTCTAATATTAACAGTTTTCAAAATTTGCTGCTGATTTTTTTATAATTGGATCTTATTAATTTCTCAAATTCATTGCATTCATCAATCCCAGTAACTCAAAAAATATTTTTAGTACTATCTATGCCAAGGTTTTATGGGGTTAATCAGCAAAAAGATACAATACATCAATACAGTGGTTGTTATTTTCGCAGTATTATTTTGCTAATTGCATTAAATAGATAATATAATACTTATAATAGCCGTTAGTAGAAAATATACTTAATTTTTTTATTAAAATTTTAATGCCAACAAGAATCAACGAAAAGATTTCGTAAAAAAGTAATCAGAAATATATAGCTAAAAATAAATTTTGAAAACCAAATTCGCACTCGTCATGGTTTAAAATTATTTTTTTCAATTGGAGAGGCCTATGTCCAGCAGGGGACTGCGATAGGCTGATGATGATGATGATGATGATGGTTTAAAATTATTAAAAACATTGAATGCTATCTTTACCACAGTAGTAATGTTAGTGGATTCGATCCCGATCCCGATCGTTTAAGTAAATTTCATGAACCGAAGAACGTTAAATTTCTATAATGGTTAAAATTAATAAATCATGAGCAAAATTATTTTTGCCATTCGATCCGTATTTATAATTAAAGTAAAGTTGACACATGAAAAAATAATAGTTATAAATATTTTATTCATTCAATTAATGTAAAGTCTTCCGTGAGAAAATACAGGGTATTGTGTCTCGTGCATGTATTGTAGCAACTAGTATAATATCTTTGTTTAATATAATAGTAAGATAAAGTTTTTATAATGCATTAACAACTATGAATTGAGTAGATATAATAAGGTCTACAATTACTACGGTTTCATAATATTTTTTTGACACATGCATAAAGCATGGAACAATGCACGTGCAATGTGTGAAGCTATCTCGTTTGTCCCACGATTCTTATGAATAATTTAGCCTTTGATTACAAGTTCACATTTTTCATCTAAGTGTAACAAATGATAAGGCTTTGAAGTCGTATTGTTTATAACTATATACATTAATGTTTATGCTTGACAATACAATCCTTGTACATGTTACATACACATTTTCGAAGGCAAATTAAACTTTAAAGGGAATCAGGATCCATTTTGCATTCTTCCAATGAATTTTGAAATACCTAGTCATTTCTAAGTTAAGTAAGGTTTAAGTAAATTAATCATCCTTATCATCTTTATGCTCTTTTATGGCTCTTTTACATATTCATATTTGTGAAAATAATAGTTTTTATTAAAACGCAAAGACAGAGAAAGGAAGACTGCAAATTGGGTTGAGGAGAACTGACAGAATGAGGAATGAGGGTGTGGAAAAGTGATGTCAAGAGTGTTTGATGAGAAGTGAGACTGAAGCTGCAGCTGTTTAAATAGATCGGAATTGAGTTCATGCATAGCTCCACCACCATGTCGTTGGTCAGGAACACAGTGTAAAATAAAAAAAAATAAAAAAAAAAACTATTTCTCAAATTTGGAAATTTAAAAATGAGCTTATTGATGTTTTACACACAGTACCTCTACCGGACTGTACACTTATTTACCAATGAAGTCTACTTTCAAGGTTCTTCATTCGATTATATTTTTTAATTTTTGTTCCCCCAGACTGTCGCAGAATAGATTTGAAAATTATTTTTAGAAATGCATTATTTTGTAGACGACATAAATGGCTGTGTGCAGTAAAATCCTTAGCGCAACAATTAGAAAGCACTGCCTCCGAAAATATACCACAGGCTGTTTAAACAAACAGTTTTCTTTGTCTGTTAGAATTATTTCTCTTTTCTAATAAAAAATCTATTTCTCAGATAAAAATATTATTTAAAAAAATAAAATAATAGCGTTTTTTATAATAATCAAATTACGTAACGTTATGATTTATGTGTAAGTAACATCATAAAGTGGTCATTGCCGCGAATTCACTGTGTCAAGGTCATTGCAAAATAGAACTAGTTTCAATATCATATCATAAGTAACCATATCCGCGTCATGCGTCGAACTAGGAAGTTGAACAGGTCTCATTGTCTTATTATTATACTAAGATTACTATTATATGTCATAATAGAATTACCTACATAAAGTATCTTATTGTTCACTCAGGTGTTTATTTCAAAGCACTAAATAAACATGACATGATTGTCAAGGTTTTTATGGAGGAACTAGTTGTCGGCTAAATGATCGGTCGCAAATTATAGTATTACTAGCTGAACCCCGCGGTGTTACCTGCGGTTATTGTTGTACCGCGAGTAACGCCGCGGGACAAAGTTAGTCTAAAAAAGATTAGCCTAAGTTACTCCCCGGGTCATCAGCTACCTGCCAGTGAAAGTCCCGTCAAGATCCGTCCAGCCGTTCCGTAGATTACCCGGAACAAACAGACAGACAGAGAGACAGACAAAAAAATTTTTAACTACATTTTTGGTATATGTATCGTGTATACATACATATGCATTAAGTAAAAAGCGGTTATTTTAATATTACAAACAGACACTCCAATTTTATTTATTGTATAGATTAATTAATGTCAGTTTTTGTCTATTAGGCACTTTTTATTACATGGTTTTATTTAGCTTGACCTGGTTGTTCATTACTTTGTTTGGGTTGAATCTTGTAATTAAAATTTGACCCCTTTCCTGTTTGGTGAAAAAATATTGATCGGAAAATTGGTACACACCCTGTTTGGTGAAAATACAATCAAATAAATTCTGATTCATTGTAATCCAAGATGGCCGCCGGCACAAAATGGCCGTTTACAAATTTTGTCACGACTACCTCAATATGACTATCAAATGAAAGGGCTTGACTAGTAAAACATAGTTCACTAGGAAAATTTAAAATCCAATATGGGCGTCGCTACAAAATGGTGGTTTACACATTTTGTCATTTAAGATTATTTGAATAGATTCTTGCACACTTTATTTTTATACAAGTAACAATTGTATTATATATCAAAAGCTTACGCTAAAACTGAACAGTTTTTGGTTATTTTTATTTGTATCATTATCTACTAGGTATAAAAATACAAAATTCATATCTAATTGAGGAAATAAAGCAAGGAAAGAATGCTTTTATTACGCTTGTGTGGAAGACATCAATCATGGTTATTAGATTACAAATATTCATTGTGGACCGGCAACGTATTGTTCGAATAAAATACTACTGCCTTAAAATATTCAAGCTATGTAAATAAATGGCTTTGAATATTTACCTTATTTCTGAAATAGTTTATCAAATAATTTTGTCTTTAATTTCTATTATTTTGTTCTTCCTGAAGCTGACCATTAAATTCATAAGACAAGTTGTAGGTAAATCGCGGTTTAATCAAACTCAGTTTATAAGCCCTAATTATATTAGAAAGAAATTTGGTGTTCCAAACTTCGTCAGTTTTTCCATTTCTTTTTTCTCTAAATATATAAATCACCCGCCACAACATAGTTATACTGGCATAGCACCTGAGCTAGAATCCACTGGTAATAAATACTAACTCATCAGTCTGACCTACACTGATAAAGGATCAATAACATCGTAATATTCTTTTCTTAAATCCAATTACTACATCTGTGATTACATAAAATTGTATAATTCTTAAAGTTTAATAAATTTCTTCTTTAATTATACATATGCTTAATTCCTATTAAAAGAATCTTGACAGCCATTTCCTTCGTGGTTAATGTTGACCTTAGATCATCCATAGCAGACCTGTCATCATAGACAACCGTGTGATTGACGATAGAACTTCCATCATGACTTTGTTAAAAGAAAAACATATATTCTGTAGAATCCTTTCCATTTTCTATAAAGTTAGGAGAAAAATAAAAATGGCATCTAGCAGGAATTATAGGAACCCCGAAATAGAAGTGTAATAAATGGGTAATTGTTACAAAGAGGATTAATATTTATAGTCTATTCATTTAGATAGTGTCGGTGCATCCGCCCGCAATTGTGGGTATTGTTGTGAAATACGTATGTATCAATTCATACAACGGCGTAAATTGACAAATCAAAATTGCTTGTGGGTGTACGCATCACGCTGGCCCTTTGATTTCGTGGCGGCTTGCTTTTCTAAGACTGTTGACACATAATTGCCTACTGGTACCATTTAGAACATATTTAAATTTTTTTTCAAAGAAAATTCAGACAGAACTGAGTGAGTGAGTTCCGAAAAACAGTATCTTAGAAGAGAGTCCGTTCCTCCTATCAAATCCCAGTGCTAGGAAGCACTGAAACCGACACGAGTAACTATAGCCACAAGTTTGGTATCTTCGTTTAATTTTGTCTACAAAAACTTCCGCATTTAACTTATTACGCCTATATTAATTAGCTACTAGAAATTAAAAAAAACTTTTTGTCACACTGTGGTTAGCTGACCTATTTCCTGATTGATATCAGATACACTACAGAAAAAGTTTCAATTGACAGATAGTGTAATTAAGGAGTAAATTTGCTCGTAAAATCGGCTGCTTTTGGGGTGCTCCTTGCCCTATCCCATGAATAAGGTGCAACTTGAGATGACCGTAGTCACCCCCGAGATAGGATGTCAACTCGGGGGTAACTCTCACTATTCTAAACAGTACGAGGTGCAACAGCGCTCCACATTAGACGATACCTCCGACCGCACCAGGGTATCACCTGTCTTCAGATGGGACTCATTTACAATCTACTTCTATGAATCAGATACTTCAAAATACAATAATGAAATTACTTCTTAGCGTTATTTTGTTTTTATTATACATGTGTATGTAATCGTAAGGTACTCTGTGAATTGGAACCTTATTATTCACAGAAATTACTATTTCTGTGAATACTATACTTAGTATAGTTACTATCACCGATACTGACAAAGTCATACCACTAATAATGTCCGCCGCTAGCCAAACGTTACAATTATGATTATATTATAACTATTACCAGTGTACCATAGTGATGCCTGCAAAACTATGCGTACCAATGCCGTTTTCTTTTTAGTGATTTTTCATCAATTTACCTATTTAATCCATACGACCACTTAGACTATCATAACTAAACTATTACTATTCAATTTAAATACTAACTAATTAAACACCCAATTACGACACTTAAAATGGTTAACAAAATGCTAATTACTAAAACAGCAAATAACTACTACGGAATGCGAACTACTGACTATCTCTTACCAAGACTTATAAATGAAATACCAGTGGAAACAAGAAATAAAATAAATTCATCTAACTTAAGATCAATAGTCAAAAATATCTACTTACCTAAAAGCAAACGGTAATCTAACATAAATCTATATATTAATCATCTAACATAAACCATAATAAAACAGGATATTCTATAAAAAAAAAATTACGTAATAGCTAACAATCATTCTGTATAGACTCTGAGCAACATATTCCCTCATCGAACATAAACAACTATACCGGTCAAATGCTAGAAATAGTTTTACGCCTACCTACCCTGCACCTATTAATTCTTGTAGTGCTACCAACAATTTTTTATAATCTTATATGTATCTGATTACTCGTTTATACCATGCGTGTAGATATTATTAAACAAATATTTGGTTTGTATCAAATAAATGAACTGAGGAATGTACACTCACACCCAAGATAAAAACCTATAAGGGTTTTATGGGTGTTTTATGTTTATTAATGTATACTGTTTTTCTTATTTAAATGAATAAAGAAAAAAAAGAACAGTAGATTAACTCCAAACAAATCACCAGACCATAGGAGTACATCTATACAAATAAATAAAATTGGAGTGTCTGTTTGTAATATTAAAATAACCGCTTTTTACTAAATGCATATGTATGCATACGCATACGCGGTACCTATAGCAAAAATGTAGTTAAAAAAATTTTTGTCTGTCTGTTTGTTCCGGGTAATCTCTGGAACAGCTGTACGGATTTTGACGGGACTTTCATTGGCAGGTAGCTGATGATCCAGTGAGTAACTTAGGCTACTTTTTTTAGACTAAATTTGTCCCGCGGCAAAGTTACTCGCGGTACAACAATAACCGCGGGTAATACCGAGGTGTTCAGCTATAGTGTATACATATAATTAGCTTTTACCCGCGGCTCCGACTGCGTTTATGTCAGTAATCGCTATGATAATAATAATTGTAATCGGTGAAGCGTTTTAGCCGTGAAAGCGTAAAAGACAGACAGAGCTACTTTCGAATTTGTAACATTAGTATGGATATGGATGAGGAAGTAAAGAAAAACGGTTTATCAAACCACAACGAGAACCGTTTTATAATGGAGCTACATATCTGACCCCAGACAAAAATAAAAGTGAACTTGACATTCAGAAACAATAATTACAAATCAATGTAGTAGCGCGATAATCGGCAGTTAGTTATTAAGCGAAAGGCGCGCTCAGCACATCGAACTTTAAGCCTTGATACTGATCTTGAACAAGGTCCGATTACTTGCGTAAGTACGACTAGAAAAAAATGAACTGATTGGTTTTCTATGAACATTTGAATCGGAGTGTAATCAGGTATTGAACATTATCAGGACACCCATCTGCATCTGCATTGTTACAGCTATTTGAAAAGGTGTTTTTTATCAAGTCAAAATGTTATAAGATTTTTCATTTAAAACATCTAATTATTTCTTCTCATTAGAAATGCCTTAAAATATATAGAACTGCATAGCCTTCTATTTATGTAGATTATTATGAAAAGTACAAAAAATAAACATAAACATTGACACTCACCCAGAAGGCGTATGTCACGTCTTCATTTAAGAATTGAAGATTGTAGGTATAATTATTCAAATTCAGCGCCATCGTATTTTACTGAATAGTTCATAAATTAAATGAAAGGTATACGCAGTAGAATTTGTAAAAATGCCAAATTTAATCAATGTTTTATTATATACATTTCTGCATTACATTGCATTTAGCAAGCAAGCATGATTCATGATTAAGTAACTCGTCGTAACTTAACATTTTTGAACCAATTATGTTAATAAATCAAAAGGGTAAATAGTTCACTGAACTCGCACTTTATTGGCGCAACAAACTGGACCAGTTGAACTAGTTCCAGTTTAGTTTAGTAAGTACGTTTCGGTTATTTCATTTCATTTTAAAAGGGCTTCATTGCATTTTGGTCTCTTAGAGTTTTACTAATTGGTTTTACAAAACTCGTCCGAAAAACCCGACGAAATTATTTAAATACCATTAATCAGAAAATATAACGTCAAGAGAAAACTTTTATAACCCTCTCTAAATCTTATTTTCTACTTCAGTTATCTAAAAGCAATGTCTCTTTTATTCCTTATTGTATTTAAAACAAGATAATTAGATGTTTACCACCATGATAAATCACAAAAACAAAACGATATCGGAACCACTAGCAATGTTAACAATTTTTTTTCGAAGTTATTAAAAAAGAAAACAAACCACTAACTATGTTAAATGTATACTAACTTTTAAACTTTCCCGTTCCATGATAAATTAACAATTATTTCAGCTGTGACCACGGCCAGTGCAACCTGGTCGAAACGTCAGGCAAATCAGAGGTATGTAATACCTTTTAATAAGTGATCGCGTTAATTCCCGTAAAAATAATTGTTAATATGTTAAATGTATCCTATCTACCTTTTTTATGATAATATGTAATGATTTATGATATCATAGAGTTATCTCATGATCATCATATGTCTTTAAGCATTGATTTATATCAGTTGATAACCACATAATGATGTGACCGACTATTTCATGAGATTTCAGACCGCGATTGGTTAAAGTTATTCTATGATTTTTTCACAACAAATGGACTTTCTTTTCAACACCATAAATATTAAAATATACACAATTAATATTTAAAAGTGTGTTGGTCTATTTTTTTGTTTAATTTACCATGGCAGCATTCATTTGATATTAAGTAATAAGTTATAATTGACACAAAAACTCATCAGTGATCGTGGCGCTTGCAACAATGCAGAAATTTCCGAAAATGTAACATGGTAAGATCTTATTGGTATATTCTATTAAACTGTTGTTACGTTTCAAACTGAATAATTATATATTTGAATAATTAATCGCCATAATCCTTGATCTTGATTGCGTTGAAGGCGAAATGCAGGTGCTGAATACTAACTAGCATACTAATATTTAAATATTTCGACTGCTTGGGTTTTGGCACTATGCAGTTCGTTTTTAACTGGACGTCGTTATATACTTAGAGACATTTAAAAAAAAAACAAAGAAAATTAGATAATTTTCTCATTTAATGTGTCATATGATAGTAAAAATCACTGGAATGCAAACAACATTCGACAGGAAAAAATCTCATAAAAAACAATAGCTTATTAAGAAAATAGTAATTCAAGAACGAAGTAATGCGTATGTGGTACATTGTATATTGATAGTTTTAATTAACTCTTTAAAATAGCCAGTCAAAAACATTCGGTCTTTTCTAAATCTGACAAAGAGACTACTCTCGGTCAGGTTTAGGTAAGTTCTGACTGATTTAAGGTTCTTATGATCCATGCATATTACCACCACTGGAACAAGAATAACATGTATCCTTTTTTACCATCATCGTATTACTAACCAATCATCAATTACTATAAATTGAAAAATGGTTTTTCTATCAATCCTCTTACCGGAACAAACAAATCAAATATATCCCGGATCAAACTGACCATTGCATAGTTCCAAGTATTAAACTCTGTTTTATTAAACACACGTCATACATTCAACTGCATACATAATGAAATATATACGCCAGCCTTATGTCACGAACTTAATATTTCCAGTTCAGACGTTGGTGATATGAGTAATAGTAGAGTTGATTAAATATTATGCGCTCTTATTGTCATTAATTTATTCGGACTAGAGATCGCACGGTCCTGGTATCGAATTTCTACCATTATTCATTATAGTTTTCAAAACTTTATTTTATTATTATTTTTATTACCTTATTATATTATATTATTATTACCGTGGGAGAGCCACGCTTCGGCATGAATGGGCCGGCTCGACCGGAGTGATACCACGGCCTCACAGAAAACCGGTGAAAAACTGCGCTCGCGCTGTGTTTCGCGCGGGAAATAGTAACCTATGTCCTTCCTCAAGAGTCAAAATATCGGTGCGCCTGTGGACCAACTGACGGACCGACAAATGTATAGATACTCTGTTCTGAACTAGTCCAGTTTGAAGGAGTCGTTTTCAAGTTTGGTGTGATTCTTAAGAATTTCTATTTTACAAAATATAGTTCCTGTCATATGTATTTTATGTGACTAGAGATGTGTTGGGTCACTATAAATGTATATTCCGCAGTGTCTTCTGACACGGATATAGGGACATCAAGTTTTTAATTCAGTTAGTGCAAATATAATGCAAGACCTTGAAGCAACATTAGATGTTCAGAACTAAACAACGTACGCGCTGTGCTGTGCGTGAGTTTTAAAATAATTATTTTAATTCTTATGTCACAAAAAGAAGTAGTCAAACCGCAATACTATTTTTTTAATTTGTTTTTTGGATTATGAATGAAAAAGGAAGTAACAAGATCTATAAATGAATATATGAAGCAAAAAATGTGTACCCTTTTGACCAAAATTATGCGATTGGAGGAGTTTGAAATTTGGCACATTTAATGTTTATTATTATTATTTATCATTTATGTTGGACCGAGATTCATATTGTATTGTTAGTTACGAAACTCTTAACCAAATATTAGTAAGAGTAAAAAACATACACAACATTAAATTAGGACCCTGTATACGTATGTAAACGTATCCAGCGTCCCAACATTGGGCAATCCCATCTATCACAAAATACGTTCAGGATGCAGTGAGTAGGTACTGTTGCGCACTCTACGAAGTAAGGAGGCGCTTCGTTTGCGATGATGACATGTAAACCATCAACCCTCACCTCCGCAAACATCCCTGAAGCGCTGCAAAATCGCGGCAGTCCCATCAGCATACTGAACGCATTATTGTATTGGACACGCAGATCGTTATATGCCCTCTGCGTATATCTAACCCACAGACTGCACGTACAAAATGACGTGCAGTAAGATTTGAAAAGAGTTAAATGGAGGAGAAGAGTTGAAACCACGGTTGAAACCTAAAAATATAAATGGACTGAAGTCGAATTTCGACCACTGGTTAACCACTAGTTCTTATTAAATAGACGTAATGTGTAATGCAATAAATATTGAATAAGTAGGAATATGTTATGTTTGTCAGGATGAGGTGTTAACTCTTGTGTCTTTGTCTACTCTGGATGGAAATGATGGCCGTGCATGAATATTTATGAGGAAAAAATTAAATCTTTCAGTCAGTAATGTATTGAACAGTCTAACTGTATTTCTGCGGCAACAATAACATAGCATCTATACAAATAAATAAAATTGAAGTGTCTGTTTGTAATATTAAAATAAGCGCTTTTTACTAAATGCATATGTATGTATGTCTCGGGTTCGATTCCTGAATTATTTGCAGATCATACAAACATTTGGTCCGACCAAATGTTTGTATGATCTGCAAATATTTGTTTCGGAGTTTGGGTGTTTTCTATGTATAATATGTATTTATTTACAAAGAAAAAGTCTTTATGTATCTATATCAGTTGTTTAGTACCCATAACACAAGCTCTGCTTAGCTTTGGAATAGAAGACGTTTTATGTGAGATGTCCGAAATATTTATTTATGATTTTGAATATTTGCTGTTATAATATTACCTTAGATTATTTTTCATTTCCCAATAAACAACTTCTGTGTCCTTTACGAAAATATTTATTCTAATCTGAATGATATTTCAGAGATTAGCGCTTTAAAACAAACAAATAAAAAAAAATCGGCTCCATTACATAAAGATATGTAATTATTTACATGAAAGAAAACACCTAGGGGTTTGAACAGTACTAAAAAAATGTTAATTACATTAAAACTTAATTATGCATCTTGAATAAATAAATAAATAAATATTTCGGACATCTAAACACACAACGCCATCTAGTCCCAAGATAAGCAGAGCTTGTGTTATGGGGTACTAGACAACTGATACAAATACATTTATACTTTTTTTTTTGTAAATACGTACATATTATAGATAGAACACACCCAAACTCCGAAACAAATATTTGTAGATCATGCAAACATTTGGTCCGACCCGGGAATCGAACCCGAGACCTCCTGATCAGCAGTCGCTCACGCCAACCGCTAGACCAACGAGGCAGTCTGGAATGAATGTAAGTTATTTAATTACACTTCCCATGCTTGGTCATCGTTATGCATTTTCATTCATCATAATTATCATTCACTCACTCTCATTCCCGTATCCGCGAAAGGGTAGAAATCGGCATATTAAAACGCACACGCCGACTAAAATTTTGACTATTGTCTATGCCTCATGCTTATTGTCGTCAATCGGAACGTATGTATGTCTCCGAACCCTTTTTGCAAACCAGCTTTGAGTCGGGTTTAAGTCTACTGCGATTTGTTACGTGAAGCAACCGCCATAAAACCTCCTAAGCCTCGAAACCTAGAAATCCCCTAGTACTTCTAGGAGACTTCGGATTACGATTCCGGGATCGAACCGGGACATACGTGCTTTCCTAACACGGAGGGGTCGCAAAATGTTAATAATCATCACATTCATCACCCATCAGTGCCGCTTAACTTTGCAATGTGTTGATATACTTCTAATCTAAGTGTACATATGTTTTGTAAAAATAAGGCTCATCACACAATACACAATATTTGCCCTAGGTGGGAATCGGACCTACCACCGACAAACCAGAATTCCTAACCACTACCTATTGTTTTTAAATAGTACGTTATTTTACGTGATCTATTTATGATTTACGACTATTAATAAGATTATGTACACATTATCCGTATGTACAAACAAAATATGATGCCAAATTCCAATTCAGAATAAGAATTTGGCATCACTCATTGCATTTATTATTTTTATAAGTTTATAAGTAGACAAATACTTATGTTTGGTAGTAGGAGTTGTTATGAACGCATTGATGGATAAGAGCAATGGCAAAAGAGGCGCCAGAAATTGCAACTACTTTTATTTACATCTAATTAACAACTTGTGTCAACAATGGGTTTTTGTAAATGCTTCTTCTTCAGGAAGTAGTCTTTAAAAACAACGTCAATTGACTTATTAAATTTTCTGACTTCTAGTAAATATCATATATCGAACTATGTAATAATAATAACAGTTTTTTTTGTTAAATAAACGGATGACTATAAAACGTAGTTTGCAATATTACTCAAATATGAATAAGCATAATACTTAGTTATAGTATCATAACACAAAAGTTGATCCCGTCTTCCTGTTGCACCATGTCTTATCCTAGTCCCTTTATACTTCATTCATTTTCCTTGATCCAATTTATCTTCTTAGGTAACGTATGAAAATGATTACATTTCCAATGATGATTTTATCACTCGGAGACATAATAGAAACCAACCATCCATGCAATATTGCGATCGATCGATAATCGAACAAAAATCAAGTTGGAAACAGAGTAGGAAAATATTGATGATAGGTGTTGTAAAATGATACGTTCATATTTTAAAAAGTTGAAAAAAAAATGTGAAAAGAAAACCTATTCATTATTAATAAAGATAATAGAAAAAAATATAATTTATTCAAAATAAGTTGTTTAACATTACCGCTGATTGCATTTACATTATATTTTATACTAACTGCAATGTGCAATACGACACGCGCTAAAAAATAAATGTCCTGTTGAAAATAAATTGATAAAATTATAATATTAGAAGTGAGTTTATTACTCAAAACCAAGACAACCAGAATTTGATGAATAGCTATTTCTTGAAATTGCTTTTTGTTTTTATTCTATTAAAATATTCATATTAAAATTATTAGCAATTCAAAAAAAAAAATGATAAAAATTTAATTAAAAATGATTAATCAGAATTTTTACTCGATCTTATTTTAATCTAAACTTACCGTATATTTATTAATCCTGGCATTTTCTCTTTTGAAAATTTGCCCCTTCTCCTTCAAATCCACAATACTCCTTGCACTTGTAACAGCCATAATTATTAATTATATTTATTAATGACTCAAAAATTGTAGGTGTTTAGAATGACAAAATCTGTCACTTGTACGCAAATTACGGTTGCGTTCCGGACCTCCAACACGCTCCCTCGGTGGGATCGCGACGAGATTCCAAATTGAAATGGTTGCGAAACATCGCGCTTCTTTTATATAAAAGCTGTATCGTTCTAGTTAGACACGAACGCGCCCCCGCGCTTACGTTCCTTTCATATCTCTATTTAGTATAAACTATGCAAGTTTCTAAATATAGTCCTGCATTGATTTAATTTTAACATAATTAAGGTTAGATTAAACAGGATGCTTCTGCATATGCCGCTAATATAATATCTTGGTTTCATTAGGACAATTATTTATTGTTTCATTACTTTCAATGTACTTACTAATTAGAATTCATTTTTTTTCTTGTGTTTTCATTATATCCATAAAACAGTATCTCTACCTATAAAAAACCGGACAAGTGCGAGTCGGACTTGCCCACCGAGGGTTCGGTACGTAGGATCATTTTGTTTAGATTTGATTATAAATAGTTTAGGAATCGAATCGCGTAGTTTAATTTTAGGTTTTTTGTTTCACATAGTTCAGATAAAAGGAGAGGAACGGTATATTTTCATATTTTTTAGTACAAACGAGAATAAAAAATAAATCAAATATAATATGCAAGTGCACATCAAGCTCTTTCTTATGATACCCTCTTTGAACTAATAAAAGCTTCAATTTAAAATTCCGAATCCCAATAAAAATATAGACCCCTATTTTAAAATGTAATTATAAATGTATTGATTTGAGTTTTTTGGCCCTGTATTTGTAGTCTATAATGATGTTACTTGCCAAGTGTCACAGTTCTAGATCAACGGAAAGTACCCTAAGAGTTTTGATTCCCTCGGGAGTGTCGAAACATGCGTTTCTGCTGAATAATCGGACATTTCTTTTTTTTTTACATAAACTTAGAGGTTTGTTTTTTTGACTTCAGAGTATTACACTTCTGAGTATACAGTTTAACTCAATAACTTTACGCGTTCCCGAATTAAAGGGTCTTGACAGATCGACAGACTGGCAACAAAGCGATCTAAAAGGATTCCGTTTTTGGTTTTGAAGTATGGAACCCTAAAAATGGTACACATCACTTTTTATAGGATCATTCTAAATTAAATTTTGCAAAGGGTTAAAACATAAGTGACATAACATTGCGGGCTATATGCCAGTAACAAATTTTACAAGTTATTACTATCAAGCTAACTAGCTGATTTTTAACAGTTGCTTTGTTAATATTTATTTTATTTAACAGCCACATTGTCCTACAAATTGCGTAGTAGGTACGTTATCTCTATCTCGATCCTACGCTCATAAGTTTTTTGTCCCTGCTGCTTCTGTTATCTACCACAATCGAGAATTTTTGTAATAGGAAAAGGTAGGAGGGGTCTTATCAAAATGAAGCCACTCGCGAAAAATTAGCTTGAAAGTAATAATTTGTCAAATTCGTTCCGAGGATCCCGGACTATTATATAAATCTGAATGAATTGAATAAGAATTAATGCTGTATTGCTTAAAATTGTAATAAGCTTTGTAAATAAGCCAATATTTCTCTTATAAAGGAAGGAATAAAAAATAAAATAATAAATAATTATAAAATGGTTATTGTGGGTTATCCCTAAGAGATAGACATATACCATTGCAGAATTGTTTGTAGAGCTTTTAAGGTGTACTATACTGTAGTACATTATTTTTTATCTATAGCGTAGTTTTCAGCCAGCGTTTGCAATGTAAGCGCGAACAGATGTGTTTATTTACGACATTACATTAGAAACCTCTAAAGTGATCAATGTTTCTTTACTATATTATATATGTATTATACATATAAACCTTCCTCTTGAACCACTCTATCTATTTAAGAAAACTACAGTAAAATCTGTTGCGTAGTTTTAAAGATTTAAGCTTTTATAGGGACAGACAAACAGCGGAAGCGACTTTGTTTTATACTACATGTAGTGATTTCCACTTAAGAAGAAAATCTTCGATATTTTTTCTAGAGCAATAAGTTAAAAATAAATAATACATGCTGCATTTTATTAAATTAAATCAAATTAACAGTCCCTCTTAATGTAAACTTATTTACGTAACTTTATGTAGGAGATTTTCTTAATATTTACTATTAGGGTTGCAATTTTCCTTTTAGAGATGGAGTACGGTTAACTTTTCTTACATCTTACATAAAAATGAACATTTCCTGTTGTAGTTAATTAATTTTTAAAATAGACTATTGAATATTTTTATTTGATTATTTTTAAACCTTAAAATAACCTTTGCGATTAAACATGTCTTTTTTTTAATATTAAGTCCAGGTTCAGGTACTGCAATCCACATTTTGAAGTAACACACATAGAATCAAAAACAAGTCTTAATGACATCTACCGAAGACAAAGACCACCTACCTGCCTAGCTACTCTTTGTGTCGGAGGGTCTTGATATCAGTGCCTCTACAGTGTGACCCCGAATCAATTATCGTAATTAAATGAAATAGTAAATTCTAATTACGTTCAAAGAACCAGATAAGAATTAGCTCCAGCTTAGTTACCGTATGTTCTCATGAGCGTCTAGGCGCATCACACTATATAATATGGTCCTCAAAAGAAAATCATATCTCTTTCATCTGATGATGTTCTTCTGCCACGGTTAACCCTCCCATTGGATCACTCTCATAATCCAATGGGAGGGTTAACCGACACGACCGGGGAGAGATTAGGCGCAGGACCGACAGTTATACGTGCTCTACGGGGTTCCCCAATTTCTAAACTCCGAGCTGTTATTAAGTATTTCTATATTCAGAAAAACTCAATAACACTTTTGGCTCAACCTGAAAATCGAACCCGAGACCTCTTGATCGACAGACTCATACGTAAACCGCAAGACCAACGAGGTAGTCCTTTTTCATCCAAACGGAGCGAGCGCTAATACTGAGCGTTAGCGAGGGAATCAAAAGAGCACGAGGTGAAAAATCTTTGCACTCGAGAGCAACACGCAACTCTTCATTTCACCTTATCGAGGAAATGAGTAAATGACGTGAAAAGAAAAAAAAATATAAAAAGCACACTAAGAAGGTTCCGAGTCTGAGGTTAAAACAAACTAAAAAAGGTTGTATGATAAATTCGGCACCATGCAGGTAGAAGTACATAGGTTTAATGATGTTTTGAATTCACAAACTTAGTGCACACGATGTTCTAAATTCAATTTACTTTTACTCTAGCGGATAAAAATGGTTTTTGCACTCGATATCGAAGTGCAAAAATATTCTTTCCGAGGTGGTAGGATGAAAATATACTTAGATTATTGCAGTGAGAGTCCGACGCTGCAACGCCCAGGCAGGTCAAACCGCCCGCGTGTGCTGGGCCTAGTCCTCACTGCCATTTTTGACTGCCTCGTTGGTCTCGCGGTTGGCGTGAGCGACTGCTGATCATGAGGTCTCGGGTTCGATTCCCGAGTCGGACCAAATGTTTGTATGATCTACAAATATTTGTTTCGGAGTTTGGGTGTTTTCTATCTATAATATGTATGTATTTACAAAAAAAAAAAAAAAAGTAAATATGTATTTGTATCAGTTGTCTAGTACCCCATAACACAAGCTCTGCTTATCTTGGGACTAGATGGCGTTGTGTGTTTAGATGTCCGAAAAAAAAAAAAATATTTATTTATTTTCCACCCGGAAGTCAGCCGCCGGTCGATAAACTTCGGCGAGCACTTCCGTCTCCAAATCCCTCGGGGGAATTTCAACCAAGGTGCACGCACACCGCCTCGGTCGACACGGTGCGGTAACCGCGTGTGGCTCTGACCGTCAATACCCTCTGAGGCCTCCAGCGGCGCGCCTTATTCTGAGTGGTCAGTGCCGTCACCCACACCGGTGCACCATACAGCGCCACCGAACGGGCAACCCCCGTGTAGAGATGTCTCGTTGTGACACTGGCTCCACCCAAATTGGGCAAAAGTCGCCCTAGGGCAGAGGCAGCGTCGATCAGCTTCGGAGCAAACTGTTGGAAGTGATCGTCAAAGAGCCACCTACCATCGAGGATCAGGCCTTGACACCTCATCTGGGCCCGAACCGGTACGAGGACCGAGTTGACCATTATGAAGACGACGGGGGACGGACCACGACGGGGCCCATGAAACAACAGGGCCTCCGTCTTATCTAGGGCCACCCGTAAACCCAAAGCCTCGATGCGCCCGACCACCAAAGAAATACCCCTGGTAGCCAGGCGCGCCGCCTCCTGGCCGGCCTAAAAAATTATGCCCAGAAAACCCGGGGGAACCATCTCTGGGGAACCCAGTTCTTTTAAAATAAAACAAATATCTAACCCAACCTCTCCCTAATTCCTCCATTCGTAACACGGGCGCTAGTTAGACGGTGCTGTTTAGTAAAGAGGCTAGGCTGTTGATTGAACGGCTAATCAAGCTAGTTGTCTGCGACATATACATTGGACACACGTTTAAGGTGTTTTCTTGAGAAAGGTCTATGGTAGCCGCGGGCCAATTCAGGACATTTTTTAAATTATGTAATTAGTCGTTAAAAAGTGGGTAAAGAGTGTGTATACTTTTTTAACAAATATTATGATGTAAAGTATATCCTAGAATTAAGATTATAATAAAGTAGGTATTAAGGTAAAAATACAGCTTGTATTAATCGTTTTACAAACCCAAGACTACAATTTTGTAGGGTTTTTTGACTGCGCGTGTAACGCACGAATAGTTGTTCAAGCGTCTTACTACGCTGAGCTGCTAACTACGCTGAACATTGTGGGTTCGATCACATGAGACAACACATTGTGGATCCATAAATTGTCGTTCTGGTTCAGGGTGTTATTTGTGTCCGTTTCACTTATGTATGTCTATAAACTCACTCGCCGCGACATAGGATACAACCTTAGGCCCGTATTTTAAAAGGCGTCTCAGTCGTGAATCTATTTTTAAGAAGAGATTTAATTATTGAAAGTCTCTTGAAACAAGATTCGCTGATCGTTAATCAAGTGAGTAATGATCAATGAACAGCTTATTTTAGAACGATGCTTATGTCATCTCCTCTCAGGAATAGATTTTGACAGATGTGATCTCTGTTCACCTTAGACAAGCTCAATCTAGTTTGTAGTTAGTTGAGAGTTGTTGTTTTTTAAGAGCCAAAACAAGTTAATAGTAAGAAGCTAATAAAATGTGCAATTAAGTACAGCACAGTGCATTATTTTATTGTTTATTCATAGTCATGTTTCCATAGTTTCCGGTATTGTGACATTGGAATCCTGGCGATTGGACAGCTTAACTTGTTTAGTCTTTACACAAGAACCTTGATGAAAACATAGAAACGTTATACATAAAAAAACTGCCACATAAAAAAAATATGAAATTTGGGTTCTACAACTAAATCTATTTTAATTTTACGTGTACCATAAACGAGCAGTTACTCTAATGTAGTTGTTTAATTATAACGGTTTGTTACATAATTTAACTAGTTGACCCACGCAACCTCGTTTGCGTCTTGTATTACCTGTTGTTGTTTGTTTGTCCTGATTTTGAAACATTGTTCTATTGGCCTTAGCGTGACGATATAGAGCCTATAGCCTTCCTCTATAAATCTAACATTGAAAGAATTTTTCAAATCGAACTAGCGATGCCTGAGATCTTAGATATCTGAGATATAGTATTAATGTGAGTATTAAATTTTACGCCTGTAGATTAACTAGTGTAGAGTTCTCTGGTCAAAACCCATTCTAAGCCCAACAGCCGGATCTTGATGATTTCAGAAAATAATCTCTTCATTCAAGCCGTGTATAAAATTTCATATCATCCGAAATAACGTCAAGGAGTTCCCTCGTCAAATTAGTTCTCGGAACATCGGCATAGTTTTCGAAAAAAAAACTGACATACAAATATCAGTATCGAATTTCAATTCCGTAGGATAACAGTTCAAATTCGACTTTCAAGAGTTTTTTAGCTTAACCAAAAGTGACTGGATACAAATTACAGTAGGGCAGTTGTGGTTTAATACACACCTCTATCCATGAGGGTATGCAGACGTTCCTAAGTGTCAATAATAAATAATATAATATTTATTTCCAATAAAAGACATACAAGTGGTATACTGTACACTAAAGATCAGACATCGACATCCGCTGTGCAGTTAATTAAAAAGTTTGTAGACACTGGCACTCATGGTAAGAGTTAACTTGTGTTATGAGCACCAATGTCCAAGTGTAAGCGTAGGTACATAATATATGCCTCAATATTATAAATGTGAATGTAAATTTGTTTGTCTTTCACGAGAAAATTCCTTAATCGATCATCATGTAACTTTGTACACAAATTCTTAGAGTTATTAGAAGTAACGTAGGATAATATTTATTAAATGCGAGCGAAGCCGCGGGCGAAAGCTAGTATAACATAATTATGCTTTTGAACTACACACAGTAATTCAGTATTAATTTTCTTTAAAAACATTAACGCTTGTCAAGTCGTCGGCAAGCGATTTCTACTCCATGCTCATTTAATTTGTTTTACTGTGCATACGCCAATCGTCGTTTAAAATATAATAGACTCTATTTGTAGAGCGTTTTTAAATCTTTTGTTTTTTTCAAACCACTGCATTTGTATTAAAGAATTATTGTAATGATTTGTATAAAAATACCGTTCTGGACTCAATAACTAAATTTTTTCCTGTATTTTGCGCCACTGTGCATAAGTTCAATCCGAATCAGATACCCTGATAGAAACCTAAGTTTACATAATTTTTAGTTTTTTTTTCTTAAAAAAACTTCACTTAGATTTTGACGTGCTACTCATATATAGAGTCAAAGTTACCTGGCAAAAATGGCGAAGCTTGACGGGTGTACAAAACGGCGGTCCGACCAGCAATGTTGTACGGTGTTGAATATTGGCCCGTCAAAGGATGCCACGTCCAAAAACTGCACACCACAGAATTGAAAATGCTGAGGTGGTCCGGGGGAGTATCGAAGATGGACAGGGCCCGCAACGGTTGTATCCCTGGTACTTTCAAGGTGACTCCAAAACAGAGCAAGTTAAATTAAAGGTTTGAGTTTGAGTTGAGTTGAGTGATTGAGTTGGTACGGACATATTATGAGAAGATTAGAGCAGCATGTCATGCAGACGACTCCAAGCTTACCAGAAGGCAAAAGAAGCCGGGATGATCCTCGTTGACATGATGGACCAGAATGACCAAGCTCCTGCAGAAGTTGAATTTACCGGACCCGACAACTCTTGACAGAATGTCTTGGCGCCGTAAAACTAGGAGAGCCGACCCCTCCTAAAGTGGAAAAAGGCTAGGAAGAAGAAGAAGATTATCTTAAAACATCAATTATTTTTGAAAAATACTAGAAATAAATGGTACAAATAATCAAATATACTTAGATATAAGATAAAAGACTTAGGGCATTATTAGCGTCGTAATAAAATACTGATTTTATACAATGATAAAATATCTCAAGTTTGGAACAAGTAAGTACCTACTCAAAGATAATTACTTGCCTTTTCTAAGCGCGTTCTTTCATTACACCGAAACAGAATGACGAAATTAATTGCACATGTCAATTATCTACCTGCTTTAAAAAAAAACAATCTGGTACGCGTGTATAAATTTTCCATAGTAATTGTTTTTGTTGGATTTATATCTGAAATGTTTTATGTGTACTGTGTCAAAGTTGTTAATAGAACAGACATTTTGTGGTTAAATGCATCTGCAGTTAATGATTGAGTAATGTGAACATCATCCTTGTCATCACCTTCCTTCCACTCTGCTCTTCTAATTCCAACTTACAAGGTACTACAAGGTAATACAAACTTTACAAGGTAGTAGAGCCACGCTGATTTCAGCACGAACGGGCCGGCTCGACCGGGGCGGTACTACCCTCGCACAGAAAATCAACGTAAAATGACAGCGACCATGCTGTCGTGTTTCGTTGGTGAGTGCGAGACCGGAGGCCCAATGATGCGAAAGCATCACTAGCCCGCCATGGTGTGGGTCACCATGCTGCATTGTTGCATTGTCTGCGTTCGCAGTATGGTGATCATCACTCTTGGATTCTGCTTATGCTTTCCATCAGGCAGAGTAGAGTCATTATGGTAGGGTCAAACATAAAAAAAAAAAAAAAAAAAAAAAAAAAAAAAAAAAAAAAAAAAAAAAAACTTGGGTAGACACGACGCGTAACATTATATAGAATTTTTTTAAGTCTAGATTTAGACTGTTTAACCATTCTAGAAAATGTTACCTTTTTAGATGGGACGAAACTGGTAAATGTATGGGGGTTAGATAACGGATATCGAAAATCTCAGATGGACTGAGAAGTAACCTTATAAAGTTTGTACACGAGTACACACACATCCGGATACTCGTCAGATGATTGGCGAAATCATTGAGATAGAGACGTCAATTGACCAATAACTATTATATTATTTGTACCTAACCGTTCCTTTTCTGTTCCGTTTTACTTTTCTGTGTATAAAACGATATTCGAAATATTTATATTGACAAAATAAACACAAATGAACAGTCATGATCGGCCCAGAATAAAAGCAATGCAAATTTTAAACATGCAACGTCTGTCGGATATTAAAACACCACTTTCATCATGTTTCGAGCCACCGAGCTTCCCCTTTCAACTCTAAACTGGCCCACAGAGCTACGAAAATTCAAACCTTACTAAATTATCGAGTGAGTGAGGATACAGGAGGCCTATAAAGTCTGCTCGTTTGCCCATTACTAATCTATATATTACTGGCAGATAGCTGATGATATTAGGAGTAACTTAGGCTACTCTTATCTTAGACAAATTTTTCCCCGCGTCATTACCCGCGGTTATTGATTTAGAAGTACAAAAACAATAGCTGGTAACACTAAGGGGCGCAGCTAGTAATAAATATAGCTATTATTTTATATATTGTTTTTTTATTTAAAACAGTAGACATAATTTTAATTGTTAAACTTCCGATTAGCAATTTCGTTATTCACTAGCATTACGTATCAGTTAGTCAAGAATTTGACGTTAATATTTCAAGTAAAGTATTTAGATTGAAAACAAAAATATATTGCAATGTTTCAAAAGATACTAAGAAGAAGAACGTTGACGAATGGTAAAAAAAAAACAAGAAGAACTACCTTGATAACAATAGAATGGATTATTAATATAAAAGAAGTGATTCTCAAAAAAATTGCTAAGGTCGTCCTAACATACTAGCTATCACATTGAAAAATTGTTTTAAATATTAGGTTAGAGGAAGAATACCTGTAATATATATTTACTAACTTCTGATATTAAATTTAGCATAGGATTAAAAGACAATTAAAAAGTGTAGGGACCCTTTTCCAATTATTTGATAACAGTTATTATAATTACACTAACAATAATAACAAAAAGATTACACCCGGATAACGGCAACAACAACGGCAATAGAGCGCATTTTTAATAAGAAAGCAAAGGTATTTAGATTGTCATAGATGTTCATTTATTTAATCTCTATGTCATCTTTATTCTCCTTTTAAGTCCATATCGTTAGGTAATATACTGCGCTTGAATGAATATTTGGAGCAATTTCTAGGTATGATAGCCAGTAAAGATAACAATCAGAGGTATAAAATGTATTAGTGGGTACTCATTTTGCTTAATTAACTGTTGGATGTAGGGTAATTTTCTATGGAAGTTGCTACTTCTCCTTTGATGACGGAAATTTCAAACAAGTCTTTTAAAATAAATGTATACAAACTAATATTGCCATTTGGGTAGCAGACTACAATAATGAAGCTCAAAGTACTATTCTAATCAATCTTTGTTCTATGGCATGTTTTCTCATTTATATTCGCTGTGCTGAACGTAGCTTGCACCGATGAACTCGGCTCAGCGACTGTAAACACTATGAATACGTGTCTACGTCGTCGTTGCTCTGTTTACGTTTGATTAAAAGATCTTTTTCAAAGTTTTTTAGTAGTTCTGTGGCACTAACATACTTTTTATAAATCTTTTTTTTTCTTCCTATTCTTACCCCAAGATTATTTGAGGTCGGCTACTAGTTCCACCCAGTTTTACCTGAAGAACAGTTTTTACACGGAGCGATTGGCATCGACCCTCCGCAACCCTGAGGTTAGAAACTGAATTCGTAGGTTGAAACTAGTGTCAGTATATTTGAGGGCACTGACTTTTCAATAACGATTACCACAGACGTTCATGACAACCGGGACCGACGGCTTAAAGTGCTCTCCGAGGCACGGGCGTGTGTAATTTCTCTCCCAAACTTCCATACTCCGTACTAGCGGTAATAAGAATTTCATATTCTAAAAACCCAATGCAATTACTTTGGCCCGACTCGGGAATCGAACCCAAGAACTCTTGATTAGCAGTCGCATAAACCGCCAGACCAACGAGGCAGTTGGAATACTTTTTTATAAATCAATAATTCAAAATGTTCGTGAAACAAACAAATGTAACATTTTTCCCCTCGCTTTTCTGAAACCTATGACAGCAATTTCGTGAAAAAGAGACAGAATCGTGTAGAGAGATAATAAATGAGACGTTAACAGTAAAACGAAAACTCGCTACAACGCTACCTAATAAAGACACACCAAACTATGGAGTACCTGTCAATCCAGTATCGTGATACGTAAATTTGTTACGCCAAGCAATATATACAACTTCCTGCCAGCAACTGAAGACCGCCCGCCAGACATGATCACCTCGCCTAGTTGGATGATCTTCTATTTGTGTTGGCGAAACATATGATACGCGAGCCTGTACAACATTTTTTCTACTTATCTACACTATTACCGTGGGAGAGCCACGCTTCGGCATGAATGAGCCGGCTCGACCGGAGTGATACCACGGCCTCACAGAAAACCGCTGTGAAATAGCGCTTGCGCTGTGTTTCACCGAGTGAGTGAGGATACCGGAGGCCCATACCTCAACCCCTACCCACATTCCTTTTCCCATCTCCAAAGGTCGGCAACGAACTTGTGACGCCTCTTATGTTGCAATTACCGGTCCCGAACCGGTACGAGGACCAAGTTGACCACGATGGAGGCGCTGGGGGGCGGATCACGATGGGGCTCATGTAACAATAGTCTCCGTCTCATACAGAGCCATCCGTCAGCCCAGCGTCTCAGTACGCCCAACCACCCAAGAGACACCCCTGGCGGCCAGGCGCGCTTCCTACCAAAAGTTCGCCCCCGGACTGCGACCAAAGTGTCATCGGTGCAAAAAATTACGCCCATCGCGGGGGGGATATGACCTCGACGAACCAAGTCATACGACTAGGACTGCAACTGGGAATTTTAGACTTCATTCCTAGAAATTTACACTTATATAGTTTGATCGAATTTATATTTCCGATTAATAAATATAATTAAAAACTTCATCGCTGAATAGGTGCGTACTTTTCTGTCAACTCTAAATCCACCTAAGACATAATTATTCCCAAAATTTCAGAACATGGAACTAGTATAGTAGGGAACCACACTGAATACTAGAAAGATCTTGTTTCCAGTGTCACTTTTAGAACTCAAATATTAACTGTTGAGTTTAGTTATCAAAATACATAATTCAACCAATATTAAGATTTTGCAAAACATGTTTTGTAATTATGAATGAATTAAATGTAATTCTCGATTTTAAACTGCGATATATGTAATTAATTAAATAATACGTTATTATGTATTCTGTGTCAGAGTTATGTTTTTATATATTATTAAAAATAAAATATTTTAACAAGAATTAATTAACTAAGGTAATACATGGTGTAATTTAAATATTTGTACTATATTCATAGCAACTACATATACTTATAGTAGGTAAGATAAAGTAAAAAAAAAAAATTGTTCAAACAATGTTATAGTAAATTATTTAACAAAATAAGCAAATAGTGTGAAAATCTCTGCGTTACTTTACATTTTTTTTCTATATTGTTACAAACGTACATATTAAAAAAAAACTTAATATATCGTATCGTAAATAAATAAATAAATAAATAAATATTTCGGACTTCTAACACACAACGCCATCTAGTCCCAAACTAAGCCGAGCTTGTATTAAATCATATCCTATAGCGCACGTGAAAGAGAATGTCACACTAAGGACTCCGTAAAGCTGACTGATAAATTCTGTACACAATGCACAATGCACAGAATTTATCAATCAGCTTTACGGAGTCATTGCTTTTAAATTGTCTTGACCCAGTAAGGTTTTATATTATTTAAATTATTAAGTACTTCTCAAATATTTAAAAATCTGGGCATATTAACCTCGACCTGAGAAAGATTATTAGGACAGATGAGATGCGAAAGGCAAATCGTAAATCATCCTATAGCGCACATCGCAATCATATCGCAATCATATATATAAATATATAATAAAAGACAAGAATTAGACAAAACAGAACATACAAATACTCTATCAGGAACCAAAATAAAATAAGTTAAGTAACGGGAATTCAACCCGACAAAAAACTACAAAACAAACGAAGAAAAATTAGAAATACGAATACTAAGGTCCTGTCTTTCCACGGAAGGGGAAAAGCAGCGAGGTCAGCTAGAACATATATATATAGGTAAAGTTGTTATCTTCTTTTTTCATTTTCTTGATTTTGATATCGTACTCGATACATTTGAATATTTCTTATTTTTATAAATCTATCACTATTTTACGCCAAAATTCGGTAATTTAATGTTCTTGCAAAAATGGCACCTAAGGGCACTATTATTTTTGTGACGGATATAAGAATACCTTTTTTGTCCAAAGTCAACCCGGCCATTTGGAATTAAAGAGATAATAAAGTTTACAAACCAAATACATACGAGAATCACGCAAAAAGATAACCCTTCGAGTATATTCGGGTAAAAAAAACTAATGTATTAATACCTCACTTATTATTCTTTGAATTACATAAACATGAGATTACCTTTTACCTACAATTTATATATAAGTATCGAAACTTATTTAAGTGTACACAAAAATAACACAGAGCAATTATTTGTATTATGTAAACTATACTTCCGCGTTGAAGCTCTTAGCAATTACATAGTGAATTATATTTTACATTTAGGTTTTAAATTATTTTTATATTTTTGCGAACTAAATTTAAATAAATGTAAAAATTTTATTTAAGTAAATTTAAAATTGAAAATCCGATGACTCTCATGAATTACGGAGATGATATTGAACACAAAAATCTCTAGGTTTAGAGTCTGTTCCAACTGTTTAATTAATTTATATACTTAGACTAGCCGACCCACGCAACCTCGTTTGCGCCTTATATTGCCCGTAGCGTGAAAATTTCTCCCGTTTTTGAAACATTCTTCATTGTTGCTCCGCTCCTATTAGTAGTAGCGTGATGATATATACCCTATAGCCTTCCTCGATAAATGGACTATCCAACACCGAAAGAATTTTCAAATCGGACCAGCGGTTCCTGCGATTAGCGTGTTCAAACAAACAAACAAACAAACTCTTCAGCTTTACATATTAGTATAGATAGAAACCTACCTTGGGTAGATTAAGTATTGAAGAGTGTCTCGAGTTCATCCTTGGCTCGGAGTACCTCCTATAATCTTTTTCGTCTATTTCTATTCTTCTTCTTTAAATAAATGTATTATACTCGTGTCAAGTTAAAATATAGTTATTAGAATTTAAATTTAGTATACTTGTATTGTAATTTATTAGTACCACACTTTATCAGGCGGTTAATAGGCGGTGGAACTGAAGAGTACAGAGTTTTATAGCTAATTCCATCTTAATTTACTAGTAATATTGTGTATGTATTACAAATTCAAATTATAATTTTTCATTACCTAAATATTCCTAACTGCACGCACATACCTGTAACACGCACAGGAAGCCATAATTTTTGCTCTGTAAATGCAGTATTTGTTTTAACAATAAATAAATACACTTTGAAGTAAATAATACTTAACTGATCTGTTAGTCTACTGTTAAATCCTGACTGAGCCGCGATGATTCTATTCCTATCCACGTCGAGTAATTGTGAAGTGTATTTCAAAATTAAAATGACTAAACTTAACTACTAAATTACTTAAAATTATATACAAGCTGTTGTTTAAGCTCATCTGAAATGAATCTCTTTACTCCTTAAATGAAATGCGCTGTTATAAAAATATAGGTAATAATGCTACACAGTATAAACCCGAAAATATTACCCGAGCGAAGCCGGGTTTCCACCTAGTTTTTTTTATAAAGTACTTACTCATTTTCTTGCACTTTGTTCGATTTCCATATTTTCTTCCTATACACGAATTTTACAAGTATACAGACATTAGACATACAAACATTGATTTGTATAGACATTATTTGAGATATTAATTGACATATTTTAATAATTTTAAGTGTTTGAATAATTTGCAGCGCCGTCTTACGGTGACGTCACAAACTGACGAGTTGAACATATTTGATCTGTGAAAAAGTAATTTTGCTAAAGTGCACAACGCCGCTAAAAAAGTTTTCACTTAAAAATAGACCTCATTCCGAACTAGACAGGGAAACGCAAACGAGATAAACGAGAAGACGTATCACGTTTATTATGTGATCCAGAACTAACCAAAAATATTGGGCAGAAACAGTGAATACGGCTGTGTAGCTGAGAAACAGGTCAGTAGCATCGAGATAACACCATATAAAGTGTGGACTGGGAAAAAACCAGACGTCAGTCACTTGAGAATATTCGGTAGTAAACTTATAGTACATATACCTAAGGAAAAACGCCTCAAGTGGGATAAAAAAGCAACCCAGTGGGTCCTTGTTAGCTATCCAGATAATGTCACAGATTATAAAGTATACAATCCCAACAATATTACAGTAACAACTACTAGATATATTGTCGTGACTGACAAGGGGAAATCTGCTACTAAAGCTAGTCAGGTTCCAGTATAACCAACGATTTAGCTGTTCAGACTGAGACGTCAAAAGCAGTGGAAGATACCAGTTCCAGAGCAGTTAAGGATGCAGACAGCAAGAATACACACAGCACCAGCTCTGAGGAAGATGAGTTTCTCGACGTTCTAGAATCTCAGGCTCCTATTGCAGATTTACAGTGACAGGTCCCAGATGAACTATCTGTGTCTAGGGAGAAACGTTTTCCTAGAAAGCCAGAGAGGTACGATTTTATTAGTGTCATCATAAGCACAGAAGTTGGCAAATAATAATTGTTTGCATAAGAGATCGAAACATATTGATATCCGTTTTCATTTTTTTAGAGAACACTTAAATAATAATGTTATTCGTCTGGATTATTTACCAGCTTCAGAAATGCCTGCTAATATATTCACCAAGCGGTTGAATGCAGTTAAACATATTTTTTTAAATGTTAAGAGCTAAAAGTTATTGGGACTAATCCCACCCACACGCCCACCACTGTAACTCCTGTACACCAGGACCAACAGCAGTGACCCACGAACACACCGAGTTCTGACACTCGGGAAGTCCCATGAAAAAAATTAGCTGTCTTGGAACCCGCAACGAAATTAATCAGAAGAAAAACAGGAGGAGTTGGAAATATGATAAGTCCACTTCCCTCTTTAGCAAAGCGGGAGACAAAATGAAGTCAAAATAGGCAGACACCTTTTTTAAACGGGGAAGCACCCCGGATATAATATTATGGGTCCTAAGTGAGCTATGAGAGCTAAAAGTTAATGTTGATTACTTGCTGTTAGGAATATGGTCTTTATTTTGTTAAGTGGGAGTGTTGGATTAAATAGTCTTGTTGTAACAAAATATCCTAGCGGTCTCTGGCTGGTTATAGTGCGTATGATCACATTTAAAAATATATATGTTAGTTTGTTTCCTGGGAACGTTCGTTTCATTTCTATAGTAGGCGTTTGTGAAGGTAAGGCCTTTTTTTACGTGGGGAAACCACCTCGGGCCGTCTCCCCGCCGAGGCGGTGTATCGGAATCAAACCGACTAAAACCACACGGTGTGCCACTCTGCGCCTGAAACTTGAGGGATCCAGAAACTGCTGCTATTAAGACATCCGGACCCCTCCCAGCGCCTGCCCGCACTGAAGCGGGCACCGTCTGCTGGTAACTCTCAATGTAGGCGACGTACGGCATACGCGTAACGTCGCCCCCTCGCGGGGTGTAGGTAAGACCTATGCTAACTTTATAGGTGGCAAACGAGAAACTTTGGCCAGTTTATTACTTCTACATACATGCTTATTCGATCACGAATTTTTTGGTGTTTTCTTATTTATGTGCAGTACAACAAATTATGTAAAATAGAATATGTAGACTTAATTTTCATCACCAAAGTTAGTGACATTTTATCTACTGTATTTGTAGTTTTTTATTACTGTAGGTATAGTAAACGCTGAAAGTGAAGCATTATCAAGCTGACTTATTTTCATTTCATTTCTTGGAAAACCGCATTCCTTAGAATGGGACTCTAACTCTCACCATGCAACAAAATAGATTGAAAAATGTCTCAAGGTTTTCTTAGCCACTATCCAATGTAATAATGACAAAGTTTTAAACATTACGTTGTAAATAATACTGCGTCATGTTCTATTTCATAAGATACCTTATACGAAAGGAGACACAATGAATACAGTTATTAACTTAGTAATACAGCATTAGTGTCGTTACAATAAAATTAAAATTTTACTAACAATAAATTATATTTTAACTTTTATTTACAAGAGCGAACTTTTTTTTACTTTGTTTATCAACATAAGAATCGACACCGTTGTAAACTACATGTAAGTTACGTTAATATACTGATTAAATACCTACTACGCTTTACAATGTTTAAATGAACTAAACCAAAATAAATAAGAATTGTTTCTTTTTTTACTATTTGCTAGATGTTTTTACGGTACGCTGCGTGATGTTTCCTATTTCAGTAAATTAGACTAATTATATTTTATTTATTGTATGTTTTGTAATGCAATAAATCGAAAAACTCCGGTTATAAATGTCAAAAATATAAGTCTGATTTAAATCAAAAATTGTATTTAATTTTGATTTAATTTTGAAGGTCAATAAGTCTTGTCCTCCCTTTTTGTATGTAATTAGATGTTATTTTTATATTATGTATCGACTTTAAAGGTGGCTCATAGAATTGGCAACTTCAATATTCGTGAAGGCACATGAAGGTTTTTAATTTCTAAGTGATAAAACCATTTTTAAAAATAACTTTCAATCCTACTGGCTACTACTTACTGCACGAACTACTACTACTACTTACGAACATTGCATTTTTTTTCTGAAAATATTTGTGAAAATCGTTTGAGATAAATGGCTAGGTTATTTTAAAAACAGGATGTTAAAGGGAACATGAAAGATGAGTAAAATCAATAATGTATAAAGTATTGTGTAAAAGTACCTAGTACCAAGTAATATAAGAAATATTATTTTTGAACTGAAACAAAAGAACAAAAAAAACGACTTCAAGAATTGGACCAAATTGTACCGGAACGATACGGGAAGCACCAGCTTTAAAATAAAAAAGAATTTAAAAAATCGGTTCAAACTAAAAAAATACAGTCGAATTGAGAACCTCCATCTTTTTTTGAAGTCGTTTAAAATAGTATGCGGTCCATAATATGACTGGTTTGATTGTGATAACAGATTAATCCATAAAGTTAATTAAATTAATTTATGAAGTCCAGTATAATGTTCAAATGTGTACATAATTTTATGACGTATATTTTTCGATTTAACAGATTTCTGTCTGTGTCTGTGATGTCTTTTGTTTTTTTACTTTTATGCCACTGTTTTTGTGCAATTTTTTTAGTATTGGGAAAAGATGAACACAAGTTTCTATTTTCAGAGGCTTGTTTTATTGGCAACAAATTTTAAAATTAGAAATAAAATATAATGAACACACTGCCATAGTTTGCTGCAGTGGGCAAACCTTGTGAACGTCATTCTTTCGGTAAAAGATGGGTAGACTCAGCCGGAGATGATACAATGGCCTCACGGAAATCACTCTTTTTTTCGTCTGTGCGTAAATCCTTCTGGATAGCACCGGCTTGGTGGTTATGTCGAAGTCGAACCAAAAAAAACTACACCGTCCGTACTAGAAACCGGGAAACCATGTGCACCCCCCCGCATGGAATGGCTGGAGTCTGAGTCGTCTGCGGTACCTGGCCCGTTCCGCCGGGACAGGAAGAGTTCTGAATCTTTCATGGTTCTGCTCCGCCATCTCCTTCGCAAGCATAACTTGCATACAGATCGAGACGGTGGAAACGGCAATTACATCAATGCCATTAAAAGATTTTATATTTGTAAGTTGATTTTCATTTGGTTCATATTAAATATCGAAGCATGAGTCTTGCACGGTATGAAAGTGAAAGCTGCGCTTGTTGCTTATAACATGTACTTAATTTAAATGAGTAGGTTACAAAAGTAATATATGCTAATATACTTACTAGGCATATTGATCATAGTCATGCCACTAATAGTTCCTGCCTATAATCAATCTAAAACAAAAACTTAAAAGGTCACGTCTTGAAATCTAGATTGAAGGTCTCCGTTTAGGTTTCATCGATATTATTTATTTCTCTGTTACTAAGAGACGCACTTGAAAACCTTGAACATTACTCACATATATTTGACTAGCTTTTGGACGCGGCTTCGCTCACGCAGACTTTCATCCCATGATTTACCCTTTAGGGGTGGAATTTCAAAAATTCATTTCTTAAGACTCACTCACCTTATTTAAAGAGTTTCCTTCTAGTTTCAGCGGTTTAGGCTGTGCGTTGATCTCTGGGTATGTCAGTCACCTTCCTATTTGATATTATTATATATTTATATACATAAAATAGGAAGGTGACTGTGATATATATATATGTCGGAGAACGAGTAGTTTTCTTAAGTTTTAATTTGAATTCGTGTTTATTTCAATCGATTATTCGAAACGTCAAACTGTGCATCGAGAAACATGGCAGTTTGGGTGGAATCTGTGGACGGTGTATGCAAAAGAAGGCGCACTGATTATTTGTTATTAACGATGTGATTACGTCTTAGTTTACTTACAGCTTGATTTAATAATGTCGTTTTAGTTTTAGTCGATTCTGTAAGCAATATTAAATTAAATGTTACTAAAATGTGTGCGGGTAACACCGAATATAGTGGTAGGTGTCACCACTAGTTAAAGCGAGCAGCCGGTATAAAAGAGAGCGGCCGCACGAGTTGCGGGGCTACTAACCCATTGGCTCTTAAACTAACTACCCACCGTTTCGTATTGAAGTAAAATAGAATCAACAGATCAGTTTAGTACGGGCATGGTACGAGGAAAGACAAGCTGTAAATAAGCTAAGTACATAGGTTTCTTAATTATTGTAATTAACTGTCAAACGTTTGTAACTAATAAGTTAAGATGTAACTTTCAAAAGAGTGGCCATGAGTTTCTTTGCCGGTTTCTTCTCATAAGGCCCTACGCATTTGGAAACTGGAGGTTATGGGTCGTCACGGACGTTCAGTGGATTTTGGTGTTCTCACCTAATTCACTTTGACAGTGTTGTGCCGATCTATGATTTTAACTGTAGCTTCATTGATTCAATAAACTATTGGAATTCTATATTGTCTTTGGCTGTGCAAATAAACCCTACCTACCAACGTGTGTAATAATGAAGATTGATTACTAGACTAGACTAGACTTAAGAGCAATTTCTATTGCTTTAAATCATGAGTGCCACTTGACAAAATATGCAAGTGACGTCGGCGAAACTAACGTCACCATTTCTCAATAACCGCTTCGACCGATCATCCACACTGTGACTCCGACATCAGAAGTGGGATTACCTGCGAATTACCTGTGAATTGCCCTATGGATTACCCCTGTGGACTACCTCTAGAGATTACCCCTAGAGATTACCTGTGAATTACCTTATGGATTACCTGTGAATTACCCCTGTGGACTATCCCTAGAGATTACCTGAGGATTACTCCTATGTACTACCCCTATGGATTACCCATACGGGTTACCCATAACGGATCAGGAACAAAATACAGGGCAGACTTTTATTTTTTTATTTTCGTTTACCCTACGTTAAAAAATCTTTTCGATACGGTATTATTTGTGCTATACGAGAACCGCCAACTAGTGAGAGAACTACTCCGAATGTAAAAGTGAAGTGGTGTGTGAAAAATACAAGCGCTGTCACAGCTGTGCCAAAATCAAAAGGTTACGTTATCCAGTAAAGATTAGGACAATTTTAGTCGTGACAATATTGCTAACACATAATCTGAGATTTCAGATACTACCTCGCCTGACAGTCGAAGGAAACCAAAGCGCAGAAGACGATTACTTGAACCTTATTCAAGTGTGGTGTCATAGATGCAGTTCTAATATGAATGCCAAGGCAAACGATTTGCAAACCGAGTAATCAGTGAATGTCAGCTCCATCCAACCAGCTCTAGTTCAGCTCTAAGAAAGATTTGGTGAGAAGTTTTCATTTTGTTTCAAATGCTCTTTAATAAGACAAATTCTGTTGATAGATTTCTGGGCTAACGACAATATAGTGTAGTAATATTATTGAGGGTAGGTAACGACCCGCCCTTATTGTAACATAGTATTGAGTGGTCCACAAATTCTTGCCGTGAGTCTGGGTGATTTTTGTGTACGTTTTATGTCCGTTTGTGAGGTCCCCCGTGACACAGGATGTTAATTCCTAATGGGAGGGTTGTCTTTTAATAAAACAAGAAATTCTGTCAAGAAATGCACTGAATAGTATTTCCTGTAGTAGGTACACGATTACTGTATTTCAAACGACATAAATATTTAAAGAAAAGAATGAAAATCTGCTTGCTTTACGCTTTTCAGTTGTAATTTTCGAAAAGTTCTTAAAATAATAAGGTCGTTTCTATTGGTGCCTACGTTCTCTTATAAAATGAGGATCGCAATCAAATGAAATTAGACCCACAGTATTAAGGTCCTTACGTGGTCGCCGATATACTAGAGGGAGGCCGCGAATTTGCTGTACACACATATTTTCTACCGACCATTGATCATCTACACCCGCGGTAATCAGTGAATACAGACCGTCAAATACCCACTAGTGAAGTCCCTATTGATTTGTCCAATGAACATGATGTAGAAAACAATGATCCTTGAATAGTTTATTAAATTAATCGAAGTCTTTATTTTGTTCGTGAACAATTATTTGGAATGTATTTTGTGATGTTTAACCAGACCATTGTTGATAGAGATAGGATTACAATCTTTAAGTTTATTTAAATTAATAAACAAAGTTATTTAAGGGATGTAGTGTTGGTAACCTGGTTTCACTACCTCCTTAGGTCTCGCTGGTCATTTGTAGCCGTAGCTCGTGCAGTACTTATCTGTAGAGAGTGCGCGGTGCGCATCTGGCTATGCGAATGTTAGTCGCTGGTTAAGTGACAATAAAAAGATCTCGATCTCTGGTTAAGAGTTGAGCAAAAAGCCGCTGGTGAAGTGGTGATACGCAGTTGCTGGTTAAGCGACTAAGTCAAAACGTCTTAACGCTGTTACTGGCGATTTAGACAGAGGTGCTGAACCTAGTTTAACAATCATTATTGTTTGTACTAAGATTTATGTGATTATGCTGGTAGAGATATAAATGAGCATGGTCAGAACCTTATCGTGATACTGACGTGAATAGAAACATCAAATTTAAAATCATGAAGGCAAAATAATTTGTTATAATTGAAATTGGTTTCTATGAATCTTTAATTTGGTCAGGAATAGCCGAGAGGACGGATTCACTGTCCAGATGATTCCTCAGTTAACAAACACGTAGACGTGTAAGTCTTATCAGAATGCCTGTGGGCCAGGCCGAATAAATTGAGCTACTGTGGTTGCTTTTTTCTTTGTTTACAGATGACCCACACGAGGACGTGTGATGCATCAGGACGGCCGTGTCGGAGAACGAGTAGTTTTCTTAAGTTTTAATTTGAATTCGTGTTTATTTCAATCGATTATTCGAAACGTCAAACTGTGCATCGAGAAACATGGCAGTTTGGGTGGAATCTGTGGACGGTGTATGCAAAAGAAGGCGCACTGATTATTTGTTATTAACGATGTGATTACGTCTTAGTTTACTTACAGCTTGATTTAATAATGTCGTTTTAGTTTTAGTCGATTCTGTAAGCAATATTAAATTAAATGTTACTAAAATGTGTGCGGGTAACACCGAATATAGTGGTAGGTGTCACCACTAGTTAAAGCGAGCAGCCGGTATAAAAGAGAGCGGCCGCACGAGTTGCGGGGCTACTAACCCATTGGCTCTTAAACTAACTACCCACCGTTTCGTATTGAAGTAAAATAGAATCAACAGATCAGTTTAGTACGGGCATGGTACGAGGAAAGACAAGCTGTAAATAAGCTAAGTACATAGGTTTCTTAATTATTGTAATTAACTGTCAAACGTTTGTAACTAATAAGTTAAGATGTAACTTTCAAAAGAGTGGCCATGAGTTTCTTTGCCGGTTTCTTCTCATAAGGCCCTACGCATTTGGAAACTGGAGGTTATGGGTCGTCACGGACGTTCAGTGGATTTTGGTGTTCTCACCTAATTCACTTTGACAGTGTTGTGCCGATCTATGATTTTAACTGTAGCTTCATTGATTCAATAAACTATTGGAATTCTATATTGTCTTTGGCTGTGCAAATAAACCCTACCTACCAACGTGTGTAATAATGAAGATTGATTACTAGACTAGACTAGACTTGATTAAGAGCGATTTCTATTGCTTTAAATCATGAGTGCCACTTGACAAAATATGCAAGTGACGTCGGCGAAACTAACGTCACCATTTCTCAATAACCGCTTCGACCGATCATCCACACTGTGACTCCGACATATATATAGTAGATAGATAATGTTTAGCCCCAAAAAATAACTTGAAATGATTAGTAAATGGTAGTAAAAGTTATGCGTAAGAGTTACAGCATTGATGATATAATCTTCAGACGAGTTTAAACAGTGCTATCAGCGGAGATGTTGATGATCGAATTATCGATGGATTGTTAAATCTTGTAGGCATGCCCCAGCTACACCGAACTAGTAATCGCACGTAAAGGTTAGAACCAGACAAAAACTGTTATGTAAAAACTATTCTAGTAATCCTTGACTATTTCTTTAGAACAGCAATACCTAATTGCAACAAATACTTTACTGCGAAGGAATAAACAAATAAAAACCTACCGAGAATAAGTATCCGAAAAAAATGGTTGTTAATGAGCAATATTGTCTATGTAAAATGATTTAATCACAAATATGTATTATTTTAATGTCGCTGAAGCTTATGAATTTAGTAGAACAAGATCTGAATAGCTTAAACAGAACAAAGGAAGAAAAAGTGATTCTACAAGCGTAATTGTAGTAATCAAGGTAGTAGAGCCACGCTGATTTCAGCACAAACGGGCCGGCTCGACCGGGGTGGTACCACCCTCGCACTGAAAATCAACGTAAATGCAAGTAATCATGTTGTCGTGTTTCGTATTGTAGCATTGTCTGCATTCGCAGATTGGTAACAAACATAAAAAAAATGTATTGCAACGAGACAAATAATACTAACGGTAATCGATCCCGCAAACGAGAAAAGTTTACTACTAATTTCTTGAAACAGAGGGGATCCCAGGATAGGTCTTTGTCACTGTAAGTGCATATATTCAAAAGTTGTTGATGAGTTTGTAATGTCAAATTAACAGTTTTTTACTATTTTCATATGGAATATGGAAGTCTATACGGTATTTACATCAAAAAAGCTATTTTTAAATTTTTTGTCTGTCTGTATGCACGCTGTTGCTCACGTTGAAGTCCAATAGGAGCCAAGCATGATTGAAAAGAGACGCAGCTGAAGTTGAATGGGTTTTATTTATAAGTATATATCTAACTTTAATGTTTTCATTAAAATTTCAAAATTTAAAAAAATGTTTAACTTCCTCGGTTGGTTTCTTGCTATTAGGACATTACGATATATGTAATAAGGTTTTTGAGATCTAAGCTAGTCCCAGACACCAAAAAGAACTCTTACCACAATGCAAGCTTTGCCCATAATAATTGATATCTTGTTCAAAGATGAAAAACATATTTGTTTGAAATTTAAATGGTAATTAAAGGGGTGGAAAGCCAAAAGTATGATTGCGGAGATTGGTTAAACCGAGTTTGGAATAAGAGTGGCTCCCAATACGGCTTACGGCAATACGGCATTCCTTTGCGAGTTTTATGAGTTTAATTTTAATTCAATTATGTCTATTTCTATTTGACAGTGATTTGTTTGTGTAATGTTAATTTCTTTAATGTAATCTTGTTAATAATTAAAGTTTTTTTTCAAATGTGTCGTCTAAAAGACACACACAGAACTTATCTTCTTCTGAGCCCATAAGCAACTAAATAATTACAATTACAAACAATTAATGTTTCAGCAGGTTTAGATTGACCTTGTATTATTTTGGTTTTTATGGAGTGTGAGTATTTTTTTTTAATATCATTTTTATAAAATTCCAGTTTGTAGATATTTAATTACAATAATAACACTATATTAGTTCTGATTTATAGCTCCACTACCGAATTCTTGACAAGCAGAATATTTTTGTAATACATTAATTAAACCTTTTTTGTAGATTTTTTTATACATTTAGAATGCAGGATTTAAGTAGTCCTTGCCGTAGCAATCGGTGCGGGAAGTCTCTCACTAGAGGCCGTCAGCAGCTAAGGGTGGATTGCGTTCCGACATCTTCGAGGGTCAACTGTGTCTGTCTCTGAAAGTATATTCTGTCAAGTGCAAAAATCATTATCTAATAGTCATATCGATATTAGCATTGTATCGTAAGTGCAATCAACTTGTTGCTGCCATTATTTAGTGAGTCATTTATGGTTGGTATTGGTATAAAGCTTGGTTGTGAAATCCTATTCTGCTGAATCTTAATCATATCCATATAAGTTTTTCTCTGCCATTCAATACACAAAATCATTCGGCAGGCTCTAAAATGTAAATGATGATTTGAACTAAACTAAACTTTGCTTGATTAACAGTCAGATTTCATTATAAGAATTTTATACCTTGTTTCAAGTATGGTTAGTAGTTTTGTTTGATCGCAGTTAAACGTATCAAAATTATGAGGATGTGCTCATTCCATTTGATTTTTCCGGTTTTCCTTATCGATTCTCAAGATTTATTAGAAATAGTCGCGACTCTTCATTCTTTTGTAAGTACAACCAACCACCAACCAACCAACCAACAGTCTAAATAAAGTTCTCAGTAATGCAAGTATTTCAAAGCGATTCGTAGAGGATAAATCAAATCTAGTAACTTCTCTAGGACCTTGCTTAGCCCTAACATTGTTTTTTGTCGTGTAATTCGATGTACAACATTGTTTTAGTTTTCTATATAGCAACCGGAACCTTAACGCTTTGGTATTTTGATACGGTAGTTTATGCTTCTATAAATAGCTAGTAGTTCACGCTAATGTTGACTACAATTAGTATCGATGTTTTTTTTGTTATTTTTAACTTGTAGGTACGTCACAAATCAAAAGCGGATCCAATTTGAGCTTGAAGTACTTAAGTGTTCACTCAGCCGATTACAAAACTGAATCCGCTCCATCATCATGAAAAACAGCATAATTTGTATTTAATTTTAATTTAGTTGACTGAAAAGAAATAAAATTATTTATATTTTCCTATTATTTATACTATTTAGATTATAATAATATATAACTATAGTTATCTTACTATTTTCTTAATAGTCACTAACCATATTCACATAGGATTGGTTACTAATAAGAAAATGCAGTTAGTAAAAATTCATAGTACCTAGCTTAGATACTGTACATCTAAGGTACTAGTTACTGCTTATCAAAACTATATTCAATTCACAATTCATTTTGTAAAAACCACAGAAAAGAGAATAAGGTAGAAATGCTATGTAGGCGGGACAGGCGCGCCGAAATTAAGGGCAAATACCTCTAATATCTCTGCTGGCATCAACTGGACGCTTTAATACATGTATTATTTTCGTCGCAAACGTAGCTGCGTAAAAAATTATTACTATGATGAACTGCGCGATAATTATGTATCGAAAACGAAGCAAGGACAACAATTTACTCTAAGGAAACATATCGTATCATCGGTGAGTCTAAAAACTTATTTAAAAATACTCAACGTATAATGAAATACAAATAAAAACCTGTGGCGACTTCCACATTCAGCGGCAACAAAAAAACATATGACAGCGCCTTCTAACGAAGATACACTGAACTACGAAGACAAGACAAGACAGAACTACATTCCCCTCCAAGACCGGAGGTCGATATATGATGAGTCAGCTGTTTATGCTCTGTTGCGGAGCTTGCCAGTGCCAGGAGTGAGTTGTTCCAGTGATTGGAAACTGAGTGCCGCAAGTTCCAGTGAGTCGGGACTATAGTCCGCTGATCCCAGTGAGTCGGGATGGCGTGCGGTGCGCGGTGCTGCGGTGAGGTCCCCAGTGAGTCGGGGCGGTTACTGCGTATTGGCTGGCTGCTGCATAGACGGGAGAGATATGCTCTGCTTTCATGATCCGTAGCTGCAGTGTGCTGTGCCTAGACGCTGATGAGGCCGTAGGGGTAACCAGGCTGGAGCGGTCGCTTCCTGCGTATGGTGAATCCCTGTTGAAGCCGAGGTTGCTGGCTGGCTGAGACTTGCTGCTGTGGGAGTGAATATGATGGTGGCGTGGTAATGCTGCTGCTGAATCTGCTCCTTCGAAGGCTGCTTCCAATCACGTCGGGGTCACCACTGTGGGGGAACAGGTGTCATGTCCCACCAACACAAAGGGAGGATCCTCCGACCAGGCGAGGTGATCATGCCTGGCGGGCCACTGCCCAACGGTTGACGTTGGGATTTTTCTATATATGTTAATCGGCGCGAGAACTCTTATTGCGCGATTTAGGATTGTTGGTTACTCCGTGTTGTGTTACTTCGTAGTTCAGTGTATCTTCGTTAGATGGCGCTGTCGTATGTTTTTTGTTGCCACTGAATGTGGAAGTCGCCACAAACCGTTATATTCTAATCCATTGCAATAATCATACATTGGGTAGTAAATTTAAGTACGAATTGCACAGTTGCCACGAGAGCACGCAATGTACTGCATTTCCTGCGGGAATATTTCAAAACATTTGGCACGAAAATAATTAGTCGAAGTACTGATTACAAGTATTTGCTATAGGGATGTAGCCACTTTCACTCGATATCGTAATGTTATAGTTATTGATGATATTGGTTTTTAAAATTTAGTATTATGGTTTTTAAACCAATATATGTTTTTGTTTGTTCGCAATACTATTAGGTATATATGCAAACTTATTTTGGACATATATTTAGAAAGATATGTTTTATTAAAAAGTTCATAAGCACTACATATATCAAAATCAGCGATATATCCTTAACCACTAAACTATGTAAACTTTTATTTGAAATAAAAAAAATATTAAATTAACCGTTTATTTTTTTTAATTTTTCCTTACGAATCTATCCTGTGTCGCAGAGAAATTAACACATACATATACCTACATGAAAATTGACAGAAAGTACACCAAGGCTCAAAACAACAATTTGTGGATAAAAGTGTTGTCCTAGCACGCAGTCGTTTTTTATTTATTAAAATTTTCTGAAATATACCTAAACACAACAACACAGCAAGATAAAATCTTCATAAAAGTAAAATGTAAGGATATCAGAGTATCAGTCAAATACATAATTAATTAAATAAAAAATATTGGAACAATCATGTTTGATAAATGTGAAATGGAAAAATTTCCTAAGCCTTTTTGCAATAAAGACCGATACAAATTGAATAGGTATTTTTCACTTCTATCTTGAAACCTCATCAATGTTTAGCAAGTGTAACGACTTACTATCTCAATGATTTAGGATTTCATTTAAGTTATAATCAGGAAAACGTGCGTTATAATCGTCTATGTGGTAACAAGAGAGATTTCCTTGTCATTGATTTTCAAAATGTTAACTACTTCCAAGTCTAGGGTGTATTTTTTGTAGTATTTTTTGATATATCTATAATTGATTTAAATTAGATGTTTAAAACTGTACTACTTCATCAACAACCCATAACTTTGAACTGCTGGGCTCGGGTCTCCTCTCCCCACGCTGGCCAAGTGCGGGTTGGGGACTGGCAACACAACGTTGTGTCTACGTCATTTGGCCGTTGAATGTTTCTAAGCCGCCCAAAGGCCTCCAACTAAGCTTCACGACTGTTATCATACTATAACAGACGGGACTGACTGCTGAACGTGACCTCCGATTCCTCCGAATCACGGAGACGCTCATGGTACATGTCACCCATCCAGGTACTGACCATGCCGTCGTTGCCGTGATACTTATGGCATGCTTATCGACGCTTAACCATACTTTTTTACCTATTTCGTTTTTCTATAGACAATGGAATTTCATGGGTTTATAAAATTTTAAATTATACCCTATTTTTCGTAATGAAAAAAAACACTGTGTACAAATCTGCACGTGAAATAGGAGGGCTCCGGGAACTGCTGCTATCCGGACCCCTCCCAACGCCTGCCCACAATGTCGCGGGAAACCACCTCCGGGTACTATCAAGTAATAATAACCAGATTGTGGCTGAAATGGTGTTCCATATTAAGAACGAATGTAGGTAGGTATAAGGGTTGCGCACGTCACATTTTCGCTTATGGATAATAGAAAGTATAATGTAAGACAGCATCGTGTCTGAAACTGAAACCTTTTTAATACTAAATAAAAAACCTATTTAGATGTTTTCGTTAAACCCTTTTAGTATTCCGTACCGATTTACTTAGTAAATTACAGGAACTCGCTATTAAATATACAAATTAAAATGTCTAGCATTGGACATTTATATCGATTATAATAAAATTATCACTGTAAAAGGAAATAAAAAAAACTATTACGCAATTATTAGAAAGTAGACTGTATAAACCCAACAAGAGGTTTTCAAGAGCAAGGTTGACAGGGCGACCTCGCCCGCAGACCAACACAACCCATGGAAACAAAGAAATATAATAGGTACTAACTTAGTGATTCATTAAGTTCTCCGTGCGGGTGCGGTAAAGAATTATGAATACATAGTGTCCACCACCCTTATTTATCTCGTAGATGTTTTTAGGGGTGACTTAGATAGTAGACCACACAGGAAGACATCACTGTAAAGAGAAGGTAAACTTGAAACTCACAGAAAATCAGCATTAAGACTGAGAGTGTGGTTACCGGAGTCGAACTTCCCTGTCCCTGATTAGGACTAAAAAAGGCAAAGCACTTGTGAACGGTCTGTCCGTTGGATTCTATGCCTACCATTAAAAGCCTATTGAATATGGTGGTTATCGTTACTCTATTTCAACCGAGTTACTAATCCCAAAGGAACCAAGTAGGTACTTAGCTACATTATTTTAACAACGACAACATTTGCATTCAAAACAGGTATTTATGGCTATTTGATTTTCAGTGAAAAGTGAAAAAACTTTTTATAAAAAAACCGACTTTAAAAAAACATGCAACGAAAACTCCCTGCCAAGAAACATTAAAAAGCGTAAAATAAACTGGCTCTTCATAAATTGCTATGTGCCAATTCTTGTCTATACCTAATTCTTTATTTATTTAAAAAGTAGTATTATAATGTATGATAGGTACCTAAAATCTGTTTAAAGTCGGTGCCAAGCTTAATAGGTATTTGATAAGTTACGTACATCCGTAAACAACTATTCCAAAATAATAAAATTATAGTACAGTGTTAACAAAATCTTTTATTAATATAATATCGTGTTTGGGTTCGATGTTCACAAGGAATGGAGTACATGAAGATGATATAGAAAGGAGAGTGAAAGCGGGAAATAAGGTGAATGGTGCCCTGCCTTTGTTGCTAACAAAAACGTGTCGAAAAGGGCGCGTTTAGCTGTACATAATGGTGTGCTCCTCCCAACCCTTACGAATATCGAATCTTGGGTATGGCAGAAGAAGCACGAAAGTAGGATAAATGCTGTGGAGATGCGGTCCCTAAGAAGTATGTGTGATGTGAAAATTAGTGACAGAGTCAGGAATGTAGTTCAGGAATGTAAGAGAACGTTGTGGATTGATAGAAGATGTAGTGACAAGGATTAAAAAGGGCATGCTTCGATGGTTTGGCCATTAAGAGAGGATGGATGAAAGAAGACTCACGAAAGGAATTCATAGAGCGAATGTGTGTGGAAGTGTCGGAAGAGGTCGTCCGCGGCGAACATTTACCGACCAAATTGGAGATGTTCTGAAAAAGGGCAATGTGAAGAGCACCAGAAACCGTCGAGTATACATGCAGCAATGACGAATGTTGACGAAGCAAAAGAGGTGTGTCAGGATCGTAGTAGGTGGAGATCAATTGGCTCTGCCTACCCCCCTGGGAAAAAGGCGTGACTGTATGTTATGATTGTATTATATACTAGTTGTTGCCCGCGGCTCTGCCCGCGTATATGTCGGTTATCGCGGCAAATAGTAGCCTATGTGTTATTCTGATGTATAAGCTATTTCACTGTAAAGTTTCAATCAAATCCGTTTAGTAGTTTTTGCGTGAAAGAGTAACTAACATACACACTTACAAACACCTTTATAATGTTAGTGTAATTGATGATAAAAACAGTTAAACAAACAAAAACATAATACCATGTATAATTTAACATATAATATATTTGGTGCTAGTCGCATTTGAAAAATATGACAGCCTGAAAATGACAACTTACCTACCTACAACCTATGTAATGTTATTAAAATAAAAACGAAGTAATTCGGTATAATTACAGCTACGTATTATATTAGTTAAGATCGCAGGGACTCGTTGGATGCAGGCCGCTACCGACCGGTCGCAATGGAAGTCAATGGGGGAGGCCTACGTTCAGCAGTGGACTTCTTACGGCTGATATGATGATGATGACAGCTACGTAATCTATCTATAATCTATAATAATTAAAATAAAAATGAAGTTTGTACGTGGATTTCTGTACGTGTAACTTCTAAAAAAAACTGTCAATACTTAACCTTAGTCCTATATTACTTTAAGTAAAATGCGGTTTTAGCTAATCGTAAATGCCTAGAAAATTCGCAAAACGGACACAACCTACCCGCGTTCGGGTCGCGCACTCAGCGATAAGCAACCTATTCGCATATTATAATATCGCGCACTCGGTTTGTCATCATCGCAACTATTAATTTTAATATTTATTTATTTGTCTTTATTTGTATGTATTTATTTGTATAAATATTTATTTGTCCAAATGATATAGCGCGAAAGATATAGTTTATCTACTTTAAATACCAGAAGCGATAAATGTGTCCATTTTCATTTAGGAATCAACTTATTACTACCATACCAAATGTGGATTTGAAATAAATCATTAATTTTTATTGTAGTTATGGTTCACTATGTTGTCTTTAATGGCTTACACATTTTAACTATAACGGCTTTTAAGATAAACATTTTCATCATACATTACATAGTAAAACTTTTGCGATTTTGGCAGCGCACGCCAGTATAGCTCACAGATGGTAGTTTTTTTCTACTACCTACTTGACACCTATCGTCATATTTTAGAGAATTCACACAATATCTTTATTATTTGTAGCCTATGTGTTATTCTGATGTATAAGTTAAATTACTGTAGTGTCATTCAAATCCGTTCAGTAGTTTTTGCGTGAAAGAGTAACAAACATCCATCCATCCATCCATCCATACATCCTTACAAACTTTCACATTTATAATATTAGTAGGATTTAGCAACGCTATGATCCGTTGCACTTTGCAAGACTTTCTTTGTATTTCTCAGAAGACAGTAAATCAGATATGGATTTTCTTCATTGTGCGTATAAAATCTAAAATCCGAGGCCACATAGAGCTTACCGTTGCTGAAACAGATCGTGGTGCGCAACGTCTGACCTTATGTCTTGTTTATCGTCATCGCAAAGCATAGACTCACATACTCACCAGAAACGCGGAAATGGAAATAAACTATGGATGGGGTCATCCTTTAAACAAAATAATTGAAGTTTCTCGCAGATTGCACGAAACAAAACTAACAATTTTTTTTAAATTTTGTTTGCGACATAAACGCCTTGTGATTGGTTGCAACTCTGGTGACGTCACATGCTAATAAACGAAAAATTCCTCTATTGAATATTGTTTGCGTTTTATGTTTTCGGAGTGGTAGTAATCGATCTGTGACCTATTTCTGCAGTACTTTTTTTAATAAACTATTTATTAAGTGGTTCGAAACAAAAAGGAACCAAATTTTGTGCGTGCCGATAACAGCAACCTACATAAGATAGACGCTTTTATGGTTGCACTTTTCTATCTATACAAATAAATAAAATTGAAGTGTGTTTGCAATATTAAAACCGCTTTTTACTAAATGCCTATGTATATATATATATATATATATGGTACATATACCAAAAATGTAGTTAAAAATGTTTTTGTCTGTTTGTTTCTTTCGGGTAATCTCTGGAACGGCTGGACGGATTTTGACGAAACTTTCACTGGCAGGTAGCTGATGATCCAGGAAGTAACTTAGGCTACTTTTTTTAGACTAACTTTGTCCCGCGTTTGGCGTTACTCGTGGTACAACAATAACTGCGGGTAACACCGCGGGGTTCAGCTAGTACATAATAATAACACTGATAACTATGCTGCAGAACAGAAAAATGTTAAAGCAGCTATGTTGCACTTGCAACACAGTAGTGCAGTACAACATAAAAATTGTTTCTGTAATAACCTCTGGAAAAATACATTCATTATTTTTGTAAAATCTAATTTATTTTATGTAGGTAGGTATATCTCAATGCTTTTAGGTGACATTTTGAAATGGTACAAAGCGTGATATTTAAAGATGTTATCTGACCCGACGAACTTCGTACCACCATATTTTTCTTTCGTTACCAGCTACCCATGGGTAGGGTGCAGTCACGGACAAAAAAACTTTTTCCTTTATTTTTTAATTTTTCTTGTACACAAACCTTGTCCTAAGAATAACTAACATATAAAAAATATATATAATTCGGTGTAGCCGATCGAAAGTTATGCGTGTACATACATTTCTGCGAAACGCCGCGGGACAAAGTTAGTCTAAATAAAGTGGCCTAAATTACTCCCTGGATCATCAGCTACCTGCCAGTGAAAGTCCCGTCAAAATCGGTCCAGCCGTTCTAGAGATTACCCGGAACAAACAGACAGACAGACAACCTAAAAAAATTTTTAACTACGTTTTTGGTATATGTACCGTGTATACATAACCGCTTTTTACTAAATGCATATGTATGCATTTAGTAAAAAGCGGTTATTTTGATATTACAAACAGACACTCCAATTTTATTTATTTGTATAGATGTATAGATTTGTTCACTGTGGCACTACACACCATTTATTCGACATTTTAATTAATAAAATTGGAGAAGACTGATATAATTAACTTAAACTGCGCTGTTTTGTTTTGTTGTGGCTAGAGTGTGACGTCACGCGTCTCATGTGACCAGTGCCATTACAGAAATATCGTTTTTTGACATGGTTGTCAAACTTGAACTTTATCTTAAATTTAAATTCATAATACAGTAGAAATTCTGCAAAATATTAACGCAGTGTGTAGATCAATATGACGCTGCCTTTTAAAAATCTATTTAAGACCGAAGAGTATTTCTGTTTTGCATCGTCACTACACTTGTTTACATTTATTCAAAGTGGACGCTTCCGGTACGTATGCATAACGATTTGTGGAACTACTGACCGGGAAAAAGCGACGTACAACTGCCCATGTGAAAAACATCTGAGACAAAGATCTACTCCAGCAACGCGGAAAGTCTGACGATGAGATTTTTAATTGTCATTGCATAAATTTACTTATTTGAAATTATACTTATTAATTTTAGAACTATAAATATAAAGAAAAGAAGGAGAAACAAACAAATACACTAAACAAACTAATTATATTATTATCTAATACCTACTTTAAACTGATATCTAAAAACTACGTATCTATGTATTTTTTAAATGTAAAGCGCGCTTATTCCCAGAAGAGTCAATAAGAACCACGTTCGTTCGCATTAACAGTGACAATTCGACTGAAGTCAGCGCGTGAGCGGCGTGAGCGCTCCCGCCTTTTTATAGATCCAGCGGATGGCCGTTTCGCGTGTTAAACAAAAATCAACCGTAATGTCGTACTTATACTGGTGCGGCGAGATTTGGAAGTTTTATTTCATCTATATTGTGTGTTTATTAATTATATTTTTTAAATTCTATATTAAAAAAAAAAAGATATTAAAATGTATAGTGATAAGGATATATCCATGTGAAATACAATATATTTAAGTATTTAATACACCTTGAAGAAATGCCTAACGCTTAAACACGTTATTGTGGCTAATTTATAAAAGATAGAAATATACTATGAAGGACTTTTTTGTAGATCTTTAGAAGACCATCATCTTTGTAATACATATTTTTGGTGTATGATCAACGTATGCGAGGATAAGAGCCCGAAAGCGAAAATTTTCATCCGACTTGCTTCAAATTTATTGTTGCTGCTCAGCTCCTATACATCTTAGCGTTATGTTATATAGCCTATAACCTGCCCAGAAGTATGGACTACAATCGTACCAAGTTTGGTTAAAATCCCTTCAGTAGTTTCTGACCCATGCGTGCACATACAGACAGACAGACAGACAGACAGACAAAAAACTTACTGATTACATTTTTGGCATCAGTATCGATAACCATTCATCCCCCAATATTAATTTTTAATATATATTCAATGTACAGAATTGACCTCTCTACAGTTTTATTATAAGTATAGATATAGATATTACTGTAATATTCATCCAAATCCGTTCAGTAGTTTTTGCGTGAAAGAGTAACAAACATCCATCCAAACATCCATCCATCCTTACAAACTTTCGCATTTATAATATTAGTAGGATTATTTTTAGCTATCAGAATTTTTATAACATTTACTTTATTTCGCTTATTTTATGACTCGATTAGTTTTAAAATTAGCTATTGGGATAAGGTACCTGTTGGGTGGGACAAATGACTGATGTTCAAACAATGGTAAGTTTAAGTAGATAGCTAGAAAACAGTGACGAGAAATATCAGACTCACAGAAATTTCCATGAAGCTCAGACACAACTTGGAGCCTAACGAAGGTTTTAAACAACAACGAGAACAAGAAACATTTATTTACCTGATAAATAATGTATAAAACCTTGACAATGGTCAGGTTGTTTATGCTAGTTGTGAATTGTAGGGAGAAACAAAGACTTAAGGACACACATTGTAGGTAAGTGTTATTAGATACGCTTTACAGTTTACGATCAAAGAATTGGTCAATCACACTAAATGCCAAGCTATTTTACTAGTCAATTTCCTTTGCGAATAACTAGTTACGTAAACTATAACTGTCTTTATTTACTTACTAGTTGCGCTCCGTGGCGTAACCCGCGGTTGTTGTTGTACCTTTACAACAATAACCGCTCGCTATAGTCTAAAATAAAAGTAGCCTAAGTTATATGATTAGTTATCTGCCAGTGAAAGTTCTTTCAAAATCGGTCCACCCGTTCCAGAGATTACCTGGAACAGCAATGGAACAAACAAACAGACAGACGAAACTTTGAAAGCTTTATTTCTTGATGGACGTACCGTATATACTTGCATATGCCGGTTGGTGTATACAACTGCTGAACATGAGGTCTCGGATTCGAATCGATCGGGCTAAAAAGTGTTATTGAGTTTTTCTGATTACAGAAAAATGTTTTAACAGCTTTGAGTTTGGAAGTGGGGGTTTTAGCCCCCGTGTCTCGGAGAAAAAATAAAGCCGTAGATCCTGCGTCTGATCTCTCCCCGGTCGTGTCGGATAACCATCCTATCGGGTCATGAGAGTGAGGAAACAGAGAGTGCACCTGTGTTTGCGTACACGCTTGTGTACCGTCGCCGCGATATATCCACCAGGCCGCCGAGGCCGAAATCGGCTGGGAAAACATCACTTTCCTGTGCATTTAGTAAAAAGCTGGTAATTTGAAATAACAAACGGTCTCTTAAATTTTATTTATTTGTAGATTTTTGTCCAGTGCCGCATCGTGCCTCAAGTTCACAAATAACAGAATAGATAAATATATTACTAGTAGTTTGAAAATATAGTAGCTAAAGGATTATTAGGATTTTTCATTTGACGTTTTAATTGATTTTATTATATAGAGCGTGTAGACGTGTAGTACTGTTTTAAAATCCCCAAAGAAAATATAACCAATTCATATGCAACAGGATTGTTGCCTTTTTAAAGCGGATTTATTTAGAAATGTACCGGATTAGGAAAATGTTTAGGTGTACCTAGTGTAGTAAAAACTATTTAACTCATAAAAATAATTTACAGCTTCTGGAATTCCACTTTACACATTTATCACCCTATCCACAAAATTAATTAGGAATTAACTTATCTAAGTAATTTAATATTTACTCTTATAGTAGGTGTGTTTTATTCAAATTATCAATTTTCAACAAACAATAACAACAAGATGGTATGGCATGGAAACTGCTTTGTAATCAGAGTTTACAAATCTGCTGCTGTGATCAAAGTATTAGCTTAACTTTTAGATGAGTAAGTAACAAGATCTTCATTTGTTTATTACACATTTTGAAGAAGACTATAATGAGAAAGACCTACATATCCTTAACGTTAAAGTTTTTTTGGTGTATGGGTATTCGAAACATTGATAACGTCCTCTCTCTACAATAATTATTATTTTTTCTTTGTAATCAATGTTGTTACAATAGTGTACTCTATAGAATAAAAATTTGGAAGTAAAATAAATAACCTTTGTAAAACACTTACCTCCAAATAATCTCAAGCTCTGGAAATACAAAATAAACTCTTCAGCAGTTCTGATAATCGCTTGTCTAGTTGGTTCTGCTACCAATTGTCACCAGGCCCCTTCAACTATAACACTAGCGCAGGAATGACACCAGGATCATAGGTTACACCGGATACATTCGCCTATCTATTTTATTACGCGATGTCCCTATTACATTGCTCTTGGGAATCGAACAGTCGCAAAGAAACGTGATTTATTTGCTTGTTTATTTGAAATATTTATTTTTTCCTTTTAGTTAAATACTTTTTGCTGTGACTACAGATCAAGAAGCCTCAGGTTCTATTCGCAGGTCAGAGCAACAGTGTTATTGTCCCAGCCCAGCCGTAATCCCAAACGCACAGGAGCGATGGATCTTCGGACCCGCGATGATCCAACTTATCTACAACAATGCGTATATATTTTTTTTGTAATCTTTTAATTTCATCCTTCTACTCTAGAGAAACAAAAATAGTGTTACTTTTGGTGTCATTCAAATCTCAAAAAAATATTCAACATTAAGGTTGAAAATCAATCAATTTGTTGTTAGTGAATTGTTGTATAAGTGTGGTACTAAACTATGTTTTTATCCAGTTTACTACTACTCTGTCAGTTTCTGTCTTCTTAAGTGTTACTTCTTTATTACTGATCATACCATTCTGGTCTAGATCAGTAATATAGAAGTAAAACCACAGAATAACTAATAGTACTAACATAGTAAAACCTCAGAAGAAGAAGATTAGGTACTTACTAAGTCACTTCGAGATGAGAACAATTAGTTGATCAAAATGCTTTAATAGAAATGAATTTTATTTAAAGACATTTAACAAGGCTACATCAATGTTCTTATATCATCAACTGACTTTAATAGTCTACTGCTAGACATAGGACGCTCCTGGGAAAGAAGTTAATAATAAAATATTTATCCACGTTACTTATAACGTGGATAAATATTTTATTATTAACTTCTTTCCCAGGAGCGTAATAACCATATTGAAATCCTCTCTCTCAAGACTTATCTTGAGAGAGTGGATTTCAATATGGTTTATTCTGCTAGATACTAATCTAAGGCCTTTTTCACCATGGCCTAAGTATTTTGTCCAGCCGTACCTAGTGTCCACGTTTCAGCTCCGTATGTCATTACGGGTAGGACGCACTCATTGAAAACTTTCGTCTTTAGGCACTGTGGGATCGACGATGAGAAGACCCGACGAAGCTTCCCAAATGCTGCCTAACCTAGCTGGATTCTCCCGTTCACCTCTTCCTCAAACTTTGTTGTTGTTGTTTGGTTGAACGCGCTAATCTCAGGAACTACTGTTCCAATTTGAAAAATTATTTCACTGTTAGATAGTCGATTTACGATAGACGAAGCCTATTTATCATCATGCTAATTGCTCCGACCAGTAGGAGCGGAATATCAATGAAAAAGGTTTAAAAGCGGAGGAAAATTATTTTAAAAATTAATTAATAAAGGTTCGAGAAAATAATGAATGAAAGAATGGTTCATCTTGAAAAGCTCTAAAAAAAGTCCGCGACAGCTTTAGTCTATCTGGTAAGATTGTCTCACTGTAATACTTTTATGGTAGGTAAACCTGTTTGTTTCTGCGGTATAAGATCACGCTACAGGCAATAGTATACCGTGGGAGAGCCACGTATCGGCACAAATGGACCGGCTCGACCAGAGTGATATCACGGCCTCACAGAAAACCGGTGTGAAATAGCGCTTGTACTGTGTTTCACCGAGTGAGTATACCGAAGGCCCGTACCCTAACCGCCTAGGGATATGGGGAGGCCCATATCCCTTTCCCCATCCCCCAATGGTCGGCAACGCACTTGTGTCGCCTCTGGTGTTGCAGGTGTCTACGGGCGGCGGTAATCGCTTACCATCAGATGAAACATCTGCTCGTTTGCCCCCTATACCATAAAAAATACAAATGAGCTGCGTGGGTCAGTTAGTTAGAATATAATAATATTATGGACCAGGCACATCCAGAATAGAGACGATTTCTGAACAATTCGCGGTTTAACCCTGCAGCTCTGGATAAGCCTTTTGATTTTCTAGTGATAGTGAATTCACTTAATTATGTGGCAAAGAAACATTTTCGATTACAAAATTTTAATATGACAGTGATGGAAAAGGCCTTTTGATACGGATGTCTATCTATACAAAAAAAAACGATTCATGGACACAGGATACCGTGGCACGAACGATTTATTGGATAAAATGAGTACAAGTGAAATATGTAGGTATGTACCTACCTACGTCTCTACTTTAAACTCAAAGTAGGTATTAGCTAACATTAATTTAAAGCGTTGCTCACTATTTTTAACCGACTTCCAAAAGAAAGAAGTTCACAACTTGATTGCTATTTTTTTTCTACATACTCATTAATATACTTACCTCCAATACGTTTATGTTGAGTAGTTGTTGTTCATGATTTGGATATCGGACCTAAAAGTCCTGCAAAGCAATAATTGTAAAAAAAGTATAATCATATTTGGTTTAGAAAACTTTCAGTCGATCATGTTTTTAGTTGTGTCAAAACTAACTAACTGACGTCTACATCCGATCATTGTGTTACGGCATTTCGACCTTTCCTAAGTTTATTTGAGGTCAACAGAAGGCGAAACATTGCAAAGGATATTTGACCTATTTTGTATGGCTTATGTCAAACCCGAGCAGTTCTAGTAGCTATTTAGGGACGGAAGAAAATGGTGGTAAGGAAAACAGATTTATGGTACGTACCAAAAGAAAACCATAGGATACCTGCAATAGCCAACAAGTCTCGGAATGGTACCTAAAAGGAATTGAGACTATTATAGCTTTCAAACGCAGAAATTGCGTACCTACTTGCTTGTTCATTCGGTGAGTGGAGTGGACATAAGACAAGGGCATCAACTGGGCAACCTACAAACAAAACAACCGATCGTGACTGTACTAGTATATCTTGGTAGGTATACAACAAAATGACTCATAATTCAACTCAAAAAAAAATAGAGGTGCATATTAAACATTAGGTACATAGGACGATATTTTTAGTTTCTTGTTAATTGTGAGGTAGGTACCTACTTGTAATGATTTTACCTACTGTCGTATTATCAAATGGGACGCGAAATTGTTTCGGACGCGTTGTTGCATTGCATGCCGCAACAACGGAACTCGAAATGGACTAAGTAGTTGTAATTCCATGTAAAGATTTACTTATTTTAACACCTAGTCATTAATTATTGATAAAATATTAAATGTGGAAGTTTTGTTTTGTTGAATCAAAGAATTTAAAGTTTCTGTTTTCATTCCCTTAAATTTTTCACAATATGATTATGGGCACGGTTGTTACCTGTTCTAAGTACCTACTCATTTAAAAGTTTCGTTTTAAAGTTTACACAAATATACCTACCTGGGTCTACGTATCTGTAGGAGAAATTGAGAACTTGGTTTTGTAAGATCTACCTGCTTTAAGTTTTAAAATGTAGGCAAGTTTAGCAGAATGCACTTAACTTTCTACTTCTAGTGGACCTTCCCTGGTACTAACTGCCCGAAGTGCAGATAGATATTTATCTACATTAAAATATAGAAGATAACTAGCGGTGTAATAAGGAAATCCCTCCAAAATTGTCAGTGCTCAATTGTAGCCAATTGATCTCGAACACTCAACCTTGCAGAGAATTTGATCTCCCTCCTATTATATTCTAATGGCACGTTATTTATTAGCCTACGCGAGATGATATGCAATAATCTTTTTTATATCCTATCACATTTTCCTATGTATCTAAATAAATTTAGAAATTCATTCATTTCTTTTCAGTCGTTAACTTAGAGCCTATATACCTGGAGAGGCAGCTGAACGGGCGGAAAGCGTGATCAGAGGTAGAGAGAGAGACTGAGTTTGGTTAGCGCTAGACGCTAACTGAACTCAGTCTCTCTCAACGCTAATCATGCTTTCCCGCCTATATACATAGAGCCTATATACCTGGAGAGGCAGCTGAACGGGCGGAAAGCGTGATCAGAGGTAGAGAGAGAGACTGAGTTTGGTTAGCGCTAGACGCTAACTGAACTCAGTCTCTCTCAACGCTAATCATGCTTTCCCGCTTGCCCGTTTTTATTTCCATAGATTTTTAAATAGGTATAGGTAATTTTATTTTGGTGTCACCGAAATATAAATAAAGGCGGTGCATGAAATGTCGACATCAGGCCTATTACAGGTCGGAAAAAAAATTACCAACATTTGATTACTTCTACCACGTTATATGATGCGATTCAACACTTAAAAATTTAAATGAGTGTAAATATATGTAAATAATTGTAAACATTACGCCAAAATATGTATAAATATTCGTTTAGTAAGACGAGGTCACAGAGAAATCATAAATCAGTTTTTCTAGGAAGTTTATTACTTAAATACAAGTTATTTATAAGATCAATTTGAACATAGTTATTTCAAGTACAGAACAATTAAACTAATTATTTCAGGATTTTGATCTGGATGCGTCGAATGTGGAAATAGCAGAAGTTGGGTTAAATGAGTTTTGAAATATGAACGCTAATTTTTAGTAAAAAATTCACAGATTTCGTTCCTCACACGACTATGGAGTACATTGGAAATGAATCTACGGAATTCGAAAAAATATTGTCGCTGAGTGACGAGAAAGTCGAAATAAGGAAAAGGTTACAAAATAAAACTACATCATCATCATCATCATCAACAACAACCCATAACGTCCAACGCCTGGGCTCGGGTCTCTCTCAAAGTACAACATTGCATATTAACTATTTTATTCTTAGATTAACATAAGTATCCTCGACATAGCGCCTGTGAACAAACAAATTGCATAATTTCCACACGCATATCGAAGTTTGAATAATTGTCGCCGTGGCGCATACCTAAATAAAAAGAAATCATTTTTGATTAATAAGCAGGATATAATAATGTGCAAATTACAAAAAATATATTACACGATAACTCTAGTAACTAATCGTAGTCAACTCGAGAAGTGGTAGCTACATCGCCGTCATCGTCACTCGTGTCTTGATCGGCAACGGCCCATTTGCAGCAAGATATGATTTTTTCTTGACAGCAGTTTGGCGCGAATGCGTTGGCAAAGATGCGTCGATTGCATGGGTGATTACTTCGAGTAACAGAAATAAAAAAGTTTAAAAAAATAAGTACTTTCACTTATTGCATACAAAACGGCAATTTCATAGGTAAAGACCTATTATTTTGCATGTTTACTCTATTTCGTTATTTTTATACGAAATATTCTAAGTACGTTTTACAAGTTAGGCCTCTATAACTCGCGGGTAGCAGCCATTCGTATCGTACGAGGATACCGCACCATCTCGTCAGAGGCAGCGACAGTCATGGCTCGTTTCCCGACCTTTGATATCCTGACGGATATAGACGCGAAGGTATATAACCAGTCCTGTGCCATCCGCCGGGGTGAGAGCGGGGAAGAGCAGGACGAGCTCAAAATGCGGCAGAACGCTCACCGACAGGCACGCACAGTGGCCCGCACGGCTGCAACAGCCGCAAAATGCGCGTTCTGCCTAACCTCGATGCTTGAGTAGGAACTTCCTACCCAAGCATCGAGTTTAGGCGACGCGACCTCCCTCCCTTCCTACTAGGAAGGGAGGAACTTCCTACCCAAGCATCGAGATTGTGATGGCTGTAATGCTCCTGAAAGAGACCGCCGAACGGGGTCGGGAGAGGGCCGATTTCGACCGTAGACAACGTCCCAGGCGACATCAGCCGCCGACAGGACAGCAAACTGCCAGAGAATGGGGACCCCTGGTAGCTGATTAAATTGATGCGGTCAGCGATAGAACGGTTGGGCCAAAAGCTTAGGCTTCCCCCAGGATAGTATTTTTAGCCGCAGCGTCGTTCCTGGACCTGAAATAACATGCTCCGGGTCCTCCCCAGAGCAGCGTGCTTGAGACCGGCTGCCGGGGTGGTTTTTAGTGGACACACATACCTGGCTCTTCAGTCGCCGAGTAGCCGGAGATCCGAAGGGATTTTCCACCCCGTCAAAAAAAAGTCCTCTATAAATCTTGAACTAACAAAGTTATCTAAGCCGTAAGATTTTCCCTTAAAAGCTCATCACATGGACTACCATCAACTGCCTCGTTGGTCTCGCGGTTGGCGTGTGCGACTGCTGATCATGAGGTCTTGGGTTCGATTCCTGGGTCGGACCAAATGTTTGTATGATCTAAAAACATTTGTTTCGGAGTTTGGGTGTTTTCTATGTGTAATATGTATGTATTTACAAAAATAAAAGTAAATATGTATTTGTATCCGTTGTCTAGTACCCATAACACAAGCTCTGCTGAGCTTGGGACTAGATGGCGTTGTATGTTAGATGTCCGAAAAAAAAAATATTTAATATGTCTAGCAAATATTTAATAATAATAATAACATCAGGATTTTTTTTTGGGGTACCACAGAACGCATCACTACTTAAGCCTATTTGGGAATTTAACACTACGATCCCGGGTCCCTTTAGCGGGGTGTGAAACACCATTTAACGAGGTGAACATAGTGTGGGTCACCATGTTGCTTTGTCTGTATTTGCAGTGAGTATAGCTCTTAGATTCCATTGATGCTTTCCATCAGGCTGAGTAGTCACTTTGGGAGGCTTTCCAATAATGAAAATACGTTATACGTTACTTTGCTCCTCGTGATTCCTTTTAATGTAATGTATAGCGAACTTATTGGTGAAGAATAACTTTGGGGCTGGATTTATTATGCAGGCGCCACGGCTCCATAATACTCTACGATTACATGGTGACGTCTGGTAACTGTACCAAATTACCTCTAATTATATACAACTAAAATGATTCGTTACAATGCATTTAATCACGTCTTATTCTCGATGAGATCAGCCGTGTTTTTATCCGAAGTGCTCGGTAATCTGCTGACCTAGCTGGTCGGACTAATCTATGTATAAATTCTATTGATTTAATAATATATATGACGTAGGAATATGATATGATGATACTTTTTCAGTTGATTACCCCCAAATAATCAAATTTTGAATATTCAAAAATTGTAAGTAAAATAATTCATATTTATTTATTTATTCAAAGTAAGTAATAAAAAAGTGAACACTATTTTAAGCTACAGATTTTTAAAATGCGGCTGGTACCTAAAAAGGTAAGACCTGATATGTAGGTACCAGCCCAGCTACCTTCCAGTGAGCAGTGACACAGAATTGTTAATTTGCCCGATACAAGTAACATAAGGTTACACAATCTATGCTGCCTTACTTATATACAACACCTAAAAACTCAAAACAAACATAGTTACATGTGAAATCAAATGGATGAAATACGCATTTTAATGTTATGTGTGTGTGAGGGAGGGGAGGCGGATTTTGCGTGCGTGCCTGCTTGCATGAGTGTGTACCTGTGTTTTATTCTGGAGGACGCAAGGTAGCCTCAGTATCCTCATAAGCCTTTTAGATTCATGTTTTGTTTTATTATGGAAAACCAAAAGGTTTTATTGGTGTGTTGCTTTAGTATTATTTTCAAAATGAAAATTTGGGGCACCGTGAGTACCTCACAATACTCATACAATCTTTTAGTAGGAAAACGATAAGCTTGGAAAGTGCAGACCTTGAGTACCGCTCTCTGGGCTCTTTCAAGGTGAATTAAGTGGCTCTTTGATGCACCTCCCCAAACAGGAATGCAGTATTCCAGTATAGACTGGCAGAGCGCGTAGTAGACCATTTTAACGACTTTCGGATCTGCAACATGTCTCAAATGTTTAAATATGTACATTAGCTTGCGTACTCTACCACATAAACTATCAATGTGTTGATGAAACGACATATGATCGTCAAGTATGATACCCAAGTAACGAGCAACAGACGTCTGAGTAAGTGAGGGACAGTTGCAAACATCGCTACAACCTTTCTGAGTGTGGACAGTTTATGGTTGTGGTTGACTGAGGAGGAATTTTTAATTTTAAATGTCATTAGGGTTGTTTTATTAATGTTTAAGGTAAGTTTATTAATTGTTAGCCATTGAGTAATTTTGTTGAATCCAAGTTGCGCAGCTTCATAAGTTTCTTGTAAGGTTGTGGACTTAAAAATTAACGCGGTATCATCTGCAAAGGCCACCATTTTACCACCCTCCAGAACAACTTCGAACATCTCATTAACATACACTAAGGGGTATCCTGGGGCCCACGCTATGCCCCAGGATACTCCCTTGAGGAACCCCGTACAATATAGGGATTTCAGAGCTGGTATATTCACCCACTCTAGTACACTGCGTACGATTACTCAGATAGCTCTGAAATAACTTAAGTTGGGTCCCTCGAATGTCTAACCTTTCTAATTTAATGCACAACTTAGATAGGGAAACCCTATCGAATGTCTTAGCCAGATCAATAAAGATTGCTAGGCACTTTTGTAAGATCATGGAACGTGTCATCTGTCGACCTGGAATTTCGAAAGCCGTATTGTCTATCAGATAGAAGATTATTGGATTCTAAATATCCCTTCAACCTCTTGTTCATTATTCGCTCCAAAATTTTAGAGAGCGATGGCAGTACAGAAATTGGTCTCTAATTATGTAGATTTTGTTTGTCTCATGATTTATGTATAGGATGGACCAGGGCTTTTTTAAGGTGATCAGGGAATACCCCATTACTGATACAAAGATCCATAATGTATGTGAGAGGCGGAACTAGAGTAGCTTTGAACTGTTTCAAAACATATATTGGAACGCCATCGATACCAACTGCACAGTTAGAGCGTAGAATCATTATTATGCTTTTGACTTCTGCTTCATCAGTCTCAAGAAAGACAAACGAACCTATAGTGGAAGGTTTTGTTACGCATTCCCGCCCGACAAGCGCATCAGTTTCCGTTACTAGACTCTCGGCCAAGTTTTTTCCTACATATACGAAATAATCATTTATCGTATTTATATACCTCACAGGGTTTCTATCCAAGAATAATAGGTCATTCGCGGTTTGAATATCTTTGGAGGTGTGAGTAATTGACCTAATTGCATTCCAAAGATGCTTTGAGTTACTGTTTGCTTTTGTTAACATGTCCTTTTCATATCGTCTTTTAATGTTTTTAAGCAGATTGTTGCAGAAATTTCTATATCTCCTAAATGAGATCTAATGTCTCATTGTTGGGGAATTTTCTCATTTTTTTATACATTAGGTCTCTATTCCTCATACATTTCAACAATCCAGGAGTAATCCATGGCTTACGTATTCGTAAACGAGATGGGACTGTACGAATACTACTGCTTTTGCTGATAGCTGATGTCAAATAATTTATGAAAAATGTACAAGCATCGTTTGCATTATTTGTTTCATATATTGACGGATAATCGAGGGAGGTAAGGTACTGTTCAAATAGGATAGGATCTATTTTTGTCGAATTTTTTGGGAGAGCATGATTATATGCATTCCTGGACATGAATAGTAATACAGCACGATGTTCAGTTACAGTAGTTTCCAGTACTAGTACTGTGCTTTTATGTTTGGATTTTAAAATTATATGATCAAGGCAGGATTTATCACGCGTTATCTCAGCATGAGCTGGTAAAAGACCATGGCTTGCTGTAATATTTAGGTATTCTTTAGCATTACTATTTATAGAACTCTCAGTAATGTCTATGTTTATGTCTCCTATTAATACTAAGTTTTTATACGTTGAGTTAGTTGTTAAGAATGAGTCAAGAGATTCCAGGAATTTAGCAACATCTCTAAAACAAGGCGGTCGGTAAATTTCTAATATGCACGTTTCTTGGTCTATAGCCACTGCTACACAGCTGGCATCCTGGAGCGGCGCTTTAAAAGCACGACAACCAGATATATTATTCTGTACATAGACCACTACACCATCATTTTTGTTTATTCTATTCGTACTCTGAAAGCTATTATACCCTTCCAGCGCTGGAATATAGGGATTGCAAGATAGCCAACACTCAGTCAGTACTATAATATCCTGGGAAAGGTTGGTTCTGGTTAATAGCGTCAGAAAACTAGATAAGTTGGCTGATATGCTGCAAATATTTTGCGTTATTATGTTTAAAGTCTTTCCAGTTCCATTCAGTAATGAACAACATCCTTCAGGCTCACAGACATATGAGGTGGATACCTGTATGTTATCCACCTCCTCCAGCGTATCACATAGCGAATTGAATGTCAAAGAACATTAAATATATTCGTAGACTTTGGTCATTAATGTGTGTTACTAATATTTGTGTGTGTGTGTGTGTGTTTGTGTTTGTTGAAAATTTGATATGATTTAAATCGAATAACTATTTCGAGTGTTAATTGTGGGTGTAGCTGGGTAGTATGTAAATGTGAATGAAGGTTTAGGGTAAAATATCTAAATATGACGTGACTGTTATTTTCGTGTTTAGTGTGTGATTCGTATGTATTCGTGATGTAAGGTGATTTTATAAACAGTTTAAACCTAATGTAAAACAAGTTACAAAAGAAGGAAAAATGTGTGAGATTATTATTAGGAAACAAAGGAATTTCACATAAAATAAGACCACAAAACATGCAAAGATTCCTACACAGTATTAATACTAGTCAAATAGCGTTTTTGATTTTCTGTAAGTCTGCTTCAGAATTTAAGCGTATTTGAGGTAGTCCCGATGCTTTACGCAGATATATGACTCCCTTAGAAGTCCAGCAAAAGTCATATCCACTTACTTTAGACAGTTCTCGAGCCGCGTGAAACAACTTTTGTGTTTTGAAGGTTAAAGTTACCGAGACGTACACTGGTCTAGGCGGTCCCGTGACATTGAGATGGATGGTATTTAATTTTTCTCCCTTAGGCCTGTCACCATTGAAGGATTTAACTGCGGTCAAGATGTTATCCTTGACCAAAATGCTATTTAGTTACACTATAAGTGGTTTCATTAGTTCTTTGCTCGAGTTAATTCTATATGTGTCCCTAATTTGGTCGTCTTGCAGTGTTACTCCAACAGATTTAGCCAAGATTTCACTAAGACACACATGTCTTGCTTAGATTCAGGTGTCTGTATATTATCAGAGATTATTGGGAAATTTTGAATTTACAGTCCTGTTGACCAATGCTTGCGCTCAAAACTATCAATTTTATCTTCAAGGAATTGTATTTTGTGTTTGTATTCTATCCTCTCCTCCTCAAGCTGTTGAACTTTTACAAGGATATCGTCGTATTTATCCGACATAAATTAAAGACTTGCCTGCAATTCAATGTTTCGCTGCTTAATAACCTAAAACTGCTGTTCCATCGAAGTTGATAATTTAGAAAACAGTTCCCGCATTTCAGTTTTTAAATCCTTCATCATCCTGTTCACGCCTTCTCTTCGCACGTAAATTGCTGTTACTGTTACCACTTCGTTCCAAGGGTGTGTGTCCAAGTCGTCTATTTTCTGTGTGAAACTGAACGTCGGATCACTAGTGACAGCAGCAGATTGAGGCAGTTCAAGTTTTTAACAGACTTCAAAAAAGGAGGTGGTTATCAATTCTTACTGTATTTTTTTTTATTATCTATATATTGTTATCTTATAACTTTGACTGGGTGAACCGATTTTGATGATTCTTTTTTAATTTGAAAGCTGATGCTTCCCGTGTGGTCCCGTTCCAATTTGGTCCAGATTGAAGTCGGTTTTTTTGTTAATATTTGTGATCTATGCTAGAATTCTTTGCCAAGCTAACCGACAGCGGCAAAAGCATTTTGTAATTTGGAATAAAACAAAATTATAATTTTCTATATATTATATTTATAATCTAAACAGTGTATCTCCACTTCGGCGATACATCCGCATGATAAAAGTTACATTCTAGTTTGTTGGCGCAATTGTTGCCGTAACGACAAGGCTTCGGATGGTAGAAGTGACACGCTGGGTTCACGCAGTTTGGGTAGAACTTGCACATGTTTGGTACCACCGCTGATATTGACTTGTAGTTCGCCGCCGGCACTACATGAGACGCTGTAATAAGATAAATAAAAGATTTTAGACAATTTATATTACGACGGTAAGAAAATATCGAAAAAATTGATTCTTTTTTTTATATGGCATTGCCAAAATGATTCTATTCCGCCTGATGAAAAGCATAAGCAGAATCCAAGAGTGATGGTCCATCCACATTGCGAATGCAGACAATGCTGTCACACACTCACACCATGGCGGCCTAGTGATGTTTCTGCATCATTGGGCCTCCGGTCTCGCACTCTCTAACGAAACACGATTCTGTACGAATGTAGTAGTTTAGGGGTGTGAATACTCACCGATACTAGGTACGATGGGTACCAAGGCGTGCGGGGCGAGTGGGGCGTGTGGGGCTAGGGGGCCGAGTGGGGCGAAGGGCGTGAGGGGCGAGGTTGGCGGCAGCGCGGGGGCGGAGGGCGAGTGCGAGTAGACGCAGTTGCGGCGCGTGCAGGCGGCCAGGAACTTGCAGCGCGGGTGAGCGAAGGCGCAGGCCGAGCCGTAGCGGCACGCCGGGAACTGCCGGCACCACACCAGCTTGCGTTCCGCCGCTGACACTGACAAACAACACACCCATTACTTTACTCCGCTCAACTCAGTTTCCGTAATATTATCCCTGACATAAAATAAAACTGATGAAACTGACAGTGAACCGCCAAGACTTCTGAAGTATGTATATAATCTGGTGTCAGTTAGGATATCTTGCTAGTTAACCATTAATACACGATACATGTTTTAAAATATCTTTTAAAACCTTCCGTTTGTGAACTAATGAATAATTCTGTTAAAACTTTAAAAAAATTAACTTGATTACATTAAACAAAGGTTTACAAGTTAATTATAAACTTCTCGTAACATACAACTAATTAGCGTTTGTTTAAGATATGAAAACTTTTTATATACTCACGAGGTGGTACAGCATCATATTTGTGGGTATTTGTGACTGTGTTCACCGTCACATGACTATCACTGCTCGCACTTTCTGTTCTCTCTCTAACTCTCTCTGTCTCTTTTACTTTCTTATCGACATCGAATACTATAGGTGATCTCTTTCTCTTCTTCACAACCGGCGGATCTAATGTCTCAATACTTCTTTTTTTACTCTCTTTTTTCTCATCTTCCTTCTTAATAATGACTTGTGTTTCACTCTCTTCGCTTGTATTACTTAAGCGTTTCACGTGAGTGTCTAGAGCCTTCTCTGCGACTTTTACAGGTTCCTTCTCTTTAGGTTTCTGTTCTTTACTCTCAGGTGGGCTTATTTTCTCTTTAGCACTACTGCTAATTTCATCTTCATCATTTAATATGCCCTCAGTCTGTAACTTCTTAGCTAGAAAGGCATTTGGATGATAACCATCCATGGTGACTATGAATTGAGTGTTTTTGTCTTTGGCGGCTGATGTGTTGTGGATATTTCTGCAATGAGAAAGTTCCATGATATTGATATTATTATATTTAACGTAATCTAATTAAAATTAGGCCAAAACTAAAAAACACACACAACTACATATTAGTCGCGCAGAACGTGTGTGGTCTCACATTCAACTCTGAGGTCACGCCGCCCTACTCGAGATAGCTAGCCCAATGATGCAGAAGCATCACTAGGCCGCCATGGTGGGGGTCACCATGCTGCATTATTGCATTTTCTGCATTCGCAGTATGGTGACCACCGCTCTTCGATTCTACTTATGCCATCAAGCAGAGTAGAGTCATTTTGGAAGAGCCACACAAAAAAAAGCCGCACTACAAATCAGATACTCATTTTTAGTCACGCTGGTACTTTTGTGTGGTTATTTACATACGTTGAATTTATTTGCGGTTACTTACGTACCTTGAATTTATTCGCATGTGGTTTACTTTTATTTTTCTATAATGGAAGGTTTTGTAAAAATACAAAGTTAGGTTAATACGATATTTATAGGAGATAATAATAAATAATAAAAAAGTTTATTTTCTCTTCACAAAAATGTTTGTTACAATAATATTTGAATCCAATACATTCAATTTATACCACATTTTGAGAGAGACTGGTGCCTGTGATAGGTATTAGATACCTGTGTTACAAGTCACCAGGTCCCCACGCCACTTAGCTTAAAAAATAATCTAACATATTGGACAGCGATATACATGCTAGATAAGGAGAAAAACAAAATGAACAATTAAATTAAACATTAAATCAAATTAAACTAAATCAAATCAAATTAAAACAAATCAAACCAAACTAGATCAAAACAAATCATACCAAATCATACTCAATTAAATTAAACTAAATCAAAGTAAGTTCGATATAATCAAATCAAACTAAATTAAATTACATCAAAAATTAATAATTAAATAAAATTAAAGTGTGTGTGTGTGTGTGTGTGTGTGTGAGTGTGCGCGTGGGTGCGTGCGTTCGTGGGCGCGTGCGTGCGTGCGAGCGTGCGTTTGTGTGTGTGTGTGTGTGTGTGTTTGTGTGTGCGTGTAATTATATTCACGTTCATTATTTATATATGCAATCATTCTGTTGTTATGACAAAACAGTGAGTAAATTTTCAGTTTTATCGTAGTCGAGAGTTCTCAACCAACTACACACCCTGAGTTTGCACTCGGATTTTGTCAGAGAGTATATTGATAAAGAGGTGTTAATTTTGTTATAAAGATACCCGCCAAGAAAGCAGAAGAATCGATGTGACAGACTAGTGTAGAAGGTTGCATTATTACAAACATTACCCTTGCGACGCTTGCCTTTTTTTAAATTTGGATCGTAGACTGTCTGAGTGTGTTGTTTCAAAATGATGGCCAATACAAAATTTTGTCTTACTGTTAATACGTTCCACAACCTATAAAGGTCTGAGGTCGGATAACGAAATGGTAGTCCTGCACCAACCTTTAGCACTGCTCTCTGAGCTCTTTCTATTTCTAGAAATTGGACTTTACCAGCGCCCCCCCACGAAAGAATGCAATAGTTAATGATTGAATGACAAAGAGCATAGTATACCATTTTTATTGTTTTTAAATCAGCTGCATGCCTTAGGATTTTAAAGATGCTTTTAGTGTCCCTTCATCGTTTAATAAACAAAACGCTACTTCAAAAGTATGTAAGCTATGCTCTAAAATGAACTTATAAGTACTATCGCGCCGCGTTCTTACGATCAAATCGGGCGAACCGCGTGACGTCACACGCTGAAGTACCGTGTGAAGCGAAATTATACTTGCGAGCGCAACTTCAAAGCGCCATAACTTTTTTGTTTAAAGTAATAAGATTGTTTTCAGTTTTATTTTATTTTGCCAATTGTTTAATATTATAGACAGAAAAATAAGTAAAGATCTTTATTAATATTATAAGAAAAACAATATTAACACACGTTTAAACAAAGCAAGGTGCATCAAAGTCATATCAGAATTTTAATACCTAAGGATCGAGTTTGTAATGAAAAACTAGTTCTATAAAGCTAAAAATAAAGTATGTAGTTAAATTGTTAAGTTCTTAAAGATCTGATTCATGATCATGTATGTTACCTTGACGCATGTTAACATACCAGACATATAAAAAACTTAATAGGTATCATATAAAATTCTGCTTGTACAGATTTTTTGCAGAACAATTTGTTTTATATTATAAATGGACTTAAATGCACCGAAAAAAGGACTGAAACAAATTATTATACGATAAAGGAGACTCAGTATAAAGTATTTTGTATATGGCTATGAATATATTAGGTCTTTACCTATGAAATTGCCTTTCTTCAGTACTGGTCATTTCAAATAAAAAAAAGTTTGTAATAGCTCTGTATTCTAAATTCAAATTAATTTTGTTTTAAAACCATGACATTCTTTTTACAAACTCAGACTTTTGTTTTTTGATTAGCGTTGTATTTTCATTACATTTGAACATTTTTCGTCATAATGGATACTTTAAAAATTCGTGTAATTATGGAATATGAGTTCCGTCGTGGCACCAACGCGACACAAACGGCACGTAACATCAAAAACGTTTACGGAGAGAACTGTACAAACGAACGCACAACCCGTTATTGGTTTTCCCGGTTCCGTTCTGGAAATTTTGACTTGAAAAATGAAGCTCGTGGTCGTCCGGAGACTTTGGTTAACAATAATGAATTAAAGGCGATTGTGGAAGCTGACGAAACTCAATCTACAGCTGAGCTAGCAGCAGCTTTTAATGTAAGCATCAAAACAATATAGATCCATTTGCGACAAATTGGCAAGGTAAAAAAAGCTTGATAGATGGGTGCCCCACGACCTTAACGATCGCCAGCGCAACGTACGCGTCGAGACCTGCCTTGCGCTGCTCAACAGGCAAAGAAATGAAGGAACTTTGAAACGAATTGTTACGTGCAACAAAAAATGGATTCTGTTCGACAATCGAAAGCGCTCAGTAAGTTGGTTAGACCCTGGTTCAGCACCAAAGCGATGCCCTAAACCAAAAAAAGACCCCTAAAAAGGTGATGGTCACTGTTTGGTGGTCTAGTGCGGGTGTGATTCACCACAGCGTTTTACAAAACGGCATGAGCATTAATGCAGATGTGTACTGTGAAGAACTGGAGAGAATGATGGAGAAGCTTGCACATCTGCAACCAGTTTTGGTCAATCGGTCGTCCCCACTGTTCCTTCACGACAACGCGCAACCCCATACTGCGTAACAGACAGTCTCCAAGCTGCAAGAGCTGGGGTTGGAAGCTCTCCCTCATCCGCCATACTCACCAGACCTTACACCTACCGACTATTACTTTTTCCAAAATTTAGACAACTTTTTAGTGGGTAAAAAATTCAATTCCCGAGAGGAATTGAATTTTTTACTCCCGAGAGGAAGAGTTTGTTGCTTCCCGTCCAGCTGATTTTTACAAGAAGGGCATCAATAAACTGCCAATGCGTTGGCGTCGATTGCATGGGTGATTACTTCGAATAACAGAAATAAAAAAGTTTGAAAAAATAAGTACTTTCACTTATTGCATACAAAACGGCAATTTCATAGGTAAAGACTTATTATAAATAGATTTTCCTATTTCCCGAAATCATAAATTCTGTTTGGTTCATCCACTGACTTGATCTTTGGAAAACTTCAGTTCATTTAAAGAAGTCATATAATTACTTCAACTCATACTGAATTTTGGCATATAGATAGAAACCTTTAACGATAGCCCATATACAAGTGGGCGGAGCCGCGTTTAAATGCTAGTTTATTTTATAATTTACGCGTTACCGGTTAATATGACAATGAAATTTTGAGGTTTACTATAGTACATAATATTACTTCTTTGAAATCTATATATTGCGGGACTTTTAAACCAATAACACTACTTTTTTCCTTTGAGAAGCAAAGTTCAGAATAAATCAATAGCCTTTAAATATATCACTGCTTGTATATAAGCTAGAAAAGCCTTGTAAAGGAGGTTTTGGCATAATTTACCATGTTGGCCATACGGATTGTAATACGGTTTGTTTTCAAGTTTTCCTCCTTTTTGCAGCGCTTTGCAGTTTGTTTCGGTTCTTACGATACCCACGGGATGAGTAGGGGTAGCAATATTCCATTTTTCCTTCATCACAAGGATAAATAAAACGGAAAAGTAAACTTACATAGTTTCAATAATAAGTGTGTCATCCTTGTGGCTCGTCGTCCTAGTTTCGTTACGCGGCGCAGGTGCATACTCATTGTTAATGACCTTCTTGGGCAGAATGGGTTGCTTGTATTCCTCCTTCTTATTTATTGCACACGCCAATCTGAAAAAAAAACAATAGTTAGAAAAGAGAAAACTTAATCAGTTATGATGAAAAGTAATGGATGTTCATCAATCAATGAAAGAAAATGTTTAAAGTATTCGCTTATCAATCAGTAGTATACATAGATAGATTGATTATGTATAACAAACATTCGAGTGCTGTGTATAAAAGCGTTATTTTAGTGTTTTAGTTATGGAGCTGAGATGGGTGTCTTGGAATTGTTATTTTTTATGTATGGCCCTGCGAAAATGACTCTACTCTGCCTGATGAAAAACATAAGCAGAAATAGTGGTTGCCACTAATACTAATTGCAAATGCAGACAATGCAACAATGCAGCATGGTGATTCACACCATGGCGGCCTAATGAAGCGTCTTCTGCATCTTTGGGCCTACGGTCTCGCACTCACCAACGAAACACGACAACACGAATGCTGTCGTTTTACGCTGATCTTCTTTGCGAGGGTAGTATCGCCCCGGACGAGCCGACCCATTCGACTTAATCATGATGATTAAACGAATATTTCGATTTATATACAAAACTTGCTTTAGCCCGCGGCTTCGCCTGCTGCTCCACCCGCGTGTATGTCGGTTATCGCGATTAAGAGTACTGAGTCAATATCCTTCCTAAAGAACAAAGTTTCTTCATACCATCCAAATCTTTGTCAAAATCATTAAAACCGGCGCAGCAGTTTAGCCGTGAAAGCGTAACAGACAAATGGTGTTACTTTAGAATTTATAATATTAGCATGGGCTAAGTTTCTTCAGTTTTTGGTTAGTTTTTAATCGAACTTTATCTTTTATATTATATGGAACAAACGTGCAGAAGGGACACCTGGATGTTCAATGACTATGCAGCCTAATAAGTCCGCTTCAACAATACAATAATATAACTTACTTTTCACTCCTATCGTCATCACTGTCCATATCTCCCCCAAGACTAATGCTGTCACCGGTTTCTTGAGAGTTGTCTGCAGCTACTTGGATGACGATTTTTTGAGCCTCGACTGTTCTTCGCATCGGCAACACAAGCGCGCGCTTAATTTGCGTGTCTTTATCTGCTTTAGTACTGGGCGTCTGGAATAAAGAATTGAGATTGGATTTAACCTGACCTGTCATGTTGTAAAATCAAAAGCTACTAAAATGTTTATAAAAGCAAATTATAGAATCATGTATAATTAGCTTTTATTTATCTACTGTTTTTTTTTATAGAGTAGGCGGGCAACGGGTAACGGGTTGAGTATTTTAGGGGTCTATTTTTATATGAAACTATGACTTATGATGTCGTTGGTAACATAGAAATATGCATATCAGCAATCAGGCCACCATTATATAGATTGCTTAGTTTGGGATCGGGCTATGTGTGAGATGTGTGAAGGTATTCATTGATTTGATTTTGAGAACTAGTATATAACAAAATAAACCTATTACTTTATATATTTACATACTGCTTTTTCCTATCAGCTATTAATACACCAGGCACTACCCTATACTTTCGACGTCTTTCTTTCCATCCCAAGGTTGCCTGTAAGAGATAGCCTTCGGGCGACAAGGCCGCCAATAGGGTATTACACCCATTTTTGAAAACCGTCTTAATTAGATTCTAAAGTGCTATTAAACCACAGAAAAAAAGCACAAAATTTTTATTCAATCGATAAGTGCTATTAAAGTGAGTTTTAATTTTACATTTTCAAATTTCTCGCGTAATTTGTCAAAAACGCTGGACGCAGTGGACGCCATATTGTATTGTGGTAATAACGTCAGTTCGCTTTTTAAAATATGGATGACATGAATATAATTTCAAAAAACAATCTAAAGCATACGCTGATACAAAGCGGTGTGACGTAATAACATGGCGGCTGCTATTTCATGGTGTTATAGAATAGATTATAAAAACTGAAAAGTATGAAATAAATTAAAAAAATATATTATATTATTTTATGAACGAAAATTAACATTTTCCGACTGGTTTTTGCATAAGGTACCTCAATAATATATTTTTAGATTTTTTCTTATATACAGTAAAATGCACTATATATATATAGTTACCTTTGTAAGTAATCTGTTGGACAATTAAGTGATTATTACTACAAAGTAGGCACTTACATTCAATAAGCTCTTGTGGGCATCGGCGACGGCTCGCAGGAGTAGGCTGGAAGATGCGGGCGCGCCCACGCGAGGTCGAGGACGAACACGCACCACGCTCGCGCACGTAGACCGGCTAGGCCGCCCTTCTAGTACCGACACCCTGAAGAGTCGTATAGTATTAGACATGCAATAATATAATCAACTATCACATAATTAATTAAAAACCTAAAACCTGATTTTAATTTAGAAAACTAAAAGGTAAACTATTAACACGTGACTACGTATACCAATCGAATAACCGATATACAAGCTAACTAATTATTAATATTTTTTTAAATGAGATCCGTGTTGACAAATAATGTAAAGAACAAATTATACTGAAGTTTTTCATAATTATTTAATGTATCATTTTTACTGCCTCGTTGGTTGACTTAAGCGACTGCAGACCAAGAGGTATCGGGTTCGATTCCCGGGTCGGACTGCTGTTGGGTTTTTCTTACAAGAAATTCTTAATAGCAGCCCGGAGTATGGAAGGTGGCGGTGTTTCCCGCCCGTGCCTCGGAGAGCACGTTAAGCCGTCGGTCCCGGTTGTCATGAACATCTATGGCAATCGTTATTGGGAAGTCTCAAATATACGACAACTAGTTCAACCTTCGAATTCAGTTCACCCTCAGGGTTGCGGAGGTCCCATGCCAGTCGCTCTGTGTAAAAACTGATATTCAGGTAAAAACTTCTACTTAGTCGAACGTAACTACATAATAATAAACTACTACTACATATAAGTCAGACAGTTTTCAACTTACTTGGAAGTAAGCTTCTTATTAGTGGTATCTGCTGACTTATCAGAATTGGCATTCTCGGACAATAAAATCCTTTTGTTTGTTTCTGGCAAATCTCCTAACCGACTCCTTGCCGACTTTTGGGGGCGTTGTTCCGGTTCACGCTCTGGTGTAAATCTAAAAACAGAATGATTAAAATTAATGGTAGGTACTTAATATTGTTTCCCACCGAGGAGAAAAAAAACATAATTTAAAAAAAAAACTTAAGGTTATATATTTAAAGAGGCAACAACACAGGCACAAATAATGCAAATAAACTACAATTTTGGCAATTAAAATATTTTTATAGGGATATCAATGTTTGTTTGTTCTTATTTTATGTGTTACCGTAACATTCGATCAAGAATTTATGCATACCTACAGTGAAAAAAGATTTTAAATAAATAATAATGTTTCGGACAGCTGACATACAATACCATCTAGTCTCAAACTAAGCAAAGCTTATATTACAGGTACTAGATAACTGACATACATTTATTTATAATATTTTTTTTGTAAATATACATACATAGAAAACAACCAAACTCCAAAACAAATGTTTGCAGATCATTCGAACATTTGGTCCGACCCGGAAATTGAACCCGAGACCTCAAGCACAGCAGGCGTGTGCTACCACTGCGCCGCCGAAAATACCTTTGATAAATATTAAAGCACTCTATAATTATATTCTAAGATCTGCATAGTGTCAGTTTCAAATAGTATAATTCCTGTAACATCGTGAAAACTAAGGGTCTCATAACTCTAGGTGTACCTGGGACTCCAATGACATTTTTTATATTTATAAGCCTGCCAAAGATACTACTCTGCCTGATGAAAAGTGTATGAGTAGAATCCGATAGCAGTGGTCACCAGCGTCATTGCGAATGCAGACAATGCAGCATGGTGACCCACACTATGGCAACCAATTGAGATGCTTCTGTAGTGAGTCTCTAAAGTTGCCTGTAAGATGTTGCCTTTAAATATGACCACACCCATTGTACACATTGTTTATTTTAATGTGAATGTAATTTAATTGTAATTCGCGTACAATAAACTAATTTCTATATTAATTTATCTTTTATCTTGTACTTTTTTAAATATAGGAACATCATCGAAATGTTGTTGAAACTGAATATAGTAAAAGATCTTGGCAGTGAGATAATTAAGACACAATTACACACCAATGATAATCCATACTAATAAATAAACATTTCGGATATCTAACACACAACGCCGTCTTAGTCCCAAGTTGTGCAGAGCGTGTGTTATGGGTACTAGAACAACTGATATAAATACGTTTTTGTTTTGTAAATACATACATATTATACATAGAAAACACCCAAACTCCGAAACAAATGTTTGCAGATCATACAAACATTTGGTTCGACCCGGTAATCGAACCCGAGACCTCAAGCACATCAGTCGCATACGCTACCATTGCGCCACCGAGGCAGTAAAAAAGTCTAATATTATAAATTATTAAGTAGCTCAGTCTGTCTGTTACGCTTTCACTTTTAAATGAAATTTAGCAGGAGATACTTCGATCCTAGAAAGACATATGCTACTTTTTACCGCGATAACCGAAATACACGCGATCTGAGCCTCGAGTAGCTACTAGGTTCATATTTTTTAATAATATATAATAAACATTATAGTTATTAGTACATTAAGGCAGATTGAAATTCAATTTTATTACTTTATCTAAGTCTTCGAAGATATTATATAAAATAGCAACTTAATGTGATTAATTATGTGTCATTTGCCTAAATTGAGTAGATATTATAAATAATGGCTGGATAGTATATATAATATCCGGATTTATTACTTTGGCTGTAACATAAATTTTAACTTTGACTTTCAATCTATTGATTATTGATGATTCAAAATAGAAATGGTTGTTTACGAAATTAGATTCGATCTGGCATATGGAAAAATCGTTTCAGGTTGAAACTATTTTCCACTTTGATGAGAAACTTTTTTCTAGTAAGTTCAATAGATTCGTAGTAATTATACGACTTATTACTAGATATCTAAGAATAAGATAATTGAGCTATTATATATTTCTTCTACCTTAAAGTGTTAATTTAACAACCTTTCTGGACTCTTAGTCCTTTCCTTCTTCTTGGCTTCAGGGTTAATTTTGGACTGGTCTCGGACTCCCAATCTCTCCCTGACAGGTCTTTTAGGTAACTTTAACTCAATTTGTGGTAAAGTGTCTATGGGATCTTTGGATGATGCTACTGTAACTGCTGTAGGTTTAGAAGCAGGAAGGGGAGGCGTAGGGGATGTGTGAGTATCCATAGGCGGAGTCCTTATCACAGGTGTTTGTTGTGATATTTCCTGCAAGAAAGTAAAAAAATCAGTTAATAAAACATTGTGGTTAGAACATCATCTATTTTAAATAATTCTCATGTCACATTGATGCTCACTATGAACTCAAACTCACTCAGTCGATGTTCGCCTCTATTAACAATTATTTTTATGGGAACTAAGACGATCACTTTGACTGATTTGCCTGACGTTTCGACCAGGTTGCAGTGGCCGTGGTCACAGGCTGACTCTCTCTCTCATTCACAGTCAAAAAAAGAAAATGTATTGTTGTGCAATTGTGTTTAACCTTTTATAACGCATTCAGTATGTCTTAAATGTATTTAAGCTATGTCGTGCAAGTTTGCCCTTAAGGTTGATGGTACAGTATTATTCCATTCAACATATCCTAAGCGATACTTTGCTGCTGCATAACCAAAGATAATGACGCCTATACAAAGCTAGCAGGTTTAAGACTTTATTAATATTAAGGAGAAACAGATTGATTTGGCATGAAGATTGGTAAATATTAATAATGTAGGATTGTAATAGTAGCTGCAACTATAACATGTAGCGTAGTAGCAATGTTTTCACTACTTTTAAAATACTGGAAGGTTTTACTGAGCAGAGCCCGCGGGTAATGCGGCGGGGACAAGCTAGTCTAAACAAAAGTAGCCTAAGTTACTCCTTATATCATCAGCTTTTACTGGCAGATGCTAGTAAATGTATTTAGTAAAAGCTACTAATTTGAAATTACAAACAGACACTTCAATGTTATTTATTTGTTTAGATCATAAAAAAAATTGATATGGAGTAACTTTTTGTCTTACCAGCAAAACATCTTCTGCAAAATCATTCATTAATTCCTCAGCTTCAGTTCTAATATTCAGAAAGTCTTCATCATCAGACATAGAATCTAATTGCTCTGCCAATTTCTGCTTTAATCCCTGAATTTTAGCTTCAATTTGGTTTATTTCCTTTATTTGATCTCCTGTAGGCTTAGATTGTTCATTAGTTACACTATCTAAAGTTTTGTTTGGTCCCAATTCAGATTGAGATGTTATAGTTGATGGATCTATAATAGGCAGAATAGGCCTTTTGACTTCTTGAATTAAATGTTTTTCTTCAGGCTTAGCCTCCTCTTTAGAACTATCTAAGTTTATGCCATGGTTCTTCAGAATTTGACCAGCGAATACATCAGTAATAGAAGGCTCAGACACCTTCTCCATATTCATAAGTAATGGAGGAATATTTGGCCTTATCATTTCGTGATGTTTACTTTTTTTCTTAGTTTTATGAACTTTCTTTTCCTCATTTTTGCGAAACTCTTTTTCTTTCTTTTTTAATTTCTTCATATCACTTTTCTTATGCTTGTCTTTTGACTTTTTTTCCTTAGTTTTACGATCTTTAGAGGCAGATCTTTCGTTGCTCTTTTCACGTTCTGCTATTTCTGTAAAATAATGAATACAAAATTATAAATTATGCTTTAGTTAAAGTCAGAAGAGATACTTAATATCCACAAAATATTTGATGTACTTACTAAGAGCTGGTGTAGCTACAGTAACTTCCTGCAATTTCTTCAACACCTGATGGAGCCAATTGACAAACAATTCTGTGTTGTCCCCAAGAAACAGCTGAAGATCATCTTCCATTTGCGAACGAGTACGTTTATTAGCTACCATTACCATCACATAATCAGGGAGCTCATCATCTGTAAGTGACGAAAAAAAAATTTTATCTGATATCTTAGATTAGAATATACTTTATCGTACACCAATTACAGCTTAATATTTCAAGAAGATATATCTACAATGGGCGGCCTTATTGCTAAAAGCAATTTCATCCAGGCAAGCTTTGGATAAACATATAGGAGAAAAAATAAACAAACCAAAGGGTAGTGTAGATGTTTAAAAACTATGGTGCTATTAAATAAATAAATATATATATATATACACACACATGTACATATACACAATATAGGTATATCCATAAATAAAAAGCATTTAGTCATGTGCAGCTGTTGAGAGCAAACAGTACTTATTAAATGAACCTAAGAAGTGATCTTTGACCATATTCTTAAGTGCTGTCAGTGTTGGGGCATACCGGCAAGGATTTCCATAATCTGATAGCCTGTACCGTAAAAGATTTGTCATAGAATATGGTACTGTGGCTAGGTAACATTAGCTCTAAGGATTCCGATAGATGTGTGTCACCGACGAATACAAAACGTTCCTTTAAGTGAGGTAAAGCAAATGGATTGATTAAGATACTACGAAGGAATTCCGTCGAAGTCGAATTGGCAGCTATTTGAGCAATTAACGAAATTCAGACAAGTACTAATCAGGAGAACCACGCCATTAAATTTAATGTTAGGTAAATCAAACCAGACGATCTTCGAGTGCATTCTGGAACTGCTTACAACAACTTTGGTCTTTGATAGACGGTGGGATGAGAGTAAAGTGTTGGAAACAGAATTTATAAAAATGGTGAAGTGTAAGGAAGATTACTACATCTTTGATTGATTGATTGATTGCATGCGGGCTAGGTTTCCGCAACTCAACGACTTTAAAGCGCGTATTTTGCGTGATGGGTCGGCCATTACTCATGCCAACTCAAAAAAAAGAACTACATCTTTAAATTTTTAATTTCTTTAAAGACTAGGCTATGAAAGGTTAATTGTTTAATTTAGTTAATCAAAACTATACTACGAGAAAGTACAAGACAGTGGGAATTAAGAAATAAATATATGGTGATAATATGAGGAACGAGCATGTTGCTGGTATAGCAAGATCGGCATTAAAAAACTCGCACAAATATTTATTTTTTAAATTTTTGACATGACGGTGCATTCGTGTGTCCTCGGCGCAGAGGCGCGGGAGGCGGTCACCGTCATTCGTAAGACGAAATATGCTGTCGTCACACACATTTAACATAATTCCTTCAGATGACTACTTTCTTCATCTTTTTAGAAAAGCTAGAGCCCCATAACAAATTCAATCAATAATATTTAATGATCGAAGGAAGTAGTATCTTGGCTTCAGAATGATAAACAAATCAAAATTTGTAATTATGTTTTTTATTATTCATATAAAACTGCTATCAGATGCTAGCAGCAGAAATGATAAAATCTCATTAACATCAATGACTAATGAAAGTTACTATTTTGAATTAAGTAGATAATTAAATGTATTAATTAGTGTAGGAGCAATAATTAATATATTACCACAAGCCTTAATTTGTGTGTTTCTTTTACCTGGGTAATTAACTAATTACACTTTTAACCATTAAGGTAAGGGTTAAAAGTGTAATTACAATTTACAGATATTTAATATGATGACTACCATTATACACACTTGACCACCCAGAAGTCATTAGGTTACATTCAATATTATAATTAATACATTGTCATTTCAATTGATATAAAAATGACACATTATGATATCTAAAAGTATATTACCCTAAGCTGTAATAATAATCTGAACTGCATTTACATAGTATTGAAGCATTTAGCTATTTAATAGGTCCGCACTCCTCATTTTCACTCATTACAAGCTTCTTATTAACTTGCAATGTAACCTCTGGAGCTTATATTAAAATTAATACTACCCCTCATCCCCTACCCCTACAACATATGGCAACCGCTTAAACCACTAGGCCAACTGTGCAGTCCGTCAAAGTTCAAGGAGACTATATAGAAAAAAACCGGCCAAGTGTGAGTCAGACTCGTTCACCGAGGGTTTTGTCACGACGACGAGATGGACAACTATGAGGATGCCGTTTTTTATATTGTTAGATAGAAAGTTTTCAGACAACTCACATGGACTTCTCCGTAGAAAAGAGGCCTAATATACCACACTATTATCTATGCTAATATAGTCCATATAAATTCGAAAGTAACTCTGCCTGTCTGTTACACTTTCACTGCTAAACCACAGCACTGATTACAATTAAACTTGGCATGTCATCATTATCATCATCAACAGCCTTTAACGGTCCATTGCTAGACATAGGCCTCTCCTTAGAAAGCAGGGTTTGGTATACTATACCACGCTGACCACACCGGTTGGTATAGGGTTTGTTTCCAGCTTTCCTTCTCTTTGCAGTGACGTTGTTATGCATAGTTCTTTCTCTAGTCGCCTTTTACAACACCTATGGGATGAGTAGGTATGGTGACATTCCGTATTCAAAATCCGTAACCACCCATTGGCATGTAGAAACGTTAATTCTTGAGGAAGAACATAGTCTTTTATTTACTGTGAGAGCCATGAGTAAACACTAGTGGTACGTAAACCAAGCTGTGATAGTTGGTGTTCCTACAATAACTATAATGTTCTACTTTCGGAGTAGTTGATGCATTTAAATATACCTAATATATATTGTTTCTGATAAGAAATTTAAAATTTATATATAACAGTTTTTCATAACCTCTTGGCACATGATCTTAAATATTATAAATTTTTAAACAACAAATATAAATGCAGTAGCTGCGACATGCACTAAATGAGATAGATAAGTACTTAGTTCAATAAGCTATTTTTTTTATTACTTAACTATTTTAGCCTCAAATTTACTGATCATTTAAAATACCATGAATGTTATGAACATAGTAATGAGCATCTCCATGAAGTTATTTAACCTAATTTGACAGGCAAAATAAAAACCGTATGCCTATTAAGCATTGAGATCTTGATAAGTGATGACACAGGTTTTATAACAGCTATCTTAGCTATTGATGTTTTTTTAAATTAACTTTGGTTGATGATAGATAACATTCATTCTATAAGAAAGCTATGTTAGCTCTTATCAAGCTTGAGCTAACAAAAAAACAACATGCTGTAATTATAAGAGCTTATATTTCCTCAAAATTGAATAATTACTTAAGTTTGATGTTAAAACAAAACTACAGACTATTTTAATAACCCTTTATATTTATATGTTAATTTTACACCAGACATTTTAATAAAAGGAATAGTTAAGTAATTTTGAGGATTTAAGCACTTCGGGTATTAATAACTATTATTTTCATGTGTTATAACACCATATAATTGTAGAGATAGATCTATAATATCTAACAAACAAAAAAGGATTTCTGAAAACAATATTTTGCTTTCAGGTAACTTTTCTACAAGACTATCCTATGCATGGCTTTTAAAATAAGAAGAATAGTACAAAAAAGGTTTACTTACCAACATAACATCCCAATTCTGTTAATTTCGCTTTGATGGCCGACTGAAAGTAAAATATTTCGTGATCAATGCAAAACCAATTCATGTCACAATAACAGTCATTCTTAGTACAGATTTATATTTGTGAACAATACGAAATTCTTTATTATTTCTTCTTTCATGTAATATTTACCCGCATTTTCTGCCCAATTTCGCTGCCGACGACATCCATTTTGGTTTGTATTTTGATAACAGTACACTATTAAAGTTAACCTCACTAACGTATAATACTTGAAAGTACTCTAAAACAGCTTTTTTAACACATTTTAATGCAAATCACAATCTTTATCTACTTAGACTGACACGATTAAATAATCACCACTGCATTGCACGAGCACGAACTTGACTGCACCGCGATGTGTTATTTTCTTCCGCACTGACATTTGACAGTGACATTCCTGTCATTTCTAAGATTCATTGCCAGGAACGTTACGCTACGTTTTGTTTCGGTAAAGTGGTAGCCCATTTAATTTAAACTATAAAATACGTTTAACAAATTTAAAGAAAAACAAGTTAACACAGTTATAATATAAGTTACCGTAAATGTCTACATAGTTTTCTATAAGTGTTCCTAATGACATTTTCACTTCAACATTTATGAACAAGAAAATTCCTAAGATTGATTATTTGAATGGTAGTGAAAGTTCAAAATGGATGTCTATCATAGAAAGGTTCGTACTTTTACCAATATGAGTAAGTTGATAAATCTTAAGTTACTGTTTTACCTTAATTGTAGCTACAACGCCGTTCAGACTTTTAAAAGTTGCATTAGAAATATTTTAAGTTTGGAACATGGCAGAGTTTATACCTATCTTAGAGCATATATTGACTGCCTCGTTGGTCTAGCGGTTGACGTGTGCGACTGCTGATCGAGAGGCCTCGGGTTCGATTCACGGGTCGGACCAAATGTTTGTATGATCTACAAATATTTGTTTCGGAGTTTGGGTGTTTTCTATGTATAATATGTATGTATTTACAAAAAAAAAAAGTATATATGTATTTGTATCAGTTGTCTAGTACCCATAACACAAGCTCTGCTTAGCTTGAGACTAGATGGCGTTGTGTGATAGATGTCCGAAATATTTATTATTATTATTTAAATACACCTAAAGTGGTAGCCGAACGGGGGAAAGCGTGAGCGGTATGAGAGAGAGAGAGAGAGAGAGAAACTGAGTTTGGGTAGTATCTGTCTCTTTCACATAACTTTTGATTGGTGGTTGCACATACGAATTTGCATGACTGATTTGGCGGGAAAACACCAACCGATCAGAAACCCAATCAGAAACATATATATATGCTCTAAGATTCTTATTTACTTATAGTGTACTAGCTTTCGCCCGCGGCTTCGCTCGCATTTAACAACAAGTAAAATTTTAACAAAAATAAAACCGACTTCAATTTTCGGTTTGATTTGTCATGGGTGCCATCTTCAGATCTTAGTGTCCTTATCATGGTACCACCATCAAAATCGGTTCATAAACGACGAAGTTACGCGCGAACACACAAAAAAATGTATACGGTCGAATTGAGAACCTTCTCCTTTTCTTGAAGTCGGTTAAAAAGTATCTTAAGTTACTTCTAACAGCTTCAAGAATATGTGTACAAATTTTCATGATGATCGGTTAAGTAGTTTTCGCGTGAAAGCGTAACGAACAAACTTACTTTCACATTTATAATACGTATAGTATTAGTTAGGGCGAGATGCCTAGAATGAGTGACTGTGATGATTATTATTAAATGTGTATTTTTATGTATTGATGCAAAATAAATCCTTGTATTTAACTATGAATTTTGAGAAATACAAGTTTTGCAAGAATTGACAATACTTAAACTGAGTAAATTTTTGGTGTACCTACTCACTACACATCTTGTTAATTTTTTTTTATCCAGTCCAAGGTTGGAGATAAAAGATGAATCGAAATGTTATACGAGTTGGTGAGGGTTTCAAGTGAATAAGTTAGGGTTAGGTCAAACTTAATTTATCGGTTCTAAAGTGAAACACAGTACGGACAGCAGTGTTTTTCTTTTAATAGCACATATCACATCACATTAAGGGCCTTTAACGGCTTTAATTGTCCACTGCTGATTTAGGCCTCTCCAGCCTCCTTCGAAGTGAGGGTTTTGTCTACTACGCCAAGCTGACCAGATCTTTTAATAAATTATTTTAATCATATTGCACAGTTATGCCTTGCATGTCAGTCTTTGGCAGCAATTAGCTTTGTTTTGTCATTTTTATTTTAATTTTGTTTTGTACTAATTTTTAGGCAAATATTCAGTAAATTAAACCTGAGATAATATGTCATTGTAAAGCCGCATTTCCCTATTCTCCGTACCCCAGAGACATATACAGAGTAGTTCCTCAAGTGGCTTCTCACCGAAACCGTCACGTCGTCTCGCCTTTCAGGATACTGTCTATCACGGAGAACCAAACGGGATATTACTGAAAACAATTCGTCCGAGTAAAGATGTTAAACTTTATGAATCTTTAGGTAAAGGCAAATTTTTTGGTTCACGTATCGCGAATATAACTATACATTTTATAATTCTATTTTCATCACCAGCATACAGTCCATCGCTGGACATAAGCCTCTCTAAAGGTCTGCTCTTTCGTATACAGTCGCCAAAGGGTATCCGTTTGCCAAGAAGCAGTCTCTACTAAAGAGCATGCATAACCAATTGCCATTCCGACTTTTAGTATCCCCAAAATGGGTTCGCCGGATTCCTATAGACTGGTCGACATACAGATTCCGTTACGTTTATAAATAGTTGTCCCAGACAGATGTGGTGCAATTCTTAAAGAGACTGTAAGGCAATGTAGAACTTTACTTATCCCTTAACCTTACCCCTTATCAGGGACATAGGTCTCTCGGACCTCCATTTTTCTCGATCTTGTGAAGCAGCCTCGAGATCGGTCCAGCTGTGGCCGATTGTTGCAGCCAACTATCGGGAATCAAATACTTGGAGGCGATCAGTCGATAGAGAGGCTGCTCTCTATCGATTGATCGCCTCCAAGTCTTTCGAAGGCGGCAGCGTTTTCTTTTGCCGTCCGCTTGCCACACAACGCACGACTAATCCAACGCCAGTTCCTAATCAGGATCTCTTCTCCTATTGGTTTTGGTCGGTCAACTCCGAAGAACAGACAATGAAACTATCGTTCAATTTTCTCAATATTTTATTTCATATTATATTTCTTGAACAACCATTATTATCGTAACTTTATACATTATAAATGGAAATAACAAAATAATAAATAACGAGCAAATCAGTTATTTACAAAATAATTTATCGCATTCAATTTTATTTCAAAAATTCTTAAGATAATATGGCATATTGGTAATATGAACAGCAATAAGTTAAATATATAACAACTTACGTCTTGTCAAATACTGTTTAAGTTTTAAATAAAATTCTTAATTTAAACAATTTGGTGACAATAATATACGTTATAGGTAGATATATCTTTGGCCTAACATTGGAATGTTGTTCGCTATTGACGTTGAAAAGGAAATAAAGGCAAAGAAAATAGTAGGTAGTTTTAGAGAGCAATAGAAGTAGCGGACTTCTGGTCCAAACTATTCGAATGTGAAAGTAATTCGATCCTACAAAAATCTTGTTTCCAATGTACCTATACCTATTATGTTAGCCCACTGTGAGTTTTCATAATAACAAAGTTGGTTTTGGAATTTCTCATTATCAAAATTATATTCATTAATATGTTTTTATATGGGTAAAACATTTAGATGTTTTCTAACACGTTAACCCTTAATCACTTTTAGTAAAGTATATCGAAGAAAGATTTTTGTTTGTGGAAAACTTTATATTGTCGGAATGATAGACCAGTAATAACTTACAGCTTTTTATAGTATGAAAACAAAAAAAAAAAAGCAAATATGACTATTTTTAGTGAAATAAAACTGTAAAAGTAACAAGTTGGCAACCCTAAACAGGATTATGTATAGGTAATTATTATTATCATATTATTTACTACATTGGTCATATATTACTCTTAAAATATAAAGGAATGTAGAGTTTATTAATTATTTCAATATACCACACAACCCTGGGTCATTATTGCTACTCTGAAAATAAAGAGTATTCTGGAAGACTTACAATATTTCTACAGGTAGCAAAACACCTACCTTCTTAAATTAATTAAAAAATATTTACATTTCATATTATGTCGATAAATGCTTGCCTGCCGCTCGTTATAGGACGGATATTGGGTGATAAAAGTCTAAATAAATTTAGTTAGAACTTCAAAAACGAAGCGTATTATGGTAATTATTAATTCAATATTATTTTGTCTATTCATTTGATTCTTCATAAACTGTCAATTAGCTACTGTTAAAACGTGCCAACTTTATTAAAATAAATGGTAAAATTCTAAATTCACAGGCGAAAACGCAACATAAATATTAAAAGCAAGGAAAGAAAGTTTAAAATTTTGTCATTCTAAAATTAGCATTTGGCTAATACTTGGAGTTAAAATACTATGTGTACGTCTAATATTCATAAAGTGTAAAAAAATATTTGGTTTACTTTATGTCTTTGGTACGTCGTATAAACGAGCGACATGCGCTATACATTGGTTTGTTTATCACTTCGTAGGTCGTCAATTTGGAACCTGGTTACTTTGGGCCCTAAACTTAATTGGGACCCCGTCGTGAAAGGTTTAATTCTAGTCGATCTCGAGTCGATACTTTGTCGTGATCCAGTAACTTGATTTCTACTTGAAATGTCAGATTTGGCACCAACGCTAATTTGCGATCCATTTTTTTTAATTCTTTTATCGAGAGGTTTGGTACTATAGCTAACAGATTCGGTGGCAGGCCCAATGGCTTGTGCGGGCCCAGTGCTGGCAGATCCTAACGGTCTGGGGTTTATCTTCCGCCAGGGCTTGCCAGGGCTCCCCGAGGGTCGACTCTCGACTCCCCCAGTGATACTTGGCTGAGCGCCGTTTGCGTGTTGTTGAAGCTGTACCCGTGACGCTCGTTCCATTTCTCTAAAAAGAATAAAGCACTAGTTAACTGTTTTATTTTGTAAGTAGTTGTAAGTACAATCATATTTACATATGCAATCAAAGCAGGTAAGTTTGGAATTACTGTGAAATTATTTGATGAATGGCGAAACTAACAAACAGTTGTCAGGTGTAAACATGAAGTAAACAAAACATGCAAAAAAATGAAAGGATGATATGACACAACACGCTGCAGAGTAGGTACATATTTCGTTGACACTGTCCCTATTTTATTTACAAAAACACAAGGGAGCATTAAGCATCGATAATTAAATAAAATAAGATTGATACAGCAAAATGCTTCACAAAATAAGAACAGGTGATTTATATTATTTACAAAGAAATGTTTGTATAAAATGCCCTGGCCCAGAAGCTTCACCGTAGCCCGGTAGCGAGTTGCATCACGAATGATACCTTCACGGTCTGATATATGTGGCGAGAGCTGAGGTTCGTTCCGATTTCTTGACGGGCTGGCATGCGACGGGCGAGGAGGGATACGCACCGCTGGTGAGCCCCGACAGGCGCGCGAGCGGGCAGCACAGCGCCGCCGCGTACGCAGCGCGGTACTGCGCGTTCATTATCACGTAGATGATCGGGTTAACGCAAGCGCTCGCGTACAGCAACAGGTAACCCGCGATGTGAAATACTGCAGACAAATAACACTTTACATTCATATACTAGATACTACTATGTAGAAAAACAAAACAAATATATGAATTTAATTCATGTAAGTAAAATTAAATATGTTAAATTCAAATACTTAATTAAGCTAGGATATATCTAGTCTCGTAGCTAATAGGAAGCATGTCACATTATTTATTTAAAGACTTCGATTCTTACCGGGAAAATGTACATGATTGTCAGCCACCTTCGCGATAGTGATAGGCAGGTAGCATACGAGGAAGGACAAGAAGATCGCAAGTACCATCTTCGTGATTCTCCACTCATTACGGCGAGCTTTGGTCTCTCTGTTGTCTTTTATCGTAGACCTCTTATCGTTGCTGTTAAGGTTCCCAGGACTCATATGTTGGGATCTTTGATGTTCACGCATGCGTTGTTCTGAACTGGAAGGAGATATATTTATTGAATAAGATATTCTGCAGTAGCTGAAGTTCTTACAAGTTCGGGACGATTTCTAACGCAGTTTAATCGGTTTCAAGAGTCCAATACAACATCAATTATATTCGATTCTAATACTTAATATTGTTAACGTTTAAACCAAAGAAAACATTACTTACAAATTAATGTGTGGGCAAACTTAGAATAAGTAGGTATAACACGTTAAAAAAGCTCCATAATCTATTGTCTATGAAGTCTTTTTCAGTTACCGTTACCAAAAAATTACTTGTGTTTAATTTTGAGTATAATTATGTAAATAATACTGCTGATACCCTAAACTAAAAACCAAATATTTGAGCGTTTATTAAACTTTTACTCAAGTTATAAATTACAAGGAATGATATAATAATGTAGACAGAAGTCTCGATAAAGCTTTTCTAAACTGTTTTAATAAAGTTGTGTTTTAGTACTGACTACCGTCGTTTTATGCTCAATGCTTAGACCATTGTCTTTGGAAGTATGCGAACAAAATCCTGACAAATTTCTACGCATGTCGTTTTTGAATATAATAAAATATCCATGTTCCTAGTATGAAACAATAAAACCTCCAGAGAGCCAGACAAGCCTCGAGCTACAAATCCCATTTACACTTTTGTGAAATAACTTTCTTTGGATGTAGAACAGCGTGTGTTAGGACAAAATGTACTTTATCTCACATATCGTAATAAAGACAGCGATGCGCTACATTTTCTACTTACTGTATAATAAAGTACCTACCCACATATATCTACTTGGTAAATTTTTTAATCAACTTGGCTGGCACAATGGCACTCTTGAGCAAGAAGAGACGATTATATTAATTGTATTATTTTACATTCTGAGACCTACCATATAATAAAACACATGTTCAACTTAAACTTAGAAATACGTACGATGATTTTAAGACTGATTTTGATCCAAGTACCTTCCTATGGTACATTCTACAAGAGAAACAAATAGGTACAAACAATCACTGTTCTTCTAGTCCACTGATCAATCAGTTTTCTGGAAGCCACTTCTAAGTCTTGAGTAGTGAACTTAAGAATTGAGAGTGCATTTATGAACAAGAAATAGTTATAAACCTATGCTCTCAAAAGTATAATAATCATACGTTACAGGAACCACAGTTGTAGATCTGAAATAATTATATATATTTAATTTACTTCAACTTTTTTTTTAGGGTTTTGCACTCTTCCTCCATATAAACTTTAATCTATGTCAAATTTTATACTCCACCTTATTAAAATTGGGTAAAAAACTTTTGCTTCACTATATAGATAAAAATATATGGATAATTGTAATTTACTGGATATACCTGTGTACTACCCAGAATATCCTAGCGTAGCATATTAATATAAGTAGTGCTGGAACAATGAAGGCAATCACGAACAGGGCAGTCTTCGCTGAGCGGCCATTGTCGTCTGGCATGATTGAGCATGTCCCTAACTCTGAGTCGTAATCAAATTTACCTGGAACAAAAAAATATTATATTAATCTATACAAATAAATAAAATTGGAGTGTCTGTTTGTAATATTAAAATAACCGCTTTTTACTAAATGCATATGTATGTATACACGGTACGTATACCAAAAATGTAGTTGAAATGTTTTTTGTCTGTCTGTTTGCTCCGGGTAATCTCTGGAACGGCTGGTTCAATTTTGACGGGACTTTCACTGGCAGGTAGCTGATAATCCAGGGAGTAACTTAGGCTACTTTTTTTAGACTAACTTTGTCCCGCGGCGTTACTCGCGGTACAAGAATAACCGCGGGTAACACCGCGGGGTTCAGCTAGTGGACTATAAGTTCAGTATGGTAATGATGGAAATCTCTTTAGTAAATGGTAACATAACACGTGACGTGTATCTTTTTAGCATAGGAAAAGATAAAGACTATTTATGATTTTGGATTAAATAACTTTCAGGACAGTAGTTTTACTATATTACTGCAGTCTAGTATAGTCTGGTAAAAGATTATACTTCAAAATCAAAATCTGTTCAACAGTTACACAATATACTCAACAGTACAGAGATAAATGAAAGATACGCGAAATATACAATTTACATATTTATTGAGGCAGATAGTGCTTACCCCATACTCCAACAAGCGTAGGTATCTGCATACCGTACGAGAACATCCACGAGAATACGATCATAAGTGCGATGTTGTGTTTGCGGTACACGCGCGAGTACCAACTGTGGTGAGCTATCATTATATACCTGCAAATAAAAAAAATCAATCATTGAAGCAACAAGCACACACTAAGCGAATTAAGCGCACTGTAAACGTTACCATTTTTTAGATAAGGTGTTATAGTTTAAATTTTTCCATAAATACATATTTTTCAAGATATAAGGGCGTAAAATTGATTACCTGGTATTCTCTAGCAACTACTTTTAATTATACTAGCTTCGCCCCGCGGCGTTACCAGCGGTACGACGATAACCGCGGGTAACACCGAGGGATTCAGCTAGTAGTCAATATATATAGGTATATGAAAAGTAGCCTACGTGTTAATACAGGGTGTCAGCTTCCTGCATACCAAATTTTATCAAAATTGGTCCAGTCATTTGTGCGTGAAGAAGTAACAAACATACACACTCACAAACTTTCCCCATTATAATATTAGTGTGATCATCATCAGACCATTGCAGTCCAACTGCTATATACCTAGAACCTAGAAGTAATTCCAAGGAATTAGCGAGTGGTCAAAGGTTGAAGTATTAGTCATAATTTAGACGTTTGCGTTCCATTATAAATATAAAACGGGCATTGCATAGTTTTTATATCTTTGCCTGTTTATTCATTCTATAGTGTGTCCTAAATTTTTTTAGTTGTTTTCGTATGAGACAAACAAATCGGAAAATGTTTTACAACTTTCTTGCCTTTGAAGATGAACGAAAATAGTTTTATGATGTAAGTATTTGTTTGAACATAAAATGCAGATTTTCTAATGTTTATGTACTCAATAGTTAGTACAACAATCGCGGAGTTCATACTAGATACCTTATTTATGTGAAGTGCTGCGAAAGGCAATAAAAGTCAGGTCACACGCAAGCTGTCTGGCTGCATAGACGGTATCGTGAGCTTATTTGCATTAGGAATACATTGGACACAGTTAAATACCTAAACGTATAAACAGTGCAGTTGCATACGAAAATAACAGGGTTGAAAATGTAGAAAAGTTTCGAAATTCTAACGTAGTGCACTCAAAAGCTTAGGAGTTTCGTAATGGGCAAAATTAATAGAGAACACAACACAACGAGCGTCATTTTTTACGATGTGTTGTGTTGTGTTTACTTACTTATTGATTAATAGCTAATCATCAAGACACCCATTGCTGTACATAGGCTTCTCCTAAGGTACGCCATGACTAATACATACGAAAAATAACAAAGACACTCGATGGCACCGTTATCTGCCAGATGTTCTAATAGAACAAAAGTCAGTAATACAACTCTCATGGGATTACGTACCTGTTCAAGGTTATGAGGGCGATGCTCAAGAGAGACACTCCAACGTTCCCGTACCTGAGGAACGGGACTAACTTGCAAAGTACTCCGCCGTGGGACCACGTTCGAGTCCAGAAGCCTGATATGGCGAATGGGAGTACGATGGCGCAGAACAGGAAATCCGCAATGCATAGACTGGAATTTTAAATAAATATAACTGTGTTACAATATTTTTATATCCTTATTTTAAAAAAGTAGAGGAAGCATTAAATCAGTATGTACCAGAAGTATGAATCAGTTTAAATATGTTATTTTATTAAAAAGACCTTGTGTCGTTATATTTAATACGGACTATACAAGTGTGGGTTAACTGCTCACAAGTATAGTATATACTTAAGAGTATTTGCTACCTTACTGGTATAGACAAGTTTTATGGTACAGGAGGCAAATAAGTAGACGGGAAAGAACTAGTATCACCCGTGGACACCGTGTGACACGCTTTTGCCCCGAGTCAAGCCAAGAGGGTTTTGCACTCCGGTTATCTAACTCACTCGGTGAACAGCAACGAAAGAATATCTAAACACCTTTTTTCTATTCGGCCTAGGTATCACGCAGGTCGAGTAACACAAGGAAGAATTAATATCACAACAACCACGAGCTTAAAATACTTGTCGTGATAACTCAGTATTTTGCAATCCATACATAATTGCAGGTTAAATAAGTTCCGAAAGTTTAGTGTTAAATTCAGGCCGTTACAAATTAAAGTAGGTATTTCGACTAAATGTTTTCAAAAAATTTACTCATTTCCTTTTCTCAAGATAAATGGCTGCTATTGTCTTTGATGAGGAGGCCTTCAACACGGATTGAATGGGCGTTCTCATTTTTAAAACAATGACTCAGACAGGAATGTCGTTTAGTTTATTTAGAACAGGAAATCCCGTAAATAAGAAAAGTGTAGATCCTACTTATTAGGTATTTTGTAATATAATAGTAAGATTTTCTGGTTTTCACATGTTAAAATTTGTATATTTTCTTTCGTAAAACACAGCAAAACGAAATATGGCTATTGAAAAGTATGATTAAACTAAACTCGCTAATGTAATTTACTTTCTTTACAAGATGAGTTTAATTGTTTTAGTACAGTTTTATCAATAATAATATGGCCTTATGTTTTAATAGCTTCATTATACATGTTTAACGTTGACAGAAAATGTTTAACATAATCAAATACGGTTTAATATGAAATGCAAACTTATCTATCACTTACGTGGTTCAAGTTTTACAAACAGTCATTTCAATTTTATTTCTTTGAGTATAGATGAGTTAATTTTAAGAGTGAACAAAAAAAACTATAAATAGCTTTGGCATTTTAGGGAAATAAGTCAAAGAACAATAAAAGTCGCTCGTTCTAGTTTACTAAATGTGTACCGAATGTTGTGTGACAAATACAAATTGTTCTGTCAATCGACAATTGAGGGACACCAGCGAAGCGGAACCATTTTAAAAGGGGGATACTGTTTTATTGTAGTCTTACTAAATGACTCCTATGCGTTTACAACATATTATATTGCTGATACTATTCTATGTGACTAACGTATCATAGCATAAGTGTTTTTCATATGTATTTGCATATTCACAAAACATTAATTATTTTGCAAATTTTAATATTGTAGTTATTGAGAATAATTTATATTAGAATAAAAACGTAATTAAATAAGAGGATCTTAAACTCAATCTCATTAGGTATGACCATAACGTTATCTCGCCTAACCTATTCGCATAGGATTGAACTCGATTTTCGAAAAGGTATATAAGGTCGATTTTCGATAAGTATCTTTAATAGTGGCATGGTGTATGCGGTTAGTTATTACTTATGTTATTTATCCGTAGGTAATCATTTTGAAAATTAGAGTAACGACATGACTTGTACTAATTCAAGATGGTTATCTATTTGTACCTTCAGTATATCGCCAGTATACCTGTAATAGACTGCCTCATTGGTCTCGCGGTTGACGTGTGCGACTGCTGATCATGAGGTCTCGGGTTCGATTCCCGGGTCGGACCAAGTGTTTGTATGATCTACAAATATTTGTTTCGAAGTTTGGGTGTTTTCTATGTATAATATGTATGTATTTAAAAAAAAAAACGTATATATGTATTTGTATCAGTTGTCTAGTACCCATAACACAAGCTCTGCTTAGCTTGGGACTAGATGGCGTTGTGTGTTAGATGTCCGAAATATTTATTATTTATTATTATTTAATAACTGGTTTTTATTTCTATAATGAGTCTACCAAAGAACTCTACTCTGCCTCTACTCTACCCTACTCTGTAGCGGTCACCATACACCATACATTGTGAATGCAGACAATTCAACAATATAGCATGGTGACTCACTCTTTGTCTACCATTGAGATTCTTCTGCATCATTGAGCTGTGGATGTTTAGAAATAACTAAATAAGTACTATTAGTCGTAATTATCATGTCCATTAAAAATATTTCCCTTTCTCGACTCTATGCAGCTCTATCGACCCTCAACAGCAGGAAATAAGAACTACAATTATTTTACTATTTAGCTTAAGCATAAAATAATATGCCGGATATTTTCAGGTTCCTCAAACACTTTCGGATTAATTACGGCTAGTCGACCTCGATGAGAACTTGTAGACACAACTATTTTATTAGCTCCTCAGAACTTGGTTAGGATTAAATCAATCAAACTTTACAGAAGCAATAATTAATTCTTATATAAAATAGAGAAAACTAGTAATGAACTGATATTGGAAAAGTTTTCCTTAAAAGTCGGTTTATTTGAGAGGATTAATAACTTGTCTTTTAGAAAATACGTATAAAGCTACTTAATCCAGACCAATATGTTTTTAGATAATTTCTACCTATTTTGAGGGTTATCAGAGCTAGTAGGTAGAACCATAAGTAGCCTGAGGTACGTCGGAGGTACGTCGGGGCTCCGTGCGGTGTTAGTCGGTTCGAGTGCGACATGCCACCAGGAAATGGTATCCGAGGCGATTGCCGCACGAGAAATAAAAGGGCTATCAGAGCTATTATGGCACGGACTGAAACCACGGCCTCGCAGACAACTGGACCTGAGCAATGGCGATTGTCTATATTCTAAGCCCTATTTTTCGAAAGTATAGACCAAAATAAGAAACTAGTTTGAGTATTTATGTGGTTTTGCCTCAGCAGATATCAGTAGTCCTATTCCGTTATTATAAAAAACCAGCCAAGTGCGAGTCAGACTCGCGCACCAAGGGTTCCGTACAATTCTGTAAGTGTATAAGGAAAAGTTATCTGAATGTTACTGTTACCTGTGCTGTACGCTATTGTTTCTTTTCAATTTTCTATGTCAACGGAAAGTAGCCTTTAGATTTTGATTCGCTTGCGAGTAGTTGTGAGTTTCAAAATATGCGGTGTAAATGTTTTAATGTAAGTAACCTTTTTGCGTTAACTTAGAAATTTGTTTTTTTTTTCACCTTACGGCAATTAGACCTAAGTATTTGATTATTATATGAATTGCAACTTGATACCTATACGCATTCATGAGGAAAGAGGTAGTAAGTTAAAAAAAATTAAAATATTTTTATTAAATGATGTAACTAAAAATGTATGCTTTTCATAACTTTTCCTTTATCTGTGCTATAAGACGTTGCTTCGTACTAAATTTCAAGATCCTGAGTTTACGGGAAGTCTCCTGTAGGTTTTGATTCCCTTGCGAGTAGTTGCAAGTTTCATAATATGGGGCTTAAATTGCTGTTTCTTTTTATTGCATTAGTATAGAAGTTTGATTTTGTTACAGCTTAAAGGTATTATCGACCAGGGTATTTGATATGAATTGCAATTTAATATCTCTACGCGTTCATGGGGTAGAAAGGTTAAAATTATTAAAAAAAAAACTATCATGAACTAAAAATTTCTGCTCTTCGCAATTTTTCCTTTATCCGTGCTATAAGACGTTACTTCGTACCAAATTTCAAGATTCTGAGTTCACGGGAAGAACCCGTTACGCGTTTCTGAGGGGTCTTAAGAGACAGACAGACGGACAACAAAGTGACCCTATGAGGATTCCATTTTTCCTTTTGAGGTACGGAACCCTAAAAACGACAATCCCCATCTCCCTGTTGATGTTTTCCGAGTGAGTAAGGCTGGAGTCCAACACCTCTTGTACCTTTATTCTCGCACTTCAGACTCATAAGTTTTAAAGTGTACTTGGGCGACGGTATTCACTTGCCACCACGTGACCTATCAGCTCTTTTGTCTGCTGTACCATTATGCAAGTAAGGATTGATTGAACGTAACGTAGCTTTATTGCATTAAAATGCCAGTTTAAAGTTGTAATAGTATTTATCGACTATTAGGAAATATCATATTACTACTTTCCACCAGATTAGGTGATTGTGCTCTGGTAGTTGATATTCGAAAAACTAGATGGCGCTTCGAATCGCCTTTTTTTAAGTTTAATTAGTAGCGACTTGCGAGCATTTGCAAGACCTTTATACAAAATTGTAGTTGTCAAAAATTATGTGTACCTAATTAAAATACTAGCTAACACTTCGGAAATATAAGCTTAAGTGTATGTATGTTAGGACTTTTTATTATTATATGAGCCTGCCGAAGTAAGTATACTTTGCCTGATGGAAAGCTTGACTAGAATTTAAGAGTAGTGGTCACCATACTCACTGTGAATGCAGACAATGCAGAAAGGTGACATATACTGTGGCGATCTATGGAGATGCTTCCACACAATTGGGCCTCAGGTCTCACACTCACGAAACAGGAGAACACGAATGCCGTTAATTTAGGTTAATAAAATTGCATACCTAATAATAAAAGCAGCAGCAACATTCCTCACTTTGGGGCACTTGAGTAGCGCTACGACTGTGAGGAGATTACCAAAGAGTCCCACCAACATTATAGTTCCTGTCACCACAGCCGCGAACGTCAGCAGTCCTGGGGAGAATCTGAAAACAATTATGATGATTATTATAGTAATGAGTTGTAAAACTTTTCATTAGTTTTCTATTTTGAAAATGTAATTGCTATTATATACAAGTAAATAAATACATACATTACATGTAAACATTAAACGTATAAAATTAAATACATCCTACTAATATTACAAATGCGAAAGTTTGTAAGGATGGATGGATGTTTGGATGGTTGTTTTTTACTATTTCACGCAAAAACTACTGAACGGATTTGGATGAAACTTTACAGTAATATAGCTTATACATCAAAATAACACATAGGCTACTATTTGCCACGATAACCGACATATACGCGGGCGGAGCCGCGGGCAACAACTAGTATAATATAATTTCAGTGACAAACAAAATTCGTGTAATTCGGTGTAATAGGATTACGGCAAGGTCTTATTTTTCTTACTGCTACTACTTTAAACTGATTGTTACAGAATGTTACACGATGTTATAAAACAAGTTAAATCTGTGTTAGTTGTAATAAATAACTAAAAAAATAACAAGCTAGTCCTTTATAAATAAGAGTTATAATGCCAAATTAAAAAGAAACGTTTGTTTCTATGTACAAAATCATTATATTTATAAAAAATTGACAGTCGAGCTTTATTTATCTAGATCTAATAAAGTAACATTAAAGTTCAGTCTGAATCACATGAGGAAAGTACCAGCATGCTGTACATTCGACAGCTTCCAATTACGTGATTTCAAAGAAGAACCTAGTAGTAAGCCACCTTAATAAGGGCTCGAAATTAGATATACGCCATTGTGGTAAATTTAATCAGAAAAGAGCTCTAGTAGAAGTCCTTTGAATGTAGAAGACAATAGGTTTTTTATGCGCATATATCTTTGAATTATAATTGTGGTATATAATTATACATGAACTGGTTTCCTCTACCGCAGCTTTCAAGTCCACGATGAAAGAAATCCGGTCGGTTTTGAGGCATGAAATAAATACGTAGCAGGTGCAAGCAGTTTCTTTATAAGCGGTCTCTGAATACAAAACTGCTCTTCTTTGTGTGACTAGAACCGAGTGATATAAAGTTCTAGATGGATTGTAATTAACTAATTATATACTAAATGTATTGTATTTTTTGGTTTATACGAAAGATACTATTCTACTATAATCACACTATCACACTTCACACTTATATATAAAGGCGAAAGTTTGTGAGTGTGTATGTCTGTTACTCTTTCACGCAAAAAGTACTGAACGGATTTGGATAAAACTTTACAGTGATGTAACTTATACCTCAGAATAACACATAGGCTACTATTTGTCGTAATTAAATAATAAGGCGGGGGAGCCGCGGGCAATAACTAGTCGTCCATATCACTGTAAGTTTTAAGAAAATGGTTTCTCTAACTCCGTGGAAAACGCTAACTCCGTGGGTTGTCTGAAGTTTCCGATGTACCTAAAGGTAGTACAAAACATTTTATGTTATGTTTTTTTAGTCTCCTGGAAATTCACACACTCTTCTAGCAATGTGTAATGCAAATATGCACAACTACATTCACTAATTAACCAACTTCAAAATAGGAGAAGTGTCTCAATTCGAGTTGATGATTGATGATAATTCTTTTTTTATTTGAAAGCTGGTGCCTCCCGTGTGGTCCCATTTCAATTTGATCCAGTTCTTGAAGTCGAATTTTTTGTTAACGAGTGCTCCTATCTTAGCGTTGAGGTTGAGCGTTGAGCTACTACCGTGGGTGAGCCACGCTTCGGCATGAATGGGTCGTCTCGACCGGAGTGATACCACGGCCTCACAGAAAACCGGTGTGAAATAGTGCTTGCGCTGTGTTTCACCGTGTGAGTGAGGATACCGGAAAGCCGGATGCCGGAAAGACCGGCAACGCACTTGTGGCGCCTCCGGTGTTTGCAGGTGTCCATGGGCGGCGGTAATCGCTTACCATCAGGCGATACGTCTGCTCGTTTGTCTGCCTATTCCATAAAAAAAAAGGTAGAAACTTTCCAGACCAACTCGTAAATGCTGACTCTAAAAACACAACACCTTGTTCAGTATTATATTATTTGAAAAATAATTTGTTTATTTATTTAAATAAGCACATGAGACTATATAACTGTTCAATGCTAAGTTCCCTCGGGTACATTAACCCATTGGCACGTTAATGAGTACCTACTCCTATCTCATGTATCTGCTTACAACATTTTATTTATTTATTAACATTTTCCACCTAAAGTTTGTGTCTAGGATAACAATGAAAGTAACCTATTTCTAACAATATACATGTATTATGTGTGTATTTTTATATTATTAAAATAATCATAGCCGTCTAATATTATTCGTATTCGTTTCTCGTTTTGTTTTACAAATTTTGAAATACAGTAGGTAATATTATGTGGATACTGATGTGTGATATTTTCGATATTCTTGAATTATTGAGCAGGTAGTAGAGCCACGCTGATTTCAATGAACGGGCCGGTTCGACCAGGGCGGTACTACCCTCACAGAGAAGAGTGAGTGCGAGACCGGAGGCCCAATGATGCAGAAGTATCACCAACCCGCCATGGTGTGGGTCACCAAGCTGCATTCTTACATTGTCCACCACAATGTGACGACCACTCTCGGATTCTGCTTATGCTTTCCATCAAGTAGAGTAGAGTCATTAGGGCAAACATACAAAAAAAAACCTTTTGCCAGCACCAGGCCAATAAAGTAATTGTAGACGTAATACTGCATTTATTTTTTAATATTTTACGTCTTCCTACTTGACAATTTTATTTAACTATATTGTGACTTCTAAATGACCAACTAAAAATAATGAATTATTATAGAAATATTAAATAATATTTGTTAATTCCTACACATTTATGTACTCAAATTATATCACATCTAGAAATTATATAATTCATAACAATATATGTATATAATTACTACTACTGTATATAATTAATACAGATTATTTTCTGAATATAAGTAGCATTTGCTCGTGGCTCCGTCAGTGTATGTGTCGGTTATCGCAATAAAAAGTAGTCAATGTGTAATTCTTCAAGAATCAAAATATCGCTATGTCAATATATGGCATCGATGCAACGGTTTAGCCGTGAGAGTGTTACAGTAAAGTTTCTTTCGAATTTATGTTATTATAGTACGTATTAATGTTATTACTATGCCTCTATACATTATATCTGTTAAGGCAGTGTAAGGAAAACAATAAATTGAAAACTTTCTGTGTCTATTTGCCTGTAACCTGACACACATTGAGCTGTGTAAACCTGTGTTCTGTTCGAAAGGACACGTGTAGGTAAAGTGTGTACACTGTGTAAATAAGTTATTTGTGGAGAGTTCAAAGACGTTTCATGTTTTTACTACTAAACACGTTTTAATGTAATTCTATTTTATGGCTTGCTCTAAAGTTCGTCTAAAGTCGGCCACGTTTGGCGTCATTAATACTACAATAATTAATAATATAATAAATCAATTTTTATAATATTAAAATAACCGGTTTTTACAAAATTGCATATATATGTTTACACAAAATTGTAAAAAAATGTTAGTTTGGTAAATGTAGGTAACATATCGTCTCTGTCTTTTTGTTCCGGCTAATCTCTGGAACGGCTGGACCGATTTTGAACTGTAGCTCAGCTAATATAAAATAAAATTATTTCTACATTAGTAGGCAGAATAATAAAAATGACACATCTTTTTGCATTAATTTCTAATCTATGAGAACGTCCCCACCCCCAAGAGAACTCCCCGCGCGCACCGTGAATTCCCCTTCGTTATGTAGTTGAACTACAGTTTTTGCTGGAGAATTGATATGACTTCTCTTACTTCTCTATATTATATTATTCCTCAATGATACATAACGATTTTCATAATGCAATAATGTTAAAATTAGTTAATCGAGTAGTCCGAGAGATTATTCTGAAGCTAAAAAGAAAATAACTTAAGTATTGTGTCCGGGAGAGCGTGTATGTGCTTATGTTAGAAAGAGTTTAATAGCGTTGAATTATTTTACTTTACGAGCAGGTAGGTACATAACTTCGGCGTATTGTATGGTCCGCGCAGCACTGAAAGACAATTCATCCGCCACGGACGCTCCGCGCTCGGATGTTTCGCATCGCACTGAATAGCGCCTAAGATCTGCCCCCCTAGCCAATCTGCAAGCGTTCTCCTTTCTGCCATCGTTCACGCCTAAATTCTCGTGTGTCATTGGCTAATACTTTGTCTAAGATTACTTGGTCTACGATTAGTCAATGACACTCGAGAAATCGAATCGAAACTTGAAGTCGGTTTTATTTTTGTTAAAAATGTTTAATGACTAAAAATTACTATATTACTATATCGATTCATTAGTCTTAAAAATGGTTCAATTAAATGGTTTACTAACCATTTAATGGAACCATTTGTAAGACTAATGAATCTTTTGTTAAGGTCTTACTAATACTTCAATAATGTGGTAACATTCTTTTGTCTAGAAATTGGCTAAGCTTTCTTTTGTCAAATTTTAAAACGAACAAATCTTTTATAAGTCAACTCCTACGAGTAATATATATTTAACTAATAGTTGAGTTAAGGTACCGTTAAACCTACGAAATGTTTATAGTTTACAAGATTGACATAAATACTGACTCATTGAATAAATTGATATAGACGAAGGCCGTCTATTAGATTTCGAATTAAATATTAATTTGAATCGTATAAAATGTCATAACGTGATACTCCTAGTAAAAGCTCAGCTTACATGTTTATTCGAATTAGACAACTTTCCCCGAAATTCTTAATAAGTTATTAACATCATACGTCCGAAGTAAAAAAATATCTAATTTCAGTGTATTATTTACTAACTTCATTAAAAGTTAAAATGAAATTAGAAATATGCGCTGCATTGTTAATTTATTTTTATTGGCATGTTTCTTCATCTCTTGAGCCACGTCGATTTCAGCACCAACAGGGCGTATCGACCGGGGTAGTACTCCCCTTTTACAGAAGACACACCTAAAATGGCAGAATTCGTGCTATCGTGTTGAATATGCTGATCAACACTCTTGGATTCTACTCTTGCTTTCCATTAGCCTGAATATTGTCACTTAGGCAAGCTCATATGTATAATAATAATATATCACTTTATTCTACACTAGATACATTCCAAGGTAAGCTTAAAATTAGAGAAGTACAATTAGCGGCCTTATCGCCTTAAGGCAATCTCTTACAGGCAAGCATTTATACAGGCTACAGGTAGTACACAGTCTACAGTAAGAATACCTAGTAGTGAGTTGAATTTACTTAAACTATTAACTTAAAAAAAATACTTAAAGTCTTCCAATAAAATCTTCGCTCAGTACTTCAATTCACCGATTCTCTAACTTATGCTTTAGAAATTTAGTATCGCAGATCGCCTAAACAGGCCTCCCATAATTTAGTACTCTTTAGGCGAAACTTACTTTTTGGAAAAGTATTAAACGAACCACTATTTTATGAAATAGGTAGCAAACAAGTTAATGTGAGAAGCCTATGTCCAGCAGTGGCCTGTAACGGGCTGATGATTGGCTGATTATCATCAGCCCAAAATTATCTATCTAGCCTTATGAAAAGTGACTTCCTTAGGCGATTTTTGTCCCATATTAATCATGCGAGCAATAAATTTCTTGAAAGGCGTTTATTGATGAAGTGTTCAATATCGAGGTAATGTGGATGAGAGATCAATCGCGTGAAGCGGTGGTGGATAGCTGTACTCGGAACATTCTTTCGGGACACTCTTCATGATATAGATAAAAGAGAGAGATATTGTACACCTAGCTTATATGGTTTGGATGTATACAAGCCGTGAAAGTTTCATAAATTTACTATTTATAATTCAGTTCGGATAGGTACAGTTGTAGTCAGTTCTCTTAAATACTATCACTACAGTAAGGCTAAGTTCAAAGCACAGTGCATTGTCTTGAATGAAATATGTATTGAGTAATTGACCCTTTGACAGTGACATTACGGGTATTGGCTCTGAAAATTGCGTCGCAACCATTTCGCAAATGGGCTACGGCTCAATGGGATCGTTATACGATGAATATTCAGTGAGACAAGGGAAAGGTAGAGTGTATCGGCCAATCATTAGGTAATATCAAAGTGAACCTATCGAAGATTCAGTTATCTTTTATGTCTAGATCTATTTCAAAAGATGGAAATAATGCAGGCTGCTTACATTTTTATGTAGTACTTCAAAGGAAAAATGGATGAACCATCGCTTTTGGTTAATTTTAATTGGCTTGAGCTAGCTTGACTGGCTTGAAATTAGTATGAGTCCAATATAGTTATTTCAACATCACTAGATAGTCATATAAATAGTCACAGTGGATACATAGCGTGATAGCTTATAGATACACACACCCGTTTCAAATTATTGTTAGAGAAGAGGATATTAGATAAAAGTTATTAGGTCTGAGTTTGAAAATGAATGTTTCATCTCTCTTTTTAAGTGTTCCTTGCCACATGCAAAAAACGGAACGGAAAATAACATGTACATTACCATGCAAACTTACACCGAAAATTGGTTTGAACGAGATCTATTAGTTTTTTTTAAAACGTCATAAATCGTATACAGCAATTTATCGATCAAAGTTACAACGAACTTCAAGAACTGTTATATTATGTTACTTACTACTACGGAACCCTTTATGTGCTTGTCCGACTCGCACTTGGCCGCTCTTTTAAGATAAGGCACAATGCATTTTCAAAAAAAAATTGAGGTGTCTGGTATGTAAGGTATGAGTACTTAATACAACAATTAGACAAGATATGTTAAACGATTTTATTTCAAATTCAATTTTAAACACTTTTCTGATAGATGTTTCACTATGTATGTATTCTAAACGCTATAATACCGTTCCTATGACAATAAATGATTGTAACAACCGTAGCTGGTTTGCAAGGAAGTGTGTTAACAATTACAGTAATCCATCAGTCCAACTATTTAATTTGATAAATTACTAGTTATGTTTTATAGGAAATCCGTCGTGACAGCCATTCAAACTATGCACATCCGTGGTTTAAGTTGTTATTAAGTTGTTGCAGTACTGACTATTGCTCGCGGATTCGCTCGCGTAATTATGCCGTACAAGCTCTTGTCGTACCGCGGCTCCGCCTGCAAGTTTGTATGTTAAAAATATTTCTTAAAAATCAAAGTATCTTCATACCAAATTTCATTGAAATCGGTACACCGGTTTAGCCTTGAAAGTGTAACAGACAGACAGAATGTTACGCTTTGGAAACCCCCTCGTGCCCTCACCCCGCCGGGGTTTGGCACCTGATGTTTGTCTGTGAGCCTGAGACTGTGAGCTGTGAGCATAGACGGATACAATAATTTATGCTCACAGCGTAATCAAAGATCTTTTTAAAATTCAACTTAGCTCAGTTTTGGTCTGAGCAACTTAGAAACGCTTTTGAATTAATTCAATTGTCAAACCGACGATATAGAGGTTATAAAGTCAAATATAATACAACCCAATATAAGCTATGAAATAACGTATTTTTAATTGTCTAAAGTGCATTAGAATTCCCTTTATGCACATATAAAATGAAGATAATATTATAATACTAAAACTTAGCATATAATACAATAGTTTGCACCGTATTATACAAAATTACCTACGTGAAGCAGACGTCGAAGTCCCTAAAATAAAAACTGCATACACATTAGAGCAAATTATTTCCGCATTTCCCTCTTAATGACTTAAGGGTGTAGACAGATAAAGCTACCTAATTATTGGCGTATTTTGTTACATACTTGTTTGTTGATTTCTACACTTGTTTAAAGAGGAGGTTTTTGCGTTCCTAAGTTTTTGTGTGCAAATTGGCGATTTGCTTGCGTGGTTGCTTGGTCTATACCTAGTGATTTCGGTGCATTGATGTCACTGATGTTTTTTTATTTATACGTAGTATTTAGTTTCGGTATAAAATTATTTTGTATTGATATACCTATCTGGAATTCGCCTTTTTATGTTTATTTTTTAATTATAACTATATAATTATTATATATACTATATAATTTATTATAATAACATACATTATTGTACACCAATTACAATGGTATGGTTATATATTACGTAACATAAAATGAGCTGCAAAATTTTTGTTAAGTGTTGCTTAAACCTAAACTTAACGCTACTTACTTGGATAGTTCGCTTGGTTCCACAGTAGCATTGACTTCGTCCGTGAAGTTCAAAATGTCTTCTGCCATCTTAATGTTTCTGAAACAATTCACAAAAGTTCTAATTACATTCAGTTATCTATTTACATTTTTTTCTATGAAATAGGGGGCAAACGAGCAGACGTATCGCCTGATGGTAAGCGATTACCACCGCCCATGGACACCCGCAACACCAGAGGCGTCACAAATGCGTTAACGGCCTTTAGGGGATGGCGAGGTGGATGGGAGGAGGGCATGGGATATGGCCCTCCAGTATCACCACTCAATCGGTGAAACACAGCGCAAAAGCGCTGTTTCACACCGGTTTTCTGTGAGGACGTGATATCACACCGGTCGAGCCGGCCTATTCATGCCGAAGCGTGGCTCTTCCACGGTATTACATTATAAAGAGGAACAATTTGATTGTTTGTTTGTTTGAAATGAATAAGCTCCGAAACTACTGGGTCGATCTGAAAAATACTTTCACTTTTAGAAACTTATATCTATTTAATAAAAAAAACAATACAAATATGTACCTATACTTAGGTATTGCTTTAATTGGTTAGCTTCAATTTGAGCAAGCATCTGCTATAACGGCCTTTTATCGCTTTGAAGTGTTAGTCATAGTGGGCTAGTTAAAAGCAATCTGGTGGCATTATTGAGTAATCAATGGTGGTATAGTGAAGTAGTAGAACCAATAACAGTTTAATATAAACTCTAATAGCTCTCTATAAGGCATAATATACTTTTTTTATCAGTTAATTGTATACGGTTTTCATTCACGTTAAAATTGTAGCCACGTTAAACTTATTCTTGATCTAACTAAATATCTTACAATGTATTATAAAGCTGGGTAGTTAAACAGCGATGTCAATTCAAATATTTTTATAAAATAGTAGCTGTTCCCGTTACTTCGTACACGTGACCTTTGGATTTTCAAGTATTTTTTATGTTTTTCACCGTTTAAACCTTCCCTGGACTACGACAAACATTTCAAAACCAAAATCAGGTAAATCGGCACAGGTGTTCTCGAGTTTTAGAGAGACAAACGAACAGCAATTAATTTTTAAATTTAAGAAGATTTGTTTTGGTCTCAGTATGCATAAAAAAGTGCTAATTTAAAGTAAATTATATGCCTAGTTTCAGTCTTGAAGTGGTTAAATAGCTAAGATTCGTCACATTATACTAAGGTCATTGGCACAATTTGACGTGACCTACACAATTATGATTAAGCCAATTTATGGCTTAGTGTCGGGTAACTCATTTTACATGTAACATGTTAACGGATACACGGTAATGTTAGTAAATGTTAGTAATGCGGTAAGAGTGGTAAATGTAATGAGCCATAATACCGCAACTATTCATTAACCGACTTCAAAAAGGAGGAGGTTCTCAATTCGACCGTATATCTGTTTTTTTTTGTATGTGTATTCGCGGATAATTGATAATTCTTTTTTTAATGGAAATGTGGTACCCCAACGGTGGTACCATGTTAATGACACTAAGATCTGATGATGGGATTGTAAACGGTTTTATTCCAACGTTGATTTCTTTCCCTCTTTATTTTGTCGCCGACAGACTACTAGTTGACAATTTGGAAGAATAATCATCAACATCGACCAACAAAGAACAAATGATCCTGTTGACCACACATAGATATGTTTTGAGTGGGAATCGAACCCCCGACCTCTGGGTTAGCAGTCAGGATCATTAACCGTTATACCAACTAACCTGTTCAATAATAATAATATTTCGAATAGTTGAATTTAATAATTTATTTGGTAAAAAGCAAACAAGACAACTTTTGTAATGATTAGTGCAGCGTCGGAGTTTATTGATACAACCGTTCGATATTTACGAACTGCGATCAACACCAGCTCTATCCTAACATTACGGAGCTGAAGAATTTATTAGTTTGTTTAGACGTATCGATCTCAGGGCTTACGGTTCGTTTTCTAGGATTTGTTGTTTTATTTCGTCCTTATTAAAGAGTTAAAACATTCGGCTACGAAATTGTATTTAAAATATTTATTTTTTCAATGTGACTACAGTGCTGATTTCATTTGAAAACTCTCGAAACCAAATAAACAAAATACAGCTTTGTCCTGTTCTATATGTCAAAGATTGCTTAAAATTAAATTTAAATTTTAAGTGACATTTATGAACGTTAAATTGAAGCTACAGTGAAAAAATCATAGGTTGACACAAACAAACGCCACAGATTTGGGGACTGGCAAGACAACGTTGTGGCTACGTATCTCGCCGTTGGATGTTTTTAAGCCGCCCAAAGGCCTTCAACTAAGCTTTTTGTATAAAATAAAATGACTGTTTATTACATTAACATTCATTTTTATTAAATATAAAAAAAATACAATTAATAAAACAAATACAACTAACAATTTGAAACTGCGGCGCTTCGCGGCTACGCGTCGCCACTCGCCACGCCAAAAATCAGTTTTACCACTCGCCTATAGATGTTTCACATCAAAAAATGTATCACTAATTTAAAACATTAAACTTGCCTTCTGGGTTTATTAAAGTGAGTCATCATGAGTGTGTTGGTCAATGAACATTGTGGCATTGATTTTAAATGTATCAATTAAAAATCTATTATCGAATACTTAGTTCAAGTATAAGAATATTTAATGATGGTCGCACATTATGATCAATAAATGATCAATGGCCTATAAAAATTAACTGGGTACCTAAATATGTAAGTAAACAAGTTTATAGGGATTGTTTTCTACAAATTTGAATGACGATGAAACAACTGCATTCATATTACTTCTACAATGAGGTATAAGAATAATACTTCTTAGTACATACTTCCTTGTTTAAGCTAGAATACATTCAAAGACATTAAACTAAGTTACAATATTATGAAATCAGTTTAGATTTGTACGAGACTACCTTGTATGAGACGTGTGAAGATATCATTTTCTAATTTTATGAATTCAAAAGTAACTCTGTCAGGTAATTGTACGCCATACGAAGTGGTACAATGAACGCATCAAACAACATACAAATGCTCTGGCTTGACCGCTGCTGGAAAACTACAACAAAGTGTGACGCTTAAAACGTAAAATACCGCACGATTTGATCCAAATCTATACTAACATATAAAGCTGAAGAGTTTGTTTGTTTGTTTGAACGCGTTAATCTCAGGAACTACTGGTCCGATTTGATATTATATATAAACACGCTAGGACCTACAGGAGCGTAGCACCAATGAAGAATGTTGCAAAAACGGGTGAAAATTATCACGCTTCGGGGCTAGTACAGTGATAAAAACTAATATCTAACACACATGTCACATACGTCCTTCATCCAGGCATAGTAGATGATGGTAGCAAATTACCAACAGGAAGGGTTCGGTTCCGTTATCTATGCATTTCAAGCGGCTACCTACTAAATCGAGCAAAAACGAGCAAAAAAGCACGTTTGTTGTATGTTGTTGTTGTAGGGGTTGTTATAGGGGTAACAGAAATACATCATCTCTGAAAATTTCAAATATCTAAATATCGCAGTTCATGATATACAGCTTGATGACGGACAGACGGACAGCGAAGTCGTAGTAACGGGGTCCCGTTTTATCCTTTTGGAACCGAACCCTAAAAAGATATTTCAACTAAATTGTATGATCTTGACGGATGTGGACTAATTTATCAACGGATAATGTTTACGGTTTTTGTACCGTGTGCCCATTGAAACGCGACGAACCACGCATGACAGAGGAGGACGGGCGCTCCCTGTGACCTCAACATGAAACACGAATATTCACGATATTTCAATGTAACTCACTCGTGTGTGTATGTGTTTATATTTTGTTATCTGTGATTCAACTTGCATGGTTTACAGAGAAGCAAGTTCCTATAATAATATCAACTACAATTATTTTTGTGTGTTCTCCACATGGGACAGCAGTTTGTGAGATCCACAGAATGTTGTTCTGAGTCTGGGTGTTCTTTGTGTCCATCTCATGAATCTTCGTGTAGTCCTCTGCGACACAGGATTTTTTTTTTAATTTTGGACAGCATACGCAATGCCACCTAGCCTCAAAATAAGCGGACGTTATACTATGAAGGCTAGATTTAGTAATAAAATACTTGTGTATTGTTTTTTTTTGTAAATACTCACATATTATGCGTAGAAAACACAAATATTTGATTCAACCCGGGAAAAGAATCTGAGACCTTAGCACAGCAGTCGCATTCGCTGCGACTGCGCCACCGAGGTAGTCGCGATGTCTCTTCAAGGCTTATCATAGTTATCAAAAAACATGTATTTTGCAGCAAAATAAACACGAAGATGCCTGTAAAAAGTTGAATGTAATACAATAAAATAAAATGACCGTCCAAGTAGCTTAATTTATATCTAAATATTTTGTCATGAACCGATACAGTGAGATGGTTGTCATAACCAAAAGGAGAAGCATTCGAGCAAAGGGCCATTAAGGATGTTTTATACTCTCTTGTTTTATATTCTCACGTACGCATTGGCGGCATCGTTCGGAAAGATCAGATAACATAGAATTTTATGCAATTTACAAAATTCTAAACTCATTAATTTTCCTCAGGACTAACCACTGTTAGTCCAAATTAAAGTAAAATAAAATATACACGTAACCTCATCACGTAACATACTTTAGACACTACCGTTATTACTCAGCGCTTTTCTAATTTATACTTACGTTTTTTAAAGTAAGATAGATTCGAATGATTAAATTGTTAGTAAATTTTTGCATGTGTATCTTCAAATGCTACACTTAAAGATACAACGATTTTTTATTATGGAATAGTAGGCAAACGAGCAGACATATCGCCCGATGGTAAGGGATTACCGCCGTCCATGGACACACGCATCACCAGTTATGTTTGGAGCTTATTATAAATTGGTTTAAATTATTTGATTGCCTATAACTACTCATATTTAAGACTGAGAGGTTTGTATTATTTTTCCTTCATCATTAAAATGATAAATACATAAAAAAATAAGTAGGGACAAATAATTAACTTACAATGTAACAATCTACAATTTTTCGTTATATATGATGCTTCATTTGCCGAAATATTTATGAGTGGGACCGCAATAAGTAGTGGGCGGCATGCCTATTTAAGGTTATGACGGAGAGCATCAACCACTTAAAGTACGAACTTGGTAATTGAAACCAACTTGAGATTTAGTAACGCTAAATTACCCACATATATAAATAGAATGAAAGCCGTAGTCAGTATAGCTAGGGTTGCCTGCAAGAAATTGCTTTTTAACGATAAGGCCGCCATTTGTACATATTTTTTATGTATGTGCCCGCCAAAATAACTCTACTCTGCCTGATGGAAAGTATAAGTAGAATCCAAGAACGATGGTCACCAAACTCATTGCGACTACAGATAATGCAACATGGTGACCCACACCATGGGCCTCCTGGGACATGGTCATTCAATTGATAAGTTTGTCGGAGAACGAGTAGTTTTCTTAAGTTTTAATTTGAATTTGTGTTTATTTCAATCGATTATTCGAAACGTCAAACTGTGCATCGAGAAACATGGCAGTTTGGGTGAAATCTGTGGACGGTGTATGCAAAAGAAGGCGCACTGATTATTTGTTATTAACGATGTGATTATTACGTCTTAGTTTACTTACAGCTTGATTTAATAATGTTGGTTTAGTTTTAGTCGATTCTGTAAGCAATATTAAATTAAATGTTACTAAAATGTGTGCGGGTAACACCGAATATAGTGGTAGGTGTCACCACTAGTTAAAGCGAGCAGTCGGTATAAAAGAGAGCGGCCGCACGAGTTGCGGGGCTACTAACACAGAGTACATTGTTAATACAGACTACTAACCTATTGGCTCTTAAACTAACTACCCACCGTTTCGTATTGACGAAAAATAGAATCAACAGATCAGTTTAGTTCGGGCATTGTACGAGGAAGGACAAGCTGTAAATAAGCTAAGTACATAGGTTTCTTAATTGTTGTAATTGACTATTGATAGTTTGTAACTAATAAGTTAAGATGTAACTTTCAAAAGAGTGGCCATGAGTTTCTTTGCCGGTTTCTTCTCATAAGGCCCTACGCATTTGGAAACTGGAGGTTATGGGTCGTCACGGACGTTCAGTGGATTTTGGTGTTCTCACCTAATTCACTTTGACAATGTTGTGCCGATCTATGATTTTAACTGTAGCTTCATTGATTCAATAAACTATTGGAATTCAATACTGTCTTTGGCTGTGCAAATAAACCCTACCTACCAACGAGTGTAATAATGAAGATTGATTACTAGACTAGACTAGATTTGATTAAGAGCGATTTCTATTGCTTTAAATCATGAGTGCCACTTGACAAAATATCCAAGTGACGTCGGCGAAGCTGACGTCACCATTTCATAAAAACCGCTTAGACCGATCGCATCCACACTGTGACTCCGACATCAGAAGTGGGATTACCTGTGATACCCCTAGAGATTACCTGTGAATTACCCCTGTGGACTACCCCTAGAGATTACCTGTGAATTACCCTAGGGATTACCTGTGAATTACCCCTGTGGACTACCCCTATGGATTACCCCTATAGATAACCATAACGGATCGGGAACAAAATACAGGGCAGATTGTTATTATTTTATTTACGTTTACCCTACGTTAAAAAAAATCTTTTCGATACGGAATTAATTTGTGCTATACGAGAACCGCCAACTAGTGAGAACTACTCCGACTGTAAAAGTGAAGTGATGTGTGAAAAATACTAGCGCTCAGTTGTGGCAAAATCAAAGGGTTACATAATCTAGTAAAGATTAGGACAATGTTAGCCGTGACAATATTGCTAACACATATTCTGAGATTTCAGATACTACCTCGCCTGACAGTTGAAGGAAACCAAAGCGCAGAAGACGATTACTTGAACCTTGAAAAGTGTGGTGTCATAGATGCAGTTCCAATATGAATGCCAAGGCATACGATTTACAAACCGAGTAACTAGTGAATGTCAGCTCCAAGAAAGATTTGGTGAGAAGTTTTCATTTTGTTTCAAATGCTCTTTAATAAGACAAATTCTGTCAGATAGATTTCTGGGCCAACGACAATATAGTGCAGTACTATTATTGAGGGTAGGTAACGCCCGCCCTTATTGTAACATAGTATTGTGTGGTCCACGAATTGTTGCTCTGAGTCTGGGTGATCTTTATGTCCGTTTGTGAGGTCCCCCGTGACACAGGATGTTTATTCCTAATGGGAGGGTTGTCTTTTTAATAAAACAATAAATTCTGTCAAGAAATCCGGGTTGAAGAAATGCAATAAATAGCATTTCCTGTAGTAGGTACACGATTACTGTATTTCAAACGACATAATTGTTTAAAGAAAAGAATGAAAATCTGCTTGCATTAGGCTTTTCAGTTGTAATTTTCGAAAGTTCTTAAAAATAATAAGGTCGTTTCTATTAGTGCCTACATTCTCTTATAAAATGAGGATCGCAATCAAATGAGATTAGACCCACAGTATTAAGGTCCTTACGTGGTCGCCGATATACTAGAGGGAGACCGCGAATTTGCTGTCTACACGTATTTTCTACCAACCACTGATCATCTACACTCGCAGTAATCAGGGTGAATACAGGCCGTCGGATACCCACTAGTGAAGTCCCTATTCATTTGTCCGATGAACAATGATCCTTGAATAGTTTATTAAATTAATCCGAAGGCTTTATTTCTGTTTTGATTATATTGTTGTGTACAATTATTTAGAATGTAGTGTTGGTAGCCTGGTTTCACTACCTCCTTAGGTCTCGCTGGTCATTTGTAGCCGTAGCTCGTGCAGTACTTATCTGTAGAGAGTGCGCGGTGCGCATCTGGCTATGCGAATGTTAGTCGCTGGTTAAGTGACAATAAAAAGATCTCGATCTCTGGCTAAGAGTTGAGCAAAACGCCGCTGGTGAAGTGGTTATACGCAGTTGCTGGTTAAGCGACTAAGTCAAAAAGTCTTAACGCTGTTACTGGCGATTTAGACAGAGGTGCTGAACCTAGGTTAACAATCATTATTGTTTGTACTAAGATTTGTGATTATGCTGGTAGAGATATAAATGAGCATGGTCAGAACCTTATCGTGATACTGACGTGAATAGAAACATCAAATTTAAAATCATGAAGGCAAAATAATTTGTTATAATTGAAATTGGTTTCTATGAATCTTTAATTTGGTCAGGAATAGCCGAGAGGACGGATTCACTGTCCAGATGATTCCTCAGTTAACAAACACGTAGACGTGTAAGTCTTATCAGAATGCCTGTGGGCCCGGCCGAATAAATTAAGCTACTGTGGTTGCTTTTTTCTTTGTTTACAGATGACTCACACGAGGACGTGTGATGCATCAGGACGGCCGTGTCGGAGAACGAGTAGTTTTCTTAAGTTTTAATTTGAATTTGTGTTTATTTCAATCGATTATTCGAAACGTCAAACTGTGCATCGAGAAACATGGCAGTTTGGGTGAAATCTGTGGACGGTGTATGCAAAAGAAGGCGCACTGATTATTTGTTATTAACGATGTGATTATTACGTCTTAGTTTACTTACAGCTTGATTTAATAATGTTGGTTTAGTTTTAGTCGATTCTGTAAGCAATATTAAATTAAATGTTACTAAAATGTGTGCGGGTAACACCGAATATAGTGGTAGGTGTCACCACTAGTTAAAGCGAGCAGTCGGTATAAAAGAGAGCGGCCGCACGAGTTGCGGGGCTACTAACACAGAGTACATTGTTAATACAGACTACTAACCTATTGGCTCTTAAACTAACTACCCACCGTTTCGTATTGACGAAAAATAGAATCAACAGATCAGTTTAGTTCGGGCATTGTACGAGGAAGGACAAGCTGTAAATAAGCTAAGTACATAGGTTTCTTAATTGTTGTAATTGACTATTGATAGTTTGTAACTAATAAGTTAAGATGTAACTTTCAAAAGAGTGGCCATGAGTTTCTTTGCCGGTTTCTTCTCATAAGGCCCTACGCATTTGGAAACTGGAGGTTATGGGTCGTCACGGACGTTCAGTGGATTTTGGTGTTCTCACCTAATTCACTTTGACAATGTTGTGCCGATCTATGATTTTAACTGTAGCTTCATTGATTCAATAAACTATTGGAATTCAATACTGTCTTTGGCTGTGCAAATAAACCCTACCTACCAACGAGTGTAATAATGAAGATTGATTACTAGACTAGACTAGATTTGATTAAGAGCGATTTCTATTGCTTTAAATCATGAGTGCCACTTGACAAAATATCCAAGTGACGTCGGCGAAGCTGACGTCACCATTTCATAAAAACCGCTTAGACCGATCGCATCCACACTGTGACTCCGACAAGTTCATATAATATGTAAACTGTATTAACTGGTGTACAATAAAGTTTCTAATATTCTAGTTATTTACTGAATCCAAAGTAAGTTCAGGCCTAAAAGGATAAGGGAGGGGACATTAAAAGTAATATGTGTTATGTTCGAATGTCATTTATGTTTGTACCAAATTTCCATTCATTTAAAACTTTCGGTTAATAGTAGTAAGATAAAGTTAAATAACAACCAGAATGTTGCTGATAGCTCTGCCTGCACAAATATATTTATACCTCATTTCATAAATTTATTCTTATACATCAATTGGCCACATATTATTGTAACTTACGAGAAAAGTTAAAAAACATCAAATATATCCAATTAAATTAATTAAAATAAATTGCTTCCGATTTTTTTAATTACTCGAAATAAATATAAACAGTAATAAGTTTCGTTTAGGTAGAATATTTTTATAAATAAAATTTTGAATAACCTTGTGTACAAGTAATTAAAAAGGCTTTCGAAATCGGTTCACAAATGACGAAAAAATCGCGTACCGTAAATAAAATAATAGTCAAATTAAGAAACGCTTCCGTTTTGATGTCCATTAAAATATTCCAGATTATACATGACATGATGAAACAAAGTAATTGATTGTAATAAATTATTTGATTTGATAATTTCGTATAACTGAACGTGTTAAATTTGTGTAACTTTAAATTAGAAACAATTCTAAGTTCTGTTTTCAAATGTAGCAACGTCTGTTCTCACTAGCAAAAGAAGTATAAAAGTGTAATTAACACGAGCTTAGCACTTGAGCTGCAATTGGCTGAATGGCCGGAACGCCAATTTGAACCACTTAACGCTAGTTGCAAGCTCAAGATAATGCATCCATACGTTTTATAGAAGTTTTTCTTTATTTTTAAAATGGAGAGTTCTTATATGATAATATCTAAGTAAATGTACCACATCTCAATTCTTGTATCTTGTATCTAATTAATGTATAGTTATTTTTTCAACATTATCGTGTAAGCAAACACACATCTCAGTTTAACAATGACAGTAGCTGACAGTAGGTAGGTTCTACAAGTTATAACTACAAATAAAATATTATACCTATATTTTATTAATATGCCTCTATAATTTCCCATTTTAAACTAATCCCTTTTTAAACTAATTAGTTCTATTGAAGATAGCATACGAAAAGTTAAAACATAAAAGATGATCTGCCCTTTTGCCATGGCGGCCATCTTGGATTCAGAATGATATTGAACATACACAGTTGCATTTTCATCAGAAATAAAGTTGGGAGAGTGGGAGAGAGAGAGAGATGGGACAATCAACTATGGCAAGGGGATGATTTTTATTACTTTTGACTCAAACTACTCCGACTAAAGAAAACCGGATCAATATTGAAACTTCAAGTACGGTCAAATTCGACTTCTAGGTCATCTCTTTTTATTATAGATGAATTGATGACTTATATAAGAATAGAAGAGTGAGTCACGTCAGCATTTGATGATATTCATATATTTAATCAAACAGTGGCGTGACTGGAAATAATGAAAAAGGGTACTTTTCTTTACATACTCTACTGTCACTATATCGAATTTTAATAATGCTACCGTATATTGATTAATTACAAGGAGGCAGTTCTATAAAGAGTATTGCGTTGTTAATAAATAAAATATTTTTCATCGATAAAACTAGATTAGTAGATTATTCCACGTCATGCCAATGTTCGATTCCTATGTTATAATACGGATTCAGGAATAGCATTGTCTAGTATTAAAAGTAAAGTATGGGGTTGTGTCAGAGGTATGGGAAAGACTTTGGATTTAATCAGTTACTTTATTAAAACCTTTGCAAGGTTGACTACTATTGATTAATTAAACCAACGACAAAACAGTGGCCTTTTGTGATGCTTCATTACCAAAAGTGAAAGCAAGTTGATTGTAATTGCGCTGCATTGCACTCCATATCGTTTCCCATGACTGCATTTAGAAAAATATCATACAAATGTGTCTCGTATTGATTACATTTTATTCGCTGAGGCCAATCCTATATAAACAGTACATTATGCAATAATATTTTTTCACCATCTCAAAAGACTTTTATAACTATCAAGATTTATGTTTTTAATATTATCCGAAACTATAGTATCGTTGTTGCCGCTATCTCACAAAACTTCGGAGAAGTCTTATTATTATTTTAAATTTAGATATCTAATTTTTATTACTATTCTGACTTTTCATTGTATGACTTTCAGTTAATTTAATAAACGTTCATCGCATTAAAGTTACCTTCGAAAATATAATAAACGATAGATATTAGGATACATTTATTTGAAAGAAGCCATTTCTTTCAAATACAGATCTAATTGTTTGAAAATGTCAGATGTTACAATTTGAATTCTCAAAGAGTATTGGATCAAATATAGATTTAAACGAGAAAACAGTCGTAAAAGTTATTCGGAGATCACAAGAAATCTTCCCTTTATAGACCGGTGTGTTGATACACGGTTTTCAGGTAAAATACACAAAGAAAGACACATTTATTATTGAAGACAGGATATCATTAATGTTAGAAAGAAAACGTGTTGACAAAGTAATCTTAAAACGTTACTTGAGAAGAATAAATGTTAGAAAGGGAAGTAGAAGGATGATTTAGTTACTGACAAACAAATGTGAATTCTTAAATAATAAATACATACATTTATAATTTTTGGAAACTGAAGAATCTATTTTTTGAATTTCAAGTAATACTCTTTTCTGCGTACACTTCTTAGGAGATCCTAGAGTGTTCACATATTAAAGATAAACAGGATGAAGGGGGTAGTCGAGTTATTACCATTATTAGCGTGATTCAGACCGGTTCTGATCAAGACAGCTTACATGATTCATTCTTATGATCAGTGCTGGGGTTATAAGGGTTAACACTACCGGGAAGTGATTTCATTTCTATTCTTTTCAGACTCGACTAAAGAAGATGAACTAAGAACTAATAACTCGACTAAGAAGTTGCTAATTAGTTATTTCATTCTTTTAACTTATGATTGTGTGTGATGGAGCTTTTCGTTGCATAGGTATTAGAGTGGGTCACTTAAGTATGGAGAAAAAAAAAAGACTTTTTCATTTTATTCAGGGCACAGTGATAAAACACTCCAAATCATGTTAATATCGATACCACTTATAATAATTTTCTTAGCTGTTCAATGGTCTTTTAAGAAGTGTGTTCTCTTGCAGGCTATTTTTGTTGTTACTAAAAGCTATTGCGCATTAGATGTCAATAACTTGAAAACAATATCGGAAATGCGACGTCAAAAATCAAGTTTTTCAAAAAACTTTAGGAATCCGGAGGCCATTAAACTTAAAGTACTGCAATGAAACTTTACATACTGATTAACTACAGTAGGTATTTAGCACCTTCTTAGTGCTGAGCCTTTTTAAAAATAAAATGATCACTAAACATGTCAATTAATTTTAAACATACTTCATTCTTCACTCATGCGTCATTACCCCATTTGCACTTAATATTAAATTAATTGCCTCTGAGTCACTATCATACAATTATTATGTGATATCGATAAGGCTAGATTATGAAAATACAAACCAGTTCAGAAATAGAAGGCTCTGTTATGAAAATTACATTAGTTCACCAACACACACACACACATGTAGTTAAATGTTCCGTAGATGTTCTTATTATTAGATTATGATTATTATGGCTTAAAATATAATAAAACCAAAAGGTCTTAAACAAACAAAGCCAATTACTTGAATGTTAAAGAACTGAGAAATGCATGACCCCTACTTACCGCTGTCAACTGTTAATGAAAGTAGGCGTTCTACAGAGTAAATTGTCCTGATTAAATCCGGTACCAAGTAGATAGCGCGTGACTATAAAAAGTGAGTAAAATAACTTCTACCATTGTATTAGCTAAGGCTAAAGGACCAACTATTTGTATGATCTGCAAATATTTGTTTACCCACAATACAAGCTCTGCTTAGTTTAGGACCAGATGGCGTTGTGTGTTAGATGTCCGGAATGTCGAAAAAAAATTATTATGGTATGTAGGAGTCCCGAATCGACTGCGTTAAATATTTACGTTTCCTGATAGATGTGTTATAATGTGTGATTGGAAAATACAGGTATAAATATAATTACAATGTAGGACGTTTGATTTAATATTCGCTTTGTAACACCTGTCTAATTGCCTTTCTTCCTCTCGGTCACTACGACCTTTTAAATTACTGATTCAACTATTGCTTTTTGTTTCTGTAGCTAAATAGTCAAGAATTTTGTTCTTATTTTAGCGATAGTTTCATCTTGGTAGATTATTTCTGTTATTTATTCAAGTATATTGAAGGCAGAAATTTGTCACTTGGTCGTTTGTTAATCAAATGTATTCTTAGTTCTATGCTGTTATGTGCAGTCTACTTGAAAAAACTCACTGCATTATGTCATCGCCTACTTTGTGGACCTTAATTTAAATTGCCCACGAGATGGCGAGCGATGCACCGACAATTAACCAATTTAGGCGACACTAAGTGGATGAAGTCCATTGCGTTCAATAGAGGAAACACCCACGCGGTATGTTCATTTGAAATAAAGAAAATGATCGATGAGCATCGGTTGTTACACTCTTGTTTAGGGTATAGAAGTCCAGAGTATAGAATATATAGGTACTTTGGACTTCGTATGCCTTTGTAAATAGTTTCTCATTGATTGCAACTCAAAAACTACTAAATTACAAACTCTAAGTTCGGATAGTTATAATATTTATACACTTAGTTATAAGAATTCGATTAAATTATTACTATGGACTTACCTTTTTTATCTGTTGAAAAGTTTTGTTTGTTTTCGATGTACTTCAAGTAATCTGTAACAAAAATAAATATATCAAAAATAAATCTTTCAATTGCACATTTTTTCTTAGTTATAATAATATTAAATAATAATAATAAGTACTATATAGTCAGCTTAGTTAGTATGCTTGTATGTGAAGAATTCACAACTAGTGATAAGACCATCGCTTATGCATATGCAAATGTTTGAAAAATCGAGAATAACGCAAACTATATTGAAAATAGGATCGTATAACTTACTTTTATAATAGGGTAGTTGACTGTATCGTAAATAAATACTTATATCACCTTCCTTAAAACAAATATAACAAAACGTCTCGGAAAATATAATTATTACAGCTTTTCACTTCTGTTACAAATTTTAATCAAATAAACATTGTAATACTATACTGAGAGATAGAGTATATTGCTCAATTGAGTAGTTTAAAACAATGACGTCACAAGTTAGTATTTAGTACATTTTTCCTACAAAATTACCGTTTTGACGGATGATAAAAAGTAACTGATTTGACTAAGGTGACAACTACCCCATTATGTATTTTATCCATGTTGTAATTCAATATTCATTTCGCAACTTAGGTCACCAACATAACGTTAAAATAAAATGTGAAATAATAAGTGCCCGAGTCGTGCCTAGCAACTACTGTACTATTACTTTCTTGCTTAATTATTGCAATAATAGATAAGAATCCTTGGTGTTCAGTTTGTGAGCACATTTTGGCCTGCACATTTAAATTATACACATAAATATTAGGCACAACCTTGAGAAAGTATTCGTGTTTTGACAGAAATAAGTATAAATAATCATAGTAAAGCAAAACCGCAATTGAGTCATACTGAAATAATTTGAAAGGAGGTTTTTTGCAATGACTAAACAATATTTAAACGGCTTACATTTTCTCTGTCCTACACAACACAATATGGTAAATGAGAAGGGTTTTGCGAGATATGCTGACATTTGAAGTAGAACTAATCTAACTCTGATTGAACGCCCAAGTACCTATATATTATCCTTTATTTTTTTTTTCGTGCGCAATGTATACTGATGTGAACAATGCTGAACTCCATCTCTGCCAGTCTGTCTTTACAAAGAGTGTAGGAGAGCATTGTTTGAAGAAAATAATATACAATTTAAAAGTAAAACTCCTATTTTCCGAGAAGCTCTAAAAATGGAAGGCAATGAATCGATGTTTCTGACAATAATATATTACGTTGAAAATGTTCACGACGTTACAAGAGTGCAATAGATTGGGAATAGATATTCGATTTGCTATATTTTTTGCCGTTACTGTCTCATGTATTTAGAGTTGTTTCAATTGTGGCTTTGCTCGTTTAAAGTTATTTAAGTATCTTTATGGAACAATGCTTTTACTCCGTAAATTCATTGAAAATTTTAGAACGTAATATTTCCTTATAATGGAACTGAACTGCAGTTGAGTAGTCAAAATCAATTAGTAATTTATGATAGTGCTACTTCCTAGTACTTTATCGGAAAATGTAGACTTGAGTAAACTATTCAGTAATCATTGTATATTTCATATCCAGTGTTTGAATGATTAAGGCATTACACGTAGTTAATACCTCTCGAAGAGGATGCTTTCTATGAATCCTAACTGTGTAAGGGGCTATCTTTAAACCACCAGGTGACCAATACATGACAGGGGCTGTTGTGTTTACCCTTCACAGTTTTAAGAACGTGCCACCGAGTGAGAATTGTTACAAAACATTGCGTTTTTATAACATAAGGGAAATATAGGTCAAGTTATATAAAGGCTGGACTCAAATTGTTGACAAAAGAGCGACTTAAATGGCCTCTACACAATGGCTTAGGATATAATTTAACAAAAGAATAAAAAGTTAGTCAACATTTAGCATAAAACATACATATTTCTCTTTCTTTGTGAAGTTATTTTACAAAGTACTCATTGTAGGTACCTCACATCAATTCAGAAGTCACAGATTTTTTTTTGTACGAGTATCAAAGAAGATATTAGGTATATTTTAGAGCAAAGTTGCTTACACAAGGGAAAGCCTATTCAAAAAATGCAAATTTGGAAGGTACGTTATGAACCACAGCAGCAATAATGGCTCTGAAATTTATACCTACGTCTCTTTGGTTTTCGTAATTAACCAGAGTTTTAGCCCTGTAATTATTACAAAGTAATTTTAATTAAATGAATAATAAATCTCATAACAGGATAATAATTATATTCTAGTCTAATACAGCATTTTCAGGGATCTCATTAAAGGTTGTTATCGTATCAGTGATTAGATTACACTGTAACTGTATTATAGAAAGAAGTTTCATAGATACTTTCAATGTAAATAAATATGAAACGTACATAATTTATGCTGTATGAGATTCCTAACCTAGGTCAACTGATGTAGTTTACAAATCGTTTACGTCTCTTGTTGATCTAAAAATCATTTTAAATATTCATATACCTATATCAGTGGAGTGGCAAATGTCCATTTAAAATACAAACGCCCATATTTTGCTAACTATAAGTTAGTGTTAAAATGTAATATAATACAGTGAAATCTATTGTCCTCAACCGGGGACCTTAACAATTACGTATAAAAAGACTGTTAACAGTTTTCTTTAAAATGCCCTTTTCTGGTTCATTATGTGCAAATTTTTAATCTAAGACAACAAATAAGCACGTGATTTGAGAGATTCACTCATTTGTACTTTCGAGTGTCCATAATATGTTTTATAATAATTGAAAGTAACTCCGTTTGTATGCCTGTTACGCTTTCACTGCTAAACCACTGCATCGATTTTACTAGATACTTTCATTCTACAAGAAGGACATAGAGTTGTCTTTACCGCGAAAACGCGCGCCAAGAAATAAATTTTGAGAATTAGTGATGTTTATATATTATAATTTCTTCACAAGCTCAAGCGGTTTATCCAAACTTTTTTAACTGTGTTTACTTAACTAAATGTTAAAAAGATACGTCGAAATACGACGACAATTGAATGAAATTCTAAATTAGTATTTCATTTGGTCCGGGAATGCGGCGGACGTTATAATCGAATTGACTCAGTTTGTGAAGTTTCCTTACCTGACGACTTCTGAATTTCTAACTATTAATATGAAATTTACTTGTCTACTCCTCATTATTTAACATACCTATATACATAGGTACATAATAATACTAGTTGACCCACGCAACTTCGTTTACGTCTCTTATTGCCCGTAGCGTGATAATTTGCCCCCATTTTTGAAACATATTTCATTGATGCTCCGCTCCTATTGGTCCTAGCGTGATGATATTTAGCCTTCCTCGATAAATGGGCTATCTAACACTGAAAGAATTATTCAAATCGGACCAGCGGTTCCTGAGATTAGCGTGTTCAAACAAACAAACAAACTCTTCAGCTTTATATATTAGTATAGATTATACTTTGGTTCTACTGATTATTTTACCATTTCGTTATAGTAAATCATAATAATAATTTGTGGGTGAAAATCAAAATTTTGTAGGTGTGTGAGCGGTGACTAACACTTAACAATTCTCAGAAAATAGAATGCCATATGACTATAAACCACAATAGGTAAAAAAAACCTATTACCAAAAAGTGGCACTAAGAACAACACGAATATACTTTTTGGTTTATATTAAAAAAAAAGAAAAAATACGTAGAAGTTACAGTTAAGTTTATGTTGAGTTACAGTTTATGAAGACGTCTAGGCACTCTCGGTGTCTACCTAAACCTTTAATTAAGAGATGCGTTTTGCGCGTAATGCCACAACGTGCGATAATGAAGCTGGCAGAAAGGGATATGAAGCAAAGCGAAAGCTCGAGTATAACATTGTCACATAAGTACTTGTAAAAAACAAAATAGCTATGTCGTTATATTGCGGGTAATGATACCGTACTAATACGGTGCGGTACATGTGCAATTAGCAACCGGCAGCAATTATGCTACCATGTCGCTTTATGTATGTTAATGTGTACTACTTATTAGAAGTAGGAGTTTTTATTTAAACTAAATATTAATTGTTTCTCGGTCGAATTATGACCATTTTAGACCATTTATGACCAGTTAATACATATATATTTATTTCAGTTTTTATGATTATTTTCACTTATTTCAGCTGGTTTAGAATTGTTATGAAAAGGTTTTATTTGCTTTTTATAACTTACTACAATATCATAATTATATCGATACCATATTATAATATTAAGAGCTGATCAGATAATGGAGCAAAAAGAAAGAAAAATATATAACATGTGGACAGTAAACCTTACTTCTTTTACTTAATGTTACTAAACTAATAAGTAAGGAAAATACCTAAGATAAATGAACAGATTAAATCATAGATTTGGTATCTTTCGGGACACGGATCAACTTAATAAAATTATTAAAATACAAATCATTACTTAAATCTCTGTATGGATTTTATGATTTCGGTTGCAGGAGAGCACGGGCTTGCAATGGTAATAACAATAGACCCGTATTCAATGACCTACTTCCACAGGACTATAGAGATCTATATGACACCGAAAGTATTTTCTCATCATCGAAGAGTATAGTGTTAGCTCGCTCTCGGCGGCTTTTTAAATCTTGAACACACTGACCCGCAGGCGACCAGGTTTACGAGTATGAATCATCCTTCAATGTGTAAAAACTTTGCTTTATTCAAATAAAGTAAACAACATTACATAACCAGTTAACCACCGGTCATGGTGAGTGGACTTCGTGTCGATGAGTCAACCTGTAAGCTACCTGAGACGAGAGAATGTAACTGAGTCAGCAAATGATTCATCCGAAGATTGGCATCGGTAAATCATTTACTTCGTTCAACTATGTTAAACGTGATAATCACACACCATTCTAAGAAATAAGAAGGCTGGCTATACAGTATTGGCAGTTTGACATGGAAAACTTTTTTGATGGACATCAAACATGGAAAATCAATGGCAAAATTTCAGTTTAATTTATGTTCATAGTTTCGAATACATACTTAACTTTAAGAAACAACTGTGTAGTTTAATAGGTAGGTTATTATGTTTTACCTCTTAAATTTGTTACTTTTAATGTATTTTAGTATACTTTATATTCCTCATTATAGATTTCAAAAATACTCCTTTCAGAAACTATCTCGACTTCACTATGTATGTGAACAAAAGGAAGACAAAAACACTATCAACTTTGAATTATAAGCTTAGATCTAGTTACTCATAAAGGTCAAAGATGTAATGAGAACAAAGAAAATTGCAATCGTACATACAACATTGAATAGTTAATAGAGAATATTAATATTTATAGCTTTAATGTTTGTAATACGATGTAATATTACTACTAATAGTATTACAATACAGTAAATTAAAAGTACAAAGGTGTTAGTTTTGAATTGTATAGACGTGGAAGACACGGAATTTTCTTATGGCCAACCAAAATTATTGTTGTATTTATAACATTGTTGTATAAAGATACCATAATGCTTTGTAAATTTGGCAATACAAAATGCGTTTAAAACTTGACTTTTTATAATAAAATTATGTAGCTATACGCAATGCATTCAATTCGACTATGGTCCATTTACATTTCTCGTTATTTTCATTTAAAATACTGAAGTTTATAGTAGATGCTTCATGTTTTCACAACAACCAAACTAAGTAAATCAGTCCTAATTTCTGTCTATTGACACCATTACAATTCAGCAAAGCAATGCTCACAATAGTTAAATAACTATATTATTCCCAAGATTTGGGGTCGGCTACTAGTTCAACTGGTTTTACCTGAATATCAGTTTTTACACGGAGCGACTGGCATCGGACTGAGGGTGAACTGAATTCGAAGGTCGAACTAGTTGTCAGTCAGTATATTTGAGGGCACTGACTTCCCAATTACAACTGGCTACAACAACTGTTCATGACAACCGGGACCGACGGCTTAACGTGTTCTCCAAGGCAAGGGCGGGAAACACCGCCACATATTCCATACTCCGGGTTGCTATTAAGAATTTCTTGTAAGAAAAACCCAACAGCAGTCCGACCCGGGAATCGAACGCAAGCCACCATCAGCAGTCGCTTACGCTAACCACTAGACCAACGAGGCAGTTCATCGTCTCATAATAGTTATTTATTTATCTTAAAAAAATCCATCAATGCGGTTAGAGAACATAAAAATACATAAACCACTAAATTATGTCCAACCAGCACGAAGATCCACTTACCAAACTTTTAAAAGTGGCCCCTTGAGGGAAACATAGTAGACCTCTTACAAAATGTTTTCGGATGTAGTAAAAGATAGTTCTCCGGACGAAATATACTATCGCTTTCTTCTGCGGTAGAAATTTCATTGACATCGTAAAAACAAATAGAATTATCGAAACAGTCTACAGACTGGTTTTCAATGCTATTAACAATTTCTTTTTTTTTTAATTTTGGTATTGTGTATGTATACTAGTGAACCCATTGAAGTTCGAACAAATTTATAGCATTCTTTCTGTAAATGAGTTATGTTATATTGTTTGCTAGTTATTTGTTGCTTTTCTTATATTTATTTGCCCTAAATCATTGCTAGATACAGCGCTTTTCCAAAGATCCACTAAATGTAAATATTGTAATAAAAGCAGATAACGGCATCAATCAAACCGTCACAGAAATACAAGCGTTAGGATGCTTGTAATATATCAATGTCAATACCTGAATCACACGCTATACATCAAGAAACCCAGATTTACTAATCGTCCTATGATTGTACTTCAAGTCTTGCTCTATTTATCGATCCTTACTAATGTTAGTAATTCAAATTTTGGTTTGTTTATTTTGTTCTTTCGCTTTAACTTTATGAATGACTGATTGTTTTGTTGCTGTTCGGTGTTCGATTATTACTCGGAGCAATAACCTGTGTAATCTGTGTATCAGACACATAGCACAATAATTTGTTCTGTGTTGTTAGAGGCTGTTGATAATACAAGTATATTTATCAGAAGGATGTTTTCACTATTCTCTGTTCTGTAGTTTCCCTATAAAGGCAGGTCAACTTTGGAATTACACGATCAAATGGAATGTCTCTAGTTGTTATAAGTATTAAAATCTGTTGAACTGTTGAAATTGAACACACATTCATTGTAGTTAAAACTAGTCATCCGTCTTTGAAAAGGAGGAGGTACTATGTTCCACTGTCAAACGTTAAAAAATCAAACCACGGGTAAAAGTAGGTATAGATATCTCGTTATAATAACAGCAGCTCCCAAATCCCTCCTGTCTAAGGAGCAGAGTGGCACACCGTGTGGTTTATCGCCGATTCCGACACACCAACCCGCCGCAGGTGAGGTGACGGCCCGTGGGGGTTTCTACACGTAAAAAAAAGGTATAGATATCTTGAATATTATTTAGTAGGCAAGTACAGAGAATTGTGAATAATACTTCAGAAAAAGATATGTAACGACATTATTTACTTATACCCAAAGAAAACATTGAAACTAATATAATCGTCTCCGGTTATTACCAAAGTTTTTGTTTTCTGATAACATAAAAATCTACTTTTCTTCTTATTAGATTGACTGATACGAACAAGTTTTATTTAGGTCTCGTATCAGATATCGCTTCTAATTCTGTACTTTAATTCCATACTTATATTGAGCTCTAATACTATTGTATTATCGCTTTTACTGAATGTTTGTAGACGAGTAGCGAAATGAATCTCCGTGGAAGTCTTATCCTTTTTTACCTTCTTCTTGCTCCACGAGAAGTGTTCCTAGCATATGTAGCGTATAACAACCGGTAGTAAGGGATCCTGTACAATGACTGTAGTGAATGCCCACTGCTGCGTTGGGTCGGTCTGCGTACTTTGCTTAAAGGTACGTTCTCAGTATGTGCTGACCTTAGTCCTCACTTCAGTTGCAGCAGTGACAGGCGGTGATGAATGAGGTCATTGACCAATAAATACCAAAGAAATCCTTAGTACCTCTTACATTGTATATGTGCATGGCCAATTCCATACTGCATAGTAGTCAGCGGAGCCTCCAGCCGGGTTGGGGTTGTATAGTAACATCTTTTAACTTGTTTTATGTGGGTCGGTAAACTAGTTACGAAAATATTTTGTCAAAACCAACTCATACTAAGTACTTCTAGACCTTATAACATACCTTTCTGTTTATAACTATGGGTGTAAATCTCGTTCTCTTACGTAGTCCATGAGCAGGTACTAAATCAAAGAAGTAATTAAAGTAAGAAAAAGTGTAAAAACCACACGATTAATGTGATTTTTATAAGTTACTTAAATAATCAGACACTCCTTTTTTTGTTTTATATTTACAGCTCTTCGCTACTTACATGTATTTTATCCCTAAAACATTCGCTCTCAACACAAGCTTTAAGCTCAACAATATAGAGGTCAAATTGCGATGGATCTTGTGACTCCGTGTAATGTGTGTAAATATCACTACTACAAAGCCTTTTCATCTAGTGAAGTATTTTTCTATGTATAGTGTACCGTATTAGAAGTCGCATAAAAGTGATAATTGTATTAATATTTACAAGTTAGTGTAATAAATAATCTGTTTGCAGTGGAATGGCATCAGCATCGCAAATGAGCGAATTAAGTGACGTGGAATCGTTGTATGTAAGTGTTTCTGAGACGGGCTGATGTTCCGATACTTATTTGCCGTCAAACATGCCTACAAACTGTCTACTAGTAACAAATGATTTACTTCGAACTAAGAGAAATGTGGGAAGTGTGTGTGTGTGCAGAAGTTACACTTCGGCCGCATTCGTAAGTCAATGTTGTAGCGAATTGCTGCAGTGGGTGAATAGATCCATTTGTGACTTGAAAAAGAGTAAGTGCTGAAGTGTACTTCTCCCGCTTCTCAGCGCAACTTGCATTATTCTTTACCTTTGTCTCTCTGACTTTGTCACGTCAAAAAATGTTTACGTTGACAGGCATGCTGCCTTTAATTACAGAAACCAATCCTAAAATCGTAAAGAAGAAAACCTGACCCTATGAATGTTAGAAGTTGTTACGATCTCGAATAAGTTTAACTTTCCCCTTGCTCTTCCTCTTTAGGGCAGCAAAGTGATGATCACAATGATAATAATTATGCTTATTTACTCCAGAAATATTATATACATCCTTAACGCCATTTCTAAATAAAAAGATCATAGATATCTTGCATAATACGATCCGGTATCGAGTTACAGCTATATTTCGCTATTTATTACAGTTCACTGGGCAGTTCAGTCAATACTATTAGGATTATGGAAAATCCCCTTTGGATGTACGATCAAAAAGCGTTAACTGTTGCTACCCTATTTCGGATATTTCCTTTGACTGGGAGAAAAATATTTAGTGAAGGAATCCAAGTTGGATTAATTCATTCCTGTTTGAAAATTAGATTAAGTCGAGATGGTCCTTCCTACAGACTAAGAAATAAAAAAAAGTAAAATCTAAAACCCAACTACGACAAAAAACGACGCTGAAAAAGTATGAAACATGTTTTATAAATTATACACGTTAGGTAGAAATGTACCATAACACATTAACAATGCGTGACTACGGCTTTTGAAACTTGTTTCGTACTTTTTCAGCGTCGTTTTTTGTCATAGTTGGGTTTTAGATTTTACTTTTTTTTATTTAAAATGTTTTGGTGCCTCCATATTATTAATTTCTTTGCAAATTATATTTTAAATAGGTACCATAGAAATATCACAATTATCGAATAAATACGGGTTAGTTACGAGAAAATGCTAATAATATATTTTGTAATGTATAAGTTACGCTCTTTCCAATGATACCAAACACGACATATTTATCTCTAATTATTTTTTTTATACAGTTCTTTATGTCGGCTAGAGGGCGCCACATCGGATTCAGTGACACGTCATATAGCATATAACCAGCGGACAATCGAGACGCTTCTAACGACATCTCATTTGTCCAGTTCTAATGAGTAGTTAAGGAGCTATGAGGGAACAAATGAACATACATACATAGCCTGTCAAAATCATAACCTTTGGCTTTGCCGTAGGTAAAAATCAGTAGATTGTGGTAAGTATCTTCGAAAAAAGAGAATATTTTATCGAGTGCCATAATTGCCAAGATAAGAAGAAGGTAGGTCTTCCTTGTAAGGTTTCTTTTGTATCGTGAAGCGGCAATAATATATCATCTCAATGCTCAGATATAAAATGGTCAATCATCCTCATCACACTTGTTTGTATTGCATGAACCTTGAACTCACGACCAGCAGCTCAACAGTCAAAATCGCTAGTAGATAGACTAACGGGCCAACCCACGTATTTAAATTTAGGGCATTTATTTAAATAAACAGAAAATCTGACTGTAGTGTATTAAAACATTTATTGTTTAAAACCTTGGGTTTGAGGTTCACCTTGAGGGTACGAATTAGAAAAGAAAAATATAATGCTTGGAATCGTTGCAAAAACAACGAAGATTGGTAGAAATTATAACATTCCTGTTTTTGAAATCAGATTAGCTTTATTTGGCACTATTACGCATTCATAATTGCACGTTGCTTTTTGCAGATGGATCATCTGATAGAAAGTAATTACGAGCGGCCCTGAGAGATACAACGCCATTGCGCCATCTAGCTTTAAGCTAAGCAGAGTTTAAATTATGACAACTAAAGACTGATAAATTACTTGTATACCTTTTTTTGTAAACACATACATAACAAAGAAACACCTAAACTCCAAAAAAATATGTGCTGATCATTTAAACTTTTAGTCCGACCCGGGAATCGAAGCCATACGACACTATCTGCTGCGCCATCGAGGCGGTCATCAGCAGTATTTATATTATAATATGCATTGCCATCCTTAGATTGTACCTTCCTTTAATCCATAATTAGGAGAAGGAGAAATAAACATTCAATAATTTCACTTTGTAAAAAGCAACTAGATAATTAATTAGTACCAGTTTTCTATGGTCTAAGCTTTTCTCTACTGCAGATAAAAGTAGTCAGAAATAAACATGTAAACAAGTTTATAACAAGAAACTCACTTTGAAACCTCAACTCACCTCGGGTAATTCGTCCGTGACTAAGTTAAATCGCTCACAAGCGTAACAAATATGGATTTGCACCGATTCTTACTTGATATAGAAAAGTACTAGACTAGTATTAGAACCAAAAAAAGGAATGTGATCACTTTCTGTCTCTACAGTTTGTGGATTTGGAAAGTGACCGCCTGATTTTCACTGATCACATTTAATGACCCATGTCCAAAATATTTTTCATTTTGTATAAAACTTTTGTTGAAGATTTCACAATGATATTGTATTTACTGGTGTTATTTTATTTTTAGACTAGTTGAACCCCGCGGTGTTACCCGCGGTTATTGTTGTACCGCGTGTAACGCCGCGGGACACAGCTAGTCTAAAAAAAAGTAGCCTAAGTTACTCCTTGGATCATCAGCTACCTGCCAGTGAAAGTCCTGTCAAAATCGGTACAGCCGTTCCAGAGATTACCCGGTATAAACAAACAGGCAGACTTACAGACAGATAAAAAAAGGGACATTTTTGGTATATGTACCGTTTATACTTACATATGCATTTAGTAAAATGCGGTTATTTTAATATTACAAACAGACATTCCAATTTTATTTGTTTGTATAGAAGTATAGATTATAACGTAACACGATAAAATAATTTTTTCTACAAATAATAATGTTAAAATTTGTCTCGGTTAGGTTAGGTTAGTTAGGTTATACTAAGTTTAGATCATATACTTAAAATAAGAAGAAAGTTTTAGTAACCTTTTGAGATAGCCAAGATAATTTTATAATAAATAAGTGGATAAATTAATCCTGACACCTACTGTTTAAGGAAAACAGCTCTAAGTTATTTCTGCTACAGACATAATAGTCAATGAAGCAATGAATTTACGCAAACTTTGCAATTCATTAAAATTTATTAATAGATATACCCGTGTAGACGTGTAGGGATCCTAATTCCATTATCTACTATGTATCTTCTCTGTATTATATAACATTTATCAACATAATTAACAGAAACATAACATTACCATAATGTTTTCAGAGTTCTCTAAAAAATTATTTAATAATAATAAATATTTGGGACATCTAACACACAACGCCGTCTAGTCCCAAACTAAGCAGAGCTTGTATTATGGGTACTAGACAACTGATATGAATACTTATATACTTTTTTTTTGTAAATACATACATATTATACATAGAAAACCCCCAAACTCCGAAACAAATATTTGCAGATCATACAAACATTTGTTCCGACCCGGGAATCGAACCCGAGACCTCAAGAACAGCAGTCGCTCATTTAAATAAAATACATGCTTAGAAAAAGCAAGTTTAGCAAAACATTTCTATTTTACGCGCTGCTGTTGTGGTGGCAATTCTGCCAGCGAATATTGTCGTCACAGCTCTAAGGCTGTAAAGACGAGAGGGCGACGTGTAAAGACGTTTTAGGAGTAATAATTATGACATACTGTCTTTTAAGTTAATTCAAATCGAGATGAAAAGAAAGGGCTTACGTTCAGTAGTGGACTATTAAAGGCTGTTTGTTGATGATGATGAAATCGGCCTAACCGACAGAGCATTAGGGCGCCTGCCCTGGTGTTACATCTGTTAGTATTTCCACGTAAAAACAAATAGTGTCTTTATAGGTATCGTCGGTATAGACATTGCTAATTGCTTGACAACAGAGAGAGCGTGTGGTTCAATTAACGTAAAAGTTTCATTAGTGTGTAGGTAATAAGCAATTTCTATTTAATGCTAAAAGTGTTCCTTTTTTTAAACTTAATACACTTGTTCCGTTCCCTCTCTTTGTGTCAATATTGTTGTCCTGAATATAATCGTTAAAGATATTGGTACAATTACGCGAGATTGGTCAGCTGAGGCTGTATTCATTTATTTTGTAGGGATTCATTTTTAATTTACCTGCAAATAAATATCTAGATCAAAATCTTAAAAAAAATGGCCAAAATATATGAAGAAGAAGTTATAGGAAATCAAAAAAACAATAAACAAATAGTAAAAATATTGGAGGATAGAAACCGTAAACCAGGCTGATATGCAAATGCGATAAATGTCATTGAATACTAATCGATTTTGTTGGGATTTTCACTGGTAGTTAGCTGATGATATAAGGAAGTAACTTAGGCTACTTTTTTAGACTAGTTTCGCACTGCGGCGTTACCCGCAGTATGAAAATAACCGCGGGGTTCAGCTAGTACAAGATCAAAATCTAGGTAAAGTATCTCAGGATTATTGTCGTATATCGCAGATAAATAAAATTGTATTAAGCTTTTTTGTATACACCACGTAGAAATATATAATGAGACTTCCGTAGAAGAGCGTTGGCAGTTCTCAATATTAAAGTTTTCTTCGTTATGTTTATTTTTTTGTCAGTCGTTTAATTTACATATAAAACAAAAGGCACTGTAACTTTAATAAACTAGAAACCTTGTTTTAGTGAATATGGAAATAGTATAAGTTTGCACTTCAATTTCAGTTGCGAAGTTATCAGTATTATTATTATTTAGGTAGTAGGTAGTAGTATTAATATTCAGGTAAACTCATTGATAGTTTAGTGAAATGCGTCATATTCGAAATCATTTATTCAATTAAGGCACTAAGTGACATTTACGAACTTTGAATTTTGGCTACAGTTAAAAATCATAGATCGACACAAACAGACGCAACAGCTGTGTACTGGATTGCCAAGCTAAATTTGGTGAAAACACCGAAATCTACTGCCTGCTTGTGTCGATCTAAAACTTTCAGTTTTCAAAACGCGTAGAGCCTTATGAACAGAATAGTGTCAAATAGACCCGAAGAAGAATAGATAATTGTTAATCGACAGGCTTTGGTTCGAGAAATGAATAGTAAGCTAATATTGGATCGAAATGGAGTGACCATGTGATTGAAGTTTATCACAAGCTAGAACTAACATGTATCTAGCTCAAAGTGTACGCAAAACTATCTCTTATTATGTTATTTTTTGATTAAAACATATAACGAGAATTACTTCAAAACTAATAATAGTAATCGCTTTATTGTACACAAAATTACTTGTAAAGGTAACTTACAGCTAAGAGGTACAATTGGCGGCCTTATCGCCCGAAGGCAATCTCTTCCAGGCAACCATGGGATGGAGAGAAAGACGTGGAAAGTATAGGGTAGTGCTGGTGTATAAAAAATAATAGTAAAAGAAATAATAGATATATATTATATAAAGTATTAATAGCACCTAGTGTGGTTGATTAAATGAGTACGTAGAAATATTAACTAATATAAGTTCCATATAAACTCCAAAACTAAAGATGTTTACAAGAATAAGTTCCACTTCTAAGTCTTAACTAATATTATTTTGGTACATCATGAAATTATGAGGTTCTTTACCTATAATTCTATGAATTTGATATCTGAGTTCAATAAACTTCTTATTGACAGTGATGAACAACTTCTATCTGAAATATTATTGACAAAATAAACAGGCTTATCGAGTACCGCACCTTAGCGATACGATTTTGCAAATATGCTCACGACTATCTTATGGTAATGTACCACGCAAACCTACCTATCACTACTATTGACTACGTCTCGATTTATATTTCACCAGCCTCTCTTTGTGATTTGATATATTCACGTTAATTTCTTTAAGTCGAGTTACTACGATTGAAATACTCGGACACTTTCTTCCTAAGATATACCTAAATCCCTTTTTTCTTATAATTTTTGGTTGGCGTAAGTCCATAAAGTGATCACCGGTGAAGATTACCACAGTGTGAACTATGCCACAAAGTTAATAGTTTGGAAACCACAACGAGGCATAAGCGCCAATCTTTAACTAGTTACTTGGTCTTGAATGTGTCAATGCATGAACATTTCCTTATATCTCACCTTCAAAGCCATTACTTAAGGCGACTGTGTCAAGCAATCTGGTTAATTTATAAATTAAAAATCAATCGTAAAGGCCTTTGTCCAACAGTGAACTATGAGAGGCTGTTGATGTAATGTGATTTTGTTTAGGTACATATTTTATAAATATAAGTTACTATATAGCTGACCCGGTGAACTTCGTACCGCCATATTGACATATCTGTCTCAGCTTCCAGTCGCGGACAAAAAAAAAACTACTTTTCCCGTTATCTTTTAAATTTTCTTGTACACAAACCATGTTCTAAAAATAACGAACACATATAAAAATAATTATTTAATTGGTGCATCCGATCGGAAGTTCGCGTACATACATTTCGGCGATTTACTTTTTTTTATAGATAAGTAAGTTAGACTAATATAGGTTATATAATATAAGTTTTTATAAATATAAATAAAAAAAAAATCGGATATCTAACACAACGCTATATTTTCCCAAGCTAAAATTAATAATGCCTTCAAATTAAAAAAATAAATAAACTTCCGCTTTAAAATATTAGGCGTTTTATTCGCCTTAAACAGTTCGCACTTAACCTAGAGAAAATAGGTCTTGGTTTTGTCCGTAGGGCCTTTACCTTTATGCTGATCACGCACGATCACACGTGGGACTATTAAAATTCACGACGCTCTTTAAAAGCTGTATTCCTGATTTGAATATCCTGTTATACCGCTCCCGTGTTTGATATATTAAGAACAAATGGAGAACGCCTATCATAATTTAGGGATGGAGTACATGTTACAACGCTATCGATATGAAAACTGAGCATTACTAAAATATATTTATACTCATTTTATATAATTTAGGACATGACTAGATATATTTTCAGAAGTTAGCGTGGTTCACTAAAGCGTGGATTTATAAATTAATAAATAGTATAAGATACATTTCTAAAGATCCTTCAAGTTTTTAAATCAAAAAAAGATGATGACAATTTTTATAATCACCACACCTAACTACTTTGGGAAAAAATACATAATATCAAGGAGATTATGACATCATAAATTCCTCTTCCATACAAGTATACATATTTGTATCTTTGTATAGCGGGTTCTGCAAAGATCCATACACCCCGTTTTCCAATTACAAAGCATAGTGCGACTCATTGGCGCACAATGCTGAATTATGCTGAAGCTTAATTGGAACGTGAATTAGTTTTCAAATGCACCAGCATAGTGCGCTAAGTTCAGTGTTGAAAAAAAAAAAATATTCAGAGTTAGCAATAACCTCATTAATTTGTAAGCAAAGTGGTATACATAAAAATTGGTTGAAAACTATTTACGGTTATTTTAAGTAATTTGGATTTTGATAATTACATTAACATTTGTTTGATTTGAGTAATTTTTTTAAATGAGTTCTACCTTCATCCATACTTATATTTATTTTTTTAACACAGTTTGAATTAACTTTGATTATTTCGAAAAAACTGCAACGAAACGAAAGCTTTAAAAATTTTTTCAACAATAAATACTAACGATAATATATAAATAAAACATTTTGATCAATGCCACCTTAAAGAAAAAACACTTGTTAATTTTTGTCAAGTTGGTATCGATTGCACGCATCACGCAAAAACACTACTTTTGAGAGTGCTCGATTGTGCGAAGCGTTGCTGTAGTTGAATCATTCAAAGTTAAGCATTATGCCGCATAATGCGCTCTAGTGCTGTAATTGGAAAACAGGGACAATGTACACTTTGTCGTTTAACAAAGACTATTTGACTATAAACATCATGTTTTGCGATCTACCCTCATTAAGGAAGTCGAACGTGCTTAAATGCAAATTTAAACTGGTTTTGTTATCACACGTATTGAACCGTCACTAATCTTATTATTTGTATTACAATTCCTAGAATGTAAGAAACAATAGCTACATATTTTATTCTATGGCTAAATAAGATTATAATATCATCAGAATTTTTCTTTAAACAAGAGGCTATTGAGTTTAGAAATAGGGTACCGATTGGTAGTAATAGACGAGACCGATACTGAAGTTTAAAGGGTTTTTTTTTTCATTTGAATTTGCTAGTGGTGGACCATCAATAAGCATATTTTTAATATGTGTTTAGTAATGCGTGTACATATTAAGTATTTGTCCGTAAAACTTTCAATGTTCCCTACGTTGGGTTCGATATCCTTAGGCTTCAATTAATCACAGAGTGTTAATTGTTTGCGACTCTTGGGAGCGGCGGACCCAACGATTTAAGTTTTACCCGACTGGGGTCTGGATAAAGCTATTTATCTTAGGTCTTAGGGAACGAATTATGGTTGAACCATTTAAGGAGCTGTAATCTCTTTATACTTCATCGGTTTTACTACAAGTTACACTTCAAATTAACTGTTGTGGTATTGTTTATCGGATGTATTTAGTTTAGTTAACTATCGTTACATGAAACTATTGGGATGTTGTAGAGTTACTATGTATTATTATTATCTAAGAGAATGTAGGATTAATAGATTTCTTTATGACAGTGTAATCGCGGGAAACACTGACCCCTTAATGGTTTTGAAAACCAAACTCACAACCATTATTATTTTTTATTATTAAAATAATGCAAACCGACAATAGTATATCGTGAGCCCAGTATTTTATAGTCGTCACTTAAGTGTCATAATCTATACATACATGTTTTTCAAAGAATAGTACCTGGATGACCGAGATTATCTTGGTATTTTTTCTAACAATGAATTCTAGCTAGATCGATTTATCGCTCCCGAAACCCTTACATACTACATTGAATGAAAATCGTTGGAGCCCTTTCCGGGACTTAGATTACATGTACACACTAGCTGAACCCCGCGGTGTTACCCGCGGTTATCGTCGTACCGCGAGTAACGCCGCGGAACAAGGTTGGTCAAAAAAAGTAGCCTACGTTACTCCCTGGATCTTCAGCTACCTGCCAGTGACCGTCCCGTCCAGTCCAGAGATTACCAGGAACAAACAGAAAGACAGACAAAACATTTTTCAAATACGTTTTTGGTATATGTACCGTGTAGACATACATGTGCATTTAGTAAAAAGCGGTTATTTGAATATTACAAACAGACACTCCAATTTTATTTATTTGTGTAGATTTATTACAAGCTACCAAAATGACTACTCTGCCTGATGAAAAGCATGAGTAGAATCCAAGAGTGATGGTCACCATCCTCAATGCGAACGTAGACAGTGTAGCATGGTGACCCACATTATGGTAGCCTAGTGAGATGCTTTTTCACGCCCCGCTTAAAGGACCCGGGAGAGAAACACGTGCGGTGGTCGTGAGTTCCATGTTCTGACCGCTCAACACAATAAGGTGGAATATATTTTAGTATTAAAATATTAAAAAGCAAGTATTAATAACGCAATGCAATAACGATTATTGTTACGGATAATAATGATAATCTCCAATCAAGTCAAATGCTTAACAAGTTAAACAATTTCTTCTGCTTCTGCTTCAAATGCTTCTGCTTATGTAGATAGAGTTTAGATTTCTTTTAAATCTATTATTGAAACAATTACAACAGTTTAATTATAACAACAATTATAGCAAAAATTAAATTGTAGCTAATTTTTTATCTTAGTTACAGAACTAAGATAAAAAATTGGTTACAATTTAATTTTGTAGACAAATCATCAATGCACTCTTTATGTAATACGTTTATTACGCAATAAAATAGTGACAGTAGTTAAGTTAGGTAAGTTAGAAGATTAAAAGAAAATATTTAGGAATTTATAGCGACAGTGATATTTAAAACAATTTCATTGCTAATGTAAATTTTTTTGCTTACTTTTAATATCAAAATATTATAATCGAAACATTTTTTTCGGTGAGGATTTAAATGTATTAACATAATATATGCCAAGTTTTGTAATACTCATAATATACTATTATTTAACGGACCGTATCATCACAGATAATATAATATTTCACAGAAAAACATAATATTTAAGTATACACGAAACATATAACAATCTCCCGTGCCAAAATAGTGACACGAGGTAGGGCTGAGACATAAAACTCCTCGAATGGACTTCCATTATGCAAGCTAATCAATCAGTGTAAACGTATTGTATAGTTTTTATTCTAGCAATAAGGTATAAAGCAGCAATAGTGTTGCCAGTTGCCAGCGTTTAATGTGACAAAACTAACTTTGTTAATTTTAACAGGCACAGGTAACCGTTTAGACGGCTTTATTTATTTTTACTTATTTTAATTAACCGCAACAGCATGTGATTTCGTTTCTGATATGAAATGCAATCAGTGGTACACTGCATTTTCACGATGAAAATCGCATTTAATAATGTAAGTTGATATAAGTTGGCACGTTGGCAGGAAGCCATTAGGTCGGGCAGCAGACTGGAAACTTGGTAGAAAGTTGGCGATGTACCTTTACAGTTTTTGTTAGATTGCACAAAAGAAAGTTTGTAAATCAATGAACACGATAAACGATCATCCATAATGTTATAGTGTTTATGAAGAAAATTAAAATCTTACATACATGGAATCTATATTTGTCCATAACTACACTTATTTTGCGTAGATTCAACTGCAAACTGAATCAAATTTAGTCACAAAATGTATTTAAAAGTATAAACTGTTGTACAATTTTGTATATATTTAACAATAATTCATTTGAAATCCTTTGTAGGCACGACCTATCTTACAATGGTATAAAGACTTTTTGTTGTAAAATTAAAACTTAAATTTGTAAAATTTTATCTTGTTACCAGTAATCCCTTATAATTGTGTTTATTTTGTTTAGTAGTTAAATAAGTGTCATCAACTTAATTTAATGTTTTAGGATTTTAAATATTTTTGATATTTACCGATTTGCTGCCAAAAGTCGACGTCTTTGAATTTCTGTAGTTTTAATAAGTTATTTTATTAAACCTTATAAAGAATCAGCTCTCAATTAAAACGTTCTTTCAAATCCGTATGATAAAACGAGCACACATTACGCAATTTGATTCCCCTTTAAATATAGCTGGTTTGGACATGTAATGGGCGCTAACCGACAATTAAACCGACGATTAAACCTAATTGGCGATGTTGGAGGGGGAATGATGCGGGCATTTTACAGCAGCTTCTGGTGACACACTGTTTAGTTTGAATGTACGACGTACGAACAACATATCATTACAAATCTACTATTTAGAAGAGTTATATTGTCCTCCTTGGTTTTGATGCTGTCAAAATCAGATACTAGAGCATTATCTGCATTGACATTGTAAGTTTTTCATCTAACTTGTTCGGTATTCCTGTAAAAAATCTTTTGTTTTTGATTTCATTTTTAAAACGACGATGTTGAAAGAAGATGACTGTGTTGAGTATTGTTGATGATTGTCTCTGTAAATGACATTGCAGCTGTCAAACATGTGGTCGACGTAAATGATGTTCTATTATTAGAAATTTTGTTTAATTAATACTGATAGAATTCAGCTGTTTGAAGTAAATTTGCTAAGCAGCTTTATGGAGGATTACCTTTTTTTTGAGAAGTTTTATGTTAATTTAATTTTGACGATAAAAATTAAAAATAACATTATTATTTTCATTTCATTGATAGAGATTTATATATTTAAGTTTTTTGAGATCATACTGTCTTCCCCTAAAATTCGGTTTAGATAAATTTCTTTCGGAATGAAGTTCCTTATCGCGCGTTGTGAAAGGGGGCTAGACGGAAAAAATTCTCACGAAAAGTTGTAACGACACTTTTTGCTATAGTAAGCTATTGTAAGCCGTGCGGCGTGCGCATGTTTCTCTGTCTATCTTACAGAAAGCAAGCCAGACATTTTAATTTCTATTTCACATTGAACAGTGTGTCGTGACGATTATTTTTGTTGAGTATATTTAGGTTTTTTGTACATAATAAATAATAAAAAATAATAACAATAATGAATCCTGGCAGTGAACTTCGTTCCATCCGGGTGTCTCTTGACACCTCTCAAGTATTTTTTTTAATAGATATTAGTAATTATGATAATAATAATGACATAATCTTTTTCACATTTAATATTTATGCCTGTTACTGTGTAAGTAAACAACATTAAATGAACATATGTGACCTCACAGTAAGTAATTTATGCTAAGCGGTCAAGCAGTGTTTTGCGATTTACATTCATTTATTACCGTCGTAGATGTGTGTAATTCTCATGATCGCACGTAAATTTGTAAATAGATTACTCATTATTTGTATACGTATTTATACGTAAGACTTTGAAAGATATAAATTAGTGATGCAATGAGTATTGGAATTTATCACAATGTTGTCGACGATGTCTTCCGACGTTTTTGTCGTTCCGAAAATTACGAACTACTATGGTAAACGAACAAGAAGATATGTAGTAACGTTTTTGTTAAATGAATTGCCTTCAGATTGAATAAAAAAGGTACATTCAAGAGTTTGTTCGTAAACTGAACTTCACAAATATTACCTCTCGTTATGTCCTTAACTATTATAATGGGTAACATTGCCTTTTTATTTACTTTTGGTTTTTTTAAATTAAAACCTTATTGGCTTTGTAAACATGGTTAACTAATGTTCTTGACACAGTTTTTTTAAATTAGAACCAATTTTGTATGTCAATACACTACATTGTGTTTATTTAAGCGATAACTTCTGCCGAAACACTGTCTTACAGTTTGGCAGACTTGAGCATGTAGAAAATGTAGAATGTGTCTATGATTTTCAATAAATATATAAAAAAATGCCTCTTTCATTGATCATTAAAAAAAAAGACACTATATAGGCTACCTAAAATTTATGTTATCGTCACGGAAAATGTCCCAGGAAAAGGTATCGTGTATTGTTAAAAATGATTCATTACCATTACAATGAATCTTTTTTTGGTACTTATTTAAATGTTAGTATTTACCTTAAAAAAATAACTAGTAGGGAATCAAGGAATTATGGTTTAGTGTGACGTACTTTATTCTTTTAAAATTAAGTAGCCATGTAAAGCCATCAAACTAAAATTCAGGTTATTTTTTTTTAACATTTGATGTCATTATTATTTAGAGGATACTTATCACGCTACGATGTTTAGGAGTACAGGAGTACCTATGGTTAATTACCTGTGATACTTCTAGCAATGGCTGTAGGTATAACAATGATAGTATTTTAAATTTTATTACAAAGACACTGAAGATCTCCGCCGATGTTTTGCGAGATTAATGTTGAATGTCGGCCATGACATCTACTACGATGAATTTAACCGCATTGTTTCGACCTAAGAGTCGGGCAAATTGTTTAATTAAGACATCACAGTGTTTAATTGTTTTTTAAACTATTTACGAGTAGTTACTTTTTTATATATGAGCCTATCAAAGTGATACTACTGCCTGATGGAAAGCATAAGCAGAATTCAAGAGTAGTGTTCACCATACGTACTCATTAGGAATGCAGACAATGCAACAATGCAGCATGGTAACACACACTATGGAGGCCTACCGAGATGCTTATGTATCATTGGACCTCCGGACCCGAATCTGCTAGAATGTAGAGTAACTATTCGTAAATAGTTTGTTCTTGAAATAAAAATAAATGTTTTAAGTTTTCGTAAGTACTTAAATATTTACTTAATAAAGTCATAACACTAATTGTAAACTAAAACATCGTGCACTATTTCAAAAATCTTTTTTTTTCACTTGACTTTTATTATCCGAAGACCCACCCCCGTCGTTCTTCAATAATCATACTGACATGTCACACAACATCGGTTGTAAGTTGACAGATCCTGGTTCGTGACAGCTTAAGATTGACCTAGGAGATCGTTTTTTGTTTTTTCGGCAGACGGTCCCCATTTCATCTCATCCACATTTTTACATTTTATATCATTAATTTCATCACGACGAAGACTTAACGACTTGAAGACTTACGATTTGAAGACTATAAACACTTGACATTGGCAGAAATAGCATATCCGAGAGATCCGGCTGGTTGCCATTTCATCAAAGAAGAAAGAAAAGAATGATTGACCTTATAGCGTGCGCTGTACCAAGTTGGCTGTTCAGACATTTAAAAAATGGCGTTTCTGTCAAAACTAAAACGAAGCAGTGATAGTGGATTTTCGGTAGGTGGTCAAACGATTTGAAACGGAAGAGGTTATGATTTATGAGTAATCGATGAGGAAATCGATTTGTCAAGCAAAAGGTTATGTTCGCCGACTACTAAAGAGTGACGTCACCTCGCGTTCTTGAACCTGAGATGAGGTTTCACATTCCATTTAATGGAAATACGTTATTTGTTTTTGGTACGTATTACAAACAAGGATATTTGGAAATTTTAATCATTTATTTATTTGGAAATGGAATGTGATGTTGAGGTATTATAATTATTAAGTACTTACGAGTTTCGACAATGTAATGCTTTGGTTGTAGTAATTAGTATTTTTTTTAAATGAACAAAATTCATCGTAAGTTAGTGATATAATATTAGTATGTTTCTTCAGAAATCATTCTGAACTAGACAAAATATATAATTTAAATAATATTATTTATATTGATGTAATTTAATAATTTAAATATATTATATTTCGATTGATGTTAAAGAACCCTGCCAAAAGTCATATAAAAAACAAATAACAGAAAATCAAAAGCCAAACAAAAAGCGTAGGTACTCAAGGTAGCTCTGACCTGTCACAGATAACAATTAAACAAACAAAGTTCTATAGAACAAAATAAAGCCTTGTCTCTGACTCACAACTTGTCTTAACCATAATTTATGCGGAATATGGCCACAATGTGTGTGACTTATCGTTCGAAAACTAACTATGTATCTCATTATATTCTTGGACGTAACATATGAACAACCCACACACGTCGATACGTCAACAAGGAGACTAGTGACTTCATACAAATGCTTTCAAAAGGTAAAATAAACAGTACTCTGTTTTGATAACAGACGGGGGAACATGTACGATATTATTGCACGAACAAGTCACATTTATTAGCTAACGTCTTATAAATTGTTATGCGATTTTGAACCTAGTTCCTTAAAAAATAAAGTTGATGGTAGATTTTGGGTGTAGTTTGTTTGGTTGGCAACAGAGATAAACTTAAAGGTACTTATTGTATAACGATTAAGGTGACACTGGTCTTACACAATAGTTAGTTTAAAAATATATAGGAACATGTATGTAATATTTAGACTGGACAAATGTCAACAATCTAGTGCATAGGAAATCAGTTACTTTGAAAACAGCTCTTTGGAGCTCTTCTAAGTGAAACCCAAAAAGAAGACGACTCTGAATTCCTATGAAGTTTCTTGCGGGTTCGTCACGCGATATTTTCGCCAGCTGCTTAGCGATTACAATAATTCTTTTCTTTAAATAAAATTGTTAGAACTCCAAAATGATCCATTCAGATTTCTAAAGATTGAGATTGATAGTCAAGGAAGGACAAGTAGTTCAATACATTTCGATGCATATATTTCGTCGCCTTACTTTGTATATTATTTGGTTATATAACTAACGAACGACGATAATAATGGCAAATACCATATTCTATTTACATTAAAAAAACATCTTTCTCATCTTATAGCAAAAGTTCATGGAACCTCAGAATTACTCAGAAAACGTTTTTGATCCATTACAAGCATAACCGTCACAGTAAGATCATAAAGGCAAAGTTTTGTCAGTACGGCCGCACCAAATTTGATAGAATTTTGCACGGTTATGGCTGACATCCCGGAATAAAAGGTATAAGGGAATTTAAGGATTACTTTTTCTGCCAAAAAAATATAGCGCTCCTGTGGGTAAGGTAGCCACGGCTGTAGCTAGTTTTGTCTAAAGAAAGCACTTTTCTTTCCGTTGTCAAGTGCAAGTTGCAAGTTGCCTTAAATGTAGTAGAGCCACTCTAATTTCAGCACAAACGGACCGGTTCGACCGAGGCGCTACTACCTTTGCACAGAAGATCACTGTAAATTAACATCGCTCGTGCTGTTGTGTTTCGTTGGTGAGTGCGAGACCGGAGGCCCAATGATGTTTGCGTTCGCAATGAGTATAGTGACCACCACTCTTGGATTCTGCTCATGCTTTCCATCAGGCAGAGTAGAGTCATTTTGGCAGGGCCAAACATAAAAAAATTGGTATCATACCATTCTGGTATTTAACAGTTCTTGATTACCTTGGGTTATGTACCATGTACGCGTTTAATTATTCATTCCTAACACCGAATTTTATTGGTGATGTAAGTATGCAATTTAACGATCGATTATAAAATGTAATGGGCCTATAATATATAATAATATAACCTTTGTAATACTAAGCTAGTAATAAAGCAGTTACATGTTACGAGACAGAAAAATAATGTGTATTTAGTCTATTAGCACAGATTTTTTTAAACGGATAATGGTTGTCGTAGTAAGAGATCAATTAACAGCCTTATACTTAATTTTTAATCAATATTATTAAATGAAATATCAAGACTTTCAGTTTATTTTATCATGTTATAATACTTATATGAATGTAATTATTTTTAAACTTTAAACAAACATGAATAATGTTCAAACTTGAATCCACACGGAGACATTGTCGCCGTCACTTGACCCTAATAAGCGAGATGATTTAACAACCAATGGTAGAATCGTCGTAATAATTGGAAGAAGTAGTCGATGTATTTCTGGTGGATGAATTTATGTATAATCTTATAACAAGACATTTAGTTTTGCAATTAAACTACTAGCTTTTGAAAAAGTAAAATATAGGCTTTGTCTGTCCTCAAGAATCAAAGTATTTACATGCCAAATTTGATTGAAATCAGGTAAAAATTAAATAGATACAGAACAGGTTCAGGTTCAGATTTTTGTACATGGACTTGCCTATATTAATGAAAATTTGGTTAACATCTGTCACGGCTCCCGTACATTTTCCCACTCCAACCCAAGTTAGTACATAAAACCGTTATATTTATTTGAAGTTTGACGGAATTGCACTGACTGTGGTCACGGGTGAGTTCTCTTATCGTATTAATGTATTCCGCCCTACTATAATAAAATAGATACGTCATTTTCAACATAATTCAAAGATCATTGAATGTTGGCAATAATGTAGATAACTAATTAATTAAATTCCGAGGGAGGTTTAAAATTGAGTCACTTGCTCATTAATATTTTGTAAATAGAATACTTTTGTTCGGTAGTAGATAATGTTTCTATACAAACATGAAAATAAATGCTACTCCTACATAAAGAAATAGACGGTAGGCAAATTTCTTTTTTTTGCCTACAGCCCTGTATATTGCTTCTATGCCATAAGAGTAAAATGAACAGGCAGGACCCCTAATGGTAGATAGCTATTGCTTACCCTGGGCATCAAGAACTTGCAACCCAAGAGTTACTTTAATTTTTTTTTACGCTTTCTAAATCCTCCTTTCGAATATTAAGGGATTTAGGCCTCGGATACAGTTATTACACAAATACAAACTTCCTTGACTTGACGCCTTGACGCCTTATATGAGCTAAAACATGGCTCTCTGTGGCAGCGTATAACGCTGTTATATTTAAGTGAAATAAAAATACACGTGCAGCATTTCTTCAATGTCATAAAGAGCAAAATATAATTTGTTGCTTTGACGTATCCAGGAAATGATACCAATTATTATGACTTTCGATGTTCGTTGACTTAAAACAATAAACAAAGTGCGATATATTTTAGGCCACGACTTAAAAGTGCCAGTATTGTGCCACAGATAACCTTAATGTCACTTAAGACATTTATCATCACTATGTATTGAAGGAAAATGGAGTAAATAATATGTCATTTGTCGTAATTAGTCACACAGTCACAGAATTATAAGGTTACAACCTTGAATGAGCTACGTCTTTGACGTATGGCTGAATTAATTGAAATTATTTATTGACTCGATAACTTTATTATGTTCTAATTTAGAACTGGCAACGGAAATACTTCATTGTTCTATTCTATATTTAAATCTTATATGGGTGGTCAAAACATAGAGTTATTATAGGGTCACAACTAACCGATGACTGACATTTTGCATCTGATCTCGTGCGAATTGATCGACGGCTACATTAAGTGTCATTAAGACGAATATTCTCGAGAAATAAGTATTTATTATATTTATGTTTATAATGTAGATAAATTTAATTTGTTGGTCAAGGGGTAAACGTAAGTGACTGCAGATCAAGAGGTCTCGGATTCGATTCCCGGGTCGGACTGCTGTTGGGTTTTTCTTAAAAAAGAAATTATTAATAGCAGCCCGGAGTATGGAAGATGGCGGTGTTTCCAGCCCGTGCCTCGGAGAGCACGTTAAGCCGTCGGTCGGTAAACTTTATTGGGAAGTCAGTGCCCTTAAATATACTGACAACTAGTTCAACATTCGAATTCAGTTCACCCTCAGGGTTGCGGAGGTCCGATGCCAGTCACTCCGTGTAAAAACTGATATTCAGGTAAAACCGGTTGAACTAGTAGCCGACTTCAAATCTTGAGAATAATAAAGGCTAGGAAGATGATGATGAATGTAGATTAAATTTTTAAAATTAATTTACGCAAATATGTATCATATAAATGAAATGAAAATACGTTTTGACAATCAGACAACGAAGTGATGTCAGTTAGGTTTTATTTCAAACAGAGCCCATCAGAGCTTTGTCATAACTGTGCCGAAATTTAGTTTTTGCAACTAAAACTTAAGTCGGCATTTAAACTAGCAAACTAATTAAAGACAAACCTTTGCCCAATTGTGCTGGTTCTTTTATAAAACAGTTTCACAAGAATGTTTAACAAATTATAGAATTTAAGAAAAAATATTCTTAGAGGCAAATAAAACAGCGTAGTAAAGTACCGACTATTTATTTAACAGAGACAAGACACTGTTGTCTATTATAATCTACGGTCGTTTGTTACCGCAGAACAATTAATTGCCGTAAAGTAATTAATGATGCGGGCCCTAAACTGTTAAAGAAAAATACCTAGCTCATTTGGTAAAAACATAGTGATAAAATACTTCGAATTTTTGTACCGTAAATACAAGAATTATTGTATTGTATTTTATTGAATAATCTAACGTCTAAATATAATTTTCAAGTAATGGCCCAATGCCTTGTTTAAGTAAGATATTGTCTATGGCTTTAATTTATCCATTTTCAATATTTTTTTATCAGAAATAAAATAAAAAGTATGAATGTTATACCATAGTATATTCCTTCAACTTTTAATCGTTAAAAATACAGTGTTCATAAATAAACAAAGCCGTAGATTTCCTCTTAAAAGCACGCGCCGAGTTAGGTACCTTTACAATATTTTTCTTTTAGCTTTGTTTATTAAAATTATGATAATACTAGTTGTTGCCCGCGGCACCGCCCGCGTGTATGTCGGTTATTGCTGCAAATATTAGTCTATGTGTTATTCTGATGTATAAGCTATATTACTGTAAAGTTTCATCCAAATCCGTTGAGTAGTTTTTGCGTGAAGAGTAACAAACATCCATCCATCCTTACAAACTTTCGCATTTATAATATTAGTAAGATTTAATGTCGAATGCTTTATTTGGATAAAATTTGTTAGATGGGTTCCTAGTTAATTGCAAATTGTGATTTAAAACTTATGATAAGTTACTTGATTATAATTTGTAAGTTGACTCTTTATAGCTTTAGGAACATGTTTTTTGTATTAAAAGAACAGGTAAGAACGTATTTTTTTTATGTTAACCCTGCCAAAATGACGCTACTCTGTTGCAGACAGAGTAGCACCAATTTGCAGTGTCACCAACGACATATGACAGCACGAACGCTGTCATTTTACGTTGATTTTCTGTGCGAGGGTAGTACCGCCCCGGTGGAGCCGGTCCTACTGTGCTGAAATCAGCATGGATCTATTACCTTGTAAATATGTATACGTATGTTTAAAAATATCTATATATTTAATTACTACCTTTTGTCCGTGGCTCCGACTGTGTATGTATACATCGGTTATCCCCTAATATATTCTCCAAGGTCCAATCTATCTCTATACTGGATCATTTTAGCGGTTTAGCCGTGAAAGCGTAACAGGTAGACAGTAAGAGTTACTTTCGAATTAATAATACACGATACTTATGTAAGTAACCCTTACCATTAGATGTCATTCATTCAAATAAGTATAACTCTCTGTCGAAACGCGGGATTTTCAGCAGCCAATTCGAGTTAAAAGTATGTGTACCTTGGCCTATTCGAACTATTGTTTACTGAACCCAATCGAACCATAATCGATAACATAAACACTAATCCTTTCAATCCTGCCATTGTCTTATTTACTTACATATCTCTTCTTTTCAATCATCAACAGCCCATAACGTCCCACTGCTGGACTCGAGTTTCCTCTCAGGAGAGGGTTAAGACCATACGTTCCCACGCTGGCCAAGTTTTCGCGACGGGTTGTCGTTGCTTACCTTTTCAATAATCTTTTACTTTTCCCTACCTTTAATTCTTAAATCTCCTGATTTATCTTATTAACTGAAAGTTTTCAAAATATAGGTTTTTAATTCGTATCTGCTTAGCACTTTAAGGATATAAGTGGACGTATTTGTTTTAACCAGGTAGCGTTAGAATTTCCACTTGATAACTAAAACATTAACCACACGAGGGATTTATTTTACACACACATTTGCGATAAGCAGAACTCGTGAGTATTTTGCATAAGCCACGTGTAACAAATTGCAGAAGTTTTCATTATTAACATACGAGTTTTAAGATGTAAATGCGTAATATTATAGCTTATACCTTGCGGTCTTGAGATCTCGAAGTTTAACAACGTTTTTAAGAAGCATGTCATACAACCTTAATAAGCAGAATAATAACCTAAATAATACAACATTACATTTATATTAGCAGCCGGCTTTAGGCAGATTTTGGTGCTAATTCTGTTGTTTGAAAACTCTCTAAAATAAACTGATGATCACCAAAAATAAGTTTTGTCCTGTCAAACGACAATCGACGTCACACTAAATGTAGAAGCTATCTAAATATGCACCTACACACAATAATTGAATTTTGAAAATGGCTACAATAAAAAAACTCGAGAGGTGTCAAGGGACACACATGGAACGAAGCTCACTGTCAGGATTCATTATTTTTATTATTTTTTATTATTTATTATGTACAAAAAACCTGTATATACTCAACAAAAATAATCGTCGCGAAACCACACTGTTTAATGCGCAATAGAAATGAAAATGTCTGGCTTGCTTTCTGTAAGAGAGAGAAAGAGAGACAGAGAAACATGCGCACGCCGCACGGCTTACAATCGCTTACTGTAGCAAAAAGTGTCGTGACAACTTTTCGTAAGAATTTTTCTGTCGTGACAACTTTTCATAAGTTTTTTTTCCGTCTAGCCTCCTTTCACAACGCGCGATAAGGAACTTCGTTCTAATAAGAAATTTTAATTTAGTGACGCAGCTTTAGAATATTAGCACTAGTATCAAGATAAGTCGCAAAATTGTTACGTATCGCGATGTTAAAATTTTTGTTTCACTGAGACGTCACGTTGTCCGACCCCGATCACCTGCCAGAACTTGTGACACTTGGTAGGCATAAATTAGTTCATATTAACTATATCTCCTGGGAAATCCACTGGCTGATCTTTCTCCTCATTAGTGTCTGTTGCGAAATTCAGTAAAGAGGGCATCTATGTATGTTATTTTAACATAATTCATTACGCTAATAGACGTATTAATATTGACCACATTTTAATGTCGGTTATCGTTGTAAGTAATACAAAGTATTTAAAGTTATATTTAGTATTTGTACAATAACTTAACGATAAAATGCTTATTCATAAGTTGTGGGATGACGTTTGACAGCGTAATATTTATAGTTAAACGTACGTATAATGTTCTGAAAAGGTATGTATAATGTTCTGGTGACTTATCTGTTGAGATGAGGTTGTTGTGTAGTAAATTATTGTCGTCATCATCATTTAAGTCCCATGACGTCTTCTGCTCAATATATAACCTATGTCAAGTAGTAGCCTCCATAGGACTGGCACTGACTTCAAGATTTTAAGGAAACTGTTAAAATCCAAGTTTTATTCTATAGAAGCAATTATGACCAATGTCAAAATGGATTTGATCTCGAATTCCACATTTTTATTTTTCTTTTAGTTTGAAATTTATCCGCAGTGTCGAGCCGGTTGGATGTAGGTACATTACCGATTGTCAAACATGATTCATTTTCCATCTTTACTGATATCTGTTACACAATACATTTATTTGTAAATCATTCACGAATTTTTCTCCTTTCAGTAAGTTTATATAACGCTACCATTTTTGGAGCATTTTACAGTTTGAAGGTATTGTTTATTATTTAAACTGCGTTCGTTGGTGTTTGAGACTATTAATTCATATTTTAACAAAATTTTATTAAATTTTTACTTCAATCAAGAGAAGCATCTTAAACGGAATTACTTCTTTACGGTTGTGTTACGTCATTTTGACATTATTTGTGAAACTAGTTCAATACCTATTGTTCATAGTTTTTTTTTCAGATTAGATTAAAACAAATAATTTAAAGAAAACACCAACTGAAAAGTAACAAATAAATGAAAAATTATCAAGAAAAACACGTATCTCGGATACAAGTTACAAATTTAAACAGCCTACTGTATATCGTGAATACTTTACTATTATTGAAATTGGGTGATTTCAAAGACAATTAAATTTAGTTCATGGCAATAAAATTTTCTTCTTAATCTATATATATAAATGAATCGCTGAAATGTACATACATGCGTAATTTCAAATCAGCTGCACTAAATTAAATCATTGTTTTTATGTGTTAGAACAACCTTTGACAAGAAAAATTAAAAGATAACGGGAAAAGTCTTTTCTTTGTCCGCGATTGTACACTGCTTTACACAGCCTGTGGGAAGCTGAGACATATGTAAATAATTATGGCGGTACGAAATTCGCCGGGTTAGCTTGTACCTTTATAAAATTTGCCTTCCCCAAATATTATTATGAATGTATCATACTGTTGTAACAGATGTTTAAAAAGTTTAAACAGTATTATAATAATAGATTCGTTTACCAATCCAATTTTCTGTATTATTATATTGTATTGTCTTACGCACTTAAGCAGTAAAACAACATAGGAACGAAGTCCAAACAAGATCAATCAGGCTCTTGGCGCCTGTTTCTGTAAAAGTAGCTCTAGGTGCTCCCACTATTTATATTATCATCCTTACTAAGTATTCTTAAATGACTTAAAAAAAGAGGAAGTTTTCAATTCGACTGTATTTGTTATGTTTGTTACCTCATAACTTTCGACTAGGGAAGGCCGATTTCGATGAGCCTTTATATTTGAAAGTTGGTGCTTCGCATATGGTTTCATTTCAATTTGATCCAGTTCTTGAAGTTGTTTTTTTTTTGTTAAAATTTGACTTGTCTAAATAGTAGATTCTAAAAAAAGAAGTTACTATACCATCTTAATTAATCGACATAATGTCTATTTATCAATCGAGTGTTATAAAAAAATAATTTATTATGATCGAAGTGTCTATAGCTGAGAGTACAATTAATAACGACCAACGTTAATCAATCTTCATTTTTTTTCACTTCCTATTGGAATATGTTGTCCTTGCTTTTCTTTTTTTACTTTATATTGGTTAGAGTATTGTAATCTATAATTAAGTAGTATTAAGTCTTCTTTACTGCATGTATTTTTGTAACTTTTACCTTACTCCTAACTCTGTGTTGTTAGGTGTTATCTTATATAGTAAATGTAGTGAATTATAATGCTATTGTCCAGACCTAAGATTAGTTCAAAAGATTTAAAGAATTGTATGACCAGAAATGGTAGAATATAAGAAACATAACGTGATAAAATCTTTTGTAAATAAATAAATAAGTACCAACTTGACTTTATATAACTTTGAACTATGTATTTGATAATCCTGAGCTGTTTCGCACTATTTCACTAAATAGTAGATGATGATTATTATTATTTGTGCTCTGAATCGACTTCTTGTTGCTGTATTTTCACTTTAAGTAAGTTTTTGCAGTTACTTTGTATTTTTTATTGAGACCAATCTATACTAATATATAAAGCTGAAGAGTTTGTTTGTTTGAACACGCTAATCTCAGGAACCGCTGGTCCGATTTGAAAAATTCTTTCAGTGTTGGATAGTACATTTATCGAGGAAGGCTATAGGCTATATATCATCACGCTCGGACCAATAGGAGCTGAGCAGCAATGAAAAACGTTTCGAAAACGGGGGGAAATTATTACACTACGGGCAATAATAGACGCAAACGGGGTTGCGTGGGTCGGCTAGTCCCTCATATACGCTCTGCACTGTAACCTGTCCCGTACACCAGAATCAACAGCAGTACCCAACGAACACACGAAGTTGGACAAATTAAACAGTCTTGTATCCTCTACGAAATAAAACAGAATAATTATATACACCTAAACTGTAAATGAATTTTAATAAAACTTTTTCATATTTAATTCAAGTAATATCAGTATAAATATAAGAAGTTCAGCATTTACTTACCTTTCCTCCATGGACCGGGCACTCTGTACTGTGTAAGTAATGTTTGATCAAAAATTATCGAGATTTTCACTACAAACTATCTAATTTTATACACACGTAAGACTAAATATGTTGGCGCTTCCTGTTATTTCGACTTATAAATAAATACCAGTTGGCATGCTGTTGATAGATTTAATTTATTTGCGACATCTGTTTTGTCTGTCGCGTTATTTAAGAGTTAACGTAAAGACAATTATGTGTCAGTCTTTTAGGCATTTATAATCTGCATGACTATCATCCGAGTTGTAACTTACATATATTTTACAATAATGAGTTGTAGTGTAGTGATTTTTCAAGTTATAATAGGTAACAAAGTGAGTTTTATCTCCACATGGTTGAATGACCAAATGGAAAAACCAATTATTATATTTTTGCGTACATTAAGGGAAGTACGTGATATTCTAAACTGAGTATGATTTCGGAAAGGAAAAAGGACGTAAACAGATCGTTTTAAAATTATTTTATTGTAATTATTCGATTAAGTTTGTGTCTATGAACTGACAAGACGATATTACTATTTACCATATTTCGATTTTGTAATGCCTTTACTAGAGATAAAAGTTCTTTACAAAACTTTGTTTAATTTTATGTACTTATGTCTAGTTTACGTAGGGGATATTTTAAATAGAATAAATTCGCTTTTCTTAGAAGGAAAATATAAGAGAGGAAGAAGATATTAGAGATAGTTAACAAAAAGTAATGTGGTATTACTTTCCTTAAATATCTCTATGACGACTTCATTTTAAACAAAACTTACATTTTGTACCAAGTCACATATTAAAATTTGGGATTAGTTTGATTAAAACAGTTATTTATAACTTACTAGCTGAAACGACGAATTTCGTACCGCCATATTTTTCTTTAAAAAAAATTACCCCGTTATCTTTGATTTTCTTCTATAAAATAACGTAATAAACTATAAAAGTAAATATAATAATAACGAACATATAGAAAAAAGAATTATCCAATTTGATGCAGGCGATCGGAAATTGTGCGCGTACATACATTTCGGGGATTTATTTTCTATACAAATAAATAAAATTGGAGTGTCTGTTTGTAATTTGAAAATAACCACTTTTTACTAAATGAAAATGTGGTTATAACATTTTTTGTCTCTCTGCCTGTCTGTCTGTTTGTTCGGGTAATCTCTGGAACGGCTGGACGGATTTTGACGGGACTTTCACTTTTCACACTACTTTTTTTAGACTAACTTTGTCCCACGGCGTTACTCGCGGTACAACAATAACGCGGGTAACACCACGGGGTTCAGCTAGTTATATATATAGATTCTTAGACGCAGGATACAATCATAGAAACTCATAGGTTTAGCTTTATTTTTATTGCACTTTCATTTTTTTATTGCATAACATTACGTTTGATGAAATACTAAATTTCTAAAACAATACATTTTGTAAATACTAAACATTTATTGTTTTGTCTGTGTTTTATTTTAAAAGACTATTGTTATATGTAACAAATGAGAAAGTCCACAGCGATTCAAAGCCGACAAAAGCTGATGCTCCATCTGTTGCACGCGATTCCTTGTTGGGATTTAGCGTCACGGGTTTTTAGATACAGCTATTTTTGTAAGACATCGCTATACTGACTGGTGAAATAGGTTTTGTTTCATTTTGTTGCCGGAAATCTGTTTAAAACTAGATGTGGCCATACATGAGAATTTGATGTGAATCTCTATAACAGCTAATTAAATTGATGATGTTATCAAAACCCGTTCCTTAAACTGCAGGTGAGTCGTTGTGGTGACGGGTTAAAAATACAGCGTCACAACCCCTATTATTTCGTAGTCGGCCTAAGGGATCAAACAACACAGAATTACAGCACTATAGAGATAAGGAAACCTTGAAAGAAACCCTAAATTCACCCGTCTAGCCAGGGTGGAATAGAAGGTCAAAATCTCCTTGCTAAGGCTTAACCTATGACATTATTTTACTTACATTGTTAAACATAGTAGTAAGCAACTTTATTGTCGCCTAATAATCATGTTTGTCATATTGCGTGCGCCGATTCAATTGATTAGGTACCTTACGTAGGTACATTACGAGATAAACGCAAAAGCAATATGCAAGTAGCATTTGTATCTAAATTTTTGTTATTGGAGACCGTAGATTTCAACAAATACGAGTTCAAAGAATTGTTCATTGGAATGACCAAAAACTGTGGTTAAGCGCGCGCATTGTTCCATTTTCGTAACAAATATACATTTCTTCTGTGAAAGGTAGATCATGATGAGGTCTTCATGATAAAAGTACGTCAACACTATGGATTTAATTAAAGAGCAACGACTTAATAACTACATTACGATTCTTAAGTCTTCTGTGAAATTCCTAAGTTAGGGAGAGGCCCTCAACCTTATGTATTTAATTACTACTATTCGCATAGGTAGTTTCTTAAATTACGGGTGAAATGAAAAACAAATGACAAAGGCAGGTATTCTATAATAAGCTCCTTATACAAACAATCTATGCAAATAAATACATTTGGAGTGTCTATAAATATAAATAGTATTTTTTTAAATTTTTGTCTGTCTGTCTGTTTGTTCCGGGTAATCTCTGGAATGGCTGGACCGATTTTGACAGGACGTTCACTGGCAGGCAGATGATCCAGGGAGTAACTTAGGCTTTTTTTTAGATTACTTCGAATAACAGAAATAAAAAAGTTTGAAAAAGTAAGTACTTTCACCTATTATTTGTGTAACATACCTATTGAAGTTTTAGCACTAATGTCATTGCACAAATACACAACAATCGCTTATTCTAACAGTAAGACTGATAAAAATATCATTCACTATTGTCTTTCAAGGATTTGGCTAAACTATTAAGCACTTGGCCATCTTGATATACCCACTTACTGTGATCTTATATCTCTGCTATTGTTGTCCATGCCTAACATTGTCACAGTTTATTTGTAAAACACTAACATCCATACCACTCTGTCATTCTGTGACCAAAATCGGAACTAGTCTCGTATTATATTTTGCATGAAAGGAATTTTAAAAGTTTATCCCCAAATAAAGTTACAACATTGCTGTTTATTTCCAAAATATTCATATCTATACTAATATATAAAGCTGAAGAGTTTGTTTGTTTGTTTGTTTGTTTGTTTGTTTGAACACGCTAATCTCAGGAACCGCTGGTCCGATTTGAAAAATTCTTTCAGTGTTAGATAGCCCATTTATCGAGGAAGGCTATAGGCTATATATCATCACGCTAGGACTAATAGGAGCGGAGCACCAATGAAAAATGTTTCGAAAACGGGGGAAAATTTTCACGCTACGGGCAATAGAAGACGCATACGAGGTTGCGTGGGTCGGCTAGTAATGTATAAATTAAAAGCGCCACTCGATCCTTTATACGCTGCATAAATTCCTTTCCGCTACAGAAACGACTAATGAGGTATTATGAAATATTTTGACTCAAATAATTCTACCGTGAATGTAGCAATAATTTACATTAAAAAATGTTAAGACTATTTACATTTTCCGTTTACACAATTCTACATTTTTATAGCATAATTTTCAATTTACCCACCTCTCAAAATTGAGAACAATGTGATTTAAAATTTGCTTTTAATAATTTATTATTGTTTTAAGTTTTACAGTTTGAATATAATCTTCACTTATAAAATAAAAGTTAAAATACATGTATAAATAGGCTGATCAATTAGTATAATTAGTATTAAAAATTATTAATGGCTATTTAATGAAGGTAGACTTACCAGATATTATTGTCTGCTGCAAAATAATTATGAAATCCAATATTAGCGTGTGCTTGACGAATCAATTCCCGGCCAGTAACGCCTGATTTCTTTGAACACACATAACAAAGTATAATAAAATACTGTCACTAATAATAACCTTGCTATATATTTAAATGTTTCTGTCATCACAATTTTTTCTACAATAAAACTTTTACATAAAATATAACTTATATTATTTTTCGATAAAATTATATTGGCGCCAAAATGCTATTCGGCATACACGCGCGTCGTCTACTGCGACGTATGTCATACTGTCATGTCATTTCAACGGTAGCGCACAATGCGCCCGCGCACGCATTGTCAATAAAGTTGTACAAACTTTTTCCACAAATTTTAAGCAAAATTGGACCTTAACCGGTTTACATAAAGATAAATGTAGCAGTAACTTGACAGTTAAGTTAGTTTGAGTAAACGGGACAACATGAGTCATTCTTTGATTTCGTCCACAGCTGGGTGCGTCATTCATAACTGGCTCTTATAACAAAATCGCCGCGGTGACGTCAATTTGAGAGTTTCTATTCGCATGGCACATGGGGCATTTTGTTTTACATTATTGCAATGGAGATGTTTATTGTGATGGGAATGGGTATCCTGCCTGATATCGTTACTTAAGTGCCGTCAAACTAGGACTTGAAGTAAATTATCGGTTGAATTTAAATTTACCCTGAAAGTAGATTTTATTTTACTTGTTATTAATTCATATTTCAATTATTTGCTTGAACTAAGGTGTTCAATGGTGTTAATTTTTTTTTACTTATCGTGAAGGATTCTTTAACGGTAACTCTTTTTGTTCATATTAGTCCCATTTCACTATTTACTTTTTGCATTATCTATATCATTAATTGTACTTCTCCAATTTTAAGCTTACCTTGTAATGCGTCTGGTGTACAATAAAGTGATATATTATTATTATTATCCCTGTTTATCGCATAGTAAATGAAGAAAGCATATAAAGCCTTGAAACACATTTAAATAGTATAGTTTCCGCAAACCCCGGTGGGGTAATGGCCCGAGGGTGTTTCCAAAAAAAATCGTATGATGGAACTGGTCGTATATTGATGCCGCTTTTTGATTGCTTTAGCAAACACTTACCTATATTCACAAGAGTAGCTGCTCGTAGGCCGTTAAGGCCACAAAATTAAATGTAAAAAGGCACGAATGAATTACATAATTTACATTTCTATAGTGTGTGTGTTTAGTGTATGTAAGTTTCGTTAGTGATTGTGTAATTAAAGAAGAAAAAATGCACTTCTTAAACAGCTAAATCATTTATATTCCATAGTAGAGTATACAAGTATATAAAATTAGAGTATCTGTTTGTAATATTAAAGTAACCGCTTTTTAATAAATGCACATATTATTATATATAAACACGGTACATGTACCGAAATAACATTATTCACAATTTTTGTCTGTCTGCCTGTCTGTTTGTTCTGGGTAATCTCTGGAACGGCTGGACCAATTTTGACGGGACTTTTACTGCCAGATAGCTGATGAACCAAGAAGTAACTTAGGCTACTTTTTTAGACTAGCTTTGTCCCGCCGCGTTACCCGCGGTACGACAATAACCACGGTAAACACCGCGGGGTTCTCAATATAAATGAAGTCGTTGAATTGGTATGTTCCTCAATTTAAATCTTTTTTTGTATTTTGTAAAAATATTTAAAAATTATTTACATAACATAATAAATATAGTCAGCAAGAAATAAATTACTTTTAGTTCATAAACAAAGTGACATAAATATACATCAAGCTTTGTCGTTCAATTAATAAAATATTGAATCGGGGAACAATCGTGATTGGATCCGCCTACACTCAGCACGTGACTCAATTTTGTTTATTTTTTGATATGAATACAATCTGTAATGGGCTAATGGCTCCCTGAAAAACGTGTTACGAAGTTTTATCAGTTAATCTATTTTTTAATTGAAAGGGATGGCAAATAAATTTAATTAAACAACTTTTTAAAAACAAGCTTTTACTGGAATGCCTCGAGACAAATCAAACGAGTCTATACTTGATGATGTTGCGACGTTTCTTAACAGAAATCATATGGCCACCTTCCAGCTCCAGCATCAGATCAGCTCCATGTCATTATAATATTGTATTGTCACTGTATACATATACTTGCGAAATTTGAGCAATATCGGTTGAAGATATCTGCTTTAAAATTGAGTTGCAAGATTCCACCCGAACATACATACATCTATGTATTGCAAGTTAATAAAAAGCTTGTAAAATAAGGTATTTACATACAAATCTGCTGTTTGTCGTTAAGCCTCTTTCGGGGACTTTCCAAGAGGATTATTGGACCTAAGTAATGTTACCTTAACTTTTTTGTTGTGATCTAGTAAGCTGGATTACGAAATAGCTCGATATATTTAAGTTACTATATTTGGAACTATGTTTATTTTAATACTTTTTATCACAATATGAAATTGATGATTTTGTGTCACACATTTTCATATGCCATTAAAAGGAAAATCTCTATCATCATTTTTCATTATATGTTTTAGAGATTTAGCTACAGATATAGGCCTCCCTCAAGGCACACCATAGAACCCGGACTATTACTTTTCGCATCCGGTCACCCGCGCTCCCATAGGGCGTCCAACACTACTTATACCAAAACGCGGTCTTCAATACGGAATTTTTTCATCAATACTTATTTTTCTCAAATTTCTTACATCGTTTATGTTCACATTTAACAATCCTTGTTTTAGGATTTTGAGCCTGCGGTAAAATCCTGTAAGTTTAAACACTTGAAATTGAAGTTCCAGTCTATATAAATGTGAATGTGGCATGTGTTAACTTACTAATCCTTGATAAACCAGTTAATAGAGAAAATACCACTACCACCAGAATTCTGTGAAACACAAAAAAATAATACGTTGTACTAACAAAATTATTAACTGTACTAATTTATAATTGACCAAAGACTTTTGCCACCACTAATAAAATTCCCTAGTAGCTTTTCTCGTGGAATTTTATAATTTAAATGTAGGCACTAATTGCCCGCATAACAAGAACTTCCAGCAGTCATTAACTATCACTCAACCCCCTAAATTACCTCAAAGTGTAATCACCATAGTAATTAAAATGAAAGGTCGTTTAGGGGCGCACGTTAAAAAATTAATTTATGCTTACCAGTTAAATCAGAATTTAATACCAGACCCTTTTTTCCTAAAGATATATTCTGTAGAAATTGTGTCACATTAATGCGGAATTTCAGTTGGAATTTGTTTATGGTGTTGACTATAGCAGGTTTGGTTTTAGCTGATAATGATTTTAGCGGATTTTGCAGTGAAAACTGGATATATAATACGTCTTTGACACACATATATATACCATACAAATAATACTAGCTGACTCACACAACTTTATTTGCGTCTCTTTAAATCATTCGCGGCTCCAATCCGTATAAGCTTGATGTTAACTATCCCATCTTAGGCACGTCTGCTACACACGCACATAAAAGTCGTGAGATATATAGATAGTTTCGGAGTTCATCGAGAGCAACAACGTGACACGAGAGTTATATATAATAGATATACCTACATAATATATATATAAAAGCAAAATACCAATCTCAGAAACTGTAATACCTAAACTGGGTGGAGTACTACTAAGGGGTTAAAACGGGGGTTGGAAGTTTGTATGAAAGTCCCACGTCTTTTTAAGTAAGAAACTTAAAATTTAAAATTTATGCTCTATAGATGGTGTGGAGGTGTACTAATAATGTATCTTTAGAAATCAACATCCTTATAGGATAAAAACGGGGGATTGTAGTTTGTATCAAAGTTCAATGTTATTGAAGTTAATAAAGTAATTACGGCAGAAGGACTTTAAATGGTATTTAAGTATAAGAATGATCATTTATGTATACTAGCTGAGCACCGTGGTGTTACCCACGGTACAAAACAATCGCGGGTGACGCCGTGGGGCAAAGCTAGTATATAATATATACGCATACATATAAAAGTGGAACCCTTGTCAGTAATCAATATGTGTCTTGAAATGACAGGTGAGTCCTTGGCTTCAATTACAAGTTAATTTATCCGGTTAAGAAATTATATTGATTGGAAGTGATTTATTTTTGTTGATTTTGTAACGCCGCGGAGCGAAGTTTGTTTAAAAAAGTAGCCTAAGTTATTTCTTTGATCATCAGCTATGCGCCAAAATCGTCCAGTCAAAATCGGTTCCGCCGTTGCAGAGATTACCCGGGACAAACAGACAGACAGACTAAAATTTAAAAAAGTATTTTGGTATTTGTATCGTGTATACATACATATGCATTTATTAAGAAGCGCTTATTTGAATATTTAAACATACACTCCAATTTTATTTATTTGTATAGATAAAGTATAGATTATATATCTAAACTTGGCACATCACAACATGGCAAATAATAAAACTTGAGACCCTGTTACATAAAGGCGTTGTAATTACAAGATAAGTATACAAACTCAGAATGTATACAATATAGGGTCAAAAACCTTTTTACGTACCGCGAAATTTGCGAGTTTTATATTTTTTTATGATGGTATTTTTGGCCATTGAGATCTTTCGTATTTAGTTAACATAAAAACAGAGTGGTTTAATTTTTTACGGAATATGATATATCTGTTCAATCTATTTGCATGATGATGGTAATTATAGCATATGTATTTGGCATATTTATATGAGTATGAATTTATTGGAAACAAATCATCTTTATCGTAATAGTGCTTCCTGGTAATTTATCACAAATAATTCATTTGTCGAAATTCCCATTATTTTCTATGAGCTAAAATTTGATGCATGTTACTCAACCAGATTGGTTATAGTCAAAAATAGCACATAGGCTTCTTATTGTCACGGAAATTTCAGACCAATAGACAATAACTCTAGCAACGCCACTGATAAAAGTCTAATCTTATTCGTAACTAGCTGAACCCCCCGGTTATTGTCAGACCGTGGGTAATGTCGCGGTACAAAGCTAGCTAAAAAGTAGCATAAGTTACTCCTTAGATCATCAGCTATCTGCCAGTGAAAGTCCCGTCAAAATCCGTCCAGCCGTTCCAGAGATTACCCGGAACAAACAGACAGACAGACAGACAAAAGAAAATTTAACTACATTTTTAGTATATGTACCGTGTGTACATACATATGCATTTAGTAAAAAGCGGTTATTTTAATATTACAAACAGACACTCCAATTTTATTTATTTGTATAGATGTATAGACTAGCTGAACCCCCCGGTTATTGTCAGACCGCGGGTAATGTCGCTGTTACTCCTTAGATCATCAGCTATGCCAGTGAAAGTCCCGTCAAAATCGGTTAAACCGTTCCATAGATTACCCTGAACAAAACAGAAAGACAATAGACAAAAATTTTAAAAATATTATTTTGGTACATGTATATTGTATACATACATATGCATTTGTTAAAAAGCGGTTATTTTAATACGAGTTTTACAAACAGACACTCCAATTTTATTTATTTGTATAGATTTATATATTCAATATGTAACTGAGTCTAGTTGTTCTTTGAGTACGTTTCATGTATGTATATATAGTCCCCCGCGACACAGAATATATATTCCCAAAGCGGCAGTTAACTCTAAAAAAAAGAAAATAGCTAGCTACGCTCCGTAATGTTAGCTGTGGTTTATCATATTCACTAAATTTCACTTTATTGCTCATCCAACGTTAACACTAAAAAAAAATCTGGAAATTAGCATCCAATGTGTTTATGTTAGCATATTCTATGTGTTATCTTCGTCCGAACTAAATTTTACCGAAATTGATCTATAAGTTTAAACGTGAAGAAGTAACAAACATACACTCACAAAATTTCACCATCATAATATTAGTGTGATTAACTTTAGAACTTTGGCAAACAATATAGATTTATTATGACTTCAGTTTGACTAAGTTAACGTGAATGTTATAACATAAATGGTTGCTTAAGCCCTGGAACTTTGAACATCAATATTATAGTTGGTATAATCGGTTGAACGAAGGAGGTAAGTAAACATTATCCATTACTTGCACAAGACCATATTTCATTATTTATGTTGTTGAACCATATTTGTTTAGACAACGGTAGCCTTAGTTCAGTGACTTCTCAACTAAATACTGAATTAGCTTTTGCTATGTTATACCTCTGAATATTTAATTACAAAATACTAAGAATTATTTGGAATTATTAGGAATTGTTTATGACATTTGTTCGATAAACCTACGAGTTCAAACACTTCGAATTCTATATAATGATCTTCAAAAGAAATGATTTTCAGATTTTTGATCTTTGGCAAGTATGAACCGATTTCAATAATTATTTTCATTTCTATTTGGTTCATTCTTTATACAGTCCGCTGGTCTTATTTCATTTAATTAAAAAAAATAAGAATAAGACTTTCTCTTTGAAATTATAGTGACTTTGATGCACTCATATCTCGAATTATTGTCATTTCAGTTTTAGTAAGTATAATATGAAGAACTGAAAACTAGTCCTAGACTCTCAAAGATGTACCATATTTCAAGCAAATATAGAATATTACTTACTACTTACTCAATTTAATCTTTTAAATTTCGTTTAGTACCTGTTCAGAATCGAAATTGGTTTAATCTTGTTCATTATTAAAATATGTAAAACATAAAATAATTCACACGACTGTAAAGTTATTTCAGGAAAACCTTTTTGATCCATTTTTGGCGTGTCGCTACTTGAACCGTAATTCAACACCCAGAACACATGAACAAGTCATTTAACACGACAAGATAATGATGATAATTTTGTGAATTTCAGCTAAGCACTTGTTCAATAACACAATAATTCTTGTTAACCCATTGTGTAATGCAGCCTGTGCAGCTAAATATCTTAATTTGTAATAGATTTCTCTCAAATCGAATAATTTCAAATAACCAGACTTTTATTTTAAGTGCAGTTTGATCGCGTTTGGTAGATCCTTACTTTTATTCTAGTAAATATTTTTGACATCTATCTATACTTATAAAATAATACATTATACAAATAAATAAAATTGGAGTGTATGTTTGTAATTTTAAAATAACCACTTTATAACAGAATTAAAAAAAGGAGGTGGTTATCAATTCGACTCCTTTTTTTATGTTTGTTGTTGTTAACTTTCGACTGGGTGAACCCATTATGATGATTCTTTTTTTATTCGAAAGCTGGTGCTTTGAACATTACTGGTGCAAGCTACAACTACTACAACATACGTAATTTTAATAATGTGGTAATGCGTCTGTATATGTGTACACAACATTGTAAGTTGTGACAAAAAGTAATGACACATCTACAACGGAGCTTTGAATATGCAAGATAGGTCTTTGTTTGTTATGTGTTCTTTGCTTGGCATTTCAACCAGTTTCCCAATACGCAACACAGGAATTTGTAACACCATTTAAACACACAAAACATGTAGCGACCTGAAAAGCCATGTACCATGGCAAAATCAAGAGATAAGTGCGAAAATAACCCGGGAAAAACAAACCATACCATTTAAACACGAAGATGATCGTTATAAGGAGACAATCTAGGAATTCTCTTTATCTAAGAACGACAGCTTTCTAAAAAGCACTAGGATAATCTTTTGTTCGTCGATTTATGATTTGGCAGACATGCAAATCCCGTAGGTATCATAAACGGTGCCCCGGCTGACAACTACGTTTCAATATGATCCGTTTTTATTACTTATAGGGAATCGAATGTTTATAGTGGTAATAAAATAGGATATGCCCCATAAAACAATGCTGCATCAGTAAAGAGTGTGCAATCACATCGGCCAATTATAATATGGAGAGACAATTAGACGCCATCGAATTCTGAACATATAATCACGTCATTGTTTGATAGGCATTATTTTTAACCGACTTCAAAAAAAGGAGGAGGTTTCAATTCGACCGTATATATTTTCATCTTTTTTTTATGTCTGTTCGCGGATAACTTCGTCGTTTATCAACCGATTTTGATGATTATTTTTTTTATGGAAAGGAGATAACCCAGCGATGGTACCATGACAAGGACACTAACATATGATGATGGCATCCAAGAGAAATCGAGTTAAACTTTGAAGTCAGTTTTATGTTTGTTAAAATTTTACTTGTTTTACAGCGTAAACTTATCTTTTTTTACATTTAACTAGCAGGCTCATAAATAAAAAAGAAATTAAAATAATGGCTTTTTTTTATGAATGTCCCGCCAAAATTACTACTCTGCCTGATGGAAAGCATAAGCAGATTCCAAGAGTGGTGGTCACCATATTCATTGCGAATGCAGACAATGCAACAATACAGCATGGTGACCCACACCATGGCGGGCTAGTGATGCTTCTGCATCTTTGAGACCACTTAGACTGTACACAGTTAGACTGTACACTATTTAACATCACGCTACGATCTATACGAGTCGAGCATTAATGAAATACGTAAAAACGGAAGAAAATTATTGAAAAAGACGCTGGTGAAGTTGTGTAGGTTAGGGTACCTAATAAATGGTTGTAGTCGGTTCGAAACCAACACATTTCCCCAAAAAGAGACGTGTCCACTTGAGTAGCTTCCGCATCTAAAGCAAACTGGTTATTTTATATTTACAAGAATCTGTTTTTCTGTATTTTTCCATTTTTTTGAACAGGAAATAGAATATTTAAAACATAATTTCCTTTAATCTTTAAAAATCATTTCAAGAAGCCAATTTTGACGTTGACAGGCTCTTTGTATTAGGTACACAAAGTAAAGTTAAAGTGACATTGAAGTAAACGAGACTTCGACAACAAAAGTAAGCTTTGCAAAATGTTTTGGTTTAATTATTTGTTAAGTCGTTGTAAGATATTTTGTTTCGTGTCTCTAACATACGCGTATTTTATAGTGTAAGTTAGCATTTTAACAATCTAACAGTGTCTCATTGGATGATCCCATACGGCAACATCGGCTTCTTTTTCCAAAACAAAACAGAATTAATCGGTACATACTCGCTGCGTCATCGGTACATACAGCCAAGATACAGAGGGAAACAAGTGGTCATAACTGTGACCTGCGTAAGGTCATTTGGACTTATACTTTGACAGAGGGTAACATATGGATACTCCCTACCTATGTCCCTATGGGATGACTCTGCGATGAATGTTTTAGCAAAAATAAAACCAACTTCAAGGTAAGACTCGATTTCTCTTAGATGCCATCATCAGATCTTAGTGTCCTTATCATGGTACCAACCATGTGATATATCCTTTCCATTAAAAGAAGAATCATCAAAATATATACACAGTCGAATTGAAAACCTCCTCCTTTTTTTGAAGTCGGTTAAAAATATAATTAATGGACTATCCTGTCTAGTGTTTTGAGCATGTGCACAAATCAATATCGTCAGCACTATCAAGATCCTTCAATACTATAGATCTACTGTAGGACATAGGCTTAGACATTAGATAGAAGTGTAGTAAATGTACAAAGAAATAAAAAACAAAAACAAAACAATTACTAAAAACAAAGAACAGAACTCAGTGACCACACATGAAATGAATTTTGAATATTTCTTCAGAAAATTTGGATATTTCATAGAATGAAATTGGATAAATGTCATTTGATAGCGGTAGGCAATAAACCCTTCCCCAGGATACCGATGGCATTGATTGGTGACCGGAATTCAACGACATTAATTCAACAAAATTGAATAATATCACGTTCAATAAAACCTCTAACGTTGAAACATTCAATTTATGAAGGTGGACAGGTTTATGGTCAAACTCCCAACTGGGGAAGTCTCTTTAAGATGAAAAAGGATGTTAACAGCGCACAATTACAATTTACACAAAAGGATTCTGAATACATTTAATACTAGGTCAGGTAAATCTTATGTCTGGGACTTAAAAGAGTCCAAAAATAGTGTTTTGTTCTTTCTCAATCTAATATATAAAATTCGCGTGTCGCGGTGTTTTTACAAAACTTCCCGAAACGGCTGGATCGATTTTTATGAAATTTTATGTTCATATGTGGTTTATTTAATATTATAGTATTATAGGAAAACTAACACATTTAAACAAACTGAAACGAGACTAATCTTTATTGAAAGGTCGGTAGATAAACAAAACGTTATTATTTGAATACCCTATTTACAATACATACCAATATCGGGTAGGTCTGAGATTCCTAGATATTTGAGTAATTATAACAAAAATAACATTACCATAAAAAAAACAGCAACACATAGGTACGTATAATATTAACGTTGCACATAGATTTAAAAGTACAATGTTCTAAAAATAAAGTTAAAGGTTTAAACGTTATTATTGTAATGGCAGAAGCGATACTATATTTTTAAGGGTATTTCAAGCTCTGCTCTAAACTAACTTTTTAGCATATTTTATGATAACATCTATTGGCAGAGCATGCGTCTGTGATGAACGTAAAAGTGATTTCTAAAATCGTGTGTGATCATTAAGTTTATCGCGAATATATCGTTGGTAAAAAAGTACTTGAAAAACAAGAATTATAATAATTTAATACAAAATATGAACTCTTTACGATCTAATAAACGAAAAGTTTATGTTGTCTACCCAAAATGCACTATATTGGCACTTATCTGGCTTTGCAATATGACGGCTAATAAAACATTATAGCGCGGGAAGAAACAGTTTTAATTAAAATTTGATATTGTTTGTATAGCCTCAGAATACAGGGTTCATAAGCACTTATTCACGCTTATGTTGGTATTGAATCTTGATTATAGACAGGCATCATATAAGGGAGCGTTTGACTGGAAAATTATCTTAGGTCACATTCTACGTAACGGCACTACCTACATTTTTAGAAGGAAAATTATGTATATAAAGAGACGAGTTAAGTCAATGGTATGGAACTTTAAGTACCTATATACGTATCCCGATTAGTGTCCATCGTCCCGTGTCCCTACCCCTATTAGTCTCTGTAAAGAGACCAAACTATGCAAGAAAACATCACAACAAAGAGAAAAAAAATTAAACAAACCCTAAATCAACCCGTTTTTGCCAATTAAAAATGCTTTTGTATTTCATTGGATTATAAAAACTTATTTATTAAAAAAAACGACAAAGGTATCGTGTCGATGAGCAGCTTGATATTTAAATTGAATGTTCACACCTAGCGACCCTCCAATTCAATCAATTTGAATTTGTAAAAGCTCAAAGAAAGAGCTGGTTCTAGCCTTTTTTTATTGTTGAAATCTAACCGTGTACTTTAATTAGAATTAGAAATATATAAAACAAAGATATATAAATTTGAACAAGTGTGAAAAGTAAACGTTTGAAATTAACTTAAGAATAGTATAGATGATAGAGATTTTTTTTTGTTTTATTTTACGTGATATGTATATATTTGTAATTCTAGAATTTATTACAACTGTTCAGAAGTACATTATCAGTTATTACAGGAATTAAAATCGGTCATACTTTTTAGAAACCATATTCCCTGTGTTAAATGTGTGTGTGAACCCTAAGTGAATTAGCAAAGAAATTCGCCCTAAAATACCATTAAAAACTATTCGTTATAAATTTCAAACCTTTCTATTTAATTCGGTACTCTACCCAGTCAATCCTTTTATGATAATTCAGTGCTCTACATAAACAAACACTAGGTATAGAGAAACTTGAGAATACATTTGTGTTATTCTCTCAAACACAATATTTTTTTACACAATATGCGTTTTACCTTTATTTACAGATAATATAATTAAAAGCTTTCGTCTGAAATCGGAAAGTATTCTAACAGTGTGTTAGCAAATTAAAACTTACATTTCATGAATTTATGTTACTGATATATATTACTCGATACTACGATACTCTTTTAGTTTTATATGTTTTTGTTTTATAAATACTATTTATATAATTTCAGTTTTGAATTTGTTTTATGACAGACAAGAGGTACGAGTACCGTGACTATAAGCGCATGTAAAGCTGAAAGATATAAATAGTACAAAAGAGCTAAAATGTCATCAATGCCCCAGAGAGAAAAAAAATAAGAAAATAATCGTAAATTGTGACATTTAACCGTAATCACGTATCCAAACCTCAATTTTTTTCTTTCATGTCTATAGATATTTGATTTATCAAAGGATTTATATTGGAGGACGAAAATTTATTTACCAACTTTATGTAGGTACCATTTGTACAAACGGATAAATATGGTTGGCATATCTAATTCTGAAAATACGACACTTTGTTTGCTTTTTAACTTGTAAATTCCTTCTGATAAAATCCTAACGAATTGAGACAGAACAACTTGAATATTTATAGGTAAAACAAATAAATATACTCAGACCGTTATTTAAATCATCTAAATTAACCTTCTTCTTCCGTTTTTTAATATCAGCTATTAGTTTCCTACGATACGGCTAACCTTCAGTTTTACGTGAAGTGCCCACCGTCAGACCTTGACGATCTCAAGTACTAGGCAATATCAAAGTTCTGTAGAAAGGCTTTTATCAAATTTTTCAGGGCCCAACTATCCTTTATCACATCATTTAAAAGAAGTCATAGGTCTCCCCCAAGATTCCCCACAAAAACCGGTCCTGTGATGCTTGCATCCAATGTCTTCCTGCGATCTTCAGCAGGTCGTCAAACTACATTGTGGGAGTTCTACCAACGCTCCGTCTTCCGGTACGCGGTCGTCACACAAGAACTATATGACCCCATTGGCTATTGTTTCTGCGAGCAATATGCTCTGCCCACTGCCAGTTTAGCAATTTTCCGGGTAATATCGGTGACCTAGGTTCGTCTGCGGATTTTCTTTGAGTTGTGACTAGAATAGATAAGGTAAAGAATGACTACATTAGAGGAAGCCTAAAAGCCGCCTCGAGCTCCTGAAATTTACGTCCAAACAAAAAATTGCAGGTTGTCTTGGTATGGTTATACGATACGTGAAGATAAGCAAAATGTACTGGAGAAAATTTTAAGTATGGAATTTGACAGATATAAAAGAAGAGAACGATCAAAGAAAAGATGGACGGATTACATGAAAGAGAACAATTCTAGGAACGGATTAAAAATTGAACTGATGAGTGATAGCGGAGAATGGAAGAAGAAAAGTCATTGCACTGACTACAATTAAGGTTGGAAAAAAGGTAAGGAGATGATGGTGAACATATTTAAATATGCAATATCATCATCATATGATTATATGAATGAATGAATAAATAAGCTTAAAAAATAACTTGTAATGTATGCGTCTATTCTGTCACTTCACTCAGTTCATTTATTTATTCATTCACTCACTCATTGTACTATCTGTAAATGAATGAGAAGGAAGCATTATGTCATCTCTAGTGCACGTGCGGTCGTGACACAGTTCAGTCAACTGTGAGCAGCAGAGGTGAGTGGGCGCATGCGTCTCAGAACCGACAATATACATGGATATACAATAATACTGTTATCTAGTAAAAAATAGATTACTGGCAATAAATTTGATGACTCTCGATCACATGTGGTCTCTTACCAATCCACGTTCTCAAAATCTTGTGAATTTGTTGTTTTCTTCACAACTCTTCGACAACCGTATGGCAGATTGAATTTTTTTTAAAGTTTTCCAAAATCGCAATCAGGGATCTTTTTACCCGACTACGGCAAAAGTCAAAGGAGGGTTATGATTTTGACAGGCTATGTATGTATGTATGTATATTCATTTGTTCCCTCATAGCTACTTAACTACTCATTAAAACTGGACAAATGAGGTGTCGTTAGAAGCCTTGATTGTCCTCTGATTATAGGCTATATAACGTGTCACTGAATGTAATGTGGCGCACTCTAGCTGACATAAAGTAATGTATGAAAAATAATTTTTAGATAAATATGTTATGTTTGGTATCATACGAAAGGGCGTTACTTGTACATTTAAAAAAATATATAATATAAGCATTTTCTCGTGATTTTGTCACATGATAATTGTGATATTTCTATGGTACCTGCTTAAAATATACTTAGCAAAGATTTTTTTTTTATATTTTAGCTGTGCCAAAATGACTCTGCTGTGCCTGATGGAAAGCATGAGCAGATTCCAAGAGTGGTGGTCACCATTCTTAATGCAAATAAGGCGATTGCAGCATGGTGACCCACACTATGGCCGCTAGTGAGATGCTTTTTTACGTCCCGCTTAAAGGACCCGGGATCAGTGGGATTGAAACACGTGCGCTGGAAGTGAGTAATATTATAGAGGCACCAAAACATTTTAGATAAAAAAAAGTAAAAACATTACACTACATGGACTACGGCTTTTAAAACTTAGTAATGTATCATAGTCCATAACACTAACAACACATGACTACGGTTTTTGAAACTTGTTTCCTGCTTTTTCAGCGTCGTTTTTTGTCGTAGTTGGGTTTTAGTTTCTACTTTTTTTTAGAAATATTCTGTCTCCGCAATCCTAACTGCAGACATTAACAAATAATAATAAATAATAATAATAATAAATATTTCGGACATCTATCACACAACGCCATCTAGTCCCAAGCTAAGCAGAGCTTGTGTTATGGGTACTAGACAACTGATACAAATATATATATACTTTTTTTTTTGTAAATATATACATATTATACATAGAAAACACCCAAACTCCGAAACAAATATTTGTAGATCATACAAACATTTGACCCGGGAATCAAACCCGAGACCTCATGATCAACAGTCGCACACGCCAACCGCGAGACCAACGAGGCAGTTAAAAAATATTCAAATTAAAATAATATTCAACTATCCCTTATATGTTTTTATATTTAAATAGAAAGTAATAGAAAGATAATAGTACAAAAGAAACTGACTATTTTTAAAGAATGTCATTACGAATCAGGAAGTAATGAAAAAAATCTGGGGCATTGTTCCATTGTTAAGCAGATCCTTTTCACGAAAAACGCACCTAAGGGAAACACAACAGTACTTGTCATGTTGTATTTACTTAAAGTGTTTTCTCGTTCGTTTATTGCTATGTTATTTTTTGTGAGTGACTTTTGATTTAGAACTTTGTATAGACCTTATTTTTACAATACAATTGCCTACTTATATACCTGGCTATGTGTTTGCATACACAATACTTTATAATTTTTGTAACTTCATCTGTGGTATTATTATACTTTATTGTAAACAACCTTTATTTGCTAAATTTTGCAAATTTATGCTAAAAATTGACACTTTTCGTTCAGGGCATCCTATACTCGCTATTCTTTATTTTTATAAGTAGAATAAATATCCTAAACCAAAGAATAATCCTAAACAGATGTGGATTCTGGAAAGAGATAGCTCATAATATAATCGATCACACCAAACCTTTTTTAAACAAGACGTTTTAAGAGAAGTTTAAAAGAAATAGCTTCATATGATAGGCTCAAATAGACTTGGCATATTGCAGTGAAATGAAATTATTTATTTTGTAGTTACGTTACGTGAATAAACTTGCGTATTAAACTCTTTCAGCAGATTAGTTCGGCCTTTCTTAATCGAACCACCCCTGAGAAGAAAGGACGAAACAAACTCAGGGAATATCGTCTCTTTTTGTATTGATTGATTGACATTGATTAAATGTATCGATTACCATGTATGATTACTTTTAATACCAGCAATAAAAATATGCAAAATGTAATTTTCTAAGCCGGTTTGTAAGTTGTGAGGTATCAGAGTAACCAAGTAGAGTACCAAAAGATGATTATTTCCTGTATCTCATGTCACGCACCTATATATTTACACTCGTATCTAGGTTCATCTGATGGGTCCTAAATAGCATTTGTGAATGACATGCGGTTGCAGGGAGCCACATCCTCATTTGTGACCGAGGGGACTGAGCAAATGGCGTGTAACACATCGCTTCAAGGTGACACGCAATACTTAGTTGGAGCATGATGAGAATTAACTGAGAGATATCGTTGAAGGTTATCGGTTGTTAGTGGATAGTGTTATTAGTAGTGGTGAAATAGTTTTAAGTTTAAATGAACGGGAATGCCTAGTGTACGATAAAAAAATTTGAATCAATTATTTTTAGAGAGTTTAGAAATCTGTGTACGTAGTGCGTTAAGTGCCTAGTGAAGTCTCAACTCGCAAATTATAAATCATGTTCTAGAATGAATGATAATGATGATAAAAGTCTAAAAGGAAACAGGAATAATGAATCTCGTTCAAACACATCCAACCATCATATTTATTAAAAAATCTTGACAAAAGACATCCACTCACAGTTAACAGTTACGAAAAAGATAGACAGACACAAACGGTTAACTAGGCAAGCTAATAACATCGGTCTGCGAATGCCTAGGACAAATTACGGAAAGAAAAGTATTCTATATGAAGGGCTCAATTTTTTATAATAAATTGCCTAAAGATATAAAAAAAGCTAAAACATTTAAAAGATTATTAAAAAGCTGCATCTTAAAGGATGTTTCGCTAATAAAATCATAACACTACTATTTTAAATTTTAATGTTACAATACCTACGTCTAAAAACCATACATACAAAACTACATACATACACAATTAGGAAACATTTCCCATAAAAAATAATTTCTTACTATTCTAATTTCTTCTCATTAAAACGAAATCTTACACTAATAACTACACATATTTTTTAGTAAATATTTGTAACTCTTTGCCTAAATGAAGATTATATATGACAGGAAAAGCTCTGCAAAGGTCAGTCCCAAAATTTAGGCAAAATATAAACATAGTTTGTCAATTCAGGACGGAAGGATAAAAAGGATTCCAAAGGTTGGAAGATATTACTTCATATCTATGCAAATCGTGAGCTGCTCAAAATTGAACTTGGTTCATTTCAAACAATATAAATTAATTTACTCAATGTTTAAGTAAGACAAATATGCATAATTTTATCAATGGCTTTATTTACATTTGCTTCATTAAGTCAATTAATTTAATTTGTATTAAAATGAGACAGTTTTATACTGAGTCTACTAAGTCGGCAAACCTATACATTATAACAGACAGTGTCTGTTTTTAGAAATACTTCCTATCCTTAAATTTTTTTGAGGTTAATGTTGAGTAGAATGCTCACTACATAAGTCTGTATTGTGTTACCCAATTAAATGCCAATATTAAAGTTTTTGAAGCTAAAAATTAAGGCTGAAAATCTAGATAATGTATATTTATTATTTCATTAATATATTTTATTTAATAGTTGTCTACATTTTTTATACCTACTGATTTTCAAGAAATAGTTGTGATTGTCCTATTTATATATTTAAACTTTTTTTTTTTTTTTTTTTTTTTTTTTTTAACGTGTGGAAACCCCCTCGGGCCGTCACCCCGCCGGGGTTTGCGGCGGGGCGGTGTGTCGGAATCGAACCGACTAAAACCACACGGTGTGCCACTCTGCGCCTGAGATGGGAGGGATCCGGGAACTGCTGTTATTAACACATCCGGACCCCTCCCAGCGCCTGCCCGCACTGAAGCGGGCACCGTCTGCTGTTAAAAAACTCTCAATTTAGGCGACGTACGGCACACGCGTAACGTCGCCCCCTCGCGGGTGACCACTAAAGCGGATGGTGGGGAAAACCCATCCCGACCATCCGCGGCCACACTCAGGGCGGCATGAGGCGCTGATAGGCGCGCCTCCGCCGCCCGGTTCGCCGGCGGCGGATCGGGTCCGAGTGGATATCATCCTCCCGGGCCTTCTCCGCCGCCTCCTTCTGCGACATTACGTCTTTGCAGAAGGCTGCGACCGCGGTAAAACTGCTGTCGCTACCGGCCATGGTGCGAATGATGGCCGGTAGCGAGAGATCCCCTCCGATGACTGCAGTGAGGGCCCGGCGCTGCGACGCCCAAGCGGGGCAAATCGCCAGCGTATGCTGGGCCGAGTCCTCACTGCAGTCGCAGTGGTGGCAGGCGGGACTCAGTTCCCTCCTGGCGACCGAGTGCAGGTACTTTCCGAAGCATCCGTGCCCGGAAAGAACCTGCGTCAGTCGGAAGGAAAGGGTCCCGTGCTGCCGCCCTGCCCACTCGAGGATGACCGGCTGGAGAGCCTCCACGGTGGCAAAGCCAGCGCGTGGAGTCTCCAGCCGGAACGACCAGCGAGCCATCGTGGCTCGACGGGCGGCTTCACGCCACTCGCGTACCTCTTCGGGCGGAGGGCGAATGCCTCTCTCCGCCCGGAATTCAGCCACCCGTCGATAAACTTCGGCGAGCACTTCCGCCTCCAAATCCCACGGAGGTGTTCCGGCCAAGGCGCACGCCGCCTCGGTGGACACCGTGCGGTATCCGCGGATGGCTCTGACCGCCAATATTCTCTGAGGCCGCCAGAGGCGGGCCTTATTGAGGGCAGTCAGAGCCGCCACCCACACCGGTGCCCCATACAGCGCCATCGACCGGACCACCCCCGTGTAGAGGAGTCGCGTTGCGACGCTGGCTCCACCCAAGTTGGGCAAAAGTCGCCCAAGGGCAGAGGCAGCGTCGACCAGCCTGGGACCAAGCTGTCGGAAGTGCTCGTCGAAGAGCCACCTACCGTCGAGGATCAGGCCCAGATACCTCATCTGGGCCCGAACCGGTACGAGGACCGAGTTGACCACTATGGAGGCGCCGGGGGGCGGCCCACGACGGGGCCCATGGAACAATAGGGCCTCCGTCTTGTCCAGGGCCACCCGTAAGCCCAGCGCCTCGATGCGCCCGACCACCAGAGAGACACCAGTGGTGGCCAGGCGCGCCGCCTCCTGGAAGTTCGCCCCCCGGGCCGTGACCAATGTGTCATCGGCGTAACAAATTACGCCCAGCCCGGGGGGGAGACGGCCTCGTAGGACCCAGTCGTATCCGACGTTCCACAGGAGTGGTCCAAGGACAGACCCCTGTGGAACGCCGCACGACATGGGTCGCCGTCTCAAGGCGCCCTCTCGATCCTCGTACACGACGGTACGCTCCTCCAAATAGTCTGCCACTAGCCGCCTCAGGTACTCTGGCACCCCGTGGTATTGGAGTGCTTCCCTGATGCAGCTGAATGGCAGACTATTAAAGGCGTTGGCGATGTCTAGGGACACCGCCAACACCACGCCGCCACAAGTCACTGCCTCTTCGGTCACGGCCCTAAGGCGCATCACGGCATCGACCGTCGAACGCCCTTCTCGGAACCCGAATTGGGCGTCCGACAGGTCGGGGCCCACCTCGCTGAGGTGCCGGACGATGCGGGCAGAGAGTATCCTCTCAAACAACTTGCCCGCCTCGTCCAGCAACACGATGGGCCTATAGGCCGCGACCGAATCGGCAGGCCGTCCCGGCTTCTTTAGAAGGACCAGCTTCCCGCATTTCCAGCACTCAGGGAAGCGTCCGGACGCCAGGCTTGCATCCAACACTTCCCTGAGGCGGTCCGACATATGGTCGAGGGTTCGGGCCATCACTCGGGCTGGAACCCCGTCCGGCCCGGGGGCGGTGTTCTTGGAACGGATCCGCAGAACAGCCGCCCCAACCTCCCATTCCCTAACGGGCGGAATATCGCCCCCGTCGTCTCTGACCGGATAGGCCATCGACGGGGGAGCGTGCTCCGCCCGCTGCGGGAAAAGGCCCTCGACCACTTCCTGCAGGAAGCTGGGCTGGAAAGTCTCGGTAAGGGGGGGGCCCGCCGTGCGGAGCTTCTGTCGCACCGCACGATATGGGCGACCCCAGGGGTCACGGTCGAGACTCTCCAGCATCTCCTTTCTCTTAACGTCTTTGGCGCGGCCAATGGCCAGCTTCAGAGTTTTCCGCGTCTCGCGGTACTCCTCATGAAGCTGGTCCCCGCCACCGTCTCCGCGGTGACGTCGCCGGCTGCGGGTGTAGGACCTCCGGGCACGAGTGCAAGCCGCACGGAGGTCCGCCAACTCCTGGGACCACCAGTAGACCTCCTTCCGAGGAGGCCGACGACCCTGGACGCGGGGCATGGCCGCATCGCAAATTTGCGTAATCGCATCGCGAAAACGGCCCGCACTCACGTCCACGCCGACCTCCTCGGTCGGGGCCTGCGGAGACAACCAAATTTATATATTTAAACTAGCTGAACCCCGAGGTGTTACCCGCGGTTATTGTTGTACTGCCGAGTAACGCCGCGGAACAAAGTTAGTCTAAACAAAGTAGCCTAAGTTACTCCCTGGATCATCAGCTACCTGCCAGTGAAAGCCCCGTCAAAATCCGTCCAGCCGTTCCAGAGATTACCCGGAACAAACAGACAGACAGCCAAAAAAATTTTAACTACATTTTTGGTATGTGTACCGTGTATACATACATATGCATTTAGTAAAAAGCGGTTATTTTAATATTACAAACAGACACTCCAATTTTATTTATTTGTATAGATGTACTTAATTATTAAATATACCCCTTTAGTAAAGTAAAGTTATTTATAGTTAACATATTTTTTATACATTTCTTTAAACACAAACACGCAATAAATTATTTCTTCGAACTCTACTGGAGATAATTCCGCTCGATTGTAATATTTCTTTGAAGTCAGAAGTTCTCTCAATCATTTTCCATACCTACTTTGGCAATGTTCAAACACGCCTTTTTGCTGTTCGCATTATTTAAACAAAGTCTCACAGAAATCGTTTATTTTCCGAAAACAAAACTCTTTTCTCTTTTTCGTTCATTCAAAGCACATGGCGGCAAAACCAAAGCATATTAAAAGTCTATATAATGCTCAAAACTTAACCTAACTTCGGTGTGAAAGCAATTCAACATAAGGAGCATTGGAAGTTATGGCCTATTAACGTAAATGCGTGTGGATTATTTCATTTCATAAATTCACTATAAATAAAATATAAAAGATTAAAGAGAATATAAAATCTTCTTGATTTTTTTCTGATCAATGATACTTTGATTAAACTTTAACGTGTTTTTTTATATCTATACAAATAAATAAAATTAGAGTGTCTGTGTGTAATATTAAAATAACCGCTTTTTACTAAATGCATATGTATGTATACATGGTACATATACCAAAAAAAGTATTTAAAAAATTTTTGTTTGTCTGCCTGTGTGTCCGTCCGTCTGTCTGTCTGTCTGTCTGTTTGTTTCGGGTAATCTCTACGTACGGGTACGACGATAACCGCGGGTAACACCACGGCGTTCAGCTAGTATAATATATACCTATCAAAATTACTCAACTCTGCCTGAGGGAAAGGATAAGCAGAATTCTAAAATTGTGATCACAATATTCATTGCGAATGCAGACAATGCAATAATGCAGCATATGGACCTACGCATCATTGAGCCATTTGGATAAGGAAATGCTTGCTTTTCCTTATAAACAAACTTTTTTTAGTGATGTTATGATTCAACAACAACAACCTATAACGTCCCACAGTCGGGGTCGGGTCTCCTCTCAGGAGAGGGTTAAGGCCATACGTCACCACGCTGGCCAAGTGCGGGTTGGGGACTGGCAAGACAACGTTGTGGCTACGTTATTTTGTCGTTGGATGTTTTTAAGCCGCTCGAAGGCCTCCAACTAAGCTTCACGACTGTTATCATATGATAATAACCGGGACCGACTGTTTAATGTGACCTCCGATTCACGGAGATGCTCTTGGTAACATGCCACTAGCGGTCACCCATCCAGGTACTGATCGCGACGTCGTTGCTTACCCTTGGTGATTGTTTCTAATTGCGCCTCGATGTTATGATTACCAAGTATTTCTTAGTCTAGCGTCCCACGGCGTTACCCGTGGTATGATAATAACCGCAGCAACATCGCGGAGTTCAGCAACTCATTAATAAAAAGCTATCTATGTACTATGCTATACTCCAAAACAAAAAAGTACTGATCAGCTGGCTGGCACACAACCTAGCATGTATTAAATATAATAATTATACTTATATTTATCAACTGATAATATTAGAAATTTTTTCCGTTTATTCCGGCTCATCCTGGAACGACTGAACCGATTTTGACGGGACTTTCACTGGAAAATACTTGATGATATAAGGAGTAACATAGGCTACTTTTTTAGACTTAGTTTACACCGCGGCGTTACCTGGGGTAACTTTTGTAACGGGGATGTAATGTAATATATTATAATACACATTCCTTTATATTTTGATGGTTTATTCTATTTGTTTAAAACTTTTAGGGACAGTTATTTCAATTTAAAAACAGCAGTGGACTGCAATAAACTGATAATCATGATATATCTTCATACAGCTTTATTAAACATGTGAAAATGTGAAAATGTAAGCTTTAAAAATTTTTAGAAAATGATTATACAACCAAACCTTCTTTACTAGCCGACCCACGCAACCTCGTTTGCGCCTTATATTGCCCGTAGCGTGAAAATTTCCCCCGTTTTTGAAACACTCTTTATTGTTGCTCCGCTCCTATTAGTAGTAGCGTGATGATATATACCTTATAGCCTTCCTCAATAAATGGACTATCCAACACCGAAAGAGTTTTTTAAATCGGACCAGTGGTTCCTGAGATTAGCGTGTTCAAACAAACAAACAAACACACCCTTCAGCTTTATATATTACTATAGATAGAAACCTACAATCTATACTAATATGATTAATTTGAAAGTAACTTTATTTGTCTGTTACTCTTTCACGGCTAACCGGCTGCACCGATTTGAATGCAGCCTGAATGCCTGGCAGCTAGAAACTTAATTTTTTGAGGAAGCACAATAGCTACTCTTTACCGCGATAACTGACCTACACGCGGGCGGGTACTAGCTAGTCCTACATAAATCCTAAAAGTCTATGTAGTGGAGTGTACAGAACATACTATATTTATAGCAAACTCTTTAGTTAGATTGTTACGCGTCAATAAGGATAAAGTACAATGACCTCATACAGCTTTTTGGAACCCCTTTTTGAAGCCTGCGACCGGAGGCCCACTGATGCAGAAGTATGTCATTAGGCCGCCATAGTGTGGATCACCATGCTGCATTGTTGCATTGTCTGGATTCGCAATGAGTATGGTGACCACCACTCTTAGATTCTCTTTATGCTGTCCATCGGCAGATAATACAGAATAGACAGAGTCGAGTCATTTTTGAGGGCCCATAAATTAAAGGCGCCTGATAAAAAAATAGACAATATTCTTCCTTAAGAATTGCTTGGCGTTGAACAGAATCGTAAATAAATAAATTAAGAAGAACGCGATGAAAGTAACTTCACACAATTCAAAAGTATTCCACTAAGTTATTTAGATTTACTTAACTTAATCCTAGGAATTTGAAATAGGCAAACACTAGGAGAAGGGATTGCTATTTCCTTAGCAACTAACATTAGCAACTATCTACCGCGACAATAAAACAGGCGCTCCAAACATTTTAGAAATAGACAAATACCTTTTTAATTCATATGTATGTGCTTATTGAGTAGTAGCTGAATGGAATATAGAGGTAAGGAGTACAATCTCTTATTCTCATTTAATTTTCTTTTCTAATTCTTTAAAATGTATACTCTTGCTAAAGTTGCGTCGCCTATTTAATGCTTTTTATCGGACACTTTTCTATCCTAGAGATTGTACACCTTACCTCCATACTCCATGAGTCGCTAAATTTATAACTTCATTGCAAGTTTATCTACAGAATAATTAGAAAAAGCTTTTTGTTTTAGATTAGCTCGACTGATGGTAAAACCCATACATCGCCAATAATAATACTAATAAACGGAGATCCCAGAAAATGCGACCTTATATTTATGTCACATAACGTTGCTCTTTGTGTAACAGAGTGATGTAATTATAGCGCTACCACATGATGACGCATTTGTTTTTAGCATCATCGGACAACTTTATATGTTGTGAAACGAGTTTGAATACACACGTATTTTGTGTTTAGTAGGAACATAAAGTTATTCTAAGTTAATTATGTCGTACAGTGATAGTGTTCTCAGAGAAGAACTAAAACGGTTTGGGTTCAATCCTGGCCCTATTGTGGATAGCACACGGTGTTTCTATGTAAAGAAGTTGGCAACGTTGAAAGGAAAGGCCAAATATGACTATAGCAGTAGTTCTAGTAGTGATTCTGAACCTGTCCATAAACCTGTAAAACCAAAGAAACAACAGCCGAAGAAATGTAAGTAAATACTATTGAATCATAAATCAATATATATTCATTGTAGTTATATATTTATATATAGATAATCGTTGTAGTTATTCGGTTTGGTTTTAGGTATCTTGGACAATAAAGAAACTCTATGTTATTGAGGTTACTGACTCATGTCTATAAAATTACTTTAGGTTATATATAGGTTCCTGTATCTATACTTAGGCTGGTACAAATCTACACTACTAAGTTACTACAAAAAATTGTAATATGACTGTCACTATTCAATTTTAATATAAATTATAATTTGATTTAAAAACAGGTAAAGCTCCCAAATTCAATATTCAAGATTGTCTTAGCAGCACTGCCTGGAGACAGAACTTGAAGCCTTTTATAAAACTGGAAAAGGAGGCACGAGAGTATTTCCAAGATCCAAGAAATAGCACGACGAATGACACAACTAAAAAGTCATTTACGTACCTACTTTTGGATCCAAACATGACGAAGAACCTCCCTGCAAAGACTAAAACTCTAAACATAAATAAACAATGGACAACATTTACTGATTCAATATTTTATGTGGGCAAAGGTAAGCACAGTATATTTTTGGTTTTACCAGCATTAAGTTCAAAACGACTTTAAAAAAAAAATAGATTAGAGTAATTTACCAAAATTGTAAGTAGATATTTTTTGTAACTGTGATATTTGGAGTCATTAGAAATTATTTATAAGTAGTATTTATTTACGACTAGCTGCTGCCCGCGGCTCCGCCCGCGTGTATGTCGGTTATCGTGGCAAATAGTAGCCTATGTGTTATTCTGATGTATAAGTTAAATTCCTGTAGTGTCATTCAAATCCGTTCAGTAGTTTTTGCGTGCAATTTCACTGATATGTCCACATATTGTGACAGTGTTACCTTTATTTAAAGAGCTTCGCTGTATACTATGTTATGTGTAATGCCATTGGAACAATATACGAACATATTAGCATTGTTGCTCACCCTCGACAGAGCCACATAGAGCTTTCCGTTGCTGAAACAGTTCGTCTATGCCTGCGGTGCGCAACGTCTGACCTTATGTCTTGTTTATCGTCATCGCAAGGCATAGACTCACAGACTCACCAAAAACTGCACGCGTTTAAAGAGGAAAGGGAAATAAACTATGGATTGGGGTCATCCTTTAAGATAATAGTCTAAAAAGACATATTTCACTATAAATCAAACAAAATAATTTAAGTTTCTCGCAGATTGCACGAAATAAAACTAACAATTTTTTTGAAATTTTGTCTTCGACATGAACGTCTTGTGATTGGTTGCAACTCTGGTGACGTCACATGCTAATAAACGAAAGATTCCTATATTGAATATTGTTTGCGTTTTATGTTTTCGGAGTGGTAATAATCGATCTGTGAGCTATTTCTGCAGGACGTTTTTTAATAAACTATTTAATAAGTGGTTCGAAACAAAAAGGAACCAAATTTTGTGCGTGCCGATAACAGCAACCTACATAAGATAGACGCTTTTATGGTTGCACTTTTCTATCTATACAAATAAATAAAATTGGAGTGTGTTTGAATATTAAAATAACCGCTTTTTACTAAATGCCTATGTATATATATACACGGTACATGTACCAAAAATGTGGTTAAAAATGTTTTTGTCTGACTGTTTGTTTCTTCCGGGTAATCACTGGAACGGCTGGACGGATTTTGACGGAACTTTCACTGGCAGGTAGCTGATGATCCAGGAAGTAACTTAGGCTACTTTTTTTAGACTAACTTTGTCCCGCGGCGTTACTCGTGGTACAACAATAACTACGGGTAACACCGCGGGGTTCAGCTAGTACATAATAATAACATTGATAACTATGCTGCAGAACTGAAAAATGTTAAAGCAGCTATGTTGCACTTGCATAAGTACAACATAAAAATTGTTTCTGTAATAACCTCTGGAAAAAATTCATTCATTATTTTTGTAAAATCTAATTTACTTTATGTAGGTAGGTATATCTCAATGCTTTTAGGTTACATTTTGAAATAGTACAAAGCGTGGTATTTAAAGATGTTATCTGACCCGACGAACTTCGTACCACCATATTTTTCTTTCGTTACCAGCTACCCATGAGTAGGGTGTAGTCACGGACAAAAAACTTTTTCCTTTATTTTTTCTTGTACACAAACCTTGTCCTAAGAATAACTAACACATAAAAAAAATATACAATTTGGTTTAGCCGATCGAAAGTTACGCGCATACATACATTTCGGCGTAATGCCGCGGGACAAAGTTAGTCTAAATAAAGTGGCCTAAGTTACTCCCTGGATCATCAGCTACCTGCCAGTGAAAGTCCCGTCAAAATCGGTCCAGCCGTTCCAGAGAATACTCGGAACAAACAGACAAACAGACAGACAGACTGACAAAAAAATTTTTAACTACATTTTTGGTATATGTACCGTGTATACATACATTTAGTAAAAAGCGGTTATTTTGATATTACAAAGAGACATTCCAATTTTATTTATTTGTACCTATAGATGTATAGATTTGTTCACTGTGGCACTACAAACCATTTATTCGACATTTTAATTAAAATAAAATTGGAGAAAACTGATAAGATTAACTTAAACCGCGCTGTTTTGTTTTGTTGTGGCTAGAGTGTGACGTCAAGCGTCTCATGTGACCAGCGCCATTACAGAAATATCGTTTTTGATTGTCAAGCTTGAACTTTATCTTAAATTTAAATTCATAATTAATCATAATACAGTAGAAATTCTGCAAAAAAATTGATTCGGTAAGTAGTCGTTTCACCACCCGATGAATGAAGCAATATTCTGTACTTTGACCAGGCAGGCATGCGACATAATATCTTATTGTTTAAAGCTGTGACCGCGACTTCGTCCGCGTGGATCTCCTATTACAATAATGTTTTTTTTTTTAACTATAGACTATTAAACTACAATTTAATAAATAAATATGACGCTGCCTTTTAAAAATCTATTTAAGACCGAAGAGTAATTTTTGTTTTGCATCGTCACTACACTTGTTTACATTTGTTCAAAGTGGACGCTTCCGGTACGTATGCATAAAGATTTGTGTAACTACTGACCCAGGAAAAAGCGACGTACAACTGCCCATGTGAAAAACATCTGAGACTAAGATCTACTCCAGCAACACGGAAAGTCTGACGATGAGATTTATTAATTGTCATTGCATAAATTTACTTATTTGAAATTATACTTATTAATTTTACAACTATAAATATAAAGAAAAGAAGGAGAAACAAACAAAAACACTAAACAAACTAATTATATTATTATCTAATACCTACTTTAAACTGATATCTAAAAACTACGTCTTATGTATTTTTTAAATCTAAAACGCGCTTATTCCCAGTCAATAAGAACCACGTTCGTTCGCATTAACAGTGACAATTCGAGTGAAGTCAGCGCGTGAGCGGCGTTAGCGCTCCCGCCTTTTTGTAGATCCAGCGGATGGCCGTTTCGCGTGTTAAAGAAAAATCAACCGTAATGTCGTACTTATACTGGTGCGGCGAGATTTGGCAGTTTTATTTCATCTATATCTTGTGTGTTTATTAATTATAATTTTATAATTCTATATTTTATTAAAAAAGATATTAAAGTTTATAGTGATAAGGATATATCCATGTGAAATACAATATATTTAAGTATTTAATACACCTTGAAGAAATGCCTAACGCTTAAACACGTTATTGTGGCTAATTTATAAAAGATAGAAATATACTATTGAGGACTTTTTTGTAGATCTTTTGAAGACCATCATCTTTGTAATACATATTTTTGGTGTATGATCAACGTATGCGAGGATAAGAGCTCGAAAGCGAAAATTTTCATCCGACTTGCTTCAAATTTATCGTCACTGCTCAGCTCCTATGCATCTTAGCGTTATGTTATATAGCCTATAACCTGCCCAGGAGTATGGACTATAATCGTACCAAGTTTGGTTAAACTCCCTTCAGTAGTTTTTGATCCATGCGTGCACATACAGACAGACAGACAGACAGACAGACAAAAAACTTACTGATTACATTTTTGGCATCAGTATCGATAACCATTCATCCCCCAATAATAATTTTTAATATATATTCAATGTACAGAATTGACCTCTCTACAGTTTTATTATAAGTATATATAGATATAGATATATCTTTTGGTTACAGGAAAAAACGACAGGCCATACAAACATTTAATTGAGGCTATACCTCTCTGGGAGGATTACAAGACAAGTAGAGATGAGAAGATTCAACGTATTTTAGACATTTGGGAAGACGACAAGGGTGTTGTTTGTCTACAAGTCTTTCATAACGTCACACAAGACGAAGCTTTCACGTATGAAGCGGCCATGATTGATGCACTCGGAATCGACGCGTTAACGAACATAAATCTGGGAAGTTACAGAGGTGTTGTAGAGTCATGGAGTGAAGATGAACAACAAATGCTTGGAGTACACTTGCTGTACAAAGCCATGAACAATTACCTCAATGAAGGTGAAAGACAACTGCGACCAGATGACATTTGATATTATGAAACTAATTAATATAAAGGCTACCGTGCATATCTATTAAAATTAGGAAATGTAAAAGCTCCAAGAGCCTGAACACTGATCAGGAAAATATATTTAAAACAGTTTTCATGCACTAAAAAAATCCTTTTATTATACTACTTTATCTAGTAGATGATATACGTGATATCCAGGACTAGTTGCTGTGGCGGGAGATTTCGGGGGAGTCCAACAGTGAACGTCTTTCGGCTGAAATGATGTAATAACAACATTGACATCTGTGTCTCGTTTTTAGTTAAATATTAATTTATAATATGTAGCATACAAATTATATACGATCTTTATTAAAAAATACAGGGTCACTTAACGTACGTGTAAAGGAGTGCCAAGTCAATATAGAAAAAAATGAAAATTATGTTGAACTCGATATTTAAAATTTTAAGAATTTGAATTCATGTAAGATTACAGTTCTTAGTGGTTTGATATATATTTTAAGAAGATATGAAAATTTTAAATTAAGCTAACAAAGGACCCGTCTACCACCTAGCTTAATAGAGCCATCAGACATGTGATAAGTCGAAGCCTGAGGAGATAAGAGATAAGAGTTCCACTCTGAGTGTAGAATACTCTTGACCAATGATAAAAACACGATCCTCACTTATTAGGGACCAATTCTTTTCTATTTTTGCTGTGAATGTTGGGCCAAAGGTTTTTTTTTTTTTTTTTTTTTTTTTTTTTTTTTTTTTTTTTTTTTTTTTTTTTTTTTTTTTTGTACAAATACCTCCAACGTTATCGGAGTCTATGTTAAGCTATTTCTCTTGCATGCCAGTTCTAACTTGTTTGCTTCTCGCACTTCCATACTTCATACCAGTATCGGGAAATATCAAACATAGATCCCTTGTACCCCTAAGGTACCTTAAGATATGCTTAGCTGCTTTCCAGTGGCGTTCTTCACAACAGGAATTATACTGTGCCAAGAAATTAACTGCAGCAGCAATATCCGAGCGTGTGTTACAGGCTAAATAGTTCAGCGACCCTATGAGCGCCTGATAACGACGACAGTCTTGGCAGGACAAGATCTTACCTCCTTCCTCTTCCGCCATGACTTTATGGAAATCCATTTCCATCGGAGTTTTCACCGGTTTGCAATCGCTCATACCATATTCATCCAAAAGATCTTTGAAATAAGCCTCTCTTGACTCAAATATATTGCGGTATCCGTCCTATACAAAAGCATCCCCAAAACTTGCCTAGCTTCCCCTAAATCCTTCATCTTGAAATGCTTGCGAAGGTTGTTCAACAACTCTTCCTTCTGCGCTCTGTCTTTGTAAAATAAAATAAAATCATCAACGTGCAAAGCGATATAAAAATTATTATTTTTGTAAAGACAGCTATCAAAGTCACAGCGCTTGAAGTTTAAAGACAATAACACTTCATTCACTTTTTCATTCCACGAACGAGAAGCTTGTTTGAGACCGTATATCGCTTTTTCTAATAAGCAAACTTTTTCTTTCGAGTCATTGTCTATGCAACCCTCTGGTTGTCGCATATAAACTCTTTCATGTAAATCACCGTTCAAAAAGGCGGTGTTCACATCGAAGTGGCTAATGAAAAAGTCCTTTTCAATAGCCAACGATAGCAGCAGTCTGACTGTTGATCTTCTCACGACCGGTGAATAAGTTTCAAAGTAGTCGACCCCGTAGGACTGACAGAAACCCTTCGCAACAAGTCGAGCCTTATAGGTCCTGTTACCATCTGCATCATACTTGTACTTGAAGATCCACTTGTTCCCCACGATCTTAGTTTCAGGTGGCTTGTCAACGAGCTTCCAGACTTTGTTCTCGTACATAGTTTCCATCTCTTTCTTCATGGCTTCCTTCCAGCTATTCTTGTCTTCCCGACTCAAGGCTTCCTTAACTGTCAAAGGCTCCTGCTCATCAGTACAGCATGCAAGTCCATGAAGATTTCTGTCTCGCATTCTATTACGTAGAGGATAGCGATACTCAACCTCGTTTGATTCTCCTCTATCAACAGTCTGCTCTTCATCTTCAACATTTTCTGCTCTGCTATCTGCCGTTTCTCCTACTTCCACTTCCGCGTCTTCATACACCTCAGCTTCATCTGTAAGACTCGACCCTTGAGAAGCTTCTGCAGTACCAGGTGGCATACCTGACTGGTCTTCTACCCTTGCGAATTCCCAGATAACTTCAGCACCTTTGTCACCGTTGTCTACCAGTTGACTAGGATTCTCTGAAATCGCTGCTGTAGAGTCTTCCAAGAAAACTACATCCTTTGCTCTAACTGTAACGCGTGGATTACTAAGATTAATGAAACGGTATCCCTTGGTTTCTTCACAGTAACCAACAAAGATATGTTCTTCCGCTTTAGGGCTCCATTTCTTCCGAGTTTCCTTTGGTACGTGCACAAACGCCTTAGATCCAAAAACTCTGAAATGATCGAATGACTGAGCCTTTCCTGTCCACAACTCCTCAGGAATCTTACCGTTGTTACCACTGTGAGGCAGCCTGTTCTTCGTGTACACAGCAGTAGAACACGCATCCGCCCACAGTTTCCAACTAAGATCTTTCTCCACCAACATAGTACGAGCCACCTCCACGATAGTACGATTTGCTCGCTCCACTACGCCGTTCTGCTCTGGAGTGTAGGGAACAGTCAATTGATGTTTAATCCCCTTTTTGCGTAGAAACCCATCAAACTTATTGTTCACAAACTCTGTTCCGTTGTCCGTGCGTATGCACTTCAGCTTCAACCCGGTCTCAACCTCTACAGATGCTAGAAAAACTTTAAAATAATCCAAAACCTGATCTTTTGATTTAAGGAAAAATGCAAAAGTTTTACGTGTAAAATCATCTACAATTACTAGCATGTATCGAGATCCACCGTACGACGGTTCAGACATTGGACCGCAGATATCTGCGTGAACCAGTTGCAGTCTCTCAACTGCCTTCTCAGCCTCACCAACTGGAAAAGGTAAACGATGTGCCTTCCCCTTAATACAGGCGACACAAGGCTCCATTACGCTCTTTCCAAAATCCATACCCGGAAGCTTATGTAAATCTCGCTCATTTACGTGCCCAAGCCGCCGGTGCCATAACATCAAAGGATTACCTGCTTTCACTGACGCCAACGCAGTCTCATCTACAACCGCCTGACAACCTTCAAGCTTGTAGATACCAGAGACTTCACTTGCGGTAGCCAGAAGCTTTCCATTGAAATGGCCTGGAACCAAATGGTGAATTAGCTTGCACCCATCCCTGTCAAAAATCACCTTCCATCCTCTCTCTACTAACTGTGAAACAGATAACAGATTAACACGCAAACCAGGTACATACATGACATCCCTCACGGCAAACATTCTACCTTTCATACTCACCATGATGTCACCCTTACCCGTGCATTCCATCTTATCACTATTCGCACATGTCACGTTACTTATACCGATATTCATGACCAAATCTTTAAACCAATGTTTCTGGAAAGACATATGTAAAGATGCCCCGCTGTCGATGTACCACTCCGTCGGATTGAAGGAGTCCCCGATACTGGACGAAGACAGGCTCACGACATCCTTCTTTTTGGAGGTCGAATCATCTGCTTTTCTTCCTTCTTGACAGTCTGGCTTCTTATGCCCATGCTTTCCACATTTATAGCATTTCACTTTGGTCATATTCTTGTCCTTGTTCCCATTCCGTTTCCGACTCTTACTCACTGCTAATGCCGAGTCTGTTGAAGATGATGTACTGCAACTTTGACGTGAATCCTCCTGTAGTAACTTCTGTCGTACGTTCTCTGAAGTCAACTTCATCCCAGAGTATTCCAGTGCCATACGCATAGGTCTGTACTCTTCAGGTAGTCCTCTCAGCAACACAACAGCTACAAGGTCATCGTCAAATCCGGTGGCAATATCCTTCAACTTTTGAGATAGAGACATAACAGCAGCAACATAATCATGCATCGACGAGTGTCTCTCCAGCTTTTCATCCAGCAAAGCGTTCATCAGGGTAATCCTTCGATTCACACCTTTATCCTCAAACACTTTCGCTAAGCTATCCCAAGCGTCTTTGGCATGCTTTGAATCCTGTACATACGCGTAGAGTGAGGTATCCACATGCAGACAGATCAAAGCCAGTGCATCTTGGTCCTTCTCGATGCTTATGGAGTCATTGGAATCCGGGTACTTTGACGTATACGTGAACAATTTTTCTCTTATCAGAATCATTTTCATTGCGAATTTCCACGTAGAGTAGTCATCTAGTCCGCAGAGGTTTTTAATGGCAACTTTCGTGGATAGGCCCATAACCTTTTGTTGAAATAAACTAGATAACTAGGATATGAAAGCAAAAAACGTTGTTTGCACAGGGAAAATTTTTATATAATATATCAAGTCAGATGACATTTGTCAATATAAAAAAACTCTTGTTCGAATATCAAAAGAAAGAATGTCGTAACTAAAAAGTTTCCACACTTTCGTATCTCTTTTCATTCCATACGGGTGGGACTCCCGTTCACTAATCTATTCTTTCTATCTTTGTTTCTTTATTCTCTAATAGTTAGTCTTAGTTCTACGGGGAAAATAAATCAGGCTCAGCCATGGTTTTCTATTTAACAATGTTCTTATGACTACTTATTTTCTTTTAATATATGTTTTACTTAACTGGCCAAAGGTTTGAGTTATTGCTTTTTATCCAATACTTTATTTACGGTTCGAAAATGACGAAGAACCTTTTTTGATATGTACAACCTGTTGTAGAACCTATTTTATAGTATATACTTTTTAATTAGATTCTTTATTTCACATTAAAGTAAATGTTATTTTAGCAATCTCTTCCAGGCAGCACCACGGTTGCCTGGAAGAGATTGCCGTTGAGCAATAAGGCCGCCAGTTGTACTACCGACCTACCTAGCTTTAAGTTATGTACTTAGTTATCTGGTGTGCAATAAAACGATTTATTATTATTATTAAAGAACTTAATTGAAAAGTAAGAAATACAAAAAGATGTGTTCCATATTTAAAGAAGAAAGTCTTTTGTACTGTAGTTACATTTTTTTCTTTTTCTATTATAGCAACCGTCATCATAACATATTTTCACAATATTTAGGATACAATTTTCCCAAATTTTACATATTGCAACATACGTTATCAGAACGAAGCTCTGTATATTTCAAGGTCGTACTTAAAAGGAGACCCTCTCCCTTTCTCGAAATGACAACACGTGCTGATGATGGAAGTCACCTTTTTGGAATGGTAGAAATACGCTCTCGCTCTTCCTTCCTGTGCCGTCGCAAACGCAGAAATCACTGCCAGCGCATGTGTTTCCCTCTCAATATAATCTCAGCCCCCTAGCCAAGTTGCAAGCGTTCTTCGTTCTGCAATCGTTAACGCCTAAATTCTCGTGTGACATTGGCTAATACTTTGTCTAAGATTACGATTAGCCAATGACACACGAGAATGTATGCGTTAACAATTGCAAAAAGAAGAAGGCTTGCAACTTGGCTAGGGGGGCAGGTTTCTTTATGCGGGGTGTAAAAAACATCTCATTGGCGGTCACAGTGTAGGCCACCATGTTGCATTGTGAGCATACGCAAAGAGAAAGAAATGAAATATTTTATTCTGCAATTAGGTTACATTAACACTATTGCAAGTTAAACTTTTTTGAGCAGATGATTATGGACGCCTCATTCTTGCATTTATAAAAATAAATTATAAAATATGTAAATAATATATAACTAAAAAATATGTAAAAACGATTAACAATAGCTTTTAGAAACTTTTTTGTTACCTACATTGCACCGCACCACTTTATTCGGCATGTGCACAACATTCAATTAATCTAAAGAACATCATTTGCACAAATGAGTTTTCACTCAAATAATCCATTTGTATTATCAGATGCGGCGTGATGCGAGTCTTAATTGTCATATAAGTTAGTTGTTACTCTTAATACAAAGATGTATGAAAATACCTTTTCTAATTTGTCACAAACTGTGGCGAAATTCATATCATCATCACCATGATAATCATTAGTCCACTACTACTGATGGACATAGGCTCTCCACAACAACCGGATATAATAACAATAAAGTGCCAAGTAAACACACGCGTTAACGTTGTAACAAGTTGTCGTAACTTGTACGATACAGACGAAAAGTAGCGTAGTTTCTAGGCATGCGTGTGCGTTAACGCGTATGTTTACTTGAAACTACACTACTTTTTTTGCTTTAACAAGAACAAGGCCATGCATTATCCACCTTTTTTTATTTGATCTGAGGTTTAAATAAAAATGAATCGCAGGTGTTGCTAATTGCAAAAGTTGAGACGGCTTGATTAATTCGGTTTTTTTTTTATTTTTATTAAGGTAATTTTTTTTTTTACAAATAATAGACAAAAACAAGTCATTATTCCAACAGAGATGTGATGATCTTAATTATCTAAGTGAATTTGACCAGAAGAAAATACGCTTATATATCTCTAACATATAGCCATTTACTGGCACCAGATCAGCTTTTAGTCATACCCATACGTAACACGCCCTACCTAAAAACTTCTCCGAGAAAAACAAAATGGGTGATGTACATTTATTGTTCTATTACATTCACACACCAGAGGAATAGCGGGCTCTATAACTTTATTAATAAGAAAGCTGAACCGTCTAAAAGGTGTACAAGCAATCTTATACGACGCCATTTTAATTAATAGCGATTCGTGGCGTGTCGCGCGGTAACAAACATACAAGGGAGACGTGTTGAAATAATTAATAAGTTTGACGCTGTAATTAAATTTCAGAAGGGTGTTCAAGTCAATTATCAGGTTATTACTGAAGAAGCAATGTCTCATATAACATTAAAAGTAGGTACTAAAAGAGGTAGGCAACTCTACTACTCTACTCCCTCTCTCCTTTTTTTATAATAGCAAGAATATGACTAATAATAGTTTTATTCTCTTTACAGTTAATCAGCTTATCCAGCTTCAAAAAATATATAGTATATTATTATATAGTATATAGCTGCTGCCCGCGGCTCCGCCCGCGTGTATGTCGGTTATCGTGGCAAATAGTAGTCTATGTGTTATTCTGATGTATAAGCTATTTCACTGTAAAGTTTCATCCAAATCCGTTTAGTAGTTTTTGCGTGAAAGAGTAACTAACATACACACTTACAAACTTTCACCTTTATAATGTTCGTGTAATTGATGATAAAAACGGTTAAACAAACAAAAACATAATACCATGTATAATTTAACATATAATATATTTGGTGCTAGTCGCATTTGAAAAATATAACAGCCTGACACTGACAACTTACCTACCTACAACCTATGTAATGTAATTAAAATAAAAACGAAGTTTGTACGTGGAATGTTGCACGTGTAACTTCTAAAAAAAACTGTCAATACTTAACCTTAGTCCTATATTACTTTAAGTAAAATGCGTTTTTAGCTAATTGTAAATGCCTTGAAAATTCGCAAAACGGACACAACCAACATCGTCGTCTGCCCTCACGCGTCAACCTACCTACCCGCGTTCGGGTCGCGCACTCAGCGATGAGCAACCTATTCCCCGCGCCAACCGCCATGCGCCATCGTAATATCACGCAGTCGGTTTGTCATTATCGCAACTATTAATTTTAATATTTATTTATTTGTCTTTATTTGTATGTATTTATTTGTATAAATATTTATTTGTCCAAATGATGTAGCGCAAAAGATATATTTTATCTACTTTAAATACCAGAAGCGATAAATGTGTCCATTTTCATTTAGGAATCAACTTATTACTACCAGACCAAATGTGCATTTGAAATAAATCATTAATTTTTATTGTAGTTATGGTTCACTATGTTGGCTTTAATGGCTTACACATTTTAACTATAACGGCTTTTAAGATAAACATTTCCATCAAACATTACATATGTAAAACTTTAGTGATTTTGGCGGCGCACGCCAGTATAGCTCACAGATGGTAGATTTTTTCTACTACCTACTTGACACTTATCGTCATATTTTAGAGAATTCACACACTATCTTTATTATTTGTGGCCTATGTGCTATTCTGAAGTTTATGTTAAATTACTGTAGTGTAATTCAAATCCGTTCAGTAGTTTTTGCGTGAAAGAGTAACAAACATCCATCCATCTATCCAACCATACATCCTGACAAACTTTCACATTTATAATATTAGTAGGATTAAGCAACGCTATGATCCGTTGCACTTTGCAAGACTTTCTTTGTATTTCTCAGAAGACAGTAAATCAGGTATGTAGTTTCTTCATTGTGCGTATAAAATACTGAAACAAAGTGCTACGTGCGAGTCTTTATTATTTCATGTGTTAAACGTTGTCTCTTTCCCGAGGCTCTCTCGTAATATACATATAAATATATAAATCAGATATCAGATAAATCTCAAAGTATTCCAATACTTCAACGTTTTTTCGTAGATGCCCATGAATAAAAACTATAATTAATACTGAGCAAGATTGCAACAAAATGTCAAAAAATGTATAAAAGGAAAGTTCATGCTAACCGAAATTGGGTTAAAAAATCATTTTTTTTATACTTACGCATCCCGTCAATAAACTCTTATTATGTAGTAGCGGTTTTTTTTTCTCCCGATTTCAGGGCTCGAACTCACGGTAATAATTATGAGTATTTCTTTTCATATGTATGTATTCCCTAACCCTGTATAAGCATGCTATTTCACTGATATGTCCACATATTGTGACAGTGTTACCTTTATTTAAAGAGCTTCACTGTATACATGTTATGTGTAATGCCATTGGAACAATATACGAACATATTAGCAGCATCGCTCACCCTCGACAGAGCCACATAGAGCTTTCCGTTGCTAAACAGTTTGTGGTGAGGTCTATGCCTGCGGTGCGCAACGTCTGACCTTATGTCTTGTTTATCGTCATCGCAAAGCATACACTCACATACTTACCAGACACTGCACGCGTTTAAAGCGGAAAGGGAAATAAACTATGGATTGTGGTCATCCTTTAAGATAATAGTCTAAAAAGACATATAACATAAATCAAACAAAATAATTTAAGTTTCTCGCAGATTGCACGAAATAAAACTATAAATTTTTTTGAAATTTTGTCTGCGACATAAACGCCTTGTGATTGGTTGCAACTCTGGTGACGTCACATGCTAATAAACGAAAGATTCCTCTATTGAATATTGTTTGCGTTTTATGTTTTCGGAGTGGTAATAATCGATCTGTGAGCTAATTCTGCAGTACTTTTTTTTAATAAACTATTTAATAAGTGGTTCGAAAAAAAAGGAACCAAATTTTGTGCGTGCCGATAACAGCAACCTACATAAGATAGACGCTTTTATGTTTGCACTTTTCTATCTATACAAATAAATAAAATTGGAGTGTGTTTGCAATATTAAAATAACCGATTTTTACTATATGCCTATGTATATATATACACGGTACATATACCAAAAATGTAGTTAAAAATGTTTTGGTCTGTCTGTTTGTTTCTTCCGGGTAATCTCTGGAACGGCTGGACGGATTTTGACGGAACTTTCACTGGCAGGTAGCTGATGATCCAGGAAGTAACTTGGGCTACTTTTTTTTAGACTAACTTTGTCCCGCGGCGTTACCTGTGGTACAACAATAACTGCGGGTAACACCGCGGCGTTCAGCTAGTACATAATAATAACACTGATAACTATGCTGCAGAACTGAAAAATGTTAAAGCAGCTATGTTGCACTTGCATAAGCACAACATAAAATTGTTTCTGTAATAACCTCTGGAAAAATTCATTCATTATTTTTGTAAAATCTAATTTACTTTATGTAGGTAGATATATCTCAATGCTTTTAGGTTACATTTTGAAATAGTACAAAGCGTGGTATTTAAAGATGTTATCTGACCCGACGGACTTCGTACCACCATATTTTTCTTTCGTTACCAGCTACCCATGGGTAGGGTGTAATCACGGACAAAAAAACTTTTTCCTTTATTTTTTAATTTTTCTTGTACACAAACCTTGTCCTAAGAATAACTAACACATAAAACAAATATATAATTTTGTGTAGCCGATCGAAAGTTACGCGCATACATACATTTCGGCGTAACACCGCGAGACAAAGTTAGTCTAAATAAAGTGGCCTAAGTTACTCCCTGGATCATTAGCTACCTGCCAGTGAAAGTCCCGTCAAAATCGGTCCAGCTGTTCCAGAGAATACCCGGAACAAACAGACAAACATACAGACAGACAGACAAAAAATTTTTTAACTACATTTTTGGTATATGTACCGTGTATACACACATATGCATTTAGTAAAAAGCGGTTATTTTGATATTACAAACAGACACTCCAATTTTATTTATTTGTATAGATGTATAGATTTGTTCACTGTGGCACTACACACCATTTATTCGACATTTTAATTAATAAAAATGGGGAAAACTGATAAAATTAACTTAAACTGCGCTGTTTTGTTTTGTTGTGGCTAGAGTGTGACGTCACGCGTCTCATGTGACCAGCGCCATTACAGAAATATCGTTTTTTGAAATGGTTGTCAAACTTGAACTTTATCTTAAATTTAAGTTCATTTTATCAGTTTTCCCCAATTTTATTAATATTATACTATTATAATAGTTCATAATACAGTAGAAATTCTGCAAAATATCGGAATGTGCTAATTATGTAAAAAAGAATAATTTAAAACGATTTCCAATAATTAGTCAAATAGCCTATTATTGGGTAAAAGTGGTAAGTAAAGTAACGAATTTAAAAATTTGATCCGGTAAAGTAGTCATTTCACCACCCGATGGATGAAGCAATATTCTGTACTTTGACCAGACATGCGACATAATATCTTATTGTTTAAAGCTGTGCCCGCGACTTCGTCCGCGTGGATCTCCTTTTACAATAATGTTTTTTTTGTAACTATAGACTATTAAACTTCAATTTAATAGATAAATATGACGCTGCCTTTAAAATCTATTTAATTACATTTATTCAAAGTGGACGCTTCCGGTACGTATGCATAAAGATTTGTGGAACTACTGACCCAGGAAAAAGCGACGTACAACTGCCCATGTGAAAAACATCTGAGACTAAGATCTACTCCAGCAACGCGGAAAGTCTGATGATGCGATTTATTTATTGTCATTGCATAAATTTACTTATTTGAAATTATACTTATTAATTTTACAACTATAAATATAAAGAAAAGAAGGAGAAAAAAACACTAAACATACTAATTATATTATTATCTAATACCTACTTTAAACTGATATCTAAAAACTACGTATCTATGTATTTTTTAAATCTAAAGCGCGCTTATTCCGAGAAGAGTCAATAAGAACCACGTTCGTTCGCATTAACAGTGACAATTCGAGTGGAGTCAGCGCGTGAGCGCTCCCGCCTTTTTCCCGCCGCTTCGCGTGTTAAGCAAAAATCAACCGTAATGTCGTACTTATACTGGTGCGGCGAGATTTGGAAGTTTTATTTCATCTATATCTTGTGTGTTTATTAATTATAATTTTATAATTCTGTATTTTATTTTAAAAATATATTAAAGTGTATAGTGATAAGGATATATCCATGTGAAATACAACATATTGAAGTATTTAATACACCTTGAAGAAATGCCTAACACTTAAACACGTTATTGTGGCTAATTTATAAAAGATAGAAATATACTATTTAGGACTTTTTTGTAGATCTTTTGAAGACCATCATTTTTGTAGTACATATTTTTGGTGTATGATCAACGTATGCGAGGATAAGAGCTCGAAAGCGAAAATTTACATCCGACTTGCTTCAAATTTATCGTCACTGCTCAGCTCCTATGCATCTTAGCGTTATTTTATATAGCCTATAACCTGCCCAAGAGTATGGACTACAATCGTACAAAGTTTGGTTAAAATCCCTTCAGTAGTTTTTGACCCATGCGTGCACATACAGACAGACAGACAGACAGACAGACAGACAGACAAAAAACTTACTGATTACATTTTTGGCATCAGTATCGATAACCATTCATCCCCCAATATTAATTTTTAATATATATTCAATGTACAGAATTGACCTCTCTACAGTTTTATTATAAGTATAGATTATATAGTAAAAACTTCAATCAACAACCCATAACGTCCCACTGCTGGGCTCGGGTCTCCTCTCAGGAGAGGGTTAAGGCCATACGTCCCCACGCTGGTCAGGTGCGGGTTGGGGAGGGGCAAGACAACATTGGGATGTTTTTAAGACGTCCTAAGGCCACCAACTAAGCTTCACCGCGGTTATCCTATGATAACGACCGGGACCGACTACTTAATGTGCTCCAACTTCAATATCATATCAAAATATATTATAATGTAACGATATTTATGAAACTGTTTTCTGTTTTTTCAGGCAATCTTTGGCCAGACGTCGAGAAATAAATGAAATCATGGATATTTTTTGTGTGAAAAGTGAAAAATACATGAACATGGTATAGGTATTTTTATAAAGATTTTTGTATAATGATTATCACCATCATTAGTATTAACTAATGATGGTGATATATCTTCATACGGTTTCCTTTAAGTACATTCTTAAAAATGATTACAATATACAACCATACCTTGAATATCCATATAACAGCAACCCACAATCGATACTAATTTTGTAAATTCAAAAGTAACTTTGTTTGTCTTTTACATTTTCACGGCTAAACCGTTGCACCGATATTAATGAAACTTGGCAAGGAGATACTTTAATTTTTGAGGAAGAACATAGGCTACTCTTTACCGCGATAAACGACCTACACGCGGTCGGAGTCGCGGGAAATAACTAGTACTACACAAATACTAAGAAAATAAGTAATTTGATAAAGTTGCCCTGAAATTCTATTAACTTGGGCAACATATTTGCCACCGTTTGAAAGTTAATTAACATTGCTTTAAAATAAATTAAGTGCAGTAACTTGTAGGTTTCTTTATTTAATAACGCTCTTGATATATATATATTCGAGATATTACTAGAAACTTGTCTTTCTAAGGTAGAATTCGCAGTTAATATTAAACAAAGTTTTCTAATTGTGAGTTAGCCATGTATTATGGTGTTTTGGAGTGTATAGAGTATAAAACACACTATATTTATGGCAAACTCTGTAGTGAGATTGTTACGGATCAATAAGGATAAAGTACAGTGATCTCACACTGCTTTTTGGAACAGCAGCAGCAGGCCCAATGATGCAGAAACATCTCAAGAGTCAGCCAGCCAGTGGGCCACCAAGTTGCATTGTTGCATTGTCTCCATTCGCAATGAGTATGTTGACCACCACTCTTGAATTCTCTTCATACTTGCCATCAGGCAAAGTCGAGTCATTTTGAGGGCTTCATAAATAAAAAAGTGCCTGAAAAAAAAAGTAGGCAAGATTATTCCTCAACTATTTGCTTTGCGTTGAACAGAATCGTAAATAATTAAAAGTGCACTAAATTACTAAGCGAAGCGAGTAAATATTGGTAATACTAAAAAAAAATGGATTTGTGCGGGACAAAGAGTCCAAGGCTAGATTATTTCCTTGACAAAGGCCTATCGCACTTTTCCGAAACGATTTGGACCCCAAAATATGGAATGATTGAAATTCATAAATCATAAAACCACAACATACGTCGCTAATAATAATATTAACAAACAGAGATCTCAGGAAATGCGACCTTATTTTTATAATACTTAGCGTTGCTCTTTGTGTAACAGACTGATATCAATAGCGCCACTACCCATGATGACGCATTTATTTTTAGCACAATACAACTTTATATGTTGCGAAACGAGTTTGAATACACACGTATTTTGTGAACAGTAGGAACGTAAAGTTATTTAAAGCTAATTAAGTCGTACTAAACGCATTACGGGAAAGAAAAGTACAGTGATAGTGCTTTCAGAGAAGAACTAAGACGGTTTGGGTTCAATCTGGTCCAATTTTGGATAGCACACGGAGTTTCTATACAAAGAAGTTGGAGATGTTCAAAAGAAGGTCTAAGTATGGCTATAGCAGTGGTTCTGACTATAGCAGTTATTCTAGTAGTGATTCCGAGCCTGTCCGTAAACCTGTGAAACCAAAGAAACAACCGCCGAAGAAACGTAAGTAAAATCAATAAAAATATTTTTTATAATTATATTCCAAAATGTAGTTTAGCTTACGTGGTATAAAAAAAAAGAAAAAAAATTTAAAGCTTTTTAGAGCATAAATATATTTTATTTCTTTTTTTGGTATGTTTATTTTTATTCCTGGTTAGTTACATTAAGCCTGAATTTTATTGCCTTGTTTGACTCAAGTCGACAATCTTCTTGATATTGATATTGCTCTTTCCATTGTAATAAGATAGAGTCAAGTGTATGAAATAAATGTACCTAATTGTGAGTTATGTTAAACGGACTTGCCTACGTTTGGTGTTATGACTCACCGCAAAGTCTGTCATTTATATACGTTATTGCAGTCTTATCAGTCTTATCTCAATAAAGAAAAAAAACGATAAACGAAAAATATACTGAGAAGTACGAATCCAATGTCCTTTTATTAAAATGTTCGACAAGAAGAGATATCCCAATGCGATGTAGAAGAGAATAAGGAAACAGAGAGAACAAAAAAAAAATAAAAAAATTTTGGCCCTGCCGAAATGACTCTACTCTGCCTGATGGAAAGCATAAGCAGAATCCAAGAGTAATGGTCACCATACTGCGAATGCAGACAATGCAACAATGCAGCATGATGACCCACACCGTGCGGGCTAGTGATGCTTCTGCATCATTGGGCCTCCGGTCTCTCACTCACCAACGAAACACGACATCATGATCGCTGTCATTTTCATTATTCATTATTATTAATGGACCATTAAAGGACCTGGATTTCTCTCAGACACTATCATAGTCAACAGTTTATTAGTTATTGTGTTGGTATTGTAAGGGACCGAATTAAAATGGTTATCTTCAATGGCCTATACCTACTACGAGTATATGTCTGCATAGATTAGGTGTGCCCAAAACAGTTAGTAACACAAAGAAATTAGTAATATTTTCATAATAAAAGTATTGATCGGTTTTAGTTATTTGATTTTAGGAACCTTTGACAATAAAGAAACTTTACATCATTGAGGTTACTGACTCATATTCCTAAAATTACTTGAGGCTATATATAGATAGCTTCCTGCACTTAAACATAGACTGGTACACATTGACACTATTGATTGACGAAAAATAGTGATTTCATTATCACTATTCAATATTAATATAAATTATAATTTGATTTAAAAACAGGTAAGGCTTCCAAATTCAATATTCAAGATTGTCTTAGCAGCGCTGCCTGGAGACAGAACTTGAAGCCTTTCATAGAACTGGAAAAAGAGGCACGAGAGTATTTCGAAGATCCAAGAAATAGCACCACGAATGACACAACTAAAAAGTCATTCACGTACCTACTTTTGGATCCAAACATGACGAACAACCTCCCTGCAAAGACTAAAACTCTAAACATAAATAGACAATGGACAACATTTATTGAATCAATATTTTATGTAGGCAAAGGTAAGCACAGTACATTTTAAAATTTACTGGCATTAAGTTTATCACAGCGAACACCATTTGATGTTGTATTCAAGTGTTAGTGGTAGTGGAATTATTATATCTATGACTTTTCATAACATACTACATACACTTTTTAAAGTTAGGTAAGTTCGAAACTTATTAACGGAGAATTAAAAACTTGCCTCCGTCTAATTATGGGTGTATAGTATTTGAAAAGGCACTAATGGTAAATCGACTGTTGCTTAGCGTTAGAATAATATTGATTAATATATTTAGAATAATAATAAAACTAGTTAAAAAAGATCCTATAAAAGTAATTTACAAGAAATTGTATCGACATTAATTAGTATTCTAATTATTTAATTAATTTCAGTACAAAAGTTTATTACATATTGTTTTGCCACTGTGATGTTTGAAGTTGTTACATATTATTTATAAGTAGTATTTATTAATAAAATATGGTTTGGTTACAGGAAAAAACGACAGACCATACAAACATTTAATTGAGGCTATACCTCTCTGGGAGGATCACAAAACAAGCAGAGATGAGAAGATGCAACGTATTTTAGACATTTGGGAAGACGGCAAGGGTGTTATTTGTCTACAAGTCTTTCATAATGTCACACAAGACGAAGCTTTTACGTATGAAGCGGCCATGATTGATGCACTCGGAATCGATACGTTAACGAACTTAAATCTGGGAAGTTACAGAGGTGTTGTAGAGTCATGGAGTGAAGATGAACAGCAAATGCTTGGAATACACTTGCTGTACAAAGCCATGAACAATTACCTCAATGAAGGTGAAAGACAACTGCGACCAGATGATATTTGATATTACTAGTTTAATTACTAAGACTGACGTGCTCATCGATTAAAATTAGCAAATGTAAAAGCTCCTAGAAGCTAAAGATTACTCAGGAAAAATGTATTTAAAACAGTTTAAGTACAGTCGCCGTCGCCTCTATGGCAGTCCCCTATCGCTTTTATCATGGAGAATGTTCTGAAGAGCACTTCCAACTGGTCTCCCTTCTCGTTTCCTCTTCAGGACAACACGTGCTGGCCTTGGAAGTCACCGTTTCAGAGTGGGAGATATACGCATTTGTACTCACCGCTTAGGTTCTTCCTTCATGTGCCGAGCGGTCAAAACCTGAAGCTCATTACCAGCGCACGCGTTTCCCTCCTACTATGATCCCGGTTCCCTTTATGCGGTCGTGAAAAGGTCATCAGAGATGTGATAATTCGAATACCGAGGAGAAAGGAGATAAGATTTCCACTCTGGTGTAGAATAATCAATGATGACCAATGATAAAATTATAATCGTGATCCTCACTTATTAGGATCCTCACCTATGAAATTGCCGTTTTGTATGCAGTACAAAATGCCTTTGAAGAGTTTGTTGCCTCCCGTCCAGGTGATTTTTACAAGAGGGAGCAATAAACTGCCAATGCGTTGACAAAGATGCGTCGATTGCATGGGTGACTACTTCGAATAACAAATAAAAAAGTTTGAAAAAATAAGTACTTTAACTTATTGCATACAAAACGGCAATTTCATAGGTAAAGACCTATCTATACTAATATATAAAGCTGAAGAGTTTGTTTGTTTGTTTGTTTGAACACGCTAATCTCAGGAACCGCTGGTCCGATTTGAAAAATTCTTACGGTGTTGGATAGTCCATTTATCGAGGAAGGCTATAAGGTATATATCATTACGCTACTACTAATAGGAGCGGAGCAACAATGAAGAATGTTTCAAAAACGGGGGAAATTTTCACGCTACGGGTAATAGGAGACGCAAACAAGGTTGCGTGCGTCAGCTAGTTATAAATATAATTCATCTTCATCTTCCTAGCCTTTATTATGCTCAAGATTTGGGGTCGGCTACTGGTTCAACCGGTTTTACCTGAATATCAATTTTTACACGGAGCAACTGGCATCGGACCTACGCAATCCCTAAGGTAAACTGAATTCGAAAGTTAAACTTGTTGTCTGTATATTTGAGGGTACTGACTTCCCAATAACGATTGCCATAGATGTTCATGACAACCGGGACCGACGGCTTAACGAGCTCTTCGAGGCACGGGCGGGAAAAAAACCGCTAACTTCCATACTCTGGGCTGCACAACAGTCCGACCCGGGAATCGAACCCGAGACCTCTAGATCAGCAGTCGCTTACGCTAACCACTAGACAAACAAAGCAGTATATACTATAAATACTATCATATTAATTAAGTTTATTTTATATTCTTGTAGTTAATTTCTGTATTTACAGGGTAATGTAATAACTTGCATCTGAAAGCTTTAATATAAATCGAAGTATTAGCATTTTGTGAGATTCATAAAATCGACAGATATAAAAGAAAACCATTTCTTTTCTATTTTTGCTGTGAACATTGGCCAAAGGTTTGAGTTATTGCTTATTACCCAATATTTTATTTACGGTTCGAAAATTACGAAGAACCTTCTTTGATATGTACAACCGAGTATCTATGAATAAAAATTACTTTCCCTTAACTATTTGTCTTTGATATTGGAATTAAGTTTTGTACCCCGCTTTTTGTACAAAAACTAGTCGTATGAGTTGTAAATTAAGATTTGCAAATCTTCTGACCGGAAAACACGACTCTAGAGAAATGAAATTATATTGTGAATAAAATAAGGTATCATCTATTCTATACATATATATTAAGGCTATGTAAGGAATTATATACCTATATTGCATATTATTATACTGCAAGTGGCAAAAATACACAGAAAATGTATAGTTTGTAAATAAACTTCACTGAACATTCTGCTGTTCCCAGTATGATAGCTACTTTAAAGTTTTAGCAAAATTACATTTGGAATTTGTTAAACTATGATTTCCTGACTACTGTCCAGGCTTGTCCATGTTAAATTTCAGTGACCCATAATGCAAAACATAGCCTTGTTATATTTGTGTTAGTGACTGAGTGTACATTTGAAACATCCCAAAACTTCTGTTTCTAGTATCCTCAAATTTTATAAATAAAATTGAGGTTAGGCAAAAGTTAAACATACCAGATTCTCCATGCTATTTACTGAATAGATATATAAATAATAGTAAGAATGTTGTCTTAAAAATTACTATTGCAATTTACATAATCCTCTAAAAGGCTAGCTAAAATTTAAGTAGGAAGAAATGAGTCCTACTATGGAATACTATAATTTATACCTACCGAAAGTAAGACCCTCCAGAAATAAGAAATAAAAAACAAAGTCTCGCAAATCAGTATTATCGAAAAAGTTGTGAGATCGAATTTGTAATGTAGCGATCCCAGTATTGCTACCTCTACGGCTTATTTGTAGATGTTTTGGAGCCGCAAAACTTAACTCCCAAAGCGACATAAAAGTTGGGTTTACAAGATTTTACGCTTTTCTTGGAAATATGACCTATAGTTTAGGACAAAACCTCTTGTTTAAAAGATCTCGAAAACTTTAGTGAGAGATGAAACAAAATTGGATTGAATTTAAGTTAACTTGACTGACTACCGGAAAAATGTCGTTGGTCCTTTCACCTAAGACGTGCGACTTTCCTGGGACTTTTAATACCAATTTTTTTTTCTCCGGGATGAAGGGAGTCACCGCTGTCACGCTTCACACCGCTCTATGCAGTAAGAGGCGGAACCCCGACCCGCCTTAGACGACATCCCCGGCTGGACCAGGATGTCACCTGTCCCGGGTCATTTGCAGCGGTCACATTTGACGACAAGATGGGACCGCAGCGACCCTTATACGATGATTGGGAGAACCTCTACCGGAGAATTTTAATATCTAATTTCGTTGTTGTTGTCTCAACATGCAAGTTTTACAGTTCGTACAACTTGCATGTTGAGAGTCATTAATATAGACTTGAACATCAGATGGCTAGGGGAGTCATCAACGACCCATAACGACCCACTACTGGGCATGGGTCTGCTCCCAGAAGAGGGTTAAGGCCCCAACCCGCATTTGGCCAGCGTGGGAACTTATTGACGTCGGTCGAGGGTAGGCCTTTATATACGATGTACATTATATAAGAAGTATTTTAAAGAGGCATTACTCACCTTACACTTTATTTCTAGTAACTATATTACTATCATTTCAGTTTTGCTTTTAAAAAGTAGTTTCAGTCCAAACGTATGTTTTTTATAGCTTGCTGCGAGCACGGCCAGCATCGATTAAGTATTACCATTGTCATATACCAAATTAACTTTTGGACCCATTATAGCTTGCGTCTTCACTTGCATTTCTCGAGAAAAATCCGTTTTGAAGATTTATGGTTCAGCAGGTTAAGATTGAAAATAAAAACACAAAGTAAACTGAGTAATGTTTTTATTTTCAAAGACTTCTAAAAAAATCTATCTTTATTCATATACATATATGAATATTATATTTGGCATAGAATGCTATGATCATAATAGTATAATTAGTAATTGATTTTCGTGTACTATCGCATATTGATCTTTCATTCCGGTGGCATCTGTATTTATCAAAATACTTAAAAAATAATAAATAAACAAAAATATTATTTTCAGACTCGATTAGAGCGCCATCTATAAGCTTTCATTTTGAATCCAAATCATTTGAAAAATATAGAAAATATTTTACTAGGCAAAATTAGAATCTAAACGCGGCGCATCCTAACACTTTGTCAAATTTTTATTGTTAAGCATGTACATAACAAGTTAAACTTCACACAATAAATAGATAAAATATTGAGTAAAAAGTTGTAATCCGATTTCAATATTAATTTATGTGACTATTTAGCCGTTTAGGAGATTCAGTGACAAAACGAAAAGATTTGTCAATTTCCTCTATTTTTTCAAACAGCGTTCCGAGATTATACATATTTTGTACATCTGACTCTTCTCTAAGAAATAAATTTATTTCATTTTAAAGAAATAAAGAACAGTTTTAAGCGTCTTAGTATCATACTGTCAATAAACAAAACAGACATCAATTTTTTTTAAATGCTACTTTGTGCGTGCCAAAAATATATAAAAAGGCAACGAAGATAGGCGAGCAGTTGAAAAGACATTCTATCTAAAAATGTCATTTAGATATACCACCTGAACCTAAATCTCAAATAATTTCAACTGGAACCTTAAAGCTAAAGGATTAGATTTCCTTCAAGCAGAGTACATTTATCAAATTTATTGCACTTTTAACAATATGATACGTTATGTTGGTAGGTAAATAAAAATCATGAATCATGACTGCTTTCTTAGAACTTTCGTCAAGGTTAATCATCAAGACATAGGTTATAACAATGAATTCTTCATCAAATAAATCTATTTGACAATAAAATAGTTTGTAATAATGATTCACTATGATTCGAACCACGTCTTATACACTGTGTAAGCCGCGTACAAAGTGAAGGCGCATCCAGCTAGTTTCACGCAGCTCCCTAAAGTATCGCTGTCAATACAAATATTCTCTCCTATGCAACCGCCAGATCTGTTGAAAAAAAAGATAAATAGAGTTAATATCACTTATAAAATACCTTTACGTGTATCCTTAAATAACTCAAACACGAAGTATCTACTGACTTAAATCTAGGTTCGAATTATCAGACCCGTCAGAGATATACCTATTAGAACATCAAAGAAGTAATACGCATATCTAAGTGGAACTACTCAATTCAATTTCTTGTAAGGAATCTCAAAATGTTTACAAAAGTGTAAAAATATTGATATCTTAGTTGCTTTTAATGTGAAAACCTGTCAGTTACAAAATGTAGGTATTTCCCTTTATTCACATACACAGTTACACACACTTAGACTACATACGTATATTATACTACATTTTGATTTGATATATTTAGCAAGTCAGTATTTAAATGCACTCAAATACATGGATACATTTACACAAATGTCTGGTCTCCGTGAGTGTGTAGAATGTTATTGCATGCATCTCTATTCATCTACTATTTACTAATGATTTAAGCCTTATATCTTTCCTTTTTTCTAGAAAGTATATCACAAAATCTGGCTTCTAAATTTGATAAATATTTCAATTTAAAATAGTCTCATATTATGTACCCTTTTCTTAACGACTTGTCCAGATAAGAGTAATTTACGGTCAACATTTTATTCAACATATCGTGTTAGCTATATGATATACGCGACCCGCGTCAAGCCACTTTATAAATTACTTTTTATAATTGGTGCGTCTACAGAAAATGTATTTTTGTTATAAAGGAATTTTATTTAATTATATTATTACTAACACCATGTTTCAGCTTTTTAGGTATGTTGTTCTCTAGCATAGAAAAATAAAATAGCCTATATTCTACTACCAGTTACATAACACCACTGATTAAAATTTATGTATTTTCAATCCCTAGGTAATAGTAGCCTCTTCAGCGTAGGCCTCCCCCAGTACTTTCCACTGCTTCCTGTCCCTAGCTGTTCTCATTCACATATTTGTCCAGCCCAGTTCCATTTTAATAACTGAATTCTTTCTGTAATGTCTTGAATTTTTGTAATTTCCTTTCCATAATTTTTAAAATTTACTTTTCTATTACCGTTTACGTTTGTAGACTGTCAACATGGTTAAGGGGTTGAAGTCTTGGCAATGTACCTTGCACGCCTCCGCAACCTTACAAGACTGTTATCTTTAACTAGTTGTATTGGACCATTTAATTTTTTTTAATTCTACGAACCTTAGTTCTGATAAGGTCATAAAGTAAAGGGAAACCCACGCGGCACAAAATAGATTAATATAACAGGTTTTATAATAGGGCTATTTGTCACTCGTCACTCGACTATGATGTTGTACTAATGTACATTATAATCACCTTAGTAATAATTGCATTAGAATATCAAATATCGATAAGAATGGAATTAATAGACAATAGAACGTAATCAGACTTTTGATAGCTGTTCAAATTATAATATGAATAATGTATACAGTATGTTTATATGAATATGTATCTAGCAAATAATTATACATACATAAGATTTGGCTTGTACCAGTAGCATATTTAACACAGCTATATTTTATATTAATAAGGGACAACCCTATTGACCTCAAACATGTGGGTTCAGAAAATTAAAGCAGGAAAATTGGGAGAATATTGAAATTTAGGCAAAAAGAGATGGCAATGAAAAGTAAAGTATGCGGCTGGTTTGGGAATGAAAGGAATAACATAAGAAAATAAGGGTAACATTTAGTTAAAATCCATCCATTTAAACAAGCTAATCCCAAATTTGCCAACAATAGACACTCTTTTTAACATTTTAAAAACCTTTTTCGGCGTTAAGCAAATACAATTGTTCATTTTCTAACTATACATTTCATGTTAGTAGAGCCACGTTGATTTTAACACAACCGGGCGGGTCTACCCTCTTACAGAAGACCGATTTAAAATATCAGCATTAGTGCTGTCATGTTTCGTTGGTGTGTATCACCATGCTGCATTGTCTGCTATTGCAATGAGTATGGTGACCACACTACTCTTGGATTCTGCTCATGTTTCCATCAGACCGAGCAGAGTCACTTTCATAGTCTCATATTACAATATTATACATACTTTATTCGTTTTATTGATACACCAAAAACGTACCGTTTATTTTTATCAATCGCAATTACGTTTTTCTGGCTAAGCTTATCTTTGTATTGATTATGTGTAGTAAGTATGTGGTTACCAACGCAATTTTGACAAGATGAATATTTATATTAAGATCAAATGTATACAAGCTTAAACAAGCTGTTTTCTTTTGACATCCAATAAACATAAGTCATGTTTACATCTCAATCTCTTTACTTCTATCATTTCCTCATCATCATCCGATTACAGTCTACTTTGAACATAGGTCTCTCCCATTGCACGCCAATCTTACCGATCTTTCATTACTTAGACTTCGGTCTCCTATTAAATGCTATATGCGGCTTCCGACTTCAGCATAAACGTTCTGATCGACGTCTGAACGTCAAGCACAGCGTCAGCGAACAATATATTGCATATCCGAACTTATGCGAACGACGACGTCTCGTCTTCACAAATCACAACAGAGTCATCGATAAACAGTGTTCGCTTGTAGTCATGTGATATAAATTTGACTCTTTTCGCTGCACCTTATTTTTATTGAATAATGCAATGAAATATTGGACTGATTCAATCAATAAATTCGTCTTTTTCTTTATTAAAATTTCGACATTTGTATTGACGCTAAATACAACGTTAACGCTGCAATGGTTCGAAATAACTAGAGACCACACTATGAAAGAGACCACAACAGTACATTTCTATAGTAAGCGTTGTGACTCGGTGTACGACTTGACCTCGGTGTACGCGACCGAGGGCGTTTATAGGAGATCACAACCTTATAATTTATCACAGAATACAAATATTTTTTTTAGAAATTTTTAGTTTTTTTATGTTGTTGGTGGCAAACGAGCAGACGTATCACCTGATGGTAAGAAATTCAACCGCCCATAGATACCTGCAACACCAGAGGCGTCACAAGTGTTTTGCCGACCTTTGGGGGATGGGGAAATGCATGTGGGGAGAGGTTGGGGTATAGGCCTCTGCCGCCGGCGAACTTCCCCTCCATCCGCTTTACTGGACACCCGCGAGGGGGCCACGTACGCATGTGCCGGATGTGTTAATAACAGCAGTTCCCTGATCCCTCCCGTCTCAGGTGCAGAGTGGCACACCGTGTGGGTTTGAACAGGCAAAAAAAAATGGACCTCCGGTATCCTCACTCACTAGGTAAAACACGCAAGCGCTATTTCATACCGGTTTTTCGTGCCGAAGCGTGGCTCTCCCACGGCAAAACTGTTAGTGCGAGAGTATCTTATCTATACATCTATACCAATAAATAAAATTGGAGTGTCTGTTTGTAATATTAAAATAACCGCTTTTTACTAAATGCGGTTACCGTACCGCATACGCGCGTATGTTTACACGTTACATATACCAAAAATCTAGTTAAAAAATGTTGTCTGCCTGTCTGTCTGTTTGTTCCAGGTAATCTCTGGAACGGCTGCACCAATTTTGACGGGACTTTCACTGGCAGGTGATCCAGGGAGTAACTTAGGTTACTTTTTTAGACTAACTTTGTCCCGCGGCGTTATTCGCGGTACAACAATAATCGCGGGTAACACCGCGGGGTTCAGCTAGTTTAAACTGTAAAAATGAAATGAAACATTCGTTTCATGAATGATATAAAACATATGCACCTATGTTTCTGGGTACTCAGATACAAAACAAGATAAACATTTTTTCTTATCAAACTATTTTTTTTGTACTGGATGTGAATCGAAGCCAAGACAGCAGAGATTAGCAGCCAGTGTCAGTAACCACTATACCAACAGAGCCGTAAAAATACGCATTAAATGTCAAATAATAAGTGTTTAAATAATCTACCAACACTAAACTTTATATTATAAAAAAATTTTTACCTCGTAAGTAATATTAATCCAATAAAACAGAGTGAAACAGCCGCAAAACCAAAAACAATAGGGATCATCACTTCCAGTAACGACCTTATCACTCCTTCTATTATTTTATAAACAATCTGTATTAAACGAATGCAGACTTTTATTAAAAACTCCATCGTGTTATGGCGCCAATATCACCTCTTATGCATTATATAATCTGTGATTTCTTGTTGGTAACACTGAAATTAAAAAAATATAAATTTATTAGAACCATAAGGTACATTCACATATTCACATAGTTATTTTTATACAGCAGGATTTATTCGCAATTAAAGTATTTAAAAGGTAATGATACATTCTATATCCCGACGTTTCGAACGGGTTATACCGTTCGTGGTCACGAGTACTACACGGGTCGCGAATAAGTCTCGATATAAAAAAAAAAATACATTTAAAACTCACTATAATTAGAAAAAACAGTACCACATAGTACGATTCTCGTCGTCTTAAAAAATTAATCGTAAAACACACGCTTTATTAATAGTAAATTGAGTCTTTCACCGCACGATACGTGTTCATTGATTGAATAGAGAACTAAAAGTGACAACAAAGTTTTGTTTCAAATTAAGTAGATTAGATACACAAAATCAGGGTCACACCTTTATCACAAGTTCAATATATTAATTCGTCACATTACTAGAGTGAAAAGTACTATTTACAAAACGCCTGCACATAAATATATCGGTGATTGTGGTAAAGACTAGCCTTGTAGAGTAGCCTGTTATTCTTCAAGAATGAAAGTATCTCCATGAAAAATTTCATTTAAATCGATGCAGCGGTTTATCTGCAAAACCTTAACAGATAAACAATCAGGACTACTTTCGATTTATAATACATATTAGTTTGGATTCACACTCGAAAGTAAAGTGCGAATGAGTGAATTACTTACAAATCATGGTTTAATCGGAAAAGCGTTACACAACACACAGACAGAGTTACTGTCGAATTTATAATATTAGTAACTGAGCCCCGCAGTGTTACCCGCAGTTCAATAACACCCCGGGTAAGCCGCGGGGAAATGTAAAAAAAACCTATGTAAATGTATTCAGTGACCTTTCCTGGGTCTAAGCTACCTCCGCGCCAATTTTCAGCCAAATCGGTTGAGCCGTTTTTTAGTTATAAATAGTGTAACTAGTATAACTAACACGACTTTCTTATATATATATATATATATTAGTATATTAGTATGGATGCATAAGATAGATAAAGATAGAAAGATAAAGTTATCGGCTGTCAGTCAGGCTACAAAGGTATTAAATAGCATCATAAAAAAATTGCAAATAGTTAATGCTGCTTAACAATTCTAAAAATCCCCGTTTAAACTACAATATTTTTTGTCTTTGGATTTAATAAGTTATGCTTTTTAGGTAATAAACCTAATGTGGGGCGAGCAATATTGTTATAATAACACACTTAACACGTTAATTAGGCCCTTAATGGCCGTTGACGGAACCCCACGTTACCGTGCCGAGGACCGAGCGGAGATGTTCGCCGACTTCCTGGAAGCGCAGTTCCGACCGAATCCTGCCCACAACGTGCAGCACGTAGCAGAGGTCGAGAGGAAACTCGAGTTATACTTCGAGCAGCCGATAGCCCCAACCGAGGATCCCATTGCCTTCTCCCCGGGACAAATCCAGCGAATGATTCGCCGGATGCCACTCCGTAAAGCGCCCGGTCCTGATCGGGTAACCAACGAAGCCTTGCGTCACCTACCTTCGCGATCAATCGCAACGGTGACGCGTCTTTTCAACGGCATCCTCCGCACCGGACACTTTCCCACCACATGGCGAATTGGCAGAGTCATCATGCTGCCCAAACCGGGGAAGAACATTCTCCTACCGGGAAGCTATCGCCCCATTACGCTCCTCTCGACGACGTCGAAGCTGTTCGAGAAACTGCTACTGCTACACATGACGCCACGCGACGAACAGTTTGGATTTCGCGCCGAACACTCTACGACTCACCAGCTAGCGAGGGTACTGCACGACATTACGGTCGCACGTAATAAGCGTAACCGGGTCGTTGCTGTCTTCCTCGACATGGAGAAGGCGTTCGATCGTGTCTGGCACGCCGGCCTGTTATACAAGCTGTCCACGTCTACTACTCCTCGCCGAGTAGTCAAGATTGTGGCCACCTTCTTGCAAGATAGACGCTTTCAAGTGGCGGTTGAAAGCGCCCTGTCTACAGAACGACCCATCTGTGCCGGTGTGCCACAGGGAAGTTGTCTGTCACCAGTGTGCTACTCTTGGTACACGGATGACATCCCCGCACCGACGGCTTAAAACTTGCGTTGTATGCCGATGACGCGGCTTACATGGCGACATCAATTAACGGTGCCAACGCTGCTGCCAAGATGCAGCACACACTAGATGCACTTCCCAGCTGGCTGAAGGACTGGAGACTGACGGTCAACGTGGCGAAAACTCAGGCGATCTCCATAGGAAGCGTGACACTGCCGGAACTCAACCTCATGGGGCAGAATATCGAGTGGTCCGCGACGGTGAAATACCTTGGCGTGACCATCGACCGCACCCTCTCCATGAAGCCCCACATCAACAACGTTGTTGCACAGGTTCGTGCCGCGCGTTCCCTTCTGCGGCCCGTACTATCCTCCCGTTTGCCGCTCCGCGCGAAGCTTGGCGTGTACAAGGCATACATCCTCACCCGTCTTACTTATGGTGCCCCGGCCTGGTTCGCGCTCGTTTCTGAGACGAACCGGCGTCGGCTGCGTGCGCAGCAGTCGCTCGCACTACGCACCCTTGTAAACGCACCTCGCTTTGTGCGGAACAGTACAATCTCCAGGGATCTACGCGTGGAGAGCCTGGATGACTTCGTGGGACGCCTGAGCACCAACCTGTTCGTGCGTGCCGACGGATCGCAAGCCCGCCACCTGCGGGAACTCGCGCCCTATCATCGGCGACCGCCGGACAGGTACCCCCTGCCACGAGACCTCGTCTCCGTGGAAACCCCTCCCGAACCATTCCCAACACCCGACCTAGTTGCTGGCTGACGGGCGCTCCTCAGGGTCCATATCCCTAGGAGCTCGACCTCGCTAAGCACAGGTCACACACTGGACAAGACCCGGGCGTTACTAGCAGGTCGCTCACCCCGTGGGACTTACCCACGAAGACACGACCCCGTTAGCTACGCCCACCCCACCGGGCTAACACCCCGGGATTACCAACAGGCCAAGTGGGCCTACCCCAGTGACCCGCCTGTAGTTGCAGGCGGCGCTGAAAACCACTTAGACAGGTTTTAAACCTGGAAAGGTTACCCCGAGACCCTACGGGGTCTACGAGAAGAACCCCCTGACTTAACACGTTAAACACGTGGTCCGTAATAGAAAATAGGTAAAGCTATTGAGGAACTGTTTTAAATGATCTATTATCATAATTATGTTATTGTGTTATTTGTGACTTAGCAACATTAATACTACTTAAAGCAGCATACTATCAAGTTTAAGTTAATAAAGATAGCTGGAGTAAGTTCAAATTCCGCTCCGTCCACAAGAATCCCCTGTTTAGTTCCCATAGGAGATGCATCTGGATTTTTTGTCCATAATGGTCCCCCAGGGGTTCTTTTTGGATTTCCCATTTTGATCCCCTAAGGTATTTATTCAACTACACAACTACTACAACTTCCATTAGAATCCCCTGCTTATAATGTTATCGCTTGAGCACTTTTTGGTAGGAGAAAATCTTTTGAGTACGCGTCACCGACATGCTGACGTTACAGAACTTCTTTGGCCGCGTTGAGCACTTTTTGTTAGGGGAAAATCTTATGAAATTGTGCCACCACGTCACCGACATGCTAACGTTTGTTGTTGTTAATAAGAATTTAAATATTATGAAATTTCTAATTTTACAAATAACATTCTAAGTTCTAAGTTTTCAATTCTATCGGTAGTCCTTATGACAGCCATTTTTATTTTTGTCTTCTTGGGGATCTAAGCAGGCGATAATAGTGGAATGGACTGAAATTACAATAAGAAAAATATGATTTCCATTTTCTGTCTAAATTTAACAACATACCGAATATCATCAAATCGAATATCATAAATAAATAGGTTTTCATAAACTAAAAACAGGCTCCCAAAAATGTTACAAACAAACAAAAATACAAATGAAGCTAAGTAAGGTGTGTTAAAAAAGATGTCCAATATTTGTTATATTTAACAAAAACATTCAATTGAATTAAATTTTAAAACTGCATGGTAAGTTTTTATGTTACAGTGTTTATAATTTTTATCAGAGTTTTCGGATGTGGTTAAGATAGTTGTATTTAGAGCAGATATAGAGTATTTGTTTGGTGTAGATAGGACATGGTGTATTTATAGAAATAATGTATTGGCTTATCGGTTAAAATGTAAATTACTTTATTGGTGAGATGAAGTAATTAACTGTAGTTGGTGTTAACTTTTATGTCAATATTAACTGGTTTTATCATAGTTTAAGCAAGAAATATAAATATATGACTAGAGTAGCATGTCTTGAAAAATAATGTAGAATTCGGTCATTATCTACGACACCGTTCTTACTTACTCACTAAAGTATTAGGTAAATTTTATTGTAACCATATTGAACTTTACTAACTTTTAAACTTTCGCGTTCCATGATATAATAATTATTATTATTACAGGAATTAACGCGATCACTTATCTGAGGTTAAAAACATACCACCTCGCTTTTATGCAGCGCGCAGTCTGATAAACACCAGAATGGGGACATATCGGTTTGCTTACAGACTAGGGACACTGTTATTGTGGTATGTGACGGGACATGGCGATACAGAAACATCAATAATATCGAAAACGTGCGGGTGGATGAAGAACCTTCTACTTCACGGATTCGACGACAGAGGGCGTGCACCGCTGATCCAGTCATAAGTGATCGCGTTAATCCCCGTAAAAATAATAATTATCATTTTGAACTTTGTTCATTGCACAAAAACTTTCTTTAAACTATGTGAAATATATATTTATGAGTCCGATCTATGCTTTTAGGCAAACATAACCATTTATTAACATTTTTTCATAGATTCATAATTTTTTTAAATATATTTATTTACTTGTAATATAAAATTACATTTATTTACAGCTAGGTCTTACAACAGCAACTTAAGGATCTTTAGGAAATGGTAGGAATACTTTTTTATGAACAGAAAACAATATATGAACGGTATTTTTTGTTCTTTATCCAGTTTTTGACAAAGAAAATCGTGCTTTTTAATAAAGATTTAATTAGTTTGTAGTCCTTACAGCAATCGGTAGGTAGGTGTTTCACTAGCCACTGAATTATTAACACAAAAAATCAACAACGAAATGCTAACAAAATATCTTAGGGTATAGAGTATATTATATAACAGTTCATTGATTGATAATTCAATCAGATAAACCAACAAACAAAATGTAGTCCATCAACAATAACTTTATTTTCAGGTTCTCCGTCTTTACCAAATTTGTCCTAAATTCGTCGAGTTACGTCTTGTCTATTTATATCTAACATCATTAGCTGTAGCTGTACGTTGAATGATATTATGTTACAACAAATATTATCATTAAGATAATATATATTATTTTTCTAAAAAAAGTATTGTTTATTTATACTTTGCACTGCACCGAGAAGTTCATCCGATCATAGTACAATTTCATGTACATTACAGATGGATAGTAAACTCTTTATTTGAACATCGTATTACAGAGTTCAAGTTCATCAAAATATTATCAATGTAAGCCCCTAAATTATAGTAACATCGATCTAAATCCCTTAAAGTGAAACGAGTGTGTACAATATACACTCGTTTCACTTTCAAGCACTTTCTAAGCAAAAAATCGTTTTATTAATGGGATAGAAAAGTTACTTTTAAGCATGTAACATTGCAGGTAAACCCTAGTCATGCATAACTGTCAAAACACGTGGTTGGAAAGATAAATACAACAGTAAAACTTATTTAACAATAAAGAACTACAAACTTACGGTATAAAATTATGTACTATAAAGTCGATTACATAATAATAGCATTTTGTTACTAAAATTGTTAATAAATCTAAATGTTTTGTCATTATCTTTTAGCGATTGACATGAAAATATAGTGGCCATGTCAATAACTGCTCAGGACATTTCATTTGATAGATAGCTAAGTAGGTTGAAACGAAAAAGTTTTGAATTCATATTTAAATCGTGGCTTTTCCACACTTATTTTAAGTAAAAATAAAAAGTCCCAGTGGTTGGATCATCTCATTTTAATATCAAAACATATAAAAATTATATAATTCCTAACAAGGGATAGAGACGTTACAAAATATCTTGTTTTATTATTTTTACTTTTTATTTGAATTTCTAACTTTTCGGTCGTATAACATTTCAAACATGTAGGCGAGCATTAAATATATCTATTCTTGTATACTTGTTGCCTTGCATATTAGTATCAGTTTTTCCGAAAAAAGGGCGTAGCCTCACACATGCATGTGGAGTTTTTCAGAAATCCTTGTTTAAGCATAATTAAGAATGTATGCAATCGACATATTTGGCCTACAACAAAATATTTTACCTTATTATCTTTATCAATATGCGGATTAACGTTTATCGTACAGTCGAACCACTGAAACGATGTTCATAATCTGATAATCTTTTTTTCTTGATATTGACTTATAATTACAATCACCAAGAATGACTAACACGAAAAAAATGCAAGGCCATTTAGTAGTTTTTATTAGATTTTAATTAAACTACCGTTAATATACCGTGGGAGAGCTTCGTGGCATGAATGGGCCAGCTTGACCGGAGTGATACCACGGCCTCACAAAAAACCAGTGTGGAATAGCGCTTGCGTTTTGTTACACCGAGTGAGTGAGGATACCTAAGGCCCATACCCCAACCTCTCCCCACATCCCTTTCCTCATCCCCGAAAGATCAGCAATGCACTTGTGGTGTTGCAGGTGTCCATGGGCGGCGGTAATCGTTTATCATCAGGTGATACGTCTGCTCGTTTGCCCTATATACCATAAAAAAACTAATTGCTCCTGTCTGCCGCGTTAACGAAGGTAAGTGTTTAGCGTTTTGCTATCTACAATCGTTAACGCGTATATTCTATTACATTCTTGGCAAATATTTTGTTTTTACCACATGTCTTGCGTTGCAATTATGTCACTCCCATACATTAGTTAATTTTCTAATAACATTTACGTTTGTAGAATACCAAGTTGCCAGGATCTTGGACAATACGTTGGATAAACAACATGATCTATAAACATCAAACTGAATCTTTACAGAATTGATTTGTCGAGGCATTATCGAGCAATTTGTATACCTAACGTAGATAAACCACATTTGATTGACCCTATAATTAATAATAAATTATAAAAATAATCCGCTAATCGCGCTATTTCTCGGTAATCATTTTTCGGGTTTATGTTGGATTTACGGGACAGTATAACCCATTCAACCCCCATTCAAACTTTGCCTCTTTCTAATATTCGGTTATGCGAAATACCTGATAAGTTATACCACAAGTTGTTTAACTTAAGTACCAGGCTGCAATAAAATAATGTGACATTTATGAAACCTGCTTTTATGCATGTTAATGTAGGTACAAATATATTTTTTACTCTGTTTCAATTTCTACTAAACTATCGAAAAGATAATAATTCAACAGATAGGGTAATACCGAAAAAATGCATATCAGTGTTAGAATATATTTTTTGTGCAGATTATATCAAAGAAAGAATCCGTGTGATAGCTATAGCTAAACTCACTTTTCTAAGGAAAGGCTTATGTCCAGCAGAGAACTACAGTCATTAAAATATAGTTTGATCTCTGTGACAGTTGTGTGTCATTAGTGTCATTTTAGAAGAAGCATATTTTAAGTGTGAATTTTCATATTTAGGGTCTGTTTCACAATGTCCAAGTAAAGTCCTGAATAAGCTACTTGCCACTTAACTGACAAATAAAATCATCGTTGGCGTTTCACAATCTTCAAATAAGCTTAACTGGTAGTTAAAGTGCTAAGTAAATTATAGGCTAGATCATCTGTCAAATAAGGAAATTATTTGATGAATATGTTACTTGACAGATCATTTTCAAAACAGGAGAGATCATTTTTGTGTCTTTTGAAAACGAAAAATATTAATAATGGATCTATTTAATGCCCTTGACGACGAATTAGATGACTTTTTTGATCGCTTAACGGAACCACGAAGAGATCCAGTGTTTCGACAACGTTCTAATCACATGGAGATTGAATGATGAGGAATTAAATAATGTCAAAAGCTAATTAGAAAACTACAACCAATGAAATCAAACAACCCAAAGATAGATTTAAAACAAGTGTTGTTTTTTCTGTGACATTTGCCTCACGTTTCGTTTCACATAAAAATACCGATTTATAAAACTGCTCATTTGTATCAATAAAATCGTTGTAAACTGCATATAAAATATATATAATTCTTACGTATCACAAAATAATGCATGAAAAATGCATTCAACATAATTTTGAGATAGATTCAATCAAAAAATATTTTATGTTCATTAAATTTCGTAAACTGAAACGTCAAAATGCGACGTTGCCAGTTCTAACTCACAAGTAATAAACTGACACATAAACTTAACGGTTAGACGATTGTGAAACGCAAACTATTTTAACAGGGACTTTTACGTGCCAGATAATTTATGTGTCAAATAGTTAACCAATACTTTATTCAGACTTTGTGAAACAGACCCTTATAATTTCATACTTCACTCACTCAAGGTAGAAAAGCATGAATAAAACGACCGGGGCGGTACTTCCCTTTCACAAAAGACCAATCTAAAATGGCAACATTCATGCCATCGTGTTTCTTTGATGAGTGCGACCGAAGGCCAAATGTTGCAGGGGCATCTTAATAGGCTGCCATAATGTGGGTCACCTGCATTGTATGCGGTTGCAATCAGTATGGTGACCTCCACTCTTGGATTCTGCTCATGATTTCCATCATGCAGAATAGAGTCATTTTGGTAGGTAAATACATAAAAAAATGTAATAAAACTGGCAACGTTAAGAATAAAAACTCAGATGATACAAAACAAAATTGCTTGTTACGAGTTATTTTGTCGGTTTCCTAGCAATCTGTTACAGAGATCAAGCTATATTTTAAGGACTATGGCAAATACTGTTGATGATAATAATAATAGCAAAGAAAATAAAGTAATACCTTAAAATCAGTAACTCTTCTATGATACAATAAACGATTATGACGGTGTAGCAAACAGCAGTAACTGAAAATTCTAATGATATCTTTGTGATTGTAATGATAATTGTATATACCCATTTGATTAAATTATTTGAGGCTATTTTAAAAAATCCATAGCAATGTTTTAATCCAATTTTATTGTTAAAGCCACCTCACACCTGTAATCAATAGATTTTATTACACACAAGAATTACAATTAAGTTAAAATCTACTATCTGAATATGGGGTAACTTATAAAAATGCCCCTTCTAATGATTTATTTGAAATTAATTAGAAAAGTACATTTACTGTCCTCTTCATAAACGTTACCGTTTTAATTTTAAGTTAAAGTTTTGTGTTATTTATAACATAAAACTTATAAACTTTAAGTTGAAAATAAAACTTAAAATTAAATAACTTTAAAATAAGAGGGTGAAGTTTTAATAGTGAAAAACTTATCTAAAATGTAGTTCATCTTGCTTAATTGAATAAGACGTTAATTTAGCTGGATACGCCATTTCTGTTGTCTATGGGAAATTAGCAACGTTGTAGATATAGGTACATAGTTACTATAACTAAATAGTTATAATTAAAACAAAGCATCTATATGCTTTGTTTTAATTATTTCTGAAAATATATGTGTGATGCGTGTGTATAAGAATGTATTGGATCTTTCGTCAAATTTGAATTCAAAACTTTAAATTCAATTCGAAATATATTTCCAACATATTTAAAATATACATGATAAACATAGACATTTTTATAATTCGACTCTTTGAAACTTCATTTCAAAGTTTAGAAAAAAAAGAATACGAGACATAAACATTGTCTACGGATGGTAATAATAATAAAAGTTATTTATGGTTTTGTTTCTTCAACAATTTAATTAAATCTCTCAGAACTATAATTTTATTAGCGTGCAAACAAATAAATAGCGATTCACCTGGCGTTGGTTGGATTTATTTCCGTAATAAGTGTAGGAACTTTAAAAAACTGTACAAATTCTTAACTTTCAAGAAAGCGGTTGTCAAATTATTTATTTAAGTCTTAGGCATAGACGTACATTTATATACGACCTATTGAGAAAATCTCTGAATCATGGTCCTGTCACAAGAAATGAAGCCTGACATTACCATATCACGACCTCCTTTGTCTTTCTATTTTGCTTTTAAGGTTTACTGTCATAATATGATGCTAGAAAGGTGTATATACACTAGCGATAACCTGTTAGAAACCTGGAATCTAGAACACTACCCGGACGGTGTTGGGGTTTATATTTAAGAGTCCGATCCCCACATGGGAGGATACTTTGTGTAATCCACCAATCATTGTTCTGAGTATGGGTGCTATGTATGGGCGATAGAGGATTTGTGCCTCGTGAAGAGTTGTATTTAACAAACAAAACAAGAATTAAACTCTGTGGTGAGTTAAGATATTATAGTTGCACAAAAGGTCACAAGATTTGCCTGAAGGCCAATTCTCGTAATTAAAGTTTGGTTCTAATTCAGTGTAAATCAAATTTCGATAACACAACCGTTCTAAAAGAAGAGGTTAGAAAGAATGCCTGAAAGATAGTTTTCTCCTATGATATATGAAATAATGATATGTACGTTTACAACCCATTTTATTACCTTTTAATTTTTTATATTTTTTTATAGTTGTATTTTATATAATAATAATAAGTGATCGCGTGAATTCCCGTAAAAATAATTGTTAATACAACACATTTAAGTTGCCAAAGACTGTTTCTAGACTTTGTCAAGACTTCAAAGTAAAGTAAACCATCTTTTTTGATAATGTAGTCGTATAAAATAGGATGCTAAAGTTTTTTTTAATTTGCTTTGTTATTAAAAGATCTTATTTTATTTTTTCAGTGTCAGTTCAGTGTTGTTAAAAGTTTAAATTGCGGAATTACAGGGACAGTAACACTAAGTTTGTTTCAAAACTTTAAGAAGCTAATTACAAAATCATCTCCGACTTACTTTAAATAATAACATTAAAATGTATTTCAGTAAGTAATTTACCTTTATTTTATTCCTCAAACTTGATGAGCTCAAATCAAAACTTTGTAGAGAACTCAAGAAAGTAGTTAAACAAGAATCGTGATAAAAGACAGGACTCTCATACTAATTTAGTCATTATTTCTCAGTTGAGGCATAGCAATTGTACAAAAATTAGATTACTCACATCACTGATCTCTTTGAAACTTATCAGTTTTATTTAACAAAAAGGCTCAACGTGTCCCGTTTCCATAACTCAGTGAGTTACGTAAAGACCTGTAACCCTTTGCTTTTGAGTTGCAGGTATACATGTATGGCTATGTCATAATTCAACAATGATATTACATAATAACGAGCTTATGAATTTTATTTCTGTGTAGAATAATACAAAAAAAGAGCAAAAATTCATTTAAAACAAGAAGAGGGGTCTAATTTGAAGCACAAAAGAATAAACGAACTTAAAAGTAGAAAAGAAATCCTTCAAATATCGACTCGAGTTAATGACTTGTAAATCGATTCAGAAAAACGGAACGTCTCACCAGCCCTTTGTTATAGAAATTAGAAAGAAAGATTTCAAAGGTCATTAAATGACGGATAATTTATAGACGCGCATTTGGAGTTTGGGAACAGTCGATTGAGATATTGGTAAAGTAGGAATGTGTTCGAGTTAAAATTTGCTGAAAGTTTGGTGCTAAGTATCGTTGTTTGTTTTCCGTTAGTTGTAAAATATTACTTTATTTGGAAATTTGAATTATTAAGGTCTCTTAATAAACAAGGAAAAATTGGAAAAATAAAAGTTAAATCCAAATAAGGAACAAAACTATTACCATTCTGAGAATTGTTTTTCTGTAAGGAATTTAGTACAGTCACTTACTAGTACGGTAAATTCTATACTGCAGATAAGTCAGGGCGTGGTGTCTAAGATATAAAGTGAAAAATTTGAATTTGAAAATTTAATTTTACTGACAAGTCTGATGCATAAACTAAACTAGCATGCCCGACACGGGTTTTTATTAATATTGTTCATTAATAAAGTTCTATGTCAGGCTGCGAAACTTTGTGAAATAAAGTTTTGTTGTTGAGCTTTAAAATCTTTTTAGACGTGCTGCTTTAGGATAATAATAACATGCGTTTGTAATAGAGAGAGAACGTATATACTTAACGCTTTATTTTTTAAATTTCTTTACTTACATTTATTTATTTTAACTTTAAACACTTTTATACATAGGCGGACTTAATGCCCAAGACATTCACTTTGAGCCAATCTTAGGAGGAGTCCGGATGTGTTAATAACAGCAGTTCCCGGATCCCTCCCGTCTCAGGCGCAGAGTGGCACACCGTGTGGTTTTAGTCGGTTCGATTCCGACACACCGCTAGCCGCAATCCCCGGTGGGGTGACGGCTCGAGAGGGTTTCAACATGTAATTTAAAAAAAAATGTTGGTATAAACATTAAATCAATATGATCTGTAGAAATAAATATTAAGAGGTGTAATTAAGACATTTTTGTTTTAGACTAGATGTGTCCCGCGGAGTCTTATGTAATGTCTGCGGGTTTCAGCCAGTAATATAATGATGTTAGAAATATTAAAGGCTAGGATGATAAACACGATTGATATTAGTCTACTAGGTAACTATACATTTTTTAAGATTAGTGCTACGTCGGTTTTCACACCCCACTATTAATTTTAGGTTCTCATACTATAAATTAGCATAATTAGAAGTCATTTAGAAATGTTTCTTATATGCAATTCAAGCATTTAGAAATAAAATATGTAAAATAGATGGGAGCTTAGTGTCACTTATTAAGTCTATCTAAAGCCAAGTTACTAACCTTAACTTATTCGTATTTAGGTATTTAGGCATTGAATTATTCATAAGGCCTTGTACTTACAATATGTTAATAGTTCATTCTTCTTTGCTACAACCTTGTTGTTTATAAGCCTCACAGTAATTTGGTTAAACTTTGTAAGCTTTAATATTTGCGAACAAACTTTGCTTTTGAAGTCCGTTAAATGACAATTTTAAACTAATTTGATCTCTAAATTAACTTTTTAAAATGAATTCATGAGAAGGATTTATTAGATATTCTCGTGTCCGCCATTTTCAACCGACTTCATAGCTATTAAAATCTGGATACAACATTTTACCCGACTACGGCTAAGCCAAAATGAAGGATAATAGTTTTTAGTCTATGTAAATAATAAAATATATACATAAATATTTCGGACTTTTAACACACAACGCCGTCAAGTCCCAAGCTAAGCAGAGCTTGTGTTATGGCTACTAGACAACTGATATAAATACATAGAAAACATTCAAACTCCGAAACAAATATTTGCAGATCATACCAATATTTAGTCCGACCCGGAAATCGAACCCGAGACCTCAATCCCAGCAGTCGCATACGCTATCAGTACGCCACCGAGGCAGTTTAAGGGCATATGTACCACTGTTGCGCATATATTACCGAACTAATTTAAAAGAATGAGGTGTCAATAGATTCGTAATAATGCCTTGGGTGAGATAGTCTATTTAATTTTTACAATAGTTTTTATGTAGTCGGGTTATAGTTTTTTTTTTACTTTTTCTTGTCGTTGATATAGTATTTAAAGCGGTTTTCTTTATCTTTCTAAATGTATAAGCAGTCAGACAGATTCTTGTGAATGTTCTATTAGGTACACCTATTGTTTATAAAAAGATTTCGTTCAGTCAGTATTACTTATCCACTAAACTTAATGTGAAATTACAATGCTATTGCGTTGTAAGTCCTAAGGAATATTGTTATTTTTATCATAACTTATGTATCTAAGTGAGACTGTACATCAGTGTTATAAAATACAATAAAAGATAATAATACTACTACTAAGTATTAAAGCAGTTGTAATTATAGAAATTGTTAACACATATAAAATAAATATATTTATAGAAAGCGATACTTTATTAGTTATAATTGTATCCGTTTGTCTAAGGTACTTTTTTAATAAAATCAATTCAGAGTTATATTGTTTAACTAGCTGAACCCCGCGGTGTTACCCGCGCGAGTAACGTCGCGGGGCAAAGTTAGTCTCAGAAAAGTATCCTAAGTTACTCCTTGGATCATCAAGCTACCTGCCAGTGAAAGTCCCGTCAAAATCGGTCCAGCCGTTCCAGAGATTACCCGGAACAAACAGACACACAGACAATTTTTTTTTAAATTACAATTTTGGTATATGTACGGTGTATACATACATATGCATTTAGTAAAAAGCGGTTATTTTAATATTACAAACAGACACTCTAATTTTATTAATTTGTTTATGCAGCATGACAAATATCTATGAATTAGTTAGTTAAAGGCCCCATTCTTTACACAGCGTGGCTGCGCGTTTGGCTTGGAAACAAACCAAAATGTATAGTGAATGGATTTGACGTGCATCAAAATTATTATTATTATCGCTACTGGGTTTAATCGATATAATTGTCGTCCAGCCAAGGTCGCTGGAATATCCATCAACGCGCCCAACCACTCGGTAATTGTATTGCATTTCTATGCTGTTCATCATTCCACCGGCCAAGCAAGATTGTAAATATGTTGTGTTTCTGTGCAGCAAACGTTCATTCCGCAGCTAGCACGTGTTGTAGACAGTTGTTAAAAATTAAGGAGGTCGTTTTAACTGAATTCAAAAAATGCTACAGAAATACTTCACATATATCCGGTATTACTTTACCAAGTACTTGCGGCGAAAAAGCACAAGTTATTTTCAAATTCTCGTAACTTCTTCCAGTAGCAAGAAAACGAAGAGTCACAATCAACCGTTCTTTAGGAGAAACACCGTCTCTAAATGGAGTATTCTTTCTTATTATTTGCGGTGCTACCTTTTCTAATAAAGAATCAAACGTGGACAAATCCATTCTTAAATATTTAATGAAATCATTGCTTTCTAACTCATACATCATGTTGATATGAGTTAAAGAGTACCACTTTTTTTGAGTAGTTCTTTCATCCAAACTCGTTTTCTATTTTTTAAACTTGCCTAAGGAAAAGTAAAGTCATTTTGATTCTTTGATTCTTGGATAAAACTGGTGACATATTGGTGTCTCATTCAAAATCGAACTGAAAATGAGGTTCGTCCATCTGCTTGGTAATGTGTGGAAAACGTCGCAAACTTGCTGTACAGCAGTTCGCCCGGCTCCGTAATGAATGGGGCCTTTTAGAGTAACATACTTCTTCTTCTTTTGATGAAATGGCAACTAACCATATCTCTTGGATCAGCTATTTCTGCCAATGTCAAGTGTTTATAGTCTTCAAATCATAAGCCTTCAAGTCTTCGTCGTGATGAAATTTATGTTATAAAATATGGATGAGATGAAATGGGGATCAACTTTCGAAATAACAAAAAACTTTGAGATCTCCAGTAACATACTTTTTAGATCAAAACTTTTCCATGACAAAGTTGACATTACAATGACATTTATTTGATGGACTATTATTAGCAGCCAAAAAATATAGTGAATATTATTTTCAAAATCCTGAAATTCTCGTTCCTACAATAATATAACTCATAGAGATGGATAATTAATTTTAAAGTTTCTACCTAGTCAAGCATGATGAAGTTTATCAACGAAATTAAGAAAATTCCATAATTACCAAGATCTACTACACAACATGTTACTGTTTCTAGAGCCTTAGATTCCATTTTCTATAGTTATCTTTTTTCTGAAGGTACTCTTTTAACTACATTTATCTCAATTAGTACAGAAATAGGAATAACAAAACTCGGGTGCACAATGATATTTTCGACGGAAGCATTTTAAATATTAGCAGAGATCACATATAGAGTATTCATGGCCATTATGGTATTTCTGCTTCAAATGATGGTAATTACAGCATTTTATGAGTTGTGGTATGAAACAAGACGTTTATATCGTACAATCATCCATTTCTAGTCCTGTGACGATACACAATTTACTACTTTACTGTACTAGACCAACACTAATTTCAGCACGAATGTACCGGATCGACCGGGGTGGTACTACCCTCGCACAGAAGATCAACCTAAAATAATAGCAGCATTCATGCTGTCGTGTTGCATTAGTCGAGACCGGAGGCCCAATGATGCAGAAGCATTTCAATAGTCCGACATGGTTTGGGCAATGGGTATGCTGACCACTACTCTTGAATTCTGCTCATGCCTTCCGTCAAGTAGACTTTGATAGGCCCATAAAAAAACATAATATACACAGCAAGGCCTTTTTCTTTTTTCTGTTCATTTGTAATTAGGTACCTTCATGTTGAATTTTGTTTACGGATTAGATGTACTGTATTAGAAAATTTTATAAAGACCATTTCCATTCTAAAATAAATTATTTGATTTACAATTTTTATATTCTTGAGTAACTTACTCATAACTAGGTATATATAGTATATATGCCTGAATCAATCGCATGTTTGTTTTTTGTTATGAATTGAAGACTATATAATGGTCTTCGTATTTCACCCAGGTAAAGAACCTAGATTAACATGCATAGATCACGTCTCGTTTTTTTACGAATACCAGCACCGTTTTTACCACTTATTGCTAGACCAGTTCACACTCACCTATGTAATCTAATCAAACCGGAATAATAATTGTAAGTGAAATAAATAGATAATAGATTTGGCGTTGAATTCAGTTTTAATGAAGTCAGTTTTTTTATGTATGAGCCTGTTAAAGTGACTCAACTCTGCCTGATGGAAAGCATTGCCAGAATCCAAGAATGGTGGCCACCATAGTGGATCACCATGATACGAATGCCTATTGAGATGCTTTTGCTTCATTGGGCCTCCGGTCTCGTACTCACCAATGGAACACGACAGCACAAATGCTGTCATTTTAGATTGGTCTTCTGTGAGTTGGTAGTACCGCCCTGGTCGAGTCGACCTTTTCGCGCTAAAATCAGCATGGTTCTGCTACTTTGACATGATGGAATCTAATTATTTTTGTTAAATAATGAGCAAGTGATAAGTTTTTTTTTGTCTTTTTTCAGATATTTAAAATATTTCTGTCTCTCATTTTAAGCAATAGATGTAGCACTTGCAGTGTTAGATCAATCGAAAAGTCGTCACTTCCGAACTGATGTTTCGTTCTATTACTCAACGGTTAAGTCAAAGAGACGACGAATATGATATTTTTGGAAGAAATGTTGCTGCTAAACTGAGATCGATGACTATTCAACAGAAAATGTTGGCCGAAAAACTGATTAACGATGTAGTTTTTAATGGACAAATGGAACAACTATCCCTAGATTCACAGCTATTAGTTAGACTTCAGAATGCGAACGGTAACATGGAAAGATGTCATCATAATAATAGTACGGTCATTAACGATCCCCAATATCAATACCAAGTCCCTATAGCCGCACACTGTCAACAACTCTATTTATCTGCTCCAGAATGTACTAAATCATCTATTATTACATCTACAGCACTGACAAATTCACAATATCAAGGGGCTACAAATATGCAACAATTTATTCCAGATACATCAAACACATTACAGTATCTTACTCCTGAGTAAAACTTTTTTTTATCTTCATTTATTTAGAGGCTTTTATTATATAATATTATGTTAGCCCCATCGTGGCTTATTCTAAGATACTAACTAACTTGGAAACATAGAAAATCATTGTTGTGCAAATATTTCAAATAGGTCCAGCGCCGCATTTGTATTGGGATTACTTAAGATGGTAATGAAAAGTCCTAATTCGTAAACATTAAAATTATGAGTAAAACTTGTTGTATTATGTTTGAAAATCATACAAACGTAACTTGTAAGTTGGCATTCAAAATATTTTAAATATATTTGTTAATAATACCAGAAATGGTGTAAAATTTGTCTACTGCTCAGTATTTATTCAGTATAAGCATAAAGAAAAGCAATTTAAATCATAAGAGAGTCTTGGAGAAAGAGAAATTCATGACATTATTATTGTATTTTTAAATTTCAAATCTACTTTAAATGTAGTACATATTACGCTGTTTTTACAAGTCTTAGTAATTCTAGGGCACGAGAGCTAAATCTAAATATAGATTCTTTGCTAGGGGTCTTATTTAAGTCTATTACTACTTTATGTAGTCGTCTTGCCTTTGTTGTGTGTCTATTTGTATTGTGATCTGGTTGATCCGTTGAATAACACGTTAATAAAGAAAATCTAACCTGGAATCTGCGTTCCATGCTCTATTTGTTCAATATCGTGGTATAACGGTGTAATGCGCTCCATAATTTTCTTTATAACTATGTGCCAACAACCTTAAACTCGTTTCAACAAACAAGGTAAATGGAGCAGTAGTTGACACAATAGTGAGAAAAAAATACGTTTTATTTCATAACATTAAATTTATTTAAGTAAGAATATTTTTCATTATTAACATATATTAACCAGTCTTTCATTTCTCTTAAATTGAATTTAAATAAAGAAAATATGTGTTTTCTATTTTAATATAGTTTTTTTCTTGACAGACTAAAAATGTACCAATAATTGAGTGGCAAATTTTCATTTGTCCCAGTAATTGACTATGACTTTTTCAAGCTAGTGCACTAGTACTTGACAAGTCGTACTCTTTACAAAAAGCTATAATAAACTAAAAAAATTACAGTAATTGTAAAAACTAGTTTCGTAAAGCTTCTTAAAATCATCTATACTAATATGTAAAGCTGAAGAGTTTGTTTGTTTGTTTGGACACGCTAATCTCAGGAACTACTGGTCCGATTTGAAAACATCTTTCAGTTTTAGATAGCCCATTTATCGAGGAAGGCTATAGACTGTATATCATCACGCTAAGACGCTAAGAGGAAAATTATAACGCTAAGGGCAAGAAGAGATGTAAACGAAGTTGCGTGGGTCAGCTAGTTATTATAAAGACTGTAAGAAAACAACATATTTACTTAATATATGTAATTAAAAATAGGTTACTATAAAAACTTACCACTCAAAGAGCTTTAGCTATGAACAACAGAGTTCTAAACAAGTAAGGTCCTTAATGAATTGAGCGGCGAACACGAGTGGACACTATTGTAAACTAGACGAAAATTTCAATGTTAGTCAGCCAATAACAAAGAAATAAATTCCGGGTTTGAAAAAGAGATGTCTCTAAAAGTATATTTAAATAACGTGTTATTGATAGGTGTGGATGAATTCTTATTATGACGAGTTAAATAAAAAATTATCAACTTTTGGGACAATGTCGAGGACTGGGTCAATTACCTTAAATGAAATCTAAATAATAATAAATATTTCTTGACATGCCTTATGCATAATGTAACCATTTCATTTGTTCTACTTTATAGAGCAATTGCAAATTACAGAAACCTTGTCCGCAACGACAAGAATTAGAATTCTATGTCCTGTGTGTGTAAGTTAGACCTAGTGCAATAGAAAGAAACCCCTTCACAACAGCGCCATAATGTGTTGACGCATGTTGTATTATGTCTTTAATCAGCCTCCAGAGTATTAATACATACTGGCAACCCTCCCTGACTTCTCACGGGCTCTTTACGGAAAATATAACATAGTTTATGCTACCCCGAGAAGACGTCCGGCTATTTCCAACGTCTTCAACAAATCTAGCTATATTTTAAATAATATACACAAAAATTCTATTGGTAAAAACAGCACCAAAATCGGTGCAGTAGCTTTTGAGTTTATCACGAACAAACAGACAGACGCGGCTGAGAGCTTTGTTTTATTATACGTAGTGATTTATATGACATTGTCAAACTTACTTAAAGTACACTTATAAAAGTTGGCATAAAAAATAAAATCATAACACCCGTCATGTTCAATCCAAATCCAATTTTGTTCGACAACCTTTACTAAAACCAGTTAAAACTTTTATAAGTGATATAATTATATTTAAGTCTGTAATCAAGAACTTTAAACGACCCTTTGTAAGAAATGCAGAAAATAAACAATTTTAATTTGAAACTCATCTGGAACGATTTTATTATAATTGAATTTTCCTAAAAATGGTATAAAACATGAATCTTGAAATAATAAGAAAACTTATAAGTGTATCAACTTTAATAAGTAAATCAGCCTTCTGTTTTCTACACAGTATATTCTTGCAGCGTACCTCCTAGTCTATTTGCTCACTGGTATTTAATTATAGATTGTTTAGGGATAGAAAAAAACTTTTGAGCTAAGCTGGCAGAACAATATTATGTTGACTAAATATTGACTATGATATACTTTCGAAATCATAATTATTGTGCTAAGTTGCAAAAGCTAGTTTTGCGCGCCAAAAAGTAGCCCATGTCCAACCTCAAGAATTAAAGTATCTCCATGTCAAATTTTATTAAATCGGTGCAGCGGTGGGCATGGACAGCAGGACAGTCAGACAGATAGACAGACTTTCGCATTTATAATATAACTAGCTGTCGCCCGCGGCTCCGCCCGCGTATTTGTCGATTATCGCATCAAATAGTAGCCTATGTGTTTCTGTGTGTATTCTGATGTATAAGCTATATTGTTGTAAAGTTTCATCCAAATCCGTAGAGTAATTTTTGCGTGAAGAAGTAACAAGCATTCACACACTCACAAACTTTCGCCTTTATATATTAAGTATGAAGTATGAATCAAAGTATGGATTTTAAAAAATATTACTGATTTAAAGCGTACAAATACGCGTCATTTAAAGACCTAATCAATTAAAACTTCTGCCATTTTTCAACAGGTCTGCTTTATTGAAATATAATATTTTAAAATTGAAATATAAATTAGGAGCACTTTGAGAGAAATCCGCTTAGGACCCGCAGAAATTTGATCAGATTCAATCATAGTGAGAGTCGAAGTCAAGGTCGGTGATTAGATTTCAGTGGCGATGTGCCAAATGAATTCTGCTAAAGAGAAGTCTTAAAGATATATTTTATTTAATTACAAAATCTCAAATCTGTCTTCATGTTATTTATTTACTGGCAATTTAAAAAAAAAACACGTTTAGTTGCAATAAGCTAGTTAAATCAATTCTGAACTTCATTAAAAATAATTCTGATAACATTAAAAGACAATGATAATTTATAACCGTATAGCTAAAACGTGTGTTGAATTCTTCAAAGGTCACGTAATTCTTAAGAGTAAACACATCGTCATAATAAACGACTTTCCTCGAGTAAATGTCGTAAACTAAAGGGTGTTATAAAGGTGAAACGATAAACTCTTTGTAAATAAAGTGTAAAAGGTCAGCCAAATGACTAGACTGGATATCCGATGAAATATGATTTGCTACGTTGTGTTTGATGAGCCGTCTTTGTTGTTTGATACCAGAATACAAAAAAGCTAAGTGATGCTCATAAAATGTTGTTAGCGAAAATGTGACCAATGTTAATAGTCAATCTTGGAGCAAATTATACAGGCTGCCTGTTGGGCGTAAAAATTTACCGAACTACTGACTATAATAACATCTTGCTTAAGGATTGCTCTCGAAAATAAATAAATTGAAAGAAATCGGGTACTACAGTTTACTTCATAAATCCAGTTCAATTTAAGTTTACAACTTTTCAAACATGTTTTAGAACAAAAACATCTGTTTCCATTTGCAAAGTCAAAGTAACTACTAAACTATTCAAGTTTCTTAGCATTTAAATAAAAATGTTTTTGAACAAGTGTCAGTCTATGAACTTTTATGAATTATCTCGGCGTAACAAAGTTTTTGCCATGTAACGTGACTCTGAAGCAAGCCTTTGACCTAAATGAGTTTATCGTTCAGTTCCTGGAATAAATTACGAGTGTTATTCAGATTCAAATACTCAGATTTTAAGGCACTGCTAATCCTTAGCAGATATATAATACGATGGCCATTGAATATCTTTAGCCCCTGTGACAAAATAAACTATCCTAAATTGTTACATATATGAATTACAAATTAAATTAAGAAAATAATGTGAGATGTGTTTTCCAAGTTACGTCCAGTTTTTAGATTTAGTTTCTATTACATTGTTTTTAAAATCGCAATAGATCGTTAGTCCTTAAATGTAAGTAAAATTGTACCCTGTAGCGTTACGGATCCAGTTTACAAGAATACTGTTCTATGATAATAAATTCTGGTCATCATTACTTATTAAAAGCATATTGAAAAAAAAAAGGAAAACGTCATATCATACTGCACGTTTGTAATTTTCTGAAATGTTAGTGGTTTTGCAGTATGATCTACACATTATTTGAGATCAGGACTACGTTTGGCTAAATAATTTAACGACACTTTGATGTTTACTTGTTTAAGGCTTTGTTACCTGTATTCATTGCTCGCAAGTAGCCGTAAATATTTTTAATTATTTCTGAATCTGATTTACTTAAATGAATTTGTATTCTATCTATGCATTACTTATTTGATGACATAAATGAAATCATTATTTAACTTTTAATGCATTTTTTATTTGGAACAAAAAACATTCATGCATTATAGTTTTTACCAATATCTGACAGAATGTGTTTATAACATGTTACCCACACTATTGTCCACAAGGTGATAAATGGAGTAGGGTAATTTAACGAACGTGCATAATACAAATATAAAAGAGGATGTGAGATAAAGTTTTTAAACAGTTCCAACAAATACATGGTAAGGGGTTTTATGGAACAGAGAGGGATTCTTTTTCGAGCAATTCAACTCAAACCAAATTTTAAAAAGTTGGAAAAAGCAACTTTTTAAAATTTGATTTGAGTGAGGTCAAATATGTTCAAATGCATGAACTGCGAGTTGTAGGTTATCAACAGTTGGCAAAGATGTGCATGCTCTTCGGTATTAGTTTTACACTTTTCCGTATAGAATGATCGAGGTACGCATACCTCCCTCCGAATAACAATTCTAGGTACGACATCACAGAGCTTATTTGTTAGTGCCGTACAATTATACATAATGTGGCATATGCTTACAGCATCATTATAATTAGTAAAGTACGTCTGCGCTCCAAGCTCAAGAGCCTAAAATGTTTTAGAGGTTTTTATAAGAAATTCTAGAATTGAAACACTTGTAATATGTAGCACGCAAGATTTTTTCCTGAACCATCTTAATCCTCTATTTGTTTTTGGCATAAAAAGGGCACCAAATAGGTACAGCATACTCTAACTGAGACCGAACTAATGTTTTGTATAAGAAAAGGTAAGTAGTTTTTTGAAATCTTTACATGAGCGCATGACGAAACCATACATCCGAAATACTTTTATCATCATTATCATCATCATTAACCGTAACGTCCCACTGCTGGGCTCGGGTCTCCTCTTAGGAGATGGTTAAGACTATATGTCCCCACGCTGGCCAAGTGCGGGTTGGGGACTGGTAAGACAACGTTGTGGCTACATAATTTTGCCGTTGCATGTTTCCAAGCCGCCCAAAGGCCTCCGACTAAGCTTCACGACTGTTATCATATGATAACAACCGAGACCGACTGCTTAACGTGACCTCCGGATCACGGAGACGCTCATGTTATCATGCCACCAGCGGTCAAACATCTAGGTACTGACCGCGCCGTCGTTGTTCACCCTTGGTAATTGTTTCTAATCATCGAGTGCAACTGGGCTATGAGCGCCTCAATGAAGCCAAAAGGCTTTACTAACAATGTTATCAATATGTATGCCTAAATATAATTTGTAGTCGAGTAGTACACCCACGTATTTCTATGAAAGGTAACTGACTTAAAAGGTCTGTGTCCATTAATAAATACCATTATAGGCAGTCGTCTTTGCCCTATGTAGATGAAGTATAGATCACTTACAGGAAGCCTTTACGGACTTACTCGCACTTGAATAGGATAAAGTGATCTAAAAGTAGGTTACTTAATTGACTAACTTGCAGAAACTTCAACGTCGGGCACTTCAGCCTGATCTTTTATTCATTGTGGGAATCTAAACAAAAGGGCAAATATCTTTATTTCCTCCAGTTCCATTTAAAGCAATTTGCAACGGGACAGATGTTTCGTACAAAGTTCTTGCGAGTAGTTTGGATTCATTTTGTACGACATTTTAAGCTGAGGAATTGTAATGACTCGACAGTATAATGCTTCCTTCCGTTTGACTTAAAGTTTAAATAGTTTTATTAGCGGCAGATGCTCCTTAGATTATTGTTGTGATCTTGGAACTGAAAGATCACACGTTAAAGTACATACGTAAAGGGATGTAAAACTCACTTTTAACAACAACAAGTAAATGACGTTTACACCATTTCCTGGCAGTAAGTATAGCGTCAACACACCCTATACCTACTGTCAGGGAAGTCTACAGATCCTGTAACTAAGAACTTATGCACACGATGTTATGATTGTTATGTTTTAACTTGCAATTGTTGATGAATATATGAGGACCATGTGAACTTAAATATGTTTTCAATGTTGGGTAAGAAACATTGATACTTTAACAAATTCAAGAAGAAAACGTCAGAGTCTAATTCAAATTCAACATCAAAACAAAAATAATATTAAGCTTAGTATTGATATGCTGTTATTTTTGCATTATTTTAGACAACACATTTTAACTCATTTCCAAACAGTGTCTTATTTCAAAAACTATATTTTTTTGAGATTGGCGAATAAATCTAACAACGTCTTTTCCAAAACGTCTTCGTTGTAAAACGAGCCTAAACTGCTTAAGTATTTACGATAGATATTCAATAAATCATAAAAGGCGACACACGAGCCGCCATAAATCATTTAATCGCTTGATATCCTTACGACGTGTTATATTTCCGTATGTTATTCGGATCGATAGAGATTCATTTGGAGCCCATGCATGACATAAAACTTGCAAAATGCGTGTCTCACATTATTAGATGTGATACATACTGATATTATGATCTATGATAGGTACTATCACAGACTGATTTAAAATGAGTTACGTTTGGTGATGACGTTTTGTGTGATGACAAGTTACCCTTAAGCGTAAGGTATCTAAAGCTGGCTGCAGAAATATGTTTCAATGAAACCAACACGCTTCCTTAGTCATAAAGGTAATACAGTAAGTTACTATTTTGAGTAAAAAGATACAGTGCCTTATTTAAACCGATTGGTTTGCTCAAATTTAATTTAATTATGTGGTTTACTATTGTATTGTGTTTGTGGATTGAGGTTAACGATACTATTAATAGTATAAAACTATTACTGCAAACATCTACATAATTCGATGGTCCCTATTAATAATGTCGGATCTGCAAAAAGACAAGTTTTGAGTAGATAATAATTTTCACTGACATAAAAATCAGTTAGAGAAAATTTGCGCATCCACAGTTCTTTGATTGTTGAAGTAGTCTAGATAAAGTCTTTTTTGCAAATCCGACGTTATTAATATGGACCATTGAATGTTTTACATCATCACTAATGTTTTTTTAATAATAACTGAACAAAAAGAATAATAAACTTGAGGTACAGCTGCAATAAAAAGTATTTTATAGAGCCAATGGAGGTTTTTGTTATCACAATTCTGAGAATGTGGTTTATTTGTATAAATAGTAAAATGTTTTAGATCAGATTCTAAGTATGAGGAGACGAACTGCTTTCGACGTCTATAACTCACTCCAACTAAAAATGATATAAACTTCAGTTGGAGGTACTTATTTTCATGTAAGTGATGTCTCCGACAGCTGATATGCGAAAAATAGTGTTAGCATAAGATTTAGAAAGGTTAAGTTGAGGTAAGTCTCAAGCTAAAAAGGGTCTTTGACTGTCTGACTTTTTGATGAACTGTTAAGAATACAATGTCATGTTCGAACAAGAGGGTTCTTTTTTTTTAAAATTAAGTTGGTGACTTTGCATATGACACGAGAGAGAGTAAGCAAACACAGGGAGCTTTAAAAAAATTGGACATTAGATTGATACTTATGTTTAGATAGAACTATCTCTTTTCTGTCACGAGGAAATAAACGATGTAAAGTAGTAAGCAAATAATAACCATTATTACTGTGGCAAACATTTTGTTCTAATGTAAGCGATGAAAATACACATTTACATGTGGTGAACCGAATAAAAATACTTACTATGCTTGATTTAATTTCTGTCTTCCTTCTTTCCTTGACTTGAAATGTCTGTTTTATTATAAAAACTAGTTGTGCTCCGCTTTGTTACCCGAGTTTATTGCTGTGCCTTTTCAACAAAAACCGGACGGTATCCTAATTTACTTTATATATATTATCAGCTCTCTGCCAGTGAAAGTGCCGTCAAAATCGATCGATCCAGCCGTTCTAGCAATTAGTCAGAACAAACAGACAGATAAAAAAAAAGAGATTTTTGATGTAAATACAGTAAATACTTTCCTAAAGCGTTTATGAAAAAATGGTAATTTGAAATTACAAACAGATATTTCAATTTTATTCAAATGTATAGATATTGTAGCAAATAGAAAACTTCAAAAAATTTGGCAAGCGTTATTACTGATTGTTTATATCCCTTGTAACTGCTCAGAGAAGAAATAGCCGAAAACTTACTCCAAAATTGCATTTAAATGTTACGTATTTATTCACTACGATTAATCCTCCTTTAGTTTTCTGGTCTTTCATTGATTAACTACCATCAAAAGAAAAGAATTGTACAAATTCGTTATTCTCTAAATCTTTTCTGCTGTCTCTGACATGCGAGGATTGATGTATTTTGTGATATATTACCATACGTCGTTTGCATACATCGTAATATGTGAAAATATCATTAATTCGTAACTAACATTATAAATGCGAATGTGGGTTTGTTTATTTTTTTACCTTTATCAGGCCTTTATGCCTGACTCAGTGAATAAAGGCTATTATTTTACCACAATTACCTGACGAAATAGTGTTGATATATTTCAGTAGAAAGGCGTTGCTTAAAGTCAACCCTTGCCCGCTTTGAATTTAATAATGTCTTTTTATTGAAATTAGAGTCGGTAACTACGATAACCATACTTTAAAGCAGACCGTTTATAAAGCTCTTCTGCTGGTTATTCTTTTCAGCCATAAAAATAGAGTTCTGTTCAAAAATTCAATTCATTCTATTTACTACAAAATATTTTCCAACATAAAACCATTTCTTTGTTGCAATATTTATATTTTTATCTCTGTATTTGAACGACGTCTATATTTATTGCAGAAAATGTTTGAAGTAGATTGTGAATGTCAGTTCTTAAGTGCAAACCACATTATAGCAAACATTATGTGGGATGGCACTAGACCGTGCGATGACCCGGTAGGAATGAAAAAGCTTGCCACATTCTAATATGACGAGTGGCACCTACACTTTAACTAAAAATAGGGGTAAATGTATTGAATTTACAGTACGTGTATGATAATATAGCACAAAATACCCTTTAAAACGATTAAATTAATACATTTGTTAGTAAGGGAGTTCGATTACTATTGGGAAGACTATTTATCTTATGAAATAATAATCTAAATATTTAAGCCATAGACAAAATTATAAAATAATTTAGGACATTCTTTTATCGCTTAACTATGTTAAAGTATTTGTCAAAGGGTTGAATCTCCTCTTAAAGTTAGGTTGGTATTAAACTGTTTACGATGTATGACCGGTGGTATACATAATTAAAAACATACTTTTATTAGGAAATATTTTGAAAACAACTTTGTTCCCCATATAATTCTACCTTTGAACTTTAAGGGACGATAATAACAATTTTATTACCAGGTCTTCATAAGCTTTTGATACTAACCTTTTCAATTTTGATGAAAAGGGTCGATTTGGGTCGTTAAATTTAAAATAGGTGACAAGGCGCCCATTTGAGAGCTGTCCAATAACAAATAAGCTTAATCTCGGATTCATTCAAATACGGGCAGAAATACTTTTTTTTAACTTTAAAAGAATCTGATTCAGATACTTACAAGTTACTAGCATAGTTTTATTATCAATTATGATGAGGCTTTATGGAATTAATAAGTCAGTGTAGGTACGTAGCACGCCTGTAACAAGGGTTTCTTGACTTTTCTAAAATATTTACTTCTTTGCTACTAGGTTTTGAACAGACTGACAGACATAGATGTTCAATCACTAAGGTTTATTCTAATCCTATTAAAATACGTTTTGTATTCAGAAGACGTAGGATTAAGACCAGACCTACTCTAGACAGTTCAGCCTAGTTCGTGATTGCTTTATTAGTATTCCGTAGTATATCTTGAGCACCTACATTTGTCTTAAATTTAAATACTTTTAAACGCCATTCTTCATTTAAGATTAGAAAGAAATTGTACCGAAATTAGTACACGGCCAGGGTGAATGATATTGTTGTATAATTCTGGTTAATGACTACAGGGATAGTGTGTTTATGAGCATATGGTTGAAAACACAGCATTCCCAGAAATATCCTTTCGATCGATTTAATTTCTGCAATGTGTAAATGCCTCCTTGCCTTGGCAAATGTGTAAAGGCCTTTGTCCAACGGTGGACCATTAAGGACTGTTCGTGATGATGAAGACGATGATACTATAAACTGGAACATGTAGGTGTGTTAAATTTAAACATTGCTTTTGATAGCGTTTTCCGATTTTAATAAACCAGCTTTGAGAAATTTGGTCATTAATGAAAAACTTGTTAATCATATATACTTGTTTCTTCTACAGTGTAAGAGTTAATATAATATCGTAATAAGGTCAGTGGGTTTTCCGTCATAGAGCACTCCATTTTGGGTGATAGCCAAATGTCGACTTTGAGTAGGAAAAATGTGTCTGTGAAGGCTATTATTTAAATTAGTTTGGACGTTTTCATACGCAAGGGTTGAACGAGTTTACATCAAGTAGGTCACAAATTGTTATACGACCTGCAACCAAGGTCGAATCGAGTTCCGAATATGTTTGGCAGCTTAACTGGAATTGGGGTGGGATATTCCAATATCTATATAAGACCGCTTTTGAGGAGTTGGGGAAATATATGCCTGGTAGTGGAGGAAAATACTTTTGCCGTAGTATGTGTGGTTACGATGAATTTAATTCTGGTATAAAAAAGGATAAACAATTACTCACCGACTAGTTTTGGATTGAATAAGGAACCTTCTTCAATTGAGAAAGCGAGCTGCCGCGTCCGCATAATAATAGCAGAGTCTTATTTTATACCAGAAAACTAAGTTTTTATTCAAGTAATGTGGGGATTCAGTATATATTTTGATCAAGTTACAAAAGTCCTTACAATGACGGTTTCTAGACTAGTCATCTAAATTCGATAATATATTCAAAGCAAGCACAATTCGACTACCAAATAATTTGTAGTACAAGATTGTTTGGTAGTCGAATTGTGTAATTATGATATTATATGCGTTGATTCCCCTAACAATAATTGTTAATATACAAGATTGTGGTACAATATAATTAGTTTTAAACCACAAAACATTAATTTTACTTCGAATAAACTTACATAAAAATATACTTAAAGCTAGTTCAACCTTTGAATTCAGTTCGCTTTCATAGTTGCGAAGGTGTGATGTCAGTCACGCCGTGCAAAAAGTGATGTTCAGGTAAAACCGGTTGAACCTGTAGCCAACCCCAAATAATCTTGGGAGTTATAAGGGCTGGGAAGAAGAAGAAGAATGATAGAGCCAACATTATACGAAACGAGAATTACTATCTAGTAGCATACAACAATAATGATTAATTATTGACTATTAATTAGTATAAATTACAATATATATTACATCGACTTTTTGTCTATTTTATGACTAAGATTCTGTTAGGGATACAATTAGATACAATTGAAGTTTGACTGATTTTGGTTGCTGCAGTTAGTGTATATGCTTAATAGTTGCATACACTATTCTTGTGTAGAGCACTTAAATGTAAGATATAAAAAACGTTTATACATTTTTTTTAACTAGTACGAACTAAAAAATAATTCCACAAACAACTTTAGTCTTTATGAAAGTAATATTCAGTATAAAATAGGATGCAGTATATTAATGCATAAGTCTGTCAAATATTCTTAAAATATTGGTTCTCATTTTGTTGACAGATGAGTTTACGTTTGTGTGTGGTAACCACTGTGCAGATCTGCAAAGATTTTGTATACCTTTATCGAGGAGACAAGGCGGTAGAAACAGTGGCTGCAAGAGATGTCCAGTCCATAAGAATTTACTGCCACACATAATATCACAAGTATTCGATTCTTATCAGGCTTTAGCAAACAGTGACAGCAGAGCTATTGGTAACTTTAACAAATAACTAAGTGTGGTCTGCTGTGGCATATTGTAGTTGTATTGATGAGTAATGAGGTACGCAACTGATGCAAATAACGTTAGAAAAACTAGAGCTCGACTATGTAAAAACTTTTAAAATCTCAGTCGCACCTACTGCAAACCTATTATAATTGCATGGTTAAAAATTCTAATCACGTATCAACGTTGACATTTGTAATATCGATTATGTACCGCGTGCCGGGCAAAGTGTCATTTTCTTGTTTCACATTTTTAACAAATTGCATTCTCTCAGTGGCTTTGAAAATTATTCCGAACTAGTTTTTGCCCGCGGCTCCGCCCGCGTAAATGTCGGTTATCGCGGCAAATAATAGCCTATATGTTATTCTGATATATAAGCTATATTACTGTAAAGTTTCATTCAAATCCGTACCGTAGTTTTTGCGTGAAAGAGCATCTATCCATCCATCCATACTTATAAACTTTCACGTTTATAAGATTAGTATATAGAAATACACAAAGAGTGACTTTATTAGGTATGAAGTTCTATAACAAGACTCTGATAAGGATGTTGTAAATTGAAAGAAACTATGTTAACTAATCGAAGCACGCATCGCAGGCTTCATAAATATTATTCTCGCATAGAAATGAATTGTGGAACGATACGAGAGTGATACCATCTATGTTTTTTTTAATTTTTATTGCTTTTCCATACTATCCCCTACAGTAATCCCGCTTTAGCAAACAGATGGATAAAGTGTTCTCCTAAAAGAATCAGACACGAAATCATCCTAAAACCATTATATTTATGTAGAAATTACCGTGGGAGAGCCACGCATCGGCACGAATGGACCGGAGTGATACCACGGCCTCACAGAAAACCGGTGTGAAATAGTGCTTGCGCTGTGTTTCACCGAGTGAGTGAGGATACCGGAGGTCCATAACCCAAACCCCCTCCCCCTATTTCCCCTCCCTATCCCCCAAAGGCCGGCAACGCACTTGTGACGCCTCTGGTGTTTGCAGGTGTCCAAGGGCGGCGGTAATCGCTTACCATCAGGCGATACGTATGCTCGTTTGCACGCCTATTCCATAAAAAAAATGAAACAACCGTTGCCAGAGACTAAACTATGTAAATTTATATTTCTAAATGTGACGAAAGACTATGACCAGCCAGATTGCGATAGGTATATTTTATTTTGTTACAACAGGACGATTCAAATTCATTCCAACAATTTACATATAAGCCTGCGGGGAATATTAGGTTTCTTATAAAGAACGTGTATATTTTTTTTATGGAATAAGTTTCAAAGTACATTTCATTTTATATGACACACATTGACCTGTGATCGACTTGTTTACTTTGTAACCTGGTACTTTAAATATATCATTGTAACGGGTGTTATCATTACGTATAAAAGTTTTCTACGAGGTATTACATTATATTACACATAATCAGTATGGGTATAGACAGGTGAAAGTTATTGTGATGTGTAAATTTATATAAAAACTATTGTTTATTGTAGAAAGAAAAAATATGTAGAAACCCACAATTGTTAGGCAGTTCGAGAATGTTATACTGTCTAAATATAATATCTGAAAAGGCATAAGAGGTCTAAGTTTAATAATTCTATATCTTTCCGACAAAGTTTGATGTCTAGTATTTGTGTAGATGGTATAGTAGCTTGTTATAAATAGTACCTAATACATTTATGTGAAATATGGCGTTAATAACATTTTTTTTCTAATAAGCGTACCGATACTATCCTGTACATATTTTTTTTGCAAAACAGTCAATAAATTTGGCTACATATATTTATTTATATAATATTATCACATCATATGTATTATTATATTAACAATAATTCCAATAATTCCAATAACAGGTAGAGTTGCATATGTTTCGGATGTTTAATGAATTTGTATTCAATTTTAACAGAGCCGGCTCGACCGGGGCGCTGTTACCCTCGCACTGAAGATCAACCTAAAATGGTCGGTGCATGCGAGACCGGAGACTCAATGATGCATAAGTATTAAAAGGTCGTCATGGTGTGAGTCACAAAACTGCATTGTGGCATTGTCTGCATTCTTTCAATGCAATGAGTATGGTGATCACCACTATTGGATTCTGCTTTCCATGAGGCAGAGTAGCATCATTTTCGCAGGCCCAAACAAAAAGGTAGTTATTGCGGCTTAATGATTATAGAAGATCTTCCTATATACCTTTTAAATGAGTTTACCGTGGATACCTCTATAGATATAAGAAAACCCATGTGTTTTGTCAATGCTTTCCTGAAGGAAATCTAAGATGAATAGTGATTTATCAAAAGATTTTGTCCATCTTTTCTCACTAAATCACAAATACGTGAACTTGTAAAAACAATATCTGGAGTAGGTCAAGGTGAGATATCAACGTCACATACCTGTAATGGGAACTGATTGGCTTGGGCCGTCTAACGATTTACGTCAATCAATTTACCTAACCTTACATACGACATACATATTGTATAGTCTTAGGATAAGGCAGAATGCTACAGTGAGCGCTATGAATTTCAGTTACCTAAAATATTTTACATAACACTAGACGCACAATAAAGATAATAAACTGAGTTATGGTAAGCATGTATTCATATTACTAAGCACGAGAGTGTACTTAGCACGTGAACAGTTACTTTATCTTGATAATGTTTGTTTTAATGACCCCCTACTATCTGTATATTATGTGATAAGACGTAACATAAATTTCCTACTTACGTGTCTACTCTCGTTTCATTCGTAACGTACTTGTTATTTAGATAAGATTATATGAAAAGATTAGTAAATACATTGCTAGAGAAGGTTCCTTAAGGAAGATTTATTGTTTATATACCTATATTAATAACATAAAGAGACAACTGTAAGATGAAATTGATAAGTTCGAATGTAAAACTTAATCGTAATCTTATTCTCAAATACTTTAATGCCATTATACCATCACCTGCAAAGAGCTGCATTGCTATGAATAACTTTACCCGAATACGGCGAAGCCAAATAAAAGGATTCCATTGTAACACCTAAACTAATGTACAGATTTTAATGAATAAAGTGTTAGTCAATAGATTAGTAATAATGGCCCGGATAATATGGGCTATGTGACTTTTATGAAAGTTTTTTATCCCAATATTATCAAATTATATTAAACAATTACACTCAATTTATCAATTTTATTGTTCGATGAGAATAATAATAATATTAATCCGAAACTGTATCGAAAAAATATACATTTAAGCTTCACATATCATGAAAGTGTGCAATTTTCATTTAACAGACTATTTGATAACTCGCTCAGCTTTCTAGGTGCTAAAAAACCGATGCTTGCCTAGAAATCTATGTTTATAAACCAGGTCCAGACTGATTCAGGGTTCAACACTCAGATTGTTACGCTTGTATTAGCTGTTAATATCGCCCACTTCTCTAATTCATCACACATCCTATGGGCCTTCCGTGTTCTCACTCATTCGGTGTAACACAGCGCAAACGCTATGGCCTACCAGTTTTCTGTGAGGCCGTGGTATTACTCCGGTCGAGCCGGCCCATGGTAGTAAACAGTAGTAATTTATATCTTGACTAGCGATGGTACAATAGTTCATGCAATGATATTCAGGTTTTACTATACTATTATAAAGTAAAATAAGACATATTAACACTAAAAGTGATCTCTAGTCATTGTTACCTTATTTTTTGGTCTCGTTCACAGACGTCGTATATATCGAAACATTAAACCCTTGTCATTATGAACTAACAAAAATTGTTTTAGAAAATAAAAAGCACGCACTAGGTGCAAAGCCATATCATATGAATGAAATAAACGATTAAACAAGTAGTTAGTCTTACTAGTCTTGCTAAGAGAAGGAAACTGTTTCTAATATGTTTGTTTGGTTAGTTTGGTCTCGCTTTTCTCCAGCTCACATTGATATGGTAAAATGGTTTCAGGTAAAAATTGGTGAAGTCGATTTCTATGAATTTTGGTACATCTGTAGAGTGATGTAGGGAGGACAAAAGTAAGTAAAATAATTTTTACTAGCTGAATACCGCGGTGTTACCCGCGGTTATTGTTGTACAGCAAGTAACGCCGCGGGACAAAGTTAGTCTAAAAAAATTGGCCTCCCTGCATCATCAGCTACCTGCCAGTGAAAGTACCGTCAAAATCGGACCAGCCGTTCCTGAGATTACCCGGAACAAACAGACAGACAGACAGACAGACCGACAGACAGACAGACAGACAAAAATTTTATTAACTACAATTTTGGTATATACATACATATGCATTTAGTAAAAAGCGGTTATTTTAATATTACAAACAGACACTCCAATTTTATTTATTTGTATAGACTAGCTGACCCACGCAACTTCGTTTACGTCTCTTATTGCCCGTAGCGTGATAAGTTTCCCCCGTTTTTGAAACATTTTTCATTAGTGCTCCGCTCCTATTGGTCTTAGCGTGATTATATATAGCCTATAGCCTTCCTCGATAAATGGGCTATCTAACACTGAAAGAATTTTTCAAATCGGACTAGCGGTTCCTGAGATTAGCGTGTTCAAACAAACATACAAACAAACAAACAAACTCTTCAGCTTTATATATTAGTATAGATTATCTCATATCAGTTTTATAATAAAGATTTTTTCAATTCATTCAATTCGACAATGATGAATACAAAATATTCATTTTTGAAATTCATGAAATTAATAACTTTTACATTCATTCACATTTCCAACTTTTCATTCAAATCGATTATTCCAGTGGGAAAGAATTTGGCGAAAGCGCTTTGTTGGACATTGGAATTTACGTTCTTCAAATATCCCAGTTTATATTTAAAGAGAACTCCGTCGCTGATGTTGGTTCAGTCAATTGTTTCTGAGCATTCCACTGTGACCTTATGAAATAATATTTAATAAAACAGAATACATTAACATTTACAAATAAAATATACATTTCAGTTCATTTATTTATCCTGGAAGGGAATCAAACTGCTTAGCAATCAGGATCAAAAGCGACTAACCCCTGTTGTTCTAAAGTTTTCATAACCATTTTCATCACTCGAAGATTATTTTAATGAACGTGATTAGAAACTCTGCTGTAGAGTTGTTACTAATATAGTCATATTCATTTAGATAATCATTATAAATTTTATTTTAAACTAGCTGAACCCCGCAGTGTTACCCGCGGTTATTTTTGTACCGCGAGTAACGCCACGGGACAAAGTTAGTCTAAAACAAGTATCCTAAGTTACTCCCTGGATCATCAGCTACCTGCCAGTGCAAGTCCCGTCAAAATCTGTCCAGCCGTTCCAGAAATTACCCGGAACAAACAGACAGACAGACAGACAGACAGACAAAAAAAAATTTAACTACATAAAAAAAATGTAACTACATTTTTGGTATATGTACCGTGTATAAATACATATGCATTTAGTAAAAAGTGGTTATTTTAATATTACAAACAGACACTCCAATTTTATTTATTTGTATAGATATACAAACAGACTAATCGTAGGTAATGTGTGTAAAAGCTAGTACTTTGTAGTTTGTTGAATACGGAGTTTTTTGATGAAAAAGAATTTATATACTAATTTTGATGTACAATATCTTACTTGATCAACACAGTCTGGTTGTAGGAGTCCTCTACTCCCACTTTTACTTACAAATGGTCTAACAAAAATATCTTTCAAATAGCTCATTTTCATGGTATTGAATTTTGTCCAAGGCTTTGACAATAAGGAGGCAAAGTCAGTCAGCCTCAGTTCAGGCAATTCAATGTAAAATTATATTAACTCTAACTAAACTAAATAAACAAAATTGATCAGGATTTGACCACAGACGAATAACTTGTAAGCAGGCGCTTTAACGAGGGGCCTGATCAGTCCGTGTCCAACATCAATCAAATTCTTAAATTCAAGAGCATTAGGATCTTGAATTTAAGAATTTGATTGATATGCTTATATTACACTGTTTTCTCTTTTAGTTGGAACAACGTTCCACTTTACGACCAAAATGATTACTGCTTACGGGAAAGTGAAATACTATATCCTTCAAATATTCTCTATAACTTTGACAACAGCACAGGACTGGTTTATGAAGCTCTTGAGATGTTAAGATGAATTAAAGAAAGTACTACTCTCAATTCTATGAATAACATACTTTTTGATGCTATCATTTTTGTATAGATAATATATAAGAAATTCCCGCCCACAGCTCACCTTGGTTCTAATGAGGTAGATTTTTTTACACGATAAAAAAACGTCAAACAGGAGCCCTTCTTCGAATAATAAAACAAAGAATTTGCAAAAGTCAAAGTTAATTGTTAGTATTTATCGGTTGCTATTGTTGTTTGTTAGAAATCTTAATTCAAAACTCTGTAAACGCCACCTTCAATCGCAATTAACAAAAGATGTCAAATTGTGACCTTTCATTCTAAGCGCTTTGTAGTGAAACGGCTTCCATGATTTATAAAAGCATTCATTGAAGTTATTTTTATTTTAGCAAATAAAAACCCATGGAAATTAGCAGCTTTAGCTATAGAGAAAGTTAAATTCATCCTCGTGTTAACAATTTACAAAAACCTAGACTTTATTATTTAAAATGGCTTCTTTATAAAAATAAAAACTGATAAATAAAATACTCTGACTATTATTATTTGGTAATGGTATGTATTATTTCAGGACTACAGGAGTCACCATACATAACCCATAAAGATAGCATCCTATTGGCTAAAATTGAACACAATATACCGGAAACGATTGGTGATTATAAAGATTATCCTTGAAGATATTTCTTTAATTTTTAGAATATAGACTCTTCAAATAGTTAGATACCAAAGTAGTAGTAGTATATTGCTTAAGTAGTCGAAAGAAAACAAGTGATTAATATTTTTTTTAAATAAGATTTTATTTCTTGTTAATAAAAAAAAATACTTTAAGTCATTTCATTTGATACCCATATTGGGTGGGTTGTTTAGAAATATGTACGCCGCCATTTTGTTACTATTATTTTGGATTAATAATAACAATAACGATTAAAATGAAGTTTAAAATTTCAGCTCAATCGGAAATCGGGAAGTTGATGAAATTTAACTTGCAAGATTTGATTACAGACGAACATCGAGACAGGTGAAAACTTGTAAAAAGGTAAATCTTTTAGACTCTGTACCTTAAAGATATTAGTGCATGGCTTAAATTCCTAGGTCCCTTTTAGTTTAAAGTATTTAGGTTCGTAACATACACTGAGGCTCATAACAAGTTTAGATGTATAATCAGAATTGATTAATTGAATCATCATTATCATTTTACCTTTTGGCGCTATAAGTTTTATTCTTGTATTCTCTTCTGTTACTCATTAGTTAACTGCTCACTCTATTTCTGGCCATATCCACATTTATGTAGACTCTATCTTTTTTTGACTTTAATCTTACAACTATAAACTATTCTAATCCATCAACTTCCATACATAAAATATTCTTCACTATATTTAGCTCGTCTATAGACATCACATATCCATATGAGTTTATTGTGTGAAACTTTTTAATCAGACAGGAGATAGACCTCCATTACTATAATCATTGTTGGAGCTCAAACAACTTTTTTCGACTTCTACACGCACCTCTTACGGTACCTTTTAGTTTCAGTACTAGTACGGTAATCTTATCAATCGCAGAATCGGTCTCAGTGCGATATGTATTACATAGGTATTATACTTTTGGAGAATTTAAGTAACAGCACAGTAGGCTATGAAATCAAGCACTTATCTTACTTACTTACCCGAAGCTCCATAATTCCATCGTAATAATTATTCACTACAGTACAACGCCACCACATTTATCACTTAATCACTAAAGAGAGACATAAATTTGCACTAAATCACGTTCATTTTGTATAAGTCCTTTCTGTCGAAGGACTAATCCAGTACAAGTCACAGTATAAATAGGCTGTTTTGTGGTAAATAACGGAGATTAAGCCCTTTTAGAAAATGGAGCAAGTCGGAAGTCAGACCTATTTAGTGATAAAACCCCTGTGGATGTTCTAGATTTAAAATAATCTCTACCATTAGTATCAAATTCGTATTTATTCAGATAAGTTAACGGGTGAATGTTGCTTGAAATATTTGTACCAACAATGTAAAAATAACACAGTAAACAAAAGAGAAAAATATGTTTCAAATTTAATGTCATTAAACGATTATCTTTTCCACCAACATTAGTTATTTAATTTTAAGATTTTTGTTATATTTTTCAACTTTTTGAAGTATTTGCAGCTGCTGCTTCAAAGAAAATATTTAATAATTGGATAAACATTATCTAACTCAATTTTCATTTTAATGAAAGTTCATAAATATTTGTTAAATCTCAAAGCAATGTTGCATCAGTATATACTACGAAGAAAGTGCTACGAAGGTACTACAAACATACCGTAGAGAGCGATGTCTTGTACCTCGTGTTAAATCAGTATTTGCTTAGATACATTACAATTTTTTGGCTCCACACATGTATAAAAATATGAGAAAGTTCATAAGGTACGTAAATTGAATAGTAATAGGGTTTAAAAGATTGTAACCAATTGGTAAGAATCAATGGATTATGATTCTGCAGAGAATTTTCTAAAAGTGACGTGATGTCGCTATAGTACTAACACGCTCATACACACACACGCATACATATATACATACACACTCACACACATACACATTTGCTTACATACACAATTTGTTTTTACTATTTTGTCTAAAATACCACGTATTCAAATTGATGTAACGCTATTGTCACTATAATATTGGGCAAGACACTAACACCTGCAACAAAATCTTTATTGTATGTATTTATGTCCATAAAGAATATTATATTATATTTTCAAGCATATTTTTAATTGATATCATTAATTTTAAAATGTTAAACGTCAACGTGCCTTTTCTCTGTCGAAATGGCGTTAAATGTACTACTACTGAAAATAAAGATATAATAAAATATAAAACACGACTCTTGTCGACTCGATCAAAGCTGAAAGTGCGTGTCTAACTTAAACTATGGTCATTATTAACTTTGAAGCTTACTAAGTATTAATTTCATTTCCAAACTTAATGTTCCCGAAGAAGAGACACAGCTCCCATTTCAATGTTTCTCATTTAGACAGTAATTTCGAAGTGTTCATAATGTTCATAAAGTTAACCACTCCCAAAAACTTAATAATTCATAAAGTTAATACCAGTTTCATTTCACAGCACTGGACAATCAAATTTATACCTAATTTACATTAACTTTTGTAAATTACAGCAAAAGTTGTTTACAGAAACCAGTTTAATTAGGATTACTTATTTTGTATACTCATTACCTAGCTGAGCCAATTCTCAAACAAATAATTTTCCTAAAATATTTTTCTTTACAATTTGATTTGTTTTTATACGTATGTATAAACTAGCTGAACCCCGCGGTATTACCCGCGTTTATTGCTGTACCGCGAGTAACGCCACGGGACAAAGTTAGAATTAAAAAAGTAGCCTAAGTTACTCCTTCGATTATCAGCTATCTGCCCGTCAAAGTTCTGTCAAAATCGGTTCAGCCGTTCCAGAGATTACCCGGGACAAGCAGAAAGACCGACAGACAGACAGTTAAAATTTAAAAAAAATGTTATTTTGGTATATGTACCGTGTCATTTGGATTTATTAAAAAGCGGTTATTTAAATATTACAAACAGACACTCCAATTTTATTTATTTTTATAGATATATATATATTTTATGTGTGTTCGCGGATAACTTCGTCGTTTATGAATATTTTACCTTTTTCTTTTTTATTTTCCTTAGATTATTACATTAGGATTTTGTCTGTTAATACTATTCTCATTTATTTGTCAATGGTGGTTCAATCTAAAGTTGACAATAGCTAGAACAAGTGATATCAGCATTTTCGGCACGTTTCTGATAACTTCGGCTTCGCACAATGCTAACAAGATTAAGACCAAATTTGTTTTGTCGGCAATTATTAAAATTGAAATAAATAATTTTCTAATAAAGTATTAGTTACATTAATATTTTGGACCAAGCGTTACTCCTTGTTACAAGAAAATCAATGTTTAATTGACATAACTTACTTAGATTCTGTACTATGAAGTTTAATGTTTTATATTCAAGAGGCCGTAACATTATATTATCATAGATTTTCATCAGACTTTTCATTCATAGAGTACATCACAGTTTTTTTTTTAAATATTGCTTGTATGTTTCCGTACCTTGAAATAAATAAACGGAACTCTTATAAAATCTGTCTGTTCATCAAGACCCTTTATTTTGGGAATGCGTGAAGATATTGAGTTGAAATTTAAACCATATACTTAAGTCTATAGCCTCTCGAAGTTGTCAAAAAATCAAACCTCTAAGTCTACGTAAAAAAAATATACGTCCGTTTATTCAACAAAAAACACATATTTCGACACTGCCGAGGGAATCAACACTCATAGCGTACTACCCCTTGACGTAGAACTATGAAATTTGGCAAATAAAATCGTTATAGACCAGAAGTAAAGTTTGAGTCGGACTCGCCCATGAAGGGTTCCGTAGCACCAAGTAATATAATATAATGTTTTATTTATTTTTATATTTGTGTTGTTTGAATGAAAGGTAAATTGCGGTTTACGATTTATGACGTATTAAAAAAAATACTTAATCTTACTCAAACCAATTTTCTGTGGAAGTTTGCATGGTAATGTACATCTTATATTATAGAAGTTACAGGGCGGAGGGGGACACATTTTACCACTTTGGAAGTGTCTCTCGCGCAAACTATTCAGTTTGTAAAAAATGGTATTAGAAACCACAATATCATTTTTGAAGACATAGGTCTTCAAAAATGGTAAGACATAGGTCTTCAAAAATGGGTTTGATAAAAAAAAATAGAGTTTAGTTCTAAGTATGAGGAACCCCCAAAAGTTATTGTTTTTTTTTTGAGTGAAAATCTTAATGCGTTTAACAGAATATATCTAATTATCAAGTTTTGTGTTTAAAGAATTTTTATTTCTCATAAGAACATAGTTCACTTATAATGAGATACATAGTAATGACAACTTATGACTAATACAATTTCACCTTTCAGCGTATTGGAAGCTGCGATCACAATGTACACACATATTTTTTAGCCCGCTTTTAAATACATTTAAACTGTCGCATTCCTTTAATTCATTCGGCAGTCTGTTATACAGCTGTGCTGTGCTGTGCTTTTAACATTATAGTTCTTATAGTTTCGGAAAAAAGTGGCTGTGGCATACACACAGACAGACATGACAAAACCATAAAGAACCCTAAAAATAGGGTTTGTATTTTTATGGAATTTAAATTGTAAGGAAATTTCAAATTGAAGCTTGGGTTGGGGGAAGATTGGGATATCACATGAAATGGCTTGATGTGCACATTACAAAATATATTATATACTTATTTTTATTATTTCTCATTTTTACTCAAAATATAAAATATACCGTTCCCCTTCTTATCTCTGAATTCTGTGAAACGAAAAATTTAAAACGATTGAAATTACCTAATACCTAGATATGTAAGGAAATATTAATAGATAAATATACTATTTATTTATTTACGGAACCCGCAGTCGGAGAGTCCGACTCGCACTTATCCTTTACTATTACTTATCAAGTATATTTAATAATGTGGGTGAACCTTAAGGCATATTTAAACACGTGTTTGTGTAAATGTAGAATAACCAAATTTCCTAGAACTCAAAGGGAGACGATTTGTTAATTTACACAATAATGTTTTATTTTATAAAGATTATGCCTAGCTAAGTACAGTCAACAGCTCCTAATGGTCCATTTCTGGATATATGGCTCTCAGTAGAAAGGTGGCTGAAGAAAAATTAACAGAAATGTATAAATTTCAAAACAAATACGAAGCTAAAAATAACAGTAATCTTTCAAACTCGTCCACGAAATACTCCCACCGGAAGGCATAGTGATTGAATACGATGGATATTCATCATTCTATACATTTATCCATTGGTAATTGGATTTTGTCCCTTTCCCATTTTCAATTATTTTTTCCTAAAATGCTTCTCATGAAATTTTGTCACCGCCGCTAAGCTGTGGATTTGTATATAACGTGCACAGATTCTTGAAACATATTTTGTAACGCTATAAATGATGTTTAAGTTAAATACAATATGACTTTACTATTTATTATTTCAAACCGATAGGTTTTCACAGAACTTACCTATTTGATTTAGAAAAATAATCTTATATCGTATAAAATAAGTTTGCTATTTTGTAAAGATTGAACCACCTGCACCTATTATTAATACACCCTTTCTAGTCGAAACGTTCCAAGAATTGAGAACGTTTGATAGATCGATTACATTAAGTACTTCTATTGTGTTATATGTCAAAGTTCGGATAGTGTTTTTTACTACCTCAAATACGACTTAAATAATTTGGACAAAGTTTAGTACTGATTTAACAGAAAACCTAAATGGTATTCATTTATGTTTAAAGTCAATTATTATATATAGAATATATGCATTTAATATTCCTCAAATAGAGTATATTTTAGTACTATTACTTTTACGTGGTGTATGTACTATTTTTGTACTACTGTATAACATTTACACTTTCTTTATGCTTGGGCTGTTAAAAATAATGTGCCGTATTTCTTTTCATGCAGAATATAATTGCTTTTTTCTGAAACACAAAACACATTTAAGAATGGAACACAAAAGGAAAGCCAGAAAACTACCGTAATCATATTGTATAATAAAATGCTGCGCAGTAATAAACGAAATCGTACACAATGCTGTGAGTGTCGAGGCTTCCTTTAAAAATAATAATGAACAATTTAGTTCTACCAAAAATAAAGAGCAAGCCGTGGTCCTTATATTTTCTTAAACATTATGATTTTATAATTTATGTATTTGACTTTATTAACAAGTGACAAGGGCCTTTGTCAAAATATGCTTTAATATTAAAGTGTCTAGAGTTTCTAAATGTAACCATAGACATATAACAGCACCCTAGGTATTCAGCACTCACATTTATCACTCAGTTCGTAATATAATAAGGATCATGTAATTTAAATTTAATTTTATTAATTAATATTTTTGTAGGTAAAGATTTTGCCATTTATACACAAGTTATTTATAAATTATTTTTTTATAGAAAGGCATTGATAACTATTTGTAAAAAAAAAACTATACTAATAGAAGCCAAGCATCACTCACTGAAATGGGCTATAAAAGCGATTGATAATGAGGATGATCACATATTCCATCGATCTTAAGACGTATCGCCTGATACGTGTCTTGGCCAGTCCACAACTAGATAAAAAACCTGCAGATAGCACAAAAGTGAAACAAAAAGTGTTGTTATTATCGACCTCTTAATCTTGGAAGAAATTCGGCAATGGTATGAATGTGCAACATATATAATTATGTTAACGCAAATAATTTTAGTAGCATAGATTTATTTTGTAAAAAGAAAGCAAGTTTTAAGACTATAATTAGTAATTTTTTGAAAATTTTTTGTGTATTTTTTGTTTTATTTTTCTTTATAAATTATTATATCTGTCAAGGTAGTTAACAGGTAATGGCAGAAGCTGTGGACACATATCTATATATATATAAAAGAGGAAGGTGACTGACTGATTGAGTTACCCAGAGATCAACGCACAGCCCAAACCGCTGAACCTAGAATCCTGAAATATGGCATATGCATGTATTTTTATTTTATAACGTAACTGAGCACTAAGAAAGGATTTTTTGAAATTCAACCCTAAGGGTGTAAATCAGGGGATGAAAGTCTGCGTAAGCGAAGCCGCGTACAAAAGCTAGTTATTTGTGTATGTACTAGGTCAAAACATAACGTACTTTAAATTTTAAGATATTATTGTACGATACATTGTTTGTGTTCCTTAAATTAAATAAATAAATAACTCTGTTACGTGGAGTAATATCCCTACAGATAATTATTTATCAAACATCGTTCTTTCAACATGACGTATTGGCCTTCCAATTAACAATTTCTTTTTAAAAAGGTTATTGGCTGTCTGAATTAGAATCTCGATAATTTTAATCTTAAAGTTTTTCTTCATAACCTTCCAATAAACCACTAACATTAATCGCTTTATTCCATAAACTAAAGATGGAAATATATTTATACACATATATTTCAGCCTGACAGAAATTAGTAATAAATTTTATGGTACCGTCAATTCTTTCCCTTCTTATGAAAAGACAAATTCTGCACTAGTAATAAATCTTGTGTCGCGGAAGACTTGACAAACTTACATGAACTGGACACAAAGAACCCAAACAACACACAGAGTTGATGAACTCATCATACTTGAGGTCACTCTCCATTAAGCATGGAAGGATATCCCGCCAGTGTCTATGTTTCTTCAATAAAACATCTAAATCCGTTGTTTTATTATGATCGGAAAAAAAATCTAAACATACACAAATCTACACTTTTTGAAGTGAAAAGTTATTTAGCCACGTTGAGCACTTTTTGATAGGAAAAAATCTTATGAGTTCGCGTTACCGACATACTGACATGACATTTCCGAAGAAAAACTTCTTTAGCCGCGTTGAGCACTTTTTGGTAGGAGAAAATCTTATGAGTTGGCGTCACCGACATACTGACATGACATTTCCGAAGAAAAACTTCTTAAGCCGCGTTGAGCACTTTTTGGTAGGAGAAAATCTTTGAGTTCGCGTCACCGACATACTGACATGACATTTCCGAAGAAAAACTTCTGTAGCTGCGTTGAGCACATTTTGGTAGGAGAAAATCTTACGAGTTCGCGTCACCGATATACTGACATGACATTTCCTAAGAAAAACTTTTTTAGCCGCGTTGAGCACTTTTTGGTAGGAGAAAATCTTATGAATTCGCGTTACCGACTTGGTGACATCACCGACATGCTGACATGACATTTTCGAAGTGAAAACTTCTTCGTCTTATGGGTTTGCGACACCGACATGCTAATGTTTGACGTTGATAATTTAAATTTAAACATTATGAAATTTCTAATTTTATACATTAATTTTACAAATAACATTCTAAGTTATAGTGTTTCATTTCTATGACAATTTTTTTTACACACATTTTCTTACACACATTATTATCTATTACTTATGAGCACTAAGAGTATCTATACGTTTAAGGTTATTATGGTTATTATGATTGTCTCTAATTGATTAAAACAATGTAAATATTATTCAATCCTTCCGAACCTTATATTTAGAGTGACATGACGACCTTTATATAATTCTAGGCATTTGTATAAATAATTTATGCGAATAAATTTTAGTTACAGCAATTATAAATTTGCTATAACTAAATTAATTATATAACTAATTCAAATAAATTTTTAACTGTACCACGAGACAGTATTTAGCCATAATAAAGACTGTTATTTTTGTTGATATTCGTTGTTATGAACGTAGGTTCGGAAATGAAAGGAAATGGCGACACAGGTATGTCGGATGATTTTCATTTGAAACGTGTTCACGCGTCTCATTCATAGTGTATAACTTTACGTAACTCTTACGTAGTCCTCTCCGATTGACATAAGAGAATAGCTTCCAGTGACGCGTGATGTAGTGGCACAGTCACTCAGTATATTTTCGAACTATTTGTTTATTTCATTTTCTTTTCCAATCTTCAGTTATTTTGTTGTTTACTTGTCAGTCGATGGATATTAGTTTTGGAGATTGTTGCTGTTTAAAAATAAATGCAAAACCTACTAAATTCGTTATTATGAAAATCTTTTTTGTGTCATTTTTATGATTTATTTGATCGTATTTCGTCAAATAAAATTCAAACCCAGGTACTTAATATTTCTTCAAACATTTCTGGATAAGTTTTGAAAAGTAGAACCTTTAAAATTCGTAGAGATAATTTTGTAAAAGCAAATTATTAATAACATACGGCACAATTCCCACGAGCTATAGCTTTCAGCCAACACAATATTCTAATATTTATTTTAATTTTCATACAAAAACAATCCAATGCATAAAAATTACACGATTGAACGGGTCATTTCTACATATTACTTTCTAGGATCAATACTCAACCTAGTACAGGATTAAATAAAGTCTATTCAAAATTCAATCAATAATTCATGAAATACCTCGTTTAGTCGAACGTCAAGGCTAGGATTATTACGTCAAAGAGAATTTAGTGCCGGCAAAATTTCAACGAAATCTTTCAAAGAGGTCCTTCGATTGATGAACGAGGTACAAGGTCAGAAGGCTTATGAAGGAGTTCGAATTCGGTTAATCTGTTTATATTAATCCGGTAATAAAAATAATCTTAATTTAGATGAATATGACTTTTTTGGAAATACTTCTGTATTTAACTCTGAGATCGACTCTTGGTAAGAAGTAGAAAGATAAATTAGAGTACTTAATGTTTTTAGGTGGCCTAAATTTGGAGAAAATAAATTTGATTGACAGTGTGTCAGTCTAAATTAATCTCAAGTCTCACTAGTAAAAATAAAAGGTTTACTATGTCTATATGGCTTAATATGATTGATGTTTCAATGAAAATGATTAATAAAATTTTTTGTCTTTATATAATTACGGGGTTTAAAAAAATACTGAGATTAAAGTCATGTGCCGAAAATTATACCATATTGAAAAAAAAAAGGATATGCATGAAACTAAATTGCATAAAATAAGAATAACGTATTTTGATATATGTAATGTAAAATAAAGAAAAAGCCATTATAGCCAGATACCGGATTATATGCATTTGCATATTTGTAAATGCATTTATTTAAGCCATCCTCAGCGGTTATAGCATATTTTAGCTTAGATCTGGTTATGATGCATATTATCGGTACATTTTCTATTTTTCCGAGTGTAGTACACTTATTCTACTTTCCGAAATGATTTCAGAATCCGACCAAATTTTACAGTCACAATATATGTTATTGAGTAATAACTCAATAACAGTTATATTATGACTAGTCGGATTCGCATCGCATTGGATCGCATTTCGGTCAGTTGCTGCATGTCTTTTCTTTCGAAGAAATGATCGACGAGACAATCTTACCACTGAATATTTGGAACAATATTTGATTGTTTACGTTTACAACAACAGTCTATACAAATAAATAAAATCGGAGTGTCTGTTTGTAATATTAAAACAACCGCTTTTTACTAATTTGTATGTATACACGTCACATATACCAAAAATGTAGTTAAAAAATTTTTTGTCTGTCTGTCTGTCTGTCTGATTGTTCCGGGTAATCTATGGAATGGTTGTACGGATTTTGACGGTACTTTCACTGGTAGGTAGCTGGTGATCTAGGGAGTAACTTAGGCTACTTTTTTTTAGACTAACTTTGTCCCGCGGCGTTGCTCGCGGTAAAACAATAACCGCGGGAACATCTCGGCGTTCAGCTAATATTAAATAAATTTAAAGTTATGTTATGTTACTGTACCTATTATCGCTTATCAATGTATGCTGATTTTGTAAAAGATAATAATAGGTATTTTTCTTTTATGATTCCTAAAATTATTAATTTACAACAACACCAACACCACGATAAAACAATTTGGTTTTTAAGCATATGTCATAATGTACTCTTAAACTAGGTGTCTACAGTATGGCTATGGTCACTAACGTCTAAACTAGGCCGAGCCTGTATCTTAGACGTTAGTTTCTTCCCAGGTTTTAAGTATATCATAAAAATATGTGTATTTAACTAGACCTAGGTACACAGCATCAAAGTGTGGCCAGACTCACACAATATATACACACATACATGCATTTGCCTGTCGTAAGAATAGCTATAAGAATATAGATCAAACTTACTGAGCTATCTCGACACACTGGTATCACACATACTCCACACAAGAATTTATCACAACTTACACATTACAACAGTCACTGGTAATTAAAACACAAAAAACAATACAGAAGAACAAGTAGTTAACTGTTAACATTAATAAAACTGGGCAGGTACTTATGCGTTTACAATCCATGATCCCGAGACGTTAAGCAAGGTATCCACATAATTACAGCACGTCCCAGTGGCCACTTACTTCCTAAGAAATGTACATATATAATTTTTAGACTTAAATTAAAACTAGACATATTGCAATTTAAATGTGGGTAGGCTCGAAATGCAGCATGTTTGCGTAGAAATAAAATATACCGTACCGTCAGCAATTAGGTCGAATGAATGTGAGGCAATCACTATGTATGCGAACTTAAGACATTTTTTTATTTTTTTTATTGAAATGAATTTACTTTTGCATATTTTGCCAACTATGCATATTAAGCACTTTGTATCTGTATTTGCATAACAAGCTTTTTATGTTGCATATAATCCGGTCTCTAGTTATTTTGTGTAGTTTGCGTAAATAACAAAATTCATAAACACCCGACGGTTTAAAGTTATCCTTACAGTAAAAGTCGTTATAACATCGCATATTTTCATTCTCGGCGCCAGTCAGCTGTCTCAAATCAACCAAGATATTCCTACAAAATTGCCCAGTTATTACATACGTAATTAATTACATGTAGTTGAAAACTTAGGTACTATCTGAACATTTACACGAATCTAGCACATTTGCTTAAATTAATCCTTTCAGTAATTTGCAGGTTTGAATTTCATGTTTCTGAAAATGTAAATAATCGTCAATTTGTTGAAATTATGTAACAAACAAGTAAAATTTTAACAAAAATAAAACCGACTTCAACGTTTGACTCGATTTCTCTTGGTTGCCATCATCAGATCTTAGTGTCTGTATCATGGTACCACCGTTGGGATATTTACTTTCCTTTAAAAAAAGAATTATCAAAATCGGTTTATAAATGACGAAGTTATCCCCGAACACAAATAAAATATATATATATATATATATATATACGGTCGAATTGAGAAACCTCCTCTTTTTTTTGAAGTCGGTTAATATATAAGCCATGAATAAGTGACACCATGGCCAAACTAAATTCGCTATAACAAAAATATTTTAAAAGCAATGAGTGATTATTTTAGAATGTATAAAACAGCGGGGACTGTCTAAAGAGAGAGAGTAAGCAGACTCATCTCTGGTAAAGCTCAAATATTCTAAAACCCTGTAATGGAAGTAAATAAAAGTAATAAGGAATCCCAGGGACTAACAACAAAAAAATATAAAATGTCTTTATTGCTTCCGGAATTGGGCTCAAATAAAGTTAGATACAAAAAGAAATTTAAGAATCGTCATAAAATATCCTTATTTGGGTAATTTTAATATGAAAATATTAAGAACGAACTTTAGAAGTACAGACTTCGGGTAAATGATTGGAATGGAGAAATGCTCAACTCTGTGTCAACTCGAATATTTAAACTCCGATGATCAAAGAGCTAAGAGATATGTAATTATGAGTATCATATACTCATAATTACAAATATATTACCTACTAGTATAAAACAGATCTTCATAATGAATTATTCATTTGTTTTGGCAGTAGTGTCCATTTTTCTTAAGGAAAAATAATTGCTGGTGAACAACATCAAAGCCAACTGTGAGAACTCACGAGTCCACAAACTGTTGATGTTGTCGGAATTGCCAGAATCCTCTTGAAAAACAGTTACAAAGTATTTATTGTACAGTAGATATCCTTTAACGGTTAAATAAAAACAAATATTTTAGTTTATCCAAACCAAAAAGTTTGGAGTTTCCATTTTCTCAGTATTTTTGTTTTTAATGTAATAAAAACTAACGGTTTAAAAAGGAGCAAGAAATTTTAGTATTGATTTATACAGTCACAATTGAGTTACATCTTCCCTCACATCTAATTTTCGTGTTCTTTTCAATAATATATTCTGCTACTTTTAAGATACCGTTTATTTAGCTATGTATAATATGTTATTTATATTTCCAGAAACCAGGGTTTTTTGTGAAGGGTAAACGTTTCAGCAATAAGTGAAAGCAACGATATGACAGAAAATGGTACTAAAATTGACAAAATCAATTATTTCTTCATGTAATGTTACATGTAAATAATCTAAAATCTCAAAACTATTTTGATTTCCAAGGAACTTGGTGAGTCAAACAAAGTGAGTCGAATTAAGATTAGTATTGATACGAACTAGAACTTGCACCAAAATGCTTGGATACTGGAAACTAAAATACTATTAGAAGAAACACGAAAAAAAAAATTGGTATCAATTACTGGCTAAAATTTGATTTTTTTTTACAGACGGACACTATAATAGAAAAAACAACTGAATCTGGGACCTAGTTTTCCAAGGTGGCAACCAGATTTTAATAAACTGCTACGTTTAATTTAGGGACAAGAGAAAACTTACCTTATTTTAATATAAACCTCATCATTTTCCTAGCCTTTATTATTCCTAAGATTTGGGGTCGGCTACTAGTTCAACCGGTTTTACCCGAATATCAGTTTTTACACGGAGTGACTGGCTTCGGGCCTCGGGCTCCGGGTGAAGGTTGAACTAGTTGTCAGTATATTTGAGGGCACTGATTCCCAATAACGATTGCCATAGATGTTCATGACAACCGGGACCAACGGCTTAACGTGCTCTCCGTGGTACGGGCGGGAAACACCGTCATTTTCCATACTCCGGGCTTCTATTAAGAATTTCTTGTGAGAAAAACCCAACAGCAGTCCGACCCGGGAATCAAATCTGAGACCTTTTGATCAGCAGTCGCTTACGCTAATCACTAGACCAACAAGGCAGTTATTTTAATATAAACCTAATGTATTAAAAGAGAAAAACAAACAGTAAGTGGTTCACGGTTCACACAATATTGAGTGTTATAGTTACAAAGAGTGATTATTATTAATTGCCTCGGTGTCGCAATGGTAGCGTATGCGGCTTGAGGTCTCAGATTCGATTCCCGGGTCGGATCAAATACTTGTATGATCTGCAAGTTATATAAATATTCTATCAGTCAATCTAGTTTTCATAGTGCATACTGTTGTTACTTTAAAAACAATTCATAAATAAATATTTACAACATCAACCTTAAAAGGTATCCATTAGCTGTAGAATGTCATCAGTCACTAAATGGGCACGTGTCGTTAACCGGAGTAATTTATCTTCTGGTAAGGGGCATCCCTTCACTTCAAGGGGCTATATTCGTCACAATGATTCAGCATCTTTTACGATTTAAAAGGCGATTTCTTCTTACCTGAGTTTGCCTGACTTAATTTCTTACTAGATTGGTTTTATAGAACTTTGGAAAAAGATTTTCGAAATAATTTATTTCTTTTGAAGATAACAATCGTTTTCATCGGTATTACTTTTGATATTAATATAATAGCCGCTAATCCATATATAGGAAAATTGTTCAACATTACACGTGTACTCGTTGCTGTGTTAAGATATATAAATTTTAAAATAATTTTAATAATTCTAAATAAAAATGGTGTAAACTTTGCTTTTTTAAAAAAATAAAAACAACTCCTGCATTAGAACTAACGGGTGATTTTTTAAGAGGTATAGGATTTGATTTTCAAAAAAAACACAAAAAATTTGAAAATTTTTATGAAATCTTTATTGGAATCGATAGAACGATCAATATAATTTAATGTTTGAAGATGATTTCATGCAAATGCTGGCCGCGACTCTGGTTTAGATGGCCCATTCGCAAGGCCCAATTTCGGCACACTCTCTCCAACATATCAGCCGGTATATCACGAATAAATGCTTCAATATTGGCTCCCAGTGCGTCAATCGTTGCTGGTTTATCCCTGTAGACATGAGCCTTAACATGGCCCAACAAGAAACAGTCCAAAGGCGTTAGATCACACGATCTAGGCGGCCAATTGACGGGCCCAAAACGTGAGATAAACTGTTCACCGAAGGCGGCTCTCAATTGGGCCATTGTTTCGCGTGCCGTGTGGCATGTGGCACCGTCTTGTTGAAACCACATGTCAGGCATGTCCAATTTTTCCATTTTGGGCAAAAAAAAATCACCAATCATCACACGGTAGCGCTCGCCATTCACAGTAACGTTTCGGCCATTGTCGTCTTTGAAAAAGTACGGCCCAATGATGCCACCGGCCCATAATCCACACCAAACAGTACATTTTTCGGGATGCAGTGGTAGCTCTTGCAATGCTTCTGGCTGGTCTTCACTCCAGATGCGGCAATTATGCTTATTGACATATCCATTCAACCAGAAATGAGCTTCGTCGCTGAACACAATTTTTTGATAAAAAAGTGGATCTTCCTCCAACTTTGCCAATGCCCATTCACCAAATGTTAGACGTTGTGGGAGGTCGTGTGGCTTCAATTCTTGCACCAGCTGTATCTTGTAAGGTTTTACACCCAAATCCTTTCGCAAAATTTTCCATGTAGTGGAGTAACAGAGGCCCAATTGCTGCGAACGGCGGCGAATCGACATTTCACGGTCATCACTAACACTGGCGGATACAGCCGCAATATTTTCTTCGGTCCTCACTCTACGTATGCGTGTTCGTGGTTTAATGTCCAATAATGTAAACTGGGTTCGAAATTTAGTCACAAGCTTCCGAATAGCTGCCTCAGTAGGCCGACCAAACTGCCCATAAATTGGCAGAAGTGCGCGATGCACTCTCTTAACCGAGCATGCATTTTGATAGTAAAATTCAATAATTTGCAAGCGTTGTTCGTTCGTAAGTCGATTCATGGTTAAATTATAGACCAAACTGAACAATTTTGACAATGACACAAGACACGATTCACGCGTGATCTGTCAAAAACAGTGTTGCCAAAAAGATACCAGCAAAAAAATCACCCGTTATATATCCAGTGTCGTAGGGGACTTTGCAAACATACATTAACGCGCACAAAGAACACCCAGAGTCAGAACAATATTTTGTTGATCACACAAAGTGTTGTCCCATGTGGAATTTGAACCCACAACACTTTGGCGCAATAAAAGTGGCGTGGCGATCTCTTAAACCACTATGCCTACCTTGCAGTTAATGATTAACTTTAGCTTGTAAAGAACCGATCATCAGTTAACAAGTGGCAAGAAAGCTGAAATACAAGTAAATCGAGAAACAATAAATATTATAATCTTAAGAATTCCTTGTGCTGTCTTTTCAATAACCATATGAAAAGACTAGATTAGCAGTAGTAAGTTCGCTTAACGGTCTTAATAGCGATAGGTACATTGTGTTGTAAATGACTATAAGCAAGCAAATAGGACAACTTTCACAGCTGAAAGTGAAAAAAATCTCATTATAGGCTCTGCCACATAGCCTAGGGCAAATATATGAATAGTAGCCAAGAGAACTCGCCAAATAGAGGCAATCAGAACTCAGAAATTAGCTTATTACAAAACATGCGACATCGTAACCTATATATGATTAAGCAATAAAGTTATCTGAATTTTCATTTAATGCAGTCACTTACATTATGTGTACGTAAGTTTTTGTACTTCAAAGCCAGACTAGAGTAACTAATAACAGTTTGATAAAAAGATTTTAAGTAATTTTTTAAACAAGTTTTCTTATTTTATTACTTCATTATTATTTGACATTTACAAAAGTGACTGAAATAATTCACTTGATAATTACAAGAAAAAAAAGAAGATACATAACAATATGATAAATTTTTAGGACGAACTAACAACATACAACGACATATTTGTGGAAATATAATATGGTGAAAATAAATTTATTACGGTTCTACAGCATACTATTCCATTGTAGAAGGAGATCAGAGGTTAATTGATTAATTTTATATTGTGTGTCATGATTTAAGTTTATACAGTCTCTATACTCTCTGACATAATTGTGAACAAACTTGTTTTCAAGGTGTGTGTTACGGATTAAATCAACATATTGTTATTAGATTTATAAAATGTGTGATGTCTAAAAGTTTACTTCCATAGCAGTCAAGGTTCTGTGATATATTAGAACACAAGCTTAACGCGAATCATTTTAATTTTCGATGAGCGCCTATATTAATAGATATTTACTTAAAGTGAAATCAATTCTGGTTAGGTTAAACTCATCTAAGGGTTCCCCGTTCTTGGCCGACTCGCACTTGGCCGCTTTTATTCTTTATAAATCTACATTTATGAAATCCCTACTCAGATAAGACAAAAGTTGGTGATTTATAGTATATGTAACTGACATGTACCTATGTCTCTTTTCAAGGCTCGTAAAATTGAAATCTGTGGTTATCTTCCAGATAAATTGACATCATCGATCAATTGATTGTCATCATCGAAACTGGCCCTAAATCTAATGACTTCGGACGTTTGAAGTTCTTATATTAGATTATTAGTAAATACGAGTATATGAATCTACAAATCTACAAATAAAACACGAGTACAGTATTTGTGGTGTATATGTAGTGTTATGTACGTCATCATAAGTGAGACAACTGAAAATATTTTTGTAACCGCGAGACAAAGGTCCTCATATTATAAATATGTATGAAATGTCAACACATTAAAAATAATGGGTCAAGATTACATAGAGCGCATTGTGAAACAAGATTGTATACCTCTAGAACAAAGAAAGACAGAGGAAAAGGTTTTCTTTTATCTTATCAGATTGTTGTTTGTGTACCAATTTTGACGACAGGATTTCTTTTTCTCTTACGCAGTTTAAAAAAACGGATCTATGTTTTTCTCTTTTCTTAAATCTATCTAGAATAAGGCTAACATCAAGATTTTTATAGTAAACTAGCCGACCCAGGCAACCTCGTTTGCGTATCCTATTGCCCGTAGCGTGATAATTTTCCCCCGTTTTCGAAACGTTTTTCATTGCTACTCCGCTCTTATTGATCCAAGCGTGATGATATATAGCCTATAGCCTTCCTCAATAAATGGACTATTGTAAACCGAAAGAATTTTTTAAATCGAACCAGCGGTTCCTGAGATTAGCGTGTTCAAACAAACAAACAAACAAACTCTTCAGCTTTATATATTAGTATAGATTGCAGATAAGCATAACCTTATTTTATACTAGCTGAACCCCGCGGGGCTACCCCTGGTTATTGACGAAGCAGCGGGACGAAATTAGTCTAAAAAAGTAGCCTAAGCTACTCCTTAGATCATCAGCCATCTGTCAGTGAAAGTCCCGTCAAAATCGGTCAAGCCGTTTCAGATATTACGCGGAACAAACAGATAGACAGACAGACTGACAGACAGTAAAAAAAAATGATATTTTGGTACATGTATCGTGTATACATACATATGCATTTATTTCAAAGCGGTTATTTTAATATTACAAACAGACACTCCAATTTTATTTATTTGTTTATACAGACATTATCTATCCTTTTTTTAAGCATTTTAGACCTCAAGGCCCTAAATATGTGCACTGTGGGCAAGCATGAGCTTATCGCTGAGGCATTACATCGCCAAAAACTGGTATGTTATAACTACTGCGCCTAGAGCCAGTAGAAAGATAGTGCCGAGAGTCTAATAATTGGGTGATGTACCGGGAGTGACCGGGTTTCATGTTACATTGTTGTATTGTTTGTTTCCTTCCTTTTAATTTGTTAAACATTGTCTTTTGTATTGGGTACTATTATTTCTTCTATTGCTATTGGTCCATTTAGCAAAAAATTCTAACGCTGCATTCTAAACTCAAACATTTTCAGTCCAATGATTGACCCCAAAAATATTGGGACCATGTCAGTTTTTATTAAAACTATACTCAATTAAAAGAAAACTCTAAAAAAAGATACAATATTTCTTTGTAACTTTCATATTACATTTTACTCAGTCATAAAGTTCATTTTACACACAAAAGGAGAACACATGACACGGATTAAAGCAATATTTTTGGACAGAGGTCGTTTGGTAATTGACACCACTGTGCCCTACAATCTTTCTATGTCACTTTTTTACTTCTCACCGGCATCACTCATGTGGAACATAAAGGGTTTATTTCTATGACCGTTGATTTTATGGTGCTTTTTGCGTTAAACCTACGCAATATTTTTCGTTTATGTTTTTATCTTACTAGCTTTAGACCGTGAACTTTCGCGGTGTACTTTATATAGTTACCCTATAAAAAAGTAGTACTCCTATGGGATAGAGTACGTATTATGTACATTGTGATCTTGAAAAGCGTAATCAAAATTTCATGATAAATCGGCAAATAATTAAATCAATAGTGTAACTTACACTTCTTTTTTATCAATATTAATTAATATTAACATGTTAAAAGGTTTTACTATGAAATTCCCTTCTCGATGCTTTTACCAGTACAGAAAGAACTTAAGCTTAAGTTGTAAATTTAACTGTAGAGTGTAGATGAATTTTATCTTGAAAAATATATTAATGCCTATTTTAATTAACATTAATTTGTCAAGTAACAATTTACTTGACAAAAACTAACTTTAATAGGTAATATAAAACTAAAATATTGACTAAATTATTTTGATAATCGATTTAATATTACCTTCTTGTATTAACGCATACTTCTTCAATTGTGTACATTAAACACAATATATAAGGAGAGGCCTAAGTTAAAGTACAGAAGTATTCTATTAAAGGCTGTCGATGTGATATGTACTATGTATGTATGTATATACAATATATACATACATACATAGTTACACACAGTACTTTATCTATTTTTATAGAGATACTAGACAAAGTTAGTCTAAAAAAAGTAGCCTAAGTTACTCCCTGGATCATCACCTACCTGCCAGTGAAAGTCCCGTCGAAATCCGTCTAGCCGTTCCAAAGATTACCCGTAACAAACAGACAGACAGACAAAATTTTTTAAAATTACATTTTGGTATATGTAGCGTGTATACATAATATGCATTTAGTAAAAAGCAGTTATTTTAACATTACAAACAGACACTCCAATTTTATTTACTTTTATAGACTAGCTGAGCCCCGCGGTGTTACCAACAACAACCGCGGGTGAGGCCGCGGGCATAGTCTAAAAAAAATATTATAACTAAGATACTCTTTAGATCAGCAGCTATCTGCCAGTGAAAGTCTCATCAAAATCGGTCCAGCCGTTCCAGAGATTAGATTAGAGAGAGCCGAAACAAACAGACAGGCAGACACACAAAAAATGTGAAAAATGTTATGTTGGTATATATACCGTGTATACATACTATACACGCATATGATGCAACAAGGGTTTTGGTGCGCGGGCGGCAGGACGCTCAGTTGATGCATCCAGCGGCCGCGCCACACCCACAACACTACTCGCCTACAGCCTCTGTCGTCGGCGGACGTTATTTATCGTGAAATAATTTTTTATTGTAATTATAATATTTGGGTTTTTCTATGTGTATATGTATGTAATGTATATGTATATGTATATGTATGTAATGTAAGTAATTGTAAAAAAAAGTTTTTTTGTTTTTATCAGTCTATAGTATATATGAATCAGTTATATATATATATAGTATATATATTATTATTAGTATATATGAATCAGTTATATATATTTTTGATACCCATAATGCAAACTCTGCTTAGTTTGGGACTAGATGGCTTTGTGTGTTAGATAATGAGATTTACTTATTTATTAACTGTAACCCATGGCTGAATGTGTTCTCCGAGACATATGCGTGTGACACCACCAATTTCGACACTCCGGGTTGTTATTAAGAATTTATTCTAAGAAAAACTCAATAAAACTTTTGGCATTCAAACCCTTTTAATAATCGCATTGAGTCGCATGTGTTAGCCGCTAGACGAAACATCTTTACATAACTATTACATTTAAATCCTTCTTTAGGCATCAAAGTATCTTCGTGGCAAATTTCATTGAAATCGGTTTAGCCGTGAAAACGTTAGTGACAGACAGAATTACTTTTGAATTTATAATATTAGTATAGTAAGAAGCCTTGACTAAGTACACATGTTAATTGATTTCTTATCATCATCACCACCTTTCTATTCTTTTCCTAAATTTATCTGGCGAAATTTCTCCTTTTGTTTTAACTACCTTAACCTTTGATATTTTATATTTGAGCTAACTTTATTTACAGTAGACCTGTCACTTAACTATATTTTCACATCGTGATCAAAATTCCATTTGGGCTACCTCATCAACCTGCCCATCTCCATTAGTGTCTATTATTCGCCTTCCAATATCTTGGGTCCATGGTCCGTGTATTTCTCACAATATAAAATGGCGCTCTATACAATATAGGCATGCGTGGGACGTTTCCTGATGTAATTAATGTTTTGTGTCCTATTTCGGAATAAAAACAATTAATCAAAGCAGTGAATCAACACTTTTCTCTGATTGCGGATGAATAACCCTGTTACTTACGGATATTGTACCCTCGTCCTGTTGATATTTCGGAATAAATATTAACTAATTTCAAAAACAAAAGTGATTTTGGAAGCGATTATTTTACTTTAGAATTTGCAAATAATACATATTTTGTAAATATTTTTCTAAACTTTTTTTAAACACTCAAAACTATGAGAGCTATGCTTTGACATGAATGGGCCGGCTCGACTGGAGTGATACCACGGCCTCACAGAAACCGGTGCGAAAAAGCGCTTGCACTGTGTTTCACCGAGTGAGTGAGAATACCAGAGGCCCATATTCCAACCCATCCAACGCCTCTGGTGTTGCGGGTGTCTATGGGCGGCGGTAATCGTTTACCATCAGGTGATACGTCTGCTCGTTTGCCACTATACCATAAAAAAAAATTTAAAAGATTTTCATGTTATTATTTGCATTTCCCAATTTTTTAAGGCATATACCCGCATATACTAGTGGGAATATCGTCGTTAAATTTTATAGTTCCAAATAAGTATAAAATAATATGAACGTTTGTGAAAAGTAACTGAATAAAGTCTGCATATATCAACTTAGATTGAAGTTGGAAGTCAGATAGAAATCCTTTAACTTTCCACATACAAAGAAACTTCACAAGTTTCGAAATCACGAAAACTCGGACCAGATTCATATCTTCTCTAATAAGCCACATGTTTTTCGTTCTCGCATCTGGGAAATTGTACAAAACTATTCGTAAGGAATATTGAAGGTCGTATAAAAGTTTACATAAACGTAGTTTGACAGAGGTTGTACCCGGACGGTTCAAGTAAACTTATAATCTACTCAAAGCCTCTAGAATTATACTGCAAAAGAAGATAAACTCTGGCATTTTTCGGGAAGTTTTCAACTCTTCGACTTTCAGAAATTATGGTTCTCTGTAGATACATTATTCTCTTTTATTCGACTCTAGGCAAATCTTACTAATATTATAAACGTGAAAGTGGCTGTTCGTTACTCTTTCACGCAACCTACGAACGGATTTGGATTAATTTACAGTAATATAGCTTATATATCAGAATAACACATAGGCTACCATTTGTAGGGATAACAGACAAACACGCGGGCGAGCCGCGGGTAACAGCTAGTTTGTAAATATTATACGTCTATTACATTTTGTACTAAACGCTTAAATATCACTCCAACGGTCCATAGCAAGCAGTTGTTATGAAAGCCTCGGCGTTTTCGCATGAATGAATATCATTTTATTGGCAAGACAAACTATCTTAAAAATATGCAACTTTTTAGCGTGGTAATGTATTTCAATGCAAGCAAGCCTTTTGTTCACTGCCATAAGATTTCAAAGAAAATATATTCTTGTCACCTTTATGAGTGCAGTATTTTGGGGTTGTCACTTTTTTGTTTTAAATCACATTGAACTTTAATAAAGGTGTGTTCATTTTTTAAATAAATAAGATTCATTCTCTACTTTTGATTAAAACTGTTGCCTTTTCAATGTGAAACTTATTTACAAAGGTGAATTTGTTTTCAAGTGCTTCACAAGTTATTTATCTTTGGTTGTGGTAATGTTTCTTAGCTTAAGGTTTATTAACTATTCAGCAGAATTTGATTTGAGTTTAAAAGCTTTGTTGTTTAAACTTCACACAGTGTGTATCATAAGCTAAAGCATCGATCTTGCGGTAATCGTGTGCTGTAGGCAAATAAAATATAGATAATTTAAAGTGTAGGTAAGTTGTCTCTTAAACAATGCTTAGATAGTAATGAAGTTGAAAGATATAAAATATATTGTTAGAAAAGTATAGTACAAGTTTTAAAAGTATGTATTTTCTAGAAAATAATGTGAGGATGTACTTAGAAATCTGGCAACAACTTTTTAGTAATAAACTTGATGAATCTTAAATATACGTAATGTTCGTATTTTATACGTTGTGAGTTTGAAATTGTCACTGCGAGAATTCATTATATATTATTGTTTTTTATAACCTTAACTTTGAAAAAAGTGACGCAGCTGGGATATTATTATTACTGTGCATTTTAAAAATATTTCATTTATTTGATTTTGTTGGAAACACTCTGATATGAATAATAAATAAATTGAAAATATTATGAACGTATGATTCCGTTAAACTATGCAATAATATTAGCTCTCAGTGATGACGAACGTAAATGAAATAAATTCCCAGGTATCTGTAGTACATTAGAATCTGTTTTCTTTAGGCGACTGATAATAGGAAGAATATCTCCGTTTTAAATATTGACATTGTGTGTTTAATGTGAGAAAAATCATGTGTTGTGGAGGAATAAAAAAAAGAACACGATGAAATAGGTTTTACATTGAGAAATGACTGTTACGAGAGATCAGCTTACATAAGAACAGACTACAAAAATGTTAGCGTCACGTTAAATAATAATGATCTGTTAATTAATGTATTAGTATGAAATACTATGAAATACTTAGGACTGGACTGGATACTTAGGGCGTAGGTAGCTTACGTGAACGACGACGTAGAAGTGCGCGTTAGTATTGGAGCAGCTGTTCTTCGGAGTGTGTCAAGATAAGTCAAGAATCTGGCCGCGGAGACGTAGCTGTCTTTCTAGAGACAGACGAAGTACATCGACACGTGGACATCCTAGCGGTCACATTCAGGTTCATCGGGAGAGCCGTCATCCTGAGAAACGTAGCACCCGAAGTCGACGTCGACACGACCGTACTCCATGAGGTATACAGCATTTCAGCAGAAGGTACAGTAATACTTTGAGCGAATACTATATCTTTAAGCAATCTTCACGGCACCCTCAGGTACGTAATCCTACAAGTAATAATGATACTTCGATAATATTAACCATATTAGTTAAGTCAATTGTGAATAGTCGCCCTGAAGGTAATAAGTTCCCTATGCTTGGTAATGGTATACGCGAATTGGGCCTAATAGTCAAGGAGCAGACCATACACACTTTGTTAAGTAAGGTAGAAGAGTGTTCTAGGTTGTATAAATGTGGTAATGACCAAGTAATTTTATGAAAATGTTGCAGCTTTAGATAGAATACATCCTTGGCGTGCATTCCAGAGTATCGAAAGTGAATCCAGTGATTGATAAAAGACGTAATTAACTAATTAATTATAATTATTTCTTTACTTATTAGCGATTAATAGATTCGTAACAATTATGTTATGATTCTAATATTGTAAAAATATGTGGCCTGAACCGTAAGAGAGTGGAATTTATAATAATTTATATCTTGTTGTTTTTTTTAAAGGAAAATTAAGGATGTGAGCGATTAGTGCCGAGTGCATAGATGGTTGCAGATCACGGTGCTTACGAATGGATAACGACATAAGTTGCGACCGTCCGACTGGTCGTAGATCATAGCAGACTGTGTTCGCTAGTACCCTGTGGCATAGGCTATGAGCGGCGGCCAACGCTTAGGTATAGATGACTGTAGATGATTTGAGCTTGGGTTATGAGTGGTCAGTGCTGAGGCGTAAATGGTCGTAGATCATAGCAGACTGTGTGCATGGATACTATGTGGCATGGGCTATGGGCGGCCAGCGCTTGGGCAGAGACCATATTAGACTGAGTAGGTTATTGTGTAATATTGTGTATAATTGTGAACAGTGCTATTGCAAAACTATTTCTAACAATACGCACATAGCAATATATAATTTGTCTTTACTCCTTTTATTGTACAGCGTGAGAGGACTCACGATGAAAGGATGGCCGAGCAACAGCTTAAATAATAATTATCTGTTAATTAATGTGATAGTATCAAATACTTAGAACTTATTTTTATTAACCATAACTTAGTAATATTAATGAACTGTATCGATATTGATTAATATCAGCATCAATATAAATAAATTTCGATACATTTAATTTTAATAGCGTAGCAACATTATAAACTGTGACTTTGAGATGGCACTTCCATAGCGAGGCATTATTTTGTAATACTTGGCGCCGTCAAGTAGTCAGTACAATTTATAACAATAAATCTTTGTAAATTGAAGCAAGCCTAGACTTTTTCTGAGTTGGAGACCTTGATCATTCAAAAAGAAGCAAATGAATAATGCAAAAGAAAGGAAAAATCATGATTAGGCAAAGGGCAAGATGATCATAGCAATATAACGTATTACGAGTATAAAGAGAGACGTTATTATTAAATGTGTTGCGGCTTGGGAACAATCCTTATTATTTTCCTATCCAAATATCGTTGCCTAACTTCCCACTTCCAACTCCCCCTTGCACATGAATCGAATTCAATCAGCGCCATCTAGTGCGCAAAAACGGAAAAGAGGTCTCTAATGGCCGCGTAGCACGATTCACGTTGTCACTCGTAAAAATATCTAAAATCAATGGAAATAGACTGATCTAAGTTGTGAAAACCGTGTACATTTCGTGTGGAGTGTGATCCCCTGCCTGTGCTGTGTGGGACACTTGTCTGAACCAACCAAACGTGCTTTGATGAACCGGGTTCGTGGATGTGCTTCCGATTGGTGAGTCTTCCCAACCTTTTCCTGTTTCTGAACCAGTTCGTTTGTTCCTGCTTGATATCATTGGATTTAGACATACGCTAGAAAGGTGCCCTAGGTTACCGCCCGCAGTGAACCAACCAACAATCGCCCATTCACCAACAAAATGTAAGTGCGGCTTATTTATACAGCGTTTAATATTTTGTTCAACTTGTTGCGAATAATACTCCTTTATTTATTGAATAAGGTACCTATTATTAATTGCTTTATACCACTGATTGTACATGTTCAGTAGGCTGATGAAAACCTTAGATCAAACGCCGTAGAAAAACACGGTAAAAAAATATTCGATCTTTTCAATTTGTACAAACAATTGAAAGCCTCTTACCGTCCACATAAAAGGAAGGATTTTTGCTTCCAATTTACTTAGCACGAAAAAAAATCAACAAAAATGAATATAAAGAAAACACTTAATCATTTGCTTAACTTTTAGATCTGCGGATTGTTCTCAGCTTACATCAAAGAATTGAAACAAACTTTTATACGCTTTTCAAATTATGGGAATTTTAAATAATGTAATCGTGAAAAATGCCTACTTATTTGATTACTAAGATATACATACAACAGTGCGGTCAGTATCTAAGAATGTTGTCCTAATTCGATGAATGGGATCCCTCGACCGGAGTAATATCACGGCCTCACTGAAAACCGAAACTGGTATTATGCAATTATTGTATTGCTTTTGTCTAAGTATGAGCGCCCCTCTCTAACTTATACTTACGTCTAGAACTATAAGGGAGGAATACTGCTGCATCTATATTGTCCATGGGCAGTAATAGTAACGGTATAGATTGCGTAGTAGCTTAAGCGATCGAAACGCCGTTTGCAAAAATCGGCACTTGTTCTTAATTCTAGACCTTATACTATGTGACTTTTAAAAAAAGTTGTAAAAGTTAGTCAAATACCCCGGTAAAAGGAAGGTGATTTTATAAGAGTTGAAGACTCTTGAACTCCGTGTTATCCGTAGGGGCAACAAAATTTGATGCTGGACTTGTAACGAATTCTAACGTAAATTGAAAAGAAACCCTCAAAATCTAAAGTGAGGTTTCTAACTTTTAGATTGTTGTACGTAATAGGTACGGCCTATAAAAGCAATTTTCTCGCGAGTGCTCTGAGTACAGTACAAAGGAAAGTTAGTTTACAACGAGATCACCCGAGGTTAAATATTTGCACAATGGTGACTAGCGCTTTCGCGGTTTGCCCCCAGCTTATGTAGTTCGATTGGAAGGGACAAATGCAAACAATAGGGATCTGTTGTCGGTCGTTACCACCGACCTAAAGTCATGATAGGTATATAAAGCTGCTCCTTGAAAAGCAATTTATTTGTGAATAACTTTGAATAAAATTCTTTCTGTTTCGATGTAGTATTTTCTAGTGTGAGTGAATGATGGACTGATAATAATCTGATTAAATTTTTCATTTTACGCTATTCTATAGCTTTGTTCTTTATATTCATTTTTTATGTAGTCTCTAAAATGGGTTTTTTATTTAGAAAATAGTTTCAAAATGTAGCATTAAAAGCTATATGGTGCATTATATCATTTAAATAAAGTTTATGAATTAAGTAAATCCGTTACTTGAGTTTGTCGGGGGTGCCTAGCCTAATGCGGTTATATAAATAAAACTTCCGTTATGAATTACACTCCGTTATAATAAGCAAGCTAGGACAATGCCCTCGTACAATTACTATTCTATACAATGCTATGAAGGTGCGAACGACGGAGGTCGGACAGGGCGCGGCGTGGCGTGTAACGCGGCGTCGAGGAGAGAGAGCGGGCGGCGTGCGGTCGGCGCGAGTGCGTTCGGCCGACTGACGCTGCAGGCCTACGGCGTCACCGAAGCGCCGGGCGCCGTGGATGCGCCGGCGAATCGCGCGTGGCGCGCGGCAGTGGCGCACAGCGGCGGCGTGCCGAACTAGGGTGCTTTGTGGTATACACCACATCACCCCCCTGGGAGAGTTATGCTCCTGGGGAAAAGAAACAAGGTGGCTTTACAATGCGACCAAATCGAGTGGTCTTAGTAGGACGTAGCTCGGTCGGTCTTGAGGCAGGAGCGTCGCTAACGAGGTCGTCTTCGTTCGTCTCGTAAGCAGGTTTGGCTCGATCCAATGAGACAGTAACTGGCCCTCTTGGCATTTCTACTGTTATAGTTTTATCAGTTCTACTAACTACTTTTAATGGGCCAATATAAGGTGGTTCGAGTGATCCACGTAGTGCATCCTTTCTGAGGAAAATATAGTCTGATGTACTCAAATCCTTATGAACGAAAACAGACTTGCTTCCATGTCGGGCTACGGGTACTGGCTTAATTTTAGCAAAATGGCTTCTAAGATCCGTAACGAAATTGTCTGGCCTCACAAATTGTGGAGTAATTGCTTGTAAGAACTCACCGGGGATTCTCAGGGGCTCACCGTACACTAATTCTGCTGGGGAGCTCTGCAGGTCGGCTTTCCAGGCGGTGCGTAGTCCGAGCAGTACCGTAGGTAGAGTGTCGGACCACCGAGTGTCTCCATGTGCCATCAGAGCTGCCTTTAGTGTTCGGTGAAACCGTTCCACCATGCCGTTTGCCTGTGGGTGATAAGCAGTGGTGTGTCTGATTTCTGTGCCACAAAATTTTGCTAGCTCCTTAAAAAGACTAGAGATGAACTGCCGGCCTTGGTCCGTTATTATTACTTGAGGACAACCAAACCTAGTTATCCATGTCCTATAAAACGCTTTAGCAACGCTCTCAGCAGATATATCATATAGAGGTGTGACCTCAGGCCATCTGGAAAAGCGGTCAATAGCAGTAAGGCAATATTTAAAATCATCTGATATAGGTAGCGGTCCAATCAGATCTATATGTACGTGCAAGAATCTAGATTGTGTTAGTTGAAAGCTTTGTATTGGGGTAGCAGTGTGGCGGTGCACTTTAGTTCGCTGGCAGGCATAGCATGTTTTTACCCATCCCCGCACATCTTGGCGGATGGATGGCCATACGAAACGGTCAGTCATAAGCTTTATAGTGGCTTTAGCACCTGGGTGACTCAAGCCGTGAATGCTGTCGAAGTATTGCTTGCGTAGCTGCTTCGAAATGAATGGGCGAGTCTTCCCTGGTTGTGAAGTATCACAATAAACAGAAAAGGTAGTACCTGGTATTGAGATTTGTTGTAGTTTCAGTGCAGATGTTGCAGTTGATAGAATTTCCTTTAATTCTGTGTCGTGTTGTTGATACTTGCATAGCTCCTCATAGTCAGGGGACTTTTTGATAGCTTCTATCCTACTCAGCGCATCGGCAGTCACGTTTTTCAAACCTGAGATGTGTTGAATGTCTGTGGAGAATTGAGAAATTAAGTCAAGATGGTTGAATTGGCGAGGAGTGCATGTACGATCCTTCTTCTGGAACGCATATGTTAGAGGCTTATGATCTGTGTATATTACAAAATGTCGTCCCTCGATCATGTGACGAAAGTGTTTGATGCTCTCATAAATTGCTAATAGCTCCCTGTCGTAAGCGCTATATTGTGTTTGAGCTTTGTTCATTTTCTTTGAAAAGAACGCGAGAGGCTGCCAGTTATCACCAATTTGTTGCTGCAAGACTGCTCCGACTGCTGTATTGGAGGCATCGCAAGCTAAAGTCAGCGGTGCACTGTGTATTGGATGAGCAAGCAGTGTCATTCTAGAAAGGCTAGACTTACATTTGTTGAAGGTTTCCAGAAGTTGTGGGGTCCAGGTTAAGGTTGTAGAACCTTTAACAGATGGGCCGGTAAGCATTTGGTTAAGTGGAGCCTGCTCCTCCGAAGCATGAGGCAGGAAACGCCTGTAAAAGTTCATCATCCCTAGGAAACGGCGTAGGCCCTTAACGGTTTTTGGAGGTGTATACTCCTGGATGATCTTCACTTTGTCTTCTAATGGGAAAGTACCTTCTGAGGATATTTTATAACCAAGGAAATTTACCTGGTTTACTCCAAAAGAGCACTTGTTGACGTTAAGTAAAAGTCCATACTGGCTGAGTCTTTCAAATACCTGTTTTAGGTGATCCAGGTGTAACTTGGGGTCCAATGAGCTCACCAAAATGTCGTCCAAGTAGGAATGACAGAAATCCAGTCCTCGCAGTACCTCATCGAGAAAACGTTGAAATGTCTGTGCGGCGTTCCGTAGTCCGAATGACATATAGGGAAATTCGAAGAGTCCGAAGGGTGTAGTGATGCTAGTCTTGTGTATATCAGCTGGAAAGACAGGAATTTGATTATAAGCCTTGACCAGGTCTAGCTTTGAAAAGATGGTGCAGCCAGACAGCTTATGTGCGTAATCTTCAATGTGCCTGATTGGGTAGCGGTCTGGGATGGTGCGTGCATTTAGTGCACGGTAGTCACCGCAGGGTCTCCAATTATTCTCGCCCTTCGGCGCCAGGTGTAGTGCGGAAGACCAAGGTGAATCGGACCGACGGGCTGTCCCATCCTGTATCATTTCCTCAAACTGCTGTTTGGCTACCAAAAATCGGTCTGGTGCCAATCTGCGTGGTCGACAGAACACCGGTGGTCCAGGCGTGGTTTTAATATAATGCACAGTGTTGTGCTTAATCTCACGGTGTATACCGGAAGGTTTAGTTAAGTTCGGGTACTCTTCTAATAATTTGTGGTACTCACTGTTACCGGAAATGGCTTTGATGCTTGGCACGTGGCAGTTAGTAGGCCTGGCAGGCGTGTGCAGTGATGTCACGCTGTCCATGAGTCGATGATTCCTGCAATCGACCAGAAGTCCATAAAAAGTCAACACCTATTATTGGTCTGTCCACGTCAGCAATCAGAAAATTCCATGAGAAATCTCGTCTCAATCCCAGGTCTAAGTGTAGTTTTAGAGTGCCATACGTATGAATAAGGCTTCCGTTAGCAGCAGTAAGTACATAGTTCGTTGGATGTCTGCGTTCACGAAGGAAACGACGTGGCAACACGCAGACGTCCGAGCCTGTATCGATTAAAAATTGGACTTTAGTTTTTTTGTCAGTCACAAAAATGCGGCTAGCGGGAGACGGGCAGTCATTCACCGCGTTCACTGACTGCCGTTGATGTTTTCCGATTTAAATTTGCAGGGTTGAACACACTTACGAGCTCTCTCCGCGAACGTATCGTGGTACCAACACACACCCGGCGTCGCGTTCCTCGTGGGGCGGCGCCGGCTATTGCTTCTAGCCCGAGGCCTTCCTTGGTATGTAGTTCCAGCGCGATCGCGTCTTAGATTCAGTTGTGCAATCTGTCGAGAAATTTCGGATTTAATATGAGTGGTTATATTATTTTCAAAACCTTTAAACATAACCTCAAGCGATGCGGTCGATGTGCTTGTCACGTGGTGTGCAGAAGGGTGTGACACGTCGAATATCCGGTCTGCCAAATCCGCAACGTCATCCAGGTCAGTGTCTGACTGACGGGATGCTATTATAGGCTGGAGGTGTCTAGGTAGTCGGTCCATCCAAATACTGCGTAAAAATTCATCATTAACGTATTTTCCACCTAAAGATCGCAGATGGCGTAAAAATTGGGATGGTTTCCGGTCGCCCATTTCCTCGTGAATCATTAACTGGCGCAGGCGATGCTGATGAGAAACTGATAGTCGCTTTATTAGCTCCTGTTTCAACTTCTCATATTTGTCCTCGTTCGGGGGGTTAATAATAATATCACGTACCTCTGTCATTGTTTTATGTTCCAGTTGTTGTAGGATGGTGTAATATTTTGTACCATCAGCCTTTATGCCAGCCGTCTCAAACTGCGCCTCCACCTGGGTGAACCAAAGGTCGGGATCGTCGCTCCAAAATGGTGGCAATCGTACTGCCACGCGGTTAACGGTAACCGCGGCTCCGCCATCTTCAATGGCGTCCGTGTAAAACTCTCTCTCCGTCATTGTTATACGCTTGTTCTACACTGGAATCACTAATGAAAGTAACCGTCGTTATTATGTTTGTTCTACTTCGGGGTCACCAATGTCGGGGGTGCCTAGCCTAATGCGGTTATATAAATAAAACTTCCGTTATGAATTACACTCCGTTATAATAAGCAAGCTAGGACAATGCCCTCGTACAATTACTATTCTATACAATGCTATGAAGGTGCGAACGACGGAGGTCGGACAGGGCGCGGCGTGGCGTGTAACGCGGCGTCGAGGAGAGAGAGCGGGCGGCGTGCGGTCGGCGCGAGTGCGTTCGGCCGACTGACGCTGCAGGCCTACGGCGTCACCGAAGCGCCGGGCGCCGTGGATGCGCCGGCGAATCGCGCGTGGCGCGCGGCAGTGGCGCACAGCGGCGGCGTGCCGAACTAGGGTGCTTTGTGGTATACACCACAAGTTTAACACACGATTTGATATTTTTCTTGACTAAGATGTAATAAGTAAAATGAGCAATACCGCTTTACATTCCTGTAGGTTTCAATTCCTTAAGGATACTGCAGATTAAGAATGGCTGTTGTTGATATCAGTTATCAATTTACGTTAACTTATTTAATAAATGGCAAAAAACGTGAAAAGAAAAACCCTTTTACAGGCTCAGCCCACAAACTTATTTTGATTTAGCTCTACATAAAGTAGAGATTTTAAAACTTAAAATTTAAATTCGTTTTATTTTAAAGAACTTGCTTACATTATAATTGTAATGCTGTTGACGAAAAATTGCAATTATTATTATAACCAATAAAAGTAATTGATGATATTTATATAAATTACTGTAATCGAATGACAAATGAAATTTATATGCATAATAAAGTAATGTTAAAAATTGTATGTGACCAATTAAATGAAAAACTATTCATAGTTTCAAGGTCTATAATTAATTTTAGCTCCATAGATATTTAGAAATAGATTTTTATGAAATCTCTATTCATCCAAATTATGCATGATTGATCCCGCTATTTCACAACCAGGAAAATCGTGGAGTTCGTTCGCACAGATTCAGGGGGTGCACTGACTGCAGATAAAGGTTAACTATAAATACCTACACTAGCTGACCCACGCAATTTTATCTGGTCTTTTTTCAGTCACGCTGAGTTCCTATTAGTCTAAGCGTCTTGTTAACTATCCTATCTTTGGCATGCAAGAAAAACAAACATGAAAAATGTGAGAATCGGTTAGATAGTTTCGAAATTCATCAGGAACAACAACGCGACAAGATATTTTTTATCACTATCACTATATATTATAAAACAAAGTCCTCCAGTAGGTATTCGCCAATAAATAGAGTAATTCTTGAGGAAGGTTTTCGTATATGATATGTAAAATTTTTGAGTATGGTGACTAAAGTCCACAAAGTCGGAAAAAATTACGGGGTAACATAGGGTATAGCTATACCGGGTTGCTAGTAATAAATAAATTTCACCCAAACACAGAAACAATGGTCATACTTATCAAATAATTATTTGTCGTGTGCCCCCACAAACCTACAGCCTAGCAGTACAGGTCACTAACCACAAGATCGGTAGGTAAGTCAGATGGTGAATATATTTGTCAAGCTAAAAATAACATTTACATTAAAGGGAAATTGCTTTTCACTTCTGTGTTTTCTTTTATCAAATGCTTTGACTGAATACATAAAGTTCAGTAACAACACGACGCCCACGTCATTGTAACAGGAAATGTAAGGCGAAGAAATGATGGAAACCAATGAAGTATATTGTTATTAGCTTTTGCTTGAATAGAACGTTGTAGGTGGTTTGAATGTGGGTAGGAATTACGGATTGATCCATGGTAAGATTTAATTGATACTCATATTAACGTACTTAAAATTGTACTAAGATCACCTTGTTGATTGATGTTACTTGATTATATTACATTTCAGTAAGTTACGTTTTAAAAAATATGTAATTGAAGTTTTAAGCGATCGGTAGTGGGCCTAATGGCTTTAGATTATTTTTAAGAACACTGTTCATTTTGTGCTTTGTTTTTTTTTTTCTTTCAACACTTTTAAATCATGCATGCAATGTATCACGATGTTGTTGATATTTGTAGTCCCTGCTGTTGTTACTTATATTTTTCACACTCTTGAGAAGTTCCAGTTAATATGTCGCTAGTGATAAATTATTACTTTCATATCATTTTATAGACAACGAATGTATAATATGTATGATTATTTGCCAACTTTGCTTATATACTCGAACCCCCATAAGTAATCTGTGGAAAACGTAGTGGGTAGTATAGTTACTAAGTTTAGTTTTTAAATAACAACCCTATGTACATTTCATATACTACTGTTTGTGTTCCCTTATTGAATAAATAAATAAATAAATAAATAAATTGTTGCTTGAAGTTCAATCTATTTAATTGTTTTCTTTTGTTTCATTGGCAATTATAACTTGTATTAAAATTATTATCTACTTTTCTACCATCAATGATCAAAATATATACTAGCCGTCTATGGTTGTCTGTGGCTATCTTAACATTATTTTAACTCAATAGCACGTGTTAAAAATAAGTTTCTTGCACTTCATTAAAAAAATGAAATTTTTATGAATAACCATTTTTCGTACGCCATATTTGGCGCTCATAGCCCAGTTGCACTGAGTGATTGGAAACAATCACCGAGGGTAAGCAACAATGGCGTGGTCAGTACCTGGATGGGTGACTGCTGGTGGCATAATATCATGAGCGTCTCCGTGATTCGGAGGTCACGTTTAGCAGTGGGTCCCGGTTGTTATCCTAGGATAACAGTCGTGAAGCTTAGTTGAGCTTAGTTGGAGGCCTTTGGGCGGCTTAAAAAAAACATCCAACTGCAAGATTACGTAGCCAAAACGTAATCTTGCCAGTCCCCAACCCGCACTCGGCCAGCGTGGGGACGTATGACCCTAACCCTTACCCTTTTGAGAGGAGACCCGAGCCCAGCAGTGGGACATTATAGGTTGTTGATGATGATGATGATTTGGAGTTTAGGCCGAAAGATTTATTTTAGACTAGCTGAACCCCGCGGTTTTATCCGCGGTTATTGTTGTACCGCGAACAACGCCGCGGGACAAAGTTAGTCTTTAAAAAAGTAGCCTAAGTTACTCCCTTGATCATCAGCTACCTACCAGTGAAAGTCCCGTTAAAATCGGTCCAGTCCTTCCAGAGATTACCCGGAACAAACAGACCGACAGACAGACAAACATTTTAACTACATTTTTGGTATACTAGCTGAACCCCGCGGTGTCACCCACGGTTATTGTTGTACCGCAAGTAACGCCGCAGGACAAAGTTAGTCTAAAAAAAAGTAGCCTAAGTTACTCCCTGGATCATCAGCTACCTGCCAGTGAAAGTCCCGTCAAACTCCGTCCAGCCTTTCCAGAGATTATCCGGAACAAACAGACAGACAGACAGACAAAAAAAAATTTTAACTACATTTTTGGTATATATAACATGTATACATACATATGCACTGAATAAAAAGCTGTTATTTTAATATTACAAACAGACACTCCAACTTTATTTATTTGTATAGATTTAAAAAATACACTTGTATGTTTATTCTCTTCACACTTCTTCACTTGTATGTCTATTAACTTTCTGTCCAGTAGAAGTAATTTGCTTTAATTTAGAAAATAGTTTTCTATTACAACGAAAGACTGAAGTTATTTGAAAACTTAAAAAATAGTTTTTCATTATTATACTTTGATATAACAAATCCGTACAGCTTTTGTTGTGTACCAAAAGCCAAGGGACCAGGTGCGGCCTAGAAAGGATATACCTGGTACTCCAACAGACTGCTGGGGAATCAACGGCTTACTCGTGACTACACTCTGTGGAGTATGTAATCACGAGGTTCCTTTTTTACCGGCTTTCCCTGCATTAGATCACAATCCCGGTTTGATTTTGCTGGGGCGACTGATTGCCTAACGCATCACATTACGACTCTTAGAGCAGGGAAGTGATAATAAATACAAGTGAAATTATATATATATATATTATAAAATATATATTATATTGCGAAAATTGTATGCAATAGATCAAAAATTGTCCTGAAAAAGATTTCTGTGAATAAATTTTAAATGTACTCTAATATTTTGATATATAAGAATGTAAACAATAGTAGTAGTAGTAGTCATTTTACTCACATTTTGACATTAACAATTGTTTATTGAGAGTATATTTTGATACATTCTATAGTTACTTATATAAAATTTAGTTAATAACTGTTTTTTTTTATGCTAAATAATTTACATGTATCTATTTATCGTTAGTGTTACATCGCTATTCAATAACCTGCCATTGTTAAGGTTAAAAATTTATATTTCAAAAGTACTATTTCAAATTCATTCTCCTTGTGATGTCAGTCAGACGCAGTCACGTTGTAAAATTAGAATTTTAAGGGAAAATCAGTTATTTCATACGAAGATTATATTTTAAAGCCAGTCTGGACAAAAACCTTCAACAATAGATTTGAATACTTGTATGTTTAAATAAGACCTTAATCCATTACACAGTTTTTAAGTGATCTACCTCTGCGCGCATTGGCGCAGTGCCAGTGCATGCGACTGTAGTGTTTGAGGTTTTGGGTTCAAATCCTGGGTCGAACCAGATACATGTATGATCTACAAATATTTGTTTCGGAGTTTGGGTGTTTCTATGTATGATATGTATGTCTTAATAAAAATGTATATACGTGTTTTATCAGTCAATTTAGCTTTCACAGTACAAGATGTATTTAGTTTGAAAACTATTTGGCGTTGTATGTTTGATGGCCGAAATGGAAAGTTCGTGAGTTTTTCTGATTATAGAAATACTTAATAACAGCTCGGAGTTTCAAAGTTGGATTCTGGATTCCCGTGCCTCTGAGAGCATTAAAGCTGTCGGCCCTGCGCCTGATCTCTCCTCGATCGTGTCGGATAACCGTCCTATCGGATTGTTAGTGTTAGAGAAGGAACAGAGAGTGTACCTGTATCTGCATCCACACTTGTGCACTATAATATCTCCTGCGTAGTTGGCTGGTTTCCATTGAGACTGGCCGCCGTAGCCGTAACCGTAATAAAAAAGGAGGAGAACATCATAAGTGAAAGCTCCCTGAAGTAGACACATAGAATAGGTATGTGGACAATTGAACGACGGACATATTAAACTCTTGATGGATAACCTTTATACACCCTTAGCTGTGTTCTGCGGTGTTATTCATAGTTGTTGTTATTCGCCTCATATTAGTGTGACTGAGATTTGCTCATATTCTTAATAACACTAACTTAGCACATTAACGGAGTTTATTAACTTTTTGGTTATTGATACATTTTACATTATAACCGTAAAGCAATCGTCTTTTTTGGTTTAGTCTATTTGAAAATGATTACAATCAGAAAACCAATAGAAAAAAAAAATTAAAAGGAAATGAAAATAACAATAAAATATATAAACAACAATATTGCTAAGTTAAACTTACTGTATCGGAAGATTTCTATATGTTTTCAGTGTTTTGTCTGTAAAAATATTTATTTTACCTTAGTCTTACACGTGTACGGCTCGTTCTCAATATGCTGTGTACTACCTAGTGCTAATAAATATCATGAAGAGACTAATAATAATAATAATAATAATAAGTGGACGGATGAAGTAAATCAACAACTACTTCGCTGCTACTACACTGTTACACATTGCGAAACAAATCTTACGGGATATCGCCCAGCACTCTACACAAAATTCATAGAAATATATCCAGATCTTCATATGTTATCAGAGCAACGTTTAGCAGATCAGGTACGAGTTATACACCGCAATAATAGAATTTCAGTCTCAGAAAGGGAAATAATTAAGATAGAAATAGAACAAAATCTACGTAGTAATACAATATCTACAGATTCAGCAAATTCACCTTCCATAAATCAGCGAAATATAATTGACAATACTCAATATGACTCTCCTGAAACGAATACACATAACATAAATATATGTACCTCAACAGAATATATTGAACGCACACAATCGATAGACTCACAAATAGCAAACACGCCGCTTACCTCAACATATACACTATCACCTACACCTTTTGCACACACACAATCACTAGATACCCAAACAGAACAACATGATACTACAGAGCGAATGCAACAAATAGAACAGTTATTTAACGAAAATTTCATAAAATATAAAGGAAGTGATCCCACGTTACGACCAAATTTAGTAAAATTAAAAATATCACGTAAATCAAAAATGACAGTAAATATACTAAATAGTCTGATAGATAACAAATTCAGAAATAACGCGAACCCTACCATAGAAGAAGTACATGATCTAATATATTGTGCAGCATTGACCGCCACATTAATCCATAATAGCAACAAGAACAGCAGACCAATAAATACAGAAGTAACACCAAGAACTAAAGATAACTCAAAACCAGCGTGGGAAAGACGTATAGAAAATAACATAGCAGTTTTAAGACAGGAAATAGGAAGACTGAATCAGTTTATAGCAGGTAATCTAAGCAGGAAAAAGCAGGTAAAAATGGGCACCATGTATAAAAACAAAGAAGAAGCAATAGAAACGATGGATAAAAAAACACAAAGGTTACAAGCCTTGTCAAAAAGATTACGGAGATACAAAAAGTCTAATCAACGTCATAGGGACAATATTACTTTTAACACAAATCAGAAGCTATTTTATAGGAATTTCAACAAAGAAGCGGTTGTCAATAATGTACCCGATATTACAGAAATACAGACATTTTGGGAAAACATATGGTCAATACCAATACAACACAATAACGAAGCAGAATGGATTAAAGCAGAACTAGATAAAACACAGAATTTAGACCCGATGATAGAAGTTATAGTCGATAAAACAGATGTAGAACTAGCAATAAAAAAGACACTGAACTGGAAGACGCCGGGACCAGATAAAATACACAATTATTGGTTAAAGTACTTTACATCGACTCACCAACATATTGCTAATGCATTCAATACAATTATCCAGGAACCAAACACACTACCCACGTTTCTAACACATGGTAACACCTACCTCAAGCCTAAAGACTCAGACACACAAAATCCAGCTAAATACCGACCAATCACATGCCTTCCCACACTTTACAAACTACTTACATCCATTATCGCACACAAAATAAATACCCATCTCACACACAATAAAATAATTGCTGAAGAACAAAAAGGTTGCAGGAAAGGATCAAGGGGTTGTAAAGAACAGTTAGTCATAGATACAGAAATACATAATCAGGTAAAACAATCACATAGAAATCTATATTTTGCATACATCGATTATCAAAAAGCATATGATAGCGTACCGCACTCATGGTTAGTCCAAATTTTAAAAATTTACAAAATAAATCCCAGCTTAATCGAATTTCTTGAACAGACCATGCAAAAATGGTCCACTGTACTAAATATAAAAACAGAAGCAGGCACCATCAAATCTAATACCATCAAAATAGCTCGAGGAATATATCAGGGCGATTCCTTAAGTCCACTATGGTTTTGCATGGCAATAAACCCACTATCTCGTATTTTAAACAACACTGAACAGGGATACATGATACATAAAGACAGTAACACTAAACTAACACATTTATTATACATGGATGACATCAAACTATACTCTGGCAATAGGCAACAAACGAACCGACTGTTAAAAGTTACTGAAAGTTTTAGTACCGATATCAAAATGAAATTTGGAATAGATAAGTGTAAAATAAATAGTATAGTTAAAGGCAAACATCACGAAACAGATCCACACATACTCCACACACAACAGAATTCGATAATAGATAAAATGGAAATAAATGATACGTACAAATATTTGGGATATGCGCAGAGTATAGGATTAGATCACAGTAAGATTAAGGAAGAGCTTACAAAAAAGTACATAGATAGGCTAAATAAAATATTAAAGACAGAACTATCGGCCAGAAATACAGTTAAAGCAATAAATGCATATGCAGTCCCTGTTCTGACTTACTCGTTTGGCATTATTAAGTGGACATCTACAGATCTAGACAAACTTAATAGATTAACACGAACTACATGCAATAAATACAATATTCACCACATACATTCAGCGACAGAAAGATTTAATCTTGAGAGGAAGTTAGGAGGCAGGGGACTAGTAGACGTAAAACACTTGCACAATAGACAGGTTCACAACATTCGCACTTACATGTACAACAAATCTAATGATAGTTCTATACATAAAGCCCTAACACTCATATCCACGTCTGGCACACCTTTAAAATTAAATGACAATAGTTATATCATAGATCCTCCGATAACAAATGAACAAAAAATAAATAGCTGGAAACAGAAGACCTTACATGGAAAACACCCTAACCACCTGCAACAAGAACATATAGACTTAGAGGCATCAAACGCATGGCTATCCAAGGGTAATATTTATAAAGAAACTGAAGGATTTATGTTGGCTATCCAAGATCAAATTATCAAAACCAGAAACTATCAGAAATATATCATTAAAGATTCGTCAATAGTGTCAGATAAATGCCGACTATGCAACTCCACTCAGGAAACAATAGAACATATAACAGGAGGCTGTCCGTTTTTAGCCAATAAACAGTATACAGAAAGACATAATAACGTAGCGAAACAGATCCACTCACAGTTAGCAATAAAATATAACTTATTAGATAAAACAGAACCATATTATAAATATAAACCTAAAAGCGTACTCAACAATGAAATAGTAAAGATGTACTGGGACCGGGACATAATTACCGACAAAACCACCACAAACAATAGACCGGATATTACACTAACACTAAAGGACAGAAAAGTTACATATTTAATAGACATTGCGATACCTAATTCTGAAAATGTAAGAAGAAAATACACAGAGAAAATACAAAAATATATACCACTAGCAGATGAAATACGACAAATGTGGCACCAACACACCGTCAAAATCATACCCATAATAATCTCATCAACCGGACTCATTCCAAAATCATTGCACACATCACTCACAGAACTAGACTTAAATAAATATTCATACATTGATTTACAAAAGTCAGTAATAATTGACACCTGCTCCATAGTGCGACGATTCCTCACATCCACAACTCAAACCCCTACAACACTACACAATGAACCAACCCACTTGGCGTAAGCCCGTGCTAGGTTCACAGTTCACATTTACCAGCATCAGCTGAGATAAAATTTTCCATAACCCATAATAATAATAATAATTTTATTGTTTCCTTAAATCAAAATTTACAATTTTATATATACACTAGGCCCCACACTAGGATTCCCTGTGTCGTGGGGATTAGTATCTTCCATATAATTGAGAAACAAAAGAACATAAAGCGGGTACACGTATGTGTGTTTGTGTCTATGTATGTATGCGTGTGTGTATATTATGTGTGTGTGTGTGTGAGTATGTTAGAGAATGTATGTGTGTGTGTTTGTATGCTGTGTAAGGGTGTGATTGGGTGAGTGTGTGAGTGGATGGGTGTATGTGTGTATTGGCGTTTATTGCAGGACTTCTACTATACACTCAGTGTCGCTGTAGCTTTTGGCTTGTAACCATTGATATACTACTTTTTTACAGGAACTCCTATTCATATCAACTACTCCATTATTGAGGTTGTGTAATTTTGTATACAGATAAGGACCCATAAATTTGAAACACCTGCGCGCGAAGGAAGTGCGTGCTTTCGGTCTGTCCCATTTAATAGTTCTATGTGAGGCACGAGCCTTGTCTTTCGCATTTTTGTGAAATCTTAAGACAATCGAGGCAATATACAGCTGTCTTATTGCAAGGAATCCACACTCCCTGTATAGCAACTCAGTTGAGTAACGCCATGGTTTTTTGTAGGCTATTTTTAATACAGACCGTTGAGCCCGTTCCAATTTAATTAACCTAGATTTACAAGTGGCTCCCCATACCACTATGCAGTAATTTAGCACTGATTGGCATATACCTAAATACACTAATCTAAGAATACGGCTATCGGCGACCGTGCTCAATTTTTTAAAAATGTGGGATAGCTTTTTCAGTCGTCTACACAAGGTGTCCACTTGAGCCGCCCAGTCCAGATGTTGATCAATTATTACACCTAAATATTTAATGGTTTGAACTTGTTCTATATGCGAGCATTCACATGTTTCAATATGTCGGCTTGTCTTGTTACATGTGTGCAATTTAATTTGAATGCGGCAATCAGGTGCAGTTCGCTCAGATATTCTAAAAGCGATGTATTTCGTTTTAGCAATATTTAGCGTTAAGAGGTTACTTTCTAACCAGTTACTAACCTCTGTAAGCCCATTCTGGGCTATATAAAAGACCTCGCTCCAGATGTTCCCATAAAAAATTATTGCAGTGTCATCAGCAAATGTAAATATATTTGCATTTAGCAAATTGATGGAACAGAAGTCGTTCACATATACCAAGAAAAGTGTTGGTCCCAATATACTGCCCTGTGGCACGCCAAAATTTATGTCACTGTAATCACTGAAAAGATCATCCATCTGAACGCGTTGTTTACGCTTGTATAAGTAAGACTGGAACCATTCCAAAGCCAGACCTCTGATTCCGAGTAGCTCTAATTTTTTGAGCAGTATAGGCCGGGACACCGTGTCGAACGCCTTTGCAAGGTCCAAGAAAACACCGAGACATTTCTTGCCTTCGTTGATCTTACCCATAACAAAGTCAACAAGGCCAGTAACTGCATCCTCCGTGGACCTGTTGGAACGAAAGCCGAACTGGTTCTCCGCCAATAAACTGTTAGTTTCAAGGTACTTAAGGAGTCTAATATTAATTACTTTCTCCAACACTTTGGACAAAGGACTAAGGAGAGAGATTGGTCTGTAATTGGCCGGCTCACACGGATCACCAGCTTTATGTAAGGGCACTACATTAGCAATTTTTAAAGCGTCCGGAACTATACCAGAGGACATGCTGAGGTTGCAAATATAAGTAACTGGACTTATTATAGAAAATTTTACCTTTCTCATTAAGTTGTTACTTAGGTTATCATGGCCGATAGCAGAACTAGATTTAAGCGCAGAGATAAGTTTTATAATTTCAATTTCGTCCGTTGGGGCAAGAAAAAAAGAGTCAGAAGAGCCATTAATTTTGGCAGATTTTACTTTGGTCGCTAAATCAGATTCAGTTATTTCCAATTTATTTAGCGTACTTCGGGCTGTATCGTGTACCAAATTGTAATATAAAAAAATAAAAAAATTGTGAATTGTGTTGTAAAACTAATAAATGAATGAAAACTAAATGTGTCTTGCTTGCTACCACTGGGAGTGCACAAACGAACAAAAAAAAAACCTGATCTGTCACCAGAATTAAAACTAATAAAACCAATAAGAACCAAATGAATCCAATATCATCTCGGGCGCCAGGTGCAGATCTAAGAATATTATTACCCCCAATGGTAACTTACAGATCACCTAAAAAATAACAAACCAATGCCGTGGATAACTCGGCCAACATTGAACCCTTAATCTAGGGCGGGGAGTACTGACTAATGAACAATTAGTTTAAAAGCAGATTTATTAACCCGTAGTATCTGAAGGGTAAGGTCTTACAGGTGGATATACTATGCTAAGAGTAGCGCTACACTGGTTACTGTTTCTGTTGTCATTGCAATCCTTTAAGTTAAAATTCTACGTTACATGAGCCAGACAGGAGATGTCTGGCTGTCCTTCTCTTTGGCTTCTTCACCCGTTGATGTTGTTGACTGTACCGTATTGTATCATGAAGGTGTCGTTTAGTTGCTCTAAGGCTAGTAATGAGATCAGTCAACGCAGGGTCAGATAAACAATCTGTATTATTTTAAACGCTCTTGCGATAAAATCCAACAACAAAATATTTTTTTTTACTTTTTCTAAAACCTGTATCATTTTATATCATGTAATTTTAAATAAATGGTGTAAAGTGACACCATTGATTACAGTTATCTTAATGATTTCATTTAAAAATCTTTCTATAGTTTCTTCAATAGAATCTTACTCACTTTGATCACCAAAAGGAACCAAAACACGCAAGATAACAGAGTGATAAGAGAAGGAAAATTTGACACATAATTATATATCGATCTTTCTAGTCAGTGTGATACTGTAGGCCAAAATCTACTTTCCAAGAAAAAGCCAGTGCCCTGTGACCAGTAGCAAACATGAGGCGACAATGGAACAAGTAAAGACAATGTATTCATCACTAGTACAGATGAGTAGGATCAGTTAATCAAAGTTTGAAATAACTTAACCGATTTATTTAATTTTTATGGACTACATAATCAAATATTCTTGATGGACTTTAAGTGGATGAGTGTTCTTAAGTCCCTATTTGTATTTCAAGAGACAATTCTCGTATCTCCTCTGTCGCGGGGAATTTCACAAACATACATGAAAGAACACCCAGATTCAGAAAACACTTTGTGTTGTCCCACCTGTGGTTTGAAACTACAAGTCCATCCGTGCGATTGCATTTTACCCATCCAATATGAATCTACATAAATCGATTGTAAATTTCGGACTTTAACTGTTCCATTACGATTTAGCAGGTATTTTTAAGGTGTGTGACGTCATAACCTCAATTGAACTGCGGTGCTTATCTCATTACATTAGGATAACAAATAACATTCTCGATCCCATAACGACGAATATCAAAACAAGCTAATTGAATAGGTCGAGGCCGTGTTTGCGATTATCCAAAGATTTGTTGGTAACAGAATCGACAGTCGTGTTTATAAACACAGTCAGTGCGGCGTGATGTTATGGAAAACAACGACCTACGGTTTCGAATGAATTGTGTTGAGATGAATATAACATTATTGATTGTTTTTTGTGTTGAAAAGAATTTGGCGACAAGGCGTTAATAAAATCGCCAATCTTGGATGCAACTTGAGAGTCCTAAGAAAATTACGGCCCTTTGAGTCCTTCTCTCACTTACGAGACAGGGGGAGATGATTTTGCTACGGTGGCCTTATTCACTTGGTGAAATACAGCACCGCTTATCCAGGAGACTGTGTTTACTCCAGTCGAGCCGGTCTATTAGTGCCGAGACATAATTATAACTACGTTTTGCTTAATTAAGGCAACCCTTTTAGATATTATATCAGAGCCTGGGATAAAAATGGTATTAAATGTAACACATATAACCGTTATATAATTTTTAATTCATATTGTTTCTTGTTTTTTTCTTAAATTGGTATTACAGTTTTGTTGGTCTGTGCTGTGCCTATCTATGAGTGACGAGATAGATAGATCTATTAAGTTTGTAATTACATTGAAATATAGTACTTGTCGTATAAAAATAAAAAAAAACTACACGAAAAAGAGAAATGAAGTTACACAAACTCGAGGTCATTTACTAATTACACCCATCTTTCTCGTTTGGCAATAGTAGCGGCGTCATGCAATCATTACTCTCAAAAAGTACTGACAAAAAGCAACCCACGGATCAAATTGTTTTCAAAGAAAAACGGCAAATTTCCCAAGCGCCGGTAAATTAATGTTCTTACTTAAAATAAGTAGTGAATGAGGTGAGTTTATTTTAACCACTCCCTTGGCACAAACCTAGATTGAAAGGTTAAGAAACCCTATAATAGCCCTTCCTGGATTTTTCCTTTTTTACCGTAGATTGTTGTGGCTACCTACGCAATCGCTCCCATTCATAAAATTCTATGAATTAAATTCGGTGAATTGTGTCTTAAATCGTTTTTGTGCTTTTGAAAACGCTTAATTCCTAAAGGTTTAAAGAAGGGATATTTTTCAACTATTGCGAGCGCTTCACTTACATCGAAGTTGGTTTTACATGCCCGTTAAATTACGTTTTTCCATATTTATTTGATTTTCACGATGATCACTCAATTAGTGAAAACGTAAATTTATAACAAACAAACCAACAAGTTCACTTTCAAATTTAGTACAACTCATTTGTGTCTACAAAATTTGCTTGAAATGTTCGCATAAATTGTCAAGAAACAACTGTTACACCCAAGAAACGACTTGGCATGTTGATACGATTACACCCCAAAACAAAGCCTTACAAAGCTTAAAATTCTTGTTAGATAAACCTTCATATCATAAATTTTGCCTTCAAATCTTAGAAAGTTACATAATATATCCAACAATTTTTTACTAACACATACAAGTAACTTATATTTTAGTACAATCCGACGGCGTAATCTGTATAATCATCATTGCAAAAGCAACCTTGTTATCATTACTGTAAGGATAACTTTTAACTTTTTAGTACACCTAAAGTTAAACTCCTTAATGATAATTTCCTATGTCGTTAGACCCTGTACGTAGTGTACGTGTAACTGTTGAGTAGGCATCTTTAGAAGGTTTTAGAGATTACAAGATCCTTTGAAGTGTAGTTTAGTTACTATGCTAATTGTTTAATAAACAGAATAAATATGTACAAGAATAAATATCAGTACTACCAATCTCTTAATACATCATTTTTGTGGATATTTAAAACGGATACCTTAGTAGAAATAGATAAAGGAACTGAATAATGTTTCCTAATTTTTTATTTTTGATCTATTTAGGTAATTCCGTATCATAATATCTGAAACTACTATTGCAATGTGAATTATGTCACAGTTGAAATGTCTGTCCTCTTACTAAAAAATATTCTGATTTCGGAGGCAACGTATGAATTCTGTTGTTTTGACGTATGCGCTACCCCATTGACTTGTCGTTAGTATAAAATAATATACACAATAAATTAAAAATAATACTTAGTTAGAAAATTATGAGATACCTACGTATCTCGAATCAACTTAACCCTCGACCTGATGACGCTATCTTTAAGTATTATATACATTTGATACGCCAGACGTTGGAAACTTCTAATAAATCATTTTAAGTCTGTATTATTTAAAATAAGTTATACAATTAGTGCTCCGACTTAAGTAAATTTGTTCCATCATGTCTGCACACCTTCAATTACAGAAATACGGGTACATTTTAAACAAAATGAGTCTAATGATAGCTTCGAAATAGTTATTTGAGAAAAAGAATAGTGATTGAGTATGTCTCGACAGTCGAGTCTTAATTCCAACTTTTTTGACTGAGGAGCGAAATAAGTTTTGACGTCGGCGATATCGTCTGGATAAACAAATACAAAATAAAGGTTGGCGCCTATTATCAGTTCGTGTAAGTGTGTAATATCAGGTTTCAGAAACTATTAATGCCTCAAACTAAAGTGACGAGTGTCTATTATCAGCCGAATGTACAAATATATGTAGTTGCAATAGCAATAAGTTTTATCGTCAGTTTGTACTTATTAAGTTATTGATGAAAACAAACCAGTACTCTCAAAATCTTAATTCTTAATTTAAATTCAGTATAATTAGTTGATCTATGTTTTAGATCTACGTCAGAGCTTAAAACTCGATTATGTGTACCTAAAGAAAACATGTTTATACAGCGTCAACACGTCACTTAGTTTATACATACATACATAGAGTCAGGTGTCTTTACCAGAGGGTAGACAGAAACAATTAATCTCCATTTAACACAGTTCTGATACACCTCTTTTGCTTCGTCCATATTCATCAATGACTGCATGCATACTCGTCAGTGCCTGGTAGTTTACGTCATGACCATTTTTAGCTTACGTCTTCCAAAACTTTCACACACATTCGCTCTATTAATTCCTTTCGCGAGTCCTCTATCGTTTTTGTCTAGAAAATGTTTTGTCGGGTATTTATTGATAAGGGAAGACTACGTCGAACTCTATAAAGTCCGGTGGTATGATGATCTTCTAATTTGAAAATGTATTAAAAGCGCATGCAATGTTTTATTAAAAAAACTAAAATTTGCTTCAAATTATGACGTATCTTTTTAGAATAAATAACATAAATACAAATAAATAATAGTAAAAGTTGACAAGCCAATAATAACAAGAGAAAAACAAAACTTAAATCCAATTTGCAAGTTTTAAACCTTTAATTCCTTCTCCGACGGGGTTATGCTATGTTCAACCCGCTTATACATAGGTAAAGATGTACTAAAGAATAATACCACTCATATATTCAAGATCTTACTAAAACAAAAAGTAAAAGAGACATTAGACAACTCATAAAGCCAGAGAATAGGTATATAAAGCCTTACAAATTCCCTGATAAGGAAGTACTTACCGTCGTCAAGATATCTCGCATAATTTTGTTGTTTGAAATAATATACTATGTTATGGAGCCATTCCCGTAGGTAGCTATGTCTGGAAAGTTTTGTTACATAAAATAAAAGAATCTCGATGGAATAAGATATAAAGGTTTTCGAATTTATTTTTTTGAATTTAATACACGAATCTTGCCTTACTATCAGTACGATAAAATTGTGTCGCCCGTTTAGCTATTGTTTATTTTATATACAAATACAACTTGTTGTCATAGTTTTTGTTTTGTTAAATACCGATATTAGGGAGTAAATTTAGATCCATGATTTAATTGTTAACCGTTTGTAAACTATTATAGTAATGCAATCAATGTAAATTCACATTTTTACTACATTATTATCGTAGTAGATACACTAATTTTGTTTAGTTTTTAATACGGCTGTACAAAAATTGTTACTAATACATTGGAGTTCGAAAATGCTTTTCCTGGTGTGATGAACACATTTTCATTCAACTTATTTTTAATTCACTTATGATGGTTATTTTTTTAATACATTTCAATTCTATTAACATAAGTAAAAATCAAGAATACTTACTATTTGAGTGATCTCATTTATATCATCATCATCATCAGCCTATCGCAGTCCACTGCTGGACATAAGCCTCTCCAATTGTGCCCCACTTGGTTCAATCCTCGGCTTCATTTATATAATATCTATGTATTAGTTTCTAATGTGATTTTATCAGTTTCATATATATTACGAAAATCTCAAAAACTAATTCATAATCATTATCATTCATAGAGACCAAAACAGGTATATAAAATACGACCACACCTTTCCTTAACACATACTATATGAAGGTAAATATATGACGGCATCAACTTTTTAGGGTATATTCTCGCCTTCTAGAATAAAGCAATGGACAAAAACTCAACATTACTTACATCCCATCCTAAATCACAAGACGCCGAAGACCTCATTAGACAAGAATGTAATAAAGGTCTACCCTCAATGCCCAACGGGCTTAGACGCAATTACCGTTCAATTTGAAAAATCTAACAGGAAAATCGTGATAATGTACCAAGTTTACGAGGACTAGGTATTATATTAACTTGATGTCACGTGGAAAAAATACCTTAACCTTTCGATCGAAGAAATAGATAGAGTTTGCTTCAAATCAATTTATGTTAGTCAACAGTATGGATCTACAAACCAATTCATCTTCCTAGCCTTTCTTATTCCCAAGATTATTTGGAATCGGCTATAAATTCAGTTAGTTGTACCTGAATGTCAGTTTTTCCATGGAGCGACTGGCATCGGACCTCCGCAACCCTGAGGGCGAAGTGAATTAGATGTCTGTAAACCAATTAATAGTGATAAATAAGAAACCAGTCCAGTGTTGATGCTGCATTGAAAAATCTAGGTAGTTATAATAATAATTTCTGGATTCTTGGCCCATAGATAATATTGTTTTGCATAAAATGTCAATCAAACAGTTGTAACCACGGAACAAATACAAAGTAAATACTAATAATACCTTGTAATTGCTCCGTGGTTGTAACTCATGATAAACTACTTTAATATTGTTGTGAATAATAGTTTTCGTTTTTATTTTCGAATCATAATAAAATACAAACGACGTAAAGCCTAGTGAGAACTTTGTCCATAAATTTACTAAAGTTCCACTATAAATCTGGTCTCAATCAAACTTGCTGCCTAGTTCAGACATTCCTAACAAGCTGAGTTGTACTTCTAAATCAAGTAGCGCTAAATCATTTTAGATGCGGACATCCTTCGCTGTATCCTTATCAGTCGTGTGCTGTATAATTCATTGTTTTTGTTGTACTTATGTATCATTGCTAAAATATATTAGGAATCTATCATAATTGTACTATTTTATCTATTTATTTATAACTATACGCAATTTTGTACATCAGCAGACTTAATGCTCAGGGCATTCTCTACTAGTCAATCTTAGAGCGGTAGAAATCTTATGAGGTAGGCGCACATAGGTTTTTTACATTGGCACTATTTTGAAGCACAAAAAATAAGGAATCCTTAACATATTTCTTTCGTAACATCCCTATGTAACCATATCTATACAATATATATGAAATATTATATCTATACAAATGAATAAAGCCAAGCCTGTTCGCTACTTTAAATTAACAGTTTCAGTTAAAATTATATACGGTACTTATATACATCAAAATGCATATTTTTAAGTTTTTTGTTTGTCTGTTCCAGCTAATCTCTGAAACGGCTGGACCGATTTGACGGGATTTTCACTGGTAGATATCTAATGACACGAGGAGTAACTAAGCCTACTTTACTTAAGATGTTAACACCCCGTAGTGTTACTCGCAGTTGTTGATGTAAAGATACAACAATAAAAGCGGGTAATACCGCGGAGAGCAGCTACTACTATTTATTAAACAATGATATTCCTAAAACAACCCCACTGCCTTAGACAACAATCATTACTGGGCATTTCTTAATAATCAAAACTTTATTTCATAACACAGCCTTGACTGTTTCTCAACTAAAGATTCATCATTCAAATAACACTGGGCCACTTTTGTTTACAATCTTTTTAGCAGAATTTTTAACTTGCAAACGGCGATAACGAAGTAAACTTATTACAAACATGATGCAAAACTGTGTACATTGGTAAGTCGGTCTCCAAACGAGTCTCATCAATCGAAAGTAATTCATCAGGTACATTTAAAAACAGGTACATAGTTATACATACATTACAATTTAGAACAGTTATAATCAAGTTTGCAACTATCGCGTGAACTTTAAATATTGTTACAGCAATGTAATGTACAGATTTAAAATGTCTGGTATAGTAATCATTTAAATCGATGTACGATTAGGTTGTGTTATTGCAAATGAGCGGACGTTTGAACCGAGTGACCATATAAAAGAGGACTTGCAAAGACCGCTTCCCGAATATTAATTATCTTCACGCTTAATTCGAAGGCAAGTCACGTCAAAGGAACTTAAAATTTCTATGGCTATTCGCAAGAGGAAATGGTGAATACAGTTAGACTAACAAGATGATTGATTACGTATTGCGAATTATTTATATCCTTTCTACATTTGTTTTGAGACTTTGTAGGTTTGTGTATTGTGCCATTATAATTTGTGAATAACCCAGAGTTTTTACTCATAGCTTTAAGATTTAGTCTTATATCAGTAGTTGTATTATGTTTAACCTGAGTACTGGTTATTCGAAATCACAATTAATTAATAATACAGTCATGAATGTTTAGATCTAGTTAGGTAACCGATAGAATTATATTACACTAGCCGACTCAACCTCGTTTGCGTCTCCATTGCCCGTAGCGTGATAATTTCCCCCGTTTTTGAATCATTTTTCATTGGTGCTCCGCTTCTATTGGTCTTGGCGTGATGATATATAGCCTATAGCTATAGATTTTTTTAAATCGGACCAGCAGTTGCTGAGATTAGTGCGTTCAAACAAACAAACAAATAAACAAACTCTTCAGCTTTATATATTAGTATTTAGATATTAGGTAAAAAAATATATTTACTGTAGTTTTTATTTTTTATATATAAAAAAGTTGCTGTGAGAGAGCCACGCTTCAATGGGCCAGCTCGATCGGAGTGATACCACGGCCTCACAGAAAACCATTGTTAAATAGTGCTTGCGCTGTGTTTCATCGAGTGAGTGAGGATACCGGAGACCCATACCCCACCCTTCCCCCTATCTTCCCTCCCCCCATCGCCTAAAGGCCGGCAAACCACTTGTGACGCTTCTGGTGTTGCAGGTGTCCATGGACGGCGGGAATCGCTTACAATCAGGCGATACGTCTGCTCGTTTGCCCGCCTATTCCATAAAAAAAAGAAATTTTAGGAAAAAGGAGTGCATTCTAATATGTTCAATCTATAAATTATGTTCAATATCTTACGTAAACGTTAAATGCCTACTTCCAGCTGAAAATGTATAATATAACATAGCTAATGAGACAAAACAAAGTTAAAGGCCGCAACGCACCGTTTACCATCAGGCGATGCGAAAAAAATTGCAAGTTCTAATACAAGTATTCTAAAATAGAATCATCATCATATGTTTACTCGTTTACCCTTTTTTCAGATCAGTTTAATTTTCAACATTGCTCAGGAATACGGCCGACTTAATTTGTGGGCGACCGAGGCCTGACACAAACCTTTCTTGGAAGCGGAAAGGAATGCATTCTAAACCAGACAATAAAAGGAAGTAATCTAGAATTAGAAAAAGTAATAGATCAGGGAAACTGGTGTAAGGGTTACTGCTATCCTGGGTTGGAAAACTAGATTGAAACTGCATTAGATTTTTTTATAATTCAGCAAATCTATAATTAAGCCTCTTAGAAAACTACGTGAAAGGCTAATATTTGGTTTAATGCTTAGGTAAAATAAGGACATAGCCTGCTGCCACTTCACTTCACGTGGCCTATGAGTGTCCTACATCAACAAGTGAACTGTGATAGGCTGATGATGACGGTGAAGTAAGGTTAAAGGAATCACTATGGGTAACAGTAATAGGTAATAGGTAAAGTAAGTAAGTAAGGTAGGCTGAAGGTATTAGGTTTATGCAAACAAAGTTTATACTACAATTATTAAGTAGTCATGTTATTCAAATAACCATTTTAAGGTAATGGAAACATTTGAACGTGCGTCCCTACCTTTGAGGGTCGATGTCATAACCATTTCGATATTCCTACATAACAATTCTAGACCAAAATGAAGTCATTAATTTACATTAATTGTTCCTCGTGGGTATTTAGATTAGATATCTCTACCTTCATCAGGCGTTAGACATTATACCAATTGCTTTTATTATAATCATAAACCTTTCACGGAATAATTTATATGTACAATTACGATTATACCCTCACATTCTAACCCTAATCTGCCCAAAATCATTTAAAAAAGATGTATTAGTTTGAAAGTAATGTGACATTTAAACGAAAGTAACAATATATTACTTGGTCCTGGATTTAATAAGAATAATTGTCATGCAATGTTACATGCATCGTATATTTAGTCAAGGAAATAGAAATGTCAGTAATTATACCTTTATTGGCCACCAAATTGGATTAAGTGGTGGCCAAGTTGGTTACAATAAGTTACATAGAAAGTAATTTTAGCATGAAAGTATACATGAGGTTCAAATCCTATGTACTTTTTAATGTTACATTTGAAAGGCATCTAAATAATGTCTATTGATGTTAGAACAACCTCATCGTTGGTACTGCTTCTAATAATAACTAAATAGCAGTTACTATTACGTAATTTGCTTCTCCACCATTTTTATTATATCTCAGTGGCACCTATTGCAAGATTCACCGGTAGATATAAGTAGTCAGAATGTCTATTAAATGATTTTGAATAGCAACGGTTTCATTGTATATATAATAGTCTGTGTTATTAAGTACAACATGTTTATTTTGGCAATATTTTTGTAGTGATGTATTGCAACAGCTTTGGTTGACATATTAGAGCTTCGTGATTGTGGAGAAGTATTTCTTAGCAACTGACGTATCTGTTCGGCCGTTTAGTACTAGTTGATATCATTGATAAAGTGCACAGATGACTACGGCTGCAATATTTGCAGGACTGCCAGCTTAAGCATCGCCACGTGAGTTTGTTGTTAGCGGCGATTTACAGAATAACGTGTAAACATTTTCCCACGTGTAGTTACAGTAAACATTTGCTAACCCAGTTGATATCCTAACAGGTTATAAGCATTTAAAATCAGAAAAGGATTCATAGAATATATTAAGATTCTTAAGTATAAGATAGCAATACCAAATATAAATCCAAATGGTGTATTTAAATCCAAGTAAAAGTCAAAATTGTTTTCATATTTCAAAAACCTGTAGGTACTTCCGCTGATTAATATGGACAGAGTGTTTGAAACTATAGTACTAATGAATCGAAGATCGGCACAAAGTACCTTCCTAACTGCGGGAAATTCAAGTACTTTATATGTATGTCACACCTACAGGGGAAAGACGCGGTGCAGGTGCCAATTTTTAAAAACTTTTGATACAACGCAACGATAGACAACCAATCGGCTTACTTCTTAAGACTTAACATTCTAAGCCATTCACGTACTCGAACTGGAATTAAGTCCAACTTCAATCGAGTCTTTGTTTAGCCTTAGCAACCACGAAATCGTCACGTTTTGCTTCAGTAAATAGTTTATTTTTTCAATTTAATCTAATCGTGCTCCTGGGGACTGTTCATTGTGGAAAATCTTCAATTTTTAAACTACAAGCTCCAAGTTACAAACGAGATTAGTCTAAGACGTGATGTGGTTCTATTGCTACAATAGAAGGTACAGCAGGTAATCTTGTTACCAGACAAAGATTATGTCTTAATATTTAGGTCTTGGACTTACAAAGGTGTCTTGGAGCAAAATGTTGTTAGAATATTCAAAGTTTATGAAAACATTTAAACCCTGACATTGGTGTTAAGCGAATGGAAAGTAAATTATTGACGCCCTTTTGCGTACAATAATTAATCACTCCCACAACATAACTTTAGCTTTTAGGAAGGAAACAATTTAATCAAGTTATAAACATGATATATGGATAAGGAAAGACAGAATTTGAATTTATGTTTAGCCCATAATGTTTTTTTATTTATTTAAATTATTTTATAAAATAATTAGCTTTACCGTGGGAGAGCCACGCTTCGGCATGAATGGGCCAGCTCGACCGGAGTGATACCACAGCCTCACAGAAAACCGGTGTGAAATAGTGCTTGCGCTGTGTTTCACCGAGTGAGTGAGGATACCGGAGGCCCATAACCCAAACCCCCTTCCCCTATCTCCCCTCCCCATCCCCCAAAGGCCGGCAACGCACTTGTGATGCCTCTGGTGTTCGCAGGCGTCTGCTCGTTTGCCCGCCTATTCTATGAAAAAAAAAAATGACTCTTTTGTTACATAGAAAGATGCAAGAGTTTGTCTTTAGATTATTAGTCTATTTAAATCACTATTAGTATGTGTAGTAGTACCTATCTTAACTTGTCCGTGTAATAAATGTTAAATGATGCCACACAATCATAAACTATATTAAGTTGTTACTAAATATATATTAATAGGTAGGTATTTATAGATAGTAGAGCCACGCTGATTTCAGCACGAACGGGCCGGTAGCCCCTCGCTACCCTCGCATAGGAAATCAACGTATAACAACGATCGTGCTGTCGTGTTTTATTGGTGACTGCGAGACCGCAAGCCCAACGATGCAGAAGCATCACTAGGCCGCCATGGTGTGGGTCACCATGCTGCATTGTTGCATTGTCTGCATCCGCAATGAGTATGGTGACCACCACTCTTGGATTCTGCTTATGCTTTCCATCAGGTAGGGTAGAGTCATTTTGGCGGGCTATACATAAAAAAAATTTAGTAAATGTAGATAATAGTTTTGTTTGTGTATTTGTTATACAAGAGTGCAAAATAGCTTTTTAACCTCGTGCTCAATGTTGATGACTAAGCAAGCTAAGGATTCTAAAATTATAATGAGCGAGGGAGTCAAAAGAGCACTAGGTGGAAAATCTTTGCACTCAAGTGCGGCACGTAACTTTTCATCCCACATCTGCGAGGAAATTGCACAATGAATAAAAAAAGAATTTACAATCACAAGATACTTTTATTTCTGTTTAACTATTAATATTTATTAGGTACTACATTATGATAAGTAAGTATTACAGAATAAACTTTAAATTATTTCAATTAATACTTGGGTATAACTAAGATGATCGGATTCCCATGACGTAAATGTTGGCAGAAGAGGGCCAATTGTTAGGTGTTTCGTAACGGCTTATTTTTGATGTGCCTTTGGCTTTTCGTAAAGAGTTCCTATCTAAATGAGAGTTCTTAATAATAACTTATTAAATTACAATTAAGTAAAACCATTCGATGTCATCCTAAATTTTACGTGAAAGCTAGAGTTAGCGTGCTTTTGTACAAAATGAAAAAGTGTTTACCTGTCGTCGTTGTTGCTCAACGAGCTACAACTATACCGGCAGTTTGTTGTCATAGGGACACAAACTCCAGCGAACACTACCTGTACTCAATCTCGCCGTTCTCACAGTTTATGTGCGATTGCAACTGTGACATGACTTTGAAAGATGAGAGATGTATTGTTTTAACTTACTAATCTCGTGACGTACCTGTACACAATCACAATATAATCATTTATTAGATAAGAAACAGGTAATAATTATTAAATTAAAACTAAAAGCAGAACTATATTAAATGATGTTCATTTTTATCTTTAAGCGATGTCTTTTATAATCTTCTCTTTTGTTAATTTCAATTTGTCCAGTATTGTTATAAAATATAATATATATTTAATTTAACACCAATACATTGAATGGTTTATTAAAAAGTGCGACATTATTACCTCTCGACGTAATTGCTTCTATTGTTACGTTATTGCTCTAAATCTTGTTCCCACCCCCCACTTCACGAGTTCTCAAGCTGTAATCAAACGATATTAAAACGTTGTTATTACTTTTTACATTATCATTTGATTTTTAAGAAGTGCTTGCTGTAAATAGCCTATATATTATTGCAAACAATTCAGTACAGGAATCTTATTTGGTAATAAAAAATTGCACACGAATGAATTCATGAGTACGGACACAGGAAAACGTTTATGAAATAAATCATAAGATTATTACAAAATATTAGGGTAATGCTCAAATTCAATATAGCTGCCGTGTTATCATATTAAATCGTTTTATTAATTTTCGTACAGATCTTTTATTTGAAGGTTAAGAGTTGTGAAAATATGTTTTTGTAGCTTAAGGATTATTTTTGAATCTTCTATTGTATTTATGACAAATACATAAAATTTAAATGAAAAACCCAGTTTGAAACCATTTTCAAGGCAATTTGTGGACAGCTCATTGTACTCTATAACGCTGTAACATATTTAGTAATAACATTTTGGTAGTGTTTTGTATGGTTTCTCTAGTTTTAATCAGTTTTTAATTGAGTAGGTAAGTATTGAAAAAGTATAGATAATATGTTACCTCTTGATTAAGCTTTAGTATAATTAACTGTACCTTTACTTTTAAATTAAATTGCGGTTATAGGAACAGTTTACTATTAATAAAACGGCTTACGACGAGCATGAGGTTGCAAGCCATAATCTTGTACTTTGGTTAACGGAACTGGCTCAACCAACCAATAGACAGACTCATCGGTATTATAGTTCCTGTGAAATGTTCATGAACTCACATACCCCGTTATTAACTTCGATCCCATAGGATGAAATAACGCCTTGTTATATGGGTATTTCTTGAACATCTTCCACCTCATACCCAATCTACTGAGAATATACTGTTATTAATTAATTTCTATCGCTCTTTGATTACCCTGAAATTCATGCCTAAATATTTTAAAACATTATAAAGTTTAAATACATTAGGATGTCGCCGCGAATGTACTTTCTAAAAATCATTTCTTCGTCTTCTTTGATGAAATGGCAACCAGCCGGATCACTCGGATCAGCTATTTCTGTTAATATCAAGTGTTTAAAATCTTCAAATCGTAAGTCTTCAAGTCTATGTCGTGATAAAATTATAGTTAAAAAATATAAGAAAATGTGGATGAGATGAAATGGGGACCGTCTTTCAAAAAAACAAAAACGATCTTCCAAAAAACCATTTAGTTATGACACTTTAAACTTCATTCCTCAATTGTGAGTCTACTTAGATTCGTTTTAACTCCTAAAATGCCAAAAACTCTGTGTTCAGGTGTTATTGTCTGTACCTTGGCAAGATGATAATGAAATCAAAATTAATAGAATTGTACTCAAATGGGTGTATAAGATCACTCTTCTTTGAAAAATAGTGAGAAGTATCTTGGTATTGCATGATTTTTGCAGGCACACATGATGGATGGGCTTAAAGCTCAAATCTGCTGGAGCAAATTATTGCTTGTAGTCTCCAACGGATGGTTTCTTGTAAATCAGCTAACTTAATTAACGATGGGAGAGCCATGCTTCGGTAGTAGGTAATATGCCGACTTGACCGAAACAATCCTTTAGATATTGTTTATCAATCAAACTCCTTCAAGAAAAGATCGTACCTATTCCTTCTTAAAAAGCCGGCAACGCACTTGTGACGCCTCTGGTGTAGCGGGTGTCCATCAGGCGATACGTCTGCTCGTTTGCCCCCTATTTATTAATATTATACTTAGCTTACTGCCTATTCCTAGGCAGTAAGCTAAGGCGAGGCGAGGCTACTTTTGTAACTCTTGATTAGTTGTGCCCATGAGTGATGATAATCACTTAAAATCAGGTGAATCACCTGCTATTTTATGCCATGAAAATACGCACAATTTAATCCAAATCCATACTTGCATACTATTATTGTAAATTCGAAAGAACTATACCTGTCTGTCTTTTTGTCTGTCGGTCTGTTACGCTTTCACGGTTAAACCGCTTCACTCCACCGATTTCAATGAAATTTGGTATGGAGATACTTTGATTCTTGAGAAAAGACTACTACCGAAATACACGCAGACGGAGCCGAAAGCTAGTCATATATTTATATAGCAAAAAATATTGCCGTCAAAACCATTTTGTACCATATAAAATGAGATAAAAGGAAATATATAAGAAAAATAAATCGTTTGCACTTAACTACGAGTATAATTAATAGGCATAATAGCTTGGTCCACTCCGCCCACACGAATCCGGGTTATCACTAGAAAAATGATTATATCTGTCCTAAGAGCTTAATTTATGGTCCCGTAAAATTTCATTTACTCGTCCATGAGATCCTTATTAGGACTATATAATCAGTAAATGGTACAAAAAGAGACTGTTATGTGTAGTTTTCGTGAGTTGCTTTTTCATTTATTAGATTTCACATTAAATCATATAAAACCTCTAAAGAAACTTAATTTTTACCAAATTGTGATTGCATGCAATATTTGCATAGATAAAATTTTTTTTTTCTTTTTTTATGTATGAAGCAGCAAAAGTCTACTCTGCCTGATAGAAAGTATGAGCAGAATGGTGACCAAAAGTGATAGTCACCATACTCATTGTAAATGCAGACAATGCAACAATTCAGTATGGTGACCCACACAAATGGTGGCCTATTGAAATGCTTCTGCGTCATTGGGCCTCCGTTCTCGCACTCAACGAAACACGTCAGCACGAATGCTGTCATTTAAAGGTTGGTCATCTGTGTGATGAGAAGGTAGTACCGCCCCGGTCGAGTCGACCGGCTTTTGCGAAAATCTGCGTGGTATTACCTTGAAAAGGGATGTGTCCTAACTCCATCTGGTTAAATGAAATATTTTCTGATGAGCCGTACACCCAATTCCCGCTTTTCAACTCTGAATTATTTTTGTTACCATTTATTTTCTTTTAATTGTCTCCTCTATCAAAAAGTTCAACTACTACACCCCTCTACACATTTGCTTTTATATAATAACTAGCTGAACCCCGCGGTTGTTGTTGTAACGCGAGTAACGCCGCGGGAGAAAGTAAGTCTAAATAAAGTAGCCTAAGTTACTCCCTGGATCACTAGCTACCTGCCAGTGAAAGTCTCGTCAAAATCGGTCTAGCCTTTCCAGAGATTACCCGGAAAAAACAGACAGACAGACACTCCAATTTTATTTATTTGTATAGTATACTATTTTTGAACGTCTGACACACAACGCTATCTATGTAGTTTCAAACTAATCAGAGCTTTTACTATGAAAAATAGATTGACTGAGAGAATACTTATGTAATGTGTGTGTAAATATACAAACCCAGACCTGGAAATCGAACCCAAAACCTCTGCACAGCATTCGCATATTCTACCAATGCACAACGTGACAGTTTTTTTTTTATAAATTTGCTATATATTTGAGTCTACAAGTTATATTAAACTATATTTTTTGTTTTATTATTATTATTGTGTATTAAATTTCATCTCACGCAATATGGCGCCAGTTTTTCAAAAACGATTTTTCTCTAATTTTAATGTGAACTTTCAAACGTAATATATTTTCAATTACCTTTTACATGAATCTGAAAATTGTGTATAACAACACCGTGAGGCATCACCTCCTCCTACGTTTGAATTAATTATGGATACTAATATAAATAAGTTAATTATAAAGCAATTAGTTCAATTTATCGTTAAAGCAAAAGTATAATATTCAGTAGTCATCAGACTCTCTTAAGTCCAGCGCAAAATATAAAAATAATTATATGTACCAAATTTCGCTGCGAATTTAAATATCACAATATAAATAAGATATCTTGCATGTTTGTTGCTACACCTTTAAGAAAATCTGAAGAGTACTTGTCTGATATATAAAGGAAATTAATAGGCTACTTAACATCGCTTGCTATCTTTTCGGAGCAGAGCAGTGACCATAGGAGCCAACACTACCTGTCAATTTTAAAAATCAACATATAAGTCATAGTGAGATTCATATAAATATGCAACTTTCTATTATTATTCAATGTAGTAAAACTTCCATTCCGATTGCTATGATAATTGTTATTGTTTCACTATGTTTAAAATCAATCATTGTAAACTTTAAACTTACGACCACTTATACACACGACATGTAAACTTTCAATAACCAAATAACTATACAATGTTCAGTAGCAGTCACTTAAAAGAAAATACAACTCTCAAATCGGGATGAACGTTCTTTAATCGGAAAATACAATAGTCTCGGTTCCCCTAGATTGTTTGCCCATTTTGTAAATAGATGTAGTCGTTATTACTTTTATATATGAGCTCACAGATAAAGGTAGGGATGAATGAGCACAATAAAATCTGAAGAGTACTTGTCTGATATATAAAGGAAATTAATAGGCTACTTAACATCGCTTGCTATCTTTTCGGAGCAGAGCAGTGACCATAGGAGCCAACACTACCTGTCAATTTTAAAAATCAACATATAAGTCATAGTGAGATTCATATAAATATGCAACTTTCTATTATTATTCAATGTAGTAAAACTTCCATTCCGATTGCTATGATAATTGTTATTGTTTCACTATGTTTAAAATCAATCATTGTAAACTTTAAACTTACGACCACTTATACACACGACATGTAAACTTTCAATAACCAAATAACTATACAATGTTCAGTAGCAGTCACTTAAAAGAAAATACAACTCTCAAATCGGGATGAACGTTCTTTAATCGGAAAATACAATAGTCTCGGTTCCCCTAGATTGTTTGCCCATTTTGTAAATAGATGTAGTCGTTATTACTTTTATATATGAGCTCACAGATAAAGGTAGGGATGAATGAGCTGACTCAGGTACTTATGAAGGTGAAAATTGAACCCGTATAGACGGTGTTTGTCCTGCGATGCGCTTTCTAATCCAACTTAAGATCGAATCAAAAAGGAAAATGTGAATTGTTATTTTCCTTTTCTATAAAGTCGCGTTTAGGTTTATCTCCTAGAGATATAGTTTTGTATTTGTAAAATAGCTTAATGATTCTAGATACATATAAAATGTTTATTCGAATAAATAAACCTTCCCTAGGGAGAACACGGACAAAACTAGCATTTTAATTTTTGTAATTCAAAATAATAACATCTATTTCAGTAATTAAAACATTGATTTTTAAGTTAAGTTCAAAAACTCAAGTTCAAATTTTGACACGATATATATAACACGCCTCAAAGACTTTTATGTATTTTTCAAGTCAATTTTGCTTCTCATTTTTCATCAATGTAACCACAACACCACATTGAATCGTGGCAGGATTCAGCTAGTTTTATTTAAAAATAAAAGTGCTGACATTCTTTTGTTGCCAATTGAAGGAAAATATTCGTATTATAAGTTCTTTTAATAGCAACGTTCCACGCTACGCTATCTGTTACCTAAGTAAACATTACTGTATTATTTGAAAGAAAATACGTATAATTTACATTTCTTTGAAATAAGAAAATAATATTCCCAGGGAGACGCAAATTGCAACTATCGACATGTTTAAATAAAACATTTGAGTAGGTTAGAAAACACGTAGGCTGAAGAGCACGTTGATGATCAAGCTATACGTGTTCGTTCTATATATGTTAGGACTCTGCTATGGTGTCATACCACAATGATTGAATAGCGATTCATTAATATTGCCCTCCGTATAAATTTCACAGTTTCTATTAAAAGTTATAGTGAAAATAGCTAAATGTTCACTTTTGAAAAATCCTACGGTCGAGTATCAAAGGTGAAAATATATACTAATAATCCGGTTTTAGAAATCTTAATAGAGATATTGTTAGTAGTTTTAACAGAAATGCTTATCATATTCTACAGATATCATAAAATTTACTGACGAACTTATTTCAATGAAATTATATGAGAAATTACAATATAATCTGAATGGAAACGTTTTATGAGTTTTCCCTTATATATTATAATGTGTTTCAATATTAAGACATAATTATGTCTTAATTTAATTTATGACATAAAATTGTCAAGCACTTTTTTTATATTTATTACTGACCTGTTTAGCATTTTTAATAGCCATTTATTAACGCCTGCATTAACTATTTTACTTTACTAACTCGCAATCCCCTCGATTCTTCTAAGACACACCATCACAAATTATAGGTGCATGACAATTCATAAAAATTCTAGATACAAAAATACATTATTTTTATGAGTGTTAATAATCAGATTAAGTTATTTAATTGAATAATATAGAAACCTATGTACGTAACCTTAATTAAAAAGAACAGTAACAATATTTACATACAAGCATCTACGTACAAAAAAACTATACATCTTCGCCTACTGACTGCCTCGGTGGCGCAGTGGTAGCGTACGCGATTGCTGTTCTTGAGGTCCCGGGTTCGATTCCCACGTCGAACCAAATTTTTGTATGATCTGCAAATATTTGTTTCGGAGTTTGGGTGTTTTCTATGTATAATATGTATGTATTTACAAAAAAAAAGAGTATATAAGTATTCGTATCAGTTGTCTAGTACCCATAATACAAGCTCTGCTTAGTTTGGGTCTAGGTGGCGTTGTGTGTTAGATCTCCGAAATATTTATTATTATTATTATTCTCTTTATTTTATATATATATAACATATTGGTTACATTTTTAAATATACAAATTAAAAAAAAATACATTTAAAAATATAAAAAATAGTAGACCACCGACTTCGGGTACAGGGACCAAGAAACCGGTGGTTAGGGCTCCAGAGACAGGAACCTCCTCACTATACGTGCCGTGTCTAGGAGGACTGCCTTCTGCATCAGACCCTTGATCCAACCTTATTATTATTATTATTACTGGTAGCGTTCCCAAAAGACTGGCAGCATTAATTATATATCTTAACATCAAATCAAACCAATCAATGACAGTTTATCTTCTGCAATGCAATTAAATTTGTCCTAGTATTTTACCTTCCATCCCTTCGAACTGAACTCCGCGGAGAGCACTTAGCGATCAAACCTCATCCCTCTAAAGTTGATTGACCCCGCGCAAGCCTGCCTTTGATAAAAACGCCGGGAGATCCTAGCATGTTTGTATTTTCAGTGTTACTAAAGGAAAATGTTAGTCGGCAACGGGCCGTCGTCGACACAAGACGTGTCCGCGCGAGAACATCGCATGCCCCGCGCCGCGTAAATAACTTCGATAGACAAGTTGAAAATTCTGAACAACATTTTTGTCTATAATAATGCAATATTTATAAAACTTCACAAAATTGTATATGCTTATAAAAACTGTGAAAAGTGACTTTTAATATAATTGAATTGATAAAAAAGCAACAATTGGATATTAATTAAAACATTGACGTTATAGTTTTGTCTATGCATGTTATAAATGTTGAAATAACAGACACCGGTATCCACAAGTGAGTCGGGTGTCTCCGTCGATCAGTTAGACAGGCTACTAAAATGAAAACAATTGTGCTAGGACATAATAATGTACCTTTGTTGATATAGTAAGAAACAATTGACAGTCGATCGTGTATGTGTTTCAATATATGCTTTGGCTGACGATTTCCTGCAACATACAGGAAGTCAACGATACCAAGACCGAGTAAAGCTGGGAGTCAGAAATAGAAACCTGGTTCATCAACAGAACGGTAACAAACGTTTGTTTTCACTGCACATGTTTGTTGTGGTAACATTCCCATTATGATTGCATGAACAATGTTTATAACTACTTTTACACGTTTAGTTATGAATGAAATCAAAACAAACTTGAGTTGCGTTACATGTTTGGTATTCCTATTTCATTTTAGAAAATGTATTTTGAAAATATTAAATCTATTAAATTTTGTTACTTCATTACATAAAGTTTCAATGGAATTAAATTAATTAAGATTCAGAATAAGGTGTCGACAGGAATTTAATAAAAAACATTTTGTCGCTTTTGATGAGACTATAGCAAAAATTGGAATGAATTAAAAGTAATAGTGAAAGTTTGCTTAAAATATATGAAATAACTTAAGGTAGGTACCTATTATTATATTCTGTCGCTTTTGTTATTTATATCGCAAACCCTACTCTTATATCATTTGCACAACAAATACATGACAAATCCTTTCGTCATAAAAATTTCTGGAATCCATTCTTCATTGTTAAAGTTATCTAAATTTTATGGAAATTCTTTCGTAAATCTAAGGTTACTGGAAATTTTGATAGTTATATTTCTTATTCTCGTTTTTATTACTATCTAAGATATCTGCCAATATTAACGGACTAGTTCTAGTCTATTTCTATAAGTGTAGAGTAAGTTTTTATTTTATGATAAATATACTGCGTTACAGTATATTTTATTATTTATAAAAAATAAACATAACAAATACACGACAAATTGTTGGGTCATAAAATTTTCTGGAATCCATTTTTTATTGTTAAAGTTAACTCGGTTTATGAAAATACTTTCGTAAATCTAAGGTTATTGGAAATTTTGATAGTTCTATTTCTTATTCTCGTTTTTATTACGATCTAAGATATCAGTCAACTTTAACGGACTAGTTCTAGTCTATTTCTATAAGTGTAGAGTAAGTTTTTATTTTATGATAAATATACTGTTTTGCAGTGTTTTTTCATGAAATAAAAACCTACTCTAGTATATATAACGGTATTGTGTGATTGATCTCACAATTACAATCAATTTTATCGTCTCTGACACGGCATGTCTTCATCCTCATCTAAAACAGTAGTCTATTTTTGGAGGCCATTACTTTTTAATGGAGTTTGTATCGCCGGTATCAATGTTATGTTAGTACTTTATCTTCATTCTACACTCTACTCATATTCTCCTTCATGGTAATTCATGTTGTTTCCCATTAAGGGAAGGATTTTTGAAGTTATATTTATTTCGGTAATGTTAAGTTAACTATATATATTTATATGGTTATTGTGTTATGTGTAACTAGAAGTTTTATTATGCTTACTATTTTAAGCTATAAAAATGAGTTTTTAAGAAACTAATATAAATACCGTAAAACAGTTTTACAATACAGTTACCGTGTGATGTGTGTTTTATGTTTTTATACTTGGATATATTGTATGCTACGCAATTTTGTACAGAACATCTATTGTTCTGTGACTGTGTCAAAAAAAAATTGGGTCTAATGTCATAAATACTCCAACGAGTTCCATACTGAAAAATCCTATAAGTCAAAGTGCATTCTTAATCAAACTATTTTTATTTATTTACCTTACGAACGTGACAGTTTTTTCAAGCTAAAGTCGCGTCCAAAAAAACTTACATTAAGTTCGAGTGAAATTATTTTCGGCAAAAAATGTAGCAGGAAAATATTGAAGGGCTGCTTTTAATTTTTAAATTGGGCGTCGGATCGAGGGTGGATCATTAAAGATGAAGCTTAATCGGTTCCTGAAAAGTTTTTTAATCAAATATTAAACCGACCTTTTAGGGAAAGGCACTTTTGACAAAATTATGAATTTATAGACTTTATGTTATTGAAAGAAGATCGAATAACCATTGGAAAATTACCTTGTTATTATTACATTATGTATTATTTTACTGTTTGTTGTCTTTAATGCCGAATATTAGTGTTCATTTTAGAGAAGGGAATTGTCTAGCTGATCTCGACGCTAAACTTGATCAGACTAAGGCCCGTACTTCCGCAGCCATTATTTACAACATTGGTAATAACAAGCTAACATTGTGCGCGTGAGTTTGCTGCGAAGATTGGCTATGTGAGCCATTTTAGCTCGCATCAGTGGAGATTTGAGTAGGAGTCGACGAGGTCACCAAGGTCGAAATCGGTCGGAGGATGGGGTTACTATTTTAAAATAATCGTCATATGGTTTTGATTAAATTTTGAAAGAGCACAAAAAGAAAAACTTTTATTCAGAAAGAGTATGATAGAAAAAATATTTTCAAGAGGCCACGAATCCAAACATTATATCCCAGGAGTTCTACAGGTCCTCCTTATAGTAATATCAGTATACACTTCTTGTTTATAAACTATTACAATACCATAGCATAAATACAATGTGTGTTTTTGAAGGTTAGATACACGAAAAGTGGCTGTGTATAACATTAAATTCACGGCTTTTCACTATTTTTGCATGTGATACTTTCACGATACTTACATCAAAAAAGCAATCAAAAAAATTTTTGTCTGTTTGTTTATTTCAGATAGTCTCTGGAATGGATGTATCGATTTTGAGGGGACTTTCAACGTCAGATAGCTGATGATATAAGGAGTAACTTAGGGTTTCGCTATAACAATAACCAGCTAGTTTAATCAAATAAATTAAGCTACAAATATACACACTATCTCACATTTAATTTTAATTAGGTACGAGTAAAAGACTTAAGTCGTTTTATTAGTTTTATAAACTTGGTTGGTAATTATTTCACTGTTCGAGATTTTGGAGTTCAAAGTTAAACTTCGTATCAATTTTCTTGATCATTACCAACAGGCCCGAAAGCATAATAGTAAAACAAAAGTGATTTTGGAGCTATGAGCTCGCAAAGATCCGTGATACAATACAATTTAATTGTAACTTTACGTCTAGGTGTTAAAAAGGGAAACTTGTACCTGCCTTAGACTCAAATTAATATTTAAAATTGTTTTGTTATTAATTTAGTTGGTTAAGTTTTAATGGTGAGTTTATGAGAATTTTTATCACGCATTTGCAATTTTCTTCGGAATGGAGTAAAAGTCTTTCCTATCTAATTTTTCCTGTCTATTCGGTTACAGTCCTTCTACTTTGATTATAGGAGCTTTTCAACTTATATGGGTAATCTTATAAATTGAAATTTAAGCAACGCATAAAGCAAAGCAATAAATTTTAGAGAAAGTTATAAGCGTTGGCTTGCGTAATACGAGTAGGTATAAGAAGTTTAACCGAATTTTGTTTTTCATAAACCTTACCTTCATGGGTGAATATAACAAAACCTGTAGGTATACGTTTTAAATAGGTGTGTTAAAGTAATAGAAATATTAAATCCGACTTATTTTGATTTAGGTCAATTAATATTATTTACTTATTTATTTATGTTAGATACAGTGCTGTAGAGTAATAGTTTTGACACTATAGCGATAGGAAGACATCACTCACTTGTTAAGGTTTTCTTAAGTTTTAATACTGTGTAACTGAATTTAACAATTACTATTAAAGAAACAACTTCTTTGTGTCTATGTTCTAAGTGTAATTATTTAAAACATTAAACATTTTAAAATGGAATTTCGAATCAGCAAATTTGAATCTTACCCAATTTATTTGTTGCTGAGATCCTAGCGTGAGTGTGTTCCTGACAAGATAACTAAGCGTTACACTAACTACTTAGAAAAGTTATAATCAATTTCGAGCTCTTAGTCACTTTTTTCTACATTCGTATAAACAAATACGGGGAAGACTTTGCAAAAAAAACAAACCACAGAACCTAAAATAGAAAAAAAATATTAAAATTAACGTAGGTGTTTGCCTAATACTGCCGGAATAACAAGGTAGAATAGAGCTCTGGGGATCAGCAAGTCATTCAATGTTGAAATACTGCAACGTTTCCAAATAAAACATTGAAGATCCTGAGCGGTGCATGACTTTTTACAGGTGCCAACAGTTAAAGAGTTCTTAGAAAACTCATACAAGAAATATGAGGAAAGACTTCAATTAACTGTGGCACTCCTAGAATCCTGAGAGTCTAGCTATAAACTATAAAGAAAACGTCAGTATAAGCCTGACAAATAACGAGATAACACTCCAGAGGGTGTGAGTCTCAAACTCAGTAAAGGACCTTTAAACCTGAAAAAATTGTAGATATTAAAACAAAAAGAAAAATCCAACAAGGTAAATCAAACATTTACCTAACAATTTAAAAAGTAATAATGATAGCTGAATGTAATCAACAAACTTCCAAAAGTTCTTCATCAAAACACGCTCTCTAATGGATTTGTTTTGAAAAAGAAAATGGCTAAAAATATTTACGACATGAATACTAACGAACTACCTATTAATATCAGGCGGACGACAAATTATTTGATAAATGAGAGGTACAAAAGATATAATTAAAGTAGTTGACAAAAACATGACTTCGGGCTTGCTGATCAATGCAATTAAAGAGCTTTCTCTTTGTAGAGAAACCTTTTAATTACTGGTTGATACTTGTTTTGAATGGCAAGAGCAAATTTTTACCGCATCACAACTAGCATAGACGAACGGTGCTATTACAGCACAGCGCGTATTTTTAGCTGAAACTTATAAAATTCACGAATACTTATGTTTAAATCTGTTAAAGTTAAATAAATGAAATTGACTAGTTTGTTTGTAATTTTATTTATTTATATAGATTAAAATATGTAAGTATGTGATGGTTATGTATATGATATTTATGTTATATAAATAATAACAAAAAAAAAAAAGCTTTATGTAAACTAAACAATAATTCTCACTTGCTGCAATAATAAAGTTGCTACACACAGCTAGCTGCACCACCCAAAGTGCGACTCGAAGATAATGCCTATGACATTAAGTGCGCCTTATGCAGGAAGATTAAATAAATAAATGAATAAAGCAATTTCAATTTAACAGATTTTCACTAAAAATAATTTAAATTCTTTTAGCAGTAATAATAATATTATTATATACTAAGAATAATATTACATATAATTTTAATTTGTAGGACCATGTAGGGTTCGACTCAGAACACTTAGTTGAGTTCCTGGCTTACGACTATACTATTCGTGCAGTCATCGTCTCGTTAATAGTGTAATGAATATTCAAAATCCAAGCTATCGTGCATTATTCAATACTAATAAATCAGCAGCAAACGATTTTACGACAGCATCGAGACTGCATAGCGTTTCATCGTTTCAGTCAGGAGTGTGCGCATTAAGTATATAAATCATACTTTAATAATCTATCCCCTTAGCCAAGTTGATACTCTACAAACATGACATTAATAGAAAACTAACAAATGAATGGAAATGACGTCATTTCAATGCTAAGTTACGTGGTCAAAATAAAATATTAGCCAATAATACCAGAGAATAAAGGCGATAGAGGTTGTAGAAATAAAATCGACGTGAAACACCTGCATGTTGTTTAAAGGGGGCAGCCGTGACGTAAAATCTAAGAACAAAATATATTGGTGTTTAAATTTTTTTACGAATAGATATTCTGGAGTATTTATTTGTGTAGGTATGTATATATTTATATGTATTTTTATTTTGGTTAGTTTATTTCAATTGCATCTATACACACGCCTAAAGATTGGCTGGTAGAGAATGCCCTGGCCATTAAGTCCGCCGATGTACACGAACGCATAAAGTTGTAAAATAAATATTCAATCAAGGACTGCTGAAACAAAGAGTATAAGGACTTGTGACGGTTTACAGCAACTTGAAAAGAAACTATTGCGATAAACCAAACAAAAAACCGTTAATATCACTTATTTTATACATAAAACATAACAATACAATCTAACACATTTAATTTGGTATAATTTTTAAACAAAAAAACTTATTTACTCATTATTCTTTATTCTAAAAGAAAATCAAACACCCCAGACCATTGAATTCTTTATAATGAAACTTTTTGTTATATATGCAAAAGTACTGACCATTGTTTTTGTAATTATTATTTCAATATTGTGTTATTCTACGTCTTTATTATGAAACCAAAATGTTAGCAAAAGAATATAGCGTTTATTTAAATTAATCGCTATCTTTATCAGAGACTCACGTTGTTTATTGTAATGTTACAATGAAAGTCTCAAACACATTTATGAAAACACCCCAGTGCAAGTTCAGACTCTAGTTTTAATTATGGTTATATACTACCAACACTCAATATTCAATATATAAATCAGCGCGCTGTATTAACTTTTAAAAGACACCTCAAAAAAACATGAAACGCACACGAGAAGTACCGAGACTGAGAACAATATTAGTTGCTCACACAAAGTATTGGGACCCATGTGGGAATCAAACCCATAACGCCCAATGTAGTAGAAAGCTTCGAAATGGGTTAAACCACTACGACATACCATCATCGATACCATCGTCGACTAATTAGGAAAACTGTCGAAATATTTAATCAATTTCTTATGTGCTCAAGAACTTTCAATGAAGATTGTACGTGACAACAATATTGATGACACTAAACACTACTCTCAAAATTTGCTAGGAGTCTGATTGATCGTCCTCCAGCTCACCAATAGTTCCATTTTGCGGCCAAATCGATGAGCAATATGAACATGCCCTAGATATTATTTGATTTATTGTCGTCCCTCTACGCGATGAAATGGATTTATGGGAAAATAAATAAAGTCTTATTGTCTCCAGCATCAGTTTTCACCTCACAATATTACTGTTATTTCATTTTGCACTTATAGAGTTTTTGATTTCACACTATAAGTGCTTTTCGATTATATTTGAAATTTTTTGTGCCGTATCTCGTAAATAAAGCGTTTAGATAAAAGAGTCTTTCTGAAATACAAAAACAAATTAATATTGAGAAGTTCTCATGATGTAATCATCGCCATCATCATCATCATCATATCAGCTGTAAGAAGTCCACTGCTAAACGTAGGCCTCCCCCATTGACTTCCATTGCGACCGGTCGGTATCGGCCATCAATCATCGCCATAGCTTAGAACAAAAGCAGTTATGTAGTATGTGTTACAACTCCTGGCAACGTCTTTATACTAATTATGATTTTATTTGGTGTTATTGCTAACACTTTTTGTTATTGCCTATACAGATTATTGTGTTTTAACCAAGAACCCTATATGCACGATGAAAAAAAAACTACACTCAAAAATGCTCTGCATCAGCTAAAAGATATAACAATGCAAAAACAAGAATTTGTAAAATTTCGCAGCTAGAAATAATAAATTTAAACGTATGGGAGGATTTCTCCAGAACTCGAGTTCTGACATATCACCGAAAGCCGAAACGTTACAGATAAAACAAAACCATTTTCACTAACACTTTGTAAAGCTCAACGCGGTGAAAAATGACGTCAACTATCTGTTATAGCTTGTATCGCTAGTCGCACGCTTTTGACACAATCTTTTGAGATAAAATAGTATTCCTCGTAAAATCTGCTCTTGTTTGTAGAAGATGGCCCCTACAATATTAGTGTAAACTAACTTTGTTTTGTCTCATACGCTATGTTAGATTTTACATTTTCAGCTGGAAGTAGGCATTTAACGTTTACGTAAGAATTTGAACATAATAGAAAAAAAAAATTAGGAAAAAAGATGCAGTCCTTTTTTTTAGTGTATATCAATTAGACATAGCCTTTTAAAAGCCTAAGTTGTAAGGGGCAACTATTCAAATATTCATAACTTGAAATTCATGTTACGATTGTGTAGGATACTGCATGGGTAATGAAAAATTGGGGTGACGATAAAAGTCTGTTCTGTCTAACAGAAGTTTTATTTCTTAGTTCTCAACGATGCAATTGCCATGTGGCACAGCGCAGCATGACAAAAACAGTTAGTTATAAAAACGTAAAATTTCATAGAAAAAATCCTTATTGTGTTTACAGGAAAAACAATAATCTGATTTAATAAATACCTTACAAGACTAATATCTTTAAGACTTCTACACTACTAAAACTTTCTAATAAGACTTGATTGACTTTTATTGTCTGTAACTGACTTAGACTTTAATTGGAGTCGAAAGGAGCCATTAAACAGTTAGTGATATGAAAATACGGAATAAATGTAACAAGGAACTCAAACTTTCTCTTTTACTAAAGGCGTAACTGTTTCTTTAATAATATATGATCAAAACTTTATTAAATCCATCTTTCATGTTTGCTATCTTGGTCATTTGTCATTATTTTAGTGAAAATATACAAGTAATGTGATACGGTCGGTCTGCGCTAAGTTTTTTACTTGATGTATTAATGTAAGAATTAAAAGGATGCGGGGTAGAGGTGTGTTATGTCCCTCCAACACAAAGGAAGAATCCTCCAACCAGGCGAGGTGATCATACCAGGCGGGCCGCTGCCCAACGGTTGATGTAGGAATGAGAGTGGCACACCGTGTGGTTTTAACCGCAAACCCCGGCGGGGTGGCGGCCCGAGGGGTTCCCACACGTTAAAAAAAACTATTCAGTTCCGAATCGTCATTTGCCGCTAGTTCCAGTGTGTCGGGACTGTAGTACGCTGATCCCATTGAGTCGGGATGGCGTGCGGTGCGCGGTGCTGCAGTAAGGTCCCCAGTGAGTCGGGGCGGTTGCTGCGTAGTGACTGGCTGCTGCATAGACTAGATAGATTATGGTCTGCTTACATGAACCGTAGCTGTAGTGTGCTGTGCCTAGACGCTGATGAGGCCGTAGGGGTAAACCAGGCTGGTCTGTTCCTGTTCCGATCGTTTCCTGCGAGTTGGTTATCCCTGTTGATACTGAGATTCCTGGCTGGCTGAGACTTGCTGTGGGTGTGAACATGATAGTGGCGCTGCTGCTGCTATGAATCTGCTCCAACAAAGACTGCTTCCAATCACGTCGGGGTCACCACTGTGGGAGACAGTTGGTGATCATGCCTGGCGGGCCACAGTTATTTAACAACTTAAATTTGAACATGTCATTTAGACACATACATTATATCGTCAGGTCATCGACATATCCCAGAGGATTAGCAATCTGAAGTGGCAGAGAGCTGGTCATATTAGAAGCAGAACTGACTACAGTTGGGGTAAACGAGTTCTTTAGTGGATACCGCGTCGTGGCAAACGTAGTGTAGGACGTCCACAGGCCAGGTAGAGTGATGATCTGCTCACGACGGCTGGCAGGAGCTGAATGCGAGAAGCCGAGGATTGATCCAAGTGGCGTGCAATTGGAGAGGCCTATATCCAGTAGTGGACTGCGATAGGCTGATGATGATATATCGTTGTTCATGTCACATAGATAGTATAACACATTTGTTTATAGTTAGTTATGTATATACAATATATAGTTGGTAGAAAAATATAAGTTTATAGTTAGTTCTTCTCGTTACATATGTTAAGTCGTCAAAATAGATAGACTCAATCTCATTGCTTATTCAGAAGTAGTTTATACAAACGAATAAACATTCAGCTGCAATAAAAGTTTATATTGGAATACGACAGTCTTCAATTAACTAATGTCACGTCTACGACACTTTTTCCAACTCTTTGCCGCAACTTTTCAAATTAGGAATTTTATTGGTGAATAACACCAATAAGTTTTATTCGAATTTTGTTGACGTCTAAGCTGATGGGCAAATCCAATTGTAAGATTAGAATAAAGTTTAGTCAACTAGGAATAGTAGTAAAGGTAATTATAGACACTTAGACTGTAATTATCATTACATCTGACTCGGATATAGATCTTAGAATTGCACATACCCTTAGAATATAAAGTACATAATTAAGTTTGTAAATTATGTCTGCCTTTTAAGTCCCTACCACTCGTGCAAGTACCACCACAGTTATAACTGCGCAGGTAAAACTGTCACAATACAGTTAGTTGGCGCGTGATACAGTTTTACCAACCACACGCATGGTGTCCCTTGTACAAGCCGGCCTGCGCCGGCTAAACTGTGGTCATACTTGCGCGTGTGGTAGGTCCATTAGTCTTTACTCATACGAAAGGGGTACGTGATGTCCTTTTTTATTCAGAACTTACCGTAGGAGAGTGTTGCTTTAGCAAATAAGAGTCGGCTTACGCTGAACCCAGCTAAAAAAAAAATACTTTTTTTGTTTACTTTCTTAATGCGCTTCTCGAAATTAATCTAATGTTTCTTAACAACAAAAATATGATATGCTTTTATATTTATGTCAATTCAATACCGCATTATAACCAGTTGTCTAATACAGGTTGGCGGGTTTTCGATTTTAATTTTCGTTAGGTTTTCGACCGGATATCAATACTTTAATATTTTATTTTAGATTCGAAGCGACGATTTTAGGTCTTTTCGGTTTGAGGCGAGTCTAATATTGAACTTGCCAGCATCAACCTTTAAGCTGTGATCTGCCAGTCATAATCACCGCGACTCGTTGGAGGAAACTTCTTTATGTTGGAGTAATATAAACATCCGTTCTTCCACATGTTAAATACACGTAGACAGTAATATGTATTTTGGAGAATACCGACTTGTTTAGAATCCAACAAGAGTCTTACACAAAGGAGTGAAACGACCTGTCGCCTTCGTAACAGAAATAATTTGTACTCATACAAGAACATGGAACTGTTGTCAGCTTATGTAGTAAATGTAAACATCGTTTTCTATTCCTTTATAACCCTATCAAGTTTCCAGTAGAAAGATAACTATAACAAGGAATAAAATAAAGGCGCTTTATCGTGGGCACAAGGAGGTGCAGGACCTGGGTAGGAGTTTTGAAATTTGAGAAATCGGAAATAGAAATTCAAATTTCAACAGATCCGCGTGGATTAATGGAAGGAAGTATTTAGGCAACCGAGTGCTCAGCACGACGATATTGCAGTCCTCCATAATCAGAAGTCTGAAGTGACAGATGAGGCATCATCATAGTAAGAGCAAGCCAGGGTTGTGGCGCGAGTTCAGAATGTGAGCGCCCTGTTGGGGGCAGAAAGAAACATCGAAGTTCAAACACAGATGGAGGCCATCTACAAGTCCGGTCTGAAGTACATAGGGGTTCCAGAGATTTAGTTTCCAGAGTTCTCTGCTTCCTCGGTTACTAGTAGCCAAGACAGTGTGCAGTTTTTGGCCGCTTCGAGGCCCACACAACCAGCAGTTCATGGTATTCGGTAGGATTTCCACACTAACAAAATAGATAGCAAGTTAAATGAATCGCGGGAGGGCCACATGGTTCACCTTGATCGTTGTCCCTCCACCCTTCCTAATTCGGTCGTGAGCACTCAAAGGCCGACAACGTCACTAGTCGCTTACCTTGGTTACTCACACCACGTGACACAACAAAATATCTCAATTATTTTTAGATCTCACACCATGAGTCTATTTACTTTAAAGCAGAAATACTTATCGAGGTAATGTCTACCTTATCTAAGGCTAATCTCGTTTTATTACTCGGAAAGCTTTAACGAATTCAGATCACACAGCAATCCTGAAATGAGATAAACACGACCTCGCTTCCAACAATTATATTCGTTCAGTAATTATGCTATCTGATGCACATAACACAAAAATAACATTTTCAAACAAAAATCTCTGAGTATATCGTAATTGTTTACTAAAGGTTGATGACTAAATAATTTATGTGACAATAGTTTACTTGTGTGGAAGGCTAATTTAGTATTGTTAGTCGATTTCCTTGCCGTTCGAATATTAAATATTCTGTGTCAATGATTGTTCTGTGAATAAATTATTACAATAATACAATATTATTTGTTTAGCTTTATATACAACATGAATTATTATTTATTACGCGATAGAGTGTGTGTTGAGCTATACAACGATAAAGAATTCTATATTATAAATGGAAGTTTGTTTGTAACGCTTTCACGCGAAAACTACGTAACTGATTATCATGAAACGCGGAGCCGTGTGCGAAAGTTAGTATAGTTATAATATGGGTAGTTCTATACGTAGGTATTTGGTGTAAAAATTCTTGACAGACTTTTAGGTCTCTTACGAAGCTATACATTATGTTATTTAATTTTATTATTATGTTGAATGAACTGTGATATTCAAAAAGTAATTACAAACACAAAAAATGATTGATTTAAACATTATATTTGTTTTATGACATTGCTTACATTGTAAGCCAGTAAAGGGCCTTATGATAAAACAGTTAAAAATTACATCAGTAAACCTCAAGAAAAGAACACACAACAAACGAATATAACAAACAAAGTGGAAAAATTAAAGTTAATCTATCTATACTAATTTATAAAGCTGAAGAATTTGTTTGTTTGTTTGTTTAAACACGCTAATTACAGGAAACGCTGGTCCGATGTGAAAAATTCTTTCAGTTTTGGATAGTACGTTTATCGAGGAAGGCTAAAGGCTATATATCATCACGCTAGGACTAATAAGAGCGGAGTACCAATGAAAAATGTTTCAAAAACGGGGAAAATTATCACGCTACGGGCAATAGGAGACGCAAACTAGGTTGCATCGGTCTGCTAGTAAATAATAAAGATAAACCAATAGCCTGACCAGCTAACTTTTACACCCGCACTCGCACGGGCCAATTTATATAACTCACAATATTATACTTAAATAGAAAGCACACGGAAATCACCACAATTCTCTCCCACTTAAGTAACAATGGAAACGCTACACCGGCAAGCACTTAAATGATGGATAGATGACCGTCATAATATAGCAATATCTATTGTATTCTCATTAGTACGTAAGATTTTATCATACCTAGTAGCACTTAAGGCGAACGCTGCTCTATTGGCAGGGTGCCAATACAATTAATGCCAAATTCGATGTTTCAGTGTCACGTCATCACTGCCGTTGTCGTGTGAAACGTAATAGAACTAGATATTAAGTGAGTGTTCGTTCTTCTGAAATTTCGTCGGTGTATTTGATGTGAGAATAAAATATATGCTCCTACATGCCGAGCGATCATTTCATACGAAAGTGCTGAATTTATATTGCATAGTGAGAAATGTTTGTAACGATGTACGTGTCTATTGGATGTGGGTTCAATTATTTCCGTTCTAAATAAATAAATAAATCAGACATCTAACACACAACGCCATCTAGTCCCAAACTAAGCAGAGCCTGTATTATGGGTACTAGATAACTGATATAACTATATACTCTTTTTTTATTAATACATACATATTATATAAACACCCAAACTCCGAAACAAATATTTGCATATCATACAAACATTTTGTCCGACCCTAGAATCGAACCCGAGACCTCAAGCACAGCAGTCGCATATGCTACCACTGCGCCACCTAGACAGACAATTATTTGTTGTCATTTGCTGTACTGTTATAGTTTATACATATGATGACTGATTAAGTACATCGAGTGTCACTACACATATTCAATTGATTTAATAACCTAATGACAGTGAAACAGATCATACAACTAATGTAAAACCTGAGATTCATCCCGTGGGTATTGTTAGGGATGTTTAAAGGGAGCAAAGTACGTAGGTTAAAAGCAATGTGAAGTGAGGAAAAACTTAACACAAACTCTATACCAAATTGTCGTAAAACCTACCAGGGTGGTATAATAGCCAAAACTTCATTCCTAAGGTAGCCTATGTCCAGCCATGAACTGTCAAAGGCTCTGATTGTATATGTGGCGACCTCCACATACAGCGACAACAAACTCATATGACAGCGCCATCTACCGCAGATACACTGAACTACGAAGTAACGCACAACACGGAGTAACTACCAATCCTGAATATCGCAATAGAAGTTCTCGCGCCGATTAGCATATATACAAAATCCCAACATCAACCGTTGGGCAGTGGCCCGCCAGGCATGATCATTTCGCCTGGACGGAGGATCTTTGTGTTGATGGGACATGAAACCTGTCCCTCACATATATGTTTAATTTTATTTTATATTATTGTCAGCTGTCACCTTATGGATCTGGGTTTCCATATACATATATATATAATGTAACCTATATATGTATGTATATATCTATTACGCATTCCATTACAGTTCAATATTTCTTTTCTTCCGTGCAATAACTTTTACAGTATCTCGATACCGCATTTGCGCATTTGTGCTATGCACGGTATGGCGCACCTGTGCTCTTATATCATTTATTCCATGTTTGTCGTATCCACATATTTATTGTTCCTCCATATGCCTCTGTTTTCCCGTCGCTGTCTCTTTGGTTGTTCTGATTGTTCTGTTTCATAACAATTATGTCCCGGATATGTGTGTGTACTGGAATCGCAAATGTTGACATTTCATTTCCTTTGTAAAGTTGAAGATAAAATATTTTGAATGGTTACAGCCACTTTAACTCAAAATGTATGAAGATTTTAACATTCATTTATTCAGATATTTCAGTTCCTATAATAATTCTTGAATTTTCTTAGAAACGATCCAAACTACTTTTCGTTGTCACATAGACTTTTTTTTTTAAATAAATTTGCCATCAATTCAAATTAGCTTGTGAAAACTGAAAGTGTTACTCTTGTCTGACACAGTTTCAATTCTTTGAACTCCTTGATGGATTTTTTGTGTTCAGGAATTTCTAAGTCCCTCCTTTACTGTGTTTTATCTTACTCTACATATATTTTAAAATTGATTTTAAGAAAACTCTGAGAGATTTGCTTTGTTGCGAATTTATATCCGAATGAAATAATGAAAACACTTTCTCAGGGTTTACGATATCGCTTGATATTTCGTTTGCAGTTTCGTTGCATGAATATCCGATAGTAAAAACAAGTATGTCATTACAGTTTAAATAATCTTGCATTTTCAAATGGACTTTAAAACGGACCATTGCCAGAAATAAAAAGTATACCGCCTCATTTAATTTATATTCTCGATTGTCGGCACTTAATAGAACTTGTTACAATATATTCTAGAATTAAAGTCACTCGTACTTATTCCACTATTTTATTTATGTTTACACATTTACAGTCTCCAGTGTAACAGTCTAGGTATACAGTTTTAGAATGTATACTGTCTCAGTTTGAGATAATTCTCGGTAGGCACTGGTTCACGGTCACAGCGTTCAAATAATAAGGCGTCAAGTGAGTCCGCCTTTTGTTTTACTATAGAACAAACTATGAGGTATAAAGTTACGCATGTAGTTATAGGGACATCTGGAAAATTATTTATAAATGAAAAGAGAGTGAAATAATAACTGCCTCGGTGGCGCAGTGGTAGCGTACGCGACTGCTGTTCTAGAGGTCTCGGGTTCGATTCCCGGGTCGGACCAAATGTTTGTATGATCTGCAAATATTTGTTTCGGAGTTTGGGTGTTTTCTATGTATAATATGTATGTATTTACAAAAAAAAAAAAGATATATAAGTATTCGTATCAGTTGTCTAGTACCCATAATACAAGCTCTGCTTAGTTTGGGACTAGATGGCGTTGTGTGTTAGATGTCCGAAATATTTATTTATTTATTTATTTATTTAATAAATAATTTATACATTTCTGCTTCATAATAATTCAACAAATCAACTACAATCAACAATACCAAATCTACAATTACGCTAGTACAGAAAGGATCCTTTATATTTTCAAGGCACCAAATGAGCTGAAGTTTCTTATTCGTCTTATCTGTTTCACTAAATATAAAACACAACAACTCGAAAGTTGTTCATGTAGTAGTGTTCTTTTATTTTATTCAATACTTAGGTTCTTCACTGCTGACAATAAAGAGTTTACATTAGTAACAGTTTAACCATACGCCATATCACCAATTATAGATATGTATAGATATTTATACTATGTATACACACTGCAACACAGCCTCATTGATCTAGCGGCTAGCGTAAGCAACTGCCGATTATGAGGTCTCGGGTTCGATTCCCGGTGGGACTGCTGTTGGGTTTTTGTTACAAGAAATTCTAACAGTAGCCCGGTGTTTGGAATATAGTGACGTTGTCCACCCCTGCCTTTGAGAGCACGTTAAGACGTTTGCCCCGATTGTCATGAACACCTATGACAGTCATTATTGGGTAGTCAGTGCCTTCAAGTTTAACAATATGAAACTAATTCTACCTTCCAATTCAGTTCACCTTCAGGGTTACGGAGATCCGATGCCAGTTGCTCCGTGGAAAAACTGGTATTCAGGTAAAACCGGTTGAACTAGTAGCCGACCCCAATTAATGTAGGGAATAATAAAGACTAGGAAGACGACACATAAATAGAGCAATATATGTGCAACACATGGACCAGAGTGTAATAGCGTCTTTTTTCGTGACTTTGAGAATATTCACACATACACTTTTGGATTTACATAGATATACAATAGCCTGTCATTATGAACTCACACAAAACAATTAAAACAAAATATTCACAATGCGCAGGCCCATTTGGGCTTATACTTTGACAGATTGGAACGTCTGCGAACAACTACTCCCTAACGTCTTACTCTATACATGGTCTAAGAAAACAAGGTCTCGCATCCCGAGAGCGACTCATGTTGACTTATCACTTTATAGCAACATAACACGAAATGAACCAACCTGAACCAGCAATAGCGGTGATGACGTCAGCTTGTGTCTCGGAATGCTATACCTGGCAAAGTATATTGTTATACCATGACTCTATGTGTGTACGCAACTAGCGCAATTTTTTAAGCAATCGCCAAATTAGTACACGGTGTGTTGTTAAATGATCACCACGGCTGTAGAAAAATTGTAATGGGCCTTTGATAACTTTAATTCTATTTAGCTAAATCACAGTTTGCCTACTATGTCATATGATGAAAGGTAAACGGAATTTTTAAATATAGAACAGCCATTTATATTATTTAGGATGCCATTAATCATAATGAAATAGTTCCCATAAATGTCTTTAACACCGAGAATACACAACTGTAAAACATTCTGTTGCCTGACATAACTAGACCAAATGATATATATATTTATCTATCTATAGTTCTTACAGTTGTATAGGTAAACATGAAAAGAATTGAGGTTTATTCTGATTTTAATTATATTTCTTTAGAATTTGATTTAAAATTATAAAAAAGCTATTAAAGGCTTCATTTGGTTGTTTTATTGGCAATCAATGGCACAATTTTTGTGTTGTACATCTCTTATTTAGTAAATATGTATTTTAATGTCTTCAGTATAAAATTATCAACATGATTTAATTTAAAAACTACGTTTTATTATTAGCACCTGAAAAAACGAGCTTTGCTCTGTATTTTGTTTGATAAATTTCCTAAAAATGAATCATAGCTAGATCGATTTATCGCTCCTGAAATCTAAATACATCGCACACTAAATATTATGAGTGTTGCAGCCATTTCCGAGATTCAGATTATATATATATATTAAGAATTGATCGTTTAAATTTTAACATAATTGTTTAATACTTCTTCACGCATTTATTTTACCTACTTTAAGTCGATGTAACAGGATCCACCATTAATTGACAATACATGGCAAACATTGACAATAATGTCGTTCCAATACATCTTTATATAAATTTTTAAATAAAAATAGGCTCAGTTTAACCGTAAAACGCCATCATCCGTATACTTTCATAAGACCCGTACATCAAAGGCTCCAAAAAATAATTTTATACTTCATAACAGTTTTACGGATAACAGATTCCATCGAGAGAATTACCTTAGCCTACTTAGTCGATTATTATTAATTATTACCATATAATAAATACTAAGATAGTAGACTTAACGACCTTTTAATCGATGCCAAAAGCCGTTAAAATAATGATTCTTAATGTCTAAGGGAGACCCTTAGGCATTAATTAGCAAGAGAAGAAGTAGACTTACATTTTATTCATTTTTTTTAGAGAAACCATCGAGTAATGTAAACTTTATTGTATAGAAATATACCTACTGTAAACCTTTTTTACACAACATAATCCCTCAGGTGTCACGTCACTTTGACATAAGCATAGCTTGAGTGTTACTAACAATTCCATTTTCCCGAACATTTCCCTCGATAATTTCCCGACTCGCGGTCATTAACCGGCCAGTGGCTGGCCGGTGACACAATAGACGATGTTTTTATACGGCCAATGAATGGCCGTGGACACCTTAGGGGATAATAGTTGCAGTCATTGGGACAGAGTAGGTGAATACGTCCCCATGACTGCAACTATTGTTTTATTTCAAAATCCAACTAATATTATAAATTCTAAAGTAGCCCTGTTTGTATGTTATGCATTCACAGCTAAACCACTGAACTGATTTGAATAAATTTCATAATACATATAGATTTAACCTTGAAAAAGAACAGGCTACTTTTTGTCGCGATAACCGTCATATACGCTGATAAATCCGCGGGCGAAAGCAAGTCATCCATAAATTACGTCACACAGATTTCATGGTTCTTTTCTTTGATCGTTTACCTTTGACATTATGACAGTTAGTCAGGTCATAAACTTTTAAAACGTTTATGAGACTCACCCTCCTCAGATCTGATGGCACATCATCATCCTCATCATCAACCTATCGCGTTTCACTTCTGAAAATAACCCAGATGTCACATATTTTGCTGTTATTGCTCTAGACATTATTGAACCAAAACAGGAGTTCCAAAATTAGGTTAAATTTCTTTGGGTAATTTTTAACAAAATCAACATTAAATTATCATGGATTAATTGGGCCTGTTGAGTTTGTAAAAAACCATAAAAGTTGTTTTACAATTAAAAATAAACAAGGTAGTAGAGTCTCGTTGATTTCAGCATGAACGGGCCGGCTTTGAAAGGGGCGGTACTATCCTTACACAGAAAGTCGTGCTGTTGTGTTTCGTTGGTGAGTGCGAGACCGGAGGCCTAATGATGTTGGAGCATCACTAGCCCACCATGGTGTGGGTTGAGAGTGGTGGTCACCATACTGCGAATGCAGCATGGTAACCACCACTCTTGGATACTGCTTATGTTTTCCATCAGGCAAAGTAGAGTCGTTTTGGCGGGGCCAAACATAAAAATAAATAAAAGAAAAAAAATGGTAACCAGATAAACATCTGTGAGGAAAAATAAGAGGTACCTCTGTTCCGTTACCGTAAAGTATATATATCGTAATTCGTAATTCAGTGTTTCAATTTTCAATGCTGGTAATAATCGTCGCAAGGGGCAGTCTTAAATGGTGGCAATTGCAACACTGACTCGTAAAAAAGATGGAGCCACTGACGGTTGTGTGAGAGAAAACCTCCGACGCGCGCGCGACTTGTATCGGTCGATTTCCTGCTGGAAATCGAAATCTACTTGCATTTCCCCTCGCGTGTGACGTACACAAGAACTGAAACCCCTGAATTGTCGACTCCTGAACAAGCGAAGGTGGAAACTCAACGAATACCCGTGGCAGTCCAAGGTAAGTGCTTGCATTATACTTTGCGACGGGTTATGTCTAGTTATTAAACAGCGAAACTACACGAATACGTATTTGTCCCAGTGTGGTGTTGATGCCACCCGCTATTTCGGCTGGGTGCGTACGCCACAACCTCTTTAATAATAAAAAAGAAACATTTACTATAGTAGAGACATATATTGATATTACTTACGCATTGTTGTCAATTCCATTCTATTAGATCAACAGATTTGTAGTAAAATGTTTGGCTCTTACCCTAATCACTAACAGTTATTTTTGGAATGGGATATAGATACGTCTATCGTAATATAAATATCATACAATATAAATTTCTTTCTGTCAATCGGAAAAATATTATTTATGTTGAAACAGAAATATATGTTGGAATGAGGGTACCTGAGTAATAAAATTGTTACGAACATGTGACACAATTGAACGGTTCTAAGGCTGAAATTTATAGAGCGTGCTTAGACTTTGCTCAGACTTTGCTCAGACTTTGCTTACGCTATACTTGCGTAAGTTCTTGCTCAGTGTAATCTTAGCATTCGAATTTATAGTCCTTTGGGCTAAGAATGTACTGAGTGTATGCTAAGCAAGAACTCAGGAAAAATGTATAACATTTCAATTTGCATAGCATATTTATTTGAATTAAGTATATAGATATTTTAAAAACATTTTACATATTTAAAAATAGCTGTAATAAACTAAAATATTAGTAATCTCATAAACTTTATTATATAATTGTACTTCAATCAATTTAAACCGTTGCTTTTTATTTTAAGTGAAAAAGGGCAAAAATAACACATGTACAAATAAAAGAGTATATTTGACTTGTCAGTCAAATGTCATAACATTTTTTATAGAATAGAGGGGAAACGAACCGACATTTTGCCTGATGGTAAGCGATTACCACCGCCGCAACACCAGAGGCGTCACAAGTACGATGCCGGCCCTTGGGGAACGGGGGGAAGAATAGAGAGGGGAGGGGGGAAATGGAGAGGGGATGAGGGAGGGGTTATGGGCCTCAGGTATCCTCACTCACTCGGTGAAACACAGCACAAGCGCTGCTTCATACCGGTTTTCTGTAAGGCCGTGGTATCACTCCAGTCGATATATTTGAATATTTTGGATTGTTTCGAGATCAATCGCATATAATTACCACCAATAATATATATATATATATTTATAACATATAATTATAACGCATACAATTATAGCCAATTACTGGAAAGAACTTATAACTTTGACCCTGGCATGCCCTTACGGACTTCTGTTACAACGCTTTCAAACTAGATTACGGCTTTTCTACTTGGACCATCAAACCATCTTTATAAGCGCGTCAGTAATCGCTAAGTCAAGGATTTCGGTGACTTAGACAATGCTAAGCATTTGCTCAGCTTGAGCTAAGCATAATGACAACAAATTTCAACGCACACTTAACTCGTGAGGTAAGTCTAAGCAAAGACTAAGTACGCTTTATAAATTTCAGCCTAAGTCTAGTCTAAGTCTAAGTTTCGGAGTAAGACGAGGTGCGATCAGTACCTATATTAAGCGGCGCGGAAACAACGGACAGTTTCTCATCAGATCTCGCTCCGTCCACACCTCTAAATTGTGACATGGGTTACTCATGAGTCATAATAGTTTTCTATTATATAATTAATAATTGTATTTATGTGTTTATATTGTTTAATTCATATCGTGTGCCTATATTGTTTTTTTGTAAACAATTATTATTTTAATCAATTTGAGTTCATGTCAGTTTAGTTTTTACTTACAGTACTTAATAAATAATGATTAGCTTTATTTTAAATTAACTACACTTATGGTTTATATTTTCGTTTTTAGATTAATAACTACGTACCTTAATCCCTTTATATAAATTAAAGTTTTTATTCAGCGATCGCCATCACCAAATTTTCAACAGATTTCGGTTCCAACCGAAAGACATGTTTACACATTTATTATTTATTTCACGCATTCTTACGCATTTCTTTCAACGTATGTACAGAGTATTATCACTTTTTTATTATGCGATTACGTTATAATTTAATAACATATAGTTTATTGTGAAATAATCGTGTTTGTACCCTTCCACTGGTCCGCGACAAGCAATTTGGCGAGTTACAAAAGCCCACGTTCACCCGCTCGTTTTCAATAATAAATACATAATCATATTTGAGTACTATTTTTTCTTGCTAAGTAAACGTTAATATAGTTATTGTGTTAAATAACCTATAAAAAAATTGTCTCTACACCCCATATAAGCTTTAAATTATTACACAATCTTTAATCTGGTACAATATTTTTAACATAAGATAGCACTCGTATTATTTTCTTAATAGATTGATCTGAAAACGTAAATTGTGAGAGTAAAGATATCAACACCTATTTTAATCGATGTTTCTATTCATTCATCCGATTATTTATCTAATAACACAAATGTGATTTCTGCCGGCACTTAAGCAATCGGAAGTCTACGGGGATCTTTAAAAATAAACTAGTGAGTTAGCCGTTTATCATTGGACCGGCTAAGTTATGACCGGTCTTCAAATAGCCAAACTAGTATGTATCAGGATTAAGAATGAAGATTTAGAAGTTTTGGATTTTAAATCGTCATAATATCTTAGGTACAAGGTCCTCAGTGGAGAAGAAATATTTTCAGGTGACTAAATAAAATAAATCTTTCATTAAAGTAAATTTAATTATTTATAAATCTATAGAAGAATAAAATATTAACGTTGCATATATAGATCAAGGAAAATTGAAAAGTATGTTAAGAATACCTTATTTACATATGTTTAAAGGGCTTAATAAAAATGAGGATTATGTTTTTTATCCTTGTGTTTACGGCGGTTACGGCGACTCTTAAAATACACCCAAAAAGAAAAATAGTACAGTAAAACATTTTTTTCCTTTAAACATTTTTTAAAGCCTAGTTTACACAAACAATATTTAAGTACTTAAACAATATTTAGCTATAAGTAACTTTAATTTCCTACACATAAAGTTGTAACTGAGTCATGTCCCAGCCTGTAATAGGGTCCCCATTCTTTTATGTTCCTAAAAGTTATTGGGTTGTACATCAAATGTAGCTCTTTTGTTTATACATTTAATAATAACTTACATAGTCCATATACTACTTTTTCAGTCTATTATTTAAGGCTATACATTATTTATTGTTTGTTTAATCTACTAATGTTTGATTTGGACTTCGCGTGTTTTCTATGTATAAAATTATTATGTGTTTACAAAAAAGGTATGTATGTATTTATATTAGATGTCTAGGCCCATAATACAAGCTCTGCTTAGTTTGGGACTAGACGGGGCTTTATGTGTCAGATGTCTAAAATATTATTATTTAAGATTCGTTGATTAACCCTTTTTAGTTTTTACTCCCGTATTATTTTGCTTACTTCTCATTTTCTAGTATAAAATGGTAGACTAATTTTTCAATTTATGTTAAAGTTTGTATATATATGCAGGGATGCCAAGTATTACTTTCATAAAAAAATTGCATTATGTTCTAAGTGAGAAACAACGAAACGCTCCCTAGATATCACGTAATGCAAAAGTGCTCGGTGCGTGTAATAAGAAAATGTTAATAAGAATAATGATCTTTAACGGCCATTCTCAAAAACATGGGGAGATATGTTATTGATAATGGCCATTATAGATCCTTTTTTTTTCCCAATCCATTTTTTCCAATAATCAATCTCTAGTTAAAACAGGACAGCTTTAACTGGAGATATGTTATTGGAAACAGCCGTAAATTAATAGCAGTGAAAAAATTTAAAACAATGGAAGAAAATCGAATCATTATACGTAATCTTTACGTAACTCCATTTACTGTGAGTACATAAATCACTTTGAGTTAGTCTGCAACCGACTCCAAGCCACTTGTGAAAATGGTACGACAAGTAGCTACAAAATAAATTTGTAGAAAGACAGACTCTCAGTTTTAGTACCACTAAATCTTAAGACATTATATTGTTTCACTTGTACTTTAGATCTGAATTACGAGTTATTTTGTTCCGAGTTTGGTTTATTTTCTAAAAGATTGATATAAAAATATATAGGTAAAAAGAAAATATATTTATGATATTAAGAGGCAAACATTCACACGCGTCACCTGATAAAAAGTGACCATACCCAAGTTGATATTCTACAAGCGTAAACGCTGATAGAACACTAACAATGTACGGGAATGACGTTTCAAGGCTAAGTCACGTGGTCAAAACAAAATATTGGCCAATAATACAAGACAATAGATATGTTAGCAATTGTAGAAAGAATCGACGCGTTAAATCTTGGCTAAGGGGCTATAAGTCATGAGTCACAAGTGCGTTGCTAGTCTTTGAAGTGCAAGTCTTTTAAGCTCTTTTCTAGAACGTATGTATGTAGTTAATACCGCAGCCAGACGACAATTCGTTTCACAGATTGACCGTGCTTCTAATTTTATTTTTGGATTTCAACGACTGTTTGTTGTAATTTCTTAATAATCATATTTAGAACGCTATTGAAAGATTTATTCCGATCGAAGAACCACATTAGTATTTCTTTATTCGTATTTTTATGTATATAAAAATAACGTATAACAACAATCAATATAGAACTAGACGGGACTAGACGGCGTTGTGTGTTAGATGTCCGAAATATTTATTTATTTATATATATAAATAAATTTCTATCTAAATCTAAATAATTTAATTATAAATTTATATGTATAGATGTATAAAAACAATGGTATGTATGTACAAATAAAAAATGGAGTGTTTGTTTGTAATATTAAAATAACAGCTTTATACTAAAAGCATATGTATGTATACACGGTATATATACAAAAATACCATTTTTACAATTTTTGTCTCTGTCTGTCTGTATGTTTGTTTCGGCTAATCTCTGGAATGGCTGTACCAATTTCGACATGATTTTAACTGATAGGTAGCTGATGATATAAGGAGTAACTTAGGCTACTTTTTTATACACTAGTTTCGCCTCACAGCATTACCCGCGGTACGACAATAACCCCGGGAAACACCGCGGGGTTCAACTATTTGTGAATATATATAGGCAATACGAGTAGAATGAATAAAAATGGAAATCGATATCAGTTCTAAGTAGATGTTGAGCCAATAATAAAAGAAATTAATACTTTTTTCTGGAACTGATTTTTAACTCTAAAAAAAAGAGTATCGTTCAAAGGTGCATGATTCGAAATTCAAACTCAATACACACACAAATAAATGCGGCATTCATGATATAAAAAAAGAGAAAGAACGTTTAGTAGTCAATGCGCATACGTCTTATCTGTAATGTTATGTTCAAAGCGGCGTGCGTGAACTATAATATAATATTTATGTGAAAAGGAAGTGTTTCCTGTAAGAAAAGGTGTTAAACTGACCGCAACAGACCGTTTGATCTGAGAATTTGTATGTATTGACGGTTATTTTGAGGAGTTTTCTATGTCGAGAACTTGTAAGAATAATTATATGGATATTATGTGGATTATATTTTCTGGACACGAAATAAAACGTTGATGAGATAATATTGACAATGGTAACTTAGCTGGCTTACCTAAGTAGTATTAATATATATTTTCTTTTTTTTAATGTAAATTGTGCTTATTCTATTTTTAAATTATACTTTTCACTAGTATTAATTTAAAATTTAATTATGTAACTATCATGCAAATGTCTCTCAAAACTTTTAATGAAATCTGATACACGTTTCTATTTTTTTTAAATTAAAACATTACTAAATGAAAAGTATAGATTTAATTTGCATACTAATTTTTAATTTTATACTTTTTCATCACTAGTAGGGTGACGATGAAGTGGCTCTTTACGAACCCAAGTCACTAAAGCTCACTTAAGGACTAAGGGTAGAAGCGATTTATTGCCGAGCAGCAGAATTAATATTAAAATTCGAAATTTGAAAAGTTCATTTACGACAACTAATCTACTATTATAGTACCTACCTATTAATTTTGACTATATTAACGGGTAATGAGAGCTTGAGAATTTCAGATATCAAATATCTTTTTTCAGGCATTTTAAAAAGATATTAGAACTCAGTACTTAAATTATTTATATACTAGCTGTTGCCCGCGGCTTTGCTCGCGTGGAAGTTGATTATGTGTATTTAATTAAAACTGTGTAAAGTATGTATCAGTACTTTATTCATGTCTTTGAACGTATTTATTTATTTTTGATCAATAGCCCACTTAAAAGAACTTTCATACAAACATTCGACCCATATTTCATCCCCTTTAGGAACAGAATTCGCATAAATGCTGCTATAAGTATTCAACTATTTCGAAAAATGACGGAATGCCAGACTAACCTATGTACGAAATTTCAACCCCTATTTCACCCCTTAGGGATAGAATATTCAGAAACGCTACAATACGTATTTCCTTATTTTTAATTAACAATCCAAAAGTAAAGTTTCACCTTTCCTATTTCTATGTATTCTTAAATATGAAGGATTTCCATAAAACAAATTCAACCCCTATTTCATCCCCTTAGGGGTAAAATCTGCAGAAACTCTAAATAGATATCTAGTCATTTTTAATCAATAACCCAAAATTAAAGTTTTTTGGTACTAATTTAAAAAATAACGTACTTCCATAAAACTTTCAACCCCTAATTCACCCCTTTAGGGGTAGAGTATCCAGAAACGCTTAAATACGTATCCACTCACTTTTAATCAGTAGCTCAAAAATAAAGTTTCATGTTTGCTACTTCGAAAATAACGAACTTCCGTACAAACTTTCAACCCCTAGTTCACCTCCTTAGGGGTAGAATATCCAGAAACGCTTAAATACGTGTCTTCTCATTTGAATTCAGTAGTCCAAAAATAAAGTTTCATGCTTCTAACTTAAAAAATGACGAACTTCCATGTAAACTTGCAACCCCTATTTCACCCCCTTAGGGGTGGAATATCTAGAAACGCTTAAATACGTATCTACTCTTTTTTAATCAGTGGTACATGAATAAAGTTTCATGTTTCTAACTTAAAAAATGACGGACTTCCATACAAACTTTCAACCCCTATTTCACCCTCTTAGGGGTAGAAATTCCAAAATTCCTTTCTTAGTGTGTGTCTACTTAATAAAAGGATAGTAGGTAAAGGCAAAGGTAGTAGAGCCACGCTGATCTCAGCACAAACGGGCCGGCTCGACCGGGGCGGTACTACCCTCGCACAGAAGACCAGCCTAAAATGACAGTCTTGGTACTGTCGTATTTCGTTGGTGAGTGCGAGACCGGAGGCCCAAAGATGCAGGGGTGACAGTTATCGCGGTATGTGTGTGAGCAGTGGAGTGCTCGTCGAGCCATGTTGAGGGTGACGTGGATCGAACCGCCGGCCAGGGAGACCCGTAGAAACGGTGGTGCCGCTGGCCGCCCGCGGCATAGAGAGGGGCCCAACCGCGGCTAACCACCCTGGGAGGCTGCCCCGTCAGGTCGCGCATAATCCACGGAGTGGCTCGTCGTGCCGGTTGGTGACCGGACGGTGGGACCAGGCGACCACTTCCGGGAGGGTACGGGGGCCCTTCCGTCCGGCGGTTCGGTCACCGTCATGCCTCACTATTGTATGGCAACACAGAGAATTCCGAGCCTCAGTATTACACTGCCGCGATGACTGTCATGCCTTTTTACGCTCCCACTTCCCTCCCTCTCTTTTTATCATGGCAGCAAGAAAAAGGTATAAGCGTTCAACAGCGGCACGCCATTCACCCACCAACCCGCTTTTTGAGGTGGAGTTCACTAACATCCGTGGACTCCACGCAAACCTCAACGCCGTCCACCAACATCTTGAGACGGCTCGGCCGGCCATGCTTTTCCTAACGGAGACACAAATACGCCGCCCTGACGACATGACATATCTTCACTACCCCGGCTACGTGCTTGAGGACTGCTTCCTCGCGAAGGCTGGGGTATGTCTTTTCGTCAGGGCGGATGTTTGTTGTCGCCGATTACGCTGCCTTGAGGACCCATCCTTCTCCACTATCTGGCTACACGTGGATATTGGCTCCATGAGCCGAGTCTACGTATGCTTGTACAGGTCCCATTCCGGAGACTCCGAGACAACTCGACTATTCGAGTATCTCAGTCAGGCAGCGGACAAAGCGCAGGAACAGTTTCCGACCGCCGAACTGGTGTTTCTGGGAGATTTTAATGCCCACCATGAGTTCTGGTTGGGATCTTCCAGAACTGACCACGCGGGTCGGACTGTCCATGCATTCGCCCTCACGCATGACCTCACCCAGTTGGTACTCCAGCCCACCAGGATACCAGATATACTGACTCAAGCGCCTTCCTTGCTGGACCTCCTGCTGACGAGTCACCCAGAGCAGTACAGTGTAACGGTGCTCGCCCCTCTGGGATCCTCCGATCACTGCCTGGTGTCCACCTCGGTGCCTCTTGTTGCCCCCCCACGACCAGTGGTAGCAAAAAGACGGCTATGGCACTACGCATCAGCGGACTGGGATGGAATGCGAGACTATTTCGCATCCATCCCATGGGCAGAACGCTGCTTTAAATACGGAGATCTGTCGCAAAGTGCGGCCGCCGTTGCTGGCGAGATCACTGTCGGAATGGAATATTATATTCCCTACAGTGAGGTCGCCAGCGCAGCGACCCGCCCCTGGTTCAATCGCGAATGCGCCCATGCCGTTGCCCAAAAGCAATCGGCCTACCGCGCGTGGACCAGGGCCCGCGTTCAAGGCCACCCCGACCTGGATCAACTAAAAGCAGCGTTTAATAAAGCCACTAGGAAATGCAGGAAGGTTTTCGTCACAGCGGAAGCCCAGCGCATTGCGCGGCTTGGCCAAGAACTCGTCGCATACCCTACGGGTAGCCGTAAATTCTGGCGATTGGCCAAAGCCGTGCAGTCCAACTTCTGCCAGCCCACGCTACCACCGCTGAAATATCCAGATGGATCGCTAGCCCATCAGCCGCAGGAGAAAGCGAAACTGCTTGTTGATCTCTTTGCGGCTAACTCCCGAATCGATGACCGCGGCATGCACCCGCCTACCATTCCGGCCTGCGATGCTACAATGCGGGATATTCGCATCCGGCTGAGCGATGTCCGTGCGGAGCTTCGGTCACTCGACGTCCGGAAAGCTAGTGGACCCGACGGTGTCCCAGCGGTGGTTCTTAAGAACTGTGCACCAGAGTTATCTCCGGTATTGACGCGCCTGTATCGACTGTCTTATTCCTCGGGAACTGTTCCGGAGGCCTGGAGAGAGGCGAATGTTCAGCCTGTCCCTAAAAAAGGCGACCGCTCCAACCCAGCCAACTACCGCCCGATAACTGTCACCTCCATTATCTGCAAAGTGTTCGAACGGATCATTAACAAACAATTGGTCCACTACCTGGAGGATCACTCCCTACTTAATGATCGTCAGTATGGTTTTAGACCGAACCGATCCACGGGTGATCTTCTAGCGTACGTCACACACCTTTGGGGTGAGGCTATTGACAGGCATGGGGAATCTTTGGCGATCAGTCTCGACATGGCCAAGGCCTTTGATAGGGTCTGGCACCGTTCGCTTCTCTCCAAACTGCCGGCATTCGGCTTGCCCCCCAAGCTTTGTAACTGGGTTACCGCATTCCTGCACCAGCGCCGCATCAGAGTTCTTTGCGACGGTGCGGCCTCCGACTTTCAGTCGATCAACGCAGGAGTACCGCAGGGTTCCGTCCTGTCCCCCACGCTGTTTCTTCTGCACATCAATGACATGTTAGCCTTAGGCAACATTCATTGCTATGCAGACGACAGCACGGTTCATGGAAGATATTTCGGACACCCTGCAGCAAAGTCAGCAGATATCGAGGAAAAACGACAGGAGCTTGTCGCTCAACTCGACCGGGTTCTGGGCCGCATTTCCCAATGGGGCTGTGAGAACATGGTCGAGTTCAATGCCAAGAAAACACAGGCGTGCGCGTTTTCTATCAAAAAGTCTCCATTCCTTCCCCTCCCGACTTTTCAGAACACTCAACTACCATTACAAGGCAGACTCGATATTTTAGGCATGGGTATCTGCCGCGACCTCAATCCGCGCGAGTACGTTGAGAGCGTCACTAAGGCGGCCTCGCGGAAGTTAGGCGTTCTAAACAGGGTGAGACGGTTCTTCTCGCCTGGCCACCTGTCTCTTCTTTATAAGACTCAGGTTCGCTCGTGCGTGGAGTACGGTTCTCACCTATGCGATGGTGCCGCGCAGTATCTGTTCGATGCTCTCGACCGATTGCAGCGGCGAGCAGTCCGCATTGTCGGCAGTCCGGATGCAACCGAGTCCCTCGAGCCTCTGCAGATGCGTAGAGATATCGCCTCAATGGCAGTCCTCTATCGCCTTTATCATGGGGAGTGTTCTGATGAGCTCTTCCAACTAGTCCCTCCTTCCCCCTTCCTCCACAGGACAACACGTGCTGGCCTTAGTAGCCACCGCCATAGAGTGGAAGACATACGCTCTCGCACGCATCGATTTGGTTCCTCGTTCCTGTGCCGTGCGGTTAAAACCTGGAACTCACTACCAGCGCACGTGTTCCCATCATACTATGATCCCGGGTCCTTCAAGCGGGGCGTGAAAAAGCATCTCACTAGGCCGCCATAGTGCTGGACACCATGCTGCACTGTCCATATTCGCAGTGAGGATGGTGACCACCACTCTTAGATTCTGCTTGTGCTTTCCATCAGGCAGGGCAGAGTCATTTTGGCAGCACAAATATAAAAAAAAAAAAAAAAAAAAAAGGATCCTACTCACCAAATTTCATAGCCCTAACTATCATAGTTTACGCTCGGCGATGATGAATCAGTCAGTCAGTCAGTCAGTCAGGACTTGCTATTTTATAAGTATAGATAAAAATGAATCGCCGAAATGTATGTAACTTCCGATCGGCTGCACCAAATAAGTTATATTTTTTATGTGTTTGTTATAGTTAGAACAAGGTTTGTGTACAAGAAAAATTTTAAAAATAACGGGGAAAAAATGTCCGCGACTGTACACTACCTGTGGGAAGCTGAGATAGATATGTAAATATGGTGGTGCGAAGTTCGCCGTATCCGCTAGTTTCTTTTATTTCTCCATGACTAATAATAAGGCACTACGGTAAATGTTCAAAGCATGTAAGTATTTTCTGCATAGCGTACATAGTTTTATTTTTAATGTAAATCTTAAAACAGACGAAGCAAAACTAAAAGGTCTACTTATGGATTGTAATAGTAGAATACTAGCTTTTACAACCTGTGTGTATTCTTGTAAAGAAGTCTATGCCTTTCCTCTAGAATCAAAGTATCTCCATGGCAAATTTCATTGAAGTCATTGACAGCCAGATTTAATGAATCTGTTAATAGATGATTGATGTATCTTCAACAGTACTCCTGTCTACTTACAATAATACTCAAGAAGTCAACCCATGCTATACCTCTAAAAGCAACTCATTACGTATCTACTTTTCATATACATATATTTATTACTTGTTTTACTTTATTTTATTGCAAGGGTTAAGTCTCTATTTACCTGAAGACTGTTTAATACGAATGAATTTTGTTTTTACGTTAGTCGATGCAGTCTTTGATGTTTATTAACAAAAAAGAAAAAAAACATTTGATGAATTTTAAAGGAGAACGATTTTAACGTTTAACCAGTTTCCTTTTTAATTTTGATGGACGATCATTGAAATGATTAAAGGTTTGCGCACTTAAAGGTCTTTCTGAGAATGTTTTTCATCTTTACTTTTCTACAAAGCTTTGAAAAGTGCTTTCAATATTTATATATTTCTAAGTACATATATAGTAAATATACATCACACCCAGACACGTAACAAATAATCATCATTCGTATGAATAATTGATGAATATTTAATAGTACAAACGATTCCAACGGAACCCCAGGAACTGTAATTTTGAGTAACTGCATGAAACTTGAGCATATGATGATAAAATTAAATTCTAATATGGAATGGAATTTTCGTGGAAAATTCGTGAAATTAAATTTTGTATCTACCTTATGGAAAGATTATATGTCGGTTACTGCGAAACAATTATGTTGAATTTATTCTTGATACTTTAGATTTTACGATTACAAGTATCTTTTGTTTATTTACAGGTCCTGAAGCTTCACACGCTTCAACAATGTGGGTGCAGCTATTTAATCATTAAAAGGTAACTAATAAAAGTATAGTTCGTAGGATAACTACAAGTTTGCAGATAACTAAACAATAATCATACATAAGAAATTTTGTATATTTGCTGAATCTGTTCCAAAATAAATTTCCCTAAACACGTCTTTAAATAAGCATAAAGGAACTTAACTCGGCCACCGTTCGACGTCAGCTAACTAGATGACTAGCAACTTCTCTTTTCTATAAAACAACCCCATACTCACCTAGTTTTAAAGCACTACTAAATTCAGTTCACAGTGGTATTATACTTATTTTATCTAATCATTTCGTCCATATTTGAAATTCATCTCATGAAAACAACAACTTAAAACTCGGTTGACCCTAGTATATCTCATTAACAAGTCTGTCTACTTTACTTAACAAAAAGAACAATATATAAATAAATAAATAAATAAATAAATATTTCGGACATCTAAACACACAACGCCATCTAGTCCCAAGATAAGCAAAGCTTGTGTTATGGGGTACTAGATGGTACTAGTATTACATACTCATAAAGGGAATACCTAGTAACTTAACTAGAATACCAAATGATGTATTCAAATATAAAGTGTCTTGTGTTTAACCGGCAAATAACAATCATTGGTTAAGCTTGGAAAAATAAAGACAGTAAGATATATATAGAATTTATTTTTCAGCAATTGCTTTCTGTTACCATGATATTTTGTAGCAGAGGTTTTGTGAAAAAACTGAATATTTGATCAATATTCATGATAATCCTAAAAGTTGTATGTATTCAATTTTTAGACAAAATATGAGTTGCATTAATCAGTTTTAACTTAAATTTGACAGATTTTAAACTGTAGAGATACAATTTTACCTTACACTTTAGCGTTTCGTGTTATTTACGTCCTAAAATAATATATCCCTAAAACATGACCGTACTTTTTCGTAACAGTCTGTAAACGATGGTTCTTATGGAGAGTTAACAATGAAATATACGTATTCATTAATTGCGGTGGAAACTAATTCGCAGTTTGCGTTCAGCTTGTTGCTATTAATCTATATAACATTGTACACGAAGAAACCCCAAAGATGTTGGGATAAATGATACCATTCTATTATCGTTAACGAAATTGTTTCGTTTCTACACTTATATTAAAGTCCCTAATTAGGTAACTTGTGTTTCTTACTATAAACTTAAATGCTCGTAAATATTTATAAAATACAGAAAATCCAAAAAATAAACTTACACACGCGTTACATATTGTCTTATCTTTAAGAAAACTGAAATATAGTTAAAAAGTAGATTGATTAAATAAGTTATTCATCTCACATTCTGAATGTAATTTGCATAACATACAACCACAGTATTACAAGTACATATTAGTAAGATGCGCTATTTATAATATACCTACCTATGACTAAATAGCCCAGAAAGTCATATTACTAAACTCGAAACTATACAAGTAAAATTTTAACAAAAATAAAACTGACTTCAAGGTTTGACTCGATTTCTTTTGGATGCCATGATCAGATCCTAGTGCCCTGGTCCTCCTGTCATGGTACCACCATTGGGATATCTTCTTTCCATTAAAAAAAGAATCATCAAAATCGGTTCATAAACGACGGAGTTATCCGCGAACACACATAAAAATACATATATTTATATATATATATATATATATATATATATATATATATATATATATATATATATATAGATATCTCTTTTCGGCCCTTGTTGATCTGACGCGACGTGGCGTCAGTTAATTGTTGATCTGTTGGCGATTGTTGATCAGCAACAGGTTTTGTTGATCTAATGTGTATTCCGGCGAACTAATGTGGCTCCGCTCTGGATCAACAATTGCAACCCCTCTGCTGGCAGAATTACGAACTATTTACATCATTTTTATACAAATCCACACCAGCTATTGTTGATCCGATTCAAACGAACCAATCAGAGATCACCTTCTCCACGATTGGGTCTTTTCTATGATAGACTGTTTCCACTTTGCTTCACAATTAATTAACGAATTAATGCGTAACGTATTATTGCCTAAGGACCCTTCAAACAAAAAAAGGTACGTAATCAGATATATTTAGGTACTATTTAACTTTACCAAAAGTAAAAAAAATTGTTGATACGTATTTAAGCCTTTCTGGATAGTCTACCCTTAAGAGGGTGAAATAGGGGTTTAAAGATTGTATGAAAGTTTGCAATTTTTTTAGTTAGAACATAATTCTTTATCTTTGGGGTACTGATTAAAAATGACTAGATACGTATTTAAGCGTGTCTGGATATTCTACCCCTTAAGGGGTGAGATAGGGATTTAAAGATTATATGGAAGTTTGTCATTTTTTAAGTTAGAACATGAAACTTTATCTTTGGGCTACTGGTTAAAAATGACTAGATACGTATTTAAGCGTTTCTGGATATTCTAACCCTAAGGGGGTGAGATAAGGGCTTAAAAATTATATGGAAGTTTATCATTTTTTAAGTTAGAACATGAAACTTTATCTTTGGGCTACTGATTAGAAATGACATGATACGCATTTAAGCGTTTCTGGATATTCTACCCCTAAGGGGGTGAGATACGGGGTTAAAGATTGTTTGGAAGTTTGTTATTTTTTAAGTAAGAACATGAAACTTTATCTTTGGGCTATTAATTAAAATAACTGGATACGTATTTAAGTGTTTCAGGATATTCTACCCCTAAGGGCGTGAAATAGGGGTTGAAAGTTTGTATGTTGTTGTAAATACGTCCTTCTTTAAGTTAAGAAGAGGTAACTTTATTTCACGGCTGCTGATTAAAAATTAGTGGTGACATATTTAACCGTTTCTGGATATTCTACCTCTAAGGGCGTGAAACAGGAGTTGAACATTTATATATATATATATATTGTCCTCTACTCGCCAATTGTTGATCAGGCCGAGATTGCAAGAATTGTTGATCCACCTTTTCGGTACTATTTCTAAGGAAGTGTCCAGTGTATAGTCTTATAGGCGTAATATAGTATTATACGGTTTGCAACGCTGTGCTTAAGTTTACGGCAAAATCTCTAATAACCGTAATCTTTTTCATATATGATACTTTGTTGATCACTTTTTTCAAACTTGATGATACTTTGTTGATCAATATACACAACGTTTGATTAACATATAACTAATATTTTAAAACGGCGTGGTATACACCAAGTAGTCAGAGCAGAATTTTAATATTCATTCTGGTTGAGATTTTTTTAAACGTGGAAGCACTTTCGCGTTGTAAAACCTCTTAAAACTACCTACTTGAAAAAGGTTTTTTTTAACTGTTTCGTTGGTCTAGTAAATAAAGTTTCATTTGTATACCTTAAAAAAATTACTTTCACACAAACTTTCGATCTTTTTATTACCCCTTTAGGAGAAGAATTCCCATCAATGCTCATTCCCATAAATGCTGTGATATCAGTATTTATTTATTTGTAATCAAAAGTCTACTTCGAGACTAACCTATATACGAAATGTGAACCCCTATTACCCCTTAGGGGTAGAATCTCCGGAAACTCTTAAATACGTTTTAACTTGTTTTTAATCAGTAGCTTTCATATTCCCAACTTAAAATGACGGACTTACATACAAATTTCAACCCCTATTTCACCCCATTTGGGGCAGAATACGCTTAAATACGTATCTAATAATTTTTAATCAGTAGCTCTAAGATAAATATTCATGTTTCTAACTTAAAAATAACGGACTATCGTACAAACTTTGAGACCCTATTTCACCCTCTTAGGAGTAGAAATTCCAAAATTCCTATTTCTATATATGGTACTAGCTGACCCACGCAACCTCGTTTGCGCCTTATATTGCCCGTAGCGTGAAAATGTCCCCCGTTTTTGAAACATTCTTAATTGTTGCTCCGCTCCTATTAGTAGTAGCGTGATGATATATACCCTATAGCCTTTCTCGATAAATGGACTATCCTACACCGAAAGAATTTTTCAAATCGGACCAGCGGTTCCTGAGATTAGCGTGTTCAAACAAACAAACAAACAAATAAACTCTTCAGCTTTATATATTAGTATAGATTTAAAGAATCAGCCTCATACTCCAAAAGAATACAAGTTAAGGTTTATACGTACGTGTAATATAAAAATAATCTTCTAATTCCTAACTGTTGAAGAGTTTAACCTTTTACCATCAGTTCACCTAAATAACTTGAAACTACACAACTAAAGGTCTATAGATGCATATGAAATCGAAGGATTATCTTCCATCTCCTAACCGTTGAGGAGTTATACCTTTCATCATCAGCTTATCTAAATAATTTGAAAGAATACGACTAAAGGTAACATACATACATATGATATTCAAAGATTTATCCTCCAACTCCTAACCGTTAAGGAGCTGTACCTTACATCATCAGCTCATGATCATGAAATGATGACTACCAGAATAATGATGAATGAAAATATCGGTGTAACTATAGAAAATACACTAATAACATAGTACAGTAGTAGGATCGAACACAAAAATAATTTTCAAAATTGGTGATATAGTTTCAAGAGTTAGGACTTGTTCATTGGAAATTTCCTTGTTTTTCAAGATCTACTTTCAACAATTCCTTAAATATTAGTAATTTAGAAGTTTTTAACGAAAAACTAAATATCTTTTTTCCCCTTTCTTATTTTGTTAATTACAATCGCAATTTTTTATGCGCTAATAAATCGTTAAAAACATTTTTCTAGACGTCATGACACTCATTACGAATCGAATGAGCTATCGCACATTATTTTTAGGAGCTTTATTATAACAATAATATACCTGTATTATAACAATAATATGCTTTCTACCGAGGTTGCTGTTCCGGCCCCCGCGTTTTAAAATGCTAGTGTACGCGGCATATGTTGATCAAAACGTTGTGTATATTGATCAACAAAACATCATCAAGTATCATAAAGTTGACCGTTATCAGAGCTACAATTGCCGTGTAAATCGATGACGAGCTAGAGTATTTGCCGTAGACTTAAGCACAGCGTCGCAAGGCGTATAATACTTATATTGCGTGTATAAGACGATACACTGGATACTATCTTAGAAATAGTGACAAAAGGGTGGATCAACAATTGTAGCGTATCTCGGCCTGATCAACAATTGCCGAGTGGAGGACAATATATATATATATATATATATATATATATATATATATATATATATATATATATATATATCTCTTTATATATATAATTCTTCTGTGAGTGTGTATGTCACTGAACTACTCTCAAACGACTGGACCGATTTTGATGAAATTTTTTGTGTGTGTTCAAGGGAATCTGGGAATGGTTTAGATTCACAATTTTGTCCGCTGGACAATGTTTTTTTAATTTATTTTTAATTTATTAGTAGTTATGGCAAAACGACGTTTGCCGGGACAGCTAGTATATATATATATTCGGTCGAATTGAGAAACCTCCTTCTTTTTTTTGAAGCCGGTTAAAAAATAAAGAATAAATAAATTGTCCTATTGTCACCATATTTATGCCTATAGTTTATAGAAAGTTCCTTTTCAGGCCCGAAACTTCAACAAATAACAATAGATAATTTATCGTTTCCGTGTTACGGAGTCTAAAGTTTCTAAATCAGTCAAGAGCCAATTTAAAAGCAATTTAACTTATTTCAAAGTTAGTTTGTATTTTCTATGTATTTTTAATCGACTACAAAAACAATCTATTACGAAAAGGATTTCAATGATTCTTACACGTTTTTGACGTGATAACGTCAAATAAATTAATGAACGCTGACTGCGCGCACGAAAAAGGATGACTCGTTATCCCGTAACGCTAATTGTACGTCTATCTCTCATCAGTTGTCACGTTAAACTATCGTCCGTATACCGAATTTACAGACAACAAATTTTTATGATTTATTTCAAAAAATATAAAAACCGCCCTAGGGTTGCGTAGTCACTCATTTCATGTGATTTTTGTTAAATATTTCACCTAATATTTTGTTATTTTTGTGAGAAGTTTTCCAAGTTAGTGCATTTAACAAGTTAGACCTCTAGAACTCCTGAACTAACAAAGTCATCTAAGCCGTTTTAGTTTTCCTTCAAAGTTAACAGAAAACAAATAACATGGAGAATGAGGACTATCAGACAGTTTTTCAGATTTTTCGAGCCAGGAGTTTATTTAGCTTTTAGTAAAACACTAGTATTCCTAACTAAAAATGTTTTTCCTTTTTCTTTTTTCTTGTATATCGCGAGGGACTTTACAATCATATATGAAACGGATATAAAGAATACCCAGACTCAGGACAACAATTTCAGATCATATAAAGTATTTACCCCGTTTGAGAATGGAACCTACAACACTAGGTATGTTGTAGAAAACGGTGAGATGATCGCTTAAACTATCCGCCTAAAATCTGAACATATTTACGATCCAACAACGGGAATAAAAAGCACATTTTATCAAACTTCATGCTAACAAAACTGCCAAACACGTAATATTCAATGTTTGATTATCTCTTGAAGATCAGAGAAATGATAAAAATAATATTTATAATTCCACGAATAGAACAGAGATGTCCCAGCTTCATCCAGTTACTGTTTAGATACGTGTACTACGGTGTGTTAATAATGGAACATTTACTTCATGAAATTCTCTATTTTCACGTTTACATATATTAAGCCGCTCTCTGCCACGCGTAAATGAGTTCGCAGTTCTAAAAAAAAAAAAATTCGCAGATTTTTTCGTTAAAATGCTCTACACCTACGGTCCTAACCACTTCAAACCAACAAAACCAAAAATAGTTTTTTAGTTTAGCGTGTTCAACCACTAAAAAATAAACGTTTTTATTACACCTACCATGGTGTTCAATTCTTTAGTAACCAATGTAGTAAAAAGTACTGAATGTAGAAAACAAGAAACAAAAGAAAAAATGGACATATACAAAAGTCACACAACGTACTTTATATATGAAACTCACAATAATCATTGTCTCATCATTCGATATGAAATTCGATATTAACAACTGATGTAACTACAGTTCAAGTAAAATGAAAAAAAAAACTACATATTATGTAGTTTATTCAAACATTCTTATGCAAGGTAGACTAAAAGAAATAGTTTCCTTAGCAATGCTAATGTAATCTTATTTTAGAGAAGGAATATACACTTAACCTTATGAATTTTGAACAAAAAAAGGTATAATATCACTATACTACTTTGCGTTAAAATTATGAAAATTTTTGATCAAATATTGCATAGATTATTTAGAATTAATTGCGTAAATTAAAACCTACTTTAAAGGTAGTAGAGCCACGCTGATTTCAGCACGAACGGGCCGGCTCGACCGGGGCGGTACTACCCTCGCACAGAAAATCAACGTAAAATGACAGCGATCATGCTGTCGTGTTTCGTTGGTGAGTGCGAGACCGGAGGCCCAATGATGCAGAGGCATCACTAGCCCGCCATGGTGTGGGTCACCACGCTGCATTGTTGCATTGTCTGCATTCGCAGTATGGTGACCACCACTCTTGGATTCTACTCATGCTTTCCATCAGGCAGAGTAGAGTCATTTTGGCAGGGTCAAACATAAAAAAAAAAAAAAAAAACTACCTGATTATCAGTTAATAGTTTTACATAGTTGGCAAATAGCAAAACTGAAGAACCAATTGAAATAAGTAATAAATACCTATATTATGTGAAACTACAAAGAAGAAATTATTTAGCACAAGGTATAACGCTGCCAAAACAACATGTTTATGTTTACCTGTATTTATAGTATGCTAGCTGACCCACGCAAATATGTCTGCGTCTCTATCTCTTCCAATACCGTTCAGCTCCTATTAGTCGGTTGGTTAACTATCCTATCTTTGGTACGACAACAAAATATCCATATAAAAATGATTACAGGTTAGATAGTTTCCGTGTTCGTCGTGAGCACCGTAACACGAGAATTATACATGTGGTGATTTCCACATACCGCGTAACATCTACATACTACAGGGCTAACTACTGAAGATACACTGAACTACGGAGTGTAGATGTTACACGAAGAACATAACACTATTAATCCTGAATCGCGCAATAGAAGTTCTAGCACCGATTAGCATAACTATAGTCCGCCAGGCATGATCTCCTCGCCTGGTCGAAGGATCCTCCCTTTGCGTTGGAGGGACACGACACCCGTTTCTCCACAAAATATACTAGACTTATTAACCAACTTCAAACAAGCAACTTCTGCTGCCTCTCTTTTCAATCATGCTCGGCTCCTATTGGTTTAAGCAAGATTTTAACTATTCTATCTAAAGTAAATAGTAAAACACACATCTTTGCAAATAAATAAAATTGGAGTGTCTGTTTGTAATATTAAAATAACTAAATGCAGATGTATGTAAACACGGTACAAATACCAAATATGTAGTTAAAAAACTTTTGTCTGCCTGTCTATGTGTTTGTTCCGGGTAATCTCTGGATCGGCTGAACCGATTTTGACAGGACTTTCACTGGCAGGTAGCATAGATACAGGGAGTAACTTAGGCTACTTTTTTGGTATAACTTTGTCTCGCGGCGTTACTCTCGATACAACAATAACCGCGGGTAACACCGCGGGGTTCAGCTAGTTTTCAAATAAGAGTGTAAATCGTTATCGAGTTCATCGTGAGGCACAACATGACCCGAGAATTCTGTATTATAAATGTACGTATTTTATGTTTAAATAATTGTCTGAAAGTAGATCGCCTTATTAAACTTGACCATCTTTCATCTCCAGTCTGCTGTACGTTCTCAATTAAAATGATTTCCGTCGCAGTCAGCGAGCGCTGATCTATATCTTTTCGTTGCTCAACTCCCCATTTTCACCCACTTACCTTGAACCTTATCTCCTTTTCTCGGCCTCGAGTCACGATAGAAATCTTCGCTCACCAAACAATTCGCTTCTCTTGTTTTTCTCCCACAATTCCGACTTCATGAACTCTTCGTTATTTATTCAAGCGGTACTACTACGGAATACGGTCCCACTCGAATTGAGGATGTCAACAAGTCGATTCTCATTGTAAAAAAAGAACGATAATAACTGCGGGCAGGAAAACCACTCTTAAAATACAATCGAGTACTTGCACGAATGTAAAGTTAATGTATTAGTGTGTATATATATATATTCATTAGTGTACATATATTATTGCTAGCCAATCCACGCAACTTCGTTTGGTCTCCTATTGCCCTATCCTGTAGCATTCTTCATTGGTGCTCCGCTCTTGTAGGTCTTAGCGTGATGGTATATAGCCTATAGCCTTCCTCGATAAATGGGCTATCTAATACTGAAAGAATTTTTCAAATCGGACCAACGGTTCCTGAGATTAGCGCGTTCAAACAAACAAACTCTTCAGCTTTATATATTAGTATAGAAGTATAGATATAGATTAGTATATATATATATAAGTTTACGTTTTGTCAGTTCTTTGAATTTACTGAAGATATTCTCGCAATGGACATGCAAAATAGATTTGTTATATTTTTTACTATGTTTATTGACTGTTAACAAGCAATATTTATTGTCTACTTTCAACGCAGTACAGATTTTGGCAAAATTTTACAAATTACATTTACTTAACTGTATGTACCTATAAGTTTATGCTACGTCAGTTCTTCAAATTAAATAATTTTCTGGTAGAGAATAGAGAATGCCTTGGGCATTAAGTCCGTCGATGTACATGTTAAATAAAATAAATTACCTGACTAAAGAATGGTTTTTCAAGCGCCTTCACTCAAGTCATTATAGATTTTGTGATTACAGTATCTGTCCAATTCTTTTAGTTGTAATTGTGTAGTAAATATCCAGTCATTTATTACAACAATAAGGTTACAGGATGTTCATTGTATTACCGTATTTGTTAACATAATACGGTAGTAGCACTAAACAAAACCGTGGATTAACTTAACACATGAAAAAAATCTTTTTAGTTTGTTACAAGAATATTTTTTATGACTCGCCTGCTATTTCCTACTCTTCTTACTCTTCATTAAAAATGTACAAGTTATTTTAAGAAGAATCTAATTAAAATGTTAAAATACCACTTTCAGAAGTTAAGCAAATAAACAAAGCCACAAGATGTTAGACTACAATGAATGACTTTAATTAAAGTACAGTTATATAAGATATTCCATAAACTGTACAGCCCGACTACATGAAGTGTTCATAAGGGATTTTATAAGTCATAACTTCAGCTATTTCATTACAACAGTATATATTTTTTAGGTTACAACGCGCTGAAGTTTTTATGAGACAGCAAACGTTCGTTCTAATTTTTCTACTCGTAAAAATATGACAAATATTGAACAAAATCTTGAAAACAACGAAATATGTTTTTAAAAATATCTTGAACGGTTGGTGAACCCGAAGACTGTTGATGTAGCATTGATACAAATAGATAAAAATGATAGTAATTGAATTGTGGAGTGACAGATTTTATAAAAATGGTATATGAAAAATGAGAGACTGCCTCGTTGGTCTAGTGGTTATTGCAACTGCCGATCAAGAGGTCTCGGGTTCGATTTCCAGGTCGGACTGCTGTTGGGTTTTACTTACTTGAAGTTTTTAATAGCAACCCAGAGTATGATAGATGACGGTGTCTCCCGCCCGTGCCTCAGAGAGCAGGTTAAGCTGTCAGTCCCGGATGTCATAAACATCTATGAGATTCGTTATTGGAAAGTCAGTGCCCTCAAATACTTTACTGTAATACTGATAACTAGTTCAATCTTCGGATTCGGTTAACCCTCAGGGTTGCGGAGGGCTGATGCCGTTTAACTAGTAGCCAACCCCAAATAATCTTGGAAATAATAAAGGCTAGCAAGAAGGAAGGTTTAAGAAAAATGAGAAGTATCAGTCGGATTGTTATTTCTGACTATATGTTGATAATAAAACGATTAATTTAAACTAATGTCAACGCCAACTAAAGTTACTCAGTTACTACAGTCGGTTAAAACTGACTTACAATATTATTGTTAATAAGTCTCATTTTGTTTTCGACTTACATCTATGCGAATAAAAAACACATTTTTTGCAAGAATATCATGCATGAACATAGTATCAATGGAAGCAAATTCGGTTTCACTTACGTATATATTCGGTAAAGGCCGATTACTTTTAGAGACTAGAAAGGACTGTTTTTTACCCGTTTAGTTATTTCCGCATATACGGGTATTCATAAGAAATGCCCAACGCGCGAGATAAACGCAAGGGTATAATATATGAACAATATGCCCTTATTCGTCAATTTTTTACGCTTTAATTCATCTACCGTCCAAATTGATCAAATTTTTTCAGTTTTTAAAATTAATAATAACGGACACCCTTGGTGGGTTGAAGTATATTATTGCGACTGAGTCAAACGTTACTTATTTCATGCAACATTTTGTTTTCAATGATGAGGTATGAATATCGGTTATTATCATATTAAGAGACTAAAATACATTTCAACCATGATTTTTACATAGAACGATCGCAGGCGTTCTTATTCAGAGAAATCATGAAACTAGTAAGTTTATCGTTTCTAAAAAGGTAGAATAGTTATGAGTATAGTATAGTTCATAGTAACTTCACAAGTTTTGAGTGCCTAATACTGGATAGATTTGTTCGAAGCGTGTTGATAACTTGCCAGCAAAACACACATTCAAAAAACGTGAAAATTGGATGGTCAAAACATCGGAATTCATGGTGAGCACCAAAGTCACAAGAATCAATAAATGATGATTGTGTCACTTTGGAGGATATCAGTAGATCCATGTATTCAAACGTGTATTTCAGGGGAGCCGAAATAATCTCAGAGGAGTTAGTGTAGCAAAGTGATAAATTGATTTCTAATACTTTTTTTACCTTTTATTAAAAAAAACACATGAAAATGTAATTTTCAAATTCAGCAAGAGAAACTCTCTAGGTACCATGTACTTTTCCAAAGCTACAAACTTTGGCATACAATAAAAGTGATAAAGACTCGGTTATGGGAGATCTCTATTCTACCGTTTTAACTAAAAGCTTTTTTCAATTAGCAAACAATAAATTCGAATAGCATTCAGTACTTAGCTTACCTTTTGCTGAAGTTAATTTAAACTTATCAAGCTGAGAGTATTAGTGTCTTGGGTAAAGTACAATCGTCAAAAATCTACTGAATGTAACTTACTAACGAGTAATCACTACTTTTTCTTATTACTAACAACGTTTTTACTGTCTCAGTGTTATTCCACTTATTTATAACAACTGAAGACGTGAAGATGGATGATAGGTTTGCCCCCTCACAAGGTGATCTGAAACCAGATGAAGGTTGCGGGAAAGACCTTAAATTAAATTAAATTCAAACAGCACAGAATCGGTTGCTATAACAAATTTTAAACAAGGCCTATTTACAGTAATTAACGTCTTTTAACTGAAATTATGTATATTTTCAAATAACCTACCATTTTGCCACTCTTTTCTTAATGTTTACCAACATAAAAGGTGTACTTATGTCTTTTATAACGTCAATCGACCGATAACCTGACTTGGCGTCTTTTGGATTTACCCTTGGGAATGGAACCTTTTTAATACCGAACACTTTAAAAAGATAAACGTGGATGTAGATGCGTGTACGAGTATACGTGCGTGCTGCAATCAGACTAAGTTATAATAAGAATATTCAACTGATTAAGGATTGTTAGTTAACGTAAAAAGACTTTAATACTCAACTACGAGCGTATATATACATAGAAAATAGTTTTGTTACATTTTTTCTTATGTTTATCAACTGTTTTTATTGACTGTTAACAAGCATTATTACTATCATTAATAAAAACGAAGACAATTTTATTGTCTACTTTCAACGCAGTTCAGATTTTGCCAAAATTTAATAAATTATGTTTAAACTTCGCAATATGTTTTTTTCCATCTTCAATACGCAACTATGACGTTTTGACTGTATAAATCTTAATGTTTTCATTCTCGTACATTGTTGGTAAAATTTACGACATAGTTATGAGTCTTAGGGTTGCCTATTTACATAGATTATGCAATTTGTTACTGGTGCAGCCGCTTATGACTTGTGACTATTGCAGTTGAGCTGTAATGAGTATATTACCGTTTCTATTTATAAAACATCGATAGTAACTTGGATACCGTCTGTTGGTACAGTTAATGTGACAAAAATGTTGTTCATAGATTGATATTTATGAACATGTCTGCGCATTTTCGATTTTTTATTATAAAACGAATGAATTTACAGCTGCGGTTTTATTATGAAGTTAGAAGGATACTTCTTTACACTACTCTTTGTTGATTTGTTATTTAAAACTTCTTACGTTTTGTATTACTATAACATCGACCATTTTTCATCCTCTTACTCCGTCAAATCCATATCTCTTTGAACATATTGTATATCAGTATTTCTTATACATAATATCCGACTGACTATTATTCTCTACATCTAAATATTTGTTTCCTATCTAATAACATACCTAAATTATTCTCAAACAAATATAAACAAGTACGTACAAACATGTGCGCTTAGTAAACGAATAAAATTCAATTTAACAGGCATAATGAGTACTCGGGAGGAAGCATTCACTCGAATCAGTATTCAAGATAAGAAGCGTAATAAAACAGACAGCCAGTCATGTATACCGTCTTTATATCTTTATTGAGTGAGTGTTAGAGGTATTCGAATACACCAAAAGCGAAGGTGAGCGATATATATACATTTTTATCTAAGTTACATAAAAATGACCTAAAAAAAAAAAATATCTTTCTTAATAATATTGAGAAACAATAACGACGATTATCGTAAGTACCTGTCATTTCATTACTTATTACCTTTTGAAATAAAATACCCTTTGTTACTAAATAATCTTGTTTTTTTATATCTATTACTATTGGCACAAAATGTGGGTCTTAATCCCTTATTATCGAAGGAAACAAAATTCATATTTAATTTAAACATTATTCATTTAGATATCCATCAACTGAAATCGAATGGTATAGTGGGCAAACGAGCAGACGTATCACCTGATGGTAAGCGATTACCGCCGCCCATGGACACCCGCAACATCAGAGCCGTCACAAGTGCCTTGCCGACAGGGCGGGAATGGGAAAAAGGATGTGGGGAGGGGTTGGGGTATGGGCCTCCGGTATCCTCACTCACTCGGTGAAACACTGCGCAAGTGCTATTTCACACCGGTTTTCTGTGAGGCCATGGTATCACTCAGATCGAGCCGGCCCATTAATGCCGAAGCGTGGCTATCCCACGTTAAATATTCATACATGGGCCTTTCTGTCTAAACCCATTCACCGATTTCAATGAAATTTGGCATGGAGATACTTTGATTCATGTGGAAAGACATAGACTACTGGTTGGCAAGGATAGCCACTAACCACTTGGAATGGTTATTAACTCTCAGAAATATGAAAACTAAGTAACCTACAAGTTATAACTATTTGTTACCAAAATTGAAAAATTATGCTGTAGAAATGAAGAAATAAACAAAATTATTATATGAATACTAAAAAAAGGACAGCTTTCATGTTAATCAAAATATGTGGTATAAAAAGGAAGTATAATAAGTGGACACAAGGTACAATTATAAATAAAAAGAAGTTTAGATCGTATGACATAAAAGATTGTAATGGATGTATGTTTATACAAGGACTTCTTATCACTTTACGTCTCAATAATCTGTTGTTTGTTGTTCGGTGTGAAGTTTTAACGGCCGGGGTTTATTTATTGTTTTGTTTATTAATATGGTTAAAGGGGGAAAGAACTGTTTTTTTTTAGTTTGAAAGTAATAAAATGACTTAATGTTTAAAGTTTTTTTTACGTTTATTGTATAAAAGGGGTTTGATGTAGTAGAATTAGATAAGATCAATTTTATTATCTGTGGTCAAGTGACAGGATGAGCGTTGGAGGTTTTGGCCGGAAGACTGTCATGGCGTTTTGGGTAACACAGCTAGCATGAGGAACTAAAACGATTAACATTGTAAAAGCTACATATATAAAAAGTAAAGAGTTTAAAACAAGTTTACATCGTTGTTTCCATAACGACATTAAATACTACAATATGTACCTTAGCAAAGTAGATCTATTACTGTTTGCTGTTAATCTTGACTGTTAATCGCCAGTGTGGTGTTTAACTTACGACTATTCTCAATACCCTTTGTCTAGTTAAAACAAATCCGGAAATAGGTTATAGAAAACGGCCGATAGACAGCACCATTGATTAAGATTGTAAAAATATTCCAGCTCAGTACACATACACTTATAATATATAACATCGCTAGCACTGGGGTCATAACATAAAATCACACTTCCTTTTTGTTTAAGCTCGTTCATATTGTCATTATTACAGTTTAAGACCTAGTCGTCTATTGTCCTGCGTTGAGTTACTCAGGTAGGTATCACTTTATATTCCAGACTAATAATAATTTCATCTAAGAAGGAATTAATTCATCGATTTTTGTACATCCAACATCTATCTACATTACGTACAGCTTATTTGCCATTTAACAAACCTTTTAAGCCACAAATTACGTTTAAGTGAAAAATCGATGAGAAAAAATAAAAAGAAGAGAAAAAAAAGCCAAGGGCCAAGTGCGTGTCGGACTCGCCCATAAAGGGTTCCGTAGCAGCAAGTAACATAATATAAAAGTTCTTGTTCGTTGTATTTTTATATTTTAGTTGATTGAATGAAAAAATGAAAGATTTATGACGTATTAAAAAAAAAATACTTACTAGATGTCGTTCAAATCAATTTTCGGTGGAACATCTTTTTTTTTAGTTTTATCATTCTCCTATTTTAGAAGTTACAAGGGGGGGGACTCATTTTACCACTTTGTAAGTGCCTCTCGCGCACACTATTCAGTTAAGAAAAAAAATATATTAGAAACCTCAATATAATTTTTGAAATCATATCCACAACGTACGGGTTTGATGAAAAACATACGGATGAGCAGACAGACATGACGAATTCATAAGGGTTCCGTTTATTACCTTTGGTTATGGAACCCTAAAAATGTGTTTGGTAGTAGAGCCACGCTGATTTCAGCACGAAGGAACCAACTCGACCGAGGTGGTACACCCGTCGTACGGAAAATCAACGTAAAATAACAGTGTTCGTGTTGACGTGTTTCATTGGTGAGTGCGAGACCGAAAGCCCAATGGTGCAGAAGAATTACATTATGGTGATCACCACTTTTGAATTCTGCTTATGCCTTCCATCAGTCAGAGCAGAGTCATTATGGCAGGGCCATTCATAAAAATATATAATTCAGTCTAGACAATTCATTTCATTCATATTTCTATATCTCCCTACACTTGGACCATCACGTACAACGGCCCAATCAAGAGGCTAAGTGCGGTAATGGCCCGCTAAAACAAACACTTGGATCATACACATAATTTGTAAAATACACGATATTGGTGTCAGTCGCAACCAAATATTAACATAAAGTACTTACATACTTTATATGCTTATCACGTCTTTATTGTCATACTCAGGTAGCAGGTGAATAGGTAGAATTCAATTTGTGTTCTTTAAAAAAATAAACCAGCAGACGGGTTATATCGGGCTGAGATATCTGCAATTCAAAAGTCACAATTGCGTTATCGTCCTTTTGTGCTTATACCTTCGCCGTAGAGTATCTATTCGAGCCGCCCCACGTATACCGAAGCATTGTTTTCGCACAACATCATCATCATCAACCGCCTTTAGCAGTCCATTGCTGGACATAGGCCTCTCCTAAGAGGAGATTTTGGCCTACTGTACCACCCTGGACAGACAGGTTGGCATAAGGTTTGTTTCAAGTTCTGGGAGGGGTCCGAATGTGTTAATAACAGCAGTTCCCGGATCCCCGCCGTCTCAGGCACAGAGTAGCACACCGTGTGGTTTTAGCCGGTTCGAGTCCGACACACAACCCCGCCGCAGATCCCGGTAGGGTGACGGCCCAAGGGTTTATTTCAAGTTTTCTTGCAAGAGCAACTACGCAGAACAATATCAATGCTAAAGATAGCATTGATATTGTTCTGCGTAGTTTATCATCTTAGTCGGTTATTACGACACCCAAGAGACGAATAAGGGTGTCAACACTCTATATTCTTAATACATCACTACACGTAAATCCTTATTTTAATGTAAAAAGTAAAACTGAAATCATTCAAGGTATTAAAATTTTCGAAAACAGATAGGTATTCACCTATCACAAAAATACAGTATAGAGATTAATAGGTTTACTTGAAATGCCTCCATAAATATGACAATATCATTACCTACTGCAAACGAATATAATATAGACGCCTCAATTAGATAAAGCCATTTATTGGATTTATTACCGTTGAACAAACAAATTAATAATACTGGGATAACGAACTAAGCAATTTGTATAATTTATTCTTTAATACTGCTTATGTAATCATTTATCTGGAGTGTAGTAAGGCCACAAAAGCCGTTTTTAATATAACGAGCATTTTTTATGGTTATTTTTTTACAATTACCGTAATATATTCTACACGAAATTGAAAACAGTGATATATTCTGGTTTTTTTTTCAGATTATACTGAAAATCCTATCTAGTAATTGATAAAACATTTTTGTGAAATACAAATGTTAATTCGATTGACATAAAATCGGCATAAGGTAAGTTACGATTAGGATTTATTCAAAAACAAATCATTTATTTCGGACTCATCTGTAAATCCATTATGTGTGAATAATACAATAAATTAACTTAACATACCATACGGTTAGTATCATAAACATGTCAATTCGTATGATGTCAATTCGTAAGGATATACAGCCACCTAGGACGTGGAGTACTACCTTGTTTTTTCCCGTGCGGGAATCCCCTCGGAGACCACCTCCTGGTAGCATGTCGGACTTAAACCGACTAAAACCGCATGCCGCGCCTCCCTAAAAGGTAAACCCATCTGTCACCCGGACCTGCTTCTGCTAGGTGGACAGATCGCCTCATCTGTGACTCTCAGGCTTGCGCTTATGGAGGACGGGAATCATTTTGCGATCTTTGGCGGTCCGGGAGAGATCTAAACTTTTCACGGGGAGTACCACCTATCTAAAAAAGTTTTGAGGTTCATAAAATGCGTCTTATATATATTTTTTTTTAATGAATGAAGTTTGTAAGTTAACTATTTGTCTTATAATTTACCTATCGACGATGATGAAAATGGTACATCAAAAAAACCTGTGTTTATTTAGGAACTATAAAGACACTTCAAAATATTAGCAGCACTAAACGGTATTGAACAACATTTCCAATTTAAATGCATTACACGCGACTGCCTCAAATATTATAAACATTAAAGACACTCTCAATTACATTGAAATACAAATTTAAGATGACATTTACATAATCAGATAGCATGTTATCGACACTTTTATTAGAATGAAACCGAAGCACGCTTTCATAACGATGTGATTTTCTTTCTTCTCATGCTGTTCTCAGACATGACATAGTTACTTCGTATAAACATTACAGAGATATATAAAAATACGTGTAGCGTAGCTTTGTTTTAAGGAGAACTTTCTCCTTCATGTATGAAATTCAATTTATATCGTAACTTTGTCTGGAGGCTCTTGTTGAATAATTTTATCACACTGTTCAAATTTGCCATATTATCATATAATAAAAACACTCCAGGAGCATTTTTATTACATCAGAGACAAGTCAGTCTGTGACAGAAACCTTACTGAACCAGCAGGCATTTCTAAGTTATTTAAATCATATGTGACACCAGCAATATTCGTCAACGTAGATTAAGTTTTAATTATAAATACATATTAATCGGCACTGTTGAATGAAATTGGTACATATCGTATTTAAAATGCAGTAAAATAGAGGTTCCTATGTACTATACACAGTAGTTTTGCAGAATGTATCTACTGCAAATTTAAGAATTTGATGATATACGAGTTTCTTTTTTGAATGTGTGGAATAATAATATTATGACAAACTACTGTTTTGTGAATTAAGCTAATTGTTGCTAGCTTCGATGGACCTTGATTTTTCAAAAAGGGTGACTAGTAGGTAGAGAAATTTTAAGATATTTACCTAATCACATGACATTTTCTTACTGTTGTTACTTAGTCTTTTCCATAAATTTAATTTTTGATGACATTTTTAAGAAAAAAATGAGTACTTTGCTACGAGTGAGTCCAATCGCAAGTAATAAAATAATTTTCTAATGAGATATTCGAGAAATTTTCTACAACTTATAAAAAATACGAATATTATAAGGCACTCAAGGCTCAAACTGACGTCTTTGTAATTAAGTCTTCGAATGTGATTGGAATATTAATTATTTCGAACGGTGTCAGACTTTTTTTAGTATGATTGCAAGCAAATTAATATTCACCTTTTGATGCGAAAAATCCAAATGTAAAAATCAATATAAATTTTGCATTTCGTATCCGTCTGAAGGTTAAGAGTTTAATTTTCTTCAACTTTCAATTTCGATATTCAGTATTGAATAAATCTCGATCTCTCAGACACAAATTCTAATACAAATTTTTTTATTGGTAGGTACTCATCTTGACAATTTCGGCAAAATATTGCTGATAAATATCTGTTTACGAAACATAACATATAGATGTTTTTGAAAACTAATATAGTTTATATTATACGATTTGTTGTTCTTTAACTTCAATACTTACGCTTAATTTCTGCAGTATTGTAATCCTTTTATGTTACAATCCAAGAAAAGGTTTGAAAAACTATAATCCGACTTCGTAAATACTTTTGATAACAAAAATACAGATTATGTTAAACCGAGCCATTATTATGGATCTATTGACACATAATTCATTCGTCATCAAAATCGATTCTGTAGTTGAGACACTACAGTGGATCATACAAACACATAGACTGCCAAAAATATAACCGATTCGTTGTTTACATGAATCAACTAAGATTACTAAGATATTGTATATTTAATGAAGCAAACAATCCTTTCAAATGTCATAAGAAATAAACAAAAGATCAAAACAGACACGTTGGAGTGTGCTAATGATAAATAGTAATAAACCAATGTAACCAATTAGAATAATAAGGGCACTATTGCAGTTTGAGATATAAATCTTTTCTCTTGACGGGAAATCGTTTATAAGAATGTTATTTCAAAAGAGATAACAAATAACTGGAAATACGAAACCAGTATTTTCTAAGGCTGCAATTAATGATGGTCCCTGTTTTTATTGCGGTATTTAATTGACTGAAACATGGGATAAGCCATAAAAGAAGGACCTTCTTTACGGCTTATCCCATGCTTTTACCTAATACCTTCAGTTTATTTTATTACTTGATACTCAATAGGGCTAGTTTTTGGTAAGTACTTATGCAATCTTAAAGAGACTATTAACAATTATTTAGACAGCATTCTTTTAAATGATAAAAGAAAGATGTTTTTAGTTTTAAAAGTTTTAAACTTACATAGTTTACTTTTGTACATTGTGTTTGTGTTACATAGTTCTCCAGTCGAAAAGTTTGTTCAAAAAGTTAAAACCTAAAACTACAGATAAACACGTACGTTTCAAAGTTTTTAAAGATATTATCAAATTCTAAAAGTGTAAAACATTTAAGATTTTTTTAAAGAAACCTGTCTGATTCTTACGAGTGTTAACTTGACTTAAAAGTTATAAAATTTAACATTTTTTCATCAAAAAAAAAAAAAAAATTTAACAGATTTTCAAAAGGAGTAGTCTCAATATTATTGTAAGTATTTTGAAATTTCACTACTAAGGGGGTAAATGAGGGGATGAAAGTGCAAAAGCTAGTTGAAAATAAGATTCATAGCTTATCATAGCTAGCTTCATGGTGCCAGTATTAAAGACCTGTATCGACTTCATTCAAACTTCCTGCTTGACGTTCTCGCTGTTTCGAGCTCCAACATATTTTAGACTAAAGTAAAATAAAAGAAAATGCTTTAAATTGTAACATTACTTGCAAATAAAGCCAAAAAGCTACAAAATAATTATCACCACCAACACTGTTTTCGCGTTTTTCAATTAAATATGGAGACTGTAACTGTCCACTAGCTTGGTAAAAATAAAAATACATTAATCAGCCATATTATCAAAACATATGTTAACAGAACGATTTTTGGTCGTAAACGCTTGCCATGGAGGCTTTTTACGACCAAAAAAATATTGTTGTCGTAAAAAAGTACCAATCGCATTTATTTGTTATTTGCAAACAATAGAATAACATGTCCAATTTAAATGTCACGATTTTGGCAAAACATTTTACTTATTACCTATAATATCTGACAAGAAAAAGATAAAAAACTTATTCGCTACTACGTAAAAACTTTTTGATAAATTTGTAAAGCCTAAGCCTTGCCATTATTATATACCTACTAGTTGTTGCCTGCGGCTCCGCCCGCGTATATGTTGGCTATCGCGGCAAATAGTAGCCTATGTGTTATTCTGATGTATAAGCTATATTACTGTGAAGTTTCATCCAAATCCGTTCAGTAGGTTTTGCGTGAAAGAGTAAAAAACATCCAAACATCCATCCATCCTTACAAACTTTCGCATTTATAATATTATATATTATATTATATATTATTAGTAGGATTGTCACATTATTCATTCATTCATTCATGTCACGATTCAGTTGTTTAGGCGCATACAAACATTAATAGTCTGTCAAAATTATTACAAATCCTTTTGGCTTCGTCTAAGTGAAAAAAAAACATAAGACAGTGACCCCATCCCCATGAACCGATGTCATTAAATTATTTCAAAACGATTCATGGAGGGAGTGAGGCTATCCCTGGCCTGGAACTGGGGTACCACTCAAAGGTTATCAATAATATCCATGTCTTGAGTTACAAGTGTCAATAAACAGCGTTCGTTTACCGTCAGGAAACTCGACAACGTGTGCTACCATTATCAACGTTGTTATAATTTGGAAAACTAGTTCGCATGTTTAAATTATTCGTTGTATAGTAATTGCACTGCAATTGTAGAGGACTATGTCCAGCCCCTGCTGTTCATCAGCTTAGTTCACTGACTGCAGTTGGCTAATGATGACGTTGGTAGTTTCAATTTCTTCACTTCGGTCAACAGACAAGCAATTACTGCGGTAACATAATGTAAGAAAAGGTTTTGTTTTAATATCAAGATTATGTGAGACATAATAAGTAATAACCATGAAATAACCGTTATATAAACAGTTACCGGAATGACAGCGTTATGGAATTCTCGGGCCAGGTGTCTCAGTTATGGTTAATAGATAATAGCCATTAATAGGTTGTAATACTGCGATTAACTAAACGATTAACTTGTCCCCTGAGGTTCACTTAGTCACATTGATTACTGAGGTGTTAATCTGCTAATGCAATTTCAACAGTTAGCAAATGAAGTATGGTTTGACATTTTGGGACATACTATTATCTCACAACATTATGTAAGTTCATCAACTTTCAACTTCCATACTCGATTTCTCGATATGTATCATTTCAAACTAAGTATCAGATAACGTGTGAAGAAACTGGTAGCTTACGATTATGAATATGACTGATTGACATGATTTTAAATATTTACTTTAAATGGTGGCCTAAGAGACAGAAGACTCTAGTCACTCTCATGTTTCAAGTATTGTAAGATTCCTCTTTTTCGTTCAGACTGCATTTTTTATACAACGCCCGCACTAGGAATAAATCCAGTGTAGTGGAGGACTTTACAAACTTACATGAAGCAGACCACGAGGAACACCCAGAATCAGAACAACAATATGTGGATCACACGAAGTGTTCTCCCATATAGGGTTTGAACCCACACCATTGAGCTCAACTACAAACGGCGTGGCGACTGTCAAACCTCTACGCCATCCGTGCAGTCAGGTGGCTATTAATATAACTCATTTAAGATTAGCAAATAAATTTAAGGAGCTTATTAAACTTATATTGTGGAATATTTTTTTTCTATTATGAGTACAAAGAAAAAAAAATCCACTTTACTTTGTCTTTTTTTTGTTTTTTTTTTTGTTATTTATTTCACGGTTTAAAATTACGTATTAATAAAGTCTTTTAATTCAGATGCAGTATGAAGTATGCAAAACTATTCATATCAACATACAAATAAAAACGTATTCATAAAGAGAAAATATTATTGGTTTGTACATCATCGGATGACATAATACTTGATTCATAATGAAGCGAACAGAAAAGTACCTGAGAAAGATATACGTTATGTATTGCATAGTTTACATTCATTCGTTATAATGCTTATGTAAGTTTGATATCATTTATAGCGCAACATCCTGGGAGAGTTTAATGGCGACGTATTTTTTATAAAAGACAACTACTACATTAGGAACATATCTTATGTCGCGGGGGACCTTACATACATCTATGAAATTGACACGAAGAACCCAGACTCAGAACAACAATTTTTGAATCACACAGACCGCGTACTTAGACCGTACGTTAAATGGGATATTTTTATAACTATTAAGAAGCTCATGAGTGGGCCGGCTCGACCGAAGTGTCACAGAAAACTGGTGTAAAATAGCACTTGCGCTGTGTTTCACCGAGTGAGTGAAGATACTGGAGGCCCATACCCTAAACCCTCCCCACATCTCTTTCCCCATCCCCCAAAGGTCGGCAACGCACTTGTGACGCCTCTAGTGTTGTGGGTGTCTACGGGCGGCGGTAAACGCTTACCATCAGGTGATACGTCTGCTCGTATGCCCCCTTTACAAAAAAAAAAAAAGAAATCCTTGGACGCGCCATATTTTCATTTGTTTAATTGTCGCGCTGACTGACTGATGAACGCGTCCTATCCACATTTCCTGTTTCCGCAAACCTTGAGCAAGATGGAATGAACTACCAAGAAAGACCGCCGCATCATTTCGTCAATTGTCAAATGCAAGTGACACTCCAAATCAGCCCGTCGTTGAGGGTAGTCGATGCGCGCCCGCATTCCGCATAATTAACAAAGTATTTTTCGTTCTTCGCCTCAACCGCCGTTGAGGGCAGTTCGCGCTCGCAAAAGACTGATGTGCCGTGATTAGGAACCGCATTGTTCCATGTGAACTATTAAATCTTTTCCTGTGTCAAAAAGTGTAGTTAAGAACAGTGACAGGCCTTGGTGAATCGGCAAGCAGCCCCTAGCGTCGGCCGCCGGCATCAACGCGTGAAGGCACCACAGAGAGGTTAGTCCCTTACCTATTAAACGAACTGTCTGTCCAGATTCTTCTGTTTCCTAAGGGCAGTTCATCATTCCTATGTAGCGGTCAATCAGTCAGTTTAGATACGCATCGCAGATACAGTACCAGTAGATACTGTGTCAGCCATTTTTTAAACCTCGCATAAAGATACAGTCCATTAAAGTCGCATTATTATATTATTCCCGCCCCGCATCGCATTTTTGTTTATCTTAACTATTGCGTATAAAGTCGTATTTTCGCACTCAGTATTTTGGTCCGACCGAATCGCACACCCATTATTTTTGGTCCTAGCGAGCCGGATCGCAATTATTCGGATCGCAATTATTCGGATCGCAATTATTCGCATCGCAATTGTTCGAATCGCAGTCATTAATTATCACTAGATAGGTTAGATTAGCTGGTACCTACCTCCGTAGTAGCAGTACGCTATTTATTTTCGTATTTATCGAACCGCAATAGGTACTAGGCATCTAATTCGGTCAATTATATTATACATTACCAATAGTTAAGACCATCGCATTCATTGTTACGTGTAGCATTCAATAAAAGTTAAATTTCTAGAACTTTGTTCAGATCTCAAATTCGTGGGTACTACAATCATTATAAATATCGGTCGTACCCGAGTTTCGTTAATACTGCACAGACTTACAACTAAGTGAATACGTGAACGTAGGTAGCTATTATTCGTATACCTTGTTACTTACTTGTTGATTATAATTGAATATTTGTTTCGCACCGCATCACGTTTCACTACATAGCTGTATAGGTTTGCAAGTGTCTGCTCGTCGCCTATATTACAAGAACATAGTATATATACTGCTAATGTTCCCTATAGAATAATTAATTATACGTTGCTAATATTTATTGTTTACATATTATTTGTACCGTTAGCTTATAACAGCTGTTATATTATCGTCATGGCGGACGAAGGTAAATTACCGCTTCTACACGCAAAAAGAGACCTTATGTTCTCGCGCATACAATCTATTGCAGATAGATGTAAGAATCTTTCAAATGAATTTGCGAAAGAAAGTTTTTTGTGTGATATTGAGACAATAGATAAATTACGCATAGATTTTGAGTTAATCTTAGATCAAATAAATTCGATTGAGTTAAAATTGAATCCTAAATATATTATTAATTATCAATCGCTGCTTTCATTCGACGACCTTTACGGTCGAATAAAACGCGCGGCAAAATTAATTGCTGTAAATGAGCCTCGCCTGGAACATATAAGATGTAACAGACCTAGGCTACCGCCGATCGAATTACCACAGTTTAATGGTGACATTAAAACTTGGCCATTGTTTTACGCGGCTTATAAAAACACTGTTCATGAGAATCCGACGCTGACCGACTCAGAAAAGTTGCATTACTTAATCGGTAAGTTAAACAGTAAGGTTCAAACTGGTTTTGCAGGCATTACTCCATGTGCCGAAAATTATAAAGTTATTTTAGAAACTTTAATAAGTAAGTATGAAGATAAACGCGCGTTGTTATGTTCCTACTTGGATCAGATTTTCGAACTTAAAGCTTTGAGTGCTCCCAGTGTAGCGGGCCTCGAAATGTTTTTAGATAAATTCGTAACTTCAGTCGCGGCGCTTAAAAACGTTAAGGTCAACGACCTCTCGGATTTAATATTTTTATACTTATCGTTAAAAAAGTTAGATCCTGAAACCGCTCGCGCCTTTGAGTTGGAAAGTCGTGGTTCTGAGATTCCTTCTTTTGATAGTTTGGTTTCATTCGTTCGCGATCAAGCAAAGATCATACACCGCACATCGAAAACTGAACCGCGTACCCGCGTAGACTATATGACGCCAAGGTCGCCGCCGCAACGCAAATCTACTAATAGTTATTTGAACACCGCTCAAACTCAATCGCATGAGACTGTGTGTCCGTTATGTAAATCGCAGCATGAACATTTTTATCAATGTCAAGCATTTCAAAAATTTACTCCAAACGAACGCTTTAAATTTATTAAGGCGCAGGCATGCTGTATAAATTGCTTAAGTAAAAAGCATCATGTTTTTAATTGTAATTCGAATTCGCGTTGTAAACAATGTCAACAAAAACATCACACGATGTTACATTTTGAAAATAAACATACTGCATCGAACGCAGCAGTCGCATCGATCGCCCCCCCGCCGCCGCGCGCTTGCAGTGACGTGGTGGGAGGAAGACGGCAGCTGGGTCCGGCGCCCGCTCCGTCATTCAGTGAGACCCGCAGCGCTGATGATGTTGCATTGTGCTCATTATCAGGCAATAATAAAAATATTTCGCACGCACCCGTAACTACGGTTCTGCTCGCTTCCGCACGCGTTATAATGATAGATAGGCATGGCAAGGAACATAGTTTCCGCGCTCTGTTAGACAGTGCGTCTCAGAGTAATTTCGTAACGCGCCATTGCTGTAACCGCTTAGGATTAAACTTGAACCAAAGACCGTCCTCTGTTATAGTGAAGGGAATTGGGGGTTCTACTAAAACGACACTGGGTTCTGTACAATTAAACTTTTACTCGCGCTTTAATGCAAATGTTAAGTTTGATATGGAGTCACTAGTTGTCGATAAAATTACTGAACGCTTACCGACTGTCACTGTTGATACGTCGTCGCTGGTTAATTTTGACCATCTGCCGTTAGCTGATGATTCGTATCACACGCCGGCTGATATTGATATTTTGATAGGCGCCTCTATTTTTCCACATCTTATGTTGGGTTCTAAGGTTCGAGGTAACTCCACACTCACCGCACCACACGCTTTAGAGACCGTGTTGGGTTATGTTATTGTAGGTTGTGCTCCCGCACAGTTGAATGCTTACTCGCCAGTTTCGTACTGCTGCGCATCCGAACCTCCTTTGCATTCTATCGTCACTAAGTTCTGGGAACTCGAAGAAGTAAGCGTCCCGCCAATCTTAAGTTCAGACGATAAGGACTGCGAGGAAATTTATAGTCGTACTACGACTCGCAACGCTGATGGTCGATACTGTGTCGCGCTTCCTTTTAAAGGCGACCCATTTTCGCTTGGCGACTCTCGACGCTTAGCGGAGAGGTGCTTTCTCTGTCTGGAGAGAAAAATGCAAGCCTCGCCAAAGCTAAAGCAAGCTTATGATGACGTCATTAAAGAATATTTGCAGAAGGATTATATCGCACCTGCTCCTCTTGAGAGCGAGAAGAGCAGTCAGTTGCCTTCATATATAATACCGCATCATGGGGTTATCAGAGAGGATAAACTTACAACTAAACTCCGAGTAGTGCTAAATGCTAGCGCTAAGACCAGCACGTCTGTGTCCCTCAATGATATTCTACATAATGGGCAGAACTTACAAGGCAATTTGTTCGATATAATCGTTAATTTTCGCTTATTTCCAATCGCACTTTCAGCCGACGTTCGGCAAATGTATTTAAACATTGAAGTTCGCGAATGTGATCGCAGATTTCAACGCATATTATACCGCTTTGCACCTGATAAACCCCTTAAGGTTTATGAATTTAATCGCGTATGTTTCGGTCTCACGTCGAGTCCGTTTCACGCACTGCGTACTGTAAAGCAGTTAGCGTCTGACGAGGGTAACTCGTACCCTAAGGCGAAAGAAATCGTTCAACATTGTGGATATATGGACGATTTTGTTTTCAGTATAGAGAACAAAAACGAAGCTATCTCCACTACTGCTGAGGTTATCTCTCTTATGAAAGCTGGGCAGTTTGATCTGGTAAAGTGGACTAGCAACTCGCAAGATGTTATAAACACTATTCCGCCATCGCATCGTCTTTTATCTGTTAAGGAGTTTGATGAATCAGAATCTCATAAAGTGCTAGGCTTGAACTGGTCACATTCATCAGATCTTTTCAGTTTGAAAATTAATACACCCGCTCAAAAATGTACAAAACGCACCATTTTATCTTGCGTGGCAAGATTATGGGATATAATGGGCTTTGTTGCTCCCGTTATATTGTATGCCAAGCTTCTAATTAAAGAGCTTTGGCTTTGTAATTGCGACTGGGATGATACACCTCCAAACAACATTGTCTCTTTGTGGGTACGTTTCCGGAAGGAGCTCCCGCTGCTTGAACAAATCAATATACCACGACATGTGGACATCACTAGTGGTAGCGAAGTGACCATCATAGGGTTCTGTGATGCCAGTGAGAAGGCCTATGGGGCTGTTACATATTTTCACGTAAAAAATGGCAACAATGTGGTTGTGCACCTTATTAGTGCTAAATCCAAAGTAGCACCTCGTAAAGTGGTATCCTTAGCCAGACTCGAGCTTTGCTCTGCCCTAGTGCTCGCAAACTTAATGAAAGGTATTATTGAAGCATGTCGAAACCGCATACAATTTCGCAACGTGTACGCGTTTTCAGACTCTACTGTCGCTTTGTGCTGGATTCACGCGTCGCCCCATAGGTGGGCAACCTTTGTCGCTAATCGTGTTTCAAAGATTCAATCGCTATTATCGCCGATGTGTTTTCGTCACGTCTCAGGAATTGAGAATCCCGCTGACTGCTTGTCGCGCGGTCTTAGTCCAGCACAAATTATTGGTCACCCGCTTTGGTTTCATGGTCCACCATGGCTCAAGTTTGAGCCATCTGAGTGGCCAGTGTACGCGTTTCAACCGTCTGATGTTTCCTGCCCGCCCGAAGAAAAGAAATGTTCATTACTCACCTCGATACTACAGGAACGATCGCCTATTCTCACACTGGCAGATCGTGTTTCCTCGTGGTCTAAACTTTTACGCTGCGTAGTTTACGTCTGCAGGTTTATGAAACTTCTCCCAAAACGAGAATTAATTTCAGCTGCAGATTTGGTTTATGCGGAGCAGAGGGTTCTTCGCGAATTACAGACTCCTCACTTCGCCAATGAGATAGTCAATCTACAGGCTGGGAAACCCTGTAGTCGTTCATTTCAGCGACTCAAGCCGTTTCTCCACGATGGCATTATTAGAGTTGGTGGACGTTTGTCGAATTCAGATTTGAACTTCGATCAGAAACATCCGATTGTTTTGCCTAAAAAACATCATGTTTTGGGTTTGCTTGTGGACTATTATCACAAGTTAAACTGCCACGCAGGTCCAGATTTACTTATGTCAATTCTTCGACAGAAATACTGGATCTTGTCCGCACGCAATTTAATTCGTAGTAGGATACATAAGTGTATCTCTTGCTTTCGAGTACGGCCTAAGCCTGTGTTTCCTGAAATGTCGGAACACAGGTCTTGCCGTGTCATACAATCCGCTAAGCCTTTCATACACACGGGTACAGATTATGCTGGCCCCCTTAAGGTGACAATTTCGCGAGGCCGTGGTATACGGTCTGTAAAGGCTTATGTCTGCTTGTTTGTCTGTTTGACGACACGCGCTGTTCATATAGAACTAGCTGGTGACCTTAGTACAGCAAGTTTTATGTCAGCCTTCAAACGGTTTTTAGCGCGTAGAGGTCCTGTAGGTCGTATTTATTCGGACAACGGGACGAACTATGTCGGCGCTAAACGGACACTTTCAGAACTTTATGGACTTCTAAGGTCCAAAGATTTCACTGGTGAATATGCTCACATATTAGCTGAGAATCGCATAACATGGTTACTAAACCCACCCGCCGCTAGTCACTTTGGAGGTAATTGGGAGGCTAATATTAAGAGCCTTAAGACTCATTTATTCCGCGTTATTGGTGAGCAAATTTTGTCGTTTGAAGAGATGACCACAGTACTGGCTCAAATTGAGGCAGTTATGAATACACGTCCCTTATGTCGCACCATCTCTAGCGATCCTTCGGAGGATCTCGCATTAACGCCCGCGCACTTTCTAAATACGACACCCTTACGTTATTTACCCGCTCGCGACATCGAAGATGACAGACTTAATATTCGATCTCGACATGGTTTACTAGATGGATTAGTGCAATCCTTTTGGAGGCGATGGAGAGCAGAATACTTGCATACTTTGCAGTCTCGGAATAAATGGAATACACCGCATAACCCGATAACCGTAGGGACCGTCGTTATTTTAAATACGGAAAACGCGCCACCTCTTCACTGGCCTTTAGGGGTTATTGAAGAGGTATTTCCAGCCACTGATGGAGTGGTTCGTATCGCAAGAGTTAGGACTGCTACTGGATCGTATTTGCGTCCGGTTGTACGTCTGTGCCCTTTACCTAGCCAATAACTATTATCGCGAATAGCGTCTTAGGTTAGTTTATATATATTTTAGTTTAGTTTAAGATACATTTGTTTCGCTCATATAGTTGGGCTCTTATTTTTCGCATGTAGTTATCGCTCCTAAAATTTCGCGCGTATATATTTCGCTCGTATTTTGCGCTTGTCTGGTGTTTTTTCTTTCTTTCTTTTATCCTTGAAGGAATCAATTCCTTCAAGCCGGGGGGAAATGGACGCGCCATATTTTCATTTGTTTAATTGTCGCGCTGACTGACTGATGAACGCGTCCTATCCACATTTCCTGTTTCCGCAAACCTTGAGCAAGATGGAATGAACTACCAAGAAAGACCGCCGCATCATTTCGTCAATTGTCAAATGCAAGTGACACTCCAAATCAGCCCGTCGTTGAGGGTAGTCGATGCGCGCCCGCATTCCGCATAATTAACAAAGTATTTTTCGTTCTTCGCCTCAACCGCCGTTGAGGGCAGTTCGCGCTCGCAAAAGACTGATGTGCCGTGATTAGGAACCGCATTGTTCCATGTGAACTATTAAATCTTTTCCTGTGTCAAAAAGTGTAGTTAAGAACAGTGACAGGCCTTGGTGAATCGGCAAGCAGCCCCTAGCGTCGGCCGCCGGCATCAACGCGTGAAGGCACCACAGAGAGGTTAGTCCCTTACCTATTAAACGAACTGTCTGTCCAGATTCTTCTGTTTCCTAAGGGCAGTTCATCATTCCTATGTAGCGGTCAATCAGTCAGTTTAGATACGCATCGCAGATACAGTACCAGTAGATACTGTGTCAGCCATTTTTTAAACCTCGCATAAAGATACAGTCCATTAAAGTCGCATTATTATATTATTCCCGCCCCGCATCGCATTTTTGTTTATCTTAACTATTGCGTATAAAGTCGTATTTTCGCACTCAGTATTTTGGTCCGACCGAATCGCACACCCAATCCTAAAGGAAAGGTTATGTAGTCATGATGTAGATGTCACCTCTATTGATCCCTTGGTTGATAAAAAACATGAGTGTTTATATGTATGTACGCATTATAAACATTAGTTTTTTTATGTATGGCCTTGCCAAAATGACTCTACTCTGCCTTATGAAAAGCATAAGCAGAACACAAGAGTGGTGTTCACCATACTCATTGCGAATGCAGACAATGCAACAAAGCATGGTGAATGGTGACCCACACCATGGCGGCCTAGTGGCCTCCGGGGTCGTACTTACCAACGAAACACGACAGCACGATATTAGTTCAATGCTTAAATATCACTTTATTATTTCTATATTCATGTACAAATTATTTTAGTATTCCAGACTGGTGTTCGTTAGAAATTAATATCCTTTATAAAGTTAGCGAGTCATGTTTTGACAGTCGTACACGTAGATATGGAAAACTCAGTACCGCTACACTTCAAACAAAAATACAAAAAGCATTAAAAGTTTTAGGTATAATCGTGAGATAGAACTTATGTTATATTATAAAGAGATATTACATGGAGTATCTTTTATTATATTATTGAATCGAGAATAGACAAAAAAAAGTATTCAAATCTGTGTCGAGAGAAAAAATTCAATTCCCGAGAGGCAGTACAAAATGCCTTTGAAGAGTTTGTTGCCTCCCGTCCAGCTGATTTTTACAAGAAGGGCATCAATAAACTGCTAATGCATTGGCGACGCATCTTTGTCGATTGCATGGGTGATTACTTCGAATAAGAGAAATAAAAAAGTTTGAAAAAATTAGTGCTTTCACTTATTGCATACAAAACGACAATTTCATAGGTCTATTATGAGCATACCCCTCTGTAATTTCTGATTTAGATTTAATACTAAAGAGATTTGTCGATTTTTTCTTTATCCTTAATTCTAACATTTTCAGCAATTTTAACAATTCTATACAGACGCTCTATATTCCGGAAACAATTTATAAAAACCATCCATTTATCACTTGTTAGACACTTGTCGTTGTACCAATTTCCTCATAAATTTACTTTTTGTGTTCCGATGAAAAAGAAAACTGTTTCTTCATATTATTGATTCAGTATCGCACGTGTATTAAAGTAAATGCTTTAAATTTAGTTTTCGGCGTTTACCTTAATTGCAGACTCTTGCAGCGTGAGAAATTTAGGCTACGTACGCACAGCGCCTAGAGCCTAGCGAGACATCTAGCGAGCAACTTAGTACGTACTAAGTTGCTCGCTAGGTGACCTGCCAGTGCGGACGTAGCCTTACTTTTCTTCAGAATTTTCGATGTTGTAAATTAAGAAATAATTTCAATAATATTACTTTTTAACAATTATATAACAATTGTACAACGAAATAAAATTCAAATCTACACCAAACTTAGACTATTTCAATTTAACGATTTTGTTGAAATTCATTATATGTGTTTAGTGTAACAAAATAAAAACATATATGTATACTAAAATAGTCCTGACAGTACACTTACCTTACAATAGACATTAACCAACCGTTTAGTTTTATAGCTAAAATAAAAGTTCAACTAATTTGTTTGTTTTATAACCTATTTCGGTATTATAGGTATAATAAAACGAAATAAGCCCTATTAAAATAACTCTAAACTTAACTTAGTAATAACTTTTATGAATAAACAAACATGTGGTGTTTAGTGCAACGGCCACAATAAAAACTAAAGAATCGTCCGATCTCACACGAAGTTCGACCGATAGGCAATAAAGAGAATAAAAATAAAGCCCGGGGCAGACAGTCAAAAACCAAATAAACCACTGCAAGAGAGCACGTGTGGAACGGTGTATGTTCTCAAAATTAACTTGCTGCATAGTTGTTGAAATACATTAGGCCGCATACTCATGTGTTTTGTCACTTTGTCAAAACTTTTATCATAGTCATAGACAGTTTTTTTTTTTGGTTTTATACAATCTATATATATCTGTATAGCTCTATCATTTGTAATTTAAATTGAAATTATTTCTTTAGAGTATGTTAAAACTATCTTCATACATATAAAATAAAAATATAAAATTGATTACTTGATGATTACTTCGATTTAAATTTACGTTTCCTATTTGAATGCATTATATTAGACAGACTTAGATAGTTAATATAGATATTTATGATACTAATGTAAAAATTTGGCAATGAAGCAAAATTTGATACTTAATTTTTGTAAACCCAAGTTAATAAACAACCAAATACAAAAAAATATACTACAAAATTCACCTATATTTTTGGAAGGAAATATTTTCATATTAACTTTCAAAATGACATTACTTTTTACCGTACAAAAATTCTGTAGAAATTTATTACTCCCTCAATAGACATTACAGGACCTACACAAAATTCGTAAGAAAAATAAATTGTTATTCTGATAGACCTTTATCTGAAGATTTATGCGTTTCCTGAGGAAATGTGACGTAATCCAGTAAAAAACACACATAAATCTGGTTATAGCGAGACAGCTTCATAGGGTAAAGTTTACCAAAACGTGAAAATTGAGGTAACAGGGTCAATCAGTATATTAAAGAGTCTCGATGTCACGAAACTGTTAATTAAAACTGACGATCTAAGGGAGATAACCCACTTTGTTTAGTGTAATTTTTAGGCCATCAGAATTAGGCAGAAGCCTTGGCTTCATTAGACGAAAGGAAACGAACAATGTTGAAGTAATAAAGAAAGAAAGTTCATGATGTTAGATCATGGAATTTTTTGAAGGACTTTGGGCTTGTTGGCCTATTTCAAACACGCATCCACAAACGTCATGGGTTTTTGACTCTTGGTTCGTGTACAATATCTATCTATTTTTTATTCTCGTAGTGCAATTAAAGACATACTCTTTACTATTAGTTTCATAATGATTACTTAATTTAATTTATTTTTAGTAAAATTTTACCTAATTTATTACGACTACGAATATTATTATTATATTATTTTTATGTTTTAAGATAACTTCATTAATACATACTCTTTTTACATAAATATTATAAACTAGCTGACCCGGCTAACTTCGTACCACCATATTTACATATGTGTCTCAGCTTCCCGTTGCGGACAAAAGGAATTGACCTATCGCGTTACCTTTTAATTTTTCTTGTACAAAAACCTTAAAATTTGGCCATACCTGTTTTTCAGTTCGGTGGTTTATATGTTGCAACATTTTCATTTACTCAAATTAAATTAAAAAACTGAAACAAATCAAAAAGTGCAAGACGTTTTAAACTGGTTAGTTGTAGTCAATTTCTCAAAATACTTTATATACCTTTTTAGTTCTTTGAACTTTATGATCCAGTTTAAGCTAAGAACAAGTAGATCGATTATGCAAACACAGTTTTGTAATTCTTTCATGACTAGACTAGTGAGCAAACAGTTAACAGAATGTACGTTGCACTTTCTAATAATTCGTTTTATATTATAAAAAGGGTAAACAAGTTTATGGCTTGAATTATTAAAAACCGATATCCGATATTTAAGTAGACTTCGATATTCTCAACTCTGTCCTGTAGACTGCTTGCTTTGTACATATTATTGTACGTCACTTTTTTATTTTTTCCTGCTCTCGATAAAAATCAAGTAATAAATTTCTTCTAGTCTTTTTTTTATCATATAACAAGGAAGAACTGCTGCACTTTAGAATGTCTTGTGATATAACGATGTCTAGTGATTTAATGGTGACTGGCAAAATCGAAGGGAAAAGACCTAGAGGTAGAGGTCGGAAGCGATGGTCAGACCAAATATCGGAGGAGCTCAAAATACCTGTCAGCGACGCACTCCACCAAGCTACAGACCGGAACCGATGGAGACAACTGGTTGACGGAATCAGATGGAGTCACGATCCTCAGCAGTGAAGAAGCGACTGAAGAGAGAGAGAGAGTGATTTAATACAAACAAAAAGTGATACGTCATGGTGTCACAAACAAAATTAAGTCTATTTGCTTAGAGATTGAGTGATATATTTGGGAGTATATTGAAAGGAGAAGCAAATAAGAAGGGGATGCATGATGGAAAAATGATACTGCTCATAGAAATGGATTGAGAAACATTAGCAAAAGCTCGAGAAGGTGTGATTGCTTTACTTACCTGTAACTTGAACTGGATATCGCTTTAAATCGCGAGCTACCCGAAAAAAGACCTTTTTTACAACAACTACGAGTAGATACACTTATTTACAGAGTGAACTAAGTTTAGCTATAAATTCTCCTCATTTCAAGTTTTCGGACTTAAGTGATATGCTTGCTACAAACAGTGCACCATCTGTAAAAGAAACTAAAGGAAACTTCGAGAAAACTGAATAAATGAACTTTATAAAACTAACTACAATCGAATATAACTGAAACTTTTAAGGCCTGCATTGCTTTTAAGTAGAAATAGCAGTTTCCAACATAAACTTTAACAAAATATCTTTAACTTTTAAGAAGTATAGTGAAATTAACTGTAAGAACTTTACTCGTCTACTTTTTTATGGAAGAATTTTGTTAAAATATTTCACGATGTACAGAAAAACACTGTTGCTGACTCATGTAGTAACAATAGGTTTATAAGTGACAAGCTTTTGTTCGCCTCTCTGTTCGCGTGTATTATATGTTATCGCGGTAAAAAGTAATATATGTCCTTCCTCGAGAATCAAAGTATCTCTACGCCAAATTTCATTAAAATCGGTGCAGTGATTTAGCAATGAAACCGTAAGAAACAGACTTATTTTAGAATTTATAAATATATATATATAATATAAGTATCTAACTATTAATTTACGATGAACTATTTAGTACGTGACAAACAACCACCACCAAGCGATGCGTCTGCTCGTTTGCCTCCTATTTAATAAAAAAAAACCTTAAAAAAATACTTTTAACACAGAATGCCACTGCTATTTAATTTCTAGAATTACTAATTAATTAGCTTACAGTAAACAAGTCAATAACATCATACCCAGCACACTTGTGAAAAGATTTTTACTCCACAAAGTCAGAACGACGATTGTAATAAACGATTACTACGACAAGGACGTATGAGAAGGTTCCGCGAAAGAGATAACCGTCATAATTGCCACGTCGCGTTGTAAGGCCTTCCGGGTTATGTTATACCACTTAGTCATATATTCCCAGTCGCTTTATACCAATAACGATGAACATTAAGTTAAGGTATGCTTCGCTATATTTTAGGACATACTTTAAACACAAGCAGAATATTAAAAAAAAAAAAAATAACATGAAAACACTTGATACAATGTATATAACTTATGTCAGCTGGGCAATTATTACGAATTTATTGACACCATATTCATTATAATCGGTTTAGCAGTTTAGACGGTGGCAGATACAAAAATACATAGACTGCCAAAAACCCTACCATTGGGCTTGGCCATAGTCGGATAAATACTTCTTTAAACCCTCGCAATTTTATACTGACCGATTAGCCTACTTTAATTTTTTTTTCACACTAATATTGAGTGTCTTAAAGTTTTGTAAATTAATCATTATATTTAATTAGATTCATGTTGCAAGTTTAGTACTGAACCCTTCTCTGTTATAACGGGCTTTAATTAACTAATTAACTACGTTTATCAATCTTAAAAGTTAATTATAAACTGCTTTTAAATATCCTATCTGCGTTAAACTTTGTATGTTATTATACTTAAGATGATAAAACTAAAGTTTAACAACTTCGACCCGAGCTAATGGAACAACAAGATGAATAGTGGGAGTCATATTTACTTTGATGTGCATTATTTACTAAACATTTTTTTTAAAACACTGTATCCTTTCGAAATCTGTTATATTCTGAAAGTACGTAAGTAACGTTACTATCTAAAATAATCTTGGATCACTGACGAACTTTAGAAATAACCGTAAATCAAAAGACTAACTTGCTTGCGAAAATGATAACAGTTAATTAAAGGACACCAATGTTTAGTATCTGGGCAAAGTCGTATCGAATAGCTTAGGACATCAAAAGGTTACGCAAGTTCAGCCTGGTTAGACTATGGGTGGGACCATTCTTTACCCATATTAAATGTACCTCGCATAGTACAATAAGCAGAGTCACGGTTGCCACAGGAACATCGTTTATGAGTTATTTTTATTCCTAAAAGTCTGTCAACATATACAGAATTTCATTACCACCGCGTTCTTGGGTTTGAGGTGAGTAGATCTAATGACAGTGATTACACGTAAAAAATCTTAGTTCAACCGTGTTGTGGTAGACTGAAAGGCGACCCCAAGTTACTTCGAGAAAAGGCTTGAAGGATAATAAGGATAATGTTTATGTAATAATTCAAGTTGAAGTTAAGATTTCGGATAAAATTTTAAGTACTTAGTACTAGTAATACTTAGTACTACAAATAAATAAATTGTACACTTACAATAACACACTATATCAATCGTGATAACAAGTTAGTAATTTAACGAATCCACTCATTTTGTAAAAAATAATGTCGTCATTAGTGCTATTTCAATCGTTACATCACTAAACTAAAATTTCCCTAAAATTATCTCATAAACAACTATTTTAGTGAAGCGATTTCCCAAATGTTATTTTTCTAAGTTTATATTAAAATAACGTCTATTTTTGGTGTTACATAGCAATTCTGAGCCAATTTTTGACATCTAGAACGTTTAACACGACAACATTCTTTTTGGTGACTTTAAGTTTATGAAGTTTCCAAACAACAAAATTAGCACAGTTGTTAACAAACTAAAAGTAATTAGAAGCGATTATAAGTACTCCAAACTCTCTGAACACCCAATGTTTATGACTTGACCGTAAATATTCACAAAAATAACAGTTATTCAGAACAGGTGTAATAATGAATAACATGTGAAAATTACGCGCACACCATGAGACCTTACATACTCGTATCTGTTACAGTGATTAGAGAACACATGTGAAATCGCTGAACAATTCACTGCTAATTGTGTTACTGGGACGGTAATTTGAATATAAAAGCGTCGTTCGCTACTAATTTTAATTGGATTGCCATCAATTGTCAGGGCTTTAATGTCACGGCTATAAGCTAAATATGTTAATGTTGTTAACTTGTTTTAAGATTGTAGGTATATTGTATTAGAGTTATTTTCCAGAAACGGTAAACCACGTAATCCATACTTCAGAATACAGAAGCTAAAAAAAGAAAAACAATCTAACTTTCCCTAATTTCATTCAACTTTCTTAATATTAACAAAGATAATATGTAAAAGTATACTACGTCTTGGTACAGACACTGTCGTTTGAATCTGAGCATGAAAATGTATACAACAAATCACAGTGGCCTGATACTGTCACGTAAGTAACAGGTTATGCCTGGTTTGACGGACAGGCTTGACGTTTTAGGATTACGTATTACGTTTAACCGATCTTAAATTTGTGTTAGTACCTACTTTATACTAACTTACACTTGAGAATGTGAGTTCGTTTCAAGTCATAACTGAGGAATCATAAAAAAATGGTATAATTCAATATGGAAAAGTTATAACTTCGATATAGAAAAATAGATTGTTTTCCGTTTATAGAAGAATATTAGAAAAATCATTATCCGCCCGTTTTAGTCCACTGCTGTACATAGGCCTTTTGCATCTAGTCGCTGCCAGCCCTCTTACTTGGGAAGCACTTTGCTGCAATATGCTCTTTTCTCTGCTCTGGTTGAGCCGGCTAGATATGATACCCTTCCTTTTAGCTTCGCCGTGGTCTAGTTAGTAATTTTGTACGATAAAAAAGTAATAATATCTAGTAATTGTAGATAATTGTTTCAGCAATACAATTACTGGTATTGCATTTATAACTTGCAAATGGAATAGATACTACCGTAATAACTGTAGGTTTCATTAGTTGTTGTAGATTGGATAGTCGTTTTCAATTAAAATAGTTTTTATTAATTGAAACATAAAAGAATTGCAATAAGAGCGTATACTAATTTGATTCCATTGCTTAATTTATTATTCTAATTTAAAGTATTGCTATTTTGCGCTTATGATAAATGACTAAACTTACACTATTATTATCTCGAATTTGAAGTACTTGTCATGTTAATTTTTTTAATAATTTTACTTTCAATTTTGTAAAAATAATCATAATATTATTCACTTTTATATATTTTTTTAATTTATTTATTTATTGACAAAAAGGTTATATTCATATAGTAAATTTGAATTCTATGGCCCCTGAGCTATTGTAATCTGTATTTCAGGGACAAGGCACTGGAATCAACATAAACCACATTCCTAGTACAAAAAAATTACATTTCTAATTGTAACTTTTATGTGATTGACTTCGTCTTAGTTGCGTTGACAATAATTAGAACATATGTATAATTTATAAATGGAGATATTATTATGAAATTACTAGAAAAAAAAACTGTACTTAAAGTAAATCATTATTCCGAGGCATGTTAATATTTTTAACGAACTTATATAAAGTCTTGGGCCAGTAGAAATTATTAAACTTGTTTGGTTCCTGCAACATTTTAGGCAAACTCATCTCAAAATAATTTTGCGAAATTTTCAAATTTCACATTTCTTTCTCGAAGGCTGGATTCCGACTAAATCAAATATCTTGCGCTCAACCCTTTAATCTTTCGGTTTTTGTTTTGAATTTAATATTGTTCACTTATTCTTCTTCTGTTTTTGATGAAATGGCAACCAGCCGGATTTCACCGATCAGCTATTTCTGCCAATGTCAAGTGTTTAAAGTCTTCAAATCTTAAAGTCTTCGTTGTGATAAAATTAATGATAAAATATATAAAAAATGTGGATGAGATGAAATAGGGACCGTCTTCTGATAAAACAAAAATCGATCTCTCACTTACTTTATCTGTTTTGTTGAGAGACTATCTGATAGAAGACTTTTATTTTTGTCAATCTCTAATACCAATACTAAAAAGTTAAAAAAAAAACCAATGCCTAAACGGTTTCAGAAGTTAACCATTAAAATTTTACTGCAAAACGTCGGCAGTTTTGTTTCGAAAAGTAATAAATTATTTAGTACAACATCTTAGAATTTTATTAAACATTTGAAATAAGCTATTTACTTAACAAAGGTCTCCAGGTCTTTTACGGTGGCAGGTTTTAATTTAACGAACCTTAGATAAAGGCTTTATCGGGTCATGTTTCATGGTCCATAACTAATTTCGGTTTTCGTTTTCATACAAAGTTACAAAACGAATATAAATTGCTTTTAATCACCATATTCTTCAATTCTTTAGTGAATATAAGTGATCGGCTTAAGTACTTCCTCATATTTTATTTTTGTCATCGCGGCTTCGGTAAATAACGTGTCAGGAAACCAGTTGTACTTAATAACGTTCCATGTTGAAAACCTTTAGACATTTAAATAATAATGTCGCTTTTGCACAATACGTATTGTTATTGTCATTTTGTGTATTAATCTATGGCTTTAGAGTGTACATAACTCTATCATTCATTTGTAATACTATATATATAACATATCAGCTATTTAAAGTGTTTTTTTTAATGTCTTGTCTTTGACTGCACGAGTGCCGTAGTTGTTTGAGAGATCTTTGCCACTTTCCATGGGCCAACACTTTGTGTTTACTACAAATTTCTGTTAAGGGTCTAGTTCTTTCGTTCTTTGTGTCTGTTTTACGTATGTTCGTAAAGTTTACTGCGACACAGGAAAGTTTCTAGTGTCGGAGTATTTTTTTTTAAAAAGAAAGAGTATACGAAAAAGTTTGTGGTACGCGAAAAGTAACTGATATAATAAGTTATTTCAAGGATATTATAACAGACTGTTGATTTGATTTAATTGTTTTTTTTTTTTTGTGGGACTAGGGGCAAACGAGTAAACACGAAGTAACCTGATGATAAGCGGTTACCGCCGCTCATGGACAGCCGCAACATCGGAGGTGTCACAAGTGCGTTGCCGGTCTTAAGCCGACAGGAGTACACTTTTTCTTGAAAATTTGAAGGTCGTATTGGTCCGGGAATACCGCAGGCGACAGTTCATTTCAAAGTTTTGTTATGTGAAACAGAGAGTTCCTAGGAAAGAGCACGGTTGTGAACTCCCTAACATCTAATTGATTGTTCATAATTTGTTTTAAAAATGTTTATGATAGAAAACAAATTCTAAAAACAATCTAGTGAATAATTTTATGATGGCCTTAATAATTTAGTTATTTTTTGGTATGGCGCCAAACGCATATACCGCTCAAGTAATAACAATTGAATATCGCCGTAATGTCGTTGCCGTTCTCTAAGCCTCCCCCCTCTCCTCCTAAAGATAGGAAAAATAGGGTATTCCAATAACCTAACTCTATAAAAATCAATGAAAAAAAAACTTAATATCGTTTGTGTGATGACGTGGTATTATTGCTCTCCCACGGTTTGGTTGTGGAATTGAACGTAACAGACAATCTTTAGTGAGGAACACTGTTTCTCCCCACACATTTACAATTTGATTAATCTTTTAAAAGCATATTATTCAGAGATTTGTATGTCCTTGGAACAAGTTAATATAAAAAGTATTCACAATAGATGTCAACACATAATTTGGGAAGAACTGATATTTGTAACAGGTATACCTGTGATGTCGGTAATAAAACAAAAAATACCATAAAAATTATCAATAAATATTATATGTTACTGGTAAAATAAAAAGTTTTACTGATAGTAATAAAGACTACATGTAAAAAATTAAGTTATGATTTGTTTAAGACATAATACATAGAGTACATAGACGTCTTTACGACTTCCAAACTATGCGTTGACTGAGACAAACACATTATTATAACAATTTTATCAAATGTAGCACAAGCCAGACGTTGGTTACGGCCTATGAGAAAGTATAATAAAATATTTTTTTATTAACATTAGGCTGGACATACTTGCTATATACCAAACAGGCAGTAAACCGAAATTACGTCTAAATGGAACCCACAAAATACTAAAACAAGTCGTGTAAAGAGCTAACCAATAGTTAAGCTTATGGGCTCTGCCTAGAAACCCACACTCGGTCGGCGTATAACGCTGAGAGATCAGAATCATAGGATAGAAACATATTACATAAAGTAAATTATATTTGCTTCTATATTATCAGTTGTGATCTACATATGTGCGTGGTGATACCCACACAAAAAAAATAAATTAAAGTGTCTTTTTGGAATTTCAAGTGAACAGTTTTTCACTAAATGCATATCATAATAACAATATAATAGTAATATATGTATACTATATTCAGTACTTACATAAAAAAATCAATTTCTAAGAATTTCATCCACCTGTTTGTCTGTATAAATATGGACAAAATTGACCTCTTAAAAATAAAACTCATTTACACCCCACTTTAACCTTTCAAATATTGTTAAAATTATTTTTCCTAACTGACTTGTATACTAAAAATGAAATAACAAAAATAAAACTTCATCTCTGAACAAAAAAAGGAGCCTATTTTACCAAAATATCATAATCTGTATATTTACCATTGTTAGATGAGTGATAATGTCATATTTTAGGATAAAAATAACACATACACATTCTTATGGATCACTAGTTGTAGCCCGCGGCTGCGCCCGCGTATATGTTGGTTATCGCGGCAAGTAGTAGCCTATGTGTTATTCTGAAGTATAAGCTATATTACTGTAAAGTTTCATTCAAATCCGTTCAGTAGTTATTGCGTGAAAGAGTAACAAACATCCACCTATTTATATTTACAAAGTTTGGCGTTTATAATATTAGCATAGATTCACACAAATATCTACGGCCTTCTCATATGAAGACACACACAAACAAACACATGAGAACGAATAATTGCTTCAGAAATGGACGTTCACGCGTCTAAAATAATGTTCAGGCGTACAAAATAACAATAAAGGGTTGATGAAATTGTAACCCAAATAAACACCTCAAATGAATAATAGACATAACAGTTATATTTAGTTTCCTGAAATAAAAATACGTAAACACAAGTGTAAATGTTTTGGAAAAAGAAATGTTAAATAGAGACTAAAATCTACCCGAGTAAGCGGGATCCAGATTCTTAAATTGTGCAGTGGATTCTCCTTACTATGGAACGAATATATATGGAAAATATTGTATGTTGTATTTATCACTTTGAAATCTAATATAAAAATATGTATAACTTGTGCCGTAATAAATCATACAAAACTTACTTTTTCTTTTCTTTATAAGAGGAAAGTAAAATATTATTCAATAATCCATCCCAAGCTGTTACGTAATTCAATATCTTGTATGATCCGCACGCAGTTCTATTCTAGAGAAGTAAAAAACTACTTCATATCTGCAACGATAACAATAATACTCAATGTTTTTAGACTTTGCGACTCTTACATATCTATAGTTTTTGTTGTATTCGGGACTTATTCGCAATAAAATGTTTGAAAAATTTCGACCATTCGAACTCATGACCCGTTAGAAATGTCAGGAAATAAAATGTATCGTAACCTAAACAGTAATATAATCACAAATAATTACCACTTTACAACAAAAACTTAATAATATTCATATCCAAAGTAATACCTAAGCTACATTTCTACGCTAGTCAGCCTAGTTCGTTCTTGTCTAAAGATATCTATGAGTAAGTATAATTAATTACGGGCATAAAGGTATCAGGATAGTATACTCACCTAGCGATTTGTACTGGTAATAACTCTCCCCATTTTTATAGCTTTACGTTTGCCTTTGTTTACGTCAGAAAAAGGGGCAAACTCAACACAGTAGTACAAAGATAACGTGACGAAATAACGTGAAATATACCATGTATGCATTAGTCAGTTACCGTTACGCTTTTTCTTGTAAACATTTGACTTATGATAAATTTATTCGGACATGTTTTTCGTGGGTTTGTAATATTTAGGGCCTTATGGATTTGTGATCCTGAAGGATTTATTGCCATGTTTCATTTATACTCTACTAAATTTGCCCTGCGGCACTGCCCGTGTTCATGTTGGCTATCGCGGTAAAAAGTGGCCTTTAATATTTTTATAGAATTGAAACATTTCCATGTTAAATTTAATTGAAATTGGTTCAACAGTTTATCCGTCTATCAAAATCTCGCACGACGTAAAAAAATATGCTGTTTTGAAGTAAACAAAGGCAGTGTCTAAAGTTAAATAAATTACCTGTTTACCCACGCATAAGCGGGTTTCGACATTTTATTTTTTTGTACAAGAAACATAATATATATCTCATAGATATTTATCTCCTAGAACTTATAATATTTCTGCCTATTATATCTAATATATATGTATTATTATCTGAGATGTAGATAGAGTCAGATTGAAATATGAAAAGACGGCAAATAATTTGAAACTATTATAAAATTCATGGAATTTATATTCGTAATATTATTACTATATTACGTCTTATCGATTTTCAAATATATTATAATATATCTAAATTTAATGTTAGATATATGTAAATAAATATATTAATATATCTAACATTAAATTTTGATATATTATAATATTTCAAAATTTAATGCTAGCCTTTACTTTATTTAGATTTATTTGAATACTAGCTGTTGCCCGCGGCTCCGCCTGCCTGTATGTTGGTTGTCGCGGTAAAAATGCGTAGCGGTAGCCTATGTGTTATTCTGATGTATAAGCTATATTACTGTAAAGTTTCATCTAAATCCGTCCAGTAGTTTTTGCGTGAAGTGGTAACAAACATACACACTCACAAACTTTCGCCTTTATATATTAGTGTGAAGTGTGATGTGATAACTGCACAGGTGGTTTAATGGTTTTAAAAGCGAGGATCGTCGCTTTCTACTGCGCTGAGTGTTGTATGTTCAAACATATAACAACTCTTTGTTTGATTCACAAATTTTTGTGCTGAGTCTATGTGTTCTCTGTGTCCGCATCATGTAAATTGTAAAGTCCGCCGCGGTACGGGATGTATTCCGAATGCGCAGGTTGTCTTAAAAAAGTCTTAACTCAAGATCAATCAAACGTTGTACAATAACTGATTTCTCAGTTCTATCTTCAGTGAACTACAAACGATGTCGTAAACATGAGCTCGCACTAATGTGTTACCTCTCTTCCAGACAGGTTGGGTAAACATAAAGGATTTATACAGAAGGATTGGCAAAATATTTCGATGACAGCTTGCTTGAGAAGGGTATTCTGGTAGCGAACAATCAACACCCTAATTTCGATATTACCTTACTGTATACATAGCCAACTTATTATTCACTTCATATTGACATAATATTGGAGCTTATTCTAAAATTAATAAATTTTCACTGACATAATCATTATTTCACGTATTTCGCTTAATATCACCTAAAAAAAATTTGTAAAAAAAAGTGTAGAATGTTTTGAAGAAACATTTACGAAATGGTCTTCTCGATTGCCAATTTAATAGTATTAAATAACGTTCATACACAGAATAAAGTCAACCTACTTATTTTATAAGTTGATTCAGGCTTGACTAAGTGTTAGTTCATGTTTATTATAAACATAGTAACATTATACAGAGTAAACTTTTTTGAGATAAAAATGCCTTGTAGGCCAAACAATTTACTATATAAAAGTAATATTAAGGATGTTCGAGGAACAACATGTGATAGTACTACTATTTGTATTTATCTTTTGTATTTTTTACCCCACAAATATGTACATGGTTCATACTGAAAATTTTGAGTTACCAGCCGCCATAAATGTTTGAATTTCGAATGTTATTTTTTTTTACACATAAAACCTCACTAGTTTTTGAAAATAAATTTTGGCGGGAAGTCGCGTGTCAATTTATTTTTATTTCAAGTTGAAGTTCGTTGTCCGCAGCAAAAATGAAATTAACACGAAAAGATTTTTTTGGATGATGTTTTTTTTACGATTTGTAAATTTCAAAAAAATCAAGACTTCAACTTCGCAAGACTACACTGCTGGTCATCAAAGTGCAAAAGGACGAAAGCATCACATTTGAGCACTGTAAGGTTAGTATGTGGAATTTTACATAATAAAATTCGTTAAGGTCAACTCTAACTGTGATCACGGAGGAACAATGTGATTACTGTCAGACAACTAATAGAAGGAAATCGACGTTACACTTATAAAGAGATTCAAGGATTCAAATTCAGAAAATTTGACATCAACATAATTTATTTATTTCTAATACATATAACATAACATATAACAATTTAGTTTTGGGAGCCTCCTTTTAAGCTAAAGACGGTGAAAGCAGGAGACCCCACTCTTCCATAACAAATATAGTGAAACTTATATTTGTATTATACGTTTCCGTGGCGTCATAAGACAATGCTTTGAACCCAGCAGTGCTTTTATTGTTTTTGGAGTACATCATAGTATACATGGATAGCTTTTTATTAATGATTTTATACAATTGAGCAGAACATTTAAACTTTAAATGTTAAGAAACTTTGTTGGTGGAATCCTCACGAACTTAAGCTGGAACGAAACGAAATTGAGTAGATTAATGTAAAAAATGATATTAAGTACAATTAAGGATGTGCCAATGCTGCGTATGACATTTTGACAGGAGATGAAATATGGATATTTTGTTACTTCCGGAAAGAGAGCAACATTCTTCTGTGTGAGTGGATGAAGGTGACAGCAAACAGCTGAGGCAGGCGACAAGCATGGGTACAAAAAATTATTGCCTTTTTTTTCTCTAACACGGATCCTGTCTGCTCGATTCGACTTGAACAACGAACAACGGTTAATATTGAGTGGTATACCACGATTAGTTCGCCAAATGTCTTTGAAAAAGTTAGTAAAACCTAGAAGTCAAATCCTGTTGCAAAACAAAGTCATTTTGAGCTTCTGAAAACAGAGAGCTCGTGGCCCAGACCACGCACAGTCCAGTCCATTGATTAATTAATAATTGAATGAAAATAATAATTACATTGTAAATAGTAATGAAATATACTGTATAAAACCTTCAATGTGGCTTAAACTAGCTCAAAGTAGCATTACGGAGTTGTAAATCCTTCAAACTATTCATCAACGTAATAGAAGACTTCTTCAAGGATCTTAATTCTATTCAACGTTTAGTTGACATAAACACTACAGAATAAAACAAGAAACTAAAGTAGGTAAAACTCGAAAACATAATACAACAAACACACAAAATCAAAAATATTTCTAACGAACTTAGCAAAGTTAGACCAGCTTACATCAGAGGTTTAAAATTGCTAAGACAGTATTTAGTAACCTATTTAGTGAACATATTAAAAGTAGTACTGAAACCCCCCTCCGATCAAAAGGTCTAGGGTTCGAATCCCGGGTCGGGCCAATAGTGGCATTGAGTTTTTTTGATTTTAGAAATACTTAATAAAATAGAGGATAGATGGAACAGAGAGTGCATCTGTGTTTGCGCATACACTTGTGCACTAAAATATCTCCTGCGGTCGCCGCGGCCGTGCTCAGCTAGGAGAACATCATCATAGTACTGAAAATGAAAAACATCAGCCAATACGCGATATTTGTTATGGCACGGGCAATAGAGTTAATTCAACTCATTTTTACTACGGTTTGAGTTTCTTTTTTGTTAAGATTATATAAACAATGAGGTCACCTATACAAACAAAAACTTTTTGGGACTCGAATCGAAAGTTTCTTCTTTCTTCAATATGAAAAATGTTTGCAAACACTTTTCCTCAATCATCTTATTTGTAAGCTCCAAAAAAGAGCGATAAAGCAAAAACATGACCTCGTTTCCATTGAAAAAGTTCTCATAATCTAAGGAATAACAGGGAACGTAAAAGGTTACAAAAACGTTTACACAATCCTTACGAACTCGCAAATTCAGTGAAGACGAAAAAAGCCAGTATACATAATGAAACAAAGATGAAAATATTTTCCGTATATAAAGGTGTTAAAACTAGCATGATTGAAAAAAAGTTATAATCATTTACCGTTTCTGGATGTTTATTTCTAAGAAGTAGATTGTCTATTTTTAGATTTACTGTGAAAGAAACGATACTTTTTACGATGTTTTTATGCACTCACGCCCTGCATTACGTCAATGTATGTCTTAGTAAAAGTCGCGAAGTTATCGTCTTTGAGGTGGAAATTGGATCACAAAAGGTGACCAACTAATTTTTACAATATAAGATAAACACGACAGAATAAGTGTAAAAACATTTTATATTTTTAAGAATCCAAGTATTTTTAAGAAAACACAATCACATTTGGATCTTGAATAACTATAATAAATTATACTCAATGATAGGTCAAGCGATTTCTATTCTATTAAGGTCACCTTACTTGTTCAGAACCAGTTCTGTTAAACGGAGAAATTTACAAATGTTGTTTCGAAAATTCATCAAAATCAAATTAACATCTTATCATATTTCAGGTTATCCTTCTGAAACACAACGGAAAAAACGTAAATATTGAATACACAAAACACTTTAACAAAATTGTGAGGGTTAAATTCATCTATACAAATAAATAAAATTGGAGTGTCTGTTTGTAATATTAAAATAACAGCTTTTTAATCAAGGCATGTGTATGTATACAAGATACATATACCAAAAATGTAGTTGAAATTTTTTTTGTCTGTTTGTCTGTCTGTCTGTTCCGGGTAATCTCTGGAATGGCTGGACGGATTTTGACGGGACTTTCACTGGCAGCTGATGATCCGGGGAGTAACTTAGGCTACTTTTTTTAGACTAACTTTGTCCCGCGGCGTTACTCGCGGTACAACAATAACCGCGGGTAACACCGCGGGGTTCAACTAGTATACAATATAATTTAGATAGACTTTATTTATTTCACATAACCGTTGACTTTCCCACATACGGATATTAAGAAAACCCTGTGTTTATATACCTCTGTCAACATTTGTACAGTGGATGAAAAAGTTCTCTCGATATCGTATCATTAACTGCCGAGAATTGCGAGTTATATGGACATAACATCCCTTCGTCCGTTGAAAGTAGCTTTATAAAGATAGAACGTGAGAAATGGTCTCTGAATTATATTTTGATGGGATTCTACCATTTCACTTATATTTGCTTTTATATTTTGGTGGTATTTATGGAATAGTAATGATTATTAAGCATTCCAAGCATAAATTTGAGAACTTTTGCGGTTACTTTATTGAGATCAAAATAGACCATATACTCATGACCGCAAAATGTTGTCTGAACAAACAAGATGTTGTAAGTAATGGGGGCCTTTTTATGTTGACGAGTTCAAAAATCCCTTCGGATCTCCGGCTCTTAAGGTACTGAGAAGCCAGGTATGTGGTAATTCCACTAAAACTACTCCGGCGGCCGGTCTTAGGCGCCCTGCTCTGGGGAGGACCCGGACTATGTCATTGCTGGTACCCTCGAGGATGACCCCTCATCCACGACGTCGCGCCTACTTGGATTCTATCCCAAGAGAAGCCTAGGCTTCGCCCTGCCTATCGGCCCAATCACTATGTCTTGCGGCATGGATCCAATTTTACGACCAGGCCGCCCCCCTACTGCTGACCGCAACAATTAATCTGTCGCCATAGTTTCTCTGGCAGCTTGCAGCGCTGTCGACGGCTGGTATCACCCCCGACGTCGTCTACGCTCGGGATCAGCCCTCTCCCGATCCCGTTCAGCGGTTTCTTTCTGGAGCATTACAGCTTCACAGAAATAGACCACTGCGGCCCAGCTCTCCTCGCCCGCCAGCATGGCAGCAATGATTGCTGGCGGGGACAGCTCTCGTCCGATTTGGTCGACTAGAACTTCGCGTTCAGACGCCCTGACAAAAAGTAATAGGGGCCTAGAAAATATACAAGTGCTACTCATAGAATCTCTTTCTACAATCGCTATTGCCTCCATTTTCGATTAATATTTTGTTTCAACCACGTGATTTAAAATTGAGTTGACGTCATTCCTATACATTTGATTATTTTTCTAATAATATTGACGTTTGTAGAACATCAACTTTGCTAGGGGAACTGGTATACATGTCTAATAGGTAACAAGTGAGATTTTTTTTACAAAAATCTAATTTTAATTTTGCAAGTTGTTTCTAAAGAACAAAAAAAATAGTATAATCATCAATCAAGGTTAAAGACCCTTGTCAATAAATATTCGACATTATTGATCCTTATCAATCATGTCGAATGTTTGACTAAAAAGTCACTTAACATGGTGCAGTACTCCACGATCTGATAAAGACTTTACTACTTTTGCTCTACCCTCTGTTACTCTACATATATTTTTAATATGAATTGTCTGTCACTTGGCTATAAAAGTTTTTAGAAAAGGCTTTAAATTCGCAGTTACATGAATAACTTCTATGTTTTCTCCCGATCTAAATGACATCTAAAACTGTAAGCTAAATCACATCACAAGACAACTGTATAAACTTAATCTTATCTTTATATCTATTAAATTTAAATAAAGATTCAGTGGGTATTGTAATAAAAGCAAATGAAATTCCTAGCAACTGTATTTCTCTCGCGGTACATTTATGTTCAGGTACCCATTACATTCTTGAGAGACTATTCGATTTCGTATTCTAACTTACATATTCTAGTTTGTAAAAATAATACGATTTGCAACATTACATGAACACATGAGGAATTATGTTAATGTTATACACGATATCTAAGATCTAAATAAACTATTATGTGATAATGTGCTCATGAAAGCGATTCTCTCATGTGTTTAAAATTCTACGCATAGAATTACTTAGATTGTAGGCCAGAAAATAGAAATAAATAATACATTTGCAACAAAGTATGCATATCATATCAGAAATAAAGGCGTGGCCTAACAGTGAAATCAACTGTCTTACTAAATAGATAAGTCCACCGCATAAAAGCCGCGACGAGAAATGAATGTAAGTGATAAGTTGGCCATAAAAAACACATCACTGCTTTTACCGCAGGTAAAGGCTAGGTCTAGGAATTCACTCAATTTCCTAATGGTTCCACAACTAATGTCATCACTAAAACAGTCGGTCGGCCAGACAACACTTCGTGCAGAAATGGAGAGACTATATTAATACAGTCAATATCCTAAATGATAAGTTTCAACTTAAATTTTCAGCAGTCGGTTGTTGCTAAATGCTATGACTATATTTCGTTGAATTTTGATTCTTATACGAAACATTTTTCATTACAATTAACACTAATTTTGCGTCTACAAAAATAATTTAAATTAAATTTTATTTTTCTAAAATTTCTTATGATTATAAGTATTTCTTACTCACTTACTACAACAAACGTTACAATTTTTTTTTTATCATTTTCTTTCTTGGCTTTCGAATTGTTATAAATGATTAAAAATACTTTCTATACGCTTTTGTGTGTATGTATGTTTACTCTGCTCAAATCATGTTACTAAATTACAAACTAGTTCTGATCCGATTTGCCAAAATTTGACGTGATGAAAACATAGTTATTTTTATAATGATATATAACTTTTACTTTATGTAAATTACGAAAATATTTGTGTAAATAATTATGTAAATATTAAATAAAGTACACGTAGCATAAAATATATGTTTTTTAAAGGTCGTTGTTTTTCTAAATTATGCATATGCATATTATTTGTTTTTATTATAAGCTTGTCGTGATTGTTGTTTTTAAAAATACAAAAACTTGTTTTGTCATCTATTCTCGAAATTTTAAACGCCTCTTGAAAAACACAGAGACAATTCTTCCTTAACTCTCTTTATTTTTTTATCGCAGTGTTGATTCAAATCAACTTCAAATACGTATTCAAACAATGTCATATTTAATGAAACGGCATATCAATTTTGTGTGCGCGTAGGTCGGTGATAAAATTAGCATAACCTTTTACTGCTCGTAAGCAATTTGGCCATTTCAGAGCAGTAACATGTTAAAATATCCCTGTTTTCATTGGATATAAAATAGCAGTTTAAAACCCTATAAAGTGACTGGGATTGAGGTCATGTATTTGGTTAATGTATAGTAAGACAGACTCGAGATCCGAATAAGATTAGTACAAATTACTTTAAGACTAGGGTGAAATTTTGAATGTCAATTAAATCCAGAATACGATGTAACTGAAGATCCTGCTTTACAACTAACAAATGAAGGTATATGGATTTCTCGTAATTACAGAGCTTAAGAGATTACTTGGAATTCCTATATGTCATGACGGGCAATCTAAGCTAATATGTGATGCAAGGTTCTAGATATATATCTGAACTTAGGCGGCGTCCTAGATCAATCGTTGTATCAGCTTTAGTCTCTCCAGTACTGACACCTCATGAAGTAACGTATGACGCTTTCATCACGAGAAAAACAGATCCGTCTTGTAATCAATATCATACCAAAAAATGTATAAAATGGTATTTTTTAGAAAAACATAAAAAGGAAAACCAGTCGGTACAAAAACTTGTAAATCTTACGCCCTTTTAGTCTCAGTATGGCACATTTAACTGCTCGATGTCACATGTTGAAAAAAAATACAAAGGATTACCCTTAAACCCTTACAAGTAAAGTTGTCGAAAATAAATCTTTCACTAACCTGAGTAAGGGAACAGGTTTAATCAGCAAAAACGAATAAAAGGGCTTAGAGAGCCTACTTTCAGGGAAAAATAATGGCCTTGAGGATAACATCATTAGGGATCTGTTTACTTATCTGATGAAAAGTTCGGACAAATTGACTATTTGTAACTGACAACTGGAACTTTGAAGTGATAAAGCTGTTTACTAATGTACAAATTTTGAGATAAAACTTTATCATTCTGCTGCTGACAGTTTTGGAATTATTTAGAATTATTTTAATAGAAATACTGACTGACTACATAAATGTGTTGTATAATTTGTTGACCTGATTATAGAAATTTAACCAAAGTATAATTAATTGAAATGGAAGGAAAAGTTTTTTTTTAATTTAAACTTCCATATTATCTCCGTTTATATAAAATATAATATTGATAATTATTTTCTTGTTTCAGGTAAGTCGCAGGCTATGAGTAGTCATGAGACCTTTTTAATAATTTGTAAGTTATTATTTATTTATTTAAACTTTATGCACTTTTATACATCGACGGAGTTAATGCCCTTCCCTTCCAGGCAACCTTAGGTTGGTGTAGAAACTTTGTAAGGTAGTTGGTGCACAGAGGTTAGAGTACAAAATTAACTACAAAGACCACAGGCAAAAATAAAAAAAAACTAATACATACGTAATCATATATAGAATACATAGTCATACATAATATATAAATACACATACTTACATGTACGCAAATATACATACATACATTTACTTACGATGTATTTGTACACTAACTATCGATTAGTATTTTCTGTCATTTTGTTGAGAAGTAGCTCATGTAGCTTCTTTTTAAATGTAAAATGTTTAATGACCGCTTCATGTTCCTTTCTTACACATAGTTACATGTTTCACAGAATCGAGCTTCCTAGCAATATTTCAGTTCTGTTTGCCTTTTTGAGACTTGTGCCTATATATATACATATTATTGCGTACAACGGCCCAATCAAAAGGCTAAGTGCGGAAATGGCCCGGTAAAACAAACGTAAAACATTTTTTTTATCCACTCCCACGAATTATCTGTTTTCCTTACTCTAATTCGTCTTCTTTATTTGTACTATCTGGAAACGATTACTTTTCAAGAAGTCGGCGTCAGGCAGGCGGCTCGCTATATAATAAATCATCCAAATCGTTTCCAATATTAAATATTTTTGAAATAAAATTTAGAACAGGTAGAAAATAAATAAATTATGTGCATTATTTAAACTTTTTGTACGTGAGAATCGAATACTTTAAAAGAGATCCATAATACAACATCAGTCCTGGAGCGCATTTTGGTAATACCTGCATTTTATAACTGCATCAAAACTATACGAATTAGCAATTGTATCATCGTGGCTGTCTGTGCTCAATGACCACTAATATCATACAATTTTGTGAATGTGCCGTACTTGAAGGACTAGCTCAGAAATAAAACTGGAAACCAATTGTGCATGACTGTATTTGACGCTATCTTATATTTCAAATAGTGAATTAAATGCTTATTACTCAAGATAAACGCATTTTTACTGTGAATTTGATAGAATATGAATTTATTTTTGTAACCATTATAATGAATTATATATGACAATTTCACTAGTCACTCTTAATTTTTTTGTTGTGCTACGAAACTTCTTAGACAGTTTTTATGGTTTATAATATGTGGTAAAAAAAGATAAGTACAAGTATAGGGAAGGAAATGAACAGTAGCACATGTGGCGTGACGGCAAATCGTCGCCTAAAGACGCCAATGACACTTATGTCATAGGCGTCTTTAGGCGATCTTCATCTCAAGGTTCTCTTTTAGTTTTATGTAATAAATTTCAAATTAATTTCATAACCAGACATTGTATTTAATTAAGTAAGTAAATAAAAATGTAATATCTAATTTAAACCTATTGTTTAATTTTAACAAACTATTCGAGTAAGTGAGTAAAACAATTTGAAGAAAAACAGTATACATTAATAAACATAAAACACCCATAAAACCCTTATAGATTTATCTTGGGTGTGAGTGTACATTCCTCATTTCATTTATTTGATACAAACCAAATATTTGTTTAATAATATGTAGATATTATTAAACAAATATTTGGTTATACCATACGTGTAAACGTATGGTATAAACGAGTAATCAGATACATATAAATGCCATAATCAGATACATATAGTAATTAGATACATACTAAGTAAGTGCATTACTCCACGAAGATGTACAAGAAAGTCTTGACTAAAAGCTAATACTAAATCAATCTAAGACGTAAACTATTTTCTAAATTACAATCTTGTGCAAAAAGCACGGGTAAATTTAACCACAACAAAGTTACCGTAATCAAAGTCTGTGACAAACAACCCGAAGTTTCAATTTGCTTCACTTATTTTACTGCTTGAGTAAGTTCGCTGAAACTTGACAAAAGTCTAAATTCTTGAGTTAGGTGCCCTTACCTGAGAGTTGAAAGTCTTGACTGCGGGACTAAATTATTTGTTTTCATTTATACATTTTACGGCTCCGAGATTTTAGGGTCTTGAGTATTTATTGCTTCCATTAACTTTTTTGTAATTATTTTTAAACGCTGTTGTTGACAGCTTGTGATTAAATACTTTCTCAAGAACTTGTTCAATCTTGCTCATGAAGTTTTTTCAGTGTACTAAGTGGGCTGTCGTATTTCTTTGCTGGTAATATAAATCTAGTCGTTCAAAATTATGTAAGAACTTAATTTCCGATTTTATCACAAAATAATAATTGGTTTTTAAATCTTTATTATGAAATAATTAACTGTAAACTAAAATAAAATATCTCGATGGGTAGTTACAGCACATTTTATAGACGTTTAGCTACGTGTAAATATTTGCAGCGTTTAGTACGAATTAAAGTGGCTAGTTCATCGCTTGGGAATTGACATCAATTATTTGAAGCATTTTTGTGTTGGTTTGTAAAATAATTTCCACATGGGTTCTTTAAAACCATGGATAAAGTCAGATATGCTTGCTTTGTTTTGCTGATTTTAATAAATATATATTTTATTTTTTGTAATGTGGAATGAATATTTAACTAGCTTATAAAGTATGCATTTTAGAAAGTATCATGTAAGCTTAAGACTTAGAAGTAAGTATATATATTTATTATTAAACTATGTGTGCCGAGGATCGAACCAAGTGCCGTGCAATTGTAGAGGCCTCTGTCCAGCAGTAAACTACGATGGACTGATGATGATCAAGAGAATGTGTTATTATTCCTTAATATAATAATATACTATACAACATACTAAATTAAATTCTTTTTTCTATCTACTTTGTACTAGTCTACCATACTTTTACTCAATCATACTTTTCTTTTTAACTTATGACATGACTATTACACTACTACTACTAGTTGTTACTATTATTATTTTGCCATTATTTTATAACATTACAATCTAAAATGACGGTCTTAAGCATAATCGAAGAAACAAAGTCGCATAAAAAGAGGATAAAATTTAACTTCGACAGTATTGCTGCCTCGTTGGCGCAGTGGTAGTGTACGCGACTGCTTTATTTGCTTCGGAGTTTGGGTGTTTTGTATGTATAATATGTATATCAGTTTTCTAGTACCCATAACACAAGCTCTGCTTAGCTTGGGACTAGATGGCGTTGTGTGTTAGATGACCGAAATATAAAAAAAAAAATGCATATAATTCTGAATTTATTTCACATTGAAACTACTGCTGCAACCCAATTTCTCCCGAACTAAAAATCGTTCATAATTGAATTAATACTCGAATTAGTAGACAAAAATGTATCTAGTTAAACTAAATTAACCTGTCGCCGTCCATCCAAGGCATCCCCTAAGGAGCACACATCCACAATACATATTATACATTAATACTTATGTTAAACTAAAATAAAACATTAACAGGGCTTCATTATGAAGTTGATCAAAATTTAATGAAAATATTATTACACACTAAGAAGAGTAGAAAACCTATTATTTTAGCCAAAAGTAAAATTAGTCCTTCGCAGATTATAGAAGCCTTGCAGTAAATTGCCACTTGCTTTAAATTGCCCTAGAGCAGCGTTCCTGAAATGGTTTTCATGTCAATATATTAATATGGTAATGACTTTTTTCCCATGTTTATATTCCGTCCTATCGTTGGCCCCAGAGAGACAATGTTTGCCTAACTGTTCTATTAAAATTGTTCACAGTCCGTTCTCAAAGTTTACTTTTATACTTTATTGTTTTGTTATCAAATCACGAATAGTTTAAATTCTTGCGATCTTTACGGACTTACGGTTATATTGCTCACATCTTTTTAACATTTTTATACTTTAAGTTTTTGATGACATATATTATATTAATGATATGGTAGATAGGATAGGTTTATATTAATTCGACAACGGATGAATGATTGACTTGTATTTTATAGCTAAGTCATAAGCTAAGTCATATACAATAAGTTCGTTTTGAAATATTATTGACTTAAAACCACCTCTATTGTTCCTGAATTATTTCAAAATTGTTTGTCTTTTTGATATTACATTAACCATTCGTGAGAGCTTATAACTAAAATATCGGTAATGTTATCGTTTATTATTGATAGAAGAAGAAACAACCTTCTTTTCTCACATTTATTTCGTGCTATATTTACCTTTAACTGGGATAAAAATATGAAACAGATGTACTCCTTATGTTTACTTACACATTATCCCCTAAAAGCATGATAACCTAGTTTATATCACTGTGGAGCTTAAAAGGCCAACAAACGATGCCTTTTACATACATATTTCGTTTATGATGACATGTCGCACTGTAAGATAAAAGACTCCTTTCTGATTCTACCTCTTGATATTTCTCGATGTCAACAAATATTTTATTTCTCTTAGAATGACTACAAAATGATCCGGTTTCTTTTTTCTATTTCAGAGTCGTAAAATGTACTAGAATATACTGCCTTTTGTAATATACTGTGTAAACTGTGGGCCACTTAGTTGCCGACAGACTTCTTCAATGGGCTGTCAACGAGAAACGAGTTTGTTTAGGGCCAAGTTCGTACGATCACAAAACCATCGTTTCGCTGCTGAGATCGAACATAGTATGATTTGTTCGCAGTTAGAATATTTTTTCAGAAAATGTAAAATAATGAGCAAGTTAAATGTGAACAGACTTATATCCACCGCTTTGCTCACTCAATCATGGCGTTCCTTTTTTTTCTCATTTTTTAAAGCCTGCTAAAGTGTAAGAAACTACTATCCTACTCTGTATGATGGAAAGCAAAAGTAGAATCTACCATACTCATAACAAATGTAGACAATGCAGTGTGGTGACCGTTACTATGACGAAGTAGTGAAATGCTTTTTCACGCTCCGCTTAAAGGACTTAGGATCATACTGGGAGGGAAAAATGGGCGCTAGTAGGCAGTTTAAGGGTTTTACTAATTGGCACAAGAAGGAAGAGCGAAACCATTTCGGTATTCGCAAAGTTAGCCTTTTTGTTCAGTTTTCTATATAGAATGGACAAATTAAAAATATATAAATAGGCAATGTGCTTTCATCTCTTCCTAAATGGATAAAACATTTTCTGTTTTTAATTTTAAAATTTAAGACACAATTGTTTTGGACCTCATTGGGACAACGTCTAATAAATTGATGAACGCCGGCTGCATGCACGAAAAAGGATGTCTCATTGTCCTGTTACGCTCTGTGTCCCGTTGTATGTCTCATTATGTTACGTTTTCTCAGTATGTTACGTACTCATTATACGTCGTTGTATGAGAGATACGATAATATTCCACAATGTTTATGAGAGTTATTATACCACAAATATGTTTGCATATCGCGCCTAGCCAAGTACACTTTTGAAGTTTCCTACTCGGAAACAGGTTAAAGATGTAAAGTGAAGAAGCAAGATACTCACAGGACGATGAGAGTCACGAGATCACCGCATAGTATCACTGCACTTATATTCATCATATTTTGGTGTTTTTTCATCCGTGTGTATGTTTTTCTGGCCGGCCGGCGTTGAGTTGCGTTTGAACTGATTTTATGATTCTGCCGTCAGATGGCGGGAGCGTTGCGCTCTCTCTGCCGTCACTCAGTACGCCATCGTCTTATTTTTAGTCCATTAAAGTAAACTCGTTTTTAATCCATTAAAGTAAAATCCTCAGTAGGTCTGAGGTCCTCCTCGATCGAACTAGAAAATTTGTTGAAGGTTTTGCTTGTTTTCAGGATGGATGAATGGATTTGCATACAGTTGTTGCAACAGCTGGTTACTAGAAAGAGGTGCTTTTCTTTCTGGTTACAGTTCTAATAATTACTGGACCGTGTATGTTTTTTTGTGTTGTGTTGTGTTGTGTTGAGGTGCGTTCGAATTTGAAATTGGGTTGCATCTATCTCTCATCATTTTATCAATGTTTTTTGTTCGTGAACCGATTTTACAGACAATTATTTTTTTACACAAAATATAAGTAGTAATAAGTACTAAAGGAACAACGTACAATAAAATTAAATATATTTTTTATATTTTCTTAACATTGTGTTTAAATAAAGAAACCTTAGATCTAAGATGCTTACAAACGTACCTTTGAAGTAATTAATTTGTAAATTAAGTCTCTTTTCTTTGTTACTACGGTTTTCACAGACACAGTCTTAAATTTGTTACTTCATCTGGTTTTGCAACGTAATTTTCTTAAAGAACTGTCTTCCTTTGAAACGGTGATGAGAAATATGCATTTTCAATTGCATAAAATTTAACGTTATGGTAACACTTATATGGTGTCATACAACGCTACGAAACTTAATTATATTTGGGCTAGTTTTGTTGTCGTGATTTAAAGTCGATTTAAAGTTGAAGCTACAGCTAATGTACGAACAATTTCCATGCCACTTCAAAGTATCAAGACCATATTGCTTTTTTATTTAAGCTATTATAGTTTGTATGTATATTTAACTAGACAGGCGGTAGCGTGTCAAACCAAGTTCAAGCTAACAGAACTGATGACTTACAATAACCACTCCGAGTCACTGTTGACGCTCTCATAAATCAAAAACTATTTCACGTAGGCATTTTAAACTCGGCTCGTATATTATGACGTGTTCTCTAAATTTCATAAACACTTTTAAACAGCTGTTTCGATATTAACGTCCAAAAATCGTAATTTTTATCATTGACTCACTTATAGATCAAAATTATAATCCAGTTCCAGATGACCTAGAAAGTTCAAGTTTAACAACCAGATAGGTGGTTGGATGAATTGATTGATTGATTTTTATCATTTTATTATAATTTTTCAATTAGTTGTGAAAACTCTTAGTGCCTGTAACATAAAAATTAGCCATACATAGGAATAAATCAGAAACAAGTATTTTTTTTATAATTTTATTACAAAATTTCAATTAATTTTATCTTTTATTTAGGAACACTTACTTATAGTACCTGTTATGTAAGAATTAGCAATCAAAATTGACCACAGCCTGTCTTTATGTTGATTTTTAGGTCTTATCATGAATATAACTTGTGGAATCAATTTATCCGTTTTAGTACTTAAAACTAGAATATAGTCGACTTTCGTATTTATTACGTTATTAACTGGGATTTAGTATTAATTATATATTAATTACTCTAATATATTTTTTTAAATTTAGCTCTAAATTTCTTATAAGTACTCCCGTAGTAAGTCAACAGTGTAAGAACATTCTTATTTTATTGTTCTGAAAATTTGGTTTGCTGGTAAAAACTAGCCATCGAGCATAGGGCTCTTCCATTACTATGTTAGTAGGTACTTAATAATAGTTCCTATATGAAAACTGACCTAGTCATACTTTAGGCTTCAATATAATATTATCCTAAGTTTTAAGTAGAAACGATATTTTAAGTTGTTATAAAATATTATATATTGTTATAAATAAATTTCAGGACTGACCATTGAACCTGGTACCCATTTAGATCTTACATTTTTTTTGTCGTTGTAGTAAACAACCAAGGCATATATCATAGTATTGAACTTGGCTCTCATTTCACATTTATGTTTTTGATGGGATATCGATATACCTGTAGTGTTGTTACATATACTCTCCTTGATCCTATGAACAAAATAGAAAGCATAGAATGTACTTCCGACCACATTTTTTTTGGAATCCTATTTACCTTCAAAGATATAAATAACAGTGCTGCGAGCTTTAATCAATTAGCTAGTGAGCAAAAATATATTTTTATTTAATAAGTATCTCGTTTCAATCACATTGCTTTTGAGACGAATAAGTGTACATTATTCATTTCCAATTATTACGGAATCGTAACGTTAACATTTATTAATAATTTCTTAAAAGAAGTGTTCTGTGAAGAAATTATTAATTTATAATTAATCGTTACAGTCGATCGCATACGTAACTAAATCAAATTTATAGCTGCGTAAAACAAAATTCTAATTAGATATCGTATGCGAGATCATAATTATATCGAACATTTCTCGTTGACGCTTTGATCATGTTAATTCATGGATAAATAAATAATTATAAGTATATCATAAAACGCGATGTTTGACAGACAGTTTCTCTTTAACATTAAAACAGACAGTAAAACTCCTTCTTCCTTCTGTTAATCTTCTTGAAGTTTTTATACTAACATCATTTATTTATGCCTAGACTATGAATTGATAAAACACAATTCCAGCTAGTGATAGGATTCAATGTAATTCTGCTTAAAATAGAGTCATCTTAATAATGAAGATCTCCTTCAAAAGATTGAAGTAATCAGAAGATAAAAATAATGTAGGGATTTTCCAAGTTTTTCTTCTCTTTGTAGTATCTGTATCTTGTCCTGCGAATGAACAGGACCGGAGCAATAGTGGTTGTAACACAATATATCCTTACTATACGGACTTAGTACGTCACCACACAAAGGCTCCACAATCAATGATTTCCTGAAAGTTATTTAAAATCTAAGGCATAATTATTAATTTATTCACCTCATAATGTATTCGTACACTATCTGGTATAAAATAAAAACTCTCGATTACGTATGTATCGATTGAAACCTTTGATGTCCTAGTTCGTCTTCCAGACGTTCTAAAATATTCACTTTAACCTCGAACCCGTCAGCCTTACTTTCAATCTTTTAACATAATAGACACAAGTTTTTGTTTTTATTGGTTAGAGTTCTGGAGGCGTACATAAGTTTATATTTATAGAAATTCTTCGAACTTCAATAATCTTCGAATGTACTCGTACATTGCATTTGTTTAAACACATTTCGTTATAACGGTTAGCAGGTACATTATAAAAATTCTTGAAATAAATGCTTGAAAGATTACTAATAAAAGGTACATTCTTGTTTATATTAAACCTAGATTTCATTTAAATAAAAAAAAATCACAAATAGATAATTAAATGTTTAAATTCTTACCAAATGCTCAGTAGTAATTTTTTCAAAACTTCTTACATTGTCTACGTATTATATTATGTAAAGCAAAAATCTGTAGCCCATTTTACGAAAATTGTGAGACCGCAGGAGAGAGAAATTTGGCAAAGTTAAAGTTTATATGAAAGAGAAGTCCTGAAAGATAAAATAAAAAAAATTAAGGTCGAATTTCTACCACTAGACCACTAGTACCGCTTTAATACAAGCGAGCATTTTCTTGGTCTACTGTGGGACGACTGTCTTGACTTCACTCGGTTCTTTAATAATTGAAGTAGATATCTTAAAGTCTTAACTTATACTAAATCTTTACCTATTTATAAAACAGCCCCACAGAAAAGTTCAGCAGTCTTAGAGATACTCATATCTATGAGTATCTCTAAGGCACAGCTACGAGCGAAACACGCATAAAATATTTTTTCTACAAAACCTCTGCTAGGCCCTCAAGAGAGGGAGATAAAGAGATTTTCTCACTAAGTTTTCTTATTTGAATATTATGGACGCGCCTTTAGACTTGCGCAAAATTAGTACCGAATGTGGAACTGGACTTAAAATAAAATTCGTTTAAATTCGGACCTCAGTCTTTTGGGAGGTTTTAAAGTCTCAAGTTAAATTAAATTGAACTAGACTTTGTTCAGTAAACTCTTTAGAGGCTGTCTTTAGCTCAATTACTTCTTAGTTTTGCTTTAGTTAATATAATTGTTATAATTTTTAAATGCGTTCGTTCTCATACACTTCTATATTACATGTGGCAATAATATTATGTTGCTGTCAATAACATTATAATGTAATTGTCCACGTTCCGTAATAACTATGGGAGAACCAACATGCTGGTTCGACCGGAGCGTTTGAAAAAAGCAAAAGTATAAAAAAAGCAAGAGTACTTACAACGAAGTACCCAGTAACAGCAAGTACGTATGTATTTGTGTACTATTACTAAAGGAACTGATAATAATAACACAGAATGGTTTTAGTTTTACAGAATTTGCAAATGTAGTTTAATGTTGCTTTTATTAGTTATTAAGGATAAGAATGGGATTATTGTGACCATGGAATGGCACAATGAGGTTTGAATATGAATAATAATATGACAAATTGTATATTATCACGTACCCCTAACCTAAGTTACAAATACTGGAGATTTATTACCTAATTCTAATTCAGATAATGAAACGAAAGATAATGACCAGAATATTTAGTGAATTATTACGTTTTCATCCCCTTAAAATCGTATTTTAATGCTTTAGTACAATTAAAACTTTGTCAGAGGTACTTTGACAATGAACGCAACTTTGAAAGATTTTTACAAGTGACTATTAAATAGCCGTTATATTAACTGTTACAAAATAAAAATTTCAAACATCTAACACACAATGCCATCTAGTCCCAAGCTAAGCAGAGCTTGTGTTATGGGTACTAAGATAACCGATACAAATCATTTATACTTTTTTTAGTAAATACATACATATTATACATAGGGAACACTCAAACTCCGAAACAAATATTTGTAGATTATACAAACATTTGTCCGACCCGGGAATCGATCCCGAGACCGCGTGATGATCAGCAGTCGCATACGCCAACCGCAAGACCAACCAGGCAGTCAAATGGTTAAGTAATGCAATATACTTAATACTAATGTCTGATGAATGTGATTTTCCATCCTTTCTCTCATTTTTCATCGTATCCCGGAAAAGAGTAAGGCGCAATTAACCGACTTCCAAAAAGGAGGAGGTTCTATGTTCCACTGTATGGATTTTTTTTTATGTATGTTCACTGATTACTCCGTCAATGGTGGACCGATTTAGAGAATTTTTATTGTGTTCGAAAGGGTATGCTCCCAAGATCCCATTGCAACCATTACTGGATCTGATAATGGGATCCCAGGGAAATCGAGGGGAACACTCATGTTTTTCAAGACATAATGTTACATTAACAATTATTTTACGGGAATTAACGCGATCACTTATTAAAACCAAGCTACCACGATAAGTGCAACCTGGTCAAAACGTCAGGCAAACCAGAGGTATGTAATACCTATTAATAGGTGATCGCGTTAATTCCCCTAAAAATAATTGTTAATATATCATGGAACGCGAAAGTTTAGAAGTACGTAATATGTTTTTCGTATATTTTCTGAAGTTACTCCGGTATTTGCGTCTGGTACTCATTATTCCATGACAATGAGCTGATAATGTAAGGTACAACTCTTTAACGGTTAGGGGTTGGAGGATAAATCTTTAAATGTCATATGTATGTATGTTACCTTTAGTCGTATTCTTTCAAGCTATTTAGGTAAGCTGATGATGGAAGGTACAGCTCCTCAACGGTTAGGAGTTGGAGGATAATTATTTCAATTCATACGTATCTATAGACCTTTAGTTGCATACTCTCAAATTTGTAAGGTGTGTTTGAAAGGGTATGCTTCTAAAGTAGTCCCAATGCCACCATATCAGGATCTGATGTTGAGATCCCAGGGAAATGGAGGGACACCCACATTTTTTAGGCACGTACTAGGTTTTTTGTATATTTTCTGAAGTTTCTCGGTATTTGCGTCTGGTTGTCAACATTTTATGATGACGAGCTGATGATGAAAGATACAACTCTTTAACGGTTAGGAGTAAAAGGATAAATCTTTAAATGTCATATATATGTATGTTACCTTTAGTCATAGTTTTTCTAGTTATTTAGGTAAGCTGATGATGGAAGGTACAACTCCTCAACGGTTAGGAGTTGGAAGATAATTCTTTCAATTTCATACGTATCTATAGACCTTTAGTTGTATACTTTAAGTTAGTTAGGTGAGCTGATAATAGAAGGCAAAACTCTTCAATAGTTGGGAATTAAATAATGATTTGAATATCACACGCACGTATAGACCTTAACTTGAATTCTTTCAGTTAATCACATAAGCTGATGATAGAAAGTAGCACAGTTGGGAGTTAGAGGGTGATTTTTTAAATATCATGTGTATATTTGTTTAGGTGACAGATAAGGTTAGGAGGTAGATGATACTTTGCGATCCCTAACTAGTAACTAGTCGTCTGTAGGAAAAAAAGACATGTAGGTTCATTTAATTATAGACAGATAGATAGAACGATAGAACTCTCTATTTGTACACCGTATCATTGATTTAAAAGAGATTACCTACAGAAAATGATAAAAATATAATGTACAAAGGTAATTATTGCCGAAAGCAATCTATTACTAAATATTGATCAAAATATATCGGAGAAATAGTTGACGGTGCAATGAATTTTGAAGAGTTATTTACAATTTTATGAGTCTTAACTGTTGTCTTGTGTGTGCGTGTAATGATTTCTCATCGTGCGGGTTGTTAAGTATTTTGTTAGGCTTTAAGTCACGAAGAGCCTATCTAGGATTGTTACGCGACTCAGCGCTACATTTTTTTTTATAAATCACTGGCCTTGAGGGTCTTGTCTTGAGGGTGTGAGTTTGTTTTACACTGACTCGATTGTCACGGTGAGCGCGTTTAGCATTGCGATTGATTAAGGTTTCGGTATGAGTCGATCGAAAACCAAAGTCAGTCACAAAGTTGATTAGATGTAATATAAAGTCAATACTATTATTTAAATGAATAAAGAATTAGGTATAGACAAGAATTGACACATAGCAATTTATGAAAAGTCAGTTTATTTTACGCTTTTTAGTGTTTTTTTTACAGTGATTTTTCGTTGGATGTCCTTTGGAAGTTGGTTTTTTTTTAACAGCATTCATTATAAAATTGTACTTATGTTAAGAGTGCAAAAAATTTAATAGTTTCACCTAGAAAAGAGGTGCAGTTCTCAAGACTTATAAGGTCTTTATTTTTGGGAACTGATAGATTTTATAATTTACTATTATTCAAACCATTGTCAGATTTTACAAACGAACAGTTTAGTTTTTTGGTGCGGGGTAGCGGTAGAGTCTTACCAAAATACTTTGATCATAAAAGAATCACTGAACTGAAAATAATTATTCTTTTACACCTAATGCTACTGAGCCTAACATTTTAAATTTACAAAATATTTATTTACATGCAACATACTGTGAATTATAAATATAGTTTGTACGGTACCGTCTCCACACTAGTTGAACCTATAGTTGACCGAATTTTCAGAGAACAATACTATTACAAATTATAGCTTAAAGTAAAGTGTTATTTTGTTCCATAAGTTAACTAAATAAACAAAAGGCATGAACATTAGTTCCATAGCATGTAAACTTTTGATATATAGTCTCATTTACATACCATTTTACAGTCGGTAATGGTAATTAGATGAATTAACTATTCGTACGAGCTCAGTAAGTAATCACGTTTCGTGTGTTCAATTTGTAAAGGAATTTCTATATGATATTTCATATAGAAGTCGGTCAAGTCACTAATTCTGAACCGCGATTAAGCAAACGTAGTGTGAAACGCTATGGAGCTATGCGATATGCAGCGCAATGCAAAAATTGCTGGAAGCGTATATATTATTACATTATTACGTGCACTGCCTAAGATCGGAACGGTTGTCACTCTATGGGGGACGCCTTCGTTCAGAAGTAGATGACAATAAGCTGACAAAATTAGTTTGTGTAGATAAAAATTTCATCCAAAATAATTATTGTTTAAATAGAAATAAAAATGTGAAAGTAAAATAGTGGAAGATGTAAAAATATATATTAACAACATAATATGACAATATATTTAGTAACAAACTTTAGTTTACTTAACTTTAGTTACAAACAGTTCGCAAATGTAGCGAAACTGAAACTCTATGAGACTGAATTGTTTTCCAAACTAGGCTGATGCTACTTTTTTGGAGGGCAGAATTCAGATGCTGATAACAACTACATGTTCAAGCGGTGACATTTAGATACCCAATCATATTTTATTGATCTCTGGAAGTCTGCGTATACGTGTCTCTGTATGTGAAACATGAATATAAACAATTTGAAGATGTAACATAGACATGTGCAAAGTGTAATATAAACTCCAAGGACACAAGTTACTTCACAGGGCAACGTGCAAATGACTAAGTTATTTTATTATCATTATTTCTACGGCGTGCACTTTCTAAACATTGTAAACACACATGTCTCAAATCTAAAGACGTAACACGGACATTTAGAGAGTGTTCTATAATTTGAACGCAATATGGTGGACATGTGATGGAACCAAAAGAAACAAAAGAGTGTCCCTTTGAAACACAACACGTGTGGACTCCTCGCTTGTGAAACATACGCGACTACCAATTAGGTACATATGCTAAGGGTTATCAGTTCGTAAATGTTACTTAATATATTTAACAGTTTGAGTTGTTGAAACTAGGGAATACTGAGTGGTTTTCATATTGAAAGTTTTACGTGTTCTGAATAATTAATGGAAAATATTTATGAACTTTTAGGGTAACCTCGATACATAATCGAAGGCACGTGGGTAAGTGATAAACGAATAGGTTATTATGTTGTAAAGTTAAGCAATTCTAGTCAGCTTTGGATAGGTGACTATTCGTAACACATTGAGATCCCTTCGCTAAACCTTCGGGTTATCTCCATACATCGTCTTATTCAATCTTTGGCAATCGTAATGGGTGGTGGTTGGAGTCCTAAAAAATCCGAGAACATTCTGTCAACAGACATTCGTTATCGCTATTAACTTTGATTAGTGGAAGTTGGGTAACAGTCGCTCCGTCTAAAAAAATTAAGATTAAATGTATCGTAGTAAACTCCAAGAAGTTTTAATCTTATTAATTGAAAAACCCTCTTAGCCTTAGCCTATTGTTTAGGCGTATTAAAAATATATACAATGATAATGGCCACCTCACAATTGTTTGTCAATACTTTATTGAAGGCTTTAGTGTTAAATTACGCAAGAAAATCACCTCATTGCTACAACCAGTATGTACTCTGTGGCAATAACAATTGCATTTAACGCCTTACTCGCATATTTTATAAATACCTCGACATTAATTATTATATGTTAATAAACAGCGAGAAATCAATGCACAACAGAAGAAACATTTAAAGATAAATTTACTCCTGGAAAATAACCTAAATCTGAGTTTTTATGAGTATTTTTTACTGTTATAACTCATGTTTTACTAAAGTAACATTTAAAATCTTGCTTTAATGTCAATTCAAAACATTTTCAGATGATATAATCGAAATGTGCGGCACACTATCGAGTTGCTAATCACATTCCTTTCCCTTTCAAATATTTGATGAGATTCCGTGCCGCGTTCTATTATATTTAGACAATGAAAGTTTGCGCAGCAAACAATACAACGTTTCCGTTTAGTGTGATTACAGGAGGTAGGTAAAGAATATTTATTTAGATTATTAGTTTTTACTTTACTACGTTCTTTATATTATTACGACTAAATTCTACGTTTATTGCCCCTTAAATGTTTCGACAAGAGATTCAGACATTTTTTTTTTCTATTAGTATAGTAAACCAGATTGATAATTGAACTTCTATACCATTGAATGTTCAAAGCCCGTCATTCACTATCTCTCGCTAATCTTTGGTTATATGCCGAACCGAATTCATTATGGAGGCAATCCTCAAAGATAACTATAATTATTCAATGGTATTGTTTTGATATACCCATTAAATAACTTCATATTATTGTAAGGCATTTGCATTTACATTGTTTTAAAGTAATAGAGTAGGTATAAAAAAATGTTCCGTGTTCAATAAATTTCTTATATATTTCAAAAAGCTTCACGAATAACTTTGAGTATCGGCAGAGTCATTTGTCAAAGGTTTTAAAAGATCTACGGCAAGAATTTATTCGAATGCGTTTGTCACAATCATGATTTAGTAAAGTCAAGGGCTTACAGCAAACCTTTATCAAGTGAACAAAAACCGCGGTAGCAGTGAGAAATGGTTTGGTACCTTAGTAGAACGAAATGTCGAGAGTAGGCATTATGTAAAATTTCATTAAAAGCATTGTTACGTTCCCATGAGAGGCAGCCCTGACAAAATAAAGTAGAATCACTTGGCGCGGAGCCCGCGATGGTGCTGGAAACATGACAGATTTCTTGCGATAAAACACGAGAACTAAAAGGATAAAGATTTAAATTTGAATTGACAGAGACGGTTGAGAATATGGACTACAGAACTCTTTACCGGATAAACGTTTCTCTAAAATATGTTTATACCCGTAATTTAAACCAACCTATATATATCGACTATTTTATATACGTTACTACATTTTAATATATTATTTTGCGGTAGGTATGATTTATTCTATCTAAATTATCTTCCAACATATAAATGTTAAAATGATTTATGTACTCCTCAAAAACCCAAAAATTCCAGCACTGATTTGGTTTAAATTTTGACGCGTTAAACAATATTATCGGCTTTGTTCCTCATTTCTCATCAATGACCCCATAATACGCGAAAGCGAAAGCAGCGACACACAACGAAGCGTGGTAGGATGCAATTAGTTATCAATATAGATAATTGTCAAATAAAAGTGAAAAAGTCATAGAATTACAGTACTTTGTATTTTTGTAAATTTCTTCATTTGCTTGTTGACCGCTTTTCTGACTGATTTATAGTTCTAACTACATGGAAAAATATTATGAAAAATCACCTTTACCTGACAACGGATATAGTGTTCTCATTTCTCTATATTGAGTCATAGGTAATTAGCAACGGAGCATTTCTAAGAATATGCTAATAGCAACGCGTGCCAATTAGAAAACAAATACTCGTATGAATCGTACAAACGTAAACGTGTTCGAAACCATTCTAAATGTGAGAATGTATTCTAAACACGGTACTAACTAATAGCTTACAAAACAAGTGAATATTTTTGGTAGTAGTATACAATATCGTATGGCTATTATTTATCGAAATTATATTTAGATTTTAAGTACAAATGAGAATTCATGATAAATCTATTTAATCTACAGTGCTTTTTGGCTTGATCGGTTATGTTTTCCATTTTATTCAAATAATAAACACTACTATTTACTTTGTAGTTTATTTTTGTATAAGAAGCCTTATAATTTAATATTAATTATTGAGAACGTAGAAAGTTAGTAGGAATATTGAGTTTACTGTTATTAAATAAATAAATAAATAAATAAATATTTTGGACAAATAAATGTTGTCCTAAATATATTAAAATCTTTTAACATTTTTAGTCACTATATTGAGTTTTAATATCACTCGATTTGAAGTTTCCTAACCATGATTGTGCAAATATTTTATAAGTTACCAAAATATAAATGTGATTGAAAACATAAACACTTATAGCAAATCAATCAACTTCATCCCCATGGCAAAATATAAAATGCCAATAAATTTTGACTCAAAGTGATAAATTTATTGCATTTTTATATTAAACTGCCAGAAAATCTCTTTAAAGGGTATAAATTCTTAACACACTATCTATGCGGTGCACGCTAGTAACACTTCTAGTAAGCATGATTTATTTCAATATTTTTCAATCGTCGCCATATCGTAAAACCTTATTGAGTTATACGCCTTCAGCCTTTAAGGTTACTTCTGGAATGACTACCTATATCTATTGATGTAAATTATATGAAAATTCGTTAGGTACTTTTGGCGTTCACTGCATTAATATAACCAAACTGAAAGTGAGTAAAAATATATTATCTTGCAATGATTACATATCATACCTACAGACATACCTTGAAATGTTTACGTTAATTTTATGTAACTGACCTAATGGAAAATTGTTCCGTATCTTAAGGTATACCCTGCAATAGATAATAAGGCATTGTAATTCATTGGTAACGACTAGCTAGCTGCAGACGAATTGGCCAAAAGGGAATCGGAAACGACAGTTTTTGGACCGGAACCACTACTACCCTTGAATCGAGCCCAAATAAAGGTAGCTGCGTGCCAATACCGAAGAAAAACACAAAACCGAATGAAAAAACAATGAAGGATGCAGGTAAGCAAATAGTGCAGTTCCGGTAACATAAAAAAAAGACTAGCCTGCAACCTGTTTAGACTAAAAAGGGACGATCTCAGGAAGGTCACATGTATCATGCCATAAACAAGCACCTATTCACTATGGGCGCAACAGACAGATGATGCATGGGGGCAGAAGAAACGCCGCAGCAGGTTCTCACAGAATGATAATGGAAGTGTGGCAGATCAACGGGTGGACATCCTCCAATCAACATTTTCCCGGAAACATTTAGTTACCTGAAAAGACTGCTGACCTTCTGAGTTGAGTCTGATCTAGGATGGTTGGAGTAGGAAGATGACAAGCCCACGTACAACGGCAAATGGCCTCGTAAAAAACAAACAAACCTTTGCCTTTATTAGTCTCTATATTATTCTGATCTACGGATATCGATTTTTGTTCTGTTATCTTGTCCATCAATGTGTTGTAACGCCATCTAGTTTCAAACTAAGAAGAACTTGTATTATGGGTAGGCAACTAATATATTATAAATACATATAAACGTTTTTTGTGAATACATACATATTATACATATAATTATTATATTATAATAGTTTACTATATATTATAGAGAGTTCATACATCAGTAAACACAATAGATGTATGAGTGTGTAAAAATTGTTATGCGTAAGTAAAAAAATACAAAAGCGAAAGCCTCTCAAAACGTTAAAGAATGTCCGCAACTTGATAAATCTGACTTAATATTGTAGGATCTTGCCAACTAACCTAAACCATTGTCCGTCTGACCCACATAGGCGAGGTAAACTGCTCTCGCATTTCTTTATTGTATCAATGTAACAAGAGGCCTCGTTACGCTGGTGACGTGATCCCTACGTCATCACGAGGCAATGACCGCTCCAGTTTACCAACTTGTATCAGGAATTGGACACATGTAACATTTTTAAATATGCGTTCTTAATTAACCGGAACGACACAAGCTTAGGTAAATAGGTCGGCTTAAAATAATCCATGATTTGGAATTACAGATGTTGATGTAGGTACTGGATTTTGTTATTGCTGTAAATGTTTTACGATTTTTACGGTTTTCATAGATATAAATATTCCTGTGCTGTAACTTAGTCACATCAGTGTTTACAATCAATTGCAGTTAAAAAATAGTTAAGACACGCTTTAATAACCAACAAAAATGTTATATTAACAAAACATTTTTTTTTTTTACTTTACCCCCGATATTTATCATCTATTTAACAGTTCCACCACAATCATGTCAGCTTAAAAAAGGCTCATCATAATCAGTTAATTTGTTTAAGAGCATCCCTGATTTCGCGTCAGGGATTAAAAAGAATTCAACTGTGCCTTATGAAGTTTAAATAAAACTACAGTACTACTACACAAAAAAAACTTACATTCTATTTAACTTTGTAAATGGAAATGATAAACTGTCTGTTATGCTTTCATGATTTATAAGTAATTACCGATCATAATGCGATTGGTTTCCAAGAGACACCTGAATTAATATACAAAGTCTACATTAACGCTCGCAAAACCGAATCGAAGCATTTGACCAGATATTGCGCAGACCTGAACAGAGACTAACACAAATTCAAACGTTCCAATAGAAACGTAAAATTCAACTATTGATGTAATCAAATTTCAAATTTGATTCAGTCATAATAATCGACCTTAAAATACGTGAACTGATCTCTATAAATTTGCCGAAGCAGCCTAAAATCAAGGGGAGACAAAATGTGACAATTTCTACTGCGCTCTTTTGCTACCTCCCTGGCAGAAAACGTAAGATTGTCTTTGAATTTATTTTTAAATGAACAAATAACATAAAAACTCCTTTAATTCTAATAACCTTATAATAAGCATTTTGCAGCCCTCTTAAGTAACCAAGCTGTGTAAAATATCTTGATTTAGTTATTCAAAAACTTAGTGCAACACTTTTTACTTAAACTTCTTAATTTTTTTATAAATGAGCAAAACAGCTTATAAACGGAAAAGTAGAATAATGTAACAAAAAACTCGAGAGGTGTCAAGGGACACCCGGATGGAACGAAGTTCATTGTCAGGATTCTTTTTTTTTTTTATTTATTTATTATGTACAAAAAACCTGTATATACTCAACAAAAATAATCGTCGCGACACCACACTGTTCAATGCGAAATAGAAATGAAAATGTCTGGCTTGCTTTCTGTAAGAGAGAGAGAGAGAGACAGAGAAACATGCGCACGCCGCTCGGCTTACAATCGTTTACTGTAGCAAAAGTGTCGTGACAACTACTCGTAAGATTTTTTGTGTCGTGACAACTTTTCGTAAGATTTGTTTCCGTCTAGCCCCCTTTCACAACGCGCGATAAGGAACTTCGTTCCAATAAAATGGAACTGACAAATGAGACCTCAGTTTTTAATCTGCAAATGTTATGACGCAGCACCTGTTACACACTGATTACAAAACCATGTCAAACATGCAAAGAGGATGACCACCACTTTTGAATCAGTAGCAACTAATCCTTTCCATCAAGCAGAGTACTGTAATTCAGCAGGTGTTTTATTTAAAAAAGTCGAGTCTGACCGATCGTGCTGATATCAGTGTGACTCTACTACCTACAAAATCTTGACGTAAAGCCAAGTTTGGTTTTGTATATCATGTCAGAGCCCATCAAATGGAGAATTCAGCCTGAACATGTAGGGGGTCGACATCACTGAATACGGTGTAGACGGATGGTGAAAATGGTTTCGTACTTTCTTCTCCAAAATATCTTGTAAAAGCGGTATTACAAACTGATTAAAGCGAGTTCGAGCAATATCATAAGTAGGTATTTACATATTTCGTTTATCGTGATAGACTTTTTACTCCTTCAATCAGAATAGAGTATTTTTATCTTGTTTTAAAAATACTTCTAGCAAAAAAATGAGTGGCTAAATAATGAAAATATCGAAGGCAGACGTTTGTGCATTTTAATAAAAGTTTTCGTCTAAAATGATTCGTTTTAGCTTTGAATAAATAGTGATTGGTAACATATTCCACCATGAAACAAAGTGCATTAAATAAATTGAATGCAAAGCAAACTGGTTTTCATTCCAGTAACTTAAGTTTCAACTTAGCATAATCATTGTTAATCTATGCTATGTGTTAAGTTATTTATGATTATATTTTTAACAGACTTCAAAAAATGAGTAGGCTATCAATTTGACTGTATTTTTTTATGTTTGTTTTTTTATTTGAAAGCTGGTCCTCCCCGTGTGGTCCCATTTTAATTTGGTTTAATTCTTGAAGTTTTTTTTTTCTAAACTTATTAAATTGTATATGAGAGTTTTTAATTAACTTTTTTTAACCGACTTCAAAAAAAGAAGGAGGTTTCTGAATTCGACCGTATATATATATATTATGTATGTTCGCGGATAACTTCGTCGTTTATGAACCGATTTTGATAATACTTTTTTTTTAATGGAAAGGAGATATCCCAACGGTAGTACCACGATAAGGATACTAAGATCTGATGATGGCATCCAAGAAAAATCTAGACGAACCTTGAAGCCGGTTTTATTTTTGTTAAAATTTTACTTGTTACTTGTTATTTCTGTGTTTAGTTATTGGCACATATGAATAATAAATATATTGATTGATAAATTTTATTTAGACTGTATTTCTAGATGACGTCACTAGAGATATGACATATATCTTAAAATTTCCCTTTGAAATTTTTACAATAAAACAAAAAGTATTTTATCACTTAGAGTATAAGAAGGCACAAAAACGCCAATATTTACTTGTACTTACGTAGACACATGTTAATTTTTTTTAACAATTCAGAGCTTTGCAATGTCAATTAAGTGCTCAAAAATTGTCATCCATAAGGATTACATAGCAGTCTACAATAAATAGTTAACATTGTAAAAAAATTAGAAACAATTTCGTTACTTATACCAATAACGCGCTATAAATCCTTCATCAAAATAATGGTAGACCCCTGCACCATGTACTAGAGAAATTCAATTCATAGATAAGCAACAAGAACATTTATAACGGTCCCCCATCCGGGCCGAAATTCGGATGGTAAGAGATTTTGACTGGAAAGAATCCACATCAACATCTAAACTCCAAAAATTTCAATTTGTTTTAATATCATAGTATCTAAATAAATATATTGTAATATGAGAACATACATATATTTAAACCTAAAATTCTAATCGTGTATCTCTGTAGGGTTACTGCTGTAAGCACCAGCAATATGACCCAGACACAATGGACGCCCAAATTGTATATCCACACACAAAGCATATATAAGACTTAATTTTCTTTATCAGGTCAATGAAAACCGACTTCATTACAAACATTCTAGGCTGAGGTGTACTTTGTATAAATAGCAATGAAAATAACCTTTTTTGATAATCATTGTCTGCATCAGTATTTCTAAGGCACAAAAATATTTAGTACGTTTATAGTAGTGGCCCGCCCCTAAAATATCCCATACGCTACTAATGTTGTTTGCCTTAAGGTGGAGACTGACCTAAAGCATTTCGGCGTAACGTAACATTCGTGGCGAGCGACGTAGCATTCGTGGCGAGCGTGTTACGCCTTAATATTAGGTTAGAACGACCCCCAGCGTCACTCGCTGGGTTCGGCTCGCTGTACTGACCCATAACATTACATACTGTTTTAGGTCAATCTCCACCTTTATGTGGACAAAGGCCAAAGCTTATTATTTTTATAATTTTGAACCCATTGTTTGTAGAAAATTAATCATAAAGTGTCTGGAGTGAGGTGTGATGGCCCGGCATGAATGGCAGATGCCCGCCACAGTACTATACTATAAATATTATATACTATACAAAATTTGTTTGTGCCTAAAGGAAATGCGAATTCTAGAATCAGAAGGCAAGCTAAGACCTTTTAAAACTTAAAAAAAAATCTAATAATAATTATTATAATGACGATTACGTTACAGAGGTTTTTTGTCATAAAAATTACTAAAATGAAGAATTATTTGCTGCCTGAAAATAATTACTGATTATACAAATTATATTCTTTGGTAGAGATATGTATGTAGTTATTTTCTATAGAATTTAACAAACATTACCTACGTCTGATCTTTTGCACATCCAGCTCCTGGACAGGACAGTGGTTAAACCCACAGATGCTTCAAATACAAATTAATTCTTATAAATATTTCAAGTATTTAGGAGTAGAGACGATTGCTTTAGTCGAAGTCGACGGTTCCAGCAGTTTAAGGCAATTTGCATTCAAAAGTTTGCCAATATTCAGTTTGATTCGGGTATTTTCATGTAGTACATTCTGTAAACGTACATTTCTGTGTATTTGGCTAGCAGTCGCTGGAAGTATATTTGATTTAAAATTAACAGATACCTCTCTAATTCAATTTGAATCATCTGAAAACTAAAATTCGTCTGGGGATACTGTTGATTGATCTTTCCAACCCTCGTTGTGTCTCAAATTAAATGGTATTTCATTTAATATTGGGTACTTGGGACTTTGGGAATTCGTAGATCTGCAAATCGTTTTAGCAGTATCTACTAGAGTTTGTTCATATAACATTTTAGTTAAATTTCAATTATACTCCATTTACTCAAACATTATCATTAAGGAATTTAGTTTGTTAGGCTTTAGATATGCCTCTATGCTCTAAACTATACTGGACTACCTCATTGTGAACTAATTACGGCAAAATATATTCGGATAAAATGATCTCCCTTAAAATTCTATTCTAAATACTATTGCATAATTGTTTGTGCCTATATTAGACACAAATGGTGTAGTGGTTTAAGCCGTAACTTCGTCTCTACTCCGCTGAGTGTTGTGAGTTCAAACTCCATATGGAACAACACTTTGGGTGATCCAGAAATTGTTGCTTTGAGTCTGAGACCATTTCATTAAATAGAGACGAGGAACCCTCAGACTCCGAACAACAATTTCTATTCTGTTCAATTGTGTCGACGGGTACGTTGTGCGGGGGACGATATGTGTTTCTAAAGTTCTCCGCGACTCAGTAATATTCCTAGTGCTTCTAGTCTTTTATACAAAATTCTTTATATTTTTTAAACCGGTTTAATAATACTTTTGGAAATAGAATCGTTTGTCTCAAGGTAAATTACTATTTTACCTATACAAGTAGAAAATAAAGAATGCACTCTAGAACTGGCGTATCTCTGTGACCAAATCTCCTTCTAAAACATTACAATTTTTTTTTATTGACTTTTTATTTTCGATTTAGGTATATTGAAGTTGATGATAGAGTTTTTTTAAATTGAAATGTGAATTTTAAGTAATCTAGAAAGTAGAAGAATAAGCTGAAGAGGTCGGTAGCGGCCTTGCGGGAGAAAAAATTTAAATAGTAAAGAATGTAATCAATCTTAAATGATACTTTTAAACGACCTAATTGAAATACTTTTATGGCTACTTTTATGTTATTGACATTAATTTCAACCGTAATTTCAATTCTTTCATGTCAGTTTCAGTCATGTCTTTTTAATCAAGATATCTGTAATTACTTTAAAAAACTTCAAAGACCAAAATCACTTCAAAGAATCTTGCATTATCAAAACTTAGCTTGCAAAATTTATAGCCAAACATTGAATGTTAAGCTTTGACCTATATATTGTGATGTTCGGTACTTTATGTCAATGACCTCAAAGCACGTGGGCCAAAAAATTCAGTCATTGTGAGAATTTTCGTCTTGTTTACTTTAGCAATATTCTCGTGGAATCTAGGAAAAAATACTTCATGTGAAGAAAATAATTATTAAACTAGAATAAGATAGATAAAAGAAAACCAGAATAGACTTAAATAGTATGGATAAAAACAAACTTGGTTAATTTTGTTAGCCCAAACTTCTACCCAAATACATCATGCCGGTCCAATTGGACCCGATGTGGCTCTTCATAAACGCAATGTGATTTTTTTCAAACTTTGCATAAACCAAGTATAAATTTAGGGCAAATTAATCCTAGGTTAATATCTATACTTATATTATAAACGCGAAAGTTTGTAAGTATAGATGGATGTTTGTTACTCTTTCACGCAAAAACAAATGAACTGATTTGGATGAAACTTTACAGTAATATAGCTTATGCATCAGAATAACACATAGGATACTATTTGCCGCGATAACCGATATATACGCGGGCGGAGCCACAGGCAACAACTAGTATTAAATACAAATGTAAGTTTGTTTATTTGATACGTCTTTTATTAACCGACTTCAAAAAAAGGAGGAGGTTTCTCAATTCGACCTTATATATTTATACTTTTTTATATGTGTGTTCGCGGATAACTTCGTCGTTTATGAACCGATTTTGATAATTCTTTTTTTAATGGAAGGGAGATATACCAACGGTGGTACCATGATAGGGACACTAAGATCTGATAATAGCATCCAAGAGAAATCGAGGTTTGACCTTGAAGTCGGTTTTAATTTTGTTAATTTTTTTACTAACATTTGCATTTAAAATATTAACTTAGGATTGTTTTGCTGATACTACTATAGTTTAGTGGTACTTGTGTCGATTTTCGCGACAAAAACTAGTTTTTCTACACGGTCTAATCTATCTCAAAGAGGTACCGAGATTCATTTAAGTTGGTTCAGTGGTTTAGCCGTAAAATCATAACTTACAAACAGACAATTAATATAAAAAAATATAATATAAGTATAGATTACGGTGCAATTTAAGTTGTCTAAAAAGCATTCCATCTCTCTAATAGCTATGCTATATCAGTTACTTCAATACACTGTCTGATGTGCGAAACCATAAATAAGCTGAAATTTAACAACCGATAGTAAAATCCCACGAATCATGACGACACATATAATATTGTTATTTTCAGACATGGGTACTCATAACCTGAAAGTAGAATAAGTAAATAATAAAATGAAATATTAGAATATGGAACAGTATACCTTTGAGCATTATAATAAAAAAAATACTGCAAACGGTAATTTATTATGCTGCTAGCTACAAATATTATACTTCTTTCCTTCCGTAAAATCCCAGGGCTTTTAGATAAAAATAAAGTAAGATAATTAGTTACCGTTTCCTTAATACACTACATCCGCGATAAGGCGTGAATAGTAGGGATACCACAGCAATATTATAACATTTGTTTCAATTTTGAAGGTGAAATATTGATTACTGAATGAATCGTATTCTTTCAACATTTTCTTTACTATCGTGTTAGACGATTTTTTTTCATTAAATCTTTCATCAAACTTTAGATTTTTGCCGTTTAATCTTTACTCGTTAAAAATGACAGATTTCTAGTATTAACTGTATCTATTATTAACTTTCTAGTATTAACTGTATAATTTAAACGTATATATATACATGAAGGTCATGTTCTTGAAGCCCTTCCGGTATCCTAGAGTCGACCTTTATTCAGAAAGTGATGTGCTTACGATTAGGCAGCTATTTGTTATGACTATTGTTATGGAGCAGCATCGAAAAGTTGAATATGACAGTCGCATGTCTGCTCGACGGAGGGTCAGGGTATGTCCTGTGTTACCGTATAATACAGCATGTATTGAAAAATTCCAGTGCTACCTTGGTCCAATGCTTTACAATAGAATAAATAAAATTTTAAAAATTTACCCGTTACCTGAACACAAGTGTAAAAAAGCCTTAACATCGTGGCTTAAATCGAGAAACTATGAAGAAATAGAAAGTTTGTTCCAAATTATTAAGTAATTAAATATATGGATATATATTAGTATGTATGCAAATGTGTGTGGGTATCTATTACTAGTCGGAAAAAAAAACCTTAACACAATGAATATCTATTCAATAAAAAAAAAAAAAGAATAAAAGAATGTCTTAAGTTCGCATACATAGTGATTGCCTCACATTCATTCGACCTAATTGCTGACGGTACGGTATATTTTATTTCTACGCAAACATGCTGCATTTCGAGCCTACCCACATTTAATTGCAATATGTCTAGTCTTAAATTTAAGTCTAAAAATTATATATGTACATTTCTTAGGAAGTAAGTGGCCACTGGGACATGCTGTAATTGTGTGGATACCTGGCTTAACGTCTCGGGATCATGGATTGTAAACGCATAAGTACCTGCCCAGTTTATTAATGTTAACAGTTAACTACTTGTTCTTCTGTATTGTTTTTTGTGTTTTAATTACCAGTGACTGTTGTAATGTGTAAGTTGTGATGAATTCTTGTGTGGAGTATGTGTGATACCAGTGTGTCGAGATATCTCAGTAAGTTTGATCTATATTCTTATAGCTATTCTTACGACAGGAAAATGCATGTATGTGTGTGTATATTGTGTGAGTCTGGCCACACTTTGATGCTGTGTACCTAGGTCTAGTTAAATACACATGTTTTTTATGATATACTTAAAACCTGGGAAGAAACTAACGTCTAAGATACAGGCTCGGCCTAGTTTAGACGTTAGTGACCATAGCCACACTGTAGACACCTAGTTTAAGAGTACATTATGACATATGCTTAAAAACCAAATTATTTTATCGTGGTGTTGGTATTGTATCAATAAAGTTATTATTATTATTATACATGAGTAATATCGAAATTCTATTTACGGTAAAAATTAACCGACTGCATAGATAGTAGAGTGGTTAAGCGGTTACCATCTCCCACCGCGTTGAATGTGGTTTCCATTTCTCAAGTAGGACAAACAATCGTGGTGTGATTCACAGGTACTTTATTTGTTTGGAAGTCCCCAACAACATAAGGAAATATCCCTAGAACAGACATTGTCCTTACTAAAAAGGTCCCTTCCTTTTATTACTGTGCATACCGTCCCTAATTAGGTGGCTTAAGTGAAACTGATAAAATCAGTTCTAATTCAAACTACAAAAAATAAAAGTCCGTAATTATCTTTGGGACTCTAGCTCCCTGATTGGACTAGACACGAAAAAACTTGATTGAGGTCGTTTCTGACAAGTTGAAGCATATGCTTTGACGCCTTAATGACATCTCCTCTTTTATTACTTTATTTATTGTCGACCTTTTAGCTTGGTAACCCAATTATGCTTGTTTGATGCTAGTACGAAAATATTTGATTCATATAAAAATTTTGAGCAGAAAAATTATTTGAACTCATACGGTTAAAATTTGTTGTAGAATAAAATAATTACATGTTATAACAAAAAAAACCACTTCAAGAACTGGACCAAATTGAAATATAATCACTTTCAAATAAAAAAGAATCATCAAAATCGGTTCACCTAGTCAAAGTTATAAGGTAACAAACATACAAAAAATACAGTCGTATTGATAGCCTTGTCCTAATTTGAAGTCGGTTAAAAACTAGTGCTATGTATATGGTTTGTATAAGAGATAGAAAGTACAAATGTTCATTCTATAAATCAAAAAAGTATATGACGAAAAAAGTGGCTTATATCTACACTTTTATAGGTTGACAGACATTACTTAAACAGTTTCGAAAAACTGTGGACAGTTTTTTAGATCGTGGTATAACCAAGTTATATAGTTTTATGAATAAAAATTCCATAATATCCACATCCATAATTAATTAGCACAATTAATATGATATTTGAAAGTTACATTGTATAAAAGCATATTTTTCCTGGATAACATGAGTATATGTTGATTACTTTCTAGTTAATGCAATTTCATTTGTAAACTATTTTTTAATTAGTTATCTTTTATTTTTTGTTCTCAGATAATTCAGCAGCCAACGCAAATTGTACCATACCAGTTTTTGGTAGCAATCACTTCTACTGTATCGAAGACAATCGGAGTGGTCCTTGTTGTAATTACTAAACACATCCCTACGTGTGCGGTTTGCTGCAGCTATCACCCAAGTAAGTTTAGTAATCTTTGACCTTTGATCGTTTAAAAAAATGTATGAAATATTACTGCTTAACATTTAATGCAACAAAAACAATGTTAGCAATCAATACAATACTTAATAGATGGATTGGTACAACAGATTATGTATTGTAAGTATAATAAAGGGCCCAATGATGCAAAAGCACCTCAATACTCACCCGCATCGCCATGCTGCGGGAAAGTATGATCAGAATTCATGAGTAGTGGTCAACAAGTATGTTGATCTAAATCCAGTATGTACTTATATTCGCAATGGGTACATTGCGAATATAAGTACATACTGGATTTAGCTCATTCAAGTCAAAGAGAATTGTTAAATAAATTCACTAGTTAGCGTATCACTAATATAATTATTTAATGCTTTGACATGATAACTACGCGAGCTGTAGAACAAAGACAAATTTCGATTCATCATTATGCTGTGAGATAGTAATTACTATTAAATCACATACTTTTATACATGTTGCCTCAGCTTCCTAATTAATCCTCCGTATAATTTGAAACCCAGTATGTGTTGGGTTTCGTTTGAGGTCGATAATTATTTGCAAACATAATTATGACATCATTACAGTACTTCTCTACACTAACTCAACATTTCCAGGATAGAGTTAATCAGATTGGTACTCAACGACTAATACACACACATAATGATGAAAGTATTTTTCTCATGTGACATAAAGTCAAGTAAAACAAGTTGTAAACTATAGAAATAGGTTAAATAATATGAGAAAAATGAAATGAAATGAAAAACTTTGAGTATAAAAATAGGTGTATGGATAAAATATAAAATAGTATAAGTAAAATTTAAATTGTCATTTGAATAAATATGTTACTTACATCTGACGTAAAGATACATATATTCCATAACGTTTAAGAAATCAACGCATACACATGTTTCCCACTGAAAGTTTTGCGTTACTGGCCGCCCACAGATCTTTGAATTTCGAATGTTATTTTTTTTAAATATGGAAGTTCCTTAGTTGTTGAAGATTAATTTTGGCGGAAACTACTCTAACTGCACTAATGGTCTTCAAAATGCTTTTGGGAGTGCAACACCACATTTGAGCACTGTAAGGCGTTAGTACGTGAACATTCACGGGGTTAGAAGAGGTAGTGATTGCTTTCTACCAACGCGTAAAAAACATACCCTCACATATTCAGATCAATGGTCTCCGTGTTTTCAAAAATGGTTTGAATTAATGAAAAGTGTTTAAAATGTAATGGAGAATACTTTGAAAAGCAATAAATATATTAAGAATTATGCAAATAAATTGTTTTATTAATGAGTTACGCAAAATTTTCAGTTTCGCATGTATCCGTGCTACGCAGGGACGCAACAATTCAATGAAAATAAATGTTAGTTCATTTTATTCAAAGGTGTGAGCTGTCTGTCAATTTGGTTTGATTACGAATGAATGTTATACAATCAATTAATTATATGATGATACACAGTACAATTTTACTATTTAAACGGAAGTTTTGTATCTTATTAGTTTGCACACTATTGTGCTTTTTAATAAGAAAATAATTCACATATAATTATGACTTAGTACAAAAAATTAATAATATGCTTCACTATGTCTTTAAGGAATAAATGAATCCCACCAAAAACATTTTCATGTAAAATGTTGCCAAGACAACTACATATGGCTTACCCTGTGCAAAAGATATCAGATCTCATCTAAACCCAAGCTTCTGAATCTACACGTCCTAACTCTACCAACTCTAACTTCCTAAACTCTCTTTTTCAGTAAAAAAGTACGGCTTCGGACTAAATGGCGTTGGGTGTAAAAAGTCCGAATTTTTTTTTTAATGCGTAATAAAGAAATGCTCAAGATTAACGTACAATAACTAAATAAATAACCCTCATGAAACCAAGGTTATCCCACTGGATATAAAATGAACCACAGTCTGTTCGGTTGTTTGTATGTCTTGTCGAAAAAACATAGACAGACAGAATTATTTTCACATTTATGAAATATTCTTTGTTGTCATATTTTTTTTATTAAAATAAATATTACAAAATAAAGTCTCCAGAGAAGTTAACACCAGCCATTTGTTTCAACAAAATATCGAAAAGTACCCTTAGACAAGTATGTCATGTTTATTAAAGGATATAAGATAAGTATAACACACATACAATTTAGTATTAAGTACACTCGTTATATTAAGTATTAGGTTCTGAAAGTAAACCCCTATAACAACCTGACTGAATTTATGATATTAAACACATATAACACAAATTGCGCATAACCCTTACACAATATTATGCATGAACAAAAACAAGTAAAGGAAAGCGGGTCTATTTAACCTTTTTTTATTTTATTATCTTTATACCGACTAGCAATACATATTAGACCTGCTATAAAAATGGATATAAACTGTATGATTTGAGTACGAATTTTGAAACAAGTTAGAAAATCTAATATTAACAGCTATGCCTGTTTCTTCCTTCAAAAAGGATCAATCTCCATGCCCATTCGTCTTTACTATACTTAGAAGGGAAATGTTTAAAAATCATTTTTACGGGTAATATAAAAATCGTCCAAGTGCAAGTCAGACTCGCGTAGGAAGGGTTCCGTAATATTATCTGTACATTTCAAGCGTCTACCTGTTGCCGTTATCAATATCGATCAAAAACGAGCGAAACGAAAACGAAAAATATTTATTTCATTCTTTTTTTTCGTATTTGTTGTTATGGTTGCAACAGAAAATTCCAACTGTCTAACTATCACGGTTCATGACATACAGTTTAGTTACAGACGGACAGCAAAGTCTTAGTAATAGGGTCCCGTTTTACCCTTTGGGTACGGACCCTAAAAAGCATCAACTGCCAATATTCCATTTCTGTAACCCCAAACCGTTCAGGTCAAGTAATTTCTATGAGTTCTATAGATTATACCTAGGGATATAGAGGCTGAAAGAAAACACTTCTACTTTGTGCTACGTCTTAGGTTCTACGCGTTCCTATATAGGTATACTTTGTATAAACTTTGTTTGTATAAACCCTTTATAGGTATTCTTTGTACCTAAGTATTCGTTTTGTACAGATATTGTGTATTATAATAGGTGTATCACTCCTAATGGGTTAATTTACAAGTAATGTAAACAGTACACTTTTTATCATTTTTTAACGTTATAACATATTATGTAGATTTTTGTTTATTGTAAGTATGTAAGTATGTTTGTTCATAAAATTTCATAGAGAATAGCTTCAGTATTTTATAAAGTAAGGTTAAACTTCTTGTTTTCTTCGCAAAAATATTCGTAGAATCAGTATTTATTATAAAATGGTAGTATAAATGAGGAAAATAGATGAAAACCTATCTTATTAATTGTGATTAAAAACTTCATTAAACCCTCACGATGAAACTAAAATTCAATACCGAAAATCAAACCGCGGGCGTATTACTTTCATTGCGTAAACATCGTACCCGTATCAATAGGGGCATTGTAAATATAACTGAATTCGGTTTAAAAGCAAAAATATGTTTGTGCACAAAAGTCAATAATGAAATCGTTCTATTTTAGTGATCATTTGAAGGTAATTTTCGCTAAAGTTAATAATTTCGCTTAGTTTTTGTCTCAAAGCAACATTTCTCTTTATTTCCGGTATTTGAAACAATAAACACGTTTTTATGTGAAACATCTATAAGCGAGGGCTAAACCTGATTTTTTGCGTGGCGAGCGGAGACGCCTAGTCGCGAAGCGGTTTCAAATTTTTTTTTTTTTTAATTGTATTGTTATTTCTATTTGACTTTTTCTATACAAATAAATAAATTTGGATTGTCGGTTTGTAACATTAAAATAACCGCTTTTTGCTAAATGCTTATGTATGATACATGATACATATACCAAAATATCATTTTTCACAAATTTTGTCTGCATGTCTGTCTGTGTTCACCCCGCGGTTATTGTCGTACCGCGTATAACAAACGACGGTATGAACAAAGGAGTACAAGAGTAACATGGTGACATTCTATACAGGCACTACCTAAGTGTGTACGTATTTTAACACCCATAAATGCGTACCAATAAAGATGTCGCAACAAACACATCATTTACTTTAATAACACCAACTCCTTTATATAGAAACAAACCTCAACCTGCCTCATAGTACTAGCGACAATTCTCGCACCTTGACAACCATATTTCCAATGAATGTCTAGTGACCCCATCAGTTTAGCAGAAACACAACACTAATTGATAGAGCTAACTCTTGTCTGCTCTTAAAAGTTCAGAAAAGTTCAAGATCAAAAGTTCAAAATCGACGCCAAAACGTAATTTCTCAACAATCAAGGTTTCTGAAAACTTAGTGAGCTGCCTGTTAATGTTGATGTCGCTTGAAGTACTTCGTTAAAGCATAATAGTAAACAATACAGTTTACCTTAAATAAAATACTATTTTGATAACTTTCGTTCGTTTTCTATGATACTTTGCAAAGGTTCTAGAAACCGTTGGATCTATCCACGAGAGTAACAGAAAAAGTATTTAGATAAATGTAATAATAGAATCTTATAACATTTAGAAACTAGGGAAAATGAACGAAGGCAAAATTGTTAGAGCGGAAAATATTACGTGCCGATAGAAACGTTTTTATTAGTTGGTATAATATTTTCAGTATGTTGTTCTAAGAATAAATGCTAATTAAGATTCCGTGTGAGAACAGTAACATGACACTGTTTCGTTTTCAGGTAGAAATTACATATAGGTCTTAGGTAGAATGTTGTTTAAAATACCTATTTATTTGAACTCGGATACTTTTAATATTGTAAAGATATTTTTTAAAAAGACGGGCTAGCCGATACAATGCGTTTGATTCTTAGAACTATTATAGCTTTACTCCTGTTTCTCCACCTGCGATTAGCGAAACCCTAGCTCCCTCGCAATACACATTTTTTCCACAATACATCTTATGTTAGTCGTAGGGAGTTAGAGTCCAAACAAACTGAAACTACGCATGTGTAAAATAATGACTGCCTCGGTGGCGTAGTGTTAATGTATGCGACAAACTACTGTCCATGAGGCCTTGGGTTCAAGTCCCGAATCGGACCAAATGTCTGTACTATCTGTAAATATTTGTCTCGGAGTTTTAGTGTTTTTATATATAATATGTTTGTATTTAAATATTCTATCAGTCAATCAAGCTTTAAAAGTCTGCATGGTTTGACACTAGGTGGCGTTGTATATCGGATATAAAATAAGTTAATAAGTTGTTAATAAATTAATATTTAAACAATTCGCTTTTCATACCAAGGATGAAATTCATTTCCTTTTTTTACAAATACAACTATTGTAAAATTTTCGACATAGCAGTAGTGTCTCTGAATTTTGATTTAAGTAAGATTAGAGATTATAGAGCTAAAGTTAAATGTGTATACTTATTGCTTTATTGTAATCTGCGGCATTGATTTCTTGTAAAGGAAAGGAATTAAATTACAACAAGCCAGGATAGGGTAAGATATTTGATCTGAGGAATCTAAATCCGCCGACCTTAGCAATATAGACAGACAAAAAAGCTCTGCAATATATGATGATTGATCATCATCAGGATATTTCAGTTCACTACTTGACACAGGTGTCTCTCAAGGCACCATCATTGATTTCCTTAATTTATTATGAAAATGACAGGTCACGATTTTTTTATTGCTTATAAAAACTGGCTAAAGATATAGTTTACGTAATAAATTAAAAGTAAAGTAGTTCTAGGTGTACAAGAAATCTTACTCATTAATGTCTATAAGCCAGTTTCAAAAACGGCTGAAGGCATTCGTTTAAACTTCTGTAATTAAAAACATCCTTGAAGTTTAAGCAAGTTTATTTTTGTTTCCTCTTCAAAGTGTGAGATTACGCGGTACAAGTTAGTCAAATAATTGTGGAATTAGCTGTTTTTAATTTTGAATACTCAAAGTATATATTTTTTTACGCAATACGATACGGGCAAACGATCAGACTTATCGCCTGAACGCCGCCCATGGACTCCCGCAACACCAGAGGCGTCACAAGTGCGTTGCAGGCCGTTGAGGGATGGGGAGCAAGATGGGGGGCGGGGTTAGGATATGGGCCTCCAGTATCCTCACTCACTCGGTGAAACACTGCGCAGAGGCCGTGGTATCACTCCAGTCGAGCCGGTCCATGCATGCCGAACCGTGGCTCTCCCACGGCTTAGGTAGGTAGATTAGGTAGGTACTTAAAATGTCTGAATTGTATCCACTGATGCTCAATTGTTTTTTTATGAATTATTTATATTCGTTAACTTTTTTTGTTTAAGTACACACATGTATACGGATATTAATGCCTAATATCGATGTTTGTCTAGTGACATAACTTTGTTTTTACCTGACTATAGCGAAGCAAAAAGGTAATTTTGGCAGTCTATGTATATTTGTATGTGCCACCGTAACGCCTAAACTACCGAAGTGATTTTAATTAATGAGGTATACTACAATATTTTTAGTGTCAATTCTAATAAAACGTATTTATACAATATCTTTATATTGCTTCTCGAATATTACTTCACTTTTAGATAAAGCGCAGTAAATGAGTAGGTGTTTATTTCGCTGTCTAGTTTTCAAAGCTAGACCAAGACAAATGTGTATATTTGTCTCCGTCTGGAAGTTCCTTTAAATTGGTATTGTGTATATACAAATATAAAATGCATTTAATAATAATTATGTGTTTTGAAAATAAAACATTTAAGCTAAATTTACTGTAAGTCTAAATATCGTCACTAATTCATCATTCAACGTTTAATAACCATGTATAAGAAATATGAAACATGTTTATTAAGAAAGCTATGAAAACCCTTGATTTACAACTGTTAAACACACTGTAGGTGGTCCTAAGTATATTTGAGCAGCTCTTTATTACCTGTTTTACAAGCGAGTTGTTATTTATAAACTTTCTTAAATATATTTCATAAAGTAAGCGAGGTTACAGAGCTCAAGATATTATATAAGCGTCATGTAGTAAAGGACTTGCCAAGCCATTTTATGCTGAACTCAGATTACAATAATAAAGTAATATATGATCTGAAACTCCCGACTAACTAAAGCGAGTCGCAAACGATAAAGTGGTATTATAAATCAAAGAAACGAAGCATCTCCCGCAGATTTTCACGTAATAATAAGTGAGTTTCAAGGCGAAACTCCGTAATGCTGCGTAATTCATATCCGTTGGAATAATCAATAAGCGTGCCGGCCACTGACACAGTTTTCTCAAAAACATTTCTTGAGTGATTATTGTTGTTCTCATTTAAGTTATGGACCGCTCTAAAAGTATCTAGATGCTTGGAAAATAAAGCTTAGATATACTATTAAAAGAGATCTGTTTTTGGTTTCCAGATAAAATAGTCGTTTATATAATGTTTAACCGAATTCTAATCTATATATGTATAGTAATATAACCTATAATCAAGCACTCCTTATTCAGAATGAAAAAATATATTAGTTACTAATTATATAGAAAACCAATCAGGTATATTTAGAAAGATAATTTACTCTTTGCCTTACAAAAAAATATTGTTCTATTTATTATATATCCAGGAGGCCAAATTAATCAAGTTGGTGTTGTGTACATTTACCTTAAAATAGTATAATTCGCGCAAGCGTTATATTCATCTTCGACGATGTCACGTTATTTAAACGATACCTGCTTCCAAAGGATCCAGTAAATTCCTGGGCTGTGATTTGCATATTCTAGTCATGGGTGAAACTACTCTATTATCTTTTACTAGCAATGCTATAATAAATTTTAAAGGTCTTTTATATTGTGTTTTGAAGCTTCAGTAAATTACACCTTCAGGATGGATAGGGTTTAATAACGTGTCTTAGCATCGACATTGATATAAAAGAAGTGAGCTTCCATGGCAGACTTTAGAGACGTTTTCCAACATACTAATTAGTACCATAGGAATGCGACTTCCCAACACTTCATACCAACAAATTTGCAAATACTGATAATAGAAAAACTGATTCAGGCTTCATTATTAGCGAATTTACAGAAACTATCCATTGTATTTAATGATTCTAGCCCCTTAGCCAAAATTCAAGGGGTCGCATCGAATCTCTTTCTACAATCGCCAAGGCCTCTATTTTTCTGTATTGTTGACCATATTTAATTTTGACCAGATGATTAATCGTTGAGATGATGTTATTCCTATATGTTTGTTAGTTTCCTATTTCCGTTTACGTTTGTAGAATGGCCAATTTAGTAAATTTAACTAAATTAAACTAGAGCTACAATGCGAGGTGTGTGTTTTATTTGTGACATACGACCAAATGGGTAACTTAATGGTATCCGAATTTGCTAGCCTATCGACACCTGCCACTTAAGAATTAAATACTGGTTACATAGTTACCAGCCCTTGATTATTCTTCCAAAGTTAAAGGAGGTGGGGCAGTCGATGCTCTAGTAACCTTACTCGATGCAATACAATAAAAAAAAAGATTGACACCGAGTTTTTGTAAGGTTAAGTCCCATTTGTTCCTTTTGTAGAAAAGTTTAAAATGTCAATTGAATGCAACTGAAAATAACGCTTGTTACTTTAGTACTTGGACCCTGAAAATTACCGTAAGTTTCTACTTCAGTTTAGAAGCAGTTCCCGAGCCGGGCTCTTTAAGTTCGTTTATTAAACTGGAAACTTCACTTAAGCTCAGCTGGAACCTAAGTTTATTAAGCCCGTGCGCCCATATTACGTATGCGTAAATCACGTATGCTTATTTTTTTACTTAGAAAATTAACTAGGTTAAATCACACGGATATAAAAGCTTATTGTTAGGATTTTAAAATAATTGGAAACGTTTGTTTTCATTTCAGTTCACCAGTCACATATAAGATGGCGAATATATATATCACATACAAGGAAACAAATCTTTTTTTTATATGATTCTGCCTATCTACTCTACCTGATGGAAAGCATGAGTAGAATCCAAGAGTGGTGGTCACCATATTAATTGCGAATGTAAACAATACAACAAGGTGACCCTCTCTATGATGGCCTATTATTGAGATGCTTCTGTCTTATTGGGCCTCCGGTCTCATACTCACCAATGAAAGACGACAGCAGCAATGCTGTCATTTTAGGTTGGTCCTCTATGAGAGGGTAGTACCGCCACTGTAGAGCCGACCCATTTGTGCTGATATCAGCGTGGCTCGACTACCTTTTAATGTGTTACATGGTTTATTCTTTGTTATAATAAAACTTACTATTATTAATATCAAAACCGATAAACTTTACAGTATTAATCGTTGCCAAATTTACTACTAAATAAATGCGTTTCCAGCCTATTAAAGGCAAGAACGCATTATCTCAAAGTTTTCAAGGTCGAATCTACTCATAAATATCGCATGCGATAATTTACTTGGTTCCACTGTATAGTGTAAACATAAACTGAATAAAACACTAAATATATTGTGTTATTCAAACCCCTACCAACTTCATTTGTCTCAAGAACCTAATGTCACAACAAGATCATTAATACAATGAATTTATTTTGTAAGCAACTAGCGAGAATAGGCAACAGCAATTCTTGTTCGATCACATATCGTTTAGGTGCTAATCAATCAATCATTTTGATTGATACGTGATTGACAAGTAGTCTGATTGGATTGTTAGTGATTAAATCTTTGATTAAGCTTTTGTTTCCATTTTCGATTTTGATTTATCATGCAGTAACTTAGTTTTTTTACCAATGTGTTTACCAATTACAAGAGATAATTTTTTTTCTGATAACTTCTCCAGTTTCGAATTGTTGTTTTATTCTGAATCTAAAACTTTACTATGCTGTCTAAACAGACATAAATTTACTAAGAGAGCTTTTTTTTATGGAAAAGGGGGCAAACAAGCAGATGTATCGCCTGATGGTAAGCGATTATCGCCGTCCATGGACACCCGCAATACCAGAGGCGTCACAAGTGCGTTGCCAGCCTTTGGGGGATAGGGGGAGGGAAGGGATTATGTGCCTCCGGTATCCTTACTCACTCGGTGAAACACAGTGCAAGCATTGTTTCATATCGGTTTTCTGTGAGGCCATGGTATCACTCCGGTCAAGCCAGCCCATTCATGCCGAAGCGTGGCTCTCCCACGATCGTATATCTCAAATGATTTCATCGAAGCAAAACTATAAAGAAATCCTTCCTTTCTTGAAGGGATGCTTAAAGGAATAATTTCCTAGAAAGGAAATGTAAGGAGCTTTGTGTTGTAAAGTTTGATAGGGAAACTTCACTAACTCTAATAAGTTGTTCTGTAAGTGCTTTGGTGGTTAGGTGATAGTTATTTTGAATCCATACTAATATATAAAGCTGAAGAGTTTGTTTGTTTGTTTGAACACGCTAATCTCAGGAACCGCTGGTCCGATTTGAAAAATTCTTTCAGTGTCAGATAGCCCATTTATTGAGGAAGGCTATAGGCTATATATCATCACGCCATGATCTACAGGAGCGGAGCAACAATGAAGAATTTTACAAAAACGAGGGGAAATTATCACGATTGCGTGGGTCGGCTAGTATTAAATAAAATAATAATGATGCTTTAATTGCTATCAATATCATCTGAATGTCGGTAACGGCTCTAGAATGTCAGAATTCATTTTAAAAAAAAGTATGCTTGGAGTCATTTTTAGAAAATTTATCAAAAAATACCGAGTAAACCTCAGTCATCCAGGTTTATATTTCACTAAACGCAACTTGCAGGTTCTTCTTCAAAGGGATAAAATTTAGAAACCGAGCAAATAGTTATTAATGTAACGTTTTGAAAGGGCCTAAAAAGGCCTACTTGAAATAAAAGCTAATTTATTTAATGGTGCGTTATTTTCTGCATCTATGATGTCTAATGCACCATTTTCCATCATGTAATCAAAAATCGTTTCAGAATACTTTTTTCAAAACTTTCATAGTAGACATTAGTGAATATTATTAATATACCTTTTGGTATTCTTCCTATTATTTTATCTCTCTTATTAAAATTTCATCATCATCATCAGCCTATCGCAGTCCACTGCTGGACATAGGCCTCTCCAATTGCGCGCCACTTGGTTCGATCCTCGGCTTCTCGCATCCAGCTCCTGCCAGCCATCTTGCGCAGATCATCACTCCACCTGGCCTGTGGACGTCCTACACTACGTTTGCCGAGACGCGGTCTCCACTCAAGAATACGTCTACCCCAACGGTAATCAGTTCTTCGGCTAATATGGCCTGCCCACTGCCACTTCAATTAATAAAATTTATTCATCACTAATTATTTTACATTCTATTTTATTTACAAAACTGTACATATATCTCCAAAGTATATAATGAGTAATAGGGTAGGGAATAAATTAAGAGGCCAGACTAAGAAAGTCTTCAGGGTTACTTTCTTCGTTGAAAAACTTTCCTTCACGGAAATAAATATAAAACTTCACTTAGGTACTCATGTCAGTTTCATTGTAAGGGACCAACTAAGCAAAAATGAACTGAATTGAAAAATTACTTTCAATGTAAAATATCTTCTAATTAAATACTTCTCAAACTTTATGGAAAGTTTTTTCTCTAAATGTAACTGTCATTTCAATTTTGAAATGACTGACAATCTGAAGAAACCCACTTCATTTCTGTGTGGAATGAAGGCAATATATCCTATAGTCTATAGGGGTCATGGCCTACCGCCTTTAAACCCTAAATTGAAAAGCTTAAATTCTCAAGTAACTTCACGGTAAAGTTTTATTATGTTTCTACCGCCGAAGAAGCGAGGCTGACTTAGTAGTTACCTTATTTAGCTCTTAGCTCAGACCAACAAGTGACTCTTGTGAGAAATTTCATTTCAATTTAGTAAAGTTCCTGAGTTCTACGTTGATTAAACTCAATTTTCGCCTTAGTTTACGATTATAACTTGGTGTAAATTTTATAATCATAAATAAATAATATGATTGCGTAAACTTTAACGCATAAGCAAAGCTAATAAACCACTCTGTCATCTTTTAATAATTTAGACTAACATTTTAATCCCGACAGTGTTTTAGTTTGCAAAACGTTATCAATTTTCATGGTTTCTTCGCAATTTGACTGCCTCTTTGTCTCGCGGGTGATCATGAGGTCTCGGGTTCGATTCCCCGGTCGGACCAAATGTTTGTATGATCTACAAATATTTGTTTCGGAGTTTGGGTATTTTCTATGTATAATATGTAAATACATTACGAAGAAAAAGAAAAGTAAAATATGTATTTATATCAGTTGTCTAGTACCCATAACACAAGCTCTGCTTAGCTTGGGGACTAGATGACGTTGTGTGTTAGATGTCGGACATATTTATTTATTTATTCTAATGCCATTGAGCTTGGTATAAAACATAAAACTTAATTATAAATCTAACATTATTTATTAAAACATATATTTGTATTAAAAAAATAAAAGAAAGAGAGTAATAATATAAAATTATATATAGGTAGTTATGCATGATAAATAAAACCCATGCTAATATTATAAATTTGAAAGTAATTCTGTTTGTTTGTCTATTACGTTTTCACTGATTTGAATAAAGTTCGATATAAAGATTGATTGAACTTTGATGAAGGACATAGGCTACTTTTTTCACGATGTGCGAGCGGAGCTGCAAGCAGAAGATAGTAGTAAATGTAAATAAGTGACTGCTAAAAAAGGAACTTCATCACTTTCATATTTTATATTTACTGCATTGACTATGTTGGCATATCATTCTTTAAATATAAATAATTGAAAAAACTAACCCACACGCTTTAATTTTAAAGCTATCAAAAAGGTAGAAAATAATTATCTATAACTTTCAAAGAAAAATCAGAGAGCTTTAAACATTTAGATTATTTCAAAAATCTATTGTCAATTTTGACATAGCTTGACTTAATTTATTTCTACTACTCACAAAATAAGATATATGGTTTTATTCAGGCCACGTCTTTGACTCATAGTGTGGCGCCTGACACCCACACACACATAACACTTTACCTCTTTGCAAAGGTCCCCGTTCGGGTTGAAAGTAATCGGTCATTGGCAACGAAGAAATTTCGTTACTATCTGCGCTAATCCTATTTTTATTTTGAGTCGGCGCAGTACACATAATTCTTTCATTCTATTTGTCGACTGCGTTACTTTGTACTCTTCAACTCTCATACCCAACACTTTCCACGGAACATTTTTCTCATTCCTCCGCATGGTATGTCCATACCAAGATAACCCATTACTTCTTAACTCTTCATTCAGAGTTTCGAATAAATTTGTAACTTATTGAAACGAATAGGTCTCACGAATGTTTTCATCATAAAATTAAGTACAGAAATATTATACAAGAAGCTCAAAAGCACTTGGTTCCCTAAACTAAAGTTCTGAATTGTAAAGCTGTTTCTGTAACGGATGAGAGAACATAAGGAATTAAATAAAACGACTGGGTACGTCCAGGCCAATAGGCATACAAAACTAAGCCACCCGAATATAATCTAACCTTATATTCACTGAATGGCTGATTCCTTTATACTATTGAATCATAACCCTTGTATCTTGCTACATAATGGTTATATTTGCTTGTAAAGTATTTACTTAAGAAGTATGGGGTAATATTTAAGTAATGAATGAAATTTATCATCATGAATGAATACAGTAAAGGTAAACTTATTGAAGTAATTGTAGATTTAGTTTTAGTAATACAACACTCTTGACATTACTAACAATATCAAAGCGTACCTCATACTTGGTGTTATACATATGTTTTATCAACTTCAAATTGATGAAAAAATTAATGCTCCTTTCATAAACATAACTAGTACAAGTAAGGCCTACGCGCAGAAAGATCATTCCAAACTTATTTTTAATACCATTCCATAAAATCAACAGCGTATTTGAAAAAAGAGAGAAGAGAAAAGAAGAGAGTAGAGAAAACAGCGTGCAGAGTACAATTAAAAATACATTATTGAAACTCGCTTTAATAGTCAAGTATTTTACAACACACTAGCAACCCTCCGCAGTGTCACCTGCGTAGTTCCCGTTCCCGTGGGAATACGGGAATAAAATATAGCATATGTCACTCAGTGATAATGTAGGATTCTAATGGTGAAAGATTTTTTTAAATCGGTCCAGAAATTTTTCGAGACGAAAACGTTGGAGACTCACACTTCGGCAGGAATCCCGACTCGACCGGAGTGATGTCTAACAGAAATCTTGTGTGAAATAGCGCTTGCGCTGTATTAAACCGAGTAAGTGATCCTAACCATATCCCCCTCCCCATCCACCAAAGGCCGGCAACGCACTTGTGACGCCTCTGGTGTGATACGTTTCCGCGTTAGCCCACTATTCCATAAAAAAATCCAATTTTTCCTCTTTATAATATTAGTGTGGATATTATAATATTGAGTAGCTTGTACTTGGCTACATGAGCCGACTGTTTACTTCTTGTACCTACCAACTAAATATAAGAAAGTTATGAGGCTTTACTTATTTTTGTTACTGTTTACTCTTACTCACAATATTTTTTCTTTTTACCTTTATATTTGGATTGGCACCATTCATTCCTTAAATGTAGTCCAGTAATGATTTGCTATCAGACGGATGTAATAAGAGATTCATTACTGTACAAATAAAAAAAAAACAAAAATACTGTTAAATTATTTTAAAACTTAGTTAGGGAAGTTAAAAACTAAGTAGCAGAAAAAACTCTGCAAATTTATTTCATATTTTTTTTACATTTAACGTAAATTGTAATTTAAATGTATTACTTATTTCAGTTAGAGTTAAGATTTTAAGTTAAATATAAAAAAATGATAAACTTTAGTAATTCTAAAAGGAAACATAATATTTCAACATTATGTAAGTTATATTGCAGAACTATTTAAATTACTTAAGAATTCTTTGACCAAAACTGGAAGTGATTCCATTGTATTAGAAAAAAGAACTACTTAAACTTAGGATTCCTTAACATCAATGAATAAATCTATGTACACGTTGTTTCAGTTTGCAGCAGTTTACGTGACAAGAATACTATAATTTATATGGCTAAAACAGTTTTGCTGGATACGAGTAGGCTATTGAGTTTTCAGAGAAAGTAACATTAATCTAAGTCACAACAAAATTAGGAATCTGAACGAAAATAGAAAGTGAGAGAAATTAAATGATTACTTATTGATGACGAAGAAGATTCTATGATGATAACTATGATAAAATGTTTGTCTTGTCTACATGAAAGATAAACAAGTAAAATAACTATGTAGATGCGATAACCCCGCAGTCCATTCTGATGACCAGTAGACTTAGCTGACCTGATCGATAGCCCCGCAGTCCTCTTAAGACACTCACGTAGCGTAGGAAGGGTAGTGTTGAGCGATAGCCCCGCAGCCCTCATCACTCCCAACATAGGGTTATATGTATAAGTACAAGTTTGTAAATATATGTATGAATTATACAGAAACCAGAATAAACGATCAAAAGTACCAAAGATGTCTACAATTTCTGCATTGGTAACCCTATCGCCCTACAAATCTCAATTAAAAAATAAAATAAAAAAACATTATTTTTCTTTACAAACACGAAATTGATACGATTAACTGGATTGTTTTACATGCCTTATGATTTACGAGTAAACGCGGAATACATAAAAAAATCTTTGAACACTATACAATCCTAAAAGCCATAAAAATAATATTACAATACAATTCATCTAACTTAATTAATGTGTTTCCTATTCGATGTTCGTTCTTCTTCATCAGGCTTCACGGAAATAGGAAATAAAAGGCAGAAATATTTATTGTTTAGTTATAATATATGGATTGGTAAAGTTTTCTTTTGTATTCTTGGTAAATAATCGTTATATGTAAGTACCCTACTTAAAGATACATTATTACCATAACACAGAACTCAAAGATGAAATGGTAACTATTATGTTTTGATCATAACTAGTTAAAGTATTACATCTGATTTACGATTAAATTATTATTTTTTGTTAGTTTTGCTTTCATGTTGTTATTTCTGTTAAACAGTCACATCAAAAATAAATTTAATTAAAATGCGCTACGTAGCATACACGGAGAAGGGTTTAAGATACTTCACTTTGATAAATAAGTTTGTTTTATAACCAAAAATAAAATTTACAAGAATACATTCACTTGATCAGCACAATGAATAATTCACTTCGAATTTTCGTCCCTAAAAACTACTGTAGCAGTAAAAAGTACACAATATTTTCTGTGTCATTTTGTCGTACCGTTGGGAATTCGCCGGTACTACAGACGCTCACCACACTTAACGACCTTCTGAATTTAAACTATTTATTTGCGATGATAAACGTGAAGAATTGAAAGGAGCATTTTAACCCAGACATTTATTCATACTAAAGCATTTCTTTCATTCACAAAATAATAATTTAAATTGGTCATGTGAAATAACATAAAAATATATCAAAGAAACAATTATTTCTGACAGTTCTAAAATTAGGTAAATAATGTCACCATATGATAGAAAGTTAAGTAAATAAAAAAAAATAAAGTACTATCCTTAAAATATTCGCGAATTCTGCGTATACCTAATTGAACTGATTTATTACTATTATTATAAAATATAGCAATGTCTCATTTCATATTTATTAGTATTTTAAACCCAATATAAAAATATACACATATTTTATGTCAGATGGACGATGATAAACTTAGTAGAAAAATAGTTCGGAAACTGAAAACAAACAAAAACTGCAATAATATAGAAAGAGATAATGAATAATACCGCCATTTGTACATAGTCATTCAATTGATGTATTATTTTTATGTGAACTGTATTATCTAGTGTACTATAAAGATTATTTTATTCTAATATATATTTTCTGATTTGAGTACTCATTGTGCTATTTAGAATTTTCTTGCTTTAAAAACTTGCATATTTTGGTTTTTTATTAGAACTTTGCCAACATCTTGTAGTCTTTTAGAACCTGTCAATTCTGTTCAGTTACAGTCAGTCACGCTTTTTTCCCAGAGGGAAAGGCAAAGACAATTGATCTCTACTTACTACGGTCCTGACACACCTCTTTTGCTTCGTCAACATTCATCAATCTCTGCATGCATACTTGTCGGTTTCTGGTGCTCTTCACATTACTTAGTTTACAATGGTCTCAAATAATCACTACAAAAATTCTTGTCTCTAATGACAGAGAATAACCTTTTAATTTTTACCACATACGATCGTAATGATATTAAAACTTACCGAGCTATGCAAATGAATACAAATTGAAATGTCTGTTTGTAATTTCAAATGAACAGCTTGACACTAAATGCTTTTGATAGTCAAGAAATGAATTTTTAAAGTTTTTGGCTGTCTGTTTGTTTCGGCTAATCATTGATACTGCTGAACCGATTTTGACAGGGCTTTAACTCGCAGATAGCTGATGACATAGGGAGTAACATAAGCTACGGTTTTCTTTTTTTTAGACAAGCTTCATAAATTACTGCGGGTAACACCACGTGGCTCAGCTAGTTTATCCTAAATTTCAAGTGAAGCTTAAGAATTTAATATATCAAGCAAATAACAAGATTAAATATTGTCGCCATTGTTTGTACTTTGGCAACAGACTAATTCGTATTATGACACGGGAGCTTAAAACGATTAAGCTGTCATCACACTTAAAATGAGGATAGCTCAAGAGCAGACTAGCAATTTATCATTTTGAAATACAATATATACGTTTGTAAAAGGTTTTGTGTGATGCTTAGAAGGTAAACACTGCTAGGTAACGTTTATATTAAAGAATAAAATATATTTGTGCATTTGCTTAGCAAATAAATTTACGTAATTTATTTAAAAAGGTATTTAATTAGATGAATAGCTATTTTATTCTTTTAAACAAACTTATCAAATATCAATATCTGAACACCTTATCTCGGTAACAACAAAAACAATCCTATTAATTCTACTATGAGAGTAGGTTTTAAATATTAATTATGTTAATGATTGTGGAAAGACCTTTTAATAAAAATAATATTATTTGACCCTGTCCGTTTATTATTAACGAAGCAGATCCGTTTATAGGAAAAAAGGCTAAAAAAGGATAACCCTACTTGAAAAAGGTCGTAGTTTATTCAATAAATTACTTTAGCTGTTCGACAAACTTTGTCTATGCCATCAAACAATGACATTTAATGTTAGTATTCTCTCTTTTCGATGCATCGTTTTTACGAAAAAATTGCCGACACTTTAATAATATCTGGTGTACATCAGAAGATTATTAAATGAACTTAAAACTAGATATGTAGGCACAAGTGGTAGGTAGGTTATAAAATTATACATTACTGGCTTTTGCCCGCGGCTCCACCCGCGTACATGTTGGTTATTGCGATAAAGAGTGACCTATGTCCTTCCTCAAGAATTAAAGTATCTCCTTTTATTGAAATCGGTGCATCGGCAATGAAAGCTAAACAGACAGACAGATTAGTATGGATGTAACGACAGATGATAATATAATTTAAATGCAGAAATTCTGGTTAAAGAAAATCTATTAGTAACGGATTGCAAATTTAAGTTTAAGAGTAGAACTTTAATTAGTAATAGACATGCAATCCTGTTTCCCTTTAGATACTTGGGGTAAGGAATCCCACATTTAAGTGCGAATTCGCAACGCATCACAAATATCTGTGAACTCGCACGAATGAACCGCAAAAACTTTACGCCGCATCGCATCGCAGTTATGTGTACCTACCTACCTACCTCTCAATGAATAATCTTTATTTTTTTGTCACAATTTACCATCTGCCTTTAACTCATCTTAAAACAATTGCATTCCTTAATTGACAACGCATTAGAAAATCAGAGTCAGGATAGTTAAAACTTGACAAAGCGTTTAGTACTGGTGCACATTACTCTGACTTTTAAAAGAGGCTTATAAATAATTAACTTTATGATGACTACGAATTTATTTTATTGTTTTGATGTTTTTATTATGTAATGTAAATTTTGGTTTTGACCGTTCCAAGACAAACAAACAGTCTAAACATTTCACATTTGTAAACATAAACACGTATATTAATGTCATTCACCCCTATTTGTGAGGGTGTAGAAAATCCCAAGCTATCTAGGCAGGCGCCGATGCGTCGCTCACAGCAGGTGTTCAGAATATGTATACATTATATATAACTATAGTCCGCGTTCATTCACACGCTAGTCCTTTAACTAGCTTGCGTTCATAAAACTACAAAAATCGTTTTTAAAAATTTGAACGGCGATTTTCTATTTTTAAATGAAATAAATATTTTGAACGACATGGGGACAAATTCGTAACTGGTGCTGCGCGAGTTATGCGATTAACTCGGGTCGCAAGTGCGTTGTCGAAAAATCAAGAGTGCGTTGCCAGTGAGTCACACGAATGCCTTGTCGGAGAGCCGCGAGAGCATTACCAGTTGACACTTCTAAATGCTTGTTATTATTTTTCCATGACTACTTAGACCTAAACTACTAATAGAAAAATAACATTCCCCAGAATTAGGTATCTCACACGCGGTAATCTTTTGACAAAGTATGCAAAACTTATGCTGGGGTTCTCAATACGTGTGTACACAGCAAATAATCGTGCTCTTCAATAATTATTTGTTCTGGGTACGATCTCCGGCTTAACAGATAAGGCTACTAACCATTACACCAGAGACCCATCAGTACAATTTCTCCTATTGCCAGTGTTAATAAGAAACAATCTTCACTCATCATTAGACGGGATATGTAATTTTTTTCTACCATATCTTAATATTATAAAAAGTACATTCTACATTTGTATATATATAGTACTCCCAAGACTATAATTTTCACTATACAATACCAACATTTCAATACAATAAAGCATTGTTTGGGAAACCTCACTGGAAATTTGTGGACAACAATAGTGGGCTTAACACATACTGACATAAATCCCTGGCCTATTATAAATTGACCTCAATCCGATATAGGCCCAAGAGCTTTATTTATATTAAACAGAAATCCCTTGTAAAAACAGCTCTCTTTCCTCTGTATACGCCCTTTGAAGAATAGTGTTTGTATTTATGTCAGGTAGGAATAAAATACATTAGTGCCAAGAAAGAAGATTAATGAGTACCTAGTACAAATATAAGTGATGTCCAGATCAAAATGCAATTGCTTAACGCTAGCCGTGACTACTGCGCACGCTCACTGGTATCTTTTTAAAATCGACTATCTGTCAGTAAAAGTACGATTACAATCGATTTATTCATTTTGAGGGTGAGGGTCACATTCCTAGTTATTCATGGTTCATTTTTCTTAGAATTAGTTATATAATTACCTTGTAAATATTCAGATACAAGTAGTAAATAGATGTTATCATTACACACGAATTGCGACCAAACCGAGTCCAAATCCAAAAGTGAAGAACTAAGTCTTACAAAAGTATTTAGTTAAGTTAGCTATAATTCAACTAATAAGAGTATTAATATTATGTGACCTATGTTACTAGTAAAAAGTAAATGAGCAACGTAACAAAATAAATCAACTCCGAACAGAATATAATATGATAATGTACTTTTGATATTGTATAAATAAGTGACTGTGATTTATAATACGAGTATAAATCTTTTAAGAATACAACACAGTAGGAGTACAACAGAACGTACGCGACGCTGACAGCGGGGAGTTCCTGTAAGATGAAAATATAAACGTAAGGACAGACGCACACTCACCCGCGATAGATTGTCAAAGTATTTTTTTTATATTATTAAATATATTTACTTGTAATACAAAGGTGGAAATTATGAAATTAGTTTTACTTTATTTTATGTTTCTTAACTCACGAACGACATTTATGAACCAATTTGACTTTTTATTTGATAGGGTATGGAAGAAAAATTATTAAGAAGTCAATTAAGTGATGTAGAATAGGGTTTATTAAAATCCATCATTAGATAAATACTTTATTTACTACATACTCTTTTTAAAAATTGATTATACATTTTACATTAACTTCCTACATACAATTGCTGCAATTATATTATTGCAAATTGTCACTACTGCTGGTAGTCTTAACAAGCTTCGAGACGTCAATCAATCAATTGGAATACCGCAAGCGATCATTCATGTCGACCAGCAAACAGTCAACCACAAATAGGTTCCCAGAATACCTAGAATCGACTATGAAATGTATCCACCAAGTCGCGGTGTTTGTTGGTATACCGGCTGACACACTAAGGATAAAAGCTTTTATATAGAAATGTATGACTCGCAGTAGCGTCACGTACGAGAATTTGCATTTTAGTTGGTTACGTCTAAGGTATAAGATTGTAGGACTAGTATTTACGACACTGTAAACATATTTAATGAATGTATACAAACCTTTTATATAAATTTACTAAAGGAAGATAAGTTTTTGTACACCTTAAATTTTCATAGCGTCAAAAGAGTAGTAATGCAACTAGAGTTAGTAATATTACGTGTGGAAAGTGTTTGAAAAAGCTTACTTGAAACAAATGTTTTTTGATTTCTAAAAAAAAAAAATTAGGAATCTAACCATTTACCACTAAATCTTTACACTTAAGTGGTTCGACTGTAAGTTTATACACCTACTAAGTTTAGTATAGTATTATATAGTATAGTAATAGAATATTGCATTTTCTTTATTATGATTACTATATCATTTGAAGGCATTAACTAAACAGTTTATATGGGGTACTTGCTGGTCAGGTTACGGTGTCTAATGATAACATTTTTTTATACATACATACAACACACATATTTAATATATATATATATAATTATACATCACAACACGGCCATCTGTTTTCAAATTCTAGACAGAGCCTGTAATAAGTTAACTAGACTACTCCAGCTTTCAGTACTCCATGCTGACAACAGGCCTCTTCTTAGAAAGAAGGTGTCCCAAAAAAAGTGCACAACGCCGCTGAAGAAGTTTTTACTTCAAAAAGAAAAAAATCTGGATTATTAAGCACTTGAGGAACAGGCTTCTCAACTTATGCATGTTAATTGTAAAAGAAACAATACAAAACTTGTAAAAAAGCAAGTGTTTTGAGAGCCATGCATATATAATATATAAAAAAAGTGGATATTCTAAATAAATCCATAAAAATAAATTCATTAGGAATTCACAGAGGTGACATGCCATTCAATGTTTTCTTTGTTTTCCTTGAAAATGATGGCTTTTGGGAGTCCGGTGCCTTCATCAGATAAATATTGTTAAATCTCAAAGCATTAGTGAGGAATTTAAGAATTAGAAATATATTTTTACATAACTTTGATTGGCATGCATGAGATGTTAATTTCATTTATGCTACAGATTAATTTGAAAACAACTCTTGTGGCCCCATTATGCAACAAATGTAATTTACACACAAGTGATTCCTCCACTGCTTTTTGCTTCCCGTCTCTCCCAAATGTAACAAGTTCAAAGGGGATGGCAGCTTTTACAGAAAACGTCTACTTAGAATAATAAATTTGAGTTTCACTTTGAGTTTGTAAGCAGCTTTACATCTGCAGCCATAACCCATTACTTCCACCAAACTCCATTTAATAAAAAACGGAAATTACTGATCAATTTAATTTTCGGATAACTTGCACACTAAACGGAGTATAAGATTCGATGGCATTAAAACTTTCCTTTCGGTTTTACTAGACATTAAAATTATAACAATCAAAATACTTTACTTTTTTGCTTTGAATACATATTTTTGGCTATGTTTGTTCGTAGATACGTGACATTTACATACATATGAGTTAAGGAGCTGTCAATAAAACCGAGGCTAAACAGCAGACATCCCAAGATCCATCAAATAATAAATTTCATGTTTTGTTGAATGAAACGTTTGAAACTTGAGCTGATGCTGAGTCGATCGAACATCTATCAATCCTAAAATTCCAGACCTTTCAAAAAATGTATTTCAAACAAAGAAACTTTATTAAAACTTGTTTGTTAGTTCTTTGAAGTCATTTATTATCTTTCGCGATCGTAATTGAAATCTATACTAATATGAAAACAATATATTTTGACAAGGTTTCTGCAAAGTTTGTAACCAATAGTTAAGATAATATTCTTCTTTAATAAATTTGAAGACAGGTAAAATGTAAGACGGCGAACTCGTATGCTTGAAGATTTAATATAACGATATAAGTATGATTTAGCTGTAATTCGAATAGAATATCACTGCCCGTAGTATTTATTTGGTATATAATAAAAAAGTAGTTATGTATAGCAACTAAGAATATGACTACTTATTAACCTCCGACGCAAAAAGAGGGATGGTATAAGTTTAACGTCGATGTCAATCTATTTGATCGATCTCGATATTACAATATCATAGTCCATAATTGACCTAGTTACACCATTATTTTAATTTAATCAAAGCTCAAAGTTATCATTCAAGCTTACAGTGTAATCTTGTATGCGTGTATTTCACAGGTAATATTAACCAAACTGTAACTCGATAAGTTTTAGATTGGAGATATACATAGCGGTGTTGCCATGTGATATGATATTGTACTTTATAGTGCTTCATCAAAACATTTCATTGAATTTATCTGCTTTGATTTGATTAATTCAAATTAGCTCCATAAATTTATTCGAAGTTATTAATGAAGGACTTCAGGCTAAAATGGCTAATATTGTTCTTAATGGTTGTAATGAAACCAACGCAAACAAGAATATTACTGAGTTAAGTTGTTAATTAAATTTTGAAGTAGTTTCCAAATTGTGAAAAGTTATGAAGATACACAAGGATGACTAATTAAAATCGGTTATGATCATAGTGAAGTAAAGCATAACAAATTTCGGATTTCACATCTAACATTTAAACTGTCATGTCAACGAGTACCATTGTTAAGTAATACTTGCGTTTCTCACTATTCTACTTCAAAGACGAAAAAAGTATTACACGTTATCCATATTTACACATTATCTATTCTTCACAAAAATAAACTTCAAATTCAGTTTGTATTTCAAAGACTAGCGCAAACATTCAAACGAAATTCAGTTTTATTATATTAGCTGATATATGAGTAAAGTAACATTATTTTCGTAATACTATTAGGGTACATTATGTTTGTAATTAGGGAAGTTAGCGAGATAAAGTTAGCATCTGGCCAGTTACACCACCGGCATAACAAGTATGGTCTACTCAGGTATAGTAATATGAGAGTCTAATAATTGGTTTTATAACTTAGTTGTTACAAAACTTGACCTGAGCGAGTCTAAGTAACGCTCCGACAGTTCTTTCAAACTTGAATATAGATTCGTTCTCTCCATTTTTATGTAATGGCCTACTAAGTGACTCTGCTCTGCCCTGTGGAAAAATAAGCAGAATTTAATGTTTTTGTGTGCCTCCCATATCCTCAGTAACTCGATGAAACACAGCGCAAACGCTATTTCACACTAGTTTTCTGTGAGACAGTGGTATCACTCCGGTCAAGACGGCCCATTCATGCCGAAGCGTGGCTCTCCAGTGGGAGTGGATTCCGAAATTCCGTATTCCGAAAATACCAGTATTTTTATAGTGATATTCTTCGTTATATACATAATATCAATTTACAAGAACAAAATATAAGTTTATCATCACAAAACAGCTGTTGATTTTCGGTTTATGAAAGGAAATTATTCTGGTGAAGAAAGAAAGGAAGTATTTCATATTTTTTATTTACCTCGAAACATTAATACCATATATTTTGATTTAAAAAATATTTGCTTGGAATTATTTTAATTTTTGGGTTGATGTCTTCACGATCTTAACAATTAGAAGGATAGACAAAGAAACAGACAAATGAACAACTAAATAGTCCTGTAAAGAGATATTTTTACTTTGAAGAATCGTTATTGTAGAAAAATATTGTTTAAGACCTTTGCGTATGACTTAGAAATATAATACCTTCTGCTGATCATGTCAAGAAGACTTGAAAGAAGTCAACAACACTATGAACACAGTTGTCGAAGCGCTCATTAATAATTACAGAAACTAGTAAATAAGTCCATAAACATGCCACTGGCTTGTCTAATAAATTGTTGGCAGCTTTAGTCCGACGCTTATAATTGATAGGTTAGGCTTCCTTACTAGATACTTTCAGATCTGAAAAGTAGGTCTGTGAATTACAAGGGTGTCTATGCTCAAAGGATAATCATAATCTTCTAAAATTGTAAGAACAAGGTCACTTCGGTTTTAATTATTCAAGCGATTCATTCATTAAAATACTTTACTAACATCCTTCTATTACTGAGAGAAATTCGAGAAATTAATATTCATGTTATAGTAAGTGCCTTCGTCTCGTAGCTCGTAGTTGAAGTGCACCGCGTAGCTCCAAACTCATTACTATGCTACGCGGCAACAAAGCTATAGATATTGACTAACAAACCGTGAACGTTGCATATACTACATGCGTTCGACCCTTAGTAATATTTAATTTAAGATGTTCAATGCGAAATTGTTGACAGCCAAAATATCACTGTGGCACAATCATAGGCACAATAATACATGTAAAGAAATAAAGGACGCCCGACACTTACTGACGGTTTGTGTTAAGAACAAAAGAAAAAGAATCTTTTACGAGTACGAAAGAATGTAATATAAACTTGTTTGACATTGGCCTCAGTATGATCAAGTCCGATATTTAGTATTGATAAAAAAGCTTACAAATTTCATGCAAAGTTTTTTTTTTGCAATAGGGGCAAACGAACAGACGTCGCCTGATGGTAAGCGACCACCACCGCCCATAGACACCCGCAACACCAAAGGCATCACAAGTGCATTGCCGAAATGTGTTGGATGGGGAGAGGGGGTTGGGTTATGGACCTTCGGTATCCTCACTTACGCGGTGAAACACAGCGCAGGCACTGTTTCGCACCGGTTTCCTGTGAGAAAACCGGAAGAGTTCGGTTGAGCCGGCCCATGCATGCCGAAGCGTGGCTCTCCCACAATGCGTTACTATAAATTCCAATAAATATTTATTTGCAAACTAGTAAAATGTAGGTAGTTAAAAAAAAATAGACAACTAGATAAATAAACTCCTTAAGAAAACATTATTCAAATTTAAATAGCTTAAATAATGAAAAATAAGTTAAAAGAAATTGGAACCTTATATTAACAAACAGTCAAATTTATCCAGTATCACACTCACATTTAAAATGACCCGAAAGGCACTATGCAAGCCAAAAACCATCAAACCTTTGAGACTAAAGACCGTGTGAAGTAAACAAACATACACAGATCCACCTGAAAAACATAACCTTTTTTTTCTCTTTTCACCTTTCTGGTAATTGTGTATGCGAGTGTTGTGCTTCAGGTCTCGAGTTCAAATCCTGTGTTGGACAAAATTTCTGTACGATCTTTTTTTATATTATATTAACAATTATTTTTACGGGAATTAACGCGATCACTTATTAAAAGGGATACTAATACCTCTGATTTGCCTGACGTTTCCACCAGGTTGCACTGGCCGTGGTCACAGGCTGACTAAAAAAAAATCTTATTTATTTTATTTATCATTTACAAAATAAATACACAATGTCTTACATACTAATAGCAACTAAAAACGACCAAGGTTTATAGTTGTGCTATCATGAGTCTGTCTTGTTATTAGACAATGAATCTCGTTCTAACAAATTGAAAGGTTAAGAATAAATCCACACACCAATACCTAACATATAAATACAAATAAACACATAAATACTTAATTGATTCAATATGAATACACAAATGTAAATCTGTTTTGGAGTTTAGGTGTTTTCTATATATAATATGTATGTATTAACAAAAAAAGTAAATTAGTACTCTATCAGTCAATAAGCTTTCATAGTACAAGCTCTGCTTAGTTTGAAAATTATTTGTCGTTGTATATTAGCTGTCTGAAATATTTACTATTACTATTCATTCTCGTAAAAAACCATACCAGAACAATACCAAGAGCTGAATAAATAATGTAGTCAACGTCATAGCTGTTATCTGTGACCTGAAGACTTGTTAGGTTTATTGAGTGTGGCCATCTCTGTTGAATTATAAACATGGTTTTGTTACTTGCTCTCCCATGTAATTTAGGTTGGTTATTTTTTATGGGTGCCTTTAATGACGTTGTGTCACTGGCGTTTTATGTCAAGAGTCGTAAGACTGACTGTGAATGACTCGTAGTAAGTAGAACAGACTGAATGCTCTAAATTTGTGAGGAAATATCATTCATTCGTTATGATTACATCATTTTATTGGTTTTTGTTTCGTTTATTGAAGTCTGAAATACATGTTTAGTACTATAAAAGAATACAGTGAGAAGACTGCGGTAAATGATGTGAATCTGCTTAGGTATGTGTAAAGTAACTTCCAATGGTCTACTAAAATCGTTTAACACTTGAAAAAAAGTGTTTTTTTTTTCATGATTTAGGCCTAGGTATTCAAGTTTTTTGAGTAAAGTAATATAACAAGCGAGGCCATCGGTTAAAGTTAGTACGCAATAACGCAAAATCCAACATAGCAATAAAAAATTATGAGGATCATTTTCATGTATGATGATAAAAATCTTTTTCCTATTTTCTAGTGATATATATTTAATACTGCTGCGAAGTAGAGAAATGATCAGTATGTTTTTATGTAAGAAGTAATGCTTATTGCATAGCCTTTGTTTGTTTGTCCACCACCACTGAGAAAGAAAACATATGTTTATATCTTTAAAAAATGTCATAATTATAATAGTTAAACCAATACAACGAAGTAGTGGTGCGTATTTGCTGAAAACTAGGTGATACTATGGTAGTATCTCGGATTCTAGGCATTGAGAATTGCAATTGCGATAGGAAATGTATTATTGCGAGTTCAAAGTCGTGTCGATGACAGCAGCTGAGGATAAACGGCTTAAAGAACATTCCAAATTCTATCGAACATTTCGATTTTCAACAAAATTTGTCATGAATCGTGTTTCTTTGGCCGTTTCAATACTGAATCTTAAACGGATTGGTTTTTGTTTGTATTTTTATTTACATACTATCTGACCCACGCAACCTCGTTTGCGTCTCCTATTGCCCGTAGTGTGATAATTTTACCCCGTTCTTGAACCATTCTCCATTGGTGCTTCGCTCCTATTGATCGTGGCGTGATGATATATAGCCTATAGCCTTCCTCAATAAATGTCCTATCCAAAACTGAAAGAATTTTCAAATCAGACCAGCGGTTCCTGAGATTAGCGCGTTCAAAGAAACAAACAAACTCTTCAGCTTTATATATTAGTATAGTTATAGATTTATATAAAATCCTTATTTAAATACGTAAATCTAATAGGCATATTATGATAGGATAATCTGAAATGTTTTTCAAGAGAGATGTTCAAAAACAACTAAATCGGGTTATCCCAACAACACAACCCCGAAAATTAGATAAAAGTTTATTACACGTACATTTCGCCCGCAGTAAAGGAACAGATGTGTAAAATAATAAAAAAATATATAGGTACTAACTCGACGCTGACGCTTACATTACGAAACGTTTTTTTATCATGTGGGTTTCGAAAACTCATCATAACACGTGCAGTAGACGAACTGGCGCCTAGAAATAAAATTGTTGAAATTCCATTTCATTTAACTTTATTTGAATCGGTTTCAAGTGCAGTTAAAGTTACCTATTACTGTGTTGTTTATACTTATTTTACAAGTAGTGTATATATTTATTTTATACAGTGCACATATGTCGTGGCCTAAGCATAAGATAGTGACGGTTTTATTGTTTATTAATTTACTAAATAATTTTCAAGTGAGGATAAAAATTTAATAGCAGAATAATATTAGGTTAAACAAATGACAATTGCTTGCATAATAAATTCGTCTTTATATCCATGTATATTTATACGTATGTAAAATAACACAGACAAATACTATATGTGAGGGAGCCAGTGTGTAAGAATATCGTAATATTTTAAGCACAAAACTCTTTTTCAGGGACTAAACACGAAATACTGTGGTATCTTATTCCATTTCATCAATTATTCTTATTTGTTTATACAAAAAAATGTAGTCTAGAATAATGTAAAAAACGTAATTTATCCACTAAATCCCGCATTATAAGCACTTTTCACAACTCGTGGTAACAATTTTCCTCTCTCTAAGCTCTTTCGGGTATAGATTCTGCAATAAATATACGCTGGACTGAACTGGATCATTTTCCGATCGTCCTTAGAGAGCTAGCGGAGTTGTCATATAATATTCTGTAAAAACAAATTCTAGGATACTATTTTTAAGTGAACTTTTATTTAGTGACTGAGACAATAGAAGTTGTAATGCCAAATATTAAATTGTATTGTTTTTCGGCTGTATATTTAAAGGAAGAGCCAAATTAGCTCACTCAAACCTTTCTCTAACACAAACACTCAGACCTATCCATCTGTATAGGCTTCATAAACTTTTGTTTACCAAATGAAAAACAAGATTCTTACTATGCTAATATTTGACGTCGGTGCTATGTGAGTGCATGGGAATGAATTCTTTAGAGCCAGTCTGATTTAAAAATTACTTCGCATTTATGTTGACGTGATCAGGTTCTTATTGTTCATGTAGAAACTTATTTTTCTTTTCTCATACAAACTACAGAGTAAATTAAAACATCTATCGATATCGTCAACAGAACGAAATCTGCAGGAGCAGTTAGTAAAATATAAAATCCGTTAATTTGATGAACGTACTCTGACACCGACTCTATGCTAACCATAGACTTATGTTATTTTGTGATGATCTATATCTATACATGTAAAAATGAATAACCGATTCGCGCATAACTTCTGATCGACTGCACTAAACTAAATAATTATATTTTACGTGTTCATTATTATTATTTATTATTAAAGTACAAGGTTTGTGTACAAGAAAAATTTCAAGTACAATTTTAACAAAAATAAAACCGACTTCAAGGTTTGACTCGATTTCTCTTGGATGTCCGTATCATGGTACCACCGTTGGGACATCTCCTTTCCTTTATAAAAAGAATCATCAAAATCGATTCATAAACGACGAAGTTATCCGCGAACACACATAAAAAAATAATCGAATTGAGAAACCTCCTCCTTTTTTTGAAGTCGGTTAAAAAGATAGTAGGAAAAGTATTTTTTTGTTGTCCGCGACGGGAAGCTGAGGTAGTTAAGTAAATATGGCGTTACGAAGTTGTCCGGGTCAGCTAGTCTTTCTATAAATAACCCACAATAACACAGTATTATAATAAATATAATTAAAATTAGGAAGAACTAAATTATCTTGTACTACGATAATAACGCATCATTAAAGTTAAAGTAAAATTTAGTGACAAAGGTGTTTCAATAGGCAAAAATAAATTGCAGCATCTATTCAAATTTTCAACTAAAGATCGATATATTTTTGGACTGTATCAAACTGAGAAGAGGTTTAATAGCTCATAAAACCGTAACCTCTGCCTGTAAGACCTTGACAATGCCCACATAATCAGTAAATATAGCTTCCTGTAGTAAAATAGGGTGAACAACCGTTTCTTCTCCTAATAAGTTATGAGCACACTTAGACTGTATTATTCGATACTAGAAAACAGAGCATGACGCACTCTAGGGGAACTAGGTAAATACCCTCTAGTGCTTCTCGTTAACGCTTCAATAAACACCTGCTTACAATAGACATCAAAAAAATAATATTTGGATTGGATTTGACTGCACCAGATATTGTACCAAGATCAAATTTCAACCATAGTTCCGTAAATTCATTCAGTCACTGTTTAAGTTTATATAATGTATGTACTAGATATAGGTTTTAGTATCTTGGAAAATACTGAACCTAGTTCAGCTTATTTTTACCACTTTTAACAATTACCGCCTTAATAAAAACAAAACAACTTTCACATCTTCTTCTACATATATAAAACTAGCTGACCCACGCAACCTCGTTTGCGCCTTATATTGCCCGTAGCGTGCAAATTTCTCCCGTTTTTGAATCATTTTTCATTGTTGCTCCGCTCCTATTAGTAGTGGAGTGATGATATTTACCCTATAGCCTTCCTCGATAAATGGACTATCCAACACCGAAAGAATTTTTCAAATCGGACCAGCGGTTCCTGAGATTAGCGTGTTCAAACAAACAAACAAACAAACTCTTCAGCTTTATATATTAGTATAGATTTAAACAATCCGAAAATCTAACTTCTAACTATTCTAAAATTTTATTAAATGAAGGTTTAAAATTTTCTTCGCAGATTAGACATAGAGATATGATTATTAAATTCTATATAAAACTTAATTTATCTCTCTCTATATATATTAAATCTCTCCACACTTATTAAATTACGCTTCGGATTAAGTTATTATTCTTAATATCCAGCAGACTGAAAATAATATTTTCAATCTCTATCTATACAAATAAATATAATTGGAGTGTCTGTTTGTAATATTAAAATAACCACTTTTTACTTAATGCATATGTATGTATACACGATACATACACCAAAAATGTAGTTAACATTTTGTAGTTAAAATGTAGGCACAACAATAACCGCGGGTAACACCGCGGGGTTCAGCTAGTATTACACATATTCACGATATATACTTTTGATATATACTTTTCAGACAAAGCACCTTGATAGACCATGTCTCATCCTTATCACATATTGCGAAAGAAGCAGGGTATGTATCTTTATATATATAATTCTTCTGTGAGTGTGTATGTCACTGAACTACTCTCAAACGACTGGACCGATTTTGATGAAATTTTTTGTGTGTGTTCAAGGGGATCTGGGAATGGTTTAGATTCACAATTTTGTCCGCTGGACAATGTTTTTTTAATTAATTTTTAATTTATTAGTAGTTATGGCAAAACGACGTTTGCCGGGACAGCTAGTGTATGTATATTTCTTTGGCACGCCCTAGAACCTAAACGGCTTGTCGAATTTTTATGTGAGTGTTGTCAATAGATTCGTCTTAGTCGTGAGAGTGACACTGGGTACATAATAATTAAAAAGAAAAAAAAAGGACTTTTAGCGCAAAATGTAATTTAAAAAAAAATGTTTTCAAAATACAGAACTTTTAACGGTGATTACGAATATATATAAAACTAATATGTTTTTTTTAAACTGAATTTAATAAAGATGAGAAATATTAACGCAGTCGGGTTTTTTATTTTCAATAATTTTGTGACATGACAATGTACATGAAACCAGTTATTAACTAATAAATTCTTGATATGACTAAAATCATACTGATATCCTTAGACAGCGAATTTTGCCAAATTCTTATACGAATTTAAAACTTTATAGTTTTCTGGTCTATATTTATAAAATTTAATCCCTATCTCCCTTGTTTACAACATCTCGTGTGAACGGTTGCACGGTGGTTTTTCTAATTCTTAAGTATTCGGTAGCCCACTTTTTGAGGTAGACTTTAGGCCATAAAACCTCATGCTAAGATCAATAGATGCCGAGTATCAATAAAAATGTTGCAAAAACTGAGAAAATAAATAAATAAATAATTCAGACATCTAAACACACAACGCCATCTAGTCCCAACATAAGCAGAGCTTGTGTTATGGGGTATTAGACAACTGATACAAATACATATATACTTTTTTTTGTAAATACATACATATTGTAGATAGAACACACCCAAATTCCGAAACAAATATTTGTAGATCATACAAACATTTGGTCCAACCCGGGAATCGAACCCGAGACCTCATGATCAGCAGTCGCTCCCGCCAACCGCGAGACCAACGAGGCAGTGTATTCCTTTCTAGAGGTACAGACAAGGTTGCGCAGATTAGTTAGTTTCATAATAATTATATTTTTCTATAAACCCAATATCTAACTACTATTTAAAGAATATGAAACCACTAGCTGACCCACGCAACCTCGTTTGCGCCTTATATTGCCCGTAGCGTGAAAATTTCCCCCGTTTTTAAAACATTTTTCATTGTTGCTCCGTTCCTATTAGTAGTAGCGTGATGATATATACCCTATAGCCTTCCTCAATAAATGGGCTTTCTAACACTGAAAGAATTTTTCAAATCGGACCAGTGGTTCCTGAGATTAGCGTGTTCAAACAAACAAACAAACAAACAAACTCTTCAGCTTTATATATTAGTATAGATGATAGCTTTTTTACTCCAAAGGTACCTTAATGGTTTCTTGTCTTTAAGCAATGACTCAAAACAAACTATTGTCTTGTTTACACGAATGTATGCCAAACCACATGACGTACGCAATCAATGTCGATGACAGAAACAAACGCAAAATAATTTAACAACTCAGTAAAACATGGTAATAAACAAAGTGTCATCGAATAAAAACAATCAGTGGTTGTGCGTACAACATTGAATGTTTTTATTAATTTGAAATATATATATATCGTAATAAATTATTTCTTCTTCCTAGCCTTTATTATTTCCAAGATTACTTGTGGTTGGCTACTAGTGGTGGGAAGTAATTCAACTGGTTTTACCTAAATACCAGTTTTTTCAAGAACTAACTACGCAACTAACTGAATATCTTATCAACCAATTCAGGTTATTTTATTAAGTTTTAACGGGCATGTTAGTCTAGTGGTAAGTGAACCTGACTGCTAAGCCAAATAGCATGGGTTCTATTCTCACTCAGGATAAATGACTTGAACAAATGACTGGACTTTGTGTGATGGGCACAATCATTTGTGCTGTATCTGCTGTAGCATAAATCGGTATGGTAGTTTCAGAGTTCATTGTGGCCAACACGACGAGTAGCTGTCTTGTTATCATGGTATAAGATTTGCCTAGTTTGAGATCACACGACACATGGGAGATATGTGAGAGTATTTTAATGATAATAATGTTTAATCTAATATTAGTGACTTGCATAACGGAATTCCCATTAATCTATGTCTATACATATATACTATTATATACAATACATACAAATAAATAAAATTGGAGTGTCTGTTTGTAATATTAAAATAACCTCTTTTTAATAAATGCATATGTATGTATACACGGTACTAGCACCAAAATAACATTTTTACAATTTTTGTGTCTGTCTGCGCGTCTATCTGTCTGTTTGTTCGGGCTAATCTCTGAAACGGCTTGACCGGAAGTTTTGACGGAACTTTCACTGGCAGATAGCTGATGATATAAGAAGTAACTTGGGCTACTTTTTTATACTAATTTTGCCCCACGAGATTACCCGCTGTTGGTGTCCTACGGAGTTGTACCGTGGGTGACATCACTTTTCAATTTTTTATTTTATACAATAAACTAGCTGCGCGGTGTTACCCGCGATCATTGGCGTACCAGTGGGGCGGGGCAATGTTAGTCTAAAAAAAGTAGCCTAAGTTACTCCTTATATCATCAGCTACCTATCAGACAAACAGACAGACAACCAAAAATTGAAAAAAAAGTATTTTGGCATATGTACCGTGGTATATATATACATTTAGTAAAAAGCGGTTATTTTAATATTACAAACAGACACTCCAATATTATTTCTTTGTATAGATAAATTGCTAAAGTGCATTAAAAACATATTGAAATAAAAATAACTTTAAATAGCCAAATGCTAAGAAGTAGGAACTGAACTTTTGAATTGAGTTTAGAAAACCAAAATATAAAATAACGAAACTTTAGTGCTGTGCTACTTCTGACGATCCCTATATATAAAAAAATGACAGTTTGACTGTCATGATTTGAAATTACAGTACATTATTTTCACGAATGACGTCAACAAGAATATGTATCCGAGTCATCTTTTACATCCTAATAAACTGAGCATTGAAATGGTAAACAATATTTCATTAGCTTTGGTAGCATTCGACCTAAAAACCAAAAGTGGGTCGGAGGACATTCCAGAGTGTGGGCACCGAAATGAGCGTGATTTATGCGCGACTGAGTGGCCATAACGCGCGTCTATTATTTTGGGTGATGGTGTTTCCAAATTAGGTTTATAATGCGTGATATGTAGAACCTAATGCTAGTCATTTAGGAAATACTCGTGTACATGACAGAACATACTCTAGTTTATTACAATTGAGTATAGTTAATTATGTAATTTTAATAACAATAAAAATTCTAAACACAAATTCTACTAGTAAAACAAGTACCTGTTATAGGAAATTCTTGCACGATTATTGTTATAGAATACTAACAATAGAAACAATGTAATATAAACATTTTATTTAAAAAATTATGATCCTAGCAAAGACTTATTTTAAAAGTTATTGATGCAATGGGAAAATTAACTTTCCCATTGCTTCAATGACTTTTATGAATGACTTTTGTGAATTATTAGACAGTGAAAGATAATTAAAATACTGTTACGGGGGTAATACCAGCTACATAAGCCAAAAAAAAAATTTTGAAGTTTTTGTCTGTCTGTCTGTTGTCGGGCTTTCACGCAAAAACTACTGGACAGGCGAATGTGTTGTGTTTATTAACGTCTCCTTTCAACGAGGCATGCGTCAGTGACTTTCGGACGCTGTCCTATTGTGACAAAAATACCGAAATAACTTAGGCAAATATCACTTTCGCGATATGCTTCGAAATATTTCTATCAGCAAATTGAACCACCAGCAATCGGAAATTATTTCTAATTGCAGTTAAAATGAAATCCAAGACATGGTTTTGCCTTTTGGTTTTCGTTATCTTATTAAGGGATACCAGCCATTTCTAATGAAGCAACGTAAGCGGCATAACTCAGCTGAAAGTAATTACGATTCTACGAAGCTTTTACATGCTCTTCGCGATAGTATTCCATATTTCAAAACTACAACTTACTATTAATGCCTGTAAGAGATTGCCTAATGGCGATAAGGCCGCCAATTGTAGTCCTAGTTTGTTTAATTTAGTTATATAATTAATCTGGTGTACAATAAAGTGATATATTATTATTATTATTATTAATATGAGAGTGCGCCGAGGAGGAAACCCAAAATGTTAAATAATTTTCTGATTTGCTTTTCAAATAGGTGACGGTAGATATCAGAAAGAAGAAGGGCTGATCTCACTGCGAGACGATTTATGCGAGGTTGTAACTTCACTTGAATGACTCATATTATCAGTTTATGGAAATCTTACTAATATCACAACACAGGAAGATTCTTGGCTTTGTGAGCGAGCAATTTTATCACCTCGAAACTAAAAAGTGATATAAATAAAAAATATTATTATGGAGCAAGTTGAAGGGTCACAAGTTGAGTACACTGCCATTAACATTGTTGTCAACCAAGATGAAGCTACGACGTATCCACTTGAGTTTTTAAATTTTTTGTCCCGTACCTGATCTTCCCTCACATATTATCAAATTAAAAGTTGGAGTGCCTATAATTTTACTGAGAAACTTGAGTCCACCAAAATTGTATAACGGCACACATTTAAAAGTTAAATCACTCCAACGGAACGTGATAGAAGCACAAATGTTTACTGGATGTGATGCAGACAGGACAGCGTGTTTGCACTCCACGAATATATCTCATCTCAAATAACCAAATCTGTGAAAGTCCTGTGTCTCGCAGCTTTATGTAGCTTTGTCACATGAAAGCAGTGCGCAAAGCCTGTCTATACTCACTGACACAAATGAAAAAAATAAAAATATTGTATATGAAGAAATTCTGTAATTAATTTTCTTATATTACAAACTCACAAGTACACACAGACTAAAACTAACTTTGTTTTGTTTCTCTATAAATTCAGAAAAAATATTGGAGGATGAGAGTGAGCACAAAGATTTCAATTTGAACCTACGCACGCACGAACGTAGTCGCGGGGACAGCTAGTATTAAATATAAAACTTACACCGAAAGGGTTAATATTATTGCAGATAGATTTCATTACAATAAAAAAATTATAAGGATTCATGTTCAAAAGAAATACCTTATGTTGTAAATTAAAATGATTCATGTTCAAAAGAAATACCTTATGAAATGTATCATTAGGTTAACTTTTGTAATTTTTTAAGTTCAAATTATGAAGAAGTTTATGACTAAAACATTTAAAGAAAACTTTTCCCCGCTTAACTCTCTTATTTAGTGGCCACAAGTTTTATAAAGGCGATTAAGATAAAACGAAACAGCGATAAAATTCGTCGTGTTCAGGCTCTACTTAGTGCCCCGCGTTTTTTTGTCGCGTCTAATTGAAAATGTCCCCCCGATTGTCGTCATGCTCTGTTTCACTTCTAATTTAACGATACATTTATATTTACTTATTGCCCCGGATTCTGTTCCTTGTTGTCGTTAATGAGATCTTGCAGGTTTATGCGTATAATGTATTAAAAGATTTATTTATAAAACTTGACTAATGACATTAACAACCTGTTCTAATATTTCAGCTTCTTTTTTCGCTACAAATATTCAAAAAATCGAAATTCTCTAATAAGATACATTCATTGACTGTAATATATAGAACTTTACTATAATATATAGATTATATAGAATCATGAAGAAAAAAATTAAAGGGCCTACCAATACAAACCATGTCTACTGTTTATTCGAATAATAATAATTGTAAGAATATTCGCTGAATGCACGAAGACAACGCCAACTAGCGGCTTTAATTCCGGTGGATTGAGAAATATCAAATGTCTGGTTGCTTTTACAAAGGGTAAGTCTCTATCTTCGTAGCCTTTATTATTCCCAAGATTAATTGGGGTCGGCTACTAGTTCAACCGGTTTTACCTGAATATCAGTTTTTACATGAGCGACTGGCATCGGTCCTCCGCAACCCTAAGGGTGAACTGAATTCGAAGAATGAACTTGTTGTCAGTATATTTGAGGACACTGACTTTCCAATAACGATTGTCATAGATGTTCATTACAATCGGGACCGACGGGTTAACGTGATCTCCGAACATTTATCAAACAAAATCTCAAATATCGTGACGGTTTGTAGTTATTTCCGTTTTGTAATTTGCTTTAGTTGTTTTGTATAATAAGGTATTACTTCATATTGTTGAATTCTACGAAATATTCCATTATGTTCGTCAATCACATTAAGAGCAACATAGTAATGATAGGATGTAATGAATTGATTAATTCACTAATTAACTGTAATACGCTTATCCTTGTATAAATACTTAGTATATAGTATACGTTACCGGTTTATTATTAATTCATGAATTCATGGTGACTGGCTGAATTTAAATAGAGAATAAGAGGTACTGAAACTGTACTTTGGAACTTCAGATAAAACTATAACAGTGTGTTTTTATTAGAAATACGTAGTCCAATACACAGAACATATAGGGTCCAATAGCAGAAAAACATTTCTAATGAAATAAAGCAGTCCATTGATAAAACTAATGCCGGGCTCAAAAATTTAAAATAAGTAATAATTTCTCTTTATATTTCATCATATTTCAAATTAATGAAAAGTGTTATGATTTGAAAAATTACGTATATATATATTCACAAAAATTTCCGTACTTTAATGAAGAAAATTAAAGTATAATCTCTTAACGTTTTCAATTGTAAGAACAGTCCTTCAAAGCGCGAGAAGACCTTTTAGGTTATGGGCTCAATTTAACAAGGACCTTGCTTTTTATGAGCGCCTAATGTGGTTTAAATGTGTTCACTAGCATTTACACTTTTTTACGTGATATAATGGTCGTATGATGAGCACGTTATCCTAATTTTAACTATGTTTTACACTCGTCTTAAGCTCTCTCCTGTCGTTCATAAACCGATGATATAAAAAGTATTTGAAAAAGCTTCCATAGATGTTTATACTCAGTTTTTCAAAATATATACGATGAAGCTATTGGTCCAATTGGAAATTGATAAATAACAAAATTTATATAATACTGGAAATACTACAAGGCTAAAACCAAAATAGAAAATGAAATAATGGCATAATCTCAATCAATGTGTCATACATTGATTTACAGGACAAATACGAACAGACAGAATGAAAAGCGGGAAATAATTCTCAAAAAGTATAATTATTAATGAGGTCATGAATTTCTCATACTGGTAAGAATAGTTTTCCATCTTTTGGCAGTGCTTTTACGGATATACTACGTAGGAAAGTTGCTTGATCCTTTGTTCAGCTCTTACTACCCACTTATGTCCGTACAATTAAGAATATAGAGTGTAATCACCCCTATCCAAACAGAAATAAACAATTCTTATACTTTATTAACTGAGCTAAAATGGCGTCGTTATGGTTTTAGCGCCACAAATCCCCGCTATAAACCCACAGACTTCACAAGAGAAGTAAAACTGCAATCAAAGCACGTTATACGGATGTTATAACTGTTCTTTATTCTTTTATTCGGAATATTTCTTTTTTATCTAGTTTTTAATATTGTTTACTTTTATAAGGTTTTCTTGTACTTTGGGATAATATTGTCAAGTAGGCTATTATGCCACTCATTTTACAGCCTATAAAAAAGGTAGAACCATAATAATACATTTATAATGAGACATAGTCTGCGAAGCAAAGGGAACATTGTGAAGTGCTTATTACATGTTTACATTTTTCGCAGTCACGTTTTTATGAGTACGAGAAATTTTCTCATTTTCTTCGAATCTTTTTCTTGAAAATTTGCACTAGAAGGTTCTTAAAGCAGTCATATTGTAATTGTAGTGTTTTGTATACTTCAACTTAGATTTTGTTAATAAAATTGGCTGCGAATTGTTCAAAATTGCCGATTGTCTAAAGAGTCTAAACATACAAATAAATAAAATTTGAGTGTCTGTTTGTGATATTAAAATAATCGTTTTTTAATCAATGCATATGTATGTACATGTACCAAAATATCATTTTTTTAATTTTCGTACGTCCGTCTGTCTGTCTGTTTGTTCCGGGTAATCTCGGGAACGGCTGGATCGATTTTGACGGGACTCTCACTCGCAGATAGCTGATGATTTAAAGAGTAACTTAAACTACTTTTTCAGACTAGCTTTGCCCCGCGGGGTTTCCTGTGGTATTTATGTTCCGCGGATAGCGTAGTATTTATTAGTTTTAAATAAAATTTAAGTTATGTAGTAGAAGAACACAGAAATTTTTTGTAATAACAGGTTCCTTTCTTTAAAATATGAAAAAGATAGAAACATCTGATTATAACTATCTTCTTGGGTGTTAATTTGTTATTTAAAGAAATGCGATCAAATAAAATTATTTTATCTTTTATCTCAAATTAAAATTAGGTCACAAAAAACTAAAAATAATGAAACCATTGGAAACTATCTATAACTTTATTGCATAACTATACTATTACTAGGCCAGTTTATAGTAGGTAGGTAGGTACAATTAGCATCTACTTTAGATACAATAAAATGAAATAATAGATATACAATACTGTAGGTATGTTAAAATATTGTATCATTGCTTATAACAATACTGAATTGAGTCGTTGACGTCGTTAGTTAACTTCCTGCTTGTTCGATGTGAGATGTGTACTACAGGTTGATTACATAAAAACCACACCGTTGACTTTATAAACATCTATTTATGCACCTAACTCTATCGACTTACAATCGACATGTTTCATTTTAAGTTACCGAGAGTTAACAGCAGTTTCAGCTCTCAAAAAGTTACACTTCATTGCTTTTTTTTATGTATTTAGCATAAGTAGGATCCAAGAGTGGTGGCTACCATCCTCATTGCGAAGGCTCACAATATATCATGTACCATGATTATGGTGGTCCAGTGAAATGCTTTTATCACAGGACGTGTAGGACGGCTTGAAGAATCTGCGATCATAGACTCACGTCCCACTTAAAAGACGAGCCAATCATCTTAGGAGGAAGGAAACACGAGCGTTGTTAGTGATTTGCTAGGTTTTGACTGGTCGGTATAAAGAGGAAGAACTGAACCGCTAAGTTCGATAGCATATATCTAGCGTTCTAAAGCGATGACTTACAAGGCCAGTACGTGTTGTCGCTCAGAGGAAGGGCAAGGGTAGAACCAGCTGTTATTAGTCTAGTAGTTAGTGAACCTGACTGCAAGCAGCAGGTCGCAGGTTCGCTTCCTATCCAAGACAAATATTGTGTGATAAGCACTTTTTTTTTTTTTTTTTTTTTTTTTTTTTTTTTTTTTTTTTTTTTTTTTTTTTTTTGACCCTGCCAAAATGACTCTACTCTGCCTGATGGAAAGCATGAGTAGAATCCAAGAGTGGTGGTCACCATACTGCGAATGCCGACAATGCAACAATGCAGCATGGTGACCCACACCATGGCGGGCTAGTGATGCTTCTGCATCATTGGGCCTCCGGTCTCGCACTCACCATCGAAACACGACAGCATGATCGCTGTCATTTTACGTTGATTTTCTGTGCGAAGGTAGTACCGCCCCGGTCGAGCCGGCCCGTTCGTGCTGAAATCAGCGTGGCTCTAGTATATGAGAAGTGTGAAATTATTGATGTGCCTACTTCTCAATGTAGATTTCAAACATAATGCCTAAGTAATAAACTAGCATGTCTTATTAACCATCGATATTCTTTAAATAAGCCTAGTTATACACTTAACGAAAGCTCGTTAAGTGTATAAATAGGTTTATTTGAGCTTATACATACTATTATGCTTATTCATACTTATACATAACCCTACAGTGTTACTCTATGCAGCCATAAACATAAAAGTCCGCAAGAAATATATTTTCCATTTTACATGCGATTGCATTTTACTGCTTTAAAATATCAACAATATTCTTAGTAATATAGCGTTGTATATTTTGTACCGGGAACTGAAAGGAAATAAGATACAGTATGATACAGTTTTGTATCGTACTATAAAAAGGTTATGACAGTGAAGCTACGTATGTTTAAAACTGCACTCATACTAATATAAAACTTTGTTTTAGTTGTTATTGCTAAAAGTGTATTTTCTTAAATACCCATACTTTTTTAAAAATCTTTATACCATAATGATGATGATGTTCTGCTGATGTTCTGCTAGTCGATTTCGGCCACGGCGGCCAGTCTTATCGAAGACCAGCCAACTGCGCAGTAGATATTATAGTGCACAAGTGTGTACATAAACACAGGTGCACTCGGTGTTCTCTGATTCTATAATCCGATAGGACATATATATATATAAGGACGGTTATCCGACACGACCGGGGAAAGATCAGGTGCAGGTCCAACTACTTGTCGTGCTTTCCGAGGCACGGGCTCAGGTTTGTTCATTTTCATATCGTCATTTTGATCGCACCGACGCCTACGCCTTAAGCCGACGCTGCTAGTGTGGTTAGTTGTCAAAGACACGCCGACACAATATAAAACAAGCCGCCTGCGGTGTACACACGTAGGTAAGTTTGATTTGTCAGTTAACGCCAAAGCAGTGTAAGTATTAGAAGAGTCAAACACAACCATTTATGTTGTGTTAGACTCTTCTAAAGTTTATTATGTTAGAAACTTAAAATGTTTTTTCGCCCTTGGGAAGATAGTTAAGTGCGTCAAAACGAACCTATAAGTAACCCAACAACAAAAAGGCGTGTATAGTTTAAAAAAAACATTAAAAACAGATTTTTTTTAAAATATTGGTACTTGAAAGAGCAGTAACAAGCAATAAAATTACGAATATATTAAAATTATATAGGTTTTTTTTTATTTAGCTACATTTGAGTGAGGGTGTACCTACACTATCTAAATAAATAATAATAATATCTAAATCCACATCCTATAATAGTATAATAGTCCACTCTTGAACATAGACCTCTCCTTAAGAAAGGAAAGTTAGGATAAATAAAAAATAATAGTTAAAGTATAAACATAACTGCTTTCCCCTAATAACATATTATGTGAGAGATGGGATTGCCCAATGTTGAGACGCTAGATATGTTTACATTTTAAACTACTTTACATATGCATAGTGTCTTAATGTTGTGTAAATAATATGTTTTTTTTTTGTTTGTATGTTTTATATCACTTTTACCAACATTAGGTTAAAATTTTTGTAACTAACAATACAATATGGATCTGGTCCGCAATAAATGATTAATAAAAAATATATATATACACAAATAGCCGCCACTCGGAATGGAGTAAAAATTGTAACGACATTCTATACATCTCAACTTATTCAGATATTTAAAATTATGGTGTAATAAAGAAATTAATAAACATACACACAAAGTTGATGGCTGGTGCGTTTTTGTGTGTGCATCTGCGTGTGTAGACACGTAATTCCCTTCTGTATTTGATGTTATAGAGAATATAATATAATTCCTAAACATTGTTACAATGTTGAGGATTATTATAAAATTTACTTGCCAATATTTAGAAAAGATAAAAGCACTGTTTTGTATACATTTTACGTAATAGAATTGAACAAAAATTCTGAAAAACGAATATTTATTTTGTAAAGTGCCATAATATTCTTTTTAACAAAATTAAAATATTTTTTTTATCTTTTACCCACAACTATTACCCAAAGAAAAATTGAAGTGTAGTGAAAACTACTTATTAATATTCTTGTTTACTAAGAAAAACTAATCTTACAAGCCTCGGTCATGGCCTTCTATATTAGCCAACGACCGTAAGGATTTGAAGACACGCGATTGTTGAGAATAGGCTCTGCCTTTTCTTCTATATTTTTAGTTGATACTTGTAGGGCCTATCTTACAAAATTACTTCTTATACTATTTCATTATCTATCTTCTTCCTCCGAGCCTTTTTCCTAAACTTAATTGAGATTGGGTATAAATAAGTTTAGTACGATACGATCGAGCTTCGATTTTTTACGTGGATCGGCTGTTATTACAACCCAATTACCAGGAGATTTCTAAATTCTGAAGAAAGACCGTTGTCGGGCTTTTTAGGGTTCCCCAGCCATAACGATTGCTGCAGATGATGAAACATGAGGAGGGGTGATGATCTTAAGAATTGACACCCATTCAAAGATTAACTTGGGTACTTAACATTGATGGAAGTTAACCTATAATACACTTTAATAAATAATATTTTAAGTACCTAGTAAAGCGAACTTTCAGAATTAATCGAACTCGTATCGCAAACATTTGCTTACATATTATGTTATCATAAAAAATGGTTGAAATAGGAAAAAATCTACTCAAATATCCTGTATTTATTTATGAGCCTTTCCGTCAGCCTACGCTTGTTTCGTTGCCAAAACAAATCCACTTTAAATGACTACAAAGCCTATATAATCAAAAAAGCAATTTACTCGTCACCACAATTTAATAATTTGGTTATAGAAAACTCATTTCAGTAAATGGATGATGATCTGAAATGTCTACCATGTCTAGAAAACGATGTCAAGGCGAACCATTAATCAACGTCGGGTATCCCGCAATTGAGATTACGCTGTAAGCGCTTGAACATTACAATATTTGGAAATAACTTATATGTGACAAACACCAGTAAATGTCTACATACTATTTATTATCTACAGTCCGCGGCCTGCTGTTTTTTAATTCTTAGCTCATTTTTTGAGTTAAAAAGCCTAAATAATAATACCGGATTTCAGCTACCTCCATGGCAAATTTCATCAAAATTGGTTCAACCGTTTGAGCGTAAAGAAACAAATTTTCAAATTAAGTACACAAATGTTGTCCCACGAGCTAAATCTGTTCATTTGAAATTAGAACTGTACTCTGTGATATCAGTTTAAGTTAAGAGCTCGTGAAAACAGGAATGGAATTTTAGTATGTGAAGTTTAAGTACTTTTATTATGTATCTAAAATCTCGATAAGTGGTAACGACTGTTGCTTAGAGAAAACAATACAGAAGTCTTGATCCGATAGGTATTTTAACAAGAATAAATGTCAGACATCAATCAGTAATGTTAACAAACAAAACTGAAATTTACTTCTGACAGTTATGTGGCTATTTTTTTAAACCGCTTTTATTTAGCTTGCACTGTATGTTTATTTATTTTTTTGTTTGGGTCCAATTGAAATTTAAATTTGACCCCGTTGACAGATTGATCTGTAATTTGGTACACTCGTTTAGTTTTCATGACAATACAAGTAACTTCTGTTTCATTGTAAATTCAAGATGGCAGTTTACAAATTTTGTCACGACTACCTCAATATGAGTATTAAATGAAAGGGCTTGACTAGTAGGACACAAACTAGCAGAAAATTTATTTTCCATTTTACAATGTGTTGTTAGTTGATACAGATACTGTCTCAATCTAGTTTCATTTTACATAATTAAATATTATTAGAACGTGGTTTTCATCATTTAACCAGTATTGAAAATACATATGACAATAATAAAAATGGTAATAACTTTATAAATAAACCCTTCAGACGCCGTCGTACGGTACTCATTCGACCTTGAGTAGAAATTCACTTGACATAGCATACCTATATCGCTCAAACGTGACCTGAAGCCGATCCGACGATGCCCATGCTCGAGGCTTATATCTTAATGAACTACGTGTACGTATTCTGCTTGCTAGTTACGAGCGATAGATATTAATAAGGCCCATCCTATAGTTCGTCATCTTGTGATAAATATTAAATTAATATTAAGGATCTCATGGTGGCCGAATTTCGACTATAATTCACCTCATCATCTTCCTAGATTTTATTATTCATAAGATTTGGGGTCAGCTACTAGTTCAACCGATTTTACCTGAATATCAGTTTTTACACGGAGCGACTGGCATCGGACCTCCGCAACCCTGAGAGTGAACGGAATTCAAAAGTTGAACTAGTTGTCAGTATATTTGAGGGCACTGACTTCCCAATAACAATTGACATAGATGTTCATGACAACCGGGACCGACGGCTTAACGTACTCTCCGAGGCACGGGCGGAAAACACCGCCATCTTCCATACTCCGGGCTGCAATAAAGATTTTTTTTTTAAGAAAATCACAACTGCTGTCCGACTCGGAAATCGAACCCGAGACATCTTGATGAGAAGTCGCTTACGCTAACCACTACCCCAAGGTGGCAGTTGACTATAATTCTTGTTTACTAATATAAAATTTATAAGTCTTGATTAGTAAAGCTTTTCGTGTGTATGTAAAGTATGACTTGGAAGATGTCGCATAATCTTGTATGATCATTTAGTTTTGAAATGTTTTTGTGACTGTTAAACTCATTCAAAAATGAATAAATATCGATGTAGTTTCATTTGAGTGAGTTTTTTAAATAAAATCATTTTTGATAAAGAAGAAGAAAGAAAAGATACTCAAAAAATTTCAATTTTTATTCATTATCTCAAATTAAAGGTCTAATAAATGTACAACTATTTTTGGACAGTTTTCTTAAATTCGACTAACAAGAAAAAAATGGTTCTTTAACACGAAAAACGCCTGATTTTATCACCAATTTAGCTAGTCACACTTTTGTACCTTTTATAAGAATTATATGTTTTCGATTGCATCAAAATAACAACAAATTTTGTTATTGAGTACAGTGTATAAAAATAGACATATAAAGCACTATAATTGTCTGTAAATAACTCGTTACTATCTAAATAAACATTGTGAATGCTAACACTTCGCATATAGAATGCAGACGTGACATGGAAGTCGTTATACCGATACTACAATTCCTTGAATAGTGTTCGATTTCTTTGAAAGATTTATGGTTATTCAATTCAAATAGATTTCAGATGCATTCATCAGATTTATAATGTACAATAAATTGACAAAAAGCGTTTAAAACACGATACATATTTCAGGCATAAAAAGCAATAAAGAAATTGTTTAACAGTTTTATTCTAAAACATTTACGGTTTATTAAATCAATATTATATGTTGTAGTATATATAGGCTTCTAAACTACTAGTTAAACATTTCATTACCATTATCTTTCGTTACTCTCGACAATACTACATCTGTGTTTACATTGAAATTAATAAATTGAAGCATACTAATTTATCTTTGCAGATACGACGCCGCGGCCGGCGAGCTGATAATGAGCGCTTCCTGAGCAGCTGTGACCCTATAACCCTACTCATCAACAAAATGCCTTATCAACCACATAGTATCATTCACTTATTGACTTATCAGACGCAAACGAAACCCGTGCACGTTCCAACCTAAGTGATGAATTCAAATACGGTGCTGCGTTTGTGGACGAATGATGTGTGAACCGTTAAGATGGGTGATCTGTTACCAAGTATACCAAGGAGTACGTTTGCGAGTGAGGTAGAAGATGGCAATATCAGTGTGGTTGAGTACGGGTCGGACGAGGAGCTCGCGGCTGTGGCACTGTTTCGTGATTACCCAGAGCCGCTCCTGCGATTCGCTTCTGTCTGCTGCGTCCTCTTCATGCTTGTTGGGATCCCTGGAAACCTCATTACTATCGTGGCTCTTGCGAGGTGCAAAAAGGTGAGTCTCTAAATATTTTACAAATTACTACTACTACTACTAAAACTGTTCGTTTCTAGCCCTTGGAACTGCGCAATAATCTGAAAATTGCAAGACAAGACATGATATTTGGATTTATGAAAAAACAGTGCCTCACTGACAAAAAAGGAGTACGTACTTATGTTTGCAGTCTGCATAAATAACAGTTAATGTGACAGTATTTGTTTTTAATTCAATTGTATTTAATCTAGCAAAATGGTTTGTCAATATTTTCTACTGTTTGTTATTGATCAATAAATTTTCAACAGAGATTAGAAAACCAAAATAATAGTTTAGACATCAAACATCACTCTATTATTTTTTAAACGGAAATCGATCCAGTGAAACGCCAAATCATCTTACGTAAGAAATAGATTGACTTCTATTTTATATAACTCATAGTGTATTTATTTCATAGCTTAAAAATGTACGTATTTATTAAAAAAAAAACGTATATACATACTATGCAAATGTAACAAATTTATGTTTTGAACAATTATTATAATGTCGTTAGATAAGGTTCAAGATAACTGTATACACAAATTAGATAAAGAACTATTATTATGGTCAGTTTTATAATAGACAGCGACATTAGCAAATGTCTTTCTTATTAAGATAGTAAAACCGTGTACAAACGAAGTGACATGTAAACATTGAAGTCGTTTAGACAAAAATATTAGCGTATAACTAACATTTATCGCAACTAGAAGTCTACTTCGTAAAAATAGGCTGCGGTATTAGTAAAGTCATACTTTGTTTTTATATCGTAACCATTTGGGTTTATCTATACAGTTGTCGACTATCCATAATTAAATATGTTTGGTCAAGATCCTTGAATTAAACTTTATGGGGCATAAAGTTTGGGTAAGAAAGGGATAAAGTTGATTCTTTACTGCGGGTGATGGGCTTATTTGATATTTTTTTGAAAAGTTTTAATAAAGCCAGAACTTACGACATTCCAGTCCTTTAAATTCTAAAACTTTTTTTCTTCCGTGTTTTACTTTATCTAAAATAATGATCACTGGTAAATTGAACGATAATTGTAAGTAATAAATTGTGCAGATACCTTGATGGATTTTAAATTATGAAACCTATCCTAAGCTGTCTAAATGGTTTGTTAGGGTAGCTTATAGAATAGTCTAGGCAGTTTTAATTTTGCTGAGGGACTGTTTCACTTGAAAGAGTTAAGTTTTCGTAGTAACATTTTCATCAAATATGTGTCTTTGTGTTAAAGAGAACAACAAAAATAATTATTTGCACAAATGTGATCAATACAAACTTTTATATTAAAAAAGTTACGATACAATCAAAAAACCTTTGATATGTGTGACAAGCTCACACATATCGAAGGTTTTTTTGATTGTACTCGTAGTTGTTAATTTTACTGTCTTTACTTCCAAAATTTGAACTTATATCTTAATAATACTAAATAGTTAGCTAAATAAGTAGATAGTTCAAAGTGTTGTTGTCTTTACTACTAGTACTTTTTAAAATTAGTAGTGCCACGCTGATATCAGCACGAACGGGCCGGCTCGACCTGGGCCGGGCCGGGACCGGGAGTAGAGTCACCCTCGCATAGAAAAGCAACGTAAAATGACAGCCTTCGTTCTGTCGTGTTTCGTCGGTGAGTGTGAAACCGGAAGGCAAAGATGCAGAAGCATCACTAAGCTGCCATGGTGTGGGTCACCATGCTGCATTGTTGCATTGTCTGCATTTGATGGTGTATGGTGACCACCACTCTTGGATTCAGCTTATGCTTTCCATCAGACAGAGTAGAGTCATTTTGGCAGGTCAAACATTAAACAACACGTGCCAAAATTAAAATGATTTGTCGTTTGATAGGATATAGAATCTGACAGTTGCTTTGTTCATGACGGTCTGGGTTCAGTTCACGAAGCAAGCAACATAAACAACGTAAGGTTATGATATCTTAGGAATGCGATAAAATAATGTCTATAAATTAGTTATACTTTACTACACTAATCAAATATAGCATCATTGACTACAGTATTATTATACATACAAATCTATAGGCATTGACTTATACATTCATATGAGAAAACAAATCTACACTGCATCGTCTACGTTACAGTACATATAAGTATGCTTAGTGCTGGTTTCACCACTTGCTAATAAAGTCCCTGTTATGTTATACAATTTGGATTTTTTTCATTTGTTACTGATAGTGTTATATGGCTGATAACTATCTGAAACTTAATCAATAACTGGTGGAACTAGCCTTAAGATTAATAATTTAAAAGAGAGGCAAGGAGGACTGAGAATATTCAGGATGCATTCTAATATGAATACTAATTTAAAGTTCTACGAAGTGCCATCATTCCACAGTATAAACGGTCTGAAACTAGTTTTATTGATATTTAACATCTACTTCTCTGTACCATATAGCTGGTTTCAGTTATAAACACGCCATACAAAAGTACTAAAAGCAGCTGTCTCAGAATTCCAAGCGTAGATATTGCAAGAGTTGATTTATTCACTTCACGATATTAATTTATGTCGTAATAACGCATAAAATATCGCAAGCTTCTTGACCTAGGTCAGTGTAAGTATAGAGCGTTGAATGTCATTAAATAAAACTTCAAATCCATCTAGTATTTATATAAAAGTAAAGTAAAATTTTACCAAGTAAGCATTAGGCAGTCGATGGACTGGATGGAGTTGAATCTATAGACATCAGCAAGGAACTTCTATAAATGCGGTCAACAGTGTTAGGGACGCCCTGTAGACCCTAACTAAAGTACAATCTAGTTTAGACGTCACGTGGCTAAAATGATGATGAGATTTGAGATTGATTGCCCAAACACGGGTCAGGGACGGGACAATCCATATAGAACCATCAAAGTCAAAATATTCTAAGACTGACCTGCCTGACCTAAATGCGATTTGATGAATTTTTTCAAGTAGGTATATTAGTTTACTAATATCTAAAATGGTGTTTTTTTAGTAAATAACTTTCGTAAACATTATCACCACCTTTATATACTAATATATAAAGCTGATGAGTTTGTTTGTTTGTAGGAACGCGCTAATCTCAGGAACCGCTGTTCCAATTTGAAAAATGATTTTGGTGTTAGATAGCCTATTTATCAAGGAAGGCTATAGGATATATTTCATCACGCTAAGACCTACAAGAGCAGAGCACCAATGAAGAATGTTACAAAAACAGGGGAAAATTATCACGCGACGAGCATTCGTAGACGCAAACGAGTTTGCTTTCAGATAAATAACATTCATTGTTATAGAAAATAAAACATACTTACTGTAAACTTGTCATGTTTCCCTATGGGATACTGAGGTTTCATTGATGAGAAATGAGAACCAAAACTGTCGAAAAATATATAGAAATATATAATAAAAAATGATGTTAAATGTTAAAAAAATAATATATCTTTTTAACATTTAAGCTCTATAGGTGTAGAATTTTTTGAGTTTTTGAAGGGTACGGTAAGGGTAGATGTTTTTTTGTAAACCATATAATATGTCTGAGCCTCGTTAATGCTATTAAAACGCAAAGTAAACACAACAATGAGTTCTTCGTATAAATTAGTTTATCTGTTGTTTTCTGTTCATGTCTATTGTACTTATACGCTTTTGTCCACCTATTATTCTCACAATAGACGTAGAGCACACATCTGTTGTGTTGAAGGATTGGAACAGCATTGATTGGTAATGACCCCTTATCTCGTCTGTGAGGAGTTTATATCTATTAGTAAGATAATAATAGACCAATGACACAAGAGGAGCATTGGAATAAATTTCTTTGATTGACATATTATATTATGTGTACACTGTAAGTTAAATGAGAATGCCTAATATCGATACGGGAAATAAGTCATAATTTTACATGAAATCAGTGATAATTAAAATGTTATTTTAAATTAGTTTAAAACTGAGCTGCTGTTGTAATAGTTTCTTGAATTTAAATTACCTAGGTGTGCGTCGGTTATCGCGCTGAAGATTAACTTGTTTCTTTCCTCAAGTATCAAAGTATCTCTATGACATTTTTTTTTTAAATCTGTCTAACAGTTTAATCGAGAAGCGTAACAGACAAGCATAGAGATAGAGCTACTTTTGAATTTATAATATTAGTATGGATAGGTATTTAAAATAAACCTTAGTCATAAATGACTTATAATAAATCATAGTGTAGTTTTCATGAAGCAGTTTTAGAAATAAACATTATTATACTTAAATATTATATAATTATTATGCATACTCTAGACTAGACTCTCTCCGAGTCTCTAGAGACTCTAGACTGCCTCAGTGGCGCAGTGGGAGCGTAAGCGACTACTGTGCTTGAGGTCTCGGGTCCGATTTCCGGGTCGGACCAAATGTTTGTATGATCTGCAAATATTTGTTTCGGAGTTTGGGTGTTTTCAATGTACACTATGTATTTACTTACAAAAAAAAGTATATACGTATTTATATCAGTTGTCTAGTACCCATAATACAAGCTCTGCTTAGCTTGGGACTAGGTGGCGTTGTGTGTAAGATGTCCGAAATATTTATTTATTTCATACAATAATCACTGTGAGTCGCTAACAGACAGTAAGCAACTAGTAGAAGTAGATAGTAGTGAGTACTTCATTAAAATTCTCTAAAAACAAATAGTTTTTATGCAGCCATACATTTTATTTAACCGTACACGGTAAGATATCTTTATAGCCTCAGATAAGCTAAATGGCGTATCAAGCGCAGGTCATCTTGCTCTGAGAAGTCGTTCATGTATCTGTCTCGTAATATTTTCTTTCGGGTTTTAATATTCTTCTGTATTCGATTCTTCTTTATATGTCTAAAGGCATACGACTGCTTGGGTGGTGCAGTGGTAGCGTATGCGACTCTTGTGCTGAGATCTCGGGTTCGATTCCTAACCCGGACCAAATGTTCGTTGAGTGTTTTTTTTTTAAAGACAACTCCCGCCTTAGGAATAAACATATACATATACTTTTTTAAAACACATATGTATAATATTACATATACATATGTGTTTTAAAAAGTATCAAAGTATTTCAACAGTCAATTTTGTTTTTGTAGTATAAACTCTGCTAATTTAAATTGGATGGCGTTGTATGTTGGGTGCCCGAAAATATTTATTAGTATTTATTGCTCTTGGAACATACTTATCAAAACTTTTTTTTGTGTCACAGGTTCGGAACGCAACAGCTGTCTTCATAATGAACCTATCATGCTCTGACCTTCTATTTTGCTGCTTCAACCTACCATTGGCTGCCTCCACGTTTTGGCGACGGTCGTGGGCCCACGGCAGAATTCTCTGTCGCATGTTCCCTCTTGCCAGATATGCGCTAGTTGCTGTGTCGCTGTTCACCGTGTTGGCTATCACCATTAACAGATACGTTATGATATCACACCCTCGGTTATATCCCAAGTAAGTATTATATTCGTATCATCCCATCAACAGTCTTTAACAGTTCACTGCTAGACATGGGCCTCTTCTTAGCAAGGAGGTCTGTATACATTAAAATATTATTTTTAGTAAGTAGTAGCTGTACTTCTTATTAATTGAAACTACACAGGCTTCCCCACGATCTAAGTTTGCAGCATTGAACTTAGATCGTGTAACCAAAATTTAGGCACTCTTAAAAAGCAAACAGGAATTCGGTATATCTTTATAAGTCATACTGATTATATACTTCGTCTTTAACTTAAAAAATTACAATTGTTAGAAACGAATATAATATACTTTCAATACAAAAAAAGAAGTATACTCGTATTCCAGAGGTTTATTATATCCTACTAATATTATAAATGCGAAAGTTTGTAAGGATGGATGGATGTTTAGATGTTTGTTACTCTGTCACGCAAAAACTACTGAACGGATTTGGAGCTTATACATCAGAATAACACATAGGCTACTATTTGCCGCGATAACCGACATATACGCGGGCGGAGTCGCGGGCAACAACTAGTTATTTACATAAAAATAAGTATTATTATTTTTGGTGGACAACTCTTGCTGATATTGATTTAGATTACGTAGTAGAGCCACGCTGTTTTCAGCATGATCGGGCCGGCTAGACCGGGGCGGTACTACCCTCGCACAGAATATCGACGTAAAATGACGGCGATCATTCACATACTCTCTCACACTCGCCGAGACCGGAGGCCCAATGATGTAGGTGCAATAGCCCGCCATGGTGTTGGTTACCATGCTGCATTGTTGCATTGTCTGCATTCACAGTATGGTGACCACCACTCTTGGATTCTCCTTATACTTTCCATCAGGCAGAGTAGAGTCATTGTGACAGGGCCAAACATGAATAATTCTAATGCTATCTAATAACTCGTATACTTATCCATGCTTTTTTTACAACAGATTGTACCGACGGAAGTATCTAGCGGTGATGGTGGCCAGTACGTGGATATTTTCCTTTGGAGCCCTCATTGCTACGTGGTTAGAAAAATGGGGCAGATTTGGTTTAGACCCCACCATAGGATCTTGCTCAATACTGCCTGACGAAAACAATAGATCTCCTAAAGAATTTCTATTTGTAGGAGCGTTTATGTTACCTTGTTTGGCGATAGTAATATGTTACGCAAGAATATTTTGTATTGTCAGAGAAGCTGCAAGAAAATCACGTGCACCTGCTAGAGGACGATCTAGGCCAGGCCTAGAAGATTCTGCTGTCGGCTCTGCTTCGACAGCCTTGGAAAGGTCTCCTGGACCAGAAAACGGAATAAATCATGTTGCCCCTCCTCGAAGAGCATTGCTGGCTCCCCCAGCTCTACACTGTCCTCCAACACCAGGACCAGAACGGTCTTCATCTTCTGGAGTAGACACTCTAGATGGTCATTATGAAGAATGTGCTCTTGATAAACCGAGAACACCCAGCGGAGGTGAAACTGCTAAGCGGCTACGACAAGCAGCTGTTGCACTTAGACGCTCCCCAGCTTCTGTAAGACCACCTCGATTGACGCCAAAAGATAGAAAGCTCTTGAAAATGATTATGGCAATAATGCTTTCTTTCTGGGTGTGCTATTTACCCATAACTTTGACGAAGATATTTCGGGAGTTTACATCACATCCGGCAGCAAATATCGCCGGTTATATTTTAATATATTTGACTACGTGTATCAACCCTATTATTTACGTGGTGATGTCAAGCGAATACCGTCAGGCATACAAAAACCTGCTGATGTGTCGACGATGGGCGTGACGTTCGCCCGGCGATGGCGCCTCCGAGAAGCGCCCGCCGTGACTAGTCGTAAATCGTTCCACAGCCTGAATAACTGCGAATAATGGACACTCAAGTGCATATGTGTAAAACATAAGTGATCGTTAACTCGTATAATGTAGTGACAACCTTAACTTATTCGAGTAGATATGAAGGAAGTTTATTTGGTTTTCCTAGACAGTTTTATAACTTCGAACCGTCCGTGTTTTCGCTTACATGGAATGTCATGAAAGCATTAACAATGTTTTATAATGAAATAGTTTTGTAATGTCTGTAATACCAATACCGATAGTGATGTTATGATTAAGATATTATACTCGTAAAAGTTAAACTAATATACGTATACATTTAGTTATCTGGTAAATAATACTCACTAATTGATAACTAAATGTCAAACATATTCATGGTATCATTGTCGGAAGCTAGCGATTTGTTTGTCATCAAAATAAGTGAATCACGTTCCAGTATTATTAAAAAAATATGTAGTACGTTTGAGGTTTAGGTATAAGTGTTACCAAAGCTAATAAATAAAGTTGGGAAGCAATATTGTAGTTGTATTGGGGATTGCGGCTAGTATGTGTATTATCAACCTCGGACGGACCCATGACGTCTAACTTGACTCATTAGGGTAAAAAGTAAACAAAACTCTGTAAATTATAATTTGATCTCTCATTTGTAGTACAAATGTTGAACTTGAGTGTCGTGCATTAAGTGTCGGAATTGTGAAAATGGGTGACGGAAATTTGAGTGCTATAATCCCGAAAGGGTTATCGTTGAACAATACTGAGGTGGATTTGGCAGCCGTGGAATTGTTTAAGCTGTACCCTGATCCCTGGCTGCGGTTTGCGTCCGCTTGTTGTGTGATCTTCATGCTGATCGGCATCCCTGGCAACATCATCTCCATCATTGCACTTATCAAGTGCAAAAAGGTCAGTGAACGCTAAGCGCACATGGGTATAATTCTTTATTAGTTCTTTCTGTTTACTTATAGCTTGTTTAAATGTATATCTAATGTACTTTCAATAGTATACAACCCAGACTACACTAACGCAAATTTTATAGATCTAATTATATGAAAGTATAACTTACTTTATCCCATTTATTATACACTCTTCTCCTAAGAGGTTCCTAAGGCTACATTTATTGTAAGGTTGTCTGTAAGTTTAAGATGACTCAAATAGTGAAAAAATACATTTACATATTCCAAACAAAATATACTAAAACTACGTGTATATTGCGCTATTCATAGAACGGCTAAAACATCTTGGCCACTTAATATTCTAGCAGCGATACATGTTGGTTTCTTCAGCTAACCTATTTTTACTGAAACTTCAATCTACACACTTTAAAACTTAGTATTCAGCAGCTACAAAGCTTAGTTACTTCACATTTGAACGTTGTACTAAGGTATTTCAAGAACTCGACCAAAATGTTCACGTTCTTTCGCATAACAAATGTAGGTATTGATGTATTTGCCACTACTTAATTTGATTCTGATTGAATATAAAAATACATACGAGCACTATTCGTATATACACCATGCTGAAATGTAGAAAAAGAAAACTCATAAGTCAAAATGTATACTGTGATCTTTTATAACTCTATACATACAACTAAATAAAATTGGAGTGTCTGTTTGTAATAATAAAATAACCACTTTTTAATAAACGCATATGTATGTATTCACGATACATGTACATTTTTTTCAATTTTTGTATGTCTGTCTATTTGTTCCGGGTAATCTCTGGAACGGCTAGACCGATTTTGACAGGACTTTCACTAGCAGATAGCTGATGATTTGAGGAATAACTCTTAGGCTACTTTTTTTAGAATAGCTTTGTCCCGCGGCGTTACCCGCAGTACGACAATAACCACGGGTAATACCACGGGGTTCAGCTAGTTGAATATAAAAATACAAACGAGCACTATATACACCATGCTGAAAAGTAGAAAAAGAAAACTCAAAAGTCATAATATAAATTATTATCTTTTATAAAACTCATAATCTTCGACGAAAGAAGATAGTGTTTTATTGTTCTTTTGTGATCACAATTATTCTTCCATCACTACACTACCCCTCATAAATTTAATTTATTGCATTAAACGTGCACCTTTATATTCAAACTCGTTATTTAACTAGAGCATAAGTACATGTTTATTGGTTTTTCCTTTAGTTTTTATACACCTTTATAACACATACCAAGTTGGTTACCAGGAAAATATTGATTTAATACACACAACAGGAATCATAGCATTCTTATAATGTAGTTGATGTATATTCTTGATGAGTTTTAAAATGTAAATAATTACAATATTACACTATATAGAGAAAAGAGTCTTCTCCTTCCAACGTAAAGAACCCAACTACAAGGTGATGTGATCATGCGTAAAAGGTTCCTCAGTTGATGTTAAGAAGTTGTATATTATTATATATGAATATTCATTGGTGCGAAAACTTTAATATCGTGATACAAGATTAGTTATTACTATGTAGTTTGGTATAACTTTATTAAATGGTGGTGAAATATTTTTCTTTTCATTCTGTATGGAAGTCAACACAGTATAATTATCAATATTATAGTAAATTTGTTCTTTCTATCATTTGATATGTATTAAAAAAATATTATACAATATGATAGATTTGCAAGCGATCAATTAACACAAATTGAGCAAATTTTTAATATAGTTCTATTTGGTCAACTAAAACTATGTCAAATTAAGCCTGTAAAAAAATCATACAAGTAATGGCTGGTTCTTCAGATATCCTTGATATAGTTGTGGTAGTAATCAGTATGTGGTAAGAAACCATCTCAAGGGTGTGCCCTCGATTTATCCTTATTATGTCTAAATGAAAGGAAAATATTGACTTTCTTTCAATATAGCTTATGTATAAAACTTTACAAACGGCAATTATTTATTCAAATTTCAATCAAACATGAACGAATTTCTACAAAATGAACATCAAATGAATCTGTACTTTAAATATTCCTTTGCATAATATACTTCATGTTAATTTTAAACGATCGTATACAAACAATTATTAAGGTATGTACTCTATTAACGCGGTTGAGAAATTTCCTCACAAGCTCTATTCCACCCCAACTAACACGATTAACTAGTATAGGAAACAGTTTCTATTTATAGCCCTAATATTTAGTGATAAGTATAAAGGAAGGGAGCAGCTCCAATATTACGGCTTTATAATGGCTAAAAACTTTCACAAACAATTCATCATCATCAGCCAATTGCAGTCCATTAATGGACATAAGCCTCTCCCAAGGAACACCACAGAGCCCGGTCTGTTGCCTTCTGCATCCAGTCGCTGCCAGTCCTCTTACGTAAGTCGTCCCGCCATCTAGCCAGAAGGCATCCCACACCACGTATGCCAAGACGCGGTCTCCACTCCAAAACACGCTTACTCCAGCGGCTGTCTGTTCTGCTACATATGTGACCAGCCCATTGCCATTTGATCCTACCAACTTGCAGAGCTATGTCGGTTACTTAGTTCTGTGACGTATTATCTCGTTACGAATTTTGTTCTTCGGAGAGACTCCAAGCATAGTTCTTGCCAGGACACGCTGAGTGATTTTAAACCAGTATCCCAAAAGTTCTCCCAATACAACTAATCATGATCATCGTTTAATATTCCACTTCTGGTATTTTGTGAAGTAGACTTTTAAACGATGACCTTGACCAGATCTGGCCTCTTCGTAGAATGATTTCGGACTGCTATAATACCACACTGGTGAAACGATTCGCTTTAGGGTTTGTTTTAAGTTTTCGTTCTAATGCAACTAAATAATAATAATCACTGCGAAAAATTTTAGCTACTCCGTTGTTCGTTTTCAATTATCAAAAATAATCTACTTTTCGACAGAGTTTCAATTGAGCTCAAATTTATTTTCCTTTCTGCATCTTGTGTTATGGGTCATCAATTTCATGGAATTGTTGTTAATGTGTGTGGTAATTATTTTTTACTCTTCGCTATTCATGGTATATATTTTATTTCAAGATTTGTTCCATAAACCTTGCTATACCTACATGCCCTGGTGATAGACGAAATATTAAAATAGATTAAAAATTTGATTCTTGTACCAGTTGGTTCGGCTTAAGACAGATCACACATTTATTTGCTAACTGAGTTGTTTTATACATATAATAGTACAAGTAGTGCAATGATCTCATTCCTACAACAAAGAACACCGTCTTTGTAGGTGATATTGCGTACAGTATTAGTAATATTAACCACACTATAAACATTAAATATTGGTTATTGGTGTCAACATGCACGCAATATACTATGACGGTATAAATCATTTCTTAGGGGAAATACTAATCCACACGTACAAACACACCTAATAAATACAGTTACAAATACCAAATACACGTAGGTTATTAAAATTGTACTTGACAGACATTCATACACAACAAATATAGGTAGAACTGTCTCGTCAACTGTAATTATGATTGAATTTATTTAAAAGGGGGAAACCTACAACTTTTAACTGAACATTTCTGAACAATTATATGTAAATATGAAAAGCTGGAAAGCTTTAGGTATTTAACAGACAGAAATCTCTAAATACATTAATTTCTGATGCTAATTTTGCTGTTCGAAAACTCTCTAAACTACAGTAAATATCACCAAAATTGAAGCTTGTCCTGTCAAACGACTTTCTACATGACTAAAATTAGATATGCCCCACTAATTATAGACGTTATCTAAATACATACATACGAAAATAACGGATTAGTAATCGCTTCACTACATCATGAGAATAGAAAATAATTTAAGGTAAATTTTAATTGAATAAAGCAATAAAAGAATTGCCAAAAATATCATTAATAGAACAACAAACAAACAATTTTCTATTATTGAAAAAAGAAACATCATAAGCCGTTATTTTTAAAACAAATAATATTTGATTTTATTGTCAAAATTTTAGTCCGTAAACTTTACATAATAAATATTTGAATTTGCTATTATTGTTATATATATATTTGTTAATACTATTTCGGACTAATCTTCCTGACATTGTTATAAAAACCAATTAGTATAATGCAATTTCCGAAGACGATTTTTGTTAATTAAATAAAAAGTAATTGAATTAAAGTAAATTTGAATTAAGTTTCAAACTATATTCAGTAACAAACTAAAATACGGTTTTTATCTATTTACAGGTTCGCAACGCAACAGCAATATTCATCATCAATTTGTCCTGCTCAGATCTCCTATTCTGCTGCTTCGTCCTTCCGCTTGCTGCAATAACTTTTTGGAGTAAATCCTGGAGACATGGCAAAGTCTTATGTCATATGTTTCCGTTTGCAAGATATGCGCTGGTCGCAGTGTCTTTGTTTTCTGTATTATCCATCACCATCAACAGATACATCTTGATCTCTCATCCAAGACAATATGTTAAGTAAGTTTTCATACATAAATTATTAATGTAAAAAAAAATCAGCAAAATTGATTTATGTAAAATTGTCTGCCTGCCTAAGAAGTAAAGAGGCTTGGGTTGTTGATAGTGAGTAGAGCCACGTTAACTTTACTTTAACTTTACGATACTACTGTACCGGAGTGATACTTCCCTTGTACAGAAGACCAAACTAAAATGACAGCATTCATGTTGTCGTGTTTCGTTGGTGAGTGCGAGAACGGAGGCCTAATGATTCAAAGGAATCTTAATAAGCCGTCATAGTGTGAGACAGTATGCTGTATTCTTGTATTGTCAGCGTTTGCAAAGAGTATGTCGTCCACCACTCTTGCATTATGCTCATGTTTTCCATCAAGCAGAGTAGAGTTACTTTAGCAGGCTCATACATAAAACAAGTTGAAAAAAGCTCATCATTTTAGTGGTTTGATTGAATTAAGTATTTCATCACCATGTATTTTACATTAGAATATTAAACGTAGCGGCAATTGCCCTTCGTAATTACAATTTAAAAAAACCTTATTAAATTATTTGCCATTAAAACTGCCAACAATAGCAGAAAACATTTACAGCTAAGACAATGGCAACTTAATCCTTAAAACTCTTAGCAAACTGGAACTTCCAACAATACCAATATCGGTTCAACAAATTATAGTTTAAAAAATATAAATATTTGCTTTAGTATTTCTATACTCATATATGAATACTCCAGTAATATAATTTCTTGTTTATCACTATTCAGTATGATTTCTTTGTCAACAGAATTTACACAAAACGGAATCTATGCCTGATGATCGCCAGTCTTTGGATATTTTCCTTTGGAGCGTTGATACCTACGTGTCTTGGAGTATGGGGAAGATTCGACTTGGATAAAGATACCGGCTCCTGTACCATCATACCCGATGCAAATGGAAACACACCGAAGCAATTGCTTTTCATAATTGCCTTTATTTTACCGAGTTTAGCTATTATCCTATGCTATGCTCGAATTTGGTGGATCGTCAGAAAAACTAACAAGTTAACACGTAGACCAACTCACATTGCTTCTACAGAAATGAAAACTTTTAATATGAGTACAGCCACGATAGTTACTAGAGGACATGACCAAAAACGCCAAAAAAGAACTTTTCCTTGTAGCTGCTTTATTCAAACTACTGCTGAGTTATCATCTTCTACTGATAGCTGCAGCCCAGATCCAGAAAGCAGACACAGCACTCCTGAAGCTGCAGTCCGAGCACTTGGTGACGAACCAAAGAATTATAGGAAAAGCTTCATAGCAACAATGAAATGGAGCACAGTACAGAAGCCACAACTTCCATCGAAACGAGACAAGAAATTATTAACTATGATTGTTGCTATCATGGTAGGGTTTTGTGTTTGCCATTTACCTATAACGTTAACGAAAACAATATTTCTGGAAATAAATCCGCACCCGATCGCGAACATAATAGGATATGTGCTTATTTATTTCACTACTTGCGTCAATCCTGTCATATATGTTGTGATGTCTAGCGAGTACCGACAAGCGTATAAGAACCTCATGAAATGTGGACGGTGAAATTAAATGATATATTTCTAGAAGTTAAATACTCAAACAATCGTCGTAACGATATGAGATTTTCAAATAAAAATGATGAGTGTGATCGGACGATCACATTTCACATTAGATACTAAGAAATAAATGAAAATGAAATAAGTGAAAATGTGAAATTGCAATCACGTTTTAATCTGTGTTATCAGTATTAAAAAACTAAATATTGACTATGGATGAGGTAAATACATATGACTCACTTGGGTTAGATCTGACAATTATTACATTCCTCAAAATAAACTAAATTTAAATAAACATCTTGTATGCTTTCTAAGTCAATATGTAGGATAGTTGTATATAAAATGGATGTATACGTAGTTAAGTGTTAGCAATAACATGTAGAAATATTTGTATTAAAATTAAGAAGCAAACAAATACTCTCTTATGTAATTACTGTTATTTATATTTCAGTGAAAAGTGATTATTAACAGCCATAGCTTTTAAAATAAATACTGTTACGATTGTAAATTATACATCCTTCTTGTAACTAGAACACCAGATTAACCGATGTTTTCCGACTTCGATTTCGAATGTGAAAAAAATGTGAGCCGGCTTATAAATCTAATAGTTATGAACTCCTTAAATATTACCAGTTAACACTTATTAAAACGTATACCAAAAATTTGATAAAATGATGCTTGCTACTTCTATGTAATTTATACAAGGAGATATTTATACCATTACGATTATTACATAAAAAATATGATATTACGATTAAATAAGTTTTTTTATAGGATATTACGGAATCAGAAAGATCGAACTGTAAATTAATGAAATCGAAAACCTTCAAGTAACAGGTGACGATTGTTTGTTGCGATCATTAATTCTTATAATGTACGTTTATTTATTGCGGTTAATAGTTCTGAGCAGTTGTAATGTGGAAAAACAAATTTCATATTAATGAACTTTACCGAGGAGCAATTAAGTTGAAAATTGCTTGGACATGTTTTACACTGATAGTACACATTTTCCTTGTATTTACTAATGACGTATGAATGAATGATTTGTCGGAGCAAACAATGATCACTAGACGTACAGGCATTTCGTACTAGTGTACAATATCAATGTGTGATATTATTGTAAATAAGATGGATGTCAAAGACATTTGAAGAAATGTTCGGTAGGGATTAATATTGAATCGAAGAAGGTGCTGTTTCGTTGGACTAAATTGGAATACTAAAGTTATTTAATAGTTAAAGCTATAATGATACATGTGTAGACTAAGAACAGTCACTTATGATCTTTTAAAAATAATCTCAGTAAAAGGGCAGCAAATAATGCTTTATTTATATTTTAATTAAGTTGTAAATTAAATATAGCTTATATTGTAAATGAAGGAAAATATTAACAGCGCTTTTGATTCAAATATTGAAATACTAAATTGAAAAAAGACGATTATTCCAAATGATTGTCAGTTTTTGACGAAATGTTACAGTGTTACTAGCATATAGATTAAATGTTTTATATGATAGATTAATTAATAGTTGTAAAATAACGTCGTAACCCAAGATTTTCCAAAGATATGCTAATACTGTGTAAGGGCAATTTATTTAATCAAGAGGTTTTTAATGTATTTATTTCAAGTAAAACGTTGCATTTACGAGAAAACTATTTAAACCAACATGTTTGCAAACGAATGTTGGCCCCTTAAACGTTCCTTGTTCAAATTTAAATACCCTTTATGTGTAGTACAAGATGTTGCCAATAATACCAATTGATTTATGAACTCAAAATATTAATATTTGCAATCTCTGGTAGCAAAAGTAATTGTAGTTTTATGTGGTTTAAAGTTATAAAATGGGTCTGATAGAATATATTTTGTTAGGATTAAATATGGTTTGCAAGATACATCAAAATATTTATTTACGAATGACCTCCGTATAAAATGAGACAACTACAGATTTTGGTTTAAGAGTGAATGAAATGAATTGCTCTGGAACAAACACCTTCGTAAACGGTTTTAAATATTTAAGGCTCAAAATAATATGTTTAATGATTTTATTTAAATTATTAATATACAATCGGTAATAACTATTCATATATTTTCATGAATTCGTCAATAAAATATCAAAATAATGTTAGTATTCATCACTAAAATGTTATAAACCAAACCAAACAGTTATACATGTGCTTTTCATAATTTTTAATATTAACTGATTTACGAGTTTTAAGAAATAAAGCGTATTCCACAGATTTTATTTTTTAAGAAATACTTTAAGTTTTATTAAAAAAGAGCGCCATTTATGTCAATAAACCATATTTATGCCATCTCCCATATGTATGTAATTTCCCAAATTATTTTGAGCTATTCTTATAAATTTTTGAGACGTTTATTTATCAATGTTTTACATTAAATAACTTTCATAACTTCAATTATTTGAAAGAGTGAATAGCATTACTATGATATTGAAAACAAATACTCTGTCAAATAGTTAACAAAATATTCTGGAAAATAAATAGCAAAACCAAACATTGTAGGTACCAAAGAACCAAGTTCCGGGGCCACATCCCTTGAGCCATTGTACTTACCAAAGATATGATTAAAATAAGTTAAAGCATTACTATTTGTTTTATTATTAATAAACCTACACTTATTTGATACTTTTTTAGAAAGACAATTTCCGTTTTAGGAATATACATGTTGTGTCTTGTGACTTTACAAACATACATGAAACGGATCAAAGAACACCCAGACTCAGAACACCAATTATTTGATGGAAATATGGGATTTGAACTCACAACACTTGGCGCAGTAGAAAGCGGCATGGTGACAGTTTAAACCACTAGACCACCCGTGCAGCATTGAAACGCAACCGAAAATTTCACAAGCCTTTCTACCAGTTCACCCATCAATTTGGCATCTATATTCATACTGCCATATAAATATTATAAATTCGAAAGCTTTTTTATTGAAATGGGGGCAAACGAGCAGACTGTAAGCAGATTGTAAGCGATTACCGCCGCCCATGGACACCTCCAACACCAGAGGCGTCACAAGTGCGTTGCCGGCCTTTTAAGAAGGAGTATGCGCTTTTCTTGGTAATTTGAAGGTCGTTTTGGTCCGGGAATACGGCTGAGTGATGCTGTTAGGTAGCTCTAATTCTTGCAGCAGCTAAGCAGTACATTTATATTTAGAGATTCTTAACCTAAATTGTCGTGTGTCACATATATATATATATATATTCACACTGATATATAAAGGTGAAAGTTTTTGAGTGTGTATGTTTGTAACTTCTTCACGCGCAAACGACTGGACCAATTTTGATGAAACTTTACGGTAATACAGCTTATATATCAGAATAACACATAGGCTACTATTTGCCGCGATAATCGACATACATGTGGGCGGAGCCGCGGGCAACAGCTTGTATATATATATATATATATATATATATCTTAAGTTGTTGGTATCCAGGGCTGCGGTAGTGTGTAGTAGTAATCTATGTGTTGTTGTATTAAGAAGACAGAGTATCACCACCACTATTCGTCCCATGGATGATGTAAAAGCCGACTAAGGAAGCAATCTACACAAGACATGATCACTGCAAAGATAAAGAGAACTTTTCAAGTTTTCCTTCTCCGGCCTGATATATTAAACCGAAACCTCCTTTTTAACGAGAGGCCTTAGTACAGAAGTAGACTGTCAAAGGATCTTATGATTCGTCTGGTCATTGCCCCCTTCAACCATATGAAAACCTTTCAGGAAATTAAAACCAAATTAATTCTTTAATGCCTAAAATGGTTTTAAATTTTACATATAAGCCGTTTCGCAAATCAAATAATACGAAATCAACTTATATGGACATTGAATTTTGGTACTTATTGGTAGCCTCAGGATTCGTAATGTGTTTAATTCATGATACATCACTATTTAAAATTCATAATGTAATAATACTGTCCGGTATTATCGTATTTGGTGAATAATTAATACTATAATATATTATTTTAAAAGATAATATTATTTATGAATATTCAATGACAAATTTTTCAATCCTCGGTAATATGATTTATATCAATATCAGAAACTCACGTTTAATACTTTGTATGTGTGTGTATGAGGTAAATACTAAACGAGATACTTAATTAAATTAGTTCATGAATTAAATTAAAATGAATAATTATGACAATAAAAATTAATGTGGTTAATAGATAATACGGTGTAGGCTCGACCGGAACGGTACTACCCTTGCACAGAAAATCAACGTAATATGACAGCGTTCATGCTGTCGTGTTTCGTTGGTGAGTGCGAGACCGGAGGCAAAAAGATGCAAAAGCATCACAAGGCCGCGATGGTATGGCAATACACACGTATATCAAACGTTGTTTTAAAACACACTCGTGAAGGATATAATACTAAAGAATAATTTTATATAGTAGATAAAAACTTTATTTAGAGTGACAATTAGTGAATTCGCAGTAACTAAAATTAAGATAATAATACATATGTATATATATATAAATAATATGATAACATATCATATAATGAGATTCCTTTAGCTTTTCGCGGATAGCGTTTTAGCCACGTACAAAATGGGGCAATTCAAGTTTTCTTTATTACAGAAAAAATAAAAGTTATTTGAGTGAAAATTTTATTGAACTATTACTATTGAATACGATCTTTTTTGTATCGAAACTTTTTTAAGAACAAAGCAACTTAACCAATTAAATAAAAACTCTATAACTCACTTGTGAATAATAGCAATGAAAAAGTCACACTTTGATTATTATAGGTGTCCTTATTTGTCTAATTGCGGTGAAATTCGAAACTCTTTATGAAAAAAATATTTGAAAATAATATTACCGTGCCCTTATATCGATAAAATGACATTACTGGAAACCAATGAAGTTTATAACCTTATATGACAAACTAATGTCCCCAATCTAATAGTTTAGATTTGAGAAATACGCTAAGACATGAGCCACTTTTGTTCATAATAAGATAGTCTCTTAATATGAACGGTGAGTGACCTTCGGTGCTGACTTCACTAGTTCCCAAATATAATGAACCAGTTGATAAAGCAGACGTAAGGGAGTCGGGTTGATATGATCTGTTATTACGAAGACGGATAATGTTGGGTAATCCTCAACTCAGACACTTTGTCGTCATCATTTATCTTATTACATTGTTACATAACACTATTATCTTGAAATATCAAAACAAGTGGCAACACAAAAGTTAAAAACATAATTAACATTAATAATTCTGAGTCCACGACACCACAAAATTCAGATGGTAATTTCTCGTTATAAAAATGCATTCAAAACGTCATGATATTTTTTTCTAGTAAAGTATTTCTTAGACTAGCAGAATATCAATTTCATTTTTGGGCAAAATCTCATCACAGTTATTTAGTACTTCACAACGAGAATAGCTTTTGTAACATTTGTGAGATCAAGAGTCGGTCGGTACCGGATTTCGAAAGAATTTAACCTACAATTTTATGGCCAAACTAAAGGTCTGAAGAATTGCTAGTACTTATTCCATTTTTATTTTCTCTCATTAAACATTAAAAAAGGTGTCAAATAGCAGGTGATGTGATATTCACCAGATCTCAAGTAAATAATTATTTGGGACAAGACCATGTGAAGTAGAAAAATGTGAAAAGAATTTGAATGTTTTTCAGAACTCCACGTTTATATCATTTATAGCCAGGTAAAGGAAATGACAAAAGAGTAAGAAAACAGAAAGATAGGAATCTCATCGATATAAGGTAAGAAAAACTGGACAGGCATTAGATGCTAAATAATAGTGCTATTTCTGTGCCAAATAGCAAAAGAACTTGTTTTCTAAAAAAAATAAAGTAATATCTCTCAAGTCAGGTGTGTGATGTTACTTCATGTCAAGTGATTTTAGTATCTTAAATATTTTAAACTCTTATTATTTTAGTAATAGCGAAAACGAGCTCACTGTTCGGCTGATGGTTAGTGAAAACCCCTTTAAACCTCTACAACAACTCACTAAGCACAATGGCCGACTTTTGAGTCCTCTCCTCCGAATCGAGGGGAGGAGGGGTTTGGACTCTAGTAGCCTCACTCACTCGGTTGAAAGCAAAGAAACAATTCATCATCATCTACTGTCTATCGCAGTCCATTGATTGATGTGAACCTCTTTTATATCATGTCATTTTGATCGATTTTGGTCTTCTCGCATCCAGCTCCTGCCACTCATCTTTCGCAAATAGTCAGTCCACCTAGCCTGTGGAAAAAAATGTTTAACATTAGCACCAGCTTTCTTTAAATGTATGGTTTTATTCCGGTGACCGCATACCGAAGCGTGGGGCTAATTTTTTTTCACTAAGGGCTCCCACACATAACTGCGATGCGATGCGGCGTGAAGTTCATTCGTGTGAGCTCGCAGATATCTGTGATGCATTGCGAATTCGCAGTTATGTGTGGGTGCCCTAATACTGCAACAATAATTAAGAGACCCAGCCCGGTAGTAACTGAATGCGTATTTCTGTCAATAAAATGAAATTTAAATAAAAAATTAAAAGCATTTTTATTTCCAAACTTAATTTAAGACGCAAATTTTGTGATCGCTGGGCCGCATTGAAGTGGGCGCAAATACTTCCTGAAGCAATCGAATTAGCGGTGTGGGCGCGATCCTGACTCGTTTATCTAGTTACGATGAAAAGTTAACGACGGGCTAATGTTATTTGGACATTGTTGTTTTGCAACTCAGTTTGCACGGTAGGGTCTCTTTTGAACAAATAGCTAGGTATATAATTTTGAAGTTGCGAGAAATAGATTCTGTTTAGGCATGACGTTCATTAAAGACAAGAAATATAATTTTATTCTTGCAACCAAAACCTCCACTCAATACGCAAACAGATATATCTGTATTACTTAGTTGTGAAAACGTACACTTATAGTAAGAATGTATTCCATTAAAATTAATACAATGTTTAGACAAACTTCCCAGCTTTCGTCAATTTGTGTACAGATTTTTTTAAAATGTCAATTTATATAATGTTATAGTATTTGTCAGTGTGGGCTAAGACAGGAAAAAATGCACTTAAAGAATAAGTTGTTAAGCAATTCTAAGAACCATACAAAATCTGAACACGTACTTTAAGTATTCAAATTTGGTATGGTCGGAATTGCTTTAAATCGAGGCAAAATATTATTATCCTAACGTAATACGTTGTTATTAATTTGCCGGATTGATATTTATAATGTATCTATTACTCTATATAAAATTGACTTCATTTATCAATACAACCTAGAGATGAACAACATCAAATTCGCATTAGTGTTCACATAAACTAATCTCTTGTACTGTGACTACTTACGTTACGAAGTTATACTCGAAAGAGATACCGCTTCATATAACAGAAGTTTCGCTGATATCGTAAGAGAAAAAAATAATAACGTTATCTTTAAAAATACTTTTCCTGTCCCAAGTCGGTAACGCCTGCGGCTCCACTCGGGATTATACTGATAAAAAGTATCTTTTATAAAGGTATCCCCAGTGGACAAAAAAATTATGCCATAAAGACACCGACCGCTGATAGGAAGTTAAAATATGCACTAGCGACAGTTCCTCCTACTGTTCTGAAATAAAACATATCTATTAATATTAAATTTAATGCTAAAATTTGATGGGATGGATGTATGGATATTTGTTACTCTTTCACGCAAAAACCAATTTACGGTTTTAGAAAGTTACAGTAATATAGCTTATACACCAGAATAACACATTGACTATTATTTACCGCGATAACCGACATACATGCGGAAACAGCTGTAGATAAAGCTTATTTTCTTCTCTTATATATAAAAATCAATTGCTGTTCGTTCGTTCAACTCGAGTACGGCTGGGCCGATTTAGCTGATTTTGGTTTTGAAATGTTTGTCGTAGTTCAGGAAAGGTTTAAAGGGTGAAAAGTTAAATAACTTGAAAATCCAAGTGACGCGTGTACGAAGTAGCGGACATAGCTAAAAAACAGTTTAAAATAATAAGTTGAGAGGCGTCATTGTCATACAGTTTGTTAGTTTTGTAATAACGCTTAGGCTTGTACCATGGGAGAGCCACGCTTCGGTATGAATGGGTCGGCTCGACCGGAGTGATACCACGGCCTCCCAGAAACCAGTGTGAAATAGTGCTTGCGTTGTGTTTCACCGAGTGAGTGAGGATACCGGAGGCCCTTAACCCAACCCCCCTACCCTATTTCCCCACTCCCCCCCACATCCCCCCAAAGATCGGCAACGCACTAGTGACGCTTCTGGTGTTGCAGGTGTCCATGGGCGGCGTTAATCGCTTACCATCAGGCGATACGTATGCTCGTATGTCCGTCTATTACATAAAAAAAAAAGCAAAAAGGCTTGCTCTCACTGCAAATTCCGTGTTAAACTATTTGATATTCTTCTTATTTATTTAACGAATCTAAAATGGTTTTATAATATTAATTCTGTAAATAAGAATGAACCTTAAAAACATTATTACATAGATGAATGCTAATTACAGAACTTGGTAGCTTGCTGTTTTTCTTCTGATCATTTTTTTATTGAGAGTACTTGTGTGGTGACCTCCACATACAGCGACAACAAAATCATATGACAGCGCCATCTACGGCAGATACACTGAACTACGAAGTAACGCACAACACGGAGTAACTGTCAATCCTGAATCGCGCAATAGTAGTTCTCGCGCCCGTTGGGCAGTGGCCCGCCAGGCATGATTACCTCGCCTGGTCGGAGGATCCTCCCTTTGTGTTGGTAGGACATGACTCCCGTCCCCCCACACTTGTATTACATTTTCATCATATTGAAATAACTTCCACATACAAGATTTTGAATCTAATACAAAATCTAAACTAATTTATACGTACCATCAGTCCTATTCTCACTTACTTCTCTTTACTAACTTGTCGTAGAATGCTGGAGATTACTTCAGTTGTTTTTTCTCGACTTTTATTGCAAAACTAGCTGAACCCCGCGGTGTTACCCGCGGTTATTGTTGTACCGCGAGTAACGCCGCGGGACAAAGTTAGTCAAAAAAAAAGTAGCCTAAGTTACTCCCTGGATCATCAGCTACCTGCCAGTGAAAGTCCCGTCAAAATCCATCCAGCCGTTCCAGAGATTACCCGGAACAAACAGATAGACAGACAGACAGACAGACATACAAAAATTCTTTTAACTATATTTTCGGTATATGTATCGTGTATACATACTTATGCATTGATTAAAAAGCTGTTATTTTAATGTTACAAACAGACACTTCAATTTTATTTATTTGTATAGATGCAATTAAAATCTACACAAATAAATAAAATTGGAGTGTCTGTAATATTAAAATAACCGCTTTTTTTCTAAATGCATATAGTTATATGCATACACGGTACATATACCAAAAATGTAGTTAAAAAAATTTGCCTGTCTGTCTGTTTGTTCCCGGTAATCTCCGGTACGGCTGATCCGATTTTGACAGGACTTTCACTGAGAGGTAGCTGATAATCCAGGGAGTAACTTAGGCTACTTTTTTTAGACTAGCTTTGTCCCGCAGCGTTACCCGCAATCGGCTGGCTGGCTGCACCAACCGCGGGTAACACCGCGAGGTTCAGCTAGTTTACAATATATGTGGCTTACATGCGCAGTTTATGTTGCCAAAGATTTATTGCACTTACTCGTGTTAATTGTTAATTTATTTTTAGTTAATTTATTTATTAATTCAGTTTGACATAGACCACAAGAGCGTACTGAAGATTAATATATACGAAGCTGGGAAATGAAAACTCTTAATTTTATTTTTTAAATGGATAATCTTATACCTATATAAAAAAAAATGCTGTTCATTTCTCTCGCTAAAACTCGAGAACGGCCGGGCCGATTTAGCTGATTTTGGTTTTGAAATGTTTGTCGTAGTCCGGAGAAATAAAAAAAAACAAATGTAACGTGTACGAAGTAGCGGGCACAGCCAGTTCTTAATAAAAATATCACAACAACATATTCTCGTATAATTTTCTTCACAGAAACGAAAAGAAAAAATGTTTTACTCTTTCTTACATAAAGGATTCATATATTTAATTCACCAAACGTGATCGGCTGCTAAAATAGAAGGCCTCACATTAGAGTAGGCCTTCCATGACTCTGCCAAGGCTCGGCGCCATTGGTATTTCTTTTAGAAGCCGTTATTATTTTTCATTATAATATATTTGTATTCTGTATTTTTATGACTTTGCTTATTGTTCCTGCTGATTAAAGTTACAATTTCAATGTCTAAGCGTAAACTATAGGTATTTATAAAAATGCTATTAATGTAGGAATACTGTTAGTGGAAGATAGCATAGAACGTACTTTAACATCAAAAAACCTGTTAGTCTAACTTTCAGTGATTCTGGCCGTCAAGAGGCAATGGGTTAGATTCCCACACAGGACAAATAAATGATGAACACATCATATTTTATTCGATGCCTCTATGTAATTTATCTTAAATACTCGTATGCAACAACTAAGTGGCGTGCAAATGGAAAAGCCTATGTCCAGCAGTGGACTGCAATAGGCTGATGATGATGAATGATGATGACTCGTATGCATTTAAGATACGAGTATATAGTATCTGGATGACCGAGCGTTGGTCTTTATTTTTTTGTGGTAAATTTTTTAAAGACGAAATAATTTAGATAGTGTTATCGCCCCTAAAATCCCCTGCATACTAGTAATATAGAAGCTCAACTGCTGTTGAAACTGGGCAGAGTCTGGACTATAGTACAGACTGTGCCTAGTTTGGGAGCAGACAGTAATGTGTGAATGAGGACAAATAAATAAATAAATATTTTACGAAAAACTACGGAACGCATGTGGATGAAACTTTACAGTAATATAGCTTATACATCAGCATAACTCATAGGCTACTATTTGCTGCGATAACCGACATACACGCGGGCGACAACAACAAGTAAGCTATAATTACAAAAAATCTACAAAATGAACAACAAAACAATAAACCTAAAATCAAGAATGGCTATTCAGCGAAGTTATAAAAACTATCGACAATTTTATTACAAATCGTGAAAAGAATAATTTCAGGAATTACAGTGTAACAAAATAAAATTAAAAGCTGGTTAAAGGTTGTTTTTTTTTATAATAATTACATATTAATTCAAAGAATGATAAAATGGTCAAAACTACTCCTCAAGAAGCAAATTATCTTTATGGGAAATTCAGGTTCAGCGTTCATCACCATCATCATCGCCATTCAACGAGTGTGTCGTGAAAATGTAACAAACAGACTTTACTTTTGCATCAAAAAATATTGAGAGGGATTCTATGATTTATATTAATATTTCAATATTAGCAGATAAGATAATATAAACTAGAATGATAGTTTAATATGATTAAATGAATACATTACTCCAATCTTACAATTAATTTTGCTCTAAACATAAATTTTGTTTTGGGTCTGAACGTAAAATTACGCACCAATTTCGGGTAAATAGAATTTGTCTAAATGAAATAGTAACTTGTTCTAAAAGACTTAATCAAAATAAATTAAACGTTGTTCAAATATTTAAGCAACAATTTACAACCTTCTTAAAGAAAATTAGTACCTTTCTTATAATAATTACAAGTACACTGATTAAACTCTTGACCTAAATCACTTTTAATCATCATCATCATCATCAAGGGTAGGAACCCTTTTCCTAACTTTATTTGGGGTCGGTGCAATGAGTTATCAAACTATTCAACGATTCAAAACCATTTAATTATGAAATATTATTAAAGCACCAGTCAAACACCAGACACCGACGAGCATGCATGCAGCGATTGATGAATGTGGACGAAGCAAAAAAGGTGTGTCAGAACCGTAGTAAGTGAAGATCAATTTACTCTGCCTTCCCCTCTAGGAAAGCATAAGCAATATGATATTTATTTACTTTTTGATTCCAATCTATTAAAAACGTAGGAAATAACAAAGTCTTACCTTTCGATTGACTTGACTGATTTATCGCTCCAGTTGTGGTAGTTGAAAATAAAATACGTATACCTGTATGCATGCTTCGGCATACATGGGCCGGATTGAACGGAGTGATTCTAGAAAACTGGTGTGAAACAACGCTTGCGCTGTGTTTCACCGAGTGAGTGAGGATACTGAGGATACCAGAGGCCTATTCCCAAAATCTCCCCATACCCTCCCCATCCCCAAAAGCCGGCAACGTACTTATGACGCCTCTGGTGTTGCGGGTATCCATGGGTTGCGGTAATGGCTTACTATCAGGCGATACATATGCTCGTTTGCCCCCTATTCCATAAAGGCCCGAGAGTCGGTCTATTAGTATATTGTGTCAGTGGTCCTACATATATCGGTAACGAGCTCATTAAAAAGGATACTAACTAGCCGATTTTTAAACAGCTACTTAGTTAATATTTATAGAATTTAACAGCCACAGCTCGAAAGTTTTTGTCCCTATTACCCCTGTTAGCCTACCACAATCGAAAATTTTTGTAAGGTAAAAGGTGGGACTCTCATCGATATGAAGCCACTCACGAAAAATTTGCTTGATAGTAATAACTTGTAAAATTGGTTTTGGAGATCCCTGACTAATCATATTCACTACTATACGCATTTCGATATTTAAACTGCAAGAACTGTAACAGTTTTGAAATTTTGCGAAGGCCGTTCTGTAGTACTCCGATGTTTTATATTGTCCCGATATATGAGTAAGGTAGTCTATTTGCAAAAATGCCTGGCTATATCAAAGGCACATTCAGGGCATGTTAGATAAAAGGGTAATGTCAACCAACTGTCATCGGAAAAATAGACAAGTACATCGAAACGAAGGACAAAATTGTTCGGTAGACTTTATTTTATTTAGGCCTTTGCATATTTATGAGACGAAAACACAAAATAAGTGGCGTATGTTCTATTCAGCTGAAACCTTATCTTATAGATCGACTTTTGCAAATAAAAAAGGACTAGAGTATGTAAAAACACAAGCCTAAACTAAATATAGTAATAAAAATAAATAAATAAATATTTCGGATCTCTAACACACAACTCCATCTAGTCCCAAGCTAAGTAGAGCTTGTCTTATGGGCATGGGTACTAGACAACAAATATAAATAAATAAGTACTTTTTTTGTAAATACATAGATATGATACATGGAAAACACCCAAACTCCGAAACAAATATTTGCAGAGTATACAAATATTCAATCCGACCAGGGAATCACAAAAAAATTTCAAGGTAGTAGAGCCACGCTGATTTCAGCACGAACGGGCCGGCTCGACCGGGGCGGTACTACCCTCGCACAGAAAATCAACGTAAAATGACAGCGATCATGCTATCGTGTTTCGTTGGTGAGTGCGAGACCGGAGGCCCAATGATGCAGAAGCATCACTAGCCCGCCATGGTGTGGGTCACCATGCTGCATTGTTGCATTGTGTGCATTCGCAGTATGGTGACCACCACTCTTGGATTCTGCTTATGCTTTCCATCAGGTAGAGTAGAGTCATTTTGGCTGGGCCAAACATAAAAAAAAAAAGAAAAAAAAGAATCGAACCCGAGTCCTCAAGTACAGCAGTCGTATACGCTACCACTGCGCCACATATATGACGATATTCTTTTAATTTATTTTTATTTAAAGTTTACCAACATTTGTTACAGATAATTATTGCAAACACAGGAATATACAATAACTCTTATATCTAACCGCACAACCAGTTACAGGCAAACACCACATGCAATGTGTCTTATGTATCAACATGTTAACATAGGTATATGAATTTTAAACTTATTACTTAGATACACTTAAATTGTAGTTAGTTAAAATATAGTTTGTAAACAGTACTACTAATTATATTAATGACTTATTATGTGGGGTTATAGGTGAATTAACACCAAACACTGTATAGCGCAGAGGTGGAACCAACGGAGTTATCGGATAGTTTTGCTGGATACTACGTAGTCTTGACCTCAAAGTGTTGCGATAAAACGCGGAATCACTACAAATTTATAGCGTGCAATAAATGTAATAAAAAGCTTAAATTCCTACACAATTTTTTTATTGATCGTTAATTTTAGTTACCTAAAATGTAAACAAGCATTAAAGGGTAAACAATGTTTCTGGTTCGGACAGTGTAACATTTAATTTTATTAGCAAATAAAATAAAAGAAAAGAAAATTATAGCAAAACAGATAAATTTGTTATCATAACTTGCTGTCAACAGATAAGTTAACTCAGCCAACTAATATACAAGCTTTTGTGTGTTATGAGTTGATGATTTATGTCGATAGTGTTGGGGTGCTCTCATCATCATCAATAGGCTTTAATAATCCACTACTATTCATAGACCTCTCCTTACGTAAGAAATTTTGGCCTACTATCATAGAATAACTAAGCTTCCATACTACGCTTCAAGGTTAGCGAGAGCCATACCTAAGCATAAATAGGACGACTCGACCAAAGTGATACTACAAGCTGACTTAAGCAAATCTAAAAAACCGGCCAAGTGCGAGTGGGACTCGCGCACCGAGGGTTCCGTACAAACCTGTAGACATATTATATGACGTATCCGTGCTGTAAGACGTTGCTTCGTACCAAATTTCAAGATTCTAAGTTCACGGGAAGTACTGTGTAGGTTATTTTTCCCTTGCGAGTGTCAAAAATTTCAAATACAAAATATAATATATTTTGGATATCTAACACACAACGCCATGTAGTCCCAAGCAGAGCTTATGTTATAGGTACTAGACAACTAATACAAATACATATATACTTCTTTTTTTGTAAATACATACATATTATACATAGAAAACATCCAAACTCTGAAACAAATATTTGCAGATCATACAAACACTTGGTTCGACCGGGGAATCGAACCCAAGACCTCAAGCAAAGCAGTCACACACAACAAGGGACAGTAGACCTGAGTATTTGATATGAATTTCAGCTTAATACCTCCACACGTTCCTGAGAAAAGGGGTCTTGACAGACAGACCGACAACAAAGTGATCCTATAAGGGTTATGTTTGTATCTTTTGAGGTACGGAACCCTAGAAATGGGTATTCTTTCTCTTCTAAATAACATTCTGTTTGATCCTTTCACTCTACATTACCTTAAAATGCGGTTTACCTTTCGACATGACTCACACTTCAAATTATTGAGATCGTCAGAAAGTCTGAAATAAAATGCCTGGACACTGCCAAATTCACCGACCAGTCGCTTTCTGTCCAAGTGGTACGATTGTGGAACGCCCTACCAGTGGCAATTAGACGTGCAAAAACTTAAAATGCCTTTAAGAGATTGGTAAAGGAACATTACCTGGTAGACAACAATAATCAACTGTTATTATAAATCAATTGGGTCCCAGTATTGAATGCCAGGATGTGTATAATATCTAAGAATTTCACTTATTATGTAAATATAACAATATATTTGTGTCACTTGTACTTTATATAATATTGATATATTTACTATTACTTTTACTTTTATTACTACTATTACTTTATTTTCCTTTTGCAAATTACTCTCTAATGCAGCAGACACTACACTATGCGTCTGCCCAATACCATTATTTATTTTCATCCCACGGTTGTTTGAAAGAGATTGCAGTTGAGCAATAAGGCCGCCAGTTGTACTACCGACCTACCTAGCTTTAAGTTATGTACTTAGTTGTCTGGTGTACAATAAAGCGACTTATTATTATTAATGGTGTCAAGCAATTCTTACATTATTTTCACCAAGATTCCTGGACCCCAGACTCCTTCTCTCTCCATTCTGGGAGGAGGAGTCAAAGGGTGTCAACGCACTTGCATCTCTTGAGTTGCGGTTGTCCTTCGAACGCAGCAGTTAGTTACCATTAGATGACCCGTTCGCTTCTTTGTTTTTTCGACGCCTGTGGCCCTTACGATACCGCCGCTCAATAACATAATACCTAACTTACGTCATAAAAAATCCTTTTTATATCAGATATATATAAGGAAAATTTAATTCACTCTTAAGAAGTCAACAGCGTATAAAGCGGTCAACAGGACGATTCATCACTTCACTTTGAAATCCGGTCACCTTTTGACTACATAGATAAAAACAACTCTAAATTTCGGGGTATATTTAACTTTTCCTCGTGTATTATGCCATCAGTACATTGATTCATGTCTGAGATTCTTGAGATTCTATGAGCTACTTTTGAATGTCATACCATCTTTTGAAACAGAACACTTAAATAGTAGAAAGGTTTCGTATAATTTAAAAAGGGTCTTGTGAAGGGCGGAAGGATGGTTATTGTAAAAATATGTCTGCTTATTGAAAAAGATGCTTCATATTACAGTAAATATATGCTTCATAATTGAAATTTCAAAATTGAATGCCAAAGTACAATTCAAGAAAATAAGTGAACAAGAAAAAAATTTAGAAACTATAGTTTCGTAAAGTTATTAGAAAAAATAGTTTCTAAAAACTATAGTTTCTAAAAACCAAAAATTACCTGGCTGCGAAATTTTTTTTATGAAATTTAAATAACGTATGTCAACCCATGGCATTATTACGATTTTCTTAACACCTCATGCACTACACTCGGTTCTGTAGTTTAATCGCTAGGGTGAAACATAGACACATACATGGTCTGCTAAAACCTGCTAAAACTACTACCGTTCCTTTTGACCTCGCCATAACATAAGCAGTATACAAAACAGTTTAGGCAATATAAAAACTACTAAAGTTCTAGGTACAATATTTTGAAAATCTTTAATCGGTTTAAAGTCTAGAATATCTCGAATATCTCGAATTTTTTGTCATAATACTCTTTAGTGTTAAGACCAAAAACTGACAAGTTTTAAAAATGATTCGAAGTTACCGTTACTCGGATATAAGAAATATCCTAGTACCGGTAACGACCAAAAAACCAATAACAAACGACTTTAGCGACAACGACAAATTGATTTATTTAAACCTAAATCGGTACCTGGAAAAAATGATACCAAATTCATTTTAGACAGAAATGGAAGCAAAAGTACACCTCACGAATTTCCGATAGATGGAAACATTACTCAGGCTAATAGTCACGTTTATCATGTTCCGATGTGAGGACACGCATCTACGATTTAAATAAATTGGCCGATTTATTTTTCCGAAAACATTTTAGACTATTACGAGCTCTGATTCGCCGAAAAAATTCCAGCCGCACCTTCGACCATAAATAAAAGGTATAACGTTCCGTAATAAGAATGGTCACACCTACCCATGTGTTCATTATATTAATAAGGTCAAAAAACTAATAATCACTTCGTATCAAGTAAACGTATATGAAACCTGAATTTTTATATGTTCAGGTTAAAAAATTTAGGTATTGTAAAATAATATCTCTGAAAGTTTCTTACGTAATAAGTAGGTGATGCCGCTGACATTAGTTCATTTATTACTGAGCGAAAATCTTAGAATACTCAGAGGGAAATGCTTTGTTTTGATACCAAGACTCAAACATTAATACATAGATATTGTGCTAGATATTTCTCTAGTTAGACTACTCTAGGGGAATATTATTTAGAAATGTGCTGCTACGAGCAATTCGCAGACGTAAATTTAATCATAGACCTAGAGATACTACGCGCGGTGTTGCAAGCATGAATAGGTTTCGGGTTGTAACTAGAGAGAAATTTCCTATTTTAATCCCCGTCGCTGGTGAACTTACTTCAATATAATGCAATGTATTATATATATACATATTGTCTTTATGTTATCCCAGTGTAGCCAATTATGAATTTTATGTTTTATTTTTTCGTTTCTATATATTTGTTTTTATTGGTGGAGAGCAGGTATTTTGTATTAATTATTATCGACTAATAGATATTTAGGAAACACGTCATTAAACTCATTTTCATTATCTTCTTCAACCATAATACATACGTATATAAGATGGGCTCGTACGGTTTCCTCCTTATATTAACCTGTTAATAAAGGTTTGCTCGCAGGAGTATCAAAAAGCTTTTTAATCATTATTAGTCTACTAGTAGAGGTTTTATAACCATGTAATGGAAATCTCATGTACACTGTTATAATCTCTCATTTGATAAACATTATAAACCAGGAAATAAAACGAGTCGTGTATGTGTCATCTCATCTTACACATTCACCTTCTTTGCCGCTAAAAGTAAACAATAATAAAATACTCTCTTAAAATAAATTATTTTAAGTTACGTAACTAATTTAATCGTAAAAATATGCCTAACAATCAGTGTGCCATATTTAATTATCTTGGTTCCTTTAAAAAGAACTGGTAAGTATGTTCACGGGTAAAGGAATACGCCAAATCAAGTTTATGATGCTTGTTTTGTGTGCATACGGCGGAAAATTTGCTTTGTTGTTCCACTTTGTAGGCTTTCTAACTTTTCACTTGTTCATTTACGAGAAAAAATACATAATAACGGTATTTTTTATCCTCTATATAGTACACAAGTGGGAGGAGAAAGAATTGTGGTAATGTTTATTAATGTACTGCTTCCACATTGAAGGTGATAGGATGAATTTGGTGTTTTTATATGAGGAAAACTAGTCCACGGAAACTAATGACCATTTTTTTATATATAATAAAAAGAGATACTAGAAAAAATACTTTTAAAGCAATGAATCATTTTTGTGCATACTTGATGAATGGCTAGTTCAAGGTAACTACAACATATTCAAAGCGAACTAGGCGACTGAACGATTAAGTCAGAATTTTATATAGATAGCAGCAAAAGCTATAACAAACACATTTATTATGTATTTGAGAAATTCTTGACATTCGTCTTAAGTGTTGGCTAATGTAAAGTTTAAATTTAAATATTTCGCTTCAACTTAACAGAGCGTGTTCTATGAAAGCTAGATCAGCAAATAGAAAATAGAAAAATCGAAAATCCGAAACAAGCCTTTGCATGTCATGCATTCCGCAGACTCGAGATCTAAACCTCAGTACAGCAGTCATACAGGTACCATTGCGTCACCGAGGCAGTTAATATTGCAGATCTAGATTGCACTTACAGTTTGAGTTTTGAACTTAAACATATTAACCTTAAGTTACACCACAATATGACAATATTATGACAACAGTTTCAAGAAGTATTTATTCTTACCTGATTATTCTGACTACGGCGAAGTTAAAAGATGGGTAATAGTTTTGGCTGTCTGTATGTTCCAGGCTATATAAATTTTACCAAAAGTTTTTGCGTAGACATTTTTTAGTTTTTTATATTCTTTGTCTTGTAGTGTAAAATGCCACTCTTAATAATGCATGCCAATACCGAATCAATCATTCCGAATGTAATTGTAAATACAGCCATCCATTTAAAGTATATGATTTAGAGTTTTATGTAGCCTAATACTAAAATAAGTTTATATGTGCTCAATCTCAAGTAACTTCTTAGTAATATTAGAGACGTTCAGTGTTAAATTATTCACTAATATTTTTAGATAAGTCTGCAGCTGCCAAATATTTTGATCATCTGTCACTTCTTTATATTTTCTATAAATAATATGTTAAGAAAACTCACTTTTACTGCGATAGCATGTGCGCGTATTATAGGTAGCAGACTGCTTAAAACGCAGAATACCATATAATCCTAAATACATATACATTACTAACCGAGCCCCGCGGTGTTACCCGTGGTACAACAGCAACCGCGGATTACGCCGCTAGGCAAAAGTAGTCTAAAAAAAGTGGCCTAAGTTATATACCTTATATAATCAGCTATCTTCCAGTAAAAATCTCTTCAAAATTGGTCCAGCCGTTCCAGTGATTAGCCTGTACAAACAGACAAACAGACAGATAGACAGGCTGACAATCAGACAGACAGACCAAAAAAAAATGGTATGTGTATTGTGTATACGTGTTCATATGAACTTAGTAAAAAGTGGTTGTTTTAACATTTCAAATAGACACTCCAATTTTATTTATTTGTACACTTACACAAATTACAATACTTTGTATACTTTCGGACATCCTACACCCAACGCCATCTAATTTCAAAGTTAGCAGAGCTTGTACTATGAAAGCTAGGCTGGCTAATTTTGTCTTTTTTAAAATAAAACATCCGAATTTAGTACAAATGATCATGCTCATCATGCGATTATTTGTCCACGGTAAGAACCGACAAGATCTGACTTAATAGTCAGAAACGCTATAACTAAACCAGTGCAAATTTGTAGTGAAGGCATCGATGAATGTATAAAATATATGTATGTGTGGATCGTACTCAAATAAAATATGAGACAATAAACAATGAAACTCAAAGTGATTTACAGATTCTTTCACATTCGAATTCACAAATAAACAAAATGAAATAAGATCGACGTTATACACTTCTAAGAATCTATTCAAATCCTACTCGTACGTTAGATAAACTTTGAATTATTTGAATGAATTCCCAGACGCCGTAACCAGTGACCCTATCTATTCTGATTATTTAAAAAAGGTTTTTCTCAGCACCGAGCCTGAAAGCTATTACTAGATAGGTTTAGGTATAGAAGTGTTGAATGGGAATACGAATGAGAATACGAATAGGATTACGATTATTTCAGAGACAGATGGTTTATGTTGCAGATGTTTAATATTTACTTACATGTAAATATCTAACTGATATAACAAAGGCTAAAATTTATATGAATGATTGTTACTTATATGCAAATATGTAGGTATCTGGATGAAATTAGTCACAGAGATAGACATAGTCTGGGATAGAGATAGCTCAAAGGCGTCTTTTTTAGTTCTAAAAAGTGTGTTACCCCTATAGGCAGAGCAAGGTCAAACATCAACAGGGAAACTATATTCAAAAAAAAACTGAAAATAAATTGTTTGTATGACATTTTTGTATAAAATATAGTCCGATCCATTTGATATAAAAATAGGCTACTTAGTAAGTTTTTTCGACTATTTTACTTATTATATCTTGGTTGTTCGCGCCGACACATTTGAAAAATGGTGGTTTACTTTGATGTTATAATTTTTTGACGATACCTCTTTTCCGACTTATTCTAAAATAATAATAATAAAGTAAAAAAAAATAGTAATAGTGTGCTTAACTTACTCTACCTAAAGGTGACTGGGAAAGAGTAGTTCAGCAAAAAATTGTGTTGAATTACACTTTGCACTTTTAAATTATAGAAAATAGTTTCTAGTTTATTGATGTTTTTTGTTACTTGATGTTTTTATCGTAGAATGGATCAGAAATGAGGTTACGCCAAAAATTGCTTAAAGCCTCCGTTTTTTCAAAATGTATGCGCGAGCGGTATAGATACGAGGTGTTAAAGTTAAAATTCGCAAAGAGCACATAAAAATAATACCGGAAAAATTTAAAGGAAAAACTACCAAATGACTGAAGTAATAAAACAATAATTTTGAATGAAAATTGTAATCATTTAAAAGTAAATGGACATTCAGTCTAAATATCTATCAAGACACAATACAGGCTCAAGCAGTCATGAAGTAAGTCGGCAGCAATAAGACAGTCCCCAGCAATCTGATACGACCCATCCCAACGATTTGTAAATTGCTCAATTAATTTAGAAACATCTAAGATGTTATCATTGTGAAATATTGAAGGAGACACATTTACCTCTCATGGAAATTTCCAGGCGCATCTGTAAGCTTGCTGAATTTTTTAACAAATATATATTTTCTTTTGGAAATGATACTAATCAGAAAAAGGCTGAGAGCCTTTATCTATTATCGACTAAAAGCATTGTTAGATAACAGCTAATAATGATGATGTAATTCTAATAAAGTAAAGTGGCAAACAATTATACTGATTCTTTTAATTTTTTAGCATTCTAAGGTGCAGTTTGTATACACGTTTACGTGTAGCTAAATTCATCGGAAGTTTATTTTAATAAACGTCCGATGACTTAGGTACGTGTAAATCGATGCGCTTTAACAACTAGAGTTCCCAAAATATTTCTATCTATAAAATTAAAATAAGAAGTATAATTGAAGTTATCCGTTTTGTTTTATCTTTTCATGACGTAATTTAAATTTTATTACAGCAAGAAAGATTATAAAATGATTTATGATTAAAATTTAGTAAATTATCATAAAAGTTTCCCAGACGATTCTACGAGTATTTTATTTCATTCATTTCTGCGGTTACTAGTGGTTCGAGTACTTACAGCTGACAGATATTTCGTTAGAATCAATTTCTCATTAAAAACAACTAGTTTGAAATAATCTTAGCATTGATTTGAAGGAAATGCTGATGTAAAGCAAGTTGTAGGTATATTACTAAATATCGACTTAAGATAACTATATTTTTTGTCTTCTTCACATAGGTTGTAAGAAATATGTGTCAGTCTGCCGAAGTCATTTAATCAGTCTGTCAGTCTACCACTCATTTTCTGCCGTGTCTTGAAGTATGACCCTAAACTTAAGCATGTTGAAATTTAGTATTCAAAATTCACTCTTTAATACTTTAAGTAAAACCACGGCCTCATAGAAAACCGGTATGAAATAGTGCTTGCGCTGTGTTTCACCGAGTGAGTGAGGATACCGGAGGCCCATAACCCATACCCCGTGGCCCTATCTCCCCTCTCCATCCCCCAAAGGCCGGCAACGCACTTGTGATGCCTCTGGTGTTGCAGGTGTTCATGGGCGGCGGTAACCGAAATTTTAGTCACCCTTTGCATTACGCTGAAATAATAATTGATTTATTTAAATACTTTTATTCGGTTCTAGGGACAACTATTAATAAAACTATCCTGTTTAATTATAATACAAATGATGGCAGTAATATCGTACTTGTATCAAGCATTTAAAAGTACCAATAGGAATATTTAGCTGTCTACGCTACGCTAGAAATATGCTATTCTAAAAGATATTCCTTAACTTTATTAGTACTTTACGTCTCCTATTGTTATTTCAATGTAGCGGAAAATTTGGCTTGAATAAAAGATTTTTTCCTCAAATATTTACCAATGAAATATAAAAGTTAGTTTCGTATCGTATTTTTTTCTAGAAGATGGCTTCTTATTGTTTCTCTTATTTAGTTGATTTCGATATTGTTTAATTTCTATGAATATCTTAGGAAGAAATATTTCAAACGGAAAAATAAAAGAATATTTGTATAAAGCCGACTATATTAGCTTGTGAGTGAACTCAATGGACCTCAAATTAATACCTGCTTTAGTTTAATGAAATTTCCAAATATTTAATGTTACAATAAATATATAACACATAAACATAACACATAAATAAATTATAAAGACTTACATTATTATTTCCTTCTTTTTTGTATTTTTTCTTCAACTGAGAAGAAAAAAGAAAGAAGAAGAAGAAGGATATGCTTCTCAGGCACAGTTGCTTCACGAAATATCTGCACGGTCGCTGTGCGAAGAATCGACGAAGATCCGCCGCCGGCGAACCGGGCGGCAGAGGCGCGCCTACCAGCGCCTCATGCCGCCCTGAGTGTGGCCGCGGATGGTCGGCACGGGTTCTCCCCTCCATCCGCTTTAGTGGCCAACCGCGAGGGGGCGACGTACGCGTGTGCCGTACGTCGCCTAATTTGAGAGTTTATTAGCAGACGGTGCCCGCTTCTGTGCGGGCAAGCGCTGGGAGGGGTCCGGATGTGTTAATAACAGCAGTTCCCGGATCCCTCCCGTCTCAGGCGCAGAGTGGCACACCGTGTGGTTTTAGTCGGTTCGATTCCGACACACCGCCCCACCGCAAACCCCGGCGGGGTGACGGCCCGAGGGGGTTTCCAAGTGTAAAAAAAAAAAAAAAAAAAGGGTTACCGCTACTTTGATCAAAGTTAAATTAATAAAAAAATAGTACTACATATTAATTGGGTTGCAAAGTAATATATAGTGCTTACCACTAAGGAGTTATAGAAAAGAGATAAGGAAGAGCATGAGAAGGATGCATTGAATGGTTACCATTCTTTTTCTTACGCGGGGAATGCTTTTTGCATAATACCCACTAAATTCCTGACGTCCTGGGGTAACCAGCCTACTAATTAAACAACTTATTCAATGTTATGATAGAATTAGGTTTCAAAATTCATGAAGCGTTTGTTACGCAGAAACAGTAATAATTTTCTGAACGTTTGAACTCATTTATGTTACTTAAGCAATCACAAATCAAACTTTCCCTGAATACAGATATGACAAAATTATTCGCTCACTAAGAAATAGGTAAAAACTAGCAGTCTTCTTTTTCTATGGATTACCTAAAGTATTAACATAAAAATGTCTGAGTCTATATTTACGACTAGATTATCTGTGGAAACAAAGTACTATTTTGTTATGGCATTTTTCAAGTAGTGTAAAAAGTATTCAAAGTATAAACGTTATTATAAAGAATATCTAAGATATGATATTGATTATGATAATTATATGGAAAGGTTATCTTCTTGTAAAGGAGAGGCCTTTATCTTTTAGTGGACTGTTTAAGACTTAATGGTGATGTGATGATGTACATACCCTGTTCTAGTTTTAGTCTGTCTAACCATAGGATGAATAAATAAATACTCTTTTAATAAATGAATAAATAAATAATATTGGTATGCAGGTGTCAAAACCAGCCAGATTAAAGATGATAGTGATCTATTTTACTGTTACTGACATTAAATTAGGCACTTTTTTAACCTTGTAAATAAATTTAGAACGCTGATATGCTTAATCTTCGAAATAGAACTGGGTTCCAAGCGTAGGCGTTCAATTTGGACGACATACCACCCTGTAATTATAATTCCGTACCCAAAGAAAGGGTATGCGGTGTCGGTCCAATGGAGCAGATGCTTTATAATATTCAGTATGTAATCAATCACATGGTAAATGGGACGCGACACTGAGAGACGACAAGTCTGAAGCTGATAAGAGAATTGAATTTACGAAGATCAATGATATTATGTACATGAACAACCTACACGAACACACAAAACTATCATTTTTATAGTCTAGAATAAGAACTAAAGTAATTTTACACTGTTCTTAAATTAAGTCCTTAAATAATATATTTTATCATCATCTTCCTAGCCTTAAATATTCCCAAGATTTGGGGTCGGCTACTAGTTCAACCGGTTTTACCTGAATATCAGTTTTTACGCGGAGCAACTGGCATCGGACCTCTGCAACACTGAGGTAGAACTGAATTGAGTTGTCTGTATATTTGAGGGCACTGACTTCCAAATAACGATTGCCATAAATGTTCATGACAACCGGGACCGACAACTTAACGTGCTCTCCGAGGCACGGGCGGAATACAGCGCCATCTTTTATACTCTGCTGGCAGGCTGCTATTAAGAATTTATTGTAAGAAAAACCCAACAGCAGACCGAATCGGGAATCGAACCCGAGACCTACAAAACCAAACTTTCGCGTTACTAACATCAGTGTGATAACGCTATAACTATAACAGTGTCCTATTTAATACAGAAACAATATTTTATCCTGAACACCCAAAATATTTTAAGCAATTAAATTTCAATCAAAGTTATACCAAATGTTTCTAAAGGCATCTTGCCTCATACAGCTTTTCCCAAGTTCTATATCACAATGTATGTCAAGCGCACAAATATTTTACAACGCTACGAACAAACTTACATGATTGACTTTTAATTTCAGGAGTTAGGTAACAATTCACGTACCCTGGAAATTTTGATTCTACGTAGAATTGAATTTATACTCAGATATTATGGAACAAAACATTTTTAGAAATGTAATATTTCTAAGTATATATTTATTCTTCTTCTTCTTCTTTGATGAAATGGCAATCGGCCGGATCTCTCGGATCAGCTATTTCTGCCAATTTCAAGTGTTTATAGTCTTCAAATCATAAGTCTTCAAGTCGTTAAGTCTTCGTCGTGATGAAATTAATGATATAAAATATAAAAAATGTGGATGAGATGAAATGGCGACCGTCTTCCGAAAAAACAATAAACTCCCAATCTCCCAATTTTAATCAAGTATATATTTATTGTAATGTCATAATAAACTATGACATTACAATAAATATATTATGACATTACATTGAACTTCAGTTTTAGACATGATTCTACTTACGCAACTTACTATATACTTGTACTATGTCTTTTATAATTACATAAAGTGGAATATTCTACATTTAATGAGATTTTTACTTTTGAGCATGACATTTTGTTTCGTTACATATTTTTTACTTAGCTTCATGTGTATGTCGAAATTTTACATCGCTTTCCCAGTTAGGCACAAATAGTCCATGTAGGCAAAAAGAAATTATAACAATTAGTTCTACAAAAAGAAGTAAGTGGTTCCGTAAATATTAGTAGTTGGCAATTTTGAAATCACAAAAAAAAATATCTTTATTAAACATTCAAAGCTGTAAAGTATGGTAAACTGGATTTCATATGGCAATGCGATAATGCTAAAGCCATAAATTTCGTTCTTATAGCTAACCCTTCTTCAAAACCTCAGTTGACATTATTTATTCTAATCGTTATTCATTTCAATATTTCTAAAGCAGCCTACACAATTTCGAATATGCTTTTAATTCAATATTAAAAGCGTTTTGATTTATTTCAGTCTTATTAAAATAAATTAGAAATTTAGAATACCTTGAAATCTTTTGAAATTTAATATAAATTACATTGTCGGCATTGTCTCTTTATGAATAGAACAAACATATATGCGAACTATATATGTATATGTCAGACACAATGTAACCAATACAAATGAATATGTATTTCATCATTTTCAAAGACAATAGAAAGAAAATGTAATAGGTACGACGCTTATAACGATAAATCAAGATGTTATGTTCATAAGGAAATTGACAACATCATATACATGTATGTTAGCCAGGCTGGATGACAGGTCCTTGAAAGGAAATGCACAATATCGTGGTTGGAGTAAGTCTGGCTATTCGGCCAATGTCCCTGAGTTGTGAACTTTGCGACGTTGCTTCGTCAGCAAATAATGTTCACCCTTTTAAAGGATGACTGACCTTTTTGATCCTTTTCTTCCCTTGTTTTTATGTAACTCTTATTCAGCAAGCTTTTTCCAATAAACGAAACACAAATAAAAGCAGTAAACGCTTTTTTACTATCCATGGAAGATCACCAAAAGACTGATAAAAACGTAACAGGATTTTGCCAATAGATATATGTGTCAAACGAAATAAACAATATCTACCATAATACTTGCTGCTACAGCTATTTTCATAAATTTTGAATAAGCTCGCACATTTTCCCTTTAAACTGTAATCACACCTCTGAGACCGAAACAGAAATAAAAATAATAATCCCAATCCATTTTCAACGAGCATAATGTATCATAATAAATAACAGAAAAAAGGATTTTGAAAAGATATATATACCTACAAGAAATAAAAATTACATTACAGAATTGTAATCTTAGCGAGTCACGCACTATTCTATTGTGTGGAAGATGTCCGACCGGTCCGTACTGCGCGGTCGTCATACCCAACACGCCATTTATCTTGCTCGGCCACAGCTTAATTATACCACAAAATAACAAGCGAAATAGATTATCATGCTCTATTGTTGTCAACTATACATGAACTAAGTAGAATATGTGTACAATTTATAGTTACAATATGATTACTATAGGTTCAATAATGCAGATATATTTTCTACTAGCTGAGTCCCGCGGTATGAAGCTAGTCTAAAAAAAGTAGCCTAAGTTACTCCTTGTATCATTAACTACCCACCACTGAAAGTCCCGTGAAAATCAGTCCAGCCGTTCCATTATTACCCGGAACAAACCGACAGACAGACAGTCAGACAGGCATTTTTTTAATACATTTTTGGTATATGTATCGTGTATACATACATATGTTCCTTTAAAATTACAAACAGACACTCCAATTTTAATTATTTGTATAGATATCGAATAGGATGATAATTTTAAAAGAAGCGAAAATTGTGTTATTTCTTTTTTCTTTTGTTTGTCATGTTAAACTTAATAAAAAATATAGTTGATATCATACTACGAGGGAGCACACTTAACTACTAAAATAAACCTAGAAAGGCTGTCTCTTAGACTATCAAAGTTTTAATAGGATAATGTAAAAATTATGAACTAGGATATTGAATAAATTGTACTACAAAAAAGAAGAAAACCTTGTAAAAGTCTATTGCTGGCTACTTTTTATGGTGCAAAGAAGCTTTGAAGGTACAAAAATTGGGAATTATTAACAGAGAGAAGAGTGTTGTACCCTTCTTACTCTATTCCTCAAACATGCCTATGAATGAGAACCACGATAACCACCAGGTCCACCTGAGGGTGGACCTGGTGGTTGTGTTAAATTCGTTCTTGTGTGAGCACAAGAACGAATTTAACACAACTTAAATAAATTTATAGAAATAGACTAATATTTTTATGTTTTAACATTTAAGAGTTTAAAACTCAAAAAATGAGAAACAAATAACTTTGTTTAACTACCCATATTGCTATTATACTACTATCATCTAAATTATTTAATGATAGCTCAGTGAATACACAGATTAATGAAAGATTGATAAAAATAATCTGCTAGACGTACTTATTTCAGATAGATGAATATAATAATTTTATTTGAAATAGAAATTCAAATCAGCAATCAGCACATATTGTTAGGGATTATTTCAAGTTCTTAAAGGGGATTTTACAACCCAAAATTTCAAATTATCGTATGAAATTCTGTTATGATATTTTAAATAAAGCATTAGCATTTTAAATAAAATCAAAAGCCTCCATAGTGAAATGTTGATAGTGCTGCTATCGATAGCTGACCATTTAAATGACACCACAAAGGACATTGCGTAAAAATACCTTTTATCTTTTAAACATCATTTTAGCTGAAACATTAACTTTACTTGCAATAAAAAACTAGTAAGTAAACGCTTGTATGATTTATTACTGTAGTGATGATTACGAAGGTGTGACTTGAGGCAATTTTGTCAACTCAATTTTGAAGACCATTCGCGAGCTTCGAACGACAATGACCTGAGTCTTGGATGGAATAATTTTCAAGCCATAGGTATTGCTCTACTTAGAAATTATATCCAGGTCAGTATTGATGATGTTAACAGCATAATCGATAATGCCCTGGCGTAAATCTGGATGTCATCAGCATATAGGTGGGAAGAAAGATCATTAGTGATGGTGTTAATAAAGGCGGAGAAAATTAGGGGAGTAATAAAGATGGAGAAAATTAGTGTACGCCAACTGTAGTGCTACACCAAGAAGAAACAGTATTCTCAATACTAATGCGCTGCCGGCGACCAAACAGGTAGTTGTGAAACCAATCAATCGCAATTGGAGATATATTAAAAGAGCGTAGTATACACAGCAAAATGTCAAAATCAACGGTGATGTATGCATTGCTGAAGTCTAGGAGGGTCAGAACTATAAACTGGCCATCCCCATAGCAGATCTGATGTCATCCGTAATATGGACTAGGATGGTAGTGGTGCTGTGACCGGGTCGAAAGCCAAACTGGAGAGGGTTTAGTAGCAGGGTCTGGGATAGAAAATTTGAGAGCTGACAATGGATAAGGCGTTCAAGGACCTTAGAGAGAAACAAAAGAATAGAAATTGGGCGGTAATCGGAGAAGGATCCGGTAGTTTTCTTTTTGGGAATAGGGATTATTTCAGCATCCTTCCAAGCCTTTGGGAACATGCTCTAGGAGATTTAATAGTTTAGGATGTGACATATGACAGGAAGAATTCACCAATGATTGTGATGATCATACTACAGTTAAGATAATCAGAACCTACTGCATGGAATATAGGTTATTTCTATTACTACATGTTTAAATTAGTAAAAACTATATCTAAGTAGTTTTTCATTGCAAACACAACCAAAATTATTGTTTTCAGGTCTCTCAAGATAAAATAAGGTTGACACTTGAGAATTTTACTATCCACTTTGTACTCATGCAGCTTTCTGGTGAAGCAACAACCTAAAAGCTAAGTCGAAGATGTATACGTAAATGAAAAGTTTAAAAAAACGAGCTTTTTTATGTTTTTTTAATCTATGGCCTGCCACAATGACTCTACTCTGCCTGATGGAATTGCGGATGCAGACAATGCAACACTGTAGCATGGTGACCCACACTATGCCGGCCTGGTGATGCATCTGTATCATTGGGCCTCCGGTCTAGCACTCACCAACGAGACACGACAGCACAAACGCTGTCATTTTACGTTGATTTTCTATGCGAGGGTAATACCGCCCCATATAATACGCGCCCATAAGTTCGATCAATATGATTATTTTTCAAATTTGAATAGCAAATTGCTCTCATTTTACTGCCCTGCCTTCCTCAGCCTCCGCTCAACGATTAAGTCTTTCAATTATGTGTGATATAGTTTAGAAGCATAGAATAATAACAACATTGTATTTACTCATCTCACACATGGCCTTCTGATTTCTAACTAGGCAGAACCTTTACTATGATAGCCAGTCTGCGGATAAAAATAAAAAATAAATATAGATATATTATAGATAAGTTACAGCCAGCCATTCTGACACAAATATTGGTCCTGGTTGGGAATGGAAACCAGAACCACGTTTTTGTTAGAATTATTCTCTGTCACTGTTCTATAACTACCTATTGAATAACTGTGAAAAGAAAATCTGTTCGGGCGATAATTTCGAACTGAGATTATATCTGAAGACTTGGTACGTAGGGTCTGATAGGAAAACATCTGTCTGCCTTAACCATGTGAGAATTTCGAAGTAAACAAAGCCGTAAAAACTACAAATAGTAGGTGTTAGAATATAAGTCACGATTTTATTAGTACACTTCGTAAGAATATCGTGTTCTCAATAGCATTCTATGAAACTTACACTTGCCAGAGAAGGAATAAAATATAGATCTTACAACATTACTTCGGAAAGCCGTAGGTAAGTAAATAGGAAATCAAATAGAAAATGTATGCAAAAATAAATGACTAGAAATTAGACTTACACACGGAAGTCTATGAATTCTCTCATTTCTCTATCTATACAAATATATAAAATTGGAGTGTCTGTTTGTAATATTAAAATAACCGCTTTTTACTAAGTACATATGTATGTATACACGGTACACATAACAAAAATGTAGTTAAACATTTTTTTGTCTGTCTGTCTGTCTGTTTGTTCCGGGTAATCTCTGGAACGGTTGGACTGATTTTGACGGGACTTTCCTGGCAGTTTGCTGATGATACAGGGAGTAACTTAGGCTACATTTTTTAGAGGACGTCAAGTCCCAAGCCAAGCAGAGCTTATGTTATGGGTACTAGATAACCTATACTAATACATATATTCTTTTTTTAAAAAGTAACACGTAGAAAACAACCAAACTCCGAAACAAATATTTGCAGATCATACAAACATTGGTCCGACCCGGTAATCGAACCCAAGACCTCAATCACAGCATTCGCATACGCTACCACACCTAGGCAGTCAAATTACTAGATATTCATTTCAAAAAACAAAATTGAAAAAAATAATATACTGCAAAGTTTTCTTAATTTTTCATGTCAGTAAATATTCTGTATATTCATGTTTACCATTGAGGCTTACATGTGGACAAAATATTTATCCATAAAATGTATTATTTAAAATATTCTAACATTCCACAGCCGCAAAGTCGAAGTGGAAATATAATGTGTCTTTCACACTGTTATAAATTGGCCATAATTCTCACTATCTTTGTAAGTTTAAGGGCTACGTGTTCAAATTTTAATCATTGTATTTTGACTATGAGAGAAATTTATGATCCAGACTTTGAAACAAAATCCTTTTGAATGCTAACAATCATAAACAAACATCTACATTGTCTGGCTCATAAATTATATCGAATGTAAATATCGGAGCTATTAATGTTAAAGTGTAGAATCACTCGAGTTACTTAAAAGGAAAGTAAGAAAGACATTAATAATATGCATGTTTCTTAAATTAAGAAGATATATCTTAGCAATATAAATTTTCATGTAGTATAAAAGTATAAAAGCCAAGAGTGAAAAATATCAGTTCACGTAAGGAGGATTTATAATTTCAAAAATGTTGACAAACTGTTTTAAAAAATATATTTAATATCTGTCAACTGAATGCAAATAAAAATTCAAACACAATACCACAAAACACAATCTTACATAGTTTCGCCAAAAAAAATGATGAAAGAAATTCTTTTGCAAAGCAAGAAAATGCAATACGAAAAAACATTGCAATGGGGTCACAAAAACGTTTACTAAGGTTCCTGATAAGTGTTTAAAAACTGAACTTCCACAAAAAGATAACAAATTAGTTAACTTAAATACAAGACCAGGTGTTATATTTATCAAAATTGTAGGTGTATATAGAATGAGATATGTAAGTATATTCTTCGGAAATTGGCTACAAACTAACTTGCTAAATGACAATATCAATAATATTTGGCAATAGAATTGTTTGCTGGCTTTAGCTTAACCGAGATCCATCGGATAGTAAATGTATTATCCGATGGATGTCAGTTAAGCTAAAGCTATCTAAGGACTAAGTTAACTAAATGTTAACTTAAAGGTATTAAGAGTTAGTCGGCTAGTATTCCCTTTTCCATAAAATATGAAGCAAAGCTACAAATAACACTTATAGCTTGCTGAGGAATTGGCCTTTATTTTTCACATTTTCGTCCATTTTATTAAATGATCGCCCACGCTCTCAACGACATGAGAATTATATTTATCAGGATTAGGGTCATTCAGTACCGTTCTTTTTGACCAGACATCATAAGCCAGTGGACACTTTCCACAAGCTTAACTCGTACCCAGACGTCATAATCTCTAGCTGCCAGAAATTTTAAAGGGAGATATAGTGGTATAAAGACGACGAAGCTTTTGATTATTTAGTTAGTGATAGTTTAATTCTGTATTCAGATATTTAATTTTGTTCAAAACAATGTCTCTACCGCCTTGAAAAACATTTTAGGAATTTCATTACTTTGTGTCATTACACTAAAGCTACTGTTAAAACGCATTTTATATCCTCATATCTACTTTGCCTGTATCTGTATTGTACCTAGGAATAAATATTTTTTACTGAAATGTAGAGTTTGTGAAATTAGGATTGCTAGAGTTAGGGCGTGTAGATTCAGAAGCTTGGCTCTACTCTACATGAGAATCGGTGTTTTTTAAACATCAATAAAATCTAAAGTATCAAAGCTATGCAATTGAAATTTTGAATATTTAATTAGTGAATTGTTGACATTATATCCTAAGAATTTTAACGATCTGGTATTTCGGAAACCAAAGTTATGAGGGTTCAAAAAAAGACGAAACACTTCGAGAAAATGTACGTAGTGCCCTTGCGCTTCGCTTGGCTCGTCTTGGCGGGGGCACGACCGTGCCAGATAAAAAAATGAACCTAAATCTCAATCCCAACTGACGAAGCACTGAAATTGTGAAGTTGAAAGTGAATAAAAATACTTTTTGTTCGAAATACGACCATGAAACCCATAAATATCGCATATAAACTCGATAACCCAGTCCAATCCTGACCTCAACCCTTATGCGATTTCATCTCACGTATAGAACCCAAGATCAAATTTCCCCGCAATAAATGTGGGTATTCATTGGAATTAAATATTTCTGACCCTGCCACTGGCGACACTCGGACTCGGATTCAGACGGACGGACATTTGTTTAGGGCATAATCGAAGTTTCTTGTATAAACAATCATGTTACGATACTACTAAACTTATTAAGTAGCCGCAATACACATCACGAGAAATCGTAATACTTTTTTTATTTTAAACTTACAAATAAAAACTATAAATAATACCCCATGTAAGTTGGTCTATACCCCCCGACGTGATCAGAAGGTTGCGTGTTTTCCAATTAGACGTGTATTGGTTATCGGTGGAGCGGACTGTCTGAGGAGCAGGAGCCCAAGTTGCGACATGTTCATTAACTTACATGAGCTGACCATGCATTTACTATTTCGTCGTCGTATATGTGGTCACTAATTAATACAATTCCAATAAAATATATTCCATCAAGTTATTAGCTGGATGTATGTCTACACAATTATAGGCTGTTGTACTATAATTGCATCATGTATCTTACTTAACAGTTAGAACACAAAATTTATTTCTATACATATGTATAAGCATTGTTTGAAACCTCTTTTTTTTTTTTTTTTTTTTACCTGTGGAAACCCCCTCGGGCCGACACCCCGCCGGGGTTTACGGCGGTGTGTCGGAATCGAACCGACTAAAATCACACGGTGTGTCACTCTGCGCCTGAGACGGGAGGGATCCGGGAACTGCTGTTATTAACACATCCGGAACACTCCAAGCGCCTGCCCGCACTGAAGCGGGCACCGTCTGCTGTTAAAAACTCTCAATATAGGCGACGTACGGCACACGCGTAACGTCGCCCCTCGCGGGTGACCACTAGAGCGGATGGAAGGGAAAACCCATCCCGACCATCCGCGGCCACACTCAGGACGGCATGAGGCGCTGGTAAGCGCGCCTCGTGAGTAGAATGTGTATATTTTACTTGCCGTAAAATTTGGAATATCTAGGTAACCGTATTTATCTTAATATTTATTTTCATTCTTTCACTGTTTAGCAGTAAAGATCTGCTTTGATCACATGTAGAATTTTCTGGCATTTTAAATGTATCACGGATAGTTAATTTCCTGATCTCAAGTAGTATCATATCTCAAGAGTGCATTTCATAATAGAATATATATACACATTAACACCAACAGAAGAATGAACAAGAAGTGAAAATTAAGTAACTATACTACCACTCACTACGCTAATATCAAAAGGTGTTATAACCTTCTCGCCAAATCTCCCACTTTGAAACGATGATGATTTTAACAAAACATAATAAACGGCTTTATAGGCCAGTAATAGAGACGGCAAAACAATCAATTAAGCCTCGTAATCTAAAATAAAGTTTGATTTCACAGATTTCATGTTTGTGAAATGTATAAAACATTCCATTTCAAATTCTGTTAATATATAAAGTTTCAAATAACCTATTGGAAATTGTAATTGGTAAAAACTACTTAACTGGTTTTCGGGTTTGATTACGTACCAAACGTAGGGCCAGTACACGCCTAGCTGAAAGTATGTAGCTATGTATATTTTTTGTAACATGATAGCAGCGGAATAGAATAGAGGAATGTATTGTTATGTAAATGTGAATATAGTCTAGGCTTGTAATATAAGATCATATTTAGTATCTTTCTGGTGGTTTTGAATGTTTCTCCGGCCTGATCCTTTACTGTATTCGCATAGATTTTTTTTATGTAATCAGTAAATAAATAAATAAATATTTCGGACATCTATCACACAACGCCATCTAGTCCCAAGCTAAGCAGAGCTTGTGTTATGGGTACTAGACAACTGATACAAATACATATATATATATATATATTTATGTAAATACATACATATTATATATAGGAAACACCCAAACTCCGAAACAAATATTTGTAGATCATACAAACATTTGGTCCGACCCGGGAATCGAACCCGAGACCTCACGATCAGCAGTCGCACACGCCAACCGCTAGACCAACGAGGCAGTCAATGTCACGGAATTAAAAAAAAGGACACCTCTGTGGTTTGTTTTACTAGAGAGGGGTCTGTGCCCGGCAGTGGTCTGATAGAAGTTTTATATTTTTTTGCATATATAAAATCATTGATAGAATGTAATTAGTAGCATTTTTTTGGTAAATATTGCTGACATTTAATCTAGGCTAAGCCTAAATGTGTTACGAAAAAAACAAGATTGAATACAATGAATAGAATCAAAACTCTATCTGCCAGCCTAAACAGATTAATTAAAAAGATATATATATAGTATACGTAGATTGATCACAAAACGCCGGAATGAGCAAAGCCAAACATTACCTAAGAAAACTTTCATTAGATGTAATTACAATCTTTAATTACAACTCTTACCCAAATACGTCGCTTCCAATAGAAACGGGTCTATTTTTGTTTAAATTGTTTTTCTAATTATAGCCTTCTTAAAATGTAGTGTCAACAAGATTTCTGTTCAAGTTAAAATTGGAAGTAAGTTGTTTTGAATTGTAAAATAAATAATTAGATCACATTCGTGGTTGAAGCTACCTTCGCAGACATGTTAAAGACAACGCATTTAAGAACTATAATAGAATTCATGGAAACTGCTGAACGGATTAACATCAATGTATTTTTTAAGATCAATGCGAAATACACTTGACAACGCGTGCAGATACAGAACACAACAGAATGAAAGAATCTCTTGAGCGGGTTTTATAGAAAAACTAGCCGACCCACGCAACCTCGTTTGCGCCTTATATTGCCCGTAGTGTGAAAATTTACCCCGTTTTTGAAACATTCTTCATTGTTGCTCCGCTCCTATTAGTAGTAGCGTAATGATATATACCCTATAGCCTTCCTCGATAAATGGACTATCCAACACCGAAATAAATTTTCAAATCGGACCAGCGGTTCTTGAGATTAGCGTGTTCAAACAAACAAACAAACAAACAAACTCTTCAGCTTTATATATTAGTATAGATAACATAGTGTTATTTATATATATCACCAATCAATTTATGGAACAAATTTTCGATACGACGATCAAACCTTCATTAAAGGCCAGCAACGAGCTTGTGACCCTACCTTAGGGGACAAATGAGCAGACGGATCTGTATCTATATCGTAACTGATGGTAAGCGATTACTGCCGCCCATGGACACCAACAACATCAAAAGCGTCACAAGTGTGTTGCCGACCTTTGGGGGAGTGGGGAAAGGGAGGTGGGGAGGGTTTGGGGTATGGGCCTCTGGAATCCTCACTCACTCGGTGAAACACAGCGCAAGCGCTATTTCACACCGGTTTACTGTGAGGCCGTGGTATCACTCCAGTCCAGCCGGCCCATTCATGCCGAAGCGTGGCTCTCCCAAGATGCCTGCCTGCAGAGGGCCTAGCCAAGATCCAAATTATTCGCGTTAATTTTTTTTCTGCAATACCCTAAGCGTATTTTCTCTATTTTGTTTTAACCACGTGACTAGTCATTCCAGTATATTTTTTAGTTTTCTACTAACGTTTACGTTTGTAGAATGTTAACTTGACTATGGGAGTTGCTTGGCACGCCTTCATAGGCAGCGATAATCGCTTTTCAATACTTGACCCGTCTACATTGCCCTCTCTACCATGAAAAAAATTCTAAGAGGAATACTTTACCTACCATTTAGCAAAAGTCAATGTAATTGATTGAAAGCATTTTGCCTATAATATCACAATAACGTAAACAAACAAGTAGCGTAAAATATAGTTTTGTTTAGTACGTAGTACCCAGAAGTAAACAATTTTTTGTATCAAGAATGATATATTTTTATTTTATTGTTATTCCTTAAATATGAGAGTGATACGATGATCTTATAAAACATTTCTGTTGCTAGAAATGTAACGGGTACATTCACTAGAGGTAAGCTAGACACGTGATTATTTCAATGTCGAGTGCAATTTAAAGCGAGTGTTAAATGAAACCTTATGATTAACAACCCTAAATGTAAATTTAACTGAGTCTTTTTCATTACAATGTTAAAGTTTATAATTGTAAATGTACAACTATCTATTAGTTTCGCTAAATTGCGCTAGAAAAAAGGACCATATGTATAATAGACATAGTTAGCATAGTAGCTACTTTAGATGAAATTATAATAAAGTATTTGTGACGCACATGCTTCCACACCAGCATAGCAAAATCATCTGTTGAAGAAAACCTCATAAGGAGAGATAGGGTGATAAAAAAAGAGGGTAAAATAAAAAAATAAATAAAAACTCGGCAATGACGCTACGCCTACTTTGTGTTAGCGTTCTCGATGTGGTTTTATTAGTAATTCAGAAACATTGCGTAGGTCCTAATGGCAGTTTTCAGTTTTTCACAACAATCTTAAAAAGACATGTTAGAGTCATTGTTAATACTGGCTGAATCTTTTAATTTACTCTAACAGGACCAAAAATACTACCAATATTCCGACCACCTACCATCAGTTTTTCATTATATACTTTTCGTTTAATCTAAACCTATTTCTTCAAAGTAAAGCTCAAAGTTTGTTTTTTTTTTTTGATAAACGCTATTCTCATAAATATTTTTTGATCAAAAATTTAAATATTTGAGGTTTCTTTTATTCGTACAGTTCTCAGATTACACGTTTAATTATTCCAAGTTTACTCCGTCGTTTAGAAAAGTATTTCCTTACAAACAAAGTAGGTTACTCAAAATATTTAGTTCATTTAACAGGTTTCTCAAAACATTGCGTTAAAACAATTGGAATCAATTTTCTTGTTTAAACAATTCGAATATCTCTTCAAGTAATCCTTGGCTAAAAACAGCTTGGGAAAGTTTTGGGGTCATCAATCTGCTGTCAAGTTGCGGATTCCGACAATAGACGACTGGGAGCCTCTACCAATTAAGGTCACGTTTCAACCAGTAAGCACCCTTATCACCCTTCAATCAACTAAGTACAAATATTCGCGAAGTAATACTTGTTAAAGTAGATAAATAGTTGAATACACAGACACTTATGATTGATTCCGAAGAATATTTTTTAATTAAATGAATAATTAAAAGCTTGCAATTGAAGTAAAAGGTATTTACACTAGCAGGATTTTAAAATTCAATTCATTTAACAAAATTAAAACTTTTAAATGAATTCAAATGCGAACTACAGAACATGAAATCACACTAAATTAAGAAACAAATTCACTCATGCTTGGTAATCAAACTCGCCTTGTTAAACTGAGTGTAGAACATTTAAAACCATCTGAGGTCTCGCGTTCGACTCCCGGGTCGGACCAAATGTTTGTATAATCTGCAAATATTTGTTTCGGAGTTGGGGTGTTTTCTATCTATAATATATATGTATTTACAAAAAAGTATATATGTATTAATATAAGTTGCATAGTACCCATAGTACAAGCTCTGCTCAGTGTCAGGACTAGAGGACGTTGCGTGTCATGTCCAGAAATATTTATTTCTATGTTTTACTTTGTACATTTTTTACTACTTTTTTTAGTCGGTATGCTATTGAACTGCCATAATTAACAAACTTCTATAAAAAAACTTAGGTGTCTAATACCTGAATGACCAAGTTTTGATCGGATATTTTTTTGTTAAATTTTCTAAGGATGAATCCTAGCTAGATCGATTTATGGTTATGGCAGCTTGAAGGATAACATAGGTCCGAATGTGTTAATAACAGCAGTTCCCAAATCCCTCCCGTCTCAGGCGCAGAGTGGCACACCGTGTGATTTTAGTCAGTTCGATTCCGACACACCCACCAGCAAAACCTGGCGGTCCCGGTCCGAGGAGGTTTCCACACGTTAAAAAAGAAAGCTTGAAAGATAACATAATAATAATAATGTCGACATCTGACACACAACTAATTTAGAGGATATTGGAAGTTGCATAATACAGTAATGAAACTTTCAATGCGCGATGCAGGATTAGTTGTTAGTTCATTGTTCTATATCTTCGTCGGGACGTACTAAATAAAAATTAAAATTTTCTTCCTGGGACTTCCCGAGTGCCATAACTCGGTGTGTTCGTGGGTCACTGCTGTTGATCCTAGTGTACAGGAGTCACAGTGGTGGGCGTGTGGGTGGGATTAGTCCCATAAAAAAAAAGGACGTACTAAATATGTTTCTTCGTTGAATGTAAAAATTGCGTCAGACTTCACAAAAACGAAATAAAAGTATTTATTCTCATTTTACAAAATCTAACAATATCTCATGCTTAGGGACGGTATAGCTGTTCATATTTTAAGCATTATTATTCCTCTGAAAAAATAGGGTCAATGTATCAAACCACTGGACTTGAACGAATTTATTTTGGATCTGTTGTGATATCTGATATCCTATCTATCGAGTAAATAAATTAGGATAGACCTACAAACCACTTCAATTTGAGGTCGATTAAGTCTCGCGTTAGTCTGTTTAGATGTCTTTTTTTAATGTCTATTCTATACAAATAAATGAAATTGGAGTGTCTATTTGTAATGTTAAACTAACCGTTTTTTACTAAATGCATATGTATGTATACACGGTACATATACCAAAAATGTAGCCAAAAATTTTTTGTCTGTCTGCCTGTATGTTTGTTCCGGGTAATCTCTGGAATGGCTGTACCGATTTTGACGGGATTTTCACTGGCAGGTAGCTAATGATCCAGGGAGTAACTTAGGCTACTTTTTTTAGACTAACTTTGTCCCGTGGCGTTACTCGCGGTACAAAAATTACCGCGGGTAACACCGCGGGGTTCAGCAAAGATTTCACAAAATGTAGTCTGAAAATGAACTCAAACATGAACTTTATTTTCACAACAAAAATACTCATGAAACCGTCTATCGTCAGTCGACTTGTCCATCCTAAAGTTGCCTATCAGAAAATATTTTTAGTGATTTGTGCGTTATAATCAGAAATTTTCTGCACATTTGTATCTATATATAGTATACAAATATATATAGATCAAAAGGAAAACTCAAATTCTTAATATCTAATCCACTAACTTTTGTTAAAAATTCTTTGTAAGCGTAATGTTGGTTATCTAAATAGAAAGTGTAATGTCCTTCCTAAGGAATCAAAGTATCTCCATGCCAAATTTCATTGAAATCGATGCAGTCGTTTAGCCGTGAAAGCGTGACAGACAGACAGAGTAATTTTCGAATTTATAATATTACGTAGTATAGATTGGCCATTACATACCTTTATAATCTATAAAAATAAATAAAATTGAAATGTCTGTTTGTAATATTAAAATAATCGCTTTTTACTAAATGCATATGTATGTATACACGGTACATGTACCAAAAATGTAGTTAAACATTTTTTTGTCTGTCTGTCTGTCTGTCTGTTTGTTCCGGGTAATCTCTGGAACGGCTGGACGGATTTTGACGGGACTTTCACTGGCAGGTAGCTGATGATCCGAGGAGTAACTTAGGCTACTTTTTTTAGACTAACTTTATCCCGTGGCGTTACTCGCAGTACAACAATAACCACGGGTAACACCGCGGGGTTCAGCTAGTTGTATTTATATAATTCGAGTTGAAAGACCTCTGACAATAAGGACTATGCAACTAGGAAGATAAATCAACGTCATATATTTCTAAAGACATCCCGCTATACCACACTTTCAAGCCATTTAACAATGTCTTGTCAGAAGCTATTATTCTCTCTCGTGTAACCACAATCCTTTACAACATTATCTTAATAGAAATCTTTCTTTTTTAAAACTTCAGTTTAAAATATTTTGCTTAAAATTACCTAACATTCTTTCATATTAAAGAGAGAAGTTCTTTTTTTTTTGTTTGGCCCTGCCATAATGACTCTACTCTGCCTGATGGAAAGCATAAGTAGAATCCAAGAGTGGTGGTCACCATATTACAAATGCGGACAATGCAGCATGGTGATCCACACCTTGGCGGGCTAGTTATGCTTCTGCTTCATTGGCTCTCCTTACACTCACCAAAGAAACACGACAGCAGGCTGTCATTTTACGTTGATTTTCTGTACAACGATAGTACCGCCCCGGTCGAGTCGGCCCGTTCGTGCTGAAATCAGCGTGGCTGTACGACGTTGAGGTAGAGCCACGCTGGTTTCATAGATTAAATACTGGTTAAATAAAAGCAGACATACTGTGAAGGAACAATGTTTGTTTTCTTAAAATAATTTTAATAGAAAAACTTATTACAGTACAACTGGTTATGCTTCATCTAATTTGTCTTGTTTATGAGCTGCTTTACTGACATAAATATAATTCGGAGTACCTTTTTATTGTAGAAGGACTCGGCTATAGATGACATTTAAGTTTCTTTATACATAATTATGATAAAAAATTATTAGGTATGTTTTTTTACATAATTTAATACGATAAGATTCGCTACTCGACTTAGGATTTTATTAACAGTCGTTAAAATATAGCTTGCTCTCTATGGCCGATAACTAGAAAATCAAGGAAGTAACTTTGAACAAGCTATTTTATTTAGTATCATCTACATTTAATTTTTTTATGTGCCATTTTTAACACAAATGTAGTACAAAATATAGAAAAAAATGAAATATAGAAATTCACCAGTAAATATATGAGATCTAAGAAATATAATATTTTTTCATTGAACTAGGCACATCTTTGTTCATTGTATTGTATACCACCAATTAAGGAAAGTACCAGATCCGACCACGGATTTCGTCATCAAAAGAAAAATCTACCTAAATATAACCATTGAAACGCGAAATGCGGGATACTTTAATAATGCATAACCTGTAAGTGAATATAGTATAGTAATTGTTCCTAGAGGATATATAACACAAAATATTTACAAAAGGATAATAATGAAAAAAGCAACATTTACATATTTCCTCTTTTTATGCCCTTAGTGACTAAGAAATTCCTGGAAAAGTAATTGTCTCATTGTGTTCTTAAATCATTCGTAAAACACAATGCGTTGAATAACTCAGCTTATATTTTCGTACTTCTCATTGTGGCTTCTTGGTCGTTAAAATTGTCTACAATTTAGAATATAATGAATCTGTGTTTGAATGAATAAACTACATGGCTAAAAAAATAATATTATTCAATAAAATTGCGTTAAAGACTAGAGGTGCTCATAGCCCTGTTGCGCGAAACAATCGCCCAGGCTAAGCAAAGACGGCGCGGTCAGTACCTGGATGGGTGACCGCTAGTGACACGATACCATGAGCGTCTCCGTGATTCGGAGGTCACGTTAAGCAGTCGGTCCCGGTTGTTATCATAGGATAACAGTCGTGAAGCGTAGTTGGAGGCCTTTGGGCGGCTTGAAAAGCATCCAACGGCAAGAGTACGTAGCCACAACGTTGTTTTGCCAGTCTCCAACCAGCACTAGGCCAGTGTGGGGACGTATGGCCTTAACCCTCTCTTGAGAGGAGACCCGTGCCCAGCAGTGGGATATTATGGGTTGTTGATGATGAAAAGACTAGAAAATCATTATATTTTTCTTCTTCTTTGATAAAATGGGAACCAACCCATGATCTCTCGGATCAGCTATTTCTGCTAATGTCAAGTGTGTACAGTCTTCAAATCTTAAGCCTTCAAGTCTTCGTCGTGATGAAATTAATGATAAAAAATATATAAAATGTGGATGAGATAAAATTTGGACCATCTTCCGAAGAAACAAAAAACGATCCCCATTTTATTTTTTTTCAAGGTGCTTTTTGCAGTGAGATCGTTGACGTATTAACAAAATTTCATGATGGTCACAATTTCTGCAAAGACACAAAAATCATTTGGTCAATCATTCAACATTCTTTTAATTAATTATTAATGCTACAAGTCGTTCTGACTCCTTATTTTACAAAATCCCTTAATAGAAAACTGCAACTACTCATGAACTGACCGATTAATGGATAGAAGACTCACTTCAATTGAATAAAAAATGTAAAAATCTGTTTTACTTCTGTTTTCGTAATGCATTGGCAAGAAATCCACTTAGTTCGACCTACACATGACGACGAATAAAAAGCTAGAGAGTAAAGGTTGGACTGATTCCTTAATAAAATAAATAAAATTGGAGCCACGTCCTACTCCTACCTACTACCGTCACATTTTAAGTGGAATAAGGAAAATGCCTGTGTTAAGGAAAATAATGCTCATTTCTCTTTAAACACACTTCTAACTCACACTAGTATAGATGTGGGTGTGATTGTGTGATGTTGTTGTGTTACTTAAGTTGAGTTTCTTGTACTTCGATATTACAAAACATGCCAATTGAAAAGTTTAAATAGGCTAAAAAATGAGCCCACAAAAATAGGTCGAACGACCCATTTTCGTATTGTTCGTCAGTTTTGTATAATTTCACGTAATTTACGAGTTCTAATTTTGTTTTTACTTTTGTATAAATATTAATGTGTTTATTAAAAAAGTTGTGTATTATTAGAATTTGGTGATTTAGGGCAAAGTCTGGAAAAGGAAAAATGAAGGTCTTTAATTATTAAATTTGACCTGTTACTAATAAGTTTCTCTATCGAAAATAGACTAGGTACTTATTTTAGTAGTTGCAACAAGAGTTTTAAGGAGGGACCTTAAAACTCATGGCTATCGTGCAATTAACAATTATTATTACTATTTTATAGTTTAAGGTGTTGGCTGTCCGTGGTGTAAGTTTGTAACCCCTGAACCTGTCAGGCAGTCACCTCACCGACTTGTCAACCGTAGACCATGAGCTCTCAGGGCGCCGTCAAAAGAAATTTGTAAAATAAATTTAAACAAGGTAGAAAAATAAAAAAAGTTAAAAAAGGATAATATGTGTGGATGTGTGTTTGGGATACCCAGGGTGCTCTTCAAAAGAAACGAATACTCCTCAGTGATCCATTCATATATTCACAACTTAATAAATTAAAAGTACAGGTAATAGGATTAAACAGAAATTTATAATTTATTTACAAGTGGGTTGTCACTAGCAAAAAAAAATAATATTATACAGTAAAAACACTATTCGGTGCCGCTGCACTGCAGACATACACCCAGATGAACTTTTTACCCCTTTCAGGCCTCAGACGAGGGTCTATTAGGGCTTCTATTGACGATCTGGTAATAAGTGAGAAATTTTAACACCTTATGTGGGTGCTAGGTAAAAAAAATAGATACTTTCTTTTCTACGTGGCCGAGTGAGGAGTCCTCAGGACACAGAAGCGAGCTAGGTGGTGAGCTGCGAGCTGCCTCTGTAGATATCTCTGCCGGGATTTATCCACACAACCCAGTATGTGCGCTCCTTAATCTAATGGTTCTGTCCGGAACCATGAACCCTACACAGAAAATACATCTCCTAGACACATATTCAAAGAAATAAAGATATGGTTAAGATTATTTTATAGGTTATGTTTGATTTTTACCTCAGACGGGGAATTGAAGATTATAGCAGCTTTTCACTATTCAGAGCGAACAACAATCACACGGCTTTTGCAGGATAATCACAATGAGAGCAGCGAACTTAAGACAGTCAACCCTGATCTACAAAATCCCGTCTTATAAAGGCTTTGAAACGAATCTTCTAGAATCTCCCACCACTTTTCAGCTAAAATAAGCACGTGTGAATATATCGGAGTGTGTGACTCCGATATATTCTAATATAAAGACACCATTTCGCGAAGTGAACAATTGCATATAACTTAATACTAAAAAATGATATTCTTAAATTTTGAAAGATGCAAACTGTCAACCACGCTTTGTATGACGCAGTGCAGAATAACGCCATCTGGTGCCTCTTGGATGAACTGATCGGCCAGTCGACAGTCGATCCATTCACAAGGGCGTAACACACCGTGAGGGCGCTGAGCTCACCTTCTTGTTGATACAACTACAATTAAATCAAATTAAGAAAAACAAATGCTACAAGTTACTGTAATAGAAGATATAAAAATATTAAAAAATAATACTATTATTCTTACTTCTGATCATTCTCATAATCTCTCTAGTCTTTATTAATCTCAAGATTATCGGGATTCGTTTGCTAGTTCAATCGATTTTACGTGAATATCAGTTTTTTTCTACGGAGCGATTGGCATTGGACCTCTGCAACCCCGAGGACGAAAAATATAGGTGAGCGGTTAATTGTGCCTGTAAGTGTATTTCAATTCGGATTAAAAGTTATATCAATACATGAAGAGTCTCCGAGGTTTTAGTCAAAATATTTACATAAACCAAAATGTTTGATCATCATCGAACATCGTTTGCCAAACTTATTTTGTTTCATTTCATCAGCGTATTAGTCCAACGATGTGGAACCTTGTTGATAAAAGTATTTACTTATAATTATAAAGAAATAAGCAAACTCATCCGAAAGCTTTTAGCATATAATGTACTGTGGGCGGTTCGGAGTGGAGCTTGAATTAATTAGGCTGAGTTGTGTTACAGTTTTTTATTTGAGTTTGCATGTTTATGTGAGCCGACCTCGCTTTGCGTATAAACTTTGGTCTTCGGATATCTTTCGATTAAACTTCGTTATTCTTCAACATTCCACCATCATTTCATTAATGATGGTGGAATATTGAAGAATATCTAAGAATTAATATGTTTTTATTTGAAATAAAATTTCAACACGGCATTATCTACCTTTATAATTTAAACTTGTTGTAAGCTATGTAATTTACTTAATACTTTTTATATTATAGTTTTAACATAGTTTAATTATAAAATATACCTTCTACATTTAAATGTAACTCTCAAAATCAGGTATTTTTACAGAAACTTACGTAGTATTCGATTGACTTCCTATTTGGTAATATTTTTTTATATATGATTCTAAAAGACTGCATTTGGTTAGTCTAAAGTATTGCAGATTTTAATTATATTTAATTATAATTAATATTCCCTACATATACACAAACACAATAAGTCTCAAAAGTTACCACAGATAGTCTTAAAAAAACGAATTTCGGGAAAAAGTCATTTCATTGAATAAATCAAAATGTTTTGAGAAAAAACATACTGGACTTATTTCAACTATCAACTCAAAGGTTTTGCAAGATTTCCACGGGGAAATATCACTAAGTGTTAAAGAGTTTAATTTTACGGCTGAGTAAATAAAATATTATTATCATTACATATTGTTACACTAGCTGTTTCCCACGGCTCCGCCCGCGTGTATGTCGATTATCGTGGCAAATAGTAGACTATGTCTTATTCTGATGTATAAGCTATATTACTGTAGAGTTTCGTCCAAATCCGTTCAGTAGTTTTTGCGTGAAGAAGTGTCAAACATACACACTCAAAAAATTTCGCCTTTATAATATTAGTGTGATAACGCTCAAATGTGCGTAGAATTTGATCTTACTAGCCGAGCTCTGCAGTGTTACCCCCGCTTGTTGTTGTACATTTACAACGACAATCATGAGTAACGCCGCGGGGCGATGCTAGTCTAAGTAAAGTTATTCAAAGAAACTCCTTATAAAATTGGCTATTTTTCAGGGACAGTTTCATCAAAATGGGTATCCAGATATTAATTGGAACGAAAGACAAAAATTTAAAAATTGTTTTTCTATGTAAGTACCGTATTTACTTTCATATGCATTAAGTAAAAAGCTGTTAATTTGATGTTACAAGCAGACACTTTAATTTGTTGTATTTCTTTAAATGATGTCTGAAAAGGCCACTCCTAAATTCATCATATTCTTCCTCTCAGACAAACCAATCAATTTCGATCGAATACCTTCTTAAATTAATCACCAACCAATTATCAAGACAATCGTGACGACAGGCGGCAGCATATTAGTAAGCAGTTTTAACAGGAATCTACCTGACAATTAAACCTTGTACACTCAGATATTTTAGTAATATACGAATGTCAATATGCACTATAATTAATCCTACTAATGTTATAAACGCGAAAGTTTGTAAGTATGGAAGGATGTTTGTTACTCTTCCACACAAAAACTATTGAACGGATTTGGATGAAACTTTACAGTAATATAGCTTATACATCAGAATAACACATAGACTATTATTTGCCGCAATAACCGACATACACGCGGGCGGAGCCGCGGGCAACAACTAGTAAGACAATATTTTCGTTACCCCTTTACACAATCATTCTTTATAGAGTTAGCGCTCACTACACATTTAACAAACAGAAAACTGGTGGACCAGGACCTTACCTTTGCATGTACCTTAGTTTTTATTCCAACGACCGTTTTACTTTAAAATGGCATAAGTGATTTTCCGATAGCCTTTATTTGCTAATATAAAGGAGATAATCTATTGTATAAGCACCGCGGTTTTACTATTCGAAATTATGGCACTAAGAATTCGTACCATAAGCTTACCTCGATAAATTAACATACTGGTCAATTTATTTTATTCGTTTAAAAGAAAGTTACTTTTTTAATATATAAACTGAAAATCTTTATTGTAATAGACTTCAACAATACTTACGCTGTACTTACCTACCACGTGTACGTATCTACACGCAGGTACACACATGTAAGCACCTTACTTATCAATCATGCGTGTATCACAAAATTAGTTTAAAAAAACGATTATAGTTCAAGCTGATACCCAATCAAAGTTTCGAAACCCCATTATCATGACAGAAAAGTTAGTAATAGTTTTTTTAGTCTGACCTCGTTTAATACACGCCAATATATTTATTGGAGAAGTTTTTAGGCTGAGTTATATTGGCTTTACATCTAGTAAATTATGTTGAGATTTATTGAGACCGTGTGTTAAATTCAATTGTTTATTTAATAGAACTGCTATTAGAATACTGAAATAAATAGATAAGAATTCAATTATTTAATCTAAGTTAGAGTAAATGGTCCGTCTACCTTACCCTAGTTAGACACCAGATATTAATTACCAGAAGTCATAAACTTTTTCTCACTTTTCTATTTTAAAAATTTCCTTTAAATAATACGTAAAGAAATTCTGTATTAAATAAACCTTAAACCTTTTGCCAATAATCCAAGCGTAACGAGATAAACATGGTATGATACATAGGAGTTTCCTTACCTCGGAAATCTGAAGTTACAGTCCATTAATTCTATTCTAAGGTTACAAAAGAACATTTTAATGAAACATGTTGCAGACTTATTTATTTCATATAGCACTATACCCACGCAATAAAAATCAGATTCATAAAAATTCTACCATAAATTTATTGCTTCAAAAACGGTCTTAATTTATTATTGCTATTTCTCATGCTTAATGTAAGTGTAGTTGAAAAATATGACATGCAATTTAATTAGAAATATACACAGCATCACACCACTGAACTTAATATATATTTTTTCCTTCATTGTTATTTGTTTTCGCAATTGATATTCAGTGTTGGTCGAGCTGTTGGTCTACTTCAATAAACCACATAGAGGATATATGGTCACCAATATAATATAGTGATGTACCTATCGAATACACTCTTATCAATATTTGTTTGGGTCACTTTGTGCGAAGAAATGAGTATACAAATGTAACAGTATATTAAAGTTTATTTTCCAAAATGTTACAACTCACATTTTGGTTACGTTCGAGGAGCCGTGCGTAACGCGACACTCGGTTATACCTTCTGCTACTGCTGCCATAACCATTTACTTTTAAACAAAATAATGTTAGTGTTCAATATAATAAATATAAGAAATACGATACGGGGTAGTAAAGCCACGCTGATTTGAGCACGAACAGGTCGGCTGGACCGGGGCGATATTACTCTCACACTTCGTACAGAAGATCACCGTAAAATGATAGCGTTCGTAGTGTCGTGTTTTGTTGTTGAGTTCAAAACCGGAGGTCCACTGATGCAGAAGCATCACTAGGTCGTCATGGTGTGGTGGTGGTGTGTCTCCATGCTGCATTTTTGCATTGTCTGCATTCGCTATGAGTATGGTGACCACCAGTCTTGGATTTTGCTTATGCTTTCCATCCGGCAGTGTAGACTCATTTCGACAGGCCCATACATTAAAAAAAACATAATGTAAGTACATAGAATATTATTTCCTTAACTCACCATCGCAACGATACGCTCTGATTCCTCTGTTATTTACGGACAGCCGAATACCTCCATCTTAAGGATACCGCTGATCAATTAGCAATACAGGATAATCAATATGAGTGACGGATTACATGACAGGGGACGAGAATTGGATAGTCCTTCGCAATGAGGTTCTAATACTCTTGCTTTCACGGCAAAGAAATGTACCGTTCGTTCGTAATGGATCGTTTTTTGTTTTTTCGAATGACGGTACCCATTTCATTTCATCATCCACATTTTTTTTTCTTTTTATCACAAATTTTCAACACGATGAAGACTTGAAGACTTTAAATACTTGACATTAGCAGAAATAGCTATCTCAGCAAACAAAAAATAAATAAATGTACGCCAATCCAGTTAGAAGACTTCAAACGGCAGGTATTTGTTTATGAAATATTTCCCCATAAGTAGAAAAAATTTAATTAAATATATCTTCAAAAATACATATGATAGACTACTTATGGTCTGTGGACTTGCCATACTTTACTGATAAATATTACTCCACATGGCCGAACATATTTTAATAATTAAAAAATGAGAGTTATTTTGTTCCTGATCTTAAAAATTTTAAAAAGAAACTAGCTGTTGGCTGGTGCTCAAAATTCGACCATAATTCTTTTATTTAGCTTTCTGCAGTTCTCCTCTATATAAATTTTAACTGTGCGCAATTTCAAACTACTAAGTTTACTAATTTTTTTAGCGAATCTATGTACATAGATGTACTAGCGACCCGGACTCCATAATGATAAAAACAACTGATAAAAAATTAATTTTTCATGTCAATCTTCCCTTCAAAAAATAATGTTGTTTTCAATTTTTTTATATTAACCGATATTTGTCACATCTATAGGCTGATATCAAAAAAGTTATATATGAATTCGGAGCTACCTAGATTATAATATGTTTCTTTACTTTTATCTATTCGATTTCATTTAATAGTTATTCGTGTTAGTATTTTTAGAGTCAGTTTATTTGCAGAGCAGGCAGCCTTGAAAAGGAACGCATCAACAAACTCAATGCTTTAAATCTCATTAATATATAATAAACAGTACACAAAATAACATAACACGAGAGTTTACAAATTTACCCAATTATACCAACTTCACAAAAAATATGGCCCTTTTTTATCTAAAATATACAACACAACCAACAATATATTAATCAAAATAAATGAAAAATTCCAATCAATATTTATCGTAAAACAAAAAAAAACATTTTCTGGATATCCCCAAAGCTGAAGGCGTCACTATCTAAAGTCTACCAATTTTCTTTCCTAACATTTATCGTCGTTTAGATCGCGACTCTGTGTTACTTTGGCTCCTCGGCTAAGCCCCTTATGTAACTTAACAGGGTAATATGAAAGTGAAAATACAGTCTAGATTGAATATTTGTTTAGTAAGCCATAAATCACTTGGTTTATCCGACTTTCATTACAGAAAAGATTGGAGATGAAATAAATGCCACGTCTGAATTTATCGGCCGGGTTCTTACAGCAGATGTGTATGAGAAAAGTACTTTTATTAACTTAGATTGCTTGTAGATAAACATTGACTGATTCTATGATGTAGTCTCAAGATAATCTAATCATGATTTTCTTACAAATTATAGTCTTGGAGAAACTACTAGATATTAATAATAAATTACAGCTTCGCTAGCATGCAAGTATATAGCATGCGTGAAGCTTTATAGGCATATGTGATTTTATAAACATTAATGAAACACATCCACAGAACACCCAGAACACTCAGAACAAAATCTACCGCCTAAATTTTTATACCAAATGTAGATTTCCATCTAGGTCTGTACAAAATTTTATACTTAAGCGGTGTGCAATAAAGTTTATCAGCGCAGTAATAAGTGGTGATCACTGAATCCACTACAGTGTAATGCAGTGACTACTCCATCCATGATAATCACATTGCACGCAATACCTTAGGTAAAGTATTTCTTAAAGTTCTATAACTAGTGTATCTATAGATGAACTTTCATTATTTATTGACTGCCTTGTTGGTCTAGCGGTTGGCGTGAGCGACTGCTGATCATGAGGTCTCGGGTTCGATTCCCGGGTCGGACCAAATGTTTGTATGATCTACAAATATTTGTTTCGGAGTTTGGGTGTGTTCTATCTATAATATGTATTTATTTACAAAAAAAAAAAAAGTATATATGTATTTGTATCAGTTGTCTAATACCCCATAACACAAGCTCTGCTTATCTTGGGACTAGATGGCGTTGTGTGTTTAGATGTCCAAAATATTTATTATTATTATTATTACCTATGTTGGTCCCTATTATTTAAGGCCTAATACCGCTTGCGCCAACAAATTTCCAATCGGTCTAATACTGAATGAGTCAATAGCCTGTTTACTCTGTTTAATATCACTAGAAGGATTTAATAGACAATTCAAAGCGGTTGTATGAAAAAAATTAAGAAATCAGAAACCATATAAAAATCACCTCCATTGAAAGTCTCTCTACCGCCCTTTATCATTTGGTTGATCCTTTTACGACATGCAAGAATGGGATATCGATGTTAATTGCACCAATACCATGGCTGCATTGAAATTCCTACTTTTGAATCAGGATCGAATAAGGTTGTACTCTATATCTATTTTGCCGGTTAAACATATTAGCATCAATACGGACTGTAACTCCTATACAAGGTATTGATTTGGATTTTATTTTCTTGTTGGTTATGATGCCTACTACTGTAATGTTGGTTGTGACAGAAATATTTCATTTAGCCTTTTTTCAAAAGCAAATATTCTTCATTAAATATGCCCTACATTTCTAGAATATAAGGAAAATATATAGCTAGGTCTCTATTTCTTTGAATTAAATGTTTTTTTTAATGATATAGTTCTTATTTTATAAGTAAATTAAAGCATTATTTAAACATTTATCGCTTAAAAACATATATCTAAATCAGGCACAAATTTAAATGTATTGTTTTCCAATATCAAATAAGTTCATAAGCACCAATACACAATAATAGCAATATGTTCCAGAAACACATACAAAATAATTATGATACATAGATCAAAATATTGTACAATTAGCAGGAGCTGACACGTGAACTCGATGTCAAATCAGACAGACTTTCTGAAAAGTTATTCAAAGAAAACCTCCCAACTTTACTAACTACATTAGAATATTCGAATGCTATGGAACATGAGAATATGAAGAAAAATTTGGATGCATTGTTAACTGAACGATGATTTAATCAAAGTGCCTAACAATGCTTTCAGCAACTCAACATAATATTTACTTAACAAAAGATTTGATCAGAGTCAATTTTTGTGTTGATGAGCCTTTCAGAAACTTTTGGAGAATATTATTTATCACGATTCGAATATTATTTCAAACCGTCTTGACGCGTGGCAATAACATCCAATAACCACATTTAAATAAAATGTTGTCCATTATATTTCTACTAAACATATCTGTATATTGTATACGAGTATGTATAATATCTGTTTTATGTATCTGTGTATACTTAACACAACCAGCCACTACAAATTACGTTAGTGCGTTCGGTTTCGAACAGTGACTGTAACTGTTTCTATAGTAGTTTTATACCCAATCTTCACGATAAGCAGGTTCAATTAAGGACGGTCACATCAAGACGAAACGAGAACAGGACACGCGAATATCAGGACACGAATACTCAATTGTTATAAAAGACAAGTAGGGATCGGCTGAGACCCTTAACCTGAGACACGAACTTATACAGGACACCAAACGTTTAGGGGGCGTTTACTCACGTAGGTGGCCCGAGATACGTCGGGGTTCCCGGGATTTCCTTTCGAGGGTGCACCTGGTTCCCCGGCTTCTAGTACCGAGTCGGTCGTTTCAAGTCCGACTTAGCCACACGTAGTATCCGAGGGGATTTCCGCACAAAAAATAAAATAAAAGGGGGTACTACTCAACAGATTCATACAAGACGAACTACCAACTTTTTAGGCTGAAGGATTTTTTTTCTTTCTATCTTTAATAAATACTGAAATTACATTAAACATGGAAAATATCCTAACTTCAAAATAAGTATTGTACCCGAAACCTCAGTGCCGGTTATTTCTATTTTTATATCTCTAATTCCAAAAGAAAAAATACTTTAAAGACCTCAACCCTACATAGTAAAATAAAGGTCAAAAATGCACGAACCATACTTAAAATAAGTACTATAGTGCCCTTTCTTCCATTATTGTCCATAAGGTCATACCCGGTGAGTTCTAGCGAAATGAAAACCTAATATATTTTTAACAACATTCCCCTGGGGTTATAATATTAATAAAGGCTTTTAAAACTCTTACAAGCCTTACTAATTTCACTTTAGATGCCTTCATTATTATTTACACTAAAGTATTCTATAGTTAAGTGAAGATACCTTTTATAAAAATATTTTAAGAAAAATGGCGTAAAAAGTAAAGAGGCTATGCGTAATTAGCAAAAGGCTTTAATAGCCAAGTAATGGCTAGAGCTACTCTTTGCACTTAGGCCTTATACTTCGCCGTGTGGGGCCGGCATAGAATAGCTCCACCCCATCTCATCCCGTGGGTGTCGTAAAAGGCGACTAAGGGAAAAACGGCGCCGAAGACCAGGCTGCCGAGGAGATCCCAGCCCTTTTCAGGGCTCGCCGTCGCTCCCAGTATCCCTCTGTTCAGCAGAGGGGACAGGGGATGAGACGGTGCCAGGGAACGAAAGACGGAGCCGAACATCAGGCTGCCGAGGCGGGTCGGCCCTTGCTGACCCAGGGGCTGACGGGCTCTTGTGCCGTCGAGTCAAGGAAAAGACTTTAAAACCCGACAGCAAAGTCGTTAAAAGCAGTGGCTGCCATCGCTTCGTACGCTGATGGGATCGGCCGACGGGGTGGTGGCGGCCGGGGGAGAGGCTCTGTGGGAGCGGGAGAGGGGACGCCCTCCTGCCCCGCGAGCCGCGTACCCCGCGAGGCGGGGGGGCGCTGGCGAGTGCAGTTTGCCCGCGTCCCTGAATCCAGGCTCTGCGGGGGCGGGATCGAGTAGTTTGGGATGCTCTTTCCTGCCCCACGGGCCAACGAGGAGGGGACAAAGGCGAGCGCAGTTTGCCCGCGCCCCCGAATGAGAGTGGCCACGGGCGGTGGGTCGGGGGACCTGCCGCCCCATGCTAATGTGGCGGAATGCGCCCCTCTGTGTTCCTGGGGTGCATTCATACGAGGAGGACAGGCCCCACCATCTGGGCACGTGGCCCGGAGGGTGGGGCCTCGACAGAGGCGAGCCCGACCATCAGGGCATCCCCAGCCGAGTCGCGGTGAGCAAACTATCCCGTGGCTCGGATTGGGTGAAGGAGGAACACCGTGGTGGTTTAGTGGGTAGTCTGGCCAGGTAACGATGGTCAGGAGTCCCACACGAAGCGAGCCCCCTGCCCCCGCGGGGGGCGAGCGAAGTGCGTAAATGCATTCCACCACGTACAAAAAAAAAAAAAAAATTTTGGCCTTATACTCAGATATTTTTGTGGTCAAATTATGACACTTTGTGGTCGCAACTTGATCCAGTACCCGCAACGCCAACGTCGCCCGTTGCCACATGCGTGCGCCTACTAGAAACACCATTAGCATTCACATTTCATATACATTCTTTTCTCCATATAGTCACCATACTCCAACTACTACTACTACCATACTACTACCAACCCGTACTCAGCCAGCGTGGGGACATATGGCCTTAACCCTCTGCTGAGAGGAGACCCGAGCCCAGCAGTGGAACGTTATGGGTTTTTTGATGACCAGATACGAATAAGGTGAACAAGTAGCGATGCATCACTATATAGTCACTTATTGCAGCCTGAAACAAACCTTCTATGGAAATTTTGATTTAGGAAAAGGCTTCAATATTTTATCTAGAAATTGGGTCAGGCATAAGACATCACAAGGAGTTTGTTTTAGGCATTTAGCTTACCAGATACTATTTTCAATACGAATTGTACTATACGCAAGTGTCGGAAAAATATAACGATAAATGAACGACAAAGATTTAAAATAATATCCATTTCATTTAGTTAAGTTGAATTAAACACAACATTTGCATGAATGGCTTGTGATTACACTTACTCAATACTAGATTGAATAGCTCAATATTTAGTTTTATATAAGGCTTTTAGATTTTCAATTCGTTTAGAAAACTATCTAAGCGAGTCGTTTACGATAAGTACCGATAGATTGAGGCTTATCACCACTAGCTGCCATCCACCCGAAGATATCGATAAATCTAAATAACGTTACTTTTTACCAATGTATCACCAAACTGCCTCTTAAAATGGCCATTTAGATCTAAATCTATTCCATTTATCAAAATTCAAACAAGGTACACAATTACACTGACAAATTAGTTTTTTATCGCTCTTTTCGATCCGCCAATTCAAACCTTATTTTATAGCAATTTATTGCCTACCGCCGGATTCCTAGGCCTGAAAAAGTACATTAGGATAATTCCCAGCTGTAGGTTAAACGATCGTTAAAATGTACTCAACCAAGACCAGGTTACTTAGAAAGAAACCTTTTACGTAAATATATGAGAATCGAAGCGCGTTCAAATGATCTTCCATTCATACGTCACACCTGATTGCTCGTATTATCGAATGTGATGTTTGAAGCCGCAAAAATAGCCACAACGTAAACTCTGATAGGTTCTGCTTACGAAATGGCATATCTTGTGACTACTGAAAATATAGAGTTTCTCATCGACATCAAGATGAGTGTGATATACAGCATGAAAAATAAAGGATCTTAGATTTCGAGTATATAAAGGATATCATCTTCTTATTCATTAACGTATTCGTCGTCGTACGTCTTTAATAATATATTTGCAGACAGTTTTAATAAATAAATATACATTAAACACGCGGGTCCCAACTAGTAGCTTCACAGAATTAACACCGGCAGATGTCAGTCAATGCAAATGGATAGTAGAATAGTGTCCGTGATTTTAATTAATCTTACTGTTGGCTATGAGAATTAGGGTCCTTAAATAGAATCCTGATTACTATTCTTATGATCTGTCTTGTAATTAATACATATATACTTAATTAATGAAGTTGCTGTAAAAAATGTAATTGCTCTATTTGGTATGTACTTAATTAGCATATACTTTGACCGTGGGAGAGCCACGCTTCGGCATGAATGGGCCGGCTCGACCGGAGTAATACCACGGCCTCACAGAAAACCGGTGGAATAGCACGTGCGCTGTGTTTCACCGAGTGAGCGAGGATACCGGAAGCCCCTACCCCCATCCCCATCCACCCATCCTCATCCCCCTCATGCCCCAAAGACCGGCAACGCACTTGTGACGACTCTGGTGTTGCCAGTGTCCATGGGCGACGGTAATCACTTACCATCAGGTAAAGTTTGGATATCCACGTGGAGAAAGGGTTTGGTATTGGCCTATGGGTAGGTTGATAGAAACTTAAAGTAAATAGGTACTATAATATATATCTTGTCAAGAACATACCTTAAAGTTTTATTACAATTACGTCAGATCCGAAATTGTATATTAAAAACAAGTTTCTTCATCAAAATATAGCCATTTCTCAATAAAACGAATAGTAATCCTATTTCATATTCGTTTCAAGAAACCAGCATCAAAAGTAGGCCTATATCTGAGACTTAAAAAGGAACTAAATCACTAAACGCTTCAAATAGGCAAGATATTTTCCAATTTTATTTTCTATCATGATTTATTTGTGGAAGCAAAACATTATTGTCAAATAAATATCTTTTCTAAGTCAAAGTCTGTCGATAAAAAAATACTAAGTACCTTCGATGTAACATTTTTGAAGAAAACATTTTTTCGTGGAATCTAAGAAATATGTGTGAAAATAAACACGAGAAACCAATGTATTGGAAATTTGTGATAACTAAATGAAAGTAGAAATTTATTTATCAACATACAGCTTTGATTTTATTGAATCGCTTACACGTGGAACTCCAAATATTATGAACTCTGTTTAAATATCAACTAAATACTTATTTTTATAAAGATTGTAGTCACTGCAAATATTAATTGAGTTTTGTGCGCAAATTTTGTTAACCTAATTAACTACATCTATCTAAAGTTATTATGTTATAAGCAAGCAGCGTGTATGTTAATTGGCCACGAATTCGAAAACGATATTGTTGTGTTATAAAAGTGTTTCAACCAAACAATAAACTCTTCTGCTCTATAATATTAAGTATAGATAAAATAAAATGTCACAATTCATGAAATCATCCACTCGTTGGCATTTAATTTCAATCAACTACCTTAATATGATTAATTTCAAGTTCTTCAACTAATTAAAAGTTAAAAGTTCAACGTACGAAGGCCCAAATTCGTATAAAGTTATGTTATCTGATAATCTCGAATTTCTCTTTGTTTATTGAGGAATTTATTGCAAGGGCTTCACAGTTCTGGAAATCGAATAGAGGACTATTCGCAATTTATACTGGAATACTGTTTGTTGTTATTAAATAAATTAATGTGAGAAGTCAGATGTTGTGGAGGAACCGTTGGAAAGCCACGCTTCGGCACGTATGGGCGGGGTCGACCGGCGTGATACCACGGCCTCACCGTCCGACCATAGCGCTTGCGCTGTGTTTCACCGAGTGAGTGAGTGAGGATACCGGAGGTAGATACCCCTATTCCTCTCCACATCCCTTGCCTCATCCCCCAAAGGCCGGCAACGCACTTGTGACGCCTCAGGTGTTGTAGGTGTCCATGGGCGACGGTAATCACTTACCATCAGGTAATATGTCTGCTCGTTTGCCTCCGATTCCATAAAAAAAGGAACGGAGGTCATGTCCTTTCTACACCAAGGAAGAATGTCTCGAGTAGGCGAGGAAATCATGCCTGGCGGTCCGTGGCCTAACGGTTGATGTTAAGAAGTTATATAAGCTAATCGGCGCGGGTGTTTTCTATATCACGGCAGGATTAGCAGGTTTTCCGTTGTTAAGAGTAACTTCGATAGATATCGACTTAGTGTGCTTTTGTTGCACTGCAGGTGGAAGTCAACACAGTCTACAAGTCGATTATTTTGAATTAGCTAAAAAGTACCGTAAAAGTTACCTTACCGTCCCTTATTTCTGCCTATTGCCATCCACAGCTGAACGAAGGTCTACCCAAAGATCAACAAAACCATCCCAGTATTGGTCAGTCTACATTCATTTCATTGTCAGTCATTTCATTTAAACCATTTTCATAGGTAGGTGAAAATAGCTTTTGAAAATATATTTTTAGAGAAAATGTTTTTTTGGAAATATAGTATAGAATTTTTAACTTTATTATTTTTTACAATTTAATCATTAATAATTGTTTAAACTAGTTCTTTTTCCGAACATTTCTTCCTCAACTAGATTAGGACGTTATGGTTGTGACTACTTATGACCGAACTTCGACTTTCCAAAAGTAGCGGTAGTGGGAGTCACCCATCAAACCTCAACAATCCAAGTACTAGGCGATTTATTTAAAGTATCTATATCGTTTAAATGTTACTATGTATGTATGTAATTTAAAAAATTTAATTTTTTTTTATTACTTCATTGTCTTTTTATACTATTCTTAATATTCAGTAAATGAGTGCCAATATATATTTCATAATTACACATAACTATTATAACTTTGCGATAACGAGATGAAAAAGTTTAAAAAATTAACTCAAGTGCGTAAAAACTTTGATTGGATTAATATAATAACTAGCTGTTGCCAGTGGCTGCGCCCGCGTGTATATTGGTTATCACGGCAAATAGTAGCCCATGTGTTTTTCTAATGTATATAAGATATTACTGTAAAGTTTCATCCAAATCCTGGTCCAGAAGACACACCATCTAGATATCACCAGGATGTGGTCAATCTGGTTCTGGTGTTCCCCATCCGGGGACGTTCTGGAATACTGTGTTCATTATGACGAGGTTGTTGTCGGCTGCGAATTGGAGTAATCTCTATCCTCGAACATTTTGGCTGAGGCCATATTTGCCCACAATATGCCGCAGGCCCGCGTCCATCCGTCTATCACCCACTTTTACGTTAAAGTCGCGAAGTATGATTAGTAGTTACTTGATAACTTTGCTATTGAAGATTTTATGTACTCAGAATCTATTGATATCTCATTCATTTAAATCGATTAGGTCCGGGGTTCCCAAAGTGTGCGCCGCGGCGCCCTAGGGCGCCGCAGGAAGTAGCGAGGTGCGCCGCGAGTCGGTCTTCTATCATTATCCGAAAGGGTTAATTATTTGCGGGTATCCATACCGCAACAATATTTTGACCGCTGGCATCATAGGTTCTTAATGCGATCCGACGCGGTGATTTTCAGTATAATAAGAATGTACTCTTAGGCGGTGACACGCGAATCCAAAGCGATACGATGCGACGCAGCGCTAAAGTTAACTTCGAAAGCTTCAACATTTTCATTTCTTTTGCAACGTTATATTTGTGTGAAGCTGGAGTTTCAGCAGTAGCCGTAATCAAAAACAAATATTGCTAAAGAATTAAGGTGGGGCAAGAAATGAGAGTGGCAGTCTCAAACCTTATCCCACGCTTCGAAAAACTGGGCGCAGAATACCAGGCTCACGTCTACTATTATTGAGAAATTATTGTTTTTTATTTTTGTGTTTCTTAAGTTTCTTTCGTAGATATTTTGTTGCAATTCTGATTTTTTATAATAAATAAATAAGTTTTTTACCATGGATGTTTAAATTTGTGTGCCCTGCAACCAATAATAACTACTATTGTAGGTATATAATTTTTTTGATACTATCTGTGTCTAATGGCTAGGTACGGGGGGGGGGGGGGGTGACAATATTGTAGTCTTGAAAGTGCGCCGTAGGCTGAAAAAGATTGGGAACCCCTGGATTAGGTAGTTTAGGCGCTACAGTCTAACATACTTAGGCTGCCAAAACTACATCCTTTTCTGTGGCTTCGCCGTAGTCGGATAAAAAGGATTCGATATTAAATATCGGTCCTGAAAATAATCCTTATAGTTGCGTCTTAAAACGGATCTAAATTTAGTAAGTTTAGATTCTAAACTTACGACAGACATATATAGATCAGGTATTATATCAGGTATATATAGATTAAGCTTATTCTTAATCGCTACATAGCTCTAATATAATAATGGCAAAACAATTTCTTAAGTACTAATAACTTGTTGACCGACTTTTCTCAACATACCTTACCAAACCTAAATATAATATTACATTTGAATAATGTTCCTAGAATGTTTCAAAGTTTAGTAATTCTATTCTAATGAATAGCTCGGTGTAAACTAACCAGTATTGATAAAACTCATGAAGCGTTACGCCTCTCACTTCAATTTAATGGTACAATGCTCGCGAAAGATATGTTGGAAGGCTTCAATGTTCGAAGGTTGAATAGTTTTGTCGGGCTACCTTTACAAGTTGGCTTCGGAATGCGAATGTGTTGGTTACCTTTAGAGCAATTGAGAGAATACTACTAAATCGGTTGAATTTAGTAGGCTGGAATGTACGAGTATTTGCGGGACTTAGTATTGGTGAATTGGGAACCAATTCTATACGATAAATTAAGTCACACAGCGCAACTTGTGAATAAATTTTATCATACTATTTTGCAGAAATAATCACTAGAGAATAATTATTGTCAAATATTATTAAATCAGAACTAACACTAACCACACTTTGCGCAAGTTAAGCTAATGGGCTTCTAGATATGACCATGGATTATTTACAGTATTGTGATGATAAATCGAGCAGAATTTATCTTCCAATCGACTGCTTCGGCTGTTTGAAGACACTTTTAGATTGGCATAATGAATAAGAAATACAGTAAACTTAACATTTTAACCAAATTCGTAGCTCATAGTCAACGTTGTAGCCATATTAAGCGAGCTAAGGGCTTTTAACTCTAAAATTCATTATCCGTAGTTCCATAGTAACTTTATGTCAACGATTTCGGATTCAAATTTGTAGCATTGATAGCACTGTAGCAGAATGTATGTACAGTAATGTTAATATAAATTGATTAATATGTAACCCGAAGATTATATCCATCAATATTAATTATAACTAAAAATAATGTTACTGTCAAACACACACGATACACATATTTGATACACATCAATATGTGTATCAAATTTTCAAAGTACAAGGTATTTGACACGTCTCCAAAAACAAATTTCAAAATGAAGAAAGCATTAATGTACGAGGTATATGAGAAGTCATCTGCGTAGCTGCGAGAAATTGACAGATTATTACACTCCACGGCATTGGTTATGGAACGTTATTGATATCGACGTTCGTATCGAAAATAATGTGCTCTTTATACATATAATTTTTGGCAATAATATAAATCTTTAGATTCTGTATTTATACCCTAGCCCTAGAACCTAAATTCGCTAAAATAAATAATTAATGAATTAGTCTTTTTTTTTGCTTTTAACGAATGTGGTGATTGCATTTGGGCTTATTCCTGTTGCAATTCAGCGCGGTGACGCTGTCTATGTCATTGCCCACCGGGGGCGATGCGGGGTGGGTTTTATGACTTGAAGTAAATTGTTTGATTTTTATTTAATTATATGTTTCTATTTGTCGATAATTTATTTGTGTAATATGTATGAATATTATTTAATAATCATTTACAAAAGCTTCCAACATAATAATATAACCTAATGGAACGATGACTTTATGTTCGAACTCATAATTTTCATGAAGACAATGAAATTGAACTATCTTGTTATTTCTCTGTATAGTTTCCCTAGCTAAGTAAGAAACACTGTAGGCTATAAATATGGGTCTAGCATAGTAATATGAACAGCTCTTGGCAACCGAATAAAGGCCTATGTCATCCGTAAATACAACTCTATTCTGTCAGCTTTGTTGTCGTAAATCTAAACAATGGCTGCCAATAAATACGGATAACTTTGAAGGTTGTGTTTAGTTCCGTAGCATTGGCCTCCTCACTAAGGTCTCCTAATAACTGAAACTTATTTATTGTTAGGCTTCCTTAAAAAAGTTTAACAAAAGGTTGGCTGTAAATAAAAATGAATTTGACTAGAAAATTTATTGGATGATTGACTTTAGAGATGGATATTTTTTTCAGACGTAACTTTCTGTTATTCCAGATGCGTTTTTCAAATGCTATTAAATTGAAATAGTATACAAAGTTTTCGAATATTTGAGACAAATTCCTTGCCTCTTAGCCGTTCTCTTAAAGCAGCAAACAAATGAACCTCAAGCAAGACTGAATCAAAGCAAGCAAGAACAAGAAACCTTAAAATATTATTTTTCATATACATTACTTATTTGGCATTACTTTATTATATTTTCTACATTGGCAACAGAGACAAAAGTCTCTGAAGAGACGTCTTGGTATATAAAATATAAGCATTATTCTGATGGCGACGAAAGAAAATGTTTTTTGTATTAAGCACGTGATTTTTCTCCAGATCCATCTAAACTTTTTCAGAAGCTCGGATGGTTAAAAGAATATTGGAGTGAGTATAACTTAGATTTTATGATGTAAACTATGGATTTTTTATTTGTTACCTGTGCTCCATTGGCTGATGATACGTAATCTTATCTGTTGTCTCATGCATAGATAATACACTATAGTAGACATAGATGCGCCACTAAGGATTTCAATTGATTTAAATGGGAGTACCCAAGCACAGAGATGGCGCTGCGTGTATCACATCTAGCCCGATAGATGGAGCTAATGAATTTTATACTTGTTTTTGGATTTCTTAATCCAATAATAAATTTGTCCTTACAAATTTATTAAATAAAACACAAGTTTAGATCTCTTAAGTTCGCCGTTTATTATGAGAATTATAATAATTATTACACAAAGTTGTTTTGCCTTTAAGTAATCTGTTGACATTTGTACACCAGCTGTTTAAAATAATATTTAGCTATCCATTACAAAATTTACTACTTCTGTTTTGTGTTTTACACAAGAGAACTGCGAAAAATTACAAAAGATCACTTAAAAGCTGACTTTCTCGGCATTTTGAAAGTGTCGTCGAATCCAAATCGCAAAAGCAAGCAAAGTTCAGTATTCACAGCGTAGGGTCAATGGTTGACGTATCGTATCACAGAATCCAAGGAAAAAGCAGGGTCAAAGGTTGAAAGAGCACAAAATAGAAAACAAGTATATCACCAGAACACAACGAAACCAGAAACAGAAAAGTTTTGAAAGTTAACGTTTACCGTTTACGTTTCTGTCAGTACTAATTTACGTTTCGTTTCACCAAAATAACATTTTCAAACTGAAAAATTGAAATAATAGTGTTTTGACAGAAAAAAATGCTTTAGTTATTAAATTAATTACTAAATTAAATTAATTAAAAGTTAGTATATTTAAGTAAGTACTTAATTTATTTCAAGTTTTTATGTCAACTAGCTCCACCTATCGGTACGGATGTATATTATGGTCAAAGTTTGAGTACCTCTTTAGAGGGGTGACACCACGGAGCAAATACAAAGAGGAGATGGCATAAGCGCATCACCCCCGTGACAAAATACTCACCCCGACGTCATCGCAATTGACGCAACTTGCAAATTATACTATTAACGTCAATGTTCTAGTTCTTTCGATGCAGTTGCATCGAAAAATCGTAATACTTGAATGTTCTCGGTACAATCAAGTAAAAAGATGAAGTGTTGTGTTTTATCTTGTACAAATAACTCAGATAGACGTTCTGGTCCCATGAGTGGCATCATATTTCTTTTATAAGTAATTTTATAGCTAATTTTTTTAAAAGTTCTAGAAAAATCTCTTGGTGTTTTATTGAAATGTTATTATATTTACTCGCCACTAGATGGCAAAACTTTGTGTTACTGGAAATAAAGATACAATGGTACGTTGAGCTGAATATTAATAAAACATACCATAAGAAGATACCGAAATGAGTTCTACATTCTTACCTAATGAATTTTTATTCATCATGGTATTTTTTTTGTATTTTTCTTAATTATATTGTGAACAGACTGACATCTATCGACATCTATTCTAAAATAAAAAGACAGGGTCGTATTTAGAATCCAAATATTTTATCAAGTTACGACTATATTAATCTTCCATTGAAAGTTGTTACTTCAAATATTGAAAAAAAAAAAGAAATTTTACTTATGCTGATGATTTGACGGGTTTTTTTTAAATTCATTAAAATAATACAATGTACCAGTATACAGGTAATGTTCTAAATTTTCATCTAAAGATAGTATTGAAGAGCAATTGATCAAAAAAATAATAGGCAAAACTGGACTCCTACAAAATACACCAATATTTGTTCTTCCCGTTGTTATGATAGTGATTCATTTCAAGGAAAAATCATAAAAAATCGAAAAAGGAACTTATTATCTAAACCCAAATTAGGCAAGATTAAAAGTGATTAGATGAGGATTTTTTTTTTTTTTTTATGGGACTAATCCCGCCCACATTCCCACCACTGTAACTCCTGTACACCAGGATCAACAGCAGTGACCCACGAACACACCGAGTTATGACACTCGGGAAGTCCCAGGAAGAAAATTAACTGTCTTGGAACCCGCAACGAAGTTAATCAGAAGAAAAACAGGAGGAGTTGGAAATGATAAATCCACTTCCCTCCTTAGCAAAGCGGGAGACAAAATGAAGTCAAAATAGGCAGACACCTTTTACAAACCGGGAAGCACCACGGATAAAGTATTAGGGGTCCTAAGTGAGCTATATTTGATTACTATAGTATGTATGGCAGAATCACCTAAACGCACGGAAATTCACCGCAGTTGACACAAGATCCTCATAGTATACCGCCCCAGATGTAATTTGTAAGCTATTTAGCATTGTGTTACGTTCATTGTACCAAAGACTACACTCCCAGAGTACATGATGAGCCGATTGTTCACAGCTAATATCAGGTGTTGAGCATTGACACAATGGTGAATCGACTAATTTAAATGAGTGTAGTTTGCTCTTAAAGTTACCGTGGCCTGTAAGAAATTGAGCGACACAGTGATCTACCTCGAGCCATGTCCTCGACAACCGTTCGCGAACAGATGGAAAGAACTGGTAGAGGTGGCGCCCCTTAGATGATTCGTCCCATCGTTGTTGCCATTCATCCATTAGATCGTTATAGACATTGGACTGCTGTTGAAACAATCTTATGATTTTATCGCGGTCTCGTACGCCCAAAAAATCGCATTCCATGTTTTGTAATGTGGAATAGTACATGGCTGCACGTCTTTGCACCTCGAGATCGACCGGAAGGACACCCGCCAACACCGGTAAAGCCTCAGTACTAACCGTCCTATATGCTTTGCACAAGAAGATCAATGCAAGTCGTTGTCCTTGTAACAGTTTCCGACGGACAGCACCTACAGTCGCTCTATCGGCCCACACGGGAGCACCATAGCAAATAGAACCCAAATAAGTAGCTCCATATATAATCTTTAATGTATGAAATGAAAGACCCCATGTGGTAGTTGATATCCTCGTCAGAGCAAAGAAACTTTTTTTAGACTTTTCGTTAACTGTTCTAATATGTTCGATAAATGAAAAATTTCTTTCTAAAACTAATCCCAAATAACAAACGGAGGTTTTATTTTTTATATTAACATTTTGAAATTTAATACACGGCGGTGATTTGAGGTTACCTTTCAGAAGTAGCTGGAAGGTTTTGTTTGGTGCAAAAGTCAAGCGATTACGTACGCCCCAAAGAGATACTAAGTTCAAACATCTACTATTAGCCAGACTCTCAAGCCCCGCTCTAGTGTCAGATTCCACCAGTAATAAACCGTCGTCCGCATACGCGTTTAGGGTACATCCGGGTGGTACAGGTATTGAGAGAAAATCGTCGAAGCCTATATTCCACAAGTATGGACCTAGCACCGAGCCCTGAGGGCACCCCATCGTAAGCGCCTTCGACACAGAATGATGCCCAAGTCTCAATTTAGTTGTGCCTTGTGTGAAGTACGAGGAGATAAGGGAATAATTAGATGTGGATATTAGAAACAACATTGGTATGACCATTCAATTCAGATTTAGATTAGTTGATTTTCTGAGATTGACGTTATTTAAGCATTCCAATTCCGAAGTGAAATAAAATATAAATTTATTTATTTTTTAAATAAAATGATTTGCACTACAAATATTAATTTTTGTTCTACATAATTCACGTGTAAACCAAGCATATTGAACAATGTTTTATTTAGGGTTATTTATATTAAATTTTTTTATATTTATATTTTATATTTATATTAAAAAAAAAAGTTCACTTTTGCAAAATTATTTACGTTATTAATGATGTTTTTTGTTCAAGATGCTTACAAAATCGACCTTGAAAAAACTACTCCTTGAAATTCTGAGTACGTCCACACTAGTGTCAGCTAGCTAAACTACATAGCAATATACTCGTACAACGATGCAAGTAGTTTTGCTATTGTCTGGTAGATGGAAAAGTGTAAACTAACACCCCCTCACCCCCGCAAATTGTCACGCATTGCTTCATACAAAAATCTCATTAGGGCATCTCCTCTTTGTATTTGCTCCGTGGGTGACACCACCTTCTATGTAATTTTTTTGTTACAACAGATGTATGGAAGTTTCATAGCCCTGGTCTCATGTCTAACAGTGCATGTTTATCTAATTGGAAAGTATTTTTTATGACTGATTGATTCTTGACTACTTTTTTTGGCACTAAAGATTTTTTTATAGTAAACCGTCATCCGAATCTTTAAGTAGGTGAAAAATATATATCTGTACTCACTCCATGCTCACAATAACACCATAATGTTTTCAATTAGAAAATAATTTTATTTCTATTGGTAAATTTTTAATTTTAAAACTTTTTCAACTCACTGTTTACTAGTCGACAAAATGGAAACTATTGTTCTATTTTAGGTATCTCACCGTGATAAGTAGAACAAACTGATAACATTGAATCTGACACCATTCAGAATCTATACTAATACTATAAATTTGAAAGTAACTCTGTCTCTCTGTTACAATTTTAACATTGATAAGATACTTTGATTTCTGAAGAAAGACATAGAATACTCTTTACCGCGGTAGCCAACATAGATGCAGTCGGAGCCGTGGGTACTTACTAGTATAGAATAAAATAAAGCACTTTATCTACATTCCTTCTGAAACGCAGTTACTGACCTCGGAAACTTGTCCAAAACTGGTCTGAAATAGATATTTGGAAATCTTTGCTTTAAAAGTATATTAAGTTAAATATTTTCTTAGTGACCGCAACTATTGTGAACTTGAGATCTCCACTGAAACAAATAAAAAAGGACTGTAACTGCACGAAGTTTAGTAAAAATAAAATATAATCAATAATATCATACCAGGTTATATTACTTACTTTTACATCAGCTATTAATTTGAATATCTTAAGAAAAAGAGAGTTCTTTTTAAAAGTATTAAGTGCTGGAGGTAAAATTTATAACCTCTCTTTGATGTTAGCAATTATAGTTACCGAAGATATCTTCTATATATGTTTTCTGTTTCTTTAGAAACCATTGAGGACAAATTCCCATATCATTAAGACATTAGCCAGCACTTGATTTATTTCTTGGAGTTTCTTTTCAAACATTTTATTTATTACTTGTAAACTTCTCGTACACACTAACTTCGTGACTATAAGTTATAGTAAAGCTGTGTGTACGTTGTCTAACATATTAAACCAAACTAAATCAATGTGTGTTTTAACTGAGGTACTAATCTGGTATTACGTTAAAATAATTGTAAGATTAATAGTAAGTTTATAACGTATTCTTTTTTAAATGTCTATAGTCACAATACCTTAGTTTTTCAGATACTTTCCGAGATCTGGCTGGTGATCTGTGACTTCTGTGAGGATTGAAGATACGTACTTTAAGAGTACCTATTTAATTATGTTCTTTACAAAATTCCAAATTTTAAGCCTACTACTAAATCCTACAATATTTATTTTGCGATATTTTTTAGTTTGATTCCTCTGTTGAGACACAAATCCAAATCTTAGTTAGATAGGGTTCAGTTCTCAGTAATAGCTTATTCTCAAATAATAACTATAAACTAGTGGTCGCCCAGTGGTCGAAACTTGACCTTAATTCCTTTTTTAGCTTTTTGCACTCTTCAGCCATAGAAACTTTATTTGTTCCAAATTTCATACTCGTCTGTTCACATAACTTTCTTAAAGAGGGTTCAAAATTTTCGCTTCACATATAGACATATAATTTGAGTTTGTACCAAGCATATTATATATTTATTTTTATATCTTTATTGTGTACATAAAATGACAAAAAACATAACAAAAGATGATTAACAAAGATGTATGTAACAATTGGCGGTCTTATAGCTTACGGCGATTTCTTCCAAACAACATTAATATGGATAATGGGTTTTAATGATTTGAGGCAATTTACACTCGTACACCAGTAACACAGCATTACGAGAATATTCAAATAATAAATACATTTTGGAAGTTTGGGTGTTTTCTATGTATAATATGTATATATTTACAAAAAATAAAGTATTTAAGTATTCATATCAGTTGTCTAGTACCCATAATACAAGCTCTGCTTAGTTTGGGACTAGACGGCGTTGTGTGTTAGATGTCCGAAATATTTATTTATTTATTTATATTTATTTATAAAAATGAGATGTATACGTACACATAAATATATAAATACACACACATATACAGACTTAAATAAATATTAAGTAAAATGAAACTGAAATTAGTCATAGTGACCGATAAATAATTCATCACCAGGTTTTTAAAACTGACAAGGTTTTTTATCTATATTATCTTTAGCGTAGAAGAGCCTTGCTTGGGAATTAATGGACCGGTTCGACCGGAGTGATACCACGGTATTACAGAAAAACAGGGGTAAGCGATTCTTAAACTCGTTGCTAAAGAGAGGCGCATATCCAACATCCGACTGTTATAGGGTGTTGATGACGGTTCTTTCGTTGCTTTTCACCGAGTGAGTAAGGTTATCAAAATCCAAACCCTACTCCCTTCCGCACGAATACAGGAGGAAGCTCAAAAAAGGGGTTTATTCATTTGTGACTCTTTGAGTTGCCGGTGTTCATAGACGACGGTAGTGTCTTACCATCAGGAGGCCCCCTAATGGCATAAAAAAATTGTTCACTCAATACTTTAGATGATGTAGTTGACATAATACAATAGTTATCGTCTCATTATCTTTCCTATACGTTCGCAGTTTGTCTGCCGCATTAGGAATTAGAACATTTGTCCAGTCATAAATCTGTTACGGACCACTTTACCCAGTAATTGTTCTTGTTATTCGATCCAGTTACGTCGTTATGGCGTTTATTGACTTTGTTTTTGTCGGCACTTTGAACGAAGACCAAGTATCGAGATATCTTCACAAAGTTATTAACACTGCGTAAACATTTCGGACCTTAATAGAAAGTATGTAGCTTGGGAAATTCATTAGATTTATAGTCCACTTGTTTAGTGACAGAGAAGGGATGGTCGTGAACAAAGAGAGGGCCTATTTCTTGAAATAATAAATCTGTTATTATGTTTTTGTAAGATAATTTCCAACTCTTAATTGAACTGTTTTACTACTTAGTTATTTATGCCAAGGTTAAAGACAAGACAAGACAAAAAGAAATATTAAGTAATAAGTAGTTAACATTGTAAGACCACGATAAGGAAAATATAGCATAGGGCACACTGTGACGCGATGGACCGAGGACCTGAATAAAGTGGCTGCCCAAGATAGGGATGGTTGGTACTCCTTAGAGGAAGCATTCGTTCTGCAATGGCCGGCAATAGATTGATTTAATCTTATAAAATGTGCTATCAGAAATATATTGAGTACCAACCTTATCTACTACAGAAATACTTCCACAGTAGCAAAAGTTAATTTAAAAAACAGTTAATTAAAATTGATGATCAACATTCGTTCAACTTTTATTATTTGCTTATATATTTATGAACGACGATATTGCATTTAATTAACTTAGTTATCTATTCAAACTATAGCCTAGCCAATGAACGTCAACAGTAAGAATTTGTAATTGACTTCTGGATTCTAAAAATCTCGAGAATATGATGTCAAAAGCACGTTTTAAAGCACGTGTAAAGCACGTTTTCAACATAACTTACTACAAAAGTAGATTAAATAAACACGTGAATCCATAAACAGAATAATTGGCAGCAACTAATGACTGTTACCTTTCCTAAGTCCATTCCCTACTGAATTCAGAGGGTCTTCTATATAAGCAAAATTGAACTTATAATTTAAAAATTTTAAAATTATAATAGCCTAGCCAATTAATTTCTATCAGAAATTTTAGAAGGAGTCTCATTCGAGTATCGAAGATTTATGAAAGTTTGCGTGCGTTTTAAGTGAGAAACCTAACACAACTTTAACGAAGTTAGCCTTTCAACGATGTACGATATGGATAAGTTTGTAATCAGAGAAAAACGTTTTTTTCTTTTACTTATGCAATGAGATATTGCGTCTCGCCAAATCCATCTACAAGTAATAAAGCTGAAGTATTCCAGGTATATTCTGGCGACAAGTCCCTTCAGTATGAGGGGTACCTAATCTCGGGGACCACGGGAAGAAGTACGCTGCCTCTACATGGGCGTTGTGCGATCCATGGTCCTCTATGGGGCACCCGTCTGGTCTAAGTATATATAAAAGTTCTTTTTGGTTGCTCTATTTTATTGTAAGAATTGATAATCACGAGGGAACAACTTTTCTATTATTTCTAAAACCACCATCTTTTTCTTTTTTATATTTGACCCTGCCAAAATGACTGTAATTTTTTGGTGTCTATAAATTCATACCTACGTAGGAATTCATTCCTCATCATTTTCTTGAAGGTCGTCACATTTTTATGACGTTGATGTCAGGTTATTACCTACGATTTAAACTCGTGAACCAAACTCATCGATCAAACTCGCTTTATCACTCTACAGGACTCTTTTAAAAACATTTGGAAGTTACATTGAGAGACTACATACATTTTTAAAATTTTCATTCATTATGTCACACGAACTGGATAACTGCATAAACTGCATATTAAATTACAAAATATTTTAATGTAAATCATATTTGTACCCAGTTCACTGGACACTGGACATAGGGCTATCCTTAAGAAGAAGCTTTTGGCCTAATATATCATACCTAATATATCACGCTGGCGAGATGGGGCGGTATAGGGTTTTAAGATTTCATTCTTTTTAAAGCAATGTTGTTTAACTGGCCAACCGCGAGGGGGTGACGTACACGCGTGGCGTACGTCGCCTTATTAGAGAGTTTTCCAGCAGACGGTGCCCGCATCAGTGCGGGCTGGCGCTGATACTGGGGCTCGGTGTCTTAATAACAGCAGGTCCCGGATCCCTCTTGTCTAAGGCGCAGAGTGGCACACTGTGTGGTTTTAGTCCGAATCTAAAACACCACCCCGCCGCAAACCCCGGTGGGTTCACGGCCCGTGGGTTACCACACGTAAAAAAAGGGTTATAAGTTTTCATTATTTTTAAAGCAATGTTGTACGGCGCAGTTTGCCACCTTAGTCTTTTTTTATTAACTTTTTAGTTTGCGACTGGTGAACATGTTTTCCATGACACACATTCGTCAAAAACTAAGTATTTGTAGAGTTGTCTATGTAATGCCCTTGACAACTTTGCGTATTTCTTATAGGGAAGCAGTGATATAAATAATATGAGACAACTGAACTCGATGATGGTTTATTTGCGACTAACTTTACATTCACACCTTACTGATATTTAATATTAATAAGCGTGGGCGCAGCCACGCTATACAGTAATACGACCTAGTATATGTGTGTGCCTACAGTAGCCCCTTCCTAAAAAAAAAATTTTTAATACACCGAAAATGGCTAACTGTATAAATATACAAAGAACTGCATCTAACAAATAAAAAATCACAAATACCATATGATGTCACATACTTAACACTTATTATAAACATTTATATTAAATACAATCCACATAGATATCCTACGTCATCGTCACGTAACACGAAGTGACGATGTTACAAATTATAAAACATCAAACTGATTATTAATCTATGCAGCACTAAATACATATGTATCATTTTAAACAAAATGCTCACTATGCAACCTACTTGCGTACTTATTTATATTATAATATTTCGTAACTACGCAAAAACGCTGATATATATTTCTTATTTATTACTATTACATTTCAACCTAATTAATTAAACATACATTTGACGTTAATGAAAACAAATAAAATCATGTTTCTCGTTTAAATTAATTAATTATAATTATTCAATATAATGCACAACAGGAATCGAACCTGCAAACTTCAATCACGTTACCTTTTACCTATTGAAGCATAACGCATATTGTAAGTTATTATTGTAACTTAATCGGTCTCTTGACTGTCCGGCCACTTCGAGTGGTACAAGTTACAAGCTTATCTTTAGTTATATTATTTTTATTACCTAAATTAAAGTTAGTACAATCATTTAGTACCGTTTCTTGCGAAATGGGCTCGTCGTTAATAATGTATGCCGGTTTTAATCTATCTATTGAATAACGCACCTGTTTACCGGCTATTTTCAATAAAAACGTCTTTTCATTCCTGTCTATGACCTGATAAGGGCCATCATAGGGTGGTTGTAATGATTTTTTTACCAAATCGACGCGAACAAAAACATGAGAACAAGTACGTAAATCAGGATGAACAAAAATAGTACGTGAATCTCTCTGTTTAATCGGCCTTGGTCTAAGGTTTCTAATTGTCTCCCTAATTTTATCAACGACTTCGTATGAATCGCTAACGCTTACGTTAGTACCACTATAAAAGTCTCCGGGTAATCTTAACGTTTTACCAAATGTCAACTCAGCCGCACTGACACCAGTGTCGCTCCGCGGTGTTGCTCGCAATCCCAATAAAACAGTATGTAACTCTTCAACCCATGTTCCATTACTACTTCTAGCCATAATCGCTCCTTTCAGAACGCGATGAAAACGTTCTATAGTTCCGTTAGCTTGAGCATGAAATGCCGTGGTCCTAATTTTATTTATACCTAAGCACTTAGTTAATTCCTTAAAAAGAAAACTTTCGAATTGTCTGCCTTGGTCTGTCGTAATTTTAACAGGACAACCATAACGCGTAATCCATTCCTCATACAAGACCTTGGCCACCGTATTAGCAGTAATATCTTTTATAGCAAACGCCTCCGGCCAACCTGTCGCTCTGTCTATGACCGTCAGACAGTACCTATAGCCGTCTGCTGATGTTGTTAAAGGACCTATTAAATCTGCCTGAATATGTTGAAATCTATCGCATGGTTCAAATTGACCTAAACCTGAAACTGTATGTCTAATAACCTTTGACTTCTGGCATGGAATACAGGTTTTAGACCAGTTTCCTACATCTGTATTCATACCGGGCCAAAAATACCTACACGTAACTAATTTTCTAGTCGTTCTAATTCCAGGATGTGATAAATCATGTACCATGTGAAACGCTTTTTTCCTAAACTCTACAGGTAAATAGGGTCTCACGCTATTTGTAGAAACCTCACACGTAACCTCATTCTGACAATCGGGCAAAACAATTCTTTTGAACTGCAATCGCTCACTCGTCTCCGATAACAGCTTACTCAGCTCCTTGTCCGTGCGCTGCGCCATCGCTACTTCTGCGAAATCGAGCGTTGTTGGGCAACTAAGGGTCTCGATACGTGAGAGCGCATCAGCAACGGTATTATCGCTACCACTAACATGTTGTATATTGGTAGTGAATTCACTGATGAACATAAGTTGCCTAATCCGTCTAGGGGTTTCTTTTTCGCTAGGTTTTTTAGAAAATACGTAAACTAGTGGTTTGTGATCCGTGTAGATTGTAAATGGTCTACCTTCCACCATGTATCTAAAATGTTGCACCGATAAATAAATAGCTAAAAGTTCTCTATCGTACGTACTATATTTAATCTGGGTGTCACTTAATTTCTTAGAATAATAACCTAAGGGTCTCCAGTGTGCACCAACCTTTACTTGCAAAACGCTACCAACGCAGTCATTCGACGCATCCGACATGATTGCTAATTCAGCATTTATGATAGGGTAACTTAACGCTACTGCACTTTGTAGGCTTGTTTTGCATTTCGCAAACGCAGCATCCGCTTCGGGGGTCCAACTAATAATAGATTTATCTTTTTTCTTTGCTTTAACTAAATATGTATTTAACACGCATTGATATTCCGCAGCCCTCGGTAAATTAGATCTGTAAAAATTAACCATTCCCAAGAAACGTCTTAACTGATCTACAGTTTTGGGTTTCGGAAAGTCGGTAATTGCTTGTACTTTATCTGGTAAGGGACTAAAACCTGTTGGGGTAATCTCATATCCTAAGAAATCGAGTTTTTTTCTACCAAAACAACATTTTGCTAAGTTAATCGTAATGCCAAATTTATTTAATCGCTCGAAAATAGCTTTTAAATGTAATTTATGCAAATTTTCCGATTCTGATGCAATAATAATATCATCAATAAAACAAAAATAAAAGGGGTCACAAGATTCTTTACCCTCTACCCTAAATTGTGTCTCTAAACCTTGAAAAACAGTATTATTCATATATCTCTGAAAAGTTTGAGCCGCATTACGCAATCCGAACGTCATACGCGTAAACTCGTATAATCCAAACGGCGTCGTAATTGCGGTTTTTTCTATATCTTCAGGCGCAATTAAAATATTATGATAAGCACGATTTACGTCTAGTCGCGAAAATATTACCTTATTACCTAAAATATATGTAAAATCATTTATACGAGGAATAGGGTACCTATCCGGCTTTGTTATTGCATTTAAGGCTCTATAATCTCCACAGGGACGTATTTGTCCGTCCTTTTTGGGTACTACATGCAAAGGACTCGCCCAAGCGCTTTTTGACGGTCGGCATATACCTAATTCCTGCATACGGCAAAACTCTTCCTTAACCCTTACGTACCGCTCCGGTGCTAAAGGCCTAGCCCGTGCGTAAACGGGGGGACCGGATGTCTCTATGTGATGAAACACCGAAATAGGGGGATCCTCTTTAAAAGATATAGGCTTAGTGATTTCCGGATATTGTAAAAGTATATCGGCATAAACATTATTTTTATTTATCGTGCTTAATGACGACCCATTCCACATTACAATTGATCCTAACACACTTAAGCTAGTTATTTGGTCTAAGAGCCGTCGTCCACTGAGATCTACCATTAATTTATGATGTAATAAAAAATCAGCACCAATTATAGGCTGTTTTACGTTTGCTATGATAAAATTCCATGTGTAAGGACGTCTCAAACCCAAATTTAATGTTAACATTTTGATACCAAAAGTTTCAATTAGTGTCCCGTTAGCAGCATACAAGTTATATTTATTTTTGTCACTGTTACGATAACGCACTTTGTTGTTATAAACCGGTATCACGGACACATTCGCTCCCGTATCAATTAAAAATCGCATACCTGAGTTTTTGTCACACACTATGAGGCGGTTGTGTGTTGTGCAGGGTCCCGCCGCCGGCTGCACCATCTCTAGTTTCCCGCCGAATTCTTCTGACCCTCGCTCCAATTACAGGGTTTCACGCACTTTACCGCTTTCTCCCTGTACCGAAAATGGTAAAAACACAACCAATTAGCATTTTTCCGTGCTGTAACTGAGTTATTACCCTTCGACACCGATCTACTTCTTGATTCGCTATGCCGGCGTGCCATATTTCGACCTCGCTCTAAACCCTTCAGACGCAGGTTTATCTTAGCCAATTCCTGCATAATCGAGTTGATTTCAGCTGTGCCACTTGATGTCGACTGCCCCGGATAAACCGTAGTCTTGACTTCCGAGATCTGAGCTGTACTCGTACCAGTGCTCTCAAGGACCTTATCCGCGATAGCCGCTAGTACGTCCAAATCCTTTGAATCCGTCACTGTCAATATGGCTCGAGCTGCTGTCGGTAGATGTGATTGCCACAAAAGTTTGAGCGTGTCGTCTGGTATCTTCTCCCGTGCTAATTCTCGCATGCGTCGTAACAAATGAGAAGGGCGTTGCTCTCCCAGTTCCATTTCTCCAATAAGTTTTTGTAGCTTCCTGGTCTCCGACTCCTCGAACACTTCCAGCAACCGTTCTTTCAGGGTGTGATACTTTCGAGATTCCGGTGGAGCAAGAAGTAGGTCACTCACTTGTTGTATAGCGCTTTTGCTCAGCTTCGTTACAACTAGATTCAGCTTGGCGGCATCTGTCAGTTTCTGACTCTCCACTACAGCTTCGAATTGGACAAACCAGAGTCGCGGTTGATCCGTCCAAAACTCAGGTATCCGCGAAGAGACCGTGATGCTGGCCAACGCTTTGTCGCTGGTCTCGCAGGCCACGTTCTTCATAGGCTTCGCGGTTGGAACACCAGACTCAGTCATTTTACTCTGTCACTTCGGTCACTGTACTCCCAAAAAAATTCAAACGCGGGGTCACCAATGTAGAGTTGTCTATGTAATGCCCTTGACAACTTTGCGTATTTCTTATAGGGAAGCAGTGATATAAATAATATGAGACAACTGAACTCGATGATGGTTTATTTGCGACTAACTTTACATTCACACCTTACTGATATTTAATATTAATAAGCGTGGGCGCAGCCACGCTATACAGTAATACGACCTAGTATATGTGTGTGCCTACATATTAATTTCATAATACCTAACTTGTGATTTCATGTTACCAAGTCTAAATTCATATTAAAGTTAATTTTCAAGAAAGTCCTCTCTGTCTCTTTATACATACTTACCTAATAAAATCTTACGAAACAACTTTCAGAACTCAATTAAGAGAAAAAAGATTGTACTTTTATTGAAACTCGGTACTAAGTAGAGCGTTACTTTTGACCATTTTATTGTTTCAATTCAAATCTAACACGAAAGTATAATATAAAAACTTTGCTTCTTGAATATACCTACTCGAATGCTACCCATCCTATAACTGTTTTATAGCACTTATGTACTTTCAGGGCCAGTTTCATCAGTTCACTGTCAGCTTTTGCTATTGCTATTGAAATACGAGAGGCACCATGGGTATAACTTACCAATTTACAACTAATGTGATTAAAGCTATATTATGTGTTATTAATCACTAGCTGAACCCCGCGGTGTTACCCGCGGTTATTGTTGTACCGCGCGAGTAACGCCGCGGAACAAAGTTAGTCTAAAAAAAGTAGCCTAAGTTACTCCCCGGGTCATCAGCTACCTGCCAGTGAAAGTCCCGTCAAAATCCGTCCAGCCGTTCCAGAGATTACCCGGAACAAACAGACAGACAGACAGACAGACAGACAGATAGACAGACAGACAGACAGACAAAAAATTTTTTAACTACATTTTTGGTATATGTATCGTGTATACATACGTACGCATTAAGTAAAAAGCGATTATTTTAATATTACAAACAGACACTCCAATTTTATTTATTTGTATAGATGAATAGAAGATTAATTTACTTCCTTGCTAAGGAGAGTGCTTATGTCCAGCCGTTGAATATTAAAGGTTGTTGATGACGATGATAATGAGTAGTCTAATTATGCTTGTTTTTTCAATTGGTAATTATCGGACAACCTAGTATTTACAGGACGAAATATCATGCTATTTATTAAATGTGTTATTTAATAACAACTGAATATTTTTGATTGTAAGGCCATATAAAGATAAAATTGAAATTGATCCGAGATATTGCGCTGATTGTTGTTTACAGTAGTCTTAGTATCATATAATCACTATAGGCTTCCGACTTACACATTTAATATGTCTACAAGTCTTAAAAGTTTTTAATAGATACACTCGTATTTATTGCCTCGGGGATTCCACCAAGGAGTTTACTCTTTGGTCGTGAGTCACGAGTAACTTCGATAACGAGTGTAATGTTACACAACTTAAAAGTTTCCAGATACAGAGGGTTCAACGTACTGATGGCTGCTCAGAAATCACCAACCTGTCGAAGTTTCTAATAAATGTTTTAGTGGTTTGATACTATGTATACACCTTTATTTGTCGAAGTTTCTAGTAAATGTTTTTGACTGCCTCGTTGGTCTCGCGGTTGGCGTGAGCGACTGCTGATCATGAGGTCTCGGGTTCGATTCCCGGGTCGGACCAAGTGTTTGTATGATCTACAAATATTTGTTTCGGAGTTTGGGTGTGTTCTATCTATAATATGTATGTATTTACAAAAAAAAAAGTATATATGTATTTGTATCAGTTGTCTAGTACCCCATAACACAAGCTCTGCTTATCTTGGGACTAGATGGCGTTGTGTGTTTAGATGTCCGAAATATTTATTTATTTATTATTTATTTATTTTCCCTTAGAACATGTAAAGGTCTGTTTGCGCTACATAAATCTTGTCTTTCAGAGCATAAAATTTATATTTTTTCACTCACAAGTTTCTAAAAATATTTTTTTTAAATCTGGGATTTATTTTAAGCCATGTGAATAAGTTTATTTACAGATTAAATTATTCTAAGTGCTCACAATTCGGTCAGCGGCGGTTATGAATTCATTCATTCGTTACAACGGTTAACCAAATAAAGGAAAAATATAAAATGTAAGTAGTATAAAAATGTAATAAAAACTATTAACAAAATATTCATCTTTATCCACATTAATTTGAAATAGAAATATGGCTACTACCTCTTTGAAATGCTTATGTGCTTACAATTTTCTTTATATACAGCGTTTATTATGTGTTTATGAATAATGTATGAAATATCTGATATTCAAGAATTGTGTGTGTAGGTATGTTTATTAAAAAAAGGTTTTATGTCCAGGCTTTAAAAGCCATCGGATCCAAAGCAAACGCACCCCCTAAAATTCGTATGTAAGCCTTATTTGTTTGTAGGGTTCCGTGAATCTGATTTAAAAGGCAACCTTTTGAGTACACTTATGTATATGTATTTTGTCTTAACGTAGTTTTATCAACAGGTTGAGATACATATTTAACACCATATTGATAAAACGTAAAGTGGTTGGACTGTATATGTATTTTAAATGTTTATTTTCTAAGTAATACACTAGTCCCTGTAAAAAAAAAACATTTTTATGAACGTCTGTATTGTCTAGAACCACCAAAATTAAATATAGTATGTATTATTTTATGATGAGAGGAAAAACAAACACAAAATGAAATAAAACAGCAATATGAAAATACTTTAGAAAACAAAAGTATTTTAATAAACAGAGTTTAAGGTTGTAAAAAATGCAATTCAACACTTTGTGAATTATTCAGTGAATTATTTACGATCTTTATTATTTAAAATATTAACTTTCTTGACTTTAAATATAACTAGCTGCCCCGGCAAACGTCGTTTTGCCATAATTTTTTTTAAGGATGGATGACCCTTACCATTTAGGGGATGAAAAATAGATGTTGGCCGATTCTCAGACCTACTCAATATGCTCACAAAGTTTCATGAGAATCGGTCAAGCCGTTTCGGAGGAGTATGGCAACGAAAACTGTGACACGAGAATTTTATATCTATACTTAATATATAAAACTGAAGAATTTGTTTGTTTGTTTGTTTGAACACGCTAATCTCAGTAACCGCTGGTCCGATTTTAAAAATTCTTTCAGTTTTAGATAGCCCATTTATCGAGGAAGGCTATAGGCTATATATCATCACGCTACGACCAATAGGAGCGGAGCACCAATGAACAATGTTTCAAAAACGGGGGAAAATTATCACGCTACGGACAATAAGAGACGTAAACGAAGTTGCGTGGGTCGGCTAGTATTAGATATATCTACACTAATATGATAAAGATGTAAAGATTTAAAGTTGTTTGTATAGTTGTAGGGGGTAATCTTCGGAAGTACTGATCCGATCCTAAAAATTGTTTCACTAATAGAAAGCGATACTATTCAGGAGTGCCATAGGCAAAATTTTACTATGATTGAACAAAAAAATTCATTTAAAATAATAGTATTTGTAAATCAAGTCGAAGAAAATCGGGCGGTTAATGCCCAACGAAGTGGGCTATATCTATACTAATATATAAAGCTGAAGAGTTTGTTTGTTTGTTTGAACACGCTAATCTCAGGAATCGCTGGTCCGATTTGAAAAATTCTTTCAGTGTTAGGTAGCCCATTTATCGAGGAATTCTATAGGCTATATATCATCACGCTAAGACAATAAAGAATGTTACAAAAACGGAGGAAAATTATCACGCTACGGGCAATAGAAGAGGCAAACGAGGTTGCGTGGGTCGGCTAGTAATAATATATACCTATCATTTATTGTAAGAGTTTTTAGAGCCTTTTTGGAGAGTTTTTGGAGACTAACGATTTGAATCTCGATTTATATGTTAATTTTTTATAATATGTAAAGAAAACCTCGATTTGAATAGTCAGAACAACACTTATTACGATATAGACATTTTCTTCTAATTTTCGAGTCACTATTCTTATTTTCTAAAACGTATATGTCGTACATTAACGTTCCCTATGTGTATTTTACTTGGAGTCAATATAGTCGAAACCCATTCTTCGTTTAAATCAAATTACGCATATGATCAAACAGATATGTATTTGACACGATCGAAAATAATTATATAGATAACAGAGATTGGATCGCGATCAGTGCAAAGAAACAGGCGATTTTCCTGATGTTGAGGACGTTTTCCATTACATTTTTAATTTCCGAATTCTGTGACGTTTGTACGAGTATTCTATCCATTCTTTGTGATGTTGTAATTTTTTTTCATTCCTATTAAATACAAAAATATTTAAAAGTAAACTTTCTATTAACGTGATTTTTATTTGAGCCTCGTGTAGGTTTTTTTTATCGACAAGTAGGTAATTTAAGTGACCTTATCTGCAAAGTGTAAATTCTATTCGAATGTGTTGAAAATGTAGGTCTATATGTACCCAAACCATACTCTATATTTAAGTCTGCTAGGCTTAATGACTTTAAGGTTTTTTTTTATAAGAACTTATAATTAGTCACTTACAATGAGATACATAGCAATAACTTATGACTAATACAAGATTCGCCTTTCAGCGTATTGGAAGCTACAATGTATAAACATATGTTTAAGCCCGCTTTTAAATCCATTTAAACTTTCACATTCCTTTATTTCATTCGGCAGTCTGTTATACAGCTGTGCCCCTCATATAATATTGCTTTTTTTTTTCATCGTTCGTACTTTAGTTAGTTGTATTTTTTTTCCGACGCAAAAGGAGGAGTGTTTTAAGTTTGTTTGTCTGTCTGTCTATGTGTGGGTTGATCTGTCTGTAGCTTAGTAGCTCTCAAATGGATGGACCGATTTCGACGGTTTTTGTCATTTGAAATCCAAATTCCTTGCGGTGGTTCTTAGCTATATTCGGTTAATATTGGTCTCTTTTCAAAAATGATGTAAGGCTTTTTTGGCATATGATTACTCGATAAGTGCTTGCGTAGCGCGTAGGGGATTTTGTGATCTTTACTCTAAGCTAGCATAGCAAGCTATACATTAATTTTTACTTACAACATATTGCAAATTATTTTCGTCGTCTGAAGTCTACCTTTAGACAGATATCTTGATTTAGATTACTTTTTTTCTTGGACATTGTTATAATGTTCTTGTTTGTCCTATAGCCAATTGAGCACTTCATATTTATTATACATGTTATATGGCTACTTGGGCAGCTAGCGCTTAATTCATAAATGTCTAGACAAAATTATTACTAAAATTATTATTGCATTATTAACTGTTACAGTACCTAATAGGTACATATCTCTATATTACAAACAGACACTCCAATTTTATTTATTTGAATAGATGACATTTGAGTCATGAGTAATAACTTAAAAATAATACATGCGATATTAAAACCACAAGTCATTATCATATATGTACATTGCTTGTATATTGTGTCCATTTATGTTCACGAGTACTATACGTATAAAATGTATTGATAATAATCGAATTAACCAACCAAAAGCATTTAAGGTGACGTATTTTGAGGCTTTAATTACATTGTAGGCACAGCTGTCGTTGGCCTAATTTCAATAGACTAAAAATAAATTCGGTAATGAGTAGACCTAAATTAAATTGAAAACAATTATTTAGGTACAAATTGCTTGTGACATTTAAGTTTGAGTAAACATTTTGGCTTAAACGAACGTGATCAATTTGACCCTTCATTGTTTTACTGTTTTCTATAACTTAACCAAGAGCATACTTTCCTAGTAAAGCAATATAGTATACCGAAAATATTATGAGAGCGAAGTGAACAAATAACTGGAAAAGGTAGAGATGAATCTCCTCTCTGAATACACATTTGATTAAAATGCCACAGCAAACGTTCAAACTTATCTAAATATTAATTGAATTCTTATTAGGTTACAGCAGTGTAATTTATATGTAGAGTACTTTCTCATTTATTTAGTTAGAATATTATATAGCATAGTAATATTATAAGGAATAATCTTTATAATATTACTATGCTATATAATACATACATATATATTATACATTGGGCTATTTATACAAGGGCATTTATACATTGGGCTACAAGCCGGGAATCGAACCAAGGCAATTGGCCGTGAAAGCGTGACATACAGACTGACAGACAGTTACTTCCGCGTGTATAATATAAGTATGGATTAAATATGGTATGTATAAATGTAGGAAAGGAATGCATTTATAAAAGACAATTAAGTGAATTAGATTTTGTGTTAAAAGTTAAAATATAATCAGACATTCGTTTACATTACAAACCGCATGTTTGTAAAATGATAGTTTATTGGCAGTCTATGGCCCAGTGACATAGGCTATTTAAATGTTATTAAAATATTTTACATACTTATTTTTTTAAAACTTATTCTTGTCTTAATTGTAAAGTGCATACCGAATAATTTAAAACATCCTGTTATGTTCGTAGTTCTTGTTTCTATTACCACTTCAAGCTTTTGTGAAATATGGTAAAACATTTACAATTTTACAATGTTTTCAATGTCAGTCTGTCAGTTACGTGGTACGAATATCTAACATTGTTCTGTTATACCGCTTGGAGCATCAGTATTCTTGGAACATAGAACATATATGGAAATAAGTCCGCATTGGATATTACACAAGATATTTTACAATTCACAAATCACATAACTATGAAATCAATCGTATCTCTGTGTTGACGGTTTAGGTATATAAAGTTTCACTATTCTTCCCGTCAGTCAGGACTTACTATTTTATAAGTATAGATTATGCTGCTTCGCCGCCTCCTGTCACCGTTGATCTCGTCGCCAGTTTCCGCCGTGGGTTCGGTGGAGATGGAGACTGCAGCGTCGGCATATTGGACGAGTGCGTGATCTTATAATAGGCTTTTGTGGTCTCGTATGTAACATACACGACTATCTGGTCTTGACGTATTATATATAAATGTGGCTAAGTCCCCACTAAAATGTTCTTACGTACACGCAAACTAAGCGTAGCTTATATTGTTTGCTGACGAATAAGAAATAAATACCTGGTCATAAATTTATATATGTTGTACTACTCGTATACGGCTACCGCATTGCATTAATTGACCTCGGTGAATTATATTCTTAAACAAATATGTAGTTGTTTATGCTTCAATATGTTTGTGTAAGAAGACTAAGTGGGTACGAGAAAACGTGTTTTCCTCTAAATAGGTGATAGTATGGTATCATGCCAACAGCAGTCACCCATCCAGGTACTGAACTCGCCATCGTTGCTTACCCTGGCTGATTTTTACAATCACCTAGTGCAATTGGGCCACTTTTGAGAATAGAAAACATAATTAACATTTTTGATTTCGGTGAAAATTAAGTTGATTTCGATGAACGACATATTTTAAAAACTAAAATTTCTACAAACCCGTTTATCCAATAAGAGTGCCTCCAGTACAGATATTTGCCAAATTAAATATAGTATTTGAATTTCTTACTAATATATTGAAATTTAGAAAAAAAATCAGCCATCGAAGTCAACTAAATAATGAGTTACTTGAGAAATACCCAGATACATTATTAAGTTCATCATATCGTAACACAGCAAGATAAAGGTTAGGTGAAGTTATCACAACTTTTAGCACTTGATTAATTGTTAATGGTGCTGAATCACTCGATTTTAAATGATGTAATACAGTTAAGATCGAGTGATTTTAGCACTATTAACAATTAATCATGTGCTATCGAGTATATTAGTAGTAGTACTACTTAGTACTAGTACGTACTTAGTAGAGTAACTTTAGTACCTCGAGCCAAAAATATGGATCTTTCAAAATGTTTAATACCTACCATTGTACCTATCTACTAATGTTTCAGTGTTTCTTAAATGAACTAATGAAGCCGTTATGTGTATTTACTTAATAATAACTTATAGACTTAACTAGACTATGATAAAGATTTATTAAATTTAACGTATTTCTTTACCTTTGATAAAAAGAGTAAAGTAATAACATTAATCAGGTATTATCTAAGATCATTTTTCTCTCGTTTTTATTACAAGAGTAAGGTTACAAAACTGATAAGGCTACATAAATCAAATAAACTAGCGCCATTATAAAACACCGCTGCATTGTAAAACACAAACGAATCAACAGAGGTAATTTAAACAAAATTTTGCACATACATCAAGTCCTAACTTACTAAACAACCATTTGTTGGTGTTAACTAGAATAATTTACCCATTTTCGTTTGCTTCAGCAATAAAACTCGTTGAATAGCTCCCGGAGGATAATAAAATGGCGTTCAAAATGGCTACCCTATAACTGTCATAGATGGCAAATGTACGCCACTATCGTCCTCTATGTGCAACAGACAGTACGTGATAAGTTTTATGTTTATTGCTTTTTTATCTAGAAGGCTCAGGTATACGACCTAGAATCACATAAATCGGCAATTTATGTAAGGAATTCGATGTATGTATAGATTTCTCTTTTCGAATCTTTTCAGTTAGTAAATTGCCGTGGGTTATAAAATATTGCCGAAATCACTTTTTTATATTGCCTTTACATACCTTATCTGATCTTAATACTGTCATAAAAGTTTGTCAGATCTAATACCTAAATCTTATTTCACTTATCGCTTACTAGTCCTTATTTCTAATTAGTTGTATGTGTTACTCTGAATTACTTAAGTTTACACTCCTCTGTCTATCCGTAACAATAGGTAATGTAACTTTACTACAATATAATATTAACCTTTTCATCTTATCAAATATCATATTAGGGTCCCATTTTTGTTTTCATTCCCAAAGTATTAAAATATAAAATATCTATTAAGCATATATAATTTATACCTATATTACGTAAATATTATGCCTCTACTTTCCCTTCGAGAATATAGACTTGAGAATCGGTTCATTTCCTACATATTAACCACTTACTTCATTAAATAAAGTTTTCCCCTTTTAAGCAGGATTTGATAATACTCAATAGCTCTCCATTTATACATAAGTACATAAAGCATCTAAAATGCAGATACTTTATAAATTTGTAAAAGGTATGCGGAATATGTTGCGACAAGTAACGGATGCTCAGCTGGTAATAGTAATAAATCTTCTCTCTGGGACGTTGACCGGGTACCATCTCTATTTAATGGGAATCGGAGTGTCTGTTATAGGAAGTTTTTAATTAATGTCACTCGTAGTTTTGCTACAGAAGCAAGCGAGTTTTCAATTAGTTTACTTAAATTAACGTTCGCCTTCGTAACAGACCGAATACAACTTGCAAACCAAATAATAATAAAATTTTAATACAAAATCTGACGTCAAGAACTGGACCATATTAAAATGGAACCACAGAGGAAGCGTCAGCTTTCAAATAAAAAAAGTAGCAAGTTCTAAGGTAACAAATATAAAAAAATAATGTTGCGATCAGTTAAAATGGCTGAACCTGAATAATGAAAACATTGAACTACTATTTTAAGTTGTTGTCTACTGATCTCATTTGTACTTTTGTAAAGTTACCCAGGTACAATAGATAAAGTCACCCATATTCCTAGCAATGGACTGTTTATGCTTACAGCCTATATATTTCGTAATACGAAACCTACTTTCAGATCTCCAAATCCCAGAACAAAGAAACAAGTATGTATACATAAAATAGACATAAAATAAGAGTATTTACGAGTTTAAGACTTCGCAAGTTGTCTAGAAAAAGTTTGGGACAATTAAAATGAATCCAACCGCAAAAGTCCAGATATCAACCAGTCAGGAATGAAATACACGAACATCTAGGTAACCAACATTTGAAAGTTACTTTGTGTCAGATATGTCAGTGTGTTAGTAATAAATTATAGTTTTGTTGGACAAACAATACATAAGTCAGTGAATATATTTATTTCTTTTGTAGGTTCTTCCGCGGCTCCGTAGCAACGTACTACTGGCTGATGTAGCAGTGCTACGAAACCTACAAAGTTTTTACAAGTTCTACAAACTTTAAGATCTCTGAGATTGGGAGAACTATTAATCACTGTCGTAGTACACTATTTATTATTTGCTACAAGCGATTCTGAATGGAAAAGTTTGGCTTTCAGGCAATAGGCTAACGATCAAGCGTATCCTCTGATAGTAAGCCGCCCACAGACGCTCGCTACACCAGAGGTGTCACAAGTGCATTGCCTGCCTTTGGGGGATGGGAAAAGGAATGTAGGGAGGGGTTGGGGTATGGGCCTCCGGTATCCTCACTCCCACAGGGAGAGCCACGCATTGGCATGAATGGGCCTGCTCGACCGGAGTGATACCATTGCTTCACAGAAAACCGGTGTGAAGTAGCGCTTGTTTCACCAAGTGAGTGAGGATACCTAGGAGGAGGCCTATACCACAGACCCTCACACCATCCCCCGCCCCATTCCCCAAAGTATGGCAACGCACTTGTGACGCCTCTGGTGTTGCGGGTGTTCATGGGCGGCGATAATCGCTTACCATCAGGTGATACGTCTGCTCGTTTGCACCCTATACCATAAAAAAAACTGTCCTTGTAGGTGAATATACCAGTAACTCACAAAGATCCATTTACTTGAACGTGTTACACATAATTTAAAATGGAGTACCTATTGTTACCTACTATTCTGTAACTATTCTGTATTACAATTACGATTCCCTGTTCTATGAAGATCTGATGACCGTACTCAGAAAACAGTATTACAGTATACATTTAACTATAATCCTCTTAGAATAAATATGTAAGTGAGTGAAATAACACGGCATTGCCACGAACAAATAGATCTTCTGGCTCGGTTACCTCATTGCCAAACAATTCATGCGTGACACGTCCCTAAGAAAAATTACTTAGGTTTGAGATGTCGGAAACACATATTGTCAAGTGTATCTTTGTATTATCTCATCCTACAAAAGTGTTTGGTTATCAATAAAGGCATAGTTATGCTTTCTATCTACATTATAATTTTATATTCTGTAATATGTTATTAAAGAAAACTATGGACATAATCGTGTATAACTCAAGCTTCGACACAAGTAATACTACGGCTTCAGAGAAAATTGTTCAATAGAAAGAGCTGCTTATTAAACAATAACATCATCAATCTATAGGAAAAACTATTCCTTCCTTTTTATAATAATAATATTGGCTGTGGTCCGCGTGACACGTATATTACCCCTCTAAAGGGGGAGATTAATGAATAATCAAACTAATAATAATATGTCTACTATTTTTTAAATGTATTTGTATTATATGTATATTTAAATGTAATAAAGAGAACAATAGTAATAACAAATCGCTTTATTGTACACTAGATAACTAAGTACATAACTTAAAGCTAGGTAGGCCGGTAGTACAACTGGCGGCCTTGTTGCTCAACGGCAATGTTTTCCAGGCAACCGTGGGGTGGAAATAAATACGGTTATATAGATTCAACTAAATATGGCGGCTATGCTTTCATCTAAAAAAATAAATATGTAGATGTTGGATGACGCTGGACGCCGACAACAACAAACTTCTCTACTTTTAGTAATTATTAGAAGATACTTTAGGTAAAAAGCACTAAGTCAGAGTACATCTCTTTACATAAGACGTACATAGCCTAAGTTTTCATTACCTGATTAAAATACGAAAGTATTAGTGCTTACTTAGCTAATGGAATTAAAGTGTTTGCTTACTGTAAGGGAAAGGTTAATTTGAATTTTTTTTCTTAGAATATCCCTTGAGAGTGATTCAGGTCGTCCTACACTGTTTTTGTCGGTGTCTTATGATACTTTGTAATTTAACAAGATTAGCACTCTCTCGATTCTTGTATAAAGTTTCGTTGTTTTTTGCCCATTTTCTAGTTAGGTAAGTTAAGTAGTACGATTTATTCATGGACATTAAGAACTGGTTTTACATTGTACTAGAAACAATACATTAAATTAAGTACGTTTTAAATTAGCATGAAACATTTATTTATTTTTGGAGTTTACTCCTTAAGAATCGATTTTCATATATAAGGCGCCCGGTATGAGAAAAATATGAGAGGTAAAATCTACTGATGAATGACCTCGTTACTTTTTTGGTGCGCACGTACCAAGAGCACTAGCTCTTGGTACGTGCGCACCAAAAAAGTGCACCCAATCATGTATGCACAGTTTTGTCACGTAGTGGTTGTAGGAGCCATGAGGTGATGGTGGTTACTTCATAGTAGCTAACTATAGCTACTATGAAGTAAAATTTTAAAATTTACTTCATAGTAGCTAAATATAGCTACTATGAAGTAACAACAAGACATAATATGCACACACTCAAACACGCAGGGAGATCCATTTACAGTTACTGTTGTGTACTGTACATTAAGCAGAGAATGTGTGACAGAAAAAAATCATATCACAAACTACATTACTGAAATACTCCATTAATTAATTTTCACTTAGCGGTCATTGGGGAGATTTTTATATATGACAGGTCGTATTCTTTAGTCACTTTGAAGTAATTTCAACATGTTTTACATGTCACGTATTATAGATGTGAACTTAATTCAGTTCGTGTACAAAAGAAGTATTCCAAATGTATCCCTAAATCTGAATATATATTCTTGTAGAAGGTATAAGGGAAGGGTTTGTTAAAAAGGACACACGGCCAGGAGCAGCCGGCGCCGAGAACGAGTTCAGTTTGTGTACAAAAGAAGTATTCCAAATGTATCCCTAAATCTGAATATATATTCTTGTAGAAGGTATAAGGGAAGGGTTTGTTAAAAAGGACACACGGCCAGGAGCAGCCGGCGCCGAGAACGAGTTCAGTTCGTGTACAAAAGAAGTATTCCAAATGTATCCCTAAAACTGAATATATATTCTTGTAGAAGGTATAAGGGAAGGGTTTGTTAAAAAGGACACACGGCCAGGAGCAGCCGGCGCCGAGGACGAGGCCCCTGTGAGTGGGCGAGTGCGCGGCGTCAGAGCGACGCGACGGGGCCCAACACGCACTCGGCCAGCTCCGCGGTGTACTAGAGCACCCGTAATCAGCGAGCGCGGGTCAAAGGTTAAACGGTGATGTGTTCTCTCTGCCTACCCAAGACAGGAAGGTACATCTGTATGTCCTACAGTGTTGTAGTTCACAAAGCCACCTCTAAGTTAATTTTGAAGAGTTATTACTTCCACTGTACTACTCACTCGTTGTCGCTCTCCTATAATAGTACCTAATATCAAATATATGTATTTTTATTGGAGTTTATTGGAGTTATTGGAGTTTACTCTTCGATAGTACTAACTTTGAGCCGCTTGCCTTCTGATACCTTAATAACTATCGTGCCATCCTGTGTCCAGCACGCACGAGTACCAAAGTGAACCCTGGCTTTAGCAAATACGGTCTGCCTCGCTTTAGTCAGGAATTCACGGATTGAAGTGGATGAGCCCTTAAGTGCAGTTTTGGCTCTCCATACAGATGACCTGAGCTCCATGCTGCGGAACCTTACTAGGATGGGCCGGTGATGATCTTTACTAAGTGGCCCAAGCCTGTGGGAGACTGTAAATGACTCCTCAGTGTATTTTTCCCAGTGGAGTTTATTGCTAATAATATCCAGTACTTTTTTGTCAGTAAACTCCAGTCGTGCGTCGGAGCTGACACACACATTTTTTCTTGTAACGAAGTTCCTTATGGGGCGTTGCGGAGGGGTACCCTAGCCAGCAAAAACGTCCGTAACATTACATAAAAAAAAGCGTAAAAGCACTATCCTGTCTGGTGCCCACGACACCACACGACATTTTTTTTGTTAGAATTTAATTTATTTTGGATTATATTAGTATTAAAATTGTTCAAAGTTAGGATTGTAACCAAGAGCTGAAGATTTTATAGATTTGTATTTATATTTACAGTAAGTTTAAACTACTGTTTAGCGATGCAGGGGTATAATATCATTTTATTAGCAAGCATTTTATTATTTACTTTAGAAATATTTTAATCCTTGTTAGTAACTGCACCGAATTACTGTAGATTAACACAAATCTGGGGCAAAGGATCGCAAGATAGTTTAAACATAAAAAAAATATTCCCATGCTTGCTTCGACAGTTATCCCACGGTTAGTCCATTTTTATATACTTATCTCGATTTTTTTATAATTTTTTACGATTATTATTAGACAGGCTTCAATCAAGATTAAGATAAAAAAGAAGAACGCATAAAGTTTTTCTGAACGTAAACCGTAGACCAAAAGAAAAAAGGGAGAATCTAATTGCCACACTCTGCAAAGTAATAAAACTCTACAAGATCACAGCAATTACTTCCAATGCTTTTTACGAATACTTAAAACAATTGCAGACTTGCCAATAGGAACACTAAAACCGACACTTGTTATCTCCACAAACCTACCCTATTACAATAAAGAAAACTGTCCGCTGCAAATCGAGTTTGCCTGAATAATAACGTTCCATAGACAACCTTACTCTTCTTAAAATGTTAGTGGCACTATCCCGCTGAAACGATTGAAACAATTTGGTTTTAGTGACTCGGTTCTCAAATCACATTAACATCACCTTTATAACTTTTGCCTTGTCTGTCACTTTTGTTACACAATCTTTTTAGTAATCACCTTAACTTCTGAGCTTGATGCACGTATTTGATACGCTTTTATAACGATAATGGAAAATTCCAGGGTAGTAGAGCCACGCTGATTTCAGCACGAACGGGCCGGCTCGACCCTCGCGCAGAAAATCAACGTAAAATGACAGCGTTCGTGCTGTCGTGTTTCGTTGGTGAGTGCGAGACCGGAGGCCCAATGATGCAGAAGCATCACTAGCCCACCATGATGTGGGTCACCATGTTGCATTGTTACATTGTCTGCATTCGCAGTATGGTGACCATCACTCTTGGATTCTGCTTATGCTTTCCATCAGACAGAGTAGAGTCATTTTGGCAGGGCAGTATATAAAATAAAATAAAAAAATATATTTAAATAAATATTTAAAATAAATATTTCAGACATCTAACACACAACGCCATCTAGTCCCAAGCTAAGCAGAGCTTGTGTTATGGGTACTAGACAACTGATACAAATACATATTATACTTTATTTTTTTTGTAAATACCTACATATTATACATAGAAAACACCCAAAACAAATATTTGTAGAACATACAAACATTTGGTCCGACCCGGGAATCGAACCCGATACCTCAAACATAACAGTCGCAAACGCTACCACGCCAGTGAGGCACAAGTAAATACTACCAAATTATAAATTTAAAAAAAATATCATGACATGCCAACGTCAAAATCTAGTTGGTCAAAATATGAATTTATAGCTAAGATTTATAGCCCCTAATGAAAAAATATGCCTAACAGTTTTTCCTGTTTTTCCTCTAATTTATGCCAATCGACAGATGAAACGTTATGTAGCAAATAGCTGAGTGTCAGTTTTAATTTGTACCTACTCATATTTTTTCTTAAACTTAATTGATTTTTTTTTAAAACAAATCTTACATTTTTTTTTTACTTAGATTACAAGCACACCTTGAAGGACCTATGTAAATAGAATGCCCATTATAAAGCAACCTTCGATTTCAACTTAATACAATAAGTTACCGTGGGAGAGTCACGCTTCGGCACGAATGGGCCGGCTCGACCGGATTGACACCACAGCCTCACAGAAAACCGGTGTGAAATAGCGCTTGCGCTGTGTTTCACCGAGTGAGTGAGGATACCGGAGGCTCATTACCCCAACTCCTATCCACATCCTTTCCCCGTCTCCAAAGGTCGGCACCGCACATGTGACGCCTCTAGTGTTGCGGGTGTCCATGGGCGGCGGTAATCGGTTACTATCAAGTAATACGTCTGTTCGTTTGCCATCTATACCATTTAAAAAAAAATACAATAGTCGTCTTATTACTTACCCACTTTCGAATATGAGATGATCTGATGAAGACTCGAGATCAGTAATTACTCGTGTATATAGGAAAATTAATTATTCAATAGGTGTAAGGCAAACCATAACAGATTCAGCTTTATTTATAACACAAACACACGCAATCTCACATGGGAAAACACTTTACCGTGGGAGAGCCACGCTTCCGCATGAATTGGCTCGACCGGACCGACCGTGGAGTGATACCATGGCCTCACAGAAACACAGAAAACCGGTGTGAAACAGCGGCTTGTGCTCATCCTCATGACATTATATGTCGGTATGCAATAAGATAACTGACATAACAAAAGATGAGTTACGAAGTTGTAGATGTACCTAACAATTGGACGTCTTATCGCCCACAACGATTTCTTTCAGAGAACAAACAGACGTTTCGTGTGTGTTTGTAACCGCGGCACAATATATGTTCTTAGCGCAGAAGTTATCGTCTGTCTTAAAAATGTACATTCCGCACTTACAAAATCAGGGAAATAACTTACAAGATTAATAAAACAACAGATACTACGATTCAGTCCATGTTATTGTCTGTTAAATTTATATCACCAACCCACCAAAATACTAAAGAATTTTCACTGATTGTTGAATATTTCATATCTATACCACCGTTTAGTTCGCCATCACTTCTAAAAGACTCCTGTTTATCACCAGTATTTATAGTTTCATTAAGTCTATCACCACTGTTTGAGTCACAGTTTTGTTCATCATATTCATCACTATTAATGTCCATAGTTTTAATGGGATCCTTGAAATGGTACTGCCCAGATCCTGTGGCAAGAATGGGCCGACACGGATGTATCGACACGCTGTTACAACAATCTTTGTGTAGCGGAAACTAAAAGAAAAAAACATTTTAAATAATATTAACAGGAATAACCATAGCGTTCGCCAAGAGTTTAATGTTTTTTTATTAATTATTGACCTGAAATCGCGTTATAAATCTATGAACGCCAGCTGCACGAACGGTTCAAGCGGAACATGACGATGAATACTTGTCACGTTCCGCCTGAACCGAGCGTGCAAGCGAGAGCGCGGAACAAGCGAGAGCGCGTAACAAGCGATAGAAAGGCACATAGGCTTGTGACATATAGTTTTCATCAATGTTTTCATGTAAAATTGTTGGCCGTAAACCAACTTTACAGACAACCAATTTTTTTAGTACCAGTCAGTATTAGTATCACCTGTATTTTAATGAAATATTAACAATGCTAATAGTATGGAAGTATGGAACATTTGCGGTGTTTATCGCCTGTTGTTTTTTTTATTCTAAATACTATGAGTAAAGTTTAAGTACTTATTTTCACAGTAGTAAAAAAAGGATTTTTACTCATAGTCCTATAAAACCAAACAATAACAGACTAGCCATTCACCTTTCACCTAAGCAACGTTTGCAGAATGAATTTTCGCAAATAAATGTATTAAAAATTACAGATGAAAGGAAAAACATCGTTACAATACTTTGAATTTGAGTTAACGAACGCCTCCATATATAGCTGCAATATGTCATCAGATCAGTTAATAAAATCAGAAGTAACTAGTTGAATGACAGATTATTTAGTCAGCTTTGCATTGCCAATGATTAAGATTTCAACCGATTGCTGCTTCACACACAGGTGCGCTGGCTGTCAAAAGGTACTTACTTGACTCGATTTTAGAATCTGTTTGGATCTGTGATAAAGTGCCTAGAAAACAAAGTCCCAGAATTGCGCGACAACCTCATCTCATCAAAGAACGATATTACGTAATTGACAGACCTGTATAAATTGTTTATTAATATCAACCTCCAACTTTAAGGTGATGACTTAAACTTGATTAAGACAAAAAATAGCATTGCCGCTTTCATAGCCAGACTAGGTTTTGGATCCTTTTTCAAATGTAAACACAGCAGGATCATCCAAGTTAGAAGAAGAACTAATAGACCTGACGACAAATAATGAAATTCAAGAATGGCTTTGGATGCAGAAGCCGATTTTACAACTGTACCCAGGATTATGGTTGATTTGATTGTTCAACGATTTCTGATAGCATTCCCATCTTCCTATTTAACTGAACGTGGGTTAAGTGTTGTAGCAACGTTGGTAACTAAAAAGAGAAATCGAGAAATTTATGTCTTTTGAATGTCAATAAAAATATTTCTCAATGTTATATTAAGAATCATTTTTTTGCATTGATTCAATATAGAAAAAGATCATCATGCCGTTCTGCATGGATCTGGGTGTTGGCCAGTAAAGAAAACGGATGAGAGACGCCTGCATGTAGCTGAAATGCGAATGTAGAGATGCATGTGTGGGGTGTCTAGAATGGATAACGTGAGGAATGACTATATTAAAGAAAGCCAGAAAGTAGCACCAGTGAATGAAAAGTTGAGAAGCAACAGGTTAACCTGGTATGGAAATGTGACGCGTAGAGATGAACAAAATGTAGTTAAGAAAGTGTTAGTCGTATGGAAGTCGAAGGATATAAGAGTAGAGGACGACCGAAGAAAAAATGGATAGGCTGCATAAAGGAGGATATTGCTAGGAATGGAGTAAGCAGTGAACTGATGAGTGATAGAAGAGAATGGAGGAGGAAAACGCTGGATGCAATGCGTTTAATGCATCAAACCCAAATAAAGTTGTGAAATGATAATTTTGTTAATTAATTTGCTGTTTTAAATTCGCGACAGATGGTAAGCAAAATTTAAATAGGGACTCTAGAAAAAAACATACTTTGAGAGTATGTTTTTTTCTAGTGGGTGGTGAGCAAAATAAGGTTGAGAAACTATGATCTACACAGTGACCGCGTTCGGCGTATTGATTGGCCTATACTGAACCTTTACGAAATGCAACGCCGAACGAGCTCACCACTGACAGCGAGTTGATGTAAAATTAATTCGCACTAACCCCTTACAACAGTTACAACCTAATACTGCTACTCTACATGGGATATTTTGACCTTACTTTGTATGGGAAATTTGTTAACAAGATTCCATAAAAATCTATCAAAACTGTACCTTATAAGTAGAATTGTCACTCCTTTCATCAGTTACATCAATACTGGACTTCCAATCCACATGATTAGTATCCCACACTTTAACAACACCATCAGTTCCTCCAGAAACCAAATATTTGCCACATGGTGATATATCAAAGTAAACTCTTTGGTTTGTGTCCGCAACCCTGGTCAGTATGTTAAGTGGTCTACGGTAATATCTGATGTCCCATACTAGAAGCCTGTGATCTTTTCTAGCACCTGATATTAGTCGGAGACCGTCTGGAGCAAATTTCAAGTGAGTTACACCTCCTGGAAAGTAGAGAAGAAAGTATTTTAGGAGTGTATTCATATTTAAAGAATGAGAGAGGATCAAGTTGTGATAGGGTATGGGCCGCCTCACTCACTCGGTGAAACAGGCCCGTAACATTAAGGTCGCGCCGGCTCATTCATGCCGAAGCGTGGCTCTCCCACAGTGATACTCATCAAAGTTAATCTGTTTTATTATCATTAAGAGGAAAATTTGTGAGGTTGTAGGGTGTAATCTCTAGATCTACTGAACCGATTTCAAACATTCTTTCACCAATAGAAAGCCACATTATTGGTGAGTGTTGTAGACCGTATACTTAGTTGTTAAATGAGTTTTCAGTTGGATAGAAAAATAAATCTATACATACTTGCATGACCATGCATTTTTCCTATGCTTTTGTAAGTACCCATATCAGTTACACTATATAAATTAATGGTACTATTCCAAGAGCCCACGGCTAATAAGTTGTCACTCGTAGCAAAACATGAGGCAGGACTAGAGATTTTATGTTCTGCAAACTCTCGGCCTGGTCTGTGGAATAGGAAAATTTAAATAAATCAATCATGGTGTTAACAATGGTTTACACAAATTAATTGTTATTTATATAAATCATTAAGACTGTGGAACAGCTTGCCGGAGATAATTCAAAAAGCTAAAACTTTCTGTGGTTGTAAATAATTTGGTTCATTATATGTAACATATTATTATATTGTAGTCTCATATGCATATGTGATGTATGTAATGTAAGTATGTACATGTGTAGTGTGTGTAGTCTGATGTGTATATGTGTACATATGTATGTATAGGTTTTCTATATTATTTATTGTTTAAATATTCACTTGAATGTGTTACTTGTATAAACTGCCTTAAAATCATAAACAACCAATATGCATGCTAAGATTGTCGGGAAGAAATCAGCGTGACAGATAAGACATCCCAATATGTTTCCAACTTTGTAAGTCATCTTTTGCTGTGTATTTATCTTATGTATACAATAAAGATATATAAATAAATAAATTATGTACACAATGTATGTGATGAGTACTCTTGTCAAGTGCTACTTGATATACTAAATGCTTGGTTATTGTAGTCTGTACCAAAAAAAAAAAAAATTTATAGATTAGCTTGATTAAAAAAGTGAGCACTGGTAGGCAGATTTAAAAAATAATAATTTCTGTGATTTGTACTAATTAATACAGATGTACTTACCTCTCTACATCAAAAGTCCTCAACACTTTTTTATATCCAGCAATTATTCGACTTGAATCAGACGAGAATGTGACTGATATGGCTGGTTCCATCTCATCTACAGCATTAAATCCTCTATATGAGCAACGTAATGAACCGTCGAACGCATCCCACATTTGAACTGGTGCATTTTGCCTGGTTGTCAGCCAACTAGAACAGGCATAATATAAAATGTTCAACGGGAACACCATATTTTTACATGCAACATAAATTTATATTACTGTTATGATTATTTATCTGTGCTATTATTTTAAGAATAGATAAGATAGAAATAAGTTCAAACAGTAGTAGAAAGGTCAACAACAAACACTTCAAACGCAATTCAGTGGCACCAATTTGAATTTAGAAGTTTTGATTAGATATACTCACCAACATGTCTCAGGTACGCTACTATTCATACCAGGATACCAACAAAAATCATAAATTAAACCAGCCTCCTTTACATGAATGATTGAATCAAGGATATCTATCCTTCGATCAGGGGCTACCGAGCCTGAGTAAAGCTCCCTAGGAAGTTCGGTCACGTGGACCCCATCATTGTTTACCACAGTCAAACAACATGTACCATCCGGTGACCATTTGCAACCTCGCAAGTATGGCTGAATATCGTCATTAGCTTTTACAGAGCGTGACCATGACGAGTTTGAAAGTTCTAACAAAGTTCTACTTGTAAATAATGTGGGATATGAATATACATGTTCTTCAGTGTCTACTTCTGCTTTTGAGTCTTCTAATACAACGGCTATGTTGTCATTTGTATTAAACTTTTCGCAACTTTCACTGATAATATTATCAGTGGACATTGTTATTTCCTCCATTTAACTGAAACTTTTAGTTTTAACGCATTTGTAAATAAAAAAAATGACATTTGTAAAAATGACATTCGCAATGATCTGTAAACTTCAGACATTTACGTTCCAACCATAGATTATAATGTATATACTAGAGATAGATGAGCAACATCGCTTCTTTTTGTTAATGTTTATTCGTGCTAACAATCAGATGGCGCTGCTCAGCGTGCCGCCAAAATTTGAATTTTTATCTACTGTTACTTCAACTTTATATTTTTGTAAATTTAATGGAACTCATTAATCTCGGTTAGCAGAAGCGGCAGATTCGCTATAATTATCTGCTATTTGAGTACCGAGGCAAATTGAAGTTCCATTCGTTACACCAACATGAAACCGATTGAAATAGATGGTACATTCATATACTACAACTAAATGTTTTTGTTTTCTTTTAATTTCATTCGGATTCACAGTCATTAATAAAACAAATATATTTTTAATAATTATTTATTTGCTTATAAAATACCTTGTTTTCACTTGGTCCTGCTGAAATACACAATTAGAGATATCTTAAAATAAGATTTTAGTTACAATTTAAAAATGAAAATACCACTGAAGCCTACTCTGCAATTAATTCTTTCAATACTTATTATACATTATTTATTATGATCAGGAAATTGAGTGGATTAAAATATCACTTAATATTTGATTCATTAAATTATACCAATTAACCTACTATTAGACCTCGTATAGAAATAGAAAACCTCGTATAGATAAACTCGTATATATGCAAAAATTTGTTTTCAATTTAAAAAAAGCGGAGTAAGGCTATAATGATAAAATCTGACTATATTATTTTTTGGCACTTGGTCTACAAAAAGAAAACATTCGGTTTTAGGAGCCGGTTACCGATAAAGATATGTTTATTTGTTGAACCACGTGTGAATACATGATTAATACATATTATTGATGTAACATATTATTTAGACTCTAAAGATTATAATCAACATGTTCTAACAAAACTGGTGTACAAATACGATCAAAGTTATGCAAGCAAAAAAGGCATGAAAAAGATCTTACTAGGCCAACATAGTTTGGATCACTGTCATCATTCGCAGTGAAGTGGCCTCCACCATTAGATTCTACCAACGGTGAAGGCCTACTTCACCGTCTACTCAAGCTTTCCATCAGGCAGAGTAGTCACTTTGGCAGGCGTTAAAGAATTATATTAAAAAACTGCAGTAATACGGTTGCTTGACTTTTGAATTTTTAAAACCATTGCTTGAATCAATATAAATTAGATTAATACATAGGAATATAATAATAATAATCAATGCAAGTTAAAGTCAAATTAAAATTAGACAATATTATAAAGTATCATTGAATGTTGTCTTTAAGATAAGCCGTTGATTTGAAATTTTTTTACTCTTAAATTTTACTTATTTGTTTACACACAAGAGTTATCCTGTGTGTTTATTTTTAAATAAAAGAAGAGTAAGTAGTGCCTACTTAGTTATAAGTACGTACTACTTACTTTTCCTGTGTGTTTTATAATACTCTAATGCTTGAGTTTTTATTTTATCGTCTATATTTCTAACATGTCTGCCTTTTAATATTTTATTGACATTATTGCACCAGCTATTTATAATAATTTTTATTAATAAATTTGACACATATGTCTTAACTTTTTCTTGGTGTTCATCACATGATAAAAAATCGAAATTCACTGTATTCTGAACGGCAATTTTAATTTTTTTGGTTATCCCACTTTCTTGAGGATAATGTTGTAGATAGTTTTTTATAATTTTAACTATATTTGTAACACAATGTACAAAGTTTACAGAAGGATATTGCAGCGATTTTCTTGTTATGTCTATCGCAAGAATATAGTTATCTGCTTGGGGCGGGGTAGTATCACATAGTTCGTTATTGCATTTATGACACGATTTACAAATATTTATTTTTTATCCTTTTTATAACAAACCCCGCCACATATTTTTTTGTTTCTATAACAAGTTCATTTTCCGAACTGCTACCTGCCAACATATCTGGAGTATAATTTTCTATCACCTCATTACTCCCTGAGGGCTGAGGAGGACTTTTTAGGAGTAGATAATCTAAATTATGAAGAATTTCATTAGAGTCCTCCTCACAATTCGCCCCCAAGGAGTGATTCGAGCACAAATTGTTTATGAGTAGTGTTTTGTAGACACTTTCAAATTGAAGGCAGGTAGGGTTTATATTCCTAGCCCCGTGGGTCCTCACAGACGAAAAAAAGTTTTCCACGGGGTCTTGGTTTAAATTTCTAGCTATTAAACTTGTAATACCATATTCTTTTGATAGATATTGCCACAAATCCTTCATTGTGTGAATATTGTGAATCCAATTTTTTAGTGACGGAACTTTCTCATATGAAAATGTTACTACACCTTTTTTTTTTGTTTCGGTCTTGAACCCCATGGACCTTAAAATTGGTACAGATTTGTTCCATAACGCAAAATGTTCCGAGTTAGGTTGTAGGGCATTTTTATAAATTTTATAACTCTTCTTATATGATCCTCCGTTAAAAGAGTCAAAAAGCTGGTCAAATAATAGTAAAATATCGGCTGTATCTTCACACTCTTGAGGTAGTAGATTTTTTTCTGAAAAAGAAATAGTATAAATTAGCACGACATGTCAGTTTCAATAGACAAAACGCTACAAGCTGCCAAGTGGTACAGGTAATTTATTTATAGGTCTAAAAAACAGGTCATGTGCGAGTCGAACTCGCGTACGAAGTTTTCTAAAAATAATTAGATAACTAATTTTGTTTTTTTTTTTTTGTACTTGTTGTTATAGCGGCAATAGATAAACAGCATCTGTCAAATTTTCAACTGAATAACATAGCGCTATTCTAATAGGACCACTGACGCCGCACTTGTAGTTTGATTTCACTTCTATATATGCATCTACGACGTTTATTGACTTCCGATAGTATTTAAGGTAAACAATTTTGTAAGAAGAATTATTCGATATTCCTACATCGAAGTGAAATGATTGTTCATTAGGGTAAAATTATATTTTTTCGTTAATAAATGAATTTTAGAGTAATTTTGGTTTTTTTCGATCTTTCTGCTGCCACAAACGTAATTACTGTCTAACTATCACATATTCTAAGTACTTACTTGTACAAAATCTTAGGGCACCAGAAACTCGTTGACTAAATACTTGTGCGGCATGTTTGACTTTCATTTTTGGAATCTTGTCAGGCAGCACATGAGCTTCCGTAAGTTTATTGCACATCCTCAATTCATCTTCACCATCATCTAGATCCAATAACATTTTTAAATGTTCCCACTTTGCAGTTTTAATTTTGCCGTCCTGAGTGAATCTCAATTCCTTTTTCAAAAAATTATTCCTGATGCACTTTAATAAATGTGGGGCATCAAACAAGGGGAATATTTTATGATCATTTATTTTAAATGCGTTGTATTTAAATTCTCTATTTTCTCTTAAATATTCTCCTCTCGTTTCAGAAATGAGGTCGTGCACTACTTTTGAATTTGTAGTAGATTGGTCGCAAACTGTTGCCACAACTATCAATCCGGTTTGGAACAATTTCTCAATGACACTTTTTAAAATATTTTTCAAAATCACTGTCTTTGTGGCACTTCTACAAAAGCCATAAAATAAAGGCTGTTTATAATTTTTTTTTATGCCTTTGATCATAAGCACTAACACATGGTCAGCAATATTTTCTGTACGCACTGATCCCATATCTTCAAAACCAATGATTTGGTCTGACGGAAGATCAAAGTGCATTGATGGTGAAATAGCCATTTCATCAAACATCAACACACACAAACGTTGTTCTGTCGTTAGCTTCTCAGTAGTATCTTTCATTTGATCAAAAATTACGGAATTAACACCCGGTTTTAAAGTTACTTTTTTAAGGACATCTTGCAAAGTTCTTTTTGATGGCAAGGCAAAAAGTTTTCTTAGAAAGTAATATCCTTTTGGACTCTTCTTGTACATTGAAAGTGCCAACAATTTGTCCTGAAGGCTAAACCGTCTTCCACGGTTTTTTTTAGAATGCTGAGTCAACTGCATATTCAAAAATAATTGAGTGGGAACAGGCAAAGATTTCATAACCTTATTAAATAACTTTGTTCTGAACATTTTTTGTGCTGCCTTGACTTGATTCTTTTGCTCCTTCAGTTTGTTTTTTAAATTAATAACTTTCTTCATCATAATTTTTATTCGTTTGGTCTGCTTTCCTTTACTGGCATTACCTAAAAAGAAAACATCATAAAAATTATAATAAATAATATGTTTTACTTGCTAATTTATTTTTCTCTCACTATGCTCTCATATGAAAATTCAATTATGAAATTGATATTAAAACATTAAACCTATGTCATGCAACACTAGTCCGTACATGACTCCACCCGTGTGGCTACAACTAATGACAAAATTAGAACGGTGAAATTAAATTGCTTTATGTTAATGGTTAATGTGGTGTAAAATTTAAAACAAAAAAAAATAATTAAGCAACATTTTGTTTAGTTATGTAACCACATAAATATCACTAAAATAATAGGTTCCAGATCTTTGGTCATACCAATAAGACAAGTTTTTTTAATTTAAAAAATGCAAACTCAATATTATTAATTCGGAAGTAGTTCTGTATCTGTCTGTTATGCTTTCGCAGTCAAGCCGTTACACTCAATTCCAATGAAATTTGGTATGAAGACAATTTGATTCTTGAAAAAAGATCTCGTCTACTTTTTACCGCGATTATCAACGGTAGACGCAGTTTAAATCCACTAAAGTATAAACCAGTGTAATCTTACCAGTTTTGTTAGTCAGGTCAAGATTTGAAACATGAGCTGAACATCCGGGTAAGGTTTGTGGCACTGAGTGAATATCCATCGATTCAGGCAGGATTTGCGGAATTTCTATGGATACGTCTTGACTAGAAGAAGCAGATGAACCTGTAGTATTAATATTACATTTTATGTTAAACAAACATAAACAGTGAACATTGCTTATGCGCCGAACCTATGTCACATTAAAGAACACGTGATAAAGTTATTGATTAGTAGGTAAATGGAAATTATAAACATAAAATAACCAATATTCATAAATATTAATAAACCTATCGTTTACAAAATTCGGCAAGATTCTTTTAATTCAGCGATGCGTGCAAATTTCTTTTTTCTACAGGAAGAAAACTGCTGCATGAGGAATATACATCTTGTGTCACGGGGGACTTTACAAACATACATGAAACAGACACAAAGAACACCCAGACTCAGAACAACAATTTGTGGATCACACAAAGTGTATTTGGTATTATAAAACGCATCCAAATTTATTTAAAAAACCAGTTAGTAGTGCTATCGCAGCTAGCAGATATCAATGTGTGATTGACTGCTCATGTTTATCTGGTATGTGCTCACACACAAAACGGGGACGTCTGTAAGCGCAGCAAATTGTTTGCTAAATTTTATTACAAAATGGATATGCCTTTGGATTTGCTATCAACTTACATGTAATACTATGTACGAATTTTGTATGCTCAGCTAGTAAATAATATATTATTAACTTTCAGCTAGGGTATATAAACCGTGTAAATTAGTGTAATAGGTAATATTAATAATATTTTTGCTTCTTTGTAAACTTTATAGCTGCATGTATAATAAAATAGTAAAAACCAAAACCTAACTACGACAAAAAACGACGCTGAAAAAGCATGAAACAAGTTTCAAAAGCCGTAGTCCATGTAGGGTAATGTACCATAGTCCATAACACTAACAGCGCGTGACTACGGCTTTTGAATCTTTTTTCATGCTTTTTCAGCGTCGTTTTTTGTCGTAATTGGGTTTTAGCTTTTACTTTTTTTTATTTAATATGTTTTGGTGCCACTATAATATTTATTTCTTTGCAAAGTATATTTTAAATAGGTACCATAGAAATATCACAATTAACGAATAAATACGGATAAAGTCACTAGAAAATGCTAATAATGTATATATTTTTGAAATGTACAAGTAAAGCCCTTTCGTATGATACCAAACACGGCATACTACTCTTAAATTATTTTTTTAATACAGTACTATACGTCGGCTAGAGGGCGCCACATTAGATTCAGTGACACGTCACCTAGCCTATAACCAGCAGACGATCATGACGCTTCTAACGACACCTCATTTGTCCAGTTCTAATGAGTAGTTAACGAGCTATGAGGAAACAAATGAACATACATACATAGCCTGTCAAAATCATAACCCTCCTTTGCTTTTGCCGTAGGCGGGTAAAAATGAATCCCTATTTGGCTTGGTCACGAAATCACGCGGGAACGGCTGAACCGATATAGCTAATTCTTTTTTTGTTGGATAGCCCATTTAGCGAGGAAGGTTTTAGGCTGTGTAACTAAACGCTACGACCAATAGGAGCCGGATGTCGACCGAAAATTTTAGGGAAATAGGAATAGCGGGTCAGCTAGTTTATAATAATAATTAGCTAAGAACCTAACCTATAAAACCTAAGAAGTTTTTGTATTGTAATATTTACTTCATAAACTCAACGTCTCGTAATCGATGTCCCATATCTACACTATCTATACTAATATTTAAAGCTGAGAAGTTTGTTTGTTTGAATGCGCTAATCTCAGGAAGTACTGGTCCGATTTCAAAAATTATTTTAGTGTTAGATAGCCCATTTATCGAGGAAGGATATGTCATCACGCTAAGACCTACAGGAGCGGAGCACCAATAAAGAATGTTACAAAAACGGGGGAAAGTTATCACGCTACGGGCAATAGGCGACGCAAACGAGGTTGCGTGGGTGTCAGCTAGTTGTTTAAATAGATAGAAATTACAAAAAAATGTAAATAAATTAAACCAAAACATTCTATTTTGTACTAGCTGAGGCCTGCGGTATAACAACAGCCGCGGGTAACAAATTTAAACAAAAATAAAAAGCCGACCTCAAGAACTGGACCAAATGGAAATAGGACCACACGGGAAGCACCAGCTTTCAAATAAAAAAAGAATCATCGAAATCGGTTCACCTAGTCGAAAGTTACGAGGTAACAAACATAAAAAAAGTCAAGTAGACTAAGTTACTTCTTAGATTATCAGCTATCTACCAGTGAAAGTCCCATTAAATTGGCTCCAGCCGTTCCAGAGATTACCCGGAACAACAGACGGACTGACAAAAATTGTAAAAAATGCTATTTAATATGGTACATGTACCGTCATGCATTGACTAAAAAGCGGTTATTTTAATATTACAAACAGACACTCTTATTTTAAGTATTTTATGTTATACTAGTTGTTGCCCGCGGCTCCGCCCGCGTATATGTCGGTTATCGCGGTAAATAGTAGCCTATGTGTTATTCTGATGTATAAGGTATATTACTGTAAAGTTTCATCCAAATCCGTTCAGTAGTTTTTGCGTGAAAGAGTAACAAACATCCAAACATCCATCCATCCTTACAAACTTTCGCATGTATAATATTAGTGGGATTGTATTTTATTCTATTTTATGTACACCCCCTTTTGTATAGATTATATGTTTATCTATACAAATAAATAAAATTGGATTGTCTGTTTGTAACATTAAAATAACAGCTTTTTAATCAATACATATGTATGTATACACGGTACATATACCAAAACTGTAGTTGAAAAAAAATTTGTCTGTTTGTTTAATCGGGTATCGGGTTCGGGTAATCTCTGGAACGGCTGGACGGATTTTGATGGGACTTTCACTGGCAGGTAGCTGATGATCCAGGGAGTAACTTAGGCTACTTTTTTAGACTAACTTTGTCGCGCGGCATTACTCGCAGTACAACAATAACCGCGGGTAACACCGCCGGGTTCAGCTAGTTTAGTAATAATAATCAATTCAACATTGCAGAAAAAGAGAATCGACACAGACTTGGGAATGTTATTATGGTTTTCGAAATCCCAACAAAACAGGAACTACTTACGTTAGGAGGTTCCTAGTTTAGATATTGCTTAACTATAGTTAAGCAAATATACATATATATATTTCTTAATATACAGAAAAGGAGAATTCTCTTGTTCTGTGATTTCATATCAGTTGTCTAGTACCCATAACACAAGCTCTGCTTGGCTTGGGACTAGATGAAGTTGTGTGTTAGATGTCCGAAATACTTATTTATTTATTTGTTAATTGTGGAAAGACATAGGTGGCAATTGATAAGATGTTAATAGTGAGTTTCCATAACTAGAATTGATAAGTTGGTGATTGTGAATTGTCACTAATTACAATTGATTAGTTCACTGGTTAGATCTCAAAAATCCAAATTCAAGGTATGCCAATGACCGATAGAAAGGTACATATTATGTATTATCACCTAGTTATAAAAAGCTTAGCGATCACATTCACAACACTGCAATACATTCCATCCAGATTAATCTTATAAATTCGAAAGATGTCTTTGCCTGTCTGTCCCGCTTTCACGGGTAAACCATTACACCGATTTCAGTGAAATTTGACATGGAGACATTTTCGATTCTTGCGGAAGGACATAGGTTACTTTTTACCGCGATAAACAAAATACACGTGGGAGAAGCTGCGCTCAAAAGCTAGTCTACACTAATATTATAAAGAGGAAAGATAATCTCTTATTATAGTATGAAGCTAAAGAGTTTTTTCTTTGTATGGTTGGAAGCACTAATCACAGAAAATACTCTTCAGATTTGAAATATTATTTCGTTATCGAGGAAGGCCTTTATATCATTACACTAGCTGAACTCCGCAGTGTTACCCGCGGTTAACGTCGTACTGCGAGAAACGCCGCGGGACAAAGCTAGTCCAAAAATAGTACTCCCTATATCATCAGCTACCTATCAGTGAAAGTTCATTGGTCCACCCGTTCCAGAGATTACCCGGAACGAACAGACAGACAGACAGACCGACAGACAGAAATACATTTTTGGTATTTGTACCGTGTATACATATGCATTTAGTAAAAATCGGTTATTTTATATTACAAACAGACACTCCAGATTACTTTCTTTTGTTGCCAATATTAATATTTTTCTTTCTTTCTTCACTTGGCTTTAGGCTAAACTATGCGTCGTCATTCGTGATACTTAAACAATTTTATCATCAACCAGCTGAACCCCGCGGTGTTACCCGCGGTTATTGTTGTACCGCGAGTAACGCCGCGGGACAAAGTTAGTTGAAAAAAAGTAGCCTAAATTACTCCCTGGATCATCAGCTACCTGCCAGTGAAAGTCCCGTTAAAATCCGTCCAGCCGTTCCAAAGATTACCCGGAACAAACAGACAGACAGACAAAAAATTTTTTAACTACATTTTTGGTATATGTATGGTGTATATATACATATGCATTGATTTAAAAGCTGTTATTTTAATATTACAAACAGACACTCCAATTTTATTTATTTGTATAGAGTATAGATTACGCAACATAACATTTTTAAGAAAAAAAACTTGTGGGGTGTCATGGATCACCCGGATGGAACGAAGTTTATCTATTAAATAAAATTCTCGTGTCGCGCTGTTTGTAGTTAAGCTCCTCCGAAACGGCTAACCCGATTCTAATGAAATTTTGTGTGCATATGGGGTATGTCTGAGAATCGGACAACATCTATTTTTCATCCCCCTAAATGGTAAGGCTGACCCATCCTTAAATATTTTTTATGGCATAATAACGTTTTCTGGGTCAGCTAGTATATATATATATATATCTATTTGATATGCTACTACTAATAAAAATGCGCATAAAATACTCAAATTATTTTAGAAATAATCAAATTGTACAAAATATACTATAAATCAATATATTTTCTGTAAATACATGCAAAAAGCGAACATCACGTGGTATTCCCAGGCGGTCACCCATCCAAGTACTAACCATCCCCGATGTTGCTTAAATTTGGTGATCGGACGAGAACCGATGTATTCAATATGGTATGGACGTTAGCAATCAGTTTGTTATATTTAACGTTGCGTATCCAACACTATGACGTCAACTTAATGTAAATATAGCAAAAAGTGTTGTTACACTGTTTCCGTCTAGCCCCCTTTCGAAACGCGCCATAAGGAACTTCGTTACAAAAAGTGACTCCATAAGAATATCAATTAAAATTTTCAGAAAAAACACTGAAAGGCGTAAAATGAACTACCTTTTAATGATTATGTGACAATTTTTATACAGACTTAATTATCTAATAAATTAAATTAAGTCGTAATATAATGTGTGCTAGCTTTCTAACTTCAGCTTGAAGTCGGTGTCGACTAAAAAAACAATTAAAAATTGTTATGTTTTTAAATAATTAAAACATTAACAATTATTTTTATGGGAAGTAAAACAGTGGTTACCACGGCCAGTGCAACCTGGTCGAAACGTCAGGCAAATCAGAGGTATGTAATACCTATAATAAGTGATCTCGTTAATTCCCATAAAAATAATTGTTAATATATCATGGAACGCGAAAGTTTAAATGTTACTAATTAAAACATGTTATCGATGTGGCGGGGGCAGATGAACATTACTGAGATAAGTAAACAACCTGTACTAACAGATGAAAAAGTGGTGCAATTGCTTTCATGGTGGGACAATGTAGAGTATAGTATATGTTTTAGGTATAAAGACTTACCTAATTTAAGAGTAGGATAAGCAGTCCTAGCTAGACGTTTACTATGTGGGTAACAGTAGCGTCCTTCAAAATGATGATTACATATACGATAATTTGTATATATATCGTCATTGGTCTTGTCCTGCAACTTTGGTCCCACTATGTCTTTCCATTGCAGAAACCGTTCTAAAGATGTCTCTGGTATAGGGAATCGATGTAAAACATCTGAAATTAGATATCGTACAATAATTAAATTACTGTTTTTTACTACTACTTAAAAGTATTTCTACTTTCGGGTTATTATATAGCCTATGTCACTGAAAAAAGCACACGTAGCTTTCTATTGGTAAAAGAATTTTCAAAATCGGTTCAATAGATCCAGAGATTACCTCCTACAACGTCACAAACGCACAAACTTTACCTCTTTACATAATAGTATAGGCTACATTACATAAAATATAACACTACATTACATAAAACCGAAAACAGATATTATGTTACACTGGATTACTAGTAGTTAAAGCATGTGTCTATACAAATAAATAAAATTGGAGTGTCTGTTTGTAACATTAAAATAACAACTTAAAAAGTTGTTATTTTAAATGTAAATGCATGTGTATACATACATACACGGTACTTATACCAAAATATCATTTTATACAATTTTTGTCTGTCTGTTTGTTCCGGCTAATCTCTGGAATGGCAGGACTGATTTTGACGTGACTTTCACTGATATGTAGCTGATATAAGGAGTAATCGAATTTTACAGCTAGAAGGCAACGCCATTTTCAAACTCATTTACTTTGAGAGTGTTAATGACCTTTGTTATAAAGATTATTTGACTTTAAGCAGCGGTTATTTCTAGCTTTAAAGCTATATGTTTAAAATATATAAGAAATATAATATTGGTTTTAATATTATTAGTTTGTAGACAGTTGAATTAGAATTGAATACATTTGAATTTGAAAAGTATGTATATGTACTAATAGAATTTGTAAAAATTATCTTTTTTTAATAGTATTATTAAAAGTTATGTGATAGAAACAAAATATTTTTTAAATGGCGCTTGAAAGTTATAAACGCAAATATTAGAAGTGCAAGAATGGCATTAAGAGGTTACTAAAAGTCGAGAAAAAATTTGAATGATTTTGAAATATTACCTACAATTTTTGCATTACAATTCACAAGTTTTTTAGTTAATTTAATTCTTAATTTTCAAAGGGCATTTTAAATGATCTGTCAGGGCTGAAAATACGGTTTACGGAGTTAAACGTTGTATTTTAAATGTACTTTTTGGATAAAATTTAACATACCTACTAATACAATGGCGACTGGCTATCGGTAGCGATGTTAATAAAAAAATGGATACATACCGAATTGTTGACAGCCGAAAACACATTGCGATCTTCGTGGCATCTTTACAACACAAATCTATTCACAGGAGTAAATAAATTCGTTTTCAATAGCCGTGGTCAATCGTAAGTGTTGGTTATCGGGGTCCAAATTCAATAGCTGTTGTAAATCGTTGATGCAAGATCTCAATCCGGGTTGTAAGCTGTGGTTATAGTGTGGTAGAAGATATTGGAAGGTCCGTAATACAAGCGAGGTCTCAAAAGTTTAAACAAAATAACAAATTGCACTCACTCTACAACGAAAACTTTTTGAAAAACTTTCAAATCTTGGCGAACCAAATGATGACATTAGTAATTCCAATGTTGCCTGTTAATAATTAAAATTATGGGTCAAAAAGTTAATGTATTAATTTTGAAAATTTTAATAAATAAATATATATTGTATCCATATATATTTTTTCAGTTTTGTTTTGATAATATGTTTTTAATCTAGTGCGATTTTTATACATTTAATTATTTCACGCCGTTTTGTACGCCATCTAGCGTCTTTTTTGTACTCTTTAAATGATTTGCTTTGCTGTGCTAGAGTTTAGATAGCGCTACAAAAAACTAAACAATTTGATTATTTTTTTCTTCTGAGTCGCACGCCCATGGTTCCAACTTTGTGTCAAAAATGTATAAGGTTAAACGGGTTAAACATGATTTTGACTTTCTCTTAGCGGAAGAATATATAAGAAGAGATAGAAACCAAAGATAATAGTTATTTTACAAATAAATTTCAAAAGACCTCAAAATTTATTTTGGTTACGAAAAAAGCCTTTAAACCTTTCATATAAAATATCGATTGTCTCTATTGATGGAAGGAAACGCACCCAAAACAGCTGTCATGTCATTCGATAAAACCTGACGTAAATAATTAGTCGCATGTCAAACGGTATTGAATAGTCGAACGTAGCGCAACGATAATTTTAACAACCATAAAATTTTGTGTTGAAGATATCGGCCGATGAATGAAATCGCAACGTAATTATAGTACAATGATAACAAAATTTGCCCGCGAATTATTTTGTAATTATATTTTCGATTGGTCTGATTTTTTTTCTCTATGTATAACAAATAAAGTACGTCAGATGTTTATATTAAAATCTTTGCAGATGAGGTATAAGTTGTTTAAACGCGGACTTCGTTTCGCAAAAGATAGTTTCTCGAAAATGGCTTTTATGGAGTCTCCAGCGAAGGCTGCGTTGTGCTGCGAGGAGACCCCGGAAGGTGCTCCACCAACGTATGCTATGTACGAAGCATTGAAAGACTCATGCCAAAACAACGCAACCTACTTCCAACCGGACGACAGTGAAAACGGCCAGAGATTGTACCAAGGCTTCATGACTCTGATGGATCATGTTGACACAGTGTGGCCTTTAGTGGATCATGTAAGGAAGGTATGTATGATTAAATCTGTTGCCAAAAATGCTGTTTAGTGCGCTCAATGTCTTAAATAATGGAATAATACCCACAATTGTGTCCAAAAGCAGTAGTACATACTTCATTGTTTATTTTTTTAAAGAGAAATCACTAGGTCCCTACAGTGTAACATACAATATAGGTCATGCATTTGTCTTTGAAGCCACATGTAAATCATATGATCTGATAAGAATACATACATGTTTTATACACAAAACAGATATTAGATATGAAACATTTATTTGAACTTTAACCAGTGCTATATGATTCATAGGAGGTACATTGTGGACAATATACAACATGCAATATGCTTTTTGTCTCTACAGCTAATATTAAATGATTACTACATTTATTCTTACATAATGATGTTAATATTGACATAAGAAATAATTTACTTTGTGTATATTGATGGATTTCAACAGTAACATAGGTTTGATTATTAGGTATTATATTATTTTCAAGTAACTGTTTGATATGAATTAAAGTCATGGATAATTATTTTAACTAATTAAAATGATGTCATAGAAAATAGTGTGGGAGATTTTTAAACCTAAATATGTAGGTATGTAAACTCTGCATCTTTTAAGAACAGGTATTAAAATTCTCTTTAAATATGCTTTTTTCATGTTTATGATATAAAGTAGTTTATAGTTTTTGTTGTAATAATATCAATGGAATAAAAAAACTATTAATAATGAGTACAGCAAATTGCCAATATATGATTCCTTCAAATACAAAATAACGACAATTGAATTTTTCTTTATTTAATGCTAATGGCATAAGTTATGCCATCAGAATTAAATATATACTGACATAAAGTTACTATTCACACTATCACTATGGTGTGAATAGTCATTGTTTCAGCAGAACAATTCAATATTTTGTAAAATGAACATAATAATATATTTATATTATGCAAATATGATCCAACATATCTCTGCACAAAAGAGGAAAGAATGTTAGAAGAATTTTTAATAATAATATAACATGTAATTAACAGGATGTTATAGGTACCTCGGTCATAATAAGTTTAGTAGCTCTCCACAAGTTATTCCTATCAAGCCTATATCTTTACTCAAGAATAATATTACATTTAAATGTTTGTGTGAACCTAAGATTAGTATAAAAACATGTCTTAGCTTTGTTAACAATGATAAAAGAGCGAGTAGTAGGTGTGCTTGTGTTATAATTTCAAGGCCCATATATTGATAACATGTCCCTCATAAATCTGAATAGTTTATCATAAGAAACTTTTGGTAGGAATTATGTGACCAATCACACAAACAATCAATAACCGGGTCATGTTCTTGCATTGCATAATAATACTTACAAACCATCCATCATGAATAGTAAATACCTTCTGTCAATGTTCAATGGTAGTATTGATATTTGTAGAATGACTACAGCAGTGGTTCGCAACCTTTTATTGACCAGGCACCACTATAATTTATTTTTCTTAGCATGAACCAGCATGTAAAAGAAAAAAAACTGATTTATTCTGAAAATAAACTTTAATCAAAAACTCATTGGTACCATATAGTAATAATATTATTATAATAAAAAAAATTGTATTTAAGAAAAAAATAACAAAAATAAAACCAACTTCAAGGTTTGACTCGATTTCTCTTGGATGCAATGATCATGAGATCTAAGTGCCCTTATCATGGTACCACCGTCGGGGTATCTCCGTTCCATTAAAAAAAGAATCATCCAAATCGGTTCATAAACGACGAAGTTATCCGCGAACACACATTAATAATATATATATATACTAGTTGTTGCCCGCGGCTCCGCCCGCGTATATGTCGGTTATCGCGGCAAATAGTAGCCTATGTGTTATTCTGATGTATAAGCTATATTACTGTAAAGTATCATCCAAATCCGTTCAGTAGTTTTTGCGTGAAAGAGTAACAAACATCCATCCAAACATCCATCCATCCTTACAAACTTTCGCATTTATAATATTAGTAGGATATACGGTCGAATTGAGCAACCTCCTTCTTTTTTTGAAGTCGGTTAAAAAATAATGTAAATTTAAAATTAATCTGATTTTTGAGCTTAGGTTTTTGCACTAGTTCTGCAATACTTTTGTTGATAGGCTGGTAAATCTTTACGAATCTTCTGCTTGTAGTGTCGTGACACCACTAAAATCCATTTCAACGCCGGTCCCAGGCGCCGTACTCCGGGAATATCGCCCCCAATCGACGCCACGCCTTATCGGGTCCTATCCTGGGGAAAAATAAATCCCCTCAATCTCGGCGTGACGACCCGAGTCCACCTATATGCGATCAGGCTTTTATCCCATCCCCTACTGCAGCATTTAATCTGCCACCCGAAGTACCCAGTCACTCAGTCCCCAGGAAACCTGTCTAGAGTATTTGTTTGCTTACACAAAATGTTTTTTTCTATTTTACAATTTTAAATGCATTCAAATAAGAAATACTTGAACTAAATAAACCGATAAAATGCAAAGAGTTTTCGCTAATGATCACTTGTAAATAATATTATTAAGTACTTATACATTAAGAGGTTATATATTACTAACTAGCTGTTCCCGCTACTTCACACACGTGACATAATTTTTCACCGTTTAAACCTTCCCTGAACTATGAAAACCATTTTAAAACCAAAATCAGCTAAATCGGTCCAGGTTCTCGAGTTTTAGCGAGACAAACGAACAGCAATTGATTTTTAATATTAGAAAATCACTATATACCTATAGTTTTGGGAATGGGCGCCGATCGAAACACCGAGAAGTCACTACGGTTTTGACTGATACGTCACAAATTGTTTTTACGCGAATCACAGATTGATCGGTGACGCGAATGAACTGTATTTCTCGATCTTAGACTTCCGTAAGCGTAAGGTAGAATTAACAAATCACAATAAAGAGTAGAAATGTATTTATCTCAAGCACCAATCTTTTTATATACGACACAAACATCAGTTGGAAACTGATCTACTTTACAATGTAGGTCAGTTTGTGGCATCGCTTTTGTTGAATATTTCGCATCGTATCGTAGTCACGTTTGTTAGCTATCTAGCACGATCACATTCAGAATAAAGGTAGTTATCGGCTCTATAAGTACTATGGAAATTATTTTCACGCAGACCACCACTAGCAGTGCACTACGAGTAAGACGAGGCATTGCAAAAATCAGATGATTTATAGAAGTTTTGCACATAGAAGTTATAAACGATATTATTGATAGCCATTCTAATTTTAAATAATATATATAATCTGTATTTTTAAATCGTCCTTGATTTAAAAATACAGATTAAATAATAAAATAGTTATGCTAAGATCAAAGAGGAGATGATTGAGATATGAACGGAAGTATCAAAATCTGTTATGACGAAAGAGACCAGTTGACGAATTAAATAGTAATTGAGAGAGCTAAAAATAGAGTGAAGTCTATGAATGCGACACAATCAGTATGAAGCTGCATTAGTAGTGCGCGTATTTATTTACTTCGAATCTGCCGATAAAACTACTGATAAGAACTGTCCGATTCTTATTTGATTACCTATGGGTAGGTACTTGTCTGCGCAATGCATTTGTTAGTTCTAGTTTCTAAGGTGTTCGCAGATCACTGTGTGTGACATTTTCATCTTATATGTCACTTCTTTTTTCGTCGATGACAACGACTTTGATACGTCTTCTCATCGCGTATGATTTTTTGTCATACAAATCAACGTAATGCCTGTACCTAATCCCACAACACTGACCCATCAACCGATAGGTCAATGATACTCGATAAAGCATAGCGATAAGCTGTCGTCTAAATTACAAAATATAAATAAAAAAAAATATGTAACCTTAGTCTTGATAATCTTGTAACCTAATATTCTCATTAAGACTATTCCTATAAGTCAAAGCACACTATTATTTTTATAAGAAATTGAGTATCCTGCAGAGTATTTGATGCCATAGCATCTGTTCAAAGTTGGTATGACTTGAATAACATCAAAATAACAGTGCATCAAATAAATCAACCGATTCTGTAAAAATAAGTTGTCCCTTTTATCAAGTCGGAACTGAACTGATGATTTTCAAACTCTTGGTCTTTATAAGCTAAGAACTATTTCGATCACATCAACTTTTAATTAATAAAATGCATCATCATCGGTATATTCGTTAAGGAGCTACAATGCCACGAACAGACATACAGATACAACTCTTTGTATCGATGATTATAAATCACAAACGTATATGGTAAGAGTGCTAATTTGACTATTGGTTTTATTAAGTTTAGAATCGATTTCAATCAATAAAGAATATTGAGCAGAAAAATTATTAAATCGGAGTTGCCACTTTGTCCCGTATTTTTGTAGTATCTCGAAAATCGGTCGATCTATGTTTAACATATATTTTCTTTCGTTTTCTTCCTAATCTAAGTGATTTGTTGATCGATTTTTTACCATAATTTTCAAGAAGCTGTGGATTTTTTTTTGTAAGAATAAGTGAAAATGAAATGCTTGTATGTATGAAGAAATCCTTAATTACAAAAAGCCTGCATATTGTTGGCACATCTTCTTATTGCATAAGGGTGCGATTCAAAAATGGAAGAAAGTTATCAAAGGGTTTTGCAGTACCGAAATCAATGTTTTGCGGAAAGGGCTTTTTTACTGAGGGTACTTAAGTGGATGCCTAAATAAATGTACTGTTAATTAAATGAAAAGCGAATTGATGACCGTTTTTAATAACGATTTCAGTTGCATCGATTTATAAATATAAAAATATGTTTAAAGCAACTTAAAAAAAAAACTCACCCAAATGCGTGTCGGACTCGCACACGAAGGGTTCGGTACCATTATCTAACTTAACTAACAAAAACAAAAATGAGCAAAAAAAAAAATCGTTTTTTTTGGATGAGAGCCCCCTTAAATATTTATTTTATTTTGTTTTTTAGTATTTGTTGTTATAGCGGCAACAGAAATATATTATAACTGAAAATTTCAACTCCCTAACTAGCACGTTTCATGAGATACAGCCTGTTGACACACGGACAGCGAAGTGTTAGTAATAGGGTCCCATTTACCCTTTGGGTACGGAAATCTACAAACGATAAGTGTTACTAAATAATTTTGGTTTTTATTTGTCTTGGGTGAAAATCTGAAATCCCATTTTTCTTGGAATGCCAGCAACCCTATTTAGGAGGCACATAAAAATAGGTGAACCTACGTCATCATCATCGTCAGCCTTTCGAAGTCCACTGCTGGACATAGGCCTCTCCAAAACCTACATACTATACTGAAATACTACTAAATAATTACTACCAATTCATATTAATTTGACTTCATGATCGCATAATTGCTACGACTTGGTTCTATTATCTATCACTAACTGATAACGGTGATAACTGTCTTGCTTTATTTGGGAATAGAGTTTTATTTCTAGTGAAGAGATTTATTTATTTATTTATTTATTTCTTCATTGTACACACATAATAAATACATAACAAAGAATGAGTTACAAAGTAGAAAATGTCACAATTGGCGGTCTTATCGCTCACGGCGATTTCTTCCAGACAACCTTTGCCTGCTGCCGCAAATAATTTGCGACTGACTTCCCCGATCTGAGGATCCCAGGATAAGTACCTATCCATATAGATTCCCAAGTTTTTTACTTTTTCACTGTACGGAATAACCAAACCGTTGCAACTGACTACAGGTATTTGCTGAAAGTTTATTTTACTCTGCAACCTGGGACTACCCACTATGATGACTTGAGTTTTATTTGGATTGACTGTAAGTCCATACTCTTCACTCCAGTTACATATATGCCTTAAGTCTCTATTAATATTGTTGATTGCTTGTGCTAAATTATCAGGAGTAGTTTGTTGGTATATTTGAAGATCATCTGCATAAAGATGGTAGGAAGAAAGTAATTGATTTGTGATAGAGTTTATGAAAACTGCAAAAAGTAACGGAGATAGAACGCCGCCCTGAGGTACGCCCGCAGATGTTGTGCACCAAGAGGAGTAAACATTATCAATATAAGCACGCTGCTGGCGACCATGCAGGTAACTACGAAACCAGCCAATAGCCGATGGAGATATGTTAAGAGAACACAATATACCCAGTAAGACATCAAAATCAACGGTGGTAAAGGCATTGCTAAAGTCTAACAATGCAAAAACCGTTAATTTTCCCTCCTCCATGCCCGACCTAACGTCATCCGTTACACGGACTAGAGTTGTGGTAGTGCTATGCCCTGGACGGAAACCTGACTGAAAAGGATTGAGGAGACAATTTCTATAGAGAAATGAGGTTAATTGTGTGTGAATGAGACGCTCAAGGACTTTGGAAAAAAAAGGAAGGACCGATATGGGACGGTAATCTGATAAGGAAGATGGATTACGTTTTTTGGGCAGAGGAATGACTTGAGCCTTTTTCCATGCATTTGGAAAAGTGCTGACAGATATCGAGTAATTGAGAATATGGGAAATTACAGGTAGGATCTCATTTAGGATGGGAAGAACCATGTTACGGCTGACGCTGTCGCTTCCTATGGCATTTGAAGTTATTGACATTATGCTCTTCCTCACATCACATGCAGCAAATTGACTAAAGAAGAATGGGGAACAGTTAGGTGTCGGCATAGAAGAAAGGTAACTTAGCGTTGCTGTTTTGGTAGCTCCCCCGTAACTGGAGGAAGCAGAAAAATGTGAATTCAAGGAATTGATATCAACATCTTTAAAAGTACAATTTGGACGTGACTTGCCGACCCCCAACGACTTAAGAAACTTCCAGACCTTTGTGGGATCACCGTCTTCAACAGACTTGTGAATGTGTCGGCGCTGTGCATTCCTACACATCTTATTGCAGTGATTTCTTACAAGTACAAATTTTTCCCAGTTTGCAGGTGTAGGATGTCTTTTATACCTCGATTGAGCCCGTGCTTTCTTTTTCTGTGTCACTTTTATGTCTTCAGTAAGCCAGGGTGCAGGAAGATGTTTCACCTTTATTTGTCGTATCGGCGCATGCTTGTCGTATAGGTGTATTAGATTATTTGTAAAGCAGTCGATTTTATCATCCACACTTTGTGAGTTAAAAATTGGACTCCAGTCTATTTTGTTAGCATCTTTACGAAGATTTTCGACATTCATGTTACGAAAACTACGGCGTGAAATAATTTTAGTTTTAGGTTTAGGAATACGAATAAGATAGGAAAGAAACAGGAGATCATGGTAGGAAAAAGAATCTGCGGAGCATTGTCCGTGTTTGGAGACGTGCTCGACAGAGGATACAAGAATGAGGTCTAGGAGAGATGAATTACGGTTAGGCAGGTTGTGTGTAGGATTTAATGGAAGGATAGAAAGATTGCTGGATTCGATAACTGATCGGAGTTTGGCAGAACGAAAATCGTTTTTCAATAAACAAGTGTTAAAGTCTCCCATGACTATAGTATGACTGTACGAAGGGGTGAGATTTTCTAAAAGTACCTCAAGAGACGAAAAATAATCTACTCTCAAGGAGGGACTGTAAAAATACACCGAGAAGTAATTTGGTATTATGGAGTAAAATTTCAACGAATAAATGATGATGAATGAGATGTTATAATAATACCTAGTTAGTGCAACATTCTTTAGAATTTGTAAATATATGATGAACTGACAGACAGTACTATTCTATTTTACTTTGAAGGTTAAAACAAATCAGCTGACACCATGTCTAACTTATTTTTTATTGTATTGTTATGTTTCAATTCAATAATAACAATGGGCAGTTAAGTCATCCTTCGTAGTGTTCTATACCTACCTAGATAATATTATTATTATTTTTACATACTTAAAAATTTATTGCAAGATACAACAAAATAAATTGAAGTGTTGTACCGCATTAAAAGAAATAAAAATATCTCAATGACAACTGTATGTGCTATACATACAGTTTTCATTCCAAGCCCTTTTTAGGGTTCCGTACCTCAAAAGGAAAAAAGAAAACCCTTAATAGGATCACTTTGTCCTCCGTCTGTTTGTCTGTCAAGACCCTTTTTGTCAGAAATGCGTGGAGGTATCAGGCTAAAATTCATATCAAATAATCAGGTCTACTGTCCCTTGGAGCTGTGAAAAAATTAAACTTCTAAGCCAACGCAATCAAAAGATACAGCCGTTTATTGTGCTGCAAATTTTCAACAATCGCAAGGAAATTAAAACCTACAGGGTACTTCCTGTGATCTCAGAATCTTGAAATTAGGTATGCAGCAATGTCTTATAGCACAGAAAAGCAAGCAAGCAAAAAGCAAGGTAAAATTACAAAAAGCATAAATTTTACTTATATACCTACAGTTGTGTACGGAACCCTCGGTGCGCGAATCCGCTTCGCACTTGGCCTATTTTTTTAAGATTTCTTAAGATAGAAAAATTGCGTAGTGCGTAGTTTACTTTAAAAGAGACCGCGTAACTTTTTTCTATGCTCTCAATCCAGTTTCCTAATAAAGCAACATAGTTATCATAAAAATGGTGGTTGATTCAATTAAAAGAGTTAATGTAATGTTAATTTACAATATCATTAGATTTTAATAATTTGAAACTTTAGCATTATACAAATACGAGTTATTGCTAATGAAAAGAATGTAAAATTTTTGTATAAATTATGTAAATGATCTCGTCATGTTGCATGAAATGTAGCAGAATAGACACTATTACCTTGACTAAGAATTTGTGTATACATATTATTTTATGAATAAATAGTGAAAAAAAGTATTTTGTCAATTCACTAAATTTTATTTAAGTATTCAGTTTTATTAGAATGCTAGAATACAGAATTGATTTTAAAGCAAAAAATCCTAAAATCTAAAAGCTATGAATTATTATTATATATTCGACTAACAAAACCGACTATGTAAAAACGATTGTTTGAATACATTAACATTGTGACCTTTACTGTAGATAAATATTTCTATTTAACTATTTTAGGGGCCTATTTTTGTTATTCATTCACTAAGCAAGTGATTTGCTTACAATAATATGTATAGGTACATTTATTACTATACCATCTGTTGCTATAGTAAAATAATCGGAAATTGTACTATCAGGGTAATAAGATTAAGGGTCAGTGACCTACACTATAACTATACAAGAAAATGATAGATAGATAGAATTGAAGTGTCTGTTTGTAATTTCAAATTAACAGCTTTCCACTATAACATATTACGGTACTTATATAAAAAAATCATTTTTTTATTTTTTTTGTCTGTCTGTCTGTCCGTCAGTTTGTCTGTTTATTCTAGCTAGTGACCCTGGGACGGCTTGACCGATTTGACGGGACTTTCACAGGCAAATAGCTGATGATATAAGGAGTCTCTTTCATAATTTATCATCATTTCTTTTCGACTAGCTTTGCCCTGTGGGTTCACCCGCTGTTTTTGTTGTACTCACTGCGGGGCTCAGCTAGTCTAAATTATAATTTAAGTACCTACCTAGAACTTGATCTTATATCGATCAACTACTGATTTCTTATCGATAGTAATTCGTCGTCTCTGCTTGTGTATCCGTGATTGCTAAATAATAATAATGGACATATACTAGGGTGGTCTGAAAAGTTTACGACCTTACCTTACGTGAGTGAAGATAGCAGCATTCGTTAATAAAAACTATTGAATGTAGTGCTGCATCTTTGCATTTGTGTTGTGCATCGCTGGGAGAAGTCTTTAGAGTTCAACGAGACTATGTAGGAAAATAAAAATAAGAAAAAATGTCTAGTATCATCGTTAGGTAAGGGACCGCCCCGTAGGTACATGTACATACTGGGTAAATACACGTCACATTCTATTATCATACAGCTGTATGAGATTGGTACCTATTTTGGGCTAAACTAGTCGTATCATGCATGACGTAAAAGGAACTAGAGATCGTCGGACGATGGAATTTGATGTTTGAATGAAACTATCCAATTCCTTTTGGTGCGCGACTGACCGAATTTGAAATTCAGAATTCAGTTGTTCACCAATCTATAGACATACATACTATTAATATTATTTTCTTTGCAAACTGCTAGTAGAACGTATGTAGGTACATTATTATAATTAAAAAAAATTTACAAATTATTATGCGACCTGTATCAGCTGTATCTGCATCATTCTATAATCTATAGTTTCCCCATATCGACCAAGAAATAACAAACATATTTCATTTCGTTAACTGGCATGGTTTGCAACAATGTAGAGTTTAATAGACTTTTTACTTAGCACATTTCTATATTCTCTACTATTGTACAATACCTATAGATATATTGTTTGGGTTTATGCTGAGTTGATTGAAGAAACATATTTATCTAAATCTTAGACCCGTATTTTAAAAGGCGTCTCAAGTATCCGTTGATCTCTGATCAGTTGAAACGAGTTTTAAGTTCCAATCAAATCTCAAGCGTCTCTCTTATTATAGAATGCGTTTTGAGTTCTACTCAGTTGAAACTAGTCTCAGTAACCAATCTCAACTCAACAGTCTGTTCTCAATTACGTTTCTGCATTATCGAAATTATTGTTCCGTGCCACGCATCAAATTATATTATACAAAATATAATTAACAAACATAATTTACATATAATTAGTTATTAGTTTATATATTACATACTATTGGATAGTGTGTCAATATAAACATAATAATAATAAGAATAAGAAGCAACTCTCTTCTTAAAACTAGTTTTGAAACTAGATTCACGACTGAGACGCCTTTTAAAATACGGGCCCTAGTGTCATTCGTAAACACATTCGACTCTATCAAGCGAGATAAAAGTTTGAAGGAATTGTTTATTAGGACATAGATGACACTTAGCTCTTGTTATGTACTTAAATACATTCGTATAAACCTTTACTATTCTCTATATACTTGTGTTAATTTTTTTTTTCTTACTTATGTCTATCTATAGGTTTTTCATAAAGTTGGAATACGTTTTTAAAGAGTCACTACTAGGCCTTAAAATGTTCAGAATATCAATGTTTATTTAAATTTAGCTATGAATAATAAATTAATATTCGTGAGTGATAAAATTCACGAAACTTGTTATTTTAAACACTACTAATTGGCAAGTAAAACGGTGACAGAAATAAATAAAGCTAGTCTTATCTAGATCTAGTTAAACCAATTGAACCATATTCTTTGCCTAATTAACACTTTGTAATTGTTAATTTATGGAAACAAAGCAGAAAAAACTCCTGATTCGTGTTTTGTTGTACACTTACGGCTTTAGCTATAAATGTTATTTAACTTCAAGCAACAACTGTGTTATTTTGAACTTTAAAGTTAAAAGTTTAAGGTTGAAAATAATGCCGAACCATTTTTGCATAAAGCTGTTAGGGTTACAATTACAAGCTAAAAATACGCAGTAAATAATCCATGGAGTTTGGATCTTTTAATTTTTTTTTTAATTTTAAGGCTTTTAAATGGTCTAGGGTTGGCGACAAACAAAAAACTCTCTTGGGCCGTCACCCCATCGGGGTTTGCGGCGGGGCGGTGTGTCGAACTCGAGCCGACTAAAACCACACGGTGTGCCACTCTACTCCTGAGACGGGAGGGATCCGGAAACTGCTGTTATTCACAATTCACAAATTCACCACCGTGTATTAAATTTGAAAATATTACTATAAAAAAATTACGTACGTCGCCCCTTCCGCGAAATTATGTCTTCGCAGAAGGCTAAAACTGCTCTCGCTACCGGCCATGGAGCATATGACGGCCGGTAGCGAGAGATCTCCTCCGATGACTGCAGTAAGGGCACGGCGCTGCGACGCCCAAGCGGGCCAAATCGCCAGCGTGTGCTGGGCCGAGTCCTCACAGCAGCCGCAGTGGTGGCAGGAGGGACTCAGTTCCCTCCTGTCGACCGAGTGCAGGTACTTTCCGAAGCAACCGTGCCCGGAAAGGACCTGCGTCAATCGGAAGGAAAGGGTCCCGTGCTGCCGCCCTGCCCACTCGAGGGTGACCGGCTGGAGAGCCTCCGCGGCGGCAAAACCAGCGCGTGGAATCTCCGGCGGAGAGCCATACTCCGCCCGGTATTCAGCCACCCGTAAAGTTCGACAAGCACTTCTGCTTTCAAATCCCTCGGGGGTGTCCTGACTGGGGTAACCTTACCTATTCATTTCATTTTTAACCGACTTCAAAAAATGAGGAGTTTATCATTCCGACTGCCTTTTAAAAAAAAAGTCGGTTTTATTTTTGTAAATTTTTTACTTGTTTTATGTTTGTTGCCTCAAAACTTTGGACTGGGTAAACCGATTTTGATGTTTTTTTTTATTTGAAAGCTGGTACTTCCCATGTGGTTCCATTTCAATTTGTTAGTTCTTGAAGTCGGTTATTTTTTTGTTAAAATTTGTGATTATTATTAATACTAGCGAATCGTTATATATTCACAGACTCTGTTGGCTCTCCCACGGTTAAATGTATGATTGTAAAGTCCCCGGCAACACAGAATTTATTCCTAGTGCGAAGGGTGTCTTAAAAAATTAAAAACAGTATTTTTTTATGGTTTACAAGTGGAGAAGTAGAGGAATTTTACGTTTTTTTTATATATTATACGCTCTTAATACAAATGTCTTTGTTTTAGGTGGCTCCGCAGTACGATTTCGACGCCAAATCGCCAGGTAATGGATACCGAAGTTTCGTCTCAGTTGTGGACTCTTGTGTGCTACATGGCTTGAAGCTCAGCAGACAGGTGAACACTAGCAGAGACGCGCTACTGTTTCGGAAAGGACACTTTGTTAAGTAAGTATCGCCTACCATACTTTATTTTTTATTTTGTTTTAATCTAGCCTAATCCTCATCAGCTATCAGCCAGTGAAAGCCAAAGTATTTTTTTTTTGTCTATGTGCCGTACCTATATACTTTTCATATGCATTTAGTGACACGTGTTAATTTTTTTTTTATGTTTGGTCCTGCCAAAATGTCTCTACTCTGCCTGATGGAAAGCATAAGCAGAATCCAGGAGTAGTGGTCACCGTAGTGTGATAATTTTCCCCCGTTTTTGAAACATACTTTATCAATGCGCCGCTGCTATTAGTCGTAGCGTTATGATATATAGCCTATAGCCGTCCTCGATAAATTGGCATTCTAACACTGAAATAATTTTTCAAATCGGACCAGCGGTTTTTGAGATTAGCGCGTTCAAACAAACAAACTTTTCAGCTTTATAATTTTAGTATAGATTTAACTTTTAAATTAGAACAGCGGTAATCTGGTGATCGATATTCAACCATATTTGCTTAGGCTTTAATTAGATTGGCTAATTTTATTACCCAGTGATACTAGCTAATAAGATTAAACTGACACTGACACTATAGGCTTTAGGCATACTATAACTTGTTTACTTTGTAGTGTAGTTTATAATTACTTGCTATTGACAGCTAGTGAATGCTCAACTAGTAACAAAAAGTAAACACTGAACTAAAACACATACTACACTGTTTTCAAAGTAAGTCTTCGTAGACCAAACTTGTATTCATTACACGGTGTTAAATGGCACGTACTTCGATGAACAGGGTTTCTGCAAGGAAAACGCACCTCAGTTTCAAGGCAATAAGAAATATTTTCCAAGGAAACATAAAATCAATTGAGAATAAAACAAGATTAATGATAACTAAGTTCTAAGAACAGGCGTTGAATCGAGTAGCAATATAATTACTGTATGTGAAAACATATTGTCAAAGTAACGATTATTATTTTATTATGTGTATTAGTACTTACGTGATATATTCTTGTTCAATAATAACTTTTAATTATTTAAATACTTCTCTGCCTGTTGACATCTAGCTGAATTACATTTACGGCTTAGATTTTCACTGTAGTGAAACCGCATCAATTATATTCTCTATTCGTTGAAGCGAATACGTGACAAATATACTGACCTCAAGTTCAATCTTCGAATTGAGTTCACCCTCATGTTAAGATTACGCTGTTATAGATATTTGTCGAGAGCTAGTTTTTCGTAATTTATCCATTTTCAAAATGTATTCATAGAATTCATACATATGTTATGATGCTTGCTCGGCGAATATACATTAAGTATTTAAAAATGGAATTGCAACTACCTCCCTTCGCTTTTGACCTTAAAGAATAGCGCTCGTATTTCGTTATAATAGTTTTAATACCAAAGGTCAAATGGAAGGCAGACATTCCACTCTGAACAATGCATAACTGAGAACATAGTTTTCCACTTTCATTTCAAAGTGAAATCTATACAAGCTTGCAGACAACGGCCTTGAATGTTGAGATTGCAAGTTTATTTCAATCGCATATAGTGCACTTTAAGTGAACGTATTCTTTGGAGGAAATGAGGATAATAATAATGTGAAGGTGAACACAAATGACCTGAGGGAGGAATTGCTTATTCGAAACCTATTTTTGTACTCTGTTTATTCATGATATTTAAGATGACCTAACCAAAATGCTTAACATATTATTAGTATCTCTATAGTAACACAAAAGGGTTGTGTTTTCGGCGATTCTTAGTTAGTTCTGAACCATCGCTTTTTGAACTATTTTCGATTTTGTCTTTTTTCAACGCTCAGGTTCACGATGATCGGGTTTTCATCCCAGTCACATCTGACTTTTGGCGGATCATGGCTAGATTTTTTTCGGTTTCTTTTGCTTCGGCTTTCGATTTTAATGCCAACGTTTAAATTAGGAGACTCCACTGGTTTAAGACAGTATTTTACTAACGGTACGTCTTGTGTGTTATCACAAGGCTTAATCACATCAATGTCTGGTTTTGGAGCATCTTTTATCTTAGGCTCTTCCTTAGTTGATTGAATTTTAATTAGAAGTACATTGCGTTAAAGGCATCATGCTCCCAGGCTGTTCCAATTTTGCACGATCAATTTTTTTGTTGGAAACTGTCCTTTGTTTCTGGTTTGGGAGACTCGATCACATTTAAAGTTGCCGCACAGTTAGTTGCTGAAGACTGGTTTTGGATGTCTTTTTTAGCCACCTGCCTGTCTGAAATGGATGAGCTAGGACTAAAGGACTACTGAAGTTCTGAATGAGAAATGAAGTACCGCGAATATGCTGTGTGTAACGTATTTATATGAATATTTCTGTTTCCTTGGATGGGTTGGAAAAATATGAAGAAATATATATATATAAGTATGTTTATCAGCAGTCTGGTTATCATAGTATAGCCTCTGCCTAGTTTGGAGATCAAACACCCGTGTAAAAGTTATGCGCCCTTTTTGTTGGACTGCGATAGGCTGATGATGATGATGAACCAAAATAACTGTGAAAAATACATCTGTCAAATATACGAAGAACACAAATATATAGTTATCCTCGCAATCACTATTAACCAAGTAGATCTGTTTAAAAGTCTTTGAAATTTATGTCTTGGTAATTTTAAATGCAGCTGGCCAACTCGTGAAAGTGGAACTGCAGAAATGATTTTTATACAATGACTGAGTAATCTAGATATTTGTGCTCTGTTTAGTATAACGAAAATTCTATTTTCAAATCTTTTTTACATCTAAAAAAAACTATAATTATCCTATCTAACTTCCTACCTATCCAATTTTGAAATGGGATGTTCTATCGGTTTTTTTTTAAAGTAATGAGCCAATTATCATGTTTTCACTAAAGTTTTTTATATATTACCTGTAATGTTTCATTTACATAATTAAATATTTCGTGGAAAAAATATTTTGGGATGGGTCAAAAATTGTAAACTCGCGGCAGATTACGTCGCGGACAGGACACGCACGTGATCTAAGACGCCGTTATAGACGCGGGAATACGGAGGCCCAGAGTACTTGCGCGAGTGTGCATGGTGACAGCTGACGGCTCGAAACATGTGGCGGTTCACTCGCCACACGCCTGCGCGGTACCTAGGCTGGACGTCTTGACGACGAGTCAACAAGACCGTCACTTTAATTAAAAACATTATTGTTTCTTAGCGAAGACGTAAATTAGATAGTAATAAATCCGTTTTGTATGTTCAATGTATTTTTAAATGAATAAGCCAAATTTACATACAGTGTTTGTTAAACTACTGAATCCTCTACAACTTTTATAATTATAGTTTTGAGTTTTCACTTCTGTCGGCAGTCCTCATGACTGCTTTATGATTTTTGTTTATATTTCCTTTTCTGAATGCCTGCAAAATGTAATTGAACATTATACAATGATAAAAACGTGAAATAATAGACCATCTTTAAACTTAAAAATGGATAAAAAATAAACGACAATGGCATATTAATACGATTTCATGTTGCGTTTCCCATTAAAAGAAATTAGTTCCATTCGTTTACCGCAGAATGGCGAGGTTTATTATTTTCCCGGTCGGACTATTATTATGTGCTCAAATTAACCCAGTTACTGGTTCCGACCAGAACTTTATTCATTTTCATACTTACCCTCATTATTTCACTACGTCGTCGCGGCATCGTCCAATAGGGGAAATGAATATGAAAGAGTAATATTTTTGAAGGACTGTATATTATAACTGTTATCCTTTGTATATTGACAGCATAAATGGTACGTTTCTTGTTAGAATTGCGCTTTTAATTTTTAAAAAGTTCCCAAATATGAAAATGGTCAAACTATCTTGTATCTTGAAGAAATTACCAATTGTAGGAGAAGCTGATGCCAGTCGGTCAGTCAGTCATGCGGTTTTATAGCTGTAGGTACGTGGAAGTCGTTTGTATCTATTTTATAAATGTAACTTTAAAATTATTAATAAGTTAATAAGGTAAAACATATTTTCCTTTTATTGCACGAGATATCAAATATATAATGAATTCAGTAATAGTTTAATAGAACTATTTTACCACTACTCTTCATTAAAGAGGATTGGGATAAATCAAAACCCTATAAATTTATCTCCCCATTTCACGATGATAACCTACACTCAGTCCGCAGCGTGTACCTAATGAAAATACAAGATTTCCTTAAATAGATTTAAAATAAAATAAAAGCGGACACGTTTTTTAGTCTCAAGATATAGTGTTTAAACTTGCACTGGCAAAACGACGTTTGCCGGGACAGCTAGTATTTGTATAAATTGATTACACCAGATCTTTTTTAATTTCTGAACCATCATCGTTTGGCACAGACCGCACAGACGACTTCGAACCATCTAAACTATGATAGTGCTGATAACAGCTGATAACACAGCAGTTATAAAATGTTAGAGAATGTTGGATAACAAATTGTAACAAAAGTTATAAAATGTTACTGATGTTATACAACATCATGTAACATGCAGTAACAAACGTTATAAAATTGTATCGTGTTACAAAATGTTATATAACTGCTGTGTGGGACAACCCATTGACTGCACGATTAGCCTGGTGGTATAAGCGGACGCCACGCCTCTTTCTACTGCGCTTAGTGTTGTGAGTTCAAACCCTCTATTGACAACACTTTTTGACATCCATAAATTGTAGTTAGACTCGAACACCCAAATGTTCTTTGTATCCATTGCATGTATGTTTATAAAGTCCCTCGAGACACAGGATACATTTCTAGTGCGGGATTTTAAAAAAATGTGACGTATGTTAATAAGAAGTTGTTTTGCATATTTAAAATAATTAAATATCTTACCTAGTGCGTAAAAACCATCATTCTCGTACTTTGTACCCAGAAGTTAGTAAGATTCCAACTTTTTTCATCAAAGATTGTTATATTTTTAGGGAAATAGAGTCTTGTGGCCAGCTCCTTGCTTCGCTCGGGACTTGTCTTCATCATCTCCACACATTATTGTCTTGGGCGCCTCCAGGAGAATTATTTCCGACAGAACCTCACACTCCCGAGGAATTGTTTTCACAAGCAGACACTATAAACCAGTATTGTTTCTACGGACGATGTCTCGGATTCCAGGTAACCATTAATTTTATAGATTTATTATTTCACTTTTACTAGTCACAATCTTTTTTTTGTAAGATTGTAAAATTAAGTGTTTTGTTAAACGTCTTGTTTTATGGTATAACTAGCTGACCCACGCAACCTCGTTTGCGCCTTATATTGCTCGTAGCGAGAAAATTTCCCCCGTTTTTGAAACATTCTTCATTGTTGCTGTGGATTGGTGATGATATATACCCTATAGCCTTCCTCGATAAATGGACTATCCAACACCGAAAGAATTTTTCAAATCGGACCAGCGGTTCCTGAGATTAGCGTGTTCAAACAAACAAACAAACAAACAAACTCTTCAGCTTTATATATTAGTGTAGATATAGTTAAATGTCTATTTTTAACTAACTTCAAAAAAGGAGGAGGTATCAATCCGACTGATTTTTTTTATTTTTGATCAATCAGAATTTTAAACTGGGTAAACCGATTTTGATAGATTCTTTTTTATTTGAAGGCTGGTACTTCCCGTGTGATCACATTTCAATTTGATGCAGTGCTTGCAGTTGTTTTTTTTATAAAAACAATTGTATTATTCTTTTTCTTGTATGTTGTACTTATTATGTCTTGTTCTGTTTTTTCTGTGACTAACAAACATATTATTTTCTTTACTAAATGAAAGGTTTCTCAACCTAAATTGTTTTAGTTGCCAGTTTACCTAAAAACAGATTTGCCAAGCTAAAATACTGATAATGGTTCCAGAAGTAATTAATCATTTATATTGAACGAAGTTGATTATAAAATACTTGGACAAAGTTGCCCTAAAAGGCTTTGTTAGAAAATTAGTCTAGACAATATTTAACCAACTTATTTTTTCCAATAGATCCTAATGACGAAAGTTCAACTAATTATATTTAGTAAAATTGATCCTTTCAAAGTTCCTATTAACATTTATTCAAAAAAATATTATTCGGGTTCTTATATTTTTTTCTATCAGTATTCAATCAGTGTTTAGACACCTTGACATGTAAAATATACTCTCTGATCTGGCTATGACGTCATTCTTTCACAAGTTTGTTCATTGCAGTTCTTACCATCAATGCGTGGCATACTAAAAGGCATATCAATATGCATGGCGGGATTCTCCGAGGCGTACTACTGCCACGGCAACCTGATCAGTTCTGTGTGGACGGGGGGCCAATACCTTATAGACCCGGAGATGAGGGCCAGGCGTATTGTCAATATATCGCAATCTGCGAGTATTGAATTCTGCAAGGCGTTCTGGTTTTTAGCTGAGAGTGGTATGTAATCTGTTTCATTAATCTATACTAATACTAGCTGATCCACGCAACCTCGTTTGCGTCTCCTACTGCCCTTAGCGTGATAATTTTGCCCGGTGTTTGAAACATTTTTGACGTGACAACGTCTTATAAATTGGTTTGCCGGGTGACACTTTAAGAAACTGCGTTACGCTCCGCTCACGTTATGCGCTCACAATGAGAGCGAGTGAGAGGCACGCGTCCCTTCCACTCGGGCATGGTTAGCCCGCCTAAGAGCGAGAGAGACAGACATAAAAAGTGAAAGGCACGCGTCCCTTCCACTCGAGCACAGTTAGCCCGCCTAATTCTTTGTATAAATAAATGTTTTAAATTGTTACTATTATTTCATCCTTCTTCCTACTATACGAATGAGTATTCACATTAAAATTATTTTACCACTCAAAGTCGTTGTCACGTAAAACTTTCGCCCGTATACCGACTTTACAGGCAACCAATTTTTGTAGGTTATACAAACATTTGATTTGACCCGTAAATCGAATCCGAGATCACAGGCACAGCAGTCGCATCCGCTAATACTGCGCCACAGAGGCAGTCGATCAATGAATCGACGCGTCCACCGCCCGTAAGCGCGCGCGTGTGCGCAAGTGTGTGGATGCATCGCGAACTGTGTGCCGAACACCCTTTGATCTGTGAAGAAAACCGACACCGAACGGAACAAACACGTACACCCATCCACATGTCCGTGTTTGTTGTTTGCTGTTCGCCATTGTTTGTCGAGCGTGTGGATTAAGCATATCACAAAGGCTACTATTTGCCGCAATAACCGACATATACGCGGGCGAAGCCGCGGGCGACAACTAGTAAATTATAATTGTTTTGTGATGTTTCGATCTTTGCAAAAAATGTACGAGAACCACAGATTATATTACTCATTGTTTTTAAGCCAAGGCTATTAGACTAATTTAATGAATTAAAGACATAAATTTAGTTAACCTCTAAAGATTACGATTAATTATTGCAATTATTTTGCTATATACGATGATTTCAATACGTCTTACTCATGGTTACGAGACTATATTTGGAGAGTACTCCAATTACAGTATCAATAAATAAAGAAGAACGTTTTTTCATAATTCGCAAAAGGTTAACCTACGCTTAAAATAAAACCAGCTGTTAAATCAAGTCTTACCTTCTGTGGTCGACAATACCCTTTACGACCTGATCACATTTCGGCATAGACAACAGATTACACGTATCGAGACCTCGTAATACTGTCAATAAAATATCAGAAAATCTTTTAAAAATAACTGTTTGCTGACTATGTTTTTTTTTTTACCATGATTAATCACGAGTCAATAAAATCGAAACATAAAATAAATAAGTCAGCTAAAGAACAAAACCTGTCATGATTGCTTCGTCAGAGGCTTCCTTGTAATCTTCTATAGTTACAACAGCTTTTGCACAAATCCTTGGTGTAATCATATACAGCCTAATCTGTAATTTACTTTGCTTTGTCGTTATCGTTATTAAGAACATAAGCACGTAAGCGGTACAACTGTACTGTGCACGTAATACGTACATTAATCTAGCGAATATTATAAAAGATTTAATTAATCTATACAAATAAATAAAATTAGAGTGTCCGTTTGTAATATAAAAATAACCGCTTTTTACTTAATGCATATGTATGTATACAGGGTACATATACCAAAAATGTGGTTGAAATTTTTTTCTGTTAGTTCTGGGTAATATCTGGAACGGCTAGACGGATTTTGACGTGATTTGCACTGGCAAGTAGCTGATGATCCAGGGAGTAACTTAGGCTACTCTTTTTAGACGTAACTTTGTCCCGCGGCGTTACTCGCGTTACAACAATAACCGCAGGTAACACCGCGGGGTTCAGCTAGTTAAGGTATATATTCCGATTATTACGCTGAAATAAATGTGAGTGTCCGTAGGGTAACGTTGTTATACCACTCTTATTCAACCCATGGGTGCCGTAGCCAACTACGCACGACAACAGAACTGCAAAGAGATGTAAAACCTAAAACCAACCCATCTGGACATAGTAGGCTTGTTAGCTTGACATAATAATACAAAACCTCCTTTCTAAGGAGAGGCATGTGCCTAACGGGCTCCGCCCGCGTATATGTCGGTTATCGCGGCAAATGGTAGCCTATGTGTTATTCTGATGTATAAGCTATATTACTGTAAAGTTTCATCCAAATCCGTTCAGTAGTTTTTGCGTGAAAGAGTAACAAACATCCAAACATCCATCCATCCTTACAAACTTTCGCATTTATAATATTAGTAGATAGAATAATGCACCCGTCTTGGGGAATAGACGACCGGAGATAAATAATAATTTACTAAGGCACGTTTTACAACACTATCTTAGCCCAAACAGAATTTGTATCATGAATTTAGAAGACTGTTGTTTCTCTGTTAAATGTTTCTATATTGAAAGTTTATGTGAACACATAAACATTCAACATAGAAACGTTGTTGGAATGCAAACATACATACTCATGAATCATACAAATATTAGGCAGTCAAACCCGTCTCTTTTGTTAAATTAATTATTCCTGTTTTCCTAGAATTAATATTCCCTACTTTATTCAGTAAAAAGTGTTACTTTATTACAGAAATAATGAAAAGGGTACCAAGCCTAATGTCTTCGACAGTAGCTATAAACAAACTGATCACAATACCTCCGGAGCCCATCACAGTTACTACGACAGATGGCAAAGAAACAACAGTATTGCCCCCGACAGTACACATAGGACTACAGGGACTGAATGTTAGACTCATTAGTGTAAATAAAAGAGCTGGCATGGTGAGTGATGTGGTATTTTTAATAAGCTGTTCGTTTTTTTAATATTTTTTACTCGAGTACGGCAAAGCCAAAAGGAATGGTAATACTTTTTGGCAGTCTATGAATGTTCCACCATAGCGCATACAATTAAACTGTTTAATGGTGGAATGAGTGCAAGTGAGTTTAATCTTACTCTAGAATGCACAAATGAATCTCTATTTTCCTTGGTGACGGCTTCACGCGTAAACCGCCCCAAGCGATCGTAAAAGAAACTGGAACAATTTCACAAATTTGTTTTTCGTACTATATAAATTCAAGGAAAGCTATAAAACATCATGCTAATACCAATAAGATCCGGGTATCAATAGAAAATATTTCGCAAACCGGAAAAATATATTCTCTTTGAAACTCGCAGACTTTAGCTAGTATCATAGGCGCGTATTCCTACGTCGTTACGCAGATTATTTATCACGTAGCTAGACATTAGACATTAAATGCAAGATATCGACAGATTTTAGTATAAATAAGTAACTGTAAGTAAGTAAGAAGGCAGACGCCACCATGTAACAGTTAGAGTATTATGGAGCCGTGGCTCCTGCATAATAAATCCAGCCCCAAAGTTACTCAACGCCGTTATTATTCCTGCACTACGAAGTTCGCTATAATCAGTTCATGAAAACAGCAATATCGTAGGTAAAGTACCTACTATAAATCTATTTAATTTAATATGGTTTAATAGTATGCGAAGATGTAGATGCACTACCCTGAATTTAATCCTGGCGGCGGCCATGTATAGCATATTATGAAACCTGAAGTTTTAAAGTTGCAGACCTATGTGTGTATAGCAGTTCAATTTAAATAAGACTACCTAGTTGGATAATAAAATGTTTTGCCTGAGAGGCAGTTTAACATTATAATTTAATTAAACGACTGTTGACTGTTGAGAACAACAATTGTACAGGAAAGTTAAAGTTTTAATATTAAGTTTTCCTGCAGTAATGTAATGCACGGATGATTGTCTACAAATAATGTATTTTTCAAATACGGCAATTTGTATACCTATTTAATATTTCAGTATCTTTACTTAGTATTTAAGGCCAGAAAGCATAAGAAATAACAATTAAACTCGCTTTAAGCCAAGGTACCTCTCATTCAGAAAAACTTAATGTGTTTACCACTTTAAAATTAATATGTTTTCACCAGGCAGGCGAAGGCACTACCTCAATACCGCCGTCCGACGGAGTCTTATTCCACTGCCACGGTGGTGGTTTCGTGGCCCAAAGTTCGAAGTCCCATGAGACTTACCTTCGAGATTGGGCCGCGAAACTCAACGTTCCTATACTGTCTGTGGACTATAGCTTAGCGCCACAGGCACCTTTCCCGAGAGCACTAGAAGAAGTATTCTACGCATATTGCTGGATGTTGACGCATTTCGAGGAAATCGGCACTACTGGTAGGTATTTTTATTTCTATTGTACCTATACTACGAGTATTTTGTGTTTGTATAAGGCAATTTGGGCCGATGCACCTGGGCTTTTGCTGTAAATCGAGCGGTGTCTAATTGACTATGAACGCTCGGATCACATGAGAAGATTCAATTTCGCGTGTAAGGTGACAGAGTTAAAAAAAAAAATGCCTAAACTTGACTTTTGTTTGAGAGTGAAACTTCTGTCTGTTAGTACTATTAGTTATTCGTTGGTATAACTAGGTTTTTCCTTTATCCTTTGCATTTGTAAATACCTAACTAACTCTTTATGTAAATCTTTGAATTTGATTAAAATCTGGTAATAGAACGAACGAAATATATCGAAATAATGTTGTGAGGGAGAAAATTACCTATTAGTAAACCCCTCGAGTTTAACCTCGTTTGACTTTAGATAAATATCTGACGAAAATCCATATGTTGAGTCATGAGCCTTTTTTCTACTTATAATTTAATTAGTTTTAATGCTTCCTTTTTAGATTATTTTTCTACGATTAAGTAACACTAGTTCCCTATCTCAATATTGTGTTTTTCTTTGAAAGCAACGGTAACGGGTGAAACTGGGTTCACAAGTTTTCTTCGTTACAAATATATACCGTGTCGCGGGGAATTTTACATACATTCATGAAGGTAACCCAACATCCTAACTCAGATTTCCATTCTGTGGATCAAGCAAAATGTTGATCGAAATGAACCAGTATACACTATACAATCCATGGTTTTTATTTATATATAAATGTTTCACAGGTAAACGTATAGTATTCGCGGGAGATTCGGCAGGGGCAAACCTGGTAGCCGCTTGTGCTTTGAAGATATTGAACGCGGGTCTGAGACAGCCGGAAGGAATGTTCTTGGCTTATGCTCCTCTAATGATCAGTTTTGTGCCCAGCCCTGCGCGATTGTTGTGTCTGATGGATCCGGTGTTGCCTTTCGGTTTTATGATGAGGTGTCTGAAAGGTTTGTTTTTAACACTTTATTGGTAGAATCAAAATTACTAGTGATGGCCCAGCGGTTAAAATTCGACTATTTTTTTTTTTGTTTTTTTTTTCACTTTTCCTGCGTAAAATCTATCTGTGACAAATTTCATACTCCTCAGTTCTTAGTTATAAATATAGATTATACTAGCTGAACCCCGTGGTGTTACCCGCGGCTATTGTCATACCGCGGGTAACGCCGGGGGACAAAGCTAGTCTAACAAAAAGTAGCCTTAGGTACTCGTAAGCTGTAGTTTTTGTGACTATCGGCAATTAACTTTCTTTCTTCTTTAATTTTTAAATTGTCGATAGTTTCAATACACGCACTAAACTTTATTTCTTTCTATTAAAATGTGGTATGACTCGATTCGAATTAACCCACATCGATTCGGATTAAATGACTTTCAGACGTTAGAAATAATGAAAATGTAAACACAGTTTATAATTTACATAAATATTTTATTTGCGTTAACAAATATTACAATGAGTTACAATAGAAGATGGACTATGGACCCTGCTTTTAAGCAAAAAATCTTTGTATTAGGAGGGTTCCCACAAAGCAGTACAATTGGGTTATAAGAACGTAGTTTTATGAACTAAAAATTAAATATAATTAAAAGAAAAAAACTACAGGATTATGGTGTTCAACTTGTGTAGTTTACTATTTATATATATCTAATTTGTTTACAGCCTACGCAAGTCCAAACACAGGCGGCAAGGGCAATAAAGAAGACAAAACTTATCAGAACAATGCAATTACCACATCAAACGCCACCACCCCTAATGAAAGCAACGGTTTCCTCCGAGTTAGTCCTTCACAAGGTAAAGTGTATCTTATATCCTCTTGCTAAAGCTCTTTTTGTATCTTCAACAAGACATTACAACCTTTATTCTAGAGATGACATAGTTGATACAATGAAGCTGAATCTCATTTGAGGTAGGAGGCAGAGACAATACAAAGGCCATGTTCAGATGGCGAGCGTTCAACGCGCGTTTTGCTAACATGTGTATTCCTAGAACGAAATTACATGTAGTTGTAAACGGTCGCCGGCCGGTCGAGCCGGCCCATTCGTGCTGAAGCGAGCCTCTCCCACGAATAAATTGCTTGCCTAAAGAACCTTCTCAAAATTCGTTATCAGCTCTCCGTCTATACAGCATTTCACTGACTTTTAGTACACGCTGTTTCATCAACCTTCTGATTTAAATTTTTACCTTATATTAGATCCTTAACTTTATTTCATCACACAAAAAAAAAGAAAATCAAAAAAATGAATTTGTACACCTAATAAATTTTTAAAACTAGGTTTTATCCACAAAGTTTATCTAAAAACATCGCCTATATCTAAGTAAACTATGATTACGTATGTTTTGTTCTAGCCCTTTATAACTAACTTCATATTGATAAACTATTAACAAAAATGTTACATAAGTAACTACTCTCCTCTCTTAACTAGGATTCGTTGATATGCTCTAATATTAAACATCCTTTAGAAACTATATGTCCAATTTTTTTGCCCCAAATAATCACATAATAAGTATATAATTTACAGAAGGCATAAGCGAAGGTCCATCATCGTTTGAAGAGGTCTCTCCATCAGATTTAGCGGAACTGCAAGCACATAAGTCTGGGAGCGAACGGCGAAAGTCTTCCGACACTACCATTAGCGCAGCGTCTCTGCAAAGCGAACACACTGCCACAGGTTGTTAAATACTGGAAATAATCTAAAAAAAAAACAATTTGATATAACGTATAATGTCAAGTAAGATTTCAAACTTTATGAGAGAACGCATAAACATATTTATACCATTAATATATATTATTTTATACTGTTTGTCTAATATACTCAGACTTACATCTTCTAATATTTACAAACACTAAAATTATTGAGCGTTAATGTAAGTGTACATAGTTTAAGCATATATTGATCAATGGGGAAAAAACCATCTTAGATCTACAAACCTCAAACAGTCTGGAGAAGTATATCACAATAATATATATATATATTATAGCTGACCCACCTAACCTCGTTTACGTCTCCTATTGCCCGTAGCGTAATAATTTTCCCTTGTTTTCATAACATTCTTTATTGGTGCTCTGCTCCTATTGGTCGTAGCGTGGCAATATATATCCTAAAGCATTCCTCTATAAATGGGCTATCTAACACTGATCAAATTATACACTGATAATAATCAAATCGGACCAGTAGTTCCTGAGAATAGCGCGTTCAATCAATCAAAACTCTTCAGCTTTTTATATTAGTATAGATTAGAAACTCCATCACTAGTATCGTGCATTTCTAATACCTTTAAAAATAATTTTAGGTGTGACACCCCAAGAAGACCATTCTCAAAAGTATGTGTCGGACTTTCTTGAACGGTATGTACTGGACAGCGACACGGACTCGGAAGGTCGCAGAATACCTGTTATCAAGCCTGTCAAACCAAAGGATGAATCTCACAAGTAAGACCTATTTCTAATTTTAATTTTTACCGATTTTAGATATTAGTTGGTTGGTAATTAGATGGTTTTCTGGATGCATTGCAAAATATATCTCGTGCACACCTTTAATAATATCAATAATAATATCTTCTATCGCATTTACTATAACGAAGTGCTCCGAAGAATTGTTCGAACTAATCCCTGCCGCCTCTCTCCGCCATCGTCCCGAGAACAGTTTTATCCCATCATTTAGATGCTTAGTAATCCACAACAACAAACCACAACGCTATTGGTATAATTTCTACCTTGATCAACTAAACTGTGGAATGAACTGTTGTCTGCGGTATTCCCAGATCCATGAGACCTTCAAGAAAAGAGCGTACTCTTCTTTAAAAGGCCGGCAACACACTTGTGACGCCTCTGTTGTCGCGGGTGTCCATGGGCGGCGGTAATCGCTTACCAGCAGGCGATGCGTCTGCTCGCTTTCCCCCTATATCATAAAAAAGTCATGTCGGATTACAAGGGGGTGACGGATTAACGGAGTTCACTGTAGAATAGAATAAAACCAGTACATGCATAGATTGTAAATTTACAGGAAATTAAAAGACTTTTTATTATTTTATGTATACAAGAAATGAAGTGTGATTTACCATTATCCGTAGAATAATTAAACTTTATCGTTTCAGGGAGGCAGAATCTGAAAACTCAAGTACATTAGTAGCCGAACCACCTTTAGTCGAAGATGACTTCGGCAAAGAAAATAAGAAGAAGATCAAAACGAGGTAAAACCCCTTCTAAACCTGAAACCTCCCTTCTAAGGAGAGGGTCCAGCAGTGGAGTATTGAAAACTGTTGACAGTGCAATGTAACAAGGTTTTTGTTTCTATGTAGGATAACTGAAGCGGCATCTGGTTTCATGGGTGCAATGTCATCGAAGTTAGCGTATATCACCGGGTCCAACACTATTTCAAGGCCACCGCAAGATGAGTAAGTCACATAAATGTTTAGTAAATATATTGCAATTTCATCATTATTAAAACTTTTAACGTTATCGAAATGGCAAGGTTTTTCTACAATTCTAAAGCATTTTTCGTATCGACTGTACTTTTAGTAGTTTGGTGTCTTTTTTAACTGTAAACAAACATTTAAATGTAGGTATAGCAAATAGTATCGAAACCTGCAAAAGTAAATAATTTTAAACGCTTAAGAATATGATATTGACACCATAGTCTTCGAAAGTAATTATAGAAAGGTCTTGCTTATTATTTATATATAAAAAATAACTTTCATTTAATTCAAGAACAAAGTTTGCTTATGTAAAATGCACTTACGATTCTCAGTCTAGCAGCCCGCACGAACCTGGACGCTTTGATAGCGCGTTCTCCGTCCGACGAGTTCATATTCTCCGTGCCGCGGGACCCCCTACTTTCCCCCTACTGGGCTGATGATGAGCTGCTCAAAAGGTTCCCACCTGTTAGAATACTGGTATGTGTCATTCTTTTTTTTTATCTTTCTCTTTTTTTTCGAAGAAAACTCCCGCATTAGTATTATTTCTGTATAGCGGAGAATTTCACAAACATTATGTATGTTTGTGAAATTCTTCGCTTCGTCCGTAACGTACATAATGTATACCAAGACTCACAACAATAGATGTCTGTCACAATTGTTTGTCTTTAGGCCTACGACGTCTGGTTAAGCTTCAGATCATTTCATGGTCTAACTACTTCATGACTCGGTCAAAAAGCCAATAAATAATGCCATTGCTTTTGGTTAGTTTATATCTTAAAAAATATGGCCTCACATACCTAACATATCCTTTAAATATTATTCATTAAAATGTTTTCTTGAAGTTTCTTGCTATTTAATATATTTTCAGACAGTGCACTTAGACCCTTGCCTAGACGACTGTGTAATGTTTGCGAAGAAACTAAAGAAGCTGGGCAACTCGGTCGGTATTGAGGTGTTGGAGGGCCTACCACATGGCTTCCTCAATTTTTCACTCGTAAGTAATTCTATTTTTAAATATCGGTGCTATTTCTGTTATTGACATCACTAAACTAAAATTCACTAAAATTTGTGGTTGGGTTATATGCTAAACACAATGACAGCTAAGTTTTGAGATATCAAAAACGGACTAAGCAATTAAAAATAAAGTATGTGATCCAACAACAAATTTAAGTGAATTTTAGTTTAGTGAGGTCCATAATAGAATTAGCACCATTACATACCTACATACAGGGTATCTATATACAGACTGCGATTCGGCAAACGTAGTGTCCACAGGCCAGGTGGAGTGATGATTTGCGCAAGACGGCTGGCAGGAGCTGGATGCGAGAAGCCGAGGATCGAACTAAGTGGCGCGCAATTGGAGAGCCCTATGTCCAGTAGTGGACGGCGATAGGCTGATGATGATGATGATACAGGGTAACTGGTTAAGTCGACCTAAATATTGAAATTGTAAAATTTCTGTCATATTGGGAACTACAGGCTATAGAGATGCAGTATGAAATTGCCCTGTGAAACTTGTTACAGAAAATCATCACAATGACAATCATAGTAGATGACGATATGAAATAGTAATAAAAATACTTTTACTAGCCAAACTTCCCCTGCACTAATGTAAATATCTATATAATAATATTTCGGAGCCGAGGAACAAGAAACAAAAAATTAACTAATCTATACAAATAAATAAAATTGGAGTGTCTGTTTGTAATATTAAAATAACAGCTTTTTAATCAATGCATGTATATGTATACACGATACATATACTAAAAATGTAGTTAAAAAAAATTTTGTCTGTCTGTCTGTCTGTTTGTTCCGGGTAATCTCTGGAACGGCTGGACGGATTTTGACGGGAATTTCACTGGCAGGTAGCTGATGATCCGGGGAGTAACTTAGGCTACTTTTTTTAGACTAACTTTGTCCCGCGGCGTTACTCGCGGTACAACAATAACCGCGGGTAGCACCGCGGGGTTCAGCTAGTGTGTAAATATAATTAGTACGATTAATTTCTCATTAAAATCGAAAAGTAAACCGAAATACGTGGTTACTCGAAGAGTATCTTCGCAACTTGTACAATTTTAACTATATTTTTATCTCACAGATGGCCAAAGAAGCGAACGAAGGATCAAAACTGTGCATCGAACGCATAACACAATTACTCGATTTAGGTAACAACACTAGTTCAAGAGAGAACAATGATTTATGAATGTGTGGACTGTGCTGCAGAACTTAGAACGTAGGCTTTAATATGTGCCTAGCAAACGGTCAAAGGTATTGTTGTAGCATGTTGTATTGAACTTTACTAGATATAACACTTTTATGTGGGGGTGTTTATCTAAGTTTGTATATAAAAAAGCCGATTTATGTAACACGGTGCAACAGGTTGCAACGCGTTACAAAACATGTTGCGAACTATATTTGTTATTCTTTAGACGAACGTCATGATAAATGTATATTGCTATTGTAGCCAATTGTGGAATGTCCAAATTATTGTTGCCACTACCAATGGCAAGAACCGTTTTCTCGAAAGGGTGAAATCACCAAAATATCAGTTGAATTAGTAAAACTAAATTTTGTTGTGAGTTTTGTCAATTCAAATGTGAAATGCGAAAATTGCAAATATTGAGCACAATTAAGTCGATTATTGATTAAAGATTTGCTGCTGGGCAAAATCGACTAAATTTACTGTTGCGTGCCTAAACGTAGCAGTGTATGTAGACTATTAATTTGTACTGCTCTGTGTACAGTACATGTGAATGAGAAATGCTTCGATTATCGTTATAAATGTCCAGCTGAAAATAACGAATGTTTTAGTCGTATATTGATTTGTTACTACACAACTATCGACTAAATTTATTCAAGTAAAGTTACTGATGTTTGAGGGATTATAGTAATATTAAACTCCGATAGATGGAGTTACCCTTTATTCGTAAAACACCAAAAACATCGACTAAACTCTACTTCAACATTTGGTTTGAGTAGCCAGTCCAAAATAGAATGTTCAAGGTTATATTAAGATTTCCTTACTTCTTGAATAGGCATGTCGTAGGCGTCCATCTTTGCATTGGTCGTCAATTTCTATGAGATGAATTGATAGACAAACACTACATTGCCCAACACAAGAAAATACGCAAATGTTATTGGTAAAATACTTATTGGCACTCCAAAGTTGTCGTACGGTACCTTTTTTATTAAATATTTTATCTTAATTTCTTCCTTCCAACGTATTGTAAATGCTATACCTACCTTTATAAATAATTATTAGTAAGTATTTAATTTAAAAAAATATTTCCAATAAAGTTTCGCACCGAGAAATTACTTTGTCGAATTTTCCAAAAATTCGTGGTAGAAACTTTGCACTTGGGAATAGAAAAATGTGTGCCCTTAATTGGCGGGTTAGTAAGCGATTATTCGCTATATTATATAAAAAAAAGCATGTTCTATAGAATTATCTATGGTACTGTTTGTCTCTGGTGTGTGGGTAAGAGTAATTCTCTCTAGTCCATTCTAATTACGAATAAGGACTAAATATATTAAAGGTGCTTGTGGAGATATGGCACATCTTTGAATGATTCTATGGCATTTTTAAGCCTCTTAAATTATCTGTTGTTCTTTCAATCAAAGTATTAGACGAATTATGCTCAAAAATGCGTTATATATATATAAAATGTATGTATATTTCTACTATTTTATATCAAAATAATTTCGGGAGTGAAAAGGAAAGTGAATCGTAAAATTATTTTAAGTTTATGAATAAAATGTCCTGGTTCACTGTTGAAAGAAGCTGGTTAATTTTGTCATTTATTACACAGGACAAAAAAAATAAAAAAAATCTACTGCGACAGCATAGTGTTAAAAAGGTAGAAGGGATGACATAGGGTTGAAAGTCAATTTCCTCCATACAAATATCACTTTCGAAAAGGTCTTATCTCCCTCTGAATATTCTACATGAATGTGCAATTTCAATTATGATTGACTTGGTTTGATTAAATTAAATGGTGTTATTATTGATATATAAAAAAAAAAAAAAAATATTTATTATTGATTAATTGAAGAATAATATATGTATAATATTGTTGAATCTTCACGAGTTGAAATAACACAAGTTATTTTGTTGCGTTGGTATTATAAGGCCTTAATTCCTATAGAGTCCTTAATTCCTGTAGAGTGTATACGAATTAGCAATATTCGACTTTATAAACTTCTGCAGTGGGACATTATTATTTGGCAATAAAAATAACTAAAAATCTCTTCACCACATCGTCTATTTTTACTTACAAAAATTTAAAATTCAGTTTTAACAGGTGGGTCTTTGCCTGCCCTACGAAATCTTTATGCTTTCTCTCTCAAAGATCGATAGATCGATTACTCATTTATTTATAAGTTTATGACTATGCGTATAATAAAATGTATCTCGTAATGTCTCATTATTTGAAATGGTTCCACATGAGTGCAATATTTCATTATTCTATATTTTATGTCCTCAAAGCAGTGGTCCGATCGCCAGCGAGAAAACGGCTAACTATCGGCGATTTTCTCGCTCAAGAAACGTACAACAAAGAGAAACTCGTTCAGCGATACTCGCTCAGCAATGCTCGCTCGCTTGATCATTTCTATACAGTGCGGCTTTGAAAGTACACGGATGGATATCAACAAATCATTACAGCTCTCATTGTTGTCTAGTTCAGACGACGACGATGATGTATTTTACGATAGGGATATTATCAGACACATTCAATAAAAAACTCATGAACAAAATTTAAAGTCGGTGGGAAACACGTGTACGTGTTTGCGTGCGTGCACGCGCGTCTCGTGCGCGCAGGTTTGCACAAGACTAGTAATCGCTCATCGCACTTGCACACTCGTTTTTAGCCCAGCGACAAAACTATCGAAACTACACACTCGCTTCTCGCTGATTGCCAACTCGTTTAAAGTTTCTCGTTCTTCGTCGACAGTCGGACCACTGCCTAAAGCTCAGTATTTCACGTGTAGTCTGGTTCGCTTTAGGTTTGTAATATAACTCAGTGCAAACTATGTATTTTAGTAGGTTTAATAGTACTGTATTGGTAAAAACCACTTACTTACAGAAGAGAGTAATCTTAGATAAACATGTTGCACCGTAATAAAGTAAACTGATAAAGTTTGTGGTGATTTACTACTTTAGAAATAGTGTAGAACTTTGTATTATAAAGGCCACTAAGTAAGGTACGAAAAGGGAATAGATAACAAAATAAGAAGGTACACGGTACAAGTTTTGAAGGAATTGACATTAAAAGATTCTAAAGAATATTTAGCTGTTTAAAGTTATTTCCTTAATTCAGTAGAACAGAAAGAGAAGTGGGCTAAATTTTTAAGACCACATCTATACTAATATTATAAAGCTGAGGAGATTTGGATTTAAATCGGATCAACGGTTCCTGAGATTAGCGCGTTCAAACAAATAAACAAACTCGTCAGATTTATAATATTAGTACGGATAAATACATTCGTTCTTAGGTACTACTAATACTCAATTCATCTGAATTGAGTGGATAGTAGATGGTTTTATGATCTTAAACAATATTATGATTTATTATCTATACAAACATTCGAAAGTAATTCTTTGTCTGTCTCGCTTTCACGGATATACCACTGCATCGATTTTAATGAAATGGCGTGGATAAATATTGATTCCTGAGGAAGGACGCAGGCTACTTTCTATCGCGATAATGAAGGTACACGCGAACGGAGCCGCGGACAAAAGCTAGTAAAGAAATATATCACAGAACTCGCATTAAGTTATCATCACATTTTATTTTTTATGACTGGCAAACCTTTATACAGTATTGCCAAATGAGTATCATGGGAAATGAATTTTATTAAATTATTATAAAAGTTTTAATGTTATATATGAATAGTTAACATTTCCCTGCGCTGGTGTTGTGAATTATATTTAAATTATGTGTTGTATTCATAGAGTTATTATAGATAGAGCAGGGGAGCCAGGCTTCCAGCGGTCCCTCGGTTAGAAAGAGAGAGACGAGAGAGTACCAATCTGTCTCTGTCTAGTCGCGCATGCGCAGTTAGCGCGGAAAAGCAGCATAGCAGAACGATTCGACTGTTAATAGTTGGATTACCATTATTAGCCCTTTATTGCACATACATCAGTAGAGAAAGACAGATGGGGTTCCGCGATCTTCTCTCTCTTTCTAAGCATTGGACATTTCCGCTTACAGGCAGCCACCATGTATAATAGCTCTATGGTTGCATTCAAGCTTTATATGTTTATTGTTATATGAGTGTCTATAACGTTTAATTTAGACTCGGAATACACTTACTATATTAAATTATTTGAACTAAATTTAGTTAATTCGGCTGATTTATTAACGGACGACGTACTATGTAAGGATATACTCAAACATTATTGGCTATGTAAGTGTATTTATGAGTCTAAAATAATTAAATTATTGTAATTTTTTTATATTGTATTAGAAATTATTAGATTGGACAGCGTTAAACGCAAATATACATTAAAATTCGCCGACTTTGCTTTTAAATTGCCGAGGTATGTGTTTTGTTTCCATAACGAAAATTATTTCTCACTCGTTCAATATTTAAAGGAAAGTTCATGAATTTCATGAAATACTTGAATATCAATCATCATAAAACATTATGGACCATCATTCAATATCATTGTGTGTTAAAATATTGGAAGCTCAATTCTTTGTTGTATATTTTTGATAAAATAATTTTGTGAATTAACCTATTTTAGACTAATTTTGAATTTCAATTTAATGTATTTGAAAACTCAAGTCAAGTAAATTATTTAAATAATTTTAAAGAGGCCATTTTGTAAACGCAATTAAAGTGGTGACGAGTTTCACAGGTTTTTCAAATTAAAAACGGAGCATTTTTCCACTGCTGTGTTCAAAGTGCAATTACGTCATTTCTTGCTAGATGTATTGTTATGTGCTCTATTTATCACGGTTTTGTATTGCAAGTAGACCTAGGACGTGGTTATATGTATTATGTCCATTATACTATGATGCCACATAATAAGTTATATTTTACCAACTGAATATGTTATATAGATGTATATGTAGCTTTGAATTATGTTCTTAAAAAATAATATTATATGTTCGACGGCAATATTCAAAGAAGAAATCTACGTGTTTCTGTGTTACAAAATACTACCTATAGTATAAATTAAAAATAAAATTGTATATGAATGTTATTGATGTTTATGAAGCTAAGTACACGAACAAATTTATTTTATACTACAACAAATCACAAAAACGGTCTTGAAAAGTATACAGAATTCGTAATTACAACGGTAATGAAATTCTTTTTTTTTTATTTCCTTTTAACTGTATTAGCATTCATAGGTTATTGAAAGATGAACAATTTAAATGCTATATTATAATGCCATACAATAAGTCTGTGATAGTGAATTGAAGCTTTCCAAAAGCGTAACCAACAGTATTCTAAATCTAAATTCATCATGTCAAAATAGTGTTACCTGTTTATGTAGTTTAATTTATCAAATTGTAAAAAATGTACTTATGAATATTTTTATAGAATAAAATATCCATATATTGAAACCTACATTTTATTATAAATAGAGCTACATTTATAAATTATTATTAATGTAAACCGCACGGACATATAAAAAAAAGGGGGACGGAATTCGTGAAAAAACTGAGGCACCGTAATTGTGGCGACTCTTTACGTGTGAGTAAAATTTAGCTTGGCCAAGTTATTTTATTTAGTTCGATCACTACCGTTTTTACACCATTTCACCACTCAATACATGATGTTCATTTATATATTTTTGTAATCTGTCTCCCTATCTCGATTGCGCGCCTAACCATTTTATGGAAGTGTGCGTGACGACGGCCTATACGTACAGCGTGCTGGCAAACTCTGAGTGACACACTTTTTTGGTAGCGAGATTATGTCCCACTTTTTTTATATGTCCGTGGTAAACAGTAAAAATAAATGGATATTTGAATATAGGCCTTATGTAAACGGATTACATCACATTACTTGATAAAATTGCAATCGAAATAGTTGTTTGAAGTCCATTGTCCAAAGTTTATAAGAACTAGTCAATAATGACAATATTGTATTATGTCTTATGTTATTTCAATAAATGAATGCAACTAAAATGTGTATTCTCTTTCACGCCTACCTATATATTAATTATAAATAAAATAAAAAAGTAACAACTAAAACTGACTACGGCTAGGCTGTTCAAATTTGTTGCATACCTACTTTTACAGCGTCGCTTTTGTTGTAGTTAGGTTTTCGTATTTAGGTACTTTTCTTTATTTGAAATGTTTTGGTGCCGTTATAATATTCATTTCTTTGCAAAGTATATTTTAAATACCATAAAAATATCATAATTAGCAACTAAATACGGACAAAGTCACGAGCAAATATTTTTGAAATGTACAAGTAATGCCCTTTCCAATGATGCCAAACGGCATTTTTATCTCAAATTTATTTTTTAACAGTACTTTATTACCACTAGAGGGCGCCACATTTGATTCAGTGACAGTGATATAGCCTATAACCAGCGGACGATCTAGAAGCTTCTTACGATATCTCATTTGTTCTGTTCTAATAAATAGTTTAGGACCTATGAGGTAACAGATAAACATACATACATACAGCCTGTAAAAATCATAACCCTGCTTTGGCTTTACCTTAATCGGGTAATTAATGGACACGATCGTTTTGTTGTCTCTGGGTGAAATTAATGTATTTGTATTTAGAAACGTATTTATGAAAATTTATCAGCATATTTATCTGGTTACTATATGGCTCTACTTGGTTTGGGATCAGACTGTATGTAGGCATATGAGATTTTTAAAGTAATAATTATTACTTGATAATATAAATACTTTAACTCAAAACTAAAGACGCATAAACTAAGATCGCATACATATCGGACCATGGTCTAAGAAAACAAGGTCTCGCATTCCGAGAGTCACTATCCAGTTACCACTTTATAGCAACAACACGAAATTAACCAACCAAAACCTGCGATACCGGTGATGACGTCAGCTTGTGTAATCCAAGTGATCACTGTGTTTTGGAATGCTATGCACCTGACGAAGTATATTGTTATAAAACTATGCGGTTAACGTGCAGCATGGTCACGATCACTTTAATCGTTTAACTCTCGCGATCGAAGGTCGGATTCTGAAGACCTAGTTTTAGTTTATTCCATTCCGAACGCGTTCGTTTGGTAAACTTTTCAGCACGAGCCAGACGCAACGTCAAATACGGTCACCCTGTTAATTGAGTGAATTTGAAATTGTTCACGCGGTCTTTCGACCCTGTTCAAGCAACGTTACCACTGTATTGTCTTGTACTGTATGCATTGAGATAAAAAAAAACCAGTGGTTTAAACGATCGCCACGCCACTCCTGCGCCAAGTCTTGTGGGTTCAATTCCTGTGTGATGCACAAATTATTGTTCTGAGTCTGAGTCTAGTTGTATATGTATGTTTGTGAGTCTCCCGCGACTCGGAATTTAAATTCCGAATGCGGAAGCTGCCTTTTTAAAGGGTTTTATCCTGTTTGTTTTGATTAAATCTAATAATTGAAAATTCCCTTTCTGTTGACAGATTGATCTAAAATTTGGTATGCACACCACACACCTTTTGTTGTGGTGACAATACAATTAATAAATTCTGTTTCATTTTAAATCCAAGATGGCCGCCGCTACAAAATGGTGGTTTACATATTTTATCTATCACGGCTACCGCTATATTGGTATCAAATGAAAGGGCTTGACTAGTAGAACGCAGATAGGAAAAACTATGTAATAAAATTAAAAGTTTGTGTTTTATTAAAATTTAAAGTGAAAAATTTATTAAAAATTAAAGTGTTTTTATATATAAACGGTTTTATAAAAAAAATGTCATGACATATTTCCATCCAATCCCAACGATTAAGAAACCTATAGGTATGGGAGAGCTAGAGCCTTGCAACTGAATCCTCTCTTTCCGTCAACGTGAATCGTGACCATCGGTGTCGGCTCTACTTGTCGCTGGATTACTTAAGTTCTAAAGCATTGATAACCGAGATTTCAATATCTCAATGACAAAGATACAGAGAATTGCCAAAAAATGCCTAGACAAAAGACGACTTTTTTAACTTATCCCACAATGTATCATACGAATCTTACGCAAATTGCCTTGGCCATGGTTAAAATATGACTAACTCGATGCTGCACATCTTCCCTTATCAAATCATTATGTAGAACATTTATTAACGACTCACATAGGTACATTTTTCACGGTATATTCGATCGATAACAAAATTCGACCTCCGTTTTTCCTGTTTATTCAGCAGTAACGCGTTTCAGGACTGTCGGTTTATTGGACCGATTACTGGAGTAGGTACTAAGCGCTGCCATTACAAACTATGGCCATATTTGCTTTTTAGTCTACTGTGCTCCTACGGTTGCACTGTAGAGAGCAACGGAAAACGCCGTAGCTGTAGCGAAATCTTTGTGTGTATGCGAGGCGCGAAAGAATATTTCAACATGGCTTTCTTCTGCTAACATAATGAGTTAAATCAGCAATTCATTGCTGGTTTTAATCTGTCTTTAACCTTCCTTTTTGCCGCGAACCTGCCGAGCACAATGTACCTACGTGGCATAATCACTAAGGGTTCGTTCACATAGACGGGCTCGGAGAGGAGAGCAGATTTTTATCACGCTTGAAACAGTTTTGAGTAATTGTAGTAGGTTTATTTTTTCATGTTCACTTTTTTTGTCATTCAGAATGCTAGAACGCGCTTCGTGTGAAATAACAAGTGGCGATGGCGTGCCCTTTCTCGCTCGCGCTCGCGCCGATCTCTTCCAGGTGGTAAAATAGTTGGCGGCTCCGCTTCAGTCTGGATTTCGGCACAGTTCGGCATAGCAATAATTTTTTACGCAGCTACGTTCCCGACGAAAGTAATACGTGTATTAAAGCGTTCAGTTGATGCCAGCAGAGACATAAGTGGTATCAGCGCTTAACTGCGGCGCGTCTGCCCCGCCTACATAGCATTTCTACCTTAATTCTCCTCTTCTGTGGGGAACACGTACGGTGGTAGTCGAGTTCAATGCTTTGATCGCTTGACACAAGAAGGAAGAACCGAAACGTTGCGTTAGAGAGCGTATGTCTGTCTACCACTCTAAAAGAATGACTTCGAAGGCCAGCACGTGTTGTCCTGTAGAGGAAGGGAGAAGGGGGGCCTCGCTGCAACCGATCAGATACTGTGCGCACCATTGCATAGATGAGAACAGAAGGTACTCCACGCACGAGGGTATCTTGGTCTTGTGAGGAGAGTGGGAGTATCGAATAACGCGTCGGAAAGCGTGACTGGCACATGTGTTGTCTACAGAATTCTTACTAGACTAGACCTAGGCGATGTTTTATCGTATCAAGAATTAAATAATATTACAGGATAAAATGTTAATTATTTTTATTATAGTAATAATGCTAAGGTTGCAGTGAACATGATGTTTACAAACAGTTATTGTTTACAGAGTTGTTGACAAGTGTCAATTGACTTTTTGGTAACAACAATACGATAAAATCACTACTTATACAGATGCCGTTTACAAAATAAAAAAAATCATTTAACTATTAGACAGTGTAAAATCTTAACAAAACAAAAATTTCAGTACAACTCAACATTAATTAAATAATTGTATTTCCGTCGTGCGATAATAAAGCGATCGTTAAAAAAATGTTTAGTTCACAGTACAGCTTATCAAAATTCATAATTTCCTCATCGCTTGAAAAACAAATGCAATTGATACGAAACAACTACTAATTAATAGCGAGATGAATATCCAAACTTCCGTCTGGACCATGACACAACTACTTATTAGAAAACATGGAACATTATGACTACTTAGTACAACCACAATATACAAGTATAGTAAAAAACTGACAGAATTTTTATGTCCGAATATAGTTAAAAGAATGTCTAGAGCTAAGTATTATTTGTTACTTTACATATACCTATTGAAATATTGAGAAGATTAAATTTACAAGCACAATGCTTCATAGTAAGTTGTAAAGTATACTAGATCACACATATTGCAATGCAGTCAATACATTTAGTCAATGTGTGGCATTATTATGAACTTCTGTACAACATTTCTATGGTACTGAATGGAATATCAGTCATTTATAGTACTATAATTTATGGCCTCATGCGTCCACAACCACATCTTATTGATTAACCCATCCATTACAAATATCCTAATGTATATCGATCTTGTATGCACTCAATGTTTTTATTATGATTCTTACACATTTATGTTATCACTCACATTAAAATAGCCAAGTTGAGGCCCTACAAGTACTTAGTGTTTTGGATGTAGTTTAACATTCAATCGTGTCCATTTGTCTTGGCATGTGGTACTGACCCGTTGAGTAAAGGTATCGGAGGTTGTGGCGCTCTAATAGTTTTTTGTAAGACGTGTGCGTCTGCTGGCTCTATCCTTTTGTAGTAATGTTCTTTAGTCTCAACAATTTCAAATCCAAACTTCTTATAAAAATCTATTGCACTTTCATTGTTCACTTGGACATGCCTGCAAAGAACAATTTAATAGGTTTACTTACATATACAAATAGATGAATTAAATTACAAACAACATTAAATGACAAATTAATAATTCATTACAAACAACACAAATTATTTTTAAAGAAAGTAATCTAAAGAGACTGATTTTAACTTTATTTATATGTACTGAACATATAAATTAAAGTTAAAATCAGTTTCTTTGGGCCTTATTTGAAAACAAAATGTGAATTGTATTCACACAAAAACGTAAAATGTCAATAGAAATATTAGTAGGTGTATATTATGGTTTAAAGTTAACAAGCCTAAACCCGATTGTAAGCGATTCCCACCACCCATGGACACTAAAAAGAAATTTGTTTTCCCTGTAAAAGACTACTACATTGGTCATCACAACAGCAACACATGGACATCACTCATCTCTTTTCTAAGGAGAAGTCTATGGTCCAGCAGCGTACTATTAAAGTCTGTTGTATCTTTGTTGTTTTATTATTAATTTATAACCTTGAAAGTTTCAGAACCCCTTGTTATTAGACAACTGCAAGTTCGAATTACTCAATGAGTAAGAACAACTAGATTTGTTGAATTTTTTCAAGAATTTTTGTTGTTCCAAAGTTAAAAACAAAAGAAATCTATGAACGTATGTTGAAAGTGTACTTGTATAAGGACTCTTCCGTCTTTAATTAGTACCATAGAAAGAAGGGTTGCTGAATTTAAACGTGGTCGTACAAGCCTTGAAGACGAACCACGACAAGGACGTCCAAAAACAGCAACTACACCAGAAATCGTAACGAAAATACAGTATATATAAATTGCAGTTGTCTAAGCTGCAATTTCGAATTACTCAATGAGTAAGAACAACAAGACCAAAACGATCCAGTTCTTGGTTTAATTTTTTTTAATATACATTAAAAAAGCAATTTAATCAGAATCCCTGATTTATTTACGACATTCTTTGTTCTTTTTATTTCAAATCCTTACTAAAACACATAATATAGCTACTAAAATAAACTGAAATTATTTATTTTATTCTCAAGGATGAAATTATATTTCTGTAGAAAAATAATAACTGAAATCATTATTACTAAAAAGAAGGCGTACGCAGTACAAATATAGCTACTAACACATTTTTAACTGACTTCAAAAAAGGTGGAGTTTTTGCTTTGCTTTTTTTATGTTTGTTACCTCATAAGTTTCAACTGCGTGAACCGATTTAGATCATTATTTTTTTATTTACAAGCTAGTGCTGCTGGTGGCCCCATTTCGATTTGGTCCAGTTCTTGAAGTCGGTTTTTTTTTGTTAAAATTTGTGACTATTGTAGTGAATATGTATTTTAGCATAGCATAGTGATTCAATAGCTTAATGATTCAATAGCATCATTAGGCCGCCATGGTATGGGTCACCATGCTGCATTGTCTGCATACACATTGAGTATGGTGACCACCACTTTTGAAATCTGCTTATGCTTTCCATCAGGCAGAGTGGTCATTTTGGCAGGGCCACATCTAAGAAAAAAAACTTTTACCAATAGAAAGAGCCACACTATTTGTGTTATTATATATATTTATATAATATGGCTATATATGTATGGGAGTTCGTCAATTTATAATACATACGAAGAAATAAGCACGCGAGCGAAGCTGTGGGCAATACTAGCACTTTACAAAATACTAGGGCAGCGTTCCAGAGGATCCGGGCTTTTGCAATATAACTATGCTATTAAACTAGTTTATTCAGTATGAGACGGCATTGCTACTAGCCAAATTTTTTTTGTTATATTATCTGCTGAAATGTCGGGCCGCGCTGTTCCGCGCACTCGCTAGAGTGTCACCGCGGCCGTGAGATAGCGTTGGACACTTTGTAGGTTATGTGAAGTTTAATTTCAATCTGTCATTTCATACTTTGTTTACCCGCCATGTAGCGTCGACGTGTCACAGTATTTTTAACAATGGAATGACTTGAAGACTTATGATTTGAAGACTATAAACACTTGACATTGGCAGAAATAGCTGATCCGAGAGATCCGGCTGGTTGCCATTTCATCAAAGAAGAAGAAGAAAAATCAAATATCGTGCAGTGATTTAATTTTTATTTTTCGAAGGTTTAAAATCTATGATCGTATGTTGAAAGTATAAGGATTCTTCGCCTTCAATTAGTACCGTAGAAAGATGGGTTGCTGAATTAAAACGTGGTCGTACAAGCCTTGAAGATGAACCACGGTAAGGACGTCCAAAACCAGCAACAACACTAGAAATCGTAATGAAATAACAGTATATCGTAATGGAAAATTGTCGGGTGACGAAACGAAATTTAGTAGAAGCCCTAGGCATCTCATTGGGTAGTGTAAGCAATATTTTGATTGAAGGTTTCAGAAAACTGTGTGCGAAATGGATGCCGAATTCGCTAAGGGCGCGTTCCCACTATGTCATAACGATTAATTTATCATTGGACGACTGTCGTCATATATATACCATTATAACGATTGTTTGTCGTCAAAAATTGTTATCGTTTAGCGACTATCGTATCTAGCTGTCCCCATTGGATCACGACGACATTTTATCGTTTCACGGCAGTCGCTTTGTCGTTTACACATCACTAGCAAGCTACAAATCTAGTCACCTCTACGTTCTCTTGAAGATCAGTTGTGCGTTTATGCTCCTGAGTTCAATGAACGAAGACGAAATTTTAGTAATGTATTACTTTCAGAAAAGGAAGATTAAGCAAGCAAAGAAAGTATTGGGTAGATATCGTGGCTACGATAGATTTTCCGTTACGATTTAGTCGTAACGATTTTTTATCGTTTTACGACTGTTGTGCTAGCCGTTCCCACTGTCATGATAATTTGTCGTCATTGCAAAAAATGTCGTAGACGACAGTAAATCATGCCACGAAACTTAAAACTTCACGATTATGTGTCGTCACGACATAGTGGGAAAGCGCCCTAACAATGGAACGAAAACGCATTCGAATGCGACTTTCTCAGCATTATTCAGGCCCGTATTTTAGAAGGCGTCTCAGTCATAAATCTGGTTTTAAAACTAGTTTTAAGAAGAGGTAGTATTATTGAACGTCTCTTGAAACAAGATTCACTGATCGTTAATCAAGTGAATAACGATCAATGAACAGCATAATTTAGAACGACGCTTATGTCAAAATCTCCTCTAAGGAATAGATTTTGACAGATGTGATCTCTGTTCACCTGAGACAGCTCAATCTAGTCTCAAGTAGTAATTTCTAAGACGTTTTAGGGGAAATGATGTTTCTGAATAACAACGAAAAACTAACTTTACCTTACTTTAGTCACGAAAGAATTACTTATCACATTTCAATTCACTTTAATTAACATTAATTGATTCACTTAAAATACTTTCGTGGGGGATATTAATTTAACCATTTGGTTCAAATAATATAACCCGTTGTGGGTTATAACAAAAATATAACATTAGTCTAAACATAAAAACCAAAACATAGTTTGACAATTCGACATGACAAGTATTGATAACAATTTGAAGGTTCCGTTTTAGGTCCGGTTCCGGTATATCTAGTCAATTTTATTTTGATATTTATAATATTTAATTTAGTGCGAGTTGCTTCTTTTTATTATGTTTACATTGATATACTAGTCAATAGTGTATTACCTATATATAAACTAATAATATAAAAATGATGTTTGCTGATTATATTTTGTTTAATATTTATAATAATATATAATAATTTGATGCGTGACACGGAACAATAATTTCGATAATGCAGAATCGTAATTGAGAACAGACTGTGAGTTGAGATGGATACTAAAACTAGTTTCAGCGTAGAGCTAAAAACGCATTCTATAATAACAGCGACGCTTCAGATTTGATTTGAACTTGAAACTAGTTTCAGCTAATCAGAGTTCAAACGATACTTGAGACGCCTTTCACAATACGGGCCTCAGAGCGTTTTCAAAAAAATAAAGCTGATTTTGTGCGTCGATTCATCATTATGGATGAGACTTGGATCTATCACCATGATCCTGAATCGAAACAACAGGCTAAAGAGTGGTGCGAACCTGGTTCTTAGACCCCGAAACGAGTTCGTGTCCAGAAATCGGCCACGAAGATGTTGGTATCAGTTTTTTAGGATGCGAAAGAAATTTTGTATGTGGATTGCGTTCCATAATAAATGGCCTATCTAACACTGAAAGAATTTTTCAGATCGGACCAGAAGCTCCTGAGATTAGCGCATTCCAACAGTCATTATTTTCATAATTAGTATAGAATGTCACCTGGTCTACCATTTTAGCAACACAAAGATAAAAATAGTATACAAATAATATGTAGCTACTCATTATTTGGTGTTTAGTAAGATGGTGTATGGTAACAATGACATGATGTTAAACAAACTGTAACACTGACAGGAATATTATTCACTCTATTTAGTTTTCACATCAATTATACTAAACAAACCAAATTTATCTTTATTTGTGTGATTATAACAATCACTAGATTTCAATCAATTTTGTTTTGTTTAACAATAGATCTGTCTGTAATGTCTTGACACACATACAACTATAGATATTTTGATTTGTTTAATATAATTGATGTGAAAACTAAATAGAGAGAATGTTTTCTGTTATGCATAGTGTGACACTCATATAGAGCAATATTTCTACTCTTATTACTAGTTATAACCCATGCAACTTTGTATGCATTTCTGTTATCTAATCATACACAGCTCATCAATTCTAATCTGAGCGTAATGTTAACCATACTAACTTAAGCACGCCAGCAAAACACACACACTCAAAAATAAAAAATGACAGACAGTGCCAAAGTTCATTGTGAGCAACGATGCGACAGAATCATTATATATTTTAGATATTGCAAACTTATTTTGAAATAAAGAATTAGAACAGATATGCATAGCTAAAGAAAATACTAATTTGTTATGAGTTATTGAAGTCAATTTAACTTTATGTGGGGTACATTGATTTGCTCCATTAATTGAAACAATTTACACTATTTAAGGATTTGAACAGTTTCTTTTAAAGCAAATAATTGATTCCCTACATTTTATAGTGATAGACACTAATATTTCTAGGTTTAGCAACTTTTTAAAGGAAGATATGCCTTCTTTACATCTGTAAATGCTTATTTCCTTCAAAAGTAAAGAATTCTGGTCTCTAGGCAGAGAAAAATACTAGATGACAAACAACTTCAGAGCATTAAGTCTTTAATATGCTATTCTACAAAGCCATAGCCAATCTGAATGTAGGTAGATGTCTGAAATATTTATTATTTATTTATTTATTTAAATTTTATTTAAATTTAAAAGGTAGTGTGATCTTTACTCACAGAAAATCTGTGAGCAAAGATGCTTACAGAAAATCTGTGAGCAAAATCTGTGTGCTTATTACTTGCATACATATAAGAGTAAAGTCAAAACGCTTAGCGACACAAATGTTACTAAAGTGGAGTCATTTTAATAGGTAACATTTGATGTCTGTCAGTTGTATCTTCATAGTGAGTGACCTGCTTAAAAGCATTGATTAAAGTGAATGAATCGATACGGACTTGCAACGTTTTATTTTTTCTTTCACCCATTTAAGGAGCAAAATCGGACAAGTACATAATTTAACAAAAAAATTGCAGTTATCCAGTTGAACTATTAGAACTGTTATCATCATACTACTATCATAAAGAGGTTAAGTTTGTGATGTTGTAGGGGGTTAATCTCTGGATCTACAAAACCAATTTTAAACATTCTTTTAGCAATAGGTAAAGAGCCACAGAATTTAGAATGAATTAGGCTATATTTTAAGCAAAAAAAAAATAAATTCCTAACGAAGTGGGCATTGGTTGGCTAGTCATAAACAAAAGCACAAAAAGGTCTTTTGATTAAAAGTGGACGGCAACAAGCTGAAGAGATACCTACCCTTTCACATGTCTGAATTTACAACCTAAAATCATTTCAACCATGTAAAGAGTAAAGGGTTTACTTGGTATCAGTCTTTTAGAAATAGAATAAACTATAATATATTTGTCATTTGATTATCTCATTGGAATCAATTTGCTGATAAGCCAAATATAGTTTACTTGCACTAGTTGTTTATACATTGATAAATAGCATATAAAATGTGGCAATGGTTCACACTATACCTACTTAGATTCATAACCTTCAGGCTATAAATATAACATTAAAAATTTTATGAAAACTGTCAAACATCTAGCATTTAGGATTAAAAATAATAATAAATGTGTACTCACAAGAAAATACTGTCGAAATTGCCATCCTGTTCAACATATTTGAGCACATGTTCCACCATCAGACTGCCAATGCCCAGTCTTCTGTAAGGATATAAGCATCCCAAGGTCATGATATACAGTCTTCGCGAGTTTTCCGAAGTGTCTATTCTACAGCATACCGCTCCCACGACGATATCGTTATAATATGCTAACTTAGCCAGTTCACCAGCTTCCAAAACATCCTTGTAGAATTTATCATTGTAAGACACTGGAAACACCACTGTATTAAGCTTCTTCAGCTGTTTTATGTTATGTGGAGTCACATCGCCAAGTTCTATTTTAGCTCTGAAAAAGCAAATATGTAATTTTATGGGTAATATTGTAAGATATTGAACAGACATTACGCCTCATTTAAGGATCGTAATTCGCGAAGCAGGTTACTTCTTAAAGGTTCGCAGTTTATGAAATTAATAATTGATATCCTTACCTAGTCATTTTAATAACTATTCTAAAAATTAAACACTACTAATTTAAAAACTAATCTAACACAGTTATATCACACGAGATCACTCCCGCCATCTACCAGTTTAGCTCGCTCGCTCGCACACTCGCTTCGCTATTCTTCGCTTGAGCGACAATTTGCAAATTTGACAGAAATGTGTTACCATTATTTTTTGAGAATTCGTACTACTGACATGAAACATTAAAAGTTAAATGTAGCTAAATGTGGCTGTATATTCAATTTTTAGCTTTAAAGTTAAAGATAAAGATTCAAACTAGTTTAGAAATTAATGAAGCAAGTGGGTACTTAGATAATTGAAAGGTTATGCCATGCCTATTAAAAAGCAATCCATCAAAAGATTATTTTTATGCCATCAACACGTGCGACAATGGTTTAATATATAGATTGGGTCTCTTGTCAGCTTATTGGAAGTACCTAAAATGACATATACTTAACTGATAGACTAATTAAATATTTCATGAATTAGTACTTAAGACATCGGCAAATTTTACTACTGGCAGTAATTTACTTTGCGTTCGGAAACCTGATACTTTTGAATATGTCTAAAACATCTTACCTGTTTACCACCAAACAATATTTTATTAATATTAAAATAAGTTAGAGTTAGAGTTAAAATAAGATAGTTTAACAATAACTCACAATCAACAAAATAGTTACAATAGGGAAAACTATATCACAAAGGTTTAAAAAGTTGATCTAAAAACTATGTTTATAATTTTACGAAAAAAACAATCATAGACTAAAATCAATGCCTAGAAGAAAAAAGGCGCAGAATTCGAATTATTTAAATTTCTTTTGTTTGTCAGAGAAACAACGTTTCCTGTCGATGTGAATAATATTTTCGTAAACGAGAAGGAAAGAGTAAAAATGATACTAAATCAATTGCGCTTTTTTCAGCCATATAATAATATCAAGATGGGTTTAATTACTTGCCAAAAACGGTATTTTCAGAAGACCATAAGACAGTGCGTGAAAGCCCAAGACATCATTATGCAGCAACAGCACGCTACTAAGCCTAGGCCGATTTCCGTTACAGAGAAAGACGAGCCATTAATTTCTACGGAGTTATTTCCCACCGCTAAGGTAGTCCCGATGGTGTTGACAAATAAAGAACCTGTTATTTTGTCATTCGATGACGTGCCGGGTCCCAAAGCTTTAAAACATTTAGCAAGATTTCGTCAGTACCTTTCGGAGGTCGGCACTCAACTAACTGCTGGCTTCATAACAATTGGTCTCAATGTGGGTAAGTATATTCCTACTAATTTTACAAAAAAAAACATTCAATTCATATAATACATTATCCGTGAAGAATCGTGTTTTCAAACCTGAATGATGTTGAGCCCATTGAAATAAACACAATGGACAGATTACAGCTTAATCTGTCCGGTCGTTTAGGAGTTAGTTAGTAACAAACAAACTAAGTAACATAATATTTATAATATAAATTAGGATATACTAATAGAAAGGAATAGTTACAGACAGCTGATAAACGATGTTTTTTATGAGATAGGTGGCAAACGAACAGACGAATCGCCTGATGGTTAACGATAACCGCCGCCCGCCCATGGACACCCGCAACACCAGAGGCGTCACAAGTGCGTTGCCGGGCGACCTTTTAAGAAGGAGTACGCACTTTTCTTGAAGGTTTGAAGTGTGGGAGTAAATATATCAAATATCTTTATTTTTCTTTGTGTTACAATTAAATGCAATTAAAATGGTATAACTTGTGTGTAAGGGTAACTTTATTATTACGTGTTAAAGCACCAAAGTGATAGCGATACAACAGTAGATAAATGGAGATCAAATATAATAATAACGGAAAAAAGGTTATTAATAGTGTCATTTATCCCACATCAAGTTATTGCAGTCCACTGCTGGACAAATGTCTCTCTCATTGTACACCACTCTGATCGATTTTGGGCTTCATACATCCAACTCCTGCCAGCCATCTTGCGCCAATCGTCACTCCAGCTGGCCTGTGGGTGTAGGTACTACACCACGCTTCATTAGCCCACAGAATACAACAAAAACCCTTCATCCCATATGCGTCGAAGTCTGAAGATTCTGGAAAGGAAACTTCTAGAATAACATTTAATTGTAGTCTGTTTTCAAGATTGATCACCCGTCTACAGTGCGCGTGGAACATTCCAAGCCTCAATCTTAACTTAAAATATTGAATTCATTGCCTAACTCGAAACTGCATTTCTTTTTCAGGGACATATATAAATACTAAAAAGCCCTTGAAAAATTTGTCGTCGCTATTTGACGAATATGGTCCAGTTGTGCGTTTTATAAGCCCCGTGGGCTCAGATATAGTACTTATTAATCATCCGGATCATATCCAGAAAGTTTATACCATGGAGGGCGAACACCCTGTAAGGTCGACTCTGGACTCTTTGGAAAAGTATAGATCAGAACATAGGCATCATACCTACGGATTGTATACAGTGTAAGTTCTTAGTATTACTTAGGTACGTTTTATTTCTTGTTTACGTACCTTTCACGGTTCTATGTGGTACATGATTTTACCTTGCTACTTATGTGCATAAATATGCCTAAGTTTTCTGTTCTGTCTACTCAACACTTCTACCTAGTACAGAAACCAGTTTCTCACGCAGATCATCGCTTCTTGAATCGCAAGCAAACTGCGGCGGCTGTTTACGCTTGTGTGCGCCTTTCAAACATCAAGACTAAAAAGTTTACATAAACGCGATGGAACGGATAACATTATAACTCATAATCCCAGTATTTTACAGACAAGGCAACGATTGGTGTCGTCAGAGGTCGTTAGTTGTGAACCCGCTAAACGACTCGATTGTACATCATCTAATAGGCATCAATGATGTCTGCGACAATTTCACTGGAAAAATATACAACTCCAGGAACTATCAGGACCAGTTGGATAAGGATCTTTATAAGGAATTACATAAATGGGCTTTCGATTGTATGGGTGAGTATAACCAAAAAGCTATTTATTACACAACTGCCGTACCACTAACGGGTATTGCCACTTAGTTTTTGCACCTGGAATTTAAGCGTTATATTCTTCCCGTTTTTCAATATCTGCGGTGTTAAACATTCTATCGTTCTCGAGGCATTTTAATTGGCTCAACCAAGAAACCGTCAAAAAGTAAAGTTTTAAAACAGAAGTAAGAATTAAAAACTATTAACAACTTCGCACATTCTTCAGGAATATGAGTGAGTAAATGTGAAGTGTGCGATCGCAACTCAACACTCAGGTAGACGGGACTGTTGTACTACCCCCATGCTTCTTTACGTCTCGCACATCGAAGAACACGATATCCACAGGCGTCATAAAGTTTTACATCAGACTGTAATTGATTTCAGGACTGATACTCTTCTCAAAGAGATTCACCATGCTGGACACTGAGCTCGTATACAGTCAGTGCGATATGTCATGGTTGTATCACAGTCTTGAGAAGGCCACCGAAGCGATCATCAAGTGTGAATCTGGACTGCAATTCTGGAAATTATTTCCAACACCCGCGTGGTCATCGCTGGTAAAATACTGCGACACTTTGGATAGGTACCTATCTCGAAATGTTTAAATGTTCTTTTCCATATCAGCGCTTATACGGTACTTTAGTAATTGTAAGCCTAAAGCACTAGTTTTTGAGATGCAGACAAAAGTGCGACTGCACATATGTCGTAGTGGTTTAAGTGTGACCACTTAAACCACTACGCCGGTTGCTACTGGGCCGAGTGTTGTGGGTTCAAACCCCACATGGGACAACATTTTGTGCGATCTACAAGTTTTTGTTACGAGCCTGTGTTCTTTGACACGGAAACATTCCCAGTGAGGAAGTCTTGTTAAATAAAATAAAAGGACGAATAGTGTGAAGTAAAAAACCAGAGTCAATAAAAGAATATCAAATACTTAAGAGTAGCACCATTATTTATCGATATGTACCTAGTGAATAAATCAGCTAACCAGCCAATGTAAAATGTTATTGACTAACAAAAAAATCGATTTTAAGAACAGGACCAAATTGAAATGGGACTACACGGAAATCGCCAGCTTTACAGCCAAACAAAAAGAGTATCATTAAAATCGGTTCACCCAGTCGAAAGTTTTGAAATAACAAACATTAAAAATACAGTCAAATTGAGAACCTCCTCCTTTTTTGAAGTCGGTTAAAAATCAAGCTTGCAGATACTTTTAAGATGCGATTCGTTTGCCTTCTGTTTCAGTTTGATCGGTAAACATGTCATGGAGGCTGAACAATCAATTTCTTTCACAAAAGAAATTTCTGAAATAAGTGAGTAACATTGCGACACATATTTTTTTATGGCATAGGTGGCAAACGAGCAGACGTATCACCTGATGGTAAGCGATTACCGCCGCCTATGGACACCCGCAACACCAGAGGCGTCACAAGTGCGTTGTCGGCCTATAGGGGATGGGGAAAGGGATGTATGGAGTGTTGGGGTATGGGCCTCCGGTATCCTCACTCACTCGGATAAAACACAGCGCAAGCGCTATTTCACACGGGTTTTCTGTGAGGCCGTGGTATTACCGAAGCGTGACTCTCCAACGGTTAACATTTGTAGCCATAGGTGATACACATCAAAATATGTATGATTCTGCTCATGCTTTCTATCGAGCAGAGCAGTCATTTTGGCAGCTAAAATATTTAAAAATACAGGTTCAAATCAAAAAAATATTTAACCCTTGTACAACTCATTTGTTGAGTAAGGCTATTTTATAGCGATCAATAAGACAAGAGCCGAGCATCTCAATGAAAATTGTTGCGAAAATGAGAATAATATAATACTCAGTCCAATATAGTTACAAAAAACTAAAAAAAAAAAAGTACCTAGCTATTTTTTGTTGGATGCGAGCTCATAATAGATCAGAATACCGTGCAATGGGAGAGGCATTTATCCAGAAGTGGACAGCTATAGGCTAATGATGTGAATTACGAAGACAAGATAATAACGATATCTTTTCTCCTTCAATAGAAAATAAATCTTTGATACATGCAATGTTAATGGGTGAAGATAAGATGAGTGCTGAAGATATCGCCACAATTATTATGGATATGCTTCTGATTGGAGTGAATACTGTAAGTATTTATTTTAAATCACAATTCCTTTTTGATCTTTCCCATAATCTACTAAGATTAAAGTATTATTTTGCATCCATGTTCTGTACAAATGAATAAAATTGAAATGTTTAAAAATTCAAATTAACAGCTTTTCACTAAATACAATGGAAGTATAGATAGTACTTAAAAAAAGTTTGTTGGTTCCGGCTAAACTCTAAAACGACTGGACCGATGTTACGGGACTTTCACTGGCAGGTAGCTGATGTTATAAGGAGTAACTTAGGCTGATTTTATTTTAGGCTAGCTGTTGTTGTGAAGGTAAAGCAACCCCCGCGGGTAACACTTGTTAGCAGTAATCCAATTATGATATAGTATTCTTCTACTCCTCTTTCCAGGTAACGTCATCCATGTCATTCATTCTCTATTATTTAGCAAAATATCAAAGAGCACAAAAGATTTTATACAATGAAATACGCGAACTTAATTCAAACTTTACTGTAAATGACATGAAAAAGTTAACAGAACAAACTCCTTACCTTCAGGCTTGTATCAAGGAAACACTACGGTAAGCCATTAATTTATTTCGTCTTTTTAGTAAGACATATGTTTAAGGTGTATTATCATCAAAGACAATTAGCGAGACTATTTTCCCAAATAAAAAATTCAACTTTTCTTACAAAATTACCAGTACTCACACACACAGTACAGTACAGTGTTTGTATGTAAAGTTGGATTTTCAAGTTCATCTGGAAACGCTGTTTCTTTAGCAAAGTTATTCAGATCGATGAACCGAAGTCATACATACTTTTGCTGTCTTTGCGAGTACCTAAGAACATGAAGCCATTTTTCATTACAGACTAGTGCCACCGATACCAGTGTTGACTCGTGTTTTACCTAAAAACATTACTCTGGACAGATACAAGTGAGTATTTTAACCGACTTCAAAAAAAGGATATATATTTATGTGTGTTCGCGGATAACTTCGTCATTTATTAACCGATTTAGATTATTCTTTTTTTAATGGTAAGGAGATGTCCCAGCGGTGGTACCATGATAAGGACATCAATATCTGAGGATGGCATCCAAGAGAACCTTGAAGTCGGTTTTATTTTTGTTAAAATTGTACTTGTATATACTTAAATAACCCATACGTATATTGTAGAGACTAGGCCCACTCCGCACAATAATTTCGTAAAGACAATATGAGACCAAAAGTAGGTGCTTGGCAACTTTAAGACGAACTTAACTTTTATTTTCGCTAATACTTTTATCTTTTTTAATAGCCCTTTTCTCGAGAGGCCCCCTGTTCGATAAACTATTTTAGTAGAAAAACTTGAATGCAAGAAGAAAGAGGAAAAATATCTGAATATGTATATTATAGGAAATTAGATTTTTTAATGATTTTACTAATCATGTTATAGTATTCCGCGTGGCACATTAATTATAATGTCGACACAAGACGCGTCATTGAAAGAAGGTAACTATGAGGACGCTGCAGTCTTTACACCAGAAAGATGGCTTAAGGACGATGCTAAGGAGTATCACGCATTCGCTTCTATACCGTTCGGCTCTGGAGTCCGAAAGTGCTTAGGACAAAATATAGCAGAAACAATGCTGTCACTGCTTACCACCAAAGTAAGAGAATATTTAGATGTAACTATGGCTTAACCCCTAAGGTGTCCACGCCATTCATTGGCCGTATAAAAACATCGTCTATTGTGTCACCGGCCAGCCACTGGCCGGTCAATGACCGCGAGTCGGGAAATTATCGAGGGAAATGTTCGGGAAAATGGAATTGTTAGTGACACTCAAGCTATGCTTATGTCAAAGTGACGTGACACCTGAGGGATTAAACGAGTAGGGGTACTCTATGAAGATGTCCTCTTTTTGTATGGATATTTGGTTTTTATTCAGAGTAAATTCCATTATGGGAATAACACAGATGTTTATCAGTCAAAAATAGACATTGGGATTTTTTTTTAACTCCTGCATTTAAGAGAAAATCTTTCAGGTTGGTAAGATCAGTATTTTCTGGATTCATTGTTTCTTGATACATCTTTCCAATCATGAGATTGATTCTAATTACAACCGGACAGGTTTCCTAATAATCAAGATTATACAATGATTTTTTAAATTATTATGGAATTTTCCAAGATAAACTACTTGTTAAGAATTTCAGACTAGACAAATTACTTACACTAATCTTATTATTTTGTCATTCCAGATTGTGCAAAAATATAAACTGGAATACCACTATGGAGATATACAATCTACAAGAAATTTCATATCTAGACCAAATAAACCATTGAAAATAAGATTTGTGGACAGACCCTAGATAATTGCTTCTTAGTCCAAAGGTCGAGTCAGCAGTGAAATGTTTAAATAGTGCCTAATAGTTACAATGTAGACTAATAATAGGAACCTTTATACAATAAAACTTTATTTATTATTATTATATTATTAGTTTCCAATACAAATATATTAATTCCTAACTATACATACAACACAAAAAACAAATAATCCTATTACATTTACTTAGTTTTACCGCTGCCGCCGTGAAGAGAATATATTCAAGTATTTCCCTCGAGTCATTTCCTTGGCTTCCTCTAGGCCCAGTTGATAGGCTAGATCATGAAGTTTCTTAACTTCCATGATTAAACCACTAGTAGACAGGGATCCCAATTCTGGAAAAATAAAGGAATCTTTGATAAATTACTTGGAAATATCAGATATCAAATTATTGTATTCAGTTTTAAACAATGTCAGTACGGTCACCAAACAATGTAAAGAAATTTACTTAAAAATGGTAATCACTGAGAAATAATATCAAATTATTGAAAGCATATTTTTATACTGTGTTAGTTTAGATGTATAACCATTTGCAAATTTTGCAAAAACAGGAGATTATTCCTTTTGGGAACTTGCATTGCATGTTTCGTAAATGGTTAAAGTTTTATGAAAACAATGTATGAAAGATTATTTATTAAGATTGTGGATTTATTGTGGATTGGAATCCACAATAGCATTAGGGTTGCCAGACGGCCTGGAAATCCGGGATTGTACTGGAATTTTGTAACTTGTTCCGTGTCCAGTAATTAGACCTTATTGTCCTCGATGCCGAAAACCTACAAGCTTTATAACAACCTTAACTTTTTTTTCTTCCTAGCCTTCTCCTAAGATTATTTGGGGTTGGCTACTAGTTGCACCCAGTTTTACCTGAAGAAGTTTTTACACGGAACAACTGGCATCAAACCTCCTCAACTCTGAGGGTAGAAACTATTTTTATAGGTTGAAACTAGTGTCAGTAAATTTGAGAGCACTGACTTTTCAATAACGATTACAATAGATGTTCATGGTAACCGGGACCAACGGCTTAACATGCTCTCTGAGGCACGGGCGTGTGTGATGTCACCGCCAAACTTCCATACTCGGGCTGGCGGTAATAAGAATTTCATATTCGAAAAACTCAATAGATAACTTTGGCTCGACTCGGGAATCGAACCCAAGACCTCTCATTAGCAGTCGCATATGCGCACTGCCAGACCCAATGAGGCAGTCAATAACAACCTAAAGTAACAACGATAGTATTTAGCCAACTGAATAGATTATTATCTTACTCAGAAATTTTATCACTTTTGCAAGCTTTGGCTGAGAAAAACTAATAAAAATTGCAAAATTCAGTGATATACAAGATATTTACTATGGTCATGATCGATCGACCTGACACTGCTGTCACTTTTTTTTTAGTGTTGTCCCCGATTTGATAAGCTTCCATCTGGCAACCCTAAACAGCATAGGTCTATCTTTTAAGGTTGGCTCACTAAAACTTATTTTATGGTAAATTTAATAGGAGACACATTCAAAGGGTCGGCTAGCACTGAACTACGGTAAACAAGAAAATAATAGTTTCATAGTCGCTGGTTATGTAGAACTGTACAAGTCATGTTATAATTGTAGTTTTCATCAATGGATTAATTAAAAGTGTTTACCATTAGAATTTGAAGATTCTTTCGTTACATTCAACAGTTCAATAGTTAAGAAGCAGAGTAGTAGCAAGAAGTAACAATTAATAACATACCAAAGTAATTTAAGATTATCACAAATTCTACATAAAATATCTTACCATGAAAAAAATAGTACACTATGATTAAATCAGAAATAAAGTTCTCTTTGATATGATAATTACAATAGCAAGCACTTACGTTGCATATAATTGCAATCCTCTTTAGTGACACCTCGATTCCATGCTGGAGGTGATTGGTTGTTATTCGGCAATGGTGCAAATTCTGACACTCCTGGAACTATGAACGAGGAAGAGGAACATTGTGAGCCATCATCAGAATGAGTACTATTAACGTTACGGTCGCTCATCGCTAATAAAGTTTCAAATTCGTCGTTTTTAACCGAAATACTAAATCAAAATGAAATAGCGAAATATAGAGCGGGATGACAACATTACAAGAAGTAAACACATTTCCCGCGATTTTTGAAAATTTTAATATTTTTAATAATGAATAAAAAATCTTGAGAGGGAGTTTGAGAGACAAGAAATCCTTACTTTGTTCAGGCCATAATTCTGGAGAAGCACGATCAAGTTTTTCAGAACTAAACAGGCTTTCTTCTAACGATGGTAATGGAATATCATCTGATGCTGTTTGTTCTGTAACAACACCCAAGTTTTACACATAAACCGAAAGGAAAATTATGATTCTGATAAATAATAACCCAATATAAACAATTCACTGATTAACAAACACTAAACAAATCGTTAAAAACTAATTTGGAGCACTTATCAAATGAAATTACCATCTTGAGCAACTGGATTTTGTTTCGCGGCCATTTTCCAATTTTTGACAATGACAACTTGATTGGTTGCTAATCATAGAGAATAGACCCAAGCAATCTCAGGCAATCAAGATTGTTGTTTTCCAACCAAGAAAAAAAAATACCATCTAAAAAATTACGTTATTTGGTAGATTCCAGGTTCCAGAAGAGGTTTTATAACCACGTGCTCAATTTTGATGACCGAGCAAGCGAAGGATTCTAATATTGAATCACGAGTGCAGCGATTGATTTAAAAATTAGAATCTGAGTGACGCGAAGGAAAAATCGTTTTTTGACATTTCCAAAAACAGTCAAATAACCTAATAAGCCCAATCAATTAGCACTTCGTCCATTGAGCTACTACCAACTTCCTCGAAAAGCAGACCCAAACGTTATACGATATTATACAACAAGCTAAATCTGAGTGAGAGCTTGCAAAACTTGTTTTAACAAATGTTATAAAATATTATAAAATGGTATTTGTTTTTTTACAACATGTTACATGATGTTGTATAACATCAGTACATTTTATAACTTTTGTTATAAAATGTTATCCAACAAATGATATCCAACATTCTCTAACATTTTTTAACTGCTGTGTGGGAAAACCCTTACAAGCTACATATTACTACTATCGGTATCGGACACTGCTTCTTTATAGAGAATGCTGTATGTTTTCCAGAGGCACATTAATAGATACAAATATTGTTTACTAGCCGACCCACGCAACCTTCGTTTGCGTCTTCTATTGCCCGTAGCGTGATAATTTTCCCCCGTTTTCGAAACATTTTTCATTGGTACTCCGCTCCTATTGGTCCTAGCGTGATGTTATATAGCCTATAGCCTTCCTCGATAAATGGGCTATCTAACGCTGAAAGATTTTTTCAAATCGGACCAGCGGTTCCTGAGATTAGCGTGTTCAAACAAACAAACAAACAAACAAACAAACTCTTCAGCTTTATATATTAGTATAGATTCAATAAGATGTGATTTACATTTCACTTCTTCTTCTTCTTCTTAGTTGGCAGCCAAGTATCATGTTAAAATATAAAGTTGAAGGGTGTCAACACCGCCCGTAAAAGTTTTTGTCATTTCTATTTCAACTGCTTAAAAAGGCTAGAACCCAGAGCCGTAAAATCTAGTTTTAACAAAAAAATATTTGTCATTTCTTTCTTTTCTTCCGGCTGCCAACACAAGGCAAGGTGGGTTTTCGGTACAAGCCACATGGTTTTTAGGTGTAATAATTATTTAAAACGTTAAAGTTAGTGCAATCACTGTTTGTTATCGTCCAAGGTAAGGTTTACAAAATAATTTAATGTACAACGTGCAGTCTATGCTGAAAAATGTGTTAAATAGTTACTTGGATGGACGCACATGAAATGTCATGTAAAGTTAGAAGTGAAGATATTCCTTGGTGATTTTTAATTAAATGATTAACAGTTAAAAATGTTACAGTGCAGAGGTATTTTCTTTTTATTAGTAATTAATCAACATTTGAACAACAACAGTGCTAGTACCTAACATAACTTCTATAAACCACACATAACCTAACTTTTTATGGCGACTAAATATAAGTTTTCATTTATTATCCAAGTCTGTGTATGATTTCAGATGCGTTCCGTTACGTTGAAGGATGTCGAACAAGACAAGCTCGTTGTCTTCCTCGCTGCCCATCTTAAAAAGTAAATATTATTTGTTTAATGCCACTGCATGATCTTAAAGAGATAGACATTTTACTGTGTTTAGTCTTCAAATAGATGTCGAAATGTATGTTGTAATGGTATAAGTATATTTTATCTGGCTACTATTTTTGACTGATTGCTGAGTATTCCTTTGGAGCTCGACCTAATTGATATTTAGTTGAACTTTAACTGTAAGCAAAAGTAAGTTTGTGGACAAACTCCATTAGCAGAACCTTGAATTTTTTTTAAATAAAATTCCGTTTTCCAGATCAGGCAAAATAAAGGTACCCGAAAACATGGACCTGGTGAAGACCGGTCGTTTCAAGGAGCTGGCGCCCTACGACCCTGACTGGTTTTTCGTGCGATGTGCTGCTATCCTGCGTCACATCTATATTCGCTCACCAGTAGGAGTCAAAACCGTCACCAAGATCTTCGGAGGTCGCAAGCGTAATGGTGTCACCCCCTCACATTTCTGCAGGTAATTACCATAATTATGTTACACAGCTTATTTACATAATGAATTATTTATCCTATAACTGATCTAAATACCTGTATACTCCATTTATTTAAGTATTACTAGAAGTAAATATACTTGAGGTAAACAATGAAAATCAGGGATTTTCACCTCATAGAACCTTGGTACATTGGACATAGGTAATCATATTTTCATTGATATATTAAATTATAAAATGGTTTACTTATGTGAAATTTAGATAGGAAAAATGCCTTTGCTAAATGTAAACACAGCATTAAATTTTGTTTACCTTTACTTAAATATCTTACTAAATAGAGAATCTTAACATGATCATTTTTAATATGAATACTCAATATGCAAAACCATATTTAAAATATTTATTTATTATTGTCTCCAAAATTAGTAATAATAAATGTATATCTTTTTATATGTATACTAGCATAGATGTTGGCTGATTCTCAGACCTATACTGAATATCCATATAAAATTTCACAAAAATCGGTCAAGCCGTTTCAGAGGAGTATGGTAACTAACACGGTGTACGAGAATTTTATAAATAAGATTTAAAATGTAAATAACATTTTATAAAATTTCAATAAAGGGATTAATAATACTTTATTTGTTAACCGGCCTTTACATTTTTATAAGTGACCACAGTCACCTTTTATGCAAACAATGCCTGTAGCAGGTCACTGCGCTGTTCCATAGCAGTTTTGTTAGTCTAGGAACAAACTTACTTAAGTAAACTAAACATCCAAACTAAAACTATGATACATTTAAATTTTATATAATACTAGTGGTTGCCCGTGTCTTTGCTTGCGTGGAAGTTGATTAGCTGTTCCTTCTACTTCATACACATGGCATTTAGATTTTCAAGTTATTTTAATTTTTTCACTGTTTAAACTTTCCCTGGACTATGACAAACATTTCAATACAAAAATCAGCCAAATCGACCCAGTCCTTTTCGAGTTTTAGCGAGACAAACAAACAGCAATTGATTTTTATATCCACATCTCATATTGCTCAATGTTTATGAATAAGGTGGATGTTAGAGGCATGATTATATTGTTTAAAAACATATACCTGCATTGAGTAGTTTACAATGTGTAAATGCATTTTTTTTTCTGCATGTTGTTTTGAAGTATTAGGCTAACATAATGTAATCTATAGTAAGTTTATGTGGGGGTACAAAAATTGTTTTCCTATCCAAAAATTCAACTCTAGCAATGGTTTCATTACTATTCACCAAAGGAGTGAGGTTGAAATAATCAAAATTAAACCCTCTAAAACCACACAAATCATGCATGTATCTCGAGTTGTCTTTGTAGACTAGCTTAGTCCCGCAGTGTTACCCGCGGTTGTTGTCGTACCGCGGGTGACGCCGCGGGGCGAAGTTAGTCTAATAAAGTAGCTTAAGTGACTCCTCATATCATCAGCTGCTTATCAGTGAAAGTCCCGTCAAAATCGGTCCAGCCGTTCAAGAAATTTAATCAAGCTAATAGCAGACAGGCAGACAAAAATTGTAAAACAAAATATCGTTTTGGTATATGTACTGTGTATACATATACATATTGCAATTAGTAAAGTGGTTATTTTAATATTACAAACAGACACTCCAATTTTATTTATTTGTATAGATAAGTGATGAAAGTTACTTATCACCCCTGTAGGTACCTCTTACGCCACATAAATGCTTTAAGAAAATCAAATTTATTGTCATTATAAAAGGACAAAAAGTTAAGTTTAACATTATATGGAAATAATGTCAGTAAAGGATGACTGTGTATACTGGAAGGGGGGCTGACTAAGTGATATTTACCCCTAAAAATATATATTATGTATCTCTTATATCTCTTAATGTGGCATAAATGAAATAGTTTAAAATATTAGTTGGACTATTCAAATACAGTATAATGCTGTCTTAAATGTAATGACAGTTTCTGCAATTAAATTTTTAGAAGTAGATAAAATTATCATACCTATATTGAACTTATTAATTGTGGCTAATGCAAATAATGATTATTGATTTATTAATTGAAATTCCTACTATAATAGATTTATTTATCTAATGAAGCTGTTGAGTTGGTTTATATTTGTTTCAAAAATTCTATATTGTTTGAGTTCAAATTTCTACATGACATACATATTGCTTCAATGATTGTTTATATATATTTTTTTAATGTCATATTTCATCAATGTACAACAGTGAAACATGAAAGACTTTGCTACCATGGTACTATTGAACAGTCATCAGTGTATACAGACTGTATACTTTGACGTGTGTAAATATACAAAACTGTAAAGTGACTTCATTATTTAGATGAGTAATTCTTTACTATTTTTACTTTTGCATTATTGAGGGGAAACCATATATTCAAATTCTAGACAGTGTCACTTGTACCATTTATATAATTTGGCAGTTTGGAACAATTACTACCAGTGAATTTTATTTCTGTAAGAGGTGAATGGCAGAAACGTAAAGAACTAAAAAGAACATAAAATTTTAACAAAAATAAAAACGACTTCATGTTCTGACTCGATTGCTCTTGAATGCCATCATCAGATCTTAGTGTCCTTATTATGGCATCACCGTTGGGGTATCTCCTTTCCATTAAAAAAAGAATCATCAAAATCATTTCATAAACGACGAAGTTCGCGAACACATCGGTCGAATTAAGAAAACCTCCTCCTTTTTTTGAAGTCCGTAAAAAAATTTACTGAGATACATTAACAAATATTTTTACGGGAATTAACGCGATCACTTATTAAAAGGTATCACATACCTCTGATTTGCCTAACGTTTCGACCAGGTTGCACTGGCCGTGGTCACAGGTCAGCCTGTGACCACGGCCTTTTAATAAGTGATCGCGTTAATTCCCGTAAAAATATTTGTTAATATCATGGAACGCGAAAGTTTAAAAGTTAGTACTGAGATACATGTAATTTAAACCTGCTACTTTTCATCTTTACAGATCCTCAGGCGGCATTGCTCGCAAATGTCTGCAAGAACTTGAATCTATGAAGCTTGTTGAGCAAGTGCAAGATGGTGGTCGTATCCTGACCGTCCAGGGAAGGCGTGATATCGACAGAATGGCCGCACAAGTCCGCCTAAAGGCTAGACAGGCGGCTAAACAAGCAGTCATCGTTCTTTAATTTTATGACTAATAAATTTTAAAAACAAATGTTTTTTGTTTTGTTGTATCATGCAATTAGTAACATTAAGGGGCCGGCGTCAGCTTAATTCTCCATACAAATTGAATACAAAAATAATTTGCAGTTTGAACATATTTCCACCGTATTATGTTGATATTCAGATTTAAACAGTGCTCCAGGCTCCATATGCCTTTTATTTTAAAAAACTTACTTGAAGTAACGAAAAAATTTAATTTCGCACATTTTTGCTTTTGGTTTTGTTTTTTCTATATTATACAGCATTATGTATAATATTGTTTCTAAAAAAGCATAGCTTGTATTATCAAATTACTAATTGTTGAAAAGAAAATGAAAGAACATTGTGTTTTCATTAATTATTTATGGAAGTCTATGACACATCCACATCTATACTAATATATAAAGTTGAAGAGTTCGTTTGTTTGAATACGCTAATCTCAGGAACCGCTGACCCGATTTGAAAAATTCTTCAGTGTTAGATAGCCCATATATCGAGGAAGTCTATAGGCTATCATCATGCTAAGACCTACAGGAGCTGAGCACCAATGAAGAATGTTACAAAAGCGGGGGAAAATTATCACGCTACGGGCAATAAGAGACGCCAACGAGGTTGCGTGGGTCGGCTAGTTTATTTATTATAAAAACCAAATAGTACTGCTATCGCAGCAAACATAACCGCCGCCCGGCAGAGCAGGCGTATTGAAAAACGTCAAGGAAGGTTCGTTACCTTGGATGCGGAGATTTGTTATGTCATATCTATACTTCTATACTAAAATAATAAAGAGGAATGATTTGATTGTTTGTTTGCATAGAATAGGCTCCGGAACTGCTGAACCGATTTGAAAAATTATTTTACCATTAGAAAGATTCTGTTGGTGTCTCGTAAATTGTAATTAAGTTCATTTGTAAAGTAACAAATCAACGTAAAATGACAGCGATCGTGTTTCGTTGGTGAGTGCGAGAACGGAGGCCCAATGATACAGAAGCATTACTAGCCCACCACCGTGTGGGTCACCGACTAACATGGGCTAAATAACACTAACTTTGATGACTGCCTCGTTTGTCTCGCGACTGCTGATCATGAAGTCTCGGGTTTGATTCCCGGATCGGACCAAATGTTTGTATGATCTACAAATATTTGTTTCGGAGTTTGGATGTTTTCTATGTATAATATGTATGTATTTACAAAACAAAAGTAAAATATGTATTTATATCAGTTGTCTAGTACCCATAACAAGCTCTGCTTAGCTTGGGACCGGATGGCGTCGTGTGTTAGATGTCCGAAATATTTATTTATTATTATTATTATTTATAGCTTTGCCCCGCGGTTGTTGTACCGTTGGTAGCAACACGGGGCTCAGCAACAGTAATGTATAAAAAAATTCATGGTGGTAGCCGAGGATCGAACTAAGTGGCGTGCAATTGAAGTTTCCTATGTCCAGCAGTGGACTGCAATAGGCGGATACTACTCAGAATAATGTCGAATGTATGTTTATTTATTAGAAATATTAAAATAATTAATAGCAAATCTATTATTTGTCATTATCAATCGCCTCTGAAGTTGTAGTAGGCAAGTCCAAATCCTTACTAATATTACAAATGCGAAAGTAACTCAGTTTATCTGTCAGCTTTCACCGCTACACCGCTGAAATAATTTACATCAAAACAATGGACATCCAGGACATCCTCTGCTTATTGAGGAGTAAACATGTTACTATTTATCGTTATAACTGAAACACAAGTGAGCCGAGCCGCGGGCAATAACTAGTAATATTATATTAATTTCAAGAGAAGGTGATTTGATTTATTTCGAATCCCCAGTCGCATACGCTACCACTGCGCACACCGAGATAGCAAATCTATACAAATAAATAAAATTGGAGTGTCTGTTTGTAATATTAAAATAACCGCTTTATACTAAATGCATATGTATGTATACACGGTACATATACCAAAAATGTAGTTAAAAATTTTTTGTCTGTCTATTTTTTCTCTGGAACGGCTGTACCGATTTTGACGGGACCAGGATCCAGGGAGTAACTTAGGCTACTTTTTTTAGACTAACTTTAACAATAACCGCGGGGTTCAGCTAGTATAAAATATAATCAGTCCGGATGTGTTAATAACAGCAGTTCCCGGATCCCTCCCGTCTCAGACGAAAAGTAGCACACCGTGTAGTTTTAGTCGGTTCGATTCCGACACACCGCCCCGCCGCAAACCGCCGAGGGGGTTTCCACACGTTAAAAAAAAGTATAAAATAAAATCAAATATCTGCAACTCGTGTCTTCATAAGTTTTGAACAATGGTCTAAGAAAACAAGGTCTCGCATTCCGAAAGTTACACAAGCTGACGTCACTATACAGTGTTCACACATAATACGAAATGAACCAATCAGAACCAGCGATAGCGGTGATGACGTCAGCTTGTGCTGTGTCTTGGTGCTCGGAACGCTACACTTGGCGAAGCTTATAGTTATACTATTGTATAAACGACAATCCACTCTCTCGCACACCATAGAGGTAGCTCGCACTCACACAAATTTCAACTTGCAGTAGTTGCGAACACAGAACAAAAAGAATATAATAGGCTATTTGACAATATTGAAAATAAACTATGGATTGTGGTCATCCTTTAAGATAATAGTCTAAAAAGACATATTTCACTATAAATCAAACAAAATAATTTAAGTTTCTCGCAGATTGCACGAAATAAAACTAACATTTTCTTTGAAATTTAGTCTGCGACATGAACGCCTTGAGATTGGTTGCAACTCTGGTGACGTCACATGCTAAGACACGAAAGAAGAAAACATAAAACGAAAACAATACTCAATAGAGGAATCTGTTGAGTATTGTTTGCGTTTTATGTTTTCGGAGTGGTAATAATCGATCTGTGAGCTAAAGCGGCCAAGTGCGAGTCGGACTCGCCCATGAAGGGTTCCACAGCAGAAAGTAACCTAATATAATGTGTATTTTATTTTCCCACAGACCCTTTTCCCTTTAGCAGACCCACGCAACCTCGTTTACGTCTCCTATTGTCCATAGCGTAATAATTTTCTCCCGGTTTTGTAACATTCTTCATTGCTGCTCCGTTCCTTTTGGTCTTGGCGTGATGATATATAGCCTATAGCCTTCCTCGATAAATGTACTATCCAACATTAAAAGATTTTTTCAAATCGGACCAGTTTTTCCTGAGATTAGCGCGTTCAAACAAACAAACAAACTCTTCAGCTTTATATATTAGTATAGATTTGTGTTGATTGAATACGACGAAAAAAAAATTTTTGAGTTTCAATTTCGTTTGAGTCTAAGTAAGGGGACCCCAAAATGTATGGTTATTTTTATATTTTTGTGTGAAAATCTTAATGTGGTTTACATGAATACATCTTCTTACTAAGTTTCAACATTATAGTTCTTATAGTTTCGGAAAAAAGTGGCTGTGACATACGGACTGATTGACAGACCGACAGACATGACGAATTTATAAGGGTTCAGTCTTTTGCCTTTGGCACGGAACCCTAAAAAACGACTACGCATTTTACTGCCGTGGAACAATACTTTAATTCACAAATTGTTGTTCCGAGTCTTGGTGTACTTTCCCGTATACTGTTATTTAATCGAAAGTACTTACATACTATCTTTTGTTATTTCTAATCTGTTTATTGGTCTAGTGGCTGTAAAATTTTGGTAAATGAAATATTCATAAACTTTTTATTAAAACACTAGCTGAACCCCGCGGTGTTACCCGCGGCTATTGTTGTACCGCGAGTAACGCCGCGGGACAAAGTTAGTCTAAAAAGGTAGCCTAAGTTACTCCCCGGATCATCAGCTACCTGCCAGTGAAAGTCCCGTCAAAATCCGTCCAGCCGTTCCAGAGCTTACCCGGAACAAACAGACAGACAGACAGACAGACAAAAAATTTTTTAACTACATTTTTGTTATATGTATCGTGTATACATACATATGAATTGATTAAAAAGCTGTTATTTTAATATTACAAACAGACACTCCAATTTTATTTATTTGTATAAATTTATGTTCATACCTCTAAAATAAGTTTAATAAAAAATTGCGAAAAAATAAAATCAGAATATTGTTTTAAAACCATAATACATTATAAACCGGATACTAAACTAGTAAAGAGCTGGGGTTGAGATAGACAGACAGACAGATAGATAGACAGACAGACAAAAAATTTTTTAACTATATGTTTTGTATATATGTACCGTGTAAACATACATATGCATTTAGTAAAAAGTGGTTATTTTAATATTACAAACAGACACTCCAATTTTATTTATTTGTATAGATATAGATAACTAGCTGACCCACGCAACTTCGTTTACGTCTCTTAGTGCCCGTAGCGTGATAATTTTCCCCCGTTTTTGAAACATTTTTTATTGGTGCTCCGCTCCTATTGGTCTTAGCGTGATGATATATAGCCTATAGCCTTCCTCGATAAATGGGCTATCTAACACTGAAATAATTTTTCAAATCGGACCCGCGGTTCCTGAGATTAGCGTGTTCAAACAAACAAACAAACAAACTCTTCAGCTTTATATATTAGTACTAGCTGACCCACGCAACGTCGTTTGCGCCTTATATTGCCCGTAGCGTGAAAATTTCCCCCGTTTTTGAAACATTCTTCATTGTTGCTCCGCTCCTATTAGTAGTAGCGTGATGATATATACCCTATAGCCTTCCTCGATAAATGGACTATCCAACACCGAAAGAATTTTTCAAATCGGACCAGTGGTTCCTGAGATTAGCGTGTTCAAACAAACAAACAAACAAACAAACAAACAAACAAACAAACAAACAAACAAACAAACTCTTCAGCTTTATATATTAGTATAGATAGATAGATTTATTATGTATACGTATGTTTGTATGTGTCGATGAGTTACTCACATCAAGTTTAATCTTTCTAGAGTTTCTAGCACTAAGTCCAAGCGCGCACTGGCGACCAGGCTGCAACGGCCAGGCAGCGGCGGCCAACGAAATGTGTATGCACTGTATGGTCACTGAACGCACTTGGCTGCCGTGGCCGCTGGCCACAAGTGCGTTCGTAATCGTAGGCCAAGTAATCTTATACAAAGTATTAGCCAATAACACACGAGAATTTAGGTGTTAACGATTGCAGGAAGAAGGACGCTTGCAACTTGGCTAGGGGGGCAAAGCTTCTAAGTTGGCAGGTTAGACTGTGCTGCGATATTCCGATATATATTCTTATGACATTTGTACCTATTGGAAATTGATAGGAACGCATGCTACCCTTCGCATAGTTGCGAGATCGATAGTGATTCGTCAAGGAGGAAATTTTGTTTTACGGACGCAACAGTTACGAATATTCTAGAAGTCTATCAAATGGATATTAGTTAATCATCAGACTAAGAATTTTTATTACTAACAGCAGCTATGATGATTTGAATGTAGATTACGTTGGGGACGATACGGGGACAAATGGTATGAAGTACTAGACCCTTTGTAGATCCATCATAGAATAAAATTTGATTTTTACCGTTGGAGAGCCACACTTCGGAATGAATGGGCCGGCTCGACCGGAGTGATACCACGGCCTCACAGAAAACCGGTGTGAAATAGTGTTTGCGCTGTGTTTCACCGAGTGAGTGAGGATTCCGTAGGCCCATAACCCAAACCCCCTTCCCCTATCTCCCCTCCCTATCCCCCAAAGGCCGGCAACGCACTTGTGACGCCTCTGGTGTTTGCAGGTGTCCATGGGCGGCGTTAATCGCTTACCATCAGGCGATACATCTGCCCGTTTGCCCGCTTATTCCAAAAAAAAAGATTAGATCCATACTGTCCAGTGTGATCACCACAAAAATGACAAAACTGCTCGATACTGTAGGAAAATCTATCGGGATGCATTATGTATTGTTTCGTTTCTAACTAAATTCGTCTTCTTCCGACGAATAATTTTTGTCTGTACCATAATTTTCCATTTCAGATTGATGACTCTTCTACACCGAATTTGTTTTACAGCGGCTTGTGAAATTTTGTAATCATTGCAGCATTTTCCTTCCAAGCTTAAACCACAGTGTACTCTCAATTTAACAAATAAGTCCTTTAACCTCGATTCTCCTTGAGCGTCTTTGAATTAATACAATAGGTATTGCTACTGCCATCCAAAAGTTTTCATTCTCATCATTGTCATTTGTCATCCTCTCTTACATGCGAAAAAGTGAATGTGGATATTTATAAACATGTAAGGGAGTTAGTGGCTGAGTGAACACGGTCCTAGTGTAGTTTTTTTAAAACCGTTAGAAAAATCCACCAGCCACTAAAACCATTATTTCGCCACTAAATGAAGGATTCAAACCACCAGTTTTAGTGGAAAATCCACTAAGTTGGCAGCACTGGATTTTTGTTGTTCAAACTTCAATCCATAAATAATATGGCAATACCGATAAAGTAACTGACGTCAAAATTCTCGGTATAAAGTGTAGCTAACTTCATGGTTTGTACCGTAGAACTAGAAAGAAAAGCGCAATTTTAGTATCGTTTTATTATCGAATTTGTGCGGATGTGTTTGGACATGCAGTGCTAACAAAATGTTGTTAAGATTTGGACGTGCTATCAGTTTTATTATTTTGTCATATTTATTATCGGGCATACTTTCGGTGCGTCAGTATGGAACACCTGGAAACACATTATATGTGGCTGAAGATCCACATACAAATCGTGAAAAAATACAAATCATCAATAGAAACGTGGAAAAGGACGACAGCTCTCATTTAGAAAGGAGAAAACGTGAAGCGACTACCTTAACAACTCCCTCGGTGGACAGAAACCTAAGTACTTGGGTAATAGTTCATTTCCTTATTATTTATAAACGGTCCCTTCAATACATCGAACTCGCTTCCTCGGTCGATATGTTTATATAAGATATAGATGTTGATGTTATTTACTTTCTACTATTTTTGTCACACAATGACACTGTGTTTTCCGTGTTTTGAAGTTATAAGAAGGTCATTTGTATTTATATTTTGGACGCACTATGACGCCGATAGTTCGACGCAATTTTGCTTTATGACTTGGCATTTTTAATTTTGTAAATTTTAAACGTAACTCTTAACCTTGGCCAGATGAAAATTAGAAATTAATAATCAATATTTTATCTGTATAGTCATAAAATTAACTGTAATAAAAATCTAATAGGATTTTTATGGCCAAAAAATCTTTTTTGTTAAATTCTTTTGTAAACATGAGGGTTGAAATTAAATGAAAGTCATTAAATTAATTTGAAGGTCCTCTGATATTAACTTAATATTTATTAATATAATTTTAATAACAGAACACATACACACACAAACACACATAAATCTAATTCGTATTAAATAACAAAGAACATTAACTAATATTTTATACGCTTTTTCCACAAGAAAATGTAATGCAAAAAGTTTAAGCTATTTTACAAAAAATAAACTTTTCAACAGACAACTCACCTGAACGATAGCCACCAGCAGCTGATGGTCCACTGGGTGGGAGAAGGCTCCAATATCATCATCTGTCTAGCCAGAGATTCCTCACCAAGAAATAAAGGAGTTACTTTACCTTCAGCTCTCTTTATATCCTATGATTATGGAAAGAATTTCACCAACAAAACGGAGAGCTTCAGACTGGGTGATAGTCCTGACAGTGGATATGCACACTTGGATAAATTCTTTAACCACCGCAAGTATCCAGAATTTGTGAGTACATAAATTATTTATTTACATTATTTTCCTTATTTGTACTATTGTACTTAATAATAATGTTCGGTCATTTTATATATATATTTTAAGTGTTATTTATTATAAAAATATTTAAGGTTTTTTGCATAGCAAATAACTACTGAGCAATTTGTGTAGATGCCTATTCAAAAAAAGTAAGAGTAGTGGCTTTTGTTTTTAACTAGCTTTTGCTTAGTGTATGTCGGATATTACTGTAATAATTTTTCTCAGTAAATATATCTTTTGGTAATTTCAAAATTGGTTGAACAGGTCCATAGATTATCTTACAACCTCACAGACTACCTGTTTATAATATTAGCATAGATATTGTTTACATTTTGTCTTAAAAAAAAAGTTCAAAAGTACCAGGCTTTGTGTACTATTATTTGATTTAAAGTAAAGTACAGTTAGCATTTCAGATCCGTGCAATGTTTTCACTCTTCTCTTATCATATATTTTCATGCATAATGATGTTGTAAAATCAATTGTTTATAATTGTATATAATTAGTGTTTATAACTCGAGGAAAAAAATGGGAATGATATTATTAATTTGTGATCATTCTAAACCAAGTTTGTTGTCAAATATTGTTGATCAGCTTTTACTATAATTTATATGTTCTGATAATCCTTTTCTTGTTATTATCAGAAAGATAATAAAGTACCAACTGAAAAGATAGAAAATTAAATATTTTATATTATACTAATTGTAAATAATAATAATTAACACAAATAAAAAAAAAACAAACAAAATGCAAAGTGTTAGTGTGTTAAAAGTAATATATATAAATTATTATTTTTAAATGGTAATCTGTAGTTTAAGGTCACTTATGCAAAAGTTACCACTTTTAATAAATTAAAATTTAAAAGCATCGGCGTCCGACGCGTCACGACATTCTGAGTTTTATTTCTCGATTGTTCTAATTTTGAAATTGATAAACTCTACTATGTATGTAAAAATAATACACAAATACATACCTATGTAACATTTGGTCCAAAATGTTAGAGACTTAAGTAGTTTTCTAAGAACATTAATTTGTAGCATCAAGGATGTGCATTGAAGTAAAAAGAATAATGCCGTCTGCGCCTTTGCCTGCGCCTTTCAGGACGCACCGCGAGACTTGTAGCAAAAAATTCCAATCTACTTGAGAATATAGAATGTTTACTATTTTAGTTAAGTGCAGTAATACAGTAGGTTTCAATTTAGAGCTTAGGAACACTACATTGATTTTGTATGAAGATTTCGATTCTTGATCTTATTTACTAATTAGATTTTACATCGGCCGGTAGAGGCGACTAAATCACACTTCCTTTCATTGAAACCTATAGCTTTGGTTACCTCTTTCATTATCCCATAAATGACAACATAACATAGCGATTAGAATTTACGCACACAGACATTCCCACCCCTTTTCATTAATGATTTTTTCGGAACCGGTTACAAAACAAGGTTTTTTGTGTGGATGTAACAGAAGTGTATATTCTAATGTAAACCAGTTTTTCGACTCGAGTAAAAAGTTTTGTAATACAAGACGAGTACTACACGAATAGATGCAATCGTTCAACCTTTGGGGTATGAATCAAATATCGATGGATAAAAGAATAGACCTAGTAAGAGTACTTAACACGTCATCGTGATGGCTGTAAATAAGGTTAATTGGTCTTGATCTTAGGATAAGATTGTAGTGTGTTAGTCTAACACGTTAATATAAAAAATTAAAATATATAAAACTTTTTCGAAGTGGTCTCCATTGGCTGCAATACAGTCCTATAAACGTTGAGGGCAGTTATCAATAGCAGCACTCTTCTATGCGAAAATTCTTCACACGCAAATCGTGTGGATTGTTTTAAGGACTCCAAATTGTCATGGCGTTTAGAGCAAGCCTTACTCTCTACTGACCATAAATCGTTTCGAACGTGCGTTTCTAACCAAGATTGGGTGGATCAAGCTTTATGACCCGGCGCCGAGTCTTGCTGAAAGGACCATTCTTGGTTACTGAACACGGTGTTGTTAAGTGCTTAACTACCTTCTCAAGAATGGTATCTTGATACACTTGTGCCAATGTTTTGATACCTTTTTCACAAAAATATCGCTCAGTCACTCCTTCATAGCCAACACCTCACTGTGAAGTCGGATAATGCCCACGTTGTACTCTGTTGACTAATTGGGAAATTTCTTTAAAGCTTTCAGCATAAATACGGTCAGTTTATTTGTTAAAATATTGCTCAATTGTAAAAAAAAAACTCATCCGTAAACAAAATTTTTCTTTGACCTCGCTTTACCTACCGCTTAAGTAGTTATTTTGATTTCAGCACCCTAATCTTTTTTAAATTATCAGTTCAAAAATGACCAATGTGTGTCTTATAGGCTGCAAGTCCTAAGTCATCTTTTGAAATACGCGACATGGTGCTAATTTGTTATCTTCATCTCCCGAGATCAAATCTTTTGTTTTTTAGGCAGGATTTCTTCGAATTCTTTCTTTTACTGCTTTGGTCGCCTTTTTCGTACGAACACTACGTGGACAGCCGGATCTTTTTTGTATCAAACAGCGGAGGTTTCATTATATCTATTAATAGGATTTAAAAAATTCATAAAAATTGGATTTGGCTCCAGACTTTATGTAATGAAATCACAGCGATACGGTTCATCATCCCACACCATTTTAATATCATAAAATATGTTAAAATATATTGGCGCGAAAATAAGAAAACTGAAAAATCGTATAAAAATGACAGATTCCAAATTCAAACGTAATATTTTATTAATTTTTAATTGTAACAGTATTTATGGCCAGACTAAGTAATCATCTTAGTGTTTTGTAATATAGAAACTAAAAGGTATGATAATACTTACTTTACATTTTTAAACTATGAAAACTAACTTCTAAATGTACAATGGTAATATCGTTCATAGTAGTTAGCATGTGTAAAATGCATAAATACATAAATTCTAGTTTCTATTATCAGTCTCGCCAAGGCTAACGTAACTTACTTTACATCTAATATGCGCTATTACTCCAAGTTGTCTGATCAATCCAATGTTGTTTCTGTGTATTACCACAGTTTTGACATCCACCATGTTTTCTCTTCGGGTAGACTGGAAAGATCTGTCACCATACAAAATCCCAGTTACATGAAACGAAGGCACAGTTACCATATGAGATGTTAGAGGGCTGAATAAGCAGCATTAGAGTCCTGTAGCAGAAAACTTTACATGTGGCCCTTCTACAATTAATCGTAAATTAGTAATCATTAGATCAAACAAATAATTTCACATTTTTATACTTCTTTAATCTACTGTTTTGTAAAGGATCTAATTAAAAACTCCTTTAAAACAACAGGCAGTGCCGAACAGTGATTAGTCGATAATAATAAGAACTAGCCATAGTGTACATGGTGTGTTGTTCTACATAAGAACGTTACATACATTGCATATGTTGCAAGAATTGTTTATTTATCCCAAAAATAATAATGGGTTCTCATAATTTAGTGTTGTGGTTAGACTAGGAAAATCACACAGTACCTAAATATACTTTAGAGAGTTCCTGGTAGTCAAACGCGAGTACAATTTAGCAATATTTCCTTATCCTCAGCGGTTACCGTACGTAACCGCTGACGATGACATTATGTGTAGTATACGATTACTGTAACTTGAGGATGTTTGCTAAATTATCAGGTCTGCCTCCCTTCTTTCTATGTTCATATACATAACAAAAGTTTTCACTGCACAACTAGTCTCCAGATATCTATGACGATAGTGAATCAACGACTGTTAAATATTTACACGATATTGTGAATATTTATTTCTCTGTTAAAATGAGGTGAAAGAACTTTGTCTTTAAATTAGTCATATAAACAGATGGTACGAATATATAAAATCGAAAACCTTGATGAAATTTTATACAATAATGTTATTTTGCAATTCATTGTGTCCTGTCTTAGTACATTACTAGCCGACCTACGCAACCTCGTTTGCGTCCTATTGCCCGTAGCGTGTGATTTCCCCCCGTTTTCGAAACATTTTTCATTGGAGCTCCGCTCCTATTGGTCTTAGCGTGATGATATATAGCCTATAGCCCTCCTCGATAAGTGGGCTATCTAACACAGAAAGAATTTTTCAAACCGGACCAGCGGTTCCTGAGATTAGCGTGTTCAAACAAACAAACAAACAAACAAACTCTTAAGCTTTATATATTAGCTTGGAATTGTGTATTTAATCTATTATCCTCTTTCTTTTTTTAACAACTAGGTATTGATGAGAAAATTGCTAAAAAAAAGTAAAATTATAATACTAGACCGTGTATGTAGTGGGGATCCTTATTTTTAATTAACATTACTATCTGTCATTTTGCCACCTACTTACACCAAGTATATATTTGTAATGTCTACAGACATTGTTAGTGAGCTTGGACTCACTTTGCGGTTTGTAAATAGCGCCGATATTGATCGAATTTCATATCTTGGCTTATAAAACTAAATCTGTAATTGTTTTTGTCGTTGTATGTTTTGCTGGACTTTATTATTAACATCGCAACTGCCCAGTACCTCTTTCACCTATCTGTCGACTCGGCCTTACTAATATATCTTGAACGAAAACGTTATAAACTTTCGTTTCACATAACCATTAACTTTATGAATTGACATAATGTGTTCAGAGTTGCTAATATTCCTTTAGTTAATACTTTCTACTGTTCCTAAGAAGCATCATTGGGCCTCCGGTCTCGCACTCACCAACGAAACACGACAACACGAACGCTATCATTTTACGTTGATCTTTTGTGCGAGGGTAGTACCGCCCCGGTCGAGCCTGTTCGTGCTGAAATCAGCGTGGCTCTACTACCTTGAAGTTATTATAATATTACAAACACACTCCAATTTTATTTATTTGTATAGATGTATAGATAACATTTACAAATAAGTTCCCGTTTATCATAACCAAATGCATATTACTCGTTTCCGTTAAACTATAACGTATGGGAATATTAAATCCGATTAGTGAGATGTCATTGTTTCCTGGACGTAATTGTATGAATCATTTTTATCTCGCGGCACCTTCATTCTCTACGTCAAAAAGAGCTCAACTAAACAAAATTGTATTTTAACCCTTTTTAAAAGTTATGAAAAATCTTTAAGTATTAATTTTTCTACAACTAAATTCGGATCGGCTGACCAATTTAAATAATTCATTTTTTTATGTGTTCATTATTGTTAAGACAAGGTTTGTGTACAAGAAAAATTAAAAGATAACGGGAATTATTTTTTTTTTGTCCGCGACTGTACACTGCATGTGGGAAGCTGAGACAGATAATGTAAATAGGGTGGTAAGAAGTTCGCCGGGTCAGCTAGTTTATTATAAACACGGAGCGTACCCAAAGCAACATCGAAAGTAAATTTCGAATCAATACAGTTAAAATAATATTTAAAGTAATAGTTTTCTATTCCTGCCTTTTTTCATTAAAAATAATCAAGTAAAGTACTTTTAATTTTTTTTTCAAGAAGGAATTTGAACTTCGCTGTTCGATATTTAAAATTGATGACTGTTATACTTACATTGTGCTGAATGCATGATGTCTATTGCCAGTATGATCTTTAGATGTACGCGAACTTTTTGAAAGAAAGAAGTGTTTTTTTTATTACTTACCGCCCTAGGGCTTTTCTAGCTACATTATTACCCTAGAGCGATAATTAGTCACCATTTGGAGGTAATAAGAACCTACTTACCGAACATGAGAGATGTAAAAAAATGTTATTACTAATGAAATAATTGAGCAATTTCAGGCTTTCTAAATGCATTTTATATTGCGTCGTAATGAAGTGTCTCTTTTTTTCCCAGTGCGTCTTCGTGGACTCTGAAAACAAGAAGTTGTTCTACACGAGCGACCATGGCCGCAATATCCATAGATCCGACCTGACGTTCCATCCTAGCGAGTTGGCTTTTGACGACGAGTTCCCTGATAAATTCGTGATTTTGGACAAAATTGATAGTGATCGAAAAGTAAGTTTAACATCTGTTGCAGTAAGTGTTTGGATCACCTGAACAGAAACACCTGATACGTTCCAGCTGGTAAATGACAATTTTACCTCCTCCAGAACTATAGGGTTATACTACCAAAATCATACAAAAGACTCGACCACAAACAAATATTTCAATCGTTTTGTTTATGAAGATACTGTTTTTGTATTATATCTAGTTATCACAAGTAAAATTTTAACAAAAGCACCGACTTCAAGAACTGGACCAAATTAAAATGGAACCACACGGGAAGCACCAGCTTCCAAATAAAAAAAAAACACTAAAATCGGTACCTCAGAATTTTTGACTGGGTGTCTGAAGTTCTCATAACTTTAACAAACAAAAAAAAATACTGCCGAATTGACAACCTACTCCTTTTTTGAAGTAGGTTAAAAATTAGTACAGTTTTAATTACTTTAAATGATTGGTATTATTATATAAGGCGTACATATAATTTTTTTATGAAAGTTATTGTATGCCATTGTTATAAGTTTCTAGAGAAATCTAGAGATTGAATAGACTTAATATAGTTTTTAAAAGACAACCTCTTTCGCAACTGTTGTCCAGAAAGTAGTAGGTAAAGATGCATGGCGGCACCGTTAACACTTTTAGCATTCTTTGCATCTCGTGATTCTATTCTTCCCCAATTTGTCCCCATCTGACTAACTAAATTACTAGAGGGACACACTTCTTCCATTAAAATATATTTAATGACAATACGACTTTCTGTCTTATTTAGTTTTAACTAAAAGATATTGTTTCACTTTGTTGAATATTTAAACAATAGTGACGTGAACCAAGTCGATATGACCCCTAAATCATCAGAATCATTGTAAATTTAAATCCCCAGGATACCAATCGATGTTAAGAAATTTCTGGAACGGAAAAGATTAAGTCATTCTACGCATTTATCGCGACCTTTATATGACTTGCAGTCTGTATTGCGTTTGTACCACAAAGTATTCGAACGAACGTAGAAGCGTACCATAAAAATAGTAAAAAATGAAGTTAACGTTATTAGCTGCTTTTAAGAAACAATTTTTAACCATAACGTCATTACTCTTCTTTTCTTTGTATCTACTTTGCTTTTCTTTTAAACAAGGTTATACTGGTGTCTAATAAGATTTATCTCTATTTTATTAATCCACGCCCTTTGTTTCGTTGTTACAATATCGAGGCCGTGCTCCAACTCGAATCGTCACTGAGAGTTAATCGTAAGACGTAGATATAACTGCAGGGATATAAACAATCATCTCCTCCACTGCTTGTTCGAGAAACTTCTAGCAACTTGATGTATGTTCTCAATAGGAGAATATACGCTAGTTTATCGTCCACTGCTAGCTCAAGTTGCGAAACCTGCAACCAAATTATACAATGTAATCTCCCGCCTTGCAATGGAAAACGGATTTTTGCTAGAATTCCTTACAATCGAAGAAAAGCCGTTCATCCACTTTTTCAAAGTGTGACGATAAAACAGCACAACTGGTATACTTAGTTAAATAAAATGATAAGCACGGTTGTCAGAGTTTTATGGTAGGTTTCGTTATATTGGTGTGGTTTATCGGCAATAATTTATTATAAACCCAATATTAATATGCAGAAGCACCACTAGCCCGTCATGGAGTGGGTCATCACGCTGCATTGTTGCATTGCCTGCATTCGCAGTATGGTGATCACCACTCTTTGATTCTACTTATACTTTCCATCAGGCAGAGTCATTTTGGCAGGACCAAACATAAAAAATAATAATAATAATAATAAATGTTTCAGTCAAATCTAAATATATTTAACGTTTTAACAGACGTAATTTTCTGATAAATGTAATGTTTTAACATGACGTATTTGTTAACATATTTTCATCTTTCTAGTTGTATCTCACCTTGGACGGCGGGAAAACTTTCAAAATGATTCAGAGCTATGTGAAAACGTTCTTCTGGTCATCAGCGCCAGGATTCCCTAAGACTTTCTACATGGAACGTTGGAAGCCAGATGGCACTAGCACAGTGTTCAGTGCCAGTGATCCTACAGATTTAGTCAACGCTAACATTCTGTTCGAAGAAGCCAAAGACTTTCAAATCAAGGGAGACTTCATGTTTGCTACAAAACAATCAAAAGAGGTAAGTTCTAAACTAATTTGTAGGTATTATAAATATGAAAAGTTTGTTAATTTCAACGCGCTGATCTCAGGAGCTACTGGATGGAATTATAAAATCTTTTAGAATTGCATAGTCCATTTATCGAAGAAGGCTTTAGGATAAATTACATCATGATTCGACCGATAGGAACCGAGTATCAATGAAAAGTGTAGCAAAACGGGGCAAATTTATTCCTCTCGATAGATAAGTTTAGCACAGAGAGGTCAGCTCATGCTTAGGAGACTCGCGCTATTTAGTTATTTAGTTTGCGTATGTGGTAAAGGTGCCAAAACAAAAACAACTAAAAACGTCATTCTTGTTATTTTGCTTTCTTCTTGTTATCTCATCAAAGTCTTTATCAAAACAATATATCAGCAAACACTATAACAAAGAGTGATAAAGAAATGTTGAGTACAATGTACTCAATTCCGTAGTTAGTCACCAATCAATCACTAACGCTCACCTTTATGAGGTCAAATAAATGTTGATCATTCAAGACAAAAGTGTTTGTAAGCCAATGACATTATTATTATTTTGTGTGTATATCTTTGTTATACACAACTTACACGTATGCGTCAATTATCACCTGATAATATTATCACTACATAATCATTTATAATAATCTGCTTAATTTAGTTTGTTTGGTAGAAAGCATAAGTGAACAGTCCAATGGAAATCTAATGACGAATGAGTTAAGAAGACAGTTTCACCACCCTTGTTGATTCCATTGAAAATGAGTACCTTTTAATGTAACAGTTTTATTTTCCTACATTGCTAAAATTAATAACACTATGAGTACTAAAGACGGTCATATATGTATTTATTTACATATTATGGAGGATTTACAGCTACTAAATCAAAATAGAATTAAACAAGAAAGCAGAGAGCCAATAACAAATCCTCGCTTATATAATACAGAATAAAGTTAAGTGTACAAGACGATTATAAGGTGGTATCAATACATGTTATTAAATACACTACAGGCACAAATACAGACACAAATTCACCAACACAGCAAAGGAATTGTATACATACATTTTATAAAGTAATTACTTGGACACCTCATCACTATCCCCAAAGAATTCACGGCTCAAAAACCTTCGCCTGACCTGAACCTGACACACCATCATTGAATACATCGATATTGAACTGCTCGCATACACTGGATAACAAAAGAATTCCTTCTATAATTTGTAGATGCAAATGATACACACAGTGGTGGGTTATAGCGAGTTCTTGACGGAATATTAAGGTATATATCCAGTATTGAATGTATGAATTTTATATATTTTTACAGATGTGGTTGCACCACATCTGTAAAAATATATAAAATTCAAATGTTTGTTTCTAATTTCAAATTAAAAGCTCATTTAATCTATACTAATATATAAAGCTGAAGAGTTTGTTTGTTTGTTTGAACAAGCTAATCTCAGGAACCGCTGGGCCGATTTCACTGTTAGATAGCCCATTTATCGAGGAAGGCTATAGGCTATATATCATCACGCTAAGACCAATAGGAGCGGAGCACCAATGAAAAATGTTTCAAAAACGGGGGAAAATTATCACGCGACGGGCAATAAGAGACGTAAACGAAGTTGCGTGGGTCAGTTAGTTATTTATAAATGTAGAAAGGAGCTGGAGGTCCCTTCGAGCAATCCATATACTCAATTAAATGAAGCTTCAATAACTCAACTACGCAGGAAAGTTTAATCTCCTTTGAGCGATGCATGCAACATGTCAGTGTAATGTATGCATGTTTCGTACAAGAATACGAAATAAAATATGTAAAGAATAAAAAGTGGTATGATCCGAATCTATTAGATTTTCATATTTGCTTAAAATTTAAAATATAGACAGGTATGTATAACCTCTACGATGGTCTAGATCCTTTGTCTAGATCCATTCAGCCGTTTTGACTAACAAATATCTATACATAAAAAGTACATGAGTAGTAAAGAACTAAATAAATTTATTTTATATTTTATTTGTTTTAAAAGACAAACATTGATCATTTAGATTGGAATAAACCTATCAAGTCTTTTATGTTTAATGTATAATAGCGTACCATAATTCAATTTCATAACATTCTATTTATTTGATATAATATTAAAAAAAAACAAAGTAGTATTTTTCCTAGAAAAACTAAATGACTTGTAATATAAGAAATGAATTTTAATAAAATGCTCGAACTTTAGATTGCCAAGATAACAAAAAATAATAATATCAATGTTAGGAACTCTCAACTCAAACTCTCAAATAGATTTGTAACTAGATATATAAAAAAAACAGATGCTAGTGCATGTATATACAAGTATATGCAGTTCTTGCATAAGAAAAAATATTTTGCAACTTTCGTCTCTAAGATTGTTTCTTTCGCCTAATCTCCGGATCGGCAGGACCGATTTTACCGTGACCTAAACTTGCTGATAGCTGATGTTATAAGAATTAACTGATGCTACTATAATTTCAGAAGAAAATATATGTAAAACTGCAACATGAACTGACAAAATACCGCAGGGCGCAGCTAGTCAGTAATATTTTTCATACCGGTCGCACTAACCGATCACAGGAAACAATATATATAATATGTTGTAATTAATACGATACGCTTCTTATCAAATAAATAGACGTTGTGGCCAAGTTTAGTCTTGAAACAAAAGCAAGATAGCGAAAAATACAATCTCTTCCTAGCTTTACTCAAACACACTGACTGTGTAATGATGCCGAAACGGCGACGGCGATTTGTATAAAAAAATAGACCTTATTATATAAATCCACCTTATGTATATTTGAGATCGGTCAATGACCTTTTGATTGAACCTACTCCAAATTATATTTTTAAATAAAATTAAATTGTCTGTTTATAATTTCAAAATAACACTAAATGCATATGAAAGTATATAATACTAGCTGACCCACGCAACCTCGTTTGCGCCTTATATTGCCCGTAGCGTGAAAATTTCCCCCGTTTTTGAAACACTCTTCATTGTTGCTCCGCTCCTATTAGTAGTAGCGTGATGATATATACCCTATAGCCTTCCTCGATAAATGGACTATCCAACACTTAAAGAATTTTTCAAATCCGACCAGCGGTTCCTGAGATTAGCGTGTTCAAACAAACTCTTCAGCTTTATATATAGACTAGCTGACCCACGCAATGTCGTTTGCGCCTTATATTGCCCGTAGCGTGAAAATTTTCCCCGTTTTTGAAACATTCTTCATTGTTGCTCCGCTCCTATTAGTAGTAGCGTGATGATATATACCCTATAGCCTTCCTCGATAAATGGACTATCCAACACCGAAGGAATTTTTCAAATCGAACCAGCGGTTCCTGAGATTAGCGTGTTCAAACAAACAAACAAACTCTTCAGCTTTATATATTAGTATAGATACGAATTAAACGGTATTTACATTAAAAAACTTTTTTATCTTTCTTTTTGTTCCCGCCAATCTCTGGAACTGCTTGACCGATTTTGACGGAACTTTCACTGGCAGATAACTGAAGATATAAGGAGTAATAAAGCTTCGTCCGGCGCCGTTGCCCGCAGTTGTTGTCGTAAAAGTACAAGAGCCGCGGGCAACACCGCGGGGCCCAGCTGGAATATAGTAAAATATTATACTATCATTACTATTTTTACAGTTAGATCTAGATCCATCAAAATGTTATGTCCACTTCGAGGCGATGTTGTCGGTACATTGTGTTCTCTCCAGTACGTAATAGGTACTCGCTCTCCAACATGAAACCCTCGAAATAAAGTTTTACTTTGTCTAAAATTTATTTAATAACACGGAATAGATAGTTCAACGTGATGTTATCAGTCGAATGACTTCGTGACGTTTCTTATTAACATATACCTACAGAATAGCTTTGTATCGTTATCTACTGTCTGCTAATAATTCAGAAACATATTTCTGTTCCTGTCTTGATTTACTTACAACATTTACTTCAAGTATCTTGTTTATATTTGTTCATTGAAGTACATGTCTGAGTCTGATTCACTAACCTGACTCAGTATACCTATACAGATGTTCTGAATAGTAGGAAAGATTAGCTAAACCCCGCGTTTATCGTCTTACCACGAGTAACGCCGCGAGACAAAGTTAGTCTTAAAAAAGTAGCCTAAGTTACTCCCTGGATCATCAGCTACCTGCCAGTGAAAGTCCCGTCAAAATCGGTCCAGCCGTTCCAGAGATTACCCGGAACAAACAGACAGACAGACAAACACATTTTTTTTAACTTCATTTTTGGTATATGTACCGTGTATACATACATATGCATTTAGTAAAAAGCGGTTATTTTAATATTACAAACAGACACTCCAATTTTATTTATTTGTATAGATGGGGAGTGGTCTTTGCTTTTTGGTGGTTTATGAACCTTATTGCAACTGAATTAATAATATGTCTCGGCGGGGCCTTTGCTATTTAAACATTATCCGGTTATGTAGGTACGTCGCCCGTCAGGTTTTATGTATTTACTCATAAGTCTTAATTTAAAAACAAGTCTGAAATTTAGGTTACAAAAAATGTCCTTTGCGACCTTTTTATCCCAAGGTTAATGTAAAATTTTGTTAAGGAAAAATCTTTGAAAATTTCAGTATCACAAACAATGTATTTTTCCTCATAGTCTGTCAATAATTCGGTTAGAGTTTAGATAGTTTGCGAAGTATAGAAGATAACGTGTATTCTAAAATAAAGCTAAAAAGAATAACCTTTCATATAAATTCGGTTTAATTGAGTTACCGCTAAGTGCCATACATTGCGACATCGTGCTACGCTACCCTTCTATATGCATTATTGTATACAAAGGAAGTTCCTTGTCAAGCGAATAATACCTATGTGGCAAATTGTCCTCCTTGCTTCTTCACGTCTCGACCGATCGTACAATTACCCAAATCACCTCCGTTGATATGATAATTTATGCTCAAGATTACAAGAAAGATTACATTGCTGTTTCGAAATCTATAGCGAAATATTGTTCATTTTTTGGTATACGACGGACTGTTTTCTTGTTGTTGTTGTGACCACAGAACAAAGGAATATATACTTATCTTTTTCTGTGGTTGTGACCTTAACCACCTACTAAGCTGGAGATTGTAGGTTCTAAATATGATGAGCATGATTATTTATTGAGTCTGGGTGAAATTTTTATTTATTATGTACACAGTATATACCTCGGTAGCGTAGTGGTAGCGTATTCGACTGCTGTGCTTGTGATCTGGGGTGCGATTCGCGGGTCGGACCAAATGTTTGTATGATCTGCAAATATTTGTTTCGACGTTTTCTATGTATAATGTGTATGTATTTACAAAAAAAGTATATATGTATTTATATTAGTTGTCTAGTATCCATAACACAAGCCCTGCTTTGCTTAGGACTAGATGGCGTTGTGTTAGATGTCTGAAATATTTATTTATTTATTTTGAAAGTAGCTGACTCACGCAATCTTGTTTGCGTCTCCTGTTGCCCGTAGCGTGATAAATATCCCCCGTTTTTAAAAAAATCGTCATTGGTGCTACGCTCCTGTTGATCTTAGCGTGATTATATATAGCCTATAGTCTTCCTTGATAAATGTACTATCCAACACTGAAATAATTTTTCAAATCGGACCAGAGACTCAAACAAACTCTTCAGCTTTATAATATTATTAAAGATAGCTGTATTTATAATTACGTTTTTCAGCAGTATCTTTACTACAGTAGAAAGTCTGCCTAGTATAGGACCAGACAGCTGTGTGTGAGATGTGTGAAGTTAAATATTATCTTACAAGCCAACTAAGGGAGATGACTACGGTGGACAACACCACTGTAAAGATAATGAGAACTTGAAACGAATACTATACTAACCCATCTGGCCAGTGTGTTATGGTAGGCCATATCCTCCTCTTCTTGGAGAGGCTTACGTCCAGATGTGGATTGTTACAGGTTGTTGATGTGTGTCATGTGATAAAACGATACTTTACTTACTATTAGTTACGCCGATGTATTACAAGAAAGTTATCTGATAAATAACATATTGTATGTTCTTCACATGTGTATTACATATTTTGAATAGAAGCATGAAGGACTGATAAGATAGATAAAAACAATGAAGTCTACCTTTATTCCACAGTGAGGTAGTTCATCCTACTAATATTATAAACACGAAAGTTTGTAAGTATGGATGGACGGATGTATGTGTTACTCTTTCACGCAAAAACTACTGAACGGATTTGGATGAAACTTCACAGTAATATAGCTAATACATCAGAATAACACATGGCTACTATTTGCCGCGATAACCGACATACACGCGGACGGAGCCGCGGGCAACAACTAGTTATTTCAATATAATTGTTATTATAACAATATAAAGTCTGGGTGTGCACATGGTAAACATGCTATTAATATGGCATCTCTGTAAATCATAAACTAGCAAAAAAAACATGTTAGACATTTAGTTTCATTAATTTTATCTCGTCTACTGCTGAACGAATGTCTCCCCCATGGAATGCAAACTATAATTATCTACTCAATATCTACTATTAATTCCGTTTATATCAATGATAAAACAGTGATAAAAGCCATTAAAGACAGAGTAAAACAACATACTTTATCCAGAAATGTGTACTGAACTTATTACTTGTAATATAGATATGAGAATTATGTTAAGATACTCAAGCTGCAGGGAACAACTCCAAACCGATTTCTTTAAACAAAATCCTTTTCATTATTTTGCCTCTTATTCATACCTACCTATCCCTTTTCCTTTTAATTCCCATAGTACATAAACGCTCAATTGATGCTGGCAACGTACATAAGTCAGACCGACACTGCCATCATACCTCCATAATACAAATACTAGGTGATGGGACTAATCCCACCAACACGCCCACCACTATAACTCCTGTACATCAGAATCAACATCAGTGACCCACGAACACACTGAGTTATGACACTCGGGAAGTTAAACTGTCTTGGAAAGCCCAACGAAATTAATCAGAAGAAAAACTGGACTAGGAGGAAATACTAGGTGGTGATATCGAAGTTATGTAGAATAACTGACTGAAGACTGTTGTCGGTATTTTTGGGGCTTCAACCGCTTGCCAAAGACATTCGTATGGCAACTGCGACTCGTTGGAAACGTGCTGTCTAATGCAAGGAAGATTCTCAATGTGTTAAGAATGGTCACCCATCCATAGACTAGCCTAGGTAGTGTTGCTTAACTTTGCAATGTGTTCACTTTACGTGATTACACCTGAGCCACGAGCCTCTATTATAATAAGGACTAAATCATTTACTTCTTGCTAATATTTCTTGTCTATCCGTTACATACACTATTCACTATTATTATTATAAAATTGCCGAACAGTTATATGCTAACCGGTTAGTTTTTATGATTACGAATTTGCAAACTAGGTCATTGCTTGTAGTTCGTCTTTAGTTTATGTGAACGTTCAAGATTTGCCTGCTATGCATAAATGTAATCAAATGAAATTTGATACACTTTAACTTTTAAATAATACTAGTTTGAATATTATTACATAATGTTATGTATTATACAAAATATTATTCTATATGCAAATATTATTCTCGGCTAATGAATATTCATTCATTGTTTTGAAGGCGATATTGTTTTAATAATTTTCACAAACAATAGCGAATTTTTAATGTGATAAGCATTTAACCTGTTAACAATTATAATCAGAGGAATGTAATATCTTTTAATAAGTGATTGATTTAATTCCCGTAAAAATAATTGTTAATATATTATGGAACGCGAAAGTTTAAAAGTTAGTAAAGCTTTATTTAATACATAAAAAATGCATTATTCTTAGAAGCTCTTCTATAACCTCACCATATCGTTTTTAGGGTTCCGTGCCAAAAGCAAAAAACGGAACTCTTATAGATTTGTCATATCTGTCTGTATGTCCGTCTGCCTGTCCGTCCGTATGCCACAGCCACTTTTTTCCGATACTATGATAACTATAAGTAGATGTATTCTGTGAACCGTATTAGGATGAACCCCCAAACTTCTAAAATAAGAGAATGATAAAACTAAAAAAAATAAATTATGTACTTTATCATGTAAACTTCCACCGAAAATTGGTTTGAACAAAATCTACCAAGTAGTTTTTTTAATACGCCATAAATCGTAAACTGTAATTTACCTTTCATTTAATCAATACTAATTATAAAAATAAAATATTAATTATATTATGTTACTTGCTGCTGCACGGAACCCTTTCTCTCGCACTTGTTCGCTTTTTTCATATTACTTTTTAAGGAATTTTCAAACCTACACCTCTGGTCATTGACTAATTTCATCAGCTCCTCTTTGTATGTATGTATAACACAATGTAAATATATATAATGTATGTATTAAAAATATCAAATGTTGAAACAAATATATTTTTTCTAGACTTCATTCGGTTTAGAGACTTCTCTATATAGGACTAGCTGCCCCACGCGACTTCATTTGCGTCTCCTATTGCCCGTAGCGTGATAATTTTCCCCCGTTTTTGTAACATTCTTCATTAGTGCTCCGCTCCCATTGGTATTAGTGTGATGATATATAGCCTTCCTTGATAAATGTACTATCCAACACTGAAATAATTTTTCAAATCAGACCAGCGGTTCCTGAGATTAGCGCGTTCAAACAAACAAACAAACTCTTCAGCTTTATATATTAGTATAGATAATATGACGTGTTCCATTTTCGTACGTTATGTATCAATGTACGTTTTGATGCTTGCCCTTATTTGGTGGTATTCTCAAATTATATCAGTTTACAAGTATTGAAATTCAAACGTATTATCGATTTATTTGTTAGGTACAGTACATATAAGTTGAAGTGTAACTTTACACATTGCCAAGATTCCATAATAACGTTTCATTGAAATGAATTCATCTCTTTGTATCCGAAAAAGACACTGAGTAATGACCCAAAGGCATATTAAACATCTACATTTAGTAAACAATTTAGACTCATTCTTTTATATGAGGGTAAGTCCATGCATTGCAGATGTTAAAGAAATATAGCATGAAAGCTGTACATTGCCACTCATCCTAGTACATTGTGGTTGAATTAAAGAGACATAAAGAACAAAACTGGCCTAAAAATAGATAACTTAAGCGGTTTGTATTTCGAGCTCAATCGATGCAGTAGATTTTTGAGTTTTGAAACGTACCTACACAAACGAACATTTTAAATGTCGACTTTTAACCGCCAAGAACTCCTGGCATTTGTGACAATATATGGATAAAAACGAAATAACTGAAATAAAGGAATATTGATTATTCGTTTGGATTTAGAATACATACACTTCCAAATCCATAGAGAGTGTCAGAGTCGCCTTCCTGTAACATGAACTGTCAACAGTCGATTAGTCCAAAGACTCTAAAGCCCTTAACTACGAATCAACAAAGTCATACATTGTTTCGAAATATAAACCTTTAAACTGACTTTATTCTTTACGTTACTTACTGTAAGTAAATTTTGGCCTCACTAACAATACATTTTAATAATATCTGTGTAACCATTGAAGTGGTTCAAAATTTCATGCGTTAACAAGTTCTTTGTGACGAAATATGGTAACAAAGAGAGCTTTTTTATTTCACTTCTCAAATAAGTGCCTTTGTTCATTAAGTAACTTTTGGCGCGAGATAAGGGCCTTTTGACATTTAAGAAAGTTAAGAATAGCACAGTATTCAATTATGTTTAAAATTTAATTTTAACAACAGTGACATGATATTTGAACTCCTTCCAGTTTTTAAATTGTAATTGTACCCATAATATAACATTTGACGTTTGCATAATAATGAAATAAAAAATAATTACGTAATATAAAATATACATTTAAAATCCAAAATTTCGCACAAAACAAATGCAATAAATATGACTAATTATGCTTTATTAAAACCTAATAAGGAAGGAAGGAAGCTGAATGGTGCTAATTGATAAAATTTCAAGGATAAGTACTGTGGTCAGCGAGGCCTTCGCTATACGTCCGCGAAGACCTAGCTGTCGTGTAGTTATTTCTTAAATTTCAGGTACCATAGTCCCCTGACTACAGAAACCCCTAGGCGTTGTACTTGAGAAAGTACGGGTGCCACAGTACTATGTTTTACAATTTTTGTCTGTCTGTGGGTCTGTCTGTTTGTTTCGGCTAATCTCTGGAACGGCTGGACCGATTTTGACGGCACTTTCACTGTATGATATAAGGAATAACTTAGGCTACTTTTTTAGATTAGCTTTGCCCCGCGGCGTTACTCGCGATAGACCGCGGGTAACACCGCGGTAACGCTTGTAAAAAATAAAAAAAAAATGCGAGTCAGACTTGTTCGTCGAATCGACATTTGAAGAGTAAACTCCAACGATAAAGATAAAGTACATACACACTACTGTATCGTGTTATAATTATGTCATGTCTTTAGAATAATATTAGTTTCATATAACACTAGCTTTGCGAATCCGCCCGCGTTTGTTTCGGATATTGTGGTAATCATTTGATTATATATTTATTGAACGTAATACTTTGGTATGTGGCTTGCTGTTGGTAAAAGAATCAAAGATTACCCGTACAACCCCACAACCTTTACCTCTTTATAATATTAGTTCCTATAGATTTCTGGTGTGAAATCGATATTATGTTTACTGTCACCGATACTCGATACACAGTAGTATCATTAGTGTATTAGTACCACCTAATTCATATTTCAAGCAGACGACAGTTCACAACTTGCATGATAACTAAATTATTTCGTATATTTTGTATTTCTAGACACTCTTTATTTATTCAATTTAGACATATTGGTAAATATTATGAGAAGTTTTAATCGAGTCATGACCAAAAATAATGAATTTACATATTATATAATTAAAAGTAGGCATAACTAGGTATACATGATTCAATCTGTATAAATAATTTTTCATCCCCCATATAGAAAGAGTATTTTTGCCCTTCGATATCTGAGTGCAAAAGCCGTTTTTATCCATTAGACTCTAGAGTAAGTAAATTGAATTTAGAACATCGTTTGCATTAAGTTTCAAAATATCATTAAACCTTTAACTTCTACCTCCATGGTGCCGAATTTATCATACAACCTTTTTAATTTGTTAAAAATCAGACTCGGAACCTTCTTGGTGTACTTACCTACTTTTTTTTCGTTTGCCTTGCCAGCGCCATTTTCTTTTTTGCATTTATTAGTCATTTCCTCGCTCAGATGGAATGAAAACTTACGTGTTGCACTACTTGCACTCGAGTGCAAAGATTTTTCACGTCGTGCTCGCTTTGCTTTGCTTTTAATTTCCTCGCTAACGCTCAGGATTCTAATTTTTGAATCATTCGCTACGCTCGTAAATCAATTTTAGAATCCTTCGCTTGCTCGGTCATCAAAATTGAGCACGCGGTTATAAAGCAACTTTGCACTCTCACTCTTGTATAACAAATAACTATTACCATTCTACGAATGTTTCTGTTAGTTTGCATTGGTTTGAAACAATATTGGAATTATGACAAGCTGTCTTATGAGACGAGGAATTACAAAAAATACAATGTAAATTATTTACTAGACTTGCAGTAATGTACTCTTGTAACCGTAGGTATAAAAGCTACCGACGCTATTATGATTCATAAGCAATAAAATGATTCATATTTTACACCCGTTACTTTTATATGTTGAGAATATGTATTTTTATCAAGTGATAACACAATTGCCAAGCACATTTGAAAGAACTCAATAACCTGCCTTTTTATTGTCACTCAATTTACAATGTTACTTTAAAAACCAGCTGTGTCCTGTGGTGTCATCCACGGTTGTTCTTGATGGTTAACGTCGTGGGCAAAGGTAGTCTTAAATAAAAGTAGCTTAAGTTCCTCCTTAAATCATTAGCTATTTTGGTCCAGCCGTTCTGCTGCCTGCATATACTGCCTGTAATAAACTAGGATGTTAGCATCTACGTTATATACAGAGTCTACAGATATGAAATACATGATATGTTTATTTTTTTTGTGGTATCCTCGTTATATTTCGCGGAAACGGTACCACCAACCAAATACTATGTAGTAGTACGGACATTGTAGTAATAAGATATTGCAATAACGGCCCTTCTTGTCACTGCTAGCTGCCGTGAAGGATGCAACCACGGAACAGAGAATAAGGTTGAGTTCACTTCTAATGTATATTGCACTGTTCTGTGGATGCAACTATAGGTCATCAATATCATGTGACCTTCAGTCTAACTAGTAGTTATGTCCAACTATAACTCCCTGATTTTTAGGAATTTAGTCACACAGTTACATCTGTACTTTGGGTCACATTATTTTCCATACAAATTCCTAGCCAGATGTCTGTTTTTTTGCGATAATAAATGAATGAGCGATTGACAGTTATAGTATAATAACTGTTTTTTTGCGATAATGTTCGTTATAATCATTGACAATCGTTGCTCAGAAGGGGGAGGTGATGATAGATTGATGATAAGTATCGCTTCATATATGTATCTCTATACAAAACCAGACTATTTGTGACCTTTAAAGGCTATTAAAACAAACTTATACGCAAGCGGTGCCGCCTATGTAGATGCAGAAGAGAAAGGACCGCTTTTTTGACCTCTAAACCAACAACTGTTGATTGTGTGAGCATTCGTGATAAGCGTTCTTCGTTTTTTTAATGAAATACCCGATGATATTTCTGTTGTTGCCACTCGATAGTGGCAACAACAGCTGTATCATGTTGTTATTTAATCAGATTAAAAGTTGAGTCATACGTGAAAAATAAACACGTATTTCATTCAAATCAGAATAATGCATTCTTTTATTTTATACTCATAAACTGAATTTTTAAAATTAATTTTGTGTCGTAATTGACAGTTAAATAAAAAAGAAATACTTTTGTGTACACTTACCTGTATATTTTTTATACCTTTTAACATCAACGATGAATTTATATACTATAGTCATTCTGCCTTTTGATAGTTACAAGTTATAGAGGAGAAACCATATCGATCAAAGAGCGATCCTTTTTTGGCTTTGCTACAGTCCATAAACAGTGGGCGGCCAAATAAGCTCATGTCAAAATATAATGCACCAATTTGTGTGTATTTTTAAGCCTGATAATTTAAACATCATGACCCCATACTGTACTGGCCACTAGGTGTTCAGACATTATAACAGCTGCTCCGTTTTAAGACCTACTTTGATATGACGAGATATTGGGGAAATAATTTGTACTTAAAGATCATTAATCACGAAATTTGTTTTTCAGAAAAACACTCTTCACCTATATATCTCACATCAGCGTGGCCCATTCTACAAAGCCGATTTCCAGACTGAGTTAGACCTCCGAAAGTTCCACATAGCAGATGTAACTGACCAACGTATATTTGTCTCAGTTATGCACACCGAGTCTCTCGCTGACTTATATGTGTCGGAGATAAGCAACAATTATACTCAGTACAACTTTGTAATAAGTTTGGAACAGATATTGTGCTACTTCCCGGATTCCAATTGGAAGGACAGCTGGTTAGAGTAAGTTATTTTGCCATTATTTTTTTAAACAATTACGAAGTCACAACATTCACCTGATTTTGCTCCGAAACCTTATCTTGGTCTTGTATGTAATAAAAGGAGTACTGTCGTAAATAATTCAGATGTCAATCATTTTATCTTTATGTCGACTGCAGTGGCCAAGTGTGACCCTACACCTGTATAAATACACGTAATAAGTTTTCTTTGCCTATATAGCATGCACATTGAGGCACATATGAGGATAATATAGTACTTCATAATACTCGCTTAAGAAAGATGCGCACGCGCTGCTAATGAGACCGTTTGATGTAACATATAGTGAGATCTGTTTGTGCACCAGTAAACAACGATAAAAAAAATGTAAAACATGTAAAATATTGTACAACACTGACAGTAGCTATAAATACGTTTTCTGCAAGTATTGGAGGAAAATGATTTTGCCCTTCTCGGAAAGGACAAAGTATTTTGGTTGACAAACTATTTTATTTTTAGGATTATGAATGTCAGCATACAATGTCATTGGCGTAGTAAGTTCGTGTGAACTGCCTCTTTATAAAAGTCATGACTTCTTAATTAGGAAATCTACGTTTATCCACATTTGTGTAAACATGTTTTTAAATTTCAGAGATGTTACCGAGGACTCGTTCACTGATCTCTATCGTGTAGAAGGCCTGAAGGGCATTTATATAGCGTCGCGAGTAGACTCCAAAGCGCACGTCAATAACATTGGACCTGAACATCTTATCTCTCTAATAACCTTCGACCATGGAGTCACGTGGTCTCCTATCAATCCGCCGACCGAAGATGAAAATGGTAAGCATTACATTAACCTAAATAATTGAATACTGAAAAGGATTTGAATGCTCTAGAATCATCCTCTAATAAACAATTAAGTGCAGATTACTGCGAATTGGTATTTATCAAAGAAACAACAACTTCAATAAATTTAAATACAACACTGTTTCGAAAGAAACTGCCAATCGTTAGCCCTCAAAATCGATTACGTGTGTACCTTAAATACATGTAAGACAGCGCTGCGCTGTTGAGAATCTGCTCAATCCTTAACCAAAAATTCAACAAAAAATTAAACACTGCTATTAGCCTTTTTGGTAACCTTTCAAAAATTCTACATAAATGGCTGTTTTCGTGCTTCACGAACTACAGCTGTATCACCCTTACCTTCTCCATACCACTTAATTTGATTTAGAAAGTCGTCTCAAAGGACAAGTCAATTATGTGTTCGGAACACATAATTGGCTTAAAATATAAACAAATTGAAACACTAAGGAACAACTTCAACCGATAACTGATTAATTATGACGTCACATGTAAATAACTGCTAAATATTTGTTATATTTACATCATACTACTCAGAAACAACTGAGTCACAGGCAAGAGTTCAAAGGTCTCTTATATTTTCGTGTCTATATGCTGTTTATGTATTGTTTAAAGGAAAAATAATGGCTGGCTGCTTGAGGTTTTCTGTCTTTATCGAATCTAGCCACGACTAGACCAGGCACTCTGTGCTACGTTTCGTTTTAAGTGAAATACACTCGGATCTTTTCGAGACTTTTTTTAAGCCCACCTAAATTTATTGATACAACTATTGATATTATTATGTCTTTAACTAAAAAACTCTTAGTCTGTTGTTTTTTCATAGTTTTGTCTTATTATTTTTTCTGCAGTATGCTATGTAATTGGGGGACTGATGCCTTGATAATATATTTCGAAACCATATCACAAACTACTGTCATTTCCCGAAAATAAATTGCTCATCCTACTTTTGACTGAGATCCAGAAATTATATATTTATTTAATTAAGATTTTATGGTTTTCTGTAAATATCTTTTCCTAATATATACTTTTATTTGTGACTGCTTTCGACTACAAGTAATCTGACCAATGCATTTTTTGTTTCAAATGAGAGGCAATGTAATTGGGTAATCTTAGAAACAAAAAACCTTTTGAATTCAAACGGAATAAACCAACAGATTTATGATTAAATACGTCCCTCAAGCGTTAACTTGTTGCGTGCGTGCTATGAGAATTCTTTCTAACACACTTACAAATCCCGCACAGGAATGAAATTCACTAAAATCTTAAAATTCATCGGTCTTGCCAATTGGGTAATTTTATTGATGTTTTCAACTAACCTACTATGCATAATGTAATACTATTTACTGCGCATTGTTTTATAAATTAGTTAAACAAAAACTCTGTGTCTAGAAATAAAGTTAATTTATTCCTTCATCAAGTTAATCAACCTATTATGTTTATACTCGTAGTACACTTTTAGTATGTGACTAAACTCTGTCTATCTGTGTTTCGACTACCTACTATAATGAATGACACACGCTATTTATTGAGCATTGATCAAATAAGTTAAAGAAAAACTATGTCCGAATTCCTAATCGTTTATATGGCTTCCTTTGTCCTTAAAATCAATCCATTATGTTAGTACTTTAGTGTGTGACGACACCTCGTCATATGCTAAAAGCACCCTATTCTGTAATTAAACCGATGTGACCTATTAATTTCGTAATTGCCGAATGTACGCATACATCAATAAATTGAATATTTAATTGAATAATATAGGTACGAAATTACTTTCCTGTAAAAAAGGAACTTTATCATTGTTTTTCCTGTTTTAGCTTCAAAGGTTTTTGTATTACTGTTCTAAAGTGACTTTATATTTGATGTCAAACATCTATAGGCGAGGGGTAAACCTGATTTTTGGCGTGGCGAGTGAGTGGCGATTGGGTACCTAATATAAAATTTTATAACAAATATAAAAAATACAGAATTGAGATCCTTTTTTTTTATTGAATAGGGGGCAAACGAGCAGACCTATCATCGAATGGTAAGCGATTACCGCCGCCCATGGACACCCGCAACACCAGAGGCTTCACAAGTGCATTGCCGGCCTTTTAAGAAGGAGGTTCACCTTCTTTTTGAAGTCGGTTAAAAATTGACGTATGAAAAATCATAACGCCAAACGGAATACTTGCGTAGTTGAGTATAATTGAAAAGTTTTTAAAAGGTTACTAGGTTTACCTTCAGTTTTAGACTAATGACTTTTTTATGAGTTTTGACGTCACAGTTTCGATTTGTTGTTCTTTATTGCACCGGTTCTATATAAATAAAGCAATATCGAATGTTTTCGGGTCGAAGGAAATTATGGCATTCATTAGTACTTTTCAATGTCTTTTCTTGTGTTTTTTTTCTTTTTTCCTGTTTGTAAGTGCATTATAATGTAAGTCATGCTTGTGGAAGCATCATACGTATGACCACAAGAATGAATGTATTTTTTGTATGTACTAAGAAACTGCATTGTGAAGCAGAATTTAGCTATGGCAGTTAGAACGCAGCAGTTAGACGAGGCCAGGCAAAGCAATTACTGTCCTTGTTAGTAACTTATGGAGGGCATTCAAATTATATGCGCATTGTTTAAATTTTGCTGTAATGTCTATATTAATATTATATAGAGTTTGTTTAGTTGAAGTGTCGGATAGCTCATTTATCTGGGAAGGCTATTTATTTAACGTTTATTAAATGTGACGACTAACTGATACTCGTTAAATACTATGAAACGGGAAAAAATGCAGGTCAGCTGGTGTTGTATTATAATGGAAGTTAGGACAAACAATTATTTCGAACGCAGGAACGAACACTTTTTATTTATATTTACCTATCTGAGTGTCGCAAAATTGGAGGGCTGTGCACTGATGCATATCATATACAAAACCCAGATCACTGGGTTTTATGAAAGTGGTAAACCATTGTTGACCACACAATACGTGACTTAGTGTTTACCAATTACTTTCTGGTACAAACGAGCAGACAGGTAACCATTTGGTAAATGTTATCTCCCTCCTGAACACTCAGAGCAGAAAAATCACAAGTAGTGCCGTGCCTTCAGCCCCGGGAGATCAGATAGTTGAGGGTCTTTGGTCTTTAGTAACTTAACACTGTACTCAGTAACTACTCTTCTAAGACTATGGTACTTCATTAGCGTTTAACACTCCTAAGCTAGGAATGTTCTTTGGCTACCTACTTATCTTACCTATTTTTTCAGTACTTTTCGCCGACTTAAACTATGTTTTGTTTACAGGAAAACCTTTAAGCTGCCATCTGGAGAATTCCTGCAGTCTGCACATCTGCCAGAAGTTTAGTCAACTCTATCCAGTTACACGGTAAGATAAAATGGGTCATTTTTCGCTTTTCCACAACAGCATACATTTTGACAATGAAAAATAACCTAAATCTTTAGTTTTAAAGTTCAATATCAAATAAGTTAATACAATACTAATTTTAGTCTCAATACTCTGTTGTATATTAAATACAGTTGTACTCATAGTACTTAACAGGATTAGGTAATAAAATTGTTTTTATAATGTGGTGACTTACAAATGCAATTAAAAAAATCCTCTAATGCCTCACGCGGAAACACCGACCGACTGTTAGTCCTGTATCGCGATATAAAAACTTCTCCATTCGACCACATTCCAATTCCACTTTCCAGATTCCAAAACATAAGATTTTTTTTTTAATGGAAACTAGTTTCCATTCCTTAGTTTCCAAAGTGGCTAAGGGACTCATTTACGGAGGATCCTTACTATTTGTTCAAGTGACATGACACGAATCTATTCGGATTGAGTAGCTAGTATAAACTTACCCTTTGCGTAGTAACTTAATAAACCAGGAAATATGTAACTTATTTGTTCCATAATAAGTACTTGTTTACCAAACTGTTTATCAACAACTACGTATTAAACATGATAAGCAAAGACCTGTATATATCTTAATATCACTACTTACATAGACGTGGGTCGCCTTGAACTTTAGATACCTATCATGTTCATATCACAATATATTTCTCTGTAGATATAGTTGCTTACTGAGCTGTGATAGCATTTATCTGGGATGCAGTTTGTTGACCCGTCCGTGTTGTATGGAAATGGAAAGTCTTTTGTTCGTGAACAAGGTTATTAGCGTCTGTTATATATTTTAGAAATCGTATGCGATGACAAACGATCTTCCATTGTTTTACCAGCTGTTGTCTGTGGCTATACCTGTTACAAATAGACTGCCTCGGTGGCGCAGTGGAAGCTTACGCGACAGCTGTTCTTGAGGTCTCTCTCGGGTTCGATTCCCGGGTCGGACCAAATGTCTGAATGATCTGCAAATATTTGTTTCGGAGTTTGGGTGTTTTCTATGTATAATATGTATATATTTACAAAAAAAAAAGTATATAAGTATTTATATCAGTCGTCTAGTACCCATAATACAAGCTCTGCTTAGTTTGGGACTAGATGGCGTTGTGTGTTAGATGTCCGAAATATTTATTTATTTATTTATTATAGATATTTCTGACTGCACGTGTGGCGAAGTGGTTTAAACATAAATCTCGCAGATTCCTACCACGCTGAGTGATGTGGGTTCAAAGTTCAAACACAACATGGGACAACACTTTGTGTGATCCACAAATTGTACTGAGTCTGGGTGTTCTTTTGTCCGTTTCATATATATTTGTAGTCTTCTGCGACACGGGAATATTTTTAGTGCGGGAGTTGCCTTATTAAACAAAAGAAATCTTTTCATTTTTAGTTAAAATGTTTTTTAGATATGTACTGTATTGTGTGCTGCATAATTTAATGGATACTTAAACCATATTTTTTTGGTGTAAAGGTTTACTGGAATTAAATAACCGTAATCCAGAGGAATCCAATTAAAATTTCTAATACATCTCAGTTATTAGGAAATAAAATACAATATGTAGGGTTTAAATGTTATATAATATATAAATATATTTTCCAGGAATTTTGTTACACCTAGTACCTATTGCTTACTGTACGTATGGTTTTGTAAGCAACTGGCAAGGAAACATTTAAGTAAATAGTTCTTACCCTATTTAAATCTACTATTCAATTGAAAATATTCTTGTACAGTATTATATATAATAATTAAACTGTTTATCCATTATTTGCATATCAAGTGGGTGATTCATTATAATACTTTGTATTTTATTTTAATAAAACCGAGTAGTGGTTTTGATTACTGGTAATAAAATATTTGAATGTCTGCGCAAGAATTGATATTAGTCATTAATATGCCTATACTTATTAAATAAATCGTCGCACCACAGTGAGACACATACACACACACGCAAAATAACTATAATAATATTCCTCTGTTCCTACATCAAGTATATAATAACTTATACATAATAGCTTTTGCCCGCGGCTCCGTCCTCTTGTATTTCGGTTATCGCGGTAAACAGTAGCAGTGTTCTTCTTCAAGTAGTCAAAATATTTCCATGTCAAATTTCATTGAAATCAGCGGTTAAGCCGTAATAGACAGACAGATTTATTTTCGGATTTATAATATTAGTAGTTATTTTATATATTATTATAAAGACTATAGCAATATATTTTATTCTTTACGTACGGTATTAATGGCTATGATAAAAACGCTCGGAAGGAAGTGTTAAATTATATGGCAAGAAAAAATATTAATATTTGCGTCACAAGTGCGTTGTTTTGCTTTGGGGGATGGGGAGGGGGCGTGGGGAGGGGTTGGGTTATGATACCTCCGGTATCCTCACTCACTCAGTGAAACACAGCGCAAGCGCTTTTTCACACCGTTGTTCTGTGAGGCCGCGGTATCACTCCGGTCGAGCCGGCTCATTCAGACCGACTAAATACAACTACGACGATACTATAACTATACTATCCCAACATATTTTTTAATTCGGTTCAAAAGTAAACATATAATATACTCGTAGGTAATTACTTTAAAACTGAAAGGTCTAGGCGATTAGTCACTCATTCGTACATTGTAATGGTAATATCATTCAGAGCATAGATAATAAACCTTTATCAAAATTATATTGTTATTGTATTATTGAACGAAAGATTAGAATTGATTTATCGCATAGTTAGTATATTTATACTCATGAAAAAATATATCATTGTTTACAGCCCACCAGGAAATGTTGTTGAAAACGGTTTGAGGTAAACTCATATAATACCTAGGAGAGAATGAATTTCTTTTTTGAGTAAAATATGCTTTGTTTCTTTTGAACATTTGCACGGTTATTCTATTGTTTTGTATTTGATTGCAAATTGTAACTACGTATTCAATGTTTTGTTTTTTTATTTGTCAATAACATGCAATGTTAGAAAAGGTAGTCTTATATTTCGCCCATATGGTCTTATTCTTCTAGAAACATTTTTGTAAACATAGACTTTGTTAATTTGTAACCTTAAAGAATATATACCTGGAGGGACAGCTGAACGCAAGCTTCTGATTGGTGGACGCACATACCAATGTACATGACTGATTTGGATGAAAATTCACCAACCAATCAGAAGCTTGCGTGAGAGAGACAGACGCTAACCAAACTCAGTCTCTCTCTATTCCGATCAAGCTTTCAGCCCGGTAGGCTGCCCCTCCTGGTATATTTATGCTCTAAGTTTGTAACTGTTTTAGTGGGGAAAGTCACTATTTATTTGTCTAATGTATGTTTATGATATGTTTGGTCAATATCTACTTGTGTTTTCATTCCGGGCATGTTTTCGTGTCATCCCGATGAGGCTGATCTGAATCCCCTTGACGATCAGTACCTGCCTTTACATTTCATAAAAAAAAAAACTGTTTTTAAATAACCCTTAAGCCAGTTAAAAGTTATAACGCCTTGCATTGAAATATAATCTATAATTAGATATCACTACCATTTTACCAGTTAATGAATCATATGGAAAAATATATTTTTGTTTAAAGTGACATATCTAGTACACACGAGTACAATCGGCTGGTTACAGTGTCTGTTTGGTGAATCACTTGAATAAATGGTCAGACACATCAAAACTTCTTATCTGTTGTAGGTCTGCAAGTATCCTGAGCTCAAAGTCTGCACCCGGTATTATCATGGCAACTGGCGTAATGGGAAAATCCTTAAAAGGAATTCCCGGTGTATATCTTAGTAGAGACGCTGGTCTAACTTGGAAAAGAATTCTTAAAGATTACTACTTCTTTAACTACGGGGACCACGGTGGTATATTAGTAGCGGTCAAATATTTCAAGTCACGCGGCGAAACGAGAAAAATATTATATTCTACGAACGAAGGCATGGAATGGAACTCTTATCAGTAAGTAATTTACATTAAACACAATTTAATTAATTAAATTTGTTTGGTTATTAATAATGTTAATTTGTAGGTTCAACGCCGATGACCTTCGCATTTATGGATTGATGACAGAGCCGGGCGAAAATACAACTACATTCACTATGTTTGGATCAGCGAATGACCAACATCAATGGATAATCATTACTATTGATTTGAAGAACACTTTTGCGCGCAACTGTACTGAACAAGATTACAAGTTTTGGTCGCCGTCGCCTCCAAACTCATCAGTATCTTGTGTACTTGGCACTAGGAATACCTTCCAACGAAGGCTTGCTCATACTAACTGTTACAACGGAATCGACTATGACAGGCCTTCCAGAAAAGAAGTATGTGAGTGCAGTCGCCGCGACTTTGAATGTGATTTCGGATTCATGCTCTCTGGAAACGAATGTATTCAAAATAAGTCGGTGAAGTATAACCCTTACGCTCTTCCGTCTCCTTGTCGCCCGGGACACTTTTACCAGAGAACAAAAGGATACAGAAAAATTGATGGGGATGTATGCACCATATCTGGTTACATAGCTTATGTACCCGATATGATCCCATGTCCAATAGAAGAGCCAGCTGAATTTATGCTGGTAGCTCTGGGCAATAAAATAGCTCACATTGACTTATCTGATAATACCACAATATACCCTGTAGTTAATGAAAGGAATATTGTCGCTATCGAATTTGACATCAAGAACAACTGTATCTATTGGGCTGACATAGAATTAGATAAAATTACTCGTCAATGTTTCAATAATGCTACAGCCCAGGAAGTAATTATTGACAGAGACTTGGTCAGCATTGAAGGAATGGCATTCGATTATATATCAAATGTTCTATTCTTCGTTGACGGTATGAGGAAGAAGATCGAAGCTGTGAGAACCGACATGACGCTAAACGGCAGAATGAGGGTAACAATATTAGATTCGAAAACTTTGTCAAGACCGCGAGGTATAGCTGTTCACCCTAAAGCAGGTTACCTGTTCTGGACTGATTGGGACAGAAACAACCCATCAGTATCTAGATCGAAACTTGACGGTACGGATGTAGTTAAACTATTTACCAAGCCACTTGTCCAGTGGCCTAATGGTATAACGATCGACCAAATGTCTGAGAGAATTTATTGGGTAGATGCAATGGAGGATTATATTGCCAGCGCTGATCTCAACGGCAAATATTTTAGGAGGATATTATGGAACGATGGCAGGGCTACCCATCCTTTCGCAGTTGGTGTTTTGAAAGATAAAATGTATTGGGATGATTGGAAGGCAAAGTCTATTTTTGTTGCTGATAAAGATACCGGAGATAATATAATGACAATAAATGACTCGTTTGCTGGTTTGATGGACTTGAAAGTTTTTGCTCATTTTGTTCAGTTTGGTCATAACGCATGTTCCTATAAAAATACGAGTTGTGATGGAATATGCCTTGGAGGTCCGAGAAATTCTTTCAGCTGCTTATGTCCGGATGGCTTGACCATGGTCAATGGAAAATGTTTATGTCCGAATAACACGGAACCTTTTGCCAACATGACTTGTCCACAGATCAATAGTACTGGGTGCAGTGCTGTAAGTAGACATATTTTTTATTTCATTAAAACTGTGTTAAGGTCACAAATTTGCCCAAGTGACGTTTGATTAACTTGGTAATAATATATTTTTCCGGAATTCCAGGATCAATTCATGTGCAAAAATGGGAAATGTATTAGCGCGTCGGCTCGCTGCGACTTCACTAACGACTGCGGTGATCTATCCGACGAAATCGGTTGTCTATGTGTACCGCCAATGATTATGTGCGATAACACCCGATGTTATTTACCGCACTGGAGGTGTGACGACGATTACGATTGTATTGATAAGAGCGATGAAAAAGGTTGGTTTACTATTTCTGATTGATTGTTTTAACCAATACTATGTCAAAGTAGGGTAATTGATTTTTAAGCTGTCGAGTATATTTATAGTAGTTTGGTTACTGTGTCTGGTTTAATGGGTCTTTATAACAAGAGGTTTAAGAGCTATTGTTGAATAAAATACATTGAGGTTGAGAGGAAAACTTGCAATTCAGTTGCATATTAATTGAATTCACATCTTCCTTATTTGAGGTGCGATTCATAAATTAAATTATTTTTCTTTTCAACTATTTATATACTTTTTAATAAAATTATGTCTAGTAAAAGTAATTTAGTACCACATATTGTAAATTATACATCTGCACTTAATTTATTCACAACACTATAATAATATAAATTAAAATTAGTGAAGTCAAAGAAAGTTCAATTATTTCATTGTTATTAAATATACTACATACAGACATTTCCGATCAAAAATCTCGAGCATTTAATTACTACTTACTACATTTGGGGCGAATCAAACTAGTGGTACGTGCAACAGGACAATGTTCCATTTTTGTACCTCAAAACATTAAGACTCTTATTCGTAAAAGCTATTTTAAACTTTAAGGCTGTAAGTTTAAAGTTGAAAATAACGGGGAACTGTTGCTTAGTGTTAAATAAAAATGTTATTGACTGCCGCACCAATCCTAAGTCTTTAGTATTTGTTTTTTTTATACGCAGACTGTGGACTTCGCAACTGCTCGGCAAATCAATTCCAATGCGACAATGGACATTGCATCGAGAAACGATGGGTCTGTGACGGTGACAACGATTGCAAGGACCGATCCGACGAACGCAATTGCACAGTGAGTAGCCATTAATATGCAATAATTTTAATAATTACTAGTTGTTGCCCGCGGCTCCGCCCGTGTATATGTCGGTTATCGCGGCAAATAGTAGCCTATGTGCTATTCTAATGTAGAAGCTATATTACTGTAAAGTTTCATCCAAACCGTTCAGTAGTTTTTGCGTGAAAGAGTAACAAACACCCATCCATCCATTCGTACTTACAAACTTTCGCGTATATAATAATAGTATAGATAATTGCTTTCATAATAAAGTTTATCGATTTTTAATTTATTTTAGAGAAGGTTTACAGACTAATAGTGTTTTATAGTGAATTTGTGTTTGTAATAACGAGCATCCGTAGGAAGGGATGATGAGGAACATTTAGTTACGTCATGTCCATAAATTACATATTACTAACAATTTTATAGCTTTGGTCATGTCATTAAGTAGTTTTATTATTTTTGCAAAATGAAGCAACTAGTATTTTTGAGCCAAATGTATATTCAATCCTTGGAATTCTATTGTCCTCCATTATAGACTTATTTTGTGTAATTTGAAGACAAGTAAATGCAACTACCGGACTACAACGAAACGAATAGAATAGGATGTAATAATGACCCGGGTGACATATGCTATATTAATTTTATCAAATGTTTTTACATAGTCGGGTTAGTTTTTTAAACTATCTTTGTTAAATAATCGCAGTATTAATTTACAAATGTTTCATGTTACATTTTAATTAAATGTAGAGTTTTCTGTTATTTAGATATGTGTTTTTAATTACTACAGATACCAAACAAACGACCTGACATAGTCGAAAGCTGTGTTGGCAATGGTTTCCGTTGTTCTAACGACAGTCACATGTGTATCCCCAACTCATGGGTATGCGATGGTGAAAAGGATTGCGATAATGGCGAAGACGAGCGCGAACAGCGCTGTATGGACTCTACTTGTGCACCATACATGTTTAGATGTCCAAGTGGAAAGTGTATATTTAAGTCATGGGTAAGATTTATTATGTTATTGTTTGTATACCCTGTATAGAACTAGGATCATTCTAATCTGAACAACATTGGATTTTGGAGTAGGTACCAATTATTATTTAAGTACAAAACAACGTTAAAAAGAGTGTGTTGACAAGAGATAATAATAATAATAAATAATAAATATTTCGGACATCTATCACACAACGCCATCTAGTCCCAAGCTAAGCAGAGCTTGTGTTATGGGTACTAGACAACTGATACAAATACATATATACTTTTTTTTTGTAAATACATACATATTATACATAGAAAACACCCAAACCCCGAAACAAATATTTGTAGATCATACAAACATTTGGTCCGACCCTGGAATCGAACCCGAGACCTCATGATCAGCAGTCGCACACGCCAACCGCGAGACCAACGAGGCAGAGATAGAGCGAGGGTGGTGACAAAAGTGCTGTAAGCGTCTACTAAGGGATCAAACTATGCAGAACAACAAATACTGCAAAAAAAGTAAAACATACAAGTGATTTTGAGGTTATTCTTTGTTTTTTAAATATTACTAGCCGACCCACGCAACCTCGTTTGCGTCTCATAATGCCCGTAGCGTGATAATTTTCCCCCGTTTTTGTTACATTTTTCATTATTGCTCCGCTCCTGTAGGTCTTAGCGTGATGATATATACCCTATAGCCTTCCTCGATAAATGGACTATCTAACACTGAAAGAATTTTTCAAATCGGACCAGCAGTTCCTGAGATTAGCGTGTTCAAACAAACAAACAAACAAACAAACAAACAAACAAACAAACTCTTCAGCTTTATATATTAGTATAGATTATTTTAATAAATATTTTAATCTAATCACTTAAGTATAGATACCTACTGTCTAAAATTGTGAAATGTTGGTAACATGATTCACTATAACTAGCAATCATTTGAATGCGAAGAAAGAATATAATTTAAAATGTTTTGTTTTTTGTTTAATAAACGATATTTATATAAAACATTCAGTACAATTAATTAACATATTCTCGTAAAAAGCCGACATAATATGGATGTTATATAATTTGGAGGTGCGTACATGCAGCTCGCAATTGTTCTTTTTGGACTTTAAATGAGATATGCAATAAAGCTGGACACACATATCTTAACTTTCCAACTTCTTTTGCGTCAATTTATCTCAGTTATGTATAAGATCATCATCCTAGAGTATCTTAGTGTTCATGTAGTAGTAGGTAGTAGTGTGTAGGTCATGACCAAAAGGTGAAATGATCCACATTCATGTTTAAAATTTGTTATTGTCACTGTTCTTACACCTAATAACTATCTTCACAAAAGGTATGCGATGGTGAGAATGACTGCGGCGACGATAACTATTCAGACGAAAAAGATTGCGCAAATACATCCCATTCGAAATTGCTACCTATTCCTGGGACAGAAAAACCACATTTCCCAAACAACGGAACTTGTCTGGAATGGATGTTCAAGTGTGACAATGGAAACTGTATGCCTGATTGGTGGAGGTGCGACGGGATCAGTGATTGTGGGGACGGAGACAATTCTGATGAGATCGGATGTGGTGTAGACATGCCGGAACTGAAGCCAGTGACGCCTGAACATTCTGACCATTATTCCCCACTACCACGCAAGTGTGGGAAAAACGACTTTACATGTGCACCGGGTAAGTTAGTTGCATTGTTTGAAATCACTAAATTTGAGTCGAATATTGACTAATTGCTGGCCATGTCTTACCTGACAGATCTAGTATGGATGGATTGCGAGAATATACCAATTTGTCGAAAACTTAGGAAAAATACTTTAAAAAAAAAAAACAGACTTTCGTAGTACAATCTCTACTTAATTTTATTTGTGAATGAAACCATGATAGCCCTTTCGGCTAGTTATCTCATTTATCGGTAAATCGAATAAGAGCAGTTAGTCGCATAGAAGCACTGGTTTATATTGCCCATAGTAGTAATTACCTGTCTACAGAACATATGTTTATGGTAACTAGTTACTTTGAAATTGATTAGACTGTATTATTAGACGTGTTTCTCTATCAGGTGTATGTATTCCTCTCCGATGGGCTTGTGACGGCGCTGAAGACTGTTTGGATGGAGCCGATGAGCGTCACTGCCCTACTATATCAACAGTGATCGGTTTAGACACTGGTCTTAACCGCTGTGGGCCAAATGCCACGCTGTGTAGGGATGGGACGGCGTGTGTACCCAACGTGAAAATTTGTGACGGGGTACCGCAATGTGCGGATAAGAGTGACGAGGCTCACTGTCCTAGTACTTCGGTGAGTATTGACAAGCTGAAGATGAGAAGTGAGGATTGGAAATTTAAGCCATTTTCGTGATTGCCTGCTTAGATAAATAAAGATAATATTGTTACCTTTTTGGAAAACCTGGGTACCCATAACACAATTTAAATGTTATGTTATCTGGTTAACAGATTTCAACTACTAATTGTGTCCAAAGCGTTTTTAATATTTTCCTTTTTCTAGAATTTTCTAGAATCAGAGTGTATGACGTTTTTAAACATTATAATGCTTGGCGGTGTCAATCACAATTTATCTTGGTTTTACTAGTTTCCAAAAAGTTTTGATACAAATTAGCTATCACCAATTTCACTAAGAATTACTTTTCCTTAAATTTCTTCATTACGTAACCAATTCTATTTTATATCTTATTATATTTACAGAGCAACAAACCTATAGTAGAATGTCAAAGAGGATTCCTGATGTGTGACGATGGCACTAACTGCGTACCGCTACGCAACGTGTGTAATGGTCGACAGGACTGCTACGATGGCACCGACGAACTCAACTGTTCTAGTTCTTCAAACGATAATACTCATGTATATCAAGTAAGTTGTTTTTTTTAATCACTATCTGCGCCTCGCAGTGCTATTCGAGAGTTATAAGTTATGCTAGAACTATATCCATTCTTAGTTATAGTCTATTCGCTTAGACACGGTCACCGTGATCGCGCCGCCGTCACACGTGCGGTAAACCGCCACAAAATCAAAGGGCTCAACTGCGGCGTACACCCACAAGCAAGTATGATTAGTCAGTTTACGCCGTTGTATGAATTAATGTATTTGTCTTTCACAACAATAACCACTATTGCGTGCGGGTGCAGTGACCCTACCTAAATGAATAGACATTCCAAATCTTATCAAAATTCGTCCAACCGTTTGAGTATGGAAAAGTTACAAGTTTGTTTTAATAGTTAACTAGCTTTTGTCGCCCGCGTGTTTGTCGGTTTCGCGATAAAGAATAACCTATTTCCGTCCTCAATAATCATAGTTTCTCCATGACAAATTTCATTGAAATCCGCAATCGTTTAGCTGTGAAAACTGGAAGCATCAAAGACACACAGAATTACTTTCAAATTAATAATATTAGCATGAATAAAACTATTAAAATTTTCTTCATTACATATGCCTATTTGCTAGCTAAATCGTGTTTTTCTGTCATTGTGTTCGTAAACTAATAACGCCAATGATCATAACACTTTTTGAACTGAAATGTTCTAAGAACTTGACTCATATTATTGATTCGTTATCAATGCTTTTGTAAAATGTGCTACTGTAAATAGAACCACTCATCACACATTTATACCAGTCTATTTTTAATAATTATGTAAACTTATACGTTCGAGAATGTCTTAGTAACCTATTACCTCATTGCGTTTATTACAGTACATATAGCACTATTATTATTATACTAGCCGACACACGCAACCTCGTTTGCTTCTCCTTTTGCCCGTAGCGTGATATTTTTTCCCCGTTTTTGTAACAGTCTTAATTTTTGTTCAGCTCCTGTAGGTCTTAGCGTGATGATATATAGCCTATAGCCTTCCTCGATGAATGGGCTATCTAACACTTAAATAATTTTTCAAATCGTACTTGCGGTTCCTGAGATTAGCGTGTACAAACAAACTCTTCAGCTTTATATAAGTATAGATTTGTTGGAAGGCGAAGTTTAAAATTATGTAAATTAAATATAATAATATGTAAATTCTTATTATTTCAGTTCCTAAGTATAGGCGTTGATCAGTCTTCGATAAATTCTAGCAGCTTCTTGATCTCATGCTGGATGGCTCAGCAGAAGATGGTTCAATACAGCTTTTTGCCTTCAATAGCTAATATCAGCGATGGTGTCTGGCGTAATATGACATGGACCAACGATAGTATTTACAGGTAGGCATTCAACATTATTAAGTTCAGGTTAATTTCCCCTGAACAACTTAATTGTAAGAAAATGACCATGTAAATTATAAATATTTTAACATTAGCAGTGAGACATTAATGACTTGCTACATGTGGCTAAATTACTTTCAAAATTTTAAAGTAGCCGGCCTGCAAACTGCAGACTTGGTTTCTTAATCAGCATGAAGATGAGAGTGCGCACATTATAACGATTCGGTATCGGCCGACAACTACTGCCTTCAAAATATAAGCAAACTATCGGCCGAATAAAAGTCTGTCTGTGGGGGCTCTGAGTTGAAACATACCGCACTAATTAGTAATTATAGTAATTTAAGGATAAACAACTTAATGAATTATTCATACCTTAACGATTACCCAAGTCATAATTACGATGACACAACCTCAGATTTGCGTCTTCCCATAAAGACATCATAACTAGCGCGCACTTTATAACAATATACCTCTATAACTAAAAATAAAACCAATTGTTGATAAACATTAAAATTTACTCGTCATTATAGAAGTAGGGTGAAGTATAGGTACCTACCCATTGCAGCTTTTAATGTTCGATGTGTTCCTTATGTTAAATTCATATTCTCTTTCCTTCTTCAATTTTCCAATATATTCTTTCATGTTAATATTTTTTATTGATATACCTGACAGTTTTGTCTACAGATTTACAGGTTTGGAGCCATACACAAACTACAACGTGACTTTCTACATTCGGGACAGTAAATCGAACAGAACCTATCCCTCTATGAAGTACGTGAACACCACCACTGGTGAAGGAGGTTAGTAAATAAACAATAATGTATATTATATTCAAATTTCGTAGCAATCATGACATCATTTGAAGAAAATTAGTCATCAAATATTGTCCTATTAACAAAATTGCACTGATGACGAATGTTCGAGTGTTAGGCGTTTAGGTTTGATCCTCTCATGGGACAGCACTTGTGTGATCCACAAATTATTCTTCTGTCTCGATATTGTTTGTGTGCGTTTGAATGTTTGTGGTAGTCGCTACAAAGGATATATTCCTTATGCTGGAGCTGTCTTTTTATAAGAGCAAGACAATAACATAATTTATTTTTGATTCTGTTTTTTACTTTATTAAAAAATAAAACTTAATCATTAAAATAAACGTGAAATATATGTTAAGTTAGACATTGGTACTAATTTTTCTTTTTGCGTGTACTAAGTATTCAGATTAATTCTATTTTTAGTGTGACGTATCAAAATTTTTTAAATTTAGAACTTCGTTTGATTGGACAAATATCATTTGTAGTGATTTTTAGTTTAGTTTAGCTTGTGCGAACTACAAAATTATCACTACTGAACCATTTATTACAATTTAACAGTTCCCTCGCCACCGGTCCGTCTGGGTGTGAGACAGCTGATTGGTCGCCGAGTGAATGTGATGTGGGATAAACCGGAGAAACCCAGCGGAGTGATTCGTTCCTATACGCTGTACTACGCTCCTCCACTTCCACCCGTTGAAAAGACGATCTTGGCCAGCGACAATAAAACGATATCATTTGAAGTTGAAGGCTACTTTGAACCAAATACTAATTATTCCTTCTGGGTAAGTTCTTATTTTGTAATGTTAACACATGTTTGTTAGAGTTAAATAGAGCATTAATAAAACACTAGAAATCAAATTGGCTAAAATGTTTACAAAAAAAATATACGAATTTGTATCTTTATGTAACAGAAATACATAGACTCTTTCATATATTTTTATTATACTTAAAATAGAATAGAGTAAAAATAGCATAAATTGACAATTGAGTACAACCGTTTTAAATTACAAATTTAAGTTGAAAGGGTTAAATGATGCGAGAGATAATACACATCTCAATTGGAAATATAATACAGTGTCAAATAATATTTTATTACCTGTTTAGATGACGGCAACAAACAACGCCTTTACCTCGAAATCTTCAGAAGTGATGAATATAACGTTCGACGCGACCAGCGACGTGGACGAGCTGGTGAACGCGAGCATGACGAGCCTCAACTCGACGGCCGCGCGCCTGCAGTGGCACGTCATCCGCGGAGTAGACGGCTACCTCGTCACGCTCAGACTGCCTAAGGACTACGCTCCTAGACAACCCATCACCACCAAGTCCAATAATATCACTTGTAAGTTTGCCCGATTCCAGAGCTAGTTCGAGTTTATTACCCCTATTCTATATCATCATCATCTTCAACAGCCTTGACAGTCCACCAATGGACACAAGCCAGTGTTCCAGTTTTATTGTCCTGCTTAATTTTTCTCCCTCAGTCGCCTCTTACGACACCCACGAACTTCTGTCGACGAAGCGCCTTTTTATATTCGACACCAAAGCAACTCGAAACTTCTAGTCGATTCCGTGACGACGTCACACCGATAAAACATCTCGGACATGATGTTTCCGCGAAATATAAATAAGCCAAAGGCACAACAATTAATCCATATTGAATTCTATGTATATTGATGTAAGGTTCATTATTCTGTGCCTCAAGAAATCAACGAGAACTTTCCGATATTGACACACCACGGCCGTCATTGTAGAAATCACATATCATGCTGTCAACAGCCTTAGTAGTCATAGATCTCCCCTCAGTAAGAAGGTTACTAACCGATAAATGTATTCTTTCAGTAACAAACCTGCCGCCTGGTGTCCTCGTATTCATTGACCTCCAAGCGTACAAGTCTAACATCTACGGCGATCCGTTGACGATCCCTCTCCGGACCGGAGGCGTCAAAGACGAGATTCTCAACTTCACGGCTATTCTGCTGAAGGAGACAGGCACCTCTATAAACATGATCTGGTCGCCACCTACCAGTGACAGGTATAAGGGCAAGGAGCTGGAGTACGAAGTTCATTACACGAACATGATACATAGGACGAATCCAGGAGAGATGTCTAATGGTGAGTAATAGGAAACTATTAGCATGTTTGTTATTATATTCATAAGTACAGTTTTTGAGATACTACGTTTGTTTATAATATCATTTTACAAGTATTATTACCATTAGTTTTTAAGATTTGATTTGATGTAGTAACACAAGTTTTACACGATTTTTATTAACTTCACCTTTATGTTTGTATGTACGTTTTTAACCGACTCCTCTGGATTTAATTTGATGAATATTTTTTACTTTTTAATTTGATTTATTTATAAAAGCGTGTTTTTTTAGTTTTTAAACTATTATTTATATGAAAGAATATTTCCAATACTATGACTATCATAAGAAAGGGTATAGTAAATAAAAAAAGCTTTCTGAAGTCTAATTAAAATTTTCAGATACAAGGATCATAACTAAAAACACGAGTGTTCTCATAGAAGACTTGCACCCCTGTGAGAGTTACGTGTTTACAGTCGGAATACTCGGCGGTCCACTCGCCAAGTTTGTGGAGATCATTACCAGGGAGAATGCTAAGTAAATCTGTTACATATAACCACTTGTTTAATATTACTATTATTACTTTTAAAACTGACAATTGATCAAAGTAAACATCTACTAAAATTATTCTTGAAGGAGGTCTATTGGTGTAATGGTTAGTGGATCTTGATTGCTAAGCGCTAGCAGTGGGTTTGGATTCCACTCCGGACAAATAAATGTCTCTCATTTGTTCTGTATCTGGAGGGCGTTTATTTAAAATAATATATGAGTATATTTATCAGCAGGCTGATTACCATAGAACAGGCTCCGCTTATTTTGTGATTAAGACGGCTGTGTTATTATTATTACCATCCCTATGCGTTTCTTATAAAACAAATCCTATTCTCTATAAATTCCAGTAAACTTATTTATTTTTATTTATTTACTAGCTGCTGCCCGCGGCTCCGCCCGCGTGTATGTCGGTTATCGTGGCATATAGTAGTCTATGTGTTATTCTGATGTATAAGTTAAATTCCTGTAGTATCATTCAAATCCGTTCAGTAGTTTTTGCGTGCAATTTCACTGATATGTCCACATATTGTGACAGTGTTATCTTTATTTAAAGAGCTTCGCTGTATACTATGTTATGTGTAATGCCATTGGAACAATATACGAACATATTAGCATTGTCGCTCACCCTCGACAGAGCCACATAGAGCTTTCCGTTGCTGAAACAGTTCGTCTATGCCTGCGGTGCGCAACGTCTGACCTTATGTCTTGTTTATCGTCATCGCAAGGCATAGACTCACAGACTCACCAAAAACTGCACGCGTTTAAAGAGGAAAGGAAAATAAACTATGGATTGGGGTCATCCTTTAAGATAATAGTCTAAAAAGAAATATTTCACTATAAATCAAACAAAATAATTTAAGTTTCTCGCAGATTGCACGAAATAAAACTAACAATTTTTTTGAAATTTTGTCTTCGACATGAACGTCTTGTGATTGGTTGCAACTCTGGTGACGTCACATGCTAAACGAAAGATTCCTCTATTGAATATTGTTTGCGTTTTATGTTTTCGGAGTGGTAATAATCGATCTGTGAGCTATTTCTGCAGGACGTTTTTTAATAAACTATTTAATAAGTGGTTCGAAACAAAAAGGAACCAAATTTTGTGCGTGCCGATAACAGCAACCTACATAAGATAGACGCTTTTATGGTTGCACTTTTCTATCTATACAAATAAATAAAATTGGAGTGTGTTTGAATATTAAAATAACCGCTTTTTACTAAATGCCTATGTATATATATACACGGTACATATACCAAAAATGTAGTTAAAAATGTTTTTGTCTGTCTGTTTGTTTCTTCCGGGTAATCTCTGGAACGGCTGGACGGATTTTGACGGAACTTTCACTGGCAGGTAGCTGATGATCCAGGAAGTAACTTAGGCTACTATTTTAGATTAACTTTGTCCCGCGGCGTTACTCGTGGTACAACAATAACTGCGGGTAACACCGCGGGGTTCAGCTAGTACATAATAATAACATTGATAACTATGCTGCAGAACTGAAAAATGTTCAGTAGTTTTTGCGTGCAATTTCACTGATATGTCCACATATTGTGACAGTGTTACCTTTATTTAAAGAGCTTCGCTGTATACTATGTTATGTGTAATGCCATTGGAACAATATACGAACATATTAGCATTGTCGCTCACCCTCGACAGAGCCACATAGAGCTTTCCGTTGGTGAAACAGTTCGTCTATGCCTGCGGTGCGCAACGTCTGACCTTATGTCTTGTTTATCGTCATCGCAAGGCATAGACTCACAGACTCACCAAAAACTGCACGCGTTTAAAGAGTTACTCGTGGTACAACAATAACTGCGGGTAACACCGCGGGATTCAGCTAGTACATAATAATAACATTGTTAACTATGCTGCAGAACTGAAAAATGTTAAAGCAGCTATGTTGCACTTGCATAAGTACAACATAAAAATTGTTTCTGTAATAACCTCTGGAAAAAAATCATTCATTATTTTTGTAAAATCTAATTTACTTTATGTAGGTAGGTATATCTCAATGCTTTTAGGTTACATTTTGAAATAGTACAAAGCGTGGTATTTAAAGATGTTATCTGACCCGACGAACTTCGTACCACCATATTTTTCTTTCGTTGCCAGTTACCCATGGGTAGGGTGCAGTCACGGACAAAAAAACTTTTTCCTTTTTTTTTTATTTTTTCTTGTACACAAACCTTGTCCTAAGAATAAGTAACACATAAAAAAAATATATAATTTGGTGTAGCCGATCGAAAGTTACGCGCATACATACATTTCGGCGTAACGCCGCGGGATAAAGTTAATCTAAATAAAGTGGACTAAGTTACTCCCTGGATCATCAGCTACCTGCCAGTGAAAGTCCCGTCAAAATCGGTCCAGCCGTTCCAGAGAATACCCGGAACAAACAGACAAACAGACAGACACTGACAAAAAATTTTTTAACTACATTTTTGGTATATGTACCGTGTATACATATAGTTAAAAAATTTTGTTTTGTTAAATAAAAAAATATTGTTGCATATGTATATGCATTTAGTAAAAAGCGGTTATTTTGATATTACAAAGAGACACTCCAAATTTTAAAATTTATTTATTTGTACCTATAGATGTAAAGATTTGTTCACTGTGGCACTACAAACTATTTATTCGACATTTTAATTAATATAAAATTGAAGAAAACTGATAAAATTAACTTAAACCGCGCTGTTTTGTTTTGTTGTGGCTAGAGTGTGACGTCACGCGTCTCATGTGACCAGCGCCATTACAGAAATATCGTTTTTGGTTGTCAAGCTTGAACTTTATCTTAAATTTAAATTCATAATTAATCATAATACAGGAGAAATTCTGCAAAAAATTTGATTCGGTAAGTAGTCGTTTCACCACCCGATGAATGAAGCAATATTCTGTACTTTGACCAGGCAGGCATGCGACATAATATCTTATTGTTTAAAGCTGTGCCCGCGACTTCGTCCGCGTGGATCTCCTTTTACAATAATGTTTTTTTTTTACTATAGACTATTAACCTCAATTTAATAAATAAATATGACGCTGCCTTTTAAAAATCTATTTAAGACCAAAGAGTAATTTTTGTTCCGACGCTTCCGGTACGTATGCATAAAGATTTGTGGAACTACTGACCCAGGAAAAAGCGACGTACAACTGCCCATGTGAAAAACATCTGAGACTAAGATCTACTCCAGCAACACGGAAAGTCTGACGATGAGATTTATTAATTGTCATTGCATAAATTTACTTATTTGAAATTATACTTATTAATTTTACAACTATAAATATAAAGAAAAGAAGGAGAAACAAACAAAAACACTAAAACTAATTATATTATTATCTAATACCTACTTTAAACTGATATCTAAAAACTACGTCTTATATATTTTTTAAATCTAAAACGCGCTTATTCCCAGTCATTAAGAACCACGTTTGTTCGCATTAACAGTGACAATTCGAGTGAAGTCAGCGCGTGAGCGGCGTGAGCGCTCCCGCCTTTTTGTAGATCCAGCGGCCATCAGTTTCGCGTGTTAAAGAAAAATCAACCGTAATGTCGTACTTATACTGGTGCGGCGAGATTTGGCAGTTTTATTTCATCTATATCTTGTGTGTTTATTAATTATAATTTTATAATTCTATATTTTATTAAAAAAGATATTAAAGTGTATAGTGATAAGGATATATCCATGTGAAATACAATATATTTAAGTATTTAATACACCTTGAAGAAATGCCTAACGCTTAAACACGTTATTGTGGCTCATTAATAAAAGATAGAAATATACTATTGAGGACTTTTTTGTAGATCTTTTGAAGACCATCATCTTTGTAATACATATTTTTGATGTATGATCAACGTATGCGAGGATAAGAGCTCGAAAGCGAAAATTTTCATCCGACTTGCTTCAAATTTATCGTCACTGCTCAGCTCCTATGCATCTTAGCGTTATGTTATATAGCCTATAACCTGCCCAGGAGTATGGACTATAATCGTACCAAGTTTGGTTAAAATCCCTTCAGTAGTTTTTGATCCATGCGTGCACATACAGACAGACAGACAGACAGACAGACAGACAGACAGACAGACAGACAGACAAAAAACTTACTGATTACATTTTTGGCATCAGTATCGATAACCATTCATCCCCCAATAATAATTTTTAATATATATTCAATGTACAGAATTGACCTCTCTACAGTTTTATTATAAGTATAGATATAGATATAGATATGTTATAACACCTTGACTATCATTAAAGGTATATCAAATGCGATAAAGAGGCACCTTATCATCATATATCAGTAACGAACGTAACTAAGTACGTTACATCTATAGTAGGTATGTAAAGATGTAAATCTCTTTATTCTCATTTTGTAATATTTTGTTCTACAGAGCACCTGTTAAAAACTTGAGGGTGGATTATAACGAGGAAAAAGCTGAAATGAAGATACTATGGGACGCTAATTGCAATGCTTTGAAGAATCCGGCTGTGTATTCGGTATGTTCACATAGTATTTCAAGTTACAATCCCTACTTTCTACAGTCGATTAAAAAGATCGGAAGCATCACTAGGTCGCCATAGTGTGGGTCGCCATGCTGCATTGTTGCATTGTCTGCGTTCTGTTACACAGGTCTTTTGGGTTGACGTTTTAAAAAAATATTTTTAATTCTTTAACACTTTAATGTATTTTAGTTTACAAAATGGAGTCATAAAATAATATAAATTAGTAATAGAGATTGGAACAAAAAAAACGAGTGTTCAAATCGAGAGCTCGGAGAAGACTGCTTGTCCCTATGTACATCGTGCTCATCTTGACACCTGATGTCTAAGGGGGAGATGCCTACGTCAGCCAAGTCCCATACAGAAGGAATTCCTAACAGTTCACAATGAGTATGGTGACCACTACTCATGGATTCTGCTTATGTTTTTCTATCAGGCAGAGAAGAGTCAATCATCTTTTAAAAGTAGATAATAGAGATCGCTCAAACTTACAAATTCTAAGGCTGCCATTTGTGTAAAGCCGCCATTTTGTGATCAAATCATTAAAGCAACAACAGTGTTATTACTATTAAAAAAACCGCGATGTTGTTTGTGCTACGATGGAGGTCGTTCACGAACTTATATGCCTAGCCTTTTAATCTACCCGCAATAGTCGGCCATTATCAGGCGAATCAATCTTATATTCATAACTATGAATTGAATGGCTATAGTATAATTATGATTTTGTGTTACTTGCTATGTGATTTTGTATTAGAGATTGTGCAATGAACAATGAAATACATTTCCCAATTTCTGTTTTTAGCTGGATATAACAGAGATGACCCACAACTTGAAGAGTCACTACGAACTGAAACCTTCAAAGGCTGCTACGTATTCGCATGTCTTACTCAAAGTGCCAGTCGGCGGTAGATACAATATTTGTGTACACGTAAGTAATTATATAATTCAAGCATTCCTAAAAAAATCTGAAAAGGACAGCGGAGTTTAGCTTTAGGATTCCATTGGAGTTTATTAAGTACGGAGCGCCAATTTAATATGAACTGCACGGTTGGTGTATTAACACAAATTGTTGTTCTGAGTCTGGCTTTTCTTTGTCATACATCATGTATGATTCATTTTTACTTTCATGTATGATTATAAAATCCACCGCATCAGTCACAAATTTTTTTCCCAATGCGGGAGATGTCTTTAAAAAAAAAAACAGTATTTCCTCTTTAAATTTTATTATTGTTATTATTGACTGCCTCGTTGGTCTAGCAGTTGGCGAATGCGACTGCTGATCATGAGGTCTCGGGTTCGAGTCCCGGATTCGGAGTTTGGGTGTTTTCTATGTATAATATGTATGTATTTACAAAAAAAGTATATATATATTTATATCAGTTGTCTAGTACCCATAACACAAGCTCTGCTTAGCTTGGGATTAGATGGCGTTGTGTGATAGATGTCCGAAATATTTATTTATATTTATTTATTCACTTAGCCTTGTTAACAAGAAGTAGTGAATTTGTAATTATATCAATCTCTCCCCGGTCGTGTAAGATAACTGTCCAATCGGATTATCAGAGTGAGACAACAGAGAGTGCACCTGTATTTGCGCACACACTTGTGTACTATAATAATATCTCCTGCGTAGTTGGCTGGTCTCCGTTGAGATTTGAAACCGGCTAGGAGAACATCAGCATCATACTTGTTTAGTAGCCAAATGATTAATCCATTAAATCATTGTTTTATATCGTACAGGTGAATGTAGAGGATGCAGCGGTGAAGTGTATCCAAGTGCAAGGGTCGAAGCTGCAGCCGCCCTCGGGCGTGCTGGCCTGGCTCGCGCCCAACGGACAGGTCATGGTCAGCTGGGACGACTCGCCGTTACACACGTAAATATACATCTTTATTTATTTTATATTTAACTAGCGACGCGGCCCGGCTTCGCATTAATATGCATGTATCTATACAAATAAATAAAACTGGAGTGACTGTTTGTAATATTAAAATAACCAATTTTTACTAAATGCATATGTACATACCTATATGTTACCGTAAGATTGTCAAAACCTTTAGATTGTAATCTATTTCGCGAGCTTGCAAACAGTCGAAAGATTGTGAAATGGTATCGACGAATCGCAAGTCGCGCGCTGATTGGTTAAACAGCATATGTCCCGCGCCGCCATATTTGTTTGTTAATTCGTCTTTGTTGCCGAATGTAAAGTATTTTTATGAATGTGAATTGATTTGAAGTTGAACATACCTCACAGTTTTAAAATTATTATTTATTTTTAATTATTATTAATATATTAAATTGTTGTGACAGTAAAATTAATTTGTGATATATTAAAGAAGTTCTAACCTAACCTAACTCTATGGCCATTGAACGGCCTACTGTAAAACCGACCAATCAGGGACTGTTGAAAATATGACGCCCGTAAGCAGTATATCACAGTTGACAATCGATTGTTAGTTTGCAATCTCGCTAGGTAGATTATAATCTAACGGTTTTTACAATCTTACGGTGACATATAAATGGTACATATACCAAAATTTTTACAAATCTCGTCTGCGATTTTACCCTCAAAACCACCTATTGTATATCGGTTATCGCGGTAAATAGTATCTCATGTCCTTCCTAAAGAATCAAATTTAATTTAAGCCGTGAAAGTGTAACAGACTTGCTTAACAACCACGATAGCTAAAAATCGATAACTATATTAGATCAACGTGCCTGTTTCATAATTTAGTTAGTACTTTTAACGAGAAAAAGTTTAAAAGACTATAACGACGAGTACGTAAGTTTAGATAAAATTTATATAGCCTATATCACCCGGGCTATTATTATGAATCTATTGACACCTCATTAATTAAAGTTCGTTCAGTATTATTTGTGGTGTTTTATGATGTTTATTTTCCACAGGTCTGACTATGAAGTGATAGTATCACAGAAAGAGATCCCCGACAACATGTTACATCCTACCGAAGACATGAAGACTATAAAGGCGGACATGTCACCTCGGCTGTTGACCGCTCCCGAGGGTGTTAAGGGACCTTTGTACGTGGGTGTCAGGAGGGTAAACAAAGACGGGTACTACAGTGACCTGAGTGAAGTGCACACCATGGAAATGGAAGGTGTGTATATTTTTTATTCACTTTAGTTAAAAATAAATATTTTTTTCCATTATAATAAAACTAGTGATCCGACTGGCTTTTGCACGGAAGTATTGAAATTGTCGGAATTACTCTGCACGTATTACACATAAACCTTCCTCTTAAATCACTATCTATTGACTAAAATCCGTTGAGTAGTTAGCGGAAGCGACTTCATTTTATTCTATGTGCCAATATGTTTTGTTTATACACTGCATGTGACGTTTCATCATCTACATTAACATAATAGCCCGGCGGCACAGCCACCCGCCGGCATGTATGGAGGCCTTGCGTCACAAGTGCGGTGTAGCACAGTACAAGAGTTGTCGTGTGCAGGTCCGGCGGCGGAGGAGGTATCGGTCGCCCGCTCTACGGCGGCGTGGTGGGGCTGGGGCGCTGCGCTGGTGGTGGGCGCTGCGCTGGGCGGGGCGCTGCTGCACGTGGCGCTCCGCCACCGCCGCCTGGCGCGCTCCTTCCTTCGCTTCACCGCGCACACGCCGCGGTACGACAGCCGCCGCGGGCAGGCCATCATTGGTGAGTACCGCGCCACTTACCTGCACTTGGACTCCTACTGGCTCTACTACGTCACGTGGCGCCACGACCATTTGTACGTTGCGCTCTAACTTTTCTTTTTGGCTGCCTCGGTGGCGCAGGAGTAGCGTATGTGACTGCTCTGCTGGAGGTCTAGGTTTCGATTCCCGGGTCGTACCAAGTGTTTGTTTGATCTGCAAATATTTGTTTCGGTGTTTGGATGTTTCTATCTAAATATGTAGGTATTTACAAAAAAGTATATATATATACTAGCTGTCCCGGCAAACGTCGTTTTGCCATAACTATATATAAATTAAAAATTAATAAAAAAATCATTGTCCAGCGGACAAAATTGTGAATCTAAACCATTCCCAGATCCCCTTGAACACACACAAAAAATTTCATCAAAATCGGTCCAGTCGTTTGAGAGTAGTTCAGTGACATACACACTCACAGAAGAATTATATATATAAAGATATATTATATCAGTTGTCTAGTTCTCATACTACATACAAGCTATGCTTAGCTTGGGCCTAGATGGAATTGTGTGTTAGATTTCCGAAATATTTCTCAGCGCTTACGTCATTTTGGTCTATAATAAACTAAACTATAATAATTCTACTGTAGTCTAATAAACTTTCTAGCGCTGTTTGCTTTAATAGTTTCTTAGACGACATAACAACTAACGAAATAGCGCTCAAACGTAACGCATCACTTTTGGTTAACGCTCAATTTCACTCTTGATTAAATTTTCCGTTTACTTCGTTCGTTTTCTTCCCGTTTACTTCCCGTCGTACAAGTCTTGCCAAAAATAAATTTTATAATAAATAATAATAAATATTTCGGACATCTAACAACGCCATTTAGTCCCAAGCTAAGCAGAGCTTGTGTTGAGCATCAGTTCTCTAGTACTCATATACTAGACAACTGATACAAATACATATATACTTTTTTTTTGTAAACAAAAAAAGTATATATATGTGGTATTAGTTTAAATTTTATATAATATTTAGAATGGCAACTCACGGATGACAGAGTGAGTTGACAGTAAAAGACTCAAAGACGATTTATACGACGCTGCTAAATTAATTAAAGATTAAACAATACTTTCAAGACATTTCTTTGTTCACAACCCCACAACTTTTGGGGGCTCGTCCGGGATGTGAATACATTGTTTTGGAAGTGAATTACGACGAAGATTTTCTACGAAAATATCACCAAGAAGCTTATCTACCGGCAAGTAAGTGAGCCGCCATCTTTTTAATGTAAACAACGAATGCTTCGAGACGTTGTATCGCAGACCGAATGAATACAGCTGCGCTTCATAAACCGAATGCTACGGGACGTAGAAAGTGACGTCATGATATATTTCTATTGAAATAAGACTTTGATGAATTTCTTTGAGATTTATTTTTGATATGAAGATTTGAAGAAGCTTAGATCAATATTTTAACGAATTAAGATTAAATAAGATTTCTTTTAAAGACAAAAATATTGAATGTTAGCATAATAAAGACGAAAGATGCCTCCTAAAAAAGATAAAGAAGAAAAAGAAGAAGAAGACAAAGAGATCAAGTCTGGATCGAAGATATCTTTTAGTGATTTAGAAAAATCTATGATAACTTTTACCGGCGATGATACATATCCAATTTCTACCTGGATCCAAGAGTTTGAAGATACTGCCAGTATTATGGAGTGGTCAAAGATTGAAAAGCTTATTTATGGGAAAAGATTACTTGGTGGAACAGCCAAATTATTTCTACGATCGTTGGGCAGTGTTACTAATTGGGAAAATCTAAAGAAAAGCCTTAACGAAGAATTTGGACCAAAACTGAATAGCGCTATAGTCCACAAGCAGTTAGCTTCACGTAAGATGAAAAATGACGAAACATTTCAACAATACTTTTTGCATATGAAGGAGTTGGCCTTACATGCCTCCGTAGAAGACGAAGCTCTAATGGAGTATGTGATCGATGGTATTCGCGACAGTGAAACGAATAAAGCTATATTGTATGGTGCCAGAGATATAAGAGAATTTCGTGCCAAGTTAGAATCGTATAGCCAGTTAAGAAAAAGAATTGACAGCAAGACTCATGTTCGACCAAACAATCCTACGACTGTAAGCTTGTCAGGTGCTGGTCGTAAATTTGTAAAGAAGAGATGTTACAATTGTGGCGACACTGACCACATGGCACTCGCTTGTACAAAAGGCATCAAATGTTTTCGATGTAACGAATATGGCCATAAGGGAACCGAATGTCCAACACACCTTAAGAAATCTTTAAACATCCACACCAGGAAAGAAGCAAGGAAAGTTCCCTATAAGAATATTAAGGTTAATGGAGTTGACATGATGGCATTGATAGATACTGGAAGCGATGTGAACCTGATAAAGACTAGTAAATTGACAGAATTTACACAAGAGAACCCTGAATACGAGAAAAATCCTAAAATATGTCTAACTGGTATTGGAGAAAAGGAGATAAACACGGAAGGGAGTTTTGTTGCTAAATTGCAAATCGATGATTGTTTTTTCGATACAGTTATCCATGTTGTGAAAGATGAAGCCATACCTGTCAACATGATTTTAGGCAATCCAATTTTACATGATCTTAGCATCAACTTCACGTCAGATGGCATAGCTGTCGAAAAACTAACACACCTCACGCTGCTCACAGAAGAGAAGAATCCACACGATGATCTTGATATAGGAGAAACAAGATCTTCTGAGAATATAAAGATGATGATTAAAGACTATAAATCTACTGAAGCTAAGAAAAAAAGTAATGTTGAACTTAAAATAATACTTACCGACGAAAATCCGATTTACCAAAGCCCTCGTCGGCTGTCGCCCTTGGAAAAGAATATTGTTGACCAGCAGATAGAAGAATGGATGCAACAGAAGATTATTCAACCTAGTAAATCAGATTTCGCAAGTCCGATCGTGCTAGCAAAGAAAAAAAACGGTCAATATAGGTTATGCATTGATTACAGAAGATTGAATAAAAAGATAATAAAAGAGAGATTTCCGTTACCGTTAATAGAGGACCAAGTGGATCAACTAAAGGAGGCTAAACTATTTACATCACTCGATTTAAAAAACGGATTTCTACATGTAGATGTACATAAAGATTGTCAGAAGTACACTTCATTCGTAACACCTCGCGGACAATATGAATTCTTAAAAATGCCCTTTGGACTCTGCACCGCACCATCAGTATTTCAAAGATTTGTTAATAACATTTTCCAAGATCTTATATCTGAAGGCATTGTCCTGGCGTATCTTGATGACATAATTCTGCCACTGAAAGATGAATCCGAAGGATTGACGAAACTAGCAAAAGTGTTAAAAAGAGCTGAAGAATATGGATTAGAATTCAATTGGAACAAGTGTCATTTCATGAAGAAGAAAATAGAATATTTGGGTTATATCATTGAAGAAAAGAAAATTCGACCATCAGAAGGGAAAATCTTGGCCGTATCTAAATTTAAAACACCTAAAGATGTTAAAGCATTACAATCTTTTCTTGGACTTACTGGTTACTTTAGAAAGTTTGTTAAGAATTACGCATTAATCGCCAGACCTCTTACAGATTTACTCAAAAAGAATAATGAGTTTTGTTTTGACGAAAGATGTAAAGAAGCCTTTGTGACATTGAAGACTGTATTATGTAGTTCACCTGTGCTTCGCATCTACAATTCCAATTATGAGACAGAGTTACACACAGATGCGAGTGCAAGAGGTTTTGGAGCTGTACTACTGCAGAGAGATCCCGAAGACAACCAGATGCATCCAACTCACTTTATGAGCAAAAAAACGTCGCCAACTGAAGAGAAATATCACAGTTATTACCTTGAAATCTTGGCCATTGCAGAAGCTGTAAAGAAATTCCGAGTCTATCTACTCGGAATCCACTTTAAGATTGTAACCGATTGTGCCGCACTGACTATGACTTTACAAAAGAAGGATTTGCCGCCACGTGTTGCTCGATGGGCCCTTCTGCTAGAAGAATACGACTATAAAATTGAACACAGACCAGGCTTACGGATGAAACACGCAGACGCATTAAGTCGAAACCCAATTTGTCTCTTACTTACCGAAACTACTGCCCGTATCAAGAAAGCTCAAGAGCAAGATGCACAAATTGACATTATAAAAAGAATCCTGGAAAGAGAACCTTACGAAGATTATGCACTAGAAAACGGTATACTTATCAAGCAGAAAGACGGAAGAAAGCTTATTGTAGTACCAAAGAAGATGCAATATGAAATAATCCGAAAGAATCACGAGAAAGGACATTTTTGTGTGAGTAAGACTGAAGAGTTGATTAACCGAGAATATTTTGTTCAAGACCTGAAAAGAAAAATTAAGAAAGTAGTAGATAACTGTGTAGAATGCATATTGATATCACATAAAAGAGGAAAGAAAGAAGGATACTTACACCCATTAGATAAAGGAGAAACGCCACTGTCCACATTCCACATTGACCATCTTGGCCCACTTACATCAACAAATAAAAATTACAAGTACATACTGACTGTTGTTGATGGATTCACCAAATTTACGTGGATTTACCCTGTAAAGACTCTAACGACTGAAGAGACTCTGAGTAAGTTGCTATTACAACAGCAGACGTTCGGAACACCACAAAGAATTATATCCGACAGAAATGCCGCCTTCACATCGAATGAGTTCCAGAATTACTGTAAAGAAGAGAATATTGCTCACTACACTATTACGACTGGACAACCTCGCGGAAATGGGCAGGTTGAACGAATTCACCAGATAATTATAGACGTCCTAAGTAAACTCAGTATTAATGATCCTACTAAGTGGTATCGCCATGTTACAAAGGTACAATGTGCTCTAAATGGTACTTTACAGAGAAGTATTGGCATGACGCCTTTCGAATTATTAATTGGAGTTCCTATGCGAAACAAAGAAGATGAGATATGGAAACTAATAGAGGAAGAAAGGATAGCACATTACAATGAAAGTAGATTAGAACTAAGAACTAAAGCAAAGGAGTCTATTCAAAAGATACAGAATGAGAATTTGAAAAGTTATAACAAAAAACGAAAGGAAGCTAATCAATACAAAATTGGTGATCTAGTAGCTATTAAAAAGACGCAATTTACTCAAGGGAGTAAGTTACATTCTAAATTTTTGGGACCTTATGAAGTGGTTCAGAAAAAGAGAAATGACAGATATTCAGTGAAGAAAGTTGGTCAGGGAGAAGGTCCGATTAACACTACTAGCTCTGCTGATCTTATGAAGACATGGACGAACTATAATTCTGATTCATCTGGGTCAGATGAAGAAGCAGGATGACCGTGTGGTATTAGTTTAAATTTTATATAATATTTAGAATGGCAACTCACGGATGACAGAGTGAGTTGACAGTAAAAGACTCAAAGACGATTTATACGACGCTGCTAAATTAATTAAAGATTAAACAATACTTTCAAGACATTTCTTTGTTCACAACCCCACATATATATATATATATATATATATATATATATAATATATATATATATGTGTATGTAACATATTATACATAGAAAACACTCGAACTCCGAACCAAATATTTGTAGATCATACAAACATGTGGTCCTCATGATAAGCAGTCGCACACCGCGAGACCAACGAGGCAGTCGTTTAATACGCAGTCGAATAATGCAGCAAATCATGCAAATAATATTTATGCACTACCTACCCATCAATAAATACAAGGATATTCACCTCACTCGACACGGACTAAATTAAAAAAATAAAAGGAACAAAAAATCAAACACCACCGCTAAATATTAAGAATCTTTTGTAGAAATATTTGTACGACTAAATTTATTGCTTAGTAACAAGAACTTAAAAATAATACAAAAATGATAAGCACACAGTAGAGACGAGCGGTTATATGAACCTTGTATGTTTCAGATGACGACGACGTGCCTCCGATCCACGGGTTCTCCGACGACGAGCCGCTCGTTATCGCCTGAACTACGCCCGCTCCTGCGAACAACTTTGTGATGTTATCGTGATCTTGTCATAGTATTTATTTTTACATAATACCCATAGGTAAAGGGAATTTTAGTTTGCGTGTTGTGGTTGTACAAAATTATAAGTAGTGAAATAAAATTATTTAGTGATCGACGACCACAGAGTTCTCAGACTTCGTTTTGATTTCTACTTTCGTTATAAGTGTAACATCGATTGTTTCGGACGCCCCAAGTATTATTATGTTATTCAGAGTTAATATATTAGTTTGTAATGCTTGCATGCTCTTCACCAGACTGTTGAATTAGCCGAATTAGTGACAACGTATAAAGGATGTCCACTGAACGGATTGCCTTATATTCCGACGTCTTCCGTAACACACAATCGCAACCGTATTTAGTAATATAGACCTTAAACAGTTTGTACACGATTTAATATCGTTTAAAGATACAGTTAGGATGCGAGCCGTTCAGTGGTAAACATACATAAGTTGTGAAGTGCGTGCAAAGACTGAAGGGCTGTATAACGTAAGACTTGTTAAAATATGTTTATTATAAAGACATAAGTTTTAAGTTTGCCGTCTTATAGGAATCGTTATAGATAGACATAAACAATTTTCACTTCATTTTAAACAATTCGGCACCAAAGAGTTTAAGTACAACAAAGTTATAAATAACAACTCTAAACTGTTGTATGCATTATCATGGATCTCGACATTCCTAATGTGTTTTGTGTAGTGTTTTTTTAATGTATAGTTCTTTTAAATGAACACATAGTGCCGCGTCATCTTATTTGACCAGCCTTTAATGAAATTATGAAGTAATCGTTATTAGGGCTGGTACGCTCATGTATAATGTGAACTATAAAAAATAAATAAATTATTAAAAGTGCACACTTGACTTTTATTTCACCTAAAGTTGTAATAAACCCATTTCACCACCTTTAGTAGTTCACTGCTCTCCTTACAAAGGAGGTTAAGGTTGTTGTTAAAGGAATTGTTTCTTCTTTTTGCAGTGATGTTGTACCTTTTCCCACGGTATGAATAAGGGCGATAATACTCTGTATTCTTAATACGTCACCACACAGAGAGACTCTCTATAAAAGCTAAATATTACTGTTGAAAGTGCTTAACGTAATGGTTTTGAACCGAATATTTTTCATGAATGTAAACATACTTTATTACCACGTTACAAGTTCTTAGATGTTAGTTTCTCCTTCGATAATACTCACGTACATATCACTTTTCTGGGAAGCCGATAAAAGTACCTATATGTGGTGAGGTTAACCAGTCGTACATAGGCAATAGAATCAGCGTGCTGTCTCTTGATACGGCCACTCCAACTGCTGATAAATGACCATCAGTTCTGCATACTAGCGAGCCGCCAATTCCTGTCTGCAGATGGAAATAAATACAATCTTTATAAAGTGAGTTTGCTGGTTTAGTGGCTCTGACTGGTAAATCAGTGGTTGTGGGATCGATTCCATCGAATGCATAATCTATACTAATATTACAAAGCTGAAGAGTTTGTTTGTTTGTTTGAACGGGCTAATCTCAGGAGCCACTGCTCCGATTTGAAAAATTTTTTCAGTGTTGGATAGTAAATTTATCGAGGAAGCCTATAGGCTATATATCATCACGCTAAGACCAATACAAGCGGGGGAAAATTATCACGCTACGGGCAATAGGAGACGCAAACGTGGTTGCGTTGGTCAGCTAGTAGTTTATATACATTATGGCGTACAATAAATGATATGAATTTGAAAATTCATTTATTTGACAAAGATTGTGTGAGGAGCGTTCATTAGTGGTGTTGTCTAAGTTTGTAGGATTGAACAATGAATTATGGAACCGATAAACATGTCATCTATTACTGCATGCTCTACAAATATCACCACACGTGACATACACTCTAATCGTAGTCCTGTATATGCCGTAAACAACATGCCAAGGTAAACTAATATAAAGATAACTTAAGTTTTAGTACGAACCGTGGGTCAAATATAAAAGTTCGAACCCAAACCACTTAATAGCTATTCTCCCGAGTCTTATCTCATAACCTGCAGACCCACGCAACCTCGTTTGCGTGTTCTATTGACCGTCGCGTGATAATTTTCCCCCGTTTTTGAAACATTTTTCATTGGTGCTCCTCTCCTATTGGTCTTAGCGTGATAATATATAGCCTATAGCCTTCCTCGATAAATGGGCTATCTAACACTGAAAGAATTTTTCAAATCGGACCAGTAGTTCCTGAGTTTAGCGTGTTCAAACAAACAAACAAACTCTTCAGCTTTATATATTAGTATAGATTATTACGTTACCGTCGTAAATAACGAAATAAGCTAGTTTCTCAACTATTTAAACATTAAAATTATTTAGACCGAGGGCTAATTTTATTCTTTCTCATCAAGTTTGTAAATCCATAGCATGGATTATACTGGTACTGTAATTTTTTTTTTTTTTTTTTTCTCTTTATTTATTTAATGAGGGCTTAATCACGAGGTGATTATGCCGCCCTCGTAGAAAAAATATAACTTATAATCTATTCAACATATACATTTTAGCTATATAATACAGTGTTCTCGCTTCCTCCGAGCTGGGGCGAGCGAGAATGCTATTACATTCACCCACATTAAAATTAGGTTTACAAAGTAATTGCTTTCTTTCAGCTTCATTTCGGACGCATTCCATCAAAATATGATATACGTCTTCAACTTTGTTACAAATTGAGCAGTTAGGGGAACCAATCTTACCAATTAAATATGCAAAGCTGTTTAGTGGGATGTGTCCAGATCGAAGTCTAAGAGCTATGGCTATGTCTGACCTGCTCATATTAGCTTGATCGATCCAGATATGTTTCATAATGGTAGGCTGAATGGTCCGATACCAAATCCCTTTAGTCAGCGACCTTTTATCAAAATATTCTGACCATAGTTCGAAACACCGATCTTTAACCACGTACATTAAATCCGAATAATATGGCGTGTACGCAAAATTTATGCCATCAACAAGAGATTCTTTAGCAAGTCTATCCACAGTCTCATTCTCGGTCAATCCAATATGTGCAGGTATCCACTGTAATGTTACATACTTATTATTACTTTCTAGATTTTGTATGGAACGCATTATATTATAGGCTATTGGGGTTCCTCGAATCTTCGAGGAGCAACGATCTAAATGCTGGAGAGCACTCTTCGAATCTGAGAAAATAACATACTTGCCGCCATTAAATGATTCAACATATGCTAAGGCTTCACTTATTGCAATAAGTTCAGCATACATTATGTTCATATTACAGTTTATATTGAGTTTCATAGAAGTGTTGGTTTGTGGATCAAAGAACGCCGCGCCAACTCTACTACCTTCCTTCGACCCGTCAGTGAAAATTTTATAACAAGCGGCATAGTGCCGATTAATGTATTGACTACAAACTTCTTTTAGTTTAGATGGCGTGTAAAATCGTTTTGCAGTATGTACATCTTCTATATTGTCTTTGATATTTTTAGAAAGATCCACATAGCTGACCCAAGTGTTCAAAGAAAACATATCTAATTGTGGACTAAAGTGTACTGGTAAAAATTTAAGATACTCATGTATAGAAACTAATAGAGGTATTTTTCTCTTCCCCCAGTACGTATTATCTTTAAAACCTTGTAACTCCTCCAACAAAGTTATAACGTTATTTTTCGTAAAAGATTTCGATGTAAGCCAATATTTTCCAGCCAAGTAATATCTACGTATGTGTAAAGGTTGTAAACAGAGTTCATTTTCCATAATGTGTATAGCAGTGCTCTTAATGAATCCCCCTATTATTCTCAAAAATATATTTTGTAATTTATCTAGCTTATTGAGATTACTTTGACTTGCATTATCATATAACATGCTACCATAATCGAATCTACTCCTAATTAGGGAGATATACAATCGTCTCTTATGAATAATATGTACACCCCATTTCAGACCACTGAGTACTTTAAAAATATTAACAAACCCAATCACTTTATCAACCGTTTCGTTTATGTGTTTAGACCAATTTAAAGAACGATCTAGCCAAAATCCTAAATACTTAACATTGTTCACAACCGGCAACGATCCATCCCCAACTACGAGATCGATTACTTCCTTCTTATAGCCTCTTTTAAAAAAACAGACTTTACTTTTTGTTGCCGATATTTCGAGACCTATATTTGCGAGTAGCGTAATAAATAGATTCAGTGCCTGTTGTAAACTTTGCTCCATATGTGATACATTGCTGCCGGTTATGTACAACACAAAGTCATCAGCATACTGTGAAACACTGACATTAACAATTTCTTTGCAAATGGCTAAGGTAGCAATATTAAATAACAGCGGAGAGAGTGGGTCACCTTGTGCAAGTCCTCGTCCCGTCATCCGAGACAAGGAGTAATTGGGAGAAGTAATATTAAGGTTTCTTTCCTTCAGATAATTCCAGATATATGCACACATTCTATTTCCCAAACCTAGACGGTCCATTATATGCAACAAGCTTATTATATCTATATTATTATATGCATCATTTATGTCTATAAAACAGCCTATAGTTGTGAGATTTTCAGAGAAGCCATTTTGTATCGATAAAACTAAATCTGTCAAATTATCTATTGTAGAACGGCACTTCCGAAAGCCAGTAGTTGCCATTGATATGTGATGATATTTTTCCATGAACCACTCTAATCTATTCATTAGGATAGTATGAAAAACTTTACAAACACAAGAGATCATTGATATTGGTCTCAATGATGATGTACAATTCGGATCGCGGCCTGGTTTCGGTATCGGCACAATAGTTACCTCCCTCCACTGTTTAGGTACAAAACCTTCCTCAAGAAAATGATTAAATAATGTTAATAAAACCTGATTTGCATTATCCGGTAACTGCTTTATCATAGAATATGAAATAGTATCGTGGCCAGGCGAAGTATCCTTATTTCGAATAGCTCTGTTCATTTCTTGATAGGAAATTTCTATTTCCAATTCGGGGTTAACACGGGAAAAATGCAAATCATAATTTCTCACGAAATCCGGTGTTAAATTATGTAAGACCTGCTCAGCTATACCCTGATCGATATATGATCCGCGAAACTTGTAACCCTTCATCCACCTCATTTTTCTCCAGACCTCACATGAGGAACAATCTTTGTCTATGGAAGAACAGAACGACTGCCACGAGGCTCTTTTAGCGTTACGTATGGACTTCTGTGCTATACGTATTTTATCTTTTAATATATTTAAATTTACGGGGGTAGGATTACGCCGAAATCTCGCTAGCGCCAGGCGACGTTCAGCGACACACTTAGATAATTCTACACTCCAATAAGGTTTAGGGGTAAAGGTTGTATTAGGATTATTATTTATTTTTATATACGGAATGTGTAAATCAGCAGCTAAATTAATAGACTCGATAAATGAATCATAACATTTTTGCAAATTATTTGAGAAGGTGAAATATTTAAAGTGATCAGATAGGAACATCCGATAAGCTTCCCAATCAGCTTTCTTATAATTTCTACGAGCAACAATGTTCTGACTTACCCCTATATCAGAAGAGATCCTTATGATACGGTGGTCACTACCCAGTGTTTCATTTAACGGATCCCAATCGAACTTCAATGCTATGTCAGAGGATACTAATGACACATCTGGGGCTGAGTGTTGTAGGATGCCATCAACGAGCTTCATACGCGTCGGACTGCCATTATTTAATACAATGAGATGATGATCCAGTAATGTATCAAAAATCTGTATACCTCTACTGTTAGTTTTCGATGACCAATTCCTATGATGACCGTTTAAATCTCCTAACACCATAGTGCTATTGCTGCACTTGGAAAAGACTTCATCCCAATCATTTTGAGTAGTGTGTGCTGACGGGGGACAGTAAATTGAGTATATATAGCTTATATTTTGACAGTTAAAAATTTTGATGGACACGATTTCTATCTGGGTATTTGTTACTTGTATAGTTTGTAGCTGTGATTTTATGGAAGAATGTGTAATAACAGCTACGCCACCGTAACCATCTATTCTGTCTAGACGGTATATGTTATACCCACTTATGCGTAGGTGGCTATCAGGCACTAACCATGTTTCACTTAGGGCAGCGATGTGGATCCTTTCTTGAACTAACAAGCTCTCAAATGATGTTAATTTGGGACGTAAACTTTGTGCATTCCATTGGATAATATTAAGTTTACCTGTTAATTTGGTTTTATACATTAATTAAATCTAGAATATTTTTTAATATTGGCCAGTCCGCAATGTTCTCAACTACTACTAAAATCAACCACTGAACACAACATTTAATAATACTATGGAGCTTAGATTGAAACGAGACATTTTTTAAAAATACAATTTCCTTGAGTCTTAAAATTAATTCTTCAAAATTAACTTCCCTGCTTTTTTTATCTGACGAGGCTGTATTAGTGGGATCGCATGTATCAACTTCCTTCAAAATAGGTTCTGACGATGAAAGATTTGCTGGTGTACTTGGCCTATAGGTCTTCTTTTTATTTACGTGACGGACCTGTCTAGTCGTTTCTTTTTCATGTATCAAGGCTTGTGCTTTGACAACATTAGCGTATGTGGGCGTACTACTTACGTAATTCGCTTCACTGACAGGTGTAAATACTTTTTTGTCGGTGATGTTTTTTATATCACCGTACGTGGATACACTGGGGGGCACGTACATTGTCAGGGCTTTTCGGTATGTACAGTTAAATTGACCCATTAAGTCTCTGATATTTTTCTCTTTAACATACACCGGACACGACCTGACTAAAGCCATATGATTTCCACCACAATTAACACACTTAAAATTTATAATGTCGCAGTTGGGGTGGTTATCTCCGCATTTAGGGCATACTATTTGTCTAGATGTGCATACCTTAGATAAATGTCCAAAACGCCAGCATTTACTACATTGAGTCACTGGAAATATGTAGGGTTCGACTCGTATCCGCAGTTCATCTACTATGATGTATGAGGGAACATAGGAGCCCTTAAAGCACAAAAGTACCGCTTCACTCCGAATCCACGATTCTTCACTTACCGATGTGCCTCTGTTTCGCCTTTTAAGACGTTTCGCTGATAGTAAGCCCATACCTTCTGGGCAGGAAATACTCTCAAATATTGCTTCATCAGATATATCAATATCAACATTTTTTATAACTCCGTATGTGTTATTCAAAACCATAGCCCGGTTAATCCTCCATCCTTTTTGAAGGAAGGTTTCGGAAGTTTCTAACTTATTAATAATATTCTCATCTTTTAATTCTACTCGTATTTTGTAAGAATTTAAATATTTTATTTTTGCTATATCTGTAATACCCTCTTCCTTAAACAATCTCGCCAAAGCGAATTGCTTAGGTAACATTTCTTTACATGATATATATATTTCGATGGTATCTTTTGCCTTTTTCTCCTTTTTTTGTACTATTGACCAGTCTTCTTCCATACCCGCCTCTTCTCTTGCCCTTTTTCCACACTTTCTTTCTTTACTTATCCCGAGATCTTCGTGATTTTGATCCGTATACTCTTCTAACATATCCTGCTCGCTTACTAGATCTGTCTCCGATAACATATTCGTGTAAACAAACTTGTTTTTATTGAAACCACTATCATCCTCCATTATGCGAGCAATAATGAAGGTAGATATTGTAAAAACCTACTCAGCCATCCTTTGTAACGCAATACAACACAAAATTATTATTAAAATTTTAAGACGTTGTTCACTAAACTTTGACGGCTAACGACCGAAAGTTATATAGTTTTTATGATTATTAAATTTAACAATGTAATATTAATATTAACTCGAACAAAAAAAACTGGTACTGTAATTGTTGGAATAGATTCGATAATGTTCATATTACTTACCACTGTGCTTCGTGTCTCAACGGATGCGCAAAATGCATTGATTGGGATGGGTATTCCAGCCAGTGAAGTATGATCTTTGCAGTTGTGGATTGTTGCACGTTGCCATCGAGATTGAGTACGTATTGCTAAAGAAGAAACACGTATCTTTTATTTTATTGATGCTCAAAATGTATAAAAATAGTAATAGAAAAAAAAAATAACCAAACTTTTATACATACGTTGATCAAAACCTCCCCAACCAACAAACATGCAGTCATCATCGAACTTCGGATTTGCAAGGCAAATAGGTATCACGTTCGCTCCTAATTTTAATGGTTTCTTCCAATGCTGAAGGAAATATTATTTTATTTATTTATTTATTGACACACAAAAAATATCATTTCTACACTAAATGTGAATTCTCTGGCCCCTGAACTAGTGCAAATTGTATTTCAGGGACCAGTGTTTTACATTATACACATGGTTAATATTTTTTTCCACGAAAAACTTGATGTTTTTGTGAATCAACTCGTCAATAAAATAAATCAACATCATCGTTAATATGCAAATGGCTGAAAAACTATTAGTCATTATATTTTACACTCACCACTAAAGCTAAGTTGTTATTTAGATCACCACTTTTATACTGAGGGTGTAAAAGTGGAATTACTACCCGTTTTCCTGACCTCGACCTTTCAGAGAGATCCCAGAGTGCGGCTATCAGAGTGATTTCTCCAGGGACAGTCCTGTAATTAAATAAAATATGAATAGTTAAAATGTTTCACAACAAAGTAGTTGAATGAAATTCGTTATTTTGGCCGTTCACTCAAAATGTTTGTTGATAAACAAGTGTTAGGTATTACTATCACGAGACTATAACCCCAGACAATTCCTATTACAAACAACCTACCTGGTAATATAAAAGAGAATAATAAATAGTATCCAAGTGGAATGGTAAACAAAAGTAACTACAAGAATGACTCCGGCTTGTATTGCATTAAACTGCACAGACATGACAAAGTTACAGTACGGTACTGTTAAACTAGATTTCGTCTACGTTTTTTTTATAAAAAGCGATGTGTCGTTACTGGATATGCTAGGCTAAGGATTAAAATTGAAAACTATGAGATTGAGATTAAAAATTATACCCTTAATGGCCCTAACTGTAAGTTACTTTCATCATAACTTCAGTCAACTGCCAAAAGCAATAGAAGATAAACCCAAAACACGGCACTTTTTCCAAAACAAACAGTTCGCTAAATTAGGTAGGTACACGCCAAATTTACTGATTGAAATAAAAATTTCCTTAGTATATGGCTAAGTATTACTAATTGTGTGCTCAGCTCACCTGTGAACACAATCACCTGCTGTAATTGCAGCTCTTGGATGTATAAGGGAGGTATAACATATTAACTTATTCTCTTTATGGGTCGGTACTAATATTGCCAGCCACGGGTGCGAAGCTTTTTCTGTATCTCCCATTTGTTTGTCTGTAAATAAATGGTTTTGTAGCTTTCTTTGAAGGCATTCTGTTGTTTAATATTAATAAATTATGATTAGTGTCTCTTAGAAATACCTGGCGTGTGATTCAACTTTTCTTTTTCCGAAATTAGTGGCTAAATATTTTAGGAAGAAAATTAAGAATATGTTATATAGATATTTTACTCTAGAGACGTAGTCGATAGAAATTTTCATAATTGGAACAATATTATTTTTCATTTTATTAAAATTTAAATCGTCATTTAATGTGAAGCCCGATGCCTGTTTTAAGCTATTAACAACAAAACCAAAGCCTTAACAGTCCACTGCCGACTCTTTTTTTTTACGTGTGTTTGTTTGCGGGGGTGGGCGGTGTGTCAGAATCGAACCGACTAAAACCACACGGTGTGCCACTCTGCGCCTGAGACGGGAGGGATCCGGGAACTACTGTTATTAACATATCCGGATCCCTCTCAGAACCTAGGCCAGTCCTTAGGCTAAGGACAGGCCTAGACCAGTTATAACCACTCTAGCCAGATGCGTCGGTACATAATTTGTTTTAAGTTTTCTTTCTCTGCAGTGATGTCCTTGCGTAGTTTGCTCTTTAGTCCGCTCTTACGATATCCTACGAGATTTAAGTTTTATTAACAAAAAGAACGGATGGAACTGGCTATCTCTTAGCTTAGAATGGTCTGTATTTATTTTAAATTTTAAGGATATCGGTAATTTATTACGGCTTTAAATGACCACACCACACACAAGGAAATATGAGAAGAGTTATTTTGTACTATATGTGTCAAGAGTAACTACCGTTATTAGGACAAGGCCACGATAACAGCTTTTGCTAGTTCAAGGTGCAAATATATTTTCGGAACTCACCTTAAATCAATACATCTAAAGAAATAAATAAAATTTAAGTGTCTGTTTGTAATTCAATATTAACAGCATTTTACTAAAGGCATACGAAACTATATACGGTACTTATGTAAAAAAACAATTTTTAAAATTTGTGTCTTCTGTCTCTTCTGTCTGTCTGTTGGTTTCGACTAATCTCTGGAACGGCTGCATCGATTTTGACGAGACTTTGACTGGCAAAAAGCTGATGATATAAGGAGTAACTAATGCTACTTTTATTTAAAACTAGCTTAGCCCTGTCCCTATGGTATTACCCGCGGTGTTTGTTGTAAAGGTATTCACTTAGTACCTACTTATTACACTTACTTTGCATTGTGATCGGATTAAAAGTTCTGCCGCAGTCTTTAAATATCTGTCGATGTTCACATATATTATTAGCAGTCAAAGCAGCAGTCTTATCACTTTCTTCACTTTTATTAAGGTCCTCGCTGTCGTCGTTTGAAAAGCTCTCCGTGGTAGTAGATCTTATAGTTTTGATTACTTTCTTTCTTGTTAAATTAGGCAGTTTGAAATCTTGTAAAACATTAAAGTTTGGTTCGGAATGGTAACTGATAGTTTGACTATCTACGTCGTATATCTCTTCTGAGTCTGTTGTTACTTTTAAAGGTTTGCTATATGGTGACTTTCTCTTTTTATTATAAACTGAAAAATAAGCTGAGATTATTGTTTATTCTACAGTGAAATACAATAGCGAGTTGTAATTTTTTCACTGGTCTGGTGGGTAAAATCTATAGCGATAAAGTAAATCCTGATTCTGAAATACATGTCTGTTTGATAAACTATTGTTTTATTTGTAGTTTTGTATATTTCTGTATGTTTATTGAGTAGCAACTGCATTTACTGTAGAGTATCTTGTATTGTAGGATTAACGATGATACTCAATCGCTTTGAGTATTATTTAAATAAAATATATATTTACCGATTCGCGGATCGACGGTAGCATAACCAAGTAAGTCGGTACTGTCTTCGTCTTCGTAATCAGGTTTCGGGATGTGCTGCACATTGTACGGGTTGTCTTTATTTTCGTGCATGTCAGAATATAGCCCGGTTAATCCCGGTGCGGGTATCTCAACAGCGTAATCTTCATGATATTCATCAGAATTGTGGTACTTAGTTATTGATTCTTGTTTGCGGTTGTGTGAACTTTTATGATTTTTTATGTTCACGTAAGGGTCCTCGTATTCGTAATCATCATCGGTAATCTCGGGCGTTTGCTTTGTTTTTTGTTTTTTATGTGCATAGTTGTGAAATAACAAAATATTTCCTTTTCCCAAAGCAGTGCTTTTCGATCTCTTGAATCGTCTTGAATGTTTCATGTCTTCGGGGAAAGATATTTTTTGGAAATCATTTTCGCGGGTTTTCATTGGTAAAATGCAACATATTAACTGCCCATTGAGTGTATATTTTTTTTCATCTCTGTTAAAACAAATTAATACATATAATTGAAATAATAAAGACTAAATTATTATTAAAAAAATACTTACTTCAAATCAACATTTAGAGCTCCTTTATTCTGGTAACAGTCACTCTTCTTCATGTAGGTACAAATATTTTCCGAAAGTTTATCTTTATAGTACAAAGCAAATGTCGCATTGTCGTTATAAAGCACGGTGTTGTTTGTTACGTTAAAAATATTTTTTTCAGAAGGTGTAAGTGAAGATTGAGTAGATGCATTACCTATATTGTTAAATTTATGTTCTTTACCCATTGCAGGAAATTGGAAACCAAATTGATCGACTGTAGGTGCTGCATGAACTTGATCTTTTGTTACATGCTGGACAATATTTCTGGTATTAAATTCCTCTTCGCTCGGCCATCGAATGGTATTATCGGCACTTTGCTCTTTTAGGAGTTCTATATTATTATATTTTTTTACACCAGTATCTTCAACTGTATCTAAATTTTCTTTGAAAAAATTATTATCTCTAAAAACTATTTTTGCATTTTCGTCGTTATCCATTTCACTTATTTTTTCAAACATTGGAGGAGGTGGCTGTGATCCAATGTAATTAGAAAATTTATCATTCAACCACCAAAATTCACCATTTTCTTGTGTAGAAATTAGTTTTATTAATGAAATAAATGTTAAAAATGTTGAATACATCTTTACGCGGATGACGAACAGTTTGTTATGCCACTCGTTTCAAAGTGCAGGATGTTGGACTGGTGCAATATTACAGAACGATTTTCATCTAATGCGCTCTTTTATTATTCTATTTCAATTGTGTTTTTCGAGATGAGTGCACTATTCCTACACAGAGGCACGTCCTGTGTGGGCTATTTGATTTCGAACACTGAACTGGCAGGCTTTTGTTTTGATAAATAGTTTGAAATTAGCACACTGCGTAATCACGCACGCGGTATGATGAAATCACGTAACTGCATCCCAGTTTTGCTGCCTATTGATGATGTTAACCAATCTATTGTTAACTTAGTTTACTTTATCGAGTATCTTGATCTCATCATAAATAGCAGCCATTTAATTACTGATTTCAATTTAACGAAATAGCTTAAAATAGCTTCAGATTTTTTTTGGATTAAATTTTAAATGTAAAATTTAAAATAATGTTTTAGATTGACTGTCGGTATCGTAGTAATTCATAATTTGAGGCAGCGGTTCAGTTTTATTATTTTGTGTAATTCGATAGTTTTAGGAGGAATATGCTTTGTCAGCCAAATCATGACTTTGTCACCTGAAAATTTGAGACTAGAGATTCCTCTGCATTCTACAAAATACAAAAATCTTAGAACATTTAAGGAATAAATAGTGACATTTAAGGAACTTTGGAAAAAGATCCTGAAAGAGGAGGAAATTTTCAATAAAAAGTCCTAACTTCTAATTTTTTTTAACGCTGGAAATAGGGCTCCGCGAGGACGTTACGGTATACGCCGCCTGAAAAGCCGGTATATCACGTAAAATATATTTTTTAGTATTAAATAATGTGTAATCTAGACATTATTTTTTTTTATCCAAACTCTGTTTTTATAAATTACGGCATAAAAGTTTAAATAAATTTTTGGAGCTCTTCTTATTTAGGCATTTATAAATAAGAAGAGTATAAAGCTATGCAAAAAAAAATAACAAAAATGAAATTTCAGAAATTGTTTATAAACAAATAGCTGCCTCGTTGGTCTAGTTTTTAAGGGTGCTCCCACACAGTAATTATATAACATCAGAAACATTTTATAGCTTTTGTTACAATTTGTTAAAAAATGTTATCCAACAAATGTTATTTAACATTCTCTAACTGTTATGTTACTGATGTTATACAACATCATGTAAAATGTTGTAACAAATGTCATAAAATATTATCGTGTTACATAATGTTTTACTCTCTTATCTCAAACCCCAAGTGCTCCTCTTTTCAGCATCTCACTCGACACTGTCATACCCTGGGCAGATTTCATACTCTTCATCGCTCTTAATATTTCGTTCGCACCATTAATTTCACTGATACAAGGTACATTTACGATCTCAGCCCTTTCAGTATCAGAGATCACTTCCGTACATTCATATAAACTTTCAAAATATTCCCTCCAACGAACTAACTTTTTCCTTCCTCATTCAGAACATTACCATTCACACCTCTAATGACATTCAAATCAGTTTTCTCCGATTTTCCCCGGGCCGACCTGACAAGCTTCTTAAAAATATACTCTCTTGAAAATGTACTCCCTTGAAAATTATTTAAAAAGTTGTACAAATAAAGAGTTTTCAATCTACCTATCTATTTATCATGATCCAAGTTAAAACATGTTTGTCTATAAAAGTCTATACCCATGAGATTATATTCTTGACTATTATTAAGAAAATTATTTATCATTGCTATATTGCTGGAGACCACATCATGTGGCCGTGACACAGTTTTGAGTACTAATGAATCATATTATTTATGACAAAACATTGTTTGTTAAGAAATTAAATTCCTGTTAATGTATTGATAAGAGACTATTTATGTAACATCTGTAGCAATCACGTGTCAAGTAAATTAGACTACTTGCGGTTAACTTTATACAACACTAACTGCGTTCCGCGGTATCACTCGTGGTTGATGCTGTTCCTTATTCATCACAAGGGAACACTACATTTTTCGGCATAAAAAGTAGCCTATGTGTTTTTCCCGACTATAATCTATTTTGTGCCAAATTTCATGAAGATCCATTCAGCCGGAAAATAGATTTGGATACGATAGACTATCCACATTAGTGGAAAGATTAGATAATTATTTACTTCAAGCTCAAACTATGTGCCCAGTTTTTACTTCGGTAAAATAACTATTCTATGGCCTTAACCCTCTCCTGAGAGGATACCCAAGTCCAGCAGTGGGACGTTATGGGTTGTTGATGAAAATAACTATCTAAAACTTCTGACTTTGCTAGAAAATGCTATGTTAGCTACAACAATTTGTTACTAAGGATCTCATTTCCGTTAGGTCGAGATAGAAAACTGCTGTGGACGCTCTCTGCTTAATACTAGAGACATAAGAAGAACAAAAATATTTTACAAGTTATTTCGACCTGTGCAAAAAACTGAAACTTTCTCAAATACTGTCTAGAACTCCTCAAGAGATGTCGAAGTCCAGAAAACTAAGGTCCAAAGTCATCGATCAATCAATTTTTCCTTGTGTAACATACAAGATGACAAATTAGGTTTGGAGCGTCTCCTAAGGAACTTACTGAAACTTCCTTTAAGAGTAACTCTAAAAACTTCGTGCACTTTCCAAATTGATTTCGATAGAAACTAGAAACTTTGAGCCGCCAACGGATAACTTAGTTTGTAGAGAACTAACAGCAGTGTGTTTTCTAGTATTCATTAAACTTTTGCAGCTGTTACTAGTTGTTATCTAGTTATAAATGTTTTTCTTGTTGGATTGTTAGGTATTTAACAAAAGGTATGATGCTTGTGCTCTTTAAGTTTTCTGATAAGTTTTGTAATAAAAAAGCGGGTATAATTTTAAAAATTTATAAGTTTCATCATAATAAAGTTATACATAAACATTGTATGTAGTAGGGAGACATATTCGATAGACGTGCCTTCAAACTTGCTTGCAATTTTCTGAGAGAATATCTTAATAGAGAGTCTACGTTAGAATTTTTGTAATATAGAACGAATTATATATATCTTTAGGTACTTTTTATGCAGGTACTAACGTTACGTAAAGTATAATAAGGGAACAACACAGATAGCCTATTTTAACATACTAAGTAGGGTGTCATAATCCTTATATGTCTTAATGCTTATTACAAAATTACAAAGAATAAAACAAACATTTGTGAATTATGCAGTAAAGTACTAAAATTGTTTTAAATCTAAACTCAATCTTTTAATTATCACGCTTTTATTAGCTTCACATATATGATTGCATGTAATCGACTTATGTGGTAACTTAAGCGTGATTTTCAGATTTTTAAATCATTTTTAATTCTTATTTTTATTAAAGCATTATTTTCTACAGACAAAAACAAAAGTTAAAAAGAATACAACGGACCTACATAAAAAGAAATTACATAAATAAAAATTGACAAACGGATTATAAAAATCTACTGTATTTTTTAAGGAGAGTCTTATGTTGATCATGATTATAAATGATATTTTTGAATTTTTGCTGTTCTCGCCGTGCTTCTGTAAATTTAAATATTTTTTTGGTATATATCAACACTATATACTCCTGAGTGGAGGCGATAACTCGATCTGGCTACGAATTATTTAAAATAAAACACCAAAAAAGAAAACCGACCAAAGCTTGGTCATCCAGGTGTTACTCGTTAAATCATCACCAAATTTTTTGTTCTAATTTTCTGTATCATGTCCATAGTGTAACTATTCAGAAAGTAAATTTAGGAAGCTAAAAAATGCTTGTAATTGTTTAAAAACTAATATAGGTTGTAATTTTACTGTGAGATTTCTACCTTATGGTCCTATACTCAAACGTTTCTCAGTAAGTAGATTGTTAACTACAATCTGCTTATAAAAATGTAAAGCTCACAAAGAAGGTTGAATTGTAGATACTAAAATTATGCAAAGCACTACGCAAAGAAAACTAAATATTTTTTCACTCGTGGAATTCTGAAGTTGTAATGTAAAAACAGCAAGTTTATCCTCCTCATTGTGTAAGCAATTAGAATGCATAGTTTGCTTTTTCGATTTACTTTCAGGTCAGATTGGAAAATTGCATTTTCAGGCGATATTTGTAAGTGTTTTCTTGCACCGAATGAGTTTCTGTATTGATTAGTACGTTTTTGTCCTATTTTCGACAAAACTAGATTAAATGTTGTAGCAATATTGTTACACTAGCTAGGTACAGTTCGTTGTTTTTTTGGTAGTCATTTACTCGTAGTATGTATTATATAGTTCCATTAATTCATCTACCAGCGATTGTTGTGCCATTAAATTACCCTGCTCCTATCAAACTTTATTCAGACTGATAGTCCGCACTCTTAAGCTTATTTCACATTATTCTATATTGTGAGCGGATCCGTTTTATTCCATGAATGTAATTTAAGTGGCTTTTTTTAATTTACCGTAAAAAAATAACAGTGATTTTCGACGTTGACAATTCGAGCCAGTCCCAACATTAGCAACAGTTTGATTTTCATTAATAGGCACGGTTTATAAAGGTTATTTGATAAAAGTTCTCTTTTATGGCTTAACTGCTAGCTTTTGCTAACTTTTGTGCAGGGTAATCAAAGTACATATATGTCCATGCCAAATATCATCAAAGTGGGTGTAGTTTAGTCGTGAAAGCGTGGCAGACAGACGGACAAAGAGAGTTACTTTTGAATTTATAATTTTAGTGTGGATGTTAATACTGAGTCATTATTGAATTCATTGTAACGAACTGAATTGCCCTCTTTGTGTTGCCAAGTACTTGTCAAACACAATTTATTCTATAATGTTAAAATTCAACATCAAGTAACCTTTGTACACCCGAGTGTATCATATTTAAGCTGTTACTGTTTGTTCGAAATTTGAACTTTGACATTTCGGTGATAAATTTGAGTAATAAGGGCATGGTCTGCCAACTAATAGCATAGTTATTATAACTTCGTGTCCTTCAGGCCTGTGAGTGGCCTGTTATGCATAAGAGTGACGAAGCATACAATGTTTTTGTAAATCCTATAGACAATCACAAAACATAAAACAATAGTTCGTATATTGAATGGCTGAAATATTGCGTGCACAAACAGTGCGTAAACAAAAACTTGTAAATACTGTATGTAAGTACGTCTAATGCGTATTACGCAATATAAATTTTCAATGTTTAATTTTATTTCAAAGAGTTATTTACAAAACATAATATCTGCTATTTGGTCACTGTTTCATCATATTACAAATGTTTATTGTCTATGTCTTTTGGTAAAATTATTATAACCTATCCCTTTTATATCTACTTTTATTTGAAAGAATCTTAGAAATAAAAAGTCTCTTAATTGTTTTTTATGATCTAAGTGCAGCAGATATTCAGTATTTAGGACCCAAATTAGGTAGTATCAAATTATCAATTGACTGTTCAATTAAGTTTTACCACATTTAATATTGTGGAATAAATTATCCCGCCAGAAATATGTTCATGTAGAATGTTGCTAAGACAACTGCTTGTGGGTTACCGTCACGAAGGCGAAACGAATGCCTTTTGTGTTTGCAAATGCCTTTTGTGTTTAATGTGTTTTGCGAATATTTAGTTTCATCATTTTAGTTCATAGTGAAATACATACCTACTATTAAATAGCATAAGCTATAAGCGCTTTTGACAACCCCTCTGGCAATATTTAATTTTCAGCATAATTGATACATCATGTTTCAGTAAGTTTCGACTGCCTCGTTGACCTCGCGGTTGACGTGTGCGACTGCTGATCATGAGGTCTCGGGTTCGATTCCCGGGTCGGACCAAGTGTTTGTATGATCTACAAATATTTGTTTCGGAGTTTGGGTGTTTTCTATGTATAATTTGTATGTATTTACGAAAAAAAAGTAAAATATGTATATATCAGTTGTCAAGTACCCATAACACAAGCTCTGCTTAGCTTGGGACTAGATGGCGTTGTGTGTTAGATGTCCAAAATATAAGTTTCCCAATTTGCAACGTACAAGTTTAAATTTGCTTCGGTTCGGCTTCGGTGTTATTTCTACTCATGTACTAGACATGTTGCTAGACTCCAGAAGAAATTCCATGTTAAGACAAATACATCGATATTGCAAAGCTAATATCCAATTATAGCAATGTATACGAAACTCAATGAAATCTATGAAACAGAACAAATGTCCCAAAATATAGTCTCGAATACATTACAGTGTCGTTCGACCGTCGTCGCCGCGTCGCCCGGGAAGATTTGTGCGGGTGTCGTGAGAGCATTCCAGGAGGAAAAGCCTTCCTGTTGGAACGAAGAATGCTTTATGGAAACCGGTCCGGAAAACTGTGACTGGCCGAAGGTATAATTTACAAAAGTGTATTTGAATACAGAATGCTTTTTTATTTTTTATTTTACTGGCAATGTTATATCAATGTGTGTGTGTTCGTAAAATACTTTAAAAGCTCAATTAGAACTTCTTCCCGATCACGATTTGAGCTTTAATTTTATGTATATTTTCAAAAGCGGTAAAATACTGTGGTACTATGGAGCTGTTCTGTTGTTTTGAATATGTGAGTATTTTGGTGGTCTATGTTGACGAAGTAAGCTTCAAAAACACTTAACCTTTTTTTTTTTTTTTTTTTTTTTTTTTTTTTTTTTTTTTTTTACGTGTGGAAAAACCCCCTCGGGCCGTCACCCCGCCGGGGTTTGCGGCGGGGCGGTGTGTCGGAATCGAACCGACTAAAACCACACGGTGTGCCACTCTGCGCCTGAGAGAGGGAGAGATCCGGGAACTGCTGTAATAAGACCTCCGGACCCCTCCCGGCGCCAGCCCGCACAGATGCGGGCACCCTCCTCCTCAAACTCTCTATTTAGGCGACGTACGGCACACACGTAACGTCGCCTCCTCGCGGGCGGCCACTAATGCGGATGGAAGGGAAAACCCGTCCCGACCATCCGCGGCCACACTCATGGCGGCATGAGGCGCAGATAGGCGCGCCTCCGCCGCCCGGTTCGCCGGCGGCGGATCGGGTCCGAGTGGAGGTCGTCCTCCCGGGCCTTCTCCGCCACCTCCTTCTGCGAAATTACGTCTTCGCAGAAGGCTGCGACCGCGGTAAAACTGCTGTCGCTACCGGCCATGGAGCGTACGATGGCCGGTAGCGAGAGATCTTCTCCGATGACTGCAGTGAGGGCCCGGCGCTGCGACGCCCATGCGGGGCAAACCGCCAGCGTGTGCTGGGCCGAGTCCTCACTGCAGTCGCAGTGGTGGCAGGCGGGACTCAGTTCCCTCCGGGCGACCGAGTGCAGGTACTTCCCGAAGCATCCGTGCCCGGAAAGCACCGGCGTCAGTCGGAAGGAAAGAGTCCCGTGCTGCCGCCCTGCCCACTCGTGGATGACCGGCTGGAGAGCCTCCACGGCGGCAAAGCCAGCGCGTGGAGTCTCCAGCCGGAACGACCAGCGAGCCATCGTGGCTCGACGGGCGGCTTCACGCCACTCGCGTACCTCCTCGGGCGGGGGGCGAATGCCACACTCCGCCCGGAACGAAGCCACCCGTCGATAAACTTCGGCGAGCACTTCCGCCTCCAAATCCCACGGGGGTGTTCCGGCCAACGCGCACGCCGCCTCGGTCGACACCGTGCGGTATCCGCGTATGGCTCTGACCGCCAATACCCTCTGAGGCCGCCAGAGGCGAGCCTTGTTGAGGGCGGTCAGAGCCGCCACCCACACCGGTGCCCCATACAGCGCCATCCACTTAACCTATACTAAGGTATGGGCTGAGTGTTATGCTGTAATTGTACTGCTAAAGTGTAAATGCTGTAATTACAGAATAATTGGAGAGGCCTATGTCCAGAAGTGGCTGATGATGACTATGACGATTGTAGATTGATGATAAATTTATCTATGCAATCAATTATTGGTATTTGTTGTACAGATCAACATGTATAAATAGCACAAAACCAACCAACCACGACTCGTATAAACGTAAATATATTACAACTATCTTTGAAAAGGGCCGCTACCTGTCTGACCTTGTAAACCACGCGAGGGATTCGCAGGAAATATTCGTGGCGACAGTTCAAGTGCCAAGGGACCAATATCTTAGGTTACAAGGTCACGCTTCTTATTGCCCGAGGCAACCATTTTTTATATTCCAAGAACACGCTCGGTAGGTATAAGTCTTGATAAAGAGTGGTGAAAATGTTCCCTGAAGGTTTGTGAGAAAACTTTTAGCTATTATAAACGGCTAATGCTCTTGCACAAAATGAGATGTGTATGTTGTTTTGTTTTGAATTCTTGATTTATCTATAAAATAGCTGTTGCCCGCGGTTCCGCCCGCGTGTATGTCGGTTGTCGTGGCAAACAGTAGCCTATGTGTTATTCTGATATATAAGTTATATTACTGTAAAGTTTCATCCAAATCCATTCAGTAGTTTTTACATGAAGAAGTAACAAACATACACATTCTCAAGCTTTCACCTTTATATATTAGTGTGATGTGACTACTAGCTGGCCCGACGAACTTCGTATCGCCTTATTTTTGTGAATATTTTATAAATTAACGAAAAAAATCTTTTAGTAAGCGCGTGTCAACTTTCCGCAGCGCTGCAGTGAATTGGAACTAAGCGGACTAGGAGAATTTAACGCCTCATTCTTTTTTAAATTTTCTTCTACGCAAACCTTGTCGCTACCGACCGGTCGAAATGGGAATCAATAGGAGAAGCCTACGTTCAGCAGTGGACTTCCTACGGCTGAAATGATGATGATGAAACCTTGTCCTGGCAAACGATCTCCATAAGCGCAAGCCTGAGGGTGACAAGTTTTCCTTTCTGGGGTACACCTGGTTCCCCAGCTACTAGAACCTGAGACGACGTGCAGTATTACGTACCAACAGGCGAAAGTAGAATAATTCTCATACGTAGATACTTTACATGAACAGATAGCTAGGTACTGGCATGTGGTATTCCTGTGGAGACCTTAATAACCGATTATCGCTGTGGCGTGGGTACACACATCGGCCTGAGAACTTATATTGTGCGATGATGGATTAATAATTACTCTACCACTTCATCGATGCTGCCAGAATGTAATTATTATAAGGCGATGATGCGGAGGAAGTGTTTGATGCTTGAATGTAAATATTGTTATTTTTTCTTTTTTTTATTGTTTTTATTTAGTCAGCGTTTATCTACCATACTTTTATGAAGGAACTAACGGCAAAAGTATAACCCTACATATTCCTCTGTAGTTCAATTTGTCTTTAAGAAGTATTAATTGTAAACTAAAAGTTATAATACAGAAATATTAATTGATGCTCTATCTCTAATTAAGATTAGCATCAATTAATATTTCTGTTTGTCCGTCGCAGACTACCTACCTACCTGTACCAGTATATCTTCATTAATAAAATAGTGGTAAACAAGGGCTTATAATCGTAATCAAGATTTCAACTGTGTTGTGTTGGTGTCAAGTTTAAAAAAAATATTAGTACTATTAAATTTATTATTTGGCCTTCTTTTTTCGTACTTAGTTTGTAAAATCTATACAAATAAATAAAATTGGATTGTCTGTTTGTAATATTAAAATAACCGCTTTTTACTAAATGCATATGTATGTATACACGGTACATATACGAAAAATGTAGTTAAAATTTTTTTGTCTGTCTGTCTGTCTGTCTGTCTGTCTGTCTGTCTGTCTGTTTGTTCCGGGTAATCTCTGGAACGGCTGGACGGATTTTGACGGGACTTTCACTGGCAGGTAGCTGATGATCCGGGGAGTAACTTAGGCTACTTTTTTTAAACTAACTTTGTCGCGCGGCGTTACTCGCGGTACAACAATAGCCGCGGGTAACACCGCGGGGTTCAGCTAGTGTAATAATATAGCTGTAAGTTTTCCTGCAATTATAAAATAAAATACAGTAAACCGGAGTGCACTGCTTACGTGCTGTATGTAACGCATCTAAACTGAAATATTTGTATCTATTATAAGTGATTAATGTATAACTAATTTTCGAAATCATCATCAGCCTATCCCAGTCTACTGCTGGACATGGGTCTCTCGAATCACACGATACTTGGTTCGATCCTCGGCTTCTCGCGTCCAGCTCCTGGAAGTCCTACACTACGTTTGCCGAGACGCGGTCTCCACTCAAGAACCCATTTACCCCAAGAGTTATCGGTTCTACGTCAAGTACGGCCAGCCCACTGAATTCACTTATTTTTTTAACGTAAAGAATGTGTGTAAAAATACCGGTTTTTATGCATGGGCCTACCAAAATGTGTCTACCCTGCATGATGGAAAGCATAAGCAGAATTCAAGAGTGGTGGTCACCATACTCATTGCAAATGCAGATAGTGCAACAATGCAGCATGGTGACACACAATGGCGGACTAGTAAAGCTTCATTGGGCCTCCGGTCTCGCACTCACCAACGAAACACGACAGCACTTACTTAATATACTAACTTGCGTGAGAATATATTTCTGTCACATAAATATTTAAATCTCCTAATTCAAGTCTTTCAGCATTATTTATTACAGTTCTTATTCACAACTTTAAAACCGGATATTCATATTCAACTGCCGGATGTAAATAAAACTATACGGACGTGATATCACTTGCATATTTCACAAACTGCGCTATTTAAATTCACTGCAGGCGCAATCCCACCCTGAAATAAACATAAAAATATGTTCGTGCATGGTTTGACTCGAGTTCTACACAGCTAAGTAAAATATCCTTAAAGGAATTGCAACTTTAAGACCAAAGAATAAAAGTTGTTTTAGAAACCAAATAAATTTTGGTTGAGGCTTTCAGTAAATCTCTTTTGGATGTGTTGTAAAACCGTGGCTTTGAAAACGGCGATCTACAGGTATTCTTGATGCACATGCGCGGGAAGTCTTGGGAAGGGTTTGAGTAATTGATCTGTAAGATAATCGATAAGAATTATAAATTTACGATATGAGTTTAACAAGTTTAACAAGCGTTTGTAAAGTATATTTTTCGAATTTATTTAGTACAAAACAGTACAGGGAGTTTAAGACTACATAATTAAGAGCAGATAATTTGTACTATACATGCAAAATCGTGTTTTTACAAATAAAACTATTATTTTTTAAATTTATAATACCTTTACATAGCATTAAATAAAATAAACTTCGTTTTAACAAACCGACTTCTAAAACTAAAAAGTATAAAATAAGGTAATAAAGATTTAATTTAACACCTTATATGCAAACCTTTAGTATTAATAAAACACTACTCGTACTCGTATTAGATATTTATATGTACCAGACAGGCACGCGCGGGCTGACGTCGTTGACTCGTCGTCTCGAAACATAGCGAGTGTGGTACCTACTTATTATATTTGGCTTGGCACCGACTTCAAACCTATCAATAGGTAGCACATATAAAGAATAGTGTTTTATTATTACTAAAGGTTTTATCTTCCAACTCCTAACCGTTAAGGACTTTTATCTTCCATCATCATGAACTGATGACTGCCAAATGTAAATACTGTAAAAACATATTACGTGCCTAACAAGTTTGAGGGTTTCCTTGGATCCCATTATCAGATCCTGATATAGTGGCAATGGGACCACATCGGGAGCATACCCTTTCGAATACAAAAAGAATTTTCAAAATCGGTTCACAATTGACGGAGTTATTAGTGTAAATACATAAAAAAACCATAGAAATTGGGTACCTCCTCCTTTTGGAAGCCGGTTTATGAAGCCGCTTCCGCTGTTTGTTCACTAAGATCTTTTAAACTACTCATATTTTAATCAGTTTTCAATAATAGATAGAGTGATTCAAGAGAAAGGTTTTAATGTATAATATGTACATCCACATGATAGTAAAGAATGTGGGGGGAACGGGTTCTATGTTCCTCCAACACAAAGGGAGGATTCTCCGTCCAGGCGAGGTAATTATGCCTCGCGGGTCACGGCCAAATGCTTGATGTTGGGAAGTTGTATATTTGTCAGAATTTCTATGTCACGATTCAGGATTGGTAGTTGCTTCTTAATTCGGTGTATCTTCGGCAGAAGGCGTTGTTGTTATGTGTGTTATGTTACTGTTGCTGTGAAAGAAAATTCCATAATTTTTAATATATAGTGCGAAACCGGTCCGGGCCTCTAGTAATATATAATTCTGATATTGTAAATTATTTCTTGAACATATAAATAAGTCACGGGGCATGGTATAACCACTGGTAACAGGTAAAAACGCATGTTTCTTCTGCTCTACGTGATTCACGTAGAACATTTTGATTGTTCTATAAAAATAATAATATCAATAACTTTCAAACTACATCTCCTATCCTAGCGTACCAAAAAGATCTCACTACTCTTTTTGGTTGGTTTAATCTGGTGAGCTTGAACCATCTTATGAGTTTTAACTTATTAGATAAGGCAGTTCTAGGCTTTTGGCACATTAGCCGCTGCCTTTTTAGCCCTACCGCAGTTTGTGAAGCAGCAAAGAGACCGTTCTGTTTTACATTCAGTGATGTGGTTGCGCACTTCCTGCTGGAAAATTTTCATTTATAATAAAGTCCTTTCATTTCTAATTAGTATGTTATTGACTGTTGGATACAGTGCCGGATTAGCCACGTAGCAAGAGTAGCAAATGCTTTACTTAGCAAATACTTTTTAAGTTCACTTGTCTCTTATTATTCTCATCTTTAAAAACAAAAATATGCATAAATGTAAGCAATGTGACAGTTATAGAGGAATAAAGCTCATTCTACATAGTTTGAAAGTTTCAGAGAAAGTTATTGAGAGTAGAGTGAGAGAGAAAGTGCAATAAGTCGAAACCAATTCGGGTTTTGCCTGGCCAACAGATTCCATATTTGCAATTCGGTAATTTTGTGAGAAGTACATATGGTATTTGTTAATCTAGAAAAAGCGTATGATAGGGTACCCCGAGAGGTTTTGTAGTGGGCTTTGAAAGAAGAAAGAGTATCTGCTAAATATGTGGCATTCATTCAATGTTTAAATGTTAATTTAATTTATGTATTAATTTGAATTTAAATTAGAATTTGTAATTGTATGCATGCATCAATTATGCACTTGTATGGTCTGAAATAAATTTTATTATTATATTATTATTATTATATTCAATCGATGTACATGGCACCTATGTGAGATCGGCTGCGGGAAACACCGACCAATTCAGTGTCTCTATTAATTTGCACCAGGGATCGGCTCTTAGCCCATACCTCTTCCTACTGATAATGGATGCTCTGACATTGGACATACAGACAGAGGCACCATGGTGCATGCTATTTGTAGACGACATTGTGTTGGTAGGTGATGTCGCGTCCGAGGGTCAGAACCGAATACATGTTCTGTGATTGCGACGGTCTCTCCGGTGTTACTGCCGTGCCACTGAATAGAACAACGACTCTGGTCTGCTCTGATTTCGAGTACCTCGGTTTGTTGTTACAAAATAATGACGAAATGGGTCTGCGCAATATTGAATCAATGCAGATGGGTTAAGTGGCGACAGGTAACAGGACCTATTTGTAATCCCAAGTTCCCTTTAACGTTAAAGGCAAATACATAAAACGATCATTAGTCCAGCCGTCCTGTATGGATTTAAATGTTGGCCAATAACGAAAACAAATCAGAAACGCCAGCATATAGTTGAAATGCGGATGTTGAGATGCATTTATGGTGTGACTAGAGTGGATAAGGTGAAGAATAACTACATTATAGGAAGTCTTAAAGTAGCACTACTGGATGGAAAGTTAAAAGTAACAAGTTAATCTGGTATAGACATGTGATGGGTGGTGTTAGTTTTTTGAATGGAAAATTGACTTTGGAAAAATACTCAATAATGGTCAGTGCCCACAAAGATGATTTGGACAACAGCTTAGGCAACGGAGTTGCTGAAAACAGATGAGCCTACTGTTATTGACATCAACAAACAAAAAGCTCTGAAACTAAAATTTGATGAACTTTTATTAAATTATTATTTAGAGTCATGTTTCCCAAACAAAAAAGATATGGCCTTGAGAATTTACTTGTCGCTCATGATGACTAACTGCAGTGGCGAACGTTCTTTTTCAACTATCAAACGCATTAATATGAGTGGCACACAATAGGCCAAGAACGACTTAGTCATCTTACTTTGATGAGTGTAGATCATGATTTGCTTATCATTGAAAGAGTGTGATCTCTAACTTTGCTCGTATTAAATCCAGAATAGTTTATTTGTTATAAATAAACTTAAAATAGTTTTTGTTTGAAAAATAGGTCTCGGGTTCGACTCCCGGGTCGGACCAAATGTTTGTTTCGGAGTTTGGGTGTATGTATTTACAAAAAAGTATGTATGTATTTATGTCAGTTGTCTAGTACCCACAATACAAGCTCTGCTTAGTTTGGGACTAAGTGACAATCGTGTGTTAAATGATAGATTTTTTTTCCGAAATACCACAAACTTGAGAACCTAAAGCAATTCAAGGGCCCCTTGGCCAAATTTGCTACAGGCCCCGCGCTGGCTTAATCCGCCACTGGTTGGATATACTTGTCATATGTAGTGTTCGATACCGATAGTAGTAATATGTAGTTTGTAATGACAACACTAAAGTTCGTCAAATTGCCTTGAGAGTTGTAAAACGTAAATTTTTTTGTTTTTTCGATATTCGGTCCCCACATCATCTCATCCATATTTTATATATTTTTTAATATTAATTTCATCACGACGAAGACTGAAAGAAAGAAGAAAATGAAAGACTTTAAGACATACGATTTGAAGACCATAAGCATAATAATATTATAACATAATAAGCACTTGACATTGGCAGAAATAGCTGATCCAAAAGATCCGTCTGGTTGCCTTTTCATCCAAAGAAGAAGAAGATGAAGACTAGGAAATAAGACTTAGAGAAAAAATGTCGCTAGGATAGTTTGTTAAAACCGCGTGTGTTAAATATAGAATAATTGTTGGAATTGTCGAGATGCTAGTAGCCGTTTTGTTACGTTAATCCGGAAATAACACCGGCTCTCTCGTACGCTCTCGTGGTGTTTGTAGTCGGTTTGTTCAGTTGGATCGGAAATCCACATCGGCCCTTCGTACGGAACATTCTAAAATAGCACGTTGAATTGTAAATCGGAATCGCTGGCTTCAGCTATGGGCCCGTGTGGCTAGGAAGGGTTCCACGGGAACGCAACGTGGTGATCTGAATCATGTAGTGTAAATATGATAATTATCACAATGTTAATAATTTATGACAGTCAGAAATAAATAGGTTAGGTAACCGGAAAAGAAAAAAAACTCATTGTAAATGTGTGTATTTTTTATTTCTTAAGATATTGAAGCCACGCTGGCTCTGCCGGGGCGGTACTACGCTCTCATAGAAGCCCAACAACGAAAATGGCAGCATTCATTCGGCCGTGTTTCGTTTGTAAGTGCGAGACCGGAGGCCCAATAAGTGAGAGAGTGAGACAGCTCAATAGACATAGCGTGTGTCACCTTGTTGCATTTTTGTATTGTCTGAATTCGCAATGAGTGTGGTGACCACAGCTTTTATCAGGCAGAGTAGAGTCATTTTGGCTGGCATTGTAACGTAGAAACCCCGTTACAGCATATATATTTATAAAAGACTTAAATTCAAATCTGCTCACAAGAGATAATTTAGTTATTTCTGCTTCAGAGAGCTTCAAGTTTAATTTTTGCGTCTGTATTATTTATGTGTAGCTCGGCTCACTGGAATAAAGCATGTTTATCATTCGTATGCAATAAAGGAGTGAGATGTGCTTTATGACGTCATTAGTTATACTACTGCCGTATATCATACTGGGGTAATAAAGAGGAATGTGTGTTTGTTTGTTGCAGTTTAACTTAGAAATGGTTGGCTTTATAATCTTACTTTGTAAAGGGAATGCTCTTTCTTTTATTCAGTGACATATTGAATAAAGCATTTTTTCATGGGCCTCATAATATTTAAACACACCTATATGAGAGTGAAGTTGATGAAGCTGATCTTGACAGTTTGATACTAGGCCGCTTTCAAGTATTTGAAAGCCTTCCTAACGTAAAATGTGAAACGACTACCAGAGCCCTGCGTTGTTGGTTGTAAAGGTAAAACAACTGCAGGAAACGCCGTGGGTAGTGTATTTCAGAGTTCGGAGCAAACAGACAGGTAGACAGACAGCCAATATAAAAAAAAAATGGTTTTTATTAAGTACCTTACACACTTTCAGTATGCATTTAGTAAAATGCTGTTAATTTAAAATTACGTGCAGACACTTCAATTTCATTCATTTGTATAGATGACTGCATTATAACCATTTTCATACGTGCGTCATAAAATTTCAACGCATCAGCGTATACTGATTGTGTTCCCAGAAGGCTCACAACATACCGCATTGAATGGCCTTTTTTTTACCTTCACGTGAAAGGATAATTATGTAGGTAACTAAATATAAACATATTTAGCTTACAGTGATTTAGTAATTATAGACGAACATGCAACTTTACTAATTTGATTTGATAATTTGATTTTGTACGGCATCGTTTCCATACAATTTTAATACCCCTTTTAATCCATAATTCCGCAACGCCGTATAAAAATCATGTGACAAGGGAGAAAAATCGATAGCAAACAGTAGCAAACCCCTCCGCTTCCCGGGGAAGGGCCACCAGTACTCAGTTGGGTGTCCAGTACACCTGGGTGCAGTACAAGTGACGGCTTAGTGCTGAATATTATTGTTTTATGCCCCTGTATGTTTCTAAAAAGATCTCCTGGTGGTTCACATGACCCATCAATTTTCAACACGGGCCCTTAGTCTATTATACTAAACGGAGGTTCATATAGAGTTAGATAGACCATTTATCGAGGAAGGCTATAGGCTATATATCATCACGCTAAGACCTACAGGAGCGGAGCACCAATGAAGAAACACAAAACAGTGGAAAATTATCACGCTACTGGCAATAGGAAACGCAAACGAGGTTGCGTGGGTCGGCTAGTATTAAATAAAATACAACGCAGAATGCACTAGGTTTTTTCTAAATATATTTATCTTAAATATTAAAGTAATCCCTACTTCCCTTGATCACGACATCACGCGTGAACAGCTAGACCAATTTTAACAACTCTTTTTAGTGTTAGATAGCTCATTTATCGAGAAACGCTATAGGCTCTATAATATCACGCTACGGCCAATAGGAGCTAAGGATCAATGAAAATAGTTGCTTGGGTCAGATAGTTGTATATAAAAATGTGAAATGGGTTTACGTAAACGATATTTTATTACGCTTCAAAAATAGGTTATATCTATTTGCTGGTATTGGCCCACGGGTTTATTTCAAGTTTTCCTTTTCTTTGCAGTATGCAGCATCACTGCCTGTCATTGTCCTGCATGGTTAGCTCCCTTAGTGACTTCTTACGATACCCATGACATGAATAGGGTGACACTCCTTATTCTTAAACCATCACCACTCGGCCAAAAAATGAGTTATACAACATCGATCTCTAACACGCTGCTATTAAATTAAGTAACGTTAGGTACTTGCTGTATGTCTTTCTGCATTTAATTGAATTTAGCAGGAAACCAAAAAATATAGATTAATACACAGAACTCATTAGTGCAATAATATGATTTCATATGGGAAAATATAAAATGCAATATTAAATATGATATTCCCGCTTGGTGACAGGTAGTTACTGTTAATTTCATGCGTCATTCGTGCGTTAGTGAATTTGACTACGCAAAAAGAGGTGTAAAGTAGAAATCAGGATATGGGTTACGTGCTGTACGTGTATAATATAGCTTGTACATCAGAATAATACATAGGCTACTATTTGCCGCGATAACCGACAAACACGCTTGCGGAGCCGCGGGCAAGTCACTACTAGGTAAAAATAAAATAGAAAATAAAAATAGCCTCTATTTCCTATAACCTGTGCTATTTAGTATTTTTTAGTTAAATTTAGTTTATAATAACTTGGTCAGGAACCAGGTCAGGTTGTTTTCTGACATAGCCCTCCTCTAATTCCTTCCACTTGTTTCGGTGTAGCGCAGTTCTTCTCCATCCCTTTGGCAGATTGTTTGCACATCTGTATTCCTCTTTGTCTCTTCCCAAACATCCCTCCTACTTCAACGATCTCGCTTTTTATTCCTAATCTTGGAGCCACTTTGGAGCTTGGTTATGTCTCTAATCTTTGTGGCTTTCCATTTATCCTTTTTTATTTCTATTTATTTTATAATACACTGTTATAAGTTTAGGAATTAACGTGCTTAATGAATGGTAAATAATAAATAATGATAACGCAAAATCAAGTCAAAAAAAGCAAAGTACATAAGCGTGAAACTAATACTAGAAGCTAGAAGTGTCATGTCTTAATGTATAATTTTTTTTCTAATTTTAAAATGTTAACTTTAGTTTTAAATTTCATTTAGCGAAAAATACGAATTAGTTTTACAGTTTTATAATATTACTAGCGGCCGGCCCCAGCTTTGCATGATAGATAAAAGATTTTTAACGTTAAAAAAAATATTCTAAAGCCTGTGTTCATCAGGGATAACATATTCTGATAACGAAAGAATTTCTCAAATCGCTCTAGTAGTTCCGATTAAATTCAAACAAACAAACAATGTAATGTTTCTCTTCATAATATTAATGTAGATAATCGTGAATCAAGACCAAACATTTTTTTATGGAATAGGTGGCAAGCGAGCAGACATGTCGCCTGATGGTAAGCGATTACCGTCGCCCATGGACACCCGCAACACCAGAGGTGTCACAAGTGCGTTGCCGGCCTTTGGAGAATGGAGAGGGGGATGGGGGAGGGGTGGGCCTCCAATATCCTCATTCACTCAGTGAAACACAGCATTAGCGCTATTTCACACCGGCTTTCTGTGAGGCCGTGGTTTCACTTCAGTCGAACCAACCCATTCATACCAAAGCGTGGCTCTCCCACCGCGGTACGGCAAAATTCGTTTAAAATTTAGATCTTCAAACTTTCGATAGTCAAAAGACAAAACCAATCGGTTTTGTTGCAGCAAAATATTTCTATGCAGTTGACGCATTTAGCAAATGACAATAAACACGTCTACAGCTCTTCTGTAAATATTTCAAAGTAAGTAAAAATATTTTATCAAGAAATAGGCCTGGACATAGGCCTCTTCCAAAATCGATCAAAAGTCTAAAATCTAAACCATACTAATATATAAACCTGAAGAGTTTGTTTGTTTGTTTGAACGCTAGTGCGTTCTCAGGAATCGCTGGTCCGATTTGAAAAATTATTTCAGTGTTAGATAGCCCATTTGTATTATCACGCTAAGGCCAATGAGCGGAGCACCAATGAACAATGTTACAAAAACGCGGGAAAATATTCGCACCACGGCCACTAGAAGACACAAACGAGGTTGCGTGGGTCAGCTAGTAAATAAATAAAGGATCTAAGAAGATCTAGCAAAATAAGCGTCAGTGTTATTCACCGAACAGTTTCACATACCTACATCTAATATTACGACACATATAATAATTCACCCAAGTCTACGTTATAACCAATGTATGTCTACAAGAGAGTATTTATGACGTAGCTCACACCTAGGTCTTACCGCCATAAATTTCTAGAAATGTTAACGTACCGTTATTGCGATAGTAAAATTGAAACTAAACATTAACACACAAAGTGAATATATGAACGCATTGACCATTTGTCATTGTCTGATACATTGTGAAACCAATGGATTGAAATATTTTACATAAATCTGGGTTTGCATGTAAAACTTTAACAATCAATAGATTTTTGTATATCCTTAAATTTGTGTACGTTTAAAAACAATTAAAAAACGTCTATCTCATTTGTTTCATAAAATAAACTTCAAAAACTGGGTACATAAACTTTAAGACAATTTAGTATAACATAAATACAACTAGTAAACCACCAACACAAACAAATCCCTTTTCAACACCACAAAATTTACAAAATCGTGAGGAGTTTCCCAATTTTATTGACTCCACCAGTGTTTATGAACGCAATGTTTGGGCAATGATAGCATGAAGCTGTAGCACACAGGAGTGCTTCAGAGTCCTCTAGGGAGTAATGATGGTGAGATACATTATTATGTAGGGGGATGCGCTCGTTACTTGTCGAGAAACTTTGCCCACTAATTAAACTGTATAAGTGATATTTATACACATTAGACTGTATTTAGTTGAAGATTTTGGTATGCGTGGTTTGTTATAATTCATGTATGTATATGGCATTGTCACTTTAGAAAGATGGCTACAGTAAGGAGCGGTGCCTGCATTTAATTTAATATTTTAGTGGTTACTTATGTAGAAGACGGTGGCCTAGTGATTTAAGCGATCGCCGTCTACTGTACTAGTGTTGTGGGTTCAAATCTCACGTGGGTGATCCACTAATTGTTGTTCTGAGCCTAGGTGTTCTTTGTGTCCGTTTCATGTATGTTTGTAAAGCCATCCGCGACACAGGATGTATATTTCTAATGCCAAAATGTTGTTTAGTCAAAGAAAAAAAAAGTCTGTTCTGATTTTCTATTGTTATAACATATCTCAAGTTCATATCTGTATCCTGACATGATTTACTGTGACACATAGCGATAGTATTGATAAGAAATGAGGAACTAAAAACAATCTTTGAAGCATATTGAATATTGTGTAAGAGTTCAGATCAACCGAAAACGAAACCTCAGAAACGGAAATCGAAAACTAGACTTTCTAAGTTCTTAAATAATACATAAATAACATTTTAATAAATATAGATCTAGGAATCCATGTAATCTAGTTCTTTCTAGGTAAGTGTAGGTATGTATATTGGGATACCTTAGGTAAAAGAAATATTGTAGTAGTAATTCGCAAGATACAACAAAATAGCGAACGAAGACTTGGGTAGAAAGCATAAGTATATCCTTTAATAGACATGTCTATAATTAAGTCAAATAGCTCTTTGCTTTGACTAACTTTATTAAAATTAAATTTAATAACATTTTTCCTTTTAATTATAGCGTATAATAAATATAAATAGTTTAATTAAATTGAATATTTAACATCAACTCGAACGATTGATATCCTAAAAGTGGACGTTATTACCATAATCATATATTTACCAGACTACCGCGAAGTTAAAAGGAATGGTAATATTTTTGGCAGTCCATGTACCTATAAATAAATAAAAAATTCGGACATCTAACACACAACGCCATCTAGTCCCAAACTAAGCAGAGCTTGTATTATGGGGTATTAGACAACTGATATAAATACTTTTATCCTTTTTCTTGTAAATACATATATAGATAGAAAACTCCTAAACTCCGAAACAAATATTTGCAGATCATACAAACATTTGATCCGACCCGGAAATCGAACCCGATACCTCAAGAACAGCAGTCGCGAACGCTACCACTGTGCCACCGAGGCAGATCTGTTTGTACATTACACCGTAGCGCCTAGCCTACTAAACCGATTTTAATTTATGAGGTGTCAATAGATTTGTGATAATGGCGCAGGTGACATAGGCTATATAAATTTTGACAAAATTGCTTTACATTATTTCCTTATCTTTTGACTTCACGATGGTTAAAGCGGTCACAACGCCGCTTCCTGCTGCACTGAGTGTCGTGGTTTCGATCCCTACATGAGACACTTACAGGTTTATATATATCATGTTACTGTAAAAGCCCGTATATTGGTTAACTAGCCGACCCACGCAACCTCGTTTGCGCCTTATATTGCCCGTAGCGTGAAAATTTCCCCCGTTTTTGAAACATTCTTCTTTGTTGCTCAGCTCCTATTAGTAGTAGCGTGATGATATATACCCTATAGCCTTCCTCGATAAATGGACTATCCAACACCGAAAGAATTTTTCAAATCGGACCAGCGGTTCTTGAGATTAGCGTGTTCAAACAAACAAACAAACAAACAAACTCTTCAGCTTTATATATTAGTATAGATCTTAAGTTTTAGCAGTAAATTCTAGGATTTACCGACATGAGTTGGTAAATATAAGGATTTCTAAGAACGGGACGATTTTTTCGGGCTTTTACCATTAGAATTTAGTACATGCTAGGTTTTACCAGTGATGGCTGGTAAATGTTGGTTTAGAAAAGAAAAAGTTGCGGTTTGGTTAGCTCTTTTTTTTACTAGTAAAACGAAAAAAAAAACTATTAAAGCAAAAACAACCCTAATCAAACTTACAATGTTACTAGAACAAGGCCGGTAAATTGTAAGAAGTGAAGTCGATTGACAATCTACCGTTTCATTATAATATCACTGAATTTTGGAAATCGTTTCAAATGATTCTTTTTTACATAATTAGCACACTGCGTTAATATTTTGTGGAATTTCTACTGTATTATGAATTTAAATCTATATGATCGTCAGCTACCTGCCAGTGAGAGTCCCGTCCAAATCCGTCCACCCGTTCCAGAGATTACCCGGAAGAAACAAAGAGACAGACAAAAAAAAAATTACTACATTTTTGGTATATGTACCGTGTATATATACATATGCATTTAGTAAAAAGCGGTTACTCCAATTTAATTTATTTGTATAGATAGAAAAGTGCTACCAATAAAGCGTCTATCTTAAGTAGGTTGCTGTTATCGGCACGCTCAAAATTTGGTTCCTTTTTGTTTCGAACCACTTATTAAACAATTTATTAAAAAAATTACTGCAGAAATAGCTCACAATTCGATTATTACCACTACAAAAACATAAAACGCAAACAATACTCAATAGAGGAATCTTTCGTTTATTAGCATTTTACGTCACCAGAGTTGCAATCAATCAGAAGACGTTCATGTCGCAGACAAAATAAAAAAAAATGTTAGTTTTATTTCGTGCAATCTGCGAGAAATTTATTTATTTATTTATTTAGGACTATACCATACACTATCATTACAGATTACATCTAATACAATAGTGTAGGACTAAAATAGAGAGTACAGACAAAAAAAAAATTAAACAGTGCCAAAAATACAAATAGAAATAAAAAATATCTACACACTGCCCACCATAATATTAAAATACAATAATAATACAAAAAAAAAATACGAAAAAGACAACTTAACTCTATACATACAAAACAACTCAACTAATACAGACAACCCAGAATTAGAAAGAAAAAGAAGTCCATTCAGTTAATCATCTTTCTATATTATTACTAACAGCGCAGTAAGCGATCCGTGAAAATTCATTCAGGGAACATGAAAACAAATCAATACTATCTGAATCCATATTGAGCACACGAAGTGCGCGAGTGAGCGGGGCGCGCTGCAGCAGGTTGGTGCGCGCGAGCCTCAACACCAGCAGGCTCGGGCGCCGCCGCCGCGAGGCGTAATCTCTTGGTGCACACAGTGTGATCTCTCGCAGGACGGTTGGGTTATGTATGCGTACACGCAGCACTTTAAACATATACGTGGCCAGAGCCACCTCTCTCCTCACCTCCAACTAGTAAAATCCGACCATGCCCAAAACAAACAATGTAGGATACAACAACGGGTATCCTGGATACACACCGTAAAGCTTGCAATACAAAAAATCTTAAAAATTTGTTTTGTATACGTTCTAACATTACCTAATTTATATTTCTTTTCGGATGGAGACCAAATACCGGAGTTGCACTCGAGGTGGCTTTTTACTAGTGCTTCGTATAACACTCTCAGAGCGGTAATATCTGTAAAACCATTTGCGTGCCTTAAAAGAAAACCCAGATTACGATATGCTTTTTTACATACATCATGAATGTGTTTAGTAAATCTTAAGTCTGTACTAAAACGAACGCCTAAGTCCGTGATCTCATTTATCCGCTTCAAAGGTGATCCCGTCATTTGATACTGATAGTGACTAGAATTACCCGATCGGCTGAAAGATAGTACAGAGCACTTAGATATATTAAAATAAAGTTTATTTTCAAGGCTCCATCCAATCACCCTATCTATGTCCTATTGCAGCCTGTCGTGATCTGCATTTCGTGAAATTTTTTGAACCAATTTTAGGTCATCCGCAAAAAGTAACGGTGTGGAGCTAGTAACAATCTCTGGTAAGCTATTTATCATTAAGATAAAAAGCAGAGGTCCCAAATTACTCCCTTGACTGACCCCAGATCTCGTAAAGTATGGTTCTGAGAGGCATCCCCCACAGTCCACATATTGACATCTTTCCCGCCAATAGCATGCGAAGAACGCCAGTACATGCGGTGTGCAGCCCACTGCAGCCAAACGTGTTAAAAGGATGTCATTATCAACCATATCAAAAGCTTTTCTGAAGTCGAAGTAGGCCACATCCACCTGCAAACCAGCATCCACCGCACTTACATTATTTTGTTTGATTTATAGTGAAATATGTCTTTTTAGACTATTATCTTATATGATGACCACAATCCATAGTTTATTTTTAATATTGTCAAATAGCCTATTATAATACTTAACACAGCTTGGATTGCAGACTGCCAAGGAGTACGAGACGATAGACGAACACGTTATGACATCTCTTTTTCAACATTTACCGTGCCTTTGAGGTAAATCCTAAGATTTACCAAGTCAAAGGTAGCAAAAGTTCGAAATGAACAATGATGACAGAACTGTTTGGACTTTTACCATTAAAAGTTGGTAAATCTTAGGTTCTACTGAAAAATACAGGTAATTCGGGCTTTCACAGTAACATATATTTAAAGATATTCCTGATTATCTATGTTACATATAAAAATAAAAACGATTTTATGTACTTAGGTTATAGGTAGGTACATTACTCATACAAAAATAATGCATTACATTCATATATACTACACACAATTAAGCTATAATGGGTACATTATGAAGAAGAAAACTTACTATTATGTATTAATGTATTAATCCTTAAAAACATATTCTTTCAGCTATAGCGATTATTCAATTAAGCATTTTGATAAGTTTATATTAAGTTGGATCATGTTTTGAATCTTCACATAGAGTAAAATAAAGTCGATTCCTGCTTTACGGATTTCAATGTTGTTTTCTGTGATGGATAGAGTGAAGTCGAGCGAATGGCTAGTGGATAAATTAGGGATTTGAAATTAATTATCTCTATCTATTACTCTCTATCTAAGAATCAAATTATTCGTACTTGAAACCTGTTTTCTGTGTACGTAAAATATTTTATTATTACTATTATTCTTATATTTACAAAACGCCATCAAAAATAGAGTAAATAACTATCACATTATTAAATAAATGTACATTACTGTTAATTAAAAAGACCGTCTTATACTTCAGCAATATTGATGGTAAAAGCTTTTTGTACTTCAAGACTTGAACCGTTCTTTCAGCTTACATTTCGAATTTCCAAATAAACTTTTATAGGCTTGACGATATTCATTCGACATAATGACATAAAGAATAGGATTGATACAAATCCTAGAACATTCTAGAATAAGCACTAAAACATGATAAGTAGGTTTTGTTATTTCTTCACCATTTATAGCTCTGGTCAACATCAGGGGTAAATGGCATACCACAAAAGATATTACTATAGCAAGTATCATTGTGGCAAGTTTTTTGTCTTTTCTAGTTGGCAAATGTCGTCGGCTTTCGTTTTCAGTTAATCTATTTGTTTTACTAGGAGTAAATTTGATTGATGAATCGTGATCATCGTTATTTGTGGAGTTTATGGACACTAATTCATTCCCGTTTATGTCATTGTTTTCACTCTTATTTTTACTGGGTTGTGGTGCTCTAGTGTCGTGGTTACGGCATTGTTTCATTTTCTTTCTAACAGTCCACCAAATACAACCGTAACATACAGAAATAATTAAGTATGGACCCGCAAAGAAAAAACACGTTAAGAATATTTTAGGAGAAAACGTATTTTCGTCTTTTATCAAGGTGCAGGGTAGTCCTCTTGTATCTATGCCGAAGAGAGATGGAACAAATAGTATGAAACCAGCCACCCAAGTAGTGAGTATTGACACTATTAAAATTTTTCTCTTGTTAAGTCTGAAAACAAAATAATTTTACTGTAGATATCTGTTTGTGTTAAGTTTTTTGTATTCTTGATTATCCAATATGATTGTGGAACACTTAATTTTTTTTCTTTATTATTCTTATTCTTATGATATCAATTGTACAAAGTTTTTAATCAAGCTGTATTTTTTTTCACAGGATAAGGATGTAATTCAAAATTATAGGTTTCAAGGGACAGTAAATGAAATACATTGAAATTATGGTACATTTTGAAATCTGTGATCCAGTGACATTTGTATTAAGAATTTATTATCTTAAAAAGCAAAGGAGTCATACATCTAGAACTTACTTTAAGTACGTTAGCGGGTGGCATACCATAATATATCTATTGATAGTGATGGCTGCCACAGTAAAGCGTTCAGTTGCAGACAATCCGCATATCATTATTGCGTAAATACTGCACATTGTTCTGCCAAGCATCCAGTGTCTAACCATGTAATTAGCACACGATATAGGTAGAATCATGCAGCAAAATAATAAATTGTTAATATGCAAGTTTATAATAAATAATGCAGTCGCATTGCGGAACTGAAACAAAAATAAAAAAAGGTGTCTTAAATCTGTTAGTAGCTTGTGACTAAGTTGGAATCGGGTAGAGTTAACACATTATGCAATCTTAGCGACGTCGGTCTATGGACAGTTGGCTTTGAATACAAAATTGAACCCCACCGTGCCTCAAATTTCAAATTCAAAATTATTTATTCAGTGACGACACTAACTTACATTTATAAACGTTAAATTGAAGTTACAGTAAAAAATCATAGATCGACACAAACAGACGCTACAGCATGTGCTGGATTGTCAAGGTAAATTAGGTGAAAACACCAAAATCTACTGCCTGCTTGGGTCGATCTGTAACTTTCAGTTTCCAAAATGCGTAGAATCTTATCAGAAGTATACTGGGAAAGAAACTCATCGCCACTCTTTTTCAAAAAAAAGTCGATCTATAGGTGCAATAGTGTTAGTATTACATGAAAGGTAAACATGTGTGTGTATGCAAGCTGTTGCTACCTGAACTTCATTTTATTGAAATGCCCCAAAAGCTAAAGTAGCAACAAAAAAAAAAACACTCAGTGATACCGTTAAAACTTTGAACCTATTAAACATATAAATCATTTAAGGTGCCACATCTACTTACATTCAGTTGCAAAATCTACTGTTAAAAATAATTCATGACTGGATTAAGAGGCTCGATTGGTAGTTGGACAAACCAAAATAATAGTATAGGCTAAAACATCACTGACTAAGCCGACCAGTCACCCCAAGCAGCACTCGTTCAGGTGTATGACGCATGGACCAGCCATCATCTCCTTCGCCATATAAGAGAGAAAGAAACGACCCGTACCATGACGACACCGCAAGCAATGACATTTTAGCGAGCATGACAAACCATAGGCGGGATACTGATAAAAATCACTAGTAGTCAAATTACCATAATAATCGTCACGCATTACTTTCAACTAACAATGGCTTTGTGAATAGTGTATACAGCTAATGACATCTTAAGCCCATGACTGTTTGTCGTTTAGATAATTGTTAATCGTATAGAAGGCTTTTCTAATATAGTGATTTTTTACAGTTAGCTTGAATTTATCTGTAGGAAGGTCGATTACATACCAGATACCAAGACCTTCGAACAATGTGTGCCTTATGTAAGCGACGATAGGTATAAACGAATTTAGACTTGTTTCATGTATTAATATTGTATTCATCATTGTTTTTCTTGAAGTCATTAATGTTGTGTCTTACAAACATAAAATTTATAAATATATACATGTTATGCAACAGTTAAAATACCTACATCCTTAAACAACTCCCGAACTCTAGCACCTAAATTGAATGATGAGCGGATGGCTCGTTTTAGTAGAATAAAATCGTTTCAATATTGGCCGCCTTGTCCCAAAGTAGTATACTATAGGACATGACAAAGCCTAGCTGTGTCCGTATCAGTGAGCTGACGTACCTTCCATACTGTAAAAGCTGCCGTACTAAGTCTACTTGCAAGGCTATCTATCTGGGCTCCCCACTGTAGTTTACTGTCTAATGTAATTCCTAAGAATACTTTTGCGTCTAAAATACTTATGATTTTATTATTGAGAGTAAGATTAGTACTTTTGTACTGTACTGTTTTACATTTGGCATAGTAAAACTCACACACTTTGTTTTATTTAAATTCAGTAGGATATTGTTTTTTGTAAACCTATTCAATACATCTTTTACTGACCTATTCGAGAGAAAGAACGAAACGAACGACGAAGAATTTGACCTCGAAGAGAAAGTTAATGGGTCGGTCCCGGTATACGAATATATAATCGTTACGGGTAAATGGAGCTCTAAAAAGTCCGACAACACTCTTTCTACAGAACTTCGATATCGCTTAGAGCTTGGATTATTGATGTCTGATGGCAGTCGCTCTATTTAAAAATAAGAGATCAATTGTATTATAGTACACTTAAAGTTAACCCCAACATACTTTAAAACAGGTTCGGAGGAAAGAAGTAACCCTTTGTTCTGTCTCAGAATCAAATTTAATAGGAGTGTGAGCTGGCGTCTCGTGTATTATAGATAGTATATACTGACAAACTTTCAAAAAACCTTTTAAGTTAATGAAATATTTGAACTAAAACTTAACAGGCCTTTTTGAGGCGTTTCGTTTCTAGTTGTAAATTTACCTTGTTTACATGTTACTATATTTTGGGTTTATTTTATTATTTATTTATTTATTTAAGGTTTACCAACAGTTCTTACAGATAATTTTTGCAAACATAGGAATATATATATAGGAATTATTGTCTTATCTATAGGTATACATACATCTGCACAACCAATTACAGGCAAACACCACATGCAATGTGTTTTATGTATCAATAAAAAAGAACCTATTAAGAACCTATTTACTTAAGAAGAATCTACCAACTAACCTTTTTGCAGCAACCGAGAGCAATAATGGTGATCAAGTTTCCTGGAATGCCAAGTATTATGATAATCACATAGCATGCGAACGCAAATTTTAACAGAGACTCCGGATAGTCTCGGTAGAACTCAATATTCGCTAATTCTGTATCAGATCCATATCCCACGGTGTAGTTGGAATGCATTTTGAAGAGTCAAGTCAGAATTCTGTACAGTAGCTCGCACTGTACATGTTTATCTAAATCTGAGGTTAATTAGTTTCACTGTGGTGATAAGTATTGAGTGATTTTTAAGTCACTGAACAAGTTTATAATCCTCTCTCCTCACGATTGAATTAAGTTCACTGCCCATTGATACTTCAATGTTCAATAATGCGTCTACTAACTTTTAAACTTTCGCGTTCTATGATATAATAATTATTATTAGGGTTACAGGCTGACAGTCAGCCTGTGGCCAGTGCAACCTGGTATTTAATACTTATAAAATAAGTGATCGCGTTAATTACCGCAAAAATAATTATTATTAATGACGCGTCTTCTGCAAAAATTGATTTATGTTTAACTGAATTAAGAATTATAACTAACATACACAAATAGATTTTATTTTCCCTAAAGAGTGACTATTGCGATTATGTCATTAATACTTATATAACTAAAATCGCGTTTTGAAGAACCTTAAATAAAAAGTAACCATTACTCCTATAAAATAAATTGGCACTTAAGTTTGGACAATAAAAGGTTTTACCTATTTACTATTATCATTTTTACAGTATATTGTTATTTCACTAAGGTTTTTGGGCACCTGCAAGATGATTACTTTAAAATCACCTTTGAGGTGGTAACGCTCGTTTCTTAAAAGATTGAAGCTCGTATCGCCCTGGAAATAACGTAAAAGAACGAAAGAACGGGCCTGCTCGACCGGGGTGGTACTATCCTCGCACAGAAAATCAATGTAAAATGACAGTTTGACACAATGTGTCAAATGCCAAATTTTGACAATGTGTTTCGTTGGTGAGTGGAGACCGGAGACCCAATGATGCAGAAGCATCACTAGCCCGCCATGGTATGGGTCGCCATGCTGTATTGTTGCATTGTCTGCATTCGCAGTATAGTAACCACCACTCTTAGATTCTGCTCATGCTTTCCATCAGGCAGAGTCATTTTGGCAGGGCCAAACATAAAAAAAATATTCAACAAGTTTTAAAGTTCACTTTGTTACACACAGAATCTTAAAAAAATCCTACCAGTTAAAACAGGCCCCGTCATGAATAAGCAGGTGGTGAATTGGGTACAAAGTGGCGTAGGGCGCAGTGGTTTGTAAATGAACATTAAATACGCTATTGTCTCGGCAAAACACTAATGAACAACTAAAAACAGAAAGACAGAACAGAAGAAAAAAATATATATACGGTCGAATTGAGAAACCTCCTCCTTTTATTGAAGTCGGTTAAAAATATCAATTAACGCTCAGTCATCTAGATACTGTGTACTATTGTGTCAAATAACTTATTACAGTGGGTGTCAAATTACCTATTGCAGTAGGTGTAAAATCGTTGTGGGCAAATTTGGATGACTAACTTGACTAAATTAAATAAAACCAACACATTTTCCTTTCAATTATAGCGTATACTTAAATTAAATTGAACATGTAACATCAACTTGATAATTATAAACGATTAATATCCTAAAAGTGGAACCATAATAATTTTCAAGGTACTAGAGCCACACTGATTTCAGTACGATCGGGCTGGCTCGATCGGGGCGGCACTACCCTCGCACAGAAGATCAACGTGAAATGACAGCGTTCGTGCGCTACATGGTGCGGGTAACATAAGTTATTTAAATTTTATCTAAAGATTTCACGTAGTTTTTTTTAGTAGTAGTTTTTTAAAGTTTTTCTTGTAATGTTGACTTTTGACTCAACGATGTCACCACACCGCTTCCTGCTGCGCTGAGTGTCGTGGGTTCGATCCCTACATGGGACACTTATCTATACAAATAAATAAAATTGGAGTGTCTGTTTGTAATATTAAAATAACCGCTTTTTACTAAATGCATATGTATGTATACACGGTACATTTACCAAAAATCTATACAAATAAATAAAATTGGAGTGTCTGTTTGTAATATTAAAATAACCGCTTTTTACTAAATGCATATGTATGTATACACGGTACATTTACCAAAAATGTAGTTAAAAAAATTTTTGTCTGTCTGTCTGTCGGTCTGTCTGTCTGTCTGTCTGTCTGTCTGTTTGTTCCGGGTAATCTCTGGAACGGCTGGACGGATTTTGACGGGACTTTCACTGGCAGGTAGCTGATGATCCAGGGAGTAACTTAGGCTACTTTTTTTAGACTAACTTTGTCCCGTGGCGTTACTCGCGGTACAACAATAACTGCGGGTAACACCGCGGGGTTCAGCTAGTAGGTTTATATAATCTTATATATGTCAATCAATTGTTCGTTTGTCTCGCTAAAACTCGAGAACGACAGGGCTGATTTAGCTGATTTTGGTTTTGAAATGTTTGTCATAGTCCAAGGAAGGTTTAAACGGTAAAAATTAAAAATAACTAAAAATCCAAATGTCACGTGTTCGAAGTAGCGGGGACAGCTAGTATGATAAAGATTTATACAAAACAAAAGACGATTAAATAATAAATAATATAAGAACAATGCATTATATTTTTATATATTACATACAATTAAAATATAATTTTACAGTATATAATGCCTAATAACCAATAATGCAAAAGAAAATTTACAATTGTGGATAATATACACTTAAAAAAAAAATTAGCTATAGCCGTTGGTTAATTAAGCTTTTTGATTAGTTTATATATTAAGTTAGATCATGTTTAGCACTTATATTTACATAGTATAAAATAACCCTCCTTTGGCTTCGTCGTAGTCTCAGTCAACAGATTTCAATGCTGTTTTCAAGAACAGATAGAATTATTGAAGAGGAGCCATATTATAGTAGAGGAAATTCGAGAATTTCAAAGTTTTACGTGCAAAACCGGGCTGCGTTAATCTAGGTGTACTAATATATAAAGCTGAAGAGTTTGTTTGTTTGTTTTTTGGACGCGCTAATCTCAGAAACTACTGGTCTGATTTGAAAAATTCTTTCAGTGTTAGATAATACATTTATCGAGGAAGGCTATAGGCTATACATAATCATTATTTTTTTTTATTAAAAAACCGTCCTTTACTTGAATTTTATTGATGGTAAAATCTTTTTGTACTTCAAGACTTGAACCATGATGTCAGTTTGGATTTCATATTTGCAAATAAACTTTTATACGCCTGACGGTATTCATTCGACATAATGACATAAATAATAGGATTGATACAGGCCATAGAACTTTCTAGTATATGCACTAATATATGGGGAGTGGGTTTTGTTGATTGTTCACCATTTATAGCTCTGGTCAACATCAGGGGTAAATGGCATATAGCGAAAGATGTTACTATAGCAAGTATCATTGTGGCAAGTTTTTTGTCTTTTCTAGTTGGCAAATGTAATCGGTTTTCGTTTTTAGTATTTTTTTTTGTTCTACAACGAGTGAGTTTGATTGATGAATCATGATCGTCGTCGTCTTTTGTTAACCTTATAGACACTGATAAATTCTGGTTTATGTCACTGGTGTCACTCTTATTTTTACTGAGTTGTAGTGCCTTAGTCTTGTGGTTACGGCGTTGTTTTATTTTCTTTCTTACAGTCCACCAAATGCAACCGTAACATACAGAAATAATTAGGAATGGACACACAAAGAAAAAATACGTTATAACTGTTTTAGGAGAAACATTATTTGCGTCTGGTATCATGGTACAGGGTATTCCTCTTATATCTACGCCGAAGTTTCCACACACGCCGAAGAAAGATGGTACAAATAGTATGAAACCAGTCACCCAAGTAGTAAGTAAGGATACTATTAAAGATTTTCTTGTGTAGAGTCTGAAAATAAAACAATTTTGGTATAAAAATCTATTTGTGTTAAGGTTTTTGTATTAATGATGATGTAATTGTGTAAGAATAAATTAGGGTTTTTCTGTCATTCTTATTTTTAATAAATACATAAGATGCACAGAGTTTAGAAATTAAGCAACATATATTTTACAGTATAAGGATGTAATTCAAAACGTTAGTTTTCAAGGCACAATAAATGATGTACAATCAAATTATAGCAACTTTTAGAATCTGTAATCTCGTGACATTTATTTTAAGAATTATCTAAAAAAATTGGTTGTCTGTTAAGTCGGTTTACGGACAATACTTTAAGGTGACAACGTCAAAACAAAACATTGATGTAATGATAAGAGAAAAATTGATGAAATTATGATAATACAACGACGTGCAATGAAAGTAACGGGACAATGAGCAATCCATTGTTCGTGCATGCAGCCGGTTTTCATCAATTTACGTATAAGACGTTGTTACGTCAAAAGAACAAGGGAGTCATAAAGAAATACTTACTTTGAGTACATTAACGGGTGGCATACCATAATGTATCTGTTGATAGTGATGGCTACCACAGTAAAGCGTGCAGTTACAACCAATCCGTATTCCATTATTGCAAAAATATTACACATTGTTCTGCCGAGCATCCAGTGTCTAACCATGTAATTAGCAGACGATATGGGTAGAATCATACAGCAAAATAATAAATTGTTAATATGCAAGTTTATAATAAATAATGCTGTCGCATTGCGGAACTAAAACAAAAATAAATAAATGTATCTAAATTCCCTTAGTTACTCGAGGCTAAGCTTTAATCAAGTAGATTTAACATATTGCAAAGTTAGACAATTTTAGCCAGGTCAGTCTGTGGATAACCTTTAATAAACACATCGAAACCCCATCGCGGCTCGAAGAGCAAGTGAATGCGTCGGTTCCGGTATACGAACATCTTTGGCAATCGTTACGGGTAATTGAATCCCTAAACAGTCCGACAACATTCTTTCTATAGAACTTGGATGTCGTTTTAGAATTGAGTTATCGAGGTCTGATGGCAGTCGCTCTATATATAAAGTAAAAGTTCAGTTGTACTGTGGTAGACTTAAAGCCAACCCCGACATAGTTTAAGGAAAAGGTTCGAAGGAAAAAAGTATTCAAAACCCCTTGCTCTGTCTCAGAATCAAATTTAACAGAATTGTGAACTGGCGTCTCGTGTATTACACACGATTCTAACTGACTAATTTTTAAAAGAGCTATTTCGTTTTATAAATTATTTGAACTAAAACTCAACAAGCCTTTTTGAGGCTTTTCCATCCGTTTCTAGTTATAGAATTATGTTCTTCACATGCAAATACATTTTGGGTTTACTTAAAAAGAACCAATCAACTTACCTTTTTGCAGCAACCGAGAGCAATAATGGTGATCAAGTTTCCTGGGATGCCAATTATTGTGAAAATCACATGGCATGCGAAAGCAAATTTTAACATGGGCTCCGAATAGCCTCGGTAGAGCTCAATATTCGCTAGTTCTGCGTCAGATCTATATTCCACGGTGTAGTTGGAAAGCATTTTAAAAAGTCAAGTCAGAATTCTATACCGCACTGTACGTGTTTGTCTAACTCTAAGTTTAATTACTTTCAGTGTGATAATATGTATTGAGTGATATTCAAGTCTTGATTCCTCTCTCCTCACGATTAATTTTAATTCACTGCTGTTTAGTATTTTAATATTTTATAATGTGTCTTCTACAAAAACCGATTTATGTTTGACTAAAAGTACAAATTATTTCAACTACCATGTATATATTTTATTTTCCCTAAAGAGTGATATGTATTGCAATTATGTCATTCATTACTTAATTGAATTTTAAAAGCTGTTCAATTCAACTTTTTCCTGCCTTTTTAGTTTCAGAGAAACTTTTAAGACTTTAAAATCAGTTTTACTTCAGTTAGGGCCAGTTTTACCAGTTTCTCAGAAAGTTGCAAATACTTATCTGCCTTATAAGATTGTTTTTCCGACAAAAGTTGTCGATATCTGATTTTCTGATATATTTCTATCCATCCGAGACTTGTGAATCCGAAATCTGTAGTTACCTGGCGGATAAGTTTAAATTAGTATATCAAGGACTTTATCAGCGAATGGTGAAACTATCCCTGAAATTCGTATAACTGAACATACTATGCATTTTGTTGAATTAATTCTATTAACTGTTTATGAGACATTTTTGTTCACAAATTCTTTGTATTACGTTTGAATGATGTTACTAAAAAAATGTTCGTGATATTTAAGTATGTGCAATAATTAGTTATTTGTGCTAAATTATTGTTTGTCGTCCTTAAAATTTTATTTAAATACATATTTGTTTCAAAGATTTAAAAGAAGTAAAGGGAGATAGACTAAGCGTTACGTGGACGAAATGAAACAAGTAGCATATGAGCTGAATGGTGTATGGTAGTAAATGGTGCTGAATGGCTGATGATAGGTTAATGTGGAAATTTTAGAGATGGTATATGTTGCAAGATAAGCTGCTAATAAGAAGTTCAAACTCATTACTGGTTGTAATAATTAACTTTCATGGAGACCTAGAGTTAAGTTAGTTCTATTTAAGTTTTCAGCTTATCATTAGGAATGTAAAACAAACAAACAGCAATAAGGGCTTAATTATTTTTTATTGTTTGTCGGCGCACCAGCTTCTCTGTAACAGTTCCTAAAATTAACTAGTCTTTGGAATGCTATTTGAAATTAAAATGTTTAATATAGTGATATTTTCAAGTTTTGTACCTTTGTAACTTCGAATATCAAACCATTATTGACATAACTCAGGCAACACACATGGCGGCTAACCTTATTGAGGGTTGGCACGTATCAAGCGAGACATCCTTTGCGGACCACTGCCGTGAGTGTTTTAAAGTAAGATACAAACCACCATAAACAGATATAACAAGGTACACAGAATATCTAACCAAAGCACAAATATGACCGATACCGCACTTGGTACTTCCAACATAGAATCAAATGTACAGTCCCTAACAAAAGCCCTGGAGAGCAACTCCGAAAAACCAAGGAAAACGTTCATGGTGGGGGCCAGAACTTGAAAGATTACGTAAAGGATTTAGGATACTCTTCAACCAAGCTAAAAATTCCAGGACCATCGCAAACTGGGATAATTATAAGGCACAAAAACACTACAAGAAGAATCCGGAGAAAGGAGGCCTGGCGTAATTTCTATAGTAGTATAAATTCAACAAACCAAGCCGCGAAAATAAAGAATATCCTAACCAAGGATGACCTAAACCTTTTAGGCTCCCTCAAAAAGGACAGGCCTTTCTTGTTTTTGTGTCTTGATGTGACTCGCCCAGTTCAATTTGTTGTCAAGAATAACGCCCAGATATTTTAATTGAGTTGACTGGGAGAGGGAGCGAGTGTTGAATAATTTTGGTAGTTTTCTCACATAGCACTGTGAGACTTTGTTTGAGTTCAAGGCTAAAACAATACAGGTGTGCGCGTTCTCTGCCAAAAAGTCTCCATTCCTTCCCCTTTCCACTTTTCAGAACACTTGAAGCCATTACAAGGTAGGCTCGATATCCTGTGCATGAATATTTATTTATTTATTTATTTATTTAAACTTCATGCACACATGTACATCGGCGGGCTTAATGCCCAAGGCATTCTCTACCAGCCAACCGAGATTTCAACCTACGCGAACACGATGAGATTGTCACTAAAGCGGCCACGCGTAAACTATTTGTTTTAAACAAGGTGAGACGGTTCTTCTCGCGCGAGCATCTGTGTCTTCTTTACAAGACCCAGGTTCGCTTCAGAGTAGTAGACATATGTTTTCGTACTCATCGCTTCGGTTCTTCCTTCCTGCGCCGAGCGGTCAAAACCTGGATCTCACTATCAGCATACGTGTTTCCTTTCCACTAGGGTCCCGGGTCCTTTTAATCGAGGAGTGAAAAAGCAACTCATCAGGCCGCCATAGTGTGGGTCACCATGCTGCATTGTCCTTATTCGCAATGAGGATGGTGACCACCACTCTTGGATTCGGTTTATGCTTTCCATCAGGCAGGGCAGAGTCATTTTGGCAGCCGACTATAGTTAGACATAGAATCCTAGTCTTAAGCAAACTTTTGTCTGCTCAGCTACGGTCTCTTCTAATTTGGGTCAGGCTCTCATAAATTTTATGTCTATAACTAACTCCGCTCAATGTAGTAATATTTTTAACTCATCGACACGTTTATCGGACTTGGTTATATCTAGTATTGATTGTTCGGTGTTGGACCCCAAAAACTATTTAGATAGGGTCGATCCACATCATCACCCTTTTATCGCTAGTGTTCCATTTAGTGTTAACACAGGGTAGGTATATGACACGTTTTAAAGTAACGACTTATAACTTTCACAAGGCGGCCTTTGGTGACCATTTTGGTCGCCAATTAATGTCATTTCAAAATAACTGTGCAAAGTTTCTAGAAATGTTTATAAATTTTACTTCCGAGCCCATTTCGTCGCCATCTTCTCCATTTTCTTACTAACAAAACGACTTGACTAGACACGCGGTAGCGTGTGAAGCCAAGTTCAAGCTAACAGGAACTGGCGAGCAGCACCGTGTGTAATATTACGCGAACCATTCGAAGCCACTTTTGACACGCTCATAACTCAAAAAGTATTTCACATAGACATGTCGGGTTTGGCTCATATATTTAGACTTGCGAGATATATATGTCCTCTAAATTTTATAAACATAGATAAAACGGCTATTTAGATATGTCCAAAAATACTAATTTTTATCACTGACTCACCTATAGATCAAAATTATAAACTAGTTCCAGATGACTTTGAATGTTAAAATTTGGCAACCAAGTAGGTAGTTGGGTAAATATATAAGAATAAATCAGAAACTAGTATTTTTTTATCATTTTATTATAATTTTTCAATTAATTGATTCTCTTAGGAACATTTACTCATAGTGCCTGTGATATAAGAATGAGCAATAAATAGGAATAAATTAGAAACTAGTAAATTTGAAGCTATCACTTTATTGTAATTTTAATTAATTGATTATTTTAGTAACACTTACTTAAAGTACTTGTAATGGAAGAATCAGAGCCTGTCTGTATGTGGATTTTAAGGTCTTCACCTGAATATATAACGAATGGAATACCATCCTTAATTTATAAGTTTTAGTACTTCTGACTAAGACTATATTCGACATTCGTATTTATGGTAGTTATTAACTAGGATTTAGTATTAATTATTACTATTCCAATATTTAGCGTCCCTGAATAGTGTAAGATCATTATTTATAAAAAATAACTAATAGGTATTTAGGACCACGGCCCACTTGCACAAATCACAAGGCCTTAGCCCAGACAACGCTCTTCTCGATTTGGGCTCCTCTATTTTACTAAAGGGCAGTCTTACGCAGAACTCTTCAGAGTTAAAACCTTAGAACATTTTATTCATTTAGATCCAAATCAAATCAAGGCACAAGAGAGCTCTATTGTATTCTGTAGAATACAACCGCCTTCGCAGGTTACACCGCCCGTCTTTGCCGTATTTACAAACAGTAAATGTATTAAAAAAAACCGGACTGAATAGACAATTCCCTCGAACATTTCAAAGATAGACAATTATATTTTTTTTATTAATTAAATGTAATATTAAAAAAAAAATAAGACAATTAGAATTGAGTGAAAATAAATGCGGGCGGTAACAAGAAGTGTAACCAAAAATCGAGCATGTTTAAGTTTTAAATCTATATATAAGTTTATATGTCTTAAAGCTATTTCACTAATATAAACGAACTAAGATAATCTAATCTAAACGACCTCTCATTTTAAAATTGACATAAACTTTCAAAGCCTAAAAGTAACAACGTAGTTCATATAAAATTTGAAAGATATTGTTTCAAGTTAGGTATCGTTTTTATGTGATGATAATTTATTTTGTTAAATTACAATTATATTAAATAACATTTAGTTCATAGAAATCATGTTTAAATGAATTATATCTATTTCCTTAATACGTATGTTACGTTTTATGAGATAAACTAGCCTCTGCTCGGACCGCGCGTAGGTGTATCGCAGTAAAGAGTAGCCTATGTCATTCCTCCATGCTAAATTTTAATGAAATCGGTGAGGCGGTTTAGCTATAACATATATAACACACGTATAGAGTTACTTTCGAATTAATAATAATAGTATGGATTATACCTATTACATATTTCCCATTTTACATTGTAATATATTTTAGTTGTTCTGATTCCGAAATCGTTTTGATCACTTACTTTTCTAATTTTTTATTTTAAAAAATAACTTTAAAGTTATAATACAACTAAGTGACCATACGTGACGGATGGCGTGAATAGGTTTGATGACAGTAACCATGAATCACTAAAACTATGTATTTATCTGATGAAATGTTAATATCATTTTATGTAAAGTGCAAGAGTTATGTTTTTTTTTTAAATAAACAAAGCAATCCGCCATGTTAGGTCGACACTAATCAGAGGCTTTGTACTTCAAGACTTGAACCATTCTGTCAGTTTGGATTTAATATTTGCAAATAAGCTTTTATACGCCTGTCGGTATTCATTCGACATAATGACATAAAGAATAGGATTGATACAAGCCGAGGAACATTCTAGTATATGCACTAAAACATGGGGAGTAGGTTTTGTTAAACCTTCACCGTTTATAATTCTGGTCAACGTCATGGGTAAATGGCATACAGCAAAAGATATAATTACAGCAAGTATCATTGTGGCAAGTTTTTTGTCTTTTCTTGTTGGCAAATGTAATCGCTTTTCGTTATTGGTTAAGTTTTTTGTTCTACCAGGGGTAAGTTTGATTGATGAATCATGATCGCCGTCGTTTGTGGAACTTATGGACACTGATTCGATGACATTCTGGTTCGTGTTAGTGTCACAGGTGGTACTCTCATTTTTACTTGGTTGTAGTGCAGTGGTCTTGCGGTTACGGAATTGTTTCATTTTTTTTCTAACAGTCCACCAAATACAACCGTAACATACAGTAATAATTAAGTATGGACCCGCAAAGGCAAAACACGTTAAAAATATTTTGGGGGAAATCTTATTTTTGTCTGGTATCAAGGTACAGGGTATTCCCCTTTTATCTACGCCATAGTTTCCCCACGCGCCGAAGAAAGATGGTACAAATAGTATGAAACCAGCCACCCAAGTAGTAAGTAATGACACTATTAAAGATTTTCTCGTGTAGAGTCTGAAAAAAAAAAAAAAAATGTTAAATACATCTATTTGTGTTAACTTTTTTTATTAAAGATTATCTAGTATGATTGTGTAAAAAGAAATAGATTTTTTCTTAATCAATCTTCTTTTTATAATATAATTGTACAAAGTTTTAAATTAAGCTGTATTTCTTTCATAGGATGGATGTAATTAAAAATTATAGTAGTTTTTAAAATCTGTAAACCAGTGACATTTGTGTTAGGATTTAATATCTTAAACGAAGAAACGATACGAAACTTACTTTAAGTACGTTAGCGGGTGGCATACCATAATATATCTATTGATAGTGATGGCTGCCACAGTAAAGCGCCCAGTTACAAACAATCCGTATTTCATTATTGCGTAAATATTGCACATTGTTCTGCCAAGCATCCAGTGTCTAACCAAGTTATTAGCAGACGATAAGGGTAGAACCATGCAGCAAAATAATAAATTGTTAACATGCAAGTTTATAATAAATAATGCTGTCGCATTGCGAAACTGAAACAAATATAAAATATAGGTATCTTAAATCTATTAGTGACTCGTTAGTAGGTCAGTCTATGTACGGGTAACCTTTAACAACACATCGAGCGCGACCGTGCCAGGAAGAGTAAGTTAAGGTGTCGGTTCCGGTATACGACAACTGTGGTAATTGGAGCCCAAAAAAGTGCGACAACACTCTTTCTATGGAACTTTGATATCGCTTAATATTTGAGTTGTCGACTTGTGACTTGTGACTGTGTGACTTTGAGTCGTTGTCTGATGTCAGTCGCTCTATTTAAAAATAAGAGTTTAGTTGTACTGTGGTAGACTTAAAGCAACCCCAACATAGTTTAGGAAAAAGATTTGGTGAAAAAAAGTATCGAAAACCCCTTGCTCTGTATCAGAATCAAATTTAACTTTATTATGAGCTGGCGTTTCGTGTATTATACTTATTTATGATACTGACTGACTACTGACTGATACTGATTCAAAGAAGCTTTTAGGTTAATAAATTATTGGAAGTAAAACTAAACAAGCCTTTTTAAGGTTTTTCCATCCGTTTCTAGTTACAAACTTATGTTGTTCACATGCTAATACATTTTGGGTATACTTAAAAAGAATCTACCTACTCACCTTTCTGCAGCAACTGAGAGCAATAATGGTGATCAAGTTTCCTGGAATGCCAAGTATTATGAAAATCACATAGCATGCGAACGCAAATTTTAACATGGACTCCGGATAGTCTCGGTAGAGCTCAATATTCGCTAATTCTACATCAGACAAATATCCCACGGTGTTGTTGGAAAGCATTTTGAAGAGTCAAGTCAGAATACTATGTGGCAGCTCGCATTCTACGTGTTTTTCAAAATTTGAGGTTCGTTAGTTTCACTGTGGTGATAAGCATTGAGGGATTTGCAAGTCACTGGACTGGTTTTAATCCTCTCCCCTCACGATTGAATTAAATTCACTGCGATTTGATATATCAATATTCAATAATGCGTCTTCTACAAAAACTGATTTGTGACTGAATTACAAATTATTGCTATCATAGATAAATACATTGTATTTTCCCTAAAGAGTAACTATTGCGATTATGTCATAGCATTATTTGACTCGTGATAATTAGTTTCAGATATTTTTTTAAGTAGTTGAAATAAATTTTACTTCGTTTAGAGTCGGTTTCACCAGTTTCTAAAGTTTCAAATAGTTATCTGTCATATAAGACTGTTTATCAGAATTTGTTTCTATCCGAGATTTGTTAATTCTATAATTATCTGGCAGAAAAGTTCAGTATATCTGTATAGTATTAACATTTAATACATTCGCATTTAAAATTATGTTTTAGTATGCATGGTCAACAATTGCGTAATATCATAGATTTTGTACAAATTTACCTGTATGTACATTATAAACTGACAACAGGATAGATAAGGTGACGATCGAGGAATATTTACAACGAAAATTTAACGGCCATGATGTTTTGTAGTTCATATTTATTATCAACAGTCTTGACATACTAGGTGGTCTGAAAAGTTGCCGATCGCTTCGTGAAACTAACAGCACTAGTTAATATAGAGTAGTAAATGTAGCTGTGCATCTTTGATTTTGCATTATAACTCGCTCGGGGAAGTATGTAGAGTATTTCTTTACAAATACAATTCCCGTATTTGGAATAAATGTTCTGTAGCAAGGGACTTTACAAACATACATTCAACGGACAAAAATAACAACTAGACTCAGAACAACAATTTGTGGATCACACAAAATGTTGTCTCGAATGGGGTACGAATCCAAATCACCCAGCGCAGTAGCAAACAGCGTGGCGTCCGCTTAATCCACTAGGCCAACCACAGTCAGTACAAAATAAAAACCAGTCAAGGGTGAGTCGGCCTTGTACGTCGAGGGTTACATACATACAGATAGACGTACAAATATACGGGTACGATTTTTGGTACTGAGGTAAAAAAAACAAAGAATGTTTTGTATTATCGGTAGGTATAAAAGTTTTCAGACCACCCACGTAGATTTCTCCTAAAACAGTCAGTCAGTTGCCAGTCGGATTGGTACTGTTTGGTGGTTGGTGATGTTTCAAGTTTTCCACCTCTTTGCTTTGAACTTTGAACTTATTGACAGAACCATTAGAAAAACAAGTGCTGAGATCAGAGGCGTACCTAAGAGGAAAAAGGAAAGCAAACAAGATATCTTAAACTTAGTTACAAACCTTATAAAACTATCAACCTTGAAAACTCTTCACCTGATATTAAAGACGTCTACCGCCTCCCATCTAAAGAAAAGTCTTCTACATCGACTATCGTCAAACCAAACAATACAATAATAACAACAAATCTTCCCGACTCAACTCATTTCACCTAATTTCCGATATGGCTGCCACACCAATGTACTTCTCCGGTCATCTCACTAACAAAGACTGTATTTTCTTGCTCGTGATTTCGCTCAAACTGAAAAGTATAACTACTGCAGGATCTCGAGCGGATGGATTTATCTGTGGAAAGTAGAAGGTACTAAATATACCCTGGTCAAGAATGAAAACCTACTCCACCAACTACGAGGAGACAAAAATATTACTTAGTGAAGCAATAATCTGTTGCATACCGTTTTTCTATATTTTTATAAACTTTGTTATTGTTAATATTTGTGGCAGTAATTACTCAAAATGTGACACAATACAGAATTCTGTACAAATTACATCCTCATACTCACCCACTCACTCAACACACACGTCATACACACACAACAGTATCACATCCGTAACATACGCGACATCATTATTTTTCAAATCTAATAATAGTCTCATTATTGCAAAATATACTAACAGAACCTCGTACTCTGATACTTACAAAAATGGGTAACCAAAATAATCTTATAAGTGAAATCGTCAATACGGATATATAATAAAGTTTTGGGGGACAAATATGTAACTCAGTATTGTTTTGTTGTTAATAAATAAAAAAAAAGCTCATCTCCCTAGAAAAATGCATCTATTTCCTTCAGAGCGCAAGTACCGATTTTACTATAACTAATCAAAACATAAGAAGCATACAGATAGCTTCGATGTTTTCACTGTGTTCTTAACTAGGCTTAAACTTCTACCGGACATAATTATACTAACGGAATGTCGACTTAATGACTCAACAACTTTGGTACAATTAAATGAATACGAATGCCACTACTCCAGGTGCTACTTAAATCAAAATGATGGTCTAGCAATCCTGTACAAAACAAAACTAAAGGTAACAATAGAGGAACCGCCAGTTAGGGAAGCAAACTGCTTACTGATCACTGTAGGAACGAAACTAACCATTTATGCCATCTAAAGATCGCCATCTTTCTACAGCCTACAGAACTTTTGTGACTTATTGGTGACCATCACTCTTGGATTCTGCTTATGCTTTCCATCAGGCAGAGTAGAGTCATTATAGTAGGGTCAAACATAAAAAAAAAACATCCTGCAAGCCTGCAGGACGCCTATTTGTGTCTTGACAGTGACTTGCCTATTTGTGTCTCATATTGATATCTCATTTGATACCCGGGATAACCGCGACAATGAATATTTGGACTTAAAATGCCACCATGATTTTTATCCAGGTCACCAACTGTCTACACATGATAGAACTTGCCTTGATCACGCCATGATTAAAACAAAAAAGACAGCTTCGGTAGTGGTTTGCCAAACTGGGCTAACTGACCACGATACTGTGATTATCGGCATTGTCAATTACGCACACAGAATACCTCCCAAGATAAAAATAAGAAGGTCAAGATTGATTTACCTAATTTGACTAAAGAGATTGAAAACACAGGCTGGAACACAATTATCGGCTATAATGATGTTGACAAGGCTACTAACGAGTTTACAAGAATCCTAGGCGAATGCATAAGAAAACGCATTAAAACCACATTAATATACCAAAGAAATAAGGAAATCCTGGATGACCAAAAACCTAATTAAATGCACACGAATAAGAGACTTACTACATTTAGAAGCTAGAAAAGAATCAAACAAAAATACTAAAATTTTACAAAAAAATTATAAAGATTACAGGAATTACTGTAATAATATTCTAGAAAACCTTAAAAACGCTTACGATAAAAATCTTTTAGATCGATCTAAGGGCGATAGTAAAAAATCTTAGGCAGCAATCAAACAGATATGTAACATCAAAAATAAGTCTTCTAGAAGCTTAGAGTTGCTTCATGCACACCAAGATCAGCTTATCTCTCTGGATATAGTCAATAACTACTTTGGTAACGTTGGCGCTCCACTCGCTGATAAAACTTTGACACGACTGAATCAATCAGAACCTGACTTAATTCACATGATAACACAGTTCTCTGAAATTACACTCTCGGACTCTGGATCCTTTTTCATAAATCCAGCAGATGAAAGTGAGGTTAACACTATTATTTCTAACCCAAAACGAGACTCTGCCCTTGGGTGGGACGGAATTACAAATCAAGTTATTAGACTTTGTCATAGATCACTTGTGATCCCTATCACTCATATTTGTAACTTAAGTCTAACATCAGGAAAAGTGCCATCTCTAATGAAAACAGCTAACTTACAACTATTGCCCTTAAATTCTTGAAAAGCTAATGAATAGGATACTGTTAAGCTACTTACAGAAACAAAACCTTCTTTCAGCAAATCAGTATGGCTTTCGAAGTGGCAGGTCGACGGTTGACGCTGCCACCAATCTAATTGACTTTGTAACTGTAAAACTGGATAACGGAGAAAAGTGTGAGGGCGTCTTCCTCGACCTAGCCAAAGCTTTTGACACTATTTCGAGGTCTATCCTCATAAAGAAGCTTGAGTGCATTGGTATTAGAGGCATTACATTGGAATGGTTCAGATCTTATCTCACAGAACATAAACAAAAGATATGCATTGATGGATTCTAGAGTTCTCTCCACATGTTGATTATGGGATACCACAGGGCTGTGTACTTGCACTGTTCCTCATATATATATTAACGATTTCTGCTCGCTTCAGCTAAAAAACGCTTAAATCTTTGCCTATGCAGATGAAAGTGAAAGTGGAGGAAGTGAAAGAAGAAAGTGGCTGTAGCATAATTTGTTCAGTCTGAATGTGGACAAAACAAAAACGATTAACTTTAGTGTATCTGGGAGAACATCAGCTGCTCTATGGCACAGACTTAAACAACATACTTGCGATTACGCCAAAGAAAATACTTGCGACTGCACAGAGTTGGACAGAGTCAACAGCATTAAATATCTTGGCATTTAGATTGATCAATATTTGACATGGCAGAAACAAATTAGAACGCTGAGCACACGAGTCAGGAAACTTGTCTAATTAAAATGATCTACCAGGCCTTATGCCAGTCAATCTTGAGTTACTGCATCGTGTCATGGGGACCTGCTTGTAAAACCCACAAATTTTATGTCTATAACTAACTCCGCTCAATGCAATAATATTTTTAACTCATCGATGCGTTTATTGGACTTGCTTATATCTAGTATTGATTATTCGGTGTTGGACCCCAAAAGCTATTTAGCTAGGATCGATCCACATCATCCCCCTTTTATCGCTAGTGTTCCATTTAGTGTTAACACAAGTTTAACACAAGGTATATGACACGTTTCCAGTAACGACTTATAACTTTCACAAGGCGGATTATGTTTCTGTGAATAGCGCTATTCAAGATATTGACTGGGAGGAAGCAAGTGGTGGACGTTCAGCTGAGACTGCAGTTAATATTTTTTACAAGAAAATTTTTGAAATCATAAAATGTCATATTCCTATGTCCACTAAAACTCCCTATAAATTCCCGGTATGGTTTACTCCTTCATTAGAACAGGTCTTTAAAGACAAATTGAACGCCTGGAAGAAATGTACAACTTATGATAATAATTCGGACTATGAATGTTTCGCTTACCTTAGAAACATATTTAAAAACATGCAACACAAAAAACCTTAGTATGTGACATCGGTCGAGAATGATATTTGCAAAAACGTAAAATATTTCTGGCAGTTTATTTCTACCTTAAAACTAAGTCTACAGTGTCATCCAAAACCATACTTAACGGTCAGGTAGCAAACACTTCTGAAGACATCTGCAATTTATTCGTAAATTTCTTACACTGTGTATACGAGCCGTCTATATCGAATGTGAACAGGTGGTCCCTTCCTAAAACATTTAATAATATATATAATAGTCCCATAGTCAGTCATGTCATTATACATATGGATAAAGTTCAGTTGGAGCTTAGCAGATTGAATCCCACTAAAAGTAAGGGACCAGATGGATTACCTCCTATTTTTTTAAAGTGCACAAGTACAAGTTGTTATAAGCCCTAAGAGATAATTTATTGAGATGGTTTACCTCGTATATCCAACCGTAGTCAAAGAGTTTTATTGAGTGGATTTAAGTCCGACATTGTCAAGATCACACCTGGGGTGCCGCAGGGATCGATTCCAGGCACCTTGTTGTTTGTTCTGTTTATTAACGACATTTTCATGCTTTAAACATTCCCACCATTTACTTTATGCTGATGATCGTAGGATCTATAAAAGAATCAACAACGCAAATTATTGTCTATTTCTTTAGCAGGACTTGGACCGTCTCACTGAATACTGTAAGTCAATTAAACTTCACTTAAGTCTTCCAAGGTGCAATCATATTAATTTTACAAAAAATAAGAAAGTCATAAAATTTCAATATCAATTATTATGTAATATGACATTAAATAAAGTAGACTCACTATGTGATCTTGGATTAGAATTAGACGCTAAGTTACATTTAGATATTCATGTTCAAAAAATTATTAATGAAGCACTACAAATGTATGGTTTTGTCATGAGGTCCAGTAAGAACTTTAGTCAACAGTATACTTACGTTTAACTTTTTAATACACTCATTAGGATGCATTTAGAGTATTTCATCTGTATTTGGAGTCTTCTTTACACTAAATATAAAGATTCTATGGAGAAAGTGCAAAAAAGATTTTATCGAAGCGTTCATTTTACATGTTATCATTGCTATTCTTCGTATACACAAATTCTTAACAAAAATAATATTCTTCGTTGCAGCAGAGACTAGCCTTTGGGAGCAGTGATTTTATACAATGTGTGTCATAACAAAACTGAACTCAAAAACTATGTCAACTTAGAATAAGACTTGCACAGCAAGACATAGGTGTCTTTAAGATTAAATTGGTGTGCCGCAAAACGTGGATAATTCGGTTGGTTGTGCATTGATTTATATGTTATGTATTTCATTGCTATTACACATATTGTATAATTGTTTATTATTCCAAATAAATGGAGAAAAAATTGCGTACAGAAAAAAAAATTAAAATATGTGTTAACAAAACTGAAGGCCGACACCATGAGAACGGTAAAGTTCCTATCAATAGTTAACTCTAAATTAAACTTAGTAGTCCTTACGACATATTTGCGGACACTCGTAAAATACGCACGTAACATGAGTCAACTGAAGTTAACAAAATCTCATGTTGTAGCCAAAACATTTGTGTTTATTAATTGAATTATTTCATCAGTTTCCATATAATAAAATTAATCAAAACAACCCAAAAGTATCGCATTTCAAAACTAGATGGGGTTAAAGGCAACTCGTCGCTATGAAAACAAAAGTATTACCGAACGCTTTTCGGATTATGGACCTTCCAAAATAACTCTATTCTGCCTGATGGAAAGCATAAGCAGAATCCAAGGGTGGTGGTCACCATACTGCGAATGCAGACAATGCACTAAAGTGACCCACTTCATGGCGGCCATATTTCTGCATCATAAGGGCTCCAGTCTCGCATCAACGAAATACGACAGCACAAACACTGTCATTTTAGGTTGATTTTCTGTGCGAGGATAGGCTTACCGCCCCGGTCGAGCCGGCTGCTTCGGCCGAAATTAGCGTGGCTCTACTACCTTGCATTGAGTGGAGGATCAAGTATTAAGCCAAATAATAAGTAGATTAACATTATAAGTGAGTTTTAATCTTTAATAGTAGAAAAAGATAATAAAATATAATAAACAAAAATATTCTAACACACACACGTATCACTTATAAAAATCTGTCATTTCAGTTTGTTTTTTAAAAGTATCAGCCATTAGATGTTTTTCAATGTTCTAAATTTAATTAAATATGCTTTTGTGACCATTTTGGTCACGCATTGATGTCATTTCAAAGTAACTTTATAACTTAAATAATTATCTTACGTAAAAATTATATAATATTGTGCAGTTTTTATTTTAAATAATTTCACTTTTTTCAATGTATAATTTTATTTTTGTAATTAAAGAAACTAAATTTATGCTGTATTAACCTAATATTAAGGAAATAAAAAGGCTATAATAATAATAAAAAAGTCTTAAAGCTATTTTACTAATATAAAAGAACTAAGATAATCTAATCTAAACGACCGCTCATTTTAAAATTGACATAAACTTTCAAAGCTTAAAAGTAAAGATATTGTTACAAGTTAGGTATCGTTTTTATGTGATGATAATTTATTTGTTAAATTACAATTATATTAAATAACATTTAGTTCATAGTAATCATGTTTAAATTAATTATATCTATTTCCTTAATACGTATGTTACGTTTTTTGAGATAAACTAGCCTCTGCTCGGACCGCGTGTAGGTGTATCGCAGTAAAGAGTAGCCTATGTCATTCCTCCATGCTAAATTTTAATGAAATCGGTGCAGCGGTTTACCTATAACATATATAACACACGTATAGAGTTACTTTCGAATTATTAATAATAGTATGGATTATACCCATTACATATTTCTCATTTTACATTGTAATATATTTTAGTTGTTCGGATTCAGAAATCGTTTTGAAACACTTACTTTCCTAATTATTTACTAAAAAAAATAACTTTAAAGTTATAATACAACTAAGTGACCATACGTGACGGATGGCGTGAATAGGTTTGATGACAGTAACCATGAATCACTAAAACTATGTATTTATCTGATGAAATGTTAATATCATTTTATGTAAAGTGCAAGAGTTATGTTTTTTTTTTAAATAAACAAAGCAATCCGCCATGTTAGGTCGACACTAATCAGAGGCTTTGTACTTCAAGACTTGAACCATTCTGTCAGTTTGGATTTAATATTTGCAAATAAGCTTTTATACGCCTGTCGGTATTCATTCGACATAATGACATAAAGAATAGGATTGATACAAGCCGAGGAACATTCTAGTATATGCACTAAAACATGGGGAGTAGGTTTTGTTAAACCTTCACCGTTTATAATTCTGGTCAACGTCATGGGTAAATGGCACACAGCAAAAGATATAATTACAGCAAGTATCATTGTGGCAAGTTTTTTGTCTTTTCTTGTCGGCAAATGTAATCGCTTTTCATTATTGGTTTAGCTTTTTGTTCTACCAGGGGTAAGTTTGATTGATGAATCATGATCGCCGTTGTTTGTGGAGCTTATGGACCCTGATACATTCTGGTTCGTGTCAGTGTCACAGGTGGTACTCTTATTTTTACTTGGTTGTACTGCAGTGGTCTTGTGGTTACGGCATTTTTTCATTTTCTTTCTCACAGTCCACCAAATACAACCGTAACATACAGTAATAATTAAGTATGGACCTGCAAAGGCAAAACACGTTAAAAACATTTTGGGGGAAACCTTATTTTTGTCAGGAAGCAAGGTACAGGGTATTCCTCTATTATCTACGCCGTAGGTTCCCCACACGTCGAAGAAAGATGGTACAAATAGTATGAAACCAGCCACCCAAGTAGTAAGTAATGACACTATTAAAAATTTTCTCGTGTAGAGTCTGAAAACAAAATAAAGTTGATAAAGACATCTATTTGTGTTAACTTTTTTTATTAAAGATTATCTAATATGATTGTGTAACAAGAAATATATTTTTTCTTAATCAATCTTCTTTTTATAATATAATAGTACAAAGTTTTAAATTATGCTGCATTTCTTTCACAGGATGAGGATGTAATTAAAAATTATAGTTTTCAAGGGACAATAAATGAGGCACCATAAAATTATAGTATTTTTTTTAATTTGCAATCCAGTGACATTTGTGTTAGGATTTACTATCTTAAAAAACGAAAGAGACATATATCTAGAACTTACTTTAAGTACGTTAGCGGGTGGCATACCATAACATATCTATTAATAGTGATAGCTGCCACAGTAAAGCGTTCAGTTGCAGCTAATCCGCATATAATTAATGCGTAAATACTGCACATTGTTCTGCCAAGCATCCAGTGCCTAACCATGTAATTAGCACACGATATAGGTAGAATCATGCAGCAAAATAATAAACTGCTAATATGCAAGTTTATTATAAATAATGCTGTCGCATTGCGGAACTGAAATAAAAATAAAATATAGGTATCTTAAATCTATTAGTGGCTCGTTACCAGGTCAGTCTATGTATAGGTAACCTTTAACAACACATCGAGCGCGACCGTGCCAGGAAGAGTAAGTTAAGGTGTCGGTTCCGGTATACGACAACTGTGGTAATTGAAACCCAAAAAAGTGCGACAACACTCTTTCTATGGAACTTCGAAATCGCTTAATACTTGAGTTGTCGAGGTCTGATATCAATCGCTCTATTTAAAAAATAAGAGTTTAGTTGTACTGTGGTAGACTTAAAGCAACCCCAACATAGTTTAGGAAAAAGGTTTGGAGAAAAATAGTATCGAAAATCCCTTGCTCTGTCTCAGAATCAAATTTAACTGTATTATGAACTGACGTTTCGTGTATTATACTTATTTATGATACTGACTGAGTAACATTCAAAGGAGCTTTTAGGTTAATAAATTATTGGAACTAAAACTCAACAAGCCTTTTTAAGGCTTTTCCATCCGTTTCCAGTTACAAACTTATATTGTTCACATGATAATACATTTTTGGGTTTACTTAAAAATAATCTACCAACTTACCTTTCTGCAGCAACTGAGAGCAATAATGGTGATCAAGTTTCCTGGAATACCAAGTATTATGAAAATCACATAGCATGCGAACGCAAGTTTTAACATGGACTCCGGAAAGTCTCGGTAGAGTTCAATATTCGCTAATTCTACGTCAGACAAATATCCCACGGTGTTGTTGGAAAGCATTTTGAAGAGTCAAGTCAGAATACTATGTGGCAGCTCGCATTCTACGTGTTATTCAAAATTTGAGGTTCGTTAGTTTCACTGTGGTGATAAGCATTGAGTGATTTTCAGGTCACTGGACTGGATTTAAACCTCTCCCCTCACGATTGAATTAAATTCACTGCGGTTTGATATATCAATATTCAATAATGCATCTTCTACAAAAACTGATTTGTGACTGAATTACAAATTATTGCTACTATCATATACATAGATAAATACATTGCATTTTCCCTAAAGAGTAACTATTGCGATTATGTCATTGCATTATTTGATTGAATTTTAAAAACTGCATAATTATCTGCCTCGTTGGTCTCGCGGCTGGCTTGCGCTACTGCTGATCATGAGGTCTCGGGTTCGATTCCCGGGTCGGACCGAGTGTTTGAATGATCTACAAATGATACCTTTTTAAATAAGTGATCGCGTTAATTCCCGTAAAAATATTTATTTGTTAATATCATGGAACGCGAAAGTTTAAAAGTTAGTACTACAAATATTTGTTTCGGAGTTTGGGTGTGTTCTATGTACAATATGTATGTATTTACAAAAAAAGTATATAAGTATTTGTATCAGTTGTCTTAGTACCCATAACACAAGCTCTGCTTAGCTTGGGGCTTAGATGGCGTTGCGTGTTAGATGTCCGAAATATTTATTTATTTATTTTATTTATTAAACTTATCGACACACGGTCATCATTAGTCGGTTTCGGGTTCATTGCGGCCGCCGAGCTATCGTGGGTAAGCGGGCGAGGAGAAATATAACCACGTATTGTAAATGATTAACAATGCAACAATTATTATTATAACAAAATATGGACAGAATTACAATCAGCAATATAATTAGAATACGACGCTCCACCGAACACGTCTTATTTCTTCTGCTAAGAGAGCCCGGAGTTGCGTCAAGAGTCAAGAAACGTCAACCCGTCCTTGTCAAAATGTTAGCTGCCAGTCTTCACGTTTCTTGCCACTCTTAAAATATCGAAGCGCCGTCAAACTCTTACCTGTCTTTTATTATATTGACATCGGACACGTGATAATTAGTTTTAGATAAACTTTTAAGTCTTTGAAATAAATTTTACTTCATTAAGAGTCGGTTTCACTGTACTAACTTTTAAACTGTCGCGTTCCATGATATATTAACAATTATTTTTACGGGAATCAACGCGATCACTTATTAAAAGGTATTACATACCTCTGATTTGCCTGACGTTTCGACCAGGTTGCACTGGCCGTGGTCACAGGCATAGATAATACATTACAGTAGACAGTCACAGGCTGACTGGCTCAGCGGCGCACGCCCTCCGTCGTCGAATCCGTGAAGCAGAAGGTTTTTCGTCCACCCGCACATTTTCGATTTTATTCATAAATTTTTTTCGCCATGTACCGTCACATACCACACTAACAGTGTCTCTATTCTGTAAGCAAACCGATGTGTTCCTATTCTGGTGTTTATCCGACTGCGCAGAAAAGCGAGGTGGTATGTTTTTACAACTGGATTCCACTCTGTAGATAATTTAAATCCATCTTCCCGATTGAAAGTTTTTTAATCTCAATAGTTTCACGTACAACTCTTGAGTAAAATTGACGTTCGGTGGAGAGGACTTGTGTGCGGTGAAATTCAATCCAGTGGTTGATGCCTCCATCGAGTGCATGTTCTGCAATCGCTGATTTGCTCGTCTGTCGGTTCTTCACAGCAGCGATAAGTTCTTTGACCCTTTCAGCAATGGACCGCTTTGTTTGGCCTAAATACGAACTTCCGCAGCTGCAGTCTATTTTATAAACACCCGGCGTTTGTAGTGGCAATATATCCTTCGGTGTGCCGACGATGTTATGAACCTTTATGCCTGGTGTGTATACTGTCGGAATTGAGTATTTCTATAACACGGACCCGATCTTATCCGTAACTCCCTTGACATAAGGTATATAGGCTGGTTGCCTGTTCACTTCCGGATACTTGCGTCTTATTTTTGGTTGCTATCGTCCTCTATTCACTTGATATCCGTTACCTTTGAGTACCTTCTGAACATGTTCTAGCTCCCGTTCTAAATGTTCAGGGTCACAGAGATCGTAAGCTCTGTTCTTGAGTGAAGTCATAACTGATTGCAAGTGCCGGGGGTGATGAGACGTGGCGTGTAGGTATCTATCTGTATGAGTAGGCTTACGTTACACACAGTTGGACAAGGACCCATCTGATCTCACGGTTACTTTAACATCTAAGAAAAACAACGACCTATCTGTCTCCATTTCATAAGTAAACCTTATTTTAGGGTGAATAGAGTGAAGATGTTGTACATATTGATCTACTTCTTGTTTATTTCCTTTAATGATACTGAAGATGTCGTCCACGTATCGCTTCCACAGCTTAACGGTATTCGGGCCCAGACTTAGAGCCTTCTCTTCAAAATGTTCCATCCAGATGTTGGCAAATCATACTTACTTGTGGGTGTATGGAGGCTAGTATTATGAGTCAATTTTGAAATAATGCTAAAAGCTTTTAGTTACTTAAGATTTAAACTATGTCGTCAGATTTGGAATTTTTATTTTTAAATAAACTCTTATTATGCCTAACGGTTTTCATTTCACATAATAATGTATCTCTAATATTCAAGTAGATGCAACAAAATAATTTTGCAGGAGTTGATTTATATTCACCATATGAAGTTCTGGTCAACATTAAGGATAATTTTCATATAAGTATATTAGTATAGCCAGTATCATTGTTGCAAGTTTCTTGTCTTTTCTAGTTGGTAATTGATTAACTATTTTAGATATGAAGGCTTCAAAAATTTCATCACTTTATTCTCTGTTCCACCAAATACAACCGGAACATACAGAAATAAATTAATATGGATACGCAAAAGCAAGACACGCAAAGAAGATTTTCGGGGAGACTTGATTTTGGTCCGGAACCATATTGCACTGCAGTTTAAGTACTTTGAGTAGACAGTTCCTTTTATTATTACAAGCTCTTATTTAGCTTCACCTGTTTGTCTGTAATCAAATTTTACAAGTTAAATTTCAAGCACTTCTCAAATTCCGATTGGGCTGAAATTTGAAACATACCTTTAGTTCTGATGACAATGCAGTTATATATAATTTTTTATCAACAAGTAAAGAAACATACATAGTAAAGTGGGTATTATTTTATATAGTTACATTCAGTCAGGTACATACAATTTCATTGCACGTATGGCCTAGTGTTCTAAGGGGTTGCCACACTGCTTCCTACTTAGCCAAGTGTTGTGGGTTCAATCACCACGTGGGACAACACTTTGGGTGATCCACAAATTGTTGTACTGAGTCTGGGTGTTCTTTGTGTCCGTTTCATGTATGATTGTAGTCCTCCACAACACGGGATTTATTCCTTATCATTAAAAAAGAACAGAAGCAAAACAAATACAGTACTTATACCATGATGAATAATGATGCTTTACATTCATTTATTCAATACAACTAAGCTTTAATTTAATTAAGTAGAAAAGTTACAAATATCAACCCATAAAACATATGCTTTAAGTTATAGCCTTCGGTTAATTAAGAAAGTCAGTAGTGGATAAGTTTATGTTAGGTGTTGCATGCTTAGCATATATCTTTACATTTTATATCTTTACAAGTAAAGTAGCTTTCGATGTTTCTTCGCTTAGATCTTTTAAACTAGTCAACAATTTTTCAGGAACAGATAGAACGATTGAAGAGGAAAGTTTATAGGTGTAATACTTAAATATAGTAGAGGAAATCAGAGAATTTCAAAGTCTTCGGTGCGAAACCAGGTCGCGTCAATAAATAAATAAAGAATCTAAGAAATCAATTCCTGTGAGTCTAAACGATATATTTGCGAGTCTTGGCTCATGATCTAACGCTTCGTATCTGGTATGGTAGGTATATAAGCCCTCATCGGTTAACGATGTATTAAAAAAAATATTTTATTAACACTATTATTATAAATACTAACACAATAAGTCTCGAATCACTTTGAGTGATCAGTAGATTAAACAAAGTTATGTAGTAAATAAATAAAGTTACGTAAACTAACTGGTATCTTGACTGAATCATAGTATCAACCAAATCTTTAGTCTTTCAAATTAAAAGGAAATCTTATATAACCGATTTACTTGAAATAATTGACTCTCTGGTTTATATTCTTGTTATACATATACATTATTACTGATTAAAAAAACGTTTTATACTTGAACAGTATTGATGTCAGAAGCTTTTTGTACTTCAAGACTTGAACCATGATGTCAGTTTGAATTTCATAATTGCAAATGATTTTTTGTAGGCTTGGCGATATTCATTCGACATAATCACATAAAGAATAGGATTGATACAAGTCGTAGAAAATTCTAGTATATGCACTAAAATATGGACAGTAGGTTTTGTTAATTGATCACCATATGCAGCTCTGGTCAACATCAGGGGTAAATGGCATGCAGCAAAAGATATTAGTATAGCAAATATCATCGTGGCAAGTTTTTTGTCTTTTCTAGTTGGCAAATGTAATTGCTTTTCATTTTTAGTTATTATTTTTGTTCTACCACGAGTGAGTGTGATTGATGAATCATGATCGTCGTTGTTTGTGGAGCTTATGGACACTGATACATTCTGTTTTATGTCACTGGTATCACTGGTATTTTTGGTCGGTTGTAGTGCACTAGTCTTGTGTTTACGGTATTGTTTCATTTTCTTTCTCACAGTCCACCATATACAGCCGTAACATATAGAAATAATTAAGTATGGACCCACAAAGGCAAAACATGTTAAAAATATTTTGGGAGAAACCTTATTTTTGTCTGGAATTAAGATACAGGCTATTCCTCCCCGATCTACACCAAAGTTTCCCCACACACCGAAGAAAGATGGTACAAACATTATGAAACCAGCCACCCAAGTAGTAAGTAATGACACTAATAAATATTTTCTGGTGTAGAATCTGAAAATAAAATAATTTTGATATTTAAATCTATTCGTGTTAACATTTTGGTATTGATGATTATCCAATGTGATTGTGTAAGAATAAATAGGGTATTTCATTTTTTATTATTCTGCTTTTTATTATATAAGATGCAAAGAGTTTAAAAATAAGCAGTATTTCTTTTACAAGTTACGGATGTAATTCAACCTTTTAGTTTTCAAGGGAGAATAAATGAGGTACAAACAAATAATAGTAATGTTTGGGATCTGTAATCCAGTGACATTTGTGTTAACAATAATCTATACTTACTTTGAGTACATTAACGGGTGGCATACCATAATGTATCTGTTGATAGTGATGGCTACCACAGTAAAGCGTGCAGTTACAACCAATCCGTATTTCATTATTGCAAAAATATTACACATTGTTCTGCCGAGCATCCAGTGTCTAACCATGTAATTAGCAGACGATATAGGTAGAATCATACAGCAAAATAATAAATCGTTAATATGTAAGTTTATAATAAATATTGCTGTCGCATTACGAAACTGAAACGAAAATGAAACGTAGCTATCTTAATTTATTAGTGATTCGTGGCTAAGTTGTAATCGAGTAGAGTCAACATATTGCAAAGTTAGGCAACCTCAGGAAGCTCAGTATATGGACAGGTGACCTTTAATAACACTTTGAAACCTCACCTTGAAGAGCAAGTTAAGGTTCGGTCCCGGATATCGAACATCTGTGTTTATATAAATTGGAGCCCTAAAAAGTCCGACAACTCTGTATCTTCAGAACTTCGATGTCGCTTAGAACTTAGGTTGTGGAAGTCTGATGGCAGTCGCTCTATACAAAAAGTTAAAGTTCAGTTGTACTCTGGTAGACGTAAAGCCAACCCTAACATAGTGTAGTAAAAAAATCGAAGAAAAAAATCCAATACACCTCAGAATCAAATCTAATAGCATTATGAGCTGGCGTCTCGTGTATCATAAAGGATATTGACTGATAAACATTGAAAAAATCTTTAAAGTTCGTATAATATTTGAACTAAAACGCAACAGGCCTTTTTGGGACGTTTCCATCCGTTTCTAGTTACAAAGTTATGTTGTTTACATGCTAATATATTTTGGTACTTAAAAAGAACAAATCAACTAACCTTCTTGCAGCAACCGAGAGCAATAATGGTGATCAAATTTCCTGGAATGCCAAGTATTATGATAAACACATAGCATGCGAACGTAAATTTTAACAGAGACTCCGGATAGTCCCGAAAGAGCTCAATATTCGCTAATTCTGCATCAGATCCATATCCCACAGTGTAGTTGGAATGCATTTTGAAGAGCCAAGTCAGAATCCCCAGAAGTGTACCTCACTGTGGTGGTAAGTATTGAGAGACTTTCAAGTCACTGAACAGGTTTATAATCCTCTCTCCTCAAAAAATAATTTACGTTTGACTAACTTAAAAAATATTACTAACATATATATACTCGAATAGATTTTATTTTCCCTAAAGAGTGACTATTGCAATTACGTTATTAATTAATACTTATATATACATCTATAATGAGTAGTTAAGGAGCTAGGAGGGAACAAATGAACATACATACATACATACATACATACATACATACATACATACATACATACATACATAGCCTGTCAAAATCATAACCCTCCTTTGGCTTTGCCGTATTCGGGTAAAAATAGCGTTTTAAATAACCTTAAATAAAAAGTAACCATTACTCCTATAAAATAAAATGGAAGTTGGTAGGTACTATTTAAGTTTGTCAAACAAAGAAATTATCCTTACATTGCTACCTACCTAATTCTTATTATCGTTTTTTGTTAATATTACGAGTATTAACTAACTAAGGTTTTTCTGCACCTCCAAGACAAGAATCATGTGCTTTAAAATCATCTTTGAGGTGGTTACACTCCTGTGTTAAAAGACTGAAGCTGATATGGGTCCCGAAACAACGTTCATTTTCTCAACAACTTTTTATGTTGATTTTATTAAACACAGAATTTTGAATAATTCATGCCAGTTAAAACAGGCTCAGGCAAACAAAAGAATATGAGTACCCACGTTAGAAGTGCGATCGAGAGCAACTCACAAGAAATAATTTGTCGCCAAGACGCAGACATTACCTTATCCTAATTAGTGCAAGTATTTAATGAATATAAATCTTAAAATAATACCTTATATTTTTGGCATTAGGTAGCATTTTACTTGCAATTTGTATTAAGAGGCGAGTCTCTTCTAGACACAAGTGATGTTGTTCTGTCGATAATAATTTAATTAAAGTTATTTTTTTATATTATTAGAAGTACCAAGAGGAGTTAAAAAGCTAAACAATTACTATTTTTTATTGTTAGATAAAAATCGGCCGAGAACAGTCGAAATATTTGGGCGGGCTGTGATTTGGATTGAATTAGTTTCGGTGTTTATTAGTGTCACCTAGTATCTGGTAAACTAATAAATATATACACGAGTTTTTTTTTGTGTACCAGATCTCCATTTGACGGCATACAGGGAGCGTCCACCGCTTCGGACGTCAATGAAGCCTACACACGAGGACATGGTGAGCTTTTAATGTCATAATATTTATTAGGGCCTTGGTTTGAACTGTACATCGGTGATCGGTTTGTGAGTGCTTTTCTCTATGGGCCGGATATGGCTATTCACTAAGGTATCCCATTACTCCAAGGGTCCTCCAATACCTATACCATTTCATCAAAGTGATTTCCAAAAAAAGTTCTTAACACAAATTATATTATGTTTGCCATCGGTTAAAAATCAAAATATAAAACAGATCAACTCGACGGTATTTCCCTTCGGCCAATCGCCTTCTGCTTTTTAAGGTGCAAGTTCAACCTTATATGGAATATATTTTTATCTTTGGGCTAGGGCATCCCAGTACCATCTCCTCCCCCTGAACCGCATCCAACGGAGAGTGACTAGAGTCGTTTATTGCCAAGATGTTTCAAATCGGCTGGACTCTATGGCGCTGCGTGAAGACGCTCGCTACGCATATTCTATCACATTTACTGTGGGGAGTGCTCCACGGAATTTTTCAAAGTGATCCCTGCCGCCTCTTTCCGCAATCGTCTTACGCGCCAGCAGTTTCATCCCCATCATTTAGATGGTTGAGAGTCCACAACTGTGTGCTTTTCTATAAACTTTCTGCCTCGCACAGCAAAACTGTGATATGAACTGTCGCCTGCGGTGTTCTCGGACCAATACTACCTTCAAACCTTCAAGAAAAACGTGTGTGTACTCCTTCTCAAAAGGCCAGTAACGCAATTGTCACGCCTCTGGTGTCCATGGGTGCCGGTGATTGCTTACGATCAGTCAAAACTCGTCAGTCTGCTCGTTTATCCCTATGCTGTAAAAGAAATGTATCAAATGCATTATAAATATTTCGGCATATCACTATGTGTATATTAAATAATGTATAATAATAATAATGTCTTTATTGTACACCAGAAGATTATAAAAAGAACTAGGTATGTAGGTACAAGTGGCGGCCTTATTGCTCGAAGGCAATTTCTTACAGGCAACCATGGGATGGAGAAGTAAGATTAGGAGAATGTGCTGGGTAGTTTCTAGTGTGTAGAAGATAGATTAGAAAGGAAAAATTATAGTGGTATGATGTATCATTTAAAGTGAATAGTAATACATAGTTGGGGTCATAATAAACGCAAGATAATACAAACTAGATGTGAGCTAAATTTATAAAATAGATTATATAATAAGTGACATATTGTGACCTAATTAACTAAAGTTAAAAGTGAGAGAAACAAAAAATTAAACCAAATAAACAATTGGTTACAGAACATTGGTGTCTCCCAGGTAGAATTCCTTTACCAGTTTCTTAAATTATTACTGACATATACACTAAATAGTCATATATTAAAATAAAATGAATACATTTATTCTGCGATTAGACCACAAATACACTTTTGTAGTCGGGTTAGCTTTTGAAACTTTTTCTTGCAATGTTGACTTTTGACTCCACACTCGATAAAACGCGCCGCTTTCTGTTGCGCTGAGTGTCGTGCCGCCATTTGTAGGTTTATACATAGATATTCATTATTATCTATGTTACATACAATAAAAAAAAGTTATGTACTCAGATTATTTTAGAGAGATTAAGTTTCATTATAAGTAGGCACTACTCGTATGTGTACAAAGTTTCATGATGATCGGTTCAGTAGTTTTCCCGTGAAAGCGTAACAAACAAACTTACTTTCACCTTTTTATTATTATAATGCATATCACACTTAATAATATAAAGCCATAATATTATAAAATTACAGCTTAATTACTCATTTTAACTACACACACAACACAGTAACTACAAAATACATTTAACCCTAATATCTAATTGTATCAAACTTTGTTTAAACCATTATTATACTTTATGTCCCTATACCTAAAGTCTGACTGTAAATCTAGTAGTAGTAATAGCTAGCCGCGATGCATACTAAGTCTAGTGCGGCTAACACCAATATTATTATGTATTAACTGGAATGTCAATAAAGATTATTATTATTAATTGTAAAATTAAGTTGTAATTTACAGTACGTAATGCCCAATAAAGAAAAACGCAGAAGCAAATTTACAAGCGTACATGTATATTAACCCTTAAAACACATGTTTTTTTTAGCTATAGTGGTTTGTCAAATAACTATGTCAGTGTTAGATAAGTTTATATAAGTTAGATTATGTCAAGTACTTATTTTTATTTTTACATAGTATGAAATAAAGTTGCTTCCGCTGTTGGTTCGTTTAGATCTTTTAAAATACTCAACGGATTTCAATGTTGTTTTCAGTTAAGATATGGATATATATATATGCCAATCATCGGTTTACTGTGTACCTAAAAGAGTTTATTATTAATATTCTTATGTGTACAAAATACCATCAATAAAAAATAAAACTGTTAACAACTATCACATTACGTCCTAAACTACTCTGAGTGATCACTAAATTAAAGTGTCTTGTAAGTGGTGAACGTAAGCAGAAAATATATCAAGTTACATAAGCTTAGATGTGTATTGACTGAATCATAGTTCCAACCAAATCTTTGACCTTTCAAATTACCGGGAAATCTTATAGTCTAACCGGTTTACTTAAAATAATTCACTCTATGGTTTATATTAAAGCTACACATACATACTATACAAAATTATTCATTAAAATACCGTCTTAGACTTGAACAGTATGAATGGTAAAATCTTTTAGTACTTCAGGATTTGAACCAACCTGTCAGCTTAGATTTTATATTGCCAAATAAACTTTTATAAGCCTGGCGGTATTCATTTGACATAATGACATAAAGAATAGGATTAATAAAAGTCGTGGAAAATTCTAGAATATGCACTAAGATATGGGGGGTTGGTTTTGTTACTCCTTCACCAAATATAGCTCTGGTCAACATCAGGGGTAAATGGCATGCAGCAAAAGATATTACTATAGCAAGTATCATTGTGGCAAGCTTTTTGTCTTTTCTAGTTGGCAAACGTAGTCGATTTTCGTTTTTAGTTAATCTTTTTGTTCTTCTATGAGTGAGTTTGATTGATGAATCGTGATCATTGTCACTTGTGGAGCATATGGACACTGATTCATTCTGGTTTATGTCAGAGGTGTCACTCTTATTTTTACTGGGTTGCAGTGCTTTAGTTTTGTGGTTACGGCATTGTTTCCTTTTATTTCTTACAGTCCACCAAATACAACCGTAACATACAGAAATAATTAAGTATGGACCCGCAAAGGCAATACACGTTAAAAATATTTTAGGGGAAACCAAATTTTCGTCTGGTATCAAGGTACAGGGTATTCCTCTTTTATCTATGCCGTATTTTCCCCACACGCCGAAAAACGCTGGTACAAATAGTATGAAACTAGCCACCCAAGTAGTTAGTAATGATACTATTAAAGATTTTCTCGTGTACAGTCTGAAAACAAAATATTTTTTGTAAAGACATCTCAAAGTTTTGTTTGTATTAAGTTTTTTGTCTTGATGGTTATTCAGAATCATTGTGTAACAATAAATTGTTTTTTTTCTTTATAACTCTCCTTTTTATGATGTGAATTGTCTTTTGCAGGATAAGGATGTCATTTTAAATTTTAGTTTTCAAGGGAGAGTAGAATGAGGTAAAATTATATTGCATTTGTATTGAAAACTTATCATTTAAAAAAAAAGGTGAACTTACTTTAAGTACGTTAGCGGGTGGCATACAATAATATATCTATTAATAGTGATGGCTACCACGGTAAAGCGTGTTGTTACAGCCAATCCGTATTTCATCATTGCGAAAATATTGCACATTGTTCTGCCGAGCGTCCAGTGTCTAACCAAGCAACTAGCAGACGATATGGGTAGAACCATGCAGCAAGATAATAAATTGCTAATATGCAAGTTTATAATAAATAATGCTGTCGCATTGCGGAACTGAAACAAAAATAAAAAAATGGATATCCTAAATCTATTAGTGAATCGTAACTAAGTTGTAATCGGGTAGTAGTAAATACATTAGGTATTATTTACACAATCTTAGCCATGTCAGATATGGACAGGTGACATTTAGTAACACTTCGAAGCCCCACCGGGTCTGGAAGACCTAGTTAATGCGTCAGTCCCGGTGTACGAACATTTGTGGTACATGGAGCCCTAAAAACTCCGACAATACTCTTTTTACAGAACTTCGATATCACTTAGAACTTGGGTTGCCGAAGTCTGATAGCAGTCGCTCTATATAAAAACTAAAGGTTCAGTTGTACTAGTAGTAGTTGTGGACTTGAAGCCAACCCCAACATAGTTTAGGAAAAAGGTTCGGAGAAAAAAATATCCAAACTTCTTGCTCTGTCTCAGAATCAAATTTAGCAGCATTGTGAGCTGGTATCTTGTGTATTGTATATAATATTGACTGAAAAACATTCAAAAGAACGTTTAGATTAATAGTTCAAATGCTAATACATTTTGGGTTTACTTAAAAAGAACCAATCATCTTACCTTTTTGCAGCAACCGAGAGCAATAATGGTGATCAAGTTTCCTGGAATGCCAATTATTGTGAAAATCAAATAGCATGCGGACGCAAATTTTAACAGGGACTCCGGATAGTGTCGGTAGAGCTCAATATTCGCTAGTTCTGCGTCAGATCCATATCCCACAGAGTAGTTAGAAATCATTTTAAAGCATCAAGTAAGAATTCTATGCAGCAGCTCGCACTGTACGTGTTTTTCTATTTCTGAGGTTAATTAGTTTTAATGTGGTGATAAGTATTGAGTTTTTAAGCAGACAGGGTTTTTAAGCCCCTCTCCTCACTATTGAATTAAATTCACTGCGATTTGATATATCAATATTAAATAATGCGTCTTCTACAAAAACTGATTTGTGACTGAATTACACATTATTACTACTATTATATACATAGATAAATAGATTGTATTTTCCCTAAAGAGTAACAATTGCGAATATGCCAATGCATTACTTATAGCACAGAATAACTAATAGTACTAACGTACAGAAGTTCCACTCGCGAACAAGAGTCAAGTTTAGGCATAAACAAATTTCAACTCTGGTCAAGCGAAATTGAATTTTGTCGTGTAACCCGATTGTTCATATTTCGTTAAACACCGCTCAATTTACAGCAAGAGCCCAGGGTTCCCACTTGTCGATTAGGTAAATATTAAAACAAATGATAAAGATAACACCTACGTAACGTACTATTCGTACTAGGTACCTATGTGTGTTATATTTACAAGTATGACCTATGGCAATAACAATCATGGTAATAAATATAAAACACGATACTACAACTTATTTACAATATAAACAACAAACATACAAAAAAATACAACTTGGCGCTTGAGTCGCGACCTTCATGTATCAGCGAAATTTATAAACTACACCGTCATCATATTACCATATTTCCTAGTCAACAAATTCATTCGGCTACTAACGACAAAACTCGTCTTATCTAGCGTTGCAGGCATAGAGATTACTAGATTGTTCGTGATAAAGCACCAGTCTTCTTCTGCAGACACTTGCCTACCTGATGGTACACCACGTATACCCCTGCAGCAAAATAGCACATAACATTACAGTAGACCATACCTTTTTATTCACGAGCTCTGTTCTTCTATTAAGGACTCCTGGTTTTCTTGTTTTGTAGGCTTTATCCCTTGGCTCGTTGTATGATTACCGAGAATATCAAGCTTAGATTAAAAAAAATCACACTTTATCCATTTTTAATGGTGTTTCCTTATTCATTCAGACGCTCAAATATCACCTTAAGGTGTTTCTGTGTGTAAATCTGCTACGCTGATTCTATATATTCTCAGCCCATATGTGCCCCCGCCCCTTAAACTTCTAAAATAAGAGAATGATAAAACTAAAAAAAATATACTATGTGAATGACAGACAGACAGACATGACGAATCTATAAGGATTCCGTTTTTACCATTGGCACGGCAACCTAAAAATGACATCCTATGGTTTTTATAGCAGTATTTGTCAGGAATAATTTTTTTATTACTTTAATTTTAAACCCCCGTCGCAAAAGAGGGATGTTATAAGTTTCACGTCGATGGCTGTCTGTATGTGTGTGTGTGTGTCTGTCTGTATGTGTGTATGTGTGTCTGTCTGTGGCATCGTAACTCTCAAATGGATGGACCGATTTCAATTCGGTTTTTTTCATTTTAAAGCCAGTTTCCTTGTGGTAGTTCTTAGCTGTATTTGGTTAATATCGGTCCAGCAGTGTAAGAGTAGCTCTTTTCTAAATTGATGTGCATACATTATTTTTCTATACATATTAATGATTTACGATAATTTTCAATCCATTTTTTTTTTATTATATTATATTTATTATTGAAAATGTAACGACCACAGTAACGGCGGAGCAGAGGGTGCTAAGAATCACCGGATTACGGGAAGCCACCACAAACGACTGACCCTGGCAACTTTTAATGGCCGGACGTTACGCCTAGACTCGCTTCTGGCACAAATTGAGGTGGAACTTGGGAAGATTAGATGGCATATCTTAGGGTATGGGAAGTCCGAAGAGAGGGGGAGGATACCGTAATCCTAAACTCAGACAACCTGATGTACTTCCGCGAGGGAGACCAACAGTCCCAAGGTGGCGTGGGGTTTCTGGTAAACAAGTCACTTTTTGGCAACGTTGTAGAAATGTCCAGTGTGTCCAACAGGGTGGTGTACCTGATTGTCAAGCTTACCAGAGAGGTAGAGCCTCAAGGTAGTACAAGTGTAACCCCATATGTAACTTTTCAATGAACTAGCAATAGAATTTTAATAAAAACTGTTTAAGTTAATTTACATTCTAGAATTAAAACCACTTGTACTTATCCATCATTTTTATCAAGTGCCGACAATTGAAAGTATAAATTACAGTAATTTAATTTTTACCTGTCTTTGATCATTGATATCAGACATGTGATAATTAGTTTCAGATAAACTTTTAAGACTTTGAAATCAGTTTTACTTGATTTAGGGTCGGTTTCACCAGTTTCTAAAGTTTCAAATAGTTATCTGCCACATAAGACTGTTTATCAGGATTTGTTTCTATCCGTCTGTCTGTCAGATAAGTCCAGTATATCAGCATAAAATAAAATATATAAGCAGACATATTTAATAATATATATTGTTTATTGCAGTGAAAATTAAATTTCAGAGCATTGTCAAGAATTGCGTAATAACATGGATTTTGTTCAAATTTTCCTGTCTGTACAATTATAACTCATAACAGGAAAGATATGGAGACGATATAGCGACAGAGGAATATTCACAATGAAAACTTAACGGCCATAATGTTTCGCGGCGTGGTGACTGCTTAATTACCACGGTGGCGCAGTGGTAGAGTATGCGACTGTTGTGCATGAGGTTCGGATTCGATTCCTGTGTCGGACCAAATGTTTGCATGATCTGCAAATATTTGTTTCGGAGTTTGGGTGTTTTCTATGTATAATATGTATGTTTTTACAAAAAAAGTATATATGTATTTATATCAGTTGCTTAGTACCCATAACACACGCTCTGCTTAGCTTGGGACTAGATGGCGTGTGTTAGATGTCTGAAATATTTATTATTTTTTATTTTTTAATTAAATCACTAGCCCAACCGTCAGTCAAAGTTCAAGGAGACTATACAGTAAAAAAAAACAACCAAGTGCTAGTCGGACTCGCACACCGAGGTTTCCGTTTAGACAGACGAACGGACAACTATATGGGTAATAAAAATACAAAGAATGTCATGTATTATCGTTGGGTAGAAAACTTTTCCGACAATCCATGTAGACTTCTCTTTAGAAATGACGCAGACGTATTGGTACACCTGTAGGTGGATGGTGTTTCAAGGCGTGTATGTGTGTACCGTGTATGGAAATGATATTCCTGAGTTAATTTGCCTCTTAGATTAATAAGATATTTAGTTCCTTCTTCTGTATATCAATAGAATGATTCTGCTATCGTACATCATCATCATCATATCAGCCGTAAGAGGTCCACTGCTGAACGTAGGCCTCCCCCATTGACTTCTATTGTGATCGGTCGGTAGCGGCCTGCATCCAACGAATATAATAACAAATCGTACAAAAATAATAACTTGATCTAATTTTTCACCTTGTTGTAATTTAGGATTTTAGTTAATTTATTTATTTATTTATTTACTAGGCTCACCAACAATTGTATACACTGTATAAAGGTTATTATTTTTTATTTTTTTTACAATAAATATAGTAGTAGGCATAGTGTTACAAGCACCACGTGCACAATAAACAACAATATAATCATAATATTATGCAAAAACACAAGATAAGTTTTATCAAAAACAGATGGCACTCAAATAAAGTACCTCCTATAAGGCATTCAGTATGCTTTTGCGGAATTTGTTAAGCGAGTCAGTGTGTATATCGACTAGGGCGCCGCAACTATTGAGCAGTTTGCAAAGTCGTGGGATGGTGGAGTTTGTACCGAGAATGCTTCTGCGAAGTGGGGGATGCAGGGGAGTGATAGGAAAACGAGGATACCTAGCCGGCGCCTGGAATTTTATTTTGCCTAAAAGTAGTGGACAATCTACCTTGTGCCTCAGAAGCTTGTATAGAAATATGGAGTCTATAACATTCCTTTGTTTTTCAAGTGTGACTAGCTTAAGGTATGTCAATCTCGTTTAGTGTTACATATTTAGACATCGCTAACTACAACTAACACTGATAGTCAATATTACTTGATACTTCAGCGTATAGTTCATTACCTCACGACGACTCCTTACTAGCTTTTGCCTGCGGCTACGCCCGCGTTAAGGTCGGCTATCGTGGTAATTCTTTAAAATAACTACTTTTTTATTTATGAACCGATTGAAATAAAACAAACACTAAATAATAAATGGTGCAAACCGCAACGCATTAGTGAAAACAACAACACATACAAAACAATCAAACAGGCAAACAAAAAGTCTAAAAATCATTGTTTTGAATTCTATTGCGTTTATAAAGTCCGTCAATAATAATAGTTTTCCTTATAAATTTTCCATGTACAGAGAGCGACCAGTTACGATTTAATTATATTATTGATTGATATTTATGTCCTTAATACGTATGTTGAGTTTTATGATAAACAAACTGTTGCCCGAGGCTATGCCCGCGTGTATATCGGTTATCACGGTAAATAGTAGCCTATGTGCTTTCTCATAATTCAAAGTATCTCCATGCCACATTTCATTAAAATCGGTGCAGCGGTTTAGCAGTGTAAACCTAACAATCAAAGTTACTTTCGAATTTATAATATTAGTATGGGTTATATTACACACGTGATCTCACATTTCCTATGTCACATTGTAATTTATTTTGGTTGATGTAATTTCGAAATTGTTTTTAGACGACAAGTTATGCAACTTTCGTCCAGGAAAAATAATTTTAAACTACAGTACCGTGACCACAAGCGGCGGATGCCATGCATAAATGCTTTTAAATATTTCTAGTCAAAATCGTTCCATTGACAGAGTAATCGGTGAACCGTTGATAATAAATGACATAAAAAAAATTTCGTTTAAAAAAACCGACTTCATAAACTAAAAAGTATAATTACACACTTAATTTAATATAGTGCGGTACCTACTATTACATTTAGCTCGGCACCGACTTCAAACCTATCAATAAGTACCGCACAAATAATAGTGTTTTGTTGATATTAAAGGTTTACATATTGATAATAAAGATTTAATACACCTTGTGTTAAATCTTTATTAAGTCATTTTATTATTAAGTCATTAAGTTATTTGAAATCGGTTTTTTAAACGAAGTTTTTTCCACTTTTTAGTCTTTCCAGGCAGGAAGTTTCCTTTTGATGTTTTTTTGAAGTCGGTTTAATAACTGTGCATGCCGTTTCTTTCCTACAGACTACTAATTACTAGATCGGTATCTTAAAGTTTCATCTATTTCCAAACCTGACCTTTCAACTCACGTAAACAACTTGAGAGACTACAACTAAGGCCCTATTCGTGTATTTGGTACCACTATAGATAACTATTAAATTGAAAGAATTATCCTGCAACTATTAACCGTTGAGGAGTTGTACCTTCCATCATCAATTAACGTAAATAACTAGAAAGAATACGACAAAGGGTAACATTATTATTATTATTATTATAGCCTTTTTATTTCCTTAATATTAGGTTAATACAGCATAAATTTAGTTTCTTTAATTACAAAAAAAAATTATACAATACAAAAATAAAATTATACATTGAAAAAATTGAAATTATTTAAAATAAAAACTGCACAATATTATATAATTTTACGTTAGATAATAATTTAAAATTGCTTAACTATTAAATATATGACATTGATTTCATTAATTGTATTTTTATTTAAATTAAGGACCTCTCAACGAGTAAAGGCCTCCTCCAGTTCTTTCCAATATTCTCTATCTTTTGCTTTAGTAAACCAGTCCATGCCTGCCACCTTGTTTATTTCATCTATCCATCTTTCTAGTGGTCTTCCTCTACTTCTCTTACCAACGGGTCCAGCCCAAACCGTAACTTTTTTTTGTCCATTTTTGTTTGTTCATCCGAGTTATGTGGCCAGCCCACTTCCACTTTTGTTTTTTACAATGTTTTAAGGCGTCTATAACATTTGTTGATTTTCTTATATCTATACAACTGATCTGATGATGAAAAGGGTAACATACGTACACATTAAATTTAAAGACTTATCTTTCAACTCCTAACCGTTAAGGAATTGTATGGAAGATCATCAGCTCATCATCATAAAATGATGACTACCAAATGTAAATACTGCAATAGCTTTAGGAAATAAATAAATATAAATATAAATAAATATTTCGGACATCTATCACACAACGCCATCTAGTCCCAAGCTAAGCAGAGCTTGTGTTATGGGTACTAGACAACTGATACAAATACATATTAACTTTTTTTTTGTAAATACATACATATTATACATATAAAACACCCGAACTCCGAAACAAATATTTGTAGATCATACAAACGTTTGATCCGACTCGGGAATCGAACCCAAGACCTCACGATCAGCAGTCGCACACGTCAACCGCTAGACCAACGAGGCAGTCTATATATATATATATATATATAAATATATAAAAAACGTAGTACGTGCCTAAAAAAATTTAGGGTTTCCTTCGATTTCCTTGGGATCGAATCATCAGATCCTAATATAGTTCTAATGGGACCACATGGGAAGTATACCCTTTCGAATACAAAAAAGATTTCCAAAATCGGTCTACAATTGACGGAGTAATCAGTGTATACTCATAAAAAAAATATCAAATCAACTTGAGAACCTCCTCCTTTTGGAAGTCGGTTAATAAAACAAGTTTAACAATCACAAAGTATATTTACATGGAATTCTTTGATAATAAATAATCTAAATGCCGTTTAAACGCCATTATAACAAAATACTTAGTAACTTAACTAATAATAAATAAGTTGATTTATCATTATATACAATAGTTTTACAATAACTAAATTTGCTACATCAACAATAAACTTTTTAATTTACCAGGTATAAAGTTATTGCTATAAAATCTTTTTCATTGATTTAAATATTTGTATGTAGGTACAGTTATATTTGGCATTGTGATACTTACAAAATTTTTGGATAGTCAGTTTATCGACTGAGAACATATTCTGTCACTCGTTACTAAATATAGCATGCTGAGGACCACCTATCTAATGGGGGAGGTAATTACCTATTTACATATTAATTGAAGAAGCCATAATTCTAACTCCATTCCAAAAGGGTATGACGTACAAAAAGATCGCATTTGTGTAAAAATGCAAGGTACAACGAATCAGAAATCGTTTTCAGCACCATCTCACGAAGGTGCATTGAATTAGTAATTCATTACTAATTGAGCAATTATCTTTCCGATTATAACAAACATAACCTTTCAATCTTAATGTTCAATAATACAACTTCCCGACTAGAACGTTGGGTCGAGATCTACCAGGTTCGATCATTTCGCGTCGTAGGAAAATCCTTTTTTATTTTATTGGAAAAGACAATCCTTGCACTGGAAATATTTCTCTGTCGTGGGGGACTTTATAAACATACACAAAATCGGTATAAAGAACACCCAAACACGGAACCACAATTGGTGGATCACACAAACCTACCTACAAGTTTGAAACTACAACTAGCGGTGTGTGGACTACTTTAACTATTACGCCATCAGTGCAGTCGATCTTCTCTTCACGTTGTACGGTTAATAACGTAAATTATCATGTTCCACTGCTTATTTGAAACAATCCTCTCTTACGGTCTCGATCAGGTGATCAGCAATCTGTGACACTGTTAGCCCTTAGATTTTCTTTTCATCCTAATAGTCGTGTAGTTTACTTTTGTGTTGTGTGTTCGAGGAGTGGCTTGAATAAAAATTACACTTCATGCTATGCTACCGTTATTAGTCAGTCTTGAAATAATGCAAAGAGCTTTTAGTCATTTAAGACTTAAACCATGCCGTTACTTTGGACTTTAAATTTTCAAATAAACTCTTATAAGCCTGACGGTATTCATTTGACATAATGACATAAATTATTGGACTGATGAAAGACGAACAATATTCAACTAGATGCGCCAGAATATTGACAGCAGGATTTGATTTGTATTCACCATATAAAGCTCTGGTCAACATTAAGGGTAAATGGCATATAACAAAAGATATTAGTATAGCCAGTATCATTGTTGCAAGTTTTTTGTCTTTTCTAGTTGGTAAATGTAATCGGTTTTCTTTTTTTGTTATTCTGAATGAAGGCTTGAAGACTTTCATCACTTTATTTTCTATTCCATCAGGAGTTAGGTTAATAGAAGAACTGAGTTTAAGTTTTTTGTGATCTGTTGAGTCTTTACGTACTGATGCTTCTTGGTTATCACTGTTTACGTTTTCAGCTACCGAAACTTCTGATGCACTACTGCTTGGTAATATTGTCCTAGCATTGTGATTACGGCATTGTTTCATTTTTTTTCTCACAGTCCACCATATACGACCGTAACATACAGAAATAATTAAATATGGACCCGCAAAAGCAAGACACACAAAGAATATTTTGGGAGAGACGTGATTTTGGTCCGGAATCATTGTGCAGTCTATTCCTTTTGGGTCTAGGCCAAATTTACCCCAAACGCCCAAGAACGATGGTAAGAAGAGTGTAAATCCAGCTATCCAAGTACTGAGTAATGAAATTATCAAATTCCTTCTCTTGTATATTCTGGAAAAAAAATAATGAGGGTTTGAAAATATGTTTATATTAATTTTGTGTATTTGTGGGTATTTTATTTTCTTTTTTCCCTTATTTATCACACTTCACACTAATATATCACACTTCACATCACACTAATATATAAAGGCGAAAGTTTGTGAGTGTGTATGTTTGTTACTTCTTCACGCAAAAACTACTGGTCGAATTTGGATGAAACTTTACAGTAATATAGCTTATACGTCAGAATAACACATAGGCTACTATTTGCCGCGATGATCGACATAAAAGCAGGCGGAGCCGCGGGCAACAACTAGTATTATATAAATCGTATATTATACTAGCCGACCCACGCAACCTCGTTTGCGTCTCCTATTGCCCGTAGTGTTATAATTTTCGAAACGTTTTTCATTGGTGCTCCTCTCCTATTGGTCCGAGCGTGATGATATATAACCTATAGCTTTTCTCGATAAATGTACTATCCAACACTGAAAGAATTTTTCAAATCAGACTAGCGGTTCCTCAGATTAGCGTGTTCAAAGAAACAAACAAACAAACTCTTCAGCTTTATATATTAGTATAGATGGAAGTATATATAACACAAAACGGATTTTCTATATCAAGAGGATACCATTAAAACTAGTGATGTCTTTTAAGAATGAATATCTATTATCCTCTGATGATATGGTAATATTTTAAGAAATCAAAGTTAATTACCTTGGGTACATTAGCGGATGGCATACCATAATGTATCGGTTAATGGTGATGGCTACTACAGTGAAATGCGCCGTCCCATTCAATGCATATTTCATCAACGAATACACGCTGCACATTGTGTTGCCGAATATCCAGTGCCTATATGAGTAATTAAAAGACGTCAAGGGTAGGATCATACAGCAAAATATTAAATTGTTTACGTGTAGGTTTATAATGAAAATTGCTGTCGCATTGCGAAACTGAAAAATGAAAAAAAAAACATTTTTTAATCTGATGGTTATTTATTTTGCTAATATTTACGGGAAAAGTATTAAATAATACCATTTTTTATCTTTCTGAACTTTTTAAATGTGTTAATTATATTGTGGCCTATAAGATTACATCCTGTTTTTAACCGACTTCAAAAAAAGGAGGAGGTTTCTCAATTCGACTGTATATATATATTTTTTTCCTTTTTTTTTATGTTATTATGATTTTGATTGTTCTTTTTTCAATGGAAAGGAGATGTCCCAACGGTGGTACCATGATAAGGACATTAATATCTGATGATGGCATCCTAGAGAAATCGAGTCGAACCTTGAAGTCGGTTTCATTTTTGTTAAAATTGTACTTGTACTTATATGATTGAATCTTTTTTTTAGAAGTAGGGGCTAAAAGAGCAGACAGGCAAAGTGTTCTTGATCTGCTAAGAGTTTGAGCTAGCTATTTCTGGTATCAATATTATCTTATTCATATTTCCGAAATCGGCTAGGGGTCCATCATCATCACTTTTATTAGATACTAGCAGCCGGCCCCGGCGTCGCTCGGTAAGCATAAGTATTTAAATCAAAAATTTAAAAATTATAAATTTTAACACGCTCTAGCAAACTATTTTTTTACACCTTGGGCTACATTATCGAAGTTTTCATACGGATCCCTAACTTTTTGCAAAAGTAATATAACTTTGTTACTCGGGGATAATTTAGCTTTCTAATGGTGAAATAATTTTTCAAATCAGTCAAGTACTTTTTGAGTTAAATCGTTACAAACAAGTAGTAGTTTAGATAAAAAAGCAACAACTATTTAAAAACCAACTGACCTTTTTGCAGCAGCCGAGAGCAATAATGGTTATCAAGTTTCCGGGTATGCCAATCAGTGTGAAAATAATACAACATGCAACTGCAAATTGTAAGAGGGCCTCCGGATAGCCTCGGAAGAGCTCAACAGTTTCTAGTTCAGTATTAGACCCTATACTGTAGTTGGAGTCCATATTGAAAACTCAGTTCTTAACACTACACAATAGCTTGCTCTAAGTTAAGTTTGTATCAGTGTCACAATATCTATTAGGTGATTTCAAAGTCTATAACAGAGACGTTTTTAATTCCGTATGATTCACATTTTTTGATCCTGGTATTTCTTGTTGTCATCACTATCAAATTAGTAGTATTATACTACATATTAGTATCACAATTTCAATAGAGCGTCTTCTACAAAAACTGGTTTAAGTGTAAATGAAACATTATTATATGAAAAGACTTAATAAAATCATATTTATTAATACACAAGTAAGACGGTTCAGATTTCCCTAATGCGTCACTGGCTATTGTTGTGGTTTAGTTATTATACATAATAATATGTTTTTCTTAAAGGCGTTCCCCTGGGAGTACAACATTTGTTTTTAAGAAATACATAATCGATACTTATAGTGAATAGCATATTCTTTATAGTTATCGATTCTTTTTGTCCATTACTTTAATTTTTGTTTGCCGATGAGTTTTAGTGGGTTGGATTCTGATACACCGACTCACTTAGCTAAGAATTAACCAGTAACAAACGAAAATTCAAACGTGGAAATCACTTTCAATCTACTAATTGCCAAATGGTCTATATTTTGATACTATATAATATGAAGATTTAGGAAGAGTTTAAGCAACGGCTGTGAGTTCCTATGATGTTTTTTTTTATGAATTCTTTACTTTAATTTAATTATTCGATTATTCCTAACTGTTAGCCTAACAAGCTTGTGACTTTTGCCAGTGCTATTACATAAATGCAAAGGTTTTTTAAATTGACCAGAGCTGTTAATTTGAGTCTGACACCACGCAGTAACTACATGTGCTTGTCTGGACTCTGTTTATAGAAACTTCTATTTGTTATTTGTCTTTTAGCAACAGTTTTTAATTTAAATAATAGAGAAGTATCATTTTCACATCATATCAATAGAAACTTTGTTTATTGTTATTAAATGAAATTTTCTTTCCTTGTTTCATAAGTACATAGATACTGTTCTACAGGATTCCCTTTCCTGTGGTGTGATTCACGTGCTTGTAAATATTATGAATATTTTCTTTGTAAATAATGTGAAATCCGTTTAAGCTTTAAAAATTGTGTCATAGTTACAGGATAATTTTTTAAATCTACAATTTGTTGTAATTAATTATTTGTATTCACTGTGTATTTATTGATTTCAATGCATATGGTATCTTCAATGTCTCCTATCTAGCTGTGTCAGTAAATCATATATTAAACTAATTTTATTCTGTATAACGGTTAAACAAATACTATAAATAAACCGAATACAATGCAATATAAATTTGATATTCAACGCATCTTCTCCTTATTTCACAAAGATAGTGATTATCTAAAGTATTTCATAATATTAGTTTTAAGATTATCAAATAAATTTTTGTAGGCATGTCTATATTCATTAGACATAAAAACATAAACTAGAGGACTTATACAAGCTGATGAATACTCTAATAGATGGCCGGAGACATATGCGACGGGGTTTGACTTGTAATTTCCATAAAATATTCTTAACAGCATTATTGGTAAATGGCATAGAGTAAAAGACATCAGTAAGGCAATAATCATCGTTGCAAGTTTTCTATCTTTCTTAGTCGGTAATTTTGGTCCTTTTCTTTTATCGGCTGATGGTGATAAACATTTGAAAGGTGCTATAATCGGATGTTCTTGATCTTCGATCGACAAAATGACAGAGTCATTAGGCTTACAGAGCTCGCAGTCTTCTGAATAGCTTCCGGACACAGTAGGTGTCTGACTGGAATATTCAATAGAAACAGACTGACAATTTGATTCACCAGAGCTCACGGTAGTTCGTAAATTAGCAGCTTTTTGTTTACTGCGATTTTGCCTCCTTTTCTTGAGTACCCACCAAATGCGACCGTAGCACACAGACATAATTAAGTATGGGCCAACAAAAGCAAAACAAACAAAGAAACTCTTTGGATAAACTTGGTGCTTATCTGGGACCATGGTGCAGATTCCTTCTAATGGATTCAAGTCGAATTTTCCCCATATCTCAAAAAAAGATGGTAGAAAAAAACAAAATCCCACTATCCATGTGCTAATCAGTGAGGTTATTAAAACTGTTTTCTTGTTAAAGCTGAAAACAACATGTAGTTATTAATAAAGAATTTAAACTGAAAGAAAAACTTTGCTAAATGTGCTCAATAGGTTAATTGAAAAAGTAAGTATATGTTAATTATATTGCGATCTATACGTATGTCAGAGTTACGGATTACATTATTCCATCTAGTAATCATTGATAGTTTCTTGTCGTTAAGTGATTTTTCATGTACAAAATATATGTATGTAATTAAGCTCAAAAATACAAAAAAATGCTCTACGCATAAGGGCAACTTTATAGAAAAATTGGGTGAACTTACCTAGGATATTGAAAAGGATGACACACTATAATATATCTGTTAAGAGTAATGGCTATCATTGTAAAATGAGCAGTTGCGATCAATGAGAATTTCATTAACGCGTACACTCTGCATGCTGTGTTGCCGAAAGCCCAGCGTTTTTCTGAATAACTTGCAATCGTCAGAGGAAGTACAAAAGAGCAAAACATCAGGTTGCATACGTGAAGGTTAATAACTAAAATTGCAGTCGCATTTCGATACTGAAACAGAAAAAAATGGAATGACAATAATTGTTTGACCGCGTGGGCCAAGTGGCGTAAGTTTACAGGAGTCATTTGTGACTCCAAAGTGCCGGTTAGGTTGAAGGGACAGGTCTATAAAACTATCATTAGGGCTGTTCTCTTACATGATTGGGAGGCGTGGCAGATGCTTGAGTGACACAAGCAAGAGCTGCGCGTCACGGAGATGAATATGCTGCGGTAGATGTGCGGAGTCACGCGAAAGGATCGTGTGAGAAACTCCCGCCGAAAAGTGGAGAAGAAAAAGTAGGAAAGTGGACCCCGGGCTCCAAAGTGCTAACTTTAGAAGCAACCGGGAACAAAATAATTGTTATAAGAAATATTGTTGATACAATAAAATTAAATATTCTTATTTACAACGTTGCCACGACACTTTTTGACTTTTAGTGTATAGTTGTATAGTAAATGAGCCAAAGCCCAAGAATCCAGTTTTATATATTTCGTATCGGCAACGCATCATCAAATCGAAGTATTGTCTTAACAAAAAATGATATCTAGGTCTAAAATACTCAAACATACACATCGTATAATTACTGTTGAGCAATTCTTCCTTTACCGCACTTAACCCTCTCAATTTAAAAAAGCCTCTCCATCGCTTCTATCGTTTTTGAGTGGCGATCATGAACGGGTGGTTAGTATTCACTTACTCCAGCAGTCTCTTACATCATAAAAAAGCAATAACTCACCTTCTGATAACTTCCCAGGGCAATTATGGTGATGAGATTGCCAGGAATGCCGAGGATCGTTAATATCACACAAAAGGCGATTGAAAACTTAAGTAACCAATCAGGATAACTTTTAAAGAGTTCCATTTGCAGCATATCAGACCCGTTCATGATTGGATTTGTGGTATAATAAGAAATTATCTTGAAAAATGCACAGTTTGTCACAGCGGAGTACTCGGTAGTATTTGGTATTTATACCTCACCAGCAATATTGTTTATTTTAAGTTAAATAATAAGAAGTCTATTTCACTTGAACCAACAGCTCGTCTAATTTATACGGAAACTGGATTATATATGTGAATCAACAATATCGTTTATATCTACAATGACCTTTAATCCATAAATATATTGTATTTCCCTAATCATTCATTTACCTGTTCATCCTGACATTGCGATTGTAATTAACAATTCAATTTACGTAAAGTGCATATACATTAATAACTATGCACATTGTATGATGATCATAATCAATTATCTATTAATATAAATCGTGAATTTGTGTGGATGTTTGTTAGTCTTCTGATAAGAATAACACATAGGCTACAATTTACTGCGATAATCGACACTATCAAAGAAACGCTTTAATAGTATAAAGTTTAAATAGGTTACAACCATCAATCAAATATTATTAAAACATTGGAAAACACAACACGATAAAAGAACACAAATTAAATTACACAAACATCCTCTAACCGACAATTGTTTCATGTGTTAGTTGAGTGAGATGTAATGGTTATAGTCTTAAAACTTTTCTATTTATTTAATTATAGAACTTCGTTGTACACTACTTAAGTAAAGAATTTATTTACTTTCTTTATTTTATAGAAAGCTTACAGACTAATAATATTATTAACATAAATACATAAAAGATACGATGTATACATACTATTACATACATAGGTGTAGATTTACACTTGGTATTACAATAATGAATTATTTTATATATCTAGGTAGTAGAGCCACGCTGATTTCAGCACGAACAGGCCAGCTTGACCAAGGCGGTACTACCCTCGCGCAGAAGATCAACGTCAAAATGACAGCGTTCGCGCTCGCGCTGTCGCATTTCGTCGATGAGAGCGCGATTGGAGGCCCAATATGCAGAAGCATCACTAGGCTGCCATGGTGTGGGTCACCACATTGCATTGTTGCATTGTTTGCGTTCACAATGAGTATGGTTACCACCACTCTTGGATTCTGTTTATGCTTCCCATCAGGTAGAGTATAGTTATTTGGAAAGGCCATAGATAAAAAATATATAGAATTCTAGAACAGTCAGTAGAAGTGTCAATCGTAAAAAGGTACTTATAAAATGTTTTGATAAGGCTGTACAGATTGGAGCAGCCTGACTACTTTCAAAACATTTTCATTATAATTTTTTCGTTTTGACTATTTTGCACTGTAATAGTATTTATGTATGATGTTTTTTGGCAAACTTAAATTCTCTGAAATGTAAATATTGTTTCTGACATTAATTAAAATTTATGTTATTTATATGTAATGTATAATCTAAACTGTAATATTATAAAGCTGAAGACATTTTCACATGCCACCAGTGGCTAAATAGCTGGTCTCTAATGTTCACATTGTAAAAACATCTTTATATGTACTCTATTTATGTGAAATAAATCATTTCATATCATAGGCTTTTCTCTTTCTTCGGCATACAACAAACAACAATCTTGTAGTAAATAAAAATATTTTTTCATAAGCTACAAACAAAAATAAACCCCCGTTTTGAACCGCCTTTTTCACTGCGCGATACAAAACATTTTAGCGGATCACAACAGCTTGGGAAACACAAAACATAGTATAGAAAGAGAAAAACTGCATAGTCCTAATGGGTTTGCGGTAGGTAGTGATAGATTTATCTATGGAGCAAAAAGAAAACAGATTGCAAAGCTCGGATGTCCATTCGGATGTGTTCGACCGACACATGGATCACGTGAGCGTTGTTTTGTAAAGGTTATTGTATTCTATCCTATTTTATAAACTATCCTTACCAATCAAGACATATGATTACCTTTATGACTGCCGCGCTGGCGTAGTGGTAGCGTATGCGACTGCTGTGTATGAGGTCTCGGGTTCGATTCCCGGGTCGGACAAAATGTTTGTATGGTCTTCAAATATTTATTTCGTAGTTTGGGTGTTTTCTATGTAAGTATAATATGTATGTATTTACAAAAAAAAACACAAAACAAGCTCTGCTTAGCTTGGGACTAGATGGCGTTGTGTGTTAGATGTCCGAAATATTTATTATTATTACCTTTGCGTTTATTTCAGAGTTACCTATAGTAAAGTATTTTACAATAAATATATGCGAGATGTTGGATCAATATATCCATTGGATCCGGGTAGCCGAGAACCGGTTGTAGTGGAGGCCCTTGGGAGATGCCTACGTCCAGTAATAATCATCTCAGAATTGATGATGATGATAAATGTCTTGATAAATTCATGTACTAACAGATACGTAGACAGTCTCTCATGTTTGTCATAGAAAAAACGGGAGAATTGGCAACAAATTAAACTTTCAATTTGTTGCTACTCTAATTTTTTCTCCTTTTTATGTCACTTCTTATAAAGTTGAAATATCTAAAATTACGGTACCTGATGATTCTGTACGGTTCTATAATCTTAGTATATTAATATATTCAATTCACCTTCTTCATCATTAAACACAAACAACGAAAATGATTCTTCGATCATAGATGGACATAGGTCGAATGCTCAATTGAGTTCGATTTGTATGATTCATGAATGTGTTTGTAAAGTATAATATTAGACTTTGTTTTCAAAACTGTGCTCATACTCGTTATTTAGAAACGAAGTACTTGGTTTTAATAACGTCATCAATATTTTGTCAATTATGTTTTAATTCATCTCAATCAGTCAGTTTAGCACTTAACGCAAATTTTATTAGACACGTCAAAATCAATTAAATAAATTTAATTCAGGTAAATTTCACTTATTTATTTAAGAACTAATATTATATTAGTTTAACACGATTAACTTTGAAGTCGGTAATAAAACACAAACCTTTGACATTAAGTTTACCTCAGGAGAAATTAACGGGAATATCACTACTAAATGTACCTACGTTATACGTAGATACTTAAATATGAGTTGTTGATCTACAGTGCTATAGTGCTTAGATCTGGAAGCTAAATAAGTTTATATTGACTCAGTTAGTGTCTCTCCAGTTGAGTACAGTCTGTTTGTCACATGATTGAAGCAGTTTGTAAAGCTACAAATGTACATGAAATTCTCACACTTTGTAGGCTTTAATTTTAGGCAAGTTTAATATTATGCATTCGAAAGTAACTCTCTCCGTCTATCTGTTTGTTACACTGTCAGGGCTAAGCAGCTGTACCGATTTCAATGAAATTTTGCAAAGAGTTAATTTGAGTCTTGAGGAAGAATATAGGCTACTCTTTACCGCGATAATACGAGCTTCAAACCTTCAAGAAAAGATAAAAAAAGGCCAGCAACGTACTTGTGACGCCTCTGGTGTCGCGGGTGTCGATGGGCAGCGGTAATCGCTTACCATCAGGTGATACGTCTGCTCGTTTGCCCCCTATGTCATAAAACAAGTACATTCGCGCAGCCGCGAGCAAAAGCTACTTTATTATTTGGATATTGTAAACAAACTTATTTAAACGTTTCTAAATAAATACATAATTAGACATTCATACATACATTTAGTTTCATTGGTGTTTGGCTCCTGTTGGTGATAGCATGACGTTATATAGCCCGCAGCCCTCCTAAAGAAATGGACTAGTCAGCGCTACAACTTTTCGATTCAAACCAGTTGTGTATAAGATTAACAAGTTCAAATAGACAAACAAACTCAGCACCTTTATAATATTAGTAGATAATATTATAAAGGTGCTGTGTAGATCATGTAGTGTAAATGTAGACAAATTACGCCTAGACACAGAACAAAAGTTTAAATTAAATTATAATTAGGTTAATTTACTTCACCAATAGCAAATTGTCGTTACCGCCTGTGTCTCTAATTTCTCGGACAGACATCCTAACTAACAGTATTAGAATTGCCTTGTATTTCTAATTAATAATAATATGTATTGTAATATAATGTATCTTGTAATAGTTGAGTAACGCAGATAGCCTCGTGGGGCGTTAGTCTTTCTTTTTGTTTATAAAAATAATAGTCCCGCATTAGGAATATACATCCTGTTTCGCGCGGGACTTTACAAACATACATAAAACGGACAAAAAGAACACCCAGACTCAGAACCATAATTTGTGAATCACATTGTGTTGTTTGTTTTACGTGTGGAAACCATCTCGGGCCCTCAAGAATTTAAGACGGCCGCAGCAAATAAATAATAAATCAAAAAGGGAATATATTTACAGACGTCACCTAATACGTCTCAACAAAATCCCGTTCTGGAATTGAGAGTAAACCCCTCGGATTTCCTTATCGCATATTGGCGAAAATTTATAGAGTGTGAAAACTCTATGTCTCGACGGATCGGTGCAAAATGACAAACGTGACCTGAATGAGAAGCTAAAGCCCGTTAGGCAGACATCGCGCGGGACGATGAGCGAGCATTTTAAATATCTGCGACCGAACCGTAAATTTTATTCCAGAACCTTCGTTAGGTATTCATGGCCAATAAGGTTTTGAATAAATTAGATATTTTGCAGTTAAGTTTATTATTTTAAGGCTTTGCTAACTTCTTATTTCTTTCGCTGGGATTTTAGCGGCCTTGGAACTATACTTGGAACTGATAAATAACCTTTTAGAACCTTTAAATATTTAAGACTTTTTCCGTTAATTAAACTAATGCGCTCGATTCTATAAACTAACTTGACACAAAATAATTACTTTTTCTTGTTGTTCTTTGCCTGATAAAGTAAGTAAAGTAGCTTGCGTTGATCGGAGTATGACAAACGCATCATGTTCTGTCATCTGTTAAATGTGATCCTAATAAATCAGATACTGAAATCAATGGCTTTATTTTCTACCTTCTAAACTTACACTTTTTTTAACACGCTTTTACCAAAACCGTAGTCTCTTGTGCACTATATAATATGCAATGTTACAGAAATATATTTCTATTATTCTTAGTCATTTCATTAACAATAACAAGAAAACAGTTATATAGAAGTACATGGTACACTATAGATTTCATGTTTAAAGTACAGTGGTTCAAATGGAGTTTACATCTAGTAGCCGAATAATGCCACGGTGGTCGCCTTCGATCCGCCATGAGTCAACACTATGTCATAGTCGTCCTGTGAAAACGTACGATGGATCGTTTCAGACACACTATGGCATGCTATAGCACACGTCACTACTATTTATTGAACGTGAAAAAGCTTAGGTGGTTGGTTTAGTCGATTGACTTCAAAACTCTGACAGCATGTTGCGGTTAGGCTCTTGAAAAGTTAACTTATATTAGTAATTGCTGAAGCTCTTCTTTTTTCTATTAAGTTTTATTTGTTACCGGAATTCTAATGTTATTTTACAGCCAGGTTTCATGAACAAGTACCTTTATTAGAAGAATTTCACAGTCACGTGTAATTTTGAGTTTGATTTTTTTAAATTAATTAATCAAAATCATATTTTAATCATTTTTTCGTCCCTATCTTTGATGTGCTTATTTTAATCCGCTTACGATTTAATCCAAAAATTAACTGTAATTAATAAAATAATTTTTCGCGATATCCAACAGTTTATTAGTTTCTGCTCCAGATGTTGTCCTTGGAGTTAGATTATAATCTTAGAGAGTGCAGTAGAAGTGTACTTGCCTTTCTCTGCAAGACACTCAAAGTAATAAAATGATGAATTTTGATAAATAATAGATTAAGCTTTAGCCATTTTAAATAGCGTATTGTACATCTCATACCATGGTTACTGAATTCATTCAATCTCAAAAATATATATCCTTATATATACAATTATGATTACTTTGACAATTGGTTTTTAATTAAAGGAAAAGATAAAACATAAAGTTTAATTAAAGCATGTAGTCTTGTATTATTGAGTATAACATGGATGGGAGGTCCATATAAACTTACGTGATTTATTATTTAAAACTATATTTATTTCCGAGTTTTTGTTAACGACACTTACATTTCAGCCTAATCTTTGAAAATAATTTACTAGAATTATAAAAAACAAACGGGTCTATAAATTAATGTATGTTTTATGAAAACTTTAGACAAAATATTTTTTATTGAAAATTTTGCGCATTTCAAAGTTACTACTAGTATTCAACCGGTGGTCGAAATACGACCATAATTCTTTTGCGGACACGGAAACGGATTCGTCATGTCTGTCTGTCTGTCCGTCCGTATGTCATAGCCACTTTTTTTCGAAACTATATGAACTATAATGTTGAAACTTGGTAAATACATTCTGTAGTATAGAATTCAGTAAACCACATTAAGATTTTCATACAAAAATAGAAAAAAACAATAAATGTTGGTGGTCCCCATACTTAGAACTGAATCTGAAAAATTTATTTTGCATCAAACTCATACGTATGCGTGTCTATGGATAGGTCTTCAAAAATGATATCGAGTTCTACTGAATAGTTTGAATAGAGACACTTCCAAAGTGGTAAAATGTTCCCTCCTCACTCTGTAAACTAAGGAAATTATAAACTAAAAAAAAACTGATGTCCATTACCATGCAAACTTCCACCGAAAATTGGTTTGAACGAGATCTAGTAAGTAGTTTCTTTTAGTACGTACGTAAATAGCAAAAAATACACTATTATTAAAACATCGATCAAAGTTACAACGAACTACAAGAATTTTTATATTATGTTACTTGCTGCTATGGAACCCCTCATGGGAGTGGGAGTGGGAGTCCGACTCTCACTTGGCCGCTTATTTAAAAATAATATCTGTGCCACTTATACTTCTAAAGAGGCTAACTTCAACTTCACATGAGTCACGGAAGAGTGCCTTTCTAATTTCCGGAAAAAAACAACTTCTTACATAGACTAGACAGAAAACGGAAACTGGTAAACTTTATACTAAAACTAAAACTTTATATTTATATCCTACACAAGGATATACATATAAAGTTTTAGGAGGGGAATATCCGATGCACTGCTCTTAGAACAAATAATTAGAGCATATTAATGGAAGAGATTGGTTTTAGCAATAAGGCCGCCCTTCGTATACATCTTCTTGAAATATTAAAGTGAAATAATTTGTAATTGGTGTACAATATATTCTATTTTATTAACCGACTTCAAAAAAAGGAGGAGGTTTCTCGATTCGAGGTTACTTTTTTTGTGTTCGCGGATAACTTCGTCGTTTATGAACCGATTTTGATGATTCTTTTTTTTTTAATGGAAAGGAGATATCCCAACAGTAGTACCATGATAAGGACACTAAGATCTGATTATGGCATCCAAGAGAAATCGAGTCAAACAAATTGAAGTCAGTTTTATTTTTGTTAAAATTTGACTTGTACCATTCCATTCCATTATATTTCATACAAAGTTGAACTTTATTATAGCAGCTCTTAAGCTGGTAAATGACATATAGAACTAAGCATACTCAAACCCAAGCTTATATTTATCTAATTGTATAAAATCTATATATAATATCTAAATAGTCAAGGCAAAGCTTTAATAGTCCACTAACAAGTTAATGTATTTTTCTTAAAGTGCCTTTTGCTATCCTATATAACTTATAACAAAAGCAATTATCCAGATAGAATGTGGATTTGAAGTTGGTGTTTCACGAATTTCGATCTCAAATATCTGGGCAAGACACATCTGTGGAGGAACCCACATTAGAAATACAATGGCCTATAAATAGTCCCTAGAAGGAAAATGTGGCATAATAATATATTACATCAAGTTCTATACATACAATATAGGCGATTATGGGAATTGTTTTTGAGATAAAGCTAGAACTTTACTTATCTCATGACCCTATACATCGTACTGTTACATCCCTATTTACTCTGTCATATCATGATTTGTGTAATTGACAGACACACAGACTTGCAATTATTGCTGGTTTATTTAAATACAATATTAAAAATAAGCAATAATTGTGCTATAAATACGCAAGATTTACCTAAATTCGTTCAGTTGGTTGTTTTTTAGCTTAACTGCTGCCCAACTACAGACCTGGTTCTTGCCTGTCGGCTGGCTATCAGTGAAAGCTAAGAATACACTCCGGATCTACTCTGTCCTTCACTAGGGCTAGCGCACTGTTATAATCCAAGTCGCGTTTAAGTTTTAATTATAAATAGGAATTCTGTGTCCGAACATGTGTGTAAGTAAAAAATTCATAAATAGTCATGTTATATGTATAGTATAATAATAGTCAGTTCAAGTTCATAAATAGTTGTCGAAATTTCAGCACTGTGTTTTTCATAAGTACTGAATAGGACGATCTAACAGTACTCAAGTTTAAAGTCAGTTGTCATTTAGCCGCTATCAAAGTCTTCTTCTTCTTTTGATGAAATGGCAACCAGCTGGATCTCTTGGATCAGCTATTTCTGTCTTCATATCATAAGTCTTCAAGTCTGTAGTTCTTCGTCGTGATGAAATAAAAAATAAAAAAAACCAACGTCTTATAGCACTGATGAAGGAAATATTGCGTTATGTATAAATTTTAAAAGATACATCACATTTTTTTTTAAATTATAAACTCGTTACCCTTTTCCTCATGAACGCGTAGAGGTATCAAGTTGAAATTAATGTCAAATACTTAGGTCTAATTGCCTTAAGCTGTGAAAAAAACTTTTATATACCTACGGGTTGGTACGGAACCCGTGATGCGCGAGTCCGACTTGCACTTGGCCGGTTTTTTCTTAATCTATGAATGAGTTATGAATGAGTCAAGGTAGTAGAGCCAGGCAGATTTCAGCACGAATGGGCCGGCTCGACCGGGGCGGTACTACCCTCGCACAGAAAATCAACGTAAAATGACAGCGATCATACTGTCGTGTTTCGTTGGTGAGTGCGAGACCGGAGGCCCAATGATGCAGAAGCATCACTAGCCCGCCTTGGTGTGGGTCACCATGCTGGATTGTTGCATTGTCTGCATTCGCAGTATGGTGACCACCACTCTTGAAGTCTGCTTATGCTTTCCATTAGGCAGAGCAGAGTCATTTTGGCAGGGCTAAACATAAAAAAAAAAGTTCACAAAAGTAACCTTTTTTTATTTGTTATAGCAATTAAGAAACACACTGCTATATTATATAACGATGTTGCCGTTTAGAAGTAAATTAAAAATAATCAACAGCTTTGAAAAGTCTACTGTTTGAAATAATAGGCCTCTTCACTAAAATAAACTTTTTTCTTATTATACCACCTTGGCCAGACAGGCAATACAGTAATTTCTTAAAATATTGAGCAGCACAAAATCACGAAGTAACAAACTAATAAAGACTGTATACCGTAGCTGTCCATTACGAGCGGCCATTATGTGCGGTTATAAAAGGGTCTAAGGGAACACACCTAACATGTCCCGTGGGAACATTATTTATGCTCACGGAACAGTCCTACGGTTGCCAAGATGTTCAGACTAAATTATGGGGACCGCCCAAGAACCGAAAATGACCCAAATCGTGTTTTTGACATCTTGTGCTAAAATACTTTTGTTTTAGGTATTATAAAACATAGATTAATTGCATACGCAGATATACTACCTACCTACATATACAATGTTTGTAGATAAGAAGAGTTAATGAAATTAATCATCATAATTAACAACCCATAATGTCCCACTGGGCTAGGGTGTCATCTCAAGAAAGGATTAAGGCTATGGCCTTCCCCACGCTGGCCTATTGCAGGTTGAAGACTGGGATAAGAAGAGTAAAGAGTTAAATTATTATTTTTTATGGAACAATAAATAAAGAGTATTATGGCATTTTATAGGATATACGTAAAAGTTGTCTTTCTAATTAATAGGGTCAGTAAAGTCTTTTTATACTAAAATGTCTAAATAATAAAAAGTAGGTATATACTGTTGTGATTCAGACACACCAACACACAAACAGTTTTTCTGCTTAATTCATAAGATTGTGATAAAAGAAAGTATATTTATTCCCTTTTAAATAAAAATAAGAATCTGCATAATCTTTTTATGTTGTGATAAAATATAAAGTAAACAAAAATAAAATATATGAAGAAACCGTTGACATGCGAGCATGAAAGTGATAGTGTCATCGTCAAGTCTACTCCCGTCGCCGCAGTGACGTATACTCAGCCTCGAAATACGTCATACAGTGCTACAGAAACCTCTAAGAGCATCAGATTTTTAAACCAACAAATCTAATAGTACGCACTGGGTATTTATTGTACTGTAAAACAGTATAACCCGATTTATCCGACAAATTTTATACAATAATAAGCTGACCCACGCAACTTCGTCTTGTGTCTCTTTTCATTGGTGGAGATCAATCGGTCAGCTTCGATGTTGATATGTTTTATAACCTTCCTTGATAAATGTCTATCTATCACTAAAATAATTGTTGTTATTTTTATAAAAAAAGTTCTGTCGTTGACGCGTGATGCCGTGATCCAGGGCTATAGGGATTTATTTTTAAATAGACAATAGATTTATATACTTCTCTTCAAATAAAAAACACAAGTAACAAATTTTCACTAACAATATTCTGAGTTACTAATATTGAAGCAATAACTCCTATGTAGTTGCTTTTATTATACATTTTCAAAGGAAGCTAGTGTCTAATTTAGTTTCAAAACCTGTTAGATCACCTGCTATAATGTAGACGAATTAACTTTAAAGTCAAGCTATATTTCATATTCTTGGGTTAATGTTTCAAAAGCAACTAACTCTTTAAAGTAATGTGTTCATGTGCCCGTGCAAAAATACTCATATCAAAGCAACTGGCTATGTTCAGTCTAGTGGATAACGTGCAAACTAAGTCTACTTAAACTTACAGGAGGGAAACATTCAACTGCGATGCTTTTTCTGTGGTTGGACAAGAACTAGCTACCTTCTTATCATATACCTACGTAAAACTGTTTCGAGAAATGACTTTACAAAATACTAACTTATTGCTATATTTTTTGTTTTAACAACATTCTGTATAGATTCTCGTCATGTATCGATCGATCGAGCGATTTCTTACTGAATATATTGCTATTTAAAGCTAAGCGTCAGAAAATCTGAATATAATAGTTAGATTTCATGTCAAGCCAATTCCTTCTCAAAGTGTTTGTTTTTATGGTGGATCTATCCTTTACGGTTATACTGGATATTACGCTTTTCGACTTGATGACACGAAAAATTGTATTACTTTACATCATGAATCTTCTCACTTAGAGTTCAAACAGAATGGTTTAAAATAAAAAACCCACGATAACAGCCACTGTTCCGAGTAGTGGCAAGTTCGCTTTCCAGTTGTCATCGTCATCCCTAGAACAATAGTTTGGACATAGACTGAAAACCTAACTCTTTAGATATTTCATTGTGGTTTATAACAATAAACAAGTGATTAATTTAAAAAGGTTTTTTAAAAACAAGTTTTTGTTACTTGTTGATAAAAAAAAACTTTAAGCCCTTTCATTTAATACCCATATTGGGTGGGTTGTTCAGAAATAGGTAAGCCACCATTTTGTTACGGCGGCCATTTCGGATTTATAATAATACCGGTTATATATAATTGCATTGTAATCAGAACTTAAGACATATTTCCAGCTCAATTTTCATACGTGCAGCCGGTGTTCATCGATTTACAACGTTATCACGTCAAAAAGTACTCTTCAAGAGAATAAATAGAATAAAAGATTTTATATATATTTTCAAACAAAAAATGACAACAATGGCTATCAACTAAGTAGTTATTAGTACACAATTTATGTTTAAAGTAATTGCGAAATAATATTATAAGTATGAACAATTAAACCTTTTTGGTAAGTACATTTCGCTTTCGTTATGCGTTATGTAGGTTCACACAAGTCTGCAGTGCTGTTAATAATTCACAGCTGAAGAACTAAAGAAATACCACCCCAATATTTATTCAACCGTGTAAAGAAATTTCATGCAACTGAAACAGCTTTTAAAACTTTGTTTGAGTACCTACATTTAAATAATGCATATTATGCTTTGCGAGACGTAATGAAAAAATAGAGAATAGGTTTCTTTTTAATTTATGGCCATCCGCAGTAATACTGCTAACCGTAACACGAAAGACCTGGATTACGTTTTGCGAAATTGTGGAAATATATAATACGAATGATAAGATTTTTATGAAGTGCTAGAAACCTATTTTAGTTTTTTAGTACAAACTTATTCATTTATGCTTCCTGCAAATACATAAGGCGGACGTACAATGACAGTTGCGTCCGAGAAACGGATACATGATTATGTTGACAAGTCGGTCTAATTTATTCAGGAGATTTGCATTCAGGTCTAGGTAATTTCTTTAAATTTAGATAATTTGACCTTTATCTATTTCTATATCTTTATCTATTTCTATCTATTGCTCTCTTTTATAATATTTTCCTTTTTCAAATATTACACCGATTATAAATTAGGCAGTGTGTGCCATGGTAACCAGAATGCTGATAAATATTAGTTAATAGCGTTCGCGTAATACCTCCAAAAATATGTGTACAAAGTTTCATGATGATTGGTCAAGCAGTTATCGCGTGAAAGCGTAACAAACAAACTTACATTCACATTTATAATATTAAGGAAACATATAGAAAGAAGGAAGGATGATTTCTTTGTTTGCTTTATTATAATAATTTACCTATTTCTATTTAGTACGTAAAGTATTTGGGTTCACCCCGTACACAGGTGAATTTTAATCAGGAATAGTGACAACGAACTAGAACGTGTTTCAGCTATGGGTTAAGATTAAAAAAATTAGAATACATTAAAAAGACTTTAGTCTGTTGTAGATTCCTATGACAAGTAAGAGAATTTGTCAGGATTTTCAGTCTTTTGTTTACTCACAGCAATTTAACGGCCATATGACGCAAGCTGTAGCTACTTACCTTGTGTTGCGGTGAGATATGAAAGTATTCATCATCGTATTCGTCGTAATAATTTTCTTTATTTGTATTAAATTTTGTGTGTTGGCGTAATAGGATATGTAAATAGAGGTCTGGTAAACTGAGTTTTTACGAAAAATAAATTACACACGACAGAAGTGGACTTTAGCTTCCCATGTTGCCATTATGGCCAAAGATCGATCAGTAAGGAGAATCCTGGAATGGAGACCATGGACTAACATTACAACAGGGTTGATGTCTTTCGAGGACAAGTAGGATTTGTTTGGATGACCAAGGTTGCAGATGAAAAGGCTTGAAAGATATCATCCATCTTAGAAATTGTTAGGACTAGAAAAAAAAGTGGCTAGTAAAATTTGAGAAAATCATTTTTAGGGTACACATAAAGTTGGATTTCCCTTTTTTATTTCTCGGCTATATTAGAGTGTTTGATATTATTATCATATCAAAGTATAATAAAGACTAAAAACTGATTCAGTGATACATTTGTGAAATATTAAATGTAATAATTTATTTGCCTGTTAGCTATAAAGGCGTAATTGTTCAGTTTTGTACATCTCAAGAGCCTTGGCGTTAAAACATCTAAGTCTGCAAAATTCTAACAGAAGGCAATTTATCATAAAGAAATGGAAAATTAATTACATTCCTGTTTGAACATACGTTTTATTACTGACAAAACTTTTTTACTATAAAATTGTCTAGCTAGAACGTCGAATAGCCGATGTTCGAGTACGAGTGAATTCAAAAATCTATCAACACCTCAACAACTTAAGAGTCAACTAAGAGTGAGCATCAAAAAATCATTCCTTGGCACATCACATCAACAGTGTTTAACATTCCGTTTATGGTTATAACCCTCACCTTAAATGGTTTTGGCCTACAAAACTAATCTATTCAAATAAATAAAATTGGAGTTTCTGCTTGTAATATTAAAATAACCGCTTTTTGGATTAACATTGATACACGGTATGTAGACAAAAGAGTTTCTTAAAAAAAAAAATGGCTGTCTGTCTGTTCCGAGTAATTTCTGGAACGGCTAGACGGATTTTGAGGGGACTTTCCATGGCAGGTAGCTGATAATCCAGGGAGTGACTTAGGCTACTTTTTTTTTGACTAACTATGTCCTGCGGCATTACTCGCGGTACAGCAATAACCGCGGGTAACACCGCGGGTTTCAGCTGGTACTAAATAAAAACAAAAGTAGGAATTTAAAATATATCTAAAAATTGCATGTCTGTCAATCATGTGGAAATCAGCTTCAGTCTGAATATTCTCCTTTAAAGTTCACCAGTTTATACGCCCACTACTGCAAGTTTCTTCTTGCAATACTTAAAAAAAAAAATAATAACAATGTTGGTGATTCTTTTTATTATTCTCTATTAGAAACTGGCTTAATGTGCTAGCTACAGGCAACTACAGGTAATTTTTGGATTAACATGACAGTTTGAAAACATATTTTATACCTCTACTAATTTTCTTTTAATTGCGTTTTCTTTGTATTTTTGCTTTAATTGCTTTGTTAAAATTATTTTGAAATTATCAGATTAAACAAATTCATACGATCATAATAAATTACCAATATTATTTAATGAGATAAAGTGTTAAAATTTACTTGACTGCACGGATGGGGAAGTATTTAAAGTCATCACCTTGCTGCTTCCTTCTGTACCGAGTGCTGTGGGTTTAATCCCATTTAGAATAACACTTTGTGAGATGCACAAATGATCATTCCGATTCTGAGTATTCTTTTGATCCATATTCGTCATGAATATTAGTATAGTCTCCCATTACACAGGACATATTCTTAGTTCGAGAACTGTTTTTTAAGGAAAAACAAAAATGACTGTAGTGTCTGTAAAGTTTTCATTGCATTGAATCGCATTCCATAGTAATTATATATCTATTGATGATGAACAGAAAGAAAATAAATACACCTGAAACAAAAGAAATAATAAAGCCAAATTTCATGAAATAATACTTAGATTTGCTAGGCAATGCTATTCATGTTTGGTAGGAAATACGTATATTTCGGGTGACACTGAAATCTGTTTTAAAATCGGTGAAGACAAGCGCTGATTGAAAACCTGATTAAGGTATTAAGTTAGGTAGTTATTTACATACAAACGAACATATGAACCAAAAATATAGTTAATTTGGATTTAAGCTAATCATTAATATTAATTACTGTAAATAAAAATTAAAACGGACATGAATTCATTGAAACACAAATTGTTTAAATAATAATTGGTTACACAAAGAGCGATATAGGCACACGATATAAATATAAACACATAAATACAATTAATCATAATTTAAATAACAGAAAACAATTATGACTCAGGAGTGAGCCATGTCACAATTAAGAGGTGTGGACGTCACTAGATCTGAAGAGAAACTGCCCCCTGTTTGAGATTGCGCCGCTTTATATGGATATCATCCCCAACTCGCCTGACTCATGGAACCGTTCGATTCTGTCACATTTTGTAATAATTTTATTTTTAGAATATCCTCATTCCTACATATACGGTTTATGAAGTACAAGTGACCCGGCCTGGCTTCGCACACAATTGAATTTTAAATTGAATTTCTTTGAAATTCTTGGATTGCCTCTAGTATAATATGCAGTTATGACACTTACATAAAACTTCTTCTTGAATTACTCTATCTATTCCGTATATCTAAATCCGTAATTCGTAAATCTATGTAAAACAGACAGACACTATTTTTCTTTTAATAACTTGGCATATCTCACAGGCAGTCTGGTCTCAAACTAAATGGAAGATGTGATATGGCAAACAATTTGCTAATAAACATACCCATACATTTCTAAAGAATTACCTATTTACACATCACACAAGATTTGTCGTGGGTGGAAATCGACCCACGATCTCTGGCATAACAATCAGGGACCCCTGGACTATTAGGCCATCTAAATGCTGTATTTATATTTGAACCAACCTATCGTGAAGAGATATAAGTATAAAATTTAAGCATAATATACCTTTATAAATGACAGCCGACAGAACTGTCAATGCTACTATTAAGTACTGCTTGGCTTGGTAACTGACAATGATCTTGGCGGCAAACATAAAACAGTATAATGTTAAGATTGACAAGTGCGATACGAACCATACTGAGCACATGAATATACTTCTTTTCTGTGGAAGATAGAGTTAATTGGGGAATTATAATAATTGTATATCATAACAGCTTATAACAGTTCACTGCTGAACACACGCCTCTCCTCAGACAGGAGATTTTGCCATATTCTTTACAGACCAGAAGTGTTGGTATAGGGCGTTTTTTTTAATAAAGCCTGCCAAACTGACTCTACTCTGCCTGATGGAATGAAAGCATGTTTACTCCCTTGGGTCCGTATGTCTTAATGCTAAACTGCCGCTTTAGGTAACACTTCTATTTCAGGGGTTATAGTAGGATTTCAGTGGTGTGTCAGAATCGGAGCGTCTATAAAATGCTAACAAATAAAACCGACTTCAAGAACTGAAACAAATTGACGTACCAGACACGGGAAGTACCAGCTTTTAAATAAAAAAAATCAGTTCACCCAGTCGAAAGTTCTAAGGTAACAAACAAAAAGAATACAGTCAAATAAGGTAGTTGTCTGTATCGTAAATAAATACCGATGTCTCCTTCATTAAAACGAATATTACAAAACATCTCGAAGAGTAAAATTATTTCAGCTATTCATATCTATTACAAATTTTAATCAATAAACATTGAAATATATTGCTCAATTGAGTAGTCTAAAACGGTGACGTCACAAGTCAGTTTTTAGAACATATTTCATACAAAGTTATCGTTTTGACAGATGATAAAAAGTAACTGATTTGACTAAGGTGTCAACTACCCTATTGAGAACCTCCTCTCCTTTTTTAAAGTCAGTTATAAACCACACGGAATGACGTTCATACAAGTTAAAAATAAAATGAGATTATAGTTACTTAACCGTCAACAACATGACTGATATAACAATCTGGTACAAGGATATGGTGAAGCAGTAGAGGGAGAAGATCATGTTGGTCGCTTGTACCGGCCGGTTGTTATATTCATTGTCGAGAGATATATTTTTTATGGTGAAAAACGCGCACACCATCGCCACAAATGAGATAACCTGTTGAATTGAAAGAATATATTTAATCACTAGCTGAACCCCGCGGTGCTCCCCGCGGTTGTTGTTGTACCGCGGGTAATGCCGAGAGGCGATGATAGTCTAAAAAAAGTAGCCTAAGTTACTCTTTATATCATCAGCTACCTATCAGTAAAACTCCCGTCAAAATCAGTTCAGCCGTTCCAGAGATTATCCGGAACAAACAGACAGATAGACAATTTTTTTTTAAATACATTTTTGGTACATGTACCGTGTATACATACATAACATTTAGTAAAAAGCGGCACGTTTTTGACAAAGTGCAAAGTCTGAATCTTGAGTCTCAATCATTTACAATTTTATTTTCAATCTTACTGTTGTATTCCTTGGTATCTTCGGTCAAATTTTTCGCAAAGTTTATCGATCGGGAAACAGCCCTTGTTTAAATATTGTCTATTGCTAGAGTACCGATAAGTTCTATTCTCAAATCACTACAGAGAATCCTATTTTAGTAAAAGCTAACAACAATGAGATTTCGTTTTGAGTGTTCTGACAAACGTAGATAGTATAAGTAGCGCTACACAAAATAACTTATTTTAAAAGGAAACTTATAGGGATTTGAAACACAAAATTACATACCAAAGTAACGATGCCTGCAAACGTAACGTTTTGAGAAAGACTGAAACCGCACAAATTGTCTATTTTCCAACATTTTGTTGTCATTTTATTAATAATAATATACCCTAGTACAAATTAATAACATTTATTTAAACTAAAATACAAATAAATAGTCCTAATATGTATTTACTTACTACATAAACAATAACAAACAGATTTATGATCCTAACCTATAATTTTACTGACACAATTTGAACAAGGTTGAAATAGCATCTACAAAAGCAAAGAGGTCGTCTATACCTCAGATAAAGATTCTTTATCTACTTTATACTTTATCTACTCTTTACGCTATGGCATGGTGCGGGTGACAGTTGCCTGTACGACGATTCTGATTGGTTTATTTGACTGTAGATAATAATGATATTTCGAACTAGATGAACCCCGCGGTGTTACCCGCGATTATTGTTGTACCGCGAGTAACGCCGCGGGACAAAGTTAGTTTAAAAAAAGTAGCCTAAGTTACTCCCCAGATCATCAGCTACCTGCCAGTGAAAGTCCCGTCAAAATCCGTCCAGCCGTTCCAGAGATTACCCGGAACAAACAGACAGACAGACAGTTACATGGACACTCCAATTTTATTTATTTGTATAGATGTGTTACAGCTAAATTAATAAGTCATAATTTGTAAATCGCGACAACTTTCAAGAGTAAAATGAAACGTTACTGAAAATGTTCCGCACCATGCTACACCGCAAAGAGTATAGTATAGTTTATTTATCACTTAATCACACTAATATTCTACAAGTGAAAGTAATTATGTTTGTTACGTTTTCATGGGAAACCCACTTAACCGATCATCATGAAACTTTGTACACATATTCTTGGAGGTATTAGAAGGAACATAGGATACTTTTTATTAAATGCGAGCGAGTCCGCGGGCGAAAGCTAGTCTAAAATATGTTTTCTATTCTAAGTGAGACATCCAGTTATTTAATCTATACTATTATATAAAGAGGTAAAGTTTGTGAGTTTGTGACGTTGTAGTGGGTAATCTCTGGGTAAACTGAGAAAAAAATGTTTACATCCCAACGAAGTGGGCACGGGTCAGCTAGTATTACATCTATACAAATAAATAAAATTGGAGTGTCTGTTTGTAATATGAAAATAACCACTATTTACTAAATGCACATGTATGTATACACGGTACATATGCCAAAAATGTAGTTAAAAAATTTTTTGTCTGTCTGTCTGTCGGTCTGTCTGTCTGTCTGTCTGTTTGTTCCGGGTAATCTCGGGAACGGCTGGACGGATTTTGACGGGACTTTCACTGGCAGGTAGCTGATGATCCGGGGAGTAACTTAGGCTACTTTTTTTAGACTAACTTTGTCCTGCGGCGTTACTCGCGGTACAACAATAGCCGCGGGTAACACCGCGGGGTTCAGCTAGTCTAATATATAAAATTCTCGTGTCGCGGTGTTTGTAGTTAAACTCCTCCGAAATGGCTTGACCGATTCTTATGAAATTTTGTGTGCATATTGGGTATGTCTGAGAATCGGACAACATCTATTTTTCATCCCCCTAAATGGTGAGGATGACCCATCCTTAAATATTTTTATGATGAGTACGTTGCGTAAAAAAGAATGTTTTCCCTTTAATTAATTACAGACCCATAAGAAATCATTCATTAAGCGTTCGTTTCGTTATAATTTACATTCCGAGAAAACATGATTAAATTACAGTTGAGACGATAATGAATGATTATCTTGATTGAATCTACAGATAAATCCTAGTAGATAATTCGTTTAGTACTAAAGTAAATACCTCGAGTATAAATCCTTCTCTGCAAAGTAAACCGTCTCTTAATAAACATCAAAGAGTTTCAAATTAAGTGTTTAATCTTTGCTCGTGGAATTAAGTTTGTTTCTTTTAAAATATGCTTTGATTCCCTTTCATCAATATCCAAATGATTTTGTAAACATTGTACAAAGGTATTAATTAAAATAAAATTTTAAGTTCTTAATGTTTTATACGAGTATAAGGGCGACTGTCAGAAAATCAAAAGCTATTGATTTACGCAAAGATCTAATGCGTTGAAACCCCGTTTGCGTTTCCTGTTGCCGTAGCGTGATAATTTTCCCCCGTTTTTATAATATTCTTCATTGGTGTTCAGCTCCTATTAGTGTAAGGGTGATGATATATAGCCTATAGCCTTTCTCGATAAATGTACTATCCAACATTGAAAGAATTTTTCAAATCAACAAACAAACAAACTCTTCAGCTTTACAAAATTATAGTATAGATGAATAGCGTATCTGTAGAAGGTGCATAGTCTATCCTTTACGAAACCTCAGCAGAGGAAATTTTAATTCCTTTTTAATTTTCGGCACTCTTCCTCCATCTAAACTTTAACTATACTTAATTACATATTACTCCTTTCACACAATTTTACTAAAAATGGGTACAAAGTTGTTGTTTCACGTATTAATGTTTAGATTAATTCGCAAAAAGAAAATGCACTGAGTTCGTAGCTTCTCGCTGTTTGTTAGTTTTGTGTGCATATATTATTTATGTATATTAACATATGCTTACAAATTATTACACATTTAATTGTAGCCATCATGGTAAAGAAAACACAGTGTAGGTAATAATAAACGACTCTGATAGATGCTACTATTAAATACAAAAGAGTGTATGAGTTTCAGTCAACTTCCGTAATAATAAATAATAATAATAAATAAATAAATATTTTGGACATCTAACACACAACGCCATTTAGCTCCAAGCTAAGCAGAGCTTGTGTTATGGGTACTAGACAACTGATGAAAATACATAAATACTTTTTTTTATGTACATACATACATATAAATCCAAAAAACATAGAAAACATCCAATGAATTTCGAAGTTTTTGTGCGATTTCAATTAATAATCGTTTTCATAAAGTCAGTATTGGTACACTACAATATTGTTTTGTATAATAATAGCTGATCCCATTAAGGAATAATATATATATACTAGCTGTCCCGGCAAACGTCGTTTTGCCATAACTACTAATAAATTAAAAATTAATTAAAAAAACATTGTCCAGCGGACAAAATTGTGAATCTAAACCATTCCCAGATCCGCAAACAATTTCGCAAACACACAAAAAATTTCATCAAAATCGGTCCAGTCGTTTGAGAGTAGTTCAGTGAACACTCACAGAAGAATTATATATATGAAGATTAGTTCAATGGCTGACCCATATAACTACGTCTCCGTCTCTTTTAAATTAAAATCAGCTTGTTAGTTTCCGAGTTCATTGTAAGCAATAGCGTGACACGAGTTACATAAGTACCTATTAGATATGTATATACTTTATTATTATTTTTATTTTATATTTTATACGTATGCTAAAGGAAGTAAAGTACATCACTTTACAAAGAGCCGCTCATAAACGCCTTTATGTAGCACATTGCACTGTGTTTTTGATAATATTGTCCTATTAAACTTTTTAAACTACCAATGTTTATTGATAGAGACTGAAAGTACCACTAGTGTACTTTAAAACTTTATCCCAAGTTATTTGGACTGTAGATATGGGTAAATTATTATGGATAATAAAGCTAATTGCATGTTTGGCAACTGCGAGACAGTGAAGCGCTGCCAAACACGCGCCAGACTAAGATTACAGCCAAATCTCGAGAAGTTATTGAGGTACGTGCTGTTTCTGAACTATATAATTAACAAAATTGTTGGTCAACCTGCTCGCCAAAAGACTAACTGCTGAAATATAAAAAAAAAAAACAAAGTGGTCTTTCAAACGTATTGGTTGTATTTAGACTAAGTAAAGAAATGAGTATGTAGCAAAAGAGTGTTACGATTATGACTTTAAATAGAACAAGATAAATTTTAACAAAAATAAAACCGACTTCAAGGTTTGACTCAATTTCTCTTGGATGCCATCATCAGATTTAAGTGTCCTTATCATGGTACCACCATTGCGATATCTCATTTCCATTAAAATAGAATCATCAAAATCGGTTCATAAACGACGAAGTTATCTGCGAACACACACACATAAAAAAAAAGAAAAAAAAAAAAACGGTCGAATTGAAAAACCTCCTCCTTTTTTTGAAGTCGGTTAAAAAGTAGAACATAAAAAGGTGCATTAAATAAACTATTGACTTTTAAATCTGTACTGCTAACATAAAACCACTGACGATATTGTGTCATTGATAAAATTAAAAAACAAAAAAAAAACTTAGAGCGGCTCAGCTCCAAACGTCCGAGGATTTTTTTCTCTTCACAATTAATTATAAATCATCATAAATTCTTAGTTCTTTTACTACTACTTTTATTTTTTACAGTGAATGTGAATTACAATTTCATAGTTACATCCTTCTAAATTTCTGCGAACATTTCTCTTGTTTATCTTATAACTTTGCCTTAAAATATACTAGTTGCGTGCAGAATTAGTTACGACGCTGAATCCCGTAGCGTAATCAACGCTGTGAAGAAATCCTGAGAGACCCGTGTTTGGCAACGACGTCCTATCTCAGACCAATGCATCACCCGAGCGCGAAGCAATTAGGATGGGCCATGGAGTACGCGGAACGTGACTGAATATTGCTGTAGACAAGTTTCAGCTTTAACTGTGATTTGTGATGAACTGAATTTGTTTCTCTGGAATATGTGCACAAACTTATCACTATTTACTTATAAGTATAAGGTGAATTGTAAGACAGTGAGAAATGAAGTGATATTTGTGAACGTATGAAAGCTTTAAGAAACGGTGCCGTTGCAGGTCAAATTCATATTCAAGGAGAAGATATAGGAAGAAGAAGTGATATGTTTTCAAATACATTTACAAATTCGTTTATAGAATGAGTTTTGTTCTAAAATCTGCTTTGTTGAATTAATTTAAACATATTTTAAATGACACTCTATGTACGATTATATTATATCGAAACTTAACGTGTCCGTATGTTGTTTTTGAACAACTGAGCGACTTGAACTAAAATCTATTGACAATAATTAAATAATTCATAATAATACTATAAACCGAAAGTAACTCTGTCTGTTTGTCTGGCTTACATGGCTAAGCCGTTTCACCCATCATAATTAAAATTTAGCATGAGGATACTTTGGTTCTTGAGGAAGGATAGAGGCTACTTTTTACTGCGATAAACGACATGCGGGTGGATACGCGGCCCAAAATTAGTCATCTATTATTTCAATTTTCAAGAAATCAAACTTTAAATTTATACTTGAAATCTCGTGATATGTATTTAATGAATTCAAATAACCTAAGGTGTAAGTCTAAGGTGAAAGGTAATATTAGTTGCAAAATTAATTGAAGGTCTTCCTACAACAAGGTTAATTGATAATAACTATAAGTATCTTATCATATTATTGTATCATGTATATACATATGTACATAAGATACTGTATGTATGTATCTTATAGAGACTAGCTAATGTTTTGTCTCTTTCTCTCTCAATTAGTAATTTGTAGTGCAAGTAAAGCCCTTAAGTTGTAGCCGCAGTAAAAGTAGGTGACATCACAGATTGGACGTTTCCTTCTGACGTCATTACTGTTACGTTAGATGTTGTAGCGGGAGTTACAAGCAATCTGATGCGGATGAGGAAATTTTAGGGTTCATGCCCAAATTGGATGAGTTTTTGGGTAAAACTTATTAGGTTAAGCTTTTTACCTTCGTATCTATTTTCTTGTGTACAAATTGGACAAAAAATATACTAACTAAAATAGATTTTACCGTGGGAGAGCCACGCTTCGGCATGAATAGGCCGGCTCGACCGGAGTGATACCACAGCCTCACAGAAAACCGGCGTGGAATAGCGCTTGCGCTGTGTTTCACCGAGTTAGTGACCCTCTCCCTCCCCACTTCTTTCTCCCCATCCCCCAAAGGCCGGCAAAGCCTTTGTGACGCCTCTAGTGCTGCGGTTATGTATGGGCGGCGGTAAGCGCTTACTATTAGATGATACGTCTGCTCGTTTGCCCCCTATTCCATAAAAAAAAAGATCGGTTGGTATTGGAGACCAAAAATTTTAGTTAATCGGTTTGTGAACTATGTATATAATTAAGAATGTTGATCTATTGACTGCCTCGTTGATCTCGCGGTTGGCGCGTGCGACTGCTGATCGTGAGGTCTCGGGTTCGATTCCCGGATCGGACCAAATGTTTGTATGATCTACAAATATTTGTTTCGGTGTTTTCTATGTATAATATGTATGTATTTACAAAAAAAGTATATTGTATCAGTTGTCTAGTATCCATAACACAAGCTCTGCTTAGATTGGGACTAGATGGCATTGTGTGATAGATGTCCAAAATATTTAAAAAAAAAAAAGATCTATTTATACATCCGTTCAATCACATCTTGCTACAATTCTCTTTCATCCAATTACTCTTTCATAGTCTCATTCATCACTTTATTTATTTATTTATTAGAACATACTTTTTGTATTCATTGGTTTTTAGCGATAAAGCCACCATTCGTACAGCAGCAGGAGGTCAGCAAATTGAAATCTTTTTTTTATGTAAGCTATATTAACTGATGTACAACAAAGTTTAGTCTATTTTGTACGTGTTAAGTTTGATAAGAACATTTGTTATAAGGTATTTTAAGTGCAAAATACATAGTTAAAGTGATTGCATCTTTATATAAAGTGTTTATTGGGTCACATGGTCGGCTTACTGAAGCGTCTCCTAACGCTTGGTTAGAAGTAGAACCTCGATGGAGGCGTGTGTTGTTTCTTTGGTACATGTATTTTGCAAGTTTAAAATAGATACGAAGCCTGAGGGAATAGCGTCTACTAATGAAAACTGTTGGTTAAATAGTCATAAATATAATTAAATAGTCACCTTTTAATTGATTATGTTAAGGTATTATATGTAAAAATATATATCTAATCTATAAAATTCTCGTGTCACAGTTTTAGTTGCCAAACTCCTCCGAAACGGCTTGACCGATTCTCATGAAATTTTGTGAGCATATTGAGTAGGTCTGAGAATCGAACAACATCTATTTTTCATCCCCCTAAATGGTAAGGGTCACCATCCTTAAAAAAAATTTATGGCAAAACGACGTTTGCCGGGGCAGCTAGTATATATATATATATATGAATCGCTGAAATGTATGTACGGGCACAATTTCTGATCGGCCGCTCCAAATTAAATAATGTTTTTATGTGTTCGTAATTGTTAGGGCAAGATTTGTGTACAAAAAAATAAAAAATAACGGGAAAAGTCGTTTCATTTTATCGGCGACTGTACACAGCCTGTGGGAAGCTGAGATAGATATGTAAATATGACGGCACGAAGTTTGCCGGGTCAGCTAGTTTTATATGGATTGCTCCTTGGGAGAACGAATGTTAAAAATATTAGTAAGTTTTTTAGGCTACTCGAAAAATTTAGTTTTGATACTCTAAAAATATATCGCCATACATAGATATACTTTACAAATATGATGATGATGAAACATAAAAAAGGTTTAGTTTACTTACAAAATGGTAAAATTTGAAATTGCATTGATTTATTAAGTCCATTACGTTACAGATGCAAAGAAACATTAATAAATCATAAACTTTTGGTTAATCAGCGGCCTCAATGCGAATGGCATTCTCTACCAGTCAATCACTGGGCGATGCAGAGAAAACAAGAAATATGTGCATTTCGGTTAAAAGTTTTGATTCACTTCATTTCAAGATTTTTTATACAGAGTAAAGGTATATGAGATATAAACAAACAAACAGAAAGATAGACAGAAGGTTAAATTATAGTCTATTTTAGTACTATAATGGAGTTCCATAATCTTGCGCCGGAAAAATAAACTTGGTTCAATAACAACAAAACACCACATTTATATGACTGATATTTGTTATAACATTTATAATAGGCATAATATTTTAACGATACATTTCTCAATAGTAACTGCAACACGATCGCACTTAACATAATATACAATGTTTCCCCGAGTTTCTAATATACGATGAAAATGTTATATCAGACATATAGGGAAGCGAAAATATCGGATATACATATGTGGAATACTTTCACTATCAAATTCATAACGCATCAAGGGAATGAGCCAAATATGTATGTCTATATGCATTGATTTCTGTATATATATTATATGTTACGGGTAATGCTAGAAGATGGAGCAAACCTAGGTAAACCTAGGTTTGCTCCACCTTCATGTAAATTTTTAACATTACCCAGCCAGAGTTGGATAGACCTAGGTGAGTATGGGTAAACCCCGAGTTAAAATTTATTTAACTTATTATTCGGACTTTACCCAAGAAGCTTGTATAATACTAAGTCAACCCGGGTAAACCTAAGTTTGCTCCATCTTCTAGCATTACCCGTAATATATATACTAGCTTTTGCCCGCGTCTCCGCCTACATGTATCGCTGCAAAAAGTATCTAAGTCCTTCCTTAAGAATCATAGTATCTCCATGCCCAATTTCATTAAAATCGGTGTAACGGTTCAGCCTTAAAAGCGTGACAGACAGACAGAGTTACTTTTGATCTTAGAAATTAGTATGGATATATATATGGATATATATATATATATAGAGGTCAGGATGAACATATTTATCTAATTCGCTTTTTTTTTGCAACATATTGTATTATTTATACCATCGACGTGCTGTCATACATTTATACGTAGTCATAATATGGTTTTTTATGTAAAAAAAATTGTGTCAGTAAAATTGTTCATTTCAATTTATTAAAAATATTATAATGTTATGTTTGTTGAACTGAACAATTTGTATATAAAATACATCCATTACATACATATTACATAAAATACATAAAGTAACTGAATTAATTGAAATACCATTTAATTTATAAAATTTATTCATTAATATATTCAATAATTTTCAAGGTATTCGTTGCAAATATGATTACTTATAATTCATTATAATTATTGTAGTTGTTATAACGCTGGTTCACATTACTATATACAATACAGCGTAAATGTAACGTTTCAAAGTAATACCACATACGAGTATACTCGTAATATAAAAATACCAATTTTCTTATCATATCATAATGTTTATTCATAGTGAACCAAATGAAAACAGAAAAATCTATACATTTTTTTCTTTATTGTAGTATTAAATATTAAATTTAACGAATAGAAGATTAACTTACCTTCTCAGGATCTGATAGATAGATCCGTGCATCATAATTAAAACCCCGATGGACCACAGATTTACCAGCAGTTCGGCATTGAGCAAAATTTAGTGTGAACTTGCAGATAATGCAATTGAAGATGTAAGGCGAATTTACGTTTTAACAAATATGATAATGATATAGGGCCATACTAATTTGTACTGGTATTATAAAGATGACGAGACTTTTTTGGGGACATTTTCTTAGGATTTAGTCATTTCCCCGAAACTGTTCACCAACGCGCTGGAGGATGTCTTCGAAACCCAGGACTGGACCGGACGGAGCTTAAACGTAAACGAGTACATTGCGCACCTTCGATTTGCGGACGACATCGTCATTATGACAGAGTCTCTGGAAGATCTGAGCGAGATGCTGCACTCCCTGGATGAATTCTCTCGACGAGTGGGCCTTGGCCTTGGACAAGACAAAGGTCATGTTCAACCAACATGTCGTGCCAAAGCCGGTATACGTCACTCGTACTTTACTCGAACTGTCAGACGTACTGTCCAGGAGTATGTCTACCTTGGACAGACAATCCGGTTTGGACGAAATAACTTTGAGAAGGAAGTCGATAGGAGGGTACAGTTAGGGTGGGTTGCGTTTGGTGGGTCGTCGGGTCTTCTCGTCGCTTATACCGCAGAGTCTGAAGACGAAAGTCTTCGACCAGTGCGTCCTGCCCGTTATGACCTACGCTGCCGAGACGTGGACTCTCACAGCAGGACTGATCCACAAGTTTAAAGTCGAAGGACCGATAGCCGATGGAGCAGACGAGTTCTAGAGTGGAGACCACAGACTGGCAAGCAAAGTGTGGGACGCCCTCCAGCTCGTTGGACCGATGACCTGAAAAGGATAGCCAGTAGCAGCTGGATGCGGAAGGCAGAAGACCGGGAGAAATGGCGCGCCATGAAGGAGGCTTATGTCCAGCAGTGGACATCAGTGGGCTGAAGTGATGAGGATGATGATGAAGTGACTGAGTCAGCCTGTGATCACGGTCAGTGCAACTTGGTCAAAATGTCAGGCAAATCAGAGGTATGTAATACCTTTAAATAAGTGATTGCATTAATTCCTAATAAAAATAATGATTATTATATCATGGAACGCGAAAGTTTAAAAGTTAGAATGAAATTAGAGTCAATTAAAAAAAAATAGACTGCAGAAGATCACAATATAAATGTTAACGTCTAAGCAGTCGGTAATTTTATCATGAACGGCTGAGTAAATATACTTTTTGTTAGTGTATCAATCAAATTATGCTGATACTATTAGCCATTTATTATTAGACCTATATCTTTTTGTTAGTGTATCAATCAAATTATGCTGATACTATTAGCCATTTATTATTAGACCTATATCTTTTTGTTAGTGTATCGATCAAATTATGCTGATACTATTAGCCATTTATTATTAGACCTATATCTTTTTGGTAGTGTATCAATCAAATTATGCTGATACTATTAGCCATTTATTATTAGACCTATATGTGTGCACAGATATGATTTACCATAGTCCTAGTTTTATCACAAACAACAGATTAACAAATCGTGTGATGAGAGATTGCGACCGGGAAATCAGAAATGTGGGATACGTTTAAATCGCACCTCTACAACAACGCTTTCAAAGCTGTAAATTTATTTAAAGTACTTTAAAGATACTACCTCTGTATTGCTTAGTTTCAGTACTTTGTGACCGTGATCCACAGCTTTGTTAAGTCTTCAAAGGATTCCGTTCCGTTTGCCGAGAAAGCCCGAGACATCATAGTTGTTTAATGAGCAAAGTTTGTATGAGCTATTCTTACTGCTCTAATCTCAATGGCATCATACGAGAGAATGCCATCAGTATATGTGGAGCATTCACATTAAATTGCTTTATTATGATTACTGTGAAACTTTGTATATTTGACTTAATGAACAGAAAGAACGTTACTAAAATTGTTAGTTACATGGCTGACAAAGGTACTTATGTAATGTATGAGATAAATATGTAAACAAAATAATTAAAAAAAAAAATTAATCGCAAAATGTTTACACACAACATATTGCGATGTAAATTTTATATGTAGGACTGTTAGAATCAGTCAAAATATTGATAACAGCATTTCTATTTGATGTTTGGAGATTCTTTACATTTGATTAAGAATTGTTTAAAACGACAAATTGTAACTACTTGTGTATTTGTAGTTATTATGAATCGGTTAAATTATGCACTGAATACTGTACAGTAATTAATCTTATAATATCGTGACACCATAACGTCGAATTCAGTCCAATTGAAGCATCTCTTGAGATCTGCCAACAGTTACGCCAGATCTGCAATAAATCATATTTGACGAACATTAATGAACCTGCTTACGTACTTTGAATATAACAGTGTCACCGAAACTATGCCCATTAAAGTCATGAAATGTATCCTAGAATTACATATTGGCCGTTTCTCTTGAGGTACCACTAAGAGCTGATAATGTAAGTTAAGAACAAGAACCGCTTATGGCCGAGAAGCCCATGTCACCAAGATTTATGGCTTTACCTCAAACTTCACTAACGGCGAATAGTTCGCCAGGGATGCTAATATCTACTAAATTTAATATATTGTTAGTACAGTGATAACTAGATCGTTAACTCAGTTCAGATGTTCATCATACCAACAATAATGTAACAGTATCTGTGTACCTATTATATCTAAAGTTTGAACTTATTAAAACTTTTGTAGCATTTGTTTTTCTTATTTTAATTTAAGTAAAAGTTGTATTAGCAAGAAGGTGAGCACAGCGCCCTCACGGTATGATACGCCCTTTCGAGTGGATCGACTGGCCGATCAGTTCACCCAAGAGGCACCAGATGGCGTTATTCTGCACTGCGTCAAAACAATGCATCATTGACTGACAACATTTTATAGTATTAAGTTATATGCAATTGGTTACCTCTCAAAATGGTGTCTTTGTGTTAGAATACATCGGAGTGTGTCGTGCTCATTTTAGCCTAAAATAGTGGGGAAATTCTAGAGGTTTCGATGCAGAACCTTTAAAAGACAGGATTTGTCAATCTCAAGATCACTTTCTATCTTTTCTGCTCTTGTGGTGAAAACCTGTAACAACCTAGTGATAGTTTGTTTGCTGTGAATAGTGAAAAGCTGCTGAAATCTCCAATTCCCCGTCTGAGGTAAAAATCAAATATAACCTATAAAAATAATCCTAACAATATCTTTATTTTCTTTGAATGTGTGTCTAGGAGATGTATTTTCTGTGTAGGGTTCATGGTTCCGGGCAGAACCGTTTGATTTGAGAGTGCACATCCTGGGTTGTGTGGATAAATCCCAGCAGAGAAGTCTTCATAAGCAGCCCGCAGCTCACTACCTGGCTCGCTTCTGTGTCCTGAGGATTGCTCACTGGGTCACGTAAAAGTTAAAGAATTTATGTTCACGTAGCACCCACATAAGGTGTAACAATTTATTATTTATTGCCTACTATAAAAGGAGTCCCTAATAGACCCTCGCCTGTGGTCTGTAAGGTGATGAAAAATCTTCTGGGTGTCTGTCTGCAGTGCAACGGCATCAAGGAGTGTTTTTTAATTGTATATTATTTTTTCATTCTTGTGTCAACCCACTTTGACTTTAAGAATAAAATTATAATTATTATTGTGAATTAAGAACCTGTGAAATATATGTATCCATCACTGAGGAGTGGATGTTTCTTGTGAAGAGTGCCTTGTGAATCCCATACACACACATACACACTTATTATCTTTTATTATAACTTTTTTTATTTTTATTTCTACCTCAGCAAATTTTTTTTGTTACAAATTTCTTTTAACGGCGCCCTGAGATCTCATTTAATATCTGCCGCTGATCTAGCTGGTGAAGTAATTGACCTGACAAGTTCAAGGGTTACACTTTAAGTGTTTATAGTGGACTGCGTATACCTAATAATTGGTCAACAATTAAGGTTGGAAAAATAAAAACAAAGAACGAAAATATTTACAACTAGTTATTGCACGCGGCTCCGCCCGCGTATGACATATACTTATCGCGGCAAATAGTAGCCTATGTGTTATTCTGATGAATAAGCTATATTACTGTAAAGTTTTATCCAAATCCGTTCAGTAGCTTTTCCGTTTTCTCAATGGTAACTGCAACACGATCGCATTCAACATATTATGTGGTTATAGAACCTTATTTTCTCAAATGAAATTACAAACAAATTTCACTTCATGAGAACATTTAACAAAAGAAACAACATTTACATAGTAGTGAGCTTAATGATATTTTTTTTAAATATAGGTGCTTTAGACTTTTTAGGTAATAGGTAAGCACTAGTACATACCCACATTATCATGTCTATCTATCATATCATTATGCAACGAAGAGTAACATCCATCCATACTTACAAACTTTCGCATTTATAAAATTAGTAGGATATCTACATACAAACGTCAAAAACATAATCACCACCACCACAAAATCTCCGACATCAGTTTCAATAACAGTAGTTCCCGGATTCCTCATATTTCAGGCGTAGAGTGGCACACTATGTGGTTTTAGTCGATCCGATTCCGTCCGACACACCACCTCACCACAAATACTGTTGGAATGACAGTTCAAGGGGGGAACCCTCTTGAGCTAATAGGCCACACATAAATCTAGTCTCCACATCAGTGCATTAAGACATCTGATAGTAGCTGACTACCATTGATCATAGATACAAGAAAAACAAGTGTATTGCAAGTTAATTTGAATTCGTTGATCTTCTATAAGGTTTGACAAAATTTCGAAAGAAATACGTCCTGTGACGTTCAAAAGTTCTTGTATCGTCTTTCTAGTATTAAAAATAAACTGTGACTCTTGGCACTTAAGAGCTAGTGTATAATCGGATATCGGATAATATAATTCGTCACGTTCAAATTAATCCATCTACAGACCGGTAATAATTGAGTGCGTTTATTAGGCGTATTAATTAATCGTGGAAGCTGCATTGGCTTTAGACTGGTTCATTGACTCGTTGCCCGGTTAAGGTAACGAACCGTAAGCAGGATATGCGTAACTGTTGCCTTGTATATTATACGTAAACTAACATGTAATACATATTTATGTCTGTTAGGTGTTCTAAGCGAGTGCGTTTTACACATTGAAAATCTGAGTAATTTATGATATGAGCGTGGTTCAGCTGTAATCAGTTCATATATGTATTGGGGGCTCTTCCTCTGTTTATATCAGCTTATAGATTAAACCTGAGAATGAATGAGTTCATTTCTATTTAAGCCAAAATTAATACTAAGTTTAGAAAGTGTTTCTTAGTTAGAAATTCTAACATAATATGTAATATTATGGGTGAGGATCGAGCCGTCAAAAGAGCATACCTTGAGGAGCTATCTCCCGGTGGCCGGTGGGACGACCCGGATACCGCTGGAAAGATGAGGCTGCCATGGATGGATATGGAAGAGGTGAAAGTGTCCGAGTCCGGTCTGAGTTGGCACAGAATAGGAAAGAATGACACATTCTACTGTCGAAGGCCAAGACACACTTTGGGTCGCTGAGCCAACGAAGTATAGTATTATTGGGTGTTTAACCAATCTTTCAAATTGCATCATCACTGACAGTCTATTGCAGTCTACTGCTGGACGTAGGCGTTGGCCATAGGAATTATTGTTTTTATTTTTGGTATTTGTTTTTCGTAATACTTAGTAAATTTCTTAATAGGGGAACGATATCTGCAATACGTTTTATTTATCTTATAGATTGAGAGCAAAAAAAAATACGTACTAAATTTAAATTGATATCATCCGCTGAATATACGATATTATGCCAAAGCTTTTTCGGTTACTTGCTTATTTTTTGCTTTCGTTCTTCTTGTTTTATCATTATTCTAAATAAGAAAGTATGCCAAAGTTAATTTACAGCTCTTTAGCCTTAGCATCAGTTTTGCTTTCACACTTTCACAGTCTTTGAACATGCGAAATTTGTTTAATTAACATTAATCAATTTTCAAAAGTTTCATGAATCTTTATATTTCCTTACGGTATAAAACTTTTTACATCGCGCAAGATAAGTTGGTAATTGCGGCTCCCATGCTTACAAATTAAATTATCTGAACTAATAACTGTAGTAGAGTCAGCTTTTAAAATACAACTTCTAGATAGGCACATATTAAAACAGAATAAGAAAGAAGAAGCTGAAACCTTTTTTTAACAGACAACCACACTAGGAACATGCTTGTGTCAATAGAGACATCACAAATGTACATTGGACACGAAGATTCAAACATTTTCTTACAACATTTACGATTATGATTTTCTTGGTAAAGCTTTCTCCGACTTATTTTCAGCAAAAGTTATTCCCGAGAGTAATTTATTATTGACTATCAGTAGGTAATTAACAATCAGTAAAATAAAAATCTTAATAAAAGTCTTAATAAGACTCAATATTTTATGTTACAGTGTTATTATTAAAACAAGATGTCCATACATGCGGACGTAATGTCGAGTCGGGGGCATTTTTCATTTAATTTCCCTCATAATGACGTCATAAATTACACGGCACTGTTATCTTTCCCCATTTTAAAATTAAACTCTGTTTTTAAATGTACGCTCGTTTCAACCACTGCATTATGAGTTTTTCTTATTTATATTTTGACGTAGGTAGTATATATATAGTATTTGATGTTATAGTTTTTTTTAAAACTAGCTGAAGCTCATTTTATATAACCGCGAAAATGTAGTCTAAATAAAGTAGCCTAAGTCAGTCCTTATATTATTATCAGCTATCTGCCAGTGAAACCAAAATCTGTACAGCCGTTCCATAGATTAGTAGGAACATACAGACATACTGTTAAGGTTTGGGGCGGCAGGCTCTAATAAATGATAAAGAAAATATATTTCATGAGAGACGTTTTATTACGGGAACCGTAAGTAACCAGAGAGACGCGAGAGTGACCATAGACTGCACAACTCTTTTCTTTTTTTTTTGCAAACATGGAGCGTGCACATTTTAATCGTAACACATACAATAACAGAAAAATGGTTTTTTGATGCTATTATCGTAAATAATATACTTTCATATGCCCTTGATGAAAAACTGTTAATTTGTAATTACAAATAGATACTCTAGTTTTAAATATAAGAGGTAATATTTGTCAATATATAATAAAAAATATATGTGGAGTTAGAACTTATTATTGAATTAGCGACGTGCCTTGGCTTTACACTTGTTAGCTTTAATAGGGGACACTCTGCTATCGGAGAATTTCCACTGTGACAGTTTTGCCCAGATGAATAAATTTACTAACAATTAAACTGGCGCTACGTAAACTAAGATTTACGTAGCTCCAATAAAATTTTATAGAAGAAGATTGGCAGGATTTCTATACCAGGAAAATAAGCTTTTCCACTGTTAGAAGTTAAATTTAACAGAAAAAGAATGCCGTGGGCAGGAAATCTGCTGATGTGCATAAACTTTGAAATAAATAAATATTGTTTTGTCTTCAAATTCATCTTAGCCCATACTTAGTATTACAAATTCGAAGGTAATTCTATATGTCTGTCTGTTTCACTTACACGGCTTAACTACTACACTGGTTTCAATAAAATCTGACATGGAGATACTTTGATTAATGAGGAAAGACATAAGCTACTCTTTACCCCGATAACCGACATATACGCAGGCGGAGCCACGGGCAAAACCTAGGTATTTTAATTTTTTTAATTTTATTCTAATCTGTGTTAAAATTCTCTATGAACATATAATTTACAATGTTCATGCTGTCCTTATAAGGTATCTTTATAAAAATAATATACTAAAGAGAATAATAAAAAACAAAAATCCTTATAAAATGTATGGTGTAGGGTGTAGGGGTAATCTCCGGTGGGCACGCCCTTATTACAGCGGTAAGACCCGTGGAGGATTGACCCTCTCATACCGGCTGACGCAAGTGATCACTGAAAAGGGATGTTTCGGAGATCATCTGTGTCTAATTCGCAAGCCACCTGTGTCCAATGCCTGAGGGCCATCACTGCGATGGCCAGACCGTGGACACGGCTCTCCACACGCTGGCATAATGTCTGGGTTGGAGGGAGCCGAGGCGTGATCTCGTGGCGGCTATCGAGGTCGTGGTTCTCTCTCTCTCGGTAACATGATTGCGGCTATATTGCGGAGCGAGAGCGCGTGGAACATCGTCGTCTCTTTATGCGAGCAAGTTATGCTTGTCAAGGACAGCGGAGCGGGACCGGGAGAGGTTTAGAACTATCCCGGCCCGCCCGGGAACGGGCCAGGTACCGCAGATACAGATGCTACAGCGTGTGCGCGCTCTGGGGGACAGTAACGGGAACATTGGGTTTCCCACACAGGAGGGGGCCATCGACAAACCGTAGGTGGCCCGTGGTACGTCGGGGTTCCAGGGTTTTACTTTCTAGGGTGCACCTGGTTCTCCTGCATCTAGTACCCGAGACGGCGTTCGGTTTTAGTCGGTTCGAGTCCAACATGCCACCAGGAGGTGGTATTCGAGGGTTTTTTCGCACGAAAAAACGGGGTAATATTCGGTAGTACTGATCCGATCCTTAAAATTCTTTCACTAACAGATCACTATTCAGTGATGACATAGGCCATATTTTGTAATGATTGAACAAAAAAATTCGTTAGAAATAATAGCATTTGTAAATCAAGTCTAAGAAAAACGTCCAACGAAGTGGGCACGGGTCGAATAGTCTTAAATATACACACACATTCATTTTATTTGAAATCGGGTTTCGAGTTAAGCTTTTCCCTATGTATTGTTGTTGTAAATAAGGACTTTAGGAGGCAAACAGAAACTATGCTTATCTATATATCTGTAGTCCTTACCAGAATAATTCGTTATTGATAGTATTGGTCTCGTATGCAAACACAGGCGGTCTTATCAAAGTTTATAGTGTATGCGGTTTGGTGCAAAGTTATAACTAAAATGTCCAATTATCAAAACTTAAGAGTTACATTTGTGTTATGTCCTAATGACTGTACATTTTAATGCCTAACATTTCCTATCCCAAGAAACAGTTTGTGAAATAACATTTAAATATTGGTTCAAGATTAACAAAAGTGAGTGTAACCATGTCCCGATTTACAATTTTATTTGACTCATTTATTCACTGTTCGTACTTATAACTGTATATTATATATAATCAGGAGTTGTAAATACATAAGTCTGCAAGCTAATGGGTATGAGTAAAGAATTAATTAACAATATTTATATTTATATTTTTGGTGATGAATATAAGTAACTTGTAGCACACATTTTAGTGCTAATATGATTAATCCTCTAGTTTCTAAGTTATAATGCTAACGAACCTAAACATCCTTTATATCAGTTAATTTTAATATATACGTAGCTATATATTTTCAAGTTCTTTGTAGTCTTTCAATTCACTACCCGACATACTAGTAGCACAACAATTTAGTTAGTTCGCTACAGCACAAAATGAATAATTAGGAAAATAAATTATATTATAGTTAGAAAAATTAAAAAAAACACGCTTTAATAGCAATCGAACTAAAAAGTACAAAATATTTTTTATGTAAAAAGCGTGGGATGACATTATTACATTATTAAATATTTTCAGAGAGCAGCGATTGCTATTAAAGCGTGTTTTTTTAGTTTTTTAAACTCAATTTTTTTTATACTTTTTAGTTTGGTATATTTACAAAAGCGTGTTTCTTTAGTTTTTTAAAACTATTTTTTTTAGTTTTTTTTTTTATCTTATTGTATTGTTATCGGCCCTTAAGGACGCGTTTGCAAAATTGATAGGTACAGAATCGAATTACTACGTTGACACAAGTTACACAAACAAGTGCAAATCGGATAGCGGCAGGTATAAATGTCAACTTGCCTAAATTGATATTTTGAAAGTTTTTTATATTTTCTCATTTCTATGTAATAGGTACTTACCTCCGGACTTGCTGGAGTGACCTGAAGGTGTACTTCGGTGACTGCTTATGGAACTCCTAGACGAGTTGACAGTCTCACCGAGTTTGGGCTCGTTTTGTTAGTTATGACTAGACCTTACCTCCGGACTACATGGAGTGACCTGAAGGTGTACTTCGGTGACTGCTAGTGGAACTCCTAGACGAGTTGACATAGTCTTACCGATTTTGAGCTTATTTTGTTAGTTATGATGAGACCTTACCTCCGGCTTAGATGGAGTGACCTGAAGGTGTACTTCGGTGACTGCTAGTGGAACTCCTAGACGAGTTGACATAGTCTTACCGATTTTGAGCTTATTTTGTTAGTTATGATGAGACCTTACCTCCGGCTTAGGTGGAGTGACCTGAAGGTGTACTTCGGTGACTGCTTTTCGATCTCATAGACGAGTTGACATAGTCTTACCGAGTTTAGGCTCGTTTTGTTAGTTATGATGAGATCTTACCTTCGGACTACACGAAGTGACCTGAAGGTGTACTTCGGTGACTGCTAATGGAACTCCTCGACGAATAGAACTAGGTGTGCCGAGTTTGGGCTCATTTTGTTAGTTATGATGAGACCTTACCTCCGGACTATATGGAGTGACCTGAAGGTGTACTTCGGTGACTGCTAGTGGAACTCCTAGACGAGTTGACATAGTCTTACCGATTTTGAGCTTATTTTGTTAGTTATGATGAGACCTTACCTCCGGCTTAGGTGGAGTGACCTGAAGGTGTACTTCGGTGACTGCTTTTGGATCTCATAGACGAGTTGACATAGTCTTACCGAGTTTGGGATCGTTTTGTTAGTTCTGATGAGACATTACCTCCAGACTAGCTGTCACCGAAGTACACCTTCAGGTCACTCCATCTAAGCCGGAGGTAAGGTCTCATCATAACTAACAAAATAAGCTCAAAATCGGTAAGACTATGTCAACTCGTCTAGGAGTTCCACTAGCAGTCACCGAAGTACACCTTCAGGTCACTCCATCTAAGCCGGAGGTAAGGTCTCATCATAACTAACAAAATAAGCTCAAAATCGGTAAGACTATGTCAACTCGTCTAGGAGTTCCACTAGCAGTCACCGAAGTACACCTTCAGGTCACTCCATGAAGTCCGGAGGTAAGGTCTCATCATAACTAACAAAATAAGCTCAAAATCGGTAAGACTATGTCAACTTGTCTAGGAGTTCCACAAGCAGTTACCGAAGTACACCTTCAGGTCACTCCATCTAGTCTGGAGGTAATGTCTCATCATAACTAACAAAATGAACCCAAACTTGGTAAGACTATGTCAACTCGTCTAGGAGTTCCACTAGCTGTCACCGAAGTACACCTTCAGGTCACTCCATCTAAGCCGGAGGTAAGGTCTCATCATAACTAACAAAATAAGCTCAAAATCGGTAAGACTATGTCAACTCGTCTAGGAGTTCCACTAGCAGTCACCGAAGTACACCTTCAGGTCACTCCATCTAAGCCGGAGGTAAGGTCTCATCATAACTAACAAAATAAGCTCAAAATCGGTAAGACTATGTCAACTCGTCTAGGAGTTCCACTAGCAGTCACCGAAGTACACCTTCAGGTCACTCCATGAAGTCCGGAGGTAAGGTCTCATCATAACTAACAAAATAAGCTCAAAATCGGTAAGACTATGTCAACTCGTCTAGGAGTTCCACAAGCAGTCACCGAAGTACACCTTCAAGTCACTCCATGTAGTCCGGAGGTAAGGTCTCATCATAACTAACAAAATGAACCCAAACTTGGTAAGACTATGTCAACTCGTCTAGGAGTTCCACTAGCAGTCACCGAAGTACACCTTCAGGTCACTCCATCTAAGCCGGAGGTAAGGTCTCATCATAACTAACAAAATAAGCTCAAAATCCGTAAGACTATGTCAACTCGTCTAGGAGTTCCACTAGCAGTCACCGAAGTACACCTTCAGGTCACTCCATGTAGTCCGGAGGTAAGGTCTCATCATAACTAACAAAATGAGCCCAAACTCGGTAAGACTATGTCAACTCGTCTAGGAGTTCCACAAGCAGTCACCGAAGTACACCTTCAAGTCACTCCATGTAGTCCGGAGGTAAGGTCTCATCATAACTAACAAAATGAGCCCAAACTCGATTAGACTATGTCAACTCGTCTAGAAGTTAGAAAAGCAGTCACCGTAGTACACCTTCAGGTCACTCCACCTAAGTAGGAGGTAATGTCTCATCAATCGAGCCCGAACTCGCACAATACTACTTAGTTTTAGCAAACTAAAATATTGTTATAAAAATCTGTAAATAGAAGAAACATCCTCCTTTTTTTGAAGTCGGTTAAAAATAATCTAACGTTGTCAAGTATCAACCTATTCCGGTTTATCGAATATATTGAATTCGAAGAGCGATCTTTTCAACAAGAGCTAATGCAAACAGGCGACACAGTGTCCACTCATGACGGCGGCTGAGCGCAGACTGAGATTACGAAATTTTTACGCGATAAATCAAAAGAGGTTCAAAAAAATAAAATAACCCTTATTGCAATCGACTACGATTCATCCGTAATAGCAAAATATGAGAAAATATAAGCTCCGGTTGTTATTTTTTCTGCGACTTTCTGTGACACTTTTATACTATTTTTTTCCTCGGATTTATAATTGACTATATATGCCTTCTTACATTATTTTTAGAAATTCTAAAATAGGTTGATTGTAGAACAAAAATGTACCAAAAATCAACCCGATATCGTAAATACTGTGGAAAATGGTTACGGAAGATCGTTTTTACAATATAAAAAAAAACCATTTCCAAAAAAGTTGTCCCTCGGATTTGAAGATGAAGAACTAATCTATAAGTGTTAGTACTTTGTTATATTCAATTTGTTTAGTTTAGTTACAAATTGCACCAAAAAAAAGCATAATTTTGTACGAATCGTAAACGCGCCCTTAACCCCTGTGCAAAATTTTAAGTTAATCAGACTCCTAGAAGTAGATGAAAATGAAGTTAAAAGATTTTGTTACATACATACATACAGGTCAAGTTAATAAAAGCGTGTTAAAATACTTTTAATTAGAGGTGTTTTCCAATTAAGGGATAGTGTTTAGCAGAGTAGGAGTTTGTTTCGTTGTTTACGTTTATTCTACCATTTTTTTAAGGCTTTCGTTTACTAAACATATTAAAGTAACAGCATTAGTTAGAAATTTGTTGTGAGATTAATCACAACAAATTTCTAACTAATACTGTTAAGACAATTTTCAAAGATAACACTTTAAGATATTATTGTTGCAATGAAATATTGAATCAATAAAGTTTAAATAGAACTGAAGTTTTCTTAAAATAGTGTTTTTTTTTTAAATTAGGTAAAATTATAACATTAGTCTACACTTGGCAAATCAAAAGGTCGTAATAGGTAGTCAGAAGCCCAATGATGCCTAAGCATCACTAGGCCGCCATGATGTGGATCACTATGCTGTATTGTTGCATTGTCTGCATTAACAATGAGTATGATGACCACCACTCTTGGATTCTGCTTATGCTTTCCATCAGGCAGAGTAGTCATTTTGGTCATAAAAAAGGTTTAAATATAAGCTCCATCTATATTAACAATTATTTTTACGGGAATTAACGCGATCACTTATTAAAAGGTATTACATACCTCCGTGGTCCTCGTATCATACCGCGGTCACAGGCTGAGTCAGCCTGTGACCACGGCCAGTGCAACCTGGTCGAAACGTCAGGCAAATCAGAGGTATGTAATACCTTTTAATAAGTGATCGCGTTAATTCCCGTAAAAATAATTGTTAATATATCATGGAACTCGAAAGTTTAAAAGTTAGTAAAGCTCCATCTATTTTAATTTATACCAATATTTAATGTTAAAATTCAGCCAAGTTCGAAATATCAATGTTTGCTTCACAATTTACTGTAGATTATATAAACAAAATCACTTTTTTAAATAGATAAGAACTAACATATTGTTTTAGAAAACCTATTCAATTTTGTTCTATGTGAACGATAAGTGCCGAAGCATACGATTTATTTATCAATACTGACTGCGACGAAATAAATTGCTTATTGTTTCAGGAAATTGGCTCGTAGCAAAAGCGTTTCGAATTCTTTATATTTATGATAAAAAATATTTTGGCTAAAAAAAACTTATAAAAGCTTCGTGAGATATTGTCCTTTTAAGAATAAGTAAAACACTTCAATAAGTGCAACTTCTGTGATATATGCAGCAATATTACATAAATCTGTGTTAGCACAGCGGGGAGGACCCCACTCAATTTCTTCTATGGTTGGTCACCCTTCAATTGAGATGAAATTACATCTGATAGTGCCATCCCTTATCTCTTAGTGATTTTCGGAAGAGATTCGTAATTTATGTCACTGTATAGATATATATTATAGAAAATGCATCTGTATCATTTATTAAATTCAAACATTTTATATGCTTGGCAAAAATGAAAATAAACGAATTAATGATTTTTTATGTATCACCACTTGATTGTCAAACAGTTTTAGAAACTTATAGAAGTTGTGACTGACACGTAAATGTTTTACTTTAGCGTGGGAACAATTGCATTGATGATACTAGAAAAATGCAATTACGTTTTATAGGTTTAAAACAAATAATCAAATAATTCCGCAGCGATAGTAAGACAATCAAAGCCAATAGTTCAAATTATGTATTGGGTATAGTATAATACTTCGAAAGAGATTGTCAAGCGCTCTAGAATTACAAGTCTAGAGCAAACACTGAACTAATTGGCTTACAAGAATACTAGCTATTGTCCGCGGCTCCGCCTGGGTGTAAATCGGCTATCGCGATAAAAAGTAGCTTCTTCCTCAAAAATCAAAGTATCTTCACGCCAAATTTCATTGAGATCAGTGAAGCGGGTTAGCTGTGAAAGCGTGACAGACAGACTGAGATTGTCCCAAGTAACAACATGACAAGCTTTGAAAAAGATTAAGGGGGGATCTAGACTCATGAATAAGACCATATATACCAAAACCATCTATAAAATTAGTATGATAATGTGGCTTAAAATAAAAAAGTGTCTTATATGATATTAAATGTTTAACACTTGTCGTCTTACTAATAAAGTGATATTTTAAATTTATGAACTGTGTACGGTGAATTATGGCACTTTTAACGTTTCAATAGATACAGTAGTGTTAATGATGTATATTATTGTAATTTTTTTTTTTTTTAGCCTCATCTAGTCCCAAGCTAAGCAGAGCTTGTGTTATGGGTATTAGACAACTGATTCAAATACATATTGTCCTTTTTTTTGTAAATACAGACATATTATACATAGAAAACACCCAAACTCCGAAACAAATATTTGTAGATCACACAAACATTTGGTCCGACCCGGGAATCGAACCCGAGGCCTCATGATCAGCAGTCGCACACGCCAACCGCTAGACCAACGAGGTAGTCAAATAAAACTTATCTATTTGGTAGTGCTAGTTAATTCACCGAAATATTAACGTAAATACTTCCAATAAAATCATAAACCGACTATTTCCGCCGAATCAGTTCATTATTAATTCAGCAGAATCAAATAAATGGCTAAATTATATTGAACATGATATGTATCAGAGTAAACTGCGTTTAAACGCAATAAAACATATTGTGCCATTCGTCAAATAGATGAACGAATAAAACCATCGTTCTGTTCGTAAAATAAATATTCTGACGTTACTGCCTATAATAACTCAATAAAAACTGTTGTATGGACGGAAGTACGGGATGCTGAATATAAATCACTGCTGGGGTGACCAAGGTAGGTAGGGTTTAAGAGACATATAAAGCCCTCGAGGGTCATTCGGCGTTACCACAAAAAAAGTAGATGATTTTGGTGTTGAACTGAGTTATCAAGTAATCAAATAAATGTGTTTATTATACTCAGTCATTTCATAAAAAAATACTACTATTACTAGAAAAATGTTTTTGAACATTATTGCTACTTTTATTTATTTAATTTATTTATTATACTTAAATTTATTTAATTTATATATTTATTCATGTGACTTTAAAAGGTAACAGATTTGATATCCAATACGCTTACAAGATTATTTTTTGGACAATTGACAATTGAGTTGCCTTGTAATTATTATCATACAATCATATCCCAGTTATATTGCAGTAATAATGTACATGCAAATTAGTTTTATTAAATATGATTACTACCTTACAGAAAGTTAAACATTACCTATATACAGTATTTAACAGTACACTACTGTAGGCCTTTCCTTTAGGCAACGAGATTTTGACCGTCAATACAACACTGGCGAGACATCTATGCCTATGCCATCCCGTTTGGACCCGTCCCATACTCCCTTTGTTTCAATTTTTTCTTCGCTTGTCCGCAGTGATGTTGTTCTGTGTAGAGTTCTTCTAGATATGATAGTGATACTCAGTATTCTCAATCTGACACCATACAGAGTCAGGAAAATTACAGTGACGTCTGACCGGCACGTCATGCAAGCGTTGAATAGTAGGATAAAACCGCCTTTCTCTAGCAGGGATTGTTAAAGGTTGTTGATGTGATATGATACTTGCAGTTTCGGTGGAGCAAATGTGTGGTTTTCTACTTTTTTCAAGCCTGTTTTTCTATATTATTGAACTATTTAGAGAGAGCGGGTTTTGTATGTTTTCTGACACACAGTCATGAAAATTACAGTTACCATGCATTTTTAATCTTTGATTTAGTCTACACTATACTTTGCTTTATTAATGTTATTCATAACTAAATCTAACGTTGCATTGTTTTAACGAACTAAATGATGTAAAGACATCATAAACTTGAGATCGAAATCTTGTCATTACTATTCTTGCCAATCTGCGTAATTAAGATGTTCTTGCTAGCAGATGTTTAGTATTAAACGGGGTAGCGTATTTATTGGGACTCCATACCAAGACCTTTTAATCACACCTTCGACGCTTCAGTTACCTAAGCTGCTTGCGTAAGGACCATCAAATACAGTATGGAACAAATCTATTTAATTTAAAAATCATCAAAACTTAATTTCATATGAGTTTTTACTACATTCGCTTTCGGACTGCAAACTCGATTAGTTATAAATAAAAACATAGTTTTAACAACTTTTTCTGAACATTTAAAATTTTTACATTTGTTCAAAATATCCTGCACAAAGGCGGTGTGAATGTCTAAATTCATATAAAGTTACTTACGACTTCTGAAACTGTTACCTTCACAAATGTACTCTAACATGCAAACAACCAACTTGCTTGTTATACCTAGTAAGATTAACGACGGTCTTTTAACAAACTGCATAATTTCTGAATTTATTCTGTTGTTGTGTTGTGTGTAACTGTTTGTAGTTTTTGTGTAGTAAATACACGGACATGTAGGCATTGGATGTGTACATGGCATATAACGCCAAACTCATATGTCTTTTAAAAAATAAGTATTCTCTCATTAGGAGTTTCACAAATATAAGTTTTTCAATAAAGCATAATATTATAGTAAGGTCAAGAGGATGACGGTACTTTTGCCGCTGTCCTAAAACTTGGGGCTATACCAACCGAAGAGCTGTCTCTCCCTATGTGATGCCCCAGTTCGGGCGGAGGTTCTTAAGTTTCATAATGTGACAGTTTTTTGGGGTAGACTGGGAGTTCCCAAAGTGCATCTCAACATACCTGCGGCCTCGGTGGAACACTGTGTGGTTTTAAATTTTTCGAGCCTAATCTATATACATATACAAAAATGAATCGCCAAAATGTATGTACGCACATAACTTTCGATCCGCTACACCAAATTAAATATTTATTTTTTAATGTATTCCTTATTGTTAGGACAAGGTTTGTGTACAAGAAGAATAAAAGATAACGGAAAAGGTCATTTTTTTGTTCGCTACTGTACCATGCCTGTGGGAAGCTGAGACAGATATGTAAATATGGCGGTACGAAGTTCGCCGGGTCAGCTAGTTTTACATACATTAAAAAGATTGAGTGTTGCATGAAAAAGTTTTTATGCGGGAGATGTTTTTTTTTCGTAGTAATAATTCTTTGTTGAGAGGGTTTCTGAATGCATTTTGAATAATAAAATCTATATATAAAAATTAATCACCGAAACGTATGTACGCTCAGAACTTCCAATTGGGTGCACCAAATTAATTTTTTTTTTTTCGTCATTGTCAGAACTAGGTTTATGTATAAGAGAATTTAAAAAAAAGTGAAAAGTCAATTTAAAATTCAATGGGAAGCTGAGACAGATAAGTAAATATGGCGATACGAAGTTCGCCGGGTCAGCTAGTTAATTATAATTTTTAACAATAAAATTTACTTCTTCATAATAAGCCTTAATTATTATTGGTTTCTTGTTGCTGTAAGAGTTTATCTAAAGGGATCGTTGGGATGGTCTACTATAACTAATAATCATTAATTCAAGGCAATTATTTTTTATTAAAAGTTTATACCATACATACATATATATAGTACATATATATCGTTTCAATCTCAGTGAGACAATATTTTACTCGAGCTTTATTTATAATATATAATGACGATTATTAGGGTTCTATGTCCTAAGATATGATTATGGGTGCTATTACAACTTAATCGGGCTAATGAACTGGAACTATCTTCATGTACCTATTAGTCATGATTTAGTTAGAGGGACTCGTAGCTCTGTAGTAACTATGTAGATTAATACATTGCAAAGTAAAGAAATCCTGTTCAGTTCAGTCTTTGGACGGTTAACCATTTATTACATTGAGGCCACTCATTTCCTGAGGAGCAGCTATCGGTCTCGGTTACTTTATTAATATCTTTGGCAATCGTTACAGGTACTTGGAGTTCTAATAGTCGGACAACAATCTTTCTATGGAACTTCGATATCGAAAATCAGCCGCATTGTGGTAGATTTAAAGCAACCTCATCATTATTTGGGAAAATAATCTCGGAGAAAAGGCTAGGAGGAGTTATCATTGAGTTAATGTAACTTCTCGATATTTGGCCTGATATTCTAATTCTCTTTCCAACCAACCTATACCCGTTCACTGCTGAACTATATAATTTAATAACTTTAACATTTAAGGTAGGTGTAAAACCTCAAAACGATTTCTTCAGACAAAAGATTGATATACAATGTTTGTCTATTTACGCAACAAGACTCTTTAACTTTTCTTGCATTAATTCATTGATAACTTTGATTAACATTGATAACATTGATATCCATAATATTACATATCAACAAAATGTGAGTATATCAAGTCAACAGTCTAAGATAAAAAATATACGTTTTTGCAAATGCGTAGCAACTGTTGGAAACACTTATTTTTGTCCTAAAAAAGCAAAGAATCCGAAATTTCCTGTGTGTTCAATGTTACCCAATATAATACGGTAAGAAAAATGGTTGTCTCCTGACCCAACTGACCGGTTAGCATTAATCATGATCGTGTAGGAGACCAACCTTGACACATAGGATGTGGAAATTTATTGATACATACCGTACATATTATGCGTGATTTTGATAGGTTTGATTATCTTAAGTGAATGTCATTTATTACGGTTTTAAGGACAAATATATTTTAAGCAATGAATGCAAGCATGTGTAATTGTATTTATGAATTAGTATGTTCGGGCCTGTACCCGATCTCTCTTCGGTCGTGTCGGATAGCTTCGCAAGCTTTGATTATGAAAGTGAGAGAACTGAGAGTGCACCTGTGCTTGTGCACTATGATATCTCCTGCAATGTTGGCTGGTCTCCGTTGAGACTGGCCCACGAAATCGACTAGGAGTACATTTAATTGAGATTACAATGAAAAAAAGTATAAAGGTAAAATATTTGAGAGAATTTTGTAGACTTATAGAACGTATTTTCGCACATCATTCATGCCAGCGATATTACTTACTTAACTACTTAACTTAAACTTGAAATATTAAGACTATAATTAGGTGTGTTGCATGAGGTTGGGGTTTGGAGAGATAGAGCCACTGCTTCATCTCCTCCGAGTAAGGCAGCACATCGACTCTCTTGAGTCTTCTAAATGGATTTGGCTGCAGGAGCATACTGGACAACGGGTTTGGGTGAGTTGTCAAGCGGCCCAGTAACGTTTGAAGTTAAACGTTACTGGGCCGCTTCCCAAAATGGTGGGAACCCAAACCCAAATTACTCGTGAATTTCTGAGTTGAGAGCATGAAATAAATATGAGTGACTTTATATTTTCGCCATTTATTTTATTTTGACCATCATCATCAGCCTATCGTTGCCTGGAGTCTGGAAATAGGCCTCTCCAATTGCACGTCACTTGGCTTGATCCTCGGCTTCACTAATCCAGATCCAGCCAGCCGTCTTGCGCAAATTATCACTCCACCTAGCCTGTGAACGTCCTACACTACGTTTGCCGAGACGCGGTCTCGTATCACCCCAACGGTTATCAGTTCTGTGCCTAATATGACCGGTCCAATGCTACTTCAGTTGTAATTTTATATTTTGTATTAATAAAATAATAAATTTTGTACTATTCCATATAATACAACGTCTACGTACTACTACGTACTATTTAAGTCATATATTTAGATTATTTTCATTTGAAAATAAAACTAAAGATATAACAATAATATATTTACTGATTTAAAACACTACTTGCCAACTAAGTTATGTGATACAATCTGTAGCTTGTGGTAAGACAAATGAACTTACACTTAGGACTCTGAAGTTACAAAGAACAACGTCATGATGTGAGTTTGTTTACAGAACTTGAACAAAGGAGGTTGTACAGATAACTTTAGAAACTCATGAATACATGTGGAGTCTTTTGTGTCGACCACAGGAATTAAAAAAATTGTCTTCTTTCATTCTTTACTACGACGCAATTGAGGTAATTCTATATTTAGTTGTGTTTGTGTTATCTTAGGTTTGTAAACATATTTATATTTTCAACCACCTCGTAGGTAGAAAAGAGTAAGCCAAAGAAAATATTAATAGAAAGTTAGAGGTGTAAACATGTCAATATGTATTATGTCATAATCTAATGCGTTTCAAAGAGCAATTATTGTATTTCCATATATAATCTGAATCTTGGAAACTGCTACGATTTTCATGAAAACTAGTATGAATGGGGTTTCGGGAGTGATAAATAGATCTAGCTAAGATTAATCTTTAGAAAATTTACCAAAAATAAAACACCAATTTAGTCATCCAGGTACTATGTATAAATATATAAGCATATCCTCCTCCTATTAAGGATAGTTTATTTATCGAAAGGATGTGGTGAATACATTTTAGTATTATAATAATGTTGACAAATGGGAACTAACTGTATAGCGTATCATGTGTGATGTGTTTTTTCTATTACCTGGCGTTTTAAATCAGGTTTCTACCGTTTAGTTTTTATAAGATTATAAGTTAATAATAATATTTAATTTCCATTAATAAGATTTAGCATTAATCTCACTTATATATATGGATTTATACCGTGTCTATTAAATTTTAGACAGTGGCAGTGACAGTCTGCTTAGTCAACTTGCAAGTGTTTGGCGACGTTTCTCTTTCTACAATCGCTAACGCCTCTATTCCTTTGTATTATTGGCTAATATTTTGTTTTGACCTCGAGACTTATCATTTAGAGGACGCCATACCCATGCATTGGTTAGTTTTCTATTAACGTTTACGACTGTAGAACATAACTTAGCTAAATGGTCAACATGATTGATGCTCACCATTACAGTTGATGATGAAGTGTTATAAATATTATAAGTTACAAAATTACTGAGTGCACAGTAGTATTATATAATCTGTGGTTAAAAACGTAACCTTAGATAGAAAAAATCTCCAAAGAACAAGACATTTTCGTGGCCAAGTCGTGTTTAAATAAGAGAAAACAGTTCTCTTTGTTGTACTTGATCTAAACCCAGTTTAAGAGCAAATTTAATTAGAAAAAGTGTTGTCTTTAAAGTTGGTGCAATCAACTAGTGTGCCAGACACAAAATCTATATATATATATAAATCATTTCTTTAAAACATAATTCCAATAATAGGTGCGTTATTAGATATCGTTATAAATTTCAACGTTTGGGCAAGATAACGTTAAGCTACTTCGTGCAACTTGTGTTTACCTTGTTATTAAGTAACATTGATCCCAGATTGTAGTTAGTTTGGGTGACTTATTTTTCAGCATATAAATTTTAAACAAGAAAAACGTGACGATTGGTTATTATTGGTTCTTAAAAGTAAGCTGCCTTGATTCACGATTTTTAAATCATTATTTTCATTATTGGTGCTCTAGAAAGTTGAGCAACTTGAATCTTATCTTTTACGACGCAATCCCATTTTGCTTCTATATAAGGAATTACTTTATATTTATACAAATTTTAAAAAGCCTCATCCTTTTTAAGAACGAAGCTTAATGGATACACCAGGAAATGAATTAGGTATCGAAAACAGTACTATACTGTACTGAAAAATATAAAATACATTTTATTTAAACGACAGAAGGGCTTCGCTTTCTAGATTTCAAAATCTGGTATCCTCTCGTGACTTTGCATTATAGTTGCCTGGTTAGGTAGTTGGATTTAATCTGATATTAGAATCTTCGTGTTCTTATTTAAATTAAACCGATTAGGCGATCTTTGTGTTCAAAATATGTTCGACTTGCTTATTGCAAATAATGACACAATAGTCAGGATTGCGCGTTATGTGACATTTGTCCTACATAATTGAAGAGGGAAGACCCACTAACTAACGTTGGTTTGAATTAATCAATGGAGGAAAACCAAGTTTCCTAAGTATACGTATAACCGAGTTTCGTTAGAATGTTTGCTCAGGCACATTGAAGTCACTAACTAAGTATTTTTGTTGGCTGAAATTCATACTTTAATAACTGTTTTGCTTTGCATGGCACACTTTAGAACTTCTCACCTTCACTTGAGGCATGAGGGAGTAGGGCTAGTTGAATTCCCATAGACTCACTCACATTATACAAAACAGCGAAGAGACATTGCTCAGTAATAATTGTAATAAGGTCATAGTATTTAAAGTAAAATGGCGCTTTACGAAACCAACCTCGTTTGTATAGTATTATTAATTTGACTTACATTTTGATGTTTTAATTATAATAATAACTATAAAGCTATTTCTTTAGATCTAGACATTCCAAATCACATATGTATTTAAAATGTTCTCTCTAAAACTTCAGAAGATAATAACAATTCCAATTTATAGTCCAGAGTTTGGGACTATATCTACTTAGTTAAATATTATTTACTTGGTAAGCAGTACGTGGTGTAATGTTTAGTGGGAAATGCGTCAGACTTAATACTTATTAAGGTCCCAAGTCCCAGAAATTACGAGCCTTATCTTTAATAAGGTAAAGACGCTGCCTTACGATCTGTCTGTGACCTAATTAATTTACTTGTGTAAATTTATTTGAATGACACAGTAGTATACACTGACACGCCTTCAAATTTTCACAAAACTTTGACTACAATAACGTTAAATATGAGAGAAGAGAGATAACTATAAGAAGAATAATAAATAAATTCAAACAGCAGAATACACATACATGTGCACACACGCACATTTACTACCACATTAAAGTAAGTATTAACTTTGTATAACTACTGATTTTCACAATGCATTTTTTGTCATTCTGCCTTGTTATATTTGCGTAAAAATGATAAGCGATATTTATTTCATAAGTAAATCTTTACAGTTATTTTAATACGTCTGACTTAACAGCTAGAAGAGGCCGGCAGTTCCTAACACTCACTCTGGAAAGAAATGCCAAAACAAATTCACAAAGGTGCTTTTGTTTTTTAATTCTATGAACATTGATTAAATAAAATAAAAATCTATGTAAGTGCAGTATAGGGTCTGGGTTGGCCTTTGAAAGAAAAGACCAAAGTTTTTAGTCGGCATACGAGCCCAGGCATCGTGTTACCTAACCTCAATGACAAACAATGTCTCAAAATATAATCTGTCTCTGAAAAGTAAGTGGTTATCCATATCATAGGTCTTTACCTAGCTTAAAAACTAATTACAATGTTAAAATAATCAATTGTATTGTACAGCTTTTTTAAAATATTTTAAGCCAAGGTACTCCTTGGCTAAACATAAAATAAAGTTATGTTTCTGACTTGTCTTCGTTTTCTCGAGCTAAAGCCTGTTTACCAGTTATTGCAGTATTAATATAAATAATGAGTTCTAGCATAACACACTCAACGTTATTTTCCAGTGCACTTGCTCTTAAAAGTTTGTGACATTGGCGATTTTCAGTATCATTTTTCCACTCGATCAGTTTAAGTTAAGACAAGTTATGACCAAGTCAGTCTTGCAAAGATTAGAGATCGCTAATCTAACTATAACTTTAGTTTTAACAATCGCTTTAGTTTTTGTATAATTCAATAAATAACAATATTTAAGTAAAACATTAAATTTCAAAAACATACCTAATGCTAATTACATTGCTTGGTAAAATATTATTGCATACATATTTGGATCTTGACTGAGTAATGTTATCTATGTTTTTTAATATTAAATTAATCAGAAAATTGCCATACATTGTACCATGAATATATTATTTAAGGTTCAAAACTACTAAAATAACATATAGCTAAAAATAGCTGCACTAGGAAGGAATATAACTTTATAAAAAATCGCTGTCGTATGCGAGCGTGCACTGAATTGTCTTCGCAAAATACTATATTTTCTCCTCGAGAGAGTTTCACTTACAATTGTTCCTCAGAGATTGTGTTGACAAAGGTATTTATTTTCCATTATTAAATGTCATAGAGTAAGACTCCTAATACCTCAGACTTATACCTTTTTCACTTCTTTATTTTTTGGTTATGTAGGTATGACGTAAATGCTTAGGCAATTTTCATTTAGTATTTGGTTGGTATAATTGTAACTTCTATATTTTTACGGGATTTAGAACATACCTTTGAATAAGCCGACGTTTGGACCAGGTTGCGTTGACCCTATTCACAGTGTGATTGCCTATCAGTCAGCATGTGACTACGGAGTCTGTAATTGTTGTATCTGTTACTAAACGAGTAAATGTGAAGTATATATACAATGAAGTATGTAACAAACAAACTTATATATATATAGTATAAGTTTGTTTGTTACGCTTTCACGCAAAAACTACTGAACCGATCGTCATGAAACTTTGTGCACATATTCTTGGAGGTATTAGAAGTAACATAGCAAAAACTAGTAGTAAATGAACATAATTATAATAAATTATAGAATTATGAAAATAATTTAAATATTCGTTGCCCGCTTGTCAGGTATTACTATTATCTATACTAATATATAAAGCTAAACAGTTTGTTTGTTTGAACGCGCTAATCTCAGGAAGTGGTCCGGTTTGAAAACTTATTTCAGAGTTAGATAGCCCATTTATTGAAGAAGGCTATATACCATCACGCTAAAACCTACAGGAGCAGAGCACCAATGCACTAAATAACATTCTTGTTACAAAAGCAGGGGAAAATTATCACGCTACGGGCAATAGGAGACGCAAATGAGGTTGCGTGGGTGGGCTAGTTTGTTATAATTATATTTTACTAAGAAATCTGTTAAGGAAGGGGTATCTTTTAAAACTTAAATGTCTTTTGACTATATCTACTAAAAATTTACATGTTTCATTTCAAGTTATTTCATTATTGATAAACTTTTGACATTTTATGTAAGGTCTTTATATATTCAGGTTAAAGTATTTTTTTAAAGGTTGTTAAATCAAGCATTTATTTAATAACTAGTTATAAGCGGACAGACGGATATAGATGAACTTATTTAGAAACGAAAATAATGAAGGCTAAGTAATACTGCTTCGAAGTTCAGCTATCCTCATAGTTCGCAAGTTCACTAGATATTATAGTATGAAAGAGTTCTCTCGTTGCACCGTCTGCACCCTATAATGGATACAGTGGACCGGATGCTGGGAATTGTTTTAATGAACCCATCAGTTCTTAATAGGCGGAGTGCTCTTCAATAATAAAATTAGCGACGTAATGCTTTGGTACAGCATGGAGGTAGTTATTATTTTTGGCTTACGTTGGATATTGCTTTTTAATAGGCAGGTATTATTGTAATTGAATCAATAAAACAATGTAATTGTAATTGATGTCTGATGTATTTTTCTTCTGGAATAGGGGGCAAACGAGCAAACGTATCGCCTGATGGTAAACCGCCGCCCATGGATACACGCAACACCAGAGGCGTCACGAGTGCGTTGCCAGCCTTTGGGGGATGGGGGGATATGGATGGGGGAGGGGTTGTAGTATGGGCCTGCGAATGCTCACTCAGTAAAACACAGCGGAAGGACTGTTTCACACCGGTTTTCTGTGAGGCCGTGGTATCACTCCGGTCGACCCGGCCCATTTATGCTGAAGTGTGGCTCTCCCACGGCCATACGTACGTTTGCTTGTTCTGTCAATATGATATTAGTTTGAAGGAGTAGAATGTAGTTATAAGCAATAAAGGTTTGCTCAAGAGTTTAGAATTAAGAGATATGAATTAATTTTGATTTACCATGAACAAGACTGCTTGTAAGCAATTAAGTCAGCTCTGAGTGAAGAGCACTGGCTCGAGTTAGTAAGTCTGGAGTGATTAGGAATTAATCTCTCAGGGGGCGAAGTTCAACCGTGAAATTCGATCTACTGAACCCAGAGGATTTAAATACTTCTGATTGCACCGAATCGTCGAATTATTCAGAACAATCAGGGGTTTTGAGCTGTAGTTATATAGAAATTGAAACACGATGATGAGAGAATTTTATTTATTTTAAATTATTAGGCATCGTTGGTGCTGCTTGGGGGAGACCTATGTTCAGCAGTTGACGGTAGTAGGTTGATTGATACGATAATTAGAACACCCCCGCGTATTGTAATTTTGTTTATTTAAGAGATGTAAGATGTAGGTTCTACTTACAATATTAATTTTCTGTGCCAATCGAGATTGCCTAATTATTAATCATAAGTTCAAACACAAAGAGATTGCAATAGTGATTATGAAAATGTATCTTCGAAGTAGACAAAATTTTGTTTTTTTTTTATTGTTTTTTCAGCATATTTATCAATGAACTATGCTATTATTAACTTGTTACTAGAATTTTTAAAATACTCCAAGCATTGTATTTGGATGACTCCTTTTTATAAACCAATTGATTGTTGATTTATTTGTTAAAATTTTAACAAAAATAAAACTGACTTCAAGGTTTGAATCCATTTCTCTTGGATGCCATCATCAGATCTTAGTTTCCTTATCATGATGTCACCGTTGGGATATCTCCTTTTTGTTAAAAAAAGAATCATCAAAATCGGTTCATAAACGATGAAGTTATCCGCGAACACACATAAAAAAATATATATATACGGTCGAATTGAGAAACCTCCTCCTTTCTTTGAAGTCGGTTAAAAATGCCATTTGATTATGACGTTTGATTATTCAGATATCATACACACACAAACAAGCCTTTCATACGACTTTGATACTTTTACTTCTATGTTTATCTTTAAAATTTTATCAGTGACATTTTTTATTTATTCTACGTTTATTTATACAAATACCAGAAATATAGTTAACGTTACCACGTAGTCCTAATTACAACTGTTGTTGTTCTATTCTGTTTTATGAACTAAGAACACAAAATAATCAGAAAAAGAACAAGAAAGTTTGCCAACCCTTACTCCTCCTAATTTGAAATTGTCATTTTAAAAGCAGCGTACAACAGAAAAAACAATAATAACAGGAAAAAGCTATTATTTTATCCATTTACTTTGATGAGTTCCATCAGTAACGTGAGTAACGATTATAAATATATATATTTTTTCGTAAAACAATAAAGCCTGAATATTATGATCGTTCGTAAAAAAATTGTTTATTGATTTTATGTAACTAAATGTTGTTGATGTCATTCCAAAAACTCGCAGGTTAAAAGTTCGTTAATAATTTTTTTGTTAAATTATTTTTTTATACAAGAACAAGAACAAACGCCTTTAAAACAGGAATTTAGGCAGCACAAATTCTTGTATACCAGTGCTTTTGTATTTCTAATTTAAATTAAGATCTAATTTAAGAAGAGGTCTCAACGTGTTCTGACTTCCTACTTATACGTTTAAAATAAAGAAAAGACTATATGTGTTAATTCATTCTTCAAACTGATAATGGAATCACTATAATAGACCTGAATAGTATGGTAACTATAATGAATTCTACTTTATCAACAAAATATATTACAAAATAAATATAAGCGTAGCTCTACAGCGTAGATGCGTAGTCCCGTAGCACGTTCGTAAGATATTGTTTCAAAGCGCAGGCTAACTTTAGCTATATGAAAGAAATAAATACGTGAAATTTATTATAGCTCATGTATGTATTTCTGTAGGTACTATAAAGAAAACAAAAGATGTAATGTATGATATGGACCTGTATATTTTCTAGAAATAGGTGTTTCATATTTTAGTGATGTTATAAAAACTTTTTTGCGCAAAATAGGGCTAGGAATGTATTGTGTGATATAAGTTATTTCCAATTTTTTTTTTCTTTCTAGTTTAAAAACTATAAGTATAAACAATACCTTTAGTATATTATTAATGACTATGATGAAATTGTCGATATACGGTCGTGCTATGTATGACCTTGCTATCTTCAGCAAGGTCATAGATAGCACGACTGTATATTTGTAAAAAAGAAAATGTTTTATTTCTCATGAACCAAACTCGATCAGAGCCTTTTAAATTAAAAGACATGAACTGAAGGACGAATAACATAAAAACGAATTATATTACGCCCAAGTAAAAATGAACAAAGAAACTTGACACATGAATACATATGAAAATTTGTACGTACGTTGTTAATGGAAATCAGGTGTTTTGTAATAAATATAGAAATCTGCGCAACATGTTTTGTGTAATAAAAATGTTAATAAAAGGAAAGTATTTTTCATATACTTTTACATCAAAACAGAATGAACCCAGCCGTGAACCGTATAATTACTCTGTCATACATTCGTAAGTGCCGTTTAGATTGGAGTTCTTCATAGGAGATTTTTTAGATTTTTTAAGGATTCGTTGAGATTGATTGCGTCATTTTCTGCCAAAATTGAAATTTAATTAATGCCCAAGGCATTTTCTTCCAGTGAATTTGGGTAGTACACTAAGTAGATATCTAGTAAGGTAGGTGGTGCACAAAGGTTACATAATCAAGAATAATAAACAAAAAACATTTAAAAAACACAAAAACATACATATATACACAGAAAGTACACACGTAGTAAATAATATTTACGTAAATATACTCATACACATTACATTCGTACACTATGACAACCCGTGTCTAAGGTGAACCAATCGATCAGGAATTCCTGCTGTTTTGCTTCGAAGGAGATCGTGTACCTTCTTTTTGAAAGTAAAACGGTTTGTGGACATCCTGATTTCGAGTAGGAGAGCATTTCAAAGTAGTACCACTTGGACAAAGAACGAAGAGTTCATAAAATCTAAATTGCGATAAGAGGCGCAGATTATTTTCTAAAAGAAGATTACCTGATGAAGATGAAACTAGAGAGGTAAGTGCTCGCTAATTGCGGCGCAGGCAAATAGGTAACCATTTTAATTAGGAACGATAGGCTGACACATTGTCGTACTTCCTGAGATTAAAAATGTATCGAATGCAGTTATAAAGAAGGCGGTCCAGTTTATTGAGGAGATCTGCGTTAAAGTTGAAATAACATACATCACCATACTCAATTATTGGGATTATTAAGGGCTGCATCAGAGTTGTTTTGGTGGTAGATGGTAAAAAGTTTTTGAGACGATATAACGTTCACATGTTTATGTGTATATATATAATGTATCTATACTAATATATAAAGCTGAAGTGTTTGTTTGTTTGTTTGAACGCGCTAATCTCAGAAACTGCTGGTTCGATTTGAAAAACTCTTTCAGTGTTGGATAGTACATTTATCGAGAAATACTATAGGCTATATATCATCACGCTTAGACCAAAAGGAGCGGAGCACCAATGGAGAATGTTTCAAAAACGGGGTAAAATTATCATGCTACGGGCAATAGGAGACGCAAACAATGTTGCGTGCGTCACCTTGTGTTTTATAAAGTGTATGAACAATGCGGCATGGTCGTTGTTCTATTGTAGTTTTTGGTTCATTTATCACAAGTCTCCCATTATAATAAGTATCATGATATTTGAAAGTGTGAAATGCTTAAATAAAGCAATATGTTAAAAGTTGGAAACCGCTCGGACCCAGCCTGAATCTAAAGTACTTCATTAAACATGACATGACAACCAATATGTTTACTAACTTTTATATTAGCACAGTTAGGAATATATTTTCAAACTTTATTTCACTTGTCTATAACAGATCATGAGAAACGAGACGACGAGACACAGTGAGGGTGGCAAGTCTTTGGCTGCATAATTTTAAAAATTACGCATATAAGTTTACTATATATACATTCAAAATTTTATAAAACCATGCAAAAGCAACGTTTATATAACTTACTATAAGTACCTACCTGAATAAAGATATAAGGGTACCTCACTAAATAAAGATAAAATATATACAAACTTACAAATGCCTATCTACAAATAATAATAAATATTTCGGACATCTATCACACAACGCCATCTAGTCCCAAGCTAAGCAGAGCTTTTGTTATGGGTACTAGACAACTGATACAAATACATATATACTTTTTTTTTTGTAAATACATAAATATTATACATAGAAAACACCGAAACTCCGAAACAAATATTTGTAGATCATACAAACATTTGGTCCGACCCGGGAATCGAACCCGAGACCTCATGATTAGCAGTCGCATACGCCAACCGCAAGACCAACGAAGCATTCTTATGGATCATCTGTAGAATAACCAAAAATATAGGTCAATACAGAGAGTATTAATAAATTTAATTAGAGATCTAATGGAGCCCAAAATATAGTGTATCGCCAATAAACAACGCTGATCATGATTATTACGAGAGCAATGACACAGCAGAGGCTATTAATAGAGGATTCTGCTTACACCGAAATTCGGGTAACTCTAGCAAAATCCTATCTTACTAATATTTATATTATAAATGTGAAAGTTTGTAAGGATGTTGTGTGTATATGTAGCGCGGGCAACAGCCAGTGTAATAAATTTGCTTTTGTAGAATACTTTTGCGTGATACGGATTTTTTTCTATATAATTTTATCATTCACATTAATCATCATCAGGAAAAAAAATGTTTGTTGAAATGTATACAGTTTTTTATGGAATAGGTGACAAACGAGCAGACGTATCGCCTGAAGGTAAGCGATTATCGCCGTCCATAGACACCCGTAACACCAGAGGCGTAACAAGTGCGTTGCCGGCCTTTGGGGGATGGGGAGAGGGATGAGGGGAGGGGTAGGTTGGGTTGACTGTATTGAAAACAACAGCTCATTCAATCTATGTACCCTCTAATGTTATTCTATCATTATATTAATTATATTTCGAACCTTTAGGCTTACCTATTTCTATAAGCGCGGTCAACAACCTCGATACGGTAGCACCAATTCGTAGGCTTACTCAGACATTCTATTACAAGGTAACCGTTTGTTATTGTGTTGTATCATATTTATTACAAGATTACAGTTGTTACTGTTACAGTTCGGTGTTCACCGCACCTGTTAAGGGTAAACAAGTTATTAAATAGGCCACTGCGGGGTGTGGCGTCTCTCATCATTATGGTGGCGCCGCTCCGACGGCCGTTGAGTGCAACCACCGTAGGCCCATCACAAGATATCACTATATCTAAGTAGAGCTAATGGGGTGTTGAATTTGAGTGAAGAGATCGCTTCAATCTCTTTCAACTTAATGTTCAAGAAGACGTGACTAGTTTTATTTCCATTTTCGTGATCTTTTGCATAAATAGTGGTTCGGGAGTATTTTTTTTAGTACCGTTGCAATGAAGTGAATGAAAATAAGATTCTTAAAGTATTTCTGTCTTCATCTTTTTGTGAAAATGAAGTAAGCGGAACATATTTACGAACTGTTAAATCATGAAACATTTAATAAAGTATATGTAAAATTGATGTGACTAGTTTGACGACTGAAATAATTATATTATACAGCTGTGGTAATTGTCAATTGATGTGACTAGTTTGACGACTGAAATTATTATATTATACAGCTGTGGTAATCTATACAAATAAATAAAATTGGAGTGTCTGTTTGTAATATTAAAATAACAGCTTTTTAATCAATGCATATGCATGTATACACGATACATATACCAAAAATGTACTTAATTTTTTTTTGTCTGTCTGTCTGTCTGTTTGTTCTGAGTAATCTCTGGAACGGCTGGACGGATTTTGACCGGACTTTCACTGGCAGGTAGCTGATGATCCAGGGAGTAACTTAGGCTACTTTTTTTAGACTAACTTTGTCCCGCGGCGTTACTCGCGGTACAACAATAACCGCGGATAATATCACCGGTTCAGCTAGTTGTCAATAAATACGGTCTTTTTGAAAATATGTAATGAAAGATAGTGTCTCAAAAATATTTACCATCAACTCCGCCATTTGACGGAGTTAAATGAAAACTAAAAACAACGCACTCAACATTTCAAGTTATTGAAAAAGAAAACCAAACAAACGGGAAAATAATTTCCTCCGAGTAAATTTTGTATTTTTTTTCAAGCCTTTTGAATATCTTGACAAGGCAAGGTCTAAGGGAGGATTACTTTTAATATTTTCTTGGAGCAAAAAGCACGTTTTGTCAATAAGGGAAGTCCCTGTCCGATTACTTTACGTCAATATCTAATGTAAATAGCAGGGGAGGTATGACATTCACGGTTATTTTCTTCTCAACAAGTACTGCTACGTTTCTTTACTCATATTTGATTTTATATTACGTATTGTAATGTTTTGGGTACTTGAATGTGTATCTGAATAATGATTACGTACTTGAACGAATGGGATTTGAATTGCGATGTTGTACGCAATTCAAATTTCTTTCATTGAATATAATATATTTAAATCCTTTTACGTGTAAGGGATTTTATAAATCATTTCCACTTACATTTTTATGTCTACTTTTTCTCAATACGATTTTTTATGATATGTATAATTGGGTTTAAGTTATACTAATATACATTGCTAGGCCACGGCGACAAATTAGTATCGCTTTCGGAAATCAGATAAAAGAAAGACGAGTTTGTAGGTTTTTAATTGACTTAGATTTTTTTTGTTTCGGAGGCTACAGGCACTGCCGTTGGATACTCTCTCTTCAGCCTATTGCCGTCTACTGCTGAACGAAGGCCTCCTCCAAAGAGCGCCAAACATTCCGGTCCTGGGTTTGTTCGTTTTGATACTGCGAAAAATTTATCATTTTTTTTTTATAAATAAACATAAATATAGATTATTACAATTCATCACAATTAAACCTTATTAAACAGGTGATACCTCGTTAAAAGTTTATTATTTACTAAAAAGTAACTTAAAATAGTTATTAATTGTTTGAGATATAAGTTAGGATATAAACAGGCGTATTTCTAAGTGTCACTTCAGTGTGACGAAAATGGAACAATTTAATGTGATATTTTGTGTATTTAGCTAAAGAATGGTAAGCCCAATGATGCTGAGGCCGCCATGGTGTGGGTCACCATGCTGCATTGGTGCATTGTCTGCATCCGCTATAATTATGGTGACCACCACTCTTAAATTCTGCTTAAGCTTTCCATCAGAATCGGCAGATGTGTAATCAATTTGACACGTGTGTCGGTTAATTGATCTTTGAACATACATAAACCCATATAACCTTCCGTATGGTGATTAATCAGTTTCACTTACAGTACAAGCACTAGGTATAAATGTTGTTATGAACATTAGTCGTAAGTATTTGTGGGCAAGAACAAATCCAGTCAGTGTACACTACATTTGTCAGACCTGTAAAGAAAACTTCTCAGTACTGGTAGCAGCTGTTGTTGCCGTTGCCGTTGTTGCTGACATTTGTACAGGGGTTCAATATTTAAAGAAAATGTTAGATTTTATTTGTTATAATAATTATGAAGTTAAGACTAGTTTTTAAAAGGATAGCAATAGGTACTCTTGCTATCCTTTACAATTGTAGTAAACAAAAATTGTAGGAAACAATTTTTAGGGAGAAATAGACATTCAAAAAAGTTCTAAAATTTAAGTACTCCAGTGCTCAACATCCATATTTCATTATATTTTTTTCACGCTATACAAAAATAGCATCGATAGGCTAACTACAGATTTATCGAATTTAATATCTAGGAGCGGTAAACTCACGCGATTATACCTATATTAGATCATATCGAGATAGGCAAGGCAAGGCAATTCGGCGTTAGTTCAAGCTGCATGAAATTAGACATCAGAATCTTGATAAGTTAATGTTACGTTCTGTCAATATTGGAAAGGTTCATCGTTTGACGATATATTAAAATATTTTTAATTGATTTAAACCATAACAGATATCACAGAACGTAAAACTAAAAGGAACACATATATAATTTATTTTTTATATTTATAAGTACTTATTTCTCACCGTTATAAGGAAACACACAATGACGAATACAAACTAAAAAATAGTGAAAAGCCACCCGCCTTATCTCAGTCTGCGATCTTTTACAGGTAACATTTAGAGAGACTTTGTGGCATCGTAACGTACATACCACGGCAATCGGACGAATGCCATCATTTTTCCGCAGAGTATATAAGTACGCGCCATATAAAATATCAATGATGCCTTCTTCGTATACATTGCCGGAGAGTATGAGGTTCACCAAAGCCATCAACTCCTTTAAAAGAGCATCAGCCTCTTCAGCGCTTGAAAAAACTAGATCTTTTAGATGATGTGGTGTCAAACCGTCGAGACCGTCAGCAGATCTACTCCTAAAGGAGCAAATGGCTGAAAAAACATCCTTAGGAGTAAAATTAAGGTGTTCGTTGTCACTAGTAGGTGGGTCAGGAAAAGAGATATCATCCCGAGGTGTGGGATGTTTATTCTTCAAGCCTGCAACTGTATCAGGTGAGTAAGACACTACCACATCGCTGCTAAATCAAATAAATAACTTGAATTAACGTCTTAATATCAGTCTTAATCTTAAATGTTTTAGTAAATAAACATACATGTGATCAGAAATTTGAAATAAACATTTCTAGTCGTATTATTTATCATCACATGTTTGTACTTGCCTGTTATGTTTATACTTCATCGTATTAGATAATACGATTCTCTCATAAATCTCATATCAGTACATGAGTAGATAAAAACTTTGCTCCTAAAATTAAAGTTCACACTTAGAGCAATAAATAATGGTAGGACCCCGACCTGACGTGGCCGATAAAGGGGCAAAGTGAAATTGCCAGTTTACCTCGCGGTATCCACCTGCGGGGAGCTTAGCCAGACAACGTAATGTATGGCGCCATTTGTTATAATTTGAGACGAATTCCGCAACACAGTATCATACACAGAATATCAAGTTAGCTGTTAGAACAAAAAAGTCTGTGGATAATGTTAGTATTAGCATTTTTTTTGTGAAATATTGTGTTTTTAAGATTACAGTAAGTAGTGTTCGTATCACGGTTCGTTGAGGCAACAATGTGTTTATGATTATTATAATATCTTCTGACTCCAATATGAGGTACATTATTATAGACAAGAGTGATTAATTATTAAGAAATAAGATTAATCTCGGCGCTTCTAGTTTGATACATATAGTCATTAATCTAAAGCTCGATTTAGTCATACAAAATATGCATATTTTGTCCTCCAAATCATATTTTTAATTACTTCAAGTTATTCGCTATTTGTGAATCTATTAAACCTATAAGCCACGATGAAAATAGATTTTTATCACATACTCAACCGCGGACAATCCTAATCCAATCCGAATAGAATTGTCCCGTTAGCTAATGTTATGATCGGTTCTACGCAGATTAATTGGGTCATTTGGCTATTGGTATACAGAAGGGAGATGAGTTGTATTGTTCAATATAACAAAATGGAGATAGAAAAGTGGAAACACAAATTCTTAAGACGTAAACAGTACTTTGAAAATATCCTTGTTACTCATTGTTAGCTTCAATGAATATTGTCAAGACAAAATGGTTCCATCATGAACATAAACAAGTCTCAAGTATGAGTGGTACGATTTTTACATATAAAATTTATGTAAATATACTTTCTAATAATGGAGTTGTTAAACTAGTGAGAAAGTAGGTATTATATGTGCTTGAGTTGTTTTGATTAAGCTGTGTGGTCAAAGGTAACCTGTGTCCAGGTATTACGTGATTGTGTACATCATCAATCAATTCTCGTATTCTTATAGTTTCTAGTAATATAGTAACACCTGTCTACATGTTACGGTATCTTGGATGAATCGAAAATTTGATTCCTGAGAAAAAAAACGTAAGTACAGGCAAAAGCTACGAGCAAAAAAAATGTATTAACACTAACTGAGAGTGAGCAAAAAATACAGAAGAACAATGAAACACACTTTTAATTCTTGAAACAATTTCCGTGTAAATGGAACCTGGGATACTGATTTTCATATAAAGCTTAACAAAGATTTTATTTAATGAATGAATTACAATTTACAGAGCGGAGTTAACGAACGACTGATGCGGATTAGTTTGCTCTCGTGAACGAACAGCGAAATTCCGGTTAAAGGATTTATCTGGGGGAAAAAAATAGTATATTTTGTAAAATTATGAAATACTTAGTTTCAAATGATTGCCTTATCAGATCATATAATTTATAAGCTTCGATTAAAACTGAAATTTGCATTGACTGTGTTTTCTTTAAGATAACTTTATATAAGTTTAAAAAGCATTTTAACTGTATGTTTTATAAGAGCGCGTAAGAATCAAATTATATATAAGTAACTGCCCGCGGTTGTTTTTATACCTTTACCATACCAACCAAATATTATTAACAATTATTTTAACGGGAATTAACGCGATCACTTTTTAAAAGGTATATTACATACCTCTGATTTGCCTGACGTTTCGACCACGTTGCACTGGCCGTGGTCACAGGCTGACTGGCTCAGCGGCGCTGATATATTAAAATAATTGTTAATATATCATGGAACGCGAAAGTTTAAAAGTTAGTACAACCAGATATTCTTTAGTTATCCAAGTTATTTTGAATGCGAACGGAGATTCGTCTCGGAAGTGACAACCATCGCCTAAGCCTCGGTTAAAAGGTACAATAGAATTGCTGAACTATTGGTTTCTGTGAGTACGCCAGATAAGTCGGCCCATTAGTGCCGAAGCATACGCTGTGTAATTTTTTTTTTGTAAATTATATAATAATATAGTGTTCTATTATATACTTGTAAATTCTTAGTAGTAGATAATAACTTAGCCTTAATTACCCATAAAGTTTTCTTAAGTCTTAACTATTCAAATCGCAACTTTATAACGTTATTACTATTTAATTATTAGTTTTATAACTATTTTTACTGTTGAAATGTAAGCAAACTTGTTGTGCTTAGGAAGTTTCAAGTAAAATTTATAACACTCAAAACTGTTATACTAAAACAAAAGAGCATTACGTAATACAGTACAGTACAACACACAATATCCAGCGGGACAAAACTTCGGGTGGGTGTCATAAATTTTAAGCACCACTAAAAGGTGTAGTCGCAAACGGTATCTAATTTTCTGAACTCGTGGCTGAGTACATACATTACTTATGAGCTACTAACATTTCACATAGAAATAGTACTGTGATTGATTTTATTAGGGCAGTGACTGACTATCACATCACACCAAATATATCATTCCCATACGATTTCTGCTATGGTGACCGCTACTAATAGCTGAAGAACTAGGATGAACAGCACATGGGTTCTCTTATGGCTACAGTATCTAATCTTGTAAGTATATGTGCGCGAGCATTGGCGGCACGTAAGGACACCTATGACAAAGTTGTAAGAGATGACTGCTGGTGATTTGTACTGTAACATTTTTTTTTTTTTTTTTTTTTTTTTAACGTGTGGAAACCCCCTCGGGCCGTCACCCCGCCGGGGTTTGCGGCGGGGCGGTGTGTCGGAATCGAACCGACTAAAACCACACGGTGTGCCACTCTGCGCCTGAGACGGGAGGGATCCGGGAACTGCTGTTATTAACACATCCAGACCCCTCCCAGCGCCTGCCCGCACTGAAGCGGGCACCGTCTGCTGATAAACTCTCTAAATAGGCGACGTACGGCACACGCGTAACGTCGCCCCCTCGCGGGTGACCACTAGAGCGGATGGAAGGGAAAACCCATCCCGACCATCCGCGGCCACACTCAGGGCGGCATGAGGCGCTGATAGGCGCGCCTCCCCCGCCCGGTTCGCCGGCGGCGGATCGGGTCCGAGTGGATATCATCCTCCCGGGCCTTCTCCGCCGCCTCCTTCTGCGAGATTACATCTTCACAGAAGGTTGCGACCGCGGTAAAACTGCTGTCGCTACCAGCCATGCAGCGTATGACGGCCGGTAGCGACAGATCTCCTCCGATGACTGCAGTGAGGGCCCGGCGCTGCGACGCCCATGCGGGGCAGGTCGCCAGCGTGTGCTGGGCCGAGTCCTCACTGCAGTCGCAGTGGTGGCAGGCGGGACTCAATTCCCTCCTGGCGACCGAGTGCAGGTACTTCCCGAAGCAACCATGCCCGGAAAGCACCTGCGTCAGTCGGAAGGAAAGAGTCCCGTGCTGCCGCCCTGCCCACTCGAGGATGACCGGCTGGAGAGCCTCCACGGCGGCAAAGCCAGCGCGTGGAGTCTCCAGCCGGAACGACCAACTAGCCATCGTGGCTCGACGGGCGGCTTCACGCCACTCGCGTACCTCTTCGGGCGGAGGGCGATAGCCATACTCCGCCCGGTATTCAGCCACCCGTCGATAAACTTCGGCGAGCACTTCCGCCTCCAAATCCCACGGGGGTGTCCCGGCCAAGGCGCACGCCGCCTCGGTCGACACCGTGCGGTATCCGCGTATGGCTCTGACTGCCAACACCCTCTGAGGCCGCCAGAGGCGGGCCTTATTGAGGGCAGTCAGAGCCGCCACCCACACCGGTGCCCCATACAGCGCCATCGACCGGACCACCCCCGTGTAGAGGTGTCGCGTTGCGACGCTGGCTCCGCCCAAATTGGGCAAAAGTCGCCCAAGGGCAGAGGCAGCGTCGACCAGTTTGGGACCAAGCTGTCGGAAGTGCTCGTCGAAGAGCCACCTACCGTCGAGGATCAGGCCCAGATACCTCATCTGGGCCCGAACCGGTACGAGGACCGAGTTGACCATTATGGAGGCACCGGGGGGTGGCCCACGACGGGGCCCATGGATTTGTACTGTAACATGATTTAACCTTTAAGGGAAAAAAATGTAGAAACTAGTATAGCAAAGTGTAAAACGATAATAACGTCAAGAATGAAGTCCCTATAGTATGGTGACACTGAAGCCTAATTACTAGCTAGATGGTGATAAAACTTCAGAGTTTCCTAAGTGATGAGGTTACTGTAAAACATACAAACACGTGTGTAGAAATATGTACACGCAATACACCAAATACGAATCTGAATCATATTCTATTATATAGAATTTACGAAAGAACATGTTATGATGTAATACATTCCAGCATTGTAACTAAACAGTATAAAAAATACGTATTGTAACTAAACAGAATAATCACGCAAGTCGGTAATTACCTTTACAAACCACACATTGTTTTTTGGACTATTAAAGGTAAGGGAGATAAAGCAAGTATTTCAATTTCATTGTTAGGTGTTTCTCTTTGAAGGTGGGCTGTTGTAGCATTATTGCGTTCCAGCTTTCATCTGGTATTGTAAAACTTTTCTAATATAAATAGCGGTAATTTAGGTTAAATCGTCTCAATACGATGTTACTTCTTTTGCTAAAAATTCTAATTACAAGTAATTAGAATTTTTCTTCTTCTTAAAACTAGAACATGATACAAGTTATGTGAAAGAGTGAATTCACGCAGTCGCCATAGTAACGTAAGAATAAGAAAATGTTGTTATACATTGCCGTGCGCCCCGCTGTGGAAAACATCGTATCGCATTTTCCAACTCATAAAACTAAGTGGATTTGGAGACGATTCAATAACTTTACTACGAATCTACGTGCGGTAGAGGTGTTGTAATAGAGAAAGGAAGTAACATTGTTCTATTGTGTACGAAATAATAATGGCAGTCATAAAAATCTGTGCAGTCGTAAGTGTCAAAGTGCTTTTACACTTTAAAGTTCGTGTAGCGTGGTATTTGTGACTATTTTATAGTTAGGAATGTGGATTACTACAGAGTAACAATTTGTAAGTAACTGACTTTAGCCTGCGGCTGCGCTTTCGAGTTTATCGGTTATTACAAATTTCGAAATCGGTAAAGCGGTTTAGCAGTGAAAGCGTAAAAGACAGACAGATGGAATAACTTTTGAATTTATACATTGACATTAATATGTATCTAAGTATGAATTTATAACTTTCAAGGTTCGACCGGGCCGGCTCGAGCGGGGCGGTACTACCCTCGCACAGAAGACTAACATAAAATGACAACGTTCGTGCTGTCGTGTTTCGTTGGTGAGTACGAGACAGGAGGCCCAACGATGCGAAAGCATCACAAGACCGCCATTGTTGCATTGTTTGCATTCGCAATGAGTATGGTAACCATCACTCTTGGATTCTGCTTTTGCTTTCCACCAGGTGGAGTAGAGTCATTGTGGCCCCTACATAAAAAAATGATTGTGTTAAATGTGAGTTTCTAATCTAACTATATCAATAATACACCTCGAGAATGTTTTTACTACTTAGTTGCTGAAGATGGAAAGATGGTATACGGTTACCGATGTTCACAAATATATACATATGGCTTTGGCTTGAACTAAAATCGTTTTGTTAAGAACTAGTCGACCCGTGCCCATTTCGTTGGGCGATAACTGTCCGCTTTTCTTCGACTTGATTTACAAATACTATTATTTTTAATAATTTTTTTTTTCAATCATAATAAAGTAAGGTCTATGTCACTCACTTACTTTCTGTTAGTGAAAGATCTTTCAGGATCGGATCAGTACTTCCGAATATTACCCCTTACAACTATACCAACAAAGTTAAAACCTTTACCTCTTTATAATATTAGTATAGAATAACTAGTTCAGTATTAAAGAGACTGAAGAAATTGAAAAAAAACAGCATTACACAAAAGCAATTAATCATGTCTTTTTTATTGATTCACTATGTTTTTTTAGGAGCCTACTGTGTCTTACTGCTGGGCAAAGGCCCCCTCTGCAACAAGCCACTTCCCTCTATCTAAGGCAAGTGCCGGCCAGTCTCTGCGATAGGCGTCAAGACTGCCTCGTCGGCGGCGTCCACAAATATTTTTAATTTCTATTAAAATATTACAATTGAAATCTATTTCAGGATTTATGTATGTACTAGGTGTTGCCCGCGGCTCCGCTCGCGTATATGTCGGTTATCGCGGCAAATAGTAGCCTATGTGTTATTCAGATGTATAAGCTATATTACTGTAAAGTTTCAACCAAATCCGTTCAGTAGTTTTTGCATGAAAGAGTAACAAACATCCATGCAAACATCCATCCATCCTTACAAACTTTCGCATTTATAATATTAGTAGGATATTGAAAACCAATCCCGATTTGAAACAGAAATTCTGACACATTCTTTCGTACTTTTTTCGATGATTCTCGCTACAACGAGTTTGCTCACAAAAAATAAGGACAAATCCATAAGAACCCAGTGAAGCAATGCGGTGAATTTATAATAAAACTATCTTTGTGCACCCTTCATAAGCGTGGGGGTGAATGACACCACCATGTCACACAATTTTACTATTGGACTTATGTGATGATACGAGAATTGCAAATGTTTGCGCTTTATAAACTTTTACATAAGATTGCTTTTAATTAAAAAAATTGATAATGGAGTTGAAATCTATCTACCTAATGTTTTTTTACATATAACGAGTTTGGTGATATTTTATTTCAAACTAACCTAGAAACTCTGTTTTATTTTAAAAAGACCGTTAATAATAATTAAATGAGATAAAAACTAATATGTCACAAAGAAGTACATATAGCCCGTAATTTGTTCAATACATTTCTAAAATATTAGAGAATATTATCGTTAATGAATATTTTTCTAAGAGAACCCTGTGTCTTTCCTCAATAACCACAGTATCTCCATACCAAATGTCATTGAAATAGGTGCAGCGGTTTAGCCGTGACAGCGTAATGGATTAAAGAAATAAAGTGATGTCTTTTTTTAAATGTTGTTCTATTAAAACGGGTAAATAAACAATTTTTCCGAACATTTTCCCATTCAAGTAGATCGAATTTGCGTATCAGCCCAGTGTAGATACCTCGGCAAAGCTCAGGGCCTTAAAACTCAGCCTCGTTTACTCTTCACTTGTTTTTACTAGTCATAATATAGCCGACATTTTGATATTTGGAACTTGAGTAACAAATTACGTAGTATATAAATTACTCCAAATAAATACTAAGAGCGTTATCATATAATACCGATTTTTTGGACTTTCACCGACTAAATGACGTAAATAACACTGTTATATAGAACACTAGCTGACCCACGCAACGTCGTTTGCGCCTTATATTGCCCGTAGCGTAAAAAAATCCCCCGTTTTTGAAACATTCTTCATTGTTGCTCCGCTCCTATTAGTAGTAGCGTGATGATATATACCCTATAGCCTTCCTCGATAAATGGACTATCCAACACCGAAAGAATTTTTCAAATCGGACCAGCGGTTCCAGAGATTAGCGTGTTCAAACAAACAAACAAACAAACAAACTCTTCAGCTTTATATATTAGTATAGATTTTTTGTTTAATTTGATGAAATTTCTATGGGCTATTTTGTGAAACAGATGGGGGAGTCTTTTGTTCAGCAGTGGACTGCAATAATCTGATGATGATGAATGTATATTTTATTCATTTCTTGATCACCAGCTGGAGCACTGAGTGATATAATATTCACGGAACCATATCATAGCCTACGTGCTCCACACAGGTGGAGAATTTAACTGAGGTGACGAAGTTTATCTTTAAAAATGTGAACATTATATGAAGTATGAGTATATGTTTAGACATATTGACGCATTTAATTTCAGACATTTTTTTCAGTTTTCGATTAAATCCACTTATCGGCGATTCTAATTAAACGTTATTCCAATCCATTAGGGAATTATCAGTTTTGATTCAGTGTTCAAAATTTATTTGATGTCTGTTACAGATGTGAACATATGACTCTCACGGTTTGAATTGTTAAATTAGACTTTGTTTTTGACTCGTAACGGAATCGTTCTTACCTCGAAATAAAATTAGCGCTTCATTGAGTGGACTTAGTCAATCATTTTTAAAAGTATTGTAAAATAATTTCGCATATTTTAAATACAAGGATTTGAAAACAAACATTCGATTTCGGCACTTGGTGGAACTTGTTAAAATACTTCATTTGGGGATATGTTTTAATATTCCAAATGGGTATACCTCATGAGCTTAGTAACATACACTCTTTTACTAAACTCTTATATTTATCTTTCCAACTACATTATATTCGTATTCGAGTTCTCCAACTATTCACTGTGTCAATTGTAATCAAGATCTAACAAATGTTTGTAATTTATACGGCTATTTTTCATACTAAGCAGGCTGAACGCTCATTCATAGTCAGTCAGTCATTTTGCATAAGATCCACTACCTGTGTTAACGAGATATGTTACTTGCCTGAATTGGACTTATTTAATACAAGTCCAACTGTATTTAGGCGTGTGTACTCTAAACGCTGGTTTCAATCGGTTCTCTAACCATTTTTTGGGTTGTTGTTTCTTTTTTCTATCTAATGTTATATAATTGATATTTTTTATTTCTCCAGAAATCAAGCACTTTATTATCTAAATGTGAAAACGTGTAAATGGTTTATGGCAATTTAATTTAGAGGTTAACTAGTTATAAGATACTGTATGTTTTCCAAATAAAATAAAATAAAATAGATACCTAAAATACTCAGACAAATTAGATAGTAAAAGATGTAGACAGTTTCGTTTCATTGCACACATAGTTCAAGATAATACTTTGACTTATTTCTCTTAACATCTTTCCTTTTAGATCAATGAAATAGCATGATACGTATTTGTAAGTCGTTACATTTACCTGAAAGCCTGAATGCCTTTGACTTATTCATAAATAATTCCACTATCCCAGAGAGTCACAAACGAAATCCGTGCTATCTCGACTTCAAAGATTTTTTATATATACGTAAAACATATCGTAGCATATATTTGACGATGTTTTATTTTTAAAGGCCTCTCTGGTCAAGTGTAGTTCGTTATGAAGATCTGTGGAACAAAATGTTACTGAATATTAACATAATCAACAACCTTTAAAAGTCCACTGCTGGACATAGGCCTCACCTTAGAAAGGAGGTTTAGTTTAATCTATAGCAACGTTTCGTTTGATGAACGTTTGATGTAGTATCACGCTGACCAAAAGCGTTGCTATAGATTTTTTCAAGTTTGCCATTCTTTTTTTTTACGTAATAGAAAGGAGTAAACAAGCAGACGTATCGCCTGATGATCAGGGACTTCTGCCGCCCATGGACACCCGCAACACCAGAGGCGTCACAAGCGCGTTGCCGGCCTTTGGCGGATGGGGAGAGGGAAGGGGGGAGGGGTTGGGGAATGGGCCTCCGGTATCGTCACTCACTTGGTGTAACACAGTGCAAGCGCTGATTCAGCAGTGTTCTGAGGCCACTGCCTTTTGAACGTAATGATACCACTGTATCACTCCGTTCTAGCCGGCCCATGTATGCCGAAGCGTGCCCCTACCATGGTCAACTTTTTGCAGTGATGTCGTCATGCATAGTTTTCTCCATTAGTCTCATCTAACAACACTCATAGGATGTATAGATGTGATGACACTAAATAAATACATAAATTTTTCGGACATCTATCACACAACGCCATCTAGTCCCAAGCTAAGCAAAGCTTGTGTTATGGGTACTAGACAAGTGATACAAATACATATATACTTTTTTTTTTGTAAATACATATATATTATACATAGAAAACACACAAACTCCGAAACAAATATTTGTAGATCATACAAACATTTGGTCCGACCCGGGAATCGAACCCGAGACCTCACGATCGGCAGTCGCACACGCTAACCGCGAGACCAACGAGGCACTCTGAATTCTTATTCCGTCACTACTCGGACATACACATAATATTAATGTCTTCTTCCTTTTTTGGGTGCCGTAGTCCTCGGAATTCTTATAGTTTCGTCATGTCCCTCTTCGGCTTACTTTCCAAACGGTTTGTGCTAAAAAGATGCAATTTTGTACGGATATGTGTATTTACCACGTCGACAAACGTGGCGGGTTTATTTTGTGCAATTTTATGCGATCACTATAATGGTTTTACCTTTTGCTTTTTTTAATATATTACTCGAAATAATGTAAAGACACACCTTACATCTAAATATAAGTAGGTACTAGGAAATTCTCTTATTTATTTATTTTTTTCTCTTAGTTATAAAAGATAAGAAGTTCTTTAATCAGCTCATCTACAATAAAAACGAATACTCTGTTCGATTTAATATGATATATTTTATAGAAAACAGACAAGAATTTGATTCGTTTTAATAATGCGACGACATACACGTTAAAACTATAAAATAAACACAGTACCTTACCTTCTGGTTTTTTACATCTTTATGAATATTAACGCATATAATGCAGTCTCTAGTCATACTGTTACTTTACTTTACCCTAAGAATAATGTTCTGCACAATTAGATGACTTTATTAAGGACCAGCTGAACCCCGCGATTATAGTCGTACCGCGGGTAACGCCGCGGGACAAAGCTAGTCTAAAAAAGTAACATAAGTTACTCCTTAGATCATAAGCGATCCGCCAGTGGAAATCCCGTCAAAATCGGTCCAGCCATTCCAGAGATTTAAAAAAAAATAATTAATTTGTTATATTTTTACATGTATCGTATATGTATACATACATCTGCATTTAGTTAAAAGCGGTTATTTTAATATTACAAAAAGAGACTCCGATTTTATTTATTTGTATAGACAAACATCAGTAGATTATTTTTTCTTAATGCTACTTATGGCGAAGCCATAGTATTATAGTAGTTTAGATCTGTACGCGGCAACGTGCTACATTAATTGTTTTACTACGTGCCGTCAAGCAACGATATTATAATAGGAAGTAGAAATAAGATATTGTCAATTTAGCAATTTAAGTAAACAATAGTTACTAGTTACCCCCACCTAAACCTATCCATATTATTGTATATAAACTTTAGTTTAAGTTAAATTCATTGAGTCATAATAAATATATTACAATCAACGTGTCGTCTAATTGTCTCCAAGGGTAAACACGCAATAATTGGTGACCCCGACGTGATCTATTGGTTTCTAGTGCTGATATAATACCGGGACGACCGGAACCCTATTAGGTGTTCAGCAGTGAATCTAGAGAACAATAGCATTACGAAATTATCACATCCCAAAAATTGCTCCAACAACAACAACTCCTTCAAGAGGCGACACTGGGTGCGAATCAGTTGCTGCTATCACGGTCACAGACAAACTACCGCAATTTTGGACAGACTCACCACAAAAACAGGGCGAAGATTACAAATATAACATGGTAATATCCAAACTACCAAAAGAGGTCGTCCATCAAGTTAGTGACATTTTAACTAACCGATCCAGCGAAAATAAGTACTCCACCATCAAGGAACGTCTAATAAACTGCTACGAAGAGAGCGAACACCGACGTTTCCACAGACTACTATCAGAAATGGACCTTGGAGACCAGAAGCCTTCCCAGCTCTGGAGAAAAATGAAGGAAGCTGGATGTGGAAAAATAAACGACGACACTATTCGCCTGCTGTGGCATAGGCAACTCCCCGCTTCGCTAACAGCGATATTATCAGTTACAAACAATATATCGTTAGAAAACTTGAGCGAGTTAGCCGATAAAATATACGAAAACTTGACCTACAACAAGAAAAATACTAAAGAGACAGCGGTTGACATTAACCTAGTTACAAACATATCGTCACAACTTGCAGCCATGCGAATAGAAATAAATGCATTACGCAGCATACGCGAGAAACAACCTATGCAACGCAGCAAATACCAAACACGACATACGCCACATTCACGGTCAAGGTCGCGCCACAGAAACTCACATAATGGATTATGTTATTTCCATAATCGTTTCAAGCAGGATGCATATAAATGCAATAAGCCTTGTTCATGGAATATAGTTAAAAATAACAGGCTATCGGAAAACTAAATTTAGCACAGAATACGACGGGCCTCTGTGCTATCCACCCAGCAAACCGTCTAACTATAACTGACTCAAACAGTGGTTATAGATTTTTAGTCGACACGGGTGCTAACAGTTCGGTCATAAATAGCACAAATAATAAGAGCCAAGCATGCGAATACCAATTATTCGCCGCGAACGGGACCCCTATAAATACATACGGGGAACGCGTTTTAACGCTTAACCTAGGACTGCGCCGAAGCTTTAAATGGACATTTACCATTGCCGACGTCAAGATGCCAATCCTGGGAGCTGATTTTTTGAAGCATTATCAATTATTAGTGAATATACACGGAAAAAAACTGATCGATAAAAAAAACAGGTCGGGAAACGCCTGCCGAAATAGTGAGAGCAATTGCATCCGTTCGATCGTTAAACGCTTCTCTACAGGAACCAATAAAGGGATTATTAGAGAAATATGAAGATATTACAAAGCCTAGATCAATGAATCTACATACTAAGCACCGAGTACAGCATCAAATAATAACAAAGGGTTTCCCAGTATTTACTCGAGCGTGTCCATTACAGGATGGCAAATACAGGATGGCAAAACAAGAAAAATAAGTTTAAGGAACATTATGAACACTTAGAGGAGGTATTTAAGCGCCTACATAAAAACGGCATAACAATAAATACAAACAAATGCGAATTCGCCAAGTCGGAGATTGATTTCCTCGGTTATCATACAACGAGCCAAGGGTTGACTCCTACTATGGAAAAGATTCAAGCTATAAACAATTACCCTAAACCACAAACGATAAATGAGTTACGACGTTTTTTGGGTATGATTAATTTCTACAGAAGCAGTATTCCACATGCAGCAAAGCACCAAACACCGTTAAATAAATATTTAATTAATTGTAAGAAAAATGATAAAACGGTTATCCAGTGGAATACTGAATCAAACCACGAGTTTGAACGCTGCAAGCAGATAAGCAAACAGAAACAAGGACACGTTCTGGTAGAGTCTCCCACCAGACGGTTAGATTCCAATTATAATAATATTTTTTCTCTTCAGAGGGGGAATATCTATGGCGAAGCCATAGTATTATAGTAGTTTAGATCTGTACGCGGCAACGTGCTACATTAATTGTTTTACTACGTGCCGTCAAGCAACGATATTATAATAGGAAGTAGAAATAAGATATTGTCAATTTAGCAATTTAAGTAAACAATAGTTACTAGTTACCCCCACCTAAACCTATCCATATTATTGTATATAAACTTTAGTTTAAGTTAAATTCATTGAGTCATAATAAATATATTACAATCAACGTGTCGTCTAATTGTCTCCAAGGGTAAACACGCAATACTACTTGCTACTTATCCGACCGATGAATTTCGGTTTAGAGACTGCTTGAAAGTTGGAAAGAGATATAGGCTACTTTTTGTCGCCATAACTGACAAAGATGCGGGCAATATGCTAGCTATGTTATAAAATTTAGTTGTCTAATAAACACACGAACCACCTGGCGGGGGGCCGTTACCCGGTCATATTAATAATAGTAAAATCAGTTTTTTACTTCTACAGAACCCTTTCAACTAGTTACTTGGAATGAACTTCAAAATTGCGCTGAGCGTTGACTACTCTACTGTTACTGCTACGCTTAGTTGCAAGTGCAGTATGCGTCCAGTCTTTAAATATTCCTATTCTTAAATTAAATCTGGCTTATCGTTTAATAGGTTAGGTAAGTGGCCTAGAAGAGATTGTTATTGGCGTTATGGCTGCCCTTTTTACACTACATATTTGAAATTATATATACATACTCTCTTAACAATGTAATATAGTGCGTAAATAAAAAGTTTTCTATCTTCTTTCTATCCATATTGATACATGTTTAATATTTTAATCATGTTACGAGTAAATATACTTTGAAAGATATAAACTGTTTCTGAACTTTCGATACAATCTAGTATTTTAGTTGGTAGTTCGTGATTCTGTTCAGATTTAATCGTAACAGAGTTTAAAAGTAGCAAACTCTGGACAGTGCACTGAGTATAAACGAAAATGCGACTAAACACGCAAACGGCACGAATATAACGAGGTTTACTCTACTAATGTAATGTTGAACTAACTACTTAGGTACTCCAATTTAATTAAAGTTTTAATGTTGGTAAATAAATCTTACTAATATTATAAAGCTGACAGTATGCATAGATATAGGTACCTATAGATGTCTAATAATAACATTTTTTATTGATATAAGACATTATTGGAATACATTGGAACCCTGCTTTCTGTGGTAGGCAGCATACTGTGTGTGTGTGTGTGTGTGTGTGTGTGTGTGTGTGTGTGTGTGTGTGTGTGTGTGTGTGTGTGTGTGTGTGTGTGTGTGTGTGTGTGTGTGTGTATGTGTGTGTGTGTGTGTGTGTGGGTTTCATTTATTTTGTTACATCAACTGTACAATAAAAATACAGTTTTGAGCGAATGTGTAGAAATATGTAAAGTAAGTGTGTATGTGTATATGCGTTTGGGTGTAAGTGTACTGATGCGTAAGTGTGTAGGTGTATGGGTTTCGGTTTGTGTGTAGTGTAGAGTTAGTGGCCAGTAAATTAATGAGAGAGAGATAGATGTAGTCTGGAAGGCTTTGAATAGTAGGATGAGCAAAATACAACAACAACCGCGAGTCGACCAATTGCCTAGGGCGGAGCAGATATTAACAACTAGTATTTAAAGGTTCAAATATGATAGACTCAAAATATAGTGTTCTAGAACTACCAATACTACAGTTTATATAAATTGCGGTTCAGAGATAAATGTACATGATAACATTGTAAACAATATTTAATGTAAGGATCTAAAGCATAAATGTGCTTTTATATAAGGAGTTAAGCTTCTAGCGGAAACCTATTTAGTTCTTTATCGTAATATTAGTCTATACAAATAAATAAAATTGGAGTGTCTGTTTGTAATATTAAAATAACCGCTTTTTACTAAATGCATATGTATGTATACACGGTAGATATACCAAAAATGTAGTTAAAAAAAATTTTGTCTGTCTGTCTGTCTGTCTGTTTGTTTGTTCCGGGTAATCTCTGGAACGGCTGGACGGATTTTGACGGGACTTTCACTGGCAGGTAGCTGATGATCCGGGGAGTAACTTAGGCTACTTTTTTAGACTAACTTTGTCCCGCGGCGTTACTCGCGGCGTTACTTACAACAATAGCCGCGGGTAACACCGCGGGGTTCAGCTAGTTTTATTATAAAACTATTTTGTATAGATAAATATTCTAATTTAAATCCATAAAGAGAATATTTTCACACCTATCACAATTCCAGAATCTACTAATCCTACTAATATTTTCTAATAAATCTATACAAATATTAATACCAGTAAATAAAATTGGAGTGTCTGTTTGTAATCTATATGCAAATAAAAAAAAACTAGAGAGGTGTCAAGGGAGACCCGGATGGAACGAAGTTATGGTTATAGTTTGTACCTCAGTAGTCGATGCTTTAGTTGATTCGCTATTGAAATAAAAAAAAAGCAAAAAAATGTACATATATACATATACACACACACACACACAAGTATGTGTGTGTATCTATATGTACATTTTTTTTGCTTTTTTTAAATACATACTAGTTCTTGCCCGCGGCTCCGCCAGCGTGTATGTCGGTTATCGCGGCAAATAGTAGTCTATGTGTTATTCTTATGTATAAGCTTCATCCATACTGTAAAGTTTCATCCAAATCCGTTCAGTAGTTTTTGCGTGAAAGAGTACCAAAACAAACATCCATCCATACTTACAAACTAGTAAAATATATTATTTTAAACTTTCAATCTTTCAGTCAATGATATTATCTTTCAGTAACATATTAAAGCGTGAATTATTTTTTAGGTAAATAAAATAAACGTGCCTACGTACTATATGAATAATTTATCTATACAAATAAATAAAATTGGAGTGTCTGTTTGTAATATTAAAATAACCGCTTTTTACTTAATGCATATGTATGTATACACGATACATATACCAAAAATGTAGTTAAAAAATTTTTAGTCTGTCTGTCTGTCAGTCTGTCTGTCTGTTTGTTTGTTCCGGATAATCTCTGGAACGGCTGGACGCATTTTGACGGGACTTTAACTGGCAGGTAGCTGATGACCCGGGGAGTAACTTAGGCTACTTTTTTTAGACTAACTTTGTCCCGCGGCGTTACTCGTGGTACAACAATAACCGCGGGTAACACCGCGGGGTTCAGCTAGTTTTAAAATATATGCCTTCAAAAGCGCAGTTCAAAATTGTGACATGTCGGATATATATTTATAATTATCGAATACTTATGACTTCTTTTATATTTATATTTTAGAGCATCTTTGCAATAATTACATACTCAAAACTTAACATATTAAGAGTTACTATTGAACAAACTATGCTTGATTCAGTTTCGAGCTTCTTCTGAATACAAAGCTAATCTGCACTAAATTATAACGTCACAAGATATTACACCACAGCCTTTATGCTGCACTAATTCTATTTCGAACAATTAACATTTCTAGTAGGAATTTCTGGCTGTGTCTTAGAAGGTTCGTCGCGAATACATCTCAGATTTAGATGCATTTGAATAAGCAATCATGGCTTCGGTTCAACATTTTGGGACTAGGTAAGAATAAAATTTCGAGCGCTTCACACAGATTAACATATTTTAAAATATCATAACATAAATAATAAATAAATAAATATTTCGGACATTTAACACACAACGCCATCTAGTCCCAAGCTAAGCAGAGCTTGTGTTATGGGTCCTAGACAACTGATACAAATACATATATACTTTTTTTTTTGTAAATACATACATATTATACATAGAAAACACCCAAACTCCGAAACAAATATTTGTAGACCATACAAACACTTGGTCCGACCCGGGAATCGAACCACGAGACCAACGAGGTAGTTTATATACATAAAAACATACCGAAGAAAAATGGGAGAGTGAACGAAATTTTGTAGTAGTACTACTTAATACACGTTAGGTTGATGCATTTAATTATTGTTCTAGTAAAACAACAAATTTTATGTCATATTATGCATTCGATTTCATATTTTTATCTATAGATAGTTTAAAACTGAAATAAAATAAACAAATAAAATATTTTAAATAAAGTATGCTGTGTGAAATATTTTTTTTTGTGCTTTTACGGGGGAATTTACTTAATGGAAAGAAACCTAAAAAAACTCAGATTGCCTTTTTCATCTCTATTCATTGTTATGTCACAATTAAGATAAAGCATATTTGTTCCCTTCAGTTATTGCTGGCTAGGAATGATTTAATAAAAGGCTTGATGTCAGGTCAAGATCTAAACTACTAAACTATCTCTAGAATTATTTTATTTTATTTAAGAAATTTCAATTTATATATCTATACAAATAAATAAAATTGGAGTGTCTGTTTGTAATATTAAAATAACCGCTTTTTACTAAATGCATATGTATGTATACACGATAAATATACGGAAAATGTAGTTAAAAATTTTCTTGCCTGTCTGTCTGTTTGTTTGTTCCGGGTAATCTCTGGAATGGCTGGACGGATTTTGACGGGACTTTCATTGGCAGGTAGCTGATGATCCGGGGAGTAACTTAGGCTACTTTTTTTAGACTAACTTTGTCCTGCGGCGCTACTCGCGGTACGACAATAACCGCGGGTAACACCGCGGGGTTCAGCTAGTGTTCTAATAAGAACTAAATTTAGACTTAGTTACAAATGCCATTTTGAGATCTTTGATGTTAATTGAGATAATATCGGCGAAGTTTCGTTTGTGTTCTCAAATTAAACGATTTTAAACATTCAAAATGTCGGAAAATTAAATTAGCAATTGGCTAACTTAACCAAATTTAGTTGACCTAGATTTATCAAACGTGATTTACCATTGGATAATTATAGTGGTTTATAGTTAACCTAGTGAAATTTGTTACAACCAAATTAACAGACAGTAATAAAATACCTAAATAAATTGTCGGTATTTCATAATTCTCCCCTCCTTCAACCTCTTCAATAGTCAGTCAGTGCTATCATCAGATCACCCACCATTATGATCCATGCAGATTGATTTTGTACAAGTATTTCAGCAGTTTATGGAATAAGCAGAATTGCCATTTTATATGTTTCTAAGTCGGAATTTGTCTATATGTTTGATTGATTAATTTTTATAATATAGAGCAGCAGTACTGTCCTTTATTAATTTAATGTACCTACACCAGTTAACATTGAAATTTTACTTTCAATGTCTACATCATAAATCAATTTTAGTAATATATTTAAACGTCTAACTCCAAAATCTATTTGCATGTTTATTTATACGCAATGTAAGCTGTAAACTAATTTGTCAAACGCCAAGTTTCTAGTCGGAGTTGGCTCATAAATATGCAGGGGTGGCCAGACAAGCTCGACAAACTTATATTAAAAGCATCGACGGGACAATGATCGTACTTAAACGATTTGCTTAGATTCGGTACGATGTAGGTTATGGAGCTGGCTGGTATGCTGATTTTAAGACACTTGACACATGGTGAATTGTGACTTATTTTATGCAAAAAGAAATTATGAGAAACGACAGTTTTTATAACATGGTTGGCAAATTTAAGAGCGCGTTGCCGGCAGTTGAGGTGAGTATTTTTCTTGAAAACTAAACATCGTATCGGATGAAAAAATGCAGCCGGTAAAAGTCTGACCAATACTAATACTTCTAAGTACTCCCTATGATACAAATGGTAGAGAAGGAAGAGTGAAACTATATCCAAAATATTCTGACAATTAACAATTCTATTTTCAGTTCACTATGCAATTCTGGATTGCTCTAACAAAAAGGTATATTCACGTACAAGGTTGTAGGTTGTGGGCTGACAAACTGACTGAATTTCGACCTTTACAACTCGGTCTATGTTACTAAAGATAATTACAAAAATTAACATTTTCTAAAATACCAGTTAAACGAACAGTAGATTTTTCTTTAAGCATAGTAGTTTAATCTTATGTTCTTAGCGTGGTAAACACATGTAAAACTATACCATATGATTCATATTGTTACTTTAAAGCAACTGATACATATCTTGATGAGATTGTCACCAAGAAATTGAACCATCTAAAATGTACAATATTATAAGTGACCACAGTGAATATTACTGGTCTAATGTAGTGAAATGATTTGTGATTGATAATGAAAGTATATTTTTATTGATTTCATGATTACCTTCAGTGCTTCTTGTGATTGTGAAACCATTTTCATAACAGAAACTAAATAACAGAAGAAGAGAGATGTAATATTTTGACCTTAACATATTTTTAATGTTACAATTTGATGTATTAACATTGTTTTGTGTCTAACCTTTGAGTAAAATGGTTTTTCATTTTCATGAAATAGTTCTTTTTCTTTGTCTGTATTTGTGGTTGCTAAATTTTCAAATGTCTAGCGATTCTTTTAACTTGACCACAGACACTTCAACTGTCCTTTTTCAGCTAAATAAATCACTGCCAATAGTCAAAGTGCAAACTAAAAACTAAACAAAAAATAGATGAAACGAAATTGACAATATAACTGGCAGACTTAATCCGATGAAACCTATCACAGTTGCCGAAGCAAGAGCCAATCACTCGAGGTGACATGGATTTAACGATATTCGTATATTTTACGGTTCAGTGACTTAATTCTATTTTTTACTCTATCGGATACATCCTAGTCCACCCCATAATGCAAAGAACTAGTAGGGTAAGCATGCTTTATTGATGAGAGAAACTTTGTGAGATTAAAATTTTCGATTTATAAAATGCTACAGATGGATTTAGACTAACTAGTAACAATTTTCGAACAGTCTATGATAACTTATTTACAGTTAGTTATGGACAGCATGGCTTAAGGGAGCAAATGTATAAGCACGTATTTATCAGAGTAGAGAAGAGTAATAAATGAATAAATAAAATAAAATATAAAAAAATAAACATATATTTCACAAATTACAACGATTAACTGAACATTTTTTTATTGAAAACTGAATATACAGTCGAAAAAGAGTGAAAACCACCACTGATATCGCTATGTACTCAATTCTAAACGCAAAACTGACATTCACCGATTGATTGAAAAGTGTGTTAAGCTGTAAAAATCGATGCTAAACTTCGATTCCATAACTCTTATATTTTTCGTGTTTGTTACTACCGGTAACGGTACCACCTTAGGACATACAAATTTATCTTCATTAAATATAATAGCACTATTAATGTCCATGTCCCAATACATTTATGGCCACTATAATAAATGACACGGGGTGTCCATTCGTCATGCAATCCACATATCGTATTGAATGTAGTCAGCCCTCTCTTTTATTATTATTGTGATTTTGTATCAAATAATACTTGTCTAGTTTATATGTCAAAAGCGTTGTCGCATTCGACACGTGTTTAGCGTGCGATTTAAATGCTATTGTTATAAATTGAGGGGAAGTCTGATTGTTAAAATATGTCATGAATTAAAGCGTTGCTAAGTAGTTTATTAGATAAAGTCAAAACATCTTTTGATGAATTTAACTTCCAAACTTTTGAGCACAAAAGCGGTTTTGAATTTCATTTAAACTTCATATTTAAAACGCAGTTGGGTTTATATTATTCCTTATGATTATTTCAAGCAGATATGATTAAAAAACGCATATTAGATTAATATATTATAATTAACTGCCTCGTTGGTCTAGCGGTTGCCGTGTGCGACTGCTGATCATGAGGTCTCGGGTTCGATTCCCAGGTCGAACCGAATGTTTGTATGATCTATAAATATTTCTTTCGGAGTTTGGGTGTTTTCTATGTATAATATGTATGTATTTACAAAAAGAAAGTATATATGTATTTATATCAGTTGTCTAGTACCCATAACACAAGCTCTGCTTTGCTTGGGACTAGATGGCGTGGCGATGTGTTAGATGTCCGAAATATTTATTTATATATATCGAGATCCGTATTGACAGTTAATCTGTCAATATTCTAATTTAAGTTGATGAAATTAAGTACCAGTTTCCAGTTTCTGATAAAGTTTAAGATAGTTAATTGCCGTATAACACTATTAAACAGACAACGGTTGCTGATATATATTTATATGACAACCTCACATATTTGTCTCTAGTCGAGACTTATGAAACCGAGATCTCTAGGTATCAAGCATCAATATAGGCTATCAGGATCTTTATCAGTAAGCAATGAAACTGACCCTGAATGTATCTGATCCCATTTTGTTTAAAGGTTAACGATCTTGACTAATGAAGGCGTTTTAGGTTATTGTAGTCAACATTAAATACATAGGAAGTTTATGTAACTTAGTACTAGTACCAAATACCTATTCCAACTCAATATAGAGCATACAATAGAAAATTAAACTATAAAGTGTCATCACGAAACTACCTGGAAAATTAATTACTTAATGTATAATAAACAACAACATAACAAAGATAAATTTATTAACAAATTATATATGATGAGCAAAGCCTGTCTTGTCAAAATGTGTATTTGAATAATTAAAACGAGCTTCAATTAATATTGTTACAATTCTATTATACAACTATGTCTGTTGTGTGGTGACGAACTTAGAATTCGGAGTGTCAACACCCGTATTCATACCGTGGGTGTCATAATATATTACAATAGCAGACCGACGCAACCTCGTTTGCATCTCCTATTGCCAGTAGCGTGATAATTTTCCCCCGTTTTTGTAATATTCTTCATTGGTACTCCCGTAACGTAGGCCTTAACGTGATGATATATAACCTATAGCCTTCCTTAGCGACAAATGGGCTATCTAACACTGAAAGAATTTTTCAAATCGGACCAGCGGTTCCTGAGATTTGGGCGTTCAAACAAACAGACAAACTTTTAAGCTTTATATATTACTATAGATGTCTACAAACAAAGTAGGAAAACATTAATGCAAAAAGGAGAAACTTCTATACAAACCCAGCGTGGTATAACAGGCCAGAACTTTCTTTCACAGTAGAAGCTTACATCCAGAAGTGAACATGGTTTATCAAAAAATATTTAAATGACTTTATAGCCTTGGTAGCAAATTTAATAAGTATTAAGCAACACGTACACTTTTTAATAAAATAACGCTGATATGACAACACCACGTGCCGTCTGTCAGCGGCTGTCAATGAATGACACGTGAACGACAGTAGGGAGCTGCGGGATGAAACGACATTGCATTGTCTAGATTTGTATGCATGAGAAATAACAGCAGTAGCGAGTCCCCGCTTGAATAGACAACACCCTGTTACAAAATATTTCATTTATAATTAACATTTTTTTTGTTTTTCAAGATTATGCAATTGCATGAGGTTTTTAATTCGAGCATGTTTTTAAAAAAAATTGCTCATGTTCACCTACAAATAAAATATTTGTTTTAGACTAGCTGATTCCCTCGGTGTTACCCTTGGTTATTGTAGTACCGCGGGGACGCCGCGGGGCGAAGTTAGTCTAAAAAAGTAGCCTAAGTTACTCTTTATATCATCAGCTATCTATCAGTGAAAGTCCCGTCAAAATCAGTCCAGCTGTTCCAGAGATTGGTCGGAACAAACAGACAGACAGACCGACACACAGACAAAATTTTAAAAAAAAGTTTTGATTTGTAATGTATTGGGGAACTCCAGGAACAACCGGGATATGGAATAAATACAAAAATAACAAAAACAAATATAGATCAAATCAAACAAAAGCAAATACAAAATTGTTAGGTTACTTGAAACCTATCTACAGGTCTACGTATACGCCTGGAATAACGTTTCACCGGTGAATCAGCTGGCGATGGTGGTGTAGGTAATTCACCTTCAGTATGTACTCTACTTTCACCTCCACCAGAGATGTCACCTTGTGATATCTCTTCTTTCCCCTCGTTTGGTGATTCAATGTCAAACCTCTCACCCGTTAAAGACTTACTTGAACCTTCGTCATTAGGAACGGTAACATCAGACAGGCAGGATCGTCGACGCATTTGATCAATATGTCTTTTAAGTAATTGATCCCCATCCGCTACTACTGAGTATCTGCGTGCGCTATCCGCCCCTGCTACTGTGCCCTTTACCCATTTATCGTGTGCACCATAACCACGAACCCAAACTGACTCGCCCGTATTGAAATTACGGTGTACCCCACCTGCATTTTCCATTTGCCGTTTTTGGACATCATGGACCCTATCTTCTACTACACGATTCGTACGTAACAAATCCAACCTTGAACGCAATGACCGTTTCTGGAGTAGCATAGCCGGAGATTCACCGGTTGTACTATGTGCAGTATTTCGATAAGCAAGTAGAAATGCTTGCAAAGCAGCATCAACGTCAACCTTATCTCTGTAAGCCTTTCTAATTGCTCGTTTGCACAATTTTACTGCATTCTCCGCGGCACCGTTTGAAGACGGATGATAAGCAGGTGAAAACCGCTGTTTAATACCATTATTAGATAAGAAGTTTTTAAATTCGATGCTAGTAAACGGTGGACCTTGGTCCGAAACTAACTCTTCTGGTAATCCAAATCTTGCAAAGGTTGACCTCAGTATTTTAATTACATTATACGCATTAGTACGAGACATTTCAAAAGCTTCAATCCATTTTGATGCTGAATCTAAAATAATTAAGAAAGTTAACCCTTGGTACGGCCCCAAGAAGTCGGCTTTATTGACTCGCCTGTATAATAACGGAACGTTAGTGGACTAGACTTGAGACACAGTTGTCTAAAAAGCTTATTATAGCATTCCCAGCTTATACAGGATACGGCACTACCCGTATCACATTCCATTTGTAAATCTTTACCGTTAACATTTAATGTCATATAAATAGGCTTACACACTGTGGCTGACAATGAACAATTATCAATGAAAATTACCTCCTCGTTTGCTGTATCACTGTCATCCGTGCCATGCCCAACATCTACATGATGCGCACCCGTTAAATTAGGACACATACGCCGCAAATGCCCTCGCCGATTACACACTCGACAAGTATACCGTGCATACTTGCATGTGCCTGTGTCATGGCGCGCTCCGCACACACGACATTGTTGCTGTAGCTGCGCACGCTCCTCAGGAGCCGGCGCTGTCGATGGCCGGGAGGCCGCACGCCGCCCGCGACCGCTCGATGCTCCGACAGCGGTGCGCCGCACGTTGACCGCTAACGCCTGACATTCGACTCCCGTCACACCGGTATCGCCCGCCGACTTTTTCTGGCCTTCAACTACTGCCGCGTCCTTCTCTGCCGCCTCTAAGCTCACTGCCAGCTTATATGCTTTGCAAAAATCTAACTGACTTTCTGCAAACAACCGTTGTCGTATAAGATCACTAGATATACCGCAAACCAATTGATCCCTCAGGCTTTCCTCGAGCCAACTCCCAAATTCACACGTTTTAGACATTTTCTTTAACACCGCTGTATATGCCGATATAGACTCACCGTTCATTTGTTTTCTAGCTCTAAACTTATAACGTTCAGCTAACTCACTCGGTTTAGGCTGTAGATGCTTTTCCATAATGTTCGTTATTTCCAAAAACGTTTTATTTTTTGGTTTGGACGGTGTACACAGATTAACTAAAAGTTCATAACTCTCGGCACCCATTACCGTAATTAGTGTAGGCACTTGTAGTTCAGTCGATATTTTATTAACAATAAAATATTGTTCCAACCGCTCCACATACAACCGCCAATCGTCATTGTCTATTTTGAATTCGGAGATCTTACCGATCGACATGATGTATTTTTGTAATGTGTTCCACTATAGTGCGTCCAATCGTTTATTTAACTTTTGACAGATCACGCACATAAAGTTTTGTAATAATTTTTGATCAATGTACTAGAGGGAATACTGTACTTCATGGACGGGCTCCGCCCACTTAGAGATGTGTCATTCCTAATGAATGACCACAGACTATAAAAACGGGTTTGAAATAAATCGATTATCGATTATATTAATAAAACATACAATAACATTATTGTGATTATATTTTATATCAAATCACACGGTCTCTAAACTTGAGTCACTGATATAAGAGGCCCATTATTACAGCTCTCCTTTTCAAAGTATTCACGAAGTCGCAAGACAAACTCTCTTGTTTGTCCTTTGAGCACCTTAATTTTTGGCATTTTGACAGTAACGAAGGGAGGGACGATACGCTCAACTCAACCAAACGTGAGAATTCACAAATAAATCAATACGGAGGAATAAAAATACTCAACTCGACGTATGAAAATGTGAATTATGACTAACTACAAAATGTCCGCTACGCGTCCGGTGTTGCGGTTTAATAATCGATAAAATTACGAAATTATCGGTAAAATAATGAGTGTGTTAAATCGATTAAAACTTCTTCATGTACAAAATCGATCGATAAAAGAAATCGAATCGGTAACGGGTCAGGGTATCACTATTTGATTAAGTATTAGAGCTGTCAAAAGTTAAATAAATGATTGGATACACTATAATCACTAATACACTAGTACGCGTATTGTTCAATCTCGTCGCCACTGTAATGTATTGGGGAACTCCAGGAACAACCGGGATATGGAATGAATCACACATCAACTTATGATGACAACGTATATTAGCAGATTAAATGACTTGTCACAAAATACACGGATGTCTAAGATCTACCCACATTTATACATATATCACAATGTACTGTGTATACATACATAATTATGCATTTAGTGAAATGCGGTTTTTTAATATTACAAAGAGCTATAGTGTGCCCACGGAGCAGTGCTATAGCCAGCCGCATAGCCTATTGCGCTGTCATAACATTGCACTAACATTTCTTGTGATATAAATAATCATAAAAAATTAAAATCGCGTTCTTTGAGTTTTTTTAAACTCGGAAAAGAGATCAGTTTGCAATATTCTCAAAGCAGTTGCTGACCTCACTATTCAAGATAGCTAGTCTCTATGAATCTATAAGCATTGTCAGTAAGTTGGAAGCGGGTCAGGTTGGAATATTAAATATGCTTACATACATATCTGATATTATGGTGCTACAAAAGAGGTTCTTCTACTTTAAGTAGTTTTTTTATTCAAGTTTAATGAGCAGTGCAAGTATGTATTTATGAATATTGTTTTTTTTTTTAATATATCATAATATTCTCAAAGTGTAACTTTGTGTAGATATTTATTAATCGTCCCTACAGTTACTAATAGTTACAGATCTGAATGAAATTTAGCAGAGAAATGGAGTATAGTTTTTTATTTCGGAAAATTGTAGTTTTGGGTGTAGGTGTGGATAGTTGTATAAAATGAAGTTATAACTAGTGACTTATTTAAAGTAAATCAAATATTCGTAGAAAGTGAAATGTATACCATTTCACTTTATACGAATATTAGATTTTTATATTTTTCTACGAAACTAGAGCCATTATTGGAACGAAGTTGCTTATGGGGCGTTGCGGAGGTGTACCATAGACGGCAAAAAACATCCATAACGTTAAATAAAAAAAAGATAAATATTTAAAAAAAAAAGGATAACGCCATCTGAATACCCTAGCCGGAATCTGTAAGTTGCATGTTTTATTATATTTTATGATTTAAGGGAACTTCATTCTTATCTGGTGTCCCACGACACCACACGACTTTTTTTTAAATTAAATGAAACAGTTAGGTACATAATAATATGACACGTGTAAATTTTCCAAGTTTTCTAAAAGCCTTGCTGTCATTTTGATATTGAAACGTTAAAATACTCATGTCACTACCGTGTAATTCCTTTATTATTTTAAGATAAGTGACTACCTCCCACCATTCATACTTCTTCGTCTTAATGTTATTTTATTCATTTCCTATGTTCTTCAATTTTCTATTGAGCCGTTTTGTGAATGTTAGCTCGCCATTGTTCTATTGTCTTGAGTGGTGTGTAGGTTAGCATGGAGTTTAGTAAGGAGGATAGAGTTTACCTCGGTACTAAGATCCAGCAGCGGGTAACAGCTTCTGGGTCTTTTGCCCTCGATCTTGCCTATCACCGTCTTTCGAGGTTGTCGCTTTATCTACTCAAAATGTAGCCGAAGCATTCGCGAATTCTGGAATGCAATGCAAATGTGACTTTTAGTTGTTGCTAGTAGTTGCAACTAAAGTTGTCACAATTGCGTTGCTTTAAGCTTAAGTTGCTTTAATAGAGAGGAGGGTCTTAGCTCTGGCAACTTTACTTATTCAGTGAAAAAAGAAACTTGCTTGAAATAGGTTTTCTGTAAGGCTGTTGTATTACTCCAGTGGAGGCTAGCTTTTTAAGTAGGCTAAAAATTACAACAAGCTCAATACCTGAAATGAGTGTATGCTTCATTCATTTGTGATCTATATTAAGGCGTCGTTAATGGTCATTGAAGTCACCAGATTAAATGTACAATTAAATTGCGTTCGTGAAAGGTTCAAAAGCTTAGTATTAACGGGAGAAATTCACGCAAACATAATCTACGATTTAATCAGATGTGATTCTCGAGCCTGTACGGATTTTATTGCTTGTGTGTGTTGGTTTATTCAGAACAGTAGCGACGTGGAGTGGAGAGGGGCGGTCTATTTAATTACAAAGCTAGACGAAGCTAGCGATGCGTTCATGTATGCGGTATTGAACTAAAGCAGTCTATTTTACTTGATGTCCCTCGCTTCGTACTATTTACGATGAATTGTTTGACGTTAGACGTATTATGATTCTATAGTAGGAAAAAATCATCAATAAATCAATCAAACACTTGTGAAAATTTGTAGTGGGAAAGACATGCTCTACATACAATAGTATCTTACTTATTTACAATATTATCTTCACACATCTCTCACACATCCGTCTGTTCCGTAAAGCCTGTGCTTTGGTTACCAAAGCTGCTAAATATACTACTATACTGCTAAAGCTACTAAATATATGTATTTCTAAATTCATACATATTGCTACTAATCATAAAAATGAGAAAGTAACTCTGTCTGTAACGCTTTGACACCTCTGTACCGATTTGTATGTTTGGCATGGAGATACTTTGAATTTTGAGGAAGGGCATAGACTACTCTTTACCGTAATAACAGACATACGAGCGGGCGGGTGGACATGTGGGCCAAATAATAGATAAATTATACCCAAACACGGAACAAATGATCATGGTCATCACACCAAGATTTGTCCTGATTGGGAATCATACTCACGATTATGTTTGGCCCTGCCAAATGACTTTACTCTGCTTGATGGAAAGCATAAGCAGAAGCCATGAGTAGTGGTAACCATACTGCGAATGCCGACAATGTAACAATGCAGCATGGTGGGCTAGTGATGCTTCTGCATCATTGGGCCTTCGGTCTCGCACTCATCAACGAAACAAGACAGCTGTAGTTTTACGTAAATTTTCTGTGCGAGGGCAGTACCGCAACGGTCGAGCCGGCTAAACCGTGCTGAAATCAGCGTGGCTCTACTACCTTGAAATTTCTAACCACTAGACCACAAGTTATATCAAGGCATTACTGAAAACACAACTTAAACATTTCATCCGTGAGGCATATCTTGTAGGAGTTTCTCCATCAGGTCTACAGTCTCCTCGTTTGATATCTGATATCAGAAAATGTTTAACTCCCAGTTTGGCAACATTTCGGTAGGCCCATATATAAAAAAGTTCTCTTTAAAAGTATTTTTTTATTTCTTGAGAATTACTTTCGGCGTAAAAGGTAATATTTTGCTTCGCTTTATCCCTGTCAAAGAGTGAATGCACTCTTTAGAAACTGTACCATTTTTTTAAACTATCCAACACATTAAAAATTAGTACAAGAAAATATGACGGGAGGTCATACTACAAATTTTTTTACTGAAATCTTAACATTTATCAGTATAATTCACGCTCAGAGAAATTTTCAAAACATTCCATTTTTATACACCCATCATTAAGCTACTGAGTTCTTAGTCATGTCAATCCTCTCGGAAATGAGTAATATACCGTACGAATGTAATGGGGCAGCCCCCATTATACGAAATAACATTAAAAGCATTTTGTTGTCAAATTTTAATGCTGATTATGACAGATTGTAATAATAATATAACCCTATATATAAACATAACTAAAATAAAAACAAAACACGTTACACACAATCCGTACTAGGTAATACTGTAAATTTGAAAGCTGTCTGTTTGTTACTCTTTCACAGCTAAACTGCTGAACCGATTTAAATGGATTTTGGTACAGACATAGATTTGCCCTTAGAGTAGTTGGCTACTTTTTGTCTTGATAACCAATTTACGCGGGTGGAACCGCGGGCAAAAGCTAGTATCTTCATCTGGGTTTCGAATTGAAATTACTTTTTCTTCTAAAAAATTTTAACGTATCCGTCTCAGCTGATGGTTTGATTTTGTTATAAGAGGGGTGCTATAAGTTTGATGTGTCTGTCTGTCTGTCTGTGGCTCCGTAGCTTGCGAACGGATGAAGCGATTTCAATTTAGTTTTTTTTTGTATGAAAGGTGAGTTATGGGCGAGTGTTTTTAGACATGTTTGATGAAAATCGGATGAGTCGCGTTGGGGGATGCTCCTACTTACCTTGCCTAACTTAACTTCAAATAAGTAGGAGCTTCCCGCAACGCGATGTTTTTTTTAGCAATACTTTTTAGTATGTTAGGTTATTATTTATAGAATATTGAAATAAAAGATATTTCTAAATATAATCGTAAATTATTTAAACTTCATGTCGTATGATTTGATAGGGTACTACGAGTTACTATTTACGACATTTACTAAATCGTTCTAACACCCTAATGAAGTTTACCATAAATATAAGGTAAGTAGTTGTTTAAAAAAAATGAGGAAGCCTTATGTGTTTGCTATCTATTCAATGTCTATATCAATCGCTCTACCTGTAGATATAATCGATATAGTCTACATACACATACTTGTGAAACGATCAGAATGCTATTGTAAAGTACTATATCATAGTAAAATTTAATAAGCTACAGGTAAGTGACGCTGATTACCCGAGGTTGAGGAATTTATTAATACCTACCTACTACCTATTAGTATGTTCTGTGTCAGGTATTAAATACCCCTATCAGCGTTCACAGCTAAACGAAGCTTGCCCCCAAGAAGTGTCAACTATCGCGGTCTTGGGCAGGCTAGGTGTAATGTATCTAAATATATGCAATGATAACGATGTGATGATGTTCTCCTAGCCGATTTTGGCTAAGGTTGCAAATTTGAACGGAGACCAGCCAACTGCGCAGGAGATATTATAGTGCATAAGAGTGTATGCAAACACAGGTGCTCTCTCTGTTCCCTCACTCTCATAATCGCATGGGATGCTTATACTTTATTAGCAACTAGCTGAACCCCGCGGTTATTGTTGTACCGCGAGTAACGCCGCGGAACAAAGTTAGTCTAATAAAAGTAGCCTAAGTTACTCCCTGGATCATCAGCTACCTACCAGTGAAAATCCCGTCAAAATCCGTCCAGCCGTTCCAGAGAATACCCGGAACAAACAGACAGACAGACAGACAGACAAAAAATTTTTTAACCACCTTTTTGGTATATGTACCGTGTATACATACATATGCATTTAGTAAAAAGCGGTTATTTTAATATTACAAACAGACACTCCAGTTTTATTTATTTGTATAGATATGGTTACTATAGCACAGGTTGTACCTAGTTTTGAATCACACGGTCGTATTTGAGATACCCATGTCAAGTTAAATGTTACTTTTATTGTAGTATATTATTCAAATACACATAAAAAAAACAGTCGACAATGACCCAATTAGGAATCGATTACTTGAGGTAGGTCGTCAGCAAAACGTATAGGTAAGCGTTGCGTGACCACTCTCATTAGGTCGAATGTTTTTCACGCGGTAACCTCGGGCAATTGGATAACCAACAATAGGGTTACCGCACATTTTCTTATCGCTTAAATGAATGCGATGTTGATTGATATTTTTTATTTGATTTCGTGATCAATTAATCCATATCATATTTATTTATTTATTTATTCAAACTTCCTGCAAACATATTGCACAAGGCGGACTTAATGCCACAGGCATTTTCTTCCAGTCAAATCTTTGGGTGTTGTAACACTGTGTGTGGCAGGCGTATTTTAAAGATAATACGAAAAATTAGATTAAATATATTACAAAACTAAGGATTCTACGGATCGATATATACACAATACACGTATACAATATCTAATTCAATATCTAATAATAAAAACAAAATTGTAACTCTGTCTGCCTGAATCACGTATAAACCGCTGCACCGATCTGAGGACATCTTTTTCCACATGCTTACACGCTGGTGAAGCCTTGGTCAAAAACTGGTAATTTATGTATTAAATATTCTATGAGAGAGATAGGAGACAGGTCATGGCTCAGCAGCAACTGAGTGGAAAGTAAAGCAATTCTAGTCAGGTCAGTCTTTAGATGGGTGACTGTTTCCTATTATTTGGTCCCATCCCAAACCTACAATACACGTTACACATTACACTTTTAAAGAACACATCAAACAAATCCTTCGTTTAATATGGGCAAGTTGTAGTATGACTAAGCGGTTGTAAACAGAACGCCTGTGGATGTTATTATAGCAATACGTATTATCAAAGTTTTGCAGTTGCGAGTTAAGTTGTACAAGTTGAAGTTTATTGCGTGTTTCGTGCAGTTAAAATTGATGAGCGTAAGCTAGATACAACTAAGTAAAAGTACTTACCTGTGTAACTGTTTAAGAATATTAAATACTTAAATTTTGACTACACAAAACGTCCAAACCAACCAAGCCCCCAGTCAAACCATCAACGAGGTTTTGGGCACATTTGGGGGACAAATATTGCAATGGTCTACATGAGAGTAATTAGTAATATCTGTTGGTAAATAAATAATAATAAAATAAAAAAAAAGAACGCAATAGAAATAACGTGCTGCCAACGCAAAAATTCATGACATTCTAAGTTTCTCGAACAATGGTGAACAGCATGGACGGTGAGTATACCTACTGCATTCCTCTGACGTCACTTCAAGAATGGAAATGAATTATATAGTTTCCTTGCCTTAAAATGAAAATAATAATATGAATTTTATTCAATTGCCTACTAAAAAATACATGGTGCACAACTACCAAACAATATTTATCGGATGGGAGACGGAAGATCATACTAAGTAATACTTGTTTTACATGTCTTCTGACTTCGTAATCCCGGACAAAAAATTTAAAATTATCTTATTTAAATAGTACTAGCTATATGTCATATTTTTTTTGCATAAATGTCTTGTAAACAATTTTGTTTTTCAAAAACTTTTTTACTGATAACTCAGTGTAAGAACACAAAGATATACTTCGGGAAAACACAACGAGGAATACTGAATATTAAATATTTAAATCAATATAAAGAATAAAACATAAGAAATAATATTTAAATATTCATTCAAGTCACGTATGAGTAATATGAACTTCTAGTACCTACCCGTACAAACAGTTTATGATTTTACATTATTTATTAATCTGCAGTCGCATTTAATCACCATGCTTGGATGGTTTCAATGTCTAGACTCCTAGTCGCCTCTTGCCTTTGTCGTAGATTTATCACAGATCTTTCACAGAACAATCTTTTTTGCACAGGTGTATATATTTACACTATATAATAATACTAGTTGTTGCCTGCGGCTCCGCCCGCGTATATATTGGTTATCGCGGCAAATAGTAGCCTATGTATTATTCTGATGTATGCTATATAGCTATATTACTGTAAAGTTTCATCCAAATCCCTTCAGTAATTTTTGCGTGAAAGAGTAACAAACATCCATCCATCCATACTTAAAACTTTCGCGTTTATAATATTAGTAAGATTATAAGAGTTGATTGTTGTTTTTGTTTGAATTTAATAGTATATAATTGCTTTCGACTAAGCTAAATGCTATTCAATTTATCAAATACCTATTGGAAATATTAACGTCTTGATTTTAAGTCCGTCGCCGTAAATATCATATTGAATAAAAGCTAAATAATTTCAGGCCATTTAAAAAAAATGCAGTCATACAAAAAAGAAAATTTTACCATTCACAAGGATTTTAAAAGGTTGCTTTTTCTGTATCTGTTGATTAGTTGATTATTATATAAACTTAACATTTGAGTCTAAAGGTAAGTTACAAAATGAACTATTTGAAGTCAGCTTCATACTTTTAAATTAATTATCGTTAAGTACCAACTTAAACGATGATTATTAGATGCAAGCGGTTGCTAAATTATCAAACTAAAATCACATTTGGTGGCTTCACTTGGCACATCGATCAAGGGTACATCAGACGCCACGAGCTAAGCTATTAGCATTAATCTGATATTACTAGATTGCTACTGCTTCGGCTTGCAAACTATTAATCCCGTAACACCATTACAGATACCTTATTAGGAAGAGCCGTCTGCTATAATTCACCTATAACGGAGGAAATTATGTTTAATTTGTGTGTTTAGTACACAATAGAACTCTGTAAATGTTTACTAAGTTCTCTAACTACATTAATGTTTTAATGACGTCGTCTGTGAAGATTATTCGTCAATAACTGTGTTGGTATTATAACTTACGAACGAGTTTTGTTATGCTGTGATGATACTTAGGTTTTATTGAAAATTTTATCTTTATGATCTTTTTTAAATTCAAATTCCAATAATCTATTATTACAATCTACATAGGCAATGATAATAAAACAAAATTGAAAAGAAAGCAGACAAGAAATTTAAGATCATATTAGCCAAAAATGAAAATAGATACATATTTACTTACTTTCCTGTTTTCCACTAATATGGTAGTTAAAACTCCTAACTACTCGTAAATTGTCTAGCTAACCGCCATATATAGCCACACATTGCAATAGATAAGGTAATGGGCTGAGATAACGGCTTAGTGACGAAGAGGGGGGTTTCCTTATTATCGAGCTGAATTTTATTCGTAAACTTAGCAGAAATGCATTACTGTATGCAATAATATTAAGTTAGATAGGCACAATCGATTGTGTAATTAATCAAAAAAATATAAATTTAAGATAAGACATTGAAAAAGTCTATGTACTTTTAGGGTAAATTAATAGTTTCAAAGTTACTTAAATAATTTACTTAGGTACTAAAGTTTTATTCTGTATATTGTTAAAATTAGTCTGACTAAATTTAGAATGAAAAAGATGAATGTGATTCTAGGATAGTATAAATTATTTTATTGGATAGGTATAGAATATATTTTTGTATACGGTACAAATTATATCGCGTTCTGATGACAGTCAAACAATTTATAAAACTATTATGTTCCAATAACATCCTTAAAAAAATTCTATTTATATGCCTTTGACAATCAAATCCAACAAAAGTTCTGCCACCCTTCGCGTAAACTTTACTACAATCGCATGCACGCATTTCTCTCTGTCTTGTGCCTTACTGTCTTATTGTCAGAAATATATTTAACTCATATGTGTAATTTCTTTCTGACTTCCTGACATCAGGCAGTTCATCCTAACTAATATTATAAATGCGAATGAGAGTTTATTTTTTTTCATACTCTCTCGCCTAAACCTCTCAATCATTTAAAAAAAACATGCACCAATGGAAAACGATCTACGCCGAGCACACCCATTGGAAAAAACTAGTATAATATATGACACTGACCTGATTGACCTGTACAGCAACATGTTTCTTCCTCCCACCCATCTTTAGACCACTTCCTTGACAGCAGTTAAACTTATTCCTTATTAATATTTTGTGATTGCAAGTAAATACTTACTGGAGGAAAGAAAAAGTTTTTGAATGCCTACTTTTGGGTTTTTAACACCTCTGTCATCTTCTATTCTTTTCTTTTCATATATTATTCTGGCATCAGCTTTAAAGTGATCCTTAAAAATTAAGTTCGTCTGTGATGAGTAAAACTAAATTCAAAAATGACTATTTTTATAAAAAATAGTCTCAAATAAACTGTTTATGCGATCTACTCTTAAATGTTCTAATACATGTAGCTATAGCATAAAATTATCATAAATTAAGTGCGTTATCGTCAACTACATATGTTACACAGCTAAGCTTTATTGTTTTAACCTAAGAAATCCTGTATCATTTGTAAATAATTTAGTACGTATCTAAACTTAGATAGCACGAATATGAACATAGGAGACATAGCAATGCGAATGACGTCTATCACGTCGACTCGCGTCCTGCCTGCGTGTCACGAACAAATGAAATGTGAATAATGGACTGCGAAACGCTGTAGGAATTGGAAATCGCGAACCAACACAGCTTGCTAAATTTTAAACTGTTGTTTTCATGTGCCGCTCTGGAATTTCGTTATTTTGTCTCATTGTCTCGGTATTATTTGCGCTTTTCCTCTAACTGTCTCACCCGTTGCTAACTTTTAATTTCATTTATTTGGGTATGTAAGTACTTTTCTGTACGTATATTAAATGTTTCGCGAAATATTTTTGTATGGGCTTGGATTAACTTTTAATAAAAGATTTGAGAAAATGCAAATTATTAATATGATACGAGATACTTAAGAGATCACAAGCTATAAATATTCTACTGTCTAGAGAGTGCAACATATACTCAATATGACATCAATAAGTATTATAACGACATCGTCTCAGGAAAGTCTAATAACCTGAAGGCACCCTCGTTCTTCTAGTAAATTTAGAGTTCATCAGAATTAATTTCGTTACTTAAACATATTAACATTCTTGACTATTTCTGAACAGTAAAACCTAAGAAATCAAGATATTGATTAAAAAATGTAACGTCTAGGCAAAACATGAATGCCGGTTTAGGTAAGTATTAACATAAAAAGTTAAAAGAACTCGAAGCTTTTATTTATTACTCTACATTCTTAGTAAGTTAAAAAACAGCCTAAAATATTTAATAAACACAAGAAGCTGGCAGTGGCATAATGTCAAACTTGTTACTTAATTTGGTAATAAAAATGTTTCAGCAGTCTGAAACAATAGAAAATATGCGTGATCATAAAAACTTTGTATCCTGTATTATATCAGTGAAAATTACTTATTTTACTACCATTACCAACAATATCTACTGCTTTATATTCATTACAACAATAAAAAGTTATAATACTGAAATAAAAGCCTGTGTTTATCTATACTCTATACGAATAAATAAAATTGGAGTGTCTGTTTGTAATATTAAAATAACCGTTTTTTTTATTTTTTTCTGTTTGTCGGTCCGTCTGTCTGTCTGTCTGTCTGTCTGTTTATTCCGGGTACTCTCTGGAACGGCTGGACCGATTTTGAGGGACTTTCACTGGCAGGCACTACATATTTAGACTAGCTTTGTCCCGCGGTGCGACAATAACCGCGTGTAACACCGCGGGGTTCAGCTAGTTTACAAAATAATTTCGTGATATAGAAGGGCAAGTACTGTAACATCGAGGCGGAATACTACAATATAATTAGAGAAAGGCAATAAAACATGTAAATGTGATTGTAGTTGCCCAAAACTATTATTTAAATGTATTATGGAAACTATATTTTAGTCGATTAGGCGAGGGTTCACCTTGAATACTCATAACTTTTTCATGAAAATATTTACTCTCGTTCAAAATTCAATACTTTCGGTAAACCTGACACCCATATTACCATGAATATATTAAACTGCCTTATTTATAAATTACCAGCTTTTGTTGTACGTATATTCCGGCGCTATTATCGCGGTAAAAAACCTTATTTCTAGCCTACGAACTTCTGTCATTAAAATCGATTGTGAATTAACCGAAACAGACAGAGTTTACTATATTACGAGTAGATAGAAAAGTTTTATTTTTAATAATCGAAGTTCTTATGACTTCGATAAATCATTAGTAACAACTCGTATATTTTATTAATGCTTTTAATTTATTTCAGGTTTTCCTGATAAACCATTGTTTGGTGCTACAAACTTGAAATGTTGACAGCTGGCGCGTTTATATTTTAGAAAGCACGCATTAAGTACAGATTTTTGAATTGTTTTCCTTCATTTTACTAGTGTTTTATAAAGTGGGAGAACCACGTTTCGGCATGAATTGGCCGGCTTGACCGACCGAATGATACCACGGCCTCAGAGAAAACCGGTGTGAGATAGCGCTTGCGCTGTGTTTCATCGAGTGAGTGAGGATACCGGAGCCCATGGACACGCATGGTCGGCGGTAATCGCTTACCATCAGGTGATACGTTTGCTTGTTTGCCCCCAATACCAAAAAAAAATTATGTAAAAGTATGCTTAATAGTTTGCTCCCTTGAAAAATAAGAAAGAAAACCTCTTTTCTAAGAACTACGTATGCTTTTTTCTACTTTTCTGCAAAGACTCCGTGAACTCTAACCCTTCTCGAAGCTATGCACAATGCAAACATAAAGATGCACAAATTAATTCCATGTCCTCATTAATCAATGCTACTATCACATTAAGGTCGGGAACTTTTCAGATAGCCACTGTTGGCGATTCAGTAATGGTCGAGTGGTTACTTTTGTGTGTAGTTGGTTTCTTGGGTAAGTAGTCAAAGAAAATCCTTTATGCGTTTCTATAACTTGTGTAATAAAGAAAATAACAGTTACAATTTTAATGTACGTGCGCTCAATCGTCGTTCGAAGGAATAAATGCAAGAAGCCACGGTAAAACAGGGCGGCGACAACGGCGCGCGCGTCCTGTTGCACCGACCGATGCAAGCAGCCGAAGACATCAGGCGTTTCGCCGCTCAGCTAACAGATAGCGTTACTCGACATGCCCCCGGCCTTGGAAGCATCAGATTCCAACAGGTTGTGATTCACTGGAGTCTGCGACTGACTTTCTTCATGCGGATATAGGAGCGGGCATATCTTCGAGAATGACCTTCTAATTATGTCAGATGCGGTTTTGATGGTTGCCACGCGAGAGATACCATCCTTGCCAGGAAACGTTTGCAGTACTCGTCCTAGGCGCCATTTTAAGGGTGGTAGATGATCTTCCTTGATTAAAACCAGAGTATTTGGAACTAGTGTGTCCTGGTTGAACTGCCATTTCGTCCTTTTCTGCAGTTCAGAAATATATTCGGTAGCCCATCGACGCCAGAAGTTCTGTCGCATCTGTTCTATGCGATCGTAACGTGGAAGGCGCTGCGTGGCCGTCGTTGTGAGATCTTGGCTGGCAGGAGCTGTGAGCGATCGACCAATCAAGAAGTGAGCAGGGGTGAGAGCAAGAAGGTCATTTGGGTCGGTGGACATAGGCGATATAGGTCGGGAATTGAGGACAGCCTCAATTTGTGCTAACACAGTACTCAACTCCTCGTACGTTAAATTTGCATTACCAACTATTCTGTGTAAATGAAATTTACAGGACTTTACCCCTGCCTCCCACAATCCGCCAAAATGTGGTGAATACGGTGGTATAAAGCTAAATTTAATTAAATTATTTGTTGTGAAATTTAAAATATCAGTCTTAGAATTCATTAAGAATTTTGAAAATTCTTTTAATGCTCCGACAAATGATTTACCATTGTCCGAATAAATCTGTAAGGGTTTACCACGGCGAGAAATAAACCTTTTCAACGCGAGTAGGTATGCTTCGGATGTCAGGTTTGTTACTAATTCTAAGTGAATAGCGCGCGTCGAGAAACATACGAAAAGGCAAATGTAACATTTTACTAACTTTGCCCCCCTTCCCGCACGATTCAATATAACCAATGGTCCGGCATAATCTACTCCACAATGTATAAATGGAAATCCCGGATCTAATCTTTCAGGGGGTAAGTTACCCATTTGTTTGGCCTTCATTCGTTTGCACGTCATACAGGAATGCACTACTTGTTTGGCTAAATTACGACCTTTGATAGGCCACCAAGTCTCTCTTACTGTAGCCAACAACAGCTGTGGCCCTGCGTGTAATAACATCTTGTGTTTATATTCAAATATACGATGAGTCAAAATATGCTTTGCACACAACAACAAAGGATGTTTTTTATCATATGAAAAAGATTCAGAATAAGTAAGTCGACCTCCCACTCTAATCAAATCGTGTTTGTCTAAAAATATATTCAAGTTAGAAATGTGAGGAGGACACTTTAAATTTTTATTATTTTTTAAATTATTATAAATATCTGGAAAAGACTGTTGCTGGGCAATCCGTGTTAAAATTCTAGTTGCATAATTTAACTCCTCCACTACAAGACTGCCAGTGAAACGCTGTGACTTAATTTTATTACGACAATTATTTATAAAACGTGCAATGTACGCTAATACCCGTCGCATTCGATTAAAACAAGAAAATAACTCGAATGGAAACGAATACAGATTCGTGTGAATTATCATTGTAGATTTAATTTGTTTTAATTCTGGTAACTCATCAGAATTAAATTTAAAATTATCAATATTACGTGCCCAATTTAAACTAGGTTCACGTAAAAACATTGGTCCATGCCACCAAATATCAGACGACATTAAAATATCTAACTGCACTCCGCGCGATAATAAATCAGCCGGGTTTTGTTTACCGTCTATGTGAAACCACGGCTTATCACCGGTTAGTTCGTTAATTTCTACTACGCGATTTTGAATAAATGTTTTTAACAAACTCGGTGACATCTTTAGCCATCCCAGCACTATAGTTGAGTCTGACCAAAAGTAAATATTATCGAACCGGAGTCTAAGCGATTTTATTATTTTTGTGTACAATTTCGAACCTAGTACCGCGGCACACAATTCTAAGCGTGGTACACTAACTGGCTTTACCGGCGCGACCTTACTCTTCGCACTTAATAAATGAGTAGTTATCAATGAATCGGAATAGCAGCATACATACGCACAAGCGCCGTACGCGTGCTGTGACGCGTCACAAAATATATGTAAGTCTGTATGGTCGCTTTCCGCCAACACATACCGCGGAATCCGTAAATGCTTTAAATATATTAAATTATTAATGAATTTTTGCCAATCGATTAAAATGTTTCTAGGCACAGGATCATCCCAACTTATTTTTGACAACCACAGCCTTTGCAGTATAATCTTAGCGATAATAATAGTAGGTGTGATCAAACCCAACGGATCGTAAATCTGTGCAATCGCAGAAAGAATAGTGCGCTTAGTAGCATGAGTCACATCGTGATCGCATTTTGATGTAAAATATAATTCGTCAGACACATTAATCCACCCCAATCCTAATGTTTTTGTTTGACAATGATCACCTAATGATAATTCTTTGGAAGTTAAAGACGACTGCGATCGTGCGTGTGAAACTGTTGAATTGAATATCCACTTCCTTAACATGAAACAACCCGATTCAAGTACCTTGGATACACTATTGCATATTTCTAACAACTTTTGTTGATCATGATGTCCTGTAACCAAGTCATCAACATAAAAATCATTATTGATCACTTGCGCTATGACGTCATCACTACATTCCGTTGCGAGTTGCTTTAAACATCTGATACTAAGATAAGGCGCGGATGCAGTGCCGTACGTCACCGTGTTAAGCTGAAATACACCGAGAGGGTCGGAGGGATTGTCTCTCCAAAGAATCAACTGTAAATCTCTTTGATCAGACTGTATCAATATTTGCCTGTACATTTTTTCAATGTCGGCACATGCGACATATTTAAATTGTCGAAAACGCAATAAAATTGAAAACAAGTCATTCTGTAACGTCGGCCCTATGTGTTGAATATCGTTTAATGATTTGCCTGACGTCGACTTTGCACTTGCATCAAAAACAACCCGAAGCTTTGTGGTCGAACTGTGTTCCCGAAAAACACCGTGGTGTGGCAAAAAATAATGTGGTTTATTATATTCAGATATGCGACTCATGTGTCCCAGGCTTAAATATTCATTCATAAATTCAGTGTACATTTTTCTATAGCTAGGCGCGCTTCTAACTAGTTTGCGTTCGAGTGCAAGAAACCTGTTCTGAGCCATATAAAACGAGTCGTGTAATGCATCAGCTGATTCGCTCAGCGGGATGCGCACGGAAAAACGACCTTTATCGTCACGCAAAGTCGTGTCAATAAATAATCTTTCGCATGCACTTTCATCGTTAGTGAAATTAATTTTATTATTAGAAGAAAAAATCTCCTCTAACTCCCAAAAAAGCTTAAGTTGTGCGTCTAATTCCATAGTTTGAGTAAAATTACAATGAATTTTATTACTCTGAGATGTTTTGTGAACCGCCCCCGATATGATCCATCCAAGTTTTGTGTTTTGCAAATATGGACCGTAAGGTAAGCGAATGAGGCCTTCATTTAATAACTCCCAGAACTTATCTGCGCCTATGAGTAAATGTATTTCGTGTGATAAATAGAAATCGGGGTCTGCAAGTTGCACATTATGTGGTATTTTGATTTTATGATAATAACCTAGTGATGGTAACTGTGACGTAATGCAGGACAAAACTAAGCAATTAAAATGCGCGTGATATTGGCTTGTTTTGGACCGCACATTGAGTGTGCATGATTGTGTGGATTTCGCTATAGAGTTACCTACACCTATAACTTGCACAGTGGACTGTATCTTTGGAACGTTGAGATTGTTACATAATGTTTCTGAAACAAAACAATGTTGGCTCCCGCTGTCGAGAAGAGCCCGAATTGTGTGATATTTGTTGTTCTTATCCGCGATCTCAACTAATGCAGTCGATAATAATACTTGATTATTAAAGTAATGTGTGTTAATGTTATTTTTATCGACGTCTTGATATGTGTGAGTTTTGTAAGTCGCAGTTTGTGTTACATGTGTGTGCGTGATGCTTGTGCTTGGTTCTAGATGAGGCAGCGTTTGTGTAGTGTGTGCAACTTTAGATGCACCCACGTCGACAAATTCACCATGTAGTAACGTATTGTGCTTCTTGTTACAATGCTTGCACGGCCCATACCAACATTCGGTAATTGTGTGACCACCGCGCAAACAATTAGTACACAGCTTTTTCTCCTCAACCAATTTGAGTTTATCTTTAAGCGATAAACTAAGGAAACTCTCACAAGCATACAATGGGTGGTTTGAGTTGCACATACTGCACTTATACTTATACCGTTGAGTGGATAAGTTAGAGGGTTTGTTATGCGTTTTGTGTGTAATGACATGACTGTGTGATTTTACGAACGACGATTTTTTTATGTTAGTGTTTTGAGTGTGCTGTATATGTGTGTCTGTTTGTTTATTTTGTGATGGTTTGACCGTTTCTAAAAAATCAGCCCTATCTTTAAGAAATGTTGTTAAATCGGACAACGAAAACCTTTTCTCGGAGGAGGTATTCGTAACAGTGCTTTTGTGAAGCTCCCATTCACGTTCGGTTGTCGAATCCAACTTAGAGACCATTATGTAACTAATTAGAGTATCCCACGTATCGGTGGGTTCGCCTAGCGTTTTTAATGCACGAATGTTTCGTAAAATGACGTCTATTAATTTACGAATTTGCGCTGCCGACTCCTTGGTGATTGATTGTGCTGTAAATATGGCCTTAACGTGATTATGCACAAGTAAACGGTTGTTATTATACCTATTTTTTAACAAATCCCAGGCGATTAGGTAGTTATCGGAAGAAAACTCTAGCGACTTAATAACCTGTAGTGCATTGCCTGTAAGTACCGACCGCAAGTAATGAAATTTCTGAATATTGTCGAGATTATTACTAGGATTGTGAATAATAGAAACATAAGTGTCGCGAAACTCGAGCCATTGGTCATATGAGCCGTCGAAGTTGGGCAAAGAAATCGTGGGTAATTTTATTGTGTTAATATTTAAATTCTTGTTATGAACACTCTTAGGTGCATCATCTAACAAACACTTACATTTTGCAATTATTGAATAAAATTGATTTTCGAAGGTTTCTCGCTCTTGCAATTCTTTTTCGACCTGACTACCCGACACTATGGCGTCTATATCATCTTGAATGTTAGTGAATTGATCAAATAGTACTTGAGCCCGTTGAAAACGCTCGTGCAACTCAGCCTTCTGAATTACAGACATGCTTTCAACATCCAAAGATTGTACAAACTTCGTAAATAACGTGAATTTAGTCTTAATTGACCCCCGTTTCTTAACTAGTTCTCGGGTAATAATATCTTCACCACTCTCAATATCTACGAGGGATTGCCTCTTTTTAGTCATTTTGGCGGTTGTGAAAGGAAAGAATTAAGTACTCACGGTTTTTTAGTTGTTTGCCGTGCTCGCGCACGATGTGGGTAGGTAGGTAGGTACCCCGAATACGTCGCTGCAGGTCGAAAATATGGCGATTACCTACTGGAATTTTAAAACAAACGCTATGTTAGCACAAACTGAGCACAGGATTTGGATTTTAAAAGGATACTGCTTGATTGGCTCGACCGTTACAGCCGGTGATGCCACTTCAGGTGAAGATCCGTCGTTGAAGGTTCAATGTGGATCCGGCGTCGAAGGTCCAATGTTGGCGATTCAGTAATGGTCGAGTGGTTACTTTTGTGTGTAGTTGGTTTCTTGGGTAAGTAGTCAAAGAAAATCCTTTATGCGTTTCTATAACTTGTGTAATAAAGAAAATAACAGTTACAATTTTAATGTACGTGCGCTCAATCGTCGTTCGAAGGAATAAATGCAAGAAGCCACGGTAAAACAGGGCGGCGACAACGGCGCGCGCGTCCTGTTGCACCGACCGATGCAAGCAGCCGAAGACATCAGGCGTTTCGCCGCTCAGCTAACAGATAGCGTTACTCGACAGCCACGTAAATAGTGGACGATTAAAGAATGTTGTTGTGAGTTTTAATTGTATCATAGGATTATAACAAGGTTACTACCGAGTTACCGAGATAGCGAGGTAGGTAACTTTGTTCGTGTTGCAAGTGATTGGCTATGGGCGTGCGGTCGTATTAGGAGACTATTCAACTTAAGGTGTCTTAAATATATTGATTAATAATTCAGTGGCCGATAAGATTAGCATTTATTTTCATAAGACTATTTTACAACACACCAAAGACAAAGGCAACCATCGACAATAGATTTGTCATAGTGCAGACCAACTGTATAGAAAACCGACTAACTAGTGATGTGGGAAACAGCGTTACCTTACATGAGTGATTATTCCTAACACCCTCCCTTAATCACTACATGTTAACTTACAATCAGTTCTTAAACTAACCAAGATAGGCTTTGGTAAACACTTGGTAAACAAGTCTGCACGCTGGTTCCCAGTAGGAATGTACAAAATATTAATCCTATACAACTTAATTATATCTCTTACATACTTCAACTTTATGTCTAAATGCTTTAGTCTAGCACAATTATTATCATTCAATGTAGCCTTAATCGCAGATTGATTATCCTCAAAGATAGACATATTAATAGTTTTACAATCCAAAACTTCTTTAGTTACATTATAAAGTACAATTAAATCTTGAACAGCCTTAGCTAGTGACAAAATCTCTGCCTCAGTAGAGGACAGTGCAATGGAGCCTTGCTTCTTTACACACCACATTATAGGACAATCATTAAAGAAAATTATATAACCAGAAACAGACTTCCTATCCTTTACATTAGATCCCCAATCTGCATCTACATAAACATTCAAGTTAACCTCATCAGTAACAGATCTCTGAAATATTAATTTAAGTTCAGATGTTCCCTTTAGATAGCGAATAATTCTCTTTAGTCCAATCCAAGCAGCAACAGTTGGTCGTTCCTGGACTTGACTAAGACAGTTAACAGAATACAAGATATCAGGACGAGAAGTCATTGACAAATACAACAATGCACCTATTAGTTCACGGTAAGGACCATGAAATTCTTCACCATCAACAAAATCTGATGCAGTAGACTTAGGAACCAAAGGAGTGTCACATGGTTTACATTCTGTCATTCTATATCTAGCTAATACTTTATCAATATATGCCTTCTGACTTAAACAAAGTTTATCATCAACATATTCTAATTTTATGCCAAGAAACTCAACTGCAATCTCAGCTTTAGACATTTCAAATTCATTTCTAAGTAACTGAATTACAATGTAAACCTCAGTCTCATTTGAACCTGATATAATTAAATCGTCGACATACAGAACTATAAATATTTCATTGTTATTATTATTAGACCTCCTTACAAACACACATGACTCAAATTCTAGTTGCTGAAAATTCAATTTAAGTATAAAATCAGTGAACCTCTTAAACCACTGCCTAGGTGCCTGTTTAAGACCATACAAACTTTTTAGTAATTTACATACACGACCTGATCCATCATCATAACCTTTAGGTTGATCCATAAAAATTGTTTCGTCTAAATGACCATTTAGAAAGGCAGTTTTAACATCCAATACATACATTTTAAATTTCTTTTGATGAAAAATAGCCAACATTAATCTCAAATATGACATGCCTATAACTGGCGCATATGTTTCAAAATAGTTAACACCTAACCTCTGCTCAAAACCACGAGCAACTAACCTAGCTTTATGAATATTATTTCTTTTTATACTCAATACCCATTTACAGGTCATTGATCTTTCACCTTTAGGTAGTTCAACGAGCTCCCACACTTTATTCTTGTCTAAGGACTTAATCTCTTGATCCATGGCCTGTTTCCATAAAACTTGCTCATTTGCAGGCAATTCCTGGACTTCTTCATATAAAATGGAATCAAAAGTTTCTACAGTTGCTTCATAGACATAATGATCCTTAAATCTGGCTGGCAGCTTCAACTGTCTCTTAGGTAGTCTAGATCTGGAAATCTCCTCTTCATCTTCTGTGCAGTCCAAGAATTCATCTTGACCACTATCAGCTATCTCTGGTTCAGCTGCCTCAGGAACCACACCAGGTTCAGTAACTGCATCAGGATCAGGAACTACTTCTCTTATCCTATTATCAACAGAGTCTGAAATACAAGTCCTCTTCTCTTCATTAAATACTACATTACGTGAAACAGTAATTTGATTAGTTCTCAAATCCAGTAAGCGATAGCCCATATTGGAATATCCTACGAATATCATCTTCTTGGACTTGGGATCCAACTTCTTCCTCAAGATATCTGGTACTCTCATATAGGCATCACATCCGAAAACCTTGATGTTGTTCAAATCTGGTACCTTTCCAAATTTAAGCTCGAAAGGAGTCTTACCCACTGTCTGGTTCGGGATCCGGTTCTTCAGGTAAACTGCAGTCTGCACGGCATAGCCCCAAAAACTCTTAGGTAAGTTTGCATCAAAAATGAGAGCTCGTGCTTTCTCCAACAGATATCTGTTTGCTCTCTCCGCAACACCATTCAACGGAGGAGTGTATGGTGGGGCAGGATCTAACTGAATATTCTTTGACTTACAATAACGTGCAAGCTCACCTGACACATATTCCTTGGCATTGTCACACCTTATTTTGTAAACTTCTGGATTCTGCTTGTGAAACTGCTTCAATATATCAACTATATCACTCTTATTTTTCAATAGATGAACTTCACAAAATCTGGAATGATCATCTATTATGGTAACAAAATACTTCTCATTGCTGCTGGCAGGAGGGTCTATTGGTCCACAAATATCCGTGTGTATCATTCTCATGGGTTTATCTTCCCTATCTCTTGGACCTCTACCCATAGGCGTATTAGCATGCTTGGCAGTTACACATTCTTCACAAAAACTTAAGGAATCTGATACTGGCAATCCTAATTCCTTCATAACTTTGTTGCTAGAATGTCCCATTCGCCTGTGCCATAATTTAGCATCAACATAGTGAGTCGCAGCTGATGTAATAGGATCAAACTGACTTATGTACTGACCTTTCCCGTTCAATCTGGCTATGACAAATTTAACTTTGTTCTTTTCAACAATTGCCACATTATTTGTAAATATAATACTGTAGCCAGCTTTCTGTATATTTTTCACTGATATTAACTGACCATTCAACTCTGGAATAAACAATACTTCTGTGAGAGTTATCTCTCTTCCATTTAACATGCCAGTAATTTTTCCAATACCTTTGACTTCCAAAACTTCTACTTTAGATGCACATGTCACTGTACCTCTGTGGGGTCTCATGTCCTTAAACCATTCTTGTTTGCTGCACATGTGAGTGGATGCACCCGAGTCCAACATGAAGCGCTCACTCGTTTCATTTACCATGAAGGTGACAGCAGCAGACTCACTGTTATTAGACTTCGACTTGGCACGACAGTCTTTCTTCAAATGGCCAGGACGTCCACAGTTAAAGCATGTTGACCTTCTGCCACAATATTTTGCAATGTGACCTTTTTGTTTACATTTATGACATGTCACATTTTGATATTTCTCTGCATTAAATGCTACATTTGTCTTTGCATTTTCAGCCTTATTTTCACTTGTATCACCTTTCAATGCCTCCGCATTCAATAATCTTTGAATCACAAAGTCTGATGTCAAAGTTGTATCTGGTTGGTTTTCAATTGTTGCCTTTATAACATCATATTCTGGGGGCAATGACATCAATATATAAATAACAATATCCATGTCTTTTACAGTCGAACCTGAAGCTCGTAACTCATTTATCATCCCCAGCATCTCGTTTATATGATCTTGCATGCTGCAATTACGGCGCTTTTTCATGCTCGTGAGTTTCTTTCGCACTAGTATCTGACTCACAGCGCTAGACTTCCCGTATTTGTCTTTCAAAGTCGCCCATATCTTGAATGCCGAAGTCTCATCTGACATCGCAGCCAATATAGAATCATCAATCATGGTTAACAATAATGCATATGCTTTCTTTTTGTTACCATCATCAGATTTCTCATCTGTTAGAAACTGATCCATGTCCTTGGCTGCAAAAATAGCCTCCACCCGACGCTTCCACAACAGATAGTTCACGCCTCTAAATGGTTCGACAAGATATTTTATACTTTCATCTCCACGTGCTGCCATTTTGCATAGCCGGCCACGTGACGACACGACACAGCCCAAACCACCTAAGTAGAAAATCTTTGTCAATACGTCCGCTCCAACACTTCCTTATAATTTTTCGGAACCACGCTCTGCTCTTAAATATATTGATTAATAATTCAGTGGCCGATAAGATTAGCATTTATTTTCATAAGACTATTTTACAACACACCAAAGACAAAGGCAACCATCGACAATAGATTTGTCATAGTGCAGACCAACTGTATAGAAAACCGACTAACTAGTGATGTGGGAAACAGCGTTACCTTACATGAGTGATTATTCCTAACAAGGTGTATCTTGCAAACACTGTTCAGACTAACTTGTTAACAACTTACTTCAAACGTTGCTAAAATCGTTGTACCATGTGGGTTTATTTAATTGCTAATTTGTAAAGTTGTTTATGTACCATAAAATATCTAAATACTTTGTTAATAAAAATAGTGAGTTGAAACACCTTGTAATAGTCATCTATTATTGACAATCCCCAATCTATGAGGCCAATTGTCTTTCCATCTTATGATCTTTTTTTATAAAAGAGTGGAAGGATATAATGTACTCTTAACTTTATTACCCTTAATATAATATCAATGGACGTCATGCAACCATTACGTGAAATTATCCATACTAAATGAATTTCAGTATAAAAATAGGTTAGATCTTGGAGAAGGATATATTTTTGAAGCAATAACCGACATATACGCGGGTGGAGCTGCAGGTAAAAGCTACTGTAGCTATAATGTAGTGAATTCCTTACATAAATAAAATAAAGTTATACATTTTTGACTCAAGGTTCGGTAAATCAATACATATAAATAAAACTGGAGTGTCTGTTTGTAATATTAAAATAACAGCTTTTTAATTAGTGCATATAATAATAATAATAACCCAGACAGGACTATTGTTGCCAATAAGCCTGATATTGTGGTGATAGATCGATTGGAGCGCCGCGCAATGATTGTCGATATTGCCGTTCCACATGACGAGAATCTCGTGAAAGTCGAAAAAGAAAAACAAATAAAATATTTGGATTTATCTCACGAGATTGTCGATATGTGGAATGTGGAGTCGGCGATCATTGTTCCGATAGTCGTATCTGCTCACGGATTAATTGCCAGGAGCCTCGACCAACACCTTAAGAGGCTCACGTTAGATGGCTGGATCAAGGGTCTGATGCAGAAGGCAGTCCTCCTTGACACGGCTCGTATTGTGAGGAGGTTCCTGTCTTTGGAGCCCTAACCACCGGTTTCTTGGTCCCTGTACCCGAAGTCGGTGGTCTACTATTTTTTTTTATTTTTAAATGTATTTGTTTTTATATTTATATTTAAAAATGTAATTAATGTGTATATAAATGAAATAAAGGAAATAATAATAATAAATGTATTTGTTTAAATGTATTTGTTTTTATATTTATATTTAAAAATGTAAATAATGTGTATATATAAATGAAATAAAGGAAATAATAATAATAAATTTATTAAGTTCTCTTACAATGTAAATTACATAGCAATCAAGTACATACATAATTAGTTAGTGGTATGTGGGTATACAGTGTTAACATGGAGTGACTGTTTCAAAAATTACAAACAGCAACACACTGACATGTGCATTTTAGTAAGGCTCTCCAAAAGTTGTGTATGCACCCAAAACTGTGACAAAAAAACTATTTACACATACATAGGTAAATTAACAGTAACTTACCAATGAAACACTATACTGTACACCTTCACTTTACACATGTTATATTCTTGTTTAACATTATCTTTGTATTGACATAGATTATACCAAACAGTTCCTGATTCATTGAATTGTCAATAAATCAACCACTATCAAGAACGTATGCATAACTGTATAAACACTGGTCAAAGAACTAGGAACACTGACACAATAATAAAATAGTGAACACTAGCACCTGAACTAGGCCGAGCCTGTATCTCAGATGCTAGTTTCTTCCTGAGACATTATACATTTATTTACTGTATATTATTGACACAGAGATGGTTATTATGTTTTATTGTACATTTTCACAGTCAATGCAACCACAATATATAAGTACCCTCGCCTAGAGAATTATGCAAACAACGTTCAATAAAATAAAAGTTAGACCACGATATGTTTGAACTGAATACAATTTACAACTATTTGACATTTTTTTGCATATGTATGTATACATGACACATATACCAAAAATGTAGTAAAAAAATTTTTGTCTGTCTGTCTGTCTGTCTATTTGTTCCGGGTAATCTCTGGAACGGCTGGACGGATTTTGACGAGACTTTCACTGGCAGGTAGCTGATGATCCGGGGAGTAACTTAGGCTACTTTTTTTAGACTAACTTTGTCCCGCGGCGTTACTCGCGGTACGCCGATAACCGCGGGTAACACCGCGGGGTTCAGCTAGTATGTAATAATACTCGTTGTTTTTGTTTTCTAGATATGGCTGCGATGCAAACTGTGTACGTGTACTCCGAATTATTAAGATCGCTTTTTGGTAGTAGTTTTTGCGTGAAGAAGTAACAAACATACACACTCACAAACTTTCGCCTTTATATATTAGTGTGATGTGATGTAATAAAATATAAACTTTTAAAAGCAACCACGAACTGGCCTCCTATAATACCAATCCCCCTAAAATGTATGGCAATCGAAGAAGCCTTAGAGAGTCGCGGGAGTTCCTAAGACTACATTAGGCCCACGTTATGAGTTGGAAAATGCGACACTTACTGAGAAACTCTCCCTTATATTTATGACGCGGTTGATTTATCGCCTGCTCCCTCAGACAATTGTTATTCTTTGTCTAAAGGGCGACGACCCCGTGAGTCAGCGTACAACAGATAATTTCTATCTACAAAAAGTGCAAAACGTTATCTTTTCTGCGATAAGTAGATTAATTAATAGACAGTCGAAGTGACAGGGAAATAGCTGGACGTTAACTTTTTTAGAACCGTGTGTTTTACACACAGTAATACATGTAATGCATAATTTATATGTAATTTGTTAAAAATAAATTATATTCGTTTTAAACATACTCGTAGAACAAATAGTTATGACTCAAAGTTGACTCCGATTGGAATTTAATTCTTTGAAAGCCGTTTAATTTATGAGTCAACACCATGAAGACAGCGCGTAATCTACATACGAGCATGCACCTATACCAATAATTTTAATTATTTAGATTATTTAATCTTTTTAATGCGTTTTAATAAACATTATGCTAGGATTTAGTTGGATTTAGTTTTTAGGATAAAATTATATATGTTACTAGCTAAACCCCGCGGTGTTACCCCCGGCTATTTTTGTACCGCGAGTAACGCCGAAGGGACAAAGTTAGTCTAAAAAAGTAGCCTAAGTTACTCCCCGGATCATCAGCTACCTGCCAGTGAAAGTCCCGTCAAAATCCGTTCAGCCGTTCCAGAGATTACCCGAAACAAACAGACAGACAGACAGACAGACAGACAAAAAAAAATTAACTACATTTTTGGTATGTGCATCGTGTATACATACATATGCATTAAGTAAAAAGCGGTTATTTTAATATTACAAACAGACACTCCATTTTATTTATTTGTATAGATTAAAATAGAACATGTTGATACGAAAAATACAATAAAATGGTAACCATCTTCATATTTTCTGCAGCAAAAAGGACATGAAAAAATCAATACAGTAAGTTTATTTTATTAACAACCCATTATGACCTCGAAAAATAAACACAATTGCAGATCGAACGAACAAGAAGTTTCAATAATGCAATAGATTAGGAATGTGTCCTAAAGCGTCTAACAAACGCCCGACTCGTATTGTATTATTTAGGTTTTGTGTACGTTATTTGGCAATATCGTATTGAATTTATACGTAACACATTCGCAAGTTCTGTCTGTCGAAGCAATGTTCGCAGTAACCGATTCTATTCGGTTGGGTTGCTGCGTCCGACGATAAGCTACTAATACCAGCAATCTATGTTTCAAATTCCCAGAATGGAAATTCAGTTCGAATATTGCAATGTAAGCTCTGGTGTACGGGTTTCTGTAAAGCCAGCAAAAATAAGCATATTTGAGAGCAAAATGTGAATTTGTATTATAATTTTAACCTTCCTCAAAAAAAGAAGTCTCCTTTAGTTTCTATTTTTTTGTATCGAACCTTACAACCGTTATTTAGGAACTGATCAGAAATGTATATTTTTAATTTGAACAGATTCCCGTTTGATCCTTTTTTAATTTCAATAATGAATTCCACCCCTTATGGTGAGCATTAGAAACGAAGAAAGCAATATTAAACTGTTTTAACGAAACGTACAAAAATTGAGGCCAAGCTATATGCAAACTTTGAGTAGGTACCTTATGAGATTTCAAGTTTCAGGATTTGACGCTGGTTTCCTGATGATGGCGATTAAGACACTAATATCAGGCAACTTAATTTTTAGCAAGTATGACTATTTTTATACCCATAGGATATAAAGATAAGTAAATAATTCGTTGCAATTTTTTAAGAAAGACATTGGTTACTATTCGTTTGAAACAATTTAAACGCCAAGCTTTTCTTAACTCCACTTTAAACTTAACTCCCAAAACTTCTAACAGTCATTTTAGTATTTTCTCCTTCCTACGTATTTTCTGTAAGTTTAAAATAAATTCTAGTGTTGTTCGTGAACGGCTGAACTGAATTTCCTTTCCTGAAATGAGTATTTAAATTTATATTTTATTCTTCAAGCCAAAGTTCTCTCGAAACTTGGTTTTATGAAAGCGTCGGTAATAAAGTCAATGAGTGACCGTACACAGTTCAGAAGTTATGGTAAAGCCCTTCGCTACGAAGTTTTCCGGTACATATGTAAATAATACGATCCATTATGATATAATTTTACGACTAAAGACATAAAAACCAGGCTCCATCGACGTAAAAATAATGTTCGTAATAAAATCGAACTGAAGCTAAGGACAGCTTCAAGGAATTTATCCTACCTCTTTCTAAAAGTACAAAATATGTACGTATGAGTAAAAACAATATTTTATGGCCTTAATAAGAACACTGAGCTATTAGCACATGTGGTGCTACTGTGCCGGATATTTCAGGTTGTATAGAAGATTTATAATAAACATATGTTACTGTGTGAATTACCACTCACACAGTAAAATATTTATGTAATCTGTAATCATTATGCACTTTGATATTACTTTTTCTATATATATTTAAGACAATATTCGGACAATATTGATTACGTAGTGTATGGTAGTGTAGGTGTGTAAATCTATTCAGTTACTAGTAATAGTAATCTGAGTCTCCATCGGTTGTCTTGGCGACTTAATATATGTATGTAGCGGCAATAGTACCAGGTGGCTTTAGAATTCAAGGATTTTGGTAAATGTTGTCATTTCTTTGGCATTTTTTTTTCGTAAATACATTTTTCCTTGGTGATGACGATAGTTGTATATTAATTTAGATACAGGAATTTTATTGAAACTCAATCCTCTTATATTCTTCCGAAATCATAGATTTTTTTGATGATCACCACCAGTAATAAGAACTATAACGAATAAAATATTACTGTAAATCACAAAAAAGAGGGTCAATATAAAATTAGAGGTAAAACTTTACTATCAAATTAAAAAAGGATCTTTCACTTGCTTCAGTGTAAAGGATTAAAAGATTACTAACATCCTTTCTTATATATATAACGTAAATGGGAACGGCAGAGTTATCCATAAAACAATATTAGAGAAATCATTTTACATATACCACATGTGACATTTGCATTAAAATGACAAATGGAATCCAGAAACAGATTCTACAAAACAGTTTTCCGTATACATGACCCACATTCGGACTTTTAACATCGGATCAAGTTTTACAATCATTTATCAAATTCACACTATGAAGTAAATGCTATCATCCCTTAATTTCATGCTTGATCAGCGCACCATATTGGTATATTTAGAATTTTGTTATAATGTTGATATACCTCAACGATATTGGGATAGAGTCGTTGGAGTGTAAGTAATCGGTCGGGACACGTTGTGGGGCGGGTTTGTTGGCTACCCTCTACATTGCTGTGTCGTCGTGAGCTGTCATGGTAACCCTGGCAGACGTGCACCCATACAGTTTCTCGTTAGCTATTCATGAGAATTAATTTTATTGGTTGCTATTTAAAACGACTATTGACTTTTTCGTGTTTCTAAAATAGTAAGGTACATCAATAAAATGAAAATACTAGAGTATTGACGTTAGTTGGACTTTATTTTATTAGATAACATGTGGTAATATTATGGTTTCAGGACCATTGACTGCTTCCAAAATTGGAATGAATTGTTTGATAAACAAACATGGAAGTCCTATTAGCTAAAGAATCTCAAAAATATATAGAACATTAGCAGGTAGCCACCGTTTGCTGAAAGTAAGTGGAATAGCAAGCTCATTTCTACAAATAAATAAAATTGGAGTGTCTCTTTGTAATATCAAAGTAACAGCTTTTTACTTAATGCATATGTATGTATATACGGCCCAAATACCAAAAATGTAGTTTAAAATATTTTTTGTCTGTCTGTTTGCTTCCGGGTAATCTCTGGAATGGCTGAACCAATTTTGACGGGACTTTCACTGGCAGGTATTTATTTATTTATTTCATTACTTTATGCACAAATACATGCATCGGCGGACTTAATGCCTAAGGCATTCTCTGCCAGTCGACCGATTGAGCGATGCAGAGGTAAGGTGAGGTAGGTGCACTTACTAGGAATTATAGCTGTAGTGGTTTAATAGTTACTACAATAAATAAAAAAAAAAAAAAAGATACTAATATATTGGAAAACACAAATATATACAACAATACATACATAGACATCCATATACAAGACTATATTCATACACGTACATTATTATAGCATATAAATTTATAATGTGATGAACTAAGACCCCGATGATTCCGCCAATTCAACCAATAAAAGCTCCTTTATATTGAGCTTAAAAGTGTAACGGTTTCTAGCCGTCCTGACTTCGAGAGGTAGCGCATTCCACAAGAGAACAGACTGAACAAAGAACGAAGAGCCCATAAAACCGGTAGTGTGTGAAGGACAAAGAAGGAGGAGATTGTTAGTAGAGCGAAGGTTTCGGTTATGGTTATTGCATAAAAGTTGAAAATGTGTTGTTAAATAAGTAGGAGAGGATGGGGAATTGAGGATAGTATACAAGAAAGTGAGAGCGCGCATTTTTCTGCGTAGACGAATAGGTAACCAACCTAACTGGGAACGAAAACTGGAAATGTGGTCATACTTACGAAGATTAAAGATGAATCGAATGCAGTTATTAAGAAGACGATCTAACTTGTTGAGAAGATCTGCATTCAGGTCATAATAGCACACGTCACCATAGTCGATCAGGGGGAAGATAAGAGATTGCACAAGCATTGTCTTAGTTTTCACTGGCAGGAAGTTTTTTAAACGATATAGTGCTCTGAGGATGCCGGTAACCCTCTGGCAAACGTATGTGACTTGATCGCGCCAGTTCAGTGTACGATCGAGTTGTAAGCCTAGGTCTTTTACCGTTTGACAAATAGGTATGGTGAAACCATTCAATATGATTTTAGGGAGCACCTCATAATCGACTCTGTCCATTGAACGCCGACTGCCGATTAGTATGGCCTGAGACTTAGTCGGGTTAACTGATAATCCGAACCTAGCAGACCAGTTCTCAATAGTCCTAAGATCAATGTTAATTTTATCTATAGCCCCTGCCAAATCATCAACACTAGCCTCAGAGTACAATTGCAGGTCGTCGGCATACAGATGATACGCACCGTGAAGTTCGTGAGTAAGGAGATTAATAAATATTGAAAAAAGCAAAGGAGAAAGTATACCGCCTTGAGGGACACCAGAGCGAACATCACACCATCTCGAGGAGAGATCGTCAACGCGAACAGACTGTTGGCGTCCCTGAAGATAAGATAAAAACCATTCCAGCGCTTCAGACGAGATCTTAAGATAGGAGAGGATGGCCAAGAGAATATCGTGACTGACGGTATTAAAAGCGTTCGAGAAGTCCACTAGAACCAAAACTGTCACCTTAGTATCTTCCAGGGCCTCCCTAATATCGCCAGTCACTTTGAGAAGAGCAGTGGTAGTGCTGAAACCGGGCCTAAAACCGGATTGAAATGGACTTAACAGGCCATTTCTGTGTATATAATTAGACAGCTGTTTATGGACACAGGATTCAAGGATTTTGGAGAGGAAGGGAAGAATTGATATAGGTCTGAAGTGATTAGGAAGTGTGGGATTTGCAATTTTGGGTAAAGGAACTATATAAGCTCTACGCCAAAGTGAGGGGAAGGTACCGGAAAATAGGGAGTAATTGATGATATGGGAGAGTACCGGTATAACTTGGTCAAGAATGGTTATGATCATACGTCTACTGATTTGATCATAACCCACAGCACTGGATTTGATAGAAAGGATTATCTTTTTAATCTCGTCTTGCGCGACTGGAATAAATTCAAAAGACTTAATGTTAGGTGAATTTAGGGTTGCCAAGTAATCGACCGTGAGATGCTTGGTTTGGTGATCCAAATAGGAGGATGTGGAGAAATGGCAATTAATGTCATCCAAACCAACCATCCCCGACCGGTTAGCAGGTGTCTGTTTACCAACACCCAGGGTTCGAAGGAACTTCCAGGTATTTGCAGGGGAGGCACAGGCAAGGTTGTCGTGAATATAACGGCGTTTAGCGTTGCGTATCATCCGATTACAACGGTTCCTAGCGCTTTTGTACAGATTCCACTTTTCATCCGTGCGGTCCTTTTTATGTCTACAGTAAGCCCTATCTCTTCGCCTCATGGCTGAGAGAATTTCCCCTGTCATCCAGGGCGCAGGTGGCCTCTTCAGTTTGATCTTCTTTATGGGCGCATGAGAGTCGTATAAGGCAAATATTACGTCGTTGAAGGCTTTGACTTTATCGTCCAAACTAGAAGCCGTGGTTACCACATCCCAGTCAATTTTAGAAGCATCGACCCGTAGCTTATCCACGTCCAATCGACCAAAGCAACGCCTGTGCAGTACCCTCGGGGGGTTTTTAGGAGGTTTCAGGGCGTATGAAGTGAAAATGAGGTCATGGTTGGAAAATCCAGGCGCGGGAAGTTGACCGTAATTTCTGACGAATGTTGGGTCAGACGTTAGTATCAAATCCAACCATGTGTCCCTCCCTAGGTTATTGTGATGAGTCGGTTGAAGAGGTAGGACCTGCATATCGGCTGATTCGACAATTTGAAGAAGTTTGCGAGAACGTAAAGATTGGTGGGTAAGATCAGTATTAAAATCTCCCATGATGACGTGATGTGCGTATTCTGACCCTAGAGATTCCAGTACCGTTTCCAGACTGGAGAAGTAATCGATAGCGGGAGGACAATAAACGACACCAAGAACCATCTTAGTTCCTTTGACACAGACCTCAAGAAAAAGGTATTCAGCGTCAGCAGTGTCTGAGGAGGGAGAACAGGCTAGGATTTTATGAGTTAAAGAAGAATGAATATAAATCGCTACCCCGCCACCTCTCCTGTCAATCCGGTCGTTTCTGACAAGAATGTAGCCAGGCAGAGAATAGGTTGTGGAAGCAAGGTTAGGTTTGAGCCAACTCTCGGAAATGAGGACGGCCTGGACGTTTGTGTCGGTAAAAGTTGCTATTAAGTCCCCAATATGGCTGGGTATACTTTGTGAATTTATATGACATACATTGAATAAGTGCTTCGGTGGCTGGTTAAATATGTCACGCAAGCGATCACCCAGTGAGTCAGGCAAAGAGGTGAAACTATCTTCATCAGTGGAAACTGCGGATTCATAGGCAGAATTACAAGAGTCATCGTTATCCGATTCAGTCATCCAAATTTTAGAAGAAATCAGAAAATTTAAAATACAAAAAAAATACTATAAAAAATATAAAAGATAGATAAAGTAAATACTTATAAATAAATAGTTTCAATAAATATATATATTATTCAAGAATATTTATGTACTAAAAAATATACTGCAACCCTCTCTTTAAGTAGATTAAAATCTGCACCGCCCACCAGCTCACAATATACTCGTAGTTACAAAAAAGAAACAGTGGAATCGTAAAATAAACATAGCACAAGTACAGAATAACAATTGACAACCAAAAATAAAACGTGTAAAGAAGCGTCCGAGGTGAAAATTTGTGTGCGTATCCGAACGTGAAACTTGAAAGTGCAATGTCACTTTGGAAGTGTCACCTCATATTTGTTTACAATGATAAAAATAACAATACGATTTGCGAAACATGCATAATTAAAACGTTTGTGGGTAAATTATGATCTAAACAATAACAACCCTTGTGTTTGACTGATTGATATACACTTCAACAGGCTATGTGAATACCGTGAATATAATTTTATATGTAAACAATTACTAATACTGCCGGATTGATCAAACCTTGCCCGCATTGTTCCTATGTGGCCCAGGCGACTTGATTCTGCCCCGTGCTTGAGTCGCAGCTACACCAGGTGGACTTGGATATTTGGCCATTAAGGGCTGCAGTTCCTCGAAGGAGTTAATTTTGTGGCGATCTCCATCAGGTGCCATGATCATTATGGTGCCGTTCTGCGTCCAACATGCACGAGCACCAAAGTGAAGCCTCGCCCTGGTGAACGCCGTCTGCCTAGCCTTAGTCAGGAACTCCCTCAGTGAAATGGAGGAACCTTTGAGTGCAGTCTTCATTCTCCAGACAGAAGTCCTCAGGTCAGTGCTGCGGAATCTCACCAAGATGGGTCTGTTATGTTCTTTGTTGGAGGTCCCCAGCCTATGACAGATTGTAAAAGTATCCGCAGAGAGGTCCTTCAGTTGCAGTTTGTTTTGAACAATATCTAATATGATTTTACTGCTGTCCTCATCTTCAGACTCGGGGACGCCCATAAAAAGAAGTGATTTGCGACGATGCCTTGTTTCCATGGCATCGATAGCCCTGGAGCACTCATCAATCTGCTTCCTCAGGAGACCCAACATGCCATACATCAGCTCTCTGAAGGTACGGAACTCATCTGCCACCTTCGCAACTGTATCCTTTGCGCTTCCTGAGGACTGAAGTTGTGTCTCCAGCTCCTTCATCCTCCTGGTAAAGCACTCCTCCAAGGTCCTCTGTGCGGCCTCAATATTTGACAGTTGTGGCATTTTGACTGTGTGTGATGCTGGTGGGTGGTGTTCTTCAAGTTCTAGGATTCACCATATAAACTCTTGCAAACAATAATTGTGTACAGTTGCACTGTTGTTTATTGATAATTGAAGGATTTTTGTAGATAAGGTAAATATTTAAATTAAAATTAAATTTTATGACTATTAAGTATGTGTCTACTTTTTTCACACCTACCGCAGAAAAAAAGGTATCTGATGATCCAGGGAGTAGGCTACTTTTTTTGACTAGCTTTATCCCGCGGCGTTACCCGCGGTACAACTATAACCGCGGGGTTCAGCTAGTAATAATAATAATATAATAATAAATAAATATTTCAGACATCTAAACACACAACGCCATCTAGTCCCAAGATAAGCAGAGCTTGTGTTATGGGGTACTAGACAACTGATACAAATACATATATACTTTTTTTTTTTTGTAAATACATACATATTATAGATAGAACACACCCAAACTCCGAAACAAATATTTGTAGATCTTACAAACATTTGGTCCGACCCGGGAATCGAACCCGAGACCTCATGATCAGCAGTCGCTCACGCCAACCGCGAGACCAACGAGGCAGTCTAGTACATTATAAAAAGCAAGTTTAGATGGTTATGCCAGCTCGGTCCGGCTTTCGCTTCTGCGGAAAGCTCTAAACAGCGTTAATATCAAAATCTAATAGGTAATTATATTTTTGAACCGTTTGGGGTCGAGACGCTAGGTTCATTGGGGTCCGGGAATTTGTTGGAAATGAGTTTTTGTTGGTTTTTTCTTTTTCCAATAAAGAACCAGTTTTACATTTTTGGATGTCGATTGGATGGTGACAAACTCTAATTGACATAGGTGGAATATTTTTTGTATTTTATACAGGTACATATATTGTACACGATTTAGAGATAAGACAATTCGTAAATGTTCTGTAACTCGTAATTGTGTCACCAAATGAATAGAACGGTCTGTTTTACGCTTTGGTAATACCCGCAGATATCAAAATAAAGGTGGCCTTATGTTTGATCCCTGCATTCTGCACAGTTTTAATAAACATATTTCTTGATAAAAATAATTAAAACAGTGTATTAATAGGTATAAGTCATTACTCACAATGTGGGTACAACGCTGTTTGTGTAGGAACATACTGATACATGATAAAGTAAAAAAATAATTTGTTATGTATTTCTGATGAATTATTTTTTGGTTTACCATATGTGAAGTAGCAAAATAATAGCATTCAATTTTCAATTTTAACTGTGGAAATTAATAGTGTCTGTGAAATGATACGTATATGTTTTCAAGGTAGTAGAGCCACGCTGATTTCAGCACGAACGGGGCGGTACTACCCTCGCACAGAAATCAACGTAAAATGACAGCGATCATGCTGTCCTGTTTCGTTGGTGAGTGCGAGACCGGAGGCCCAATGATGCAGAAGCATCACTAGCCCGCCATGGTGTGGGTCACCATGCTGCATTGTTGCATTGTCTGCATTCGCAGTATGGTGACCACCACTCTTGGATTCTGCTAATACTTTCCATCAGGCATCTCAGAGTAGAGTCATTTTGGCAGGGCCATACATAAAAAAAAATGGGCATTGATCTGTATGGTTTTGCTATAAACTACAAGGAGTCGATACATTTTAAAAATGAAGCTGTTACCAGATATCATTATGCCATCCATACTATTTCAAGCGCAGAGTAGCACACCGCATGATCATAGTCAGTTAGGTTGCGGTAAATAACCCCGCGCGGAGGATGACGGCCTGACGGGGTTTAGGGGAAAAAAATACCCTAAAAGGGAAACTTGCGATGATTAAGAAATAAATACGGCTGTATACAACAAGATAATGTACCTGTCAGTCAAAACATATATTAAGTGCACATCGAAATACTCAAACCAGAATTGAAACCTAATTAACAAATTAAATAAATGATAGCTTTGCTACTTGATACTTAAACTAAACTAAGCGCATTAAGGTTCTGTTCTAAAGTTCTTATATTACTTTAAACTAACGTGTCAAAGCTTAGTGAAAAACGTGTCATGGTCCGGAAGAAGTTGTCGGTGGCTTCTTGTAGTCTTCTTAAAGACTCATAAATTGTTTTACACGTCAACAGTAAGTTTCTTAAATATAACGAAGATAGGTAGTTATAAAGTGAAATAAGTCAATTCACCAAGAGTTTTCTATCAGACGTGCCTTATTCCGATTTTCAATGAGTAATTGCAGTCAATTTAAAAAAAATTAAGTAAAGTGACCCACTTCTGTAAGTATTGTAAGCTCTTTATATTATACACCTACTTCTAACTAAATAACATTTAACAATGAACTCCCACGATCCATTAAGCTTAAAAATAATCTTCGTCAAACGGTACATATTTGATGAAGATTATTTTTAGGCTCAAATAAATAAATTAAAAATGAAACGAGGTCACGTTTCATATTTAACAAACGGACATTGTACTAAAAACGTTAAAAGCAAATATAGGTGAGTGCTTCTGTAAAACAATCATCGATATGAAATGTATTTGCTCTGTTTAATAGAGCTCTATATATCTAGGGGTGTGTTTTAATTCTATTTGTGCAGTCATACAGAGGGTCAGTCTGCTGATCCCCTTTCAATTAATTTATCCGAATAGCCTGGGGCTTGCTTTTTACTCTATTTTCGTTTTAAGTCAAAAGCAAATTCATTGTGGTAATATGACAAAGTTACAGATATGAACGAGGTATAGATGTATTGCAAGCTCTTTGTGTTTTCCTCTATTGAAATGCTAGTCTATGTCTGAGATATAGTGGTTATTGTGTATGAAATACATAGTACACACGATCGAATATTTATGATGTTTGATAAATAAGTTCCTAGGCGTAAGCGTTGTGACTATAAAATAGTTTCGAAATGCAATATTCGTTAGTGGGGATAATGAACTTTGTTTAGAGTCCAGTATTCCTATGGTGTAGACGACTTACTATTAGGTTTTCTATCACATTGCTACTACGTCATAATAATACTACCTACTAAATCCAGGCTAAGGGGTAGCCATCCGGAGTAGGTATTAAAATAGTTGCCAACATTAACCTATGTATGTCAATTCGAGTACGTATAATATATAAGGCTACAGATATTTACTGATATAAATATAAACACTGATGTAACTAATGTTCTTGTCAGTAAAAATTTGTAATTAACTACGAAATAAATGACCCCCATTTTTTGCCAACAATACAAGCCATCAGCTTCCCCCAAAAACCTCCATAACGGGCGGTCTATGGAGGAAATTGACGTAATTACCATGCTTGGTACTATTCAGCATTTTGCTATTATGACACAGGTGGTGGTTACTGATTTTTTATGTGCAAATAAATATCTATGGGATTTATATCATCTTATACAACAGTACTTTAGGCGTTAAAGTAAATATGTGTGTACTGTTTGATATTTTGTATGTATGGATCTACCAAAATGACTCTACTCTGCCTTGTGGAAAGCATTAGCAGAATTCAAGAGTGATGGTCACCATACTCATTGCGAATGCAGACAATGCAGCATGGCGGCCTAGTGACCTCCGCTCTCGCACTCACCAACGAAACACAACAGCACAAATGCTGTCATTTTGGGTTGATCTTCTTTGCGAAGGTAGTACCGGCCGTTTCAGGCTGAAATTAGCGTGGCTCTAATACCTTTAAAATTAACGTTATTTGAAGAATTACTGTAGTAGTAGTGGGTACTGTTTACGTGGGAGAGCCACACTTCGGCATACATGGGCCACATTTACGCAATGGTTAAATTTTATTAGTCATTATTAGCGCATCTAGAATCAGCCCAACTTGTACTAAAAGCTATTTGATTTTCGTTATTTTTCATTATCATTTGTAGAGATATGCTAAACTGCCTTGATTTTTTTCCCTAAAATGATAAAAATTTAGTATTTAAATGAAATTACATGTGTCAATGTTACAATATTAAGGCGTTCACCTCTAAACTACTATATAAAGCAATTAAACGAAAGTCGATAGTATCCATGTTAGATCAAGAACGGATTAAGTGATTAAAAAACAACAAGATTTTCAATTTTCTTAACCTACTTTTATAAACGAAAGAAAGAAACCAATTCTACTTTTCACAAAAAAATACCAAATCTCATTTATTTCATGTTATAAAAACTAATTGTCTAAATGTTTTTCTGCGTGATCTTTTGATTCAATGGATATTGTGGCTGGTAAACATATTGTCTAATTTCAATACCGTTAAAGCGGCTTGCAAGCTCTGAAATATCGAGATGCTAATAAAGGTTCTATTCTATTGTAATGCAAGTCAGCAGCGAACTAACTTTAAACTAATTAAAAGAGAGTGGAATGGAAGCAGATTACACAGGACGGGAGCTGGTAAAAAAAACTTGACACTTCTTTTTTTTCTCCTGAAAGAAACTTCATTGTATAAATTTACATTGCAGTAGCAAATTGTTAAATGTGCATAACAAAGTAATGGTTAACGAACTTTACTAGGAGTTTATAGACGACATGCATAACTTATGAACAAAGAATCGCTTGTCGTATGAATTTCGAAAAGTTCATAGAATTATAAAGACATACTTTATTACTGCAACAGAAAAGTTGATAACAATATTATACTATTGGTTTCCGGCTAGTGAGTAATGCTACACTTTTAAATCTTTACTAATATATAAAGTTGAAGAGTTTGTTTGTTTGTTTGAACTCGCTAATCTCAGGAACTACTGGTCCGATTTGAAAAATTCTTTCAGTGTTAGATAGCCCATTTATCGACGAAGGCTATAGGCTACATCATCACGCTAAGACTAATAGAAGAGGAGCACCAATGAAAAATATTTAAAAAACGGGGGAAAATTATCACACGACGGGCAATAGAAGACACAAACGAGGTTGCGTAGGTCTGCTAGTAATACATAAAACAAGCTACAATACTTTAACTATACCTACTCTATGTATTGTGGAAACACATCGATTCTTAAAATTTATTTTGATGAGGTATAAAGTTGATGAATTTATTCTGGTCAATAATCGAAGACAAAGATACTCTATTCAAGATATAACACTCCGTGTTACTCCGTGATCATGGCGCTTGCAACAGCGCCGAAATATCGGATACTCACAAACAAAAAGGTACATGGTAGCAATCCCGCAGATTCATATTTTAATGTTACTGACCATGAAAGTTTAAAACAATATTTTGTTTAAGCTACTGCAGTCTCAGTTTCCTCTCTCGACTCAAGACTAGAGGTTTTTCTTTCTAGGGTTTAATCTTTGTTTCAAGACTATACCCTTTATGCCCCTCACACCTTCAGTTCACCTTCTTTCTTTAGTCCGATACGATTTTTCCCAAGAAGGGCGTTGATTTTAAGCACGCGGCTGACCATACAAGCAACTAACTCTAACCGTTCGTAATATTACATTTTGCATTGGTTTCAAATAATGGTAACAGATAAAAAAATATTATATTATTAACCTTAGGTGCAATGGGCAATATATATATCTGATATATAATCTATATATATTGATAATCTCAAAAACGGCTCTAATGATTTTCATGAAATTTTCGTATGCAGGGGGTCTCCGGGGCGATAAATCAAACCAGTTAGGATTCATATAAACAAAATTTACAAAAAAGCAATATCGAGTAAAGCCAATCCAAGTACCTATTATAAATTATGCAACACAAAGCCTCCTTTAAGATAGAAAGGATAAGCAGATTTAGAATAAAAAACCGGTGAAGTGCGAGTCAGACTCACACCGAGGGTTCCGTACAAACCTGTAGATATATTATATAATGTGACTAAAAATGTATGCTTTTAGTATTTTTCCCTTATCTCTGTCATAACACGTTGCTTCGTAGCAAATTTCAAGATTCTGAGTATACGGGATCCTGTAGATTTATCGAAAATCTTTTGATTGCGTTGGCTTAGTAGATTGATTTTTAAAACTCCAAGGGACAGTAGACCTAAGTATTTGATACGATTTTTTTTTTGAAGGGTCTTGACAGACAGACGGGCAACAAAGTGATCCTAAAAGGGTTCCGTTTTTCCCTTCACGGAACCTAAAATTACACTATACAATAAAAAAAACATATAGAGATTTGAGATCATGTAGTTCTATTTCTCAACTTTATTCTTGGTCCGGTCAGCACAATGAGTTTTTTTCCTCTTGCCGCCTCTATCACTCAGTTCACAGCTTTTTTTCCTTTCAGGCTACATATTCTTTTACACATTCTCTCGTTCTTTTATTTGGTCTCACTCACTCACTCATCTATGGCATATATACATATAATTATAAGAGCTTCAAGGGCCCATATTATAATAAGATTGAACACATGGTGAAACAAAAAATCCGTTCAATAAGTAAAATTAAGTGGAAATAAAGAAAATTTTCCCCACGAGTGTGAGTACAATTATCGTATTAGTTGAGTTATTGTATATAGTCACCGAAGCATGTCTTTCTACTTATAGGGGAGTTTCTATGGCACTGGTCAGCTTGCCACAGGGGGATAACAAACTTGCCAGTATTTAACTTTATTATGATATCATCATTGTTAATTGAAGATATTGTATCCACTTCACATATGTATATCACAAACAGTATTGTTTCTCTAAATTCGTTGTAAGTTACGTGATCAGTTTTAAATAGGTGTGAAGGTGTTTCACTGTGCAAGCAGTAAGACTCTGGAACAATTTACCTGAAACAATCCGTCACGCTAAAACCTTGCATGTTTTCAAAAAGCTAGTGAAGTATTATTATTTGTCATTATAATTTATTGCTATTTATTCTAGTCTATTTATATATGTATGTGTTTGTGTATGTATGTATATATGTGTATGGTTGTATGAGTATGTTTACATGTGTAATGAGAGTGGATGTATGTATATGTATGAAGGTTGAATATTTTGAATCTGGTGATTGTTTTGATTATTCACATACTAAGTTTAAGATTTGTGCACTTTACTACTGCTACCCTAATTAATATCACTTATCATAATTTCCGTACTAAGGTTGTCTGTAAGAGATCGCCATGAGCGATAAGACCGCCAATTGTCACATTTCTAAATTGCAACACTTTTGTTTTTGTTTTTTCTTTTTCTATATGTAATGATGTGTGTACAATAAAGATCAATAAATAAATAAAGATAAGTAAAGAACAGCAGTTTTATTTTGATTGTTTCCGAACAATTCGATGGAACCAAAAAACTGTTCGATTTACTTTTTTTACTTTACTTTACTATTATTTATATATTTCTTTAATTGTAAAAAATAAAAACGAATCCTTTTCTATTGTTTCTGTAAACATTATATTTGGCGTGAATACCTCAAATTTAATGATTAACGACAAACGCATAAAAAATATTATAGTAGTACATCAAATAGTAAATCTTTAATTTGTAAAATAATAATAATCTTCGTATTTATTTTATCAGCATGTGTCTCAGATAAAATAAAAGAGGTAGATAACGCACCGCCTTGTTCTTGTTGAAGCAGAAAAAAGTAGCGTAGTTCCAAGTAAACCAACGCGTTACGCACTACCTGTGCTATAAACTACGCTACTTTTCGTCAGTGTCGTAAAAAAAACAATAACTTGTAGTTAACGCAGTAGTAGTAGCAGCCTAGTTTATGGCATAGGTAGGGCGTAACGCGTTACTTGCAACCACGCTACTTTTTTCTGCTTCAACAAGAACAAAGCGATGCATTATCTACCTTTTTTATTTGATCTGAGGCATGTGGCAGTTAATAAAAAGTAGCTAAACTTATAATATCAACAGAAATACAGATTACCAGGCTTTCTCTTTATTATTCGCTATCAATTGCACTAATTTTTTCTCTGAATAAATACACACTTTGCAGTTAAACAGCGTTACTTTCACTGATTTCTCTTGAATTGCAACAGCTATGGATAATACCCACATTACTGATTATAATGTATTCTACGGTACAATGTGATATTTAATGCAATGCTAATAATAATACAATCATTTTTTTTCTCAACCCAAAATTCATACGATGACGTAATGAAAGAGAAATACCTTTATTTCATAGAATAGGAGGCAAACGAGCAGACGTATCATCTGATGATAAGCGATTACCGCCGCAGTTGTACTCGTAGTTAACCAACATGGTGTAATGTGAACTAACGGTTTTTTGGAAACACGTAATCAATAAATTAATTTATGAAAACCTAATGGCATTCATTGTCACATCTATTTGGAACACCTGTCGTTGACGCCGTCGATGAAATGCAGTTAAAATCTTAGAACAAAGAAACATCTTTATAAGCCATGATGTTGGTCACCGTGTCGTATTATTGCATTGTCTGCATTCGCAATGAGTATGGCTACCACTCTTGGATTCTGCTCATGCTTTCTATCAAGCATAGTAGAGTCCCTTTGGCAGGCACATACATAAAAAAAGTACTCAAAAGTTAAAATATTTGTAAAAACGGTTGCACAAAAGTATGGATGCCCAGTGTCTTTAATCTATAGTTTGTGTGATATGAGTTCAGATCTCAGATCATACAAACGAGTTATAGACGATATGTTTGGAGGTTTCGAAATTGTGGGAATAAAGCAGATTCCTTTCTTCAGGTTATACGAGTATAAAATGTACTTACATCCTCCACACCTGTCATCATCCAATCCAAATACATATTTCCAGGATATAAAGAAACATTTTCTCTATAATAATCTAAACGAAGATCGTGACCATATTCGGTATGTTCTGTGGTATTAGCAGCTTCAGCGATCATACATTATTCATATCGCGACATGTAATCAGTGTCAGGTGCCGATGTATTGCAACTATGCTGCATACCAATTTTTGTCTCTAAATTTTTTACTTACGTAGATAGGTACTCATTTATGTATATCTATTTAGAGGAAAAAAACCTTTTGCAACGGACAGGACTATGTACAAAAATTGTTTTTGAAATTATTTTATTGACGTCATTACAAAAACATGTACAGTTCGTCCATTTTTATAAAAAAAAAAACCTGCAACTGTTAAAAATAATGGATTAAATTCATCCAAATTATTTTTTCTAGACAGACAGATAATGCAAACCTGTTAGATTATTATTAGCGTAGGAAATGACTTAATAAATGTGGGCGACAAGTTATTTAACTTTAATAGTTCTTAAGTGTCGCCATTGAGCTTAATAATAATATGTAGCTCAATGAGTGGCCGTCGTAAGTACAGTTTATTTATCTTGTATTTTACTTTTCATACTGTGATGTGACTTAATCATTATATAAAACGTATTACATGCTGATCATTTTAGATTTCTTTACAAGTGTTTCGATTTAGGTAGCCGGCAACTTGCACCATGAGATAGAACGTTGAATGACGCGAGACGCTAAGAGTAGTTCCAAGCGCGCCCGTCTCAGCGGTGTGTCGCCTACGTCGCCTCAGTACGACCGTGCGCTTGTCGGGGTTGGACGTACGCTACTCTTTAGCCCGTACTCCACTTGACATCACGAAACAAGTTTTACATTTCGACTACTTGGAATTTACCTCTAAATTCCTTATATATCACAATGGACTTGTGTGTTCACATAAAAATAACTTTTCTCAATTTGATTTCATAATATTTTTTTCTTGTGGAATTTGTGACTTTCAATTATCTTGATAGAAAGAAACTATATACAAAGGTGTAACAGAAACGGGAGTGAAATTGTAATTGTTTAGACAATCCGTTTAGAAATATTTTTTCTGTTGTTTTATTGTTTATGAAGACGCAAACCTTCATGTTAAAAAGAGACAAGATGAGTTTTAACCGGGCAGGAGCGACAGGTGTGGTGGCTTTGGCGGTTTTGTTGGCATCGATAACAGGTAACTTTTAAATACTTTGTTTTTGTTTCTCTCTTGTTGGTTTATAGAGTATAAAAGGTAAAAAACTTGGGCATTGAACTCCAAAAAAAGTTGTTTAGTTGATTTCTAGTAAATCAACGTTATTATCAATGTTGATCAACTTCATAACTTTTATCTTTTATGTTGGCAGCGATGGTTGCATGTGTGATTCATTCATTCATTCCTTTTTGAGGTTATGTTTTGATGAAATCTTCGTTATTTTTTATTTTTATAGTCATCGGGGTACATATTTTTTATAGCAATAGTTTTTTAACTTCCTATTTATAATTTTGTTTTGTATTGTATCTTAACCTCAGTATATTTCTATATGAGGCAGTGATCGTCTGCAGGTTGCTGATAAACACACATATTTATAAATTCTAATTACATACTTATTTAAAAGAAGTTTCACCTAGTCAGTCTGACTTAAATCTTTGACAAGTAACAAAATATTGTTGTTGGCAGTTTCTAACTAGAAATCATACGCATTTAATTAAGGTTGAACCAACCAGTGCATTGAAATGATCACAAAAAATTGTAACAAAAACCTCAGAAAAAGTATAAATAAGTTACAATTAATTATCCGCTTTATACTCGATTTAATAGAGAAAGAAATAGTAAGCATTCACCTAGATCCGAGGCGAAAACAATTAGAAATTTACGCGAATCGTCGAACGTGTAAGCGATAAGCGACAAGCCAAGGCCTAGTTGTGCAAAATCCGTTGAACGTCCGTTAGCATCCAGGCACTATGGAAGTCCGTTTTCCAAGAACAATCGAACGTTTTAGCGACATCTTTCCAGAACATCGTCAGATTTAATTATGGCTAAATGGCAATATGGGCTAAAACGTAAATCTTCAACGAAATTTCATTTACGCTCCAATTTGTCGAAATTGTTTGACGTTTGATAATGTCGTGACTCAGGATGTTATGATTCGAAATTATTCAATCTTTAATCGAAAATTGCAAATTTTATTGTCAAATGGACGAGATTCAACGAAGGAAACTGAAAATAGGAACTGGGGCGCTCCGATATGAATTTTTGATAGCGCAATGCAATGAAATTAAAATTAAATGTCGAGGTAATCCTTAGATCGTCAGAATGTAATACATAGTTTATAAAACTTATACAAATATAGCTCTTATATCAAAATGTAACCAAAAGCTGTTTTAGTATCACTATCTCGAAGTTGTAATAGAGCTTGTTTATGTGCCCCATTAGTTCTAACTATATCAAGTATTATCTCTTTATCTGCACATGAAATATAATTCCCACAAATTCAAAGCATCTGCCGTGTCATTACCCTTAGTCATTTAAGCCTGCTAACGTAGCGAGACCGTTGTAATGGTATGTTGACGGCGCTTTCCTCGGTCATGACCGTTTGTGATTATACAAGTCATAAGGAACAGAGACATTAGACAAATGTATATTAATACCAAAGTTCTGACAGTGTACAACTTCGAGTAGGTGGTTCGTGCTGCGGTAATAAATGTTTCATCTTTCTCATCAACTAACATCTGTCTAAATATTTCTTTCTATGAAAGGGTTTCATTGGAAACACCACACAATTTATTTTGAATTTTTAGTTATTGTAGCTTTCAGCACAGTTCCTGACGACTTCCTGAGTTTAACCAATTTTATTCTTGATACATTTTATGTTTGAAACTATTAATACTATTTTAAGTTTGAACAAAGGTTCAAAAGAAAAAAAATATCAGAGTTCTGTGCAGAAAAATAAACAAATTGAATTTAAGAAAACTTCTTCAAGTTACATATTTTTGTTGACACGTTAAACAAAGTTGGCGCTGGACGTAACTGTAAGTGTACGTGATAAGGGTCATCTTGATGACTCACATATGAAGCTAACACGTTAAATTGCCTTATGCTACGTGACATCATACTGAGAAAATTACGAATGTAAGATAACTTTCTCAGTATTAGGCTTCTAGTACATAACAAATTGTTGTATTACTTTTCCGTTTATTCTATACATTGAAATTGAGATTGGAATGAAACGCTTTCAGATTATATTATTACAAAGTCTCATTATTTATTACTTTCATTTTAAAAGCGATAAACTTAAAAGTAAATTAGATAGTGATTGAAATTTGTAAGTTTTGTACAGGTTTAAATTTTACTAGCTGACCCACGCAACCTCGTTTGCGCCTTATATTGCCCGTAGCGTGAAGTTTTCCCCCGTTTTTGAAACATTATTCATTGTTGCTGCGCTCCTATTAGTAGTAGCGTGATGATATATACCCTATAGCCTTCCTCGATAAATGGACTATCCAAATCCGAAAGAAAAAAATCAAATCGGACCAGCGGTTCCTGAGATTAGCGTGTTCAAACAAACAAACAAACAAACTCTTCAGCTTTATATATTAGTATAGATTAGTCACTATTAGGTTTAAGTCTCGGGATATAAACTTCCCAAAATTTTAAGAGTTATTTATTCTTAGTATGAATTCTCATTCATTTTTACAACTCACGTCTGTTATACGCAGACTATACTACGTTACTCGGCTTTATCATCAATTGATAAGCATTATCTAATCTGGAACAGGTGCTACCCTATCAGAAATTCCTATTCGGTGCAAACGGGTCCAGATAACAATTTTATACACAACAAGTTGCTCTGTCGGTAATGTTTATTTTGACACTTTGTATTGTTTAGATTTTGTTCTTCGCTTTTATTTAGATGGTCTTTTAAACAAAGAATATCAACCTCCTGAAATACACTGCAAAATCAGTTTAAGTTTCTCCTAAAAAAAGGACAGTTTAACTATTTGAAAAAAGATAACGAAATTAATTCTGTTCTAAATGCATAAAAGAATTATTACACTCACAGCACTTAGAAGAAAAGAGATGACAACAGTAATTTGAAGGGACGGCAAAATAGCATTGAATTAAATTCTACTGAGCTGTACCTGGATCAACATTATTCAATCTTGATACGCCGAAAATCCAACAGTCAGGGATTTTTAAAGGTTTCCTCATTTCTGAAATTTCGAATCTTTTTGAGACTTTGGTGCAAACTCATGTATTGTATTAATTATGTGATTTTAATTGCATTAAATTCACGTAATAAAAAAATGGAGGTAGAGAAATCTGCAGAAGACTTTCAATCCCTATATTAATTCTATTTGCAAACATGGTTTTAAACTCCGGTAACTAAAGCGAAAAAAATATTATTTCTGATTTCCTTTGAGGTCAATCAGAACCGAGATGGCTAACTTGTGAATGGTTGCCCTATGGTGAAATGATAGATAGAAGATGGAAACACTTAATAAAAGTACCTACATATTGATGTTAATTCAAAATCGGATACTAAATCATCTGTTAAAAACAATAATATATATATAATAAATAAATTCATTTATCATACGATATAATTTACAGTTTCTTTAGATGATAATTGGAAAAAACCGTACGTTGAATAAGTTGCAGTGGAAAATACCTATAGATATAATTACTTATATTAGTGCATCGACTCAAACTTTAAAACATATCTATTAGCGTCACATAAAAACCTTTATCCAGATAAATAGGTCTCCTGACATGATCACGTACATATTTTATGTGAATGTCTTCAACCTCCTACCACCCCAAAAAGTTACGGACTAATATTGGTGTTTTGTGTAACTTTGTCTTGAGAGAATATGTTTATTTTGGTTACAGGTATAATACAATATTTCAAACAAGAAGATTCTTGGTGAATAGCTACTAAAGTGCTCAATAAATAAATAAATAAATATTTCGGACATCTAAACACACAACGCCATCTAGTCCCAAGATAAGCAGAGCTTGTGTTATGGGGTACTAGATAACTGATACAAATACACATATACTTTTTTTTTGTAAATACATACATATTATTGATAGCACACACCCAAACTCCGAAACAAATATTTGTAGATCATACAAACATTTGGTCCGACCCGGGAATCGAACCCGAGACCTCATGATCAGCAGTCGCTCACGCCAACCGCGAGACCAATTATTATGCTAAAGAAACTTTTACTAGTAAAAATGATACGGTATCTTCATATCAGGTTTTCTATATCCTACGCTCTATACATTTTCCAGGATATTTATTTCCGTTTCCCCATGCATGGTCGACACAGCTTTCGTGTGATCGTTGAATCACTAAGAAACCTGTAGTAGTCTAGACCGGTTCAAATGGTAGACTGTTGGGTTTAACAATTTCTGCTATGTAGGTTGTCTTATTAATGATTCTTGTAGGATTTTCGTGATTATTTCGAAGAGACATTTAAAGATCTTCTTTAAAAAAAAAAACTGTTTTTGAATTCCCTTATGTGAAATTTACCAAAACAAAATACTTTCGTAAACAGTTTTATTAACGAGGTTCGGAATTGCGCTATTTTATTTCTCGTGTTTGTATTTAACTTCTAAAATTTTAATACTATTGATTATATACCTAGTAAAAACAAGTTAAAAAGTCAATTTGCGAAGGTGATTTCTTTATACGATTCGTAATGTCAAAGTGGTTTCCACATTAAAGCAAAAGTCTCAGCGTACTATTAACAATTGACATCTAAAGAAAAAGTTAACCACGTACCGTTAGAAACCCACAGTTACGAAGAGTTAACAATTAGTTCTGCCTGGGCTTAGAGCATTACTAATACGTTACACTTACATCACTTGGACTACACAAGTTGGCGTCAAAGGCTTAATTGTAAAAGTAAATGTAGTTCATAATCAAATGCATACGTAATAGTTACTACTGCTACTAAGACCAGCCACCATATCTAAAATGTCAATTTTGCCAAGGTTCTTGTAAAGTATAATGAGGTTTGTTTCCAATATGATATGAATGATATGATGATATTTATTTGTACTTATTTAGGTTTCTATTTAGTTTGAATTCTTGAATCTGTATTTCATAATAGTTTTTAAATTGTATTTTGAAGTTAACGGACTGTTTAGAAATATTTGTAGATATCTAGATAGATATTTAGGGATTTCTGAATCTCATTTAATTGGTCATGTTTATAAATAAATACAAAAAGATAAAATTACGTGTACATTTTGTAGTTTTTTTTTACTGTTTACAATTTCAATGAAAGCTTGTTATCGACAAAGGCTTCCACAATAGCTTTGATTCAACCAATTTTCTGCAGTAAATTCAGATACTTCTTTTTGAAATCGTTTATCGAGTTAATAATAGACTTTGTGTTATCAGTTAAAACTCTTTTAAAGAATTTTCGTACATTTCTATTAAGTTATTTATTCCACTGTAATATATAAATTAAACGATCACGGAAGATTTTTTACCCGCGTATGATTAGTTTCATTGTGTATCCTGTATAATTTTTATTGCAGTTTAATATCTCAATAACGAAATTAAGTCGGTTAAATTTCTGTATTTATAAAATCTAAATTCTAACTATAGCTATTAAGAGGCAAATTGTACTAATAAAGTTGATATACCAAGGAATAAAATTAGTCTCAGGTTTCCAAAACAAATGTAAGAAGAATGATAGCGTTTATTTATATATGCAGCTGCTCGTTTTGACTTCAGTTAGTTCTATCACGCCTTCATCATCGTCATTATGAATTAACAGTCCACTATCAGATATAGACCTCACTTTGGACCAAAAGGGTCCGTATAGGATTTGTTTAGGAGTTCCTACTCTTTATAGTGAGGTTGTCCTGCGTTACTTGCTCACTTAAGCGCCCTTTTAAGACACCCCTGAGATAAATAGGGGCGGTGACACTCTATTTTATTCTTAATCCGTAACTGTAAAGATAACTTTACGTCTTCATCACGGGCGCCAAAGTCCCACCTAGCATACATTTTGCCAAAATTTCTGCTTTGATTGATTTATCAAATGAAGCCAGCTTTTAGGCAAAATTTGAAGTTGTTACACAGTAGTACCATAAGTACTTAAATGATTTTATTTTTAAATAAATATGCTCACGTTTCATCCGTCAAAGTTATTCTGCCCAAAATTTGCCGAGTTGCTCGTGCTGCTGCGCTTACAATACCACGATTAATACTTTAGTCAATTAAAATTGCTCCTCGATTCCAATAGTATCATATAATAGCCTTGCATTAATCATGTTGACCTATGAGTAAGTGGTAATTGATTAATCAATTCAATTCGGGTCTTATATTTACTGTATTGTTTAATTTTAAACGTTACTTAGAATGTGTATAACGCAAAATCGCTCATTTCAAAGGTCTCAAATAGTTATTAGTTAGTTTATACGTAAGTTCCAATTAGATTATATCCAGCAGTACATATCTCAAAAAATGGTACCTTGACAATAGTGATTGGTAATCTAATAATTGAACTATGCATACAAATAACCTGACATTACCATCGATTACTTTAATAAGAAATGTATATATAACAAATTGTTTCTGGGGCAGCATTAAACTTATAATATCACAACAAGCTGTGAATAACGAATACTTAAAGTGAATAGAAACAATATCTATTTGGCTATCACCACTACTTAACCAATTCATTGTAGACGAGCGCTCGGCCACGAATCATGCCATGATCATAAATATGTCACATGCAATGTTATGACTTCGTAAATTGTTTCGAATTGCCAGCACGGGCTTGTGGATATAAAACTCACATTGTGCAATTTGGACCGAGGAGAAATGTTCCTTAGATAGTCAGATGGTACAATTTAGATTCAGTTATGTTAGTACTCCGTACTAGCGCTTGTCTGAATTTATAACTGTGAGATATGTCAGAACCACAGTTCAGAAGTTTAAGTCCGCGGAGATTTAAAGTCAAGACACACCTATTGAATTCAATCACAGCATGTGTTTCCCAAAATAAATATTTTCTCCATATTTGACTAATTGTGTTGGTTCTGAACTACACAAAAGTTGGAAACTTTCAAATAAAATATCAACATCTCTTCAAGTTAATAATAGCCAATTGTATTGAGAGTGTGTGAAGAATCATCAAATCACAAAACTATAAACTTTAAAATGTGTTAATGTTCGCGAATTTTTATTCACATTGTCATTCAACGCTAGTCTAGAACGAGCACAGTATAAAACTTCAAAGAAAACCAACGGGTTTGTGGCTACACAATGTAAAGCAAACAGAGTGTGTCGGAGTGTCCGGAGCAGCTCGGACCGGACTGACGACCGGCGCCCGTGGACCTTGACTGGGTTGCATACTTACTTGATGCTTGTTGTACAAGTTTTTCTCTTCGTAAAATTGTTTGCCGTTTAGGGTTTTTTGATTTTTTCATCGGTGTTTTTCAAATCATATATAAGTAGTTACATTTTCAAGTAACAATTACTTTTTACCCGACTACGGCAAAGCCAAAGGAGGGTTATGATTTTGACAGGGTATGTATGTATGTATGTATGTATGTATTTAGTATGTTCATTTGTTCCCTCCTAGCTCCTTAACTACTCATTAGATTTGGACAAATAAGGTGTCTCTAGAAGCGTCGTGATCGTCTTCTGGTTATAGGCTATATGACGTGTCACTGAATCTAATGTGGCGCCCTCTAGCCGGCATAAAGTACTGTATTAAAAAATAAATTTGAGATAAATATGCCGTGTTTGGTATCATTGGAAAGGGCGTTACTTGTACATTTCAAAAATACATATATTATTAGCATTTGTTCGTGACTTTGTCCGTATTTATTCGATAAGTGTGATATTTCTATGGTATGCTTATTTGTTGCCTCATTCTTTCTAAACTATTCGGAATAAGACAAATGAGGTATCGTTAGAAGCGTCTTGATTGCCCGCCGATAATAGGCTATATGACGTGTCACTGAATCTAATGTGGCGCCCTCTAGCCGACCTAAAGTAGTGTATTAAAAAATAAATATGAGAGAAATATGCCGTGTTTGGTATCATACGAAAGGGCGTTACTTGTAGATTTCAAATATATATATGTCGGAGTCACAGTGCTTGGGGATTGGTCGAAGCGGTTTTTATGAAATGGTGACGTCAGCTTTGCCGACGTCACTTGCATATTTTGTCAAGTGGCACTCATGATTTAAAGCAATAGAAATCGCTCTTTATCAAGTCTAGTCTAGTCTAGTAATCAATTCTCATTATTACACACGTTGGTAGGTAGGGTTTATTTGCACAGCCAAAGACAATATAGATTTCCAATAGTTTATTGAATCAATGAAGCTACAGTTAAAATCATAGATCGGCACAACACTGTAAAAGTGAATTAGGTGAGAACACCAAAATCCACTGAACGTCCGTGACGACCCATAACCTCCAGTTTCCAAATGCGTAGGGCCTTATGAGAAGAAACCGGCAAAGAAACTCATAGCCACTCTTTTGAAAGTTACATCTTAACTTATTAGTTACAAACTATCAATAGTCAATTACAACAATTAAGAAGACTATGTACTTAGCTTATTTACAGCTTGTCCTTCCTCGTACAATGCTCGAACTAAACTGATCTGTTGATTCTATTTTACTTCAATACGAAACGGTGGGTAGTTAGTTGAAGAGCCAATAAGTTAGTAGTCTCGCAACTCGTGCGGCCGCTCTCTTTTATACCGGCTGCTCGCTTTAACTAGTGGTGACACCTACTACTATATTCGGTGTTACCCGCACACATTTTAGTAACATTAAATGTAATATTACAGAATCGACTAAAACTAAAACGACATTATTAAATCAAGCTGTAAGTAAACTAAGACGTAATAATCACATCGCTAATAACAAATAATCAGTGCGCCTTCTTTTGCATACACCGTCCACAGATTCCATCCAAACTGCCATGTTTCTCGATGCACAGTTTGACGTTTCGAATAATCGATTGAAATAAACACGAATTCAAATTAAAACTTAAGAAAACTACTCGTTCTCCGACACGGCCGTCCTGATGCATCACACGTCCTCGTGTGAGTCATCTGTAAACAAAGAAAAAAGCAACCACAGTAGCTCAATTTATTCGGCCGGTATTGCCTGGCCCACAGGCATTCTGATGGACTTACACGTCTACGTGTTTGTTAACTGAGGAATCATCTGGACAGTGAATCCGTCCTCTCGGCTATTCCTGACCAAATTAAAGATTCATAGAAACCAATTTCAATTATAACAAATTATTTTGCCTTCATGATTTTAAATTTGATGTTTCTATTCACGTCAGTATCACGATAAGGTTCTGACCATGCTCATTTATGTCTCTACGAGCATAATCACATTAATCTTAGTACAAACAATAATGATTGTTAACCCAGGTTCAGCACCTCTGTTTAAACCACCAGTAACAGCGTTAAGACGTTTTGACTTAGTCGCTTTACCAGCAGCTTTTTGCTCAACTCTTAACCAGAGATCGAGATCTTTTTATTGTCACTTAACCAGCGACTAACATTCGCATAGCCAGATGCGCACCGCGCACTCTCTACAGATAAGTACTGCACGAGCTACGGCTACAAATGACCAGCGAGACCTAAGGAGGTAGTGAAACCAGGTTACCAACACTACATTCTAAATAATTGTACACAACAAAATAATCAAAACAGAAATAAAGCCTTCGGATAAATTTAATAAACTATTCAAGGATCATGGTTTTCTACATCATGTTCATCGGACAAATCAATAGGGACTTCACTAGTGGGTATCTGACGGTTTGTGTTCACTTTGATAACTGCGAGTGTAGATGATCAATGGTTGGTAGAAAATATGTGTGTACAGCAAATTCGCGGTCTCCCTCTAGTATATCGGCGACCACGTAAGGACCTTAATACTTTGGGTCTAATTTCATTTCATTGCGATCCTCATTTTATAAGAGAACGTAGGCACCAATAGAAACGTCCTTATTATTTTTAAGAACTTTTCAAAAATTACAACTGAAAAGCCTAATGCAAGCACATTTTCATTCTATTCTTTAAATAATTATGTCGTTTGGAATACAGTAATCGTGTACCTACTGCAGGAAATGCTATTCAGTGCATTTCTTTAACCCGGATATCTTGACAGAATTTCTTGTTTTTATTGTTTTATTAAAAAGACAACTATCCCATTAGGAACAAAAATCCCATGTCACGGGGGACCTTACAAACGTACACAAAGATCACCCAGACTCAGAGCAACAATTCTTGGACCACACAATACTATGTTACAATAAGGGCGGGCGTTACCTACCCTCAATAATAGTACTGCACTATATTGTCGTTGGCCCAGAAATCTATCTGACAGAATTTGTCTTATTAAAGAGCATTTGAAACAAAATGAAAACTTCTCACCAAATCTTTCTTGGAGCTGAACTAGAGCTGGTTGGATGGAGCTGACATTCACTGGTTACTCAGTTTGTAAATCGTTTGTCTTGGCATTCATATTGGAACGGCATCTATGACACCACACTTGAATAATGTTCAAGTAATCGTCTTCTGCGCTTTGGTTTCCTTCGACTATCAGGCGAGGTAGTATCTGAAATCTCAGAATATGTGTTAGCAATATTGTCACGACTAAAATTGTCCTAATCTTTACTGGATTACGTAAACATGATTTTGCCACAGGTTTGACAGCGCTTGTATTTTTCACACATCACTTCACTTTTACATTCGGAGTAGTTCTCTCACTAGTTGGCGGTTCTCGTATAGCACAAATTAATTACGTATCGAAAATATTTTTTTAACGTAGGGTAAACGTAAAATAAAATAATAACAATCTGCCCTGTATTTTGTTCTTGATCCGTTATGGGTTATCTATAGCGATAATCCATAGGGGTAGTTCATGGGGGTAATCTCTAGAGGTAGTCCACAGGGGTAATTCACAGGTAATCTCTAGGGGTATCACAGGTAATCCCACTTCTGATGTCGGAGTCACAGTGCTTGGGGATTGGTCGAAGCGGTTTTTATGAAATGGTGACGTCAGCTTTGCCGACGTCACTTGCATATTTTGTCAAGTGGCACTCATGATTTAAAGCAATAGAAATCGCTCTTTATCAAGTCTAGTCTAGTCTAGTAATCAATTCTCATTATTACACACGTTGGTAGGTAGGGTTTATTTGCACAGCCAAAGACAATATAGATTTCCAATAGTTTATTGAATCAATGAAGCTACAGTTAAAATCATAGATCGGCACAACACTGTAAAAGTGAATTAGGTGAGAACACCAAAATCCACTGAACGTCCGTGACGACCCATAACCTCCAGTTTCCAAATGCGTAGGGCCTTATGAGAAGAAACCGGCAAAGAAACTCATAGCCACTCTTTTGAAAGTTACATCTTAACTTATTAGTTACAAACTATCAATAGTCAATTACAACAATTAAGAAGACTATGTACTTAGCTTATTTACAGCTTGTCCTTCCTCGTACAATGCTCGAACTAAACTGATCTGTTGATTCTATTTTACTTCAATACGAAACGGTGGGTAGTTAGTTGAAGAGCCAATAAGTTAGTAGTCTCGCAACTCGTGCGGCCGCTCTCTTTTATACCGGCTGCTCGCTTTAACTAGTGGTGACACCTACTACTATATTCGGTGTTACCCGCACACATTTTAGTAACATTAAATGTAATATTACAGAATCGACTAAAACTAAAACGACATTATTAAATCAAGCTGTAAGTAAACTAAGACGTAATAATCACATCGCTAATAACAAATAATCAGTGCGCCTTCTTTTGCATACACCGTCCACAGATTCCATCCAAACTGCCATGTTTCTCGATGCACAGTTTGACGTTTCGAATAATCGATTGAAATAAACACGAATTCAAATTAAAACTTAAGAAAACTACTCGTTCTCCGACATATATATTATTAGCATTTTCTTGTGACTTTGTCTGTATTTATTCGATTATTGTGATATTTCTGTGGTATCTATTTAAAATATACTTTGCAAAGAAATTAGTATTATAGAGGCACCAAAACATTTTAAATAAAAAAAAGTAAAAACTAAAACCCAACTACGACAAAAAACGACGCTGAAAAAGTATGAAACAAGTTTCAAAAGCCGTAGTCACGGTTCAGCTAGTCAATAATAAAGGTATACTAGTTACATATTTAAGGACTGAAGACTAGACAAAAAGTATTTCACTCATATTCGAATATTAAAGTTTCAGCCGAATTAATTTTCATTTAATCAAAATAATTATTGTATTCGTTTAATTTAATTTTGTACGAGTATACAACGAAATACGTCCATACAAAACGACATGAGTGTATGACAGTAAAATTAATTAGTGGGTAGTGAGAAACTACACGTTCGATTCAAACAATTAATAGTGATATTAATTATTGTTAATACGCTCTGCGTAACTTTTAATTAACTATTTTACCAATTTGTGAGTTGGTTAACATTTATTATTGGTGATATAACTTGTGTTTTCGGTTTTGTGTAAGTAGATGTGATGTGTGTAAGAATTGAAAATAAGATCTCTTGCATACATACATATCACATCAATAGCCTTTAACAGTCTACTGCTGGACCAAAGCCTCTCCTTAGAATGAAGGTTAACAATTCAAATTTTAATCGAAATTTTATTCTTCAATATAAATTGCTCTATTATTTTACATTATCATTTTTCAGCTACATTCTCAATATTGCTCAGGGCCTTCATAATGTGTAATAGTGTAAGAATTTTTGGTTTGGTTTTGTGTGTGGCCGCCTGAAAGACGTTAGTCTCTTTGAGAAGATAATAAGTAAACTAGAAAAAGTTAATTGTAAGGGCGAAGACGCTAGAGGAAGTTTCGAATGGAGAATTGGTCTAAATCTGTTGATCCAGTTGATTGAAGAGATTGCTTTTTTTATGCACGTACTGACAAAATGACTGCATAGCAGTATATTCGTTCTATGATGGAAACCCTGTAATGTCATGAGTAGAAAACTGCATAGTAATTAATATATAGTGAACTAAATTTGGTTAAAAAGAAGGAAAATCATTATTTTCATTTGTTAATTCTGAATAAAACGGACAAACAGAATCAAATGTAAAAATTAAACTCGCAATTATTTTAATAAATCTAAACAAAGACACTCACTTTTGTTATCAATTTCATCTTCACAAGTTATAGCATATACCTACTTGAATTGCCCTCTTTCCAAGTGCATAAGTTTGAATTTTAACATTGGCTTTTATAACCACAAAAAATTGTTAAATCCACAAACAAGGTAAACACACTGTTAGTGATCGCTTTAAAGTATTAAGCCCCACATTTCATTATCGTTCTGCGAATTGTCGAATCTATATAATAATTTTTAAGATCTTTGTATGTAATAACACATTTGTCAAGCAAATCATTTCAATAAAACATGTTCAAATTAAGAAATTAAAAAAAAAATCGTCTATGGTCTCTAGCTACATTGATTATGTGAACTGACATTTTCTCTTCTAAAGTACACAGAATTTAGAGCTGAAATATATAAATGTGTTACACTCGCAACTTCCAAGTGACAAATGGTTTATGTAAAATCGGATTAAACAATGCTCGTAGGTTTACGGTATAAATATACACAATGAACTAATCCGTGAAATTGCTACTGTGATGTTTCGGTTTCTTTGAAATGTAACCTCGACGAATGTTCTTATTAGTTTGGAATACATTAAAACCTCAAATGTGTTCTAGCTTTTGGTTATCTTATTATGTTTTAGGATTCGGTATATTTTTATTGTATTTTCACTAATTTGTAGATAAATATGATTTTGTTCAACTTTAAAGCACATTACGTAAAGTTTTAAGATTTACTGGTTGAGGTCTTTAAAAATGAGTAACACGCCTGTCTGAAATTGCTCTTTTAAAAAGTTATTCAAGAAATGGATTATTATAAAACAATAAATGTGTAGCATCTGTTAAAACTTCAACGGCGATGTAGCAGACGGATTAAAAAAATGGCTAAAAAAGGGCGCCCCAGCGGAGCCGTGAAGGAACAAGAGAAATGCAATAATTTGCATTTTATTTCCCACACACGGGCACCAATTCGTTCTCGTAACTGTTTCCCACAATTGTTACTTCGTATAATTGTACAATGTTAATGATTCCACGCGATCCTCGCTATCTATCACAGATCTTTGAAGACACTGCCCGTTATAATTTCATTTAAGTTAAGAGAATGTTTCCGTGTACATGTGTATAGGGGAACAGCTCAATTTTTCACACCTTGTTAGGGCCATACGTGTTAATTACTCCATGTCTTTCTGAGAATAAAGTTGCATTCATAGTAACTTACTGGTGCTAAAAATGAAAGTTTTGCGTGATGTCGAATATTACAGGTATTGCTCCAGTTTTTAGAAGATATTTGTTACGTTTTCACTTCATTTTGAGACCTAAGTAATCGTCATACAATTGAGAAACTGTTAAAATGGTTAATTACAATGTATACTAGGATTTAATGTTATAAATCTTACATTATGTAAAACGTTAAGTAAAAGAAAGTTTAGGAATGACTATATTTACAAGTAACTAGAACTTTTTGTTCGTTTTGTGACGACATTACAATGATTCGCTAAAACTAGTATTCGTCTTACTTAAAGGGAATTTATATATTCAATTTAAAAACAATCATTTACATTAGTATCATCTCAAATTTTAAATCGTTTTCTCTAAGAAAAATAACAATTCTAATTTATTCAAATTATTATCAGTCGGGTTTTGAAGTTAGAAAAATAGACAATGTTTAATATTTAATTTCAATTTACCTATCTCAGTACTTGAATCTAAATAAAACCTGGGTCTGTTTGCCAGCTTTTCTCAGTTCTCTTTAACTTTTGCTAAAGGAGGTCACCCTCGGTAATAGCTTTTTAGGAATAGTCTCTAGAAACGGATATTCATATGTATGATAAAATATAAATGCTACTAAGATAACATTTTATTACAAAATTAGAATGTTCAAAGTACTTTTACAATTTATCTCGTAATCTCGATAAAAGCTTATACTGGGTTGAAATGAAGAAAAAAAATCGAATTCTCTTTATCTTGTAACCGGCTTTCAGTCGCTTTTATCTGAATACAAAGTATCCTATTGATACTATTTTGTACTCGAAATTGTAAACATAAGACGCCAGAATAAATAAAAAAACACAGTTTTTTTGCACTATTTTTTTTTGGTAGATGGCAAGTAGAATACCTACTTGGTCTGACTTTAATGCATACAATGAGCAATGATTGTTCCTCAGAAATGACCTGTGTTTTTGAGACTGTTTAAATGGTGATATAATTCGAGAAGTTATAGAAAGAAAATCAGGTAATTTTAAATTATACAGTTTAAAGTCTGTTAGCAGGTAGGAAGAACTTACTCCACCGACTGAATTTTGTTAAACAAGTAGAATACCTTATAGGTCCAATGAATACGTATTATGAAATACAATCAGAAACAATAACATACACATAGAAAAATACTTATCAGGCCGGGACAGAGACATGCAGGACATCGATACAATAAAATGTATCAATGTCCCAGCACTGGGTGATCATCTTTCGTACTAACACTAGTACAATGTCATATCACCTGTGCATGTCACGTTGCAGTCCAGGCCCACATGTTGTTTACACCCACGGCCCACGTCAAGGCATACACAGCATTGCAGTTTCAGCATAACAATATCAAACACAACTATAATTCCAGTTACTGATATGATGTGAAGACAGTGCCATCTAAACCATCGAGGTTTAGATGACACTTACTTCACATGGCTTAAATCCCAAATCATAAATATTTGACTAAGAGTTCTATTCTAATCTTCTTTAACCGCATAGTGATCGTCACTTATTCATGTACAGTCTCTTAGTTGAAACTGAACGAAGAAACCTTGTACCGTAATAAAATTTTATGTACCGAGAGAGGTGTAGGTACTTATGAACCACGGTTTTCTGTAAATATCATAGAGCTATGATGCTAAAAAGTTAGTGTTACTCAAGCCTGAATTAGTATCTCGTAAAAGGTACTACGTAAACTTTTTGGCTCTAAGTTGTAAGTTATCATTGTGCAACAATTTTCTGATTAAACTAAATAGTTTAAAACTGCCTAGGTCCTTGGTTTTTAAACCGCTTTTGTTCCTATCGGAAGTACTTTATCAGAAAACAACTGTATTATCGCTAAACTATGATATTTGACCTCGTAAACATGAACAACTTGAGACAACACAACCTTAATTTATATTAAAATTTAAGAGAATGGGAAAGATTTAAAAAAAAATGACTAAAAAAAAAGCAAATGTACGATTATCAAAGAGTTCTATCAATCGATTTTATGAATATTTCCTTCAAATTTGTTCTGCAAGCTGTTGCGCCACTAGACTATCTAGTTTCGCGCAATCCGACTGTGACCGGCAATTAGCAAGACAAATCTGGGTACTTAGCGCACTTTCGAATCGTGATAATGTGGAATCTTGTAAAATAAAAAAAAAAGCGAATGCAGCATATGATCAAGATTATGATGATAATTAAGTTATGAATAATAGAATGCTAATCTCAGTGTCAAGTATCGTAAAGTCAAGTAAAGTATAATAACTATCGTAACAATAGTCGAAATCCATTTCAAATATTTTTCTAAACTATAATTCCTGACTTCAAGAAAATAAAGAAAGAAAAAATATTACTAACTTTTAGCACAAATATATGATTTTATGGTTTAATTGCTTTTTTAATTAATTATCCATACAGAATAAATAAAATTGTACATGGTACATATACCAAAACAAAATGTTTTGTCTGTCTGTTTGTTCCGGGTAATCTCTGGAACGGCTGGACCGATTTTGACGGGACTTTCACTGATAGGTAGCTGATGATATAAGGAGTAACTTAGGCTACTCTTTTTAGACTAGCTTCGCCTCGCGGCGTCTCCCGCGGTACGACAATAACTGCGGATAACACCGCGGTACTCAGCTAGTTCACATATATATTTGAAAATAACTTTTCCAAGGTATCATAAGTTTATTCATCATGAGGTGTTATAAGAACATTTAGCACCCGTAAACATGAATCTATAAGGAAGAAACAAACATACACTTCGATAAACAATCCACTCTCAATGAACAATCCAAATACTTTCACTATATCTCTCATAACATAGCAATGATTCATTACTATCTTTATGTGGCTATTTCGGATCATGAGTGGAATGATAAGGCTGCCAATAGGTAGAACATTAATACAGGAAGAAGGGTCGGTCTTAATGCGAGATATTAAACGCTCCATTTTGATACTTTGATATAAGTGGCTGGTTTGATCTTGATAGCTTGTGTTTAGGTTTATTGAGGAATCAGTTTCTGTTCTTGAATAACTTAGTGCGGAAGATAATGCCAAATGAAACATATCGGATTAAAAGTATGTAGTTAACGATATTTAAGTATGTTATCTTAATAAATTATTCAGCTTCTTGCTAAGTAAGTTTCTCCCGAACACATAGAATCAAGAATATTAGTAAAATAAGTGGCAAATTACTATCTTTGAATGTCTTCACGTTAGCGCTAGAAGTCTACAACATATTACGTACAATTAAAACTTACTTAGATTTAAAATGATTTGCATGTTATTACATTTAAAATATACATTTTACTAACCGGTTATAATACGCCAACGTTTATTAAAAACAAAAGTCTTGTATTCCTTATCACTAGCTAGTTGCTTTACAAAAGAGGTGTACAAAATATTCAACAAACGACGCGTTGTAAATAAAACGTGCAAAGAACGAAGCTCGACCTTGAACCGGTTTACTGTTCACTGATCTTCTTACCTAACCTTTGAGTTCTATCTACCGTGTGTAATGTGAAATCCTTTTATACATTTCTTGCTTCATAAAGCCTTATGTTAAAAGCAAATGTTCTGGCTCTTGATAATATTTTTTGATCAGCTTTGTAATGGAATATGGCCCATAGATAAGGTGTGATATTACTTTTGTATTTACTCAATTCTTTATACTCTGTTCCTTATATATTAATTTGAGAAAATTCAATAATACGTTATAACTTTTGTTGTATGTATCTTTACGTTTTGTTTTACTTTTAATTTATGTTGTATAAATAACGAAAATGCGATCACGTATGTTTAGGACGCAGGAGACTGAATAAAAATCTTGTTATTATTTTATAGGAATTTGATAATAGAATTCTCTAATTTTAATAAGTATAAGTTTAATTAAGTTTTCATAAGTACAAATCTCATCGGTCACATGCAATGCATGAATCTCGTGTACATATCAACGCGACTAAATGTTAATGTACCAACATTTTATTAGAATTTTCAGGGCTTGCTCGTTGGTGAAACTGGTAACTTTACGATTGTGACGTCACAGATAGTTACTTTGGACTTCTGCCAACTGATAGACACTCGACCCAGCTCAGTTCAGTGGTTAATGTTCGGGTAAATGACCTAACGTTTCCAGCAGGTTCGAGAACTTTCGTTGAGCGATCATAAGCACTTATGCCTTAGTCCGCTGTAAGTGCAACTAGGTTACATTGATAAGAGTATGACTTTGTCGAGTCATTTGATGACAGTTGATAATAAATAGTTCTTAGAAAACTGGCCAATGTTTATTACTATTAATTAAGCTTTCTCATGCTTAAGACTAGTTAAAGCTTCTAATGAATAAAGCTTTTAAAATCATGTGGGTGAACCCCTTTCGTATTGAAAGTGCGATAGGAGAACAATTTTCTATGAATATTTTTAAATTTCATATTTAAGATCACAACAGGAATAATAGAAATGAAATTTACAAAGATAAACAAAACTAGATAATATATTTCGCATTTCAAGATAAAGAATAGGTACGCTTTGAGAGGTGTTCGTAATTAGTCTTATGCCAAAAGAGTTTAGACAGCGTGATAAGGGAGTTGTCAGCCTTCATTAATATTAATTGAAGTCACTTGTCTTTGTCTTGTATTAAAATTAATGTGTTCAATTGCTCGTATAACAATTTGTTGGGGACATTTTTTCATTAATATTAAAATGTTTAGAAAAGTAGATTCTCGTTTCTTGTGTATCGTTTTGTGAATATTATACTCAATTTGCAAGTGCGTCCTATTGGACGTAAGGAAGGCTTTTTTTAAAGAAAAAAAGTTAACATTCTGTCCACACATTTGAATTGTATTATTGCCACAATATAAGGAAAAGTTTAGTGATAAACAAATATATAAGATTAATAAGTATAAAAGTTTATTAAAAAAACCATTAATAGAATAAAACAAATCCACTGAAGAAAAGCTGACAAACTTTTGAGCCACTAAAGTTATTCAATGCAAAGATATTGTCCCAAAATCAAATATAAGCCTTTTTATTGGTTCTTAACTCTGTTGGCAATAAGAGAAGTCTTTGATCGTTGTGTAACCGTTGCAATTCTGTCGCGAAAATTAAATGAAATTTCATTGCTTCTCTGGTCCGAGTACAATAAGAGCGGTATTGCAAAAGTTTTTTTTCTTCCGCAATCACCGTGAGATATTGGCGTAGTAATATTTAAGGTTGTTATGATGAAATAATGTTATCGTAAGACGCAAGTACTGTGATGGACATTTGTAGGTAACTAGTTATAATTTCATTTTAACAGCGTTAGGGGCAAAAACTGGGTTGTTAACGAAATTCTTAGACTGAGCCTGAAAACCTATGTAAGTCGGAAGCTAATTTGGTATTTCATTAGAGCAATCGCTAGTGCCAGTGTGTCTGAAAAATATATAGAGTACACATTAAGATACGTATATGCCTAGAAACTTCCGCAGTTCTATTTTAGACAGCACTAGGTAACTCCAAGGGAAAAAAGATTTAAAGAAAAAATACATTACCTTTATTTACTTTTTACAAGCTTTTATTTAGTTTTACCTGTCCCGATGTTTGTCTGCAATCAAATCTTGCAAGTTGAATTTCATCCACTTCCCAATTTCCGATTGAGCTAAAATTTTAAATATACATTTAGTTCTGATGACAATGCAATTATTTATAATCGGTATTATTATTAACAAAATAACCGCCGTAACAAAATGGCGGCGTGCATATTTCTAAACAACCCACTCAATATGGGTATCAAATAATATTAATAATATTAAAATATATATAATATTAAATTAATAATAAAAGCTTGTTTTAACAAACTTTTTTAATTATCACTTGTTAATTTACTTTATTTAAAACCGTGATAAAAATACGCCTCTTGTCGCATTCGATACTATATCGAATGCGACAAGAGGCATATTTTTATCACGGTTTTAAATAAAGTATTTTTATCGATTCGATATTATATAATATTACGTAATTTTATTGATTCTTTGCTGGTTAATATACATAAATGAGAAATCTAATTAAGTAAATGTAAACCGTTCTATTTATGTATGAAGATATTTTGGGAATGGCTAATTAGTCTTGGAACAGTGTTCCCAGTTTGTTTTTATTATTCAATAAACATGAATACCACTCACAAAAGTATTTATTTTGATATACTCGTATAAATATGTTATAGGGATGTTGACTAATTTTTGGAACTCTTTTCATTTTATAGCAAAAACGTAGGTATTATGAAAAATTATATTAAAATTTTTTATTCATTAATTTTAGATAAAAAACAACTTTCATAAGTTTAGTGTTTAATTTTCGCGCCTAAACGCTCCAAGCTGTCACGTGGACTTGATGACGTAACAGTGGATTTATATAAACAAACTGCTGTCTGTCTGTTAAAGGCGTTAGATCAAATATCTGTAATATTTATGTGCTATTTATTTTCTTATATATTATCGACAAAAATTATATAAGTAAAAATAATGAATAGCTAATTTTGTAACTATTGTGTTTATTTGCTGAATATGACGTCTTTTAAAAAAATCTTACTTTCAAAGATGTTTTTGCGAACTCCGCTGCACAAAAATACTTGTTCTTAGTAAAGAAAATTTCTACCATCGTAGAAAGAAAAATGAAGAAAAGTATCGACTTTCGGTAAATTTGAACCATTTCCTTTGATAAATCCAGGCGCCATCGTAATTCATTTAAACTAATTTAGCATTTTTAGCATATAAGCCCCAAAAAAGCCTAAAAAGAATGCAAAATGCAAAAAACTGAAGGAAAGCCACGCTTCGGCATAAATGGGTAAGCTCGGCCGGGGTGATACCACGGCCTCACAGAAAACTAGTGTGAAATAGCTTGCGCTGTGTTTCACCAAGCGAGTGAGGACACCGGAGGCCCATACCCCAACCCCTCCTCATATCTCCGGTGTTGCAAGTGTCATTGGGGGCGGTGATCGCTTACCATCAGGCGACAGGTCTGCTCGTTTGCCCGCCTAGTACATAAAAAAAACATGACAATTTGACTTTGACAACCTTTTTTTATGGCTTCCCAAGCCACGCATTTAGATAGGTTTTACTACTTGTCTGTGGTTCTTTATAGATTGTGACGTAACGCACTTCGATTGGTGTTTGCAGTCACGTGATATTCAGAATATTTTTTAACATTTTTTACTATTTTATTGTTAATTTATTAAGCATATTTATATCTACAAAATATGATTTTTAGAATTATAATATTCCCTGCTATGGCAAAAACATAACTTTTCATATAATTGCTATTTATGTCAACATCCCTATTTACTAATAAACGAAGTACTTAACTCTTTAGAAGCACGTTGTTCAAGTCTTATAGGTGAGTAGCAACTTAAACACCAAAGAAATAGATTGAAACATTGCAGATGCATATTAACACGTGCATAACCACGCATGGATCTTTTTATGTACACATTAACATGTCGATCATCTCCTTATAACTAACAACTATTAGAGAAATATAGTTAGTAGACTTCATAATTCCTATTAACTCTCCCCGACGACAAAGGGATTATAAACTCATTTACCGCAATACTACTCATAAAGTTTTATACGTTTTTATATTAAACAGAGATGTGTTTAATGTGTCATCAATTAGTTGTTTACGACTATTTAACGAGAAGCCTCACATAAGGACGTCCTGAGTGGAAAGCTATTGAACTTAGATACGGCAGCGTAAGTGATAATAACTCTATATTATTTTTACTTTTATCTAACATTAAGATAAAATAAGTCGAGAAAAAAAGTATAAAATAATTATGTACTTCTAAATCTAACTTTTGGGACACTAAACAAAAATATATAGACGGAGAAATGATGCATGAAATTAAAGTTAAGTATCAGCTAAGTTTTTTCAAACTCAGTCACTATGATGAATCTTAATTATTGTGTAAACGATTTATCATTAATGAAACACAAATACTGAAATTTCACACGCAATATAGTTATAATCCTCACAGTATGGTGTTATTTCACAAGGTAGGTATGTAGTTCCACATCCGTTTTACTGTGTGGATGTGATAGCTATGGAGTCATCAGCAAGTATTGTGACTGTTGAAATAGATAAAAAGTACCGATAGCAAAAACTTATTAAACCGATATTGTGTTGTGAATACAACAGTAACGCGGCTAGTACACAACGGATTAGACTGAAAAAATTTCGTTCCGGCTTAGTGTCAATAAGTGTTAGATTCTTAAAACTAAATATGTATAACATTTGTATGCTTAAATTTTAAAATCATGTACCTTACAAACGCCCTCAAATTTATATTTACGTGGCTATTATTAGCAAATCGGAAAATAATAAAATATTCGATTTGATGAACTAATTAGTAAAAATATACCATCTCCCAAGCCAAAATCCTTCATGCCATTTAAACTGCAAAGTATGCCAAAGAAACACATAAATATAGGTACTCGAATAAACATAAAAAAAAGGTCTTAAAGAACTGGACCAAATTGAAATATGACCACCAAGCACCAGCTTTCAAATAAAAAAAAAATAATCATGAAAATCGGTTCACCCAGCGGAAAATATATAAAAAAGAAAAGAAAAGTCGAATAAATAACCTCCTCCTTTTTTTGAAGTCAGTGAAAAACATAATCCCTATTGTATTGTATAATATTTAGGTATAGTCGGATAAAACATATTGTAAAACGTGTGTTGTGATTTACTTGAGTTGATGTACGACAGATATGACAGAACGAAAACAAACATCCATATGGCACTTTGTAGTCAAAGTAAGACGGCATCGAACGTGGCTTCTTGGTGCCTTCGGAACAATCACATTCCCGTGACTTTTCACACGTCAAGTTAGCTTTTGAGTAGGGTTACCAATATTATGTTGAAAAGCTGTACAAAGTTGGATCGTCCCGAAAAAATGTTTGGACGTGATAACGTCAGGATCTCTTTTCTTTAGTTTTCGTTTTTTTTCCTAATTATTTGTATTTTTTTAAAAACCAAATGAAAGTCTTAAATTAATTCTATAAAATTTATTACTCAAGGTCTGTTATTTTTTATTGTTATTTGTCAGGGAAGAGGGGATAAAAAAATGTGATTGAGAGTGAGAGTTTATCGACTTTGTATATATACTAATAAGTTTTGCCATGGTTTATTCGCAGCTTCCTACGCCACAAAGTGGCATTTCTCTTGAAAATAATTTGAATTAGTTTCTAATTCGCATTGGACTTTAGAAGTCAATTTCGAAGTTTTACTTAGTATCAGATTACGAATATTTTATAAGTTTTGACTACTTTAACTGCTTGATCAATTCAGATTATGAAATGTATCGATGTTAAATATTTTGACATTTATATAAATTAAATTATGAACAAATGCTATAGTTTTCACTTAAATCTCGATTCAATACGCACTTGCTTAAAATTAAATTGAGTTTCATTTCAGTCAAACTCAATCCGATTTCAAATTAAAACTATTGGGAATGATGTGAGTCTCTGCATTTTCTTTGAAACATTACCATTAAAAATACTAGTCGCTTTACATTCCGTATCATAAAAATATTATTGATATGGCCAGAATTTTCACGTAAAAGATTAAGCTCTTTCTAATGTTCAGAGCATTTTTGTACAATTTCGCAAGTCTCAGGTATGTCGAGTAAAAACATAATAATAAACTTGGTTCGAATAAACGCAGCACACAAACCAAAGTGCAGTTTTACAGTTTCCCAATTAATTTGACGTGGCATTAATGACGTATCTTATCAATCACGTTTCTTTTGTAGATAATGTGTGAAAAGACAATTAACAAAATAAATTATTACGTTTTCCGAGAAAACCTTTCAGTTTGGTGTCTAGAGCTCTGAGTCATCAGTTAATAAGTGTCGTCTGGTTTTGGGCTACAGTAACATTTATTGACGTTAACGCGTAACGCATCCGGCAGGGCCGCGTGACGTATCACATTACTTCTGAATAAACAAAGGGGACAATTAGGGTTTCAAACTTCACTGGAGGAAGTGAAATGTTGATTAAAGTACATTAGTTAAATTCAGCTGCCCCCTTTATATTGCTATTTGAGTAACGGGCACATGAGCCCACTTGTGTATTGTCAACAATAAGTCTGAGTAATGTGTGTCAGTATTTTGCATCGCTTCAATTAAATATTGTACTGAGCTTAATTGTGATACTATTTTTAGGGTAGGTACGAAGGCAATTCAAGATTTACCATTTACCTCATAGGTACTTGGTCAAGAATAAGAGTGCTTACTAATATGTACTTGTGACAAGACACTTCCAAAGTGGTAAAATGTGTGTATGTACCTTCTAAAATAAGAGAATGATATAACTAAAAAAAAGTATATGATGTATATGTATTACCATTTAAACTTCCACCGAAAATTGGTTTGAACGAGATCTAGTAAGTAGTTTTTTAATACGTCATAAATCGTAAACCGCAATTTACTTGTCTTTCAGTCAACACAAATATAAAAATATAATAAAAATTATATTATGGTACTTGCTGCTACGGAACCCTGAAAGTAAAACGAATGACACCAGAAACGATTTGTTATTCGCGACTAACGAAGTAAGTACTCACGCGCTTCAGTGGATATTGTCCCGGAATTTGCTGGAAAATCTCTTCACTTTGTAACGAAAGCTAATATTTCTTCTATCCATCATTCTGTAGGTTCATCTTGGCATATAAATTAACGGAGACATTCTGTTAATTGGGACAATTACGAATGCGTCACGATTACATTCCGTGGTTTGCTATTGTAATCTAAACGATGCCGTTTTATTATTTCAAACTGCAGGCTCGAAGCTAGATTGTCACTTGTTTTACAGAGCAGAAATTTATTGCTGCATGTCTTTTGTTATTAACACAAATGGGGTTATTGACACTACTCCGTTATTTGAATATTTAAAAAATATAGTTCTTTATCATTGATAACAAATCCAATTTTAGAAAGGCATTACTATTATTATATTAAACTTAAAATATTTAGTTTCTAGCAATATCCATTCAAGCTGAACCACGCAACCTCGTTTGCGTTCCTGTTGCCCGTAGCGTGATAATTTTTAAAACATTCTTCATTGGTGCTCCGCTCCTATTGGTCTTAGCGTAATGATATATAGCCTTCCTCAATAAATGTATTATCCAACACTGAAATAATTTTTCAAATCGGACCAGCGGTTCCCGAGATCAGCGCGTTCAAACGAACAAACAAACAAACTCTTCAGCTTTATAATAATAGCATAGATTCATTAGCTTTAAAGTTATTTTTCGTAAACAGTGTCTTGTGTTTTTTTCTGCGTCCCAAACAAATATCTTGATCATATCATATAACAGTAAAGGCCTGAAAACGTAACTTAGTAACATGAGACTTGTTATATTACTAACCCAAAACTATAAATGTAGTCTCTTCAGAAGATTTTCATTTCCCATTTAACAATATTAAAGTTTTACTCCTACAATATTAAATACTCTTGTTGCCTCTGCAATGCCACTTCAGCTGGTCCAGTAGTTTAACATTTAAAGATTTTAAAGCGTAACGAAGAGAATAACTTTCGCCTTACTTAGCAAGTTATTATTAAATCTCATTTTTAATATTTAGAACCGATAAAAGAATGTTCTCGTTCTAAAATATAATTTTGCATGTCATTTTTTTTCATGTCCGAATATCGCGGAGTCCGCCAACCGCTTGCCAGCTGTTTCTTTGTGCAAAAACTTGGCAAAACGCAGCAATCATATCATATAACAGGCTTCCTGCCATAGCCAACAGACCGTATTTTGGTATTCGTTCTGGGAAATAATTCTTCTAAAGTTAAAGTTGTTAGTACATTTAATTGGGATTGTATTGATAACGTTTGATATTTACTACCACTTCTTTTTGTTGCCTAGACAACTAAAGTAGATATTTGTTAACGTATCTTGTAATCTATACAAATAAATAAAATTGGAGTGTCTCTTTGTAATATTAAAATAACCGCTTTTTAGTAAATGCATATCTATGTATACACGATACATGTACTGAAACATAATTTTTTAAAGTTTTTGTCTGTCTGTCTGTTTGTTCCTCGATCTTGACGGGACTTTAACTGGCAGATAGCTGATGATGAAAATCTTAGGCTCCTTTTTTTAGACTAGCTTTGTCCCGCATCGTTACGCGCAGTACGTCAATACGTCAGTAGAATATATGTCAGACATTATCTTGTTTCAAAATTCTTAGATTTTCACATTAGATTAAATGCACGTGTTGCAAATAACCGGCGTGGTATAATTGCTTGAAGGCATTTAATGTTTTATTTAACTTAATTTTAAAAATATAATACATGGTAGTATATTTATAAAACAAATTGAGAACCTCCTCCTTTTGGAAGTCGGTTAAAAAGTGACGTTAGTTATTTTTTCATGAAATACATTAAAAATTTAATCTTTTTATGTTTTTTTTTTCTAATTTAATTTCAAGTACAAGTGTGTAGTAAAATATATGCCAAAGCAAATTTTTATTGAAGCCACATTTACACGTGAATGTATCTAAAAATATATTTGTGCCACTGGAACAACAACCTGATTATGTAAAACCTAATATAAAATGAAATTCGCAGGTAGCTTTCTCAACGTGTTTTCGTGAATAAGGAAAAGATAATTTGAATTACTTAGACTTGGATATTCTGTTAGAGTAGCAAAAAATACAATTGGGATCAAAGATGTTTCCAAAATAGCTTTTAAAATTACTAAAGAAGCTTTAGAAGAAGCACGCAGTGGCTTAGATTCATTCTATAATATAAATATCAATATGAAGCTATTTTAATTTTGCTTTTTTTAGATACATGTATTTCAAAAAATAAAAATGGGCAAGTTATAAAAGATTTTTAAGATATTTTTATGGTTTACATGCGAATAATTTGTGTGCGTGAATATGTATAAAATAGTTTCATTTAAAACCAAATAATAACATCTAATTTCCAAGTAAATACAGATCAGATGCGTCCTCCTACAATGTTATTTTCCGACTTTTTTTTAAAACATCGTTTAAAGCACCGATCATTATTACAGAACATATTGAAATAAGATTTCAATTAGATTCAGCTACAAAAAGTGTAAAGGAACAAGAACAGGAACATTAATGTTCCTAAAGGTGTATTGTGTAATTGTCCTGAGGCTGGATTCTGCCGGTCGCGTGCTAGAGTTTTTCTAAACTTCTCTTGTACTTGTTCCGACTTATTTAACCTTTTGTCGATGTCGAGGTGACTTGGGATAAACCGTTTAGGGAGGAACCCTCTCGTGTTGATTGAAGATACCCTATACAATTGAAAGTAATAGTTTTGTATTGTTATTTGGTTGTTGTGACAGCTTCTTATTCTATTTGGATATATGTACATAACTATCTGATTGTCATGGAACTTTTCAATATTAGTTTTCTTTTTTTCAAAACTTTATTACATAATACTGACTTTTGGCTTTAGCATTATATAGTACTAATTTTTATGGTAAAAAGTTTTGCTTCAACAATCAAAGGATGTCCTAGCTAATTTCCTTAAAAATGATTTAGCAGAGTCGTGAAATCGTAACATTAACATATAGACAGACTCAGGTCCTTTCACATTTGTAATATTAGCAGTGATCGTATGTGAAAAATATTACTAAACATCTGCAATGTATCAGTTAGCTTACGAAAGCATCTACACTTTAGAGTTCCCAGTTTCACCATAAGCTCATTAATAACATGAATGAAGTCATTAACTATCCTTAAAATATGCACCAGCTTCACGCCTATTTTACTCACAGCTTCCCCCGCCGACCACCAAATTGCATAACAATGAAAAAACAAAAGAAACCAGAAACAATAGCGTGCGTGACGTATAGCGAGTCTCAGGAGCGATCGCCATTGTTTGGGCCCCATCAGACTTTGCAGGGAATGTCGAATTTTGGTGTCGACGCCCTCCGAACACTCCTGATTTTTTTCCTTTGCCTAGCATGAGATTTAAGTACGAAAAAGGTGAGATTTGTCACCGTTGTAACAGTTGTAATGCATTCATAATCACTACAAGCCTGTGTTCAATACTCGATCAAAAACCAACTTGCGTACAGTACACAATACGTATACGGGATATATATGATTATTGCGTGAATCGTGATTCGTGACAATCATAAATAAATATCTAAGTACTAGGATATAACAACATGAATAATGTGCATCGATTTTGATGGGCTTTGTTTTGCTTCCTTGTATTCGGTATTAATCCATATTCAATGATACTAGCACCGCTGGGCATTAAAGTTCGTTATTCTCAAATACCCTACTTTATATAAGAAGTACTTGTAACTAAGAATACCGTGATGGTAAAAGCGATCGAATTTCAAGTGCATCTTGAGATCTGGATCATTTTGTAATTGGAGATAGCATTCAGATGCATCGCCTCACTGCAAGACCCGTTAAAGAAAGGCCCGATTGTATCTTTTCTTGCGTATGATAGTCGACTGCTTAGTTAATCTTAACACGGTTAGCTTGTAATCTATGTACTCGTCTGTTTTATTTTAATCCAACGTAAAACATTACACGGTTGTAATAGTTAGATAGAACAAGTTTTCATAGTCTGTGAAATACATATAAAACTATTTAACTCGCACACCATTTGTCTTAGCCAATTGAAATCTCGTAGGAACTCTTGCTAACCTCAATTATATTCAAGTTTCAGCGAAATTTAAATGGCTATGAAATTCTCTGCATCATTTTACCAAGTACAAAAAACATGTTGGAATGAGTGAGTTAAAATTTTATATGTTGAATTCTCCCTGATGTAATTAATGTTTCAACACGTGAAGTCTTGTGTATAAGAAGGAATGCCACTTGACCGGGTTCGTTCCCGAATTTAGCGGTCTGTAATCACGCTATTGAAGTATAAGGATGTTGAAAGATTTGCCGCATGTGATGGAATTCATGATCGTGGGGGTCGTTCAACGACCGCTTCGGCCTAAAAACTAGACAACAATGTGGATTCGATGCGAAATCGAGTACATGAAGGATACGAAAAATTGTTTATTGCGTATAATTTTCGAACTGGGTACATATTGAAGTTATACTGTTCAATACATTATTATTCTTTTGCACTTTCAATTTAGTTTTTAACTTATCAAAACCGCCGTTTCAAGATCGGTAAACGAATTTAACACATTATTATAATTCAAAGTAGACGGGTTTCTTTCTACTTCTAACTTATAAGTAAAGGTTTTACAAAACTCGAAAACATCTACATACTTTGAATAATAACGGACACAGTAATTTTTGTGCGACCATTAATAATAAAAATTAAACTTTTATTTCAAAACGTGAACCCGAGAGTTTTACAAAAGAGAAGATTTAAACATTTCCGTGAAATGAATTCAAGTGCTCTCACTTTAGCTTTAAATGCTTCTTTTCAATGAGGTTAAATCAGAAGCGAGGGATGGCTGGCTGCGGTCCAAAGTGCTTTGTTTTTTATGGCCTCAGGACGCCCCTTTGCAACATTGGAGACGAGCGTTCCTGTCAAGTGCTTCGGGACTTTTTGTGTGTCTGCTTTAAGACTTCTTTAAAACTTGAAATCTCATCAATTTTAAGAAACATTGCTCTTGAGAACGTGCCTTCGTGTGCTCCAAGTATTGCGCCAACTCTAGGGTCAACACGTTATTAACCCTGAATTGAAATATTCTCTTGAGTATATATTTAAAGATTTAAAAAAAATCCTGAAATAAAAAATCTTAGTTGGTTTTATTTAAAATATTATGGGTATGTCTAGACGATAAGTCTTTCAGGTACATCTGCTCTCAAACAATTTATTTTTATCTTAGAATTACTCTCAAATATATCTTAAAGATATCGGTATTGAATTAAAAGTTGTTTTTTAATATACAAATAAAATACAGAAATATAATTAAATAAAAATCAACGCTAATCTGAGTCGTAGTATAGTAACAATAATACCTCGTTCCAGAGGTGCGAAGTACGTTCCTTTTCAAAACATTTTATACAATATAACTCTTATAGCTCCTTACTACGAAAAATTTATAATAAGATTTAACCTTCACAGTAAATCATAAAATAAAACGAAAGTTACCGCCATTATGTTTAAGCATGCGAAATTTTATGTGTTTGAGTAAAGCTTAGGTATTTATGAGTTACTAGAGAAACCGCCTGAGTATTGTAATCTTAACCTACTCAAATACTCAAAACCTTGTTTATTTCTATCCAACTTTTTGTCTTCCTTCTCTCCACCTGTACTATTACTATGACAAGTTTCTCAGTCATCACTGTCATGGTTTACAAAAGTAATCAAAATATACATTTTCTCCATTAAAGCTATATAGGAAATGAAATGTCTATTGTGCTTCGGAATTCTTTCGTAACCCTTACAGGAAATACCCTCGGAAATGATTTCAAACGTATTACCAATAGTAGCATTGGTGGATGTCCTTATTGAACACATATAAATAAACACTGCGGCGTAAATCTGTTCTTCTTATTAACAACATTGCTTAAAATACACAACGACGAAATCTTTAATTCAGTGACTTTAAGTTTTTTTATTAGTTGGAACAAGTATACGTGTATTCCGTAGACAGTGAAGCCAGTAATATTTTTTGTTAATTTAAAGTCACTGACCGGTGAAAGAGGTATAATAAGTATACAGAAATACTATCAAGCAGATACTACATATTTATTTTCGGTCAGTCAGTCCTGACTTCCTTTCAGTTCAGTAATATTATTTAAAACTTTACAATTAAAAAAGTTATTAATATTTCTTAGTTGTCAAAATATTTAGTGTTTAATGATTTCATATAGGTATAAACACGTGTAGAGAACAGGTATTTATTCGGCGAATGCTTCAGAAATACCTGTAACTTCCGAGACTGATGTAGGCAGTAGAAATGTCATAAGCTTAATCGTGTGTATCTCTGTCTATATCATTAGTCGTTAGGAGTGTAAGTTGATCGTCAGTCTAGCTACATTTATTATTTCATCTAAATTATATAAATCAATAACTCTAGTTGCTTCAAACAAATAAAATTAATAATTCTTATCAAGCCTCATAATAGTCAAGTTCAAGCCTTATAATTTAAACATCATTGTAAAAGAAAAAATAATTTTCTATAAAATAAAAGCTTTATCAGTATCAACATATTATTTTGTATTAAAATTGACATACTAAGAGCCATGTCTTATGAGTATTTATGATGTCGGTTTATTTCAATAACCTTGGAATAAAGCTCTGCGGAACATTGATGGCTAGAACTTTATGCGAAGCTAACACGTAAAATGTTTAATTTCAACCGACTGTTGATTTAGGGGAGAGCGAGGCAAGTTTCTTAGCGGAATTTCTATTTTATGAATATGATATTTGTTTTTTTTTATTTTTATCCATTATATTAAAATATATTAGTACTCGTTTTTGTGCTATTTCTTTATACTTCTTTTAGAATTAAAGTATCCACATGCCAAATTTCGTTAAAATCGTTGCAGTACTTTAGCTGTGAAAACGTAACAGACGCACAGACAGACTTATTTTCGAATTTATAATATCAGTACGGTAGTATGAATGTACTGAATAGGTTTGAAATTAAATCATTATTGGTTCCATTTTAAGGTAAACATAATACAGATGCAATGGCATCAAATTATTAGCTTTGTCTTGAACTTCGAGTAAAATCACGTAGTCCAAGCCATAGCAGATAGTCTCGTTATAATATCCTTGAATTTGAGTAAATATTAATATTCTATTTAAACTAAACTTTGCAAATGTGTTGAACTTTGAGACGAGTTGAGAACTAACTGAAAGCAATCGCAAGATGTGAAGTTTGTGCATATTAGTTAGACATGCCATGCGGTGTCGCTTGTGTTTGTTGTTATTCCTACACTTGTATATTCTTTATTTATGTAGCATTATATATTCATATTACAGAAATCTTTAAAATGAACAGACTTTAAATTATGCAGGGTCTTCGTTTTAAAGAACTGCCTACATCAATGGCGTTGTGGTTTTAGGGGTTACTTTATCGCTTACAACTGCGCTGATTCAGGTTCGATTCAAAAATAGGACAATACTTTGTATGATTGACACATTGTTGTTCGGAGTCTGGGTGTTCTTTGTGTCCGTTTGAATTAATATTTGTAAAGTCCTAATACACAGGAATATTGTAGCTTTATAAAAGAATAATTATGTTCTTCTCTCCGTTTTATACTCGGAAGTAATAGGATGAAATGAACTGTATAAGGAGTGAAATACCAAGCTAACAAGACGTAATTCTCTTAAATGATTCGTCATAAAACTCATATTCTAACCAGATGAATACACAAAGATGCACATCTATATTTAAACTATCTATTTAAAGAGCTCTTAACAATCAATTGTAGTTAGGGCCAACCACCCATTGTGGTCGTAAATTAATACAATTAACAGCTACAGGAAAGAATTATGCAGACGTCATTCTCAAAGTGTAGTGTCGTAAAGTTCATTAATCGTCTCTTCTTTGCCTTAGGATTAATTAAAGTTAATAACAAAATAATAACAATTTTGATACGCTAGATCAGTTTTTATCGTAGTAATTAAGTCAATTAGGAATTGAGAGAAGATACGGCGTCTATTAACAATTTAATGAATAATAGATAACTGAGTCATAATACTCCTAATAAGATACATACTTCTAGTATCAACATGTAGGTTCAAATAACTTTCTTCAAATTTACTAAATCTGTAAGTCTAATAGCCGATCGTAATTGCCAAATCAGAGATCGATTCAGATGTGGGTTCGATTCCCTTATAGTGCAAATAATTCAAATTGTTCCTGCTCTGTCCTGTGCTGGGTGCCATTTATCCATAATATGTAAAAATAAATAAATAAATTTAAGTATTTAAAATAAAATTAAAATGTATATCAACAATTTTGGTTCATAGTAAGTGTGAGATGAGATACATATTTATAAAAAAAAAACATTAAAGTACCAGCTAAAAATATTTTTTTTATGTTTGGCCCCGCCAAAATGACTACTCTGCCAGATGGAAAGCATAAGCAGAATCCAAGAGTGGTGGTCACCGTACTGCGAAAGCAGATGGTGACCACTATTCTACTACAGCACAATCGCTGTCATTCTACGTTGATTTTCTGTACGGGGGTAGTACCGCCCCGGTCGAGCCGGCCCTTTCGTGCTGACATTAGCGTGGCTCTAGTACCTTGTTTTTTTATCCTGTATACTTTTAACTTTCTCCTGCATAAGGAGAGTTCTTGGAAATGAACAGCGAAAATTCGTAATAAGCGAGTAAGTTTGTCTTAGAATTGTACGTGATGCTGATAAAAGGTCAAGCAGGGACGACGACAAGAGTCGACGTTTTATGTTGTACGTGCAACAACTACCCTTGGTTTTAAACTCTCGTTATTGCCATTATATATCTGTGGAGTTGAAAAAGTCAATGTAATTAAGTTTTTCAACAATTACACTACATACTATTTAATTAGATGTCTATAATTTAACCTGATAAAATACCGTAATTTTAAAATGTATCTATTTTTTTTAAGTATTATTTTATAAACTATATCTTAGTTTTAGATGATGAAGAAGTTGATTGATTGTCTTGACCTTTGATTACATATATACTAGTAGCTTTATTTAACTACAGAAAATCCTAGTCAAATCGAACTAATAAATTGACCAATTCCTCAAAATTTTGCGAGATACATACATGTAAATTAAGTTCATTATGTGCCTACATGTAGCGTAATAATTACATATGTTAATTTTGTTCCCAGGTATGTTGAGTGGAGCCCTGTTCTACGGTAACGTACTTAATTTTGAGGACGGTTTTTATATTAATTTGTTTATTTTTTGTGTTTTATTAACTGTTTTGTCGTTTAACTGTTGTCGTTTAATTTATTATTCATGCATGCGGGTTGTCAAATAACGTTATGCAGTAAATTAATTATACTTCTTTAAAAATTTTAGAACCGGTTCATCTTTTATGGAGTAACGTTACCATTACTCGGCATTTTATGATCGCAGTAATTTCTGTAGACGCTTCATTCTTCCCAACTTCAGTAAAAGCATAGCTAATAATTTTAATAACTTAAGTCAAGGAACATTATTTGTTTTCATTATTTATTATTTAGTCCAAGAATATTTTAACTTTAGTATTCCTTTACAATGAAAATGCAGATGTTGTGTATGAATGTTTATTAAAATTTGAATCATCAGATTTATTTAACATTTTTTATATTTTTTGCGTCAAAATTGTCCAAAAATTCGCCTTTTTACAGTTGGATTCTCCATTCAAAAGTTGCCTGGAAAAATTTAACTTTTTAGCAGTAAGGCCACCGTTCACACATGGCCATTAAATAGGGTAATTAACACCTTAGTCAAATCAGTTACTTTTTATTATCTGACAAACCGATAAAACGACTTTGCATGAAAAATGTACTAAGAACTGGCTTGTGACGTCACTGTTTTAGACTACTCAATTGAGCAACATATTTTATTTTATTTTTATTTTTATTTATTATAAAAATAATAATGTTATAAAATATTTTATAAAAATGTTTATTTGATTAAAATTTGTAATAGAAAGAAAAAGCTTTAATAATTATATTTTTCGAAACGTTTTGTGATATTCTTTTTAATGAAGACATTGGTATTTATTTACGACTAGCTAAATCCCGCGGTTATTGCTGTACCGCAAGTAACGCCGCGGGGCAAAGTTAGTCTAAAAAAAGTAGCCTAAGTTACTCCCCGGATCATCAGCTACCTTTCAGTGAAAGTCCCGTCAAAATCCGTCCAGCCGTTCCAGAGATTACCCGCAACAAACAGACAGACAGACAGACAGAAAAAATTTTTTAGCTACATTTTTGGTAAATGTATCGTGAATACATACATATGCATTGAGTAAAAAGCTGTTATTTTAATATTACAAACAGACACTCCAATTTTATTTATTTGTATAGACTAGCTGAACCCCGCGGTGTTACCCGCGGTTATTGTTGTACCGCGAGTAACGTCGCGGGACAAACTTAGTCTAAAAAAAGTAGCCTAAGTTACTCCCTGGATCATCAGCTACCTGCCAGTGAAAGTCCCGTCAAAATCCGTCCAGCCGTTCCAGAGATAACCCGGTACAAACAGACAGACAGACAAAAATGTTTTTAAGTACATTTTTGGTATATGTATCGTGTATACATATATATGTATTTAATAAAAAGCGGTTATTTTAATATTACAAACAGACACTCCAATTTTATTTATTTGTATAGATACAGTCAACTACCCTATTGATACGATTCTACAAGTAAAATGTATAAACTGGTGTACCATTAAGTTCATACTATTCTACTTAAATCACTATGAAATTCACAAAGTAATATGTCCGAGTATTTTACAAGTGTATGAAATATTATTTGTTTCCTTACCCTTACTTAAGATGTTTTTTTCTTTCACATACTTCCATTATCTCACAAATATCCACAAAGGAAATCTACGCCTATTTTCTCGATACTCAGTATAATTAAAACTTTGCCTAACAGACCAAACACAATGAAGTTTTCCGTCTTTTGGTAATTTTATCCAAACGCAAACCCAAAAAGTTTTCGTTCATGAAGTTTAACAAACTCCTTCTATTGGTATCTTACAGCTATCTAGATGTTACCTGTTGTTTTATTAAAGTTAATTTTGTTCAGCTTTTAATGAGCTAAGTCTAATATTTATTGTGAAACGGCTAAAGACTGGACAAAAAAACTGACGCCTTTTTAAAGTTTTTTTTTTTGCACAGGGCTTAATGAGCTAACTTTGATATTTATTGTCACACTGCTAAAGGATTCCGTCATTAAAACAACACGACAGTCTTTTTTTAAGGAATAGTGTGATGATACCTTACTTTTATTACGAAGTGAGTTAAATAAAAAAGGTAAGTTTTTACGTCTTACATAAAAAACTTACCCTTTTATAACTTCCTCATCCCTACATCTTTGGTAAACTTGATCTTAATCTTTATAGATATATTATTTGTACCTTATTTGTTTCTCATCCGGCAGTATGACGCCTTTATTAAAAGATGCATCTTATTAAAAACATATGTCGTATTTCATTTAATTTAAATTGTGTAATGACACGGAAGGGCAACCAGCAACCCATACATTTGATGTGTGTATGTCATCCGTTTTCAAAGTCGCATCATAATTGTAGATGTGAAATTCTTGTTGCATTTCATTTTTAATTTAAATTTTGTATAGAGAATTGATTTTGTATTTCACATCTTTAAGAAAAAAATTAGGATATTGTAGGATATAAAAAGCTGTCTTTTACGTAGTAAATAATATAAAATGTTAATAAAGAATTTTTAAAATCGGTTCTGTACATCGAGAAATTTCCGTCTACAAACTCACAAATTTTTCCTTTTTATAATATTAAGTACAGATTATGTGTTATAAGATTCAAAGCAGTACTATTAGTTATTCTGTGGCAAAGCTTCTTAAAATATTAACTAAGATGTATTACTTACAACGACGAGTTATCAATGGACGTCTTTACCAGATCGCAAACTTCAATGAAACTGCCAAATCTTACTGTACTATTAATTACATTCCTTTGAGCGCAATGAGTCCTACAGTGGAATATTAAACACTGTTAATGATGTTGGTGATAATGATGAGGGTGAATGAAAAGGTTTAATATGATTTCATGTAATTATCTTTATAAAATTTTAGTGCTTTTTCAATTATACTAAATAATACTGCTCTCAGACTTTGAGGTTATTCCTGAAATTAAAATTATACCTATATAGATATACCAGAGTATAGTGTCACTCAAAACAACTGAGGAACTTAAATTGTTTTGGATGTCTTTGATCAAGATCCAAGTTTAGAACCACAGGATGTATTGCAGATGACATTATCTCCTAAACAACTCTATGTACTGATCTTGAAGTAAGAAGCATTGTTTGTCCTAACATAATAAGGTTTAAGAGTGTAGTTTAATTGTTTGTTTTAAATCGACTTCCAGGAGGAGGAGTTTTGTTTCGCCGTAGTAGGGTAATAATTAACTTTTTTTAAATAAATCGACAAAACTAACAGACAAATATTTACAAACACGGTAAATGATACGTAAAATACAATGTTCTACAAAAGTATTTCGTATTAAAAATCTATACGAAAAATAAAATAAAACATATTGGTTTTTATATAGTTAAAAAATACAAATATGAATCAACTTACTAACATACCTTTGGCATTAATATCACTGAGTCACTGACTGAGATGAGGCAATGCCCTCAGCAGTAGGCGTAGCTTACAAAGCTGCATGTACCTTAAAAAACAACTGTAACCAACATTGGAATACCTTATGACTAATTTATTAATTAAAATGATATATTTTATGTCGTTATCGTCTACATATCTATAACTATGCATTTATAGAACGGACGGGAGAAAAAATAGAATAATTTTAATGGAAAGTTGTTGCAATAAAACATCATAAGCAACTTTTTGTTTACCGTCATACAGTACAAAGGGCGTCAACACTGGCATTGCAAACAAAAGGTGAAGACAATGTTACCGGATCTTTCTTCTTCGTTGTCTGTTATAACGATAGTGATATCAGATATGCTAGAATTGAGTGAGTTTATTTTAGTTCTGCTTTGAGATAACTCTGAATAAAATATTGTTTTATACCCTATTTTAAAAATTTAACTGACTAAGTAATATGAGTTAATCAAATTTTTATTAAAAAAATTACAAAAATAGAAAATTCTAACTCTATAAAATAGAATAACACTAGAAACCGTCAACGTACCTTCTAGTATTCGAGCTATATTTTGCTTCATAAAAGGAAATAAATTGATGCCGTCCTGTGGCTATTGTATGTTATCACCATATATTCTGTGTTCTGTGGTTATCACCTCACTCGCACTTTGGTCCGCACAGAATTCATGTGACGACCATGTTTATAGTCGGCAAACTACCGTGATACATTAATAACTTTTCAGGTGTTTGATATAACAGATAGTTTGGATATTATAGCATAGTCCGGATTCTATATTTTAAAATACAATGCTGTATCTATAGTTTAGATTTTAATATAAAGTGCTGCATTGATGCAGAAGTTTCTGAATAGGCCGCCATAGTGTGGGTTACTGTGCTGTGTTGTTCCTTTGTCTGCATTCGCCATGAGTATGATGACCACCACCCTTAAATTCAGCTCATGCTTTCCGTCAGGCAGGATAGAGTCTAAAATAGGACACTTATACTAAGTTTTAAAGATACTGTCATATAACTGATATAACTATTTGATTACAAGATAAACTTTAGAAAACTATAACTGGGTAAAAACTTTGATAGAATGTCCCTATACAATATATAGAATAACCTATGTTACTTAGGCTATTATTGCATTTACACCTCATTTATTAAAATTTGTTTAGTAGTTTAGGCACTACGGTGGAAAACACAAACATACATAGACTGCTAAAACTATTACTTTTCCTTTTGGTTATGCCGTAGTCTTTATCCGGCTATAAATATGATATGATTTAGAATATAATTTGTAAAAAGACGACTAATTTATTTTCAGAAATAGAGCACTAGGTCTGGATACGTGTATGTAAAGGGTTCTTAAAGCCAGTAATTTATATCTTTTCTCGACATAAGATATAGTAACTACATTCCAAGTTGAAGGTTAACTATCGGATACTGTCTTTTTGCAAAACAGGTTTCTGTTCACAATTCCAACATTATCTTGGATGCCAAGGCTGTACATTCCTCTCTGAGAATCGAGATTTAACTCTGAGAGATTCATGAATAAAGACCCTCAAAACTCTCTTTTGAAGCTTAACAGCCGAAGTGCGTAGAATTTTTATTAGCGGTATATAACACTAAGAGAAGTCGACTTGTTATGAATTATGCACTGAATGAAATAAAACACGGTTATAGTCTTGTGACCGAGGTCGATAACCTATCTGAACGAGATGACAATATAAAAGTCAGCGCAACTCGTACGGGTTCCGTCGCATTGTACTTTATGAATAGAATATTATTCTAGTTTAGTGTCAGTACTATGGCGTAACATTTTATTTATGAAATTGTCGGGTGACGGAAATTTTTACATAACATTGTATAGGTTAAGCAGTTTACAGTAAAACTGTTTACTTCTTGGCGATATCAACCCCTAAATTGAATATCGGGTCATCCGTATAGTAGGGTGAGTAAAAATTGATGTAGGTGCTTAAAAACGAATCAGTCAAAAACTAGACTGAATAAAAACTGTATGTAATCCCATAAGTGGGCTTGGGACCGCGGCTATCGTGCTGAATAGGGACTTGGAATTTCTAAGACCCGTCGTGACAAATTGCGCTCGTATCGCTTTTCATCCTATACCCTTTATTCCAAGTGAATTTTGTGATAATAAATGAAATTTCCTTTCATATATAATAGTCGTAAATTAATTATACTTCGTTTTTACACTTGTGTGAATAGAGACTAACATACATACTCTTATAAAAGTTTATACTTTAGAAACTATATTTGTGTAATAATAATATATCAGAATAGAGTATATTTATATTTTTATTAATAATTAATTTATAAATTAATTAAAATTATGTGTAAGTTATCTATTATCTTGATGTCAAGTCAAATTATTAATTAATTATGAAAACCAACATTTGTAATTTATGAAACAAATACGAAGGAACAAATAAGAAATTTTATGTAAAACAATTAACAAGCACAACCATCGACAAAGTTTTGCTAACTTGTATATTTCACAAAACACAGAATTTGAATTAAGAATATGTAGACAACAATAGCTTCCTAAAATATTTTAAGAATTTTAATTATTTAATTTTGGTGTTGAAAACGGGAAAAGAACTAGATACATCTAAAATAAATGTTATTTTGTTATTGCTTTGCATATCACAATATACTTTTACGATTACGTTTAGATGTTACTACAGCAGATCCCGGGCGCGTAAAGTTACAAAATGTTTTATATCTGTACCGTTTTATTGGCCTAACATTTCCATCACAATACTTTTGCATATTTATCACTCAAAACACACTCAGATTGTATGATCCATATAAACACCATCCACAAACTCCACCCTCTCAATAACATTCACTTTACCGTTTTATGTTTTGCTAAGCCGTACAAACACGCCCAAGCCTTTTAGCGTTTCACACCCATCGTCCTAAATCCAATTCAAATACTGACCACATCATTAATTCTCCACAATATAGCGCCCCCAAAAAGCATCTTCTTCGATATTTCGCCGGGAACTATTTATATTTCTCGCGGTGTAACAAAGGCGCGGGCCATAAATAAAGGTCCCCACTCTTGTGCCCCTCGGGACACCGCCTTACTGCCTTTGATACGGTCCCTTTTCTTATTTTGATGCGGTCTAATGTAACTGACTCCTCTGTGTATTACGCTTTGTACGCACTTCATAAATCATTACCTGTTCGCGAGTAGACTTCGGAGCATGAGTGGCGGCTTGTCTACAGTTTCTTTAATGTTGTGTTTGGCACTTCAATTACGTACGTTTATATAATGTGTCAATGTATGAACAATTATAAATCGAAACACGTTGACCGATCATTATAGATACTTGCTCATTTTGAATCAGAAGTTTCTTATACCAGCAATGATTTTGTCCGTCAACTAATAAGAGAGATATTAGAGACTTTAAGTTCTGAAATATTTCATCAGATCTGTGGTTCTTAAATTAAAGATAATGTCAATTATATTAATATAATAATGTCAAAAAAATTAGTTGTTTGCAAAGTCGGGATACGGGATAGAGAAAGATGCGCTCTCATACAATGAGCGTAACGGGCTAATGAACGTAACTGGACATCGAGCGTAACAGGACAATGAGTCACCCTTTTTCGTGCATGCAGATGGTGTTCATAAATTTATTAGACGTTATCACATCAAAAAGGATTTTTAGATTCGGGTGAAACTACAAACTATTCAAAAATTAAGAAACTAAACATGAACCCAGAATCGTGAATCTATTACACAAATCTCAGAACAGACAAAGGGCAGTTACTTAAACTTTACCTCATTTTACTTCTTTTACAACGTTAAATTTTAACGTTTGTAGTTACAGTATTCTGGCAAAAGTTTGTACGGGCAAACTATGTACTATGTACAGTATGAAGTTATTTGCAATGGTGTTTATTAGTTGTCAGTTTTTACTCGTCACTAAGGCATATCCGCATATCCCTCGCACATCGTAACGTTGACAAATTCTAAATTTCAGGGTACAAATAATAATAATAATAAATATTTCGGACATCTAACACACAACGCCATCTAGTCCCAAGCTAAGCAAAGCTTGTTTTATGGGTACTAGACAACTGATACAAATATACTTTTTTTTTTGTAAATACATACATATTATACATGGAAAATACCCAAACTCCAAAACAAATATTTTTAGATCATACAAACATTAGGTCCGAGCCGGGTATCGAACCCGAGACCTCATGATCAGCAGTCGTACACGCCAACCGCAAGACTAACGAGGCAGTCAATGAATAAACGTTACCACAAATTTAATTAAGCTTAAAACCCTTATAACATGCCTATTTCAATACCAATTACACATTACAAACTGCTAAGCTTCAGTTATTAATTGTGTGTATTGAAGTCGCCAAGTCTTCACCACATGTTTAGCAAAGTGAAGTTAGTAATTTAACTTTAATTTATCGCTGAACCAACGCTTCTAGTCCTATGTATCTGACGTGGGGTAAGTTTCTGGCTTCAATAACTAATTAAGAGTTAAATGTACTTCAATTACACTGAATTATCATTACTTCCATATTAATACTATAAGGTCGAAAGTAACTCTGTCTTTTAAGCTTTTACGGCTAAACCGCGGCAAGATTTCGATAAAAATTGGCATGTAGGTGCGGATGGTTAGATTCATGAGAAAGGACCTGACTTCTTTTTACAGCGATAACAAAGCTATATAGTTAGAAATATAACATGAATGTATTTTATTCCACACTACAAATTTTGTCTTTAACTTAAGTAACTTCATATTGCCATAAATTGAACAATAAATATTCATAAAAGTCAAGGGTAACAGAAGTAAAAAAACAAAAACCTTTTTACCAAACTGTACCTCTATTGGTACACTTAACTTTAAAGAGGCAGCATCGAGATAACGCTTTATAAAAATAAGTCTGCCTTAAGATTGCCTTGAGTGTTTTGATAACGACTGAGATATAATACTCTTGGTACAAGTCAAGAACCGATACCTGAAAATTATTGCTTTTCAATTATTACTTTTATAGTCACTGCATGTACTCCGCGAACAAATTAAACTCTGCTTCATTCTCTAGTTTAATGAACAGTGTTGCCTCGCTAAAGTTTGCTAGCGAGATAATATATTATGTCGGCTTGTCGGCACAAATAGCACAACCGCTCAACTTTATTCCATTTTAAACTATTTAACAGAAAATGCGAATAGAGTTTACTTATTAACGACGATATAGAAAATTTTGTTTCTATTCAGTCATGTGAATACACGTCAATATTTATCAGTATTACACAGTATTCCATTTCGGTTGCAATTCATATCCGGACGATTGAGGGGAAAAGTTCTGCGTATCGTTGGTAACTTATGAATATAAATTCGAACTGGTGCACAACTCGTGCTCAGCGTAGTATATTGCCATAGCTTCAGATTTCTATTAAGTTTGCACCATTGTTTAATGTTTTACGTTTTTAAATCAGCTGTCCTGTTAGTATCTGAGCAAAGTGTTTCAACAATAAAATTTAATTAATGTAAATTTATTAGTGGCTGGAAACTTGTACCAAAACTGTAAATTTTGTGCTAAGGAGCATGTTTGTAAATTATAATTACTCAAGTGTACTGTAACTTAATTAGGGAAATTTTAGAAGATTACTTCAACTGAGAAACGAAGAGAAAAGTTTCATACCAAGCTTAAACTTCATAGCCAGAAGGCCAATCTCACAAGAGGCCAGAATCTAATTATAGAATTCATTTGAATTCTTAGCTAGGAATTTGAATTTGGCTTCAACTAATGTCAGATTTAAAATTATTATGTTGTTCCAAAAAAATCAGCACAATACTGTTTGAAAATAAGTTTACATTTACCGAATAAATATGTGCATGTTTTCATCTGAAAGTATGTTAAGCTAAACATATTTAAATAGCGGAAATTTTATCAAATCACTTTTATATCTCACTTTTGTTTATTATAGCATACAAACTTAATTATAACACTTTTACTTATTTAAGTACTTTCTTAGGTATATCAAAATTGTATTCAGATTATTAATAAATTGAATTCGTGAAGTGTTTTTCAGTACAAATACTAATAAATAAAAAAATAATATTATGTCCTTACACATATATTTTCACTAGTTAAAACCTGATTTACAAATTTGAGATTCTAGAAAAGTATAGGTATCTATATTGCTTTTGTTGAATGACAATGCAATGAAAATACAAGAAAAAAATAACAATGTACAACATCATTAAAAGATACGAATTTTGTTTTAAGTTGTGCCCCTAATTGATCGATACATAAAGCATGCGCGTTTATTTTTTAAGCTTAACGAACAAAGGGAGGATTGTATAATCTTAATTTCTGTCTTTTTGTGTCTATTTGTGGTTTGTTCCTTAAGAAATGGACTTAATACGTTTTATTTTTTGAAGTTGCAAGATATTCCGAGCTTTAATTAAAAAAAAATCTGTTGGACCGTTTAAAGATTTCTGTACAATAAAGTTATGGGTCGAAGATAGTTTTGATTTTTGTTTCATAAACTTTAATTACTACATACTTTTGAATATTAATATTTAACAAAAGTTAACGGTTACAAATGAGACCTAAGCAATTTCAGGTATTGCTTCTTAAAATTTTGCATATTGCAGTTTGGAAATTCTAACAAGTTAACTTTCAACATTTGTGGTTGTGGAGTGCGGTAAGCGTTGATAGCTACTACCTGCTGGCAATTTATCGGTGTTAGTTACTAGTTCACATTTCTGAACTCTTAGTTACGACTATTTTAAGTTTTCGATTTATATTTCCCGACAAATAAACTTAGTTAAAATTACTTCCTGCGGATACTACCTTAAGAGAAATGAAAAATGAAATAATGCATTAACAAGTTGAACAAATAATATTAAAAATAATACTCTTACAAATAAAACGTTCCATAAATAGTATGAAAACACTAAGCGGCTTTCATTATAGTGCATTTATTAACATAAATTGTAAATCTATTTCCTTGTTATAACAACTAACAAGGCATTGCTAACACCGCAGTTAGTTTGTGAATATTTTAGCGTTTCTTGTTCACTTGTAATGTGGACACTTTGTCGCCTTTTAAATGCCATACGTTGGCCATTACTGTCGGGAATGAGACCACCCTGTGCCGTCGTCTGTCATCAGCACTCGCCGTTTTATGCCACTTTGAACGCGTACACGGCTTGACTCATTTTTAATTTATGACTTAACGCCGGGTAATTTTGAAGACTTTTACATACGAGTTACGTGTCTTTTATTTACCGATTTCAATATCCTACTAATATTATAAATGCGAAAGTTTGTAAGGATGGATGGATGTTTGTTACTCTTTCACGCAAAAACTACTGAACGGATTTGGGTGAAACTTTACAGTAATATAGCTTATACATCAGAATAACACATAGGCTACTATTTGTCGCGATAACCGACATATACGCGTTCGGAGCCGCGGGCAACAACTAGTTATGTATATTTCTTATGTACCTCTATAACATATACATAAAGTTTGAGCTACATATGAAAGACTTAAAAAAATACTTAATTTTTTATTGAAAATTTCATATGTAGCTTTGACAAATCATAGCCAGAACTGTTAAAGTCAATGTTTATCTGAATGGGTTTTTTGCTAAGTGTTAGCGATTTGCAAGCTGGTTTTTTTTTTGGCAAAAGTGTTTACGACATATGGCAGCAATTTTGTGGCCCACTTGTCCGTTAGATTTTCAACATGTGGTAAAGTTGCGTCATACCAAAAATATCTTTTCAAATCAACTTATTACTGTCCACTGCTGAATAAAGGTCTCCCCCAAGGAGTGGCATCTAGACCGGGAGGTCATGTGCAGTGCGCATTCATCTGAAATAAAAACTATTTTGTTATTTATTAATTCTATATTTTCAAGATTTGGTTAATTATCCTATAAAATGCTCACATTATTATTATATAGATGAACTAGTAAAAAAAATGATTTCGTTTAACAAATCAAAAGAGGTTGGATTATGCTATGAACTTGCGAACTTTAGCTTGGGTTCGCTGACCACTAAAAAAACAGACCCGTCAATGGTAGGTTGTTTGCACAATTAGCGTCCCCCTTGCAGGTATTTATCAATGTTATTGTATTAGAACGCCCTGTCGTCTACAGATCACACTATAGCTTTCTTTGTTACAACTTGTTTTCTTACGAGGAGCCGACGGTATGTTACATTCAGTTAATTGTGTCCAGGGGTTCCAAAACATCAGACCATTAGTAACTTGATAACCACTGACGCAACATGCTTTAATTGGCAGAACATTGTTTTTTTTTAAACCTACATGTATACGTTCCATTTGTCGAGTTGTAAAAAAACTCCGTGTAATGTTGCAGCAAAATACTGTAAATTATATCGTAAATCATGCATTCGTAGCGTTGGAGTTGAGTTGCAGTACAGGTAAGTTCCGCGAATTTAACTAACAATAAGTTGTTAATCCTTATTCGAAGGAACTTGACACGTCGGCATCAAATCGTGGTGCTTTTATTTCCAATTCGCTTCGATTAGGCACGTTTTTGCCCATACGACGTAGAGCATACTTGTTCCCCAATGTTTGTTATTGTAACAAATGCCCAAACAACGTTTGTTTTGGCTGGTGAGAACAAAGCACTTTAGCTTTTTCTTGGCACGAAGAACTTTAATATCGCTTGAAGTTTTTACGGAGCGGGCACTTGCACGTTGTTCGTTTGTTAGTCTTACATAATGTTTTAAAATTTATACGCCCTTTGACGTCTCACTGTGTACCAAAATTTGTACAGAGAAAACAAATAACTTTATTGAGTAAATAATGAAATCAGTGTTCAATGGTTTACTTCATTTATACTAATATCTCGGTTTTTGCCAATTTTTCGTGACGTTAAAGATATGTTAATTAGCTCAGCGGTGAGAGCACCCATTCAAGGTAGTAGAGCCACGCTGATTTCAGCACGAACGGGCCGGCTCGACGGGGGCGGTACTACCCTCGCACAGAAAATCAACGTAAAATGACAGCGATCATGCTGTCGTGTTTCGTTGGTGAGTGCGAGACCGGAGGCCCAATGATGCGAAAACATCACTAGCCTGCCATGGTGTGGGTCACCATGCTGCATTGTTGCATTGTCTGCGTTCGCAGTATGATGACCATCACTCTTGGATTCTGCTTATGCTTTCCATCAGGCAGAGTAGAGTCATTATGGCAGGGTCAAACAAAAAAAAATAATGTGCTTTACCATCACTATTTCAACATTCTTGCACTTATTGGCATTATTTAATATGTCAAGAGTAATATTATGTATACAATATATTTTGTTCTTGCATTTTCTTGTACCGGAAACGTTGTTTTGTCTCAAAACTAAAGTAATTTTGACGGCACTTATTGGATTCGTACGCCAAACAGCAAACTTTCGCGTGTAAACCACCTTTATGCCTTTACTTCTTCATATCTTGATGATGTATTGAGGCAAAACATTACTTGCAATAAATTAAAATAAAATATTCATGAACTACTGTAACTTTTAGTTTAAACAAAAAATCTTAAAGAATACTCTAAAATTACCTTTACATAATAACTCATCAATTTAATTGTTGAAATCACAATGACAATAACGCTTAACAAATATATATTGGAGCGTTACTAGAAGCACTGACGTGCATAGTTAGCCAGACAGAAATAAAAAATTACAAGTTATGTCGTTCCGCATACAACATCTAAAGTTTACTGATATTCAACGAAAACACATTAAAATTTTCCCCAGTCAATAGACTGAACCAAAAACTGGATAAACAACTCGGAAACTGTTTGCACAGATTGAGAGCGACATTTCTTCTAAGTCGAAACTGTGGGTGAATTGTCAAAAGTTTTGATTTATGTGCATTTTGATGGTTCGGTTGGGCTCGAACATAACCCTCACCATTTTACTTACAAAATGTAATAATAAATTTCAGAAGGTCTAATCATATTTATATTCTTGTTCTAATTGAGGTATAAAACGAGAGTAAATTGCCTGATTGTCATATTTTTGGCTTATTTAAAATACTTTTTCCTTAAATCACTACTTCGGTGAATATTTTACGTTTCATCATCTTAACAGTCATGGCCAATGTCTACTACTGGCCATAGATATCTCCTTGAAAAGGAGATTTGTGTCTACTACATATATAGACGGATTGATAGGTACAAGTTTTGTGTCAAGTGTTTTCACTTTATAGACTTGTTGTCCTGCGTAATTTACTCCCATAGTCACCTCTTAAGAAACCCACGGGATGAATATAGGTGATGATTCCCCGTACTCTTAATATGTCACCACGTGGATATTTCGATTTAATAAAAAAAGCGCAATGATCACAAATTAAAGTATAGCTCAACGAAGCCTCACCAGTGTCTATCTATATTGTGAGATTGACCTTTACTATGGTTTCACAATATCGGTACGGCTTTGTTTAATTCATTTAGAAAAAATGTGATTTCGTAAATCAGAATACTAGTTTGTGTGAAAAATTGATATATTATCTCATTGTATAATTGTGTTTTGACACAGTTTGTTTTGATTTCATTACCACCCATATGAAATTAATTTAGAATTGTAACATTTTGTAACTATTAATTTATGAGGAGAATATTATTTCTTATTAAAGATTCAATTTCGTTTTGATACAGGTTTTGATTTCATTACCACCCATATGACATGGATTTAAAATTGTAACATTTAAATATACCTATTAATTGAATAGTTGGATAAATACAGTAGAGATTTTATTGAGTATTTACTAAAAGTTGTTTGTATTTTTAGAATCGTTAGTTTACGCAATTAATTATTTATTATAATTAGATAGTACACAGGCAACTAGCAAAAAATGCTTTCGTGTTTATCTCTCGTGACTAAAGGGCTACTTAATAGCGTTATAGGAAATATGTATTAGAAAATGGTACAAGTTGATAAAATATATACCGTACTTTTAATTTTTGTAACCATATCTATATTTTATACTTTAAAAAGGTAAAGTTTGCGAGCTTGTAGGGGTTAATCTCTGGATCTATTTAAATGATTTAGATTAAAAAAAATATTTACGAGCCTGCCAAAGTAACTCTACTCTGGTGAAAAACATAAGCAGAATCCAAGAGTGGTGGTCACTATACTCATTGCGAATGGAGACAATATAACAATGCAGCGTGGTGTCATCCATACAAATAAATAAAATTGGAGTGTCTGTTTGTAACATTAAAATAACAGTTTTTTAATCAATGCATATGTATGTATACACGATACATATAACAAAAATGTAGTTAAAAAAATTTTTGTCTGTCTGTCTGTCTGTCTGTCTGTCTGTTTGTTCCGGGTAATCTCTGGAACGGCTGGACGGATTTTGACGGGACTTTCACTGGCAGGTAGCTGATGATCCGGGGAGTAACTTAGGCTACTTTTTTTAGACTAACTTTGTCCCGCGGCGTTACTCGCGGTACAACAATAGCCGCGGGTAACACCGCGGGGTTCAGCTAGTTATAAATAAAAGTGGTCTTTATAAAACGAAGGAAGTCATTGATAGTTTATCTTATATCTCACGAAAGTTGCAATATAACTTAGATAAATGTACCTACTTATTATCCAAACCAAAACATTACGATAAAAATCTTTTGGAGTAAAATTTCCAGAAGATTGAAGATAAACACAAACACCTTTCACTAAAGATAGTAATACACTTTCTCTTAAAAATCAATTTGTTTCGAACGCAAGACAATGAAAGGGTAGCTGTACCGTTGTCGATTACTACCGAATTATACCAAAACATAACAGAGCTTGTTCTTATCTTGTATCCAATAATAATTATCTTACTTTGAACAAAAAAGCTATAGGGAAAGCTAATTCTTTTGTTTTGGTAATTTCTGATATAATTTTTAATACATTTGTCAATTTGTATTTTTTTATCGTGGCTAGAGTTTCTTACAGATCACTGTTTTATTTTTAAATATTAATCTTTTCAAAATATATAAAGATGAATATTAATCAAACTGATTCGTTTTTTATACAATGTTTTTTATTTTTTTGTATAGTTTATATAATACACCTTTTATTTTAATACCGGTAATTTAATCTGAACCATATTTTTATTGGAGCAGTTTTGCCTGACACCCCTAACACATTGGCACATAATTACCACTCCATAAGTACTATCATTAATTCAATACCTACTCATTTAATTGTATAACGAAATAAGTAAGGTAAAAAAAATATCTTCTAATCTCTTTCCATAAAAACACATTTTAATATTTTTATTATTTTGCATTCCATCATAACCTCCCGGATTTATTATAAGGATATAATAATTATTATTTTTAGGGGAATTAACGCGATCAATAATTTAAAGGTATTACATACCTCTGAATTGCCTGATGTTTCAACCAGGTTGCACTGGCCGTGGCCACAGGCTCACAGGTCGAAATCTTTAAGTAAGTGATAGCGTTAATTCCCGTAAAAATAATTATTATACATCATGAAACGCGAAAGTTTAAAAGTTATTATAAAGATGTTCTTATTGTTTTTTTCTTAGTTTACTATATTTCTTTTTAATTTCCTGTTGACATAATTGTTTTTTTTTGCAAATTCTCTTTATGTGAATAAACAGACGAGTGAGTAAGTTTGAAATTACAATGTCCTAAGTTACTCGAGCGATAACATCAAATGACAAAGCATAGCCCAATGACTAGGCTGAAAATCCAGAGTAGAGGAAATTGCATCCCTCAAATCCTATTTTAATGCAACGTGGAATTTACACACGATCGATTCACAGACTATCCAGTTCATTTGAATGGATACACGAATAACTATGCAATCTCATTTCGGCGAAAAAAAGGTTATTTACGCTTCATCTGTAGTCCGGAATCTGAAATCGAATTAAGATTGGCTAGCGATTGGGTAACATCGTTTGTCAAACTTAATTGATCTTTCGGAGAAAGGTCTGTTTTAGATAGTGCCGTGCCCAGATAGAATATGTATTGTTTCTTTAACCCAGTTCAATTTGAGATAAATCTTCATCATCCTAGTTATAAACGAAATAGTTTAATAAAAACGTGAAACAACACAAAAAAATTTAATGCTACTTCACAACTACTTTATAAGCATTAGTTTTTAGTTTGAGTTCATAATAAGTTTATCACTTAAAAGCAAAGAATACTCCCAGCATATCAAATTGCGTTTTTATTTTTATTATAATTCCCAAAGCTCCTTCAACCGCATCCTATATTTCTATTTGACATCTTTATTACAGTTTAATTTAACGCACATTAGCTAGGTGATGAGTCTTATATTATCAAACCACTGCAGATGGAGCCATAACAAAAACATAATGTATTTCTCTATTAAGAGCATCTTGGGTGGTAGTAACGAATATGGACTTGTTTTTCCATAACAGGTCTTCCTGTCGTTCCCCTGTCTTCGTTTTGTAGTCGTTCCTGCCAGTCCCCCATCTCGTCTGTCTCTTGCGATGACACATGCAGAATTTTGATGGGGCGCAGACAAATGAGCAATAAGTCAGCAACTGAAAGTTAAGATTTGTAAATATTTTGTTTATTAAGGGTGACAACCCTATGAATGTATAAGAGATTTTATATGTCTTTAAAATCTTTTGAACATCTCGGATATGAGTGATGATTGCGTCGTCCTAAATGAGGTGCTTGAGTGCAAGAATGTTATTATTTTTCCACCGTATTACGTTACAAAGGGTTGTATTGAGGTCACTATATTTATTGCAACTTTATTTTATTTAACGGTTTTTTAATTATTATGTTTTATCTGTACAACTATATGTAAGTCTTTCTAAGTAGGTATTTCATTTTCAAATGTATTTAGCATAAATTACTATTCCATTCAAACCATTGTAACTCATTTATCATGCAGTATATTAAAACCTTCATCGGTTTTAATTACTTTCCGTACAAATATGCAAAATAAAATCCAATGCAAATATGAACGCATGTGCGCTTTTGGTATTATTTACAGGCACCCGTAAGAAATGTGCGTAAATAACAATATAGGTAACGTGAGGGTTGCGGACATGGTGATCTATATGCAAATGTTATATCCCGCTTATTATATTTTCCGGACGGGGAACAGTAAGCCGCGAAAATACAGCCAACGATACTCCATCAAATTTATTGAGGGTTCGGTGTGAGTTTGGTTTTACAACGGCGGCGTCTGCGGCTTTATGAAAAACATGTTTTGCTTCGGCCGTCCCAATTTGTTTAAATTGATTGATGGTGGACCCAAATTGTTGTTTAGATTTTATTTCTTTTTTACTTTTAACGTACTAGGAAATATAGTTAAACAATGAAGTAAAGCTATCCAGGATCATAATAAAATGTTCCTAGATTGTGATTGATTCTATGTGATAGCTAGATAATTTGTATTGAAATAAGTCTTTGAGATATGTTTGACCTACTTTATATGTTACATTGACATTAGAATAATTAAAGTTAAATTTTTGCATTCGACTTCTGAAAGTTAACGGCGAATAATATATAAGTTATGATTCAAATTGATTTAGCAGTTCCAGAATCTCGATAGTTCTGCAAGCGCTGCTATATTTCAATTAACTATTTGGACAACTTTACGCGTGTTATAATTATATAAATTCATTTATACCTAGAATATTTATTTAAATACCTTAAATTTAATCAAATTTCACAAAATGTAATTAAATTTTATATTAGACAGCCTAAATATATCTGACAATGTTGATAGCAAATAAATACTTAATTATACTTGATAAACATATTATTTATCTGTTGGTACCTCGTATGTTCATTAAATATATCTATTTGATGTGGTTGCGGATGCATTACCTATCGCACAGTTCACTTGGTAAATTTACAGTACAGATACGCTACTGTTATTTTCTATTATTTGTATATGCTTATTCGTAATACAAATTTACCATAGACTCGGCCATTGATCAATCATAGGTTGAGTATCTATATTTTTCGTTGTGAAAAATTCTTATTCAGAAATACGGATTGATGGTTTTATGGTGACGGATTAAGTATATAGAGTGGCACTCTATTTACTGGATACCTCTATTCAAGGGTATCGTAAGAAGCGACTGAGGTGGAAAACCCTCATGATATCATTACTGTAAAGAGAAGAAAAACTTAAAACACACCCTATACAAATCGCTTGGCCAGCGTCATATACATAGTAGGGTAAAACTTCCTCTCTTAGAAGCCTATGTCCAGTGTGGACTGTTCGAAGCTTTTGATAATATTGGTTCTGGGGATACAGTTTGTTTGAATAAATAATTATTAACTAGCTGTTGCCCGCGGCTTCGACCGCGTGTATGTCGATTATCGTGATAAAGAGTAGCCTATGTGTTATTCTGATGCATAAGCTATATTACTGTAAAGTTTCATCCAAATCCGTTCAGTAGTTTTTGCGTGAAGAAGTAACAAACATACACACTCACAAACTTTCACCTTTATATGTATAATAATTAGTGTGATTGTCTGGTCTGTAGTGTCACAGAAAACACAGTTCTTAAAGTAAAATAGAATCGCTACAAAATCTATTTGCTGCTAGTTTTTATGAAGATGTGAATACGATGCCTGTTACAAATTGTGAATTTTAAAAATAATCACACCAAGAGACATACATTAAGAATGCCACACTCGTCGCGTTAGACTATATTTTTTATTTTGTCTTATAAAAACGCGACCTTCCGATTATGCAAATACGAAATGTGTTTTTTTTTTGTTGGTCTGTCTCTTAAAAGTCGCCTTTTGCTTAAAAAATGGTCGATATATGTTTTGTAGTCATACTCAATTACAAATATATATACCTATAGATACTATATTTATATATAGATACTACTGTAGTGTTACTTTTCGTCGTCATCATCTTGAACAACCCTTGACTACTGTTGGAGATAGACTTTTCCTTGGAGAGGTTTTATTTGTAAAAAACATATCAAAATAAACAGGCACAATAATGATGATTAACTAAATTATCGTACCTGTATTGCTTCCAACTAACCATAGTCTTTAGTAGAATAGAGGTAAGATCTACTGTCAAACCTAGATTATACATATACTTACTGTTACATTACATAATATACTATATTTATGTAATAGAGGACTATGGAATTGAAAGAACTTAGGTATTATATAACGTCAATATTGTTTTAATACCAAATTATGATAATGGTATCCAATAATAGTATTCGTAAATGATGGGTAAGAAATCGTGAACACAACATTCTTTTTAATACATCTCTGTTCAGATTTTATATGAAATAAAGATTTTTTTTTATGTCTCTGTATTTGTGCATTTAACGATGTTATCCTGCAATTAATGATTATTTATATGGTGACCACAATTAATGTCGGCGATTTTAATACATTTTCCGATAACAAGACAGCAAAACATTAAATTTTATGAATACTTAGCACGTACGTTTTCTTAAACATGTCTATAATAATAAAAAACGAAGGCACGGTACGGACGGAAACAAATACCGGCTACTATATCTCAGTGACAGGTACGAAGATTACGAATTGTGATTTTTGTGAACTTAATTTAAAGAAATAAAAATGAATAACGCAGAATGCACAACAAATTTTTTTATTCAGAGTAAATGAGTATTACAACAAAATGGTTTTTAATGACATATACATTTTACAGCTGTTGAATTGTAACCTATAAATTAAACGTTTTTCATTTATTTCAATCAATGCAAGTTACATTTTTCATGACGATTTGTAGACATAAGTGAAGATAGTACCTTTTTGTTATCACAAGTCTGTCATAAATTACAGTCAAAAAGCATTTTTATTAAGAATTTTCAATTAAAAACACTACTTAATTCATTAAATGATAACCACAACCACAAGGGCCATTCAAAAATACCAATAAATGGCGGATAAAAGCACTGCGTGATTATTTAGTCATTTCCATTTTCGGAAAACCTTCAAACTTTGAAAAACAAATTTTGAATGAACAATATGAGCTGTATTGAATTTCATTAATTACACGGCCACATGGGGTTGTAATTAGTTGAATTCAATTCAATATACGAGTACAATAAAATACTGATCTGATACGGAACACAAATCACTGGATAACTATCAATTATTTGTTACCACTTTTTGTGCTACTCGATTCAAAATTTTAATTATTGTGTATCAAGAATACCATAGTAAACATAAAGTTATTAATTTCCATTGTCAAGCTGGGGAATATAATGAATAAAGATGAACTATAAAATGAACGTGAATCGAAAGTAACAATGAGTGAAAGCAAAATTACTGAAGAATCTGAAGATAGGAGAAGAGTGTACTGACCCTATCAGTAACTGTCTATTTTTATTTTCCGGCGCGAAAGCGTCTTAATGAATTAATCCACCCATGGCCGATTCAAGCCGATTCACATTAATACTTCTTGCGTTGATTTAGTAGCGTTTCTGACCTACGCTTATTATAGAAGAATTGTGTAGCAATGTTTTACTTTTATCATATTACAGCCAGCATATGCAGTTAGATAAACATAAAAACTGTGTTATTCACATTTCATATTACTGTCTGAAAAAAAATTGTGTTATTTTTGTTTGTATAGTAAATATATTCGTTCGTGTAATAAACATGGAATGCACATCTAATAATAAAACTCTTGAATTTGTGCTACCCAATAATTTGGTCGTGTAATTGTAAACGTGCGCTATTCCTTAAATGCTCCCTGGTTCCGCCCCTGCGGGAATTCCCTATTCATTTGTGGCATTACATTAGGCGTATTGTCCCGAAAGAGGACGTTGAAAGAAAATACAAATGGCATCTTTTATTGAGTTTCCGGAATGCGCCGCTGTCTTGAGATATTATATAAAACGTGCGTTTACGATCTCTAAATGAAGCAATAGCAATTAAAATACACTTTGAGAGCTTGTCTTTTTATGTTATTATTCAACGTCAGTTTGAACGCAATCTTTATTGTTAATGCAAATGTACATGGTTGCATACTAAAACCTCAAAAATAACTATAATTATTTTAAAGAATTTCTTAATTATACAATAATTTATTGGAACAAATTACGTCACCACTAGATTCAAACTTTATTCAAAGTTCGAATTACAAACTAGAAACGAAGATAATTATTTAAAGGTACCTATCTACCTAATGTACACATGTATATGGGTAATGTTCTTAGTGACTTAGTTCTGTAGTTTTAACGTAATATGTTGAAGTGTGGTTGGTGTTGTGTGTTTTGCTTTTAATTTAATAAGCTTAGTCTAGACTAGCTTAGTCTAAACTAAATTGATCGGTCGTTTCGTGTATACCACAAAAAGAAACTATAACTTATTCCTTGCCTCGCCTTCAATAACTTATCAGACACCGACATTTTTACTGTAAAATAATAAATCAATCTATTTATCAACAACTAAAAAATGAATATTTATTAAAGCGAATAATTTTCTACATTAAATCTCTGAAAAATTGGCAGGAAATCATTCGTAACTTAGCGAAAATCATATTCCATTTATCCATTCTCATTCCCTTTGTTATTTATTCCGAATGGAAAGCCACCTTGATTAATAAGGCCGTCATCTGATTAAATATTCCAAATATTTCAGCTTTGATTGCATGAGGGACGTCTAAAAATATTTTCTTATAATATTCGATCAATCCTGGTGATGTACTTTGAATATTATTTCTTTTCTCTTCGGATTACTTCGGCAGGTAAATTTTATTGATGTAATTCTCCCGTAATCAAATGTGGATTAACATAATGAAAGCGAAAAGGTACACTCGAAATACAGTCAAATATTTTATCTTTTACGAATAGACAAATGAGTATATCAAATTTACGAAAAGCGTGAAATTTCTAAACCATAAATAACTTATTTTGTTGTGTTATGTATGGCCCTGCCAAAATGACTCTACTCTGCCTGATAGAAAGCATAGGCAGAATCCAAGAGTGGTGGTCACTATACTCATTTTGAATGCTTACAATTCAACAATACAGTATTGTGACCCTAGTGTGTGGCGGCCTAGTGATTCTTCTGCGTCATTGAACCTCAGGTCTCGCACTCACCAACGAAACACGACAGCACAAACGCTGTCATTTTACGTTGATAAATACAAAATATTATAACAGCATTAGGACCAAGTTATTATTGTTGAATGTTCAAGTAGTATTCAGCGTTGTAGACGTCCGTACACCTTTAATATTACGTTTTTGCAGGTAGAAATCTTGCGTCTAATGAATAAATATTCTATCTAAAAGGTTTAAAATTCGTTGAAGATTAATTGATATCATAATTTTAAAAGAAAACAAACACAAGTTAGACGCTTACATTTCAATTTTAATTTTTAACACTTTAATAGATTTGATACAATAGCCTGGACACAGGTTTTTTAATGAAATTACAGCGAACTTCCTTCCAGGGCTATGAAACTTCCATATATCTGTCTTAACAAAAAAATTACATAGAAGGTGGTGTCACCCCTCTAAAAAGGTACTCAAACTTTGACCATAATGTACATCCGTACCGATAGGTGGAGCTAGTTGACATAAAAACTTGAAATTAATTAAGTACTTACTTAAATATACTTACTTTTAATTAATTGATTTAGTAATTATTTTAATAACTAAAGCATTTCTTTCTGTCAAAACACTATTATTTCAATTTTTCAGTTTGATAATGTTATTTTGGTGAAACGAAACGGAAATTAGTACTGACAGAAACGTAAACGGTAAACGTTAACTTTCAAAACTTTTCTGTTTCTGGTTTCGTTGTGTTCTGGTGATATATTTGGTATCTATTTTGTGCTCTTTTAACTTTCGACCCTGCTTTTTCCTTGGATTCTGTGATACGATACGTAAACTATTGACCCTACGCTGTGAATACTGAACCTTGCTTGCTTTTGCATTTGGATTCGACGACACTTTCAAAATGGCGAGAAAGTCAGCTTTTAAGTGATCTTATGTAATTTTTCGCAGTTCTCTTGTGTAAAACACAAAACAGAAGTAGTAAATTTTGTAATGGATAGCATAATAAATATTATTTTAAACAGCTGGTGTACAAATGTCAAAGGCAAAACAACTTTGTATAATAATAATGCTACGAAAATAGAAGCGTTAAATTATTATAATTCTCATAATAAACGGCGAACTTAAGAGATCCAAACTTGTGTTTTATTAAATAAATTTGTCCTTAATCCAAAAACAAGTATAAAATTCATTAGCTCCATCTATCGGGCTAGATGTGATACACGCAGCGCCATCTCTGTGCTTGGGTACTCCCATTAAAATCAATTGAAATCCTTAGTGGCGCATCTATGTCTACTGTAGTGTATTATCTATGCTTCCTTCTGTTACGAGGGTAGATATGTTTTATATACCTAGTTTTATTTTAATCTTTATTTAAGGAGGAAATAATATTAAAACTTCAAACGTAACGATAACACATCCTCTTGAAATTGCCGAAGCATTTAACAACTTCTTTATAAAACAAGTACAACCGCTACAAACAACAAAATTCCATAATAGTTCCATACAGAGTAAACTCTCATCTATCTTTATAGCTCCCACGGATCCTCTTGAGATACATAAAATAGTCATGTCACTGAATAATACCAACAGTACTGGGTATGATGATATAAATACGAAAGTTATCAAACACGTATCAACAATTATTTCTCCAGTATTATGTCATGTCATTAATATGTGTATTGCTGAAGGTGTTTTTCCCGATAATCTCAAAATCACCATTATCAAACCTCTTTTTAAATCTGGTGATAGGGAAGAGATGTCTAATTATAGGCCAATAGCCCTAATTCCAATTTTTTCAAAAATATTTGAAAGAGTAATTTATAATAGCCTGAACACCTACTTTGAAACAAAAAAACTATTTCTTGACAGTCAAAAAGGTTTTAGAAAAAATAAATCAGTTAATATGGCGATATATGAGTTTTTGAATATAGTTATTGACCGAGTAGATAAACGACTACCAGTAATAGGGCTTTATATGGATATGTCAAAAGCTTTCGACAGCGTAGACCATAAAATGTTGATGAAAAAGCTAAACGACTACGGTGTTAGGGGTAACGTGTCGAAATTATTGGAATCCTACCTCAGTAACAGAAAACAGATGACCGTAATCAATGGAATAGTTAATAAGACTGAAATAACTTTTAAATCTGGTCAAACGATCACCAAATACGGAGTACCACAAGGGAGTATACTGGGGCCCCTGTTGTTTATTATTTATATAAATGATTTTCCACTGTCTACCCCATATCCCATGACAATGTTTGCTGATGACAGTAGTTTAGTTTTTAATGAAGGAGATATTAATAGTCTGGAATCAGACATAAATCAAAATCTTATTTCAGTGATTGACTGGTTAAATATGAATAATCTGCAAATTAATCTTGATAAGACAAAATTAATGACATTTGGACAAAAGACAAATAAAATATTAAAACTAAACATAAACTATAGAGGGAAAATAATTAACGAAACGAACACTACGAAGTTTCTTGGAGTACATATAGATAATGCAATGAATTGGAATGAACAAATTCAAAAAATTTGTGATAAACTGCATCAGTATTCATATAACCTATACATGCTTAGAAAAACAGTAAATTTAACTACTCTAGTTACAGCCTATCATGGTCTGGTTTCGGCTACTCTTAGGTATGGTATTGTGTTTTGGGGCAATGCAACCGGAAAAGAAAGGGTATTTATAGCGCAAAAGCGCTGTATAAGAGCGATGTGTAATCTGCGTAGAACTGATAGCTGCCAAAGTTATTTTAAAAAGTTAAGAATTCTAACAGTGCCTTGCCTATACATTTATGAAACTGTTATGTTTGTAAGACGTAATATTAATAAATTCTCTAAAGTTGATAGTCTACGTAGATCTGACACACTACACTTAGTACCAGGTAGAACTGCTTTACACCATAAGAGTATTTTCGCTATGGCACCAAAAATATACAATAAACTGCCAAAACGCATAAGACTTGTTGACAATATAAATATTTTTAGAAAGGAAGTGTTTTCATTTTTAATTGAGAAATCATATTACTCAATAACCGATTTTTTAAATGACACGACTTTGTAATTGTTTGGTGACGTATTGAATAGTATAATATATTGTAATGTATAGTGTTTTTGTTTCTTTGATTGCATTTGACTTAGATTATATTATTATACCCCATTTTTTAAATGACATGATTCTGTTATTATTTTGTGACATATTGAATAATATTTTGTAATGTAAAGTATTTTATTTCTTTGATTGCATTTTATTGAAATTATATTATTGTTATTAAATTTAATTTTAATAATGAAAACACATTTGTACGCCAATAACTGGCAGATCATAGAGTAACCACATTTTTATTATGTAACATCTTGTACACCTGTGATCACAAATAAAGATTGATTGATTGATTGATTGATTGGAGCTTAGCCACAATTATGACTATGTAACTCATTTGCTAAGGTTGTTTAGCTTATTGTATGACACATAATTTACTTTTAGGTGATAGGCAATTGAACATTGATACCCACAACATAGTCACATTTCTTAAATATTTTTTGTTCTCATTACAGCATTTGTGAATATTACATGATTATTGTAAGAATTTAGACTATTAACTATCAGCGTATTAGTTATCAGTGCAATTAAAATTATCAAGCCTATCCTTTCATATTGAATGAAGGCTTGCTTACAACTACTAAGCTCCTACCGTTTCATTGTCTATATCTTCAAAGAGAAAGTGTTGTTATCTATTTCCTATAGGCGGGGTCCTTATCTTTATATATATAATTCTTCTGTGAGTGTGTATGTCTCTGAACTACTCTCAAACGACTGGACCGATTTTGATGAATTTTTTTGTGTGTGTTCAAGGGGATCTGGGAATGGTTTAGATTCACAATTTTGTCCGCTGGACGATGTTTTTTTAATTAATTTTTAATTTATTAGTAGTTATGGCAAAACGACGTTTGCCGGGACAGCTAACATTATATTATTATAGATGTATTCGAAGATATTTTAGCCATCGTAGTCGCACAAAAACAATTCTACACATTTTATTACAATCGAACAATATAAATCTGTTTAGATTCATGGCGATATTCAAGAATAATTTTATAACTGTTATAAAACATTATGTTTCGTAGTAAAATGTTTATTTTTATTGTCTGTGCTATATGTAATTCCACGGATGAATTGTTTTGTGGGTTAAATTGTGTGGATCCCCTTGTAGGATAGCTATTTATTTATATGATTTTGTTCCGTTCTCAGTAGTATATACCTATGAAAAAATGCAAAAATTACGAACTTTAATAATTATGATTCTGTTCTTAAATACGGATGCGATACTCATTCTGAAATAAAATAAAATCAAATGACTCAAAAATAGAAGAACCATTGAACCGAATACATCCGTTTCCAATTCCTAACGCAAAGTTTCGCATACGTTCCCCTCACCTAGAGTTTATCTAACCATCCTCAAATAAATCAACTGGAAAATTGAAATCCAGGCATCCCCATTCCTCTGCGGAACTTAAGGTTAACTTTGATTAAACAGGTTCACTCACCTGATTAAAATTTATTTTAGAATTGCCCAAAATCATTCAGACAAATAATATGCTTTTTGTGATTTGACTGCGGATTCGTATTTAGTAAGTTCGCAAACGTGGTAATTAATTTTGTAACTAATTTTAAACTTTTTACTGGCAACTTCTGACTTTTAACTTATAAAGGTATAACTGTAACAGTGTGTTATATCATCCCAATATTTGTTCACGTAGATAAATAATCGATAAATGTAGTTTAGTAAGACGCGAAACAGAACTTTTATAATGTGTAAACCGCCAGAGTTAATTCGTACTAAAAGACTTGTAGCCTCACGATTTATGGCCTTAAGAAAATAGAAAGAATCGTAAATCAATGTGTTTTCTAAGTGCACTCAACAATTGTATACAAACTTACATAGATAGTACTGGCCACAATGGTGCACAATACATGTTTTCTACAGCAGTCAAACAAACGTACGACACTGTTGCCATTATAAGTCAACCCACAATTCTGTATATAGATAGCATCGTTGCTCGTCGTTTCGCTTATCTCTCTATAGGTGTCGATATAAAATAGAATTGCTATGTTTCTATCACGATATCATCGCATAAAAGGCCAAGCGGGTTGATTCTGCGACTTCTTTAGATGAAATTTAGATAAGGGCTCGTCCTCACGCAGTGCGCGTACAGTAAGTAATTGGCTGGGGTAGGCTATGGGCGGACTTATCGACACTCGTCAATCGCAATAAAATTCTGCAAATCGTTCCCCGTATGTGATCGTCTATTTACGTTCACTGATTTATAGATATTATGTTGAAGTAATGAGTGGGGTACTCCTATTTTAATTAATGTAATTTTCTTAAAACCCTTTGAACAAAAGTTATAAACTGGTTTTCATAAAAAGCATAGAGTTCGTGACTTTATGTATGAAAGTTTAAACGAATATTTAGGTAATAGAAATCGCAGGATTCTAGTCTAGTAACTTTATGGTTGACATGGATTCAAGTAAGCATATAAAAGTTTAAAATTTAACATATATATATGAAATAATTCTATTGTATATGAGTATACTAATACGATTACCTACATGAAATGAAATTCATTAGTTTTACATTAAGTCATTAACTAACGTAACCATAACCGTTTGCTTCGCTTCTTAGTTAAATCATAAATTTTAAATTGTAACGTATTTTATATTTTTTGTTCCAGGTATGAACCACTGTCAAGCTTGTCTCGAGAGGTTCGAAGTAAAAAGTCGGCTTCATAATTCACCTCAGCTTTTTCTTCTAATCTCAAGTGGACACAATTAAGATAAGATTTACTCTGCACACAGATTTGTGCTATCGCACTCGTAAAGCTAAGCGCAAGCTCACGATAACGACTCTCCCTCTTTTTTTCCTATTGGGACTAAATGTACTATAAATAGGGACTTACTGAAAACTATACCATCACATTTTGACAGTTGATCCTGTTTAATATTCTAAGTTTTCTTTGCGACTTTGATACATGTAGAATTATAGATGTAAGTTTCAAATAATAAAATATCAGGGATCAAATTTTTGACCACTAATTATTAATATTGCAAAATATATTTAATATTCTTAAACTGCGCACCGTGAATAAAACACAATGAAAACTTAAAAATATTCTATTCCAGTCACTATAATTTTATTACAACATACGACGATTGACAAAGAATTCGAGACAAAGGAACTTGTTTGACGGGTCGTAAAATTTAATTTGTACTCAGAATATAAGTACTCTGTGACCTATTATCACAAATATTTGAATATGTTTGAAAAAGGAACTGCAGTTAGAACTCAAACAAAGAATAATTTAACGTTCTATTTTTAAGTGCTATTACGTCACAGGAAACAAAAACCTGTTGATATGCCTCATAAATATATGTGAAGGCAATGATTGAAATATTGTTTGTTCATTTTTTTAAAAGTACTTTAAATGAAAGTGTCAATTGATTGCTATCATTTGTACTGTAAAGACAAACAACTCTATTTTGGACTTCCTGCGGAGTTTCCGTTACACTTATACTTTTTTGGAGTAATGATTTATATTACCGTAAATAAAAATTGATTTCTGAAATGCCGTTTTAGACATGGATCATCTGTAGAATATGTTTAATTGATTCACCATTAAATTTGTCAGAGATGTTCTAGATTTTAACTTTTACTGCTGTTTTTTATATGGTCGGTTTTTGTGGCAATAAAGTTTTTATTATAAAAGTGCTATAAATTTAACCTTTTGCAACTTTCTTATTACCTACTATAAATCTTAGACTGTCATTTTATTTAGCGGCTAGCTGTTAAAAAACGAAGACTACGTTTCTAGGTAATGCCGTAATGTAGAGACAGCAACTAGGAGATATAAATATCCCATGAATTTAGTTAAAATACTGGAATTCCTTTTCTTACCTTCTACTTTTTAACCGACATCAAAAAAAGGAGGAGGTTTCTCAATTCGACCGTATATATTCTTTTTTTTTTATGTGTGTTCGTAGATAACTTCGTCATTTATGAACCGATTTTGATGATTCTTTTTTTAATGGAAAGGAGATGTCCCGACGGTGTTACCATGATAAGGATATTAATATCTGATGATGGCATCCACGAAAAACCTAGTCGAAACTTGAAGTCGGTTTTATTTTTGTTAAAATTGTACTTGTCTGTGTTACGTAACTTATGTACCTACACATTTTTTTAAATTAATGTCTAAAGTTTCTAGAAAAAAATAGTTTACCAATTTATAGGTACCTACTTTGTCATCACTGAAGTATTGGAATGTATTCGGAGTTTTGACCTGATTGCACATTGGAAAACAAAGCTTTCTTTATTGCTACAAAATAATCGATATTCGGTTCTCCATAAATTAGTTACAAGAAACTCGAAAAGTCATAAAATATATGAAACATAACATCGTTAACGACAAAATGTCGTACATTTCGGTATCCCCGAAACATGAGCAGTCTTTAAAACAATTTTATTGTTCTTCATAACGAGCGTAGCTAACACGTGTAGCGACCGTAGATGATGTACATTTAGATGTAACCATATAGATTTAGAATGACGCAGACTTAAGTAACCCGCAGATGTAAGATTTCGTAATATCGGATTAAATACTCAAGCTTACAGGCTGAACACGTGTCGAGGATTGTTATAACTTGTTACAATATAATCATTCATCATTTTCGTGGTCATAACAGTGGGAATAAGGATTTAAATGAATAAGGTTAATTGATGTTGGTTTCTATTTTGATGCTGACATAAAGTTATAAATAAGACTAAGACGCGGTGTTTTTAAAATTCAAACAAACAGGTAACCTCTTTAGAAGTAAATAACCTGTATACATACACTCACGTCTGTATTTCCGAAGGGGTAGACAGAGGCGTAATAAAATAGCCGCATTAAGTTCATTATAATTTTAGTCTTACTTATATAATAGGGGATAAGTCTAATATCATAAATTGGACATATAAATACATATCTCTGCATAAACATACTAATAGATATGAATATGTGTTTCTAACTAATACCTGTTTTAAATACAAAATTAAGTAATTATTAAATTGAACGAAACTTAAATTTAAAACGTTCTTCACGCCATTGTTGTTCTTGTTCTACATCACCGACAAGATGAAAAATATCTCGTTATTCCAATCCTAAAAGATTGACTCTCAGTTAAAATGATTCATCACTTTCAACACTTAGTATGAGTAATCCAGAATGAGTCTATTTTTCAAAGACTCTCAACAAAAAGTGTGTGATGTAATGCTTTTAATATTAAACGCCATACTTTCACATTGTCGTCGACGGTTGGAAAGAAAGATGGCTTTTTACGAGTGAATGCGTGCCAGATGATTAAACTCCGTCGTTGCTCCGGATGAAAGTACCCATTTCGGCTTATATGATTTACATGGGAATTTCAGCCATGAATTTAATAAAGATCTCATAAATTTTGATAAAATCTTCTTTAGTAAATACCGAGTACATTGAAATTATCGAACATGAAGATGAAAACGAAATCTGATGAAAATGAAGCGATTTACTTACATATTTTCGAGCGTTACTTGTTATGGCAGTTCTTTTCTTTTTCTGGTTTCCCAAATTGAGGTATTATTTATAGAGTAGTAAAGTAAATTACTTATGCATAATTCGTAGTCATAAAACTTGAGATATCGTCATTTTACGTGTGACATACCAAATGATATTTATGATTAATATATTACTATAAAAATGATTTTATAATTTACGAGATCATTTTATCTCAGGTTCCGATCAAATTGCATCAACAGTTTACTCAGGCCTCAGTAAGTAAGAAGAGTATTACGTTTTGTTACGCAAACAATGTCTGTTGACAGTGAACAAGTACAATTTTAACAAAAATAAAACCGACTTCAAGGTTCGACTCGATTTCTCTTAGATGCCATCATCAAATTTTAGTGTCCTTATCATGTTACCGTTGGGTTTGCAATATACCTACACAAGACTACTATATTCTTAAATATCTCACAATTCATTTGCAATTTAATATGAAACTAGTAACCTAAGTATATAATCCGAAAAGTACGGGTTCCCAGTCCTTCAATTTGTCAATCATCAGTACTTTATTTGTAACAAATAAACAACAATAGAACTATATCAGTACTAGTTTTTATCGGTTATCGTAGTATAAATAGTAGCCTATGTGTTATTCTGATGCATAAGCTATATTACTGTAAAGTCTCTTCTGAATCCGTTAAGTAGTTTTTGCGTGAAAGAGTAACAAACATCCATCCATACTTACAAACTTTCGCGTAAATAATATTACTAGCTGTTGCCCGCGGCTCCGCCCGCGTGTATGTCGGTTATCGCTGCAAATAGTAGCCTGTGTGTTATTCTGATGTAAAAGCTATATTACTGTAAAGTGTCATCCGTTCTGTAGTTTTTGTGTGAAGAAGTAAAAAACATACACACTCACAAACTTTTGCCTTTATATATTAATGTGAAGTGTGATAGTAGGATATTCTTACTGTGTTGTAATATATATCTTTTGTAGTTTTCTGACAAGCCTACTATAACAATTGTATCGGAAATGTATACGGACTAATATTATTGATAGTTGTCGGTACAGGATACTTAAAGGAAAACAAATTCGAATACATACAATATGCTTACAGCCAATTGCTTAATACATATTTTAATAATCGGATGAGGGTCCTAAAAATTTCGCAGTAAATATATGATTAATGTTATATGTGTAAAAAGATACATAATATTTGTTTTGAAGTTTGGGTGTTCCCTAAATATATATGTATGTATATATTTACAAAAAAGTGTATAAGTAAAATATAAATCAGTCTAGCTTTTATAGTAAGTTCAGATTAGTTTGAGCCTAAGGGTTCCCACGCATAACTGCAATGCGATTCGGTGCATTCGTGCGAGCTCGCAGATATTTGCGATGCGTTGCGAATTCGCAGGTATGTGTGGGAGTCCTAAATGGCGTTGTGTATAGGAATAAAAAGTAGGGGACCACAAAGATCTTATAAAAACTATTTTGTGAACTTAAGTATGGAAGTCTTTACTTAATCTCTTTAATTCCAAATGAATAGATTTACAAGCTTCTTTTGTAAATTGCACATCTTTTCTACAGAACAATAACAAGAGAAGTATCAATAGGAGTATGTGGTTCAGTTGCTCGGCATGGGGCGCCTCGTGTCTCTCCGAGGAGTCTGACTCATTTGGGGTTGAAGAACTTTGCTAATGCACTTTACGTCACATTGGTTTATTTGTTTATTTGTGAACTTTTCGCGCGGAATAATAGTTTATTGAGATATTATGTTGTATAGAGAGGATGCGGTCATGATCACATGAATCAGTAATCATAAAACGAATCCCCTAGTGAATTCAACTGATTAATCGATTTTGTGGGTTCAAATCCTACATGGGACAGCACTTTGTGTGATCCACCATGGTTGTTCTCAGTCTAGGTGTTACTTGTGTCCATTTGCCACAGCCTATGTGTTATTCTGATGTATAAATTATATTACTGTAAAGTTTCATCCAAATCCGTCCAGTAATTTTTGCGTGAAGAAAGTAACAAACATACGAACTCACAAACTTTCGCCTTTATATATTAGTTTGATTATATGATGTGACTGAGACAGTAGTAGTATTTTTACTGATGTCAAAAGGAGGGTCATAGTTTGTATCGCCATCTTTAATTTTTTATTTAAATTACACGATGAATGAAGCAGGCAGAATGGATTTGGAAAAATCTTTTAGGTTGAAAAACTATTTTTATTATCTTAGATAATATTTCAAAATGTTACCAATGTCATTATATGATTAAGGAATTTACTATAAATCGAGGCAACTCATTTAATACCATGTATCTATAGTGCTTTGTGAATGTGTTGTAATAACTTGTATGTCTATTCTCTCTCGTATAGTGCGATATAGTGATCTGAATCTGATACTGACTACGACTACTAACGACTGCTTATTGATAAATTTGATGAAGCTGCTAAACAATTCATGCTAGGTTAGCACATTTAACATTGTTTATGGTGAAATATAGCTGATGTTAGTGCCTGAAGAACTTCTCAACATAACATCACATATAGGAATAAACTTCTTGCTCATACGGTGGCTAAGTTATATTTTACCCGACTGCGACAGAAAGGTAATGCTTTGTATAATAACAGTTTACTGTATTCAATTTCACATTGTACATTGAGATATCGTCGTTGACATTAATATTTTCATTTGATATCTAATCACGTGCCTTTATACAGTAATGAACCATCCGTATACAAGATTTAATAATAAAAATAAGCAATACAAAATAAATGCTTAGTACAATACAAATTCCGTCGGAGCTTCAGCTAACAAGCACATAAGGGGCATCGTTATTTCTCTAAATATATATGTCCTTGCCTTTCACTCCGATATTACTTCGATTTTGAGTTGATTTGATCTTTTCATCACAGATCTCTTTTTAATAAGTTTGTCTTTTCTTTTACTTCCAGTATTGTAGTATTTTTTATTTTATTAAAATCTCAATAAATAAAAATGAATCACCGAAATGAATGTTCGCGCATAACTTTCGATTGACTACACCAAATTAATTAATTTTGTGATTTTTATAAATTTGTGATTGTCAGGGCAAGATTTGTATAGAAGAATATTAAAAGAAAACCGTTTGATTTTACACAAACTTTTAAAGGCTAAGCCAGTCAGCCTCTGACCACGGCCAGTGGAACCTGGTCGAAACGTCAGGCAAATCAGAGGTATGTAATACCTTTTAATAAGTGATCGCGTTAATTCCCGTAAAAATAATTGTTAAATAATTAAAATAATAATATAAACGAAAACTGGTCATTTTATATTTCTTAGTTCACGACTGTACATTGAATAACAATGGGAAGCTGTGGCGGACAAAAATGTAAAAAAAGTATTCGGAAATTTAAAAAATATCTGCGAAAAAAAATGATGGACCAAAGTTCGCTTTGTCAGATAGTTATTAATAAAAATAAAAAGACTTTCATGGTAGTCTTATTTGCTTGAAAATTTTTAGTTCCACGAAGTGGGCACGAATTAGCTAGTCACACTATCACATCACACTAATATATAAAGGCGAAAGTTTGCGAGTGTGTATGTTTGTTACTTCTTCACGCAAAAACTACTGAATGGATTTGGATGGCACTTTACAGTAATATAGCGTATACATCAGAATATCACATAGGCTACCATTTGCCGCGATAATCGACATACACGCGGGCGGAGCCGCGGACAACAGCTAGTTTAATATAATTATAATGTCGATGATTATGTTTAACGGTGATATGAATAAGTAATAACTAAACTTTCTTTGATAACCAAAGCCGTACGACTTAAAGTTAGACTGACTTGGTGATACATTCAGATTTACCTACCCTAACTTAAGCAGATTAAAAATATAAATGTTCAATCTCAGATCAAGTAATACTTCGTTAAAGATGTAATACACTCGTAGGTATATCCTTATAAACTTGTTCCGAGGCGTATCTACAGAAATCAGATCCTTTTCAGACCACTCTTATTTCCATACGTTGGCATGTTATTGAAGAGTTCTTTGAATTGCAAATAGGCCGGTCCTCGGGTTCCATTGAAATGTCAATTTGTTTTCTATTGGGGTGGCTTGTGTGGTAACCTCGAGACATATCGCCTTACTATTGTGTGTTTTGGACGACGAAAGGCGGATCCTACACTTTCTCTTGCGGCTGCCGTAGGGATGTTTGCCGAAGAAATTCGTGAGTCACATTTTTATTAGGCAATGTTGAATGCAACGAAGTTGCATACTGAAAAACTTTAATGTATTTCTTTTTCGATACAAGTTTTATACTGAAAAAAAATCTACATCTAATTAATATTTATATATTTTTACTTATTTTTTATTTATTTATTTATGTTTTTGATCTATCCATTGACCCTAGTAAACGTCGCGAGATCTCATTGGATGCGGGCAGGACAGTTTGTTGTCTCAAGCTTTTGGGAGAGACCAATATTCAACAGTGAAACGCCTTTCCCTGAGAATCTAGAATAATATAATGACAATCAAAATTCAATCTAATTTTGTGAACGAATAATGTTGTATTTTTTTTTTAAATAACATATGATGTAGTGATAATTTTCTTGTAAAAAATATTTTATGACAAATATAAGAAAATACTGCATCCGAAAATTCAGTTATAGTTATAAGCAAAATAACTCACACGTGGCTCATGAAGAAATTTCTCGAAAAAATCAATAATGTATTGAATTTTTTATGGAGTGCACTCGACATTTTTAGGGGTTCCTTTACATTTTCAATAGCAAAAAGTTGTCGGTTGGTTCTGCGGTATCCGCGTATCCGGTTTTTATTAGTGGCGGATATCGATGGCTTCCGAGGGCCATTGTGACCGATTTAGTACGAACGCCCATTGTAAGCAAGATGTCACTCGCTTTTGTTATTGAATGGCTGGTGAACGTTTACCACAATGAACCAAGCTTAACTGCATTGATTTGTTTTACTATTTTGGGTAGCTTTTTGTTGACGGATTTGTCGTTGTTTGTAAGTTTTATTTCTTTACTGAATGGTGTGAGATTACGTAGGAAATTGCTTCGATAAATTGATTATTCAGAAAAAAAAACATAGCCCAAAATACGCCGCAGTATATAAATATATCAATAGTCATGACTTTTGTAGTGTATTTAACTAAATGGTGTAAATTTTACTATTCACATTATCCACGTCTACAGTTTAGAAGACGAAAAGTTTGGAGTGACAATTATTAAATTTTATTGAAACAAATTTAAACTAAAAGATCTTATTTTATACGTAATCCATTATGAACACATATAACTATGGCATTACCAAATCTATAATTATAGGTAATTCTCGCTTCACGTGCGTCGTTGCTTATGATGAAATTCTAAACTTTGTGACCATTTTCCGCACTTTTTTTAAATGTTTGTTTTGCGGGTGTGCCTAAGATAGGATAGTATTAATAGTTATAGCATGTTTAGACCAATAGAAGCCAAGCATAATTATTTAAAAAGTGACACTAACGAAGTTGAATGTATAAATACGAATACACTATACATATCGTAAGTCGTAATTGACTCTCAGTTTTTAATCGATACAATTAAATTAATTCTTTTTTTATATACGTTCATTGTCTCTTAATGAGATTCTAAGAATCGTAAGAATTTAAAGGGTTTCCTTTCTTGTCCCGAATACCCGGGCTTTTTAATTGTAGGAGTATTCTCGGATTTAACGGATCTTATCGGTCCTTAATGGCTGTATTAGACCTTAAAAGCACGTTCTCAAGTGTTTCGACACGTGGCTTGTGTACAGACAATAAAACAAAGACGACGAATGGACGCAATAACAATGAATTTACAATGAAATACTTATATGAAATAACTGTGTATATTTTCCTTCCATTTAACAATTCAATATCGAGAAGTGCATTTATTAACAATCATTTAAATTTTATAAAAGTGATTCACTTCTGTTTAAAATAAAAGTCCTTATGTTTTATTACCATTACGACAGTATACAAATGATTATATGGATTTCTCAAATATGGAAACTAAAATCGGTCATTGTATTTTGATTTACAGAAGCGTAAAAACAGACTGTGTTAAGAACTACGTTCTTTTAGAAAACCGTTATTTTCTTTTCAAAATCCTATTGATAATTCAATTTATGCAGTGACACAGTTATGTATTTGGTATCAATAAAACAACAAAAAAAACTAATGTGGTTTAATAATTTGTCAAGAAACCTATTTTTTTTTAAATCATTGAACTATCATCATAATCATTAATGTTTAGAAAGTCATATTAGGTTTAAAAAAACCATACGTCCCTATAGATAGCTATTTTAATACATGGCTTACTAAAAAATTGTGAAGCTATCCCGGATAAACATGTTCTCAAAAATAGAAAACAAAAGTAGAATGGTTTCATAGATTTTAGCGATTAAATGAAATGTAAATAAAGTACTAGTTTACTCGGTCCGTTTGCTTATTGGAGTATATACACAATATTCCAGTTAAAGAACTGTAAACAACTAATCAGTAATGAGTTTTAAACGCTTCATTCAAAAAGCAAGTAAGTGCTTCCTAGACTAGGGTTGACGCAACTTTTATTACAAATTTCTTTAAATTACTCGTATTAATAATAATAAAACATATACATAGACACAATAAAATAGATATAGAATTGAATATCCTAATATTACAATTTCTTAAAGACATTTAAAAGTATGGCTATGCCACTTACTTAACTAACTGATGAAATATGAAACGTTCCATGTAACTATTTTCTTTACATTTAGAATTGTTTAATTATTAAAATACTTCAATAAAGTGGAAGATGCATAAACAGAACATGAAAAAAAGTTTCGAATTCAGAATTGCTTGAGCTTATTTAATAAAAGTGAGCCACAGTTTATCGCTTTGACCATTTTACATTTAGTTTGCTTAACTGCTATAAGACTAAGTTATAAGAAATAATGCGCAGTTATAAATATTATACCAGATAGAGTCGACCAATAAGGCCTCATGAGAATTGACAATCGCGTTCATATATTTTTCTCGAGAAGTATTAGTAACCTACTTACTGCACTTATTTTCCACTAACACTTCTAAATTTGAACAGATAATCAGTAATGTCTACCTTTAACGGTTAGAATTATCGTTGATCGTTACTCTCGAACCCATCAAGGTTGAAGTAACTGTTATAGGTGATCTTTAAAGAATATATTTAAAAAAAAAGCGTAATGTACTGTAATGACAACCTATTAGAACAAAAAAGTGGCTAAAGACATTGTGGCTAAAGTAAAATAAAAGTGAGTAAAATTATTGGTGATCGTGAATTCACGGTTTTTATTGGGTGTCATTATTACCTATCAAAGTTTTTACCTTCACCGAAATTCCTTAAATCTGGTGATTGCTCTATCATAAAACTGCTATAAAAACTTTGGGATATACATATTTATCTAAAACAGTTCTTTACGTTACTACCGATATTTTTTTGCAATGTTTAGAAGTTGAATAAACTCGATTTTTACTAAAAAAACTATATATGCTGGAAATAGAGAGTTTGCTTATCGACTTACGAAAAAGTCTCGAAGCGGAGCACGAGATTTATAGTTTTCAGGAACTGGATTTACTTTAATTCCACTACATTTTTCTACTGTTGCTAACAAATAACGGTGTGTTTGCTTTAATTTGCAATTGAATACCAACTATCGTTCTGTAACAGTTTATAAGCTTCTAAAAATATTGAACTTAGAATAGTACATTATTCTCGGATGTGGGTAATAAGTACGATAACTAGAACTCAATAGATTTGCTAGTGAGAGCCTGACTTGTAGTATTTTTTGTCGTCAGTATTAAGAGTTAAAGGAAATGATATCCACTATTTGATAGCTAAACGTCTGCCGTTCAGGATTCTACCTTTATATTTTAAGAAATCTTTATAACCGTATTTCCGTATCTTCTATCTGTTCCACTGCGGCTAATATATGTACTAGTACCGGTTATTCCAATATTAAATTCACAAAATGAACGCCATTAATCTTCAACGCAACAGCTTTAACTCTTTCGAATTTTTAAGCTTTTGATCCGATTGACAAGTGACAACCCTATTAGTGATTCATTGAAATTTAGATTATCATGCCTTAAGATTCAGCTCGGAACCAGCGAAAATGTTTTGTTGTTCATGGCTGTCATCGAATTAATGGTTCGTTTTGTATCGTTTAATTACTTGGATTGTTGACAAGTAAAATTAATAACAGTGTATTAACTAGTGGGTACCTATTTCTAGAAATGAATTATTTAAAAATAGTGCAGCAAAATAAATGCTTTTACTTTTTAATTGTGAATTAATAATTTGTATTTCGGTTTTAGTTTATGTAATCTTCAAAAACAAAATCAGTACCGGAGTTCTGTTTTTTTGGTTTTAGTGTTTTTTTAACGAAAAATGTATGTTTTGTTTTTTCGATACGTAAAATAGAAAATCCAACGAAAAAAAAAACAGACCGAACATTTCCAGTCGGCTTGGATAAAGTGTAATCATGCGATTACTCCAAATTAGATTATAGTAGATCACGGTTCAAGTATTTTTCTCTTTTCTCACTAAAACAGGATCGCTTACTAGAAAAGGCAATGAACTTGCAATTTTAATAGAGGTGTTTACGTTGCCTACGGTGTTTGGCTGTGGGAAACATTCGGCTATTTTTGCCCAGACGCTATTTTCAACGCTTAGTCGGTGTGATGTTATCCTTGAACTTTGGAATTTTAGCATAACAACAACTACTGGAGGGTTATATTGAGACGTACTACGAATCGTAATATTATTACTAAAGATTGTTAAACAAATTGACATTGATTAAAGTGTTACAATGTTCAGTATAGCCGCACTGGAAAATAAATAGGAATATCTCGCACAGAGCCGCATGACCCTAAGTTAGCTGTAGAGCTTGTACTATGAAATTTGTTATTTCTGAAAAAAAAAAGTCTATATAAAATATCGTGGCCCAAAATCTCAACTTTTTTACTTTTACAGTTTACTTTTATAGTTCTTTTAATCCTAAATTACAGTTTAATATTTCATTTTGTAATAAAATTTATTCAGTCTAACTTTCACATAAAGTTGCAAAACCCCTTAGACTTCCTCAATCCGGTTCCTAAATTACTCTTACAAAATCCCTTCTAAGCTGATGTATCCCACCTATAAACTAGTACCTTGCCAAATTTCAGGTACCTAGTAAACACAAATCAGAGCTTTCATTTAAATTTGTGGAGCTCACAGACCGCCCTAATCCGACCCTCTCATATAAACTATTGTTGTGTATCCATTCTTGTTGTGTTTTACCTATTTAGTATCTTCCTGCCAAACTTAATTCATTCAGTACATGACAATAATTTTTAAGCAACCAAGATAAGCAGGGTAACACATCACAGGTGGATATAATATATTATAACCCCTCATATGAAGCGATTATAAGTTAGAGACACAGCCTCACTACAGTGTAAGTGTCAAGTTTATCTATATTCTTTCACAATATATCATAATAATATGTGATGCTCATAATTTAAGAGAGGAAACCTTTATTTACTTTAATTTTAACGTATATAAGGAAGTTGAATTTGTATATATAACGACAATTAATGAATTAAGCGATTTAGCTGTCATAAAAAATTAAGATCTACACGTGTTAGTTGCAAGCTTAATGGGTTCTCAAATAAAACGGACTTGTTTGGAACGTTGCGAATAACCCCTATGTTTAGAGAAACATTCACTGTTTACATTCAGATACGATGTAAACTTTTAAAGCGTCGTGTTTACAATACTTTTGACACACTTTATTTAGTTTCAAGTCTGAAGTTCTTTATTGGGTCAAAGCATTTTATGAGGATATAAAATGTTCAATCGATGACTTCGCTTGACGGATGAGTGGCTGATTACTAACGGCCCATGACGGCCTGTGCGCTTTGAATTTGTTAGGCAAGCATTGGATTTGTCAAGACTGTTATGTACGGCTGAAAGTTAAGGAATTTAGTTTATTAAGCAATTCGTATAGTTATTTTAACAGATGCAGCAATATCTCTAGTTTATCTTTAATTTATTGACAGAATAAGTGAAGAGACATAAACGTAAAGGACGTAATAAGCTGCTATTAGTAGGCATGTCGGTGCGGAGAGGTAATAAAAAACGTATAGTATCTTTTGAAGGAAAGCCTATCTAATGTTTTCAGCACTCGTAAACCGCAATCGTGGCTAAAATATCGGCGAAATGTGAAAATGTAAACGCACGAAAAATTATACCCGTAAAAAGTCGTACTTAAACGATTCCTCAATCTTTTCTAATAGGTAGAGAATAACATATTTATCCTTATTTATACCAAGGATTACAATGTTTTATGTGATTTTGAAAATAATTACTGCCTCTGTCAAAATTTCATTTGTTACTCTTCTAAATTAGCCGAAGGCACTTGTACGACAACGGTTACAGAAATGAAAAGGACTTACTAACCATACTCAAATGTTAATAAAGATAACACTAACGGAGTAGTTTACTGTTATTAACCAATTCACCTTAAAAACGAAAATACTGTCATGATCTACGGCAACAACGGCCGTGGCTAATTAGATACTCACGAATCGAAAAGAGTTGCAGCATTTAGCACGGAAATAAAAACTTATGGTTAAGTGTCGAAACGTGACGTGCAATAGCGTAAAAGTCTATAAAAACTTGCATGGATTAATTTAACTTGACCACTCTTTCCATATAGATTCTCATATACACTTTCTTTAGAAATTATTCATGGAACTTTCTTACACGTCTTGTCATTCACCTGTCTAGGCTGTCCGTTGTCTAGCTTGGAATAATGACGATAAATCAAAGGTTACTAATGGAGTACTGTATTTATGTTGGGTGGGTACAGTTAACTTTAAATTTGTTACTTTATTTACTTTTCTATCTTTGACTAAGTACCGACCTGTTTAAATATTGGGTTTAATATTTTATAAGTAACACTATTTAATTTTAGGCAGTGTGCGGGTTGATATAACAAACCAGAGTGGTAAAAATGTATTTTTAAGCGATATATCATATTATAATAATGCATAAGCTATAAGAGATAAGTAGAAAAAAAACATTTTTTGCAATAATAAACTGTTCTAGGTAAACTAGTCACACTAGACGCTAACCGTACAATCTATACAAATAAATAGAATTTTAGTGTCTGTTTGTAATATTAAAATAACCGCTTTTTACTAAATGCATTTGTAAGTATAAACGAAAATTATACCAAAATAACATTTTTTTCAATTTTTGTCTGTCTGTCTGTTTGTTCCGGCTAATCTCTGGAACGGCTGGACCGATTTTGACGGGTTTTTCACTGATTATATACAGAGTCACTTAGGCTACTTTTTTAGACTATCTTCACCCCGCGGTGTTACCTACGGTACTACAATAACTGCGGGACTCAGCTAGTTTACTATGAAAAGAGTGAATAACATACATAGTACTAAAATTTGCGTAACCAAAAGTTGCGAAGTCAAACTAATTCGATTATTACTCAACCAATTAACTATTTTATTAGGTTATAAAAAATCATATAATACATCAATACATATATTCGTAAACTCGAATACTACCTGACAAAATTTCATTCCGAAATGCATTTAACAGACCCTGTTTCCGATTCCCAAAGCGGTGTGACAATATCTGGCGTCAGATGCATGTTCCTATGACGACAATATTTTAATATCAGTACTTGTCCGCAACACACGGTGACGTGTGGTTGCAGTATATCACAGTATAGGTTTCATCGAGGAGAAGTTAATTACAATGTGAAACTGTACTTCGAAATGTTTGATCAATTTGCCTACTTTTGTAATGACTCTGTAATAAGTCTTAAATTTCTGTAATTCTTTCTTGCCACTCGAGATTCGAACTTACACAGGTTTTAGGTATATGATATCAGTTACATGATTACCGTAAATTATGTATTTTTGGAAATACATTAAAATCAAAATCATCAAAAGTAATTATATAAACATTTTAACTTAATAATGGTTAATCTGACCCACAAGCGACTGTATAGTGGCTTTTTTTGGTTCCATAGCCCAATAGCTAAGAACGGAACCATTCTTCCTCTCCGTCCGTATCAATCAATAATGTTGAAACTTGGTAAGTACATGTATTCTGTGAACCCAATTAAGATTTTCACACAAAAATAGGAAAAACATTTTTTGGGAGTTTCTCATACTTAGAACTGAAAGTCGACAGTTTTTTTCAGCAAACCCATACGTGTGGGGTATTTATAGATAGGTCTATAAAAATGATATTGAGGTATCTAATTTTTTTTTTCTAAACTGAATCGTTTGCGCGAGAGACACTTCCAAAGTGGTAAAATGTGTCCCTGCCCCCCTCCACTGTAACTTCTAAAGTAAGAGAATGATAAAACTAGAGAAAATATATATAATGAACGTTACCATGCAAATTCATACCGAAAAGTGGTTTGGACGAGATCCAGCAAGTAGTTTTTTTTTAATATGTCATCGTAACCCACAATTTACCTTTCATTCCATTATCTCAATTTTTTTAATTTTCAATCACTTTTTTTAACTTTCAATTCCCGTTGACTAAACCACTCGTAGAACCCAGGTGTATCCTCGATGCGAGGATCTGAGATCTCGTGAAATTTCGATCTCCAGCTGATAGTGCAAACTAATTTGCGAAACAATCCTTACAGTTTTTTTTTTGGTAATTTTGTTTTGATATTTTTATCTTTTGCTTGACCCTTTACCTGTGTAAAGTCAAAATATCATAAACTAATGCTTCGCTCAAGCTATAACCTAATTCTATTTGCTATTAATAAATATATAAATATATATAAAAATACTAATATATATATATATATATATATAACTAATGGTTTACCTCCCAGACGGACTAATATTGTGCAAAAAAATATACAGGTTCTAACACATACCGATTGGTATGTGTTAGAATAAACCAGATTCAAAAAAGCTTCTGACTCAGTACGCATAGCAACATTAGCAACATCACCCACAGTGTCACTGCTGTTTATACGTCGTTTAAATACTTGTTTCTTAGATTATTTGCAAATAAAAAAAACGAAATAAAAAAAAACTTGTTCAATTTGTTCTATATCCATTTTTAGTTGTTGCCATTGTCTACAAACTACTCTAAATTTCTTATTTACACCAACTGATCCAGATTGTCTCCACTGATTGATCTAACGGATTGTAAACGAATCAGTGAGTCGATCAACCAATAAACAGAAAGAAGCAACAAATTCATTGTTACAGGAAAGTCCGACCTTACAAAGCTAGAAATAAGTCTGTATTGTTTTAACATTGGCTTTTATTTTCACTGGCAAACTTAGCAAATACGTTTGTGTATCTCAGTTTATATATATAGTATAACCTGTGTAAATATGTATACCAAACGTTTAGATTAGTACTACTAGTATTAATTAATTACGTACAAGCTATCCCTATATTATCTTAACAATTAATTATCTCTTAATAAAGCTCTAGATTAATTAGAACAACAATGTGTTCTGTTATTTTCAAACAGAACGGAGGATTTTGAGTAGGTATATAATATATATGAACATTTTTATGTAGAAACTGAGCAGGTGTTTCAAGTTATATACGCCGATAAAGTTCATATTATTCTTAACTGTCATCTTTACTTTTTATCGTGGGAAAACCTTCACGGTTTATCACCCCATTCGGACTCAGAACTTCCTAAAAACCCCACAGATCTTGGCCACCACACCGGTCCCCATCCAGTTTAGAGAAGCGGACGCATAAAACGTCAGTAGCGAGTAAAAATCGTACAACGTCATTTTTGAACGAATTTAAAGCTAAACTACATTAATTTCTCCTTTTTTTCAGATTTTGCATATAGATCATAAGAGTTTTGGTTTTAACTTTCTTGATCCTTATTAAAAACAATATGATGATATTGAAGGTAAGGTAAAATGAGACCCAATCGCGAATATACGTGTAAAATACCTTAATATCCTTTTTATTACCCCTGGCCCATTTTACGCCACCATCCGAACCTTAGTCCTGATTTGGCAGCGTAATCTACTTCCAAATGAAGTAAACGGTCTAGATATTTGTAATGCGATTATTTGTTAGGCTTTCCTCTTACAATCTTAATAAATTGTATGATTCTTAACAAAAACTGAGATACACAAACGTATTTGCTAAGTTTGCCAGTGAAAATAAAAGCCAATGTTAAAACAATACAGAAATATTTCTAGCTTTGTAAGGTCGGACTTTCCTGTAACAATGAATTTGTTGCTTCTTTCTGTTTATTGGTTGATCGACTCACTGATTCGTTTACAATCCGTTAGATCAATCAGTGGAGACGATCTGGATCAGTTGGTGTAAATAAGAAATTTAGAGTAGTTTGTAGACAATGGCAACAACTAAAAATGGATATAGAACAAATAGAACAAGTTTTTTTTTATTTCGTTTTTTTTATTTGCAAATAAACTAAGAAACAAGTATTTAAATGACGTATAAACAGCAGTGACACTGTGGGTGCTGTTGCTAATGTTGCTATGCGTACTGAGTCAGAAGCTTTTATGAATCTGGTTTATTCTAACACATACCAATCGGTGTTTCTCCTAGTTCCAGAATAAACTTACTGTACCTTAGATCTCTCAAGGGTATAAAATGATAGTGAGATTAGCGGCAATCTTAATAGGCTTAATGCTGAACTAATTGGGGTGGCTTGTATGAGTGTTAGTAGTAATTCCACTAATAAATGCGTTAATATTGTGTTTATTGCTAAATATTTTTTATTTTGGAAATAAAATAAATTCTTTAAAACTAATGTTCCAGAACAGATGTCGCAAATATATTTAAATTCGTCCAAACGTCACAATGAGTACAGTATGATGTATCACCGGAAGTTTCAATTACGTCGCTGAAGCCCTTCTACTCAGATCATTATTATTAATTTATTTACTGTCTTTGTTTGCAGTTACACATATATCCGGCGCTTTGTTATTATCTGGGCTATGAACTTGATCTGTATTGTGATATGGTAGGTAGGAATATAATGGAATAAGGTTAGGGATCATACTAGGTTGAGGATTTCGCTCACTTCTTAGATGGTTTAAGCATCGTCGCACAATTTTTTTTGCATATTTTTTATGATATAGGGAGCAAACGAGCAGACGTATCGCTTGATGGTAAGCGATTACCGCCACTCATGGACACCCGCAACACCAAAGGCGTCAGAAGTGCGTTGCCAGCCTTTTAAAAAGAAAAACGCTCTTTCATATGCAGATGAAGCGTCGATGTCCGACGTTCATGATGAATTAAGGATTGTGATTGTTTTTGGAGCATTTGGGTCTTCCACCACCACGACCATACGAACGACATGTGGCACAGGTATCACAAAAGTCGTTTTTTTAGCTATGTCTTGTGTACTGTTCGAAATGGTGAAGCAAGTTGCTTGATTCTGGCGTCAATTCGAATGCAACAATGGGATATTCACTCGCAAATTTCTTTTAGTATAAACTATTAGCCTTTAACAAAATTATCATATGCCAACCATGTATGGTAAAATAATCTGACACATCTTAATTTTTTGAAGACGAAGTAATAATAATATTGTTTATTATTATTAAAACATAATAATTAATTGTGACAGACGTATTATAAATACTTTAAAGGACACGAACTAGTTTAGAATGCTTGATTACTTTCAACAAATAATTATATACCTACCGACAACCTAACACTTACAATCTACTCTTAGCAAATCATGTTTGTTAAATCTTGCAGAAGAATCACTTAGCTAATAGAATCAATAGTTAATTTCTCCCTATTTTTTTCGCTCAATTTAGCAAGTCAAATTCATTTTTGAAAGTATTCAGTCTCAAAATGAACAACTAGCTTCTATTTTACACGTTGCGATTCTTTTCACATTTCAATTTCGCGTGACATTCAAATGAGTTCGAAAAATAACAATAAGCCTAATGTCGCTAAGTGCTTCGTCCCCTACTTCTGAATAATGGTACAGCGAAATGGCATCGGGAGAAGCTTTTCCTAAAATGATTCTGTAGTACTCTCCCCTTTATTAAATGTAAATAGTTATTGAACCTATAAAGATAGAATGGTATAAGTAAGCAAGACTAGATGAAATAACCTTTTTATGGCGCCTTTTGAAACACAAAATTGGTAGTCTAGAAATATTTTCATAGATGCATCATGATTACATATTAATTTTATAAACCAACTACAAAAAGGAGGATGTTTTATGTATCTCTGTATCTTTTTTATCCTTATGGTAAGTGGTTTTTATTCTTTAACTAGATGAACCCCGCGTTGTTACCCGTGGTTATCATCGTACCGCGAGTAACGCCTCGGGACAAAGCTAGTCTAAAAAAAGTAGCCTAAGTTACTCCCAATATCATCAGCTTCCAATCATATGTACCGTGTATATATACATAAACATTTAGTAAAAATCGATTATTTTAATATTACAAACAGACAAACCAATTTTATTTATTTGTTTAGAGTATAGATAATACTTTTGTCTCGAATATAATGTTATGGAATTATTAAATCATTAACGTAAAATATTTTTTCACTTCCATCTTTGACACCTACCGAAATATTGAAATACACCGTATGGTGTTTTTTATGGAACAGGAGTCAAACGGGCAGATGTATCGCCTGATGGTAAGCGATTACCGTCGCCCATGGACACCCGCAATACCAGAGGTGTCACAAGCGCGTTGACGACCTTTGAGGGACGAGGGGGGGGGAGGGTAAGAGGGGTTGGGGTATGGGTCCCAGTATCCTCACTCACTCGGTGAAACACAGTGCAAGCGCTGTTTTACACTGGTGTTCTTTGAGGCCGTGGTGGTGGTACCACGGCCTCAAAGAACACCAGTCGAGCCGACCCATTCACGCCGAAGCGTGGCTCTCCCACGGTAGGTAGTTGATAATTTATTTTAAGTATAAGTTATAATATATCATGTCTCATATCTCAAAGTTGTCACTAATACAAACGAGGATGTACTCTATGCATGACTATGTAATAAACGTCTGTGTAAACAGTGATAATTTGTAATATGTACTAATGACTACGTTTAAAAATCTGAATTACCGGAAGAGGATGTCTGGAGGTGTAGGTAGATGACAATGTGTTTTAAAGTGTATTCAATGTACACATATAAACAGTCATCTTCATTACTTAATACATTTATACATTACTTAATACATTTTTAATTGGAACTGAACAATTGTTTTGAAAGAAGAAATGAAAATAATCCATTGATAGCAACTTTCATATTAATGAAATGAACTCTTGAGTCCCAAGGGGCTAAACAAATGAAAAATGCTTTATACTTTATTATCGATGTAAAGTTCAAGTATTGTCTGATTTAATAATTGAGTATAGAACAAAATTACGTATAATATAAGAGAAGATGTACTCGTTTTGTTTGCTATCTTGATTCTCTAATAGAAATATAAGATGAGAAATCCTATATCAAGAGATACGTGAACGCAATTTTTATTTTAATAATAAATTCATGAACCGTTGAAATGAGATATTCTGAGGCTGTGAACAGAAGTCACGTCTTACCCCGTTATAGAGGGCGTGGGACGACTTGAAGAAATTCAATGTACACTCTTATAGTGTGTCATGAAAGTCTAGTTAAGACAAACTTATATAGCGGCGGAATTTGTACCATATTATTTTCGTACCTTTATAAATATAACACAATTTTGAGAAAATCGCATTGAGAAAATATCTGCACTAATAATTCCATGAGTGTCATCAGAACCGACTAAGGATATAAGTATGCAGGGAAAGATCAATCTATAGAAGGAAAACTTGACACAAATAAAAAAAAAATAAAAAAAAAATATATATTTATAAAATATTTTAAAATATTATTTATATATCGCACAACGCCATCTAGTCCCAAGCTAAACAGAGGTTGTGTTATGGGTACTAGACAACTGATACAAATACATATATACTTTTTTTTGTAAATACATACATAATATACATAGAAAACACCCAAACTCCGAAACAAACATTTGTAGATCATACAAACATTTGGTCCGACCCGGGAATCGAACCCTCAAATCCTATATCAATCCGTCTGAACGGCGTGGTATATTATTATTGGTGGTCAAATACTACTTTGTAAAGAGAGGAGATTTTGCAGTGAACTATTAAATGTTGGTGATCTTTACAAATGAAACCAATCTATTTAATGCATTGAGAAAATCCCTGCACTAATCATTCCGTGAGTGTCATAAGAGCCGACTAAGATAGAAGTATGTAGGGAAACAACACTCTATAAAGAAGGAAAACTTGACACAAGTCCTATATCAATCCGTCTGACCCGCGTGGTATATTATTATTGGTGGTCAAATACTATTTTGTAAAGTGAGGAGATTTTGCAGTGAACTATTAAATGTTGGTGATCTTTACAAATGAAACCAATCTATTTAATGCATTGAGAAAATCCCTGCACTAATCATTCCGTGAGTGTCATAAGAGCCGACTAAGGATAGAAGTATGCAGGGAAACATCACTTTATAAAGAAGGAAAACTTGACACAAGTCCTATATCAATCCGTCTGACCCGCGTGGTATATTATTATTGGTGGTCAAATACTATTTTGTAAAGTGAGGCGATTTTGCAGTGGACTATTAAATGTTGGCGATCTTTACAAATGAAACCAATCTATTTAATGCATTGAGAAAATCCCTGCACTAATCATTCCGTGAGTGTCATAAGAGCCGACTAAGGATAGAAGTATGCAGGAACCATCACTTTATAAAGAAGGAAAACTTGACACAAGTCCTATATCAATCCGTCTGACCCGCGTGGTATATTATTATTGGTGGTCAAATACTATTTTGTAAAGTGAGGAGATTTTGCAGTGGACTATTAAATGTTGGCGATCTTTACAAATGAAACCAATCAATTTAATGCATTGAGACTGTCTTCAAAATAAAAAAAATATTGCAATAAAATATTATATAAATGACTTGTTGGAGGTACATGTTGTCATAGCATTAACCATCCACTACAAGAAAATGAATTACATTTTTGATCGTTTCCATTCCATTGCGCTCATTGTTGGGGGACGCTGTTATGTGACTGATGATACCCATTTGAGTTGTTTCACTGATTAAAATTTGTATTCGTTACGAATAAATTTGACTTGTTAAGTTTTGTAACAATCACTGTAGTGCCTTCCAAATAAAATAAAGCTTATTCTATAAAATAACAAGGTAAGTTTTTATGAAGCAAAATCGTTACCTAAAAGGTAGTCAATGGTTAATTGAAATATATATTTTTATTACTAAAGTACCTGAAATAATATCAGAAATTTATAGCCGTCAATCATGATAAACGCGGGGTGATTGGCAATCCACATGCGATCACATTGATTGACCCAAATAGTCATCAAACGATAAAATACTCGACAATCAAATGAATTAATAATATGACACACAACGCCATCTAGTTTTAAACAAAGCAGAGTTTATACTATGGCAACTGGATTGAGTGATAGAATAATTACATACTTTTTGAACCCACGAAACAATTTTTATACATACAAAATATTTGGCCTGATTCGGGTATCAAATATCGCACTATTTTAGATCTACCTTAAGTAAAATGTATTCAATAAAATTAACAATTGCATTTGCAATGTACAACAACCGTAGAAGAAGCGGTTCTGTTGTTTCTAGAACACATTCACTATTTTCTCTTTCAATCATGTTTTCGAGTGTTCTTTTGAGGATAACTTGAATATACATAACATATATACCAAAGATATTTTAAAACTATAGACATGTTACGTACATAATAATTTGCGCCGAAATCAATGCCGTGCCGGCCGCGGCCGGTACGTAACATTATCTATGGTTTTAAAATATCATTGCAAACTACAAATTCCTACTTATTATCTTACCTTATTCGTGATTCATATTTTATCACCAACCCAAAATTACCCAACCAATAAAACAAATCGTTCAAAATCTTTTCAGATTATCCACACTTCCTTAAGAGCTCAATTTATTGTTCTTAACTTTTTGTAAGCTTCCTGATCGTACCGAAAATTCCGACAATCATCGTTGGCTACCCAAACTTATGTCATTAAAAGATTGAAAGATTACTCGTTTAGTTGCTTGGGGTAAAAATCTACCCCGGAGTAGATTTATCTCATTAGTTAAATGGTGCGTCGGCGACGGCTAGACGTTGCGGAGAATTAAGTTTCAGTACTCGAAGTTGCCAACAGTTGGAATAAGAAACGGTTCCTATAAAATTCAAATTAATTTCAAAGAAATTATGGTATGAGAATGCTTATTTGAGAACTTTAAATTGATTTATGAACTACCTATATAAATATATGTAGAAAAACAAACTATATCTATCTATACAGCGTTAAAGTAGGATTTCTCCGGCCAGGCATAATCGCTCGCCTGATGGGAGGAAGTCGCGCCGTTTTGGCAGGGGCCAGATGGGAAACGTTGGGAAGTTTAATGATATTGGCATGAGAATGCGATGCAGGATTGATAAACACTCCATAAGTATGGTGTGTCATTGTCAAACGACAATAAAATATAAATAGAAGTCGTCCTTCTCATGGTACTACCGTTGGGATATCTCCTTCCCATTAAAAAAAGAATCATCAAAATCGGTTTACAAACGACGAAGTTATCCGCGAACACACATAAAAAAGACGGTTAAAAATGAATTTAAAGGCATGCATAGTAGACTTTAAGCACACAACTTGAACAATTTTTTGTGTTGCCTATGTTAAGTCATTTATTCGACCTCATTGTAATCCATAGATACCAGTCACCTATCTAAATTTAGAAAGAAAATATGTGACTTCTAAAATTTGATTATTAATACATTTTATTACAATTAATTGAGAAGTTAGGGTGTTGATGGACGTGACACTTTTTCTAAAAGTTAACTATAGCAACACGATACATTTTAATCCGTGAGTCATTCGTTCTGCTAACATTTTACGACATGGGTGAAGGAATGCATCTGTGGGGGCGCCTTATTGGAAAAGTTTTAACTGGATTACATTTGATTAGAGCAAGCATTCGCGAGCTGTCACTGCTTTATGGGTTGTAAGAGTTGCAAGTCGGTTGTTAGCTAATTTTAAGTTTGATTACTTACTTTATGATGGTGATTATGAGAATAAAATGTAAGATTGCAAGGTGTTTATAATTTGATTTTTGTTTTATGAGATACTTGATCTTCTGCAAACTCAGAACATTGCAAATATTAAGCTTTCAAAATTTTAAGGAAAGATAAAACCGTACATTTTATTTGAGTGTGAAAGTTGAAAATTATTTATTATTAATTTGTTCTTACACGGAGATATAAAGGATTTTGTTGAAAAAATACATTTGGTGACACTGTGATTTCTAATTAATTAATTAGATTAATTAGTTCCATATTTAAACAATTATAAACATGTCAGTAACAGTGGAAATACAGATGAGTAATGTTACATTATTAAAACATGCCAAAAATACTGTTTCCCTTCCCTTGTCAATATGTATATCAAAACAATATTCCCTAATTGGATGTCAATCATCGATATAAATTAAACACCCTCAATTTGTTACAATAAACATTTTCCTTTAAAGTGCTATCAAGTGTTCGATGTATCATATAAATAAATGGTTCGATAACTTGTGTTTGTGTTTTACCAGTTGGAAAGCTTCAAAAGTCACTCGAATCCATCAAAACGTCGATTACTAACGCATTGTAGTGGATACTTCAAGTGTGACGTAGGCAATTTAATGAGCCGTTAGCGCTAACTTTACGGTTTCTTGGTAACTGTAGAGCAACAGTTAGTGTGACCTTTGTAATGCTACTTGGTCTTAGTCACGGTTTTATAATATTTAGAACTTTTTTTGATGGCCATGACCGCGCTTATAAAAAGCGACAGCGAATTTCAATTCCGTGAATCAGACATCATACAAGTTGCGGTCATAATTAACGCGATCATATGATAAATATTAACGAGGCGCGACGTTTCGAGATGTTATAGGTACCTATTTAGTGATTGTACTAGGGGAGTTTCGTAAACAAAATAAATATTATGTATGCAAATAATGGAAAGCGAAAGTATTTAAGCTTATAGGTTATTCGTCTGTTAGTCATAAAATATCTAGACTTGCTTGAAGTTGAAAAATATTTACAGTTATAACCATACTCGTCGCATACCAAGATCATTTGAGTTAGGTTTCCACTTAACATCTGGAACAGGTTGTTTTCAGGGTTTGTAGGAACATTACAGTATTTACAGTTAAGCGCTGTTCTAAACTTTGCTGAGAACACCCGCATATTGAAAATTCTCTTTAATATTCTCAGAACTTAATGAAGACTGCAACCACTAGACCATCGTGGTGCAATATAGTTTATTTGGTATAAAAATGTGTGCAGACCTATTTTCATTCAGTATACCATACCCATACAGAAAAAGAAAATATTAAAAAGTCTCAAACCATGGTGCCATTATATTTTACTAATTCTCGTGTCATGTCATCTATCTAATATACGTTACGTAATATTCTATCAGTAATCCTTAATAAACCATCTATTCATATAATGTTAATATTTAAAACTTCATAGATGAAGGCATTAAAAACAAACTTAAAGAAAATTTTATTGAACATTGAAATTGCATTATAAAATGTACGAACACGAAAATGTATTATATTTTTTACTGCATCCACAAATCAGTATTTTTTTCAAAAAATTGTTATTCTAATTATATATTCCATTTTCCAACCTCCAAATTACATTAAACCATTTCCCGAGAAATACAATGGTTTCAAAAAACAAAGACAAACAAAACACTGCAGGGAAGTATGAATTACTTTAAAATCTTTTGTAAATATCGAAGAGACGAAACTGCATTTGAAATGCATATTCTTTGGCATCCAGTAGTCTGCTATAGCAAACGTTCAAGTCCAAATAACAGTAAAAGTCCTTAAGTCTACCGCCCGTCTCACCGTTTGTCTTGCAAAGTTCCAAGTGAAAAGCTGAAAATTTTGCGGGTACCTTGTTTCCTTGCTTAAGTTCTTTAGATCTCATAGTTCTTTTTACTTAACAGTTAAGCCAAATCTTGCTAGAATTTGAGCGAGCTAAGATGTATGCTTATACCGACAGCGACTTGTCTAAAGCACAAACGTGTTTTGCATTCACTTTTATTAACGATTTTAGTGAAACTACGAATTCAAATTCTATATTTTTAAAGATTACTATTAAAAACTCATAAAAGCTGTTATAAAATTTTTAAACACGCGTTTTCCTAATTTATTTAAGACAGTCTAGTCAACTTATTCTTATAAGTTGACATGTTCTACTGATAGTTTTGTTTTAAGATGATCATTCAACTTATTTTAAGCAGACCAGACGTTGTCTCCGACTATGAGGCTATGTTGATGCTATTATACATACAAGGAATACAGTGTTCATTCAACTCAGTGAGGGAGGTCAGGCAAGTCTGCTTAGTCTTATCGTGCAGAAATGTGTATTCGGCTGTATTCGGACTGAAACTGCGATTTCAGATCCACAATAGCATATCACAGACATATAATACTAATACGTCGGTTGTACTTATTGATAGATTCTATCGTAACACCGACTTTTAATTTTACTGGTGTTACATCTAGGATATATCAATTTAAACTTTTGTCAAACCAATTAATAAGACGTTAAACATACAGAATAATTATATGAATAGTATGTTTTATAGCTACATCGTGATCAACAGCCTCTCGCAGTGGAATGCTGAACGCTGCGCTGTTGAACGCTGCTTGGTTCAATTCTCGGCTACTATTATTGTACACATATTATTAAATACATACATACATACGAGTAAATTTAATAATAATTCTTGTATAACCGTATTTGTTACTTTATTCGCTAGTCGCCTAAAATTGTACCACTAACCTAACTAGTTCCACAAAGGAAAGGTAAACATTTTGTACGTGTTCACACCATTCTCTAACAGTCTCACGGTTTCTTGGTGTTTACTCGCGGCACCGGCTTTAAATTCGGAGTTTTGCAGTCCATTCGGAGTTCTAAGAGAGCAAAGTTTAAAGTAAATTAAACCTCGACGTTGTCAGTAATTAACAGTTTATAAATAATTCTGTTTCTCTGTATAATATTCTGCGGGTGTCTCACAAAGTAAACCTCTCAATTGCTCTCTCATTTACAATTACATGATTATGTATATTTAGATCTAACATAGCTTTTTGTACACTACAAGCATACAACTACATTTCGTCGCTAAATATGTATATCATTATGATTTTGAGTTATAGTTTAAGCGAGGTAAAACTATTTGCGGTGAACTCTAATCAATCAATGAATGATCAAAACGCATACTACAAACGAACGGCACACAAGGGATGTAAAATTTATTTTAAAGAAAACAGATTTTGGTACGTTTATGTACTCGTATATGTTATTATTATAAATGTTTAAGTCTGTTAGTTTGCAACAAATTTCAATACCTAAATGTGATGTTCTTTTCAGTTCTTCCTATTTTTTTCAGTTCTTTAATGAAGTTAATAAAGAGGGCAGATATTGACGCAGTCAGCTTTTTTAGGGTTCCGTAGCTAAATTGCAAAAACGGAACCCTTATGGATTCGTCATGTCGGTCTGTCCGTCAGTATGTCACAGCCACTTTTTCCCTAAACTATAAGAACTATACTGTTGAGGTTTCTAATTTTTTTTTTCTAAACTGTATAGTTTGTGCGAGAAAAAATTCTAAAGTGATAAAATGTGTGTAACTTCTAAAATTAAATAATGTTAAAACTAAAAAAAATATATGATGTACAGTAAGTACCATGCAAACTTTCACAGAAAATTGGTTTGAACGACTAGTAGTAGTTTTTTTAATAGGTCATTAAATCATAAAGTGCAATTTACCTTTCAAAAAATACACAATTATTAACACATCGATCAAAATTACAACGAACTACAATAACTTTTATATTATGTTACTTGCCGCTACGGAAACCTTCATGGGCGAGTCCGACTCGCACTTGGCCGCTTTTTTAATAATTCGTTACTCGTTTTTTAGGTAAATACTAATAGCATAAGCACTTGACACGAACAAAAACAACTTCCCTTAAATGTTTGTTGTTACAAATTAGGTGGGACTGTAAGAAAATAATTAAGCATCTTAATATTATCAATTTATTAAGTACCCTACTAAGATGTCAATCATCAATAACTTTGAAGTCCATTTAGATAGAGGAATAAAAAATATTTTACTATTGTTTTGTCTAAACGTGGTACTTTCTAAGATCTTTGAACAGTAATATAATGGTTTTATCACATAATAGTATTACTTCTTTATTACAAAACCACAGTTAATTTCAATGTAGTAACCTCTTGTACATAAAATAAAGACTCATATTATTGAATCACGATAATCGATATGCGGTTTTATTCCTCGATATTACACGTACAATTATTACATGTTTCAATACTAAAGGTCATATGTATTCTGTTTCTATATCTCTGTAAATTGTAAACCGAGACAATTCAATGCGGTTTAATTCAATACCCATCAGGTCAAGCTCGGGAACAGCTGTGTAATAAATTTAACATAATGAATCGATTGTATTTATCCTCTCATAATCGGGTAATAAATTTATCGATACACAAGCGATAATACTTAATTAAATAGCGGATCATTATTAAAGCGTATTAAAAGGTATAGATACGTTTCTCTTTTGGAAAATTATGTAGTGGAAAATACATTTAGTCGCACGGATAGAATCAATAGAAACGGATATGGTTGTGACATAGATTGCTATTATAAAAATTGTATCAACTATAACTATAATTATGTAAGAAAATTGATAAATTACTTTATTTATCTATACATCTATACAAATAAATAAAATTGGAGTGTCTGTTTGTAATATTAAAATAACCGCTTTTTACTAAATGCAAATGTATACACGGTACATATGCCAAAAATGTTGTTAATTTTTTTTTTGTCTGTCTGTCTGTCGGTCTGTCTGTCTGTCTGTCTGTCTGACTGTCTGTTTGTTCCGGGTAATCTCTGGAACGGCTGGACCGATTTTGACGGGACTTTCACTGGCAGGTAGCTGATGATCCAGGGAGTAACTTAGGCTACTTTTTTTAGACTAACTTTGCCCCGTGGCGTCACTCGCGGTACAACAATAACGGCGGGTAACACCGCGGGGTTCAGCTAGTAATATATAAGACTTGTAACTCTGCTGTTGAAGTTACTTTCGAATGATATGCAAATGATTTCAGTGCCTGTCATCTTCGTGTTGCAGATACTCTGCAATTCTAAAGAACAGTTCCATGACCTACGTTTTGAATACATTAATGGGGTTCAAGTTTTGACTGGTGCCATTATTTTGAGCTATTATTAAGCTGTTTTAATAAATAAGTAAATATAGAGGTTTCTTTTTAAGCCAATAAAGATATTGCATTTACTATTTATGAAACTAAACGAATTTTATAAGTTTTAAAAATTTGTTCAAAAATGTTGCTTTCATTTAATATTTTTTATTTATTTTTATTTATTTATTCATTCATTCAAAGTAAGTTACACAGGATAATATAAGTAATAAAAAGTGAACACTATTTTAAGCACAGATTTTTACAATAAAATGCGGCTGGTACCTAAAAAGGTAAGACCTGAGATGTAGGTACCAGCCCTGCTACCTTCCAGTGAGCAGTGACACAGAATTGTTAAATTGCCCAATACAAGTAACATAAGGTTACAGAATCTATGCTGCCTTATTTGTATATAACACCTAAAAACTCATAAACAGACATAGTTACATCTATATCTATATCTATCTATACTTATAATAAAACTGTAGAGAGGTCAATTCTGTACATTGAATATATATTAAAAATTATTATTGGGGGATGAATGGTTATCGATACTGATGCCAAAAATGTAATCAGTAAGTTTTTTGTCTGTCTGTCTGTCTGTCTGTCTGTCTGTCTGTCTGTCTGTATGTGCACGCATGGATCAAAAACTACTGAAGGGATTTTAACCAAACTTTGTACGATTATAGTCCATACTCCTGGGCAGGTTATAGGCTATATAACATAACGCTAAAATGCATAGGAGCTGAGCAGTGACGATAAATTTGAAGCAATTCGGATGTAAATTTTCGCTTTCGAGCTCTTATCCTCGCATACGTTGATCATACACCAAAAATATGTACTACAAAAATGATGGTCTTCAAAAGATCTACAAAAAAGTCCTCAATAGTATATTTCTATCTATACAAATAAATAAAATTGGAGTGTCTGTTTGTAATATTAAAATAACCGCTTTTTACTAAATGCATATGTATGTATACACGGTACACATGCCAAAAATGTAGTTAAAAAAATTTTTGTCTGTCTGTCTGTCTGTCTGTCTGTCTGTCTGTCGGTCTGTCTGTCTGTCTGTTTGTTCCGGGTAATCTCTGGAACGGCTGGACGGATTTTGACGAGACTTTCACTAGCAGGTAGCTGATGATCCGGGGAGTAACTTAGGCTACTTTTTTTTACACTAACTTTGTCGCGCGGCGTTACTCGCGGTACAACAATAGCCGCGGGTAACACCGCGGGGTTCAGCTAGTCTTTTATAAATTAGCCACAATAACGTGTTTAAGCGTTAGGCATTTCTTCAAGGTGTATTAAATACTTAAATATATTGTATTTCACATGGATATATCCTTATCACTATACACTTTAATATCTTTTTTAATAAAATATAAAATTATAAAATTATAATTAATAAACACAAAACACACAAGATATAGATGAAATAAAACTGCCAAATCTCGCCGCACCAGTATAAGTACGACATTACGGTTGATTTTTCTTTAACACGCGAAACGGCCATCCGCTGAATCTACAAAAAGGCGGGAGCGCTCACGCCGCTCACGCGGTGACTTCACTCGAATTGTCACTGTTAATGCGAACGAACGTGGTTCTTATTGACTGGGAATAAGCGCGTTTTAGATTAAAAAATACATAAGACGTAGTTTTTAGATATCAGTTTAAAGTAGGTATTAGATAATAATATAGTTAGTTTGTTTAGTGTTTTTGTTTGTTTCTCCTTCTTTTCTGTATATTTATAGTTGTAAAATTAATAAGTATAATTTCAAATAAGTAAATTTATGCAATGACAATTAATAAATCTCATCTTCAGACTTTCCGTGTTGCTGGAGTAGATCTTAGTCTCAGATGTTTTTCACATGGGCAGTTGTACGTCGCTTTTTCCTGGGTCAGTAGTTCCACAAATCTTTATGCATAGGTACGCACCGGAAGCGTTCACTTTGAACAAATGTGGTGACGATGCAAAACAAAAATTACTCTTCGGTCTTAAATATATTTTTAAAAGGCAGCGTCATATTTATTTATTAAATTGTACTTTAATAGTCTATAGTTAAAAAAAAACATTATTGTGAAAGGAGATCCACGCGGACGGCACAGCTTTAAACAATAAGATATTATGTCGCATGCCTGCCTGGTCAAAGTACAGAATATTGCTTCATTCATCGGGTGGTGAAACGACTACTTACCGAATCAAATTTTTTGCAGAATTTCTTCTGTATTATGATTAATTATGAATTTAAATTTAAGATAAAGTTCAAGCTTGACAACCAAAAACGATATTTCTGTAATGGCGCTGGTCACATGAGACGCGTGACGTCACACTCTAGCCACAACAAAACAAAACAGCGCGGTTTAAGTTAATTTTATCAGTTTTCTCCAATTTTATATTAATTAAAATGTCGAATAAATGGTTTGTAGTGCCACAGTGAACAAATCTATACATCTATAGGTACAAATAAATAAAATTGGAGTGTCTCTTTGTAATATCAAAATAACCGCTTTTTACTAAATGCATATGTATGTATACACGGTACATATACCAAAAATGTAGTTAAAAATTTTTTTGTCAGTCTGTCTGTTTGTCTGTTTGTTCCGGGTATTCTCTGGAACGGCTGGACCGATTTTGACGGGACTTTCACTGGCAGGTAGAAATGTAGAAGTGATGATCCAGGGAGTAACTTAGGCCACTTTATTTAGACTAACTTTGTCCCGCGGCGTTACGCCGAAATGTATGTATGCGCGTAACTTTCGATCGGCTACACCAAATTTTTTTTTTTTATGTGTTAGTTATTCTTAGGACAAGGTGTGTGTACAAGAAAAAATAAAGAAAAAAGGTTTTTTTGTCCGTGACTACACCTTACTCATGGGTAGCTGGTAACGAAGGAAAAATATGGTGGTACGAAGTTCGTCGGGTCAGATAACATCTTTAAATACCACGCTTTGTACTATTTCAAAATGTAACCTAAAAGCATTGAGATATACCTACCTACATAAAGTAAATTAGATTTTACAAAAATAATGAATGATTTTTTTCCAGAGGTTATTACAGAAACAATTTTTATGTTGTACTTATGCAAGTGCAACATAGCTGCTTTAACATTTTTCAGTTCTGCAGCATAGTTATCAATGTTATTATTATGTACTAGCTAACCCCGCGGTGTTACCCGCAGTTATTGTTGTACCACGAGTAACGCCGCGGGATAAAGTTAGTCTAAAAAAGTAGCCTCAGTTACTTCCTGGATCATCAGCTACCTGCCAGTGAAAGTTCCGTCAAAATCCGTCCAGCCGTTCCAGAGATTACCCGGAAGAAGCAAACAGACAGACAAAAACATTTTTAACTACATTTTTGGTATATGTACTGTGTATATATATACATAGGCATTTAGTAAAAAGCGGTTATTTTAATATTCTAACACACTCCAATTTTATTTATTTGTATAGATAGAAAAGTGCAACCATAAAAGCGTCTATCTTATGTAGGTTGATGTTATCGGCACGCACAAAATTTGGTTCCTTTTTGTTTCGAACCACTTATTAAATAGTTTATTAAAAAAAGTCCTGCAGAAATAGCTCACAGATCGATTATTACCACTCCGAAAACATAAAACGCAAACAATATTCAATAGAGGAATCTTTCGTTTATTAGCATGTGACGTCACCAGAGTTGCAACCAATCACAAGACGTTTATGTCGAAGACTAGATTTCGAAAAAATTGTTAGTTTTATTTCGTGCAATCTGCGAAAAACTTAAATTATTTTGTTTGATTTATAGTGAAATATGTCTTTTTAGACTATTATCTTAAAGGATGACCCCAATCCATAGTTTATTTCCCTTTCCTCTTTAAACGCGTGCAGTTTTTGGTGAGTCTGTGAGTCTATGCTTTGCGATGACGACGCTCGGCAACGGAAAGCTCTAAGTGGCTCTGTCGAGGGTGAGCGACAATGCTAATATGTTCGTATATTGTTCCAATGGCATTACACATAACATAGTATACAGCGAAGCTCTTTAAATAAAGGTAAGACTGTCACAATATGTGGACATATCAGTGAAATTGCACGCAAAAACTACTGAACGGATTTGAATGACACTACAGGAATTTAACTTATACATCAGAATAACACATAGACTACTATTTGCCACGATAACCGACATACACGCGGGTGGAGCCGCGGGCGGAAGCTAGTTTGAAATAAAATGGATAAAATACGCATTTTAATGTTATGTGTGTAAGTGTGAGTGAAAGTGTGTGTGAGTGTGTGTTTGAGGGAGGGGAGGGGGATTTTGTGTGCGTGCGTGCTTGCATGTGTGTGTGCCTGTGTGCGTTTTATTCTGGAGGACGCAAGATAGCCTCAGTATCCTCATAAGATAAGGTAAGGAGATAACTCGTAAGTACCCTTTTAGATTCATATTTTGTTTTATTATGGAAAACCAAAAGGCCATTTATCTTGTTATATAAATAACGTCCCAAGAAGTAATAGAACCTACGCCCAAAAGATGTTGCGCAAGTGAATGCCATTGGAATCTTATGTTTACGATTTGTACGTACCTGAATATGTGGATTTAATGGTGATATTTCGATATGACTTTTATTGGTGTGCTGCTTTAGTATTATTTTCAGAATGAAAATTTGGCGCACCGTGAGTACCTCACAATACTCATACAATCTTTTAGTCGGAAAACGATAAGCTTGGAAAGTGCAGACCTTGAGCACCGCTCTTTGGGCTCTTTCGAGGAGAATTAAGTGGCTCTTTGATGCACCTCCCCAAACAGGAATGCAGTATTCCAGTATAGACTGGCAGAGCGCGTAGTAGACCATTTTCATGACATTCGGATCCGCAACATGTCTCAGATGTTTAAATACGTACATTAACTTGCGTACTCTACCACATAGACTATCAATGTGTTGATGAAACGACATATGATCGTCAAGTATGATACCCAAGTAACGAGCAACAGACGTCTGAGTCAGTGAGGGACAGTTGCAAACATCGCTACAATCCTCCTGAGTGTGGACAGCAATTTTATGGTTGTGGTTGACTGAGGAGGAATTTTTAATTTTAAATGTCATTAGGGTTGTTTTATTAATATTTAAGGTAAGTTTATTACTTGTTAGCCATTGAGTAATTTTGTTGAGTCCAAGTTGCGCAGCTTCATAAGTTTCTTGCCAGGTTGTGGACCTAAAAATTAACGCGGTATCATCTGCAAAAGCCACCATTTTACCACCCCCCAGAACAAGGTCGCACATCTCGTTAACATATACTAAGAATAGTGTGGGCCCCAGGATACTCCCTTGAGGAACCCCGTACAATATAGGGATTTCAGAGCTTGTATATTCACCCACTCTAGTACACTGTGTACGATTACTCAGATAGCTCTGAAATAACTTAAGTTGGTTCCCTCGAATGCCTAACCTTTCTAATTTAATGCACAACTTAGATAGAGAAACCGTATCGAATGCCTTAGCCAGATCAAGAAAGATTGCTAGGCACTTTTGTTTTTTATCTAATGATTCGACTATATAGTTTGTAAGGTCATGGACCGCGTCTTCAGTCGACCTGGAATTTCGAAAGCCATATTGTCTATCAGATAGAAGATTATTGGATTCCAAATATCCCTTCAACCTCTTGTTCATTATTCGCTCCAAAATTTTAGAGAGTGATGGCAGTACAGAAATTGGTCTGTAATTATGTAAATTTCGTTTGTCTCTTGATTTATGTATAGGATGGACCAGGGCTTTTTTAAAGTGATCTGGGAATACCCCCGTACTGATACAAAGATTCATAATGTATGTGAGAGGCGGAACTAGAGTGGCTTTGAACTGTTTCAAAAGATATATTGAAACGCCATCGATACCAACTGCACAGTCAGAGCGTAGGCTCATTATAATGCTTTTGACTTCAGCTTCGTCAGTCTCAAGAAGGACAAACGAACCTACAGTGGAAGGTTTTGATACGCATTCCCGCCCGACAATACATCATACATTGGGAGAAATTGCAGTTGGATTTATCTATTACGAAATTCCCAACGTTAGACTGCCGATCAGACAAACGCTATTAGCTTTCAGTTTAGATTTTTCTAAAACATTTAAAGCAGCTACAATATTACAATAATTAAAAACCTTTAAGCAAAATATATTCCACCAAAAAAGTTATTACGTTGTAACTCCTAAGAGTACAAGATAATATTATTTGGGCGTTAGTTTTCTACATACAAAAGAAGAAAGGTTATCATGTAATTCAAAGCAAACCAAACGCGCGACGACAGCTATTTTAAAAAAATATTTATTTTTCCTGACTAGAAAAATAAATATTTTTTTAAAATAGCTGTCGTCGCAAGATTTGAATGTCCGACTTTACATCTATTAGTAACAAACCTTCTTTCTATGTAAATATTAATAATGTCGTCGTTGAAAATTATGAACATTTATTTCCCTCAAAATGTTTTACAAGAATTTCATAAAAGCTTGTACAGGCTCCGTATTTTGTATTTCGCGACATCAGACCCTTATTAAAAACAACATCCCGTTCCGTCTACATTGCCCATAATTTTCGAGCCAAATATCAAGCAGGTGCACTGGTTATCATTACTTGAGGATTATGTAGCTGCTTTCTTCTCTTTTACTCTTATAAAAATCTCTATCTATCTCTTTCACTCGAATACTCGCTGACAAAATTGTCACGAGGAACAAATATGGTTCGCATTTTTTGTAAAAGAAGCCGTATTAATGGTTAGATTGAGTTACTACTTACCTCTTTCTCTTACGGTTGAGAAGGTTGTTTAGTATTTTTTGTTTGACTTTCATAAAACCAGGGTAGGTGGATTGTATTAAATGAAGTTATAATTAAGTATTTCCTTGTTCTGCTAAGTTAAGTAGATTTGTGAATCATGGTTTCAATTAGCCATGATTAATAAGCATGTCAGAAAGATATATAAAATAATTGTTTGAATGAAGTTTGAATTGAATCTTACTTTTTATTTATTAACTAGCTGAACCCCGCGGTTATTGTTGTTCCGCGAGTAACACCACGGGACAAAGTTAGTCTAAAAAGTAGCCTAAGTTACTCTCTGGATCATAAGCTAAGTGCCAGTGAAAGTTCCGTCAAAATCGGTCTAACCGTTCCCGAGATTACCCGGAACAAAAAGACAGGCAGACAAAAAAAAATAACAAAATTTTTGGTATATGTACCGTGTATATATACATATGCATTTAGTAAAAAGCGGTTATTATAAGGTTATTTGAATATTACAAACAGATACTCCAATGTTATTTATTTGTATAGAAGATAATCTATTCAAATTTTAGAATCTATTATATTTGTTAAAACTATCTGTAACCAGCTGCTTATTTTTTTATCTTTTAGTCCTTGACAGGCTTTACCCACTCAAGGACGGATCTTATCACCCGGTTTGGGTCCCTGATAAGTAATTTGATAAGTATCCTTTAAGCTTAAAAACCAACAAACTGCTTATTAAAATAAACTGTCTGTATTAGGAATGCGTCAGCGTAGATTCGAATAAGGCTTAAAACTCTTCTTAGGTGTTTTTCTTACCTATCAGCACGTTTGTTTAGCTCAGTCACGTAGAGCGTAACTTTATCTTATTTCCCTTTGCCGCTCAAACTAGGGGACCAACTTTTTCGCCTTTTAATTTTTGGGGGGCGTAAATTTTGACAGAGATAATACCGTTGTATAGCTTAATTAAGTTTATTAGAATTTATTTGGCGAGACGTGCCAACATTATCCGGGTCTTTTATACTAATAGAGTTGCATAAGCTATGCTGGACAAGCTCGTTTGTTTTGAATAGAATGCGTTATACGCATATGAATTATATTTGTATGTCTTTTATTAGATCATTTAGATTTAAGCAAGTATAAACTTGAATCAGAATTCAGTCATCTATGTTTATAATGCAAATTATTGTATCGGGTTGCCATAAGTTTTCTTCTAACCTACAATAAATAGCCTCATACCTCTAGACCTTACAAGCTGTTGCCCGCCCGCGTGTAAGTATAACATTATCCGGGTCTTTTATACTAATAGAGTTGCATAAGCTATGCTGGACAAGCTCGTTTGTTTTGAATAGAATGCGTTATACGCATATGAATTATATTTGTATGTCTTTTATTAGATCATTTAGATTTAAGCAAGTATAAACTTGAATCAGAATTCAGTCATCTATGTTTATAATGCAAATTATTGTATCGGGTTGCCATAAGTTTTCTTCTAACCTACAATAAATAGCCTCATACCTCTAGACCTTACAAGCTGTTGCCCGCCCGCGTGTAAGTCGATTATCGCGGCAAATAGTAGCCTATGTGTTATTCTGACGGCTATATATCTCTTGAAGTTTTCTGACAAGCCTACTATACCAATTGTATCGGAAATGTATTTGCTAACTATATGCTCATGATCATAAAATTAAAATATAAAAACAGTTCTATAAACGGTCTACATATACCTAGAGATAACAGTATTATAGAGGAAAGAGAATGTTTCAAAATGAATACTACAAATTGTTCCTTTTCAAGTATGGGTTTCAAGTCAATTGCTTCCGTTAGAAGAATATAAGTAGCAGTCATGCATATAGGTACCTTCATTAAAATAAAACCACAGAGAGGTATTTGCTGGCCCACTTCAACTAATCTATTAATAGTTCTAAAAACGCACCCTTCTTATATTAAAAGAACTGTTATGCCACATATACTTTCGGATGAAAATAAACTGTGGTGTATCGAGTAGAACAACGTCATAACATTTAGACTTTGGTGTTAGTTGTGAATTGGAGTTTCACGATTACTGCAAATCTAGAGATTTTACTACAGTTGCGGTAACTGTTAATGATGGAGCCAATCTTTACTAAAATGATAAGTAGAATAATTTTAGCTCAATGAAAACTAATACAAATTATTTTTTACAACAGTTCTTTGTCGGTATACTACTTTTAGACATAAAATATGGGATTATCTAGGACTGGTTCTATATTAAGTGATAACTAAAAGAAAGAAGAAAGAAATCAACAATTACAGAAAGCTTACAATTTTTGAAGTAAAAACTTATTTAGCGGCGTTGTACACTTTAGCAAAATTTATACTGAGATGGGTAATAAGTGTTAAACTTGCGTCAGGACACGTGACCTGGCCTATGACGGCGTAGGGAACTTACACGAGTGTGCATGGTGACAGCTGATGGCTTGACTGTCTATGTGACATTGCTGGCAATGTTTATACTGTATAGCATTAACCTATATTTGTATAATATCATAATAAGCATTTTTTTTACTTCTTTTTATCGCGCATTATTGCGCACATATTATTTAAAGAGCAATGAGATTCATTTAAGGCTCAGTACAGGTACTTAAACAACTGTTTGTTTATAGTTTTGAGTTTTCACTTCTGTCGGCAGTCCTCATGACTGCCTTCTGTTTTTTTGGATACAAATGTCCAAGTCTATGTAACTGCTTGCAACATCTCAATATGGCAATATGTAGGTGTTGCATCGTTGCAGAGGTTAATTTCGACTCCGATCCTAGACATAACTTTTTTTTTTTTAGGAGAACCGTTCAAAACTTTTTGAGTTATAATAAGCCTTCCCGTCTAAACTTCTGTGAGACGTTAACTTTTAAACAACTAAATTTCAAATTGGAATTAAATACTTAAGGAATTTTGACTTTTCTCATTAAAATATTCCTATTTCTATTAGTGGATTAAGCAAATAGCTTTTATATAAATTGATGGAAGTAGGAGAGAGTAAAATTAAATGTTGGTACTTAATACAAAATGAGCAAGGGGCTCTTTGTAGATTCGGCGCGCATATTGCTTTCTTGATTGTTTAAACGTTTTCCCCTTTGCCCACGCAACATTTAATGAGAATATTATACTTTTAAAGGTTATAGACAGGTAAGGGCCTCAATACTTTTTTAAAGTGGAACGCCGTTTTGGTAGACCGTTATGCCAAACAGAATGTTATTTTTTATAAATTTACACTTTCATAGCATTCATTGTGACAGAGACGAATGCTGTTTTTTTACTTTTTCTCCTTTTCTTACTTATTATTCGTATTAATCTAAATCACTTTATTTATTCCTTAAAATTGCTAAGCACTCCTTTTTGAAAAATAAATCAACTCGGTACACCAAAATTAGGTGAGCTACACTCGACTGTTATCGCTGAATTGTTTACAGTCTTAAATATTTCTAATATTATTAAGTTGCACAAGATTGACCAACTAGTCACGATGACAAGACGCCGTCTTAGTATTACAATGTTTGTTCTGAGGGTCTAGTGCGATTTTCATTCACATCAGCTCGCTTTGAACGACGCGCGCATTTGACGTTAAGATATCTGTTAAATAAAATTGTTAGTTAGTAGTTGGTTAGTTATCTGTACTAATTGATTTTCAGAAGATTTAAAAATAATTATTCCTCATAAAATGTTTCGACTGTAAATTCGAAAAAGAAAATTTGTTCGATGAAGGTTTTATAAAATACATACTCTGATATGTCAGAAAAAAAAATGTTTATTTATATAACAAGCAAAACAAGAAAATTATAATGATTCTAGTGTTCAGCAGTATAGCCTCGCCGCGTTTTTAGCGTTTTATTCAAAAGATCACGCACGCTCCATCAGTTCAGGTCTAAGACAAAGCCAGTGATTTAATATAGACGTGTAAGAGGCACCGCTGTTTGCGAAGCCTCCGACGTCGGCTATTAGTCAGTGCTGCGGCCGCCGCCTCAGTTTGTTTCCCCTTGACAACCGAATTATTTGACCATCATTTTGCATTCTGAGCATGTGCCGTCTCAACTAAGAGAAAAGAAAAGGATTTCGTGATACTGTCTTAGGGGCCTTTTTCGAAAGAATTACGATGTAATCATTTGAATTATTTTTTGTAACATGTGATGTTGTTTTTTGGTATAAAGTACTATGCCATGTAAATACGTTTGTCATAAAATTACTAAGTCTTACGGAAAACATGCCATTTTTTGGTTGTAACTTTCTACAAATTTAAACCAATTCCCATTTTTACTGCACTGCACGGTTGTCCTAGTGGTTTCAGTGGTCGCCACGCCGCTTGCTACTGCGCCAAGTGTCGAGGGTTCAAATCCCACGCGGTACAACACTTTGTGTAATCCACTAATTGTTGTTGTCCTGAGTCTGGCTGTACTTTGTGTCCGTTTATTGTATGTTTGTTAAGTCCCCGCGACACAGGATGTTTATTCCTAATGCGGGAGTCTTTAAAAAAAACAAAAAACAACTACGGAACCCTACGGAATTCGTTAAAAAATTATTTAAATAAAAAAAATATATATTAAAAAAGTAACATCTACCTAATTTGCAAGTTATACTCAGATAAAGCGTTGAATGACAATAAACAATTCAAAAATTATAAACCAAACATTGTAAATAATATATTAGTTTATGTGCTAAACTTTATGTCAAATAACTGGTAAGAAAATAAATATTTTTGCATACCGTTACATTTTATGCGCTCTCATATTAGCAAATTCAGTCATAGATTAACAGTAACTGATGAATTTATGGCATTTACATTATAATAAGATGATTCTAAACTGTGTCATGAGGATAAAGTAAATATAAAATGTTTATTTTTTCAGGTAACAATGGCGGCGGTTGTGACGTCACGGCTCTAAGTGAAATAACAGCACTTTGGTAGTCACTTAATCATGGTACGTGATTTAAAATGAAGACGGGTGATTATTCGCACATTACTTGGTGTATGTTCTTAAGTAAATATGGTTCCTTAAATTGGCACCCTTTCAAGATCCACCGACTCGTATCAAGTAAGATTTCGGAGGCTAAAGTAAACAGATAGTACCCCTTTGTTGTTTTAAGCCGGATTTGCGATACATCAAGCTGGTAGTGTATTTAGATTTTAGACTTGAAAGCAAGATACAATAAGCTGGTATTATGTGAACCATACATAGCAAATATTTTGTACGAAACATTTTAATCTGTTAAGATTGTTTATTTTAAGCTAGATAAGGAGACTACCTTTGTAGGTCAGTCTTATACTTCACAAATCATCTTTTTTTAAATTTACTGCTATTCAATAAAATACTTATTATTTCTTTATTTATTATTGCCTATGTTAAAACCTAAAAAAACACATTAATTGTTATTGTTTGTTAGTAAACTATAGACATCTAGATCGAACTCTGAGGGATAATAAAGTCAATATATGTTATTTTATGTAACTATTTTAAAATAATTCATATATGTTTTAAGCTAAAGTTACACACAAGTACAGTTAATTAACTTAGTCCATGACATTGTAGCTGAGACAATGAAGATTTGTGGGGTAAAATGCCGACCTTTCCGGGTTTCTTACCTGCAACACTTTTGACAATCTCTACCCTAGTGACACTACCCCTAGCGAATTACTAATTAAACGTAAATAAATTACTGGACATAGTGCCGGGGTTTAGCACCAAAGATTACCTAAAACTCACATTAATCTGGCTTTGAGCTATGTTGATACGTTTAACGTACGGACGAATTGTGGTTGCGGTGTTGTTTCTGTTAATCCTTGGACGTAAACGTAAATTCCTATAACCTGTAAGGTACATTTTAGTTATATACAATATTTAAGTGACAATTTCACGGTGTTCGCCTAACTAATGGATTAGGATAGAATACTTTTAAAAAAATACAATATGAAGTTGTTTTTTTTTTTTAATTGACCCCATGTTTAAGGCGATGCAAAAATTAAGGCATAAGACTTTGCGCAATAATACTAAAAATAATTATTTTTTTTCTTTCAACACGTATTTAATATAAATTATATTTTAAAACATAAATCGATCAGAACTTTGACTCCTTAGCTAATGGTACTTTACTAAATACATAGTTGCTTATACTTAATGGAATAAACAATTTTATAAAAGGGTAGTTGACTGTATCGTGAATAAATACTGATGTCTCCTTCATTAAAACGAATACTACAAAACCTCTCGGCAAATATAATTATTACAGCATTTCATTTCTGTTACAAATTTTAACCTAATAAACAGTGAAATATATTGCTTAATTGAGTAGTCTAAAACAATGACGTCACCAGTTAGTTTTTGGTACACTTTTGAGCATTTTTCATACAAGGTGTTTTGACAGATAAAAGGTAACTGATTTGACTAAGGTGTCAACTCCCTTAATTGTAATAAATATAGAACAGACCACGGGTTCAAAGAAAGTTAAATAATAAAGAATAACGTCATATTTCGAACTTTTAAACCACAAATTGACAAATGTTGAACGACTGTCAACGACGTCATACTTGTGCTAAGAAAAGGAAACAGGTGTTCCATCGACAAGTCACAGATGTTGAAATAAACGGAACTTAGATTTTTTGTTTTGTAACAAATAGTTGGGTTCTGTGAGATATTACATTATTGCAAAAAATACTACAGAGTAAAACAAAACAAATACTCTGACGCAACACAACAGAATTGTAAAATCTTAAATTTAAATAATAATTAATTAAAAAGTCTTGATATTATTCGTAAGATATCGAGATTTTTTGTTCCCGAAAATTTACTTTTATAAAAATCAGTAAATTAATCTAGTGGTCTTTTAGGGTCCTGTATTCAGTAGATTCTTATAATTAACGTTAAGCTAAAATTTTATCATAGTTTTCTAAAGACTCTTTATTTTATAGAGGTACATATACTATAGTAAAATTGTATTGTGTCAACGTTATTCAACAACAATATCGATTTTTTCTCTGTGTTGTTGGATTCAATTTATTACCTCACAAAAGCTGCAGTTCAAATACAGCAAACATACTTTCACCAATCCCTAGTGTGCAAGTGATCTCTTTTGACAAATTAAGCGAAACTACCTGCACCTGAGCTAGTAGCAAGACCTGTCTCAGAAACATATGGGTCGCTCAGGGGAGTGACGTCACTATACGTCACTACGTATCTGCTGTGCAGTGAACCTGGGTAATTAAATAATTAATGAAGATTATACTCATATGGATACATTTATGAATGCATTACTGTTTTAATTAGGAATATGATTTTAGTGTCCGTTTGTCAGCTTCAAATATGACTTTATATCTTATTATACATAACTACCAATATCAATGTTCTAATCTATTTTCATAAAGATCTCATATTATTTTGTCAGATTGATTAAAATCATCTGACTGCTATTCACCATGCTGATTCTGTAGCTGTAGCATAGATTCACATACCTTTGCAAACAGTCAATAAAATAGTCTATAACATTATACATTTACAGTATTCTGTTAACAATATAAGATATTTTACAGTTGTTAGAATAAAGTAGAATGTAGCGTATTTTTTTTCTAAATATTATATTTCTTATAGGCTTGTTATACCTTTCCTTAAAATAGTGATCATCGCTTCGATCACAAATAGTTATTGATCGAAGGATCATCGGTAGAATCCCATTGTGCAAACTTATTTCTACTACATTTATTTTAGTTTAAGCTTTCTGTTCAAAAGTAAAAGCATAAAATATATTTTCTCAGAGAGATTTATTTTGAGAGTAGAAAAACATTTCATGTAATATTTCCTTCCATAAATTACATTCAGCTGAAATCCCCATTGAAACGTTTAATCCGTTCAGAACGGATTTGCCATATAACCGCGTTTGTTTAGCGTGAGAGATATTCCTCAGAAAATTGAATATATTTCCATCGTATTCTTTCTTACATAAGAATATCAGGATATTTCTTGTTAGTCTGACATATTGAAAAATTTTCAACGCCTGCCTCGCAATATGAGAACTATAATGTTGAGACCCTAATAATAGAATTTAATATTGCAAAATATTGCTCTCAGGTCACTTACTTCTTACTTCTTGTGAGCAAGAAAGCCTTATTGACAAGGAGAGCTTGAAGTAAGAGGGTGAACTTATTGTAGTGGGAATAATGTTGTATTTTATATGTTTATACACTAAAACGCAAAAACAAAGTATTGTGTTGACAACATCGACTTCCAGAACTGGAGCAAACTGAAATGAGAAAACACGGGAAGCACCAGATTTCAAATAAAAAAAGAATTATAAATAAGGTTAGAATTATTTATTTCTCAAAGATTACCAATCACTTAACATAAGAAATAAACATAATTAAAAAAGAAGGTACATGGTTCACAGCTCGTTTATAATAATAAAATGTATTGTAGGTAAGCGACAAAAATTGAGGCACAGAACGCGCCACTCCAATTAGGGACTATACACACTCATTGAATTTCATTATTTATTTATAACATTTTTTACTTTTTATAGTCTTTCAAGATGTTATCTTCTTCTTCTTTCAATGTTATCAAAATCAAAAATTATGAGGCAACAAACATAGAAAATTACACTTCAATTAAATTATAGCCTGCAAATAACTAATTCGCAACAAGTCTGTTCTTAAAAAAATACTTGAAATGGAAAATATCTGTTTACGTACATAATAACTGAATTAAGGTAAACGTTTCCGATAGCTGCATTTACTTCCTACGTACAATATTGGTTTAGCAGCCCGTCTCTAAGCGTACAACACGGGAAGCATCAGATTTCAAATAAAAAAGAAATCATCAAAATCAAAAGTTATGAGGCAACAAACATAAAAAAATACATTTCAATTAAATTATAGCCTGCAAATAACTAATTCGCAACAAGTCTGTTCTTAAAAAAATACTAGAAATGGAAAATATCTGTTTAAGTACATAATAACTGAATTAAGGTAAACGTTCCCGATAGCTACATTTACTTCCTACATACAATATTGGTTAAGCAGCCCGTCTCTAAGCGTACCACACTATAAAATTTAGACTCAACGACTTCACTTTAAGTCGCTCGATACGACTGCACATGTTGGCAAGAACCCAAAAATCTACTACCGGTCTTTTCTTATTACTGCATAAAGAAAGGCTATGTATTTGATATATTATAATATCATAATTTTAAGTTTTAAAATATTAAAGCTGAAACGCATTTTAGCTGGACTCATAAAAACACTTCTGAAAAATTAATAATATTTTAAGAAATATAACTTTCGAAGAAGAACAATTTGATAAGAATACTCTTGCGTCTTTAAAGACTTAAGTGAAATGCCAAATATATACACAAACAGAGCATTTAGACGTAGAACTAAATATTATGGACCCACAATGGCCCTTTCTTGACAAGAAAATTTTCATCGTGGAGGATAGAAACTATCAAAAAACTTAATGACAATTTAATTACAAGTTTATTCGTATTTATATGTGTGTAACACATAATAGGCCCAAAGTTAATAATACGATATCATCTAAATATTGTGGACACAGATCAATAAATCATAGACGTCAAAGCAGATGAACTTTCATCTATATTTATTAGTGCAACAATTCCAACCTTGGTCCATATATGCTAAATAGACATGACGTCAACAAATTGAATAACTGTATTATAACAGATGCCTAAACTTTTTTTCACTTCAATTTAAACAATTGCTTTCATCTCACTCAAGGTAATTTGCTTGATATGAATTATTAAGTCTGTATGTCCTTTTAAGCATTTGCATTTTGCTGCTTATGCAGAACCAAAAATAAATAATAAAATTTTGGCCAAATGGGTTATGAACATACTATTTGTCTTTGGAAAGATGAAGAGGCGATCGTCAGGGAATAAAATTAGGAAAACCAAACAATTATTTTGTGCTTATCATATACCTAACAGTTAACTCAGCGGTAACGTGATGGTAAAAATTTAAAACAAGAATAGCTGAAAAACCCACAGATATTGAAATAATTCTTAGATTCTTTTATGGATTTTTCAATTCAGTTGTGTGGTAATAACTTCCTACCGACGAGGCTTTAAGGCACCTAGTGGTGACCGGGTTCACCTGGTTTATACGTATATTTTTAGCTCCGATTCGATAACCAACTTGTGTATTTATTTATACTAGTGGTCCAAATTCGACAAAAAATTTTTTTATCGATTAATAGCTTTCTGCACTCCACTTCCATATAAATTTTAACTCTGCCAAATTTCATACTATTCCGTTAGCATCATTTTCGTAAAAAGCTATATAAAATGTATGCTTCACGTTCAATTATATAGATATTTATTTGTTTTAAAATACATCTAGTAGGTAAAGTGTTCATGTACAAAATATACGCATGCGACGCAGCCTCCCCAAGTAATGCCATGGTGGAGCACAGGGGACGCCACTGTCGCGTCGCCTCGTTATAGCCGTGTACGTGACGAGACTGTTCGTGGTGTACGTAGCTTTTGTTGACATGTACTACATATTTGTATTGGATGTAAGATGTACCATCGCATTCAATAGTCTGCCTTCTTTGTTCAAGTTGGTACACGAAAACCATGCACGAACGTTACTAAATCTACAATATTAATAATGGTTTCTTTCGCAAATAGGTACAGAGTTGCAAAGTTGACAATTCTTAATTACAAATTAGTGTAGTAACATCTGCAAACGGACTTAGCAGTGCCTGTATTTCGGCTATCTTAAGCTATGGCTATCTAAGGCTAAAAAGTTTTTTTTCAAGCACGTTTGGAATGCATATTTATGTGTTTAGCAAAAGATAAAATAGATGGTAGAAAAACGTGCAAGTTGTAATCCAGGTTTAAGGTTAGTTAGGTAGGTTAGTTTATGCCAGCAGTTATTTTTCTTTGGTTTGGTTTTTTGTTCCATTACCCTGTCTATAAATATACGTTGATGTGTGTACTATAATTCCCTTTTGCCTAAAATATTACAAAACAAACAAGCCTTCTTTCAAAGTAAAATATAAAAGTAATGAGATGAAAAATAATATTATCCCTCAGGCTAAAGTTATATGATTTGTTGAAACTCTCAAAGATCGCAATTAATAAGGAAAATTCTGGGAAGTTTAATGTTTCCTTTTATCCTCATTTATTAAAACTTATATCATGGTTTATTCAGAAATATATTATAAAGTCATATCCAAAATATATTATTTGTTTAATTTCAAATAAATATTTTTTGTATAAGATGTTTGAAACATTAATTTTACAAAATTAAAACGAAACAATAATATTCACTGAGCTTTTGAATTGATATCATTCCAAATTTTATAGCAAAAGTATTCACTTCTTTCTAATATTATGTTTTTTTACAAGTTTTTGTTGTGATTAACTTTCTTGGTGTTTGGAAGATAACTTTGGTTCCGTTATAAGTAGGTACTCTCACCCCTTTCTGAATGCATTACATGACTTATTACTTACAAAAAGCGTGAGAAGCAAAGTACAATTGTGCACTCATAAGATATATGTACTGTTTTTGCAAAACTTGAAGGATATTTGGCTTCATCACATGGGAAATCACGAAGAAAAAATATTATTTCAAGGAATTCAAATGATCTTCTTTTGCAAACTAACTTTTCAAATAAAACGAAGAAGTTGAATGTATCCTTCCTCTTTGCACAGGGCATTAGTAGGTACCTAAGTACAAAAAATATTTTGTTATAGAATTATTGTAACTTTATTTTCTTTCTGAGGGTTTATTAATCGGAATAACATTGTAAATAAACACGTGACTATGTCTCAATTTATAAACATCGTACATAGATCACAACACAATTTTATCACTTGACAATTAATTAAATAATTCATACGTATCACTTGCTAGTATTTTACTAGTACCTACTGTTTTAATAATTGTTCTTAAAAAAATACCACATTACTTAATATTATTCTTGAAATTTTCTTAATAAATCATACTCATTCAACAAACATTCTTGATCTCGCAATCCTCATTTTAAGATGAGAATTTTATAAACGAACTAATATATTCGGTCTCCGGAGAGAATATTAATTCTTGAAAAGCGGATTGTAAGATGAATCCCGTTGGCACGGTGAATTACGACCAGGCTTAGTGTGATATTATGTAACCACTGGCAGTTCATTTACATGTGGAATACGAGCATATTTTCATGTAATAGATGTTTCATGTTGTAACCTTTCATAAATTACGTTTTTAACATCAAACTTTAGCTAACATTTATTTTAAAACAGTATATTTTTCCATACTTTAATCCCTATTTACCAAACAGTGTTTGTAAATCTACAAACACTATTTTACTGCCAAATCTCACTAATTATAACGTAAAATAGATACCCATGGTATTACTCAGTAAACGGATTATGTGACGTAAAAATTATAGTGGAATTTATTTACACATTCATTTTATCTAATGGTAAATATATTTATGAAAAATATGAAAATAAAAGTGAATAACTTTAAATACTAAATTAGGAGTAAAAGTAGGATAAATACGTTTTTGGAATAAACATTTTATTTTCAGACAATTTGTTTCAATTTTGTTTTATATATATATTTTAAGTGTTAAATATGTTACACTTCGCGATGTTGCGTCTTTTAGTGAATTGATAAATAATAAAAATTATAAATTTTGTAAGAAATGTTCAAGTATTTTATGCAAATAAAACATCTCAACTGCCTCGTTGGTCTAGCGGTTGGCGTGTGCGACTGCTGATCATGAGGTCTTGGGTTCGATTCCCGTATCGAACCAAATGTTTGTACGATCTACAAATATTTGTTTCGGAGTTTGGGTGTTTTCTATGTATAATATGTATGTATTTACAAAAAAAAAGTATATATGTCTGAAATATTTATTATTATTATTATTTATTTATCTTTTTAAGTGTAATATAAATGTTAACATTCGGAAACGCTTTATTAAATCGTCCGGAGTATTGCCCTTTATGGCTGTTAAACTTGGACAATACTTGTAATCAATCAGGATAAGAAAAGACTGGAAGGCTTTAAAATGTGGTGCTGGAGAAAAGGCTGCTGATATCTACTATAGAAATTAGAAGAGGCAAGATGGTAGGCCATTATACTTATTCGTTACGATAATTTTTTGAGTAATATCATAGAAGGAAAGAGAGGAAGAGGAAGACCGAGATACAGTTAAGGGGGTGATAGACGTGCGAGTAAGTACGCGGACTTGTGGCTCGACGACCTTTTTCGCCTGTGTGTCACCTTAAAAACGCGTACTTTAAAATTGCCGCGCAAGTTCGCCGGCGATCCAACCTGTTTGAAATCTTACTCGTAGCTCGTCTCGGCTCGTACGTGTGGCAGTACTGCGAGCCGGGAGCCGCAATTTTGTTTTGCCTGTCCGTGGATGCACAACGCTTGTGGTGTTTGACGTTTGTGTAAATTTTGTTATTATTGGTTTACTGCGCAAGTGCCTAATCATTGAGTTTAGAAAAATCTCAAAATGAGTGATTTCCGAACTCATTCGCATGAACTGCTAACAGAATTTATAGAAGGTTTTCGAGATAATCTTTGCCTTTGGAAAATTAGAAGCCTTAATTACAGAGACAAACATATGAAGTTTCAAGCATACAATAATTTATTAGAAATTATACGTAAGGTGGAAAGAGACGCTCTCTTTTCGTAATCCAGTGTTTTACCCACACTTGTCGATTTCGTCTTTTTTTATTAGTTTTTAAAATGTAGTATGATATAATTCCCACATAACACAAAGCTTCTTCTCTCGACGACATCGCGATATAGTATGAGCAAGCTTCACGTGTGTCACCGACGTCGAGCCGAGTAAGTTCACGATCTTAAAAACCGCGTACTATAAGTTCGTACGTCTATCACCCACTTAATATGGACCAGATTAAGGAAAAAATGGTGGTTTCGACGTATAAGGAGGTCAATGAAATGGGTCTTGATAGGGAGAGGTGGTTGAAGCTGCATCGACAAGAGCGTAGCTTTTAAGTTAATGCTGATGTTCAAGTATTATATGCATCTCATGTTCTACTTAAATATTACTTTATGCAGCGGTTTCTGTGAAGACAGAGAGTGCAAACCCACAAAGAATAAGCTCTCTTATGGTAGGCAATTTTCTTGTGTTCTTCTATTTTTCTCAGTTATAATGGTAGTAAATCTTTATACTAATACGTGAAGTGAAGTGAAAGCTTTGTACACCTTTTTACGAAAATTATGCAAACGAAATAGTATAAAATTTGGCAGATTTAATGTGCAGAGGAGGAGTGCAGAAAAAGTAAAAAGTCGTGTAGTGTCATGGGACACCAGATAGGAACGAAGTTCCTCATAATAAAAAATATTAATTTCAAGTTTTATTCAAGGCATAAAGAAAGTAACAAATTAAGTATATATTTTGTATTACGATTTTTTATCGATAAAAATAAAACAAAAAAACTGAACTGGTCACTTGTGCTGCCACCTAGTAATCTATATTGAAACAAGTTATGTGTAGAGTTACTTCGTACTTGTTACATTCAACTTACAGATAGCGCAATACTAATTTTTTCGTTCACGAAATTAGGTTAGGCAACGTCTCTTCAGGAACTTTGCTCCAAAAGTCGAAAATATTGAAAAAAATAATGAATTATGGCCGAATTGCGACCATTGAGCAGCTACTAGTAATTTGAAATTTGACTAAAATTGCAATAATTGAAACATATAGGTATAAATTATGATTCGCTATTGAAAATGCACTACTGAGACGTATTCTACAAATTTTATTCACCGATCGAACACAACTTTGTTTAATATATTTGTATAGACTTTGTGTTTGTCGATTATCACAGCAAATAGTAGCCTATGTGTTATTCTGATGTATAATAAGCTGTAAAGTTTCATTTAAATCCGTTCAGTAGTTTTGGCGTGAAGAAGTAACAAACATACACACTCACAAACTTTTGCCTTTATGCGATATTAGTGTGATTTGTATTTATATTTGTCCACCTTTTATGCAATGTCACTGAATTGATTAAAGTACTTATCAGACTAGTTAAGGCAAATAGGTTGTTTAGCAGTAGCGGCCAACCTATTTCGAAGTTCTTATAGAAAAAAGTACCTTAATTTGTTAATATAAAATAAGAAACACTAAAACCTAATGAAGAGTTATTATAGACAGGATGTCTATTATCTTCTATTACAACCTATCTTCTGACCACACGATTTCCAATCAAAGTATTGATTCATTAATTTTATAGCATCCTGGCCAGTAATATTCCTCATCAAGTTAATTACGTTTAGATAAAGTTTTGACTATATATGTATATGTAGACAGATATTCCTAATACCTAATAAGGTGTTATACTACTTGTATATTACCAATCAAGCTTTTGTGAAGTTCTCACTCGCTTGCTCATTTATTTTTCTTGTTATATTTAATGATAACAATGTTTAAAATAACTAACTAGTAAAATCTAGTAGATATTTGTCATTTATGTTGTCACATTGTCATGTAAATATTTTATGTCCCTGTATGTTATTTATGTACACATAATCAGGGGTAATAAATTTCACAATAATTATAAGAAAATCATTATTTAAGAGACGGGAAGTATATCAATTTTGAATTTTATTGCTATCCGCTGCACGAATTTCTTTCTATTAATGAAGTTAAGATGCCAGAGAAATTTGTAAATATATGCCCCGCGGTTCTACCCGTGGCTTTGTTTTAATCATTGGTTTTAATTTTGTTGCACGTAACCGTATTGAAGCCTTAATTATGCTTTACAACTTCAGCTATTTCCTAAAGTTGTATAATAGACCAAAACCTCTATTCTAAGAAGTGCCCTAAGTGTAACAGTAGACTGTTATTGAAGAGTAAACTCATCACCACCCTGGCCAAACAGATCGGTAGGGTTTGTGTCAAGTTTTAATAATAATAATATATCTCTTTATTGTATACCAGACGCATTTCAAGGTAAGCTTAAAATTAGAGAAGTACAAATGGCGGCCTTATCGCCCGGAGGCAATCTCTTACAGATAAACATTGGATGGAGAGAAAAACATGATTATGAGATACTTACTGAGATAAATGATTAGAAGTTTTACTTCCATAATTCATAATCTGTCACCACCCATACGGAACAATAAATAATATCTAGCTTCATTATGTACATCATTGCATATGAGCCTACATAAAAACCTATACTAAAATATATCTTTGAATTGAGTTCAACACAAATTACACGTGATGAAGTACCGGATGATCGCAATTTGCAATATAACATATCAATTACAATAATACAGTGAAAAATTAGTCTCTATTTCCTATACATTCAAACGGACTAAATTAATACACCGAATAATTTGGAAGTGTTGATAAAGCAGTTAAATCGTGAGGTATATTCGTTTTATTATGGGAACATAAATAAATACCATCCTCATTTTATCTACAAGTTAGTTCATTAATGAGATGATATTTTTTCTAAACAATTTTAACAACGGATGTTCTTTATAATACTGACATTCACTTTGAAGGAAATGTAGCTACAAATATTGATAAAATAATACTATCTAGTAAGTTTAGTCTATTTGTGACTGTCGCTAAAGGTGTTAAAGAACGGATACTATACAGGTTCCTCGCGATAGAGAAATAACTCGTGCAACGGTTAAATACGTGCCAAAAAAAAAAGTACTTTATGTTACGTCAAAATTGTAAATAATTTTCAAACAATTTTTCTTTAAACTACAGAATAAAATAGTTGGGGGCCTGTGCTCCGTCTTGATTGCAGTAACAATTGCCTCAGACTCTTTAGAGGCTAAAAAGGTCTGCTAATTGACAATATACCCAAAACAATTAATGTACATGAATCCAAATTCAGAGTGTAATTATCTTTATAATTGTATTTACACGTAACCATGTAGAATATTGTAATAACTGTGTTTTCTAATTTGACTTATAAGATTACTTCAGATTAGTCTGGAATTCCAACGGTAATAAATATCAGGTACCTGAATACCTGAATATTTCCTCATTTCAAACCGTCTTGGCAGTTGATTTATGCCTAAGGATTGATAGGTTAAAATCTCATGGTTCTAGAATAATCACTGGTTCTGTCTTGTATCTCTTTGTTACTCTATTACTGTAATTAAATTTAGCTTCTCATTTAACACTAAATACTTTTAAAATGTCGTTGAAATTGTTTTTTTTTAAATAAATTACATTTTCTTGTCAGCGTCAAAAATAAATTCATAAAGCTTCGAGTCTATACTTTTTAAAATCAACTTAAAAGTTGTGAGTCTAACTCCAATAACTTTAATAAATTAGCCCATTTAATTAAAATATCATAGATTATTATTTTTAATGTTCAATTACTACAAATGAGTGCAGAGATTGATAATGTAATAATAAACATGTGCTGTCCCAACCGTGCGTGTTCACCCAGATCCATTACACATTTAAGGCAAAAAAATTTACGAGCTTTAAAACTAATTCTAGAGCGGGAAATGGAGCCAGATAGGAATTGTTATGTGATGCTTAAAGTTTAAGCTCACAACATGTTGAAATGTTGTTGCGGTAATATCACTTACTAAAGTAATATTCACACCTTTTATAAAGTTTAAATGACAAAACTAGGGACTATGGTATACTATTAACTATTATGTAAATCACATATCGCCCTTTTGTTGCAATTTCTGCTTTTGTTTAGAATAAGAACTCGTATTTTGATTTCTATAACGGTCTAATAACAAACAACAACTTAACTTTTAATTTCGTTAAAATTGTAACATGAACCTATTGTTTTACTGTCCAAAATCAGCTGTCAAATGTTTATTAGATCTGGAGTATCCTTATACTTATTAGTAACTTAATACAGACCGCGCTACTTATGTTTCTTAACTGAGAATTTCGTTGATAAAGAGGAAAAGGGAAGACTTTCTTTATCGCGTTGTTTAAAAATAAAATATTGTAAGTTTAAGATATTTCAAAGTATTTATAACCAACAAAAGTAGTACGCTAATATTTTTTTTAAATGCTGATTCATACAAAAGTTAATATCGCTTCACCAGAGAACTACTATATGTTGTTTGAACAAATCGCAACGAACGCTTCTTAAGCCGTCAAATGCGCAGATGTGGTTCGTCTACGTACTAACTTAAACAAACATAGCAGGCTTCAATAATCTTTCCACTCGAATTTATCCCTTCGGTGTTGAAATATATTCACAAACATGCCCTCTGTTTGCAAAACTGTGATCCTGCTCAAATTAGCTCGTCTCACAGCCCCTGCGTTGTACCAGTTTGCGCCTCGTTGATTGACTCACTCATGACGTGTATTACTAATTAAACAATTTTTCGATATTCAGGCATGCCATCTCAAAATTGTTTTATAATTACCCCTTTTATTGGGTAATATAAAAAATATAAAAGAAATACAATCTCTCTTTAGTTTTGAATGCTAATTTTGGCAATATATTTATTTTAATTTTTATTCGTTAATCATAAATATTGAAGTATTAGTACAATACATATAACTGACATCATACAAACCACTTTACGTAAACATTCGAACTTAACAAAAAAGTGGTAATTGGTGTTCACCTGACTTTTGCAGTATAATAAATAGGTTCTTACTAGGAGGGTGATCCTACAATGTGGGGCTGCATTTGACGAGTGCCGTGAGCGACACCACGGAAAATTGGACGGGAAATATAATTGGAAAATTATAAGGGTTCGCCACTTCCCTGCTAGTGCACCTATGGGTCGCAGCCCCGCGGCAAATGACTTTTCTTACTTACTGCCCCTTGGTTCACTGAAATTGGAAAAATAATTTAATCCAAACTGGGAAACTAGTCTTCGGTTTTAACAAGCTTTAACCGTAAGTTTATGGTCTAGATAACGTATATTTTTTCATGTTCTTCTAACACGCAGTGTAAAATTATGCAAGTTCAAATCAGGAAATTTTCCCAATAGAAGTATCTACTAATTAACGAGTAAACTAGGTTTAAGCCTTATTTAAAATTTGTATATTCTGTTTTCCTGCAATTTTTGGACTTATAATTAATTAAAAAAAAGTAATTTCTGTATGTGAAAATTTATTCAAATATAAATAATTTTAAAATAAAGTCTTGAAATACAATAAAATATCTGTATTTTGTCATATAAAATAAAAATGTAAATACTTGTGCAAAAAGTTTGTTTTTTTTTTTTTAATTCTTTAGTTGAAAATTCGATTCTAATCATTATAATATTCCGTAACATCATCCGATTTTTTAAAAGGCAAGAATATAAGGAACTTTTTGTATTTTGGTTGATGTGAACTGGAGTTTCGAAGAATAGATTCTCTTCTTTGTTCTTTGAAACTGCAATTTCCGCATATTCGAAATTTAAATAGTGTCCAACGTTTCCCATGATTTGTCACTATTTCAAATTTTCTCCTTGTGCAATTGTCGAGAATTTTCTGATAAAGTTGTTCCACACAAATGGTTTCGTCGTTCTAGTTTGTGTACGTGGACTGTAAAGATTTAGAACACTACTCAGTTAATAAATATTTCCCAAACCCCAAATCCTCATATTTTAGTGCTTTAAAATAAATTAATTTTAAAGAAGACATCGCAAAACTGATAACTTGCACTTATGTTGATGACGATAAAAGGTTAACATATAGTATAAAATAAATGAATGCACAGATATAACAGGATAACAATTTTTGTTTTTGCTTGCATTAAAAAGTTACGTCTAATTGAAACTTGTTTTTATCAAAGATTATTAGATTACATCTGAAGTGAGTTGGATAACTATTCAAATCATTAGTGACGTATCAGAGCTACTCAGAATAAATAAATCTAAGACTACCGCTCAAGTTACCCGTCTTGGCTCAATTTGTTTATAACAGTAGCTACACTATTGAATCTGTTAGAAACACTTATTTATCTCTATCATCCGTGCAAACAGCACGAAGTAACATGACTTGGTTTTTGTCGACGAATATCTCAAGTGACATTTGCTGCGTTAGCGCTTTTAATTCCCTGAAGACGACAAACTTATCATGATAGCATTAAACCTTTAAGCGAAGTTTGCCATATTTAAATTATTGATCCCTAACTTTAAAAGCAAGTGTGTATCATATCGCATAGCGTAAATACATAAATGCAGAGATGTGCTCGAGCCCAGATGCATCTCTTTGTTTCGTTGTACTATCTTTCTCTCGCCAGCTATTATTAAAATATTCAGCAATACGAACGTTTCGTGTTGCTGAATAATATTGGTTTAGCCTGATAATTTTATCCGTTGTCCTATTTCGATTCCATAAAATGAAAATAATATACCTTCTGCTGTATAATGTTCGTTGTTTCAGTTGAAAACCTATTAAGCTATCAAATTTGTTTCACTATTATTAAAATTTTGTAACAAAGCTGGCAAAACGGTAAACCTTAAAAGTGAGGTCTAAACATTGTTCCGACGTCAGAAATGAAGAGTTTAATGTAAATTTTCACCTTCCCACGAAAGTTTAAATTACTGTCTTACCTTAGGCATAGACACGAATTTTCATGTTTTTCTTTGCCTGATTAGATAGGCGTATCACGGCTTAACAAATTGTGTAATGTCAAAGATTTATAGTAAAAAGTGGGGGTAGGTGGGCTATTGGCAAACACGGGAGGGGTGTTAGATAATTAATCTGGCCAGACGGATGGTTGGGCGTGAGGTGCGGAATACAAATCGGTGGTGACGCGACGTGCTACTGTTATTGATGGCCATACTCGTTATAAATTTGTCAGTAACTTTAATTTTTTGTGGATGAAATTTATGATGATCTTGAATAAGTGCTATGTGTTAATGGTCGTGTTTCTTTATTGAATTTATGAGGATTAGTCAAAGAGCCGAACGAAGCGCTACTTTAAAATATTAAATTAAAATTTAGATAGCTATTCCTGCATTTTTACTAATGTTATTTTTAATCACAGATAATTAAAAATTTAATATTTATTAAAACTAAGGTTTAGTTCTCGTGACATCAAAGTTACTATTCTAACAAACGCTGCCGTGTCACTACGAATCTTAATCTTTTTTTACTTGCCAATAATTTAAACAACAAGTTTTAAAAAAATTGCCTAACATAAACACATTATTCGAAACTGAAAGCCAAATTTTATAACATTTTGTATGTAATCTATTTAATTTATTGCCATTCAATAGTAGAAACTCAAGGACCAAACGACACGTGAATGTGACGAAGAATGGCATACCTATTACCTACTATACAAACATGAAGCTATTAAGGACCTGCTTTATTCTATACTTTAACAGTATAAATATTATTTATAAGTGACTTAAATACCCAGAATAAATTAAAAGGAAAAAGTAAGTAAAAGAAACGTGAAAGAAAATATAACATTTTCAATTTCGTTTGATACCAGAAAAGGTTGTCTTTATAATGTATACCTAGACTCACTTTCGCTTTGAATAAAATTTTAAATGAATAAATTGCTACTTTTTTAACCGGAATTTCCTTTTACAAACTTTATAGAAAAGACTACGGTCCGGCTGTCCATTCTCTGAAGCCAAAACTAACTTAGTATGAAAATATGGCTTGATTACTCTCAAGAGCCTTTTCTGCATTTTAAAAGCAAACATTTTATATTCAAGAACTTCTTTTATTCATGAGGGTCTATGAAATGACCCGCGCAAGGAGTTCTTCTAGTAATGTTTTACAGTTACGTCGTTTTTTTGAGGTGGCATGAAATTGCCAACCGATTGTGAACCGAACCGATGAAAAAAGTGTTAACTTTCACGGCTCGAGAATAAAGTCTTATATTAAATCTCGTCTATGTAAATCCTCTTTATACCTGGTATCCCGTTTTTGTATAATTTACTTTATAAAAAAAAATTTTAGGTAATAGGTTCGGTATTGCAATGGCTTTACTTTTCTAAACTTATATTATAAAGAGGAAAGATTTGTTTTTTGTTTGTTTGTAACGATTTAACTCTAAAAGTACTTGAGTGATTTGAATTATTATTTCATCACAGAAAGCTAAATCATCCCCGAGTTACATAGGCTGTATTACATTTGCAATAAGTTAGGGATCCGTATGAAAATTTCGATGCTGCTGAGCGTGCTATAATTTATAGTATTATTTTTTTTTTTGTTAAATAGGTATCTATGTGTACCGTGCGTCGCCGGGGCCGGCTGCTAGTTCTTTATAAAAGTATAGCTATTACTGTATTCTTGATGAGTTTATGCTTAAAGCTATGTACCTATATCGCATCGACTATGAAAAGGTACTTGAAATGATCTCAACTGATAGTAAACGTCGTCGTGAATTGAAAGTAATAAGGTGCGTGGGATACTCTTAGTCATTTATTGCTGTTGGAAGTCTCAAAGTTACGTCAGCGACATTGGCCAGCGACGGTTTCAAATAGAGTATTTATTTGTTGAGGACTATTTTATAAATAAATTTCGCTTAAAAAAAGATCTTTAAATAGTTTTTAATATTTTAAAACGGAATAATCAATTTAGTTGTTTATCTAAAGGCACTTTAGAACAACCATTCAAAGATTTCGTTTAAACGCGCTATCGGGCATATACATTTTAAAGACCTTTCAAGTGCAGTCAATTATAGATGAGATGAAAAGTTTACAAAAGCCAATAAACAAGCGCAGGGTGAAATCATGTCGGTTTATTTGCGGGCTACGAAATAAGGAGAAACGTCTAGGGCGCAGCAAGAACAAACCAGTAATTAAAGCCCTACACAGGGGGACAGGGTGAAATTTGATCAATTTGCTATATAAGCATTCTAATGTTGTATTAGCAAGTAAACATTGATTAGCTCGGGAATCTTACACCCACTCAGTCTATTATCGTGTTTTGTAGTTAGACGATTATAACGTGAATTTTCAGTTTTTAAATGTACCTATTTATTTTATATAAAACTTTTTATTTATTAGTTATAGTCCTAGTTACATGCATATTCAGCAACATGTGTCTAAATCGGCATTATGGTTATTTTCAATTTCAACCAAAATTTATTTTCCTCATGGGGTGCCATAAATTGTTAGCGCAATAAAGAAGTCCGAAAATTCCACATAAAAATTCTACGAATTCAGCACATATTGAGTGTTCCCGAACAGTTTTAAGTACGGAAAGCGTAGATGTGGTACATCCAACCCTCGCCTCGTATTTTGCTATTGTTTTAAGTAGGTTGTACTTCGTTAAGCCCCTACCGGTAGGTGAATTTTTAAGATCACGTTTTGTTTTTTTTTTATGCCAGAAGAGCCCTCACGCTAAACTGATAATGACGGGCGGCTTAGGGGAATCGAAACGTAGCCGGAGTTTAGCAAGGCCTTAACGATGAAAATTTATTGTAATGGTTGTAACGGTTTTCTCTACTCTTAATAGGATCTTTAATGGTAATCCTGAGAACTCTTAAACACCTGGGTCTGCGTTACTGCCAATTGACGCAGGAAATGCGCTTAGCTACAAATTACTCGAAGAAATAACACTTCTACAGTTGAAAATAAAACCATGAAAGAAAACGAGAAATTTTGACGCTTTTTTCTGTCTGAGATTAAAGGAAATGCGTAAAAGTTTTCGGGATCTGTTATATTTGTCATAGAACTTACATGAGTCACAAAAGAGATACCGGAGGCTATCCTTTTCTCCCCTTTCAGAGGGCCAAACAATTCGTAACAATAATTTATCTAATTTCCCTCAATTAGGTGCTTTTCAGTGGAGCCGAAGTCAAATGTCAAATGGGGTGATTTCACTTGTAGAATTGTTAATACATATTTTATGTGATCATCATGTATGAACAGATGAATTATAAATAGAATATTTAATTGTGATAATCAATTTCTATTGATAGTAATAGGGTGGATCAAACAGAATGAATTCAATTACGAATGTTGAACCTGTTGTTTTCCAATTTTCTTGGCTTTGTTTGTGTTCAGATAATTTGTACGATTGCAATTCCAAGTTATTTGCACAGACATTCTTGCTACTTGGCACAGAAAATAACTCTCACCCTTCTAATTTGTGTTCAGCGTTAATTCAACAGATTTTCCGATTTTCTCAGTTGAAGTCAGCCCATTTGTATTTGTTTCAAGTTCGCAGACACTCCCCTGGGCGACGCATTCGTGGCAAGGGGAAGGTGGGCTTAATTAGGAAATAATGCCTAAGCGATTAATCACAATACCCCTACGGATGTGCGGACTACGTAGACAGTCTGTTGTTTTCAAATCGTGAGTCTAAATTGCAAACCCATCTCTCTTGAAGCTTGCATCCAATAGAGGGAGGTATAAGGGACGTCTTCAACAGAGCTGAAACTGTGACGGTTCGTTTCACATACATCGCACATACCCGCATCGTTGTTTGCCTATTATTCAAAAAGTCAGAGGTAAAATAGAAAGACGACTTTAGGGAGTGTAGGATCAAAAATGTTTCGGTTCTTTTTTGTTTACGGTCAATGAACTTTTGCCCAAATAATATAAGTGATTATTATATGAGTTGTACCTAACAAATACAAAGTATTAAAATGCATAGCATTGTGTAAATATTTACAATGTACGAAAGTACATACTCTGAAATTCTTTTCCACCCCTATTTTTATATTTTTAATCAAAGCAACTTTTTCATTTCTCTAAGAATGGGTAGGTACTAAAACATGCTTGAAGCGGTTAAAGAAAGGATTTTAGGATATACAAATTTTTACGGTATCAAAATACATGAAATTTATTTTAATAAAGAGCCTGCATAATGAGACGGCAGTTACTTAAGTCTTTGTTATTAATGAGTTTTACGCCACATACAAATCCATCCAACAGCTTGTTATGAATTAAATGAAAATAATTGGTAATACAAAACCGCTTGGGGACAGCATCCCGGTTATGAAGCGCACAAATTTTCCGCAAACCCTTTAATCCACCGCTCGCTTATTTCACTTGGCCCCTCGTTGTCGAATTTGTCCCCTTCGCTACGCTAGTTGATGAAATTTCACCAATGCCTCAAAGGTACAAACTGTAAAATTCATGGTAAGCTTTTGATGCGCCAGTTCTGCGTTATAAGTATGCAGGTGTAGTTGTTTTGTGAAATGACACACAGGGGACTCGAGTATAATATAGCCTTTGTAACTTTAATGCAATGATATACCATTTCACTTTGTATTTTAAACAGCGGATTCGTTACGTGCAGTTTATTTGAATAATTTTTCATGTAAATTTAGCATAGAAAAAGTAATATTACTCAGTGTACGATATATTTATGTAAAACTAAAAGTTTGACCTGAAACAATATTGACACAAATCATTTTTGAAATAAAAAAAGTTCATACAATCATTTATTGATTATTATTTTTTATTGAATAGGTAGGTACTACTTAATGTTCCTTTTTATTTAAATTCAAAGAAAATCATAATAAAAAAATAGGTTAAAAATTAAGGAATGAACAATTAAACTTTCTACGGTTCATAATGCTTTAGAATAAGCCATGACACTTTTTCAAGTAAAATTTAATTTTGTCAGCAGTAAATTCACTTTTTCTAAAAAGCAAGACGTTACTCCATGCAAGATTTATGAGAGCTTAAATTGTTGATACTTCATTATGACTTCAGTGTAACCACTTCTTTATTACAAGTTTGTACAAGAAATAGGGATCCTTTAGAATCAGCACTCATTAAATTTGTGATGAGATTCTGTTTTTGTTTTTTTTTTTAGTTTTTTTTAAATAAACGTAGTTAAATATTTGTTTATTTAATACCCACGGTAGGTCCGCACGGGTCTAAAGACAAACTCCCTCGACCAATCTGCATGAGGTCACGTAACCTACTTTTTATTAGAAAACTCAACCCGGACCCTTTGAGGGTATCTTTATAATGTAGTCGCCAATTCTGTTTACGGTGTTTATGTTTTCATTTTTGATACAATATTGGGTTTAATTTTATTTTGTAGGATGCTTCAGTCCTTCAAAGTAATTTTTCAACTTTTAGAGCCAGTTGTCAATTTCCGAATAAAATGTCAGATAGCTATGTCAAATACTGAACTCTATTTGATTTTATTATAGTTACTGTTATATTTGACATATCGCATGACTCTGTCTAAGACTTGTGAAAAACGAATACTGTAGTTATTTGACAGATAAGTTCATAATAGTCTGTCAGGGACTTTATCAGTAGGTAGGTGGTGAACTGAGGAACCGACGTTAAAAAATTTAATTTTGGGAAGAAAATTTTCTTAAGGGTAAACGTCACTACTATAGTAGTGTGAGTCTTATGTAATTTATTCCTTCGATAAAGAAAACAGAAAATGCAGGATATATTCCTGTATCGTATAAAATGCAGCCGACGCAGTAAGGAAACCGGAGGATAAAACGAAGGGCGCCGTACGCGAGCCGCATTGCTAAAGAGTTTGTAAAAAATTCTGTGCGTCTCCCGCCTACTAAGACATATATATGTATATAGATATAGAACATGTTGTATATAGATGAAGCCTCCCATATAGCGAGTATCGCAGATACTTCTCAGAACAGATTTAATATGGAATATGTGATAAATCGGAACATCTGTGTGTTTGGTAAGAAAGTTTCGTACTAATGTCGTCTTATTGAGTTTGTAAGTTTGTTTTACGTTGTTACAATAATATGACATAATACTTTATTTCAATTTAAAAACATATATTTATATGTACGTAATGACCATGTCATCACACCTTTTGTTTAGTTTCAAGAATAAAATTCTTATGATATTCATAGTATTTCGATATGATATATACTTTTTTTTTATGGAATAGGAGGCAAACCAGCAGACGTATCACCTGATAGTAAGCGATTACCACCGCCCATGGACACCCGCAACACCAGAGGCGTCACAAGTGCGTTGCCGACCTTTGGGGGATAGGGAGAGGGACGTGGGGAGGGGTTGGGGGATGGGCCTCCGGTATCCTCACTCACTCGGTGAAACACAACGCGAGCGCTATTTCACACCAGTTTTCAGTGAGGCCGTGGTATCACTCCGGTCGAGCCTGCCCATTCATGCCGAAGCGTGGCTCTCCCACGGTAAAAACTCATTACTTCGATCTATACAAATAAATAAAATTGGAGTGTCTGTTTGTAACATTAAAATAACCGCTTTTTACTAAATGCATATGTATGCATACACGGTACACATACCAAAAAGTGTAGTTACAATTTTTTTGTCTGTCTGTCTGTCTGTTTGTTCCGGGTAATCTCTGGAACGGCTGGACGTATTTTGACCGGATTTTCACTGGCAGGTAGCTGATGATCCAGGGTGCAACTTAGGCTACTTTTTTTAGACTAACTTTGTCCCGCGGCGTTACTGGCGGTACTACAATAACCGCTGGTAACACGGCGGGGTTCAGCTAGTTTATCAATAAAAATAAAACTTAAGTATCTAAAAATACATATTTTTGAAATATAGTTCAATATCAATGGAATCCAGACTCTGTACGTGGTAAATTTCATTATTGTAATAAAGATTATAATAATAATTAATATTTCGGACATCTAACACACAAGGCCATCTAGTCCCAATGTATATTATTTTTTTTTATAAATACATACATATTATACATAGAAAACACACAAACTCCGAAACAAATATTTGTAGATCATACAAACATTTGGTCCGACCCGGGAATCGAACCCGAGACCTCATGATCAGCAGTCTCACACGCCAACCGCCAGACCAAGGAGGCAGTCAAAATTGACAACACTAAAAGAATTGACAACATTATACTCCACACATCTATAAGTGGGAGGTAACGAGTGTAAACTTAACACCAGCGCAATAGAACCATAATTAAACTAATTATAAATATGTAAGAGTCACCTCAATAACGGTTTCATCAAAATAAATTGAATTTGTAAGCTTTCAATGAATTAACAATTTGGTACTAAGTTACCTACCTGTAACAGCGTAATTGAAATTTGTTTTGTTTGCGCTCTATTGGTATTAATTATATACCTTTTTAAAAACTATTTGCACAACAATGAGAGGACTAGTTTTGATGCTTTTTTTTCACAAATGTTTAGAATTTTTGTTCAATTTTTGTTTGTCGCGTTGCGAATTTCGCTTTGGGCTTTAAACTCAAATAGCGACTATAAATTCAATTGCGCCAGTTTATTTCTAAAACGTCCCCGGAAAGTACATGGCGGCCAGTCGTGCCGTCGGGGTGGATTTAATGGTCATCTGCCACTGCTTGGAGTACACAGTATAAAAGCAAATCACACAAATGCATCTGTATGTAGGAATACAACATATTGTTTGTGAGATTAATAGAATCGAATCGTTGTTCAATCTGCTCATTTTATATAAATAATTTAATAAAATAATAAATTTACATATAAACGAACAAATAAACCTTACATATACTTTGTAATTAACTATAATTGTATTTGACACAATGATTTAAAACAAAAACAATTATGTTATGTAATGTATGTTTTATTTCTATAATTCATAATTGGTTTTATTTCTGGTTTTATTTTCACTTAAGGATATATCCTTAATTGAGAATTGTCAAAACTGTCTTACACTTTGGCAGAATTAAATAGGTGTGTAAAATAGTAGTGTAAATGTAGATATGACACCACGCCCATCGTAGTAAAATAAAGAGAAGTATATTTATTTTTAATTATGTGGAAGAGAAATATTTATACTCATTGTTAACAAATAATTTGATATAGGGTAAACTTGATATTTAAAAGTATGGGAAGCTAGATTTTAAGTACAAATACATATGTGTTATTTAAAAAAGGCTTCTGAATAGTAACAGAGGCCTGCTACCTTTGAATAATAATGAAATTCCATACTATATAGTATTCAATACCTATAATAAATATCAGGGAGTCTCTAATCACTTCAAATTTGATACTTGATTAAAAGTTATTTATTTATTTAAAACTAATTAGTATTTGTTGTACAAAGGACGGACTTAATGTCATGAGGCAAGCATATATTAAATTAAAAATAAAAGTCTCTGTGAATAGAGCAATGACATTTAAAGTACTTAAAGATTGTAAAATAGAAGTAGTACAGATAAATATATTTTTAAAAGAACATGATTTAACCAATATTATAATTTATAAAAAAGCTTTTATTGCTTAAGAATTATTTACCAAACATTTCTGTGTCTACAAAATGATGACAATTTCCTGCGACTGAATTCACGTGATAATAAATAACTAAACAACAATAAACAAACAACAACCCAAAAAAATTTCAAAACTTTCTTAACAAACCCCACTCAAAAAGTTACAAAAAGGCACATTTTCTTTTTTCTGAACAAATCCAAGATACATTTTAAGCTTGAAAGGGATGAGAAGTTCCGAACCCCTACAATAACGAGACGTGCTCCCATGAATAGACTTGGCGACACTTGAGCTGATGACTCACATATATATGCAACGATTGAAATAAAGAAAAATACTGTTTCATTAACCACAGCCTTAACGTAATGTTAAAATCCAATACATATTCATTTGATCACATAATATATTTAACAAAAGGTTTTGAATTAAATCTACAATAAAACAATCTTAATCATCCGTAATTAGCTTGAAGGATATCTTAACATGAAACAATGTCTTGGTTTTTGTTCCTATAATAACAACGTCGTTCTAACACTTTTAAGTAGATGTAAGTATGAATACTAATTAACGAAAATAGCCTTACAGTGAATTTCGTCCTTTATTATAATTAACGAAACTTAAACATTCAAGTCTATGTCCCTCATTACTTGGGATGTCTATGAGAAAACTTGACATCTCACTCGGGTGTTTCGGGACGCGCACGAATTCTATGCACTTAGTAATTAACTAACCATGAGGTCACAGGGGGACACGAAGACCTCTAATAAGTATCATCGTCACGTGCCCAGGAATAAATTGCGGTAAACTTAATTAAAGAGTTATGCCTGCAGTAGGGATCCGACCGGCTATTTTGTTTACTCTGAATTCAAATGTGGCTAATTTTGAAATTCAAAATCTGTTATTTTTTTTATTTCCTCTCAAATCTGGCTATCCAATTAGCGGTTCCAGACCACGAGTTAGAAGTTTGCTAATAAAATTAGAGAAACCAAATCCGATATTGGAATATGGCTAATTTTAGAGGAGGTGGTGAAAAGCGCTATCATATCCTGCTTTTAATTTAATAAGTCTATTAGAATCTTTAGGGGTTTTGCTTTGACGTTCATACAAGTCTTAGCAATGAAACAAAGTAGTTGTTTTAAAACATTTAATGAATAACATGATTATAGAGACTGGTAAGGTTGTGGAAATATATTTATAACAAAATGGAGATAGCAATGATGTATTTAATTGTACAATTAAATATTTCATGAAGTTCATTAACAATTTAAAACCCAATGAATGGATCATATGAAACTTACGAATCACTGAGAAACAATCACCAGATATGAAGGTAAATAACCTGTAAGTAGGTACTAATCTTCGTAATCACCACTGGCTTTAACGTTCACTTCATCGGATAATGTGGTGTTATATGTTAAGAACTTATTTGCTTAAGAAGTTCAGTTCAAGTAAAGATAATTGAACCTAAAGTGTAAAAACTATAGGCTAACAACAATTATATTGTTAAGTACTAAGTAGGTACTTAACAATATAATTTGTATCGAATTATTAGAGCGTAATGCATAGTTAGTAAGAATAGTGTCACTGATAGTTTCAGTTAAATTAAAGGTTAATGGATAATTATTTTATCTATTTATTAACTTTGTGCACTTGAAGTACAAAGGCGGACTTAATGCTATTAGGCATTGTCTACCAGTCAACCTTCGGGTGTTGCAGAAATATGTTGCGGTAGGTGCAAGGACAAACTATTGAATTCGACAAATAATAATTAAACAAATAATGGATGAACCTACATCATATGTAACAAACATACATAAATGTAATAATACAAACATAATATTTAATTATCAAGCATTAACGGGCACTCTCATGTAGTTTATCTCACTACGCCATTACAATGATATACTATACAATTTAATACCTATAAATAAATAAATTCTTAATTTTTATCCCATTATGAACTCATTATAATATTGATTTTTCTTTTGTCACAGGATGTTCAGCCCAGACCCTAAGAATATTCCCGCAACAGAAGCAACAGACAGTGCCTGTAGGCAAGTCTGTAGTCATGACTTGTCAGGTGGACGCACCATCTCCAGAACTCGTCACTCAACCACAATGGAAGGATCCTAAAGGATTCATTATCAATGAATCTGCGTAAGTACCTACTTAACTAGTAGCAAACATACGATAAAATAAAATAACTAATGAAATAAATCTATACAAATAAATAAAATTGGAGTGTCTGTTTGTAACATTAAAATAACCACTTTTTACTTAATGTATATGTATGTATACACGATACACATACCAAAAATATAGTTAAAAAAATTTTTGTCTGTCTGTCTGTTTGTTCCGGGAAATCTCTGGAACGGCTGGACGGATGATCCGGGGAGTAACTTAGGCTACTTTTTTTTAGACTAACTTTGTCCCGCGGCGTTACTCGCGGTACAACAATAACCGCGGGTAAAACCGTGGGGTTCAGCTAGTATAAGATATAAATAAATATTTCATTTTGAAAGGGAATGTTACGACTAGAACAATATGAATAAACCATACATCTCCATTAATACTTTTGGTCGTGCATCGCATTTGCAATACGTAACAGCATCGCTTCTACATAATATAATATATCATAACTACATATCCAGCTTTTCTATTTAATATTATATATGCGAAAGTTTGTAAGGATGTGTGTGTGTTTGTTACTCTTTCACGCAAAAGCTACTAAACTGTCGCGTTCACATTGATTCCAGTTTAAAGTTTCATGGCAATCTTTGCGTGTCTCGCTGTTACGTTACGTGACAACTTTTGAAATGATAAAATCGCAATTTCATTACTATACAGTCGAGATGCTGTCGCGTGAGATTCACCGTCGCCAGTGACCATTATTCAGTATCAATACAATCACGATATTGTCACGCTTTACTGGCAATACGGTATCACTGCAAAACGATGACCACCTTACTGAACGGATACCTCAGTAAAAGAACGCGTTTCTAATAGCAAAAATATACTTATACCTAAGTTGCCTTTTTAAGTTTGAGTAAAGAATCGAACACCATAATCACATACAAAAAAAAAATTGTAGTCAGAATTTGAATATATTCTTTCATACAGTAAAAAGAAACTGTCCATAGATGATGCCGACATTTATATTAATTTATTTACTCTTAGCTACACTCCGCGTTATTACGGGTGGTTGTTGATTACCTGGCTCATCCCATAACAATAATACACACTATAATATTTCTTTGTGCTAATCTAGATCCATTTAGGCGTTTAGCTTGAAAGTGGTAACAAACAACTATCTTTACACTCTCCCAACCTTGCATTAATAATGTTTGTAGGCTTTATAATATTACGAGGATTTGTTTTTATGTATTAGAAGATTCAGTTACATTATGTTAAATTTTAGCACCGGTACACGACCTGAGATATACACGGAGCCGATGCCCATGAGACAACTGCAACTGCTGTACATATCGTCAATCACGCCCTCCATGGCGGGGAACTACACTTGTGTCGCTACTTATACTAACATGCCTCTCAGTGCCAGTGTTATTATTGATACATACGGTGAGTACTGCAAGTCTATCCCTCGATCATTAGTCATATTCTTAGTTTGAGAGAACAGTGACAGCAAAAGGCTAAGCTGTTTTAAAAGCACACACTTTACACTATACTTCAATAAACAGCTCTTAACAGTCCACTGTTTTACATAAGACTCTCCTTACAAAGGTTTTGATTTTGACATACATATCTATAAAATTTCGAAGGCAACCATTTCAATTCGTAGCTAATTCATGAACTTTTCATTATAATAATAATAAAACAAGCTAAGCTACCGTTCTTTCAGTTTCCATATTGAATAGTTACAATTCGTTATTATTAACTTATTTATGTATATTTACTCTTTTATACGAAAAAGCTAAAAAAATTGTATATAAGTATGATTTGTTTAATACCTTAGCAGTTTTATTCCTTTAATATTTACTTCTTAAAGTGTTGCGAAGATAATTTAAATTTTTTTAAACCAAAGTCTGATCGAAATTAGTTCGTAAACAGTTTAGTTTCTTTTTAGTTGCTATTACATGGACGAACGCTAATGAGAACCAGTTTGCTACAAAAGGGAAAGACTTCAAAATCATGTGCGAAGTTACTGCGGAGCCTTCTCCTTCAGTGGATTGGTTTAAAGAAGGAAATCCTGTAAGTAAAATATCTTTTTTTATGGAACAGGGGCAAACGAGCAGACGTATCACCTGATGGTAAGCGATTACCGCCGCCCATGGACACCCGCAATACCAGATGCGTCATAAGTGCATTGCCGGCCTTTGGGGGATGAGGGGAGGGGTTGGGGTATGGGCCTCCGGTATCCTCACTCGGTGAAACACAGTGCAAGCATTGTTTCACACCGGTTTCTGTGAGGTCGTGGTATCACTCCGGTCGAGCCGGTTCTTTCATGCCCAAGCGTGGCTCTCCCATGATCATATATCTACATAAATACATATATACATAAATAATGATTTTTGAACCTTTCCTGTACTTGTTACTACGAAGCAGAGGAATTTAACTGCACTTTATTCTTTTGATATTAAATCAATTTATTTTGTAGATTGTTACTGGCGAACGATATGTCATTCATACAAACGGATTGATGATTAGAAATGTTGAAGAAAGTGATGACGGAACTTACACTTGCCGAGCTGTGGTCATTCAAACTGGTGAATTAGCTGAAAGGAACATCAAACTCGAAGTAAGTCGCAATATTGTAACACACACAAAGATAAAATCTAATATGACTCGCAATTTATGTAACGTGCTCTTTTTATAGGTTTATACTGCACCAGAAATGGAAGAACGTGAACCTAAGGTGGAAATCAGGGAAGGTGAGAGTGCAGCTATATCGTGTAAAGCCAGAGGAAAGCCAAACCCGACATATTCTTGGATCAGGGCTTCAACTCGTGAAGTATGTGAATAATGTTAACTTAAAACTTAATTCTGACTTAACAAATTCGAAGTTTTAACTTTTATATTAATCTTGCCCTCAGAACTTAGCAAGTACTTCACGATTCAGCGTCCAAGAAAACAGTGGTCTTCTAACAATTGACCGTGTCGAAGCCGGTGATTATGGAAAGTATATCTGCAGCGCAGTGAACCAAGCCGGCCAAAATGAAACTGAAATTGAAGTGGAAGTTCTAGTGAGACCTAGAATATTCGAACTATATAATGTAACCGCACCGGAGAAACAAGAAGCTACCCTAGAGTGTAGAGCCACAGGTCGACCCGCTCCTCGCATAACATTCCGTAAATTAAGCAGTCCTGACCGCTTCGTGAATGGTCCTAACGATGACGGCAGGTGAGATATAAGCTAGTAACATTGCTGTTTTACTACCTTCTTAATGACCCCAGGTGGTACGTAATGTTCATAGTTACCCCAATATCTTAAATCAAGTTTATAGCTTTCTTAAAACCCTCCTGTTAAATGTTTCATGCTGTTTATTAAGTGGAAATGAAGATATGTCTTTTATTTTTTAAAAGTAATTCGCATCTAATTTTCTTTTAGAATTACGGTTGATACGACCAGTCATCAAAGTGGTGATCAAATGGAATCTAGTGCAGTGATAACAGTTACTAAACTGAATAGAACTGATGATGGCCTGTACGAGTGTGTTGCTGAAAATGACGGTAACGGTTTATTGTTTTTTTTTATATGTGATGGATTTCATAATTATTTTGCTTTTATTTGAAAACACAAACATCCCAAGATTAGTTTTACCTTACACTTCTCTTCTTTGAATACATTTTACTTTAACGAAGCGTATGCCTATATAAATGTAATTTTTTCTGTTTTTTCACTATGATGCATTAATTAACAGTTTCTTATAGATGTTTTTTTTTAATTATCTATAAAAATAAATAATATTGGAGTGTCTTTTTGTAATTTTAAATTAACAGCTTTTCACTAAATGCGTATTAAAAAATACACGGTACATACACCAAAATTTTTTTTTTGGTTGAATGGCTGCACCGGTTTTGACGGAACTTTCTGTATTAGATAGCTGATGACACAAGGAGTAACTGAGACCACTCTTTTTTAGATTAGGTTCGCCGTGCGGCTCTACTCGCGGTTGTTGTTGTACCGCGGGTAACAAACACTGCGGGACTCGCCTAGTATTATCATAAAATCTGTTATAGGTAATGAGATCACTGTAATTATTATAATATTTCAGGTGGTGAAGCTAGAAGGAATGGTCACCTGACAGTTCAGTTCAGACCGACATTTGAAAACATGCCCAGGATTCCTATTTGGAGCTGGAACCAACGTCCTGCCAATTTAAGTTGTACGGCGGAGAGTATCCCGAACGCTACCATTAAATGGAGGTACGTTGTTAAACTAAACAGAAAGGACTATAATACTGTCATTTTTCTCTTTTTTGTGTCTAATCTAATCCAATTGTTTTTCTTTAGTAATCATCTTCATGCAATTAACTTTATCGTAATTAACTAAAGCAATGAAGTTTAGCGGTTAAATACACAAGCCCCCTTAGTTCGTGAATAATGAACTAGTCTTTTCCATAAGTTTACCATCCATCCCGCAAAACACAAATACTTGATAACTTCAAGGGAGGAACCCTCAGATTGTTTGAAGTTATTAAAGTAGTCACAACTCTTGAGCAAAATGAAATATAAATTGAAACTAGGCAAGTCAAACAGTAGCCAAGGTTTTTGCAAAGTTTGTATGTATAAAACAAAAACTTTCTGTTAGAATGACGTATGTTTAATATCAAAATAGCAAATTAATTGATTGCTTGAGTAGCAAATCTGATTAAAATAGTCCCATAAGATATATCTATAATATTTAAACTCTGTTTTTTCAACTGCCTCGTTGGCGCAGTGGTAGCGTATGTGACTACTGTGCTTGAGGTCTTGGCTTGGGTTCGATTCCCGAGTCTGGACCAAATGTTTGTATGATCAGCAAATATTTGTTCACATTTCACATTTTTTGTTTTAGACTTTAGGTGTTTTCTGTGTATGTTATTTACAAAAAAGGTATATTTGTATTCATATCAGTTGTCACTTATCCATAGTATAAGCTCTGCTTAGTTTGGTACTAGATGGCGTTGTTTGTTAGATGTCCGGAATATTATATTATACGTAGTTCATACTTATATTAAATGAACACCTTAATTATAGTTCATTCTTTCTGCAAAAAAATATCTATTTTGCGTTGGTATTTTCCACATTTTACTTTAATATTATATATTCTCCTTAAGGTTCCGAGAGCTGGATTTAGTAGAATCTCCTCAAGTAAAAATCTACGGCTCTGGTCCATCAAGTTACGTCATCGTCACTCCAACCGATCGAGGTCTGTTCGGACCATACAAGTGTATTGCCACTAACACACTCGGTGAAGATGAACTCATCATTCAATTCCGCGAAGCGTTTCCACCTCACTTGGTTACCCAAGTAAGTATAGCTCATATTGTAGCAACGCAATAGAAAAAACATAGCAAGAAACATCCCAACAGATTAAAGTCATCCCGGGTCCTTTAAGCGGGTCGTGAAAAAGCATCTCACTAGGCCGCCATAGTGTTCACCATCACCATGCTGCTCTGTCCACGTTCACATTGAGGATGGTGACCATCTCTCTAGGATCTACTCATGCTTTCCATCAGGTAGAGTAGAAGAGTCATTTTGGTAGCTTGATCATATAAAAAAAGTTCGTGAAAAGTAATAGCAGTGCAAACAGTGCAATATTTACTGTTATTATTCATAAATTTATTCTGAGAATTTCGGAGATTACCTAAGAAAATAAACAGATGAACAAATTAGGGTTCCATACATTACAACAGGGAATACAAGAGATCGTGAGCCGCAAAACTGGCAGTGAATAAAAGTTTTAGGGAGTTAAAAACAATTCGATGTTGTCTACTAAGACACACTCATACTTTATCTGAGAGCCAGGCTCAAGTTTTGTCAAGTAAAGATACGTCAGAGAGAACCTCAACAAAGTTATTTTTGTAGTGTGTATATAAATTTCATACAGAGAATTCGTTGTGTATTCTAAGTTATGCACTCACTTCTTTTGAAGTAATTATTAGATTTATAAGCATTACATTAAAGTATTGTATTGTATTTCTTAGGTACGTCAAGACTTAATAACAGCGACATCGGTGTCGTTTAATATTAATGGCCCTTCTGAAGATGATGGACCGCCAATATTGGCATTCATAGCTCAATACAAGGAGAATGATAATTATGACTGGAATCTGTCCAAGAACAGGACTTGGTCTGTTAATTCACCATACATAGTTGAAAATTTGAGGCCAATGGTCACATACGATTTTCGCTTCGCTGCCATCAACCAGGTCGGGGCTGGCAGCTGGGGATCTCCTCTTACCGTCATTATGCCTAGAAGGTAAGTAGGTCTTCAAGAAATGGTTAAAATTTTGGTATCTGCCTTATGAAGTTGACTTTATGTTAATATGATCCTGAAACTCCTTAACACAAATGTAATGAAAAAAAAGACATTGAAGTTGTCTTTTATACATATTCATGATTTCCGACCGTGTCTCAATCATAGTCACATACTATGATTGAGATATATATTGAGATTGAGAGACATATATATATATATGATTATACGACATATTTGGTTTCAGGTCACCTCCAGAACAACCCAAATGGTGGGATAATGAAAGTTCAGAATCTCTCGTGCATGGTAAATACGCAGATAGATTCGAACTGAGATGGCGAGTGCCCGCCAATAATGGCGAACCCATCGATATGTATGAGATCAACTACTGCCCTGTGAGTTGTTTATTGTATTATTTTTCATTGCAACACACAATATAAACGTTCTGAATAGATTTGTTATCTAGATGATTTATTTACTTCTACGAGATGATAGAATTCGATATCAAACTTTCTGCTCTCTTTCGTACGTAGTTTCGCCAATATCTCAAAGCCTCAATGAATGGAATCAACATTTTTCACATTTCGGGTTAATAAAAATCATTTTTGAACAACAACAACTGGAATAAATATTTTTGGGTATTGTGTAAAAACATATTGCACAAATTTAAGATTTTTCGATGTCGTATTGTTTAGGTGCAAAAAGTAACTGGTGAATGGCGCATCGCATCTGAATCGGAATGCGTCGTTGAGGAGCTTAAGTCCCTAGAGGCAATCAGCTACGAAGTACGTGGTCTCCGCCCCGACACACGGTATAGAATGCAAGTTCGAGCCCACAACGTCCTCGGATTTTCTCTGCCTGCCCAACTCTACGTTCAAACCGCTCTCGGTGAGTACAATCAGGAGAGTAACGAGGTCCCAGCAAAAGCTGGCTTCTACGATGTTTATACCGCTTCAGAAACAAAGCCTTCAAAAGCATCGACAATTTCTTACTTCTTTAGCCTATGTATCTCTGTTTTGTGTTTGGTTTTGTGAAATGTGGCCTCTGATTAGTGTTTTGTGCTCCTTTAGATATTTATTTTTAATGTGCTCCTGAGAACTATGTTTACAACGAATTTATTTCCATACACATTATCCTCATTGGTACTATGTTTTTTTCCATTCGTTTATCAAGTACAATTTTAGTTATATAATAGAGTAAGATATCCGCTTGTTCACCAATTTGTGTTATTTTCTTTTATTTCGCTGTTTGATTTATGAATCAAGTCAATCTCTGAGTTTATTGTACAATCTTGCCTTTATAAAATAATCAGTACATAAGATTGTTGTTTACATGTAAATGTGCGATTTTTTAAATAACTTTAAAATGTGATTTTGATTTAAATCATTTTTGGCATATTTTTATATTAAAATATGATTTTTAATATATTATTGAAATTTATTAGTTGTTTAGTTTTATACTGCAAGTTTACGACTTTATATTATGTTGGTGTTAATTTATTATTGGCGGTAAGTTTAAATTGCGTGTATTTTATTTTCTTTTCATTTTTATAAAGTAGAACAATTCTTTGCATTATAACCTATATATAATTATCATTATAAAATATTTTCTAGGTAACCCAAACGGATGTTCAAGTAATTTCAGATGGGGTCACAATAGAATGGAAATCTTAGCTACGATATTTATCATATTTTTCCTAGTATAAATACTAGTTAAATATTCAAATAATCTTCTAAATTAAGCAAGTCCAAAGACGTCTGTTGTTATTTAGGGAATATACTTGTTGTGATAAAGCAATTTGTTAATGTGTAAATAGGTATAAATGTTGCTTGTGTTTGAAAATATCATAAAATGATTTCGGAGCTTTAGTAGTTTCAATCCTGTGAATTTATAGTCAAATATAATTCTAATTTTATTTTAAAATAAATTAAAAGTATATTCAATAATTATTTTTAAATCAATTAATAATAATACTTACACAGGTAATTTAATGGCTAATAAATTAACACTGCCAAAATATAAACTCGTAATATACTCGTATAGTGTTAATTAAGAAATAATGCCAAAAATTAAGGCATCCATGCATTTTAACATAGAGTTGAATAAGGATTCATAAGTTTTGTGTACGAATTTTTGATGACTATTTTGTCTTTTTGATAAGTGTAAGAGTGGGAATGGGAAAGAATCGTCCATCTTAAAGATTGTGAATGATATAAGATATATGAATGTGTGAGGGTTGAAAGTATAATGTAGTTAGCCAAAAGTTCTACTATAATTGCAAGGAGTTCAGAATTGTGATCTGTTTTAGGTGAAAAATGACCAATGTGAAAATAAATAAATGTTTTCGAAACAAATTGGCTATTTGCAGTTTTATGTACAGTTAAAGAAAATGAATGAATGTTACTAAAAATAGCTGTACTAAACAAATGTTGTGTCACGTGTAATTGTTTATTATGTAACAATGTCATTCATTTTTTATTAAAACTACCATCACCAAAATCCATTTAATTTAGTTTTGATATAACCCTCATCCCTTAAATGTACCTCATTGAACTAACAAATTAACTATAAAAAACAATCAAAAAGAAAGCTGTCAAGATGCTTCTCAAGAAATCCATTAACCCTTATGAATGTTGATCGTAACACAAGTGTGTTTCTGTCGCCCTGACCGAAATTTTGGGTAAATATAATTTTACATTTAATATTTTAATAGTTAATAATCCTGCTGCATAGTTTCCTTTGGAATGTACTAATTTCTATTGCATGATCTTCATGTACACCCTTCAAACGCTGATTTGAATCACAACGTTCTAACGTGATAGCATGGTCCCAACTTTGTCAAAAACGAACATACCAGCTCCTACATATAAGTACATCCTTACCATTTTAATTATATGTTAGTGGTCATAATAGATGACAATGATGTTAGATATTTTAATTTTTGGGTTTTCAAAGTCACCCTAGTCATCCTTGATTTATTTTTCTAAGCATGGATGGTGTAATCTATGAAACTGCCAACCTAGTCCATTTACCATATCAAGCTAAACTTAATGCCCTTACCGTATATTTTGTTCCTAGCACATATTTCCAAAAACATTGGCGGTTTCATCAGGTTTTAGGATTTCTTAGTTTAAAAAAAATATTCTGCTTGGAAAATGTTTAACAGACATTTTCTTAAACACGTGTAACATTTTTCTAGTAGTAATTTATGTTTCGATCTTAATTAAGATTATAATTTATGTATCCTAAGGTGATGGTCAGTAAATATCCATCCAATATATAGTTTTTTACATGTTTTTATTACCTAATTATTATTGTAAGTATAATTGTTTACCATAGGTAACGCTTAACTAGAATCGATATTTGTCATGGGGTTTGAACATTTATTTTGCGGTAAACAAAATCATTTGGAATGTTTTGCATCTTGACAACTTTTCTTTCTTATAATTATAATTATTATTGTTATCATTAATTATAAGGTCTTTGAATTATGCATCATCGCATTTCGTTTCTATCATTGGTCATCATTTCATTTCCATTCAAACCCCATTTCATTCTATAGGAAAGCTTTCTATCAGAATACTTATATATGTCATTAAACTAGAATAGTTATCGGTGATTGGGTGCACGGTTTCTTTATCTGAAAGCACTCCCTGTTAGTCCACAAATCACTGATTGCAATGAATGTCTATACCGCTCGATACGAAATGCACATCGACAAAATGCGTTAACATAATATAAATTATATCTGAGCTAAAACTGCATTTATTACAATCACCTACATGTCATCTAACATCTTCAGCTTCTGTGACATGATGCAAAAACTAACCTTATAAAGAGCAGTAGATAAGATTACTTTATAATTTGAGTTCAATCATCGCTTTATCATATTATCGGTATTCTGCTTCTACTGCTCTTAAATTTATTCACAGAAATACAATATGTAACATATTTTACAGGCGTAGAACGTTCTGGTTTTGCACCACCACAAATGTTGTCAAGTGGGACAATAATTGGATTGGCTCTCGCTGGTGTATTCATCTGCCTCCTCATCGTGGATCTTCTTCTATTTTGCTTCAGAAGGCAAGGAGTTATTGCCACAATGTGTGGGAAGCGTGGCAAAAAACATAACGACGACGAAGCTAAACTGGGAAGGTAATAAAACATTTTATTCTCAAAATTTACTATTTCGATATTAATTTCTAGTTTTTGTTAAGAAATCAATTCATCAGACGGCACTTCATCGACATCATATCCCACTTCAGATATTTATGATTATAATTGTTACTATCTATCTATTTCTCCTTGTGTTAATCGTATCGAAGCCTGCCCTTTTGTTATCCCGGTTCCATATTAAGTGTTAGTGTCGATGAGAGATGTTTCTGCCCGCTAGTCTGTACGGTTGGCGCTTCCCGCTCCCTTATTGCAGCACGAAGCCGCGCGCGCCGCCCTCCCCTGCGCCCCTGCCGCCACCCGTCAAGCTCGTGCCGACCCCTACGTAAGGCACCACACAATAGCCACACGAACTTAAGACTGCCTGCATGCTTTGTTTGTGCGGATGATATGGTTCGGCCCTCGTGAGGAGAAGCTTCTTGACCAAAAAAACTATGTTTGGTTTGAGAGGACAATTAGTAATTAATAGAATGCGGAAAAGTATGTATGAGACTTTTCGCTGGGGCTGAGCAGTGTGTACATAATCCAACGAAAAGCTTCGCGTTTTGCCTTTTGTAAATAGCAATGGAGTATTATTATAGAAACCGTAATGCTTTAGACTAAAGTATTGTGTAGATGTGAAGTAGTGTACAGTGATGCTTTATCAAATAACTAATGTAATACAACTAAAGATTTGTGTGAGTTTATATTATCTAACTATAAGGTGGTGCCACGTTAATAGTATTTGATTTTTCGCTGAGTTCTACTTAAATGGAACATCTCTTTCGACATCACCATGCCTACAGTTTGAACTTTTCGTTTCTTTTTCTGTTTCTTACTTTATGTTTGATCCCTCCTTTTCCGGTTGTGTGTAACTTTTCCTACTGCACTATAATTGTATATTGTCACATATTTTCAATATTACTGTAATTGTTTTCCTATTTGCACAGTCCACTAACAAATACATTTATCTTTCCCGATGCTGCCTCATATCAACCTCGTGTAGTTATGTACCGACCACGCCAGTGTAAGAAAATCAAATATTCATTACCATACAACTATTTTATAATATATTACCTTCAGGTCTGCGGCTTGTGTTTTGTGTTTGCAGTTTTTATCGAATTTACTTTGCATTAATCGTCTGCTTGATGTTGTGTTCGCTTTTTCACATTCTTTCATTATTTGTGTATTATAATCGTTATTTTTCATTAAATTCCATTTAAGCCTAATTTTATGTTTAAGCCACTCTAAAGTTAAGTATTTTTGTATACAAAATAACATCATTGTTCTACCATTTTAGAAGAAACAAATTGAAACATAGTTCTCAAAAAATCTTAACTTTGGAAAATTTATGCGGTGTAAATACAAAATGCTAATTACTAGAAAGGAAAGAAACATGATTCTAATATATATTTAATATCATAGGGATGAAAAGGAGCCACTGAAAGATACTGGTGATGATGCTATCAAGAGGAATTCTTCAGTCGAATTCGACGGTCACAGAGTATACGCTACAAGTGGAGGACCTATCATTGGGAAGAACTCAGCCGTTTAAAGTATCACGTAAAGAGATTAAAGGTGTTATGTTAATAAATGTTTAATGTACTTTGATATGCTTGTGTACACGTTTGTGAGCGCGACCAGTATTTTAAACTGCCAAAAGTTTACTTAAGTAATCAGCTTTACTGTCTATCTAGATTTATTTATTGTCTATATATTTTTATAACCTCTAACTATATAAGGTATACCATTTTCTATACCGGAGACGTTTTGTAGTTTTACAAAACACTCACTTCTATGCACTATATACATTTATCTGAAATGCCGTTGCTTTAAAAGGTACGAAATGTGCCTTTTAGTCTATGTATTACTTAATGAGGGTATTATATATTAGTGTATATAGGATTATATACTGTCTCAACGTTTCTTACCTACTTTCTTTCCTTTTTAAAATTTCTATCTTTATTTCACATACACATCTTATACATCAATTCGTATTAACTTCATGCAACCTTTTGATATAAATGTATTTTTCCTGTATTTTCTTTTAAGTTAAAAAAATGATTTCATTTATATTTGCAAAATTGAAACTATGATATTGAATACGGGGAAATTATTAATAATTTAAAAGACAATTATATTTTTTTTACTAATTATAAAATTTATAATTAGGAATATGTTTTACAAGAATTGGTTCTATATCACAATTTTATCATAAATCTAATTATTATGTTAGTAAAAATTTCGTATCACAATTCTACTATTACAGTACTTTAAGTTCTGAGAGTTTTGCCTTTAGTTTTAGTAAACAAAATCTGAACTATAGTTTTAAGCTTAATATAAGTATTGTAAATACTATTTTAGAATGTAAATATTCTCTATTATGTTGCTTTAAGTCTCACACGTACATAAACAAGAAATAAAACTCAGTACTTACCAAATGTCTAGATTCATTACTTCATTGTAGGAGACTGCGTGCACTTCTGAAACAGTGTCAGCAATTTTGTGAATGTCATGTTTAATTTTATAAACAAAGCATAAGTTAGGTAGTGTATACCTGTTAATATTTATAAGATTATTAAGATATTCCTATTTACTTTAATTAAATTAGGTATCTCAAGACAATACAAACCAAAAACAGTAATTTAATCTTCAAAGTAGAACACATTTTAATACTCTACACCTGACTTTAATAACACATTTAGATAAGTAATTAGAAGAAAGCGGCTGAGGTTAAACTACTGTTGTGTGTTTGTACTGCGTCAGTTTGTCCGAAACAGCTGGCTAAATTGCTAAATGTCGCCGTAAAAAAGTTTTATATCGTCGTTAACCAATTTAGTAGCTGTTTCTGCAGAACTGAAAAAATGTTTTTATAACCGCTTAATTGTGTCTAAGATATTTTTATTATAATATTTATATACATCTTGTACCTAAACTTTCACACTTTTGTTATTAAATTTTCATACAGAGCCTTAGAAGGAATTTATTCTTAGTGTATAGTTGGCAGCTAAATAAGTGATAAGCATGTTTTTGATGGTTCTCGATCAATTGTTAGCACAGCACTTATAACATTTATGAAACTATTTAGAACCTGATTATAAAAAAAAATCACTTTAAACTTTGTGTTGAATCGGAACTAGTCGTCAACTCTGAGAACCATATGAGATTTCGAACTAAATAAATAAAATAATTGAGCTCTATTTGTCTGCCAAATAGTAACCAAAGTCTTTAATTGAAGCAATTTCGGGCGATAGAATCACACGGTTCATTGAATAAATTGCAAATTAAAGAACAACAAAACTTTGGTCGTCATTTGCTTCTTCATGTACCAGCTTAAATGTTATTCGTATGTAAATTTGTATGTCAGCTTGTAGCCAGACTGTGACAAAATGGGAAGCGCGTTTTATACGAAAATAAATGTATTGAAAATATTTGTGTGTTAATTTTTATCATATTTACTTCACATTTTCCTATATAAATATGAGAATATTTATAGGTAATTGTTAAAATACAGTATTTTGCTGCATTCAGTTGCTTTCAAGGCTAACTAACAGTCAGTTTATTTTAGGAATTTTATAAGATGTTTACTCGAACCTTTAACATTAAATGAAATACCGGATATATATACATGCACATACACAACAAATCCTAATTTTAGGAAGTCTTAGAAGCTCTGTTTAAAGTTAAATTATGAATGAATCACTATCAGACTGAGATTAAAAGAAAAACATTCCTGTTTTACATAAGCATAGACGAGTATATCGAGTCACGGAATATTGGAATCGCATTTAGGACACTCCTAACTTCATTTCATTTTAATATACAAGAACCAAGATCAAACAAAAATGAAACAAGACAAATACATCTACGTACCGATTTTGTTCCCTATATATTAAATTATATAAAATATAATAAATTTATGTTTTTTTGAAATATTTTAAGCCTTATCAAAGAATAAATATTGGAATTACATGTTTCTTAGGAACAAATAATGTCCTTGTACCTAATCTGTTCTTGCAATCCATACTTATATAATATTATAAATTCGAAGTCTGTGTTACGCTTTCACGGAAAATTGCTGCACCGATTTAAATGAAATTTGCCATGAAGATACTTTATTTTTGAGGAAGGACATAGGCTACTATTTACCGCGATAACCGATATAAACGTGCATGGAATTGTGGGCAAAAGCTAGTAATTTATAGATCAGTTGTCCGTATCACGTTATCACAACCGTCAATCTACATGAATGTTTAATACATAATATTTACAGCGAATAAACCAAAGAACTAATTATTCACTAGTCAACAAATTACTGACTATATGTCACAGGTCATCAAAATTAATTTGCATTATAAATAGAGTCATTATAATACACGAATACAAAACCTAACGACAAAAGAGATGATTTATTCTCGTTAGCTGTACACAAACTGGTGCGCTTTTTAATCGATGTTCTTATTACAATGTAATCTTTTGTAGGGGCTGGGCAGACGGGACTGGGGATAATAGAGCAAATGTTGGGCAACAACACTTATGAACGTATTAAGCGTAGTGATGGGCTTAGTTGCGCCTATCAATTTGTACAGTATGATCGATGAGGAAAGGGGTGAAAATATTATTAAATATATTTTTGTGTTCTTTTCTCTTATATTTGAGACTGCCAAATTGACTCTACTCTATCTTATGGAAAGTATGAGTAAAATCCAAGAGTGGTGGTCACCATAATGATTGCGAATGCAGACAAAACAGTAATGCAACATGGTGACCCACACCATGGCGACCTATTAAGATGCTTCTGAAGTATTGAGCCTCCGATCTCGCGCTCACCAACGAATCAGAACAGCACAAATACTTTCATTTTAGGTTGTTATTCTGTAAGAGGGTAGTAAAAAAAAAAAAAGTAGTTTGCAACACTATAGCATCAAACGTACATTACCTGTCATGTGTTTTACGAAGTCATCAAATGTAGGTTTTAACATATTTACTCTTTTTAATTCTGATGGTAATCTTTATTCCAGCCAACATATTAAAAAAGAAATCAAACAAATACACGATTATTCCCTCAATCAATCAATTTTGAGGAAAAACGTCCCTTATTCGATGTTATAAATGTAAAAGAATTCGTCCAACGGAGTAGAACATGATATATTGAAAACATCGACTTTATACTGAGCGTGACGCAGTTAACAGCACTATTTGGCAAAAGCAATGCGTCACGGTAGATCCACGGGGTGCAGTCAATCGCTGCGGTCTATAGTCGCCGAGAAAGGACACACAATGACGCACCCTGCAATACTATAATTTATAATTCACTGACATTCACAGTAGGGGAACCGTGCGTGCCTTATCTGGACGGATAGAGTGGCGACTCGAGTGGAACGTGGTATGGGAAAAATATAATGCAGAGGTAAAACTTTATGGAAGAATATTTTTTTCAAGATAGTTAGTATGATGTGGATTGATGAATGAAAACATATTTCATTAAACACTGATATTATTTTTTAATGGTATAAAAAAGCAGTTATTAGCGCCTGAATAGTGAAGACTCGAATACCATCTAATTGACTCATCTCGCAATTACAGTACGTAATGAAATTAAAGAATACATTTGTAATGTGATAATGAAATATAGCTATCTTTTTCTCTTACGTGCTGCTTCCTATCTTTCGTACTATTCATCATTGAAATTTGTCAATGCATGCAGTTTTACATATGGTTTTTCAAAAGCACGGGCGCAACCGGTACGGCACAGATTTCGGCGCAAATTATTTCGTACGTAACATATCTATGGTTTTAAAATATCATTGGTAGTACCAAAAAAAAAATTACAATATTCGTATAATTTCAGTTTTATATAGCGCTTATCAATCATCATTATGAAATTCATCGAGAGAAATAATTTATCTCATAGAAACATCATGTTTCATATTTTTGGATGACAATATAAAAGTAGAGAGCAATTTACACGTATCTACATCTACATATTTCTTAGATGTTTAATACTTCTTCAGCTTCCCTGTTGTCTAGAAATCAATAAAAACACTCCATTGATATAAAGCACCTAATAGCATTTTACATAAATGTTAAATGAATTCAGCAATTCTAAAATAAGTACATATTTTTGCCAGTTTTACACAAATATTTCTGTAAAATATAAAAACTGGGGTCTGTGATAAGATTTGTATTTGAGATTCTTTTACTCTAGTTAACAGATATTATCTACTGAATTTGTTAGACGTCAAAGCCTTCATCAATCACTTTTCTTGACTGGTGACTTTCGGATCAGACGATAATCTAATTACAAAATAAAAACATGAGAAATGTAAGAGATTTAACATCCCCTAATATTTACGTATAAGAAAACTTCTACCCCGAAAATATATTTCGAAGTTAAGTTATGGTAACATTCAGCTTTAATCTTTTCATAATTACATAGTAGTTCTTATACGAATACGATTGACTTTATTGTCTAGTGCAAGTACTTACTAGTTAAATTTTAAGCAAGTTCATACCTTTATGCAATTATTATTTTTAATGGAAAGCGGCGAACGATTGAGAGAGTAAGACCAAAAACATGTTAGTTTCGCATTCATTATATGTACTTCAAAAATAATTTCTCACATTTTTTAAATAACATTGGCACTAGGAATCCTGTGTTGCGAGGGACTTAACCTAAGCATACATGAAACAAATACGAAAACATTCAGACTATCAATTTATTTACCACAAAAAGATGTGGTTCATACGGGGTTTGAACTCGCAACACTATGCGCAGAAGACAGCGGCGAGATGACCGCTTCAACTACTACGGCATCTGTGTAGTAAATTATAGAAGAGTAGGTATTACTTTCTGAGGCCTCTTAAAAGTAACCGAAATAGTCTGAACACTCATCTGAAAGCTGACTGCAAAATATACATAGGTAGGTCTGAAATATGTTAATTGATACTTTTTCAAGCTAGACACTATTGAAGGCATTGCTTGCCTACTGAATTTACACGACAACAGTCAGGATGACCGAAGCTAAGACCCTACTAATAACGTAAACAATATTACAAAATCCATGGCCACCCTACTAAGCCCATATTGGTTATCGGAGGCAACAATTAGGGCGTCCACGCGCCCAGCTTACGTGCGGTTCGTACAACTTCCCTTTCAAATAATTGCCCCAGTAGCAGATGATACGGATTACTTCACAACCCTAATATTGAATACAAAAAGTAATACAGGTCGTCTCATTTCCGATATGAGTCTTGTCATTACGAAAAAATATACCCTCTACAAATGTCCTTTTTAATTAAGGGTCGCTGGTATTAAAAAGGGATATGTTTGATTCTAGTTTCGCAACTTAGGGGTGTGGCTGTAATTACCTTTGAAAGCTTATTTTGGACATTCAGTGATAAATCAATCGACCTCTTTGAACACAGAAATATACTTACATTATATTAAGAACATCATTACATGGACACTCGAAAAATTACCGAAATTAATAGTTTATACATCTATGCAACATCAGGGATTGCAATCCGGTGTTATTTATAATCCAGCCGGATTTCAGACCGGATTTCATCAATCAATCGGTTATTTAACAAAGATAAGTTACTTTCCTTGTGCGTTTTGAGAAAATGTAAAAAAACTAAAGCTGTAAACGAAATAGATTATTATAATATTTATAATTTTTAGAGAAGACTGGTAAATTCTTATCGTTATTCATCATGTAAAAAAATAAGATCACAATCTAAAACAAAAAGCAAATAAATTTTCAAAAAATGAAAGTAATATTTTGATGGATGTAAATAGTATCAATACATAATGGGATTCCTAAATACCTGCGCTAGTAAAGACTGTGTTGCAGGTGTTAGTATCTTCCTCAATACTAGTGACAATTGCGTAACATCTATCTATACATCAATAGAAATAAATAAAATTGGAGTGTCTGTTTGTAATATTAAAATAACCGTTTTTTAATAAATGCATATGTTTTATTATGTATACACGATACATGTACCAAAATAATATGTTTTACAATTTTTCTCTGTCTGTCTGTCTGTTTGTTTGTTTGTTCCGGGTTATCTCTGAACTAATTGCAAACCTCCTTTCTTGAAGTCTAATAATGATATTAGAACTGTATACTAAACGAACTTAAAATACTGAGTATTGTTTCTTTTTAATCTTAAAAAAGTCCGTACAAACATGCAGAAATGATTATAATTTCCTTTTAAGATTCACACAATTCACCCATACTGTTTGTCTCCCTTGCTTTAGGGCACTCGGGTTACCTTATAAATCAACAGAAATAAGACACTACGATAGTGATGTGATGGTGGTTGTTAGTTTCCACGGGACCATGATTAATATTAATTAGCGGTCTTCAATGGTCTTTATTAATAAAATAAGCTTCACCAAAACAGATTCGGAATATAAGTAGGCACTCCTTAATTTGATTACTTTTCGACAGGCTTTTAGAATTAAAACGCTTAAATCTTATTTTGTTCCAATTGTTGATTATAACCGATTTATTTTAAGATGTTACCAACTCATTGTTTCGTCACTTAGACACAGTAATTAATAGCTTGGCAAATCAATTTCACTTAGAGTCAACGCTGAATTAAAGACAATAATATAAGATTAACTAATCTGTGACAAAAATAAATAAGTGCTAAATGTAAATAAATTAAAAGTTTTGCATAATTTTTATAGATCATTAACTACGAATATTAAAGAAGCAAAATGTCTAAAAAATATTAGTTATAGAGGTGCAAAATACAAAGTACGTAATTATGCTTAGACTCAAAAATTTTTTTGACACTCAGATAATCATTTTTTATAGGAATCTAACCCATAATACCCAACACGACGACAGTTGGCGATTTTACCATCTGAACTACTAAGCCATCCGTTTTGTACAATCGATAATGGCCAAAAGCCAAAAAAAGTTTTATTTTTTAAATCTGTGCTGTTTAAAATAATTTAAAAAAAAAATAAAAATTAAAACTACAAAGTTTTAATTTCTTTATAAGTATTTTGAATATTATAAATCTATACTAATGTATAAAGCTTTCACACTAATCTCAGGAACTACTGGTCCGATTTGAAAAATTCTTTCAGTTTTAGATAGCCCATTTATCGAGGAAGGCTATAGGTTATATATCATCACGCTAAGACCAATAGGAGATGAGCACCAATGAAAAAGGTTTCAAAAACGGGGAAAATTATCACGCGACGGGCAATTGGAGACAGGCAATAGAAGCAAACGAGGTTGCGTGGGTCCGCTAGTACACATATAAAACACCATAGTTGCAACGCAATTAGGTCAAGATGACAGCTATAAAAAGTACAGAACTAGTGTCGAAAAGAAACATTTGGTGAATTGAAAGTAAAGATAACCACATGTTTAATTTAATAACACAATCTCGGTAATGGCTGCTAAACATAAATTATTATAAACGACTCACCTATACTGTTTACTTTTGGCAAGGATAATTACTTGTTTGTTGTTTTTAGGTTTTCCATTCAGAAAAAATTGAACTCACATTCGGATTTATTCAGATGTAGTTTTTTTATTGTGCTTTCAATATAGAAGCAACTAGTAGCGCCTAATGATTAAGGTGTCGATAGATTTGCAATAGTAGCCCAAATGACATAGGTTACATAAATTCTATAAAAGTTTTACGTAGGGAGGATATCATTGATTAAAGGTTTTCTTATTATTACCAAACCAGCAAACCTCATAAAACATTTAATCACATGCATCTGTGCTGCATCTTGTGAACTGTTAAAGTGTGCCTTTACAGTGACAGTCTTTAAAAATACCCTGAGTATTAAAAATAATATTTTTGAAGTTAAAACTTCTTTAGCGGTGTTGTGCACTTTAGCAAAATTAATTTGGGGTGGATGAAAAATGCTGAAGTCGCGTCAGGACACGTCGCGTCAGGATACGTGACCCGATCATAAGACGGCGGCGCTGAGCACTTCCGCGAGTGTGCACTGACAGCTGATGGCTCGACTGTCTAATATAACATGACTGGTAATATGTATATGCATACTGTATAGTATAAACCTATATTTTTATAACATCACAATAAGCATTTTTTTTACTTCTTTTTATCGCGCATTTTATTTAAAGAGCAAAGAGGTTCATTTCAGCTGAGCTTAATAAGTTTCAGTAAAGTACATAGTTAACTTGCTCCAGATACCAATTACGTAAGTGGGGACTCGAGGAGTCTGATCAGACTGCATTCTGACAGCCAGACTCACCTAATGGCGCAATGCAATGAACGTGTTCAATCAATTTAGTTCAGTTATTGACAACGAACGACGTGGGTTATCCATCAGTGTCAAACAACCCCACTGTCTGCAGAGGGTGATAAAACAACCTTGTGGAAGTACCCTTGACATTGGGCAAAATGTAAACAGTCTATAATAAAATTTGAGTAGGTATCGCTATTATGTAATGTATGTATAGGTATACATAGCATTTTTCGCAGAAAAGTAAGAAAAATATTTATTTTATAGTACACCGGTGGCGGCCCGTCTTCGCACACTTCTTTGAAATTCTCGAATTTCCTCTGATAAAATATGCATGTATTACTCGGCGACTTTATTTTATACTATGTAAATATATATATATTTTGACTATATTTTTTTTTTGAATAATGGGCGCGCCAATTGACTGTACTCTGCCTGATGGAAAGCATAAGCAGAATCCAAAAGTGATGTTTACCATACTCATTGCGAATGCAGACAATGCAACAATGCAGCATGGTGACCCACACCATGGTGGACTAGCAGATGCTTCTGGATCATTGGGCCTCCGGTTTTGCACTCACTAACTAAACACGACAGCATGCATGTTGTCGTTTTACGTTGATCCAATATACGATTAAAAACAAATAGGTTAAGAAATGTATCACCGGTGAATGAAAGAAGATGATATCTTAAACAGAATTTTAAGTAAATTAAATTATAAAAAAAAATGAGCTGAGACTGATTAGTTTGACCATTACAGCAGTAGAGATCACCTAATCGTTGTACATAATGTAGTTCACATTCTAAACATAACTACTAATTGGAACGCCTTTTATACATATCGCTATGTACAAATTATGTACACCATGATTGCAAAAGCTTAAATTTGTCTGAGCCCATCACAATCTCACGAAAAAAGGTGTTCTAAGTAACCCAACAATTTGATTGATCCACAAATTGTTATTCTGATCCTAAGGGTTCTTTGAGTTTCTTATTGTGATCGACTCTACTGTAATGAGTCTACTCTGCCTGATGGAAAGCATAAGCAGAGTCCCAGAGTTGTGGTCACCATACTCATTGCTCGTACAGACAATGCAGCATGGTGACCCACACTATGGCGGCCTAGTGATGCTTCTGCATCATTGGGTCTCCGGTCTCACTCTCACCAACGAAACACGACAACATGAAGGCTGTCATTATACGCTGATCTTCTATGCGAGGGTAGTACCGGCCCGGTCGAGCCGGCCCTACCGTGCTGAAATCAGCGTGGCTCTACTACCTGATAAAGGATCATAAGAGAATATTTTATGTTCATTGGAACTAGTTGTTTGCAATAAAATTGAAGTAATTTGTCAGATTAATAGAACGATTTTCGTTGCAATGTTTAGTAAAATTGACAGGTATTCTGTAATGCACCTAACATCATTTTAATTAATCCGCTAGGCAATTAGGTTAGAAAAATAAATAAGACTTTTAGTGTCTGAATTCTAGATCTAGAACAGTCCGTGACATAACATACTCAAATATACACACCTACAAACACACAAACGCACGCGCATATTCACAAAATATTAGTTACTTTGTTAGATAAAGGGGGTATAAAATAATTAAAAGTGACATATAATTATTAATTTACTTTAAATTTATTTAGTTGACGAAATCAACCATTTAAATAAATAGTCGACAAGTATTTAAATGATCCCTATAGGGCTGAAAGGGAAGAGGTGTACGGTTCGTCGAAAGTATTTTGTTACAATGTGGCAGGGGAATGAACTAATCGCTTCTTATTGGGTTCATTACCTCATTGAGACTAGCATCTGTTTTTTTTTATATATCTAGTTACAAATCTATTTGAGAGTTTCTTTCCTAACATTGATTTCATTATTTTTTGTTATCTTGGCAATCTAAAGTTCGAATATTTTATTGAAATTCATTTCTTATGTTACAAAGCATTTAGTTTTTCTATGAATAATACTACTTTCTAGTTTTTTATTAATATAATATCAAATAAATAGAATGTTATGAAATTGAATTATGGTGCGCTGTTAAACATTAAACATAAAAGACTCGATAGGTTTGTTCAAATCTAAATGATCAATGTTTGTCGTTTAAAAGTAATAAAATATGAAATAAATTTATTTTGTTCTTTACTACTTGTACTTTTTATGTATAACGGCTGAACGAATCTACACAAAGGATCTAGACTATCATAGAGGTTATACATACCTGTCTATGTTTTAAATTTTAAGCAAATATGAAAATCTAATGGATTCGGATCATACCAGTTTCTATTCTTTACATATTTTATTTCGTATACTTATACAAAACATACATACATCACACTGACACGTTGCATGCATCGCTCAAAGGAGATTAAACTTTCCTGCGTAGTTGAGTTATTGAAGCTTCATATAATTGAGTATATGGATTGCTCGAAGGGGCCTCCAGCTCCTGTCTAGACATGCAAGTACATTTATAAATAAAGAGAAATGTCGAAAACAAAAATGAAAAGTTCAACGAAAACTTTGATGCAATCCCGTAAACGATTTTCCTGTACAAGTTTTAGATGTTAAAAATAACATTTTGCAAAAACATATCTCTAAGTTACGTAGAGACTTGTCGATCGATAAGAGCCGTGGTGTATGGGAACTGTTTTCTTGTTAGACATGGACAATTGGTGAAAGGAATTTATATGTGTGAAGGGTTTGTGATAAAGGCTGTATTATATTTACTCGGATAACCAAAGCTAGGAGTGAGCCTTTACCTGTGTCTATCTACGCATGAATTACTAGTGATGCTACTTGAGCGCTGCCCATATAACTCAAACTGACCACCAGAAATATATTTCGTGTTATATATAGTGTTATAACACTTGAATATAGCAATCAATTGTGTATAAAAGAGTCCAATTTAAATTGAGATTTGTGGTGATCATGGCTTGATTTAAATTGAAAAAAGGAACAATCAAAATCTAGTTATTTTCATTTTATAATAGTGCGATTTCAACGTATATTTTTATAATATTTTTAACAGTTAAAATTATATTTTTTACAAAATCTTAGTTCTTGTTCAATGTAAAATTTACTTTTGCTGTGTTACAAGTTAGTATTTGTTTAGCGTACTATTACAAAGTATCGGATTAAATCTTGAAACTAGTCCTAAACTTTTTAAGTATAAAGTGACTTAAAAGGTAGTAGATCCACGCTGATTTGAACACGAACGGGCCGGCTCGACCGGAGCAGTACTACCCTCGCACAGAAAATCAACGTAAAATGACAGCGATCATGCTGTCGTGTTTCGTTGGTGAGTGCGAGACCGGAGGCCCAATGATGCAGTAGCATCACTAGCCCGCTATGGTGTGGGTTACCATGCTGCATTGTTGCATTGTCTGCATTCGCAGTATGGTGAGCACCACTCCTGGATTCTGCTTATGCTTTCCATTAGGCAGAGTGGAGTCATTTTAGAAGGGTTAAACATAAAAAAAATATTGTAAAAGTAACAAATATTCAAAATCTAATGATAAAGTGATAATGTGAATTAGGTACGTATTTGGAAGTAAAATACTGGTCAAAATCAAATATTGAATAAATTCAAAGTAAAATTGTAATCAAGCACAAGAATATATTAAAGAATAAACACTAAACTTTTACTAAGCAAATACTTCTATCGGCATCCACCCAAATTTTAAATTACTTTTTGAACATTTGTCAACCCCTCTTCACCAAGTTCTCAAGACGCTTCACTTCCACACATACACTTTATATCTGTAGGTCACAGATATATTTTGTTGTTAGTCAAGTTGTTGTATGTTGTATTGTTGTTAGTCAAGGAGAGCTGAAGGGTAGTCTCTGTATTTCCTGTTCGTCTGCTTTGTGAGCGTCATTACTGACGACTTCAGACACAGTTGTAATTGGAAAGACATGGTTCTAATTGCCTAAGAACAGAGTAAATCTGAAAGCAATATTACAGTAGTAAATGGGGAAAGCCACGCTTCGGCATGAGTGGGCCGGCGCGACCGGAGTGATACCACGGCCTAATAGAAAACCGGTGTGAAATAGTGCTTGCGCTGTGTTTCACAGTGAGAGTGAGGATACGGGAGGCCCATACCACAAATCCCCTCCCCTATCCCCCCACCATCCCCCCAAAGGCCGGCAACGCACTTGTGACGCCTTTGGTGTTGCAGGTGTCCATTGTCGGCGGTAATTTATTTATTTATTTATTTATTTATGGTTTGCTTACAGTCATAACATTATTACTTATTTTAGGTTACATCTATTACAATTTAGGCTAATTTACAACCACTTTCAAGCAAACACAACATGCTCAAAAAATAAAAGAATAAAACAGGAAAACTATGTAGCTAATAACTATTAAATTTAAATATGTAAGAACTTACGACTGGGAATCAAAACTACCGATTACCCAACAGTTTTAACTCCCACTCGCATAATTAGAAAACATAATTACAAAAACAAACAAAAAAAAGAGTTTTAGACATGCACAAAAAAAGTATCACGTTGCTCAATAAGATAATAAATCAATTGTCAATGAGGGAGTTAATACACCTTCGGAAGTTACACAAAGAATCATTGAAAATATCCAAGGAGCTGCTGTACTCATTAGCAAGCTTAGTTAGTCGACAGATAGGGGAATTTGCTCCTAAGACAGTTCTTCGTAGGGGTGGGTAGAAAGGAGTGATTATTGCACGTGGAAACCTCGTTGGAACCCGCAGTTTAATTTTACTAAGAAGCACTGGGCAGTCTATTTTACTCGTTACAAGTTTATAAAAGAATGTAAGGTCTAATACTTTCCTACGCTTTTCAAGTGAAGAGATTTTGAAATGATTTAATTTATAACGGTATGAAGATTTCTTAAGTGCATTTTGAACTCCAGATGTATTTGTTAAATGCCACATGAAACGTTTCTGTATACGTTCTATGCGGAGACTATGTATGCAATAGTGTGGGCGCCATACTACACTGCAGTACTCCAATGTATTCCTAACAAAAGTGTTATACAGCAGTATTTTGGTTTTCGGATTTCGAAAAACTTTGCCGTTTCTGATCACAAAACCCAGCATCTTGGAAGCTGCTCCCAATATGTTCTCCATATGGGGTACCAACGTTAGTTTTCTATCTAAAGTTACACCTAAGTCCTTAATACAGTCAACCTCCTGTAAGTTTGTACCTTGAATGTAATAAACCGATGGAATAATTTTGTGGTTTCGAGTAAATTTAATGTGCCGACATTTGGATACATTCAACTGCATTTTGTTACTTAGACACCAATTGGAGAGTTCATCTAAATCTGTTTGAAGCTGTTCGATATCACTTGGGCAGTTTATTACTTTAAGAATTTTGAGGTCGTCGGCAAACATAAATGGAGTCGAATACAGGAAGCGATTGGGAATATCATTGACAAATATATTAAAGAGAACTGGTCCCAAATGGGAACCCTGCGGGACGCCAGATGTAATCTTATAAGTGTCTGATGTGTAGCCGTTTAACACGACATGAAAGTTCCGATGCGTTAAATATGATCGAATCCACTCAAGGAAAGCTCCCCCAAAACCATTTTGTGACAATTTTCCCAAAAGTATTTCGTGGGAAACTCTATCGAAAGCCTTACTGAAGTCCGTATATATTACATCAACTTGTTTCTGCTTATCTAAGGCTTCCGACAAGGTCTCCACAAAAGTACTAAGATTTGTACAGGTAGACCTGGCCCTCACGAAACCATGTTGATTATCTGTGAGACTAAGCTTAAAAAAATGCTGGATGTGTAAATTCACTACGGACTCAAAGAGTTTCGAGAGACTGGACAAAATAGAAATTGGTCTATAGTTTTGGATTAATTCATTATTGCCTGACTTAGGTATGGGTACTACTCTAGCAGCTTTCCAAACATTTGGGAATATACCGGTACTTAGAGACTTATTAAAGATCATACAAATAGGAGTAATGAGACTCTCAGCACATGAAACCAAAAATAAGTTAGGAATACCATCCGGTCCAGCCCTTTTTGATGTGTCTAAGTTCTCAAGTTTAGTTAACAATAGTTTGGGCGTAATAGTTAACGAAGTGAAACAATTACTGATTGGTATATTACCATTCTTAAAGTTTTCACTTAAAAAAGACATATTCCTAGAACAACTTATTGGAATGTCTTGTATGTAAACTGACGCAAAGTGCTCAGCAAACATGTTACTTATTTCACTTCCATCACTAGCAGACTTAACGCCATTGCTGATATTAGCCGGATAAATACCTAACCCACCTCTTTTAGCCTTCAAGAATGACCAGAAACTTTTACAGTCACTTGTTAAATTATTTTCAGTTGTATTGATATAATTATTATAACATTTTAAGGATAACTTTTTACAATTTGTTCTTAACATTCTGATTTCATGTTCATCGAGAGGATTTTTGTAAATTTTATAACGTTGCCTTAGTTTCTTTTTTTTTCTTAACAGTTTAATAAGTTCTCTACTAAACCATACTGGATATCTATTACTCTTTTGCTTGCAATATGGAACGAATTCATTAATCACATTATGTAAAACATCATAAAATCTTGTAAGCATTGTATTAACATTCTCACTACCAAACAATGAAATCCAATTCATCTCCTCTAAATGTTCACAAATAGCACGGTAATTTGCTCTGTAAAAGTTCAGTCTGCAAAAAGGAATTTGCTCCAATTTAGCGTCACCCACTAAGGCAATAGAAATATTAAGTGGAGGGTGATGAAGATCGACAGAACACAGAATATCACCGGATTCAACCACATGACAACCTTCAACATCTGACAAAACTAAATCAAGAACCTTATTATTATGATTGAAAACATTATTCCTTTGCATGAGACTATTTATGTGTAGAAAATCAATAAATGATTGACAGAGTGATGATAACTTAGTGTTATTTACAGAGCTGTTATATAATTGATACCAATTAATGGAGCCAAGATTAAAGTCGCCCAAAATACAAGTTGAACCATTCCAACCGTCAAAAAACTTATTACAAATTTCCATATAGTGATCTAAAGTTTGTTGTTTTACTGGGGGTGGTAGGTATACTACACAAATTGCTAATTGACGAGTAATTTTCTTATTATCTAAAACATCAAGAATGATCCATAAGTCTTCACATCTACTTTGCTTTGTTTCCAAACGCTTAGATTTGTACTTTTTAGCGACAGCTACCAAGACACCACCACCCTCATATTTGTTACTATCCATACAAAGTTCAGAGGTCTCGCGATCTCTCCTATAAACAATATAATTTTCATCGAAGAGTTCATAGTTTGAGACACTACTATTCAACCATGTTTCCGTCAACGCTATGATGTCATAGTTGCAACAACATAAATTTCTATAGAAACTGTGAGTTTTAGTTCTTAACCCACGTACATTTTGATAATATATACTTAAATTATCGAAATTTACAATATTTTACCACAAATACTTGTTTACTAAAACAATAAAGAAAATAAAAGAAAAATAAAAGTAGGAACAATACTTATACTATGATCACTTAATTAGTCTATCCAATGTACATAAATCATTAATAAAAATGGTCTCTGCGTTCTCTTCTTTCTTCAAGAAAATTCGACCCTGCCGAACCCACACAAACTTGTACTTCTTCTCTTTTGCTCTCAATCTGGCCGCAGCGTGCAAAGCTTTAGTTGTAGGTGAGAGATGTTCGCAGATAAATATGGGAGATTGAGAATCAAGATATCCAAGGTGCTTTGCATTAAGCTTGTCTTTAGTGTGGGTCCTGTTATAATTTACACAAGCCGCAAGAAAGCTATCTCTTAGTCTTGGTGAAGACAACTGAACAACAATTGACCGCGGTCTATTACTAGCACGGTTTTGTTTAGCGATGCGTGTACACTTTAGGATTTCACATTCTTTGACTGGACAGTTAACCAGTTTGCTCAGGGTTGAGACTATGTCGAGGAGGTTTTCGTTCACCTTTTCCGGGACACACTGAATCTCGACATTACTAGCGCGAGTATGCTGTTCAAAGAAATTTATTCGTTTTGTTAAATCATGGAGAGATGTTTTCAATAGTACATTTTCAGTTTCAAGGCGCCTGACCAAGTCTTTTGTTTCTCCTTGTTCCTTTACAATACTATCGTATTGAGAACTCATGAACTGAATAGACTCCTTCACTTCTCTTATCTCATCCTTAACTGTTTTTAATTCCTTATTTAAAATATCGGTGACGGTTCCCATCAAATTACTCATGCAATTACCAATTTCTTTTGCAACAACTTTCTGGACTATTTCGCTAACCAGAGATGGTGTAAGCTGGTCTCCTGAAGTGACGTTCTGCGGCGAATTTGAAGCATGTCTCTTGCCAGGCCTTACCGTTACATTGGTACTCATTTTTGTCGATAAAAAAGTTTTTTCTTTATATATAAAATAATGCTACCAAAACTGAATAGTTTAAAATTTGGCAACACTGTAATTTCTGCCAAACGTCTCCAAGCAAAAAGACTCACATCTAAGTTTGACAATAATACTAATGTGTCACTTACTCTGTAAATGTCAACCACGTCTCATCATTATGATATTGATGTATGTCTACCCACATTTAAAAAAGAAAAGTTACAAAAATTGTGAATCTCACTTTTATGTTACAATTTTATGAACTTTAACGAACTCAATAATGTTCACCAACAATACCACCAAGGTTCACAAACTCCCTCCACACAACCACTGTATTTTTAGACTAAAAATAGCAGTTAAAACACAATAATCAATATTTACAATACGGATCACTTTTGTATCAGTTGACCTGTTTTTTTTTTTTTTTTTTTTTTTTTAGTCGCTTACCATCAGGCGATACGTCTGCTCGTTTGCCCATCTATTCCATAAAAAAAACTACACGCTTTCCTTTCCTGATTAAAATATAAGATCGTATCTTTTCAATAGTAAATAAAGGATAATAATTATTAATTATTTCTTACTCCTGTACTAATCACTTGCTTTAAGGGATTCCATACATTTGTTGCTTATCCGAAAGGTGGGACGCACATATTAATTTAATCGAGTCTTTGTTTACTTGGGCAAACCCACCGGACAAACAGAGGGCCTCGGATTATGACGTTACTCTAATTGACACCGTTATTTGGATCCAAAACCTAAACAACGCACCCCAAATGCGTGATGATGCATTCTGATTAGAATTTGCTTTGGTTAATCCTTTGTAAATGGTTTAGAAGGTATTAGATTTATTATGAAATATACAATAAAGTAACGCTATAGAATATAGGTATCAGATATGGCATATATGATATGCCATATCTGATACCTATATACCTATATGATAGATAGGTTGACCGCTTTAAAGTTCCTTTACGAGATCACCGTTTTTGGGTGGAGTTCACACCATGAATGAGTATCTGTATGAGCATTCTACTTGAGGCTATGTTTGTAACTACGTTTAAAAATTTTACAGCCTCACATTTATGACGATTACAACTATCTTTCAAACACGATTCCACTATGCTGATATTATTCGAGATTTGTTGTTACAGCAAGTGAGTATTACTGATATGTCGCATCTGATCAATAAGGAACTAAATATACAATTATCTGTACTCTACTAAAATGAAATGTATTTTAAGTTTTTTCCTCTATTGAGGAGCTGATTCCAACAAGAAAACAATTGGCAAAGCAAAGAGTGTCTCCAATTCCTGCATTTTAAAAAAAAAATATTGTAATATATCAGTGTTGTCAAATAGCCAGGCGCTATGGTGAGGTCAATCAAACCAAATCATAATTTTTTGTCTTCCTAGTCTTTACTATTCCTAAAATTATTAGGGGTTGACTTATATGGGTCGATAAGTTCAACTAGTTTTAAATAAATATCAGTTTTTTCACCAAGCGACTGAAATCGGATCTCCATATACCTAATGGTAAACTAAAAATCGAAACTCATGATGATCTTCAAATTAAAAAATTCAACATTTCCGTTACGCGATACTGGTTTAGGGCTTCCACACATAACTGCGAATTCGTAACGCATCGCAAATAACTGCGAACTCGTACGAATGCACCGCAAGAACTTTACGACGCATCGCATCGCATCGCATTTATGTGTGGGAACCCTTAGGCTTGTAGGTGCTTGAGGTTCGGTCGCATTACATTTGCAGTGATTGAGGTTCGACCGCATTTTACTGATCGATATTTCATGATGCAATCTTTCTTTCTTTTTTTATAAAAGACGTCTCACAGAAACAAAGAACACCCAGACTCAGATCAACCATGTTTTGACTAAAAAACATAATATTGCGTGCATATACTATTATATTTAACCTTTAACATAAATAAGTAGACGGATACCTACGCCCAATAGGTATGCTTCACGCTACGTTAGCATTTAACAAACAAATTAAAAACAGATTTATACAACATGATTTTATCGCTGCTTCCTAAATTCAATTGTTGCCTATATTGCACCAATGTTACTGTACTATTTATAGTTGGTGAATTAATGGTATGTAGCAGCATTGTGTAAGGATTAAACCGCGTAACAAAAGCGTTACAGAAATATAATGCGAGAAACGATTAGATGCGTATTTGGAAATGTTAAAACTATGCAACATGACAGACAATATATATGAAGTTATTTTATTAGTATTTTTAGAACTAGTTAATAAGCAAACATTTTAAAACAACAAAATTAGAGAGCTTGTCTTAGGAAAATGACAGTTTTAGCTAATTAATGGCTAGATTTTTTTTTTTTTTTTTTTTGGGACTAATCCCACCCACACTCCCACCGCTGTAACTCCTGTACACCAGGATCAACAGCAGTGACCCACGAACACACCGAGTTATGACACTCGGGAAGTCCCAGGAAAAAATATTAACTGTCTTGGAACCCGCAACGAAATTAATCAGAAGAAAAACAGGAGGAGTTGGAAATATGATAAGTCCACTTCCCTCCTTAGCAAAGCGGGAGACAAAATGAAGTCAAAATAGGCAGACACCTTTTTTTAAACCGGGAAGCACCACGGATAAAGTATTAGGGGTCCTAAGTGAGCTATATTTGATTACTATAGTATGTATGGCAGAATCGCCTAAACGCACGGAAATTCACCGCAGTTGACACAAGATCCCCATAGTATACCGCCCCAGATGTCATATGTAAGCTATTTAGCATTGTGTTACGTTCATTGTACCAAAGACTACACTCCCAGAGAACATGATGAGCCGATTGTTCACAGCTAGTATCGGGTGTTGAGCATTGACACAATGGTGAATCGACTAATTTAAATGAGTGTAGTTTGCTCTTAAAGTTACCGTGGCCCGTAAGAAATTGAGCGACACAGTGATCTACCTCGAGCCATGTCCTCGACATCCGTTCGCGAACAGATGGAAAGAACTGGTAGAGGTGGCGCCCCTTAGATGATTCGTCCCATCGTTGTTGCCATTCATCCATTAGGTCGTCATAGACATTGGATTGCTGTTGAAACAATCTTATGATTTTATCGCGGTCTCGTACGCCCAAAAAATCGCATTCCATGTTTTGTTTTGTAGAATAGTACATGGCTGCACGTCTTTGCACCTCGAGATCGACCGGAAGAACACCCGCCAATACCGGTAAAGCCTCAGTACTAACCGTCCTATATGCTTTGCATAAGAAGATTAATGCAAGTCGTTGGCCTTGTAGCAGTTTGCGACGGACAGCACCTACAGTCGCTCTATCGGCCCATACGGGAGCACCATAGCAAACAGCACCCAAATAAGTAGCTCCATATATAATTTTTAATGTATTAAATGAAAGACCCCATGTGGCAGTTGATATTCTCGTCAGAGCAAAGAAACTTTTTTTAGACTTTTCATTAACTGTTCTAATATGTTCGATAAATGAAAAATTTCTTTCTAAAACTAATACCAAATAGCAAACCGAGGTTTTATTTCTAACAGTAACATTTTGAAATTTAATACACGGCGGTGATTTGAGGTTACCTTTCAGAAGTAGCTGGAAGGTTTTGTTTGGTGCAAAAGTCAAGCGATTACGTACACTCCATAGAGATACTAAGTTCAAACATCTATTAGCCAGACTCTCAAGCCCCGCTCTAGTATCAGATTCCACCAGTAATAAACCGTCGTCCGCATACGCGTTTAGAGTACATCCGGGTGGTATAGGTATTGTAAGAAAATCGTCGAAGCCTATATTCCACAAGTATGGACCTAGCACCGAGCCCTGAGGACACCCCATCGTAAGCGCCTTCGACACAGAATGATGCCCAAGTCTTAATTTTGTTGTGCCTTGTGTGAAGTATGAGGAGATTAGGGAATAAATATTTTTAAAGCATCCTCTTGATTTTAATTTTAGCAATAACATGGGCCACCACGCGTTGTCGAAGGCGCCAGATATATCTAAGAAGATACCTAAGACGTATTGAAACCTTGACTCGGTGACAGTTTTCCTTACAGATATGACCGCATCTGTTGTTGATTTTCCCAACGTAAATCCGAATTGTCTATCATGAAATTTAACTCCACCCGGTAGAAGTCGAGGCACTACAAGACGTTCTAAAAGCTTTCCTAGCGATGGCAACAGTGTTATAGGTCGATAGGACCCAGGATCGTCCGGCGGCTTATCGCCGTGTTTTGGTATTATACGAATATTACCGCACCGCCAAACACTAGGAAATACTCCTTCCGCAATGCAACGTTTAAAAACTGTTAAAATCGTATCACCCGAGAGTTTACAAGCTTCTTTTATCATTTTATTTGATATTTTATCGTCGCCCGAAGCCTTGTTTAGTGGTAATGACCTAACAGTACCAAGAAATTCGTCTGAAGATGGTAAGTCAGACGTTGGAGACAATGGTGGTTCGATGGCCCACTGCCTAATTTGTCGGTGATAATCAGTGTCATCCTCCGGCCGATCGTCGGGCACAAGTGATTCTAAAAGATATTTTGCTGTTTCTTCTACTCCTGTAGTATAACTGTTATGAATTTTGATGTTCTGTACGTATGCAAGGTCGATAGATCTATTTGCCTTAAATTCATGATACAAAGGTGACCACGGACCCTCTCTATCGAGTTTATCTACAAGTTTGCGTATTAAATTTCCCTTTGATTTCTCCACTGCTGCCCTGTAGTGAGACCTAGCAACTCTAAGAGCAATGAGAGCATTATTGTAAATATCTCCTGTTACGTTACGCTTTTTAATGACATTTAGTTTTTTACGAGCTTTCCGATGGATTCTACGTAATTCGACCAATTTATAGTTCCACCAATCACATCTACGAGTGCTAGTGATAGATCCGCGGCCTATACAAACATCAGCACAATATGTGAAAGTGTCTGACAATATTTCTGCGCTTTCCTCAGCTGATAGACAACTGCGAGTGAAGTCTTTGGCATGTACTGCAAAGAGTGAACCAAATAAAGCCCAATTTGCCCCTTTAGTTTTATATCTAAAATTGTACGGAGTTATTAGTGGATGTTGTGCAACAATTGGTATGAATTCGTACACGATTAAGCGGTGATCACTACAGGATGCGTCCGGTAGGACACGCCATCCAGATATCGAGACGTCGCCGCGCGTAAGCGTCACGTCAATAGAAGACTCACCCATGGGGCTGCAAAAAGTTGGTGGTGCATCAGGGGTATTGTGAATGGTAAGATTCATTTCCGCAATAAAATCTTCAACCGCACAGCGCCGGGCCATGTCAGTTGAACGCAGCTTGCCATACCATAAAGTAGAAGATGCATTGACATCAGCGCCAATGATAATTTTGTGTCCCACGAGGGACCGCAAAACGAAACGTAAATGATGTAGATGAGGATCAATAGGATGTGAAAATTGAAAGTAACAGCTCACTACATAAGCTTTACAGGTGGAGGATGAAATCTCAGCAACGGCGCAGTGTGACGTCATAAGGTTACGCAAAGATGTTACCGTAAAAGTAGAACTTGCAACATATATCCCAGCCCGTGACCGGCCATCTAGTTGCACTACATTGTTCCGCAAGCGAGCGCTTTGATATTGTTCTTGTATAAGGACAATATCTAACTTTTGTTCCAAAACTAAATTGTCTAATTCTGACGTAGCTATTTTGTCATTATGAAGGTTTAACTGGCCTATTGAGATATTATTCATTTTTAATTAAGTACTACAATTACTAAACTACTGCTGTAAAACTATTCAGTAATTAGTGTTTAGGATTAGCTGCTCTAATTTAAGTTTATATGTGGAGCAGTCCTGTGATCCACATCGATGGTCACATGGTTTTTTGTACCGGCTGCATTGTGCGCATTTCGGTTTAAAATCTGGTGTGTCCTTAATCGAACAAGCTCTTGTATCGTGGCTGCCGGCGCAATTGGCACAGGTAGGAGTTTTAATAGTGCAAAACTTTTGAACATGACCGAATTGTTGACAGTTTAAGCAACGAACTATTTCTAAGTCGTCTATAAACCTACAAGTGGCCCAGTCTATGTATAATTTATCTTTTGTGCTAGCTAAGTGTTTCCTAACTTCTGTCTCTAATTCTAAGCCTATCCATTGGCGTCCGTGTTCTAGTTTACGATGCCTGACAATTTTGGTTGATTTTAAAAAGTCGCTTTCAGTTAATTTTAATTCGTCCTTGATATTCTGACGATATAAAGCTGTTAGGAAAGTACGATCCTCCATAGAACTGGGTACGTCTTTTACAATTATACGGGGCCTTCGGCCTTTCGGCTTTTCTAAGCGTAAGCCTGCTGATTTAATGGCGTTTACTGATTCTAGTTTTTTAAGCTGCCTTTCATTTGCAACCCGCAACACGACGCCTGCCCTTGCGGTTTTTTTAACGCCTACAATTTGAAAACCTTCGTCACTGGGCTTAATAGCCTTCATGAGAGCCTGTTTTGTGGCCGACGAAGTTGCATAATCCGTTGAACGTTCCGTTGTAGGATACGCAATAACACACGGCCTAGATACGCGCGCCTCAGCGGACACCGGACACGGATCTGAACCAGGCGGTAAGCGAAGCTTAAGCTTGTCCGCGTACGTAAATCCCGGCTGTTGAACCGCGATACCGCCCACCTGGCGCTCGAGATTCGCTAATTTCGTTTCATTGCTAGAAGATTTAATTGCCAACAATGAGACGATACCGGTAATCCGCTGGGTTATGTCCATAATTGCCGTCCTATTGCCCACATTCATTCGCGACCCTTGATCGTTTACTAATTCGTTAATTTTTGCCAAATATTCGGTTGCCTGAGACACCAACTCAATATAGTCAGACGCCCCACAACTATCATGACCACTAAGTGACGAAATACTCCCGCCCGAGTCCGAAGCCCTAATTCTTTCCGTTCTAATGTCCTTTGGCGATAAATTTGTTGGCGACATTCTACCAAACAATCCCTTACCGGTTGGTGTTGAAAATTCGTTTGTACCACCGGGATCCGGTAACTCGCCAACAACCGACATGGTCAAATAATGACACACCAGTTAGAAGAAAATCAATAAAATAGCTTCAAAATCAAAAAAGATGAAAAGTAAATAATACAAACAAAATATTATTCCTACCCACTTTAATAATATAATAAAATTACTTACCGATAGCCGTAATAAAGGAAACTAACACAGTATTTGTATTTAAAAGGGTAAAAACTTACAGATTATTTGTTAAAAAACACTATATACAACCTTAAACCGCCCACAAACCGGGAAACAGTCGCGAGAATACACAAAAAACAATATTTAAATTATCACAACGCAACGTCACACGTTAACCGCTCGGTGCCGCGAAGGGAAGTGAAAAAAGTGAAGGGAAGGAAAGGAAGTGAAATGGCTAGATTATCACACAAATTTTGTTTTTTGAACAGTTGAAATTAGTTAAAAAGAAATTATCAATTCTTAAATAATAAATATCTTCTATCAGCACCTATAATTTATTGACTGTTTTTTTCTACCCCTAAAATATGTATACGTTCATAATCCAATACATTACATGTATTAACAACAAAACATAAATCTGGTTCAGTCATACCACACGCGATCATAAACACATGTAACATTAATTACTTAATTCACCCACCTAATAAATCCTTCAAATCAACACACTTCCATAAAATATTTATCATACTTACCAGTTATACAAATTTACAGGCAACCGTACTGTTAAACATCTGTCGACGGTAATATAGAAGCATTAGGTGTGATTTTGTTCACAGAAACAGATCCGGTCAATTGCTTGACCATCTGCGCTGTGTCCGTGAGGGTGCGAATACTATCGATATTGTAAACGCGTTGTCACGGTGACTGTCTTTGCGTTATACACGCCTAGTACAATTGTTTGGACACAGATCGATTCGTGACGTGATTTATTTCATGAGTTATTTATGTAACCCCTTCATTATCATTTCATGAAAGGGACACATAGAACACATACAACTCATAACAACAATTTCTGGATCACACAAGGCATTATCTGATGTGAAGATTGAACCTACAGTGCTCTCAGCGCAGTAAGAAGTGGTAACAGCTTACACCAGAACGGCATTCGTGCAGTCGATATTGCGAGTATTATGTACTGCTTCTCTAAATAAATGTATTCACGTAGGTAGTAAACGAAGTCTTATAGAGACTGTAAAATGTGTTTCAGGAACTATAATATGTACATAACAATAACCCTTTTTCCTTCCTCTAATTTTATGACCACCCATGCGGTTTCTTTTCATTGATATGTAATTTAAATTTATCACGTAGTAAAATTTTTACAACGGTAACGCGGGTCTGACCTGAAAGGGTTCGTAGAAGGGAAAGGTACGTTATATGAAGAATTCGATTTCGTATGATAAAATGTTAAGTCCATTGTCAGGATCGTTGACAGGGTATAAAAAAAGGTTAGTTGGAACATATTGGGGTGCTGAATAGTAATACTATTTCTATTTGATGATAATAATATGTGATGGAATGTTAGAAGGCATGAGTCTTATATAGGAGTTGCGGTTCGAAGAGGTATGTTACGGATGACATATTTATGTCTCTTGAAAATAGAATTATTTCTTACAAATGCTAATTAGGTTTATGTTGTGACGATGAAGATCCTCTTACGGTCATGGTGACTGCATTCCGCAACTACAGTCGTCATTCGTTGGCCTTATGCAGCCTACCTTGTAATTTATTGATCCTTCTTTTTGGTGTTTGTGACTCACAAAAGTTAACTAAAATACCTATTAAGCTTTAATTTTGACACAATATGCAAATGAATTGAAGGACCGGTAATATCTGTTTTGGATAAGTTTAGTTCTTGATTTTTTATCAATGCAGTTATAACATGGCGAAAAGTGTGCTAAGGTGCTAAGTTACTTATAACATTTACCATTTCCACTTTTCACTTAAACAAACGACGCGCAGTTTATGTAGAACAGTGTTTTATATATTTTTCTTTAAAATTTATTCAAATAAGTAAAGAACTTTTTAAGATTAATTTATTCAGGAGAATTTCTAACCTACAGAGAGATTTATAGGTCTCAAAGGCATAGCTTGTTTTAAGAGGCGGATATTTTTTATTTAAGAGGTCTGAAGAAGACCAGTAAGTAGATTTCCGGGCCATTGTTACTTCTTTATTTTACTTTATTATTCTAGCATTTTGATACTTCTTTCGCTTAATTATAAACGCTTAAAAAGTTTACTGCTAAATAAGAATTATACTTCTTTTTATTAACGATTTTATTACTTTGGATGATAGATTTATTGCTTTGCATCTTGTCGCTGATTTGATAATGATGGTGGTGGTAGATGGTTGGATGATTTAAAAACACAGGAGAAATATTAAAGGAGACTATTTGATTATGTAAAAGAGTTCAACATACTTATTGAGACCACAATCTGATATTAACACAGAAATAATCGATTTTCGCTTTTCTTTTCTTCTAAAGGAAAACGATAATCTGTTGAAAAAAGAGAACAAAACGTGTGCTCGTTCGTTTCCCTATACCTATCATAAAAATTGTGTTAAACTAAAATTACAGCTTTTAGGTATTTTTATTAAGTAAAAAAATTGTTTATTAGTTACTCAAACGAAAGCCACTATGAAAATCAGCAGCACTAGTAATATTTTTTTTATGTATGAGCCTATCAAAGTGGTTGTACTGGTCTGTACAGCAGTGGTCATCATACTCAGTGTTAATGCAGACAATGCAACAATGCAGCATGTTGACCCACAGCATGGCGGCCTTTTAAGATGGTTGTGCATCATTAGACCTCCGGTCTCGTACTCCCCAACGACAACTTGAATGCTGTCAGTTTAGGTTGGTATTTGTGAGACCAGACCAGTAGACCCGATCGGTTTGTACTGAAATCAGTGTGGCTATACTACCTTGAAATCGACGTGTATCGTCAATTTATCCAAAGTCAAGTAGTCTAGTGATTTTCTGAAGCAGGACTTAAAAAAAAAACTAGCTGTTGCCCGCGGCTCTGCCCGCGTGTATGTCGATTATCGTGGCAAATAGTAGCCTATGTGTTATTCTGATGTATAAGTTATATTACTGTATAGTTTCATGAAAATCCGTTCAGTAGCTTTTGAGTGAAGAAGTAACAAACATACATACTCAAAAACTTTCGTCTTTATTCAGTGTGATTAGTGTGATAATCACATAAGTAATTAGAACGATAATGGTAGTTAGAAAATAATTACGTTTACCTTATTTTATTTACATTAACGTTAAGAATTAGCACCTGCTTTATTTCTTGTAAATTATTTTAACATTCCAAATTATTTGATTTCTATACAAAACAAAAGAAAACCGAGTTCAATCAACTCTGATTAACTAAATTAGAAGGTTCGTATAACAGGGCCTACCTACACAATGTTTTCGGAACTTCCAAACATAATTGTACTTTCATTCGATACCAGTCTAAATCTACGTTTGAAATGCAGAGAACTCTGCATAATGGCTCCTAAGGGTGTTGTAATTAAATTATAAACTTTCGTAACCGGGGTTCATGGTAGGGTCAACTTATGCGTTAAGTAAATGCCATATCGTAAAACTTTATTACGTGCCAAATAAAGGGGTTATAAACTTTTACATTTCGTTTTGTACCTTAGCTGCAAGATTGTTGTGTTGTAAAAATAAACTGTCCTGAATTTAATTCCGGTGTTCGGTTGCAAATATATTCTATTGCGGTAATGTCTAGTCTAAAGTTTAACAGTAGATAGACTCCGAGACAGGTCTTTGTACAGGATTTGCTCAAGCTTCGTACAGAACTACGAAATAGTGACACCGTTTATTGCTGTTCCTTATAAAATAGACAATTTACTTAAACCTGCACCTGGATAGAGTTGCTTTTTTTTAATTGAAAGAATAATTTTATGGCATTTGTAGGAGTCTATAAGTTATAAGAAAAGTATCAAAAGAAAACGGTAACAGTGATGGCAAGTAACACCGTTTCCTTAGACGATTGTAATCTAATAAAATAAAAAAAAAACATTATCATAACACTTTCGTTTCGTACACATAACGTTTCAACTGCCTCGGTGGCGCAGCGGTAGCGTATGCAATTGATATCCTTGAGGTCTTGATTTCGATGCTCAGCTTAGACCAAATGTTTGTCTGATCTAAAAACAACTATTTATGTATTTATATCAGTTGTCTAGTACCCATAGTAAGCTCTGCTTGGGACAGATGTCCCAAATATTATTATAAAAACTTCTTCAACTTTATATTTCAGTCTAGAGATCGTACAAAAAACGAATTTATTTAATTGGTCAACTGTTTATTAAATCAAGATAAGCAACAATAGTTGTATGTAGTTTGTTGCGGTTGCAAGCACGCTTATTACTATATTTGACATTTAATCGTTACCTTAGTAAGTCCAATAAAAACTAATAAAAACAATTTATCTAAAACTGTTAAAGTTAAAAAATAAAGATTACGCAGAAGACTCGGAAAAAAACTGTCATTCTAGAATGAGACGCTTAAGTCAAAAATATAATATTGATTGATTTGAGACTAAAAAGAGTGTAAGGAAGCAAATTATCTCGAAGTAAAACTTGGGATATTTGTACACGGTACCTACTGTCCATAGCGCGATCGGTATTTACTGATTAATTTAGTCAACAGACGTAAAGTATTCCCTCTGCTACTTTTTGTAAAAGCATTGCGGTCCCTATCAAGAGCTATCCACTTTCGAGCACTTCTGCATCATATAATTCAATTTCAGAAAAACGTACAAAATGGTGACTTTTTGCTAAATACCCGAAAAAGTTTTTGTACGTGATCCCATCAAACTACATCCCTGAGGGTCCTTCGTTCACTGTTCCTTTGGCCTTCTTTATTTCCATTTTTCTACCGAAAAATGTGGTCCGTGTTTTATTACTCACTTTAGTTAAAGAGCACGTAGGGTTTATGTGGAAAGGATTCATTATGAAACATGAAATACTCACGCAAACTCCCTGAATTTACATAATTTATTTACAACAGTAACTTTTAGTACCTACTACCTTGTGAATGCTGTGATAATTTGTAAATAAATTAGATTTTTTGCACAAATAAAGCTCCGTACTGATAGATAGGACGAAATGTAATGATAAACTTTCCTTGCCTAATAGACAAGATTTCTTTTTCCACACTTTTTTTGTTCCATTGGCTACTCCATGGTTTGCTTCCTAGGGGGTGTAAATGTTAAAAATCCTTTCTTATTGGCCACCTACGTCACACAAGAAACATTTTGGGTAAACTTTCGCACTTTAAGGCCCAGTGGTTTTAGCTGTAGATTGATCGACAAGTCAGTGAATCAGTTTCTATTTTAGATTTTCTTGTAATAATGATCAGCTGCTAGTATTATTCACCTTTAGTAGATTTCCCTAAACCCCTGTCACACTTTGCCCTCATCGAAGCATTTGTCTCACGTTCTACATTCGAATTAACATTGAAGCATCCATTAAGCAAGGACAATAAAACCACTACACGTTAGTCCGCTAAACATTACTTACTTAGGTTAGGAACATTCCGTGGGAGTGTTTTGGCTGTACGCAAATGGTCACATTCACTCTCACTTCGGCCAAACAGCTGAGGCACGGTAGGGAGGAATGCTTTATTGTACTACCGCTTACTGAGTACCATTGCAGTTTCGTTACAGAAATCTCATTCTGTACAAATACAATTTATTGTTGTTGTCTTTAGATTTTTTACTTAATAAACGGGAAATATGTTTAGAACTTGCATATATGATTGATGCTTGATTAGGTATACTATGAAATGTAGAAGGTATGCAAAAATTAAGAATACAATAAAAAACCACAAGATAATATAGAAGAATGTACAAGATAATATACTGAGTACAAAACACTCAAATGTTTTTTTTAGGTTTTTCGTATAGAAAGACACATACCTAATTACTGTCCTATGTGAACAGGCATATTATATCCTTAACTTTACTTTTAGTTTACTACTTTACTATAGTTTATATTTAGTACCTAGAAACTTTTCCTCAGCATAAATTATTTTTGAACTTACTGCGTTTCTGTGATGATGTTCTTCGAAATGTTTTTTAGCAAGCGACTGAGTAAGTCTCAGCATGTGTACACACTGCATTCGCCTCTAAGCTCGCTAAATAACCAGCCATTTTACCGTGACACGAAATGCGGTGTGTTAGAAGTTTGAATACCCGACCAGCGCTGAAATGCATTGTAAGCACTTAAGGTGCATTAGAAGACGAAAGTTATTAGTGTCTATAAAGTGTGCGCCTAATGGAAAACGTTTGCGTCCTAAAGGTGTGCGTTATTGCTAATAGAAATTGTACAGGAGCTTGGCAGCCAATAGTAACTTTCTGTGGTCAGTAATTTGACAACGGATGGCTTCATTTTGGTTCTTTCTTTTTGTAACATTTGTCTATATTTAGTGAAGATTTGTGCATATTCGTTGTTTTAAAATGTTCAGTGTTTATCATTATTTTTATTTATTTGAAAACAATTTTAAAGTTGATAAACTATTTAGTTGTTTTTAATAACGTATTCCTAAGTTATTAAGATTTTTTAAAACAAAGTTTATAGGTAATTAATAATTATACCTACTATACTTAACTTATTACTGAATATGTAAACAAATCTAAGAAGTCCTTTTTAAACTTCTGTTAATTGTGGTACCTACCAAATTTTAATGTTCTATGTTAGTAGTTTGCAGTTCTGTTGACAATACTTTTGTATCTTAAATCTTATCTTGTAGTACTGATAGGAGGTTATTAGTCCGACATAACCACTAGTGTGAGGCATCCGAGGGATTTACGCACTGAGAAAAAAGGGAGTGAATAACAGAACTCTTTTATTTCCAGTAGTAACTTTATTTCTTGAGTTTAATTGTAATGCGATGGAGAGTCCATCAGATCACGTCTGGTGAATACGGCTAAATGATAAAGCCACGGCGCAACCTTTTTACTTGGTATTTGATTCGTCGGCAATTTTTTTTTAGTTCTCCTTCGTGGTTATTTTACTCATTATTATTTATTCACAGCATTTAACCAAGTACCTATTACAGCCCTGTGTCTCCGTAGAGTGCTAGAATACGATGGCCACATTGCGAGGAGAGAAGGCGATTATTTCAAAAGACTGATGGTGATGGGTAAGGTAGAGGGTAAAAGACTCAGAGGCTGTTCCTGTTGCGCCGGGTAGACCATACGATCCATGCTACACACCCCTCAAGATAGATATAGGTGGTCAGCTATCACTTGCAGAATAGCTCCAAATAAAGGTCACAATCCTCAGAATTGAGTATAACGACACACGGAGGATGACCTATTAGGTATGTATGTTTTACTAAATTATGATTACATGTTATTTTTTTACGGTATAGGAGGCAAACGAGCAGACGTATCACCTGATGGTAAGCGATTGCGACATCCGCAACACCATAGGCATCACAAGTGCGTTGCCGTCCTTTGGGGGATGGGGAAAGAGATGGCTTAGGCTTCCGATATCCTCATTCACTCGGTGAAATCTCTCTCGCTTGCCTATGGTGTTTTGTTTTAAGATGTACTATTTTCATTATCGAAAATACCAGTTAAATAAAGTCAATTTATAAATGTAGTCTTACTACAAATATAAAAATTACAAACCCCATAACAAAGTTATACAATTTTGAAAGCAATATTTAATTTTATGGTGTGGAAAAAGCTCACCCCATGAGAGGGGTGCATTAGACAATGGTATGATTTGTAACTCCGACAGATACCATCTAAGAAAAATGTTCATCTACGGGCTATGTCGAGGCAAAATATTATTCTTTTTATAATAGCTCTTGTATAGCGGTGCTTTTATGATGGTAATTCATTGCTTTCTCTTTGGGTTGCGATTATCTTAAGCGATCTTTTTATTGCGTTTATTTAGTAAATTAAGGTATGCATTATTTGTTCTAATGCTTTTGCAGTTTCTCTTTAAAATTTTGATGAAAGGCTTTTCTTTTACGTTAAAATAACAGTCACTGTCCTTTATTTATGATTGGTCTAATATACACGTAACATAGTACTAGTTGTTTTAAGTAATCTTTTTCATTTTAATATTTGAAGTTAGTTTACGTAACATATAATATTTTCTAAGTGTACGCGCTGTCTTATTGTAAAATAATCACAAATATTAACTAAAACACCGACTTCAAGAGACCAAATTAAAAGGGACCACTCGGGAAAAACCAGCTATCACAAAAAAAAACATCAAAATCAGCTCACCCTGTCGATAAAAAAAATACAGTCGAATTGATTACCTCTTCCTTTATTTGGAGTCAGTTAAAAAGACAGAAAGAATTGTAACTGCTTGGTTTATTTAAATAATCTAGCTTTTTGAACACTTTTATGCTGTAAGAGACAAAGAGAAACGAGTAGACAGGTCACTTAATTTTATGTATCTGCCACTACCCATGGAGATCTGCAACTCATAACTTTGTCATTCCTTGAGACTCGGGTGTAAGTACTTGTTTAGAGTTCTCTTTTTTAAAGATAACCTTAGCAATAGGAAAAACAATAACAACAACTGCCTCGGTGGCGTAGTGGTACGTCTGCGACTGCTGTGATTGAGGTCTCGAGCTCATTCTCGGGTCGGACCAACTGATCTGCAAATGTTTGTTTCGGAATTCGGGTGTTTTCTGTGTCTAATATTTATGTATATAAAATTACAAAAAAAGGTATCTATTTATTTACTTTATCAGTTGTCTTGTACCCATAACACACAAGCTCTGCTTAGCTTGCGACTAGATGGCGTTGTGTGATAGATGTCCGGAAAATATTTATATTTATACATAACAAGGACACAAATAACTCCTAGACTCAGGATAACAATTTGTGAATCACACAAAATGTTATTCTATATGGAGATCGGACCCACAACACTTCGGTGCAGTAGGAATCGGCGAGATGACCGCTTAAACCACTAGGGCATCCGTGTAGTCGCATTATTTGACTCTCCTCTCTCTCTCTTTCTCTCCTCTTCTGATTAGTGAGCTCCGGTAAAAGCAACGAAAGAATAGCTTAACTGCAATTATTATTAACTGTGAGGCCCTGGTGTCGTATCCGTGCCGAAGCAAGGCTCTCCAAACATCCTTACTTAAAGTAGACAACATACATGTACCATTTCTTCCATACCACTTTATTTGAAGGAAAATAAAATGATTACAGATTTCCTTACACAAACCTACATCTCAGTATTCCCTGGAGCCGTTCGTGGAATGTACGCAGAGCTGTATTGTGCGTTTACGCTTCGTTGCTAATGGTGTTATCATCTAAAACTCCCAAGAGGAACGCTTGGTGACATTTATTATTGACTCGTTTGGTTTAGGTTTTGAATGAAGTTCGCTGGTCATAGACATTATGTAAACATTTATGTTTACTTTATTCTGATATTGTTTTCACCTGTAAAGTGAGTCTTCTTAGTATCCTTAGATTAAAACGCTTTAGAGCCCCCACAAACTAGAGACATTCGGGCGATAGTATGGTTTTCTTAAACAGTATGAAGATGTGCGCAAATTATAACGATTCTGTAGGTATTGGCCGACAAATAAGCTAAAAGCCAACCCGATCAAACTATCGGCCGACTAAAAAGTTTGTACTCTGGGAGGGGGCTTTTATTCATGTCGAAATAAAGACTTTCGAACAACTGGAGATATCTGTCTGTTTTCTATCTTCTACTATCAGCAACTATCAGCGCCGCTTTCCATCAGTCGACAGACCATATCAGTTAGAGAAGAGCAACTGATTTTCTAAGAAGTCACGATCCTGAGTAGTGGGGAATGATTGGGCAGAAGAAGAGATTTATCCTGGATGGGAATCGAACCCATGACGTCTGTCTTAAGAGTAAAAAGCGCTAACTACCCTACAAGTCAAACGTACATTCATGAAACATTATTAATATAGCAATTAATTTAATCATATAAATAGCTACACTACTACACAAGTAATAAGTCTGCTTACAATAGTAACACGAAAATATATTTAGGAAAAAGATCACTTATTAAAATGTATTACATACCTCTGATTTGCCTGACGTTTCGACCAGGTTGCACTGGCCGTGGTCATTTCCCGTAAAAATAATTGTTAATATATCATGGAACGCGAAAGTTTAAAAGTTAGTATAGGAAAAAGGTGTTTGTAAAAGAAATAGGCCAAACCAGCTCTGAACTAAAGTGTAAACTCACTATATTGGAAATCGTAAAGAACATCTTAAAACAACTTACACAGCTTATGACGACATGGCGACATAACATCGACATGCGACCTGTACAAAGTGTGTCAATAGAATAGTAATACTGAATTCAGAATGCGTTCCTCACTCTCTATTAGATGATTGCAATAGAGAGTCAGAAACGCATTGTAAAGTCCGATGTCAAAGGATCACCTAACCAGAGACATTGGCTTTCACAGTATACTTTTAAAAAAAGACTCGTGTCTTCATTTATATCCTTACTTTGAGTACCTTACACTTTTATGTTGCTTTTCTAAGCAGTGTATGTGTAAACTTATACTTTTTCGTTTCATATAACCTTTAACCGTGTGCTTTCATTTACTATCAATGCATTAAGTATTATTTTTAAAAGGTACAATTTTTAGTAATTAAATGTACTCCACTTCGTCTGCAGTAATGATTAATAAAAGCAAATGAACACTTAAAAACCCCCAATACGAATGGCTGAATACTTTTTGATTACCCTGCCTCCCCTTAAAATATAATAATGATAAAACTTTTTCGGAATGAGTTGGCAATACAATCACAACCTTAATACCCGACTGTGTAGTACACTATTAAAGTTATGTATGTGTATATTATTAATTGCACCTACCGCATCTTATTTCTACATCACCTGAAGATCGACTGGGAGAGAATGCCTCATGGCATTAAGTCCGCCTTTTGTACAATAAGTGCAACAAGTTTAAATAAATAAATAAAACTCATCCCAGCAACTTTAAATTGAAATAATTTACGCATTAGTAGCAGATACCAGTTTATGTTTTTAAAATTAGCCTAAAATGAGAGAACAATAATAAAGCTAAATATATTATAAATCAAATCCGAAAGTTAATTGTACTAAAAACTTTTCCCTAAGCTAACTAAAAGAAACACATGGCTTCATGTGCCTAAAAAAATAATAGACAATCATACCCATACTTAGGCTCATCTACGAGACTAACTAACCATAGGATTTCTGTCTTTTCTAATAAGCAGTTGACTTTTAATATTTCTGTATTAATAATCCTTCAATGAAAAGCATTACAACCAATTAAGCAACTTCCTGTCTCTGTGACGTCTGTAAGTCTAAAAATATCCAGTACTGTGACGGATATGTCTATTTTTGGTTAGGATTTCATCGTTCGTAATATGTGGGTCACGGTCAAATAAAGCAATAAAGTTTCACGTGAAATAAAACTATTGAGTCAATTAAAGCTAATATTTTAGCTCCAATAATTGACCTGCTTCCAGCAAGGGTGTTTGATCAAGAGCCTGAGGACCTCAAAGAAAATATACCGTTTCTCCAGGTACACTTCAGAATAGTCTTATGTATTATGTGTGTATGTTATGTGTATCTCAATTTGTTCTGTCATATCTTCTATAACAAATTTTGGCTCGCTTGTCTTAGTGAGAGTTATCGACGAGTAAATAGTTAGAAATTAATGGTAATTCTGTTGTTGTCATCACTAAAGCGTAGGTCTCTGATTACGTTTATTTGGTACTGAACACAGTTATAGCTGAGATGTAAGATATCCAAAAATGAATTGTAAGCAGATGAGATTCAGTAAATTTTAGTTTAGAATGACAACAACAGAATTACCACCATTATCTATCATGTTTCCTTTGAGCTTTTGTTCCAAATTACATTGAGGTCGGTTTTAAGCATACTACGATTCGGCTGATCTTCGATTGTTTGAAACGACTGACGTCTGATATCCACAACCCAACTACTAGACGATATAGAAATAACTATTCTGTAGGAAAACTGTTGTCGAACTCTTAAAGGTTACAAAAATGTTCGTAGCTATGCCCAACGGGACCGACGGCTTAATTTGTTCACCGTGGCATGGAGGGGTCTCAATCTCAATATATTAATGACGGTTACCACTCATATATTGACCTGGCTAGGGTTGTTTAACTTTGTAACATGGAAATCTACGCGGTTACCACAAAGCCACAAATATCTAAAATATAATCTATCTATTAACAAAATAAGTTCAATTATACTTTATTACAATTACACATTTGGTATTACTATTGACGCTAAGTTACAATGGGGTCCCCAAATAGAAAAACTATCCGGTAGGCTAAGCTCAGCGGCTTTTGCTGTGAAAATGATTCGACATTTAACTGATGTTGATACAGCTAGAATAGTTTACTTCAGTTACTTTCATAGCATAATGAGTTACGGTATCCTACTCTGGGGTAACTGTGCAGATATTATTGCCATATTTGTACTACAAAAACGCGCTGTACGAGCCATTTATAAATTAGGCCCTCGAGTTTCTCTCCGTTCCAAATTTAAAGAGATAAATATTCTGACTGTATCTTCACAATATATATACGAAAATTTAATTTATGTGCAAAAAAATTTATCAAAGTTTCTTAAAATCAGTGATGTTCATTCGGTAAATACTAGAAACAAACATAATATTAGTGTTCACGTCACTCGTCTCCACAGAGTAGGCAACTCGTTCATGGGACAATGTATACGCTTTTACAATAAGCTCCCTATTACTATTAGGAATTTGCCATTAAGGAAATTTAAGAATACCATTAAATCAAAATTATCCGCAAAGGGGTATTATACTATAGCAGAATATCTTGATGATAAAACTGCCTGGGATTGAGCTGCCCATTCTGCACATGCTGTTTATGTTGAATCTTTAAATTTATTTTAATGTGACCATAATTTATAATTTGAAATAAATTCATCTTAAACTATTGTTATAGCTGACATTTTTTTTAATTTATAATCTTTTCTAATTGTAATTATCGCTTTTTTATTGAATTAATGTATTTTGCATTTATGAAAATTGTCTGGATTTTAAAAGAGACGTTGATCCCTGAGTTTGTTTCGTCCTTTCTTCTCAGGGCTAGTCCAGTTAGGAAAGGCCGAACTCATCTGCTCAAAAACAGTTTAACTTGCAAAAGTGTTAATACAACTTAATTGCAGAATAAATGATTTCATTTCATTTCATTTCATTTCATTTCATTTCATGGGTCAGTTGACGTTCCTCTGTGATGTCAAACGTGCCCGATGTCTCTTAAGCTCCTTCGTCCTATATGTTTTCCGTACCCCAATTTTACTTCGTCCTTTATATCGTATGAAGACGATTATGATTAATTCGAAAAGGATAGCCGCAGCAGAAGCCCGTGTATATAAGAAACTATTTGCAATATCATTAAATTGTGCATACCCAAAATGAAATAGGGAAAAAAACATAAAAGTGATGATGATGATGATGAATAGTGTAATTTATTTCGATTGTCAAAACAAACCTTATAAGTTTACTACAGAAAGTACATAGTAGAGTACTAATCAAACTGACAATATACACACATTCATTTCATTTTAACCCACAATTAACATTGTCAATTATAGTCAATACGCAAGAGATTAACCAAAACTATAAAACAAACCTTTCACTGACCCTACTTAACGTTACATAAATTCAAACCCTTCAATGGTCGAGTTAATATTTTGAGTGCGTCACGTGTCGACTGACCATGCAAAACTAACTTTATTGCCAGTACTGGCAGTGCAGGGTCATGTTTCCCTTCCCTTGGCATTGTCAATTAATTAATTATCCACGTCCGACGGACCGTCAGATTTCACCCACGCAAAGCCTGACTTCATTATCGAAATTGATGATTGACTTTGATCATATTCATTATAGGCGTATGCACCAACATAACGGTAATTGGAATCGTTGCGATTTATGCATTTTGATTGCATTAAATGTTTTTTACGTAACTCTTTATATCGTTGAAATAAATAAATTTTATTTAATAAAAAATACCTTCTGATCCTTCCTTTGTTACACGCGGAAACGGGTCACCTGAATGTAAATAAGAACAACTGCCCATGAATATATAAGATACACAAGAGCGTATGAGGCTTTTGAGTCCCCAACTCGCAGAAAAACCTTCGAAACGGAAGTTTATTCTTCCGGCAGCCTCACAAGCAATGAAAGAATTGTTTAACAGCGGCATTGCGGTCGGGCTGGCCTGCATATATGCCAAAGTAAGAGCGCTTTCACATTTTCCGATCCGATATCAGTGTCGGCCGCCGATACGATATCAGAGGAAGTAAAATATATGTATATGTCGGCTCCGATATCCGATATCGGGCGGGACAATATGAAAGACAGATACATATTTCATACAGTTAACTTCCTCCGATCTCATGAAACTCCAAAAAATCAAAAATTCTAAGCTCTTAAAGAACAGTCAATTAAGCAAAGTTATAACGCGATAAAACAATCCAATTTCCTGGTAAATTGAACCCTCCCAAAAGAAACCTTTTACCGCTGAAAAAAAAATTTGAAGATTCACTTAGATGTAGATTCCGAGGAATGGAAATTGTGTAACTGCTTCCCACAGCCATAAAATTCTTAGGCAAACGTAATATTCCTCGTCCTTGAGACTTTAAATAAACTAACAGTCAATTAAACTCAAATTAAAATACCCTACCTATAAATTATCAGTTACCAACAAATGCTGTCAAACAAAACTTCTATAAAAGTTCTTCCATAATAGTTCTTGTTGCTTTTAGTTACTTTACTTGTAATTACATCGGTCAATTTAGTAAAAAAATAGAAGAAATTCTACAGATACTTTTTTTTGTATGACCCTGCTAAAATTACTCTACTCCACCTGATAGTATGCATAAGCAGAATTCAAGAGTGGTGGTCACCATACTCATTGCGAAAGCAGACAACGCAATAATGCAGCATGGTTACACCTTGCAGGGCTAGATGACGCTTCTGTATTATTGGTCCTCCGGTCCTTCTCAACGACTTATTGGTCCTCCGGTCCTTCTCAACGACTCACGACAGCACGAACGCTGTCACTGTACGTTGATCTTCAGAGCCAGCCCGTTCCTGCCCAAATGAGTGTGGCTCTACTACCTTGAGACTTCTTGAGAATACTTTCAGGATTCTGCCTAAAAACTTAAGTAGCGTGTACTATTTACCACGGTTGTACGTCGCCCACCTCTTTCTCTTTCTTGACCAATAATAAAGTTGTTTATGTCAAATAAAGTATTAGTGCATATAATACTCAATATATACCTAAATCATTTTGACGGGGCTGTTGATCTAGTGGTAAAAGATCCTGACTGCTAAGCCAGAGGTCGTAAGTACGATTTTTACCCAGGACAAATCTTTGTTTGATGAATGCCAAAATGACTCTACTCTGCCTGGTCGAAAGCATAAGCAGAATCCAAGAATGGTCGCATTCACCAACGAAATCCGACAGCACTAATACTGTCATTTTAGGTTAGTCTTATGTGAGAGGGTAGTACCGCCCCGGTCGAGCCGGTACTGAAATCAGCGTGACTCTACTACCTTTAATTAGTTCTGCGCCTGGGTATAGGTTATCTAGAAATATATAAGTATATTTATTAGCAGTCAGTTACAGTTATACAGGCTTTACTTGGTTTGGGATCAGACGTGTGAGGATATTATTATTATTGATGAGAACTACATTTAAACCTATAAACGGTACTAGTGCTTATGAATTTTCGTTATATTTATATTCTTTCATTTATTACAAGTTGATATTTTTATTGATTGTAGAATATCATGGTACAGTATCATTTTATTTTTATTAATTTAATTGTCTTTTCCTATTATCTTTAGTAATTTAATGTTTTTTTGGCAATTTTTCTTAGAACGATAAATTGTTCCGTTGGAGCCGTTTCCGAGATTCAGATGTATATATATATATACAAGAATTGCTTGTTAATTTTTTTTAGATTTGAAGAATCATGTCAAAAACGAAAACACCATTATTCACTTTACGTGTGTCTAAATAAGTATAAAAAAGCGAATGTGTCCTTAGAGTGTGAATAAAGTATTTATTAAGGGTACCATCAGGTGGATCCGGGATCTGATGTCGTCCTGTCCGTTGGGACATCGAATGTCCGGTTTTACCTTTGTTTTATGATATACCTGTAAATAGAAGTCATTAGGAGGGGTGATGGGTGGTCTTGTGCTTATATGGCTACGAAAATTGATTCCGACATATTAAGCTAAATGTTTGTTTAGATTTTAGCTATGTATATAATAATTTGTAGGTACATAAAGTTGTTGAATATATCCGTTTTGGGACGTACATCAAAAATGTATTACCATTATTATGAGTTTTGTATGTCGGAAAAAAAAATACTTTGTATATACTGTAAACTAAATGGTACAATTCGCCTACAAACAGTTCAACGGATCCAGAAGTTCAATCTGAAATACTCATTGCAAATTAACGTAAGGGTATAATTGAAAGAGATTGGGCCTTTAATGTAGATACTAGAATAAATTATTCCAACTAAACCGACACCACTGAGGTGCAATCCAAATATCGACGATCCTCTATATATATCTAGTTCGGAACATCCCTTTAAGTTGGCCCCTTAACCGTTGTTTCGTCTAATAACGTACTAAGCATGGCCAAGCTGTTTCCACAGGTCAACGACCTCCCCCGGGACACCTGCTGATGTTATTGACAACAAAACTGTGTTGTTACTTTTATTTCCCACTCACGGGGGAAACTTAAATTATTTGCCCTTACAAGTTACTCTGTCTGTATATTGAGACACAGTGTCCAAAAATAAGCCTTGTTTATGGTTAATGTTGCCAGGATTAATGTTCCTAATTCAAAATTTGTTTTGAATCAGACACAGTAGTGTAATTTTAATTGACGATGAATCACTAACATTGTAATACGAGTTCTTTTATTTTCGAAAATAATTATTTCTCAAAAAATGTTTAAACTATAATTTCAAAGTATTATTGAACTGGTTACTTTAGGTTTCATTTTTGCTAGTTAATTATTATCTTTATTAATTTTGCTAGTTCTTAAATTTTGCTTAGGCATCGTCATATTACTGTACAGCAGCTTTATTAGTTTTTTAAAATACAAACTTATCCGTGACGTACAATTTTTTGTCTCATGAGTTTGAAGTGCCTAACAATAATATTGATAAAATTTTAACAAAAATAAAACCGACTTCAAGGTTTGACTCGATTTCTCTTGGCCATCATCAGATCTTAGTGTCCTTATCATGGTACCGCCGTTGGGATATCTCCTTTCCACTAAAAAAAGAATCATGAAAATCGGTTCATAAACGACTAAGTTATCCGCGAACACACATAAAAAAAAACGGGCGAATTGAGAAACCTCCTCCTTTTTTTGAAGTCGGTTAAAAATACGCGCTCACACATACACGATCGACTATAGTTTAGGTCACACGTTCAAATTCATAGAAATATCCTCACCATGCTAATAAAGGCTTTGATAACTTGACACTAACTATATCAGACACAAGTAGACCTGAGTTTAATATAAAAGAACTTAAAAAGACTATCAACATACACAACATAATCATATTGCTGAGTAAATGCAACATACATCGAAGATTAAATAAAAACAGTGCGCAATAACTAACTTACTCACCTTTACTTTCCAACTTAATTCCAAATTCTAAATAATGTTTTTTGAAACAGCTTTGTTAACTTTTAATGACATATATGCTGTTTCAAACATGATAAATAACCTAAAAGAACACAAGATACTTGAATAAAACAGTGTTAAAATCAGTCCACAGTAGAGGTTTCGTAATGCACTGGGTTATTTTGTATTATACTTCAATTTTATTTTATGTTGATCCCCAGCTCCCAAAAATGGCTGCTAAGGGAACAGTAAAGCTGCGGCTTACATTGCGTTTTACTAACCTGGCTTTCAAATATAAAGAATTCATGGCAAAGAGAATTTTTGAGGTAGAGGCATACTTGTTTGTGAATTTTTATCTTCATATGAGTGTAATGTACCCTTCTTTATACATTTAGTGTATATGTGTATCACGTTTACATTTTATTTTTTCAAGAGCTGCATTTGTTTTTAATAAGTTGCTGAGTTTAAAATAAGGAATAAATAAATGATAAAATTAATAAAATATATGGCTATAGTTTGTTCTGGATAGGTACTGAAAAAAAATTCAATCATGAATTGATCTCATTATTATCAGCCCATTTTGGTACGAATGAACGAAACTTTCAAAGAAACGTGGGCTTTCCCATATTTATAAACACAAAAGACTGGACTAGGTAATTTAAATAGTAATAGTTAAATAAAATAAATATTTTTTATGGAGAACGAAGTGCACCTACTAAATAAAATGTCTAATAATTTAATTAATTTAAAAAAATGCTTATAAAAATATTTACACTGAAGTTGAAAGACCTGACCTACTGGTACTCTAAGCAACTATTATTTGTTGATGAATATTAATAATCACAAGATTTAACAAAAAAAACGACTTCAAGAACTGAACCAAATTGAAAATAGACCCCTCGGAAGCACCAGATTTCAAATAAAAAAGAATCATCGAAATCGGTTTACCCAGCCAAAAGTTATGAGGTAACAAACATAAAAAAAAACAGTCGAAATGATGAGCTCCTCCTTTTTTGAAGTCGGTTAAAAAGGGTTTTCAAAATGTAAACCGGCTTAAAAGAACAGCAATGCGCGACAACCACAGACATTTTTACTTGTATATTTGCGGCTATGTTATGAGTATAAAGTATTCTAACTTTATAATAACAAGCTCATTCCAGCTCTCTGTGATTAGGAACAGAATAATGAGCTTTTAGAATAATTAATTTTTAGTTGCAAACCTTCGAAGGAAAGAGAATATAAAATTTATTAAACTTACTTTGAACTATTTGTTCATATGTTAATAGTTATTATTCTTTTAATGTTCTACACAGTATGAAAAATGTCATGAATGACATTAATGACATCTGGGGCGATACACTATAGGGATCTTGTGTCAACTGTGGTGAATTTCCGTGCGTTTAGGCGATTGTGCCATACATACTATAATATATTTTATCCGTGGTGCTTCCCGGTTTAAAAAAGGTGTCTGCCTATATTGACTTCATTTTGTCTCCCGCTTTGCTAAGAAGGGAAGTGGACTTATCATATACTTATCACATAGAAAAAACAGGAGGAGTTGGAAACTCCTCCTGTTTTTTCTTCTGATTAATTTCGTTGCGGGTTCCAAGACAGTTAATTTTTTTCCTGGGACTTCCCGAGTGTCATAACTCGATGTGTTTGTGGGTCACTGCTGTTGATCCTGGTTGTACAGGAGTTACAGTAGGCGAGTGGGCGGGATTAGTCTTATTAAAAAAAATGAAAAATGTGATTTTAAAATTAGTAAAAAAATTGCGTTCTAATTTATTACAGTTAGAGAATAAAAACTTATTGGATAGAACAAACTATGCTGGCCATCATCACTGCAAAGAAAGAGAAGTAGAAAACTTGAATCAAACCCTATACTAAAACCCTAAACCAAAATATTTCACTAAGTAATTGGTAGAACTTCTTTGACACTATAAAATTTTTTTTATGTCGTTTGTACAACATTTAAAATTTAACTGTAGTAAAATTTACTTTTCTCATTTACACCTCTACGACTCAATTATAACCTATCTAGAACTCACTCTTCATAGCTTGCATAGTATATGTAATTCCATATTACAAATTGTTGTTTGAAATTTACACCCCGAAAATAATATACCTCATAACATTATGCACAAGAAGCATATAAATATAAATAGATAAAAGCAATCTTGAAAGAAGGTAAGGTAAAGAATAAATAAAAAAGAAATATTACTATAAATATACTACACACGACATTTACTGAAACAACAGTCCTTGAGTACTATCTACGGCGCAACAAAATATGTTCTTACAATTTCGTATACAACTAACATTTCCGGATTTTTTTCCCGAAATTCGCTTTGAAAAAACTCGGCGGTATCACAAACCTGAATATATAAATAAAAGCTTGCTTTAAATTTGTGTTACCTTTACAATAACCCTAAGCAAAACAGATTTACTCACACTCGTATTTATACTATTAGATCTTGCAGATTACCTTAGTGGGTATTTTAAAACGGATAAAATGGAACACATATCTATACAAATAAATAAAATTGGAGTGTCTGTTTGTAATTTTAAAATAACTGCTTTTTACTAAATGCATATGTATATATACACGGTACATATACCAAAAATGTAGTTAAAAATTTTTTTGTCTGTCTGTCTGTCTGTTTGTTCCGGGTAATCTCTGGAACGGCTGGACGGATTTTGACGGGACTTTTACTGGCAGGTAGCTAATGATCCAGGGATTAACTTAGGCTACTTTTTTTAGACTAACTTTGTCCCGCGGCGATACTTGCGGTACAACAATAACCGCGGGTAACACCGCGGGGTTCAGCTAGTTAAGACATATTATTAACCTTTGACTACCTCTGTGGCGTAGTGGTAGCGTATGGACTGCTTTGCTTGAGGTCTCGGGTTCGATTCCCAGGTTGGAACCAATGTTAGTATGATCTGCAAACGTTCCTTTCGGAGTTTGGGTGTTTTTTGTGTATAATATGGATGTATTTAAAAAATAAAATAAAAAGCGTTTATGTATATTTACTTACTATCGCAAGGGAATCAAATCTTCCCGTTGACATAGAAAATTTAAAGTTGGTAAAAAGCAATAGCTTACAGCACAGGTAACGGAAAAATTCAGAAAACTTTTACTTATATACCTACAAGTTTGTACGGAACCCTCGGTGCGCGAGTCCAACCTGCACTTGGCCGATTTTTTATAAATATATATATCATGCATAGAAAACACTCAAACTCCTGAAACAAATGTGACTAATATTTGCAGATCATCCAAACATTTGGGCCGACCTGAGAATTGAACCCAAGACTCCACCTCAGCAGTCACATACGTTACCATTGCACCACCGAGGCAGCCGATTTCTTACTAGACATATCTGTGAAAGGAAATATGTCAGGAAGTTGTAAGAATCCAAGCGTTAAATCGAAAATAGCGGACGTCGTTGAACCCCTGAATCGTTTACCACTAAATCATACACACTATAAAAGTCCTGACAAAACAGTAAAATATTCCTTATGCATTTTATTGTACTCACAAATCTTACGAAATACTATTGTATGGGGTGCATATCGAAATTACAAATCTATACGTTTGCTAGCCCCTGCGAGATTTAAAAAAGGTGTGGAAAATGGACCCAGGGTCGAATATTAACGTTAGAAATTAGTAATTAATCACAATGATAGTGTGTAATATTAATCAACCGTTCATCAAGCAGGCTTTTGATCCAATTATAACTCAATTATTTTTGAACAAATAACAAAACGTTGGTCTGACCACATATTGTTTCATTGTGTCTGATATAAAGTACTAATATCGTTTGCCTTTTAATATTATTTAAAAATTATAAAATAAGTAAATCAAAGACTTTCATTAAAATATTAATTCATTATGAATAACATGAAATACATACATTCATACATACTGACACAAATACAATAACAAATAAATTCACACATTCTAACATATGTAGGTATACCCATTGCAAATTTTTCTTCTATTTTATTTTATTTCTATGTTCAAAAAACAGTATTTTGGCTAAGTTCCTTAAATGAAGATAAAAAAAGTATTTCTACATAAATGTTAATAGTTGCAAGGTATTTTTCATTACACACATTTGATTTAATATTTCTATGCCTTGTATGCCCATACGGGCATAAATTATAATTATGATTAATTATTTTAGGACTTCCCGAACTCGATTTGTTTGTGGGTCACTGCTTTTGATCCTGGAGTGGGTGGGTGTTTGAGCTGAATTCTCATAAAAAAATATATGATTTAATTGCCAATATTAAAATTACCGATGACACGTTTACGATGGTTATTCCTGATGCTATTTATTATATTATAACATGTTCTGTTAAGATTAATTATGTACGGTCATAAAACTGATTATGACATCAAAGTTGTTGTCATTCGTAATTTTGTAATCATTCTCGTTTCTTTGTTTCTTCCTGTGGTGATATAAGAGGTGACTAAAGCTATACATCAGGTAAATTAACAACATCCCCTGTATGACATTCGTTAACTAACACACTTATTGCATTATCCCCTTACGCATATTAGAGGACAAATAAATACACACAACTTAATATTTTACATCCACATTTAACAGTTTGTGTAAAACTCATTGCAAATTAGTAAAATCAAAATAAAGGCCTGATAATTTGATAAAAAGTTAATGTGACGATAATAGATAATTTACATTGAACTACTAATTCTAATTTTGAGGGAGATTACTAATTGACGAAGCGCTTTTATAAGCGTTAAACTGCATTATTGACAACAACAGGTCAGCTATGTCGAATTGATTTCTATCAAACAGCATCAGGTATGTCAACATGTTTGAACATGTGACAGCGAATTAAACATTCGCTTTTAACATTTTATGATTCAAATACGATTTATTACATAAAATGTATACAAATTAGGTACAATGTAAATGTAGATTAGTGATACACCAACCAAGACTAAAACTTAATAGAAGTAGTTTATTCAAGAGTCAATTACAGATTGCCAGTTAAGAAAATTATCTTTTTATTTTTCTGTATGACATGCTATTTTACTATTCAATTGACTCTTGGCAGACTATTATTTTGTAAATACATACATATTTTACATATAAAACACCCAAACTTCGACACAAATATTTGCAAATCATACAAATATTTGATCCGATCCGGGAGTTGAACCTGAGACCTCAAGCACATCAGTCGCCTGGAAGAAATTGCTTGTTAGCGATAAGGCCGCCATTTGTACATGGACAGTCAATTGAAGTATTATTTTATTTTTTTAATGTAAACTATATTATTTAATGTACAATAAAGTTTATTCTATTCTATTCTATCAGTCGCATACGCTACCACCGCGCCACCAAGGCAGTCATAGCTAATTCAAATAGCATTGATTCAAAATATACTTATTATTGTTTTATCTAAATATATTATCTACTGCGGTGATGTTAAAGGTGAAAATTGAATAAATCTCGAACCAGTTCTGACGTGGTTTGCTTAATATTTAAAACGTCCTAAGTGCAGCATGCACCGCAAAGGAGGGAAATCTTTTAAATATGATTTCAACGAAAGGGTTTCAAACAATTTATCGGCAGCTTAATTCATGATTCAACTTTGTCGAGTACTAGCGTTTATGTCGGTTATCGCAGTTAAGAGTAGCCTATGTTTTTCCTCAAGAATCAAAGTAACTCCATAACACTTCATTGAAATCAGTGCAACGTGAAAGCGTAACAAAAACCGTTACTTTTAAATTAATAGATTAGTATTACACCTCATTTGTGATAAAACTACTACGTAAAGAATAACAATAAAGTGATAAGTCGGTCCTGCGTCTGATCTCTCACCGATCGTGTCGGTTAACCGTCGCATCGGATTATGACAGTGACTGAACAGAGGGTGTACCTGTGTATGCGTATATTTGTGCACTATAATATCTCCTGCCTAGTTGGCTGGTCTCTGTTGAGACTGGATGCCGTGGTCGTAATCGGCTAGAAGATCATCAAAGTGATAAAAAATAAAATAGCTGTTCGAATTTATTTCGTCAATTGCGTATATATACATATTTAAGAAGCTATATTTCAAGTAGGTTACTCTAATAGCGTTATTTAATTACCATTTCCATAAAATACATACGTACAATAGTTTCCAAAACTGTTCAATACTTTTCAAATTACAAGTACCATCCATAACCTTGAACAGTTCGGAACACATTAATTAATAACTAAAACATCGTTATAACATCATACTAACATTTTCGATTATTCAATTTTAAGCCATACCTACTGTTATAGACCTTTTGTTAATTGGGAAAGTACGTGCCAGCTGTAAATTATTCTGGTGTTCATAATTTATTAATCAAGGGTAACTATTTTATGTAATTAGACCTTCAAGCATCATCCTCGGGCCTGTTGGTCTGGTCGCTAGTAGTAAGTCCGATTGGCTGAGCAGCTGGAGCTTGTGGATTCTACTCTCACCCTGGAAAAATAGTTATCTGATAAGTACGATCATATTTTCTATATCTGGATGTAATTTATATATTGGTACAAATAATAATATAAATATAACACAAACACCATCTGGCCAAAACTAAGCAGAACTTGTATTATGAGTACTAGACAACTAGACAAAAAGCAGAGGCCCATACCCAACTCCCCTACCCTATCTCCCCTCCCATCCTTCCAAAGGTCAGCATCGCACTTGTGACGCCTCTGGTGTTGCAGGTGTCCATGGGCGGCGTAAATCACTTACCATCAGGAGATACGTCTGCTCGTTTGCCCGCCTATTACATCAAAAAAAATATATATAAAAATTTCAATATGTGGTGTAGTAATATGAGGGTTTTTTATCTACTCATACTTATTATAACACAATATAATTATGATGTTTATGTAGACTTATTTGAGCTATACATAAACTGAATATACATATTAAAACCCCATCGTACTAATATTATAAATGCGAAAGTTTGTAAGGATATTTATTATTCTTTCACGCAAAAAGTACTAGACTGACTTGCTCATACATTACAATAACTTACTATTTCCCGTGATAATCGACATACACGCAGACGTTGCAGCGGACAAAAGTTGATAAAAGAATAAAGACTGAAATTTTTACTCTTAGGTATAAAATACCCATGAATGTTTCTTCGGAAGATTTATCGCCGAATGAGTCAGCATACAATGTCATCGACGGGAATGCCAGGCACTGACTCATGTCTTTGGAGGCTGCGTAACATTTACATTGATAATTGGGAAATTGCCCGTTACAGTTTTATGAGAGCATTAATAAATAGTACATCAAGGATTGTCTTATTACGTAGTCACGTTACTAGACAATGATGTAGCACCGTCATCTCATTAAAGATAATTGAAAGCAATGTAGTTTTTATTATTACATTTAATCGTTTAGAGACAACTCTTCAGATTTCTCCTTTGATAGATAAACTAATAAACTAACTACTTCTTAACTACTTTTTTATTATTTTTAATGTACAGTAACCTCAAGATATTTCTTTGTATTTTTAAGAAAATTTAGAGAATGATAGAATGATAGGATAAATCTGAAATATATGTAATTGCTTAATAGCTTTAATAGCTCATTTAACATTTAGGATAAATGTAGGAAACAAAATATTCAACAACTTTGTAACACTAATTATTACTTTTACAATTAAAAAAAAAACATAATGAAATTGAGAAGAAAAAAAATGTCATAAAAACATTATTTGTTGTTATAAAGGAACTTTGTTCAGTAATGGACGGCAATATACTGAAGAAAAAAAAAAATAGACTGAAGAATAAATACCGCAAAATACGCAAACACAATTGAGACAAAAAATATTATGACTAACTCATTAAAACAGCATGTATACTATCAGTCAAAAATTTCAAGTACAGTAAATTTGTAACCGTATTGGAGTTTTGACATCGAGTCATCATGATCTTCCTAGCCTTTCTAATTCCCGGTAAGTATAATAAGTAAACCTAAATGTCAGTTTTTCCACGGAGCGACTGGCATCTGACCTCCGCAAGCTTGGAGGTGAACTGAATTCGAAGGAAGTACGAGTAATTTGCGAGTACATTCATTAAACAGGTCTAGGTTATACATATTTTCTAGGTCTTTTTTAAAAGCAATTTCTTTTCAACATTTTTGACATTCAGTAAATAGCACTAAATTATATAAGTTGGCAGTGGCTTTTACCCCATTACGATAATTCCGATTGCAATTCTCAATACTAAGAAAACAACAAACCCTTGTAAATTAATTACAAATGTCGGTGTGAGGCGAGAAATTTCAAACTCGCGGAGAATTTAACATCCGCTTCAACTAAATTTATGACCGATTCGTTTTCGCTAATTAATTTCTACTCTTATCTAATACGCTTAATTGGAGTTACTCAGTTTGTTCGTAATTCATTGGCGAATTTAATATCACCACAATAATTTTGAAGTAAGAGTTTAATCTAAAATTGTACAAAATATTAGCTGTATTCTTAGTGTTTTAATATTATCTGCTATTCATATATTTTTTAGCAATATTCTAATCAAGAAAAAAATATGAAAGGATACGGCGTCTACATCAGATAGTAGTCCTATGAATAGCCTGATGAGAACCTTTATGATTCTGATATAAAGAGCCACGTGGAGTTGAGCACGAACTTGAGGCTGGCATGATCGGGGCGGTACTACCTTCTCACAAAAGCACAAAAATGACAGCATTCGTGCTGTCGTATTTCGTTGGTGACTGCGAGACTGGAGGCCCAATGATGTAGAAGTATCTAAATAGGCCGCCATAGTCACCAGTGGGTCACGTCACCATGCTACATTTTTGCGTTTTCTGCTGCTGCTTTCTGTGAGTATGGTGACGACTCTTGGCTCTTCTGCTCGAAACAGAGTAGAGTTGCATTGACAGGCCCCTGATAGTATTTTGACAAGTTTGTCAGCTAAAGTTGTTTTTACTACTTGCAACTTTTTTCAAAGTATTATAAGATTTTTGAAAGCGACGTTAATTAATGGATACCTAATGCTGGATTTATAGTGGAATGAGCAGAATAATAGTTCCATCATTTGGGTCAACGATTGATTAAATTTAATTCGACTGGGAATGTAGAAGGACAAAAGAGTATGTAGGAAATGAGGTCGAAAATAGTGGCGTTGTTTTCGATTACATAGCGGCGTTGAGTGATTTATTGGTAAGACTTGTACTTATTTACGTTTCTGAGCACCCGAATAAAGCAAAAAGTAATTAAAAGCCAAATCTCTTGCTTCGTATATAATTAGTTGCTGAGACGAAGACTGCTATGTAGGTTGTAGCACTTCATTCACCCGGGTGTAATCACCTAGGTGAACATAATGGAATTAACCTTTAAATTAAATAACAGATCACTTAATAGACATGTTAAGTTTTACTACGAAACCACTGTTAACTTTAAAACTGTTTTATATGATTTTTTATGGGTTGGTAAAATGGCATCAGTTTTTACTTTGAAGTAAAAAGTAAATAGCCTATTTCTTTTCTCACGAATCAAAGAGTTTTTATGCTTTATTTGATTGAAATCGGTGCAGCGGCTTAGCCATGAAAGCGTAAAAGAGTATTTATTATTATAATAAACAATACAATATTATTATAAATTTTAGCCGCTTTAATCCTAAAAATAACAATTAGTAGATGTTTATAATAAATATTTATGACAGTATTCGTGTCATAATTATAAAAGCGTGTTATTTTAAAACTGAACATTAAAATTCTGAATGTAATATTAACTGATTTTAAATTTTAAAGACAAATAATCATTATAGAATTAATGAACGGTTAAATTTTCTTTTAGCCGCATAACGTGACCTTGTAACAGCTAAATAAAATTTTTGAATTTTCTAGGCGTTGGAAGTACTGTTATTGTTTTCTTTTTTTGCTTGTCACTTTTTTTATAAAATTTCACTTATGAAACTAAAATTTTGGGTCATAGATGTTTGTTTGACAAAAATCAATATTAAAAAGGTAAACATATTTAGGTTGTCTCATAATATTCTTTTTAGCAGTGGACTGCTAAAGGCTGTTGATATTTGAGGTGATGATATTTAAGTTTGGAAGATTAATAAAATAAGTATTTAAAAGATTAAACAATAGTCAAATATTTTTTTTTAATGGGAATGATATCGGAGTGCTCGATTAATCTAAAAATGTTATCGATACAGTAAGTCCAAAAACGGTATTTTAAAGTCACAGTCAGTCATGCTTTTTTAACGTCAATTCCTAGAAGGTTTATTAATGAACATATTATTTTTCTTTAAATATAAATCCGTGATTAAAGAACGATGATGATTAAGAGCTAACAGACCAGCAGCGGGGATAATAACCGAATTCAATTCCTTTTTAATCTGAGAAAGTATAAACGTGCGTTACTATCAGTGTACCGTATCCAATGGCATTTGTTGCTAACTAATGTAGTATTAACACAAGATACTCCTTTTTTGTTCTAGATATCAAATCTATTACTTCTAGCACTTGTACTTTTAGTTCCGTACAGATTCATTATTCTCTGACCGCCTACTATGCCTGAGTCTCCTTCTAGTTTTTGCGATTTCTCTAATTTTTATTATAGTTTTAATTTAATTGAGTTTTTTTAGAAAACGTTCTGAAAAAACTATTAAAATAAATTTGAAACTATCAAATTCTATAATATTTCATCACATTAATTGGCCTCCGCATATACAACCAAACAATTAATGAAATCAGAATTACACATAGACAACTATTTATCATGAAATCCAATAATCACGTGGCCGCAGTTGCGGGCATTAGCTGATAAATGTCTAAAGAACCTTCGAAATTTTCGGAATTTCAAATCTAATTGCAGGAATTCAATTCAAACGAAATATTATTTCTCTAAGAGAATGTAATAAAAGAAATGGGTCAGTTTTAACGTATGTGTTCATATCCCACCAGTGGGGTTAGTCCCAAGAAGATGTATGTTATTATAACGTCAACCCATATCACGTAGGAGCTTCGTGAGTAAGATATTTTATTATGACAGCTCTTTATATCCTTCAGATGATAAACGCCCATTGCAATAGGTTAACTAAAGAAATGTCAGAGCTAATCCCAGAAAACAAAACATTACGCCCGCGCGAAAATAGAGCGTACCCTTTTACTCGACTATGTGAAGAAGTATATTTCCACAAAACGGCACGGAAAAGGACCACATAGAAAACAGAGGCCGTTGACTCATCTTGAAGCACTTCATAGCTGGGCTTGCCAAAAGTTGAGCCAGTGACCAGAACAATTTGATGTTAGCAGATCTTGGTGCAACAGGTGTAGATGGTTATGCAGGGGCAACAGCAGCCACCGCAGCAACCTCCACAGCATCCACCGCAACACATTTTTGATGAGGTCTAGAGTACTTAAAGTCGAAAATAAATCTTCACAGAAGAAAGTTGTGGAAAAGACTGATAAACTGTTTGCACTTTTTATACAAGTATGTGAAAAGGAAAGGTAAAAGTTTTGCCAGTCATGTATGTTCCACCGCAGCGCCTTAACTACGAAACCGATTTTTATGAATGAGGCGTCAGGTGTCAACAAATAAATAAAATTGGAGTTTTGTTGTACTATCTACTACTAACTATTTGTAATATTATATTAAAATACCCGTTTTTATCTAAATGCATTTGTATATATACACGGTACCATTTACCAAAATAACATTCTTTTCAATTTTTGTGTGTCGGTCTGTCTATTGTTTGTTCCAGCTAATCTCAGTAACGGCTTGACCGATTGAGCTGATGATATAAGGAGTTACTAAGGCTACTACTACTGCTTTTTTAGACTAGCTTTGACTCACGACGTTACCCGCGGTTGATGTTGTAACGCGGGTAATACCACGGGGATCGGCTAGTAGGCTATATAATTAATCAAAGTGTTTACGTAGTCGTATTATACTATTTTAAACTTTTTCTTGTTGTTATTTCTAAATAATAATTTAATAATTTCATTTTTTTTCAGTACATCATCATCTCGAGAAAAGATATTTATTACGATATGTAATCTTTTATTCTAAACTTTACTACGCGAAGTATTCAAAGAAATAACCGTAAATTTAGTTAAAATGAATTAAAATAAACTTAAACCACAAGTTTATTTTAATTAATTTCTAATTTGTTCTTAAGTTATTTTTTCGAAAAGCTATCGTAAATGTTCACGTTTCATAGCTAGTCGCAGCTTTACACAAGTGGAAGCAGGAGGTAAATTCTACTCGGTGTTTTTATTTGCTGAATTCGTTTTAGGGTCCCTTCAATCCTGTCGTTTAGAGATGCATCATTTTCTTTTTGTCAAATGCCGTTCGTGCGTCGTTTTATTAGCGTTCCTTGTTCACTTTATTCGCAGTGGATTAGTTTTATATTTGATGACAGAAATAAAATAATATTTTTTATAGTATTCGAACTGGTAGCTTTTTGTTGACTATTATGAATGTCCATCTATCAGTTTTTATTACTATCTTACTGTAGTTTCAGTGACAAAGTAGGTAACAAAATCTCACTAAGATTCACTACAATGCATTGCAAGTAATGTATTGTATTAAATAATGACTGGTCATGGTTTTTTTTAGTATTATAGACAATTTTCAAAGTGATTAAAATTCACATTATTTAGTTTTCAGTTCAGTAGAAATTAAAAACCATTTTATATGTGCTATTAAATTCAACAAGGTCATTTCCTGATCGAACTACTTATTGTATTCGTATTAAGATGACGCTTTTGCTTTCGGTACATACGTCCCTCACCAAGATATTAATATACTTCTAATTTTCTTGAAGGCAGGCATGCCTTTTATTATGGAAGTCAGACGAAATTATACCTACATCTTCTGGGATAAGGATGTAATAGTGTGATTAATAACATAATTAGATTAAATAGTATGGTGGCCCCAACTGTTGGAGTTTGCTTGAGCTTACCATCAGGCTGAGCAGAGTCACTTTGGCAGGTAAAGTATAAAAAAAAAAAACTAATTACCTAGAATGTGAACGTAAACCAGCCTAGCCAGCCAGCAATACCTTACTGAACCAATAGTACGAAATTGGATACCTATCTAAATGTTTACCAACCATTTAGATTTAGAAGATATACAAAAAAACTTCGACCTTACTTTTATATCAGTTAAGGTTCATTTAAGTTCAGTGCTTTTAATTGAGGAGTTACTGAGAACAAAGTTTAGGTAAGCAGGGATTGAATAAAAAATAGAGCTTGTTACTTTCTTTTCCTACCTAAGAAGTTATTAGGGTACACTGAGTTAATGGGGCTTGTACGTGATGGGCTCTGAAACCTTCCTACGTTTATACTTATACAGGTAAAATTGGAGATAAGGGAAATGTAAATCTATGTTTGCATATATTATGCGACAAAACATGTTGCGGTTTTATATGTTAATAATTGTACCCTCATATTTATTAAAATACGATGTAATTTCTAGAATGATTTCAAGATAATTACAAAATAAAAGTGAGGGTACTAAGTACCTGAATGACAGAGCTTTACTAGGTTTTTTTTTTGGTAAATTTTCTTAAAATAAATTCTAGGCAGATGGATTTATCGCCCACAAAACCCTCTGCATACTAAACTTCATGAAAATCGTTGGAGATTTTTCCGACATTCAGATTATATATACCTTAACAATTTGCTCGTTTAAAGGTATTAGCAAAGATCTCAATTACAAAATAGCAATCACATTTATCTATTTACAATAGGCTCTCGGTGAAAGGAATATTAAATATACAAAATTCAAAACGTTTTTTTTACTGAGGGAATGAGCTATTTCATTTAAAGTCAGTTAGTTAGAATATATATTTTGTAAACTTAATACATCATAATCTGAATGTCTATTTTGATATCGACTGGATAGGTCTTCCAAACGAGGAAGTAGAGATTTAACACACTATAGTATCGTTTCAATAACATGAGAAGTGACTAATAACTTTTATTTAACGACTAAAACTTTTTAGGCGTTATTAAGTGCGATGCGGATTAAGACGACGGAAAATCCGCGCGCGGAGCGTCCGTCACGGATGGATTGTTGTTCAGTGCTGCGCGGAGCTGTTCGCGTAGCACTGAACGCACTGTATAGACTTCATACGTTGTACCATCTGTCGCGGACGGTCCGTACGCACGGTCCGCGTCGTACTGAATAGCGCCTTATACTAGTAGTCATTCATGAAACATATTTTGACCAAAGTTCGTTTCTCTAGTTGAGGAACATTCTTTTATTTTCTCTTTAACTAAAAATGTAAAATTAATTAGGCTTTGTTTGATAAAAAAAAAACATTGTATTAAGGTGGCTTTCAGTAATACAATAGTAATTAAGACAATATACCTACATTAGACGAAATAAATGAGGCCTACTTGCCCTAACTGACACTCTTTATTAAGTTTATTACCAGCAATTATATAGTAATAAATGGTAGATTGTATTTTGTTGAAATATTTTTTTTCATAATTTTTTCTTGGTCTAGTGGTTAGCGTATGCGACTGCTGATCAAAAGGTTTCGGGTTCGATTCACGAGTCGGACGAAAGTATTGTTAGGTTTTCAGTGTCCTCAAATATACTGAAAAGTAGTTCAACCTTTGAAATCAGTTCGCTCTCAGGTATGCAAAGGTTCCAATGCCAATTGATCCATGGAAAAACGAATGTTCAGGTAAACTCCTTTGAACTAGTAGTCGACCCCAAATAATTCTGGGAATTATAATGGAGAGGAAGATGAAGAAAGATTTCTCAAATGCAAGAAAGTGTCGACTTTGATAAGAAGCAAGATCTAAATTGTAAAGCTTATATTTTTATGTGTATTTAAACATACACATTTTTCTCATCTTCTATTTAATAGATTCTAATCAATGTTAGTCAAATTCAAATTTGGACTACTATTTCACCTCTAAGGATGGAAAATGATTGATGAAGAATATACAGCTTCGTCAGTCGTCATCATCAAGAGCTTGTCATAATATAGCATAGGCTTCTCCTTAAAAAAGAGGTTGTTTTTATACTTAATTCTGACTATGGTAGTTTTTTTTATGTATCGCCCTGATGAAAAGCATAAGTAGAATCCAAGACTGGTGGTCATCATACTCATTGCAGAGAAGTGAAGTCAATGATACTTTTATACAATGTTGATTAGTTTAAATTGACTTAAGTCATGACGACACAGCACAAATAATATGATCATATTGTTGCGGAACCCATGAATCATTTTGCCAGTAAATATATGTAGAACTTTTTATTTCGTTGACAACTGAGTAGCATGCGTTGAACGAAAGCATTTTTGTATCAGTATTCTGTCGTCGTATCTTAGGAGGGGGACACACGTTCGATGGCATTTCATTACTGCATCCCTAGCAGGCTGGGAGAGAGCTATCAGTGTGATATTTTGAAAGAAATATGCTGCACTTTTTGTTTTTTGTTTGTCATTTCCGTGAAACGTTTCGAGAATAATGTTGTGTTTTTTACATTTTGCACTGGTCACAAGCTTTTGAGCTATATATATCTCTCAGGTTATATAGGTCTATATATATTTCTCAGGTTATACATGTGTTATTATTATTGGGCACTTTCTAGCTGTAAAATTCGAGTGTTAAACTACCTATAAAAGATTAACTTACAATATTAAACATCTTTTATCACTTCCAAATCTCACCTTTGAAATCTTAACTTATCTTAATTATCTTATTCTTAATTAAATATTTTTAAATTATATTTAACACGTAAAATATTTTTTTTATTTGCATGTATTATTTCCGTAATTTTTTACATATACGTCTAGAGATTATAGTAGAATCAGATTAAGTAATTATCTTCGTACCTAAAATTTTAAAATACGATAATTAAGAAAAAAAAAGAAGAATTAACTTTTCTTTACAATAAATCGAATTCATAGAAAAAAAAATCACAGATTGTTCTTGTAACAATTAAGCAGCTTATACTGTGAAATAAGCGTCTTAATATTTGTGAAAATAGGGTAACAAATTACGTCTCGAAATTCTAATCATCTATCTCTTTGATGTTATATAAAATAGTGGAGAGAGATATATTTTAATTTGAAAGTATTATAGTTACGATCACAGCTTTAACTCCTCAAAACAACTATCACAAAACTGATTGCAAGGTTGTAATGGTTTAATCGATCACCATGTGGCTTTCTACGGCTCCAAGTGTTGTGAGTTCAAATCCCACATGAGACAACACTTTGTGTGATCCACTAATTGCTGTTCTGAGTCTGGTTGTTCTTTGTGTCTGTTTCGTGTATGTTTGTAAAATCTCACACAATATAGGATGTAAATTCCTAATGCGAGAGTTGTACCTGTAGTTGGACTTTTACCTAAAGAAGTTTCAATATATATTATTTATCGTTCTCTTCAAATAGCATTGGAAAACACTTTACGTCTAAAGAATTTAGTCTTCACAATTTACCCAAAAAATAAAAGTTTATTTATATCACTTTCTAATTTCCTACTTCAGTCAAAATGAAACTTAATCCCAAAACCCTTCTCCATAAGACAAAGGATATCAGACCGTTGTCTCTTCTCACTGAAAGAACAGATCCATGCCTAACATTTGTTATCCCAATTCGTCGCACGTTTTCAGTTTTATTGGAATTAAGTTATACGGAACCCTTTACTTCCACCGCCGTTTTGGTGGCATTACTAAGGATTACCACTTTCCAAAGGGTGTTGTTCTCCAACCGTAACAATGTAAAATAGGAACATTTTACGTATTTATGTACCCTTAATCCTTATTACGTTGTATCCGAAATTATATTTATTCAGTGTGAATAATATTATTCTTTATTCAATAGACAGGTTTATAGAAATGTGAACTTTATAAAAATGATGTGAAATGTTATTTTAAAAATATTAGCATGATTTATTAAGTTAAAAAAAAACAGAATCTATTTTGTTCAATAAAGACCTAGCAAGATCTATATTTCTTTTATATTGCTGTAATCTTAAACACATAATGTTGATTCTTATCGATGTGAATATCTCTATTTTTAAAGCCCATCTTGACATGTGGACTTCAACAAGTAGGTAACAGCTTTTTCGTCAAATTTTGTCTTTGTCATTAAATCCAAATAATGTAAAACTACAAAAAAGGAATAGGTGAAGACATGACAAGAAGCTTTTCATGTTTTTTTTAAGGAATAATAGAGTAAATGGTATTTGTACTGAAATATTTTTTGAGAAGAAATTAAAATCAATGCCCTCGGGCTTTTCGTTTACTTTGCCTTTAAATGAAACGTATTTTTAAATTCTTTGACGGTAGATTTAGTGAATAAGACTTCAAAGTACGTAGCTACACTCTTAAACTAGAAGGGTGTTGTTAAAAAACTATTTAAGGACGTGTGACCTACCGAGGTTAGCTTTGTTGTAATGATAGCATTAACCAGCTAATATCAAGTCATCGTGACCACACAATTATAACGAACAAATAATATATTGAAGACAAAATTGACATTATAAATTACAAAGGAAAATCAATTTGGTACTTTTTTTGCATATTGAAACCATACTTAAACCTACAAAGTCTTATAGTTACCATTTAGGAACGCTTTCATAACTCATAACTAGGACTTCAGTGTTAGGTTCCTAGGACCTGAAACCACATGATCCGGAATGTACCTGAATGGGGTGCTAGAGACTGGTTTTTAGTAGAATCACTACGTACTCCTGAACCCTGATTCCCCAAGGCACACAAGCTCTGAAAGGATTCTTCCATCCCATCAACTAAAAAAGAACTTGATCGCTACATATTTGTATGTATTTACCTTCAGGAACGAAATTTCGTTTCCACCTTACACGTACGTGCTGTATAAACAAGTGCAAGGGGATGGTTTGTAATAAAATTGGTTGTAGTCGTAAACTATTGTGCGTTTTTATGATTCATCTTCAATGTTTGTCGAAGCCCTTGTATGGGAGATGACGGTATTATGGTAAGATCGCGTGCTCAAGTAATACATCGTAAAAACCACTATTGTTTTATGTATACATCATGAGAAACATGAACTTTTAAAAACATTACCAAGTACGCAAGTTTTGAAATAGAAATGATAGTGCTAGTTCGTATATATGTCACCGTAAGATTGTAAAAACCGTTAGATTATTATCTACCTAGCGAGATTGCAAACTATCTATAGATTGTCAACTGCGATAAGTAGTAGTATTACTACTTATTGGTTATTAGACGCTTAGGCAGTAGCTTACGCGCGTCAAATTGTCAGGAGTCCCTAATTGGTCAGTTTTACAGTAGGTCGTTGAATATCCATAGAGTTCGGTTAGGTTAGAATTTCTTTGATTAATCACAAAAATAATTTTACAGTCACAGCAATTTTATATAACTAATTCTAAAGTTGTGAGGTATTTTCAACATGAAATTAATTTACAATCACAAAAATACATTCGGCAACAGAAACGAATTAACAAACAAATATGGTGGCGCGGGACATATGCTGTTAAACCTTAAGCGCGCGATTTGCGATTCGTCTATTCCATTTCACAATCTTTAGAGTGTTTGCAATCTCGCGAGATAGATTACAATCTAACAGTTTTGACAATTTGACGGTAACGTATATAAAGACGAATTGAAATAGTGAATACTTATTAAATGATTGAAAATGAATGGTGTGGAGTAATACAATTTGATTTTCTTCTTCTTAGAGGTGTCTAAAGTTTCATCAGAATTCAGCACACCAGTAACGACTTTTTGATTTTTGAAAGCCCTTATTTTTGTTTTTTTTTAATGTCTGGGCCTGCCAAAATGAGTCTACTCTGCCTGATGGGAAGCATAAGCAGAATCCAAGAGTGGTGGTCACCATACTCATTGCGAATGCAGACAATGCAACAATGCAGCATGGTGACCCACACTATGGCGGCCCCATTGAGATGCCTCTGCATCATTGGGCCTCCGGTTTCGTACTCACCAACGAACACGACAGCACGAACGCTGTCATTTGACGTTGATCTTCTGTGTGAGGGTAGTACCGCCCCGGTCGAGCCAGCCCAACCGTGCTGAAATCAGCGTGGCTCTACTACCTTTGCTAGGTATCATATAAGTGTGAAGCTGCAATTACTGTTTTTACTTACTTGCTATCTAAGTGTTGTAAAAGGTATATATCATCTAATATATCCTGAATATTCAGCTGTTACGTGATTAAGGTACTACATGTTTTTTTTATGCATTACAGCAAATTCATAGAAAATTATTAACATCTTTGTGCTCGATGTTACATTGGTGCGAAATTTTTGCAGTGCTCTTCTAAGTAAATTTGGTCATCTCACCCAATCTCTGTTTACGAGGGGTCAGCTAGCCCCGCGTGTGCTATCGAGATTTGAGGGCTCTAACAATGAATCATTGCGACGCAAAGACGGCTCTTATTTAATTTACCCTCTTTGTTTTATTTTACTTTTCTTAGTGACCCTCGTAGCACGTAGGTTTAGGAGTTGATGAAGGTAACAAATAATTTGTAAATAGTGTGTTGTCACGTTATATTAGTGGACCAAGGTAAGTTTTTAAATCGGAAAATAACTGGTAACGTGGACAATTTACTCTATCCACGTATATTAATCATCCAGTATATTATAAGAACCAAACTATCTCATTGCCAAATTATATTGGATTTTCGTGCAGTGGTTTAGCCGTAGTAGTGTAACATGAATTCAATAAAGTGACATGGCCTAACGATGCGAAAGCATCACTAGGCCGACATGGTGTGGATCACCATGCTGCATTGTTGCATTGTCTGCATTCGCAATGAGTATGGTAACCACCACTCTTGAATTCTGCTTTTGCTTTCCATCACGCGGAGTAGTAATGGTTTGGAGAAGGGGGGGGGGGAGGGATTACTGATTTCGGGGTGAGGGGAGAGTGTTGCTCTCGTGTAACCATAGTCAGTCAAAAGTAACGAAAAAAGTATAACAATAGTTTTCTGCGAAGCCATCAAGGTTAAATTAGCCAACTTATGCACGATGCATAGCTCTCCTCAATTTCAAAACTATCTCATACATCTATGATTATTTGCAGAATATCTAAGTAGTATCTACTTAAAGGATTAATTAAAAGAAAATTGTTTAAGAAACTAAAAACAAGCAAAAGTCGGCAACATACAAACATACAGGTAAAGCCAATGAAAGCGTGCTATTTGATTTGTTTTGGTTTATTTTCCTTCCAATGTTCTGTAATGTTCTATTGATTATCATGTTATTACATTTTTTAATCAAAATTAAATTAAAATTAAAAATATTAAATCTATACAAATAAATAAAATTGGAGTGTCTGTTTGTAATATTAAAATAACCGCTTTTTACTAAATGCATATGTATGTATACACGGTACATATACCAAAAATGAAGCTAAAAAAATTTTTGTCTGTCTGTCTGTCTGTCTGTCTGTCTGTTTGTTCCGGGTAATCTCTGGAACGGCTGGACGGATTTTGACGGGACTTTCACTGGCAGGTAGCTGATGATCCGGGGAGTAACTTAGGCTACTTTTTTTAGACTAAGTTTGTCCCGCGGCGTTACTCGCGGTACAACAATGACCGCGGGTAGCACCGCGGGGATCAGCTAGTTATGTATATAAAGGTGTAGATATTTTTAATGTAGTAGAGCCACGCTGATTTCAGCACGAACGGTCTAGCTAGACCGGGGTAGTAATAACCTCTCACAGAAAATCGACTTAAAATGACAGCATTCCAGTGATGTCCTGATTCTTTGGTGAGTGCGAGAACACAATTACAGCAGAAACATTTCAATAGGCCATCATAGTGTGGATCACCATGCTGCATTGTCTGCATTCACAACGAGCACGATGACCACTACTCTTGGATTCTTCACATGCTCTCAATCAGCAAAAAAAATGTAGCTATTAGAAGCCCAGCGATAACGTGCGATTATATAACTTGGTAGTGCAGTATATAACTTGGTAAACAAACGCCACGTTTACACCTGTATTTACTGTAACTTCTCGAATACAGATAACGATCATTAAGAATAGAGAATTTAAAAAATATGAATGAAATTAATTGAAATATGCAAATCTGACTGATGATAGAAAAGATTAGCGCGTTTATATAAACAAACATGTTTTACCAAACTCCTTGCGCTCGTTGGTGGTTTGCGATCTTGAAGGCTAAGCCCGGTGTCGTGGGTTCGTTATCGTCGTTCATAAACAATATTAGGTCCATCCACAATTCTCCGTACATTTTAAAGTACCTAACGAATGACCTTCCAACCTCACAAACAAAATGAACGCTTAAAATGAACAGCATAACCTAAATTAATTGCATGTACGTTGAAATAACACCAACAAGCGCATTGAATTCAACAAAACATTTCACTCGACAACCGTTGAAAATTGTAACTAATTAACATCACAAACGAAAAACACTTTTCACCTTGACCGATTTTCAAAATGTTCTGTCCAATTCCAATTACACATACCGACCAACAATGAATGAACTAGTAAATACGATCTGAAACTCGATTGAAAATATAAAGAAAACATAGGTAAAATTGTAACAAAATAAAAGACCAACTCCAAGAACAACTAAATCGATCGATTTATCTTGGATGCCGTCATCAGATCTAAGTGTCCTTATGATGGTACTTCCGTGGGGATATCGTATTCTCGTTTTTATTTTCCATTAAAAAAATCATCAAAATAACGAACACATAAAAAATACGAATTGAAAACCCTCTTCTTTTTTTGAAGTCGGTTAAAAACGATACAATAATACCATTTATGTTAATTTTGGCTTTTTTCCCCAAAGGCAGACACGCCTATGTATATTTTAGTATAGATTATGGCCCACTGTCACTTTTATAAGAACTTCAATATTTTATATATTATATTACTTTATTCAGCGCCATGGAAAAATTAAATCCAGCCTCATTTCAAGCTTGAATGAACAATTTGTTTAATATTAAACGAGAATATTGCTTTTATACGAGACAATAGCTGTGAATTCTGATAAGTGATGGGCGTTAATAGGATTCGAATTTATGCTTCCATAGTTTTATTAACTGAAGAGGACTTTGTTATTACATTAAGTATTTAAATACTAAATCAATGGCTATGTTTGCGATGTTGAAGACTTTTAATGTATACAATAAAGCAAGGTTTACACTATCAAAAGCAATACTTCAAAATAAGATGCTCGTACTTCAATGATAACAGCTATTAAATCGTACATACGAATGTATGTATGCAAAACATACATACAAGGTATAGCTTTTATTTCAGAAATACCAGACGGTCATATGTAAGTACAGATTGTTGCTAACCATAATTAAGCACTATGTTGGGTTATTTTTCAGTTTACATAAATTTACGATTAACGAAAGCAAGACTTTATAAAAAGATAGCTCGATAGAGCATTCGAGCCAAATATTGCGTGGTTTTTTCAAGAAGTGCGCACTAATTTAAAATCACTTTGATTGAATTATGTAGTTGCAGCTTCGAAGTGAGGCCTGAAATAAAATAATTAGTCCTTGGTTTTGGAAAAGAGAAGGACAGCGTGTAGTTTTCTACGTCTATATTATTTTCGAAGGTTTGCAAAACCCTGTGAGCCGTATGAGGGGTGCGCACTTTCTAGCTTATAACAACACCAGTTATAAAATACCCTAGCAGTTACATCTTGATATATCGTGTGTCTATCTCCTCGATTACATTTTCGGATATAGTAAAATTGACGCATATTCTGATCTTAGTTAGACCCAAGTCAGAAAAACTCGGTGCTTCCAGTGGCTAATAATGTATTCTGATAATTTTCAAATTAATCAAAACTTCTACATGCAATAAAACACCATTTGACGCGGGTGCAACTGACGTTAGCCACAAGGGTTAAACCAACCCTGCGACTGTCGACAGTCCTTCATAATTAATCGGGAAGCGGGTCGCAGCCATAACAAACGGGAAACACGGTTGAAGCGACATTTCACTGCTGACCGAACATTGTTCTCTGTTATTTCAATAGGAGATCGAGTCCCTTTTGTATTTTTTGAGTGTCCAATTTAGCTTGTGGCGATTGAACGTGTTAAAACCTCAATAGAAATCTAGGGTAGATTGAAAGCGTTTTTCGATTTAACTATGCAGAGTAAACGAACTTTTGCCGAAACCATCACAAATTTTGAGGCAGTTCATTAACTGAGGCAATTAATAAATAATAAAATCTCTTTGCTAAGTATTTAACAGTAACTTTTGAATTACTCCAAAAACTTGACCAGCAATTATATTTTAAATTTGGTTCGTATATAAGCAAGCTTATTATGAATTTCAAAAAGTAATAAATTGAGTTTCGTTATATAATTTACCCACTATTTGTCACGGTTATTTTGTGAAATTTGTAAAATATATTATATAATTTCATGCACTTGCTTGATAAATTTGGTTTCTGTAAATCACTTGAACTGTGATTTTGTTCAAGAACTGAGCCTTAGAATGAATTAAGTTACACACAATAAGCTTAGCTTCATAAAAAACGATTCTGAGCATAGAATCTAAGTTAGGGAAGAGTACTAAGTTAGGGACTATTATTGTAGTTAATCATTTATTTTATCCTTATTTTTCAAAAACCTAGAAAGGTGAATAATTTTTGTTATTTTTATCGTATTAGAGGCAAACGAGTACTTTGCCTGTTTTAAGATTTTATACGACAAATGTATGTCTAATGTGTATGTATTTGTACTTTTCTTAGCTTAAGGTTTCAACCAAATTGCGCTGACCATATCCACCAGCTGACTAGTTCAGTGATGCTCACCCTTTGTTGTCGAATCCGTGAAGTGGAAGTTCCTTCATTCAGCCGAAAATGTTCAATTCTTGCAAATGCAATTTTCATTGCATAAATTACGTTTAGTAAATTACAACCAATATAATCTTATTGTTGTACACTTTCACCTCAATACGACGAAGTCAAAAAGTAAGGTAGTTTTGACAGTCTATGTATGTTTTACCTAAGCGGCCAAGCTACCGCACATGTTATAATGAATATAACGGTGCGGGTGATATAGGCCATTTAATTTAATCATGATTTTAATTTACATAATTTACATGGCCGGGTTATCTATAGTTTTAAACTTTTTCCTAGTACAAGTTTATTATAATTGCTTTATATATTTATGTATAGGTAGATAATCATTTTAATTCATAAACTTACGCAAAAAGTTTAAAGCAACACGACAATAGGTTTGTTCAGTAAATACTTAACGAATATGCTGTTTAAGAGCTGAAAACTTCAAACTAGTTGTCTACAGTTATTTTTTTAGGAGATATGTAAAGAGAAGAAATGCCTAAAAAAACATTATTTTATGATTTCTAGCTTTCACCGCTAGCTGTTCTTTGTTTCAGGCGTATTAAAAGCTTTATTTCTATTCAATACGTTTTATTTTATTTTCTGCAGTTTGTTCTGAGTTCTAGTTTTCTAATCAAGTGTTGTGATTAGTTCAACATGTTCACAAAGCTCTACTTGAATAATATAGTACACGTTTAATACTTTACTACAATTTATTTGCAACTCTTTACATATGCACTTACAGTACGTGACTATAAGCGATATTCGCGTATTAGTGAGAACTCCAGTAACAGTTCTAAAAAGTATGGAATGTTTTTCCGAATACTAATATGTCTTTGTCAGACTCCAGTGTTCTATTCGAAAAGGGCTCTCTCCAGGATATTTATCTATTTTATTTACTTTGTGTATGTTCTAATATATTTCTTTAACTGTAAAATATGTTTTACAATTCTTACAGTACTATATAAGTGTGGCAAAGAGCTTCTAAATAATTTCATTAAGTGATGTATTAAGAAATTAAACCATTTTTGAAACACAACGTTATTTGTTCTTTTTATTATTTTGTGAAAAGATTGTGTGTGTTATAATGTGTATTCCATTAATCTTAGAATTGATATGCACAATGTAAAACATTTTAATTTTAAATATAATTAACTTTAGCGGCGAGTGAATTTAGCACTTGCAGGTACGTAAGATTTGATTAACATGTTATTTGAATGTAAATACTACGAATTAGTAAACGAATCCTTAGTAATTTTAAATATACTGTTCTGATCAAATTTCACGAATTCATTAAAAAGTCGTAATTAGTATTCTGAACCAAAAATGGCTTCTCAATGCAAAGTTTTTGAGACTTTTTGAGAGTTAAAAAGGATAAGGGATAAATCAAATTAAGTATTGGCAGAACTGTCTATCCCTCTTAATTTCAACCGTCTTCTGTTTTTATCTTCTGTTATTTTTAAATTACATAATATTTTGGAAGATCTTTTACTTAAAATAATTACTCATTTTTGTCGGTAGCTCCATAAGGATGTTTATCGGTTACCGCAATAAAAATTAGCATGCAATTAGCAATAACATAGGATTATGGAATCTCATAATCAAGGGCATTAAGTCAGATCATAATATTCAAGAATGTATAAAAGAACCGTACATATATAACAAAAGCTTTAACATTTTTTATATTCGCCAGAGAGGTTATTTCATTGATCTTTTATTGCATTTACACAGGAGGGATAAAATCACAACTTCGGGGAAGAAATGAACTGAAAGGAGAAAGGGTTGGCGCGGACACGACCTGAATAGACAATGCTTATTCGGAATGTTGATTTGTTAAATCACTACTTGCATAGCAAACGACTTGAATGGTGTAAATTTAAATCGTATTTTAAAACTTTTCAGCATTCAGTGTTCACTGAATGCTGAAAAGTTATTCTTACGTCCGCGGTTTTAGATCTTATTGTAACATTTTTTTTCGTTGTGCAGAAAATTTGCATATTCAATGTAGTATTTTTCCTTTTGTGTGCCTTTCCTGTAAAAGTTTGAATTCGAAAGTAGCGGTTGCATCGCAATTTGTATTATTTTGAGCAGTTGACGGCTGCAATCATGAAACGTTTTGTATAGTCTTTTGGCTGCTTGTGCATTTATAATACTTACTAGCCGACACACGCAACTTCGTTTACGTCTCCTATTGCTCGTAGCAAAATATTTTCCCCCCATTTTCACAACATTCTTTATTAGTGCTCCGCTCCTATTGGTCTCAGCGTGATGATATATAGCCTATAGTCTTCCTCGATAAATGGGCTATTCTAACATTGAAACATTTTTTTTAATCAGACCTGTAATTCCTGAGATTAGAGCGTTCAAACAAACAAACTCTTCAGCTTTATATATGAGTATAGATTTCTACAGTGTTCCGTTTCTTATTTCTGATTACTTTTCGTCCGCGACTCTATCCGCTTGTATGTCGGTGCTCGCGATAAATATTAGTCTATGTCCTTCCTCAAGAATAAAAATATCACCTTTCATAATTTCTGTGACGGTGAAAGCTTAACAAACAGACAGACATACAGTCAATATTCTTAGGGATTGTGTAAATTCTAAAAAAACTGTTAAGCGGTTGGTTAATGACCTTGATTAAATACCAACACTTACCGCTAGTTGCGATTTCTTCCAGATAGATTTGTAATGGCCATAGTTATGAATTTTTAAACATGAAAATTCAATGAAGAATTAACTGAGTTAAGTAGTTTAGACTTTAATACAAACTAGTGGTCGCTTAGAGGTCAAAATTCGACCATATTTATTTTTTAATAGAATATCTTAGGATTCCTTTTGTCTAAAGCTATTCATCTTTAATCAAAAATTTCATCAGGGTTACTTTTGACATTCAGTATACTGTCAGTATAGGTACTGTATAATTTTGTATACTGTCAGTATACAAAAAATAATCACCTTTTAGTTTGACTTTAACATTCATACATTTGTGTATATGCATATTTGTGTATGTGGGTGTCAGACGCATGATAGTGTGTGGAATGTTGTTTTTATTAATTTAATGTATTTAGCATAATTAAGAAAAATATATATTACTAGTTAACCCCGCGGTGTTACCCGCGGTTATCTTCGTACCGCGAGTAACGCCGCGGGACAAAGTTAGTCTAAAAAAGTAGCCTATGTTACTCCCTGGATCATCAGCTTCCTGCCAGTGAAAGTCCCGTGAAAATCCGTTCAGCCGTTCCAGAGATTACCCGGAACAAACAGACAGACAGACAGACAAAAAAATTTTCAACTTCATTTTTGGTATATGTATCGTGTATAAATACATATGCATTTACTAAAAAGCGGTTATTTTAATATTACAAATAGACACTCCAATTTTATTTATTTATATAGATTAAAACACATCTAATTAAAATTTAGTTGCCTTCCTAGTTAGTTATATAGTATACTCGTATCTCTGGTGCAATTTAAGAGTGCCCGTGGCTTGGGATTACTCCACTGCGAACATCTTTCCTAATAACTCTCACTGTGTTATCTAGTGGATTATACAGCGTCCCAGTATTAATGTACGGTCCCTGCAGAATCACTACGCTGCAGCAATTTTCTATTAACTGGATTGTATTTTTTATTTCTGCAAAAATGTCGGTTCCAGCACTATCTACTGCTGTTGAACATTCTTATAAACGTCTGGATTTCTATTTAAGCAAAAGTGTGTTATGCTTCAACTAAGAAGCTCTTTTATCCACTTTATCTTTCCACTTCAACCGTTTTCAGATGAATTCGCGTACTATCAATTCGTTCGCTTCTTTTTGATTGGACAGTCAAAGAAGTGTATTTCTAACAATAAAATAAGCCGTTACATTAGAGTGTTACTTGTAAGTAAACTACCCAAAATTTTGGATACCGAAAATCCGTATCATGGTTTTGAGCGATAAGACCGCCGGTAGACGCCTTTGTTTTTAGTATTTTTTGTATGAATACAATAACAATATAAATAAACAAAAATAAAATTAGCCAACAATTTGATGACTAACATTGAACAAAAGTATATTTACTGACGAACCTTTACAGTATTTACGAATGCGTTTTAATTCACACTTGTCTACCTGTGTTTAACAATCAAATATTGTGATAAACTTTTAATATTTTTTGTCCAAATATATTGCTTGCGTTCACACTTAATGCGAGGTAATATTCCCTTCATTGTTTTCAACAAAATTTTGCCTATGACTCCATCCGCATTCATGTGGACTACTCTTAACTAAAATCGGGTCAGTGGTTTTAGCCGTCAAAGCGTAAAAGATAGACAGATAGATAAAATTGCTTTCGAATTGATAGTATTAATATGGATGGTGAAAATCATGATGATTAATAAGACATTTTCTTGACTTTGTACTAATTTAAAGATTAATTATGTGCCATATTTATACATCACTAGCTGACCCGGCGAACTTTGTACCGCCATATTTACACATCTGTCTCAGCTTTCCACAAGCAGTGTACAGTCGCGGACAAAAAAAAAGACTTTTAACGTTATCTTTTAATTCTTTTTTCTTGCACACAATCATTGTGCTAACAAAAACGAAGACATAAAAAAGAATCATTTAATTTGGTGCAGCCGATCGGAAGTTATGCGCGTACATTCATTTCGGCGATTCATTTATATACATGTGCATAGATAGAGGAATATTCGATTTTGGCATGTTTAATCATTCTTGAACTTCAAATAACTAATTCTTAAAATAAACAATCAACCTTATAAAATGTATACATACAGCTAAATTCCGCGTTATTTGTCATGCAACATAAAAAAAATATATATTCGACATTACTTTATTTACAAAATCCATTACTTCATACGATAGTGTGATCTTTACTTAGAAATACTTTATGAAATTGAAGATGCGCCCACGCATCTTGCCTATATTTGTTCTAAAGAAGGTTACATTAGTTACACACCATGGCATTAATAGTAATATTGGTTTTTCACAGCGGATGAAGTTCAATGCAAAGGAATCCGTTTGAAGCATATCATGGTATCAGTTAAAGTTCCAAAACAATTTTTTTTCCGGAACTGTGATAAAGTGTGACAGTCCAGTTTTTCATTTACATGTTTACATTTCCTTATCTTCCCTTACGCTTTTCTACGGGATTGATGTCCTTACCCGAGTTGCCCCTACCACAGATTAATAAATAGTTGCCCATACGTATACGGTCTGAATTTGTATGTGTATATAAAACTATTATAATAAACATAAAAGTATGCTGGTTTGATTTTGTAATTTAGAGGTACACTGTGCAAGAGTTATCAAAAATGTAAAATTATAAAAAACTAGCTGACCCGCGCAACCTCGATTGCGTGCTCCTTTTGGTCTTAGCGTAATGATATATAGCCTATAGCCTTTCTCGATAAATGTACTATCCAACACTGAAATATTTTTTCAAATCTTACCAGCCGTTCCTGAGAATAATTTAGTACGAGACTAACTGACGTTTTCAATGTCCTTCAACTTGTAAGCCGTCAGACACAAACAGTAACAATTCCATTTATACAACAGGAATTTATTTTGGAAATTGTTTTGGACAAATTATTTTGGATTGTTATTTGGAAAATGATTGATGACATTTTTTTATCTTTATTTACGGAGCTTATCCACAATGTCGCTGATGATAGATTTGGCTGCAATAAAAATGTTAATCTAAAAACAATACTGGATATATTTTGCAGCTACAGATAGGCACAGGTATCCCAAGACAGAACCAATTAATTACCTCGAAGAGGGTTAATCTGTAAATCATGTCAACTTCACACTACCGTGCAATACACGTAGCAAATCAAAAGAGCTGAATACCCAGACGATCCTATTACAGAGCAGTAAAGTACAAAATTGATTTAAAATTGCAAATGGGTTCGGATATCCGCAATTAAATGACCAGCGACGCCATAGATCAGCGGGTGGTGAGAGTACGCCCCCTAGCGGACAATCACAAAATGCTTTTATTTTTTCAGCCATCCACACATTTATGGCCTCATCAGTGCCTGTTATGGGGTGGCTACTGCAGTTACCAAACGCGACTGCAATTTATATACGTTTGTGTAATTAACTGTATATGAATTTTACTTCCAACATGTGAGAGAGTAACTAAAGTTAACTTTAGGGATGAAAAATTATTATTGTTTATTTAAAGCTCATAATTTTGCAACTGGCCTGGAGATATTTTGATTCTTGAAAAAGGAAATAGCTTACTCTAACCGCTAACCGAAACACGCGCGGGCCGCACCGCGGGCTAAAGCTAATAGCTTTAGCCCGCGGTATATTTTGGTATATTTTTGGAAGAAATTCATATTTGAAATAACTAATAGAAAGTCTATTACTCAGACAGTGTTCATAGCTACTACTTTAAGTTAGATACTGATTCACACACATGATATAATAGGATGAATTTTATGTTAAAATCAAAATGACGAAAATAAATCTCTCGAATGATGACATCATTGTAGCAGAACAAAGCTTAATAATTGACAGAAAACAGCCTCGGAAAACGGTGATAAATCAGCGCTTTATACGATACAGAATGGTATATACTTTCCCGACCTTATTTTATATGAATCAAGGGAGATTAATTACACACGTAATAAAATTACTACGTATATTTTTATCATGGACTGGTAATAAATCCTGTGAACACACTAGACTGTATTTTTTTAAATTTAAAACAATTTTTTAACTTTATTGGCAATAATCATTTCTAATTTTAAATCTACAACTAGAAGTCGCGCCAAAAGCGAATAGACTATAACAAATATTTATTGAGTCTCTATTAAATTAAAATCCTGTGAAGGTTAAAGGTATCTGTTATTTGGGTTATGTTTTAAGTGCCAATGAGGTGAGTAAGTTTGTTATGTAATTTTTTTGAATAGGTTAGTAGTCTACACTTAAATTAGGTGTACCATCGGTTATGTGATTTGTATACCTATGCATGAAAAACCGTAAAATAAATAAGAATGTTTAATTTTTGATTAGTAAAATCATAGATTAAAAGACATAATTTGTCGAAAACTAGCCTGTTACATACTAAACATCTAACAATTTCGTAGTACATAAACGTATGTAAACTCATTTAAATGTGTTTTGTGCTGCCTATATTTAAATACAAATTAATAAATATCTGTTTGTAATTTCAAGTTAACAACTATTTACCAAATCCACATCAAAGTATAAACGGAAGGTACTTACCTACATGAAAAATTTATTTATTTTTGTCCGTCGCTATGTCTGTTTGTTTCAGTTAATTTCTGGAATGGCCGAATCGATATTGATGGGATTTTCACTGGCACAAAGCTGATGGTATAAGAAATAACTTAGGCTTCAATGAATTCAAAAAAACACCAATAAAATAGTGAGCAATATGCAATTCCAAAGCAACAAAAACTGCGGGTACACAAAAAGAAAGAGTCTTACTTGCGTACGGCACATATTTTTAACTAAGTCAGTAAAAAAAAAAAATTTGTTCGTTTACTTGTTACGATGTTATGCCTTAACTAGTCAATTAATTATCATGAAAATTGCATATATTTTGTATGTTGAACACACGTGAACAGAATTGGACTAATCTTAATTGAAACTGTTCAAGACTTTTTCATATTTTCTCATTTTACCCAGCAAGTTTCACATGCTGTGCTTTTAGCTTTACATAATATGACTTGATTACCGACAATGAAACTGGGAAGCCCTGTAACATGAAAAAGAAATAATGAAATGACAATAATTTTAGAATTAATAAAAAAACTAAAGGAAAAAACCTGAGATACCTGTTCTTATCTCCGAATATATATAATTCATATCTCGCTTAACATTACTAGATGAGTTAGTCAGGATTTGATGCTGATTCCTGACCGTTTGTTTTCAAGCCAGCAAAGTTCTGAGGTCCTCATGAGGCCTTCTATTGTATCGTTATTTATAAAACTATCTTACATAAATATACAAAATGGTAAGTTAATTAATATTTACTGTAAAAGCTTAAAAGTTTTGCACCGATTGAGGAATTTAGTTATGATAAACAGCCTGCTTCTAAGATTGATTTTATTCATTTTCGCGTCAGTTTTGTCCCTTATGTCTCATCAATGCTACCACAGTATGCATCAGCAAAGCGAAGTAGGGTACAACTTATAATTATCATATTACATCATATCAAAAGCCTTAGTCAACAACTGGACATAACGCACTCCTCGAAAAGGACGTTGCAGACTACTGTACCATGTAAGTTAGAAAGTGTTTTTATTATTATAAACATAAATAATTTATGTGATAAAACAGAACGAGATATATATGAAATAAAGTTAAGAAAAACGAAAGTTTTTCAAGTCTCATTCGTTCGAAAACATATTTCTGTTATAAATGTAAGTTTTGAGTAACTTTTATGTCGGCATTCGTACGCAATCATCCGGACGGCGCGGCATGTTGTGTTGACGCAAACAGTTCACAATTAGCGATCGTCAATCATTACAACAGTAAATAATAATGATCTTTACGGTAATTTGATATCAAATAACAGTCGGTTATTGTGTGTGTTGTGATTGTTTTAGGTTTATTAAATTTTGTTTATTTAGGTTAATTGCTAATTGGTTTGACAATAGATCGCCACAGTGTAGGTTTATGAGACAATATTGCATATGTGGGGACGGTTGCAATCAAAGGAATTTTAGCCCACTTATTGTGATACTTTGCTTGGCTCTTAATTCTCTTTTTAAATATACATACACATGAGCCTGCACAAGTGACTTTACTCTGCCTGATGGAAAGCGTGAGCACAGCCCAAGGGTACTGGTCACCATACTCCGTGCGAATGCGAGTCACCCCGTTCGTACTGAAACTACTACAGTTTAGGAATATTCTTGTGTCACTGCGGACTTTATAAACATACTAGCAGACCCACGCAACTTCGTTTAAGTCTCTTATTGCCCGTAGCGTGATAATTTTCCCCCGTTTTTGAATCATTTTTCATTGGTGCTCCTCTCCTATTGGTCTTAGCGTGATGATATATAGCCTATAGCTTTCCTCGATAAATGGGCTATCTAACACTGAAAGAATTTTTCAAATCGGACCAGCGGTTCCTGAGATTAGCGTGTTCAAACAAACTAACAAACAAACAAACAAACTCTTTAGCTTTATATATTAGTATAGATATAATATGAACACATACACTCGGGCTCAGAACAACAAATTGTGAATTACAAAAGTGTTGCCTCATCTCGGGTTTGAATCCACAACACTCAGCACAGTAGGAAGCGTCATGGTGTCCATATAAACTACTGCCACCTGCGTGCAAACTAGAAAATATTTGATGACTAATGCATCTCTTAAAGTCAAGTAAAACTGTTCAAAGTGTCTAAACATTAAAGGTATAACATTGATTGCAAATTGCTTAAAATTTTTGCGCACGGTTTTTAGGTACCATATTCATTAGTAGCACATGTTTTCGAGGGACAGAAAAGGATATAGATATGTCAAAGCAAAGTGTTTAATAATTAGGTAATATAAACTTTTTGCGGTGTAAAATAGAGTACATAATAGTTTAGTATAAAAATACTTTTACGTAGATAAACAAAAATGTTAAATAGTATTGCACAGTAGCTAGAGTGAAATAAATTGTGGATTTTAGTTCCCATTTTAGCATTCCTCGCATACATTACCCACTTAGTAGGTATTATTTTGAGCCCGAGAGCTCTTCCGAAAGGTCGATGGATTATCGTCTGTGTGCGGTGAAAGTAAACAATTCTCTTTTCCTCACTTTCAACTTGTATTTACTATGTAGGTATCGTGGAACTTAATAATCAATGTGAATTTTCCTAGATAATTTCAATTTTCTTTCGAGTTAGTTAGATTTATTTCTTCATGAATAAGGTTTTGTTATTAGAAATTGGTTTAAGCAATTGTTTCGTAACTTTTAACCGAGTGGTAATCGCAACTCAAACTCTCTACCTCCTCCTAGACCTGGAGAAAAGTACCCAAAAGCTGCCATGCTTATGATGTTTTTTATAACAAAAAAAGTTTATGGGCATTGGTAATCACTTTATCATTATTAACATCCTTAAACAGTATACTGCTAGACATAAGCCACTCCTTATCAAGAAGGTTTTGGCGTATTATTTCACACTTGCTAGATGGCTTTCTATAGACTTTATTTTAAGTTTTTTTATGGAATATGAGGCAAACGAGCAGACGTATCACCTGATGGTAAGCGATTACGGAAACCCGCAACACCAGAGGCGTCACAAGTGCGTTACCGACCTTTGGGGGATAGGAAGAGGGACGTGGGGAGGGGTTGGGGGATGGGCCTCCGGTATCCTCACTCACTCGGTGAAACACAACGCGAGCGCTATTTCAGACTGGTTTTCTGTGAGGCCGTGGTATCACTCTGGTCGAGCCGGCCCATTCATGCCGAAGCGTGGCTCGCCTACGGTAAGTTTGTTTTTATAGTGATGTTGTCCTGCGTATTTTGAAGCATTAGTCGGCTGTTGGAGTCATAACGGGATGAAAAGGAGTTGACACTCTATATGGGGGGCTCTGAAAATCAGTACTGAGATAGGCTGTGCCTATCGCAGTGTACGCTGAGAGTCCGCCTTTTTGTGAGACATGGCGTACAACCCTCGTTGCCATATTTTTACTCTGTTTGGGATGTTGATATGTTACGTACAAGTTATGTAGATGAATTTATTGTCCGTATGACGTGTAATATGGTATAATAATGCGTTAGTGCACGATAATACACGTCAGCAAACTCACTAATGCCACGTAACATATTTTGGCTTTGATGTGATTGACAGCTTTGATTGACATTTAAAATGTTGCAAGCCAAAAAAAAAAAAAAAACTATTTCTTACTTAGAATCTTTATTTTTATATTACTTTTTTACTGTATTAGAAATTTTGTATTTTGGTTGTGTGTTGTGTTTTGCAAATAAAGTTTATTATTATTATTATTATTATTATATACTTAATTCGTCACCACACAGGCAGCAGTAGTCATTTACTTTCAAGCAATACTTTAATATTAATTTCGATAAAGTATAAGTATAAAGTATAAAGTATAAGATAAGTATATTCAAGTTGGACTGTTGCTGTGCTGTTTTTGTAAATTTATTTTATGATTTTTCTTTTACGCAGTGATACACAACAAGACGAAGAATTTAGAGTTCAAAAAGGCGTTAGGCGAAGCGATCCACTTTCCCCATTAAATCGCCAAAACAAGTATACCGATAAAAAAAAATTGCAAAAAAAAAACCAACTTCAAGAGCTGCACTGAATTGAAATGGGACCACACGCTAAGCACCAGTTTTCAAATAAACAAAATCGGTTCACACAGTCGAAAGATCTTATATACAAACATAAGAAAAATTAAGAGGAATTGAGAGCCTTCTCTTTTTTTTGCGGTCGGTTAAAAAGAGATTTAAAAAAGAACTTTGGGCCCCGGTAACCTTATTCACCCGTTAAAGTAACAAACAACAACTTTTTACGTTAACAAATAAGTAGGCCTGCTGCTATCTAAAAGTTTAGGTAAAAATCCCTCTGGCTCTCTAAACAAAACATATTATGGTATGTTTAAGTCAAAAGTACCGCTTTGATCCTCGGTTCAAAGGACACGCTTAATCTACTTATACCGATTGAGCGGTCCTGAATATACATGCAACATAGCTGGAAAACAAAGTGGTTTTTACCTCTGATGACAGACTTACCTACTTATTTAAAGCTTGAACGAAACGATTGCGTACGAATGCCGACATAAAAGTTACTCAAAACTTACATTTATAACTGAAATATGTTTTCGAACGAATGAGACTTGAAAAACTTTTACAATATTTATTATTCTTAATAAGAAAACTGTAAATTTACATTGTTTTTTTAAATCGTTGTCGCCAAAAGGCCTGCCTCGTTGGTCTCGCGGTTGGCGTGTGCAACTGCTGATAATGAGGTCTCGGGTTCCATTACCGGGTCGGACCAAATGTTTGTATGATCTACAAATATTTATTTCGGAGTTTGGGTGTTTTCTATGTATAATATGTATGTATTTACAAAAAAATATAGTATGTATGTATTTGTATCAGTTGTCTAGTACCCATAACACAAACTCTGTTTAGCTTGGGACTAGATGACGTTGTGTGTTAGGTCTACGAAATATTTATATATTTTTTTAAATAAAGTACCTATCCTACATGTATAGTAATAAATCGTTTGATTGACACTTTAACCGATGCTACCGAATCTATTATAGTCATGAAAACACAGCGTACGAAAATAAATTTTGGTATTTTGCAAGGGAGAACTAGTGAGTTTATTCATAAGTTGGTTACATACTTCTGGGATAAAATCTAAAATTAATCTATACATCTATACAAATAAATAAAATTTAAGTGTCTGTTTGTAACATGAAAGTAAACCGTTTTTTACTAAATGCATATGTATGTATATCATATTCCAATTCCATCAAAATCAGTCCAGCCGTTCCGGAGATTAGCCGGCGGGAAGGGTTGGGTATGGACCCACCACCCCCACACCACCAACCCCTACCACCATCCCGCTCCCCATCCCCTAAAGACCGGCAACGTACTTGTGTTACCTCTAGTCTTGCGGATGTCCATGGGCGGCGGTAATCGCTTACCATCAGGCGATACGTCTGCTCGTTTGCCCCGAATTCCATAAAAAAAAACTGAATTAATTATGGCATTCAGGTTTCAATGGTGATCTAGATCTCAATAAAGAAATATAAACAAAGTTAAAATCATAAAGTTAGTAGAAGCACTAATCCCCTGTTATACTAACGGAGCACACTCATTAAGAAAACTCAATCCTGCCAATATTTTCCCTAACGAAGCAAAATTGTAGCGTGGAACGATCCATTTTTGTTTCCTAACTTTTTTCTACCTTTTTTCTCTATTAAATCACGTGTCACGTATCTGAAATCTGCGGACGCAACAAAGGGATGGCCAGGTAATTCCTCGCCGGCCTAATGCCCGCTTTGTTGTCACATTAGGGAGGAGACACGTTCCCTGGATTATCAAGATTATTTGGGATTAGCCGCCAACTTCGCAACCTACTGTTATTTTATAATATCTGAAATAAACAAAGTCTAATTAATTTTCTGACAGTTTCAAACAAACGGTTTTTGATTACTTTGGTGAAGTTTATAGGAAAAATTGTGTAAATTAATAATAAAGTACTTAATTTATAAAGAAAACTACGATATGCACGAACGATATAACGATTATACGAATAATTATTTTATTTCATGTTTAACTGAAATTAGATTTTTTTAAACGTCTATTCATTAATATCTATGTAATGCTTCTCTCAAATTTTTCGTATTCTTTTTTAACGAAACGTGGCGAACGGAAGCTAATTAGCAATTATCTCGAATATTATAAAGTGTATATCTAAAACAATATAGCCTGAAAATTAACAGTTTCAAATGTAATTAAACATCAACAACCTTTAATAATCCACTGCGAATTCGCAACGCATCGCACATATCTGCGGGCTCGCACGAATGCACCGCAAGAACTTTACGCCGCATCGCATCGCAGTTATGTGTGGGAGCCCTTGCATAATCTATACAACTAAATAAAATTGGAGTGTCTGTTTGTAATTTTAAAATAACCGCTTTTTACTAAGTGCATATGTATGTATACACGGTACATATACCAAAACTGTAGTTAAAAACATTTTTGTCTGTCTGTCTGTCTGTTTGTTCCGGGTAATCTCTGGAACGGCTGGACGGATTTTGACGGGAATTTCACTGGCAGATAGCTGATGATCCGGGGAGTTACTTAGGCTACTTTTTTTAGACTAACTTTGTCGCGCGGCGTTACTCGCGGTACAACAATAACCGCGGGTAACACCGCGGGGTTCAGCTAGCACTTAATAAAGGACGTTTTGTCTTACTGTATAGACGATGGTATAGGGTCTGTGACACTATTTTCTTCTCTTTGCAACGCTGTTCTGCATTGTTTGGTCCTTTAGTCGGCTGTTATGACCCCCATGGAATGAATAGGAGTAGTGACCCTCTGTATTCTTAATCTGTCACCTTACGGACAGTTCAAAGAATGTATTTATTTATAAATATACTATAAATATTTTGCCCAACCATAGGACAGTCTATATAAGACAGTTCAAGGTATACCAGTTAATGTTTTTTTTTATTTCACAGCCTGCCAAAGTGACTCTACTCAGCTTTATCTATCGAAAGCTTGAGTAAAATTCAACAGTGTCGATAGTCAGCACTTGGTGGAATTAGTGGAACTTGTTAAAATACATTATTGAAATTAAACTCACTTGTGTTGATATTCCACTATTTAATTACAAATAAACTGATCCGTTTTATCCTATAGCCACTATATGAGCAACGAAATACCCTGTTATAATAATATAGGCGTCATATAAGCTGGATAAAACAGAATAAAAGTGGAAATGACTTTAAAATCAAAAATATGTTTATTTGTTTTAATGAACGAACATTATATGTGGAAACATAAATCAATTCTACATAACCCTTTATCGCTACTTAGTTCCGAATTATACGCATAATCTGCTATATTTTTCAAAGTGTTAACACTAACATATTTCCTTTAAAATCAATAATTATAAAGTTAATAATGAATGTGAAATTGATTACACTGCAAGTAATACCAATATTATAAAGCATACAGCAGTGCAAGTGAAGCGTAAATGCTATGTACTGTTGGAATATATTAATTAATACTTTACGTTTGAATGAAGGCAGCTTATCGAATAAACCAAATACCGTATTAAAAGTATGTATATATGTACACAATTTAATCTATGACCAATCAATGAGCGCTTTCATCAGAAACGTCTTTTGATAATATACATAACGTTGGCATAACTAACTTATTTTATTCATTTCAATCATGAAATTCAGTTGAAAAGAGATTTTAATACTTTACACATGTTAGCCGAAGATATGGACAAAAACCGAGGAAAGTGTTTTATTACATGTTTTGCACATATGATACGATTAATATTTTTGACTGTGTGTGTTATCGATTTTGGTGAAAGTACCCCGGGCAACTTGATATGCTTATGTCCAAGTTTGAACGAGTTGAAAAAAATTAAGTATTCTGCTGATATTGTTACTCAACCGAACACTTACAGAATCGTCGGTGTTGACGGAGTAGTTTTAATCGATATTAAAGTTTAAACCAAGTGAAGCTGTTGTTTAATTTTCATTTGCTTATTTTTCCTTGGTTCTGTGTCTCAATTTTTGTGAGGTAAGTTATTACAGACTACAGTGTTATCTGTGTTAATTTAAATCGTAAAATTTTCAAACGACATTTTAAGTTCAGATGTTGTTTAACTGTATAATCCATATTGAAAGGACTATTGATTTTTATTGCGATAATAGTCTTAGAGTATAAAAGTACTCGTAGTACCTATCCTAGTCATGATACGAAATACGGTTTGACACTTCATTTCATATTAAGACATAATAGGACTTAGACAGAAAATAGGGACTTTGCAGGCCCATACATAAAGAAAAATTATTATTAACAACTCTAAAATCCATTACAAAATGTAAAATAAACAACCGTTTTGATACGATCACTTCTCAGAAGAATTTTTCTTACTACTGTTAAGTAATTTAAATATTGCACTGCAATAGTACTCAAATTATATTTTGACGTACGTTTACGATTTCATTGAATTATTTAATCTGAAATCAATAACTAATTGAAAATCTCTAACAAATTCATTCTCAGTTTACTGCTAAATTGAATCTTTTTGTTTCTGTGCAAAGAAATAGTTTAAGTAGGTACTATTAATTAATTTGTATAATTTTCTATAGAAGTTTACTAAAACTTACAATTGATAAGAGAGTGAAATTTATTTTCTACTTTTCACTATGAAGAATCGTGTTCTTAGAATTCGATATATACCTACATGTTCATTACAAACAGTCAATATTTTTGAGGACAACTTCTAAAAAAATCTTAGTTTAATAAGTAAGTTTTATGTCGTGTATGTAGTTACTGGAATAAAATATCGGTAAACCTTTCGAGATAATTTAGATTTTTGTAATTGTTCATTTCAAGGAAGATAACATGACTATTATGACTACCCACTATGACTATTATTAAAAAGAGACAACTTTGTCGTATGATTTGTACAATAGTGTAAAATTAATGGAATCTAATTACAGCAAAAATCTCCGATTCAATGATCAGGCAGGTTGCTTTGTTTCCATGTTGAAGGTTCGCAGTAAATGCTATATCCTAATACCGAGTTCAGACTAAAATTATTAAAATTTCATAAGAACAGGTTTCTGAAAGCTTAGTTAGCCATTTTAGTATTCATGATGGAATTTAGATTGAAACTTAAGGCTTCTTGGTAGTGATCTGTGTGCAAAGTACCTAGGGTCAGCCAACCCGAGAGGTCATTAATGCGGGGTGCATGCAGGGTTGCTACGCGACACGAGAGGCGTCGCGACGGCGCGGCACCATGGCGCGTCACGTGATTCATCTAACACCTCGTTATATGTATATTCCTGGTAACTGTTAGATTTATCTTTTATTAAAAGTGCTGGAGTTTGTGAAATTTGGCTGACTCATTCGGAAACTGTAGTGGTGTGACTAACTTGAGTTTTTTTCTATTAGGTATTATTATACTACGATTCTACAAACAGTCTCACAAAAATATGTTTTTGTTTGTCAATTTAATATGGTAGTAGTGTGTTGGTAAAAGTACGATATAATAATGTACTTATATTGATCTGATATTTATATTGATTGATATTTAGAAGGTCAGTGCAGACAAATCTATCCAAATAAATTAAATTTGAGTGTCTGTTTGTAATATTAAAATCACCGCGTTTTACTTAATGCATATGTGTTATGTATACACGGTACATATACCAAAAATGTAGTTAAAAAAATGTTGTCTGTCTGTCTGTTTGTTGGGTAATCTCTGGAACGACGATTTTGACTGGACTTTCACTGGCAGGTAGCTGATGATCCAGGGAGTAATTTGGGCTACTTTTTTTTTAAACTAACTTTGTCCACGTTACTCGCGGTACAACAATAACCGCGGGTAACACCGCGGGGTTCAGCTAGTGTATTCTATTATAATTAGTATTCTGCTTCATAATCAATCAATAGATTGAGAATAGTTTGGATATATTTACTACAAAACAGTTATTCTCGTTATTATATAAATATACAGTACTATTTTAAACTCTCTTTGTTAGTTTAACAGTGTCGGTACGTAGTTATCACCAAGTACCGAATACTGTTGTAACTCAAAGTATTCTTGTTTAGTTGTTACATTGTTGTTTATTATGTTCCGATACGTGGTAAGAGACATAAAATCTACTGTATAGAAGTAGCATCATATAAGTAGGAGCATGATATTATGTATGTATGTAATATGTAGCCTATATTTTGCGTCACAGCATACCTTGGTATATAGTTAAAATCTTAATTCTCTCCAGTTTTAAGTAGAAAATTTAGTTCAGAAGAAGAAATATGTGACTCGCATGCATGTATAAGTTAAATAATTCAATTTTTTTCGTGAATAATTTGAACCTTTTATATAACTATATAAAAGTTGATCTAATGGATAGCGTAATCGACTGTAGGTCAAGAGGTTTGAGGTTCGATTCCCGGTTCGAACTGCTGTTGGAGCTTTCTTACAAGAAATTCTTAATAGCAGCCCGGAGTATGGAAAATGGCGGTGTTTCCCGCCCGTGCCTCGGAGAGCATGTAAAGCCGTCGGTCCAGGTTATCATGAACATCTATGGTAATCGTTATTGGGAAGTCAGTGCCCTCAAATATACTGATAACTAGTTCAACCTTCAAATTCAGGTCATCCTCAGGGTTGCGGAAGTCCGATGCCAGTCGCTCCGTGTAAAAACTGATATTCAGGTAAAACCGGTTGAACTAGTAGCCGACCCCAAATCTTGGGAATAATATAGGCTAGGAAGATGATGATATAATTATATAAGTGACGTCGGTGCACTGTACTATTTTACTTCACGATCTTCACTCTGAGGCAACACCCTTTAAAAATAAATGGTTTGATAAACCACAAAGACATTTTAGACATTTTTATAATTTTTGAAACGAAGTTCCTTATCGCGCGTTGTGAAAGGGGGCTAGACGGAAAACTTCTTACGAAATGTTGTCACGACACAAACATTCTTACGAAAAGTTGTCACGACACTTTTTACTTCAGTAAGCGATTGTAAGCCGTGCGGCGTGCGCATGTTTTTCTGTCTCTCTCGCTCTTACAGAAAGCAATCCAGACATTTTCATTTCTATTTCGCATTGAACAGTGTGGTGTCGCGACGATTATTTTTGTTGAGTATATACAGGATTTTTGTACATAATAAATAATAAAAAATAATAAAAATAATGAATCCTGACAGTGAACTTCGTTAAATCCGGGTGTCCATTGACACCTCTCGAGTTTTTAAATTACATAATGCGTGAAATGAACAAAGATCTAAAAATAAAACTAATTCAAATTGATTTTTATAGTTTCGCGTACCATACTACATACAAATAATTATGGCAATTAGCACGATGAAACAAATTTATCATTTCGTATTTACTTAGTAGTAGTACTATATAATAATATACATATACAGGTCGAACATGTAAGTCAAATTTGAAAACCGCAGTCGTCTAAAAATGTTGAATGTAAAAATAACAAAGGGTGAATTTGAAGATGAAAAGCGTTCATTCATTTGAATTCCAAATGCACCCTATGTGTAATCTAATATCATCACTTGAGATGCTTTTAAAACATTTAACACTTCAATGTTTAGAGATCCGATTTAAATTATAATATTTTATTTATAATTGACTTTTATTGACAAAATCGTTCTAGTGAAAATCTTCTAACAACTTCACGTTATGAACATTTATTTGTATTATTTAAAACTAATATCTGAGAACTTTAGAATACAAATACTTTGATGAAGTTTTTATGTCACACACAAAGTACCATTTTATAAATAGCATGACACATACAAAATAATTAAAACTTAATTAGCAACTCTATGAAAATAGTGAACATTTTAACAAGTAAAATGCATAAAAAGAACTGATGAAGGTTTTTAATTACGCTGAGTAAGCTTTTGAACCAGCGCGACATGCACCATGGCATAAAAATTTGTTTGTAGATAATATAATATATTGATGAGTTAAATTGATTTTAATCACGTTATAAGAATGTTATATTTAAAAAGAATTAGCATTGTTTTTTAATATCTATGTATCGGAATACAAAAAAAATATTGTATAAAATAAAATTAAATGTCGTAACGCTTGTTTGGGAATCGGTACCTAATACGGGTTGTGATTAGTTTTTACTACCTCAAGATTAAGTACCTGGATGACCGATCTTCGCTCGATATTTTTCAAAACCCCCTATTTGATGTCATGAAAATCATTGGAGCCCTTTCCGAGATTCAAGAATAAAATTGCTCGTTTAAAGATATAAGATTTTGTGTTATACGTGTAAAATGTGTAAGGTAAATTCTATCATATTTTTTGCCACTTCAATTTACTACACTACTTTTTTGTAATTCAACAACATACCAGACGAACCACTTGAAACAACTTTCAGCAACTACTTATCACAAAAGCTGTTAGAACACAAGTAGATTTTCGTTTAGCCTCCGTAAACAGTGAAGTAGCCTGCAGAAACAGAAGTAGCCCAAGTAACGTGGCGTTAAACACTGATTACGCCTTTAGTTTGCATACAGTACAACTACAGACTTAGTTGAAGAACAGTTGTAAAAGTTTGTAGTACTCCTGCTAACTGGCTTATTTGTAGATGCTGAAGAGAATTGACTTTTCTTGTGTATTGTTGTCGTCATTTTAACAATAATGAAACTTTTTTGTCATACTTATGTCTCGATCAAAAAGGACACTGTGTAATTGTTGTTGACAGCTAAGACAGAGCTAATTCAGAGGGATCCAGGGCTAACTCCCATCAATGATATACCTATATAATGACCGTACCCATCGCATATATACGAAACTGCACGGATGGTTCAAGCGGTCACCGTGACCACCGTTTTCTACTGCGAGGAGTGTTGCGGATTCACACCAATTCTGGATTCAGGATTGGACAGGATTTCACATAGAACAACATTTTGTATGATCAACATATTGTTGTTCTGCGTCTTTTCGTCCGTTTCATGCTGGTTTGTAAAGTCCCCTATAATACAGGGTTTATTCCTAATGTGAGAGTTGTAAATTAAAAAAGATGAAGGTTAAATAAATATAAAGATAAATGTGCAGTAAGCATGCAGTATATTTACTATGTTTACAGAACAGTGTTTACCAAGTTTGGAATGATGACTTGAGTTATTTTTGTTTAGATTATTACATTGATGAACATTGCTGGTAAAACTAAATAGTTTTTATTTATTTTAGAACATTTTATTAATAGTAATATAGACATATTTTTGTACATAACCTTAAATAGTATCGGTCCATTCATAACATGAACAATGAAATCTGCTGCGCCTTTCTACGTATCTGTCTAAAGCATTGTAATTGTGATGCCGCAGGGCTCACTTTGTGGTAAAATGTTTGGGGGAATTATATGCGAATAATACGCCGACGGCTAAATAAGTTTACAGATATTTTCAAGTCAACACCCAATACTTTACAAAACATACATGTCATGAAAGATGTGAGATAAATTTTAGGAGGGCCCAAACAGTTTTGTGATTTAAAAGGACGGATGTAAAACATAATAAAACATTGTAGCTGTTGTCCCTTTTTAGGATTTTGTTAGCTTTTAGTATAAATGGGTATAGAATTTTGACATAAACCTAACATTGTCTTAACATCAAAATCCCTGATAGACAAGTACTTGAAGAGCAATTTATCAAAAAAAAAAACAAATTACATTAACAATGTGTTACAATTACTTGAAAAATTCTTATAGAGACAATTCATTCCTTACATTTCACATGTTTATAAGAATCCCCATGTCCCTTGTTCAAACGTGAATTTACCTTATGTTTTCGTTCTTTTCCTTCTTCTAACAATAACAAATACAACAAAAAAAGAAATATCGAAATTAATCCAGCTGTTCACGCGTGCTGCCATGAAGAAGAGAAATAGAGATTCGCTATTTTGTTTGTATCTAAATAAATTATATTTAGATACAAACAAAATAGCTATATCCAATTTTTAACCGACTTCAAAAAAAGAAGGAGATTTCTCAATTCGACCGTATATATATTTTTAACCGACTTCAAAAAAAGGAGGTTTTTTTTTATGTGTGTTCGCGGATAACTTCGTCGTTTATGAACCGATTTTGATGATACTTTTTTTAATGGAAAGGAGATGTCCCGACGGTGGTACCATTATAAGGACATTAACATCTGATAATGGAATCCAAGAGAAATCGAGTCGAACCTTGAAGTCGGTTTTATTTTTGTTAAAATTGTACTTGTAACATATGCTATAAAAAATTTAAATATTTACTTTATATTAATTATTTCCAACTTAATGTACTCTCTTTACGTGAGAGTGTCTTACTTTAATTTAAACAAATAGTCCAAATGATAGATCACCTCGTGAATCATACACCAACGTAGTCGAGGGGTCTGTTCAACGTAATCGGTTATTCGTCTAAGATTAACCCCTTTATTTCCACACAAGAACATGCTGTACAATTAACTACGTATTAGTTCTAACAGGTAACGTTTGACTTTGGCATGTAATTACAAACCGTTCACCCAAACGACTCGCGCGAAGTAGACGGGGGCTTAATTACTGACAATAAGGTGATTGGTAAGCTTATAACTATTGCCAAATAAGTTATTTTAAAATTAATTGATTAATTTTATACAAAGGTCAAACTATGTTTTGAAGAAATAAATTTCTGCTCAATATAATATTTCTTAATAGAAATAGCTTTAACGTGTATTGCAAGTAAATGACAAGAAAGTCAATGCATTTACATAGCAATTGAACCAGTTGCTTTAACATTGACAATTTCTTTAAACTGTAATTCGATGCCCTATACTCTGTTTATTTCTTGAAATAAAAATATAGTAGTAATAATGGGTAAAACCGTAACACTTAGGCTATCTGATACAAGTAATATGTAGTATTTCACATACAGCAGCAACAAACATATACTACAGCACCATCTACTGAAAACACACTGAACTATGAAGTAACTAATCCTGTATCGCGATATAGAAGTTCTCGCACCGAATAGTATATATACAACATTACAAAATCAATAGTTGAACTGCCAAGGCAGATCAACCTTAGTGGGCCTAAGGTCAATTTGCCTTGGTTAGAGGATCCTTTATACTGGAGGGACAAGACACCCGCGTCTCGATAAATGAAGACATCCCAAGAACAAGTGACCCTGCTGATCTCGACAGTATTAATGTTGAGAGTAACTTCTTGCCTGATTTTCCATGTATACGTGTAGAAAATTATTAACAACTCAAACAGCTCGTTTCATACGGTCTGTTAGACCCAACGCCAGCAGCGCTTTGACTGAGTTTGCTCAGACTTTGTAAATACTTAATGTATGTTAAATTGTACATAACCCCGCACTCGCCGGCCCGACTCGACCGGGACGCTACTACCCTCGCACAGAAGACCAATCTAAGATAACAGCATTAGCAGACCGGATTCCCAATGATTTAGAACCATCCCAATAGGTCGCCATAAAGTGGTTCACCATGTTGCAAAGTTGCATTATCTGTATTCTCTATAAGTATGGTGACCACTACTTTTAGATGCTTTTCATCAGGCAGAAAAGACTTACTTTGGCATGCAAGCATATATATATATATATATATATATATATATATATATATATATATATATATATATATATATAGGCCTGTTAGAGTTCAACGTACCACTAACTTTTGGTTTGACCCAAGCGAGGAGTGAGGCCATTAGGACTTCACCAATGAAACATTTAGCAATTCTAATAATAATCACGGTTAAAAGAAGAGGTTATAGCTTGAAATATTTCATTACTAGCAAGAAATATATTACTTAAGTTATGGTTATATCGATGAATTTCCGATGATATCTTTCAGAAAAGTAATATCAGTTAGCAATAAAAATGGACGATTAATTTCCCATTAGTGACGCCGGTGACTCTATTCATATTCAATTTGCTCCAACATGATTAATAGTTGTACTGTAAATATGTTATGTGATATATATTAAGGGAATATTACATATAATGTGATACAGTAATCATAAGTGGACTACGGAGATGTAATAAATTATTGAAGATGTTTGCCTCGTCTATTGTGACTCTAAGTTTAGAAATCATCAGCCTATTATAGTCTACTGCTGGAAATAGGTCAAGCAAATATATAATTAAGTTCAGCAGTAATGTAACCTACTGCTTTTTTTAATACGTATTTTTTTATGAAAAACTATATATATGATAGGTATAATACTGTTTTAAATATTTACTTATGAATTTAGCTTGTTAGTTCTGGTATTAGACGTGAAAACTTATTCTTTAATTAATCCTAGAATACAAGTATGAAAGTATTATTCTATGCTAATATTATAAATTGTAAAGTAACTCTGCCAGTCTGTCTGTTTGAATTTCAATGAAAGTTGTCATGTAGATATTTTGATTCTTGAAGAAGGAAATAGCGTATTACTGTGAATGGTGCCACTGGAATTACCTAATACTAATCTGAATGTAGAATCCTAATCTATCTATTATTATAAATGTGAATGTAAGTTTGTTTATTACGCTTTCATGCGAAAACTATCAAAGTCAGGCAACTTTGTACACATATTCTTGGAGGTATTAGAAGTAACGTAGGATACTTTTTATTAAATGCGAGCGAAGTCGCGAGCCAAACCTAGTTAATAATAAATATCGCTACACTTCATAAACACTTAAGTATATTACAGTAAATCTTTATAGAAGTATAAGTAAACTAACTGCGGTAAAGAGTATCCTATCACCTTCCTAGAGAATAGAAGCATCCATCCCAAATTTAATTGAAACTGGTGCAGTGGTTTGAATGCGTAACAGACAGATGAACAGACAGAGTCATTTTCGAATTTCTAATATTAGTATGGATATAAGAAAATAACAAGTTCAGGTCATTTATTTAGATAATTCAATATTACAATTTTCTTTTAAAATCTTCTATTTACTCGGTTACTACAAAGAAAGAATCTGAAAGGTTTCCTTTGGTATTTTTTTAAGATAAAAAATAAGGAAAGATCTTTTCACTGATTTGGTTACATCTGTTATATTTATTTCTCAAACGCAGTTTTATCAAAAAAACTCGGATTCAGTGGTTGAAACTATGTTTTATCAATTAGAACATACATCTATAAAACAAAGTTAATCATTTTTAAAAAGAACAAATACATTCTGTTGTGTAGAAGCATATACATAAAAGGCATACATTAAATAGGAAATATGTAAAAATAAAACTAACTTTAATAGGGGAACCCCCGCGCACGCGTGGTACCATTTTTTTTGTCGTTAAGAAACAGTATATTAGTATGTGTTTAAGTCTTAGAGTATATTTAAGCAATACTTTGAAAACTTGGACAATATCCAAAAGGGTGGTAAAAACTATGCCGCATAACTTCCATACAATAGAAGATAAAATATCTAAAAGTTGGAAACGAATTTTCCATGGACAATTTGCTCTACCCCCAGAGGAATAACTTTCAACGAGCGAGAATAGTTTTATAGCAACTGCTTCTGATGCGCAGCGGTAGCTTATGGGTGACTGCTGTGCTTCAGGTCTCCGGTTCGATTCCCGGGTCGGACCAAATGTTTGTGTGATCTGCAAATATTTGTTTCGAAGTTTGGGGTGTTTTCTTTGTATAACATGCATGTATTTACAAAAAAAACTATTTATGTATTAATACCAGTTGTCTAGTACCAGTACACTTAGCTCTGTCTGCTTAGCTTGGGACAAGATGGCGTTGTGTGTAAGATGTCCGAAATATTTATTTTATTATTATTTTTATGGAGGAGATAATATAATGCGATGGTTAATTAGAAAATAAAGAGGTAAAGTTTCTAACTTTGTTTGTATGGTTGTAGGGGTAATCTTTGGAAGTACTGATCCGATTCTGAAAATTCTTTCACTAATAAAAAGTGACACTATTCAGGAGTGATATAGGCCATATTTTATTATGATTGAACAAACAATTTAGTTAAAAATAATAGTATTTGTAAATCAACCTCACAAACTCACAGAAAACCGGTGTAAATAGTGCTTGCGCTGTGTTTCACCCAGTGAGTGAGGATACCGGAGGCCCATAACCCAAACCCCCTCCCCCTATATCCCCTCCCCATCCTCCAAAAGCCGGCAACGCACTTGTGACGCCTCTGGTGTTTACAGGTGTCCATGGGCGGTGGTAATCGCTTACCATCAGGCGATACGCATGCTCGTTTGCCCGCCAAATCCATAAAAAATATCAAGTCGAAGTAAAGCGGGCGGTTAACGCTCAACGAAGTGGGCACACGGGTCAGCTAGTATATAATAACAAGACAACAGCCGTATTGGGAACACACATCCTCTTTCGCGGGGACTTTAGAAACTTATATAAACTAGACACAAAGAAGATCCAGACTCAAAACAACAATTTGTGGATTTGTGAAGTGTTGTTTCATGTGGCGTTTGAACCCACAATACTTGCACAGTAGGAAACGGCGTGGCAACCGCTTAAAACTCTAGGCCAACAGTGCAATTATAAGTAATCATTCCAACTTAAAACTTATCATCGACTTATGCTTAATCTATAAGAGAAAACGTGTAATAATGGACTGATAAGATACCATTATTCTTCTTCTTCTTCCTAGCCTTTATTATTCCCAAGATTTGGGGTCGGCTACTAGTTTCATATAATAATAAAAATAAGATACCTTTATTATGTTAGTTAATCCAGAGAAAATTTTTGCCTATATTTTTTTTTTATCAAAGTAGCAGTTAGCGTAAACAACTAATTTATTTAGCAAGATAGCAAAGTATTTTATCTCTGATTTAGAGAAAGGATAAACAATATTTACGTACAACCTGATCTCGCCAAGAGCCTTTAATTAACAGTTCTAAGAAGTCACTTATCGACGTTCCTTTACTCTTTAGTTTATTTCTGTAAGATAAAAATAAAATAAAGCTCCATTTCATTTTTCCTATTATTTTATATTTTTTTTGGACAGGCGTTGGAGAATTTTTAACATTCTTTGAAATACGAAACAACTGACTAATAGTTTTAGTGCTGTGCTAAATTAATATAAACTTAGAATATTTTAAGGATCCGGATAGATAATCCTTTTTCAGGGAGGCCTTTATTCAGCACTGGACGCCCACAGGCTGATGATACAATAAATTATTTTATTTCCCGTCCGAATTTTTGGAACGAAGTTAATTATGGGGCGTGCCCTTACCGGCAAAAAGTGTCCGTAACGTAAGATTACTGCCTCGGTATCGCAATGATAGCGTATGAGAATGCTGTATTTGAGGTCTCGATTTTGAATCCCGAGTCGGATCAAATGAATGATATGCAAATATTTCTTTATTCGGAGTTTGGGTGTTTTCTATGTACGTATTTGCAAAAAAAAACATAACTAACTATTTCTTCACCATTTTTCATTTAATTTAAATTATTTCGTTTATTGTTTACAAAGTTAAACATTTAGTATAGTGCCATCTGTAAGTTGTATCTATTATTATATTTTATGCTAAGGAACTTCGTTCCTATTTGGTGTCCCACGACACCACACGACCTTTTTTCACCAGTGACACCATATTAGTTTAGTACAAAATAATCACATTTTACCTGTCACATAACATCATTCAAGTATGAAAAATTGTAAAGCAGTCCTTATTTTACATAAACTAACATTAAATCTATTTGTTGAACCTATAGTAACGTATAAACCGAAACTTTGTGCAAAAGTTTCAGAGAAAATATTAAGGAAAACTTTTATGTGTGTTATATGAGCAAACGGCTTGTAACAAAATGAATGTATATGTGTTCATACCAGATGTGGAACCAAGTTCGCGAATGATTTGTGAACGGTGTCCGAGAATATCGAGATTATAATGATAGTATACATTTTTAGAATGATTTTCCCTAAAGAGATTTCTCATGGTTTTCATCCTATTTCTGAAATCTTCTGGGAAGAGGATATTCGTATTTCTTTGAATTTAAAAACACTGTGCCCCTAAAACTTTCGTAAGCATTGTGCATATGATTTGCTGCCTATTTTATAGAATTCAGCTTTTATGCGTGTTGTTCCAATACTATTGTTTCTATTTGTGTATTCCATAATCGTTCTGTTCTATTTTTTTCCGGCACTATTTTATAATCAGATAGTGTGGTTACGTCTAAGTATGTATGTATATGTATTTTTCATACACACTATGTATAATTAGGTATGAAAATTAATGCCTCTATCGCTCTTTAATGTAGTACAGAGGGCATCTAAATAGTAAAAGTTAAGAGGTTACTTTCCCAAAAAAAAAAAACTGCTATTATTGCATGTACACGTAATAAAAAATCGTTTTTGTCAGTATTGACTAACTTTACACCCTTTTTGAAGCCTCAAGTTAATAACAGTAATTTATTTATTAAAAAGAAGCTTCTCTTTCAAAAATAGCAGAGACTATATCTTTTCTATTGCATTTACTAGCAAAAACGTTCTACTTATTTTGAATTTGGTTTCTATTATTGTATTACTTGCACTTTTTTTTTTTGTATTACTTTTCTTATTGGTCTTATTACTGTTCCTTTAAATATATTATTGTCAATATCTGATAGATTAGTCCTATTTAAAGATTCGTGGCTGCGGGAGGGCTCTGGTGACCTGTAACTACAGGTTTTTTTAACACCTATTTCAGGCACCAGACTCTCACGAAGTTGCTTAAATATATGCCATTTTGTAATGTACCTTAAAAAGTTTTTTGTGAGAGAAAATAAAGAGATTATTATTATATTATTATTATTATTTGTTGTCAAAAGACTTCTACTATTTATGCTCCAAATAGGGGTATTAATACTAAGTTAACTTCACTGAGAGGTTTAATAACATATTGCAAATATAACTAAGTAGTCGATGCTCTTCCCCGCGGGCTTGATACAGTTTGTCGACAGATAAACTTTTGACTTTTCAGTGCAGTTTAGTGCATTCGTAATTGAATATACTTCTAAATAACATGAAAATTCATGATAGATATCAAAAGGTTGTATTATTAATATTAAAGTCTGTATAAAATATTTTTTCAGCCATCTGTGACGTAAACAATTACTTTAGAATTTTCTGTATATAAACCAATTTCATAAATCGCTGTAGATGTAGATACCTATAGTTAATATTAGAGCTGTATCTAAAATGTAATGGAACTGCATGTACAGAAGAACTGCAATAAATTCAGTTTTTACTTGAAGTATGGTCCTAAAAATTTTTACTGGTATCAATACCAAACATATATGATAATAATTTAAGTCAATTAGCTATGTAACAAACATTATGCCCGTATTTGTACTTGTTAGTGAAACTGTCGTCGTCAATGACCTATCTCATTCATTTCTAAAGCTAGATGTACCTTGAAAAATATGTAAGAAACCTAGCTTCCGTAGAGATTGTGCAGTGGCCATTTTTGACGCTACTCGATCAGAAGGATTTCATCATAATTTTCAGTCTGTTTTTATAACAATTTTTATAATAAAAATACTCATGATGTTTATTTTTAGAATTGCATTATGTTATGTTATGCATTATTAAAAAAAAGACATCGGCTGTCATAATCGACATCTAGGGAGATACTGGAAAAGTCGACATTTTAAGTTTTAAGAAATTTTATATTATGAAGTACTTTGTGGCGTCTCGACGAGCTACGAGTGCAGATGTACCGCGCCGCCCGCGCCGCTCAAGCCCCTCGGCGCCCGGTGATGGACACTTAAAATCGCTGTCGCTCGGTCGCGGAGGGCAGTCGATACAGCACTCCGACGACGAACGCACGCGCGAGCCGTATTCGACAAAATCGCTCTTTCGACAAGTACTAACTACGTAAAACTATCTCTTCGTGAAAATTAACTTTAAAAACTATTTATTTGTAATATTTCTTCTTTCCACCAGTTTCTTGTGCTGTACTAGTTACGTTAATAATTGTATCATATTATCTGTTACGGATTAAATCGGTGTACGACCTTAACCAAGCATAAAGAACTTTTTATTTCACTGCCACCTTCAGAGCAACTACAAATTGGTGACCCCGACGTGATTGAAAATCGAGATGCCTGACCCAAAAGGAGATGGATTTGGACCCGAAACGCTGCGCGTTGGAGTACGTGCCCCACCCTTTTGGCCGGAAGAACCGGGATTGTGGTTTGCTCAAATGGAAGGTCAGTTTACTCTTGCTAATATTACAACCGACACCACGAAGTTTTACCACGTAATCGGTGTGCTAGACCACCGGTATATAGCAGAGGTGAAAGATATAATTACCAACCCTCCAATAGTTGATAAATATGAAAAGTTAAAGGCAGAACTCATAAAACGCTTGTCAGCTTCGCAAGAGCGGAAAGTAAAACAGCTATTAATGCACGAAGAGTTGGGCGATCGAAAACCGTCCCAGTTTTACAGACACCTGCAACACCTGGCTGGACCGGCGGTACCAGAGGATTTTTTGAGGACCTTGTGGTCTAGTCGGTTACCAAATAATGTGCAAACAATTGTTGCTTCACAGGCCGACCTATCCATGGACAAGATGGTGGATTTAGCAGACAAAGTGCACGAAATAGCACCTACAGGCGTACCGCAGGTAGCGAGTGCGACGGCCCCAGTTTCGTCTACCCTCATGGAAGGCATGGTAACACAAATCGCAGAGTTAACCAGGCAAGTGGCTTTACTTACACAGCAAGTAAGTGAAACGCAGATAACGCGTCATGCTCGTACCCGCCAACGATCTAGAAGTAGGAGTACTAGAGTTAGGTCTACTTCGCGAGCACGTCAACTACCTGAAGGCCACCCTCATTGTTGGTATCATTATATTTATGGCTCACAGGCGAAAAAGTGTCGACAACCCTGTCAATGGTCGTCGGAAAACTCAAGGGGCAGTCGGAAATAGCGGCCTACCACTGCAATACCAACACAGGCCGTATTTTTGTAACCGACCGACATATTATTTTTAATAGACACTGGTTCTGATTTATGTGTTTTTCCACGCTCTGCAGTTCGAACACCCTGCACGACCACGAAATATGGCCTTACAGCTGCCAACGGAACCGCCATAAATACCTATGGCCCTATACAACTTAACCTGGACCTAGGACTGCGACGTGCCTTCTCCTGGAAGTTCATTGTAGCGGACATATCAAAACCTATAATAGGAATAGATTTCTTAAAGTTTTATAATCTCATTATAGATTGCCGCAACCACAGGCTGATTGATGGGACTACATCTCTCTCCGTCCCCGCATCATACCAGAGGGTACCTGACGATGTGGCATCTGTAAAGACTGTAGCTGGAACGACAGCATTTCACGAGCTCCTGCGTGAGTTTCCCGAGGTGACCCGACCTGCAGGTACTGTGCGTGAGCCTAAACACAATACTGTTCACTACATTAATACTACCCCCGGCCCTCCGGTATCGAATAAGCCAAGGCGTTTAGATCCTGATCGTTTAAAAGGAGCTAGGAAGGAGTTCGACGACATGCTGGCCAATGGAACAGCCAAGCGATCAGACAGTCCATGGTCTTCAGCGCTACATATGGTTAAGAAGAAGGACGATGGATGGAGGCCGTGCGGCGATTACCGTGCTCTTAACGCTCGTACAATACCCGACAGATACCCAGTAAGGCACATACAGGATTTTTCACACCACCTCGCGGGTAGTACTATATTTTCTAAAATCGATATGATTAAAGCTTATAATCAAATTCCAATCTACCCACCTCATATACCGAAGACAGCTATTACTACTCCATTCGGTTTATACGAATTTCCATACATGACCTTTGGATTGCGTAACGCAGCGCAGACCTTTCAGAGGTTCGTGGACGAAATGCTGTCGGGATTAGAGGATTTTTGCTACGGATTCTTGGATGACATAATCTGTTTCTCTCCCAGGCCAGAGGACCACGAAGTACACCTGCGACGGCTGCTGAGTCGCCTACGAGAGTACGGAGTGCTAGTGAACTCATCCAAATGTGTTTGGGGCCAACCCGAGGTGTCGTTCCTTGGTTACCACGTTACTGCTACCGGTATCCGCCCGCTCGACAGTAAGGTACAAGCGATCCGGGAGTATCCGGTGCCACAGACCATGAAGGAGTTGAGAAGGTATTTAGGCATGTTAAACTTCTATAGACGCTTTATACCGCACGCAGCTAAGACCCAGGCACCGCTTAATGCTATACTCGCTGGAGCTAAGAAGAAGAACCAGGCTATTTTAATGACGCAAGCGCAACTAGAAGCTTTTAGTGAATGCAAAAAGATGCTTTATCATGCTACGCTTTTGGTTCACCCGCTTCCTAACGCCGAGCTTTCGCTAATAGCAGATGCATCCGATGTATCCATAGGAGCCGTGTTACAACAGCGAAATGGTCAGCAGTGGGAACCGTTAGGGTTCTTTTCTAAGAAATTAAGCTCTGCTCAAAAGAAATACAGCCCCTATGACCGCGAGCTTCTAGCAGTGTACGAAGCCATACGATATTTTCGTCACATGGTGGAGGCTCGAAACTTCGTTATCTTCACAGATCACCGCCCGCTTACCTACGCTTTCACAAGGCCTAGAGAGAACTGTTCGCCTAGGCAGTACAGGTATTTTGACTATATAGCTCAATACACGACCGACATACGATATATACCTGGTTCGGAGAACACAGTTGCCGATGCGCTGTCCAGAATAGAGGAGGTACGAGTTCCCAAGGGCGTGGACTATCAAGCACTCGCACGATGTCAGGCGACGGACCCAGAGCTGCAAAGTCTACTTAAAACTGGATCTTCACTAAAGCTCGAGAAGGTTAGAGTCCCTGACACAGACATAGAAGTCTACTGTGATGTTGCGACAACGCCCCCACGACCATACATAACGCCTAAGTTTCGTCGAGAAGCGTTCGAATCGCTACACAACTTGAGCCACCCTGGAAACACAGCTACAGTGCGACTGGTGACACAAAGATTTGTTTGGCCAGGGATCCGCAAACATTGTAGAGAGTGGTCCCGAGACTGCCTAAAGTGTCAAGGCAGTAAAGTAACACGACATACCTTTGCTCCTATATCCCAATTTCCTGTCACAACATCAAGGTTTACCCACATCCACCTTGATCTCATTGGCCCATTGCCACTGTCTTCTGATTACAGGTACTGCCTCACTGCCATTGACCGGTTCACCAGATGGCCTGAGGCCTACCCCATCAAAGATATGACAGCTGAGACTTGCGCCATGGCGCTGGTGTCCGGCTGGATTGCCAGATTCGGTTGTCCACTAAAAATAACAACAGATCGTGGCACGCAGTTCCAGTCGCACCTCTTCCGAACCGTCGCTGCCCTGGTCGGAGCGCGTCACTACAGCACCACTGCCTACCACCCTGCCGCGAACGGCATGGTGGAACGTCTACATCGGCAAATGAAGGCAGCCATAATGTGTCACGCGACTCCACGATGGACCGAAGTTCTTCCACTCGTGCTGCTAGGGATGCGAAGCGCTTGGAAACCCGACATCGAGGCATCACCAGCAGAGTTGGTTTACGGCGAACAACTAAGGCTACCTGGCCAGTTCTTAGCACCGCCCGACGACTACAAGACGGCTGACGTAACCGATCTCGCTACTCGCTTGCGAATTGGCATGGCCAACCTAACACCAAGGCCTGCCTCCTCCCACAGAAAAGGCCCGTTTTATGTACCGCATAGCCTTAGCGATACCTCTCACGTGTTCTTGCGGCAGGACTTCGTTCGAAGACCGCTCGAACCTCCGTACGCCGGACCATATAAGGTTATAAAGCGGCATGCCAAATATTACAAACTCGACATAAAGGGCAGAGAGGTATCGGTCAGCATTGATCGACTAAAGCCGGCCTACATCGCTAAGGATGTTGACAACCCGACATCGACGTTGCCCGTTCCTGACTCACCAACTGAACAGCTCGCCCCAGCTGAACAACAAGAGAGGAGGACGAGGTCTGGACGTCGCGTACACTTTCCTGACCATTACCGCCCGCAGTAGCGGTCTAAGCAGGGGAGTACTGTGGCGTCTCGACGAGCTACGAGTGCAGATGTACCGCGCCGCCCGCGCCGCTCAAGCCCCTCGGCGCCCGGTGATGGACACTTAAAATCGCTGTCGCTCGGTCGCGGAGGGCAGTCGATACAGCACTCCGACGACGAACGCACGCGCGAGCCGTATTCGACAAAATCGCTCTTTCGACAAGTACTAACTACGTAAAACTATCTCTTCGTGAAAATTAACTTTAAAAACTATTTATTTGTAATATTTCTTCTTTCCACCAGTTTCTTGTGCTGTACTAGTTACGTTAATAATTGTATCATATTATCTGTTACGGATTAAATCGGTGTACGACCTTAACCAAGCATAAAGAACTTTTTATTTCACTGCCAGCTTCAGAGCAACTACAACTTCTTAACATAAAATTTCATGTACAATTGAAACAAAAATCAACAAAGCTTTAGTTAAGATACCTACTATTGGTTTAGGCATTAGCTTAAGGCATAATGTTTTAAAATGACTGCAATACAGGATACATGTATATATTTATATAGGAGACAACATCAAGTATTCTTAGCAGGGTAGACAAAGATATTGATTACCGATTTACAGCTAAACTTCCCCGCGTGAAGGTGCTAATATTAGTGGACCATCTGTGGCGCATCCCCCTATAGAGAGGAGTTGCGCCAATATTTGAACAAGGCGCAAGCGGTTTGTTCAGCACAAATAATAACTTTGTATAAATTCCAAGTAACCAAAATTGCCCCTTTGGGAGATTAATATGAAATATTTATTGAATTTATTGCAATACTATGTATCTTTAATATTCAATGTATCGTGGCTATTTTATTTATTACTTCGAATATACCTTTTATAGTTTTGGTGTTTTAGAATTTCGTCTCATTGATAAGCTTTGAAAATATTTTGAAACTTGAATTACGCTGCTTCGGGTTGCTTGATATTTCTTTAGAAGTTTAGTTATTGTTTATATAGTTAAGGGCGTCTGTATATAAACTGAATCACATATAAAGTAATCCACACATACATGTTACAAACAACGATTAATTTATTATAGGTACTAATACTTGTAATAACTCCTTCACCATTTAAATCGTATAAACAGGCGCGGACTTGTCAGTCATCAAAATTTAAATCATAGAAAACACGATACGGAAGAACAGAAAAGAAATAAATTGACACGTGTCGTTACAAAACAAGACACAAGTATATGATGCCCCCTTCAATCTATTAACTATGTTAATGCGAGTTTATTGGTCAGGTTATTAAAAGAGATCATATATTGTGATTATAAAAAAGTTAAACGCAAATTTCTAACCTTATTATTTTTTGATAAAATACTATTTCATTAATACTTAACAATATATGTACTACAAATATGTTTATACTCAAACGAGCCTATAATTTAAGAACCAAAACAGTAGTCAAATAAATAATAGCTGTTCGATTAAAAATCCACTAGCGAACGCCATCCGTTCAAAAGTCAGTCATGATTAGATTTCATCGACTTGTACAAATTAAAACATTGTTATATGGTTTAAAAACCATTGACAGGTCAACATAATTGTATGCGGCTACGTATAGATTGATGCTGCAGCTTTTAGATAATTTTTATATTTATACAGCTGTACATCGTGCAGCATGAGTACTCAGCGCGAATACTCGATCGTTTTGACAGCCCATGTGTACAGGTATCAAGTTGTCATTGATTGTAGTTTTCACACATAGATTAATATATTTGTTATTTTGTATTCATAAGATACCTGTTAATAAACTTCTAAATCCTGCGCTAAATAGTTCTACTACAGGCCTTCATCGAAATATATAAAAATACTTATCACATCTTATGTTAAAACGAGTTTTAACATAGGTGTTATACAATTTAAGTTTCAATTCTAGAAATGTCCAGAAGAATAGTCTGATAGTTGACTTATCATAATATTTTGCGAGAGAGTTCATGAACTCTCTGGTTCTTTCTTTAAGATAAGCCCAGTCTTTGTGCATAAAATAACAGCTGCGAGCCACTCTAGCTGCAGTAGAGGTTTATGGTGCAATAAAATAAATAAAAAATCCGAAGCAATAGCAGACAGAACGCGCATCACCAACAGCCTTTAACAGTCCAATGCTGAACGTAAGTCTCTACTGATAAAGGAGGTTTTGTCATACTATACCAGGCTGTCCAGACGGGTGGGTTCAGGGTTAGATTCAAATTTTCCTTCTTTTGCAGTGCTATTACCCTGCGTAGTTTGATCCCTTAGTTGCTTCTTTCTCTACCCATGGGATGGATAGGGGTTTTGATACTCTGTATTCTTAATCTGTCACCACACAGAGTGACAAACACGGAATGAAAACAGAAATTGGGCAAGTATCAATAAATATTCTTTATTTTAAATAAAGTATGTGTCTTTCATGTAATGTATGTGTATGGTGTATGGTATCTTGTATAATAAATAATAAATAAATATTTCAGACATCTAACACACAACGCGATCTAGTCCCAAGCTAAGCAGAGCTTGTGTTATGGGTACTAGACAACTGATACAAATACGTATATACTTTTTTTTGTAAATACATACATATTATACATAGAAAACACCCAAACTCCGAAACAAATATTCGTAGATCATACAAACATTTGGTCCGACCCGGGAATCGAACCCGAGACTTCATGATCCGAGACGGCACACGCCGACCGCGAGATCAACGAGGCAGTCATATGTAAAGCAGTAGCGGCTTTTTATAATAGTTTAATCATATCGACACTATCGACTAGTATACGATGCACGTTTATGGTATTTTAAATTCGCAATCAATAAATCAAATACAATGACGTGTAATCCCCTAGGTATACATCAGGTTACCGTGTTCGAAAACGACTCGTTCATTTGGGCGCTTTTAATCTAAAAGCTATTTTATGTTACAAGTCGACCGACACACCACTGGGGAAATAACCCATTTTTGATTATTTTTCACTGATGTTTTAATCAATCATATCCTTTGAACGTAAAAACAATGACTGTGTTTGTTCGAAAACTTCGTTTCAGTTTTTAGGGACTTTAGTTTCGGTTAATATTGCATTTTTTATTGATATTTTTGCAAAGTTATTTGCTTTATTTTTTAAAGTGACATATTTAAAGTATAATTTTATATTACAGTAATAAAAGTCAACTTGAAATATGAAAACGACAAATATAGTAGGAATATTGTATATTGACAAGATAATTAGTTAAAGAAGGTACATTGGTACCTACTTTAACTAATCCTCCTAATTTATTCTTAACCAAAAAAAAAAATAGGTGCATTAAAATCAAGGTTTTACCTAAAAACACATTTTTTTATTACTTGTAACTAAAATTATTTCGTCTACAAGTAAACATATAAAGACTTCTTCCACAAATCAATTTCTTTAAACTTAAGTACGTGCACATACATACCTAAATATGAAGTGCATAAATAAATTGACTATACAAATAAATAAAATTGGAGTGTCTGTTTGTAATATTAAATAAACAGCTTTTTAATCAATGCATATGTATGTTTACACGATACATATACCAAAAATGTAGTTAAAAAAATGTTTGCCTGTCTGTCTGTCTGTCTGTCTGTCTGTCCGTTTGTTCCGGGTATCCTCTGGAACGGCTGGACGGATTTTGACGGGACTTTCACTGGCAGGTAGCTGATGATCCAGGGAGTAACTTAGGCTACTGTTTTTTATACTAACTTTGTCCCTGTTGTGTTTGTGTTGCAGCTATAAAATAAAATAGAATTACTTATTTTTTATTATTTGAGTTCAATCTAGTTACAATATTATCAGAGATCTCTTTCTAGACATTAAATTCCTACTTCTAATTCCCATACATATTTTGAAGCCTGAAAGAAATAATACAATTATATACAATTATAAATCTCGCTCACATCGATAAAAATATTTTATAGATGATGAACGAATTGAGTACACCAAACAATTGAGTAAGAATGCCTTTACTATCAATTTGTAGTTTATTTATATCAGTCCAAGCGACGACCTTATGTATAACAGTAAAAGGTTAAGGACTTTAAAAACTCACCTTATATATATTTATATATATAAAAGAGGAAGATGACTGAGATACCCAGAGATCAACGCACAGCCCAAACCGCTGGACCTAGAATCCTGAAATTTTGCATTATAATGTGATTGGGCACTAAGAAAGGATTTTTTTTATTCCACCCCTAAGGGGGTAAATCAGGGGATGAAAGTCTGCGTGAGCGAAGCCGCGTGCAAAAACTAGTTATTAACATTGAACAAAGTAACCGTGCAAAACTAAAGGACGAGTAATAAATATAAATATTCATAATATTATTAAATTAATTTTACATATTTTTAACTATTAAGTATATTTTAGCAAATATAATGTTCGTTAATAATAATATGCTGTGTCAATGTAAATGTAAAGAATATTTTAACTGTGTCCATGAGATGGCTTATTATGTAAATGAAAACTATTAAACTCGATTCATAAATTTATATTTTCTACGATGGCTTTGATTGAATAATACTAAAACAGACACGATATCCCTTATATGCAAAATAACGATCCATGTTTTTGATTGAACACAATGTCTTCATGTTAAGTTTCAATTATAATTGTATTTTCGTTCTAAAATTAGGCAAATTGCTACTAAGTTGCTGTTTTTTACATTTAAATAAATATTTTTTGATTGGATCCAATGTTTTTATTTAAATCTAGCGTTTCTAATTAGTTAGTTTTTTTTCTTGTATTTTTTTTTATGTTTTATCTCTTATATATAAGAGAAAAATACTTTCTTAATTCATTGTATTGTTGAAACGAAGTTCTGGCAGTATAATTAGAGTTTCAAATTTTGTTTCAACAATTTAAAAGACCATAATTATTTTATTAACCATTTACGAAATTTTATTTCAACCTAACATTACATTACCAACTGACGCACTGCATTTCTAGATCTAATCATAATTATAAATTTAATCTTACATCTTGAATTGCAGTACCCATATAAATAAATTTACTGCATACAGCATATTGTAAATTGATAATATTTCCATCTACGCGTACATTTTTCTTCCTTAGTTACAGCGTTTTAAAGGTATGTGATTTAAAAAACTGATTGCTGTAACTAGCCCAACACATACTTATAGTAACTTTGGATAAAAAGTTTACATTGCAAATGATGACTGGCAGTTAAATAAACCTATGTTCCAAAAATGGTAGCAATATCATGGATAGGTCAGAAACTATTAATTTTTTTCCGAAATCAATAAAGTTTTTTCGCTCTGGTGAACAATTGCAATATGCCTACTTCCAGCAAATATGCAATCCTACGTCGATATATCTATATATATACACTGGAGTTACTCCTTTAAAGGCATTCAATTTAGATAATACGCTAAGACTTTAAGCTGAAACAAAAGCCATATAGATTTTCGTTTCTTGAAGCTGCAAAAGAAGAAATTTCACATACTTGAATTGTTCAAGGTTCACTTAAATTTAAACTAAAAATTGTCACGAATATTCCGTTACCGATCCTCGCATACTCCTACCCGTCTTAAATTCGTACCCAAATCACATTTTTATCGTGAAATAGAAAATTTTACAAATTTCCTTCGAGATTTTATTTTGCGTTGAATATATATGGTGTCCAACGTTCTTTAAATATGTAGTATTATGGCCAAATTATGTTGATTAACATAATGTTTCTTCATAATGGAAATAACGTTTCGTAATTTGAATCGAGTTCAGTAAATAAGCTGCGTTTTTAAGTCACCTAAAATGGAGATACCGAAAGTAATTTTATTAAGACTTCATCAAAATTCATGTACTATTTATATCTTGCCAATAGTACTGATAGCATCAAACAAGAAATAACATTCACTTAAATTCCCATCTAGATAGTGTACAAGATGCAGAATCAATATTTTATTTAGTTCACAACTGCTAGGAAACAAAGGAAAGACTCGAGACCGAAATAAACTTGGTATTGTGGCGCCAACAACGTGCATAACACAATTTCTTAGGCGAGCAGATCAACTCAGTTAAATAAAAGGAAATTGCAAGTCTCCTAACTATTTATTGCATTGTATTGTGTGTATATGTATTGTAAGGTAAAACTATAAGTTTTGTCATAAAGAGTTTTGATAAATATTTACCAAATATTGTATTTCTGAAAGCTAACTCTAAAACTTTTCCGAAATAATTTTCTCTGAACTTACGAATTGAAAACATACGAACTTCTGTGTACGTAATTCAATTTCAAACTTTGAGTGAGAGTACGCCCAAAGGTGAATCTTGTCAACTTTCCTAATAAAAGCCAAATAAGTGAGAATGTTGTCTTTGACAATTTAGTTTGAAACAATTATCTCTTATTACGTTGGTTTGTAACGTAGAAATCATTGTTCCAAGCTGAAGAAGGAAATATTTTAATAATTCATAAGTTCATTAATGTTAATTTCAACAATCAGTTTTCTCAGTAAAAAAACCAGGCTCAGCTATTAAGGCCTGATTGTACTATATACTGATTTGTTATTTCATTGAGATTAGATAGGTAGGAACGGTGGCTATATCGACGACGGCGACTCAATTCTAATTTGTTACGTCTTTATTTCAAGCTGCTTAGTGGCATAATTTACTACGTTTGCCTACACCAGGTTAAGTGGAATGAAATGTTTGGTCTGAAACCTTCCTAATCTACAGCAGTTCACATAATGGCCAATAGGCATATTTCCCTTAGTGAAGTCAGCATTGTTGCTTGATGCGGGATAACATTTTTGTTAGAAGAAGAAGTCTTCTGTTAGAAGCTAGACGTAGACCAGAGCAGTTTGGTCTGTACTATGATAATGCTAGTTTTCGATCACCTAGCAGATAAAAAAGTTAGCACATGTTATAGAATTGGCGGGAATACTGACGATTAACCATTAGATGTTATATAGGAACCTATTTCGATTAACTTGGATTTGTTAATATCAAGTTGTTTGTAGTATTTTATTGTAACCATTAATTAGGTAAGTAGTATGATCAATTAAAGCACCAAACAAGTTTGTTTAAGCTAATTCTTGCTGTTCTGTTCTGTAATCTTTATTATTCCCAAGATTTGGGGTCGGCTACTAGTTCAACCAGTTTTACCTGAATATTAGTTTTTTACACGGAGTGACTGACAATGAAATTTGAACTAGTTGTCAGTATATTTGAGGGCACTGACTTCCCAATAACGATTGCCATAGATGTCCATGAGAACCGGGACCAAAGGCTTAACGTGCTCTCCAAGGCACGGGAGGGGAACACCGCCATCTTCCATACTCCGGGCTACTATTAAGAATTGCTTATTAGAAAAACCCAACAGAACTCCGACCCGGGAATCGAACCCGAAACCTCTTGCTCTGCAGTAGATCAACGGGCAGCCCTTTGTTATACAAGTTAGGTTTAGTTTGGGTCCTGATATTTTATCATTACATGAATGACTTAAGACATAAATATTCAACAGTATAACTGTACCTCTGTAGAAATGTGATGGTAGATGTTTCGCTCCATTGGTTTCACGGGTCTTAGCCAGAGGCTTGCAAATTACCACATCAAAGGGTCTACTCATGAGCGGGATCACACAAGGTCACGTTTTGGCATCCGTAAGTGATCTAACCTCTACTCACGTGTAAGCCGATTACTTTAGCATTGTATTGTATATACATAGTTATATGTAATGTAGTTTATGTATCGCTAAGTTTTTATTATTTATTTTCTAGCTATTACCTGCGGCTCTGCGGCGTATGTGTCGGTAATGGCATTAAAAAATAGCCTATGCCCTTCCTCAAGAAACAAAGTAATCGCATCCTACTAATATTATAAATGCGAAAGTTTGTAAGGATGGATGAATGTTTGGATGTTTGTTACTCTTTCACGCAAAAACAACTGAACGGATTTGGATGAAACTTTACAGTAATATAGCTTATACATCAGAATAACACATAGGCTACTATTTGCCGCGATAGCCGATATATACGCGGGCGGAGCCGCGGGCAATAACTAGTATAAAATATAATTGAAATCGGTGCAGCGGTTTAAGTGTTAAAGCGTAACGGACAGACAGAAAGAGTTACTTTCGAATTTACAATATTAGTATAGACTTCACTTGAAAAGTATCTTTGACTTTTTTTATTATTATCTTCACTGATTATTATAATTGTGACTCAAATTGTAATTATCTTTGAATGCATTTGCATTTGTGAATATTGCAGAAAAAATGATTTCATTTCGACTATAAATTTTGGTGTCACCCTTTCTATATTTTCCTTTCTTCGTCAAATTACAATGATGATTAAAAAATTACAAGTAAAATTACAATAAAACAACATCAGTAAGCTTTATGAAATTACAGGGATTGAACAAAATTAGCTACTGATATTAAATACCATTCGTGAAACAATTGCAATTAATATATATCAATAAATCAATTGGTTATGGGTAATTCAAGTATTTTTAAATGTAACGCTAGTCACGCATTACAAGTATTCTTGATATCCTCTACTTAACCCAAATGCTTGTATCCGGAGTTGGTACACATCGGTATGGCACTGGATTAGAACCCGCATTCACACTGTCACATTATGATATTGTAACTTTCTAAAGTCCATATGTCTAGATTCATCTTAAGAAAAATAACCAGTATTCGTTTTTTTAATACCTGCATACAAAAACTTTTTTATCCATTTGGTGCAATACTTTTGACACGTATTGTCTCAAGCAAAACTTAATCACTACAAATGAACCTACTTATTCTGTCATATTTATAAACTTTTAATTTTCTATACAAATGTATTCATATGAAAGTTAAATTAAAAAAGGATCTCATCGCACAAATTACATGAAATAGCAATTGCCACAACCCAGCAATAATAGAGAGATTTCCTTACTAAAACTTTCACCGTAATAGAGTTACTGACTTTTAGTACGCAATGGGTCAGGACGTTCGCTCACCGGCCACAGATGTAAACTATTGATGTTAATTAGTTCCAGAGACAATTTAAAATTTAATCAAGAACTGAGCTGCAGTGAATTGGAATAGTAAGGCAAAATTCTTAATAAATATTATACAAATTTTAAGTTATAGTTGATTTGTATACCGGTCTACACTTTATTACATTATATCTTACATGTGTGTTCAATTACTTTTAAATGTATGTGTAATTGACTCTAAAGATAAAATATCGTGTCCACTACAGATGTAGTTCATTTGCTACATACTGTAATACCTTGATTATGTGGATATGCTTAAGCAAAAATTTACTCACCTTAAACGCATTAAGTCGTAAAAAATAACAATATCAGAAAATTACTTATACATATAACCATATTAGAAGTCTTAGTTTACAAAACTAGGACACTATAGAAATCTTTATACATAACAATTATATAAAAAAACAATATGAGTATCGGTACTAATAAAAGAACTCGTAATATTTCTAATACACAATCAAATTTCCTGAAACTTTCGTTTAACAATCATTATAAGAGAACTAATCCACTTAGCAAAACTGGCTATAAAATAAATTACGGAAATCAATATGGTCGATAAAGAATTCATAAAGGTAGCGCAAACTCTAAGGTTTAATGATAAGTATTGTCACTTAATTTGTAAAATTAAATGTAAAATTAAAATTCTTAAATTTTAATTTTACATTATACTCGTAATTAAGAACAAATATCTTCTCTTCTGTTCTATTTCCAAAACTTCATACATCATCTACACAAAGAAAACAATGAAGTAGCTATCTGTTTATGATTTCAGCTTTGCACTGAATGCATATGAAATATACGGTACTTACATCAAAAAACAATTTTTAGTTTTTTGTGTCTGTAGAAATGTCTGTTTGTTCCGGTTTATCTCTGTAAGAGCTAGACCGATTTTGACAGGACTTTTACTGGCAGAGCTTATGATATAAGGAGTAACATAGGCTACTTTTATTTTAAACTAGCTTTGCCAGTGTTTCCCGCGATTTTAGTTGTAAAGTTACAACAACAACCGCAGGTTGAAATCACCAGGACATACGTCCAAGACAACAAACCTTAATACAATAGTCCTAACGGAAACATTTTCGAGAACCATTTTGTTGGTTAAAGCGTTGCTACAATTAGGGTGGATCTAACCAAAATGGACTCAAAGGGAAGAAAATAGAATTTCCAAATAGATTTGGACAATGTGTTCGAAAATAATCGGCGACCCTTTTCGTTCGGAACTGATATTGTCAATGTTTGCCTTTGGTTTTAGGATCATTGTGTACTCAGGCAATTACGCAAATTGTGGAAAAGCTCAAAACAGAATGTTATAATTGCCTCGGCAATTTGATTTAAGTTTTACTTTTTCATCATAATCGCACCTTATTATTAATGTATATTTTTGTTGAACGAGTACAAAATACCAATGTCATGATTTTTTTTGTTATTAATTTTTTTTTTGTAAACGTCTAAAGCGATGAAATTGTTCGAATACTTTGTAAACATGATTAAGCAACGTTGATGATTTATACAACCCTTTAAGATACCACAAATTGTTCTCCCTCATCGTCCCTCAATGCTGTGCATTTCAGTAACAAGAAGCAATTTGTAGAAGTAGGGAACACAGCACAAAGCCTATTCATTTTTTTTTGTAATAAGAACCCCTAGATAAAAATGGGGATGATACCCCAAGAACAAAAAAATCAAATATCATCCTATTAACGGAAGAAAAACGACTAAGCGGAAAAGGCTAATGTAAGCTTCAATATTGTATCGAAATAAAAAACAAACTTTAGTTAGTAATTTTACTTAGTTTTAGAATACTACTTGAACAAAGTTTTTTTATCAAATGTAGTACTTACTTGTAGTACGTATACGTAATGACATTCCATTATGTAGGAGTTCAAATACTCTAAAAATAAACGTGATGTTTATACTTCAATATTACGTCCCATTTCCAAGCTCGCAGTGTCAGTAAAAGAGTCACAAACGTCAGTCGTGTCAAGCCTTGTTCGCATCAACGGTTAGCCATAAACAATTACCCGATTTGGAACGCAACTCTTTTTCGAAGGTTTTTGAATTTGAATAAAAAAGGCGCGAAGTAGAATGTGTCAGTTTTGAACTTTTATATTTTTATATTGTTTGTGTTTTGTTTCACACAAGAAAATGCTTTTCAAAATGAAGGAGCATTTCGTTATTAATTGCTTTTTTCTATTGGTACTGTTTTTTGATGGTGAGTAATGTTTTGTTTTTATTTTATTTCATGTTTTATATTTATATTTGGTATAGCTATATTCATGATTTAATACTATCATTAATTATTTTAATTGAAGTTAATGACCAGATGTTTTCTTTTTTTACCCCTTTACTTCTAAGTGATAGGTTAGTAATTCTCTTGGTCCATGATTGGTGTGAACGGTTAGACCAATTTCTTTGATTAATATTTATTGGAGAGCCCATTTATCGGGAAAGGCTGTATAACATCACGCTAAAACTAATAGGAGCCAAGTATCAATGGAAAATGTTGTAAAATCGAGGAAAAAATATTTCTTTTGAGAGACGCGGACGAAGTCGTGCGTGTTAGTTAGTAACAAATAAAATTTCAGTGCGGTTAATATTTCTAAATCATACCTGCAGATTATTAAAAAATTACACCCTTTTGCTGTATAATTATAATATAATAATTTTGATAGCGTTTAAAAATATGGAATCAAACTGATTACAGTAATTTCGCTAGCAGTTAGTGCGGTGATCACGTTAATCATCAACGCCTAATTAATAAACTGCAAAAATTGAAATTATAAAAATAATAAATAACTAATAATACTTAGTTAAAAATTGATGAAACATAAGCACGCAAAATGGCCACCAAGGACGCTGTTTTATAACGTAACTATTAAAATAATAATGATGATTGACACTGTAATGTGTTCATTCTAACTAGGTATAAGATTAAATAAGAATGAGAATATTTGCGTGTGCGAATATGTGAGTGTAATGTATGTACAGGGTAATACTTCTCACCTAAGTTATATGTAAAACGAAAAAATTATTAATATTGAATTTGTTATCATAGGGTTTAAAAAAAGGGTTACGTCCTTGATTTTTAAAAATAGAATTAAAGACGTTGGCAAAAACTAGCCTCAATTATTATTGTTAATAAGTAATTTAGTGATTGTTGCATGTACCAACATTACCGTCAAGGCCTAACTAATTCTACTGTTAACAATTTTGCGATGATGCAGGTCAATTCTACGCCTCAATAGACAATGATCTTGGTTCTATATTTGTGTTGTCTCTTTGCCGTACACATAAATAACAATGTCACGGACTCTTGCTTATGAAGATATTTATTATGAACTGCCAACTACTCGATTATATTCATCAGTTTTATCATCATCATCAGAATTATAAGCAACCATTCAAACTCGATTAATAAAATAATACTTTTCTAGGTTCGAGTTTATAGTAATAAAAGTAAAAGTCTTATCGCTTTATGCGATTTATAGCATGCAATCTTTAAATTGAAATTGAATTATGTTGGCATAAATAAATGGTAGTCTTCTCATAGTATGTATTATTATCGTTAAAGATATAAGGTAGTAAGTATGTGCCATACTTACAAGGTTATGTTAAAAGTAGAGATCGGATTATATGTGTCTGCATATTTAAGCCATCCTCAGCGGTAATAGCAAATTTTACCCAAGATCTAGTTAAGATGCATATTATCGGTACGTTTTAATTTTTTTCCCAGTTTAGTACACTTACCCTACATTCTTAAATGCGAAAAAAGTGATGTATTCAGAATCCAACCAAATGTATGTGTCACAAATTTAAAGGTTAATGAGTAATATTTGTTGGTTGGATTCGCATCGCATCGGATCCTATTTTGATCAGTAGCTTTTTTTTTTGTTTTGAAGAAGTAATCGAAGACACAATCTTACCACTGAATATTTGGAATAATACTTGATTGTTTACGTTTACAACAATATTAGATAGTTTTAATGTCATGGCATTACTGTACCTATTATCACCTATCAGTGTCAGAGAGAGAGTCAGGGAGTAGAAAATGCATCTGTGTTTGCGCACACACTTGTGCATTAAAATATCTCCTACGTAATTGGCTGGTCTCCGTTGAGACTGGCAGCTATGACCGAAATCGTTAGTTGAACATCATCCGGATCGGGACGGTTAGAGCTATAACTTCTACTTACAGTTTCATCCGTACCTATACGCCATTCTCCTTTAATTCTATGGCTTCTGCTTCTACCTTTTCCTATAACGTATTGCCAATTTACCCGTCTTTAATTTTAATGAACTCGGTTGACGGCAATTGATTAGCAAGATACTGTAGATACAAAATGTATCTGTTAAATTCGGTTCTAGCTAGTTCGTACTGGAATAAACTATAGAGTATGTATTTCAATACAAGGTACTGACTTTGTAAAACCTCACCGTTTTCGCAGATAAGTAGAGTCTCTCACTCAATCCATATAATATTTATTTATGTTTGGACAACGTCTTAGCTCGAAGTTTCAACTTCAACAATTAGGGTCACTTGCTCATCAATTAGTGTGAGTCTATTACAGTAAATAAGTGATAAAAATATTTGTGGTAGGCGATCTCACATTATAGTTTTCATTTTAACCGACTTAAAAAAAAGGAAGAGGTTCTCAATTCGACTGTATTTTTATGTTTGTTACATCAGAACTTTCGACTGGATTGACCGATTTTATTGCTTCTTTTTTTATTTGTAAGCTGGTACTTCCCGTTTGGTCCCATTTCGATTTGGTCCAGTTCTTGAAGTCGTTTTTTTGTTATTTTTTTGCTTAAATACTAATATGATGAAGAACGGTACAGTATTTAAACCCGCGAAGTGCACAAGTGTAGTCTTAAATAAAAGTAGTCTAAGTTACTTCTCATATTATCAGCTATGTGCCTGTGAAAATCCCCGTTAAAATCGGGTCAGCCATTCCAGAGATTAGTCAAAACAAGCAAAGAAACAGTAAAAAATGGTTAAAATTGCTTATTTGATGTAAGTATCGTATATTTTCATTATTATCTATTTACAAATATTTTTACACTGCACTGCACGGTTGCACTGGCCGTGGTCACAGGCTAACTGGCCCAGTCAGCCTGTGACCACGGCCAGTGCAACCTGGTCGAAACGTCAGGCAAATCAGAGGTATGTGATACCTTTTAAATAAGTGATCGCGTTAATTCCCGTAAAAATATTTGTTAATATCATGGAACGCGAAAGTTTAAAAGTTAGAATTATCTATTTAGTGACAAAACCGTTGATTTGAAAGTAAAAACAGACACTTCAGAGATATTTTAATTTATTTCTATAAATCTAGGTAATTTTAATGAAACTCATGGAAACCTGTTATAACTATTAGTTTATATGAAAAATATTTTTAAAACGTATTCAAGACTAAACATTATTTTAATTAAGAAATTTCAAATAACGGGGAAGTTTTTAGTATATCAATAATCCTATAATCCGACATGGTTACAAGCAATAAAATGGTAATACCTATGTAAATGATTAAATATTAGCATATTTAAATTAGGAGACTTTCCTCAATACTCGAATTTGATTTCAATAAAAATGTAGGTATGTTTCCGATACAGCTATTGGAAATAATCTGGTAATCTATATTAAAATCTATGTATATTCTTAGTCTTCCTTATATTCATAAAATATGTCATATTTATTACACAGATGTCGTAACATGCAGAGAAGATTCTTCAAGAATTGAATATTCTATTACAAATGTCAACCAAAATAAAAAAAAATTGTGATCGGCAAGTATTGAAAAAAGTATAATTTACGTTGATTATCTGTTTGATGTACAACCAATATACTTATCGAAAATATTGACTGTACCGTTGGCCCAGTGGTTTTTGTGGTCGCCATGCCATTTTCTACTGCGCCAAATGTTGTGGGTTCATATCCAAAGTGGGATGTGCTTTGTGTCCATTTGATATATATTTGTTACGTCCCCCGTGACACAGGAATTTATATTCTTCATGCGGAAGTTTTCTAAAAAAAGTACAATGCGTTAGACTCGCAGTTTAAACTACGCTAGCCGTTCCACGCAGCCTCGTTTACGTCTCCTATTGCCCGTAGCGTGATAATTTTCCCCAGTTTTTGTAACATTCTTCATTGGTGCTCTGCGACTGTAGGTCTCAGCGTGATGATATATCTAACACTATCTGGGCTATCTAACCCGGAAATATTTTTTCAAATCGGACCAGTAGTTTCTAAGATTAGCGCGTTCAATCAAACAAACAAACTCTTCAGCTTTATATACTAGTATAGATATGTAACCTCCGTGCATAACCCAAAAGCTAACATTCCTGCTAAAAATACGCGAGTTTAATAAGCTGCGTCCCAGTGTGAAGCAATTGTCCTGTTACGGTAATTTACATATTATTAAAGGTCGCTGAACTGCCCCAGTTTTTACAGAGTCCTTTAATTTTCACTTTTAATTTATCTAAACAAAACCAGGTTAAAATTCAATACAGCACCGTCATACTAGGAATGAAGTGTTTACCGTTACAAAGTTGGTGCAACTCAATTTTCGCGCTGTCTATCAAACTTGCTGCCACATTGCAAGGTGACGCGAGAAAATAAAATTTAAATAACATTATTTCAAACCCAAAGTTGACAGAATTGTAAGGACTTTGATGTTTGAATATGACAAAGTGAAGATAACATAATTTTATTGTGCGAATAATTTCAACTGTAAATCGTTGTTATTCAGAAAAAACTAAGAAAAGCAGTCACGAGAACTGCCGACAGAAGTGAAAACTCAGAACTATAAATAAGCAGTTGTTTAAACTCAACAAAAATAAACCTCTTCGGTCTTTAAATAAAATGCACAATATAAAGAAGTAAAAAAAAATAGCTCATGTAAAAATTTGATGACGATGACGCGTGTTAAATAATTTTTGTTCAACCAAAAAGGCTTAACGCGGACAAAGAGGTTTTCACTTTAATAATTAACTTAAAGGATCCACAATTAATTTAACATAAGCTTCAATAATCTATATCTATACTAATATATAAAGCTGAAGAGTTTGTTTGTTTGTTTGTTTGTTTGAACACGCTAATCTCAGGAACCGCTGGTCCGATTTGAAAAAATCTTTCGGTGTTGGATAGTCCATTTATCGAGGAAGGCTATAGGGTATATATCATCACGCTACTACTAATAGGAGCGGAGCAACAATGAAGAATGTTTCAAAAACGGGGGAAATTTCCAGGCTACGGGCAATATAAGGCGCAAACGAGGTTGCGTGGGTCGGCTAGTATAAATATATAAGCTCAATTGTTGAGCAGGATATACTTTATATATATCATAGATATAGTTAATACATATTAATTGATTCTGAATCTATTGTCCATTTTTTAATTCTTATGATCTTATGAACATTTCGACTCTCATTTCTCAATTCGGGTGATAAATTTTACACAACTATTCACTACGTCTTAATATATTTCTGTTTTAAATTGTGATATACTTATGATAATTACTTTATTTTATTTTAAACATTATTAAAAGCTTTATTTTTTAAACTTTGTGTTATTGAATAGGCTAAAACTACAATTCTTCTATATCTATATATCACAGAAAAATCTATAAATACTTATATGTAAATTTTAGTTTAGAATTTTTCTTTGATCATTTCTCGATTAACAAATATGTTAGCTACTTGTCACTTCCCACCACGGGACGCAATCTTTGTTCATTCTATTTAGTTATGTTTATTTAAATCTAAAGCCGATCCTAAAACGTTAATGTGCTTTTTATAGTTAGTATAAATATTACATCAATCACATGACAGACGAGCAACCTTGAGGGTAAGATGTTTACGTATACAAAAACTATTGAAGGCGTTTGTTAACTTTAATAACTTACGTAGATGTGTTAGATGTGATAATCCGGATATACTTTTGGTGACCATTGGATGGTCAAAGAGTACATTGTAATAATTATTAAGATTAAGTCCTGCTTTATACTACTAATGTGTAAATTACGATTATTTGCAATCAAATTTTTTTTTTATCTATACAATTTTAAAGTTCTACCACGTCAACTAAGAAAAAAACTATATTAAGAAGCAAACGATAAAAAGAAAAAATGAGAAATTAACTGGTTAAAAAAACATAAACAGACGGAATATTCATTTCGTTATATTTTTATAATAATAAATAAATATTTTCTGACATTTAACACACATCGTCATCTAGTCACAAGCTAAGCAGAGCTTATGTTATTGATACTGGATTACTGATATTAATACAAATAATGTACCTTATTTTTGTAAATGCATACATATCTATATAAATAAATAAAATTGGAGTGTCTGTCCGCTTTTTACTAAATGCACATGTACCTATGTGTACACGGCACATACTCGTATACCAAAATAACATTTATTTAAATTTTTGTCTGTCTGTTTGTCTGTTTGTTCCGGGTACTCTCTGAAACGCCTAGACTGATTATGACGGGACTTTCACTGGCAGATAGCTGCTGATCTAAGAAGTAACTTAGGCTACTTTTTTAGACTAGCTTTTCCCGCGGCATTACAACGGCTATAACCAAACAAACGGGCTAAGATCTGCTACAATGGTAGACAAAAATATTAACAAAATGTTTGTTTTTTTTATGGTTAAAATTTGATAGTAGCTTCTTCAAATTGACCACGACATCATTGCAAAACTACACTACTGTGTACTTATGAGAATAATCCTATCTACTTATTTTATGATTGATTTACAGTATCGTACAAACTCGGAATTCAAATTTTCATTTTACATTTATCAAATATTTATGAAATCTTAATATACAATGAGTGATCTCTATAAATAAATCTCGAAAGTCCACCAATATTTGATAAAATATTAAATCTGTTTAGACAGCTCTAATTTTCGTTGTGATTTGATTAAGTTAACTTTCATTTGACGTTTCCTATTTTAGACGTTTTAGTGATTTTGAGCTAATTTGAGTTATGGTTTATTGTTGAGAAATATTAAAATAAGTTAAGTGTTCAGAATCTAAAACCTCGTTAGCTAACATTAAATTTTCACGATTTCAGTCAAGTAAAACGGGTTTTGAACCTAGCGTAAAATATTTCTAAAAGCTAGTAAGATAACAGTTACAGCAAATGGCGATTGTTTAATGAACAATCGTAATGAACATCGCATGAGTTATTACCGTACAGTCGTTTATCTTTATACCTACCAATAATATAATATAAAAAGCACCTGTAAATTCAATTTCAGTAATTTTTCATTTTTGTTATTTTTATGGCAAACGAAACGAACGAAAGCATAAAAAAAAACCAAAAAGCAACCCTGTACGTCTTATTACAAATATTTTACTGATTTTCCTTTTTTGATGAAAATTAATTTATCGAAGTGAATTACAGTAACAGAATATTTAAAAGCGTAATACTAGTAGCTTGCAACAAACGACAATTTGATGTGTTCGGTCACCGACTAGTTGAGCTCGTTAAGCAAACGTGACGTTATCAATTCCTGAAATTATGAGCCCCATTATTGGTGTCATGGTGCCGCTAAATGGGACGCGTGCTGATGTTTCATTTTGATCTGGTAGAGCTACTGTTTTGACAAAAGTAAATACGGAACTCTTAGCACAATATGTTTAGTAACAGCCTTTTATTACAAAATTATGAAAGAAATGGTATATAAAAAGCTTAGGTAAAAGACGAATGATTTGATCTCAGAAAACTCTCATTTACACAAAAACTTTTTGAAGAAGGTCTCAATATTAGAGCGATGTATCTTACTTTATTTGAGTTTTACGATGGACGGTAAACGCCGAAACTCAAATACTTACTCCTGATTTGCCCTTATTAAGCTCCAAGACTAATATTGTTCACTAAATTTATTCAATTGGATAATAACGGAGTCTGCTCTTGACTGTCTTATGACAGTAAGAAAGAATGAACCTGTGAAATAAATATACTTCCAAAAAGATATTGGTATACTAATACTTTCATACACTCTAAAAAATGTTTTAACACTATTGACTTTACTATTTTGTTAGTTCTTGATATCATTTAAAAAATTAGAAAATGTCAATTTATTAGACAAATTTTGCATTATCATAATCATATGATATTATCATATGACTCAAATAAAATTGTGTGTAAAAAGCGTGCTTTCATGATGGGCTTCCTTTCGACCATCATTAATTAAATTATTTGTAAAAACTATATGCATTAAAATGTAACCACTGGAAAAATATTTTGATACCACTGTATTGTAATATATATTTATAATACCATGTTAAATATACAAGCCTCAATCTCGAAATTCAAAGGAATACTTATTGAAAAAATATTTGCTGGATAGGTTATTTTTATGCATCGACAAGTAGGTCCCGATATCTATGCTAATATATAAAGCTGAAGAGTTTGTTTGTTTGTATGTTTGTTTGAACGCACTAATCTCAGCAACTACCGATCCGATTTAAAAAATTCTTTCAGTGTTAGATAACCCATTTATCGAGAAAGACTATAGGCTATATATCATCACGTTAAGACCTACAGGAGCGGAGCACCAATAAAGAATGATACAAAAACGGGGGAAAATTATCACGCTACGGGCAAGAGGAGATGCAAACGAGGTTGCGTGGGTCGGCTAGTTACGATATAAAAGGTATGGAAGAAATGTAAAGATAACATTTCAGTACGAATATAGATTTTCAGATTGCATGGTTAGTCGACATAACGTTTAATGGGGCTTTAGCTAGAGCAATTTCTGATCACGAGAACGCTTATGAGTATTCATGTATGAAAATATATTTCAGAAGCTTCTAGTTTAGTTAAAAATTATGTAAGTATGTGTGTGTTCAATAATTTCACGGATTTATAAATGTTTAATAGCAATCACGTACACTTAAGTCTGTTATTTCTAAACTTTGATATGATTTAATATTTCTTTGATCATTGAACGCATCTTACGATCTTTAATCGCTATAAATAAATTTTCATTTACGTATGTAATTATTCACATCACTTTGAAATGATATTTATTTTTATGAAATTGGTCTGACATGATCTAGTTTTGAAAGCTATTTTATTTGTGTAACATATACAAACAAGTATGTAAATTATCAAGTTTAGGTCACAAAAAAGAAGACAAAATGTTTACAAAAGGGTGATTGATGTCTACAAAATGTATATAAAACGCCCTCAACCACCGCCATGTCCTCTCCATATCCTGTCTTCTCTACGTCTTACATATATCCATTTCACACCTAGAAGATTGCCAGTAAAATATGAAAATGATACATGTACATTCGAAAAGGTTACTGAAACCGTTTGTTAGTAAAATTGATGCAGACATACCAGATATTGAGAATTTACATAACCTACATCATTATTGTGGGAGTGATTTAATATTAATGTAGTAGTTAGTCTACTATCCCACTTTCTCTGATACTAGAGGAGGGGCTCCTTAAACGCCGACGCATACGAGTTGCAGGTATCCATGGAGGGTGGTAGTCGCTTACCATCAGGTGACCCGTCAGCTCGTTTGATACGGTAATAAAAGAGAAAAAAGCTACAATTCAAATTTTGTGTAAATCGAGTCATTGCTGCTAATTCTGTGGCTCAAAAAGTAACTAAACTATACCAAAAATATCTGAAAATGAGTTTTGTCCTGTCCAACGTTCTAAATTTCCAAGATTGACTAAAGTTAGATAATTAACATTAGACGTCATCGAAATACATTCAAACAAAAATAGCATTCCGGAAATCGTTTCACTAAATTATGAGAATTAAGATATAGACAATTTTAGAGAAATTGTAGTTTTGTGAATTATAAAAATTATAACTATTAACAACATTTTTTATTAATTAATAAATTATTACATAAGGCCACTAATGATATTATCCTGTAAAATCTTTGCAGTTTTCCTATAACGTAATCAAACGTGTTCTAATTGAAACCAGATGATGTTCACAATATTTATAGCCTGGTTTTAGCCCATGACCTATTATAGTTTTAATGATCATTTCTATTTTAGTATCGCCTAGTAAGCTCTATTCTAGGAACACAAAGATTCCGGGCACTTCTAGCGGAACAGTTTTAAAATGTAATATGTAAACGATATGGACCTTTAGGTATAAGTATAAAGATGTTTATATTGAAGCAAGGATATGAAAATAACAATTGCTGTTATAAAAGGAAATACACATTTTTCTCGCTCGAATCCAATTCGTTTCTCACGTCAAGTATTTGACGAAGTTGTTCAAAAAGGACGAAGAAATATGTAGATATTTTCATATTATATTGGTAATATATATCTTATACGAGGTAAAGCGTATGATTCTATGATGTGTATGTCTTTTGACATTTGAGGGTTAATATATAGATATGTATCTTTATGTGTGCGGCTATAATAAGGCATAGTATTTTAAGAAAATAGATGTTTTGAATTCAACTACACCTTGAGTTGTTACTGTTCTGTCTCTTAAAAACATTTTGATTCATTCCATGTAAGATTGCCTGTAAGGTATTTCAATTCTTTAACTTTACATTATATTCCGCATAAATGTTTGTAAGCAATAGACTATTGTAAAAAGGAATACAAATTTAGTTGTTATCAATAATTGTTTCACCAGTATAAAGTACATTGTTTAGGTATATTATAAATCTATTTTAGTTTTTTTTTTATGTTTGGCCTGCCGTAATGACTCTACTCTGTCTGATGGAAAGCATAAACAAAATCTAAGAGTGGTAGTCACCATACTGCGAATGCGGACAATGCAACAATGCAGCATGGTGATCCACTCCATGGCGGGCTAGTGATACTTCTGCATCATTGAGCCTCCGATCTCGCACTTACCAACGAAACACGACAGCATGATCGCTGTCATTTTACGTTGATTTTCTGTGTGAGGGTAGTACCGCCCCGGAGAGCCGGCCCGTTCGTGCTGAAATCAGCGTGGCTCTACTACTTTGAAAATTTATCATTATTATAAACCGAGAACTAGAATTTTAAGTCCACCGTTCTTTGAGACATATTAATGAAGCATTTTCATTACATTAACATACAACATTGTCATTATTTACTTTATGGTTATTATCTCGATTTACATTAATATTAAGTAACGTAAAATAAATTAGAACCTAAAAAAAACTCTATAATCATAATGTTTTTAAAAAGTCCTAAGTTATTTAAGTAAGAGGTTGTAATACTAATGCCTATGGTAAAATATAACCATAAACAAATCATAACTGAGTCTATTCATATTTCATCTGTTAATTTAGTAACATTATTTTGTGACTAAACCGTGACGGGTCTGCTATTTTTGTTTTATTTAGATTGACGGTGATTAATTCCATCTGCGTCCAATGTCAAAACGGTCATCTAATATTTTAATTATTTAGAATAGACCTCATACCCCAGCTATAAGAATGAACTGTACTGTGCTATTTAATTTCTAACTAGAAAATATTTAGAAATGAAATGACAGAAACTTGTAAGATGTTAAGAACTAATCTAATAAAAGATTTATACATTATACCAGCGGCTGTAGTACCTCCTCAACAAAAAAAGTGGGTAACGCTGCAGAGCCTGGGTTACTCCTTATGTCGTCATTTATCTGCTAGTGATAGTCGCGTCAAAATGAGTCCAGCATTATCCGGAACACAGACAGACAAAAAATTAAAAAATGTTTTTTTCATAATAATATCTGTCGATGTCTCTTAATTGTTTCGTTTTTGTAGTTAAAAAAACATTTCAGCTACTCTACTCAAAAATGGTCTTTTTGCAGATCTGATATTATTAACAGGGACATCTATATGTACGATCTATGGCAATCGTTATTGAGAAGTCAGTACCCTCAAATATACTGATAACTAGATCAATCTTCGAATTCAGTTCACCCACAGGGATGCGAAGGTTAGATGCCAATCGCTCCGTGTAAAAACTGATATTCAGGTAAAACCGGTTGAACTAGTAGGCGACCCTAAATAATCTTGTGAACAATAAAGGCTAGGAAGATGATCGATATGTACTTAGTGAAAAGCTGTTAATTGGAAATCACAAACAGACACTTCAATTTTATTTATTTTTATTGATAAACAAATAAATAATCGATGAATTCGAAGTTCATCTAGAATCGAAACAATAATTTGAAATATTGTGTATTTATTCTAAACCCCATCATTCGACCTTGACCATCTGTAATTTACAAATCTCGAAAATATCATAATCATCATTGTCTAGTAATATTTTTGTAAGTTATAAAAGAGTTTTGCAATATTTCAATTCAATCTTAGTCCATTAACAGACATACTCTAAATAATTCATTACTGAAGAATATAACTTTCATTTCGTAGGAGGTAAACACTAATCTTGATCATTCATGATCGCAATCAATTTGATTAATTTTAGTTAACTTAGATCTTGAATGCGACCTACCTAATGGTATTCCAAAGTCTATTTAATAACAAAATCCTTTCTATAACATAATTTACTTGAATAAAATAAATTAAGTACTAAACTTTCTTTCATCGTTTTAACGCGTTTTAAGTACCAAGTACCCAGAACTATGTATATTTTGAGTTCGTCAAGTTTAAAAATAAATTTACTTATAAAATGTATACTTTAAGAGTGAAAAAGCCGTATCTTTAGCAATTTATGTCTTGTTTTAGGGTCACCTCTTGAAATATCAGTTCATCCTACATACGTTTCAACTGTATTCAATTGTATCAACTAAATTTATATTAGAATACTTGGTAGGACAAGTCGTACGGGACGAATGGATGGGTGATGGCAAAAGAACTCGTAGCCACCTCTATTTACAAATAAATTAATATGTTATAGTATGTATATTATTCACTAGAAGCCTGCCTCGGTGGCGTAGTGGTAGCGTATGCGACTGCTCTGCTTGAGGTGTCGGTTTCGATTCCCAGGTCGAACTAAATACTTGTATGATTTGCAAATATTTGTTTTAGAGTTTTAGTGTTTTCTATAATAATAATAAATATTTCGGACATCTAACACAACGCCATCTAGTCCCAAGCTAAGCAGAGCTTGTGTTATGAGTACTAGACAACTGATATAAATACATATATACTTTTTTTTGTAAATACATACTTATTATTCATAGAAAACACCCAAACTCCGAAACAAATATCTGTAGATCATACAAACATTTGGTTCGACCCGGGAATCGAACCCGAGACCTCATGATCAGCAGTCGCACACGCCAACCGCTAGACCAACGAGGCAGTATGTATAATATGTACCTATGTATTTACAAAAAAAGTATTCATGAGTTTATATCAGATGTCTAGGACCCATAACGTAAGCTCTGCTTAGCTTAGGGCTAGATGGCGTTGTGTGTTAGATTCAATATTAACTAGCTGTGCCCACTAACTCGTACACGTGACATTTGTATTTTCAAGTTATTTTTAATTTTCTACAACCTTTAACCTTCACTAGACTACGACAAACATTTCAAAACCAAAATCAGCTAAATACGCCCAACCGTTGTCGAGTTTTAGCGAGACAAACGAACAGCAATAAATTGATTTTTAAGTATAGGAAAAAATATTACGTCTTTATTCTTCTATTAGTTGTTGCCCACGGCTCCGCCCGCGTGTATGTCGGTTATCGCGGCAAATAGTAGCCTATGTGTTATTCTGATGTATAAGCTATATTACTGTAAAGTTTCATTCAAATCCATTCAGTAGTTTTTGCGTGAAGAAGTAACAAGCATACACACTCACAAACTTTCGCCTTTATTGTAAAACGATACAATATACAACAATATAATGTTGTTCGAACAATCAACAGCGTTATAATAGAGCTTAATTGAAAGTACGACGCGGTAGTTCATGTCACTTTAATAATACCATCCAGACAACATTACGAATAACGACGTGTAACAAGTGTTGATTATATCCAAGTTAAGTTTTAGTTAGGATGTTGCTACCGTCTCAAAAAAGGTCTCCTTCAAAGTGACAACTTAGAGGTAATGTGTCTTAATTTGTCGTCATTAAAAACCAAGTTACATATATAAATAAATAATAAATAAATTTCGGACATCTTAACACACAACGCCATATAGTCCCAAGCTAAGCAGAGCTTGTATTATGGGTACTAGACAACTGATACAAATACATACACACTTTTTTTTCTAAATACATACATGCTATGCATATAAAACACCCAAACTCCGAAACAAATCTTCGTAGATCATACAAACATTTGATTCGACCCGGAAATTGAACCCGAGACCTCATGATCAGCAGTCGCACACGCCAACCGCAAGACCAACGAGGCAGTTTATAACGAGGTAACCAGTTGTTGATCGTTTTTTGTTTTTTCGGAAGACGGTCCTCATTTCATTTCAATTTTTATACATTTTTATCATCAATTTCATCACGACGAGAACTTTAAAATTGTTGACTTTAAATACTTGATACTGGCACAAATAGCTGATCTATTAGGTTGGTGGTCATTTCATAAAAAAAAAACTGTTTATGACTTTTTGTCATTCAGTATTGCGATATATAATTTGACGTCACTCGTGACGCTCTTATTGTCGCTAATACAGTAAACTACGAGAAGGTACAAAGAAATGTCTATCGTAATAAACTTTGTCTACTGACTATGAAAATTTAAGTGATTGATTTTAAAATATTTTGTGAGTTTTATTTAAAAAAATATAAAAAGTAAATGCAAGGTAGAACGATTTATTGGGTTATTTTATACATATAATATATGGCAATAAAAAATCAATAAAAATCAAATTTTCTAAGTGTACAATATAAATTTTATCTCCGTTTTAGTTTAGCCATTACCAAAGTAGTAAATTGCTAGTACCACATTTCAAGGAAACCCATTTTAATACTTTCTTTTTATATGTTTTTTCCATTATTGCCATAAAATAGCAAGAGGAGCTCGCCCCTGCGATGTTTACCATGTGCTAATTCCTACACTTGGGAGAAATAACATTAAATCGTAGTGCCGCTTCCAATGCTTTTGCACTAACGAACCGATAATTTAGGGGGAGGGCACTTTTCTTTGGATTTACATTATTTTTACGATTTTCTTTCCCTGTTTTGTAGATCGTAATATATGCGAGCCTCTATAAATTCAGTTGGAAATGGGGTTTTGCGGCATCGGCTATTTTATGTATAACCGATAAAACTCCGTTTCGTAATTCTAAAAAAACTTATAATGTTGGATCGCAATCAAGTATTCATCATTGCCTGCATGCATACCTATGATTTTGCAAACTCATACTATTGTAAATTCCAAAGTAAATTTATCTGGTGCCTGATACGCTTTCAATGTTAAATTGCTACACAGATTAAACGAAATTTTGTATGGAAATACTTCATTCTTGAGAGAAGACATAGTATACTGCGTTACCAATATACACGGGTGAAGTCGCAGGTAAATGCTAAGAGAACATGAAAAAAAGTTTTGGGAAAATAATATCTTAAAACACTCTGATAGTCTAGTATGTAAAAATTTCATGTAAAATAATTTCAAAAAGTGATTTTCTTGAAGTTTCATACCGAAAATATTGGTATGACGACTCTTTTTACATAAACATATTCTTATATAAACTATCACATTTATTGGAAACCCCATATAAACTATTCCCAATATTACTCATCATAATATAAACCAATATATCATATCTTAAGTAATCGTTTATAGCACAATATTTTATCGAATCAAACACAGTTTATTTGTAGCTTTTAGAGAAATTTAGTGTTAGTAAATAAACTAGTTCACTAATCCACTAGTGACGCGTACAATGAATTCGACCTTGCATTCCTTCATGGACTAATTCCCAACATTACTGTTATTATTCATCACATCGTTTAGTTTTATATAACATGAAATCGTCGTCCTTGTTTTTAAAAGTGGCGCAACGAACAACATCTTGGCATTCTGCAATGTTTTGTTGCATCAATTTGCATGACGCATTATTTTACGCAGTAATCTGAGTAGTTAATTTTATTAAGTGTAGGTCTAAGTTACTTGTTTAGATTAATTGAATGAATGCTCTTGGAGTACAACCTTTTTTTTTTTTGGATTATTCAGTCAATTGAAAAATACAGGAATGGCTACTAAAAGGGTGTTTTGAATGGGGTAACAGAATTCGTTAGCAATTTAAATCAATAGGGAAATCCTTACAAATATTTCGAGCGAAGACTTGAAAGTTCTTTTATATTTAATAAATAATTCAGAAGTAAACATGATTAATAGAGAATGCATATTATATTGTTTTAAACTTTCATGGTCCGTAATATTAAAATAGGAATCTGCGGGATTGCTATTTGATCACCGAGTCACTGAAGATCTTGCGGGTGGGCTGTTATTGGCAGACATTTCGGTCTACCCTCTTTCGTAGTCTTTTAGTACTAAGACTAAGAAGTAAACACGATTAATAGAGAATGAATAGTATATTGTTTTAAACTTTCATGGTCAGTAATATTAAAATAGGAATCTGCGGGATTGCTATTTGATCACGGAGTCACTGAAGATCTTGCGGGTGGGCTGTTATTGGCAGACATTTCGGTCTACCCCCTTTCGTAGTCTTTTAGTACTAAGACTAAGACTACGAAAGAGGGTAGACTTATGTTTTTTTTAAACATGGTAGCAATCCCGCAGATTCCTCTTTTTGAATGCATATTCTTTGATTTTTATGACATTTTGATAATAAAAAATATTATAATCACAGAACTTTAATATTTTAAAAGTCAATATGTTTTTCTTTAAAAAGCTACTCAGTTTTTCTTTAAAAAAACTGCCGCAAAGCAATAAATCCTGTGTAACGGAGGACTTCACAAATATACATAAAACGGTCAAAAATAACACCTAGACTCAGTATAACAATTTGTGGATCACACAAAGAACTCCCATGTGGTATTAGAACCCACAACACTTAGCGAGGTAGGAAACGGCGTAGCGACTGCTTAAACTACCAGGCCATATGTGCAGTCAGTCAGTACATACTCTGGCCAAATGCCAAATGACTTTAAAGAGCTACCTCTAAATAAATTTAGGACAAACTTAACACAGTTACACACCGGTTAACACAGTGGTTGAAAGAGAAATGTATTTACGAATTGAAGGAATTTATGTCATATCGCGAGGACAGGAAGTAATATATTAGAATATTGATTTATATTTCACTGAATTTTTATTCAATTGACATCGACAATATCCGTGGTTATCGTATTATTGTTAGTTAGACATTTTTTAAACTTATTTCACTGTGTTATTTTTAATTACATTTTTTGACATATCTACTTAATATTTTTGACATTGTATGCGACGGTTCATTCCTAAATTTTTAGTTAAATGTATTTTTTTTTAAATGTACATTTCTAAATATTTGCATATCAGGTATAAATTGGTAGGATGTAAATAGGACATGTTTAATTTTAATATCATACTTTGTACACCTACATTTTGGCAAAATAAATTATTATTATTCTAGTAATCTGTATGATAGGGTCACCTTGTACGGATACCATTATCCCACAAAGGAGTTAACAAACACATATTATTAGTGTTGAGGAATCTTTGTGCAAAAGAAATAAACGATTTTTATTATTATTTTAGTTTTTATGTCGTTGATTATTTACGTTTACACATTCAAAAAATTTGAAAAGAGAATTTAGTCGAATAAATTGGAAAACCTGCGGGTATCTGTAGAATGTATAGAAAGTCAGACATGTAAGCGACGCTTTATACCTATAGAATCTTACAAATGTAGCTAATTGTGTCACTAAGTTGTAAGTTTTGGTTATTTGTTCTCCTCATGGTTATAGTTTAGTAGAATCGCCTGACATAAAAAAAAAACTATTACCTACTTGAAGAAGTAGTCTACCTAATTCAGGATAATGCACTTCCAATTTGAGAAATAAGAGTGGAACAATGGATTGTTGGAAGTAAGTCGCGAAACTCTACGAATGATAAAAGATAGGTTCATCAAGTGCAAGTGCCTCTCATCATATCGGTAGTCGAGAGATATGAAAATACCACCAATTTTCCGTTTTTGCGGTTGATGAAATATAACGTCTTAATATCTGTTTTTCCAAGTCATTCAGTAAGTAGTAGGTTTATTACTATTGAGTACTAACTGTGCCCTAAACTACTTCCGCATGGAATAGTGACTGTGAATAACATTTATACACCTTTTCAACCCCTTACAAACTTTTTTCACAATAAAAAGTAGGCTATCTGTGTACCAAATTTCATTTAAATCAGTTCATTAGTTTTGAAAGAAAGAGAAAGTGCAACAGACAGACAGAGCTACTTTTGCATTTATAATACTAGTAAGAATATATATATACTAACCGATTGATTAATAATCATTCAGTAACAGGTGTTTCTCACTTTAAAATAAACGTTATATAAAAATAAATCAGCCATGATGCATCTAGATTTACCATATATTGCCTATTTTATTAGTCAATGTTAAAACCAAAGGGAAGTTCTTAAAGTGAATGAATTTTATATTATAAACATTGTTTACGCCATAAAATAAAGCTGTTGTTTATAAAATATTAATCATCTACGGAACCTTTACGATATGAACGTAATTTTATGTGGTGTGTTAGGTAAGTACTTAAAAATACGTTCTTAACTATGTGCTCACACAGCTCATCAAATATTTTTTGTTTACTACATTTTGTAGGTCATGATCGTAAAGAATAATTAACTCGCGTTGTTCTAAACTAGACGTTATGAGTTGAAAATCTCACGATTATCAACTGTTTGGGAACATTAAAGAGATTAAATGTATATATATATATATCTAGTGGTCCTTAGATACTATTTACCCTATTACGGCAAAACCAAAAGGAAGGGAACTATTTTTGGCAGTCTATTTATGTTCGTATGTGGCATCTTAGCGCTTAAACTACTAAACCGATTTTAATGAATGTGTCAATAGATTCGTAATAATGGCTAGGGTGACGTAGGGAACACAAATTTATAAAAAGTTTTTACGTAGTTGGGTTAAAGTTTAACAAGCTTTTTCTTGCTGGCATATGACGGGAGAAAAATACGGTACGTTTATTATTGTTTAAATAGAAGCAGTATTGCTTAACATTGGACCTTGAAAAATTATGAATGTCAATAATTGAGCTCTTCGCAAATAATCATACAATTTTTTTAAAAAAGTTGATGGTCCTATATATATATTAATTTCATAAACATATTGACAGATCCATAGACACTGAACTGTTCAGTTATTTTTGGGAAGTGTTAAAAATTTCACTGTAATAATAATATCGTGGACATCTGATATGTAACATTTAGTACTGTAAAATATCTATTTAATTGAATATAATTCATAATATTGCTAAATAAAACATCATAAACCTGCAAAGGAAATGGCAAAAAGGCATTTACACAACGTCATATTTAGCTTCTATCCATCGTATATAGCCCTTCAATAGCTATAATAACAACATCAATAATATCGTCAACGGCGTTCAATATGTTCTCTCAATACGTCCACCCCTATAAGCCTTCGCTATTGATTACAGGCAGAGACACAGGTCCGACACAATTTTCGGCCACTCTGTCAATTTTATCTTATTAGTTGTCTGTGGGGATTCAATGTAATAACAATGGAAAAAACATAATGAAACGTGTGTGGTATTGTCAAAAGGAAAGTTACATTTATTTTATTCAGGTTTCGTAAGACTGTGTTAAATTAAATTATAAAAAAATACCAAATTGAGAATCTCCTTATTTTGGAAGTCACTTAAAAAAACAATGAAACAACTTGACAAGTCCATTTGATGATACAATATAGGTTACTTAACATCTCGCTGTTATTATTTAAAGTAGTCTTCCGCTATATTTCATACTTCCAACGTTTACTTTGTGCCCTTGCATAATGGCACAAGAAAAACCTAGTAACACTAGGATTAATTATTCCTTGGTTAATTATAGGATAGAATTTGATACAGATAGATGAGGTCATAAAGTTTCGAGAGCCAACGACACTAGGCCCGTACTTAAAAAAGGCGTCTCAGTCGTAAATCTAGTTTTAAAACTAGTTTTAGGTTTTAACATGACGTTTCTGAATTACACCAAAAGATTTACCTTACTTTATTTTCAAAAGAATTATTAACATATATATTTCAATTCACTTTAATTCACTAATAATGTAGAAACGTAATTGAGAACAGACTGTTTAGTTGAGATTGGTTACTGAGACTAGTTTCAGCTTAAAACGCATTCTATAATAAGAGCGACGCTTGAGATTTGATTTGAACTTAAAACTAGTTTCAGAGTTCAGCTGATTAGAGTTCAACAGATACTTGAGACGCCTTTTAAAATACGGGCCTCGGACTTCATTGACCTTTCATCATAAGAAACTTACCAAGCTAGAATTTATTCCCATAAAGATATTTTCTTCCTATAATGAGTTACGAAGAAAATATATTAAGAAACTTATAATCATGTATGTTTTTTTTTGCAACAAATATTAAACCAAGATCAAATTTCGTCGTACGAAAGACTCGACTGATCCGATAAATGAGCTTATATAAAAGTTTAATATTACGTTACGCGTGGAAAGTCCGAGATTGCGATCTTTCCTGACGACTGACTTTTGCCAAAGTTAAATAAGCTACTCCATAAGAAAACTCACTCAATTTACTACCTTGAATATAAGTTATTATGTGTTTCATGGCGATGTAATAATTATAGATTTAGTTTACCACTTCCAAAAGTAGACACCCTCTCGTAGAATACCAAGGGTCATGACATTTTTAGTATTAGCCATAATATGCCTATTATGGCCAATACTGTCAATGTCACGACTCGCAATTGACAATAATTTGCCGATAATAGTCAATTAAAAAAAAAAAATGTATGGCATTTGATTAAGAGATAACATATCCTTGTTACAGATTGCAAATCGTGTTTTAAAGAGAATATTACAAGTAACAGTAGCATCAAAACGTCCGACGGATTTTACGAAGACTGTTGTTGTACAGAAGATGGTTATACTGTCGACAGTCTGCGTTGGATGGATCCCGACAATAACACAATAGGGTATGTATGTATATGCATGGACGAATTGTAGATTGAAATCGTTAATTACTCCTTACACAAAATTTATTAACTTCACAATAAGTATGTAGTAATTAATAGTCTAGTACCAAGTGACAGGTTGTATTGGAATTAATTCAAAATGGAATTTTCGTTACCAAAATTTTCTTATTACATAAACTTATTTTAAGGCTACTTTCGTCCCTACTAATGAGCATGATTCTAATAGTGGGCTTACAACTATCCAAAAACTTTGATTATGAATGTACATAAATAAGCTTTGACTCTCTCTCTCTACTGCTCTGTTTTTAAGGGTAGCGTAGCGTGTTATTAATATCAAATATATAATTTATATGCTTGGGGATATATTTTAAAGTTGCAAATACTTTGATCTTGTACTTAAAGATTTTCGACTGAAGCTGTGGTTGTATTTCATTTTACATTTAAATATAAATGTAATAATATGCACAATTTTGCTATCTGTGACCTCTGTTGCTAAATATAATTATAATTAAATTGTAAAAATATTTTATATATGTGATTTTCAATTTCCTTAGCAGCGTTTTCTTACTTAACTACTATTATGAAACTAGGTAAAACTAAAAGAGCTATTAAATAAACAATTCTGAGCTAATGTATGATTATAATACACGATCTTAAATTTTATTTACAAATCTCAGTACTTGTGTAACTGTAGAATATTAACCGGTATAAATATATATTGTTTGAAGGTTTATTTCTTAAAACAGAAAACACTAAACTCAATCATATTCTCAGTTCAAAAACAAAGCTCACAGTCGTATCCGAATTCATCGATGAAATTTTTACTGAAAACATTATCTTTGTGGACTATAATTTGTAAAACCGACTGAGGACCGAAGGTGTTTTCAGCGACCCGTGTATCGGTTTGATATAATTTATAGAACCGACTTCGGACGGAGGGTGTTTTCCGCGAACAGTTAATCGATGAAAGTTAATTCGGGAAACGATTCTGAGCTCAAAAATACTTACTACCTACACTAAATGTAAAAAACAATTTCATAAGCAATTTGATTATTACTATTTAAAACTCATGTGATATAATATGCACGTACACAGTTGATCTATTTAGACTTAGAACTTGTCCTTAATAAGAAAATTGTTTTCACAAGACTAGCAGGTACAGCATCGAATGTGTATATCGAAAAGCACGATGGAGACGGCGAACAGCGTAACTGCCTCTCACTAATTACTCCAAGTGCAAGTAAGACAGCAACTGGCACATATAGGTGTGTTACGGAGTACAAAGGAGTTTCATATTTTCAAACACATCATATAGATATATACGGTAAGATATATATTCTACATACCTACATATATACCAAAAATAACGGCTATTTTCCCGAACGGGCAGACATAGGCATATATATTGGCCTACCAGTTTTCGCCAGTATTTTGGTCCTACGTAATAATTGGCGAGCCTATTGCATATAAGCCTATTGCCTATTATTATTAAGCTTAAATGTAATTAAATAAGCTTTGAGCCCTCACTACTGCTCTGTTTCTAAGGATTGTAGCGTGTCATTAGTCTCATCCTATTCAATAAAATACTTTAAGCAATAAGAATAGCTCTTTTAAAAAGTTATAACTTGAAAATCTTAATGCTTATTCAAATTAAGTCAAATGTTAGCCTACAATATTATATATGTACATATATATATATATATATATATTTAATTTTATATCACTGTCAAACACATAATATCGCTAATGTATGTTGTGTAGTATCTAATGTTCTCAAAGGAATGAAACCCTGTTAATGTTACATTACTACTATGTGGTAAATGTCGCTGATAGCACAATTATCCATACCTTTATGTAATTGTATTTATAACCTTGTATTGTGTTGTTGTTTATTTACCTAAATAAAAAAAAGAAAAAAAAAAAGAGGAACTGCACGATTGGCTTAGTGTTTAAGCACTCACCTCGCCCTTATACCGTGTTTTGTGGGTTCGATCCCCACATCGGATATCACTGTGTGATCCATAAATTGATTACACGAGTTTTTGAGTCCGAGTTTATTTGCGTCCATATTTGTTTTAAGTACCTCGCAGCACCATATAACAGTTTAGAATCACCTAGTGTGGCTAGCCAGCTATATTTTTTATAAGTATATTAACATTGACATAGATAGACAATATGAAACATCATAACACCTTAGTTATGTCAAGATGACAATAATTCTTTTTTAGGACTTTTCGCATGTTTTGATATTTATTTATTTCTCCTCAGATCCTTTATATTTCTATGACAAGCTTCCAAGTCAGTATTTGGTACAAAACATGGATGATAAAGTCTATTGTAAAGCAAGAGGAGCGTCTCCACCCATCTTCCGATGGTATCGGGATAAGGATGGTCAAGACGAGGTATGAAGTTTAAACCAATCATAATCTATACTAATGACAATCAGTGCAAATCCTTGAAAAAAGTTAGCAATTTTAATACTAAAGTCCAACATTTTATTTATAACTTTTAATTAGATTTTTCACGAATGTGCTGACTTAAATATGATATTTACATAAAGGTTTATTATTAACTGATTAAATTTTTAGTACTTTAATGGTAAAAATACTTGAGTTGTCTGGTATATACCAGACAGGAACAGGGACAGACAGGGAGAGGGACATACCATTACCATATAGTAATGGTATGTCCCTCTCCCAACTAAAACAAAATTTTAAACAATTTTTCGTCATTCTTGCTTCTGAACGTGCATGCATGTATGAATTAAGGTTGTGTGTGTATATATGTTTGTGTTCCGTACTATAACATTTTTTTACAGATATATGATGACTCCGTAAAATACGAATTTGCGACTGATGGACTCGTTGTGAGAAACGTAACAAATGAAGATGCTGGCATTTATAAGTGTGTGGCTTCAATACCATCTACGGGTGAAGAAGATGAACTCGACATAGAAGTACAGGTGATGTGTAGTACCTACCTATGTTAGTATGTTAATATTATAAACTAGCTATGCCCCGCGGTATTACCCGCAGTAAGACTTTAACCGCGGGTACTGCTGCGTAGTAAAGCTAGCTTAAAAGGGTAGCATAAGTAATTCCTTATATAATCAGCTACCTATCAGTGAAAGTCCCAGAAAAATCCGTCCAGCCGTTTCAAAGATTAGCCGGAACAAACAAATAGACAGACAAACAAAAACATTGAAAATGTTTTTTTGATGCAAGTATCATATATTTTTACTTTCATTTGCATTTAGTGAAAAGCAGTTAATTAGAAGTTACAAACAGACACTCAAATTGTATTTGTTTGTACAGATTCAAAAGTATCTCTGTCTATCTGCAACACTTTCACTGCTAAATCACTGCATCGATTTCAATGAAATTTGGCATGGAGATATTTTGATTCTTGAGGACACACATACATAGGCTAATCTAATGCGGGGCAGCAGATAGATTTGACGTAACTTTCATATAAAATGTGCCAAACCATCAATCAGATAAGTTATCAGAAACTTACATGTGACAAGTGAAACTGGACTTAAGACTTTAAATATCAGTTTACCTAATAAAATTAACAGGTGGACAAAAAGTTATTAGTTAGTTAGTTATGTTGTCAGGTGAGTATAGTCTCGAAAATAGTACAAAATTTTATAAAATTTCACAAAGAAAAATTCCTAAAAGAATTCTCTAGAAATCGGTAATATATTTACAAAAAAAAAATTAATTTTTTTTCTTTTTTAGATAATGACACCGCCAGTAATTCATAAAATATTAGCATCACCAGAAGATACAGTCATAGAAGGAGAATCTCTTGTTATTGAGTGCATAGCTGAAGGTTTCCCAACACCTAATTATAATTGGCGCAAAATTCAAAATGATGTAAGCAATTTTATAATTTTCATGTGCTTGTCAAGTTACATAGACACACCATTAGATACATCATACATAAGCATTAGTTTTATATAACTTAAATGGGACACGCACCCGGCACGGACGGGTAACACCGCCATCTTCCGCACTGCAGGCTGCTATTAAGAATTTCTAGTAAGAAAAATCCAACAGCAGTCCGACCCGGGAATCGAACCCAAGACCTCTTGATCAGCAGTCGCTTACGCTAACCACTAGACCAACGAGGCAATTAAGTTTATCATCGAGTATACCTGGAAAGGAAAAATTGAAGGCAAGACAAAATGAGGAAGACCTAGTATAACTATAGCAAGTAAAGGAGAAAGTAGAGGTCGTGGCCTATCAAGAAGTCAAACAAATCGCAGAAAATGGAGAAGAGTGGCAATTGCTCTACGGACAAAAGCCTGGCCCTTAAATTAAGAGAGAGAGTTTTCTTATAAGTTAATATTTACCTATATATTTTGATTTTAGAAGGTGTTTGACGAAATGAAAAATTCAACATGGCAGCAAGACAACAATATAATTCGCTTCGATAGTATCACACCAGAAGATGCGGGGGTCTATCAGTGCATTGCCAATAATGAGGCAGGGAACACTACTGAATACATTGAAATTAAGGTAAACACAATTTTTTAGTTAAAATATCCTTAATTTTTGCATTTTACTACATGGATAGCTTAGGATCTTAAGCGGTCTCCTTGTCGCTTTCTCGTGCAGTGAATGTTGTGGGTTTTATCCATCATGATGTCCCATGACTTTGTGTGATCCACACAATTGTTGTTCCAAGTTTGGGTGTTTTGTATACGTTTCATGTATGTTTGTATAGTAAGTTTTACTACTGAGAAGCTTTGTTGTTAAGAAACACAGTAAAGTACCGAATCGTACGTTTAATTTAATTGAAATTTCAGGTGCTAGTTCCGCCTAAAATTACATCGTTCCAAAATAAAACAGCGGAAGAAGGGGCGGATATATCTATTTACTGTACAGCAATTGGCAACCCAACACCAAATGTCACCATCACATACGCTGGCTTTGATCAAGAAACGTAAGTACATTATTAACTATACATGCTTTAATTTTTCCCCTTTTGAGGTAGTATTTTTTTTTAAGTTTGAGTCTTGAAATGTGAAACCCTCGTTACATTTTTAACCCGTTGATCGCCACATTTTTAATTAGACTAGACTAGATTAGATGTATGTGAATCTAAAATGTATGCGTGTAGTTCCGATCCAAAATTATGTGTATTACATAACCTGTGAAAAAAGTACAGAATATTCTATATCTTATAATTTTTATTGCTACTTCTTCCCGTCATGTCTTATGTATAATTGGTTTTAGAAATACGACTTTGGAGCAGTACATTGATAATTACGCGCTGCACAAAGTAGACAGAACCAAAGGAGGTATCTACATCTGTAACGCAACTAATACAGGTATATATTTATAACAGTGAATGTCAGAAAATAATTTATACTCGTATGTTTAGTGTAATGGTTAAAGCGGCTGCCACCCCGTTTTCTACTCTGCTAATTGTTGTTGGTTTTGTCCCACTCGAGACTATAGGAGGTTAAGAACCAAATACACTGATACTTTTATTAATATTCGTTTTTATTTATTTAATATAACTCACTAGGAAGGTAAGTGTGTCTCGCCTAGCACATGATCACAGGTCAAGTAAAGTGGGCGAGTAAATGCTTAACGATTATTCTATCGGATTGACAACACAACATATCGATTATAACTATTTGATCAATATCGATTTATAAAGTATTAATTTTTGTATTACATTAAACATTCAACAGAGACAACACTATGATTCACAAGTTGTTGTTCTAAGTCTGAGGGTTCTTTGTGTCCGTTGTTATGTATATTTACACAGTAAGAGACAGGATTTATAACTAATGTGAGAGTTCTCTTTTTAAGTAAAGAAAGTAAAATATAACTACGTGTACCTTTTTTATATATAATACTTCTCAGTGTATTAGTAAATAGTTTACTTTAGATAGACTTCATAACTACAGTCTTAAAGAGGGGAGAAAAACATTATCTTAAGTTTCTGAGAGATGCTATGGGTAGTGGTAGGCACTTACCATCAGGTGTCCTATCTGCTCGTTTGCTCGCCTAAATAAAGAAAAAATATTTTAACAACTCATAGTTTCAATATTCAATAAGCCAGTGATTTAGTACGAAAAATCTTTTTTTTTTTTTATGTTTGACCCTGCCATAATGACTCTACTCTGCCTGATGGATGAAATCTTCTACAATTTTGAACTTTTTAGGTGCAGTATATCAGACGTTCGATATACCTAGCGATAGATTTTGTTGCTCTTTGGAGATTTTTTTTATGGTAGAGAGGCAAACGAGCAGACGGATCGTCTAAGCAGTTACCGCCGCCCATGGACACCCACAAAGCAGAGGCGTCACAAGTGCGTTACCGGCCTTGTTATTGATATAAGTAAAATTTTACTTCGTAAATATCTAAAGCTTTATGTATCCTATGTATCGCCAAGTTCAGTTTCAATTTTTATACCTGGTGTATGCCGTAGCGGGGTAACTTTTCAGATACTTCTTTTACACAAAACCGATGTTAAATTATTATGTCATTAATCTTTCTTCCAGTAGACACCGTGATGGAAACAATGTATTTGACAGTGTTGCATAAACCATACTTCGATGCAGAAGAAGAAATAGTATGGGGCTGGGTCGGAGAGACTGTGGAATTGAACTGTGAGGTTGAGGCAAATCCACCCGCTAATTTTACTTGGAAGTATGTTATAATGTCATATTGTAATTTATAATCTCTAAGGTAGAACTTGCTGCAATTCATTCTCACTTGTACTTGTGGTAAGCCCGGCTTCGCTCGGGTACTATGTTTATACTGTAAAGCATTACCTTTATTTTTATAACATCAAAATAATCATTTCTGTAGTTACCGGTTCTCAAGGAATATTAAAGGCAAAGCAAGGCATACATTCGTATAGCATCTTGCATTGTGTTGAATAAATATAGGGAATAAAAAAAACAAAATTTAATGAATTAAATGTGCACAACGTTAATGTTCAAGTTTTCACTTCTGCCAGCACTCTTGTTGTGTGCTTGTGTGTACTTGTTGAAATTTATGATTATCTTAATCCGTCAACACACAGAAAACCCGACCTTACTACTAATTAATTAAAAGCTAAAACGAAACCAATTTTAAACGACCCAAACCAAAAAGAAACTTGATTCTGAATCGTGTGGTGATATATTTTTTTAATAATAAAGTCAATAAAAACTTTATTTGATAATTAGTTCGTTAACATTTTGTGAAAATTACTACATTTCAACAGGTATGAGAAAAATGAAGATGCAATAGCCGATGCAACAGAAGTGATTGAATCGTTAAGTAACATAGAAGTAAAAACTTGGAAAAATATAACATTTAATATAACAAAGGATTTTGCACCTTACGGTGTCTATGAATGTATATCGTTTAATTATTTAGGTGAAGGATATAAGCTTATTGATTTACAAAAGGGAACGGTACCTTCAGTCATTGTTCATGTAAGTAAATATTTAATTATATTGTTTTTGTTATATGTATCGGATACTATAAAAGAAAAAAAGCTGTTATGATTCATTCATTTACTTATTACGTATTTATTTATTTATTAAACCAAAAATATATCAAATTAGATCACAATTACATCTGTCGTTATATATTGTCTTTGAATTAGAATTATTTTAATTTGTTACATACTACAGAAGTAAAAATATACATGCATATATTTGATAATGAGCAATAATCGCAAGCTCCTACCTTTTAATTGAACAGAATAAATAGCTGACTGAATGGTTGGCCTAGTGGTTTAAGGGATCCTGGGAGGGGTCCGGATGTGTTAATAACAGCAGTTCTCGGATCCCTCCCGTCTCAGGCGCAGAGTGGCACACCGTGTGGTTTTAGTCGGTTCGATTACGACACAGCGCTCCGCCGCATACCCCGGCGGGGTGACGACCCCAGAGGGTTTCCAGGTAAAAAAAAAGGTTTAAGCTATCGCCACACCGCTTTCTACTGTGCCAAGTATTGTGGGGTCAAATCCCATATGGGACAACACTTTGTGTGAGCCACAAATTGTGTTCTGAGTCTCGGTATTCTTTGTGTCCGCTCCATGTATGTTTGTAAAGTCCTCCGCGACATAGGACATGATATTCCTAATTCGGGAGTTGCCTTTGATCTAATTCTTGACATATTCACTATAGTGCGTCCAATCGTTTATTTAACTTTTGACAGATCACGCACATAAAGTTTTGTAATAATTTTTGATCAATGTACTAGGGGGAATACTGTACTTCATGGACGGGCTCCGCCCACTTAGAGATGTGTCATTCATAATGAATGACCACAGACTATAAAAACGGGTTTGAAATAAATCGATTATCGATTATATTAATAAAACATACAATAACATTATTGTGATTATATTTTATATCAAATCACACGGTCTCTAAACTTGAGTCACTGATATAAGAGGCCCATTATTACAGCTCTCCTTTCCAAAGTATTCACGAAGTCGCAAGACAAACTTTCTTGTTTGTCCTTTGAGCACCTTAATTTTTGGCATTTTGACAGTAACGAAGGGAGGGACGATACGCTCAACTCAACCAAACGTGAGAATTCACAAATAAATCAATACGGAGGAATAAAAATACTCAACTCGACGTATGAAAATGTGAATTATGACTAACTACAAAATGTCCGCTACGCGTCCGGTGTTGCGGTTTAATAATCGATAAAATTACGAAATTATCGGTAAAATAATGAGTGTGTTAAATCGATTAAAACTTCTTCATGTACAAAATCGATCGATAAAAGAAATCGAATCGGTAACGGGTCAGGGTATCACTATTTGATTAAGTATTAGAGCTGTCAAAAGTTAAATAAATGATTGGATACACTATAGTTTAAATTTATATTCACAAAGTCGAGGACAAAAAACTTCAGTAGGTATTCTAATTATAATATGTTTTGGCCTTAGAATTTAGAATCATGCCTATACAGGCAGCTGAGTATACTCTAAATATATGTCCTATTCAGAGATAATTTGAATACCAAATATAGTCTTTTATTGTAGCTAAGTTCACTTCTTTTAAAGTGGATGGGACATCTTTTCATCTTTATTTATATAGTTCTTTGAACACGCAAAATTTCATTGTTCATTTACTATTGAATAATTCACGATTATGACTACAGAGGTTTGCCTTTTAGGTTGTTGAACTATAGTGGAAATCCCCTGGGGTCCTATATTTTCCCTACACCTGAATTAATAAATATTTCGGATCGCTTTTTTATGAAATAAGGGGCAAACGAGCAGACGTATCGCCTGATGGTAAGCGATTATCGCCGCCCATGGACACTCGCAACACCAGAGACGTCACGAATGCCTTAAGGAAGGCCTTTTAAGATAGAGTACGCTCTTTTGTTGAAGGTTTCTAAGTCGTGTTGGTCTAAAAATACCGCAGGCGACAGGATCTGGCTTTAAATTAAGTATATCACGAACAATGACAACTAGATTGACTGATAGAATGTTTATATTTTTTTTGTAAATACTTACGTATTATACATAACAGATATTTGCAGATCATACAAACCTATAGTTCGACCTTCGCCCCGAGACCTCGCGCATAGCAGTCCCAAACGCTACCATTGCACCACCGAGGCTGTTATAAATTAGGAGAGAGCTTCTTAAAGGGTAGCGCAGTGATTTATTCTGGAAACTGATGTAACTTTTAAACTTATCCTCCGATTGAAACAAACAAACATTATAAGTGTTGAGTGAAGTTTACCACAATACACTTGATAAAACCACATCCAAATCGATTAAAGCACTTCTGAGATTAGCGAACAGAAACATACAGACAAAAATATTTGGTTTTTCTTTAATATATTTTTAAGTATAGATTTTAGTTCAACTGTGTATAGAAATTGAATTTTTTTTTTTTTTTTGTATTAATCAAATTTTTATTTTATTTTTAGGATGACCTAGAAAATGTAACAGCAACATCAGCAACCTTCACCATAGAACCTCCATTCGAATACAAAGGGCCAGATGTATTAGGGATTAAAGCTGAATACGATATCGCTGAAAACTTTGATGTAACTGATATTCACCGCAACAGAACATGGGCAATTGGAAGGCCTTTTAAATTGGAGAAACTAAAACCCAACTCTACTTACTACGTTAAGTTTGCTGCTGTTAACAGAGTTGGAGCTGGACCGTGGAGTAATAGAACAGAATTTAAAACTTTAGACAAGTGAGTATATATTATTGTAATTGCATTCATGAATTCTCTCCATAAAAAAGGAAAAGAATTAATAATAAAAAAAAAATAAAAAAAAAAACTTATTCATCCAACGGGTGTCGTAACAGGCGACTAAGGAATCAAATTAAGCAGCCAACATCATTCTCAAGAGAAGGAAAGCTTAAAAAAACCCTAAACCACCTTACTTTTAATGTTTGGCCCTGCCAAAATGACTCTACTCTGCCTGATGGAAAGCATTATAGAATACAAGAGTGCGAACGCAGACAATGTAACAATGCAGCATAGTCACCCACACTTGGGCCTCCGGTCTCGCACTCACCAACGAAACACGACAGCACGATTGCTGTCATTTTACGTTGATTTTCTGTGCGGATAGTACCGCCCCGGTCGAGCCGGCTCGTTCGTCCTGAAATCAGCGTGGCTCTACTACCTTGTCTGACTAACGTAGTATAGTAGGCCAAAACGTCCTGAACAAAAAAGGAAGAATGAAAGCTGGATCAGAAAACTTAACGCTTTTTGAAAGTAAGATGTTGTTGAAACTTTCTTTGAGAAATCTTTTTGCTGGATTTAAAATAGATGAAATTTTACGAAATTTTTTAGAAAAATTACGACAGAATACTTACGGCACAATATTTGGTATAAAGATAGATTATAATGAACAATAACACATTTTACATAATTAGCATTATTAGTAAAAGTAAAGCAAACGAAGTCGTTTTACAAAAAAAAAAAAACATAACTTACATAGCGATGAAACTATGATATATATATACTATAAAGGAAAAGTAAATAGAACCCATTCTAGCTATTACAGCTACACAATGCGACTGTCGACTGACTAATTTATTTATATTAGTGTTTAGTTGACTAAAAAAACTAATAGAGTAGCTCAAACTTCCGTCTATTTCAATGGACTGTAATTAGGTTCCTACAAAAAAAGCTATCGTACAGTCATCATTAATGTTTGCCGACAGTTAACGAATATAAATCTCATATTCATTCCGAGTCGACTTGATTTAGTAGTTCGTTTCTTTTGTATAAACCGGTAGGTTTTTATACGTAATTCTTATTAAGTTACAATTTGGACCAGAATTAAAAAAAAGTTAAGCTTTATAATTCTTTAAAAAGAAATATCATTAGAACGTATTAGCTTTGTATTTTTTAAATTGGAATCTTTTCAATGACAATTCGACTTCTTGCGATATAAAAATAATGATGATTGACATTTATAACAATGTATTATTTGTTGCTTTAATTTTAGAAAAGAGGTAGAATTTAACCTATTTGTTGTCCAATAATTTAAAGAATTATTACGTCAATTAGGACATTTTTATTTATTTTCTGGAAGAGTTAAAAATAGATCAGATGTACAGAAGTTAGTTAAGTTGAACTGTTTACGGCTAGCGTTGTGGGTTAGAGTGAGAGAGGAGAAGCCTGCCTACCGCTGTCATATGGGTGCGAGAAAGGGAAATCAGACAGACTGGTAACCGGTAAGCGGTTTACCCTCCGATAAGAAGTCATCACTTTTAGACCTAATCATAGTAAGTACGTTATGTTACTAAATTTTTAATCCCTAATGAATACGGTCATCGTATCTTTGTAGGTCAGCCCCAGAGCCTCCGATATGGGAAGTGGATTCCATCGAGTTGCCGCCAAGTAACGTGCTCAAGTGGAAAGCGCCCGAAGACAACGGCGAACCGATTGACTACTACGCTCTACGGTACTGCCCGGTATGTATCCATACTTCCGTACTAATATTATAAATTCGAAAATAACTTTGTCTATCTGTTCCGCTTTCACGGCTAAACCACTGAACCGATTAAAGTGAAATTTACAATGAAGTTCCTTTGATTGTTGAGGCAGGACTTAGACTAGTAATTACCGTGATAACCAACATAGACCGTCATTGGACACGATCACATGTAAATGAAATTTGATTGGTTTATAAAATTGCTTTCTACGTTTTATGGTACTTAGTTTATCTGTCGATGCCAAGTTTTTGTAGCTAAAGACTAACAATAGGCTGATTTATTGATGATTGATAAAAAACATTTGCGTTTAACGAGAGTGATTTGCTTGTATAATGAGGTGATTTATTTCGATAGTTCACACACAATAGCCCCTTTAAATACTTCACTACAGTAATTGTATTATCGTATGCCAGATAACTTTACATTAAGCTGGTTTAGTATTACTATACTATACAAATATTATAAGTAAGTAAAGTTTCTAACTTTATATTATTATGGTTGTAGGGAGTAATCTTTAGAAGTACTGATCCGATCTTGATAATCCGATCTTTCATTAACAGAAATCGTCACTATTCAGGAGTGACAAAAACTATATTTTTGACCAAAAAAATGTGTTAAAAATAATAGTATTTGTAAATCAAGTCGAAGAAAACCGTGCGGTTAACTTCCAACAAAGTGAGCACGGGTCGGCTAGTATAAAATAAGGTTTTAAGCAATATGAACATAATTTTGATATTCAAAATTCATAAATTATTAGGTAGCAAATGATTGGGACGAATCATTATGTAAAGAGCAACGCATCGAGGAGGCAACTGAACAAGAGCTGAGTGATCTACTGTCAAACACCACTTACTACTTTGAACTGACTGCACACAATGCTATTGGGAATTCCAGTGTCGCAAATGTTACACTTACTGTATCAGGTATTATTTTTTATCATCTGTAATATGTAGCTTAGTGAAAATCTGAAAGTGTAATTTTAAGTACGAGAATAATTAGGTGAATCTTTCAAATTTGCTTTTTTTTGTTATTTTGAGGGGCTGATGGAAGTAATAACCGAGAAGGGTAGCAAATTGCAAAGTTAAGCAACCATTGGCAGGCCAGTTTATGAATCGGTGACTCTCATAATACATTAAGACCCCTCTGGCTTCGGAGAGCACTTTAAGCCGTCTGCCTACTTAAATAACATTATATGAATTTTTTAACATCTTTGACATTGTATACACATAATGTATTTCTTTTAAACTTTCGCGTGCCATGATATATTAACAATTATTTTACGGGAATTAACGCGATCACTTATTAAAAGGTATTACATACCTCTGATTTGCCTGACGTTTCGACCAGGTTGCACTGGCCGTGGTCACAGGCTGAGTCAGCCATCAGTCAGTCAGTCAGCAGATCGCATTAATACCCGTAAAAATAATTGTTAATGTATTTCTTACCAGGTACTTTATACATATTGAATACGAGAAATAAGTGCGAATTGAAGTTTCGTGTCGCTTTTATTTCGACTATTGAGTTATACACATTACACAAGTATACCTAATATGTGGTTTAAGAACTCATTCAAGGCTTATCTTTGAAGCATTATTTATGAACATTTTGTAACTTAAACTAAAGAACCATCATTTCGCGTTAAAATTAGTTGTTATTTACATTTTATATGATATCATGGGTGTATTTGTCAACTAGGATTATAGGCATTTATTTCATCATCTGCTTCATCATCTCCATTTACTTAAGAGCTACATAGGCAGACATAATACTATTATAAACATATATACATATACTATTATAGGCATTTATATACAAATGAAATAAACGAGAGAGATGAAGAATATATTGATACAATAATCTAAAAATACATTATTTAATGTAGGACTGCCACCCGTTCGGACTTTCCCGGATTCGTTCTAGTTTAGAGAGTGTCTGGGGAGCGTCCGGGCGCGGTTTCATTTGCAATCCTAATGGTGACTAAATAAAAAAAATGTTTGAAAGTTAATAATTTAGGGCCATTTTATTTCGTTGTTTTATATTGACTAAATTAAAATTAAAAAAATAACGTGTCCGAGCTTTGAAGTCCAAAATTCGAGGAAATTACACTTTTTGTCCAGATTTCCAAATTTTAGAGATGGCAACCCTATTTAACTTCAAAATTAATTAACATAACAATTAAAAAATCTTTCATCGTGAACTTGATAAATCTACGTCAATATAATTAAAGTAATTTTAGCACTTTGAAACGGGAAACCTGGTTACTCGTTATAATCTGTTTAAGGTGGCATTTCAATAAAGCTTCAGTTTTTTGCCACTAATTTCTTAGTTATCTTCGTTTTATCAAATACTGAACCGAGCTAGTTAAAGACAATTTTATCCTCAAGGATTTGATGAAGCGCTAACAGAGACTTAAATTTTCTCAAAGAGTTGTTTAAATAGCATTAAAAAATCTACTTAAATCAATGTGGAGCGGAAATTTATGTTTACCGTTTTGAGGAAGAGGTCATTAGTCACGAAAATATTACTGAAATAACTTCCTTCCACCGTTCTCTTTGTTCGTTCCTCACTCATACAAATATTTAGTTTACAAGTATTTTTGATAACTTATTGACCAGCCGTCTATTATTATAACAAGATATAGATCGATTAAGATAATTTAAATAAGTTGATAACACTTTAAATTGTAAAAGAAGGTTGCTTCAAAAGAATAACTTTAACTTTGTGGTGCAGGCGCTGTTCGTTCATCTTAATAACAGCTAGCTGCAGGTATCCCAAGAGCTCATCTATTTCAGGTGTAGTGGCACACTGTGTGGATTCGGCTGTGTGGCCGGTTCGATTCCGACACACCACATCTCTATAAACTCTGGTAGAGTGACGCTCAAAAGGAGGTTAGACAATTAAAATGAAAAAAAAACATAAACAATAATTTTGAAAGAAATATTTTTTCACACTTGAACTTTAACATTTTCTGATCACTAATGCAATTTTCATTATTGCAGCTCCTGACAGGCTCGTTGCTGAACCACTTTTATCAACGGGTGCCATTATAGGCATATCGATAGTGTTAGTATTTCTTTGTCTAATACTATTGGATCTGCTACTTCTATTCTGGAGGCGACAAGGCCTTATCGCCAGCTGTTGCTACAAGAAGAGTAAGAAGAAACCAAGTCCTTTACATACACGGTAAGATGTCATAATCATACTTCATTTTAGATTCTAATTAATTCTCAGCTTTGCTTAACTAATCAAATTTCAAACAAGAATGGGGTTTACTAGCGTCTAATGTTATATAGGCGGTGATGGTCAACTATTTACTATAAAAAGTTACTTTTGTCCATAGCTCCACCGTGTCATTGTGGGTTAAAACATAACTAATGGATTAATACGGTATTTTTAACACACATATGTATATTATCTCTATAATAATACTTGAGTACCATTTCTCTTGCTCATTAAAATATGTTTTAAAACATAAGGGTGAACGGATAATTTTTAAAACGTGACACCTTCTATTTTTGATTGGATATCTCTGATCTTTTCTATTTATCTCCAATTATTATCCAAATTTAATTATCAATTCAAATGAAAATTTATTCGTGTCATGATCGAGCAAAAGATGATTCTATTTTAGAGAAATACATTGAAACGTTTTCCTGGCAAGATTATCAAAACTTAAAAAATAATAACTGCTTATATTTTAAATACATAAGTTTTTAAGGGCTAATTCATTAAACATTGGTACTTTCAACTATTAAACCGTAATGTATAAACTATGTCAAAAGGCACAGAATCATAGATAAAAAATTGCCAGTTTACTGAAATAACAGATCAGCCTGTATCAAATCCTATTGATTTTTCAGTGACAAGAAAGGTCTATTGAAAGACAACAGGGAAAGCACAAACGATACTTTGAGGAGGCCCAACAATGGGCACAGAGAGTATGAATACAATAAGACTACCGGCATTATTACTGGCAAACATTCTTCAGTATAAAACGGAGAATATCAAAGGCTTAGGTATAACTGGTATGTAAGACAAGGTTTTGTGATGTTTTTGTCACTGTCCTTAGATGTTTCTCTTAACCCGAAATCCTTTTTACGAGGAAAATAGAAAAAAAGGTACTTTATTAAAAGCGTATAGGTAGGCTTTCAGAATTTAAGAGAAAACATACTGTTCATAAATTCGTAATCGTAAGTACAGTGATATTGAAAACTTGTAAAACAGATTTATTTATAAGTACAGTCAGATCAGAAACTAAAACTCTAATATTATATATTTTATTGAATTGGATTTACTACAGTACACTTTCAATTATCGGTAGTATACAACTAAAGAAAAAAAAAGAAACAAGACACTCGTACAATACAGACGAAATGAAAGTTTTTTTTTTATGTGAGCCTACTAAAGTGATTCTACTCTGCTTGATGGAAATCTTGAGTAGAATCCAAGAGTAGTGGTCACCATACTCATTGCGAATGCATATAATGCTACAATGCAACATGGTGACTAACACCATGGCGGCCTATTGAGATACTTCTGTATTATTGGACCTCCGGTCTCGCACAGGCAATGACAGCGATCATGCTGTCGTGTTTCGTTGGCGAGTGCGAGACCGGAGGCCCAATGATGCGAAAGCATCACTAGCCCGCCATGGTGTGGGTCACCATGCTGCATTGTTGCATTGTCTGCGTTCGCAGTATGGTGACCATCACTCTTGGATTCTGATTATGCTTTCCATCAGGCAGAGTAGAGTCATTATGGCAGGGACAAACATAAAAAAAAAAAAACTCCCAATGAAACACGATAGCACAAACGCTGTAAGGTCGGTCTTTTGTGAGAGGGTAGTACCGCTCCAGCAGAGCCGGCCCGTTCGTGCTCTACTACCTTATCTACATACCTATATTATTGAAAATAATATGTTTATAATTGACAGAAAAATAAAAGTGTATTAAGGCAGAATGTTTAGAGTTTGGTTATCTGGTGGATTTGTACTTTTCGCTTTTTTGAGTAGTATTATTCAATTAATTAGTGTGTAAGAGCTTAACCCATTCCTAGTACATACTAACAGTTAATTAGTCTAGAAATCTATAAAGTAAATTATATTTTTGTCACAAATTATTATATTAATTAAATCATTAATGATAGCATTATTTTAATTAATGAATTATTATTTACATTGTAGATATGGAAAAAAATCTTACCGAAATGTAATATTATGACATGATTATTCTGATCTTTATAAGTACAAAATTTTAAGTGCTTTTGATTAGTTGATAATATGATGCCTTAATTCAAATCTTTTTTATAAATAATGATGGTAAATAGATGAGTTGAGTAATAAGATTATTATAACTTTGTTAAAATAAGTTACATTACTTTTTAGATTCATTTTTAGACCAGCAAAGTTTTGTCATTGACTGTAGTACTATTGTCAAGGGCAATGAGTGTTATCCCATCGTGATGTTAATATTTAAACGCTAGTATATCATATTAACGCTATGTATCCTTACTGGTTTCCGTTTCGAATACAAAATACCAATGAGTATAATTTTAATATTTATAACGTTATTTTATTAAACACAGTAACAAAAAAAAAATGTATTTTACAATTTTAGTTTGTCATGAACTCCACTTTTATGTACATAGATATAAAACATAACTAAAAGAGAAATGAAAGTACTAGGCTTAAGTGCGTTTACACCTGGGTAACAAAAGTATTATTTAAGATGAACCCACATAGCTTTATTGTTCTTTTTTCTTTAAAATTTTATAAACTGTTGTAAATTTTTTACAGAATATTATCTTTACAATCTCATATCCATATGTACTACTTATTAACATTTATTATCTATATAGAGAATATTTTAACTAAACTAATTTTGTGGAGAGAGTTCATATTATAATGATCGCCATTATAGAATTTAGGAATGTAAAAATAATGAAGAAAATATTCTGTATACGAAATATTTAATCAGAATTTACCAATCGATGGTCCTATTAATAATATCTGTTTATTGTCAGTGGAAAAATTTCACTTCACAAAACTGTGGATGTTCAAATGAACATCCACAGTTCTTTTATTATTTGTTATCGTTAGAACAACATTTGAACTGCTCTACTGAAAAGTAGTATTTTTGCAGCTCCGACATTATTAAAAGGGACCATCACAATATACATTGCACAAGAATTTGTAAGCATTAAGAGTTCAGATACAAAGGTAATGTTTGACATATAAAAATACGAATAATGGTTGATTCCATCAATAGTTCACAAATAATACTAAACCAAATATGAAATACATTCAAGAGCAGTGAATTCAAGTGACAGAAAGATATCTGGTGATCTGGGACACATTAAAAATACTTAAACTTACTATACTTAAACAAACTATACTTAAACAAAGTTAAACCAAGTTATGTTTATATAAAAATAATCCTTAATGAAAGTGATAGCATACAAATTTCTCAAATTTCTTCAGTTTAAGTCAAAATTACAGCGCCTTCAAATAAAATTTCTGAATTTTATGGATTAGACAAAACTGTAAAATAATATTTTTGTAGTATTCGTAAGCTTCAGCTGTAAAAACGTGACCAAGGAAAGGAAGGAATAAAAGTAAATGAAATCACCCATCTGACCCGAATTATTTGCTGTTGAGTGTATTTGAGTGCATTAAATAATATTTACGAGTCATTATAAAACGACTATCGTGAATACCTAATCAAAATAGAGATATAATAGGTACAAAAGAAAGATCTTTAATATAATTTAATATTATTAATCCCCGTGAGATAGATTTAAAAATAGATACGTACGAAAGTACTACATGCCAAAGATTAGATTAGATTAAGTCATAATGGTTACAAGTTTATTATTGTATTTTTGAATTTCATTAAAGTTTATATAAAATTGTAATTGCATTTTTATTTTTCCTCTCTTCGTTAAGAAACGCTGTGCCTGGTTTTGCGAAATTTTAAAAGGAGTACATCTCGTCCCACTTACGCGTGACTCTGCATAAATTTTTGTAAGTTTAGACTTACAGTAGTTACAGTATCTACATAATGAGTTTACGTTTTATGACTTTTTAACTGTAGTGAAACAAGTTTTCTTAAACTGATTTTAGCATGCCAATTGAATTTCTAAAGATTTCATTCAGCCGTTTATTTCATAGGCCAATCTTTGGTTCAACTCGACAATGAATCATGCGGAATACTTAATGAATTCGATTTCAAAGCTACAACGCGCACCTGTTATTGAAAATTAATACTTCAGAGGTAGGGAATCAGTAATAAAATGTTGCAAGTTATAAGCATACTGCTGTTTAATAAAAAGTCGACTTTTGTAACTAAAATTTTACTGAATATATTTTTAACCATTGAAGTTTAAAAATCTATTTATTAATTGGGATTAACTTTAAACGAGAAGCGTTTGAGACTGTCTATATTTTAATACCTATTAATTAAAGTAATCACCCATGCAATCGATGCAGGATAAATTAAAAAAAAAAACACGTTTTTATACATATCATCATGATACATAAAACCAATACGAGATCAGCAAGACAACAACTATTGTTTTGATGTGGCCAATAGGTACTGTAAAACAGAAATTTCATAGTTTGAAACCTATAAGCTAAAACTCTTGTTGCGTGATGCTCAGAGCAACGGCCATACGCAGACGTTTTCTTCTGTCAAAGTATAAGCCCAAATGCGCCTACGCGTTGTGTAATGCATAGGCCCCTTTCGGTTTATACTGTAACAAAACTGACATTGTTTTGATATGGAATAAATTTATGTGTGTGTGTGAAAGTGTAAATGAACTTTTTTAATTGTTATGTGTTAGTTCGTAGTGAAAGGCGACTGTTTTTGTGTATGTAAGTTTTAAACTTTTTATACAATAAACACACGTACGTGTAAAGATTTCACCTCGCAGTATATTACAGACTGTTTTGTATCGGAAAAAACGCTGTGGTTGGCCTGTGTTGCTCTATGAAGTACTGTTAGTTATTCTGTGTCTATGATAAGGCTTTACGATTGTTTGCCAATTATTTAATATATATTAGGAACGAGAAGTAAGAATTAAATAAAAGAAACAAATTGAAGGTGGCCTAACCTCAGTTCTTATTTTTATAATTAAAACACTAAACAGTTCACAACAAACGAATCTTATAATTCGAAATATGATTACAAGCAATTCACGAAATACATAACAGATCGATATTATAAAGAAATGGGTTTACAACGATATAAAACTAAACGACAAGATATGGTTGACGTATGCCGTATGACCCAACAAAAACACGTCCGTACACTAAGAGAGCCAGGGTAGACAACAAAATCTTCTGTTTTTTTCAAGCGCTTTCCTTATAACTATAACTAAAATAAGCCTAACGCGGGCTGTTAATGACGGTATCTCGAGATTCCTTACAATATGTTAATTTCTCGTCCTTTCAAATAGTAGCCTATTCATGAATAAATTGTTTATTTATTTATTTAATACATTATGCACTTGTGGTGCATTGACGGACTTATTACCTCGGGCATTCTCTACCATTTTCGTGGGAGAGCCACGCTTCGGCATGAATGGGCCGGCTCGACCGGAGTGATACCACGGCCTCACAGAAAACCGGTGAAATAGCGCTTGTGCTGTGTTTCACCTAGTGAATGAGGATACCCATACCCATACATAAGGAGGCCCATACCCCAACCCCTCCCTAAATCCCTTTCGCCATCTCCCAAAGGCCAGGTTTATCTCCAGGAGAGGACTATTAAATGAAATGAAATGAAATCATTTATTTTGCAATTAGGTAACATAAAAACTTTTGCAAGTTAAACTTTTTTTGAGCAGATGAGTTCGGCCTTTCCTAACTGGACTAGCTCTGAGAAGAAAAGACGAAACGAACCCAGGGATCACCGTCTCTTTTAAAATCCAGACAATTTTCATAAATGCAAAAGACATTATTTCAATAAAAAAAGCGATAACAAAAAAAATGTCAACTATGTCAAAAGTTTGAGATGAATTTATTTCAAAGTATAAATAGTACACAGTTTTCTTAAATCGCTTTAGCTTATAGCTTACAGTTCTACTGCCACTTGCATCGCTGATATTAAACGTTCGGAGTGCAAAGCAGACGAGTGTGGTAATAAAATATTTCTGATATTATGCTTTATATGGGACGTGCACAACGAAGGTGTTGCCAACTGGTGTCGAGAATCCGAATCTTGTACTCAATTAATACTTGACATAGAAATGTATTATTATTACATATATATAAACAGAATTAATTTCGTTAGTCAAAACTATTATTCTAGTTAATCATAGTGCATTGTTGCATTTTTTGATGTACCAATACATCCAGAAAGAATAGTATACACTCTCATGCCATGGTTATGTGAAAAACACAAAAAATGTATAAACGCCGTAAAGAAGTATATGTAAGCATGAGCCATTTTTTATTATATTCGTTTCTCTTCTGATTCTTAAGTACGCATGACTATGCCTATAAATTTCTTTAATATCTTCTAGTCACTCAGGGTTAGCTGGAAGAAAACTCAATTTTGGGTTAAGCACGCAAAGGCGTGCTTAACCCAAAATTGATGATACATGACACTTCTTTGTGTTTATCTATACAAATAAATAAAGTAAAATTGGAGTGTCTGTTTGTAATGTTCAAATAAATGCTTTTTACTAAATGCATATGTATGCATATACGGTACATACACCAAAATTGTAGTTAAAAAATTTTTTGTCTGTCTGTCTGTCGATCCGTCTGTCTGTCTGTCTGTTTGTTCCAGGTAATCTCTGGAACGGCTGAACGGATTTTGACGGGACTTTCACTAGCAGGTAGCCGATGATCCAGGGAGTAACTTAGGCTACTTTTTTAGACTAACTTTGTCCCGTGGCGTTACTCACGGTACGACGATAACCGCGGGTAACACCGCGGGGTTCAGCTAGTTATAAATATATATATATATATAAATGTTCTAGGTGTACAGTCAAGAATAAATACAAATACAAAATAGTATTTCATTTGATTCTTACTAAATTCTTGTTCTTTAAGGAGTTATTATTGAACAAAAGCTTTTGAAGAGACCAATTTGACATTCACAAACAATTTTATTTTATTTTGTAAACGCTGATGTTTAATAGGATTAAATTGTATTAGTTAACGATCCCACACGTTTTATTGCAACTGTACATATTCATGACTACTCCAAAAGCTGTAGATATAACGAAACCAACATTGGGGAGTAATGATGCAACTGCCAGTTCTCACATACAAGCGGCTATTTGGCGAATTCATGGGCTTACTAACTGAACAGCAAACCCGCAGGTGTCAATAATAGCTTTAAAGGTAGCATTTTCACGTGCAAGCCGTAAATGAAAACATAAACCTTTATTGTGTCTGCTACAGGGATGCAAAAGTAACAGTAAATCTATCTACTATATTTTTTTAGATTAATTACAAACTGTTCTATCTGTAAAAATATTTACTAATTGATTTAATAGAATTCTCCTAGTTGGTATAGTAATTAGCGTAAGCCACTGCTGGTCAAGAGGTCTTTGGTTCGATTCCCAGGTCGGACTGCTGTGAAGTTTCTCTTTAAAAAAATCTTACTAGCAGCCCGCAGTATGGAAGATGGCGGTGTTTCTCGCCCGTGCCTCGGAAAGCACGTTAAGCCGGCGGTCCCGGTTGTCATAAAATCTATGGCAATCGTTATTGGGAAGTCAGTGCCTTCAAATATACTGACTACTAGTTCAAATTTCGAATTCAGTTCACCCTCAGGGTTGCGAAGGTCCGATGCCAGTCGCTCCGTGTAAAAACTGATATTCAGGTAAAACCGGTTGAACTAGTAGCCGACCCCAAATCTTAGGAATAATAGAGGCTAGGAAGATGATAATGATTGAATAGAATGGAATTCAATGCTATGAATATTATCTTATAACGTCTTGCAGCATCTTTTAGATACTAGTCATCCTGTGGGTGTCGTAAGAGCCGACTAAGGGTGCTACATAAGATAATAGCACTGCAAAGAAAAGAGGAACCGGACACAGATTCTATTGCCAAAACCTTCTTCTTTGTCCAGCTGTGAACAATTAAATAGCGTTGATGATGATGAATCTTTGTTTATTGATTAGATGGTTAACATAAATAAATTTAGAATTTTCGATATATTCTGATAATGATTCGATGATTAATCATATATTTCAATCAACGTTCATTTACCTTGATTGTGCATCATTTATGAAATACTGTAATCTACGTGTATTGTATTGAAGCGGTTTTGAAACATGATAATGTAATTAAGTAATCATATTATCAATAAGTGGGTTTGTGTAAAATCAGAACCATATTATTGCATGTTTGACAATGTTTGTTTATACCTATGTATTGTATATGTATATACCTATGTATTGTAATGTCTTATTTTATATAATTTATTGTTCATGTAGCTGTTGTATTATTTTGACAGTTAAGATAAATGACTCTATAAATATAAAGTATTAATTAACATTTGCAAGGTAGTAGAGCCACGCTGATTTCAGCACGAACGGGTCGGCTCGACCGGGGCGGTACTACCCTCGCACAGAAAATCAACGTAAAATAATCAGCGATCAATGAACGTGTTTCGTTGGTGAGTGCGAGACCGGAGGCCCGATGATGCAGAAGCATCACTAGCCCGTCATGGTGTGGGTCACCATGCTGCATTGTTGCATTTTCTGCATTCGCACTATAGTAACCATCACTCTTAGATTCTGCTTATGCTTTCCATCAGGCAGAGTAGAGTCATTTTGACAGGGTCAAAAACTAAAAAAAAAACCTTGAGAAGCGTTTGTCAACTAACATAAATGGACTGATTACTTTGGTACGACACAGCACTGATTGGTTAAAATATTGTACTAATTCTCGAATAATTATCTAAGTATTATTTATGTTCGCAGTTTGAATGGTTGATTAATATACCACAATTGGACCTACTGTGATTTTCCCGAAAACACATTACGAAAATCACAATGGGTATTGTTAGTATTAGCCTAAAGCGAACGCTAAAATAATCATGAAACTGAGGTTAATTAGAGACTATTAATGACTTATTAATTAGAGAAAATATTAGCTAAATATTTACAATGTCGTATGGTCTTAAGCACCAAAATCAGAATGAGGCCGTGATAAAGACTAAGAGACATCTTTGCCGGTTTCACATTTGACGTTGCGAACGCATTAGTTACCTTTATAAGAAAATATGTCCTTAGATAGTTTCCACATTTCATAAAGAATAATACTCATAAAAGTTTCTATTGAAATTCAGTAAAAAGAGAAAAAGTGTTCTCATTTATTTAAAAAACTTAAACAAATTCTTCGGCCTCACATGGAATACTGTCCCCATCTTTGGGCGAGGGCACTCCAATACCAGCCCCTCCCTCTAGACCGCATTCAGCGGAGAGTGATTCGAATCGCCGATTGCCAAGAACTTTTAATTTGGCTAGACTCTTTGGCGCTGCGTAGAGATGTGGCTTCGCAGTGCATCTTCTACCGCATTTCCCATGGGGACTGATTCCTGCCGCCTCTTTCTGCCACCGTCCTACGAGACAAAAAATTCATCTCCATCATCTAGACGGCTGGCAGTCCACAACTGAGCGCTATTCCAGGCTTTCTGCCTCGTACAACAAAACTGTGGAATAAACTGTCACCTGCGGTATTTCCAAACCAATACGACCTTCAAACGAAGAAAAGAGCGTATTCCTTCTTAAAAGGCCGGCAACGAACTTGTGACGCCTCTGGTATTGCTGGTATCCATGGGCGGCTGTAATCGCTTACTATCAGGCGAACCGTCTGCTCGTTTGCCCTATTTCATAAAAAAAATAAAAACAAAAGTTATTTGGTCAAGAAACCACACAAAAAAATCGTGAAATATACAGTATATTTCACGATTTTTCCATTCTCCGGTATGAATCGCAATATCCGGACGCGATCCAATCGGTGTGTCCTACTTCCAAACATCCCAGATTTACTTATAGTTTCATTTTTACCGAAGCTTTTCACATAACAGTGTGTGGAAGTTTGACAATAAAAGCCCTTAGTTTTAGCAATTGTTTCGAATATAATTTTTAACGTAATGGTATAAATATCAATGATAGCGTTACAATCCAACTTCTCAACATCAGCCGTTGATGATCAACGGTCTATCAAGAATGATGATCTCAACTTGTTTGACGGTCCTCCGCTTGAGTTGGGTTGGTTTTATAAGAGATTCTAAAATCAAATATAACTTTTCAAAAGTTAAGAATATTAAAATTTGACAGTTTACTGAACGAAAGCGTTAAAATTTAAAATAATACCTAAGAAAACTATGAATTGTAGTAAATCTCGTACTACACAAATATAAAACTATAATATTTTGGATTTCAGTTTAAATTCCCTGCAAATTCTCAAGGTTCAATTTGTTCCCTGGAATTAGATTGTGCTGATACCTAGATACCAACCAATTAGTAGCAACCAGGTGAGCAAACATTAAGCTCGACTTATTCGACAAATTTTCGATTCCCTTACAATGCTTGAATTTATAACTTCTGTTGTCTCTACAATGCGTTAAGAAAATATTTTTATTTTGTTGTATGGAGGTAGATTTTTAGCATAAATTATCAAAGCTAGTGCAGTTATTGAGAATACAAATGCAAGAGTCCAGAGTTTATTCTATTTTACAGCAGTACATGCCATCCTACTTTAACTATTTAAAGAATTGAATCAGGATTGGACAACCGATTTGAATGATTGAATTACTAAAGAAACTCTTGAGTCATTCAGACCGACTTTCATCTCACTCTCTTTTTGAATCTATAGACGAATACATCGAAATCTATGACATATAATTTGTAATCAGAATATTCTTTGGCTCCTAAAGTACCTGGTTATTCTACTTAAGAAAACGTCATCAAGACGGAGAGAGAGAGAGGATGTTTAATTGTAAAATCTTCGCCGAAGAAAAGTAATTGTATGATGGTCACATTCTGAATCGTCGTCAAAAGATGGGTGACAGGCATATTATGGTAATTCCAGGGATCCGTATTATCATCATATCATTTCATCAGTCAGTCATCATCAGTCATAGAAGTATCAGTGTTTTGTATACAAAATACTGATACTTCTCTCTCTTCTTTCTCTTCTCTTAAATACATGAAATACATACGGGTAAGCTTAAACTAAAATCTGAATACGTAAATCATTTCCACAGACACGATTCTACTAATAACGTGCAATCTTCTATATATATAGACATCGATTCTAAAGACATTTAGGGTAGCATTAATAGCATTTCGTAGTCGACAGTCTGCGGAATTACAATTAGAGCTAATTATCTAGATAGGTGAATCCGATTTTCTCTCTATATGAAATTAATACGTGTAAATGGAAAGGTGCTGTACCTGTCTATTTCTAAGGAAGACGTGAGTGTACATATCAATTGTACCAAAATGTAGTATCTTTTTCGCAAACTATTACTGGAATGCCTATACGGTCTTTGTCATTGCTTTCTTTTCCATCCCAATACTTTAAAGGCTTTTGCGCCCGATATTTAGGCGTGCTTGGACATTTTTTTAAAGTATTCAAATGTATCACATACAATCTGCTTAAAATAAAACATTCGTATTTTATTTAAATTTCTTTCATGTGGTGAACTGATTTTATAGGTTTATTTCGTTTTTGTACCCCTTTTACACTAAGAAAGTGATAGTTACATATAAGAAATTACCAATTTAGAAGACTGACTAAATACAGGATGTAAAAAAATTGAAAATAATGATTAAATGTGTAAATTCTTGCGTATCTAAGGGACAGATTACTTATTTGTGAACAGTTATGGGTGAGTAGAGAGGGAAGCCTGAACATAGTTTTAAAGCGACCCACACTTGGTTAGCCCCTTGAGTCCTTTCAAAGGACTGAGCTTAAGTGATAAAGTTCGTATAGTTCCAGATAAACTTGAACTCTAATTTGTCATGTCATAAATCGATCATTGTTGGGTCTTTTTCTTGAACCTCAATCTACGTTATCTTTTTATGTGTAAACTCTAATGTACAATCAAGAATCAATTTGTCTGTGTTATTGTTTGTTACATTTTCTATAGATTGACGAAGTTCCTAATAAAATCGGACAGTTGTGATTGTCACTCTGCGTCAGGGTTTTGTGACTACAAGATTCTCAATTTTAATTTGCAGATAGGTAATACTTGTACGATTCAATAAAACAAAGTCTTATGAGCCATACAAATAAGCAGGCGGAGAGGTAATGCTCTTACATAGACAAATACATTCAAACGAAACACAGACGGCAATCGATTCCGGTGCCACAGTAGATATATATAATTACAAATCTTGTTTAATAAATAATTTATCGTACAAGAGAAAATGAACCGCCCAATTTTCAATGAAACATTTAATTAAAACTCACTTGGCTTTGGACAACAGCCAAATTATTATATTTCCTCAAGTGTGTGCGATATTTTCGTTTATTTGAATTTATTTGAAATTCATTCGAAACACTTTGTTTTATACTTTAAAGAGATTCGAATACTGAACATTAATACAAATAATTCTTAGTATGGATTGGATTGACTTAGACTTGGATTGCATAGTCTGTACAAGAGATAGGAGAAATGAAAAAACTACTACTCATTATAAAAGTACTAACAAAATATATTGCATATATTATGTCTCCGGGAAAAATTACCGCCTTATTTACAGGTGCTAGTATGTCAGTGTTCTGTGAGCAATCGTAACGATTTGTATAAGGATTTTTTGTTTAATGTTAAGACTCTTTTGTTCCTAATTTTCACAACGCTTTACTGAATTTTCTCCTGTAAATGTAAATGTTCCTCAGAAATCATGTTCATCGATAAAGACATTAGAGATGGTATATTTGGAGCATGCACCAGCACTCTCGTTTTAGACTATAAATATATTATCTTTTTATTGTACATGTACATAATTATTTATATAGTTTAAATTGGAAGTGAAGTGAACTCTTTGGAGGAGAGCTGCAATACATACGAAAGGAACGGAAAGGAGACAAAAAAGAACGAGAGGATCTTACCTGATCGAACACATAACGATCCTCAAGTCAAGTGTGTATTGTGCGGACGCTACGGTCGCTCCCGTATTCTTGGTATGTCTGTAGAAACAGACATACCAAGAATTGTCATAGAGGCGCTGTCTAAATCTGACTAAATTTCAAAAGATGGCTGTGTTGGTACCTAATACTTGGATTTAAAGATTTGTGTTAAAGAAAATAAATTTTCACAAGCACGTAAAAATCGTGCATTTCTACCATGAATGATTATAATACATTCGTTAATATTTTTCATACACTTGGTTTCAAAAATTGACAGATTGGTTAATAAATCCAGATGGATTTCTTAGGTTCACTTAGACTTTGGGAACTAAGATAATAAACGTAATCAAGCTCAGCAACAGTAAACAAATAACCGTATGTTATTGTTTATTTTTGAATATTAAAAAACACTTTTTAATTGTTAAAATGGTATTTACAGAATCATCTCATTCACATTACAATCATAGATCTTAGTTGATGGTTTTAACTTACGAATGTGATTAATGAATATAGTTTATATGAAATAGTTAAAATAAATAATAATGATGTATGTTTGTATAAATCACGTACAGTTGGAGCCATTAGTGGTTCGAAGCAGTTCTGAACTAATGCCTGATACGTGAGCTGACGGCTTTAGAGTGCACACTTTTGTAGTTATAACTAGAATTGAGTACCCACAAGTATGCCACATCTATATTTGAAATTAGTACAGGAATCTGGCTGAAGTGATGTGATGTTATTACTAAGATTGAAGATATAGTCTACTTATACATTCTTTAAGTATATGCAAAGTAATTTTCGTATATTATCTTCTAATACAAAGATGATTTTTTTAACACCGCACTTGAACATGTGATTTTCTTTTGGTTTTTTGTGTCATAAAGTCAATCTATACAAATAAATAAAATTGGAGTGTCTGTTTGTAATATTAAAATAACAGCTTGTTAATCAGTTCATATGTATGTATACATGATACATATACCAAAAACGAAGTTAAAAAAATTTTTGTCTGTCTGTCTGTTTGTTCCGGGTAATCTCTGGAACGGCTGGACGGATTTTGATGGGGCTTTCACTGGCAGGTAGCTGATGATCCAAGGAATAACTTAGGCTACTTTTTTTAGACTAACTTTGTCCCGCGGCGGTACTCGCGGTACAACAATAACCGCGGGTTACACCGCGGGGTTCAGCTAGTTTGTGTCATAAAATCAAAAAGGTAGAAGAAAACAGCGCACCCAAATTAGCATTAGATATGATTACAAATAAACGTAAATAAAAAAACTGCTTAAATGTGATAATACTTTGCGATTTAAGTGTCGTCATAATTTAGATTTAAAAGATCTTTGTATTTTTACAGAAAATTGTAAAAATAGTGAAATCGTTTGTATGTATAACTTATAAATCAATGTTTTAGCATTCATTTTAACTTTAAATGATTATTTACTTTAAAAACTTTAATAATATACATTCCTAGCTCAGCAAAGGTTTTAATGCATAGAATTATAAAGTTAAGAATACCTACATAGGTATGTAGAGAGAAAATTACAATTATTTAACTTAAACCAGTGTAATATTAACACGTAATATTGTGTATGTATATAGCTCATTAATATTAAATATTCGCAACTTTGAGGCGTATAAAATGTGGTGAAATAATATTCATTTAAATTACAGCTCCCCAGAGCTCGTACCCGTTACACAGTAGAATATTTTATGTGGTAAACATGTAGCCTTGTATTATAAGGTATAAGCTGCATGTGAACGTTTTTGTACACCCTTTATATATCTCTAGAGACTTAGGTATGTGTATTGACTTTGATGTTGATTTTATTCGAATTTTCGTAAACGTCGAAAAGGAGTTTTTTCTTAATATTGCTTGATGGTTATAATTTAATGATATGGAAGATAAAATCATTACGGTTTCACACACACAAAAACAACATAATATATTTTTAATATTGATCTATGTCTTTTGTCGATCTGATGATGATGATTTTGATGATGATTTTGGAATGTCCGTAAAGAGGAAATATGGAAAAACTTATCAATTAGTAAATATAAGTACCTAAATTTTTAAATCTATGATTTACAAATAATTATTTAATAAAAATAAATTATTGATTTGCAGTAAATTCTGAAAAGTGCTGTACACTTTTCAAGAAACTTTCTGCCTTCCACAATTTGAAACACCTTCTACCGGACGACCCATGTAGTCGTTTGTAGGGATATCATTTCCACTAAAGCCAATTATATTTGACAGTAGCCTTTAAACTGTACAATAGATAGCCATAAATTACAGTTTCCTTATACATATACAAGGGATAGCGTGTAGTAATAATTGTAATAGCATAGCTAATGACAACCCAAACCGCACTACCGAATCATTAATAGCCTAATCTATTCACAGTTGACATCATCCGGAAATATACATAGCACATGCAAACACGTTTGTGATACATAATATATACTATCTCTAACTCTTGATTGCATTATGATAAAGTACATCAAAAAGGTCTATTTTAGATTTGAAAGTTTTAGATGAGCATGCTTTCATTGCAACAGGATAGTTGAAAAATAAGAGGAATATAATTAATTTTATAAATATCTATCTATGAAAAATGAGCTAAAAAGTAACTTATAACGTTACTATTTAAGAATAATCATTAAGTAATTGTTTTTTTTATGTTTATTCGATTTCACCACCGCAAGTCACCGCTTCAGAGTGGTAGACATACGCTCTCGCACTCATCGTTTCGGGTCTTCCTTCTTGTGCCGAGCGGTTAAAACAAGGAACTCACTACCAGCGCACGTTTTATCGTCCCACTATGATCCCGGGTCCTTTAAGGGGATCGTGAAGAAGCATCTCACTAGGCCGCCATAGTGCTGGTCACCACGCTGCATTGTCCTTGTCCGCATTGAGGATGGTGAATACCGCTCTTGGATTATGCTTGTGCTTTCCATCAGGCGTGGCAGAGTCATTTTAGCAGCTCAAATAAAAAAAAATTGTAGATAATTACCATTTAATTTAATTAGATAATTTTAGATATACTCAGACACAGAACAAATAATTGTGCTCATCACATAAATAAATAAATATTTCGGACATCTAACACACAACGCCATCTAGTCCCAAGCTAAGCAGAGCTTGTGTTAAGAGAGATTCTTTCAGTGTAGAAATCGAATCCACGACCTTAGCAGATGCTGAGCAGTCAGGGTCACTTACTACATATATATGTGGTCATATGTAGGTATATTTGTTGTATGTTATATTTTATCAGTATAACTACAAATATATACACAAAATCAATCAATATAATCCACCGAATCGAAAAGACCCAATGTGATGGATTACTTCGAAAACTATCTGAACGTACCCTTAGATGCCCCCGAAGCGTTCGCACTCCCGCGGTCAGATTGAATTAAACGGAAGCCTTTGGATAAAACTCCTTTTAGTACAAAACCCTTAGGATTGTTGTAGATGAGTTTTGAAGACAACAGTTATTTCTGTATATAGTTTAATATCGTGAAATAGTTAAACATATTTATTGAACTTTTTATGTACCTACTTCTTTGTTTCCTGTGTTGCGGTGTGTTTTTATGGAAACCTACTAAGTAAAAATATAATTTTTTGATTGCCTCGAACGATTTTATGGCCATAATACATATTAGTAGATATTATTAATAAATTTTGAACATATGGGAAATTAAATCCACATTAGAATACACATTAGATTGCCAAGACGACAGTTGAACAAAGATCGACTTCGAGAGGGTTGGGAAATCAAAGACTGAGGCTGTTCCTAATTGTATATTAATCACTTATACTAGTTACAGTCAGCACAATGACGTTTGCTGCTCTCTCAAAAATAAAAACCAAAAAAAACATATTTATAACCGTTAATGTAACGAAACCATAGCGCGATCTAATTTTGTTCTGACGCCATCTATCAGAGTCCAATGTAACTTCTATTATTAAATGAGATCGCGATATGGTTTCGCCTATTATCCGTGAACAACAGTTTATGTTTAAAATAGAATATTATGATATATTTTTTGTTCTATAATTTTTGGTCGAATTCGTTTAAAATAATTAAATTAATATTAAAACTATTTAATTTATTTTTAGTATTTATTGATAACCTATACCTAAAATTAGGTTGGCAAAAAAAACTGCTTGAGTATGTCGAAAGTGAAATTTAAACGTAGGTACCTATTGCAATGTTTCTGAACAAATACTACTTTTGGATGGGTTTCATAAAATTATTCAGTATTTGATGGTTAAAAACTATAGTTTCCATTTAACAGATTGTAACTGATTTATTTATCACCAAAAATAAAACAGTTTGTTATTGCGACCTTAAAGGGACTACAAAATAGTGTAAAATTTTTATTAGAGGTATTCCTTTTATCATAAATATCAACAGCTAAAACACACTAACGAATATATTGTGGTGTTACTGAGCGAACAAGAGGTATAATTAGGGTTGTTCGCTAGCAATCTGATTGCAGATTCTATGTGACTTGCATGCTAAATGCACAAACGATCACCCTCGATTGATCTATATTATGTTACCGTACCGATTGTCAAAACCGTTAGATTCTAATATATCTCGCCAGATTGCAAACAGTCGAAAGATCGTGAAATGGTCGTATGGTGTAAAATCGACAAATCGCAAGATGAGACGAACAGCATATGTCCCGCGCCGCCATATTTATTTGCTAATTCGTCTTTGTTGAAGATTATAAAGTATTTTTGAGATTGTAAATTGATTACATGTTGAAAATACCTCACAGCTTTAGTTAAGTTATATAAAATTGTTGTAACAGTAAAATTAATTTGTGATTAATCAAAGAAGTTCTAACCTAACTTTATGGTCATTGAACGGCCTGCTGTAAAATTGACCAATCAGTTGACAATTTATAGATAGTTTGCAATCTCGCTAGGTACATTATAATCTAACGGTTTTTACAATCTTACGGTGACATATACATTATAAAGGCGTGTCCGCAAAATGCGCTGTGCATAGAAAATGATCCACTCTAATTCTAAAATGGGTTACTAGCAATTATGCATAGAGCATTCGGTATGAATTTGAACTATTTTGTTTGTGTGTTCGTTGAATAAATAGATTATTGAATATTTGCGCGTGTATGATGTTATTATCTACTTATTATAAGCAGAGATAATGTACGAATACAATTGATACGTACTACAATACTATATAATACAACCTCGTAGGTCTACGTAGTACCTAACTACTGTTACCGTATCACGAAAAAGAAATTCTAAGAGATAACTATCTGTATAACTCCTCTACTACAATGTAGGATCGCAGTGTGATTTGTGTTGGAGAGACAAAATTTCCGTTCCACAAACAGTAGGTAATAACCCTGACTGGAAGCACGCCTGTAATAGCCTTTAATAGTCCAGGTCAGCGATCTCTACTTCGAAAGGAGGTATTGTCCAACGATAGCTCTGTCTATAGTCGGCTCTTATATCTCCTAGGGACTGAAGAGTGGCGGTGATTCTACGTATTCTTAATCTGTCACCCACATTATCGAGCCTAATTTTTCAGCACTCTAGTCATCGTTTTTGCCATCGCTAATTTATCCGATTAAATATGAATATTGAAAGATGAAGGCTACATTTACGATCCAACCCAATAAGTACTAACCTCATGATAAAAGCTAAATCTTAACCAATTTGATCCAAATTGAAACCAATGTTACCACGTTTCTACAAGTTTATTTATAGACCGGAATTTAATTAAAATAATGTGGCTTTATTTTGACACTGTCTGGTTCAATTAACTACATTTTATATTAAGAGCCGGACTTTCAGCGCTAGTAAGGTAAATACCAAAGAAAATAGCCGCTTTATTGGCTATACGAATTTTGTATTATGATCATCATTATTTTATTTAATCTATATAAGTGACTATGAAAGGAGAAAGGAAAAAGAATAATTTACATCGATCCCAAAATTATGGTACCTAAAGAATATGATAGAAAAGGGAAACGGACAAATGGGGATCTGACAAATAACTATACTGCTAAGAGTTGACTAAAGTTTACAAGTATATTAGTTACAGTCTGTGGTGTCAAAACAAGTAATAATAATAACGTATTGTTAAATGTTTGAGTACGTTCTACTTTTACCTAGTGCCTACCTATTAAATTTTTGTCATATTAATTTAGCCTCAATTATTAAAAATCAATCTGAAAAAATCATACTAACGATAATCACTATGCTGCATTGTTGCATTGTCCACACTTGTAATGAGTATGGTGACCACTACTCTTGAGTCCTGCTTATGCTTTCCATCAGGTAGAGTACTATAACAGGTGCGTATGTAAAAAATAAATCAGTATTCAAAATAATAATTAAGACTTTGTACCTATAATGTTTTACACAGGCCAACGCAACATGTTATTTGTCACTTATCAACAGATGCACACTGGACACCATAACGATAAGGTACATAATAATGGGAAATTAATTTGTATACTAATTCAGTAGCCGGTGTGTTATTGAAATGTGTCGATCGGAAAATTCATCGAAAGGACTCACTTCTAGCCTTCAAGGTAAAAAATCAAGAGTTTAACCTACCTAAGTATGCCTTAACTATCTATACTAATATATAAAGCTGAAGAGTTTGTTTATTTGTTTGAACACGCTAATCTCAGGAACTACTGGTCCGATTTGAAAAATTATTTCAGTGTTAGATAGCCCATTTATCGAGGAAGGCTATAAGCTATATATCATCACGCTAAGACTAATAGGAGAGGAGCACCAATGAAAAATATTTCAAAAACCGGGGAAAGTTATCACGCGACGGGCAATAGGAGACGCAAACGAGGTTGCGTGGGTCTGCTAGTATGTCTATATACGGCATATTATTTTTCAGTGTGAAATGACCTAAAATGTTGCCATTTGGATTGGAATGTTTCTCAACTTGTAGGTGGAAATCCTTAGAATGTTTTCCATGTAGCAATTTATATGGAGCGACATTGCAGATGGCGTGAATATTTCATAACGTATGCAGAGGCAATATTTTATATCAGAATTTGGAATTTAGTGTGACAATTTGTCTTTACTTTAGTAGAAATTCGTGCAAGGAAATGCGGGATGTGATGTAAGTGATACATAACCCTAACTTGTGTAATTAATTCATCGTTAGGCGTGTAAACTATCTACGTCTCACAAGAAATAGATATTTGAAGATGATACATTATAGTTTAATAAACAAGACAAGGTAAGTTTTGACTTATGCGCCGATGGTCCTGTAGAACTTCGACATTTTTAAACCAATTTGAGTACCTCTTTTATTTGGGAAGGCATACTTTCGGTTTCGTCCAATTTCAATGTGAAGAAAAATACCACCCTACAGTTTAAAAACAATGAACAATAAAGTTTATAAAATAATTTATTTAATGTAAGTGTCCTGAAATCGGTGATAAGTACCTAATTTTTAACTGACTTCAGAAAAGGAGGAGTTTATCAATTCAACTGTTTTTTTATGTTTGTTACCTCATAACTTTCGACTGGGTGGAACGATTTGATGATTTTTTTTCAAAGCTAATACTTCTCTTGTCCCATTTCAATTTAATCCAATTCTTGAAGTCGTTATTTTAGTTATTTTTTATTTTAAAGTCAATTGTTTAGTCTTATAATATGATTATGAAACACTGTAGTCGGACTGTTTAGTCTCCAACTGCTCGTAACGATCGCTAAAGATATTCGTATGGAAATTGAGGCCGTCGTGACGGCTAATCATGCTCTCAGAGACGCGGAGAGGTCTCAATATGTTAAAATTAATCACCCATCAGAGATTGACCAGGCTAGGATTACTTAACTTTACAATGTACTTGCCACGAGTCATACAAATGTTTTTTAACAAACAACGCGATAAATGCGAAAGTAACTCTGTCGGTCTGTTTGTTGAGCTTTCACGCTAAAACTACTTGACCGATTTATATGAAATTTGGTACACAAATAGTCTAGAGCCTGATAAAAGGCATAGGCTACTTTTTAATGCGAAAAAAGGATTGTAAGGGGTTGAAGAGGGGATAAAAGGTTGCATAAATGTTATTCAAAGTCACTAATACACGCGGACGAAGTCGCAAGCACAGCTAAATAACTAAATTAATCGAAGCAAAGAATAGATAATTATTTATCACACTAAATGTCGATTTTTTCTTTATTCGTTATTGTGTAAGGTGGAAGGGACACACCGCAGTGACAATCAATGTCGCTTATTAAGATAAATGATGTTCGCCCCTCTGTGAGACAATGTCGAGACAAGCTAAATGTTTAGAAGACAGCCAAAATGTTTAGGATTTGGAAAAAAGACAGGAGGGTAGGAATTTGTTGTGATGGAAGCCAAGAGTCAAGTTCAGTTTGACAAATGTCTAATAGACGGAGAGCTGATGAGAAATTTTGAGAAGGTTCTTAAGGCAAGCTAAAATAGCGAAAAATTTCAATTTCGTGAATTGGCACCATTATATGTAAAAAAAACAAAAAAATATGTTTTAGGCAACTTAATTTTTTATTTTTTTATTTATTAATTTCTAGAATAAAAAAAAATTTTAGACGTTTTCGTTGGTTATAAAGTATTGCCAGACGACGTCAAAATTACTTTTTTAAATTCCCAAAAAATATTCTTTAGACTATTTCAAATTTATATCACGTATTTATTAAGTAATTTCAATAATACCTGCAAATCGCCAGACGATTTTGCCGGTTATATAAACAGTTCCCAGTCGTTATAAAAGTTATAAATAAGTGCGATAAAAAAGTCAGCCGTAAGTCAGAGCAGATTTTGCTTAACTTTTATGTAGAACTAGCTGACCCGGCGAACTTCGTACCGCCACTTTTTTTTTGTAAATATTTACTACATTTCTGAAATACTTGTTTTAGTAATTATACTCACCCCGGTTTTCCACAAGTAGAGTCACGATTAAAGTTCAGATTGCCGAAAAAATATTTAATGGGAATGGGAATGGAAAAAAATGGAATGGCTTAACTAAAGTCAATAACCGATATACCGTCTTTGATTTTTTCTTATTCTAGAAATAATAAATTAAAAGATAAAAAACCAAGTTGCCTTAAACATATTTTTTCGATTTTTTTTAAAAACAACCGCTAACTCGCTAAAGGAACCGAATTAGCTAATTTGCGAAATTGTAATTATTCGTAATTTCACCTTGCCCAAAAGAATCTTCTCAAAATTCGTCATCAACTCTTGGACCATAATGAATACTCCATTCGCTTCTTCACCTAATAACTTAGACAAAAGCTATAGTCTGTACAAAAAAAAATTGATGCATGAGCATCACAAGGCTGCCATGCAATGTGTGGCACCGTGTGGGTCACCTTTCTGCAGTGTTGCATTGTCTGCATTCGCAATGAGAACTAGAAGAAGAATAAACTATTGGATTCTGCTTATGCTTTCCATCAGGCAGAGTAGAGTCACTTCGGCATGCCCATACATAAGATGTATATATAAACATTTAAATATTTTTTTTGTATGGCCCTGTCCAGAGACCCATTGATGTTGCATTATTGGGCCTCGGGTCGCACTCACCAACGTAACAGACTAAAATGAGAGAATAGAATAGAATAGAAAACTCTTTATTTGCACACCTTATTACAGAGTTAAATAAGTACATAATACATAAAAAATCCGAAGTGTAGTGTACAAAGGGCGGCCTTATTGCCATACGCAATCTCTTCCAGGCAACCTTAGGATGGATCAAATATTTCAGAGAGACAGTAGTAGTTGACGTGCAATGAGTTTGAAAAATAAATATTATGTCTATAAACACATATATTCTATATACATATATCCAAATATACTCACAAAATTGAAAATAATAAAATAAAAAAAAAAACAATAATAATAATTATACATAATATAATATATATAATAATATAAAAGATAAACATACATACACAAATTTAAAGCATAACCATAATTTGAGAGAAATAAAAGACTCAAATCATACCTCAATGCGTGACTGACTAAATTATGTTGTGTAATATTCATGAACCAATCTCTTGAATTCACCCATCGTTTACGCCTGCCTTATGTTTAAGGGCAATTCATTCCACAAGCGTACAGCTTGAACAGTGAAAGACTGATCATAAAACTTCGTAGAATGCTGAGGCATCTCCAGTGCCAAATTTTCAGATGACCTTAGACATTTTACATGTGTGTCATTAAGGAACTTGAATCGTTCTTTGAGGTAGAAGGGAGCTCTGGGATTGAACAAGATGTTATAAAGAAAAGTAAGAATATGAGTATTCCGGCGAGAGCGAATCGGAAGCCACTCGAGCAGTTGACGAAATTCGGAGACGTGATCATATTTTCGCAGGCCAAATATAAATCGTATACAGAGTATACAGATTTAGTCAGTATACACATTTAGTTTTTTCTTATTAGAGTTTTACTCATTTTTGCTACCTTTGATAAGCCCCGAAATGTGATCTTTTTTCATATTTCATCTGAAATGTATAAAGTTTTCAAGCTGTTCAACAACTTTAGGTCTAGTTGTGTCCTAACTTATTTGTATCACTTTCGCTACTACTTTTAAGGTTCGCAAAACATTCACAAAAACTAGGCCGGTCATAAACTCATTTATAACAAGTTTCTTTTGTATTTGTCAGAGACAGATACCAAATAGAAGAAAAACCTTCCGTCGGCCAGTATATTGTTAATAGACTATTGTTCTGACTCAAATCTAATACAATCCTACTAAGAATAACACGACATCGAGAATGCTATCAACCGGTCTATCTCAGCTTCACGTAGTTCTACCTTTGTATTAAAAGCTTTTATAGATTAGCAACTTTTTGTTGTTAAATAACAAAATATTTTTATTTACTAGATTTCTAGACTATCTTAGTCTTTGTTGCCACATGAATTAATTTATTTTATTTTAATTATTAAATATTACTAAAACAAAATTTATTTTTTAACTTATTAATACTAGACAGTATTAATAAGTTGAAATTTTCACAGATTATGTATTTCTGTTGCCGCTATAGTAACAAATAATAAAAACCGAATAAAATATTTTTTGTTTAAAAAACAGAATAAGTAAATCTGTGGCTTAAATCATGATATCACGGTTCATGAGGCGATCGATTCGTGAGGTTTCATGTTTTCAGGTTCATGAGGGTACGGAGTCTTAGTAATAGGGTCCCGATTTTACCCTTTGGATACGGAATCCTAAAAATAGTTTCGGTAGTGATGGTATGACCAGAAAACTAAAAATTACAACATACTCCTAGTTTTTTATTCTTGACACTGTGCTGAAAATCTTAAGACCCGTATATAAACCTTTTAATTATAATGATCGTTAAGTGACTTCATAGTGTTAGATTTGTAACAGTTTTAAAGTCAGTAAATAAACGATTCCCCAATTTCATTGGAAACGGCATCACGCGTGAACGGCTGGACCAATTTAACTGTTTTGTTTATGTAGAAGAGAGCCGAGGAAGGCTATAAAATATCACGCTTAAGCCAATAGGAGCCGAGCATTAATGAAAAATAGTGCAGAAACCAGGAAAAGATATTACTTTCGAGAGTCGCAGATGAAATTGCGTGGGTTAACTAGTTTAATATAAGTGTTTAAGCTTAGTAAATAAAAATGCCTTTCGTGTAAATAAATGAAAAGCATGGAAGAGTTTTATGGCTATAATAAAAATAAATAAAAAATAATAAGGTTATTGCACCTAAATCAACATGATTGTAGTATATTGCATTATAAAAAAACCTATCGTTTTCACAAGCTATATTCTGATCCAACATTTTTAGCTTGGAAAATACATATTATGCTATTCTAATTTCTACTTGATCATATAGATAATTAAATAACTAAGGGCCGGTTTTTAAACACAGCATTTATTCTACAATTAACGTAATTTTGGGGTTTTCAATGGTCAGACATCTGTTATTCAAAGAATAAAGGTTAAATCTGAGGTATATCTTTATCTGTTGTTTCAGACCTCAGTTAGTGATGGTATCTGTAGAATAGTGATTTTGATGTTTGATTATTTCTATAAATTCTCTTAATAATGGTTGTGATAAAATTACATACACTGCCATAATTAAGTATTTAATTTTGCTTAAGTGAATATGGATGTTTTTTACTCGGTCGACGATTTAAGTAGCAAACAAAACCATCAGACTACATCAACTAAACGTTTTTGTTCTGAAGAAAAAAGGGGTTATTAGAGAAATATAGGTTATAGATACTTTAGGGAAGATGAAGGATTTTTATTTCACACACTGCTATCTAGTTCGAAACAAAACAGAGAAGACGAAACAGAAAAGTCTAAAAGTTGTCTAAAAGTTTCTGAAAAACCGGCCGTTACTGGAGTACCCTTCGCAACAAAACGTTGCTAGTCTGCGATTGTCTATCGCCCGAGGAAGCTCAGTAAAACTAATTATCTCCTTGCAGCTTGTAGCTATCTCGTTCCACGGTTCGAAATTAACTGAAAAATGTTCACACCTCTTTAGGTGCTTCTTAGAAATCTTTAAAACGAGTATAATAAGTCTTCAAAATTTTGAGAGAGGCGCTCGTTATATCGACAATGAGTTGGATTTTACAGGGAATGTATTATAAAGATGAGGGGTTGTGACATCATAATTTTACAAGGAATGTGTGAATTACCTACTGATATATTTTAACGGTGCAACCTCATTAATAATTTAGATTTAACTTAATTTTTGTTGTAACTTTGCCTGTTGGCTTGGCAAGTCTAGAAGTGTTTTTTAGTCTCTTTGTATTTTTTTTTTTTTTTGAGATGTTTGTTAATTAAATATCATAGTAGTTTTAATAGTTTGACGTAGTTAAATCTAAGTTCTGAGTAGTAATAATAAATCCGTTTATTCTATTTTATTCTATTCCTATTAGTTTAACCTGACTGGGAAGCGAAGACATAAGAGTGACATTTTTGGTAGTCTATATGTGTTCCACCGTAGCGTCAAAAGTACAGTACCGATTTTAATTAATGAGGTCTCAATAGATTCATAATAATGTCCCGGGTGACTTAGGAATAAGGTTTAAATGTAGGGTTATAGTCTTTTAAACTGTTTCTTGTGTTGTTGATGTAATAGGGTTATTATTTACTGAAAGGACTTTTACGTACCTACCTATTAGGTAGGAAATTATAGAAGCACTAGCCGACCCACGCAACCTCGTTTGCGTCTTATATTGCCCGTAGCGTGAAAATTTCCCCTGTTTTTGAAACATTCTTCATTGTTGCTCCGCTCCTATTAGTAGTAGCGTGATGATATATACCCTATAGCCTTCCTCGATAAATGGACTATCCAACACCGAAATAATTTTTCAAATCGGACCAGCGGTTCCTGAGATTAGCGTGTTCAAACAAACAAACAAACAAACAAACAAACTCTTCAGCTTTATATATTAGTATAGATATGCATAGCAAGTTTTATACTGGTTAATCAACTCTAAGCAAGAGTAACCAATGCTTAATACAGAGATATGTTAAAATCTTTTTATCGTCGTACTTATCCGTCATTATAATTAAAAGTGAATATAGAAATATATTAATACCTTACAAAAATAATTACAAATCGACCAAGTCCAGCGAACTCGAGATAGGCACTTCCAATATTATTACCGAAGTTTTGAGAACCTCCACATTTTGTTTGAAAAATCTTCACAATTTCTCTCGAAATTTCGAAATTTCAATAGAAACATCTCGAACATCATTCGAGGAAATAAAAGGTATAAGGTGAACAAACCGTGTTTTGAAAGGAGCTTTCTAATAATTGTGGCGAATAAAATTTATAAGTTAGTATGAACTTCAATATACTTAGATTCTTTGTCTAATTGCCGTATCTGTTGTTGTTTAAAGCTGATAAATGACTAGCTTTTGCTGAGGCTCCGTCCACGTGTATGCCGTTTATCGTGGTCAATAGTAGGCTATGTCCAGCCTCAAGAATTAAAGTATCTCCATGCCAAATTACATTGAAACCGGTACAGTGGCTTAACCACAGAACAGAGACAGTTACTTTCCAATTTATAATTAAAATATAAGTATGGAAGTTATTAGCATATATCTATATACATCACAAATCTATACAAACAAATAAAATTGGAGTGTCTGTTTGTAATATTAAAACAAGTACAATTTTAACAAAAATAAAACCGACTTCAAGATTCGACGCGATTTCTCTTGGATCCCATCATCAGATATTAATGTCCTGTACCACCGTTGGGACATCTCATTTCCATTAAAAAAAGAATCATCAAAATCGGTTCATAAACGACGAAGTTATTCGCGAACACACATAAAAAAAAACAAAAAATATATACGGTCGAATTGAGAAACCTCCTCCTTTTTTTGAAGTCGGTTAATAACCGCTTTTTACTAAATGCATATGTAGGTATACACGGTACATATGGCAAAAATGTGGTTAGTAATTTTTTTTCTGTCTGTCTGTTTGTTCCGAGTAATCTCTGGAACGGCTAGACCGATTTTGACGGGACTGGACCGATTCACTGGCAGGTAACTGATGATCCAGGGAGTAACTTAGGCTACTTTTTTTAGACTAACTTTGTCCCGCGGCGTTACTCGCGGTACAACAAAAACCGCGGGTAACACCGCGGGGTTTAGCTAGTATATATATATATATACAATATATATTTTTGAAATGCTACTACTAATACAAATTATTTTAGAAATAATCAGACTGTACAAAATTTACTATAAAACAATATATTTTCTGTAAATAAATGCAAAAAGCCAACATCACGTGGTATTCCCAGGCGGTCACCCATCCAAGTACTAACCACGCCCGATGTTGCTTAACTTCGGTGATCGGACGAGAACCGGTGTATTCAACATGGTATGGACGTTGGCATTTAATTTGTTATATTTAAGGACGCGTTTGCAAAATTGATAGGTACAGAATCGAATTACAACGTTGACACAAGTTACACAAACAAGTGCAAATCGGATAGCGGCAGGTATAAATGTCAACTTGCCTAAATTGATATTTTGAAAGTTTTTTATATATTCTCATTTCTATGTAATAGGTACTTACCTCCGGACTTGCTGGAGTGACCTGAAGGTGTACTTCGGTGACTGCTTATGGAACTCCTAGACGAGTTGACAGTCTGACCGAGTTTGGGCTCGTTTTGTTAGTTATGACTAGACCTTACCTCCGGACTACATGGAGTGACCTGAAGGTGTACTTCGGTGACTGCTAGTGGAACTCCTAGACGAGTTGACATAGTCTTACCGATTTTGAGCATATTTTGTTAGTTATGATGAGACCTTACCTCCGGCTTAGATGGAGTGACCTGAAGGTGTACTTCGGTGACTGCTAGTGGAACTCCTAGACGAGTTGACATAGTTTTACCGATTTTGAGCTTATTTTGTTAGTTATGATGAGACCTTACCTCCGGCTTAGGTGGAGTGACCTGAAGGTGTACTTCGGTGACTGCTTTTGGATCTCATAGACGAGTTGACATAGTCTTACCGAGTTTGGGATCGTTTTGTTAGTTCTGATGAGACATTACCTCCAGACTAGATGGAGTGACCTGAAGGTGTACTTCGGTAACTGCTAATGGAACTGAAGTACACCTTCAGGTCACTCCATCTAGTCTGGAGGTAAGGTCTCATCATAACTAACAAAACAAGCCCAAACTCGGCACACCTAGTTCTACTCGTCGAGGAGTTCCATTAGCAGTTACCGAAGTACACCTTCAGGTCACTCCATCTAGTCTGGAGGCAATGTCTCATCAGAACTAACAAAACGATCCCAAACTCGGTAAGACTATGTCAACTCGTCTATGAGATCCAAAAGCAGTCACCGAAGTACACCTTCAGGTCACTCCACCTAAGCCGGAGGTAAGGTCTCATCATAACTAACAAAATAAGCTCAAAATCGGTAAGACTATGTCAACTCGTCTAGGAGTTCCACTAGCAGTCACCGAAGTACACCTTCAGGTCACTCCATCTAAGCCGGAGGTAAGGTCTCATCATAACTAACAATATAAGCTCAAAATCGGTAAGACTATGTCAACTCGTCTAGGAGTTCCACTAGCAGTCACCGAAGTACACCTTTAGGTCACTCCATATAGTCCGGAGGTAAGGTCTCATCATAACTAACAAAATGAGCCCAAACTCGGTAAGACTATGTCAACTCGTCTAGGAGTTCCACAAGCAGTCACCGTAGTACACCTTCAGGTCACTCCACCTAAGTAGGAGGTAATGTCTCATCAATCGAGCCCGAACTCGCACAATACTACTTAGTTTTAGCAAACTAAAATATTGTTATAAAAATCTGTAAATAGAAGAAACCTCCTCCTTTTTTTGAAGTCGGTTAAAAATAATCTAACGTTGTCAAGTGTCAACCTATTCTGGTTTATCGAATATATTGAATTCGAAGAGCGATCTTTTCAACAAGAGCTAATGCAAACAGGCGACACAGTGTCCACTCATGACGGCGCCTGAGCGCAGACTGAGATTACGAAATTTTTACGCGATAAATCAAAAGAGGTTCAAAAAAATAAACTAACCCTTATTGCAATCGACTACGATTCATCCGTAATAGCAAAATATGAGAAAATGTAAGCTCCGGTTGTTATTTTTTCTGCGACTTTCTGTGACACTTTTATACTATTTTTTTCCTCGGATTTATAATTGACTATATATGCCTTCTTACATTATTTTTAGAAATTCTAAAATAGGTTGATTGTAGAACAAAAATGTACCAAAACTCAACCCGATATCGTAAATACTGTGGAAAATGGTTACGGAAGATCGTTTTTACAATATAAAAAAATACAATTTCCAAAAAAGTTGTCCCTCGGATTTGAAGATGAAGAACTAATCTATAAGTGTTAGTACTTTGTTATATTCAATTTGTTTAGTTTAGTTACAAATTGCACCGAAAAAAAGCATAATTTTGTACGAATCGTAAACGCGCCCTTAACGTTGAGTATCCAGCACTGTGACGTCAACTCATTTATTATAAGGTATTTAATTTGATTTGAATTTATTATTCGAGGTTGTCATAATCACAACCAGTCCTTTACTGCAATAGATATTTCATAACAGTTATTATTGATTTTTTGAACGACCACTCCCTGTGCCCCCCAGAAAATAATCATAGATTCGCCCTTGAATCTCTCAGTGTACCTACTTTGATTGTTCGAATGTCGATTATTTTAAAATTAATGGAACAAATGTAACATTATTCATAATTTTAATATAACCTCTGGTTAATTTAAATTCACACCCCGGCTGTAGGTGCCACTGAAAGAAAACTCACTCAAAGCTTTCAAGTCATTCGCAGGATGAAAATATTTTGCATTACAATCCTCTTCTGATTATTGGGCAAATTGAGTTTGGAAAGTTTCGGATTTCCGAACTTGATTACCTATGAGAATCACTCAGTACATGATGGGTCAATTTTATTTTCTATAGGCATATTGACAAGAAAATAACCATGACATGTATTCTTTTCTTACAAAACTAGCTTGGTGTGTTAAAGATTTGAAAAGATAATATTTATTTCATGTTTCATACTAATAAATTTTCTGTGAATTCTTTCAATTTATTTTTTAATGACAGACGACTACCGTATCTATACAAATAAATAAAATTGGAGTGTCTGTTTGTAATATTAAAATAACCACTTTTTAATGAGTGCATATGTATGAATACACGGTACATATACCAAAAATGTAGCTAAAAATTTTTGTCTGTCTGTCTGTCTGTCTGTTTGTTCCGGGTATTCTCTGGAACGGCTGGACGGGACGGGACTTTCACTGGCAAGTAGCTGATGATCCGGGGAGTAATTTAGGCTACTTTTTTCTAGACTAACTTTGTCCCGCGGCGTTACTCGCGGTGCAACATTCACCGCGGGTAACACCGCGGGGTTCAGCTAGTTTGGAATAAATCAGGTGTCGCAGGGGACTTTACAAATATATTAACATGAAACGGACACAAAGAACGCCTAGACTCAGAACAACAATTTGTGGATCACACAAAGTTTTATCAGGTTTGAATATACAACATTCAGCGCAGTGGGAACCGTTTAAACTACTGCAATCTGTGCAGTCAAAAAATATTTTCTTTGTATTTGCTTCCCATTTCTGTGCGCTTAGATCTTTTAAACTATGTATGAAGACTGCATTAAAATCCATTGGTAGTTGATGTCATGGTGTTAAATACACTGTTTCTATCAATCTTAAGACCTTCTTACACAAAGGAAAATGTACTACAGGAAAAAATTATTGTTACATACAATCTAAAGTATTTCCTTGCAAGTTCGAAGTGGACTCTACTATCTCTTACGACCTGAACGTATTGTTTATTGTCTTCGGTTTCGTCAAGAAAGGTAGGTAAATATATTTTTATTACCATAAAAGTGAAGTGAATGATTTTAGGTGACAACCATTTTTTTTATCGTATTTCAGGTGTTTATAAATATTACTTGGAACCAGCGATAAATATACATATGATATGGACAATGCTATCCAGTGCGTTGGTACATTTTTACAATATCACAGGATAAGTCAAGTTCATCTTATCTTATCTTATTATTATTTTATTAACGCTATTATTACTAACGGCATCCGTGTGGGAGAAAACAGGTTGCCATAGTAGTCTAAACATAAGTGAGTAATCATCTCCTCAATTTTTACAGATTTTGAATGAAAAAATATATTTACTGTGTATGACTTTCTATTAATTAGGTACCTGATTTAATTAAGTTCCGAAAGTAGAAGTTGAATTGGGCTCATTCTTTCCATGTAAAGATATCATAAATATCATTTCTATTGTTTTTGTGACTATCATGATCACGTGTACGATGCATAAAAATTCGGGGTCTCGGGTTCGATTCCCGGGTCGTACCAATTGTTTATATGATCTACAAATATTTATTTCGGAGTGTGTGGGTGTTTTCTATGTATAATATGTATGTATTTACAAAAAAGTATGTATATATTTGTATCAGTTGTCTTAGTACGCATAACACAAGCTCTGTTTACCTTGGGACTAGATGACGTTGTGTGTTAGATGTCCTAAATATTTATTATTATTGATTTAATGAAATCCGTCTTTTGTGTTGGCAATTCAAACAAGCAGACGTCAGTTTAGCCTTATAGATAACTTCTAGCTTCTTAGATAAGTTCTTAAATTTTATAGGCTGGGAGTCAAAGAGACAACAGTACTTTGACTTGCATTAATATTATTCATTTTATAAAAATGCCCACCTTTCAATGGGCTAGATTACATACATACATACAGACATGATTTAGAGTGGAGTTCGCGATTGTGCAAACGTATATTGCGATGCGGCATGATAGATCAGGAATGTCCGCGTAAGAATGTTAGAGCTCTTTGGGGGAGGCCTTCATTTAGCAATGCATAGTGAGATGGTACCTCTAAAAGCCACGTAATTAAATTTTTAATAATATTGTCCGCCATGTTAAAATCTTAATATTAATGAAGAACGCAAAGTTCTCACGTACGATTGTCCAAAGGACGTTCTAACAAAAAACGCGGCGACCCTGATAAGTAGTTTGAACACTTATTGCACTTTTTTTAACACGGACGGTCATGAGACCCTTCACATCTGTTAGTCATAAAAACCAAAGTTTGAAAGTTATAAGACAAGAGAGTAGGGACTACCTGCGGCTTTCGGGGACGGTGTCGTGGAGAGTTACTGAGTTTAGGAGAGGCACTTGGCTTTGAACAAGCAGAGGGGGCAGTTAGTCTGGGGCCTGCGAGGAGTTCGGTTCGAGAGTAGGCGCGTAACTGGTGCTTGCCAGCGGGTGATTGTAACTAGACAGGGTGCTAGGCGTTCTCTCTGAGTAAGTTAAATATACATAACGTTGGAGGAAACCAGGTGAGTCGTTGTTTTCTAATACAAACTCGTAGGATAAAGAACTCATTATTTTAATATATAGTTGTATCCCGGTCTGAGTATCGTAGTAATTGTTAGAAATTTAGATGTATTCGCTCAGTTATTCAATTACTAAGCATCACGATTGATTCTACGGGTCCCATGTTTTGAGATGTATGAGTAGGCCTTAGTCTAAAGCTCATAGTGAGGTGAAAGCGAGGTACGGTCGGGTGGAGCTCGGCGTCTGATCATCGCTTAGTTCTGCTATACGATTGCACTTCGGTGATCTGTCAATGTGGTGCCTTATACTGAGGTTGGCGTGTTTGGGCTTGTGGGAGTGTACTTTAGTGCAGGGAGTTTTAATGGTCGGCTACATGGAGGTTCTATGGGCAAGGTTAAGCTTGATTGTCGTCGCGTCGGGCAGGAGAATTTGGATTCGAGTTCCGAACCGGGAAACTAGCATTTTTAAATGCTATACTCCGGTCCTCGAGCCGGGCCCGTGTAGCATAAGGGCTAATGCGACTACCGCAGGCGGCAATAGGGTTTGATTTTGTTATCGCGGGATAGAACTCCTTGATAAAAGAACATTAATCCGCCTGAATCTTGAGTGCACACTGAAAGAGATTGAATGATCAGCATGAATTAATTGTGATGTGTCTAATTGACCGTAATCTTTCTCTTTGATCCGCGTGAGGCCTTTAAAGCTGGTGGAGGAATCTCGAGTCTGGAGCCGGATTCCACAGGGCATGCACGGCGGAGGGGTGCGGCCCCAACCCCCTCGTGGGGGTTGCTGGTGGCGTTTTTTTAAATAAACACCGTGTTCGATAGACAATTATTTACTTTACTCAGGCAAGGATGGGCTAAGGCTCACAAGAGGCACCATCACATATGGTGCCGTGACCAGGATCCTCGTCATTAAATGTACTGAGCCGTAATTCTTACGTCAGTACAACGAGGATGAACTTAAAAGGGTTACTATAACACAACACAACGTAGACAAATTTTATATCATTGGCCACAACTTAAGTTGAATTATTACGTATTTTTGTATAAACCGGTTATAAATATTTAATTATATCATATTTCATACAATTTATATACATTTATATCTGTACTGTAACCACTGGGTTTGTTATATTAAATTATAATTTTATTATACTATAACAAGCTTCTTTATGTAACAAGCTCATTTATGTTAAAATTATGCTGTGTCAAATTTAACTGTGCTAAACCACGTTACAAATACTGTAACACGTGTGGGCTCATTTTAGCTAGATTTAATACTCAATCTCTAAGTTTTAGGATATTAGTTAGATATATGGGCTGCAAAAGGAGACTCTTATGGAGATACAGATTATGGGGGTGACTACAAGCGACGACAAATTGGTGAGTGTTCACTTTAATTTTATTTTATTTGTGCAAGTATTAATCACTATGTAATTTGTGTACTTAAAGTAAAAGTTTCACTATACATTGTTCGATACAGTGTCAAATGCTGTGTAGTTTCACTTACAATTTTCATGAGTGTTATTGGGTTCGATGCCCAAATATACATAGGTACCTTGTTTGTAAAATGAACAGTAGGCAAATGTACATTTTATATGTGTATGCCTGTATGTACTCGGTACCCAGATTCTGTTTTAATTATATAGTTTATTGAGTTTAACTGCACCGTGCTTCACTGCACGATTGGCCTAATGGTTTAAACTGGTCGCCACGCGGCTTTACTGTGTCAATTGTTGTGGGTTCAAATCCTACATGGGACAATACTTTGTGTGATCCACAAATTGTTGCTCTGAGTCTGGGTGTTCTTTGTGTTCGTATGTATTTTGTTAATGTGGGAGATATTAGAAAAACCCTAGAATGAACAAGCAACTAGGAGTAACACTTAGTATACTCGCGTTTACTGGCTATTCAAGTTGCGATCTTGTTAAGTAAGAGTTTACTGTATAATTGTTTCTAAAGATGCCATAGCAACACTTATTTTATGTGGGAGCAAACACGTAGCACGTCGCGTTTAGTTTCATTAATTAATGTCAGGCAGTGTGTGAGATCTCAGGCAGATCAACGTCACTTTATATGGGGGGGGGAAACACTAACAAATCTAATATATAAAAACAAAATCAATTGCTGTTCGTTTGTCTCGCTAAAACTCGAGAACAGCTGGGCCGATTTAGTTGAGTTTGGTTTTGAAATGGGTGTCGTTGTCCAGAGAAGGTTTAAACGGTGAAAAATTGATAATAACTTGTTAATCCAAATGTCACGTGTACGAAGTAGCAGGCACAACTAGTGTCTTATAAAAACCTTGTAGGGGGGGACAGTGTATAATAATTTTATAGTATAAATATATAAAATAATTTAGTGGTGAGTTGGGTTCGTTTCTCAATTAAAACGCTATTGCACGTTATAATAAAACATCTTATAGCAGGGTTCGATTCCGAAATGAACACTATTGCGCGTTTTAATAAAACGGTCTTATAACTTTATATGGTCGTTATAGTAGAACGGTCTTATAACTTTGTATAATCGTTATATTTAGATGTTAACTAAAACCATTTTGAATAATAGACACTGGTCCTGTTAAGATGACGACGATGATGATGATATTATATGTACTTTGAATAGATGTAAGTTATCACGAGTAATGCGATACGATACGAACAAATCGTAAGATGCGAGCGGTAGTGTACAATTGTATTCTAACAGAAAACAATAGATACGTCTAGCAATATACCGGAAGGACGCAGTGAAAGGAAAAAAAAAAAACTTGTCCCAACGTTAAATTAGTGTCTAAGCAATAAAAAAAAAATGAAAGCGAAAAAAAAACAATATTTCTTTTGATAGACAAAGAGATGCCCATTGACGCTGGGGACAAAGGACGCTAGAACAAATGCATTGAGAAAAAAGGGCTGTCAATAATAGTTTTCTATAATGCCAGATGCTTAAGCATAGGTTGTAATTTACGCAACAACTATAAACAAAAAAAAAAATCTGCCAGGTTCAATCCCTGGACTGGATAATGTAGCTTTATGATGCTTACGTTTGTAAGTATTGTGCGGCTTCGATTACCGATTACGAGAGTTAAATGTTAGTCTGATGAGCGAGGGTCTTTTATTTAACAGTAAATCTAGATTAAGATTTGTGATTAAGCATAATAACGTAAGATAGGGATGAAGTTGATGTTCGGGCGTGCATTAGGCGATGAGTTGCAAAGGAAGAATACAGAGAATCACATAACGTAGTAGCTTATTGGGTTCAATCCCCGAGCTGATTCATTGAATGAACTAGTAAGGATGTCCTTACAGTTAGTTAATTTAAATTATAACACACTATATATAGATGTTGTAACGGAAGGGAGCTATGAAACATATAGTATTATGTGTGTTACACAAACACGTGAGGTAACATTTTAATGTTCGAAATGAACATTTAATTGATTAAAGTTGTTAGATCAACTTTAAATGACAGTCGAGTCACCGTCAGGGTGACATCTTTTAGATTAGTTCATACGTTTGCTATACAAATCATGTTTCGACAAATGTAACATTGGTTAACGTCGTGGACGTACTGATAGTTGTCAATTGTAGACAAAACAGACATAGAAGTTACTTGTGTGGTTGTAGGTAACACACCAGTTAAGCAAGTAAAACGGAAGTGAACTTGAATCACATTATATCCGTAGCCTTAGAATCTTTTGATTAAGAGACACAACCTAATAGCTGATGCGAGTATTATATGCAAAGTATATTACGATTAGAGGAGTTAATCTGATCGAAAGCTAATGTAACTTCGGTTAGTGCAGACCTACGAGTTAGACTTTTGCATGTTACGATATTAGATAAATGACTAAGAGTTCGTAGGGATAACGATCTCAGGAACTAGTAAAGATTAACTTACCTTGAGAGTCTAATACAGTCTAGATAGTAATGGGATCCATTAATTGAATACCATGATTGAATAAATTCAAGGCTAAGTAAGATTTAGATACTAAATGCCTGAATATATGTAGATGGAGCGAAGGGTGTTTATATAGTAAAGTAAAAGTTAGATTGACGGTTGTCTAATTACGAAAGATGCACACGTGCATACAGAATGATTGGATGATGAACACTTTTGGGAAGTAAAGCTTAGACATATATTGGTTTACTGATGTAAAGGGGTATAAATAAACTCATAAACATTCAGAGACGTGAGTGATGGAGATTGAGGATAGCAAATTAAACAAAGAACTCTTTACCGATTAGATGTGTAAAAGTACACGCTAAAGTGTATAATAATGTGTTGATGGAAGCATTATTTAAAAAAAATACATTAGACGTAAATGCTGGTGATAGAACTGTTGTTGTGTTAAAGTACACACGAGTGCGTACAATAACGTGGTTGATGGAAGCATTATTTAAAAATTGATTTTAGACAAAGATGCTGGTGAAAGTTCTGTTGTTGAAGTAATAGTTTAAATATTAATTCAAAATTTTGAAGAACAGACCTATATTGTGTGTATTCAAATGAAACATTTTGTGTTGATATCACGAGATAATATCGTGAATGTCATACCATACCAAAACAAATTCTCTGCTGTGGTATCATCATGTTCCAGCGATGGGGATATTGTGTAATGCAATCAACTCGCCGAGAGCTGCTAATGTTCGTGACTGCGGGTTAGTTCGCAAGCAAAGGTGCACCGCAAGAAAGCAGAGCTACAGTGAAACCTGAACAGCGGCAGGGCGACTTTGGAGGTTGGGGAGTTTGACGGTGAAATGAAGAATGTACTGCTAAGGCGTTCGCGCGAAAGAGCGTGCACGCTAATTATATCTGGTAATCTTAGTTAATGATTGCAAGTCCGAGGTATGTAAACTTAGCATGAATTGATGTTGGAAGACGAAGAGCAGCAAAATAATAATGATAGTTAGATAGGTAGATAATACTTTATTGGTACACCAGAGTTTACAATGTACAATCCTAATTAATAATGTATAATTTATTATATATTGCAATTGTAATGCATCTAATGGAGTTATGGAGGAAGTGTAAAAATGTAATAAGGCAAAACGAGGTGTGGAGATACTTAAGGAACAATACAATTAATAATCAGGTATACAAACAGTACGCACCTTAAAGGTAGCATTATACAAATAGCATCGGATAAACAGGCCGTATTAAGATATACAAGCGCGTTTGTTAAGCAATGGTTATCAGATACCTTATAAAATTAACAGGTCGTATTGAAATAGACTAAGCACACTTGCTAAATAACCGTTACCAGTTACCTTATCCGGTATAAATCAACAGACCGTATTGGTCTAAACCAAGCACATTAGCTGAATAACTTTTATCAGTTACCTTGTCTGATAAAAAAAATTGACAGGTCATATTGAAATAAAGCAACCACAGTTGCGAAATCACTTTTATCAGTTACCTATCTGGTACAAAATCAACAGGTCGTGTTAGAATCAACCAAGCATATTCGCTAAACAACGTTTGTCAGCTACCTAATAAGAATCCGAGTTGATCTTATAGGAACAAACCACTAGAAGTGGATCTCGTGTAAGAATCGATAGGGTATGAGAATAAGCCAATGGGACTAACTTGATTGTACCAGTTATAAGAGACAACACAGTTGTATCAACTATCATATTCTAAGCCATGAATGAAATAACGAGTCAAATCGTACGAACCTTATCAAACAAAACTTACCTTTTGGTATCGGTGTGTAAAACGTATCTAAGTGCTACAATACCATGCCTATCATCCCATGCTACTACCACGCAATAGTGGAACCATACTACTAAAACATTACTGAAATATTCCAATACAGCAGTTAGTTCTGGAGAACCAAAAACTTGCTTGGAAAGAATCCTGACATTATCGGGTTTGAAGGTTGTGAAGGAGAGCCTGGAGCGTGACTGCTAAACCGATTCCCAAATGTGTAAAGTACCATACACTTATACGACCAAATCAACTCGTGCGATTTGATGAGTTTTGAAAGTAATATAGACAAAGAGCTAATCCAGTCACTGGTTACAATTTAAATATAAGTGAAATCCCATACGCTTAGAAATAGTCTTCGCGTCGGCATTTCAGGGGGGGGAATGAGATGGTACCTCTAAAAGCCACGTAATTAAATTTTTAATAATATTGTCCGCCATGTTAAAATCTTAATATTAATGAAGAACGCAAAGTTCTCACGTACGATTGTCCAAAGGACGTTCTAACAAAAAACGCGGCGACCCTGATAAGTAGTTTGAACACTTATTGCACTTTTTTTAACACGGACGGTCATGAGACCCTTCACATCTGTTAGTCATAAAAACCAAAGTTTGAAAGTTATAAGACAAGAGAGTAGGGACTACCTGCGGCTTTCGGGGACGGTGTCGTGGAGAGTTACTGAGTTTAGGAGAGGCACTTGGCTTTGAACAAGCAGAGGGGGCAGTTAGTCTGGGGCCTGCGAGGAGTTCGGTTCGAGAGTAGGCGCGTAACTGGTGCTTGCCAGCGGGTGATTGTAACTAGACAGGGTGCTAGGCGTTCTCTCTGAGTAAGTTAAATATACATAACGTTGGAGGAAACCAGGTGAGTCGTTGTTTTCTAATACAAACTCGTAGGATAAAGAACTCATTATTTTAATATATAGTTGTATCCCGGTCTGAGTATCGTAGTAATTGTTAGAAATTTAGATGTATTCGCTCAGTTATTCAATTACTAAGCATCACGATTGATTCTACGGGTCCCATGTTTTGAGATGTATGAGTAGGCCTTAGTCTAAAGCTCATAGTGAGGTGAAAGCGAGGTACGGTCGGGTGGAGCTCGGCGTCTGATCATCGCTTAGTTCTGCTATACGATTGCACTTCGGTGATCTGTCAATGTGGTGCCTTATACTGAGGTTGGCGTGTTTGGGCTTGTGGGAGTGTACTTTAGTGCAGGGAGTTTTAATGGTCGGCTACATGGAGGTTCTATGGGCAAGGTTAAGCTTGATTGTCGTCGCGTCGGGCAGGAGAATTTGGATTCGAGTTCCGAACCGGGAAACTAGCATTTTTAAATGCTATACTCCGGTCCTCGAGCCGGGCCCGTGTAGCATAAGGGCTAATGCGACTACCGCAGGCGGCAATAGGGTTTGATTTTGTTATCGCGGGATAGAACTCCTTGATAAAAGAACATTAATCCGCCTGAATCTTGAGTGCACACTGAAAGAGATTGAATGATCAGCATGAATTAATTGTGATGTGTCTAATTGACCGTAATCTTTCTCTTTGATCCGCGTGAGGCCTTTAAAGCTGGTGGAGGAATCTCGAGTCTGGAGCCGGATTCCACAGGGCATGCACGGCGGAGGGGTGCGGCCCCAACCCCCTCGTGGGGGTTGCTGGTGGCGTTTTTTTAAATAAACACCGTGTTCGATAGACAATTATTTACTTTACTCAGGCAAGGATGGGCTAAGGCTCACAAGAGGCACCATCACAATAGCAACAGGCTGATGGTGATGAAGGAAGAGGAAAATGTGGTGGTGATTTGTCTCAACAAACATAAAACAATATTCGTTGCATTTGTTTTATTCTCATACTTAAAAATAAAATGTCAAATATTTACAAAATCATAGAAAATAGATTACTAAAAGTTCATCACATAAGAGTTTCTAGTTGATACTTAGGTTACACTACAAATATTAAAAATACTAGAATACGTTTGTTCGGAAATAATACATTCACTTAGAAAATAAAATTAATGTTATTTCTAAATCTACTTATTTTTATTTGATTATTGCCATCGTAAAATTACAACGTACGTTTTTGTATACAGTTTCAACCTTAAGGATAGTTTAAATTGATGGTCAGAAATAATGTTTGAAGTTTAAAAACTACTTTTGAATATAAATAACTGTGTATTAAAGCTAATGTTGAATAGCATACAACATGTGGGAATTAATTACAATGCTTTAAGATACGTACATAAGTCTGATATTACTTCATTACGGATTCTGAAACAAACGTTACTTAACTATTAAAAATATAAAGACAGTGTGTAAATTCTAAATGTTGTGTGACCACTACAAATACATTTCATTTACGAATTTAATTATGCTAGTTACAACTTCGCACCTTGCACTTCCATTCCGTCAAGGAATATTTTCATTGCTTATTAAGAACAGCACAGCTGCTCACCATATCAATGCCAGTTTAAATTGGCTTCATTTTACAATAATCTGAAAAAGGCACAAACATAACGGACGAAATATACTATTGAATTTGTGTTTTCTCGTCTACGGTTTCATCGAAAAAAAAAACGTAAGCAAGTTGCATTGACAACATGCTTTTGGCATCGGTTTTTTAAGTTAAATCCTATTCGACAAATAATTCTTTTGGCAAAATTTTTAAGGTTTTTATGAGTCTTGCTAAAATGAAAATTCAGTAACGAATAAGGCAGTTTACTACTTTCCATTTGAATTTTTAAATAAAATATTCAGAATTAGGTTCTACTTGCCAGATAACTGATAGCGAACAAAGGAAGCTTTGTTTGCTATCGCTAAGAATTTAAGTGTTACTAGATTTTTTTAAGAAAACTTTTATTTAATTATTGATGTTTATTAAATAGATTTATCTATTAATTTGAATCATCAACTTTACATTTGTAATTTGTTTTAACTTTTAATGTTTACAAAACACTGTGACCTATAAACTAAATTTTAACCGACTGCGTCAGAAGAAGGGTAATGTTGCTACTAATAATAGCCACTATTGCATAAGACTTGTGATGTTTTTAAAATATACCTAATACTGCCATATAAAGACATCTTACAGATACTTAGGAATACACGATTATTAGTATTTCCTCATTGCTCACAATTGTATAACTTTAGATCTGATAGGTGACGACATGTGACAAAATATTGAGATTCCATGCTTTTATAAATAAATCTATAATAAATAAATGGATGGATTTTAACGTAACCAATTATGCATTTTAAGGTTAACATCGTAAAAAAATCAGCTACAGCATTGATTCAAACGTAAAATGTTCTAAAGTTGAATGTGAAAAGAATACCTAAATGCAAATTAAATTGCAATACTTTTATACATAAAAAGTAGTCATGGTGGTAGTGTATATATGTAGTATGTATAATACATTAAGCTACTTTTCTTAATTTCTATTTAAATCTACTTTAGTCACTATAAACTCCCCGTTTCCCCGAGTTTTTTTTTAATATTGAAGACAAGAACATACTTTAAATAATTCGATAATAATTAAAATATATTACTACAGTATTAGACCGATGCTGAGAATTGAGCACGTTTGTAAAGAACTAACATATTATGCATAGTAATTAGATCTAACACTAGGAATTAGTTTTTAAAAAAGATAGTACAAATTATTGAGACTAGCTAAAGGTTTAGAACTCAACGCAATCAGTACAATCGGTAATAATAAATAGTTGTCAGTTTATCCACTGTTTAGCTAAAGATAAAAGGGACAGTCAATAAGAGATGATGCTTGGTCAAAACAAACATTGGTAGAGCTTAGATTCTTCTTTGAAGACTGTCCAACTTCTATTTGAAAAATGGCCTTGTCTTGCGTTCCCATTCTTCACATCAAACTCACTTGTAATATAAGTATAATTTAGTCGAATTGATTAATTATAATATAATAGCTATTAAGCCGTACTACAGATTTTAATAAAAAAAGTATTTACATACATACATATTTTGTATCGTCTTATAATAAGTGGAATAGTATTCTCGACAATTTATCATAACTGGTAGGAATTAATTATAAGGGAAACATACTGGGCCTATAAATAAATATTTATAATCATACGTTATGAGTACTTTAAAAATAAATCCTTCTTTCCAAGATTTACTAAGAGATTTCAAATTTCATTTTTTATGAGGGTTTACAGGTTACAAGTTTTTGCTTGCCTATTTCAAGTAGTAATCAAAATAGGTAAACGAAAACTATTACTCAGCCTAATGGTCCTCCTTACTCACATGCGGTATAACTCGATAGTTTTACTCCAAGACGAGTAAAAATTAACGTATGGACCACAAAACTCACAACTCGAAGGCTCGCATCAAGCCGGCTAGATGCGAGCCGTCGAGCTTGACGCAAGCGTGTGTACGTGACCGTGAGTGGCGAGAGTTCAGCTTCAGACCGCCGTTGACAATTAACGTAAAAACTGTTGTAGAACCTATTTTATAGCATATTCAGGCATTCTTAAATAATTGTTATAATCTTCGGGACATAGCTCTTTAATCATGTTCACGTGGCTGTAATCAGAGCGGCGATCTAACCCAGTACCTCCTTTTACGTTTCTCCTTTTCATTTTCTTTAATTCTTTTATAATTAAGAATTGCTAGACATGCTAAATGTAGCTATCGTCTCATTTGTTGAACATACATCATTTGGCTCGAACGGTTCGCTGAACGGCAGGCCACAAGATGCACCACTTGATCGATCAATGCTGAATGTGTGGACGAAAGCCCGTGCCAAGGTTTTTATTCGGCATGTTTGTTCGATCGAGTAAAATCGTATGTGAGTACTTAACATAATATCCTAGAGGTTGTTTGAAGTTTTGTAAAATTACATTTTAGTAATATGCAGCCTGACGTTTACACAATGGAAGTATTGTAGAACTAAACCTAGATGGCAGCGGTGTCGCAAGTTGCGGTAAATAAAAGAACAATAAGTATTACATTTCGTAACTAATTTCTATAAATATCTTAATAATAATTACTAGTCTAATATTATGACATTTAATGAATAATGATTTAATATATAGATAGGTATTATTAATAAATAATATTTAGATAACTTTTATTTAAAGTCGACTTTTGCGAAATATATAAAATAAATTATAAAAAATAAGACTAGTATTACACTAGAAGCTGTAAGTGTTTGCTGTATTTTCAGAAAGAAGTTGTTGAGTCAGACAATCAATCAGTTTACATGTTTAAATTGCCATTATATTGTGCTTAACTCTCGATTTTAATACAAAACAGGCTAAAGTTTAATTTAATATTTACTTTTGCAAAACAAAGACATCAACAATCGTGGTGCATGACGTTTCAAGAGTATGGTCTATGATTTATTTTTAAACTTATTCAAAATATTTCGTGTTTATAGTTTATTCGGAGTAATAAAACATCTATCTCGTTAGCAGTCCTAGATCATCTTAATAAATAAATTCGTTCTATGTTAAGTTTTTAAAAGCAATAATAATATCGAACATATCTTTTCTGATTGGCGTTGATAAGTAACATCTATTTGTTACTTAACGAGAAGTTCTTATACATTTTGTGATAAGATATTACAGTACAGGACAAAATTAGATTCATAGAATGTGACGAACACGAAACGAACATTTTTTACAGTAGCGAAGCAGAAAAACTAAATTGGTTTTAATTATCAATGATTTTAGTTTGTTCGTAGGTTAAAAACAAATTAATTCTTCAACTGCGACAATAACCATAAAAAATAATTTTCAATTTTGATTTATTCAAAATGGTGTACGCAAATTGTCATAACTTTGAAATAAAATATATTTTAAAAATATTATTATTCCAATAAAATGAGTAGGTATTTTATTATAAATACATTGTATTTCTACTTTCATGTGATTTAAACATCATTTCTAGTCAAACTAGTTAAAAATGTACGATTACGCTGTTTTATCGTGAGCGCTTTCATGTAATTAGTCATGCTAAATGAGTCTAATTTGCCATTCGTTGCCAGAAAAATTGTTCAATACTTCTTTACGTGTTTAGTAAAACATATAAAAAAAACGGGTTTGATGTCGTTTCGTTCGTCGTCGAATGTATCTGGATATTCAAAACGTTTTTTCAGTACAAATAAGGTACGTTTTAAAAGGATTTGTACCTAAAACATTTAACTAAACTTTAGTTTACTTCAATAATGCCGTAAAAATGGCGAGATTTGTTCTAAGTTTACACCGATTGAGTATTTAATAACCTTAATGTAGAGAGTAATGGAAAAGATTAATATATAAAACATATTCTAACCTACGACCATTACTTTGCAGTTTTGTTCAGTCGGAAAGAATTTTCCCCGAAGGTATATGAAGACCAATACTATCTGAGTAACAATTCACACCTCAATGTGGCTGTCTGGTATAGGTGGGTGCTTCAACTTCAGTTTCTTCGGATTCAGTAATGCAGGCTTCTGTGTACGTGTGTGCCACACATATACTTTAGTACAGTTCTCGGCCAACGGTTCCAATTCCTCCTTCGTAGTAAAATATTTCAATATTTCACTTTCCTGGAAATTAGTACAAAATATTGTGCTCATTTATAGTACTAGCCCTTGTCGCGGTAAAAAGCAGCCTATGCCCTTCCTCAAGAATGAAAAGTAAATCCATGCCAAATTTCATTGAAATTGTTTTGGAAAGACAGGACAGACGGACAAAGTTACTTTCGAATTTATAATATTAGTATTCGTTTAGTATTATCTATGTAAACAAAGTGCGTGACACTTTATTTAGTTTATTTGACTCTACGGAAACAAAAAAACGAAAACAAATTTGTATATTAATGGTTAAAAAATTTGTTTTAACTAACATGACCGCCATGCTTATTATGGTCCATAGATAATCTTACACTCCGAGTAGACATTCACTATGGTTAATCGTTCCGTTGAGTCAAACAAACTAAATGAAGTGTCACGCACTTTGTTTTCATCTATACAAATAAATAAAATTGGAATGTCTGTTTGTAATATTAAAATAACCGCTTTTTACTAAATGCATATGTATATACACATGGTACATATACTAGAAATGTAGTTAAATTTTTTTTTGTCTGTATGTGTGTCTGTTTGTTCCGGGTAATCTCTGGGAGGGCTGGATGGATTTTGACGGGATTTTCACTGGCAGGTAGCTGATGATCCAGGGAGTAACTTAGGTTACTTTTTTTAGACTAAATTTGTCCCGCGGCGTTACTCTCGGCACGACGATAACCGCGGGTAACACCGCGGGGTTCAGCTAGTTGTATAATATTATAAGTATTAGTATTAATATTTTTTTCAAGAGTCAAGAGAATATATCTGACATTCTCGAAAATTCTCTCTGAAGTATTAACTTAAAGAGGACCAGATAAGAATGATCTAATCTGGACCTCTTTGATTTAATACTTATAAGCCCCGTTTTAGATGATTATGTTACTTAGTTTTTTGTATCAATCATCTTTAACATCACGTTTTCATCACGTACGACAAGTAATCGTTGTCAGTGTGTTGTCCCATACGTGTTTTCTAAATAAATTGAGATGTCTGCTTTCAATCTGATAACCTACTTTGGTCCCGGTCTACGCGACGAGACGAAGTGTAGTGCGTTTATTTTCCAACTTCTATATCATAACATTACAAACCTGGAATCCAGATTGCACTTTCCTGGAGAATTTCGCGTCAGGACGTTCTAGGAACATAGTGGCGTTAATGGCAAAACCAGCCATGTCTATGGGGAACGGCCTGAACGGTTTCCAAAAGGCGTTGAAATCGCTGACTTTCCCATTCGTAACAACCGGCATTTCAACTCGCATACCTCCGACAATGCCCACGGGCCATACGCCTACTTTTTTAATTTTCCGCATCTGAAAATGAACAACAATCGAGGGTACAGAATAAAAATCATGTACAATTTCTGACGATTGAGCCTTTTTCGTAAATTACCAGGAGGGAGAGGGCAATAATAATAAAGCAATACACTGGTTAATAGACCTACGTTCAGCAATGGACGGCGATTGGTTGAAGTGTACACTGGTTTTAGATTTTTTTTCTTATTCCTACAGTTAACTAACATATTTAAATATGCATAGCTCGTCTACACTGATTATCATTACGTCATCAACAAAATTAATAAGAGTGGTTGTTTGTTATCATACTTCCAGGATCTAAAAGTCTGCAGCGAGTAAATAACATTTTCGTGTTACGACTGCTTACGAGGCATCGGTAGGCGTCGCTATCAGGTACGGTAGTATTCGGTCTCTTTGTTGTGATAAAACTAATTAGATAAGTCGACTACACAGTGAAAGATATTAGTTAGAAAGGTTTACTGATACATGTTATCTTTGCGTGCAAGTATCGGGGCCTTTGCACTCTATGATAAAACTTAAATTTGCTATAGATATTAAATGAGAAATAAAAGCGGATGGACAAGTTCAACCCAGTTTTGCTGAAGCATAACAGTTGTTCGTACGATGCATGGCACGCGTTTGTTCTACTTATTATTATTATTATTTGTGTAACTGATACATGCGATATTAACTGACACAGTAAAGAGCGAATTTTCTTAATAAATCTCAAGCATTTGTTTTACCAGCCAGTAAATAAAGTAACACTCAAAATATATATTGAGATAGGTATACACTACAATACAAAAATCGGGACAGTCTCATAACTGTCGAGACTTATCTGTTAATATATGGGACAATAAAGCGGAAGGGATCGTTCAAGTTGCTGCCACACCTTCAATGAAACCAAGGTACTTACTGGCGAGATTACGAAAATATTCTGTAATATTATGATTTGTTATCAGAATCGGCACGCGAGTTCCATTCAGATATATCACATTTGTCAAGGGCTATTCTACGTGTTGCTATCGGATCGCTCGAGTGATAATTTATTACTTCGTGTTTATAACAACCAAAATGACTTACTTCTTTACAATAATTCTTTAATCTCTTACTAACTGAGCCCCGCGGTGATACCCGCGGTACAACAACGTAAAAAAAAACGATGTAAAAAGTATCCTATGTCCGTCTCCCGGTTCTAAGCTACCTCCCCACCATTTTCAGCGAAATATATTAACAATTATTTTAACGGGAATTAACGCGATCACTTATTAAAAGATGATAAATACCTCTGATTTGCCTGACTTTTCGACCAGGTTGCACTGGCCGTGGTCACAGGCAGGTACCTTTTAATAAGTGATCGCGTTAATTCCCGTAAAAATAATTGTTAATATATCATGGAACGCGAAAGTTTAAAAGTTGCAACTAAATAGTTTCAGCCGTTCCTGAGTTATAAATAGTGTAACTAACAGTACTTTCTTTTACATTTATAGATTTAAATCTTCTAAACGATGAAATTTCCAAAAATCCTTTCTAAGTGGGTGTTTACAACATAAAAACTTAAAAAACATTGGTTGTCAAAGGCTTAGGTTCTTCTTCGATTTGTCAGTAAAGGCCCGTATTCACTTTGATTAGTGTGAGTGCAGGTGTGAAGTGCAAGTAATCGATTATTGGTAGAAAATACGTGTGGACAACGAATTCGCGGTCCACACGTATTTTCTACCGTTTACGTTTTTTTCATTGCATTAATATTTTTTGGAAAGGGCGGTGTAAAGCAACGGAATTCAACGGAAATTCAATCTATTGAAAATAGTTACTATCTAAATACCTACTAAAAAGTGAAGTAAAACTTTGAAACCTTTTTTACGAAAATTAAGCGCATGGAAGAGTATTTGGCCCAGCTAAAGTTTTTATGGAGTAGTGCAGAATGTTTAAAATTGAATTTTACATTCATATAAAGTTTACATTAATATTAAAAATATTTGATCACTTTTTGAGAGAAGTATTTTTTTTGTATTTCAACCATTTTTTATCGTAGCGACGTATTTAGCTCGTTGCGCTGAGCATATCTGTTAGATTAGGTAAATGTATAACATGATTGTATTATTTTAATCAATGGTCGGAATTGCTTTTGATAGAGTTAATTTCAATCTAGATAACATAACAGCATGGTGGTTTCATTTGATTAAAAAATATACAACTAACAAAAAAGTGAAATATAGTTATAAGGCAGTCGTTTTGAAAATTAAAAATAACTCGAAAATCCAAATGCCACGTGTGCGAAGTAGCGGGCACAGCTAGTATGAAATCATTTTATGTATTGAATTAAAAACCAGTATTTTTGAAAAAGTATTTCTATTTGCCTCTTTCTATAGTAGACTGTTAAACGGTTAATAATTATATTAAATACTAGCTGAACCCCGCAGTGTTACCCGCGGTTATTGTTGTACCGCGAGTAACGCCGCGGGACAAAGTTAGTCTAAAAAAAGTAGCCTAAGTTACTCCCCGGATCATCAGCTACCTGCCAGTGAAAGTCCCGTCAAAATCCGTCCAGCCGTTCCAGAGATTACCCGGAACAAACAGACAGACAGAGAGACAGACAAATTTTTTTTAACTACATTTTTGGTATATGTATCGTGTATACATACATGTGCATTGATTAAAAAGCTGTTATTTTAATATTACAAACAGACACTCCAATTTTATTTATTTGTATGTATGTATAGACTAGATCGTACCGGCTTCGTACGGGTGGATTTCAGACGCACCCACCGACGACACGATTCGTGCATTTTAAATATGTTTTATCTTCGAATACATTCATTTAAATCACATACTGTGAAGGGTCATATTGATCTATTTTAAATGCACATTATTTAAGGTACTTAATTGGATAAGAATTAATCTTGTATTGCTTAAAATCGCTTCGTAAATAAGCCATTCATTCTCGTAAAAAGAAAGGAATAAAAAATGGTTATTGTGGGTTATCTTATCCCTAAGAGATAGACATATAACATTGTGGACTTTTTGTAGACCTTTTCAAGGTGTACAGTACTATAGACTGGCTGTACCCTACGAGATATATTTTGATTTATCTCGTAAGGTACAGCCACCGTTTGAAATGTAAGCGTAAAAATGGTTTTATTTACGACATCACATTAGAAACATCTCAAATATCAGTGTTTCTCAACTATATTATGCATGTATTATACATATAAACCTTCGTCTTGAATCACCTTATTTATTCAAGAAAACCGCATCAAATCCGTTGCGTAGTTTTAAAGATCTAAGCGTTTATAGGGACAGACAAACAGCGAAAGCGACTTTGTTTTATACTATGTAGTGATAGGTAATTGATTTCCTGAACCTGAGATTAGTGACATCAAACCTACAAAAAGAAATTGTGCAAAGGATAAAAAACAGAAAAATATCGCAATCTGTACTAATATCTAAATTTAAATTTCATACCTCAAAATCGTACTATACGATTCGACAAATCACTATCAATATAATTATATTTGCTAATAAAATTTCTTCATACTGCGATTAAGGTCAAGGGTGTGACGATAGAGCATTGTGAGATGCAACCATGCGTGTTGACTGGAGAAAACAATAGGGTAACAACGACTAAGGTATCATCTACCGTGTAGTTTGTAATATTAAAATAACCGCTTTTTAATAAATGCAATGTATGTATACGTGGTGCATATTATAATAAAAATGTATTTGTTACAATTTTTGTCTGTCTGACTGTCTGTTTGTTCGGGTAATCTCTGGAACGGGTGGACTGATTTTGACTGGACTTTCACTGATAGGTAGCTGATGATATAGGAAGTAACTTAGGCTACTGATTTTAGACTAGTTTTGTCCAGCGGCGTCACAGCAGCGGTACGACGATAACCGCGGGTATCACCGCGGGGTTCAGCTAGTTGAGCAAATATAATTCAGTGTTTATTTAATAAAAGTTTTTCATAGAAATGAAAAGCTGTAAAAAATATTTTATGATACGTTTTGTAATATTCGTTTTAATGAAGAAGACATCGGTATTTACTTACGACACGGTCATCTACCCTATTTGCGAAAGAGCCAAGAAACAGAACCAGGAAACGAGCTTTTGCAATATTAGAATCAAAAAGCATACATAGAACAGATTAACGGTGCAGGAAGTAACACTTTCTTTTTAACATTGTCAATTAACCGATATTGGCCTTGAAGACGCTTGCGTAAAACTAGGTTATCGATAGTCGTAATTATAGAATAGTTACTTATTTATAACTCTTTGAACACAATTTTACACAATAAAATACACGTATCTATACTAATATTATTAAGAGGTAAGGTTTTAGGGGGTAATCTACGGGTCTACTTAAACCATTTTGAAAATACTTTTACTAATAGAAAGCCACATTATTTGTGAGCATATATATTCTAGAATTACTTGTTGTTATTCCACTATTTTTATTAAGTTTAAATATAAGCATTATCAGAGGTTACTAAATTTAAGACCAAAAGGCAAAATCAGTCATATTTAAAAGAGAATGGCAGATCCTGTACCGCTAGTGACATGTCATGGCCGTTTATAAAGTAAATCATCATTAATGTTTTTTTGTAACTTTCATATTTTTTGTTGATAGCAAAGAGTAAATAAGTCCTCCTAAATTTTTTTTATGAATGCTTAACTAAACGTTTGAGTTAACGTCAACAAAACGTATTCGTTATTTTTCTAAACTTGCCATGCATAAATGTAAAAAACATAAAATCGATAATCAATATTTAAATCGATAGTCATTAATGAGGTTACTACTGTTATTAACATTTAAAAACAATATTTTTTTATTAAAAATATTGACTGTACAGATTAAGAGATAAGTTAGTAGGTAGGTAGGTAGTTTAATCTCTGGAACGGCTGGACCCATTTCGACGGGACTTTCACTGATAGGTAGCTGATGATATAGGGAGTAACTTAGGCTACTTTTTTTGTAGACTTTTCTAATACAAATGATGTTGACAATGACCAAATAACATTTAACTAAACGAACTACTTGTGCCTTACCTATCGAATACCCTATACATATAATCATAACTTCATAAATAACGGAAACCCCATAAAGTCAGCCCCAATTCGCTTCAGTCGATGTGTAGTGTATAAGAAGATTACAACAGAATCATAATATATGTATTTTAATAAATATAAACTGATTATTGTTATCATAACGGAAATAGTTTTTTTTTATTTCAAGTTATCGCTTTGTATCGTTACGTTTCATTGTTCTGATAGTAAATGCGTTTAGTACTTTTGAGTTTAGATTATAACATATTTTTAATGAAAGTCAGACATGTTTTATTTCAACTAGTTTTTCAATTAAATCTATACAAATAAAGAAACTTAAAGTGTCTGTTTGTAATATTAAAATAACCACTTTTTACCCGGCTACGGCAAAGCCAAAGAAGGGTTATGATTTTGACAGGCTATGTATGTATGTATGTTCATCTGTTCCCTTATAGGAGCTATGAGGGAACAGATACAAGATCAACTACTTATTAGAACTGGACAAATGAAGTTTTGATCGTCCGCTGGCTATAGGCAATATGACGTATCGCTGAATCTATAGTGGCGCCTTCTAGCGGTTATAAATTACTGTGTTAAAAACTTCATTAATTTGTGATAAATTTGCCGTGTATCATTTGAAGGGCGTTATTTGTACATTTCAAAAATATATATACATTATTAGCATTTGTTCATAACTCTGTCCGTATTTAATCGTGAAAAAATGCATACGAATTCATGGGCAGATTAGTACGAAAAGAGAAAAAAAAATCTCTAATTTATTTTTCAGCACAGTACTTTATGACACCTAGAGGGCGCCGTTGTTTTTTGTCTAGTTGGGTTTTAGTTTTTCTTTTTTTATTTCGTATTTCATCATCATCATCACAATCGTAGCCTATCATAGCTCATTGCTGGACATAGGCTTCTCCAATTATTCGTTCGTAGTGGATATCTTACGGTAGAGACTAATAAACCTGGACCGGTTACTATGAAGATAAACGACGCCTGAAAACAGGGCGCTAATGAACTTATTAGCGCCGGGTCAAGAGAAAATTCGGTATACGACACATTTTCTTCATAATTTCAACTGAAAGGCACTTCACATCAATCGACCGTGACATATTTTATTGCAGTAGTCCTAGGTTCAAGTTCGTGGTTCACTTAATTGAGAAATTATCTTTTAGCTATAATTTAAATCTTCTATTTACCTACGTTAAATCTTAACATACCTAACTAATTTATGCCGTTATCTGCTTTTTGGGTATGTGGTAGTATTAAATAACGACCTGCTTTTACTGAGACCATTTCCAAATTATGGTATAAGTAATGCAAGTTTAACACTTGTCCATTTAAAATCACATTGTTTTCATAGAAAATCCTTAAATAGATTTTTTTTTACCTTATTACAATAAAAGATCGTCTGTTTGTTTGAAAACGTTCCTCGAAGTCGAATTTTACTTCTATGAAATAATTTAAAACTTATTGTTTGAAACAACTGTAACGATTTGATAAAATTGTATTCAGATGAGACAGCATATTATCAGAAAAAATGATTTATTTGTTATGTTTATACATCTTACCGAAGCGGTTGCCAAAGTATTTTAATGCTCTTTTAGTTTTAAATAATTTCTCACAACTCAGACTCAAAAGAAACTGTTATAAAACTGACATCGTGCAAAATGCCCTAACATAGAACCTCCGATCGTGCAAAATTTCAAAGGCAGTGTATTGAATCAACCTCGGAAGAGTATGTCAATTAGTGTGCCCTTGACCTAAAAGTGATCGTTGAGAATGAAATATACAGCACAACTTGTATTTATGAATTTCGGCCTCAGTTTAAGTGAAATCATAGACTGAAGAGAATTTAACGACTATAAATTATATCAGCACATTGGCGGGTACCGGGTACCAATTGTTCTATATTTTCAAGCCGTATCGATTTTGTGAGCCTCTGAACGTTGCTATGTGTCTAGACTAAGAGAAATGTTACTGCGAAGACTAAAATGAGTTTACCCAAGAAGTTATTAGAAGAACTATCTCTTTTTAAAAGTTAGAAATTGCTAAAGACAATACGTACGTAAACTTACCGTACTGATCCTGTAAGATTTAATTTATTTTTATTATTGTTTACTAAAATTTGTCAACAAATAAATAACAAGAATTTATGAATTTAAATAGAACATTACTTTTTTGGTATAAAACGGTAAACGAATCTAAACATTATCTGAATTCTAGTTACACATTGGTACTTTATCATAACTTTGATACTATGGTTGACTCCAAAGAAAGAAATTAATTAAGATGAAAGATACTCAACAAAAAGGATTTTGAAGAATCATAACAGTAACTAGCAAAAAATCCTTGAAATTAAAAACATTCGACAAACATTCCCAAACGTTTGTTTATTTATACATACAGGGTGTAACCAGACGTCTACCGAAAACGAAAGAGGTAGCTTCAGCACCCCAAAACCTATTAAAAAAAACAAACAGTTGCCCTTAAAGAAAATTGTAGCCGGAAAAAACAATGTGTCAAGATTTTTATTCATTTCAGAAGCCAGCAATGTATTGCGCGCACTGCATAGCTACGTGAATGCCTATTTATAACTATTTAATTTAACTACCTACGAGTCGGTAAAGTTGCTAATGCCTACTAACGAAAATAGGTAGTGACTTTATACTCTACTTACTGTAAGGTCTTTTTTTATCTTTTCTTAAAATCTTATGCACCGTTTTATGAAATATTGCGGTTCCATGACCTCTAATTAACTTCGCCGCAGTTCGTGTTCCTACCCGAGGATTTCTCTCAACAAGAGCCAAGACCTGTTCTTCCACTCGAAGATCAACTTCTCTGCCTCCTCCATGCCTTTGGGGTGTAATCCTCTCATTATTCAAAACTCTCTGGTAGGCAGCCGTGATGACTCTAGCATCAGAACGGTGACGGTTCGGGTACCTATACGGTAAATACGCAAGGCCCGTGATGCATTTCCACGAGCTTCACCATAGCACATAATCATTTGTCCATATTCCCTCGCACTAAACATTATAAATAATCACTATCACTGTTAAAATAAAAGAACCTATTCTAAAAATAACTTAACACTAAAATTAGGTAAAAAGAGAATAAAAAACGAAAAAAAAAGTACTTAATTAACTTACTACACCTACTAAAAAAGGAAAATTAGAACACAAATTAACTTTCGCGCAAGGCAAGTACCGAATTGCAAATTATAATGCACCACGCAAGCGTTCAGCCAGTACGAAAATTGAAGACCAACTAGCCGTGGTCAGTAACCAATAAATGTATAATTAGAGACACGAAAAAAGTATCGATACTTTTTGGTATCGAGTACTTTACATTTTGGACTGGTATCGTATCGATTAAATAATCCTTAAAACTTGCGACCTTAAGGCAATTACAACCCGTTAACAAAGAAAGAGATCGCCATTAGACCTCGGTAAGAAAAGTACTAGATACTTTTACTCAATGAGTACTTTTGAACAGGTACGCATCGATTAAGAAATTAAGTTCTAAATGGGTAATCTTCAAAACTTGCGATCTTACGGCAATTCCTACCCGTAAACTAAAAAAGAAGGTCTCCATTAGGCCTCAATAAGAAAAGTACTCGTACACTTTTACTCACTGTATGTATGTAACGGAATCTTTTAACTTCGTTTTCACGTACTTCTAAGAGAGATATTAACTTGAAATATTACACAGAGCCAAAGTCCGATGACAATACAATAATGTGAAAAAAAAACAAATAGTTTTTTTTCTAAAAAAAATGGTTTTAAAAAGTAAACAAACACGCTTTGGTAAACATACCAAACTAAAAAGTAGAAAAGAAATAATAGTTTAAAAACTAATAAACACGTTTTAAAAGCAATCTAACTATAAAGTAGAAATTAATTTAATGTCGCCGCACGCTTTTTACATTAATTCATGAGTACAGTATCGATACTTTCTATTCGGTACCGTGTCCCTATTTTTAATATGTACTAGATAAATTAATGTTCTTTGACACGCGCCGCCAAAAGGAGTTTCGGTCGCGTCGTAGGTAAATATCTACGACGCGACATCGGTACGCTTTTGTCGGCTAAAATCAAAGGCAACTAGTGCGCGCACCAAACGCGCCGCTATCGCGCGAATCCTCTGACTTTAGGTAATTAATAAAGTGACGGAAGTTTCAAAGTTCTAGGGCTAGATGCACACGTAGGGTTTCCTGGTTAAATTTCGCGTTTTTTATTAGAAATTTTATACGACCAGCACGAAATCAATGTTAGTTTTTTTCCGTTCGGCCAAAAATAAAAACATGTGTGCATAGTTGAAATTTTGTATTTTTTTATGGAATAGGGAGCAATCGAACTGACGTATCGCCTGATGGTAAGCGATTACCACCGTTCATGGACACCCGCAATACTAGAGGCGTCACAAGTGGGTTGCCGGCCTTTGGGGGATGGGGGAAGGGTTTGGGGTATGGCCCTCCGGTATCCTCAATCACTCGATGAAACACACCGGTTTTCTGTGAGGCCGTGGTATCACTCCGGTTGAGCCAGCCCATTCATGCAGAAGCGTGGCTCTCCCACGGTATGTAAGAAGAGCATTCAGATTGCCGAATGGGGATTGCTAACCAGGAAACCGTAGGTGTGCACTGGACCTAAAGATTACCCAATTCGTCGATCGGAGGGCGGTGCGGCCCACACGTCTAGGCCTAAGACTTCAGCCGCACGGTGCTATGGGTTCGATTCCCAGGATAAATCTCTCACTTGAATTTTATTGAAAATGATGATGATGAATGATTTCATTATACCAACGCGAAAAATAACACAAGTGTCCAGGATACCTATTCATTATTATTTAGCGTTGGTTGATAACATAATCCATCAGAAAGCCAGATTAGTGAGTGATTTCGTTTAAAGTTTTCCAGCATTTTCAAGTAAGTGAGTAGGTACCTACTTTATTACCTAAGAATTTAATAACGTAGGAAAATAAAGTTTTATACCTACCTAATACAAATTTATCTACATAGACAATAAATTGTTTATGCATATGCACGCTTCATAAAGTTAGGGTCTTACATTAACTTGTAATAGGTATCTACCTACTTTAATATTTTGCATTTTGTTTAGAACATAGGTTTCTTAGAAGTTCTGTTTGTAAAATGAAGGCAGAAGGCAGGCTGTCTAGCTATTAGGTTACTATTAGTTAGAGCAACTGATGCGAGCGGGGTGGGATGCGCCAGCGCGCTCGCCGCCGCCGCGGTCATTGAACCGCGCGCTGGCTCGTTGTGTAATGACCCCCGGCCATCTGTTTTTGTTTTGAAATACATTGAAGTTTTTTTGCTTTTATTTGTTTTTTGGTTTTCTAAATGAGATAATTAGGTATTTTGGGTCCTATTATGTTGTACTATGTGTATGTAACCAGAAATAAACAAAAAAGAACTTAGATAAGTTAACATATTTTTTGCGTTTTTTTTTCGCTAAACCTATTCAGTATCATGGTCTGAATGCAACCCCAAAGTTTTCGGGAGCAGTCTTTTTACACCCTGTATATATCGCCCTCTCAAGATTCATCTTTCTGAAGTTTCTGTTTCAGGCTCCGGTAATATTGCAACCACCTCAAGGTACCGAGCAAATGACTAAAGGGGGACTTTATTATGACTTACATAAAGTAAAACGAAATAATAAACCTTACCTCATCAAAAACCTTAAGAGAATATGTGTTATCGTCATCCATAAAATAAACAACACCCGTTTTGTCTTCCACCGTCTTCAAATGTCCCCTTAGCCAATCTAAAGCCTTATTTCTTTGTTCAACGCCACTTGCCTGTAATACATACATTATAATATAACTAATAAGCATCAATAACATTTGTAACACGTGTTAATACAACTGTGTTTAATTCAATAAAATTAGTTACAGACTTAATACAACATAAACGAAATTGTCGCTGAAATTAGTAACACTGATTTTAATTAGGAATACATTTTATGCACACAACAGGAACACTTTAATTAAAGTATTTCTTTTTGTCGATATAGATCGTTTATAGTAGAATGGAGAGAATTTATTTAAAAACGGGAACTTTCAGGAATTAAGCCTTCGTAATCTATACAAATAAATAAAATTGGAGTGTCTGTTTGTAATATTAACATAACAGCTTTTTAATCAATGCATATGTATATATACACGATACATATGCCAAAAATGTAGTTAAAAAAATTTTTGTCTGTCTGTCTGTTTGTTCCGGGTAATCTCTGGAACGGCTGGACGGATTTTGACGGGACTTTCACTGGCAGGTAGCTGATGATTCGGGGAGTAACTTAGGCTACTTTTTTAGACTAACTTTGTCCCGCGGCGTTATTCGCGGTACAACAATAACCGCGGGTAACCCCGCGGGGTTCAGCTAGTTTAATATAAAATACAGAGCAGTTCTTCAACCGTGTATTTGGTGGTGGTAGTGACCATTAGTTGGCTCGACACCTTGTTTGTCCCTACAGCATGAAAAAGAAAATGGGTCTAAAATAATGTTTTTAAACAGAGAAGGGATATTAGAAAGAATTTGTTAAGAAGCTCATCTTAATCGCTCGCTCGTTCGTCGCTTCGAAATTATGTCGTGTTAAACCGACATAACTCACTAAATTGGTGTCACCTCTCGTGCTCTTTAAAGGTTTTTTTAGCTTCATTTCTTGTTACACTTTGAAAGTGATAATACATATAGGTAATTCTATTTAAGAACTCATTCATTGATTTGCTTTAAGTAGCTAAGTAACTATGATATTAAAATCTTTGGCATTAAGTCCGCATTGTGCAATCTATTTGCAGGAAGTAATTAAATTGGCACGCAAAGGTAGGTAAACTCTACTTAAGTATATAGATAAAACCTATCTATTTATTTATTATGTTTTAAGTAGGCAAGCTAAGTATGTACATATACCTGTTTTAAAACCTAACGAGACGGAATAAAGAATAAAATAGTACAACTTAGAGATTTCACAATTACAATCTTGATAACACGTAAGATAGAAGGAATACAGACATAATGTTAGATGTTTGTATCGTAAGATTTTTTGAAACTAAGTAGGTTAAACCGTGTGGTTATATCATGGTAAAGACAGACATCATTATCAATCACCAGCACGAGTTATTATCAATTGTTCACTCTGACATAACAGGTAGGATAACAGTAGATTGTAGAAAGATATATCTATGTCTAGATAATATCATCAGAATATTGTGATTTGAAATATAACCAATAAAGCCGGACTATATTCGAGTATTCAATAACTAAATAGGCACAACAGATGAAACAGAAAATATTTATATAAAATAACAATAAGTAATACTGTGTGGTGATTGTTAATGGTACATATAGTATTATTGCCTGATAAGGGAAACTAACATGCTATTATTATGTTCTAAGCAAGTAAACATCGATAGGAATAACTTGCAAATTATTTTCGTCAAGAGTTACTTCGTGTCCCATAATTATTTTATTTATTTATGTTTACTATATTTTTGATTTGTATCTTATGAAAAAAAGTCGCGAGTGAGTAGTAGTGACACTACTGTGCCTGATGTAAACCATAAGCAGAATCCAGTAGTGGCCACCATACTCATGGCGAATTCAGATAATGCAAAATTGTGACATGGTGACTAACACGCACGAATGCTGCCATTATAAGGTCTTCTATTTGAGGATGGTACCGTCCCGGTCGAGCCGACTCATTCGTATTCAAGTTAACGTGGCTCTACTACCACGTACCTTTTGATCCTCCAAAGTGGTGAACACTGTTTAGGGTGTATCGGAACATACTTATCCGGTATACATACATACTATTGTTTACATTATAAGCAATGTTTGTGTAAAAAGACTGGCGGATATATTTCGATCTATTTATAAACATCCTCGGGATGTGCGTAAAAATTAACATAACAACGTCGCAAATTACTTGAAACATCCACAGAGGTATATAACGTAAACTAGAGGTTCCTTAAATTTTGCATAAAGTTGCGAGGTATAAAACATAATTAAATTTAAAATTCTTCACTATTTGCACGTGCCACTATCGGAACTTTTTAATGAAGAAGTACTGAGCCATCGGCGGCACCTGTCATAGTGGCCATTTTAATTGGATATCTTCTACAGAATTTCTTTATTTGTCGATTTAATTAATGAAAGAAATTACTAGCCCTTGTAATTTTTATGCAGTGCTTTTGAATATGAGTAAAATATTCATACATGCAGAATGAATGGGAATATAAGCGATTAAAACCAGTTTCAGGAGGACTGTCCCTGGAATCCTCCCGAGACCATGGCCAGTAGAATCTGGTTAAAATACCTATAAATTATATTAATTGATTAATGTAGAACGCGAAAGTTTAAAGGGTTAGTATGTGCCAAGCATTAACGTCAAACTTTAATGTATTTCACTACCGCGAACGATAGGTTTTGGCCTTGACAGATTTTTAGTTTAACATGCACATAATATGTTTAACATCGAGAGATAAGAATTCGATTCTGCTTCGTATGGTATGTCGAACTTTATATTGTACTAAACGCAGAGAACAGAACTTTGGCTTTGGCAATATTTAGCCGCATATGTAAAATCGTAAATATCTACACTAATCTGCACTGCTTCTCCTGTAAAATTAAAGTGCGTTTTCTACATGAGGTCGCTTTTCTTTCTAATATTTCTTTAGAGTAGAAATAGTAGTGGTCAGACAAACAGATTCTCTCAAAGACTGAGAGGAAGTAAAGGCAAATACAGATTCTCCTTTTTTTTTAATATTCTTCGAGACCTTTAACTTAGTCAAAGCCTAAGCTTCCTTAATATTATTCTCTTCAATATGATGAGTGTATGGTGTTCGTAAACGTAATCTAGCTCCGAAACATACACATTGTTACACATGGAAATTATCAAATGTCTATCTTGTTAAATACAACTATTAGATAAGTGTGAATTACAAGATTTAGATATAATAACTCTATAGAGTAATAACTTGGCTACTAGTCTAGTGTATACAAACACAATATATTGAAACGACATATTTTTTTTTTAAATAATTCTTCTCGACACTTATTGAAGCTACAGAGACAGCACTGTTGGAATTTATAACCGAATTTGTCAAAATTTTTCAACTTTAATAATTCTATAATACAGATTTTACACATTTACTACTTGGAATAAAGTGACATTTAATAAAGATACATTTTTGTAGACTGACAAACATACCCTAGGAACATGCTGATGTAGGTATTATTTTTACATACTTTACTAATTCATTGATTGGCTTTCAATACCAAAGGAACTAAGATATAAAAACTTCTTCCAACTGGAAGAAAATGTGTTTGGCATTAAGTTCGCCTTGTGCAATGTATTTGCAGGACGGTAAAACCTACTAAAGTACATAAAGCCTAACCTGAATTTTATAGTATATTCTACACATTTACTAGTTGAAACAAAGTGACATTTAATAAAGATACATTTTTGTAGACTGACAGACATACCCTAGGAACGTAGTAGAATTTCGTGGGGCGACTGTGATCAACTAACATCTGAAAGAAATTATTTTTGTAGTAACAAAACGGAATTAAAATTTAACGTGCTATACCTGTGTAGTAAATGTATTAACAAATACATAAACGCTTGATCGATTCTTCTAGTGTATTTTGTGTCGTGATAATAGTTTTCCAATAATTTTAGATGATTTTAAACTTCCAATGGAAACGAGAAACATTACTTATTTAGAAGAACATGAACAGTATAAATTCATAATTTTCTTTTAGAAAAATATTTGAACACATAATTGTCTAGTCTAGAGGGTTGTATAGTCTCGAATGTCCAAAAATAAATAAACTTCGCTTATCTTTCATTTACAAAATAAAAACATTTGTCATTGTCTTAGTTTGATATTGTACTATTGCGATTAATTTGCCTATAGTTTAGTACACATAAATACATCTTTATCATAACGAGCTATTCTTGTAAGTACCTAAATATTATCTGAATCTCGGCAACGGCTGCACCGATTTTCATGAAATTTAGTATGCAGGGGGATTACGGGGGTGATAAATCGATTTAGCTAAGATTCATTTTCAAAAAATTTACCAAATGAAAATACCGGTCATCCTTGTACTCAATTTTATAAAAGTGGATAAAAGACTTCATACGTATTTAAGGTCGTCTTAAACTTAAGTTTCCAGCTGAATCTCCTTAGAAAAGAGGTTGGCCTATTACGCTGGCTATACAAATTATTAAAGTACCTATAGAATTAATTTCAAGTTATCCTTCTCTTTGCAGTGCAGTGTTTCCTTATATATATATTTATATCAATTCTAATTATTTATTCATGTCATGTTTATTATCGCCAACATTTATTACGTGTAGGTTCTTCGGGGTACTTCTAATTTACTGTATGAAATACGTATAAGAAGGGATACTCTCAAATAATATAAAAAAACACTCATACAATCTATACAAGTAAATAAAATTAGAGTGTCTGTTTGTAATATTAAAATAATTGCTTTTTATACGGTACATATAGCTACCAAAATAACAAATGTTTCAATTTTTGTCTGTCGGTCTGTCTGTTTGTTTCTGTCGGTCGGTTCCTGAGATTAGCGCGTTCAAACAAACAAACAAACTCTTCAGGTTTAATCTATTAGTATAGATACAATTTTGACACCATTAGTATACCTAGGTATGGATTATATAAATTCCCATTAAGTGCAAAACTCGAGAAGCGCTTACCTAACCAATTCGGTATTTTTTTTATATTTTCCTTCGGTTTCGTTAGGTTTTTATGGAGAGAAAAACGTAAAAATACACTTTTCTTTTCTCATACAATCCAAAGAGTGAACTAAAACAACTGTCGAAAGGTCAACAACACTAGTGTACTGAATATAGATATGCACTACTACATTCTGTAGATAATGTATTCTATGAAGATAATATCTATCTATACTAATATATAAAGCTAAAGATTTTGTTTGTTTGTTTGAACACGCTAATCTCAGGAACCGCTGGACCGATTTGAAAAATTCTTTCAGTGTTAGATAGCTCATTTATCGAGGAAGGCTTATAGGCTATATATCATCACGCTAAGACCTACAGGAGCGGAGTAACAATGAAGAATGTTACGAAAACGGAGGAAAATTATCACGCTACGGGCAATAGGAGACGCAAACGAGGTTGCGTGGGTCGGCTAGTTATTTATAAATTATAATATTTATATAGGCATAAGTACTACAGGGCGAGCTGTTTTTGCTTCCAAAAAACAGTGATGTACAACAAAATTGGGAAAATGAAATAGGGCTGACCCTGGACCCATAATGAATAACGATTTAAGTTTAAAGAGTTCAGAGTATACAGTTAAGAGATCTATTTCAAAAAGCACACTGAATTATATTCAAATAAAATTATTCAGAAACGGAAACTTGTAAACAGTAACCTCAAATTTGGAATTAATGGCTATATGTATTATTTTACCCGAACAAGTATGTTCCTATACACTGCATGTTCCACATATGTTTCCTTCGAAAACAACTTACTTTTTTATATAGGCCGTTACATTAATAAGTCATTGTGTTTTTACACGCTCAATTTTTAATCCGTTTTAAAATCTATGTAACCGTAACTAAATAAAATGCAAGCTTTCCATTTCCCTTGAAAATAATCTTAATTGGTAAACATACACAATACCAAGAAGTGTTGTATAAAGCTGTGTGAAATACACAGATATTGATGTCCATGAGCTGCAATGTATTAAAAAAATAAATAAATATACATTAAAAACTAAAACCTGGTCTAGGCAGGCGGAAATTAATCATTTGAAAGTGGATATTACTGTATCTACTAATATTAATTACTCCTAATAAATTTAAGATCATTGAATAGTTACTTTTTTAAATTCTTATTAAAGAATGGTTTTGCATGTTCTTCTACAATCAAAATTAATGCTGTTATACTCTTTACGTTAACGCAGTAACAGCGACTATTGAGTTGATGTGAAATAAATTCACAATGGGCCCTTAGATATGAAAACATATATAGTGCAAAATAGACTTCAATAATAAATACTTTTTGTAATAAAAACTTATTACAAAAAGTATTTATTATTGAGGTCTATTTTGCACTATACTATTGTTTGTAGTACAATATATAAATATACTTATTATTATATTATATTATCTTACCGATAATATCTTAAGTAAAAGTATTAACTAAAATGATAATTTATTTTCTGGTTGAGTATTATAGTGATTCCTAGTCACAAAAGATTCACAAAATTATACTATATCTTCTGTGGATAAACAATTAAGGGTCATATCTAAATAGCTCTTAGATTGAACTAAGTACTAAAAGTTTATTCTGGTATAAGGTGGGATAATTGCATTTGTTGCTTTTGCGTTCTGTAAAAACAAGCTAAACGGTTTTATTTGGGGATATCATAACAACTTTTGGTTTTAAATGCATTTTAAAATTGTATAAGATAATTAGGTTAAATACATACTATTACTTATAACACTTTATGATTTTGCTGTTTGGTATAAAATATATATATTTTTAACTGTGTAATAGATTAGATTTTGTCAAAGGCTATAAAAATTGTAATGTTAAGTTTTAGTGCAAAAATAATTCACTTTATTGCATATATGTAGGGCACGGTAATTAAGTGTTCCGTTTACATAATTTAAAATACATACCGTAGAGTGTTTCGATTTGTGCGTTTTTATATTCAGGTGGGTATATTTCAGGTTCGAGTCCTTGAGCAAATTTGCAACTAACTTGGTTTTTTCATCAGCATCTTCAATAACTACCCAATGGAAGTTTTTTACAAGCATCAATGTTTGTGATAGCCTGTAAGCCAAAAGTAACTTTCTATTAAAAATTGCAGAGATTAACCGTATTAGTTTAGAATATTAATTCATAAATAAAATTTACTCAAATGTGAAAAATGAAATTAAGACCGGGTATCACAGAGGGATGTTCTCTGTTGAAATATAAACCATTTTTTTTTAAATTAAGAATACAATTGTCAAAAGTAGAACCTAGCACAGTTGGATTTTATATAACTTAATATGATTTTTACATTATAATAAAATAATGATACAAAAAAAAAATTAATTTAATACAATCCTAAATATTATTTTTTACCTTACACTTCATTATCAACCAGTAGCAGTCAACTGCTGGACGTAATAAATAATATTTAAGATTGTATAAATAAATGCTATGTATTATCAGAAAATAAACCATATGTATATAATTATAACCACTTTTTAAAAAAAATATTAGGTACTTAAATATAGTGGTATTATAAAAACCAATATGTATTCTGAGCCTCATCAACCAAGACAAACATAGCATTCAGCAAACATATAGGTATATTGTGCAAACTTCATCAATTTATCAATTAAAATAATTGCCGGCTCAGCTAAGAATCATTGCCAAATACTTTATTCAAATAAATGAGGTAATATAACTATGAACCAAGGGCAGGAACCTCACGATCCTTACCTAGTCAGATCCGCTTTCTGAGCCAGTCTCGAATACGTCGGCGTAATCCCATAAATTGTAGGAAGATATGTATTGCTTTCGGGATTGAACTGACATTGAAAAGCTGGCCTACTATTAAATAAAAACAATATAACGAATATTAACATTCCGATTGCTAAATATTGCTTTTTAATGCTCACAAAAGACATTTTATTGTCAGACACTTTGGCTGAGTGTTTGACGGACGAAACTTCAGGTGCGTGTCACAGTCGGTAATGCATTATTGCACACGATCCCGTTTACATTAAATATACACGATAATTTTAAAACTTCAAATTCACAAACACGTCCAAATCGTCTTCGAAGATCTGACGAATGATGACAGATTAATTCTGTTTGGCGATTTTGACGCTTACGCGGTTACAATTCACAGCATATTGATCAATTTAAACATCAGTTGTAGCATAAGTAAAGGCTTTGACTCTTTTTAATATATTTAAAAACACATAGACAAGAAAGAGACGAAAAACCTACACAAGTATTTATGTTTCGTCACAGAAATAGTGTTAGAATCGTTAGAATTATAAAATAAAAAGGTGAAAATTGCAGTAATTATTATTTTGTACACAATTAAAATTTTTGGAAGTATATAAGTATAGTATTCTTGTCCTATAATGAGAATCTTAAAAGAAGACTTTTTTTACATCTTGTGCCGTTACTAGCGCCATCTCAAAATTTTCTGTATAACTAATACGCACAGGCGTGAATGGCAAATGGAGATCTTTCTAATATATCATGTAGATGACTCTAATATAGTTTCTTAGTATATTTTGCACTAGCGATCCGTCCCGGCTTTGCACGGGTTTATTACGGAAAATATGCTAAAGCCTGTTTCTCTAAGATGTGTGGCTTTTTTCGTCTTCAACAAAAATCGTTGTATTTTAGCTAATTTACCTCCTGAAAATTTTTACAAATTATATACGAAAGCCTTCATCAAGAATCATTCTATGTCTATCTATGCAAATAAATAAAATTGAAGTGTCTGTATGTTATATTATCAATACAAATAAATAAAATTGGAGTGTCTGTTTCTAATATTAAAATAACCGCTTTTTACTAAATGCATAATATCTATGTATACACAGTATATATACCAAAACAACATTTTTCTGAATTTTTGTCTATCTGTTTGTTCTGGGTAATCTCTGGAACGGCTGGACCGATTTTGACGTGACTTTCAATGGCAGATAGCTGATGATCTAAGGAGTAACTCAGGCTTCCTTTTTTAGACTAGCTAGCTTACAAACAGACACTCCAGTTTTATTTAATTGTATAGATTGGGATTAAATTAGCTTTTATAAACAAAAAATCACGGAGTAAAGTTCTATTGAATGTTACTATTTTTTATGATATTTAACAAGCCTTAAAATAAAACCTTTATCTTGTCATAACACGCCTCAGCCAACTTTTGAAATAATATTTTTTTCTCAGAAATACACTTTTATTTTATTTACAACCAGCTGAAACCCGCGGTGTTTAGTTTAAAACAAGTAGCATAAGTTACTTCTTGGATCATGACCTACCTACCAGTGAAACTCCTGTCAAAATCGGTCCAGCCATTCCAGTGATTACCCGGAACAGACAGACAGACAAAAAAATTTAAAAATACATTTATGGTACCTACCGTCCAGTGTATACATACATATGCATTTATTAAAAAGCTATTATCACCCGACTACGGCAAAGCGAAAGGAGGGTCATGATTTTGGTAGGTTATGTATGTATGTTCATTTGTTCCCTCATAGCTCCTTAACTACTCCTTAGAACTGGAAAAATGAGGTGTCGTTAGAAGCATCATGATGGTCTGCTGTTATACGAAATTGTTAATATATTTTAATATTTCTGTTACTGCAGCCAGATGGGTCTTGCGATGTTGATGTTGATCTAATGCTTAGCAATCCTGACTACAAAACTAATCATTGTTTAAGTAATGCCCGATAATTTTTCTGTACCTGGATGTATTTTTTCATTAATCTCTGGAACGGCTGGACCGATTTTGACCGATAGCTGATAGTATAAGGAGTAACTTAGGCTACTTTTTAGACTAGCTTTGCCCCGCGGCTTTGCCCGCGCCACCGCGTGGCTCAGTTAGTGTATTCAGACACTTCTTTCCAGTTCCAGTAGAACATTAAACATAGGTTTTTTTAATCAGTAGCCCAAAATGAATGAGAATGTTTCAAAAACGGGGGGAAAATTATCACGCTAGGGCAATAGGATACTCAAACGAGGTTGCGTGGGTCAGCTAGTTTTTGTATTAAAGTTTCATGTATAAAATATGTTCCCGGAATTTGAAAAAATAGGTATACAAAAAAATACAAAATTATTGATTCTTTATTTTCAATTAGTATTGATTAAAATATACAAATTAATCTTGTAACATTGTTTCGCTTAATTAGAATTTGGAGATAGGTATTTCTCTAATGAAATAAGTAAATACATCGAGATATTTACCGAACCAGAAATTATTTGATCACGGTTTATTTGGGACTTGAGCTTTTGGAATAATTCCCTTAGCCTTGTTAGGTTACCTTATCCCTTTTCACCACAAATAATATATAAGATAGAATACGAATATCGAGTAAATAATCCTTTTATTTTAATACTAGCTGAACTCCGTGGTGTTACCCGCTGTTATTGTCGTACTGCATTTAACGCCGCGGGTTAAAGCTTTTTTGCTCGTGGTTCCGCCCACGTGTATGTCTGTGATCTCGGTAAATAGTCACCTCAAGCATTATATACGTGTATATTTACATAAGTAGACTAGTGGACCAAGAAGTTCTTATCTTGCAAGAAAGAAGGTGGGTTTGGTGTCATAACTGGTTTTACAGTTAATCATTCATGTTTAGATCTACTGATAAAAACCATAATTCTTGTTTTTAGTATGGTATCGGAGGCCGAGGCCCGTTTCACTGAAAAGATAACGCTTAACTCTCAGGCAAAGAGCTGTCAAAAAACTCTGACTTCAAGATCTGGACCAAATTGAAATGGGACCCCACAGGAAGCACCAGCTTTAAAATAAAAGAATAATAAATTAAATCAGTTTACCCAGTCGAAAGTTCTGAGGTAAGAAACATAAAAAAACAGTCTAATTGAGAACCTCCTCCTTTTTTGAGGTCGGTTAATAATAGAATCTTTAGTATCTGGTTGTAAACCTTTCTGTTGGTGTAATTATGTTACTAAGCCATATATGTACGTACTTATTTAAAAAGCAGAAATAACATTATATATAAAAAAAAACTAAATGTAAGTTGGCTGCAGATCTACCTATCTATACGTACATACAATTGAAGAGTCTTTGTTATTTTAAATAAATATGTTTTAACTAAATGCATACGAAAATATTTACAGTACTTACATTAAAAAAGATTTTTAAATTGTTATCTGTCGGTCGGTTTGTTCAGGGTAATCTCAGAAACAGCTCTACGGACTTAGCCAAGTAGTTCTAATTATGAATTTAATACATCCAAGAAACCACACAAAACTCGAAAAAATATATAAAAATCTATGGTTTAGAAAGTGTGTATTTAAGTGTGTGTATGCTTGCGATGCAATTCACCTAGAAACTAATATACTATGAACTTAGAAATACGACCACTAAAGAGTATAAGCAACAGGTAAAACCGCTTTCGCTCATCTACTATACGGTCTTAACCGTTTCAAGCCGATAACATTGGATTAAAAGTGTGTTAGCAATAAAATGTTCTCGCATTTGGTAATAACTGATTTTTTTATAACACAGTCGAATTAAGAACCTCCTCATTTTTTGAAGTCGGTAAAACCTTTAACCAGGAATTAGTATTAAGATGCAATAAATAGGTAGACAGGTAAACGTTTAACTCGATACTCCGTAAGATATAGAGTAGTACCAGCTGACTCACGCAACGTCGTTTGCGCCTTATATTGCCCGTAGCGTGAAAATTTCCCCCGTTTTTGAAACATTCTTCATTGTTGCTCCGCTCCTATTAGTAGTAGCGTGATGATATATACCCTATAGCCTTCCTCGATAAATGGACTATCCAACACCGAAAGAATTTTTCAAATCGGACCAGCGGTTCCTGAGATTAGCGTGTTCAAACAAACAAACAAATAAACAAACAAACAAACAAACAAACAAACAAACTCTTCAGCTTTATATATTAGTATAGATGAGCTACTTTTGAAAGTGAAGAAAGTTTTTTTTTATTGAAATGAATAGGAGGCAAACGAGCAGACGTGTGGTCCTATATCAGCAATCCACAGCCTAACATAGGCCTTCCTTAGAGAGGCTGTTACTAACGATGAAATTTTTACGACTTCGCCTTTCTTGTATATGTCTATTTTATCAAGAACAATACAATTACATGTTTCAGCCTATACTTTTAGGCTACAGAGTATAAAATGTAAAATTATAACAAAATCTACACAGTAATGATGATCGTAGCAAAAATAATGATCAAAGTGTGTTGCAAAATTGTGACAACGAGCAGACATTTTATGAACAGAGTGTAATTGGCACATATATAATGATAAATAACTTGAGAAAGGGATATTTAGGAATCTTAAAATTAGTTAATCGTGTGGAACCCCAAATCACTGAATCACTGGACCTCAGAGTGAAGTGGTATATCGATCTCTATTAAAACCACAGTGAGTCCTCTCACAACTCAATTCGTTGCAGAATATAGGATTAATAAATACAAATAGTTATTAGTATTACTGTTACATAAGCATAATAATCATTTCAACTCATCATTAAATATTTTCTTATTTATAGAATTATTTAGTAGCCAATTAAATATTGCAGACAACTGCATAGTTCTATTAGAATGATAGAATAATTGAAAAATAATAATGAAAAATTATATTAAAAACATTTCAATGGTATATCGAGTAATAGGTAACCTAATGTTAAGTGCCCTTTCCCGCCCAAGTAAACCTATAACTTAAAGGACAAAAGTGACTCCAGATTTAAATTTGAGCCTCACCAGTGTCTGCGAGGCCGTGATATTAGCCCAGTCTCGGTCGGTCATACTCTACTAACTACTATTAAATACACGTTTAATCAATTGAGGTAGACTGTGCTCAGTCCTAGGTTAAAGTCAGGTTTAGTAAAGAAATTCAAATTAAAATATCATGTTCTAGACATAGACTGACAAGTAATTTAATGACTAAACGTTTTTGACAGCTAATCTGTCAAAAACGTTAGTGAAAACTTTTTGTAAACCTTTTTGTAAAAAGTTGAATCAATTTGAACTTAACAATTCAGAGTGCAACAACATTTTGTCGGACGACGAACGCAATTAACTCAGAGCCCTTTTAATTAAACAACGTAAATTAATATAAAATTATTTAGTACGAGTACAATGCAATGTGAACTATTCATAACGTTCATGCGAGAGGCTCACTAAACAAATATGTACTGAAGCCTGGTATGGCATATTAAAGTTTTGTTGAGCTACTCTATAAGTGCGCGTAACTCCAACCTTTTCAGTTCAACAAATTCTAACATAAATATATTACGAACACGTTTCATAAAAAGGTGCAATCTTGTGAACAAAAGCGGTCTCGTCCGCGCTCAGGGAGCTACATGCGTCCGCTAATGTAGCACGCAGGTAGTTTGTGTTCACCGAGGCATTTCATTGTGAAAGCGGTATAGATAGGACAGGGACGAGCTGGCTGGAGGTCGGCCCGGGCTCACCTGTGCGCCAGACCCGTAGGCGCGTCATAATGCACACACTCAAAAACAACGCAGACAACGACGCGCAGACGCGTGTACACAAGGCCGTCACGCACACACTAACAGGGTTAACAATGAAGGCTGTAGCGCTAGGGGCCGGGGACGCACACACGCGCGACCCTCAGAAGCAGCGGGCGCCGAAGCTCGGGGCACTGGCGGGCGAGCTTTCCCGCCGCGAGGTACTGCGAGCTCGGCCCGCACCGCCCGCCTTTACAAACCACTTGTTGAATCTTTAGAGTTTTCACACCACATCTGAACTCGCTCGAGTCACGTCGCGCGTGTATAGTCTACTTTACGGTGTCATGTTAGTTTCTACCTTTAATTTACTTATTTAATTTAATACATATTTTAATAAAATTTATTTGGAACCACCTGTGATGCCTACTCTTCGCTTCCTTTCTGCCTTGTTCTATCATGTCCCATGTACACTTGGTTTGGTCTTCCCATCAGTGTTACTATTATTACGGACAACTCCTCCTACATGTTGCCTATAAGCGTTTAACTTGTTGTAACTTTTGAGATATTTAGAACTGTTGTTGAATACTCGCATCTGTGTTACCTGTTGACTACTACTTACTATATATATTTGTAAAAGATTCTGACTTAAATAAAATATATTACGTCGCAGTAAAATTAATTGTTCGTTATGCTGTGGCGCCTGAACGACTGAAGGTGAGTAAATTTCTTTTTATTTAAATGGTGAAATATATATGTAATTGACTTTATTTAAGCGCTGGTTAAATTAGTAGTTTTATTTTAAACTTTAACGCAACGTATTAAAAACCTGGTAGTTATTTCACCACATCCAGAAACAACTTATTACATTTTAGGTCTTAATGTCTTTCTTATGAAAATAAATTGGCTCGTGAAACGCGACCGTTCAACAGGTAAGTGCCTATTTGCGAACCGCCTACGAAGGGGAAACTCGTCTTTCTTTTATGCATTAGCACAATGAAAATTAAATAATCTAACAAACTGTATCAAAAATAGAGATAAATGAATTACTTTACGAATAAATTTAAGTTTTATCATGACTAATGTGATACTCTCTTATTTACATTAAATGTTTTATACACCTACAAATATTTTACTTTCATAGGATCAAGAAGAGTAAATATCTATTTTTTTTTTCAATACTGTGTAAAGGTTAAGGATAATATTATAGAATAAGCGATGTTTAAAAGTTATTTTAATTCTTCATTTGGTACCATATTTTCAAGTTACGTTACACTACAAAAGGGAGCCTGTCTGTTACGGCAAAATTTTACTGAGGAGAACCGTTAACTGTAATTTTAGTATGATAACTATCACATACTACAAGACCTGGCAAGTAATAGGTGGCTTGCTTTCAGTTGAATAAAAAACTAAAGTGCTACCATTGAGAGAGGTTACATCTAATATCTTCAAACGAGCAATTCTTATATATATTATACTAGCTGACCCACGCAACCTCGTTTGCGCCTTATATTGCCCGTAGCGTGAAAATTTTCCCCGTTTATGAAACATTCTTCATTGTTGCTCCGCTCCTATTAGTAGTAGCGTGATGATATATACCCTATAGCCTTCCTCGATAAATGGACTATCCAACACCGAAATAATTTTTCAAATCGGACCAGCGGTTCCTGAGATTAGCGTGTTCAAACAAACAAACAAACAAACTCTTCAGCTTTATATATTAGTATAGATATATTTATATAAATAATCTGAATCTCGAAAATGGGTCCAAAGATTTTCATGAAATTTAGTACGCAGGGGTTTCGGGGGCGATAAATCGACCACGCTAGGATTCATTTTTAGAAAACTTACAAAAAAAGCGGCCAAGTGCGAGTCGGACTCGCCGATGAAGGGTTCCGTAGCAGCAAATAACATAATATATATATATATATATATTTGTGTTAATTTAATGAAAGAAAAAATTGCGGTTTACGATTTATGACGTATTAAAAAAACTACTTACTAGATCTCGTTCAATTTTCGGTGGGAGTTTGCATGGTACATGATTTTTTTTTAGTTTTATCATTCTCTTATTTTAGAAGGACACACATTTTACCACTTTGGAAGTGTCTTTCGCGCAAACTATTCAGTTTAGAAAAAAATGATATTAGAAACCTCAATATCATTTTTGAAGACATATTCATAGATACACCACGCGTATGGGTGTGATGAAAGAAAAATCGAGTTTCAGCTCTAAGTACGGAGAAACCCATTTTTTTTTCTATTTTTGTGTAAAACTCTTAATGCGGTTCACAGAATAATTTTCTATATATATAAACATATATATAGTTCTCGGGTCATGTTGTTGCTTACGATGAACTCCGAAACTATTTAACCTGTTTTCTTTTTTTTTAAATATATATTTTGATGGCGTGACTAGTTATTGTCACGCTGAAACCAATATCGTTATCGTCAATCTGATCGTCAATCAAATTAGATGACGTCATCAATCACGTCATCTAAATACGCAGGTACATACAAAATAGCAATTTATAAATAATTTCACAAATAAGAAAATAGGGGATTATTTTAGACAAATTTTAGTTAAGTTACGAAACAATAGAATTAGCTCCAATATCTAATAAATTTTAATGTTAATAAGTCTCAGGTCAATTCTCTATTGATCAAATTCTCAAATGTTACTGAACTTTAATTTTTATTGATTTTTTTCTCTATAAATTGACTTTAGAGAAATCAATACGACAAAGTAAAGTAGTGCTACATCATACAATATTGTAATAAAGGTCGATCACATATTTCACTAAGGGTTAAATAATAAAAGTAAACTGTTTTGTTTTTACGAGATGTAGAAAGTACGAAACAGTTTGCTTACCCTAATAAAACCTGGTAAAATTTTCATTTCACGGCCACGGTTTAACGCTATCAGAATTCTCGAACCGTTGATCGGCTTCCAATGTTTTTAACAATAACAAGAATCAATCAGCTTACCTCAAGCGACAAGGTACAGAGTATATTTTATATAAAATATGTAAGATATTTATGTAGTTTTGGTAATAGTTGTTACTTTACAAAAAAGTAAAGTAAATCTAAAATTATCCTAGTGTATGATTGTAATTATACACTGGATATCAATGAATGGGCTTAGACGATCAGACAACCCGAAAGAGAAGAAAACGCGACGCTGCCTTTTGAGGTTTCCCACTCTCCCAGTCATCAAACTCATGTGTCTAAACTCGAGTTAATGAGGTAAATGAAATTCATACCCCTCTTAGTATCCCTCACTCATTTGTGAAAAAGTAACGGAAAATAACTTGACACTAATTGCCTATAAGGGCATAATATGACTGATCTTTGTTCTCGAATGCCAACATTGTAGTACATTTATAACTTATCTGCCTTTAATTCTTTTTCTATACAACAAGTTACACCGACACGAAGAATGCTCTATAACAGATAAATAATATGAGTTCAAGACGCGAATGTTCTCCATGAATAAAGATTAATCAAATCATGTTCGGATCATATCCACATGTCGTAAATTCCATGCTATTCTTGCCTGCCATACGATACCGACATATTTTAAGAAAGAAAGAAAAATGAGCATGCGATGCGGATTAGTAGAAATGTTTATTCAGAGATGTTTATGTTTGAAGGTGCCTACCTACCTTTCACGTAAATTTTAGCATTTTTAACCTTTCTGACAGCTAGATTCTAATAGCTGTTCTAAGAGTTATTCTGCAATCGAAGTGCCGAAACTAATACAACTAGGAATTGAACTAAATAACAGAATATTTTGTAGAAAGAGAGCAATAGATTTAACATTCTAAAAAAGCGTCAAATATTTAAAGATAAAGTAAGATTATTTTTATAGTAATCTAGCGATCTGTACGGGTGGATTTCAGATGCACCCACCGACGACACGATTCGTGCATTTCAAATCTGTAATATCTTCGAATATATTAAATCAAATTACATACTGCACGATGTCATATTGATCTTAATTAAATACACGATGTATTTAAGTTATTTAATTGAATAAGGATTAATGTCATATTGCTTATAATCGCTATGTAGGTAAGCCATTATTTCGCGTAAAAAGAAAGGAATAAAAATGGGTATGGTGGGTTATCCCTAAGACATAGTCATATACCAACCCCAACTTTTTTATAGACCATTTTAAGGTGTACAATACCGTAGTACATTATTTAGATCTATCCCGTTGGTCTCAAACAGTGATTGCAATGTAAGCGCAAAAAAATGTGTTTATTTTCGACATCATATTAGAAACCTCTAAAATGATCACCAGTTTCTCTACTATATTAAACATGTATTTATGTACATGTATCAATAACATGTATTATACATATAAACATTTGTCTTGAATCACTCTATCTATTATAGAAAACCTCAATATGGGTATCAAATGAAAGGGCTTGACTAGGAAAACACAGTTCACTATGAAAACAAATTAAAATCTAAGGTGCCCGACGCTACAAAACGGTGGTTTACACATTTTGTCATGACTACTACATGGGTATCAGATGAAAGGGGTGGACTAGTAGAATACAAATAAGAAGTACTATGTAATATGTAATAATTTTAATATTTTTCTTTTGTTCTTGTTTATCAAGTTTAATGTCAGAATACATCATTTGATTTCTGACTTTATCAAATCTCAAACTCGATTAATGTTAGTTAGTAGCACTTTCATAATATAAATTATTTCGAAGCTTTTCGCTTAAACTTTCTACGCCATGGTTTTATTAGTTTCTATTTCGACCTAAACGCCCCCACTTCCACTGGATTGCAACCCACACAGAAACAGTATGTCTAAATACAGGAGCAGTAATTTCCTCGTTTGGGATATTATTGCAATAATATTTTATCGTGTTGTAGAGTAAGTAAATAAGGAAATGAAAGTCAAAACGGCATCTGAAATTATTCAGTTATCGGGGAAATCTATAGTGATGTGTGATCTGAGTGATGATCTGCGCAAGATGGCTGGCAGGAGCTGGATGCGAGAAGCCGAGGATCGAACCAAGTGGCGCGCAATTGGAGAGGCCTATGTCCTTGCTTGCTATAATCAATCAAATATATAACAAATCTCGCTATGGCAATAGGAAACGTATTAGGGGTTGCGTCGGTCAGCTCGGAAAACATATAAAGTGTATTTCGCTAATAAAATGTCTGTATATGGATTCAACATTTGATTTCATGCATATTTGTCATGATATACACGTAAGTGATACTATTATGGTAGCACTTGAAATATATCATCATAATATCATGGATATATATCAATGGTTTTGGCACGTTTTTTTATTTTTAAGTAAAGTTTTAAGTATGGAAGCCGAGTCGAGTCGAGTAATATAAGAGTAGAGGACGACCAAAAAAGATATGGATGGATTGCGTAAAAGACGATATGGCCAGGAAGGGAGTGAGCAGTAAACTGAAGAGTTTTGTTCCTCCATTCTCCTCTAGGAGAATGGAGGAACAAAACTCATCGCATCGACCCCAAATAAAGTTGGAAAAAGGGTAGGGAGATTATGAATATCTTGGATGTATAGCAGCTTTGTCCTTCTAGAATTCAATTACAGAGGGCATCTTAAACTGAACTGGTCATCTTACAATTGGATAAAACGCCGGGTAATTTGCTTTTAATTTCGAGAGAACTTTAAAATAATTTCATCGCAATATGGCCACGAGCAATTATACTTGTAAATGTTGTAAAATGGGAATTAATACAATAAATAACATTCTTAACTTATTACTTACATTTCAATTTGTATGATTTTGTACTGATCGCTTTGGGGGCTACTTAACTTCATTTTCGTCTAGAGTAGGTAGACAGAATAAAATGACATTTGAGACTATATACGTTAGAGCCTGTTCCACGTACATGGGGTCAAATACTTTGATCAAAATCAAATCAAATCAAGTCAAATTTAACCAGTTTGGTCAGTCTAATCCGAGGATCGAACTATGTCCAACAGTGGACTGCGATAAACTGATGATGAGGTCAGTCTAATAGAGCAAAAAACAATATAGTTAAAATAAATGCAGAATTAAATAGCTGGTTTTAATCGCAATATAAAAGTTTATTTTACTAAAAACGCTTCAAAGATGTGGTGAAGACAGCTTGTCTAACTTTAAGATGTATATCTTATTAAGATGTTGGCTGACTCTGTTGCAGCGTAATAAAGTCTAGTTTCAAAGTTGGACGTTTTTGATATTACGTTGCTTATTTTAGTAGTTAGTTTATTTTGATTAATATAAATATTCTCCTCAATTTTATCCTCAATAAGATCACAAGTGCGATTGTGACAATTATTTCACTTATTAAAAGCTATATCACTTATTAGTGAGTTGAAATAACTACTTTTTAACTTTTTACTTTTAAAATCTACATACTCACAGGCTAAGCTGCGAGCAGACTAGTATCACATAATAATTGAAGATTATTTTCAAAGAAAATATTGATACATAAGTTTATCTTCCTTTTATAATACAAAAACAACGCATGACCATTCAAAATAATATGTTTGCGTCGTAAACCCTGATCAAATTTAGCTTTGTCTATAATATCCCAAGCAAATATTACACGCTCGGAATTAGATTAGCCAACTGTGTTCGCAGGTAATTGCTTACGTGTCGGACCGGAACAATACCAATTTCTTCAAGACCTTTCGGATACAACTCAATATATAAATGGACAAATTCACTCAACAACAAACTCAACATTCAAGTATTTAGTCTACACAAGCTGATGCCCGCATTTTTTTTTCTTCTACCAATCGCCGTCCACTGCTGGACGTAGGTCCCCCAAGGAGCGCCAACGCATGGCGCATACAAATAATTTGAGATTGTAAGAATTTTTAAATTATATTATAAATACGATTGTGAGTTTACATTTGTTAAGTTTTCGCGCTAGATTTAAGAATTATTTCAGTGAACGCAAGTTATTTTATCAGCCAGGAATACTAGTCCTATTTTACCGCGATAGCCGACAAGAACTATGATTTATCTCTTAAAGCTTAAAATAATCAAATCTCAGAAAAAAAATTATGACATGGATGAACTTTGCGTAGTAGGTGCATTTATTTAGACCCATTTACTCTTTCACTACTTACTTCAAAATGAAATTGGTTAAGGTAAATACTCAAATCAAGACAATTCCTCAGATTAAGCTCATTTAACCGTGTAGTTTACCAAAGGATTGGGGACTATTATATAGTCGCACGTAGGCACTTTTTGATTACGGTATTTCGTATACATGTATATCATCATCACTACATAGTATAAAACAAAGTCGCCTTTTCTGTCCCTATATCCCTATGTGCGCTTAAATCTTTAAAACTACGCAACGGATTTTGATGCGGTTTTTTCCAATAGATAGAGTGATTCAAGAGGAAGGTTTATATGTATAATACATGCATCATATACTAAGGCAACATTGCTAATTTTAGAGGTTTCTAACGTGATGTCGTAAATTAACCTATTTTTTTGGGCTTATTTAGCAATTTAGCAAAAACGCTGCCTAAACCCTACGAGTTAGATCAAATTAATGTACTACAGTATTGTACACCATAAAAAGGTCTACAAAAAAGTCCGTGATGGTATATGTTTATCTTTTAGGGATAACCCACATTAACCATTTTTATTGTTTACTTTTTACGTGAAAAAATGGCTTATTTACGAAGCTATTTTAAGCAATACGGCATTAATCCTTATCGAATTAAGTACCTTAAATACAGTGTGCAGCGCGTCGGAGGCCGCGGTTCTCCCTGTAGCACTTTGAATTTAGCAGCAATGGGACGCGTTTATTATCGGAGTTCTCTAGCGAGGAAAATAACAGTACTTGATAAAAACGTGCTTTTCAGCGCGACAAATAATAATCAATTAATTTAATAATAAAGTAATTATTTTCAAAAATCTTAAGTAAGTTCAGAAAAAAAACTTAATAGAATATAGCTATCTTTTGTTCTTGATGATTGTAGATTATCTTTTGTTTTTAGTCACACGCATGGCAAATTATTTTTTAGGTGTTTTTAATTTAATTAAAATCGTATTTTAAGTTGATTTCATTAAAATCGTTGTTTAAGTTATTTCAGTAAAAAAAAAAGAAAAGAATAGAATAAATATCTTTTGTTTTTTATGATTGTTGATTATCATTTGTGTCTAAATGGTAAGTATTTAGATGTTTTTTACTGCGGCACATAGGTACCAATAATATGGCAATTTGTTCATAGGTAGGTAATCATACATAAGTCTAGAACTGAGTCAACTTTGTTCAGAAATTATAAAGTCATGTCTGGAAGACGTCGTCGTTCGAACATAGGTCGTAGTTCAGTGAATGCTAGAAGAGTACGTTCACAAAGAGATGAAGAATCGTCAACAGAACGTGAAGCTCGACTCAGTCAGCTTAGGGATAGATATAGAGCTGAGAGAGAGAGAGAATCTTCAATAGAGCGTGAGGTTCGCCGCAGCCGGGATCGAGATAGGCATTCGGTTCAGAGAGATAGAGAATCGTCAGTAGAGCGTGAGGCTCGACTCGGGTTTAGGGTTTTTTTCTAGGATTTTGTCATCTTCACGTGAGAACAGGCTATTTCCAGAGATGCTGCTAAAAGTTGGCAATGGAGAATTAACACAAAGTGAGGGAAGGATTAACCTTGAAAACCTTTGTGTTTTGATAGACAACAGCAAAGAGTTAGTCAACAAAGTCTATCCTGACATTGATGACATAAGTTACAATATCTTGGTTTAAAGAAAGAGCGATTCTGTCACCAACTAATGAACAAGTAGATAAGGTAAATAACTTGATTCTTTCAAAGATTGATGTGCCGACGAAAATATACTACTCGGTGGATACTGTTCTCGATTTGGAAGAAGCTGTTCATTTTCCTACAGAGTTTCTAAACTCTTTGAACCCGTCTGGACTCACTCCTCACAAAATGGTGTTGAAAGTAGGTTGTCCTGTTATTTTATTAAGAAACCTGAATCCACCTAAACTTTGCAATGGCACGCGTTTGCTGATAAAATCACTGAAAACTTTCATAATAGAGTGCACAATACTCACAGGATGTGGTACTGGAGCAGATGTATTGATTCCCCGAATCCCTCTGATACCATCGGATTTACCCTTCCAATTTAAACGTTTACAGTTTCCGGTAAAGACATCTTTTGCAATGACCATTAATAAATCGCAAGGTCAAACCTTCAAGGGCAGGCTTAGATTTGAGCGTTGACTGTTTTTCACATGGCCAACTGTATGTCGCTCTTTCAAGAGTAACCTCAAGAGAAAACATGTTTGTATTGTCTAATGACAAGAAAGCTGTGAACGTTGTGTATAAAGACATCCTGTAATATATTAATTGTTGTAAAAATAAAATTGTACCTAGGTAAAAATGTAAAAAGTAAATAAGTAAAAATGTGTAATGTAATAAAAATTGTATGAATTTAGATATTCCAAAGATAGCAGGAAATCTTCATAGTAAGTATAGGGAAAGAGGAATTGTTTTACTCCAAATTTAATGCGTGCAGGCCAAGGGCAGTAATGAATGATTAAAAAATACTGGATCGATTTTAATCATGTTTTCATTGAGTGACATAGGCATATATATTTTATGCCCGTGCAAAGTCGGAGCGGGCCGCTATGTTTTTATATACAACGTTCATAGTTTTTCTGTAGTGTATTTAATTTAGTATCAGCATTGCACCCGTGCGAAGCCGGGGCGGGTCGCTAGTTATATTATAAAGGGTTAAGCCCGTTACCACACCCACTATACTGACTTAAGCGAGAAATTTCATGTGCAAAGGAAATTTGTCATTGAATAACCGTGTTAAATTTATGTTCATTTCAAATGTTTTGATTTTATATTTTGTGTTTATGATATGTTTTAAAAGGATTAATGTGATTAGTTGATAATTTATAGGTATCGTAACGTTACTTATAAAACGTCGATTGTCCATCTGTATAGCAGCCTATAAATAAATATATATATATATATATATATATATATATATATATATCACTTCATCACTATAGTTGTTGTAATAGCCACAGTCTTTTATGTTTATTAAAACTATTTCACGTAAAAATACACCAACTTCAATTACATTAAGGATTTTTTTAGCTTAGATTTTTTTAGTGAGACATTACTTAAATACTTCTTTTTAATTTTGTTTGTCTTTTTAGCTAAGTCGTAACAATCTTTTTTTAAATAGATTTTTAAAAGACACACTATTAATATAACATTATATTTAATAATAATAATTAATTTATTACTACTTCAATAAACGGATGTATTTTAGTCAACGAATTACGCAATATAATGCGCCAATGGCAAAATTTAATCTTCGAGTCAGATTACGTTAAAAGCCCTACTTCTCTAAAAGCTCTTATTACTTTACCGAGACGTTTATCACTCTCTTTTTTATCTACGTTTTTTGTATACTGTGTGTGTATTTGTATACCGCGACACACTAAGTAGAATATTTACTAAGTTCTATCTATGTTAAACTAGTTTAAGAAAGGTACACCGTACACACTTAATCTGCATAGACTATTTTAGATCCAGAAATTATAACCAAATTGCTACTTTGACTCGTTGTATTAAGTGTTAATATTGTTAATGTTAGTCAACTTTTAAATACGTAACAGTTAATATGATAAACCGATCTGGTATAGTTTGGGCAACTATGCAAAGATATAAAACTACAAACGTCTGCTGGTGTGATCATTCGACCAGGTAAATGATTACCACACCGAAATTTTATATTTGAATTATGAAATCGAAGAAAGTAAGTAAGTAAGTACACATTATTAATTGGTTCAAGCTAGGTTTAACTTACCCCAATTTGTATAACATTAAATTAAATAAATATCTGACATGGACTTTTAAGATCTAATTTTTAAATGAATTCTGTATTTATTTGACAGTTGACCTTACACAAAAAGGAAAACCTTTTGGAAATTCATAATTATTAAGGATATTTAACTTTTTTACTTCGATTTTCCTTATTCAGAAATTTACTTAAACTTTTGAATTTGGTTTTCACAAGTTACTTATTACAAGGTCTGGTTTTCATGGAACAGGCTGATAATATAACATAATTTTTGTTCAAGTATTTTAGCATATTAGAATTATAATGAGTAAAAAATGCATTATAGTTGATAAATGATTACTAATTTAATTTATTTCTCATCACAGATGTATGAAAATCTTAATGCGGTTCACAGAATACATCTAATTACCAAGTTTTAACATTATAAGTTCTTATAGTTTCGGAAAAAAGTGGCTGTGACATACGGACGTACAGAGAGACAGACAGACAGACATGCCGAATCTATAAGGGTTCCGTGCCAAAGGCAAAAAACAGTAAAAATAAATAAAAATAAAAGAATCTCATCTAAACATACATACATTATTGTAAAATGATAAAACATACATCGCGGTAATAAAATTGCAATCAATCCCAATTCTGACATAAATATTTCCCTTACAAGTAAAAGGTATCGTTGGTTCGTTATGAATCCCAATTACTATTTCATTAATACATTTGTATTCGTTTGAAGAAATATTATTTATATATGTAACAACCGACGACAAAACGATTACATATTTTTTTATTTTGTCAACAACAAAACTTTTACATTATGTTGAAGATAGTAACATACATTCGCAGGAAGAGCAATCTAAGTTCTAATGTCAATCATGCACCACAAAGTGGAACTCTTTGGTCTGGCCTCAGATATTATTGAAATATGATATTGATTGTAAAGTAACAATTCTAACATTAACCCCCTATATACTGTGGCGACCGAGGCCTTCATGGTGAGGAGGCATACAACCTCCTGTTAAAAATGTATAACTGGCAGGTGAAATCTCCAGTTTGAAACAATTATTCTTAAATTTGATTTATATAATTCTTAAACTTGAATTTGAAATGCTGAAGAAGAGATTCGCTGCAGGAGTCGAGGAGACAAGACCTCCTAGCAGTGAATTATAATTATCTGTATTATTATATTGTAAAGTTCTGATATTATAGTAAAAGCGTATAAATACGTTTAGTCGTGTTATTTCCTAAAATTCAGGTACACCCATTAACTGACTACATAAACCCCTAGACGTCGTACTTGCAAAAGTACGGTTGCCGCATACCGTTAAATCGTTGAATGATGTTATGATGAATGAAAGTTAAATAGAATCGTTGCTTAAAGTTAAAAAAAACATTTATTGAATAAATGTTTTTTTTTAACTTTAAGCAACGATTTTGTATTATTTTCTATTTCCAAATTACAACCTTAAAATTTAAAAAGACACAAAACCGTAACTTAAGGTTAAATATGTTTAAGAATAAGGGGATAATTAAAAAGAAAATATAAATTTAAAATTTAAATATCAATGAAAGTGGTTGTAAAAATAAAAATCCAATTTATCAATTTTCTAATACAAAAGTTCTGCTATTTTTATAGCCGATAAACTTAAGGTATATTCTAGTATCGACAGCACTGCTGGCATAATAAGCCAGCAAGTATTCGAAACTGCATTAAAAGCTTTACTTTGGAGTACCAGTGAAACTGCCAATTACAGAACGTCGTACTAATCGCTTTATAAAATGCATTTAAATAGACTTTTCATTCCAAATACAATGAAATAAATACAAACGGGTCGATTATTTAAGATCACGTCTTTTTAAATTTGTGAATAAAGTAAGGAAAAAATATTCATTTCCGTCGATCATTACTAGTATGTCTTGTTTTATTTATGTTCGGTGTGACTAATAAACATATTTTCTTTCTTTCTTGCATTATTGTATTAGAATTGTATCATAGTTATAATTAGATGATATAATATATAACTGACCAGATTAGAAGAATAACAAAATCTATGCAGCATTACATATTATAACGAAATACAGTTTTCATCAAAGTTGACAAAAAAAACTGGAATTGTATTTTTTTCTGACTTTTTTAGATTTTTTGTCACATTCGGTCATGATACATTAGAAATACTCAATTTAGCTTTTTGGATTAATTTGTAAGATTCAAAAATATTCCTAATGTTTAGATTATATTACTAGAACCGATAACATACAAAAAAAGTAATTATGATTTAAATATATTTAATATTTTTTTTTAAATTAATTACAATTTTATATCACTTACATAAACTTTATTATTAATAATATCAATTCATTACCCATAACATACTCTTAATAATAAACCTACTGAATATTCATAAGCTTTAAAAGTTTATTGAAACAAACATTGCGCGCACAAAACTTAATTGTCTGGAGAATATAATCATTCCCTTCTCACAAAATTAGTCACTCGTGCTCTAAAATTATCAACATAAATTCTAAATGTTTGTCCTTAGGGAACATCTAGTTTGGTCATAATAATATGGCGCATATCTGGCTGGGTCAGGGGACTTAGGTCTCAAGTATAACAAAATTGAATGACAAAATGCAAATATTTGTACTGATGTTCGGTATTGTGATCATGAGTATTATAATTGTTACGGACGTGATAATCTGGGCATTATTAATAAGGTCCCGCCACTGTTAATAATGCCCAAGAACGTCGGGCAAAGTAATTAATTTAACACTTTGACCAGCCATTATCAATAATGCCCGATGCCGACGGCCCGTGGTCCATGTAAGAAGTCAGTGTTTCAGATAGCTTGAATTTATCACTTAGACCGGGCAGTATGAATAAACCCTTTACTTGTATGTTAGGTTAGGTTATTTTTTCTTAACTTTCATGAAAATTATGTATTTAATTTCATTTAATAAACAAAAACACTACAGTTCACCTATTTTATTACTTTGCAAAAGATAGGGTGGGCATTATTCATTATGGCCGGGAAAAATGATTAATCACACTGTTTTAATCACATTGCCCAATCTCTTCACTCACTAACTCACTCCGGTATCCTCACTCACTAGGTGAAACACAGCGCAAGCGTTTTTTCACACCGGTTTTCTGTGAAGCCATGGTATCATTCCGGTCGAGCCGGCCCAATCATGCCATAGCGTGGCTCTCCCACTCATGAACTTTTATGTACACAACGGCGAAAGAATAAGAACATAGGTGCTTAGATTTTAAAAATTATTGTCCCGAAGGGATAGTGAATTGATTTAAATGGAGCTGTTGCAATAGTGAAAAAAAAAAACTTTTGTCCGTGGTCGTTTTTTTCTTAATTTACGGACTATGTCCGTTACATTGAAAATTATATCAATAATTATTTCAAAACTTATTTACAAAACAAATTATATAATATAAATATAATATATATTATTTAGCTGCTTATCACCGAGCTTACCGGAGTTTAAACTTTCTACCCTACATTTTAGGAAAGTGAGCGTTTCAAAATATGGCAACACAATGCTGACTTTTGAGTTGCAGATGCTTGTGGACGATTGTATCATTGGGAGACCCGTCTGTTTATTTGCCTCTTATATATATATACATGAAAACTGTTTTAGGTCCTAAAATCAGGTAAACCATTAGCTTCTTAAATAATAAAAAACCTTTCATCATCATAATTATATCAGCCAAAAGACGTCTACTTGATTGGCTGAAATTTCAAATGTTTCATATCATATTACTCGAATAAATAAATAAATAGATATTTTGGACATCTAACACACAACGCCACCTAGCCCCAAACTAAGCAGAGCTTGTATTATGGGTACTAGACAACTGATATAAATACTTATATACTTTTTTTTTTGTAAATACATACTTATTATACATAGAAAACACCCAAACTCCGAAATAAATATGTGCAGATCATACAAACATTTGGTCCGACCCGGGAATCGAACCCGGGACCTCAAGAACAGCAGTCGCGTACGCTACCACTGCGCCACCGAGGCAGTTGAATAGTATGAACGTTTGAAATATTTATATTTAAATAAATACAATTTAAGTGTCTATTTGTAGTTTCTTTAGCTTTTTACTAAATATCAATGTAAATTTTTGACTGTCTGTATGTATGCCTATTTGTTCCGGCTAATCCTTGAAATATCTGGACTGACTTTAATGGCACTTTCACTCTCAGATAGCTAATCATATAAAGAATAACATGGGCTACTTTTTTGTACTAGCATTGCTCCGCGTCGTTACCCGCGGTTGCAGTACCACAAAACCGTAGTAAGTAATTTAAAAAACGAACAATACTGATTAACAATACGTAGTAAATTCTAATCGTAAATATAACCCATGGTGGGACTTGACTTTTTCTACAATAAACATAACACATAGCCATTATCGCTTATCAATTTCATTACTGCATAAGATAATTACATTACTCTAATTTATTGGAAGTCACTTAGGCAAATGAGCTAAGACCATTAATTTGTTGCCATACGGATTAAATAAGTTATGAATCTTATGGTTGTACTATATTGATATTAATATACCTTAAATATTTATGTATTCATATTTATTAAGTTGATAAATAGTCCGTTTGTCATAAAAAAATAGAATCGGTTTTCTTCTAGAACATTGACCACATTTTAATCGATTAGACTATTAAAAATAAAAGTTATATTTGGCTACAGCTAATAGTTATAAAAATAAATAACATATATGATAAAACAGTTTTAGATTACAATATTATATATAGCACTCGAGACGTTAATGTTACAAGATGTGGCATAAATGTAATCTACGTTGTAACCTTAGCTACGCCGAGCTACGGCGTAGACGAGTACGAGCGCGTTTCAAAATATATTTTTTATAAGTAGTATCACTTTAGGTTTATAGTAGGAAAATATTAAGTACGATAGTAGAAAGCTTGTTGACTATACTGTCTGGTATATAATAAAGTTTTATAAACCTGTCATACTTTCATGTAAAATTAACTGATTTTACGAATTACTCGGTGTTATTCTCGAGGCACCACCAATTTTGATTTAAAAGAGATTTATTGACAAATAGCCTATAAAAAATATTAGGATTGATAGTCTCGGTAGGCATTCAACAATTTGTACAACTTTGTACATGTTACTGTTGTTTTTTATTGAATTATGATCGATTCTTGTTTTATTTTATTAATTGGAACATAAAACAGATACATGTTAAATTATAACTAGATACAAATTGTACACAAAATTTATAAACATGGAACCAAAATCCTTGTTAATATAGGCAAATAGTAGCCTATGTGTTATTTTGATGCATAAGCTATATTACTGTAAAGTTTCATTCAAATCCGTAACAAAGTTAAGAGTAACAAACATTCATTAATCCATCCATCCATCCATACTTACAAACTTTCACGTTTGAAATATTATAAGAATATACATATAGTTGTTATGTTATAGTAGTGTATTCTTATATAGAGTATACTGTGTATGATTCGAGTCGGTACGATGAAACCTTAATAAACAAAGTTTTCATATTCAAATCGCGATGAATTTACTTAAAATTTTCATTTTACTTTGTGCAGGTTTCTCTTTAAGAGTTCTTTTCGTATATTAACTTGGTGGATTTCATTTCTGTGAACTTGGAAACGTCGCTCATATATGCCATTTGTTTATGATTAAAGAAGTAAAACAGACAAATAAAAAGATAATACGCTATTCCTTTGTGCAACAAAACCTTAAGTTCTTGAGTGAAATGGCTGAGGATTGGTGACGCGGAATTTACGTGTCTCTTTAGTGCAAACTACCTCATTTCTCATAAATCTTTTCTCTTAGTACTCATATGCATATTATTTTTCTGTTATATTTTTATTGAATCGCATTTCATTTGTACAGTTACACTATAATCATACCTGAAATATGTGTAGTAAAAGCTATGAAAATTGCATTTAGAATTAATAAATCCAACAAAAATGAATTACTTTTTTGGGAACACACTGCTATATAAATATCTTAAGAATATGATTATTACTGCAACAAATTGTTAATTTTTAATAATATTGTAATTATTTAAGGTTGCGTTTAAATTTTTTGGTAAAATATTTAAGGTAAGAAAAAATTGTAATATGCTATGACCCTTAAGTTTCACCACTAATCAAATTATTATCTACATATTTTAATAACTCTACCCATATGTGCCACCAAAACAAATTTAAACCATATATTAGTACAACAAACACATAAAAATTGAGAGCATCATTCTTTTGTTACTAAGTAAGGAGGCCCAAATACAAATAAAATGGTCAATTGTTTCTCTTTGCTGCTCTCTAGTTCCCAACCGTTCTAGTGTGTACATTCGGAATGTCTATATTTCAAATATGTTATCCTTGTTGACCTTCTCACGGTTCAGTACGTTTCCGTACACCGGAAAGCCCCTTTTTACTATACTTTATTTGAAGATATTTCTAACTTGCTGTTTGTTAAAGGAGACATGATGTAGTTCGTAGTATATTTACTTACACAACTGAAATTGTGAGTTGTAAATAGGTATAGGGGTACCAAACTTGATTAGTGCATGATTTCAATATTTTTTTTCCTTTCAATAATCAAAGTAATATATAATAGAGAAGTGAAATAAAATTAGGATACAAGATACACAGTCCGTGCGACGGCGGATTATAATCACATATTTTACCAAAAAAAGAACCGACTTCAAGAACTGGACTAAGCTGGAATGGGACCACACGGAAAATACTAGCTTCTAAATTAAAATATAATCATCAAAATCGGTTCACTCAATCACAAGTTATGAGGTAACAAATATTAAAAAAAATGTAGTACAATTTATAATCTCTTCCTTTTTTGAAGTCACCACCACTATTCATACTTGAAACAACTTATATACCAAGCCGTGACCAATGTGTATAGTAGACCTAAACCTGTTCATCAATACTTTATCATAGACTGTCGATGATTTGAACCCTTGCAAACTTTTACGTCATTGGTATATTTGGTCTTGTTACGTTATAATATAACATGAACTCTATTTATGTACACATAAGGAATAGCTTTTAAGAAGTCCAAAAATTTACTACCCGTATGAATAATGGTATTTAATGAGGAAATATAACCATATAGTAACAACTAGCATCTATATTTACCACTTCTATCTTGATTATACTGGAATATCCTCAATCTGAAGATTGGATTTCCGATAATGAATTACATGCCGTTACATGGTACAATTACAACGCGCGATACAAATTGATTTGTAGAATCTACTTGATTAGTTCTATTGATCGTAGTAGTAGCACCACTCTAGACATGTAATAGGAATTCTGGGGTACAATTCAGTCTATTATTTTCATAACAACTTAATTTTATGACAAGGCACCATACTTTTGTTTGTATCTAATTCACGCGGACAATCTATTCTCTTACCTTCAAAGATTTGCCTTCTCTAATAGATCACAATAACTGTCTATAGATAAAAATAAATTATTGATTAGAAATGTACATCAAAACTATTTACCAAATAAACTTTCTTGAGCCTTTGTCACCTTGACAAAATCAAAGTTTAACAGTTACGTGACATACAATATTTCAATGTTGTGTTATCTTTGAGATACAATATCTCATCTCAAAACAATGTTTAAACATTCATACCACATTTTATTGATCCATTAAAATTTAACACAACTTCGCACGGCGAACTTAGTCTTAGGGCGGTGCAAAATATCAGAATGTCAAAGTTATAATCTAAAGCGAGAGGTTACGTTACTTTTAGGATTAACACATGGCTATATCATTGTCTCTGTGCGTGTCGTGTGCGTTAATATAAGCACATCTATCTGTTACTGCGCATAATATCAAGCCGTGAAAAAAGGTCATTCGGATGTTCTATTTTGGTTGGCACACCCAAATGAACATAACAATAAGCCTATAAGGTCGGAAATGAATATAATGTGTACACATCTTTATTTCGTGACTGATATTATGCTAAAAGCGCTTTTAGTCGAATTGTGTTCCCTTCAAAAGAATAAGCTAGTTTTTCATTCCTGTGAATCAATAACATCTTTGAAAGAAGTGTTCAGAGTAAGTACCATCGTAGAACACGTCGTAACGAGATAAACGCGAGCTTATTACGAATAAAAAAGTTACAACGTACTCGTACGTGTGCACAAAGAGCCAAGGATATTGTCTACACGTAAACATGATAAAGAAGAATGGCAATATTTCACAACAGTTTATAAGATCTTTTGTGGGATAATAATGTCACGTAAAAATTTTATTGAATTATTGTACCTGTTGGGCAAAAGAGAAGTTTTTATCACGAACATGTGACAATGCAAATAAAAAAAAACCTTTCTTATGCTCACGAAGAACTTCATAAAAATCTAATTATATACTCGTATTAATGCCAAATTTCCTCGATATCAATTCAGCGTTTTAGCCGTGAAACCATAACAGGCACACAGAGGTACATTTACACCGTAAGACAGCCACGCTTCGTCATGAATAGGCCAGCTCGACCGGACTGATACCACAACCTAACAGAAAACCGGTGTGAAATAGCGCTTGCGCTGTGTTTCACCGACTGAGTGAGGATACCGGAGCCCCATATCCCAACCCCTCCCCACATCCTTTTCCCCATCTCCCAAAGGTCGGCAACGCACTTGTGACGCCTTCTGATGTCCATGGGCTGTGGTAATCGCTTGTCATCAGGTGACGTCTGCTCGTTTGGGCCCTATACCATAAAAAAAGAAAATAGAATTTGAATTTATAATATTAGTATAGATAAAGCTTTTTAAAGGGTCTTGTGTAAATTAATAACTTTATTGTCACTGATATCCCCTTCAAAATAAAGTAGAAATATCCGCTACAAACTTGTCATACTTATTCTAATTTAAACATAAATTATAAATGTACCTGAGCTAAAGTCTTCGTGTCTTTATTTAGAATATAATGTATGAGAGTATAGTACTGCGTCATTAAAATACGTTACTTTAAGCAGAATAATAAAACTGTTGTCTACAAGCGCCATTAAGAAACCAGCGATATATCTAGTTGCTTGATGACACTGGGTAAATGGGTGATATAAGCGGTGTCATTTTCCGACACGAGTGCAGACGTGCCTATGTGGGATGTCGTGGTATATTGTTATTTTTATCATGTTCATAATGAGCATACATGAAAGGGTGAAAGGGTAAAATAAATTTATGTTTTTTTACACACGCTTAGGGGACATAATTATCAGGAAAATTGATGCAGATACATTTCTACTTTGGTGTCATTGTTTTTGAATATATGGCGATTACCATTATACACGCGGAGAGAGCCGTGAGTAAAAGCTAGTCACTATTACTCTTACAAACCATAACGTCCCACTGCTGGGCTCGGGTCTCCTCTCAGGAGAGGGTTAAAGATACGTCCCCACGCTGTCTAACTGCGGGTTGAGGACTGCCAAGACAACGTTGTCACTACGTAATCTTGCCGTTGGATATTTTTAAGCCGCCCAAAGACCTCCAACTAAGTGTCATGACTGTTATCCTATGATAACAACTGCTTAACGTGACCACCGAATCACGGAAGCGCTAATGGTAATATGCCACCAGCGGTCAGCCATCCAGGTACTGACCGCGGCGCGTTGCTAAACCTCGGTCATTGTTTCTAATGACTGAGTCATTATTAAGTAACAGTTAATTCATAATTAGATACTGCTTTCCCTCATCAATATTAATACTCGATCTAATACCAGATCACCGAGAACTTTCTCACTAAACATTTTTAAAAACAACACCTCTCACTATTACCCTAACGCCAGAATGTGTCGTCTTTATAATGACATTACAGAAATGAACGATGGTAAAGTCGATATTTTTGACTCATAAGCTACTGTTTCTAAATAAATATTCTCGCTTTATCGCTTTAAAAATGTGGTAAAACCAATTATCATTGTATCTGTTTGGGTCTAATTGTCTAAAAGTATTTTTCTGTTAATCTTGCTTTGAATATCATGTTGTGTGATTACGGAAGGAACCCAACCAGTACTGAATCAATATTAATTCTAAAAAAATGCCTTGTTTGTTACCTGTTGTAAATGCTTTAATAAATCAATAAATAGAATCATTAAATTACCTATGACTATAAGGATACATGATGTAAAAAATTGAGATATAAATGGAGTTAAGTCAAGATCAAGCAAAGATCTACATACAAATTAATGTAATAATACATAACTTAAGGTATATATTTATGTTATACATTACAACACAATTTACACTGTTTTACACACATATACATGAATACACACCGTAAACGTGTGCATTGAAATTAATTTGATAGACTTTTTTTATAAATGGCCTTGCCAAAATGACTCTACTCTGCCTGATGGATAAGATAACAGAACCCAAGTGTGGTGGTCACAATACTCATTGCAAATGCAGACAATGCAACAATGCAGCATGGTGACCAACACCATGGCGGCCTTGTAATGCCTCTGCATCATTTGGCCTCCGGTCTCGCACTCACCAACGAAACACGACAGCACGAACGCTGTCATTTTACGTTGGTTTTCTGTGCAAGGGTAGTCCGCCCCGGTTGAATCGGTCCATTCGCGCTGAAATCAGCGTGGTTCGACTTATACTTATAAAAAGATAAGCTACGAATAGAAAATTAGGTTCACAAACTTCTATAAAACTTTAAATAAACTTAATATCAAATACATAATTTTTAGATAAGAAATCGTAATTATAGTCTTTACGTCAAAGCGAACAAAGTTACCTCAATCAATCAATAAAGCCATTAAAATGTATGTTGTTCAAAACTTGCAAGTAAATTTCTGTATTCTGTCGGTGGCTTAGAAACCAAGTTATGAAAAGGAGTACTACTTCAATATTGAAGTCACAACATTTCACAACAATCGCAAGTAGTCTTCGACTTTGGGCGTTGGTTTTATGTGGGAATTAAAATAATATTTCAACGGCTTACTTTATTACATTGTAATCCTTTGTTCTTCGAAATCAGAAGCAACTGTACAAAGCAAAACGCTATTAGATTTAATTTAAAACGGCCTAATTCTTGGAACTTAGTTGTCTTTAAAGGCTGAATAATTTGATTTATTGTGTACTAAAATAGAGACAAAGGGTAGAGAATAAGTAAGTTTACTATATGAGATAGCCTGCCTGAAGAAGTGACATTTTTAGAAGAAAATATGTGGTTATATCGCAGATTTAACGTGGGAGAGCCACGGTTCGTCATGAGTGGGCCGACTCGACCTGAGTGATACCATGGCCTCACAGAAAACCGGTGTGAAACAGTGCTAGCGCTATGATTCACCGAGTGAGGGAGGATACCGGAGGCCTATATCCCAACTCCTCCCTCCATCCTCCTTCCTATCCCCGTCCCCATTCTCCGAAGGCCGGCAACGCTCTTGTGACGCCTCTGGTGTTGGAGTGTGAAACAAGTGAATTTGATTGTCCACGATGAAAATGTTTGAACTTAGTTTATTGTAAGCATCTCCCGCGTCATAGGACGACAGTTGTGATCTTTTTATTTATGGGAAGTGAGAGATAGAGGAGAGAGGTTTGGTTGATTAGCGAAATCCAAAAAAAAAACAAAATATTTGAACAAGTGGTAGCTTTGTTCCGTTTCGTCGCATGCGTATATGTTAATTATTGCGGTAAAATGAGCCCATGTGACTTCCTGAAAATGTAATTTTCCATTGTCAAAGAAAAAAAAAGTCAGCATAGTGATTTAGACTTTGAAGTGTTATAAACTGAATTCCGGTTCTGTATTATTTTAACCAAGATTTATAAAAAGATAAATAGTTCTAGTGTACTAAAGAATATATTTTACTAGCTTTTCCCCGCGGTTCCATCTATCTATATATTATTCTGATGTATGAGCTGTATTACTGTAAAGTCTCATATAAATCTGTTCAGTAAGTTTTGCTTGAAAGAGTAACAATATCGATATTATTATTACAAACTCTTGTCATAACAATATTTGTGGGAAGTAGGGTTAAGAATAAAATATCTATAAATTCATCATAATATATAATTTAATCTCAATAAATTAATGTAAACATATAGAAGAGTAGCATAAATAAATTAGAACATAAGTTACGACTGTCAAAACTGTCCCAAAACAATCCGTAAGTTTAATTTATGAGACAAACGAAGCTCATATGGATAGAATGCGAACTTTATCTCCAGTACCACATACATCCGTTGTTTCCTCTAGGGATACTACTGCGACTACTGCGAGATAATATCAGATACGATACATCTCTGTACTAAAGCTGCGTCTTCAAATAAAGAAACAAAAGAAAATCGAAATAAACAAAAACTACAAAAGGTTAGTAACGACTTAGTACGTAGATTGGTTAGTTCCTACACTATCATAATTCAATCAAAAAGATAAATAATAATAAATATTTCGAACGTCTAAAATGTAATACAAAATTTTAAACTTTTGCGTTCCATGATATATTAACAATTATTTTTACGGGAAATAACGCGATCACTTATTAAAAGGTATTACATACCTCTGATTTGCGTTTCGACGACGGTCGACGTTTCGACCAGGTTACACTGGCCAAACAGTCAGCCTGTAAATAATTGTTAATAGATAAATGTTATTCTAGTGATTAGTAAAACAGAGGTCGTGGGTTCGAGTATGCTCAGTTGTTTGTTATTATACTTACTACTAAACATACTTTGATTTTAAGCATTCTTTCTACCATAACCCTGGTCAGTTTGTTAGCGGATAGCACGATGGGTGATATCTGAAACAATAATTATCTGTTTATATTTTTAACAAATAGCATTTATATGCTTGCTAATATATAAAGCTAAAGAGTTTGTTTGTTTGCTTGATCTTAGGAACTAATGGTCCGATTTGAAAAATTCAGTGTTAGATAGCCCATTTATTGAGGAAGGCTATAGGCTATATATCATCACGCTAAGACCAATAGGAGCAGAGCACTAATGAAAAATATTACAAAAACGGGGGAAAATTATTACGATACGGGCAATAGGAGACGTAAACGAGACGTTACGTGGGTCAGCTAGTATTATATTAAGACTAAGTTACCTTATTGTATGAGTTCACAAGGTTCTAGTTTTTTGCGTTACATAGGTTTTAAAGAATTTTCTTATCTTTAATAACGACACGTAATTTGTAAACCTCTGTCTACTTCTCCGTTGAGGCGTGGTCGTAAATTTTGTTACGCTCGAACTATAACGAGCCCGAAAAAGTGTAAGGTAAAAATGGAAACACGCCAATGATTTAGTTTACCGCCGCAATCATTTTTAAACGAACGACTTGTAATTATTTTTATCGCCGGATACATAAAAACTTTATATAATAGCCATTCTAAGGGACAAATAAAAATAAAATAGGACACGAGCATATATTTTTGAGAATTCTCATGCTTATAATAAAACAGGAACAAAACTAATTTCTTGTTTCTTTTTCATTAGACTTTTTACAATTCTTAGTGGTTTTTTTTTTGTAGTTTTGATAAAAATGAGTTAAAAAATAGCGAAGGAAAGTTCACCTCATTCAGTTTGGTAAAGAATTTTTAAGGTTAGTTTACATATGCGCGTTTGGATGCACAAATGGCTTAGTGGTTAAAGCCATCATCACACTATTTTCTATTGCGTTGTATGTATGGAGCTCGAACCCATAGTTCGAGCTCCATATGGAACAACATTTTTATTCTGTTGAGTCTGAACACCGAGAGGTGTTCTTCGTGTTTATTTGATGTAAATTTGAAAAGCCCACTGCACCACACTATATACTTCTAATGCGGGAGTTGTTTTTAAAACAAATTGAAAGTAGGATGTTACAATGCCAGCTCGACCAGAATGAGACCACGGACCCACAGAAAATGGGATCGGCGCCAAGCAATTTTTCGTTTATAACACTGATTGACTGAGGTTACCGGCACTCATTCTAAAGGGTTACAAGAGAACGCACTGACTCTTGCGATACAGGTGCTCATGAGTGACAGTAATCTATCTATACTAATATATAAAGCTGAAGAGTTTGTTTGTTTGTTTGTTTGAACACGCTAATCTCAGGAACCGCTGGTCCGATTTGAAAAATTATTTCAGTGTTAGAAAGCCCATTTATCGAGGAAGGCTATAGGCTATATATCATCACGCTAGGATCAATAGGAGCGGAGCACCAATGGAAAATGTTAGGAAAACGGGGGAAAATTATCACGCTACGTGCAATAGAAGACGCAAACGAGGTTGTGTGGGTGGGCTAGTACTAATATATAAAGCTGAAGAGTTTGTTTGTTTGTTTGTTTGAACACGCTAATCTCAGGAACCACTGGTCCGATTTGAAAAATTATTTCGGTGTTGGATAGTCCATTTATCGAGTAAGGCTATAGGGTATATATCATCACGCTACTACTAATAGGAGCGGAGCAACAATGAAGAATGTTTCAAAAACGGGGCAAATTTTCACGCTACGGGCAATATAAGGCGCAAACGAGGTTGCGTGGGTCAGCTAGTGTCTTATAATCAGGTGACAAGTTTGCTCGTATGCACTACTATACTATTAAAAATATAAACCAGTTCGTAGTTTATGACTTAAGTCCATAACGTACGTCATTTGCATTTATAAAGATATAGGTAGGTCAACTCTATTAAGGGTCGTGAGTTGTGATTATTTTAATACTATTTTTAGGAAGGTCAAATGGCAGTTTAGATAAAAACATTTCTAAAGCAATATATCTCATTGTTTGTACACGCGATTGTAAAAAGTGTTGGATTAAATAAAAGTCTTTCTTTGTGTTAATGACTGGCTGAAATTATAAATATTACCCGAGTGCTGATATTCGTGTAGTAATGGATCAGTAACAGTTTCACTATCCCTATTCATTCCCTAGGTGTCGTTAGAGACGAGTATGGCAGCAAACAACGCAGGAAATCATTATTGAAAAACGAAAGAATACTTAAAACAAACTCTATAGCAACATGTGCATAGTGCAGCGTAGTAAGTAGAGCATTGGACTATAAAAAATGAATTAATAAAAAAAAAAAACTTTAAATTACTGATCCGTATTTCATTAAAGTGCGACTTAATCAGCAACATACTTTTAGTAGTCCATCTCCAACAGTCACGTCTACAATTTAAATTTAATTGATTTACATAAGAAATAGTATTTAACTCAAACTTACATTAAATGACGTTTTATTCTTGAGATTGTCATTTTGTTTAGTATAGATAACTTTTAATCAGATACTTTTTTATTGATGAAAAGCATGAGTAGTATTCAGGAGTTCAGCGTCCAAACTCATTGTAAACGCATACAATGAAGCATGGTGTCCCACTCTATTGAGATGCCTTTTCATGCATCGAATAAGGGTAGCGGGACCATAGTGGAAGGGAAGTATAAGTGCTGTAAGTGAGTTCCCAGGCTTAGGCTAATCAGTCCAAGAACAAAGAGTGGAACCGTTCAATTCAAGAGCGTCTTTCTGTCACTCTACACTGACTTCCAAGGCCAGCACGTGTTGTCGTGAATAGGATACACTTGTGTATGTTGTTGTATGTTAGTAAAAATAAATGTTATATATTACCCTGAGCAAGCATACGACATAAAATATCGAAGAAGGACCATAGCGATTTCTCTTAGAAAGGTCTAATATTACTTTACGTAGATACACCTAAATTGAAACTTACGACCAACAGTCAGACCAATATCCAGTGATATAAAGACTATAAAAGCTTCAGTGTATACCTAAAAGGGCTTCTTATATCAGTCTGAAAAAGAGTCTAGCCCGAAGTAAATACAATGCGTATTGAATACTGATTGTATGTGTATTGTGTATGATATTATTCTGATTATGAATCACAAACCAAGTTTGATAGTTATTAGGCAACCAACTTATGAGATTGACCTCAGACCTCAGACCGCGTACATCTGTACACATTATTAGAGGTTTTTTTTAAGTACAATATGTCAAAGTGACTCTACTCTGCCTGATGGAACTCATGACTAAAAGCCACGAGTGGTGGTCACTATACTTATTGTGAAAGCAGAAAATTCGGCACGGTGACCTTTACTCTGACGGCCTTTCAAATTACTAGTCTTGCCTACTTATTTACTTCATTGACTGATTATTACAAACTTTAAATTATAGCAGCTAACTTTTTTTATGTTGTTAACATCTACTAATAAAGAGTTTTTTACGCCCATAATGGGGGATGATAAGACATAACTGGTTGTGTGGTTTATATCAAAGGAAGGAACACGAATTAAAAAGAATCACTCTAAAGAAACCGCATGGGTTAGCTATGTGCACTAAAATAAATTATTAATTAATGTAAGTGATTAAAAATAATATTTACTTTAGAGATAGAGTCTCAGAATGTACAATATCACGCTCCAACTCAACGTTCCAACCATTCAACTGCCTCGTTGGTATCGCGGTTGGCGTGTGCGACTGCTGATCATGAGGTCTCGAGTTCGATTCCTGGGTCGGACCAAATGTTTGTATGATCTACAAATATTTGTTTCGGAATTTGGGTGTTTGCTATGTATAATATGTATGTATTTACAAAAAAAAAGTATATGTAAGTACGAGTCTAGTACCTATAACTAAAACTCTGCTTAGTTTGGGACTACATGGCGTTGTGTGTTAGATGTCCGAAATATTAAGTTATTGTATTTATAACTCAAGAGAGCAGACCACTGATGTTGATGAACTGCACATCACTTAGTAAACGGGCGACCGAGCTATTATTCAGTTACAGTTTATGGAATAGGTTCTGTGTTTAGTTCAAAGTTCTAACTTTTTTAATGTATGGGCCTGCCAAAATGACTCTACTTTGCCTGTTACACTTCTATCGGTAGGCCCCAAAGGCTGCCCGTTTTTTTCCTTTCTGAGAGACTTATTCCCATGCCTACCAGACGGACCCTTTCAGAACAGTGCCACCAGAAACACTAAGAGATTAGGGTTAAATAATGTTAAATATTTATAGAAGGCTGTCACACATGTCTGCGGTAGAACATGCCATAGTAAACACAGCACAGACGTTCAAGTATTCGGTAGCAAATTACTGTGGTGTGACCTCACACCATAGACAGGTATGAAGTTCTTGAAGGGTCACGCCGGATTTGATACAATACGCTAGTCAAGCTAATAGAAAGGTAATAAAGTTACTAAAAACTTATATAATTTGTAATCACAACTAAATATTTGAAAGGCCTATTATAACAACCACAAATATATTGTATTCTCGTACTGCTTACCGCAAATGTTGTGTTATGTCATGTACACACACATTCTGGTTTATGAGCTGAGGATTATAGTACCACAGGTTCTTGTTTACGTACTCACAGCTCGTAATGATCTCGCCCATAAATCTTATTCACATGAAGCTTATTGTTCTACTTGAGAGAGAATCTTCCATATTCATCGCAAGTAATTGATGTCACCAGTGTGGACTTCCCGTCTGGAATTTACTTTGATAATGAAACTGAACTTTATTGATCAAACATTAGGTTATTTTTATTAAGATATGAAAATTTTGGGGTTTTTTATTCCGTGCACCAATATTGTAATAGTTTGAATTATATTTCTGATTAGTGGTTGTCTAAAGATTCTAATTTAGCAGTAGTTATACCAAAACTCCATCAAAGGTAAAGATTTTATTTCATTTTGTTTGTTCAATGAAACAGAACAAAAACAGTTTGTTTCTTGATTTTGATCTAATAATACGCTTAGAAATTTTGTGTATTTTTTTAATATTAAGTGGAAAACCATGTTTTGACAAAATGTATACTGGGTTTAATTAGATTATATGTACGGATGTTTGTTATTACAGTAGCGACTGTTTGTTTTGTCCTCATTTTTTAAGACAAGATAAATCACGTACCAGGTACTTTAAAAGGATTTTTCAGTTCAAAAATTATAATTTCACATAAAAAAAACACCTTGTTATATTACGAAAATGATTACATGAATGCAGTTCATTTAACACTTTTTTATTATTTTCAATATTCACGTATTACTGCTGTACAGACTGCCGCTGCACAAACTGTACGAGCAGGCCGTGATTTGCATTGAATAAGTTTCGGTGTTTGTTAAGGTCACCTAGTATCGGGTTAACTAATTAATATATACACGAATTTTGAATTCCTCCGGAAAGGCACTTATGGAGCCACGCGAAGATTGGTTTTCGGTGAATTACGGATTTCTCTTCCCCCGAACTTCGGCTTGTATTGTATTTGTATCAGGACATTATGTAGTGTACCAGATCTCCATTTGACGGAGTACAGGGGGCCCCCTCCACAGCTTGGACCGTCAATGAAGCATACACAGTGCCATGGTGAGCTTTTGCTAAAATGCCAGCAATCGTGCTGTTGAGTTTCATTGACGAGTGCGCGATTATAGGCCCAATGATGCAGAAGCTTCACGATAGGCCGTCATAGTGTGGTTCACCATACTGCATTGTTGCATTCTCAGCATTTGTAATAAGTATGGTGACCACTATTCTTGGATTCTGTTCATGCTTTCCATCAGGCAGAATAGAGTCACTTTGACATACCCATACATAACAGAAGAAATATAAATATAAACAAATTCTACAGTAAATATTTTTGTACTAACAAATTGTGTTCAAAGAATAACCAAGTACAATGGAAAACAAAGTTCCGTATTAAATCAAAACTAACCTATTTACGGAGTAAATCTCCTGAGCCTTATTGAATCGTGGCTTACAAGTGCGTGGGACGAAATTGCAACAATGGATTCTAAGGGAACTCCTACACAACAAAACCTATAAATAATATTGTAAACGTACGTAAAGATTTTGAGGATACATTCCATTTCTGCTTCTTACTGTACGTTATGATATTATGTTCATCATCTATATTTGATATCTTATTTATAAGTATTGGTACGGAAATTAACTGGCAAAAAATTCCTTTACATTTATATTTTAAAAAGTTACTCATTTAATTACATTTACAATATTTGAATATTTTATTTAAGCTACTGGTATTAATATGTCACCGTAAAATTGTAAAAATTATAGATTATAATCTACCTAGCGAGATTGCAAACTGTCGATAGATTGTCAACAGTGATATACTGTTACGCACGTCAAATTGTCAAGTGTTCCTGATTGGTCGGTTTTACAGTAGGCAGTTCAATGGTCATAGAGGTAAGTTAGGTTAGAACTTCTTTGATTAATCACAAATTAATTTTATATAACTAACAACAATTTTATGTAAATTATTCTAAAGCTGAAAGGTATTTTCAACATGCAATCAATTTATAATCACAAAAATACTTTACGTAAGGCAACAAACAAATCAACAAATAAATATGGCGGCGCGGGACATCATGTTGTTCAACTAATCAGCGCCCGACTTGCGACCATTACCATACCATTTCACAACCTTTCGACTGTTTGTAATCTCGCGAGGTAGATTACAATCTTACGGTGTTATATACAAAGCATATGAGATGAATATATAAACATAAGTATAAAACTAAACGCAGATAGCAGACAAAAAAAAAACCGTTTTACCGTGGGAGAGCCACGCTTTGGCATGCATGGACCGGCTTAACCGGAGTGATACCACGGCGTCACAGAAAACCGCTAGCTAGCGCTTGCGCTGTGTTTTACCGAGCGAGTGAGGATACCGAAGGCCCATAAACCGATTTTCTGCCATGGAACCACAAGAGACGTAAACCAGAACTTTGAAAATGTGATTCGGATCCTCAGGGACGATTTTGTAAAATGCAGCGTAGAAACAGGAAGTCAAAGCTTTCAGAACCACCTGTCACTTCGTCGGCAAAGCGAGCTCTTAACCGAGAGATCAGCAGGCTTGTACGACACGACCTCCGATTCTCCAATATTCTTTCAATTGAAAGAGCGATCGAGCAGAATTGGGGGTCAAGTGTTCGTACAATCTCTTGGATGAAGCCACCTGACGAAGTTGACTGCATCAAGTGGAGAAGTCGTTGCTTCCAAGCCAGCCGTCCTTTTGGAAGTGGAAAGCTTTTATGGCTGTTTATACGCTTCGCATGCATCTCAACCTGACACCGAAAATGAGGACACTAGAGCCACATTAACACGCCACTACAACGAAGATCTGCCAGAAATCAGCACTGACGAACTCGAGATGGCTCTTGGACAGCTGAAAAATTAAAAAGCCCCTGAAGAAGACGGCTTTACAACAGAGCTGTTGAGAGCTGGAGATAAGCCCGTACTGAACGAGCTCCAAAAGCTTTTCAACGCTATCTTGTTCGAAGGGAGAACTCCAGAGGCGTGGAAAGGAATGTGGTCGTCTTGTTCTTCAAAACGGGTGACAAGACCAGGTGAATAACTATCGGCCCATTTCCCTTCTAAGCCATATCTACAAGCTGTTTTCAAGAGTCATCACGAACCGTCTTGCGCGAAATGTCGATGAATTACAACCACCGGAGCAAGCTGGGTTTCGGAGTAGATATGGCACCATAGACCATGTGGTCTATGGTGCCATATGCACACAGTGAGGCAGATTATACAGAAGATCGAAGAGTATAATCAGCCCTTGTGTCTAGCATTCGTGACCTACGAGAAACTAACCTACCGTTACCACAATCTCTACTAATTTACTTTAGTAATGATTGTTTTCAATTAACCACATGTCACAAACATAACGTTTCAAGCCCGCATACGTAACTTAAACGAAACGAATTTTCGATATGAATGTTTGGAATTATCTTATTTGCAGAGAAATTATTAGAAATGGCTAATTAAAAAGCACAGGTAGATTGCCTGTGATTTCGACTTCTCAAAGGAAAAGATAATCTTTTTGAATATTAATGCATATCGGTAGGTAAAATGGAAATAGCGTTTACCAAGATACATTTATCGAGGCAACAGGATTTAAAATTATTGTTAAATTGGACCTTACTCTTAATAATTCACACGTTAAATCACATCAACAGTTTTTCATAGTGTACTGCTAAAGCTAAGCGACTCCTTAGATGACGAAGAAAAAGTTTAATCTTATACATAAAAATCAATTGCTGTTCGTTTGTCTCGCTAAAACTTGAGAACGGCTGAGCCGATTTAGCTGATTTTGGTATTGCAATGTTTGTCATAATTTTTTAAACTGTAAAAAATTGAAAATAACTTAAAAATCCAAATGTCACGTGTAAGAAGTAGCGGGCGCAGCTAGTTAAGTTAGTTAAGTTATATTAAAGATGAAACTATTCATTTTCTCTTAGTTGTTGGATATAATTCTAAATGAAGTAATACATAATTGTAAGGAACATGGGTAAGACCAGTAATAACTTATTGGTTAGCTCTCTTTTTTTAGACTGTCCGAAAGTCAGCATATGATCTTCACTCTAGATGAGTAACAATATCTTTTATACTGTTTTATCATCATTGTGGGGTAGTTTATGGGTGTTGACCTGAATTTTCCTATGTAAGGAATTTTAGAGTTCAATTGGTGTGTACAGTATTCAAAAACGATATACATTCAACACATAAAAATATGAAATGCACCATAACGGCTAAATAACCAAAAAACAAGTACTTGTTGTGTTAATTAGGTGAATATTTATATAGATAAATATGTATGACACTGCTCTAGGGATTAAATTTTCACTAGACTACATACGGCCAAGCACTCAGTATTAACTTAGTAGTACTTTAACAAATAAGTGACCTAAACGTCTCGAAGGAAAATTATATATTGATTTTTTTCAGACAACCTTTGTATGGATATCGACAAGTTTGACTTCAGAAAGTCCATGGTGTGTTTATATATTAATGTAATAATATTGAAGTGAAAATATGCTACATATACTATACATATACATATACTATGTAGCATATTTTCACTTCAACATTATTACATTAATATAATATAAACACAACGTAACATGAGAATAATATATAAATAGATATACAGGTTACTTTATGCGGACAAGATAACATTGAATAAAGATGTTATGATAAATTTGAAAAAAGACCTGATTCAATCGCATTAGGTCTTTCTTTGTAATGACTGTTTCGTATTAAATAGTATAAAGCTGTATGCTCCACCTCTAAATTTTCCACTCTGAGAAATGGAATATTCCTTCCTTCAAATTTAAATGGGCATAACATAAGAACAACCCATGAAATTTAAATAAGAATTAACCAACATAGAATCTATCCTATTTAGTAACAATTTCTTCATTATGTGATGTTCATTCTTATCTACCATATACTTAATTTGTAATTTATTCACTGAGCTTAAAAATAAATCAACGACAACTATCAATTTCGATAATTATATATCAAAACGATTAATAAAAAGAAATGGTCGATAATGCTTGATAAATATCCCGCGAAGAGTAAAAAATTCTGCGTTTCATTCAAAACTGCTCGTAAATTGTACTTCATACATACATACAGCGTATTTCATGGACTTTTTCAGAAATAAAATACTGCTTGTAATAAAACTGAAACAAGAATCTATACTAGAAACTCCGAATCGAGTGCCGAATTGACCTTCATCAATTAACTGTTCGCTGAAAACACTCTTAGTCTGAAGTCAGTTCTACTAATCATAGTTGCACAATGAACGGTTCCCCGAAAATACCCTTCGTACGTACTCGATGCACTCGATCATTTTGTACTATTCGACGATATTACCTTTTTACAATAGTTCTCTGAATCTCACAATGTAGTCTGTGTTATAGTTTGATATGTCATCATTTATCCATAGTCGCTTTTATTTAAAACTAATACTTCGTACACGTGGCATTTGGATTTTCATGTTATTTTTAAATTTTCACCGTTAAACCTTTCTTGAACTACGACAAACATTCTAGAACCAAAATCAGCTAAATCGGCCCAGCCATTCTCGAGTTTTATCGAGGCAAACGAACAGCAATTGATTTTTATGTATAAGAAGCTGTCCCAGCCTCCCACATGCAGTGTAAAGGTGTGGACAAATAAAAAATACTTTTCCCATCATCTTTTAATTTTTCTTGTACACAAACCTTGTTGCAACAATACCGAACACATAAAAAAATATTATTTAATTTGGTGCAGCTGATGGAATGTTATGCACGTACATACATTTCGGCGATTCATTTTTATATATATACATTTAAAAGTAACTCTGTCTGTCACGGTTTTACGGTAAAACCGGAAGACTGATTTCATTGCAAAGCAGCATGGACTTTGATTATAAAGGAAGGACATAGGCTACTCTTTGCCAGAACCGACTGCGAGAACCGACATACGTGGGTGGATCCACAGGTAAAAGCAAGTCATTTCATTAATATGAGCAGCAACCGGATGCGCATAGCTAAAGATCCGACTCTGAATATAATAATTATAATTTTTACAATGTTAAATCAACCACCGATTCTGTGCTCCTGTACCGCTAATATGAAGAACAGTTTCTTAATTTAAATTATCTTAATTTCACTCACAATTTATTCAAACATTTTATACTTTATAAACAAACTTCGCATAATTCAAATATAGCTCAAAATTACGTTACACCTGATTAACATCATCTCGAGATAGACAGCGACAGGTATTAATTTCAATGACACTAATTATTCAGTATGAATCTAATTAGAATGAGCTACGTTTAACTAGAGAATATACAAATACAACCAAGTACAAGTTTAGATACGCACACACGTTGACAGAAGTTTATTAACCCGTGTTAAATTACTTCGTCACGCATCGTTTTGACAGGTCCATATGTGTGGGGTGACTTACAAAATGTAATTAGTAACTTTGACTGCAGTTTGATTAAATGAATGTTTGTTTAGATAGACATTGAATGAAATGAAATGCTTTAAATTGCGACTTTTAATTTTATACAAGGAATTCAAGTAATTTTTTAAATCATAAGTTATGAAAATGCACTCATACCTAGCCATGCATGCATAAGCACAATTTACGATACGAATTTCTAATATTATTAAAGCTCTCATACACGCTCGACGGTATAGGGTACTTCTGATCTATGTTTTCTTCAGAACACTGCCTACCCAACTTCAGAGCTTGCAAGTAACCTACCGTAATTTTTGCCATTAGTTCATTATGAACGGCAAAAAAATATGCTAGTCTTTGTATTGAATGTTTATTATATTCTGTTTATTATTTAAGAATTTATTAAATTTTTATTAGTGACTGAACTGTATACGTAAAGATAAAGTTGGTGTGTACGATGTACCCATACATAATATGGCAAATAAATCGGTGTTACGGGTTTATGGTTTCAATATGATTTATGCAATTTAAGAAGTGCAAATAATTTGAATAGGCATGCATAAACTTAAAACTGTTGTGTATTACTTTGTACGATAATGATCGTACAAAAAAAAGGCAGAGTTACTGTTACTAATGAGTAATCACCTCTGCCTTTTACCTCAAGAACGCACTTGAGGTAACAGGCAGATAGGCACTATAGGTAATGCTCATTCAAACCATAGCAATGTGCATTTTGCAGTCACAAAATATTCTTTATTAAAATATACTTCTAACAATCAGCCTATTACCGAGAAAATTGCGTACCACACAAAATTGAAAGCTCAAATCAACTAGTGTCCTATTACATCTAATCCCAAAGAAAAAGTAACGAAGGTACCTGTAAATTCCTTCAAAGAACGTGATGCCTTTAAGGTTTTCTATTCATATTTCAATCAGATTTTTCATTTGTATTCAGCAGTGGATCGTACCTGTAATTTGCTTGTTTGAGTTAAACTTAGTTCTTTCATCTGCTTGTGGTGAGGGATGAAGATACGGAGTGTCACCACTACTAACCATCCCAATGGTGTGTTCAGAGACGACTAAAGGAGGAAAGTACAACAGAACAACATCTCTGCAAAGAGAAAACTTGAAACGAAGCCTATACTGACCCGTCTCGCTAGCGTGATATAGGCTAAGGCCTCTTTTCTCAGGAGCAGACCATAGTCAACAGTGGACTATTGACACTTAGACTTAGACTCAGATAACAATGTTTTATATAAGTAACATTTAGTGTCATCTTATGACGAAGCATGCGTGGCTATTTATTACCCGACTACGGCAAAGCCAAAGGAGGGTTGTGATTTTGACAGGCTATGTATATATGTATGCATGTATGTATGTATGTACATAGGTATGTATGTATGCTCATTTGTTCCCCCGTAGCTCCTTAACTACTCATTAGAACTGGACAAATGAGGTGTCTTAACAATTATTTTTACGGGAATTAACGCGATCACTTATTAAAAGGTATTACATACCTCTGATTTGCCTGACGTTTCGACCAGGTTGCACTGGCCGTGGTCACAGGCTGACCTTTTAATAAGTGATCGCGTTAATTCCCGTAAAAATAATTGTTAATATATCATGAAACGCGAAAGTTTAAAAGTTTAAATGAGGTGTCGTTAGAAGCGTCATGATCATCTGCTGGTTATAGGCTATATGATGTGTCACTGAATCTAATGTGACGCCTTTTAGCCGACGTAAAGTACAGTATTAAAAAAAATATTTGAAAGAAATATTCCGTGTTTGGTATCATACGAAAGGGCGTTACTTTTACATTTCAAAAATATATATATTATTAGCATTTGCTTGTGACTTTGTCCGTATTTATTCCATAATTGTGATATTTCTATGGAACCTATTTGAAATATACTTGGCAAAGAAATTAATATTATAGAGGCACCAACACATTTGAAATAAAAAAAAGTAAAAACTAGTTTTTACTTTTTTTTTACAAAATCTATACATACACTCGAACAAAATAAAACTGGACTAACTGGACCCTACATCCTCCCCTCTCCTTGATTCTATGAGGAGGAGCTGATTCTAGAGTTGTATGTTTCCATGGGCAGTGATAGCTACTAGTGATAGTGACCCTATTGCTGGTTTGCACTTCCAACATAAAACTTCTCACATTTTTATTGATTACCCTGCACTAAAAAGCTTATTCTAGCAGCACAGGCATACACTGTCACTTACTTTATAGCACAGCGTCCATTAAGCCGTGGGCTTATGGTCTGTCACTCATTATTAACTACGACGTGCTATTACATTTCAAAGCGAGTATTATAATATTCATGACGTTTACTGGCACTTAATATAATACCTTAAGACATGTGGGGATAGAACGTTGCGTAATGGGACTTGGGTAAAAAAGGAAGTATATATAGTTATATTTTGTTCCGAGTCCAAAAGGATTGAGCCTTAAAGAGTTTCTGAAAGGATTTAGTTATTATTTCACAAACCAATACACATACATCATTATGAATTGTTACTGACTTAAATGACGACTGGTACAATGTGCTTACAGGATGTTGATGCGAGAAGCTCATACTTTCCATTAGGCAGAGTAAAGATACGTAAGTAAATTTTGGCCGGCTTTAAAAAAAAGCCCAAAATTGATTAGAGTGGCATACAATGGATGCCTACTTCTAGCAGTGGACTGCAATAAACTGATGATGATGATAAACTTCTACATTCCTTAATTGTCTAGTACTATTGATTTCATTTTTTCTTTATACTATACTATTTTGTTCCAATTTAAAAGAAGGAGTAGGTACTCAAACCACAAACATGAAAATAATTCCGTAACACACATATATAATATGGATATGGAGTCAAAGATACGAAGGAATTTTCCACGCCATAAAAAAAAATCTGAACACCTGACAATGCTTCGTAACGAATAATATTAACTTGGTTAGGTACAAAATAGATCATACTAAATAAGTCACAATAATTTCTAGAACTTTCTAGTTCTGGAAAATATTTAAAGTGAAACAATCATTTAGAACACCTAAAACATAAACGTAAGGATTAATAACAATTACTTAATCAAAGTAAACAAGCACAATTATTTAGAAAGTTAGGCAATCCTTTAATTCGTGAGCTCGTACGTAATACAACACTGGAATATGGCACTCATAAAGCCTTATTAATCCTTGAGCCTCAAGTTGGAATATTACGCGTGATTTACAGCAGGTATCCATCTTTCTGAATACGAGTATTACTCTGATTTCCTTTCCTAAAACATAGCGGTAAAGAGGATGTATGAATTAGAAGGTTTTATGTACACATTTATGTAACAGTTATGACAACAACACCACAGCTTATTTTTTTTGTTAAATAAAACTATTTTACAGCCTACTTTTAAGTTATGTTTCAATAAAGTGGCCTAAAACTATTAATTGGACGAAAAATATGATACTACATCATTGTTATCCTCCTGTCTTCGTATTATATTATTAACCTTTCAAAAGGTATGAACGACATCATTACAAAAAAATTGTCTCTATTTCTGACATGGAGAGCAAAACGAGAGGGTACCGGCACTCATAAACACAAAAATCATGGGACACATGTTCCTTTAAGGAATATTTAAGTAAGACTTTTTTATTATGTTAATAGATCTTTTCCCTTGTTATCAAAAAGATTATTTGGGATCGGTTACTAGTTCAATCGGTTTTACCTTAATATCAGTTTTTCCACAGAGCAACTGGCATCGGATCTCCGCCACCCTATGGGCAAACTGAATACGGGGATTATACTGGTTATTAGTATATTTAAGGGTACTCACTTCCCAATAACCATTAGAATGCCATAAGCCATAGATATGCATGTCAATCGGGACCGAAGGCTACCCGAGACACGTCAAAGTATATAAATAAATTAAATACATAGGTATATCAAATTTAATTACTCGTCAATTATATCAGAACACCTACATTACACCAGAGCCTATCATGTTCATGACCTAAAAGTCAGAATCAATAAATTTAACACGCCCCCAAAGTATATTTATCTGACCTACAACGAATATTAAAGACTGCTTAAATAAATTCCGATTTTGTGCTGATATTTTAAACATATTTATTTAAAACTAGCTGAACCCCGCGGTGTTACCAGCGGTTATTGTTGTACCGCGAGTAACGCCGCGGGACAAAGTTAGCCTAAAAAAGTAGCCTAAGTTACTTGTGATTCTTCTTTTCTGGAAAGGAGATGTCTCTATGGTGGTACCATGACAAGGAAACTAGAATCTGATGATGTAAGGTACAACTCCTTAACGGCTAGGAGTTGGAGGATAAATCTTTCAATTTCATACGACTTGACGTATCACCCAACTAAATAATAACAGAAGTAGTATTCTCCGTTTAACATCCCCGTGGCCTTCTGATAGACTGTCGACACAGGCGCTATGATAACTAACCCCTTAATGTAATTTGCTTTAAGTAACTCGCCTGCTTCTATTTCATCACGGCATTTAAGCTTGGACACGATCCCTATTGCCCCGTAGACCACGTTCTCGGTAACAGAAATGTTGCATCTCAACAAAATTTTGGAAACTGAGCATACTCAGTTTTAAAACGTGTTCAAACCACAAAAGATATTAGCATCAGTAGAAATTATACGCTACCGGACAGTGGCTCCTCGTGTAGCACAAAACAACTCAAGCTGGCAGACACGCGCGGGCTGACGTCGTTGATGGGCATCTCGAAATATAGCGAGTGTGGTACCTACCTACTATTACATTTAGCTTGGCGACTTCAAACAGATTTTAGGTTATGTACACATAATAATAGTACTATTTAAATGAACAAAGAATTAGGCATAGCAATTGGCACATAGCAATTTCTGAAGAGACAGTTTATTCTAAGCTTTTTAGTGTTTTTTGGCAGGGAATTTTCCTTGGATGTTTTTTTGGAAGCCGGTTTTTTTTTGGTTTTGAGTTGGAACAAAATTTTTTTTCATTCGCTCTCCGGTTTTTAATTTTTGTTTGTAGAAAAATAAAAGTCTTTAAATCTGAAACTGCATGATATATAATTGAAATAGTTAACACACAATTCGGAATAGATAACGATATTGATTTTTTAACCGACTTCAAAAAAGGAGGAGGTTCTCGATTCGACCGTATATATGTTTTTTTATGTGTGTTCGCGGATAACTTCGTTGTTTATGACCTATATATTATTTTGATGATTCTATTTTTAATGGAAAGGAAATATCCCAACGTATGTACCATGATAAGGACATTAAGATCTGATGATGGCATCCAAGAGAAATCAATTGATTTGGTCGTTCTTGAAGTCGGTTTTTTATTTTGTTAAAATTTTACTTGTTTAATTACTGTTATAATAAATGCTATATTGCTACTAGGCGTATGTCCAATCGTGAACTGTTAATGACTGTTGATGTGATCCATCTATTTCTCATACCTACATATTATATTATTTTTCTATAAGGTGCACTATAAATTAGACAAATTTTTCTTGAGATAAATCCAAAACTAAAACAACAAACATCGTACTCATTGTTATATTTCCAAGCGTCTCAATCCTAATGACGTAAACAATAACAGACTTAATTAAATCCAAGAAATGTCCTGTTCTTCAGATACTTTGGTAAACATCGATTGTTTGATACAAAAACACCATAATAAAACCCTCGATTCCACAGACTCAAAAGGGATAAATATAGATATAGCAATTAATTGGGAAAAGGATCGGGACTCAGAAATCACCGAGAACTCAGAAATATCGTACTTGTTTCGAAAGAGTAACAACCAGATATCATCGGTACCATCATCATTTATGTTAGCTTAATAGCTGATTACGATTATTGGAAAAAGTTTCACATGCTTAGATTCACATGTACAGTATTAGAGTTTCCATTAAAACTATTTAGTAAGGTAACTTGAGGTGAAAAATAACTTACATACAGCTAGGATCCTAAACTAGGCAATCTCTGTACCAAGCTGTAACCTAACGGTTGATACACATCCATACCATACCATATGTATATTAATATTATGAATTCTAATATTATTCTGTCTCTTAGCTAATAGGTACCTATATATTTTTGTTACAGAGCTAATTTATGATTATCCTCATTATACAATTATTTATCAGAGTGGCTTAGTAATCGAAATCACTAACTACACATAAAGACCGGCAGGCTAGTCAGACAAATGTCGACTGGCCTGCCGGTCTTTCTATTGTAAATATTATAAACAATAGAGGAAAATTAACGTTAAAGAAGCAGAAAAGAAGTATTGTTACAAATAGCCACTAAAAGTGGTCCTTTACGACATAAAACCAATAAGAAAAGATTCCGAAAGTGACCTAACACAAAACACAGGTAATGAAACAGCAAATCCAATAGCCAAGATTCAATCATACATTCAGTGGCCATTACGAGAATAGCGTTAGGGACGTACGACAAATGCGTGATCGCCATAATGATGACGCGACAACTGAATAGGGTTCCCATTAGACATTTGGGAAAACCGGCAGAATTTTATAGCGAAATAGCAACGACTGCTTTAAAATAGTACTTATACTCATTCGGGTATACAATGAAAAAGACCTATATTTGAAAATTTTCTTTTTAATTTAACACTGTTTCACGGAAATTTTTAAAAATAAGTTTTTGGCCAAAGATATCCTAGGAAAGATATTTCATGTGAATGCTTGATTATCATTGCCGCTTAATAATACGTAACGATAGTTCAAGAGGATTTCAAAGTATACCCTATTAGTGAAATTTAGAAAATCGTAAAAGCCTTACTTTTTATATGACAATGTAGGGTGACATGAAAATTATGTTCGAAAAGAGGCAAAAGTATGAATATATTTTTATTATGTTACATGTAACTCAATTCATTTCATACTAAGTGCTTTAATTTACTTAAAATATGAATGAAAATACTGAGCCTTGGATAATACATACATTCTTGAGTTAAAAATAACAAAATCCAAGTCAATATAATACCAACCCTACTAAGACTACATGTATTTATACAAAGAAACGTAATCCTGCTTTGTGTTCTAAATTGGCACGTTATTATAAACGTAGTTTAGAAAGGTAGGCGGGCAACACTTATGATGGTAATGTTAGATCACTTTAAACCTTATTGTTTGTGATAAGGTTGGGGTTGCCAAGTTACAAAATATTGGAATTCTAATCAGCTTATTGTGTATCTGCCTAAATATTTATTTATTTTGCATATGGTTTTTTTAAATATTTACTGAATGACGACTGCAGTTTTGATACATTTCTGTATATTCTATAAGGTGTATTATAAATTAGGCAAGTTTTCCTTGAGATAAATCCAAAACTAAAACAACAAACATCGCACTCATTGTTATATTTCCAAGCGTCTCAATCCTAATGACGTAAACAATAACAGACTTAATTAAATCCAAGAAATGTCCTGTTCATCAGATACTTTGATAAACATCGATTGTTTGATACAAAAACACTAAAATGAGACCCTCGATTCCATAGAATCGAAAGGGATAAATATAGATATAGCAACTAATTGGGAATAAATATTTCTTGATTTTGCATACGTGTTTTTAATATTTACTGAATGACGACTGCAGTTTCGATACATTTTTGAAGCTGATGCTGTGATCAGTGAAACGAAGGTTCGATCTTTCCATTCTATCATTGGCTTTCGCATAACAAACAAAAGAATACCTACATAAGTATGATTTTAGATTTAATGATCCTTTTTCGCGTTTAATTTAGCTATGACTATCCATTAAAAGGGACAACACATAAGTTGCGTAGGTACCTTCATAATATCCAACACTACAATAGCGATGTCAAAACGTGCCTACGAAAATATGCCTCGAGGTTATTGTACAGGTAAAAGTGTGAAAGTTATACGAAAAAGTGTTTCCTGAATTAATTTGTCACACAAAAGTGACAAAAATTTGGGCGTGATTTCTTTCTTAAGTTATACTTAAACCTAGCCCATTTTTATTACACGGCTGTCATGGAATTATTACAGTCAATGTTTTTGACTAGACTTGGGAAAAATTACAAACTAGTCTATGAACTAAAACTTCTGTGACTTTGTGTTTCTCTGTATTCATAATTCTATTCAGCTTTTAAGCGCAAGATTACTATGGTAGTTTATACTATTATACAATGTCAAAGTAAGTTTAAATAATTTAACAAATGAAATATATACGAGTGCATTTTTACGTAACGTTTTAAAAACATTTTGTTTCTATATTCAATTATTCTTTATTAATAACTCTGTAAAACAGACATCCTATTCCAAGCAAATAATAAAATTATCCAGATTTCAAAATAAACAATTCAGATTTTCAACCCATAAAGAATAAAATGTACAAATTGTAATGTATGCAAATTGAATAAAATGTCTGAGAACTTTGATGTTTAATTCTCTATGAGTATTTTCAGAAGAAATTGAATTGCTTTTTACCGTGGGAGAGCCACATTTCGGCGTGTATGGGCCGGCTCAGCCGGAGTGATACCACGGCCTCACCAAAAACCGGTGTGAAACATCGCTTACGCTGTGTTTTACCGAGAGAGTGAGGATACCGGAGGCCCATACCCCTCCTCCTCCCCTCCTCATCCTCCTGCCCATCCCCCCAAAGGCCGGCAACGCAATTGTGACGCCTCTGGTGTTGCTTTGTGTTGCGCCCATGGGCGGCGGTAAGAGGAGTTTATGAAATGTACCCCTAACTTCAGTCACGTAATTTTGTGAAAATAAGAAACGTAACACTGTTTAAGAAGATAACACGATAGCTATAAATTTATAATGTACATTAGGAACAGTATAAATTGAACATTTAAAAACTTATATGTAGTATTTCTACTCAGACACATTCAAATTTTCGGCAACTCTGCCGAAAATTTGAATGTTTATTGTATAGTTCAGTACATATTACAAGCAATATTTAGTAAATAAATATTTTAAAATTTAATTTATACATTTTTTGTGCATCTATCATGTTTCGCTCTGCATCACCCTAAGGTCAACTTGCAGAAAATGCCGCCTTCAATATCTGTGAATAAAGCTTAAAGTTTTAAGTAATAGGTAAAGTTTAATTTCGTCTAAGTCATTGTTTATCTATGAATTAACTAAGGAAGGATCTATAAAATGCTTGTCGTTCATTTTTTGTATTGCCTTAGTAGCTAGTAAGTAAGCACTAGCAGTAGCTAATAACTAAGTAGACCACAAAATATCACCCGAATATTGTAATTGTCCAAATATTTACAAATATCTACGATTTTCAGGAATAATTGGGTTTTTGAAAAAAATTTTTTTTTGTGATCAATGGAAAGATCTTATATAAGTTTTGTAACAAAACTACTTTTTAATTTTTTTTTCGCAATAATTCAAAAGTTATTTGAAAATAAAAATTAATTTTTGAATCCAGTACCGAAGACGCGCCGACAGCTCCCGAACATACCCGAGCGTGTGTGACGTCATAATGTTAGTTTTCACTCATTGCAGTTGATATAGAAATATTAAGTACAGTGTTTTCATCTATTTTATTTTGTTGTTATTGTTAAATATTTAAATTTATATTGAACATTTCGACTCTCAAAAGTTATCGTTCTTGTTTTGTACCATTATATACGAATACTACAAAAACAACTCCTGACAAAATGTTGTGTGTGTACCAATGCCTGATAATCGCGATTTTTTCCAATAGCAATCGACTTCTGTTGGTGTCGGATCTTCACTTCTACGATGGGTCCGCATAAGTAATACTAATGCTTGTTTGCAACCACCTATATACACAATATAAAAGATGTAATTGCTGATAACATCAAACAACTTAAATTTAATAGGAGTATAAATTACCCGCTGAAGCTGCACAGTCATGGCATTGAACATCCTGAATTTTTCTTGACTGTTCATCAATAGTTAAAGTAACTGAATAAGCTTTACTCCGAACTCGGTATAAAGCTGGACAGACCCGTCCTTTTACAACACAAATATTTTTTTAACCGACTTCAATAAAAGGAGGAGGTTTCTCAATTCGACCGTATATATATATATATATATATATATATATATATATATATATATATATTTGTGTTCGGGGATAACTTCGTCGTTTATGAACCGATTTTGATGATTCTTTTTTTAATGGAAAGGAGATGTCCCAACGGTGGTACCGTGATAAGGACATCAATATCTAATTTTGGCATCCAAGAGAAATCGAGTCGAACCTTGAAGTCGGTTTTATTTTTGTTAATTTACGACTTAGTTGAACATAACCTATAGCTTTGTCGCCATAACTCTCACACGATGCTCTACAATTTATGAAATAAATAATTATGTTTAATATAATGGAGAATAAATACTTAAATATTTTTATTTATTATATTATTTTTTAACAGACTTACCTTGATGCCTTGGCACCTCGAACTTCAGCAGAATTAAACCGAAAGTATTTTTTTCAAAAATTGGTTATCATAAATATATCAACATCAGGAATATTATCAGACTTTGCCTTAATAAATCCTTTATCACACATAGCTAATCGGAACCAACTAACAACACGTTTTTTAGCAATAAATTTTCAATATTATTGTCTAGTCACGTATCAGCCGTAAACGCCGTACTCTTATTAAATAGCTATAACATTATGACGTCACAACTATGGTGACCAATCATGGCGCGTATATAGTCACGTGGTTTTTTTTTAAATTTGATCAATTTTTAATTGTTTATAATATATTGAAAAAAAATTTTTTTTCAGTTTTTTCTATCAAATATCAATATTATTAGTAATAAAGTTTTGAAGTACATAAAAAAAATTAATAATATTTTTTTTTTCAAATACCCAATTTGCCGTCATCTCTTTATAATTTTTGGGGTAGCTTTTGTGATAAATTGTGTTTTGAATTTAGTTTAGGAACCGCTTTAATAAGAAATATATATATACTAGCTGTTGCCCGCGGCTTTGCTCGCGTGGAAGTTGATTATATGTATTTATTTAAAGCTGTGTAAAAGTATGTATCAGTAATTTATTCATGTTTTTGAACGTATTCATTTGTTTTTGATCAATAGCCCATTTAAAAGAACTTTCATACAAACATTCGACCCACATTTCATCCCCTTTAGGAACAGAATTCGCATAAATGCTGATAATGCATAAAGTTTCATGACACTAATTAAAAAAAATAACGGATTTCCATACAAAATTTCAACCCCTATTTCATCCCTTTAGGGGTAAAATATCCAGGACCGCTTAAATACGTCTTTACTTTTTTTAATCAGTAGTACATGAATAAAGTTTCATGATTCTAACTTAAAAAATGACAAACTTTCATACAAACTTTCAACCCCTTTTTCATCCCCTTAGGGGTAGAATATCCAAAAACGCTTAAATACGTATCCACTCACTTTTAATCAGTAGCCAAAAAATAAAGTTTCATGTTTGCTACTTCAAAAATAACGAACTTCCATAGAAAATTTCAACCCCTAGTTCACCCCCTTAGGGGTAGAATATCCAGAACCGCTTAAATACGTATCTACTCACTTTTAATTAGTAGCCCAAAAATAAAGTTTCAGGTTTGCTACTTTAAAAATAGCGAACTTCCTTACAAACTTTCAACCCCTAGTTCACCCCCTTAGGGGTAGAATATCCAGAAACGCTTAAATACGTGACTTCTCATTTGAAAGCAGTAGCGCAAAAATAAAGTTTCATGCTTCTAACATAAAAAATGACGAACTTCCATTAAAACTTTCAACCCCTATTTCACCCCTTAGGGATACAATATCCAGAAACGCTTACATACGTATCTACTCATTGTTAATCAGGAGCCCAAAAACAAAGTTTCATGTTTGTAACTTCAAAAATGGCGAAATTACGTACAAACTTTCAACCCCTTTTTCATCCCCTTAGGGGTAGAATATCCAGAAACGCTTAAATACGTATCCACTCACTTTTAATTAGTAGCCCAAAAATAAAGTTTCATGTTTGCTACTTCAAAAATAGCGAACTTCCTTACAAACTTTCAACCCCTAGTTCACCCCCTTAGAGGTAGAATATCCAAAAACGCTTAAATACGTGTCTTCTTATTTGAAATCAGTAGCGCAAAAATAAAGTTTCATGCTTCTAACTTAAAAAATTACGAACTTCCATTCAAACTTTCAACCCCTACTTCATCCCCTTAGGGGTAAAATATCCAGAAACGCTTAAATACCTGTTTTCTCATTTGAAATCAGTAGCACATAAATAAAGTTTCATGTTTCTAACTTAAAAAATGACGAACTTCCATACAAAATTTCAACCCCTATTTCACACCCTTAAGGGTAGAATATCCAGAAACGCTCAAAGACGTCTCTACTCTTTTTAAATCAGTAACACATAAATAAAGTTTCATGTTTCGAACTTCAAAAATGACGAACTTCTAGACTAACCTATGGACGAAATGTCAACCCCTATTTCACCCCTTAGGGGTAGAATATCCAAAAACGCTGAAATACGTATTTATTCATTTTAAATCAGGAGCCCAAAAACAAAGTTTCATGTTTGTTACTACAAAAATAGCGAACATCCATACAAACTTTCAACCCCTATTTCACCCCTTAGGGGTAGAATATCCAGAAACGCCTAAATACGTATCTACTCATTTTCAACCAGTAGCCCAAAAACAAAGTTTCACGTTTCGAACTTCAAAAATGTCGGACTTCCAGACTAACCTATATGCGAAATGTCAACCCCTATTTCACCCCTTAGGGGTAGAATATCCAAAAACGCTGAAATACGTGTATATTCATTTTTAATCAGCAGCCCAAAAGTAAAGTTTTATGTTTCTAACTTAAAAAATGACGAACTTCCATACAAACTTTCAACCCCTATTTCACCCTTTAGGGGTAGAATATCCAGAAACGCCTAAATACGTATCTACTCATTTTTAATCAGTAGCCCAAAAACAAAGTTTCATGTTTCGAACTTTAAAAATGTCGGACTTCCAGACTAACCTATATGCGAAATGTCAACCCCTATTTCACCCCTTAGGGGTAGAATATCCAAAAACGCTGAAATACGTGTTTATTCATTTTTGATCAGCAGCCCAAAAGTAAAGTTTCAGGTTTCTAACTTAAAAAATGACGGACTTCCATACAAATTTTCAACCCCTATTTCACCCCCTTAGGGGTAGAAATTCCAAAATTCCTTTCTTAGTGGGTGTCTACTCAATAAAACGATCCTACTCACCAAAATTCATAGCCCTAACTATCATAGTTTACGCTCGGCGATGATGAATCAGTCAGTCAGTCAGTCAGTCAGTCAGTCAGTCAGTCAGGACTTACTATTTTATAAGTATAGATATATAAATTAATCGCTGAGTACGCGCATACCTTCCGATCGACTGCACCAATTTTCTTATGTGTTCATTATTGTTAGGACAAGATTTGTGTACAAGAAATATTAAAAGATAACGGGATAAGACAAGTTTTTTTATCCGTGACTGTACACAGCCTGTGGGAAGCTGAGACAGATATGTAAATATGGCGGTATGAAGTTCGCCGGGTCAGCTAGTTTAATATGATAATCAAATAAATTACCCATATTGTTTTCCAGACTTCCATCAACAACATAGTACAAATGAAGTATATGTTATGTAGTCTTCGAATCAACTCGTTCTTATCATAACAAGAGCTGTGAATATTTATCAGCTATGAGGCTAAATACACATTCATCCGAATTATTATCGTACTTTAACGTATAGAAATAACAAAGTAGCGCTTAGCTTACCAAAACCTTGGCTTTACTATCGATCGTCGTTGAGACACGTAATTTATTGTAAAACTGATTTGGGACCGTCGACGAGAAACTGGCCATTTAAAGGCCAAACCATTTCTTCCGAAGGAATAATTTGTTAAGTAACGAGTAGATTGGAACTTTGACAACATGAAAAAGGACACGAAAAGACATTCTTAAATTTTTTGAGGTTTGTAAATCTCGTCGTTTGACGGTCGTACACTATAGACTTTCATCATTTTTAAACAAATGCTTTTATTTAAAAATAAGTTAACTGGTAATATAAGTAATAACAATTGTAATAAATTCTAATTCTAGTAATTCTTTCTGCAGAAAGTCTCAAACCAAAATATAATTAGTAATTATATTTTTAAACTGTTTGATAAGACGCTAGGTTCATGGGGCCCGAGTGCTCGCGCTATGTTGAAACAACTAGCTAAGCAACTGATTGAAGCTTCTCGTGACCAGAACACCGTTTTTTCTAGCACAGAAAATTAGCATTGCCATTCAACGTGGCAATGCTGCCAGTCTTTTGGAAACGCTACCAGTAGGCAATGATGCAGAGGAGTTATTTGACGCTGGTGTGTAAATATTGTTTTTAAATTAATATTTCCTAGTATGAAAAATTCGTTGATACAAGAATTTGAGCAGATAGTACAAGCGACTTTTAGTAAATTTACAAATAGTGGAGATGTGGGGTGATTTACACATATGAAACAATTATGCCGAGAACCACTTCTTTGTAGTTGATTAAACCTCACACCACGTGGGTTAACCTAGCTAATTGAATACGTTCATGAACTAACTTTGACTGACCTTTGAGATAGCATAAGCAGAGACGGAACTTTTCCCTTGCTCTTTTTTTACCTCGTGAGCTTCGATTTGATCTGCCTTTTCTTATATTAATAGATCACTTACTACCTTACTACACTTGGATCTAATTTTGATCAACCCGATAAAATTAAACACACTTGACATTATCTTCCTCCAGCAAACTATGCATCCCACATGGTTTTAGAGACAGCTTCTCGTCTCTCTGCTTTATAAAGTACTAGCCGACTCGAGCCCACTTCGTTGGGCGTTAAGCGCCCACTTTTCTTCGACTTTATTTACAAATACTATTATTTTTAACAATTTTTTTTATTTTATCATAATAAAATATGGCCCATGTTTTTCTTGAATAGCGTCACTTTCAGGTAGTAAAAGAATTTTCAGGATCGGATCAGTACTTCCGAGGATTATCCCCTATAACCAAACAAAAAAAGTTAGAAACTTTGGCTCTTTATAATATTAGTATAGATACACTTGACTCTATATACATATATGGATAATCTATAATGAAACATTCAGAAACATTACAATTGTTTACTTCGATTTTTAATGGAGTTCAGTTCTAATATTATGTGATGACGTTTTGGATATAATATTGATGTCATTTATCCTGTAGCATTGTTGCCACTTTAGTTTGCTAATTTTCGTGAAACAATTTAGTATATTACCTACATAAATTTTACATACAAGAATCAGGATCAAAAAAGTTAATAGCAACCACATTTACTTGCAGTTTTTGGCAAAAGAGGAAAAAATAATCAGCCATGATAGTTTTTTTCAGTGTACTGTTATATTAGTAATCTTGATGTGATGTTAATTGAATTCCCGAACGTTTAAAATGCCATGAACAAACAATGATGATTAATCATTAAATGTCTAAGTCTTGTTTTGACCTTTTGTATAACAAAGGAACTATGAAAGGAAGTTTGGTCAACATTACAAATAAATATTGTGAATAGCAGAGTGCCATTAGAAACCCTTGGGAAATCCCTCGATGAATAGGTATCCAGCTTGAGATACAATTGTTTGTAATTCTGTAAGCACAGCTTTAAGACCCTATTGTTAATGTATAGCGAGAACTATCTCTGTAAGTAGCCACTTTTATCTAAACCTTAGTTCTGTACATTTATTTGAGAGAGTGAGCTGATTATTTTAATAGTAAAGTTTAGCTGTTATTATGTACAAATCAAGAAAAAATAACACACGTTACATTTAATTTCTAAACAAAACAAAACTGTGGAATGGACTTTCGCCTGCGGTATTCCCGTACCAATACGAACTTCAAGAAAAGAGCATACTCCTTCTTAAAAGGCCTGGAACGCACTTGTGACGCCTCTGGTGTTGCGGGTATCCATGAACAGCGGTAATCGCTTACCATCAGGGGATGGGTCTGCTCGTTAACCCCTGCTAAAATAGTTATTTTGGTTCAAAAAGTTCCAACAATAACACTAAATAGTACTTACTAGTTACGTGCTGAATAATAACGAACATACTACTTTCTAATCTTATCCTCGAAAGTGTACTAGAAAGTATTTAAGTCTAATTTTATTTTACTATGAATTTGCTTTGAATTTTTATTGGATTAATAAAATACACTGGTTTTAAAATAACAATATAACTAAAATATGGTATCAAAGTGTTCACATAGACAACAACTACACCTCGTCATTTTTATCTGAAAAATAGAATAGGTAACAATTAGATTATTGTTAAGTGAGAATAGAATTTACAAATTAATACTAATGTTACATCTATACCTTTTTTTTTTCTTTTCTGTGTGAAATCCCCCGGATAGGCTACAGTCAATGGGAATCTGCGGGATTGCTACCATGTACCTTTTTGTTTGTGAGTATCCGATATTTCGGCGCTGTTGCAAGCGCCATGATCACGGAGTAACTGAAGATCTTGCGGGTGGGCTGTTATTGGCAGACATATCGGTTTACCCTCTTTCGTAGTCTTTTATTACGATTGTCCCCGGTGGTGAACAGTGGTCGGATACTCACAAACAAAAAGGTACATGGTAGCAATCCCGCAGATTCCCATTTTAATGTTACTGACCATGAAAGTTTAAAACAATATACAGTCAATGGATTAGGGTCACCATGCTGCCATGCTTGCCATCTTGGGTTCTGCTTAAGCTTTCCATCAGGCAGAGTAGAGTTACTTGGACAGGCTCATACATAGAAAAAACACAAACCAGTCAGGTAGACTGCCGACAGATGTAAAAATTCAAAATTATAAAGAAACAGTTGTTTAAGCTCACCTAAAATGAACCTGCAAAGAGGTCTTCAAAAAAAATGGGCGATAAAAAGAAGTAAAAAAAAATGCTTATTGTGATGTTATAAAAATATACGAGTAAGTTAAAGCTATACTGCGCAGTATATGTAAATAAATATATACTAATGCGCCCTATTCTGTATAGAATAGAAGTGCTAGGATTCATACATAGCAGGGGGACACCTACAAATAGTGGGTGGCCCGAGGTGCGTTGGGGTTTCAGGGATTTCCATTTGAGAGTGCACCTGGTTCCCTGGCTTCTAGTATGCGAGATGGTGTGCGGTTTTTAGTCGGTTCGAGTCCGATATAACCACCAGTCGGTGGTATTTGAGGGGATTTCCGCATTAAAAAGAAAAAAAAGGTTAATACTATACAGTATAAACATATTACCAGTCATGTAATATAAGGCAGTCGAGCCATCAGCTGTCACCATGCACACTCGCATAATCGCCTTGCGCCGCCGTCTTACGATCAGGTCACGTGTCCTGTCGCGACGTGTCCTGACGCGAGTATAACATTTTTGACCCATCCCAAAATAAATTTTGCTGAAGTGCACAACGTCGCTAAAGAAGTTTTCACTTCAAAAAGCAAAACTTGCTCACAAGAATGGCCGCAATCATGTTACCGATCGAAGGAATCCCTACTTCGATGGCAGCCATGAAGTCACATCTCTGCTCCAATCACGCTGGACATTCTGCCTACTTGTGGAGACACCTTTAACTCTGCAACGATAAATTAGAAAACCTAGTGGTTGTAAATAGTAAATTAAAAATAAAATAACGTATTGACGTTATATAATTTTATTGATAGCTGCCATCAGGAAGTAATGATTTTGGACAGCCATAAATAAAGCTTACAAGTTTAGATCGCTTTTGAATGTTTAAGAAAGCACTTAATAAAACTTGATGACGAGGGTATGAAGTCGGTGCCCGTTGGATTATAGTATGTGGAGCTTTACATAAAACTATTCTCGAAATCTTTTGTATAAAATTTAATACGAGTACAATGTAAAACACAATTAAATTAATTATATGCACATAAGTTAAGTTTAGTGGAAATAATTAGTTTCTCCCAACCCTAGGGATCGTAATGCGACTATTGTCTACCATTGAACAATATTTTAGTATTACCTGAGGAAAGAATAGTAATCACTTCTAAGTGTTCAAACTATTTATTAGTGTCGCTATATTTTTTTATCAGAAAGTTCTTTGAGAAATCGCACGTGAGGACTTTGCGTTACAAGTTATTATTACAATTTTTTAACAAGGCGAACACTATTATTAAAGTTTGATTACGTGAATCTAGAAGTACATTCACACCCATAATGAAATTGAAATGCCTGAGATTATAAAAATAAAATACAATATCTCAACAAATTATACATTAACATTTAACAAAGCCAAATAATTCACTCAAGATCTTATTATAAAACGTGTCATTGTTTATGCCGTTTGACAGATAAGCTACCTTTCATTTATCCACATAAATTTGGCTAATAAAGCTACTCGTAATATTTCTATCAATATAATGAACCACATTTCAAGTAGTCAACGCTGTTTGTCATTCAAATGGATCGGGTAAAACTTCATTATTATTTTATCGACACCTAAATAATTTATTCAAATCTTAATAGCGGTAATTAATGCTCTAATCATCAACCTTTTTAGTGGCAACCTTAATCAAACAATTGAAATACAATAACTCATTCTATTGTTACTTTATTATGCTTTTACTTACATATTATTTAATTGTAAAAATATTAAAGGGTTCTTTAACGTTTTTCCATTTGCATTTCAAACTAATGGCCATTGAATTTCAGGGGTTTTTCCTCATATGAAACAGAAATGCTCGTAGCGAACAACCTAATATAGGATACAAGCTCGCCTTCAAATTTCAATATTGTGAGTGCCGTTCTTTGTAATCCGCGTACAAGGTTTGGATGGAAATTTCATGCGTTATAACTTCGTCTGTATCTATCTGTAACTTTTATGAACTTTTTCAATATTATAATCCAACAAATTTTGACCTAATCATCGCTCAATGAGAAAGTTAATTCACCTAACATTTTATTAGAAAGTTTTGTTAAAGCTGATAAATTAAGTTATTCATTGTTTATTCTGAGAAGTCTTATCTCTAGTGAGCAATATGTAATGTTTTGGAAGCGTAATTATTTGATTACGAACTCAAAGCAAAAAGTGATTGATGATAATTCATTATTTCATTATTCATGTGGTGAAGGATTGATATTTACAATATTTTAAGCAAAGTTGATAGTATTTTATTATTCAGTTGCTACTGTAAATAATGGGTAAAACAAAATTGAATGCACAATTGTATTTTACAGTTTACAGCGCAATAAATTATTATTGATTAGATAATTCGCTATTGCTGGCCGGTCAAGATAATCTTTAATTTATATGTATGTATGTTAGCTGCAACTATAGCAAGCGATCTTAACATCGTCTTTAGAAAGATTAACTGTCTTATCTTAGGCAGCAAAACTCAGTGAAAATTGCGTTTAGATAGTTTCGGAGTTCATCGTGAGTAACAATGTGACGTGAAAATTCTATATAATATATTTTCCTACATTGTAGACGACAAGTTAAATGACTTTAAATTTGAAAGGACAGTACAATTTCACCTTCCTCTCTTTATTTATTAGTTAAGCTATCAAGTTTAATGAAAAACAATTCGTTATATGTAGGTTTTGCAAATCGCTGGGTAGGTACAAGATTCGTCGTGCGTTATTTTGACCAATCAGTTTATTCAAAATAACTTATCACCATAAAATATCATTAGAATTCCTTACAGTGGATTTGGTATCAATTGTAAAGGCATAAGGTTTAATTTACATCATCAATGGCTTTTGATGCTTCATTGCTGGGCATAGGCCTCTTTGGAAAGAAGGTTTTGGCTAACTATAGCTAGTTTGTGTCAAGATTTCCTTCTCTTTGAAGTTAGTAGTTTGTTAATGCTTCCTTGGTCGCCTCTTCTCTCTCGACACTCGTAGGATGATGAGTGATGACGCCACAACGTATTCTTTATCTGTCACTATTTGGTCAAAATATGTAATTAAAACTTTTTTTTTGTTTCAGAAGCGCACGGCAAGTTAAGTCAAAACGACTTTACGTGAGAGAAAGGTAAGTTTATTAAACACTAAGTTAACACCAAGTAAATATGAAGTAATTAATATAAAATTTATTTTATGAATTGCCGGATTAACTTCACATGAAGTTAGCACTTTACTTTTAGATTATTTGAATCCATATTACTACATATATTATAAAACAAAGTCCTCCTCTGCGTCTGTCTGTTCACGATAAACTCAATAGCTACTGCACTGATTTAATTGCGGTTTTTACTAATAGATAGAGTGATTATTGAGAAAGGTTTTCGTATATAATTCATTAAATTTTTGACTAAAGTGGCTAAAATATAACGATATTTGCTGAAGAAGTCGAGGTAACATGAGCTATATTATATTTGCCGTAAAGAGCCTGTGCGAGGCCGGGGCGGGTTCCAAGTTTATTTATAAAGTGAACTTCATACACTTGTACAGAGGTAGAATTAAATCTAAAGTTTTGTGTACCTATTAACGATAGTTTATTTTAGTAAAATAATTTAAAAAGATTAGAATATTTTAATGTCCAATTAGAATATCCATACTCATACTTTTCAAATACTGTCTCATAAAATTATGGCATACATAGATTTAACATTTACATAGATAAACCGGATTTACATACATAAACCGGATATACTGCAACCGGTACATAAACGGCTATTTCAACATTAATAAACAAAGCCATCGTTACATTATTATGAATTGAAATATTTGAATTGAAAACATCAATCAACTACTCCATATTCATTTGCAACAGAAAACAAATATCTCAATCCCCTTTCATATCCTGCGGCGCAGAATATAAGCCAACTGACAACAAACAAAATATCAATTAATACGAAAATAAATTATGGGTACATTTGAAACTAATATAAAATCTTTTTGTACTCTGTGAGAAACCCAAGTCAGGATTTGGTCCGATTGCTTGTTTCGATACAATAAAAGGACAGGGTAGGCGGTCAGCATTAATATTTTGCCGAAATACGACACGGCTGCTGATATGAACTGACGGAGCCGCGGTCTACCTCCATATTTAATGTTTTAAGTGCTTTTTCGTGTTCGTATCCACTAAGCTCTGAGCTAAATTGGAGGGTCTATTTTAGTAGTGCTTCAGTTTTGTAACTGCCCGTCATGTTGTCGTTGCCGTTTGTTTTTAATTTTTAAATAAGTGGGATTATTCTGCTCACATTCAACGCACTTCAAAAAGGAGGAGGTTATCAATTCAACTGTATTTTGTTTATTGTGTATTTGTTACCTCATGTTCAACTGGGTTAACCACTTTGATTTGAAAGCTGGTGCTTCTTGTGTGGTCCTGAACCTGAAGTCGGTTTTTTGTTGTTAAATTTTGTGATTATGTAAGTAAACCTTTCACAGGTATTTTTACACGTTGGACGTAGAAGAGGCCGGCATTAACTTACAAGAGTCGTTCTCATTGACTTATAATGTCAATAGTAGGAGCGCAGCGTTATTTATGCCCACATACTAGCGAATTGGTTTTGAAAACAATTAAAGATGAATACTGTTATTTACAATAACATACTACTAATAAATGCATGCTGTTTTGAGTGAAGTTTTCCCTTTAGAGATTTATTTATTGTTGATTCGTAAAAAAGGTTTGTTAAATGTACACTGTTAACGAATGCACTTAAAACTAAAAAAATCATCAGTGGCGTTGTATTCTGACACAAAATTAGTTGCCCATAATCCACCCAAACAAAATAGAAACGAAGATGAACCTAAGTTATGTTGAAAAAATTTATTTCGAATATTCGGAGCTCAAATTTTGTTACCCTCGGTTGTTTCGCCTGCGGGGGTTTTAACGATAGAAAAATATAAAGAGGAAACGCAAAAAAATGTTACAGCGTTCGGAAACCTGTTAGATGGAATAAACATTTGTATTCGTATCGCTAATATTTTGATATCATTGAAATAGTGGTATGAAATCTATGGTATGAAAATTTTCAGCCTCAAAGTCATTTGTACAGTGACTGTTCCGGGTCGGACTAAATGTTTATATGTTTTGCATTTTTAAGCTATTGTATAGCTTTTTTCGTGGGCTCTGCGGCCTTTGAATGCGGCGACCGAATCAAGAAATTTCGTAACACAAAACCCTGACACCCGAAGTTCGCACGGATCGAGACGAGCTGCTCCGAATGACGTATCAACGAATCTGTCTGTCGCTGACTTCACTTCACTCCACTTCCTGCGTGAAAGAGACCCTACTTCAAACATGGTGTTCGCTACATTTCAGGGAATTGGCGCAAATTGCTGTTTAAAACAACATTGCACCTGAATAATGAAATAATACGAAAAACTTATATTATCAAAGTATTTGTAGATAAATAATCTAAAAACTTGTATGCATATCAGAACACACAGAAGCTGATTTACATAACAAATGTGACAAAATATCTGTCCCACTCACGTTTATACTTTTTGTGAATGTTTCCGGGAAACATTTACAAAGAGATGACGACGCCCAGTTGAGATTTGAACTTGATGCACCTTCGTCATAAATTATTCATCATCTACACCTTCCAGCCAATAACTCATTACTACTAAATGTTAAAATCGTTGTTCTTATGCTACTTAATAAATTCTAACGCTCCGGTAATTCCAAAAATACATTCGTTTGTTTTGTACACGGACCGTGGCACAAATTATATAGATGGCGGTGTACTTCGAATGCGATGGAGCATTTAAAAAATTGTTTAGTATTTTTCATTCACAATATTACACATACTGCATAAATAAAATAACTAAATAATTATAATTGCATAAGTTCATAAAAAGTGCTACGCAATAGCTATAATACATAGAAAACATCAAACCCAAAGAAACAAATATTTGCAGGTCATACAAACCTTTGGACCGACCACGCTTACCACCACCGCTTACGCTATCACTGCGCCACCGAGGCAGTCATTTGTTTCATTATAAGGCATTTTCTATATTTATAATACTAGCTGACCCGCAGTCTAAGCGTATCCGATACTCTATACATGATGTTACCTAACCTGTCTTAGGCATGCTAGCTAAACACACATTTAAAACTAACGGGAAAATTAGTTACATAGTTTCGGAGTTCATCGTTACCAACAAATTAATAAGAGAATTAAGTAAAATAGATGTATGTATGACCAAAATTAAGAGTACATAAATTTGTGTTCATACCAGTAGCTTAGTACCACAGTACAAGTTCTGCTTAGCTTCGGATAAGATAGAGTTGTATGTCAGATGTCCGAATTATTATAAAATTCATAAATAATCTGGCAAAAATTATAATAGTCTTATAATAAAAATGAAATTAGATATATTTGAACATGTATATCCATCTACCCATTACTAGGGGTATATTAAGTAAAAAAATATCTAATTTCATTATATCAATTTAATAATTCATTATCCCAAATGACCTAAACTTTATTATATGTATATATATGTATATAATAAAGTTATGTGTATATGTAACCAATAGATTTTGTTGGTGTTGTGTATTTCAACGAGCCATCATTATAATCACACTAATATATAAAAGCGAAAGTTTGTGAGTGTGTGTGTTTGTTACTTCTTCACGCAAAAACTACTGGACGGATTTGGTTGAAACTTTATAGTAATTAAATAAAAATACACCAGAATAACACATAGGCTACTATTTGCTACTATAACCGACATTTACACGTTTTTTACCATATATTTGCTCTGTTCGCTTGAGCACTTAACTTCCATAAACCATATTTTTGTTAGATTAAGTATAAGTTGAGGCGCTCATAGCCCAGTTGCACTCGGTGATTAGAAACAACTACCGAGGGTAAGCAACGACGCCGCGGTCAGTACCTGGATGGGAAACCGCTGGTGGCATGAAACCATGAGCGTCTTCATGATTCGGAGATCATGGCTGATATCGTAGGATAACAGTCGCGAAGCTTAGTTGGAGGCCTTTGGCTTGGCTTAAAAATATCCAACGCCAAGATTACGTAGCCACAACCTTGTCTTGCCAGTCCCCAACCCGCACTTGCCCAGCATGGGGACCTATGTCCTTAATTCTCTCCTGAGAGGAGACCCGAGCCCATCAGTGGGACGCTATGGGCTCTTGATGATTGGTGAAGTAAAAGTTTGAACAAGTACACTTATACAAGGAGGCGACTGCGCCCAACATTAAAACAGTGATAATTGATATTTATTTTTGTAAGTAAATCTTAAACAGACATTTTTACAAGTTGAATTTTACATCGAAAAGGTGCCAGGATCTTAAGACTCATTCTGAGAAGAAATGCCAAAACAACACACTTTAATAAAAAACAATAAAATATGTATATAGTAATAACATTTCGGACATCTTGAGAGCTTGTACAATGGGTAGGTACTAGACAACTGATATAAAAATATGAATATTTGCTACTGTAAATATAGACATCATTTTACTTAAACAAAATACAAATTTATTGAAAAAAAACAACCCGACTGCGTATATTTTTTGTGATTTTGTTTTTTTTTTTTGTTTTGGGTACATCCCAGTGTCACTCTTACGACTAAGGCGAATCTATTGACACAACTCACACAAAAATACGATTAGAATCAAGGGCGTGCCAAAGAAATATAAACACATACATACACTTGAAAAACAGAACCCTCCTTCTTTCGCAGTCGGGTAAAAGCCCAAACTCCGAAACAAATAATTGCAGATCATGCACAGAAGTCGTATACGTTACCACTACGCTTCCAAGGCAGTAAATGGGATTATCGAGAATAATTAGATGAAACTCTAACGTATGATTTGGGTTTCATTATAGAAAACACATATTGTTTTTCGAACAATAACAATAAACTGATCAATTAGTTGTGATAAAACGGTACTCATTAGAGACAGAGTGCTGGAGGCTAAACTAACAATATCCTAAGGGACTGGAGAGAAAAACGATACAAGGGCCAACGTTGTGCGACCAATAACAAAGTTGTTTGTTTTCTTTACTTAGGAAAACATTGTCGTTATTACTTTTTCATTGATTAAAGCCAACAAGCAAGCTTTATATTGTTGTACTTTCTTTAACTCAACAGATTTTCAATCTCTTTATTTGCGGTAAGCGTATAAAAAATTGTAAAATACATATTTTTTCTTGTTTTGATAGTTAATGATATTGCTGACTTTTTTTAACGTTAAATTTTTTCAATTTTCTAGATGTAAGTTTGCCAAACATAATCATTTTTCTCACCAGTCACTTGGGATATTTGTTTTTTAGCCTCCAGCACTATATCTCTAATGAATACTAGTTTATTACAATTTATTATTTTCAACACAACTTCAAAACAAGGAGGCTTTCAATTCGACTGTATTTTTTTATATTTGTTACCTCATAACTTTCAACTGGGTGAAACGATTTTCAAGATTCTTTTTTATTTAAAGGCTGGTGCTGTTCGTGAGGTCCCGTTTTAATTTGGCCCAGTTCTGACAATGTTATCCATGTGAAAACCATATAAGTCTTCAATTGTCATTTAATATGTGCGTGACAAACTGACGATTAATTTAATATCAAGCCAACCGATTTCGATGATTCTTTTTTTATTTAAAAGCTGATGCTACCCCTGTGGACACATTTCAATTTGATCCAGTTCTCGAAGTCGTTTTTTTTTACTTAAAATTTGGATTTTTTTTGGAACGCGGTCTCTTCCAAAAAATGTCCGGAGCGTAAAATGGACGCCTCGTGTCAAAATGGGAGCGTATGCGAATGCTGTGCTTGAGGTCGCAGGTTCGAATCTCGGGTAGGATAAAAAAAAATTATGACTGCAAATATTTATTTTTCGGAGTTTGGATGTTTTCTATGTATAATAAGTATGTATTTGCAAATAAAAGATGTACGAAATATTTATTTTCTTAAACGAATAATTTCGTATAGCGTAGTAATCTGTAAGTTGTATGTAACAAGTAATAAGTGTATGGAGTAACTCTAGACAGATCTTGTTTTAGTAGAAATTACTAGGTGGCAGCACACTTTACACGCAGTTTAGTTTTACATTTTTTTCAAAAAAAATCTTCTAAATTCTTAAGTACTCTGTCTGTCTTTTCCGTTTTTACGGTTAAATTGCTGAACCGATTTGGATGAATTTTAGATGGAAATATACATGCAGGCTTAACTGCGGATAACAGCTAGTGTTTTATAAAAAATATGATACAACTAGAAAAACTTCCTATGAAGAAGATTTAGTCTCTAATTTAAGGACTTAAATTGAATTAGACTGTCAATTTAAGTTCTTAAATTGAATTAGAATGCAAATTTAAGTCCTTAAATCAGGAACTATATACCACCTGCAGAAGAAAACATATTTTTTGTTTTGATTTGGGTCAAAAACTGTTATAAATTCTAGTTTTTACATATATGTAACAGATTATGTTTATAACTTATACACACACTATTTAGGTATAGTAGTAGTAAGGTAAAGTAACGGCCGTGCATATACAAAAAAGAAACAGGGGGGGGGGGGGGTTATTCTTTTTATCAATTTTTAACAAATGCATGGTAAGGGTCTTCATTAAACAGAAACAGATATAGAAGCTATTTTTTTAAATTTAGTCTAAGTGAGAGCGAATATGCCCAAATGCATGAAATGCGAGTTGTACGTTATCAACAATAATTAATGAAGAGGCGGCTACGACCGCGTGGTCCGATCACTTTGTCCGACCACACTTTTCCGTATAGAATAATCAAGGTACGCGCACCACCCTCCGAATAACAATTCTGGGTACCACATAACAGAGCTTATTTGTCAATGCCGTACAATTATACATATTGTGGCATAAGCCGTATAGCATCATTACAATAAGTAAAATTCGTCTGCGGTCCAAGCTCAAGAGCTTCTTTTTTTTTTTTTTTTTTTTATGTTTGACCCTGCCAAAATGACTCTACTCTGCCTGATGGAAAGCATGAGTAGAATCCAAGAGTGGTGGTCACCATACTGCGAATGCAGACAATGCAGCATGGTGACCCACACCATGGCAGGCTAGTGATGCTTCCGCATCATTGGGCCTCCGGTCTCGCACTCACCAAGGAAACACGACAGCATGATCGCTGTCATTTTACGTTGATTTTCTGTGCGAGGGTAGTACCGCCCCGGTCGAGCCGGCCCAACAGTGCTGAAATCAGCGTGGCTCTACTCTTTCAAAATCAGTGTCAAGTACCTAGTGTTAACTATGTATATTTTATTTAATTTGATAAAACTGCTATGATACTCAATACCATCCCACAAAAGTATATTCTCATTTTTTTCTTTGAGGAATTCATAAACTTTTTAACAACATACCAAAAATAACAAACTTTATATAGCTCCCACAGATTATCTTGGCACATAATTTAATTACGTAAATCTTTTGACAGTTAAGAGTAAGGTCAAAGGCAACGACCGTTCAAAGCCACATTTATATCTTCACTATGAAATGGTAGCTATAAGTAACTTAGCAAATATTCCAAAATAAAGGTTTTACTAATACCATCTTTCGAATAATATATTACATAACATCTCTTGCCATATGAAAGTAATAGCCCCTTTTGTTATACTCAGTTCTAGAATCTTACGGCTTACTATTTAGTAAAGTATGCGTCGTAAAGAATCCATCAGCGCTGAAACCAAATGGACCGACTATTTATTATACCTTTTACTACAATAATATTTGAATATAAAACAGTGAATATCAATATAAAGAAATGTATAGATCGTCGCATTTAGCCCGGTACTAATATAGTTACATTTCGCACAGTGAAACGACTACCATGTGGCTTTAATATCCACCTGTGGTAATTATTTGTTTCATTACGGTAATGGATGAATATTCTGGAAAACAAAAGCAGAAAATAATGTCTGATAATATTTTTGCTCCTTATACATAAGTCTTTAATGAACAAACATATTAATATAATTATAGCAGTATAAATATATGAAGCAGTAATTATTCCATGATTATTCGTACCTATATCTAAATGGCTTTAATGTATTTCTGAGTAATTGATTAGTCATGTCAGGTAATTTGTTTTGAACTAGATTTTGCTTGTGGCTCCGCTCGTATGTATATAGGTTATCGTAAAAAGTTGACTATGTTCTTCTTCGAATATCTTCATTCCAATTTTCATTGGAATCATTGGAATAGATGTAAGTATAAAGTTCCGTAAATTATGCAGTTATCATTTTTTCAAAAGTATAAATATCGTTTCAGTAGCTTAGACTTATCCATAATACAGAATTCTTGTGTCACGTTGTTACTCATTTTGTCCGTTAAAACTATCTAACCAATTTTTACGTTTCTTTTTCTCAACGTGTGTTTTTTTGGGTTGCCTAAGATAGGATATTTAACATGACGCTTAGGCCAATGATTGAAAAGAGATGCAGAGGAAATTGGATGGATTAATTTATCATTTAATAAGATTAATAAAATTATCGGCTTATGATTGCACATTTCCGTCTCCAATAGGTGATGTGGATGATTTTTAAATAGGTTTTATCACTTACTTACAGTCATCAGTATGAGAAAGTAAGTTTAAAAAACTTCATAGTCAGACTGCGTATTTAAGTGCGTATTTTTTTGGGTTCGGGGGGCAAATTAGTCTACTAATGAGAAGTGGCATTTGGCCTCTTTGAAGACCTGTAAATCAAGAGACACGTTGACACCCATTGATTTCGATAGCATTAAATGAGTTGAATCTCTGCCATTCCAACCAAGCCGGCAACCAATACATTATAAAGCATGGTTTTCTTATAGTCGAATTGCGGTAAATTACAGTTAATAAATTTATGTATTTTATTGACTAGAAGAGAAGGGTTCAGCAATAGCCTAATTGAAAGGTGTGTTAAGATAAATCGTTTTTATTCGTAAAATCATAAAATAAATAGTCATACTTCTACCTAGATAACAAAGATTCAAAATCAGTTAATGACTTTCTTTCAAAGTGAACACAGCGGTTAAAAATTCATCCTGGAACACATACTCACACATACATGCATGTATTCGTAGTAATACATTATGAGAGTTGTTAATCATAGCCACGTAATATTATTGGAAGCATTAGATTTAAATTTCAATTTCAGTAACACGAATGAATTTACAGATGTAGCATATCGGAACACCCCTATCGCGATCGGAACACACCCTTAGGGTGAATTTAAGTAGATCGCTATTCAATTTCCTTTGCTGGGCGAGGCAGCCAGCATACCGTATCTACATTGGTGAAAACAATCGTGTTAGCGGTTTTACATTTTGAAAGCGGTTGTAACACATTTGTGAGATAAATGAGACCTATCTATAGTAATTTATATTATTAAATTTAATATTTATTATGTTGTACAAAAGCTTCAAATGAAAATAAGATAACAATATAACGTCTCTTTCATTATTACGAGTATTTCGTGTATAAAGAAGAGTAGAAAGAACATAATTAGTAAGAGTTGAGATGATATCTGATAAAATATATTGCTATTTTGTTCTCAACCTTATTATGTTCAACTATTCACTTTTGCCTTCAGTTTTTAGTAAGGCATAAGTATTTTGGCAGCTTTGGGAGCAATATTTGATTTGATCAACATATGCTCGCGGTGTAAAGTTGGCAGTCAGATGCTAGACCACATAACCAACCACTTGTTTTTTTTTGTATTTAGTGTTCGGTTCAATTATAAATCGTTTGTGTATTCCATCATACCGTTCCAACTTCTCTTTCCACCCCATGTTTTTTTGTAAGAGAATGCCCCCGAGCGATGAGGTCGCCACTTGTACTCCTTTAGTTATATTTGTAATTAATCTGGTATGTAAAAAAGTGATTTATTATCATTATGATATAAGTAGGTATCTTTGTCTTTGATATTTTACACGCTTTGTCTACCAAATTGATCATCACGCACACACGTAAATAACCACTTTTAATACAGATTATGTTGTAGTACATTATAAGAGCACTTACGTGAAAGTATTACAAATAAAATAAGAAACCATTATAATGAGCTTAAATACAATGTTTCTGTTACAAGTGGGTATTATGTTGGGTTACAGCATAAAACGTACGTCATCGATACTTCAATATTAGTATTTACTTTCTCAGAGTATATACTTACCTAGCCATAGCCTACATCCTTCAACACATATCGCGTGCTATCTGCCTCGTTCTTTAGTCCAAAGTGGTTACCTCCCACGAGACGGAACACGTCATGCTTTCTGAGACGCGTACATCTGAAAAAGAATAGGAATTGCATAATATTGGCCCTATAAATGTTTATTTTGTGCAGAGACCGGAACCTTGAAAAAGCTTATTAAAAAGAGAAGCAGTAAATATTTTACGAAAACATTCGGTATAATATTATGAAACTTATTTAACTCTATTTTTACTTATTTTTTCATCTTTCTCTGCTCCGTATCTAGTGTTTGTACAAGTTATTACTAGATCAAAAGTACATCTGTTAGAAATCTTTGCGTCCCTCTGCAAATATTTACAGAGAGAGATGAAACTAAATACTAATTACTATTTCTCTTTAAGCAAAAACTTTGTTTTCATGCCTTGCAGTGACACAAAGATATTTTTTATACCAGTCCTTTGTAACGCACATTCGCTTGCAAATATGAACAGTTATATAACTTCTGAATGTTTTATTTACAAATATATAAAGTTGACAAAAATGCTGAGTCTGATGATAAACGTGAATAGAAATTCAGGTAGAATAGACCAAAAATAACACATAAATCAATACATATAATAAAATCGTAACTGATCGCTGTCTGTACATGGAAGATTTGTAAAAAAAACTGTTATAGGGGGGGCTTTGTGAACGCAATAGAACCCAAAACAATGATTTTTTGTCTGTTTGTTTGTTTATCTGTTTGTTTGGCTTTTCCGGTTTACGGTTCATATAATTTAGATGTGGTTTTCACTAATATATTGTCGTAAGCTTTACTTAACATTTAGTGTTTGTTTCAAGTTAATCTAGAAAAAATTTAAAAGATTTGCCTATTTAAAGAATCACGAGGCTGGACGTTTGTAGATTGTTTACTCTTACGCGGGTATATAAAACTCGCCGAGAGCCGCGCCGCATTGCATTCGATCGATAACACTGACTGTTTTATATTTCATTTGTATATCATGTGTTTATTCGTTTATAAATGAAATGAATCACCGAAATTTATGTACGGGCATAACTTCCGATCGGCTCCACCAAATTGGATAATTCTTTTTTCTATATGTTCGTTATTATGAGGACAAGGTTTATATAGAAGAAAATTAAGAGATACCTTAAAAGTTTTTATTCACTACCTGTACGAATCTGCATAATTACTAAAATAAGCTTTTCAAAAACTTAAGAAATATATACGAGAGAAAAATATGGCAGTACGAAGTTTGCCGGGTCAGCTAGTACATAATATATTATTAATTATGTGAACATAATATTGACTGCAACTGTTTTAAATTACAAATCTTAAATTGGTTTGTTATGTTATCACGTTTTAAAAAATCTAACTTTAGAATTAAAGTGATTTTTTCAATACAGTCTCCATACTTTGTTGTGTTTTACTTATTCGAAATATTTCTTTGTCATAATGTATGCAGGCATGTATATCGAGACATCGTTATGGGGTTTTGTTTTCTTAGCTATATAACAATATCATAGAATGTAGTCGTTAAGCATTTTTAAACAAAAAACTATTGAGTAATTTATCAACAAGTGACACATCCAAATTTCAGTTAAATGTCTGCCTAACATAAGCAAATATTCAGATCGCTAATAACTTCCCAGAATTAGGTAGGAAACATAATTGCAGTAATATTTTTTAAGTATGTGCTTGAGTATTATTAGTTACCTAATTAGGTGGAAATACATAAAGTTTTAGAAAAAGATTTAGCGAAGGTCAATTTCTTAGAAGCTTTATCGACTTCGAAGTTATACTCAAATAAAAAATCTAAAATACTACGATCTCTGTACGTCTCACAAAAAGATCAGAAACCTTATATGCTTTTATAACTAAATGTTTACGTGAATAAATTAAACACATTTTAAGTGTCTATTATTTTACTTTTATAGAATAGAAGATCGAGCTTCTGTAATTTCCTATTTTTTTTAAAATGAACAAAAGAACCTAAAAATAAAATAAATGATGTCTAGTATTAGTACTCATTAAAACAAACGAGATTAATGTTGTTCCGTAATCATCGTAAAAAGGTTTTACTTTTTCTAAGTTAATATTATCTTTTTTTCTTCAAACGATGCCTTCCAATTAAGCCAGGATTTACTATCAGAGTGAACCGACCTTTTATTAAGGCTCGATAGCGAGATTATCGGTACTCATGACCCTGTTAACAAAAAAGCCTAGCTCTTTGGATCATTAGATCATCCATGAGTGAAAACCTTATTTGTTCACAGTTACAAATATAAGTGAACTAATCACTTACAATAATTCAAGTAAAGAATATAATTGTGAAATGAAACATAAAACATAGTGACATTTTGATTTATTGTTACGAGTTCCAAACTAGAACGTCTTCTCCCCGTTTTAAAAAACTCTCCTTGACATGAATATTTTCAACAGTGATTCAAAGTTTATTTAATATAATATCTTTTTGTATCGATGTTAAGTTAATACCTTCAATCACACTAATTTATGCTATAAATAATATTATAAACGCGAAGTTTGGAAGTATGGATGGATGGATGGGTGGATGTATGTTTGTTACTCTTTCACGCAAAAACTACTGAATGGATTTGGATGAAACCTTACAGTGATATAGCTTATACACCAGAATAACACGTAGGCTACTATTTGCCGCTATAACCGACATATACACGGGTGGAGCCATGGGCAACAACTAGTATACTTGTAATATAAGGTGAAAGTAAGTTTGTTTGTCACGCTTTCACGCGAAAACTACTTAACCGATCACCATGAAACTTTGTACACATATTCTTGGATGTATTAGAAGTAACATAGGATATTTTTATTAAGTACGAGCCAAGTCTTGGGCGAAAGATAGTCATTCATAATTAAAAGCTCTTGGCAAATGCACATATTTATAAACACAATATTATTGACTAATATTTGTTTTTAACCTCATTGATTTTAAGCTCACGTTGAGATGACATCATTTCCATGCATTTACTACTTTCTTTCTATCAACGTTTACATTTTTAGAATTTCAATTTGTCTAAGGCAGAATACTATAATTAACATGTAGCGATAGGTACTATTCCAAGCTTATGTATACTAAGATATGCATTGATCGTAGTTCTGTAAAATAATTCATAATAAATGTGATGTAGTACAAATATTTAGGCTCAATCTATTTAATGATTTCGTAACAGGTATTTAATAAATACAGCTCATCAATTACGCACTGTAGTTCGGAAACGAAGCTCAAATATTTTAAACATATTTCAAAAGTAGGTTATGCTAAATCTGAAACCGGTGATTCGTATGTGTAAACATAGATTTTCATGTGTTTATTTTATAAAATGCATTCAAATATGGTTAAAATCACTTTTTAGTTCGTATGTCTAATTAAAATGCTAAACAATAAGTATAACATACTAAAGGCTTGGCACCGACTTCAAATCTATGAGTAGATAGCACATACAAATAATAGTGTTTCGTCAAAATTAGAGGTTTAAATTTAAAGTAACAAACATACACACTCACAAACTTTCGCCTTTATATATTAAGTACGATAGTGTGATGTACTCCCATTTCAGTTGAGTATTCATTCATATACTCAAACTCTAATACATCTGTTATAATCATAAAGAACTGTATCAGCAGTATTTGTTAATGATGGTGATAAATTTCTTTGTGATGAAGATCGTTATCGTCATCATTAACTTTCTATATTCATCATCATCATCTCAACCGAAAGAAGTCACATCCAACTTGTTTATATTAAATACAATAAATTGACTGTACAGTAGTTATCTAGTTCTTACACATCTTAACCTATATTATTTGTTAGAAATCATTCTAAACACATTACAACTAAGAATTTAGTAACAGATTAAAACCAAAAGTTACAAATTATCTGAAGAAATATCCAACGAAGAAACAAAATAACATTATCCCAAGAATCTTAAGTACAGAAGTTGGTTAATATTATCGTGAAATAGAATCATTATTATGTTTGGACTCCAATCTTTACTTGGATTAATAAATTTTCTGTAATGTAATGAAAGGAAACGTGATAAGAATAGTGTATATTATGGTAGCATAAAGTTTATTTATTATTTTAACTTAAATTATTGTTGACATAGAATATCATATTGTAAGTGCGATAATTACATGAGACAACAATTTGTGTGATTTACAAGTCGTTGTTCTGAACCTAGATGTTCTTTGTGACCGTTTCATTTATGATTATAAAGTTCTTTAGGAGTACTGTTTTTTAAAAATACTGGTATTAAGAATTACAATTAACTTGAATAATTAATAAAAAAACCGACTTCAATACTGAAATTATGAATTTGAGATGGGAAATTGAAATGGGGACACGGAGAGCTAATGCTTTCAAATAAAAAAGAATCATCAAAATTTGTTGACACAGTCGAAAGTACTGAGATAACAAACCTTAAAAAATATAGTCGAATTGAGAACCTCATCCTTTTTTGAAGTCGGTTAAAAAGTACAACATACTGTAATAGTTAACAATGATTCCATTTGAAACTCTGATTGGTCTCTACACTGGTATTGGTGGTGTTGGATTTTTTTGACTTAATTAGGTAACAGTATTTATTCAACATTAGTAAGCTGCTTATTGTGTGACAACATCTATACTAATATTATGAATTCAAAAGTAGCTCTGTCTGTCTTTCACGTTTTCACGACTAAACCACTGCATCGATTTCAATAAAATTTGACATGGAGATACTTTTATTCCTGAGGAAGGACAAAAGCTACTTTTAATCGCGATAACCGACATACACGCGGACGAAGCCACGCTCATGAGCTAGTATTCATATATAAATTAAATGACATCTTACATTACCATGTATTTTATACAACACACATATTAAAAAGGAGTTTCCTACACGACACCGTTTGATTGATCACCACGAAGACGTGTTTGTTTAAACGTTTTTTCATGTATAATAAAACGAAAATTTAACAGACTTTTATATGACATAACTTACATGCATTATCCATCACAGACGGTAAATTTTGTAATAAATAAAGACATACCACTTATTCACACATTTTAGATGTTTCTTTTTTCTTTTTTTTAAACCTTAGGCAAATAATAGGTATGAAATATCTTTTAATAAGTGATCGGGTTCATTCCCGTAAAAATAATTGCTAATACATTTCAGACGGCTTGAAATGATAAATGAGAGATATATACAAGCGAGCTCGATTAGCATAAACTAACACATTAGTAGACATAGATCAGTTTCGTGAATATAAATCTGACATAGACTGAGATTGTCTCGTTGGTCTAGCGGTTAGTGTATGAGACTACCGATAAAGAGGTCTCGGTTGCGATTCCCAGGACGGGCCGAAAGTGTTGCTAAGTTTTTCTCACAAAAAATCTTCATAACAGCCCATAGTATGGAAATTTAACTTTCGTTTCCCATGCTCTTTTTTCTATAGCACTAGAAACCGTCGGTTTAGGTTGTCATGAACATTTATGGCCATATTAATTGTGCCCACAATTATACTGAGTAGTTCAATCTTCAAATTCAGTTTGCCCACAGAGTTGCTGAGTTCAAATGCCAGACTATCCGTGGAAATACTCATATTCAGGTTGTTTATTATTTTACTTAAGGAGAATCAGTAGTCCTAACGTAGAACGATGAATGTGTGCAGTGTAGATGAATGTGAATTTAACTATTTGAATAGTAAATTTCTTGCTTAATATTCACGATTCCATTTCGGACGCTAAAATCAACAGGGAGCGAGAACAAGATACGCGAATATCTCGATGGAATACTTAAATGTTAGAATGGACACGCGAAGGGTTTACAGAGCTAGCCGCCGGGTGGGATTTAATTTCTACAACCCTCCACAAATACCGAACACAGGTAAAACTAGTTGAATTAGAAGCCGACCCCAAATCATCTTGGAAATAATAAAGGCTAGGAAGAAGAAGATCTAATACAAGAGCAACATCATTGATAGTTTTTTTTTATACACTGGCCTGCCAAATTGAATCTTATCTATCTGCCTGGTGAAAAGCATAACCAAAATCCAAGAGTAGTGGTCATCATACTTATTACAAATGCAGACAATTCAGCATGTTGACCCACACTATGGTGGTCTGTTGAGAATCTTCTGCATAAAGATGCAGAAGAATCTTCAGAAGAATAAAATAGTTTCCTCTAAATTTCCATATGGATTTTTTATCTGTTGCAATACTACACCAGTACTAGTATGACAGCAAACAAAGGCCTAATTCTCTATCCATCTTCAGAAGCGTATATCTTAAAGTAATAATAAAGCGATATATATTGCGTATATTTTAATGCAAGGCTAGAGGTTTTCCTAAATCATATTTACTGAGTAACATCGGCTGATCACTCACCTAATTTTGATCCACTCAATGTTCCCTATGATATTAGTCGAGTTGTCGAGTAAGATATTTTTCGTAAAACGTAGGCCAGAAAATGTAACTACGGTACATTATATTTTTATTGTTATAGTTTCGGTTTAATGCCCTTAGAACAAATTGTCATATATCTAAATTTCTGATAGTAATTCACAGGGCAGCGATGAAACAGTTTTTTAAATAAACTCATCACAAATATGTGGATGTTGGTCTGTATATGGTAAATATAAACTTTGTTTTAATCATACAGAAACATACACACATTTACACATAAACTCACACATACATTACATTACTCACACATCTATTACATAGCTATAACTAATAATTTTAATAGTTTTTATGTTGTATCTTTTCTTCCTCATTGGCGATCCACTCTGTAAAAATGTAAGAGATGTTTAATCTGAGGGGACTGGTACCCGTAACACAATATAGATCTTGTCATGGGTACCAGAGTTCCACTGCTATTGACACCACCATTGTTTTTCTTTTATGTACATTTTTATGCCTGTGTAAAAGAGTGTTATTGTACAACTTTATGTGAAATAAATTATTATTATTATTAATCTATCACACCACATTATTTTTGGATACGAAGAAGAAGGTGAACGGTTTCATCAGAACGTAAAAGAGATGAAAAGAAGCTATCAAGGCCGTTGGGACGTTAATATGATAGCCGACTATTGCCAGAAGGTACACAGAGATGAACTAAAAATTCATAAACGAAAACCAACAAAGCGAGGTATTTTTTCAAGTGGAAAACTTAAATGTGAATTATTTTCTTTTTCTAAACCATAATGTTGTATTTGATAACTATAGACTTAATAAAACTTTTCAAAACATTCTCAAATAATTCTCATTCATTTATAAAATTTTCTTTTTTTTTTTGTATTCATATACTATCATCTAAATTTAACAAATGTGATGTGTTAATATATCCATATGAATACCATTATTTATTTAAAAAAAAACAATTTTAAAAAAAATATTAAAACAAATATATTGACCAATTAAGAAAAAAAAATCGCAGATCTGTGATTAATTGATATGTTGTTTAAAATACTTGTTCTATTTTATCTCTTACTAAGGTAAGGAATAACTTAAGTTTATATGAAGGGAACTAAACCTATGTTTCAATTCCATCTTTAAACATTGTTACGATTATTATCAGATACTAAGGTACCTACGATACATATCAACATATGTAGACACAAGACAACATAGATATAGGCCTCTCCAATTGCACACCACTTACTTCGATCCCCGGCGTCTCGCATCCAGCTCCTGCCAGCCTCTACGATACACATATATAATCTAATATCAAAATTTTCGCAAGATACTCGACAGCTTAGTTCGAACCTTCCTGAAATAAATCAATTTCAAAAACTACATATTTTATTTCAAACACCGTATAAATTATATAATACATACAGTCTTCTATAATTTTATTTTATTTTTGTAGGCACAAACGATGTCCCAGTTTCAGACTGCATTTATATAGGTCACGGACAGTTTTTTTTTTACCTTACTTCATTTCCACGTATCTTTTTTGTCATTTGTTTCTGTACTGATGGTCATGTTTTTTTGCAGCATATAATACTAACAGCATTCAAGTCACTTCCTAATACCTAGGTTTAAAAAAAGGAGTGGTTTTTGGTTTTTCAAAAATTTCTTACTGGACTACAGAAATTTGACCGGTGTGTCTTTGATTGAAGATTGATGAAGATTTCTGTCAATCACCGTAAAGTAAACCTTTTACTGCCTAGCTGTTAACCTAATTATCTCTACTGCTACTAATACTATTACCACTAACAGCAGAAAAAAAACCTGTTTAGTTACATGGTTCTAAGGGCTCCCACACATAACTACTGTATCGTATCGTATATATAAAATCGTAGAAACTGTAGATGCGAATTGCTACGATACAAATTTGTATTATCGTAATTCGTTATTTAACTTAATTGGTTCGACAATTTTTACTTGATAAAAGAAAAAAGTACTTTGCGAAAAGCATAGAGCATATATTTAATTAAAGAGTCCATACTTAACATCATTTGAAAGTAACTCTATCTGTTACGATTTCACAGTTAAATCGCTGCACCGATTTAAATAAATTTTGGTAAAGTGATACCTTGTTTTTTGAGGAAGGATTAAGGGTACTTTTTACCACGATAACCGATATATATGCGAGCATAAGTTGGTAAGTCAATAAGTGCATACTTTTCAAATTGATTACACTTTATTAAAATAAATTTCACGGATAGTATAAAAGCTCTAATTGGCCTTATTTTTTATGGGCCGTTTGTTAATTTAAATTTATTACTGACATAAACTTTGCTAGTAGTAATTATATGACTCGAGTAGTTCAAATCAAACACATAATGTAACAACGGAACTTACTGGCAAATTGCAAATATTCTCACTATTTATACACGACTCCGGCAAACTTAAGTGTAAAATAGTTTTTAAGTCTATATATGTTTGTATGTTCCATCATAGCTCTTACTACTAAAACAGTTTTAGTAAATGATATGTCGTTATATATGTCGCATAGGCTATTTAAATTTTAAATCGTAATGGAGTTATAGTTTTTTAAACTTTTACCACCTAAATAAATACTTTTACTAAATATAAGTGTAAATTCTTCATGTGATAAAAATCGTTATAAAGTACGAAATAATCTTCGCAGTCTGTGCTAAAGACGAAAAACCTATGCTTTCAGTGAACTTTTGTGCATTGCAACAAAACAACTGTTTACTTTATGTACATTTTTACTGTATGCCAGTCATTGCCAGTGAGAGTATGGATGGAAATGTGGAAATTTATATAGCCACATCCCCGTATATGCATCTCCACACACACTTACACATACGCATACGTCAAAACACGACGCTTCGTGTATTAATGTGTGTGTAGACGATGAGTGGTGGGTGGTACTTACCTTTCTTTGTTGCTAGAATATGGTTTAAAATTGGGTCAGAATGTGCGCTTCATTTTATTAATATTTACCATACCTCGAGGTTGCAATCTTATCGCGAATAAGTCCTGCTTCATAAAAAAACTATATTGTAGAAAATGTTTGTGTCACAAATTTTATGTGATGTGATATATTTCGTGAAATCCATACATATAAAATTTCTTCTCATGACTGATTACTTCATCAATGCAGATCCTAAACCACTGAAGCTACAAATTTAAAATGTTGGCATCTGATGTTTTTAATGTTATAAGCTCTAAGGATTTTTAGAGATAAACAATGCTATTCATGCTAAGTACCTATGTTCGTCATTTTCAAAGTTAGAAACACGAATTCAAAGGTAATTACACGAGCGAAGCCGTAATGAACTGTAATATAGGCACTGTCTAGTGGGATTTATGCTCTTTTGGTCACAAAGATACCGAAATTACAAACCTATGACGAAAGTTCTAACAGTATATTTAACAAGAATATGCATTCGTATGAAGCCCACAAACTCAATTTGATTAATGGACCGTCCGCTTGAGGCTCAGTTATACAAAGCAGAAAAGGATAGTGACGTGGAAACTAGTATATAAAGAGCTACATAAATATTTTCTCTTTTATATTTCTTTTTATTTATGGCCCTGCCAAAATGACTCTACTCTGCCTGATGGAAACCATTAGCAGAATCCATGAGTGGTGGTTACCATACTCATTGCGAATGCAGACAATGCAACTATGCAGCATGGCTACACGCTGTGGCGGCGTAGTGTCGAAACAAGAGCACAAATGCTGTCATTTTACGTTGATCTTCTGTGAGAGGGTAGTACCTCCCCGGTCGAGCTGGCCCGTTTGTTATGAAATCAGCGTGGCTCCACTATCTGTTTATACATTTCTGACGAAGAGTAGTTTAAAATAAAAGTAGCCTAAGTTATTCCCTGTATCCTATATCAGTCCCGTCCAAGTCAGTTCAGCTGTTACATAGATTAACCGAAACAATCAGAGACAAAAATTAAAAGAAAAACATTTTTTGATGTAAGTACCATACCCATTTTAATGTGCATTGAGTAAAAATCTGTTAATTTGAAATTACAATCAGACACTTAAATTTCTTTTATTTGTATAGATAATATAAATAATCAAATTTAGGCGGAGATTCATATTATTACAACAATAAATATCAACATTAAACCAAGAATAATACAAATTATTTAAAGAGAATAGGGAGGTCTCTGGTTAACCAAGTTCATGGGAACGTAGAAAATCATCCAGTGTTTTAAAAGCTCGAAGTAATTACATTCAAAGAGAGAGGGATTTTGATCCGCCCTTTCGGTTGAAATTTACATGTAAACGAGCACCGGTGATTCTGTTACCGCGACCATGGCCATTCGATGTCGATCGCTAAAGCTTATTGCATTAAAACGTAAGTCAATAAAGATGGCAGAACTTGAAACACCGCGTCTATTGATTTTACGTATACTATGCAAAGTGTTTTTCCTCTTAATTATCAGGGTGTTGATTTTAGTTTACTGTTTTAGAATTTCCGAGTTTGGGATAGTTCAGAAGATTTTTAAAGAAAAGATTATGTTAGTTTTTGTAAGTTTATTTAGATAAATGATTTTAAGTTACAAATTTAAATGTTTAGGGTAGAAGTGGAGCAGAGTGTCGATATGTGTTAACATATGTTAGTACACCTACCTTGCTTCTGGTATATTCTATTTATCAATGTGAGGTGTCGTTTCAGTCGTATTAATAGAAATAAGAGGCGTCACTCTCGTAACGGGTTGTAAGATATTATAAAAAGCAGCATAAGGGAAAAAAGATAAAAAATTAAAGCTCATAGAGAAACTCTGTTGAATCCTATCATGGAATATATTTATTGCAAATGCATTATTTTACAGTAAAACATGCAGTCGATAAATCGTGTTTTAAGTGCACACGCGCATTTAAATTTTAATTAGCTACGAGTAGGTATACAACACTGCTCACTACCACACAAGTTATATTTCTTGACTGCATTTCATAAATAGAGGCAACCGAAAAGAAAAAATACATGATTTATACTGAAAGTATTAGAAAATGAAAGTAAGCTTAAAAAACTGTATGTTCTACTTTTCGTTTTTCCGTTAGTAGTTACTGCGTAGTGTAGACGGATTGAATTGACCTAAGGTACGTTCAGATGATAAGCGCTCATCGCGCGCAAATTTTTTGTTTAGTGTTTATATGGTGTACGCTTGGCAGGCGTTGAACGCGCGTTGTCGCAGCCGCCCAACAAATGTAGAACTCAAACGGAACCCGTTTGAGTTCTACATTTGTTGAAGATGGACGGATGGAATTTCTTCCAAAGCCCGTCTCCTTAAGTTTTTCTCTGAATAATCGCTACTTGTCAAGTCCCATATCGCTGGACGTTTTTATATTTCGTTTATTATCTTAAAAGCTTCCGTTTCCATGGTGGAAGAAATCTGGACTAACTGAGCGAACCCTAAAATACGTCTATCTATACGGGTCAAAAGCGCGCGCTCAACTGAACGGTTGTATAGAAAACCAGTGAACTTAAAGCGTGCGTTAGCGCACGCTGACCATAGTACAGCATTAGCGCAGCGTTGAATAGAAACGCACGTTAGCATGTGTACTCCTAGAAAAAAATTGCATGTAGTTGAGCGCTCATCAGTGTGTGGCATTAGGCGTGGTGCTTATTGTGGCAGTAAAATCAGGAAAGAACTTACTTAAAAAATATATATATAGATTAAAAAAAAGTTTAATTTTGTTTTAATATCTTTATAATTTTTTAAATCTTATTTTAGACTTTACGCTGTACGGGTTTTTTTAATGTCACAAATAATTTTATATGTATTACAGACCATATTTGTTTTTATATAACGTCTATTTGCACTAGCAGGACTTCTCTTGTTAAAGGCTAACATTTTCCAACGCAGTTTCTAGTATTTGGCTACGAACCGTGAATAGATTTTCAGTATACGCATTTCGCAATAGTCCAGACTCTTTTAAGAGTAATCTATTATGTATGTTGTGCTGCCATGGATTATCACATGTCAATTTAAAATTCAAAAAGGGTCTTTGCGTGTGGGACCCATATGCTTACGTAAATATCCCGAAGGACTGTCCATGTTTTTAACAAAATGTAGGGTAGGATAAAGAGAGATGTAATAATACTGACACCTGCTTCTATAGTTTTTAGTCAAACTAAAATAAAATATTATATTAATAAAATCTCTGTCAAAGGCAACCGAAAAGAAAAAAAACAAGCTTTGTTGTCAATCATAAAGAACTTGTGTATTTCTACTTTGTACCATACGAAACGTGTTTTTGTTTTTCCGTTAGTAGTACTTATAAATTGTCTATATTGACACTTAAAGACAAGATGAAGTGAGATATGCTCGGGATAATCTGTACTACTGAATCAATTTTGAAAATTATTTTAGTGTTAGATAAGTATACTAAAGAACAATAGATTATAAATTATATTCACCTCGTCCATATTAGCGGGGAAAGCCGCGGACGATACCTAGTAATTTATAATATGGTTGAATATTTATTTCAAGAACTCCAGTGCCTAAAGCTCGGTAACTATAGTCCCATTATAAAGTCAGATGTATATGGCCAATAGAAAAGGTGAACCAAAACTCTTTTGCTTTTTAATTTATTTCGCCGTAAAATTTTGCCATGTCAATTATGTTAAACTGTGATTATATTTTGAAACGACAACCAAGATTATCGAGTCTATTTTAACTCGAAACACTTATAATTTTATTTTTCGAAGAGAAATACTTATATTATACCATTAAGCTATTGAAGTGACTTTCTTTATGAAACGTTTTACTGAACAGCAAAGTTGAAGACAATATACTAGTTTTCCTAAGTAAACATTTTCTTATAATTTTTTATATAAAAACAGATGAAAAAATTGCCGTTAGTGCGACTACCGACAATAAGATTACAAAGCTTTGGCCAATAACAGCTATGACTTAGGTGCAATTTTGTTCTAAATTTATACACTTCATACTTGACCTATACAACTTAGTCATTTTTTTAAACTAAGTTATAAATATAAGTATAAAAAGATTTTACCCTTGACACGTGGGACGATATTACGAAGTGTATTTTCCAAGTAACAAGCCCCTATAAATACATTACGGATTCGTAGGCGTTACTGGCAAGTAAAATGGATTTCCTAATATTTTCTAAAATAAACAACATTTTATATTATAGAATCGAGAAGGAAGATAAAAATAATGGCATAAATATAATAAAGTCGTTAAGGTCAACTAGTATGGGAAAGATTTTTTACCCAACTACATTGAAGCTAAAAGGAAGGGTGTACTTCCCAATATGTTTTCAGTGTATGTATGTTTGTATAATTTCAAAGCACTTAGGCTACTAAACCGACTTCAATAAATGAGGTGACAATAATATACACACCCGGGCCATATGTCATAATGATTGCCCGGGTGACATTTTATCAAATTTATTGCGTAAGTGTGGTTATAGTTTTTTAAACTGTTTTCTTATTGTAAATTTTTAACTAGTACAGAATTCGAATCGCAATACATTTCTGTCTTAAATTTCCTATATTTATTTTTAAATAAGGTAAGCATACTAAAAAAACAAAAGTACATGCCAAAAAAGTCCATTAACTGAATTGATTTACAGCGAGAGGCCCATAGCGGCTATTATCTGAAATTCAATTTATCTGTATAACATTTTTTAATGCAATGTAAACACTGAATAATGCAAATGTACTTTCCCATTGGAATGACGTTTAAGTAGATTTTTTTTTAATTCTATATGGCATCTCAATCATAAATAATTCGATTCTACTTCATCAGAAACAATTTGACAGCTCGGGTGGCCTTGTGGTTTATACGTTCGCCAAGGCGCTTTCTACTGCACCAATTTTTAAATCCTACATGGGACAATACTTAGTGTGATCCACAAATTAATTATATGAGCCTGGCTGTTATTTCTGTCCGTTTCGTGTATGTTTGTAAAGTCCCCCGCTACGCATGATGTATATGTTTCCGTCAGATGGTCATAATCGTTAGATTGTATTATGTCATTATGTTTTATACATCTCGCGAGATTGTAAACTGTCAAAAGATTGTGAACCATAACATACTGCTTACAATTAACGTACCTATTATTTTTAGTTAGATTTGTTTGTTCATTCGTTTATTGCCAAATGTAGAGTATTTTTGGAAATTGATTTCATGTTGATAATACTTCACAGCTTTATAATTAGTTACATAAAATTATTATCGCAGTAAAATGAATTGGTGATTAATTAAAGGACTTCTAACCTAACTTAACTCTATGGCCATAGGACGACATACTGTAAGGCCGACCAATCAGGGACAATTGACAATTTAACGCGGGACAGATTGTGATTTAGCGGTTTTACTTCATTACATTATAATAGGAAGTATGTCACAGTTGACAATCTTTCGACAGTTTACAATCTCGCTTGGTAGATTATGTTCTAACAGATTTTACAAACTTACGGTAAAATATATACCTAATGCTGAACTTGTCTTTGCACATATATCATAAAAAACTTTTCACAGTACCACTGCTAGCTGCATCTTTAGAAAGGAAATTTTAGCCTACGATACCATGCTTGCAAGACGGGTTTGTTTCAAATTTTTCATTTCTTTCCATTGATGTTGGTCCTACGTAGTTTGATGTCGAAGGCCTCTTACTTTAAAAGTTCATATTTAAATGGCATGCCAATACCATTTAAATTTGAAAGCTGATATGGCATGACGTCTAAAGTCATAACTTGCCTTTTAAAGAGACTAGTTTCGGTTCAGTTTTTCAGACAACGGTATTGTTATCGAAGCGAATATAAAAAAAGAAAACAAAAATTTATATTCAATTGTATTCAAAGTTTATTCTCTCTCAATAAGCGGATTACCAAGGAATCGAAGAATATTATAACATTTTTGGTAAAAAGCTCAAATGGATTGAGGGAACAAGGGATAGTGCTTAAGAGCTACTTAAGAAAATATAACAAATAGTCGTATGCCTGAAGCTTTGTTCATTTTACTATCTTCAATGTATTTAAAACATTTAAATAATCCTTGCATCTAAAAGGTTACTTATTTCTTTCTTTCTAAAAATCTTTCTTTGTCGTTAGAGGCTTGTCGCATACTTGTAATGCGGAGTTTGGCTGTTTTCTATATATAGTATGTATGTATTTACAAAAAAAAGGTTATATATGTATTTGTATTAGTTGTCTTGTACCCATAACACAAGCTCTGCTTAGCTTGGGACTAGATAGCGTTGTGTGTTAGTTGCCCGAACTTTTTATTAATATTTATTTAAAAGCCGAAAAAAAGCACACCCAGACTCAAAGTAACAATTTGTCGATCACACAAACTGTGTTCCATATAGGGTTTGAACTCACAACATTCAATTCAATAGAAAGCGATGTAGGTGACCGCTTTAACCAGTATGCCAGAGGTACAATCAACAAAAATTTTTAAAGACTGCAAATTTCTGTAATATATTATTTCGTTCGTTCGTTATATTTTCATTTACATTTAATATTTAACATTTCCGGCCTTCAAACATTAGACAGGCTGACTCAATAGCTTGTGGATATTTCAATTATGGTTTCACTGAGGTCTGTACATATAAATTGACGTGATGGTTTGGTGAACGGATGCAAAAAGGCAATGTAATGCTTTGTAAAATGGTTTTACCTATTGATAACTGCGTAAAATTATATTTTCACAAACTTTTGCCCGCGGCTCCACCCACGTGTTAATTGATTATCGCAGTAAAGAGTAGCTTATAGCCTTCCTTAAGAATCAATGTATCGCCATGCCAAATTTCATTGAAATCGGTGCAGTGGCGGTTCGGCGGTGAAAGCGTGATGGACAGAAAGACTGAGTTACTTTCGCATTTATTACTTCAGATTAGCTCATGTTTCAATGCATAGCTATCTCTCTAACAATTTGTTACGAGTTATGAGGGATTAAGAGTTAACCAAAAAAGATTAACACATTCCAGAGTCAGGCAATCTTAGCCAACTCAGTCTAGGGATGAAGGATGGGTGACCATTTCTTGATGTATTGTGACCGCTCTATGCCTCGGATCTAGATTAAGTCATCAGACCTGGTTCTGGATTTTACAATCGTTCTGGTCGGTGCTAGTCTGAAATCAGTATTTCTACAGAATTTACATCATGGTCATGGTTTGCTCTGGTGGTGCTCCGCGTCAAAAATCGAATTTCAGCCGAATCGCTGTAAACTTGAAAACAAACCCAACCTAGTTTGAGAAAAAAACTCAGAGAATGAAAGAGTATCTCATGTTGAAATATAGCTATCTCTTTAATAATTTGTTGCCATATTTTATTTATTTTTTATTTATTTATTTATTAATATTAGGGAAACTTACAGCAATACACTTAAAATAGATTATAAAAATAGCAACAATACGCCATTTACAAGTCTCCACATATAGAAACAAAATATTACAAAAGAAAACCCTTTAAAAAATCAGAAAACATTATGTATTTTAGAATAATTGAAGTTGAGTCCGTTTTTTTAAAACATTTCCTGCATTTCCACTTAATAAGGTTTCAATTAAAGATTCTAGATTTTAAAACGACATCAAGTGCAGTCTCCTCCTCATAATTGATAAACTCATAGTAAAAATGTCAAGGTCATGCTTGCGTACTAAGTTGTTATAAATATGACAAGATCGACAAAGAAAACTGTTTTGACGATACCTAGTAACAACTAGTGGTGTTGAGAAAAATGGAGCATGGCGCAATGAATGCACTGGGACGTAGATTTTTATTTTGTTGAGCAACTCAGGACAATCGATTGAAGAAGTCATTACTCGAGCAAGAAACAGTGTATCAGTAATGTCTCAATCAATAATATTCTTCTATATTCATTAAACGACATTTCATAAAGCAAGCAAATAGAATCCATTACCACTACCTAAGCACCATATGTTTTAGAAAACATCTCATTATGTGTCTTCAGCATTCGACCCACTAACTAGTCGGGTCTAGTTTAAATCCCAGCTGGAGTTTTCTGAGATACGAACATAGAATACATTATTTATACTGTTATTAAAAATAGTTTCATTTTGTTCACAGAATGTCTTAAAACTGTAGTTATACAAATTTACTAAGAAGGTTTTATACAGCATATAGTGAAATAGTGTTTACTGTATAGAATTTTCTGTGTTTGTCTATATTTTCTATAACCTAACATTATTTTTCTATTGTGATAAATAAGTTTCTTTAAACAAAACATTTCAAATAACTCTCCACTCGATTTTATTCATAAATTGCTGACCCGGCAAACTTTGTTTTGCGATAAAACTATAAAAACATATTTAGGAAAGTGCTTGCGCCGCTTTTCCAAATAGAAAAAAAGCAACAGGGGTCCTACACAGGAGAGGATCATCTACAAACCGTAGGTGGCCCGAGGTACGTCGGGGTTCCAGGGATTTCCATTCGAGGGTGCGCCTGGTTCCCCGGCTTCTAGTAAGTACCTGAGATGATGTGCGGTTTTGTGTCGGTTCGAGTCCGACGTAGCCACCAGTCGGTGTTATTCGAGGGGATTTCGGCACAAAAAAAGGAGTCTGGGTTTTAGGTTTAACCCTTATCATTTAGGGATATGAAAAATGCATGTTGGCCGATTTTCAGACCGATATGCACACAAGATTACATAAAAATGTGTGCAGCCGTTTCGGAGGAGTTTGGTAATAAACACTGCGTCACGAGAATTTTATATATTAGAAGATTGTTAATTGTAAAGACATACTTAAATTTTTACCAACATTCAACAACAAAATTCTATGTTTTAAATTTCAGCCGAACAAAAGCTTGACGTGGTTGGTATTCACTCGTCACTCAAAGTCGAAAGGTTTGATATTGATACAAAAACTGTAACAGGTTCTCATTAACTTTGGTTTTAAATTAATTTTGGTGTCAGTTATTAATGGAAATCTTTGTACAAAATTTATAATCATTTCAGCATTTTTAACAGACAAATATAAAAACGTCATTTATTAACCAAAAAGACGACAGCTGGCTGGACCATGGACCCCTGCAATTTAAGATTTACAAATGTAATTCTTATACTTGAGTGCATTCAGAGCTAATACGTGTACTGTGGGTAAGGGAGTAAAGCTACCGAAGAAAATCTCCTCTATCGCCAGAGATTTTCTTTGTTACCTTACTAAATAGAAATTAATGAGATTAGATTAGTGGTATTAGTATTAGAGTAGTATGCTTGAGTTCAAAAATAGACAGTCAGAAAAACAAAAAATGTAATGATTTAGATACATATATTAATTGACATTGCAATATAGAAAATTATTTAAAATTAACTATTTTCTCTACAATGCATACTCGTATATTGTAGGTAACTATGCTATCAATTGATTATAGTTACATTTTAAAACAGTAATAACTGGATAAAATTTCTGCCCAAATTCATGAATTCCTTCTACATCAATTTATTGGTTTTAAATCACGAACATTTTTAAACTACCATATTCAAACTTCAACACTTAATACACACAAAGAAAACGTCCTTTGCTCTTTGTATGCCAAACAACTTTTCCCATTATATTAAAGTGTATAATGAAATTCCAACGCTATTACACCGATTACCTCCAAATTACATTGTGTTATTACCAAAGTCTGTTACCATAAAAGTCATTATAAACCTTGAAACTTTGTTATTTACCTGATGTTTTCAGGCAGTCAAGTTCATTGGGTACTTACACATGTAATTATTAAAATATTGAAAGAGTATGGGTATCCATTGACCCGGCAAGGTCATTACAAACTATGACCGAGAGTACCTAAAATTGAAGTCTACATGCTAATCGGACGAAGAACTACTACCATATAGACTTCAATTGGAAAACGTGAAGGGTGAAGGAATGATATGCATCTATCAATATATTAATGAGTGTACTCACCCATTACTATATTATCGTAAGAATTACAGTTAAGGTCTATAGTTTATAGATGTTTACATATTGAAAATAACAGCTAAAATGTGAACCCTTGAATCCTGACCGAAGTTGGCATTCAGGCTTAGGCTCTAGAACATTTAGCAAAAGTTTTTTTATATAATTGCTGTCAAAATGACGCTATTCTGACTAACGGAAAGCATGAGTACACGCCGGGAGTGGTGACCACCATCCTCACTACCAATGTATGCAGTATGATGACCCTCACTATAGCAGCCCATTGAGATGCTTTTTCACGCTCCGTTTAGAGGATCTGGGATCATAGTGCGAGGGAAACGTTTATTAAGCTAGTAAATTCCAGGTTTTGAGGCAGAGGAAGGAAGAGACGAACCGTTTAGTACGAGTGCGTACGTTTTGGAAGACACCGTTTTGGTGACTTCCAAGGCGAGCACATGTTGTCATGAAGACGAAGGGAGAAGGTGGGATCAGTTGGAAGAGCTCTTTGAAACACTCTAAAGAATAATAGGAATAGAGGACTGTCGTTGAGTAAACTACTCTTCGGAACTGCAAAGACGACTATACATAAAGACATGACTAACTATTGAAAACTATACATAAAGACATGACTAACTTTAAGTTGCTTTCTCTCATAGTGAGTTCTTTGGTCAGTTATAATGCTATAAAGAACACTTTAGTACTATTTCTAAAATTCCCTCGACGTATATACAAATTGATGTCCTTTATTTTATATTAAAGTCAATTTACCTCTTATTTTAATTTTTCATATTTCATTATGAGGTAAATGTACATATACATACATACCTTTGAAGGTTACTAGGCATTTCCTGTAGGTTCATCAGTGTTAACGATCACCCTGCGACTCCCAAAAGTCGAGAAAGTAGTCGATGAAAAAGACTATAACGTTAAACTTGGATAACGAAGGCAAAGCAATCAAGTATTAATCCTAACAATTTTATTACTTTAATTCATATGGACTTAATCATACGCATTTAATTAAGTTTTGATTGATGTTTTCAATTTTCCTTTTAGTTTTAAGCTAATATATTACAGCAGTGTTGTTTAAAACTCGCACAAAACATGATATTCTGTTAAAAGTTATTTAATTCAGTTTACTGACCAACCGAAACCTTTTACATTTAACAAAAGCCATGTAAATACGAACGAGGCGTTAACCGGATAATTTGAACAAACTTATTGTAGGCTTGACCCAACCGATTGGAGCTTTTAACCAAAATATTCTTTTTTATAATTGTGATGAAGAATTTTTAGAGCAAAAATTCTGGTGATATAATTGTGAATATAGTATGAGTTGTTAATTATTAAAAAGAAGTAGCGATAGTAACCCTTATCTATTGGAAAATAAATTCACATTGAAGAGGCTTATTATTCTCGTCTTCGGGCATACTCAGTTTCTTTATTATGTAGCTGGGTTTCTAGGAACATCAATAGCATAATGGATAGTCTTGTAATGTTCTCCTTTCTGTCTAAGGCTACATAATAATTTTTAACCGACTTTCAAAAGGAGGAGGTTCTTAAAGTGATTGGTTTTTTTTTATAACTTATGATGAAAATAGGTAAAAACCGGTAAATTGACGATAAATAACTACTATCGCAGGTGCACATCTACAGGTTTGGCCAAATTGACATTCTACAAAAGTAAACGATAACAGATAACTAATCAAATTCATAGAAATAAAATCATCTCAACGTTAATTCACGTGGTCAAAGAAAAGCGACTGTAGAAAGATATTCAAACACTTGTATTTTGGCGAGGCCTGCTGGAAAGTTTTAGTCAAGAGTTAGAATGTCTTTGGTATGCACTCTGATTTTAAACAAAGAATAAAAAGTTACACTGGAAGGGACGTGGCATAAATTTCAATGGTGAATATGCGATTTGCGGATGACATCCTCATCATGGCAGAGACGCTGCAGGATCTACAACAAATGCTGAACAACCTCGCTGACTCTTCTGTGCGCATCGGCCTACGAATGAACTTGGACAAAACCAAGGTCATGGTCAATGAACATGTACTAACGGAACCGGTCGCATTACACAGTGCCGTTTACTAAGTTGTTCAAAAATACATGTGTACCTCGGGCAGACTTTGCAACTGCAAAGTCTGCCCGAGGTACCTAACTAGGTAGAAACAACTTCGAGGACAAGGTGAACAGGAGAACTCAGCTGGGTTAGGCAGCAATTTGGAAACTTCGTCGGGTCTTTTCATCGTCGATCCCACAGTGCCAGAGCCGGAAAGTGGACACTCACGGCACGGCTGGTTCACAAGTTCAAAGTCACTCAGCGTGCTATGGAGAGGGCTCGGCGCTTTTCTAAGGGATCGCATCAGGAATGAGGTGATCCGGCATATAGGACGTCTATAGGCCAGGTGGAGTGATGAGCTGCGCAAGATGGATGGCAGGAGCTGGATGCAAGAAGCCAATAATCGTACCAAGTGAAGAGGTGCGCAATTGGAGAGGCCTATGTCCAGCAGTGGACTGCGATAAGCTGATGATGATGATAAATAAAAAGTAACAATAGCATTCATGTTACATAAACAATACGCATTTACGACAGTATTAAAGCCTTTATTAAAACTTTACGCTGTATGTATTTTAGCAATACATCTATACTAATATATAAAGCTGAAGAGTTTGTTTGTTTGTTTGTTTGTTTGTTTGTTTGTTTGTTTGTTTGTTTGTTTGTTTGTTTGAACACGCTAATCTCAGGAACCGCTGGTCCGATTTGAAAAATTCTTTCGGTGTTGGATAGTCCATTTATCGAGGAAGGCTATAGGGTATATATCATCACGCTACTACTAATAGGAGCGGAGCAACAATGAAGAATGTTTCAAAAACGGGGGAAATTTTCACGCTACGGGCAATATAAGGCGCAAACGACGTTGCGTGGGTCAGCTAGTCACTGATATAATCATTCTTTTACTTTAACAGGAGATCGTAAAGTTAAGCCATCATCGTCTTATATGTTGTATAACAAAGAACGCTGAGCTGTAAACTGGAAAGAGAATCCGGGAATTTACGGCCCGATTATTGTAAGGTTATATCGATTTCATGCAATCTCCCGTTCTCGCAATCTGTTGCTTCCCCGTCTCGGTTATTGAGACAGTTATTTGGTATGTTATTCGAACACCACTGCTTTTGGATTTAGAAATGTTCCGGTTCCATTTGTTCTGTTATTAAATTGTATGTACTCGTGTTGCCTTATACTTTAGGTTTATTCTTAGTTAGAGTTTTGGAAATATTGAAAGAGTATATTTGTATCGTCAATAACGTTAAATGAGTGTGTCATAATATTACCATTTAAACCACGATTAAACTTATACAAACTTACAACGACTTAGTTTCTTCACGCAGTTTATTAGCATGTGACATTTAAATATTTAGATATACTGCTAAGGATCATGATCTTACCTAGCCCCACGGTTTAAATATTTGAATCAAAGTAACTAAACCTACACTTTGTATTTCATCTTAATTCAAGACCGTAGGATATCTTAGAAAGATAGTCTCTTAGAACCCTATTAGATCTTGTCTCCATAGACCCCTCCATACGCCTTTTAAATACCGCTTTTAGGCTCGTAGATTATAAAGAAATTTCAGAAATTACAAATTTTGTCATAATATGAAAAAAATTAAAGATGAGTTATAAAATGTAACGACATAAATGTGGTAATTTATGTATATCCCAGGTTTTACACATAAAATAAAGTCCGAATAGGTATCGATCCCATTAACAGGTGATGCATAACTCAAACGAAGACAGTGAAATGCCCAGTGTTATAAGAATCCATTCACTACTGTCTACACATGTGTTTATTCACATACCGACTGCTCTATTACAAGACATAACTTACTTTATCCCTGTCTGTTGGAGTCGTAAATTTCATGAACAGATTTAATATTAGCCATAAATTTGTGATAGGACGACATAAGTACGGTCAAACAAAGATCGTCTTAACAATATTAGTTTCCAGTCTAGAGTATAAGTGTGGAATATAATAATTATGAAATTATATTAACCGTAGGTATGCGTAAGTTGACAATTATTTTTACGGGAATTAACGCGATCACTTATTAAAAGGTATTACATACCTCTGATGTGCCTGACATTTTAACTTGAGTTTTAATAAGTGAACGCGTTAATTCGCGTAAAAATAATTGTTAATATATCATGGAAAGCGAAAGTTTAAAAGTTAGTATGCATAAGTTGGTTTTAACTTTACAATATTTAAAACTTTAGATGAATAACTCTCGATTACTTTCATTTGTTTACAAAAAGTAACTGAAATGAAAGGTTAATATATAACAAGTCAAAATTATTTAACAAAAAAACCCGTATGCGTCAATTTCTGCCACCTTGATGTACCCAGTGTCACTCTCACGTCTAAGACGACTCTATTGATACCACTCACATAAAAATACGACAAGCCGTTTAGGCTCTAGAGCGAGCCAAAGAAATATATACAGACACATTCGCAAAACATGACCCCCTTCTTTCGCAGTCGGGTAAAAAGTATGCGGAAGCATTGCTTCACGGTCTCACAGTAAACGCTATTGTTTCGTTGCGTGCCCCGAGGAGAAAAAAATACCTTTGCCCAAACACCGCTTCTTTTCCTGATACTGGGTTGAGGGTTCTGAAGTCCCGACAACTTCTGACTATTAAATTGTATTAATAAATTAGTTTTCAGATTTAACGTAGTATACAACATAATTATTATTAATTATTATCTTTTCGTAAGCACGTTCATTTTAATGAAAAGTTATTTTAACGTTTAAACTGTTACAGAAAAAGGTTCCGTATCAAAATCAGATAATATCAAATTGCAATCTCACGGTATTAGAGATAAATCGCAATAAATTATATTAAACCTCAATAGATATTCTGATGGTTAAATGATACAAAATCGATACGCAACATGAGGATTTAATAGGCTGCAGATAATCCTTCACGAATACATATACAGATACATGCAGACTACAGGCACGCATTCATTATGATTCATTATACAATGAATGCGTGAGAATTTGCAGATGCAAATTGCTATCAATTGATAAGATGGATAAACATACATATCAGTAATATTTTTCTTGGGTAATATGTGGTATATTTATATTTTTAATACACATTAAGTAGGTACTTACTGCCCATAACTCACTCGAGTTACTACAAGAAATTATTCTAACCTAATCTTTGACTTTTTTCGATCCGTAATTATTATTACGAAAAAAAAAAATTCTGTCTTGTAACGCATACAAGGTACTAAAATAGAACTGCACGGATAGCGCAGTTGGCAGCTTCCTACTGCGATGAGTGTCGTGAGATCGATCTTACAGCACTGTTTGATCCATGTTTGTTTGTTGAATTGTAGTTCTGAGCATAGACATTCTTCGTTCCATGTATGTTTGTTTGCGACTATTACTGAGTACTACTGTGAATTCCACAAAAGTGAAAATCTTTTCGGCAGTTTCGAGACGTGAACTACGGAACCCTAAAATAGACAGAAATTGATATGATTGGATCAATTGTATCATTTAAAGATATTCGAGAATACGTCATTAAGTTGGAAAAGCCTAACAAGTTACGAATCCAACGTCAAAAAACAAACCTTCGCTCAGTACTATAAACATTAACCCGCTCTCGACAGCAGTATGCCTTGAATTGAATGACTTATACAGACTGTAAACGCCGTTTATGATGATAGGTTAATCTTTTTATTAACTCGCCTATTTATGTTATAATGTTCTCATATTTAAGTATTATTTACCAATCAATACGTACACATATCCGCACCCGCTTCCCCTCCGTTCCGCTATAATTCGCAAAAAAGATGTGAAGTGAGTGTCGTCCAGTATGTGACACGATACAAGTGCGCGTACGCCCTGTCCCGCTTTGAACCGCATATACAGTGCAAAAACGCATAATTGAAAGCGCGAGACACCCAAAGAAAACACGCGAGTATCCCCTAAATCTATGATCTATACGCAAATCGTCTTGTTGGTGACAATAAAGAGAAACTGACCTATAAATGGTTTGGACACGTGTGTCTGACCAACTGCCGGAGCTACCATTCAAAGCTCTGCTTCTTGCTTCTTCCTACTCAAGTAACTCACCTCCAGAGACTTTTACTATACAACGCACATTTAAATAAAAAAGTATTACCCAAAATATTGTCTATTTTACACCGTTATTCGTTTACTCTCGATATGAATTATAAAATGTTTGTACATTTTCGTCAGAGTATGAAAATCAAAGGTACACAATCTATTTACATTTTATAGACCAGCTACTGGAAAAATATCTAACTGTAAACATACAAATGTTTAACATTTTCAGATGTAAGCCTTGTAAATAGCATACAGGTACTACTTACAAAGCTCACAACTAGAGATATTAAGAATACTAAAATATTTATGAAATTTGTAGACTGATATAAGACACATTGATCCTCTTTGATCTCATAATACATGCTTGGCTAAGAATAATATCTACACGTATCTCCTATACATAAAGTAGAATATCATATCATATCAATATTTCTAAGTTATATTGAAAGACTCGGTGACTTAGGTGTCCTGTATATAAATTGTATAGATAAAACAATCTATTATGATTCTTATTGCGTTATTCTTGACAAAACTTAAACTACAAAAAAGAACTACTGCAAGGTTCAGCATAAAAAACCTGTTCCATTTACGATTGTGAAAGACATTAATAAAATCAAATAAACAAGCTAGCAAAATCCCAATACAGAGAAAGTAGCCAAATCAGGCTAAAAATGGTCAGTAAAACAGGTCACGTATGGACTTGAGGGATCGATTCTCGATTAAGTACCATTTTTACGGTTCACGTAAATCTTTCGCCTTATTTAGAGTGATTATGGGTGTAAACTTGGCTACGGTTGTAAAAATGTCCGAGCATTCACTGTAGTGAGGTGGAAATGTTTAAAAAAATCCACTCTTTATCTAGCTTAGCTAGATTTTTGTTTCTATAAACCACGAAAAATTCTAATATCTAACTTTCACTTTTTTTAATCCTGAATCCTGAACCCTTAAAAAATTTAGATACACTTTCATAAAAAAAGAAGTCGGTTAGTATAGAGACATACTTGAATTAATGAAAGGTAAAAATGTACTACGTGGAATTCGTGTTAACAAGAGCGTATGAAAAGCACCAAATTGTTTCACTCGGTGAAACACAGCGCAAGCGCTGTTTCATGCCGGTTTTCTATGAGGCCTTGGTATCACTCCGGTCGAGTCGGCCCATTCTTGCCGAAGCGTGACTCTCCCTCGGGGGAGTTACATGAAATGTACTAGTAAAATATCATTGATTACAAAATTACTATTCATATTAGTTAATTTCAAAAAATAAAAATATTAGTAAAGACATTCTCTTATTTAAGAAACTTTTTTCATCGCTGTAACTGAAAGTCTTTTGGTTGATAAAAGTACTCGAAAAATGTAATTGTTTCTCTAGGCTGTTTTTTGTTCAGTACTTAACCGGTTGGAGAGCGAGAGTTTCGTAAGCTCCATTAATATCTGATGAACTTTGTTACCTTCTAATAATCAAATACATCCATAATTTTGCGATCACTTTAAAAGCACATATTTGAATTAAAAAAAATGAGGTTTTGTTTTATGTTTATATGCGTTCAGTGAAAAGTATTTAAAATGAAATTACAAACAGTCACTTCCCTTTTGTTTGTTTCAATAATTTTTTTTTATTTTTTTTCTACGCCATGTTTTTTGATTAGTTACAAATTGTGGAATATCCGTAGTATAAATTATTACACTGTTTTTCACTATCTGTTTTAGTTCTAATAATATCAAGATAAACTTTCTAGATTATATACAGAGAGTAAGATTTCTTAGTATAGTAAAAAGAGCTTTTCGAGTAACGTAATCTGATTTAGATCTTAGACCCAGATCAAATTTTGTCTTTAACTCAATGTGTAACGTATTATGTTTCTCTCTTCAAAAAATAAATATGTTTTAGTTAACATCTTCAGTGCCATATGTAAAAATTTATTTAGGTAAAAGGTAAATAAAAAAGAATGTTATGACTACGCTAATGTGTGTTCTAAAAAACTACGAAGAACTTTATACAACATGTCGCAAAAAAGTCTCAACTAAAATAAGAAACAAGCTACAAGCGAATGAAATCCTTAATGTAATTGAAGTAGGTATATTATTACACGACATAGTCTCAATAAACATAAATGAGAAAAGTTGTTCAGGCTTCATGACTTGGGACCCTCATAAACAGATCAATTTTTTAAATTACTTCTACAATAACAATATTAAGCATAACTACGTTAGTACTATTAGTTGTTCTGTGATATAACTTTGGGTGACTAATGTTTGTCCATAGCTTGTATTACATATAATCTACAACATATTCTAACATTATATTTACATTTTTACTTTCATTTAATTTCTTTTCATTTCATTTTAATAGGCCGCCATAGTCACTAAGCTTCAATGGCTGCATTCGCAATGGGGATGGAGACCACCACTCTTTCATTTAACTTATGCTTCCAATCAGCCTAATACATTAAAGAATTATAACTAGATTAAGTAATCTAGTTTAGAATAGAAGTTTTTCAAATTCTGTTTTAGAGAACGATTTCAAATGAAACAAAACTGATCTATTCAAGTATAGCTGTTTAAAAAGATAACCGCGTTCAAATTAGTTTCTTATGTTTTTCACTAGTTGTTGCCTGCGGCTTCGCCCGCGTGTATGCCGTTTCTAGCGGCAAATAGTAGCCTATGTGTTATTCTGATATATAAGCTACATTATTGTAAGGTTTTATCCAAATACGTTTAGTAGATTCTAACATCCATTCATCCATCCATCCAGCCATACTTACAAACCGCGCGCCTTCACAATATTAGTCGGATGTTTAAAACTAGCTCACAATAAGAGAAATACATATTTAAAATGAGTCAGTTTGAGTGGGGTGACAAAGTGAAATTGTAAAAATAAATAAACGCCTACTTATCTTGCACATGTAATGAACATATTTTACACAAGTTGTATTATAAGTAAAAAACAATCACCCAAAAGTCTATTGACACTTTGCCTTTTCTAGGAAATTATTTGCTAGCAGAAATGATGTGAACCATATAGTACGCAATAACAATTTACTAGTTACGATTCTATCAAATACATTAGATATCTTTAACATTATTCTCAAGCTTTACAAGTCACACACAAAATAGACAACACTTTCTTTTATGTAATTATAAGAAGAATTCAAATGTTATACATATAGGATTCAAAATATGTAAAACTCATTGTGATGCAATAATTATCAGGTGAAGGTTTTATCGTATTCAGATGTTTTGGAATATTCTTACATACTTTATACTGCTATTAAATAATATCTATTAATATTGTAAACGCAAAAGGAAGTGTATCTATTCTGTCTATTTCAAATTTAGGTCCAACCAATTATACTGAACCACTGAACCAATTATAATAAATTTTTAATGAAAATATTTTGATTTTTCAGACTACTATGAGGCTAGGTTACGTTTATAACCCACATACGCATGCGAAGTCGTGTGAAAATGCAAGTAGCTCTAAAAGTAATAGTTTTTAACACTTATATGTAACTTCTTTTTATCATAGTATATCATTATTGAATTGTAAATGTACATAGACGTTTTTAAATTTATTAGGCTTATTGAATCAAAAAGGTATAGACCCTAACCCTAACCCGAATTTGTATGAGAGTACGCATACAAATAAATTACTGTCGATTTATGATATAGCAAACAAAAGTTTACATAATCTCGAAATAAAGACACTTCTTCTTTAATTCATTTGAAGAATTATCCCCGAAGACTGCTTCTATTTATGTTTCTTTATAATGGAGTTTATCTGCGTGGGTTAGAGTGTGGGAGTACCTATTTTATGAAATTTTACTTATTTACCCGACATAGAAAGCGTTTGCTTTCATTTTTAATACCATGCTTTTTAATCTTTAAAAAAATCATGCTTCTTGGGGATTAGTAGAATATTAAACTGATATCAACATTGGCGAAGCCCTTCAAATCTATGCAGCAATCAGTAACGAAAGAGATCATGATAGCAATTCCCTTTGAAGTTTGTCTTTTGATGTTTTAAATACAATCTCTACCAATTTGTATTTAGCAAAGGTGAATGAGATAAATATGTTTAAATATGTATATCTTCACCCTATTTGTGTATATTTAGGCAAATTATTTGTATAATGGAATATGCATGTTTACCACATGGTCATAGTAATTTATGAGTGCAAAAATGGCTTGGTGGTCTAAGCTTTCTATTGCGCTGAATGTAGTGAGTTCAAACTCCACCAGAGAAAACCATTTCTGTGATTTACAAATTGTTCTTTGTGTCCATTGCATGTTTAGAAAGTCTCGTCGACACGAAAATATTTCTAGTTTATAGAACGGAACAACATTAATTATCCAAAAACCAGACAACTATCCGTTGACACGTTGATCTGTAAGTTGGAATCTGTGTTATTGATACCTTTATTTTAGTGAAAACAACAAATTACGTAATAAGAAATATAATTAATACATTGACCACTGGGCGAAATCTTGTAGTAAATTAGTCAAATAAAACCAAATAGGGCCTCTTCAGGAACTTTCAAAACGTTACATTAATTACTCTAGTTGTTCGGTTTCAAAGTGTTATTTCAATGAAGTAAAACCGGAGAGAAATTCCAAAAGCTATACTTTTTAACCGACCTCAAAAAAAGGAGGAGGTTTCTCAATTCGACCGTATATATATATTTTTTTATGTGTGTTCGGGCATAACTTCGTCGTTTATGAATCGATTTTGATTATTCTTTTTTCAATGGAAAGGAGATGTCCCAACGGTGGTACCATGATAAGGACATTAATATCTGATGATGGCATCCTAGAGAAATCGAGTCGAACCTTGAAGTCGGTTTAATTTTTGTTAAAATTGTACTTGTAAAAACAGCTGTTTAATTTTCACTTAAGTATATTAATTTCGAAATTCCTCTCACGCCAACAAACGATTCTGTGAGTGTCTTATCTTAACAAAAAAAAACCGATTTGCACTCCGGGAGTACCAGCAGAAGTGAAAACATTAACGTTGTGCATTTATTAAATTTCATATTTTTTTATTCTTTTATTTATTAAACACAATGAACGATGCTATACGAATCTATGTGCCTTGCTTTACTTTTAATATGCATTGAGAACCGATAACTACCAAAATGATTATTGTGATGTTATAAAATATAGGTTAATGCTATACAGTATAAACATATTACCCGAGCGAAACCGGGTTTTCATAAAGTACGCACTCATTTTCTTTCACTATTTTTTCGACATTTTTTTCATTAATATTTATTCATAATGCTATATTTTAACCACTTGAAATACCGAATTTCATAAGTATAGACAGTCGAGCCATCAGCTGTCACCATCCGTGCATGCGCGTAGCAGGCTGTAGAAACACATGCACATTCGCGCAAGTACCCTGCGCCGCTCAAACGAAACAACAGGAGCAGGCATACATTTTCGCCACGCGTTAGAAAGAGAGGAGGATATTACTTCCTCTCCTATGCCACGCCTCCGTCTAACAAATATTCTATCAGGTCACGGGTCCTGACGCGAGTTTAACATTTTTTACCCATCATCATTTTGTACCATGACGTCTCATTTCGTGAAATCAATTTGTGATTTTCATTCATATTCACACATATTCACATTCATAGATGATGAAAATGTTTCAACTTTATTCAAATAATTATGAGCAGAGCTCAAATAATATCGGTTTAAAATAACAATTTAATTGGAACCCAGTTTATGTTGAAGTTACGGTATATTTACTCGTAGTGATATTACTCCGCCACCGTATGCACGGTTAATTGCGGGATAAGCAAATTGTTGAGCAAGTATGCTTAATTCAGTAGCCATAGTCAAGGCTCTAATATAGCGAATTTTAGTCTACGAAGATGAGTGAACTAAATTCATACGTGTGAAATACTAAAGCTTCTATTTTGTGTTGATACAAGGTTTAATTGACAAAAATTCGAAAAGGTTAGATCTTTTTGAGCAAATCTATGTTAGTGGACATTAAATGGTTATTTGTTCAGATAATAATAATAAGCCTTTTTATTTCCAACACCCTTAAAAACATTATCTTATTATTGGTAATTGGAACACCACAGTGACTATAGGCCTCCTCCAGCTTACTCCATATTTTTCTGTTTTTTGCCTTAGTTCTCCAGTCTCTTCCCGCTACTGCCATTATTTCGCCGATTCATCTGTTCTTTAGGTGATCTCTTTTTGTGTCTCAGCCTTAGCACAACTTAAGGCTCAAACAAAGTCAAAGGACTGCCTCGGTGTCGCAGTGGTAGCGTACGCGACTGCTGTTCTTGAGGTCTCGGGTTCGATTCCCGGGTCGGAACAAGTGTTTGTATGATCTGCAAATATTTGTTTCGGAGTTTGGGTGTTTTCTATGTATAATATGTATGTATTTACAAAAAAAAAGTATATAAGTATTGATATCAGTTGTCTAGTACCCCATAATACAAGCTCTGCTTAGTTTGGGACTAGATGGCGTTGTGTGTTAGATGTCTGAAATATTTATTTATTAAACAAAAACTGTTTTAGTCTGATTAGGAAACCGCCTTGCATTTACAAAACCAGTGATCTTTAAAACGTGATTAAATATTAATTTGTAAGGAACATCCCAAAAAATCCAAGTCAACAAGATTTTTTAAACAGAATCTCTTCTACCTCTTCCGAGCAAATTCTTGCTAAGGAATCTTTAAAAGACAAACATCAACTAATAAAGTGGACCACGCTACTATTTTTAACATTTTCCTCGTTTTTGAAATCACTTGAAGACTAACTATCTTTGATAATAAATACATACATAGTTGTGTTCAAGTACATTAACGCCATTCATGCATAATTTTTTTTTACCTATTCTTAATGTTATTTACAAAAATAAATTCTAGTTCTACAATTTCGGACTACGTGTAGAACTTATTCATATTTTTTCTTTCAAAAAGTTTCGTTTTATTGTTTGTTCCCTGGAATGCCTATAAATCCTTGTAAACTAAGGATTGATATGATACTCTTGCAGGGAGCAAGGGCACAGCGTAATGCCCTCAAGTCAGCAATAGATCGCTTTATGCGATGCGATGCGTAAAGACATTACGCATCGTAAACTGAGATAAATACGGTCAAACATACATATTTTACTACTATATACTTACATTTATAACTATCTGTTACAATAGGTGACTTCAGACGTAAGGCAATGGTACTTTTATTTTAGAACGTGTATTAAATTTTAATGCCATTAGTAAATTATTGGATATATAAAGAGCTTAAAGATTTTATTTTTATTTTGCGGCGAAAAAAACAAAGAAGGCTTTGATGTGTTCCTAAAGCCGTTTCATCACCTTAGACCAGTCATGTCGTGAAATTCGTTTTCAGTTTACATAATAATATTTTACGTTTAAATAACAAACCTGTCAAATTACAGGTATCTGATGAAAACAAAGGAAACGAAAGGAGGAAAAAAACTGGAACCCCTAAATCCAGGCTTATCACAAAGTTTCATCTTTACCAACCACTCTTGCTCTACCTCGCTTCAAAATTTCATCATATTAAGTCAAATAATATAACAGATATAAGTTAGTAAAAATTAGCAAATCCATGTTTGAATTACTAATTGTTGGCCGCGGCTCCGCCCGCATTTATGTCGGTTATTGCGGCAAATAGTAGCCTATGTGTTATTCTGATTTATAAGCTATATTACTGTAAAGTTTCATCCAAATCCGTTTAGTAGTTTTTGCGTTAAATAGTAACAAACATCCATCCATCGATACTTACAAAGTTTCGCGTTTTTAATATTAGTATATAAGTATAGATATAGATTAACAAACCATTGTTAGTTGACATTTTTTTTATTCTTTTAAATACAACCGACATTATAGTACTTTGATATTTATCGAACAAATATGTTTGTATTTCCCATTTATTAAATACGCACTTGTTATTGTGTTATTATGTGATAGTACGTTATTGTGAACACCTTGTCGACTATAATTATTATTACTTTTCTTGTATATTGACCTGGTTACTTGCCGTGCGGTCTGAGTATGTCGGCTCAACTATGGTTGAATAGCCCTCGCTGATAAATGCGTCTTACTTTATTTTACATTTGTGACATATTATGACAACAATGGAGTTTCTTGCCAGATTTTTCTTCACGAATGGTAGGTTGCACTTGGAGTTGGTGACTAGAATCACTCGATTTTTAAATATTGGCTATTCATAAGTGTCTGTAAAATAAGTGCCTATTTAAATAAAAATCTTTGACATAAAACAGATGATTATAGGATAGAAGTATTTCAACTCTTAGTATTTTTGTTTGTTATAGAATTTTCAATTTGATTAATTCAATTTCTATAAATTAAATTTATAATTTTCTTTGAAAATGTTATAGAAATCCAATAAGATTAATGAAAAAAGGACCATCTTTTAGACTCTGCCGTTGAATGTCAACAGGATGATCCACTAGGACCAGTTATCTTCAGTTTAGCAATACATCTCATTATAGAGCAGGTAATGCTCGGACCGGATGCTACTCGGACAAATGTGAAATTTTTATTTGTGACTATCCAGAGAGACTTTCGAGTATACAAAAGTTTAATACCTTGGCACCTAACATTAAGGTTTTAGAGAAAAGGTCTCTTCGCCTTCTTGGTTTTCCGGTCTTGGAAGATGGTTTTCAGATATTCATAGAAGACAAAATTTAAAATTTAGATGAATTTTCAAATCGCTTACTTAAAATTAATAATCGTTTGGCTTTTACTACTGTCTTTTATACCTAATTTTACACATGCGCTTCGGTCATCACCCCTTTGGAAAGTTTTTTTTTTTATGTTTGGCCCTGCCAAAATGACTCTACTCTGCCTGATGGAAAGCATAAGCAGAATCCAAGAGTGGTGATCACCATACTGCGAATGCAGACAATGCAACAATGCAGCATGGTGACCCACACCATGGCGGGCTAGTGATGCTTTTGCATCATTGGGCCTCCGGTCTCGCACTCACCAACGAAACACGACAGCATGATCGCTGTCATTTTACGTTGATTTTCAGTGCAAGGGTAGTACCGCCCCGGTCGAGCCGGCCCGTTCGTGCTGAAATCAGCGTGGCTCTACTACCTTGAAGAATATTCATCACTTTTGGAAAAAAGTTGATAAAATTTTACAAAACACGCTTAGCAAAATTTTAAATGTGGCTTTAAACGTTCTGAAGTATCATGCAAGGCCATTGCCATAGATGCTTGTACTGCATTTCCTGTTAATCTTTTTTCTCAGTGAAAATGGGACTCGCCGTTATGTAGTTTAAAGCAAAAGATATTTTTAGATACATCAACCAGTCTTGCTGAGCGACCTCGTTTGTTAGCTGGGGGAGAGTGGGAATCAGGTTTACGAATTCAGGCACTTCCATCACATAAGACTTTTGTCACTGTGGAGAAGCTGTTGACAGTTTCGGACATCATGGCCTTTCTCGTAGCATAAGCGCTGGCCAAATATTTCGACATGCCAATATCCGTCGTGCTCTCGTACCGCCGGCGTTCCAGCTTTACGTGAACCAAATGGTCTGGTACGGGACGATGGCAAAAGACCAGATGGTATGTCGTTAATGCCATGGTAGATGAGTAAGTCTTTGGTGTGGGACGCAACTTGCGTTGACACCCTCGCGTCATCCCATCTTCCAAATACAGCTGGTCATGCCGGCGCTACTAGTGCTGCTTTAGCGGAAAGTCTAAAACGGCGTAAGTACCAAAATTTAATAGGTAATTATATTTTTGAACCGTTTGAGGTAGAGACGCTAGGTCATTGGGGTCCGAGTGCTCGCGCTATGTTTAAACAACTAGCTAAGAATTAGTGTAATTCTATAAATTTAGAACAGCTACTAACATGAAAAGTCAATTGAGTAAAGTATTCGAAGTTTGATTTTTCTTTTTCTAATAAAAACATAAAGATGGAGGACATGATTCTAGACACTAGTTTTATAATATTCAGTCCAAAACCTATTAATTATACTATAAACATTTCAATAAATGGAACTTTATTCAGGTATATAACAGAGATAAATTGCGAGAGCAAGTCTTAATGTAATTGAAATTGCACGCTCGATGTGTGTATTTCATTTACAAAAGGAATATAATGATTCACCAAGCTTTTTCATTCATCAATCAACATCAATGTGTACTCGTATAATGTCCAAATACAGTGGGAGAAAAAACTGTCTATAAACCGTAATGGATGATGTTACTTGTTACATATCGTCGTATACCATCTCTTTTAACGTTCACATATTGTGTGATCATATGAACATTTTGCCCGTGGAAACTGAAGGACCCTTTTCGAATAAGTTATGTTACGAGTCATTTATACACATGTTTAGTTGAATAGGAAGCAATTTATCTATCCTGAAGTTCATTTGTTTAATTGTTCATTTGTTCTGAATAACCTTGAGAAGCGTCGCTAGAGTAGGGACACTAAAATATGTGGTTGACAGCACACAACTAATGTGTGTAATCACTTACGATCTGGTTGTATTCTTGTTCTCTTAGTTCTAATAAGAAGTAGTGGGATTTTACTGTCAAATGATTTTTATTGATCAAGTAGTAGTAAAAATTTAGTTGATTTATGTAATCATAGTGATTTCACTAGAACGTAAAATACATTTATTTAATCAGTGTGGTCAGCCTTACACTTTTTTAAAATCTATACTAATATTTTAGATTCGAAAGTAGCTCTATCTGTCTGTTTGTTTGTTACACTTTTTCACGGCTAACCGCTGCACACATTTGCAATGAAATTTGGCATGGAGATAATTTGATTTTTGGGGAAGGACAAGCTTACTTTTTACCAGGATAAGTATAGGATAACCGATATTATCGGTTACACGTGGGCGGAGTCGCAGGTAAAAGCTGGTAAATAAATAAATGTTAGACCAGTAAGCTCTGAACAATAAATCAGTTTTGATATAAAACTAAACCTTTTAATCTAAATTTTGCGTAAGCATTCAGGTAACTTTCTTCTGTTTATCATTAATTAAAATGACATCTTGCGACCTACATCTTTTGTTGGTACGCCTCACTTTAAAAGCTTCTATTATTCATTTTATTAACAAAAGTCTAGAAGGTCATGTTGAGTACATTTCCTAATACAGGTGCCTTTTTCGCGGGTAATTTTCCCGTGGTGAATTTCTCTATAGAACGTGAAATCTATCTATACTTATAAAATAGTAAGTCCTGACTGACTGACTGACTGACTGATTCATCATCGCCGAGCGTAAACTATGATAGTTAGGGCTAATTCATCATCGCCGAGCGTAAACTATGATAGTTAGGGCTATGAAATTTGGTGAGTAGGATCCTTTTATTGAGTAGACACGCACTAAGAAAGGAATTTTGGAATTTCTACCCCTAAGGGGGTGAAATAGGGGTGGAAAGTTTGTATGGAAGTCCGTCATTTTTTAAGTTAGAAACATAAAAATTTACATTTGGGCTACTGACTAAAAATGAGTAAATACGTATTTAAGCGTTTCTGGATATTCTGCCCCTAAGGGGTGAAATAGGGGTTGACATTTTGGATATGGGTTAGTCTGGAAATCCGTAATTTTTGAAGTTAGGAACATGAAACTTTATTTTTAGGCTACTAATTAAAAATAAAGAATCATGTATTTAAGCGTTTTTGAATATTCAACCCCTAAGGGGTGAAATAGGGGTTGACATTTCGTACATAGGTCAGTCTGGAACTCCGTCATGTTTGAAGTCTGAAACATGAAACTTTATTTATGTGTTACTAATTTAAAAAGAGTAGAGACGTATTTGAGCGTTTCTGAATATTCTACCCCTATGGGGTGAAATAGGGGTTGATTTTGGCGCAGCTAAAACATAAAAAAAAAAAAAAAAAATAGGGTTTGAAAGTTTGTATGGAAGTTCGTCATTTTTTAAGTTAGAAACATGTTACTTTATTCACGTGCTAGGTACTTAAAAATGAGTTAATGCGTATTTAAGCGTTTCTTGGTATTCTACCCCTAAGGGGGTGAAATAGGGGTTGAAAGTTTGTATGGAAGTTCGCCATTTTTTAAGTTAGAAACATGTTACTTTATTCATGTGCTAAGGACTAAAAATGAGTTAATACGTATTTAAGCGTTTCTTGGTATTCTACCCCTAAGGGGGTGAAATAGGGGTTGAAAGTTTGGATGGAAGTTCGTCATTTTTTAATTTAGAAACATGTTACTTTATTCATGTGCTAAGGACTAAAAATGAGTTAATACGTATTTAAGCGTTTCTTGGTATTCTACCCCTAAGGGGGTGAAATAGGGGTTGAAAGTTTGTATGGAAGTTCGTCATTTTTTAAGTAAGAAGCATGAAACTTTATTTTTGGGCTACTGATTAAAAGTGAGTAGATACCTATTTAAGCGTTTATGAATATTCTACCCCTAAGGGGTGAAATAGGGGTTGACATTTCGCATATAGGTTAGTCTGGAAGTCTGTCATTTTTGAAGTTCGAAACATGAAACTTTGTGTTTGGGCTACTGATTAAAAATGAGTAGATACGTATTTAAGCGTTTCTGGATATTCTACACCTAAGGGATGAAATAGGGGTTGAAAGTTTGTATGGAAGTTTGTCATTTTTGAAGTTAAAAACATGAAACTTTATTCATGAACTACTGATTAAAAAAGAGTAAAGACGTCTTTAAGCGTTTCTGGATATTCTACCCCTAAAGGGGTGAAATAGGGGATGAAAGTTTGTATGGAAGTCCGTTATTTTTTAAATTAATACCATGAAAATTTAATTTTGGGCTACTGATTAAAAGTAACTAGATATCTATTTAGCGTTTCTGCATATTTTACCAATAAGAGGGTGAAATAGGAGTTAAATTTTTTTATGAAAATCCGTCATATTTAACTTAGAAACCTGAAACTTTACTTTTGGGTTGCTGATTGAAAATGAGTAAATACGTATTTCAGCGTGTCTGAATATTCTATCCCTAAGGGGTGAAATAGGGGTTGACATTTCGTGCATAGGTTAGTCTGGAATTCCGTCATTTTTGAAGTTTAAAACATAAAACTTTATTTATATGCTACTGATTAAAAAAGTGTAGATACGTATCTAAGCGTTTTTGGTTATTCTACCCTTAAGGGGGTGAAATAGGGATTGAAAGTTTGTATGGAAGCTCATCATTTTTTAAGTTAGAAACATTAAACTATATTTTTGGGCTACTGATTAAAAATGAGTAGATGCCTGTTAAAGGTTTCTGGATATTCTACACTTAAGGGGTGAAATAGGGGTTGCAAGATTGCATGAAAGTCTGTCATTTTTTGAGTTAGAAACATAAAATATCATTTTTGGGTTACTAATTAAAAACGAGAATATGCATATTTAAGCGTTTCTGGATATTCTACCCCTAAGGGGAGAAATAGTCATTGGCATTTCATGTATTGGTTAGTTTAGAAATCCGTCATTTTTTTTAATTGAGCATCCTAACAACTTTCGTGTTCATGTTTCTGATTACAAATAGATGAATACTTATATCAGTAGGTATTTATGCGAATTCTGCTCCTAAAAGGGGTTGAAATATGGGTCGAATGTTTTTATGAAAGTTCTTTTAAATGGGATAATGATCAAAAATAAATAAATAAATACGTTTAAAACATGAATAAATTACTGATACATTCTTTTACACAGTTTTAATTAAATGCATATGATCAACTTCCACGCGAGCAAAGCCGCGGGCAACAGCTAGTACTAATATATAAAGATGAAAAGTTTGTATGTTTGTTTGTATGCGCTATTCTCAGGCACTGCTGTTCCGATTTGAAAAATTATTTCAGTGTTAGATAGCCCATTTATCGAGGAAGAAATATATATCATCACGCTAAGACCTACAGGAGCGGAGCACCAATGAAGAATGTTACAAAAAATTGATAAAGCTTTATAGTTCCATTTTGATTTTCAAATTATGAAAGCGAAGACACAATGGGTCACACTAGAATTTTGACTTCCTAAAACATTTTTGAAATGGTTTCCAACTCAATAACACAAAATTTCTAGCAAATAAAGTTAGATGTTCATATACATTGTAGATACGATAGAAATCGTGGCGAGGCCGGAAAATGCGACACGGTGACAAGAAATCAATGCCTGAGTGGAGTGCGTTCTATCAATTTCCGTGAAAGTACTTTAAACACATTGCATTTACTACATTTCACATAATCTCTAATGCTTGAAATCATCGTTGAGAGAGTTCAGTACAAGGATTGCTTGAAAGCATTTTGCATAAAGTTGACTAATAATTTTTTCACTGTCAACATTTGAAATGACATCAAATAAGAGACTTCGAATTTTCCATTCATTAAAAATCTCAGTTTCCTTCCCGGGTAAACTTTAAAGATGCGAAAACAACTTTTCAACCTTTACATTCTAAGACAATGTTTGATTTTATAATAATATCGGCAATAGTATAAAATCCCTTCGTAAAGTAAGAAAAAATCTGCTTCTTGTCTCTTTAATGGGAATTGATTTTGAACTTTTTCAATGAATCGTAGACCATTAGACGTCACTTTATTAGTGACCTCTCTAATCATTAGATGGATATGTGGGGACGTGGTATCCAAACGTATAGGCTTTGTAGTAGTTGCAATGACCGCTTTATTTAAATTCCTGCAGTATTAGTAGGTACCTTGGCTTAGACTTTCGATATCTTTTAATATACCGGTAAGCACGAGAGACCTAGAATAAACATTAAAAGAAACTCGTTGTAACCGTTTTCTTAAACTTAATTTGTCTTATTCTTTTGTTTTTGTAAAAATAATTATGTAATCGTTTTTGGCTCAGTCGACCTTTCGGTATGTATTTAAAGGCATCTCACCGACAGCACATCACGGGTTCACTGAAAACCCTTTTCAGTGTTACATGTGGCAGCGACTTTAGATAAATTTGAAAAAAGACACGCCTTGCTAATTAACGTATCGTAAGTAACGCTATACATTTTAATGATCATTTTTTTAGGAGTCATTTGTTTCATAGATTTTTAAAAATCTTTGTACAGTATATAATGTTAATAAAATATTTTTTTCACGACTTCAAAATCTTCTCAAGTATTTATTTTTTGTTGAACAATGTCGCGATAGGCAGTCTGGTTTTAAATACAACAAAACAGGTCATATTAAAGCAAAAAGAATTCCCAGTGGCTCACCGTCTCGACGCTTTGTGAGCAAAAGGTCTACTTATTATTTAAAAATCTTTTTACAACAAAATGCCTTCGCCCCCGAATATCATTTTGACATTGTAGAATTTAATATGGCTTTATTCTTGCGAAATTATAATTACGGGAGACTTTGTGAGGTCAGCTCAGATTATATGCTTAGAGAGCGTTATTTAGTTCATTGCTAATTATATCATGACGTTGGCAGATGAGAAATCTATACTAATATATAAAGCTGAAGAGTTTGTTTGTTTGTTTGTTTGTTTGTTTGTTTGTTTGAACACGCTAATCTCAGGAACCGCTGGTCCGATTTGAAAAATTTTTTCGGTGTTGGATAGTCCATTTATCGAGGAAGGCTATAGGGTATATATCATCACGCTACTACTAATAGGAGCGGAGCAACAATGAAGAATGTTTCAAAAACGGGGGAAATTTTCACGCTACGGGCAATATAAGGCGCAAACGACGTTGCGTGGGTCGGCTAGTGTTAGTTATATTTGGGTTTGATTTACTCTTAAGTCAAGGTGTGTCTTCAAATTGAATTGTTTATTGTAAAACTTAATTAACGCAGTTGATAATTTTTACAATTTTCGTTGAAAGAGAATATGCGCAGTAATATTCCCAAAATAAAATGCTTTCAATTTAAAATTTAAGTAAACATTTATAAGTTCATACTTAGTTGCTATCATTTGCTATTTCATTGCTTGCACTACTTTTGGATTCTGCTTATGCTTTCCATCAGACAGAGGAGAGGAGGAGACATTTAGCAGGGTCATATATACATATATTGAAATGGGTATTACTTGCAAATATATAAGGTAAAGACGAATTAACCAGTATGTACATATTAATCTATGAAACGAAATGTTCAACATTTTTTTTTGTAAATATACAGAATAAAAAAAAGCCACTCACTATGAATAAACCCGCATCCATGATATTTCATGTATGCCATCTCATTGCATTTGATTAAACTATCATGTGAAATTATTGCTATGGTTCGACATCGGTGTGGATATAATTTAATCCTATTTAAAATGATGACGGCAAATGTTAAACCTCTACTGTGATATTTTATTCCCATAATAAAACCTAATTAATTATTAGTTCATGATTCTATATTGGTGATTGCAATGCGTGGTTATAAAAGGAAATAAGCGTATTAGTAAAGAGTGACATTTTTATTTTTTTTTAAAGTCTATTCTAACCCGGTGTAGTTCGTTTGAATGATCAATTTGTTTGAAATCGTTTTAATTAGCTTCCCCTGTTTAATAGGGTCAAATCTAGTTATTTTAATTTGACCTGATGAACTTCCAGGTTTCCGTTTGAGCTGAAATTTTGCATGCATATGAAGGTATATTACGTGACAATGCATTATTGTAACGACATCGTGTTGATCTGTTGCTGAAACTGGTAGGTGGCCGTAATAATTATTCAAAGCAGTTTAACTGTACCTTAATTTGATCGGTTCGAAAATCAAATAAATATTACTAAACAGAATTAAGAATGACAATGGAAAGTATTATTCAAATAAAATATTTATCATTTTCTTATTTTATATGTTAAGAGATCATAAATCGTTTAGTAATATTTATTCATAAATCTAAATCGAGGAGATTGGAAACGTCAAACGTTGGTCCCAAACACAAACATCGCAATGTGTGAACAGTGGTATACGCGGCTATGTGTCAAGTAAAGATTTCTGAGTCGGAGGTTTACCATACGTAACAAATATCGGTATACTGAAAACATAAAGCAGTTCTTTTATCATAAATGACTTCCGTACCCCAAAGGAAAAATGGAACCTTTATGCGAACATTTCATTTTCTCTCTCTCCCACTCTCTCGTGTGTATCAAGTTTGTTTTTGTTTTTTCAGAAATACGAAGTATTTAGTTTGCAAGTTTTGGAAAAATCTAATTTCTCTTAGTAAATAAAATTCAATGATGTGGGCAGTTCAGTTTTAAAGTTCAAAACGCATATCAAAATTTATAGTTAACAGCATTTCACATGGATGTTAGTATGGTGATTGGTGACGTTGACTGCAAGGTGGACTATAGATCCTATACCCTTTGACTATAGTTAAGTTTGTCTTTCGATTCGCATTTAATATGAGTCGGGGACTTACTTTGATGACTGGACATTTATTGTCTCGATTGTTCTCTGAAATCTTCGATTGATTTTCTATTTTTATTCGTATTTATACATATAAATTAATACTCAATCCTCGCGGCGAAAGTGGGCTAGTAAGGTACGTAATTGACCAATTTTTTTCCATTAGCCGGTCTTGTAGTATACGCAAAAATGTTTTCAGTTTGTAGAGCACTTCAGTGAAGTTTTCTGTTTGAAATGCACCAGTAATAATGCACCAGTCTGAATAAATATTTGAGAGGGAAAAATTTACCTAACAAAATAATTTTACTTATTTTGGACATAGAAAATGAAAAGCATTGTAATGTTTCAATTGTTTGCCTGTTCCAAAACTGCTTTATAGTTGGTAACACTAAAGGTCACTAATGTTAAGTTATCCGAAAATAATTAAGGTTTCACAAGTCTTAGATAAAGACATATCCAACGAAACTGAAAAATTATAACTGTTTTCATTTTCTGTTTCAGATATACTTATCAGAGTTATGACTGCAGATCTGTGAGTATTGAATTACCTACTTTTGAGTTGTAATTGTAATAAGGAAGACCAGTTTTAATGATTGGTGGTAGGCCAATATTTCAATTATGTTTTCTCTTTCATATTTTGATATACACCAAGATTTCTTTATATATGTAATAAATATGGCCTGCTAAAGTGACTTTACTCTGCCTGTCACCATACTCAATGCGAATACAGATAATTCAACAATACAGAATGGTGACCCACACTATAGCGGTTAGTTGAGATTCTTCTACATCATTAGGACTCTGGTCTCGAACTCACCAACGAAACACGACAACACTACAACACGAATGCTGCCATTTAAGATCGAGAGGGTAGTGCCGCCCCGGTAGAGCCAGCCTGTTCATGAAATCAGTATGGCTCTAATATTTATTTTGAAAGAAACAAAGTTTTCAGATAAGGTTTCTGCATTCTTTCTACAAAAACTGTAATGTAGAAAGCAAACACTTTTAACTGTATTAATATCCTAATACGCTACTGTATGTAAATATTCAGGAAAATCGATAACTCAGAGAAGGATCACTTCTTTTCAATAAAGTTTGCTCACCCGACGCAAAAGTAGCGTTCAAAACATTCTCGAACTTCGAATCGATTGAAGACCTGTAGAATATTTTTGCACTCATATACACTTGCCTAGATCATATTGAAGTAATTATTACTGCTATCAGAACTAATATGTTTTCATTTATTGCAAGTTTAAGGTATACATTATTTATGTACAGTACCAATTAAGTTTTGAGGTTCAGGAAGGCTTTTAAGGTGAGTTTATTGAATTTTTTATTGTGATTGCCGTAGCATAAATAAAATCACAAAATTTAAGAATCCAGAAATGCTTAGTATCATAACTTCAGACCTAAGCAGTTTTGTCTGATAACCCGGCTCCTAATCTAAATTTACTTGTTCAATTATAAGTGCAGTGTATTAAACTTATACTTATTGGATAACTGATAATAAAAACAAAAAAGTAATCCTCACAGAAATTATTGTGTACAAATAACTACATTTTAGAATTAGTCTCCTTTTTCCATAATTATATTGGTTTTTTTAACCTGCGACTACACTTTGAATACTCTATTCCTTCCTTCTCGTTTAAACTACTTTTCATACGAAGTATGAAATATCGACCCTTTATCAGGGGGGTTTAACTTCTCAGTTTAGGTATGTTCCGCCGAGCGCTCCTCCCGGGAAGGACTACGGCAATGATTGCTACTCGGCGCTCGGCTAGCACGCTAGCCGCGTTGCGTTGCACGTAAACAAGTTGAATATTACGTGTACTTACTGCGAAAAGTGACTACGAAATGAACTAATTATTATATTTGTAACTACTAAGCAATAAAATTATTTAATTAGTTATACTAACTTTTAAACTTTCGCGTTCCATGATATATTAACAATTATTTTTACGGGAATTCTACTCATACGGATAGATACCTACACGCCACGTCTCATCATCACCCCCGGCACTTGCAATCTGTTGTGACTTCACTCAAGAACAGAGCTTACGATCTCTGTGACCCTGAACATTTACAACGGGAACTAGAACATGTTCAGGAGGTACTCAAAAGAAACGGATATCAAGTGAATGGAGGACGGAAGTAACCAAAAATAAGATGCAAGTATCCAGAAGTGAACAGGCAACCCGCCTATATGCCTTATGTCAAGGGAGTTACGGATAAGATCGGGTCCGTGTTAAAGAAATACTCAATTCCGACAGTATACACACCAGGCATAAAAGTTCACAACATCGTCGGCACACCGAAAGATACATTGCGACTACAAACTCCGGGTGTTTATAAAATAGACTGCAGCTGCGGAAGTTCGTATATAGGCCAAACGAAGCGGACTATTGCTGAAAGGGTCAAAGAACATATCGCTGCTGTGAAGAACCGACAGACGAGCAAATCAGCGATTGCAGAACATGTACTCGATGCAGGCATCAACCACTGGATTGAATTTCACCACACGCAAGTCCTCTCCACCGAACGTCACTTTTACTCAAGAGTTGTACGTGAAGCGATTGAAATTAAAAAAAATAAAACTTTCAATCGAGAAGATGGTTTTAAATTATCTACAGCGTGGAATCCAGTATTAAAAAACATACCACCTCGCTTTTCTGCGCAGTCGGATAAACACCAGAATAGGAGCACATCGGTTTGCTTACAGAATAGGGACACTGTTAGTGTAGTATGTGACGGTACATGGCGAAACAAATTTCTTAAAAATATCGAAAAAGTGCGGGTGGACGAACAAACTTCTACTTCACGGATTCGACGACAAAGGGAGTGCCTCGCTGAGCCAGTCAGCCCACAGAACACATGAGTCAGCCTGTGACCACGGCAAGTGCAACCTGGTCGAAACGTCAGGCAAATCAGAGGTATGTAATAGCTTTTAATAAGTGATCGCGTTAATTCCCCTAAAAATAATTGTTAATATATTTAATTAGTTGTTTAAAAATTATGTTAAGACAGACATGTATAAATGCTTAGTGACGGCAAATACGTATATTGTTCGAAGAACGCATAATTATCATGGTGACAAAACTCTTTACAATCTAATGTCGTCTGCTGACGGACATCAAGAAGTAACCAAATTAAAATACTTTTAGAAACAAACTAAAAAAGTATTCATTAGAATCACTTGGATTCACTATATTTGGGGGACAAATACTGTAATTCAGTTTGTTTTTCTCTGTGTAATAAATACATAAATAAATAAAAATAAATAAAGTAAATAAAAATCACATAGGTGCCTAGTACGAGTAGAACATCACATAGACAAGATTATCATGTTTGTTAAACTGTTTCTACTTACTTTGTTACTAAAGGTGTTGTCTTTCTTATTTACTAGCTGTTACCCGCGGTTCCACTCGCGTGTATATCGATTATTGTCGCAAATAGTAGCCTATGTGTTATTTTGATGTATAAGCTATATTACTATAAAGATTCATCCAAATCCGTCCAGTAGTTTTTGCGTGAAGAAGTAACAAACATACACACTCACAAACTTTCGCCTTTATATATTACTAGTTGTTATCCACAGCTCCGCCCGCGTTTATGTCGGTTATCGCGGCAAATAATACCCTATGTGTTATTTTGATGTATAAGCTATATTACTATAAAGATTCATCCAAATCCGTCCAGTAGTTTTTGCGTGAAGAAGTAACAAACATACACACTCACAAACTTTCGCCTTTATATATTACTAGTTGTTATCCACAGCTCCGCCCGCGTTTATGTCGGTTATCGCGGCAAATAATACCCTATGTGTTATTCTGATGTATAAGCTATATTACTATAAAGATTCATCCAAATCCGTCCAGTAGTTTTTGCGTGAAGAAGTAACAAACATACACACTCACAAACTTTCGTCTTTATATATTAGTGTGATTAGTGTGACTAGTTGTTATCCACGGCTCCGCCCGCGTTTATGTCGGTTATCGCGGCAAATAGTACCCTATGTATTATTCTGATGTATAAGCTGTATTACTATAAAGTTTCATCCAAATCCGTCCAGTAGTTTTTGCGTGAAGAAGTAACAAACATACACACTCACAAACTTTCGCCTTTATATATTACTAGTTGTTATCCACGGCTCCGCCCGCGTTTATGTCGGTTATCGCGGCAAATAGTACCCTATGTGTTATTCTGATGTATAAGCTGTATTACTATAAAGTTTCATCCAAATCCGTCCAGTAGTTTTTGCGTGAAGAAGAAACAAACATACACACTCACAAACTTTCGCCTTTATATATTAGTGTGACTATGAAGTTTGGAGTGACTAGTTGTTGCCCGCGGCTCCACCCGCGTATGTCTCGGTTATCGCGGCAAATACGCGGCTCCGCCCACGTGTATGTTGGTTATCGCGGCAAATAGTAGCTTATGTGTTATTCTGATGCATAAGCTATATTACTGTAAAGTTTCATCCAAATCCGTTCAATAGTTTTTGCGTGAAAGAGTAACAAACATCCTTTCATCCATCCATACTTACAACTTTCGCGTTTATAATATCAGTAGGATTTTAATAATATTACCTAATCGACACCTAATAATACCTGCAAACACCAGAGGCGTCACAAGTGCGTTGCCGGCCTTTGGGGGATGTGGAGGAGAAATAGGGGAAGGGGGTTTGGGTTATGGTCCTCCTGTATCCTCACTCACTCGGTGAAACACAGCGCAAGCACTATTTCACACCGGTTTTCTGTGAGGCCGTGGTATCACTCCGGTCGAGCAGGCTCTTTCATGCCGAAGCGTGGCTCTCCCACGGTAATATTTTATGCCTAAACTTGACTTTTGTTCTAGAGTGGAACTTCTGTACGTTTTTCTTTGTTTTCGAGTCTTTATATTGTATTAGTGTATTAGTTTGAATGACATAAAATTAATTTCTCTACTCATTCTGAAAGACTTCAATAAGATTTACCTTTGCCAGTAAATACTAAAATTTATATAATAATACGTGAAGAAAAAACTTATCGATTTTTACAAACAATATGCGAACGGAGGAGTGTCATATTTGATACTGTTGCGCCATAAAGAAATGAGTCTCGTATAAACAAGAAAATTCTAGTTCGGTCAGCGCCATCTAGTATCAAGTAGCGCACGACTTTTGAGATTATGATTAATGATTGCGATATTCTCGGCGCTAGATGGCACTGAAAGTAATTCTAGGACATTATATTTGGTCCAGAATGTTCTATCGAATATTAGGAATTATTCTAGATATATCGATAGCCATAAAAAACGCGGAGCGTATTAGGCATACAGGCAGTATTGTTTCACGATATAGCGGTAATCAACTGACTACTTTTATTTATTTAATACCCGGCTTGTAACAATACCGTCAAAGTTTATATGGAGTAGGAAAGCTAAGAAATTTCACCACTGGTTCATGTAAAGTATTAAAATATATACTTTCACAATTACCTTGATATAACAGTGTACAAGCAATAGGTTTAATTAAAATTTATATTAGGTTTCAAAGCTTATCACGTTTCAATAGCAACCAATACATTACTTAAGACATCATTTCATTAATATGCCCGCTCTGTTTAAGATAATCAATTTTGCTCAAAGCATAATTATATTTCAACCGTACCTAATACTATGAAAAGGTTCTAACGTGCCTCAGGAATACACGCCACAGAAAACTTGAGAAGAAAATTAATTTTATACATGAGAACCTAAAGTGTTCTTTATTGGTATAATGACTCAATTGATTCCTTCAACCATCAAAATCATACAGATTATATCGGGTCATGACATTTATGTACGTATAAGCTATGTGTAAATATGTATTGAAATTGCTTTGTGTCGCTATTTACATGTAAGTGATATCTTAACATGTTTTAATACTTTTAAATTAATATATTCATTTGCTATTCATTCCTAAAGATGAATGAATAGCTGTAATGAAAAAGTGAAGACCGTCCACAATAGAGTTTCAGCACAATAGAATCGCTACAAAGATTTTTTTACAATATCGTCTTTATCGAAACTAAAACGTGCCTAAGTAAAAGAAATATTCTGAAAATAAAATCACATTGTGTTTTGTATAATTCGTGTTGCGTAATTTGAACATGTTTTAACCATCGTGGGTTATGTCTAACAGTGGATTACTAAACGTTTTAAATAATGGTGATGATAAATGTAAACGTTTTTTAATTTAAAATATGAACTTATGTTTAAGTAAAGCTAATCCGAACATAATGTACGAGTATTACATGTACGAGTATTAGTTAAACTATATAATACGCAGACTAATCTATAAAGCGCTTTACATAGCGTAAAATCAAATCAAGGGAGATTAAAAAATTGGAAACAATTTGAATTGATTTTTTTTGCATTACTAGATTAGTTTTTTAAAATATTTAAATATATATAAAACGATGATATAAAACATCCTTTTAAAAGAATTTGCTCAACGGCAACAAAGATCTTAATATATAATATAATATAATAATATAAGTCTTAATGCAAGAAAGTAGTTTTAAAACCTCACAGAGCTATTAATTTTTCCTATTTGTTTCTGCTTTGGTACAGTGCTTCCAGATAGAAAAACCACAGATAAATATTGTTTTTAGGGATCATCACATGTCGCTGTTTCAGGGATTTCCTTTACCCTAGATATTATTAGTACCTAAGACGGTGACGGCGTGCGGTTTTTAGACGGTTCAATTCCGACATAATCAACAGTAGGTGGTATCCGATGGGAGTTCACAACAACAAAAAAAGAAATCATTACATGATCTTTATTCAAGGATTTAAGATACTATTTTTTTTAAATCTTACCTAATCTGATGAGTATAGAAGGACTCTACCTTTGAATTTAAATACTTAACAAAACAAATAAAGTGAAATATATTTCATACTAGCTGATCCGCGCAACTTCGTCTGCGTCTCTCCAGAAAATATTTTTTTCCTATTTCCCCAACATTTTCGGTTGACATCCAGCTCCTGTTGGTCATAGCGTGATGTTATAACCTCAAACTTTCCTCAATAAATGAGCTATCCAAAAAAAAAGAATTAATAAAATAAATTTAGCTGTTCACGCGTGATGTCGTGACCAAAGCAAATAGGGATTCATTTTTGTACATATAGATTTCTGCTAAAACAAAATTATTTACTTCTCTACCCATAACACATTTGTAAGTGGTCCTTTAAATAAGCATGTATTTTGTCTTATTCATTTCTGAAAGAACTGCAGAAACAATTCTACAAGTGGAAACACTGCAATGCTCTAAGCCTTATTTTGGTTTACGCAAAACATAGGTTATGAAATATGATAACAGTGATCACAGTTTCACTGAAAAGATGAAAAATGACTTTAGCCGGCCTTGGCTGTCCAATTTAAAGTAATAATTTTGGTCAAAATGTTTGTATATCAATCACTATTGCAATGATGCCACAAGCGGCAAATAATTACTATGTTGATAGAGTAAGCTGCTAAGCTGTTTATTTTCGATATTAAATTTAATATAGATTTACTTCATGATACAAGATTTATAAAGTGATACAAGATTTATATTACAAAAAAATACTTGTACCTAGCTGTTACACTCACAAATAATGTGGCATTCTATTAGCAAAAGAATTTACAAAATCGGATATTATGAGATAGACAATCCTACAAAGTCACAAACTTTACCTTTTTGAAATTTATAATATAAGCATAGATAGGGTCTGTAGTGTGCTTTGGGAAAAGTCTTTGCCTAGCAGTAGACAGCAACGGGCTGATGATGATAATGTACACACATAAAAATCTGCATAAATATCGTAGAGTAGCTGACCCACGCAACCTCGTTTGCGTCTCCTATTGCCCGTAATGCTAATTTTTCCCCTTTTTTGAATCATTTTTCATTGGTGCTCCGCTCCTATTAGTCTTAGCGTGATGATATATACCCTATAACCTTCCTTGATAAGTGTACTATCCAACACTGAAATATTTTTTTTAAATCGGATGAGTGGTTGCTGAGATAAGCGCGTTCAAACAAACAAACAAGCAAACTCTTTAGCCTTATAACATTAGTATAGATATATCTTGAGTGAATCTACTTAACACCTGCTGTCGCCCGTGACTTCGTAAGCTTTAAATACTAACACAAAACACTTCATTTTGAAACATGTTTAGAACTTTAACTAAACTAGTAACATTATAATTCTATTTCTAAACATATATTTAACAAAACATAGTTCATTTAATCACTTAACATAAAGAAATAAGTTTTGAAATTACTAAAGCCCTTTATTTATTCCTTTTGAAGTACGTTATGCAATATACAAATTTTCAGGCACTTTTATATAAAAGCAAGATCATTTCGTGGTACGGCAACCTGTGACAATTTCAATAAACGAAATATAAGGCTTAAATCTTTTTCTTCTTCGATATTGCCATCAAAATATTCAAGAGAAATTTTACCCAAAAAATACGAATAAAATATCTAAATGACGTCATTTTACTACAGCAAAGTCACCGTGACAAGCGTAAACAAGGGAAAAAAGTCTCATTCCATAAAGCTTACTTTTTCCAAGGAAAGAAAATCATATTACTGTTTTGAGGGAGCTTATATCGATTTGTTCTTAGTGGGTTGTGTTGGTATTGTTAATTTATACAACCGGTTGGATAGGGACGACCCCATTGTTGTCCTTCATTGAAGTTTGAAAATTTTCTGAAAGTTACGGGTCTTTACATTTTTGTTGTATTGTATGGCTGTTAAGCCGTAATTACTTTGAAAGGTTTCAGGAAATAACATGAACAAGTTCTATCTAATTGTTAAGTATCGTAAAGGTTTGATGATATTTTTGTAAAATAACATAACACTGTTAGTAATAAATTAAGCGCTACAGTATATTGTGCTTTTTGAATGAGCAGTAGGATATATTAGGATGATGATCTTATTTTAGAACTAAATTTAAAAAGAAGGCTTCCGCGGTACATTGGTATAATACTATTTACTAAAGCATTACGATGAAATGGCTATATTATAACTTACAGATATGTATTTTCTAAGGACAAACATCTCAATGCATTGGAATAATCAACCATCACTGACTTAGACATGATACGAGTTACACGAATTAAGTCGGAGTCGCCTACAAACTCCCATGATTTATAGTTAAATTGTGAAAAAAAATATTCGTTACAGTTGAAAGTTGAATTAAAACAGTTTTTGATTCATCAGACTAACATCATCATTTAAGAAACAGTTTCGTAACAGTAAAAAAACAGTTTTTGCCACTTCAATGTAACGCATCGCTGAATATCTCAAAACCGTTCCTCAATAGCTCACTTTACACACGTCTGCAGATTTATTCACGAACGTAAACGAGATTAACGCATGTCATTCAATGGGTCGGAAAATTAACGCAGATGTGTTTAAAATTTACCGTTGACGCAATATAATATTGCAGCCTTCGAGCTTGAAATCTTTTAACCGTTAATTTTGTATAGATTACATAAATCTAATAGGAGTTGAAATTGGTTTTCCTAATAATACGAGGGCTTATAAATTGAATCATACAATTTTCGATTTCGGTGGAAAGATTTTTTTCAGACTCTGTATGATGTTTTTAATAACACATTTAACTATATTGGAATCTAAAATAGGCAAGCGCATGCCCCCGTTTTTATCCTACCTACCTAATTCTAAAATTATTCACCTACCTGTAAAATTTTTGGCAGTCTATCTATGTTTATATGTTCAACCGTAACGCCTCAACTACTGAACTGGTTTTAATGATGAGATGTGAAGAGTGACCCAGTTGACATAGGCTATGTAACTTTTGTCAAAAGTTTCTATGTGGCGGGTTATCGTTTTCTTAACTTTTACTTGTGATGTTCTATACAAGCACTGTCTTGGCACATACCCTAAACATATACCGAAAGTCGGGGAAACTGTGGTGCTTCCTTAATGAGTGTGATTTGCGCTGTGTGTTATTCTCTAAGTCTTAAAAACAGCACTGTATTTGAGACCTTCAGTCCAAAGCTAAAGGTAAGGATCGAAGGACTTATTTAATTTACTGGACAAATAATGATACAGACTACCGCACCACGAATCAATACGAATTACTTATCTACCAAAAGCCCCTAGGCGCTTCCCAAAGTTTCTACCAGTTTACAAACAAAATATCTTTAATAACCATCGGTTTGACGATCTTTGAGAGTACTCTTACTAATTATTCGATGCTCTCAAGCTTCGGAATGAGTTAGTATTGATTTTTTAATTAGTAACTTCGTGCCCTGTTACTAAATTGCGTCTTCGGTTGAATATACACTGACAAAAATAGTAGGTTAAAACATTGTTTTTACCCGAGTGCGAAAGAAGGAGGTTTAATTTAATTCCTAATTAACACCGTGGTAACTTTCAGTTTGACAACTTACACTACTATTTATACCCGACTACAGCGACATATATTTTTGACAGTCTATATTAAAAATGGATAGGTACTATAAACTTCGTATATTGATTTTCTCATAATAAGTAAATGTATTAGTATGTTTAAGCACATAAATATTACGGAGCAGGTTTCGTATTGAACATCTGTTTCAAATGAAATCTTAAAGAAGTTTCTTTTTGTTACTCTATAATTAGAAGCACACGTACTATTCCATTCCGTTAATGAGTAATTAGCATTACCCACTCGTACAATTCAATGAGTAGACGTCACAGAGGGAATTACGTAAAATGAAGCGTTAATTACTAACAACCTTAACTGCCAGCTTAGATAATTACAGATTACACAAGACTATAATTAATTTAAAGGCTATACACTAAGCGAAGATAGAGCCACCATTTACATTGGGGCGCTAACCTATACCTATTTGTGTTTGGTATAAACTCCAATCGTTTGTGAAACGGGGACGCGGTACAAGTTTACGGGGTGAATATAATGTTTATATGTAGGTATATCCACTAATAGTATATCTATGTGCAGGTCAAGTGGTTCATAACCCTTAATACTAAACCAGAGGTCGTGAGTACGAATCGTACTCAGGATGAACACATGTGTGTTTAACTCGACCATATTTTGTTCAGTGTTTTAGGGTATAGTATCGATTGCATTTCTTTTAAAATATTTAAGTATGTTTATCAGCTTGTTACTGCAGCACAGATTCTATCTAGCTTGAAACTAGAATGTCATGTGTGAGATCTTGGAAGTTTTTATCATACTAGGTTATGATTGGTGGTGCAAGGAAAGTTTAAGAGCAACAGACATCGTGAGACTATAAGCCTGTTGGTAAACAGACCTCATCAAATCGGTGACATACTATAACGTACATATTTGCTCTCACTCTGAAAAGCATGTAGCTATATGACAAAAAACATTTATTTTTAGTGAATAGGATAAAAACGAGCAGACGTATCGCCTGATGGTAAGCGATTACTGACGCCCATGGACACCAGAGACGTCACAAGTGCTTTGCCGGCCTTTTAAGAAGGAGGACGCTCTTTAAAAAAAAATATAGCAACGCGTTTTGTGATTGAAGTATCATTAAGAAAACAGTTTACACTAAGGTCCAGTACCAACCTCAACCTATAAAACATAATTATTATGTACATTTACATCCCCTTGGAAAGTAAACAAAAGTAATACTGCCAAAAAAGTTCTGAGTGACTATACACTACTGAGACAGTTGTTGTACGTAGCACGTAGGAACCTTAACAAGGTGCAGAATTAGTTGCGTTAACACAAATATCATATGTGAGTAGGTGTTTGAACGCGTCCTCTTAAACAAGGAAAGTACAAACATTCTTGTTCATAAGGCAAACTGAATGTTGCGGCGAGTGTCCCAGTTTGCGGTGTTCTGTAACATCAAAGCAGGTAGTTCAGGTGTTTAGAGCCTGTTTACATTTGACACACTTACGTCGAAGGGTTACAGCGTATTATGCACGTGCTCCACTAAACGGCCATTTGTAATCTTTTCGTGACTGCGAAAAGGACATTAATATTTTTTTTCTTAAATTTCTTTAAATTTCAGTCAAAACAACATTAAAATTAATATACGAAAGGATTTCTCCTATTCAATTAATCATCTATGTGTTGTGTCTCTTTCATCTAAAGTTTTTAGTAGCACACATTAGAAAAAAGTATTTTTTCGACCACATCCTATGTTATATGACGTGCATTTATAAATAGTGTATTATTTTTTATATTCCTTAGAATGAAAAGTATTACTGAATACAATGTATGTGTAGCTTTCGACAGGTTCCGATATATAATAAAATACCATTATTGAATTAAAGTAAAATAATATTTTTAAAATTTTGCAGAAGAAGTAATCATTTGTAAAATCAATACAACATATAACACTTTTTCCTGCTCATGTTAAACGTAGAAACTTTCAGATACCAAAAACCAAAACTCACTTTTCGTTGAGAAATTACGTGTTTAAGAAATTACAACCCCTTATAAAAGACTATTTCACGAAATTCGTAACGCATAAATAGAGCTGTTAATGATATAATTGGCAGTAAAAAGTATCATTTTCGACTCAGCAATAAACTCGTAATTTTCTGTGGCATCCGTTTTAACATAAGTCTCTACGATTTCTTAACCTTTAACTTATAGACAATCGCCGAACCCTCATCCCTAGAGGTTAACTAATTCAGTTGTGCCCTCTCCACAATGGTGCACACCTCTAGGATTAGCTCTTAATTAAATTTTCATATAATTTAGTACAAGAATTCCTTAATGTACATTTTAATTTGAACCGGTGTAATTTCGACTTAACAATTTCGAGATGTATACATACTTCTCTTAAAATTTAGTTTAGAAAAGATTTTTGTTAACAAAAGAGAAAACTTCTATACAATTCATGATTTGAAAACGTGTTCTACAATGAATTGTGCTCACGGGTACATTGTACTACAGCACTGCTTGAGATCTGTTAGGGTTTCACCTTCAAATTTTATATCACGTTTTGCGTTGTTAGAGTAAGATTACATAGATATAGAAATTGTATAGAAATTTTGCCCACGAATACCGCAAACTGAAAACAACTTGACTGAAAAAACAGAAGCGTCCGACTGCGTTCATAGTAGCCTTGGTTTAATTTGTCGATACGCTCACATTGCTCTCAATCGGTAGCAGTTGGTTGGAGTCCCTTCAGCCTCTGCAGTTACGTAGATATACCGCTCCTATGGCTGTCCTCTATCACCTTTATCATGGGGAGAGTTCTGAAGAAGAGTTGGAAGACCAACTGGTCCACCTTCTACCTTCCTCTACGTGACAACACGTGCCGGCCTTGGAAGTCGCTGCTTCAGAGCGGTAGACAAAATGCTCTCGTAGTCATTGCTTTGGTTCTTCCTTAATGTGCCGAGCGGTCAAAACCTGGAAGTCACTACCAGCGCACATGCATCTATCCCTCCCACTATAATCCCAAGTTTCTTAAGCAGCACTTGGAAAAGCATCTTACTGCACCGCCATAGTGTGGGTTACCATGCTGTATTGACAAATTCGCATTGAGGGCAGTGACCACCACTCTTGGATTTTGCTCATACTTTCCATCAGGTAAAGTACAGTCATTATGGCAGCTAAAATATAAAAAAAGATTTGTTTTTTATTAGTTTCGAAGAGTTACAAATCAAGCTCGATTATAGTTTCTACAAATTTTAAATGTGCGATAAAAAAAATTGACATAATGGAACTCCTTAAACAGGTCTGAAATCTTTTATGTTTATCACATCAAACAACCTGACCAATTTCAACAGATCTTTTAGTCTAGACTCAACCAGGTTTTTTGCAATTTAAAGAAGAAATAAATCAGGTAACAAGTGATTCATCCAACTTCTGGGTAAGTTGTAAGTATATATTAAGTTTAGTAAAACTATATGTAGGAACTATAATAGGCAACTTCGCAAAGTAGTATACGGAACTGAAATAGCGCTTGCATTGCTTACGGTGAAATAGCGCTTGCGCTGTATTTCACTGAGTGAGTGAGGATACCGGAGGCTCATACTTCAATCCCTCCCCACATCCCTTTTCCCATCCCCTAATGGTCGGCAACGCAATTGGGACGCCTCTGGTGTTGCAGGTATCCATGGGCGTCGGTAATCGCTTACTATCAGGTGATACGTCTGCTCTTTTGCCATCTATGCTATAAAAAAAATACGCATATATTTTTTATGAAGTCTGGAATTACATTAGACATAATCTTATCTCAGACAATAGATACGTATGAGTTATGTCAAGCTAATTACTACTAATCATCTAAAATCAAGGCATCTTTATTATTCAATATGTATGCAGTACATACAAGAAAAGTGGATTATGTAAAATATGACGGTGCTCGACATCGATTCTACTGCAGATGTTACCTTATACTATACCACTTTTCTTCTTTTCTCTTGTTATCTCTTTATTGAACTTACAGTCTTTCTGACAAATTAAGTTAGGTTATCTCTTAATTTTTACTCTAGTAAAATAATACTTTTTCCCTTTCTCAAACTGACATCACGTGCTAGCCTTTGAAACCTACGCCAATTGATTTAAACCTGGAATTCATAACCAGTGTATGTGTTTCCTACCCACTTTGACCTAAAATTTTTAAGCAAGTTATGAAAAACTTTTACTAGGTCACCAAAGTGTAGGTAACCATGCTGTATTATCTGTATTCGCAATAAGGGCACCATTCTTATGCTTTCTACTAGTACATCATTTGTATTGAATGAAATAACAATCTCTGCAAACCTTTGCTTCTCATTCTTGAGTTTGGTATCATTATCATCATCATCATTATTAGCCTATCGCAGTCCACTATTGAATACAGGGCTCTCTAATTGCACGCCACTTAGTTCGATGCAAACCTTTAATGCAGAGTTTGATATAATATACTTCAATTGAATTAATGATTGTTTTTATTTTCATACCAAAAGTTCCATACTTTTTGAATACACCAAATTCGTAAATACTTGTCACATATATTTACTGATTACTTGCGATGTTAAAAAGACTCTTAATGTAAAAATCACTAAAGAAGTTTCAAGCTTCCCATTATAGCACTTTTAAAATACAAAAGAACTCTAAGTTCACAACAAAAAGAGGTAACCGCTAAAAGATCAATGGAGATTTGCAAAGGGATATTGAGTTTTCTCTTGAAAAACAAGTAACAATGGTTTTGACGTGGGTTAGAAAGGACGAGGCAGATATGAGTGTTTTTGAACGTCGTTACGTGATTGGGTTTTCTAAAAATTGAACTGTAAAATAAATTTTAACTAAAGGGTGTTGATACTGATTTTTAACAATCTTAAATTTACAATCATTATTTATAATTGAATCATAAAAGATTAATACTTTATTTGTTTCAGATGTTTAATCGTCATGAGAAGAACATGAATTGGTAAGTAGATCAGGCTTTATTTTGGAAGAATGCAAGGTCGTTAAATAACGCGAAAAGGTCCCGAATTCAGCGTGTACTCTTACATACTCGTATAAATGTTTGTAACAAACTTTATAATAACGTATCTCTTATCGATTCTCGTTATAAAGTTATAAATTATTTACTTTAGTATCAATATACTTTCGAGGAAAAATATGACGTTAGACATACACCCTTTTTGTGTAGGCATAAGTATGTATGTGTAATATGAATAGTCCATAACATTTGTATATGGATCTCTACTGATATGTTTAAATAATACGTGTAACAATGTGTTGCATCTGTATGTAAGCTACCTACATTCTAAAACACCTAATGTCCATGTTATGGTTGTCTGGAAGAAATCACCGTGAAGACCATTATACATACTTTGTAACTGATTTTGTTTTACTATTTTACTTTGTGTATACAATAAAGAAAAATTAATAACGTATAATGCCAGGCCAGGAAACCGATTCCATATATTATTTAGTCCTTTAGTAATCGGTAGAAAGTTGGGCCGGGCATCTACATGATGTTTGATCAAGAAAATTATAAAAATCATTCGCTATTTGTAGGTAATTAATAATGGCTACCATATATAAAATTTAATTCACAAACCATTATACCAAAATTTTCAATTAATACTTAAAAGCCTACTACTTACTTACTATACTTCGATGAATTATAACAATACCTAAATTTATCGACAAGGCCTCCAATATTTTACTGAGCATTACCTGCGGAAATCATCCTTTCTTACTTTTAATCCAGGGTCGTCTTTATTCTCTCGGATTTCCACGTGGAACGTATCCCAACTGTCTAACAAAGGATTTCCAATAATACCTGCCACTTACACTGAATATTGCAGATACCCTGGATTTTAAATTCCTGTTTTTTAATGTTATAATATTTTTTAGTTTTTATTTTAACAAGCAACATAAAATGGCAACTATATTTTCGGTATATTCTGGGTGAGTAGGGATATCTCGTATAATTATGCCTAGGGACGCAATTTTTTAGCAAATCGACATTTCTTCAATCAGAAATGTAACTAATTGTGATTACTACTACCGAGAGCTGATAACGAATTTCGAGAAGGTTCTTTAGGCAAGCTGTAATTACGAAAAATTACAATTTCGTGAATTGGCGAATCCAGTCCTGGGAGTATTTTAGCGAGTTAGCGGTTATTTCGCTACTGCGCAGTATATCACATTTGCAAAAAAAATATAAAAAAATATTAAATTATGTTTGTGCAGTATTTTAAATACCAGGTTTCTCAATAGCCAATCAAAACGCGAGAAACTCGGGCTCCGGCAGCTGCCGGCTTGCCTCGATTAGCTATCCTTATCGCACTTACGGCTGCGTGTAAGACTTTTGTATCGCACGTATTTACAAACTTCATTAAAGTCGGGGATAATAATTTGGCGGTAATAACTTTAAGTTTTTAGTTATAAATTTTCATTGATAATAAATATATTCAATCTTATTTCTTTTTAGCAATGTCTAAAATAAATTGCATTATTTTCCACGTAGTTTATGTGTAACGGAATATTTTTTCCTAAAAACTTCTCTGGATCCGTAATTCGAGTTGCATAAATTTATCCTATTATATATACCCTACCCTCTAACCAATATTATAGTCTAAATAGCATATTGAACTCAAAACGATTCTGAAATTCAAACGAGCCCATCTATTTCACCCGACATAAGAAAGCCCTAAAATTCGGTGCCAATGTAATAGGAATGTATGAAATACCGTTCGGAGATTATTTATCGTTCCTTGAGTGTTCGGTGATTTAGTAGCCCACTCTCTTACTATTTGAAATTCAGTACAGCTATTTTGAATATCACTTCGATGTACATTGCTGACTCGCACGGCGTTTGAAATCCAGAATCGATGAACGAATAGGTAATGTACAGCAATGCTATATTCAAAATCGAGATTCGTGTAGATGGGCAATAAGATGGTTTCTCTTAGTCGTGATATTTTATCCACGTCGGCCTTTGTCATGTTGTCTACAGCGATCAGTCCTATTTATCTAAGGCATAAATATTATTCTTGCCTAGTTATACCTACATGTATCACACTTGGTAATAAAGAAAATAAAGCAAATACAATTACATTATATCTCTTGAGTTTGTTTAATTCTATTTAATTATATTTGATAAGTGGAATTTTACTGACTGTATGTGTGATCTTGAACATAATAAAGCAAATACGGTTCCACATTTAATCCACAGGTTACATTTCATCTTTAGGCAGTCAAATTTAGAAAACCACCATTCTTAATTTTCTTAGAAAATTTGGAAGCATAATATTTACTACAAGTGTTTAAACACACAAACACAGTAATTGGAAACCTTCTCTCATTATCCATTTCCATTTAATGAAACCAATTTAAAGGCAACGCGATGATAATAATACTAATTTTTTAATTTCAGTGAAGCTAAAATTAATAAATGAGCGGTATGCTCATTGCAGTGTGTCTTTAAATAGGTCAATAGGTCCTTGAAATTTATTGAATAAGTTTATTTTCAAAGTGAATAATTCATTGTAACAATACGAATTGCGTAGCATCGTAACAGAGTACTACGTTCGTGTCTACGGCGTAGCTCGTATAATATTAAAATACGTATTGTTTAAAGGTGATTAATGACGTTAAATATTGATAATATAAAACATTTTTTTTTATATATTAACCTAAAACTAGTTTGTTATCAATAACCCTTCCTTCTTTTGTTACTGAAATTTAATTGATTGGTGATGTCAGACTTGACCAACCAAAAACCGAATGCCGTTTCAGCTACAGTATTGAGGGAACCAGGTGTAACCTAAAAAGGAAATCAAATCGGTACACCTCCGGCAGTATTATTACTTATATTGTCATATCTATTCGTCATTACTTACTTCATAATGTTTTTCATTAAAACTTTTGTTTCTCTGCTTTTAACTCTCTTCGTTATAAGTTCATTTGAAATTTCAAACTTCAAATATATATTTCGAGGAAACCATTAGTATCAATTGTTATTAAATTATCTTATATAAGTTCAAGAAAGAAAATAGGAGAATATGTACAAAAAGAACTGATAAAGAATACGTATTAAGGAAAATACGAACTTCGAACGTTTTTCTTAGCATTTTATGACGTATAAATATATAGTCATATTATGGATAATTTCTTAGCTACCATACGATAGACAAGTGTTAACTATATAACACTAATTCTTTTAGTTCTTTCTGCATTTATTTGTGTTATTGAGTAGTGGTCAAATTTAATATGTAAACATTAAAAAACTTTATTTCGGTTGTGAAAAGCATTTTGACAACGAGTAATATGTCATTATTAGTTCTTTAATAACAGTTGTTATTTATGTACATTTTTTGATTTTGATACACCATCCTAAATAATTTTAATACCATCGTTTGAACACGTTCTGCCGTATCAAAAAGCATACATTCCAACATCTCAATAAGGAAAGGTCTCATTTTGACTCATTTCGCCCACAGTCATACGTCATGTCACTAACTCTCAAGGGTCTCCATACATATATTATTACATTCGTTTATCTTTTGACGTGTTCTTAGTATGGACAAAAATATATTCACGTTCACGAAGCAGAATGGGACCACGTTGAACATAGACGTGACGCCTTTGATGCTTTTAGGTCGAGATGACATTAGGAGGAAAGTAATTTTTAATGTCTTTGTATGGATACACTTCTTTTTCCATTAGCTTTACTCAGGCTGCGACACATGAAACAAAAACGCCCGTATAAATTTTCAATTTACGCATTAAATAATACTGTACTCGTCCTAATTAAGATAGACAGCCTCTAAGAAAATTTTGCTCATTTTGCATAATTTATTAGTTGTTCACGAAGATAAAACAAATAACAAATTGCTTTATTAGATGTATGTAGCATTGAGTTATATGCATTATGTATTTATGTGAATTAACCTGTTCTGCAAAGAAAATGGATAATGGAATTCATATTGCTAGTAAATATCGGTGTGACGTTAACTTCACTGGAGTTTAAAACTGATCTAGTAGATAATTCTAATTGAGGTAGCAAATTAAATATTCGTATGGTGCCGGCCTAAAAAACAAGTATCACCATCCTTATTCATCCCATGGGTGTAACCAGAGGTAGCCAAGGGAGAAAACTACGCAGAACACACTACAAAGAGGAAGGCAAAATGGCCTTTGTGGTAGAGTAGGCCAAAATCTCCTAGCTAAGGAGAGGCCTATTTCCAGCAGGTGACTCTCAAAAACTGTTGATGACGATGAATTGGCTTAAAAGCATAGCGTCATTATGTATTAATAAACATAAAATCAGACATTAATTGTGCAGTTCATACATTATTATAACTTATCATGGCTCTTGCGCATGGCTAGCCTCTACACTTATTTTTGAATAAAAATCACAGTTCTTCCTATTTTTTGTGCTAAGTTCATGGAAATCTGTTCAGCCATTCTGCTGGTATCAATTGATAAACATCCATTTGTTCAAAGTTTTACCATTATAATGGTATTAATATAAATACAACAGAGTAGATAAATAACAGAATTCAATATTAAGTGGAGAAAAAATACACCGAAAGTACCTCTTCTTTAAGTCTCACAAGAAAATTTGCTTATAAAAATACTATCACTCCATCGTTGATGAAATTTCCCATAACTCGCTCAATAACGTTATTAAATATTCAAGAGTCAGCGCAACTTCTATGCAAATCGATTTTGCAAACTCACTTAATGTAACCACGAGGACGCTTCATTTTGCTTGTAAAAGATTCGATAGCCTTTTGTTTATAATAACCTTGCAGTCTATAATTTTATTTGACTATGGTATACTTGATTGTATCTTTTGTAATACCTTGGTAAATGCAAACATTAAAATATATCTTGAAGGTGTTGTTATCTTTAGTACAAACTGTGTTCGTATTATCGCCAGGCAAATGAAATTCACTGTCTCTAGCAAAAGTGTTTTCCAACTTTAGTAACACATTATTCATTTTTGATAATAGACAATAGTAACTTGTTATAAATTGAAGGTATTGAATCGCACGAAATACAAAAATATTTCCTTGCTATATATACTGCACTGAGAATTGTACCCATAAATAAAATAGGGGGAGATGGATGGACACCCGCTACATCAGAGATGTCATTAGTGCGTCACCGGGCTTTTAAGAAGAAGTACGCTCTTTCCTTGAAGGTTTGAAGTTCGTATTGGTCCTGGAATACCGCAGGTGACAGTTCATTCCACAGTATTGTTGTGCGAGGCAGAAAGTTTCTAGAAAAGCTTACAGTTGTGGACTGCCAACCATCCAAATATGTGGATGAAACTGCTGTTGCGTAGGAGTAACATCATCAAGTTAAAAGTAAACCATAAAGAATTTAAATCCTCTTCCAATTAAAGTCATATTAAGTTCTTTAATGATGACAGGAGGTAATATGTTAAATGATGTCAAAGTAAAGTAGCATGCCACCGTAGTTACTTCACCGATCGAAGAAAATAATTACAGGTTTAATGTGATTATCGTTAATTTTTACTATATGGTTACAACTGAATCATTATTTTCATGAGCTAAGGCTCAAAGTCGTCCAACACCAGATATACGCTTCCCCCATGGTTTTCCACAGCAACTGGTTCTAATAAATATTTTATGTATATAACAGAAATTTAATTAGAGTAAAAGTATAATAACATTCATAGACTTGTTTTTAAGGAACAGAACTTTATGAAAACTTAATTAGAAGACCGCAAATAGACACTAGAAACAAATTATGTTATAAAAAACTTTCAAGATTGTTTGCCAAGAAATCAAAGTCTATAAAATATTCTAGAATCTCCTTATGATATTACACTGTACTTTGGACCGGCTAATTGTACATTTTAGATATAAGCCGATTACATGTCTGAGGAAGCAATGCCAATTATTGTGAAGGACTGGATGTTTCTCTCATTAGAACGCTTATTATAATAAACTCGTAATATTATCGTTCTCCATGTTATATTCAACGTATTTTAATATAATTGTTGTATGTTGTATTTTATCTATACAAATAAATAAAATTGGAGTGTCTGTTTGTAATATTAAAAGAACCGCTTTTTACTAAATGCATATGTATGTATACACGGTACATATACCAAAAATGTAGTTAAAAAATTTTTTGTCTGTCTGTCTGACTGTCTGTTTGTTCCGGGTAATCTCTGGAACGGCTGGACGGATTTTGACGCGACTTTCACTGGCAGGTAGCTGATGATCCGGGGAGTAACTTAGGCTACTTTTTTAGACTAACTTTGTCCCGCGGCGTTACTCGCGGTACAAAAATAGCCGCGGGTAACACCGCGGGGTTCAGCTAGTTTGATATATAACACAATATCATGTTTTAATACTTTTAGAGCATAAGTTCAGGATATCACACTTTTTCGATTTAGATTTTTTAACCCATAAAAGTTTTAATCGGTTTTTGATTTAGAATTTTTATTTTCCCAAAATAAGTATTGAGTTTAGATTGTTTTAAGTACAACCCGTTCAATACAACTATATCCATTCAATACAATTTATATATTTTACTGTGCCATAATGCTGTGAATTTTCCATTAATACTAATTAAAGTACAGTCTATTTCATTGGAGACGTGCTGTGGTAGGTATGTTTATCTCAAAATTTACAATAAAGAGTTTTACCTTGGTCCCTTGGTTTCATGTCTGATATGGGATGGAATATAATTGTTAGTTTTTAAGGCCATGTAAATCGTGATCTGGATTGTTGTTGTTTCTGCAGCACATTCCAATTCTAAGGGCATCTGTTTTGTCCTTTTACAAAATACAAAAAAAGTGTCACTTACCTTCTTCCACTGATTCTAGTGAGAGGGATCCTAGGACGGCGATACACTTGTCACTCTTGATTTGCACATGTCCATAGGCGGTGAAGTACTCCTTTCGTTGCTCCCGTGGATATGGTAAGAGGCGACTATTATAGTAAAGCAGGACAACATTACTGTAAAGAGAAGATTCAAAATACACCCAATAATTTTTAATATAAAAATATATTTTTGGCCAAAATCTAGTTTTCTGATGATAGGCTTATGTCAAGCAGCAGACTATTAAATGATAGGCAGTGGTGCTTACCATCAGGTGAGACGTCCGTTCGTTTGTCCAAGAGGGCTTTAGGATTTAAGAATGCTAGAAATTAATTAACAAAGTGTATTCTAAACGAAAATAAGTAGAACGAACTAATCAAATCAAATATTATAAAAGTATTTGGTATAAAATTATAGTGCTACCTCCCGTACTATTATTTGTGATCATAGGTGTAGTAGGTGTTACATAATAAATGTAGTTTCATCAGACATTTTACAACTAATAAATAAATATGAGGCCATTTAACTAGAGCAATTGAGGTAGTAATGAATAAAAAAATATTTACAACAACGCTTTGACTCCTAACCAACGAAAATATGTCAGTCATATTTTTGTTTCGATATAGTGTTGTTGCTAGGCCAGGAAATCCATTATGTGCGAGTACCGCAAAGTGTCAAAAGCGAAAGTAACTTTTTTTAACAGATCGATCGCGTCAACATATGCTATGATTGGTAATTCTTTTTCTTTTTGTTTTACATGAGAAAGATTTAGTCTTGATGGCTTAACTTAACAACGTAACATATGAAGAGACAGAAAACGTATTCATAAAGTTACCTGAAGTTGTCAAGGTATTCACCATAAATCACATAGACAGCTGAACCAACTTTAAGTTGGTTATTGATGGTTAACTGGTAGAAAATGTCATGTGGTATTAAGTCCGCTACCTGCAATTGTAATGCACGAAGCATAAATAAATAATAATAAACACGCACCACACACAAACACTCGTACCAACAATCACACACAGTCCCATTTGGTATTCCCGTGTCGACAATACTTCAATTACTTTAAAATATTTTAATTTATGAGCTACGCTTGTTTCAGGTAAATATTTAACACCTGTTACCGTCATTAATAGTTTTTAAAAGTTCTGTTAGACACAAACGTCCCTTGGAAAGGAAGTTTTTTAGTTGATTATGCATAATTGTGTGAATGTATTACACAAATCTTTAAAATGCAAACTTTCTGCGCTATTGTACTTTAAATATTCCATAACTGTCAATTATAAGTTTGTAAAATATTCTTTAGATGGAGTATAAACTACAGACACTACCCTATATCTTTTCCCGATCATTTTTTCTCTCCAAGACGAAGCTAGTCAAAAAAAGTAGCCTAAGTTACTACTTATATCATAAGTTACCTATCAGTGAAAATCCCGTCAAAATCAGTCCAGCCGTTTCAGAGAGTGACAGACGGACGGACAGACGGAACCAACAGACAGACAGACTGGCAGACAGACAGACTGGCAGACAGACAGACAAAAATAGTAAAAAAAAATATTTTGGTATATGTACTGTGTATACATACATATGCATTTAGTAAAAAGCAGTTATTTTAATATTACAAACAGACACTCCAATATTATTTATTTGTATAGATATCTGACACATAACGCCATCTAGTCCCAAACTAAGCAGAGTATGCTATTCATGTCACTTGCAAGTATTTATAAATTTCCCTAAAATATTCTTTTTATCATTTGCAAATTTGCCGGTAACAAATAAAACATATTTCTGAAATTGTACCAAAAGCTAAAGCTAATCAGACTTATCAATCTAAATACCCACTCATACTTCACAACTAACAGCCCTGACATCAAATATCACTTTTACCACATTATTATTCTTAGATATCAAGGACATTTCGTCCCGTGTGTTCAGCAGAATGTGGGAGCAGGTACACGATTGTGCAATTTCTCGCAGAATGGTTTATTGCTCACTCGGCTTCGTTTTCTTTTGCCTACTTATCTTACATACATTTTTAAACATAAGACGAAAGTAAAAAGTAAAGGTGAATTTCTAAAATGAATTAGAGAATGGGAAAGACTGTATTTAACATTATACATAAATGTTTCCAATATTGGAACGAGTTAGTATGGGGCGCCATACTGCATTGTTTACTTTCGCTTTCGTGAGTATGGTGGCCCCCACTGTTGGATTTTCAAGCTGAGCAGAGTCAATTAGGCAGGTAATTTATAAAAAAAAAGAATTATTTGTTAAAACTTTTTGCCACTACTATTATCATTTAAGTAAATAACTTACTGAGAATGTTAAAATCTTGGCCAAAATCCAATTTATTTGAAACATATCGTTTGTCATAAATTCTTCTTTTTTATCTCTTTAGTATTTAATTTAGTGTTATAAGCTAAAAGTTATAAATACTATATAATACTAGCCGACCCACGCAACCTCGTTTGCGTCTCCTATTGCCCGTAGCGTGATAATTTTCCCCCGTTTTCGAAACGTTTTTCATTGCTGCTCCGCTCCTATTGGTCCGAGCGCAATGATATATAGCCTATAGCCTTTCTCGATAAATGTAGTATCCAACACTGAAAGAATTTTCCAAATCGGACCAGTGGTTCCTGAGATTAGCGTGTTCAAACAAACAAACAAACTCTTCAGCTTTATATATTAGTATAGATAGTGAACGAGTACATCAACATAATATACCAGCAATTCTATTTCGTCTACTGACTACGATTCTTCCTTACTATATGTAGAGAAACACATTGCATTATTTTCTTAAAAGGAATTCTTAAAAAAAGAAGTTAAAAATAAGTTAATTTTGTAGAGTATTTGCCCCCGATGAATTCACATAAGCCTTGATCTGTTCTTTCCTTTAATAAACTTTAAACATTTTGCTATCAAAATACCTCTAAGTGGCCCCGACAGAACTTTTGCTTTCACTCAACATTGATAGGAAATTAAATTACTGTTGCGAACCACTCTGTGACAAACAATCTTCCTGAGTATATCTAGGACAAGAGCAATAGGTCAAGGTGTACAGGTAACCTAAAGATGTTAGCGGGAACTAATACAAGTTCCTTTATTAGGTTAAGAGCATTCTGCGGTTTGATTAAGGCTTTACATACCGTTCACTATCAGTTCGCAATATTGCCTGCACCTTATTGATATGTACTTTATTTCTAGATCATTTCAATTAGACTTGGCAAGAATTAATTTATGTAATAGAGGCAAATAAGCGGACTATTTTGTCGTCTTTATCACAAACAACGCACTTGCTTGGCGGTTTAGATTTTTTGTTGTTTTTAGTTAACTCTATAAAATTAACAAGAATATTCCAAACATTTTTGTTTTAGTTGATACCATTAAATGTACACAAATATTAAATGTAGGGGTGCGATACTATATGTACATATGTAGTTAATTCTGATATTTTAAAAGACGAAACTAGTGAACATGGACTGCAACAATTTTAATTTACTAATCATTCACAATGAATGTGTCTTAATGGCGTGGTTTATGTCTAGGAAATACATGTGATTATATAATAGGTATTTACCTATGAAATTGCCGTTTTGTATGCAATAAGTGAAAGTACTTATTTTTTGTATCTTGTGAGTATGGCTATTGAGGGAGAGCTTCCAACCCCAGCTCTTGCAGCTTGGAGACTGTCCCGTCCAACAGACAGTCTCTAAGCTGCAAAATGCCTTTGAAGAGTTGGTTGCCTCCCGTCCAGCTGAATATTATTATTTATTATTATTATTATGATTTGTACTGCAATGTTTATGTCGTAATATACGTACGTATATACGTATACGTAATGTGTATTTTATATTACCTAATTACTAGTAATAAGTGTCAAATAGTAGATGACCTGTTTATGAATAGCAATGAAACAAAAATCTTCGAAGATTTGGTCGGTGTGTGTGGTTATTTGAAATAAACTATTAACTGAATTTATAGTAAAAGGTCGATAGAGTTGTTTATGATAAGCACGGCAATATTCACCTGATGTTTTATTGTAAACAATTACTGCCTCCCTTAAAATCTTGCAACACAAATGCTTTGCTACATTTTTATGTCCCTCGCCCCTCATTTGTTGGGTCACGTGTTCACGTGTAAAAAGCAAAGAAATAACTGTTCAACTGTACATGATAAATTGTTAAGCGGTGAAAAGAGCTAAGACATACGTACTTACGTCACTCATACTTTATCAAAATAATTACAATATAACTATATATATAAATATCACTTTGACTAAGACTAGGTTAAGATACCTCAAGTTACTGAGTCTACAAAGACAATGAAATGAGACACATTACGTCTGTCACCAATTCAGACAGAGAGCACATAGTTCTTTGATCAACAATATATTTTGGAACTAAATGATGTTAAGTATTTACTTGTAGTTCATGTTTATTATAACATAATTTTAATGAGTGTGTTTATTTATTTATTAACTGTATTTAGGATCCATATTTTGTTGTGTGATACACAATCATTCCAATTAATATTTATACTCTCTATTGAGTTCAGTTCAATAAAATTAACAGTACTTTCCATTAATTAGTAATTTTTTACCCTAAATTTGCTGAATGTTTTCACATTAGGGTGAACACGGTCTTTTCTGCCAGCTACATATTAAATTAAAATATGAAACACATCCTAAATAAGGTATTAAGTTAAATGCAGTCAAGTGGCTTGCAAAATATTTAGAAAAGCTCCACATAAAAAAAGGATAACTAGATTTTTTTTTTATATTATTGAATATTAAGAGAGGGACGATGGCCAAAAGCCATTTGTTGCCACGATCATTATCTACTTTTTTGTTGTACTCATGCATATGTGTAGATATAAACGTACAAACGTTTAAATATTATACACTCAGATATTACATAGACGATTCCGTCATAAATCCCCATGGAGGTTGTGAACGTTCATTTTAGAAGTGAATTGGTTTCTGATTGTCTAGAAATCATGGTTTTGAGTAGGAGTTCATTCTTGATTTTCATTTCTAAAATTCTAAAATTGCTTTGCGAAAATTTTTTAATTATAATTCAAAGCTTCAATAATCCCTTTTATGGGTATTTCTTAAGTAACTTATTTTCTATTTGACTTCGGTAACTGACTTTTTTACTTATATATTATATACTTTCGAAATTAAATATGAATTTTGAATTTCTTACTAATATATTTAAATTTAGATGAAAAAACAGTCACAAAAGTCAACTAGAAAATGATACAATGTAAATGTTTAGTTTGATTCTCGATAAGTTCAACGTATCGTCCATTACGCTGCTTCTCACCCTACTATATTGTGAAGGGCAACCATAAGCAACCTATTCGACGTGACAACTTCGAAAGATAAATAATAGCTCACTAGACCAAATTTAATTCAAATGAATACAGCTCATTGAACCCAAATGTTCGATAAGAGTATTCATTTGGGACGTAAATAATGCTGAGGTTCTTGTTGTCACAATTGACAATGGATTGACATTGTCAATATCAATGTTATTTCTATGGTAAATTGAATACTTTAAATTAATTTGCAATGGATATTTAAATTTAAAAAAAGTATAATTTGCTTTTAATCAAAATTTGTTTGGAAGAGTCTGTAGAATGAAATGTTTTTTTTTTGATAATCTTCTAATACTCTTTAACTTATACTTCTGTAAGTACATTTTAATTAGTTTTGTATGTAAAATAATTGATTGTGGTAAATGTTTGTTTAATTCTTTAAAATATTTCTTTATTTGCATAAATATAACAAAATTATGTATTTTTAAAAAACGTGCATGAGTCAATAAGTAAATTTTAACACTCAACCCCAAAAATATTACTGTCCAAAAACAGTTTAGGTTTTGATCGAAAATCCTATAATTTCGACTGTTAAAATTACCAGAGGGTTAACGTTACAATGCATTTAATGATGCTAAGATGAAGTTAACCCTCTGCTCACATGTAATGAAAAGTATTACATAGTCTGGCGATTAATATAAAAGTATCTACCTTTTTTTTAAGACTTCTTTCCGAAATCTCGGTTGAATAACATTTATTCATAAGGGAATTCGAATAAGATTATGAGCGGTCACGGGTAAAAAATCTTCAAAAATATATTTAACATTGAACAAACCGTTTAGGGCGTAATCTTTGTACGCTTTTAGCACAAAGCCAAGAAAAGAAAGAAATAAAGGCGTTTTAAAATGTTTTAATTAATTTGCAGTAACTCCATTGGAAACATTTTTTAATTATCGAACGGCTCTTTGAGCGGAGAAGAATCCTTTTAAAAAAGTCTTTAGCTAAATAATCCGTAACATTTCGTGAACTTTAGCCGAGATTTAGCAAACTGTTAAAATATACATCCGCTTTTTGGTGATATAACAGCAGATATTTTTTTAAAGTATTACATTTTTGATTACGATTAATAACTCTAGTCAAGTTTTTTACTTTGATAATCATCTCACACTTAGCCTAATGGAAAGCATGAACGACAAGTAAAATTTTAACAAAAATAAAACCGACTTCAAGGTTTGACTCGATTTCTCTTGGATGCCATCAACAGATCTTAATGTCCTTATTATGGTACTATTTCTGGGCTATCTCCTTTCTATTAAAAAAAGAATCATCGAAATCGGTTCATATACGACGAAGTTATCCGCGAACACACATAAAAAAATACATATACATACGGTCGAATTGTGAAACCTCATCCTTTTTTTGAAGTCGGTTAAAAACCAATAGTGCGTATACAGACCCTGGAACACGGTGACCCATACTATGCTTTTTTTTAAAGAATGAAAACATTTTTATACTTAACATCATGAAGATTAATGTTCGTAATATATTTTTTATGTACATAAAAAATAATCAGTTCCATGATGGCCTCTGCTCAAAAATAGATTTCGCTTGAGTTTGACTTTAGGTTAATACTGACCATTTTTGTATAACGACCTCCACTAAAGAGATCATTACAATTTAAAGCATTCTATTCACCAATCCATATGCCTCCAGTTGAAATAAGAACGGAAAGACGAATACCAGACCCTTTGTAGCAAAAAATATCTGTGTCAAGTGAAAAAAAGTTAAATACTTATGATTCTGTCTCCACAAGCATTTCAACGTAAACACTGTCATACTTTTCCTGCCAATTTCCGTGCATGCCACACATTTATGAGTTACGGATTCAACTGTCAGCGCAGGTTACCGGACTTCGTTCTAAATAGGTACGCATTACATTTTGAATAGCTTTCGTTTGTTTTGTGTTCGAAACCTCACAGACATTTTAATACACTTCAGAATACATTAATTAATATTTCATTCAGTTTTTGTGTGCCTTTCTATGAATTTGTAAATCATAAATAACTGAAACTTTATAGTACACATTTACTTATAACGATAGTCAGTCTTACCTAGAAGTTGTTTTAGTTTTTGTATTGTAGAAGGAGGCAACTCTGTCCTTTTAACCAAGATGGAAGTGTTTCACATCGAATCTCTTCCTAAAGTTGCTAATGTCTCTAACCTTTTGTATTATTGGCAAATATTTTGTTTTGATCACTAATTAATCAGATGACGTCCTTTCCATGCATTTGTTACTTTCCTAATAACGTCAACGTTTGTAGAATGTCAACTTGGCTAGGCGGACAGATATTTTGTAACTACAGTCACACATCTATACACCACTAAACCAAGAGTAACACGCGTTGCCGTCCTACATATTAGAGTCAGGGGGAAGGGAGTGGGTGGATTTGGACCCCGGTAACCTCATTTACGCGATGAAATGTTATGAAATAATTATTTAAAGCTAGTTTTCTGTGAGACCATCGTATCACTTCGCTGGAGCCAACCCGTTCGTGCCAAAGTATGATTCTCCTGGCTCTCTCACTGGTAGAGCCCACTGATAACTGAGGGGGCAGTAAATCATTTTTTTCGATTTTGTGTTGCTTTTTTATTTGTACGTGAAACAAGCTTCTTCCTATCTAGGTTTCATACGTGCCCTTAAATTAAGAGCGCATTTTCTTGATTGATAAAGAGCTGTAAGTACGGTAAGAAAAAAGTAAGTTTTTTTTTATTTATTGGCTCACTAACCATTGTTTACACTGAATATATATTAAAATACAGTTTAAAAGGTACCTAAATCTAGTGTTACAATCACAACCAGATAAGCACCGCATGCAGTTTTTCTTTCGAAATCGCCTTATCCCTCAAAACCACGGCAACACAGTAGTTTTATAATTATATAATAAAGAAATACATATCACGATTCTGAATCTCTCAATGTTATTCTTAACTCGTTTTGCACATTGCTCGCAAAGAAAATGACCTATGAGGCTAAAAAGCATTTTTTTAGCATGTCGGAAGATGAATTTGTAGGTAAAATGGTCCGATGGTCCTGGTGAAGGTCGCGGGAAGCCGTTGAGTATAGGCAGCACAGGATGAGTTGTTGTGGAGACCTTGGTAAAAAGTTTATCGTCAATGGCCAGCAGACGTCTTTCGGCGCGAGATGATGGTGGTTATTCTAAATGTTTGTAACTTTTTATCATTTTCAATGAAATGAAATAAAAATTAATTTTTCAGATATACGGTGTACGGTACAAAGAAACACATATTTCGTCAGTCTGTTCTGACAAATTGACGACAAGTTCTTAAATCATCATAAATATCAGTCTATTGCAGTACACTACTGGACATTTAATATTGACATTGATTTATTTAAGTTGATTCCGTAAAATCAATTTCAACTATAGAATTGTATGGAGCGATCGCTACGATATTACAAAATATATAATACATCTTTTACGGTACGACGGTATGTGAATTGACCAGTAAAGAGTAGAGAGGCAACAACCCGTTGGTCAACCGACATTACCAGTATGGCTGAAAAATAACGAATGAGATTGACAGAGGACCCGAGGGAGGTTGACATAGGCCCGCCACCCAGAAAAAGATTGATTTTGATTTTATTTGACAAACAAATTATGCGGAAAAAATTGTAGTTGGAAAAGGGTTTAGTTTCTTTGTTTAAATGGATTTATTTTAAATTGGTGATGCTGGAGATATGAGTGTTAAATTTCACAGTAATTGTTCGTTTTGATTCATTTTCTGAATTACTCGTCAGAATTAGAATCAGGCATTTACAGGACATACCTAATCTATTCGTTTATCATATTATTATAGAAACCACCATAAAATATAATAAGAAAGAGTAGATTCTCAAACTTTAATTAACTAGTCATTAGTATTAGTTATTAATATTATTTCTATAACTAATCAAAGAAAAATCCAACAGTAGTAAAAACCTCAAAAAAGAAAACGATATAGAGTTACTGGATTAACCCAATTTTCACGTTTTAACTCCGCATATTCAAATCACGTTTATAATTCTATGTAAGCTATACAGGTTATACTCGTATTTATTGTTATACTAGTTGTTGCCCGCGGCTCTGCCCGCGTATATGTCAGTTATCGCGGCAAATAGTAGCTTATGTATTATTCTGATGTATAAGCTATTATTATTACTGTAATGTTGCATTGTTGCATTGTCTGCGTTCGCAGTATGGTGACCATCACTCTTGGATTCTGCTTATGCTTTCCATCAGGCAGAGTAGAGTCAACATGGCAGGACAAAAAAATAAAAATAAAAAAAAAGTTTCATCCAAATCCGTTTAGTGGTTTTTGCGTAAAAGAGTAACAAACATCCATCCAAACATCCATCCATCCTTACAAACTTTCGCATTTATAATATTAGTAGGATATCTCTTACGCGTGTCTCTTCTTGAATACCACTTTGACATTTTATGCAAAGCCGGATGGTATTACTTTTAACAATATCGAAGAAATATACGCATTCATGCTTCTATAGAGCAGTATTTCATTGAAGTGAAATATGTAAAACATGGATTGTATAGAGTTAAGTGGCAACCCTTGTCAAGACGAAGAAACCGACAAGTACTTCCGCATCTGATGTGGGCTGAAAGACCCTTCATAGCAACGTCAATAACATGGTTAGGTGTATTTACGTACTTACGACAGATTTACTAGCTGTGTAGTAGCCCAATCTAGAGAGCACTGGCTATCTTTGGAGAAGGCTTTCACCTACAGAGGAGTTATTACAGACTGAACATAGAATCAACTAAACATTAATGTAAAAAAATGTTTAAATTGATAACTAAATTGACTTTTACTAAAGTAATCTTTTTATGAGGGATACTATCCTTAGGTATAACTGCTATGTTTACTCATTGTTTATACTGTCCCTATGTGTTCACAGTATGACTGTATCTGAAATTTCTATGACAAGGGTCAAAGTTCTGGAAAGGCGAGAACAAATTATTTAGGTCCTTACGTTCAACATTATGTTGTAGTAACATTTTGTGGTAATAATTCATAGCCCGAAGCAAACCATTGTTTTCGTCTTTTGGCCGTGTTCAACTTTTGTAAGCACTCCTAGTTGTTAGGCAACTGGAAATTAGGTTTATGTTTTATCCTTATTTGGAGGAAAAGAAATAAGGAAAATAATTACTGATGTTGTACTGAAGACGATAGCGTATAATATTTGATAAATGTACAAAAAATCTTTTTTTTATTTAATTAGGTATAATTACGGAAATAAAAGTTTTTGTTACTAATTATTTATTAAAAAAAAACGATTGCCTGAATATCTGCCATCTTTATTAAATTAAGTTTTTTTCTAATTATTTTTTTGGAACGAGGTTCCTTATGGGCGTTGCGGAGGGGTAGTCTAGGCGGCAAAAACGTCCTTAACGTTAAATAAAAAAACGCAAGATTTAGAAAACTTAGTAAAGCGCCAATTTTATATCCTAGCCGGCATCAGTAAGTTGCATGTATTATTATATTTTCATGATAAGGAACTTCATTCCTATTTGGTGTCCCACGACTTTTTTATTTTGTTTTTTTGAGGTACCCAATGTCACTCTCACGACTAAAATGAATCTATTAACACTACTCACATAAAATGTAGTATTTTAATGTGAGTGGTGTCAATAGATTCATTTGGGCTTGGCACCGACTTCAAACAGATTTTAAGTACCTAGCACAAATCATAATACTACTATTTAAATGAATAAAGAATTAGGTATAGACAAAAATTGGCACATAGCAATTTATGAAGAGCCAGATTATTTTACGCTTTAAACTGTTAAGCACATATAATACATAATAAATTCATGTTTTTAAACGTATTTATTTTTAATCAATAGCCAATAAGGACTTTCATACAAACTATTGACCCTTATATAAACCCCTTTAGGTAAACAAAGTTTCAGACTACTAACTTAAAAAATGACAGGCTTTCAGACTAAACAATGCACGAAATTTCAACCCCTTTTTCACCCCTTAGGGATAGAATATCCAGAAACGCTACGTAATACGTTAATAATCATTTCAATCAGTAGCCCAAAAAGAAAGTTTCACGTAGCATAAGCAATTTTTTACCGCAATATTCTACATACAGGGCGGAGCCTCGCGTTAAGTTAGTGCCTTATATACATATTTATGTATTACTAAGTGTACAAAATAAAAATATAGATACCTAAATCTATTGCTAATAATTTTAGTCTTAGCACCGAAGTATACCGCAATACTGAGAGAAAGCTAACAGAACTGTGCAATCAATTAAAGGAATAAAACTAAGATTGCTTGAGTAAAAGTTCACTAAATTATTAAAATGATCGTCGATACTGTTCAAACAGAGTCGTTTGTTTACCCAAACAATTGTTCTAAAGAAGTTATTAACTAAAACATCATCTTCCTGAGTTAGTTTCCAAATTAATAAGTAAAGTTATACTTACCTAATTTAAAACCGGGCAGGTTTGCTGTATTACATTTTTTTTAAAGAGGTATGTTTTTGAGAAAAATGTGAGTAAAATAAGGATTTATAAAAACTTGTTGTGGTTTTATAAATGTATTTAGCTAAAACAAACTCTTACTTAACATTTCATTTTTGTCATCTAGAAATAGAAATATCTGTACGGGGCAAAGCGGTATCTGAGACTAAAATCGTACTTGGGGGGGTCTCTAGATGTACTGTTAAGAGGTCATTCAGACTTTTTGACCGAGATTTTTAACGAAGAAAATATGATTTCGACATCAATAATTGACTATAGGACGCATTCATTACGATCAAGTACATACATATGTTGCAAAGAAAATTGATTATTAAGCAATAATTAATGGTCTGTTTAGAACTAAAAATTATAATATTAGGAATATGATATGCTCACTTCAGCTTATGATTTCATTTTTTTTAACAATCAGCTATCAACTGAAGGTCGAGTGTAGCTACCCATCCATTAAAACTTCCCTTTACGCATGTTTCTTGTTAAAAACATAGTCAAGTTAACAAGTTTCTCAAAAAACAAACAAATAACGTACTTACATTTAAGGTACAATTTTCCTTAGAAATAAAATAAAATTAATAAATTATTTTGGACTTAGTTGATTGTTTGCTATTTTATAGACTTTTTCTTATAGCACTGGAAAAGTTAAAACGATTTATTGAAAGCATGGTGCGCCTTGAGGTTCAACAACAAAATTGTTGCCTGCATTCTGATCAAAGTATAAAAGCGAAAGCCGTATTCACTGTTAAAGATTGTTACTAACTAGGCCGAAAGTGCCTTTATTGCTTTCACGCTGTTGCTATATATTTCAAGGAGTATTTAGAACACATTTACATACAAATTGAGGGCTCGGAACGTTGCTATGTAATGCGTGGACAGGACCAAATTGTTTTTAAATTCTCATTTTTATAATATCCTTTACGCGTTTGTAGCGTTTATGCAAAGGGGACTAAGTTGTTACTGGTGATTTACATAGCGGCGTTTTAAAAAAAAAATACAGCATCAAATTGTAATAGGTTAGTACGTATTGCTTTTTAAACAGATTCATCTTTATTGGTTATCTGTAAAATAGATTTAATATTAATTTATATTAAATCATTCATTTATTAGACCTGGTTTTTCTCAAGAATTAGTAAAAATTTAAAGGTCGAAACCCAAGTTCAAAGTAAAAAATCCTTTAAGCTTTAGGTAATATATAATTGTGTAAATTAATATAATTTAAATTTCAGCTCAGCCTACAAAATAATCCGCTTACTTATTATTCTTGTCAGCTAACTAATTAAGTCCATCGTACTTATTTATCACCCTGTTATAAATTTCAAGGTAAAAAAGAAGTTATAAAAAAACATTAGTACATAACAGCTAATAGTGAACGTTTAGGCCTTCCCACGTTCATAATGGCTGTAATTAAAGTAGTAGTAGACGATACTAAATTGCTTATACTAAAACTAAACAAAAACGTTTAGGACAATCTAAAATCCACTTTTAAATTCAATTCTTTAGTTTTTAACCGACTTCAAAAAGGAGGAGGTTATTAATTCGACTGTATTCTTTTTTTATGTTTGTTACCTCTAAGTTTCGACTGGGTGCACCGATTTTGATGATTCTTTTTTATTGGAAGATGGTGCTTTCTTTGTAGTCCCATTTCAATTTGGTCCAGCTCCTGAAGTCGGTTCATTTTTTGTTAAAATTTGTGATTATTATTTTACCGAGTAAGATTACCGAAGTTCGTATCTAGCCTCTTCTGATATGTTAGAGGGTAGCACTTGGGAGACCTTCTGCTAGCAAAGAAATTAAAAAAATACAACTCACACTCACTTGTACAAACATAAAAGAAAAGACTTTGCCGTTCTCCGTTAAAAATACTTGTAACATGAAAAATAAAAGTATGCCTAATGACTTGTAAAAAAGTGGTTTATTTAGGATTTCAAATTTATTCAAAAATCACAATTACATTATGAAATTCGGCCTATGTTGAATTATAGATGAGATTTACGTAAAATATTGTTTCAATACATTGATTAAACTGTACGAAATATATTTTGAGCCTGTTCAATTTTGTCATATCACGTCACAGCCAGCAATAGACCACTGCTGGATCACTTCACCTTAGAAAAGAGTTTTTAGCCTCTACCATACAACGCTTTCAGACGGGTTGGATTGGTATCATGTTTTTCTTGGTTTTGCAACACTGTTTTCCTACGAGTTAATAAATGATAATAAATATTTTCGGACATCTAACACACAACGCCATCTAGTCCCGAGCTAAGCAAAGCTTGTGTTATGGGTATTAGACAAGTAATATAAATACATATATATAGTTTTTTTTATAAATACGTACATATCGTACATAGAAAACACCTAAACTCCGAAACAAATATTTGCAGATTATACAAACATTTGGTCCGACCCGGGAATCGAACCGAATAGTTTGGTCCTTTAATCGGCTTTTACAACACTCATGAGATAAATAGGTGTGGTAATACTACCTATTCTTAATTCATCACCATTTTTAACCAATTTTAACCATAGATGAGCCCACGCTTCGGCATGCATGGGCCAGCTCGACCTGAGTGATACCACAGCCTCACAGAAAACCGGTTTGAAACAGCGCCTGCGCTGTGTTTCACCGAGTGAGTGAGGATACCGGAGGCCCATACCCCAACCCTTCCTCCCATCCTCCTCCCCATCCCCCAAAGGACAGGAACGCACTTGTGACGCCTCTGGTGTTGCGATACGCGGCGTTAATCGCTTACCATCAGGCGAAGGCGTTTGCCCCCTATTCCATAAAAAAAAGATAGACGATAGCGTATTCTTAATCGGTTACCACTTAATATTATCGAGCATTATTTGAACAAGGAATACTATAAGAAGTACATACAACTTGTAACATAGAAAACTTTGTCTGTTGTTATTATATCTTACAAATAATTTACATAATAATACAATAATGACGTTCAAATTCCATAAAACTTAGTATAAAACACAATAATTTTGTGTATAATAACGACTCCGTGAAGATATTCATTACAAGTAGACGTATGAATAAAAGATGGAAAGTAATTTGTTCCTTAATTTGGGTCAAGCATTCTCCACTCACCCTTGTACTGTACCTTTATTGACTGAACATAATACAAGACCATTTGGCGTAATGTTAATGGTTTCATTGAATTTACACAATGTTTGACCAGTGACTCAATTCTTACACTATGTCATAGACTTAAGAAAATCTAAAAAAAATATATGAATAATGTGGAGGTGTCTATTTGTAATTTCGTATTAACAGATTTTTATTAAATTAATTTGAAAGTATACACATAATCACATAAAACAATCCATTTAAAAATAAATACTGTCTGTGTGATCCGGCTAATCGCTGGAACGGCTGGACTGATTTTGAAGGGACTTTCACTGGGAGATAGCTGATGATAAAGGAAGTAACTTAGGATACTTTTATTTTAAACTAAGTTCGCCCCTCGGGGCGCAAATCAATGTTATCTCCGTTATAAAACACCCGGGATCGTAGTGGGAGGGAAACGCATGAGTTGGCAGTAAATGACAGTATTTAATTGAACAGTTTAAGATCATATGCCTACCACACTCATAAACAGCTTAACAAACATATCCTGCAGTAACAGTTAAGTATTCTGAAAAGTATTTATTGGTTTTCATACACATATGACTTTATTCCCTAGTTATTTATACACTCATCTCAATATCTAATCATAAGCCACTCTCAAAGTTTGCTGGGAGTAAAGTGCTCGTCACTGTACACACAGTATTTTCCTTCCCTTGGATATGGAAGTGTGTTATGAATGTATGTACATTAAAGAATAACATTAAAAATAATTTCAGATATTGTACCACGGCCACTGCCGTGGTACAAAGTAAAGCCACGTCCTCCAACTGAGTTATTAAAACTATTGCTATCGTATTATGTAGGTCATACGTGTACTCTCTTATACAATCGACAATAATTAATTTACCCGCTATACCCATTTCAAAGGACGACACTATTTTCAGAGCTTTCAGGTTTTATTATAAAAAAATACTATTAACTAATTATGAGTATGAAACATGTCATTGAAATATGATAATAGTTATTTGTTACACAAAAGTGCAAAGTTGCTTTTAACCGCGTGCTCAATTTTGATGACCGAGGGATTCTAATATTGAATCACAAGCGCAGCGAGTGATTTAAAAATTAGAATCCTGAGCGTCAGCGAGAGAATCAAATTCACGTAACTTTTCATTCCACCTCAGCTAGGAAATGACTAAATGACGTGAAAAGAAAATGGCGCGGGGAAAGCAAACCAAAAAAAAGTATCCCAAGAAGGTTCCGAGTCTGAGTTCTTAACAAATTAAAAAAGATCGCATGCTAAATTCGGCACCATGGTGTTAAAAGTAAATAGATTTAATGATGTTTTGAACTCACAACGTTAGTGCACGCGATGTTCTAAATTCAATTTTACTTTATCTTCAAGCGGATAAAAACGACTTTTACACTCAGATATCGAAGAGCAAAAATTCTCTTTCCGAGATGGTGGGATGAAAATATACTTTAATGGTTCCGATTTCTAGTCCTTGAAATCACTTCTCGTGAAACTAATCACATATTTTTAAGATATATTTCAAAACACACTAAAATTCAAATGCAATTTTTCTTTCCGTATTTAAGAACTATGCGTCACACAACAACGTGCATCATGCGTACCAAGTACACGTGTAGTAGGAATGTTTTCCCATAACACCAGATTGTTCCTCAGTTGGAAACTAATAAAGGCCAAGCCTTCACGTAAATACAACAGCCTACTTCGAGTATGTTTTCACAGGTGGCCAATCTTCAATTGCCATCAGATTGGATCGTCGTAGGGTTCCGATCAAATAAATTGCGCATCTGACCGTACCATATCTATGAAACAGTATTAGTAATCTTTGGTAAAATTTATTTGGGGCGTGATTTTATATTAAAGGTTATGGTAAACTTTTATTTGAAGTTCAGTATATGTATTCTGGGATAAACTTTTATGTCATTTAAAATAAATTTCAGAATCTATAATTCAGAATATTTTGTCGTTTTTCGCATAATCGCGCAAAATTATAGAATTAGACTGCATTGTTGACGGAATGACATCTATAATATCTCTGGAGGTTCCTAACCTGTAAGTCCATTTATGTCATAGTTGGTAAAAGTATTTTTTTAATAGTAATAGGATTGAAAATTTATGCTAAAACTACTAAACTATACGATGTATCAGTTCAACTTTAAATAATATTTTAAACAACACTAAAGCAATATAACTTTATGCTTAAACGTCAGAAAAAGTTAGAGAATATAAAAAATGAAATAAAATTTCACAATTTAATATTCCGAAATAAAATACATTACAGTAAATATTTATATTAAGATGAGCTGCCCCGGCAAACAATGTTTTGCCGTAAAAAACACATTTGGGAGTATGAAAAATAGATGTTAACGGATTCTCAGACCTATTGAATATGCATATAAAATTACATAAAAATCGATCAAGCCGTTTCGGAGGAGTATGGTAACTAACATTGTGACACGAGAATTTAATATAAAAGATGTAATGAATCCACCGAATAAAGCTAATTAAATACACAAAATTTAATACTTAACGGCCAATTCGAATCCCTTTCTCAGTCAGTAATAGTTTATAATAACAATGTTATCTGAGTCCACGTTTATTCTCACTAATTGGGTTGTAAAGATCATATAGCTCCTTTGTTGTATGAACTAATTAACCGCAGTCCAGACTAATCAGTTTCTGATCAGACTGTTAGCCGAGAAATCATATCAGGTAAGCTAAAAGCCAGCCACATAACTGAAAGTTGATTCAAGTAGCGGTTCTGATTACATATATTGAAATAGTCATATTGATATTCATTCGACTGATTTAAAATTCCTTTAGCCTTATATCATAGTCATATTAAGGATGTATCTTTTATAAAACGACACCTTAAATAAATGAGGCATGAATGGAAAAAAAAAGATTTAGGAGACAGTGAAATGTTGGAGTTAAAGGTGAGCTTGTCTACTTTAAACTATAATACAGCGAGTATAATTTCCAGTAGCTCGTTGTTTAGCCTGGAAATCGTAGCACATAACATCACACTGAACACAGTTTAAGAGAACTTATATATATATTTAGATAAAAACATATTTAAACAATATATATTTGTAAATAAACAATATGGGTGGAAACAGACTGCATAAGTGACCCATGAAGACTAGGCTATGTGCTCACATATTTGGAAGTGTTATTTTTTTAGGGTTTCGTACCCAAAGGGTAAAACGGGACCCTATTACTAAGACTTCGCTGTCCGAGTGTCTGTCAGTCTGTCCATCCGTCCGAGTGCCACCAGGCTGTCTCATGAACCGTGATAGTAAGACAGGTGAAATTTTCAGAGATGATGTATTTCTGTTGTCGCTATAACAACAAATACCAAAAAGTAGAATAAAATAAATATAAAAGGGGGCTCCCATGCAAGAAACGTGATTTTTTTGTTCGTTTTTGCTCGATATTGATAACGGCAACAGGTAGGCACTTGAAATATTTACAGAATGTTTAATGTATATTCTCTATAAAAATAAATAATTAAATTAAAATAAAACGAATATGTAATAGGGTCTCCCACACAAAAAACGTACGTTAGTTAGATAATAGTACGGAACCAGTCGTACGCGAGTCCGACTCGCATTTGGCTAGTTATTTTGTGTGTCTTTTAATATTAAGTGATCTATGGCTTTTAAAAATATGTGTAGGTACGCCGAGCCTGTTTTCTGTTATCATAGAGTTAAAATCAAATTCGTTGAATCTATCAAAAACATTATCTTTAACAAAACTCGAAATAGTTTATTTAAACAGTACTTAACAAATTCACGATCTCATATAGATAATAACGGTTAAATTTTACGTTGACTTTCTCAAATTTAAGTATAGATTCTTTTAAGTCTTAAAGGCGTGTTGAAAATATTTATTCAATATTCTAAAGTCAACCAACTGGATTTATTCAATTGAACTACCTCAGGAATCACACTATAAAATCAATGTTGAGTTAAACCTTTTACCTTCTGAATAGTACAAAATTATTCAGAGCTATTATGTTATAAGCCCCGGTTTAAAGGATTACAAAATTATATTGGTTTGTTCGCTTTTCCACTATAGTTTATTTTAATAATAAATATTTACTATCCCTGATGTTTTGGGTAAAAAATGGGTTTTGTAAAACTTTCAGCTTTTTTATGCATTAGATGAGACTTATCACAAATAGGTGTGAAAAAAATGATTTTCAACAAATGTACTCGTAATCCTTAGGTTATATTACCAATTTATTAAGATTGTTTCTAGGGCTCAAGTAGCATGGATTTCAATTATTTTTAACCGACTTCAAAAAAAGAGGAGATTCCCAATTGGACTGTATTTTTTATGCTTGTTATCTCAGAATTTCGACCAGGTGACCTGATTTTGATGATTCTTTTTTTATTTGAAAGCTGCTGCGTTCTGCATTTCATTTTAATTTTTGTTATTCAACATGTGCCTCTGATTAATCAGTTGATCAGTTGATCATCATCATCATCTTCCTAGCATTTATTATTCCCAAGATTTGGAGTCGGCTACTTGACTGGACTGGAGTTCAGCCGGTTTTACCTGAATATTAGTTTTTACACGGAGCGACTGTCATCGGACCTCCGCAACCCTGAGGGTGAACTGAATTCGAAAGTTGAACTAGTTGTCAGTATTTTTGAGGGCACTGACTTCCTAATAACGAGTGCCATAGATGTTCATGACGAACGATTAGCTGCTCCTGCTATATTTTTCCTATTTTAAAAAAATAACAGGCAGACGTAAATAATTATGATTTCTAATTAGATGAAATTTATTACCAGAAGATACTGTTTTCTTCTATATGAATAACGACTACAACAGAGTTATTTTTTTGTGGCCAGTTGAGTACCGAAACTTCTTAAGAAGCTTTTTAACAATGAGCCCGTTGTTTTATATATTGTCTTTGTTAATATGTTGTTTGCTTACCTATATTGTAAAATGTTTTCATTACATCGTTATCGAACTCCTTGTTAGTCTATTGACGACTCTTAACAAAAATCAGCACTTAGTGAAAATTTATAGAAAAAGATAAAATAAATGTTTCGTTTTTATAAATAAATAGGTATACAACTCAAAATAATAGCCTAACTTTCCAATGAATCGTATCAACTTTACAAAATTTCTTGAAGGTTTTTATTTACTTAATTTAACAACAATATAAAACACTTAAATATAAAATATGAAACAAAGGGAATCTCATAATATTTTATGTTTAAGTTGTGAAGTGTTTTACTGGACAAGCTTGACGGTCTCGGCGCCTCATTATTATAAGCAGATATTTTACGAGAATTTTCAAAAGGAATTTCTTTCGCTTTGGAATTCTGGAATTTTTAGCTTTGAGAGGTTTAAAGAAACATTTAAACTTTTTCAAAGTTTCATTTATGCATTTTTTTAAGTTAGAGAACATTTTGTTTTGAATTTATAAATGAAGTGTAACATTCAACTTTGGAGGGTTAAATAGCATTTATAGATGCAATAAGTAGTACGTTTTGGAACGAAGTTCCTTATGGGGCGTTGCTAAGAGGTAACCCAGCCGGCAAAACACGTCCGTAACGATAAATCAAAAAAGCGTAAGATTTTAAAAATTTAGTACAGCGTCATCTGTAAGTTGCCTATATTATTATATTTTATGATAAGGAACTTCGTTCCTACCTGGTGTCCCACGACACTACACGACTTTTTTTTCTTATAAAGGAGGTTCTCTCGCTCTATTAACGGTACTGTATGTATCACTTTAAGGTCGTTTTAAAGAGTTTAATATAAATAATGTAGCCAATACCTTACTGATTTTGAGAAGACGTATCCTAAACCATCTCCTAATTAAAAGGTCTAAGACTTATCCACTAATCCACAGATAGTTAAAAGTTAGTTATCCACTAATCGTTAGCAATTCTAAATAAAACTGCAATACAAGACAGAAGAAAGAAGAACAAGAATATTTGATACTTACAAATTTATACTTTTTTAAAAGACAACACCTGCACTAGGAATAAATCCTGTGTCACGGAGGGCTTTACAGACATGCATGCAACGTGCACTAAGAACACCCAGACGCAGAACAACAATTTGTAGATCACACAAAGTTTTGTCCCATGTAAGATTTGAACCCAAAATACTTGACGAAGTAGGAAGGGGCATGGTGACCGCTTAAACCACTAGGCCATACGTGCAGTCTAAAACCTTTGTTATTGACTAAAAATGTTGTTATGCGGTACAGTGAAACTATTCAAATGTCAAAATATTCAACATTTTCATAGAATAGAGCAAAAATACTACCCCTATCAAGGTCGGCCGTTTGAACAATGCAAACTAGGTCGGTGTACGTATTTATTCTCAGCAGTAATCAACAGCTCGCTTTTGTGAATTATAGGTCTATGGTACACGAACGATTCAAGAGGGTATTGTTGAGTCGGGCTTACTTTGTACGTGAGAAATACAATAAAAAAGGAAATATTTTACATAGATTTTGCAACGAGTGAGGTCGAGATTGCAGTGTAATAGAAAACAACATTAACATATAGGTGATGTATGAAATAGGGTGCACAGTTCTAGGTCTTCCTGAGAACTTAGAGCTTCAAGCCAACCACACCTGCATATAGTGCACCTATTGATTGTCATCGAGGTTCTGGTTAACAAAACATCCCGATAGTATACTCTTACTACTACTCTTTACTATAACTTAGGACCAAAAAAACTGACAAAAAAGTGAGCGTTAAATAAGCCTCTGCCCACGTCTTCAGGGAAACAGGCATCGTTTTATGTATATATGTTACATGATAGAGTACTCAATACGCTCACATCCCTAGTGCGAAAACATTATATGAAAAGTAATAGCTTTTTTATGAGATAGGGATGGTCACCTGACGATAAGTACTAATAAATAATAACTATGCCACATTTACACAACGTCCGGTACGACCTTGTACTATGGGTACTAGACAACTGATGTAAATATATAAATACTTTTTTTTGTAAATACTTACATATTATTATAGTAAACACCCCGCATTAAATATTTGGTGACACAAGTTTCAAACCCGAGATTAAAGGAAAAGGATTGAGCCTACTGTAGTTTTACTCACTCGGTTAAAACATTTTGGAACGAAGTTCCTATATTATTCCTAGTTGCGGAGGAATACCCAAACCGGCAAAAAGCGTCTGTAACGTAAGATGACTGCCTCGGTGTCGCAATGGTAGCGTATGCGAATGCTGTGTTTAAGGTCTCGAGTGCGAATCCCAGGTCGGATCAAATGTTTGAATGATCAAATGTTTGTTTTTTTGTGGTTTGGATGTTTTCTATGTATAAAAAATAAAAAAAATAAATAATAGGTATGTATATTTCTACAAAAAAAAAATTAATAATAACTAAGTTTCTTTTTACCCTTTTTAATTTAATTTAAATTATTTCGTGAATGAAAAATTTTGTATAGCGCCGTCTGTAAGGTGTAGATAATAAGTACGGAGTATCTCTAGATTGTTTCAGTATAGATTAATAGGTGGCAGCACAAGCGACCAGTTTAGTTTTTTTTTTTTTATCGATAAAAAATCACAAATATAAATGTATACCTGAATAGTTATTTTCTTTATACCTCGCATAGAACTTTTATATATTTTTATAAATCATCTATACATCTATACAAATAAATTAAATTGGAGTGTCTGTTTGTATTATTAAAATAACTGCTTTTTAATAAATGCATATGTATATTTACACGATACATGTGCCAAAATAGCATTTTTCACAATTTTTGTCTGTTACTTTTTTATACTAACTTTGTCCCGCGGCGTTCTCCGCGGTACAACAATAAACGTGGGTAACACCGCGGGGTTCAGCTAGTTTTAAAGAAATAAATAAAATAGAAGTGTTAATACAATTTTCTGGGTTTTAAAGAGGTTGAACGATGAATGAATTATAGCGCCATCTGTATTATATGCAACAAGTACGAAATACAAAATCATAATAAAATGTGCACCTGAATAGTTGTTTTCTTTATACCTTGAATGGAACTTAAAATTATTATTTTTTGATAAGGAACTTCGTTTCTATCTGGTGTCCCACGACACCACATGTTTTTTTTAAAACCAGTTTTAAACGAGGCTAATATATGGTATGCCTTCGGTCAAGCTGACGTATAAGTACTAATAGCACCCGAGGCTCATAATACTTTTAAAAAAGCAAATCTTATTTATACAAATAAAATTGGAGTGTCCGTTTAAAATATTAAAAAAACCCGCTTTTTACTAATGCATATGTATGTTTACACGGTACATATACCAAAAATGAATTTAAAAAAATTTTGTCCGTCTGTCTGTTTGTTTAGGTAATCTCTGGAACGGCTGGACCGTTTTTGACGGGACTTTCCCTGGCAGGTAGCTGATCCAGGGAGTAACTTAGGCTACTTTTTTTATACTAACTTTGTTCTGCGGCGTTACTCGCGATACGACGATAACCGCGGGTAACACGGCGGGGTTCAGCTAGTATATAAATATAATGGGTCCGGATGTGTTAATAACAGCAGTTCCCGGATCCCTCCCGTCTCAGGCGCAGAGTGGCACACCGTGTGGTTTTAGTCGGTTCGATTCCGACACACCGCCCCGCCGCAAACCCCGGCCGGGTGACGGCCCGAGGGGGTTTCCACACGTTAAAAAAAAAAAAAAGTATATAAATATAATCGAAATATCCGTAACGACTCCATCAGGGCCGAGAAATTAATGTAACTAGGTTTCATTTTTTTTTAAATACCTAAATTAAAGCTAAGCAAATAACATTTAAGGATCATGATTACCTACAAACTGTAAATTCTTACGCGACTGTCCTTGCAAGTAGTAAGTTTTATATTATTATTGTTATTACATTCAAATATGCAGATTTTAATTGTACGTTTACGTCTCATCTATTAATAGCTATTAACTCTAAATATTTGTAAAATTACAATTATAATCTACTTCATACACAGCTTGAAATGTATGTAGTACTACACTTTGATTACTAGTAGTAAGCTAATTAGTGTGTACACAGGCTCTAAAGAGTGATTAAGGCTCTCTACGTGTGTCGTGCGGCTTTAACGTAGATTGGTTTGCTAGTGAACTATAGAGATGATGTCAAGAACTACTACATATGATCATACCTTTATTTCCTTGTTATTTCATGAATTCTACTTCAAAGAAAATAGAACAAGAAAAGTTTAAAATACTTTAAACACTACAATTTCTCTCTCTAAAACTCTCTAAATTTTTTTGATGAAATTACTTCGCCTATGTCACCTGAGCCTTTACTACGTACCTATTAAGACTTAATTCATGAAACCTGTTCAGTAGTTTACCTGCTACTGTAGAACATACATTTATAGACTGCAAACAAAACTTTCCTTTTGACTTCACAGTAGTCAGCTAAAAATAAGAAGAAAAGCCAAGTATTTCTGTAAATTTGAAAATGTAGTAAGTGAAAATAAAAAATAATCCAAAAATGAAAGTAGAATTACTTAACCAGAATTTCTCACCTATAGAAAAAAAATCAATGGATAGATTAAAAATGAATTCACATAAAAAAATACATACAGTGGAACATAGAATCTTTTCCATTTCGGAAGTCGGTTAAAAATGGATAGGAACATCTTTGTTTTGTGGTTTCTATTCTCCAACAAAATACTAACTACTAAAAACACATAATACTAACACATTGAAACATTTTTTGATCTGTAGTTAAAACTCAACAAGCGACTGGATCGTCAAGAAGCTTTCTTAAGCACAGTCAAGCCAAAGTAAACACTCTGTTGTTCTATTCTTGTGAATGATTGCCGTGATTTAGCAAGCGTGTTGACTCACCTTTTATAATAGGTGAAGTTTTCAAATAGCGTGTTCTTAAGTTAACGTAGTTGTTGTTCGCGTAATATTGACGCTACCTACTGCCTACATTATAAATATAGAAGTCGTAAAACCAATTTTTTTTTTAAACCCTATGAAAAAAGGAACAAAATAAAAATCTGAGACGAAATGATGATTCAAGTTATTTAATATACTACTTGCTTTTGGCGGTGGTTAGACCCGCATATCTGTTGGTTATCACGTTAAAAAGTAGCCAATATCCTTCAACAAGAATCAAAGTATCTTCATACCAAATTTTAATGCTATCAATGCAGTGAAAACACATTTATAATGTTACGCTTTCACAGTTAAACAACTGTGAAAGTCAGATTTAATCTCGAACTTATATAAGCATGAATTTATGCATAAAAATAGTACTCATATACCTCAATTCATCCGCTTAAGCAATATCTCTTGTATTGCCATTCTTTCATATCTGTTTTACCTAGCATATACTTCTAAACTACCCTGATACTAAAATTATAGGTTCCATACGTCACAGCGTTTAATACGCCCCTGCTTCCCACTTTAGGAGATAAAGACGTCTATTTGATTGATGGAAACAAAAAGGTTTATACATCAACTTTAAGATAACCTTAGGGCTCGATTAGTATCAAACTATTTTAATTAAATGCCTAGGAGTTAGGACTCCTACGCACTCCAGAACTTTATGACCCTTTACTGAGGACAGTCGCCTAAGTAAACATCGACTAAGAAATTAGGTCTGATCTGACAACATTTTCCAATAATTTCATATTGGATTACAACTAAATTTAAATTACTAGCTCTGGTCTAAGAATATTAAGTTTAATAATGAAGTTCAACAATTATAAAACTCTACATATTACATTATATAAGTAAATATTATGTTTCAACAGTAAAAAGTACCAGATAGTGTAAAAATGAATTTTGAACGTTAACAAAAGATTCCAATAATTAATTGAAACCAACTATTATTAGGTAAAAGCTTTGATTACTGTAACTCAACTTATCAATATCAAGTGTCACAAATTATTATTATAACTTTGACTAAACGACCATTCAACTAGTACTTAACTAGTAGCCGATCCTCAATAATTTTGGGAATAATAAAGACTAGAAAGATGATGGCCATATACGTGGTGAATCAATAATTCCAAGTGATATAGAGTGGCAAATTTTTATAGCCAAAAATACAGAAACAGCGTATATCGTCATGTACTACTACGGTTCCAATTAACTGCTAAAGTTGCACAGTTTTTGTTTTATTTCTGTTTTAGTCTGGTTGTGTTTGTAACTTTACTGGTATAAAACAACTAAACATACATAAATGCTGTTTATGGTTTTCTAGTAATTTCTTAGTTTCGGCGCATCTGAATTAAATTCTAGTTTTAATTAAAGTATGTTGGAGGAAATTTAAACTAATTTTGATTTTGATTTATGAAAAGGCTTACCCAGTTAATGACGAAAATAAGTACACAGCAAAAAACTTGCATGAATATAAAACGTTAAAATGAAGTATGATTACATGATATCTCTATATACTGAATAATTATGTATATGTATACTGTATATGTAGAAAGAAAAAATAAATCAGTAGATATAGATACCTTTTTTGACCATTAAAACCGTACCTATTCACGGGGCTTTTATTTAATACAAAATAAAAACCAGTTACTCCCGTTATTCAATTCCTGGAAAAACATTTTGCAATTTCCATTTTAAACGGAGAGCAAAATACATTTGTTCTATTTACTAGGTAGGAGGAAATATATATCCCAGTAGATACTATTATCAAGTTCTGTGTACTGAATACTCAAGTGTAATACTTCGCCTCCCTTTGATGTGACGTGTACAGTTACTTTACGTACTGGGTCGTTGTTGTTTTAAACTTAGAACAGCGTGAAATTGCAGGACAGGTCAGTGCGCGTGGTGCGTTCATTATGCTACGTGGATATTGCTGCCCTGTATGTGTTGTAGATATTTATGTTTAATGAAATTTAAGCGATTTATCGAAACTTTGTGGTTAATAAACATAAAAAAAATATACGTTTGTTTAGTATCGTTTTAATATTTATTACTATCGTTTTATAATTGTTTTAATATTTTTGACGATTGGAAAGTTTCTGCATTTTTGATGGTGATTTAATCGTTCAACCGCCGTATCGTACTGCGCTGAGTGTTATAGGTTCGATCTTCTCATGAGACAATACTTTTGTAATTTACAACTATTGTGTCCGTTTGATGACTGCTTGTAAATTTCCCCGAGGTACAGGATATAATCCTAGAGCGAAAGTTGTCTGAAACATAAAAATAGAATGATAATGTGACATCGTGATTGAGACAAAAAAACAAATAATCAAACTTGATAACAAAACGTTGAGAGTAAATAGTCAACTAAGAAAACTTTCTCAATAATTGAATAAAACTTAATTTTGCTTATCTGCTTCATCGCAAATATTGTTTCGGATTTATTGAGTCTCATTTTGGTGAAGTAAATAAGTATTTTTACTTCGTGAACACTAATACGAGCATGACTAAATGTCAGAAAACTTGTACCAACATGTACAAGTTTTAATGGTATGTTGTGTACAAGTTGGTCTCGGATATGGTTACCAAACTATCAACTTGACAACTATAACTAGTTACTACTTACCTATCAAGATTTTATCAGACACGAATTTATCAAAGTCTATTTGATTGTAATTTGTTCTGTAACAATTATTATAAATTAACAGTAACTTTTTTCTTGCGGATATTCCCCCTGCTGGTGGCATATCGGACTGGAACCGACTATAACCGCACGCCATCTCGGGTACTAGAAGCCGGGGCGGGAAACCAAGTGCACCCTAGAAAGGAAAACCCTGGAACCCTGATGTACCTCGGGTCACGTACGGTTTGTAAGTCCTTTGTTGGAAGCCCGATGTTCCCATTGCTGTCCCCAAAAGACGCACCACCCGAGCCTGCTTCTGCTACGGTGACAGATGGCCTCACCTGTCACCCTCAGGCTTGAGCTTATGGAGGACGGAGATCGTTAAATCAACAGTAACTACTATTTTTCACCTTCTTTTTAATTATATTTGAAATACATTGAATTGAAATGACATGATACTAACAGAATATCTAAGGAGTAAATATCTTAAAATTCTTTGGTAAAGAATGAACAAACTCACAGTACCAGCAGAAATAATGTTAGTTACAGTTAAAAATAAGACGAAAAAATTACTACTGGAAACCCGATCTAGTAAAACAAAAAGGTAATATAGTTAGGTATATATATTTACTTTAATGTCTACTTACAATAAGCATATTTCAAATACATAATGTTGTAGGTATTTAAACTAAATCACCATTATCAATAGTCTTTAATTGTCCACTGTTGGACAAGGCCTTTCCTTACCAAGGAGGTTTTTGTATTTATGTTTATACATGCTCAACATATAATTATAAAAATTTACAAGAAAGTGTCATGTACAAAAACGTCCTTAACCCAAAATTGAGTTGTATTCTTGCTGGAAGACTACTCAATTTTGGGTTGATAGAAAATGAATAGAGGATAGCAGAGAAATATAAAAATGCACAGTCAGACGTACTTCGGAATCACAAGAGAAACGAATATAATAAAATGATAATAATGGTAGTTATAGACGTTGATTTTTACAGTAGTATATATTGTACATTTTAACACACTTATACATTGGTTCACTCAATTGAAATCTGACCTTTAATTATTGTAAGCTAATAAGTTTGTAACTTTGTTATAAACTTCCAGTTAATTCTAAGATAAGATGAAATATAATTATTTTCAGCATGTTTATTTCAAAACGGAAATACATATTTGACAAGGTAACCTATTTATATTATCCAAACAACGGAGGGTCGGTGTCATAAAATAAATAAATCATCCAAAACAAATATACCTATCCCATATCACATTGAGGAAAGATCTGAATGAGAAAAATTATGTTTGTACTGAGTGGGAAAAGAACCTGTGAGCCACGTTGTGGAACTCAAATGAACTACGTTGTCATTGTTGCAATAAATATAATTGTGTAAAACTAACTAAATTACCTTTATGTATATACACCCACCTTGAAATTGACTGGTGTATTGTGTTTTTTCGAGGTCACCTTGATTTATAGTCACCACAAGTAAAGCTCAACTCAATTTTTCTCCACCACAAGAAATACTCGATTATGCGAAGGTATTTGTATCCCAACCCTTCGAAAACCATTCTTTATTATGCAAATTCATCTCTAGGGATAGGATTTACTATTCCTTAGATATTTTATTGTTTGTACAATACATTTTGCTCTTGTAGTGATTTATTTTGATGATTTTTTTTCTATTTAATAAAGTATTTATTTTAACCGTTTGTTAGGTTTGAAAAATAGCTAATGTATTCGTCTACTCATATGCGAAACGTAAACTGTAGGAAACTTATGTGAACACTGCTGAAGTGGAGATAAGAAAACCAATATTAGACTTTCCACTTTAACGAATAAAGTTGACAGCGAGTTGAAAGCATAACGGGGTAAAGTAAAACAAAGAATTATACGGCATTTTGAGTTGTAAATCATTAGGGAACTAGTATTTAGAGATTTATTTTTTGTAATACATCTTTTTTAGGCAAGTAATCCTAAAAGTTACCGAAAACAGTGACCTTTACTTAATACTTAGATTAAACATTTTTTATTTAAATACCTTCAGTATTCATTTTGGCTTTGTCAGTTTATTTTCACCCGTATTATCTTTAAAGAGAGATAAAACTTTTTGTTTTCTACCGGTTTGTTGTGTAGAGATAACCTCCATTGTTAGAAACGACCACATGCGCCATTTAGACTTTGAGACTAATCTTTTAAATCAGTTTTGTCTGAGGATTATTTAATTAATTATCATTTCTTTTCTCTTTTACAGTAATTTCTGATATAAATTTAAAACAACATCGTTAAAAAATAATAATTCGTTATTCAGTTTTGAGAACGTGTCTTCATGATATGATGACCTATAAAGTAAACTTATAGTGATATGTTACCTTTTAGAAGCTGACTCGGCTCGATGACATTCAGGCGACATAGTAGACGGTTCACAAATATAGAAACGACTATAGGTCTAAAGTGTTATATTATTAATAATAATGGGATGGGTATAAAAGTTAAATAGTCAGTATTTCTATTCAAGTGTAATCTAGATGGCACCTACTACAATTGGCACTTACAGATTAACTTTTAAAGGTCGAAATAATATAGCTATTGACATTTTCTATTTATGTTTCTGTTATTAAAAGAAAAGATAACTCCCACATTAGGAACATATCCCGTTTAATGAGGACTTTAGAAACATACATAAAACGGACTCCAAAAACATTCAGACTCAGAATAACAATTTGTGAATCACACTATGTATTGTCCCAGGAATTTGAATCCACACTACTCAGCGCAATAGAAAACGACATGGCGACCTTTTAAACCACCACGCCATACTTGCAGTCAGTTATAAAGTCTGGATTCTAGATATGATATATCGATCGGAAACACGTTTGTAAATTACATATTCTTCACAGTATAATTTAATGTCCAGCTAGTCAGCTGTTACAAGAGAACTGGGTGAAAACTGATAACATGAAAATTAAAAGTTAATTGCCGACCCTGCATGTTTTACCAGTTTATTGGATAAAATAAACCCTATGGAAGAGTAACTTTTGTAGCAAAAGTTTTTACTTCATTTACAATGATGTTAATTATTATTTTTAAATAAAAGTTGCAAAACGTAAAAAGATTATTAAGTTACATTTTTATAGGAAAACTAGCTGATCCCCGTGGTGTTACCCGCGATGATCGTCATACCGCGAGTAACGCCGCGGGACAAAGTTAGTCTAAAAAAAGTAACCTAAGTTACTCCCTGGATCATCAGCTACCTGCCCGCCAGACTGCCAGTGTAAATCCCGTCTAAATCGGTCCAGCCGTTCCAGAGATTACCCGGAACAAACAGACAGACATTTAAAAAAAAAAACCTTTTTGGTATATGTACCGTGTATACATACATATGCATATAGTAAAAAGCTTACTATTGCCCGTAAGCTGATAATTTTCCCCCGTTTTTGAAACATTCTCCATTGGCACTCCGCTCCTATTGGTCTTAGCGTGATGATATATAACCTATAACCTTCCTCGATAAATGTACGTTCCTGAGATTAGCGCGTTCAAACAAACAAACTCTTTAGCTTTATATATTCGTATAGATTACAAACAGACACTCCAATTTTATTTATTTGTATAGATAAGAAAAATTATAAATCATCTCTTTTAGTGAGATGATTAGATTGGATAGATTTAGATTTTTTGTTAGAATTTGGCTAGTTAATTATTCGAAGTGTACCTTTATACTATTTAATGTATTGTTTTTTTTTGTACTTGTTTTCCTTCTACACACACATTAAGAAATTTCGAAGTTTTCACAAGATATTGTGACAAAGTTATACTATTATCACCTAGTGATTATTTCTGAATATTACTCCTGTTTTACCCTGCGTATAAGAAAATTTAGGTACCTACATAAACGAAATCAAAGTTCTCAGCCTCGCCCTGCCGTTTTTTATTACGAAATAAGAGCATGTAATAAGATCAAATTCATACGGGTAATTCGTTCGTGATTTTATTATTTTTCGTTTCTTCTCTTATTTAAAGTACGTCTCGTCTTCTTCTTTCTTTGATGAAATGGCAATCAGCCAGATCTCTCGGATCAGCTATTTCTGCCAATGTCAAGTGTTTATAGTCTTCAAATCATAAGTCTTCAAGTCGTTAAGTCTTCGTCGTGATGAAATTAATCATATAAAATATAAAAAATGTGGATGAGATGAAATGGGGACCGTCTTCCGAAAAAACAAAACACGATCTCGTACGTCTCGTCATTCACTGTAAGTCTATTTCGAGATGTCCCAAATTTAATCCGAATAGCAGAGGTTATACTCGGTATATTATAAACTTGTCACTTGTAATCCGAGATTGGAAAGTGCATTCAGTCGAACTGGTAACTAATTAGTCGGAGTGAACCGCCACAGTAGCGGTTCAAAGCCGCATCACAAAGCTAATGGCTATTCATTTGAGAGCCCTATTCAATGTATTGAGGTGTAGTGCATGTTAATTTAGATTTACATCGATGATGGCTTTTGTATTGTTATTCTGAGAAAAATATGCCAACATGCATAGCTAATGTAAAAGAAACTTTAGCTTTTATCCGGCACGTCCCTTTTGTATATCAATAACGTTTATGAATGTATAATACACATTTTTGGTATAACTTCGTACGAGCGTGGGTGCATAATAAAGTTTGTTATTTCTCTTTTTCAGTTTGTCCCATATTTTCATATTTAATTCATACTTACCAGTATAGTTTGTTACCAGTATATTCTATTCATTTCAATTTATGTTTGAAGTGTTTTAGAATTGTGATTATAAAACACAGCAGCTGCTTGTTAAAAAGCTTGTTACTTTGATGAATAATGTACTCGGGCAACTCTCGAAGGGAAGTCAAGTACCTCAAATGTGACTTAGTTGAAAGAACTGCAGGTCCTTCAACCTCAGTTGAATTTCACAGAATTCTTTTTGTTTTTATTTATGTAAAACATGTTATTCAACAATTTATAATCTTAGATCGGTCCACTACTTTACAAAAAGTTTTTAAATGAAAAATCTATTTGAGTAGAACGGCTTGTATGCCACATCGTAAAAGGTCATCCCTAACATAGAACATCAACATTACAATAGCTGCGTATTCTGTAAGTAGCCGAATGGAATCAATCTGCCCGGATGGTTGAATTCTCTGACTTCGGCACGCTGCAATATTATGCTGGGATCTAGAAATGACAATACATTCAGCCTTAAATTTACATAATACCCAGATAATTGTTTTTTAAATACGAACACATAATATATTTTTCATTTAACCTTAACATAATTAAGTTAAATATAGTTTGTCCGATTTAAGAAGGTGATAATGACAGATGAAACTGACGTTCCGTAACGATAGAATGCAATCGTGCACTAAGGGAATTTACTATAAAACTATTATAATTTAAGTCAAATATAAAAAATCAACGTAAAATGACAGCGTTCGTGCTGTCGTGTTTCGTTGCTGAGTGCGAGACCGGAGGTCCAACGATGCAGAAGCATCACTAGCCCGCCATGGTGTGGGTCACCATGCTGCATTGTTGCATTGTCTGCATCCGCAATGAGTATGGTGACCACCACACTTGGATTCTGCTTATGCTTTCCATCAGGCAGAGTAAAGTCATTTTGGCAGGCCATACATAAAATAATAATTAAATGTAATGATTTATACTACTAAGATAAATGTACGTAATGGGGCATATTTCAGTTAAAATTCTTACAAGTATGTATTAAATAATCGCGTTATTCTTCATTTCTGCAAGATGTCCTAAAACCGTTACATTTCATGATTTTTATTTTTGCCAGACTTCAAAAAAAAGAAGGAGGTTTCTCAATTTGAACGTATATATATATATATATTTTATGTGTGTTCGCGGATAACTTAGTCATTTATTTTGATGATTTTGATGATTCTTCTTTGGTCGGAAAGGAGATGTTCCAACGGTAGTACCAAAATAAGGAAACTAGGATCTGATGATGGCATCTTGAAGAAATCGAGGGAAACTTTCGAAATTTGTAGGGGCGACTAGTGCGTTACCTTGTGGTGGTGATTTATAGCAGTTACCTTGTGTTTGGGCTTGTTTAATTTGTATTGATGAGAACTTTACACTTAGAAGGGTTGTAACTGTCATTAGAGGTCTGATAATGAAATATTTATTTTGGGCATTGTTTGTTATCTATATTTAATTTGTACGGATTTACAAATTAAAGTTCCTAGCTTGCATAGTATAAGTTTAGCTTAGTTTGAGACCAAAAGTGTATGAAAAAAACTAATTTCACGTGTGAACAAGACGTTTGGCTAAGAATTATTATCAACACTAAACACAATTTAGAAACAAGTAATGATCGAAAAGTTATTTCATTTTATTTTTTATATCCATGATCTAAGGTTTTACATATAAAACTAGTGCATTTTTAAGCTAATTTTCAAATCAATTTTTACGCCTTAATCCGATACATAGCTATAATAGTGTCTAATTTTAACTCAATTTATGAAATACACCCACTATTCTTAACTATATGTATTTGTGCAATGCAAAACTATCTTACTAATATTATAAACGTGAAAGTTTGTAAGTATGGATAGATGGACGGATTTTTGTTACACTTTCACGCAAGAACTACTGTACGGATTTGAATGAAACTTTACAGTAATATAGCTTATACATCAAAATAACACATAGGCTCCTATTTGCCGCGAAAACCGACATATACGCGGGCAACAACTTGTATGAGTATAATATTACCTATTTACGAATAATTTTATAACTACGCAAGGTTCTTTATTCTTCAGGTGTTTATCAATAAAAAAGTGTTTTTCATCAATAATGTCAGTTTTTAAAACAGTAAAAAAAAACACATTTTGAAACGATTAACGATGCTTTCTATTTATATTGATGATCGTCCATTTGTAATCGTAATCGAATATTCTCACTATGGCATAAACACACCCAAACACTAAACGTCAACTGTCATAATCACCTCCTTAGATCGGTCAGACAGGGTCAGACCAGACTATAAGTAATTTTACACTATTTTAATACCAGTAATATATTGAATTTTTTTTCGTCTCTCAGATAAATTAGACGGATGATATTTGGAAAAAGTTTTTTAGTAAATTATTTATACCTTGTTGTTATTTGTACCTACTATAACTCTATTCGTCTGTCATCATTTTTGAGATCTTGCACTCTATATCATGCTATGCTTCAAGAGCAAATACTAAAATATCATCAACAATCCATAGCGTCTCACTGCTGGGCTCGGGTCTCCTCTCAGGAGAGGGTTAAGGCCATACGTCCCCTCGCTGGCCGAGCGCGGGTTAGGGACAGTTGACTAAAATATGCTTCTAAACATTCTTTGAAAACGATATAGGTCACATCAATCTATCATCAACATTATTAAAATACACATACACACAAAATTAAGATGGCATACACACACAACAACAAAGGACTCTTCTTTAATCCCTTTTACATAAACCCAAAGTAATATAGCATTATTATTTGTAGTAGCTCTTCTGGTCCTAATCGCGAGTCACAGGTGTGCTTCCCTAAATTGGTCCCGCAATGAGCCGGCCTGGATATTGCTACAGTACATCAAAATTATTGTCGTCTTCTACTTGATTTATATGCCAGTTTATCACCCACGCACAACTTAGGACATTGTCTTGCTTGGCAAAAAGTTTGTGACCAAATATTAGCTGTATGATTAGCAAAAGTATTGAGATGAAGACTTTTAAAGTTTTACAGTAAAATTTATTCAGGAGTTAATCCATATTAGATTATCTAAGTTTTTGGTTACCCAGCCTATTGTTTTACAAATTTAGTTTAGGCATTTATTACTTTTATCTGATTCAACTAATATTCCAATTTTAATATTTTTCCATCTGTATTTACTACATAAAGTTTTGAAGTTGGTAATTTAGCTACTGAATTATTTCAGTTAAATATTTTCGATTTTTGATCAGCTTCAGTCAGCTTATGTTAAAAAAAATATGTATAATACTAATTGACTGCATTTACACTTGAAAATATTTTGATATATCATGAGTTCTTAATGCTTAAAATAAACATAGGTTTTCGAAATGGAGTCAGATAAATAATTTGACATCTGAGAATCTCTCCTTAGTATTTCATCTTTTGGAGTTTACAACATGGCTATCAAAGAAAGTATTTTGTGTAAAGTCATTAATTTAGATTTAGCCGTCCAACTTTATAATCATGGAATGAGGTTATAGCCTATCCTTGAGCTAATCATGAAAGATGATGATAGTAAGTTAGCTCTAAGTTGTATTACGTTTTTAAACTTTAACACAAACAAAAAAACTTATTTAATGGAATTAAAAAGAAATATCCAATTTTTTTTTTGAAATTTTCACCGTACAGAATTGAAACTCTCTACCACAACAAAATGAATCAAGATGAGCAAGAGAGCTCATCTTGATTTAACTTGTGCTGATGCCTTTCATCTTTTCATGTATTGCTTGTTACGTAAACGAGTTGAGTTTGGATATTAACTGACAAGATATCGTGTTGAAGCCGAGTTGCAAGCAAACTGCATAATAACATATATAACTGGCTTCATTTTTACAAAGAAATTGCTTATTCCACATAATATATTTATAGTATATATGCTTTTAAATATAGAACTGCGTGTACAATACTTTCCAAGGTAGTACAGTCACGCTGATTTTGGCACGGTTGGGCTGTTGGGCCGGCTCAACCGGGGTGGTCCTAACCTCGCACAGAAGATCAGCACCTAAAGTGACAGCATTCATGTTGTCGTGTTACGTTGGTGAGTGCGAGACCGTAGGCCCAATAATGCAGAAGTATCACTCACCCAGCATGACATGGCTGCGTGCGTGGCGTGACGTGGCTGCCAGGCTGCGTTGTTGCATTATCTGCATTCGCAGTATGGTGACCACCATTCTTGGATTCTGCTTTTGTTTTCCATCAGGCAGAGTAGAGTCATTTCGGGAGGGTCAAACCTAAAAAAAGAAAAAAACAATGAATAGATTTCTATTTATTATTATTTTTTAATTTAACTTTTTACAAAAGTGCTATGAAAATTCTCCGGATGAGTTGATCTAGGTGTAAGTGGGTAACCCTAATTCCTGGAAAACTAGTATTTCGTACCAAAACATAAAGGTACGTGATACCTATTATGCATGTCAATACATAGCATCACGCATCGTGTAACATAACTTCTGTTATTAAATCGATAGTATATTGGTTTATAGTGATTAAATTTGTACATTATACTGTTATATAGAATACTTACTTACTATTTTAAAGTTACTGGTTATTATAAATTCTCCTGGAGAAAAACTATTTTGTTTTTCATTTCAAATATTATTTATCTTATGCAAATTTTCATACAATTTCAGACAACAATTTCCATATTTACTACTACAGTAATGAAACTGTACTTCAAAGATTGCCAGGAACAAAGAACCTTTTTTTTCGCATTAAGAAAACTGAGTACAAATTCTGAAAAATTTGTCTCTTTTTGAGAACTCTATAAAAGTAAAACCTTGAACCTGAAAACTACAATATGTAATTCAAGACCTATGTACTGACTATAAAATACAGTTTTATAAAATATTCAAAACTAAAAGGTCAATTCGTTTGGTGGACATCACTTAACTAAACCGCACTATAAATACAGTAAAAGCAACTTTTATTTCAATGGACCGCAAGTCTCGCAACCCATTTTAATAAATGTATAAGCTACCCTTTCGGTTTTCATAGAGAGAAAAGGTATCTTTTGTGGTAGTTTCAATTATATAGAGGTAAAAGTTTTAATATACAGAACATTTTCAGTTTGTAGAACGGAAAGGTCAAACCTGTATTAGTACTGTAGATGTTTATACGTGAAGCAAAATTATATTAGTTAGTTTGAAATTTTGTAGCCATTCGCAAGTAATTAACTACGCTCCATTCTGCATAGAATCGAAATAAAATAAATCATTTCACTCTATTGGAAACAAAATTAATTATGCAAAGCTTTATTTTCGTTTAGTACCTACTTTCGTATAACGGCTAAAAGATATACAAGTGCGTTTAGTTTAATTACTTCACTAAAACCATAGGTAAAGCTTTTTAGAAAGCCATTCATAAAATACTGTTACGAAGAAAGATTGTTCGCGAACAACATACATCATTATCCATTACTTATTTCTATGTGCATAGAGCGTCAAATATCAATTGGCTGTTGCGCGATTGTGTAGAACGATCTTCACGGCGGGCGCGTCATTTGAACGGTGAAAGACCTCGTCTTTATAAGACGTCTCTCGAATCTCGAATTATAATTACATGAGTGTAAATAGAGTGTCTCGCGGACCGGAGTTCAGTTCAGTTTGAGCTATGGTGTGATAAACATCGAAGTGATATCAGCGATCAACCTAGCGACCTCGCTGACCTTTAAGGATTGTAATTCGAAGTAGTCCCGTTAATTTATTAGTGGTTTTAATAAAACCTCTTTAAGAAATTAGAAGGTTTATTTCTCAAATTCATAGAACCTTAACACGTAACCGTACTACTTAAAGATAGATTAGTTAGTCAAATAAAAATGATGTATATGTCACCGTAAGATTTTAAGCACCGTTAGATTGTAATCTATCTCGCGAGATTGCAAACAGACAAAAGATTGTGAAATGGTATGCAACGATTTGCAAGTCGCGCGCTGATTAGTCAAACAAAATATGTCCAGCGCCGCCATATTTGTTTGTCTATTCGTTTGTTGCCTAATGTAAAGTATTTTTGTTGAAAATACTGACTGTCTTGTTGACGAAGAGGTAACGTATGCGACTGCTGTGCTTGACGTCTTGGGTTCGATTCCTGTGTCGGACCAAATGTTTGTATGATCTGCAAATATGTATTTGTTTCGGAGTTTGGGTGTTTTCTATGTATATTATATGTCTTTACAAAAAAAGTAGTATATATACATATTGATATCAGTTGTCTGGTACCCATAACACAAGCTCTGCTTAGCTTGGGACTAGATGGCATTGTGTGCTAGATATCCGAAATATTTATTATTACCAATAGGACATAATATATTATAAAATTTGTTTAAATGACATATAAAAAAAGACATGTGGCACTTGGGGACTGCCGCGGTAAAACTATTGCATAGATAGCATTTTTATCAACTTATGCAATTATAATTATATTACCTATTACTATTTTTCAAATGCTCTATCGCATTCGAAGTACACCGCCATCTATATTATTGTTGCCATACTAACAACAAACAAATGTATGTTTGGAATTACCGGACCGTTAGAATTTATCAAGCAGCATAAGAACAATAATTTTAACATTTAGTAGAAATGAGTTATTGGTTCGAAGGTGTAGGTGAATGATTTATGACGAAGGTGTCTCGAGTTCAAATCTCATCTGGGCGTCGTCGTCTTTTCGTGAATGTTTCCTGGATATTGTGCTAAAAGGTATTCATTAAATAAGTAATACAAAATTACACAAAACAACCAATGCCACCTAGAGGCGAGTTGCTGAACTAAAGAGACAAGCGTATCACGCTTGTCTCAAAAAAGTCTGCAGAAAAGTCATTAAAAGTTCTGCTATATTTCTTATTTCTTCTATATATCTATATTTCTTATTCTTTTTGTTATATTTTCGATAGATGGCAAAACTAAAAAGTATCACCGCTGTGCCGGTTGGAGTGGGGGGTGTTAGGTTATTTTCTTTACGGAATTTCTGGATTCGGTCTCCACGCTCAAGGCCCGCGATAGAAGCTATGCAATAGCTTAATAGTTAAACAATAAAGGTAAAGTAAAGAAAATTAAGTGTTGAGAAAAACAATAAAACACTATTGCAATTACTGAATTAAATTCATTAATTACAATATTGTTACATTAAAAATAATTTTATCAAACGTTTGACAAATTAATTACTGTCTTCTTAAAATACAAACATCTCGTCATTCAACGCACAACAATTAACTTTACAAAATGTTTTTATCTTTACTAAATCCATTTTAACACCCTTTGAAGTTTAACTATTTATTAGCTTCAAGTTATAATAAGTTACTTAAACTTAGCTATTCGTCTAATAGAAGTCTAACCTTCAAATGTCAATAGAAATGCTTTTGAGTAACAAAGCGATGCCCATTTGAACAAAAGGAAAGTAAAATTAAAGTCAAACGTTTTCGCGGAGTGCTTTTAATTTATGACGAATAATTATTCCCATTCATTATTTAGACAGAACATGAGCCCTTGAGATTGCACAAAAAGTCTTTTAAATTTAATTGGGCTATATTATTTTCAATTTATCCTGACATCAATAAATTTTACTTCGGTGCTACGACTATGTCGGTATTCTACGGGTGCCGCTACGTGGCTCGTAGAAGTTCTACACATACGGCCTTACCAATAAACTTTTATACACGACGTATAACAAGATTTTAACAAAAACGTTACCAATAAAACAATATTTGACATTTCGGTTGTATACATCTGGTATACAGATGTTTGGAAACAATGAGATTTTAGACAATCGTTATTCAGCCCTCGGCCCTTGTTTAGCGAACGTGTAACCTATAATAATTAGTTGCTTACGTTAATTTATGTTTTAAAACTATGGATTATTTACAATATTTTGATATTTTTGATGAAATTGATAATGAAGAACCACCAAGAAAAAGAAAATGTTACAAAAATCGATATGATCCTTTCTGTTTATCCGAAAATGAGTTTCGGTCAAAATATAGGTTCAGCAAACAATATGTCAGAAAAATTTTGAAGATCGTTTCCTTTTAGTTTATTCTTTAAAGTTCAAGAAATTATTTGTATTATCCATTATTGTCGAATATATTAACCGTGCTTATCTTAGTTGTCACCGAGATAAAACAAAAACCTCTGAGTCTGAACTAACGATGTGCAGAGATTGACTTTGAAGTTAGAGAACTTACATCAGTTGCGTTCTAAAAATGTATGAAGGTATGGAACGAGCGAAACTACTTTTTTTTATTTTTTATTATTTGTAATAGACCGTAAAAACAATATATTTGGAGATAATATGATGTATTCAATAATAAATACAATTTATATAGCCATAAGTATAAAGTTGTGAGCGTATTTTCAAATGAAATAAAGTCATTGAATTAATGCCGTACGAGTTTCGGAACGCACCTTTGAGTGTTACCAGTGGTTTTTGTTATACGTAGGCGGTAACTATCCATTGTTTACACACTGATTATTAGTAACGGTAATGTGTAACGCCTATTCACAGCTTATACATTGTACAACTAAACATTTGTCAAACAGATGTGTAACTTTTTTTTATTAGTAAGGCCGATAGTGTATTGCCGTAGCTTAACGAATGGTTATAAGCTGTTTGTTACAAAATTAGTTTAATGTGTAAAAGTACTTTATCGCGGATATTTCTTAAGTTTTAACTTACTCTATTTCTATCGAGGCTCTATAGTGTGCGAATCGTTAAAATTAATGTCGAAGTCAAAATCTATGTCCAGCAGTGGACTGTGATAGGCTGATGATGAATGTCAAGGATGTTAACTGTCACATATTGTGTATGTCTGTATGATTCCATACAAGGATACTCAACATAATTTTGACCAAATAAAATTAAGCTAAATTGAATAATATCAAATCAAATGGTTAATTATTTAGAGAAGAATATTCACGTTTTATTATTCTGCATCAGTAAAGAAAAACAAATATATTTTTTTTTATAATTTGTACAAATTAATTTATCTTCTCTGATAAGAAATAACAGTGTTAACGTATTTGAAGGTACTTCGTAGACATAATTTAACTTTAACGAAATCCGCTTTTGCTTGTAATAAATGAACTTGGCAAAACCATCCAACGTAAGCATTTCGATATAACTTTTTATTTGTATTCCAGTTCAAATTGCTTTGGCATTAACCCTTTAATGCGAAATGAGTTTCATGAGCGTGCATTTTACTACATTTGTTTTTCATTTAAATGAAATACTAGAATGTTATTTGAGTTTTATTTGTTTAATCTCCACGTGAAGCTCAGACAGTAAATAGTTATCTGAAACAGAAAATAGCACTTAACCTGTACATGTACATAGCGAAAATGGGTCAACATATTTATCTCTATGTACGGGTTAAGTGCTGTTTTCTATTTCATTTAACTATTGTAGTGCTTTAAAATATAAAGTAAAAAATAATAATAAACGCACTACTCTCTAAGATTTCGGAAGGTTCCCCTCAATTTCTCTGGGATTCCATTATCAGGTTGGTTTTCTGGGAACACCCTTGAGATATCTCCTTTCCAATAAAAAAATAATCATCAAAAGACGGTTCATAAACGACGAAGTTATCCGCGAACACACAAATATATATATATATATATATATATATTTATATATATATACCTACATACGGTCGATAATAATGAAATAAATCTGTGAATGATTAGGTGAAAAATATTCAGACGGCTGAATGATGATAAACTAAATAGTCGAAGTGAAAGTTAAAAAGATTTTATTCTAATAGGCACTTAATTTAGTCTTATTTAAATCAAGTGATTCTAGTAGCCAGTTCCAAGTGCAGCCAGTAATTGACATCCTACCCATCCTCATCGAACGGAAGAGTATGAAATTTCGCACACTAATAGTTTATAAATATAGAGAAGGAGTGCAGAATGCTAATATTTTTTTAAATTAATAACATAAATTATATTCCACACTGTCATACGTATGACACACACCTACACAGATATGCAAGTATGTATGTCAAAATCAAACTAAAAAGATGATTATATTTTGTACATACTGTTATACTGAATATCAAAAGAAACCATGATGAAATCTTTGATCATGGTCGAATTTGACCTCTGGACGATCACTAGTTTAGTCAAATTTAATATTTTATAAGATGTTTTTAAATATCTACACGCGTACTTCAAAGTTATTTCCGTACAAAAATATACTCCATTCAGTTTAATAGCATTGTTGTTAAGCTTTTTGTTGTCAAGAACAAAGGCTTCAGTTCACAAAGAGTAATCAAAATTTGTTCTGTTTACATACAGAGACATTTCATAGCTCTAATAAATGCGTATTCTTAACTAGTTTGCTAAAACAAGTACATTGTTTCATCGATTTTAAAAAATGAAAAAGAAGAATACTACCTTTGATATGCCTATCCTGGCATAAATAGCGTTTTTAAAAGAATTTGATTGTCATTGTCCACGCTTTACAATAGTACTTGATAAAACATTTCTTTTAAATTATTTTGTAAACGTATTTTTACTTCTTATTTAACTAAGGTGGAAAGTTTTGTACTGTTTGTTTGCTGATTTACCACGAGGAAAATAGGTAAATAAAACACGGGTATAGAAGGAAGGGAGCAGAAAGTAAACAAATGAAATTGTTTAACTTGACCTCCACCACAAATATCACAAAAACTTCCTTTTTTAAATATAATACAACAATAGACTGCTTCCCGAAGTCTCGCAAAGTACAATTTCTTCCAATGGGACTTAATTTTTGATTTGACAGAGTACAGTCAATAGCTATTCTTGTCCAACAAGTTTTAAGTCGTTTGTGGGTTTATTTTTCCGGAGTTTTTTTGTCATGTTCTTAGATATGATTGTTTTTTATAACTGAAAGATAAAATAGATACGGCAGAAATGTTCTGCGACGTTTTCATTTACATGTCTGTTTATGTAATGATACGTTACTTAAAATCCGTGTTTATATGTAAAAGTTTTTTTTATCGCTTTATATTGTACAATTAATAATTTGTGTAGAATTTGTACTAGTTGTATGGAAAAGTGTAATTATAGTTACATATTTTTTCTGCTAATGCTTAATCTAGTCATTTCAATGCTTATCAATTCAAGTATGTACTAAGAAACTCGACCATCTTAAAAGGTACATTCTTTTTATATATGTGTCTGCCAAACTGACTCTACTATGTGTCTGATGGAAAACATAAGCAGAATTCAAGAGTGGTGGTCACCATACTCATTGCGAATGCAGACAATGTAACAATGCAGCTTAGTGACCCACACTATGGCGGCCTAGTTATGCTTTTGCATCATTGGGCCTCATTTTAAGACATTTTAAGACTCTTAAATTTTCCATTTCATTATATTCTATGAACTTTTCAAGAAACATTAGATTAAATGCCAAGAGAATTTTAAAACGTTAACGGTACTTATCACTTAATCTTCGAGTGTTTTACTTAGATCCTTATTCAAAACTAAGTCATTTTGTAACTAATAAATGAGACTCTGTTTTATTTACCAGAAATTATTCCTGTGGCTAGATGGGTATAAGTAGACAAATATTTCTTTAGATTAAAATACGCCAGTGTTTTTTTTATTTTAAAAGCCAACTCCCGCATTGTGTATGTATATCTTGTGTCGCAGGGGACTTTACAAACATACATGAACCAGACTAATAACAACAATTTGTGGATCACACAAGGTGTTGCCCCATGTGGGATTTGAACTCACCACACTTGGCCCAGTAGAAAGCGGCGTGGCGACCGCTTAAATCCTTAGGCCAACTATGCAGTCAATGTTGTTTTTGTCTACACACATTCACCATTTAGAAACATCACCGTGGGAGAGCCACACTTCGGCATGAATGGGCTGGCTCGACCGGAGTGATATTTACAAAAGCCAATGTAGGGGTACGAAGTTCGCCGAGGCAGCTAGTTTTACATAATTTGCTTGCTAAAAGCTTCATATAATATAAACTTGCAATCTCAGATCAAACAACTGGCAGAATTCTAACTCAACCCCCCGACAGCAATTATATTAATAATTATAACTTAAGATACCTTACACACGTTTGCTTGATCCCTAACTAAACAGAGCCTGTACTATGGTAATGAGAAACACACATACTTATATCTTAACTATACATACGTATCGTATACGGATAATATATTTACTATTAACAGTAGGGTATTACACCCATTTTAAAAAAAGTATCTTAATTAGATTATATAGTGCTATTAAACCACAGAAAAAAACACAAACTTCTTATTCAATCGATAAGTGCCATAAAAATGCATTTAAATTTTACATTTTCAAATTTCGCGCGTAATTTGTCAAAAACGCTGTACGCAGTTGACGCCAAATTGCTCTATGGTAATGACGTCAGTTCGCTTTGTAAAATGTGGATGATATGAATATAATTTCAACAAACAATCTAAAGCATACGTTGATCAGTTGACACTTTAGTGTACTTACAAAGCGGTGTATCGTAATAAAATGGCAACTATTTCATGGTGTTATAGAACAGATTTAAAAAACTGAAAACTTTGGAATAAATTAAAAAAAAGTTTTTTTGTTTAATGAACTAAAACAAAAAAAATCTGACTGTTTTTTGCCTATTGTGTCTCAAAAATATAGTTTTAGATTTTTCTCGTATATTTTAAAAACCCCATTGTGGAAAATAAATGCATTACTTTGAATTACATGAGGTTTTGAACAGGTGCATTGTCATGGCCTGTCAGTCAACCTAAAGCCGTTTATTAAAATCTTGTTAGCGCTTTAATGTCTGTTAACAATTAAATACATAACTATAATAACCCGGAGCTCTGCCTGCGTGTATTATTCACGCGCATGAGTTACTTTTCTTTGAAATCTTAGCGGCAGAGTTACTTTCGAATATCTAATATTCGAAAGTATATATGTGTGTGTATATATAATGAAATAAATTAAAAGTTGTACTCATCAACGAAATATTTGTCCTGAACTAAATGCAAGTTGTCCAGGAAATCAAGTTTCAAGAGTACGACAAGAACACTTGTATTTACACGGACTTAATTATTTATCACCATAAGTTTCATTGAGTCTTAGTGTTAATATGAAAATAACTTTGGCACTGTGTGTTAATTTTAACTTTTTCATGCATTATCAACTCTAGCAATTCATTAAAAAAACACCATTCCACAGAAATATGAAAATAAATCAACCAAAACCTAAAATACGCGAGAGTATTGGTTACTCTATAAGTCTAAAATTAATAGTGTTAAAAATATATTAAATATTCTTACTGTTCTTATAAATTAAAAATAATGTACTTTCAGGAGAGTAATTGTATCTTTGATAGCGCCTTCGTAGACTGATTCGTAATCAATCAATGACAGTTTTCATTAATATATATCATAATTTTATGACAAAATTTCTTACATTATTCATTTTGAAACGAAGTTCCTTATGGGGCGTTGCAGAGGGGTACCCTAGCCGGCAATAAATGTCCTTACCGTTAATAAAAAAGCGTAAGATTTTCAAAATTTAAATGTAGTATAGCACCATCTTTGTACCCTAGCCGGCATCTGTAAGTTGTATGTATCATAATATTTTATGATAAGGAACTTCGTTCCTATTTGGTATTATTATTATTTATTATTTATTTAAGGTTTACCAACAGTTGTTACAGATAATTATTGCAAACATAGGAATATGCAAGAAATTTGTCTTATATCCAATTGTATCTGGTAATTAACTGGTATCTCACGACACCTCACGACTTTTTTGTTTAGGACGCGATCAATGCTGTAAAGCTTTTAAAGAAATTGTGATATGTAAAAAAATTACAAGATGCTCTGGTTCTTAAACAAAAAAATTGATACAAAACTGTCCCTTTTGCCGATTTGCAAGTGCATCGCATCGATTCTCTTTCAACAATCGCTAACACCTCTATTCTCTTGTATTCATCATCATCAGTCCGTTGCCGTCCACCGCTGGATATTGAGAAAGGGATATGGATATACTGGGAGAGCCCAAGGAACACCACAAAGCCCGGTTTGTTGCTTTCTGCATCCAGTCGCTGCCAGTCCTCTTACGTAAGTCGTCCCGCCATCTGGCCTTAGGGCATCCCACACTACGTTTGCCAAGACGCGGTCTCGAGTCTAAAACAGGCTGGGCAATATTTTGTTTTGACCACGTGCCTCAGCGTTCGGAGACTTCATTCCTAGATCATTTGTATTTGATGTTTAGAATGTCAACTTGTCTATGAAGGCTGCATAGTATATACTAACACTACTACGCCATTATGTGCATAACTTTACTACAATGACAAAGGATTTAATTTGTTATGTATTAATAGGTATATTAGATATACTCGGAGCAGGTCCGGGAGAGGTTTAGAACTCTACCGAACCGCCAGGCCTGGGAACGGGCCAAGTAACGCAGGCAACTCGGGTGCCGGAGATCTCAAAACGATATCCGTCCTACGTAAGCGGAAGCCTGGGGGTGATAAATGAGGCCATCGCACTAGGTATAGTAATGTGAACACCGGAGTTCCCACACGGTAGGGGGCCATTTACGAACCGTAGGTGGTCTGAGGTACGTCGGGGTTCCAGGGTTTTCCTTACTAGGGTACACCTGGTTCCCCGACTACTAGTACCCGAGACGGCATGCGGTTTTAGTCGGTACGAGTCCGATATGACACTAGGAGGTGGCATACGAGGGGATTATCACACAAAAAAAAAGGTATATTAGGTATAATAATTTATTTTGAGAACCAAGACCGTTTTTTCCTAACAGTCATACTTTACTCATTGACTTAATAAGAGAACATGATAATGTTATAGAAAACAAAAAATAAAGAAATGTCATTTAAAAAATGCAACTACTATCAATCGTGTTATTAATATTGCTTCTGACTTCTGTTTACCACTGTTTTTTAATGGTCAAAAAGGTAAAAATCATTTGTAACAATTATTTGATTCTTATATTTATCTGTTTAACTCCAAAAGAATATTGTTCATGTGAATTAACAAGAATGTGTATGGACTGTTGTCCATTCCATTCTTGTTAGTTAAGTAAGTTAGAAAGCAACTAACAAACAAGACAAGATTTTCCTTAACTGTTAACTACACTAATTGCAATATTATCGTTTTCCTTCCTTACTTCCTCATTTCCTCTTATGCCAACAAGGAAAACTTATATCTAATAGTATAGTTTGCACCCTAGCTTCCGTCAAAAACATAATTTGGGTAAATAAAGTAACTTGAATTCAATGAACTTCATTGGAATTCAGAGTAATTATAGATAGTTTTTAGGGTTCCGTGCCAATAGCAAAACGGAACCCTTATAGATTCTGTGTCTGTCCGTATGTCACAGCCACTTTTTTCCGAAACTATAAGAACTATTATGTTGAAACTTGGTAAGTAGACGTATTCTGTGAACCGCATTAAGATTTTCACACAAAAATAGAAAAATTATTTGGGGGTCCCCATACTTTCTCATGAAACTCATACCTGTAGCAAATTATATAAATATTAACTAACATTATTACTCATTGGAAAAAAAATTTTTTCGTACAAAATGTATGGTTTGAGTCTTCCAACACATATTGTTAACGAGGTCATCAAAAAGAAATGCTAACCAGCTGATTTTTTAACAGTTGCTTAGATAATATTTATATAATAAAACAGCCACATTGTCCCACAAATTGCGTGGTTCCTTATACCGGTCCCACGTTTAAAAGTTTTTTGTCCCTGCTACCCCTGTTAGCTACCACAATCGATTTTTTTTAAGGTGCAAGTTGGACTTCACATCAAAATGAAGCCACTCACGAAAAATTACCTAGATAATAATAACTTGTAAAATTTGTACCGGAATCCCGGACTATTAATATATATTAATCTCCTTCTGCAGTGGAATCATCGATTTGCATTCGAATGTTTCAAGTTATATTCTAATGCACGTATTACATATATAAAAGAACACATATAAATATATGTATATATATATCTCATAGCCCCGTTGTACTCGGTGATTAGAAACAATAACAGAGGGTAAGCAACGAAGACTTGGTCAATACCTGGATGGGTGACCGCTGGTGGCATGATACCATGAGCGTCTCCATGATTCGGAGGTCGCGTTAAGCAGTCGGTCCCGGTTGTTATCACAGCGTTGTTTAGCCAGTCCCCAACCCACACTCAACCAGCGTGGGGACGTAAGGCCTTCACCCTCTCCTGAGAGGAAACTCGAGCCCAGCAGTGGGAAGTTATGGGTTGTTGATGATGTTAATTAGAAAAGCTAGTAATATGTACTTTCTAAGTTCACTATCTACTATCAAAGCGAAATGTGGGTATATGTTTGACAAATAAAAGAAATCACTAAAAGCCTTAACTTATCACATCTTTTATTATTTCATCCATACTAATATTATAAATTAAAAAGTAACTCTGTCTGGTCCGCTTTCACGGCTAAACTGCTGAAACAGTTTCGATGAATTAAGCGGTATCAAGACAGATTGGACCTTGGAGAAGGACATAGGCTTCTTTTTGTCGTGATAACTGACATGCATTGAGAAAAAAACACTCACAAAAGCTAGTTTTATATATATTTTTAGTAATAGTCACTGAATTTACCTTGGGAGAGCCACGCTTCGGCATGAATGGGCCGGCTCGACCGGAGTGATACCACTGTCTCACAGAAAACTGGTGTGAAATAGTGCTTGCGCTGTGTTTCACCCAGTAAGTGAGAATACCGGAAGCCCCTTCCCCCTATCTCCCGTCCCTATTCCCCAAAAGCCGGCAATGCACTTGTGACGCCTCTGGTATTGCAGGTGTTCATGGGCGGCGGTAATCGCTTACCATCAGGCGATACGTCTGCTCGTTTGCCGGCGTATTCCATAAAAAAATATATCGTGACATGTATTCAACTTACCAAAAAAATTTGTGAATAAATAAATGAATGGTAGTCATCAATCGTATACAGTTACATGCCTCAGAGCAGATTGTCCGGAAAACACAAAAACTTACAAGGACTTGTGGTAAGGACAAGTTGAAACGCAATTATTTTTCTTGAACAAACTGCCGAGCAATCACGGATTCTGTAACTTACTGTTCAGAATGATTTAGGTTCAACTTTGGTTGGATTAAAAGGTACAGAGTTTTAGTCTTTCGAATAAAGATTGGGTAAACGATTATCATAAAATCTTAATATTTTTAAGTAGAATTATTAATAAAACCTTTATTTATAAAACGCTTTTATTTGGCTTGTATAAGAATTCACAGTCTTTGTTACGGATCTTCTTTTCTTATAACTATATTTTATGAATAGGATAGGAAATTTTTTTTTTTAATAAATGTGTAATAATAAAAAAAAGAAACGAACGAGGTCACCCTGCTTCTTAGCTTCACCCTGAATATACCACCAATACAAAGATTAGATATAAATATACATAAAAAAGTTTCATTAATACTATTTGGGATGTACAAAATGATATGGGTTCGGGTTATTACAGTTTGGGTAGACAAGACAATGTAATAGACAAAAAAATCTATATGAAAGTAGGCCTCGTAATTTGTAACTTGCACACAAATGCCGCAGAATTAGCCACAGATTGCCTCAACTCTGGAGAACAAATATCAATAATTCAGATGCAACCGCTCATATAACTAAAAATAACATCTTAAAAGGTTCTATTTCCTCATACAGCGTTTGCGGGAAATTGAAAAGCCAGTTTCAATCGATCGGGTGGTGTCGGTCGTCATAAGCCCCGACAACTGACAGACTGCAGACAGACCTACAAACAAATTTCAATGATGTTCAATAATGGATCCAACCAAAGTTGATTTTGTACAGTACCAACAATACACACTTTTAAGGTAAACGAACGAAATACTAAACCAATAGCTGCAGCGATAAAACATTATGATTCGAATTTGACTTGAAGTTAAAAGTAATGATGCTAGTTCTCTCCAAAAGGTTAAGTACAGACCTGATAATTATAATTCATGTATTAATAGTTTTAGTAGTAGTTTTAGCTCCTTTCTCGAGGAGTATTAAACTCTGACGTACAAAAACATAAATACATTGTAGATGTTGTCGTAAGTAATACTGATGTTTATATTGCCGCTATAAATGATTAAAGGAGCCATCCCTTAAGCTATTAAATCGTTCGTCCGGTCGAAGATCAAGTGTTTACGGTTTTACAAGATAGGTCGGTAAGGCAAAATGAAACGATGCCATAAAATACCCGACAACGTTGTAGAATGTAATAGATATGGCAATTACATATTTACGCAAATAAAAAAATACAAATAAATAGCTTTTCACTAAACACATATGAAAGTATATACGGTATAATATATACATAAAAAACGCACTTTTTTTCATTTTTTCTCAAAAGGTTTGTTCCTACTAATCTCCGGAACGACTGGACCGATTTTGGCTTTCTTTGCCTGATAATACAAGGATTAACTAAGGCTACCTTTTAAGAATAACTTTGACCTGCGTCCTTTTTGTGGTTGTTATGGTACATTGGCTAAGCTAATACATTATAAAAATAATTTATTGAATACATAATTATAATATTAACTCTTTAGTCATGATTATTTAACTTTTCTTTCTTTTTAAGATTTTTCTTTTCTTTTTTTTTGTTTGAGCGTTAGATTTTGGAGCATTTTAATAAAAGGAAATTCAGGTGGCAACAGCTTGCATACTGTTTACCTTACATGTAATACTAACACTATTGTACCTGAAAATCTGACTTTGAAAAGAGTGGCCATGAGTTTCTTTGCCAGTATTCTTCTCATGAGGCTCTACGCATTTTGGAAACTGGAAGTTATAGATCGACACAGGCAGGCAGTAGATTTTGGTGTTTTCACCTAATTTACCTCGACAATACAGCACATGCTGTGGCGTCTGTTTGTGTCGATCTATGATTCTTAACTACAGCTTCAATTTAACGTTCATAAATGTCACTTAGTGTCTTAATTGAATAAATGATTTTGAATTTGAATTTGAATTAACAATCTCCCAAATTAATTATTATCATTGCAGTTAAAAAATGTAATTACTAAAAAAAGTTGTTAATACTAAAATTCATGTTTTCTAACTTTGAAATCTTGTCTCCATGTCGAAAAAAAACAAACGTCAAGAGATAAGTAAGCCGCATTAGAGATATTTCTATTTCAGTGGTTCTTGTCTTATTTTAAGTGACAATGAAGGTTATCTTGCCATGTATAATTAAATATATAGAAATTTATTAATATTCTTTTTTCACTCGAAAGATACTTTGAATAAACAAAATATTTTTTCAAGACGTCTATTAAATCTGCTGAGTAGGAAGGTATAGTTCACTCATTGTGAAAAAATATTTAAGCATTTCTTTTACATTTATATCATCTGCTAATATTTGTTTCGGAGTTTGGGTGATTTTTTTATGTGTAATAAATATTTATTTACAAAATAAAAGTAAAATTACCGTGGGAGAGCCACGCTTCGGCATGAATGGGCCGGTTCAACCGAAGTGATACCACGGCCGCACATAAAACCGGTGTGAAATAGCGCCTGCGCTGTGTTTCATCGAGGGACTCCTCCCTACATCCATTTCCCCATCCCCCAAAAGTCAGGTACGCACTTCTGCCGCCTCTGGTGTTGCAGATGTATATGGGCGGCGGTAATCGCTTACCATCAGGTGAAACGTCAACTCGTTTGCCCCCCTATATCATAAAAAAAGAAAAGTATTTATATCAGTTGTCTAGTACCCATAACACAAGCTCTGCTTAATTTGGAACAATATGCATGCTGCATTGTTACATTGTCTGCATTCGCAATAAGAAGGTGACCACCACTCTTGGATTCTACTCATGCTTTCCATCATGCAGAGTGAATCATTTTGACAGGGTCATACATAAAAAAAGAAAATGGTATTATGTGCCATATGTTGGAAGTATTTTATATTTATTATTACTGTAGTACCGTCATTGACTTCAAGCATTGTAGGTACCAATGCTTCAAGTCACTTCCGGTACCATTTAATGGGCTATATTCTGCTTCTACCGGTAGTTGTTGTATATCTGTTATTTACTATACTATCATAGTCACCATAAATTCAAAATCGAACATATCTAACATTTTAAATGTATTTTTTTCTTATTAATTTAAAAATAAGAATAAATAATGAGTTCAAATAATCGAATACGAATTGATAAAGAAACTTGAAGCTACCAGTATTCATGAACTTTTTGTTTGTTTCACATTTATATTAATCATTTCAATCTTAAAATATGTAATTCTTTAACAATATTTTTATTTTAAAACAACTGCCATATTAGGAATATATCCTATGTCATGGGGGACTTTACAAATATAAATAAAACGGACACAATGAACATCTAGACTCCGAACAATAATATTTGTGAATCACACTAAGACCTTGTTTCATCGGTTACAGCTGAGTTTTGAATGGCTTATCTGACAGATAATTTGACGTTTTTCCATACGTCGACCGACTGACCGCTTTCTACTGCGCCATGTGACGTGGCCGTCGCGTCACTCCAATCCACAAATTGTTCTCCTGAGTCTCGATGTACTTTGTGTCCGTTATATGTATGTATGTTTGTAATTGTTTTTAAAAAAGATATAAATTGCTTCAAACTATCTCTCAGATAAGCCATCCGGAACTTATCTATAGACGGTGAAACAGGGCCTGAGCATTGTCCCATGTAAACGCAGCCACGCTTATCTACAACGCTATCCGTGCAGTCAATACTGAACTATCTTCTGATCCGATAACCAAACACAAAGATCTATAGTTATAACTATCATCAATTATCTAACGCCTCTTACTCGTGATTTACACTTCATATGAATTGCTGAAACTTGCAAAAGGTACGTGTGTATGTAGTAATTTGTGAGATATCGTTACCTGAGGCAAGTGTACTGTAATAAGACGAGAATGTTATGAGTTTCGGTTCCCAATGTATGTTTAATATCTTCTACTAGTGGTATTTGCATATCGTTTTGCACACTATTCGTTCGTGGAAATCAGCTCTACTACGGTAGTACCAACCTACCTGACAACATAAATGCTATCATTTTAGGTAGGTCTCATTGGTCTCTCATACATAATAAAACATGATATGAATAAAAATCTTTGGTTTCAGATCTCAAATAATACAATTGAAAATACCATTATTTGCACGATTGTGTGTGTACAATAATCTGTCCCTGTATATATTTTGAAGTAAAAATAGATGTGAGTATTCTCCTTACATTCGGTTCAATGTTTTAAGATTCGAAACCCATTAATAAATTAAGTCTCAAAGTAGACTCTTAAAACTAGTTTTAGTTACTAAAAACAATTACACTTTAACCATTTCTTAAATTAACGGTCTTAAGTCAAAACGATATTACATAAGTAACTTTACTTTAAAATCGATTTTTTCCAATGGACTGTAGATTTATAATTTGCAGTAAAAAAGTCACATGCCTATACAGTATTCCAATTCATTTCAAACTTGAAATCGTAATTATAATTTATCACCGACAGTAAAAATGAAGAAAAAAGTTTAGACGAGACGGGACTTCATTCAGAAACTCGGTAATAACTTCTAACAAACCAATTAAGCGAGAAAAATATTGCATATAATATCTTTTTGTCGGAAATATCAGGGGAAAATCCGAAAAGGCGATGACGTGTTCTTAAGGACTTCTAATCATGCCTGAGGCGGTACTACAATTAGCGAACTCCGATCTACTTTGTTAGCTAACACTCTCTTTGAATAGCGACCTACAGATCCTTACTGCCACACCCTCGACTTGTCCCGACTGCCAAACTCGAAATCAGTTTATAAAGTAACCTTATATACTTTTTCGTTCACAAGTTAATTACGGGATTCGAGTATTTAGGTCTCAGATTACTATTTTTCAACGACGTTTCTGGAAAAGTTTTACTGAAGTATAATGCCCTTTTTAGACCGACTTCAAAAAAGGAGTCTCTTAATTCGACTACTTTTTTTTGTTTGTTATTTCAGAAATTTCGACTGCGTGAACCGATTTTGATTATCCTTTTTTTATTTGAAAGCTGGTGCTTCACGTGTTCCACGTACAATTTGATCCAGTTTACGAAGTCGGGTTTTTTGTAAAAATTGTGCATGTATTTTGTAAATATTGTTCGGTTTATGTTTTGTTTTTATTATGTTTATTACGGTGCAATAAAGTAAGTGGAAAATTTTACCAAGGAGAAATATTATAATCAATAAATGAAAATACAGCGAGAACTCTAAATTAAAAATAAAAACTCTGGTCGAATAGGCCCTTCTAAGCCAAAGCTCCGCTCTCTCACGGAACAATATTAGAACACTTGTAGTTCGAAAAGAAAAAGTTATTATCTTTCAGAATTACTACCTTTTAGTAATTCAAGTCCATTATTATTTATAGTAGTATATGTTCATGTATGGTAGGATTCTCCATCACATCACATACTTACTTAATGAAACAATAAATAATTTATACAACAAAGCCCTTCAGGCGTTTTAGCCCTATTATATTATGTTCGGACATTGAACGACGGTGGTTGTATACTTCACAAACTTTAGTTAATTAATTAATGGTGCTTACAGAAACAATATAGATAGACTTAGTCAAGAAACTCCATTATTATTTGTTAATACTCTTCATTGTTATTTTCTTCTAATTTGTAACTTCCGTAATCTTCATAGATGTTTTTATTTAAATAATAATAAATAAATATTTCAGACATCTAACACACAACGCCATCTAGTCCCAAACTAAGCAGAGCTTGTATTATGGGGTATTAGACAACTGATATCAATACTTATATACTTTTTTTTGTAAATACATACATATTATACATAGAAAACACCCAAACTCCGAAACAAATATTTGCAGATCATACAAACATTTGTTCCGACCCGGGAATCGAACCCGAGACCTCAAGAACAGCAGTCGCGTACTCTACCACTGCGACACCGAGGCAGTCATTTGCTATATTATACACCCTCTGTGAGTTGACGTATTGAAAATAGGGAGTTTCACCAACCCTCATTGATCCTATAGATGTCGAAAGAGCCGACTGAGGGAGCATGCAGGACAACAGTACTACTATTGAATTAGAACTTGAAAAAAACGTGTGCCGTCACGTGACGTCTGGCAGATGTAAAACATCGAAATTGTTTTGTATAAAATAAAATGAATGTTAATTAAATTAATATTCATTTAAATTCAATACAATTAACAAAACAAATACAAATTAAAATTTGAAATCGCGACGCTCCGCCGCTCGCGGCGCCTGTCGCCACGCCTAAAATCAGGTTTACTCCTCGCCTATAGATGTTTCACATCAACAAACCCTTTTGAACGTGCGAATGAGGGTTCCCACTAGCCGTCTTCCCACCGGGGTTTGCGGCGATGTGGCGTGTCGGAGTCGGACCTACTTGCCACTCTGAAATAGGAGCAATCCGGGAACTGCTTTTATTAAGTCTGGACCCGGATCTTCAGTTAATTTACTCTCTCAGTTGAAAAAATCATAAATTAAGCCGTCTTGACAGCGTAATGTGATTGGCCAAAACCTTTTTTTCTAATCAGAAGCTTATGTCCGGAAGTGAACTGCTAAAAGTTGTTGATATTAATGATTTCATAATAATCTTACGTAATACACACTGGTCTTTTTAATTCTATATTATTTCTTTTTATTGTTACAGATGCTGACAATACAGAAGAGAAGGAGTCCAGTGATATATTTTAAGAAAAATGTGAGTATATTTTAAACGGAATTATGTTAATTTTATTGTTCACATACGACCGCAACAATCATTTACGCAAATTATTGTGCCGTTCAATTAATGTAATTCTCATTTACCAGAGACTGATATTATTGCGGTTCATACAGTAACAGTAGATTGTATTAATAAAGTTGAAATACAGTTACAATAACAGATGAAATCGAATATTATTTTTTACAAAAGATCACACATACGGATCACTGAAGTTTAACAAGTTCATTAAAAAAATGAATAATATTTTTGTAGGTTCTTTATAATTAAAAAGTTCTTAACTGGCGACAAAAAGTTTAAAAATAAAATACTTGAATTACGAACAATGTTTTTTCAGATTTTTGATGTAGATTATTTGTTTTTTTTTTTCAATTTGAATATTTTTTGGTTTTTGTTTATTGTATCGCATAAATATAAATCTTAATACGCCATTTCCAATAAAAAAACCAGTTTAAAGATGGAAAGAAAGTAACACTTGCAATTTCTATTGTTTTTACGATTTATTAATGCAAGGACAATAACAGTCACAGACGTATAATATAAGTAAATCAAAAACACATAGTATCTATTAAAAAAATCTCTCATACACAAAAATATTATTCTCGTACATTTTGTTTTGCGGCAAAAAGCCTAGTTCAAAGTATCTTATTGTTATTCCGACATAGCAGTCGTTAGCAAGAACAAATTAACATGAAATTCCATTAACTCAGTACTTAGTGCAAAATCGTTTAAGAAACTTTAGACCGCATCCAAATGCTCTCTTTATACAAACAAAAAGTTCACCTCTACTAATCACACCTCTATTTAGTTACGTAATTAAGTGGTTGACAATTTATCTAAGTTACAAACTTGATGTTAAGTTGAAAGTTTTAAATAAAGAAACAGTGAACGTTTTAGAAACATATGATAAACATACAATGATATTTAACGTATAGATGAAGGGTATACATGTTATAATTAATTTTATTTCAATGAATACCGTCAATGATCTTCATTTATCAATATTAGTTTGCTCTAGTATATTTACTGAACATCGGATAAGCTATCAAGAAGAAACAAATCAATCTTGAATGGTAAGTTTTTTCTAATAATCAATCAAGATATAAAGGAAAAGGGAGAGAAAAAGATAGTTTACAAAGTAAATTTCTAATATTTATAATTTAAAATCGCAAGGAGTAAAGCTGAGAATGAGGCTATGTTCAGATGATGACCGCTCGACGCGCGTTTTGCTAACGCGCCTTTACATCTACATGTAATTTCATTCTAAAAACGCGCATTAGCATGTGTACTCCTAGAATGAAATTACATGTAGTTGTAAACACACGTTGAGCGCTCATTGTCTGAACATGGCCTAGCTCTAAAAAAAACGTTACCTACATTTCATTCCTATATACACCACACACTTGTATAAACCAGTGGTTCTCTTTGATATCAAGCTACATGTGTAACTTTTAACTTGATAAATATTTGCAGTATATAGAGTGGAAATCTACCTTTACTGGTATCTTTTAAAGAGTACACTTATTAAAAAACAAGAATATTAAAAAGACTTTTTGAACATGAATCTAGCAACAGCTTAGAATTAAAAAAGATCTTATTATAGAATGAAAATAAATCTTAGGGAAAGTATCAATCTAATTCAGTAATATTTGAATATACGTATATAATCTGAATCACTCACACACACAAATGGGTCCCACGATTTTCGTGAAATTTAGTTTGCAGGGGGTTTCGGGGGCGATAAATCGATCTAACTACTTGGGTACTTGATCATTAAAGAATACAAATACAAATTGTTACAGTGTAGGTAGACCATAATAACTTTATTTTAGTCCTTAATGACTTTAATCATTAATGGAGACGTTTTGAATTTCTAATTTGAACGAGAAAGAGGAAAGACATCGATTGTAAATTAGTGACGAAGGCAAGGCAAACCGGCAAAGTTTAGGGTTAAAGCATTAAAGGGTTAAGATGATTGTTGACAGATATACGTAGTGAATTAATTTAAATATTTAGCGAAGTAAACCAAAGTTGACTTGGTGGGTTGCGTTGGGTGAATAAACGATGAAGCTCATTTAAAGCACAAAAGAGAGAAAAGTAATGTGTGCAAGCATGTTCCCTGTAACATTGTTTTATTGGATGAATATTATAACTTCTTCACAGATTTATAATTAAAGAAATAAATATTTCGGACATCTATCACACAACGCCATCTAGTCCCAAGCTAAGCAGAGCTTGTGTTATGGGTACTAGACAAGTGATACAAATACATTTTTACATTTTTTTTGTAAATACTTACATATTATACATAGAAAACACCCAAACTCCGAAACAAATATTTGTAGATCATGCAAACATTTGGTCCGACCCGGGAAGCGAACCCGAGACCTCACGATCAGCAGTCGCACACGCCAACCGTGAGACCAACGAGGCAGTCAAATTCTAAACTATCATTACATATATATATTATATACGTACTATTGATAAATTTTAATCATGACCCTTCATACAGAGATTGAAATACAATGGTGCGACATTCGCATAAATATATTCCATGATACGACCTTGTTTTCATGGAAATGCATATACACAGATTATTAGTATTTAAAAATTATTTACTAGAGTGATAATTTAAGTAAAAATTGCATAGATCTCCAACCAGCGTTGACGTGGCTTGCTTAATATTTAAAACGTCCTAAGTGTGGCATGTACTCCAAGGAGGGTAATCTTTATTGTTATGAGGACTTCAAACGACTTACTAGCAAATTGCATCATGATTCAAGTTTCTCGATAGAACCATAAAAAAATATAATGCAACTTTACAATACAAAACAGATCACTACAATAGGGATAATTTAAATTTATTATTTTCAACTTCATCAAAATATCGGTAGTTCTATAACTTTGAAAACATATCAGCCATCCTTGTCACCTTTTTTCCATATCGTATATCATTCTAGTAGCATAAAATAGTTTTAGAGTTGTCAAGGTTCTACATAAATATACAAAAAACACGTGTCAGTTCCGTTACTTAAGTCGTAAAAACGAAAAGGGTTGGGTGCCGTTTCCCTCAGACCACAGTGACGTCATTAATTTCAATATAAGCGCACACATGTGGCTGTGCTGAAAGGATGTGACGTGAGGTTTGTGTTCCACAATATAAATTTATAAAAGTTCCAACATGATGTTCTTTTTATAAATCTTCGTTGTGGAATAAATTTGTATTTGGCCAGTATTTTTACTAAACGGTTTTATTTAGCTTGACCTGAGTGTTGTTTGGGTCAAATCTTGTAATTGAAATTTGACCCCCTCCCTGTTGACAAATTGATCTGAAATTGGTACATACCCTCAGTTCTGGTGACAATACAATTAAAAGAATTCTGTTTCATTGTCATTCTTAAAGTCCTTCTTTATCTACCATTCTGCCACCCTACACATTTGGTCCATAAAATAGCTGATGTGCTTACAGTACGGAAGCTATTTGTTTACCAAACTATACGCAAATATCACAAAGTAACTGTACCACATTTAAAACCATCGGGTAAAAAAAAAATACAGTATCCAGTTGCAAGAGAAGCAAGCAAATTTGCCCAACAGCACTATAGTAATCTTGCACGAAGACCTTATAACCGATTACTTTTATCCATAAAACTCAAAACTTGAGCAACTTTAAAATAAAACGAATAATTTAATTATGTCTTAATAAACTAGAATTTTATAATGTTGAATACCTATTACAAATAGTAGAATAATGAAAACTTGAATAGTGTCACACACACACCATCACTACACAGAAATCTTAACCATACCATTCTTCCCAGAGTGGGTCTTAGGAGTTGCCAGCCTCTGAGACATACGGTATGTTTGAGGTCTTGGGTTCGATTCCCGGGTCAGACCAAATGTTTGTATGATCTGCAAATATTTGTTTCGGATTTTGGGTGTTTCTATGTATAATACGTATTTACAAAAAAAACTATGTATGTATTTATATCAGTTGTCTGGTACTTATAACACAAGCTCTGTTTAACTTGGGACTAGATGGCGTTGTGTGCAAGATATTCGAAATATTTATTGCTGGAAAGTCTGACATATAAAAATCTATAAATAATTTACTTACGAAAATAATAATTAAATAATCTTATTTATCATTATCAACTGTTATGACAGTGTATATAAATTTCGCATTCACATATACGATTTTTTATAACAACTTCTACACTAAGAACTTGTTAACGAGTACGTTTCTCTACTAGTTAGTGGACCCTAACTTCAGAGTATGAAGTCGTAGGTTCGAATACCACCCAGTACAAATAATTGTTTAATGAGCACGATCATTTATACTGTATCTGAATGTATTCTATCCAAAGATAGGTTTCTATATTCATCTATTTATAAGTTAAGATCATGTTTCTTTAAATGTATACTTATTTTACGCACAAACAATTAGTAATATTATAAAGCCCATTCTTTTGAAGTCCATTTAAACTTGCGACCATATTTCATGAGTCACCTAGTTTATATAGGTTATTAAAAATATTTTTGATATACGTATAGGTACATAATTGGTTCTATGATTGTGTCTCTTAAGAACTAAGTCAAGAATATCACAATTATTTTACAAAAACCATCAAAGTGCATAACTAGGTATGTATATACATAATATCTTATTTTACAAAAGATCTTAGTGAGACAGCACTTACATAGATATAGATACAGGGTACTTCTAAATCATGAGTAGTTTTAGATAAAAACAATTAAAGGGTTAGGTTAGAATAATGTAAGTTAAGATCCTATCATGTCGCTTTGAAGCAATTAACGTTCAAAACAATATTTTTATGGGAAAGGACATACTTTTTGCTGTTTATTGCTGTGTCAATTGGTTTTAGTACATCGTTTTAAGAAGGTTATATGCTGATCTCGTAAACGAATGCCGTTCGTGAAACCGGTTGGGTTGGGTTAAAACATATTCTTTTTTTTATAACTTATACTTCAATTAAATAGTTTTTAGTAACGGACTGTCGTAAATGGAAATAATTTATAGTCTTTATGAAAATTAATCATAAAAGTCATTATTGTAATTTATAATTTGCTATTTCTTTTCATATGGTCAGTAAATAGTATTCAAGTCACATTACGATTCCTTGTTAATTTTGATGAATTAAGGTAGTTTCTGTTAAGTTATAAACTGAAAAATACATTAAGAGAAGCTTATCAAACAATTTTGTTGCATAAAAGATTATATTTATTGATTATACAACTTATATAAAATATTTCAATGTTTCCAATAAATGTAATTGCAATTTGAATTATACAGAATAACTTAAAAATACTTAAAAAATTAGTCAACTAAAGGTAAAATCAATAATTTTCTAAAATGTATTATAATAATAATATAACTCTTTATTGTACCCCAGATAACTAAGTAAACGACTTAATGCTGGGTCAGTACAATAGTCAACCATGGGTTGGAAATAAATACAGGACGTAAAAGGGTAAATCGAGAGTAGTTGGGGAAGTGAAAATAAAGCAGCTTAAATATACAGAAATAACCATTACTATAAGGACTACCAATTACACATAATGTGGTTGGTGACGCAAATACATATATATATAAATAAATATAATAAGCGAAATTCATAGATATTATACACACTGAATTAAATACTGTCACCTAATTGACAACATTATCAGTTAATTATGGAATATTGATATCTCCCAAGTAGTGTTCCTTTACCAGTCGCTTAAAGACAGTCAGTGATTGCACACGTGTTATCAACAGGACGTTCCACAGTCGCACTGCTTGGACAGAAAAATAATGGTCTTGTCCACGATCTAAACAATTTGGAATGTGAATCATGTACAAAAATAAACCGCAATTTAAGATAACGTGGAGTAAAGGGATTGAATAGAATATTATATAGAAGAGAAAGAATATGAGCATTCCGGCGAAGGTGAATGAGTAACCACTTAGCTGTTTATGATAGTCGGACACATGGTCATATTTGCGTAATAAAAATAGGAATCTTATACAAAGATTTTAGAGTCTTATATTTTGTCACGAAGTACAAGTAAGTTCAAGTTAAAGATCTACAAACCTTACCTGTTCTAAATATCACTTAGATTCATGTTTTTATAGTGAAAACTTATTTAGCGGCGTTGTTCACTTTAGCAATTTTTTTTTCGGGACAAAAAGTTTTAAACTCGCGACCGGACCTGACCTGATCGAATATTCGTAGACGTCTTGACGACGAGTCAACAAGGCCGTAACATTAATTAAAAACAATATAGTTTCGTAGCGAAGACGTAGATTAGATAATAATAAATCCGTTTTGTATGTTCAATATATTTTTTAAATAAATTAGCCAAATTTACATACAGTGTTTCTTAAACTACTTGATCCTCTATAACTTTTGTTTATAGTTTTGACTTTTCACTTGCGTCGGCAGTCCTCATAACTGCTTCGTGTTTTTTTTTTCTTAATAGTCTCTCGCATTAGAATTTGCATCTGTAGGTAGTAGAGCCACGCTAATTTCAGCACGAACGGGCCGGCTCGACCGGGGTGGTATTACCCTCGCACAGAAAATCAACGTAAAATGACAGCGATCATGCTGTCGTGTTTCGTTGGTGAGTGCGAGACCGGAGGCCCAAACAAATTAAAAAAAAAAAAAAACATGAGTTGCGGGCGACTTTAGAAACATACATGAAACGCACACAAGGAACATCCAGACTTATAACAATTTGTGGATCACATAAAGTGTTTTCCCTAGTGGAATTGGAACCCAAAACACTTGGCACTATATAAAGTAGCGTAACGACCACTTAAACCACGAGACCAACCGAGCAGTAAACATTCATAAGTAAGACTCTCTCCTTATTATTCCTTTCCTTTCTCAATTGATTTTCCTTTCATAATGAACAACTAATTTGATAGTCTGATTGAACCGTCTTACAAACTGTTACGCAATTGGCACTAATGTGAGTGTAAAATAAGCCCCTCTCTAGGCATAAAGATGTTTGTATACGTGTAATTTCTAGTATATTCCTAATATTATAGTACAAAATGTTCTGGTATATAAAAGGTTTATAGGCAGCAAAGTTTTCCATTAAACTAATGGAACACTTACTAGGTAGCTTATACTACAAATTGAATTTTAGAATGTGTTTCGAACGGAGTGTGTCTACATGTATGTTAACATCGGAAAAGTATATCTATACTCATAATTTAATATTGAAAAGATTTAATAAATACACTAGTCTTTATAACAATTACACATCTGTTACTAATCTATACTAATATTATGAATTCAAAAGTAACTATGTCTGTCTTTTACGCTTACACCGCTAAACCACTGCCTCGATTTCAATGAAATTTCATGGAGATAGTTTCACTCTTGAGGAAGGACCCTAAAGTACCCTATGTACTTCCTATCGCGATCGCCAACTTAGCCGCGGACGAAACTAGTGTGTAATAAATGTGAATAATGTAAACTACGACAAAAAATATTATATTAGGAACTTTAAATACAATTTTCGACACCAGAATTTTCACTTTGCAATACAAAAACAGTAGTAATTAGGTAGATCTGATTAAAAGAACAACATACAATTTATTTGCTTTTTTCTACAACCAACTATAACAACGTCAGTAAGAAATTTCTACAAATAGTAATTTAATCATCATTATCATCAGAATTTTTTCAAAGTTCACAGCTGTGTATGCTGGATTGCTGAACTACTGAACAACTATAATATATGTATAGCTAGTTGTTGCCCGCGGCTCCGCCCGCGTATATGTCGGTTATCGCGGCAAATAGTAGCCTATGTGTTATTCTGATGTATAAGCCATATTACTGTAAAGTTTCTTCTAAATCCGTTCAGTAGTTTTTGCGTGAAAGAGTAACAAACATCCATCCAAACATCCATCCATCCTTACAAACTTTCGCACTTATAATATTAGTAGGATGTTACCAATCGCTTAAAAAAAATTATATGATTTTGATGTTCTTTTTTGATATGTTACTTGGATCCTGGAATTCGATCAACTTGGTTCCCCTTTGAACTGTATAGCTGTAGTAGTACTCAAGTTTGTTTCAAACTCGACACATTCGAACTAAACTAAATTTTATTCGGAATTTGAGATACTGGTGGTAATTCTGTTGTTAGTAACTCTCTAAGCTAAAGTAACTAAATTTTATTTAGTTCTCTCAAATTCCGACATGTATTCTATAAATATATTATCTGGTTGATGATTGACTAAAATTAGACATGTCATACTGAAATTATATTCTTTGCGCTGTAGCATGGTACGGGTGACATTTTAGTAACATTTCGTTTCACTCTTGAAATTTGCAGCGATTTACAAATTATGATTTAGTATTTCAGCTGTATCACATTCGCAATATATTAAATCATTAATAAGTGTAGTAAATTAAATTAAACCTACCAGAATGTTCGTATAGAAGACTGTCACCCGCACCATGCTACAGTGCAAAGAGACAGTCAGTATGCATCGACCGACTAATTTGGTTACTACGACTATGACTTAATGTCATGGAGATAGCAATTGCATGAGTTTAGTTCTTGTCAGTTCAGTAGAAAGGTACGAATATAATATTATTCATCTCAAATCATAATTAAGTAAATTACTACTACTACTAATCTTATCTCTTATACCTATAGTTTTTAGAGATGTCAGATTAAAAACTAAATTTAAATAGATACATGACAATAGGATTGAATTTTAAAAATACCTTCATCTAGATAAGACGATTATTGTGAAATTTTAGTTTATTGATGTCAACAAAAAAATTAGCACCATTGTCGAATACGGCGTCAGTTTGTCTTGTGATTCAAAAATCCTGACTGAGAGGCTAGGCTATACACACCTTCAATTCCAATGCATACATACATACAGACATTTAGATACATAGAAATGTTTCGTCTATTTTTGAAAATGAAAACAATTTAGAAATAAAAGTAAAATGTACAGTTTATTTAACGTTCGATCGTATCTACTCACAAACATTGCATGGAACTACAATGAAACCACGAATTCCAATAACCTTATTTTTACATACTGGACTGATTTTTTACCATGCGATCCGACCGTACAAAATATTTCCTATTGAAAACAACATTTCATTCGTCAGTTCACTGATTAACTGTAAAATTGAGTGAATAGTAAAATCAAAATACCATACCATATTTTATGAAATTTTATACGAACAATACAGGCAAGATGAATTAATTGTAAAAATCTATAGTATCGATATATATATTAAACAATTAATGGTAATTAATACGAGTATGATAGGATTTTTTTTATGAAATATGCTGGCAAACGAGCAGACGTATCGCCTGATGGTAAGCGATTACCGCCGCCCATGGACACCAGCAACACCAGAGGCGTCATAAGTGCGTTGCCGGCCTTTGGGGGATGGGGAGGGGAGATAGGAGGAGGGAGTTTGGGTTATGGGTCTCCGGTATCCTCACTCACTCGGTAATCAGTCACGGATTATGAGTATTAGCCAATAATATTAAATATAATTTAATAAAGAATTTATGTTACAGAAAATTAATTAGAAATTGAGTTAGGATATTATTTCTTTAATCGAACTTCTAAAAGTCAAGCACATATTGTTTTTATTGTATGGCGGGACTTTTTCACGATAAAATTACTTAAAAGGTTTTAAAACACACGTTTTGAACATGCTATACCACTCGTAATGACAGGTGTTTTTATTTATTTTTTTCATATTCCAGCCCGCAGCGGTTTGCAATGACTACTTTTAGACTTTCGCTACTTATACTCATAGATTTTGTTGTTTAGCGGGACTTGTTTTGATAAAGATTAGTCTAGTAAGTCTATAACCAAGCATATTATGTTTATAATTTCTACCAGATATAGATTTAAAAAGCATAGATACTTACAAACACTTTCACATGTTTCTTTGTGTGAGTAAGGATTGGTATAAACACCCACATTTTTACGTGTGGTCTAACTTAATTTAGTTCCTACTCATGTGCGAAACAAGCCTATTTCAAGCCTACTTATTGACTTTAACCAAGTATTTTAGGAAATATAGATGGCAAAATTCTGAGGGAACTGAAGGTCCCTTAAATAAAAAGCAGTGGAAATAAATACAATTTGGCTTATAGAGATTTATTAGTGATAGCAATAATTAGAGAGAAACAGGGTCAACTAGCTATAATTGTAATTGTTTATTGTCGAGAAGTACTATTCAATGTGGTGTATTTTTATTATTAACTTGCAATGTATGTATGTATGTTAGAGTGGAATCTTGCAATTCAATTTAGAAGTAGATTTCTTCAACTGATTTTGCTGAAATTTCGTAAGCATGCAGAGTGACAATACAATATTATAATTACATGGAGCTGATCTGATGATAGAGCTGGAACTCGGTAAAGAAACGTTGCAACACCATCGAGGTTGGACTCGTTTGATTCGTCTTTTTTTTTTCTTTTTAGGGCACTCCAATTTTTAGAAGTTTTTTTTAAATTAATTTATTTTAAATTCAATTCCGAGCCAATATAGAGGAGAACATAACTCTACTCCTATTTTATAATTTAGGAACTCATTGTATTCTATTTAACCGACTTCAAAAAAAGAAGGAGGTTTCTCAATTCGACTGTATAAATATATTTTTCGTTTTTTATAAATTAGTTTTAACTGAATTAACATCGTTTTGATTTATCATTTATTGCTAAAAGTTACGTTAATCAAATAACATTTAAGTTCCATGCACTTACACTTGCGTTTATGGAAGTTTAAAATTTTGCCCTAAATTCTGTATACCATGATGAGATCGCAAAATTATTTCAAATTCAATCATGAAACAGCATACGATATCAACACATTTATCTAAACTCGGTGATACCTGCCTACAACTCGGTTATTAGGATCACATCGTAAAATGAAATGGTTGGGATTAAATCCAATATTATGTTTGAGCAACGAAAGCTCTTTGAGTACAAAATATTTGTGTTTATGTTATCATATTGCCTATTGTTTTTAACCCCCGACGCAAAAACGACGTCGATGTCTGTCTGTCTGTGTGTGTGTGTGTGTCTGTCTGTGGCATCATAGCTCTCAAACGGATGGACCGATTTCAATGCTGTTTTTTTTATTTGAGAGCCAGTTTCCTTGCGGTAGTTCTTAGCTATGTTTGGTTAGTATCTGTTCAGCAGTGTAAGAGTATCAGCTCTTTTTCAAATGAACGCATTTTTGGCATATGATTACTCGGTTAAATGCTTCATGCGTGCTATCCGTAAATGATAATTAATTGATAGTTTCAAACTGACAATTTCAAAAAGCTGCGTAGGGCGTTTTTAATTTTTTTAATTTATGGTTAATGTACTGAATTGCTTAGTTAACAAACCCGATCAAGTGTGTGTCAGACCATGCAGGTCCGTAGTCACCCTTAATTGTCAGTAGATTTAAAAGGCGGATTGGTATTTATTACTATGAATAATGTTTACTTATTACGTTATTTTTGTACAAAGTTTTCCAAGTGAGCGCATGTTACCAGTTATGCCTCTAAAACTCCAAAACTAAAAAAGTTATCTCATCATAGTTAGAGATTTTCTACAAAGTTCATCACATGGATTACCATCACGATATTTTTTTTATTTTTCGTGCCAGCCGTTTAGAGGGGTAGGATGGTGGGGATATCTATATTTGAAGATCTTCTTGGCAATCAACTTAATATTTTTAAAAGACCTATCTAATGATACCCCCCACTATAGGATAGACACAAGAAAGAAAAATGGTGGACGGACGGACATGACAAAATTATAAGGGCTCCGAGACGTGATTTACGGAATCCTAAAAACTAGGTTTCATAAGTAACTTTATAAAATAGGAATATAAGATATATAAGTACATAGATATATGCCAAACAGAGAATATGCAGAGAGTGGATAAATGTCCAACAAAATATAAATATATTTGCCTTGTCTGATCCTGGTGTTACTATAACATCTACCTATTGAATATTTATTTCGCTTTTCTTAAATCTTACAATAAATTAATGCTGTCTTACCCTGATCAGAATAAAACACGAACCTTGGCAAAATATTTTATTATTAAATAACTCAGTTTTCAATATTGAAGCTGTTTTCGAAATAAACTTAGCTGACAGCCATCCATTTCAATTTGCATAGTAATAATTTAAGTTTAGTATTCGTGATCCCCGAATCATTACCGAGACTACTGGTTACCGCAAAACACTTAACTGCCGACGTTGCCGGCATGAAACTAGGAATGTGTGGTTTAGGACAGGGTTTGTCGAATATCGATATCGTCAAAATGTAGAAATACCTTGCACTAAGTTTTACCAAGAGCTCTTATAATCGAATAGCAATACGTGTAGAGTAAATAATATCTACTAGCTATAAAAATAAAAAGATATTTTTTTACTGAAATCAGATAATGAACATAATGTAAAAGAGATACTTATTAAAATGTATAGCTTCTTCGTATGAACTTTACATCAACATAAACATAATTTCTTGTTCGTCGTTGAATCAAAAAAACCTTGGCTCTGTTTTCTGACATCACATTTTTTTACACGAATTTTTTAACTTAGTTTTATTTAAGTTAAAATAAGTAAAATAATTTAAGTCGGTTTGATATTTTTCTTTACGACTACAATGACAGTATACATTCAATTTTGTATTTGTTATTACATCAATACGAGTACATTAGACATAACACTTCTATTTTGTTTGAAGATGTTTAGTCATGCATATCAAGCTTGTTACAAATGACCTATAGAAATAGAATAAACCTCGTAATTCAAATACAAAAGTAGCCAGTTATTTACCAAAACCCTAAACGGAAGGAAAATAGCTCTGTCATTGTCAACCCTTCACATTCATACTGAAAGCGAAATTCTTTTTTTACCATGACTTGCTAAACCGAACAAAAATTTGCCTGATAATTATTCATTTTGGTGTCTGAAGTCTTAGCTTACGAAACTAGAACAAAACAAATCTGATTAAAAAAAATATATATGTCTTTATTTCGTTTTTACTAATTTTAGCATCAATGTCAGAACTCTTTAGTGATCCACTGCTGCATGAGTAGAAAGGAGGTTTTGGCCTAAAATACATTGCTGGCCAGACTTATTTTTATACTGCCCAGTTGGTCTCGCGGTAGACATGTGCGACTGCTGATCATGAGGTCTAGGGTTCGATTCCCGGGTCGGACCAAATGTTTGTATGATCTACACATATGTGTTTCGGGTGTTTTCTATGTATAATATGTATGTATTTACAAAAAAAAAGTATGTGTATTTGTATCAGTTGTCTAGTACCCATAACACAAGCTCTGCTTAGCTTGGGACTTTGTGTGTTAGATGTCCGAAATATTTATTTATTATTATTTATTTATTTGGTAATCGATTTGAATCAAGTTCTTCTTCTTTTTGCGGTTTTTTTGCCCGAATACTTGATCCATTTCCAGCACCACACGGACTCAAACATCACATTTCAACATTAAAAGAAGTATTTTCGATTTTTGAATCATAGCATAGTCACATTAAATCTATACAATTTTTGCGAATGTAACTTTATCTACCGAGCTCGATCCAAAACTACTGAATCGATTTAAATGAAAATTTGTACACAGATAGTCTAGAACCAAAAAAAGGACATAGGCTACGAGTATTTTCCGCGATACTCGACACACACGCGGTTGAACCGCGGGCAAAAGCAAGTCTGAAATAAAACGAAACTCTAAGTCACCGAATACACTCAACTTAAAAAATAGCAAACCTAAGGAACTTGATTCCCTGCGGCACAAAAAAAGTGTTATGAAAAGTTATATACTCTGTCCTAATGCCTAAAAGTTGTCCTTGTCTTTACACGTCACTAAGTAATATCGTAAATTATTTACGCCTACTCAATTTTACCACAAGATTAAACTATTCAACACTACCGGATATCTCTTATTACTTTTTAAACTACTACAAAAAATTCGCCAATAAGACATTTTGTTCATAATATTTTTTGTTATTCTTAACCACTTCGGTGTAAATTTTAATATATAGTATATATTTTTCCCCCGTTTTTAAAACACTATCCATTGGTGCTCCGCTCCTATTGGTCTTAGCGTGATGATATATAGTCTATAGCCTTCCTCGATAAATGTACTATCTAAAACTGAAAGAGTTTTTCAGATCGGACCAGCGGTTCCTGAGATTAGCGTGTTCAAACAAATAAACAAACTTTCCAGCTTTATATATTAGTATAGATAACAGATTATAGAACTTAGGTAAGATATCGCGAAAACAGAAATAGTTTGCGGTTGATTTTTTTTATATAATCTATAAATTAATCGTAATATGTTATCTTTCTTTCTCTCGATATCCTACAATATTTCATTTACTTCATTTTATTACGTCATTCTATAATGAATTATGTGAACAAAAACTAGACGAGTTTAATAATGTTAGGTTAATATACATTAATTATATTTCATTATGCTTCACATTATTAGGGTGGGATCATAACGCTTCACGTATACTGTTTCAAATCCTCCAATATTAATTATCAGGTGTACCCGCCGTTCAATATCGTACAACAATAGTACCTCGATAACAAAGCGTATCTGTGTCCGTTTATACAAAAGCAAAATATGTACATCACGAATATAATACTGCAGCCTTTGTGCATACATTTAATTATCTGGGGAATGATCGATTGATACAAAATAACTGTAATAAATAACCGAATTTATAATGTGAGTGCTCAGTTTTCACACACTCAATTATTTATTTTTTGAGGGATTTTTACTTTTAGCAATGCGTGTATTACGTAATTCAAACAATAAATGAAAATTAAACAGAAGCCAATCTGTCATTAATCAGTAGGTATAAAATAAGGGTTAACTTTAAATTAAATGTCTATTTTTTCTCTTTAAAAATAGAACTCCCATACAAGGCATATATCCTTTGTCGTACTTTATAGACATGGAACGAACACACATAGCACTCAGAATCATAACAACTGTTTGTGAATCACACAAAGAGTAGTCCCATAGGCATCGAATCCACAACACTCAGTCTAGTTTAACGCGATAAAGGTGACCGCTATCCGATACGCCATCCGTTCCACCCACTTCTTAGTTTCTGAATTAATAAATTATATATAAAACTAACACTAAAAATCCTACTAATATTATAAATGCGAAAGTTTGTAAGGATGGATGGACGTTTGGAAGAATGTTTGTTACTCTTTCACGCAAAAACTACTGAAGGGATTTGGATGAAACTTTACAGTAATATAGCTTATACATCAAAATAACACATAGGTTACTATTTGCCGCGATAACCGACATATACGCGGGCGGAGTCGCGGGCAACAGCTAGTTAGAAAATAATTTTAATGTGAAAATAAGCGTGAGGTGACATTTTTGAAATATTTACAAAAAGCACCCCAGCGTGTTTTTTCAGTTTTTCAAACTATAATTTATTTTCTAGTTTTTAGTTAGGTGTATTTATAAAAGTGTGTTTGTTAAGTTTTTTCAAACTATTTTTGTTTTTTAAACTAATTTCTTTTTTCTTTTCAAATTATGGTATTGCAATCGGCCCTTGACCCCTGTGCACATTTTCAAGTTAATCAGACTCCTAGAAGTAGATGAAAATAAAACACAAAAAATATAATTACTAACTCAGTTTGTAGAAGTCTAATGCTGAACACAGACGCTTCCATACAAATAACAACATAAATAAGTGTGTCAAGGGGCTCTGTGAGACTTGATATTGGCAATCCAGTACAATTTGCGTCGTTGAATACTCAAAATCGTTACGAAAGCAGCGTCCAGTTATAATGAAGAACCCTTTGCAGCGGACCGATTTGCTACTATATTTCTGACTGCCTCTTTTATGACTGCCTCTTTAGTGGTAGCATACGCAACTGCTGTACGTAAGGTCTCGGGTTCGATTCTCAGATCGGACCAAATGTTTGTACGATCTGCAAAAAACAATTTCGGAGTTTAGGTATTCTTTATGAGATATTTAGGTATTTACAAAAAAAATGTATTTATATCAAGTATCTTGTTAATAGTTTCAAACTAAGCAGAGCTTGTATAGTAAAAACTTACTACAAATTAAAAATATTATTATTACATTATTATGTTTTAATATTCTGTACAGTTCTTTGGTGATACAATTTGTCAAATATATCTAGTGTAATGTAATCCCTTATATCATGTCGCTAACAGGCGATGTTTTGAAATGACAACAGTAAAAATGCTCAATTTTACCGAGTAGGTACGGAAGAGAGAAATAATTCAATGAAAACCACTAAAGACTGTCAATTTCATTCATCTCAAAGAACACTTCACTCCTGTCTTTCAGTAATTTTTAGACGAGTGCTTGTGGCTGGGTAGAGTATAATTAAAATTTTTGTTAGATTGCTATAATAAAAGGTCAATTCCTTCCTATATAATAAATGTATTTATTTTTTAAATAAAGTAACTCAACTCATTGTACATCTTGAGTTCCGTGCTTATTTTTGTGAGTGTTTTAATTTTTGCAAAATATCACCGGTCAACGCTATGAAATCTGCCCCCAAATATCATTACACCGTAATGGGTTCGTCACCCTGAAATATGTCGTTACAAAAAAGAGAATTATTTGCAGGAGCCTAATTGAATGAAAGGGGGCGCCTAGCAGCCGCGGGGCAAACGGGACGTACGCAACAAAATTCATTTAAAACTTTACCCGTCCTCATCAATCAAAAACCAATCTAAATTGAACAACATTCCCGTTTGTTCAAGTAATATTCTCTAAAATATTAACGACTTAAAAGCAACCACTTGAGAAAATAATTTTGTTCACTAAATGCTATTATTCTGAAATTACGAAGAAGCAAATAAAGCCCACCTTTATGAGTGCTGCGGGCTTCGTACAAAGAGCACAGGTTTACATGAAAATTAATTGAGAAAATACCTGAGAAGCACATTGAATACGGCTTGCGAAATGTCTAATTGGTTACGTTGTATGAACTCTAAGCCACTCTTTACTAGCAATTATGTTTGCCGTTTCAAGTTATTTAGTTCTGAGAAGTGGAATGGAGCTCAGCATTTGCTACGTTAAATCGCAGTATTATTTGCTTCTTTACACAATATTAATGTACAATGTTATCTCATTGCTATTTATGTTTGTAGTTGAATTTATTTAAATAAATGCAATTACAAACCCAGATTTTGGAGACCGGGTTACTGAGAAAAATTTAAATCTTTCGATTGTACACATTGATTACATATAATTCATTTATTAGTAGGTATATTTAGAAAAGTCCTTTCATAACTTTTAATGCAAATAAGTTCACATAAAAGATATTAATAAATTACTTTAGTTTACCAACTGGTTGCAATATGCATTTTTCGTAAAGATTTGATTATTAGACTTCATTTGCGTCTCAAAAGGTCGTATCGATGTATAAAATTTTGAATGACCTTTCGTATAGAAAGGTGAGGAAACTATTATCTATTCATACAACAATATGTTTGAATTCATAATACTAAACTAATTCAGAGAATGCTATGTCTAGAGGTTGAACCGCTCTGTCTATTAAGTATGAAATGAACGGAACTAACAGTCTAATTTATTTATTTTCATGGAATCACAAAATAATCACTAAGTAGTCCAAAGAATATAGGTAAAATATTATGTACTAATTTTTCACTGTAGTAGTTACTAACCTTAAATAGACAGCCAAAGACCATATTCGGCTTAATTTTTATAGTCTACTAGCTGAACCCCGCGGTGTTACCCTTGGTTATTGTGGTACCGCGAGTAAGGCCGCGGGACAAAGTTAGTCTAAAAAAAGTAGCCTAAGTTACTCCCTGGATCATCAGCTACGTGCCAGTTAAAGGCCCCTTCAAAATCGGTCTAGCCATTCCAGAGATTATCCGGAACAAACAGACAAACAGACAGACAAAACTTTTTTAACTACATTTTTGGTATATGTAGCGCGTATACATACATATGCATTTAGTAAAAAGCTGTTATTTTAACATTACACACATATACTCCAATTTTATTTATTTGTATAGATTAAAAGTTTTTTTAACTAATTTGATTACCATTTCTTCCCTTCTTAAAGCTAAAAGTATGTTATTTGATTGAGGTCAAAGAATTAATCTTATTGTCCTTTTCAAACCCCTGTTTAAATTTAAATAAGTTTCAAATTTCGATCAATTATAGAAAACGATTTTGCACTAAGTACGGAGTTCATGTGATATTCCTAATTACTACCTCATTAAGTACACCACATATAACAAATTTAATAATAAAGTGTGTTTTACCACTAGCAAAAAATTAAGCGCCACCTATTTACAGCGACGGTAAGTTAGATAAGAAGTAGGGGTAGTTGTTGTGCTGCCATCTATGATCTGTGACGAAAACTTTGTGAGAAAACTCAACGGATGGTTTCTTTAAAATTATAAGTACTAAAAGTTGTTCCAGTGTGTCGCTGTGTTGTTCTGAGGTGACCAAAGTAAGGTTTCGAATTATTATACGAGTACACCCAAAGCCAATTCGCAAGTTGACATTTGAATGTACGAATCTAATTCGGTACTTGAAGTCAAAGAACACGGATTTTCCATTTACACTGTGCATTATTAAGTAGAAATGAAAAGCATAACAGGTCACACATAGAACTGTTGACATTGATACAGATAATGACAATTTATTAATAAAGTTTAGTTGTATATTATTTAGTTTAACGATACAAAATAAGATTGCGGTCAAACTAAATACTAATCATACCAATAATGATGAAAATTTACACATTAACACCTCAATTCTGTATCAAAGTTGTGTAATTTTTAAGTTTTCAACAGGAAGGTATTCTTTTCAGTCATTAGCCGGGAAATAATCGGCATTTTGTCTTTGGTGTTTTATAATTTGCAGATTTGATAACTTGTAAGACTGTGTTATTCTCGCGCGAATTTTTACTGTTGTTAATTTAACAACTTTAGCACTTTTTTTTGCTATTTTTTTTTATTTCAATATGACTCCAACGGCAGAACTGTAACTGTATTCTGCAACTAATGTATTTTTTTACCTATTGTTTCAGATGTACAAAGTGTTTGATGTGATAATCTATGTGGGAATTACCCTCAGTTAGCGCCTTGTCCCCAAATGACCCGGCTTGCGACATGCCTCAGTCCCCCTCACCTCGTCTACGCCATTACAGGTCCTTGAAAAAGAAGCATGAACTAAATTCCTCCAAGCATGAAACTTACTAACAAGCATGAAATTTTAAAACCTGAATTTAATTACACGTAGAATAAAATAATCCCAGCATGGATATAACCTATGGTATGTTCGCACGTATGTATCCAACGATAGCAATATGCTTTTCAAGGCAATGGCAAACAATGTTCTGGGTAATGCATGACTCATCAGTTCTAAGCTTTTTTTTTTAATAAACACCCGAAGAATATAGAACTTTACGTAATTATTAAATTATTTTTAAATAGATAATATAACCATATTTTTCCACTATTAAACAAAATATTGCCTATAAAATAGAAGTTTGTAATTCAATATAAACACGCAATCATAATAAGAATAAAACAGTAATTTTTATACCACCAACACTATTCATACTGTTTATCCTATTGCTATTTTTCGTTTTTATAAAATGTTATTAAACGAAATAGAGTCATTCTGCGCTTCCAGCTAATCTTCTTGGAAGTTCTTAAACACTTAAAAAAGCCACATCCTTTTTGATCTGTTGCAAGAAATTTAAGAAAATTTATTTCGAAGGAGAACATAGAGAAAGCTTAATAACAGTTTGACTCTCTTAGTATCTACATTGAACAGTCATTTCCAAATATTTGTATTTAAAAAGACACATACTAATGTTGAAATGTATATATTAATATTATTTATTATATAAGCTCTAAAAATTCCGACAAGACTATTTACAGAACTTCGATATTGCCTAACATTTGAGTTGTGAAGGTCTGACAGTCACTCCATGTAAAAAATCTAAGTTTATTTCGTAGTAGACTTATAGGCAGCCTCAACTTGGTTTGGAAAAGGCTTGATTGAATGTGTTGAATGGAAGGTCGAGTTAGAAAAACTACCACCACTGATTTATTTTAAATACGTTACAATAGAATCACTCACTTGCAGTATCGTTAACGCATTAAATACACAAATTTAGAGCATTCAGTTCAAGCAACTAATCACAGTAAATAAAAACATTAAAGCACTGTACTTGTAGATATAGAAAGTAGGTTTAAGTTAGAACTATAGTAGATTAAATAGATCACTCAAATTAAATTCATAATACATACGTAGCTTACATGAATTAGCATCTTAATAATAGCACCATAATCGCATACAATTATAAATATTTTCTGAATTGAAACTAAATTAATACCTTAAAAACTTTCACTAGACTTTTTTTTTTGGATTAGAAAATGGTAGATTTATTTTTCCTTCTTGCTATCTAGTGCAAATAAACAATATTACTATAAATTGGTATAGTTAAAGCTTTTCAATAAATTAGGTAGAAAAAAAATACAGATTAATAATTACACCATTGAATAAATATGCAATAGTTTACCTCTTGTCTCTCATCCATAAAATCTCTTAATCTTAAAACTTTTAATGATTAATAAATTGCAAAAACTTGGCAAAGTTCACAGTTTTTGTTGTGTAGAAAATGTTATTCAATGGTGTCGTCGGTAAACCATAATCAAACATAAAAATAAGTACGATCTCTCTCTATGTATTTTAACTAATTTGTTTAAATCTATGATAGGAATTTGAGCCTATCGACTTTTGTATCTCATGTATTGACTTGTGTAAAACAAAATACTTTGGGTTTACGGATAAATTGGATCTCATTGTTGGGATTTCAAACTGAGTGAGCACATTCCCCGTTTCCACTTCAATAATATTAACACCGCATTGCTCATTCCTTAGTCACACTAAGTAAGATGCGTTCATCCGAATAGCCGGTAGATAGGTATTATCGAAACATCATGCGTTGAATAATACCCCATGTTATTACAATCTTAGAAGCTGCAAAATACCCAAGCTTTTGTCACACGAGTAAGTATACGCACATGGTGTAGGTATAATATCGATGATACACTGTAATTTTTGTCGCTGATAATCAATACAGTTATAATCCGACAAGAATATAATAGTATCGCATCAATTGTTTATTGATAATGTTATACGCGTAAACAGCAAAGGGAGCGGTTATTACTTAATATCGGTAGTTCGGTTATCAGCCCGGTGATGCGAGCACAAGGGCACGATATATCGCTTCACGCTTATTCACACCGACTTCCGATCAGATGAGCTTCAGTCATGTATCGTGCTATAAATTTTGGTAACAATAAGTCGTGAGTGTTGATATAAGTTTTCTTTAATAGGCACATTCATAGGCATATTTGTGAAGTGATTTTGATTTTGCTTTTACTTTTGACAGGACCATGACAGCAATATGTTTCGTTTGCAACCTACCGATACTTTCACATCAAGTTGGACTTGTGTGGGCTGGAGGCAACGGGTGGGACGAGCTCACCAGGTCCACTTTAGAAGAGTCGACGTTAAGACAGAGACTTGGCAGTCGGAGAGACTCCGCTGCTCAAGTATCCTGTCTATCACCACCAGAACCAGACGTCGAAAATCAGCCCAGAGGTACAGTCGAACCTAAACTTAAATATGTTTATACTAGCTCAACGTTTTTTTTTGCAAAAAAAAATGTAACACGCAACTCCAAACGACGAAGATTTTACACAAATAAATAGTAAATGGAGACCATTTTTTGGCAGGTGGACCTCGGCGCCGTCGCTCTTCCTTGGCACAATTAACTGATATTCTGCGCGAGTGGGGTGGAGGAGGCAGTGCACCCCGTCGTCAGCGTGCACCACTTTCCCGACGAGAAACCTTGGCAGATCTTGCTCGCTCCTTACCCTGGGCCCGTCACGAGCCACCTCCACGTCGCAGACGTGACTCCTCTGCTGACTCTGGTATTAAATCTATGGCTTCCAAACGACGTGATTCAAAAGCAGCTCCGCAAGATTTTCGCTCAGAGTTTCCATCATATAACTTTGACAGAAAGGATTCAACTACGGTCATGACCACCAGAGAAAGACGTATCAAAAGGCGTGGGTCTGGTGAAGACAATAAAGAACGTCGAGATTCTGTCGACGGCTACCGCCATCGTAGGGACTCTGTCGTAGCACAGCCGCCAAGAATTGTTGCTACACATAGAAAAAGACGTGCTTCGCCTCCTACACCTGCACCACCGTCATTTGTAGATGTGTCTTCTGATCCTGGACCATCAACTCAAATGCCATCAGTTACAATAGTAGCTATTCATGAACCAAGCCGTTCAGATGGAGAATGTCAACCAACAATGACAATGCCTACAATTATAACATCTGCTGTGACTCCCTCACCTACTTCACCTACGACGCCTAGTAATGCTACACAAACTGCTCAAATATCACAAACAACACAATCAGCTCAAGCTACTCAAGTCACTCCTGGTGGCCGCACTCCCCCCAACTTAGGCGGCCGTCGAGACTCAACCACTCAGTGCGGTAGGACTAGAAGAGATTCTCGTGCTGCAGCCAGCCCTGAAAGACGACTGGGTCGGCTCCAAAGACAAGCTACTGCTTTCGATGATCCAGTGGGGCCTCCGGGCACAAGGCGAAGAGATTCAGGACCATCTTTAGGACCTGATGATGAGGGAAGGGCTCGCAGAGACTCATTAAGCCCTGATTCAGCAGCAAGGCCACGTAGAGAGCGCTCACAATTAAGCCCCGATCGTGCTGGTGGTGGAGAATTAAGTCCATCAGCAGCTCGACGGCGAAGTCGCTTAAGAAGACAAGCTTCATGTGCCCGCATGGGTCGAGCCCGGAGTCCCGAATCTAGTTCTTGCTCAAGCCGTGATCCTAGTCCTTGTGCACGACCTCCAGAGAGAACAATGATACGTAGACAATCTACAACAGAAGAAATCCTCATAGCCCGTGGTTTTCGACGACAGTCAACAACCGAGGAAATGATTAGATGTAGGAATTTTCGAAGACAAAGTTCACAAAGTGACGATGCCTGCATGCGAGCTAGGGGGCGCCGCGATTCTTCTACGCAAATACTAGACGGAACTATCGGCACTATGACCGTTGAGACCACTAGCACGTTCTTCGATTCCAGCACTCAGACTGGTAAGTAAGCCTTTCACTTAATACCTACTATTAATTAATATAAATTTATACTAACCTAAATCCCAGCAATTAATAACGTAAACAGATCGAAAGTGAAATGAAAAGTAATATCGGCAGAATTTTTTTTTTTACAAAGTGAGACAACGCAAAATTGGTACTCGAAGTTGATTAAAGTTATCGCTACCATGCGATGTACAACTTTTAGCTAACACGCTCTGAAGGGCTTTTGCGGGACGTGAAACGAATTACAACAGCAAACTCTACTACTCACTGACAATAGTCATAGCCACGTGCTCAGCCCCCGCCCCTTTTCATCAGCCAATCGATTCACACCTTGCTTGTTTGTCTCTGTCCTACAACCCTGTTTTACCGACAGGAAGGAGAGAGTTGACGGTTGAAAATCCCTCTTTATCATGGGAGTGGAGCGAGTCTAGTGGCGCCACTACCGGTTGTGAACGGTATAGGCCGGCCACTTTAAACTGGCAGCGCGATCGCGCGGACCTGACCGAGATGAGATGAACGCGAGCCCCCGGCGCAGGCTCGCCCGCCCGCGCCCTGTCATCTGTTGCGAATGCTGCCATGTTTACTAGTACGAAAGTGACGTGCCGTACACAACGAATAACCTCAAATATTAAAACATTTATAGTCTAGAATTGCGATAAAATATTTTTCTGTATATTTTCAAAGTAGAAGTGACAACGAATCCCATTTTAAATGATGAAATATTTAAATAGTTGTTTGAAGAATCTAATTTTGTGTTGTTAACTTTGTATCAAAGCCCAGTTTGTACAGTTGGGATATTATATTTTAATGAAGTATTTATGTTCGTGATGTGAACATAGCTGTGTGAAAAGAAAGTAAAGGGACAGTAGCGTGTGATATTGTTGGATAACAATATTTACAAGAGACCAAATATAACCTGTAAATTAGTGTACTGTAAAAACCAAAACACCAAGTAGTTATTGTATAAAAAATAAATGTTAGTGTAAAAATAATATATTATCTCGATAGATATAGAGACAATTAAATTTTGTAATTTACGTGATTGATCGAAAAAAATACTATGGTGAGTACTTACGATTATATGTATTACGTTTATTTAATATATTATTTATATTGTGTGTCGAATATCGTGCCTAAAAGGCGAAAATGGTTTATACTGAAAATTTGTGTTAACTCGATCAAATCAGCACATAATATGTTAACAAAATAATTTATAAAGTAGAGCCAAATTTTCAGAAAAATAACATTGACGAACGAACATTTTTTAATAGTTTACATCGAATCCATATTAATCATTAAGACCTTAAAGGGAACTGATAAAATTACGAATACATTCAGGGGAGTACCTGCCCTCGCTGTCTACTTTCTTTTAGCAATCAGTTTCAGAATAAAGTCCCTTTGATATAATTGTTCGCCCTACTGAAATACTACAAAGAGATAAAAGAGGTAAAGCCCTTTGATAGTCGAGACGGGTTCATAGATATTATGAAGCTCTGAGGTGCTCCTACCAAGCGAGCTAATGTTATTTCAATGGTTATAGAAACTTCACAATTCCAATTTCGAATTCTCTGTTTCCAAACTTTTCTATGGCTTTCAAATATTTTTCTGCTATTTTCAATTCCACTAGATTTTCTATTGTACTTTGAAATTCACTTTTGAAGCATGATCAAAGTAAACAGATAGGGAGTCAGTTTTTCCCCGATAGTGTTTACCCGAGCTTCGAGGTGGTTATTATTCCTTTTGCTAACTAACTTACTGATCACTTTTGTTATTATTTACAATGTTTCAGTAAAACTTAAATTTAATTATATTTGCGTCATTTCCTTTTGATTACTTAAATTTGTTACAGTTCTGACTAATTTCTACTTAAGACTTGTATTATTTAATAAGACAAGAAGTATTTACGAATCAATGTCAAATAAAATATAACTGAGTGTTGTTACAATCTTTATCCTCAACTTCGAAAAAGTACTTCACAAACATTTCATATAAATTATGTAGTCGTATTATTTGATCCATATATTCATTCAGAAAGTCTATTTCTTCGTTCTTTTACAAAGTTTTCTAGTTAGATAGTTTCAAAATATTTGACCTATTTAAAAATATAGTCCAGTTTTGTTTGCATGCAAATAAAGGGCCACATAAATGCTGATCCAAATATGAAATACTCACTAGGGGACTGCGCAGAGTGTTCTAATTAAATTATTGTTGACTATAAATCAACCCATGGAATGAGTAATGGGGTCACTAGTATTATGTATTCGATACATGAGGAAAATTTTTAATATACGACTTATTCTGGTGGCCTTTTTTTATAAACTGGATAGAGTTATAATGATATACGTAAGAAATACTTATCTACATACAATTTCGTACATGAAAATAGTTTAGAAATACATTAAAATATTAATTATGAGTGTATTTCGTTGTGTTTTTTAAAGAGTTTAATTAGCAACATAAATATTTGAACGAAGATTTTGTAAAACGTATTCAAACTTAACGAACGGCTTAATATGATGATAATGAGAACAAGAAAGAAAGATACACATGATATTAAAATAAAAAAGTAAGATATTACGACAATGAAACTCGTAACAAAGATATTATTACTTCACCCGTAAGAAAATTTCCATTTTCGATTTTTCATCTAAATATTCCGGCAGTTAATAGAGGTAACTGTTTATAATAAATGCAGCCAATGCTGCAATGTAGGAAGAAACGTTTTGAAGTGATAATAGTTTAATGGCCACACAATTTCAGGAATGTTTTAACTATATAATACCTATATAATTAAGTTTGTGCAACATAAAGCCGCGTCTTTTGGTACCTTGATTTACGTTCAGGATTGAAGTATTGTTGTACAAGTGAAACATATAAAATTAGATAAAAACTAGTTATTTCGTAATTTATACAGGGCAACAACACTGCAAAAGGAACGACAACTTAAAACAAACTATACCAAATTACAAACTCAAGTTCAACTATAGTCAGCGTAGTATAATAGGAAAAACCCTCCTTTCCAAGGAGAGGCTGTGTCCAGCAGTGTACTATCAAAGGCTATATGATGATGGCGGTGATAAAGAAAAAACTATATTGAGTTCATCATCATTCTGACCTTATTATAGATATGTTCTTTTAATGTGACTCAGTCAAAATGTTTTTATGGAAAAAAAAACACCAAATTTAATATTGACATGCCTAGTGTCCGTTATAATAACATCTTATAGCTATAACTGACGAGAACGATAAACCCATAGAATATTGAAACAACATTATTATGGCAACTCGTAATGTCAATATTATCGCAGCCATATACTTCGTTCGCTATAAAAACATGAAAATACTTATTTAGCATCGACTTTATAGCATCTACTGTGATCATATTAATTACGGTCTGTTTTCTATGTCGAGCGTTCAATATTTCAATATCGAAATTGTAACTGCTTTGTATTATTACTACTGGTATGGTAATGTAGGTAAATATCCATTTAATAGCTCTTACATATTATTGACTTGTAAATTTATAAAAATATTTCAGATATCGTATGTTGTACATAGTTTGTGTTAATATCTTATAAGATTGGTAAATTGATGGACGTATACGAAAAGGAAGACTCAGAGTTGTTAGAAGTATCTAAAACAAAAATAAACAATTTAATGTCATTTTGCAAATTTTGTCCTTAAAATGTCCTCCTGTTAACTATTTTTAAAATGGACTCACGAGTGAAATTGAAGTGTTAAATAGCTCTTTTAATAAAAAAATCGACACTCATATGTCACAAAATGTTTTCCAAAGATTAACATAGTAAAACACTGTCGGGTATATCTTCTAAAAACAACATTGATCAATAATGCATTCAGAAAGTTTTTCAAGATCGTTAAGAATACCTAAGTGACTGTCAAATTTTTAAACGGAGCTCGTCAATAACTTAAACTTAAAATGTGAAGTCTGGATTCTTGACAAATTTCTGAGCCACATCGCGATGCCTTTTGGCTTGATGCCAAAATAGAATTTTCCTTTCACTTTTTATTGCTCGTTCATAACGTCAGGTGTTCACCCTCCCTTTTTAAAACCAGCTAACTTGCATACTGTATGGTAATCTTTTTCCAAGGGCCCTCAACTTGCGCAACGCTTTCATATACGGCTTTCAGAAATGAATACGAATCTTTAGTACGTTACAGGTCTTTGATAAATGTTGGTAGTGGTGTTTACGGGATCAGTTAAGTTTTGATTAGTTTTATCTAACTGAAAGTATACTCAATGGTCACCTTATAAAAAACAATGAAAGAAGTGGGACTTAAGTTATTTACTTTTATTGCGCCATATTTGTTTTTCAATGTAGTTGTATATGAGCATTGAGCCATCGTCCTGAAATGATCACTCTTTCATATCATTTTATATTATACCAGCTGACCCCCGCAACGTCGTTTGCGTCTCCTGTTGCCTGTAGCGTGAAAAATTTTCCCTGTTTTTAAAACATTCTTCATTGGTGCTTCGCTCCTATTGGTCTTAGCGTGACGATATATAGCCTATTATAGCCTTTCTCGATAAATGTACTATCTAACCACCATGCCATCACCAGCATATCCAATCATCAGCTTGGTTCAGCTTTATAATATTAGTATAGATATTATTTGTTGCTATAACTGCCCTTAAATGATAAGGGTAGTACTACAAGGCATATTGAATTTTATATTCAAAAATATGCTTACATTTTAGTAGTACAAAATTCTTAGATTCTTCTTGGCACAGTTCTCTAAGACTCTATAAGCAAGTGAACAAAAATCTGGCTTAAGTGTTAACCGCGAAGGTTTATTTCAATGCTCTTGGGTCTTCTGAGCGTCAGTGTTTACTAATCGCTGTTATGATTCAACTTGTTATACATTCAAATTAATTTTTCTCTTGTAACCATTTTAGACAGTTCACGGAATTTTTATTACTCAATTATAAGACAAAGGTTCGTCCCAAGAAGGCCCATCTGTTTTCCTTAAGAGTCATTTTTATAAGTGGTAAAGGGAGTGCTTCAATTCTCCTTATTTTTTGGGCATTGAATTGTGGGTTCAGGTACATCGGACGAAGGGAATATTAGGCTTCTTCTTTTTATTATTTATACATTACTGGTAATATAGATTTTAACTCTTGTTTCAATATTAACCTACTTGAAGTTGTTAGTAAAAATGAGTTTCCTTATAGGAAAAATACGTTATTACCTGTTTTATTTCCTAAAAAAATATCTTAATTGTTATCTTCTCATTTAAGGTACAGAAACAGAAAAACGTACGTAACTAAACTTAGTGTTAGCATAAGTACCAATTGAAAGAGGCGTATAAAGTATAATGTATTTAGGGGAAATTCCATATCAATTCCTGTGCGGCTTTCAGTCAGAACTTTTATAGAAGAAGTTTCTTAGTTTAAGTATCGCTTACAGTTCATAACTCTGATTACCATCGATCTTCTTAAGTCTTACTAGCTGACGCGGCGAACTTCGAACAGCCATGTAACTGGCTCAATTTCCCACAGGCAGTGTACACTAACACAGAATACATAACAAAAATAATTATTTAATTTGGCGCCGCCGATCGGAAGTTATGCGAGTATATACATTAGTATATACATACGATTCATTTTTATACATATAGATAATAAGATTATTTTCTATTTATATTAAGAACTTATATTCATTTTTAAAAATTTTCTCTTCAATTTCCAAAGTATTCTTACATGATATCATTATCCATAAATTTCTGAATATCAGTTTGTGCATCGCATGTCGGTTTATATGAAGCTAACTATTTTACCTATACTTTATACCACAAAAATTAAAATGAGGAAATAACACGCTACTGGAAAATGGTCGCTGTATAGCCTGTATATGTTTACAGTAAAAGAATACCGTCGTTTTCATTTGGAAATATCAGGGCATTATACCCTCGAGGGAATGACGAAGCAATTACATAAAAGTCGAACTAACTTCGATAAGTAAAACCGACGAAATATTTCTTTGTTATTAGATAGATTAAATGTATCTGACATGGCGTTAAGCCTTCCTCATCATCTTAACGAAATAGTAAGTCACTGTTTACGTAAAATACATTTCGTCTCGAATCCTGCAATCTTCTCGAAATACGATGGAGGCATAAAGGTACCTTCTCTATTACGGTATCCTAGACAAGAACTTAGGTCATCACAATAACAAACAGCAACCGGTCCTGTGCATTCTATGTCCATTTTCTCCAAATAAAAAAAAAGTATAAATTGTGATTTCTTATGAAACAAGTTTTTTACGGGCGCGTGCAGCAGGCGGAGTTTTGAACCAATCTCAACCGAAAATCAACAGTAAACAAAATATAATATAGGGGTCCGCTTTTTCCTTAACAATATTACAAATATCAAACTTTGTTTATTTGTTCCAACGATTTTACATCTTATCTTTTCAACTGATATTGGATACGTTGTTAGAGACTTACGTATCTCGTACGTAGTCGTCAGAAATATCCAAAAAAAATTTTAAGACATTTAAAAATAGCTCTTACACGCTGGCAAATTTAAAATTTATTGTATTTAATAATAAGTATACTAATATGGTTCTACACTTACAGAACCATCACCGCTCTATGACAACAATCATTACCACGAGGAATGTCTGCGCTGCAACTCCTGCGGGCTGAACCTCACCGGGCCCAACCAGGTTCGTTACTTTCTACTATTTTTTTTTACAGAAACATGAATAATTTGAGATCTTCAGTCAGATCTTTCTAAAAATCATATCAAATACCTACATAATATGTATATTTAGTCAATTATACTTTTTATACAAGGTGGATCACTTTTTTTTTAAATGGAATATCGGGCAAACGAGCAGACGTATTACCGGATGGTAAGCGATTACCGCCGCCCATGGACACTCACAACACCAGAGGCATCACAAGTGCATTGACGGCCTTTGGGCGTTGGGGAGAGGGATGCGCATGGGGGGATAGGGGGAGAGGAAGGGGTATGGGCGTCCGGTATAGATAGATAGAAAACTCTTTATTTGTACACCATACAACAGATTTAAAATAGAGTACAGAAAATGACGAATTTAAAAGTTTAATGTACAAAGAGCGGCCTTATTTCCAAAAGCAATCACCGGTATCCTCATATTATAAGTCATATTATAACGGCGAGTCTGCATGCTGTAGGCTTTTGCGCAAGCTAACCTCTGACTTATGCAGAGAGAAATTGAATAATTGCGTATTATCTTATATATATAATTCTTCTGTGAGTGTGTATGTCCCTGAACTACTCTCAAACGACTGGACCGATTTTGATGAAATTTTTTGTGTGTGTTCAAGGGGATCTGGGAATGGTTTAGATTCACAATTTTGTCGGCTGGACAATGTTTTTTTAATAATTTTTTAATTTATTAGTAGTTATGGCAAAACGACGTTTGCCGGGACAGCTAGTAAATTTATAAAAAACTAGCTTACCCGCTCAACTTCGTTTGCGTTTCTCCAAAAGAAATATTTTTTCCCATTTTCCCAATATTTTCGATCGATAGCCGGCTCCTATTGGTTGTAGAGTGATGTTACATAGCCTAAAACCTTCCTCGCTAACAAAAAAAAGAATTAACAAAAGCGGTTAAGCAGTTCACGCGTGATGTCGTGACCAAGGCAAATAGGAATTTATTTTTATATAAATAGATAATAAGCATACGAAACATAAGTTTTTTTTTGTTAAAGGTTTAAATTCTTTTTCTTTTAAACATATATAGATAATAAATACTTAAGATGCATACACTAACATATATAAAAAGTAACACTTGTATAGTTGTCTAACACTACACTTGATGCAGTAATTATGATGTCATGATATGGTGGTTAATGAACAAGTTTAGTTAGGAACAAGTAAAGTAAGATACGATATTAAAGAAGTTTAGTAACGGATCGTAGATTTTAGCTGTGATTTGAACCGAAGAATCGAAAGAGAAGGATTACATTTTTTTTTTTTTTTTTACGTGGTGGAATGCATTTACGCACTTCGCTCGCCCCCCGCGGGGGCAGGGGGTTCGCTTCGTGTGGGACTCCTGACCACTTAAGCCTGGCCAGACTACCCACTAAACCACCGCGGTGTTCCTCCTTCGCCTAATCCGAGCCACGGGATAGATTGCTCACGACTCGGCTAGGGACGCCCTTGTTGTCGTCGGGCTCGCCTCTGTCGAGGCCCCACCCTCCGGGCCACGTGCCCAGATGGTGGGGCCTGTCCTCCTCGTATGAATGCACCCCAGGAACACAGAGGGGCGCATTCCGCCACTTTAGCATGGAGCGGCAGGTCCCCCGACCCACCGCCCGTGGCCACTCTCATTCGGGGACGCGGGCGAATTGTGCTCGCCGGCGCCCTCTCGCCGCGGGTCTGCGGGGCGGGAGAGTGAGACCAGCTCGCTCCCGCTCCCGCAGAGCCTCTCTCTTGGCCGCTATCACCTCGTCAGCAAACGAGGCGACGGCAGCCCAACACTCTTCGCTGCCGGCCATAGCTGGTGCAACGGCCGACAGCGAGAGGTCCGCACCAACGGTGCTCATGAGGGCCGCCCTTTGTCCGTCCCACGCCTCACACACAGCCAGGGTGTGGTAGGCAGTGTCAGGGTCGCCGCTGGTGCAGGAGGATTACATTTGCGGTTGCAGGCATTAGGGGGGATCAGGTAGTAAAGTAGGCCAAATAACCTTTTCTTTCTACGCTGGCATTTAGTTCAATTTTTTTTCCAAACCTTCAGAATGTGCTCATTCCCCTCCCTTCGTTTCACAATAACTTTATATAATATATATGAAATAGACATTTCAATAACAAACAAGGCAGCCTAAATACGCGGGATCAAAATTATCTACACAAAAAGTTGAACTACAAATTGGAATTGTAAAAACTAGTATTATTATTACTTAGAAAATATTAATACAGAAAGATATTCTGAGCATCGGGCTATGGAAATTATTAAACTAAAGTGATATAAAATAATGGCAAAAATAGTAATACATACGCTTAATGTTGATTGGGCAGTAAATTCCACAAGTGTACAACTTCAACAGAATAATATTAACCAAAAAATTTTGTAGAATGTAGTGACATTTCCAATCTCAAATCTCCAGATGACCTTAAATATTTGTCATGTGTGTCATGAAGTAACTTGAAACGTTCTTCGAGATAACAATAGCCCTCACTGTTGAATAAGATATTGTTAAGAAAACTAAGGATGTGAGTCTCCAGTGAGGATGAATTTGAAGCCACTTGAGCTTTTTACGGAATTCACAAGAGTGATTCTTTCTTAGCACAAGTATGAGCCGCTAAAATATACTGCTTTAAAGCATATAGTTTGAACTGGCATTTCATAAAATTTTCTTAAATGTAATATGTTTACACAGATACTCCTCTACTATCTTTTTTAAATAAACTTGTTTAAAAATTTTGCCCTTTACAAGGAAATTTTATCACGTATTAAGATAGAAAACTTATAACACATTGGGTCTTATTTCACTTTGTTATTTAATATTTTATAAACTTCTGGAAACTATAAAAAGTTCCTTATACTATATATAACCAGAAATAATAAATATTCCTTATTTCTTTCGTGTGGAGATGATTTATAGACAATTTTGGAAATGGTCAGCTTTTTTTGAATATCATATCTGTCTAATGTTGTTGCGATTAGTGACATTTCCATTTGAACCTAAATGTTCCTTTTCTATTTCGTTCAGTACATTTCCCAATGTTTTCCCTTTTAGTCGCAATCGAAATAAATGTGTTTGTTTGGATAATGGTGGTGGTGAAACCCAACCCTTATTCGTCGATAACCAATATTAGGGTGTGTTCGACATCTTTTAACTAATCTGCTAATAGTTTTCTAGCTTGGAGTTGTTTTACTGATTAAAATTGTCCTGAAAGATTGTTAAAAAACAAAAATCTTTTTAGATCCGCTTCTTAAATAATAATGAACATTTATTTGGAAAATAAAATCGAGATACTCATGACTCATGAAAATATTTATTTATCTGAACATTTCTTTACGTGGATTTATTCGCGGATTGAATAATATAACTAACACTAGTCCTAATTAATATTATAGATGTGAATGTGTGTTTTTTGTTATGTTTATACCCCTTAATCAATTTTTAAACCAACCAATGTAAACCGTCGGGGAGTAACATAGCTGCTATTTGTGTGTCGATGATAACCGACACATATGAGAGCGGAGATGCGAGTAAAAGCTTATGTGATATAAATGTTAAATAAAATACAATAAAAGATATACATCTTGATTAAAGGTAACTACTTCGTTCATTCCCCTAGTTTTGAACAATATATTTCTAATTCAGAAAGTAAACTTCTCAATTACTGTAATAATATCCATTAGTTTGATGATATTATAAAGTGGTTACTGCTAGGTATCTGTCGATGACCATAAATTTATGATTAATTATTGATGTTATAACTTTGTTAACCACATACTGTATCAATACTAGTCCACGTCGTAATATTATCCTTTTTGGTAAACCAGTAATAAATATTTAAATAGAGAGTAAAATTTATTTGAGTTTAATTTTACAAGCTTAGTTTTAACATCAAGTTTAATTAAATATTAATTTTACAGAAACAAAATCTAAATCTAATTAATTTTAGTTGAATCTTCTGAATTTACTGTTGACTAATGTTCCAACTTCTGAAATTAACGGTTCCTAATTCAAAATTTAGACCGACTATTCTTTTATAACCTATTTAAATAAGTTTACACCTAAAGTATGAAGAACGTATATTGAAAATAATGAGCTGAAATGACATGAAGAGAGTTCAAGTTAAAATGCTTTTCATTCACTTATATTACATTCAGGTAGAAAATGTGAAGCATTTTACTTTCGCAAATACTATAATCATCAATCATTTCACGATTCACTGCGGACAACCAGAACGTGGCAGAACAGAACCCAGAATGTGGCAAATGTGGCGCACTTTATCGACCTGCCAATCAAATAAACTGTTACTCTTTTGTATTGAAACATTGAGTAGGGTTAGCTACGGACTGATGAAATAATTATTACTTCGACTGGATTTTGGACTACTTTAATTCTGTTCGGTGTAGAATTTTTGATCGTCTGTCTAATAGAAAATTAATGCAGTCTACGACACTCGAATGACAGGGAACATGACTACTTTTGCTTAGGTGGGCTATCGAGAATGTAATTAAATTCTATTTGACGCGGTAGGGTAACAAATTTAATATTATTTTCAATGATTTAGTTATTTTATAGATAAATGCTCATAAACTTTTATAGATGAAAATAAATAGTGTTTTTATCTGATTTAGTCACTTGAATTTTTTTTATAGAATAGGGGGCAAGCGAGCAGACGTATCGTCTGATGTTAAGCGATTACTGCCGCCCGTGGACACCCACAACACCAGAGGTGTCTCAAGTGCTTCACCGGCCTTTGGGGGTTGGGGAGGAGGTTGGGGGTATGGGCCTCCGGTATCCTCACTCACTCGGTGAAACAAGGCTCAGGCGTTGTTTCACACCGGTTTTCTGTGAGGCCGTGGTATCACACCGGAACTTAAAGAAAGTTCGAATTTGTTTTCATGTACATAAAAATTTTGGGATTTTTTACATAGACGAACTTAACATTCAGAGCATTCTCTTTGGGCGGTATAAAAATTGTGTAAAGTAAAATAAAATATTTAGTTTACAACACTACTAACGCAAGTAAGTGTAAGTTTAAACACATAAATGTTTAATTAACATTATTTATACTTACGTTTAAATATATCCACATACATACTTACACTATGTTCATCTATACAATAAATAAAATTGGAGTGTCTGTTTGTAATATTAAAATAACCGCTTTTTACTAAATGCATATCTATACTAATATATAAAGCTGAAGAGTTTGTTTGTTTGTTAACTTTAATCTCAGGAACCACTGGTCCGATTCGGAAAATTCAACAATGAAGAATGTTTCAAAAACGTGGGAAATTTTCACGCTACGGGTAATATAAGGCGCAAACGAGGTTGCGTGGGTCAGCTAGTGTATGTACACACGGAACATATACCAAAAATGTAGTTAAAAAAAATTTTGTCTGTCTGTCTGTTTGTTCCGGGTAATCTCTGGAACGGCTGGATGGATTTTGACGGGACTTTCACTGGCAGGTAGCTGATGATCCAGGGAGTAACTTAGGCTACTTTTTCTAGACTAACTTTGTCCCGCGGCGTTACCCGCGGTACACCAATAACCGTGGGTAACACCGCGGGGTTCAGCTAGTACACTATAAATATAATGAATATAGGATGGTAGTAATATTCCAAGATCGCTATGTATTTTCTATAACAGCATGTGTATCCTTTTTGTAAAGAGTTATAGTACCTATTACTAATCTAGTATTAAATAAATGGGCATACTTAAATGACAATGACACGATGCCTTTGATCAAAATTAATGAAAGACGAATTAGAGAAGCCCAACAATTACTTATTACCGACGTGAAGTCGACTCAATCACGGAAGGGACTAATACCCTCCTTTCTATCTCTTTTCGGCATAATATCAACGGTAGAAACTGTATTCGAACAATTTGCTTGATATTACACTGTAAGTGATTTGTAACTGTAACATGTGCATACTTTAATTATTTTAGTAAGTAATCAAATTTCATTTTTATAAACATACAATAGGATCTCACTGGTATCAAGTAATTGAACAATGCATGCTATGCAATATACATATTTCACACTAACAATGCATGATATGCAATATACATATTTCAAACTGAAAGTTTTACGTTACTGGCCTCTAAAATGTACGTAAATAATTTTTTTTTTTTTTTAAGTTGAAAACTCAAGAAGATATTTGGCCTCCACCTGGCAGAGTTAAAGTTAAAATAACCGCTTTTTACTAAATGCATATGTATGTATACACGGTACATATACGAAAAATGTAGTTAATCAACTGGTGCTGTGTGTGGCAGACGTCAGAATAATAAAAAAACAGGCCAAGTGCAAGTCGGACTCGCGCACCGAGGGTTCTGTACAAACCTGTAGGTATATAAAAGTTTATTTTCACAGCTTAAGGCAATGAGACCTAGGTATTTGATATGAATTTCAACTTGATATCTCTACGCGTTCATGAGGAAAAGAGTAATGATTTTATAATTATAAAAAAATATTATGTGATGTAACTTATTAAATTTATACATTTTGCAATTTTTCCTTTATGAGTGCTATAAGACGCTGTTTCGTACAAAATTTCAAGATTCTAGGTCGACTGCAAGTATCCTGTAGGTTTTGATTCCCTTGCGATTAATTGCGTGTTTCAAAATATGCGTCTTAGATTGCTGTTTCTTTTGATTGCGTTGACATAGAAGTTTGATTTTGTTACAACTTAAAGGTATTATAAACTTGAGCATTTTATATGAATTTTAATTTAATAACTCTATGCATTCATGAGGGTAAGGTAGTAAGTTTATAAATTGTTAAAAATGTTTTTATCATATCATGATATAATAATAACTAAAAATTTATGTTTTTCGCAATTTTTCCTCTTTTTGTTCTATAGGACGTGGCTTCGTACCAAATTTCAAGATTCTGAGTTCACGCGAAGTACCCTGTAGGTTTTGATTCCCTAGCGAATCTCGAAAATTTGCATCATATACGACTTATTATATGAAGTAACTAAAAAAATCTACTTTTTGCAATTTTTCTTTTATCTGTCCTATAAGATGTTGGATCGTACCAATTTCAAGATTCTGAGTTCAGGGGAAGTACCCTGTAGGTTTTAATACCGTTTGCGAGTTTCAAAAATTTGCAGCATAAACGGCTGTATCTTTTAATTGCGTTGGCTTAGAAATTTGGTTTTTTATCCAAGGGATGTTATTCCTGAGCATTTGATCGGAATTTCAGCTTGAAACCTCCATGCGTGTCTGAAAAAAAGGGTGTTAAGAGACAGCCATACAGACGGACAACAAATTGATCGCATAAGGATTTCGTTTTTCCTGTTTAGGTATGGAACCCTAAAAACAATGATCCCCAGAGAGGGACTGAAAGGGCGACAACATATTTGTGACTACTGAATTGCAGGTGTCCATAGGCGATGGAAGTCACTTACCATCAGGTGACGCGTTTGCTGTTTTGCCCCTCATACCATAATAGGCAGTAAAAGTGCTTTTGTGCTAGTTATCATTTCTTTTACACGTACAATGTTTTATAAGACGCGTATTAAACTCACAACCATAACACTAGCTTCCTCTTATGATCATACTCGTAACTATAAAAGTGTTCTCGGAAAAGGTGTCATAACAGACAAAGTGCTCTCAGGGCAATAGCAACACACTTAAATAAATGGATAACGTTGAAATATCAAAACTGATTTTGTCACAAGACAACCTTTGCATTTCAAGAAAGAACTAGTGTATTTTGTATCAAAGATAAAACCTGTCAGCGCAAGCACAAAGATTGCTTGCCTTTTCTAACGTAGATAACATCTCAAATATTTACAGATCCCAGTAAGTCCATCTCAATTGCTGGAATATTCTTACAAATCGCCTTAAGATTATTATTAATAATAATAAAATTTATTGCATGAAAACAAAAAGAAACAATATGTTCAAAACTAGTTTAAGTTATAAATCAAAGATAAGATCTCCAAGAGTCTCCGTTACCAAACCTGTATTTCACGGCAAATTAGAATTCATAGATTGTTGGAGTAATGTTCATAATCATCACAGATTTTTATTCGAATAAAGCGTCAAAGTAAATAATCAATGTGGTTTCTATTCCAAAAATATTAAACAATTCTTTCCTGACAACTACTCCGGAAATGAATAATATTGATGTTGAATGAAACACTTACTATCCGGAGTTTTTGACATACGAACGAGTATTTGTTCATGAATAAAAAATTTTACTGCGCTTTTTTGACTACCTACCTATACTTTTGATTATTGAGACGTCAGTTTTAAGTATATAATTTCATTAAATATTAACAATATTACAAAGTATACTTATGTACCTATACTTATTTCAATTAAATATTTTTGGACCGTATATTGACAAACACATAACTACATTCATACATAATAGTATGTATGAATGTAATTGTGTATTAGTCAATTATTTATAGTGGCTTTTTAAGTTAAATAATCGGTTAGAAAGGTCAAGAAATTAACTACGTTAAGCATTTTCATCTTAATCTTAAGGACCTGTTCGCAGATAAGTAAATAATGCAAATCACGGAATGAAAATAGTTAAATACGAGTATGACATTCGAACGACTTTGAACTATATATTTAAATCTTTACTAATTTTGACTATTGTTTAAGTTCTTGCAAAAAAATAACTAATTGATCCTAAAATAAGTGAGAGCGAAATAGCTCATTGTTCTATCAAAGCTTAATTTGATTAAGCTACACAGAGCCGTACTGCTTGCCTAGAACGTCTTAATATTTCTCCAAAAAACTTACCTCCGAGAAAGCAATTCATTTCTTATATTTTATTTTTTAAGAATAGAGAATTGCTGTACTAGAAATATATATATCGGGGGGACTTTACAATCTTACGTGAAGCAGATACAAAGAACACAGACAGAGAGACTCAGAACAAAATTTCACACAAAGTATTGACTCATGTGGGAATCGAACACATAGCTCAGTTAACCACTAATGATAAAAAAGGAAAAATTACAACAATGTGTACATATTTTTGGTGATATTAATTTTCAAACGAAATTTCAAACAACAATTTTCATGTTCTATTAGGTCAAACAACGATATGCTCTAGAAATAAAATTTAGAACACAATTTTGTGAAAGGGAAAATTCAACTCCCTAAATTTGTACACAAAGCATTCCTATCCTGTTTTAAAGAGTTTTAAAGAACAAATAGTTGAGTTACTAAATATAAATTCTCTTGAATATTTAAAGGTCTAGTGTCGATTTTTATTCTACCGTCGTTACAACAAATAATTTTCGTCAAATCTAGAAACACACATAATTCATTTATTTTGCTGTTGAACAATCAATCAAATGTAATTTTTATTTACTGCGACTCTCCTTCCCCTTACATTAGTCTGGGTGAGATTTCCATCAACCTCTAACGTAATTAACCCATTCTTTCAAAATAAATAAATAAGAACTGTTTTTAACCGACTTCAAAAAAAATTCTGAATTCGACCGTATATATATATATATATTGTTTTATGTGTGTTCGAGGGTAACTTCGTCGTTTATGATGATTTTTTTTTTAATGGAAAGGAGATGTCCCAACGGTGGTACCATGATAATCACATTAATGTTTGATGATTGCATACAAGAGAAATCGAGTCCAACCTTGAAGTCGGTTTTATTTTCGTTAAGATTGTACTTGTTAGACTTTCACGATATTTACACATAGTTTTTGCTGTTTAGCGGGACTTATTTGCGATAATTATTTAAAAGGTAGGACGACACACACTACACTTACAATGTCAGCACACTTTGTCTCGTCCCTACGGTGGGGATAGCCGGTATCCGTCCTCCCAGTTGAAATTTTTATATTGCCTGATTTTAACTATTTCATGTGCACAAAGTTTACATTCTGTGGAGAGGACCTGCGGTTTGCGTAGTAAACTATCCAGTTGTTTAGTCCAGCAAGTGCTCTACGATTGCCGATTGTTTAGATAGGTTTTCACAGCCACTTATTCGTATTCACTGCTGGATATAGACCCTGCCCTTATTAAAAAGTTTTTGGGCTAACATACCACGATAGCCAGATTGTATTGTAGTTTTCCTTCTCTTTAATTATCTTCACAATCATAATACATTTCGTTTAATTGTTTTTAATAATGCTTCTGCCGACTGTTGTCGCCTGTCATTACTTTTCGTCCCTGTCAGTACAGTTCACGTGTACGATCCAAGTTTTTTCTCTCTCATATATTATTTAGGCTGTCTACAACTTTTCCCCTGGGATGTTGTAAGCAAATATTTGAGAAGTCGCCAACTGTAAACATTCCGTCCCCTTTTACTTCATTGGAACCGAATGAAATGTTGGGAATATTAAAAAAACATTGAAGGTTGAATTCAAACTACCTTTACCGATACTGTATTCAGATAGCTAGTTTATAAAAATTGATGTAAAATTCTTTACTGAAGAGTTTTTCAATACATTACCTCTTTTACTCACCTTAAACATAAGTAGTATTTTATTTTTACCCGATTGCGGCGAAGACAAAAGAAAAACTAATAGTTTTGGCAGTTTATGTTTGTCTGTTAAGTGTAACGCTTAAACTACTGAACCGATTTAATTGAATGAGGTGTCAATAGATTTTTAATGATAGCTCAAATGACATAGGCTATATAAATTTTATGAAACTTTTTTGTATGATCACATAAAAAATAGTTAAAGCTTTTTCTAGTATTATCTATGTATTATACATAGAAAGTATGAATATTGATCCATAAATGTTATATACACCATTCATTTAAGTAAATGATTACTTTTATAATCACGCTCGGTTATCAATATGTTATGTCTGCTATATATTTCGGAAACAGTTTCATATTTTGTTTGTCGCACTGGATGGTATCAATATTTACTTGTTCCCTTGCAAAGCCAATTGGAATTTTTATTCAAAGCGTTTGTCGTCCATACGTTGTCCCTAGATAAATAACAAGATTTTCGCATCAATACACAAGCCTTTTCATAATATATTTAGTCAAAAAATTAACTATTTTTGGTGGATTTACCAGTAAAAGAAACAGTGTAAAGATAAACATACACTAGCTTTATTTGAGCAAAAAATAAAGTCTAGAAAATCATTCATTTCGGTTTTTTATTCAATTCTGTTTATTTTTCCACGTGAAAACTTCTAGTTTTTCACACTAGCTACAATAAAATAAGGACGAAACGTTCCTGACATTTATGTAGTCTGACATGAGATTTTTGCCTTTAGAATAAAGCGGTCCGCTGATACCGTGAGAGACTGAGGAGCGACCCTTTCCATCACAACTCAGACAAGTGTATGATTCTTTACAAAGCTTTTATTCCTCGCAACCCCATTTTTAGTTCCAAGAGCCTCAGAAGAACGGTATATATTTTGCTAGTCAGAAATTGTTTTGACATTATTTGGAAAAGTTTTATAATATTGCTTTCAATCCTAGGTACAAAATTTCGGAACTTTATTTTTTATTGACAAAACATTTATCCAAATATTATATGAAAATTAATTTTCAAAATTGGAATGAAGATTAGTTGACTAGAAATTATGAGCGATCAAAATAAACAGACAAGTTCGCAATATCTGACATCTTTGATGGAACTTATTTCGAAAGCTTGGCAGGTTTCAGATTTGTAAATCTATGCAATGTACATAGCCTGACAGCTATCTAACTTTAATTAATTATTGAGATTGGAATTCCTAATAAACTCTAAGGTTTTATTAAATAATTGTCATAATTTCAGGGAAATTTATATATTAACTGAATTTGTTAGATAACGCTCATTGTTAATTCAAAATCATTAAATTTAATTTATACTCTCGATTGTCGGCATTTGATGCAACTTGTTGTAATACATTCTTGATTAAAACTCACTTGTACTTATTACACTATTTTATTTTATTTTACACCTGACTGGTTTCGCCTTATGGCATTCTCAAAGGTTATGATTACATTTACCCAAAACATTTACATCTAAAACCTAACAATATCATTAAATTTAATTTATAAACTTGAATTTGAATAACAGATATAATATACATGAAACTAATTTATTCATACACAGTGACAAGTCAAAGGTGTAAAACTTCTGGTAGACTTTTATAAATACACATATCCTTGCAAAGTATTATCTTTTTAGCACTAACCGTTTGGAAGGTAAGCCGAGGACCATCGGATGGACAGACATGACAAAACTATAAGGGTTCCGAAAAAAAGTATGATGGCCTTTATACCTACTATAAATAATAATAAATAATATATAAATATTTCGGACATCTAACACACAACGCCATCTAGTTCCAAACTAAGCAGAGCTTGTGTTATGGGTACTAGACAACTGATATGAATACTTATATACTTTTTTTTTGTAAATACATACATATTATACATAGAAAACACCCAAACTCCGAAACAAATATTTGCAGATCATACAAACATTTGTTCCGACCCGGGAATCGAACCCGGGACCTCCAGAACAGCAGTCGCGAACGCTACCACTGCGCCACCGAGGCAGTTGAAAATGTTAATCTAAACTTCTGTTCATATAATTTGTTAGCTCCGCTATAAAAATATTGAGACGTAAACGCTGCGGGATAGACTGATTATGTCATAAAGAGAATAATTTAAAGAACACAAGTCATGAATCGTAAGCAACAGCAACATAATAAAATTATACAACGAAAATCCTTAGTAGCTAGCAAGATCCCAATTACATGTATGTTATATAAACCCTGTATCAACACAGTAAATACAAGCTGGAAAAAAATTGAGACGCCGGGACAGGGTTCAAAAGCCTGCATTAAATTCCCGCCACGTGAAAACAAAGAAGTCTACAGCGTTATTTGCTTTATACTCAACATTTCTGTACAAAATTAGGTTTTAGATAAACTTACTTTTATCAAAATACCAGATTCTTTATAGCGTACCTTTCATTGGGTGTGTTCTATCTATGATATGTATGTATTTACAAAAAAAAAAGTATATATGTATTTGTATCAGTTGTCTAGTACCCCATAACACAAGCTCTGCTTATCTTGGGACTAGATGGCGTTGTGTGTTTAGATGTCCGAAATATTTATTTATTATTTATTATTTATGTTATGCCAGGTAAAATATCAACAAGATGGAACGAAAGTTTTATCTTTTTAATATGCAATGCATTTAATGAACATGTCGTAATACTACTAACTTCATAAATCTTGTGTTGGAATTAATGATAAAATCAGAGTGTTACTGTGAATGAAAAATATTCATCATCGTTATTTTCTAAGCTACAGACTGGCTGGATTTGATCCTTGGACCTAAAGTGTATCACGAGGAAATGACAAACCATGTTCACTATCATGTTATTTGACTTGATTTTTCATCCTTGTATTGTACAAGTTTTGCAAATAGTTTTGAAACTAATCGTGTCATTCGCAAAATCGCCAGTTGTCTTGACTAAAAGAAGTAATTAAAGGGAGGATTCAGGGATATTTCAGTAAATGAAAATAATTTAAGAGTATACTATATTATTGTGTTCTTAACCCAAACCATTTAAATTATTTTGTGCTTCCCATACTAATAGTAAGGGTTTCAAATCATGACAATGTAATGCCAAATAAGAAACAATTTAACGGTCCGTAGCCAGACCAATTCATGCGCAACCCGTATAGCAGTCCCGAACCGTCAAGAAAATCTGTTTGTTTTCTGAATAAAGACAAATTGCTTTATTGTTGGGCGTAATTTAGAATCGAGGACGGCTTCTAGACCCTGGATTCAAATTTTGGACGGGTTTTTTACAAGTAGATATAGTTAATAGAGAAAAGATATTGGTTCCATGATACATGTCTTTGTTTATATAATAACTAGCTGACCCACGCAACTTCGTTTACGTCTTCTATTGCCCGTAGCGTGATAATTTTCCCCCGTTTTCGAAACATTTTTCATTGGTGCTCCGCTCCTATTGGTCCTAGCGTGATGATATATAGCCTATAGCCTTCCTCGATAAATGTACTATCCAACACCGAAAGAATTTTTCAAATCGGACCAGCGGTTCCTGAGATTAGCGTGTTCAAACAAACAAACAAACAAACAAACTCTTCAGCTTTATATATTAGTATAGATAGCTGTATGAAACTACAGTTATATAAAGTTTTAAATTATTAACCTTTCAAATGGTAGTTATAATTATACAATTATTGAAAACAACTCCTTTTTTTATGATTTTGACATTGAAATAACTCATTATTTGAATTAAACAAATATAACAGCCTCGGTGGCATAGTGGTAGCATATGCGACTGCTGTGTCAAGCAAACTCTCTCTCTCTCTCACAGGTTTCGGGTTCGATTCCCAGGTCGGACCTAATGTTCGTGTGATCTGCAAATACTTGTTTCGGAGTTTGGATGTTTTCTATATATAATATGGATTTTTTTACAAATACATTAATATATGTATTTATATCAGTGGTACTCATAACACAAGCTCTGCTTAGCTTGAGACTGGATTGCGTTGTGTGTTAGATAAAAAGAAAAGAAAAAATCTTACTGAAACACATGATATTCTGTAAAATCAAATAACCTAAATGTTTACTAAAACTTACAAAGAATCAACATAGAGAAAGTAGAGTGTAGTTTAAGTGAATTGCCTTCTATTTTCTAATCTTCAGTGACTCGTATCTTAGATATTTCATAAATACAATGACCATGTACAAAAGCTATACCAAGTATCACTAGACCGCCATGGTGTGGGTCACCACGCTGAATTGTTGCATTGTCTGCATTCGCAATGAGTATGGTGGCCGCCACTCTTGGATTCTGCTTATGCTTTCCATCAGGCAGTATAGTAATTTTGGCAAAGCCATATATAAGAAAAAAACAATATGTAAACAATACATCAATTGATATTGTTAGAACTAACCAACAACCACTTAACAGGTATGTCTTCAAAGATTTTATTTCACGATTATGCATCTAACTGTAATTACTTCGAAAGCTAAATTGAAAGCCACCCTTCACTTGTGTTTACAGCCCTGGGCGTTACTTGCCTCATAAATTGCAATGAATTCTGACTCCTTCATTCACTTCTAACGAGATGTGCAGGGCGTAAAACAAAGTTTTTTAATCATCACAATCAATAATACTGTTCAACGAGTAAATAAGTATTTCATAATACATATGCTAATAATATAAGGTCCATCAACCATATCTCTACAGCTGAATTACGAAGTCTTGCCAAAAAAGTTTTCCTAGCCCAAGATTTTTGCTAAGCCACCAAAGGCTTTATCCCCATTGATCTGTTGTATCAGTTAGGTCAATTTGACATCGACAAAACCTCAACATAAGCCGAGTTTTCGCAAAATTATTAACGGATTTTTTTTCTGATTTAGACTATCTGAAAAATATAAGTGGGTTTTATAAAAAAATTAAACCAGTATTTCCCAGTTTCCAGCAGGACTTGTATTTGTTATATTTTTTCTCATAAAATAATTGAAATTTCAGTAGATCAGAATAATTTTTGTTCGTTTAGCACAGTAACTCTCTAGGTTTTTGGACCAAGGACTTCATTATTACTTTTTAGTAAGCTGGTAATAATTGACGGGCGGTAACTAGTGATTTTTTAATAAAAATCAATAACTGTTTTTAAATTTCATTTATTAGATTAGATTAGATTAGATCGATTCTCCAAATTTCTTTTCTTTTATATTATTGTGAATGGCCGCTAAATGAATAGAAAACTTTTTACTTATTGTCTAGTATATTAATCCCTTCAGCGATTGGAACTACCATATATTATTCTCATTTGCCTGTACTATGAACAAGTAGAGTTATGTTTAGGGAACATTTGGTATAGTAATAAGATTCATTTCATAGAAATTATATGATCCAAAACTATGCATTCTATTTATAATTTCAAGTTATCATATACCTTATCTGTTTATTATTAATACTTGACTTGCTTTATAAAAAAATATTACAAAAATAGTTTAGAAGATATATTGCCATGCATAAATTGACAGGTTAGTGTTGCGTAACGTCATCTTGGCATGTGATACTATCTTACAGTGATGCAGCTATATATTTGTCCCACCGTATGTGAAAGGTTATTTCGTGATTTTATTTCACCTTTTCTAATTCTATACGAGGTTAGACGACTCGATAAATTGAGGGTTATCTGCCTTGGTCACGACATCACGCGTGAACGGCTGAACCGATTTTGCTAATTCTTTTTTGTTGGATAGCCCATTTAGCGAGGAAGGTTTTAACATAACTCTACGACTAATAGGAGCCGGGTATCTACCGAAAATGTTGGGAAAATGGGAAAAAAGTATTTCTTATGTGCGAGCGAGTCAGCTAGTTTAGAATAAAACAATAAATGAAATTTGACCAAACTGTCTTTTGACATATTTTTAGGACCATTTATAGAATTTTTAACAGAAAAATTCATACTTATCTTATAATCCAATCGAAAAATGTGAAAAATCATCTTTTTTGTCAAAAATAACAGAAAAAACGCAAAATGAAAATAAAAAACACATGAGCGTTTATTATTAATTTTATTAAGTAAGATCTGTGAATCAAAGAAAGGTATTTTATTTCTATACGTCTTAACAGCAAAAGATATAAAAAACTTTTCTGCAAATAAACAAAAGTCTCTTAAGTCCAAAAGTCTTAGTAAGACTAATTTCACTAAGTTAAAATTATCACGCCTGCAACGGTGCTAATAAACAGCTCACTGCAAAATGTCTTTGCTTTCGAGAACGAAGATAGCGCCTTTAGAACTTATTACAAAAGAAGTATTAATAAGAAAGTGAACTTTATTATGACTTGAATGAAAGTATTTAAGGATGGAAATAGATAGAATAAGAATATTTGCTTTCTTTATTTAATGAGTGAATAAAGAAATGCATTATGTTATTGTTATTTAATTTTACAATAAACTTCCAAACTTTTTTATATTGGCTTTGTCACGCGGCGTTACTCGCAGTACGACAATAACCGCAGGTAACACATCAGGGTTCAGCTAGTAATATATGAAATGATAAAAATTAAACTAATTTAAATAACTCTTAACGTAAGTTTTAATAAAGAACTTGCTATAACAATGTTTTTATTAAGCGCCGGGAAGTTGGTGAAATGATGTTTGACTGACACCGCTCCGCTTGCGACACCGCTTGTCACCAGCTAAAGGTTAAATGGATATAATAATTACTTCTACAAATCATTAGCTGCGCTGTTTCGAAAATACAAGATAACTTTTTTTATGGAAAGGCATGTCTTACGAAGACACAACATGTTTTCTTAGCCGTCCTGTTGCTATACTGCAATTAATACACTCCTTTGTAAACAGTTCACAATGTCTAAAACGTAAGCACAATCAGGTCCGTATTGATAAGCACTAGAAAATCCTTGGGCAATGGAATCAGTGCGTGTAGAATAGAAGTCGATTTATAGAAAAGATTATCGCACAGCTTACAAACAAGAAATAACGCAATAAGTTCAAAATGTCAAACGAAAAAAAAATGGCGAATGTGTCGTTTCGTTTCGATGTATAAACAAGAAAAAAGTTTTTTAAATAAATATTTTATAGCATCAACTCGAATACTATGAAATATTTAATCATAATAATATTCATATTTTGTTGATTAATCAATATATTATTATTATTAATTAATATTACTAAGATTACGATAATGAACAATCATTTAACAGTCAGAATAATTTTTACTAATACTTTGATGGAACAATAATATTTTAGCTTTACAGGGAAAGGAACGTTTATCCAAAATGACGCGTTATCTCGATACTCCAGAAACAAAAAACAACTTTTTTAGAAGTTGTACGTAAATGTAAATAGTTTTATAATTTTTATTTCTTTTTTAATTTATTTATAATTAGGCGCACAGTAATGTTAACTGAGTAACTAGGCTGAAAGTGGCCATGTCATTTGACTTTCTTGTGCAAAATTAGTATGCATGAAAATGTCCATTATATAAATACCTGAACGAATGCATGTTTATTGGTATTCTGAATCCTGTAGTACAATCTTTTATAGCAGTATTTAATAATACCATAATATTAATATTACTGTTATTATTCCGAGGGGAATTAAACCTTCGCGGTATACACACAAACCCACAAACCTGTGCAATATAGTAGGTATTATCCCTGACAGGCAAAGCCCTCCGTCCATTTCAATATCAACACGGTACACTAACCAGATCAGATGTCCGGAATAATTAAATTGGTTTATTTAATGGAATTGGACATTGAGTTTATTTTAACCTCAGACAGTTTCGACTTGGCTTTATTTTTGTTAACATTCAAAATAATAATAATCATATTGTATTTATTTCTCTCATCACAAAAAAAGGTAGAATATATAGAATACAATAAAAAATGCGTCAGATATCAAAGCCCTATCCCGAACACATTATAAAAGTTATCGGCATGATACGTTTACGTTTCGTACATGTGTTATATATAATATAATCATTAGGAGAAATGCTAATGCACATAACCATTAAATAATTAAGACTGTCGGTCTATTGTTTTACATAAATTTGAGAAAACATAATTATTACCGATGGTTAGACTCGTTACAACATACATAAGTAGTTAATATGCAGAATCTATCAAAGTAGCCGCCAAGAATCTGAAAAAAGGTTAATAAGACATTGCTGTAACTTTTATCGTTTATTTTAAGTTTGTTGTACAATAAATTCTTGAAACATTATAAAAGGAAAGAAGTATTCATAATAACATATTGATATGAATATTGCAATCACATTAGAGAAGGTACTTAATTCATGATTTTCCACACATTTTCCCATCATCAATATTTAAGAATAAATCCGATATATAATATATTTGATATATTTAATATATTTTACATCATCAATATTTAATATATTTGACTGGCCCATATCTAGTGGTTAGTGACCCTGACTGCCATGCCAGAGGCCGGGGGTTAAATTTTCACCAATTGTGTGATGACAACAATTCTGTGAGTAATCTATACTATACTAATATATAAAGCTGAAGAGTTTGTTTGCTTCAACGCGCTAATCTCGGGAACTACTAATCCGATTTAAAAAAATATTATAGCGGGGAAGACTATATATCATCACGCTAAGACTAATAGGAGTGGAGCGCCAATGAAGAATGTTACAAAAATATGGGAAAATTATTACCCTAGGGGCAATAGGAGACGCAAACGAGGTTGCGTGGAACAACACTTTGTGTGATCCGCAAATAGTTGTTATGAGTCTGGGTGTTCTATGTGTCCGCTTCATGTATGTTTGTAAAGTCCTCCGCGACACAGTGTCTATATTCCTAATAATGGAGTTGTCTTTTTAAAAATAGATAAATAATGTGAATGTATTAAGAAGCATTTACGTATATCTATCAGATCTTTAATTACCGCATAGTTACAGCTTTTGTCTAGTTTGAGAGCAGACGCCCGTGTGTCATCACTCTCACACAATCATTTGTGTGAGATTTGCAGAATTGTCCAAATACAACAAACAAAGAAGGAACAAAGCGCTCCACATAGTTCTGATTGGAATGTTAATTTTTTTTTTTGGGTAGAAGCATCACAGGCGGCCGATTGTAAATATTTGTGTAAATATTTTCACAAAACTTGAATCAACACCGCTTTTTGACAGACTTCAAAAACTATGGTCCACTGTGTTTTTTATGTGCATGTTCATATTTTAAACATTGTTGATATCATTATTGTGGCTGTTTGGTGTATGCACGGCATGCACGGTTGAATTTAAAGCAACCGCAGGAGAGCCATGCTTCGGCATGCATGGGCCGGCTTGACCGGAGTGATACCATGGCCTCACAGAAAACCAGTGTAAAACAGCGCTCGTGTTTCACCGAGTTAGCGAGGACACCGGAGGCCCATATCTATATCCATAGCCATATCCTCCTCGTCCCCCAAAGGCCGGCAACGCACTTGTGCTTGGTAGTCAGGATCCCTAATCACTAGACAAGTGGACTAGATTAGAGCGGAATAAAGTAAGTAGACGAACTTCCTCGTAATATTGTCAAAATAATAAACATAATTTTATGCTGCCTCTACATGATGGGCCAGCGCAATAGTCCATTATGATGGGCCACCGTGTGGAGGCCATAATGGTGTTGGATGGTTAATGGCACATGCTGGTCGCGGGATGGCGTCAGTGTCGGTTTTTCAGCTTTTAAGAATTTTGAATTGACCATTAGTAGAGATTATCTAATCTCTTATGATCTCCTTACTCTTAGATAGCGACAATGACTAATGCTTCTTGAGAACATCTCGACTGTTCGGAATCGAGCGTTGTGAAGATACGTCATCGCTTCGAGTCAAACGTATTGTTATATCACGTCTAGCCCCATTTCTGGTTATTAATATCAATTTCCGTATAACAAATGATATGAGCATGGCCTAGGGCAGGCTGGTAATCAATATCTGTATTGTAGTAATGCTAAGACGAGCTCCGCTTGCAGGCTCTTTGTTGTCAAATTTTTGTTTAGGAAGGCATATTGAGCGAAATGGAAACTATGTTGCTCTTATACGTAGTTATTTATGATCAGACATTAACGTATTTACCGTTTGGATTACAAATGTAAAACAATTCCTAATGTGCGTTAGATGAGCAGGTAGTAAGTGAGAAGATAAGAAATATGTCTTCTCAAATCACGAATTTGGCTATAGAAGCGTAATATTACAGTAAGGATGGAATTTTTTTTTTACTAACTATAACTTATTAAAGAGTTCAACATGTGACTGTTTCTTGTCCCAAAAGAGGGAAAAAGAGATGTTCTTACTTACAATAATCATCAGCTCTTTCTTCTACCTACTTTCAACCTACCTACTTATTATATACCGACTTATTATATACCTACTTATTATATTACATGTGTGTGAATAGTGAATATATAAGAAACTAGCTGACCCGGTGTACTACTATATTTACATATCTGTCTCAGCTTCCCACAGGCAGTGTGCTGTCATTAATAAAATCAGACTTTTCCCGTTACCTTTTAAATTTTTAATAACGATAACCTAATAATAACGAACACATAAAAAATTGAATTATTTAATTTGGATCAGCCGATCGGAAGTTATGCGCGTACATATATTTCGGCGATTCATTTTTATAAGGGTTCGGTAGCCAAATGGCAAAAAACGGAACCCTTATAGATTTGTCATGTCTGTCTTTGTCACTTGGCCGCTTTTATATATAAGATGTAACTTTAAAGTTAAACTTTAAATGCATAATTTACCATCAGGTGATTCTGATAATAAATGTCATCAGGTACCCATTTCTCAAGTACCCATCTATTCGTTTGTGACTATATTATTATTTATATTCATATGTATAGTACCCATGTTTGTCTAAGATTGATACTAACTTATGATTTTTTGCACAGAAACGCGCACGTCGCTTCAAAAATCAGATTCTGTGCGATCTGCACTTCGCGGACGTCGCGCTCATGGAGTGCAGCGACTTCATGCAGCAGCTGCGCAGCTTCAAACCCCAGTCACTGGGCTGCGCTGTCGCCAGGCGCAAGTCTTCTACCACCCTTATATTTCCTTTGCCGCCGCAAGCCTGTTCAGGTAAACTTTATTCATCGCTTTTATTTACAACATTCTTAAATTTCGTCTTGTCTACTTTAACATAATCATTCTTTTTACCATTACAGGTGATTATGTAATTAGGAATTATTTTATGACAAATTTCATTGTTTTTAGAAATTAATTAAATAGTTATCTGTATAAAAATGTCCTTAGTTTTAGCATGTTGAAATTAAACAAAAAATGTGTAATACTGTTGCCTGTGGTATTGCGAGGGTCCGATAATCGCTTTCCACCAGGTGACGCGTATCTATTTGCAAACTTTGTTAAATAAAAAATGTTTCAAAAAACGTTTACTGTGTAGAACATTGAACAAATACAATTATTTCAATTCAACAAAACACATTGTTAGAAGTTTCATTACAGACTTTTAAGCATTCGTTTTGTTTTCTTTTCGAACCAAAGAATAAGTAATCAGCTTTTTTGTAACTTTATTTGTGGTAAATTTACGAGTTCTTTCACCACGAGTCACAATGATGTTAACACTCTTCGTGGAATAATTTTATAATTACGTTCTTAGCAACACTCACCCAGTCTGATCGTTATCATAAGCTCAGTAAAGCTTTTCACATTGGTTAAGCCTTCGACAGTACTCCGGTTAAAAAGGAGATAAATATCTGATTACCTAAAGTGGTATCAAGAGGCAGTGAGGATGCTTACTTCACTTGTAGGGGCGGAATTTGAAGCCTCATAAATATTCAGGTTTAAGAACATTAATATAACTAACAAAAATTATCGACGAAATTCAGAAGATTTTTTAAATATGTTTTTTAAAGTAAATTCTCAAAAGCAGAGAGAGAGAAACTAGAAAAAAGTTAGATATTACAGCATTTAAGTTCTAACTATTTAAGAATATCTATTAAAATTGGTTTAAAACGGAAGATTTGGAGAAAGAAATTATATAAGAACTCGTAAAATGTTTTGTATTGCTTAACATATTTCATTATTAAAGTTTCGTTGTACTTCTTCGTTCAGTGTCGCTTCTAAACTACATTCAAAACAAAACTTACACGTCTTTGTTTACTGTTTCGTACTCATGTTAATCTTGTACATCATGCACCCCTATTTTACACAAGATTGGTTTTTCATACAAACGTAAGTGATTCAACACTCGATGTATATTCCCTTATGCACAGATGAATCTTAAGCTATACGAATAAGTTGTTTCTCTTCATCTTTTTCGAGTGTTTTTTTACTATACTAGAATAAGGATATATATATATATATATATATATATGTAGTTAAAGAAAAATATTCATCTATAACGAATGATTTTTTGTTATGGATGTAATAATTGTAACCTACCTACTAATTTTTACTTTCAGTATCGTTTAGGCATGAGGGTCCTGTAAAGATACTGTAAATGTTTTAAATAAATAAAAATAAACAATAATTCTATCCAAAGAAAAGTATAAACTATTAATTAACATTTTTTTTATTATAAAATACTTTTCTTTATTTACTAACTTAGAAATTAACACTCTATAAATAAATAAATATTTCGGACATCTATCACACAAAGCCATCTAGTCCCAAGCTGAACAGAGCTTGTGTTATGGGTACTAGACAACTGATACAAATACATATATATATTATTATTTTTCGTAAATACATACATATTATACATAGAAAACAAAATAAAAATTACATTAAATATAAATAAATAAATAAAATAAAAATTAATTCAATTAGACAAAATCACCATCATCAATTAGACAATAGTTGGTATCTGTTAGACCACAGAAGAGGAGAATCTTTTGTTCTGTGTGTTAGACGATAGAAGTGCACGTCTTTTAATTTAGTTTAGGGTTAAAGGTCTATTAACAAGTAATATGAGTCAGTAATAATAATCTAACTAGTTTGAATATTTACCTCGTGATGATACCCGTGGTACAACAGCTACCGCAGTTAAAGACGTGGCGCAAAATAAAAATAAACTATGTAAAAAGTATATATCTGTCTTCTGATACTAAGCGAGATACCTCCACACCAATTTTCAACCAAATCGGTTCAGCCGTTCTTGAGTTATAAATAGTGAAACTAACACGACTTTCTTTTATAGATATAGACTACCTGAGTCCCGCGGTGCTACCCGCGGTTAATGCGTACGCAAACAGACATACACAGACAATTTTAAATACAATTTTGGTACATGTACCGTGTATGCATACATATACATTTAGTAAAAAGCGGTAATTTTAATAGTACAAATAGCCACTCCAATTTTATTTATTTGTATAGATTGTTCAGTAATCCCTAGTTAGCTGAAAAAAGTCGGTAATTTTTTATTATTGCCGAGTCACCGAGTGCCGAGTCAAGAATTGTCGAAGTCACCTATATTTTACGAACTATTGCTAATGTTTAACACGCCAAACATTGGGTTCACTTTTTCTTGTTCATAAACCTGTTGTAGTTATTTAGTTCTGTGAAGAAAATATTTTGAAGATAGTTTCAGACTAGTCTGTCTGTCTGTAGTCTTATTCTACTGTTAGTAGCCACACAATGCTCCTTTTCCCACTAATGCAAAAGCTTTTTGGTAGAGCATCGCGCGGCAATCACATTTACGTCAATCATTTTTCTTGAGAGGTACACCTTAAACTTTCCCTTTGTAAATCAACATTATAGGTAAATATACAATTTCTAGAAGAATTTAAGACAACTTTCGAGATTATTTTCAAACGATAGCAAAGTCCCCAAGAAATAAATTTGATTATTTTTAAGAGTACCATTTGCGCCAAAATCACTGATTTGAAAATAAAATATGTATGTTGTAACACACAACCCATAAATGCTTATAAAAGAACGTGATTGCTCATTTATCGCGCTCCAGATGTCATGATACACGATACAATGAACGTAATTGCAATAAAGTATATTCCGTCTACACATGTTATGCCTCGTAAATACACTGTTGAAAATCTTCGTTTTCATTTTGTTAAATACACTTTTTAAATCCTAAACAGTTGGTTCTTATTGATAAAGGTTTGTATAAAATTGTTTACTAAATAACTATCGTTATCTAACAGTTAACAGGAATAAAAACAAGGATTTTCAAAAGTATATCTACGAGGAGTAAGTATTTATGCCTGTTTTTATTTACAAACATGTTATAACTTTCACGGTGCCCCCTCTACATTTAGTAAGATTACGGTGTCCTTAAAATGAAATGTGTTACTACTCTGGTACATTTCACACGGTACTGTCTAAAGTCGAATAAAGCAATTTGTTCTATGAATTCTTAAAAGGGATAAGAATACTTAGATTCACATGAATATAAGTAATAGGCTTAAAAGCCATGTTTCCATTGTAAGTTGTGTATTTTTAAGCTGACTTCAATAGTAAGTAGACATTTTATTCTGCAAATGAATTTAAATTTAATGAAAATAAAAATAACCGTCATGATGAAGCCCAATAACTTTCAGTATATTCGTAAGCATGGTGAAAATCAAAAACCCTACAAACTATTATATATACTGCTCTAAATCGAAATCAATTAAGCATCCAATTATAACAATATCAAAATACAATATAGTATTAACAATGTTGTTTGCAAACCCGACACACCAATTATTCAGAGCCATGTTATAGCTATAAATTAGCTAAACCAATCAGTGGGAATAATAGTATCGATTCCAGACTGCAGGAGCCAAGATTTATTAGGAAGGAATGTATATAATACAAGAGTGGGCCGACAGGCGGATCGGAAAGCCGTGGACGGTCAATATCTGTCAATTGGGAATGGAAAATACGTGTTACCTGACGATGGGATACATATTCGTCTTTGGTAATAAACTGTAACCGTATGTATGTCTCTATCCTATATATTTACGTATACTTACATACCTTCTGAGATGGATCGCGTCTAGGGGAGAGTATGTTTGGGGGAATTCTCCGAATTATTAGGTTTGTTTTTAAAACATATTATAGTTAGATTTGCATTTAGTACAATACACATATCTTTATTACCTTTTATTATTATTATTAAACGGGTTTTTAAACGGTTTTATTTACCTTGACCTGGTTGTTTATTTGTTTGTTTGGATCAAATCTTGTAATTGTAATTGAAATTTGACCCCCTTCCTGTTGACAGATTGATGGGAAGTTTGGTACACACCCTCAGTTTTGGAGACAATTCAATTAAACGAATACTTTTTTATCGTAAATCCATGATGGTCGTCGCTAAAAAATGGCGGTTTACAAATTTGGTCACGACTACCTCAATATGGCTATCAAATGAAAGGGCTTGACTAGTAAAACACAGTTCACTATGAAAAATTAAAATCCAAGAAGACCGCCGCTACAAAATGTTGGTTTACACATTTTGTCAAAGATTACCACCATATGGGTATCAAGTGAAAAGGTTTGAAAAGTAGAAAACAGATAAGAAGTCCTATGTAGTAAAACTCAAGACTTGAAAATAAAAATATGTATTTTTTTATTTAAACAGTTTTATTGAAAATAATGTACCAAAAGCTAAAATGCAGTTTGATAAAAGTTATACATAAAATCGTTGGGCCCGTGTTTCTAGCCAGTCATCTCAGTTTACGCTACGCCCAACGATTTTATACCGAATATTTTTTAGCAAATTATTTTTTAGCTTTTAATACATTATTTTCAATAAACCCGTTTAATTAACAAAAAAATATTTAACGATATATTATTTATATATATCGTTTCAATCGCCTTTGGTAAAAATGAAAAGAATCTAAATAGCTAAAACTTTGTTAAACGATATGACAAAAGCTTTTGAATGTGAATAAGGCGACAGGTTACTTGATTTGTTATAAAATTTAAAGGATGAAGTGGTAATAATAAAAGTATTAAGTAGTTACTATTCTATTGATAGCAGCAGGTATAGGCAGTTCCAACTATTAATAATTGTAAAGCAAAAAGGAAATAAAAAAGTAACATACAAAGTACAAAACTTAGACCATACATAAAAGTATGAAAAAATAAAATGAAACTATTAGGAATGATTGTACAAATGATTTGTTACCGTTCATTTAAATTCACTATTTTAAAATACTGAAATTTTATCATTGTGAATATCAAAACGTGCGTCTAATTACATTTAAAAATAAATGAAGTAATTTCTAAGTTTTACAAATTGCGAATGTAACACAAAAAAAACCCTTAAATATAAAGTGACAGTTCATTTACTGGGTAACAATGCAAAGGTGTTTTTTACCAATATAAGAACAGTTGTTGGTAATTCGTTACTGTTCATAACATAATAAACCGCGACGTACCTAATTAATCAACCATAAGTACCTTTTACACAGACATTGTACGAATAATAGGGGATTTGCTGTCACTATATACATTGTTTTAGTAGAATATTGTAGTTGGTCATTTAAGTAGATATTAATTAAAACTTAATTACTAAACGATATAACGGAACATACGTACCTTTATATCTAAACTAGCTGTTGCCCGCGGCTTTGCCCGCGTGGAAGTTTGTTATTTGTATTTAATTAAAACTGTGTAAAAGTATGTATTAGTAATTTATTCATGTTTTAAACCTATTTATTTATTTTTGATCAATAGCCCATTTAAAAGAACTTTCATACAAACATTTGACCCATATTTCATCCCCTTTAGGAACAGAATTTGCGTAAATGCTGATATAAGTATTCGTCTATTTGTAATCAGAAACATAAAGCCGAAAGTTTTCAGGCTGCTAAATTAAAAAATTATGGACTTCCAAACTAACTAATATATGAAATGCCAATGCCTATATATTTCTCCCCTTAGGGGTAGAATACCCAGAAACGTTTAAATATGTATCTACTCGTTTTTAATAAGTAACCCAAAGATAATATTTTATGTTTCTAACTCAACAAATGACAGACTTCCATGCAATCTTGCAACCCCTAATTCACCACCTTAAGGGTATAATATCCAGAAACGTTTAAATACATATCTACTCATTTTCAATCAGTAGCCCAAAAACAAAGTTTCATGTTTCGAACTTCACAAATGACGGATCTCCAGACTAACCATTTCACCCCTTAGGAGTAGAATATCCAGAAACGCTTTAACGGGTGTCAAGTCATTTTTAATCAGTAGGTCAAAAATATAGTTCAATGTTGCTAACCTCAAAAATTACGAACATCCATGCAAACTTTCAATCCCTATTTCACCCCCTTAGAGGTAGAATATCCAGAAACACTTAAGCACGAATCTACTCTTTTTTAATCAGTAGCACATGAATAAAGATTCATGTTTCTAACTTAAAAAATGAAGAACTTCCATACAAACTTTCAACCCCTATTTCACCACTTAGGGGTAGAATATCTAGAAACGCTTGAATAGTTATCTAGTCATGTTTAGTCAGTAGCCCAAAAACAAAGTTTCATGTTTTGAACTTCGAAAATTACGGACTTCCAGACCAACCTACACGTTAAATGTCAACCCCTATTTCACCCCTTAGGGGTAGAATATCCAGAAACGCTTAAATACGTATCTACTCATTTTTAGTCAGTAGCCTAAAAACAAAGTTTTATGTTTCGAACTTAAAAAATGACGAACTTCCATGCAAACTTTCAACCCCTATTTCACATATTTAAAATATCTAGAAACGCTTATATACGTATCTACTCATTTTTAATCAGTAGCCCAAACACAAAGTTTCATTTGTCGAACTTCAAAAATGACAGACTTCCAGACTAACCTAAATGCGAAATGTCAACCCCTAATTCACCCCTTAGGGGTAGAATATTCAGAAACGCTTAAATACGTATCTACTCAATTTTAGTCAGTTGCCCAAAAACAAAGTTTAATGTTTCGAACTTAAAAACTGACGAACTTCCATGCAAACTTTCAACCCCTATTTTACCCCTTTAAGGGTAGAATATCTAGAAACGTTGAAATACGTGTTTATTCATTTTTAATCAGCAGCCCAAAAGTAAAGTTTCATAGTTTTATCTTTAAAAATTATGAAATCCCATACAACTTTCCCCCCCCCCCCCCCTTTTAACCCCTTACAACCCCTTTTTCGCGATAAAAAGTAGCCTATGTTTTATCTCGGGGTCTAGAATATCTGTATACCAAATTTCATTCAAATCCGTTCAGTAGTTTTGGCGTGAAAGAGTAGCAGACAGACAGACAGACAGAGTTACTTTCGCATTTATAATATTAGTTAGGATTATATTTTTTATATTTACTTTACAATTACTTAGGCTTTTCTAATGCTATGTTTTCGTAGAATAAATGTAATGTAGTCACGTCAAACTAACTAAAAAGTGATATTCTTGTGTAGATACATCTTAACATTGACATAATGAGTTTGTTAAACTTTAAAAGCGGTAGCTATATAGTTTGAAATATGCTTCATAAAACCACAATAAGGAAGCCGAATACAAACCATCAGATATTTAGTATCGATTCGAGACGTCCATTATCGCCTTCCAAAAGGCCTGTCTTACAACTGACAAAAGGACCCCACACTGGCTGGAATAAAAATGAAATGCAAGAAAACTTAATTTCCGTCTCATCATACACTTTTATGCATACCAAAACCCAAGCGCTGAAGGTAAAAACTTTTCTAATAATAAACCGACCGGTCGGGACTCGCCCACACAATGTTCATAAAACAAATATACTCCTATAAAATATTTAAGCCTCGTTATTTTGATTTTTGAGCTTTACGCTATGTCTATCTGATGTAGCCTTAATGCAATGTCAATACTTTTTGGTATGACGCTCAGTTAGGGCCGGTCTGAAGAATAATTGCAAGGTGGAATAAACCAAAATTTACATAAGTATGGCCACGTCACCATTTTTAAGCATGAGTTTGCGTTATAGGGTTCTTTGAAATAGGTTTTCTATGTAATATTTGACTACCATTGCTTTGAAGTAATATAATATAAGTAAGAAGAATATTATTGAAGTTTTTTTTTATTATTTATTATATTAAATTAATGAATTGATTGTAGGGTAGGTCCGACTCCATCCAGCGTAATGTATCATCAATTCATGACATTCGACTTTAATAGAAAATACTAGCTTCATCATCATGAACAGTCTTTAATAATTCACTGGGCATAGACCTCTCCTTAGAAAGAAGGTTTTGGCCTACTGTATACAAGTAGGTATATTACGAAAAGTTTTGTATGGCAAAGGAGCAAACGAGGCGACTAGTTAATTGATAATAAAAGACTATCGCTGCCTTGAATTGCCACCAGTACCTCGAGAGTCATGAACTTGCCACCTTTTGAACGTCAATTCCAAAATATCTAAAGTATTACATAACATTGTATTTCTGCGAGGCCATGGCCGAAACATAGCTTTCCACATGCGTAAATAAGTTTACAAAACAAATTATAGAAAATCATAAACTTTTAGATAGTTTCTGTTTGCGCCAGTCATCTTCTTAAAATGAATACATAAGCAAAGGTTTCATTCAAGAAATATTGTATCTTGTAATAGGCAAGCAGGTTTCAATCATCTACTTCTGCGTTTTAAAGGCAGGGGCGACGGGCCCAAATTATGTTTGTTGCCGGCTCATTCTGTGGACTTAATATGTTTGCAAACTTCCACCCCTTCGATTTTCCCCAATTTACCACATATACCGGGACCGGCTTAACCCAGATACGGTAATGTAAAAAAAATAGTGTTGAGGTGTAGCTTTGTATTCAATGTGAAGTGATTTAAAGGTAAAGTGAGTGTAACAGGTAGCCAACCTTTTTAAAATAAAGGTTAATCGGATTAATTGGATCCAATAAACACTAACAATTTAATGTTTTCATTAAAAAGACTATAGCAGACCACCGCTGAAAAAAATCATCGTCTGCAGTAACTTTTAAAGGATTTATTGTAAATCTAAAACAGACTTAATTTATAAAGTGCTTCATTACCATCATTAGCCTATCGCAGTCCATTGCAGAACATAGAACTCTCCAATTGCACGTCAGTTAGTTTGATCCTCAGCTTCTCGCATCCAGCTCTTGCCAGCCGTCTTGCGCAGATCATCATTCCACCTGGCCTGTGGACGTGCTACTGTACATTTCCCGAGACGCGGTCTCAATTCAAGAACCCATTTACCCCAACGGCAATCAGTTTTGCAGCTAATATTGCCAGCCCACTGCCACTTCAGTTTGCTTATTCTTAAAGTGCTTAATTAAACTTTAATTTTGGTTGATATTATTACTTTTCTTGTTAAAGTTAAAAAACGAGTAAATTATTATATTACCGCTACTATTACAAAAATTGATTTATAACTATTTATTTTTCTTTAATTACCTAGAGTTAGACTACTCATAGATCACCTTGACCACTTTACAAACAGTAATGTTCTCAAGATTTTTAAATCTTGAAACTTTCTTAATTATAAAATTCGATGTTAGAAATGGAGATTAATTAAATGATATTTACCAAACATTCCAAATGACTATCAATCCATTAACTGGACAAACAATATTCAATATCGTGCAATGGAAACTTGAAATTCAAACAATGGCAAATTGGAATTCGTAAAAAGCCCACCTCTCGTTTGCAGTAGCAAAAGCTAACAGGGGAGCATAATTTCTGCGTTTATACTTTATACTGTGGGTTACACAATCTAATGATAGAGCGCGCATCTTTTAGAACTGTTCATTTGTTTCCGGGTTGGAATAAATGTTTTTTTTTCATTTGTTTCGTACTTTGGGTGTTTTCTATGTATAATATGTATGTTTTTACAAAAAAAAAAGTATTTTTATCTATCACTTATATCAATTGTCTAGTACCCATAAAAGCTCTGCGAAAGCTCTCTCTCTCTCTCTTAATCTCAATATTTATTTATTTATATAGAACTATTTATCCATACCAATATTATACATTCGAAAGTAACTCTGTCTGTCTGCTAGTCTTTCACGGCTAAACCGCTGCACCGATTTGAATGTAATTTGATTCTTGAGGAATTACGTAGGCTACTCTTTACCACGATAACCGATTAAATCCGCTCGCAGCCACGGGCGAAAGCTCGTTTCTTATATATCTCCAATTAGGATCTTTGAAAATGGAATCTTTGAAAATGATGGGACCCGAAAAAATTAAGTACATTGCAAGTCTTAAAAATTTATTGAAAAACTGTTTTATGATTTTCCTAAAATCCTTTCACTTGTATATCTAGATCTATACGTCTATACTAATATATAAAGCTGAAGAGTTTGTTTGTTTGTTTGTTTGAACGCGCTAATCTTAGGAACTACTGGACCGATTTGAAAAAATCTTTCAGTGTTAGATAGCCCACTTATCGAGGAAGGCTTAGGTTATATATCATCACGCTAAGACCTACAGTAGCTAAGCACCAATGTAGAATGTTACAAAAACGCTACCGGCAATAGGAGACGCAAACGAGGTTGTGTGAGTCGACTAGTCATAATATAATTATAGAATCCTTTCATTTACTCACATCAATCTACTTTAGTTTTGTCATAAATCAGAATAACCTAGATAGGTTCTAATAACAATAACAGAAATGAAATAGTTAACTATTATCGAGTATAAATGCTAAGTTTTATGGTAAAGTAATTATCGTGCCATAAACTTTTTTTTTTCATTACTCCAATTTTAAAAACAAAAATTTTAGATGTCACTTCGACTTTGTGCCTGTGACAATGTAGCTCCGAGATTCTGAAAAGCTTTTTCTCTTTTGTACAAGCTTCTTCCGTCAAACGAGAACAAGGTGAAGATGAATATACTGAAAATGTCATCTTAGGTCCCTTGGCGGAGGACTGTAATGTAGTTTGTGAATGTCACTGACTCTTATCATAATTTATGCGCACATTTTCGTACCTTTTGTTTATAAAGTTATCCAAAGTATAGGTATATTATATGTTTGTTTGTAATATCTTATGTTACCTGCATGTATAAAATGAAAAGAAAGCCGAATGCGCTGGGACGGCCATATCATCAGGCAAAATGACGAACACTCTGTCAAAAAGGCCCTAAAAATCCCTGACCGCCCACGAGGAAGGGGAAGACCACCCGCCACCTGGTGGTCGAATATGCAGAAAGAGATCCAGCAAGAGAATCTGAGCACACAGACAATCCAGAACAGAGTTCTCTGGCGCAGACGTACAAGGAGACCCGACCCCAGCTAAACTGGGAAGAGGGGTGGACAAAGAAGAAGAAGACCTGCATGTATAAAATCACTTGTACAGCCTAACCAACTGGGGCTAATAAGCTGATGTTTTTACGTTGTAAACACCCACTTAGAAAGGATTTTTTCAACACCTAAGGAAGTATAATAAAAGTTAGAAACATAAAATAGGAAATAATCACGAGTTAAGCTGCGGACCATAACTAGTATTTTATATGCGCTGTGACTTATAAATCTATACTTATAATAAAAATGTAATAGGTCCATGCTGTACCTTAAAAATATTTTGAATTTTATTTTGGAGGGCTCTCTATAATCAATGTCTGTCTGTCTATCTGTATGTTGGCCGCGCATCACGCCGAAACTACTGAATGGATTCAAATGAAACTTAGCATGATTTGAGTTCATACTAGGAGATAGGATATAGGATACTTTTTATCCAGAAATTCAGCACGGTTTCCTGGAGGATGGGGATGAAAGTCAAATCTGTACTTAGTTGTAATTCAATACATAGTTCGATTTCATTAATTCTTTTTTTGCTAAAATGTAAATACTTTGAATACTGTTTCGTGATCTATTTATTTATTTATTTATTTTATACATCATGCACTTTAGGTGCATTGGCGGACTTAATGCCTAAGGCATTCTCTACCTTTACATCTAATAAATCTGTAGACGTCGAGTTTGTCTGTTTGGTTGTGCCCGCATGACGTAAAACGTTCCAAATAATCGTGAAAACGTTTTATGCACAAGCATTGTGAGTAATGCGGTATATAGTTGGTATTTAAGAGGTGGCTATTTTTTAGGTATTTCTTGCCATAGAAAGAGCTACTTTAAATTTTCTAGAATTTTTTTGTTTCCTATAAAACAGCGACATCTTTTGGAAACAAGTGACACTAACTTCACAAATTCAAAACGTGTACTTAGCCGTTTTTTATTCATTCATTGTTTATTTAGAAAGGAAGTACTTGAAATCTTTCACCATGATCTATTTATCTATCTATACCTACTTATAATAAAACTGTAACAGTTAATTGACGGTAGGTATTTTTATTTTTTTTTACCCAAGTAATCTATACTAATATATAAAGTTAAAGAGTTTGTTTGTTTGAAAGCGCTAATCTCAGGAACCGCTGGTCCGATTTGAAAAATTCTTTCAATGTTAGATAGCCCATTCATTGAGTAAGGCTATGTATGATGTATGATGTATCATCACGCTAAGACCAATAGGAGAATGAACAACCTTTCAAAAACGGGGGAAAATTCACATAGCAATCGTTTTCTTATCGTCGATCCCACAGTACCTAAAGACGAAAGTCTTCAATGAGTGCGTCCTACCCGTAATGATATACGGAGCCGAAACGTGGACACTTACGATACGGCTGGTTCACAAGTTTAAAGTCGCTCAGCGTGCTATGGAAAGGGCTATGCTCGGCGTTTCTCTAAGGGACCGTATCAGAAACGAGGTGATCCGGCGAACAACCAGAGTCATCGACATAGCCCACAGGATTAGCAAGCTGAAGTGGCAGTGGGCTGGCCATATTTGTCGTAGAACCGATAACCGTTGGGGTAACCGGGTTCTTGAGTGGAGACCGTGATTCGGCAAACGTAGTGTAGGATGTCCACAGGCCAGGTGGAGTGATGATTTGCTCAAGACGGCTGGCAAGAGCTGGATGCAAGAAGCCCAGGATTGAACTAAGTGGCGTGCAATTGGAGAGGCCTATGTCCAGCAGTGGACTGCGATACGCTGATGATGGGATGATGGAATTCATAAATTGTGTGTAAAATAAACTGGCTCTCCATAAAGAGTTTATTTTACGCTTTTTTGTGTTTCTAGGCAGGGAGTTTTCGTTTAATGTTTTTTTGAAGTCAGTTTTTTTATTAATTTGTTTCTTTTTAATTTTTATGTATCTACCCAGTGTCACTCTCACGACTAAGACGAATCTATTGACACCACACACATAAAAATACGACAAACCTCAAGGCTCTAGGGCCTGCCAGAGAAATATACATACACTCGAAAAACACAACCCTCCTTCTTTCGCAGTCGGGTAAAAAGAAGGAACAAAATGATTAGATGAAACCATTTTATTATATTTTACAAATTTTATCTTGTCGTTTTTAGCCCAAGTTATCTTAATCATATATTTTTAGATGTTTTATCATATGAAATAAAATGCTCTGTTATATTTGAATAAAGTAGCATACCTATCTTATCACACTAATATTATAAAGGCGAAAGTCTTCACGCGCAAACGACTGAACGGATTTGGCTGAAACTTTACAGTAATAAAGCTTGTACATCAGAGTAACACATAGGCTACTATGGTCGCAATAACCGACATAAATGCGGGCGGTGCCGCGGGCAACAGCTAGTGTAACATAAAACTGTTAGTCACATAAAGTCCATTAATTTGAATTATGTTTCAATAAAATAAATATAATTTAATTAACTAAAATACACGCTCACAAAAATCGGTTACAAACAGACACACAGGTGAAGCTAATAAAAGCGTGTCAAAATAAATTATTACATTGCAAGGCAAGTATCAAAACTTCACGTTACGAACTTATAATAACATGCGGATTTGATACTTGCCTTTTTTATTTTTCTATCATTTTACAAAGCAACTGCTAATCATTAGGTACCAAAATCGTTTAAAGGCAATGGCATAGACAAAACATACAAAGAACATCTATACAACACATCTAAGGCAAAATGCGTCTTTCTAAGTTTATCCATGCCTAGTTGACTTATCTTGTTTATAAATATTATCTTAGAGACTATTCCATTACAAGCACGATTCCAAACTATATGCCTATATACCTTACCCTAAAATAAAAACACTTAATGCCATCTGATCCGGGGAAAAAAAGCAATTCCTAATGCCACTCGTATACATTTTATACATACATTACAGATACCCTACCTAAGAGGTGTACAAAATTTTCCAAAGGCTTGTAAAGTCGGTTAACCCAAGGTAATCCAGGACCAACCTTTCTCAAAACGTGGGACATTATTATGTAAATGTATAACTGATATTATACTTCTATATATTCGCATATATAACGCGTTAAAGACGCGAACTTGTTTTTCATTAATTTTCATATCCATTTGTTCTATTATTGCTTTGTATGGGATATAAATATCGATCATTCACATTAATTTAAGACCATAATATAAACTTATACGTCTGTCGATTCAAACAAGATATTCGTAACCTGTTTTTATCATATATTCTGAATATACTCACTCGCAGTTCATTCGCATATCATATTTAAATGACCTCGGTGTTTCAATGGCAACATATGCGATTTTCAGGTCGCACCAAATGGTCAGCAAATATTAACTTGTTTTACAGTTGAAGTGTTTTCTATGCTTTATGTTGCTTTATTATGTATGTATTTTCACCCAACTATGGCAAAACCAAAGGAGGGCTATGATTTTGACAGGCTATAATGTAGTATGTATGTATGTCTATGTGTGTATGTATGTTCATCTGTACTCTCATAGCTCCTTAACTACTTATTAGAACTGGACAAATTAGGTATCGTTAGAAGAGTCTTGATCGTCTGCTGGTTATAGGCTATGAATCTAATGTGGCGCCCTGCAGCTGTCATAAAGCACTGTTTAACAAAATAAATTAGAGATAAATATGCCGTGTTTGGTATCATTGGAAAGACTTTTACATTTCAAAAAAAAAAAAATATATATATATAAATAGCATTTGCTCGTGACTTTATCCGTATTTATTAAAAAAATATAAGTTTTAAATAAATTACTTACACGTACCATTACTCCTTAACAACGCGTGAATATGGCTTTTTAGGCTTGTTTCATACTTTTCAGCGTCGTTTTTTGTCGTAGTTGGGTTTTAATTTTTACTTTTTTTATTAGTATACTTTTCATGGTAAAAACTTAGTTCACTTTGGAACTAGATAGCGTTGTGTGTTTAAATATATGAAATATTATTATTATTACATCATAGACTACATTCGGTATTCATTATATAGTTTAAAGATATAGTAAATGTATGTCGAATTAAAACATTAGTAGTTAGTATATTACTTTGCCCTTAAATCTATAAGATTATTCTGTGGGGATTGGAAAGTTACTCTTCAAAAAGTAATTTGTTACAATAACAATTAGTCGATAACGAATGACTTTGATGAAGTTAGCGTACTTAAATGAAAAGAAAAGAAGTATTCATCTGGCATAATATAGACAGAATAACAAGATATAAATACGGTAAGTGTTAAGAATAAATAACATCAATATATCTGCGTAAAATATTTAAATAAAAATTAAATGCCCAATGTAACTCGAACAATTTTTACGAATCTATTGACAAGTCATTTAATAAAATTGGTTCAAAAGAACAGTAAGGATTCACTTAAGAACATTCAAACATACATTTACCGCCAAAAATATTACTCTTCCTTTTGGTATTATCCCTTCGCTGCAGTCGGTTAAAAGACAGACACAAAGAGAGTTTTGATTTTGATTTGATTTGATTTGATTAGTGGTGTACAGTCTTGTCTTCGGCCCAAAGTTAATCTGATTTACGATTGAAGATTAATGACTAAAATTCACAATTGAAAATTTCGGTTATAATTGATAATTAATTAATTAAATCATGATCAATCAACTGAAATGAAATTATATTTAGTGTAAGTAAATTTTTACACGTCGGATTTTACAGCTAGAAGAGGCTGGCATTTCCTAAGACTCAGTCTGGGAAGAAATGCCGAAACAAACCACAGACAGAGATGTCCTCTTTTCTTAAAGTCCGAGAACATTGATTACAAAACAAAAATCTATGCGAGTACATTATAGGATTGGGTTGGCCTTTTGAAGAAAGGACCATAGTTTTGAGTCGGCCTGTCCATACAGACGGCATACGAGCCCCAGCCATCGTGTTACGCCCCGAAGCGCGAGACTACCGCCAGTAGGACATTTGGGTAGGCCGGGGAAACACTCAAGACAACAAAAAAACATAATTAAATATAAAGTAACTGTGACTAATTAATTATGAATTTTATTTATGATACTAATCATAAACGTTTACAACAGTCATGATTATCAATCATAAATCATTCATCGTAAGTTAGGTTTTTTGACTACCTGTGATTGGTTTTTCAACTTTTGTACCTATGATTGGATTCAAGACTTATTTCAATTATCAAGAATTATTTATTTTTAAAAGGAGGAACAATGGAGCTCCTGCCAGATTCTTCCCCGTAAAGGGTAGGCTGCACTTGGAACTGGCGACTAGAATCACTCGATTTTTAAATATTGACTATTCAAAAGTGCCTGTAAAATAAGTGCCTATGTAAACAAAATCTTTTGACTTTGTATCTAAACAAAATCTTTAACAAAACAAAGACGTCAAAAAGTATACATTTAGTAAAAAAAAATAGTCAGTAAAGTATGCTCTACCAAGAATATACTGTTTGGAGGTCAATAAGAAATTGAGTATCACGTTTAATTAAACTATTACTACATTAATATCTTATAAGTTATAATAGAAAAACCAATTAAAACATGTAAGACAATGTAATGTTATCCTTTTTCTCTCTGCAAGACTATTACAAATAAAACAAAACCCAAAATATTTTTCTTCCTCTATGGTCTATTTCAACAGATGTAGATTTTTTAAACACAGCGTTAAAATGGCCTAGATACTCGCATTTCAAGCCATAAAGGGTTATATTAATTTTAGTTTCATAACAAGTATTCTTTTAAATGTAGACCCAGTAGTTGTCTTTGCTTATTAATAATAAAGTGGAAAACACCAGTAATTAATATTTCTATTGAATGGTATTCAGATGAATACAATATGAGTTTAATACTGATCCCGAAATTCGTGTTGCATGAAGGATAGATACGACTGCGTCGGTGGCGCAGTGGTAACGTATGCGATTGCTGTGCTTGAGGTCTTGGGTTTGATTCTTAGCTTGAACCAAATGTTTGTATGATCTGGAAATATTTGTTTCGGAGTTTGGGTGTTTCCTATGGATAATATGTATGTATTTACAATAACAAAGTATATATTTACTTGTATCAGTTGTCTAGTACCCTAGACAAGCTACTGGACCTAGCTTGGGACTAAACGGCGTTGTGTGTTAGGTGTCCGAAATATTTATTATTTTTACAAAATACATTATATAGTATTAACAATCATTCAATTCAATCAATGTATCAGCTCACCGCAATTATTCTAAGAGTAAGTTTCCTTCTTCTCTTATAACTCTCTACTAGAGAAAGAAAGTCAAATCATAGGTAAAATGTCATGAAAATCCTCAGTTACATACAAAATAGATAGTCGCGTCAAATAATCCGATAAAACCAATTTCAGATAAGTACTTCTCCTGTTTTAACTTTCTAGGTTCAAGAGATTAAAAGCAAATTGAAAATTTAACGATCTTTTTATTGAAAAATATGTGTTACGAAAAATAAAACATGAATTGACCTAAATTATAATAGAGTAAGAATTAGGGTCGACCAAAATTATTTTTTTTGGGACTAATCCCGCCCTCATTCCCACCACTGTAACTCCTGTACACCAGGATCAACAGCAGTGACCCACGAACACACCGAGTTATGACACTCGGGAAGTCCCAGGAAGAAAATTAACTGTCTTGGAACCCGCAACGAAGTTAATCAGAAGAAAAACAGGAGGAGTTGGAAATGATAAATCCACTTCCCTCCTTAGCAAAGCGGGAGACAAAATGAAGTCAAAATAGGCAGACACCTTTTTCAAACCGGGAAGCACCACGGATAAAGTATTAGGGGTCCTAAGTGAGCTATATTTGATTACTATAGTATGTATGGCAGAATCGCCTAAACGCACGGAAATTCACCGCAGTTGACACAAGATCCTCATAGTATACCGCCCCAGATGTAATTTGTAAGCTTTATTATAAAGACCAGACCATTACCAAAATTATTATAAAGACAGAACTGCCTTAACTATGACAGTAGTACCGGTGTATGGTGCCGTATGGTGAGAGATTAAGAATAGAATGTTACCACCCCTATGCATCACATAAGTGTTATATAAGGAGCAACCTACGCAGGACAACATGCATTGATGCATTGAAGAGAAGTAAACTTGAAACAAGCCCAACTTGTCTAAAGTAAAATCGGCCAAAACCTCTTTGCTTATCAAAGGTATACAGATCCAGCAATGGACTGTTAAAGCCTATTGATGTCTTGATTAATTTAGTCACAAATTCCTTGTATCAGCCATAAACTTTACTCCAACATTTTAATTATGCAAAGAGTACCTAAAACGACTAAGACAAGACAATGGCTAAGAAATTTTCGACGATCTGAAATAATATACTTTGCTCTTAGTAACCTATTAGGAACTTAAGAATCTTCTTGATCTATAATCTGTAAAAATATATAAAATTGGAGTGTTTGTTTGTAATATTAAAATAAACGCTTTTTAATTAATGCATATGTATGTATACACGATACATATACCAAAATAACATCTTTTACAATTTTTGTCTGTCTGTCTGTTTGTTCCGGCTAATCTTTGGAACGGCTGAACCAATTTTGCCGAGACTTACAATGATAGGTAGCTGATGATATAAGAGGTAGCTTTGCCCCGCGGCGTTAGACGCGGTACAACAATAACCGCGGGTAACATCGTGGGACTTAGCTAGTCTCTTAAATACATTACATCAACGTTTTTAATTGGAGTTCATATCAAGTCTGTGTATAATGGTGATTGTTAAATAGAAAAAAAACGACTAAGTACATGACGATAATATCACCAGAACCATTCACTCGATGAAAAGCAACGAAAAAGGTGATTAGCATCATTTCTTTTGATACCTTGATATCACTTCGGTCGAGACGCTAAATCAATGATTAATCAATTTTACCAACAGTAAATTTTGCTTAGGAGGTAACTAAGCAAAACCGTAGAGCTCGGCCGATTTCTATGAATGTTGGCTATTAATTAATACAAATTCTGTGACATTAATTTTAGTTACTTATTACTTTTTCTGTAATGTATTTCTTATGTCTTCTTAATCTCCTCTGAATCTCCGATGATAGTTGAGGTAGGTACTCGTATAAAGTTTATTTTAACTTTTGCCAGCTTGTATTGATTCGGTAGGTTAATAAGAAGGACAATGACTACACAATTTACCCAAAGAATGAAATTCGATTTTCTCTCGAGCAAATAATCAATCGTACAAAATAAATTGAAGATCAAAAAAATATATACGGTCGAATTGAGAAACCTCCTCCTTTTTTTGAAGTCGGTTAATGAACAGTTATATATTACTAGTTGTTGCCCGCGGCTGTTGTACGTTGGTTATCGCGGCAACTAGTAGCCTAAATGTTATTCTGATGTATAAGCCATATTACTGTAAAGTTTCATCCAAATCCGTTCTGTATTTTTTGTGTAAAAGAGCAATAAACACACATCCTTACAAACTTTCGCATTTAATAATAATAATAAATATTTCGGACATCTAAACACACAACGCCATCTAGTCCCAAGATAAGCAGAGCTTGTGTTATGGGGTACTAGACAACTGATACAAATACATATATACTTTTTTTTGTATTGTAAATACATACATATTATAGATAGAACACACCCAAACTCCGAAACAAATATTTGCAGATCATACAACCATTTGGTCCGACCCGGGAATCGAACCCGAGACCTCATGATCAGCAGTCGCTCACGCCAACCGCTAGACCAACGAGGCAGTCAATGTATTATTTATAATGTTAGTAGTATTATAGTGCTAATATTAATGCTTATTGGTACATTACGAATTATGTTACAAGCAATCTCAAGAGAATATAATTGTAGTGTTCATTTCTGAAGTACTCTTTCGAAACATAACTTCAACTCTGTAGTATCTTGAAAGTAACAATAATATTATAATGGAACATTGTATTAGTGTAACTTTATACATACCTATTATATATATTAATCGCTAGGACTTCAATTCAGAACTTAAGCAATACTTGTTACTTACTACTACTTACTAGTTAATATTTAGAAACTTCAAGACCTGAAGATTGACTTCGTCTGCAGACTTCGAAGAAGTTTTTGGTTAGTTCGGTACACTCTAAGTATGAACGCCAAGCATATTGAAAAGAGTTTGGTGTTCTACCTTACAGTGAACTGAGCGCCAATCGATCATCACTACTGTGGAAGGTCATCATGCACGAAACTAATATAAGAGAGGTATAAAAAACTACATCAGTATACTGTTTATTAATATATTATGTATCATTAAGTTAAGTTGCTTGTGTACGCTTTAAAAACACAAAAACTCAGCACTGATTGATCTTAAATTTCGTCGCGATTTATGAATCGCTATAAGGGTTGTTTTTCTTTTTGAACTGATAACTCCAAAAGTACTTTGGGATGGGTAAAAATGTTAAACTCGCGTCAGAAACGCGCGTCAAAACACGTCACCGTAAGACGGCGCCGCAGAGTAAAGTACTTGCGTGAGTGTGCGTGTGTACGGAAGATGATAGCTGATGGCTCAACCACGGACGTGGGCTCGACTGTCTGTATACTTGTAAAATTCATGTATATCAAGTGTTTAAAATATGGAAATTGAACAAAGTGCATCGATTAATGAAAAAAGTGACGAAGAAATAGTGAAAGAAAATGAGTGAGTACTTTATATAATTACTAGATGAAAACCCGGCTTCACTCTGGTAATATATTTATACTGTAAAGCATTACCCTATTTTTTAAAACATCACAGTGAGTATTTTTGTAGTTATCGGTTCACAATAAATATTTTACTTCTTTTTATCGCGCATTTTATTTAAAGAGCAAAGAGTTTAATTTCTGGTGAGCTAAAACAACTGTTTGTTTAAAGTTTTAAGTTTTCACTTCTGTTGGCTGTCCTCATGACTGCTTTGTGTTTTTAACAGACTTCAAGAAAGGAGGAGGTTATCAATTCGACTGTATTTTTTTATGTTTGTTACCTCATAACTTTCGACTGGGTCAACCGATTTTAATGATTCTTTTGTTATTTGAAAGCTGGCTGCTTCCCGTGTGGCCCCACTTTATTTGGTCAAGTTGTTGAATTCGGTTTTTGTTTTCGTTGAAATTTGTGATTATTTTACGTCAAATTTATTTCTCATTCCTCATCAATCTAACGCACCACAGCAATACATAGCTATAGCTAGTCCTATCCTACTAATATTATAAATGCAACAGTTTATGATGGTCATTGTACGGAGGTATGGATGTTTGTCACTATTTCCATCCTCCATCCATTTGAAACTTTACAGTAAGAAAGTACATCAGAATAATGCTTAGGCACCCTATGTAGCGCGTTAACCAACATACGCGTAAGCTAGTCTATACAAATAAATAAAATTGGAGTGTCTGTTTGTAATATTAAAATAACCGCTTTTAAATAAATGCATATGTATGTATACACGATACATGTACCAAAATAACATTTATTTTTATTTTTTGTCTGTTTGTTATCCGGAACAAACAGACATATATACACGGTACACATGCCAAAAATGTATTAAAAAAAATGTCTGTCTGTCTGTTTGTTCCGGGTAATTTCTGGAACGGCTGGTCCCATTTTGATCAGATATTATACAAAAAATGTACCCACATGTTAGTTTGATATCATATTGCAAATATTCTTTGACAAAAATTAACAGAGTCCATACTCAGAGAGTTGTTTTATTGACGCGAACTTCATATTTTTTTAGCTAAAAACTTACTTACTGCATCTTTTCAATCTTTTACCGTTGCCATAAAATATTTAATAAGCGTTCACGGGCTGTGGCTCTCTTCCCCATGTAAATATTATATTTATTCGTATCAGGCAGGCCCTGGTTATACCGTCAGATTTCCCTCGCAAGGATATAAATTTATAAATATTAATACAAACGGCAGCGCCCACTTGTTTACTCAATATTCATGTTACATGCATTACTGATTATTTTGAAATAGTCGTATTAAGGGTTTTCAGTTACTCATATTCATATTACTTAGTTGCATTTCACGGTACTGTAAATTGATGGTAAGCATATCACGCTTAAAAACTAGAAACAATCGTGGACCTTGTAGGTTGCAGAAAATTTAATACAAGTCACATAATATTAATTACTAGCTGAACCCCGCGGTGTTACCCGCGGTTATTGTTGTACCGCGAGTAACGCCGCGGGGCAAAGTTAGTCTAAAAAAGTAGCCTAAGTTACTCCCTGGATCATCAGCTACCTGTCAGTGAAAGTCCCGTCAAAATCTGTCCAGCCGTTCCAGAGATTACCCGGAACAAACAGACAGACAGACAGATAAAAAAAATTTTTACTACATTTTTGGTATATGTATCGTGTATACATACATATGCATTTAGTAAAAAGCGGTTATTTTAATATTACAAACAGAAACTCCAATTTTATTTAGTTGTATAGATGTATAGATGTATAGATTAGAAATATACTGAATGGTTATGTATTATTTTTGAGTCATAAAATAGTAAAAAGAAGAAAAGGAGACATACAGCAAATTTTAGTCAAACGCATTTATCCAATGAAAAAAAGTTTTTCTACGTATCTTTGTAACCATGGAAACAGTCTGACATTCGGAAATATCATATAGCAGAAGCGCATACATGCATTTCCGAAATATCAATATCGGCGGATTGTTGTTTTTGTAGTTTTATTTTTTATTGGTAATTAATCTCGCTCTCAATATGAAAATAAATACGATTTTTATTCTCTATGAATCCCATTTTATCAAATAAATACATTATTTTAGTGGTTCTTGTTTACTGTCATCATGCCTATTTAGTTATAGATAGAAGTTGTAGTTAAACATAAAAATTTTAAAGTAAACTATTTGTGAAAATTGCTTAAATTATTATAGATTAATTAAATTACTTTTAAACCAGTTACTTAAACAAAGATATTCAAAAAAGCGGTGTTGCGGGAGTCCGGGTAATCGCTTACCATCAGTTGATACGTCTGCTCGTTTGCCTCCTATTCCATTGATTATCTCTTCTAAACTAGGTCAATTTTTTATTAACCCCTTCCTTCTTCAATATCTCATAAAAAATATTAGTTCTTTCAAAGGTAAAACTTGTTCACAAGACTAACTTCTGTAATTATGAAAACTCAGTCTTGATTTACGCTCAAATGCGCACTTAACGAAGCTAAATAAATTAAAAGGCAATAAAAGGGCTCGGATAGGGAATCTCCTCACAACAATAATGAAATTTATTCAACGGAAAAATCAGTACAAATTATTACTAAAATAAAAATTCTGTCTCTAAAATACCAGTTATTGCTTTTGATTTCGTTTATCCTTTCATCTTGATTTTAATTTAGGAAACGTTATTTACTGTAGAATATTATTACGAAAAGATCTGAAGAACTGACACTTTATATACTAGCTGAGCCCCACGGTTTTACCCGTGTTTGTTATTGTAACCGCGGGGTGAAGCTAGTCTAAAAAAAGTAGCTTAAGTTACTCCCTATATCATCAGCTATCTGCCAGTGAAATTCCCGTCGAAATCGGTCCAGCGGTTCCAGAGGCTACCCGGAATAAACAGACAAAAATTGTAAAAAATGTTATTTTGGTATATGTATCGTGTTCACGTGTATACATACATATACATTTAGTAAAAAGCGGTTATTTTAATATTACAAGGAGACACTACAATTTTATTTATTTGTATGTATAGATAATATTATCATTATCACCACCAACAGTTTTTAACAGTCCAGTGCTGGACATAGACCTTCGTTAATAAATAAATCGGTTTATCTGTACCTACTTTCGTATTCCAGGGTCTTTAACTCCTCCTCTAGCTCTCTAACTCTCTGTAACTCTCCAATTCCCTAACTCGGTCGGTCTGTCTGTTTCTTACGCTTTCACTGCTGCACCGGTTTAAATGACATTTGACATGGAGATAGTTTGATTCTTGAGGAAGGACATATGCTATTTTTACCGCGATAATCGACATAGAAACGAGCGGAACCGCGGTCATGATTTGGTAATATTATCATTATCACAAATTCATTGTAAATTAAATATGTCTCTTCAGTTAGAGAAAATTGTAACTCCTAGTCTACTTCACATTTGCCTAACTGGTAAGGCGATTAACACACGGCACCGCGCATCGCCGTGGAGGGCGGTGGCGCTAAAGATGATTTCGTGGTGGTGCCCCGCGCGGTCGGTCAGTACGTGTTAGGCATCAACGTATTTAAAAGACACCAATACGACATGAGATCCGCTTCACCGCCTACCGCGGTGGTGAGCGGTGCCGTGTGTTAATCGCCTAATAACTATACTTTTTAATGTTATAGTTTTCAGAGCTATTTGCGATACGCCAAAGCATAAGAATCCTATTCGCCCCATACGTATATTCTTTAATATTTCATGGAGATGTCTAACAAGAATTTCTATTCCAGATGAATTCTGCGAAGAGTACCCGCATAGTCTGATTCCTACGCCTGGCTACTGGATCGAGTGTTCGCGTCAGAAAATCGCCACTGACACCATATGGGATGAGTCGGAATCCGAACATGACAGCGGGCCGGACAGGGACAATGCTGATAACGGTAAGTGTAACCTTTGATATATGCTTAAGATAAATACAGACGGGTGCAAATTACTCGTATATTTTGAATTGATATACGTATACATAATCGTTACCAAATTAGTTTTTGTCGTGTTGACAGACGAAACGACGAAGTCACTCAATGTGAGTTATCGTCTGAAAGTTTTTTCGTTTTTCTATCATCTTTTACTTATTTATATCAAGCTAAAGAATGCAATGAATTGTGATCTTCAATTGACTTTACACATACATTTCAAGACTAGAGCTTCAGTTGAACTTATTTGTTGTTTCTTCATTACATTCGAGAGTAGATGGAATTAATATTCCAGTACATGGATGACCGAGCTTTACTTGGCTTTTTCTTTGATAAATTTTCTAAAAATGAACCCTAGCTAGATCGATTTATGGCCTCCAAAATCCCCTGCATACTTTTAATGAAATTCGTTGAAGATGTTTCCGGGATTCAAAATATATAAATATATACAAGAATTGCTCGTTGAAGGAAAGGTATTGGAATTGGATGAACTGATGAACTAATCTGTATTAATATTTCTCAAACGATTTTTAAACTCTGTCTGCAAAAAGTTTTCTCTCTTCTCAACAATATTAAAAACTTACCTGTATTTTAACATTTTGCAATTTTTCCATTTATGCGTACATCACGCTCAACATGGGAGTTTTATTGTCTATATATGTATATGTGATCTAGATTATATATATCTTCAGAAGTAAAACACTTGTAATAAATTTTCTATTCGTGTTATAGACTCTTATGAAATTGGGATAAAGTATATACCACGAAGTCCCTAAAAGAAAGGCAAATACGTGTCGCCCTTTTCTTTGACATGTCAGTTTCGATTTTGGGAAAAAGGTTTGGTTTTGCATATTGAAAACATTTTAGGGATCCATCCTTCTACATGCATACTTATTTTGTTTGATATACCTTACATCTACTAAAGAAAAGATAAACCCATCAAAATAAAAAGCGAAACATTGAAGCCATTTCCGTACAGAGAGATTGTCTACTAAATAGTTTTAATTAATTACGGTTGCTTGAAACCCTTAGTAAAATAAACGGGCATTTAAGAATAAAATTTATTTCATTAATAACTTTAGATAAATGTAAATATCAAATTAATAATACAGTGCCTTGTTATACGGACTTAGGCGCTTTCATTTCTTAGGATGTTTTCTGGTAATAAAACATAATAGTTTATTAAATATACTGAAGGCTGATTAATTTTACTTTAGTATGTACATAGTTTCAGTAACTTATTAATTTTATCATAGTTTACATGCGTAAAACGTTTTATTGTTTAATTATAAAAAATATTAAATTTTATGATCACACTACTAATCTTTCTCTGCTAATAATGATAAACCTACAACTAGATGACTCAATTGCTTATCGGCCAATATTTTTACTTATAATAACATGATTAAAATCTAACATACTGCTACAAATGTACAAAAAGCGATCCCAAAATTATAAAATATTCACCGCTATTCCTCTTCGGAGTAGAAAACTATATAAAATAAGCCTGTTATAGAATAACACCTGACCACAAAGGACTTAATGGTTCCTCTGTGACAAGTTGCAAGCACTTCGACCGCACTCCGTCTCAATATTATTTCTTTGCCTTACTGAAAGTAAAACAACAAAGTCGTCAAAACATTAGAGTGGCCATGTAAGCGTAATTTTATTTATTTTTATGGCTATGTAGGTGTAGATATTTAATAACCGTGGGAGAGCCTCGGCATGAATGGACCGGCTCGACCGGAGTGATATCAAGGCCTCACATAAAACCGGTGTGAAATAGCGCCTGCGCTGTGTTTTACCGAGTGAGTGAGGATACTGGAGGCCCATACCTCAACCCCTTCCCACATCCCTTTTACTATCACCCGAAGGTCAGCAAAGCATTTGTGACGCCTCACTTACCATCAGTGATAAGTCTGCAGGTTTGCCCAACTACATCATAAAAAAAAAAATATATGACGGAATGTCCAGATCGGACACGCAATGGATATCACTACATACGCATAAATGTATGTAGGCATATCCATTGCGTGTCTAAGCTAATCACTAACAATTTTTTTCAGAAATGTTACGTAAACACATATTATCTATTGTGTGCCTATTTGTCCCCTGTATAGTAAAAACTGTAATAACAGCCATACAAGGAGCATCTCTGTTATGGCATGGAATGATAAGACAGTTAAGTATAACTTTATTGATTTTTTGTATTGACCAGTAGGTCAATACAAAAAATCAATAAATATATCATAATTGAAATTTAGTTGATATCATAGGTGAACACGTTTTTTGCATTTGCACTTTAATTCCCTAAGAATGAAATATAACGTGCCTTAATATAGAAATAGTGTTCAGACTTTATTAAATAAGGGGTCGCATTGCCGGTGATCCCTCCCCTGTCATATTAGCTCTGAGACGAAAATGAAATTTTATACTTTCCTCAACACCTTCGCTCCATTTTACGCGTTTGTACTCGACATTTGAATAAAGTTATACACATTTCCTGCTACATTATATTATTATTATTCCACTATTTTTATTGACTTTAATCCTGACTGGTTTCGCCTTATGCCATTATCGGGTATGAGATTTTAAAAAGTTATTATTAAATAGTCATTATTTTGTGACCAAAAAAAAGATGTTGTTATAGTGAGAGAGTCCCACGTCGGCATGAATGGGTCGCCTCGACCGACATGATAACACGGCCTCACAGAAAACCGGTGTAAAATAGCGCTTGAGCTGTGTTTCACCGAGTGAGTGAAGATACCGGAGGCCCATACCCCCAACCCCTTCCCCCATCTCCCAAAGGCCAGCAACGCACTTGTGACGCCTGTGGTGTTGCGGGTGTCATGGGCGGCGACCATCATGTTTTACATTTTTTGGCTCGTTTGGCCCGTTATGCCATAAAAAAAAAGTTCAATGATAATACGGTTAAAGTTTTTATCTAATCAGAGTAACAGTCCGGATTAATATTCTCATGACAATTACTGTCTCAAACTGCCAATAACAAAATCAAAAATAGAACACAGTTATGTTATCCTACTACAGTCATCTATGATATGATCAATATTTAAAGAATTTTCTCGAAGGCAGGACTAAAATTAAACCTACAACGTACCATAGAATCACTTTAAGAAACTGTTTCTTTAGAGCATTCTTCATGGACTAATTTAAAGGAGACTTAAGGAGAGATCGCTGATATTATGAGGGTAACAATAAATGTTTTCTTTAGTTAAGGAAAAATACAAGTAGTAATGCCATTCATAATATAATTTAAAGTTTGAACTTTAGATACCTTAACAGTCAATCACCATTATAATACAAACTCAAACGGTCATCAATTACCTGCCTGACGTGCACAAAACGCAAAAGCCTACCTAAAAATACAAAAGTCCCTTTTGCACAAACGTAAAAGGTTATAAAAAATAAACGAATGCGAAACGGGATGTCACGCTGAAACAAAGTTAGTGTTCTCTTGAATAATACTGAATATAAGAGTTGGAGAAGATAATTCTTCCTATGTCACATTAGCTACAATCTACGAACCGAGACGAAAATTAAATTTGCCTCCCTTTTTTCCGGCGCATCGATTCGTGAAAACCTCATACAATATGCAACGACCTTTACAAATCTCGACGTAAACATTCACAGTTCAATTTTGTTCTTAACGGCAATTTTGTGAAAAAGTTCCCACTTTTGTTTTGAATAATACACGTAGGTGCTTAGTTTGATGAATGTGAAAATTTCAGGAAGTATTGTTATACTATGTATCTTATATATTCATATGAATATCTTGGCGTAATAATGTCGATAACTTTGGTTTTCTTTCACTTCTATGAAGTTTATGTAAATATAATATAATAAATATATATCTATACAAATAAATAAAATTGAAGTGTCTGTTTGTAATATTAAAATAACCGCTTTTTACTAAATGCATATGTATGTGTACACGGTACACATACCAAAAATGTAGCTAAAAAAATTTTTGTCTGTCTGTCTGTCCGTCTGTCTGTCTGTCTGTCTGTCTGTCTGTTTGTTCCGGGTAATCTTTGGAACGGCTGGACCGATTTTGACGAGACTTTCACTGGCAGGTAGCTGATGATCCCGGGAGTAACTTAGGCTACTTTTTTTAGACTAACTTTGTCCCGCGGCGTTACTCGCGGTACGGCGAAATGTTTTGTTGTGTAATATTTCACGACGTTGATGAGATCAAAAATAATTCGTAAAGGAATTAAAAATATCATTGAGAAAAGTAAGTAGTCAAACTTTGAAAAGAAATCATAGAAGTACAAAATTTGTTGAAGAAAATGACTTTCGTTGGCTTCCGTATTTGCCGTCGATCACTTCTATATTTGATAACGAGACATAATATGATCTTTGCAGCAATCCAATATGGACTATAATAATAATTATTTTTACGGGAATTAACGCGGTCACTTATTTCATACCTCTCGATTTGCCTGAAGTTTCGACCAGGTTGTCAAAGGCTGAAAAAAAAGAGTCAATGTGGATTATTCGTATAAAATCACGTATTAAGACATAAATAAAAAGACGTAATAACGAATATAACGACAAGAGAAATTTAGTGAGTCATAAGAGAAATGATATGCCATTTGTTGACGCAGATATCTTTTGTGCATGCGACTGCTGTGTTATAGATCTCCGATTAAAAGTCCTGAGTCGGACGAAATGTTTGTATGATTTACATATATATGTTTACGAGTTTGGTTGTTTTCTATATATATAATATACTCATTTACAAAAAAAAAAATTATTTATTTGGTTTACGAACATTTCTTTACACTACACGCTATTACATGAATAATAAATAATTTACAACTAATTCAAGTGTAACAAACAATCACAAGTAGAAACCACATATCTGATGTTGACTGTTCAGGAAAAAAAAACATAAAAATAACACTTTGCACTTACAAAATAAGCGCCCGAATGAAATCATTAGGTAATTAATTACAAACAAGGAACAATAAAGTTACACAACCACGATCAAATATATAAACTAGCTGACCTGGCAAACGTTGTTTCCCCATAAAAACAATAAAGATTTGGGAGTGTGTCACCCTTATCATTTAGGGGTACGATGTTAATAGATGTTGACCGATTCTCAGACTTAACCACTCGACATGCACACAAAGTTTCATTAAAATCGGTCCAGCCGTTTCGAAGGAGATTGGTAATAAGCACCGTCACAGGAGAATTTTAATTATTAGATATAAAGAACATCAAGTATAAGCTAACAATATACAACGAGTAAATAAATAATAAATAAATATTTCGGACATCTATCACAACAACGCCACCTAGTCCCAAGCTAAGCAGAGCTTGTGTTATGGGTACTAGACAACTGATACAAATACATATATACTTTTTTTTGTAAATACATACATATTATACATAGAAAACACCCAAACTCCGAAACAAATATTTGTAGTCATACAAAACATTCCGGAGACCCGGGAATCGAGCCCGAGACCTCACGATCAGCAGTCGCACACGTCAACCGCTAGACCAACGGCAGTCAAGAGTAGGAATATTATGATATAAGTTGAAACTTGGTAAGTACCTACATGTATTCTGTTAACCGCATTAAGATTTAAAAAAATAAATAGAAAAAGACAATAAATTTTGGGGGTTATCCTCCCTATACTTAGAAATAAAACTCAGACTTTTTTTTACATCAAACCTATACGTTTGGGGAGGGTTATCTATGGATAGGTCTTCAAAAATGATATTGATTGTCAGATAACTGATAATCAATATCATTTTTGAAGACTTATATAAGTAAAGCGCATGAAACGGATGCAGAAGGTCCCTTCGCCATTTGGTATGTCAACCAACTCCATCGTCTTGTTTAGAACTAATAGGTATCCTCTAACATCCTCGACTTATTGCTTTTAAAAATAAAAAAAAAATCAATTTAAGAATCGGTTCGTTATAATTTGGACACCTTTTGTATATGGCCTGTAAATAAATATACGTAGACGGTCGGCACTAGGTAGGTCTCGAATGGCATGAAGACGACAAACTTCGAAGAGCATTGGTTATGCAAAGCGGATTATTTAGAGTACACGACGAAGCTTGTGAACTTATGAAGCAATGTATTACTGGTTACATTAGAAGAACCTTGCGCCCGTGTACCGACAAAGAAGCAAATCTTATGAAAGGCTGTTACTAAAATTCACGAACAAACCGAAAATATTGCGGTAAAATACATCAAAGGAAAAGTAGAAGTTATAAAGCTTTATTTTTGAATTCTGTACATAAAACTTTGCCCGCTATATCTAAATGCTAGTCATTTGTAACTAAATAAAATAACAAATTATCTCTGATGTACTGGAGACATCAGAAATAATTTCATGTTTACCTATCACCTGATCTTCCAATTTAACCATTTATTAAGTTTTAAGTATTTTATTGACTACTTGCTGAACCCCGCGGTGTTACCCGCGGTTATTGTTGTACCGCGAGTAACGCCGCGGGGCAAAGTTAGTCTAAAAAAAGTAGCCTAAGTTACTCCCCGGATCATCAGCTACCTGCCAGTGAAAGTCCCGTCAAAATCCGTCCAGCCGTTCCAGACCCGGAACAAACAGACAGACAGACAGACAAAAATTTTTTTAACTACATTTTTGGTATATATGTCGTGTATACATACACATGCATTGATTAAAAAGCTGTTATTTTAATATTACAAACAGACACTCCAATTTTATTTATTTGTATAGATTGTAACCTCAAATGTCCTTTTCATATGTATTATACAAGTGTAGCTTGGTATATTTAGTAAATTTTAAAATATGCAACGTAGATAGATAAAAGTTACCTATCTTTTTTGCATTTCATCATTTATTGTATTTATATTATTGCTCTCATGTTCTTCTATTCCATTTAGTTTTAAGAACTTTTAGTCAAATACTTTTCGTGAGATATTTAGAAATGTGATTAATTTAAACTTTATTAGACTTTATTAGAATCGCGGTGATACCATGTGGTATTATGCTAATCGTGTATTACAATATTTAATGGTAGTTTGTTTAGAAAGCAATTTTTGAAATGAGAAAGTACATTTATATCCATTTAATCTAAAAAGTACCGTATGGCAGTTCTGACAGACAAAAAGTCGTAGAAATTTTAGACTAGATGGACTAAGTAAGAGGTACTTTTAGATTGGATGGATTATAACTTCTAAGGTTTTTTACTTATTACACCATAACCAGCTTGCAATTCCGACTCAGCACTGTTAATAAAACGTGGCTTTTTAAACATATGTTAAGCTCTATATTTTAATTAACTAACAGAACTACAATTAAATATGTATTTGTGATCAACCCTTACCAGTGTTACTAATTAATTGCTATAATTTACTATTGACACAGTAATAAAAACTTAATAAGCTCGTACAACATCGGATCGGGGTAATGTAATGAGTAAAAACATGTTGAAAACTTTTCAATCTTATTACATACGTAACACTTTACCAATAGCCCGGATTTCTAACATGACCTGCTACAAAAAAAAAACTAGGACAACAACAGGGGACGGATAACATATAAGTTGTTTATCTATTTTTCTAGTAAAAATGTTTGCCCGGAAACCCGGACAGTTTGTATAAACGCCCTTGTCCATTCTCGATGTCTCATTCGACACACGTTTTCAATTTATCGGCGGTCCCTCTATTGTCTGCGGTAGTGCGGGTTTGAAGATGCGAGAATTCAGGGGCGCCCGCCTTCGTGTCTCCTCCCTTATCGCCGACGCCATTCAAAAGTCACGTCATGTGTAAGTGTAACGCGGTACTTTAATGACACACTGACCCTGTTGTTCTGATACTTATATATATATATATATATATATATATATTATATATATATATATATACTGATACTTATATATATATATGCTTGTCATTACAATGCGGAATGGGCATGACAGTGTCCACTATTTGCTAACGTCTTATACAGATGTCCTTATTTTTTTGAGGGTTAATTCTGATAGCTTTGTTAAACGCTATCGAGAGAATTTTCTTCAGGAAAGAGGAAGACTTATATCAAATAATACATTTATTCGTCATAAAATTTTCCTCAATCAATTTTTCGGAATTGTTAATTACCATTCTGGAAGTTATGAAAACTAGTAAACAATACCTTTAAGCACGCTTTAATCATCATGAAAAAAGTTTTAAAATGATCCAATTAACATGGCACAATGAAAAATTTTATAAAATGGAACTTTCTTATTTGTTTTGTTTATGTTTACTTTACTCTAAATTTCAATCCATTTTAATGAGACACTTTGAAATTATATACCTACATAGCTATATATATATTGCCTGGGGTTTTAATTTCAACTAAAATGTTGTAAATTCTGTTTGTCAAAACTCGGATAGTTGACGGTCCTTGGAGGAGTCCTACGTTCATCAGTGGACGGCGTTAGGTTGGTTTGAGATTGTTTTATACCACTTTATTACCGTTTACTCCTAGTTTTGTTACGGATGTCAACTTGGATATGGCTAGCGGTGGGTGGTTATGACGGAAGCGAAGCGACTAAAACCACACACCGTTTCAAGTAAGAGTCTTTGGATAACCAATTGTAACCTAGAAAGAAAATTCCTGTTATATTACTTTTTACTCATGTTTCCTATTTCCAATTTTTTTTTAATCCCAAAAAAAATAGGCACAAAAACATCAGTTTCTGTGTCTATTAAAGCTGTTTAAGCTGAAAGAGATATCCTTACTTTATTTTAAGTTTATTTCTACATAAAATTTACTTACTCATAAATCTATTGTCGTACGTTTGCGACCAGTGGACGATAACTCAATAACTTCAACCAAACAAGGATCACCGGATCATAATACGTTATAACGTCTTAAAGATAATAACCTATCTATATGGATCCTTAATTTCATCTCAGATGTAATAGCCATCTATATGAAACATTAATTCAGCTAGTAAGGGATACGACGTCACGTAATAAGAAGATGATCGAATAATTAATTCATTACTTTAAGTCCGTATGGTTAGCAGTCACCGGTTTGTTTTCGGATTTACACTAACTTCATAAAAACTGTTGTAATTCATACCAGTTATTCGATACTTAGTTATCCAGCGAGACTTAAAAAAACTTAGTTTCTTATATTCCAAACGAGGTCATACTTGAGACTTATAGAGAAACATAAACGGCGTCAAAATCGGTATTGAAAGACTGCTTTAGCTTCACAATGGTGGTGATTCTCTTGTGACACACAGTGACACCTGAGATGTGAGATAACGAAAAATTTACTGTAAGTGGATGCGATTAGAGAATAGTATCCAACAACAATTTTTAGTGAATTTTAGTTTAGTAACGACAAGAAGAGAATCACCACCATTATCATTTATATTTTATCTAAAACATCCCTGTGTATATCGTTTAATGCAGTAAAAAGCAGCTCAAGAATTAAAGTATCTCCATGCCAACCCTAATTGAAATCCGTGCAGCGGTTAAGCCGTGAAAGCTCTGTTGCGCTTAGACAGACACTTAGAGTTACATTCAATTTTTTTATTTAAGTATTGTTAGTTTCAAATAAGCCTTTCCATAAATTATAAGAGGTGTGTTTGGAAATTGTTTAACTTAATATGTTGTAACTTTAAGGTGATGATGAATCTGTGTAAATGTGTTAAAGCATATACGTATTAAAGCATGATGCAGAAGCATCACTAGGCCGCCATGGCGTGGGTCACCATGCTGCATTGTTGAGCAGACAGAGTAGACTCATTTTTTCAGGCCATACATGAAAAAAAGTAACGACTTAAGAGGTATAGTTATCACTGTCAAATATTTTGATCTGTGGGAACGACAATGCCTTTGATAAATTAAGTGATAAAATAAAAGTAATAAGACACATTCCATTTCTTCTTTTTCTCGATGTCATCCAAGACATTCTTGAACCCATATAACTTCGTAGAGTTATTCAATTTAGCCAAGAAATAAAGACGTCTAATATTGATACGGTAACCAGAAACTGTTGTTAGTTCATAAATCGAATAACAATCAAACCTCAGACTGTTTTACCCTAGAACCTTTTTTGATTAGATTAAGAAATGTCACAATCAGTAATAACTAGCTGACCCGGCGAACTTCGTATCACCTTATCAATTTTTGTAAATATTCTCAATATAATCGAAAAAAATATTTTAATAAGCCCGTGTCAACTTCCCGCAACGCTGAGAGAATATAACACCTCCAGTATTTTATAATTTTCTTCTATAAAAAACTTTGTCATGACAATAACAAACACATAAAAAAATAATTATCCAATTTGGTGCAGTCGATCGAAAGTTATGCGCGTACATACATTTTACTGATTCATTTTTATATATGTACTACGCCTTATATTGCCCGTAGCCCGTAGCCCGTAGCCTTCCTCGATAAATGGACTATCCAACGCCGAAAGAATTTTTCAAATCGGACCAGCGGTTCCTGAGATTAGCGTGTTCAAACAAACAAACAAACAAACAAACTCTTCAGCTTTATATATTAGTATAAGATTAGTTGTTGCCGCTCTTGTCGGGCTCCACCCGCGTATATGTCGGTTATCTATGTGTTATTCTGATGTATAAGCTATATTACTGTATGGTTTCATCCAAATCCGTTCAGTAGTTTTTATGTAAAAGAGGAACAAACATCCATCCATCTATCCATCCATACTTGTAAACTTTCGTATTTATAATATTAAGTATAGATATATAGATATAGTGTAGTAGTGTAAAAAAAGCACAGAGTGTCAACATTAGTCTCTGTGCCAACGTTTTAGAGCGTATAGAGAGTATAGAGAGACTAAAGAATTGCTAAACTTTTTATTTAAGCGCTCAAGCCAGCTCTGGAGCGTTTTAGAACTGACTCGACTTCCTACTCGAGTATAGCTGACTGACTTCCTACTCAAGCGTAGCTGAGTAACTCCCAACTCGAGCGTAGCTGACCGTAGCTGTTCGAACGTTGACTTCAGCGTTTTACCATCGACTTTCCCACGGTAAAAAAAAAATCTATAAAAGCCTGGGCTCCGGGTACCTACTGGTCGTTATTTTCTGTTAGTGGGTTATGGAATTACTATACTTCATGGGCAGAAAACGAGAGAACTATTTCTATTTAATCTTTATTTTATTAGTTTCATTAAGAAGTACAGTTTTATATGAATAATTATTTTCAATTAAAGGAGCTCGTGGTTAAGTAATAGCCGAGTAGGTTAACAAATTGGAAAGTTAAAAATCCTAGTCAGCCCCCTAGCCAAGTTCTATTCTACAACTTAAACTTTTATAGAAAACTAACAAATGTATGGGAAAGACGTTTCCTAAAGCCAAATTCCCTGTTGAAAGCAAAATATTAGTCAAAAATATAAGAAAATAGATGTGTTAGTGATTGTAGAAAGAGAATCAACGCTTGCATGTTGACTAAGGGGGCAAGTAAGTCTATGGATGACTTGTAGATAGATTCGGATATCATGTTTAGGCATCTAGCAAATATAATGAGTTATCCTAAAAAACCCGTTAACAGTCTTTCTAAAAACATCAAAATCGCTTAGCACTTCGATCGTGGAGATCTGATGTCAGTCGCTCCGAGTAAATAATTAAGTCCTTCAGCCGTATAGTGGAATAGACTAGACTTAAATCCGATGCAAATCTAGTTTGGGAATGACACTCGCTAATAGAATTATTTTAAACTAGCGGACCCGGTAAACTTCATACCGACGTTTTTTTCGTGAATGCTTTTATTAATTTCCGAAAAACTTGTTTTAGTATACTTGTAGTGTTCTGAAGAGCTCTTCCAACTATTCCCTCCTTTTCCCTCCTCCACGTGTTTCTGTCTCACTATGATCCCGGGTCCTTTAAGCGGGGCGTGAAACAGCATCTCACTAGACCGCCATAGTGTGGGTCACCATGCTGCAATGTTCTTATTCACATTGAGGATGGTGACCACCACTCTAGGAATCTGCTCATGCTTTCCATCAGGCAGAGCAGAGTCATTTTGGCTCAGCCAAAATATTAAAAAAAAAAAAAAAAAAACTGCTGGTCACCATGCTGTACTCTCCCTGTTCGCAGTGAGGATGGTAACCACCACTCTTGGATTCTGCTTGTGCTTTCCTTTAGGCGGGGAAAAGTCATTTTGGCAGATCAGACATATAAACAAAAATCCCTGCTGATTAGCAAATATTTGTTGCAAACAAGAAAATACTAAAATGTTTATTTACACCTTTATAAAATTGTAACAAAAAGATAACAATGATTGTCAAAGGCGATATTTCCATTTAAAAGGCAGAGAGGCATGACCCCCAGTCTATCAATAAATGTAATATTGTTGGTCAGCGATATTGCTCTACGGCGTGGAGCTTTTACAACACAGCCCTTCATAAAGTTTGTTTCATGAGGTATATTTATTAAAGCACATCAAAGTAAACATCTCGCGTTCTTGTTTGAGCAAACTTAATATCTTTTCTCATATTAAAATCTGTGACCTGTCTAAATATTCTTTGATAGATGAGTTGTATTTTAACAAACTGGATAGGTTGAGAGTTTGAGTTACTTTACATATTTCTAATTAGGTACCCTTACTTATTTAAACAAAAATGTTGGTGCTAAAGGAAAATACTAAGGTCTAATTTTGTTTTTATTTAATAAATTTATAAGGCAATGATAATTGACATATACCTCATGCCCAAAAGTATGGAGCATCCCACAGAACAAAAGAATGATAGTTAGAAATGGTGTCAATCAGCAAGTGCAAAATACACTGTGTCGCCTAAACGCACACATTAACGATCAATAATATTATACACACATAAAGAACAATATCCTCATTCGTCCAAATGATGCTACGAATATAAGTTCTAAAAGCCACTTACAATGTTACTAAATACAACCTAATACCTTTCAACTAAGGTAGGGTTTCACTTGCATATTTGTGTTCGTGGGAGGTTTCGTCGAAAACCTTAGGGAATGACATTTGTCGAAAATAATATAATTATATTACAATAATTTTTAAATTAATATTTATTTGGCTGACACTCAGATGTCCTTTCATTCTACTTTATAATTATTTTGTTGCAAAACATTGCAACTCCCTTATCTACCTAAAATAAATTATATACTTTGTGTATTTAGGTATATTTCAGAAACTTTAAATGAATAAAAGCGACTAAGTGCGAGTCCGACTCGTCCATGAAGGGTACCAGAGCAAGTAACATAATATTTTTTTTTTTTTTTTATACTAGCAGATATACTACCCACGCAACCTCGTTTACGTCTCCTATTGCCCGTTGCGCAATAATTTCCCCCCCATTTTTGTAACATTCTTCATTGCTGCTCCGCTCCTTTTGGTCTTGGCGTGATGATATATAACTATCTAACATTGAAATAATTTTTCAAATAAGACCAGCGGTTCCTGAGATTAGAAACTAAAAACAACTACTTAATAGATTTCATTCAAAACAAATTTTGGGGGAAGTTTGTGTTGTAATGTAAATCATATATATTTTATTAGTTTTATCATTCTCTTATTTTAGAAGTTACAAATTTTACCACTTTGGAAGTGTCTCTCTCGTAAACTATTCAGTTTAGATAAAATAGGTATTAGAAACCTCAATATCACTTTTGAAGACCTATCCATAGATACACGTATGGGTTTAAAGAATATTTTTTTTTGAATTTCTTATTCGTTTGAGTCTAAGTATGGGAACTTTTTGTGTGAAAGTCTTAATGTGGTTCACAGAATACATCTTCTTACCAAGTTTCAACATGTTAGTTCTTATAGTTTCGGAGAAAATTACATTTCATCCAACCCGGGAATCGTACCCGAGACCCAAGCACAGCAGTCGCAATCGCCACTACTGTGCCATCGAAGCATGGCTCTGCCATTGTTATATTATTCAGAAATATTATTAACGAACAACCTGTTTCTCGTCATAAATTCAAAAAGACTAAAAACTCTACATATACTTGATATTGGGCGTCTATTACAAAACCAATTAATTAAGAATTTCTTTGAGAAACCCTATCGCTGTTTTGTAAGATACAGTTTCTACACAGCTATGTTTAGATGAAACTGTATCTGCATAACAGGCATGATTTCTTCATGAAATTATTTTGTATAACATGCCTGTACCTAAATGGTGTAAGTAATATTTAGAAACTAGGTAAGCTCGTTTAAATAAAAACCATGAGAGACTTGGTAGATTCTTTTACAGAACTAGTTGGGCTAAAAAGTGGGTCTGAACAATTTGAACATTTCATTAAAAGAAAATTGGAAATACCAACTGGCAACTTTAAAGGTATTACTTTTGACAGATTCTATGACAGAAGCAATTTAAGAAATTCTATTACTTTATACCTTTAAAATTCAGAGAAAAGACAGTTGATAGTCAGCTAAGAATAGGTTTTCTGATAGAACCAGATTGGGAGAAGTAGTCTCTCAATTTTATATAAGACACTTGAGAGAATTTAACAAGACATAGATATAATAATTTCATTTGTATAAACCTCGGGAATTTGGCTTTCCTACATTATCCTATATTATACTTGGTTTGTTGGTATTTATATTTTGTAAATAAACAAACAAAATGTGTACGTTTTGTAATACATTTTGTACTTACATGTCAGAATAATTTGTTTAAAACAAGAAGATATCTTTGTTTCATTTTAATCCTTTCAATATTTATTCGACAAGAACCTCCTCTTTTTTAAAGTCGGTTAATAAGTAGACCACTAGCATTTACATTTTAATTTACCCACGTAAAACAATTAACGTTGAAATAAAAGTTTTAATGTCCAACTCACCCATTTAAGCACTATTTATTATTTTAAACATCCACAATATTAATATTTTGATAACAAATAAACTCCTATGTAACACCTTGATGGGTATAAACTCATCAGAGATGACTAAGCGATCGTATTTATTTAGTCAGGTTGGAATAACATCTGTTTGGAAACTTACACAACTCAAAATCCTGCTAGACAATATTTGCCGATAGCTAATATTATACATGCGAAGTTCAATTCCTTTGGTGCTTGCGTTTCCATTATGTTACATAAGTAGCTACATAAAATTTTACGGTGGTCAGTTAAAAGTAAATTTGATGTTGCCTTGTTACTACCAACAAGGCAACATCAAATCTATACATATAATAAAGTTGAAGGACGTTGATGTCTGTGTATTTCAAATTTAGAAGGGGCTCAGTAACACGAGTATACTGAAAACAATGTTTTTTGTATTAGTATGTGTGTTTGTGAGCGCTAATCTTAGAAGTGACTTAACCAATTTATATTTGGCGATGTTCTCTTATGTATTGTCGTTAAATGCGTGGACAAAACCGCAGTGAATGCTACAGTTTTACATAAATGTTATGAGAAACACGTGAACAAATTAATTTTATTTGGAGGATAACTGAATTGCTTCATAAAATCTACAAAAAATCGTAATAAATCCATCTAAATATATTTATATCTATGCATGAAAGAGATAGTGTCAACAAAAAAATCGAAGAGCGCAAACTAATTTACTTAAGTGTTAAATAAGCACGCGGTCCACCTTTGGTAACGTCTTTTATAGATATATACACTTTGCTCCTTTACTTTGCCTATATACACTCAACACCGAAGGTGTCACTCACGAGAATCTTCCTCAAAAACCCTGGCAACCCCACTCAAGAACAAGTATAGGTATAGGACTATGCAAATATCACTGATGGAGTGGGTTTTGTACTTTTTGATCGAACTTTAAAGTAAATTGACTGCACGATTGACCAAGTGGTTGCCACGCCACTTTCTGTTGAGTCTTCTGGGTGTCTGATGTAGGAGTGTTGTGGGCCTAAACCCCACATGGAACAACACTTGTGTTTTATGTATGTTTGTAAGGGGAGAAAGAGTCTTGTAAAAAAATATGCCTTGCTTCTCTGGAGTTAATTTAGTAATTTTAATTCAACCAATAGTTGTTATCTTTTACTAAGGATTGCATAGGTTGTTAATATCACATTGGTATCAAAAATATGTGCCTAAATAATGGATCAATATTTCATTGCAATTATATTATGTTCGATAAATAAATTAATATTCGCATAGTAATTCAGTTTTCCTCAACTTTTATAATGGATTGTGTGTTTTCTGTACTTCACGTTCTGTAACATTATAAATAGATAAAGTTTATGAGGTTTTAGGGGGTAATCTCTGGATCTATTGACCCCATAAAAAAAGCCATATTATTTGTGAGTGTCATCTACTATTATTAATTCGATGTCCGTCCGTCTGGTAAACTTTCACGATTAAGCCGCCAAACCAATTTGGATGAAATTTGCCATGGACATTCTTTAATTTTTGAGGGAGCACATACGGTACCATTTACTGCGATAACCTTTTTACATATATAACATACCGCGGGCAAAAGCTAATAGGCTATATATTTACCAGAAAAATTATAATCGTGATATTCAACAGAGATGCGTGATACAAGAAAGATACAAGACAAAGCTAGTGTCATATATTATGTAGAAAATACAACGTACTATCAATACTACATCTTAGCATCTTTGTCTGCATAAACACATACAGTTTCAATTAACTAACTATAGGTAATATCGCTAAGGGTCTGTATCAAACATTAACAAAACAACGCAATGGGCTAAAACTTCAGACAAAATAAAAGGAAACTAAACTTATAAATCAATGAAAGGCTCTGCTACCTTCGATCAGCGATCCCGTTTCCAAATTAGATGGCTGTCGAATTGATTTCGTTTGCCTTACTTATCATTTTGTTTTCTTTTTTTTTGGTGTTGCCCTAGGGAACTCATCAATCACTGCACGCTTTCTTGGTACCAACATACTTTTGGATAATGAATTAGTTGAGTAGCTATCACTTTGAGATATAGGTATTATAACACTGGTTGATTATTTTTTTATCTTGATTATGCTACCATTGAATTACCAGTATTATGTTCTGCAAAAAAAACTATGTTTTTTAAGTAATTTAATTGTTGCTAAATAATTAGATCTCATACTTTGTAGTACAGTAGGCCAAAGGCTCTTTTCTGAGGAGAGGATTATGTCCAACAGTGGACTGTTAAAGGCTATTGATGTGATTGATGCTGTGGGTAAACAAGAAGGCGGTTCTAAGTGACACCTAGAGATAAGAGTGAAATTTATACAGCTATGTCTCACGGGCCATTATTACGAATTTATTGACACATCATTTGTTAAAATCAGTTCTATAGTTTAGGCGTTACGGTGGAACATACAAACATTCATATATTGCCAAATCTACTATCATTCTATTTGGATTTACCATAGTCGGGTAAAAATATCTTGCCTTTTAAGTTTCAATTAAATTTGCAGGATTCTCTCTGGAAGCTATGTATTTCTAATAGCATCTGATTTTACACGATTCAAGATTTATTTTTGTTAAAAATGTTTGTACTGGAATTTTTCATTATTTTTATTTTCAGTCGTAATCAGCCTTCGTTTTGTAATAAGTTAACTTAAAATCATAATAGTAAGAGAGTTACTGAACCCTTCGTGTAACGGTGTGTCTGTAAGGCTAGAAATTCTTGTAGTGATAAGTCTTAGCAGCATGCTAAGTACGGTAACCATCGCCTGGCAGGCCTCAGCCCTGCACCTTAACTAATATTTTCAAAAGAGAAAAAAAAAACATGCCTGAAAAGTTTATAGCAATTAGTTAATTCATTGAGAAGTTAAAAAACAAAATGACAGGCGTTTCCGATAAGCACAAGTACCTACCAGCGAACCGAGAGGTGTTTAATTACATCGTCAATAAAAATAAACTTTATTCTGTAAAGTTGTAATTTATATACATGTTTGTCTAAGCGATTTAAAGAAAGGATGTACAATGATAGGCGGTGCTGGCTAGCATAATTAATTGACGGGTGTGGAGAAAGATAGCACTGGAGTGCGAGTAAAAATGTGTTTGAGCACACTTGCTCGATCCTAACACGACGAACTCATGATTAATCTATACAAATAAATAAAATTGGACTGTCTGTTTGTAATATTAAAATAACCGCTTTTTACTAAATGCATATGTATGTATGTATACAATTTTTGTCTGTCTCTCTGTCTGTCTGTCTGTTTGTTCCGGGTAAACTCTGGAACGGCTGGACGGATTTTGACGGAACTTTCACTGGCAGGTAGCTGATGATCCGGGGAGTAACTTAGGCTACTTATTTTAGACTAACTTTGTCCCGCGGCGTTACTCGCGATGCAACAATAGCCGCGGGTAACACCGCGGGGTTCAGTTAGTCATAAATAATCACAATCATAAATAACATTAAATCGTCGAAAGCATCTAAATCAATGCAATATACAAGTCAAGTAATCGATATATACGATTTTTAATTGTGCAAAACAAATCGAAATTGTTGTAAACAATTTGGCATACTTTCAAGGCATATTGAGTCATAAACAACATTATTTTGTCGGAAATATCCAAATCAATGGGATATACGCATTAGGCCGCCAAAGTGTGGGTCACCATACTGCATTGTTGCGTTATCTGCATTTGCAATGAGTATGGTGATCACCATTCAAAAACAAAAACAAACAATATGAAGGTAAACTTGCCGTTGGTTTAGCAACTAGTAGCCCTGACTCTTAAGCTACAGGTCTTGGGTTCTGTTCCCATTCAGGATAAATATCGATGAACAATAATTTATTTTGTGTCTGAGCGTAACGTAATAGGTGATATGTTTGTATTCATGTTCATCAGCTGATTGATTACCCTAATACAGGCATTGTTTGCGTATCTTGGAGTTAGATTACCGTGTGTAGCTATCATTTTTATAATCCCTACTTTAAATCAATATACTTACATATTAAATCAGTACTTAATAACGCCTTCTTAGTTGCAAGTTTCAATAAATTAGTCTCCAATATATTCACATCTATAAACGTATAACGGTAAAGGAGCCCTTCTGGAGTTCAACCAATTGTAACTATATGATACTTCGTCACACGGTCCGAACCCTTTTTGGAGTAGGACCCAGTAAGTACATAAGACTGATACAATCGTAAATAATTAACAACCGTCAACTAAACTAAACACGATATTACAGCGTTTGATTCAATTATATTCATGACATATGTATATATTATGTACATTGACTCGTATTATACTAATTTTACCGATGCCAGGAAATTATCTACATTTCATTTCAGTAAAGTACGTCATGACCACTCTGTTTAATTATTTGTTAGCATGACACAATTTTGATGCTAGTAATAAAAACGACTAATCGAGAAACTAAACACAAAGATCGTGCCAAACTGACAATGGAATAGATTATATTCTAAGAATACAGAGTCTATATTTACACTAGAAATAGAAATAAATGTCCCGATATCAAACTATAATATATAGAGAAGGTAGGGTAATAAATAAATGAACACACGGAACTTCCATCAAACCGTAGAATGTTTGCATGGGATTGTATTTCACAGCAATTTGCCGGACTGAAAACGAAGCTATACTAAAATAAACAGGCGGGCCTGGATAGGGGTGTCGCAAACGGTTTTTTTTATATATATATTTTATCTGTGCCAAAATGACTCCACTCTGCCTGATGGAAAGCATGAGCAGATTCCAAGAGTGGTGGTCACCATCCTCAATGCGAATAAGGACATTGCGGTGACCCACACTATGGCCGCCTAGTGAGATGCTTTTTTACGTACGCCCTGCTTAAAGGACCCGGGATCATAGTGGGTGGGAAACACGTGCGCCGGAAGTGAGTTCGAGGTTTTGACCTCTCGGCACAGAAAGGAGGAACCGAAGCGATGAGTACGAGATCGCATGTCTACCACTCTGAAGCGGTCGGTGACTTGCATGGCCAGCACGTGTTGCTCTGTAGAGAAGGGGGAAGGAGGACCAGTTGGAAGAGCTCTTCCAACTTCCCCCTTATAAAATTTATAAATAAATAAAGGTTATTATATAATATTATTTTTAAGTTATTATCTTTATATATATAATTCTTCTGTGAGTGTGTATGTCACTGAACTACTCTCAAACGACTGGACCGATTTTGATGAAATTTTTTGTGTGTGTTCAAGGGGATCTGGGAATGGTTTAGATTCACAATTTTGTCCGCTGGACAATGTTTTTTTAATTAATTTTTAATTTATTAGTAGTTATGGCAAAACGACGTTTGCCGGGACAGCTAGTATGTATATGAGTTTATTTAATTATAAATTTGATTTGTATGGTTTAATTTAACTGCGTATTAGAAACTATATAATAGTCAAACTCAGATTATACTTAAATAAAAAATATACTTTGAAAGGAAAGAAAAATATGAAAAAAACATAAACCGACGATACATGTATATGACCCATATCACACGGGCGATTATTACGAATCTACTGTTACCAGATTTTCAAATCGGTTCAATAATTAAGGCAGAACTTACATAGACTGACAAAAATATCACCTGCTAATTTGGCTTCACCGTATATAGGCATATTATTTGATATCTTCGTCCGGAATATTAATTTTAATAATAGTAGGTATTTTATTTTAATAGAACGCTGCTGGAAATAGTGATTATACCATATTTTTAAAATGGTTAATGTCAAACATTATACTTGTCTAAAACTTTGACAAGGTGTTTGAAATATTCCATGTAGGATGTAGGTACATACGTAGGTAGGTTCGGTATATACCAACTAACAATGATTCGTAATCATTGTGAGCTGGTATATACCCCCCGACATGATTAGAAGGTCGCATGTTCTTCGATTTAAATACCTAAAACATTAAGTCTACTCACAAAGAAATTCGATAGACAAATATGGTTACTGAATATACACAAAACTTAATTAAACTGTCTTATGATGTAAATGATATGTACATCGTAGCAGACGCAATCAGGGTCCTATTCAGCAGAAAATTCACGAGACAGCAAAATATTTGCCGTGAAATTTAATTTAGATCGTGCAAACATGTGAACTGAAGCATAAATGACATTGTAAGCCGGGTTTAAGCAGACATGCAGTTGATACGTCTAGGTGTCTGCTGATAATATCCACTAGTCGGAGCAAGTATTAACACTTGCCTTACCTTGCTTAATATAATCGATTTTTTTTTCAATAGACTCAACATTTTATTTAGTAAACTTCTGAATATTTTTTCTACAGTTTCTCATTTGTATTTGAGAATTTCATGTCGAGTCATATAATGAGCAATGAAAACGAAAAGATTTTTTTAATGGTACGTAATACTGTTTACTCTTTAAATTAATTTCTTACTAAATTTGTTTGGTGAATTATTTATTCGGGATTTTTTTTTATATTTTAATATGAATTGAAATAAACTTTGAATTCGATTCTGCATCAACATATATGTGAAATGAAAACTTTAGAAAAACTAAATTGTGCATCTTAATAAAATATAAGAGATATCTGAAACAAAATAAAAACAACTATTATTTTATATTGTTATTGTTTATTTTTTTTTATTATTATTTCCTATTGATTAACTAATGTTCATTTAATTAAATTTGTGATTCTATCATCTTAACCTTTCTGTCTCCTAATATTATTTTATTATTTAAAACAATAACCCCGTTTATAATTTCTAATTTATCATTGCCTACATTTAATACAACTATTTTTCGGGATTAAGTCATGCTAATAATCTCAAAGATAGTGCTGCCTCAGCTGAAACAAAATGTTTCTGTTGAAATTAACTGTATAATAAAATGTAGGTATATATTTTCAATTGTATTTCATGTAGACATTGCGTGACCAGTTTGGTCGTAAAGGAATAGCCCATGATATAAAGAAGCGTGACAACAGAGGTTTATCAGTATCATTAATCTCAAACAACCTTAAGATCGATCTAACAGTACCTATATCTTGCATATATAAGCATATTCTTGTTTGAAGTGAATACTTTTACCGACAAGTTTGGGTGGGGAGTAATTTCTTGTAAGACCTCATTGTCAAGATCATGTGACGGGTTGACGCTCGAGCCAGCTGAATGTATAGATATATATATTATATACTCACTGTACATATAACATAGGTCGACCAATTTAATTTTATGACCAGCTTTAAAGCGCCACTTCGTCATTGTCTCTAAAAAGTAATAAATTTGGCGGGTGAACAGTTTTATATTTACCGTTGCCTTTACCCAGGTACTTCTCTTCACTTGGCCTGTTATGAGATGCTTTTACATGATTAGTAATCTACATTCATTGTCATTTATTTTACTAATATTAATCATCTCTTTTTACCAGATCGTCACAGAAGATCAGGGTCTCTTGATGAGGCAGCCGAAGATAGCAGTGACAATGGTGGTAGTACGCCCAAAAAGAAAACGGCGATTGAGGAGCAATGGGAGAGATCCGGTGGATTCGAACTCACATCTGTCGAACAAGAGACTTATGAGAAATACTTTTACGGAACGGAGCATTGGAACTACTTCACCAATGATGAAGATCTTGGTCCTGTTATATTGTCTATAAAGCAAGAGACCCTTAACGCAAGAGACCAGTTCAGGTATGTTATTTTCTATAACAGGTATTATAACCATTTATCGTTAACTACCAATTATAAATTATATCTGTTTATAATTTTATCTTTATACTTTTTATATAAGTTTACAGCATGCAATTGGAAAAGCCTATGTCCAGCAGTGAACTGCAATAGGCTGATGATGATGATACGAGTTTACAAATGGGTTATTTCCCATATTTTTTTTTATTTCAGCAGTTACTATGGTACATAATTATTAACAGATTTTTATACGACTGACATCGGAACCTCGCCACCCTAAGTGCGAACTGAATTCGTGTAACTAGTTTTCAGTACATTTGTGAACACTGACTTCTCAATAACGATTTTTTACCACTTCATATTTAGATAATTCAGATTGTTATTATGAAATAAAGATATAAAATATATTACAATAAAAATATTTACGCACAAGCTTCAAACAGAAGACTGGCAGCATCGCTACTACGATAATTCTCTGTTCTAGAAGAACGCAAACCTGGTGATAAGAAGTGTCGATCAATTGCCTTACTCATCTTTTGAGGTATGGTACTGAAAAAGTTTTCATTTCAAGCGGGCCTTTTTAGACACTTTCGAAACGTTATCTATACTAATATATAAAGCTGAAGAGTTTGTTTGTTTGTTTGTTTGAACACGCTAATCTCAGGAACTGCTGGTCCGATTTGAAAATTTATTTCGGTGTTGGATAGTCCATTTATCGAGGAAGGCTATAGGGTATATATCATCACGCTACTACTAATAGGAGCGGAGCAACAATGAAGAATGTTTCAAAAACGGGGCAAATTTTCACGCTACGGGCAATATAAGGCGCAAACGAGGTTGCGTGGGTCGGCTAGTATAATGATATGAGGAATGTTTAAAGTTCACATGTTGGTCTTTCAATATATATGAACCTAATGTGATTTTAAACCAATGAAATATCTAGGGAAATATTTGGAATGTATCAAATCTAAACCTCTTCTCCGAAATACAGCTAATGGAATTTAATTAAGTATAATAATGTTGTACCGTTTATTTTACCGATCGGAGCCGACGAGTGGTTAGCAAAATATGTAATACCTATCGAGGTACGTCGGGAGGATCTTATTGGAAATTATTACCGCTATTATTCACAGTAAAGGCCTTAAATTTTACCTAGTAAGACATTTACAACTTCAATATGACAAATATGTCTTGCCAAGTAAGAAACACACCGTGTGTTTTGCCACAAGGTGCTACAGAAAAGCTATTTAAAGAGCTTGTACTGACTGTTGAGGATCGTCTGTGCCAATAATAAAAAAAAAGATAGAGTGGCTTCAGTCAATATACCATTAAAAATGACTACGGTGTACCATTATAAGCAGCCTAGTCCATAGCTGGATAGAAACCTCTTCACAAAAAGGAGATTTTATATTAACACTTTTTACCAACTAACCAGTATAAACAGGTAGCAAAAGAATATTAAAAAAAAACTGTTGTTAAGTAAGTATAGTAGTAAGTTAAGTTTGCTTTTATTTTGTTTTTTTTTTAGTATTATTAACAAACTTAGTATATTAAAATTTACAAACTTAGTAATGAACAGAAATATTCGATACAGTTTTGACCATGTTTAATGTGTTGAATTAATATCAATTATATCATAACGGTTGAACTTTCACCTCCGGACAACCCTATTGATCGAAATATACAAAAGTGTAATAAAGAGTAATTGGATTAGAAAGTGTACTAAGTATATTGATATTATCACAAATTTTAACGAAATAAAAACGACTTTACTAGTTAAAAACTGGATTAAATTGAAATGGGACCACATGGGAAGCAGCAGCTTTCAATTAAAAAAAAACATCAAAATCGGTTCACCCAGTTAAAGTTATGACGTATCAAATATTTAAAAAGATACAGTTGAAATCCTCCTTTTTTCAAGTACATTAAAAATATAAAAAACTACATTCTATCAACAACTAGCAAAACTATACTCTAAGTTCTCCTAAAACTCTACACAACTCAACTTTTCTACTTACTTTATTCTTTACAAAATCTTATTTTACATCTTAGAAAACATTTTTCAAAATTTAAGTAAATAATTTATTAATTTTACTTTTAATTCACGAGTAAAACAAATAACCTTTCGCACATTCACTTTTTACACAAAAATGTAATAGGTACCTGTATACCTTCTTACTCGGGGTGCATTTTAATTAAAAATGTCAAGCCATTGTGAAACAGAATGGGTCTTTGTAAAGTGTTTGTAGGGATCATAATTAACTGGCTAGTAAAGACGATGACCTCACCGGGGTTTACCTCCACGACCCTCTCGTAAACCAAGAATTCAATTAGCATAATGTAACAGAACCTTGGTGTTTATCACGACGTATACCTATTTAACATTGTGTTGTGAATACACTTGATTTACGAATATCTATGAATATTTAGGGGTGCTTTTAATATGATGTTTACTGAAATGAATACTCATTAGGGTTTATTGCTCCCCCTAGTGCGTCCTCTCGTTCCTCGTAGGGGATAGAGACTACAACCCTCCAACAAGACAGAAAAACAGTCACAAATAATGAAAAACATATGTTGCAGCTGCAGCTCTCATTGTATTCACAATTAAAGCGATGGAAATTATATAGAACCAAGACATAATATATGTTCATGTAGTGGAAGGATACCTTTGCCAACTGGCAAACGGCGACAGTAAATAAGCACCAAATACGAAAATGATTCAAATAAGGTGTGAAATAGCGCTTGCGCTGTGTTTCACCGAGTGAGTGAGGATACCGGAGGCCCATACCCCAACCCCTTACCATTGCCATCCCTTTCCTCATCCCCCAAAGGTCGGCAACGCACTTGTGACGCCTGTGGTGTTGCGGGTGTTCATGGGCGGCGGTAATCGCTTACCATCAGGGGATACGTCTGCTCGTTTACAATAAAAAAAATAAAACATGTATATAACAGTAGTGTGCATTATTGTGTGAATTGTAAGTAAATTGTTTGTCCGAATAAAAGCCTTAGTATAGAATAGGGTTATTAGCTAACGCGTTCGGAGCACGAAGCAAATGCTCCGTGGTTCGGAGCAAAGAGAAATAAATGTACCAAGCCGAGTCTTGATCTTAAAAAGTACTATGTTATCATTAGAACAGTATGAACATTATTGTAAATGCATTACTAACATACCCATTCCTTAAACATAATGTGTGCAAACGAATTTCAATTATACGTGTAGGTATTTCATTAAAGCAAGTAATGTACCTTGCAATAAAGAACATTTATATTGACAGAATTAAATGTCAGACTAGCATTTTCACAAATAAGTAATAATACACATACCAAAATATTACAGTCGTTTCATGTACTTGTGGTTTCCATTTTTATGAAATTTCAAAGAATACCAGAACATATTTCTCGCATACATTATTTAAATGAATACATAAGATATTACATACTCTACACCTTTTTGAAAACGTGGCAAATACCATTGTAATTTATTTTATTAACACATTAAAATTGACATTTTATCTACAAATACACTGTTAAGACAGTATTTAAATTAATAACCCGTTGTATTTTTAGTTTACTTATGGTGTGTTGTACCATACAATTAAAACTTCGAATAATTAAAAGCATTTGTCTACATTAAATATTAATATGAAACACGTCCCATGTGGAAAATACCTTGAAGTGTCTCTGGTCTTTCGAGAGAACCTAGTTAGTCCATTCTGTATTCTGTACATTTTTACTTACATGTACTTTTTGAAAAACTTGATAATAAACCTAAATCTATACTAATATATAAAGCTGAAGAGTTTTTTTGTTTGAAGGCGCTAATCTCTACAGGTCCGATTTGAAAAATTATTTCAATGTTAGATAGCCCGTTTATTGAGTAAGGTTATAGGCTATATATCATCACACTAAGACCTACAGGAGCTGAGCACCAATGAAGAATGTTACAAAAACGGGGGAAAATTATCACGCTACGGGCAATAGGAGACGCAAACGAGGTTGCGTGTGTCGGCTAGTGTACTATAAAACCGGTTAGATATGTGTATGTATGTACATACAATTGAATACAACAAGATGAAGATGCTGAGATGGGCAGCTGGTGTAACTCGACTCGATAAAGTGCGAAACGAGCACATCAGAGGAAGTTTCAAGGTCGCGCCCATAGCAGAAAAACTCACTGAAAGCCGCCTGCGATGGTTCGGTCATGTCATGAGACGCCCTGAAGACCATGTCGTGAAACAGGCCCTAGCGATACCAAATGTAAGAAAAGGTAGAGGGCGCCCACTAGCCACCTGGTGGTCCACGGTGACCAAGGACTTAGAGCTTGCCCAAACAAATGTTTTGACAACTCAGGATAGATTATCCTGGCGCCGCAGAACGAGGAGAGCCGACCCCAAATAATGGGAAAAGGCTAGGACAAAGAAGATGTACATACAATTGAATAGTGGCTCAACTCGCGTTAAATATAGACACTGCCCCGATTGTGCAGGAGTAGTAATTTCACTTACGAGATGTAGCGTCTGTTTCATTAACAGTCTATATTCTTAAACCTAAAGCAAAACCTTCTACAGTAGTGTTTTCTGAGAAATAAAATTCTGTATTATCGTGATACGTTACCCTCGTTGTATGAGCTTCATTTCACAAAAATTGGGCATTTTATTACGAGCTTTTGATAATGATTCCACCTACAAATTGTTCCAAATACTCAATGTACAGGTATTGACATCGCTCTCTTTATAGATGTCTGAGTTTCTATTTGTTTCACTTTAATTGCCATTGAACCGACATGGGATCAATAGACAATATTTTCTATCAGCAATGTTCTGCTAAAAATAGTTTTTTATGACGTCAAACATTTTACTCAATATAGGAATTAGGGTTTATTTTACACAATTTGGTGAATTGATTTGGTTTAAACCTCATGCATTCAATTTATACAAATAATATTCAAATTCTCAATATTATCAACACAAATAAATAATTTCAGATACTAATGTTTTTAATCAAAATTTAGAAATGTTTTTGTGAGAGCAATCGTTTTTTGCACTTAATACACTGCTTCGCTGCTCCGGTATCTACTAATGTTAGTAAACTTTCAATTAGCGCATTCGCACAGTCCTTTCTTTCTTTTCTCAACTACGTTATTCAATTGAATCCCATTTCACTTTTAATAAAGTGTTTTTCTTTTCTATTTCTTGTAATGTAAACTCATTTCCAAGATCATTTATTTTCCTTAATGCGACATCTATATCTAATATATAAAATTCTCGTATCACAGTTTTCGTTGCCATACTCCTCCGAAACGGCTTGACCGATTCTCATGAAACTTTGTGAGCATATTGAGTAGGTCTGAGAATCGGCCAGCATCTATTTTTCATCCCCCTAAATGGTAAGGGTCACCCATCTCTAAAAAAAATTTATGGCAAAACGACGTTTGCCGGGGCAGCTAGTATATATCTATATAAAAGGATAAAGAAAGCCGTGTTAGTTACACTATTTATAATTCAAGAACGGCTGAACCGATTTGGCTGAAAATTGGTGGGGAAGTAGCTTAGAACCAGGAGACGGACATAGGATACTTATTAAATAGGTTTTTTTTACATTGCCCCACGGCGTTAACCACGCCTGTTCTTGTACCGCGGGTAACACCGCGGGGCTCAACTAGTATTTAAATATATGTAACATATGTACAATAACAACTCCGAGTAACAGCAATATCCCGAATGAATACAACTTGATCAATTCATGCTGCTGCAGCGAGTCAATAGTAATACTTACATAGTTTACTTGCGAGTTAGTTTTAAGGAGTAACTAATCCTAATCCTATCTTAAAAAGTCATTGGCCGTTAAACTGTGAAAATGCATATAGAGTCCCCTAATAAGTTCATATTTCGTAACAAGCAACTACGCAACCGTATGCTTTATTAAAAAAAAAATTCATTTTTTCAAATTTTTTCATAATATTAATTTTCACTATAAAAAGAGTCACTTTAAGAATTCTTAGCCTTAACTCGTATACAAACTTTATGCAGTACTAAACTGATGTCATCTACTATTGTACTGTGGTACTTTGTGCAGTAAGAGAAAAATATGCATAGCCAAGAACTAATAAGGGTTAAACCCAAGTTAATCAAGTCGGTTTCTGGATTGGAAATACGTCTTCAATGAGACTTTTGCGTGTCCAGTCGTCGTTAACCCTCGCGTGGTCACCGATGAAGGCCAATCGTATTACAAGATTCTGTTATCGACTTTGTTTCATTCTTAGCTTATATAATTTTGTGAGCTTAGTAAAGTTCTTGGTTATTTTATATAGTTACTTTTTATAGCTATTTTCTTTAATAATTCACACTTTGTGCTTCTAAGACTATGCTATTTTAATAATGTGTCTAAATTAACCATTTAAAATGAGTCACTTGTTTACTAAAATGCTTGAAACCTTTTTTTTATTATGGCCTGTAAACTTCTTTTTTTTTTTCAAATATTTTATACAAATAATTTCAAGTCAAAGAAGCGTAAAGAAACTCACGTAGCCCAAATGTCTTTTAGTTTTTTACATTCAGTTTTTCTTCTCCGTTTTATATGAATACCCATAAATATAATCAAAATATTAATTAAAGGAAATTTACGTGAAGTTATTTTTGAATAGAATTCCCTTGTAGCACTCGCTAAACGTGAACACAATATTATTATTTTCAGTTCAGTGACTTCTGATATGAAACTTAGATGTAATAAAGAATCCCAGATCGGCTTTAGAGTTTATTTATTTATATACTTACATCTACTATTCAAGATAAATACAATCGAATACGGTGTACGTAGACAATTTATAGCCGATCAGACACGAAACTCTAAAACAATGAACTCTAGTGATTAAAGATACTGATTAACTGAAGATTTATTTAGAATATAAATAGCAAGAAACAAAGAATAGAAAAGTGTGTAGATAAAGTACAAGCCCATTAAATTACAAGGATAAAATCACGTTTCAAGTCTTTTGTTGTTATTAAGATGCGATTAATTTCTGAATAAACAAACAAATTATTACGTTTCTGTACTATGATTTTGTAACCAACTACAGATTCTGTATTACAACTACCACACAGTATAACCACCGTTAAAACATGAATTAGCATGTGAGGCATGGTGTGATGTCTTATTGAATTGAGTTGATTTATGATTTGTGGCACCACTTGACTTGGATGAAGATTTCATACAGAAAGCCAAATTCATAGAGATATATATATAACAACTGCCTCGTTGGTCTAGCGGTTGGCGTGTGCGACTGCTGATCATGAGGTCTCGGGTTCGATTCCTGGGTCGGACCAAATGTTTGTATGATCTACAAACATTTGTTTCGGAGTTTGGGTGTTTTCTATGTATAATATGTATGTATTTACAGAAAAAAAGTATATATGTATTTGTATCCGTTGTCTAGTACCCATAACACAAGCTCTGCTTAGCTTGGGACTAGATGGCGTTGTGTTAGATATGCAAAATATTTATATTTATATATATCATCCCTGCAACTTTGTCTAGTGCTAACAGGTCAGCTATGCCACCGCTAATAGGTCAGCTATGCCACCGAAATAAACACTGACAAAAATAACGGCTGTCACCTGCAGGGGTTAGTAATTTAGGAATTGGTCTGGTAACGGACGTATTGGCTACGTCGAATTCTGATTTGTTCCGCAGATTTTCATCCAAAAATAGTGGAAGATTTATTTACCTCTGTACTAAAAGGTCCAAAGGTCACATGGATTCAGGGCCTTTTGTTGACAACGGTATAATAAATAGTATATTCGTCATAGCTTTATACTTTCTAGTATGTGGTCAGATCAATTAGGGATCCGGCCAATGGATCTTCTAAGATAGAACTTTCTTGTTGCGAAACATAATAATAACATAAGTTATGTACAATAAAAATTCTAAACTGTTAATAAATATAACATTCGATTGTGGAAAATATTGTGCAGAACATTATTTTTAAGCAAATTAAGAATATTAGAAAGTAAATCAGTAGAACTGTTTGAGATTAATTTGGACAGTAGCAATTATTTTATTTTTAACACACATAATATTTCCGTTGCACTTGACACTGGCAGAATTGTCGACATCGGCATAGTTTGCCATTTTCCAAGAAAAAAAAAAGAAAATGACAGTTTTTTTTTACTGATTCTAGATGCGTATAAAATTTGACATATTTAAGAACCTTTTTCTGGTTTGTTTACCTTTTGTCTCAGAGGTAGTTGAATAGACTATAGAAAGTAAATCAGTAGAACTGTTTGAGATTAATGTAGTTACTTTTAAATCAAAATTCTAACACCGTAATGTACAAGACCACGGGCTAATGCTGTAAGATGAGAACGATAATTCGAGCTTTAAAACGTTCCAAGTTCGTATTTAGTGAGTTAAGGATATAGAGAATGCTATCATTAATAGTCATTAATATTCCATTGCTAGACATATTTCTATCCTCAGAAAGGAGGTTTTAGCCCGATGTACCACACTGGCAGATTTTTATATCAAGTTTTTATTATCGTTGTAATGCTGTTGTCCTGCTAGGTTGGCATTTTTATCAGCTCGTATGACGCTCACAGGATAAAAGAAAAGGTTATTCTCTATTAAACTGCCGAAAAAACTACACAAAATAAACTGATATTTCAAATGTAAGATAAGTGACTCCTATTTTTATTGTCTCATATACGCTTGTAATAGTAGAAGTGTATCCTCAGATCTTTGAAAGCTTGTTGTCATTTAATAACATTTTGTGTCAGTATTTTCCTTAAAGCAAAATGGCTTGTAGAGTTACTGAGAGCCAAAAAAGTCAGAAAGATCAAAACAGTACATCATATAAAATCAAGACACGCCACAAAAATGTCTCCTTTTTACATAGAAATTGTTTGCAGGAAGATTCCTCGGATGCTCACCGTGAATTCCGGCATTTTCATTATTCGCTGTCATAGGAAAACTGAAACGTGGTGAGACATTGGGAGAATTTAATTAAATATGTTGGATGTTCAAATTTTTTGAGTGGTTTAGTGGAATTCAAATGTACGTTTGTCATTGCTGCTCGGAATTGCTTGTCACGTATTTATATTAATACGAATGTTTGTTTAAATTCACACAGATTCAAATGTTTTGAAATTTATTCATCATAAACCTACGGTATGCTTGCGATAAACGTATTAAAATCTTTACACTTAGATATATGTATGTTTAATAATAATATAGACTAGATTCACCTCGTGGTGTTGCCCGCGGCTGTTATTATAATGGTACAAAAATTCAATATATTTACTAAGTTAATTTATCTGTATCATCATAAATTATTGACGAATCACCTGCAATACATACAAAATTTAGATGTCAACATTAGACTACTACAATATTAACAAACATAATGAGTACAATGGTGATCCATTCTAATAATAACAAAATTCAAGAATGTCGGATCACCAGCTGAAACATAAATAATTCATGCCATGACTCATTTCTATGACACAGAGTTATTCATTAGCGAATTTCAACTTCCACACGAATATTAATAGTGTGCGATATTTATGTTTGGGCTTCGTGAAAAATACTAAAAACGTATAATAAATTTTAGCGTATAGGTCATTTCTCGAATTGTATTTTTTTTAATAAACCTAATATGAGGGAAATGAGGGAATTCATATCCCTATACTAATATTATCAATTCGAAAGTGTCTGGCTGTCTGTTACGCTTTTATAGCTAACCTCTGAATGATTTTTATAAATTTGGTATAGAGATAGATTGGACTATATAGAAAGACATAAGCTATTGATTGTCGCGATAACTGACATAGACGCAGACGGAGCCACTATTAGCTTTTGCCCTCCGCTGCACCGACATGTCGGTTATCTCGGTAAAGAGTAGCTTATGTCCTTCCTAAAAAATCAAAGTATCTTCATGGCAAATTTCATTACAAACGGTCCAGACGTTTAGCCGTGAAAGCGTTACAGACAGGCAGACAAATTATTATCTAATTTACAATATTAGTATGAATTTAGAACATCTGACACATAATGCCATTTAGTTTTAAACTAAGTAGAGATTGTACTATGAAAACTAGATTCACTAATCAAATTATTGTATTTAAATTGTATTTTTATTAATGTATATAAGTGTTAGTTAATTTATTTTTGTAAATACTCACTTATTAAGTACATATATGTAGTCAAACTCTGAAACAACTATTTGCAGATCATACAATATGACGACCTCAGCATAGCAGTCGCATACGCTACTACTGCGCCTCTGAGGCAGTGTAAATATATTGGTATTTCGTGTGTTTCTGTTCGTACTTGGAACACACACATGTCTTCTACAGCATACTTGGTCACAGGTCTAAAAAGACAAACTAGTAAGGCACTACATCTTTGCAAAGAGAGACAGTTAATCGTGTTCTGTGAAGGTGTGCCTTACTAAAATAGCTTTGAAAACTTAGTACTTCACGCAGAAATAAAATAATTCCCTGAGCGAAATCTAGGATTAAAAGTTAAAAGTCTGTTTCAAAAGTTATTCTATTACAACATAGGTAAATGAAATATTAGTTACTCATTTTAAACTTTTATACGACGAATGGATACTGTAACTAATTGCTTGTTGTTAATATCGGGGACACGGAGCAATTAACCTCGATAACATTGCTATATTTAATTAGTCACTCATTAATCAGAGTATTACTATCAATTAGGTATTCCGGAATATAATTCAGAATTGGATACGAACAAGTAACACCAAACTAACCTAAGCATGCATAACTATGTTATTAAGCCACTTATACGGTCTTGATTATCTCTGTCATCTGTTTGAGGCGTCTACATAGCTATAAGTCGTCTGAAATTCTAAACTTAACCTATATACTATGATGATCTGGTTTCTATGTTGATAAGTACAGGGAACTACAAAAATATAGTATTTATCGTTTTCTCTAATCTATACTAATATATAAAGCTGAAGAGTTTGTTTGTTTGTTTGTTTATTTGTTTGAACACGCTAATCTCAGGAACCGCTGGTCCGATTTAAAAAATTCTTTCGGTGTTGGATAGTCCATTTATCGAGGAAGGCTATAGGGTATATATCATCACGCTACTACTAATAGGAGCGGAGCAACAATGAAGAATGTTTCAAAAACGGGGGAAATTTTCACGCTACGGGCAATATAAGGCGCAAACGAGGTTGCGTGGGTCTGCTAGTCTTTTAATATGCCTACTAATTCTTTTATACGCGTGAAAGGGATAATGGGTAGAGACAGTAAATATAAGAATTAATTGTATGAGTATTATCTTATATACAATTTAAACTAGCAATTATTGTTAGGACTTTATAGAAAGTTAGCTTTTAATTTTCTTGAAATGTAGTAGCTTGAATGTTGTTGAAAGGTCGCAAACTTAATATATCTTAGTCCAAAAATGTCGTGCAGATATATAGTTTAGCGCAATAAAATTTGATATTCCTACGTTTTACATAATTTTTAGTTATGAAAAGTTATTTATAATGAACTCGTCAAAAAAAAATTCAATGACGCGAAAGATTTTAACGTAAGAACAAAAAACTATGTAGTATTTTAAGAACTCACATAAATTGAGTACAAAGTTATAGAAACAATATATAAAATTAAGAAGTAGCTTTGCCTTATTATCTCAAGCTAACAGTTCTAATCCCTGACCTGGTAGTAATTATATCTACTCAACACAGTTATTGTTTAGCAAATCGCTGAAATTAGAACTTATCCCTAATTTGGCGTCTTTTAACTGTCACGTGAAATGTACTATCGTAATCGAAGAAGTTTGTATTGTATCTTAAGTAAAGTCTTTGTATGTGTTTGTTTTAATCATAGAGCAACACGAGCCACCGTACGGAGGGCAGTAGCCATAGCGTCTTTTTCCTATACAAAACAGTCTGTAATTGTGTGGTATTTCTTGAAAATAATCTTACTACTACTATTTTCGATAGTTTCAAGATTTTTTTATTCTATATAATTCAAATAATTATTAGTGGATACGATTGAAACTATATCACCAGCTCCTAACCCCTCCCTACACCCCTTTCTCCATTCCCCAAAGGCCGGCAACGCACTTGTGACGTCTCTGGTGTTGCGGGTGTCCATGGGTGGCGGTAATCGTTAACCATCAGGCAATACGTCTGCTCGTTTGCCCCTATGCCATAAAAAAGCAAAAAAAAATATTTATTTATTTTAAACTTTATGCAATTTTTGACCTTGTTGTAAATCAGCGCTTTGATGTAGAAATCATCTTAAGCGCACAGAAATAACATAATCAATGAAAATGTATAGATAGATGGATAGATAATACTTTAATTACACACCAGGGTTTACAAACTATATACAATCCTAATTAACAAAAACAAAAAGAAAATGTGATGGACAAAGGGCGCCCTTATTGCTCATAGCAATTTCTTCTAAGCAAATGCAATATATATTATATAAAGTGTAAGTATAGCTTCGAGGGTGTACTATTTTATGAAAAAGCATACCAAAAAATAAATTGTATTCAATAGTACTTCAGAAAAATATTCCAGTCCTGTATTTATAAATTCTACACCTCTTTTGCGAAATAAAGTAGTACATTTAATCATAATTTTGTTGTCCAGTATTCTAGAGCTGTTATACAAAAATAGTACGCTTTCTGAATAAAGTTTCCTTTTAATTTTAGTTGTACATGAATAGTAGAATGAATTCAATTTGTAAGCCGGTATTTTTTTATTCTAAAATGAATACAAATCAGGGTATTTAACATGCATATTAACAAAAGTTATTTCAACATAAATCAATTCAAATCATTCAAAATTGTGTAATACTTTACACAGCTACGTAACTCCCACGCATCTACGTTAAAGTAGTGATCATGATGTGTTGAAGTTTAGAACTTTAACAGATCTAAACTCTACTTGAAACAGTTTCTAGTGTAGGTAAAGTTTTCTATGAAACCTAGTATTTTTAACTGTTGAACATATTCAAGCTCATTTGGTCTACAATGTAAACCGAAATTAACTTTTATACGAGTACATACGATGCATGTGCAACAGTTATCCAATGAAAACACTTCTAAAATTTTGCAAAGGTTTTTATAAAAATGTGAATTCTGCAATATCGTTAAATAAAACTAAATTGATCAACAATCATCATCATTAATAGTATTTAATTGTTCAATGCTAGACACATGTGCTTATCTTTAGAAAGGAGGGTTTGGCCACACTGCTCAGACAGGTTGGTATAGAATTTATTTCAAATTTATCTGTGTGTTCTCTGAGTCTCTTACGATACCCATGGCATGAATAGGGGTGGTGATATTCCCTATTCTTAATTTTTGTTTATTAAGACAACTCCCGCATTAGGAACATACGTCCTGTGTAGCGGTGGACTTATAAACGTGCATAAAATGGACACAAAGAACACCCAGACATAGAGCAACAATTTGTAAATCACACAAAATGTTGTTTTGAGTCTGGTTCTGTCTAATGTGGGATTTGAACCCACAACTGTGGGAGAACCACGCTTTGGCATGAATGGGCCCGGCTCGACCGGAGTGATGTCATGGCCTCACATAAAACGGGTGTGAAACAGCGCTCGTGCTGTGTTTCATCGAGTGAGTGAGTATACCGGAGGCCCATACCCCAACTCGTTCCCAATCCATCTCTACATCCCCCAAAGGGCGGCAACACACTTGTGACGCCTTTAGTGTTGCGGGTGTCTATGGGTGGCGGTAATCGCTTACCATCAGCCAATATATCTGCTCGTTTGCCACTTTATTCTATAAAAAAGCAACATTTGGCGTAGCGTAAAGCAGCGTGGCGACCGCTTAATCCACTTTTTTATTTTATTTTTTAACGTTTGGAAACCCCCTCGGGCCGTCACCCCGTCGGGGTTTGCGGCGGGGCGGTGTGTCGGAATCGAACCGACTAAAACCACACGGTGTGACACTCTGCGCCAGAGATGGGAGGGATCCGGGAACTGCTGTTATTAACACATCCGGACCGACCGCTTAAACCACTAGGCCAACCGTGCAGTCAAATTTATCGCCACATGAGACTAAATTAAAATTATTTTTTACAGAATTTTAGTGCGAGCAATAAGCTACACCGTTCACGGTCTGATCCCAGCATCGTGTGTGTTTGCTGATCGGTATAACAGAGAAGAGGTGGTGCGGTCACTTGGCAAGGAAGTTAACATCAACCCACCATTGATGCTAGGACAGCTGCCTGACACACCTGAGGAACTGCTAAAACTTGACCAGGTAAATGATACAATAAAGACTAGATGTTCTGCGCTAATGTGTGATATTGCCTGCACCTAGACTGTTGAGTTTTGAAGATCTTCTCGGAATTACCAAAACTATGAAAATATTTTCGATACGTAATACTGCTGGTTACGGGTTTTTTTTAGTTTTGATAGTGGCTTAGATTTTTGTAATTGTTCGTATTATTTTTGGCTTGGCACCGACTTCAAACAGATTTTAGGTACCTAGCACACATTATAATACTATTATTTAAATGAATAAAGAATTAGGTAATGACAAGAATTGCCACATAGCAATTTATGAAGAGCTAGTTTATTTTACGCCTTTTAGATACGATTTTCGATGATGTTTTTTTTGAAGTCGGTTTTTTCATAATAATAACTTTTTATTTTTCCATTTTTTGTGCAAACAATCGTAGGTAATTAGTGAGTTGACTATTATGACAACAGTTGAGACTACTTGTAAATAATTCCTCAATACTAATTACACCGTCTACTACTGTCTCTCCGATACGTTTTGATCAATATTAGTAATAGATTGCTTTTGGCAATAATAATAAATAATAAGGGTGGCCCTTTGTACATTATATTCTTATCGTTTTCTGTACTCTCTTTTACGGTCTAAAACGGTGTACAAATAGTTTTCTATCTATCTGTAATATAGTTAAATGAAACTACTAAGACAAACTAGGTATATAGATATCGTACCCTATCCTTCGGTTATCGTTATCGGTTCCTAATCCGAACATCAGCTTTGCATGTATTTTCTTTCCTACAGGCGACTAATAACTAGCTCGGGATCGTAAAGTATCATCTCTTTCCTAAACTTATCTATCTGTCACCTAAACAACTTGAAAGAATATAACTAAGACCTTAATTGTATATTATATGATATTTAAAGAATCTTCCTCTAATTTTCAATCGTTTTAGGTACTTTATATCATCAGCTCATATGAATAACTGAAAGAATACAAATGAAGGTCTATTACCATCACGTACGTGTGAGTTTTAAATCATAATCTGATCCCTAACTGTTGAAGAGTTTTATCTTCTATCATCAGCTCACCTGAATAACTTGAAAGTATACAACTAAGGGTCTAAAGACACGTATGAATTGGAATGAATTATCCTCGAACTCCTAACCGTTGAGGAGTTGTACCTTCCATCATCAGCTTACCTAAATAACTTCAAAGAATACGACTAAGGGAACATACATATGACATTTAAAGATTTATTCTTCAACTCCTAACCGTGAAGGAGTTGTACCTTACATCATTAGCTCATCTTTATGAAATGATGACTACCAGACGCAGATACCGGAGTAACTTCAGAAAATATATGAAAAATATAGTACGAGCCTAAAAAAATTTAAAGATTTCCTTCGATTTCCCTGGGATCCCAGCATCAGATCCTGATATGATGGCAATGGGACCACCTCGGGAGCATACCCTTTAGAATACATATATTATTTTCAAAATCGGTCTACATTTGACGGATGAATAGGTGATAGATAAAATATATATAACAGATAAAAAAAACCATAAAGGGGATCATAGAACCTCCTCCTTTTTTGAAGTCGGTTAAAAATATAAAAAGAAAGGTCGGTAGCCAAGGAACCATATAGATATCTTACGTGTGACACTTAGACACAAACAGAACCATAAAATAATTACCTTTCTCAAATATAAACTATCAGTCGTCATAGAAATCGACGTTAATACACTAAGGAAGAATATGTAGTGCAACAAAGCTTACTTCACCTACATGAACGTTATATAACTTACACGTGTTATAATATTTATTTGCATTTATCCAAATCATGGGTGAATACGCTCTGACAAAATGAAACAAACATTAGAGCCGTGTACCAAAGAGATCTCCGCAATTCGGTCCTTTTATCTCATTTAGTATTCCACACGGCGCAAACTCACGATCGCAAGTAAATTAGCAGTAAAACCTTTCCTCCGTCGCTGCGATTGTTTTTTCAGTTCCCAATTACGAATAAACGATGCCGCCGCTTACAGCCGTGAAACATTGATGAGGCCCGTTAGTCGCGAGCTCTACGAAGGCAGGGAGACGTCTTCTTCCACTCACACCCAAGGGGGAATTCCTCCCTACAACTCCGACTAATCACGGTAATGGAGTAATGACGAGTTAGACGCCCAACTACTTCTCTCAGTCTCATGAACAAACTTGACGCTCACATGAAATGTACGATGTGATGCATTAAAATATTACGCGGTAACTTTGATTTGGAAATGCGACTTTAATAACAAGCATGAATCAACTAATTACTTCGAGTTAATTTAAATCTGAACTTTCGAAAACTTGACTAAAGTGTGTCTTTGACTTGAGTCTGCTCTATCAGTAACCCTTAAGAGTAAATTTGTTTGGAAGCTTTTAACTTAAATACTAGGAACTCCATAATATTTGTAAGACTATTTTTGTAGATTACTAAATCTGTTTCCTCATAAAAGACATTAGTAGGTATCTTTTATGTCGGAATGGTTACTTGGTGGTAAATGAATAGCCACACCCCCTACAAATTAATAATGTTTAATATTGATCGCTAGCCAAAACACCACTTGAACATTAATGATTAAATATGTATCTCATTATTTGAATGACCTCGTTCGATAGTTCTTACGATGTGCTGTTATTTTTATAATGTCGGTTTTCAAAGTTAGAAACCCAGCACTTTTACTAGAGGTGTGAGAGTTTTCTTTTAAATGAGCTGTCGAACTCAACTCAGTGTCATTATGCATGCTACACCACAAAGTGAGCCAGGCCCTTATTTCACTTAATATTTTTTCTTATATAATATGTATTTACTATAATATGTAACAACTAGAACCAATCTCATTAAATATTAAATACAATTCTCAAATTGTTCTCAAGCCAATATATTTCTCGTAAGAGCAATCTGATAAAAATCCATCTTCAAATAAAAGTATTTTCAAATGTCGATATCGTTAACGTGAGCCACTGAAGCACAATTGATTAAAAGTCACTTAAAGATCGGACGCACAAGATTCAATTTGCAAAGCGTAGTTCGGAAGTAAGTTTGTTTGATCTACTAAACTGCCAATTTTCATTAGGTATGTCAGAAGTACGTTTAGAAGTCGGAACTTTGTAGCTTGAAAAGCGCCTGTCCGTTCATTGGATATCGGATTCGCTATGAATGTCGGCTTTCATGGCGTGATTTGCTCTTATCAAGTGAACATATCGAATTAATCCCACAAAATAACATTTTATAATGAAAGTAAAATTGTTCCAACAGACGAATCAGATAAACAAAACACGTACACAACATTTGAAAATCTTTTACTATTACCACGATAATCCCGTTATAATTGAACCCGCAGAATATTTGAGTGTACATAAATAATATTTATTTAACCATCAATTTTGCTTCAATTTTATTGCGAGCCCTTGGTGCCGATGCCCTTTGCTTGACGATGTTGACTGACTGATATTTCACACACACATTTGTCCACATTATATTTTTAAACTTTAACAATACATATTTCCTAACTTTGAAAGAATTGATAAAGATAACTATTTTATATAATAAAAAAACTTTGTTTAGAAAAACCAACTTCAAAAACTAAAAAGTATAAAATATCTTAATAAAGATTTTATTAAATCTATATCTATACCAATATACGAATCTAAAGAGTTTGTTTGTTTGAACGCGCTAATCTCAAGAACTAGTGGTCCGATTTGAAAAAATATTTCAATGTTAGATAGCCCATTTATCGAGGAACGCTATAGGTTATATATCATCACGCTAAGACCTACAAGAGCTGAGCACGAATGAAGAATGCTACAATAACGAGCAAAAATTATCACGCTACGGTTGCGTGGGTCGGCTAGTACACCATATTTTGAGACGACGCCGCGACCTCAGCCCGCGCGTAATAGTCGGTTTAATAGCTTTCAATGCTGCTTCTTTCATATAGACTACTAGTTATTTGATCGGTATCTTAAAGTTTCATCTATCTCCTAACCTTACCTGTCAGATCACCTAAACAACTTGAAAGAATACAACTAAGGCCCTATTCGTGTATTTAGTATTTAAAGAATCATTCTCTCACCTCTAATCATTTTACATTCTATCATCAGTTCATGTGAGTTACTGAATGCTAAATAAATGAATGTCGATGCGTACGTATGATACTGAAATCATCTTCTAATCCCTAACTGTTAAGAAGTTTTAACTTCTATCATCAGCTCACCTGAATAACTTGAAACTATACAACTATAGATCTATAGATACGTATAAATTATCCTCCAACTCCTAAGTGCTGAGGAGTTGTACTAAATAGCTTGAAAGAATACTACTACTTAAACTATGCCTAATTTCATGTTCGCATTCTCCGTTCGCATAATTAAGTAAAATGGGGTACATTTTCTTTCACGTATTAATATGTAGATACTGTTGTAATTACAGCTAATTTCGTAATGTTTTTCTTATAAATACATACCTAATATCCTAATTGCGTTAGTAAATCTCTCAGAAAACTTTAGTAGCACTAAGATATTTAGAGAACGATTCTATTGATTTAGAGATAGCCTATAAAAGCGAATATCCAATACCATTATCAGTAACTGGTATCTGTTACAAAGAAAGGCCGTTTCAATCTTTTGTTCTATTACTTTTCACTAAACTCTACTTATATGTATTAAGCTAATTATACGTTAACGTAATTGGACAATACAACAACAGAATAAATTAACAAAGAAAAACTGTTTGATATTGTTGTCTATTGGTCATGAGAATCGTTATTGGGTAGTCAGTGCACTCAAACATACTGACAACTAGTTCAAGCTCCGACTTCAGTTCAGTTCAGTACTGGAAAAACTGCTATTCAGTTAAACCGATTGAATTAGAAGTCGACCCCATTATAATCTTAGCAATAATAAAGGCTAGGAAAATCAAGATGATGGTCATTTGGAATGAAACAATGTCATGACGAACCTTGGAAAAAGCTCGTATTACCAAAAAGTTTTTAATGATAACAATCACAGAAATACGCGTTAGACAGGTACTAAATGTAAAACGCAATTAAACATTGAGAATTGACTTTTAAAAGCTTTAGAGGAAACATTAACGTTGTCTGACTTCTCGCACACCTTATCTAAGAGTTTTCCATGAACGTTAACAGGGTAATAAACTGTATTTCTTTTGACTGTACAACGCTTTCGTTGGGTACCGTCAGTCTTTGGTCGCATTAGTGTTTGAAAAGTCGCAGTTTTATAATAAGAATTTCTACATTTGAAGGCACTTGCAGGTTGTAAAGTGAATATTTAGGATAGAATAATTTATATTATCAACGTAAACTGTCAGTTTTCGTGCTGGTGTGTTTCGTAAGTGAGTGCGAGACCGGAGGCCCAATGATGCAGAACATCACTAGGCCGCCATAGTGTGAGTCGCCATGCTGCATTGCTGCATTTAGTTAAAAGTGGTTATTTTAATATTACAAACAGATACTCCAATTTTATTTATTTGTATAGATATTACGTATGACATTAGCCTTACATACAAACACACACTCACACATACGCAAGCACACATTGAGAGTGACTCACACATACATTGAAGTTATCTATTTTACTATGTATTTTTGATTTTTTTTGTATTAGTTTAAGTTGTAGGCCTTTTTAATCGTATTCTTTGAAGGTCAGGATATATTTTAAGGCTATGTATACATATATTTCTGTAACCTTATACGAAATAAATGAAAATGTTTAATATTAAAAAAACACATTCGGATTTAATATCTTAAAAATAATATGAGTATGACAGAATAAACGTTAGGTATATCTGATGTCGTAGTCTTATCTATGATTCATCTCAATTTTATTTGCACTTGTTCATCTCAGTAACAAAAGGTAAAGTGAAGATAAAATATTCGTGAGACACAGTGAGCATACCTACAAAAAGTGGGTAGGCACAATGTACAATACTTTTATGTCTTCTTTATTAGGCAGTAGAACAGCCGTAAAATGTATTCTCGTCAAATTGAATGTGTGCCTAGTCTCTTGTTTGTAGCTCACGTGAGATATAGCTTAGTGTAGGAAAGTGGTAGCTCTTCAGGTACAGGTAAGCCTGTATCGTTTGTAGAATATATTTTATTGATGCCAACAATTGTGAAATCGGTAATTCGGTGCTTAAAGTCTAATAATTTTAAGTTTAAAATCATCTTTATTAATCTATACAAATAAATAAAATTGGAGTGGCTGTTTGTAATATTAAAATAACCACTTTTGAATAAAAAAATAATATGTATGTATTCACGATACATCTACCAAAATAACATTTTTTACAATTTTTATCTGTCTGTGGTTAGCTGATGATCCAGGGAATAACTTAGGCTACTTTTTTTAGACTAGCTTTGTCCCGCGGCGTTACTCGCGGTACGACGATAACCTCGGGTGACACCGCGGGGCGCAACAAGTTCTTTAATATATTTTACATAACTGACAATTTCTGTATACTGTGTTAGAATTGTTATCAATTTGAGACTACCGTATCTAACTATACTAATGCTGACAATTCATAATTAATCATTAGAACTACATCTACAAAAAGTGCGGAAGTTTTAAATTCCTGATGATTTGTCACCTGACCTACATTCAAGAGATGTAAAGTTTATATCTCTTCCCGCAGCGATTCCATGGCTCTGTGGTTTAGAATCGTTATGAGAATATATATTAAGTCGTTCATAACATCTAGGATCTCATTCATTTGTCCTTTTTTATGTTTTTAACCTCAGAGCTTCCTCATATTCCTCATGTATGAACCCATTGTAAAAGTACTTTTTTGGTAATATATAATTGGGCTTTAAAATTATTATTTTAAAAAATATTCAACGATATAAAAAATATATATATATATATATAGAAAATAAATATTACATAATGGAAGAAAAACAACAATCAAAGAATGCAGATTATAACTGTTAATTATACTATATAATAGAAACGAAGTGGGTTATACTCTTTTATAAAAGTTGTCTTTGTTTAATCATCATCATCATCCAGGATATCAGTATTTATATTGGTTATTCTCATTTGCAATATCTAAGTTTTTATATTAGTAACTAGCTGAACCCCACGGTGTTACCCGCAGTTATCGTCGTACCGCGAGTAACGCCACGGCACAAAGTTAGTCTAAAAAAGTGACCTGAGTTACTCCCTGGATCATCAGCTACCTGACAGGTCAAACCGGTCCAGCCGTTCCAGAGATTACCCGGAACAAACAGACAGACAGACAGACAAAAAATGTATAAATACATTTTTGGTATATATGTATATACAGATGCATATAGTAAAAGTGGTTATTTTAATATTACAAACAGATACTTATTTTATTACATTTTTTTTATTTGTATAGATAATACGAATAAACTAATGTTCAAGAGACTTTTGAAATCAACCAATACTACAGTTAAATAGAATCAAGAAAGCGCTAAGTAATAGGTAATTATTATAAGAGAAATATCAAATTAGATTCCGATGGAGAGCATGGCATAGTATATAAAGGTATATTATACTGACACATAAATGACATTATCTGGGTCACACGTGCAAGCGGTAATCTTCTGACCACGAGTGGACATCTTATATACGCGTCTAAGGTCTAAGTTAAGATCAGTGGGCAATGGTGACGGAAAAAATGATTTAGTATATTAGATATACAGGGATTTGAATACATTAATGATCTCCAAAAATAGCAAAACTACACTAAAGTAGAAAGCCACTTTGGAGATTTTGACCTTTTCTTAACCAATCCTTTGCTCTGTTATCAAGTATTTAGGAATAGGTATTTAATTAACTCTGTAATTTTTTGAAAAGAAAATTTTTTTCATTAATATTTTTAAGTTTCTTCTCTCATTATAACTTTGCTTGTAACGTAAGTGATATAAAAAAAAAACAGAAAGCAGTCATGAGGACTTCCGAAAGAAATGAAAACTCAAAACTATATACATACAGTTATTTCATTTCACCTGAAATAAACTTTTTTGTTCTTTGAATAGTGTAGTTGGTGTAGCCGTTCTCAAGTTTAGAGTTTAAGAACATATTTGGAGATATATTTTCATATAGCTCGAAAATCTTATAGAGTTACAAGCTTTCACAAATATTAAATACAAACAAAACATATAATCTTTACAAAAAAATGTAAGGCCGCAACTGTTTAGTATGCATACTCAGCCCAAACGTGAATTAAACCTTTCAGGTAACCAACTGTAAGCAAAAAGGTGGATCGTAATATTTCAGTCAAGTATTGCATCAGCAGTTTATTAACTCCGACTTTATAGATGTTTTGGCGTGCGCATAAAATGTTTAGGTAGGCTTTAATACCAAGTATTTTTATTACGTATAATTTCAGACCTATTTGAAACCAAATTTAAGAAATGATTTTTAAAAATCTTGAACTTGGTCAGTGTAATTCTAATGTGAAAGCACTTTAAGTAACTCAAAGCTACAAATATATTCGTATTATTAACGAGTTCAGCGTTCAGTTCAGTTTTTGTTCTTTTTTTGATGTGAAACATCTATAAGGCGAAGGGTAAAACTGATTTTTGTCGTGGCGACGCTTCATGGCAGCATCGCGAATGGGCCGGCTCGCCCGGAGTGATACCACGGCCTCACAGAAAATCGATGTGAAATAACCGGAGACACCCAAACCATACACCAACCCCGCCCCCATCCCTCTCCCCATCCCCCGAAGGCCTCACCTGTCACCCCCAGGCTTGCACTTGTGGAGGACGGAGATCGTTTAGCGAGCTCCGATGCTCAAGTCGTCTGAGGTACCTGACCCGTTCCCGGGCCTGGCGGACAGGGAAAGTTCTAAACCTCTCCCGGTGCCGCTCCGCCATCTCCTTCACAAGCATAACCAGCTCGCAGAAAGAGACGGCAGAGTTTCACGCGCTCTCGCTCCGCAACATGGCCACAATCATGTTACCGAGCGAGATAACCCACATTTCGATGGCCGTCACGAGATCACGCCTCGCACCACGCCGGTCATTCTGCCAGCGTATGGAATACCGTGTCCACGGTATGGCCATCACAGATGTGGCACTCAGACGTTGGCTCCTTGCGGATCAGACACAGGTGCTCTCCGAAGCATACTTTACCAGTGAACACCTGCGTCAACCGGTATGAGAAGCTCCCGTGATGCCCCTCGAGCCAATCCTCCGTAACGGGTCTTACCGCCGCAATAACGCCGTGCTAATTCACCACCCCTGGCACTGCGTTGTAGTGGAATGCACTCTTGTCACGCCAGAATGCTCGTTAATGTAAAATCTAAATGTATTATGGCAGCATTCTGAGTATTACGAAGTTACAGTCACATACAATATAAAAAAATGATTTCTTTTTCTGTAATTTATATGAAACTAGTTGTTGCCCGCGGCTCCGCCCAAGTATATGTCGCTTATCGCGGCAAATAGTGGCCTATGTGTTATTCTGATGTATAAGCCGTATTATTGTAAAGTTTCATCCAAATCCGTTCGGTAGTTTTTGCGTGAAAGAGTAACAAATCTATTCAACCATCCATTCTTACAAACTTTCGCGTTTATAATATTAGTATGGATGGTTAGCTGGCAAACAAACATTGCATTTGCACGTGAACAAACTCGTAGATAATGGACCATCACATAAGACTAAGATGGAAAGATAATGAGAGAAGTCCCCAAGGTCCATTACAATCAAAGCGCTTACTGATCAAAGACTCCATTCAGCGAATTACTTCCTTGTTTGTACTCTGGTCGCAATAACGCAGCTTTTCGAGTGATTTGTACCAAGATTGTTGCAGTTTGTCCGACTTAAAAGATTGTGCCGATGATATCTGCTATAGCTAAATACATTTTAGGGAAAGGAACGTTTGTTAAATAATACAACAGACAAAATAACATATCTTAAGTAAAACAGAATACATTTTAATTTAAAGTTTTAAAATAAATCACTTTTCTTCTTAAAAGTATACATACAGTTGCAACATGCGAATTGATGGACTCATCGGTAGTGGCTGAAAATTGGGATCCAAAAGTGAGATCAAACGAAAATAAATATTATCTTATAATAGCTCCGTGTGCAAAATCGGAAATAAGCATAAAAAGCATAAAGCAAAGGGCCTAAATTATTGTAAATTTAAATAGGCTGTATTGTTGGTTCCTTAAATCATCCTCATTTTAGCAACAAATTAATAGATGCATATAATTTAATTTAATGTTTCAAATACAAATTCAAATTATTCGGTTTAAAAATTTGAATAGTCTAAAAGACTTATAAACTATATATAACTTCCAAGCATCGCACTAACTCTTAAGCAATAAAAGTAAATGTTTAATTTACAGGTGTTCATAAAGTCAGAGCTGAAAGTAGGCGTTATATATGTGAAGGAGAACCAGTATACGGAGGAAGAAATTCTGGACAATAATGAAAACTCATCAATGTTTGAAGAGTTCTTGCAAGTTTTAGGGGAGAAAGTCAGACTTAAGGGTAAGTAAGAATCTTATATGAAGCATAAAAATAAACATCGGACCTATCAGAACTAATAAAACTTCTAGAATAACAACAATTTATGCATTAGCGTTTAGCCGGATTCATTACTCAGGAGTCATTAAAAATAAACCACGTTTCGGTTTCAAAGGACCATAAAATTAAGGCTTTAATTTTATTGTTTGCGGGCTTTGAAATATTTGCTCTTTTAACAAAGCGAGAGGTGTTTTAATAGCCTTAAGTTAACTAGATCGCTAGAAGTATCACTATAATCTGTTATACTTATTACTTTTTTTTCGCAGGCTTTGACAAATACAAAGGCGGTTTAGACACAGTTCATGATCTCACCGGCCTGTATTCCGTATACACTAACTGGCGTGGCATAGAAATAATGTTCCACGTGTCAACTCTGTTGCCCTACGAGCGACACGACCCTCAAAAACTACAAAGAAAACGACATATAGGCAATGACATAGTGTGTGTCGTGTTCTTAGAAGCCGACAACACGGCATTCTCCCCGTCCTGTATCAAGAGTCACTTTTTGCACACTTTTATCTTAGGTAAATGAACATCTTATCTAAGTTAGTTTGCTAACTTAATTCTGTCCTGAAAGTTTTACCTACTTTTTTATTGAACAGGATCTTCTAATTTCTTGTACTTCGTCCTTTAACTTATACGTAAGTTCAAGTAATACGGATACGTAAACTTGGAACTTGTGACTTGTTGTAAATTTGTAATTACATTTTGAATGTGATCAATTTTTAAAACCAATTATCTAATTACTCGACAGTGCGGGTATCAGCTAAAATCAAACGTCGTCCAACCAGATACGAAGTGTCAGTAGTAACCCGGGATGAAGTAGGTGCTTACAAACCCTATCTTTGGGAGCAAAGTGTCTTTGATAAAGGACCTATGTTCAGGTAAGCTTTACTCATATACATTTCTCGTTTACAAACTTGAGGCTTTCAGGAGTATATCAAAGTTCAAAGTCTCTCTAGTTTTTAGTTTGGTTTGATCGTTTTGTAGCTAACCTTTGAACGCATTTTGAGCAAACTCAATATATTTGATATCCTTACAAAATATACAACTATAAGTTATTAGAATTTTAATTAAACTTATAAATAAAAGTTGAAGTGTCTGTTTGTTATTTCAAGTAAATAGCTTTTTTTTAATTCATAAATCATTTTATTGTACATAATGTACTTACATTTTTTACTGTCTGTCTGTTCATTCCTAATTTAATGACTGCACGGTTGGACTAGTGGCTTAAGTGGTTACCACTTACATTTGTAAATACATACATATTATACATAGAAAACACCCAAACTCCAAAACAAATATTTGCAGATCATACAAACATTTGTTCCGACCCGGAAAACGAACCCGAGACCTCAAGAACAGCAGTCGCGTACGCTACCACTGCGCCACCGAGGCAGTTTATGTGTAGATATTTTGTGAATATTCTATCAATTTTAAAATTAATATGTGTATTGACCCTAAAGGTCTTGGACACCGATTTATCAAGACAAAACTTCTGAATTTGGATATCAACATAAAACGGTTTAAATATGTTCAAACTGCCAATTATTATAGTATTCAATTTGTATGGAGAATTCAGCCAGCGCCCCTTAATTTGAAAACTTTCTTCTTCCAGGGAATGGTTACTGACAAAAATTGTCAACGGTGAAAGGGCGTCATATTCAGCCCCTAAATTTGCCAGGATGCAGGAGAGAACGCGCAGTCAAATGTTAGAAGATATTGTTGCCAATTTACAAAACCACGCTGAAACTGGACAAATACCTAAACCATATCGCAGAGGTATTCTTTTTTAAATAACAATCCTGAAAGTAATGCAAATTATATTCTCCATGTTAAATTATAATGTACATAAATCGCAGGACTAATCTGTGATCTAAAAAATACTCCACTCATATCATATAACAATCAGATCAAAAGCATTTGGTCAAAGTAGACAACATTTGTTATTTATGATATTATAGATAATTCTAGGTAGGGCCAATTTCGAGAAAGAGGTCAATCGTCGAATTAACTCGACTGGGCTCGTTCGGAAAGATGTGAAGAGAGTCGCAGAAAATCGCTGGAAGCAGGCAGCCCAGGACCGATTGTTATGGGGAGTCTTGGGGGATGCCTGTCCAGCAGTGGACGTCTTTCGGCTGAAATAATGATGATGATGAGATAGTTCTTGTTGCAAACTAAGCTGTAGATTCAATCAATTGCGTTTAGAAATAAATTGTGTTATAGTATAGTACTCCACCGCACAGAATTAAAACTCTGATCTTACTTAGTATTTTGTTATTTAGGTTGAATTGTTTCGATAAAAAGTCATGTATGGTATTTTGTGTTGAACCATACATTACTTTTTATCGAATCCTTTATATAAGCTATAAGTACAGGTGAAAGTTATAAAAGCATGTTAAAAATGAAAATAGTAAAAGTAGAATTAAAGAAAATACACGAAAAGAATCACATACATAATACAAAGTTTAGAAATAATGGTAATAAAGAAGAATGTTTGAATCTTATTTTAGGTTCCTGGCGTCCGATTGGTCACATGCGACCTTCCTCACCTCTCTTGGACTCAGTACGTGATCAGTTTGAAGACTACGATCAACTTGCCAAAGACTTTACAAGGGTCTTCCTGAACAGTGAATTGAACGTTGCACAGAATGCTCAGCTGTTTGATGTGGTCTTTCTCGTGGGGCAGTCAAAGCAGAAAACCAAATTCATTGGTGTTAGAGCCATCCTTGGTGTCAGAAGCAGGTAAATGAGTTGCGACATTATTTATTTCATTAGAATCCAAATTAGGTAGGATATCAGATATTTTATATTACTTATAAAACTTATATAACTATATTACTTATAATACTTATAAAACAGAATAATACTAACGAACACACTATATTGCTTCTCTATCAATTGATTTCAAATCACCTCAGGTTCAGTCTGAATAAATTAAATATATGAACCACTTTCTACTTGAAGTCATTATTTTGCCTTTTATTGGTACTATTTCACTGGCCATCATCTCTTATCATTAAGATCATCATACTTTGAATAATCCCTTCATTCTTGGGATGTTCTTCTAAATCACATCCATATAGTTCTTTCATTCCAATTTTCTTTACTATCACAGGTGTGTTAATAAAATAACATTATCGTCTTCAGTTGCAACCGATGATCTAGTATCTACTAAATTTATTGTCCATCAATAGATACATGCATAGAGCCATCACGCCTATTTCTCAAAGGGATGTATGTAGTACTGAGATAATTGATCTCCACTTACTACGGTCCTCACACACCTTTTTTGCTACATTCATGAATATAACTAAATGAGTTAGTTGTGTATTATAATACAATAGGAATGTTAAAGATACAGATAAAGTAAAAAAGACATTTCATGATTACTCTAGTTACTGATAAATTATCTTTATGTTTCAGAGTGTTCCAGGAAATGTTATATGGCATACAAACAGGATTTGGATCTCCTCAAGTTCCAGTAGCCGAACTTCTGGCTCGACCAGCACCAACATTGCTTTCCCCGACTCCAGCTCGGCAAAAGAGTAGCAACTTCTTGCAAGTTCCTGATATTGAATCGCCGAGGTAAGAGATGGAAATTTTCCTTTAAAAACGCAAGAGTTTATATGAGGTCACTCTCATTTCAGGATTTCTTTAAACAACCTTGAAAAAATCTACGATCGGCAAACTATGATCCCGGGTTCTGTAGGCGGGGCGTAAAAAACATCTCACTAGGCGGCCATAGTATAGGTCACCATGCTGCACTGTTATTCGCGTTGAGGATGGTGACCACCACTCTTGGAATCTCCTCATGCTTTCCAACAGACAGAGCAGAGTCATTTTGGCGCAGCTAAAATATATTTAAAAAAAAAACACATCTAGCAGGTGTTTCGTACTTAGATTTGGTCTTTCGTTCTAATGGGACTAATCCCGCCCACACGCCCACTACTGTAACTCTTGTACACCAGGATTAACAGCAGTCATCCACGAACACACCGCATTATGATACTCGGGAAATCCCAGGAAAAAAATTACTGTTTTGGAACCCGTAACGAAATTAATCATAAGAAAAAACAGGAGTTGGAAATATGATAAGTCCACTTCTCTCCTTAGCAAAGCGGGAGACAAAATGAAGTCAAAATAGACAGACCCCTTTTTCAAACCGGGGATAACAATAATAATTTAGTTTCTTTCCTTCTAATAACAATAACTGTAATAAGTAGGGTGAAGATCGCAAGACTGTTTAATAGAGAAACCGTAACACCTCGAGAATAGTATTGAAACACCCTCTCTCTCTCCTAGTAAACATATATTTTTTTTATTATCATTATTTTCCATTATTTTAATTACGTTTACAAGAATACTAATCAGGAACATTATCATAATCAATAACAATACGCTTAAAAATAATTTCAAACTTTCAGGCCAAAAAGTGTTCCCAGTTCACCAATGGTGAAACGCGCGTTCTCTCGCTTAGGGACCATCACAGCTGGTTGGGGTCGATCCATTCGTAAGCAACATTCTCAACTCAACGCAGAAGATAAAAAGAAATGGGCCAGTTCACAAGATTGTTCAAGTAAGCATTTCGTCTCTTATTTACCACTAGCTGACCCACTCAACCTCGTTTGCGTCTTGATATATAGCCTATAGCCTTCCTCGGTAAATGTTGTAAATGTGTGAAACATTTGCACTAGCACAAAAATGTATAATAAATATTGTATACTATCCAACACTAAAATATTTTTTTCAAATCGGACCAGCGGTTCCTGAGATTAGCGCGTTCAAAACAAACTCTTCAGCTTTAAAATATTAGTTTAGATAAGAACAATTATTTTAATTTTATAAAAATCGGATAAAACGTTTTATAAGCACGCAACTATAGGTTCAGAGACCAACTTTTATATGACTATAAATAAGAGACTTAAAGAAATAAATATTATTATGACCGTTTTAAAATATAACATTAGCTTGAACGAAATTTAATTTCACCGATACAACGCCTAACAAATATTTCGGAGCCCTCAGTATTACTACATTATTCGGTAATTTTTATTAAGCAGGCGATAGTCCAAGGAATCCGCATATATTTTAGAAATTAGATAATATAGGAAGAAATTTAAAAATGTATAAGTGGGAACGCATCGCTTTGTAATAGTAGTACATATCAATCAAAAAAGAACATTATAAACTTTTGTGCCAGTGCAAATGTTTCACACATCAACAATTCTGATTTTAAATTACTATTTCTCTTAACAATTATTCGACATGTTAGTTAATATAACTACCTATAAAGTACGTGTATCATTTCAGACAAAGAAGGAAAAGACAAAGAAAAAGATAAAAACGCGGCATTAGCAGTACCCAGGCTGTCCGTCTGCGCAGATGCACAAAAAGTTGATCGTGCTAAACTGGCGCAAACAGAGGTAAATAAAGCCTATCATATTTCAACATTACCAACTGAAAATAAATCTCAGCTGAACTACAACTGTTGTTCTTTTCGCTTTCAGTTCTCTATAATAGAATTCGACCCAGAAACTTTCCGGATTCTCTTGGATTATCTGCATACCGGCAGCTGTCCACTAACTTGTGCCTCAATACCGGGCCTCATTTGTGCAGCGGAACATTACGACTTACCCGAATTACTACAAGCATGTTTTCATCATGCTAAACAATTTCTTAGAATAGAAGTGGTAAGTAATCATTTAGTGCTTCGAAATGCTAAGTAAACGTTACTTCATTAAAACGATCACTTTGTAATTAAAAAACATTCGGTCTATAAAAAGTATCTTAGACGTTAGACGTTTGTTGTAACGATTAAAAATACGTGTAGTTTAATCATATTAGAATGAATCACACATACAGACACATGGTTACGTGTCCTTGTCTATTATTTTTAGATTTTGTTTACATTTAGATCTTTTTTACTGTTTTAGGTATGCACAATGCTTATATCATTAGAAAACTACTACTGGCGATATACGTCAGCCTCGGAATTGGTTAATATGATCCTGGCCTTCATTGAGCAAAGAGCTTACGCGTTATTCCAGACACCTGAATTTCTTAACCTCTCCGAGTCAATGGTCCAAATGATTATGTGTCGAAACCTTGAGGTTCCTGAAGTGAGGAAATTTGAAGCGATGCTCAGCTGGGCCCGGAACAAAATTAAATCCAAGTCCGCCAATAAGACTGATGCCAAAAATGAATTTAAATGCACTATGGAGAGATTAGCTAGAGATCTGAAACTGTACAGGATCTCACCGCAGGAATTGATAAAAGTGGTGCTCCCGTCTAAGGCTATAAAGAACGAGCGGATCCTCGAGACATTAATGTACCAAGCCAACTCGGGAATGTACAGAATTCAGGACAGTTACATAGAGGCTTGTCAACAGCGTCTGCAGAAGCAGGATTCGAGGTTTTCGGAGTTCGAAAGTTTCGACTACGGTATATAAAACATGGAGCTGTGACATATATCAGTGTATTAGATAGATATGACGAGTGACTGGGCTGGGTCCTTCTTATATTGGTATGTTGACGCCTTCTAAAAGTATTATTGTTATAGATGTACTCGAGTACTGTAGAGGTGCGAGAAATATTTGTACACTTCTCGGTAACCTAATCCTTGTTGTTGTTCATTGATACCTATATTTTTTACATCTAGCTAGATGTGTTCAACATAATCATCTCTATTTTTGGTACCAAAATTGCGGATAATAAAATGTTCATAGTCGGCAATAAAAGATTTAGCGCAATGAATTGTTTATACAGATGTTATACCTAGCACAAATTAATCTTTACCCTTAGGGATCCATCGACTCTAAAATTATTGGTATACAATGCAGTGAGTGTTAACATTTAACTATTAGTGTTAATAAAATGTGTTGTAGACTACATATGTGTGTTCTGTTACAATAATTGTATGCAAAGTTGCATTCTTAGCAACTGGGATGCAAGATATTTTCGGAGTTATGTGTAAGTGTATTTAATTTTCTCAAGTTACTGACTAAAACTTCATTACACTAGTAATTGTGGAGTAAAAATGTATTAAAAAGAATATTGCTTTTCTTTAATATATTTTTACATTAAAAAAAAATTTGTAGTAACTCATATTGTTTTAAACACAGTACCCATATACAGATGTTTGCACGAAACTAAACAAATTACGTCAATGGTTCGTTCTTTTTTCGACAGTGACTAGATGAAAGTTCCATGTGTATGTTTAGAAAATGTTATTTATGTGTCATTCTTGAGATTCCTTTACGATAAATAACTAGAATGGCCTCTGAAATGTGTAAACTTACGTTAGAACCAAACCTATATATATATATTTGTTGTATTTCGAGATAAGCAAAGAGTTGTCACCAATTTTCCCTATTGATATCGATTAAGAAATTATTATTGTTATATAAAATATGTAACCATCACACTGAGGTAGCGTTATTTTATAGAAATGTGTTAGTTTACAAAGACCAGGTGGTCTTGTTTTATATCTCTTCAAGGAAATTGGTGGCAAAATTCACCTTTCGCACAATTTTTATCGTCACCAAAGCTTTAACTCGTCACTAATTTAAGCTCTGAATATAAAACAGAAGAAACTAATCAACAGTATAATATGCAATATTATATGAAATCTATTGTGTTAAATGTACCATAACTTTCGAAATACTACTATGGCAAATTATTACTATTAGTCCATCCATCTTTTTGTTGTTCCATCCAGGTCTGCTACATATATGTAGACCTGGAATCAGGTTTTCATATAATAATATGTTCAGTAATACAAGGGAGAATTCAAAATCCCTAAATCATTATCCCAACACTCCTGAGATGTCAGTATCTCTCTTGTTTGACTTTGTCATGACTGTGACACTTTTTTATGCTCTTAAACGTATAATAAAAACTATATATAGTTTTTAAAATTTAGCAAATTTAATTGACTAAATTTTGTTCAGCAAAATACCTTCTACAGAAGTATATAAACATATTTGCGTTTATACAATTGAATGAACGAGGCTATCTCGGCCATTAATCCACGAACTCTGCCAAAATTGGTATCAGGTCACATATGTTTCAAAAACTTACTATTGTATTATTATTACGTCTTAGCCGTATTGTTGTTGTTGTGCCCCAAAAGTCGTCGATGTTCACTTATGTTTGCCCAGAACTGGACACGTAGACGAATAAAATAAACTAAAGTCGAAATAGCAAAGTGTTGTATGATCTCAAGAATGTTGTTTAATGCTATATCTGTCTTGTAGCAGATAAATTGTTCGTCAAACATTTGTCTAACAAAGTGTTATATATTAGTTTTTACAAGTATTTATTAAATAGTTCTGGCCACCGATCAAGAGTATGTGACGCATTGTACAACTATTGTGTTTCGTCTGAAATACGTTGACGGCTTTACTCACACGTGCCACTAACAACTCCAAAAGCGTATTGTAGTAGAATAGTATAGATATACATACAGTATACACTCATCTTTTTTCCACATTTCAGGGAACATAAGTAAATAAAAAAATGCGTTTTTAAAAGTCCAAAATGTCGTAAACTATTTGTCGGTTTAGATTTGTGTATAGTTGTGTTGTGCTACTATTTATTGATTTCAACCGTATACAATGCTAATAATAAGTTGGAAAATGGTACGTGTGTGGACAGTCCTACGTTAGTAATTTTATTTTAAAGCTTAAGAAGAAAAACTAAGTATATGGGAATTGAGCACATTTTATAATTTTATTGAATAGGTGCAGTCTCGTCAGTTCCTACTACTAATGTTCTGAGGAATATGTTTAATTTAACTTCTGAACCAAGTGGTACAGACTTTTATACATATCTACACATTTTTTTCTATTATATTGTTGCATTGAAACTGTGAGACCCATTTCGCCCAGTTCTGTCTTAAAGAGCTTTTTATGTAAGTACACATAATCTTTTAAACAACACAATTATATACAGACAATAAACAAAAATAGGAACCAATACAATACCCCTCTCCATGGCATGTTTTATATTTTTTCAGATACGTTAATTTGGGTCCCTTAGGCAGTGGTCCGACCGCCGACTATAAACGAGAAACGAAGAGAACTAGAAACTATAAACGAGTTGGCGATCAGCGGAAAACGAGTCTGTAGTTTCGATAGTTTTGTCGCTGAGCTACAAGCGAGTGTGCAAGTGCGATGAGCGATTACTCACGCCACTTCAAGTTCCAAGACACTAAAGATGAGGTTTTTATTTAATGTGTCCGAAAATATCCCTATCGTATAAACACTATCGTAAAGTACATCATCGTTGTCATCTTAACTAGACAACAATGGGAGTTGCAATGATTTGTTGATATCCATACGTGTACTTTCAAAGCCACACTTTTTAGAAATGATTAAGCGAGCGAGCATCGCTGAGCGAGTTTATCTTTGAAAGCTCTTGTCGCTCTGCGACAAATCTTGTAAAGCGAGTCGTCACCGGCAGTGTAAACAGTCAGAGAGCAACTATTAACATATGCATCTCTTTCATTTACACGGAATGTATATTTATTATGCGTTACTTGAGAGAGAAAATCGGTGATATTTAGTCGTTTTCTCGCCGGCGCGGATTAGTGCCTTAAGAGCTTGATACTTGTATACTTGCGTAAGACTTGTACAAATACACGTAACTAAGGTGACCACAGACGTCTCAAGTATACTTGCACTGTCTTGTATCATTTCGGTGATGTTTGTGCAAACGTTCGTACATGCAGCGAACTACTAACTAAAATACAATTTTGGCGTTTGGTTCTAATTTTCGGTATTGTTCAATTAATTTATTATGAGCCGCATTTTTTGTCCATGTGGTAGTAGTCTTTAATTTTTATTTGCCAAAGACATAGCTCATTTCTATATATGTATTTACAAACTAGCTTCGGCTAGTTTGTAAATGGGGGTTCGCCCCACGTAGTAACCCGCGGCTATTGACAAATCGCGAACCTTACATACCTTATATCATCAGCTACCTACTATTTATTACCTATTAGTGAAAGTTCCGTTAAAATTGGTCCAGCCATTCCAGAGATTCAAGCCGGATCAAACAGATAGACAGACAATAATTGTAAAAAATGTTATTTTGGTATATGTACCGTGTATACATAGGTACATATGCATTTAGCTGTTACTTTAATATTACAAACAAACACTGCAATTTTATTTATTTGTATAGATGTATACATACATATGCATTTTGTAAAAAGTGGTTATTTTAATATCTCAAACAGACACTCCAGTTTTATTTATTTGTCAACATTGTTCTATCATATCACGAACTCCATACCTCTCGGTAATCTCGTTCATTTTGTCGCGAAAACGACGTGCAATCGTGCCGGTGGCTAGAACTACTAGAACAGTACTGAAACTTGAGCGCAATGCTCCCACACACGTTCAAGTAAACTTGAGCTCAAGTATACTTGCACAAGGCTTATGCAAGTCAAAAATTTGCACAAGTCTCTTCCAACATACTTTACAGTATACTTGTGCACTTGCGCAAGTATACTGGTAACGTGTATTGCCGGCTTTAGAAGGGTTAAAGTACTTATAGTTCTCTGATTTCTATTAAACGTTGGAATGCTTATGTTTGTGATAATTATGAAATAATTGATGTATCCAAGAAACCTTACACATGCCCATATATATACATATTTCCTATTTACATTTGTTTCACACAAACCTTACAAAAAAGTTATTTAATGATATTGATGTTATGAATATACCAGTTTTGTTACTGTACATGCTTAAATTTATTTGTAATGTAAACACGTACTAACAATAATTATATTCAAAATGCATTACAATCTTAACAACTTGCAAGCAATACGTATGTATTTGTTGGAAAAGAATAATCTACTACAGGTATGTATAGACCTAAATGTATGGATTTATACAATATTATACTAACCAAAAAAAAATTTGTTTATATACAATGTATGGATTCGAGATTTTTCTATAATTTTAGCTTAAAAAAATCACAAGTTTTTAAACATATTACATGCTCCTCATAAGAGTACTAGCCTGAAAACCAAGCGCCTTTTGTATGAGCACATTCTAAATAATATAAGTAATTATATATCTATTTATGTATATGAAATGGGTCTTCTGATACTTAATGAATCTTCTTACAACTTAGGTGTTAATATAATAAATAAATGTAGCCTAAATTGAAACGTTCTGGCGAATGACTTTCAAGTTGAATTGTCAGTAAAATTTTATACTTATGAAAATTATACATGATGATAAAAGTCTTTTATTGTCAATAATTTACATGGTTTAGTTGTAACTTTGCTCAAAGCTTCTATGAATACGCCGTCATTTAATGTGTGTGATACAGAAAGATGTGACCATATTTCAATGTTCCGTCATACATAACAACAAATGACGTGCACTGATTTAAAAAATGTTTAGAATATTCAGGTTATGGATGATCGATATTTACTGATGTTCAATTAAAATTCGATGTTGAGCGGATTGAAAACATTGATGATTAAGGTTCTCGAACGCATTGAAACATCGGTGCGATTTACTCAACACCCGAAAATCTATATTTCTTTATTTCACATGCCAAGCCAAATATTTCAACAAACACGAACTTGGTTCCCAATAAAATTCTTTAGCGAGGAAATATGAGTTACTTATTTTACAATTCACGGAACAATCAAGCTTTAGTTTGGCAACGGCGAGCTATTTTGAGTTTGCCTATTAACTTAAGTCCTTTTATTTTTTTAATTTTATGTCCAAATACACAACGTTGAAGGAGGTAATAGTTAAAGTGTTTGTTGAAAAGCAATTTCAACAGTTTCGAAAATATCGTTTTAAAAAGCCGGGCACCAGAAGCAACTATTATCTAAATTACTTCTATTTACGGGCCATAGCGAAAATACTTCAATAATAATAATAAATCTCTTTATTTGTTGTGTTCTCAATTTTTTTTGATTCTTTGAATGATTAACAAAACATGAATTCATATATTATGCTTATTTTGCACATGAAACATCGACATACTAATCGTCTGACAAACTTTCAATATTTAAAACAGACAGGCATTTTTGATGTAATAATTTGAATATCCATAACTTAAATACTGCCGACATTAAAATTTGTTTTTTTTTTCTTTTTATCCAATGTTCAAGTGTTTATCGAAATGAAAATAAATATAAACGATCCCGTTTTGTAATACAATACTTTAGATTTTAAATATGGTCCAACTTGTCTGTTACACGATGTATTAATCAGTGAATGTTATATGTAATGTAATGCATGCATACCCAATATCTTATGAGTTTACGTATATAATACTCATGTGTGTATATAGGTTTAATTTGTAGGAACACCAAATTAAGTGTCAAGTTCTTCGATGGTAAATAAGTTTTCTATTCCAAAATTTAACCTTCCTGTGATCGTGAATGTTGCTATAAGTATGTTAATATGTGGGTTCTTCATAAGAAAATAAAAATTATAACTGTTATTTTGCAAGCGCAAAGCAAGATTATCCAATGAAAGTTTATGTGGTGAATAAATTTTTTTGTGTATTTTATTCGTGGTTTCACTTACATCACAGAAAATAAAAAGAAAAGAGATTATATTTCTCTAACTTATAATTATCTATCGGACAATTATCTATCTAATATCTATAAACGATGAAGAACTTTAAACGAAAAATTCTGTCATCAGAATCTCGGTAATGGTTCCAACGATTTTCATGAAATTTAGCATGTGGGACTTCGAAGGCGATTACATTTTAGAAGGTTTACCAAAAAGAAAATACCGAGCTAAAGTCGGCCATCCAGGTACCATTGGTAAATTTAAATCTGAAGATTCCTCCAATTTCTTAAAATTTTGGAAGTATTTTTTTCTAGGGTAAAACTGGGATAGATGCCCCGCTGTTTGAAATTATCATAATTTTAGAAATATTAATTTTAAATGAATAGTTTCTTTGCATTTAGCCAGCTTAGTCATTCATCATAACAGACTTTGCAAAATGTAGGTTTTTGTGGGACGTTTTTTTGGTATAGACGCCTACCCTGTATGGATAGTTGCCTCACCATGAAGATAAAAAGAAGGATAGATGTCTGCAGTGCTGGATAGATGCCCTTCATACTGTGTAAAAAACAGCAATTCTTTTAAACCGGCAATTGTCTCTAAGAAACATGGTTTGAATTACGAAAAATATTTATTTCTAATATGACACAACTGACCGTAATTAAATTTTAAAAGTATTTGTTCAACAAAAATATTATTTTTTTAGTTTTTCTTATAAAATATTAATTGTTAAGTTTCAACACTTTTTTTAATTGAAATTTTAAAAGCATTCATCATCATGTTCATAACCTGTTTTATTACCAAGAATAATTGGGGTCGACTACTAGTTCAACCAGTTCTACCTGAATATCAGTTATTTCACGGAGCGACTGGCATCGGACCTTCGCAACCCTGATGGTGAACTGAATTCGAAGGTTGAACTAGAAGGCAGTATGGTAAAGAGCACTGACATCTCAATAACGATTTTCGTAGGTGTTTATGACAACCGGTACCGACGACTTAAAGTACTTTCCAAGGCACGCGCGGAAAACAGCGCAATCTTCCATACTCCGCGCTGCTATTAAGAATTTTATAAGAAAAAACGTGAGCATCACGGGACGTCTGGCAGATGTAAAACATCGAAATCGTTGTGTATGAAATAAAGTGACCGCTTATTACATTTATATTCATTTTTATTAAATAAAAAATTGAAATCACGGAGCCACTCGCCACTCCAAAAATAAGATTTACCCCTCGCCTCTAGATGTTTCACCACCAATTCAAGACCCATAGAAAATGTTTTCAAAAGTTTTCATAGATTTTAGCTTAGAACGTTGGTATTTTTGGTTCTACGACTTAAATATGTAACCATTTTTTTTTTGCCAATCGCAATATCTACAACTTAGAAGAAGTTGTAGACATTGCGATTGGCAAAAAAAAAATTGTCAAAGCTATACTTTGCAGATAAACCATAAAAACCATTTGCACCTCTTTTTCCAAGATGACGGCCTGGGGTTGCAACCGCACAAGTTGAATTTAAAAATAAAAATGCGTCTTTTGAGAAATGCACGCTAAGCTCAAAAAAAATTATATATATATATATATATATATATATATATATATATATATTATTAGTATAGTATTTACACATTTAGGTTAATAGACTGTTTTAATTATTTCTGAGTTTTCTCTTTGAAGAGTCACTTGTCACGTCATTGTTCCTATTTCCTATCCAAATAAAAAGAAGAAATTTCTGATGTAAAAAACTTAAAAGTACCTATAGTAACATCCAACGGAGAACCTTTCTTTAAAGTCGGGTGATAGAAAAGCTGAAGTCAATCGTGCGTGGAGATAATTCAATCAATGATAATACTTAAACATTACTAACAGCAGTCAAATGCCTTAATTAAAACGAGAACTCTAATAGATAGTTAGACATGAGTTAAAAGTAGCACTAAATAATAACAGCCTTACCCACGCAATTTAACGTCAAAAAGTTATAAATAGATTCTCTGTACGTAACACTCTGCTGCAAATGAGAAGTGGGGTAAAAATAAAGGGGTAAGCATAGATTATTCCTCCACGCGCATTGAATACATTTATTTCGAGGTGATATATTCTAGAGCACGTTTCGTTTCTCTCCGCGAATAATTTTGACAGTTGCGTCAGTGTAACGAAACGTCATTGGAAAGTTCGTCACGCTGCCGCTAGTAGCGCTTGTGCGCCAGTCTTCTTGCAGCGGGCGCGCGGCCGGCTGCTTGTTGCAGTGCGCGGTACGAACTAACACACGCGAGTTCGCGGTCATAGGCTCGAACGAACATCGAAATCGACGGTCAGTGCGGTGACCATGATGATGGAGAACGGGGTGATGACAAACCATTATGATGGGGGGTTGTACCCGGATGGATATATGGAACAGGAAGAGGAATGGGAACGCGAGGGTCTACTAGACCCGGCTTGGGAAAAACAACAGAAAAAGGTCAGTTTTAGACTCATATCATAATGTTTACACTGCATCGTAGGGTAGGTAAGTAAACAAGGAATAATTTTAAGCACGTACGCAAGGCTTGTTACAAGAATGTAAGGAAACCCTTATCTCATCCGTGAGTCATGTTTGTATATTTACAAAAAATAATACCTATTTTATCGTAAATCGATAAAAACCGTTCATACTGTCACTATACTATACTCCGTGTCTATTACATCTGATCTCACACCTGGTCTATAAATTACTAGAACTGACATAATTTATCTGATTATGAATCTATTTTTAGCGAAATAAGATTATCCGCAATAGACATCTTACAGACAAAATACGGCTGACATCGACATAAAATTAATAAAAATATGATAACTTGATTATTTATATTTTTTTTTAAAACGCACGTATTTTAAAAAATTAAATAATTATTGTCTTGCACATTTCCCGCCGCTAGTTGAAAGTAGATCGCGGCCGTGGACACTATTAAAAGATTTCTTGAAGCTTTTCGCGCGAGCGAGACGAACGCACACGGTGTCCTACGGGAGTGAACAGGCCAGAGAGAGAGGAGTCGAATTTCCGTTAGTCATGTCCTAAAATGGGTCCAGCGCAGGCGCCGCTGAAAGCGCGGGCGTTCGACTTTACGTCACCATGAAACCCATATTTCAGGAAATTGCTATGGCTACTGTCTACGTAAACTGCATTTTAAGCGTTTGCGTTAACTCGATAACATGGTGGTCTGTGACGAATGCTCTGCTCTGACGCATCCCGGTAGCGCAACCTATGGAATGTCATTAATGACTTGCGACACACTACACGCTCCTCGTCTTCAATTAAATTTTATTTAGTCCTTCCATTCATTCCGATCTGGTACCTAAAAATAAGCAATAGCTGCAAATAAATTTTTTGTGCTAGGTATCTATTTGCTCTGACAATTTATTTTTATTGGCAATTTTCCGATCATAAATAGAATTCATTTTATTATTTACTAGTTTTTGCCCGCAGCTCCGACCGCGTTTATGTTAGTTATCACGTTAATAGCAGCTTATGTCCTTTAGGTGCAGCAGTTTAGCCGTGAAAGCGTAACACACAAACGTACAGAGTTACTTTCGAATTCACAATATTAGTATGAATATAGATATAATGATGAACCGGATATTATATTTTTTTAATTAAGTATGTATCAGCAGGTCTATAATCAAAAATATGTCAGTATTTAGAGAAAACAGTGCTGTGCTTGTTGGCGTAACGTCAAGGTTAGGTATGCGTAATCTTAAACGCTACTCATTAACACTTCAAACCATTTATAATAACTATATGTCAACATGTCACTTGAAAGCATATGTAGGTTTGCGTTAAGTTGACTAATATTGTAACTATGACTTACGGAAAAGGACAACGAACGACCAAGGCTCGAGGCCTCGCAGGATATAAACAAAGAGCCTGCGACACAAGGTGCATTGGCCGATCATGTATGGCGGGTCAATGTCGCGGCCGACCAACTTGAGATGCGCCTGCATGGAAAAGTCACCCGACGAATCGCACTCGCACTCCCAACGGCTGGAATCGAGTCTTCCGCAAGGAGGTCAGTAGCGCATTCAATGCAAACATGCTTGCCACGACAAAAGGTTGGAACATGTGATACAGGAAACTCAGACGTGCGGTCCACACTGACAGATGACTTTCGAAAATGTATAAATCAGTAGTCAATAATATAAATATACATAAATCTTACGTCATCATGGAAATTAACAAATTTGGAAGAAAGTTTACATTAATATATCAAAAATAACATCCACGGTTACGTTAGAAATCAGGCGTGAAAGTGGTGAGGACGAGCTCTGGTGAAACTGGTTATAAAGTTTGTGATTTACATAAGCTGCCAGAGTCCGTATTTGGAATCTATGTTTTACTATATTTTTTAGTGTCTTATCAAAATATAAAAGATGTTTTAAATTCTTCAAACCTTTTTGCTTATTCAATAAATATTTTACAAATATATGGTGAATAATAGCGAACCACAATTCAAACTTGTATTTAAATATGTTCATTTTGATATAGTTGGTCTCACAGCTGGTATACCTAAATGTACACTTTGTCATCAGTTAAATAATTATCACCTTGGCATACCTTATGATAGCGAGGTCATTGACATCTCTACTAAATAGTAATTCTTAACAGAATGATGACTTGTCCTTTTATTTTCAGATATTATCCTTAACCTTTTAAAATTGATTGCAGTAGCATTTGGCCGGATAGTACAATTTTAACTGATTGAAACATTCTCTCTGTTTAATTCAATATACAAAGCAACGCAATCCAAATTATTAATACACCTAAAACTCATTTAAACTAGAAAATTGTTTAAAAGTTGTCCGAAATATGTTGACGTAGACGTATAATATCAGTTACATAACATTTGACATGTCTATTTTTTCCTTGTCGCTGTTAGCTCGTTATTGGCACGCGGTCAAAAATCGAGGAACTCTGTATCACCTCGCAACTCTTTACTATGTTAGATAGACCATAAAAATTAATCGATCAAGTACACAGGCTGACTCTGGCATTGCTTAAAAGGCCCGTATTATGTTCAAAAACCACATCCGTGGTGTCAAATGTTTATTAAGGTGTCTGCGTCCGCCTACACACGAGTGGAACTTGTACTTCCTCTGCAATATGTGCGGTGTACGCCTGTGTTTCTTGGTACAGTCACTGGTTTCTAGGATCCAATTAAAATTCAACATTGAATGGGGACAAAGTAAAGCGTTATCAAATGACAAACGCCATAATAGTGTTGATTTTAATGTCTTCAAGGAGGTGATTATTTTTAAGTGCCGTCTGAAAGAGGTGCTGCAATAAAAGTTATATAATATTAAACTGGTGCTGTAAATGAAACAGTAACTTGAAATAATTACCAAAGCTAAATATTACAATAATTTTAAGGCCAAACTTTACTTGTTGATGAAGAGAACTGTAATGTTATGTAAAACAAGTACAATTCTAACAACAATAAAACTGACTTCAAGGTTCGACTCGATTTCTCTTTTGGATGCCATCATCAGATATTGACCTAATCATGGCACCACCGTTGGGACATCTCCTTTCCATTAAAAAAAGATTCATCAAAATCAGTTCATAAACGATGAAGTTATCCGCGAACACACAATAAAAAAAATGTATACGGTCGAATTGAGAAACCTCCTCCTTTTTGTGAAGTCGGTTAATAATAGTTATCGTATGGAAAATTTAAATCTAAACATGAAAGAAAATACTGCTTTCTTTTGCTTTACAAATTAATGTTATTCCTATGCAAATAGGTGAACACATCGATGAAACTAAAGTTAAGCTTCATCAAACTCACAAAATTATCATAAATTAAAATGGTGAAATTAAGCTTTCTAAGAGTTCGTCATGATACGATTGCAAATTTTTTTTTTTAAATTTGATACCGAGTTTAAGCACCGATTGTAACATTTCGTAGAAATCAAACTAACATTAGAGAAAAATAAATGAGACAAAACATGAATCTTAAGGTTGTAACAACATACATGCATATGAAGAATACAAGACTCAAAATCAACACTAAGAATAATATCATTTCGTCGTACACATACGGTCAAAAACTATATATGAAAACCAAGCCTATACAATAGACCGAACTCACCAAACCAAACTTGTCTTTTGTAGTTCTCTTCTTTAGATCATTAACTAGGTCACTGAATAGATTTTCAAAATTACATTTAACCTAATCATTTGGGGTCTGCCACGGCTCTTTAGTCTCGTTTAAGTTCCAGCGCTGTCTTGTTATCCTTCAAACCATACCAGCGAACCGTGCCACACCAACACAGACAATCTCGGTGACTTTCTCCAGTACCTTACTCTTTAGATATCTCGAACATAGATACCGGGTTCTTCATCCAGCGTTGTGACGTTAGTTGTCAAGGTTTCGTTTTCATTAGGATTTCTGTGCAATTGTATTTTATGTGCCTGCTACTTACTAGCAAATGCTTTGCTCTGTAGGTCATTGTAGGTCGCACTGTTACACTCATTATTTACACTTGGCCCTTGATTATTATTGGAATTTACAATTGTCTCTGAAAAAGTCTCCCATTAGTGTTCTTCTCTTCGAGAGTGCTATGCTATGCTAATACGTATCGATGGAGCGATGTCAACATACTATCATCCTTTGATTTTGCAGTGGTGTATATTAGATATAGCGCTGGATTCCAGATCAGCGGTCTCGATACTTTGCAAAATCTTCTTTTAGACCCATGAGTACTCAACGTTAACGATTCTTATGGTGTATAAATCACGGAATGGTATACGGTGCGGTGTTAAACCACCTAATTAAAAATAATATGGGCATTCAATACAAAGTAAATTAGATAAAATAACGAACAAATATAAATAAAAACAGGAAGTAATAATCATAATTTGGATTGTCATAAGCTTGTTTACCTTCAAACATAATCACGAGTATAATAAAATAATAGTTTAAAACCTGAATCGTTTAGTGAAAGTGAACCACACAACGAAAATAATAAAGTTGCCCATTGGATTTCTAGTAATAACCGCTCCGCATGAGTACGTCGATGTTGTTTGGTCTCTGGATCACGTCAATAATATAATTTTAGGTGAACCGGTTTTCTCGCGGCAATCCTACTAAGCACGTAGACACATTAAATTATAGACTCTACGTATTACTTAATTGTAAAACAATCTGTTTGTGGTTTAAAACTACCTGTTGGAACTTTTTTAATTAGAACCTTGCTAACTTTTGAAACTTGAGCTATGTGTTTCATTATATTATGTTGTGTATGCTTGTTGAAATTCGGGATAATAATATCAAAGCTGTACAAACATAGTTCAAGTTAAAGTTAGTGGATGGTTTCACCGTGGTCGTGTCGCTTCGTTATCAAGTCGTGTCTCATTATTCCTCAAGCGTCGTGTGTTTCAAAACGCGGAGAGTAGATAAGTAGGCGTCGCTTTGTCCGCCCACTTACTGCACCCAGGTGCGTTCCGACCTGCGCTCGTACTGTGCACTGTCAACCTTGTCTTATCGTAACACAATTGTGTCGTTACCTTCTACTCTATATCATAACATTTAAGCTAACACTTTATTTCGCAGCTTTTTAGTCTGGTCAATTTTGAGTTACTGACAGGGCTGGTCACGACTTCGTATTTCAATTGAGAACAATTTATCCTTTAGTAATACGCTTTCAATTGTTGGTTGATATTGAAATTCTACGAACAGCTATTAGTAAGGTATGTGTTTTAGCACGTCTTCCAATAGTTGTTTATAGAGTTTGAATAACACGTAAACGAGTCAAAGTTTCTTGCTAAGGATAAAAGACTGGTAAACCGCAAGTCAAACTGACATGACACAAAATATTTTTGCTGCGAAAAACAACTTCATGAGGACTGACAGATAAGATCGTATGATCCCGACAGCTTGCAAATCAGCCGATGCCAACATCATCTATTTTTGCTTCCATCCAATCGCCCACGCGGCATGCTTACACTCACATGCTATTATAATTAGAAAATCGTAAGAACTAAAACTATTTCTAACATTCAGAAGGCCTAACATTGTAAAGATACTACATTTTAAATATTCATAAACATATAAAATGCGGGATTTCAAGAATGGAAACACAAAACCATTTATTGCCTTTCATTGAGTTTCATCGTGAAGCTGTTAGTATATTTCTACAGGAGATAGAAAAAATAATGGTATTAAATTTGTTTATTGACAATAGAGGTAGAATTTAGGTTAGGCCTCCGGTATCCTCACTCACTCGGTGAAACACAGAGCAAGCACTATTTCACACCGGTTTTCTGTGAAGCCGTGGTATCACTCCGGTCGAGCCAGCCCATTCATGTCGAAGCGTGGCTCTCCCACGATACGGCTTTATTACACGATGTTACAGTATGGAATCCAGTAGTTGCTAGAGACATACTTGATATAATTAATTTCCTGTTTCCCTTTAAAATATTTAATCAAATATAATACTTTAACAATAGTTGAATATTCTAATTAGTTATTTTGAATTTTACTACCTCTTTCGAATTTTTAATTAATTTCGACATCTTAAATTTCACATCACCTTTAAAGTGTACAACTTTTAATGCACCCTGATCTCTTAATTTTTTATCTTCAGATGTGAATTTTATGGAAGTTACATTGTGCCTGATGCAAGCGCTCTCAAGTTTCACAGTAAACATATGTAGGTACCTATTTGTGGTCTTTATCAGTTGCAGTCAGTTGCCTCACCAAGTGGTACTTCCGACAGAAAATGCATGAGTTATTATAAAATAATACCTAAACTACTATAGATTTAAATATACATAAATAATATATTCGAAGATCCATCGTCAAACCGTGGATTAATTACAATAGAACTAACTAGAGAATATACTACAAGAAAATAAAAGATGAAGTATGATTCCAATGATAATAAAAACAAATAATGAAAGAATAATAACGAAATTACCATAACTGTTCTAAATGTTCAAAAGGTCAGAAACATTTTTTTCACTAAAACAATAGAAACAATCGGTTCCAAAAATGATAGTAATTAAATATTAAAAAAAATCTCGGTATAAATTTTTTAATAAACCAGAATTTTAATTTAAATGGTTATCAGTTGAATTCCATGAAAAGTTGCTACCCATGCCTATTTAAAAAATAAAATGGTAGTTGCCATTGATCATCTGTACTTATTAACGGTATGTGATCTGTGATAAGATTCCTATAATGTAATAATGTCTACAAATACAGTCAGGAATTGATACAATCATTAATTGATTATTTAAGACAAAAAGAGTCACTTAGTTTAAGCTTCATTTGTATATAAATATAAACTAATGTTTTGACAACACATTCAGTATCAAAAATATGTTCACAGCATATTTCTTGTTGTCATCCATCAAAAAAATACACTAAAGATTTTTTCTTCAAATTCCTTGTTTTATCTACATTTATATCAGTGTTAATTGATCCATTGTCCGCTCGTAACAAAAACAAACAATACAAAAAGGGCACATACTTAATATTTTAGCATATTAATTTTCATCATGTTTTATTATGGAACAAAGTAGTATTTCAATGCGGGGGAAACCTTCTTGTATTTAAGTATGTCTAGCGCCATAAGAACACCAGAAGGTCAGCTAATAGATTTTGAACGTAGCATTTAGAAAAAGATTGTTAAAGATTGCCGACCATCCTATACTGCGAAATGGTATTTCTGCACCGGTTTCTTCCTGTATCTTCCTTCAAACCCAAAGCCTTTGAATAAGCGTTTTGGTCTGATACATTGATTCGATACCCATAACCACTCATAACCAATTGCTTATTTAATATTTTACTTCTTATAAGAACCCCTTACTAAAATATTGCAGGCAGTATTTAATACTATATTTTTTTAATCATGATAGTTTAAATCACTTTAAACTGCTTTATTATCATTAACGATATTGGTTCCAGTATTCCTTTTAGTCTAACCTTATACATTATGGTTACTGGCTAACCATTTACAGCATATCGATATAAATTGAAGAGCCGTAGACAGGCGTTCAATTTTAAATTCAAATACAAACAGTTTTAGAAGAACTGATGTCATATCTTCGGACAATAGATGTCATCAAAACAATATTGTTCCTTATTACAGATATAACCACGTGTTGCCATATCAGGCTATCTTCGACGATTATCTATTTAGATAAACCGTCGTCGGTCGTCTCTGCGAGGGGAACCGAGTTTAGTTGTTATTCACTTGGACCCTCTCTCGTTCACAATAGAATAATCTGAGGGTAAATCCAGCAAAAAAACACCTGAATAGATTACAACAGCTGTTCATAAAATCCGAATGCCGATTGGTAAATTAACTTTCAAACGCAGATGCAACATTTAGTTCCGCAACATTCGTAATCAGAAAACGTAATCATCCGCAACAAAATGACTTACTCAAAATATGTTTGTATAAGGATTTCAAATGTTCATTTGTATTGACGAACGTCAATGCATTCTCGTCCCGTGTCAGATTTCAAACATTGCTAATATACAGATAGCTATGCGTAGGACGCTTCCGCTAGTACATTGTATCAAGAAAACCTATACCAAAGTCATTTTACTATAATATAATACCTTAGACACAATTTGTGATTGAGACAGTTACGATTATGTAAGTATCAATATTTCTTTCTTTTTATTCTACACTTCTCCATATAAACTTTAACTGTTGCTTATTTCATATTCCTATGTTCGCAAAACTTTCGTTAAAAGTTGTACAAAGTTTTTGCTACATGTATATAAAGATTATATACGTATACTAGCTGTCCCGGCAAACCCGGGACATTTGCCATAACTACTAAAAAATTAATTAAAAAAACCTTGTCCAGCGGACAAAATTGTGAATCTAAACCATTCCCAGATCCCCTTGAACACACACAAAAAAATTCATCAAAATCGGTCCAGTCGTTTGAGAGTAGTTCAGTGACATACACACTCACAAAAGAATTATATATATAAAGATTAGTAATTATTACAATACTGTTTGTTACTTCTCATGCAAAATATGACAAGCCTTAATTACGTTATTAACACATTTGCGAACGTATACCCGAACAAAGTTTATAATAAACTAGCTTTTGCCTGCGGCTCCGCTCGCGTAAAGGTCGGATATCGCGGTGATTCTTAAAACTGACATAACTTTTTTATTTATGAACCAATTTAGATGAAACAAACCCTAAATGTAAGTGAAGCAAACCACAGCAGATTAGTGAAAACCACATTCAAATCGGTTAAGCCGATCCTGAGATTAGCGCGCACAAACACACAGACAAACAGACAAAAATTTTAAAAATCGTTGTTTTGGATTCTATTACGTTCATAAAGCCCCCTATAATAGTTTTCCTGATTATATCTTTCATGTACAGACAGCTTACACAACAACGTGACAAGTAATGCGACCCAGTTAGAATTGTATCATATGTATTGATGATGATGTATTGATTATACTTGTAATAATTTTAAATCAATTAACAAATAGCATCTATGCTACCTAAGCGATTAACGATTACAGATAACGATGCAATAAAAATACCGATTCTTACACACATGTAGACGTAAACAGTTTTTATAGACGCGCAAACTGTTCCTAGAACAAAATTATACAAGACGTTCTAAAACAAGGCAGTCTCAGATTTCCACACCAAAAGCAGTAGCAATAGATCTATTAGATTAGTTCTTGTATCATACATATTGTGTTTCATATATGGATCAAGCTAAGAAACTGTTTTATTAATGAATCACGCTTCACTCAGAGGATGTCTTCATCACAAATCTCTTTCTCAGTAACGTTTTTGTTTTCTCTAGCAACTTGTAGTGACATAATATTCGTATCATCGTCCCGAACACGTTAGATTTAAAGTGCAAGTGATAAACCGGTTACTATCTATTCCGTCATATCATTAATCTTTAACAATATAAACATTGATTCGCGTGATAGCATTTAATCAAAATATATTTAAATTTGTATATTCAAAAATGCTGTTATCAGAAAATATTTTACATACCTACCTAGCAAACAAATTTAGTAAACTAGGACACTTACGAGTTCATTCAACTGGAATTTCGGTCGACACCAAATACATTTTGCGTACAATTAGTTACACATTTGCATTATTTCTGTAGGCAGCATTATACCAAACAGTCGTATCACCACGCTATTCACAGTAATAATATTTTACTCATTACTTCTTCATATATTTTAAGGTCAATCTCGGCAATAAAATTAATTTTTAAAAATGGGAAATCAAATTATTACCACAGATCCTTAGAATAGTCATTGTAATTACGCTGCCGTTTATGAACTAAGGAATTTAAATAATCAAGAGTTGTCTGACCATAATCGATTCGAACTATTCAGAACAATTACTTAATGACTGTTTTAAGACCTTGCGCAGATGGTAATTAAAAAAATAAATTCGTCACCTTCACTGTATTCTAATATCTATTGTTACTGAGTTGAAACCCTTAGACATGACACACAAAGGATGGCACAAAGGAAGACGCTATGAGGATACTATGTATGCGACTGAGGCAAACAACAATACGAATAGTCATAATGAAACAGGAATTATATGACAACAAAAGCGTCCTGGATATCGTTTTTCATTAAATGAAAGTGGCGAGAAAACTCAAGAGTATATTTCGTATAATTTCTTGAAATTACGAAGCCTCAAATGGATTACTTTGTTAATAAAACCAACGTGACAAGTAATGCAGACATAAGTAGTTGCTAATGTTGGCTATAGATTCTCTGTTAATTTTATGTTAAATCCTTATGTTTAACAATGCGTTAGAAATACATTTTGTAGTCAATGCCAAAGAGGTTAGTTTAGAATAGGATTGCGAGTAGGCGGATTAGTCTAGAACTTTTAATTAGAACTATACAGTAACAATTATTTTATCTTCATCATCATCCTACCGCAGTCTACTGCTTAACATAAACCTCTCCCATTGCACACCACTTACATATTTTAGGTGTATTCTTAAATCCTTGTGTAGGATGTCTAAACCGACTCAAGATATTCGCAACATAAATAAAGACTCCTTTTAAATTAACACTGATACATACCGTGGGAGAGCCACGCTTCGGCATGAATGGGCCGGCTCGACCGGAGTGACACCACGGCCTCACAGAAAACCGGTGTGAAATAGTGCTTGCGCTGTGTTTCATCGAGTGAGTGAGGATACCGGAGGCCCATAACCCAAACCCCCTCCCCCTATCGCCCCTCACCATCCCTCAAAGGCCGGCAACGCACTTGTGACGCCTCTGGTGTTTACAGGTGTCCATGGGCGGCGGTAATTGCTTACCATCAGGCGATACGTATGCTCGTTTGCCCGCCTACTACATAAAAAAAAAAGATAGAATGTATTTAATGAAGACTTTAATATATATTAGCCTGCCAAAGGGACTCTTCTCTGCCTGATAGAAAGCATGAGTAGAATCAAAGATACTCAAAGAGTACTGGTCACCATACTCATTGCGAATACAGGCAATGCAATATGGCTGCCTATTGAGATGCTTCTGTGTCATTTGACCTTCGATCTCGCACTCACCAATGAAACACGACAACACGAATTCTGTAATTTTAGGTTGGTTGGAAGGATAGTATCACTCCGGTCGAGGCGGACCGTTCGTGCTCTAATCAGCGTTATCTAGTACCTTGAAATATATCAAAATTAAAGAATCTTTTATTATTTAATATTTTCAAACATTTAACACACGACGCCATCCAGTCCCAAGCTAAGCAGAGCTTGTGTTATGGGCACTAGACAACTGATATAAATACATATATATATACATACATATTATACATAGAAAATACCCAAACTCCGAAACAAACATTTGGAGATCATGCAAATATTTGGTCCGACCCGGGAATCGAACCCGAGACCTCAAGCACAGTAGTCGCATACGCTACCACTTGCGTCACCGAGGCAGCTGACTGAGAATAACTGTTTTATTAAACTGTGTTAATGATCATTCAGATTGTTCATTCTGTGCTAAGCTTTTTTTATGTAGACTTTCAGAAAATAAATTTATAACAAATTAGGTCCTTATATTACATTGAATGACGAAGGATGCTAGCGTCACACTAACTTCATTGTTGTCGCGGCGTGAATAGCTGACTGGTCTCTTTTGTTTCGCTTATTCAAAATAACACATTGTCTACAAAAGGTAATACTAACCACGACCCGTCCAGATATAGACTAGTACATTTTCTTTGTACGTACACCATGATTACAACAAGCCTAATTAGGTAAAGGCCAAAAGAAATACTGAACAAGGTATGAATTATATAATAAATGCCCTGTTGAATAAAATACCTCCGTGGCCCTTGTACACAAGTGTTCTAAGAAAAAATCAAATGTTGTCTGGTTGCCTAGAAACGTACAGAGACAGATCGATAGATACAGTCTGGGCCGGGATTACTCAGCTCCGATGCTACCTTTAATACTGAAATATATATGAACGTCAGAATATATAGAGAAGACCTAAGCCGCTTATTTAACAAGTCTTAATATTTGAAGATAAAAATTAACATGTTTTATAAGTCAATCCACTGTTATTATAGGGCGTCAGGTACAATTTGCAATAGAGATGACCTTTAACCATTATCTACTCTCAATCTCACAATATCGGCATTCATAAATAATGAAATAACTGCGCATGAAGTTCCAAGTCTTACAACTCGTGTGAATTAATTGTGTAAAGCGACATAGCAGAATAAAAAACACATAAATTCTCACGCTCGATATCTTTGAACAATAATGCGTATAAGGTGCGGTCTCAACAGTGCTAATAAACTTATTTTTACTAAGGATTGCTAATATTTAAAATTAGAGAACGTTGAGATACGTGACATGGTACCGGAACACGCATTGATAGAGAATTGTTATTGTTATCCATCGTGCGGAACGGTCCATTGTCATGTCTCTTCATTAACTAGATTGTTGATACGAAAAAAATCTTAGATACTGAATCGGGAACTGACATATTTCTGTTACCAGAAGTGCCAATCGGTGCCTCTTATGGAATAGTTTTTTATATATTCTGTTTTGTACAACTAACGAGGAGTTGTGTTTACAAAGGTGAGCATAACCCAATCTGGGTTTCCTTCCAACGCATCTTAAGAGTGAACACAGTATGGGAGAGTAAATTAAGTACAAAGCCTGTACATAAGAATAAATAGAGAAACAAAAAATCACATAGTGTTTAATATTTATAAGTGAAATCAGAAAGAAAACAGGTGTAGGAAAGAGCAACGCGAAATCGAAGATACTTACCTACGTCAAAGCGTATTCTAATACGTTTAGAAGTATCTATAGTTTATGGAGGCAGAGTGAAACGAGATGTTTTAATAAAATACGAGGTTACTAGCTTTCAACGTCTTCTTCACACGGCTCAACATAACAAGCAGAAACACAATGATGTTTTACACTCGATTAAATAACTGCAAAAAAAACATTTTTATAATTAGTCTTATGACACAGTTTCACTTGTAATTATTACAACAAAACACACATACGTCTAACAGTTAGCAGATTAAAACACAATTACAATATGTAATTCACGTTCAGTCTCAGGAGAACCGACTAGCCAAATTCAGGTTGAACCTAATGACGACTTTTTTCTCATTATATCCAAATGTGGATCTCCTTTTTTTTGTGCGGTCACTCCCTCGGACCACCAACTGAGGGTTATGTCGGACTCGAACCGACTAAAAACCGCACACCTGCTCGGGTACTAGAAGCCGGGTAACCAGATGCACAATTAGAGGGAAATCCCTAGAACCCTGACGTACCTCGAACCAAAAGCGGATCTACTGAATTGATATTTTTGGATAATACATTGGTATCTTTCATTAAATAGTCTAGTACTCTTTTGAACTTGTAGCTCCAGTGCGAATCTTCTCGCTGGATCGTTAAAAATGGCTAAGCAGTGTCTAATACAGTATATAACATGAATTGTTAATTGGTAGCATCAACTGGCTACCGATTATTTGGGACTACCCAAAAATTGCGGAAGAATCACTTACTCTCACTCAAGCGAACTATATTTAAACTGAAAGTTCACAGATTAAAACAACTGGGTCGGTCAGTGGGTATTTTAATCTGTTGATGATGTACCGCTGGTTTGACTCAGATCAGCGTTAAACTGTTTAGTAGGACGGAATATCTATTTAACAGTGTATCACAGACTAGAAAAACATACATTATACAATGATGAAAATTATACACAAGATTGGCCAACGTATCCTTAGCACTTTTCTTTTCTTTCTTCAAATTAATCGACACTGAGCGGTGGCAATAGTAATAAAACTTGTTACCACCGCTCACTCAACAAAACACTGATATAAAAAACATAGACATAAAATAGAGATTTCAAATAATCAAAGTCTCTTAGTAACGGAAACACATATGCAGACTATTACAGGACATGCTAAATTTATCAGTGTTATGCCAGAATTACGGGCAGATTGAGCATTAACAAAACTGTATAATTTATGGTATGACCGACGCTGCTGCTACAACATTTATTTACATAAGGAAGTTTTCAGACAAGAATGTGAGGTTGCGAAACATATTTTACCAAATCTTTATTTATAGCAAACCCATGGTTGAGTAAGTAGGTTTATGGCGCACGTATCTTTAAACACCAATTGTGGTGAGATTATGGCACAGTCTCACGAGTTCATGTTACGTTACAGTTAGTTAGTTGTGAGGTTTTGTTACTGCACCCAAATAATTGTCCGCGAATCCGCTTGTGCAAATTGTTTCTTTAATATATTGTTGATGTCAGGAATCAATAGATGAGTCATGATTTGTTGTACATTCTTGTGACGATTATGCGACAGCACACTGCGCTTGTGAAACGTTGGACATAAGTATGAACACTGTTTAATAATGACCGTTCACTTCGCGATTCGTCAAATGGTGTTCTACGTACTATCTTGTTCGACTTTATTTTTTCATTTTAAAGGTTCTAGAACTCAAAATTCTGGAAAGGACCTAACGGATGTTACCTCATTTTTTTATTTTTACTTGAGTAATTATTATTCATTTTAGTTATGTTTTCTAACACTGTAAATTTTTTGAAGGAACGGTTACGGGAGTCAACATTGACCAATCCTCTACTAAAAAGTTGAAAAAAATCAAATGATTTAGCAACTGCCCTTCATAACATTACCCATATTATTTTATACTAGCGAGTAACGACTAATGATGAATAGATCGATTTCATGACAAAAAAACTTACAAGACCTCGGTATGCCTCCTCTTTCCATAATAATCAAGTTTACCTTCAGACATCAACAATTAAAAATGACATCTATTCGTTTAGTGAATTATATGCTATTTTTGGAGAGTTGTGAACGACACGCGAATTGTGAGTTGGAGACCACACCCACGAAAATAGCCCCTGCATGAATCGAACATGAATCAACTGATGTATGCAAAGAAACCAATACCACCTAAATGTGTCCTTTCCATTCAATAAACAAATTATATGGCCGTTAAACTGGATTATGTTTCGAATATTTTGCCCATTCTTCTCGCATTCTCGCACCGACATACAGAAGTAGTTCTCTCTAACGAATAGCCTCAGTTGTATGAAAATATCCGCGGCCTCAGATTCGCTCACCCACGCAGAAAACTGCTTGTCTAATATACTATCTGCCATCTGTTCCCATAACAAATGAAAAAATATAATTTTTTCTTCCAATTTTTTTTTTAAAGAGCAACGATTATTTTCGTCATTCATAACCTTTAAATTCCAATGTTTTCAACTCTTTTAGATGCTTGTGATTTATAAGATGCACTATAGATAGAAATTTTCGAAGAAGGAGGATCAATTCGTCGGGCTTTTTTTTATGTGTTCTCAGGTTATTAAAAGACGGCTGGAAACGAAAGTTATTAGTTGAAAAGAATGTACTTGTTAGTTGGAGAACTTAGAGATGACAATCGATATTATCAGGTCGGGACCGGATTGAGAATTACTTGAATAATCGTAGAACTTTTCCAATATTGAAGTTCAGTCAAGTTACCCTTACAATTTTGCCATTCCTAATGGCACTTGGGCATTTAGATGAACATGATGATGAACACAACAAATGAAATCAGAATTATTTGTTGATAAGAACAAAGTTCAGGAGTTCTGATTCGATTATATGATGGAGTGCTATTGCTGCTCATTATATTATTATGATGAAGTGGCAACACAGACACGCGTGACATATTTTTATCAAATAAGAGTAGGCTTGCAAGATTTGCAAGTTAGCATCGTCATTCAAATTGTTCGCTCCCCGTGAAAGGCAAAATTTAAACTTTCGTAATAAACTGCTAAGATCTGCAAACGTGATTCAAGAATCAAAGACAGAGTAGTAATGTGTTGATTCTAGATATGCTATGCACAACATGTCTGTGTTTACAGAATATAAAATGAAATGTATGCCGTCTAACGGTCGCGTTATTGTTTATCGAAATTAATGTGAGCGAGTTGGCTCAGGGCCCGATTGAACCACCTTCACAGGTGTGTCATCTATTCGTATTTTAATATCACACAAACTATTCGAATACCTACTTAAATGTCCACAAAATCGTTCCTCAAATTGAACAAACATTCGTCATTTGTGTAATCGAAGGTTTTTCTATGTTGGCATTTGTTTTAAGGTGTGATTTAAAATTTGGGTCATTACGTAACTGTGGGTTACATATTTTGTTTGTTTTAATAATATTGTAAGGAGTTTTGCGTCGATTTTGAAACTACAATATCCAATTTTATAGCCTTCAGTGCTAGCTTTAATTGTTCGTTTTATCTACCTAGCATTTTACTAAATTATATAAGGATGTTTGATAGTGCTTAACAGCTAAAAATCCTATAGTTACCTTCGAGTTTGAAGGAGACTATGTGTTGAAGATTGGATATTAGAAATCAATCAATAGTAGCAAAGAATAAACATTTTATTATATCATCCTAACCAAGCCAGCAGCTAGTCTAGAAAAGTAGTCTAAGTTACTCCTTATATCATCAACTACCTGCCAGTGAAGGTCCTGCCTCGGTTCGGCTGTTCCAGAGGTTAGTCGGTACAAAACAGACAGACAGACAGACTCAAAATTTTTGAAGTTGTTTTTTTTATGTAAGTACCGTAAATACTATCATATGCATTTAGTGAAAAGCTGTTAATTTGAAATTACAAACATACACTTCAATTTTATTTATTTGTATAGATATATATATATATATATATATATATATATATATATATATATATATATCATAAAACAATATAAATACAACATCATTTTAAATAAGAAAGTTGTTGTAAAGATTGTATATTCTATCGAAATCGACAATATAATATTGAGGTTACGAGGCCAATAGTATTGCACCCACGAATAACCAAAGTTTAATAGTCCATTCACATTGTGAGTTCAAAAGTCTACTTCATTACCCATCGTATACCTATTTCAATTATCTTTAACCCATATTAATCCAGGACCTTTGCCATGCCAAATGCGAACAGTGGTTAAGGTCTGATTGAGTACAAAGATCATAAACTTTCACCTTTAAAATATTACCTAAGTTTTATTATGACTGTTCGTTCCCGTGGACTGTATTAGTAGGTAAGGATAGTATAAATTTCTAAACCAGTATTATCTAAATACCTTTATATTTTCATGATGTCTCAGTGTATCAAGTTGAAGAATTAGATTCCAGAGAAGTAGGTAGTAAACCTAGCGTAGTTATCTAATCTTTGTAATAGTAAGAATATTCATCTTCTTGATTTGTGCTTCATTTAAAGAACAAGTTATTCTGATCACTACTACAAAGTCGAGGTCACAGCCACTTGAAATATCTGCTTGGATTTTGGATTATCATGGATCTTTAAGAACAGTTAACTTTAGAATGACTTTATATTGTTTTAAACTTTCATGGTCAGTAATATTAAAATAGGAATCTGCGGGAGTTCTACCATGTACCTTTTTGTTAGTGAGTATCCGATATTTCGGCGCTGTTGCAAGCGCCTTGATCACGGAGTAACTCGGCCGAAATATCGGATACTCACTAACAAAAAGGTACATGGTAGCAATCCCGCAGAATCCTATTTTAAAATTTAGAATGATTGTTTTAAAACGTTGCTTACATTCTAAAAAGGGATTAGGGAGGATGAATTGAGTAAAACAAGATAACAAAACAAAACCTTTCTAAGTGTGCGCATCTGAAAATTGTATGTAAGCCGGTGATAAGTATAACCCTGTTTGGATGCGGGTACCTAACCTAAATTATACTCTTAAAATGTAAACCTACCATTTTATGTCATTTGTAGCTACTGTTAACTATAAATCGTGACTCATCTGCATAAATAAGTAATTGTATGAGTAATTTGTGTTAATCGTATCAACACACCGTTAAGATCAATCATTATCGCCCACTACGGTGGTAGCCGTCATCGTCAATCAAAATAATCACCAATTGTTTTACTGCTGATACATCATAACTGTTTTTGTTTAGAACTTCATTACAAAATTATGAGCTCAATAATGTTTAGAGAAATTCAGTATTGTTATTTGATCCTAATTTGTAAATAGGAAGGTGAATTTCTTCTGACAATTGATTAATACTGGTATTATTCATTGGCAAATTAATTGCTTTCATTTGCATATTTATCTTACTATTCATTAGAAGCCAAGAATTCACAACATACTTGATTAGTACATAAATTTTAAATTTAGTTTTAACACTTTCACTACGATTACCTCGTCAATATATTAAAATTAAAGACGAATTTAATCTAAATAGAAATTTGATTTGTGAAACTTAACGGCTCGAAAGACCAAATAATGTAAACCAAATTATTGTTTTTTTTTAGGCGCGATACTGTTTTTATAACGGGCGTTCATGTCCTTATTTTTTAATATAAAATATGAATAGTCTCAAATAACTAAGATAACATTTGTAAATTCGTCACCACTTCCAAACGTCATAAAATTTCCCAAACTTAACATCACAAAATCACATTAAAATGTAATATTGAATGATTAAACATCCGTGTAAAGTTTCATTAAAAAATATTAATTTCTCTCAGTTAACACATTCCAAATACGGACTTCCTATTGACTGATATGTTCGCCAGTTTCCTTTAATGCGTCATCCCCTTTACTTACACAATATTCTATACATGTTTTCCTTCATTCTCAACAAATCAAATATGTAAAAACTTTAATAAGAACGTGGTTTCTATTTAAAAAGTTACTAAGTACGACCCATTTACAAACCAATTTGTTTATATTATAAACGTGAAAGCTTGTAACTTGTATGGATGGATGGATGTTTGTTACACTTTCGCGCAAATACTACTGAACGGATTTGGATGAAACTTTACAGTAATATAGCTTATACATCAAAATAATACATAGGCTACGATAACCGACATATACGCAGGCGGAGCCGCGGTCAACAACTAGTTTGTTTATAAAGGTCTCTAACATAGAGTGGCCTTATTAAATAAACCTTAGCTACTTTAATGCCGTTTGACATGAGTATATAACCTCTTGCGGAACAATCTAATAGTGTAGTCACAACTGCACGACCTAAGTTGCACCTTGAACCGTATATTAATGTTTTGCACAGAGAAAGTCTATACCTAATGCTAACGTGTAGATGCTTGTGAAACGCTTACTAGTCGCCGATTGCGATTCATTTTGCATGTATTGAGACTAAGAGAATCCCTTCTTTAACATATTTAGCGGACAGAGGAATACTTATCTATATCTATACTTATAAAATAGTAAGTCCTGACTGACTGATTCATCATCGCCGAGCGTAAACTATGATAGTTAGGGCTATGAAATTTGGTGAGTAGGATCCTTTTATTGAGTAGACACGCACTAAGAAAGGAATTTTGGAATTTCTACCCCTAAGGGGGTGAAATAGGGGTTGAAAGTTTGTATGGAAGTCCGTCATTTTTTAAGTTAGAAACCTGAAACTTTACTTTTGGGCTGCTGATTAAAAATGAGTAAACACGTATTTCAGCGTTTTTGAATATTCAACCCCTAAGAGGTGAAATAGGGGTTGACATTTCGTACATAGGTTAGTCTGGAAGTCCGTCATTTTTAAAGTCTGAAACATGAAACTTTATTTATGTGTTACTGATTTAAAAAGACTAGAGACGTATTTGAGCGTTTCTGAATATTCTACCCCTAAGGGGTGAAATAGGGGTTGAAAGTTTGTATGGAAGTTCGCCATTTTTTAAGTTAGCAACATGTAACTTTATTCATATGCTAAGGACTATAAATGAGTTAATACGTATTTAAGCGTTTCTTGGTATTCTACCCCTAAGGGGGTGAAATAGGGGTTGAAAGTTTGTATGGAAGTTCGTCATTTTTTAAGTAAGAAGCATGAAACTTTATTTTTGGGCTACTGATTAAAAATGAGTAGATACCTATTTAAGCGTTTATGAATATTCTACCCCTAAGGGGTGAAATAGGGGTTGACATTTCGCATATAGGTTAGTCTGGAAGTCTGTCATTTTTGAAGTTCGAAACATGAAACTTTGTGTTCGGGCTACTGACTAAAAATGAGTTAATACGTATTTAAGCGTTTCTTGATATTCTACCCCTAAGGGGTGAAATAGGGGTTTAAAAGTTTATATGGAAGTTCGTCATTTTTTAAGTTAGAAACATTTTACTTTATTCACATGCTAAGCACTAAAAATGAGTTAACACGTATTTAAGCGTTTCTTGGTATTCTACCCCTAAGGGGGTGAAATAGGGGTTGAAAGTTTGTAAGGAAGTTCGTCATTTTTTAAGTAAGAAGCATGAAACTTTATTTTTGGGCTACTGTTTAAAAATGAGTAGATACCTATTTAAGCGTTTATGAATATTCTACCCCTAATGGGTGAAATAGGGGTTGACATTTCGCATATAGGTTAGTCTGGAAGTCTGTCATTTTTGAAGTTCGGAACATGAAACTTTGTGTTTGGGCTACTGATTAAAAATGAGTAGATACGTATTTAAGCGTTTCTGGATATTCTACCCCTAAAGGGGTGAAATAGGTGTTGAAAGTTTGTATGGAAGTCCGTTTCTTTAAATTAGTACCATGAAAATTAAATTTTGGGCCTCTGATTAAAAGTAACTAGATATCTATTTAGCGTTTCTGCATATTTTACCAATAAGAGGGTGAAATAGGGGTTAATTTTTTTTATGAAAATCAGTCATATTTAACTTAGAAACCTGAAACTTTACTTTTGGGTTGCTGATTGAAAATGAGTTAATACGTATTTCAGCGTGTCTGAATATTCTATCCCTAAGGGGGGAAATAGGGGTTGACATTTCGTGCATAGGTTAGTCTGGAATGCCGTCATTTTTGAAGCTTGAAACATAAAACTTTATTTATATGCTACTGATTAAAAAAGTGTAGAGACGTATTTAAGCGTTTTTGGTTATTCTACCCTTAAGGGGGTGAAATAGGGATTGAAAGTTTGTATGGAAGCTCATCATTTTTTAAGTTGGAAACATTAAACTATATTTTTGGGCTACTGATTAAAAATGAGTAGATACCTATTAAAGGTTTCTGGATATTCTACCCTTAAGGGGTGAAATAGGGGTTGCAAGATTGCATGGAAGTCTGTCATTTTTTGAGTTAGAAACATTAAATTAAATATTATTTTTGGGTTACTAATTAAAAACGAGAATATGCATATTTAAGCGTTTCTGGATATTCTACCCCTAAGGGGAGAAATAGTCATTGGCATTTCATGTATTGGTTAGTTTGGGAATCCGTAACTTTTTTTAATTTAGCAGCCTAACAACATTCGTTTTCATGTTTCTGATTACATATAGATGAAATACTTATATCAGTATTTATGCGAATTCTGCTCCTAAAGGGGTTGAAATATGGGTCGAATTTTTGTATGAAAGTTCTTTTAAATGGGATAATGATCAAAAATAAATAAATAAATACGTTTAAAACATGAATAAATTACTGATACATTCTTTTACACAGTTTTAATTAAATGCATATGATCAACTTCCACGCGAGCAAAGCCGCGGGCAACAGCTAGTCAGTTATAAAATTATAGATAGAGGTACATGTAAGCTTATATCTGCGCTTGGAACTCAATCCTTACTTAGCGTAATACTTATATGTAGGTTTAAATTATTTACATAATACTATGGATTGGAGTTTTCTTTTACCAGTTTTTCATGAATGTCATTTTGGAACTCAAGAAAATGATCCACTAAATGTACATTTTGACTTTGCATTATAGATACAGATAATTCAAACGGCAATACAAGTTATACTGCTCAACGTTCTACAAATAATGTTTAATGTTAATGAACTATAAAAGAAATTCGAAATCTAGACGATCTTTAGTAATAATATTCGATCTAAAAAGTTTGACTGGTTACTTTATATTACAACACGAGAATTAGCAACTTTTACAACAAAAATTGTGCTAAATTTGAGATTTATGCAAGGATATTTTGCACAATACTATATGCAAGGCACTATTTACACAAGTTTGTATTTCGTTATACTAAAATAGCTCTCTATGTTAGTGGAACGACAAAACGAACCTAAAAGAGTACAGTAAACTTAATTGTTGTAATTCTATTTGAAATAGTAACATTGCTTATGTATATTTAATGAAGATAGTGATGTAAAAACAGATCATTAAATTCGTTCTTATTGTCCAACCGCAGAAACTATTACCCAGTAACTTACAAATTATAAATAAAGTACTTTCTTCATTACTTTATGTAATTAATTAAGTACTTATTTTATAACTAGTTGTTGCCCGCGGCTCCGCCCGCGTATATGTCGGTTATCGCGGTAAATAGTAGCCTATGTGTTATTCTGATGCATAAGCTATATTACTGTAAAGTTTCATCCAAATCCGTTCAGTAGTTTTTGCGTGAAAGAGTAGCAAACATCCAAACATCCATCCATCCTTACAAACTTTCGCATTTATAATATTAGTGGGATTTGTGAAACAATCTTGGTCGCTTCGAATGTTACCTCAATAAAGGATAGGTACTTCGTCAATTTTTGACACTGTTTAAATGATAGTAAAAATCGTTATTTGTCACTTTAGAGTTTAGAGCATAGAGGTAGGATATTCATAGGTTTAGAGCATGGTCATAAAATTTCTTCTTTTTCTTTGATGAAATGGCAACCAGCCGGATCCATAAAGTTAACAGAAATCTCATCTCATAATACAGAATCGACAAAAGCCTACAATGTTTAGAACTACAACAAATTTTAGTGTGCTACTTAAATTTACCTTATTTGGCATGTACGATGCACAAATTGATGCAATTTTTTTTCATTCTGTAAGTGTAATCGGTGAAGGTTTTCTTACGCATCATCCACAAAAATACAATATAGTATAAAAATTGCTCCTTTGTAAAATCTCTATTTACTATCTTTAAAAAACAAATAAAACATTGATTATAGAAATTCAAAACTCATCAATATCTGCCTAGCTCTAAAAAACATTTGTTTTTAAATTCATAAAATTTAATGTTTTGAATTAAAAAACTACACTAATGTGATTCTATACCACGACTTTTAATTCGATTCCACATTTGACATTAGCTACTGTCATTTTGTTAAATAATAATACCACATATAATAGTGTAGTGATGAACACAAAAATTCATGAACAATCGCGATTTTTGTTTATGTAATCATAATATTGGTGTGCCAATTAAAGACTAAATTATTGATTTTTATTTAAATAAATACATAATTATTCATTAGTAACCGCTGTTTTATTTCATAAAAAGTTTGTATTTTTGTATTTTATACTAAAAACAAAACTTATAATAAAAGAGCATATTGATGGATAATGCACCTTACCACTCCCGAAAATTGGAAACGGCACCAAAAATGAGCTGGAAAAAAAGCTGCGATCCAAGACTGGCTTTTAAATAAAAATATTCATTACGAACCATATATGGTTAAAGCTACGCTTTTAGAACTGATTCCACATAACGAGTCTTTTAATAAGTACGCTGTAGACGAAATGGCAGCACAACATGGGATCCCGGTTTTAGCCCCCTTACCATTGCGAGCTAAACCTTATCGAATTGATATGGGCGCAGATAAAGGGGCATGTAGCTCAAAATAATAAAACTTTCAAATTAACAGACGTGCGAAATTTATTTGAGGAAGGCATTCAAAAAATTACGGCTACGGAATGGTCTAAATGCGTATCCCATGTTGTCAAATAAGAGGAAAAAATTAGTAGACTAGATATGTTAATTGACAATATCACAGACACATCGGGAATAAAATGTTACAGAAAATGACAGCGACAGCGGTAGCGATGACGGCGATGATTTACAAAACAAAATATTACCTACATCTATTGGTTTTATTTCTCATGTTCCTTCATGATCACATTTTTTTATTCATTTCACACACAATTATTAAAGAAAACTCTCAGAGCCTTAATAAAATTAATCGTCCTAACTAAATTATCAGTTCAGAAATGTTTAATTTCCTAGTATACTTAGTTTTTATTAAAGTAGTAGTTGTTTAGATATACTACTATAAACCAGATAAATCGATCTGGAAATCGTCCATTTCCGCATCGAATAATTTCGCAACGTCACTATTTAGTACTTGTCATAACGTTGCAACACTGAAATTGTCAAATCTGGAATTGAATTAAAAGTTAGAGTAAGAGCACTTGCTTAATTCATTATTTAATAGGTGTCGTAAATATTCAACAAACATTTTTGTTAAAACTATCTGAAGTTAATCTTACACATTACATGGTCTTTATTTCAGATCTAAGAGATAAGATCGTAACATACGACTTGTAAAGAAATTTGGTCTAATTAATTATTCATTCATAAATTTAAAATTATACGCTTCTGAAATGCATGACTGTTTAATTTATAATAAACTTTTAAAAGCAAGTAGCAAAGTATAAAATCATTCAATTGTCTAAGAGCATATTGTTTTTGTAAATCGAATATTCATATTACAATAATCGATAGTTCAAAACAAGAACGACAGGCGCCTTTCGAATTTCCATTAAATTATTGAAATATTTACTTTCATATATATATATACTATGTGTTATTCTGATGTATAAGCTATGTTACTGTAAAGTTTCATCCAAATCCATTCAGTAGTTTTTGCGTGAAGAAGTAACAAACATACACTCACAAACTTTCGCCTTTATATATTAGTGTGAAGTGTGATGTGATATACCATTACATAACTTTTGGTAAAACACATACCAAACATACAGGCTAATCGTTTCATATTAATATCTTTTCTGACTATTTAAGATAACTGATTTTTTATTTAATTATTACTTATTCTTAATGCACGTCTTGTACATAGGCGGACTTAATGCCATATGGCATTCTCTCACAGACCAAATTTTGTTAATAAAACATGAATTAAAACTGCATTAACAACCTTACTGACATTGTAATAACTCATAAATAAAACCGCCAATGGCACTCAAGCGTCAAGCAAGGCAAAATGATGAATGAATGACTTACGGTGCAAATACTAAATCTCGCAACATATATTTTACCTGACACCTAATAGGCTTATATACCAACACTTTGGCACCGCATATGATTTTTAATAAATCATAACTAGATGACATATTTGTTATTTAGTTACTAAAGACAAATAGAGGACAAGTAAAAACAACAGGCGGCGTTGTAACGTGAGGCATGCTTGTTATTGGATTACGGGCTCTAGAAATAGGGTGACATACTAACTAGCTTCTAAATGCAGCTGCATTCCTGCTTGTACGCTGTATGAAAGTTTGAATTTATACTTTAAAACAAATCGCTGTGTAAACACAACAATTAGGCTAATTTGGTGCCCTACACGGCGTAGTTAATTTGCATCTAAACGTGTCAATCAATAAAATTTGATAGTATCATTTAAACGACCTTTTAGAGCAATGTCAACTGAACTAACGTTCGAAACAATTCCAATGAGCTCAATTACTTCCTTTCATTATTAACGTGGCATCCATTCTTTTCAATGTCGTGCGTAATGTTAGACCTCGGTAATTACAAGACATTGGTTATTTGCTACATTAATTGACGCTATCGCGTTAATGGAGAACATCATTCATCAGTCATTTGTATAAGCTTTGAATTTTACGTACCATATTGAAGAACTAATCAAACATTATATTAGTACATTTTTATTTGTCAGTCGAGAATTGTACTGATCAATATTGTAATCAAGATTTGATACATCTATTTGCAATCTGCGTCGCTCTCAAAAATCGCCGTCAGCTTGACAAATATTATTGAAACACTTCAGTGATGTTGTATCTAGTTCTCATTCTACGCATCTTAGACAGTCCGCTGTCTACACCTGCGTGCCTTATTTTAGATCACGTTGGCCGTGATGGTAGCCGCAAGGTGATGCCAGATTATTTTCATATTCTGGGTCACGATGTGTGTTTTGTCTCAGGGACTTTGATATTCCCGTTTTCACGAGGTCGTTTGGCATGTGTGACAGTATTGTAAATAGCTAAAATTCCATTTGCAAGGTAAGAGAGGCTTAAGTGCAATGTAAATAAATATATAAGAATACATAAGTACACACTTCCAAATCTAACGGTTCGCAGTCATTACTATTAAAAATTCCTAAAGGTGTCTGCATGCCCCACCCATGTTTCGACGTATTCATTTCAAACATATCGTTTTTCTCCATAAATTATCGATAATTAATTTTGCAATATTTAAGACTTTCTATAGAACACTATATAAAACAGTTTCAATATATATATTTATTATTTTATGACGTGTTCCCCCATTTGTGGCTTGTGTGTGTTGTAACGTATGTATGTTTTATTTCCTATGTAGCTATGTAGTAATGTGGCGGTAGCTAAGTAACTTATACCTTCACCTGCATGGCTGTAGGTCATGTTGGTGTAGAAGGTAGAATATTATTACTTTCTGTCTTGTGCCAAGATACAAGTTCCAAAGATGATTCACACTGTTACATTACGATCTCAGAATGCAGTTCGGTCACTTTTAATGTTCCGCTGTAATGGCATCTTTGCTAACCTCGCATTCTACCTATGGATATATTTATATCTATGTCACCTGATCTTTATCGCAAAATACTTTTAACCCCGACGACGAAAGAATCAAATTTCTGTAACACGAAACATAAGTTCTAATGCGCTTACAGGTAGCATTTTTTGCTTATTCGTTACACACCTTTATTTACATCGAAACCTTGCCGTTGAATTGCTTATTAATGAAAAAAATATTCACGATTACCTTTTATCATGCAGATATCTATTACAGTAATAGAATGTCATGGTTTTCTACTTATATCAAAGTTGTGTTAATCTAAAAAAACCGTATCAAAGTACTTAAAAAGAAATTGCTAATATAGCGATCTTGAAATGGACCGCTAATGTTCTTTGCATTGTCACCATCAGTTTAACTGTGGCTCATGATTGCGCAGTTTGTTGAATGTATTGAATACATTTATCAGTTCCGACCTTGACGCTGCCTCTGGAACCAATCGTGTTTGTGAGTTTTCATACGAACGCCATTTGTGAACTATTATTGCCTTACGGATCTTATTCAAAGTCCAATACAATGGATTATTAGGTTTATTCGGCCAAGTTTTCAATAGTCGGCTAACGATATAATCTATGTAACGGTAACGACTGCGTGATCTATTATATCGGTTATAGCCGTCTAAAGTTTGTCGGGAGACACGAATATTTAAGTATTATATGTATTTAAAATGTGTCGCCTTAAAAGACGTTTTTGAAAATGTAACCAGACGTATTTTATGGTTATTATTCTACAAGCAGAGGTACAAAGAACGCAACAGCATACTAATCAACCTGAACATAATATTTAACGAAAAAAGAGTTTAAATATATAAAATTACACAAATTTGGACAAGTCTAGAGATAGTGCCATTGCTATGGAACACGCCATTGCAAACAGAAAGCGGGGACTGGCTAATAACCGTTCGCAAATTTGGCACTATGAGGGTCCAACCCCTCGGCCGATCCCCTACTCAGTGCAACTGCAGTATTATTGATTAACATTACTCGGATACGTTCAAAATTGTATTTTGGACTTTATTTTACAGACCAAATTAATATAAAACATCGTAACGAATTTGTACATTAGAATATAGTCACGTTTGAATATTAGGACAGTAATATTATCAATGATTTATGTGTATATGTAAGGATTACCTATGCAAATACCTAAACCAATTTAGAAATCAAGGGAAAAGTATACCAACATTATTATGTAAGTATTAGAATGTTCAAATTTCCGCAAAACTAATTTGGCGGGATGTGATGGTTTTGTGATTTGACCGATAACGTCGACTATGAAATCGAAAGTGAATTCCTCGAATCTTTGATCATTTTATGTAACGTATGCGCTTGATTTAAAGTTAATTATCAAGATAGTTTAACTTTAAGGCACTAATTGAGTAAAAACCATGGTTAAATTTTATATTCTTGTGTATATAAATAAAACATTTCTTCTTTAGTCATAAATCGGATAAATTGCTAAAATAATTTAATGACCTAAATTATTAGTAACAGAAAAGCAATTTAAATTAAAACCTTTTTTAATTTCAGACCTTCACCGCATGGTGCAACAGCCACCTGAGAAAAGCCGGCACCGGCATCGAAAACATCGACGAAGATTTCCGCAATGGGTTGAAACTTATGTTGCTGCTGGAGGTGATCTCAGGCGAAACCCTCCCAAAGCCCGATCGTGGCAAAATGCGTTTCCACAAGATTGCTAACGTCAACAAAGCCTTGGACTTCATCGCATCCAAAGGTAAAAAAAATATCACTATTAAACATTTTTTTCACTATTAAAAAGTAATGCAAATAATTCAAAGCTATATAATATGAAATAACGACCAAAATATACGTTAATGAATATCTTGCTACGTACCTATCGTATGATAAAGTTCTTTCCAAATTTTCCAATATATGTATATGCAAAGGAAGTGAAGTCAACAGCGCAATGCATAATTATTTATTTTAATACATTATGCACTTGTGGTGCATTGGCGGACTTAATGCCTCAGGCATTCTAATTAGCCACATGCATCGGTAAAAGTACCTATCTATTTATTTTCAGTAGCTGTCATTCAAGTCATAAATGTTTTTTCATATTCTTAAACGGAACATGGTGTACGTTTGACATCTTCTAAGAATAGATAGCTGATTTTGTTATAAAACCTGGAGCTACCACTTACTTAGTTGATTTTATAAGTAACTTATATATCACTTTATTAACGAATAATAAACTCTTTCTAATTCTTTTACTGGCCACATCATATACATACGCAGCATAAAAACATTTATCCTTTATTTATTCTATGACCTGCATGGGTTGGAAACTTCTAAGAAATAACTGTTGCAGTCCAAAATTGTATAGATAATTAAGCGCAGCTAAAGAAAATATCGACGATACTTAAATACTTCTCTTACATTCAAACTTGGAAGTCCGTAATGCTTACAGCCAGTTATAGCTGGCAGGTAACTGTTAAGCTGTCGTTATAAGACACAACAGTACTCTCAGCTTGATTCTACATCTAAAAACTAGGCTTCCTAGCACAACATGTTCTCATATAAAGACCTCGAAGCGACTATATTTACCAAGGTACTAAGAAAGTTGTAATTATTTTGTTCAATACACAATATATCCAAACATACAATATAGTTAACGATGTATCCGAATTTTCGAAAGAAGAATTGGCAGGTTACACTTTTTAAATAATAACTATTTCCGGAAAATTTTAATTTATTTTAACGAACTATTTAAATTAGATCACTTTCCAGCTTCGATCACAAATAGTTATTATTATTATTGATCGAATCTTTCCAGATAATCATTTTTGTGTTTCACAATAAAAGACAATCTATGATTTCAAATGTTTTCAAAAAGACTTAACATTTATAAACTCTAAATTGAATATCCGACTTTTACAATCCGTAAAGTAAATAAACAAAAAAAACAGACTTGAAGAATTGGACCAAATTTAAATGGGACAAACAAAAAAAAACGATTTGAAGAATTGAACCAAATTGAAATGGGAGGCACCAATTTTCAAACAAATAAAGAATCATCTAAATCGGTTCACCCAGTCGAAAGTTCTGAGGTACCAAATATAAAGAAAAATACAGTCGAATTGAGAACCTCCTCTATTTTGAAGTCGGTTAAAAATAATCTCGATAGAATATATTTTTCCTTCCAGAATGTATATATATTTGTTAAAGCAAGCTTTAAAGAATGTAACTGAATGAGATTGGACAAGTGTTTTGTAAATCGGTTTAGACATACGCATCTTTCAAAGGCAAAGTTAAGTTGTTTTCAAAGAAATTATGCAAAACATCATCATGGCTCTTAAGAACATTCATTTGAACCATTTTAACCCACTTACTAATGCGAGGAATATAGGATCCCATTACCTGCAGAAGAGACCAAAAGATTTTAGGTTCCATATAGAGGAAAATTATTCCTTCATCTCTATGTAACAGGCTGCTACCTTCACATCACATAGACAGCTTTTAATAGTCAACTGCTCTCCTTAGAAAGGAGGTTTACAGGGAGAGAGACGACACTTTAAGGAAAATTTTTGTACAATTTTATTGCTCAATATTTATTTGTTTCACGAAAAATATTTGAGAAATGTACCGTGCGCGTATGTGTAATCTTCACATCACACACAATATAATGGGTAATAGTTCATTTACGAAAGTATCTAACCAATTCTACATACGAATAAAACAAATATGACACCCAAAGGTCATGTTTTATTTAAGAACTTTTTGGTTTAGACAAATGTATTCTCCCACATTACCTAGCATTTTCGCCATTTTAGTTTATAACAATATCTAAGTTTCTTTATTCTATTTTCAGGAGTAAAATTGGTGTCAATCGGTGCCGAAGAAATCGTCGACGGCAACCTGAAGATGACTCTCGGTATGATCTGGACCATCATCCTGCGATTCGCCATCCAGGACATATCAGTGGAGGAAATGACCGCCAAGGTATACTCAATAAAACACGAATACTTTTTTTACATAAAAATACAATAGCGAAATCTTATTACTTACTAGGTATAATAAATTTTCTGCACATAACTCTAATGGTACTAATTAAATTTTATATCATTTACGGTATAATCAATTCTTTTTACTAAAACTTTTTGTGTTTATGAATTCAGGAAGGTCTGCTGCTCTGGTGCCAGCGCAAGACAGCCCCGTACAAGAACGTCAATGTCCAGAACTTCCACCTGTCATTCAAAGACGGTCTAGCCTTCTGCGCCCTCATCCACAGGCACAGGCCAGACCTCATCGATTATAGCAAATTGTCCAAGGACAATCCTTTGGAGAACTTGAACACGGCCTTCGATGTGGCCGAAAAGTACCTCGACATCCCCCGCATGTTGGACCCTGATGGTAAGGTGTCAATTTTTATGGCTTTCCATAAACTTCAGAAGTTATTGCATTGGATCTTTATCAAAAAATATAAAATCTTAATATTTCTGACGACTTATTTCATAAGGAAAATATTGTTCAATATAAAATGGTGTATACTCGTATGTTAAACATCGACTACTACAAAGAACTAGGAATGCAGAAGTAAAAAAAAAAACTTAATGTAACCCGATAAAAATGTAATGTGAATATTACAGACTTAATAAACACACCAAAGCCGGACGAGCGCGCCATTATGACCTATGTGTCGTGTTACTACCACGCCTTCCAAGGCGCGCAACAGGTACAATACAAATAAAATGGTCGCCACGCGTTACCGCCAACTTCCGTGTTTGATACCCGAGCCCTTAACGCCAGGCCTTTGTGTGTAACTTATAGCATGATGAGTGCCTTTTGCTTTATGTTAAGCAGATCGATAAATGCGGACGATAATCCAAATAACTATTTCTCTAAATTCATGTTACAACTTTAGTGATATTTGCGGTCACCATACTTGCATTTATCATCGTCCGGATTTCATTGGATTCTGCGTTATAAATAATTATTTATTAAGTTTATACATTATTATTCCAAAGGCAAAATCAAATTCCTTGTTTATTATAATGTAAACATGATATTCAATTGAAATATCAAAAACTACAAGCTTCATGTTGTTAACTACCATTACCGTATATGTTATTTTGATATAAAATTAAGTATGCTTGTGTTCAAGTAAATTGCTTCCATTAAAAATGCTGTAATTAATAAAAAATCTTTTAGTTTATTTGCAGTTGAATAAATACATTTAACGAATCATTTCATTTTCCTGTTTCAGTTGCTATTTTTAACTGTGATAAGACAATGCGGGCATTTAATAAACCCAGTTTATCGTAATGATGGTTATTTTTTTGTATTCAATGCTACTTTCAAAGATATAAACAAAACACAAGCATTCTTTTAAAGAATAATTCATGGTACATCGCATGAGAACTAACACCGTGTCGCTTGCGTACCGCTTGTCAGATCTGCAGAACACGGCGATGCCGGACGAGCGTGCCGTCATGACATACGTCTCTTCATACTACCATTGCTTCTCTGGCGCTCAAAAGGTTTGTGTTCAGTAAATACACCTACTAATCCAATAGAAAATATTGCCATAGTATCGGCATTACAACCTAGAAATACACAATTTTAAAGAGTAGCAGACCAGTTTGTAGTTTGAAAATAAGCATCTCGTACAGTAACAAAAGTATGCTTGTCTGCCTAATTAACAGAGACGATGACAAAATATTGATGTAAAAATAATGAAATTTTACATTTCTACAGGCTGAGACGGCCGCGAACCGCATCTGCAAAGTTCTCAAAGTCAACCAGGAGAATGAACGCCTAATGGAAGAGTATGAACGTCTTGCCAGCGATGTAAGTGGAAGCAAATACGAAATAATTATTAGGTATAGAAATTGTCATAGTAGGATCAATTACTCATTAAACATTGTTTGCATAGCTGTTGGACTGGATAAGGCGCACTATGCCGTGGCTTAACAGCCGCCAAACCGACAACTCTCTTGCCGGTTGCCAGAAAAAGCTGGAAGATTACCGTACTTACAGGTAAAACGTTTTACAGAAATACCCTAAATATAGTTTGACCACAAGTACCCCGCGGATACAAATGCTTCTTATTTGTGAACATTTCAGGCGTAAACACAAGCCACCACGTGTAGAGCAGAAAGCCAAGCTGGAAACAAACTTCAACACCCTCCAAACTAAACTCCGTCTTAGTAACCGCCCCGCCTACATGCCAACTGAGGGCAAGATGGTTTCTGTAAGTATTACGAACATGGCTCAAAACGATTTAATAGACCAAAGACATAGCGAAACCCGTTTGATATAAGAATATAAGTCAGTCTCTGCAATTTGCCAAAAATCTGATTATGTAATCTGTAAAGGTGTTTGGCTAAACGAGGAACATAAATATGGCTATCTGACTATATTTTTAAGGACATCGCCGGTGCCTGGAAGGGACTGGAGATTGCTGAGAAGGCGTTTGAAGAATGGCTTCTTAGCGAGATGATGCGTCTTGAGCGTCTTGACTACCTGGCCCAGAAGTTCAAGCACAAAGCCGACATCCACGAGGACTGGACCAGAGGTAAATGACACAAAGAACTTTTATCAAACATCTCTAAAGTAAACTTCATCATGATGAAATCATGAATGTATGAACACATCCATAATATGAACCCACATTTATTAGGTAAAGAGGAGATGCTCCAGTCTCAGGACTTCCGTCAGTGCAAGCTGTATGATATCAAGGCTCTGAAAAAGAAACACGAAGCTTTCGAATCAGATCTCGCTGCGCACCAAGATCGTGTTGAGCAGATCGCAGCCATTGCACAGGAGCTCAAGTAAGTTATTACTACCTAATCTTTGACAACTTTATTTACTACATTCATTCCCCTACATCGCTTATTAAAGGCACATTAAAAGGGAAATTTATAGGCATCAACCAAACACTTGAATCAGTGGATTGATACCTTTTCAAGAAAAAACACGACTCTATAAACAAATCAAACACTTGAATCAGCGGATTGATACCTTTTCAAAACAAAACTCGACTCTATAAACATCTCAGTCAACAAAAAGCTATCTACTGCGCACTAAGTAGCCCGTCATATTTTTGCGACGCGGATGTCCGTGACGGACGGTAAAATGTATTAAGCCTATACAGCACGTTCAGTGCTACGCGGACAACTCCGCGCCCGGACGACATTCCTACGGTCCGCGCAGCACTGAACGACGAATTCATGCGCTATGGGCGCAAGTCCTAATCCGCGCGTAGCCAGTCCGCGTCGCACTGAGTAGCGCCTTAGTGTCTCTTATAGAAAGAAAATATAGATTCACACATTTAGCCAACATTAATTATTTTTCCATTTTTTTCATGGTCCTTCGAGCTGGATAAATAGTTAAGCATTATTGTATACACATTATTATTAAAATCAGTGGAAATAAGTTTAATCTAACACCATTAATTGCTTTTTATATAATAATGTTTTTATTGGTATAGGCAGACATTCTTCCTAACAGTTACAAAGTGGTGTATTTCCACATATTTAATGTTCAAATAAAATAAGCCTAGCCTTCCAGGGCTGGTATTTATTGGGTAGGTAGTTAATTTAAAACTATGTTCCCATGTATTAATTCCGTACCTGCGCCACTGAACTACATTTTCTCGAAAGTTATCCTTTATTGTCATAATTTAGTAAACCGATGTTTTTGTATAAATGTATTATTAGGCAACGTTTTGGTTTTAGTGTGACACACCTAATTTTAGTTAATTTATTTGACAATACATAACTCAATTTTAGTTTAGTGAGTTAAAGAAGGGCAAGTTTTAATTTGAAATACTGATACTGTTTAGCACGCTGGAGTACCACGACGTGGCATCAGTGAACGCGCGCTGCCAGCGCATCTGCTCGCAGTGGGACCGCCTGGGCGCGCTCACGCAGCGCCGCCGCCACGCGCTCGACGACGCCGAGCGCGTGCTCGAGCAGATCGATCTGCTGCACCTCGAGTTCGCCAAGCGCGCTGCTCCATTCAACAACTGGTACGTACTCGCACTTCACCAACTTGGACTTCACTATGCACGTGAAAGCTCGATGGTTAGGTAAATTCACCGTTCCAGTAAAGAAGTGGAAAAATCTTGTTAGTGATAAGACTATATTCTGTCATCAGGTTGGACGGAACCCGAGAGGACCTTGTAGATATGTTCATCGTGCATACCATTGAAGAAATCTCTGGTCTCATGGATGCGCACGCTCGCTTTAAGGCTACCCTCGGGGAAGCGGACAAAGAATATCAGGTAAGATTTATTTTTAACTAGCGACCTATCTATAAACCTTCCTCTCGAATCAGTCTATCTATTGCTGAAAACTGCATTAGAATGCCGTTAAGTAGTTTAAAAGATCTTAGCAAACAGACAGCAGAAGCGATTTCATTTTATATCATGTAAAGAATAATCTGGACCCGTCCCATGCAATTAGAATCGCAGTAATATTATATAATCACTTTTCAGGCGATAGTCAACCTGGTGCACCAGGTTGAGGCTATCGTGAAACAACACCAGATCCCTGGTGGTTTGGAGAACCCCTACACCACTCTCACTGCTCACGAGCTGAACCGCAAGTGGTCAGACGTGAGGCAGTTGGTGCCCCAGCGGGACGGCACGCTCAACGCAGAACTGCGCAAGCAACAGAACAACGAGAACCTCAGGCGCCAGTTCGCCGAAAAGGCCAACGCCGTTGGACCGTGGATCGAAAGGCAAATGGATGCAGTCACGGCCATTGGCATGGGTCTGCAGGTACAGAATATTTATGTATAATAACTCAAAAGAACAAGTTTAAGTGAATTTTATAGACATAAAGCTTCGTATTAATAGGAAAGAGATACTATTTTAACTTTTAAGTAATTCGTCATTTTACTATCTCAGGGCTCTCTGGAAGATCAACTGCGCAGGCTCAAGGAGTACGAAACTGGAGTCTACGCGTACAAACCTCACATTGAGGAACTCGAGCGCATTCACCAAGCTGTACAGGAGGGAATGATCTTCGAGAATAGGCGAGTATTTACCCAATGTTTTTAAATTAAAAGCTATTAAATCATAAACGATTCTAACTAGTTTCATATTACAGGTACTCGCAATACACAATGGAAACTCTGCGCGTTGGATGGGAACAACTTCTTACTTCAATCAACCGCACTATCAATGAAGTCGAGAACCAGATCTTGACTCGTGACTCTAAGGGCATTACTCAGGAACAATTGACTGAGTTCCGCGCTTCATTCAACCATTTCGACAAAAACCGCACTGGTAAAGTTGTCTCCTGTACGATTGAACCATGCAAAAACATACCATTAAACACAGAATTTATAAAAATAAAATTGGTTAATTTCAGGCCGCCTAGCACCCGAGGAATACAAATCTTGCTTGGTGTCTCTGGGCTACAGTATCGGCAAGGACAGACAAGGAGAACTAGACTTCCAGCGCATACTTGCCGTAGTCGACCCTAACAACACTGGTAAGCAATACGACAGCCGTTGTCTCATCACTGACGTAAGGGCCAACAAAAATGAAATCTGCTAATAAACTTGTTTACTCACAGGCTACGTTTCGTTCGATGCGTTCCTGGACTTCATGACAAGGGAATCTACAGATACCGACACCGCTGAACAAGTGATCGACAGCTTTAGGATCTTAGCCGGCGACAAGGTAAATACTACATTCTAAAGCACTTTGATTTTCCGAGACTAGTAATAGGGTAGTTGACACATTAGTCAAATTAGTTACTTTTTATCATCCATCAAAACTATCACTTTGTATGAAAAACATAGGCACTAAATACAAACTTGTGCCATCAGGCCGTCACTGTTTTAGACTACTCAACTGAGCAATATACTACAATGTTTATTTGATTAAAATTTGTTATAGAAATGAAAAGCTCTAGTAATTATATTTTAATGTAATTATGTTTTGTAATATTCGTTTAATGAAATATACATCGGTATTTATTTACGATACAGCGAAGTACTTTATTTATGATGTTAATGAGCGTTACATCCGTAGCCCTACATCACTGCGGACGAGCTCCGGCGCGAGTTGCCGCCCGACCAGGCGGAGTACTGCGTGGCGAGGATGCCGCCCTACCGCGGCTCGGGAGCTCCGCCCGGCGCGCTGGACTACATGGCCTTCTCCACCGCGCTCTACGGCGAGACTGACCTTTAGGTAGCAGTGAGAGGATATATTCTGCGATACATATTACACAAATCAAATATAGCTCACTTTCAATCCATAATGTAAATGGACATGGTCCTTCCCTGTTTTAAGTAGGTGTTTGCTGACTTTTCCTTCGTTTTGTCTTTCGCTTTGCTAAGGATGGAAGTGAACTTGTTATATTTCCAACTCGTATAGTTTTCTTCAGATTCCGACGAACGAAAAAGTATGAAACAAGTTTCAAAAGCCGTAGTTACGAGTTGTTAAGGTGTTATGTTATATTTCTACGTAATGTGTCTACGGCTTTTGAAACTTGTTTAGTTTTTACTTGTTTTTATTTAAAATGTTTTGGTGCCTCTATAATATTATCTCTATAATATCACAATTATCGAATAAATACAGATAGTCACGAGAAAATGCAAATAATATATATATATTTGAAATTTACAAGTAACGCCCATTCGAATGATACCAAACACTGCATATTTACCTAAATTTATTTTTTAACACACTACTTTGTCAGCTAGAGGGCGCCACATTAGATTCAGTGACACGTCGTATAGCCTATAACCAGCGGACGATCAAAACGCTTCTAACGACACCTCATTTGTCCAGTTCTAATAACTAGTTAAGGAGCTATTAGGGAACAACATACATACATACATAGCATGTCAAAATTATAACCCTCCTTTGGCGTTGCCGTAGTCAGGTAAAAAGGAATTTTAAGCCTTTCAGCATTACCGGATTATAAATAATTGTAATTACGGATTATAAATTGATTGTCGTTTCTAGTTAGTCCGTTTTATTTTGTATATGGAACTAAAACCGTTTTTTAATCAGACGCAGGGTCACAGATGTCGTATGTAGGACATTGTCATCCACGTCGACAGTCAAGGAGTATACGGAATCCAGACAGCGTGCAGCTCACTAACAACTCAGCCGGAACTCCAGCAGCGACGTATAGGCACGCAAAGATTATTTCCCTTACATTGACCTCATTCTCAGAATTCGCCCTAAACCGGGGTCAATGTGAAGCAAATTATTTTTGTGATGTATTTTAGTCTATAAAACAGTTTATTAAATATTATGTGCAATGTTCAAACCAAAAATGCCATTAACTTTCATACCATAAAAGCTCTTTCCTAATGTTTAGTAACTTTTTGGCTCAAATCAGAGAAATCATTTTATATGTTTACAACTATATTTATACATTAGCATTAGGTATTTTTAACTTTTATAAGAAATTCTCAGAGAAGTCACAAAAAATATTTGTAAGATAAAAATGGTGCTAATGTTAGGCTTGACTAATGTGTGACACCAAAATAAGACTCATTCACATTGTGAGAATGTTTTTGTTATATTTTTTTATTTATAAGCAAACATTATTTATACAAGTTCGATTTTTATTTACTGCCATTAGTAATATAGTATGATGGTAGGCACAATAATTTTTAAGTTTTCTAAATTTACTATAAATGTTGCAGGGAAGTGTCACACAAATTATTTATATCATAGATTGCCATAGCTTGCCTGCATCTATTTATTTCTCATGTTTATCGTTTGGGGAGTATTGGAACAAGTACTCTGAATAAATGATCTGCCATATATTTGTCTTTTAATAATGACTGCGTTGTAATCCAACCAATTATGTTACGCGAGACAGCAGCGGTATGTAGAATAAGAATGACTTATGTGCCCAAAAGTATACTAACTCGAATGTACAGCTAATTTAATAAAAAGCTCTTAAACAAAAGTACTTTTTTATTTGCACAACTACCTAACAGCTAAATGGAAGTCCTAATAATAAAAACAAATTTATCCAAGAACAATGTCAACAACAAATACCTATGCATGCAATTGGAGAGTAGAATGGGAAACATCTTAATAAATAAATGTTATATATTTAGGGAAATATAATATTAAATATACCATACAGGTACAGTTTTGAAATATTTGCAAACAACATATATACTACCATAGAATAACAAAATAGAATACCATAAATTACATTATTAGCTATGCTATCAACAACTATAAAGGAAACTAAGCCTAAAAAACAAAAATGAGGTTCATCTGTTCACTTCTTTTCTTCTTTAGACTGTTCAGCAGCTGTTAATAAAGCACTCTTTATACCAACTTTCTTGAGTTCCTCAATAAGCTCACCAGATTGGTGCATCTGTAGCATTATGTCACAACCACCTACAAACTCTCCATTAATGAAAACTTGTGGAATTGTTGGCCAATTTGAGTAATCTTTAATACCTGAAAAAAAAACAGTCAAGTAAATAAACATGATCATTTAAGAATGACTTAGTTACATATAGATCTAATTAAAATGGGAATTTCAAAACACACAACTTTTAACATCAGTATTGCCATAGTTCAAAAATATATTTATGTCAGAGTGGCAAGCTGTAAGCTGTAATGCTTAAGTTTTTGACAGATTGGTTAAATAATCACTTCATAAATATGTATATTCTATACTAATAATAATATTGTTAGTAAATGTATTTTTGCATATTGCAATCAACATTATTTGTACTTAATGCCCTACTCTATATTCTTCTTTGTTGTCTCTGGTCTGATGCAATTTGGTGTGTCCAAAAATATTGTAAAATTTTTGTGTTGTATTCACTGCCAATTATAAGTTAGGTAGTAGTAGTTAATTTAAGTTCCATTTCAATTCTAAAATCTAATACATATTTCAAACATCTGATATACAAGGGGGCCTTCCAGCCTTCCATTAATCACGTGATGCTTGAAAGGGGGAGGGGGGTTTAATAAAAATCACTTAATATCACAAGGGGTTTGGTGGTGGGTTGTTGTTATTATTATGGAGTTTCAAACTAATCAGAGCATGTATTATGAAAGCCTGAACGGTTGGCTTATGGTTTAAGCGGTCGCTATGCCACTCTCTACCATGCCAAGTGTTGTGGGTTCAAATCCTACATGGGACAACATTTTGTGCAATCCACAACTGTTATTCTGAGTCTTTGTGTCCGTTAAATGTATGTTTATAAAGTCCCCTGCATCAGGGGATTTATATTCCTAATGAGGGAGGGTGTCTTGTAAAAGAAATTAAAAAAAAAACTGATGAAGTAGTGATGAACTTTTGTAAATTCATACATATTAAACAAAGAAAACTCTGAAATAGATATATGCAAATGAAACGAAAATTTGGTCTGACTCGGGAATCAAAACCAAGTCTCGCACATAGCTTTCTAAAACTGAACCTTAAATAAAGAGAACTGAAGAACAAGTCTTGATTAGTCAAAGTTTTATAGTATTATTGGAGTGCTTAGCTACTTCCTGCTTGATCTGTGTTAATAGAGTTCTGGAGATTATTCACAAGAATAGTGATTCACAGGAGAGAGAAACAACCCTAATGCAAACAATCATCTTAAAGATTTAAAAGAAAAATTTTAATATACTGTGTTTTTATGAAAAGGTCGAATTACCACACTAAATATTATTTATAATACTAACACTAGGTTAACTTAAGTCATTCTGTAACTAACAAAATATGGATGTATTAACATAAAAAAGTCCGAAATGAGTAATTTGAATTGAATTGAATTGCATGGTAACAGAATCAGCTGTCATTTAGCATTGTCTACACATGTGCTAAAATCTGTGATAAACCTTTACCTGAATTCGAGGCTGTGTGTGTGTGTGTGTATGTGCAAATAATGTGGTACACCTCAACAACATAACAGCTTTTTAAAAGTCCACTGCTGTACATAGGTATCGCCTTACCATAGAACTAAACTACGCGACGACGTAATTATACATATTCTTGAATACACACTAAAACTAACCTTGTCTTAGATTCTCATCGGAGAGGACGTCGTGACTGTCATAGGGAACCGCATGCATCCTCATTATTTGAACCACAGCATTACTAAATCCACATCTTGGCGCGTCTGGAACACCTTTCATAAATACTACAACTTTATTATTTTTGATCAAAGTATCAATTTTTTCTTTTGTGGCCCCACCATTTGCATAATATCTACATAATTTTAAAGTGTTGTTATAAGATGGAAAAATTGTTCTACGCAACAAGTTATTCATGTTTACTCCGAGTTTCTAATTCATTTACTTTTAGCCAGTAATGCGTTTTGAGATAAATAATAGCTGCAGGCCAGAAATTGTAAATTGTTTCTGTCAGTTCACTTTCAACTGTCAGTTCAGTAGGTAGTGGTAGTTATTGACAATGAAATGATCATGAACCTTAGAGAATATAAATATGGAGAGGCAACCGAACGGGCGTAAAGCGTGATCGGAGTACAGAGAGAGAAATAGACTGAGTTTGGGCAGTGTCTGTCTCTCTTACGCAAAAATCAATGCTAACTCGATTTCACAGCACCAACATCAGCCTAAATCCCATTTTATAATTTCGAAATAAGTCAAAATAGTTATAAAATACTTTTTTTTAATAAAGCTCTCTCTCTCTCTTTAAGATCACTCAGTCCTGTCCTGTGTATATAGTTGTTTTTAAAATAAAAACATATCATCTATACTTATAAAACAGTAAGTCCTGACTGACTGACTGATTCATCATCGCCGAGCGTAAACTATGATAGTTAGGGCTATGAAATTTGGTGAGTAGGATCCTTTTATTGAGTAGACACGCACTAAGAAAGGAATTTTGGAATTTCTACCCCTAAGGGGGTGAAATAGGGGTTGAAAGTTTGTGTGGAAGTCCGTCATTTTTTAAGTTAGAAACCTGAAACTTTACTTTTGGGCTGCTGATTAAAAATGAGTAAACACGTATTGCAGCGTTTTTGAATATTCAACCCCTAAGGGGTGAAATAGGGGTTGACATTTCGTACATAGGTTAGTCTGGAAGTACGTCATTTTTAAAGTCTGAAACATGAAACTTTATTTATGTGTTACTGATTTAAAAAGAGTAGAGACGTATTTAAGCGTTGCTTGATATTCTACCCTTAAGGGGGTGAAATAGGGGTTGAAAGTTTGTATGGAAGTTCGTCATTTTTTAAGTTAGAAACATGTTACTTTATTCATGTGCTAAGGGCTAAAAATGAGTTAATATGTATTTAAGCGTTTCTTGGTATTCTACCCCTAAGGGGGTGAAATAGGGGTTAAAAGTTTGTATGGAAGTTCGTCATTTTTTAAGTAAGAAGCATGAAACTTTATTTTAGGGCTACTGATTAAAAATGAGTAGATACCTATTTAAGCGTTTATGAATATTCTACCCCTAAGGGGTGAAATAGGGGTTGACATTTCGCATATAAGTTAGTCTGGAAGTCTGTCATTTTTGAAGTTCGAAACATGAAACTTTGTGTTCGGGCTACTGACTAAAAATGAATTAATACGTATTTAAGCGTTTCTTGATATTCTACCCCTAAGGGGTGAAATAGGGGTTAAAAGTTTGTATGGAAGTTCGCCATTTTTTAAGTTAGAAACATGTTGCTTTATTCACGTGCTAAGAACTAAAAATGAGTTAATACTTATTTAAGAGTTTATGAATATTCTACCCCTAATGGGTGAAATAGGGGTTGACATTTCGCATATAGGTTAGTCTGGAAGTCTGTCATTTTTGAAGTTCGAAACATGAAACTTTGTGTTTGGGCTACTGATTGAAAATGAGTAGATACGTATTTAAGCGTTTCTGGATATTCTACCCCTAAGGGATGAAATAGGGGTTGAAAGTTTGTATGGAAATTTGTCATTTTTAAGTTAAAAACATGAAACTTTATTCATGTACTACTGATTAAAAAGGAGTAAAGACGTATTTAAGCGTTTCTGGATATTCTACCCCTAAAGAGGTGAAATAGGGGTTGAAAGGTTGTATGGAAGTCCGTTATTTTTTAAATTAGTACCATGAAAATTTAATTTTGGGCTACTGATTAAAAGTAACTAGATATCTATTTAGCGTTTCTGCATATTTTACCAATAAGAGGGTGAAATAGGGGTTAAATTTTTTTATGAAAATCCGTCATATTTAACTTAATTTAACTTAGAAACCTGAAACTTTACTTTTGGGTTGCTGATTGAAAATGAGTAAATACCTATTTCAGCGTGTCTGAATATTCTATCCCTAAGGGGTGAAATAGGGGTTGACAATATGTGCCTAGGTTAGTCTGGAATTCCGTCATTTTTTAAGTTTAAAACATAAAACTTTATTTATATGCTACTGATTAAAAAAATGTAGAGACGTATTTAAGCGTTTTTGGTTATTCTACCCTTAAGAGGGTGAAATAGGGATTGAAAGTTTGTATGGAAGCTCATCATTTTTTAAGTTAGAAACATTAAACTATATTTTTGGGCTACTGATTAAAAATGAGTAGATACCTGTTAAAGGTTTCTGGATATTCTATCCTTAAGGGGTGAAATAGGGGTTGCAAGATTGCATGGAAGTCTGTCATTTTTTGAGTTAGAAACATAAAATATTATTTTTGGGTTACTAATTTAAAACGAGAATATGCATATTTAAGCGTTTCTGGATATTCTACCCCTAAGGGGAGAAATAGTCATTGGCATTTCATGTATTGGTTGGTTTGGAAATCCTTCATTTTTTTTTAATTTAGCAGCCTAACAACTTTCGTTTTCATGTTTCTGATTACAAATAGATGAATACTTATATCAGTATTTATGCGAATTCTGCTCCGAAAGGGATTGAAATATGGGTCGAATGTCTGTATGAAAGTTCTTTTAAATGGGATAATGATCAAAAATAAATAAATAAATACGTTTAAAACATGAATAAATTACTGATACATTCTTTTACACAGTTTTAATTAAATGCATATGATCAACTTCCACGCGAGCAAAGCCGCGGGCAACAGCTAGTAAAGAATATATAGGCAGCCAAACGGGCGGTAAGCGTGAGCGCAGTAGAGAGAGAGAGAGAGAGAGAGAGAGAGAGAGAGAGAGATTGAGTTTGCGCAGTATACTGCGCTGACGCTGACCACCCGTTTTGCTGCCTATATGTTCTCGAAGAAATGCTCTAAGTTGTAAGTAGTTGCAACCCTGATTTACTATTTCTGTGAGGGTGCTGCTGGAAAATAAAAAAGTGTCAGCATCAAAGAGTATAATAAAACTACGTATTGTCTGTGGTTGTGATTGTTTCGATAGTGTGGTTTACATTTCTCAAGTGTGAATTAAAAGGATTTCTGTAACTTACCACTTTAAAATGGAGAATGCTGAAGAGATATTCAATTTTTTAGAAGATTTCTCCAAACGCAAACCTAAAACTATCCCACAAGAGCTTAACGAATACTTAGCGTACGTAGCCCGTACCGGTGATCCTGTTTATCAATGGTCTCTAGTAAGACCTTTATTCAAAGAAAAGCTTATTGCTGTAATTACAGACTTCTACGAAACATCTCCAGGAATAGAAATTCCACCTTATCCTAACGTGGACCCATTCAATTACGATAGTATGAAGAATGCTCTGTTAGAACGTCTCGATTCATTTGCCTCTGCTCCGTTTACTGTTCAAAGAATTTGCGAATTACTCACATATCCACGTAAACAGTATAATCGTGTTGATAAGTTTATGAGAGCCGTTGAGAAGAATATTTTAGTTGTTAGCACCAGGGAGCCTGGTATTCTTCGTCACTCGGAACCAGAAAATGGTGATCCAGTAGAACCTATTGTGAACGGTTCTGATAATAATTCAGAATACAATGTTGATGTTGAGATGGAAGACATGTCATGGAAGGAGAATGCTGAACACCCGCAAACATCTGAACCACAACCAGGATCATCAGATTCTCACATTAACGTTGATGACATAGAAGCACGATTGAAGGCAAAACGTGACACTCCAATGGATACTCAGGATAAAGTTAATACTCAATATGAATCGGTAACACCCCCAGAACCAAATACAAGTACTGACGAACAACCAACAGATAATAAAACAAGTGCTGATATTAATACCCAGGCACAGGTTTTAACGGAGAAAGAAAAAGCAGTGGAAGCAAAAACTTCAAAAGATACAGCAACAGAACTTAAAGCTGACATAGAAATGAAAATAGAAACAAACACTCCTGCATTAATCATTCCGGAAATAAAAGTAGATGATGCTGAAATGACTGAACAAAGACTCAGTGAGCAAGCAAGTACTGAAAAAGTAAAAGAGACAAATGAAACTAGTGAAAAAGAACCCGTTGACCAAGAAGCTAAAATAGTAATAGAAACTCAATCTGTTGCTATAGACGAAAGCAGCTCAGATTCTACTATAAAAGAAGATGTTGAGACTAAACATATTTCAGAGGTGTCTACATCAAGTGAAGAAAGTTCCTCATCCAGTGACAATACAGATGGCAATAGTAATTCTCCTAAAACAGATGAAAGGCATATTGATATTCAGGAAGAGTCTAATCAATCAGATACACCTTCTGAGAGTGCTTCTGAAGACAATAACGTTAAAGACCCAGAACCAGCTTTGGAACAAGCACCTAAAGAAATATCTGAAGATTCTCCTAAAGTGACAATAGAATCGGATAACTATTCAATATCTGATGTAAAATCAGAACTACCGCAACCACCTGCAGATGAGCCTGAAAATTTGGAAAAAGATAAAGAGGAGATAAATGAAAAATCAGAAAAACATGAAGAGAGTAAATCCGAAAATGTTATTTCTGAGACTGAACCTATCAAAACTGAGTCCTAAACAAATTGTTCTAAGCTTTAGTATTTCATTTTATGACTGTTATTTTATAGAAAAATAAATCAATTACATATTGTATACTTGCACTGTGAGCACTGTGTATGTAAGTCTAAAAAGTTTTATTTTTAAGTACTTTTGCTTATTTTCCTAGAAACTACAGTAATAGACATCATACAGTTTTCTTTTATTTTAAAGGACTTTGTCATTGAGTGATTTAACTATAAGACAAGTTGTTCACAGTTAAGTTTCAACAGTAATTAAGGTTGTAAATGTATGATTATGACTAAGTATTAATTTATGTCATTAATGTAAAATGTGAGGAATAAATAAATTAATCAATTTATATACTAATATGTTTTGAAACATTCTTTTATGGAACCATATCCATGATCTCTCTTTTTACTTGACTAAGAGGAAACCAAGACAAAGAGTAATGGCTTTGACAGCCTATGTATCTTGTATGTTCCACTATAGCATTGAAACTACTGAACCAATTTTAATAAATGAGGTGTCAATAAAGCAATAATAGTCTGGGTGACATAGAATATATAAATTGATGTAATCAATACCAAGCCTATGTTACCGACTATGAAAAACTTTTCATAAAATTTATAAATTATGGTAATGGTTTTGATTTATAAATTTACAAACTAAAAAGCATGATGTATGACTATCAATTCATATTCACTCACATTACAGCTTATCTTGCTTGGATAAACCTCCACGATTAAGCTTGAATCAGAAGTAAGGAAATTAAATAAATAAAAAATAAATATTTTATTCTTCGATCATAACAAGTAACTATTTACATGGAATAAAACTTAATCTAAGTTACAAAATCACAACATGATTCTATTAATCTACTTTAATACATCATCACAATGGTCATATATTACAAAATACTAAATAATACTACTAATTTTATTTATTTACAAATCGACTAATTTTTCTTAGCTCCGAGTACTTTGAGTTCGTTTCGCATGATTTTCCCGGCCGCGTTCCTCGGTATCGTGTCCAAAAATAGCACACCTCCCTCAAGGTGTTTGTATTTCGTTAGTTTCTGAGCTACTAAATCGTATACGTCTTTTTCTGTTAGTTTGTGTTTGGGTTTGAGGACGACGAACGCTTTGGGCACTTCACCCGCCAAGGGGTGAGGGACGCCTACGACAGCCACGTCCGCTACTTCTGGCCGCTCCATGATGACGCTCTCTAGTTCTGTCGGTGACACCTGTCAATTTAGAGGACAAGGGTTAGTTTTGTAACACAGGCAAATCGACAAAAACAAGTTATTTATACAAATAAATAAAATTGGAGTGAACGTTTGTAACAAGCGGTTATTTTACACGGTACATGTACCAATATCACCAAGTTGTGCACTATAATATCTCCTGCGTAGTTGGCTGGTCTCCGTTGTGACTGGCCGCCGTAGCCGTAATCGGCTAGGAGATAATCACATCACATGTACCAAAATAACATTTTTAAAATTTTTGTCTGTTTGCTTATTCCGGCTTAACTCTGGAACGGCTGGACCGATTTTGACGGGACTTCCACTGATAGGTAGCTGATGATACCCCGAGGCGTTACCCACGGTTGTTGTTGTACCGCGGGTAACACCACAGGGCTCAGCTAGTATGTTTATAAGACACTAACTAGTTGAACCCCGCGGTGTTACCCGCGGTACGACAATAACCGCGGGACGAAGCAAGTCTAAAAAAGTCAGTAAAGAGTAATCAAAGTTCACAATCAGTGCAGCTGTTTAGCCGTGAAAGCGCAACAAACAGAGTTATTTTTGAATTTATAATATTAATATTATGGAAGTATGGATAGTATAATATTTTGGACATCCAACACACAACGCCATCTAGTCCTAAACTAAGCAGAGTTTTTACTATGGGTACCTTCTAGACAACTGATATAAATACATATACTTTTTTGTATATATATATGCGTTATACATAGAAAACACCCAAACTCCGAAACAAATATTTGCAGATCATACAAACATTTGATCCGACCCGGGAATCGAATCCGAGACCTCAAGCACAGCAGTCTCTTACGCTACCACTGCGCCACCGAGGCAGTATGCAAGTATGAACTCGCTTACATAACTAATACACGTCTAGCTTACTACTATGTTTATCGGTATGTCGCAAGCACCTATAATTATATTTAGAGCAAAACGTGTGTCTACGTACCTGGTTGCCCTTAACCTTAATGAGTTCTTTAGTGCGGTCCACGATGTAGAAGTAATGTTCTTCGTCGTAGAACGCCACGTCGCCTGTATGTAGCCAGCCATCATTGTCCACCGTCTCTTTGGTAGCCTTTTCGTTATTCCAGTAGCCTTTCATCACCTGGAAATAGGGAAGATGACATCTTAGTCAAATTGCTAACTTTTTATAATCTGTCAAAACGAAAGCTTTGTATGAAAAATGTACTAAATACGAACTAGTGACGTCAGTGTTTTACTACTCAATTGACAATTGAGCACTATATTTCAATGTTTATTTGATATAATTCGTCAGAGAAATAAAGCTATAATAATTATATTTTCCGAGATGTTTTTTAATATTCGTTTTAAGTAAGTTGATATCGGTAATTATTTACAATACAGTCAACTATGAACTACCTTATTTTTTATTGTTATCCTAAGTTACTCCCTGGATCTTCAGCTACCTGCCAGTGAAAGTCAAGACAAAATCCGTCCAGCCGTTCCAGAGATTACCCGGAATAAACAGACAGACAGACAAAAATTTTTTTTAACTTAAGTTTTGGTATATGTACCGTGTATACACAAATATGCATTTATTAAAAAGCGGTTATTTTGATATTACAAACAGACACTCCAATTTTATTTATTTGTATGGACAAAACAGTTTCGATGTTTCACATCTGCCAGGCTTCCCGTATCGGCTCACGTTTTTTTATCTCAGATAAATAGAGCATTATTTTTGGATATCAAAGTACAGGAAAACCGTTATCTTGGGTAAGTAGTTACTTACTTGGGGTCCTTTCAACCACAGTTCACCAGATTTATGTGGTCCCAGCATTTCACCAGTCGTTAGAGATACGATCTTTGCTTGAGTGCTGGGTACCAATTGTCCAACTGAGCCTATTTTACCGTATGGATAAGTGTATGGTGTAAGCAGAGTCACGGGAGAGCTCTCGGTCATACCGTAACCTGAAAATTGACATAAATGGAGAATTATTAGTAGGTAATATCAACAATTTCAAATACAAAATATGATGATAAATGATATTTATTAACGCAATAACGTCTTATTAATCGATGAACGCCGGCTGCACGCACGAAAAGGAATGACTCATTGTCACGTTCCGCCCGAGCCGAGCCGAGAGCGGAACAAGCGATGAGGCAAGCATGGTCTAAGCCTTCGGCTTTTGACACATATTTTTTAACAATGTTTTTTATGACGTTATCACGTAAAATTATCGTCCGTAAATCGAATTTACAGACAATCAATTTTTTTTTTAAGTTTCGGACTTTACAGCTAGAAGGCCCGGGCATCCTAAGACTCACTCTGGGAAAAATGCCGAAATAAACCACAGAGGTTTATTTTTTCTTGTGAAGTCGACAAAAAAAACAAACCTTGGAGTAGTCTGATTTCATCCTTGGTCTTTTCACACTTCAGTAGAAACTTCTCCAGCATGCTGTCTGTAGTTGGGGCAGCTCCTACCATGATAGTCTCTACCGACTGCAAATGTTCCTTCTTAACATTCGGATGTGTCGCTAAGAATGCGAGTAGAGATGGTACCACGAATAACGTCGTAGGTTCGTATTCGTCTAAACATTTGATGTAATCATCTGGTGTGAATCTGTAATGTAGACGGATTTTGGATAAAAAACCATTTGAAAAATCATGATGATTTTGGACAAATTCTCTTAACTATTTTTAAAGTGATATAACCGACATACATATTCGTGGACAGAGTCGCGGGCAAAAGCTAATGGAAATTTATGTACCATTCGACTGCTTCGTTGGTCTCGCGGTTGGCGTGAGCGACTGCTGATCATGAGGTCTCGGGTTCGATTCCCGGGTCGGACCAAATGTTTGTATGATCTACAAATATTTGTTTTGGAGTTTGGGTTTGTGCTATCTATAATATGTATGTATTTACAAAAAAAAAGTATATATGTATTTGTATCAGTTGTCTAGTACGTACCCCATAACACAAGCTCTGCTTATCTTGCGACTAGATGGCGTTGTGTGTTTAGATGTCCGAAATATTTATTATTATTATTATTATTATTTGATATGATAAAAAATAAATTAAATATTGAATTTATCATATCATATGCCTTTCACTTTAGAAGAAATAGAGATTGAGAGATATAATCATGATGTTGTAATGCGGACTAACTGCAGGATCGAAGTCCTTCCTAAAAATGAATGATATTTTTGTCGATGCACTTTTTGATGACATTTCACTGAAAATTATTTGTTATCTCTGCCCGAGGATATTCCCTAGTGCGCCATGAAGTTGATATAGGGTGACGAAGAGTTTAGCGTCTAAACTTAGCGTGGGACTAATCCCGGCGACACACCATTGCAACTTCTGTATACTGGGATCAACAGCGGTGATCCACGAACACACCGAGTTATGATACTCGGGAAGTCCCATGAAAAATTAAGCTGTCTTGGAACCCGCAACGAAATTAATCAGAAGAAAACTGGAGGAGTTGGAAATATAATAAAAGGCCACTTCCCCTCCTTAGCAAAGCGGGAGAGAAAATAAAGTCAAAATAGGCAGACTTTTTTTTGAAACCGGGAAGCACCAAGGTTAAAATATCATGCGTCCTAAGTGAGCTATATTTGATTACTATAGTATGTAGGTATGGCAGAACCGCCTAAACGTACGGAAATTCACCGCAGTTGACTTAACAATGAGACTATTTTGTGATAGTGGAGAAATAATTCAGGGTCGTCTGACAACTAGTTGGTCTATCATAGTCAGCGATAAATGGCTAAACAAATAAATAACTACGAAGATTTATTGGAATGCTTACTGTTACAAAAATAAGTCTTATATACAATGTTCCATATATAGCAACGTAATGCCATGCCAGCAATTTTTGGCTTAGTATATAAATTATGTTCTGATTACCTTGGCATTGTAACTAGATGAGATCCTATTGTTAGATTGTAATTGAGGATTGCATTGAAACCGTAGATGTGGAAGAATGGTGGCACCGTTAATACTACTTCAGCTTTACCTAGAAAATTAACATTAATAAGTTATGATAATGCTCATTTATTTTTCCTAAGGGGAGAAATAATAAAATTCTCATGCAACCTATTTCACAACATCAACCACCCATAACGTCCCACTGCTGGGCTCCGGTCTTCTCTCAGGCGAGGGTTAAGGACGGGACGGGCACACTGGCCAAGTGCGGGTTGGGGACGGGCAAGACAACGTTGTGGCAACGTAATCTTACCGTTGGATGTTCTTAAGACACCCAAAGGCCTTCAACTAAGCTTCACGATTGAAATCCTATGATAACAACCGGGACCGACTGCTTAACGTGACCTCCGAATCACGGAAACGCTCATGGTAACATGCCCCTAGCGGTCATCCATCCAGGTACTGAACGCGGCGTCATTGCTTACCCTCGGTGATTGTTTCTAATCACCGAGTGCAACTGGGCTATGAGCGCCTCTCTACGTATCTCGCTCTCTCTATCCTATCTACGTTGGCAAAAAATTTAAATATAAAAAATTCACACCTAAAAAATATACCCAGTAAGCTCTAAATCTAATAATCTTTAGGACTATAAATTAAGAACACTATAAATCAATAATTAGAAAATATTGATAATTGTAAATTTATCTACAAAGAAAAAAATTTCAGTCATAAAATATTCAGTATATTCATAAGATCATAAAATAATCAAATTTTTATACCAGTAAATCTCAATGATGCTTAAACTTTTAATTAAACCTTAAACGAATCGAATTTCTTGAAACCAGTTTGTCAACTTACCTTTCTCTCCTTCATATTTCATAAACTTCGGGTGCAACACCTGTTTTAAGTTAGAGACCAAGTTTTTATGAGTCAACATGACGCCTTTGGGCATTCCTGTAGTGCCGCTAGAGTAAGGAATCAGGCAAACTTCGTCAGCGTTCACTTTTGGGAAATCCGCTTTGTGATCAGCCATTAATAAAGATTTTAGGCCGTGTATTCCTGTAAATAGATATAATGGTAATACATTGTAAAGTCAAGCAATCTTAGCCAGGCCAGTTTGGTGACGGGTGACCATTCTTATAGACTAAGATCCCAATCAACCCAGAATTACGAATCCCTACGCTAACTTATGTGGCAATACACATGACGCGTATGTCTATCGTAAATATAGCCAAGGCGTTAGTTCCTATAAACTTTAAACGAGTCTGGGGAGGTCTTACTCCCCTCAGATTGTGTCTGGCTGATTAGAAAATATTTTAAAATGTTGTACTTAATGATATAATACAAAATTCAGGCTTCCTAAAATGACATAAGTTAGTATGGTTTTTTTCCACCTTTGATACCTGCTAATTGTAAAACGGCCCCGTTTTCAGCTAAGCGAGTACCCATTCCTTTCTAAGTATATGTTAGACTACCGACCCTAAAACTTTCATCTCTCCTAAAATGACGTAAGTTTGGGCTGACTGGAATCTTGGACTATTAACACTTTGAGACATTATATAAATGTTTTTAGCAGTCGTTTCGTTCAAAAGTTTAAAAACCACAGATCATAGAAACGTCATCCACAATGCAAGTGCATTGTGGATAACTGATGTTGGTTGCTCAACGGTAGATCATCGTTCACGAAACTATCTCAGTTGTCAAAATTTGCATTTACCTAAATTTATCACACACGATATTTACTGCAATACACGAATATCCGCAACATTCTCAATACCTAACTAACTTTACCATACTATCTATGTACCTACATAATAACAGTATCGTTTTAAGCAATGGAACAAAGAGCCTGCCAATTATATGGGCCCTAATAATATATATTATCAACATTTGTGGCGTAATGACCTATAAAAATATATAAAGATTAGAAGCACTTCATTTGAAATATTTGTATGCACATATTATTAGTATTTAGGAACACAATTAACTCTCAACTCAATATGTTTACTGCACACGTTGGCACTTGTAGATATATAATAGTTTTCAGCATTTGCTCGTAAAATGATCGCGGGTGCCCCAAAATTGACGAAGTCGAGAAGATAAACTCACATGGTAAACAAGCAACTTAAGTATTTTTCTTGAAAACTCCATTTCTTAAAATAATTTTAATACCAGTAAGGTCTCAAAACGTTAGAATTTTAAAACTTCGATGTACCTAAAGTTCTTCGTATCTAAACAATTTTTTTACAATTTTGTTTTATGAAATACCAGCATACCAGAAACGCCAAGTAGGTTACACGTGTAGTAGGTTTACATACAACCTAATTTTTGCAAGCGGTAAAAATTAAGATTTCTCACTGCTTTGTCAAGCTAAAAATTATAACATATATATAAAAATGTATATCTAAAACCCTGAGAATATGGACCCTTTATCCACGTCTAGCATATTTTCTAACACGAACGCCCAATATATAAAACCACTAGCCGACCCACGCAACGTCGTTTGCGTCTCCTATTGCCCGTAGCGTGATAATTTTCCCCAGTTTATGTAACATTCTTCATTGTTGCTCCGCTCCTGTAGGTCTTAGCGTGATGATATATAGCCTATAGCCTCGATAAATCGGCTATCTAACACTGAAAGATTTTTCAAATCGGACCAGCGGTTCCTGAGATTAGCGTGTTCAAACAAACAAACAAACTCTTCAGCTTTATATATTAGTAGAGATTTTGCTTATATTGTAAGCGCTAAGTCAAATTACCTAGAACTATTAAACAATGATGTAGAGACCCGAATACTGATCTATGTGGCGCTTGGCGCCCTAAAAATCTAACAACAGTCTTTTGACAGAACTTATACATTGTCTAGTACTTGGGTCGTTGGAAGCAGTCGCTCGTAGTTCAGCCGTATCGTAGTAGATAATCTAGTTCGGGAAAAAAAGGTTCAGCGAAAAAAGTATAAATAGAAGTTACCGTTAGCTTTGTCATCTTCTCCGCCAACCCAAATAGTTCCTTTGTAGTCCTTCAGCGCTTTGGACACTGTTTGCGCAACAGGCATAAACAGCTCGATCGTAGCGATCGCCTTCACATTGCAATCTGCAAACTGACGTGTGATTTCCTCTGTAAATAACACATAACATCATATGTAAGAAGTAATTAATAACTAAAATCTGATTATAACCGTGTAATTTTAGATTAGGTTCCAGAGGTAGATAATAACTACGCTCCTGCCCCCAGCTCACATTGACATCCTACAAAACGAAAACGATAATAGAAAACTAAAACAAAGGTAGTAGAGCCACGCTGATTTTAGCACGAACGGGCCGGCTCGACCAGGAAGGTACTGCTCTCGCATAGAAAATCAACGAAACACGACAATGTGCTGTCGTGTTTCGTTGGTGAGTACGAGAACGGAGGCCCAATGATGCAGAAGCATCATTAGGCCACCATGGTGTCCGTCGCCATGCTGCATTGTTGCGTTGTCTGCATTCGCAATGAGTATGCTGACTCCCACTATTGGATTCTGCTTATGCTTTCCATCAGGCAGTGCAGAGTCATTTTGGTAGGCCATACATAAAAAAAACTAACAAATGTATAAACATGACGCTCTTAACGCTACAGAACGAATATATATTATAAGATTCTCTGTTCTCTGCTTAACGCTAAGTCATGTGAAACACTTGCATGTATGTCGGCTAAGGAGCCTGGTTATTTATTGTAAACGATGAAACAAATAGCTATAACCTAAAGTCCGCTTAGAATTTTGTCGTTATCCCCACACATGCAAATATTAACAACTTCATGCACTTGTGAACATCGTCGGACTTAGACTCGGGGCATTCTCTACCAGCCAACCTTTGGGGGGGTGTAGAGATCTGGTAAGGTAGATGCATCGAGGTGAAAGTTGTTTTCAGCAACAGGTATAAATTCAATTGACATAAAGTCATAAAAATGCATATAAATACATACGCAAATAAATATAAATACACAATACATATACTAATTTAACGTAAACTGTAGAGAGTAGACTATAACTAGGAGTACTGTTCAATAAGTTATTCCGCCAACTGAAGAAGGTGATTGTGCACGCTATTTTTAAGCGTTACGTGTTACGGATAGTGGACATCCTGATTTCGAGTGGGAGCCCGTTCCAAAGCAGCACTGCTTTGCACAAAGAATGAGGCGTTTATGAAATCGGAGTTGTGGGAAGGACACAGGAGAAGATTATTCGTAGAGCGAAGGTTTCTGTCATGATTAGAGGAAAGGTAACGCAAATTGGGATCAAAATAAGTGGGTGAGAATGGGGAAAGAAGAAATAAAGAAAGAAAGAAGAAGAGAGATACATCTAAGCGTACTCGTTCCACAAACTAGAACGCATGTGAGAAATAATGTGCCAGAGTAAATTACGGCCAAGAACCAGAGAATAGTAAATATAAAAATTATCAGATTCTATAAATGTCTAAAATCGGAATGATCACAGTTAAGTTTCGAATAAAATGGATAATTAATTCATTGTCATAACTTCAGTGCTTCGAAAAGCTTGCAAGCGAGGGCAAACACAAGCCCCTTAAAAAATGTGAAAACGAGAAGGTTTCAAGCGGAAGGTAGACTCTTTTGTTTGTGTGAAACAAGAAAAAATAATAAGTGAATTAATTTAGAACGTTCTTTTATAAAAGACTAGCAGCCATTCCCGGCGTCGCACGGTAGACAAAGGTATTTAACCAAAAATTTAAATATTATATTTTTTTTTTTTTTTTTATGTTTGACCCTGCCAAAATGACTCTACTCTGCCTGATGGAAAGCATGAGTAGAATCCAAGAGTGGTGGTCACCATACTGCGAATGCAGACAATGCAACAATGCAGCATGGTGACCCACACCATGGCGGGCTAGTGATGCTTCCGCATCATTGGGCCTCCGGTCTCGCACTCACCAACGAAACACGACAGCATGATCGCTGCCATTTTACGTTGAAATTACTAGCACAAACAAACAAACAAATTACTAGCGACCCGACAAATGTTAATTTGCCATAAAAATATTTAGGATGGGTCACCCTTACCATTTAGGGGGATGAAAAATAGATGTTGTCCGATTCTCAGACATACCTAATATGCACACAAAATTTCATAAGAATCGATCAAGCCGTTTCGGAAGAGTTTAACTACAAACAGCGCGACACGTATATTAGATAACACACTCTTAGCAAACTTTCCAAGTTTAGAAAACTCAATCAAGTCTCTTTTTACCCGACTACGGCAAAGCCAAAGGAGGGTTATGATTTTGACAGGCCATGTATGTATGTATGTTCATTTGTTCCCTCCTAGCTCCTTAACTACTCATTAAAACTGGACAAATGAGGTGTCGTTAGAAGCGTCACGATTGTTTTCTGGTTATAGGATACATGACGTGTCACTGAATCTAATGTGGCGCCCTCTAGCCGACATAAAGCAGTGTATTAAAAAACAAATTTTAGATAAATAGGTCGTGTTTGGTATCATAGGAAAGGGCGTTTCTTGTACATTTCAAATCTTTATATATATAATTCTTCTGTGAGTGTGTATGTCACTGAACTACTCTCAAACGACTGGACCAATTTTGATGAAATTTTGTGTGTGTGTTCAAGGGGATCTGGGAATGGTTTAGATTCACAATTTTGTTCGCTGGACAATGTTTTTTTAATTAATTTTTAATTTATTAGTAGTTATGGCAAAACGACGTTTGCCGGGACAGCTAGTATATATATATATATATTAGTAGCATTTTCTCGTGACTTTGTCCGTATTTATTCGAAAATTGTGAAATTTCTCTGGTACCTATTTAAAATATACTTTGCAAAGAAATTAATATTATAGAAGCACCAAAACATTTTAAATAAAAAAAATTAAAAAGTAAAACCCAACTACGACAATAAACGACGCTGAAAAAGCATGAAACAAGTTTCAAAAGCCGTAGTCACGCGTTGTGGACTATGCTACATTACACGACACTTAGTAATGTACTATACTGTTATTATACTGTTTTTTGTCGTAGTTGGGTTTTAGTTTTTATTGGCAAAATAAATAATCGAAATCATCCGTGAGGTCACTTTGCTTTTTTGCAAATGTAACACAGTCTGTTACTCGGGGATGATTTAGCTTTCTAAAGGTAAAATAATTTTTCAAATCAGTCAAGTCATTTTCCAGTTAAATCGTTACAAACAAATAAAATCAAATATTTTCTTAGTAAAATCTTAGTTTAGATTTAGATTATTAGTACCTCTATGTTTTCTGTCAGTTCAGTCATTTGAGCAAAGTTTCTTAAATTTTATTTTTGATAAATAATAAACTCATCATAACTTTTAAATTTGAATAGTTCAAAAAGTAATTTATAGGTACTGATATAACCGTGATTTATTTGGGTTAGGATTAATACCAAGGTACGAATAATGAGGTCTAGTTTATATAGATGTCACTCTCACAAATTTTAACACAAAAAAGTAGGTATTGTGAACAATTAGTGCACACGATATTCTAAATTCAATTTACGGGGGATGGGTGGATAAAATAAACTTTATTATTATTCTAACTATTTTTCATTTTACTATTATTTGGACGTATATTCGTATACATGTGGTGAAATGCTGTAACGTTTTGTGTCATTGTAAACAGACACTTCAATTTTATCTTCTATACTTTTGAAATAACAAGTCCTGACTGATTGACTGACTGATTCATCATCGCCGAGCGTAAACTATGATAGTAAGGGCTATGAAACTTAATGAATAGGATCCTTTTATTGAGTAGACCCCCACTAAGAAAGGAATTTTGGAATTTCTACCCCTAAGGGGGTGAAACAGGGGTTGAAAGTTTGTATGGAAGTAAGTCATTTTTTAAGTTAGAAACCTGAAACTTTACTTTTGGGCTGCTGATTAAATACGTATTTCAGCGTTTCTGAATACTCTACCCCTAAGGGCTGAAATAGGGGTTGACATTTCGTACAAAGGTCAGTCTGGAAGTCCGTCAATTTAGAAGTTCAAAACATGAAACTTTGTTTTTGGGCTGCTGAATAAAAATGAGTAGATACGTATATAAGAATTTCTGGATATTCTACCCCTAAAAGGTGAAATAGGGGTTGAAAGTTTGTAAAATTGGTCACCATAGTTGTGACGTCATAATGTTATAGCTATTTAATAGCAGTACGACGTTTACGGCTGATACGTGACTAGACAATAACATTGAAAATTTATTGCTAAAAAATGAGTTGTTAGTTGGTTCCGATTAGCTATGTGTGATAAAGGATTTATTAAGGCAAAGTCTGATAATATTCCCGATGTTGATATATTTATGATAATTAATTAAAAAAAAAAAATCGGTTTAATTCTGCTGAAGTTCGAGGTGCCAAGGCATCAAGGTAAGTATGTTAAAAAATAATTTAATAGATAAAAATATTTAAGTATTTATTATATTAAACATAATATATTTAATAAATTGTAGAGCATCGTGTGAGAGTTATGGCGACAAAGTTATAGGTTATGTCCAACTAAGTCGTAAATTAACAAAAATAAAACCGACTTCAATGTTCGACTCGATTTCTCTTGGATGCCATCATCAGATATTGATGTCCTTATCACGGTACCACCGTTGGGACATCGCCTTTCCATTAAAAAAAGAATCATCAAAATCGGTTCATAAACGACGAAGTTATCCCCGAACACACATAAATATAAATATATATATATAGGTCTTTACCTATGAAATTGCCGTTTTGTGAAAGTACTTATTTTTTCAAACTTTTTTATTTCTGTTATTCGAAGTAATCACCCATGCAATCGACGCATCTTTGCCAACGCATTGGCAGTTTATTGATGCCCTTCTTGTAAAAATCAGCTGGACGGGAGGCAACAAACTCTTCAAAGGCATTTTGTACTGCCTCTCGGGAATTGAATTTTTTACCCACTAAAAAGTTGTCTAAGTTTTGGAAAAAGTAATAGTCGGTAGGTGCAAGGTCTGGTGAGTATGGCGGATGAGGAGGGAGAGCTTCCAACCCCAGCTCTTGCAGCGGACAAGCGACAACGCGCGACCCCATACTGCGCAACAGACAGTCTCCAAGCTGCAAGAGCTGGGGTTGGAAGCTCTCCCAAATTTAGACAACTTTTCAGTGGGTAAAAAATTCAATTCCCGAGAGGCAGTACAAAATGCCTTTTCAGATGCGATTATCAGGCATTGGTACACACAACATTTTGTCAGGAGTTGTTTTTGTAGTATTCGTAGCTACATAATGGTACATACAAAACAAGAACGATAACTTTTGAGATTCGACATTTTCAATATAAATTTAAATATTTAACAATAACAACAAAATAAAATAGATCAAAACACTGTACTTATTATTTTAACTATAATGAGGGTATGTTCAGGAGCTGTCGGCGCGTCTTCGGTACTGGATTCAAAAAATATTTTTTATTTTTAAATAAATTTTGAATTATTGCGAACAAAAAATCAAAAAAGTAGTTTTGTTACAAACTTATATATGATCTTTCCATTGATCACAAAAAAAAATGTTTTCAAAAACCCAATTCTGTTCCTAAAGGGGATGAAATATGGTTCGAATGTTTGTATGAAAGTTTTTTTAAATGGGCTATTGATCAAAAATAATAAATACGTTTAAAAACATGAATAAATTATTGATACATACTTTTACACAGTTTTAATTAAATACATATAATCAACTTCCACGCAAGCAAAGCCGCGGGCAACAGCTAGTTTATTTATATGTATGTAAATGTATGTAGTGACTATAGATATGGTAACGGTAGTTCCGATATGAACCACGTGCCAATAAATGTATTGTAGCTACAGTAGCTAATAATGAATCTGATGTCTAGTTCGTCATAATGAATATAGTGCTCTTTAGACTGTTTGTAATTATGCAATAAAGCTGATATGATGAAGCACGTGGTACGTTTAGATATCTGTCTGATTTCTTCGACCTTGACATGTTGGATTGTATTGAGTAATCATTAACTATCGTTAATTGGTTCGTACATCAAACGCATCTGTTGCATCAATTTTCTATTCCTTGCTGCACTATGTATCATGTAAAATTGAATATTTAATTGATGTTATTGTCTGATCAAATAAAGAAATTAAATTATTGTTTGTTTATTATCAAGACTCATTGTAAGTCTTATCAAATATACTTAGGAACTGTATGTAGCTTTGGGTTATGTAAGTAGGTACTATGTTTAAACAATCTGGTAAACAACTTTTACCGTATTATCAGCTATCATCATTATCTGACACTTTATGTTAGTATAGTGTCATATTATTATGTCTAAGGCAAGCCATGTTCAGGTAACGGGCATTGAACGCAGTTCAACAAGTTTACCTAGTTTTTACATTTTTCAAGTCGTTCAGATGCTGGGACTCATAAAATCGTGGCTGTTCGTAGCCAAATGGTAAAAAAACGGAACCCTTATGGATTCGTCACGTCTCTGTATGTCTGTCCGTCCGTATGTCACAGCCACTTTTTTCCGAAACTATAAAAACTATACTGTTGAAACTTGGTAAGTAGATGTATTCTGTGACGCACATTAAGATTTTCACACAAAATTAGAAAAAAAAACTTGAGCGGTGTCGAGGGACACCCGGATGGAACGAAGTTCACTGTCAGGATTCATTATTGTTATTATTATTTATTATGTACAAAAAACCTGTATATACTCAACAAAAATAATCGTCGCGACACCACACTGTTCAATGCGAAATAGAAATGAAAATAATCCGACTTGCTTTCTGTAAGAGAGAGAGAGAGAGAGACAGACAGAGAAACATGCGCACGCCGCACGGCTTACTATACCTTACTATAGCAAAAAGTGTCTTTACAACTTTTCGTGAGAATTTTTATCCGTCTAGCCCCCTTTCACAATGCGCGATAAGGAACTTCGTACCAACAATAATTTTTTGGGGTTCTCAACTGAAACTCAAAAAAAAAGTTTTCATCAAACCCATACGTGATCCAAGATCTATGGATAGGTCTTCAAAAATTATATTCACGTTTCTAATGTCATTTTTTTTTTTAACTGAATAGTTTGCGCGAGAGGCACTTCCAAAGTGGTAAAATGTGACCCCCTCCCTCCCTGTAACTTCTAAAATAAGAGAATGATAAAACTAACAAAAATATATGATGTACATTACCATGCAAACTTCCACCGAAAATTGGTTTGAACGAGATCTAGTAAGTAGATTTTTTAATACGTCAGAAATCGTAAACCGGAATTCACCTTTCATTCAATCAACTAAAATATAAAAAAAAATTACTTGCTGCTAAAAAAAATTGTTACTTGCTGCTACGGAACCCTTCATGGGCGAGTCCGACTAGCACTTGGCCGCTATTTTTATATATAATAGCTGGCTGAGAGAAAGCATGGGTAGAAACCAAGAGTGATGGTCATTATCCTTGTTGTGAACGTGGACAATGTAGTATGTCTGTGGGGACTGTGGGTACTTATAGTGTTCCCTGTTTACACTTCTCTAGCGTGAAATGAATGTACTTGTAACAGTTAAATATGTTTAGAAACAGACACTATTAAAAATAGTTTTATATTTTCATTTTCCATATTTTGTAATGTGCGCTCGTTTGAATAAATTTACAACAAACAAAACCTGAAAGCACGTCAACGTAGTGGGCGTTGGCGCCGCGTCAAGCATGCGTCGGAGAAAAACATACGTTACGTAGAATGTCTGAACAAAATGCGTGCTTTATGACGCGCTTTACGGTTAGGGCAGACGTCGAGGACCCGGCCCGCCTCTGTTTGCTCGATATTTTGGGGGATTAGAGTAAGGTTCAAGTATATGCTCGATCTTTCAATCTCGATATATTCACCATTAATAAAATAAAGTGAATTTATTAGTTCTTAAAACCAAAAGAAAACCAGAAGAAAAACCAGATACCTACATTTTTTGTAGGCACTATAATTAACGACGCAATCGAATGCTCAAGCTCATAAGGATCTTGCAGAATGGAAACGTCTCATACACTACATTTTGTTTATGTATTAGCGGCCAAAATGACTTTACTTGATAGAAAGCATGACTAGTGGTCACCATCCTCATTGCGAACGTGGACAATTCAGCATGGTGACCCACACTACGGAGTATGGGAGCCAAGTGAGATGCTTTTTCACGCCCCGATTGCATTTTTTATGACACAGCGGGTAAATGAGCAGTCGTGTCACCTGATAGAAAGTGACTCAGCAGTTACAAGAGCTTTGTCTATCTTTGAGGGAGGACTACGCTCTGTTCTTAAAATTCGCATCTTTATTATCGTTGTTTGTTTACGTCTGAGTCATGGACGATCGGTGGTGTGCACAGAAGGAAGGTCAACGTATTTCTAATGCTCCACGTGGCAAAACATCCTTCACTTGAACACTTGGCACTTCACGACTGTGCCGCTTACAAACTTCTTGGCTCGTACAACCAATACGCGGAACAAATCATTGTCTACTGTATTTCCGTACCGATACGACCTCCAAGCTTCATAATGAAGAGCGTACATGCACCTCAAAGAACTTCTGAGTTGCAGGCAGTCCTGGGCGATGATCACTATTGATCAAGGGACTCAGTTTCATGTTTCTATGATGTATCATAGAAACAAATGTGGTGCCGTGCGGGGGACGCAGATACGGACAGTAAGAAGAATTAATAATAGATTCCTAAGTTAAAACTTGAGACCATGCCGTCTACAGTTTAACTTTCATCACAAAAAATATACCTTTATCACTCGGCTCCAAATCAGTCCGATAACCAGACAGTTTGTTGAGAGCAAAGTACACGAAGAAGTTCATTAATCAAGATAAGAGAGAAAAAAAAAGAGGAATAAAGTAAAATAGCCGTTGTTCGTAACCAATTCTGAATCCACATGATGGAGTTAGTTATGGGAGGGTAACGGACAGACACACTGTTACCCCCAAGCCAGCTCTCATGACAGTCGGAGGTTGTTCTGCTACTCCCAACACCCTAGTCAAGGGACACCGTTACCATTAGATCAGTAGAGAAAAAAAATAGTAATCCCGTCTTTATTGAGAGAAGTATCTATATAACCGTATGTTTTTCGCAAATATTTAAGAAAGATAGGTACAGATGTATAACCAAGTAAATACAGGTTTTTACTTTTTAACCGACTTCAAAAAAGAAGCGGAGGTTCTCAATTTTTACAGTATTTTTTGTGTGTTTGTCATTCGATAACTTCGTCAATTGTGAACCGATTCTCAAAATTCTGTCAATTAAATAAATATTTGTTAATCCTTACCTGCCGTATACAAAGGGTTTGCAAAAGTCACAACGAGTCCAGCCTTCATAGCTCCGTGTATGAGAACCACAAACTCGGGGATATTAGGCAAGATGAGGCCTAATCTCTCCCCCGGAGCTAACCGTAAGTGCCCGGCCAAGGCACCAGCGCATCTTCCGATCATCATATTCATCATAGCATAGTCGTACCCGCGACCGGAGGCACCGCAAGTCTGAATAACAAAATTTGTGCATGGAGTAAAACTTATTATTTAAAAAGGGCAATGATCTTGGGCCGCAAGGAGACAACAGACAGAGAGGCTTGGGAGGTCAACGCTGAATAATAATATTTATATATTTTCACTTCTAAATACTGTAGTTACATAATTTTGTAAATGTCTGTAGTAGTGATTGAAAATAGGAATTTTAATGGATTGGATTTTTCCGTATGATGACATTTATGAATTAATGCATACCTACATAAAATCTTCAATTTTATAAAAGTTGTTTAGATTTTTGCCATTAGTCTTGTCTAGAACAACTGCTAGGTAGCGTGTATTTTGTGGAGTTTATTTATGAAGATTTTCTAATAATATAATTGTATAGCAATCTAAAGCTTAAACAACTATATCAATCCATCCGTAGAAGAAGCAATCACACATTTACCAGATGCATTTAGGGTCGAATATGTATGCTTAATTAGGTAATATGAGTTATAGCATTAAATCATTATCTATATTACTATATATGATACCTATCTTAATACGGCCTATTATAAATTTTTATAACGTCCAGTAGCTACACGGAACAAACTGACATAAATAGAAGATTATCTTTATTACCTTTATAAGAACAAATTAAAATTTTTCAATTTCATCTATATACAGCATAAATAACATAATACACGAAGAATTCCGGTTATTCAAATTGCAAATATAAAATATTGGAAAACTTTTGTTTTATATTTGGATCGGCACAGGCAGGCAGTAAATTTTGGTTTTTTCACCTAATTTACCTTGACAATACAGCACATGCTGTGGCGTCTGTTTGTGTCGATCTATGATTTTTTACTGCAACTTTAATTTAAGGTTCATAAATGTCACTAAGTGTCTTGAATAAATGTTTTTAAATTTGAATCTATATTTGACGAAGCTGTATTGTAAATTGCAGTCTAATATTGAGGTCTGTGTGATTTGTTTTTCAATAATAGTGGTACGGAAGTACTGTGACTCAACGCGATATTTAGTTTCTGTTATCAACAGTATAACCAAAGAAATCGATACGTAAATACATATCTACCTAGTCCAGGGCGGACGTCAAATATTTAAGTAATTTGGGTCAATGGCCTTTACTCTGTATTTATAGACACATGTTATGTAACATTTATTAAAGAAAACTGCTCAAAGTCCAGCATTCGTTATTGAAATACAACACAAGACTGAATTTTTGGCACGCATACATATATCGGTGGGAGTTATAATTTGTTTCCCCAAGTGGAAAATTCGGACGAACTTATGAGTATCAAATATTGTTTTTTTTTTTTTGGCAAGACTATTTACTATGTCTTGTGCAGGTACTTTTGTGAAATGTCATCGATATTCGGCAACAAATCACTAATAGCTTAAAAGTTACAAGCCCTAAACGACTCAGATATCTCTGCCCTCGATTTCCGAGGCTTAGCACAGACCTTCTCTAGTAAATGTGGCATTATTTAATAATCCAATGGAGGGAAATTATTAAATATTCTATAAATATCGGACATCTAACACACAACGCCATCTAGTCCCAAGCTAAGCAGAACTTGTGTTATGGGTACTAGACAATTGATATAAATTTTTTTTTTTGTAAATGTGTATGTAACATATTTTATATAGAAAACACCCAAACTCCGAAACAAATATTTGCAGATCATACAAACATTTGATCCAACCCGGGAATAGAACATTAGACCTCATGCACAGTTGTCACATACGCCACCACTACGCCACCGAGGCAGTTTCAAACATGAAATCGATATGAATGGAATATTTGAAATCGATCAAAGGAGCGAGAAATTAGTTTACAAATACAGCTCGCGGTAAATTTTGTTTGATTGCTCAGCGTTATCAAACAAATTTATTCACATAAAAGAATAGAAAACTCTATGCATCTTTATGTATCTTTATTAGCACACCATATTATAACGGAGTTAGAAGTGTGTAGAGAGTATACCTACCTATAAAAGAAGTGAGACGGACGACGTACAAAGGGCGGCCTTATTGCCAAAAGCAAGCAAAGAACCACATTTCGCAATAGCCGCGATACTTATTTTTAACCGACTACGGCAAAGCCAAACGGCAAAGGCTATGTATGTTCATATGTTCCCTCATAGCTTTTTAACTGCTCATTAGAACTGGACAAATGCGGTGTCGTTAGAAGCGTCATGATCGTCTTCTGGTTATAGGCTATGTGACGTGGCACTGAATCTAATGTGGCGCCCTCTAAGCGACATGTATAACTGTATTAAAAAATAATTTTAGATAAATATGTTGTGTTTGGTATCATTGTAAAGGGCGGTACTTGTACATTTCAAAAATACATATATTATTAGCATTTGCTCGTGACTTTGTCCATATTAAATTCGATAATTGTGGTATTTCTATGGTATGCTTGTTTGTTTCCACTTTCTTCCTAAACTACTAGTCAGAATAAGACAAATTAGGCATCGTTAGAAGCATCTTGATCGTCCGCTAGTTATGGGCTATATGCCGTGTCACTGAATCTAATGTGGCGCCCTCTAGCCGACATAAAGCAGGCACTGCATTAAAAAATAAATTTTAGATAAATATGCCACGCTTGGTATCATAAGAAAGGGCGCAACTTGGACATTTCAAAAAAATATATATTATTAGCATTTTCTCGTGACTTTGTCCGTATTTATTCGATAATTGTGATATTTTATGGTACCTATTTAAAATATACTTTGCAAAGAAATTAATATTATAGACGCCCCAAAACATTTTAAATAAAAAAAGGAAAAACTCAAACCCAACTACTACAAAAAATGACGCTGAAAAAGCATGAAACCAGTTTCAAAAGCTGTAGTCACGCGTTGTTAAAGTGTTATGGACTATGGTACATTAGTCAGTTTCGAAAGCCGTAGTCCATAACACTTTAACAACGCGTGACTTGAAACTTGATTCATGCTTTTTCAGCGTCGATTTTTGTCGTAGTTGATATTGTGCCATTCAGCAATCAAATTTTATTCGACTTAGAAGCAATATTTTCAGTCAATATAAAGTACATACTTTATCTCCTGCCTGTCTGCATTAAAAATCACCACAATGCCCATACAGGTATTTCAAATAAAAGCAGAGGGCATGAATTTGCAAATAAATTTCAATTAATAAATAAAAAAATTTAGGAATAGGCCTCGCCACTGCTACGCTTTAAAATACACGTGTAAGCACACAAAACGGTTACTTAATACTAATTACGTACTAATTATTTAAAACAAAACAAGTTATCCTACTAATATTGTAAACGCGAAACTTTGTAAGTATGGATGGATGTTTGTTACTCTTTCACGCAAAAACTACTGAACGGATTTGGATGAAACTTTACAGTAATATAGGCGTAGTGATATAACTATTTGCCGCGATAACCGACTTACACGCGGGCGGAGCACGGGCAACAACTAGTTCATTATAAGCAGAGGATCCGAGTACAGGTCCATTTGTGCAGTGAAGTTACTTTGCGCAAACTGCTGCAGCTAAAACCTATAGTAAGTAACTAAATACCAATGTGGTAACTATAGTTTGTAGAGAGCATCCACAAATATAGATTATTAACTACCATACGGTAATGAGTCATTATATCACTACTAGTAGTCAAAAGGAACGCCTTATAAGCATTTTCAGTAGCATCTTGAAAGTATTTCTTCCGAATTGTTTACAAATTTAAACCGTGTAGCTTAAATTAATGTTCTTTATTTATCACAGTGAAACCTCTATACTTTCCAAACACCAGCTCACCAGTACCAAAGTACCTACCGTTTCACCACATGTGAACCTTTACGTTAGAATCGTATCGATCAAAACGAAACGGCAGTGGTGGCCTTAACCATCGCAAGGTTCCGGACCGATCATAACAGGTAGATTATTTTATTGCCTAGCCTCAGATAGGTAGGTCAATGCCAGGCCTCGGACAGGTAGATCATAGCGTGGTCCCAGGTAGGCAGATCATAGCGTGGTCCCAGTCAGGTAGTTCATTGCGAGGCTCCCGGACAGGTATATTATTGCACGGTCCCGGGTTAGTATAGCATTGCGAGGCGAGGCCCCTGGCAGGTAGATTAATACGCGGCCCCGGGGCAGCTATATCGTTACCAGGCATCGCAGAGGTTGATTATTGTAAAGCAAGGCGAGGGCATTGAGAAACTTAGTTTTAATGATGATACTTAAAATAAAACATTAAATGCAAGATTTACGAGTACTACTGCTCAAAGCAAATACAGAACTCGACTAAATTTGACAAGCGAAATAAACCACGAATAATCCTAGAACCTAATACATGCCTTTAATTCTTTAATAGTTTACTTCTGGAAACATATATAAGGTACAAGGGTCTCGAGAAGTTCCGGACAACCGCAACAGAATATTGCGTGACCTATCTGCATAACTACCTAGGTATTGTTCAATAAATTATTTTTACTTTACCTTAAGTATGTTAAATTGAACATTCATTTGTCCGAAATAAGAAAAAAAACTAAATCAGCTTATATTGTCAGTTGTTTAATGCAAATCATACAATAATGCATGTAACGTCATAAGTCATGAAATCTCCATAATTATTAGTAGTTTATCGTCGGCTTTCATGCATGGTTAATTGTTTAAAATCGTATTAATTAAATGTAATATTTTGACTAGAAAACATCGATTATTCAGAATAAGACGGGGGACGAAACAATGTTCAGTCAAAAAGAAAAATCTCCACGAAACGTAAGGTCTTATCAACCTATCAATATTTGTTTTCCAAATTTGTTGCGATACATGCTTGGCACACCGCAGACATTTAGCCCTAACCTTCAAATAGAGACCGGACTATTTATAAGTCCATATCACTCCTCTAACATCCGTATAGAAAAACGAACTTTGTACTAGGAATAACACGACGATGCATTGCATATTTAATGCGTTGCAATATAATTGAACACACCAATTATTACTGCTTTATACTTGTTCTTCGATGTAATGTAAAAATAACTATGTTTTATTTATTAATACTTTCCTTTAATATTATATTTTTCTGTTAATGGAAACACTTTTAATTGTTGTTAAAACGTGTTTGAATGGGGTGAGCCAAATTGACGATATAAAACACTGTGAATTAGATTTTTATCTATTTAAATATGTATATTAAAAATATACTCACCACTGAAGGGGCATCTAACCATGATTCAACCTCCGAAAAAACAAATTCAGTTAAATTTTCATTCCCAACCTGTATCTCACCCCATGGTGAATCTAAATGTTTATAATCTACAGTTGTTGCTGTTCGAGTGGCTAAACTTCTACTCGATAGACAACTATATGAAACACTATTTATTTTAGACTTCTTGCATTCTTTAACACTTGATAACGAATTAAATATTTGCCGCGATATATTCCCGCGCAAAACTTTCAAATGAGACATATTTCCTCTGACAATGTTTTCCCGCGCAGCGTTGGCGTGTAAATGTTACTCGCTGCTTCACTTGCAGCGTTTTGGCGCGATCTCCGCACCCGCTGAGGGCAAGGTCCATTTACTTTATTTAACCTGTTTGTTGATGCTGAAGAAAATCTCATAATAAACAGTGAGTTACGTGTTACGAAAGCGGTCTTGTTATCACTGCACTGGTAGTAATGAATGAGACACGATAATGGCTGAAACATGAAATACTGTTTTTAGTAATAAGGTAAATAGTACAGGCGGTCTCGAGGCACCTAATTTAAGTAGGTTTTCTTTTATGGTAAATGTATTATTACTGCTTATCTAAAAATAAAAATAAAAAAAATCTCAGTTTTGTAAGCACTACAATCTTGCAGTGCTTACAAAACTGAGATTTTTTCTTGTGTTTGGTTTTGTTGCCAGTTTCTTGTACACTGTACACAAATATGGTAGATACAGAGCAAAGAGGAACTGTCTTCTATAAAACCCACAAATTATCTGCGTTTCTACGTAAATATACTGAACTGTATTCTTGTTCGCTGAGAAATATGGCAAGGAATCCTCGAATTATTTTACAATTAAATAAAAAAAAATAACTTCTGAGGGTTTTCTAAGAGGCAGATTCTTTAGTATACCTTATTTAGTCTTGTCATCAGTCTGCGACTTGTAAAAATGTCTGTAAAGACTTACAGAGTAAATTCATTGATCGTTTAGTACGCCTTCCTAGTTGTCAAGACGCGCATGAGCGATTAAAGCCACGTGGGTAACCCAGAACATACAGCGTGGTTAGCAAATTAACATAGTATATTAACAAAAGGAAGACTAGTAATAAGAGAATGATCTTTATCAGTTCTTATGTTTATTTACACTAGTCTCTCACAAAGGAATGAAGTAGTCTCGCTGATCAGTATTATAGAAATAAATACATTTATTCTATCTATACGAATCGATGCGATCTATATCTTCGTTGAGAATCGATTGTGTGACATTTTTTGTCCAGGATGAATAAAATACAGTTTTAAAATAACAACAACCATTTTATTTGTGTCGGACAAAATATTGCTTTACCCGTTCGTCACTAGATGATTTAAATCTTACAGTTATAATAAATTATGTAACAAATGATATTTTAAACATTTTGAACACATACTTATTAAGTTAGTAACTATAACATATTTTGTTCAACGCTATCATGAATTAAATAACATAATTATGTAATCTATCACCTATTTTTATCACAAAATATAAAGGAAATTTTATAAATAGGTACATTTATTTTACAAAATATATTCTATCGTCTAATATCTGTTCATTTTTAATAGGACAGAAAACAATTGGAATAAAAGGACATCTCTCATATAAAGCTATACATTACCTAAGATTAATAAATATATTATGTACTGCCTAACAAATAGCTCATAAGCCATTAAATATTGCTAACATATAAACAATAGCCTTTCGTCATTTTAAATAATTAACTTAACAGAAGAACGAAAATTGTTTAATGAATGGTCGTGTTTATTGATTTTTTTTCACTTTTTTCTTGGTCATTATCAAACTGCAAGTATGGACAAATTTAAAAGTCGGACATAATCTCGCTAACAAAAAAAGCGTGTCGCTCAGAGTCAGCCAACTTGCTGATGGTATAGGCCGGTACGCACACAACCCGCAGGGTAACCATTACGCGCGCAATCATCGAGATAACTAGATAGATTTAGTGGCGAAAAAATAGAATTATACGAGTATATAATGTCATGCATTGTAAAGTGATGTAAAATTCGTTGTAATTAAAAAAAAAATGAGCTAGGAATCACGTTCCATAAATAAATTAGTAATTCAATCACTTATTTCAAACTGAAAGCCTGTAAAGAAAATAGGATAAGGCCTGTGTTGCCAATATTTAAGTGTGCAAAATACCCGAAATATAAGAATAAAGCAATGTATAGTTTACTACTAGGTATTTTATTTTATATTCTTTTTACGAATTTTCCATGGACAAATGGTCGGTTTAGTGTTAATAGAGAAATAATTAGAAACTGTAATGGTGACAACGATATATTTCAAACGAGAAGAGGGTAACATTTTCAATTCTCAATTCTCATTTTCAATTTCAAATATGTTCGTTACATCAAAAAATATTTGCGAAATGTTTATACTAAATATATGTATTTAATGTGAAATTGGAGAGGCCTATGTCCAGCAGTGAACTGCGATAGGCTGATGATGATTTAGTATAAATAAAATAATAGTCCTTATACTAAAGATTATTTTTATAATCTTTAGGATAACCATTTCTCCATATTTAATGTGATGTTTACAAAAGAAAGAAAATATTATAAAACGAAAAACAGCATTAAACATGTTCTAAATAATTTGTTGGCAATAAAACCGTTTTTAAAACTTAGTATCAGAACATATTTTCGACCGAAAATAACCCAAAATAAGTTCAATTAATACATAGCGTTTGTTTAACAGTTAGCATTCACCACATCTCGAAATTAGTGGAAATCTTAAGAATCTCTCATTTAAAGGCATGATAAAAAATACTCAGAATTGGGAATGTTAAAAGTAGATGTTAAGAGAAGTTAAAAGGAATAATTTTTAATTAATAAAATTATAAATAACATGTATTCATCGACTGTGTTTTTATGGCACAAATATTGGTAACCTGATCACCCTAAATTCACTCACATGTCTTAAAGATCCGCCGCTATATTTTTGCCTGGGTTTTGTCTAAGCAAGAGTTCCGTCCGACTTATTTAATACTTTCATGACTGAATAGATATTTTTTATTTATTTTATACATTTCTTGTGTGTTTAAAAGGTGCTATGACAGCCCACAACCCTTTTGTCATAAATTTGTATCTAAAAAAAATAAAAGCCTATCAACCAAAAAAAATATAAATAAATAATTGCTAGTAAATTTAACAATCGTCATACTAATTAATTTAGCTAAAGCATGAATATCTCAAGTTTTATGCACGTCTTTATTTAATGTTTTCTTTGTGAAAGTTTGGTGTGTCATGAGTTCACGAAAGAAGCCGTCTTGCTTCGCCATGAGCTCTGTGTAAGGACCCTTTTCAATTATAATGCCATTTTCCATGACAGCAACCTCGTCAGCTGATTGTATGGTGCTTAGTCGATGAGCTATGGTGAGAACCGTTCGGTCCTTGCTTATTTCTTTTAAAGCTTTGTCCACTAAATATTCAGAATACGTGTCTAATGCTGAGGTAGCTTCGTCTAGTATAAGAATTCTCGGGTTCTGAAACAAAATATATAGTTTATTATACATGACATACATATGACATGATTAGGAAATCTTTAGAATAAGTCAGTCATAAAGCCAATTGTTTGTTCCAAAAATCTCACGGTCAGACAGTTTATCGGCCTAACACATTCGCGCAGGTGCACAAAGTCCTAGAAGAGTTGCCAGATAACATAATACAATTACCTGATAAATGTCTCGGGTAAAACTTCTTTATCAGCAACTAGTCGTATTTCTAATATTTTGTTGCCTTACCTTCACGATTGCCCTAGCTATTGCAACTCGCTGTTTCTGTCCGCCACTGAGCTGACCGCCCCTGGCTCCCACTTGTCTGTCCCAGCCAAGGCTGTTAGTCGCCACTAGCTCCGTCAACTGCGCTGTGCGCGCCGCTCTCATCCATGCTGGTTCGTTTTCCTACATGCATAATGTTGATTAATTAATTCAAATTCTACTATTTACGATAAATTTAAACATTTAAACTATAACAAATTATCTTTCCAATATCTGTAATTATTCCATTCCAGGACACAGACGTGACTTATACACGTAACCAGATTTGACATCGGGTGTTTTTTTTTTTATTTATTTGGGAATAGATGTATTTTTTGCATCCAAGTTTGAGTAAATTAAATTAAAAGTAAATTTCACGATTATCTGTAGAAAATTTACGAGTGTATTACAGGCGATGATATTTGTAAAATGTTACATGTTACAAATATCATCATCATCAGTCTATTACTGCTGGCCGTGGAACTCTCCATTGTACTTCACTTGGTTTGATCTTTGGCTTCAACACACATTTTACAAGTGAAACCTGACCAAAACTGGGATAGTTTTAGCTCCTTGGGGAGAAATTTGTTCAGAAGTGGACGGCGATAAGTTAATTTAAAACAGGTAGAATAATTTCTACCACACCTTAAATTATTCCTGCCCACGTTTTTGTTTACTACCAAGCAATCGAATATACAATACTATGCTAACAGTTGTATGTTTCATATTTTGCTGTACAATAATGAGTACCTATTTATCTATCTAACAGGATTTTGTTATTAAGACCTTCTATTTTAATGAATTTGAAATTGAATATTGGCCATAGTGTCTGATCTATACAAATAAATAAGATTGGAGTGTCTGTTTGTAATATTAAAATAACCGCTTTTTGTATAATGTATACACGGTACACATGCCAAAAATGTGGTTATTTTTTTTTGTTTGTGTCTGTCGGTCTGTCTGTCTATCTGTTTGTTCTGGGTAATCTCTGGAACGGCTGGACCGATTTTGACGGGACTTTCACTGGCAGGTAGCTGATGACCCAGGGAGTAACTAAGGCTACTTTTTTAGACTAACTTTGTCCCACGGCGCTACTCGCGGTACGACAATAACCGCGGGTAATACCGCGGGGTTCAGCTAGTTAATAATAAATCCTTAGATCCCAGATACAGTAAAACATAGACTTAAATTCCCTTAAAGAAAAATGCGTTTATCAATGTGTATAGCATTATATATATTTTGGGTGGTACGCATGTATTTATAAAATACAATGAGGAGGAAGGGAATTAGACATCTGACTATCAACATGCAAGTCTGTCAACATCAATATATACTGCTGATGCAATTTTAATCTGATAACTTTACCACCTAAACTATCTGTGTGTTAAAATGATAAAAGATTAAAAGCTGCAATATCTATAATGTTCTTATTATTACATTTACCAAACTTTTAAGTTATTCCGACCCTTTTTTCCAAATTAGGTTGGGGTCACCTTTAAGTCTACTACGATACGGTTGAATTTCGATTGTTCTCGGACTTTGGGTTCTAACAACCCATATCGATCGCCAAAGACGTTTGTATATGCGTTTGAATGCTAGTTTTATTGACCCCCGTTTTATTCATAAATGTCATTTAACCTTTAAGCAACACAGAACAGTTGCTTAAAGTTCAATATCTTAAAGATATATATGTATAAGGGGTTAAACGGTAAGTAAATATGTTGGACGACTTATTAACTAACTCGTGCCCATAATATTTACATAGATGGCTATGAACTATGTGTACTTAATAGATACTTATTTAAACATTAAACGTAGGCAATTAACTAATTAAAATGATATTGGGAATGTTTACAAACATAGCTACAGATAGGCTTATCACTATAAACCTAACACCGAAATAATATACATTGTGTGTGTGTTATTAGCTTACTGTAAACGGATCCGTTAACACATCCTATAAGATATTTGATTTTATTGAAATAATATTTAGAAACATTAAATTTTATATTTAAATAATCATTTATGTAAAGGCCTGTATTCACTTTGATTAAGCCCCGTATTCACTTTGATTAGTGCGGGTCCAGGTATGAAGTGCAGGTAGTCGATGATTGGTAGAAAATGCGTGTGGACAGCGAATTCGCAGTCCACACGTATTTTCTACCAATGATTGATCCCTTAGTAAAAATATAAATGGGTTTCTAAACGCGATTGTAATGATTTAATTTTTTTCGAGTCGATGTAGGAACCTTTTTTTCTCTTTACGTGTGGAAACCCTTTCGGGCCATCACCCCGCCGGGGTTTGCGGCGGGGCGGTGTGTCGGAATCGAACCGACTAAAACCACACGGTGTGCCACTCTGCGCCTGAGACGGTAGGGATCCGGGAACTGCTGTTAATAACACATCCGGAGATAATGTAGAACCTAACCTAACACTACAGAAATGCGGGAAGAATTTTAGCATGTACATATTAATATAAACAAGAAATAATTTAAGAACTATAACTTAACAACGTAAAAACTTTAGATAAAATGTATACAGCCTGGCCCGGGTGATATATCACCCGGGCCATTATTACGAATCTATTGACACCATTATCATCTTTCATTGAAATCGCTTCAGTAGTTTAAGCGATACGGTAGAACATACAAATTTACATAGCCTGCCAAAACTGTTACCCTTCTTTTAGGCTTCGCCGCAGTCGGGTAAAACTCTAGTTCTTACACGACGTTGTGAATAATTAAGAGCTTGTATATAAATTATATCTTACTTTTCCATCGCCGATGCGTAATTCGTCTTCAATGTCATCAACGGCACCATATAATATATTTTCTTTTATGGACCCACTAAATAGCACTGGTTCCTGTAGTGAAAAAGTACAAATAATTTGTATGATGTATTTTAATTAGAATTAGAGAAACTTTTTTAGAGTGAAAACTTCTTTAGCCGTGTTAAGCACTTTTGGTAGGTGAAAATCTTATGAGTTGTGTGAGAGCGTCACCGCGTCAACGACATGCTGACGTCACAAAACTTCTTTGACCGCGGTGAGCACTTTTTGGTATCTTATGGCGACACCGACATGCTAAAGTTTTATAATTTTAATTTAAACATTATGAAATGTCAAATTTTACACATTAATTTTACAAATAACATTCTAAGTTTAAGTTTATAAGTTGTCACTTCTATCGACAGTCCTTATGTACACTTTATGGTCGAGGTCGGGAGGAAGTGAGGGTCTAGGCGGGAATTATTCCTTCAGGGTACTCAATAAAAAACCTGATAGGATAATCCTGAACTATATTTGGATCAAGTTACCTCTTAACTTAAGATCTACATAATCAAAAACAATTGCCGAGGTCATTCACCTGCGGCGACTCTTAACACCGAGTTTTAATAATGTTCTCATTTACACAGCGCCATCTATTGACATTATAGGAACTAAACTTACATGAACATGCCGCCCACCAAGGACATTATTGAAGAATATGTCCTTAATAAATAAAAGTTTGTGAAGTGAAGTGAGGGCACATCACGATCTTATAAACTATGCAAAAAAAATAATGGCGACCTTGTCGATTACACAACAGTTGGTATGATTAACAAAAAAAGATCTTAAACAATTGTATAAAGAATTGTAAAAACAAACCATAATAAAACAAACTCGAACCAAGTGAAAAAAAATGAACTAAAATAATATCACACGCACTCTTACAAACAACATGTTAATACATATGTAAATCTATTCGTCGATAGGCAAAATACACAGCTTTGAAGTAGGCCGTTTCAGTAAACTTCCTCTAACCTTTAATGTGACTACTCGGGTAACGTTGTCAGGCCCTGGGTGTTTTTGAACTATTCGACCCAGCAACCAGCGAGCAGGAGGTAAATCACTTTCTTTGACAAGTACTACGTCACCGATGTTTGGCTCGGGAATACTATAAGACCACTTATATCTATGAACTAGCGTGGTTAAGTACTCCGAAGACCAACGCCTCCAAAAGTTCTGCAACATCCTTTGTATGAGTTGCCACCGATTTAAAGGACTAATATATGATGTTTCATAATTAGGTTCAGACACAGTTACTAACGGTTCGCCAATCAGAAAATGACCCGGCGTTAATGGCAGTGGTTCATCAAAACCTTCACCATTAATGACTGTCATGGGTCTAGAGTTCAGACAAGCTTCCACTTGACTGAGTAAAGTGCTCATCTCTTCATAGGTCAGAGTTGAATCGCCTATAACCCTTTTGAGGTGAAACTTTGTGGACTTTACAGCCGCCTCCCATAAGCCACCAAAATTTGGAGCATGGGGTGGTATAAAATGCCACAAAGTGCCCTTACCTTCTAAATCTTCTGCGACCTCTTGTTGTATAGAGGTCAGTTCCTTTAGTTCTCTCGCGGCGCCGACGAAGTTGGTACCATTGTCACTCCATACTTGAGCACAATGTCCGCGCCTAGCTACAAATCGTCGAAAAGATGCTAGAAAAGCTTGTGTACTTAAATCACTTACAACTTCTAGATGTACAGCCCGCGTTGCCATACAAACAAAGACGCAAATGTAGCCTTTGTAAGCCTTGTGGCCTCGACCCTTTGCTGTCCTGAGATAAATTGGACCAGCATAATCCAACCCACTGTGAAGGAATGGTCTTGTTGGAGTGCACCTCACTGAGGGCAGTGATCCCATCAGTTGAGTGTTGATCTTAGCGTTATGCTTTACACATGTTACACATTTGCGAACATGTTGTTTAACAAGGCTCTTTACTCCAATTATCCAATATGCAGATCTTAAATAATTAACCATGAGCTGCGGACCTCCATGTAATGTTCGCTCGTGTGCATCGGCCACTAACAATTTAGTAAGATGTGCATCATGTGGAAGAATTATAGGATGTTTCAACTGATCTGGCAGAGGCGCTTCCCGCAATCTCCCACCAACACGAAGTATGTCATCATTGTCTATAAAAGGATGTAATGAACTGATTTTACTTCCTTTTAATTTATTAAATGTTTTATTTTTTATTTGTAAATATTCACTTGAAAATACATTCTTCTGACAATGTCTTATGCAACATTTTAAACTTTCTTCTATTTCTATCGCTTGTAAATATTTTGGTCTGTTATTTCTATTTTTAAAATGAACAAATCTTCTACAGTATGCTAATACTCGCAATAATCGCCTCAATGAGCTGAACCTTGCCCAGGGACACTCGGTTGGCTCCTTTGCTATACCAATATAAGACTTCACTGACTCTTCTAATATAATGTTGTCTACACCAGGTCTGTTATACACAACTTCAGGATTTCGTAAAAATTGTGGACCCTCGAACCACAGTTTGTTCTCTGCAAGTAAACTAGGTGAAACTCCTCTTGACGCACAATCCGCAGGGTTGTTCTTAGAGGACACGTGGGCAAATTGATCTGCATCGAGTGTGGTTAAAATCTCCGACACTCGGTTAGCCACGAATGTCTTCCACCTACTTGGATGACTATTCAGCCAGGCAAGCACTACCGTTGAATCAGTCCATGCATGTATCTTGTTCTTTGGAATATTCATAGCCTTCGCCACGTCTGCTAACAATCTTGCCATTAGGACTGCACCGCAAAGCTCAAGGCGAGGGATACTTACCTGCTTAATAGGGGCGACTTTGGTCCTTGCAATTAACAAAGAAACGCGAACATCGTCAGTGCTATGAACAGTTCGAGTATACACCACTGCAGCATATGCCGATTTTGAAGCATCACTGAAACCATGCAATTCTACGGAACTAATATCATCGGATGTTCCCAGCCATCTAGGAACACGCACATCAGATAAATCTGACAACGCTGTACGATAACTCTCCCATTCTATTCTCACACTGTCTGGTACTTCATCGTCCCAATTCACACCTGCTAACCACAGCTTCTGTATAATGATCTTAGCTAATATTATGGTAGGCGCTAGCCAACCTAAGGGGTCAAATAAACGCGCTATATCCGCTATAATATTTCTTTTAGACCACTTAACATAGACAGAAGGCAGCTGTACAATGTATCTGAACTCGTCTGTACTTCGACACCAGGTAAGTCCTAATATTTTTGTACTCTCGAATATCTCTATTTCTTCCTTTGATTTATTTCTTTTCCTGTCAACTGTGTCCTGAACATCACTCTCATAGCCCTCCATCTCCTTAATTATATCTTCATTATTGCTGTTCCATTTCTGTAATTCGAATCCAGCTTTCCCCAATAAGTCACTCATCTCCCTACACAAGATCTTTCCTGCTTCTACTGTCGAACAACCGGTCATCATGTCATCCATATAATAACTATTTGGAACGCTTTCAGCTGCTATTGGATATTGCCATCCTTCGTCTACGGCGACCTGATGGAGTGATTTTACCGCTAAATAGGGAGCGGAGGCTGTACCAAACGTTACAGTAGTCAAGGAATAATCTTGAATTTCCTCGTTAGGATTGTCTCGCCATACAATTCTTTGATACAGAATATCCTGTTCTGCGACCCTGATCTGCCGATACATTTTTACAATGTCTGCAACGATAGCTATGTAGTGCGTTCGCCAGCGAAGAACAATATGTCGAAGATCTGATTGCAATGTAGGACCTATCATGAGAGTATCATTGAGAGACACGCCCTTGTCGTTTTTACAGGAAGCGTCAAATACTACCCGTACTCTTGTAGTCGACTTGTCATTTCTTATGACTGCATGATGTGGTAAGTACACAGCGTCGTTTATTTTGCTATCATTACTGTCTACTTTCTTCATGTGATCTAATTGTAAATATTCTTTTATAACATTTGTGTACTTTTCTTGATCTTTATTTAATTTTCTTTCTAATAAGTAAAATCTTTTCAGAGCTATATCTCTACTGCTACCACCTACACAAGTTGGATTTAAATTTTTAAATGGTAGCTTTACAACATAGCGACCATCCGTAGTTCTGCGAGTCGTAGACGCAAACCACTCTTCGCACCTTTGTTCTTCCTCTGTTAATATTTTTTCCGAATTAGGGAACTGATCTTCGATTTCCCAGAACCTTTTTAGAATATCGGTTTCTTCAATTTGTACATGCATTGCCGTGATAGTATTGACCTGCTTCACCTTTGGTTGCAATTGAACTGCACCCGAAAGTATCCAACCCAAACTGGTGCGCTGCGCCACGATGGACCCAGATGGAGCCTTTTTTACACCGTCTCGCAATACTTCACTGTACACATCAGCACCTAAAAGAACATCAATCCTATTGGGTTTACTAAAGTGCGGATCTGCTAGGACCAAATGTTCTAAGTCTGGCCATCGAATTGGTTCTAATTGTCGCTCTGGTAAATATGATGTTATATTCTTTAAAACGTACGCTTTAACTTCTATCTCGAACTCAGACTCTGTTAACGATTGAAGCACTAACGTCACCATGTAGTTAGCAACAGAGGTCTTGCCAGTGCCAATACCCGAAACGATTCCTCTAATTGGACTCTTTTTCAACCGCAATAACTGAACTGTAGCCTCCGTAATAAAGGAGGCTTGTGATCCTTGATCCAGCAGGGCTCGCACTATTTGAAAATCGTGAGCTGTCGTCTGAGCCTTTACTAACGCGGTAGCTAGTAAAACTTGACGGGGCTGAGTGATTTTGGTTGAGAGACAAGAAACTATTGGCATGCTAACATCTGATGCATTCGGATCACCGGAAGAGATGCCCGTCTTGTCCCGCTCCATCGTATGGATGCCAGTGCTATCCGCGTGTAGAAGTGTATGGTGTCTTTTTTTACATACCTTACATGTCGTGTTCTTTTTACATTGCCCTACCATATGGTTACCGCCGAGACAGTTAAAACAAATTTTGTTGTTAGATACGAATTGCCGTTTTTTGTCTGTATCTAACTGAATAAACCCCTTACAAAAACATAATTTATGATTTTGTGAACAGAACTCACACCTCAGATGTTTAACAAAGTTTGATTTCTGAGTCGCTAACAATACCCTTTGATTTGATGACTGAAAACCATGTGCCTGCACTGTAACCCTTTTTGGAACCTCAATATTTTCCAATGCTGTAAAACGACCTTCTATAAATGTTTGAAACTGATTTAAAGTGGGAAGTTCATTTGAACTATCTTCTGAAACCTTTAACTCCCACTGCTTGCGGGTTTCTGGATCTAGCTTTGATGACATTATATATATAATAATTATATCCCAGGTAGTCACATTAATCCCTAAATTGCTCAAAGCACTAATACAATCAGTTGTTGTATCTAATAGATGTTTTAAAGAACTGGAAGACTCGCCATTAATGCGTCTCTGATTAAACAATTGTTGTAAAATATTATTAGCTAGCCGGCGTTTATTATTATATCTATGTTCTAACTTGGCCCAACACAAATGATAATTTGCCTCTGTGATAGTATTTTGCCGAAGTAATTGCTCGGCTTCACCCTGAAGCAGACCCTTTAAATAATGAAGTTTTTCGACATCATCTAATTCAGCATTATTGTGAACTAGTGAGGTAAATAAATCTCGAAAACTTGTCCACTCAGCAAAATTACCAGAAAAAATAGGTATATTGATCTTAGGCAATTTAATATTTTTAGATTTATTGCCACTGGATGATGCCCGTTCACGGTCATCCTTCCTAACGAATTTAAGTTTATAGTCCTTTAAGTCTGACTTATAATTAACATACATCTCTTCCGTTTTTTCATAAATATCTGTTGTAAAATATATACCTTTCATTTCTTCTATTGTAGCAAGCTCAATTATTTTGATATGTGTATCCTCAAATTTTTTCCATTGATCTTCTAAAGCTTCTAATCTAGTCTCTACATAACCTTGAGTTATCCTTTCCTTAGGTGATTTTTTGAAATTAATTTTGCCCTTTTCTATTATATTTTTTGTATTATTTTGTAATTTGATTAAAGCTTCCATTTTGTTAAACTACTGATCTAGCTTATACAATTATTTACCAAACTAAACCTTTAAGCCCTTGGATATGTACTACTTAGTTAAGAAATAAAGCACTAAATCTTCACTATCTTGCACCTATTCTAAAGTATAGGCTTACTTAGTAAAACTACACAATAAATTTTACAAGTTCTAAAAACTCAAAAATTTTCTAAGTGTTTGAGAACAACAAAAAAATACAAAAATCGGGCATAGGTTCCCCGTCGGTACACTTTTCTTAAAACTATTCTAAGTCTAAACTACAACTACTTAAATTATTCTAAGTTTAAATTATCACTACTAAAATTTACTAAGTCCAATAAACTGCAAAATTATTCTAAGTTAAAAGCACTTCAAATTAATCTAAGTCCAATCAGCAAGAAATGCATTCAAAGTCAATATTTTTCTTCTGCGTTTAATAAAAATTAAAAATTGTACTCACAGACGTCCACTGCACTATCACTCACAAATTTCCGTATGTTGTGTGATCCGCTTCCGCTTCTGTTCTTGTTCGTAATGTATCCTCAGCCTTGCGGGTGAACTGACTCCCGCTACCGCTATCTGCACGAAACCACTTCCGCCTTCGAACTTGCCTCCGGTTAGACCTCGGCCTCTTCTTGAACTGTATCACACAGGATACCCAGCCAGCACTAAGCGTTATCAGTGCCAATCCGCCACTGTGTCAACGCCGTGTAGATCCGTCTGACCAGCCAACCTATATCCGCCTCGTAAGGACCATGTATAATTTATGGTCGAGGTCGGGAGGAAGTGAGGGTCTAGGCGAGAATTATTCCTTCAGGGTACTCAATAAAAAACCTGATAGGATAATCCTGAACTATATTTGGATCAAGTTACCTCTTAACTTAAGATCTACATAATCAAAAACAATTGCCGAGGTCATTCACCTGCGGCGACTCTTAACACCGAGTTTTAATAATGTTCTCATTTACACAGCGCCATCTATTGACATTATAGGAACTAAACTTACATGAACACCTTATGACTGCCAATTTTTTTTTGTTTATGTTACAAATAGAGGACAAAAGTAGACGAGTCGATATGCTAAGTACAATGCCGCCATAATATCCATGGCCTAAAGTGCATTATTCCTAGTCTATACAAATAAATAAAATTGTAGTGTCTGTTTAAAATAACCGCTTTTTACTAAATGCATATGTATGTATACAAGGTACATATACCAAAATAACGTTTTTTAAAATTTTGGTCTGCCCGCTGTCTGTCTGTTTGTTCTGCTAATCTCTGGAACGGTTGGACCGATTTTCACGGGATTTTCACTGACAGGTAGCTGATGATATAAGGAGTAACTTAGGCTACTTTTTTTAGATTAGCTACGCCCCGAGTTGTTAACCGCGGGTAACACCGCGGGGTTCAGCTCGAGAACCTCAAGCACAGCAGTCGCATGCACTACCACTGCGCCACAGAGGCAGATTGATCGCTACCATCGATATCGTATCGATAGTGTTGTACTTGTGCGATAGTTTTGCCTCATTCTGAGCTATCGACATCGATAGGCCTACCAGTAGACAATTAGTTTTCTGTCTACATAGGCTAATCGGTGTCACTAGTTGTCAACTTTTGTAAGCACTTCCTCAGAGTTGGGTGAAACGAGCTTGTGAAAAGCAATTATAGTATTACTTAACACCGTTTTTCTGTAAGATGTCGAGAAGGTCCAATGTACAGTAGCATGGCTCTCGTACGGTAACAGAGTACGTAAAATATTATTATGGTTAAATGAGTACTTAATATTAGTTACAATTATTAAAATTGACGTGGGAGAGAGACGCTTCAGCATGAATAGGCCGTCTCGACCGGAGTGATACCACGGCCTCACAGAAAGCCGGTGTAAAATAGCGCTTGCGATGTATTTCACCGAGTGAGTGAGGATATCAGATACCCCTCCGCCCATCCCCCAAAGGCCGGCAACGCACTTGTGATGCCTCTGGTGTTGCGGGCGGCGGTCATCGCTTACCATCTGACGATACGTCTCCTTGTTTGCCCCCTAAAAAAAAATAAAGAAAAAAACAAATTTTAACATACCTGACTAACATAACCTATATGACTCCTCAACCACACTGGATCCAGCTCCCGTATGTCAACTCCGTCTAAAAGTATCTTGCCCTTAGTTGGTTCATATAACCTCATGATCAAAGCGGCCACAGTACTCTTCCCACAGCCCGAACGTCCGACTAGAGCAATAGACTTCCCCGGTAATAGGTGCAGGTTCAAACCCTTTATTAACGGCGCTTGTGCGTATGTGTAATGAATGTTCTCAAGGACTATTTCGCCTTTCGGTCTCGTGATTGGTCGTTTACCTCCTGAAGTCACCATTTTATTAGTTAAAGAATAGTATTTATTATAAACTAGTGGTCGTCCAGTGTAATTATTATGTAATTCTTCCTGCACTCTTTCTCCCTATAAACTTTAAATGTGTCAAATTTCATATCGCTTCCTTCGTATCATTTTTAACTATTAAAATTATTTAAATATAATTTTAAAATATTTTTTACAACCAAAATCACTACATAACTTTAAAATCATCTGGAGAGATCAATGTCAATCTCTAAAATATTTTTCTTTTTTAATGTTGAAATACAAACGTTCTCTGGGTATTAAAAATATCTACCGATTTTTTATCAGAAATATCTATCTATAGTATGTGCGCGATAAACTCTGAAACTATTGAACAATTTTTCTTAAATTTTATAAGCATCTGTAATATGGTCCAACTTGGTAGATAGTAGGTAACTGGGTAGTTTTTATCTCAATTATTGATCTCGAAATTTGTTATTGCAAACTAAATGTTTATTATACGAATTTTTACGTTACGTTAGTTCTATAAAATCCTAATAGATAGCGGTTGGGCATCTAAGTTGCACAGATAGCCGGTAGATGGCGCCGTATTGCAAAAAAAAATTTGGCAGTTTGCCGGGTCAGCTAGTATATGGATAAAGAACTGCAGTATTATTAGCATCTCTAAGTGCAGATGCAGAAGAAGTACACGACTATAAATAAATAGTGTCGGTACCATCGGTATCACATTAAGATCCCAAAATATACATATAGATACAACTTAAAGCTCTCATTATTATTTTCCTGTATATCTAGATTCGAACTAATAGTTCTGTAAACACTATTATTGAAATCGATAATGTCAAAACGACTACTGATAACTGGTACGATAAGATATCGATAGTATGACGACACTATCTGTCACTATCGTAACAACACTATGAGATAACCTTGAACTGACCTGAAGCTTTGATAGCAGGTTCTCTATCAATTATCTCCCATAGCCTGGAAGCGGCCCCCACTCCTTTATTTAGCTCCGTGTAGAAACTGCTCATACCTCCTATACTAATGCCGACATATGCGGCGTACAGTAAAAAAGAGGTAAGATTGCCAACTGTTAGTTGTTCCGTAGCAACCATGCCTCCACCATAGTAAAGGACTAGTATTATTATAGTGTTCCCTGCTAGCCCAGTCTAAAAATAAAGGTTCAATTATTTATTTGTGGACACACTTGTGCATTATAATATTTTCTGCGTGGTTGGATGGTCTCCGTTGAGACTGGCCGCCGTGGCCGTTATCGGCTAGGAGGAGAACATCGTTTAGAAATATTTAAGTATGTTTATCAGCAGTCTAATTTGGAATCAGACAGTCTAGTCTGAGTGTGTAGTAGATATGAATGAGATACGTGAGATTATTAACATTATTTTTGTAAATGGAAGCACTCTATATAGAATCTAGATTATTCTTTTATATAAAAACTCATTTGCGATACTTCGCTAACACTGCACATGTAATGATAAAAGAAAACATAATGTGTTGTAATATCGAATGTAATGAAATCGACCGTTGCGAACATCGATAAGTAGTTGTGGAAGGTTACAATTAAAATACTTACCATTCCATAGAAACTTCCAACAGCTAAAGATTCTTTGTACGCTAGTTTCAAATAATTTTCTATCCTTTGGCTGTATTGCTGACATTCTGCACGCTCCTTACTAAATGCTTTAACAGTCTTTATGTTGGAGATTTTCTCTTCAGCTAACTGTAAAGACAATAAGTTACGTGATTAAATTATGTTTATAGCAACAGACAAAAATACTGGGTTTCGATCTTATCGTATACCCTGAGTCCTTATGGCGGACCTTTTCTGTTCTCCTAGCAACGTGTTGCAATATTTTATGAATAATCGGTTCAATAGTTAAAACGTATAAGCATAAATAACGAACAAACTCACTTTTGCAGTTGGTGGATTTTTGCCAATAGTGATAATATAATATAGGCGTTTTATCATTATCTCTTGAAGAGTGTCCTCATTTATATAATGTAATAGTTATTACTTGGGGTTTCGCTCGCATGATTACTTATACTTTCGTAATACTTGAAAATGACACTCTTATTTCCCCCGTATGGTTGACATTTCCAAATAATACTCACAAATATTAACAAAAAAACGACTTAAAGAATTGGACTAAATTGAAATGGGTGGCAATGGAATGGGAAGCACCAGCTTTCAAATAAATAAAGAATCGTCAAAATCGGTTCATCCAGTCGAAAGTGATGAGGTAACACTAAAAAAAATATAGTCCAATTGATTACTTCCTCTTTTTTGAAGTCAGTTAAAAAACTAAGCCTAAATCTGTCAAAATTACAAGTTTGTAGATTTTGCGGTTTAGGCTCTGCGTCGATGAATCAGTCAGTCCGGGGCGTAAGTTTTGTAAGCTTAGTTTTATAATTATCCTTCGACCTTCTGACTTCGACAACATTTTTTTTGTTTAATAAAACTACCTATGCATTCGTATCGAAATAATTGCTTCTGTAATTGCATCAATTGTTTTTTTACAGACTTCAGGTAGCTAGTACAAGGCTGTGTATGAAATCAGCAAAAAAGGAAACTAAAATGGTAATGATAACTGAGTGAGTGAGTGAGGATACCAAAGGCCCATATCCCAACCCCTCCCTATATCCCTTTCCCCATCCTTTAAATGCCGGCAACGCACTTGTGACGCCTCTGGTGTTGCGGGTGTCCATGGGCGCCGGTAATAGGTTACCATCAGGTGCTACCTGCTCGTTTGCCACCCTATACCATAAAAAAAACGATGATAAAGACTTCTATATTATTGGGAGTGACGGCATAAGAATACAGAATTTCACGACCCATATTTATGCCATTAGTGTCGTAAGAGTCGATTACGCATGACAATTTCACTACAAAGAGAACAAAAACTTTAAAGAAAGTTTATAACACCTATAGCCAGCATGCCTAAAACTTCCTTTCTAAGGAGAGGCTTTTGTCCAGAAGGGGTCTACAAAAGGCTAAAGCCGAGTCTCCACCGAACAAAACTTAGCAACAAAACTTAGCAACACGTGTTGTCAACACGTGTTGGTTACAAAAGTTTCTGTAATTTCCTAGTGTTGGCAACAAAAATTGACAACAAATGTTGGGAACCGTGTTTCTGTTTTTGGCGGTAAATAAATATCAAAAGAATACGCTTGTTGCAAAAAAAAAAATACTATATAATACCTACTAGCTGAACCCAACAGCAACTAGGGGAAGCTAGTCTAAAAAAAGTACCTAGTTTAAGTTACTCCGTGTATCATCAGCTATCTCCAAGTGAAAGTCCCGCCAAAATCGGTCTAGCCGTTCCAGAGATTAGCCGGAACAAACAGACAGACAAAATTCGTAAAAAATATTATTTTGGTATTTATACCGTTTAAACATACATTAGTTATTTTAATATACCAGGCACTCCAATTTTATTTATTTTTATAGATGTGTAAAAACGGTAAAATTGCATACTTCGGTAGTTTCAGCTAGTGAATCTTGCAATTGCCTTGTCATATTTCGTACGAATCGTCCGTATATCACTGCCAACACGGACACAGGTGGTACTACACACAAACCAATTAGCGCCAACGATGGAGACATATAGAACTAAAACAAATAAATATAATAACAATAAGAAGAATACCTTCATACTCATTCTACTGTTCGTCCATGTCAGGTTTCACATACATTGTATATTTTTAATATACCACATTTTGGATATATTAAAAAAAAACTTATTCATACTTTTTTGATCTCGTCTGTTAAACTATAAAAGTAGATAAAAATCAATGTTTTAAAAGAAAAAAACTATTCCCTATTTTCTTATTTGAAGAAAATACGCAAGAGTGTTTTCATCACCCACAAAGGAGCTACTCAAACAGTAGCTGCTTTGTTGGTGTTAAACTATAACTTTTCTAGTATTAATACACTAATGTAGAATACGCCTTACCATCATTCCAGTACCAGCACCCACCATAAACAGGGACCGCAGACCATCACTAACATTTTGGCTAAGGTTTCGGCCAACCAGGTATGTATCAGCCGATAGCCTGTTAACTAACTCTCCAGTTGAGTTTTTACCAAACCAAGCAGTCTCTTGGCTTAATATGGCACCATATACTTGTTTTCGGAGAGATTGAGTCATTCTCTGACCTAAAGCAATTCACATTAATCATTTCTGTTTCATATTTATCTACAATATTGTCTTCATACATCTCGCATATCACCATAGTAAAGGCTGTTTTGCCTAATTTAGGATCAGATGGCCGATCCTAAATTAGGTAAAACAGCCTTTACTATGGTGATCAGACTGCTGATATATATTCTTATATATTTAGAAAAATATACATAGTTCAGATCAATTACATCCAGGCACAGAACTAAGCACCATGTTTATGATTATCATCTTCTCAGCTGTTAGATGTCTACTGCTGAACATAGGCCTTCCCATAGACAGCACACGACTGGTTTTCGTGCAGAGGACTCCACACAAACCAGCCCTGTGCTGTCTGCACCCAATGGTTTTGTGCAACCTTTACAAGGTCATCATATCACCTTTTGGGTCTGGGGGGCCTGCACACGCTCGTCTTCCAGTGTAAGGTCGCCATTTCAGAACTTTCAAATTTTTTATTGTTTGTCCAGAGATAATTATTTAGAATTGACTCAGATACTTTTTTAACATTACAAACCTTTCATAGAAACATTATATTATATTCCTAGCATTTATTATCCCTAATATTATTTGGGGTTGGCTACTAGTTCAATCAGTTTTACCAGAATATCAGTTTTTCTACAGAGCGCCTGGCATCAGACCCGGCATCGGCAATCCTGAGGGTGAACTGAATTCCAAGATTGAACTAGTCATTGGTATGTTTGACGGCAATGACTTTCCAATAATACTGACAAACACAATAGCAGTCTGACCCGGGAATCGAACTGAGACCTCTTGACCGGCAGTCGCTTACACTAACCACTAGACCAATGAGGCAGTAGAATAAAATAGAAACATTATATATGCGAAATAATTCTAAATTTTACTTAGTTATGTGTTTGTCATCCATTGTGTTATAATAAGCCCAAGTAATTTTCTACTCCAGGTGATCTTATAATATAAAGTTTATTTTAGACTTAAAGATTAGTTTAATAGTTGTGGTAAAAGTAAAAATAAAACCTTTCTTAAGAAAATTCTTTTCTAATGTTCTGTAGTTTGTTATTAATAAATGTCAGCAGAAATCATTGGAGTGCTGAAGTGGTAACATATGTATAGATTTTTATTGACTGCTGAGTATATGGCCTGCTAGTTAGACAGTCTCTTGGATACTAGTCATTTTTCTTTTTTAATTCAAATACTATACGAAGTAGATGTACATACTACTTACATAACTAATAGCAGAAAATTGTTCATTAATTATACTAAACATTGCCAATTTTATAATAAACATTATCATCAACAGTAACAAAGTTGTTTACTCCACTACTGAACTTAGGCCACCCTCAAAATTAGAAAGTTTTAAATGATACTATTATGAAGAAGGTTTATTCCAGAACAACACTCGACACACCTAAACATAGCGAAAGTTCTCGTTGATTTTCTTGAGGCACAGAACAATTAACCTTATATAAATCTTAATTGTGTCAAATATAGATTGATAGTAACGCAATTGATTGGAGCACATCTGCCTGCACGTTCTTGGAACCAACAGCATGTAATATAAAAAGACGTCTCACGGGCCGCAGTTCAGTTGAATTTAATCTACACTGTAATAAATATCTAAGTGATATCGGTGATTGACCCAGCAATCTCAGCAACAATTAAGGATTGTTATTCTAAGTTATACTGTGATTTTAAACCTGTTTTTAATAAAGTCTCTTTTACAAGTCAGAAGGTTTATTTCTCAAATGAATCAAACCCTAATATGTAAATACTCATACTAATCAAATGTAAAAAATTATAGTTACCAGAAATGGACATCAGATATACCCTGCCAAAGTTACAAAGGCCACCTATAAGAAATACTCCACATAACATTACACAAAGTGTATCCAGTTTTTCTCTAGCACCAGCCAAGTCACTTGTGCTGCTGTATATAATATCTAGTACCTTCCCCAGAGAAAATGGTATGGCCATAGTAACACTTGAAGATATTATCAGGAAACCAATAGCACCTAAGACAAAAAAAAAGTTTTAATTTTATTTTTAGAAACAAAAGTAGGAGGGTGGGTTGTTTAACTTACCAGCTAGGGTCCATTTTTCTGGTTCGGCCAAACCAAATAGTCTTTTAAGTTCTGATGTCTTTAATTTGACATTAATTTTATTCGCTTGTTCTAAATGAGTCTTATCTTTAACATTTTGGAGCTGGTCATTTTTTTTCCGAGCATCAACTTGACTAGTATAATATCGAAGTTTATAACTAAATAAACCATTTTTGTGACAAAAGTTCCTTTCGTAATAGTTCTGTAAGACTGGTACCTTACGACGAGAATATAACCTGACACTACATTGATGACACAAGTTAATTTTGGTCGGATAACTAAACAACACATTCGTATGTGTATTTAATATTTTTATTTGAAATTTACTAATTATTAGACGCTGTAACATTTTAAATATAATTTAACTTTTTTTAGAGCTGAAAAACAAATCCCTTCGTAAACATAACAATTGTCAATTGTCAAAACTTGCTGTCAAAGTGTCAAATTTTGTCAAAGTCAGATTTTCCAGAGTTGCCACGTATTTTTCAGTTTCTTCTTTAGAGCGCTTATTACCTTAGTGCATATATATCAGTGGAGCAGCCGAACGGGCGGAAAGCGTGTTCAGAGTAGAGAGAGAGAGACTGAGTTTGGGTAGTGTCTGTTTCTCTCACGCAAGCTTCTGATTGGGTGGTGTATTTCCCGTCAAATCACTCATGCAAATTGGTATGTGCGTCTACCTATCATATATCATATCTAATAAACTGATTAAGTAACTAAATTTAGAAAAGTGTGATCAGAAGCTTCTAATTTCTTTTTTCAGTAGCTTGAATTGTAAGTGTAAGTGAGTGTTGTTAAAGTAAATTTAGAAGACTAAATTTAGCTAAAGTGTAATAAGCGCTTTAGTCAGTCAGAAACTATCCTTGCTACTGAATTTAGAATCCTAACTTGCGATTACACTTGACTTAATTGAGTAACTAAATGCAAGCAGCCAAGTGTAATAAGCGCTTTACGTCTAGTACTACATAACTAATTGATTTTCATTCACCTTGACATTGCAATTGTATTGGATGGAACTACTCGTTCCATCTCAACTCTTAACCTAAAAAAAAGATGTTGGGCTTTTTGAGAAAGTACGGATGAAAAAACAAGGAGATTTCCTTCTTTATTATTTCAGTGTTGTCATGTAACATCGAATATTGCTCGTTGAAACCTACGAAAATTGCTAGTAATGATATTTTTATCAAGGTAAATACAGTGTTCCTATATCCTTCTAGTCTGCTTGCACGAGCCCTTAAATATTTTCTATTACTATATGGCCCATTAATTAAATAAAATACAGGTGATTTAGTGTTAAGTCAGTGTAACTAAACTTATAGCCTATAGACACCCGCAATACCCGAGGCGTCACAAATGCGTTGCCGGCATTTGGGGTATGGGGAAGGTGGGAGATAGGGGGAGGGTTTGGGGTATCCTCACTCACTCGGTGAAACACTGCAAGCACCATTTCACGCCAGTTTTCTGTGAGGTAGTGGTATCACTCTGGCTGTGTCTATTCATGAAGAAGCGTGGCTCTCCTCCTGTAGCGTGGCTCTCCCACGGCTCTCTCTCTCTCAAACTATAGTACCTACATACCTACTGACCATAAAGAATAAACTGGATGGAACTGTTAGTCTAAAGGTTAGTAATCCTGACCGCTAAGCCAGAGTTCAGTTTTTAGATAACCAATTTTGTTCTACGTCTAGGTATAATGTATCTTATATTTGGAAATATAAATACTCTTATCCGCATTCTGGTACTAGAGGTAGGTAAGGTACCTACCTAGTTTGGAATCAGACGAACGTGTGTAAGTTGAATGAGATCATTATTCTTATTTTATTAAGTTGCTTACGTCAAGCTCTATGTCCGTTAGGAACTACTAACTTCTGTCCGCGGCTCCGTCCGCAGGTATAGGGTAATTCGTAGCTTAAGAAATCAAAGTATCTCCATGGCAAATTTCATTAAAATTAGTGCAGCCGTTTAGCCGTAAAAGTGTAACATGTAGACCTCATTACTTTCGCATTTGTACGAATATATAACATTAGCATTGGATACCCCTTTCGTCCGATAGTAGGCGCTTCATTTAGTTCAATGTGATAACTTTTAAACAATTCGTCTGAATTCCTTAAATAAATTTTAGATAAATATGTCGTGTTTCGTATCATTGGAAAGGGCGTTACTTGTACATTTCAAAAATATATATATTATTAACATTTGCTTGTGACTTTGTCTGTATTTATTCGATAAGTGTGGTATTTCTATAGTATGCCTGTTTGATCCCTCCTTTCCAAACTACTAGTCAGAATAAAACAAATGAGCTGTAGTTATTTTAACAACGCGTGACTACGGCTTTTAAAACTTGTTTCATGCTTTTTCAGCGTCGTTTTTTGTTGTAGTTGGGTTTTAGTTTTTACTTTTTTTAATATATTGGCTTGTAGATAATGCATTATCTGAAGTCGTAGACAAATGCAGGGCAAGATGGCGGATTTGCAATCCTTAGACTCGGTAGAGATATTAGTAGGTCAAGATAGTGCTCAAGCGGCAGAATTTTTTCAGACTTACCCATCCAAATATACTCACAAACTTTCGCATTTTTAATATTAGTAGGATACGCATACGATACAAGAAGCTGATTTTGCTTATAATAACATAAAATCTCAAGTTTTGTTTACATCTTTTATTATATCCAGTATTGTACATACATTTGTGAAACTGAAATTAATAGACTTTACGTAACATTTGAAACATATTGTAATATTAATCACCTTACAAAGTGATATATTTAACTCAAATCTCAGACAGTAACAATCAATATTATCTATTATCCTTTACTCAGGTACATGAACTATTATGAAAACAAATTTAAGCGACTGAAATAAAACATCAGCTTTCTGGGCCGGCAACTAGTAGGTACTGGGTGTTTCTTGCGGTACGTACAGTGAACAATAAATACATAATGTCTTAGGTCGATACTCCTATAGCCGAACAACAGGAAGTTCGACGGACACAGCGATCAGTCTGATGAACACATAAAATTTTCCATGATCTTGACTGCCTTGCGGCAATAAAATATATACTTACCACAGATTTACAGAATTTTAAACTACACACGATTATTTCCACTAGCAATTACTAGACATTTTTCATTTAATTACATAACAGTTATACTATATAACAAACCAGTTTTTGTAAACCAATATTAATTAAGACATGTTAAATGCTGCATAATACTAATCTTTCAATAAGCAATGATTTTTGTTTAAACATTTTGACAATCGATAAGTATACATATATAAATGAAAGAGTTCATCTGAATCTTAGTTTAAAAAAAAGCCAATCAGTCTTTGTTAATGCCGTCGTGCGAAACCGGTCAGGTCAAGTTTAAGTTCATTAAATAGTGGAATGAAAGTTTAAGCGAGATTAATTTCAAGGAGATATTATAAAACTGTTCCTAACGTGAGTTATTTAAGCTCAGAAAGTGTTCAGCTCATCTAGTGAATCACCCTTTCTTTCTTTTTGTAATGTAAGCCTTAGGATGAGCCTATTAATTAAATTTTATTTCAATCAAAAATCGTTTTATCCCTTTGTCACATAATGACAATTTGTACTTATTGACTGAAACCCGGTCTGGTTAGGGGTAAATCCCTGTAGATGTCAAATCCTTCGGTCATTAATATGTATAATAGATCGATCCATTTTAGGCTGTGAAAGAATCGCAAACTAAAATGCGCAAGTGATGGGATCGAAGTTGTTTGAGTCACTGCGCATTGCAACTAAGTGTTGCTAATATGATTAATTTAATCTCCTGTATTGTTTTTTTTTTAATTATTATTGGTACTGGAACTAAGTTTGTTCAGGTATGGAAAATTAAGTGGCAATTCAACAGTTTTCAGGTAAGAGTAGTCAAAATGTCAAAATAAACTCCAAATCGAAGGCGAAAACATTTTAAGAAAATAGAGGCTTTAGTTGTAATAAGATTTCATAAAATACATAACATTTATTTTTATTTCGTTTTATCATCGTCGTTACAGGTAAACCGACCACACTAAGTCATAGACAAAAAATCATTATTTTTTAATTTGTAAGAATAATAATACTCGACAGATTTTAAAATCAGAACCAAACCGATTGAGATACGACATATAAAGCCGAGTCTCCACCGAACAAAAGTTGGAAACTTTTGTGTCGTTAACTCGTGTTGCTGAGAAAAGTTTGTGTAATTTTTGTGTTGGCAACAAAAATTGTCAACAAATGTTGGAAACTGTGTTTCTGTTTTTCGCGGTAAACATCAAAAGAATATGTTTGTTGCAGTTGCACTGTGGAGTAGCTTAGTTTGAATGTTTTTCAAAATGTTTGCGACTAGGTGTAGACACAATGGAAACAAAAGTTGGCGATTTTCTGAAGTTGCAAACACTGAAATTGCCAACAATTTCGGCCGATACGCGCCTTAAAAGTGGAAAATTTCTGTTGCGGTTTTCCATAAAGGATTTATAGCATAATTTTTTTTTATCATAAAAATATTTTCTGAATATTAATGTTTTAAATTCTTGAATTGTAAATAATCGCCGAAAGCGATAAGACCGCCAATTGTTACATCTACAACTTTGTAACTCATCTTCTGTTATGTTTTTATTTTATGTATACAATAAAGATACATAAATAATTAAACATAGAGACTATGGTTTAAGCCGAATATAGTGAATGGAAATAAGGCTGGAGCAGTATACTAAGATGGACGCATCAGCAAATTTTAATCTATGTGCTGTCACATTTTAATAAATAAACATTTATTTAACATGTGATTGTTAGAATAAATCTCTTTCTTTCTTTCAGTGTAATGCTTTCCTTTCTCTGTTATTTACTTAAAATTGTATGCAACTAGTCGTTTATAATGCAACCGTACGGTACGGTTATGCCCTTTGCAATGCTCTGCGGAACGATATTTACGAATATATAATATAATCCTACCCTGTAAAATCACGACAGTTAAACATAAATTGACATGAATCTGCAATCTAGAATATCAAATTACTTATTACACATTTACGTAAGTAGCAGTGTATATAGAATAATATATATATACATATAGGTAGCAGCCAGCAACCTAATAATTTATTCTCAACTTTTACAATAAATAAAATTGGGTTTCCTACATAAACAAAAAGGAACTCATATCACGAACAATAAATACAATTAACACATACTTATCAGTTTAAGTACCTACTATTCTAAACCATTCTAATGGCACTAACTTTCAACGCAGATTTTCTGGTCAACTTCACTTGGACATATTTTTTTCATATTGGTCATTTTCAATATTATTCTTTATTTTTTATGGCCATTAGAAATGTACATCAATGCAGGCATACATAGCAATAAGTACCTAAATGATCAATAACATGATCAGGGAAATTAAAATTGAAATGTACTAACATAATCTTGCATTGTGCAAATAATAATACCAGAAACCTAATGGTGTCGCTACTTATTCATACAATATGACATTTCATAAACATCGATAAAATATAACGTAACATATTATTTTACCTAAGAACTAAAACATCTTCCATTCTCATTATCAGTGCTTATTAGTGTAATAAATTGCCTTGAAATATCTATGAAAGCTTCTATTGCACTGAAACCAACTTAGACATCGAGAACAATATAGTAGACAAAATTAAATATATACTGGCAGTACAATATTTGTAAGTTATCGGAAATGTCATTGATGCAGTTCAATAACAAGGAAGATGCTAGGAATTCTTTTAATGGACACTTGCTTTTTACCTGACTACGCCGAAACCAAAATGAAGGTAATATTTGGCCGTATGTATTGTATGTACCACCATAGTGCCTAAACTACTAAACGGATTTTAATGAATGAGGGGTCAATATATTCGCAATAATGGCACGGGTGAAGTTAAATAAATTTTATCAAAAGTTTTTAGTCGAGAAAAGCTATCCAGCTTAATTCTGTCCCTATATTATGAGCTTTTATTAGCACGCCTTTATTAATTTGGTATGTACGTATTTATGTATGTAAGTTACTAGCAAATGCTAACAATATATGTATTTTTTTAAATGTACAAGTAGCGCCCTTTCCAATGATACCAAACACGATATATTTATCTAAAATTTATTTTTTAATACAGTACTTTATGTCGGCTAGAGGGCGCCACATTAGATTAAGTGACACGTCATATAACCTATAACCAGCGAACGATCAAGACGCCTTTAACGACACCTCATTTGTCCAGTTCTAATGAGTAGTTAAGGAGTTATTAGGGAACAGATGAACATACATAGCCTGTCAAAATCATAACCCTCCTTTGGGTAACAATCATCATTAATGATTAAAAAGCCAAAATTACATAACGCGTTACTGGTTAACAATACATTTAACGCGTATAGGTGTAGACATAAAGAGCTGGGCTTCTTTACTTGTAATAGAAACAATTGTAGGGACTGGCTAGAACGAGCCTTGTATTATAAACTGACTTCCAAAAGGAGGAGGTTCTCAAGTTGATCGGTATTTTTTTTATGTATGTACATATTTTACATATAATTTTAATATGAGCCTCGTTTTCTCTGTCATGGTGGTATCGTCGACACATTATGATTAAAAACATTTCCGATAACTTTAAATTATAATTAACATTACAAAATTAAATAAATAATTTAATATATATTCTTTATATATTCGTATTTTAATTCTTTGTCATGAGTTTACTATAATTTTACTGTGTATAGTATACTTTGTAATAGAGAGTTTTGGATCGCCATAGACTATAAGTGTTGTCGAATTTGAGTAAATAAACTCCTTCACCCGGATATGTATGTGATCCAGCATAAACCTGTAAAACAATAGAAAAGTTAGGGGAATGCAACACGATCAAGTGTATGGAATGTCACCACGCCTATTCTTCCCATGGCGACGCACACCCATCCGTCTGGCAAGCGTGTTATAGTTGGCTAAAACCTGAGGAGTCCTATGTCCAGTCAGGGGGGTACTAACGGTTGTTGATACACGGCCGTAAGTGTACCTAAGTAGGAGTTACCTCTCGGTGCGGCACTATTAAAAGCCCTTATGGCCATTATTAGGTCAGGATGTTGATTGATGACGCGATCAGACGGTCATAAGACGGGCGCACGGACATTCGGTGTGTGCACTATTAAAGACCATTATGCCCATTATTAGGCCAGGACGTTAATTGATGACGCGGTCAGACGGTCATAAGATGGGCATTCAGTGTGTGCATTATTAAAGGCCATTATGCCCATTATTAGGCCAGGATGTTGATTGATGACGCGGACGGACGGTAGGAAGACGGACGGACGGTCGGTGTGGCACTATTAAAGAACCTTATGCCCATTATTAGGCCATGATAATGATTGATAACGCGATCGGACGGTCGTAAGTGTACTTGAGTGAGCGTTACCTCAGTGTGGCAGTCCCGGCGGTAGACGGGCACGACGAGACTGAGGGGCGGGCGGGGGGCGGCTACGTGGGAGGCTGAGGGATCTCCGCTCATCGTCAGAGCTCGCCTCTCTCCGCCCAGCTCCAGGTCCGTGCGTGTGCCGTGAATCGTGTACTCGTGGATTGTGTCACCTAAATAACAACCCGTCTTTTCACTATCAATTTTAACGACGTAAAGAACTCGCTGCGAAGATGTTTTGACGATAAAAATATTTAACATTCTTAAATCTGATTTTGTAGCATTTTTTTATTTATTTGCAAACTACTTTTACACTGCTAATGGAGTAACAATCCCTAAAGATCAGAATAAATAATATTCACAAAAGTAAAAACAATCTATTTTACAAAATTCAAAGTCCAGAATGAAATTTATTTAAATAGAGTTCTAATAACTATAATTATGTGCATTAAAAATAAAAAAAATACATATTGCATCTGTAAAACATGACACTCAATAAATTCATGACAAATTTGAAAAACAGTCACGTCATATTTCTAGATTGTACCATACTATTATGGTCTGCATGCAATAAAGATTATCTAACTATCTACAAAATGTACTCCTTAGAACGTATTATTTAATTTAGAGATATATTTACCGTCATCGGTATAGTCCGGAGCATCAGGATCATCGATTTCATCATCATCACTTTCAGAAACGTGTATGGTGACTTCAGTGGTTGGTGATTTGCTCCATTCAAAGTTTATTCCAAAACCTGAATAGAAAAACTTTTAATCTATGTATATATATATAAATGAATCACAAAAAATTATGTACGCGCATAACTTTCGATCGACTGCACCAAATTGGATTACTCTTTTTTTGTTTGTTTTTTTTTTAACTATCAGGTCAAGATTTGTATAGAAGAAAAATAAAAGAAAACCGGAGGTGTTATATTTTCTTCGTCCGCTTATTTCTATACCCTGCGTCCCTGTGGGTTTGCTTAAATACTAAAAGAAGCTTTTCGGTAATTTAGAAAATATTCACGAAAATAAGTATGGCGGTACACGATGTTCGCCAGGTCAGCTAGTATAATAATTATATAAAAAGAGAACCACAAGCTTTTCAAAAACATCAACAATAATTGATATAATAGGAGCATAAAATTTCTGTAAAAAGGTACAAAACCAAATAACAAAAAATGCAATCGCAAACTAAAATGAAACTTGTTGCTGTGCCTTGCTGCGCAACCAAGCCGCAGGCATGGGTGGTCACCGTGTTATGCATAACTGAAATAATGATCTACACCCTGTGCCTGCGGCATTGCCGGCAAGTTTATGCCGTCGGCATGGTGTGTAGAAGGCCTAAGAAAATGTGTTGGAGGCGTTGAAAGCGGCAGATGAAGGGTTGTATAAATGCTACCCAAAGTCAATATTCTACGCAGACTCAGTTGCGAGCACAGTTAGTAATTATATAAAAAGAAATCATACCTATATCATAATTATCAGTAGCAAACTCCCAACAGAGGCACCTAGCACGTGGATGGGTGGGCACTCGCACAGTCACAGTTTCACCGTGACCGACAGTCAAGCGCCCACCACCTGCACGCGCTGATTCTTTGAACTGTGTAATGTCGGCTCGAGTCCACATTCGTGCTTCTTCAATAGCTGGAAACCCATCTGACAATAAAATACACACATATTAACATACTAATACTACCAGTACATACATAACTTAAGTTAGAACAGTGAAAATAATTGACAGATCAAGGAATACAAAAATAAGATAAGATCAGAGATGGTCAATTCTTAAATTTCAACATTCTTTCAAAATTCACTTTTGATGAATGTCAAACTCATTACCATATTACTAAGACTTTATTTACCATCATCATCAGAATTCTGCTCTTCTCTGGACTCATCAAGATACTCTTTAATTTCTGATTGCTCTGTAGACTCTCTGCAACAAATAAAACTCATATTTTTATTAAATTACTTATAAAAAGATTATATATCTACTTTATGAATTCCTATTAAATAAATTGTATATAGATTGCCTCAAGTAAATTTATATTATTATTTTTATCACTTTAAATATTCAATAAGGATTTTTCTTAACAATGAAGGGTAATCATTATCAAAATTCACATTTAATGATAATAATTTCAACATTAACTTTTAACGTTTGTCAAGTCATCATTAGACATCATGTTGGCAAAGGAAATATCTAAAGGCCATGTTAATTTTGTTTCATACATTCAAAAAGCACAAGGAAACTAACAGGTTATCAACATCCACCGTTTCATTAAATAAAGAGTTGTAGCGCATATTAGAGTATGAGGCCAATATCTTCTGTGGCTTGTTAAAGAAGTGAAGTAAGGAAGTAGACCACTTCCTGCAGGCAGAAGAGTAAACGTAGGCTACATGACATTGCTAAGTTAACTTTATAAAAAAATATTATACTAATGAATTACTAAAAAACCATGTGACCATTGATATGGATCACAGGACTTGCATGTCCAAGCATGGAAGGTTTTAACCATTATTTTTTCAGAGGGACTTATCTTTCATTTTAATTATATAGTTTTGTTTGTACTAAAGAAAACAGGACACATCAAGATGAAGTTTTTCATACAATACATCATCGTTATTGTCTAATAACTTTAAAAAGCAAGTTCGTATAATCTATATATATAAAAGAGGAAGGTGACTGACTCTCAAATTGCTGAATCTACAATCCTGAAATTTTGCATGTAGATTCTTTATATAACGTAAGTGGGCACTAAGAAAGGAATTATGAAATTCCACCCCTAAATCAGGGGATGAAAGTCTGCGTGAGCGAAGCCGCGTGCAAAAGCTAGTTATATATATTATCTTAATCTCGAAAACGGCTCCAACGATTTTTATGAAATTTAGTATGCAGGGGGTTTCGGGGTCAACAAATTGATTTAGCTAGGATTCATTTTTAAAAACATTAGCAAAAAGAATATCCAGAAAAGCTCGATCAACCAGGAACTTATATTTTAATATAAGTTCCTGGTTGATCGAGCTTTTCTGGATATTTTTTTGCTCATAAATGAGTATAGTAAAAACATTTTTAAAAAAAATGTATAATATCTGAAATTGTGATAATATTTTAAGTACTCACTTCTTATCAACAATAGTAATTTCAGTTTCATTCAAATTATAATCAGAAACAGGGGCTGTTTCTTCTTTAACGATTTCACTATTAGTAATATTCTCATTTGCCTTATCCTCTGTGGTGTCCTTTATGTTGGAGTTAGCGAGACGTTGGTCAACTGCAAGCTGTAATATGTATTGTTGGTAGTGTTTGTCTTGCAGTTGGCGAATGAGGACTGCCTGTTGGTCAAAATTGCCTGGATATTGTTGCTGCGCATACTGCAAGAATTGCTCATATGTTTGGGCATTGAGAGCATCTTTTATTCTTTGCCTGGAATTGCAAAAGGTCTTATTAGTTTTTAATTATTAAAAACATAAACAAAAACTAAGAAAATGAGAAGAATTGATAAAGTAAATAGGTTCGATAAATAGGATTATATTAGGTGCTTAACTTAGATCTATATGTATGTTTTATCAAATAGGTTCAAATTACTAAACTACTACCGTAAAAACTATTCAGTATTTAGGATTAGCTGCTCTAATTTAAGTTTATATGTGGAGCAGTCCTGTGATCCATATCGATGGTCACATGGTTTTTTGAACCTCCTGCATTGTGCGCATTTTGGTTTAAAATCTAGTGTGTCCTTAATCGAACAAGCTCTTGTATAGTGACTGGCGACGCAATTAGCACAGGTAGGAGTTTTAATAGTGTAAAACTTTTGAACATGACCGAATTGTTTACAGTTTAAGCAACGAACTACTTCTAAGTCGTCTATAAACCTACAAGTGGCCCTGTCTATATTTAATTTACCTTTTGTGCTAGCTAAGTGTTTCCTAACTTCTGTCTCTAATTCTAAGCCTATCCATTGCCGTCCGTTTTCTAGTTTACGATGCCTGACAAATTTGGTTGATTTTAAAAAGTCGCTTTCGTTTAATTTTAATTCGTCCTTGATATTTTAACGATATAACGCTGTAAGGAAGGTACGATCTTCCATAGAACTGGGTACGTCTTTTACAATTATACGGGGCCTTCGGCCTTTCGGTTTTTCTAAGTGTAAGACTGCAGATTTAATGGCGTTTACCGAATCTAGTTTTTTAAGCTGTCTTTGCGGTTTTTTTAACGCCTACTATTTGAAAACCTTCGTCACTGGGCTTAATAGTCTTCATGAGAGCCTGTTTTGTGGCCGACGAAGTTGCATAATCCGTTGAACGTTTCGTAGTAGGATACGCGATAACACACGGCCTAGATACGCACGCCTCAGCGGATGCCGGACACGGAGCTGAACCAGGTGGTAAGCGAAGCCTAAGCTTGTCCGCGTACGTATATCCCGGTTGTTGAACAGCGATATCACCCACCTGGCGCTCGAGATTAGCTAATTTCGTTTCATTGCTAGAAGATTTAATTGCCAACAATGACACGATACCAGTAATCCGCTGGGTTATGTCCATAATTGCCGTCCTGTTCCCCACATTCATTCGCGACCCTTGATCGTTTACTAATTCGTTAATTTTGTTCGGCTGAAGGGTTTATATGTCCGCATCAATTCAATCTCAAGATTCAACCACGGATAGAAATGGTAAGATGTTTATTTTCTTACACTAATCCACCAAACATATTTTCGAGTAAGACTAAGTATTCATGTAAACAATAACCTAATTTTGATAAATTAGAAAATAAGTTACAGGAAAATTTTACAAGAAATGGTATGATTATGTTTCTGATAACTGAAAACGTTGTTATACATTTCCAATCTATTTAGCTAACATGTTGGACTTTATCAGATTTGATAACACAAAAGTATTTCTCGTCATTTTTTTAATACATTTTATTAATGTTCTCAATTTCCTTTTTGTAAGACAACTCCTGCATTAAGAATATTCCTATGTCCCAGGGGGCTTTACAAACATTTATGAAACGGACAAAAGAACACCTAGACTTAGAACTTAATGTTTTAAGTCTGGGTGTTAATTGTGTCTGTTTGTGGATACAAAGTATTGTCCCATGTGGGGGTTGAACCCACAACACTCAGTGCAGTATATATATATATATATATATATATATATATATATATATATATATTCTAAGGAAATTTAATTTAAAAGTTGTCTTTAACAAACACTAATATTATTGACGTATTAGATCATAAGCATATAAAAAAAGATGAAGCAATTTAAATGCTCAACATAGTTCTATTAAGAATGCTAATATTAAAAAGATATTAAAAAAATAATTCAGTGATTTTCTGTTGTGTACAAGTACCACAGTTCAGTCTATTTTGAGAACAAATGGCCATGTGTGAGATATTTTTAAGTTATTGTGACTATAGGAACAGAACCAAATAGTATTATGTATACATATGGATGTCAAGGGGAAAATTACTCCTAACTGATTTATTTTAGTTGGGCGTTATATATGGCCTTGATATTAAACAGGAATAAACATAACAATATTTATCAAAAACAAAGTAGATGACTGTTAGGATGTCGCATCCCTACTATTTAGTATGTTTAATGTAACATCACTAGAGGGTGTCATGAACGCATTTCCGATACATAGGAGACAGATTGATTCTGGACTGCAAAGTGTTTACATTGTGTAAACTGTAATAAACCAATTTATCCTGAAGGTGTCTTTCAATCAAGCCTCGGAACATAACAATGACTGACAAGATTCTATCACACCTAGCTTTTTTCAGATATCAAAGCAATAAAATCATTAAATTAACAACATACCCTATGTTAGTTAATGGCACTTTACACTGAAGAGGAAACCTTTTTCTATCTTGAAATCAGTTGTGAATAAAAAGTTTTTTTTAAATCAGAGTAGAACATGCAAAAGAATCTTTAGAATATTTACTTACACTTGCTGTTCCTCTGTCAGCTTTTTAGCCTGTTGTCTTTGTTTCTCTAGTGCAATCCTATTCTGAAGCTCTAATTGTGCTCTCTCCTCTTCTTTTCTCTTCAACCTGTTTAGTGATGCAGAACAACAATATACTCACTACATCTACCACTAAATACAACTATGAAATATAAATTACTATTTCATATGAAAAAACTTACTCTTGTTGCTTTTTGTCTTCTGCATCCTTCTGTATTGCTTCCAAATATGGTTTAAATAGTGGGCATAATCTGCAATAGAAGTAGTATCAAATTATCTTATACTGTTGCACAGGCGAACTTCATGCTGTCTGATAGTTATTAAATAAGCAGATGGGTTTTTTTTTTTTTTAAATTGATGAATATTAAATTTTAAATCTCATTTTCCTAATCTGGATGAAGACAAATCCAAAAGCCTCACAGATAACCGGTGTGAAATAGGGCTTGCGCTGTGTTTCACCAAGTGAGTCAGGATAGGTGAGGTCCATACCCCAACCACTCCCTTCATCCCCCAAAGGTCTGTAACGCACTTGTGACGCCTTTGGTGTTGCAGGTGTACATGGGCAGCGGTAATCTCTTACCATCTAGTGATATATCTGCTTGTTTGCCACATATTCCATTTTTTTTATCAATCTTGCTGTTGCATATACTTTCTACATTCTACATGAGTGTTCATGGATTTTTAAGAACTTTGAAATTACACTAACTAATACTACAAATGAAAAATTATATTTCAAGTCTGTTACACTTTTGTAACTTAACTACTAAATAAATCTTCATAAATCTTTGCAAACTTATGGTAAGGAGTAGTAAATAAAGCTCATAGGGATCTTTTAAAGATAAAAGCATATGAATTAATTAAAAAATCTTAATGATAATCTGTACTAATACTAGCTGACCCGTTATTTTTTTTTCTTTAATGGTATTTTGGTATATGTACTGTGTATATTATGCATTTAGTACAAAGCAGTTATTTTAACATTACAAACAGATACTCCAATTTTATTTATATAAATGTACAGAAGAGGCAATCCTTGAACAACATTTCAATTTATTTAAATATACCATGGAATGTGCAGCTGTTTTTTTTTGTATGGAGAGAGGACAGGTTAAAGTATATTTTAAAATAAAATTTAGGTGCCCCAAAGAAAAAATTGAAAAGGAAAATGTAATTTTTCTTTTTCTATAAACTTTGGACTTTTTATAACTTGAAATAGGGTATAGTATGCGCTTCTTATGTACATGTATGTATGTGTATTCATTTATTTCGAATATTTTTTTTTTTTTTTAATACTGCAGAAAAGGTAAACTTTGGTACTTAATTTCCCTGGAACTAGACCGCATTGGCTCGCAGCAGTTTTACTCAGACCGTTCTAATACAAAGCCCTCTCAATCTATGGTACAAATAGCAAATCTCCATTTTCACTGTCATATTACATACTGTGCAATATGGGCAATAGGAGACGAAAACAAGGTTGCGTGGGTCAGCTGGTGACAAAATATAGTTTACCTGTCTAAAGTGTGGACAAATCCCACCATGGCTTGAATTTGAGACATCTGCCCTAAAGCTTGCCAAGCAGCTCGTCTGTCTCGTCCAATAACATCCAGCACTCCTAGAGGAGATGCGGAATTAGGATCTAAAGGTCCATGCGCCGTTTGTTGGGTATAAGCCACCAGTTTAAGTCTATCTTCATAACTCAGGTGGAGGGCTTTACCTTCTTTATCTGTTGACAATAAAGAAGTTATCAAAGCTACATAATGTAAAATCAGAAGTCATTTTATGCATATCTATATATGTAAACTTTTAGTGTATTTATTAGATTGCCAAAAGTTATCACAGTAGAACATAGACAATATTTATATTGTCATTTTAAAATGAACAAGACGCTTAAATTCTTCAAAGTTCCATTAATAATATCGGTAAAATACCTTTATAAAAAGCAAGTCCATGTTTGTACACATCTTTCAGAGGCATTCCCCATTTCCTTTCCTCACTCTCGACAATACCTTGATCTGTTTCTAGTCTTACTTTCTCCGGATTCACCTTATAATTATTTTCAACCTTGCTAGCCATTTTCTTTAAGCTATTCTTCACTAATTTTCGCCACCTGAATTCTCCAAAAAACCTAATCCTTTCGTATTCGCGTTTTGACGTTTAATTTGCTTTTGCCAGTGTGACCAGACCACGTACTTCATTAAAGTCTACTTGAAGTCCAGGGATAGCTTAGAGCATATAGAGAAAGAATGCTGAACGAGCGGAAAGCGTGATCGGAGTAGAGAGAGACTGAGTTTAGTTAGAGTCTGTCTCTCTCACACAAGCTTCTGATTGGTTGGTGGTTCCCAACAAATAAGTCTGTGGCGAATTCTATTTCCAAAACGGCATTCTCTTTGCTACTGACTAAAGCCGTAGTCCATGTAGTGTAATGTACCATATTCCATAACACTTTAACAACACGTGCCTACGGCTTTTGAAACTTGTTTCATGCTTTTTCAGCGTAATTTTTTGTCGTAGTTGGGTTTTAGTTTTTACTTTTTTTATTTAAAATGTTTTGGTGCCTCTTTTTTTTTTAAATTATTTCTTTGCAATATATTGCTATATTTTAAATAGGTACCATAGAAATATCACAATTATCTATAGATACGATCGAATACGAACTAAATCACGAGCTAATGCTACTAATATATATATTTTTGAAATGTATTTCTCTCAAATTATTTTTTATAACTGTATTTTACGTCGGCTAGAGGGCGTCACATTAGATTCAGGGACACGTCATATAGCCTATAACTAGCGGACAATCAAGACGCCTCTAACGATACCTCATTTGTTAAACGACTTCAAAAAAGGAGGAGGTTTCTCAATTCGACTGTATATATACATACTTTTTTTTATTTGTGTTCTCGGATCACTTCGTCGTTTATGAACCGATTTTGATGACTCTTTTTTTAATCTAAAGGAGATGTCCCAACGGTGGTACCATGATAAGTTAATAATTGTGTATTATAGGAATAATTTAAAACGATTTCCAAAAATCAGTCAAAAAGCCTATCCGAATCTCGGATGATATCTTCATTGATTGTAAAATTTAGGTACAATGTGTTATGTATTCTTTTTTTTTCTAAACTATTCGGTTAAAATATAATTGTATAAAGACTAAAGATTACTGTCTTGTTATGTCACTTTCTCTAGCTATATACTAGGATATTTGGCGGATTTTCATTAGTTAAATTTCCTCATAATTGGCGAATTTTTTTAGATTTTCTAGGTACTTTTAATTTTGTAAAACGACAACACTTAGCCCCGTATAAACGTCACTAAAATGCAGAACCAGATTAATCAGAATACATGTTTTCGTTTCGTCGATCGTATATGAAGTTCTCATACATATTAAAATAACAAACGACATCAAACGATTAACAGCTGTATTAAAATTCGCAAGCAAAGTTTCACCGTGTCGAAATATAGTTAAAAAATGTGTAAAAAAGCTTGTAACAAGTTTGATTACTTCGTTGCAAAATTATTTCTTGCTTACCTTCTATGATACAAATTAATCGTAGCTTTATAAACATCGTTCTGTGAAGATGGAAGTGAATCCTTTGAATATATTCTTTGTTAAATCAGACAGCAAGGGTGATAGGTTGTTGTTTAGGTATCCGTACACGACAGAGAATAAAGCTGAAAGTAAACATAAAAAGTATGGTCGTCACAATGCCTACGCCGTAAATGCTGCTGAAGACTTGCTGCAGAATCCCCAGTCACAGACGTCCAACATTTGTAAAGGTGAAGTGATATCATTATTCTATTACTGTAATTATTTTTTTAAGATTTAGCTTGACGAATTCAATGTACGATGGTATTTTACATGTAAACTGATGGAGAAACTAGTTAAGAATTGTTATAATCCGACATTGATTTATTGAGTAGCTGTTAATTATTAATAAATTAATTATTAATGTTGTTAATTCTCAGTACCATTTCAAACTCATGATATTTCAAAGTTAGAGCAGCTTTTACTATCTGTAATGAAATTAATAAAAAATATAAACATACAAAAATTCAATATTTTCAATCAATTATTTCATTCTCACTTTATTTCAATACTAGTTTCTGCTCGCAGCTCCATCCACATGTATGTCTGTTATCGTGGCAAATAGTAGCCTGTGTTATTCTGATGTATAAGCTATATTAATGTAAAGTTCCATCCAAATCCATTCAGTAGTTTCTGTGTGAAAGAGTAACAAACATCCATCCATTCATACTTACAAACCTTTGCATTTAGAATATTATAGTGTATCCAATCGTTTATTTAACTTTTGACAGCTCTAATACTTAATCAAATAGTGATACCCTGACCCGTTACCGATTCGATTTCTTTTATCGATCGATTTTGTAGATGAAGAAGTTTTAATCGATTTAACACACTCATTGTTTTACCGATAATTTCGTAATTTTATCGATTATTAAACCGCAACACCGGACGCGTAGCGGAGATTTTGTAGTTAGTCATAATTCACATTTTCATACGTCGAGTTGAGTATTTTTATTCCTCCGTATTGATTTATTTGTGAATTCTCACGTTTGGTTGAGTTGAGCGTATCGTCCCTCCCTTAGTTACTGTCAAAATGCCAAAAACCGACCGGGGCGGTACTACCCTCGCACAGAAAATCAACGTAAAATGACAGCGATCATGCTGTCGTGTTTCGTTGGTGAGTGCGAGACCGGAGGCCCAATGATGCGGAAGCATCACTAGCCCGCCAAGGTGTGGGTCACCATGCTGCATTGTTGCATCGTCTGCATTCGCAGTATGGTGACCACCACTCTTGGATTCTACTCATGCTTTCCATCAGGCAGAGTAGAGTCATTTTGGCAGGGTCAAACATAAAAAAAAAAAAAAAAAAAAAAAAAAAAAAAGTAATTAGCTCAAAGGACAAACAAGAGAGTTTGTCTTGCGACTTCGTGAATACTTTGAAAAGGAGAGCTGTAATAATGGGCCTCTTATATCAGTGACTCAAGTTTAGAGACCGTGTGATTTGATATAAAATATAATCACAATAATGTTATTGTATGTTTTATTAATATAATCGATAATCGATTTATTTCAAACCCGTTTTTATAGTCTGTGGTCATTCATTATGAATGACACATCTCTAAGTGGGCGGAGCCCGTCCATGAAGTACAGTATTCCCTCTAGTACATTGATCAAAAATTATTACAAAACTTTATGTGCGTGATCTGTCAAAAGTTAAATAAACGATTGGACGCACTATAGTAGGATTTCATCTGCCAATACAGATCTCATTGACTGGTTTCATTATTTTAAAACAAATTGTAAATATACCTAGGTAACTTATATAATAATTTATTAGGTGCATCTCATTCTAATCCACCCAAAATTAATATTAAACAGAGCTTGTGCATTAATAACCCAACTGCTGATAAAAATACTTAAATATTTCTTAATACCTACATGTTATAATTTTATTAATAAATCATAGATATGCAACAAATTATTGTGCTTACCCTATTCATAAATATTATTAAACTTTGAGTAATGGTTCTGTCATTTTCAACTTTAAAGTTACAGCTTTAAAGTTCAAATAACTTTGGGTGTTATTTGTCATGGGTTTTATCAATTATTTATCATCAAATTATCTCTAACTTGGTAGTGAGAATAATCAAATGTTAACTTAAATACATTATTTCTAAAAATAAGATGATAACATTACTATTGCATGTCTTTCATTCAATATTATAACTATTTTTTTATTATGAAGTGGCTTTCATTTATATTTAACTTTTTTGTTTATGGAATTGGTGACGAACAAGCAGATGGGTCACCTGATGATAAGTGACTACCGATACCCATTGACTCCTGATACTCAAGAGACAGAACTGCATCTTTGGCTGTTGAGTGCCCCACCCACCATACTTAATGTGGAGAGGGGCACTTGACTAGGCCTCGGGGTAACTGCAGTCACTTAGTGAAAAGCAATTAAATATTGCTTAACTGGTTTTCTAAGAGGCTGTAGTATCACTTGAGTGGAGCTGGCCCATAAATACCCAAGCATGGCTCTCCCATATAACAAATTCTGAATCTGAATAGCATTATATTTGTAATTATCGTCATCATCCATAGCCTTCATTAGTAATAATAAATTAAATGAAACACCGAAATTTAATTTTTTAATACTTTTTAAAATAAAATATACATATATAAATATAGTCGACTGAACGTAGGTCTCCCCCAAGGAGCGCCAACCATCCCGGTCTTGGGCAGTACGCATCCATCAGCTGCCAGCCACCTTTAAATCGCCAGTACACTACGTTTGCCTAATCGCAGTCTCCACTCAAGCACATTTCGGCTTTACCGACCGTCGGTACGTCTAGAGACATGACCGGCCCATTTCCACTTCAGCGTGCTGATTCTCCGTGCGATGTCGGTTACTCTAGTTTTCTGTCGAATAACCTCGTTTCGAATTCTATCAGACAGAGAAACACACAACATAGCACACTTTAAATTTAAATTTGTGAACCAGTCCAATGGTGAGTGTCCACGTTTCGGCTCCGTATGTCATCACGGGTAGGACGCACTGGTTAAAGACCTTGGTCTTCAATGATTGTGGTATTGGCGACTCAAAGATGTGGCGTAGTTTCCCGTACGCCGCCCAGCCCAGACGAATTCTTCTATCGGCCCCCCCGATCCCGATCGAAGTTGTGCCGGCCAAGTTGGATAATTTGGCCAAGATAGATGTATTCTTGCACAACCCCGATAGTAATGACATTTACGGTCGCGGGACACGGGGACACATGCTGATTAAGCATGATTTTCGTCTTTTCTATGTTCATCCCCAGTCCCACTCGTCTTGAAGAATCGTCCAGACTGTTAAGCATTACTTCCATGTCCTGCAGAGACTCCGCCAGGATGACTTATGTCGTCTGCAAACCGCAGGTGTGAGAGGAATCTGCCATTGATATTGATTCCACGTCCGTTCCAATCGAGCGTCTTGAAGACGTCTTCCAAGGCGTTAGGAAACAGTTTCGGACATAAAACATCTCCCTGTCTTACTCCTCGATGTACTTGGATTGGTCTTGTGCTCTTTTCTTGTACTTGGACGGTCATCGTTGCAACTTCGTAAAGGCATCTCAACACCTCGATATATCGACAGTCGACCAGGCACCTCTGCATGAATTCCAGAACAGCCCAGGTCTCAATGGTATCGAAGGCTTTCTCGTAGTACACATATGCTAGACAGCTGATTATATTCCTCTGTCTTCTCAATAATTTTCTTGAGATGCTCCACGGGCTCTCTAATGACCCTCGAAAACGACTTGTATACATGGGTCAGGAGTGAAATTGGGCGGTAGTTCTTCAGTAGACTTTTGTTTCCTTTCTTGAAGAAAAGCACTACCGTGCTCCTACCCCATGCGTCCGGTGTAGCGCCGGTATGAATGACGGAATTAAATAATTGCAAGAGCTCTACTAACAGAGGAGTTCCACCAGCCTTAAGGGCGCGTTTACGATTCGTACAAAATTATGCTTTTTTTCGGTACAATTTGTAACTAAACTAAACAAATTGAATATTACAAAGTACTAACGCTTATAGATTAGTTCTTTATCTTCAAATCCGAGGGAAAATTTTTTTGGAAATTGTATTTTTTAATATTGTAAAAACGATCTTCCGTAACCATTTTCCACAGTATTTACGATATCGGGTTGAGTTTTGGTACATTTTTGTTCTACAATCAACCTATTTTATAATTTCTAAAAATAATGTAAGGAGGCATATATAGTCAATTATAAATCCGAGGAATAAAATAGTATTAAAGTGTCACAGAAAGTCGCAGAAAAAATAACAACCGGAGCTTATATTTTCTCATATTTTGCTATTACGGATGAATCGTAGTCGATTGCAATAAGGGTTATTTTATTTTTTTGAACCTCTCTTGATTTATTGAGTAAAAATTTCGTAATCTCAGTCATACATTATAATCTATGGTCTGCGCTCGGCCGCCGTCATGAGTGGACACTGTGTCGCCTGTTTGTATTAGCTCTTGTTGAAAAGATCGTTCTACAAATTCAATATATTCGATAAACCAGAATAGGTTGATACTTGACAAGGTAAGATTAATTTTAACCGACTTCAAAAAAAGGAGGAGGTTTCTTCTATTTACAGATTTTTATAAGAATATTTTAGTTTGCTAAAACTAAGTAGTATTGTGCGAGTTCGGGCTCATTTTGATGAGACATTACCTCCTACTTAGGTGGAGTGACCTGAAGGTGAACTTCGGTGACTGCTTTTGGAACTTCTAGACGAGTTGACATAGTCTTACCGAGTTTGGGCTCATTTTGTTAGTTATGATGAGACCTTACCTACGGCTTAGGTGGAGTGACCTGAAGGTGTGCTTTGGTGACTGCTTCTGGAACTCCTAGACGAGTTGACATAGTCTTACCGAGTTTGGGCTCATTTTGTTAGTTATGATGAGACCTTACCAGCGGCTTAGGTGGAGTGATCTGAAGGTGTACTTTGGTGACTGCTTCTGGAACTCCTAGACGAGTTGACATAGTCTTACCGAGTTTGGGCTCATTTTGTTAGTTATGATGAGACCTTACCTCCGGCTTAGGTGGAGTGACCTGAAGGTGTACTTTGGTGACTGCTTGGCGAACTCCTAGACGAGTTGACATAGTCTTACTGAGTTTGGGCTCATTTTGTTAGTTATGATGAGACCTTACCTACGGCTTAGGTGGAGTGACCTGAAGGTGTGCTTTGGTGACTGCTTCTGGAACTCCTAGACGAGTTGACATAGTCTTACCGAGTTTGGGCTCATTTTGTTAGTTATGATGAGAACTTACCAGCGGCTTAGGTGGAGTGATCTGAAGGTGTACTTTGGTGACTGCTTCTGGAACTCCTAGACGAGTTGACATAGTCTTACCGAGTTTGGGCTCATTTTGTTAGTTATGATGAGACCTTACCTCCGGCTTAGGTGGAGTGACCTGAAGGTGTACTTTGGTGACTGCTTGGCGAACTCCTAGACGAGTTGACATAGTCTTACTGAGTTTGGGCTCATTTTGTTAGTTATGATGAGACCTTACCTCCGGACTACATGGAATAACCTGAAGGTGAACTTCGGTGACTGCTAGTGGAACTCCTAGACGAGTTGACATAGTCTTACTCAGTTTGGGCTCATTTTGTTACTTATGATGAGATCTTACCTCCGGACTACATGGAGTGACCTGAAGGTGTACTTGGGTGACTGCTAGTGGAACTCCTAGACGAGTAGAACTAGGTGTGCCGAATTTGGGCTCGTGTTCTTAGTTATGATGAGACCTTACCCAAAATCGGTAAGACTATGTCAACTCGTCTAGGAGTTGCATAAGCAGTCACTGAAGTACACCTTCAGGTCACTCCAGCAAGTCCGGAGGTAAGGTCTCATCATAACTAACAAAACGAGCCCAAACCCGGCACATCTAGTTCTCTCGTCGAGGAGTTCCATAAGCAGTCACCGTAGTACACTCAGGTCACTACAGCAAGTCCGGAGGTGAGTACCTATTACATAGAAATGACAAAATATAAAAAACTTTCAAAATATCAATTTAGGCAAGTTGACATTCATTCCCGCCGCTATCCGACTTGCACTTGTTTGTGTAACTTGTGTCAACGTATAATTCGAATCTATATCTATCAAATTTGCAAACGCGTCCTTAAGGAGCTCTGTTGTAATTCCGTCTTCACCCGGAGCCTTGTTATAGTGTAGTTGTCCGAGTGCCATTCTAATCTCACCCAGATCGATGTCGGGAAGTTCGTCTGTGAGATGGCGTGTCAGTCTAGCATGTGGGTCATTCGCGCTGTGGGTCTCTGGTGGACTGATTCGTGAGGAATATAGATCCTCGTAAAACTTTTCCCGTGAAAGTCCCGTCAAAATCCGTCCAGCTGTTCCAGAGATTACCCGGAACAAACAGACAGACAGGCAGACCGACAGACAGACAAAATTCTTTTTAACCACATTTTTGGTATATGTATCGTGAATACATACATATGCATTGATTAAAAAGCTGTTATTTTAATATTACAGACACTCCAATTTTATTTATTTGTATAGATAGATTACCTCTTTATATAACAGTATAGATTTAATATTGGCATTTGCATTTAAATTGGCATTCAATATTGGAGTTCAGGGCCTTCGTCCGAAGTCACCCGATAAACGGTTCGGAACTCTCTTCGGTTATATTATATAGGTTTGACTATGACATCCACGGTCACTTTTACGATGGCAAATAAACAAAAAAATGTTTTCCGGGCTAGTCTTTATATATATAATTCTTCTGTGACTGTGTATGTCACTGAACTACTCTCAAACGACTAGACCGATTTTAATGAAATTTTTTGTGTGTGTTCAAGGGGATCTGGGAATGGTTTAGATTCACCATTTTGTCCGCTGGACAATGTTTTTTTAATTAATTTTTAATTTATTAGTAGTTATGGCAAAACGACGTTTGCCGGGACAGCTAGTATTTTATAAACCTGTTTTATCAAGCTAGCCTAATTAGCATTATGATGATTAAATCTAAATATTCCTACTCATGAACCTGCCGCCGTCCACTGCTAGACGAAATAGATACTGCTGGGTTTATATTTAGCCATTTGTCATATTGTCTCAATCTAGTTTATCTGTCTAGTTACAAATATTCCATTTTACTTGTCTTAAGGTCCAATGATTCCCTATCGGCAGATTCATCTTCGTGTAGCAATATTTTGTTTGGATTGTCTTGAGCGCGCACTCGTAGACATAAGTTGCCGTCTACGGAGACCAGCTGACGACTGTGCCCAACTGATTCATTGCTCTCGTCAGGTCCCCCGTCCCGTGCGCACCTAGTCCCTCCACCGGTGGTTTTGTCTTTTCGCCGCCTCGCCCCATTGGAATATCAACATTTGTATTTGCCAACATATAATTGACTAGCTATTGAATTCGTTAATTAATAAAGAAACAATGAACACAAATGAAAACCCTTCCTTGTTTTACAAAGTTAAAATTATGGTTCTTCAATTTGTTTACATTATAGTTATAAAGCATTTTTCATTGCAATAAAAATAATATCTTAATTTTCTTAATGCTTACAGGTCAACTGAGTGGCTTTACTGATGAAATGCTATCTACCCTTTTTGCTGTAAAAGCGGAGTTATGTAACAGGAAATTTGAACTTAAAGTCAATGACGTAAGGTTCGTAGGACACCCGACCCTACTGCCTTATAGAACTAACAAAGATGACACAGCCACTATGATTCTTATCAATATCGTGTTTGCACTACAAGCTTCAGCAAGTCATTCTGTTGGTAAGGAGTTATTTCATACAAACAGCATTAAAATATTAAAAATGAGCTAAGTGCGTGTCGGACCCGCGCAGGAAGGGTTCCGTACCATTATCTACGTTTCAAGCGTCTATTTATTGCCGTTATCAATATCGATAAAAATAGATATATAAAAAATCACGTTTGTTGTATAGGAGCCCCATTATATATTTATTTTATTCTGTTTTTTTTATTATTTGTTGTACAACGGCAACAGAAATACATCATCTCTGAAAATTTCAACTGTCTAACTATCACGGTTTAAAAAGATACAGCCTGGTGACAGACGGACGGACAGACAGACGCACAGCGAAGTCTTAGTAATAGGGTCCCGTTTTACCCTTTGGAATGGAACCCTAAAAATGCTGGATTCTGCCAGTTCTATTTTGATTGCTTTGTAATCTTAAAGTTGTAGACCAACCAGACTTGGCCAATGAAGTTTTTTTTTTATTGAAGCTAGCCAAAGTGACTGCCTGATGGAAAACTTGAGTATAATTCAAGAGTGGGGGCCACCATACTCATTGCAAATGCAGACAATGCAGCATGACAACCCACAATATGGCGGCCTGATACACCAGAATCTCTTGATTTACCTGCTAATGTTACGCAATATGTCTGGCCATGGTTAGAAACACTTAACGTCGATTTCTGTAGGTTACTGTTTCTTACTTTGAAACAAGATGGCGCTGTGTTCCAGATGTCATAAACCATAAACACATATTTGATTAAATGCAAACAGCGCCACCAAAGGTGCTAATCGAAACCAATGAAACTATATTAGCTTTTTTATGGTATAAGAGCGTTTTCACATTATCCGATCGTATCGGCGCCCGACACCGATATCGGAGGAAGTAAAAGTTTAAATTCTGTCTCAATTGGTAAGTGATGAATTGACACACGCCCCGCCCCCGTGTTTGTCCATCGCATTTCGAAATTAAAAGGAACTACTCTACGAAAGGGGAAATAAATAACGTGACGGGATGATGCCCGCAACATTTGGTGATTGCTTTGTACAGTCCGTTCTAGGTATGTATATTTTTGCCTTGCCACGATCGACTGGACTAAAAGCCGCGATCGACTGGTTGGCCACCTCCTAGAGCAGATGGACGCTCATAGACTCAAGTCGTCTCCTTAAATCCAAGATAGGCTAACTTTAGTCTCACAAAAAAATCAGGATCAATATCTTTTTTTTAGTTAAGTGCTACTACGATCTTAGCAAAAGGTTGGGAAAAGCATTAAGACACGAAGAAAAAAGGTGTTCATATTTAACTGAAGAAATGAAAATAATGGTGAGTTCTCGGCCATTTATTGATTATCTTAACTTACTACTGTAAAAAGGTAATAATAATATTGTATTTATTGCTCTCATCACAAAGGTAGGCACAGTATATACAATATGCAAAACAGATTTCTTTCTGAGAGAATAACTTATGATACAAATATTGAAACATTTATATAAATACTCGAGAACAGTTTTGCGAGAAGCAATATATATAACATTTAATTTGCTTACTTTATGTATATATTAACACAAATAATCGCACTTTTCTGTAATTAACTTTACTTTACTTTAAATACTGCAGTTTAATTAACACTTAATATGTTTCATAAAAAAAATACTATACATCATTTGAATGTATAATATCAGAACGGCATTCCACTTAAAGATATGAGAATTTTTATGTAAATATTATTCATATAAGCAACGTAATAATTACAATTGTTATAACTTTTAGTTGGCGGCTCATGACGAAGTGTCAGCTTTGGACAGCGAAGTTAATGGCGAAGGCGAGGAAGAAGAAGATAATCTCCGTCATTCCGTCAGTTCGACAACATATAGTAGTGACAATGGGGCTGACTCTACACCGAAATGTGCCTTCCATCTAATACTGCAGCGGAGTTCTCTTGCTAGGTCGATGAAAGCAGTATTTGAGGAGCTTAGCAGTACTGGTTAGTGTTAAAATCAGCTAAAAATAAGGTCACATACTTTTTGTACTTAAAAAAAAAGAAGTTCTCATCTAAGATTCTTGTGGGCCATTATGATATCGATCGATAGATTTCACCCAAAAAGTCTAATCTTTAATCGTGCCCAAAGTCCGTTACCGTGAATTATATTAGGGCTTCGTTCGTGCGTCATCGTCATATTTCGCCGGCTGGCATGAATAAATAAAAAAATAAAAAAATTGGAACTGTTAATAATGTTCAACTAAAACAAAATGGTAACGATGATAGCTGCAAAAATAATAAACTGTGATACAGCTACCAATGCCCCCGTCTTCGTTGGGAAAGTGAGTTTTTCCAAATAAAAACTAAGCATAGGTTACAATTAATTTGAGGTTTACTTAACACTGAGACAAAGACTTTTGTGTTTTATGATTTATTTTAATATAAGTGGTTGCTCTTTGAAATGACCATTACGCCTACGAATTAGGGTTAGAGGGTTATGGACATGAGATTCTTCTAAAGTTTTTTTATATCTTTATTAGCTGTAACCTTCCACGCTTCTCTGTAACAAATAACAAAACTGACATGAAAAATAGATATAAACCATCTTTGAAGTAGGTTGTAAATGTTGTTGTTGTTAAGATTTGAAGTTAATTCAGAACTTGTTGCGTTTTTTGAACACAAACCAACTCGTATAGTAACTCAACATTTTTAACGGATATACTAACTGGCCCACGCAACTTCGTCTGTGTCTCTTATTAATCTAGCTCGGCTCCTATTGGTCTAAACGTGATGTTAAGTATCCTATATATATTATGTATGTATTTACAAAAAAAAGTATATATATCAGTTATCTAGTACCCATAACACAAGCTCTGTTTAGCTTGGGACTAGATGACGTTGTGTGTTAGATGTCCGAAATATTTATTTTATTTGTCTTGGGCACGCTAGCACAACACACATTAAAAAGAAAAACGTGAAAATCGGTTAGATAATTTCGGAGTTCATCGTGAGCAACAACGTGAGACTAGAATTATTTATACAAATAAAAATGAGTCGCCAAATATGTTGCTAAGCTCAAAACTCTCGGATTTTGAACTTTAACCGAGCGGCCCTCGGGCCCAATACGTTTCCGGTACGGTACGTACGTTTAGGTACGGTTATTTTTTTAAAATACTTTCGTTTAATTTTAATACATTCTAGAATCAAACTCACTTGTACTTATTCCATTATTTTTTTATTAGGTTTGCTCCTGACTGGTTTCGCCTTATGGCATTATCAAAGTTTAATGGTTATCCTACTAATATTATAAATGCGAAAATTTGTATAAAGGATGGATGGGTGTTTGGATGGATGTTTGTTACTCTTTCACGCAAAAACTACTGAGCGGATTAATATTATTATATAGCTTAGGATTAATATAGCTTATACATCAGAATAACACATAGGCTACTATTGGCCGCGATAACCGAAATATACGCGGGCGGAGCCGCGGGCCACAACTAGTATTTTATGTATTACATTTTATTATTTATTAGAATTAGTAGGATTAGTAGGATTTACATCTAAAACCTAACAATTGTGGGTACATGTAAATAACGATGACAAGGAATTCTATCCGAAAATAGGGAACTTGTATTTTGCATCTAGCACTGCTATTTGTTTAATTGGTAACTTATAAAAATTATACAAAGTTAAAGTTAAGATATAAGGTTTTGCGAGGAAAATAATAAATAAAAAGACTTATTTATTTATTTATTCCATTGAATTTGCGATAGGCCAATAATTTTTGACAGAACAAAGTCTGTTGGAGAAGCTTGTATATAATAGACTAGCTGAACCCCGCGGTGTTACCCGCGGTTATTGTCGTACCGCGGGTAACACCGCGAGGCGAAGCTAGTCTAAAAAAAGTAGCCTAAGTTACTCCTTGTATTATCAGTTACCTATCAGTGAAAGTCACGTCAAAATCGGTCCAGCCGTTTTAGAGATAAGCCGGCACAAACAGACACACAGACCGACAAAAGTTGTAAAAAATGATATTTTGGTATATGTACCGTGTATACATACATATGCATTTAGTAAAAAGCTGTTATTTTAATATTATAAACAGGCTCTCCAATTTTATGTATTTGTATAGATAATATACTGTGTATGTCTGAATTACGGCCTATAACGTAAACTTAGCAATTTTTTCAGGTATCGTCCAAGTTCGCATTAACAAATGGGTTTTACTATCGTTCTGCTTACCACACAAAGCGCACCAGATACATAATAGAGGTTTAATAATAGAACCAGAAACGATAGACAAGTGTTTACAGAAATTAAGACCTTATCATGGAATATTACTTATGGTAAGTATGTAAAAGTACCTAAAAACTGAAAGTAAAGAAATATTGCTGCATATTCTGTATGCGGTTACAGTATTTTTAATATTCCATCAAATACAGTTTTGTTTTTGATTTCAGTTTTTTTTCTTTGCTGTCTCAGAACTCCCATCATTTAAAAACTGATTTCTAAAATAGTATTGTTTATTTGAAGAAGAATTTCCTTTGTGGTCCCTTTCTTTAAAGACAAACGATCACGCCTAACTTCGAAAACTAAGAATAGTAGAATATAGTCTACTACAGTTCATGCTGATATCGTATACGTCGATATTTTGTACAAATTGAGCTTTGTACGCAATTGCTTTCACGTAAAAGAAGACAATCGTAAACAAATGGATTAATTTAAATTGTGTAATTTGAAAGATCTACAGAATTTGCAACCACGTTGATCCTGTTTATTTTTCAGGTAAATCCAAATGATTTATTATCCTCAATACCGCTGGATAGTAGTTCGGCACTCCTGAGACTGATTAAGCTTTATAGTCCGCTAAAAAGCTTACAAACACTCGCTATAGAAGCCGACTTATCATTGAAACAGGTACAAGGAAGTTTTTTCACATTCATTTTTAGCATTAGAAAAATTAAACAGGAAAAAGATTTGTGTTTCTGGTTAATTACGAAATATTCAAAAATAATATAGCTAGCGTTTTAGTAGACAGAATTGTTTAGTAAAATAGACTTCACTATTTCATACTTTGTATAGATACTGTCTGTCAATAGAGAATGCCTAGGTACTGCATTCCTGAAATAATATAGTTAGAAGAGTCAGCCAGCAATTTCTATGTTGTTGGAAATCACGTGGCGTTAGTTACACTCGCTTTATTGTAATCGTTTTTTTATACACATACAGATATATAACAATTACATGTATTTAAAATTACTTGTAGTAGTGTAAAAAAGATAATAGCTATTTTATACTTCTCCGTTCGCATATTTTTTTAAAATGGGTGCGTTATGTTTACCGTGATTAAATACTTTCAGAACTACATACAAAACAAAACACACAAGAGGTTACTTTATTTAATAACTAGCTTTAGCATGCGGCTCTGCTCGCGTAAAGATCCGCTATGGCGGTAATAGTTTTGCTTAAATATCTTCCAAATACAGACAGCGACCATTTATATTTTAATAGAACGAAGTTCTTTATGGGGCGTTGTGGAGGGGTATCCTAGGCGTAAAAAAGCGTCCGTAACGTCAAATCTTACCTCAGTAAGATTGACTGCCTCGGTGTCGCAATGGTAGCGTATGCGAATGCTGTGTTTGAGGTTTCGGAGAGTGAGTGTTCGAATTCCGGGTCGGAGTGGTCGAATTTTTTTCGGAGTTTGGATGTTTTCTATGTATAATATGTACATAGAAACTTATATTTACATAAAAATAATAAACATTAACTTTTTCTTCACCCTTTTTAATTTAAATTAAATTATTTCGTGAACGGACTGCCTCATTGGTCTAGTGGTTATCGTAAGCAACTGCCGATCAAGAGGTCTCGGGTTCGATTCCCGTGTCGGACTGCTATTGGGTTTTTCTTACAAGGAATTCTTAATAGCAGCCCGGAGTATGGAAAATGGCGGTGTTTCCCGCCTCGGAGAACACGTAATGCCGTCGGTCCCGGTTATGTTATTGGGAAGTCAGCACCCTCAAATATACTGACAACTAGTTCATCCTCAAATTCAGTTCACTCTCAGGGTTGCCAGGGTCCGATGCCAGTCGCTCAGTGTAAAAACTGATATTCAGGTAAAATTAGTAGAACTAGTCCCAAATCTTAGGAATAATCAAGGCTAGGAAGATGATGATGATATTTCGTGAACGAAAAACTTACTTTTATAATAAGGAACTTCGTTCCTAACTGGTGTCCATCGAAACCACACGGTTTTTTAAACGGTTTTATTTAGCTTTTTTTATATGTATTGATGAATAAAGAGTGTCATTGTTAATAACCTGAATTAAATAGATTTTCGTATTTCAGGTTTCTCAGCTCACAGGTCATTTGGTGTACTGGGCGAAAGCCACTGTGATCTACCCGTTATGTGAGAGTAATGTGTATGTCGTTGCACCTTGTGCGAATGTCCATTTGAATTCGCCACTGGTTGAAGACTTCGCTAAGGAATTTCCTGGACTATGTTTATTGCAGGTACGGTATATTATTGGTAAAGGTAAAAAACATAAACCTCAATGTAGGTTTATTCGTATTCGACAATATGAAACAGTATATACATTTTCTAGCCAATTCTCGTAATAAAAGCTCGGTTTCAATTCAGTGCCGATCAACAGTCTATCTGAATCTAGTCGGGTTATAGTTTTCTAAACTTTTTTGGTAGAACTTTATACAAAGTTATTGGACCTACGTTACTTTACAGCATATTATTTTACAACCTGTGCCCGCGACTTCGTCAACGTGAAATAATGACTTTGGGTAGCGTTTATACAATCTTTCAACCCCTTGCAAACCTTTTTTCGCATTAAAATATAGCCATTTCCTTTCTCAGGCTCTAGACTATCTGTGTACCAAATTTAATTTAAAAAGGTTAAGTAGTTTTGGCGTGATACAGAAAGAATTATAGTCCATTTGTTTGGATAGTGTCGGTACAACCGCACGCAATTGTAGTTATTGTTCTGAAATACGAATGCGATATTACTAATTAATACGAATTCATACAACGGCGTGAACTGACAAATCATATGGGGCATTTCATGTCAAGGGGATAACGAAAAAAATATGAGGTCGTGAATATTGTTTATACTCTGGTTAGTTATATTTCTAGAAGAGTTTGATGTGTACACACAATATGTTTTCGTATGACGTATTTTAAAAATTTACTGAGAATGCAGTCTGTTGTTTTTGGATAATTATTATTTGTATCAATTAATTTGTAAAAACACAAAGTATTGGTTCTAATAGTTAAATAGTGGTAATTTAATTTTTTTAATCGAATTCTAAATTTCTTTTTTTTACGTATAGTAAACCGGAATAAAATATTTGAAATCGATATTTGAGTAACTTTGACATTTTTATTTTTTAATCTTAACGAATTAAAGCTTTATATGTAGTTAACATATAAAGCTTTAATTCTGTTAAGGTTCTTCACAAAAAAATTGAAACGTGATCATTGTTTGTTCCACAGATGTTAAGTGAATTCTCCCTTCCTGCTCCTCTGTGGTATGTGTCTCGTAACGGTTGTGGGGGAGGTGGTGGCGGCGCTCGGCTGGCGAGGTGTGTCGCTTGGCTACTGCGCAGGAGATTGTTACTGCAGTTACATACCTACGTGCAGTTCAACTCGCCTCACTGGGGACGCGACTCGGGTGAGAAACTATAACTTTAATATTAATCCCATCAAAAACATAAATGTGAGATGAGAGTCAAGTTCAATATTATAATATATATGCCTTGGTTGTTAACTACAACGACAAAAGAAATGAGATCTAAATAGGTGCCAAGTTCAATGGTCAGTCCTGAAATTTATTTATAACTAGCTGAATCCTGCAGTGTTACCCGCGGGTATTGTTGTACCGCGAGTAACGCCGCGGGACGAAGTTAGTCTAATAAAAGTAGCCTAAGTTACTCCCTGGATCATCAGCTACCTGCCAGTGAAAGAAAAGTGATTTGGAAATAGTGGTACTCGAGCAATAACACTAAATGGTATTTATTTTATACATATAAAACTTTTTGCCTCGGTTGAGTGATTCATTCTTTAACATAGAATCTAAACCATTTTGGCAACAAACTTGAAATTTTGCCAGTTGATGCTTTTTATGTTTTTAGCATGGAGTTTAATTTCCAAAAAATCGAACAATCTTTTTTTTGGAAATTAAACTCTAAGGGGAAAAATAAGGAATGAATGGGTAAACAATTTTGACCTTTTTTTAAATTTAGAAACATTAAATAGAAACTTATAACGATGGTAAAGCCGCGGAAAATAGTTAGTCTAAAATATAAGTAGACATCAGATACCACTCATCGAAAGCTGCGACTCTTATTTGCTACATTAGTGGTACATTATTTATAAATAAAAAAAATTGTTGAATACGTTTATTACGTTTTACAGATGGTAAGGAATACTTCTGCGAAAAACACGACGTCTACAACCAGTCTTGCAGCGTCTCATTCTCCTCTCTCAACCAAATGCAACTTAACGTGCCTGAACCAGTAGAACCCAGAGAAAGCAGCGGCATATTCCCTGACTCTGACGAAGATTACCCTACAGAGAACAACCTAAACCAAACAGACTTCTCACACACTAAACCCATAGTCATCGAATCGGAACATACGAAATACGATAAATACCAGGAGAATGATTCCGCTAATCATTCATTCGATGATGGAATCGATGTAGTTGATGGAATAAAAATGTCCAAGACTAATGTTTGTGATTATGATACGAATAAGGAAGAAGCAACACAGAAGAAAATACAAGGAAATTCAGTTGACAGTGGTATATCGAATAACATGAATGGCACTAAGAGTAATAATGACGATACAAATGATGATATTGTTGAGAATAGCAATACAGAAATTGCCAAAGTAGATGTAGATAAATTAGAAACGGAAAAGAAAGGTCTTTCGTCTAGATTGTCAGATCTTTCTTTGAAAGATAGTGAAGGTACAGTGAACAGTGGGAATAAAGATATCAGTAGTGATGATGATAAGTTCGGAAGTGATCAAGATATATCGCCGCGTATTAAAACTAATGGAATGTTCAATACTAATGAAAAGAAGAATGGTGTGTCTTTGAATTTGAAACTTCAAAATGAAATGAGGTAAGATTTTGGAGGTAACACATATTAATAACAAATACTTAGTCGCATAGAACGTTATATCTTTACCTATTTCGTAGAAAGTTTTAGATCGTATGCATTTTTCTTTACTAAGAAAGTTGCTTGTGGCTAAGAGCAAGCGATTAAGCAATCGCAGCCAGGTCAGTGCATAGATGGGTGACCATTCTTTACATATTGAGATCAGGGATGTTCCGGTTAGGGTGAACCTAACCAAAAGATTCTGTTATTAATCCTTTTGGAAATGTGTTAACCTACCTTTCGGATGAACAAAAATAGATGTTAATGAATTAAAAATGTTAATAGGAATAGTTAATAGGGTTCTGCTCATGCTTTCCATCAGGCAGGGCAGAGTCACTTCGGCAGCTGACTATAAAAAGAAAATAGTCCTGTGATGAATGTGGAAGAAAAAAGTGGGGCGCACATCTAGTAAAATTTAGCCAATATTTTTTATATTAGCAATAAAAGCGATCGAAAATTATCTTTTTAAGAAACATTAACATTATGTTCCATTAATATGATTCGTAACAAACATAAACTAAGTAATGGTAAAATCCGCATTTAAATCCGTTGCGAACTTTAAAAGATCTAAGCTGACAAATAGCGCGAGTGATTTTATACTGCGTAAAAATATATTTGTCCATGAAATTAATTAAAGTTGACAAGGCATTTCCAGTCTATGAGCTTTGCTATATGACAAGATACATTGCGTGCTTTGTAGGACATTTAAAACATTCCACAAAGGCGAACAGTTGATGAATATGTAAGTAGTACAAAAACCTGAAATGAGATTGATTAGTTGCCAGGGTTGCATACTGCAACAGTGCCCGATACGTCTGTGTGCAGGTAAAATATAAATGTGGGTGTTCAATCATCAGTCCCACGATAGGGGACTACAGTCCTTATTTTCGCAGTATCGGAAGTCGTAAAATAACCGAAATTCTGGGTTAACTTCTATCATTTGGGTTAAAAATTTCAAAAACATAAACCCTTTAATTTGGTTTAACCCTTATTGTTTGGGTTAAAACAATAACATGTAATCTGTTAACCGAATCAATGAGTAACCCTTTGACTTACAGATTGATTCGGTAACCGTTTATAACGCATACCGTTATGCATGTGTTTTCCGATCCCTGATTGTGATCCCTCTCGGCTTGCGTCACAGTAAGTTAGTTAAGTTAAGTTAACGTTAAGTCATCGGTCCCGTTTGCCCTACGAATGAATGTGGCAATCGTAATGGGTAGTTGTGAACTACAAAGTCAGATAACAGTAATCTACAAAATTTCAATATCGCGTACTATTTGGGCTATCAAAGTTTGGTGGCAGTCATTTTACGTAAAAAAGTATAATTCTGCGATATCTTATTTAATCAAAGCTGACTCCAATCTAGTTATGATTAAAATATTAAAAAAATATACCAAAAAGTTATAAGCCTGTTGTTGTTTCCAGATTAATTTTCACGGTGTACAGTTGTACAAACTCGACGTAAAGATAAAATATGTATGTAATTTATTCCAGTTTTCAACAGCCAACTGTATGGAACGTGCCAGCAAGTTGTGACATAGTAGACGCGTGTAGAATATCGAACGAGCCACCCACCACTGAGTCGTTATTGGACACATTCACATCAGAGGAACGTGCCACACTCGCCAATATACCCGCTTCGAAGAATACTGATGATCTGTTATTGTTAGCTCAACTGCACAAAAAAGGTAATTCTTAAAATCCGCGAGCATAGCAAAGCCTAAAATATTCTTAAGGTCCCGGCTTAAGGCTTCCGGTATCCTCACTCACTCGGTGAAACTCAGCGCAGGCGCTGTTTCACACCGGTTTTCTGTTAGGCCGTGGTATCACTCCGGTCGAGCCGGCCCATGCATGCCGGAGCGTGGCTCTCTCACGTATTTATGGTATTTTCTGCTTTCAGGCTACCTCCGTGGCGAACAGCATTTAGAAGAGATAATGTTTATGGAGAATGTGAGCAGATCACAACTAATGCAGTTACTAGACAAATTCAAAGACGTCCTCATCACCTTCGAGACGGAAGATCCAGCAGTGGCCATGTTATATCCTTATCAATAATGTAGCCTTCTTACTCTTGCAGTGTGACTCTTAAATACCTCACAAACTGCTTAGTACTGGACTTTATTGATAGTTAGATACAAAAATCTTTAAATAAAATAAATAATTCGTCCTCACTCAATATTTTTAGTGACTGGATTACGAACTCAAGTTTTAGGTTACTGTCGTTTTGATTATGCTTGTAATTTTTCCATTTACGGCTTAGTTTTATTCATCTAATTTTGAGTTATGCAAGTCCTGAATTTTATGACGCAAAATGACCTTGAGATCGGGTTAATAGTTTGTACCTACGGGCAAAATATTTACATTTTCAAAATCTTAGCGAATGAAATAAACTTGCCAAAAATTTCCAAATTACTGTATTTTTTATATTTAACGTAACTCACGATGTTTAATTTTTGCAAAGTGGTGTAAAATTTAGCAGAAGTCTTGTACCTATAAATTGAAAGCAAAAGACTTGCTAAGTTTTGATAGTATACATACTTATTACTTTTTATACAAAATCTCAGTGAGGAGTGTAAATCTTTAAGTGTGACAATAACATAACTATTCAAACATTTACTATTTGTACCAGTTTCGACACCAAATTCATTAACAATAATAAGTGTGTTGTGTTTCTAATATACCTTTAAATCGTATCGTCTTTTAAAACCATAATATTAATGAATCATATTTATTTTCTAAAAATACTAGCATTTAATGAATGGTAGAGTAGAGGTAACGCTATATCGTTATCAACTTATCGCAGTTCACCGCTAGACATGGGTATCTCCGATTGTAAGCCACTTGGTTCAATCCTTGAGCAAATTTATCACCATATACTATAACAAAAATGTGTAATTTTTCTAATGCAATTGGCTTATGTTTAACGATATACGTATGATATCCCAAAAATGTAAATATAAAAGATATGTTTTTCAGCAAAATTATCTATTTACTGCAAAGATTTAAATTTGTTCCAAATTTTCTGTTCAGACGTTCGGCGTAATTATATAACAAACCTTTATCCAAAATTTTAATGTCAGTATATTCAATTTTGGATCCTTCTACTCTACCACTCATACGCTATGTATTCATTTTCTCAAATTTAATATTAAATTAATTTAATATTAAATGAGTGCCTTTAAAATATCGAATTAAAAGTTTAATATTTGTGTCCTTTTTGTTGTCAGCGAGATGAATGGAAACCCTATGTTATTATATTTAAAGTCTTAAGATATTTAGAATATTAAAAACTAATTTATTGATCTAACTACTCGTACAGTGCACAGGGTGAATAAATATATTGTGGTGATGGTAGTTAAGTTGTATTGTAAATCAATATGAGTAATATCAATCGCTCTACTTTCTCTAAAGAAAGAAAGAAACATTACCAATAAATCTATTCGCCCTTACACTGGATTATGCTACTATTTAATTTATGTGTGTTCTTGTTTTAAGTGCATTATACATGAATAGGTTCATGGACATTGAACTACTTAGAGTGAGGAGTAATATGTCTTGACAATTACGTGCAGCTCCTAATAATTATATATAAACATCAAAATGTATTTTATTTAATATAATATTTTAAAGAAACAGATACATCGAGAAGAAGATTCACAGTCTTGTTCGAGTTCTAACCTTTATTTAATCTTTTTAAATTCTGTAAGACGATGATATTGTATTATCAAAAATGTGTTACTAAAAAGGTACTATTATCCCAGGAGTATATTGGTTATTATGTTCTGTACACATATTGTGTGTTTTATAGTTTAACAGTACAATAAAACAATAATGGTATACATTTTATAATCAAATCCTTTATTAAAAAATCTTTACGTGTAATACAGAGTGTTCCAAAAATCAATGTCTTATTTGTATGTGTTGCCAGCAAAATAGAAAAATAAAACACACATTTATGGATCACTGTATATGTCACAGTAAAAATCTTTAGCAAGAAATGTCTATGAAAAACACGTGGTTGGCTGTTCCTAAATTATGTAGAAATTCTCATAAGTTCTTATTTAAATTAATTTTAGACTATTTAAATTTAGCTGGTAGTAAGTGTACATAGATATTGTGATTGTGAAGGACACTTTTTAAATGTAATGCCATAAAAATAATCAGTAGCAGGTTTTAGAATAAACAGTTGCGCTGAATTAATCTTAATGGATTCTATAACTTTGCCTTCAGTGTCGATAGATTCCGCCTCAGAAACATTAAGTATTTATATAAATTATTCAATTTACTTGCAGACTGTTATAGTCATACAAAATTGCTTTGTCTAAAAATTAATTTATAGTGTACGCGTATTACAGAGATTTTGAATGTAAACACAAAACATTTTCTATTTATACTAATAAAATATGTGAATACATGACACTATTTTACTGTGTTTATTTTGAAAAATCCCATTTGAGACTAGTTTCTTTTTAGAGTGCTTTGGAGCCATAAAGAGTCCTATGACAGTCTTCTTCTTCAAGAAAAACTCCATATCCCCTGGTCTGCTACTTCGGTTGTAAAGGTCTGACGGTAATTACTACGCGTAAAAAAATAGTAAACTTAAAAGTTGAAATTGGTTTGGGATAAAGGCTTAGAAGAAAGATTATAGAAGATTACACGTTCACAGAATGCATAATCTTCTGTCCGAAAGGCTTTCCGAGACACGTAGGGCCGAGGGGTCGCAATTGTTAACAATGATCATCCATCATATATTGACCAGCCTAGAATTGTTTAATATTGCAATGTGTATGTGTTTGGTAACCCACTGAGCTTATGGCCCCTCCACAATCACTAATAACAAAAGTAAAAACTAAAACCCAACTACGACAAAAAACGAAGCTGAAAAAGTATGAAACTAGTTTGAACTATGTTCCGGCCAACGCAGTGATGGAACTCAGGGGTTGACTCCTTGCGGATCATACACAGACAAAGGTGATAGCCGTATTATATGTTTCTAAAGAGACCTTCTGCGTCAGCCGGTATCAGAGGGTTGCGTCATGCCTATCGAGCCAATCTTCCACCATAATACTTAAAATGCCGCAATAACGGCGTGGCCATCAGACCGGTCCCTAAAAACCGCCAATATCTCCTATGATATTAAATTTTATTCATAAACTAGATGAACCCCGCGGTGTTATCCGCGATTATTGTTGTACCGCGAGTAACGCCGCGGGACAAAGTTAGTCTAAAAAAAGTAGCCAAAGTTACTCCCCGGATCATCAGCTACCTGCCAGTGAAAGTCCCGTCAAAATCCGTCCAGCCGTTCCAGAGATTACCCGGAACAAACAGACAGAATTTTTTAACTACATTTTTGGTATATGTATCGTGTATACATACATATGCATTTAGTAAAAAGCGGTTATTTTAATATTACAAACAGATACTACAATTTTATTTATTTGTATAGATGAAGTATTAGAGTAGTACATATCTATACATAATTTAAGAAGCACATTCAATCTGAAGCAACACAATGTTTGTCGGTTTATTTATTTCCTTTTACGCCTCTTATGTTAAACTGATCATCATGTTTAGCGAACATTAGATCGTTTTTTTAGTGTGAGCATATAATACAGGGGCTGCTGAACTTATTGGTTGGTGTGTTTCCCGCCAAATCATGACTGATTTACATGACTGTAAATTGCTATGTGCGTTCACTGATCAGAAGCTAGCGTGAGAGAGACAGACTAACTAAACTCAGTCTCTCTTTTTCTTCTCCGATCACACTTTCCGCCCGTTCAGCGTCCCTTCCATATTAATGCTCTAAGGCTTTTTACATTGATTTTTTTGGTAGTTTTAGGTGTTGAAACTAGTGGAGTTAATTTTATATTTGGCAATATTGAACGTTGCGTCAGTGTCAGTGCTAGTTAGGGATGCAACATCGCTCAAAAGCATCGATGTTAAGATTTCGATGTGTTCAAAAGTGAAATTTCGATGTCAAAAACATCAGTGTTAATGAACGATATATCGATATTTATGATCAATTTAATCACAAGTGACACAATGACCTCACATAAAACCGGTGTAAAATAGCACCTGCGCTGTGTTTCATCGAGTGAGTGAGTATACCGGAGGCGCAGAAGGCAACCCCTCCCCATCCCCCACCCCATCCTCCAAAGGTGGTGTTGCGGGTGTCCATGGGCGGCAGTAATCGCTTACCATCAGGTGATAATCCGTAAAAAAATTTTTTTTTACAAATTTTCTACTATCTGATTCAAATCCATTCTTATTCTTATTTGAAACGCATTGTAAGTTGCTTGTATTAAAAATAGAAGTATCTAAATTTATTTATGAAACAAAAAATAATAATAGGTATATTTAGAAGTTGACAAAAATACATTAAAGAACAACAAACAGCTACTCATTATATAGCCTTTAATTTTTTTTCTTTTTATAGTAAAAGAATGAAATATTTCATAGTTGTATATTTTTTTTTTCTAAAGAAAACAGTGGCCGTCGAAATAAACAAGCGACCCATGCAAGTGCTGTGCAACTGACGGCTTCGTTTGGTTGACGCGCATTTGTTTGTGTTTCTGAGTGAGTGAGTAAGACGCTAAATAGAAAAGTGTACGCAGGTGACTGAAACAGGTGATCTACCAGATTACCACGGATAGCAAGCAAGATGGCGCCCTATGTCTATGTACGATAAAACATCGTTCATGAACAACAATGTATCGTTTATCAACATCGGTATTAAAACAACGATGTTCATGAACGAAACATCGATTTTTGAAAAACATCGATGTTACGCTTGCATGCATCCAATCCCTAGTTCTAGTGCGATCACGAAATTGTTATTGTTTTCTATTGTGTTGTTTGCACAAACTAAATTAAAAATGAAAAACTTCCCCGTATTCGTGTTTCCAGTTGCCTTAGAATTTTATTTAAATGCTCGACACACTTACAAACAGTTATTGACTGTGTATAATCCTTACGATTTCTCAGTTAATTTTAAAGGTCTGTATGCGATTGAAAAACGTGTCGTAATAATGGTGTATTTTTTTTGTACTCACTATGTATGTGTTTTACAGTATTATCCACCTCTCCGAATAAGTTCACAGTGATCGATCCCGAAGGTGTGATCTCCCCACAAAGCTGTATAGATATAGTAGTTCGTTACACACAATCGTCTGTCGCTCATTGCGACAGCATAGAAAAGTTCAGGATAACTATGTATGACAAGAACACCCAGCAGGTACGTGTTTTTTAATTAAATTAATTACCTCAAAACCATGTCCTCCTAGTTTTTATGTTCGTTTTAGTACTGTAATTGAAAATGTTCCTTAACATGTTTCTGATGCCATGTTGTGTGTCGGGAGTAACAGGTGTCCATGTTTGCCAATAGTCATTTAACAACATGCGATCCATATTCATATAAATATTATTCTCCAATAATGTACATTGTCATTGTTCTTCTTTTTTAAAAGAAGTAAGTACGTAGTGGACAAAATCTGCATGACTAACTTTTTAGTTATCTTCTAGAAGCCTTTAAGTTTATGTTAAAATGTAAAAGGTTTCAGCCATATAAACTTATATTTTACTAGCTCCCTTGATAGAAATTGTACCATCAAAAGTCATTGGCTTATTAAGTGTAGTTTCCTCATAAGTTTCACATAACTATTTTCTTAAACATTCCTTGTGATGTGACTAATGATTAAAACAAATATTCAAATAAAAAAGAAAAAGAAAGTGGTTAAACAGTTCTTGAGTTTTGCAGTTAGTAACACATTTTTTGAAAATAAAAGAAAAGAAGATGTTCATTTTTATTGAAAAAGATGAATGTGAACATAATAACTAATATTAATTCACTTATACATGCAGGCACTGGGGAAACGAGATATACTGACGAAACTCATTGAAGGTGAACCTTCAAATATAAATCTTGAAAATGTAGGTGACAATTTTCACCCTATAGTGACACGAATACCTCCTGTGAAACCCATTGAAGAAAATACTAAACCTATATGTCAGCACCCTATGCATCACAGGTAAGTTTGAGGAAAAATCTTAGCATGACGATGAAGATACAAATGTACATATCTAATATTAATACATGAAGCAAAAGTATTTACCCCTTTTTACGAAAATTATGCAAACTGAAGTATATGAAAGGCACATTTAAAATTTATATGGGGTAAGAGTCAGAAATGGTTGAATTTTGTCAATTTAAAAAAAAAATATTTTTTTGTATAAATCATTACATGTGAAATGTCATGACAAAAGTAAAGCCAAGCCAAAGCTGGTTTAATAGTAATATCTTAAATATGTATATGTAAATGAGTAACTTTTCTTAAAAAATATTTACATATACAAATAACAGTTCGAAGTTCAGTAACAAATCAAATTGTGAATTCATATAAATTTGGACTGTCATTGATCCTATGACACTCTCAGTTTGTGTTAATTCATACAATAGTATTGTATAAAAATGTTTCACTGTGCCCTGACCAAAGCACAGTCAGAACAACGTGGGAGAGCCACGTTTCGGCATGAATGGGCCAGCTCGACTGGAGTGATACCACAGCCTCACAGAAAACCTGTGTGAAATAGCACTTGCGCTGTGTTTGACCGGTCAGTGAGGATACCGGAGGCCCATACCCTTTCCCCATCCATCAAAGGTCGGCAACGCACTTGTAACGCCTCTGGTGTTGCGGGTGTCTATGGGCGGTGGGAATCGCTTACCGTCAGGTGATAGGTCTGCTCGTTTGCCACATATACCATAAAACAAAAAAAAAAAGCAGTCCTTAATTTTTTTTTGCAAACTCATTCTTAGTGCTGTAAATGCCACATTGGACGTATACTTACTGAAAATTTTATTTGCAAATCAAATACTAATGTATTTAGTATGTATACAGGTGTAGACAATTGGAACACATTACACATAATCACAAATTTAAACCGACTTCAAGAACTGGACCACAATAAAATAGGACCACACGAAAAGCACCAGCTTTCAAATAAAAATTATCAAAATCGGTTTACCCACTCGAAAGTTATGAGGAAACAAACATAAAAAAAATGCAGACAAATTGATAACCTCCTCCTTTTTTTAAAGTCGGTTAAAAAGCAGTTTTGATTCCCGATATTTTAATTTTCTTATGCAACTTGTACATAGGTATGTCATCATGAACGAAATTCGTCACATACCAAAAATATACTTTAGCTCTGTTTAATTTTCTTTGTGTTTATTTCAGAGAGCAGCAACCAGTAAACGTAGTCGCAATTGCAGTAAGTATATGTTGTATAGCAGCACTCATACTGCCTACGCAACCGGAGGAGGTCATCAAAACACAGTGGCCAGACTGGCTTCATATCGGATCAAACCTTAAACTGGTATTCTCTTTCGTTCTTGGACTGGTTTGCATGCTTGTGTTACGACCATAAAAGTTTTACAATTAATAAGTGTTAGTTATGAACTTTTATTGTTATTGTGATAGAAAGTGAACTCAGGAAGGCATGTCCTTATAATTAAGTTGGATATATGATGATATTAATACTTAAGTTTATATCTTTGTATTAGGTATGGATGCAATGAAAGTATTTCTGGTATTCAGTAAAACATGCTACAGTAGAAACTCGATTAACTGCTCTAATTGGTGTCGTTAGGGATTCGGATAATCAAAAATCCGGATTCGACATATTCATGCTTGCATAAATTCGTTATAGTAAATACCTACTACATTATGTTTAACATTTTTAAACTTGGCTCAATACGACATATTTATCGCGATTGGTAATCGAGTTTCTACTGTACTTGTGAATCAGATAATTATCGCTATAATATTAGGGTGTAATACCTGGTCTCTACGGGTTATATTTGTATCTGAAGTTTGATCAAATGAAAATAATCGTGTAATTCGATTTGATAAAGTGATTGTAAAGTGTATTTTCTTCTAGGTAAGGGTTTATTTTAATAAAATCACAATGAATTATCCATGTGGATACAAGTCGAAAAAGATTATACGTTTCTTCAAATACATTTTTTATTTAATCATCAGCTCAAGATAACGAGATAATTTATTTTAATTTGTAAAATAATTCCGAGTGAATTTCGTTACCTCAGTACCCATAGCAATTCATTGCCAATCATTTGAGTGTTTGTATATGGGCATGGCACATATGTTCTATTTCTAATGGAACCTGAATGTTTATTACAGTATTTTATTAGATGAAGATACTAATAAGAATGGGTATATTGTGATGTCCTTGAATTATAATTTTGATTGTGTTGTTTTGCTCATTCAGATTTAACTAACTTTCTATTCAAAACAATAGCAATAAAAATTCACGATAGTAATCTTTTATTCAAAATCTATATTTTTTTAACGAGTTCACGTTCTAAAGTACGCGTATAACTTAACGTATACGTCGACATTCACGTGGAACAGGGTAGTTTTTTTAAGATCGCGTAATCTAGTTGTCCACGTTTAATGGTGCTAATTACGTTGTACGGAAAGTCTAGTAACCAATATTTCACACATAAAATATACGTTAGCTAAAGACATACATACAAAATTGCGTTCTGGAAATCGCTACTCTAAAATAATAGAAATTAGAGAAATTTTATTTTAGTGATGCAACAACAGAATTAGCACCATTTGCAGTCAAATGAATAACTCACATTGTAAAATCCGAATTGAATCTTATGTTCTTATTATAAAATGTAGTGTTGTATGGCAGCTCTTAGTGCTCTTACAATTATACGTTGTTGTAGCAAGTTTACCACGGACTACGGGATAGTAAAAAAATGGTAAACTATGAGTTTAAAATGAAACATACTTACGAGTATTAAATATAACTTTTAAAAGGTGCATGTAATACGAACGTTCAACATTTAAAATATCAATCATGATTTTAAAAAAAATGAAACTACAAGTAATTTTAAAAATAATAATGTAGCTTATTAACTGTATTATTGTTTATTTATGTACCTACCATTTTAATTAATGCGAGCGGGAACGCACAGTACCACATTCATTTACGCAACAATTTAAAATTTAATTTAAAAATATTAATATGCGCTACTCTATTACTATTGCAGAATACGAAAATTATGGTCAGCCACTTTCTTTTTACTGAGTGTAGTAGTAGAGTGTAGTAATACTATCAAATCAGCATTTTATTAATTACTAGTTTGTATAGATCGCAAATCGCTACATATTTTTTTTATTGACACAAATATCAAACCTATTTCATTGATTATAATGAATCTATTAAATTGATACAAACTCATCATAGATTTTAAGTTCTTACATAACGGTTATTTGGGTGTTTTATTTTTCTGGTCCTAAAGATCTACTGATTATAATAAATCTATTAAATTGATACAAACTCATACATTCATAGATTAGTGATTTTAAGTTCTTACAAAACTGTTATTTGGGTGTTTTATTTTTCTGGTCCTTTAGATCTATTTATCTATTAAAGTTACTTTGTGTTTTGTCCATGGTTCATATAGGTAATTCGTGTAGTTTGTACTACACTATAATGTAACATGACATAAATATTTATTTATTAATAACTGTGTGACAATATTTATAAAAACGTACTTTTGGCTTCTTACCTAGATCTTTACAAACTCAAATTACGTCCAGAATCAAATGTGACATTATGTTAAATGGAAATAATTAACTCATTAATAGTATTTTGTCTTGGACGTAAAGTACGTTAGTAAATATCTCATAAAAAAAGTGTGTAAGTTGAAAAACAAACTTACGAACTCGCATTTGCATTTATATTATTAGTTGGGATTATTGTTGCTTATGAGAAAAACTGAACCACACGACAACATGCCGTGTGTTATGGGGTGCGGTTTGACTATATTCATTTAGAAAGATATTAATTAATATACAAGCAAATATATAAACATAAAAAAAATAAGAAAGCATTCGTAAATGCTCAACAGACTTGTGAAGAACTATTCTGGAACGAGTTTTAACAATGTGAATCGAAAATTGATTTAGGATGTGAAAACTATGTAAAAAAGAAAATTCTTTTCACTAAGTATGCATTTTTTGTGTGAGCTAAGAAATAATTAAACATTAAAACTCGTATCGGGAGCCGGGAGCTCTGTTTTTAGTCATAAATTTGTGATAGCTATTTTTATAGGTGCTTAAATATTTTTCATTGATAATATTGTGGTGTTTTAGTTTTAAATTACTACATGATGACGTACATTTATATATATATTTATATGATGACTAATACTAAAATCCATCCAATTACCACCATTATTGAAAGGTTTTGGTTATGGTATTTATTATTATTTACCAAAATGTGTTCTATCGTAAAATCGACAGCTCTAATGTAAGATGGGTAGGCATGCTAGCTTGTTATGTAAATAGTGTTTGAATATTCTTTGTGTAAAATATGATTTGTAATTTCTTGAATTCTACTTATATTCTATACATAATTTTCACCTTAAAATTAATATTATTCATGTAAATTCATTTTAATCATCACAGCGTAAATCAAAGCAAAAATAAACAAGCAATATTTTTTTCTTTTATCTCGTGTTTCAGTACAGCCTTTCAAGATGTAATTTATCCTCACTTATTGTGAGCAAGCCCAGTCAATTGAACACAAGTAAAATTTTAACAAAATAAATAACCGATTTCAAGAACAACCAAATCGATCTATTTCTTTTGGATGCCATAATCAGATCTCAGTGTCCTTATTATGGTACGAGCGTTGAGATATCTCCATTTCATTAAAAAAAGAATCATCAAAATCTGTTCATAAACGACGAAGTTATCTGCACACACATAAAAAGAAATATATATATCTATATACGTTCGGTTCTTTCTCTCCTACTTTTCGTCGGAAGTCGGTTAAAAATAGACGCCTCATGGAGTAACAGTTTGCTGACCCTTTCGTGCTCCGTAAAATTAAAACCATAGGTAAAACAGAGAGGTACCTGCAAACTTGCAACTAAAGCAACAGTATCTTTGCGTTGAATTAAGAAGGGTTATTAAAAAATACAAAGAAAGGTGATCGAGAGATCGAAGTAAGACCCACTGGAACACAGAATCCAGGAGGGAGTCACAGGCATCATGACTCCCAAAGTTGGATTTAGTTTGTATAATTTTCAATAGGTACCTAATCAAATTTGAAATTGTTGTGAGTGCCGACTACAAAAAGTGATCCCTTTCGAAAAAAATCTAGATACCCTCTATAAGAGAAAAATAAATAATAATTTTGATTTTGTTTTGTTAGCGAATGCCTTATAATTTCACTGATTATGATGTACAGATTGCACTTATTATATTATAAACGAATGTTCAGAAGTTATTTGAGGTGTTGTAAATATGATTAACTATGTATACATATATATAGTTAAATTTTTCATAGATTCCCTTTTGATTTGGGACCACTTGCTGTGAAAAAGAATTATGCCAAATATATTATCTACAAATCAATCGCATGTTGTTTTACTAAATCATTAGTCGTAAATCAATATTATTTTTTTAATATTTTGGACATCTGACACAACGCCATCTAGGTTTAAACTAAGCAGAGCTTGTATTTTGTACAAACAAATATTTTATTAAGTTTTGTAAATACTGAAATCAATATTTGCAGATCATACAGACATTGAGTTCCACATGGAGGAGTCGAATAAGGGAATCTAATTTTGAACCTCATTACAGCAATCGCATACTCTACCTTAGCGCCACCGTGGCAGTTAATAAATGTTAATTACGTTTTTATAAATCCCTAGTTTAAATGTCGACAGTTAGTATTTATTTTTCAATCAACTATTGTTTGTAAAGAACTTGTTAGAGGTCAGTGATCTATTATTGCCTAACGCTTTACGCGTGTGACCCACATATTTTTATTGGCTCTTTGTATCTAGCAGTGATCCAGTTATGAAGGCCAAGGCAAATGTTTTAAATATTACACTGTTAGGACTCAGAATGAGTTTATGAGTGGGTGAAACTTTTGACTGCCTCGTTGGTCTCGTGGTTGGCTTGCGCGACTGCTGATCATGAGGTCTCGGGTTCGATTCCTGGGTCGGACCAAGTGTTTGTATGATCTACAAATATTTGTTTCGGAGTTTGGGTGTTTTCTATGTACAATATGTATTTACAAAAAAAGTATATATTTATTTGTCTCAGTTGTCTTAGTACCCATGCACATACACAAGCTCTGCTTAGCTTGGGACTAGATGGCGTTGTGTGTTAGATGTCTGAAATATTTATTTATTTATAAAATGTGAACGTTTCGTTTTATTTGTTATGTGTGAGTTTTTAAGTGACAGTAGGCGTTTGATTTTGTATGCGAGTCCAAAATATATGAGTGTTTAGATCCCCCACCCCCCTCTCGGAAGAAAATCCAGGCGTTTTTGTTTCGCAAAAAGACGCCATGGCAACTCCCATCCCTTCAGCGCACCTGTGTTGCTCTATGGCTGCATACGAAACTTAGTGTAGGCCCTGTTTGTGGCTAAGCCATAGATTAGAGTGAAAGAAGGCATTACATTAAAGCTTCGTATGTTTGTAATTGGTGCGATTCCGATAATTGTACTCATTGTAAGGTAACCTACACAAGAAATAGGGAGTACGCGGACGTTACAACCAACATAGAAAACGAAAGTAGAAAAGTAGCACCATGGATCATTTTGATCCATGATGCTACTTTTCTACTTTCGTTCATCACAATTATTTTCGATTAATATACATTAATAAGGATTAGAAGCGGTTATTGGGTACAAACATAAAATCTAAATTGGCCACCCCATAAATTGTAACCTCAATACATCAGTCAAGTATCAAGATACACCTACCATATTCCTGACTGGTCATTGCACAAATCTGGACGAACGCATAAACGATCTTCTATATTAGTGAAGATTATTATATTTATTTTAATGTGTGACTGATGGGCCGTTTACATGTATCAAGTGATGAAGTAATTAACAAAATGTTAACTTTATTCACGCGTGTAAACAATTACTTAAGGACGCGTTTGCAAAATTGATAGGTACAGAATCGAATTACTACGTTGACACAAGTTACACAAACAAGTGCAAATCGGATAGCGGCAGGTATAAATGTCAACTTGCCTAAATTGATATTTTGAAAGTTTTTTATATTTTCTCATTTCTATGTAATAGGTACTTACCTCCGGACTTGCTGGAGTGACCTGAAGGTGTACTTCGGTGACTGCTTATGGAACTCCTAGACGAGTTGACAGTCTCACCGAGTTTGGGTTCGTTTTGTTAGTTATGACTAGACCTTACCTCCGGACTACATGGAGTGACCTGAAGGTGTACTTCGGTGACTGCTAGTGGAACTCCTAGACGAGTTGACATAGTCTTACCGATTTTGAGCTTATTTTGTTAGTTATGATGAGACCTTACCTCCGGCTTAGATGGAGTGACCTGAAGGTGTACTTCGGTGACTGCTAGTGGAACTCCTAGACGAGTTGACATAGTCTTACCGATTTTGAGCTTATTTTGTTAGTTATGATGAGACCTTACCTCCAGCTTAGGTGGAGTGACCTGAAGGTGTACTTCGGTGACTGCTTTTCGATCTCATAGACGAGTTGACATAGTCTTACCGAGTTTAGGCTCGTTTTGTTAGTTATGATGAGATCTTTTCTTCGGACTACACGGAGTGACCTGAAGGTGTACTTCGGTGACTGCTAATGGAATTCCTCGACGAGTAGAACTAGGTGTGCCGAGTTTGGGCTCATTTTGTTGGTTATGATGAGACCTTACCTCCGGACTATATGGAGTGACCTAAAGGTGTACTTCGGTAACTGCTAATGGAACTGAAGTACACCTTCAGGTCACTCCATCTAGTCTGGAGGTAAGGTCTCATCATAACTAACAAAACAAGCCCAAACTCGGCACACCTAGTTCTACTCGTCGAGGAGTTCCATTAGCAGTTACCGAAGTACACCTTCAGGTCATTCCATCTAGTCTGGAGGTAATGTCTCATCAGAACTAACAAAACGATCCCAAACTCGGTAAGACTATGTCAACTCGTCTATGAGATCGAAAAGCAGTCACCGAAGTACACCTTCAGGTCACTCCACCTAAGCCGGAGGTAAGGTCTCATCATAACTAACAAAATAAGCTCAAAATCGGTAAGACTATGTCAACTCGTCTAGGAGTTCCACTAGCAGTCACCGAAGTACACCTTCAGGTCACTCCATCTAAGCCGGAGGTAAGGTCTCATCAGAACTAACAAAACGATCCCAAACTCGGTAAGACTATGTCAACTCGTCTATGAGATCCAAAAGCAGTCACCGAAGTACACCTTCAGGTCACTCCACCTAAGCCGGAGGTAAGGTCTCATCATAACTAACAAAATAAGCTCAAAATCGGTAAGACTATGTCAACTCGTCTAGGAGTTCCACTAGCAGTCACCGAAGTACACCTTCAGGTCACTCCACCTAAGCCGGAGGTAAGGTCTCATCATAACTAACAAAATAAGCTCAAAATCGGTAAGACTATGTCAACTCGTCTAGGAGTTCCACTAGCAGTCACCGAAGTACACCTTCAGGTCACTCCACCTAAGCCGGAGGTAAGGTCTCATCATAACTAACAAAATAAGCTCAAAATCGGTAAGACTATGTCAACTCGTCTAGGAGTTCCACTAGCAATCACCGAAGTACACCTTCAGGTCACTCCATCTAAGCCGGAGGTAAGGTCTCATCATAACTAACAAAATAAGCTCAAAATCGGTAAGACTATGTCAACTCGTCTAGGAGTTCCACTAGCAGTCACCGAAGTACACCTTCAGGTCACTCCATCTAAGCCGGAGGTAAGGTCTCATCATAACTAACAAAATAAGCTCAAAATCGGTAAGACTATGTCAACTCGTCTAGGAGTTCCACTAGCAGTCACCGAAGTACACCTTCAGGTCACTCCATCTAAGCCGGAGGTAAGGTCTCATCATAACTAACAAAATAAGCTCAAAATCGGTAAGACTATGTCAACTCGTCTAGGAGTTCCACTAGCAGTCACCGAAGTACACCTTCAGGTCACTCCACCTAAGCCGGAGGTAAGGTCTCATCATAACTAACAAAATAAGCTCAAAATCGGTAAGACTATGTCAACTCGTCTAGGAGTTCCACTAGCAATCACCGAAGTACACCTTCAGGTCACTCCATCTAAGCCGGAGGTAAGGTCTCATCATAACTAACAAAATAAGCTCAAAATCGGTAAGACTATGTCAACTCGTCTAGGAGTTCCACTAGCAGTCACCGAAGTACACCTTCAGGTCACTCCATCTAAGCCGGAGGTAAGGTCTCATCATAACTAACAAAATAAGCTCAAAATCGGTAAGACTATGTCAACTCGTCTAGGAGTTCCACTAGCAGTCACCGAAGTACACCTTCAGGTCACTCCATCTAAGCCGGAGGTAAGGTCTCATCATAACTAACAAAATAAGCTCAAAATCGGTAAGACTATGTCAACTCGTCTAGGAGTTCCACTAGCAGTCACCGAAGTACACCTTCAGGTCACTCCACCTAAGCCGGAGGTAAGGTCTCATCATAACTAACAAAATAAGCTCAAAATCGGTAAGACTATGTCAACTCGTCTAGGAGTTCCACTAGCAATCACCGAAGTACACCTTCAGGTCACTCCATCTAAGCCGGAGGTAAGGTCTCATCATAACTAACAAAATAAGCTCAAAATCGGTAAGACTATGTCAACTCGTCTAGGAGTTCCACTAGCAGTCACCGAAGTACACCTTCAGGTCACTCCACCTAAGCCGGAGGTAAGGTCTCATCATAACTAACAAAATAAGCTCAAAATCGGTAAGACTATGTCAACTCGTCTAGGAGTTCCACTAGCAGTCACCGAAGTACACCTTCAGGTCACTCCATCTAAGCCGGAGGTAAGGTCTCATCATAACTAACAAAATAAGCTCAAAATCGGTAAGACTATGTCAACTCGTCTAGGAGTTCCACTAGCAGTCACCGAAGTACACCTTCAGGTCACTCCATCTAAGCCGGAGGTAAGGTCTCATCATAACTAACAAAATAAGCTCAAAATCGGTAAGACTATGTCAACTCGTCTAGGAGTTCCACTAGCAGTCACCGAAGTACACCTTCAGGTCACTCCATGTAGTCCGGAGGTAAGGTCTCATCATAACTAACAAAATGAGCCCAAACTCGGTAAGACTATGTCAACTCGTCTAGGAGTTCCACAAGCAGTCACCGAAGTACACCTTCAAGTCACTCCATGTAGTCCGGAGGTAAGGTCTCATCATAACTAACAAAATGAGCCCAAACTCGATTAGACTATGTCAACTCGTCTAGAAGTTAGAAAAGCAGTCACCGTAGTACACCTTCAGGTCACTCCACCTAAGTAGGAGGTAATGTCTCATCAATCGAGCCCGAACTCGCACAATACTACTTAGTTTTAGCAAACTAAAATATTGTTATAAAAATCTGTAAATAGAAGAAACCTCCTCCTTTTTTTGAAGTCGGTTAAAAATAATCTAACGTTGTCAAGTATCAACCTATTCTGGTTTATCGAATATATTGAATTCGAGCGATCTTTTCAACAAGAGCTAATGCAAACAGGCGACACAGTGTCCACTCATGACGGCGGCTGAGCGCAGACCACAGAACACATTTACTGCAGACTGAGATTACGAAATTTTTACGCGATAAATCAAAAGAGGTTCAAAAAAATAAAATAACCCTTATTGCAATCGACTACGATTCATCCGTAATAGCAAAATATGAGAAAATATAAGCTCCGGTTGTTATTTTTTCTGCGACTTTCTGTGACACTTTTATACTATTTTTTTCCTCGGATTTATAATTGACTATATATGCCTTCTTACATTATTTTTAGAAATTCTAAAATAGGTTGATTGTAGAACAAAAATGTACCAAAACTCAACCCGATATCGTAAATACTGTGGAAAATGGTTACGGAAGATCGTTTTTACAATATAAAAAAATACAATTTCCAAAAAAGTTGTCCCTCGGATTTGAAGATGAAGAACTAATCTATAAGTGTTAGTACTTTGTTATATTCAATTTGTTTAGTTTAGTTACAAATTGCACCGAAAAAAAGCATAATTTTGTACGAATCGTAAACGCGCCCTTAACAGCTTTTTAGTCACAAGTGGTAAGTAGAATAGTATCGAGTCTATTTTTTGATTAAGTATTTATTCCGCAATATTTATGCGCATTCCCCGGTAGCCGCGGCCTTTACTTAATTTGCTTTTAGTTCGCGTGTGGACGCAAACTTAGCGAAATAGGTAGGTATACCTACATAATAAACTCCAGATTTACATCGTCCATTTTAACCAAACTAGATATAATTTAAGCTAAACACGTGTAAACACTCTACTACTAAAATTTAGTTACAAGTTAAAATTAAGCCAGCCACTTGCCTATTTAATACCTATGTGTAAACTAGCCATTAGTGCATGTTTTTATCGACAATGAGAATGTATTTGGATAATAGATTAGGGTAACAAAATAAAACTGCAAAATATGATTTTAGAAATGTATTTTCTATACCTAAAGATTTCTTACATAATAGTAACTTGGTTTGCGTGGTTCTGCGTCTTCCTACCTAGTTGTTATTAGCAGTTTTCAGTTACTAGTGAAAAGGAAGAAAAACTATATCCCAAACAACAACAATAGAAACTAGGAACCCTTGTTTTGAGTGGCGTTTTCTGTGCGTAGTTAGTATTAGAAATATTTTGTTTAAATAAATAATATCTCCATAATTAAATGTCTCAATGTTTATTGTTCTTCACATTACAAATCTAGGTAAGGTTTGAGTGCTCCTAGGTTATCTTCGAAACAATGACTATCAATCTTGCCACTGCATTACTTCTTACTGAACGAGTTGTTCAGTTTCAACAATTGAATGAACCGCCTTTAGTTGATGCAAGGAACGACTTACGTTTCTTAATTGCATTCTAAAAGCTATTCTAAGGCTGAAATTTATAAAGCGTACTTAGTCTTTGCTTAGACTTACCTCACGAGTTAAGTGTGCGTTGAAATTTATAGTCAAATGCTTAGCTCAAGCTGAGCAAATGCTTAGCATTGTCTAAGTCACCAAAATTCTTGACTTAGAGATTACTTACGCGCTTGTAAAGATGGTTTGATGGTCCACGTAGAAAAGTCGTAATCTAGTTTGAAAGCGTTGTAACAGAAGTCCGTAAGGGCATGCCAGGGTCAAAGTTAAAAGTTATTTCTAAAAATTGGTAATTATATGCGATTGATCTCGAAACAATCTGAAATATTCAAATATAACGACTGGAGTGATACCACGACCTCACAGAAAACCGGTATGAAGCAGCGCTTGTGCTGTGTGAGTGAGTGAGGATACCTGAGGCGAAATGTCGGTTCGTTTGCCCTCTATTCCATAAAAAATGTTATGACATTTGACTGACAAGTCAAATAGACTCTTTTATTTGTACATGTAATTTTTTAAAATTAATACAAATCAACGGTTTAAATTGATTGAAATACAATTATATAATAAAGTTTACAAGATTACTAGTATTTTAGTTTATAACAGCTATTTTCAAATATGTAAAATGTTTTTAAAATATCTATATAATTCAAATAAATATGCTATGCAAATAGAAATGTTATACATTTTTTCCTGAGTTCTTGTTTAGCATGCACTCAGTACATTCTTAGCTCAAAGGACTATAAATTCGAATGCTAAGATTACACTGAGCAGGAACTTACGTAAGTTTAGCGTAAGCAAAGTCTGAGCAAAGTCTAAGCACGCTTTATAAATTTCAGCCTAAGGATCTTTACTACTACTTATATTTCAAGCATTCAGAGCGGGGGAAAGTCCTTTCGTAGTGACAGTTACATTACCTAATCAATTCTTTAACAAGAGTAAGAGTAGAAAGCATATTTCAATAACTTTCAATGATATGATTTCTAAAACTAATTGATCATACTTAAGTTACTTTATATTATATTACTACATGTTCTTTATTTAAAATTAAACTACGAGACTAGAACAATAAATCAATTAGATTATTAGAATAATAAAAGATAATATCACAGTCAAATAATAAAATGCATTCACAAATTATATACACTATTAATTATTGTGTTAGCCGTTTAACGAATGTTTGTTAAGCCCCTCGCGATCGCGATACAGGATACATTCCTAGCGAGGGAGATGTCTTTTAAAAAATAATATATAAATAATTATCAGAAAAGATAACAATTCCAAGCTACTAGTAGTAAAACAATTTTATATTCAGGTACTGCATATTTACCATAAAGTGTCAATTTACGTTCAACTTTTGATTTGCTATCGGCCGTTCTCAATAACCTTTCTCCAGTTTTAACTGGAGGTACGGCCTTATATCTACAAGTCATGCTTTGCACTACGTTTTAACAAATATATACACACTTTTGAAATGTTTAAATGAATGCGCATATTTTATTTCTTTTTTACCTTGTAAAAAAACTTTTAAAGATACTTTCACAATTTTGTACCTAAAACAAAACATAAATAGGTACTTATGTAGGTAGCTAAAATAATTGATATTGAATACAAAATAAATATATAATTAAACCTATTGAGATCGTTGTTTTATTGTCAATTTTTATACACAGCATAGATATTCATACAAATATTATGAATTCTAAAGTAACTGTCTGTCTGTCTGTTACGCTTTCACAGCTAAACCGCTGCACCGATTTCATTAAAATTAGTATGGATATAAAATAACGCACACTAGGAAACTAAATAATACAATAACAATCGGAAACAATTAACTCTCATAAAATAATTTATTACTTACAAAACATAGACAAAATGACAGCGTTCGTGCCGTCGTGTTTCGTTGATGAATGCGAGACCGGAGCGGAGGCCCAACGATCCAGAATCATCACTAGGCCGCCATAGTGTGGGTCACCATGCTGGATTGTCTGCATTCGCAATGAGTATGGTGACCACCGCTCTTGGATTCTGCTTTAAGCTTTCCACCAGGCAGAGTAGAGTCATTTTGGCAGGGCCATACATAAAAAAAATCACTACGTTACTTAGATTATTATTAAATATCTGGTCAGATATCGCTAGAACAAGAATATCACAATCAATTATTGTTACTTTATTGCTCTGGAAATTCAATAGGAACGATAATTTAGGACAAAGGATTCGTCTTCACTATCTTCGCGATATTGATAATTAGAAAACAGAAATGTGAGTTAGTTTTTCTTAAATTAATTTCCCGCATACCGTTTTCCATAAACAACTTTAAATATTTTTTAAAGTATGCTAATAGCTTGCAACTAGGTTTACACACTTTTCAAAACTAGAGGACGCTCAGGACGCCTACTGCATTGCGTCGTATTTTTGCCATAATTCAATTAACATCGTTTATAGCTTTCTGCACTCCTCCATGTGCTCCATCTAAATTTTAACTGATCCAAAGTTTACATTCCTCCGTTCGCATGATTTTCATTTTTTTTTTTCATAAAAAGGGATGCATAACTTTAGCTTCACGTAATAATATATAGATATTGTCATTTTTTCAAACAATCTGGGCATTTTTCTGAGAAGTATTTTACGTTGCAGCTCGCGGTAGTGTAGTGCTATAGACTCGCGACAACTTGACAGCAAGTTAATGCCTTGGATATTCCATTAAAACTACTTGGAATTTTGGTGGTTGGAGTTTAATTTTGATGTACTACTTAAATGGCCGGCTACTAATAAATAGTCGCTTACGGACGTAGGCGACTATTTATTTAAAAATCAGGACAAAAAGTAGAGGTTACCAAGATGCTCACGATGACACGAGAATTTGAAATAAAAATAAACTTTTGGAATTTTACACCAAGAAAATTAGAAACATTTGAGATTTTTCAGAATATAGATTATACAGGATTTTATATTACTATTAAATGTACTTAATCAATCATTTGAGATTGTATTTTCAATGTAACGGTTAATATGTGCGTATCTTAATCTTTACAGTTTACAGTACTTATATCTAGGACTAGATTTATGACTGATGATATGAGGATTAGTATCACGTGAAACTGATTCATTAATTTTATTCTAATTTTACTTTTTTATGCTTAGGTTATTTTTTGATGTATTACTAAAAAATAAATAAACTAATTACTAGATTAGACACTAAATAATTGTAAATACTACTACTATTCAGCTTGATTTTATCAAAAGCATATTACGTATTTGAATTAATTAAATTTGATAAAATGCTAAATTAATTAATACTGAAACTAAAATGCGCCTTTGCAATGATATTTATGATGTGACAAAATAATGTACAAAATTCGGTTCTTGTATTAAAAAGTGTACCTAATAGTAAATTATATTGATATATTTTATGTCAATATAATTCAACTATACAAGTCCGCACGGCAAGAAATATCAGCGATATCTACACTAAACTACTGAAATCGATTGAATTTTAAATTCCATAATCGAAGTACACACGCTAATAGGCTTATATAATAGGTAAGGGTCTGATGACCAGCGGTAGGCATTTAGTTTGCAGCAGTTTAGGACGACTAGGTTTTATCTCTGCAAGTATCCTTCATCTGGATGCCAATAGGGCTTTGTAGATCAACAGCTTATAAAATCATAGTGATGCTAGATATCTTACTAGCCAACTTCATTTCGCCTTAAACATATTTAAGGAACAATATTAGCGGTACGTCATGCATTTAGTTCGTAGTAGTTTGGGACGAAGAGATTCTCAGTTCCTCTACGAAGATCCTTCATTGTGGATGCCAACTTATAGGGCTTGATAGATCAATAGTTTATAAAAATTATAAAATAGTTGTGATGCTGGATACCTCAGTAACCAACTTCGCCTTAATCATGTTTAAGAGGTCAATATATAATTTTTTGGTATAATAGGACGCCCTTTCAGCCTTAAAATGGAAAGTAAAGCTACGGTGTAATTCTTAACTTTTATCTTAATATACCTATATGTCTAGCTCACTACTATTTACCCACAGTGGTTCCTAAGACTTAATAAAGCAAAATTGATCAGTGATATGAGGGTAGTATTACACATTATACACATATGATATGTTACAAGTCAACCATGATATGAGTAAATAGTGGATGAAGTACTGTTGCTACCTCTGTGTATTTCAATGAGTTTAATCCATCTTTTAACATCTTTTCCTTGGAGAACTTCGGATTTTTCCTATGCTTACTGTAAAGAACAAAATCTTACTTTAGTTCAGAAATATTTTGGAGTGAGAGTGGTTTTTCTATCAAGTCCAAATTTTAAGCTATAGCTCTTCCTGTAGAAAACTACAACTAAAACACAAATGAGTTCGCAAACAACTATGGCCTTCTTTTTGCCGGCAGATGATTTAATCGGCATTGCTATAAGATTTGTGCAGTACCCTGGTCATTGTCGGTTTTTTTTCAGAATTTTTCTAGTAGTTTAGAAGGTCTATTAGTAGCTTGGAGCATATATACCAAGAGGGGCAGACAAACGGGCGGAAAGCGTGATCGGAATAGAGAGAGAGAGACTGAGTTTGCGTAGTGTCTGTCTCTCTCACGCAATCTTCTGATTCGTTGGTGTATTTCCTGCCAAATCAGTCATACGAATTGGTATGTGCGTCCACCAATCAGAAGCTTGTGTGAGAGAGACAGATACTACCCAAAATCAGTCTCTCTCTCTCTCTACTCCAATCACGCTTTCCGCCAGTTCAGTTGCCAGAGAATTTTTCTCCGAAATATCGATGTACAGAAACGGGCAGTAGTGTCGTTGGAAGGAGAAGCATGAATCTGTAGTATAAACTGGTAAAAAATCTACTAGTATCCATATTAATGTTAAAATTTCTGTTACACTTTCACGGCTAAACCGCTGAAATGATTTGGATGAAATTTGATTAGTAACACATTCTTTACTTACGTATCTAATGCTTTCTGATGTTCCCACATATGATATTGACTTATCTCTGGTTCAAATTGACACATTTTCAACTTGTGATCCTCTAGGCGGCAGTATAGGTCATCATCTTCCTCTCCCGTTTCATAGAAATCATTGCCCATTCCATTTACTTCTTTGTATTGTTTTGAAGGTATTGCTGTTACACCACCATAGAGTTTTATATATGCTAGAACAAACCTGAAATGAAATGTTTATTTAATTTAAGACTGTGAGTCTAATAATTATTGTTTTTTACTATCTGAGCCCTGCAATAGGGATTTATTGAAAAGCTGTTTATTTGAAATTTAAAATAGACACTTCAATTAAATTTATTGATTGCCTCATTGGTTTCGCGCTAGGCATGTGCGACTGCTGATCATGGGGTCTCGGGTTCGATTCCAGGGTCAGACAATCTACAAATATTTGTTTAGGAGCTTGGGTGTTTTCTATGTATAATATGTATGTATTTAAAAAAAAGTGTATATGTATTTGTATCAGTTGTCTAGTACCCATAACACAAGCTCAGCTTAGCTTGGGACTAGATGGCTTTGTGTTAGATGTCCGAAAATATTTATTTATTTTTATCTTATCAAATATCTAGATAAGTTTAATGTTGCCATTGCAAGTTGGATCCTTTGACCTGTGTTTTAAAGTTGGTTTTGCAAAGGCAGCATATTAGTTTGAAATTAGTGAAAAATATTTGATGACATTAAAAAGAAAAATTTTGTGTACACTTCAAAAAGTTATATACAAACTGCTTCAATATAGTCTTACTAAATTATTTTTCATGTCAGTTTTCAGTTTTTGTTTTGTCAGTCATTTGTCACCACATCAAGCAAAGCATGACAGGTTACATACATAGAAAACAGATGTACTATAAATACATCGAACGGGCCAGGTCTATCGGGGCGCTACTACCTTCACACAGAAGTTCAACGTAAAATGACAGTGTTTGTGCTGTGTGTTTCGTTGGTGAGTGCAAGACTGGAGGCCCAACGATGCAAAAGCATCACAAGACCACTATGTTGTGGGTCACCATGCTGCATTGTACATTGAATATGGAATAAAATTTATTATTTATTTATTGTCTGCATTCGCAATGAGTATGGTGACCATCACTCTTGGATGTTGCTTTTGCTTTTCAGCAGGCAGAGTAGAATCATTTTGTTAGACCCAAACATAAAAAAATACAAACCTATACTTATCAACAATAGATGACATATGTCTAGGTAGCTTTGTACATGCGTACAAGTTTGCCGGTCTCAGTGGCAACAAATCAACATCATGGAGTATCAAACAAGGATATCCAGCTTTCATTGCAGCAACAGCCCCAATGTTCATGAGTTTAGCTCGGTTGAATGGCTGCGTGTCTACTTGTTCTATCACATAGATGCGGTAATGGATATGTTGACGATGAAAAAATGTATGCATATACACCAAAAATCCACGTAACTCCTCAGCTTTATCACTGAAACAGAATATACACAGCCATCATTTACTTTCTTCTTAAAAAGAAATCCTGCATTAGGAATATACATCCTGTGGACTTTACAAACATACATGAAACGGACACAAAGAACACCATGACTCAGAATAACAATTTGTGTGTTGTCCTGCATAGGATTTGAACCCACAACACTTGGCGCAGTAGAAAGTGGCATAGCAACAACTTAAACCACTAGCCAACCGTGCAGTGAAAAATGTTTTCAAATGAAAGAGAAATTTTCTATTTGAGTATTTCACATATGGTGATGGATTAAAATAAAAAGTGTTTCACCACCCCTATTTATATTACAAGTGTGTATAAGAGCCGATTAAGGGAGTCAACTAGCCAAGACTGACAGTACTGCAATGAGAAAAAAAACTTGAAACAATATGACCTCTTCTGGTCACTTTTGCATAATAGGCCAAAACCTAATCTGAGGAGATTTCTATGAATGTCTGTGTATAATGAAAGCTTTCTATATAGTTTTCACAAAGTCATTATTTCAGTCCTTTTCTACAGTTAAGCATAATCCCTCTGAAATATTTTATTTAAGGATTCATAATTCACTTTTATTTGGTAATATACAAGTACAGAAAAAGCCTGCTAATATCCTCTTCTACGATTGATACCTATGCTTACTCCAAGCCAGTCCTGGATTTATAAATAGGCCGTATAGGCCGCGGCCTAGGGGCGGCAGCGTCCTAGGGGCGGCAGATTTCAGAGGAGAGTTACTTGATCTCGGAGGATAAAAGTTAAACACATTCAATGGTATTTTCATGGTGTTTTATACTTAAAAAAATATATAGAAAGTCATTCCTATCGAAACCTATATTATCGCGTGAGTGATAGTCGATAGATGAGAGCAGCGAGGCGGGCGGGCGGCCTTACCTTCAGGGGCGGTTCCAGCCTGGAATTTTGGGGAGGGTCACTAATAATTAATTTAAGTTGAGTAAATTAGACTTTATTGCACAATATTTAATTTTATTGCACACATTAGAAACAAATTGATATTTATTGTTTTTATTAGTAATTCAATGGATATGACAATATTTGAATATTTGAGACGTGTGGGACAATCTTTTAATGAATACTTAGAGGACCAAGCTCCGTGGGGGGAGGTGGGGGCGGGACACGAAGGGTGTGTGTGGGACTCCGGACAAATCAGTCTATCCTCGGGCTAAATCGGCTGTCAAGAGGAGCTCAAGTGAGGTACATCCCAGGGTAATTAGATACAACCCCATGGCAGGTCGCTATTGAACCTCTCATAGCTCTACGCAGTAAGAGTCGGAACACCGACCTGCCTTAGACGACATCCCCCGGCCACACCGAGATGTCACCGGTTTCGGGTCGTTTGAAGTGACTAGATTTCCCCTGGATGTGGCCACAACGACCCTTAACCGCCGATTTGAGAGGTAGTGGCTTCTACCGCGCCCCCTTCGTCGCCTCTTCCAAGCGGGATAGGCTCTTTCCCGATCACGCTCTGCGGACTCCTTCTGGAGCATAACGTCTCCACAAAAGGTGCCCTCGGCCTCCCATCCCTCACTACTTGCCAGTATTGCCGGGATCAATGCTGATGGCAGGTTTCGACCGATCTGTCCGCAGTGGTGGCATTATGCCGTAATCACACATCCGATTCTGTTCAGATATTCACCGAAGCAACCGTACCCGATGAGCATCTAAGTGAGTCGGTAGGTAACACAGTCAGTTCTCTCTATCGAAGCTTCGAAGCTCGTCAGAACGGCTCCGATAGCGCGTTGGCTGCCACAAACCTGGGCGAGTAGCAGACAATGTGGCGCTCCTGCTACCACTCGTACTCGGGGGATTATCCCGAAAATGACGCCCGAAATGCTCTTCGAAGCTCTACCGACTGTACAGGATGAGGCCTAGGTACTTTATGTACTGGCTCACCTAGCCTTCAGTGTCATCCACCCGGAGGCGTGAGCTGGATGGTTCTTGGCGCTTACATAAGCCATGGAGGCACTAACTTCAGGCTCAACTCACGAGTCTTATGCACAACACAAGCCACACCTTGCTCGGCGAGCAGAAGCACCTCCCCGAATCGTTACCCTTGTATTATTGTATCGTCTATATAGCAGGCGACACTGAGGCCAGAGGCAGACTATTGCAAAAGGCCCGCATCGTATGCGAGGTTCCATAACAATGGGCCCAATACAGAGCCCTGGGGAATCCCACAACACACCCTTCGATTTGCCACTCCGTTCAGATCGACAAACTTCACTGCCTTGTCACGCAGATAGGCCTCTATGACGGCAAGCAGGTGAGGCGGCACCACGTAATATTTAAGGGCCGCCCTCTGTTACGGAAGCGTTAACAATATCAAGGCTAACTGTCAACACGACCCTCCCGATCACAGGTGCCTGCTGATACGGTCAGAAATAACTCTTTCAAAGAGTTTCCCTGTTTCGTTCAGGCAAGTTGGAACGGAAAGGTAACATCTGCACCTTACTTTTTGAGGAGCAGTAATGTCGCTTCTTTTCGGAACACTGAGTGAAAATTTGCCTAAGTTTGTCTCCCAGCACTGACCTGGAATACCATCACGTCCAGGAGCGGTGTTGCGGGAAGTCAGTCTCCATACGGCTCGATCCAGCTCTCCCTCCAATGCCTCACACACGTCGGACTAGGATTGGGTGATAGTCCTTGGAAAGAGCGTGTCTGTCTAGCACTCTTCATAGAAACTCTGGTCCAGACTAGTAGTGTCATCTGAGTCTTTATGGTAGAGTAAGCCAGAATCACGAGTCTTGGAGGGCAAAGTTTTGTTATTATTATCCACATTTTGTTACAGTTTTCATTTATAGGTGTTAAACAATCCGTATCCTTTGACTTCTTATGTCGATTGAACAATTATGAAAACTGAGGCGAAAAAAAATCAGGTAAAAAAATTACATGTGTACGATTTTGGGGGGGGTCGTGTCCCCTGTGACCCCCCCCTTGGAACCGCGCCTGCTTACCTTACTTACCTAAACAAAATACGTAACGACTACTGAATAAAAAATCACAGTGATTCTCAATATACTTTGTTGATAAGCTTCAGTTTTATTGACATAGGTAAGTGCTACTACACAGTAGTGTGCTAACTCTAATATATTTTGTCATTAAAACTCCTTAAATTAAATGAAAATGAAATTTGTCCCTCATTAAAATGAAAGATATTTTCACATTGGTGGTTTATTTAGGTATGTATTTCTACATTTTTATATTATTTTGATTCCGACGTTTCGGTTGCTTTTGTGCTTTACAGCTTCCGTGGTTGCGGTAACTTCGCGAAAATGTAGAAATACTTATTATGTATTTCCGTATGTATTACACTTTATGTAAACCGCAATTTACACCGTTACAGTATCTTTCACTTTAATGACTTTGGCCAGCCAAACCAAAGAAATAAGTAGCTCAGAAAATTGAAGACTGATTGACCTGGATGTTCTAGGCGCGGTAACTAAAATAGGTGTAGGTTATTGTGGAGCCTTTTTTTAGTAGCCAGTATTATATTTTCTTATCTATACTAATATATAAAGCTGAAGAGTTTGTTTGTTTGTTTGAACGCGCTAATCTCAGGAACCGCTGGTCCGATTTGAAAAATTCTTGCGGTGTTGGATAGTCCATTTATCGAGGAAGGCTATAGGGTATATATCATCACGCTACTACTAATAGGAGCGGAGCAACAATGAAGAATGTTTCAAAAACGGGGGAAATTTTCACGCTACGGGCAATATAAGGCGCAAACGTGGTTGCGTGGTTCAACTAGTAATTTATATTAGAGGTTTCACATTACGTGATAGAGATTTTTCACATATTGCAATAAAACCCCAACCAACTTATTATAAATTTAAATCTGAATTTGTTTGCTTGTTTATAACACTTTCACGACTAAACCGCTAAAACGATCGTGATGGCATTTATATAGACTACTAGCCGACCCACGCAACCTCGTTTGCGTCTCCTATTGCCCGTAGCGTGATAATTTTCCCCCGTTTTTGTAACATTTTCCTTTGGTGCTCTGCTCCTGTAGGGATTAGCGAGATGATATATATCCAATAGCCTTCCACGATAAATGGGCTTTCTAACAGTGAAAAAAATTTTCAAATCAGACCAGTAGTTCCTGAGATTAACGCGTTCAAACAAACAAACAAAAAAACTCTTCAGCTTTATATATATTAGTATAGATTAGTATAGATTGTGTTATTTTTACAGATTTGACATATAGCTTTCTCAAATTGTCAAAAATGAGTGATAGAAGGAATAGACTTGTGAAAGAGAGTGGCGCTGAGTACAGGAAAAAGGCCAAAATAGAAAAAGATGAACAAGAACATGCACTTCAGAAGACCAGAAAATAGAAGCTTTTTTTAAAAGTGAAAACAGCAGCGACAGTTTACGTATTGCTCAAGCGAACTCGAGAACTAGTAGTAGTAAGGAAAATCTAGCAGTCGTAGTAAGAAAATGGACTGCAAATTGTTCTGTAGAAAGGAGTTTTTCCTGCTTAAAACGCGTGAAAAACTATCAAAGGTCTTCATTGTCTTAAGAAAAAATGAATTCTCTAGCTCTGCTCTACATAAAAGCAGAGATAATGGACTCCATAAACTATGATGATATTATAGATGATTTTGCTATTAAAAAATCCCGTAAAAAATTGTATAAATTGTTTCCTTTTTACGGTCTTTCATAATGACTAATTCATTCGTTTGTTTAATTTTAAGGCCTTCTTTACTAAAATGGGAAAACTATTATTTTAGAAAAATATGTACATGAGGCGGCGGAAATAAAGTGGCCTACACTCATAAAAAATATAAATCCGGCACTGCTCCAAGCAAGAGCTGGAGTGTATGTGCCTATTAATAAGTACATTACTCTATAACATGCTAGTGCTAGTTCTTGTAATAATAAAATAATCTGATAATAATTATTCTGTATCACTTACCGATATGGTACAATAATGGCAGTACTAAACTTAGGCTTACAGTCAGAGGGTGCATATTCCCCACCTTCTTTTATTTTATGCCCTTCTATCAAATCCCCATCTATTAAACTAATGGACAGAGTAGTTCTGTCGTATATAACATCACGATAATCACAGTCAATTAAAGCCGTACTTGAAAAATTCTCAGACACTTCTTCCAAAAGGTTGCTCAGAATATTGCTTTTTTCAATATATTGGTACGTCCTTGGAGGCTTCGATTCAGGATGGATTAGTAATATCGTCAATGTTATGACAATAATACCGCAAAATAAAATTTTCTTTTTAAACGAATGACGCATTTTTAACATTTGAGTGAGATAATTGTTTATTTAGGAAATTATAATATCCTATTTGTATCACACAGTGTGTCAGATACTATTTTCTGTTCTAAAATAGATAACAAATTAATAAAATGTTAAAATCGATTGAGGCCGGACGAAGGCCGGACGCTTGTGTTTGGCTTTTTAAATGACATTTGACAGATTTGAGAAATCACATCGTCAGCTGGTCACTAGAGGTAGGAATAATAGCTGGTCAGTTGCTGCGGCCTTTGTGGTGGTCTGTGGTTGCTGCTCAGCTAGAGACTGGTCCAAAGAGTAAAGGACTGGTCTGTGGCCAGAGAATACTACAGTTGCTAGATTATTAGTTGCTGCTTTTGACTGACGTTTAACAAATATTTGGAGAGGCAGCTAAACGGGCGGAAAGTGTGATCGGAGTAGAGAGAGAAACTGAGTAGATTTGTTGTTGTTGCTTGCGTAAGAGAGACAGTCCCCCTCTCTTCTCTGATCATGCTTTCCCTGTTTTCCAATTACAAAGCATAGTGCGACTCATTGGCGCACAATGCTGAATTATGCTGAAGCTTAATTGGAACGTGAATTAGTTTTCAAATGCACCAGCAGAGTGCGCTAAGTTCAGTGTTGAAAAAAAAAAAATATTCAGAGTTAGCAATAACCTCATTAATTTGTAAGCAAAGTGGTATACATAAAAATTGGTTGAAAACTATTTACGGTTATTTTAAGTAATTTGGATTTTGATAATTACATTAACATTTGTTTGTTTTGAGTAATTTTTTTAAATGAGTTCTACCTTCATCCATACTTATATTTATTTTTTTAACACAGTTTGAATTAACTTTGATTATTTCGAAAAAACTGCAACGAAACGAAAGCTTTAAAAATTTTTTCATAATATTACTAACGATAATATATAAATAAAACATTTTGATCAATGCCACCTTAAAGAAAAAACACTTGTTAATTTTTGTCACGTTGGTATCGATTGCACGCATCACGCAAAAACACTACTTTTGAGAGTGCTCGATTGTGCGAAGCGTTGCTGTAGTTGAATCATTCAAAGTTAAGCATTATGCCGCATAATGCGCTCTAGTGCTGTAATTGGAAAACAGGGTTTGACAGCTGAACTAAAGTTAAGGGAACTATTCATTGTGTGCTTTGCAATGAAACTTAATCTAATCTTAGAGCATATATACATAAATGGGCTGCTGAACGGGTGAAAAGCGTAATCGGAGTAGAGAGAGAGAGAGACTGAGTTGGTTAGAGTCTGTCTTCTCACTCAAGCTTCTGATTGGTGGACGCACATACTAATTTGCATGACTGATACAAACTAAACTCGGTCTCTCTTTCTCTCTTTACTCCGATCACGCTTTACGCCAGTTCAGCTGCCCCTACATGCATATATGCTGAGCATATAGCACATTATGCTCTAAGAATCTAATTAATAAAACAGAACTATTAAAAATTATATGTCTTTATTCAAAAGCAAGCAATTCGGATACTCACAGTTAGACTAGTCATATAAAATTTTTACTTAGGTAGTGATTTATGTAATAAACAAATTTTAATAATAAAAAAACTGACTTCAAGTACGTACCGTGTCGTCACATTTCAATACAGTCCATATTGAAATGGGTCGACACGGGAAGCACCAGCTTTTAAAAAGAAAAGAATCATCAAAATTGGTTCAGCCAGTCAAAATTTATGTGGTAAGAAACATAAAAAAATCTGTCGAATTGAGAACTTCCTCCTTTTTTGAAGCAGGTTAAAAACTCATAGGATCAACAACAACATAATATAAAATACTTATAAAACAGAATATATTACTTGAGGTTAAAACCAATTTTTAAATTTTAAAAATTTTAAAATCTACAGACTTCCCAATAGTTGCCTAAAACTAGATCCGTATAAACGCTCTATCACGGACACATACATGGATGTTTATAACGAAAGATGTTGATTTTATGATTTTACAAGCTTTTGCCTTTGGTTCTGCTCCACACTTGCAAGTATGATGGTTACCGCGGTAAAAATTTCAAGAATCAAAGTATCACCATACCTTAGAAACATAGACAGACAGAGTTACTTTCGAATTTTTATTATAAGCAAATATGGATGTTTAATACTTTTAACAAATTATATTTCGACGTTATATTACGTTCCTCTATTCATTCATTCTGACATTCACGCCAGTTTAATTCATATGAGGGTAGACGACGTTAATTATTTTATTTAGTTAAATAAGTACCTTCATAGTTTGGCGTATTTAGAGATTCAGTCTATAAACAAAGGAGGTTTTATGGCTGGCATATTGATTGTTATATAAAAATGTCGTTTGAAAGTGAAGAAAAAATAATGTTTATTGACAGTGATACATCTGAAGACCATAAATCTTGCATTATTTCTCCAGAAATTATAAGGAAAAGCTTTGTGCCAGACTTGTTAAATACATCATGGGATCCTAGTTTTCATACAATTCATGACATTAAAGAAAAAGACTACGAAAAGACACCGCCTTTTGTTAGCGTAATGATAACTGATGATACTGACCACCCTTGTAATGCATTTGGGAATATAACGAACAGCTCAACCCAAACGGAACCCTATGTAAGTCTACCAGTTCACTCCAGCTGTGTTGACGTGAATCTTTCTTTTAACAAGGATTTCAATTCAAACGACTCGGTATCTAATGACAATTCTGAGCATTCTTTAGGAAGCAAACGTAATAGACGTGATTCAAGCGATGCTGAATACAAGGAAGCGCGACCAAAGAAAAAGACGAAATGTACCGATTCGTGTTCATCGAGCACATCTGATTTGACGGACTCTAAACATAATCTTGGGCCATCGGTCTCGTCTTCTCTGTTATCTAGTAACTCTGAAGCATCATTTAAGTCCATTAATAGCAACCATTCATTCAAAATTCGAAAGAGACGTCTAAAGTCGGAGTCGAATCTATTTAAGGATGCTCTTCAAAGATCTCGCAAAACGACTTTCTCTGTGCTTCATTCTGGGAACCTCGTATCGGGTAAGAAATAAAAATCCATTCGAGACGCTTATATTATCACTAAAATGTATCTTGGATTTCAATTTGAAATTAAATGTTGTCATGTTGTTTAATTTATTTATTATTTGTTTAAAGAAATAAAAATTGTTCAGATCCTCGATCACAAAACACGCTTTACGTCAGAACTCCTGATAGAAGATTATTATATTAAACAATTGATTTCTCCTTGTCCTCGCAATAATATATCTAGGTACTGTCAGCAAGTAAGAGAATGTAGTCATATCAATTTCCCCCCAAATCTGAGCTAACTTTACCAAAAAGTTAGAACAAAATTAGTAGGACAGACTAAGTAGAACGCAGATGATGTAGTCATTGACTGCCTCGTTGGTCTCGCGGTTGGCGTATGCGACTGCTGATCGTGAGGTCTTGGGTTCGATTCCCGGGTCGGACCAAATGTTTATATGATCTATTAATATTCGTTTCGGAGTTTGGGTGTTTTCTATGTATAATATGTATGTATTTACAAAAAAAAAGTATATATGTATTTGTATCAGTTGTCTAGTACCCATAACACAAGCTCTGCTTAGCTTGGGACTAGATGGCGTTGTGCCATAGATGTCCGAAATATTTATATTTTTTATTGGGATCATGCTTATTGAGAAATTAACGAATATTATCTATTGTTAATTAGATGTATGAGTAAGGTTTGCAATGACCTTATGATAATGGAAGAATACCGTTGACCCAAAGATATAGTTGACATGTTGAACTTGTTACTTTGATAACTTTTTTATTAACTTCAAACAAGAATTCGGCCAGTTTCAAAATAGACATTGTGGTGACATCATCGAAGCACCTGGACATTCGAGTTTTAAATAACGGCTGGAACGACTAGTCGCCGCTTAAATCTTAAAAAATCACTTGTTTTAGTTGTTTTGAAATGAGTACTGTAAGAGATAGAAGTATCAAAGTGGAGTTGGAGATTGAGTGTGACTTAGATACTGGACAGTTGAATGAAATGGAGTGGTTTTTGTTATCAGGTGAAACCCCACGGAAAGAAAAGAGTCACAGGCGTGGTAGCAAATCGAAGCCTTGGAAGATCGTGGACCTGTGCACATGGATAGGAAGAAAGGTAGTTAGTATCATGTTTTTTTTTGCAATCGATAACAAATAACACATAGCAGCAAAATCTTTTAAAATGTCTATGATACTAACAAGTGCCCTGCCACGCTTCTCTGTGGGGAAGTCTAACTAAGTCCTTAAAATAAGATAAATTTAATTTTGACGCGGATTGTACTTCGTGTACCCTTTACTTTGAACGTTTGTGTAGAGTTTTTTAGGTGCGTTAAATTAAACAATATTATGAACCAAATTTTTTTTTTTCAGTGTTAAATGCCTTATAACACATATCAGTATGTAACATTCCCAATAACGCATTATCATTAATTAGAAGAATCTCTTTTGCATCTCTTTATAGGTATCGGTAACCGCTTACCATCAGATTCGCGGTGTTTGCGTACTAAACCACTTGATTTTCTTTGTATTCGAAACGAATTTACCTAAACTTCATGTAATCAAGATTTCCAAAGCTAGTTTGTAACTGAAGTTTTACGTTGTTTATCTGTCTTGTTACCTTTAAAATTTTAACAAAAATAAAACCGACTTCAAGGTTTGAATCGATTTGTCTTAGATGCCATCATCAGATTTTAGTTCTTATCATGGTACCACCGTTGGCATATCTCCTTTCCATTAAGAAAAGAATCATCAAAAAAATTGAGAACCTTCTACTTTTTTTGAATTCTGTTAAAAATGGTTGTGTACGTGACTCTTGCTAACGTAATCTAACTTGTCTCTGTAGCAAAAATCTAGTCATTTTAATAGTAAAAAAAATATGGTAAATCTTTCGGAATAGAAGCTTTCGATTATGAAGCTGTTTTTATTTTGTCGTTAGGTAGGTATATGTTTTAACACTGTTATATCTGACAGCTGCCAGAGCTGCCTCGTTGGTCTAGCAGTGAGCGTAAGCGTTCAAGCCAATCAAGAAGTCTCGGATTCGAATCCCGGGTTGGGCTAAAAAAAGTGTTTTTGTGTTTTTCTGGTTATAGAAATCCATAACAGCAGGAGGTAGGAAATCTGAGAGAGAGAGAGAGCGCACCTGTGTTTGCGCACACACCTGTGCACTATAATATTATCTGTTCCTCGCATTACGAGATCAAACTTTTGGTAGAGTAAGATATGCTGCTCTTTAAAGCTAAACCATTAGTTTGAATAATGTGAAAACTTTCATAATGATTTTTATAAGTTCAACTTAGAAGGAATATTAATAAATATATCTCTGTATGAGACCGTTTTAAAACGTGAGCGGCCGTTAAATCGTGAAAATATAAAACGCATCTAATTCAGCATGTTGTAACAAGGACCACAACTACGGAGCCCTTCAATGCGCGTGACTCGACACATAATTGGTGGGTTAATAAATAAACATGTCAATATTATATTCGACGCATTATGATTTCTTTATTTTAAACATGATTGCGGCTATTTTCTTTTTATTATTCAACAACTACAGTTGTAGGAAAAATTGACAAATAAGATGGCTGTGTATACGAGTTTAATATGTTTACTCTTGTTAATTCTAATCAGTTACCTACGTCATGCACTGCCCATTAGTGGTGCATTATCTTACGCTGCGCTCTGACAGTAAAATAATATATAGGTCCTCGTAAGATCAAATCTAAACATAATACTAGCTGACCCGTACAGCCATTTTTCTTCCGTGAATATTATTTCCTAAATACTTGTTTTAATATTTATGCACGCCTCAGCTTCCCACGGTTAGTGCACAGTCGCGGACTAAGAAAATATTAAAATTCCGGGTTTCTTTTCGTTTTATTTCTTATTTGTATGAAAGAAAACGAAAATAAAAACCTTGTCCTGACAATAATAAACACATCCACTGACGAAATATATACTATAGACTTTTCCTTCACTAGGAGAGACCTGTACGCGAATTGCTAGTAAGCTTAATGTACTCTAGATGTCACTAAGTGCATCAAATCGTGAATTTGAAGAATATTTTCCGACCTACACCAAAGTACGAACCCAAAAGTCAACTGACAAGTTTATTGTCTTGCAAAATGTGCCACTAGATGTCGTTTTCCAAATAATTTTATTAGTAATTTATGTGATATTCTATTGAATCGTCAAAGAGCCATCTATACACACAAACAAATAAAATAGAAATGTCTATTTATAATTTCAAATAAACAGCTTCGTAATAAATGCTTCTTAGTAAATACGGTACATGAATAATTTTTTTAAATTAATTTTTGATTCAAACTTTTTAAATTTTCACGTAAAACTTTCTATGTAGGGTTTTCAATTGACTTAAGTAAGGACTGAGGAAATAAATGTAGAATTTCTATTTAGGGGGTAAAATAGGGGTTTGGAGTTTCTATGCAACTTTTTATTACTTCAATGCATTCGAAAAGAAAATAAAAATCTATGAAATAATAAAAAAGTTGTAAGTCTTGTAACTTTTGATCATACAAATTTGCAAGCTAAAATAAAAAAAAAACAAAACACATCAAAAATGATCTGTTATTGACAATAAAGCAAAATTTTGTAGAGGACAATAATGTACACAAAAAAGTCCGCGATACCATAATTATCTCTAACTTTTAAAGATATGTTACAATAGCCATTTCATTGTGTTAAGATAATCAAAATTTGTTGAAAAAATCCATATTATTCAGTGATGAAAGCTCAGTAGGCTGAAGCCTAGGGCGGCTCATTTTAGGGGGCGGCATATTAAACGATTTGAAAAAACTACATTACTGTAATATAAATGGAGAAAATAAGTCTTGGCAGTTTAAGAAAAAGAAATAATGTATTAATACTATTATATGAGGAAGTCTATATGCTTGTTAATATACATCTTTGTAAATATCTGTTCATAAAAATCATCTCAATATCACTTAAATATTACTAGTTAAATTAGTAATTTTAACTATTTTTTTTCTTGATTAGATTGGTGGGATGGCATGATTTGCTAGAATGCACCGCGGCGTCCGTTTCAGCGGGTGGCGGCAAATTGGGTTCAAATAGAAATTTTCGTACTTGGTCCTTTCCGCCGCCTTTTTCTGTGCAATGTTATCTTCGCAGAAGGTAAAACTCTGTTCCTATGTACTATGGAGCATTACATGGTTGGGAGCGAGAGATACTCTCCCATAACTGCATTCTATATCCAACGCTGCGATGCTCAAGTAATGGCACAGCGAATCGGCTCAATACAGCAGAAAGGATTCATTTCTAGTAACCCGCGACATCTAGTGTGTCCGTTCGCACTCCCCTTTCGCTTCCCTGGTTGACCTTCTCGGGTATTTTTGCTGGCCTGGCCCCCCTAACTGCCAGCTGGGCTGCTGAGCCCACCATAGCAGCGGCCGCGTAGGTTACCTCGTTTGGGTGACACGCCCAGTCTTTGGAGGTTGGCCTATTTTTTTTTGCTTTTATTATTTCAACAGCGAATCAACTAAAGCATCGACTACTGAGGTACGAACTAAAACTTCGTTCCACCCAGGTGTCCCTTGAGACCTCTCAAGTTTTTTAAATAGATCAGGGCAAAAACCTGGCAAACAATCGGATTTTGCTTGCCACTTTCGGAGTTTCGGATTGTGTTTGGAACGGCAAGTACTACACCTTGCCGCCTTAGGAAAAAATAAGCTTTAGATTTGTATAATAATGACAAGCTAAATTTATTTTCATCTTCTTCGTAACCATGATGTTCGTAGCTGCATCAATGCCAATGCTCTAGAAACATTTTCTGAACTCTTTAGATTTTAAAATACTGTCATCAGGTTTTATTTTTTGTCGTAATCTATATAATAGGATAAAAATTTGTTGGAAAAAAAATTTAAGTCAGAGCCACGCTGATTTCAGCACGTTTGGGCCGGCTCGACCGAGGCGGTACTACTCTCGCACAGTAGATCAACGTAAAATGACAGCGTTCGAGCTGTCGTTGGTGAGTGCGTGACCGGAGGCCCAACGATGCAAAAGCATATCAAGGCCACCATGGTGTGGGTCACCATTCTGCATTGTCTGCATTTGCAATGAGTATGGTGACCACCACTCTTGGATTCTGCTTTTGCTTTCCATCAGGCAGTGTAGAGTCATTTTGACAGGCCCAAACATAAAAAAAAAATCTTTAAAGTGTATAACAAATTATATTTGTTTGTCGATCTCCTGACTGATTTAATGTGATTTTAATATTACCTGTTGTACAAATTAAAATATATATTAGAAGTAGAGATTATACTTTTCAGTTTGATCATTTTATTAAAATTAAATTTAGTGACCTAAAATTGATGGATTATGCCTTATCAGGCAGGCAATAAAATCGCTCAACGTTATTATCTACACCATATACGTGATCGAATAGAATATATTTAAATTAAGGGGCTTTCATTAATTACGTAAGGTATTCTATATAAATATATTAACTCTTTACAAATCTCACTTAGGTGGGAAGGGGGGGGGGGGAGTTTATTTGGCAAATATGACGTAAATGTGTGAATTTGAAAAAAAAATTTCAAGAATAAAATATGGACCAATTTGACACAATAGTGCTTGTTGTGTTCATTCGAACTCTGCAGAGTAGCGAAGTAGCACTCGATTTTGCTTTACTAGTCTTCAATAAAAGTAATAGAACAACTTTAATAGTCCAACACGTTTACAGCCTAAACATAGATTTGAAGAATCTCACGTGAGCGGACGGGGGAGGGAGTTGACGAAAATCTTACGATATCTCACCAAGGCGGGACGGGGGATCGAAAAATTCTCAAAAATGCCTCACGTAATTAATGGGCGCCTCTTTAAGATGTTTCTTTGAAATAATTTGTTACTTGTTTACTTAATCTTCGTAAGACAACCAACCATTTGACATTTCAAAATCTGACGTAATTGTAGCCACTAGGTGGCGCTATCATCGCGCATCCAGCGAATTTAGTATTTTGTATGTCATAACAATAACTTATAAATGTGACATCTAGCGTAATAAATAGGTCATTATTTTCAAGTTTATTTAAATCGATTGTAACGACATCTCCTAAAAATAGGTGATAACTTGTACTTACGCAATTGAAAAAAAAAATTTTAAAGCAAGCATTAGAAAGCAAGATTTATATTCGTAAAATAATAATATAGTCCCCAGAATTGAATCATATAAATAAAATAGTGTTAAACTTTGTTAAACGGTTTTTTATATCTTATTTTGTAGCGCCATCTAGATTTAACGGATCTTTTCTAGCTGTTTCTGGTGTACAGTATTGGCCAAGGGAGGGTCGGTCTATTAGTATATTGTGTCATTGACACATCCTACTAATATTATAAATGCGAAAGTTTGAGAGGAAATTTGTGTTTGTTGCTCTTTCACACAAAAACTACTGAACTGATTTGGATGAAACTTCACAGTAATATAGCTTATACATCAGAATAACATTTCGGCTACTATTTGCCGCGATAACCGACATACACGCAGGCGGAGCCGCGGGCAACAGCTAGTAAATAAAAAAAAAAAAACAATTTAGTGCAGTCGATCGAAAGTTATTTCGGAAATTTATTTTATTTATACAGGTGTAGTTATTTAAATCTTAGTGCAGAAATGAATGTTGCAATACCTATTACGTTCTTAATGCCACATTTTCTTTCAAAAAATATCTCCTCAAACTAACTGTGAGTAGTGAGCTAGATACTTTTATTTTGTCGTTTACCTAGTCCTCCTTCTGATCTACAATTTTGTATTTTACATCATATATTGTTTTTAAAGTCTAACCTAATAAATAATTTAGTTATTTTTACTCCTGCAGGGATACCAATCATTAACTAACCTTTACACAGACGTGCTGAGGCCACCATTGGTTGAGCCAAATCAATATAAGTGCTCTGACGAGCTAAAAGAAGTTAAGAAACTTTTAGAAGAAGTGGACAGAAGACAAACGCGTCTTGCTGCGGAAAATGAGAGCATGAAAGAAGGAATGAAGAAGATGATGAATCTTATTGAAAGCCTCGAGGGTAAGCTCAGGTAAAACTTTGCTATTAAAATGATTAAAAACAATAATATAATGCTAACTAGAAAAAAAGTTAAAAAATATAACCCGACTACCTTAAAACGTCTGATAAAATTAATTTTAACGAGTCTTTTGACAGCTCATTCATTAAGTTCGGTTCAGTAGTGAAAGAAATAGTAAAAAGTTCGTAGTTTAGATTTTTAAGAATATTCAAAACAAACAGATTAGAAACGTACAAATGTTTTTTTTTATTTGTTATTTGTTTGGTCCTGCCAAAATGACTCTACTCTGCCTGATGGAAAGCATAAGCAGAATCCAAGAGTGGTGGTCACCATACTGCGAATGCTGCAACAATGCAGCATGGCGACCCACACCATGTCGGGCTAGTGATGCTTCTACATCATTGGGCCTCCGATCTCGCACTTACCAACGAAACACGACAGCACGATCGCTGTCATTTTACGTTGATTTTCTGTGCGACGGTAGTACCGCCCCGGTCGAGCCGGCCCGTTCGTGCTGAAATCAGCGTGGCTCTACTACCTTGAACACTTTCGCTTGTTACGCTTAAATCTACTAAAGTATGCCTAAATCTTATTTATGGTCCAACTAATATGAGTCTATGTTAAAGTTAGTATATTATAGGAATATAGAAATATAAAAATGATCTTCAACTTCGACAGAAACCACGTCAAGCAGGAGACAAATATGGTTCCTCCGCCTCCTCCGCCACCGCCACCGCCTCCTCCTCCGCCACCTCCACCTCCACCTCCACCTCCGTCAAGACTACCAGTTCGAGCTCATACAATACCCAGGTGCGGATCCGCGCCTCCGAGGATAGCTGGGCCTAGACTGACAATCACGCCTCAGGACATTGCTAATGTCAAGTTAAGAAAAACTAAGGTGGGTAAACTTTTACTACATTTAGGAGGTGATGCTTCTACACAAGCTGGTTCTTTTGTATTTTTAATATGTTAATTTAAATTAGCATAGTCTATGGACTTCTACCAACTAGTGTTTTATTCCGGTATAGTCTCCTCTCCTCCATAATAATCTCCTGTAGAGATATTATCCGGGCTTATTGTGATGATTTTATCGTTACTCCTCTATTTTTGACTTATGCCCAATGGCCTCCACGAAAACTGGCACCAGTGGCTGGTGGTTGCTGGGACAGATTTTTATTTTTTCCCTGACCACCGCAACCGGAGACGGTTGGGAACAAATGTTTAAAATTGTGGCGACTTCCACATACAGCGCATCAAGAAAACATATGACAGCGCCATCTACCGATGATACACTGAACTACGGAATAACATACAATACGAAGAAATTACCAATCCTGCCTCGCGCAATAAGAGTTCTCGCGCCGATTAACATATATAGAAAAATCCCAACGTCAACCGTTGGGCAGTGGCCCGCCAGGCATGATCACCTCGCCTGGTCGGAGGATCCTCCCTTTGTGTTGGTGGGACATGACACTCGTTCCTCCACGGTGGTGACCACAACGTGATTGGAAGCAGCCTTCGAAGGAGCAGATTCAGCAGCAGCATTACCACGCCACCATCATGTTCACTCCCACAGCAAGTCTTAGCCAGCCAGCAACCTCGGCCTCAACAGGGATTCACCATATGCAGGAAGCGACCGCTCCAGCCTGGTTACCCCTACGGCCTCATCAGCGTCTAGGCACAGCACACTGCAGCTACGGTTCTTGTAAGCAGAGCATATCTCTCCCGTCTATGCAGCAGCCAGCCACTACGCAGCAACCGCCCCGACTCACTGGGGACCTCACCGCAGCACCGCGCACCGCACGCCATCCCGACTCACTGGGATCAGCGGACTACAGTCCCGACTCACTGGGACTAGCGGCATTCAGTTCCGACTCACTGGAACTTGCGGCACTCAGTTCCGACTCACTGGAACTACACCTGGCACTGGCAAGCTCCGCAACAGAGCACAGACAGCTGACTCAGCACATATCGACCTTCGGTCTTGGAGGGGAGTGATGTGGCGACTTCCACATACAGCGCATCAAGAAAACATATGACAGCGCCATCTACCGATGATACACTGAACTACGGAATAACATACAATACGAAGAAATTACCAATCCTGCATCGCGCAATAAGAGTTCTCGCGCCGATTAACATATATAGAAAAATCCCAACGTCAACCGTTGGGCAGTGGCCCGCCAGGCATGATCACCTCGCCTGGTCGGAGGATCCTCCCTTTGTGTTGGTGGGACATGACACTCGTTCCTCCACAAAAATAAATCTTATTCCCAACGGCTACCACTAAAACTGCCACCACTGGTGGTCATCAGTGAACATATATTATGTAATAAATAAAGGCTTATTCTGAACGAACACCACGAACCAAAAACTACCACTAAAATAACAACAACGACCCCTCAAAGTTATTGTAAAAGAAATTTGCTTTTTGAACTATTTTAAATATTTTCAGTGTTTATTTGGGTATATAAAGGAGCTCATAACTTGTATTTAATATGTGTAGCAAATACTTAGTGACATACATGTGTACTGAAGGGTACCTAATTGTACAATATACAACAGATATATTACATACTATCTTTTGCCTGCGTCTCCGCCCGCGTAAATATCGGATATCGCGGTGATTCTTCAAACTGATATAACTTTTTTATTTATGAACCGATTTAGATAAATAATAAATCAATAAATAAATATTTCGGACATCTAACACACAACGCCATTTAGTCCCAAGCTAAGCAGAGCTTGTGTTATGGGTACTAGACAACTGATATAAATACATATATACAATTTTTTTGTAAATACATACATATTATATATAGAAAACACCCAAACTCCGAAACAAATATTTGCAGATCATACAAACATTTTGTCCGACCCGGGAATCAAACCCGAGACCTCACGATCAGCAGTCGCACACGCCAACCGCGAGACCAACGAGGCAGTCGATGAAACAAACACTAAATGTAAAGTGACGCAAACCACAATAGATTCGTGAAAACCGCATTTAAATCGGTTAAGGCGATCCTAAGACTAACGTGCACAAACGCACAGACAAACGAAAATTCTAAAATTAATTGTTTTGGGTTCTATTGCGTTCATAAAGCCTATAGAGCATACTAGTTTTCCTGATATATCTTTCATGTACAGACAGCGACCAGTTACAATTTTAATACATTATTATGTATTGATTACCTATGTTTTCTTTTCTATTTCATCGATTAATTATTTCTTGCGCGTAACTGTCTTGTTTGTTTTCATGGCTGGTTCGTGTTCCGGTGCATAGGAGTTATACAGGCATACTCAGATCAAATAAAAAAAGAACAGGCATAATGACAGTAATTGACAGTAATTTAAACATTTCAAAAAATTAAAAAGCTGTTGTTAAATTAATTACGTTCATATTTTTTTACAATCGTAGGTAGGTACGTGCACCGTGAAAAACATAATCGTAATCATGTTATTAAAATAAAAAGCAGTATTACAACATTTAAATAATTATATACATAATTAATAAAACAAATAACAACCAACAGTGTACGAGATTAGATATGGAATTATATATTTAGTTGAGACGAGACTAGGCATACTTAGATGTCTCTGAAATAATCAAAATCTACGGCGAACTTGTCACGTCATCTATACAAATAAATAAAATTGGAGTGTCTGCTTGTAAGATTAAAATAACCGCTTTAAAATAAATGCATATGTATGTATACACGATACATGTACCAAAATAACATTTCTTAAAAATTTTGTCTGTCTGTCTGTTATTTCTGTATGTCTGTTTATTCCGGGTAATCTCTGGAACGGCTGGACCGATTTTGACGGGACTTTCACTGGTAGGCAGCGGATGATCCTAGGAGTAACTTAAGCTACTTTTTTTTAGTAGATCCAGTCTAGCTTTGTCCCGCGTCGTTACCCGCAGTTGTTATTGTACCGCGGGTAACACCGCTGGGCACGGCTAGTTAAACATATAACTATAAACACGTGACAAAACGAATTGTTTAACATTGAACTAATATTACCTACCTGTTTACATGTAAAAGTGCTTGCAGTAAGTACTCGCGTACTTTAGAGGCGCCAGCAATGGCCTCGTGATTACTGATTTGTAGATTCTTGGTGTCCACGGTGTCCGTCAGGTCACTGCAACCTGACGGTATATTCGACTCCTATTTTAGGGTAACATTTAGCGACGGATTAATTGGGTCTCGTTTGAACCGACTAAGAAAATGAAGGTACAAAGGTAGGTTTTGTACGTGTTACAAGTTTCATACGTATTCGGTGAAAAGTTGTTAATTTGAAATTAGAAACTAACACTTTAATTTTAATTATTTGTATAGGTAAACAATGTATGCTATGTGGATTAGCTTGTCATTCAACAATCGTATTGCAACAAGTTTAAGTGCGTCTTTAGATAATTTCGATACGTATCCGATTCGTTCTGGTTATCTTCGTTTTCATAGAATTTGAGACGAAGATTTTATCTTTAAGTACCACAGCAGACGCGGCAACACGACCTTCACGGTGAAAACTGTTACTGTTAAACTTATCTTTCTTAAATATTACTACTATAATAACTACTATATTATAGTTTTATGAGCATATAATAAGGGTATTTCTCTATGTACCGAGAAATTATTATTTTATTATTATTACCTTATAAACACATGCATGGATGTGCCATGTGCCGTGTGCCAATGATACAAAAGCATAACAGACAGTAAAATATTTAATTTTATCGCCTAGGAACAGCCTTTTTTGTGGTGGTGTCCAAACCCGCAATTCAAGTGTCGTGTCAGACAGTGCCGTTGCCGCTTATTGGGTTTGCTGATTGATAATGATTTTACCGCACAGTTGGTGTAGTGGCTTAAACAGTCAGCCCCGCCTCTTTCTGCTGCGCCAAGTGTTGTAGGTTCAATCCCACATGGCACAACACTTTATATGTGATCCACAAATTGTTGTTCCGAGTCGTTCTTTGTTTTCGTTTTATGTATGTTTGCAAAGTCTCCCCTGACACAGGAAATATATAAATAAATAATAAATATTCCGGACATCTAACACACAACGCCGTCTAGTCCCAAGCTAAGCAGAGCTTGTGTTATGGGTACTAGAAAACAGATAAAAAATACATAAATATAGTTTCTTTTTGTTAATACATACATATTATACATAGAAAACACCCAAACGCCGAAACAAATATTTGTAGATCACACACACATTTGGTCCGATCCGGGAATAAAACCCGAGACCTCATGATCAGCACTCGCACACGCCAACCGCGAGACTAATAATCCTAATGCGGAAGTTGTCTTTAAAAAGAAATAGGGACAAAAATCAATGACCACAGAAGCTAAGACAATTCAGACAAGACAATTCAGGAAAAATCTAAACCCAAGCCAATTCAGGAAAAAACAGAAAAACCGGTTTTCTTAATTCTTAAATAAACAAAAGACACTGTAGCGGAAAACAAGATATAGTAACTTTTTATTTACAAACCATTTTTAACCGACCTAAAAAAAAGGAGGAGGTTTCTCCATTCCACCGTATATATATATTTTTTGTGTGTTCGCGGATAACGTCGTCGTTTATGAACCGATTTTGATGATTCTTTTTTTAATGGAAAGGAGATGTCCCAGCGGTGGTACCATGATAAGGACATTAATATCTGATGATGGCAATCAAGAGAAATCGAGTCGAACCTTGAAGTCGGTTTTATTTTTGTTAAAATTTTACTTGGTTCTTAAAAGACAACTCCTGCATTAGGAATATTCCTGTATCGCACACAGACATACATAAAACGGGCGCAACGAAAACCCAGATTCAGAAGAACAATTTGCGGATCACATAAAGTGTTGTCCCAGTGGAGTTCGAAGTTTTGAACTGACAACACTCAGCCTACTACAAAGTGGCGAACAGACTGTTTAAACCACTACGCCATACGTGCAGTCATGTCAAATAACGGTTTCAGTAGATAATTTGCTTTCATTTAATGTTCATTTATTAATAATGACTTTAAAATTTTATTATTACTTAATATTTAAGTATGTTAGTAGTGCTTAATTGCAATATTAAGTTATAATATATGTATAGTAGTTAAAAAAATATTATATTGTGTTACCGCTTTTATGTACGCTCTCAAGTGAAATATATTTGTATATCTATACAAATAAATAAAATTGGAGTGTATGTTTGTAATATTAAAATAACAGCTTTTTAATCAATGCATATGTATGTATACACGATACATATACCAAAAATGTAGTTAAAATTTTTTTTGTCTGTCTGTCTGTCGGTGATACCCGCGGTTATTGTTGTACCGCGAGTAACGCCGCGGGACAAAGTTAGTCTAAAAAAAGTAGCCTAAGTTTCTCCCTGGCTCATCAGCTACCTGCCAGTGAAAGTCCCGTCAAAATCCGTCCAGCCGTTCCAGAGATTACCCGGAACAAACAGACAGACAGACAGACAGACAAAAAAATTTTTAACTACATTTTTGGTATATGTATAGTGTATACATACATGTGCATTGATTAAAAAGCTGTTATTTTAATATTACAAACAGACACTCCAATTTTATTTATTTGTATAGATGAGAGCAAATATTTTAAACCGATAGTCCATTCGCTTAGATACGGTCACCTTGATCGTGCCTCGTTGTATGAATTAATATATTCGTATTTTACAACAATAACCACAATTGCGTTCGGGTGCATCGACACTATCTAAACGAATGGACTATACACAGACATGGATATAAATCCATAGTAATATAAAAAAAATAAAATATATATACGGTCGAATTGAGAAACCTCCTCCTTTTTTTGAAGTCGGTTAAAAATACTATAAAGTAGCTGAACCCCGCGGTTATCGTCGTACCACGAGTAACGCCGTGGGACAAAGTTAGTCTAAAAAAAGTAGCCTCAGTTACTCGCTGGATCATCAGCAACCTGCCAGTGAAAGTCCCGTCAAAATCAGTCCAGCCGTTCCAGAGATTACCCGGAACAAATAGACAGACAGACTAAAAATATTAAAATACATTTTTGGTATACATGCATATGTACGTATACAGTACCGTGTATACGTACATATGCATATAGTAAAAAGGGGTTATTTTAATCTTACAAAACGTACATATGCATTTAGTAAAAAGTGGTTATTTTAATCTAAACAGACACTTCAAATTTTATTTATTTGTATAGATTTGAAAGTACATATTCTTTCACCGATTTCAATGTGGCATGGAGATACTTTGATTCTTGAGGAATGGCATGGGTTACTATTTAGCGATATAAACAACATACATGCTTGCGGAGCCTCGTGAAAAGCTAGTAGTATCCTACTAATCCTACTAATATTATAAATGCGAAAGTTTGTTGGATGGATGTTTGGATGTTTGTTACTCTTTCACGCAAAAACTACTGAACGGATTTGGATGAAACTTTACAATAATATAGCTTATACATCAGAATAACACATAGGCTACTATTTGCCGCGATAGCCGACATATACGCGGGCGGAGCCGCGGGCAACAACTAGTATACATATAAAGAGTTATAATACCGGCTTTAAATTTTTACTGCCTTAAATGTTGTTATTGATTTTCACTTGTACTCGTATGTAACAATTGTTTTGGGGTGAATGACCGGGCGTTGTCAACTTGTGTCCGTTAATTGAATAAGAATATCTCTATATGTGTCGTACTCGTGATATCTCCGTTTTAAGTTTTAACACGACTTTACTTTAGCCTCACTGGTAAAATCTATACTAATATATAAAGCTGAAGAGTTTGTTTGTTTGTTTGTTTGTTTGTTTGTTTGAACACGCTAATCTCAGAAACCGCTGGTCCGATTTGAAAAATTCTTTCGGATTTTGGATTTGTTGGATAGTCCATTTATCGAGGAAGGCTATAGCCTTCCTCGATAAATGGACTAGCGTGGACAGTAGCGTGATGATATATACCCTATAGGGTATATATCATCACGCTACTACTAATAGGAGCGGAGCAACAATGAAGAATGTTTCAAAAACGGGGGAAATTTTCACGCTACGGGCATTATTAAGGCGCAAACGAGGTTGCGTGGGTCAGCTAGTTACTATATAAATACCTTAGGTCTTGGAAGATGATTTCTATATGAACGTCGTTGGATCGTCCCTGATTTTGGAACTCTTTATTTTTTTCGTTCGTTTTAATTGTTATTAAAGTGTGTGTGTTTGCTCCTGACTTCCCTTGTGTTTACATAGTACAAATAACCAGAATCAAAGGTAGCCAAGCGGACAAAGGAACATTGTTGAAAGCATAGAACATCATAGGCAAAATACAAGTAGTTGGATTTAAAGTCACCGCGTGTTCTTAACCTTATCAAGGCATATTCGGCACTTACTTTTATTTTTTTATATTTGGCCCTGCCAAAATGACTCTACTCTGCCTGATGGAAAGCATAAGCAGAATCCAAGAGTGGTGGTCACAATACTGCTAATGCAGACAATGCAGCAATGCAGCATGGTGACCCACACCATGGCGGGCTAGTGATGCTTCTGCATCATTGGGCCTCCGGTCTCGCACTCACCAACGAAACACGACAGCATGATCATTGTAATTTTACGTTGATTTTCTGTGCGAGTGTAGTACCGCCCCGGTCGAGCCAACCCGTTCGTGCTGAAATCTGCGTGGCTCTACTACCTTGAAATTTGTAAAATGAACATGAATTGTTAAATGAACATTTACCTACTACCAAACTAATACAGCTCAGTTGCATAGTAGTTAATACAAAAGTACAAATCCCGATTTGTTATAAAAGTTTATACCGTGGGAGAGCCACGCTTCGCCATGAATAGGCGACTCGACCGGAGTGATAACACGGCCTCCCAAAAAACTGGTGTGAAATAGCTAAAAGGAAATGAGGATATCGGAGGCCCATACCCATCCACTCTCCACATCCATCTCCCCATCCCCCAAAGGCCGGCAACGCACTTGTGACGCCTCTTGTGTTGCGGGTGTCCATGGGTGGAAATAACCGCTTACCATTAGATGATACGTCTGCTCGTTTGCCCCTTAATCCATAAAAAAAGTCTTTAATAAACACGAAACAAACAGCGAGCAAATACAGCCTTCGTCAATACAATATGCTTTCCTTTCTTACTTATCACGTAATTATAACTAAAACCACAACTGTAGAACTATATGTGTTAAGTAAATAAATAAATTAATATATTATCTACCTTGGAAAAGATAGGTATAACTCGATAAAATATTAATTTCATAGAAATAAAAAACAACAGTTTCAATGTTTATTTTTTTTTTCTTTCTGTAAACAACAACACTGCGCATAAAATGTATTCGCCAATGTCTTATTCATATTAGCTATTTTATTCAATATACCTACAAAATATTTTTTGTCTTGCTTCTTTTAAAGTTTACATTCAGTTTAATTAATTTTTACTTTAGAAACCACTTAATTATCTCTTTACAACAGTTTTACAACAATCTGTTTGTTCTGTGCGTTTAAGAAAGTGATTTATTCATAATCAGTCTATAATTTGTGAGTTAGTAAATTATTCTAAAAGCCATAGGTACTTTTTAATATTAGAAAATATTGAGTAACTGAGCATAGTATAATTTATTTAATAGAAATAATTCCCACAATGATCTCGGACCCTTAAGGCGGGGCGTGGAAAAACATCTCACTTGGCCGTCGTAGTTTGGATCACTATGCTACTTTGTCCTTGTTCGCAATGAGAATGGTGACCATTACTCTTATATCAGGCAGAATATAGTCATTGGTACCTATTACATAAATAACCACTATTTTTTAACTAAAAAAGAAAGGACTGGACTAAATTGCAATGCAACACACAAAAAAGAGTCATCAAAATCGATTCACCCAATCGAAAGTTATGAGGTTACAAACATACAAAAAAAGAACAGCCAAACCGATAAACTCCTTCTTTTTTTTGGTCGGTAAAAAATTAACGAAACGTTGAATAACGACGTATATAAGTTGAAATACCAATGTCTCATTGCTTTGCTACGACTTAAAGTTAAACTAAATCCAATATTTTCAGTTTTGTAATAAGGTATTATTAATGTTGATTAACATATATGACATATACAAAAAGAACAGGATGAAAAAAAAAATGAAAAAAACATTTTGTTCATTCCACTCTTACCATAAGTTTATAAATCATTTTGTTCATTCCATTCCTACCATAAGTTTATTAAACTTATGGTAAGAGTGGAATGAACTAAATGATTTTATTTATCATGTATCGTGTTCATAGGCTGAATCTAAGTATGTACACACCAGAACCTAAGTATTAATATAGTGTCTACAGTATTTAATTACCATAGAGATGAATATTAGAAATATATGGTTCAAATGCTTTGAGCAATAGTAATATTATTTCAAAGTTTATATGAGAAAAATATGAATTACAATACCCCTGTACCTTTATGTGTTTGAGACAGTAATAATAAATTAATAACTATAGATAAGATATTTAAACATTTTATTCATATTTCAACCTCTCATTACTCCTTACACAAATTCTTCTCATTTAAACGAAATGTCATAAGTCAAAAATCATTAAAATTATCTGCAACCTAGGAAACCTTCACAACATACTTAAGCATTAGTAAGGATAATGAATATCAGATTTCATTGATATGAATGTACCTATAAACCTAATTCTTATGTTGAAAAGCGAACGTGACTGGAAAAAAAAAATTACGTGACACCATCAATTTTGAATACCACTATTATATCCTATGTTTATAGTAAAAATGTTCAAAAGAAGCTCACTTTTCTTTTCTTTAAGACAACTACCGTATTATACTTAATTTACAAACACAACAATTTGTGGATCTGGAATGGTGTTTGAACCCACAGTAGAAAAAAAATCCGAAATAGTGACCAATTAACTACGTAATCCGTGCAGTCAAAAATTTAAGTTAAGTAAAGAAGTCCTAAAGATTGGTCTTTACTACCGCTTGAAATAAGTCTATTTTTACCTTATGCTCAACAAGTGTAAGTAACAAGAGAAATATTTAGACAAAAAGTCTGGAATCCATTCGTGATTAACGTTAAGCAATAAAAAAAATAAGGCATACTCGTGCATTGCATTCTTTACATTTTTAACATTGCGTAAGTCTTGAGTTATTCATTAGAAAACGAGTATTTAACAATATTTTTATACCTTTCAAATTGAATCTTACATTACAACACATTATATACCAGCTTTTGCGCGCGGCTCTGCCCACTTGTTTGTCTATGTCCTTCCTCAAGAATCCGAAGTACCTCCATGCCAAATTTTATTGAAATCGATGTCGCGGTTTGGCCGTGAAAGCGGGACAGACAGACAGAGAATAATTCTCGCAATTCGCGTTTATAATAAAGGTATGGAATATGGATTATTTATGTACTTAAAACGTATCTACGTCGTAGAATTTTTTTAAAGTCTAAAGAAGCGGAGCAAATATTTAAAATGGTTTTGGTAAGATAATTCTGGATATAAAGTTGTTTTCTTTAACAGGTACTTAACTTTATCTTTTATAATATCTCTCTTTGCTGTAAGGTGTGAATTATATGTAGACGACTACACGGTTTTAGATATTAGTTTATATATTCGACTTGTAATCGCTGAATTTGGCGTTGACGAAACTTAACCCAATTGACTCAACAAAGCAACTATTTCTCACCGTGTTGTGGGTACTTGTCAATTACAAATGTAAAGTCCGCCTAACGGTTGCTTACAATACATTCCCTAAATATATGTATTATATACACATTATTTCTTAGTTTGAGATTGTTTCTTTTTGCCAAATTGCTCACCCTCTTCTATCGTAGTTGTTAATTCACAGCCTTTCGTTTCGGGTAAAAGAAATGTGACAAAAGCAGCTATAAGAGGCACTATAGCAAAAGCAACTGGAGGCATCCATAGCGCAATATCTCTCGTTTCAATCACGAACGGGGCTATCATGGAGCCAATACGGGCGGACATCGATGAAATGCCTATCGCAGCATTTCGTACTACTGTAGGAAATAATTCTGTGCAATATAAATAAACAACTACAAAGACGATGAAACTGGCTACAACGCCAATACTCGCTAACACTACTGAGCCGACCCCTTCAGGTATGACGGCTAATATGAATAAACATATGGCACACATCAAGTGAAATACAATGACAATAGTTTTTCTTCCTATAATTTTTACAATACCAATTGCTAGAACAGTTCCCAATAATGTTACACTGGCGCTAGATGCGACGTTGATGAAAACGTTACCACTTAGTTGCCCTACATATTGTGATACTCCATAGAAACAGTAGCTGCATGCCAGCCAGTTGAATGCCATGGCTATGATATTCTTTCTTAAGTTTGGTGTGCGGAAAAGATCAAATATATTGCCCTTTTTCAGTTGATGTTTTTCTATAGATGCTTGGTAGGCTTCGACGTCAGCTTTGATGTTCTCCGTCGGACGTTTATTTCTGTAAATTTATTAATAATACTATATTAAACTCTTTTAACGAAACTATTTACAGGTTGTTATTAAAATGGATAGATGTTAGTCACAGTTATATTGTGCAGAAATAACGCCATGAAATGTTTTCGTCTGTATTCACACGTATAGGTTACCAGACCGCAAATGATAGTGGTGCGTAAGAATTGAAGGTTTTCCTATTATAATAATAATATTTTATTAAATTTTGTAACACGTGACTGTACTAAACAATACATTACTATTAGATGACGTGTACTATTTATATCCATTTACATGTGTCAGAAATCCTCTTAACAATTTAAGTCTGTGAAATGCCAATGTAAATTGTCGTGACCTTCTACTGATATAATACGTTTCTAAACATACGCTTAGAGATATTTATTATGAATTATCTCAGATGGTAACTGAAATGTCTAGTGAAACCATTATTACTGGGTTCCGACTGCAGTTTAGTTTAGTATAATAAATTATTGATCTTAGTAAAAACTTACACTTTAGCTACTCGTTCCAATGATTTAATTGCCTCATCCGTTCGTTTCACAGCTATAAGCCATCTTGGCGTTTCGGGTACCAAGAAGAAATACATTAATAAAATAGCCACTGGCACGGATATGGCCAGTTGGAAGTCTGAATAATCTCTATAAAAATAACCAAACAGCGGTAGCATCATATGACCCAAGTTAAATGGTATTTGATAAACTACTGAAACAACATCTCGGTACTTCGTCCCAACGAATTCCATAACGATCACAAATCCAGTGACCATAGTGCCTCCAACTGATGCTCCGATCAAAAACCGCAAGAATGTAAATGTCCAGAATTCTGGCACGTATGCTGCCGCAACACCGGCTGATATTTGCATAACGACAGCTACTAGGAGAGGATTCCTTCTTCCAAATCTAAAAACATAACCAATACTATTATTTGTTCATTAATGATGAATGAATTAACATGAGATGTAGACAAAAAGTTACATCACCTGTCGGAGGCAATTCCAAATACGACACTTCCTATTAGTGTACCTAACTGAAATAACGTCTGAGTGAAACTTTGAAGCCATTTTCTGTCACATATTAAATCCCATTCCATTGTAATTGTTCTCGTGAATATAGAGGTATTGTATATAGGCTCTGCACAAGGACATGTACTGTTGCCGGTATCGTCGCAAACGTACGTGACAGGTGGCGCCAAAAACAAAATGGCCATCTGATGAAATGCGACTGGGAACTTCGTTAAAAAGATTAACAGACATAGCCATAAGTGATATTTGCCGAAAGATCCTGTTACTTTTTGAATCAAATCCCCGTTCACTTCTGTGACAGGTTTTCCTGAAACAAAAATAGTACATTATTAAATTATAGTTATCTTATTACCAATTACAGACTGAAAAATGGAAGGTTTATTTGGGATAGTTCGTTTTAATAAAGATTTTTAATTAATTTATTTTTCTATCAATCTTATTAGTTTCTTGGCAAGATTACGTAGCCACAACGTTATCTTGTCCCTAACCCGCACTCGGCCAGATGGGACGTATGGCCTTAAAACTTACCTGAGAGGAGACCCCAGCCCAGCCCAGCAGTTAAGGAACATTATGGGTTGTTGATGATGTTGATGAATCAATTTCTTGGACGACTTAGACGAGCATGATTTTTATACGCTACTCTCTTAGTCAAGGTGTAGCGTAAAACTGTTATAAATATAAATACATATTTACATTTGTTAATTCAAGGAAACATAAAAATGAGCTAAGATAAAATTTATTATGAGAATGAAAATGATTTGCCGGTGGTATTGTTTACGTTAGGCGGTTTAAAAGGTTTCCTACATATTTTTTTGGTACAATCCGTACAATTATAGGTAACTGAAATTTGTTTATAAATCTGTAAAATATTAATTATATTATTATTGCGGTAATCTTCGTAACCATTTAGATAAAAACTACGTAAAAGTATCATTCATTTATAAAATATCAAATTTGAAATCAGAACCAGCTTAAATAAACGTAAATCGATGTCGGGAACCCGTGTGTAGCACTCATCTATAGATACCGGGGCCGCGGGGGTCGATAAGGACTAATGGTATCCACAATAAGGTGAAAATTAGGGTATTAGTGATCGCGCTATTTGAACTTATCAATTTATCAATATTATCGTCTATACTTTTTATTTATCTCAATTGGCGTTTCACCCTGTCAAAAAACTTATCTAGAAAAGATAATAATATGTTAAACTCTTACACGCATCTTTTGTTTACAGACAGACAGAGATATGACCACAGAACAGATAAATATTCTCTGTTCTAAGGATATGACACTAATAGATAGACAACACAAATAGTTAGGAATAGACTGGGGATCACTATAGAGAATAAATTTAAATATTTATATATAAAGTAATGTATATAAATTAATAATCTATATAAAAGTAACGTAAATTTTTCAGTTTTTATATGAACTAAACTTTCGTAATGACTACAAAGTTGATCTACTGGTTTAAGCACTTGCCACGTCGCTGTCTACTGCGCCTAGTGTTGTGGGTTCAAATCCTACGCGGATATCCTACGGACAGCACTTTGTGTGATCCATAAATTGTTGTTCTGAGTCTGGGCGTTTTTTGTGTCCGTGACGTGTATGTTTGTAAAGTCCCCGGCGACTCAGGATTTATATTCCTAATGCGGGAGTTGTCTTTTAAACAAAGAATAAATAGGAATAAAGAAAGAAAGTATTAAAACTAAAACATGAGTCCCGATACCCGAGAAAGTGAAAAACTAGACTTTTTGTGGATGTTCTTCATGTCCGTGTCAAGTAGTTATGTTTGTAAGGTTCCCGCGACACAGGATTGCAGGAGTTATCGTTTTTAAGAACTAGAAAGAACATAATACTCGGAGCAGTGTATAGCAATGCCGATAGCGGCGGCCCACTACTGATACACTAATTAATAGTCCACAACTGTACATACGCCTTTCCTTAGAAAGCCGATTTTGGCCCACTATACAAGACATGCATAACGGGTTGGTCTACAGTTTGTTTCAAGTTATCCTATTTGTTGCAATGTTGTTGTCCTGCAGAATTTACTACCCTTAATCGGCTCTTACGGCACCTTCAAGATAAACAGGGGTGCTTACACGTGTTCTCAAACCGTCACATCACCAGACGTTCAACCCCGTACGTAATTCGCAATTTTTTTATTTTTTATTTAATGGCTGTCAAAATTACTTTACTCTGCCTGATGGAATGTATGTCATCGTAGTTTAATGCAGTACATTCTTGAAGAAGAAGGACATGTGATAGTTTCACTTTATTTTAATTTTTTTTAACCGACTTCAAAAAAAGGAGGACGTTTCTCAATTCGACTGTATATATATATATATTATGTGTGTTCGCGGATTACTTCGTCGTTTATGAATCGATTTTGATGATTCTTTTTTTAATGGAAAGGAGATATCCCAACGGTGGTATTATGATAAGGACACTAAGATCTGATGATGGCATCCAAGAAAAATCAAGTCAAACCTTGAAGTCGGTTTTATTTTTGTTAAAACTTTACATTACCTCACAGCGCTATGGGCATAATGTCATGAATATATCTTGCTTGATATCGATGAGACAAGAATCAGAGACTCAAGAGCAGAATGTCGAAATACGATATCACGTGTTGCCGATAACGTGTTTACCAAAAACTGCAGTTTAAAGAAGTAAATATCCTAACAAGACCTATTATGCGATCGGTGCCAGTCTCGGACTGCATACTACATGGTATTAAAATATTTGTAGTACCTATAACACTATGAACAAATAGCATTACTCGTTTTCAATTATCGCTTTTACATATCCGAGAATAGACAATGATCTATTCGCCAAACAATTAATCAGCTATCGGACAAACCTAAGGTCATGGGTTCGACAAGATGGGTTGAGATCGCTAATAGCATAGTCTTACTAGTAGTGTTTAGGTGTTTACTGAGTGGAGTAAAGGACCTCGACAAACTGTATTCGATTACTTTTTTACTTTTATTCGATATATATTTTAATATTATAAATTCAAAAGTAACTCTATTTGTCTGTTACGCTTTCACTGCTAAACAGCAAAATTTAGCATGGAGATATTTTGATTATTGAGGAAGGAGATAGGCTACTTTTTACAGTGAAAACGTGACATATATGCGGACGGAGCCGCGAGAAAAAGCTAGTTTGTACATAAATACATTTCTCGATACTAATACTACTATTTAATACTTTAGGCATGCTAGATGCATTAGTTAATCGTATAGTTTTGCTTCGTTTGACCTAACGATAAGTTTGAGCGATATGCAGTAAAACCTTGCTAAACGCAGCTAACTGGACCGAGGCTGCTTCTCGCGGAAAACATTCCAATATTGACAGAAAACTTTGCTGATGCGTAAACTCATCCTTGACTGCGGTTTTGTAATCTCAGATTAGGAAGCTTGCCAATTCAAACTGTCTTCGACATTTTAAGAAAATCTGAAGTCACGTTTGTCTGTTTGCCAATAAACCTCATCAATGGCAAATAAACATATACAAGTCCCCAGTCCATTTATGCCCGTATCTATTCGCCATACTATTCATCACCTATCGGATAAACCTAATAGAATTTAAAAAATGTCTATGGCTTACTAGCCGCTTTATGAATGTAAAACAGTAATAGTGTAATAGGTAGTAGTAATTTTTACCATGAGTGTATGACTGCAATGCGAGCGAATGACTGACATAGACACACGGTTCGCACGATTATAAGGTCACCTTTTTGAGATTTGTGGTATGTTTCGGAAACTACTCTATCTTAGTTATCTTTAGTATTAGAAAATCTCAAATTAAATCGAAAATACTCGTCCACCTTAGCTGTGAATGTTAAAAGTATTTATTTGTACTGAAGTTGATCAAATTCAGTGAGACTTTTAACAACAAATTAGAAGAAAATAAATACAGCAAACAAACAATAATAAAGACCTAACATACTTCCTCGTTTTGGTATTAGCGTTTCATAAATGAAGTCACAAACTTACGCATTCTAATCAAATAAAAAAATAAAAATATGTTTGATCTGAGCCCACGCATTACACTACCGTAGCGACACGTACGTTAATTTGTTTGTTTTATTTACACCTTACTGTGCCACACTCTGTGCAAACACGCTCAATTGTTAAGTTCAACTTAAATATATGTTCAATAATAAATAGACTATAAACTTATGAAGGTATGGGCTACTAAAGATTTACATTATAATACCTAAGTGTAATTAAGGTCACAGGTGTAACTGTGAAGCAAGGACACGCGTTTGGTGTAACAACAAGTAAAATTATAATAAAAGCGGCCAAGTGGGAGCCTGACTTGCCCATGAAGCGTTACGTAGCAGCAAGTAACACAATATAAAAGTTCTTATAGTTCGTTGTAACTTTGATCGATGTTTTATATTTGAGTTGATTGAATGAAGAGTAAATTGCGGTTTACGATTTATGACGTATTAAAAAACATACTTACTAGATCTCGTTCAAACCAACTTTCGGTGGAAGTTTACATGGTAATGTACATATTCTATTTTTTTTAGATTTATCATTCTATTATTTTAGAAGTTACAGGGGGGGACACATTTTACCACTTTGGAAGTGTCTCTCGCGCAAACTATTCAGTTTAGGAGAAACGATATTAGAAACCTCAACATCATTTTTTGAAGACCTATCCATAGAAACTTCTGGGTCCGCACACGTACGGTTTTAATTTAAAAAAAATTGAGTTTCAGTTCTAAGTACGGGGAACTCCCAAAATTTATTGTTTTTTTTTCTTTTTATGTGTAAAAATCTTAATGCGGTTCACAGAATACATCTACTTACCAAGTTTCAACCGTATAGTTCTTATAGTTTCGGAAAAAAGTAGCTGTGACATACGGACGGACAGGCAGACATGACGAATCTATAAGGGTTCCGTTTTTTGCCGTTTGGCTACGGAACCTGGTCTTTATTAAATTCAGTTTTTATTTTAAACATTTTATTTTGTTTTCTTTTTATTTTGGCGAACCCAGTGTCACTCAAATCACTAAAACGAGTCTATTAACACCAATCGTTCTTTCCTCCTTCTTTCGCAGTCGGGTAAAAACGATTAAAGGAAAGCAATAATAAATTGAATTTTATTTGACCATTTTAGGATAAGTGATTCTCTTTCTACTTTCGCTAACGCCTCTATTCTCTAGTATTACTGGCTAATATTTTGTTTTGACCACGTGACTTAATATATTGCGAGACGTTATTCTACATTTCTTAGTTTTCTATAAACGTTAACGTTTGCAAAATGCAACTTGGCTAGAGCTAAATTCAGGCCGAGTTTCAATATGTCGCAGGCAATTTCTATTATCCCGCCGTTTATTACGGCGTATGCTGAAGTCAGCTGCAGGCAAAATGATAACTCGTTCAATTATTATAATTTGGACGTTGGTTGTAGTTTTCAAGTGACCATGAAAAATTACTGTTGTGAATCAAATTACAATCAAACTTCATTTTAGTAATCTTCATGAAGATTTGCTTACTTACTTACTTACTTATTATTATAGAAGTTTAAAGAAGCCATTGTCAAGTTTTTGATCGATCATTGGGTTGATCAGGAGGCGTTAGTCCCAGTTTTCATGAAATCTATGGCAATCATTATTGGTTGCTGACAACTAGTTCAACTTTCGAATTCAGTTGTCCTTTCGATGCCAGTCGCTACATGAAAGAAACTGAAATTCTGGTAAATCCGGTTGAACCGACCCCAAATAATCTTTGGTATATTATAAGTTTTGAAGGGGGCTGAGATGCGTATGTTCATTAGAAAATTTTGTTGACGTATTCCGCCACTAATCCGTGTAGAAACATAGTGTAAATCTATATTTAAACTTAAATACTTTACGTTACTCGCGATTTTACCCGTGGTTATTGTCGTGCCGCGAGTAACGCCGCGGGACAAAGTTAGTCTGAAAAAAAAGTAGCCTAGTACTAGTACTCCCTGGATCATTAGCAACCTGCCAGTGAAAGTCCCGTCAAAATCGGTCCAGCCGTTGCAGAGTAACCCGGAACAAACAGACAGACAAATTTTTTTGCACATATGCATTTAATAAAAAGCGGTTATTTTAATATTACAAACAGACACTCCACTTTTATTTATTTGTATAGATAAAAATATTCTACTTGGTTTTTACTAGCTGAACTAAGCGGTGTTTACCGCGGTTATTGTCGTACCGCGAGTAACGTGGCAAAAAACTAGCTTACGTTACTCCTCATATCATTAGCTACATATCAGTAAAAGTTCCGTCAAAATCGGTCCACCCGTTCCAGAGGTTATCCAGAGCAAACAGTTGCATTTGGTAAAAATCGGTTATTTTAATATTACAAACAGACGCTCCAATTTTATTTATTTGTATAGATTATTGTTTTGAGTACCGGCAAGGTTACACTTACAAGTAACATTGTAGTACAGATGTACTTAGTTATTAAATGTCTTTGTCTTTACAGAAGTTTGTTATAAATTCAAATTGCCATACAGTGGAAGTTTTCGCTAAATAACTCTATTGTTCGCTTCGGACTATTTACTTTGTACACGTCTCTGCCATATAAGTAGTGTTAAAAATTTTATAATTTTAAATAATGTATATACATAAATATATTGCCATCTAGGATTAGGACATTATGTTTTGGCGTCCTTTGCCTCTCATATTTTTTTCTGTGCTGCCTCAGAGTCAGACATAGAGTTAAGTTAGTTGATAATTATTAATTATCATTCAACACAATACATCCAAATCACACTCGGCCCTTTGATATTTTAGATATCCTGTGTGTGAGAGGTAAAGTAGAAAGTTCCTTGCCATGTAAACTTGGGTTTTATCCTTTATTTTTAAACGACAGAACATAAACGAATATGATTACCTCGCTCATGATCTAGGGCCGACTATTGTTTAGTCTATAAATATATTGTAAATTTTTGATATTGTAGTGCAATTAATTCTAGGTCTCAGCTCAACACTTAGCTATGTATTTTACAATGTGAAAGTGTATGACAAGTAAGACCGGTTCGCGTAAAGGTGCGTGCTTGATGTGGGTAATCTGTTTGATCTTTTCCTCAAAAACCACAGACAATACGTGCGGAAATTATACACTAATACATTTATGACAATGAAATTGTCGTTTACAATGTAAACTATTTGTTGTGAGAGCATCATTTATCTACATTCGTATACTGTCAAAACGCTAAATGTATGATGTACCTACATATTATAAACTAACTGACCCAGTAAACGTTGTTTTGACAGAAAAATTATTTCCAAAATAGCAGTTGGTTGAAAAAAATAACAGAAAACGACCACTTTTATCACCTAAGGGTTTAAAAACGGCTTACGACTTATTCTTAGACTTATCAAATATACAAAAACATATTTAAAAAATCAGTCAATCTCTTCGATAACAAAACATTGCGTGCGACAAGTTTTTATAAAACTTGTCGCGCGTATGTATGAGCGGGTTTATAAAACCTACTAGCTGTCCGAACGGGCTTCGTTCTTTCAAAAGTTCTTGACCTGTCGCAGTCCTATAGAAAACATAAATTAGTGTTGTTTTTACTGTTTTCCTTGTAATTTATATTTCTTTCTCCATAAGGAACTTCTTTATGCCTTAATGAAAGTATAAAAAAATAACCGATATGGTCGAGCGGTTTACGAATTCGCGCTTAGCAACACATTTTTATTTATTTGTTCGTTGATTTTATTTATTTCCGAGATAGGACTAATGATTTTGGACTCTTTTTACCATTACATTACATTAGCATCATATAGTCGATAGACGAAGGCTTGCGTTCAATGACAATAGTCAGTATGCGCCATTGTGTAGCAAAATGGCACGAAATACTGAATGCGGAAGGACCAAACTTACTTATACTGACCTTAAACAATTTAATTTAACTTGTGATTGAAATACATGCAATATTTTTTTTATTGAATAGACAGGCATACGAGCAGACATATCGCCTGATGGTAAGCGATTACGGCCGCCTTATGGTAAGCGTGGCTCTCCCACGGCCATTTTTAATATATATGTATGCACGCAACCTCGTCTGCCTCTCTTTTCAAACATGCTTGGTTCCTATTGCCCTAAACGTGATGTTAACTATCCTATTATATATATAAAAACTCAAATTTAAAAAAAACTTGAAAATTGCTTAGATTGTTTCCTAGTGAGTGTTTTTATGTAGTATGTCGTATGTCGGTAGTCGCGGTAAGGTAGTTTATTGTATCCTTTGTCAAGAATCAAATTTTCAATCAATTTTATTAAATCGATTAAGTTGCTCAAACCAATCAAAATAAAGAAGCATCTTATAGTTACATGAGAATTAAAAAAGAAGAGAAACAACTACTTTAGGGAATTAAAGATTTAGAAAACCTTTCGATAATCAGTATTACTCTCATTTACTCACTTACTTGGACACTTTTTAACTAGATGTGTGGATAACAATTAATCAATCAGAAATCTAACTAGGTACCTACTCTATTGTTTTATTCCACTGAAGCTGAACTATTGGCATTTTCATATTTCTCGTTAGCCATATGTGTCAGAACTTCGGGTCTTAATATTCACTATGTACTTTACTTATTTTGCTCTTGAATAGAAATAACATTGTGTAAAAACATAGAATCCAAAGACAGCTGTATGGACTGTTATTTGTGATTGTATCGACAACTTAGTTGCGTTTCATTGATCGGTCACAAAGATTGCACAAACTGCACTTATTTTGTAAACGTTCCACAAAATTGCATTGCGTGCGCACTGTCATTATTATCTTTACGATGGTGAAAACAGAGCTCATTTAAGTATTTTATACAATAAGTAAATAGTACATGAACACCAGCTAAACCAATTGCCAGTAATTGACAATCATTTATTCAAGAATTTGCAACGTTCAGTGTCAATGCTAACTTGGTAGGGCTTTGAATATCGGGGTCAACACACCAACAACTCGGTACACTCACTTTCACCAGAAATAAAAATATATCTTACCGTTTTGTTCTTGCATTTCCATTATACTTTTGTACTTTATTCACTTATTTTTATATTTATTGTCATTCACGAGATGTTTAACAATAATAGGCTTAGCTGTACCTATGCAGCGCTCCGGGCGAGTTGCGGTTGCAAACTGACTTGATAGAGTTGCTGTCGCTTTATGCTGCGCCTGCGTCTCTGCGCGTACACATTCTCTTAACGTTATCAGTGTTAACTATTTATCTATAGGAATTTAATTAACGTAAATGTATGTTATCTCTCATTAAAGATGAGTTGTTTCATAGCTTTCCCCATTGCTTTGTTGTTAACAACTTTCATATACCAGTTTTATTAACAATTATTTTCACGAGAATTAACACGATCACTTATTAAAAGGTATTACATACCTCTGATTTGCCTGACGTTTCGACCAGGTTGCACTGGCCATGTTCACAGGTTGAGTCAGCCTGTGACCACGTCCGTAAAAATAAAAATGATTGTTAATATATCATGGAACGCGAAAGTTTAAAAGTTAGTATATACAAGTTTTGTTTTAGTGTATGTACTTATACCTATTAATTCGGGAAATAAACATACTGGTATGCATACCTACTCGTATTCCATTGACTTCCGGCCAAGGACAGTTGCACGAAGTAATCAATATTTAAATATATATATTTTTAATACATAATTGTTGTGTCTACTTCTGATTCCCAGAATTCAGAAAATTCCAATCCTCTGTAGAGATTTTGAACAGATGATATTTTTTGTGTAATAGTGTCATTCTCAGCATTTTTCTTTTAGTGTTTTTCAAAGAGTTACTTTACTCTGACTGATGGAAAGCACGAGCAGAGTCCAAAAGTGATGGCCACCATACTCATTACAAATGCAGACAATGCAACAATGCAGCAATGTGACCCACGCTACGGCGGCCTATTGAGATGATTGTGAATTATTGGGCCTCTGGTCTCGCATTTATCACAGAAACACGATAGCATAATGCTGTCATTTTAGGTTGATCTTCTGTGCGAGGGTAGTACCGCCCCGGTCGAGCCGGCCTGTTCGTGCTGAAATCATCGTGGCTCTAATACCTTGAAAGTGAACTTGTTATACCTAGTTATTACAACTTATCTACTGAAAGAAGATCTATTTGACTTACGTAATTACACTCATTACGAAAGTGGGTTTTAAGAGAGTCTTACTTTAATCGATTATCTAACTATAGCGTAAATATATGCAATGCATAACATATTAGCTCAAATAATTTCTGTTTTTATTTTGCATATCTATACAATTAAATACAATTGAAGTATCTGTTTGTAATTTTAAATTAACAACTTTTTAATAAATGCATTTGAATGTACGACGACTTCACTTGGCTTGTAATATACGACGGAACCTAGATGGATAAATCCATTAAAAAAATTGTCTGTCTGTTTGATTCGGCTAATCTTAGAAGCGGCAGTGCCGATTTTGATGGGACTTTCACTAGCGGGTAGCTGGACTTTCACTAGCTGATGATCCAGGGAGTAACTTAGGCTACTTTTTACTTTCTTTCTTTCTACTTTTTAGAGTAAATTTGTTTCGCGGCTTTACGACAATGAAATACAATTTAAATTTATTGTTAATAATTTTAATTACATTTGGTATTTGTCAGAGAACTGAATTAATAACTGAGGTCTGAGGTTTTATTGATGTATTACTAATTAATTATAATAAATCTTGTACTAGGTATTTAAACAAGGAAAATAATGCAGGTTGTTAGGTGATCATCCTACATGAGTAGTTTATTTGTATTTTGGAGGAGAAAAACTCATGTAGGTTTATGAAACTATATTCCTTCCTTTCTTCTTCTTTCTTTCTATACCTCTCGGTGACTTTCTTTTCTTAACATTATTTAAATTAGTTGCATCGTGGTATTTATATTTCGGCAATATATATATATATATCTATGTAAATAAAAATGATTCACAAAAATGTATGTACGCGCATAACTTCCGATCGACTGCATTAAATAGGATAATTCTTTTTTGTATGTGTTCGTTATTGTTAGGACAAGGTTTATATAAAAAAAATACGCTACCTGTGGGAAGCTGATGCGAGCCTAATTACTAAAAGAAGTTTTTCAAAAATTTGGAAATTATTTATGAAAGAAATATATGGCTGTACGAAGTTCACCGGGTCAGCTAGTATAATATAAAAAAAACTAACTTCCTGACAATCGCCAAATCGAATTCCATTGCAGGTATATGGTATGGGTAGCTTAGCATTTAATATATATAGCCATAGTGAGTGGTTAATACGACTATCGTAAAGCACAATTTTAAATGTTTCAAGCACTATCAACTTTCTAATATATTTAAGAAATTGATTCGTGTACCCGATTGTGAAGTCAGTGGCATAAAGTAGCTGATGTGAAAACACGATGACACGACTTATGATAGATTATTATATCTACGTAAGTACTTTCTCTGAAGCTACTATCGTTTCTTGGGTTCCGTAATCAAAGGGTAAACCAGAACCCTATTACTAAGACTCCGCTGCTTGTTCGTACGTTTGGCGGTCCGTCTGTCACCAGGCTCTATCGCATGAACCGTGATAATAAGACAGTTGAAATTTTTACAGATGATGTATTTCTGTTGCCGATATAACAACAATTACTAAAAAACAGTATAAAATAAATATTTAAGGGAGCTTGCATACAGGGCACGCCGTTATTGCGGCAGTAAGACCCGTTATGGAGGATTGGCGTCAAGAGGCGTCACGGGGCCCTCTCATACCGGTTGACGCAGGTGATCACTGGAAAAGGATAATTCGGAGATCACCAGTCTGATCCGCAAGCAGCCAACGGTACTCGGGCCAGGCGACTCGGGTGCCGGAGATCCCAAAACGATCTGTGTCCTCCATAAGCGCAAGTCTAGGGGTGACAGATGAGGCCACCTGTCAACCTAGCAGAAGCCATCCCGGGTGGAGGCGCGGACGCTGCGGAGCGTGCGCACCCCGGCGACGGACAGTACCGGGAACATCGGGGTTCCCACACAGTAGGTGACCCGAGGTACGTTGGGGTTCCAGGGTTTTCCTTTCTAGGCTGCACCTGGTTCTCCGGCTTATAGTACCCGAAAGTGCGTGAGGTTTTAGTCTGTTCGAGCCCGACATGCCACCAGGCAACAAACATGATTTTTTTGCCGTTTTTATAGATAACGGTACGGAACCCTTCGTGCGCGAGTCTGACTCTCACTTGACTGGTTTTTTCTTTTCGTTGAATTAAAGTGACTAACAGCTATTACGTTTGTACACGAAAGACAACGTAAGATACACATGATTAAGTAGAATGCAGAGACCACGCTTTTATTACAATAGTGTGAAGAGAAAAAGCAACATAATTAACCAACTAGTTTTGCGCGCTTTGTTTTGTTTACACCGCGTGTATGTCGGTTTTCGAGGTAAATAGAAGTCTATGTGTTATTCGATGCATAAGCTATAACTATTGCTGAAAAGTTTTATCTAAATCCCTTCAGTAGTAGGTATAGTAAGAAACATGCATTATTATAAACTTTCACAATTATATATGTATTAGAAGAAAGTAGGTTGTCATCGTTTCGTGATATCAAATAAGTTATTGAAAGATTTAGAATTGCCGAAATTATTGTTATATCTAGACGTCGAAACTCTGGGCTATGGGTTCCCACACATAACTGCGAATTCGCACGAATGTATAGCAAGATTTTCACGCCGCATCGCATCGCAGTTATGCGTGGAAGCCCTAAAGCGTGCGGCTTTAAACAGGGGTTATAAAAGTACGAAGGGGAAAATGATTTTTATTTGTTAAAAGTAGATTTTTACAACAAAAATGTTTCTGTTTAATTTTGTACCATTACCTACCATATTTATATGCTTAGATAGTTCTTGAACACATGTCTTTACATCGGCCATTGATATACTTTATGTAAAACTATTTGATTTTTCTGTTTAGTTTTGTACCATTACTTATCATATTTATATGTTTAGATAGTTCTTGAACTCATGTCTTTACATCGGACATTGATATGCTTTATGTAAAACTATTTAATGTTTCTGTTTAGTTTTGTATCATTACTTATCATATTTATATGCTTAGATAGTTCTTGAACTCATGTCTTTACATTGGCCATTGATATACTTTATGTAAAACTATTTATTAATCTGTGTTTGTGCAAATATTCAAATGTCTAAAAAGTTAACGTAAACATAAATGTTCACACTTCTGTTTCGTTATACTTTATAGTACCCATGTATGTTAAAAGGTAAAATTAAGATTTTTAATCTTACTTTTTTTCTTTCTAGGACAATCCCGTACGCTCGAAACCTGCGACTAAAGACAGCCAGCAACCTCTTGTAACTCAGCAAATGTTACAGTCCACACGTGCTAAATTGGGTCGTGCACGGCCGGTAGCCTCATCAACACCTAAGCAACAACTCAGTGAACTGGAGAAGTAAGTGTAATACTTTTACAGCTCATGTTGCCATTAGTACGTGTTATTCTTTTCACATCACTGCAGACAATACCACGTAAACAGTTTATTCATTTGCCACCCATTTCATAGAAGAAACATAGGTACATCATGCCTAATACCACACATCAACAGTCGTTAATTGTTCACTGTAGGACATAGGTGTCTACTTGAAAAGGAGGTTTTGGCGTTCTATACCGCGCTGGCTAGATGGCTTGGAATGGTTTGTTTCAAGTTTTCCTTCCACCATCATTTCTCAACACTGGTACTATACTTCTACACTTAACAATGGAAGAACAAATGTTACCGTTGAAAAATGTGTCAATCTTACATTATGTTTTCAGATGTCTTCTACAAGAAACAACAGTGACGTCTTTGTATAGGCGACGAATAGCTCGTACCACGTTTCGCAGCGCAGAGGAGCTGCGATCACGGCCATACCCTGCAGGACGATGTCCTCGGTCTCCTATTTCTCCTAGATCTCCTCGTGCTAGCTCCCTGCCAAGATCACAAGCTATATCACCTCTAAAATTTCCTAACGGAGCTGTGCCAACTACTGATAATTTAGTGACTTAGAATCGATAAATACGCCCTAGAGTTATTTAATATAGACTAAATATATCTAATATGTTATATTAGGGTAATACCACAAAAGTGACACGTACTTTAATAATATTAAATAGGTACTCGTAAGTATTAATATGTGGATCCTAAGTACCTACGCGAGGATTAAATTAATGAAATAATGGTATTAGAATGTAAAACTCATTCTAATTGAAAATATTGTACCTACGTATATGTTATTTAAAGATGAACAATACAGCTATGTTTGTTACTGCTTTTAGGATTTTTAGTCTTTGTTGTGTATAATATATTTGAGTTTGTGGTTTACCTATAGGAATCGCAGGCGCATTCCGCATGGATTTAGACAAATATTTTTTATATGCTATAAGGTCATTTCTCTAATATACAAAATTCGAAACGTTTAGGTAAACATGTTTCATTGATTTTACATATTGAGATAACTATTTTCATTAATAGGTTTAGCTAACTTTAGATACAAAGATTATTTGCAAGATATTGTTTTTTTTATAATTTATTTGAAATGCATTAAAGTCCTAAATTATGACAAGTTTCTACAACGAGACTGAATATTCATTTATAATTGTATGTATGTACAAGATTGTATGAATCATATCTATTGATATTAAAATAAATGTAATATTACGTTAATGTATTTTCTTTTGTTTAATAGTACACCTGTATAATTGTTAGATTATTATTTTTTCGGATAAAAAAAATAACGACAATTCTCAAAAACTGTAAGGCCGGGATGTTGAAATCTTCTGGGGTCCTCTCTGCCTACAACTGAGGTACATCCCGGAATCACTACGAAACGCAGCAGCATATGACGTTGAAACGCGAAGAAGAGAAATTAGAGCAAGATCTCAGGGCCGCCAGACGTCACGGTATTTTCTGACGAACGAAATGTGGACGATTGAGTAGTATTAATTTGTACTAGCATCGCATGCCTACCTGCTAGCTTGCTTAGACGGTCAATTTCTAGGTATCAGATAATCAAGGCACATGAAAACATTGCCTACCTCACGTATTTTCTCCAAACTGATTTTGACGTATATTTTAGACAATATTGTTAAAAATAAGTTGTCAATGCTCCCAGACACTTTTCGTGGGCCGTATTGCTTATCAGACGCTTTAAAGGTCCCAAAAGAATGACTTAACTTCACGTAAATTCTGATGCTCCATTTTTAAAACGACCACTATTGTTGAAATGTTCGCCAGACAACTATTTTGAAACCTTTTAAATAAGAATATCGATCCAACGGGGAAATCATCCCCTATACTGAATTTTAACGCCTCTGTGGGTAAGAGTGCGAGGGCGTTATCCAAGCACATGAGACTGAGTGAGACATGTAGGTACCTATTAGCATTTATTGAGCTCTCTCTCTTACAGTTTACTCATATCAAATAATTATCAATTTTTAAAGAATCAGCAAGAAATAAGCTAATTAATTAAAGATCAACTTGTAAAACAATGCTCATGACCACAATACCATAATAATTCTAGAATTTTAGACGTGTATTAGTAATGAACTAATGATTGAGAGAAGTCCATTAAAATAGAAATTTAAATGGAACTCTGTCTCTCTATAGTATCAGATCTTTTGGCAGGGCTAGGAAAGCTAGCAATACAGCTGTGACTTCTAACTCCATTTTGTGGTGGTGACGTAAGTAGCCCAATTAATAAAAAAATACTCTTTCTGATTAAAGTTAAAAAACATCAATTTCAATTTTTTACACTATACTGAGTTACTGATGAAATGATTTCATTCATTGGCTATAATATACTTTTACTAGCTTTTACCTGCGGCTTCGCTCGCATTTAATAAAAGTATTCTATGTTAATACTAATACCTCCAAGAATATGTGTACAAACTACAAAGTTTCATAATGATGGGTTGGGTAGTTTTTGCGTAAAAGCTTAACAAATAAACTTACTTTCACCTTTATAATATTAATGTAATAAGTATTAGTATGATAGATAGAAGATATATTAATTTTCGACAATGCCACTCTTTCACCGTGAATAACAATAAAGTTATATCTGAAATCCATGAAGATTTATCGTGAGTTATGAGAAAGGTGATACAAAGATCGTATACCATGTTTGCAACATCGCTACCCCGGCTAATTTTGTGATTCGATGTTTAGAAACTGATTTAGCAACGATAATGCTGAGAAATATGCATCATTTGAAAAATTATGATTCATACATTTGGATTTTGACCAGCACTGGTAACATATATTGTATATGTTGTATTGAAAACTATCTACTAACAATAAGACACAGAATGAATTTTAATAATGGATGTAGATGCTGCTAGACTTCCGCTGTTTATTAATACGTAGGTATATTAATGATTTCTGATATTAATGAAGAATTCATTCAGAAGAATTTGAAAAACTTCGATGCTAGCAACTTACCGCCTTGTAAAAGTGCTAACTATAATTCTAGTCTTTGAAACAACGCAAGTATGAAGATGGTAAATATTTTCAATCCTGAAAATAATGGATGGACTTTAGAAGACAGTGAATAGGATTTTCATTGGTTCGAACCAGATCAATTACCGGATTATTATCAGCGAGTCGCTGGAAGAACTATCAGTTAAATTATTTCTCAGTTTTTTATGTCACTTTATTTTTTTCAGATTTCTTGTGTGATTTGGTCTCAGATTGTTTGACTCATTTTTTACAGTCGAAGAAAATAAATTGTCTCGATGAAGATTAGAGGCCGTGGTGGTGATTCTCTTGGTATTATCACTAAACTAAAATTCACTCCAATTTCTTCACAGTCTCTTTTGAAAGTTATTTTTATACTTTTATTTCTATTTATAACTAATATGTTTGAATTGTACTATTTTTTTCTATTCTGTAATAAAAATGTCGTGTAGGTACACATCTATAATGGATACATGTACATAAGTTTTTATTTTCAGCTTTTATGATTTACATATCATTACAATCACAAGTTAGTCACATTTATAACATTGTGATATCGGGAATGGATCGGAACTGAATTTTGACTGAACTTTTACAACGGAAGTAGTACCTACTCAGGTCTTTTATTCACAGTAGGTACTTTTTACAGTTCTTTATACACAGTAAGCGACTGGTTAAGGCGGTCGCCAAGCCTCCTTCTATGAAGATCACGCTGGAAAAGGGTACTGGAGCTGGCGTCTTCTCGAACGACTTAAACATCAAGATGTTGATATCTTGATGTTTAAGTCGTTCGAGACAAGCTTCAAACAATGTTCCAATCAGAATGTGTTGGCATAATCAAAGCAGCACAAGCAATTGCAGCCAGAGATGTGTAAGACTCAAACATCAAAATAGTTTCTGACAGTGCATCCGTGCTTCAAGCTCTGCAAAATAACAAGATGACCTCTGCCCTCATCAAGGGATGTTATAACAATCTCCAGTCAAGGGCGTATTCAGGATGAGGGACATGACCCTCCTGGGCTGTTGTCATGACCTAAATTAAATTGTTAAACATTATGTTCTTTATATTTTTTGTCACAATATATATTTAAATCGTACATATAATTTAATCGTGGCTAAGAGTTGAAATGTGGTGCTGGATAAGAATCTAAGCAAACAGCTGGACGGAAAAAATTACCAACGAAGAAGTTCTGGAAAGGGTTAAAGAGAAAATACTGCTGATATCTACAATAGAAATTAGAAGAGGCAAGATGGTAGGTCACCTTATACGTCACGATAACTTTCATCTCATTGAAGGAAAAATAGAAGGAAAGAGTGGAAGAGGAAGACTGAGACACAGTTATATAGACCAGATTATCTAAAGGTAGTAGAGCTGCTATCGACACGATCGGGCAGGCTTGACCGGGGCGGTACTATCCTCGCACAGAAAATCAACGTAAAATGACAGGGTTCGTGCTATCGTGTTTCGTTGGTGAGTGAGCTACTACTAGGCCGCCATGGTGTGGGTCACCATGCTTCATTGTTGGATTGTCTGCATTCGCAATGAGTATGGTGACCACCACTCTTGGATTCTGCTTATGCTGTCCCTCAGAAAGAGTAGAGCGATTTTGGCGGGCCATACATAAAAAAACAGAATAAGGAAAAAATGAAAGGTTGAAGACCGTCTAAGCGAACTGACACTTCTCAATATCCATAAGAACGTACCCATTGATGTAGCAATAGAAGTGATAACGTGTTTTGGGAGGAAACGTAAAAGAAAAATTTATTTTCTTATCTATACATCTATCCAAATAAATAAAATTGGAGTGTATGTTTGTAATATTAAAATAACCGCTTTTTACTAAAAGCATATGTATGCATACACGGTACATATACCAAAAATTTGTTAATTTTTTTTTGTCTGTCTGTCAGTTTGTTCGGGTAACCTCTGGAACGACTGGACCGATTTTGACGAGACTTTCACTGGCAGGTAGCTGATGATCCAGGGAGTAACTTAGGCTACTTATTGTTTTTCAGACTAACTTTGTCCCGCGGTGTTACTCGCGGTACAACAATAACCGCGGTTAACACTGCGGGGTTCAGCTAGTATAAATATAAATACTTTTAAGTATAGTACTTTTAAACCCACTTATAATGGCCCAATCGAGAGGCTAAGTTTTTTTTCATGTGACAAACGATTAAACGGACCGCCTGATGGTAAACGATTACCGCCACCCATGGACATCCGCAACACCAGAGGCGTCACAAGTGCGTCGCTGGACTTCGGTGAAGGTTTGGTAGGGTTAGCTATGAAGGAGTTACTGAGTCAAAACATCGGCACAAGTGCTTCAAGATACCATTCTTGAGAATGTAGAATTCAAGCTCTTTAACAACAGCATCTTCATTAACCAAGAATTATCCTTTCAGCAAGACTCGGCGCCGCGTTATATAGCTCGATCCACCCAATCTTGGTTAGAAACGAACGTATCGGACTTCATCTGAGCTGAAGACTGGCCGTCATCTAGTCCTGATCTTAATCCACTGAATTATGTCAGTTGTAGAGAACGAGGCTTGCTCTAAACGTCATGATAATTTGGAGTTTCTAAAACAATTCATACGATTTGCAGTAAAGAATTTTGAGACAGCTATTGATAACTGGCCTCAACATTTAAAGGACTGTATTGCAGCCAATGGAGATCACTTAGAATAAGCTTTATATTTTTTAACGGTTTTATATTAATGTATGAAACTAACACACTGTAATAGTAATGAATGTTACGTACATCAAAAAAATATTATTTTTCTTTGTAACAAGATTTATGGCAAGACTAAGGGTGACAAATCAACATCGAGCTATGCTGCGCTGTGCTATCTTTGGTCAACTCGCTCGTCTAATATTTTAGTGAGGATACAAACAAACCATGCTGTGCTGCGCTGTGTGAGGCTGCGCTCTGTTTAAAAACGCAGCAGTTGAGCGAGGCGAGCTACCCGCCGTGCTGAGCCGCGCTGTGCCGAACTGTGCTATGTTTTTTCTGGAGTTTCTTCACTTTCATCTTCATCGGATTCAACTATTTCGTAATGTTTACTATTTTTTTAAAATAAAGTCATTTTTGACGAGATAAACGGCTACACGAGCTGCTGATTACTTTTAATATTGAGCTAAGCAAAGCGCAGCACAGCTTGACGTTGATTGTTAAAAAAACGCAGCTTAAGAAACACAGCACAGCACGTTGGTCCACGGTCCGTCCGTTGCCTCGTTGGTCTCGCGGTTGGCGTGAGCGACTGCTGATCATGAGGTCTCGGGTTCGATTCCCGGGTCGGACCAAGTGTTTGTATGATCTACAAATATTTTTTTCGGAGTTTGGGTGTGTTCTATCTATAATATGTATGTATTTACAAAAAAAAAGTATATATGTATTTGTATCAGTTGTCTAGTACCCCATAACACAAGCTCTGCTTATCTTGGGACTAGATGGCGTTGTGTGTTTAGATGTCCGAAATATTTATTATTTATTATTATTGATTTGTCACCCTGAGTATAGGCTCGAACTAAGCAACCAGTTTGATCATTTAACTGGTAAGAAACTTCATTCAAATCACCTGAACCTAAGATTCTATTGCTGGGTATTTCAAAATCGTTTTGGTTTCTCAAGCAAGGGTCATCATCATTTTCACTAATATCAACAGTTGTTGTAATTGTTATTAATTGGGTAATAATACCTTTATTAACTGCAGTAATTTTCACTCCAACCGCTGAAAAATTATTTGGGTGTTCAATATGCACACTAGTAGAGTAGAGAGTTGGAGTAAATATTTCAGATGGCTGAAACAGCACAGCTGATTTTCTTTTGATTGTATTGCAGGGTATTTCAAAATCGTTTTAGGTTATCAAGCAGTGGTTAACAATCTCAATTATCATAATGAGTAATTACATCGACAAAACTATCTGTGTGACGTTCAATCTGTGCGTTTCGTGATCGAGCGAGTCTGAACCTGACCAAAAATCTCGCTATGTGCAGTAAAACACTTATTGAGTGAGCGCAATTTTTGCATTTGCCTTATTAAACTTATTTAGCTATGTGAACACTTAGCGTGTTTAAATGAGACTTTCGATGTATGAATGTTACATAGCTACATTCCATAACTCTCAATAATGCATCTATCCCATAGCCTTTTTGGCAGATGTGCGACTAAAACTGCATAAAAAACTTCCCGCCAAATCAGTCATTTAAATTGGTATGTGCGTCCACCAATCAGAAGCTTGCGTGAGATAGACAGACTAACCAGCCAAACTGAGCCAAACACAGACTCTCTCTCCTACTCCGATTAGGCTTTCCGCCCGTTCAGAAGCCCCTCGATCACAGAACACATTTACTCAAAGATGCTCTAAGAAAAAAGCGCGGGAAACTCAAAACAGGGCGGACGTACTTTTTTCTTTGGAAAATTTTATTTCATGTTTAACTTGTAAAAATTGATCATTTGAGTTGTGTAATATATATTTCATAGTAGTTAGTGTATATTTATTCTATTTGTGTATATGTTCCTGATTATATGGTAAGTTTTGTACATATTTCTATTGTGGTAGGTGTATGAACAAACCTCCCGATCTAACCTCGGGGGACTTAGACCAGGGTCTAAGTCCCCCTGTTGGATGTAATGTCACCATACATTCAAAAGAAGATGGTATGGAAACTGATGTTTCTTTGAGTAGTACGGATAGTAATCGCAAAAGATCCAGATTTCTCAAAAGGTGCAGAAATTGCAACAAAAAGAGAAAGAGGAATTCTCATCCAAATGATACTTATAATGTATTAGATTGCCAGTGCGATCCTCAGGGTAATCGTGATAGTCGTGATAGATCACCGTTATCAGAGAACCCAGTGCTTCCAAAGGTGTCGCCAAACATTCTTCATACTAAACAGTTGACTGATCAGAAAGATAATCCGGCTTCTAGTCCACATAATACACAGGTAGGTCGTAAACATTATGTTTCTACAGACTTGTCCCCCTATGTTATTCATGTCCAAAGAGTTCAGACCTCTCCTGGTGATGGTTCCTTCCTTCACCCTATTACTTTCGGAAATTTTTTAATGAAAAGTAATTTTAAAAATATAGTTACAGGAAGTATTAAAAGAATAGGACGAAACAGATGTACAGTTTCTTTTTCCACATCCCAGGATGCTAATGACTTTATAAGTGACACTAAATTGACAGATTTCAAACTTCATGCTTATATTCCCTCTTTTAATGTAACCAGATTAGGATTAGTTCGAGGTATACCAGCTGACTGGACCCCAGAAGAAATAAAAAATAATGTTAATACACCTTATGGTTGTGGAGAAATTATAAAAATTAGACGTCTTAATTATAAGGTCCATGTTGATGGATCAGTGACTTGGAAACCCTCACAATCAGTTGTGTTTACCTTTGATGGGCAAGTCCTGCCAAAAAGAATTTATATCTGTTATAATGCTTTACCTGTTGAACTATATACTTATCCTACAGTACAGTGTTTCAATTGCTGTAGATATGGACATACTAAAGTTAATTGCCGTTCACGTCCTAGATGTTTTAAATGTGCACAAGAACATACAAGTGAGAGTTGTCATGTGGACGAAAACTGTGCATTATGTGTAATGTGCAGTGGTTATCATTATGCTACAAACAAAAATTGTCCAGAATTTAATCGACAAAAGGAAATTAAACTCACCATGTCTCAGAGTAGTATTTCGTACATGGAGGCAATTAAACTCCATCCCCCAATATCAAAGTCATATGCTGATGTTACAGTAACAAACTATCATATGTCTGCTGGGAATAATAGCAACAAGTCGCCTCAAAATACTTCTTATAAAAAAACAGTGTTCAAAAAACCCCGTCCACCACCAATTTTACAAAAAGGTTATGACCAATTAACTCACAATACAATAGTAAAAGATTATGATATGCCTGTAACATCAGCAAATGGTTGTGCACTTAAAACTAAAGTGGATGTTGATAAAGAGGACAAAAAAATTATTGAAACTATTATTGCATTACTGAATACATTATTATCAAATAACCTTTTGAAACCGTCCAACGCTGCCATTATAACTGATATTATTTCTAATTTACTCCCTAATAATGGATCTAAAAATTCTACAGTGGAATTGTAGAAGTGTAACATCTAAAAAAAGTGATTTAATTCATATTATTAATAAATATAATTGTTCAATAATAGTACTATCTGAGACATGGTTGAAACCAGGTATTTTATTTGGAATTCCTGGCTTCACTTGTCTTAGAGAAGACAGAGTAGATGGTCGTGCAGGTGGAGTGGCCATTCTTGTAAAAAATACATCCTCATTTAAACAACTGGAATTACCTCAACATGACCTTAATAGTCTAAATATGATAGGAATAAAATTACAGAATGGAATATCTATTGTATCAGCATATATACCCCTTACAACATCAAACATTTTAAAGAATGACATTGATCCATTAATCAAATCTTTGTGTAGACCTTTCCTTTTGTTAGGTGATTTTAATTCTCATCATCAGGCCTGGGGTAGTGGTATAACTACCAGTACCGGTGAACAATTACTAGAAATTTTGGAAATAAACAACTTATGCTTATTAAATACTGGAGCACCAACCCGCCGCACAGGCCCTAATGAAAATGCCAGTGCTGTAGACCTGTCTATTGCAACTCCTGGATTAGCATCATCAATTAATTGGTTTCCCCTTTCTTCATCTTATGGAAGTGATCATTTCCCTCTAATTATAAGTACTCCATTCAAAGTAGCTTCTAACCATAAACACAATCCTCGCCTTAAATATATATTATCCCAAACTGGCTGGACTAAATTTAAAACTTTAGTTGATTCCAGAATATCAGGCCTACCAAATATTATACAATCTGGAGTTTCAAATTGTTCTGAAGCATTAGCTAAATGTCTACTTGAAGCTGCTGATGAAACCTTTCCGAGAAAGGGGAAATTTTCCACCAGTATCCCTTCCCCTCCTTGGTGGGACCGAGAATGTACTGAAGCAGTCAAAAAGCGTAAGGCGGCAGAAAAGCAGTATAATTCATGTATGTCATCCTATAACTATGAATCGCTTTGTAATATAGCTAAAGGCACAAGGAAGCTTTTGAAACAAAAAAAAAGAAACGGGTGGATGTCATTTTGTGCGTCTCTCTCTCCCAGTTCATGTCCATCTGAAGTATGGCGTAACATTAAAAGATTCAGATCAGGATTTAACTCTCTTACATACACTATCATTCCTCCTTCTATAACCGACACTTTCATGGATCAGCTAGCTCCACCGACAGTTTCAGAGTCAATTCATCCCCATATTCCTATCCCTCATTCAACGAATCTTTCTCTTGATTGCCCTTTCTCCCTTGCAGAACTAAAAGGTGTACTGAGTACTGTAAAAGACAGCTCTCCTGGTGAAGATGGATTGCCTTACTCATTTTTTGTAAATTTAAATGAAATAGCTCTTTCATATTATTTGGATTTAGTTAACAAAATCATTGATACGGGAGAGTTGCCCTTGTCGTGGAAGTCCCAAATTATAGTTCCTATTTTAAAACCGGGAAAACCCTCCTCAGACCCTTTATCATATCGTCCAATAGCACTGAGTTGTACTCTCGCTAAATTGGCCGAACACATGGTAAAGAACCGTTTAGAATGGTTTATTGAAAGTAATAATCTATTATCAAAAAGCCAGTTCGGATTCAGGAAAGGTAAAAGCGCAATAGACAGTATTGGTATTTTAATTTCGGATATAAGAGTAGCATTTTCTCGTAATGAGTCTGTATTAGCAGCATTCTTAGATATTCATACTGCCTATGACAATGTTATTGTGTCCAGGCTTATACAAAAATTATCAGAGCTTAATGTACCAGTCACGCTCATAAAATTTATTTTTTACATGTTATCCGAAAGATATATACATTTAGAGCTCAACGATGGCACAAAAATATCCAGGGTGGTCCGGAAGGGGCTTCCGCAAGGATCAGTCTTGAGCCCATTGCTATATAATATATACGTTTACGATTTAGAAAGCTCTTTAAATAATGTTCAAATCCTACAATATGCTGATGATTTACTTATATACTCTGTTAACCGAAGTGTAGAGTCCGCTAACAGTACCGTAAATAACGCTTTAAAACTACTTAAAGTATGGCTTGAAAATAACGGATTGGAGTTATCAGTCGGTAAAAGTAGTGTAGTTCTGTTTACGAGAAATCGCATCTCACCACAAGTAAATGTTATTTATGACAATATATCGATCCAAAATAATCTTCAGGCTAAATTTCTGGGCGTTGTATTAGACTCTAAACTCTCTGGCAAAGAGCATTGTGATTATATAGTACCGAAATGTGAGAAAATACTCAATATGATGAGATGTTTATCGGGGATTTGGTGGGGAGCGCACCCATCTGCACTTAAACTGGTGTATAATGCCCTGATTAGGAGTCTGCTTGACTATGGAACATTTTTGCTTGAGGGAGGGAATAAAACTGCCTATAAAAAATTAGACTTAATTCAACACAAAGCAATGAGACTTATTCTCGGTGCAATGAAATCATCACCTATAAATGCAATGCAAGTCGAATGTGTAGAACCCCCTCTTAGTTTTCGAAGACAATTTCTTAGCGATAAATTTTTGTTTAAAGCATATCAGTTTACTGATCACCCCATTTTTCCAAAACTTAAAACTCTCAATGATATTAATTCACATAATAACAACAGATGCAAACCCGCAACTTGTCTCGTCGTTAGCTACAGAAAACTTTTAGCCATCCAGGCTCCTATTTACCGCTCGCCAGTCTTACCTATATTCAATAACACCTATGAATCTCTGTGTACAAATCCTGATATTTGCTATAACGTTGATTTTGATCATAATGATGTCGAAATAAACACCACATTTAAACTTAATGTAGATGAAAATTGGAGAAATTTTAACTTCATTTTTACAGATGCTTCTAAATCATCTGATACTGAAAATGTAGGTGTTGGAGTTTTTCACGTCCAGTATAATATTGTACAAAAGATCAAATTGCCACCAGAAGCATCTGTGTTCACAGGGGAATGCTTTGGTATCTTTAAAGCCCTCGAGTATATAATTTTAATGAAACTTAAGAATACAGTCATATTTACGGATTCTAAAAGCTCATTGGAAGCTATTCAAAAATTTCCATTTAAAATGAAACCGTTCTATCCAATAATTGGTAACATCAGGGCAAAATATCTGGTATGTAAATCTTTAGGTTATTTAGTAAATTTAGTTTGGATTCCAAGTCATCGTGGAATCAAAGGAAATGAAAAAGCCGACCAGTTAGCAAAAGATGCGGTGAAGTGTGGAGACATCTATCCTTATTTAAATTACTGCCATGATCTAACTTCACTCCCCAAGCTCTATTTATTACATTCCTGGAGAGCTTTGTTGGTTGAAACCTCTCAATTTAAAGGTGTACAATATTTTAAACTACAACATAATATTCCCACTAAACCTTGGTTTACTAAAACTGATTATAACAAAAAATCTGTTAGCATTATTACACGTATGCGTCTTGGTCATGTGTGTACTCCTGCTCATTTGGCCAAATTGCATATTAAAGACAGCGACCTGTGTGAGTGTGGAGTGGAAGTCGGGGATCTTGACCACATTTTCTTTTCGTGTCATTTGTATGATCGTTCCTTTTTCCTGAATTCTCTTATAACACAAAAAGTTCCATTCCCTGCCCGTATGACCTGCCTGTTATTAAATCCATCTTTATTTTATGATATAATATCTTCCTTTATAGCCCAGTCATATTAGGGCTTTCACCTCGGAATGAAAGATAATAAGCTGCAAATTGGTATGAACCTTTGTTTTGTCATTCTAAATGTTGTCTCAAAAGTCACAATCGTTATCGTGTCCGCGTCTCAAGATATTCAAGGTCAAAGGTCACAAAAATCGGTTTTTCGCGAATATCTGGCTTCCTATCGGTTAAATGAGATTTGCATTTATTATAAAAGTTGTAGGCTATAAAATTCCCTACAACTTTTGTTTAAACTTTTTTTTCATACGACTTTTTGAAGGTAGAGCGCGAAGAGTGCACATCGTACAGTCATATACGGCCTAATGCAAGGTCAAGCGTGAGTTATGGTTATCAGTACGTTATAAAGTCAATTATTTACTTGGAAATTATAATTATTAAACAATGCCTATTATTTATGTACTAACTATTAATTATTTATATTTAATTAAAGTAAGTAACTTGATTATTTATATATAATTATTCATATTTAACTATTTAAGTATAAAATATTATTAATTCTGGATTATATATTTTAATTTTATTTTAAGTTAAAATGATAGTAAGAGTATATATTTTACACATATTTTTATTTATTATTAAATACGGCATAATATACATTTATCAAAATGTGAGTTCAAATATCAAAAGTATCTTTGTTGATTTTAATTGTAATGAAATTGGAAATGGAAGCTAATTATCTTCTTCTTCTTCGTCGTCTTCTTCTTCTTGTCGCTCAAAAATGTTCGATTCATTGTCATCATCCTCATTATCTGTCATGTTCATCTCCAAACCTTCCAGAATATCGGGATCATATGTATTTTCTTCATCGGGATTACTTGGATACAGTGAAGCGTTGAGGCAAGCTTGTCCGTTGCACTGGCCGCAAGCTAAAGAACATTGTAGCCCTGATTTTCTGCATCCACAGCGGGAACCACAACCATTTTTGCAATTGCAAAATATTACGTTTAGTAGTTCGGCTGGTGCTGGAGGTAATAACGTTCGTATGGGCTCCAGGATTTCATTTTCAAGCATCCAGCCCCAATTTCAAACTAACGAATAATCTTGACTCATACAAAGTGGAGAGAGTGGCCTTGAATACTATAGAACATCTGTCCCGGCAATGAATAGAAAAGGGCATAGGGTAGGGACAAGTATTTCCAGGTATATAAGTATTGAGAAATTTACGCGTTTTAAAGAAAAGATATATAATGTCGTGTTAACTTAAAATAAAACTAAAATATATAATCCAGAATTAATAATATTTTATACTTAAATAGTTAAATATGAATAATTATATATAAATAATCAAGTTACTTACTTTAATTAAATATAAATAATTAATAGTTAGTACATAAATAATAGGCATTGTTTAATAATTATAATTTCCAAGTAAATAATTGACTTTATAACGTACTGATAACCATAACTCACGCTTGACCTTGCATTAGGCCGTATATGACTGTACGATGTGCACTCTTCGCGCTCTACCTTCAAAAAGTCGTATGAAAAAAAAGTTTAAACAAAAGTTGTAGGGAATTTTATAACCTACAACTTTTATAATAAATGCAAATCTCATTTAACCGATAGGAAGCCAGATATTCGCGAAAAACCGATTTTTGTGACCTTTGACCTTGAATATCTTGAGACGCGGACACGATAACGATTGTGACTTTTGAGACAACATTTAGAATGACAAAACAAAGGTTCATACCAATTTGCAGCTTATTATCTTTCATTCCGAGGTTGACCCCTTTTTTTACCTAATATGACTGGGCTATTATTAATTTAAATAATATTAAAATTTAATCACATTGTCTATATATATAATATAATATTAATCGGATTTAACTAAATATGAAAATATATTTTTTAATTACTTTCCCTTTTTAGTTAAGCAATCATAACTCATTAGATCCTTTTCCAAATTTCGTGTTTATTCCTAACTTTCCTTAGTTCCTTGTTTCCCTACCTTTTAAACTTGACATTGGCAAAAAAGAAGAAAACTATATTGCCATTAAAAAAAAAAAAAAAAAAAAAAGATGCTCTAAGATTGTGTCAATGTCATTATTGTTTGTCAGTATTGTGAAACTGTCATTATTCTAGTCATTAGTCAAATACCCATACTACTTACTTCAATTTAGTTCGTCTTTTTTTTTTAAAGCACATTATTATCGTGAAAGGTGTCGTTAAAATATATCAATTTATTGAGGTTAAATATAATAATACTGACACGTCTTAAACTTCATTAAACGTACGTGTTTAAGTGCTCAATTAAAACGCAGTTTAAAAGATTGAGTACATAATTAAAACTGTTACTAAAACCGGCATTTACATGCTGGAAAGATGGATTTCAGTGCTCAAAACCCTGCTACTTCGAATCCACTAAGTCTTGCATCCAGAATAAATGACGTAAATAATGTAGAACGGTTATTACAGACTTTAAATCCAAACTGTGTAGACAACCGAGGGTGGACTTGTCTACACGAAGCTGCTTACCATGATAGCTATGAAAGCTTAATGTTGATACTTAAGGCACCCCAATGCAGAGTACGGGCAGAAACTCACGAAGGTCATACAGCTCTCTATCTTGCTTGCAAAAATAATTGCTCACTCAAAACTATGAAGGCTTTACTAGACTCAGCAAAAAATATAGCTAATTATGGTAGCACAGAAGGAGTGACACCGTTACATATTGCTAGTGCCCAGGGAAATGTCCCATTAATAGAGTTATTGTTAAAATATGGTGCAATCATAAATGTGCAGGATTTTGATGGTGACACACCGTTACATGAGGCTGCGTTTGCAGGCCAGCATGAAGCTTTAATTACCTTGCTTTATGCAGGCGCAGATCCTGAAATTAAAAATACTCCAAATGGTTTTACACCATTTCACTTAGCGTGCTGTAAGAGCTACTACCCTAATATTGAGAGTTTATATCCTTTTGTGTATGATATTAATGAAGAAACAAGTACAGGAGACACTGCTTTACACTATGCAGTTCGTGGAGGAGCTGGTATTAGTGTAGTGAACTTTTTATTAGATCATGGAGCTGATCCAAATATATTAAATAATGAAGAAGAGTTGCCTATTGATGCAGATAGGTCTGATGTAGAAGTTTTTAAAAAACTTTTTTCCGTTACTGATAAAGAATACCTAAGGGAAAATATTATTATTGATGCTTGCTTACCGCACAAATTTAAATTTGAAATATTAGAAACTTTATTATACAGCGACTTGGAACCTAATTTTTATAATGTTCTAACACCGTTTAACACATTATTTAACCGAGGTTATCTTAACAATACACAATATGACTTTCTTTCACCTATAAATCATTATTTCACCATATCTGCATATATATACGAGAAATCGCCGGAGAAATTTAGAGAATTTTTTTATTTATTCGTCATGCAAGGTGCCAATGTCAATGTTGTAGATAAATTGGAGTGCCCTCCACTTGTATATGCACAAATTGTTTTACATAGTGATCCGCAACAACTTCAATATTTTAATGAGGTGAATATGTTAGTTTTAAGAGAAAATAGGAGCATATACAAAAAAACCTTGGTAAAGAGAGGCCTGTCCAGTACTTCCCAGTAGTGTACCCAATATACCAGTAGTGGACTATCAAAGGTTGTTGATGATGATGAAGAGAAAAAATATTTATGTAAAACAATGACCACAAAATATAAGAAAATGCTGACAGTAAGGCTACCATACATAACTGTGATGCAGCATGAAGTTTGGTGTAGTGCATTTGTACGAGCTCGCAGATATTTGTGATGCGTTGTGAATTCGCAGTTAGGTGTGGGAGCCCTTTGTAGAAATCTCTTTCCATATATCTAAACTAATATATGTTTTAAGAAAGTAGGTAGATGTGAGTTCTTAAATCTATACTACTATTATAAATTTGAAAATAATAAGTCATAGATCACTTTTTACTGCGATAACCAACATACATGTGGACGGAGCCGCGGACAAAAATTAGTTACTATATAATTTCTTCACAATGTTAGAATCATAATAAACTTAGGATAGTACATATCTTGCACCAAAGGATCCATAATAATAAAGTCTTATCAAATTACTGCAGTTGCATGTGTCTCAGGCATCCCTTTCAAATAAAGCACTTAATAGATTTTATGTATTTTGTTTATTACATCTAAAGAAACTTAATGATTTGTTGACAACAAAGTGAACTCAGAGACAGGGAAGAGAGTCTGAAATCAAATAATGGGTTAACCTAACTGTTGTTATTGTACTAGGTTTATCTTACAGCCCTTGCATTACTGATCCCAGGACATCCAATATTGGAAGTAGCATAATGTTTATATATTCAGTGTGATTATCACAAGTCTTAGATTAACATTTCTAATGGATATTGAATGAGATGGAATGACGAACAAATGCAAAACAAATATAGATACTCAATCAAACTTTGATTGATGGTTGTACAACCAAGTCATCAAGCGGTGACTCTTTATTAATTCTTTCGAAAGAAACAAAACAATAACAAACCCTTTGCCAGGATCGTTTGCCTTTGTTTGGCTTTAAATTTATTTCTACGATTCTAACAACTCTATATTAATATAATATTTTTTGACTACTTGACTTAAGGTTGAGATGACGTCAATCCCATTCATTAGTTTTATTTTCGTTTACGTTCGTACAATGTGAGCTGGACCAGAGTGGCAGTTTAGATTAACACCTTTTATTAAACTTTTTCTTATTTTTGAAAACTATACAAAAAAAATATTATTATTTCACATTATGGAGCAAATAATAATTATAAAACATGTTCTAACATCATTATCATTGGTGTTTTTTCATGTGTGTACTCGTTTGAAAATGTAGTTACATAAGAAATTAATTATTGCCCTAATAAAAACAACTTAACATTTATACCAATGAGAGTTACCTTAAATATATTTGTATTTTAGGTGCTCGAAATACTCGTACAAATCGGTTGTGATGTCGATTTTTGCAGCGCTGGAAAATTCAGGTACCATGATGTTAACATTCCTGATGCATTCCTCACAGCGCTGGATATTTACCCTGCGTCTGCACCAATGATGACGCCTTACAGTCTGTATAATGAACCCCAGGATTACTTGCAGTTTGCAGTAGTAACTGATAGAATATTTTTGGTGCCAATAGAAGTAAGTCAATTTATTATGTATTCATAAGTTTATGAATGTTGAATAATGAATCGTAATGAATTCATAACTTAATAATTTACCTGCCTAAGCAAAAAGGACTAATTTGCATTAGGCTGTTTAGTAAAGAAAGTCTAAGACTTTTGACTTAAGAAAAATGTAATTGTAATACATAGATCCCCATGTAGTCACTATGCGATACTGGCAGAAATTGCCGTAGTATCCGGAACATTGCCATAAAAAAAATACATAGGTCTTATGTAGTTATGGTATGCAGTCGTAACATCACAAGAGGCCTGACCTTTAAAAGGAGGTTTTGGCCGTCTACCCCATGCTGACAAGATAGGATGGTATAAGGTTTGTTTTAAATTTTCCTTTACTCTGCTGTGATGTTGTCTTGTGTTTGCTTCCAATGTTAATGAATAGTTGTGTTGATACTGCGAGACATAATGTTACAGAAAGTTTTTCTACCTCAACTGCTTGTGATAGAATTTTACTTATTAGAGTTAATTACAGAACTAATTAAAAACCATAAATACCTATAGAAAAGTAAGACGTTTTTCTTTTAATAATAGGGTCTAGTATGTCTACATATGAAAAAAATATGCAAAAGCTTGTAGTGTTGTATTGTAGCTCTATTACATGAAATCAACTCGCTTAAAGTATATAAGTACGAAGATTACACACAGAGCACGAAAATTAAGGCTATTTTGACATAAAGCTATTGCATCTATTGGAGACTAAATGTTTTGAAAGTACTTAGGCTGTATACATTTTACATCTTATTTATAAGGTAATTATATAGAAAAATAGTTTTTAATAGTAATTTGTTATACAAGAGTGCAAAGTTGCTTAAGTTTGATGACCGAGCAAGCGAAGTATTCAAAAATTAGAATCCTGAGCATTAGCGAGGGAATCAAAAGAGCACGAGGTGAAAAGTTTTTGCACTCGAGTGCAACACGTACTTTTCATTCCACCTCAGCGAGGAAATGACTAAATGCGAAAAGAAAATAGCGCGAGCGAAGCAAATTAAAAGAAAAGTAGGTACACCAAGAAGGTTCCGAATCTGAGTTTTGACATATAAAAAAAGATTGTATGATAAATTCGGCACCATGGAGTTGGAAGTAAATAGGTTTAATGATTTTTGAATTCACAAACTTAGTGCACAGGTGTTTTAAATTCAATTTACCTTATGCTCTAGCAAATAAAAACGGATTTTGCACTAAGATATTGAGGGGCAAAAATACTTTTACCGCGAAGGGGGTATAAAAAAAGTTTGTCTAATGTTTTGGTTAATCTTTGGAACGGTTGGACGAATTTAGACAGAACTGTTACTAGCAGATAGGTGATGTTATTAGAAGTAGCTTAGGCTATTTATTGTCTGTTTTAAACTGAATTTATCACCACGTATATTTTCAGATACAACATAGACTACTGAATATGGTGGACAAGAATTTAACGAACCCTGAAGCAATTGAATTTATTGTGCCAACTTTAAAACACCTTTGTAGATATACAATTCGTAAGCATTTCAGAGAAATGACAAACGAAGATGGTTCGCATATAGAATTTACCACGACAACATTTATGAAAGCAATTAATGCATTACCTCTTCCAACTGTTATTAAATACTATTTGAGATATGTTAGCTAATAAGTGGATATTCGAAAGTTGATATTAATATAGTATTATTTTAATAAAATCGCTCATCATTTATGTAAGAAACCTGGCTTCTTTAAGGCACTTTTGAATCTTTAGAGATAAAATAAAAATAAGTTTTTCGTAAAATGTCTTTGTACTTACATAAATATATACATAATGATTTAATTTACAAGTTGAATATATTAATATTTATACATTATTATCTCTGGTTGGGTTAAGTTATGAATATTATTTGCTTTTGAAGTTAGCTCCATCAGCCATGTGCTTTTCAATTTCAGCAACTCTGAAAAGGTAAAAATTGTATGTTAAAGATTAAGAGTTTGTTTCGTAGAATGCGCTAATCTCAGGTAGTACTGGTCCGATTAGAAAAAACCTTTCAGAGTTAGATAACCCAGTTGATAAGGAAGGCTATAGACTATATACTATCATGCATCGACCACAAGTAGTAATTAATCATAATAGGGAATATGCATAAAATTTTAATTTGTCTCAATAATTTTTGTCTAGATTCTTTATTGTCTTTACAATTTACATAAAAGGTATTTTTTTTTTATTAAATCAGTAAATATTAAATAAAAGTGAAAACTATGGAAGGGAACTACCGTGGGAGAGCCACGCTTCGGCATGAATGGGCCGGCTCGACCGAAGTGATACCACAGCCTCACAGAAAACCGATGTGAAATAGCGCTTGCGCTGTGTTTCACCGAGTGAGTGAGGATACCGGAGGCCCATACCCCAACCCCTCCCCACATCCCTTTCCTCACCCCCCAAAGATCAGCAATGCACTGGTGACGCTTCTGGTGTTGTGGGTGTCCATGGGTGGCGGTAATCGCTTACCACCAGGTGATACGTTTGCTCGTTTTACCCTATACCATAAAAAAGGAAATTCAAACGTACAAAACGCGTCACTATTGGTCAAAACAAAATGTGACGGCGATGGTCACATCATCGAAATTATCGGCGTCGAAATTCATACTGTATTAATAGTGTTTGTGACAAAAATTTACTTCTTCCATGATTTTTATAGCAAATAAAACTGTAAATATGTATAAAGTAACTGAATAGTAAACAAACACGAAACGGCGGCGTTTGAAAGGCTCAAATTTAGTCAGTTTTTTAATTTCACTTTGAAAATTAGTTTGACGCGTATTTATATATTTTTTCTATGTTTTAGAGATGTAAATGATCAGAATAAAAAATAAAAAAAGACATGCATATTCCCTATTGAGAAGAAAAGCTTTAAACTATATACTATCGCGCAATGACCAGAAGTATTAATTACTCATAATAATAATAATAATAAATATTTCGGACATCTAATACATAACGCCATCCAGTCCCAAGCTAAACAGAGCTTGTGTTATGGGTACTGATATAAATACATACATACATATTATACATAGAAAACACCCAAACTCCGAAACAAATATTTGCAGATCATACAAACATTTGGTCCGACCCGGGAATCGAACCCGAGACCTCATGCACAGCAGTCGCGTACGCTACCACTGCGACAACTAGACAGTAATATAATTAGTAAAGAATAGCATAATTTAATTATTAAAGAAAGTATAAATTGGTTTGATATATAGGTATATATAATTCATATGGTTACGTACGTTCTAGGCACGAAAGTGAGGTTCTCGACGCCTTCCTCAGTAATAAGCACATCATCCTCGATACGGACACCACCGAAGTTTTTAAACGTTTGCATTTTCTCCCAGTTGAAGAATACCGATTGAGCTGGATTGTTTTGAGCACCGACCAAAAGCTATAAAACAGAAATGATAAGAACCAAGGACGTCTTTACCTATAGTGCAGATTTGCAAAAGTGCACACTTTTGAATGATGAAAATGAAATGAATCTGCGCTAAAGTAATGATTCCACACGGGCGCTTCACGGGCTAGAGACACCTCTGATTAGAACTGACATTAACAAATTTTTTTCTTTGATTTTTGAGTCTATCACAATACGGCTGAAGTTTGATTTGAAGTAGGTTTTTATGGCGCCAGTTTGTTATAACATGATTTTACTACTTATCTTATCTTTGGCTATTATTACGAGTAGTTGCAGCTCTAAAGTTCAATAATCTTTTTTAAAAAAATTGATATCACTTCGTACTCGGGTTATGGAGGTACGACGCCATTCGTTTCGCTTAAAAAACGAACTTCAGCCGTATCGTAGTAGACGTAAAGCCGACCAAAAATAATTTGGGAAAAGGCTCAAGAGGAAAAAATAAGAGAATAATCTAAAACAGTACAAAGCTACTTTTTATCTCAGAAATATGGAATCGCTACTGTGTGGGCTGTAAGAACTAAGGGAACCCGTATTTCATCATAATCATTAGCCTATTGTAGTTCTCTGTGGGACATAGGGTTTTCTAATTACACGCAAATCTAATAGACTTTTGGCTTCCTGATTCCACTACCTACGCTATTTAAAAATATTAATAATAGGGTAGTTGACACCTTAGTCAAATTAGTTACTTTTTATCATATGTGAAACCTATAACTAAAACTTTGTAATAAATACAAACTTGTGAAGTTACTGTTTTAGGCTACTCAATTGAGCTATATATTTCAATGTTTATTTTATTAAAATTTGTAATAGCAATGAAAAGCTGTAAAAATTGAATTTGCCGAGATGTTTTGTAACATTTGTTTTAATGAACGAGACATCTGTATTTATTTACGATCAACTACCCTAGGTAATTGAGACAGCAGAGAAACTTACCCTGGGTATAAAGTAGCAGCCTGGTTCTACGGTAAGTAGCATGCCGGCTTGAAGACATCGCGCCGTTCTTAGTTTGGCGAGTGGGCCGGATGGGCGGGCAGGACAGTGGGGCAAGTACCCGCCCACGTCGTGCACGTCCAGCCCCAGTAAGTGGCCCAGACCGTGCGGCTGTAGAATGCCATGTACGCCGTTCTACACAGACCATAAGTTATCATTAGTGGTGGAAGAAAATAAATAGATAAATATTTCGGACATCTGATTCAACGCTAACTATCTTCAAACTGAGCACAGTTTGTACTATGAAAACTAGATTTAACAATACTTATATTTTTGTAAATAGATACATATTATACATAGAAAACAATAAAGCTGCGAAACAGATATTTGCAGATCATACAAACATTTGGTTTTGTTGATCAATCTGAGTCGAATGATATTAATTATAAGATTCCTTCATAGGTTTAGGATTGCTATTTACTTACTCGAAGTTGCCAATACGCTGTTTTCAAACTATTCAAAGAAAAAAAAATCTTTAAGTTGACCAGGTATCACATGCCTATGTTATAAACAAATACTCAAGCATTGCCTATTTAGGCAAAAGTCTCTATGTATCACCTGTAAACAACTTACTGACAAAAACTTGTGAGTAAATAGCAACTTTAACCGCTATTAAGCAAGCCATTTTGCTACATACTTAAAAGATTATGCATCTATATATTCTAGATACTATATTGGTGTATACATCATCAACATAATACCTTAATCATATCTTCAACATCGCCTTTCAGGAGATTGCCTTTTTTCAAATGATCGAGCATTGCTCTGTTAGCAGTCAGGTGCATATCCTGCCACATTACACCAGGTTTAGCTTCTCTGCAAAATAAAAAAAAACCTCTATAAATATCTAGTAAGATAGTCTAGAACGACTAAATAGATAGTGTTATGTGAAACATTATGCAAATAGTAGCCTATGTGTTATTCTGATGTATAAGCTTTTGCATGAAAGAGTAACAAACATCCATCCATCCATCCATCCATATTTATAAACTTTCGCGTTTATAATATTAGTACGTTTCACCTTTATTTTTCATTCTTTACGTGCCGGTTTTATCACAAATGTAGTGCAATAAATTATAAACATACAAATTCACACCTAAAATGTATCTCGAAGTTCTAAAACAGAGTGTATGGTGTTCCACTCTGTCAAAATATGAGCCTAAATGGGCCTACGCTTTACACTGTTACTACACAGGATGTTTGATTTAATTGTTAGCTGTGAGTTCGTAATGACAGTAATATTTTTGTATGTGAGTCTAGAATGTGAAGATTTCCCCCCAAAACAAAATGACAGACTGTTTTGTATTGGTAAAAGACGCTATGGCTACTCCCCTCCGTTCGGTGGCCTGTGTTGCTCTATGTTCTAAAATTATACTTGTGACAACTGTCACCGAGATCAAGCTATATTTTAAGTACTACACTTTTTATGGTATAGGTGCCATCGAACACAATTTAGATCTGTTGGTGAGTAATTACCGCCGCCTTTATACAGCAGCAACATAAGTAACAAAGGAGATTGACACGAGTTAGTTTTGTCAGGGAAAAGCAACGAATGAATCACATACATAGTGGTGAAAAAAAATGTGGGTAGATATTAAGGTACCGAAGCATGATTCACCCACAGTTTTATACTCGTATGGTTAAACTGGAACTTCTGTTATTTATTAATTTAATGACCTGTTATGTACCCGAATCATAATCAGCAGACTTTAATAGTCCCATACTGGACATAGGTCTTAGAATCGTCGGTTATACCACTGGCGCTTCTAGCTAGAGACGTTAGATGGGTAGTAGACGGCGATAGGTTCACTGGATACCACGTTGGTATAAGCTCCGCAAGTTGACTGGTGGGTATTATATATTTTGGTGACATAGTCGAACTATCAGTACCATTCGTAAGGTCAGCCCGAGCTGACGCGTACTGAGTACATCTACCACGTATTTTTATATCTTTTTGTTTTCGCTATCCTGTTTTATTATTGTTGTTAAGTTTTGTAATTGTTTTCATACTTAGTCGCTGATAAGCTTTATGTTCAGTTCATACGTGAATCTCTATGCTTTCATTATTTAAAACAGTACATCAACCAACTACTTTTTTAAATTCAAATTAATTTCTTACCTTAGAACAGCATCTCTTGCTGCCAGCACAGCCTCATAAATGAGTTTTTGATCTTCTGTAAATTTGCCGCTAGCGGGGAATGAGCAAGTTATGTCAGCGGCGTATCCAGCGTAGTTCCCGCCCATGTCGAACAAACTGTAATATAATAAAAAATATTTATATGTATATTTATGGTCGAATTCAGAATACATCTTTTTTTGGAAGTCAGTTAAAAGATTATCTTTTAAAATGTTTTAGGAACGTCGTGACGGATTAAACTTAAAGCAAACCCTATGCCAACTCGTCTGGCCCGTGTGGTTTAGTAGGCAAAACCTTGTTTCTAAGGAGTGGTCTAACGGGTTATTGCTAATGATCATGATAAAACATTTGGAATATCAAATTATAAAATTAAAAAAAAAACAAATTCACTTAATTTTTTTTACACATCATTGGGTACTATGAAGAACTCTTTGTCACAGTCTTTGCGAATCTTATTTCTACATCACCTAAAAGTCGTCGACTGGGATTTTTTTACAAGTGCAATACGTTTTAAACCACCATCACCAGCATATTGCAGTCCACTACTCGACATAGGCCTATCCCATACACGCCGGTCTAATTGATTTTGGGCTTTAAATAAAAAATAATAAGTGTTAAGTAAATTAATCCTACCACATATCGCCATTTTCGATCAACTTAGAGTTGGGAGCACCAGCGTGTCCGTAGTGCAACGTAGCTCCGTTATCTCCCGAGCCACAGATACAAGTGTACGACACGTGGCGACACCCGCCCACTCGGTAACAGTGGTCCAAGAACACCGACTCACATTGATACTCTTTTAGACCAGGTTTCACATAGAGCATCACCTGTAAAAGAAGTATTAATAAAACTAGCTGAACCCCGCGGTGTTACCCGCGGTTATTGTTGTACCGCGAGTAACGCCGCGGCACAAAGTTAGTCTAAAAAAAGTAGCCTAAGTTACTCCCCGGGTCATCATCTACCTGCCAGTGAAAGTCCCGTCAAAATCCATCCAGCCATTCCAGAGATTACCCGGAACAAACAGACAGACAGACAAAAACTTTTTTAACTACATTTTTGGTATATGTATCATGTATACATACATATGCATTTAGTAAAAAGCGGTTATTTTAATATTACAAACAGACACTCCAATTTTATTTATTTGTATAGCTTAAATGGTAGAGTGGTAGTATATGCGATTGCTGTACTTATTTCTCAGATTCTATTCTGGATTTGAATCATGTTTGGGTATTTTAGGGTTAACAATTAATTCTTACTAACTCTTGTGATTTAATAGGAATTTTATTTTAATGGACCCATTTAATACTGAAAACTTAATACTGGGGAATTTTATTTTAATGGACCCATTTAATACTGAAGACTTTCATCTGATATGATTATATATGATACTACAGTTAGAATCAAGGGACTTTATAATATGAGAATCTAAGCCGAGTGTCGTAAGGGCAGTTCGCTAAATAGGTACAATTCATAATCTATACAAATATACTTTTCATCAAAAAAATCGTACACTTTCATTTTTTCTTCTCTTAAGACAATAAAACGTAAAAATACTTTTTATTCCATGAAAAAATAACACTATTGTAGCTGGCAGTTTGACCCATCAAGTGTCTTATAAAGTTGAATAGTTTGTTTGTTTGTTTGTTTGCAAATGTTTCTGTAACTACATGTCTGAATTAAAAAATCTTTTAATATTAGAGGATGGTCATTAATCCAAGAAAAATATATATATAACTCGCGGAACCCCGCGGCGTTACCTGCGGCCATTGTCGTACCGCGGGTAAATCCGCGGGGCGAAGTTAGTCTAAAAAAGTAGCCTAACTTACTCCTTATATCATCAGCTACCTTCAATGAAAGTCCCGTTAAAATCGGTCCAGCCGTTCCAGAGATTAGCCAAATCAAACAGACATACACAGAAATGTTGGTATATGTACCGTGTATACATATGCATTTAGTAAAAAGCGGTTATTTAATATTACAAACAGACACTCCAATTTTATTTATTTGTATAGTTATCAGTACGACCAACGGGAACCGTGCATCAATGGAAAAAGTTGCAAAAACGGGCCAACTTTCATTAAGAGACGCAGACGAAATTGCGTGGGTTAACTATTCTTTAATGAAATGGCAATAAAAAAATAAAGAACCTGTTTGTGTGCATCTGACGATACTTTACACACATATCGCATAACTTCGATTTCCTCTGGAGTCTTGATAACACGTCTGTAATAAAACACATTGATTAACATACCATTCACGCATACAGAATTTAGAAATTAAAATAAAAACGACTTCAAGGTTCGACTCGATTTCTCTAGGATGCCATCATCAGATCCTAGAGATCCAGATTCCTTGTCATGGTACCACTGTCGGGATATCTCCTTTCCAACAAAATACGAATCATCAAAATCGGTTCATAAACGACGAAGTTATCCGCGAACACAAATAAAAAAAAAAAAAACAAAAATACATATACGGTCGAATTGAGAAATCTCCTCCTTTTTTTCGTCGGTTAAAAATACGGTTAAGTAGTTTCCTTATGGTATTGATATCATACAAAAGAATACTTATATTTTTATCGTATTACCACACTTGTCTTAGGGCTATCGCTAGCAACAACTATGCAATAAACCAATATAAGATAACAAAATTATAATTTGTTAAATTATAACAGGGATTAAAGCGATAGTGATGTAACAATAAAATATTACGGGGTCTTAAAATATTATATTTACATAAGCAACATGTAGAAAGATCATTAATATCTATATAATCAGATAACTTGAAATATATACTTACAATTCAGCGATAATAGGGAATAAGGACTCATTGTCAACTTTGAATCTGAAAAAATTAAATTAATACAAAGAATTTATTAAATTAACCATAATTAAACATTGAAAATACGAATCTCACACACGGCCATCTGATCCCCAACTAAGTGGAACTTGTACTATAGTAACCTGATAAATATCTTTTTCTAATTACATTCATATTATCTTCATATATATTTCTTCTGTAAGTGTGTATGTCACTGAACTACTCTCAAACGACTGGACCGATTTTGATGAAATTTTTTGTGTGTGTTCAAGGGGATCTGGGAATGGTTTAGATTCACAATTTTGTCCGCTGGACAATGTTTTTTTAATTAATTTTTAATTTATTAGTAGTTATGGCAAAACGACGTTTGCCGGGACAGCTAGTAGATATATAAAATTCTCGTGTCACAGTTTTCGTTGCCATACTCCTCCGAAACGTCTTGACCGATTCTCATGAAATTTTGTGAGCATATTGAGTAGGTCTGAGAATCGGCCAACATCTTTTTTTCATCCTTAAATGGTAAGGGTGACCCATCCTTAAAAAAAAAATATGGCATAACGACGTTTGCCGGGGCAGCTAGTATTATAGATTATGTACACCCAGACACAGAACAACGATTTTTGTTCATCACACAAATATTTGTACTGAACGAGAATCAAATCCACAACTTCTGGCTTAGCTGGTTAGTGTTACTAACCACTAGGCCAACTAGTAATGGATTGACCTGATAATGGATTTTATGACGAACGGGATAGAAAAATCTGATTAAGGATCTGCGCTGACGGACGGAGTTGCGGCGAAGAGACTAATTCTTAATTCAATAACAATTTAGCAACGAAATATAATGACAGCGAGCCATGGTTGGTTTTATTTTCTTGCATCAAATACAGTTGTATTCGGAAGAACTTTAGGTTGAATTTTAATTGTCACTGAATTATCCTCTTCGCCGTCACTCCATTAGTCGGCGCTGACCGTAAGTAATGTCAGATTTTAACAAACAAGGGTAGATAAGCAATGGAGAAAATAAAACTACTTATGTTAAAATTATAAACTGAATACTCGTTTGATTGTTATAGATTACCTAACTGCATACTGTTTTCTACTTTTATGTTTAATTCATTAAAAATAATCTACGATTGTGTAGATTAAATAAAGTAGCAAGTCTATAGGTACAGATTCAAGAAAAATTAATCAAGACATCTTAACACTTAATAAAAATGATGATTTCAATCCTGTGCACATATTATAACATATTTCTTGTACTTTGCAAAGGACTACTATTACTTAGTTCAAATTGGTTTTAAAGTTTATTCACCTAGATTATATAAAAGTGCATTTACAAACTAAGTAATGGAATAAAAAACAAGTTTCTTACAAGCAACAAGAATGAATATCATAGAAATACTTACTCATCTATTCCTTCAAATACAGCCTCCTTGGCAGTCAGGCCACTATCAGTATTTGTGCCACTCTATAGAAACATAAAACAAATTTAGAAATGTATCTTTTAAAATGTGGTACAAAAATTTAATGACTATCAGTCCAGTCAATAGTACATTCGTTTAGATAATTTTGGTACACCCGCACGCAATTGTGGTTATTGTTGTAAAATACGAATATATTAATTCATACAACAGCGTAAACTGACAATTCATAGTTACTTTTGGGTGTACGCCGAAGACGGGCCCTTTAATTTCGTGGCAGCTTTGCTTTGACAAAAACCGCAAGGGTGACGGCGGCGCGTGCAAAGTGACCGTTTCTAACCGAATGGACTATAGAAGACTCATTAACAGATTTATCAAATCCACTGCTTGACACAGGCGTCTCCTTAGAAATGAGGTCTATGCCACACTGTCCAGAACTCCAGACAAACTGGTTGGTAACAAACAAACCATTGTTTGAAGTTTTTCAAAAGAAATTTGCAGTGCAATAGTTTGCTCCCTTAGTTGCCTTTTTCGACACCGACTGAATGAATAGGGGTGATATTCTGTATTCATAATCCATTATCACATGGTCAGTACAAGACTTACAAGGTAGTAGAGTCACGCTGATTTCAGCAAGAACGGGTCGGCTCGACCTGGGCGGTACTACCCTCGCACAGAAAATCAACGTAAAATGACAGCGATCATGTTGTCGTGTTTCGTTGGTGAGTGCGAGACCGGAGGCCTAATGATGCAGAAGCATCACTAGCCAGCCTTGGTGTGGGTCACCATGCTGCATTGTTGCATTGTTTGCATTATGATATATATCAGTATGATGATCACCACTCTTGGATTCAGTTTTTGCTTTCCATCAGGCAGAGTAGAGTTCAAACATAAAAAAAAAAGAAAAAAAAAAGACTACAAATTAGCATTTATATTGAGGATTTTATGCGCAGAAAAACACAACTTACCAATGTCAGTAGTGTCTCTGGATTTAACTTTTTAAGTACTTCTGCAATCTGAAATGATATATGCACAAATAAATATCAAGAACATATGTAACTATTGTAACTTGTTATGTGATACAATTGAGTCATAATCAAACAGTTACATGTCATAATGTAATTCTGCGTGTGTATACAAGTGATAACAACACAGTATTAAAATTATTATTTGGACATGCCTCATAAATAATTTTACTATAATCATTTATGTTATATAAATAGTTTCTTTTACTATCAGCTTTTTACACTATTAAAAATACTATTTTTAAAAAGCTAGCAGAAGTAGCCAAAGTTACTTCTTATATAATCAGGTAAAATTCCTTCAGCTGTTCCAGAGATTAGCCTGTAGATTGAGGCTTTCAAATCATAGAGTGACGGATCAGATAGATAGAAAACTCTTTTGTATACTGTTATACAGATTTAAAATAGAGTACAGAAAATCAGCCAAACTCACTACCTACAAAAAATGGTTGCATGGTGCGCCAAAAAAAGCTTTCAGTTCAATAGTTTCAAAAATACATAACATTCATATGAGAATTTAAGATAATAATTTGAAAATGTTGTATGTACCTCATCCACATAATACACTTCATCAACTCCATAGATTTTTTTGAAGTCATTACAGCATAACAGCTTCCCCATCCAGACCTCATACTCCTCAGGAAGGCGTGGAACGAATAGAATGGACTTGTTGGTAGTTACATCCAGGGCAAAGTAGCAGCATGGCTCACGAACACCACACACCCAGGTAAAATAGGCTTCCTACACAACAAGGAAACAATACACTGGTAAAAAGGAAAAAATCTACAAAGGAAAATATTTAGCAATTGTTCCATTAGCTCAAGTAGCATTTGCTATAAAATACTTAAGTACATGTAGCATGTAGATTAATAATGTAATAAATACCTGTCTAAACACATATTGAACATCAGTATCATAATGGTTTACATCTTCACCACCCTGTAGAACTACAACTTGACCACTTTTTAGTTTATTCGCAAGGCGAGCTCTATTCTTGGCGAACAGCGAAAGTGGCACTTCGTAAGTTCCAGGACCCATCGACCACGTAGCTGCCATCTTCGACGACAAACCGATACTAAACTTTGTAGAGTTTGTAGTCAAATTGCACAATGTAACACTTGGATATGATAAGCGAGTATATGCTTGAAATAGATTACGCTCCACAATATTATAAGCGGCCTTGTTATGACGAAACTTAACAGACTTAAATCGGTTACTGATTATATTTAATGTACACCTTATTCCTATCATTAAAAAAAACAACTAAGAAATAAAAATATTTACATTGCATGTCATGTCTACATGTAATCACAGTGATCACAGAACACATATGTCATTGTTTTTTTGTACCTGACCACATTTTTAGTCACAAACATCTTAGAGCTTAAATTGATAGGTGAATTTTAACTTTCTAGAGTTAATAGGTTACAGAAACAAAATTCCTACATGTCTTAGATTATTTCACATAAATAAATCTAAGTATTACATTTTTAGGGTTTGCTTTTTTTATCACAATTTTGAACACAGACTAGGGCAATATATTAAATTTCAAGGCACTGGTACTGGTACTACATTGAAATTACTTGGTGGCAGGTGGCAGTGATATTCATTCAAATTCTTAACGTTATAGCTATTCATCAATAGATGGCAGTAGTATTAGCATAAACGTCAGATTTAATTTTATTATATCTATCTATATCTAAATGAATCGCCGAAATGTATGCTTCCGCTATAACTTCCGATCGGCTACACCAAATTAAATAATTCTTCTTTTTTTATGTGTTCGTTATGGATAGGACAAGGTTTGTATATAAGAAAAATTAAAAGATAACGGGAAGTCTTTTTTTTTGTCCGCGACTGTACACTCCCTGTGGGCAGCTGAGACAGATATGTAAATAAGGCGTTATAAAGTTCGCCGGGTGAACTAATTATCTATACATATAAAAAAATGAAGGTGACTGACATAGAGATAGATCAACGCACAGCCTAAACAGCTGAACCTAGAATCTTGAAATTTTGCATGACGGTTCTTTATATCTATAGGTACCGTAAGTGAGCACTAAGAAAAGAATCTTGGAAATTCCACCCCTAAGGGGACAAATCAGGGGATAAAAACTGCGTGAGCGAAGCCGCGTGCAAAAGCTAGTCACTTATAATATATAAAGGTGAAGAGTTTGTTTGCTTAAACGCGATTATCTCACTCAGGATCTACTCGTCAAACGAACGAGGTTGCGTAGGTCAGCTAGGTAATAGGTATAACGCTGATAATATGAAACTTATATAAAGCTGAAGAGTTTGTTTGGTTGAACGCACTAATCTCGGGAAGTATTGGTCCGATTTGAAAAATTCTTTCACTGTTATATAGCCCAGTTATGGACGAAGACTATAGGCTATATAAAGTATCAATGGAATAAATTGTTATTGATTATTTTGATTCGTACCATATTGATTGACATTTAATAAACTTGTAGATTTTTGTTATCGTTTTCATATATTTATTTAACCATTGCTTTACAGTTTAACTTTCTACACATAAACTGTAAACACGGAATCCAAATCGAACATTTTGATTATGACATGAGTGATTTTCAAACTGCTATCAAGTATTAGAGATAATGTACTTTTCCTTATATGTGCATTATTTACCTAAAATAATAATTATAGTTGGCCTTGACTAATAAACAAAAAAGTATTTGAAGTGTTTGGATTAAGTTTAGTCTAAAAACTAACATAATTGATTTTCTAAGTAGGAAAAAACTCTAATTAAAGCATTTGATTTGTTGTAGGTTATTTGTACTTAGATAGCATAGCATGAGCAAAGTAATTAAGAACATAGTTTCATGATTTTCACATTGAAAACTACGACGTAGATTAAGGATTGTCCGTGTGGTGTCGGTCGGATTAAGAATACAGAATTCATCCCATGGAAGTCGTAAGAGGCGGTTAAGGGACAAACTACGCAGGACAACATCAATGCAAGCAAAGGGAAGGAAAAATTGAAACAAATCCTATACTAACCCGTTTGTCCAGTACGTCAAAACCTCCTGTCTATCTACGGAAAAACATACATGGTCAGCGATGCACTGTAAAGTAAATACACTACTGCTTCGTACCTACAATGACCAGTTTTGCAGCAGTATTGACATATTTCACTTAACCAAGAAATTATCCTTTCGCGATAAAATCGTAATAGTACTCACCAGTAATTAATTAATTTGTTATTTTTTTTTTATTTGTGGTTACTACTTTGTTTTATACTTTTTCTTTTCTAACTTTTTTACCTTTGTTAACTTCCTAATGTTTTTAATTCTATAATGATGTCTAGGTTCTATGAACATGTCGTGAAGCTCTTAAATTGGCTTTAGAATCAATATTACATATAAATATATCATGATCATTGGAAAAAAGCTGTTGAGTTTCCTATTAATAAATAAATAAAGTCTGTTGATGATGATGATGACGAAGGAATATGCGTTGGTCACATAATGCACGTGTAAATATCATTCCGAGGACTAGCATGTCTGAGGACTAGTGTGAATTCAACAGCAGAAGTAAGAGTTGCCCTTGTTTCCGCCTCCCGTTTTAAAATTTCTGCATTGTTACCGGAGGTTTGAAAGTTGCAATGATTAAAAAAGCCACTAAGTTGAGACAAACTATATTACAATTTCACATTGTACCATTAGTTAGCAATAGCAATAAAGATTTACTAGACAAGAGTACCAAGAAGACAAGTAATAAACTTATATAGTTGTAGTAGAGCCACGCTGATTTCAACACGAACAGGCCGGCTCGACCGGGGCGGTACTACCCTCGCACATAAAATCAACGTAAAATGACAGCGTTCGTGCTGTCGAGTTTCGTTGGTGAGTGCGAGACCGTAGGCCCAACGATGCGAAAGCATCACAAGACCGCCAAGGGGTGGGTCACCATGCTGTCATTGTTGCATTGTCTGCATTCGCAATGTGTATGGTGACCACCACTCTTGGATTCTGCTTTTGCTTTCCACCAGGCGAAGTAGAGTCATATTGGCAGGCCTATACATAAAAAAAATATAAAAAAGTAAACTAATATTTAATCATATTCACCCCTAAGAAGTAATAACTGGTGCAACTAACACTGACAGCTGGACACTTTTATTTAAGAAATATAAAATATTACCACTTCAATGTCTTTAAATTCTGGACGTCTGTATCTAAACTAATAATATAAAGCTGAAGAGTTTGTTTGTTTGAACGCGCTAATCTCAGGAACCACTAGTCCGATTTGAAAAATTCTTTAAGTGTTAGATAGCCCATTTATCGAGGAAGGCTATAGGCTATATATCGCACGCACGCAAGGACTTCTCCTTAGCGTGATGATATATAGCATATAGCACCAATGAACAATGTTTCAAAAACGGGGGAAATTTTTCACGCCACGGGCAATAGAAGTCGCAAACGAGGTTGCGTGGGTCGGGTAGTCATGGTAAATAAAAAACATCACCTTTTTAGAAGAATATAACAATCACATAAGGAAGTAGACGATGCCTTAATAATAGGTCATTACCCATGCAATTGCCGTTTTGTATGCGTTTTGTATGTAAGTGAAAGTACTTATTTTTTCAAACTTTTTTATTTCTGTTATTCGAAGTTATCACCCATGCAATCGACGCATCTTTGCCAACGCATTAGCAGTTTACTGATGCTCTTCTATATATGTAATTTCTAGATAATGCACTGCAATGTACAGAAAAAAATACATTCTGTAGGCTACTTTTCTTTTAGACTAGCTGTGCCCCGTAGTTCTTAAACACGCGGTAAACAAACAAACAACAACCTCGGTTAACATCACGGGGTGCAGATAGTTTAATTAATATGGTATGTATATGGAACTATATTCGTGTTATTTTTATACGTAAGACACCTACAACTTATCATAACAAACGTTTTTTTCTGTAAATATGGATTTACAGTAAGTTGCCAATTTTGTTTCAAATGCCTGAAGTTTAACCAGGTTAAACGTAAACTATTTCACTTGCTTTTATGTAAATGTTATTATTCCACAAATTTCATAACGATAAAAAAATAATTGAAAAACTATTGTCAAGACTTAAGTTAAGGCCCTTCTTCACAATGGATTGTCATGGGCAGCAATATCTTTTGTCTCCTCTAACATATAGATGCGTCCCTTATGATATGATGGCCCATTGTGTAGAGGAGCCTCTATTTAAGATTAGTTTTTAAGCTTTACAACAGGTTTTACAACAGAATTGGCATAGTATAAGGAACGTATTATTATCTTTACATCTATTGTAATAAGTTCTCACAATTAAATCTATCTTTATCGCTTTTAACAAAAAATGATGATTCAGGTCACAGAAATAAAACAATGTCGTTTGCTGGCCCTTGTTTGCAACGTTCATAACAGTACACATTAATTGCACCCTTTTGAAGAATTAAGTAGAAATGAAGCCGTATATAGACATCCCCATTAGAGAATATGCTGGAATGCGGCATTATTTTTATTACCTGTTTTATTGTTTACTAGCTGAACCCCGCGGTGTTACCCGCGCTTTTTGTTGTATCGCGAGTAATGCCGTGGGACCATGTTAGTCTGAAAAAAGTAGTCTAAGTTACTCCCTGGATCATCAGCTACCTACCAGTGAAAGTTCCGTCAAAATTGGTCCAGCCATTCCAGAGATTACCCGGACAAACAGACAGACAGACAGACAAAAAACTTTAACTACATTTTAGGTATATGTTCCGTGTATACATATATATTATGCATTTAGTAAAAAGGTGTTATTTTAATATTACAAACAGACACTCCAATTTTATTTATTTTGTATAGATTTTCCAACGATTGTGCATTCAAACTATTGGCCGTTATGTGGTATTTATTTCATAAACTAGCTTTTGCCCTCGGCTCCGCCCTTGTATGCATATCTCACTGATTGTGACAAAAAGTAGCCTATGTGTCGACAGACAGACAAAGAGTTACTATCGAATTTAGTATGGATTAGATATGAAACTTATTTAATTTACTGTCAGCAACAAAATACATAAATATTGTTTCAAATATTCTAGACAAATAAAGTAAAAGTGCCTGTTAGTAATTTACAGTTTTTAAGTAAATGCATGTTAAAGTAGTTTCGTCATATGTATTTACTGAAAAGCTGTTGTGACTGATTGTCTGCTGTCTGTTTGTTACGGCTAATCTCTGGAACAGCTGGGCTGATTTTGGTAGATATTATAAGGAGTAACTTATTCTACTTATATTTGATATACATATATAAATAGATCTCTCAATGCTCTCGTATGTCGAAATTGATTATGTAGCTATTCAAGTACAATGCAACGTGAGTCAATGTACCTATTACTTATTTTCCACCTTTGATATAATATTTCATGGTTTTCTATTATTTTGTCCTTTTTTCAGCATTTATCTTTCACTCACAGTCTAATTTAGTTTCAATCAATCAATCAACTTATCCCCGTCCACTGCTGAACGTAGGTTGGTCTCCCCCAAGATCTAATTTGGTTCATTTATTATTAATTATACACAACAAAATCATGTTGCAATGCATATAGCCTAATTTGTTAGTCTCTAAATGCAAAAGTATGGCCTTCTATTTACCAACTCGGTCTTGCTAGTGACCATTAGATGGCGGTCCTGTACTTTATTTTTATTTACCATCTTTACTTCAACGTTAGAATAAACATTAAACGTATTACCCTTATGTTACTGCTTCACCTGCGTTAGCGTTGGCAATGGCAAAGTACGCGTTAAAAATGCGCATTGGCTACACACACTGCACACACAATGGCGCTTGAAGAAGCTACACTAGTTCAGTGTCATTGTGTGTTTTGTGTGTTAACGCGTTAATTCATGAGAAATTAAGTCGTAATGGCAATGTAACCTTAATGTAGCCAACGTGCATTTTAACGCGTTAATTAACACGTAGTTTGCCATTGCCATTAACATTAACGCAGATGTAGCAGTAGCATTAGATTAAAGGTTATTGAATTTAGGAAAAATATATTCTATAATCTAAGGTATTGCCTCACTAATATATAAAGCTGAAAGTTTATGAGTGTGTATATTTGTTACTTCTTCACGCAAACACTACTGAACGGATTTGGATGAAACTTTACAGTAATATTCCTTATACATCAGAATAACACATAGGCCACTGTTTGCCGTGATAATCGACATACACGCAGGCGGAGCCGCGGGCAACAGCTAGTTTCCTAATAATTGTTTGTCCATATATATAGTTTGAATTTGAATGTTTTATTTTTCATAACTACAAGTTGATTTATCTTTGCAAAACCGTACCATCTCAAGTAAACATACATAATACGTATTTAAATTTATAATTTTTGAATCGGTTTTTACGTAATTTTAAACTAAGAGCATTCCTTTCATATTTTTAACTTTTGGGGGTAACAATAGGTATAAATATTAAATACATATTCCAAATATGATTTCCAGCTATGTGACATTGTTTTCAATACATTAAAAACATCATAACAACAGGTTTTCCTGTACATAAGTTATTTAGGATTACTGCAAACTAACATAGCATAACAAGCGAATTTAGTATTCGTTTACAACATTATTACTATGTTTATTGGTAAAGCAAAAATTGCGTTGTATTAACGTGGATTAAAGCAGCTATATTTATTCATTTTAACTTAGAAAACTACTATCATTACAGGCATAGACCAATGCGATAGTGTTATACAATTTATTTCTTTTTATACATGTAACTAGCGACCCGCTCCGACTTCGCACGGGTGAAATGCTGATACTAAATATACTACCTAATCTATACCAATAAATAAAATTGAAGCGTCTGTTTGTAATATTAAAATAACCACTTTTTACTAAATGCATATGTATGTATACTCGGTACATATGCCAAATATGTATTTAAAAAAAAAAATTGTCTGTCTGTCTGTTTTTCTGTCAGTTTGTTCCGGGTAATCTCTGGAACGGCTGGACGGATTATAATAATAAAATTTAGACTAACTTTGTCCCGCGGCGTTACTCGCGGTACAACAATAACCGCAGGTAACACCGCGGGGTTCAGCTAGTGGCTTTATAAGTTTTTATACAACGTTCACAGCTTTTTGTCATTTTAGAGGTTACTTTTGATAACCGTAGTCCATGTAATGTAATGTACCATAGTCCATAACACTTTAACAACGCGTGACTACGGCTTTTGAAACTTGTTCCATGCTTTTTCAGCGTCGTTTTTTGTCGTAGTTGGGTTTTAGTTTTTACTTTTTTTATACTATCTAGTCATAATAGTGATGAATGAAGTACCCATATAAAGGGCTGTTTGTCAAGTCAGTAACCATTTATGAGTTTTGGTTGACTTTGTAATAAAACCACGAGGCTGAATTTAAATTAACAACCTTCTTTCCAGGAACTATCTTCCTGTCGGGCATGTAGGTCATTTGTCTTAATAACAAGTATAAAGTACGGTACAGTTTCGGTATCTTTGAAACGATATTGCATCTATTTATAAAAAATTACAAGAGAAACGAACCTTTTAAGCTATTCTTAAATCATAATAGAATTTGCAAAAGTGTGGATTTTTTATTACCTTTTTCTTATTTTAGTATCTATGCTGTATACGTTTCTTTTTAGGGCCTCATCCTTTGTTTTGGATCTTTGAAAAACGATAGTTACTGTTTAAAATAAGCATAGACTTATTTAGTGAAATACATTTTATGGAACACCGCATAATTAAGCTTAAACAAGTTTTGAACTTTGAAAGTTTTAGTTTAAACCTTTACTCGCTTTCCTATGATAATTTTGATAATCCGAAATAAAAATTTATAAATTCGCTTTCGAAAATCTTCACGAACCATTTCTTAAAGAAAACTGTCTCTTTGTAGAAAGGTTTGTAAACATTGTAATAGAAAGGGTCGACATCATAAATCTTCTGTAAGTAAATAGACTGTAAGTGTGAAACATCTGATTCAGATTTTTTTAAGTTAAATTTAATATTATGGATTACCCTCCACCTTTATTGCCTGTGCCATCCTTTCAGAGTAATAATAAAAACTTAAAAAAAAACAATAAGAGAATAGTGACAATGTACCAGAAAACAGTCAACGTAACTCAGTACGTCGAGTTTATTTAAAACCTATCTGGTACCTATCCTTTTTATTAAATTAAAGGACAATGGCAGGTTGGAGAAGGACATAAGACCACTTTTCGTTACGATAATTGACATACACAAGGGAGAAGCGGTGGGCAAATATGTTACACGGTACTATATTAATGTATTATTATTTTCACCAACTTGGTGGTAACTCTTATCGATTGTACTATTCGCCAGGAGAGGGCAGCACTACAATCTATTTACTATCAGTACAAGTACGTCAGCTGATGAGATAAATAAACATTAACGTAAATTGTCAAAAGCTGTTAATGTTTATTTATCGATACGAGACGGTATGACACATAGGTGCGTGATGGTTTTGAACAATAAGTAGGTACTAAGAATTTTAAAACTTTGATTATTTTCTATTCTTGGTCGAATGACAGTACAGAAACAGTCAAAGAAAACTTACTGCTAAGCTGATAGTTTGTAGGTACTCTAAGTTGAATTTATTGTAATAGCAGACTTTCTAAAATAGGTCATGTGTCTGTTTTCACATTACATATTTTATTTAATAAAGCACATTGTTTCTATGTTTTATATTCCATCTTTGTAAATAAAAACTATTGCATTCAAAATATATCAATGTTAGAGAAATTTAATTAACAACATGTCTAAGGGACTATTTTCGTGTTGTTTTTGTACGTTATACCTACAACATGCCTATCATAACAAACGTCTTTTTCCTGTAAACAATAATTTTAAGCTACTCTAGTCTGCTACATAATTTTAATGCCATTATTAATAATAATAAAAATCTTTATAGTCACGTGCAATGTGAGAGGAGAGGGCTTGTCCCAGTAGTGGACTGCGACATAAATTTTTAAATGATGCTGTCATGCGTGCCTCCTAAGCTAAAAACTAAGTTAATATGACAAAACTCTGGTTTTAAGCTTGAATAAAACAACTTATATTTATTTAAATCGGTAACAAATTAAGTGCTGAGGGTTGCGTGACAATATTCATTAAGAACTATTTAATGGTGACTCGTTACCGATATACCACGTATATGAAGTAGGTAGGTACATAGCTCACTTCCTCGTGTAGAAAGTGTAAATATAAACATTACGGGGCGTAGTGATGTACTAAGATAAAAAAGAGCAGTAGGTTACGGTTTCGTGCTTCTCCAAAAAAAAGGTTAGACACAAAATAAAAGATATTGTTAAAATCATCAAATATTTATTCGACGAAAAATAGATCTAACACTGAAAGTTGCGTAGATTTCTATTTTTTTAATATTTGTACAGCTAAATTCAAGAATGTAATTCAAAAAAAGTATTTCCTGAAATTCATCCCTTTTATTACTTACTTAAATATTATCTAAATCACAAGATCGACGATAAATTAAACTACCTAAAAATCACAAAATGCACTAAAACATGCACACATGTAACATTATGATTTTTATACCAAATGTAATTTGGTACAATTGTACACAGTTACTATATAGATAAAATAAAGTATTAGCTAAATAGGAATTTTACATTACTAATATTCTACAAAAATTGTCTAGGTTACGTGTTGTCCATCGAAGTAGATAGACGTCTACTTTCTGAAATCGCATTGTGCGACATTTTAAAATAGACTGTTTCTAAACTGCTGCATGCGAGGAGGTAACAAGTAACTGTACTTGTTATAATGTAAATATGTACTGTTATCTCTACAATCACTTTTTGAAAGTTTTTATACACTAACAATGACCCAATTGATTGTGAGCGTTAAGACAGGCAGGTATATTACTAGTGGTATTACCTTTGGAAACGAAATATTGATTTATAGATGGTCAATTTCTAAAACTTATACAGTATTATACAAAGTAGATGCTTTAGATGTATGAATGAGGATGAAAATTTACTATAAAATAATTTAAATTATTACATAAACAATAGTTAAAGCTCTTGCATTAGATATCCTATATATTAGTTTTCAAATAGATGGAATATATTTCAGCGCGATTCGCAGTCACAAAGTTATAGAAATAAGTACTTTAGAATGTATAACAATACTAGAGACTAGTTACGTCATTCAGTACTTTGATCATGATCAGTTAAGGTCACTATATAAACGACGAATAAATATTATGATTGTAGAGTACTCGCGGCCATTTTGGTTTGTTCTCGTGACTCGTATCGTGCGGGACACGTCATTGGTGGCTATCTCTTTCACGCACACTCTCCGCATATAGCACCATTGTAACCCGACACGTTTCTTACACACAAGCGATTTCACAACACGTCCGTCCGACACTTTCACAACTAAAATGTTTTGTTTATAAATTATGAATCTACAGAGATTTCATGACACGGTTGTTTCTTTTCTTGTAATCGCCGAACAGCTTCGGCGACAAGGGCACGTTGTTCCAGTAATCTTTCCACAAGATCGACAGGTTCTTGTTTTCTAATGTAGTAAGGTGCAGCACGAGCTCGAGCCTGCAGATGAAGCTTCTGTTTCAGGCCTATGGTGAGTTCCTCAATTGCCGGTAATCTGTTAGATGCTAACCGACGGCCATCTTCTTCGGAAGAATGACGATTGTCAAATTTTGACTTTTCTTTCAACATATTAAAATAATACCACAACCAGAAACTTAGGACTGATTTAGCAAGGGACTAGAGATCGCACCGGTGTGTCGGGAGCGATGCGCTACAACGTCTGCGAATGCCAATTGCCAACTGAATGAGCGACGAGTGAGCGAGCTAGCCCGACCCGAAAGACAGGTCTCAGCGGGGGATGTGGGGGGAGTAATGACGTAGACAGATGCGCAGTCGCGCCGGGCTGTATACAAACAATACGATGGACGTAAATAAACACAAGGCAGACTCGATATGCCTTTACAGTTAACGGTGTTATCTATGTGTTAAGTTTGTTTGGCTGATCGGCCAACGAGCTTAGTAGATACTGAACAATGGTGTTGAATGAATAGAAATACAAAATACAGGTATAATAGCCGTTCGCAGGTACGAAATTTATTTTTGTTTATTCAAATAGAGACTGTGTGAGTAATAATAACAGCATGAGTAATTTAATTTAACAAGCGATAATGTTTTTCTGAAAATGAAACAACAACATTGTCTTTATCACATAAATGTTATTTTGTTAATTTCCTTGCTGTGAGAATGAAATAAGGAAATCAGTAAAACAAGTTTGTGTTGTAGGTATAATGTTTAATAGTCAGAGCCCTACACCCTTGTGGCCTTACAAATTAATCTTTGTTTTACTTCTAGCCATTATTACATTATTTACAAAGCCATAAAGTAAAACAGGTAGGTATGTAGGTACTCATGCGATGTCAATTTTACGTAGGTACACAATTCGTAAACACGTTTCGTCCAAACTAATAACGGGCAATGCCCTCTATTTTTTCCAGACGCTGATCACGTTGCGTGGACAGTTTCGTTATTGTCATTAAGTATTTACATAATAATAATCTTTAAGTATCACCTTCTTAAAAACATGTGTTTATAATATGTCTGTATTCGTATTGGATAGGTAACTATTTAAAACTGCCTGTATAAATGAACTGATTTCTTTTAAACTACCCAGGTAGAAACCTAAATATTTTAAAATAAATACGAATCATTTAATTGCCAAAAAATAATTAAAAAGTAACCGATTACAGCTACCAGAAAATGTCATTGACTCTTAAATAGTTCGACCGTTGCTTTGTGCAAGCACGTTTTTTACCACACCTGTTCGTTTTTTGTTACCGAACACCATTTTTATGAAAGTTTTATTAGAAAGGTAAAGGACAATACTCAGCCATCTCACATTAGAAGTAGGTAGGTAGGTGTATTTATTAAGTTATCGGCCTATCTCATCTTTTGTCTAATTATAGTTTCGATATTTTGATAATGGTGCGCCCGTGTGGTGATATTCTTACTATTTTATGAACACGTGTTCGTTCACTTCGTTCCGTTCGTCAGTGTATGTAAATAAAATATCTCGTAAAAAGTAATCCGTATAAATAAAACGAATCATTTTGAAAGCAAATGGCTTCTTTATCGTGATGTAATATATTACTGGCTGAAATATATTAGTCTGCGTAAAAGAAAAATGTATTAAACGACGATTTCCTTTACTTTGACCTTCGAATAATGATAAAACTGGCCCGCCACAGTTGTGCGTTTAATTTTATGTTATAATCACGTGTTACGTGGAACCGAGTAGGTAGGAGCACAAGTTGTTCGATATTAGGTTTAATTCAGAGCAATATTATGTAAACTGTTTTGAAGTCTTAGTAAACACTTAAGTATGGTTTATCTACTTATATGTACACAAACATAGTAAAGTAATTTATTAATGCCGCAACGAGCGCAGCACCGGGACAAAAGTCCTTCACCAATCTTATGAACCTTTTAGGTACCTGCCTACTTATTTCTCGAGTATTTGCATAAATTTTTTGGTCTTTGGAATTTGAATTAAATAAACCTTATTAAATAATTATTAATTACATTAAATAAACCTATATATACCTACGTATAATTATTATTGTAAAAGATATTACTCACTTTCCAAGAACGAGCGGTTATTACTCAATACCCCAAGAATTTCGTCATCCTAAGTTGGACAATTATGCATGTTACTTCGATTTATTGAGTTCATAAGGCGTAAAGCTATACCTTTATCTTTTATTTATCGATATTCATAAGCAAAATTGTGTTATGACATACTAAACTAACCTGGTTGGGAAAAAGGTGTAACATGTTATGGAATAGGTATTGATGCCTTATTATCTACTAGCCGACCCACGCAACCTCGTTTGCGTCATTCTTCATCGTTGCTCCGCTCCTGTAGGTCTTAGCGTGACGATATATACCCTATAGCCTTCCTCGATAAATGGAATATCCAACACCGAAAGAATTTTTCAAATCGGACCAGCGCTTCCTGAGATTAGCGTGTTCAAACAAACAAACAAACAAACTCTTCAGCTTTATATATTAGTATAGATAGATAGGAACCATAGGCTAGAGCCGTAGCGCATGTAACCCGTGCCTATTTTTCTTACTTATAAGATACTAGCTGACCCACGCAACTTCGTTTGCGCCTTATATTGCCCGTAGCGTGAAAATTTCCCCCGTTTTTGAAACATTCTTTATTGTTGCTCCGCTCCTATTAGTAGTAGCGTGATTCTTACCAAAATCAAATGGTGCGATTCAAATAGTTTGAATTATGGTTACATTGAATACAACTCAGATTACAAAAGTAATCTGAGGAATATAAAATCAAATTTAAACTTAGAACTATTTAGTTTGATAAGAATTAATATTATGATGCGAAAGTCATTATATTTCGATTATAGCCATATTGTGATAGTTTGATTTACGCAAAAAGCTACTTAGCAAATTTTTACCATAACAAGAACTACTTAGGTATTCAAATTACGTACCTACTTAATTAATAGTTAAATATTTACAACTAATCTACCTAAATAGGTACTCAACTAATGATGTTTCGCATTAATTAAGATGGTTGATACCATAGGTTACATTGTTGCCACTGTAATTAGGTATTTTTAAATCTATACATCTATACAAATAAATAAAATTGGAGTGTCTGTTTGTAATATTAAAATAACCGCTTTTTACTTAATGCATATGTATGTATACACGATACATATACCAGAAATGTAGTTTAAATTTTTTTTGTCTGTCTGTCTGTATGTCTGTCTGTTTGTTGAGGGTAATCTCTGGAACGGCAGGACGGATTTTGACGGGACTTTCACTGGCAGGTAGCTGATGATCCGGGGAGTAACTTAGGCTACTTTTTTTAGACTAACTTTGTCCCGCGGCGTTACTCGCGGTACAACAATAACCGCGGGTAACACCGCGGGGTTCAGCTAGCTTTAAATAATTCACTACCTCATTAGGAACCTACTTGGTGATATTGATAATGCAGCTTATACCTATTAGGCTATTACTTACCTAACTTTGTGTAAGAATTTTGAACATCGAATTGGCAGCATGGTGATCAGTGGTGGATCACCATGCTGCATTGTCTGCATTCGCAATGAATATGGTGACCACCACTTTTGGATTCTACTCATGCTTTTCAAAAGGAATCAGGCAAAGTAAAGTCCTTTAGGACCTTTAGGCGGCTTAAACAAAAAATGTTTTTTGTGTGCATTGAATTTATATTAAATTCTAGCTGTTAAAAAATACTTATACGTAATGTTAGCGTAATAATTTGCATAAATATTTTAACATAAAATCATCTTTAATAGAGGAAAATAAAATAATTTTACATACATTTGTGTACTTCGTAACATCATATGTATAACTTAACGAAGTTCAAAAATGCTTAATTACCTAGTAGTAGACGTTCGTCTCGTGTTTTTCTATTAATCAAGAATAGGTACTTAAGAATAAACTTTGGTTTTTTTGGTTCAACCTCCTAAGTCCAGCTAAGGTAAGGTGAGGCTTGACTAGTTAGATCTAAGTTCACGCAATATATTCTCTGATTTATCCTCCTATAGTAGTATACTACATTATGGACACCCCCTTCCCACCCTACACGAAAGTCCCGGTAGGTCGAACTTCAGAGACTTTTCACATTCACATAAATAGAGTCGAACTCACGTTGTAGTCGGTAGTGTACCCACCTACCTGAGTTTTATTCAAACTTACAACCGCTTGGTAAACATTCCAATTTCCAAGTAAGCCAATAACGTATCGCCGTTTTTTAATAGTTATGTAAATATTTTATACGTAACATGCTTACTACAAAAATGATTATAAGTAGTCGATATATTGTACCTAATGTTGAATACTAGGTGAGGTTATAATATTACCTAACCATAAACTTTCGCTTTGCCAATTTTGACCATACACGCAATAAAATATCATATCCTAAATGACACAGAAAATAGTAAATTAAAATTTACTGTTCTTTCTATTTAACAGTGCATGCACTGCACATGATGAAAAAACAAAACACTGCAAATATCGTGTTTTAGTCAGATTTTTTTATAAATGTATTCCTTTAAGTTTACAGTCAATAATAAAATAATAGAGGCTATCGTTAAAAAAAACAAGGCTATAATTGTGTTTTTAACGTAGACACAAATTAATTACTTTTTTAAAAGTATTAACTGTGTATGGAATGTGTCACTCAATGTCCCAATCGCATAATTCAGTAAACGTAATCAATCTTAATTCTTTGTTGTCATCATTGTTTACAAATAGTATCCTAACTTGGTGCCATCTAGTGCTCAGTAGCGGAATTGAACAATGCATTCGTATCAAAAACCGGTCGTTAGATGGCGTAAGTAGTTAAATAAGGTAATGGTTGAAAAAAGGCTTAATGCATGTCGGACTCGTGAAAGATGGGTTCCGTTTCCGTACCATTGCACATTTCAAGCGTCTATCTATGTGACCTGTTGCCGTTATACATATTGAGCAAGACACGACAAAAAACATCACGATTGTTGTATTGTATGGGAGCCCCTTTTAAATATTTATTTAATTCTTTTTTTTAGTATTTCTGGTAGGGATCATTTGTTTTAACATTAAGCAGTTGCATAAACTAGCACTGCAGGCAGTGCAGTGCTAGTTTATGCAACTGCTGTACTTGTGGTCTCGGGTTCGATTCCTGGGTTGGATGTTTGTATGATCTAGAGAAAAATTGTTGCCAAGTTTGGTGGTATCATATATCTATATTAAAAGTGTTAGTACAATACTTAAAATTTTATTGTTTACTTTATTTATTACGACCTAATCAGTTATCAAGCATACCTACTGACTGTTCAGTTTTCACGTGAAAGAAAAGTGTCATCGTGTGGTTCTCTATAACTTTAAATAGGTATATTGTATGTATGAAATGTTAAAATTAAGTAGGTACTAGCAATCCGTCTTCGCACGGGTTCATTACGGAAAATCAATCAATCAATAATACAAATATTATAAAGCTGAAGAGTTTGTTTGTTTGAACGCGCTAATTTCAGGAACCGCTGGTCCGATTTGGTCGATGAAGGCTGTAGGCTATATATCATCACGCTAAGGCCAATAGGAGAAGGGCACCAATGAAGAATGTTATAAAAACGGGGGAAAAGTATCACGCTACGGGCAAAAGGAGACGCAAACGAGGTTGCGTGGGTCAGCTAATATAATATAGCCTACGTTTCTCTGAGATGTGCGGCAACCAAAATCTACACAGAAATTTAAATAAGTGAGCAGCTTTTTTCCTACGTCTTCAAAAAAAATTGTATATTTTTTGTTTTTTTTTTTTATTTTTGGCCCTGCCAAAATGACTCTACTCTGCCTGATGGAAAGCATAAGCAGAATCCTTGGATTCTGCTTATGCTTTCCATCAGGCTCTCTTGACTCTCTCTTGGCACTCTTGAGTGGTGGTCACCATACTACGAATGCAGACAATGCATCAATGCAGTATGGTGACCCACACCATGGCGGGCTAGTGATGCTTTTGCATCATTGGGCCTCCGGTCTCGCACTCACCAACGAAACACGACAGCATAATCGCTGTCATTTTACGTTGATTTTCTGTGCGAGGTTAGTATCGGCCCGGTCGAGCCGGCCCGTTCGTGCTGAAATCAACGTGGCTCTACTACCTTGAGAATATATTTAGCCAATATACTTTAAAAATTAACAAATCATATACAAAAACCTTCCTCAATAATCACTCTACATTTCAGTAAAACCTCATAAAAATCCGTGCAGTAGTCTGTGCTTGTGAGTTATTGCGACAGACAAACGCGGCGGAGGTATTTGTTTTATAATATGTAGTGAAATGTTTTGGATATCTAACACTCAACGCCATCTACCTACAAGCTAAGCAGAGCTTGACAGTAGACAGCTAGATTGTCCGCTAGAAAACTTAAACGTATAGGTACTTTTTTATAAATATATTACACAGGAAATAAATAAATGAAACAAAGTTTGTATCATCATGTACATGTTTACATGTATGATGTAAAGATTTGGCCAGGAATTGAACCCGTGACCTCTGCACACTGTACTTAACTGAGGTAGTCTAAAATTATAATTTTGCCTCCTATTTATGCAAATTCCTTTTGGTACTCCTGATACATAATAACTAGATGGCGTTGTGTGTTAGATGTCCGAAATATAAATTTTTAATTAATTTATGTTTAATTTTTTGTTATTTTTTTTTATGAAATAGGGCTCTGTTTAGTTTTTATTATTATGTTTAAATAATCCCCACTTCTCGTGTAGGGTAGTATACACTAGCAACCTGCCCCGAAATCTTTGATATTCTTAATTTTACTTTGGTCATAATCTGATAAAAGCTAAAAAAAATAGAGAGTGCTTCGGCACTGACGAGCCGGCTCGACCGGAGTAATAACACTCACACAAAACCTATGTTAAAAAGTTATTTCGTGGCTTTTCACCGAGAGAGTGATGTAATCGAAGTCCAAACCACTTCCTTTAATTCTGGGGTAAGACTCAGAGGATGGCAACATACCTGTGTAGTCTTAAACGGTAGTTAAAACAATCCTCAAAATATAACTTGATCTCTATTAGAGTTGCCACTAATGTTAACTTATAAGGTACATTTTAGGCGTGAATTTTTATATTAATTAAATACTAGCTCTTGCCCCCTACGTGTATGTCAGTAATCGCAGTAAATAATAGCTAATGTCCTTCCTCAAGAATCAAAGTATCTCCATGCCAAATTTCATTGAAATCGGTACAGCGGCTTAGCAGTAAAAGCATAACAGACAGAGACAAAGTTAATTTCGAATTTATAATATTAGTTTGGATGATGCTCCTACTCCATCTGTATCAAACCGGCTCAATATATTCGTTTGTTCAATGTAACTTCGTCGGTTTCTCGGCCATCTGTCGCAGAGATCTAACTATATTTTAAGAACTGTAATCATCAAGCGATCCTCCTGTTCGTTTTTCTGCTATACCAGAAATAAAAATAAAACATATGCATTTAATAAAAAGCGTTTATTTTAATATTACAGACAGACACTCCAATTTTATTTATTTGTATAGATAATCTAACTATATTATAATCAAAGTGAATGCAGGCTCACTGTGACTTTCTTTAAAAGTTTCGCAACAAACTCTAACAAGCGACCTATTCATCTAAATTCTATAAAGTATTGTTTTGCCCCTATTGTTATTTTGTTTTTCAATTCTGTAGTGTTGTTTAAAATATAATAGATCAAAAATATAGATTTTTTAATTAAAATAGACTGTAGTAGTAAAATTAAAATGTATTTACGTTTTCTGAAGGCAATGTTTGTCACGCCCTTGGAAAAATTTTGTTATGAATTTGGATACCTATTTACATTAGTAGAAAATTCTTGCGGTAGCAGTTATTAAACCAAGTGTGATTGAACAATATGAAAAATAGATTCATATTTCATACTGATATTCTAAATTCGAAAGTAATTCTGTTCGTCTGTTACGCTTTCACGGTTAAAGCGCTCAACCGATTTAGATGAAATTTACAATGGAGATCTTTTGATTGTGGAGGAAGAACTAGGCTTACTATTTAGCGCCGGAGCCGGGACCGTCATAGAGAAAGTTACAGTAGTTTATTTTCTTATATACTTACACTTCTGTTATAAATATCGGATGCTATGATATTTAGTGGTAATGTTTGTAATAAGCACCAAGCCATGAAGACTTATAAAGCGCGGTACAACTGTTACCAAGGTGTTACCTCATCGATGCATAGTGATGTGAGTCTATTAGCCTTAGAATTTTATCGACATTCCACGGTGAAAGTATAGAAGAAGGAAATATAGTTAATTTTAACGATTTTAAAATGTTGGACATTCAAATGGATTTATTGCAATATTCGGATTATCCACAAAGCTGTAAATTACTTTGCTTACGCAACTTTTTGTTTTTTTTTTCCAGTTTCATAGAATTATTAATTAATACAAAATTTTGGTAGAATAGCATTACGATCAGACACATGGGTAATTATTACATACAAAAATGGTTGACGCTGAAAGACAGCGCGTATAACAGACTTGTAATATGTATTAAAAAAATCAGTCAGGTTATTTATGGCAATTAGAAAATGCTATTTTTCGGCACAGTCACTTGTTTTCCATCCATTTATAGTATAGTGTACTAAACAGAATGAAAAATATAGAAATATTCATAATGGTGGTATACCTATATAAAATATTTTGAAAAATAGGTATCACGTATACAGAAAGGTAGACGAACTATGGCAAAATTAGCCTTTTGTGTTACATTGTTACGGCATGTTCAAAGTAATCGTAGCCCATCTCATAAAATTACCAACTTCGAAATTTTATATGTATACATATAAAATAAAAAAAAATTGTTAAAGAAATTACTATGAGTTCGTTTTTTTTTAATGTAATAAACTACGATAGCATAACCACCTCGTGGTTCAACGCGAAATTGGCTGGTGTACTCTCTCTTTCTACTTTGATGTTCCATTAAACTGTAATCACTTGCAACTCTAGTTTCAGTAAACGTGTGAACTACAAAGTAGTCACCATATAACAAAAGTACAAATATTATCTTATCACACATTTGTTGTGATACCTCAGCTGCGTGCGTAACATATGGATTAGATATTTACTGATAGCATTTAACGATTTGGTCATATTGTATGGTGTCAGTCGATATTTACTTTTATGTTGAAGAATATTTTTAGTAGGTACATCACTAATAATAAAGTCTTGTTGCGCAGACAAGCCACTAAAATGTCGAAAGAAAGTGGACGCAATACGCGCCAACAGACCGCGCAGTGGTGGCAAGTCGGTAGTATGCGCTGATGCCTTCGCCTTGAAGCCCGCATCGCAACGAAAGCGGTTGACGCGCGAAAACTAAAAGGCATGCGATATTTAAATTTTATATTTACACAACGGGTTTGTAATGAATGAAAGCCGGTTTTTAAATAGTTATTAAGTGAAGCTTTTGTGGTAAATAGAAAAAAGATGGATTTATATAGTGAAGCAAGTGGTGGGACGCGAAGTCTAACCCCTCGCCACATAAGTGCTGACAAGGCTCTGCCAGAAACCAACTATGCTATTAACTCGACGCTATTGTGCCATAAATACAGTAATAATCCAGATTTTGCTTCTTACTACTCAGGTAATTTTAGCATAATTACATGTTCAAAAAAACTTGTGAAACTGTGTCGCCAACTTATTTTATCATTAAATAAATGTTTGCTAATGTTATTGAATTACTAATTTTAAATATTAATACTTACATAAATTTTAACACGATTTCTCAGCCCAGTATATTTATAAGCAAATATTGAATGCGTTATTGCATGTAATAGAGGCTATTTCTTATTTATTGTTTACACTTTTTATTCTACCAAAATAAATTATATCCTTTATTTCTTATGTCATTGATAGTTATTCGCTAACAAATCCGGTAAAGAATATTATAAATTTTACTAATTTGCCAATCGTTTATAAAATTCGACTGTATAAATAAATCGCCTCATATGCGATATCGACCTTTTTTTTTATGTTTGGCTCTGCCAAAATGACTCTACTCTGCCTGATGGAAAGCATAAGCAGAATCCAAGAGTGGTGGTCAATATACTGCGAATGCAGACAATGCAAGAATGCAGCATGGTGACCCACACCATGGCGGGCTAGTGATGCTGCTGCATTATTGGGCCTCCAGTTTGTGAAACCTCTTTTAGTTCTCTCGAAGTAAAAATCTGATTTTATCTTTTTTGCGTTTGAATTCTATCAGATACCCTTCCCCTCTCCCCATCAGACTATTACCAAGGGTACCAAGTAGAATCTCGAAATGAAATTCTTAGTACACGAAAGGAATTCATTCTGTCGCAGAAAAAATTTCATACACTAGAGTTATCTAGGATACACGTCAAAGTAGTAACAGAACATGACAACAATTTTTTTTTTGTTGAGTGTCTTTAGTAACTAGCTTTTGGCGAAGGTAGCACTTCTATAATGTTCCTTCTTGTTAAGGTATTTAGTATCCAGTGGATCTAAGTTTTGCGTGTATCCATTATGCGTCTAAACTGCCAATAAGATGATCTAGACCAGGGACCTCACTGTGTCCGGCTGTCGCGCTTAATCATTTAGTCGTGACAAGCAATTTTTCATACTGGTTGTTTCACATATTCTCCTCAAGCTTAATCTTCTGGTGAGACCCTTTTCTTTGAATGCCCGTGCTTCCGTATAAGAAAAGCAGTACACTGTAAAACATATTTAAGGCTTTCTACTCTTATCCCACCTTTGCAAACATCACCCAATTTAGGACGATATTAAATATACTTACAGATCTTTCTTTCCCCTCAGGGAAGATTTGAATTCATTTATTTTATGAAACAAAATTTTCCTATTGTCTGTAAATATTATCACCAGTTTACAAACATTAAGGTTTCGTGCCGATAACCGATTATTCTGGGCGACAATAATCATATTGCAATAAACATATCTTTATCTTTTCATATACCTAATTCGAGTACCAAAACAATATATATGTACCAAGGTACGTTTAGGTAACAAGTGAAACACTCAATTTGTCCTTATTCCAATAAGATGCCGTAATGTACAAAATGTAGTTTAATGAATTTGTATGTTCGCGTTTAAAGACTACACACATCAAACTAGTTCATCGCCACTTCTTTACCTAGGAACGCGTTGAGACACCGCCTGAAGGTCGCAAAAGTGTGCTTGCATACTACTGCTTAGTGAACTAAGCGTAACTCGGGTCAGGCCTAAGCAGGCAATCTCATACAGTTTCTAGTACCTAAATGTTTAACTTGGGAAATTAGTTTAGCAAATGTTTCCGAGTTCAAAATACGGGTGATTTTACACTTTATGGCTTACAGTTTATAATAGTCTATTACATCAGTTAGCGGAGAGACTTAAGTGAGTAATTTACATAGGTAAATACTTTTTTATGACATCGCTTAACTTAATCTGTTCAATAATCTTTTATCGTGAGAGTGCTATGCATCGCACCATAGGCGTAAATGGGTCGGCTCGACGGAAGCACGACGAACCTATGACTTCACAGAAAACCGGTGTTGAGGTATTCTCTCGTTGATTTATATCGAGTGAGTGAGGTTACAGGAGATAACCTCTCTCCCCTTTAAAAACTTTTGAGTCTTGTTATTGTTTGTTCGAGTTTTGATTGTAAACGCACTTGTGATTCTTGACTTGAGTGTCTGTAGAGTCGATTATCTATTCCTCTCATGTGACCCATAAGCTCTCTTGACTTCCTGTACCAAAAAATTATTATATTCTTTTTGATCTTCGATATCTTAACATTGGTAGTAATTTCTGTTGTTCAAAACTCTCGAAATTAATCTAAAAATCAGTAAATGTAAGGTGTGTCTTGAAAAACGGCGTTCTAAATGTCAAAGATTGATTAAAACTAGATTATGTATGTCACACTAAAACTAGACATTACCTGAATTATATACTAATACATATAAATTTTAAAGTTGCATTTTGGAAATCACTTTAATAAAATAAGAGAACAGGAGATACATAATTAGAGAATTGTTTAGTGTAGTAATTGAATTAGTTTAGTGAGGCTGCAACAGAATTAGCATCAGTATCTATTTAATTTCTACCAATTTAAATTCTTAATTATAAAAGTTAAAGATACATGGTATATGTCGCATTACTAAGTATGTATGTATGTATGTCGCAAGTACTAAGTAATTATGTAGAATGTAGGCAATGGCAGCTTTATAATTATTTACACATCTATTTTATAGTGTTGTCTTGCTTGTACATCGTTTACTGACAAAGGATTCGTGACTCGATTTCTTGCATTTTTGCATGGAGTTATAATGGTTTACAATTCATACGAAGTTTAATGATTTAATTGACGATCACCTTTGTGTAAAGTTTACTTCCTAGTTTGATTTAAGATCAAGATACAGGTAAATTAAGTTTAATTCGACTTAAGTTAAATTGAATACAGTCATTTTACATTTTGTGGGAAGTACCTATATAATAAACTAGCTGACCCACGCAACCTCGTTTGCGCCTTATATTGGCCCGTAGCGTGAAAATTTCCCCCGTTTTTGAAACATTCTTCATTGTTGCTCCGCTCCTATTAGTAGTAGCATGATGATATATACCCTATAGCCTTTCTCGATAAATGGACTATCCAACACCGAAAGAATTTTTCAAATCGGACCAGCGGTTCCTGAGATTAGCGTGTTCAAACAAACGAACAAACAAACTCTTCAGCTTTATTTATTAGTACTAGCTGTCCCGGCAAACGTCGTTTTGCCATAACTACTAATAAATTAAAAATTAATTAAAAAAACATTGTCCAGCGGACAAAATTGTGAATCTAAACCATTCCCAGATCCCCTTGAACACACACAAAAAATTTCATCAAAATCGGTCCAGTCGTTTGAGAGTAGTTCAGTGACATACACACTCACAGAAGAATTATATATATAAAGATAGATTGTAATTGAATTATTTTGTATAGTATGTTTATTTAAATTGTCTATAGCCAATATTTACGTGCCTAACTAGCTTTTGGCCACGGCTTTGCCAGCATGTAGGTACTTCGGTCATAAAGACGGTAAGTAAGTTGTATGTCCATGCCAAATTTTATTAAAATTGGTGCCGTAGTGTAGCCATGAAAGCGTAACAATTAGACAGACAGGCAGAATGAGTTACGTTCGATTTTACAATATTAGTATGGATTTAAAAAAAGTACAAAATAACTTACTCGTAATAAAGATTTAATTAAATACATCTTAAATGCAAACCTTTAATATTGATGAAACACTATTATTTGTATGTGCTACCTATTCATAGGTTTGAAGTCGGTGCCAAGCAAATATAATAGTTGCCAGGTTTGCATATAAGGTGTATTCAATTAAATCTTTATTAAGTTATTTTACTTTTTAGATTTTGAAGTCAGTTTTTTCAAACGAACCTTTTTTTATTTTTCGCTTTTTAGTCTTTCTAGGCAGGGAGTCTCCTTTTGATGTTTTTTTTAAAGTCTGTTTAGTAGCTTTGCATGTCTACTAGTTATTAGATCGGTATCTTAAAGTTTCATCTATCTACTAACCTAACCTGTCAGATCACCTAAACAACTTGAAAGAATACAATTAAGGCTCTATTCGTGTACATATTTGGTACAACTATAGATCTATACTATACATATGAAATTGAAAGAATTATCCTCCAACTGTTAACTGTTGAGGAGTTGTACCTTCCATCATCAGTTCACCTAAATAACTTGAAGGAATACGAGTAACGGTAAAATACATTCACATGACGTTTAAACATTTTGCTTCCAACTCCTAACCGTTAAAGAGCTGTATCTTCTATCATCAGCTCATCATCATAAAATGATGACTACCAGGTGTAAATATTGCAATAGCTTTAGAAAATATATGGAAAACATGGTACCTGCCTAACATATTTGAGGGTTTCTTTCGATTTGCTTGGGATCCCATCACCTAATCCTGATATAGTGGCAATGGGACCACATAGGGAGCATAGGTACCCTTACAATTACAAAAATATTTTTTTAAATCGCTCCATAATTGACGGAGTACTCAGTGTACATACATAAAAAAAAACAATAATCAAATTGAGAATTTTCTCCTTTTGGAAGTCGGTAAAAAAACCCATATAATACCTTCAGTCATGGTGTGGTTAAATGGTAGGTTATATATATTCGTCCTCAATATTTAAGGGTCGGTTGAAAGTTCAAGGGTTGTTGTGTTGATGTTTATGCTTCCGACTTTTAAGTTTTTACTTGATAAATAACGTGTCCGATAATAATTGCATTTATACTTTTTTATAACTGGAAGTAATCGCGCATGGCAACCAGCATTTACATTCTTTTACCAGCATTTTCATTATGGCTATTTCATTACTTTTAGAATGAATTAAGATTATACCAACTTAGTAGGTATCTGGTTATATTTTTCTATGTGTATAATAATATGTTTCTATAATTTGATTATTTATTTGCTTCACCATTAAGCTAAACGAATCTTATATCTATAATTTTACGTGAATTTCTTAAATAACTCAATGTGAATGAATAAATTGGCGACAAGTTTCAGCCTATAAATCTATACAAATAAATAAAATTGAAGTGTCTGTTTGTAATATTAAAATAACCGCTTTGTACCAAATGCATATGTATGTATACACATTTTTTATTTTTGGTTTTACCTTCGCCACATAATTCAAAATCTAGAATCATGTCCAACTTCCAGTATGTGGAAGTTCCTTGCAACACTAGGCATTGGTAAACAACATCACCCTGAGGTTAAGATGACGATTGGCTTGGATGATTTAAACCGTCATTTCTCGATTGCACCTCAGATGGATCATCAAACCATGAGCCAAACCTTGAGCTATATAGCTAGTCTTACACAACCGAACATTGTATCCTTTGATTTTTCTCCTATATCTTCTGAGGATATCAAAAAGGTTATCTTGACCATTCGTTCCAATGCTGTGGGATGTGACGGCATCAGTCGTCGCATGATTGTTGCTATCTTGGATCACATTCTTCCAGCAATATCGCATATCATAAATTTTTCACTCGATTCCAATACCTTTCCCTCACTCTGGCGCAAGGCCTTCATCATAGCATTACCCAAAATAAGTAACCCTTCTCTTCCTGAACACTTCCGACCAATTTCTATACTTCCTTTCCTCTCTAAAGTGCTGGAGGCCTGTGTTCATAGGCAGCTTTCACAATTTGTATATCGGCAGAATCTTCTTAGTCATTTACAATCTGGTTTCAGACCCGGTCACAGCACAACCACCGCCCTCCTCAAAGTTACTGGTGATATACGGCAAGGTATGGAGGACACCAAAGTCACAGTGCTGGCTTTGATTGATTTCTCCAATGCCTTTAACACCGTTTGCCATGAAGTCCTACTGGCCATCCTTTCCCATCTTATGATCTCCTCAGAAGCCCTGGAATGGTTCTCATCCTATCTTCAGGGACGACAACAGTGTATTCGCATTGATGACCGGTCATCGAGTTGGTGTGATATTTGCACTGGCGTCCCTCAAGGCGGTATATTATCTCCCTTATTATTCTCAATTTTCATAAATCTCGTAACCCAACATCTTCAGTGTTCGTATCACCTATACGCTGACGATCTACAAGTGTACACACAGTCAAGGGTTGAGGACATTTCACACGCAATCGACAAAGTCAACAATGACTTAGACTTCATAAGGAGCTGGTCGGCGAGATTTGGGTTGTCAGTAAATCCAACCAAATGTCAAGTTATCATCGTAGGGAGCAAGCTGATGCTGAATAGGTTGGATACTGCGGCCCTCCCACCAATTGTCTACAATAACGTAATTATACCTCTGAGCGCAGTAGTAAAGAACCTGGGCCTATATATAGACTCAACACTTGACTGGCGGGCACAGGTTGCTCACGTCAGTCAGAATGTCACCTATTGTCTCCGCACTTTATATCGTCTCAGGAACTTCCTTCCTGTTAAAACCAAGGCCACGCTGATGCAGTCCTTAATCATTCCCATGATCGACTATGGTGATGTGTGTTATTTTGACCTGAATGCAGACCTCCTGAATAAACTAGACCGTCTTCTCAATAACTGCATTCGATTCGTTTTTAATCTTCGAAAGTATGATCATGTGTCTGCTTTACGTTCCCAGCTGCAATGGCTACCAATTCGTCAGCGCCGCAGTCTACGTGCTCTGACTTCTCTTTTCTCTTTCCTGAACTCTCCATCATTGCCCGAATACCTGGCACCACACTTCCGCTTCTTATGTTCCAACCACGACCGAACTCTGCGGTCTACAAACAACTTGCTTCTTCTATGCCCCTCTCACACCACTAACTTTATCAATTCTTCTTTCTATGTGCAGTCAGTTCTACTGTGGAATGCACTACCCACTGAAATCAGGATGTCCACTAATCGCCTCACATTTAAGAAAAGAGTGCGTGAACTTCTTCGGAGTGAAATGGCAGTACAGTCACAACGCTAGTACCCGTGTAGTTTATATGTATGTGTATATATATTAGCAGTAGCGTATATGTGTATGTTTGTGTATATTATGTATGTATTATTATATTTATGTATGTTTTTTTTACATCTGATGTAGGTTTATCCATTATTTGTTTAATTATTATCTGTCGAATTCAATAGTTTGTCCTTGCACCTACCGCATCATATTTCTGCAACACCCGAAGGTTGACTGGTAGACAATGCCTAATGGCATTAAGTCCGCCTTTGTACTTCAAGTGCACAAAGTTAATAAATAAATAAATAAATAAAAAAATATTGGTATGAATACTTGAGTTATTTATTATTAACATTTCAGCCTTTAGCAGTCAGTCAGCAAATTGACAGTAATTTCGACGTTGCCTTTAATCTTTTTCTTACTTAGAAGTGGCAGTGACTCTTTCTAAACCTTAATAAAGAATCGGCTGCTATGATTTTCATTGTAAAAAAAGATTTTTTGCGTTTGAAAAAGATTTTCAACACGAGATTTTAACATAGTATCACTGATACTATCAATGAAATAATTACCAGACACATATAAATATGTAAGTAGGTCAGGTAATGCTAATGCGTTATCATTATGTGTATTAATTGCAAACTTATTAAACTGTTAACGGGGAGAACTATTCTCACTAGTTTGTCTAGATTGGTGTATGTCGCGTCGGTGCACCGAAAGTGTTGTAATGACTATTTTGTGTTAATAAAAGTGTGTAAACCACATAAATGTGTTTTGAAGCCCTTTAACCCTTCGATCACAATAACTTAAGTCGCGGACACAAATATACTATCACTTAGTTAGCGGTCGCAACCTTGAGTATGCATTCGCAAGCTTGATTCATAAAAGTTTTTGCAAAACATTAATGCACGTTGGATATTTTATATATGTCAAATCAAAAACAAGACAAGAGATTTTGCGAGCTGAAATTGCAATACGACGTTGCGTATTAATGAATGTAGTTAACATTGAATTGTAATCATAATGTTTTTCCACGAGATACATTGCCCAGTCATATTAGGGCTTTCACCTCGGAATGAAAGATAATAAGCTGCAAATTGGTATGAACCTTTGTTTTGTCATTCTAAATGTTGTCTCAAAAGTCACAATCGTTATCGTGTCCGCGTCTCAAGATATTCAAGGTCAAAGGTCACAAAAATCGGTTTTTCGCGAATATCTGGCTTCCTATCGGTTAAATGAGATTTGCATTTATTATAAAAGTTGTAGGCTATAAAATTCCCTACAACTTTTGTTTAAACTTTTTTTTCATACGACTTTTTGAAGGTAGAGCGCGAAGAGTGCACATCGTACAGTCATATACGGCCTAATGCAAGGTCAAGCGTGAGTTATGGTTATCAGTACGTTATAAAGTCAATTATTTACTTGGAAATTATAATTATTAAACAATGCCTATTATTTATGTACTAACTATTAATTATTTATATTTAATTAAAGTAAGTAACTTGATTATTTATATATAATTATTCATATTTAACTATTTAAGTATAAAATATTATTAATTCTGGATTATATATTTTAGTTTTATTTTAAGTTAAAATGATAGTAAGAGTATATATTTTACACATATTTTTATTTATTATTAAATACGGCATAATATACATTTATCAAAATGTGAGTTCAAATATCAAAAGTATCTTTGTTGATTTTAATTGTAATGAAATTGGAAATGGAAGCTAATTATCTTCTTCTTCTTCGTCGTCTTCTTCTTCTTGTCGCTCAAAAATGTTCGATTCATTGTCATCATCCTCATTATCGGTCATGTTCATCTCCAAACCTTCCAGAATATCGGGATCATATGTATTTTCTTCATCGGGATTACTTGGATACAGTGAAGCGTTGAGGCAAGCTTGTCCGTTGCACTGGCCGCAAGCTAAAGAACATTGTAGCCCTGATTTTCTGCATCCACAGCGGGAACCACAACCATTTTTGCAATTGCAAAATATTACGTTTAGTAGTTCGGCTGGTGCTGGAGGTAATAACGTTCGTATGGGCTCCAGGATTTCATTTTCAAGCATCCAGCCCCATTCTTGAGGTTCTAAGTCCTTCCCTAACCACGTTTGAATCTGGTAGTAGACACGTTTTATGTGTTGATGAGCTGCTACACTTGTTGGTGGAAGTGTTGACAGTTGTACAGGTTTATTTGGTTTTGTAAATTTGATGAATTGCGTGTAGAACTCATACAAAGTGGAGAGAGTGGCCTTGAATACTATAGAACATCTGTCCCGGCAATGAATAGAAAAGGGCATAGGGTAGGGACAAGTATTTCCAGGTATATAAGTATTGAGAAATTTACGCGTTTTAAAGAAAAGATATATAATGTCGTGTTAACTTAAAATAAAACTAAAATATATAATCCAGAATTAATAATATTTTATACTTAAACTAAAATAATTATATATAAATAATCAAGTTACTTACTTTAATTAAATATAAATAATTAATAGTTAGTACATAAATAATAGGCATTGTTTAATAATTATAATTTCCAAGTAAATAATTGACTTTATAACGTACTGATAACCATAACTCACGCTTGACCTTGCATTAGGCCGTATATGACTGTACGATGTGCACTCTTCGCGCTCTACCTTCAAAAAGTCGTATGAAAAAAAAGTTTAAACAAAAGTTGTAGGGAATTTTATAGCCTACAACTTTTATAATAAATGCAAATCTCATTTAACCGATAGGAAGCCAGATATTCGCGAAAAACCGATTTTTGTGACCTTTGACCTTGAATATCTTGAGACGCGGACACGATAACGATTGTGACTTTTGAGACAACATTTAGAATGACAAAACAAAGGTTCATACCAATTTGCAGCTTATTATCTTTCATTCCGAGGTTGACCCCTTTTTTTACCTAATATGACTGGGCTATATGTCACATAAGCTAGGATTCGTTTGCATTACATTTATCGTCGCGTCGGTTATAATATACTTGTGGTAGTTTCTACTCTTAGAATAATGCCTCACCTTAGAGACTTTTTACACAAAAAACACTCTAGAACGATACGGCTTCGATTTCTTAAACGGAGTAAGTGCCATAATCTTAAGTTTTTTTTAGCATACATATCACCTGATGGTAAGCGATTACCGTCGATGGACACCTGCAACACCAGAGGCGTCACAAGAGCGTTGTTGGCGTTTGAAGTATGGGGAGGGGGGTGGGTGGAGGGGTTAGGGTATGAGCCTCCGGTATCTTCACTCACTCGGTGAAACTTATTACATTATTTATACTTACATTATACTTATTTCACACTGGTTTTCTGTGAGGTCGTGCTGAGGCATTCATGCCGAAGCGTGGCTCTCCCACGGTTTATAAGATTGTAAGTGATAGACGATATCGAAATTCTGTAAAAAGACTTTAAACATTTCAAAACCAAAATCAGCTAAATCGGCCCAGCTGTTCTTGAGTTTTAGCGAGACTAACGAACAGCAATTATTTTTTATATATAAGGTTAGCTACTTATCTGGATAAAGCTAAATAAATGTTAAAAGAATTAGCAGGAACCAAGGTTTATTGCCCCTACTCACAGTCTTATTAGCTATAACGAGCTTAAATTGCCAGATAGAAAAGCTTGCAAATGCAATAGAGCATATAATGCACAATCCAACGCTATGCCTTGTTATTATTTATAATGAACTCAAATGATAGAGCAGTTTCCTAAAGCTTCACAACCCTGTAAAATATTGCATACCAAGTACGACGCACGTGGCGACTTCATGTAGTAGCTTTTTGCAACTAGAAACTTAAGTAATTTCTATATATGCATTTGTATGCCAAAAAAAGATTTTGTATATATTACACCATTGTATAAAGTGCTTACATTGGACTATTGTTTCAATATTTTATTCATTTCATTTCATTACAAGACGTGCAATATAATTAGCATTCTATTTTAAAGACGTTTTGTAATTTATGTAGATATATATAGGGGCCTGAATCCTTTATTTAATATAAATTAATTTACAAAATGCCACTACCAAATAGGCTACTTATCTCATGCCGTAATTTACGTGAACACTAGCGTGTATGTAGGTTATAGCATTTAAAGCGGTAAAGAGTAGCCTATATCCCTTTTTAAGAATCAAAGTATCAATTATCAAATTGGACCTCAATATTTGTAATCAAAAATATTTTATACAATAAAAATTATTTTATACAATAAAAATTATTTTATACAATAAAAATTATTTTATACAATAAAAATGATTTTATACAATAAAAATTATTTTATACAATAAAAATTATTTTATACAATAAAAAATATTTTATACAATAAAAATTTTAGAAGACATAATCATACAGATTTTAAACCAACAAAAGAGTTTGTAAACAAGAAGTAGCATTTAAATAAACGAATATTTATCAATACTAATATTATAAATTCAAGAGTAACTCTGTCTATCCATCTGCGTGTCTGTTATACTTTCACGACTAAACCACTGTGTAATCGCATGACGATTCATGCCATTACATGAATACAATTCCAGGTCCTGTGAATCCTGAGGTCCTTCCCTGAGGATACTAAATACTTTATTGCATCACATAGGTATTACAGTAATTCATATTGTTCCACTATGAACTATCGGGCATAGCAAAATTACAAATAAGAGAGGACACAAACTTAAAAATAATATAATTTAAATCAATGATACAATCTTCTTTTATATAAAAATAAACTGCCGCTCCGCCGTCCCGTTTAAACTCGAGAACGGCTGGGCCGATTCAGCCGATCTTGACCTTGAAGTGCGTGACGCAGTTCAGGGAAGGTCCAAACGGTGGAAAATTAAAAACAACCCGAAAATCCAAACATCACGGCATAAAGTTGCGGGCAAAGCCAGTTCAATATGTATGTATGTATTTAATTTTTTGTCTAATGGATTACCAAATATTTTGACCAAGCATTTTACGTAATTGTATTTATTTTGCATTAAGTAATTAGTTTAATATCACTTAAGGGGACAAAGCAATTTTCCATTACATTTTTACGGAAGGTAGATTAATATTGACAAAAATTTAAAACAAACAAGCAATATGCCATGATTAATACCTTACCTTCCTTCTCTACACTGAAAACTTCTCTCAAAGGAGAAGCCTTCTGTCTAGCAATGGCCTGTTAAAGGCTGTTTATGTAATGTTTAATATTAACAATGAATAAAGACTGCCTCGTTGGTCTGGCGGTTCGCGTATGCGACTGCCAATCAAGAGGTCTTGGGTTCGATTCCCGAGTCGGGCCAAAGTAATGTATTGGTTTTTTCGAATATGAAATTCTTATTACCGCCAGCCCGGAGTATGGAAGTTTGGCGGTGACTAAACACGCCCGTGCCTCGGAGAGCACGTTAAGTCGTCGGTCCCGGTTGCCATGAACAACTATGGTAATCGTTATTGAAAAGTCAGTGCTCTCAAATAAACTGACACTAGTTTCAACCTTAGAATTCAGTTTGTACCCTCAGGGTTGCGGAGGTCCGATGCCAGTCGCTCCGTGTAAAAACTGTTCTTCAGGTAAAACTGGGTGGAACTAGTTGTAGCCGACCCCAAATAATCTTGGGATAAGGTTCGGAAAAAAAAAAAAAAAAAAAAAAAAAAATAATATAGTATAATAAAGAATGAATTTAAAAAAATGGCAGTCATAAGTACCGCCAATAGAAGTACAAACTTATAACTTAGAATGTTTTTTTTTGTAAAATTAATGTGTAATGTTAGAAATTTCATGTTTAAATTAAAATTATCAACATCAAACATTAGCATGTCGATGCCGAGAACCCATAAGATTTTCCCTACCAGTAAGTGCTTAACACGCCCAAAAAGTTTTCACTTCAAAAATAATAAAAACAAATCAGTTTTTTAAATCTAATCTAAAGTTTTGATTTAATTTTAATCAAAATAAAAAATCTCAGGTTCCATTTTGGATAACTGTAAATTTCGGTAACGTACCTACATTAAAATGACAACAGTTTTGGACTTTTCTTTGTCTAAGTCAGCGTTCGGCAACACTCGGCCTGCGAGCCGCATGCGGACCGTGCGGACGCGACTGCCCTTGCCCTTGCAGACGCGACTGCCTTGTAAATTACAGTCTTGTTATTAAGAATAAGTAAATCAGCTAGGTCATACATTTTTTTTAAAAAGTGGTGTTGATGATTCATTCATTCCAGTTCAGTATCATAAACATATCCTCCGTTGCATTTGTGAACAATTTCGGGAATATAACATCACCCTGTCCTACTTCTCTACGCAACGCCTTGTTTCCTTGGGCCCTTGTTTGCTGTTCTGTATTTGGACGGACATGGTGACGACATCCGGTATTATAGTATTGCTCCGGTAGTTATAATTCGTGGAGTTCGCGTTTAACGTTTCAGAATGACTTTTAAAAACAGCTTGTAGATGTAGCTCAGATGGTAAATGGGTCGATAGTTCTTCAACATGGTCTTAGCACTATTTTTGAAGAACTTTACAACCAAACTCCTGTTCTACGCCTCCGGAGTTCTCTCCTCAAACATGACAGCGTTGAAAAGCCTATGTAGTTTCTTCAATATGGGTTTACGACCAGCCTTTAGTAGCTCTTTCTCTCTCTCTCGTAACATCATACTCTTCAGGGGCTTTCCCATTTTTTCAGCTGTTTAAGAGCCATTTCGATTTTGTCGATCTTGATTTTTGATAGATCTTCAGTGTTGTGGCTCGTTGATGTGGCTTTGGTGTCCTCATTTTTAGTTCAATTCGAGATGCATGCGAAGCGTATGACTGGCCATAGAAGCTTTCCACTTACGAAAGGATTGCTGGTTTCGAGACAATAACTTCTACGCTTATTGTGGTCTGATGTCTAGTCTGATTTCTACACTTAGGTATATACTTTCGAGGTTCTGGTTTACGTCAGTTTTAGTTTCTATGGCAGCGAAAGGGTTTTCCGAGTTTAACTGGAACGTTTCAAATCCTATCATGGTCTGAAGTAGAGTCGGTCAGAGCGTGGACTTCATCAAACAGGCACGTTGAAACTTAAAATTGATATTCAGAGATCAAGTCGGTGATTGCTACTGATATTTAGCCTATTGATTACTAAGTCGTCTCTGACTATAATATATGCTTCTTGCCTGTCATGAATAGTTATGATGAAATCGATCGCAGTTTTGCGTCGTCCACCTTCGTTGAGTCGGTTTCTTGGATACGGAATTCATCAAGAAAAATCCCTTGCGTTCGAGGAAGTTAACTAACATTTGCCCCCTATGATTCCTGCTTCCAAATTCATAGGTTCTACTACTGATGCAAACACGCACTAGCACTGTGGCGTTGAAGTCACCCATAAAAATGCCAGTCGGTCAGTCGGTTATTTTCATACTATCTTCATCATCATCTTAGTATTTGCTTTAAAGAAGCTTCTGTTTCGATGTTTAACTTTTGGAAACATGTACATGGATAGATGATACCAAATTATTAGATACAGTGCGACGCGCCTATATATCATTTTGACACTATGTGGCCCTTGCCTGCGAAAAGGTTGGCAATCGCTGGTCTAAATATAAAATAACGCTTTGTCTGTTGTTCTTGTGATTGTCTAGAGAGATAGGAGCTAAAAGTTTTAGTCTCTCTCTCTTTTAGATTATAAAAACCAAAACAATGATTTTTAGATTTTTTTCCTGTATATCTATTTGTCTTACGTTTATGCACGCTAATCTCCGGTTTAATGCAGGTTTCACTAATGCGTTGCGGTTTGCTCCACTTAACATTTAGTAAGTATTTGTTTCATTTCAATCGGTTCGTAAATGAAAAAGTTCTATCAGTTTGAAGAATCACCGCAATAAGCGACCTATACGCGGTCGGATACGCAGGAAAAAAACTAGTCATTTATGTATTCAAAAGTTTCTTTGTTTCAGAACTAAGTTATAACTATATAAAAACTGTGTAGATATCTAGTACATTATCGTTATCTGTTATGTTTTATGAGAGAGTAATGCATTTAATGGTGATATAGATACCTGCATACTTCAAGCTAATCTACGAGGAGATTTAGTTTAATATGTTTACTCCAATATCAAAAGCTAAAATGACATGATCGGACAGTCTCGTAACATACTAAAAATGTTGAATAGTTCCAGATGCTTTGACTTTGACAGATGGGTTTGGGTGTTTTCTATGTAAAATATGTATTTATTTACAAAAAAAGTATATATGTATTTATATCAGTTGTCTAGTACCTATAACAAAAACCCTGCTTAGCTTGGGACTTAGATGGCGTCGTGTGTCAAAAATCTATTCATTATTGTTATTACTACGTTCGTGGAACTGGTGCTAAAATATTCCCCTGTAAAATTGTTAAGATTGGTGGTGGTGCTAAGAGCTGTCATATTTCTTGTTTCTCAAAATGAGAAGTTCTAGCATTCAATTGTAAAAGAGGAGATATACTTCGATACATATACATATGTATGTTTGGTTAGTAACTTGGCGCCACCTACAGTAGATGCTTTAGAGATACTTTTACACGTCGGAATACTATATTTCTACTACTGCCAATGTATTAATCTGAGGATTGTAACGAACTGTAGTATTTATCTCGCATACCAACAGTTTTGCCTTTGGCATGGCTTGAACCTCTCCTACTGCGCTAAATATTGTATGTTCAAAACTTCAAACCCTACGTAGGACCACACTTTGTATGATCCATTTTTTTTTTTAATCTTTTGGTGTCGGAATACTATATTTTCTACTACTGCCAATGTATTAATCTGAGGATTGTAACGAACTGTAGTATTTATCTCGCATACCACTAGTTTTGCCTTTGGCATGGCTTGAAGCTCTCCTACTGCGCTAAATATTGTATGTTCAAAACTTCAAACCCTACGTAGGACCACATTTTGTAAGATCCATTTTTTTTTAAATCTTTTGGTGTCCTTTGTGTCCGTTTATTTTTGTGTCCGTTTATTATGAGTTTGAAAAATCCCCCGTGACACAGTAATATTCTTAACCCATAAGTGAAATTAGCCATTAGTGATAGTGAAACATTAGTTAGATAGTGAAACACAGAATAAGTAAAAATAAGATAAGAGATCTTGCTGATTTCGTAGCCTTAGTTTTAGCGACAGCGACGCGCAGAGTTTTATAAAATAAATTTCAGAAGAACTATTTAGGTTTTACTTCAGAGAAGGACAATAGTCAGTAGCTAGTGATGTCAACTATGTCACCGTTAAATTGAAATGATAAATGTTAATTGGCTTAATTGGCCTAAGATTTTCAACATGCAACCTTCGTCTCTACTAATTACCGTTCATTAATAGCAATGAAATAGTTTTAGAGGACTCTTAAAAAAGTAATTTACATTTAAATTTTTAAATCTATCATGTTTAAAATTAGTAATCTCTTCATCTATATAGTAATTTTATCAACGAATTTATTTTAAAATGTTTGTCTGTCATGTTTTTACTAAGTTATGTTTATGTATGATCGTTTATATTATAGTTAAGCCCACTGCTACTTTTCAATTGATGCCCCTCCCGTTTCAGTTTAGAATCTTGTAGCTGTCCTCTAATGAATTTGTAAATAAACAAAAAGTTTCGAAGAAATGACATCCTCCTGTCTTACTCCTCGATGCAAAGGAATCTGTCTTTTTTTTCTATTCTGTACTTACGGACGAACATAGTTGCTGCGTCATACTGGTGGTAATTCTGTTGTTGACATCACTAAACTAAAATTTACTAAAATTTGTTGTTGGATTATACACTTAGTCTATTTTTCAAAATCTCACATCTTAGCTTTCACTATATTTAGTTCAGTACCGTTGATCAGAGGTACACGCTTGTTTATTAATAGAAAAAATGACTAAACTCTTAATGTAAAAATTATAAATAATAATTTCGTAGGAAATGTAGTCGGCATGTAATTTACATGATGTTTAAGTTTAGTGCGACATGCCAACTTTTATGTCACACGTTTTAAAGTAAGAAAAGCAAAAGCAAAAGAAAAAATATGGTTAAGTTGAGTAATTTAACTAATATTGGTTATGGCAAAGTAACTTTTATTTTTCAAGTAATAAACAAGCATGTGTCTCTGAGTAACGTTTTGACAGATTAGATTTGAGATATCAAAAAATTAACTATAAGTAACTGAAAATATAAAGTATGTAATCTAACAACAAATTTTAGTAAATTTTAGTTTAGTGCGAGGAGCAACAGAATTAGCACCTTGATGTATAGAAAATTAACTAAGCACTGCTGTATGGAGTCCAGAACAGAGCAGGTTTCGACAGAGTGAAAAGCATTGTCAAGCCCACGAAAGAGTATGTTATGTTATAAAACTTAGTTAATAAAACAAGATCTTTTACTGAACTTTCGTCAAAGATATTGCCTATAGGTAGACAAAGATTTGGATTCCAATGTATATGTATATATTATGTATATGTTACGCGGCATATTTATGGTAATTTCAATTATCTTTGTACGTCGTTTGTTTTATATCAAGTAATTATTGTTTGATCATCATTATCTTCCTAGCCTATATTATTCCATAGATTATTTGGTGTCGGCTACTAGTTCAACCGATTTTATCTGAAAAACAGGTTTGCCACAGAGCGACTGTCATCGGCCCCTGACTCCGCAACCCTGAGGGCGAACTGAATACGAAGGTTGAACTAGTTGTCAGTATATTTTAGGACACTGACTTCTCAATATCAATTGCCATAGATGTTATTGAATAATTTAAAAAAATCAATTCAAGTTAGTGGCTCATGAGATAAGCACGTTCTACTAAAAAAACAAACAAATTCATCTTCATAATATTAGTATACCTAACTTTAGAAGTCAGTTGGGTACGTGTGTACGTAACATTATGTGGTCACCTCTGACTTTTCGAAGCTAAAGTGCATGTTAGAGATTACATAACTGTTAACTTACGGCTTTAATCTATACAAATAAACAAAATTGGAGTGTCTGTTTGTAATATTAAATTAACCGCTTTTTACTAAATGCACATGTATGTATACACGGTACATATACCAACTATGTAGTTAAAAAATTTTTGTCTGTCTGTTTGTTCCGGGTAATCTCTGGAACGGCTCGACGGATTTTGATGAGACTTTCACGGACAGGTAGCTGATGAAGTGATGATCCAGGGAGTAACTTAGGCTACTTTTTTAAGACTAACTTTGCCCCGCGGCGTTACTCGCGGTACAACAATAACCGCGGGTAACACCGCGGGGTTTAGCTAGTGGAAAATAAACACACAAATATGGCATGGTTTAAGACGCGATTAATAATACTTAATCAGTAAACTCTGTTGCATCGCAAAAATTTTGCAAATGTGATCACTGTTTTTATATCATCATCATCTTCCTACCCTCTTCCCGAATTTATTTGGGTTCGGTGCAATGAGTTTCCTTCCTCCATTCTCATATATCACTCGTCAGTTCACTGCTGATTCCCTTTATGGTCATATCCTCTTCTACGAAGTCCATCGATTTTTTCTTTGTTCGTCCTCTACTTTTATATCCGTCGACTTCCATTCCTAAATCTTTCCTAACTACATTTTGCTCATCTCTACGCATCGGAGTAATTTATAGTTTTTCACTATACTTCATAGTCAAGCTAGAAGCACCTGGAAATCTGTGAAAAGTGTTTTACAGAATCAAACATTAGATATTTCACTTAGATCAAAGACTATATAAAACTCAGTCGTACAGTAATGTGTTATTCATCTTACTCTGATTTTGCTTTGAAAGTAAGTCGAAGAATAGTTCACTGCCATGTATGTTTGTTAGTTGATAGTATGTCGTTTTCTATAAAGGGCATAGAACAAGTTTTTTTCATAATTCCCTGATCTTGTCAGTGCAGGCACACAGTAATAAACAACCAAAACGAATTCTCTAGTAAAACTCGTAACTTAGCCATACTTCTCGGAATAAGTGAACCAATTTATAACGAATGTACACAAGCTATTGGTCAAAAAAGTAAAGCACAGAAAGTAAAACTCCGTAAGTATGTAATTACATATATATGCCACACGATGAATTGTCTTGCGACCTTTAATATTTTTTAATCCTTTGCTTTTAACAGCAAGTTTCGCTATTAATAACTTCAGTCACACAAGTGACTAAGTTAACGTGCTTTTCTGGAGCACATTGCTAGTGTGGTTTTAAAACGCAGTAGGTAGATGTTTGAATATCTAAGTTATATGAATAACAAAGTTGTTATTTATAATGTTGACCGAGTAATCTACCTTCTAGCCTTGTTCACATTTTACAAACGTGAACGTTATTAGAAAACGAACACATGTATGGGAATGACGTCATTTCAAACGCTAAGTCACGTGGTCAAAACTACAAGAGAATAGACGTGTGATTGCAGGAAGAGAATCGACCCGAAACATTTGCTACTCACTACAACTATGACTTAAAAATAAGGATACTTATTTGTTACGACTATAATCCAGTGGTCGAGTCTGCGGAACAACATACGTTTCATATACCTATTACGATATCAAAAATTTGAGGCAGGTAAATATTTGGCCTCATTGTAATCACGACGATAAATTAGAGCGACACTTAGAACGTTACCTTAAATACCTACATATCTTATTATCGATTCAGGGCCTGACCTTTGGGCAGAATGTTACGCATAATAAAATGGATATGTTACTTTAGATCCGGATAGTAGAAGGTTTACCAAATTTATTTGGAACTTTATAATATTTTTATATTGTGTAAGATATTTCCATTATCACGTCATTAAATATTTATAAAACACTGGCTGACACGCGGTTCAGAAGAAATAATCTTCCCCGTTCTTGCAGTAATTCTTTTTTTGCTTGGTTCCTATTGGTCACAGATTGATATTGTACCAATTGCCTATGGCTTTCCACGATAAATGGGTTAATCAATATTTTAATTCAAATCAATACTTTATAATATAAGTACCGATGTAATTCATTTCCGAATATCTCCTTAAAAAAGTTTATAAAGAATTTAATTACGTAACCATATTTAAAAGAAAAATATCTCCTAATAAATTACTGTTCTCGAGTCAACAGCACAATTGCTCTTTTTAATAACCTTCACTATAATATTGGAATGTTTTAATTGTCGAGAATCGTCTTTATATATTGACAGTGTGTCTTGTTAAAGAAATGATGTCAAACGAATTGTACAAAATTCATATTGATTAAATAAGGGACTACGTCTGCCAACAAACTGTCCTGCAGTTGCGCAGAAGTAAAAAGTAAAGTAAATAAACATTTTTACTTTCTTTCTTCTTCATCAATCTGTATTATTGTGATTCTAACAGTTTTCCTTACATTCCAGGTCTCCAGCCATATGCCTGGGTGCTTTGGGGCTGCGGGCTGCCTATTTTAATCGCAATATGGATGCTATACGTCGTCTCCATACGTTCGGCGATGCGGCATTGGCGGGATTTTGTCAGTTATATAGCTCTTATTCTCAGTGTCTATCCTGTAAGTATGATAATGTCAGTCCTTATTATTGTATTATTAAATTTTGCACACTATTTATTACCTATATGTCGTTGCAAGATCACTATATTGATATTTTTATGAAATCTTCGTATTTCAATCTGTAACAAACTTAAACTTTTTATTTCGATCGCCAATGATTCATATTATATGACCATTCTCTTTTGGACACAAAATTTTACAAAGGTTGTTATAAAATTTCTTAATAAACGGAAATATAAATGTATATTTTCGATACTATAAGTTGCAACGTAATGTCGTTTGATTCATTCATTTAATTATTCTCTACTAGCGACCCGGCCCCGCTTCGCACGGAAGTATTTGAAATTCTCTGATTTCCTTAACTATAATATGCATGTAATACACATGTAAATCCTGTCTGTCCTGTCCTGTCCTGTCCAGTCCTGTTAAATCACTCTAGCTATTGGTGAAAACAATATTTGGATTAAAACTCCGTTCAGTAGTTTAAGAATTATGAAAAGATTCCTCCCCTTTGTGTAATTATCCTCAATTCTGAGGGTTGTGACCCCTATTTAAACATAAACATTTGGTGACATTCTGCATTCTGAGTGATTGCATGCTAAGTACTTGTTCCTATCTTGAGCAGTGTGTAGGACAGCAGGGATCGTAGTGCTGAGAGTAAAGCATATTTTTGGTAGGTCCTGTGTAAAATGCTACGGATATTCTCTACTAGATATAAAATCATTTATTCAATTAAGGCTCTAAGTTATATTTATTTATACAGTTAAAAATCATCGATCGACACAAACAGATGCCACAGCGTGAGCTGGGATTGTCAAGGTAAATTAGGTGAAAACACCAAAATATACTGCCCGCTTGTGTCGATCTATGACTTCCAGGTTCCAAAATGCGTAGGGCCTTATGAGAAAAATACTGGCAAAGTAACTCATGGCCAGTATTTATAATAGTCAGATTTGAGATAAAATAGTGTTACTATTATATGAAAGTTAAGTATGCAAGCTGTTGTATACTTACCTTTCATAATTTCATTTTATTGAAATGCTCTAAAAGCTAACGTACCAACAAAAAAAAACACTCAATGATACCGTGGAAGTTTGAACCTATTAAACATAGAAATCATTCAAGGTACATATCTACCTATATTCAAAAACCAGTTCCTAAAACAAACTTAAATAAATTGTTAAACACTATAGATAACCTGATAAATCTAGTTTGCTTCCTAAGTGCGTACAAGGAGTGAGTGACTAAGTCACTATTATCTGATTAAAATTGTGTCAAAAATGATAATGAACTCGTGTCGTTTAATTTAAAACTAGTCAACTGTAACGATGTTCTAAATTGAGGAATTTTTTACTTGGCAAATAGGATTGTCGTGACTCGTTGTTAAGTTTTTTTGTTCGCTGATAATGGAATATAAATTCTTGAAACTAGTAAAACCCTTTAATTTAAAAATTTAGTTTCTAATGTTATTGTAGTTAAATGATTGGGACACATCTTAGTAATTTGAATTATATACGCTGCATGAGTCTAACTAAAGTAATAATTTATATGTGCCTATTTTCAATTTCAATTAAAGAGGCCCATATTTTCTTACTTACTTCTTTCTTAATTGGAGAGGCCTACCTATGTTCAGCAGTCAACTGCGATTGGCTGATGATGATACTTTCATACTACTAAACTCCGTCTACTTGTGAACACTATACATAAAACTACTTAACTAGTAGTATCAAAAATATGCACTGTGCAACGTGTGACGAAAACAATTGACGATGGTAGTGCCTTGCTTTTCAAAATAAAAAAAATTAAGCTCATTAGTTGTTCATAGCTAAGATAAATCCACATGATAAAAGCAATTGCGTGCTTGCAACCGCTTTGAGAAGCTACACAATCATGCCATGCATGGCATTCTGCAGAACTAATGACGTCACATTCTTAATAAGCGGTAAATGTTACTGCAAATTGATGTACCTACATAAATTAGCAGCTGAATAATTTCTGTATTTCAGACGAGCCTGTTGGTCTAACGGTTAGTGATCTCGACTTCGTAAGCAGAGGTCTTGGTTTCGATTTCCACGCTGGACAGATCTTTGAGTAATGAACACGTTAAAAGATAAACGTCATAAAAACGCCACTTTCTTACACAATGAGTAATTAATACATACTCCATTCTAGGAATAAACCTTTAAAATCTTCTGCGAACTTTCATCCCTATATAGGTGAAAATGTTTTGATGAAAATATTTACATCCTACTTTCATAAAGGATAGCTGAAGAAGCTTTTAAACCTGTTAAAGTATGCAGCTGGCCGATTTACTTAAATAACCATTTACACTTCACAACAGTTTAAAACACTCGTATGTCAAAACTTTCACCAGTTACCTTACTGTAATACTTCATTTTAATTTTTTTTCTGTTAAATATATTTATAGTAATCGCTAAAAGAATTGTTTACCAAACATTTTATACGAGGCCATGGTATTCTGGGGGAATGGTGTGTCATGTCCCACCAACACAAAGGGAGAATCCTCCGACCAGGCGAGGTGATCATGCCTGGCGATTAATGTTGGGATGTTGTATATTTGATTATCGGCGCGAGAACTTCTATTGCGCGATGCAGGATTAGTAGTTTCTTCGCATTATATGTTACACCGTAGTTCAGTGTATCTTCGGTAGATGGCGCTGTCATATGTTTTTCTTGAGGCGCTGTATGTGGAAGTCGCCACAATATCATTTGGGTCTATCCGTCCGCTCCCATATAAAGAAGTATGGCTTTCTTATGGTATCATAATAATAATTACATATACCGGATATTCTTTCCTAAGCTCGTGTTGTTAAGTACATAAATCACCAGTATTATGTGTTTCGTGTAACTTATTTACTAGTACTAATCAATTTAAATCATCATCATCATTATCAACTGCTTCTAAACACTCAATACTGGACATACAACCCTCCTTAAAAAAAGGTCCTGGCCTACTATACCGCACAGGCCAGACGGGATAATATGAGGCTTGTTTCAAGTTTTCTTCCTCTTCACTTAACAGTGTTGCTGTCTTGCGTAGTTTGCTTCTCTAAATGACAAAATATAATAAAATGGTGGTGACACTTCGTAATCTTAATCTTTCACCACACGGATATGAATCCTAAATATATAAAGCAATAATGGTTTTAATCGTTTATTCTAGCATAATACAAGATATAATTAGAAACGCCTGTCTCCGGCGCGTCATTATTATTTCACAAACACAACGTTGCGTAACATGGCGACGAATACCTGAATGACGCACCGATGCCGTAGGATTTCGTAGCTACGTAAACAAATAAGAAAGTTCTAAATGATAACGATTTTGGTTACAACTAAAGCCTTTTCATTGTTTCTTAGTCACAATATAATTAGAGAAAATTTTGGGAAGGACGAAAGAAAGAGGGATAAGAGAAATCGATAAATTGTTTTACTGGAAAAAAAACGATCTTTGATAAACGCAATTAAAACCTTGTTGTTTTGTGAGAATAGAAAGAAATTATTTTCCTTTGCTCTTTGTTTACAAACTTATTAGTATAACACATTATAAACCTTATGAACTACTAAACTGAATCTTAGTCTGCATCTTAAGCCGAGGTTCTCGAAATTTTGATTTGTTAATCTCAGTGTTATTGAATAAGATAACCGTTACCTTGTTAAATTATATCATGACGCAATCTATATTGGTGTCAGCAGTACGATTGTTATATATATGGTATACCACCACAGAGTTGACCGCAATAATAAGTAGTTTTAAGTTCAAGCCAATGCTTTCTGCGAATCGTCGGGGTTAGAAGTCCTTATATTATATCTTTATTCAGAAATTCAGAAGTAAACTTTATCTATACTCTATACAAATAAATAAAATTGGAGTGTCTGTTTGTAATATTAAAATAACCGCTTTTTACTTAATGCATATGTATGTATACACGATACATATACCAAAAATATAGTTAAAAAAATTTTTGTCTGTATGTCTGTCTGTCTGTCTCTTTGTTCCGGGTAATCTCTGGAACGGCTGGACGGATTTTGACCGGACTTTCACTGGCAGGTAGCTGATGATCCGGGGAGTATTTTAGGCTACTTTTTTTAGACTAACTTTGTCCCGCGGCGTTACTCGCGGTACAACATTAACCGCTGGTAACACCGCGGGGTTCAGCTAGTAAAACTATAAAATTTGAAGACAAACACACACAGTACGAGAAAGAAAACTGGTTTTATTTCTCTTGACAGCAAATGTTTGTAGGTCAATGTAAAGAACTTTATTTTACTATTTACCTTTGGAACGTTTAGGAAAAAGTTAAAAATAGGTAGAAACAGAAAAAGAGAATAGATAAAAGATTTAGATGGATGACATCAATTTGTTTGAACAAATGGTTAACCTATTTATTTATTTATTTATTTATTTATTGATTTATTTATTTATTTAAACTTTATGCACACATGTACAACGGCGGACTTAATGCCCAAGGCATTCTCTACCAGCCAATCATCATACATTTATGTGTTTTTGAAGCGTTGATGGCAGTAGGTACTTGAATTATACCTCTTGAGATTTCCCGGGCGCTCTTATCTACGTAAACCTCACACAATGGTGTTTAAGTTTCACTCAGGATGCCAAACAACAATCTTGGACCAAATAAAAATCTATAGATAAAATATGTCTTTATCATGTATCTTTTACGAATACTGCCAACAGATGACGCAAAAACTTATTTATTTATATCAACAACCATTGTCACAAGTTCACAACACTACAATGGTTATAAACACTAATTAGTCAATTAATAAAACTTTATAGTTTGTACTTGACCCTGTTATTATCGTAGGTAACGGTGTTAACAATGAGAAAAAAACGGCTTGCATCTTAACATATATACATATGCATACTAGTAACTACTTAGTACAATTGCTATATTATTTCATTTAACGTATAATTTCATTAGTTATGAAGTTATAAAAATAAATTTAATTCGTAATATTTTTATGAATGTAAATGTTAATGTTTTAAATGTTTCGGTTGAATATTTTTAATGTATTAAAACATTTCAAAATAAAAATGAGTAATGAGTTACAAAGTTGATTTAGGTACTTTGTAGATATAAATACACTAATAAGAATAGTTTTGAAAAGAAAAGTCACATTAGAATTCTTTACAGATTTTTGAGAAACGTGAACCATATTTTAAGAAGACATAATTTGACCCAAATAAAAATGAATCTTGAGAACCGGTCGACCAATACGGTTAATTTTTTTAAATTGTTTAGTTATGGCACAGTGTCTTCAGTTTTATGGCGAGAAAAACGTAAAAATTACCAGTAGAGTAGTAAAAGCAACTTTTCATTTCCCATAAAAACCATAGAGTAAATTTGTTAAAATGAATTCAATGTAAAAGAGGTTTGTTATTATGTTGGTTTAAAAGAAATATTGTTTTTAAATATAGAATTGTTTGTTCTGTTGTTAGTTGTCATTGAATAAATTATTATATACATCATACATCTTGCTGCCAAGAAAGCGTTTTCTTTATTTCAATTTAATAAAATTGAAACATCTGTGGAAAATTTCAACAGAACGAAGTCTGTCATATGTGTATTTAGTATATACATAAATACCTAAAACTGATGGTAGAAACATATACCTTATACATACCATTAGTTTTAGGTATTTCGTTCATAAATAGAGATAAGATAATGTAAAAGCATTTAATAATTCTAATATTGGAGATGGGAGGCTCATAACTAGTAGTGACAAACATAATAGGTAGGTACACGTTTGTTCACAAAAAACCATTTGTAAGTACTCTGCTTACGAGGTATTTAAAACCGACAAATAAGAAGAAGGAGGTTTTAGGGTTCAGTAGCCAAATGGCTAAAAAAGAATCCCTTATGGATTCGTCATGTCTACGACTCTCTGACATGACGAATCCATAAGGCTTCATTTTCAGCCATTTGGCTACGGAACTCGAATTGAATGAATGTCTCGTTTTCCCCAGAACTAAGCTACTTAGAAAATATTAAAATTGGAAAATTAATTCTACATCGTTACAGACGTCAGGTTTTTATCAAATTTATGGCATTACTTATTTATATGTATATCATTAACAATAATAAAATTTCTTCGCTATAAATAAATATAATTCTTCGCTTGTTCTAAAAGTGCACAAAGAAATTACCTACTTCTCGTATCAATGCAGATAGATTTAAAAAGTAACCCCTTTATTACTCTGTAAGACAAACTGTAAACAATAATATTTAATCGTTTAAACAGTTTTTATAGTAAATACACTTAGTTTTATCATCCCATTTCACTTTGGCAAAGTTAGAATCCGAAATCGAATGTATCTTACGGACTTACGGTGAAAATTGATACTAAAAATTGATGAAAACAGTCTTTGAAGCGGATTTTTTTGTGTAAAAGTTTGACCTAAATAGTTGCAGTAAATTTGAAGATTTTGAACCGCCCAGAAACCTATTTAACTTTTTTTTATATTTTTAATAGATAATATGGATATTAAATATTTTTGTTTAGATTGTGGCAACAGCAGCTTTCATCACAATAATATTGCCACGGTTTCGGATCCTGGCTGAAGCCATATCACAGCAGATTGTGACAGTGGCGTTGTTCAACTTCTTCCGTCTTCTCATAGCAGAATGTGGCGGAATGGATGAAATTATCAGGTCAGTATTGCACACTTGTTGTTGTTGTATGTAGTTGTAGTTGCACTACATAGTATGCACTATGTAGTTGTTTCGACTAGTAGTTAAAATATGTAAGGAAACTGTTTATAGAAAACCTCTCTTTTCGTCGCTTACTGCTACCAAAGAATTTAACCTTTTTTTAGTTTCAAGAATTCAAAAATATTTTAGGCACCTATAATATCTTTTTCATCCCCCATCTCTGAAAGAGTATTTTTAAGGGCAAAAATACTGATGATATTTGAGTGCAAAAGGCGTTTTTATCCGCTAGAGGATAAAGTATTCCAAACATCATTAAACCTGTTTACTTCTACCTCCATGGTGTCGAATTTATTATAAAATCGTTTTTAATTTTTTTTATGGAATTATTAGCAATCGAGCAGACGTATCGCCTGATGGTAAGCGATTACCGCCGCCCATGGACACCTGCAACACCAGAGGCGTCACAAGTGCGTTGCCGGTATCCTCACTCACACTGTGAAACACAGTGCAAGCACTATTTCACACCGGTTTTCTGTGAGACCGTGGTATCACTCCGGTCGAGCCGGCCCATTCATGCCGAAGCATGGCTCTCCCACGGTAACTACGGTACGGTAACGGTAACCACACGCTTATTGTCGTAGCGTAGTGCCTTAATATTATTTGAAATAATTAAAAAAATAAAATGTAATACTTACCTATCGTAATGTAGTACCTAATAAATATTAATTCCTAAACTGAGATAAAAGAGTCTTGTGATTGTAAATGCTTTTTTTTTGCATTTAGTTATTTCTTCGCTGAGGTGGGATGAAAAGTTACGTATTGCACTCGAGTGCAAAGATTTTTCACCTCGTGCTCTTTTGATTCCTAAAGCCTCGTATCGACTACAGGCTCTTGGCGCGCGCGCCATTAACGACCGCACCGAGAGTGCGTTCCATGGAACGCGTTTCAAATATTTGAAGTATATCAACTAAGCCCAGCCGGCGCGCGTGGCAACTATTCCAGTGATCGACCGTTCATCATGCAGGCCAGTCCTGTACGCAACAAATACATAATAGTATCGCTCCCGGTTCAACTGGCGCGCGCGTTCCAACGAACACATTGGCACACATTCCAAAATGGTATTGACTGCGCGCCGCTTGAACGCGCGCCAATGTTCGTCCTCTTGGAGCGCGAAGTCGATACCCACCTTTACGCTAACTCGCTACGCGCTAACGCTCAGGATTCTAATTTTAGAATACTTCGCTTATGATAACAAAAATTCAGCCCTCGGTTAAAAAGCAACTTTGCACTCTTGTATACCAAATAACTATTATATTTCAAGTATGTTAAAAGAACAGTTACTGATAGTAAATTTAAATTTAACCTTTAATTTGTCTTGCTTTCCAAATTTTGTAAATCGAAGTTTTTTTTAAATATCATGGTTGAAAAATTATTACCTAATAAAAATCGATAATCCATAATTTGTATTAATCAACAAGGTTCTTTGATCTTTATGATTCATCAATATTATCTTTTATAATAATCCATGTAAATGCGCTTTCATTTTCGAATGTAGATATTTGGCACATTGATCTGCATGTGCGATTTATTATCATTAATATGATTTACGGGGATTAGTGTTTTACGGCTCTTTGTTGTGAGGAGTTATAAAATATATTTTTTTACAAATTTTGTCTGTATGTCTGTCAGTCGGTCTGTCTGTCTGTCTGTCTGTTTATAATATTCCGGGTAACCTCTGGAACGGCTGTACCGATTTTGACGGGACTTTCACTGGCAAATAGCTAACTAAGGAGTAACTTAAGCTACTTTTTAGACTAGCTTGGTCTCGCGGTGTTACCCGCGGTAAGACGGTAACTGCGGGTAACGCTGCGGGTAACGCTGCGGGGTTCAGCTAGTTAATAATATAGATATTATGTTACCAGCTCTTTTAGTGGTATGGGTTGTTTCCCATAGTTAAAGATCTATATTTGGAGAAGCTAAAAATTAATATCATATCTTTAATGTACCTAAGTCGTCGATGTATAAGGAAGTCAATTATTTTCTCACAAATTGAATATCGTTTAAGTCGTATTTGCACTATTATACGGCATAAAAACAATCTAATGTAGCAATCAATAATAACCAATTTGTATAGAAACTTAAAATACACTTCCGCATGTGGATATTTTAAGGTAGTATTTTTTGGTGGTGTACGAAATTGGCAATTATCATAACAAAGAGCAACGAAACTACTAAAACTGTGGTATGTACGTCATTCAAACCCTTAAGGATCACTTTATTAACCGACTTCAAAAAAAGGAGGAGGTTTCTCAATTCGATCGTACATATTTTTTTTTATGTGTGTTCGCGGATAACTTCGTCGTTTATGAACCGATTTTGATAATTCTTTTTTCAATGGAAAGGAGATGTCCCACGGTGGTACCATGATAAAGATATTAATAACTGATGATGGCATCTAAGAGAAATCGAATCGAACCTTGAAGTCTTATTTTTGTTAAAATTGTACTTGTCTCTCTTATAAGCTCTGTAAATTCAAAGTGAATGAACAGATACTTTGAATCTATCTCTGTCTACCTATGAAAGAAGAATCAAACAGACTGATTCACTCATCCATCAACATACAGCTGAAATCGTTCGGTAAGGAAGCAGGAAATTCTTCACAAGCGTTCCTTATGTGACCTGGGTTATGCACTACGAAGGGTTTATTATGACTTCCATGCATACGAGTTCAAAATGAGGGTTGGAAATTTATATGAAACTTCGATATTATTCGCTTCAACAATCTATACAAATAAATAAAATTGGAGTGTCTGTTTGTAATATTAATATACAGCTTTTTGATCAATGCATATGTATGTATACACGATACATATAACAAAAATGTAGTTAAAATTTTTTTTGTCTGTCTGTCTGTCTGTCTGTTTGTTCCGGGTAATCTCTGGAACGGCTGCACGGATTTTGACGGGACTTTCACTGGCAGGTAGCTGATGATCCGGTGAGTAACTTAGGCTACTTTTTTAGACTAACTTTGTCCCGCGGCGTTATTCGCGGTACAACAATAGCCGCGGGTAACGCCGCGGGGTTCAGGTAGTTTAAAATAAAACCAAAAAATTTTCATTTCAAAAATAAATAAATCAAACTACGATTTTACTGGTTCGTTCTTATCAGATGTCGCATAATTCAGGTGTGACATTTATTAGAAACATAGAAAGCTACCAAATTATGATGCTATCGTGTACATTATATATAATTTGGCCAACAAGGCCAAAGGGCTTGCCGCACGCAATATTTATGTCCTCGTGTTATGTTGACACGTTAATAAACGTAAAGGGCGTAATCGTCCTGTATTTATGTTTTATTGAACACTAGCTGAACCCCACGGTGTTACCTGCGTTTATTGTTGTACCGCGGGTAACGCCGACGGGACAAAGTTAGTCTAAAAAAAGCCTAAGTTACTTCTTAGATCATCAGCTACCTGCCAGTGAAAGTTCCGTCAAAATCGGTCCAGCCGTTCCAGAGATTACCCGAAACAGACAGACATACAAAAATTGTAAAAAATAATATTTTGGTATAATGCATTTATTAAAAAACGGTTATTTTAATAAACCCCAAAATATAGTCACTAAACCACAAAACAGTAACCTATATTCTCTGTTCTCTGCACTAAACTCTGTGTTAATTAAACTCACATGAAAGGAAAGAGTTTTTTAAATGGTGCTTTACTTTATATATAGAGGAATACCGAAATTCTCGCACTATAAAGAAAACCTATATTGACGTTGTAGCAAAACGATAACAAGATTGGCATTACGGCTTTTCATGAATTTCTTGATTAAGACACAGTTAGTCGACTTATCAGCCTAGATCTAGGGGTCATAAGGGTCACTCTTGTCGTTTTTGATGGTAACTTTTGGCTGATCTGATAACTTAATGGTCAGTCGTAACTTTTGAAATCTATCGAAATCAAAACTTTTACTAGTCCTTCACTCTAAAGTTTTTTGGTTGGTTAGTTCGAGTTCTTTCTAAAAGCCTATTCTTAAAACTGATTTAATTTTTCGGAATGATCTTAGTATTAATGGGTAGTTCTGTTCGTAAATTATGTTGAGTAACTAAATCACTGTAAGACTTAGGCGCTATTCAGTGCGACGGACGGTCCGACATCGCACTGAATCGCCTAGACATATAGTTATGTGGTAGATGGTAATGGCTCACACCACAGAAAATGAGTATATTCCTTTGTTCTGCGGCTCACACGAACAACAGAACGTAAATCTAACCAAAGATCTGTCGAGAGAAAAGGCAACGCCGCGCTAAATAAAAACAATTATTTCGCTAACCGGATTTAACAACAACCTTTAAAGAGGGTGAATGACGACTGAAGCTCATTTAAGCTGTAAAACTTAATATACTGTTACGAAGCGAACAAACCAGAAAATTCAGGAAAATTCGGTGTCAGTCAGTTCTGTAATAAAAGTTCTAGATCAATTCAATCAATTTCCAAAATAATTATGCTATAAATATTGTTAAATATTGACACTACATAGTGAGTGTAGATATATATAGATATAATAACACACAATTGTGATAATTTTTGGTAAAAGAATTATTAAGATATTAAGAGAGAATCGCATAATTGGTATTTGGATTTCAAATTCAGGATTCTTCTAAAGTATCAAACTAAATAACATCACCAGTCATCAATCTTTTAGCCAATGGACTTCCAGTTTTAGAAACAGGAACCTCAAATAAACAATTACCATAATTATTGTGGCTTCAAACCCCGCTTTGGACATTACTTTGTCTGATCTATAAATTGTTGTTCTAACTCTGGGTGTTCTTTGTATCCGTGTCATGTATGTTTGTAAAGTCATATGGATATATTTCTTGTGCAGGAGTTGTCTTCTAAAAGAACACAAAAAAAAAAATCTCCAAACAAGACCGACAACTTCTGTGTAATAAATACGATTTTTGTGGTTTATACAAATATCAATATATAAAATATAACTGACTAGAGCTTCTCGCGACTAGAAGGTGCGCCTTTTTCTAGCACAGAGAATCAACATTGCCATTCAACGTGGTAATGCCGCCAGTCTTTTGGGAACGCTACCCGTAGGCGAAGACAATTTTTTGACACTTGTATGTAAATATTATTACTATTTTTTTAACTATCGTTATGTATATATGTTTCTATATTATATAGTAAATAATCCATCTAAAATATAAAGTGTACATAAATAACTAGCCTGTAGCCATAAAACGCACTTTAGAATTTGCTTAAATGTGTTACAGAGAACATTTTTGAATTATTTACAGACGACTTGGTGGCTCTAACTTGGAGACGCGGGTGCCGCCATGTTGTTGCTGGCCATGTTGTGTTATCCCAAGACCCAAGATATCAAAGTAAGTAAAAATGACTACGTTCTGTAAAAACTGAGTATTATAATACAAATATGTAAATTAATGACAAATGCGTTTCACCGCTTGCAATGCAACGCAATGCTTTTACTGTATCAGTCTATTACACCATATATTTGCCGCTTTCTTCTATTATAAGAAGGGATGTACCAATAATATATTATCTGACTTTCTAGATTTAAGCTATGTGTGTTTATGTGTGTGTGTGAGAAGGCAATTGTTTCTATCTTAATTTCTTAGCTTAAGTTCGAGCGGTAATAAACAAAGCGTTATATTTATTATGAGAATTCTTGATCATTGTTTGCGAGCGGAATTATGTACGACAGGGAATGTTGTAGTACTTAATATAGGTGTTTTAACGCAGGCACGAAGTCTAATTAACGAACACCTGCGTTTGAGTCATGAATAAAAAGAGCTATATAAAACTATATTCATTATAAAAACACTACAATAAAGCCTAAATGGTATTGTATTGATACCAATAACTTGACTCTACTCCCTTCGTTCTTATTGCCCAGAAGAAGTTACGAAGTTACTGAAGTTAGACGATTTTTAATTTTTTTGAAATTGTTTATAATCTTTTTTAACTATCGATAAATACTGGAGCAGAATACTAAGCACATACTAAGCATGCGAGATAATACCTACGTATTGGGAAATTTCTTTCTTTCATTTCAAAATACTCTTAATTGTTTCATGTGTGTTTAAATTTGCGGTTGAGTTCCATGAGACACACAATGTGTTTATGGCTAAAAGGCAAAAAGCCGAGCATACTAGAAGATTCAATAACACTGTATGCACCTAAATGACAAGTCACTTCATCGTCGACAAGACTAAAAAGTCACGAACGATTTCTCAGAATAAAAGTCGGAATAAGCTCCTGACCTTTTAATACTGAATATTTAAAATTAATTACCAGCTAAAAAACTCACTAAAGTAGGCTAACTTTTTATGTATTAATATATGTTTTTAACTAACTATATAATTCTGTACAAATTATTACAATTATTTTAATGGAATACAATTAGTAGGTGTGTAGAAATAGTTTAAAAAATGTTATCCCTCAAAGCTTTCACTGTAATTAATACCAGATAGATTAATTTAAGTGTCATAACAAACACAATTATAACTATCCGATACTAATCTAGTAATTCGTAAGTAAATGGATAAAATCTATAATTTGCAAATGGACTCAACACGGGTGGGACGCAAAACGCAAAGTCCTTTTTAAATTCCACTTATCATTCGGATGTAATGTATCAATCGAATTTTAAATACTTTACTACTTACTTATTAAAATTACATTCCTGCAATCACACAAATACACACAATCACATTTGTAATATTCCCAAAGTGACCGATTGATCCGGTTTGCGGTTTTTATCCGCACATAAGTGGATTAAATTAATACACACATTATAGTGTCGCAGCATACCCTTTTGGGGATTGATTCGAGGGACATGGTGTATAAGACGTTTGTATGAGAATAGTTATGTAGAAAATATAAAATTAAGGTTTTTTTTGTTGGTAATGATATCTGTAAGCAGTAACGTGTCGAGGTATGAGAAAGTGCAAGATGTACCCTTAATGACTTCAGAATCATAATACACCTTTCACAATTTTTACAGGCAAATAAAATATTAATAAACGGGGATGTGCAGATATATATGCGTATAAATATATAAATACGTATATTATCATATATGCTTCTAAAACTGTTGTTTATTTCTTTCAGAAAAAGCCTGATGGGGCTGCATTACTTAGTACTGCAGATGCCAGTCATTCAAGCTATCCTTTATATAATTATACTTGCAATATGGGCAGAAGACTTTGTAAGTACCTTTACTATCTAATTTAATTTATTAATTGATTTGATCCGATCTATCCTATCTAGTACATAAATAGTAGACAATAGAAATGACAATAGTTGATGGCTTTGTGCAATTTCATATGTGCTCAAATCCATCATAAGTTCAATATACAGCTGCTATCAAGTGAATTATATATGTTTGGTTGGAAAACGGGGAGAAATTATTACGCTACGGGCAATAGGATATGTAAACTTAGTTGCATGGGTCAGCTAGTGAGACATAAAGGAATTCACTATCATTACAGTGAATTCAGTTGAATTTGTGAACTCAGCACAAAGTGTACACAAGTTGTATTAGAATTGAGTTCTCATCTAGTTTTAATGTTACAAATGTCATAAAAGTTGTGTTCTTAGTAAAGTTTTAACCATTTAACCTAATGTAATGTGATCACTGATTATATTGTATTGTAACCGAAAGTTAAACGTGTATTCTGTCTAATCTTTGTGATACATTACTACGAGAATACACATTTGTAAGTTCGAGAACAGATTAGAATATTATTATTAGATATTAATAAGACGGTACTATTTCCTGTCATCGAATATTGAAATAAGTGTACTACAGTCACATATGTTTCTGATACTTTAATTTCCTAAATCTCTTATTTCCAGAATTTATACAACCGCAACTTTTTATACTTTCAACCGTTCGTTGCTGCATCCATTCTTCCAGCGATGTGGGGTGTTATTATGTGTGTTCGGACTTCCACCTTATTGGGCCTCAACCCAAAAGCAAGGTTCATAAGTATACAACTAGTATTGATCATTGTGAAGGTACAAGTCGGAATAGCCAAGTCCCTTGCTGATTTAATCCACGGGCCTTGTTTAGTGAAGTTACATCCTGTTGTCTTTGTCAGTCGTAAGTACCTACTTTTTTTTAATACAGAATCTGAAGTTAGTTTTTTCAAATGACACCACACTAGTTTCTCAATTACAATACTTATATATTCTACTGCCCCGACAGACTTTATTCTGTTAAAAGTTATTGGCTTGTCGCACTCCAAGTGAAAAAATAATAAGCTTTGTTTTTACTATTTTCCTCGAAGAAAGTGTTAAGCATAGAAGTAGACGGATATAAGAGTAGAGGACGACCAAAGAAAAAATGGATGGACTTCATAAAAGAGGATATGGAGTGAGTAAGTAGTGAACTGACTAGAGATGGAGGACGAAAACTCATTGCACCGACCCCAAATAAAGTTGGGTAAAGGGTAGGGAGATGATGACGATGAGACTTTTAGTCAATTCACTTCAATCCATTCTGCAGAGTAAAAATGATTGCATTAAGTACTTCTAGATTTTCTTTATGGTGTGTGAGATAATAATATAAACCGAAGCCGAAGGCGAAGCCAAAAGAGGGTTATGGTTTTGACAGGCTATGTATGTATGTATGTATAATTAAAGTGTCTGTTTGTAATATTAAAATTACCGCTTATTACTAAATGCATATATATGTATACGGTATATGTATATACCAAAATACCTTTTTCTGTCTGTTTGTAATCTCTGGAATGGCTGGACCGAATTTGACGGAACTTTCACTGATAGGTAGCTGATGATATAAGGAGTAACTTAGGCTACTTTTTTACGTTTAACGTTACTCGCGGTACAACAATAACCGCGGGTAACACCGCGGGGTTCAGCTAGTATACCATAAAATGCGAAAACTGCGAATTTAAGATGACTCTAGATTATGGGATGAAATTAATTTGACATAATACGAATCTAACCCGAATAATTTGTTTTTTTTTCAGTTATACAAAACTGCATCATGATAGTGGAGATGTGTTTAATATCAATATGGGCTTGGCGTCTGTATAGCGTGCCACCAGAGAAAGTGTTGAAAAATGTTGAAACTGCAAAATCAATATCTACAGCTGATGACCATTTACGGTCTGTTGAAGTGAGGACCGTCATGGAAGGCATTGACAACAAAACCTTCAATAACAATGTGATTATCGATGAATGAATACGAATTAGCTACGTAAGTTATAAGTTAGTTGATGTCTCCTTTCTAGGTGTAACTTTGACTTATATAAATCGTTTATAGCACTCCGATTACGTTATGAATTTAAGTGTAATACGAATAAATAATTCGACCATTAGCTTGGTGTTGTGAACTATGTTGTGAATACTTGTATTAAATATTGTTGTATTGCACATGGTGAAAAAAAATGTACCTGAAGCGGTATTTAAATATTTTTATTGTGATATATAAATAAATTAGTCAAAATAAACATGTACATCGATTGTTGTTTTTCTTAATCATTATAATATGAATAGATAAACCAAAATATCGATTAATAAATTATTTTATTCCTCGTCTGCTGACTCGTTATTCTTGTCTTCATTTTCTTCAGATGGAGTGCCAGCTCTAGAATTTTCTGAACCGTAAATATTATGTAACTCTTCCAATTTATAGTTAATTTTGATGCCTTTTGATGTAGTTTTGTTGACTTTATTAACAAGTGACTTCGTCTGTTCTTCCAATCTTTTTAACCGAAGATCACGTGCTGCAAATCGAGCTTCATGGTCTATATCATTTGACGTCGATGGGCCTGACTCTTCTCTTTCCAAAATAGGGCCATCTTCTTTTGATTGTTCTTCTTCTGCAGTATAATTTTTTTGCTTATCGTGCAGAGTGTCTAGCTTTTCTATTATTCTGTCTCCTGAATTTAAAGTGTTTGATATACCTTTTACTACAACAGAACAATCTTTCTCCAATTGTTTCAATCTTTCGTCCTTTTTTGCGAGTCTTTCGTTTTGTTTTCTTACATTTTCTAATATAACTTTGAAGTCTGGAGTTGATAGTTCATCACAATTTTGTTGTGAGTTGCCAGAGTCTCGTTGGTTTTCTGCGATGTCTATATTAGATTGTTCTAAAGAAATGCATTCTTCATGTTCCAAGACATTTGATTTAGTCTTCGCTAAATTTGTATTGTCTGATTCAGATACTATATCAGTAGATCCGTTTTCGCCTTCAATATTGTTTGAGTCACTGCTATTCGGCATGGTAGTTAATTGGTCTTCAACATTAACTGTTATATCAGTTTCTTTTGAGTGTGCAGTACTACATTCTGAAATTAATTTACTTTCGTCAATAGTATCACGAAGAGTCTGTGTGTAGCCAGTGAATGCATCTTCAGAATTTCCTTCTTCAGGGCATGAGTCGTCATGAGTAATATCAGCCATTTCATCTTCAGTCTCTTCGCATATTTTTTCATGCTTAGAAAATATTTCACTCTTACTAGGCTCCGATAATGAGGCATGGTTTTCCTCACTTTCTTGGGTATCCAAAGGCAAATCAGCTACATCAAGCATATCACTTGTAGGATCTTCCCTTTCCGCAGCTAAGTTGATATCGGTGCTAGAGTCTATAATAGTCTCAAAAGATTTCCTAATTTTCTTTTTGCATCTTAGAAGCGGCTCAGCGACATATTCACTTTCATCGTTTGATTCGGATGATTCGTCCGATGGTCGTTCGTCACTATATCCACTTTCTCCAGAATTGTTGAAAGATGGCGATCCTAACTTAGTTTTTCTACTAGAGAATTCGGCTCTAAGCTTTCTCCAGTCTTTTTCTGATTGTGTATTCTTTTCTCTTGCTTGTTCCCATTTTTCTCTGCAGTATTCAAGTTCCTCTTTAAGTTCGTTCAATAGTTTTCTTTTCTGTTGTAATTCATATTTAAGTATTTTTTCATGTGTATGTAGCTGATGATGATGCCTTCGTAATCGTCCCACAACATGCCATGTTTTGCTTAACTCACTAGTGACCAGGCAGAGTCTGCGCTCTTGTTCTCCTAAACGCGTTTCTAGGTGAGTATTGAGTTGTTTCATACGATTGACCTCCTTTATAAGACCCAACTTTTCTATTATAAGATCCTGAAATGATAACAAATAATGATTAGATTAAGACAGAAAACAAGTACCAATAGTAATTACTACTTTAATGATTATTTTGTTTTCGCGAAAACAACGAGAGAAATTGGCTCAATACCAAAATTCAAGAATCTTATACATTTTTTGTTGCTCAAAATATTGTTCATGAAACCGTTTATTTTTACAGTTTCTCTTTTAATACTGACGCATAATTTTAATACAGAATTAAGAACAATAAATGCAATGATTTCATCGCTTACCTTAAGTCTAATGTATGTCTGACTAACGCTTGGCACTAGAACAGGTCCTGACGCTGTATTAACGGATTTATAACATGTTGTAACCTTTTCCGCAGAGTCCGAATCAGATGTGTTCTGATGACTCAAAAGTTCTATAAGTACTTTCCAAACTTTTGGTAGCTTCTCAACAATATCTTCGACAGCTGCAGTGGCTTTTAGAGATTCTTAAAAAATAAATACAATAATTACTTACAGGTTACTTACATGATTATGAATGGACTGAAGGACTGATGAATTACCTACATCTACACACAGACTGGCTGATCGTGTTCATCGTGTAATTATATGTCCTGAGCGGGATAGATTGCCGCTCAAGACATATAATGACACGATGATCCCGCTCAACTTCTGGCTAATTAGTCAGGATCACTCGCTACTGGACTTGGAGGCCCAAATAAACTAAGTTTTACAAACCCTCGTAAAACAAGTTTTTTTTTAATAGAAGAACCTCTTGTTTCTTCATATTATTTAGAATTACGACAGTAACTAAAATGTACCTGATTCTTGGTTCGGCGCAATTTCTGTAGCTGATAACTTAGTGTCGGTTGTTGAAGGCTCTGTACTACAATCCTCACGTTCGTCCACTTGACTTACTAATTCTAATAGTAATTTCGGTAGAGCTGATGACACTTCTGACCCGTTTTCTCTTTCGGCCATTTGAGTAAGAATACCATGATTTTCTTCCAACCTATTTGCTAACGTATCCAAATCTTGTTTTGTTTTATAACCAAGCAGTACTTGAGAAAATAACTGTAATAAAACAAGTTTACGGATAATTTATAATCGGTTCTAGATCTTTAAAAAGTAATTTTTATTATATTATACAATACCTACTTTATTTACAACTGCCATTTCTGCTCTCAGTCCGTTTGCTTCTTCTTGACATGAGGATATTTGTGATTTTTTTGTTTCTATGGTTTCAATTAATGAATCTATTTTTGATTCCAATTCTTCAACTTTATCCACGAGGTCTTTACATCTGCAGTAAATGTAATTATAATGAGTATATGCTAACATAAACAAATGCTGTCAAGGATATTCTATTTGAAATATTTATTATACTAGCTGAACCCCGCGGCGTTCCTCGCGGTAAGACAATAACCGCGGGTAACACCGCGGGGTTCAGCTAGTATAATAAATATTTATAAGACAAAGTTAGTCTAAAAAGCTTAAGTTAATCCCTGGATTATCAGCTACCTGCCAGTGAAAGTCCCGTCAAAATCGGTCCAGCCTTACCAGAGATTACCCTGAACAAACAGACAGAAAGATAGACAAACAGTTTTTTAACAAGCGGTATATAAAAAGCGGTTATTTTAATATTACGAACAGACACTCCAATTTTATTTATTTGTATTGATATGATGCCAATTAGTCGCCAGTTTATTTGTACAAGTACAGGTATAACATGATGTATTGCTAATTATAAAATAAAATTACGATATATTAAATGTTTTGAATATAGCAAGTTCATAAACCTTACTAGATAGATAACTTTAAAAAATTGCATTAAAATAATGTGAGATTTTAAATCATAAACAGACAGATGTAAGAAGATTTTAGAAGTTTTACTGCATACTACTATCATTTTGAGCTTATAAATTTAATGACTAACGGTCTGCCTTTACAATGGTAATGTCTAGAAACAATTACTTATTGTTACCAATTTTATATCAGTTGATTAAAATTCTAACATCCTAAACTTACTTCTTAACTTCCACCTGATGTAATACTTTGTGTTCATCCAATTCTCGAACCAGACCTTGTCTTGTTACCTCCGCTAGTCGCGCCCTTTCTTCATACAGGCCTCGCAACGTTCTGATGTTTTGTAATTGTCGCTCATATTCTTGACGGAGATCAGCAGATAGAAGATTAGTTTCTCTATCGGCTACGGTTCGTTCTATTTCATTTAGCTTATCCTTTAGCTGTAACAACGATATCCTCTGTTAACTAATGAAGATTATGAATGTACTTTATGTATCTAGTAGTTTTTTTTTTTAACTTGTACAAGAACAATTTTTTTTAAGGTATATCGACCCTTTTAAGCGAACAAAACTACACGGCAAAACGTATCCATCGTTGTGGAACCTGCTGGCCTTAAAAGTGGTAAATAAATCACAAAATAACTGAATCGCGAACTTACGCAATTGATGTTATATGGAAAACTAGCTTTAGCCCGCGGCTACGCCCGCTTGTTTGCCGGTTTTGGCAGTAAAGAGCAACCTACGTCCTTCCTTAAGAATCAAAGTATCTCCATGCCAAATTTGAATGATTGATGAATATCTTAATTTAAATTTCAAAAAGAAAGAAAACAAGAAATCTATCGCACCAATGTATTAACTACGTTTAAGAGTAATAAATAGTGACTTTGTTTTATATGTTTTTTGTTTATTTGGAAAATTTTTAGGTACATTTTTGGCATTTTGTCAATAAGTACAGGTGAAGTCAAGTAGGTATAATTATGCATTTGTGTGCTGTACTTACGACGACGGTCTCTGACCTGATCGAGGACAGCCATGCTAACTGGTCGTCGACATCTTTTTTTTTTAATTTATATAATATAGTTATAGAACTATATTGCACAAGGGTATGAAATCGTTTATTTATTGAAACTACCAATCTTATTAATAGTGGTAACACAGGTAATATTTTTAAGGTTTTTTTCTTCGTAAAGTAATTTCACAGTTTTGTCAATTGTTAATTAATGTAATTAATTAAACCAGAAGAAAAAAGAAAAAGTCATAAATATGTTTTTTATATCCATGAATAAATTGAATAACTGGCTTACCTCATTTAATTGTTGTTCTCGAAGGTTAATCATGGTCTTACTAACCGAAACGACTTCCTTTAATGCTTGAATCTGTTTCATAGATTCAGTGTTTTGAAAATTTAAATCTGCTAAATCGGAATAAGCACTTTGTAAGGCATTGTTTGTTTCCGCTAGATCTTTTCTTAGCTGTGTATTATTTACTTTTATTAAAATAAACTCTTCTCTCATTGTTAGTAACGTCTCTGTCAGTGCAGACTCTCTTTTATCAGTCTTTAAATTATTTGGTATTTCAATATTGTTTGTAGTTAACAATTCACGGAGCATTTTGTTGCTTTCACATAATTCTATTACAGCAACCTTTTCTCTTTGCAATGATCTCTCCAATTCTTCTTTTTCAGCTCGATGACGAGCAAGAATTTCTTTTCTTTGTTCACGTTTCAAGCTAAGTTGTTTTTTGAACTCATTCATTTCTTCTTCTTTGGCTCGAGCTCTAGCTTCATTTTCATTTACTATCTCAGTTCCTTCACATTTTCCAGCATCACTGGGAACATTTGTATCCATTGTTACACTTCCACTATTGACGGATTCTGCGTTACCTTCTCTTGTTGAAGCACTACTGAGTACATTTCCCATTTTGGAATACTTTTATAAACAACTGAACTTTCATTCAAGCCAATACAGATAAAAGATGTGTGGCTTAGTATAGACTACGACCACTACGATATTAATCAAACAAAGGACTGTTGGCTCATTGGACTCACACGTATGTGTGTTCGACGAAGCAATCGCTTCCCGAAATAGAACCCTCGTCAGCTCCAGACGTTTGCCGCACACAAGTACCTACAGTTTGAGCTTTTTACGTGTTAGTATACATAGTGGTTTTTTCGGTAAATCTCTATTAATGTTGTATTTTTATCATCTTGATGCGTTACTGCCGCTACGATTAAGTCACGCTTTCAAGAAAATTGACCTTGGCCGTATATGTTATTTAAACATTTCATTTGAAATTGCGCATAGGACGCATAGGATAGAAAAGGAAAACTACATGTGAAATATATAATTACAAAGCGGAAGACACTGGGGTACAAACTATTACAAAATTTAACAATATAACACAAAATATCTATATTTCTCTTTAACTTGCTATTGAAATTGTAGCAGATATTAATTTAACAAGTACCTACTAAGAACATGGCTAGAAATATAAACGAACTAGCTGACCCACGCAACGTCGTTTGCGAGAAACTCATATTTATCAAAATATTATTCTTCATCATCACCAGCCTATTGCAGTCCACTGCTGCCGACACAAGCCTCTCCCATTACAAGCCACTCTGATCGATTTTGGGCTACTCGCAATGTAAATCAGAGTTTTGCCTTTATCTCTTTACTATTGCGTGGGTCAGCTACCTCGTTTGCGTCTCCTATTGCCCGTAGCGTGAAAATTTTCCCCGTTTTTGTAACACTCTTCATTGTTGCTCCGCTCCTATTAGTAGCAGCGTGATGATATATACCCTATAGCCTTCCTCGATAAATGGACTATCCAACACTGAAAGAATTTTTCAAATCGGACCAGCGGTTCCTGAGATTAGCGTGTTCAAACAAACAAACAAACAAATAAACTCTTCAGCTTTATATATTAGTATAGATTACAGTAATCAGTTTGAATAATAGAAGCATATCAATTTATTTTAATGCAGCAGTAGCAGCATATCAAATAATTTTAGCGATTAATGTATACGTATATACCAGTGGGACGAAATAGACTCATAAAAAAATGTATGCATGGCTGACGATTTCCACAAACAGCAAAAACATTTTGCGACATCATGTATAAGACGAGCTAAATGAAGAAGTAACTGCATGACTTTCAAGTTCTCGCGTAGGTTTTTACCATAACTTTCTATGGGAACTATTAACGGCTTATATCATAACGTTTCGAGTCGCAATTTTCCAGATATAATTATCTTGTTAAGAAGAAACGCAATAGCCGTTTCTGTTAAGTGTTTACCAGAAGTGATTGAACGCAGTCATCATAAACGGGTCAGTAGCGCTGTTTACAATCGTTGTAAGTTCAATTTTAACTCTGGTTTTTTTTTACGATGAGTACGACCGTTGGTTCTGTTTCTTATGGGAATCATATTTTCTATCACCATAGTTTATATTTGTCACCACGCCACGAAATATTTTAATTCTCAGACAAATAAAAAGTGTCGCCAGGTATGAATTACCAAATTAATGTCAATATGTATCTAAAATAAGAGATGGATTATCAATAAAATCGTAGTTCATTCCATGAATAAAAACTTCGTTCTCAAAATAATAGGTTTATTCCTTAAGTATAGTAGTAGTAGTAGGTAAGAGTATCATAGTAAATAACAGCTTCGTACTCAGAATGGTAGAAGATCTGTCACCAAATAAATCGATTACCGTCACCAGTTGCGACTTGTTTTTGTTTGTTATTTTGTCACCAGTACATAGTTACATTTTATTTCATTCAGTACCTAATTAAAATAATATTCGTTACCAATTTAATATATCAATTTATTTCTTTTTTAATTTTTGATAATATATCGCGATGATTTATATGTGATTTATTATGGAACTGTTTTTATATTATTTGATGACTACAAATTGGTGACAGATCTACTATTTAGGGGACAAACCCTATTATTTAACAAATACAAAACAAATTGAATTGGCGATAGCTTAAATCATACCCGTTTTTATGATTTAAAGGGGCAAATGGGCCCCTTTAAATCATAAAAACGAATTGAAATTGAATTAAGAATAATAAGAAAATTTGAGCAAGGTTTAAAATGATGATTTAAAATCATCATTTTAAACCTTGTATGACACCCTCATACATATTTAAGCATATTATGTATACGTTCAGTGTTTTGGGTATATTTGTGCTTATTAGATTGCGCTGCGAGAAAAATCTGAAGGTCAACCCTGTGTGGGTTTTTAAACCCGTGCGTGTTACATCAAAAGTCCTTCAGATCCATCATACATATAAATACACGGAGAAAAGAAGTTTCGACAATTTAACAATAAATCTCATGCTTAGTACTAAACAGTGCACCGAATACTCTAGTACTATTTTTAAACTTGTTAACTAAACGCTTGATAAATATAGCTGCATGGATACGAATTTTAAAACATTTACAGCCTAAATTAGGAATCTTGGCTAGGGCGGCATGGGGCGATAGATTGCGTGCCTCCGCCGCACTTCGTAGGTGGCGAATAGGGTCGTGAGTTTGAAATTTTTTCGCGGGCCTTCTCATCTGCCTCCACCAGCACACACAGATAGACGGGATTCAACTCGCGCCTAGTCACCGAGTGTCAGTACTTCTCGAAGTAGCCATTCCCGGAAAGGCACTAAGTCAGCCCAAAACAAGAAAACCCGAGATGACGTCCTACCCACTTGATAATAACAGGCTAGAACACCTCTAATTGTAGCACGTCGTAGTTCGGCGAGCGGCCTCGCGCCTCTTCTGGTGTGGGCCGATGACCGCTAACCGCCAAGAGCTTAGCCGTTCCCTAATATACTTTATCGAGCGCTTCTGACTCTAAATTCCACTGGGGATGTTTCTGCAAACGCGTACTCCACCTCTGTAGTATGTATATATGGTATGATCACCATGGCTCTCACCGATAATACATTCTTAAGGCGCCAGAGGCGAGTGTGCCGTATAGGGCCATTGGCCGGACAATAACGTGTACAGTATTTTCGCGACGCTTGGTTTACCTAATATGGGTAAAAGTCGTGCAATGGCAGACGCAGTGCTGACCAGTTTTAGAGGAAGTGCTCGTCAAAGAGCCACCCACTGGTAAGGATTGAATATGGTTTGAGGCGTTGGTCAGGCCTAATTGCCAGGTGCGTAGCTCTTTTAAAGTTTGCCCATCGGCCAAAGTGTCATTGGCGTTATAGATTACGCCCAGTCTGGAAGGGAAGTTCCTGGAAGGCCCAAGTCGTACCCTATGTTCCACAGGAAGGAGTATCATGCTCCCCTACAGAGCCTGCTACTATCCACCTCTGGCACTCTTTCACAGCGTGGTAGTGTCTGGTGATATTGAGTGTCAGGTCCTTGAATGCGTTGACGTCGTCTGTCAGTGAGTGTGCATAAACTCGTAGTTGAATGTCTAATATCTGCAATTTTATTATATCATAATAGTGACATCTATATGCATACAGAAATACAAACTTTTATAAGCATCAATTCTCTCACAGTGTCCAGATCATGTATGTATGCTAAATCTAAATGTCTAAATCTCTCTCTAGTGGGAGTGACTGAGATTTAGAACTGTTTCGGTTCGTCAGTTCCGGGATCGGGCCATGTTCAGCACACGGCTCAGGCAGCAGATAAGAGCAGTCCTGTTAATTACGTCAGTTTTCATTCCAGTTGAAGCGGCTCAGAGCATATTTTTAGTTAGTACAGATTTTTAGTGTCAGGAAGGGGATATTGTGGTCACCATATACGAGGGGCCGTAAACTGTGGATAACTGGAGACCCTTTGGGGCACCAGGATTTTCCTTTATGTATTACACCTAGTTCCACAGGTACTAGTACCCTTTTTCTTTGTGTGCAAATCCCCCCGAATACCACCGACTGGTGGCAATGTCGGAGTCAAACCGACTAAAACCACACGCCGTCTCGGGTACTAGAAGTTGGGGATCGGGGAACTAGTTGCACCCTCGAAATGAAATCCCTGGAATCCCGATGTACCTCGGGCCACCTACGGTTTTTATATGGCCACCTTCTGAGTGGAAACCCCGGTGTTCTGGTTCCTTTTTCGCTCAAAAATAAGCTCTTGCGCCGCCTCTTCGGCCTGCTTCTGCCAGGCTTCCACTTATGGAGGAAGGAGATCGTTCTTGGGACTGGCGGACCGCGAGAGTTCTGAACCTCTCCAGGTCGCGGTCCGCCGTCTCCTTCGCAAGCATAAATTGCTCGCAGAAAGTGACCGTGAGCTACTAGTACCCTAGACAGTTTGTAGTTTAAATCGATCCCAGCTCGACATAACCATATCATCATGGATCGTCTATTGGAAGTATCTGAGGGTATTTCCACACGGATAAAAGGCAGCTTAATTGTGACGGGTGCAACATCATTCATATTCTTTCTAATGATTTTAGTCAGGGAGTACACACATCTCCATACACAAGGGCGTGTGTTCCACTTACTGTAGGAAAAGGCCCTTAACCGTTTTCTGCAGAAAGCTGAGTGCGATTAGGCCGATAAGGGCTGGCTAACCCACAATCGTATGATGGTATGGGATAACGGCTCGAAGAGTAAAAAAGTATATTGAATCGGGGGGCGGTAATCTATACTTATATATAAAGCTGAAGAGTTTGTTTGTTTGTTTGAACACGCTAATCTCAGGAACCACAGGTCCGATTTGAAAAATTCTTGCAGTGTTGGATAGTAGGTACATTTACCGAGGAAGGCTATAGGCTATATACATATATATCATTACGCTAAGACCAATAGGAGCGGAGCACCAATTGAGAATGTTTCAAAAACGGGGTAAAATTATCACGCTACGGGCAATAGGAGACGCAAACGAGGTTGCGTGGGTCAAATAGTAACGAGTTAAAGGTAAAACTCTGATTTACATTGCGAGTAGCCCAAAATCGATCAGAGTGGCTTGTAATGGGAGAGGCTTGTGTCGGCAGCAGTGGACTGCAATAGGCTGGTGATGATGAAGAATAATATTTTGATAAATATGAGTTCTCAGCATAATATTTTGTCGCATCGATATTGATCCCGATTATTAATCAATATCTGGATTTTTTTTTCTCTGATTGAAGTAACAATTTAGAGATACCAGCTAACTGGAAACAGACCAAAGTCTCTTTTCAAGAGTCGCTCCACAAAAATGGTGCTAAACCTCCACATTGGAAGTTTGGACCTTAATTTTTTATAAAGCACTCTTCTGACAGCCCGCACATTCGCAGACCAGGCATCTGATGTATTATTTTACTTTACTAAGACTGCTTATAAACATATAGTTAGTTATCTATATATATATAAAAGAGGAAGGTGACTGACACACTCAGAGATCAACGCACAGCCCAAACCGCTAAACCTAGAATCCTGAAATTTTACATGTAGGTTCTTTATAAAATTATTTTTAAGGGGGTAAATCAGGGAATGAAAGTCTGCGTGAGCGAAGCCGTGTGCAAAAGCTGGTATTATAATAGAATAAGTAGGTACATAGAGTAAAATATTGTGGTATCACTTAACTAATTATAGGCACAGCAAGCAAACAGGATCACTATTAGCTAGACCAACAGTCTTATCAAAAATCTATGATAAATTTTATAGTTCGTTTTAATTGTTACTTTCTGAAAAGAATGCAAAACGTTCTGGAAAAAATCGAGACCATAAAATAAAAAAAATCCTTGAACAAAGTTTCATCTTATCATCCCTTTATTTTGCAAAAATACAAGATTCCAAACTTAAATTTCTACAGATAACTAAATTATGTCCCTTGACAAACGTCAGTTGGTTTGGTAATTGGTATTCAGCCACATAATCGGAATTTAGATTCTTGTACGAATAGTCTCTATGAACTCTTATGGAAAAACCAATTTTGAAACATATTTACAAGTGTAATTACTTCTCCTGTTGATACTAACGTCATTAAATGACTCACTAAACATTGGCAGCGGGCAATAGAGTCAATAATAAGTAAATATTTCACGTTTTGTGTCAAGATTGATTTTATTTTATTTTGTTTTAACAGTGGCTTATTGATACTAATAGCTAATAAATACACTTTGTGCGTGACGTCGTTTAATTACTTCGACAAATTGGACATACAATAATCTGAAATGTGAAGTAGAATTAACGCTACTTAAGCGATGGATGAAAGTACTAAGAATTCCCCTTGTAAGGTAAAATTTACCAATGTTATTCTGTTATGATTATCTTCTGACTGTAGACAGATCTAAGGAGACTTTTGTTGTTTTTAATATTTAAGTATTGGTTCCTTTGCTGTAGTTTGATATGGTGTTAATAAATTTCTTTGGATTATTTTTCTTCTCATGTAAATAATAGTATAGATTTGAATTAAACAAAGGGGAGAAATAAATTCAATTTTAAAGAAATTTTAGCTTATGAATGACAGTAGGTTTTAAATAGTATTTCTACATTGTGCATAAATTAAATTGAACAGTATTATTTTTTTCAATGTTTCCATGAAACAGTAAGTTCTTCAAATTTCTAAGTAATAAAAATATAATGCACATGGCTTCTCTTTCTTTATTTGCATTGTGGCACTAATTGTTGATTTACATTGAAATATTTTCACATGACAAAATTAGTTTTGACTCTTAGTTTAAATTCCATTCCATTTTTTAATGAGTGTTTGTATTTAGAGGAACATAAATGAGTTATGGCTTTGAACAGACTGTCCCTGAAGCTACAACCCATGTAATACAATTATTTATATATTTAGATTTAAGGAAATCAATAGATTTTTAATACACAATACCTTTTCATATATGATAGGAATGTTAAAACTATTTGGTTTCAATCCAAAAATTAGAATTTGATGAAAATTATCTAACCATCAGTAATTTTTTTTTTTTTTATTTCCACCCAAAAGCAATGTCATGATAGATTGGCATAAAATTTTGACTCATTTCTCTTTCATTGTATTATCTTTCTATGACTCTCCCAATACCACCAGTACTTTTTTGAGTCTCTACGGCCCATATTTTAAAAGGTGTCTCAATCTTGAATCTAGTTTTAAGAAGAGATTTTATCATTGATTTTTTGTGACAAGATTCCCTAATTATTAATCAAGTGAATAAAGATCAATGAATCTCTGTTTATAGCTTATTTTAGAACAATGTTTATGTCAAAATCTCCTCTCAGGAACAGATTTTGGCAGATGTGATCTCTGTTCACTTTAGACAAGCTCAATCTAGTTTCAAGTGGTAATTTCTAAGGACTTTTAGGGGAAATGAACATATTTTATGATGTTTCTAAATTACAATGAAAGGTTACTTATCATAGTTACACATTTCAATTCACTTTAATTCACATTAAATGGGTATTCAATTAACTTAAAATACACATTCAACCATTTGTTTCAATTAATACCACCCACAAGCTTTTGGTTTCGGACAGAAATATAATGATAATTTAACAAAAAAAAAACAAAAACATAGTTTGACAATTAAGTTTTCTTAATATCATCATTAAATACTATTGAAGTATAAATACGCTTACATAAAAAAAAAAACAAATAAAAATTTTGTGTGTCCGTCTAACTGTCTGTTTCTTCCGTTAATCTCTGGAGGGGCTGGACCTATTCTGTCGGGACTTACACTGGCAGAAAGCCAAAGGAAACTTAGACTACTTTTATTTTAGATTATTTCTGGTGGTGTTATCCGCGTTAGTTGTTAAAAGTACAAAAACAACCACAGGTAACACCGCGGGGCTCAACTAGTCTTGTCTTAACTATTACTTAACTAATATTCCATTCACCGTAATATTTTGCATATGCCTTGGTCAGGTGTACAGAAAAGTACCATATTTACGTAAGTAAAATAGTTTGTTGTTTTAATTAAACATTCACTTTTATATAATAACTAGTCTCTTTGTTCCTAATTTAAATGTTGTTTGTGTTTTTTCTAAGGATAGGCTTATGTCCAAAAGGGACTATTAAAAGTTGTTGATGATTATGATGTTTATCACTGTATCAGTACATAAAAATTAAAATTAAATTAAAATACTAGCTTTTGCCCGTCGTTCCGCCTATGTGTATGTCGTTAATCGCAGTAAAGAGTAGCATATGTCCTTCCTCAAGAATTTAATTATGTCCATGGGATTAGCTATGTATGTGGTCTTTACACTTTGATTTATGATTTAAAAACGTATAAAAATGTGTTTATTTCCTATTAAAGTTAAGTGTGTTTGATGATGAAGTTTTTGTTTGGCAGCTATTTACATAACAGCTATTTATATAAAAATTATAATTACTTACATAATCACAAATAATTTAATTTTTACAGCCTTGAGTTTGATAATTCAGTGTAATCTGTCATAACTATTAGGTATCTTGTATCATGATATTTCCCCATTTTATTCACACTAGCGACCCGACCCAGTTTTGCACGAAAGTCTTTGAAATTTTTGGATTTTCTTTACTATACTATGCATATACTACACATATAAACCTTCCTCTTGAATCACTCTTTCTGAAAACTACATTAAAATCCGTTAAGTTGTTTAAAAGATCTAACAAAAAAGGCAGCAGAAGCAAGTTCATTTTACCCAACTGTAGCAAAGCCAAAGGAGGGTTATTATTTTGACAGGCTATGTATGTAGGTATGTATGTTCATCTGTTCCCTCATAGCTTTTCAACTCATTAGAACTGGACAAATGAGATATAGTTTGAAGCGTCTTGATCGTCCGCTGGTTATAGGCTATATGACTTGTAACTGTATCTAAAGTGGCGCCCTCTAGTGGTCATAAATAAAGTACTGTGTTAAAAATATAAATATAAAATATTATATAAATTTGACATTTCAAAAATATATATAATATATCATTAATATTTACTACTGAATTTGTACGTATTTATTTGATAATTGTTATATTTTTATGGTACTTAAAATATAGCAAAGAAATTAATATTGTAACGGCACCAAAACATTTTAAATAAAAAAAAGTAAAAACTAAAACCCGACTACGACAAAAATGACGCTTTAAAAAGTATTAAACAAGTTTAAAAAGTTTTAGTCACGTATTGTTAAAGTATTATGATACGTTTCTATGTAACGTGTGACTACGGCTTTTCAAACTTGTTTCATACTTTTTCAGCGTCGTTTTTTGTTGTAGTTGGGTTTAGGTTTTAACTTTTTTTATGTTCTATGTAAAGACGTAAACTAGATTACCACATGTAATCTTTAAACGCGTTTAAACATATTACTAAGGTACAGTTAAATTTTCCTGTCTTGTCCTCCTCACTCTCTTCACATAACAAAGAATCATCATCATTAACAGCTTTAAACAGTACACTGCTGGAAATAAGCTTCTCCTTACAAAGGAAGTTTTGAGTAAGACAGATATAATATAGTCCATTCGTTTAGAAAATGTCGGTGCACGAAATTGTGGTTAATTTTGTGAAATACGAATATATTAATTCATACAACGGCGTAAACTGACAAATCATACGTGGTTGTGGGAGTACGCCGTAGGCGGGCCCTTCGATTTTGTGGTGGATTGCCGCCAGTTCGACGGCGGCAAGGTGACCGTATAAATTTTTCCTTCTCTTTGCAGTGCTGTTGGTCTCCCTCCCTTAGTCGGCTTTTATCACACACACCTTGATGAATTGGGGTGATGACACTTAGGATGTTAAATCACAATTTATGTTCCTCTAAATTAGATTTTTTGCAAATTGGAATGCTAGATTTACACTCGCTTGTTTTTTTTGATGTTGCACAAACTTATTAGGAGTGTGATGGTGTGGAGGAACTGCAGCTCCATGCTGAGGTGGAGCATCTGAGGCAGCACCTCGCAGAGAGGGACTCACATATAGTAGTTATTGAGGCGGAGTTCATCAAGTGTACTTCTAGAGCTAACAACCTCGAGGAACAACTTAATACCTGGCGAGAGAAATATGAAAGGTAAGATATTTCTCTAAGTAAGTGTTAAGTTCAGGCCCTGAAATAACTTAGTCCGGATCCTCTCAGAGAAGGCCACCTAAGTGGGTTGTTTTTAGTAGAAATATCACCCAACAACTCCTGGTTCCTGCACCCCTTAGGAGCCGGAGATCTGGAGGGATTTTCCACCCTGTTAACAAGAAAAAAGTATACATGTAAAGTTTACAACCAATTTCAGGTCTTTTTGCAAATTTTTGGGCACATTTTTTTTTATGATTCGTTTATCTCTAAAATTATGTTATAAACCTCACTAGTTTCTTATTTTACACGTGTTTGAGTCACAAAGTATGTGTAATTGTATATATATAAATAGATATAAAAATATGCAAGTATCAAATATTAACTTTCGCCTTTCATATTCCCAAATGTTTTATTAAAGGTCAACTTGACATTCCTTTGTTCATTGTAATATTTATTTGTGTAAATATTGCAATATTTATTTGTTATGTTATCCATCTATATCTTCAACCAACATAAGGTAGGTAATCTATACCCAATTTACTTATTCTGTACTAATACTAATATTATAAAGCAGAATAGTTTTTGTTACGTTAAACACGTTAATCTCAGCAAGTGCTGGTCCGATTTGAAATATTCTTTCAGTGTTTGATAGCGCAGCTATCGAGATAGGCTATAGTCTATACATCATCAGCTTGCGACCCAAAAGAGCTAGAGATAGATATAAGATACTTCATCAATGAAATATATTGCAAAAACGGGTGATTTTTTACTTCTGAGAACTTCCATTGCGCGCGGCGCAAATGGTTAAAGTTTACCAAAAATAATGTATGGAAGAATTGTTCATATGTGGACATAACCTTTTTTTGGTAAACTAATTTGTTCACGCTTAATAACATCACGCTATGGGCAATAGGAGACGCAGACGACATTTTTGAAATCGGACTATTACTTCCTGAGAATAGCTTCCAACCAAACAAACGATCAAACTCTTCAGATTTATAAAATTAGTATAAATTAGTGTAGATTGACTAAATCATTACCAATATTTGGACCTGGAGTCTTTTTTTATGGAGTAGGGGGTAAACGAGCAGACGTATCGCCTGATGGTAAGCGATTACCGCCGCCGGACACCCGCAACATCAGAGGCGTCACAAGAGCCTTTCCGGCCTTTGAGAGATGAGGAGGGTGGAGAGGGCAGGGGTTGGGTTATGGGCCTCCGGTATCCTCACTCACTCGGTCAAACACAGCGCAAGCGCTGTTTCACACCGGTTTTCTGTGAGCTGTGGTATCATTCCCATTGAGCAGGCCCATTCATGCTGAAGCGTGAATAGACTGGAATAAACGTCGCCTCACGCTCATGTAGCAGTCTTATAGTTCGTGTCATGATTTTTAGGTCTATCTAGACACTCTTGAAGGACGATAAATTAACGTGATATATCTGTTCATATCATAATTACCTAATATTATAAATGTGTGTTTATTACTCTTTCACGCAAAAACTACTGAACGGATTTGGATGAAACTTTCAAGTAATATAGCTTATACATTAGAATAACACATAGGCTATTGTCGCGATAATCGACATACATGCAAGCGGAGCCGCGGGCAACAGCTAGTCTTGATATAAAGAGGATATTGTTGTGGATTATTCAAATCGTTATCTCAATATCACAGTTCAATTATTTTTTATCTTAAAATCCGATTAAGATATGATTATAAATTATATTTACAGATTATATGATTCGCACAAAAGAGTACAGAAACTAAACCAAGTTCTAGAAGATAAATTGCTTCAAATGGTCGACAAGATGAAAGGAGAAAAAAGTCAATTGACCAAGGATATTGCCACTCTATCAGTGAGACTAGCAGAGTCAAAGCATGACTACAGTATGTTGCAAAAAGAAAACGTAAGTTTCTGAAAGCTAAAATAGAAAATTTTACCTATAAAATATGTGGTACCTACCATTTAAATGTTTTCTATTTCATTTTCAGGAAAGATATAAAAATGACATGAATTTGGCAATACAGTTATTGCAATGCAAACCAGACAATTTCGTATCTCAAAAGTTGGACAATGTAAGTTTAGAACACATCAGCTTAGAGTATACTTTTAAACATTAGTAGTTCAATTGAAATGAAAAAAATAAGTCCAGAATACTAAGGATGAAATGATTGTCATAATTTAAGAGTTAAATGAATACATTTATATTTCCGTTGGAGATTCTGTCAACTATTTTTTTAAATATTGTGTAACAAATTTATTTTCACAGCTTCCAGTAGATACTCAAGCGCGCGTGTCTCAGTACGTCATGTCCAAGACATCTAAACCATCAGGATCTTCAGCGCAGTCCAAAAATGGTAATGAAATTGACACTTTTGATGCTAGTGAATACGAGTTCAACATTTCAGCTTCACTGATGTCGAAAATTTTAGAAGACAGCATTCAAGATACTGTAACTAAACACTGTGATACATGTACCTGTAATAAAACACAAAATAAGCCATTCTGTTACAATGAGAGCTATTACTCTGTAGCTACACAAACTGTTCTTGGAGGAGAAATGAAAAATTCCTTGTGCTTGACTTGTAATGCTGATATAAAGTCTTTGCATTCAAACCTGAGTGTTAGAAGTAGCTCACCGCATGCTGTAAAATTGATTAGCGATAAAGCCATTGTACATGGAGTAGTAAGCCCTCTGTACATTGTACCCCAGAACACTGAACCTGTTAAAGAGGTACAACAGCATGTTATCGAAAAGCCGAAAAATAACGGTGTGGCAGTAGATAACGTAAAAATAAATGAGAAAGTTGCATTAGATACAATAGTTGTACACAGAGATGCTTTTCCAAAAAAAGAAGAACTGAAACAATTTAGAAAAACTAACAGCATGAATATGGAACCAGCAGTGCACCACAAGCTTTGTGATCGCACTAAAAGTTCCATTTCTAGTAAGAAAAGTAGCATTCATAGCACTGGAAATGATGATTTACTTCCAACAAAAGATCTGTTAAATAATAAAGAACCTATTGCCCAACCAAAACTTGAAAAGATGGGGGAAAACTTCAATATAAGAAATAATTCACGTAGCTCAATGGATGCAGTCAGTAGAACATCATCGATTGCGAAGTCAACGGTAAGCACTCATAAATCTAATACACAAGTTGGCCCGGGGCCTAGATTTTGTCATTTGCGTATGCAGGCCGGATCTAAAAACATTCTTCTTGATAATGCTGAACCAGATGTGCCGCCTGTTCTATATAGGCGCCAAAGCAAATGCAATGAAAATTCTATATTTAAAGACCTCACGGATGACGTTGATAATTTTATTGATTTAGATAAAACTGACGATGACACCATTAAAGAAGATATTAAAAATGATAACATTGTTGTAGAAACCACTCTGATCGACGTCCACGTTGACAATAATGTCAAAGATGCTAGTGTCATCACCAAAAATCAACCAATTAATCCCGTTCTCTTAAATGTTTCGTCTTCCCCATTACAACCACTCAAAACACACACATTTTCCAACAGTTCCGAAAACAATAACAACAAATCTCAAAGTATTGAAAGTCAACCGAACACATCTGAAGTTGACAATTTACTGCATGGCTTCAGTACAGATATAAATAATAGTCCAAACGACAACCTCGATGAGAGTGACAATGCCAAACAACTGACTGTTGTAACCCCTACCGACAGTCATGATATGAAAATATTTAATTTTGATCGTTACGAACAGAAGAAACTAACTCACCAATATAATAAGCCTCTCAGGAAAATTGATATGTCACAACTACATTCTCTTGAGAATACGAAGATTTCTAAAGATTTGTCGCCCCAGGGTGATAGGTTAAATGTCGAGAAAAAACCGGAAGTAACGAAGTCTTCTTTACCTCCAATAGTTAATGTTTATCCGAATCTGACGCAAACTCATTTAAAAGTAAATGAAACTACAAAAGTTTTTACAAATGAGCAAAGTACAAGTTCGCTATCGAGCGATGATAGCGCAGCATTATTGCAAAAACAACAGCTTCTTCGAGTTGCTGAATGGGTTGAGAAAAATCTTGAACAGCAAAACAATTTTAATGATCCTCTGGATGAAGATGTTAGTTTCAATAACAGGGCTTTACGACGGGACAGTAAACTATCAAGACTTACTGAAACTTTAAATGAACTAGCTCTCAACATGCCTCATCCTGTTAGTAAATTTTCTAAGTCATACGCTAGAGATGAACATACGTTAGTACATAACCTGCTACAAAGCCAAGAGAAAGCAGTCCACAAAAACCTTCCTCTTCAGAAACTTGCCAGTCACGTAGTCAAAGAGACCATATTTCCTGTAGAATGCGGAGACGCTACTGTCACTGAAGTAAGCGACAACTCAAAGAATGTACATGCTGAGAATTTCATTTCTGTCACTGAAGAACTTAGAGCACAAGCTGATAAAGAAATTACGCCCGAAGACTTGGCACGAATGGAGTATAATGTAAAGAAATTTTTGTTGAGTGGACCACACTGGGTGAATCCAGGGTCGACAGGGAGAAGTCGGCGCACAAGCAGTAAAACTGAGACTGATGTATAATTCCACAGTAGGTAGCTACGGTAGTTGAAACATGTTGCATTCCACTTTAATGTATAGGGTGAATACATGTATGGATCTGTCGCTTCGTTGCAGTTGCTGCTCAAATGTTTTTCGTTTCGTCGAATAAAACCTGTTAGCTATTCTATTTTACAACTGTAAAATATTTTGGCGACATGTTCCTAAATTTTCTACCCTGCATTAGGTATACCGAAGATATTTATTGCTCATCTTATAAATGTAGATAAATCAAACTAGTCTTTCATATGTGTTTTGATCATTGTGCTTCAAGGATATCGTGAGATTTGTACTGTATATATATGGTATATATATGGTATATATAGTGTCGCGATTTAGTGCTTTTTTACACTGAAATGGACGAGTCTGAGAAATGCACAGATATACTTAAGAGTAGGACTAAAAACGGGAGTAATGTACAAAATGATAGGATCTGCACAAATTCATTTCAGAGCTTCATAAAATTCGAATTTGTTTGATATAAAGTAGTCCAAAAGTTTCAGTGTTAGTTGTTTGAAGATCAAAAACAAGGCTGTTTGCTAGGATAGCTTAATGTAGGAATTATATTATTGCCATTAAGTTATTATTTGAAAAAAAGCAGAGCCTTGTAAACTTATTAGTATCACTACAGAAAAGGCATGAAGTCATGATTGTGTATACTATGTGTAGGTCTTATATTTTAAATCGATGTATCACCTAAAGTTATATAACTGTACTTGTGCGCTTTTGATAAATGTGATAAATGCAAATTATAAAATAGTGGGTAATTCGCCTAACGTACAAAATATTCTAGCCGCTCCACTTGTACCTATGACTAATTAAAGCTATGTGGGAAGAAATTATTTTCTTAAAACATATTTACCGCAAACTATTATGACGACGGAGTAAAATTTTGTTATTCATTTTTTTTTATTACACTTTGTGATACATGGTTATTTTTGTTAAATTGTTACTATTAGTTTTTTAGAGGAATATGTTTAATAATTTTGTGATTCTGTATATTTGTAAATAATTTACTTTACGTTTTTTTTATTTGTACACTGTAATTCATCCGGAAATTAGCACTTTTATTATTGTTTATTTAACATTTTTTAAATTATGTAACGCACCGTCAATATAGCTATATAGAATAATACTGAAATATATCTCAAGTAGGGGGCATTGCTTCCTTTCACTATCGCGTCACTGACAAATGCGTTATTCGAGTAATGTGGTTGTCTTGCAGAAAGCTTCGATGTTTATTGTGATGTATTGTCATTGTTTAATTAGAAATAAGCAATGAGACTTTAGAACACTAAGTAAATACATACATTGATATATTAAAGGCGTGTATTCTAACATCGTATTTACGTCATTGTGACGTCACTGATGATGTAGGTACAATGGGACTCAAATAAGAATAGGATCGACTTTGCGCCATGTTTTGACGTCATAGCTGTCAAATCGAATCAGTTGGTTAGGGTCAACAAAACAAGATATTTCTAAATATAATTTATTTGCGAATCATGAACGAATAATTTTTAATCAGAATTGAGCTCTTCAATTTCGCTCATCCCTACATCACGTCGTCATTGCCATCATCATTACTCACTGTTGCATTGCAATCTATACAAATAAATGAAATTGGAGTAAAACAAAAAAAAAACATTATTGATACGCAAATGAGGTTTCGTTGCAGACCTTACTTTTCAAAGGACATTTGACAGTTAGAGGTCATTGACGTTCCTATTCTTATTTGAGTTGCATTAGTATATACAATTTTGAACTGATAGTCGCAATTGCTATAACGAGAGTATAAGAGCCTTACCATATTGAACAATATCTAAATTGTAACCGTTTGAGAGACAAATTACTTTATAAAGTTGTATTTATAGAACACAATCAAAATCTATCCCAGAAATAACTTATTCAATATAAATATTTTATATACATTACCCACTTATACTTCATATACATCTCTCTATGAAACCTCTCCTTAATACATGTACAAGTTTTATATCAAAGTGTGTTATACATATTTAAATGGGTGTCTTTTATGCGCATATTCCTTTGTAAATGGAAATTATATTTTTAATATTAGTTATGATTTGTGAGTGATCTTTGTACAGTAGTTAGGAGATGAAATGTTAGGATGTAGGTTCTAGCGACGAGAGTGGAGTGTGTTTAGCTTATCGAGCACAATTTAGTGTTGTTATGTGTTAGTAAATGTATCCACGATATTAAAACCACGATTGTACACATCCTCAGTACTGTATATACATAATATACTATCGCTGTCAGAAGCAATAAAAAATTGTCATCATTCTGAATTTGAAATACTAATGAAATTCTAGTCTCAAAACATGAATACGTTTTGTTTGGTTCCGTATTTGCTAGTCTATACTTAATCTGTGTTTATAGCTTAAGCCAACAATTTGCCATTTTTCTCTTAAGGCAAAACACAATATTACTGTGTTATATAAACTACATGTATTCAGCGAAATGGATATATACAAATATAAATTTATGCCATGATATGTAATTGGAGAATGAATTACTATGAGAGGATATTAAAATAACATTATTTTATTACATAATTTACGGTTTATGAATATGTACTTAAAAAAAGAGTGTCAATGACTTATCCTGACTTTACGTTATTGCCATATTTTATTTATTTAAGGGTCAATATAAATAAATGGGCAGTGACCAGCTATTTATTGATTTTGTTATTTTAATTGCTTTTAAAAACAGTTTGTTCATTTTTAACGACTTAACAAAGGAGGAGGTTATCAATTCGACTGTTTTTTTGGAACGAAGTTCCTTATGGGCCGTTGCGTAGTGGTACCGTAGCCGGCAAAAGACGTCCGTTACGTTAAATAAAAAAAGCGTAAGATTTTTAGAAATGTTGTATAGCACCATCTGTATACCCTAGCCGACATCTGTAAGTTGCATGTATTATTATATTTTATGACTAGCTGAACCCCGCGGTTATTATCATAACGCAGGTAACGAAGCTGGGCGTAGCTAGTCTATAAAAAAGTAGCCTAAGTTACTCCTTATATCATCACCTACCTACCAGAGAAAGTCCCGTCAAAATCAGTCCAGTCGTTATAGAGATTAGTCGGAACAAACAAACAGACAGACAGACAAAAATGATAAAAAGTTTTATTTTGGTATATGTATCGCGTATACATCATATGTTATGTATGTACCCTGTATACATACATATGCATTTAATAAAAAGCGGTTATTTTAATATTACAAACAGACACTCCAATTTAATTTATTTGTATAGATAAGGAACTTCGTGCATATCTGGTGTCATAAATCAATAGGTACCACAAGATTAAGTCGAAACATGTAAAATCGAGTTAAAAGGATTACTCTGACTGCGATAGTATACTGTATCTTATAAGGTAACTGTAACCTGTGACTTTCTACAACTGTTAAACGACCAGGAAAGTGTATTCTACCATAACATTATTTAACTAAGTACTATGTTCTCAATACATTTTAAGTAAATCTAAACCGATCCACTTCATTGATCACGATGCTTGTTGCTGTCCTTAGTGGTAAGTTAGTTATAGTTATATGCTTTGGAAGAATATTCACAGAATACTTGAGCTGTTCCCACTGATTAGCTTCAGCGGCGTAAATGTAATATGTGTTTATTTATTAAAAATATTGTGAACATGAAAAGAGTTTTATTTATTTTTATTATAAAAGACAACTCCAGCACTAGGAATAAATCGTGTGTTGCCCTACAGTAGCCCACTTTTACAAACATACATGAAACTGACACAAAGAAAACCCAAACTCAGAATAACAAATTGTGGATCATACAGTGTCGTCCTATGTGAGTTCGGATCCACATCATTTCAGCGGAGTAAAAAGCGGTAAGACTACCGCTTAAACCACTACGCCATCTGGATCCGCCATACGCACGGATACCTACAGTATAACCGTGCAGTTTTATTGTATTGAGGATAATTCAAGTAGTGACTCCATTGCGAGTACAAGCCTGTTGACTTTCTATAGATTTTTAGGTACAAAGTCGTCTCATCTTTTTTTTTATGGTATCGGGGCAAACCAGCAGACGTATCACCTGATGGTCGCCGAACATGGACACCCGCAACACCAGAGGCGTCACAGGTGCGTTGCCGACCTTTGGGTGGATGTGGGAAAGGGTATTACAAACAGACACTCTAATTTTATTTATTTGTATGGATGTATAGACTAGTAGGGATAGTTATTCCTGGTATGACGAACATGGGGCTATGTACGTCCACAGTACCGTGAAATAGGTTATGGTTGCTAACAAGAAGGGAGAGCTTATCAAAGATCACTACACGTCTGACCTTCACGTTTCCAAAAATACCAAGTCAAGTCTATTGTGTTATCGACCTTGTGCGGAGCTTAACCCATTGTTCAGTGCCGTCTTCAATTTTCGTTTTAACATAAAATTTCACCTTGAATGATTAACAGTAATTGTACATTTTTATCTCGTCATATTTGTAGAAGTTTTAATGTAGGTAATCGACCTAGCAGTCTATTTAACATATGCTTCGAAAAGGAGAGAGAAAGACGAAATTAAGCTGTTATTGTAGGTAAGTAGGTACATATTATTTATATTACATTTTAGTTGGAATCGTTAAAATTCAATAAAAGACTTCGGGTCAATGCAGAAAAATCTTTCGCGTCGGAATTCCATACGGTAAAAAATTATACATCTACACAAATAAATAAAATTGGAGTGTCTGTTTGTAATATAAAAATAACCGCATTTTACTTAATGCATATGTATGTACACACGGTACCAAAATATCATCTTTTACAATTTTTGTCTGTCTGTTTGTTCCGGGTAATCTCTGGAACCGCTGGACCGATTTCGACGGGACTTTCCCTGGCAGATAGCTGATGATATAGGGAGTAACTTGGGCTACTTTTATTAGACTAGCTTTACCCCGCGGTGTTGCCCGCTAGCACCACACACGGGATAATTACATGTGTTAAACATGTCACACATGACCCTCTGGTCGACTGGTCCCAAATCCAAGGCCAATGTTCGCTACCTACTGGTAGCAACACAGAACAAAAGAATAAAGCAAGTTGTCTAAAGTAGTAGCAGTTAGTACCGGCAAACTTGTAACAAACACTACATTATTATTAAATTACATTATTATCCATTACTAGCTGACCCGCTCAACTTCGTTTGCGTCTCTCCATAAGAAATATTTTTTACAGTGATGTTACATAGCCTAAAACCTTCCTCGCTAAATGGGCTATCCAACAAAAAAAGAATTAGCAAAATTGGTTCAATTCGATGTCGTGACCAAGGCAAATAGGGATTCATTTTTATATATAGATTATACTATTTTTATCCCAAGTCTTCTACGGCTGTGGCAGGTGTAATAGCGATCATAAAACGAGTGAACGATCTTGCGATTCGCGCCACGCGCCGCTCCGTCAGCCCTAATGTTGCGGCAGTCACGCCCACAGAACACATTTACTCAGAGAGAAGAATGTCAACTCCATACAAAATAAATGAGGTAATTATTCCTTAGCGTCCAGAGCCATCTATTAGCGGCCCCCGCGAAACTGTTGGTAGCACGGGCAATTCAAAATATGTTTTCTTTTTACTTGATATTATTGGGGTTCAAAATTAGAAGTACTGCACTTTTCGATTAATTCTTTGAAGTTAATGTCAATGCAGATTAGTTATCCGAAAGAAATCTGATTATTAATAAAATCAGAGAACCACATATTTGAAAAAAAATTAATCGAAAAACACAGTTTAGAGAGTTCAATAAAATCTGTAACTATTTTAAAACGTTTATTACAATTACAAATCTTGCTTTATGAACGTACATGTACATGATTACTTTACATTTATAACAGGTTTTCAAGTATTTAACAAAAGATTTCATTAATTTCCTTAAAAGAATCACTTTCCCACTCAGCTTTCTGATTGTTATTTACCTAACACTTGATTTCACCAAAACTTTACTACAACGAAGGAACAGAGTATATGACTCAAGATTGAACGTCTTTATAGTAGGATTAATCGAAATTAGTTTACTATTGTTAAAATTAAACCGAAATTACAAGTACAATTAACCTATACGGAAGCACAGGCAGCCATTTTTTATTTTATATTTTGCAATGTTGTCAGTAAATGACACGAAATTATTGGTAAATATTTGAATTTTGTTTTTTTTTTTTATTTACTACGACTAAGACACTTTGCGATGTTGTTTAATTACAAAAAAAATAATTCGTAATTATCTTCAAGGTTTTAACGGAGCGTTAGTATTAAAAAAAAAACTACTTTTCAAACATATTTTCAGTGGTATCATTGTAGCAAAACCTATATCGCTGTCCTTGTTTTCCTTTATCGTTATCTCCGTCGTGTAATGAAACCTTCCTAAAAACAGCTTCTAGTTGACAGTTGACTGGGACTGGTCACGCCGCATCCCACTAACTCAGCGGACGGTCTGTGTAGGTACTTCTTTTGTGTTTACTTCCTCATTACTTGATTGATTATGATGAATGAAACTATACTATACTGATAAGTTACATACCGATCATCTAACAGAAACATAAATTCTTTAAACAGAGAGACTAATCTTAGACAGGCAAAAAATAGGAATAACAATTTTTCGCATTCCACATACAGTTTAGTTTGGAATCGGATGAATATACCCAGGAAGTACACATAGATATATAAGAAATGATCGTGCTGATCACACAATTATTTGTCGGGACGGAATTGAATCCAGGAGCTCTGGCTGGGCAGTCAGGATTAATTAGGACCTCGACATTGACAGGAGATTAGAAAATATGATTTATTATACATTCGACTCCGGAAGTAGAGATAACTCTTTCAGGTAACAAATCATTAGACACTCGTAGTGCTTTGTGATAATATTAAATTTATCAATGTACCTACACCAAACAGTGAACTGCTACCTACTTACATGTTTAATAGAGTTATTTGCTTTGCTGTATAATTTATACTCTCGAATGTCTGGACTTGGTGAAGCTTGTTAATTTGTTGTTACAAGCTTTTTAGTAACTTGTAATGTATGTAGGTATGTATGTTCGGGTGGAATCATGCAACTCAATTTTGAAGCAAATATCTTAAACCGATTTTGCTGAAATCTTGGGTGCATATGTACAGGTACATCGTCACAATCACGGAGCAAATACAAAGGTCACAATGCAATATTATAATGACATCGAGCTGATCCATAGAGGTAGGATTCCTTATTCATAGAGCTAATCCGATAGCTGATCTGGTAGTCTGAGCTGGAAGGTAACCATAGGAACTGTAAAGAAACGTTGCAACACCATAGTTAGGACTCGTTTGATGATTTATTAATGTTACCTCAGATAAAGAGTACTACTTAGCTGAGAATGTTACAATCTTACAATTGTTATCGAGAGATGTTTTAATTAACTCTATGGTTTGCATGGCAAAAGAAAAGTGTTGTTTCCACTATTTTCTTTGCAATTTTTCCGTTTTTTTCTCACCATAAGAACTTTCCTTGTGCCTTAATGAAAATATTTAAAAAAACAACCGAACCCGACCAATCGAGGGAGTCTCGCGTTTTGCGCTGAGCAATAAATTTGGCGATTTATTTTTATTTTATAGAAGATTTAGGCTCATCCCCACGACAAATTCAAATCATCAATATTTCAATCAAAGTTTACACTGAAAGCAATTTATTTTAAACAAAGCTTGGAACAAATTACGGCACAAGGCGGATAATTTACGTTTTTGTTTGGAACTATTTAAGCGTCTACTGAACTTATACTTATTTCTCAATCAACAAGCACACCGAAAATTTCACGGTTACACTATTTTTGTAATACAGTGTAATTACAAGGGGTTAAAGGAACTAGTGTAGGTATCTATAGATATTTGCCGAAACTATAGGTAGGTAAGCTAAACTCAGGAACGCCCGAACCAATTTTGACGGAACTTTCACTAGCAGATAACTGATATTCTATGGAGTAACTTAGGCTGCTTATATTTAAACCTATGAAATAGTGATTAGTATCTGATTCAAAAGCAACGCGGGTCACAGCTAGTTAGTTAATTATAAATAGCACAGCGTCACTTTCTAACGTTAACGATTCCTAAGTTTGCTTAATAATCAATAATCATTTACCCAAAGATATTAGAGTCATTTTCAGTTTTAGTACGTACGGGCCGGCTCGACCGGATCGGTACTACCCTCTCATAGATGATCAACCTAAAATGACAGCATTCGTGCCATCGTGTTTCATTGTTGAATGCGATACTGGATATCCAATAATGCAGAACTGCAGAAGCATCACTAGGCCGCCATGGTGTGGGTCATTTTTTTTTGTATGGCCTCCCAAAATGACTCTACTCTGCTTGATGGAAAGCATAGACAGAATCCAAGAGTGGTGGTCACTATACTCATTGCGGATGCAGACAATGCAACAATGCAGCATGGTGACCCACACTATGGCGGCCTAGTGATGCTTCTGCACGTCTCGCACTCACCAACGAAACACGACAGCACGAACGCTGTCATTTTACGTTGATTTTCTATGCGAGGGTAATACCGCCCCGGTCGAGTCGGCCCGTTCATGCTGAAATCAGCGTGGCTCTACTACCTATAAAACCTACATTATGCTCCATTGTTCCATTGTCTGCATTCGTAATGAGTATGGTGACCACCACTCTTGGATTCTGCTTATGCTTTCCATCAGGCAGAGGAGAGTCACTTTGGCATAGCCATACATAAAAAAAACATTTACTACCTAATACAAATAATTAGGTACATTGGTATGCAGATGTATGTGAAAAAATGTGATAAAGAATAAATAAATAAATAAACTACTCAGAACGGATATCTTTTTCACGTAGATAAGTAGGTATTACACGTTTGGCGTAAGGACTTTTCGGCCTTCTCACGGTCGCATTTTTACCCTTTGCAATCATATTAAGGGAACTGTATAGAGTTATTGTACACCGTTATGCCCCTTGTAACTGTCTACCGTGGTAATATGAATTAGTTGAGTTCACACTGCCGAAAACACGCACGCAGCGCAAACGATAATCGGCTCGCAACACGAGGGTTTGTGTTCATTAACAGACACGTTACGAATGTGTATTAAAACTGTTACATTTAATCCCTGGCAAAATGTAAGAGCGAACACCGAGATACACTATTGTGACACATTTTGTGAGTAAAAGCAATCGATACAAGCAAAACTTTTGATAAAACTTACATAGCCTATGTCACTTGGGCCATTATTGCAAATCGTTTATTTCATTTATTGAAATCGGATCGATATCATTAATTTCGTTGTAATTAACAACGAAGCTATCGTTGTAATTAGGTAGAATATATTTAAAAGAGTTTGGTGAAAATAAATATCATCTAAATATAAGTGTAGTCGATTTTGAAAGCGGAATAGTGTGTCGCATAGCTTTGGTATAAAAAGTTTATTAGTAATTATGTCGTTATATCTAATATTATAAGATTTTAACATAAAGCAAAACAAAAAAACCGATTCAAGAACCCACTGAAAGCACCAGCTTTCAAATAAAAAGAAAATTAAACACAATGCACTAGTCGTAATATATTTATATATATACGCCAGTAATTGCCAGTAATTACTAGCAATCAATTTGTTCAAATAATTATTTGGCAATTATGCTACATCTTTTATCGGTGTTTAAATATAACACAAAGTCGATGCGCCACTTAAGCCTTCTTATGTAGATACTTGTAAGTTGTTATTTCTTTCTTCCTTAAGTCATGTTAGGTACAGAGAATATTACAAAGAAAGATACACATTTACTTCTCGGTAGGTTACTTAAACGGCACGAGACAGTACAACGGAGACGTAATCTTTAAAAAAGAACCACGGAACATATGAGATCTTGGCACAATAGCGGAACGGTATGACACAGTAGAGTAAATTAGGGCCATTTGACATAACGATTATCTCCGAAGCAAATAAAGCTATAATTTGAACACATTAGCAAGCTTTGAGTATATGGCTGGCCTTGAATTCACTAGGTAATCTGCAGAATGTGGCCCATGTGAACCACAATAATGGGACAATAGTAAGTAAAATTACTGTAGGCTTACCTAAATCTTATAATTGTTTTTTAATAGAAAAGTTATGGTATTCACGGTTAAAGGTGAAATATTTTACCGTACTGTACCGTAAAGTTATATATACGTTAAATTGACGGTACCTACTACAAAGAGCTTCGACCAAGACACAAAATGAAAATAAATAAATAATAAAAATAACTTCAAATCATAACAAATTGCAATATGATCTTGATGCGAATTGTGATACCTAGTTTTATAATAGGTACTTCTTCTTTAAATTTTTAAAGTTTTCAAGAATACCGAATACAATATATTATAACACCGTGCATCTCATGCTTGGTTTGAATCAGATAGGGCTATATATTAAGTTCTTGAATGCTAGGTCATCATTTAACTCATCAGACGGTTATTGCTATACTTTTCTGTGTCCAAATTTTGACAAGTTATAATTGGATCTTGGTGTACTTACATAATTTTAGTAACGTTACAAGTTCGGTGTGCATTCAGTTTAAAAATAAAGTCAATGTTGTTTTTGAGCTGACCTGCCTTGAGCCTTTGTGAGGTTACCAGGCCATCTGCCCTACTACTCAGACATACGAGTTCAACTTATTCTTGTTTATCATTTCTATAAATTACAGTCACTTTTTTACTATGCGATTTGCTTAATTTATTAAAATAGTTTTAAAATCAAGAAATATACTTTTTTCTATGCTTTTTTATATAATACTGCTGCCCCGGCAAACGTCGTTTTGCCATATTTTTTTTTAAGGATGGGTCACCCTTACCATTTAGAGGGATGAAAAATAGATGTTGGCCGATTCTCAGACCTACTCAATATACTCACAAAATTTCATGAGAATCGGTCAAGCCGTTTCGGAGGAGTATGGGAACGAAAACTGTGACACGAGAATTTTATATATAAGATAGGGGACAAATTAAAATGCAGGCTACGTGATGGCAAGTGATTATCGTAACTCAAGACATATTTTCCATTACCGCCCTTTGCGTATCTCTCTGCACTTCTTTTCAAACACATTTTGAAAGTGCCGCAAAATAAATATAACATGTTTTTTCTTTCATAATCGCATAGATTATCTGAATCTCAAATTAATAGAAACAGACGCCGCCGCATAGATTTTGGTTTTTTCCTCATAACCATAGAAGCCTCATATGTATTTAAGAGTTTTATTATCAAGGAGGATTTAACTTAATATCAATAAACCTGATTTTAATTAAAAAGTTACGATAAAATAAATTCTAGTGACAATTGGTCTGTCATAGTTATTTGTAATTTGTGTTGTTTTTATTATGTATAAGATCACAAATTAACCGTGTTTGTGATGTAATTGGTGATTAAAACTTCACACGTCCTTTGTAGCGCCGGAATTACTATTATTGTTCTTAATATCTTGAAGATGGAATTGGAGCGAACTTATAAATTATTAGCTGCTAATTAAACTAAAGCATTAAATTGTTTAAGCAAAGTAAGTTACCGTTTCAATCTATGAATACATCTAGCTACGTTAACTTATAAAAAAAGCAATTGTTCTGTTGTTTTAAATAAAACTCATCACACATGTTGGCTGAAATATTTATACGCTATTAGGGGTTGCGTAACATGCATTTAAATTACACATATTGTTCACGGATTATAGATCATGTGTTTAGTTAAAGAGCATATTTCTCCTTTATAAGATAAATTGATTTACTTTTGAGTTTCTCAAAGTTACACAAGCTTAAACGAGGCAGCTCTATAATCTGAGTGTGAGTTTATTCTTGAAATTCGTCACTATCAAGTATATCTAATATATAGATATCCTAACTTTTAAACTTTCGCGTTCCATGATATATTAACAATTATTTTTACGGGAATTAACGCGATCACTTATTAAAAGGTCCACGGCCAGTGCAACCTGGTCGAAACGTCAGGCAAATCAGAGGTATGTAATACCTTTTAATAAGTGATCGCATTAATTCCCGTAAAAATAATTGTTAATATAGATATCCTACTAATATTATAAATACGAAAGTTTGTAGGGATGGATGGATGTTTGGATGTTTGTTACTCTTTCACGCAAAAGCTACTGAACGGATTTGGATGAAACTTTACAGTAATATAGCTTATACATCAGAATAACACATAGGCTACTATTTGCCGCGATAACCGACATAAACGCGGGCGGAGCCGCGGGCAACAACTAGTCTAATATATAGAATTCTCGTGTCGCGGTGTTTATAGTTAAACTTCTCCGAAACGGCTTGACCGATTCTTATAAAATTTTGTGTGCATATTGTGTTTGTGTGCATATGTCTGAGAATCGGAAAATATCTATTTTTCATCCCCCTAACTGGTAAGGGTGACCCATCCTTAAATATTTTTTATGGCAAAATAACGTTTGTCGGGTCAGCTAGTATAATATAAGTTTCAAGATAGCTCTCTTGAAACTACTCGATAGTAGAAATACAGTTAGGATATAAATAAAACAAATAATGTATACCCGCCTTTAGCCTGGTCAAAAAGTCCTGTCCAACCAAGTCATTCCAAGGAGAAGTTTATGTCACACAGACACAGTGAAATATTAAAGGCTTTTGATGATGCAATGATGAATAATTATTATCCAGTTAATTAAATGTAGGAGTCCTATAAGATATAAGTACTATCCATACATTTAGTAACAACATCAGGTTACTTATTAGATGTTTATTGACGTCGAATATGTGAAGATCGGACGTAGTTGAAAGTTCTGCTATTGCATATAAGAAACTTCTGTAAGCTCTATTGTATATAATGTCTCTGTAAATTTGCAGGAAAATCTCCTGAGCCTTTTTTCAAACAGTTTGTAAAAGTATATAACCACATGGCCTCCAAGACAGGAACAACTTGCCAACGAAAGGAAAATACGTGTGAGTCTGACGCACAACCATGGAGGCGAAAATGTGGATGCATAAGGACCAGTGATAAACTAAAAAAGATACTAAATTGCTTTCCATCGCCACCTCCACCTACGCCCTTACCAACGTCTATATTTTCTGGAGATAGAGAAGAGCTAAAAAAATTTAGCGATACAAAGGTAAACAATATCATACTAATATTATTAACGCGAAAGTTAAGTGCGACTGGCATCGGACCTTCGCAATCCTGAGGGCGAACTGAATTCGAAGGTTGAACTAGTTGTCAGTATATTTTCATTCAGCTGCATCAGGGAAGCACTCCAATACCACGGGGTGCCAGAGTACCTGAGGCGGCTAGTGGCAGACTATTTAGAGGAGCGTACCGTCGTGTACGAGGACCGAGAGGGCGCCTTGAGACGACGACCCATGTCGTGCGGCGTTCCGCAGGGGTCTGTCCTAGGACCACTCCTGTGGAACGTGGGATACGACTGGGTCCTAAGAGGTCGTCTCTCCCCCGGGCTGGGCGTAATTTGTTACGCCGATGATACATTGGTCACAGCCCGGGGGGCGAACTTCCAGGAGGCGGCGCGCCTGGCCGCCATTGGTGTTTCTCTGGTGGTCGGGCGCATCAAGGCGCTGGGCTTACGGGTGGCCCTGGACAAGACGGAGGCCCTATTGTTCCATGGGCCCTGTCGTGGGCCGCCCCCCTGGCGCCTCCATAGTGGTCAACTCGGTCCTCGTACCGGTTCGGGCCCAGATGAGGTATGTGGGCCTGATCCTCGACGGTAGGTGGTTCTTCGACGAGCACTGTCTCTGCCCTTGGGCGACTTTTGCCCAATATGGGCGGAGTCAGCGTCGCAACGCGACACCTATACACGGGGGTGGTCCGGTCGATGGCGCTGTATGGGGCACCGGTGTGGGTGGCGGCTCTGACTGCCCTCAATAAGCCCCGCCTCTGGCGGCCTCAGAGGGTTTTTGTGGTCAGAGCCACACGCGGATACCGCACGGTGTCTACCGAGGCGGCGTGTGCCTTGACCGTAAGACCTCCGTGGGATTTGGAAGCGGAAGTGCTCGTCGAAGTTTATCGACGGTGGTTGAATTCCGGGTGGAGAGTGGCGGTCGCCCTCCTTCCGAAGAGGTACGCGAGTGGCGTGAAGCCGCCCGTCGAACCACGATGGCTAGATGGTCGTTCCGGCTGGAGACCCCACGCGCTGGCTTTGCCGCCGTGGAGGCTCTCCAGCCGGTCATCCTCGAGTGGGCAGGGTGGCAGCACGGGACCCTTTCCTTCCAGCTGACGCAGGTTCTTTCCGGGCGCGGATGCTTCGGAAAGCACCTGCACTCGGTCGCCAGGAGGGAATCGAGTCCCGCCTGCCACCACTGCGACTGCAGTGAGGACTCGGCCTAGCACACGCTGGCGATCTGCCCCGCATGGGCGTCACAGCATCGGGCCCTCACTGCAGTCATCGGAGGAGATCTCTCGCTACCGGCCGTCATACGCTCCATGGCCGGTAGCGACAGCAGTTTTACCGCGGTCGCAGCCTTCTGCGAAGACGTAATCTCGCAGAAGGAGGCGGCGGAGAAGGCCCGGGAGGACGACACTCAGGGCGGCGGGGGCGCGCCTATCAGCGCCTCATGCCGCCCTGAGTGTGGCCGCGGATGGTCGGGACGGGTTTTCCCCTCCATCCGCTTAGTGGCTACCCGCGAGTGTGCCGTGTGCCGTACGTCGCCTAACAGTAGACGGTGCCCGCTTCAGTGCTGGCAAGTGCTGGGAGGGGTCCGGAGACTGTCTGTTGGACGGGACAGTCTGTCCAACAAACAGTCTCCAAGCTGCAAGAACTGGGGTTGGAAGCTCTCCCTCATCCGATATACTCACCAGACCTTGCACCTACCGACTATTACTTTTTCCAAATTTAGACATCTTTTTAGTGGGTAAAAAATTCAATTCCCGAAAGGCAGTACAAAATGCCTTTGAAGAGTTTGTTGCCTCCCGTCCAGCTGTTTTTTACAAGAAGGGCATCAATAAACTGCCAATGCGTTGGCAAAGATGCGTCGCTTGCATGAGTGATTACTTCGAATAACAGAAATAAAAAAGTTTGAAAAAATAAGTACTTTCACTTATTGGATACAAAACGGCAATTTCATAGGTAAAGACCTTTTATATTATATTGTTTTTTAACAACAACAATGTTTTCAGTGTACTGACAGCTGTTTGGCAGGATATTGCTTTTATTCTTCAAAGTCGCCGGTCACCTGCTGTGAGGATAAACAGGTACTTCACGTCAGACTCTTAAAAAGGTTTCGTAATAGGTAGGTAGGATAAAGTTGTTCGAAATGTGTGAAACTGATTGATCTTTAAAACTAAAATCTAGAGATAATCAAGTGTTTCTAAAGAATTCTCTTGTAAATTAATATCATCTTCATTAATAAAATGCCATAAAATCAGTTAAAAGTCATACATGAATGATACACACACATTACACGTCGAATGCAACACGAGTAAATAATGTACAGAAATTGTGGTTTTCCTCAATTTTCACTCCACAGTTTAAAAATCTAAATATTAATACGTTAAGCAAAAACTTTTTACCTCGAACATTATGCGAACGGAAAGTATGAAAATTAGCAGAGTTAAAGTTTACATCGAGGAGAAGAGAGGAAACTAAAAAAAAAAATAACAAAATAATTAAATGAATTGTGGTCGTATATCGTTAGGCGATCACTAGTTCAAATGAAATAATTAATTAGCTCAAGAATCACCATCATCTGAAAAAGCAGTAAATTTAAAGTAGTAAATGTGAGCGTCATAAGCGGTGTATCTTAGCCCAGCGTTTGCGTCAATCGTGATCAAGGTACCAGTCGTGTTCCGTACCTTCTATCGGCCATCGCTCCTGGCGCTAGGAGGGCTCGGAAGTTTGTGTCGTTACTGAAGAATGTCTTGCTTTTGTCTTGTTAGAGCGCTGCGGACACGCGGTGACCTGCCCTTTGATTAGCCTCAGGATTCAGGAACTTACCGCTGAGACTTTAGAGGTCCTTATATAATGGTCTAATGTTTAAAGTATACACTAAATGCACGACTGCTTCGGTGGCGCAGTGGTAGCGTATGCGACTGCTGTGCTTGAGATCTTAGGTTCGATATCCGGGTTGAACCAATGACAAAGTTGATATCAACATTCTTTTTATAAAATTTTTACTTGAAATCAAATTATATAATTTCCTAGTGTATTTTAAGCAACAACTACGTTTGTTGTTACTTTCGATCTAGGAGAGGCCATTATCCAGCACTGGACTCCAAAGGGCTGATAATGTTGAAGCTCAATCAGTAACTAATTTCATCGAAATAAGTAGTAGCTAACGAAAGTAAAATGATTTTCTAGGTATTTTCAATGTTTTATAAATTACCGTAGGTAATATACCGAATGTTCAAGTTTAAGTTTTGTTAGAACTATAATTTTATTGTTTTAAAATTTAATGGAAGTGCAATGATTCCTATAGTGAGGGTTCCTTAGCCTTCGCGGAAAAGCCTAACAAGAATTATAACGCTTGCAAGTAGCAATCCCATACATGCTCACAACACAAACAAGATGTCAGATAATGCACCAATAAATGTGGGCTTCCATCAAATTAAAGGGATTTGATGAGTTCCGCTACCGTAAAAGTTAAGATACCACCGGAGTAGTATATATAATTATTTGACCGTGAACATAATAACCATAAAACACTCACAATTGTAGTATTTAGACTCCTAGACAATCACAGACTGAGGATATTGTGAAGTCGAGATTATTTTACTACGTGGTGATTATATTTATGTGGACGTAGGAGTGAGGCCCTTAGTAATGGATGCTCGTGAAGTGTGATAGCATCGAGACTATGATCGTGACGCGGCGGCGCCTGCCTACTGCGACACTAACATTCTCGGTAGGAATGTACATTTATAACTACTTACGTAATACCGAGTTTTATGATCTTTTAATTTGTTAGTTGAGGGCATTTGCTTTTTTCATTGAAACTTGAAAGTATTTGTCTACATAACATTTTTAATTTAAATTTAAAAATTACACATTAGGTAAGGTCAAGATAGGTCACATTTAGAAAAAGGGTTTTTGTTTAGAAGAAGTAGAAGTATTAGTAATATGCTTATTTTTAGATAATACTAGCTGACCCATGACATTAGATTCAGTGACACGTCATATAGCCTATAACCAGCAGACGATCATGACGCTTCTAACGACACCTCATTTGTCCAGTTCTAATGAGTAGTTAAGGAGCTATGTGGGAACAAATGAACATACATACATACATAGCCTTTCAAAATCATAACCCTCCTTTGGCTTTGACGTAGTCGGGTAAAAACGCACTACATCTTAGAGCATTAAATTTAATGCTCTAAAATTAAAAGGGTAAAAATAAATTTATATATGAAAAAATGTGAGCACTCAGTCTTGTATGCATAAGAAATAGAGTTTGAATCAGAATGTTTGTAGAAAGAAAATTAAGGTGAATCTTAATTGGAGATTTTTGTTATTTATTTTTTATACAATAGTGTAGATATCCAACCTCGTCGTGCTTAAACGACAAGCAGTTCCTGGCGTACTATAATACGACTTGTATAACTTGCGTGAAAATATAACACTGAATACATGAATAAAATCATACAATCCATTTACTATTCAGCCGAATTATATTATTACAAATTCACATAATATTCCGCGGCCCTTGAAGAACTCATTACGTAATCAAATATGAAAGGAATTTCAAGACACGTTTAGTTTTCAAATAGCAAACATAAATTTTTCAACTATTAAATAAAACAACAAATAAAGTATAGTGATAAGAATTCGCCGGATGATAGTGCGGATGAAGCGAAGGTTTCTTACATAATTTTAATTATACAATTTGTATAATTGAATTAAAGTACTTTAAAAAAATATTATTTATCCTGCAAAACGTTGGTTATGCGCTGCATAGGAGTATTTTAGTAGAGTACTATATGCCTGCTATTTCGCACGTTATACCAGTACAAAACTGTCTCAGAAGAAATTCAATTTTCTAAAATGTTCTATAATGACGTTTGCTTTTAAATACAATTGCTACTATCGCATTCGCATAACAAAATTTATAAAAAGAACTATAAGTATCATGTTTTCAATAGAATATAGATCTGACCTATAAAATACGGTCTAGATGCACGAGACGTGGTTCTATCTGAAACATTTCTAAGAGCTGTTTCTGAGGAGTATTCATTATTAAACTAACAATTAATAATCTATTTGACAAAAAATAGTTAACCAGAAACCCGTTGGTGACTTTGAATTTATTCTCATTCAAAAGGCGACAAATAAAGATATCAATTTTCATAGTCCATTTTGTTGATTAACCGGTCGATTTGAATACATATCCTGTAGTGAAAGTCTGGCTCTAATCATTGGAATCATTTAAAGTAATATTATTTTTAGAGTATCTTTCAGTGACCTCCCAACTATAAGGTTGTCTGAGTTCAACCATACTAAATCCACATTTATACAAACACAAAAAAATCATTGGAATCTTCTCGCAGACCATTCTTACTTCTGTTGAATGAAATGATTGTAGATCAAATAAATAAATGTCAGTGGACCAGATCCACTTTCATTTATTTTGTTGGTTGACAATAAAATACTTTTGTTTTATTTCTTACTATCCTAAAAATGTTAGGTCCAAAATAAAATTCAAACCAAAAAGTTCGCAAATGAGTTGTAAAGTTTCTTAAAGTTAGATATTTCATGGTCTGAAATCCACGTATTAGATGCTTATTGTCACTAAATTAAAACATTTATGTAAGCATAAAAAAGTAGATGATTCAATTATGGAGTACACATGAAGTAACTTAATTTATTCTTATTTATAACTTTGATTTTGATAATGCGATAAGTGGATATAAACATTAGTTCTGCTCGGAGTCACCTAAGGAGCCGATAGTACCTTGTACCGTTTTTTAAAGAAAGAGGTATTAAACCTGACACCTATTCTACTTCAGTCATACACGTCGATGTTTGTACAATATGTTTAATCAAAAAGTATAAAAGGAAAGGGAAGTACAGTAGTTATTAGGTGTTTTATTTACTAAACCAAACCTTGTTTAATGAACTCAATTGAGGTTGTTTGCTAATGTTTAATTAAAGTTGGTAGATAGAGATCTCTCTAGGTTAAGACCAAGTACAGTAAAGTGAACTAAGTTGTATGTCTGCTGACCGGCAAATTGGAGTGTGCCGGCCATTCATTCGGTAATCATTGTTCAAGATCAAGTTCCTTGAGTAATAATATGAGCTTCTGATGCTATTAGAGAAGAATCAATTGTATTTATTTTTGTATTCAGAAAATGATTATATAAGATCTTTTATTATCAATATTTAAATACATGCTGAATTAAATAACATATTGTACTAAATATTTATATCTATACTAATATAATATTATAAACCTGAAGAGTTTGTTTGTTTGTTTGAACGCGCTAATCTCAGGAACCGTTGGTCCGATTTGAAAAATTCTTGCAGTGTTGAATAGTACATTTATCATCACGCCTAAACCAATAGGAGCGAAGTCAATGAAGAATGTTACAAAAACGGGGGAAATTATCACGCTACGGGCAATAGGAGACGCAAACGAGGTTGCGTGAGTCGGCTAGTGTCTGTATAAGACTGAGCTTGTTAGGTCAAACAAAATATAATAAATATATAATATACTGTCACAGGTTAAACTTTCAAAGCTTAAATATATTTTTCCTTATCATACAATTGTAAGAAAAGAGCTTGTCTCCCAGTACATTATAAATACCTTTGATTTTGTATAACTAGAAATCAGTTTATCGGTGCTGTAACTAAATATTTGGCCCCATATTTATGCCTAATATTATCACAATGCGATCTTTTAGTGACGGTTTGTGTTAAATTTAGCGTTATATTCTTTATCTAGCCAATTTATAAATAGGGTATTAGCGGCTAGATTATTACTAATTTAATGGGATCATTGTCAACTACATCATTCATAATTTTGTCTCGATGGGTGGTCAAAAACATAAAAGACTTTAGAATCGGTTAGCGCTACGTACCTTAGTATTAGGCGTACTTACTTAAGTTTATATATTCAATAAAAGATATAAAAGTCACTCTAAAGACACTTATACATACCTCCTTCTAAACATATTAATTTGATAGTGATAAAAAGTCTCTTTGAAATTAAAAACCACACTTATTTAAATTTATGCTAAATATTAATTCATTAACAAGCAAAAAAGAGTCCTATCACAACGACATTAGCTGAATTACGATATACAAGATACGTGGGAGAGCCACGCTTTGGCGTGAATGGGCCGGCTCGACCGGAGTGATACCATGGCCTCATAGAAAACCGGTGTGAAACAGCGTTTGCGCTGTGTTTCACCGAGTGAGTGAGGACCATACCCTTACCTCTCCCACTATCCCCCATCACCCAAAAGCAGGCAACGCACTTGTGACGCCTCTGGTATTGCAGGTGCCCATGGGTGGTGGTAATCGCTTACCATCAGGCGAAACGTCTGCCCATAATTCATAATTTCAATAAAAAAAAAATGTTCACATTTCGTATTTTTTGAGATCCTCTATCTTTTTAGTTAGTTATTGACATGACTCTGATATTCCTCTCACATAATGGAGTTGTTTTACAAAGTTCCTTCTTTTTTGCAGTCATGCAGTCAGCCTTGGCAGGTAGTATCAGAAGTGGTACAATTGGTGCAGCTGTCTGTTACTGCCACTGCCCTAGCAATTTATTATATCATCTATTGCTACATGCAGCTTATATACTACACACTTAGAAGCGCTATCTACTTCCACAATGCTGACGGGTGAGAATATTTTATTATACAAAGTGTTAATAAGTATACTGGCTTTTGCAAGCGGCTACGCCTGCGGGTATGTCGGCCATCGCGATAAAGAGTAGCCTATGTCCTACACCATGGCGGGCTAGTGATGCTTTCGCACCATTGGGCCTCCGGTCTCGCACTCACCAACGAAACACGACAGCATGATCACTGTCATTTGACGTTGATTTTCTGTGCGAGGGTAGTACCGCCCCGGGCGAGCCGCCCCGTTCGTGCTGAAATCAGCGTGGCTCTACTACCTTAAAAAAGGCTAGCTTATGTCCAGCAATGGACTTCTAAAAGCTGATGATGATAGGGTATTTCCTCAAGAATCAAAGTATCTCCATGTCAAATTTCCTTGAAATCATTACAGATGAAAGCTTAGCACACAGACGAGAGTAACTTTCGAACTTATCGTATTAGTACAGATATCAATTTCTGCAGAAAGAAAATTCTCGATTTAAAAAAATCGTTCGAAATTCAGTTCCGATATACTCTCGATGTCACATATTTAATTAAAGGGATTCTGTTAGTAAAGAGTAAAATATTACTAAGACTAGCAGAATACCGATCCAATTTCACACCGTCACAATCTTTACATAGTTTAAAACGAAGTCGCTTCCGCTTTCGTTACTTTCTGTTACGATCTTTTAACCTACTCAACCTATTTCAGTGCAGTTTTCAGCAATAGATAGTGATTCAAGAATAAGGTGTCTATGTACAATACATGCATATTAAATTGGAGAAAATGAGAGAATTTGGGCCGGGTCGCTAGCACGATGTATTTAAATTATAGTCAACGTTGTATGTTCAATACTTTATACAAAACAATAATTACTATGACAATATATTAAAAGATATATTTTTGAGATCGAAAGGTCGGAATTAAATTTCATACGAATTTTTCTTACTAGAATTAATTGAATAAATTAAGAATCGTTTAAAATACTCCTTCAATATTGTAAAATTAAATGCAAATAATTAGTACTTTAATTATTTGCGTCTAATTCGTGTTGCGTTATCTAAAAGTTGAAAATTTACGTACATAGATAAAACCATGTGTCGTAAGAGAGACACCTGACACGAATGTAATTATGGCCATTTAATTCCAAGGATTTTTGTGATAATTTATTAGGGAATATTATCCCAAAGTACCAAAAACAATGGTGCTGTAGTAAAAACTGTGATACAACTATTAACGCCCAACTACGGATATGTGGCAATATTACGTTTGTTTGTACAACATATGAATTATGTTAAAAAATCTAGAGTAACACAACTGTGTCTGTGTGTGAGTGTAGTTTATGTGTGTAGTTACCACTGCTACTTTAGGTAAAACACAATGAGAGGCTCCCCTGGTTGTAGTAGTAATTCCTTTTTAAAGCCCAGACGCAAAAAGATGGCTATTATAGGTTTGACGTCGATGTCTAACTGTCTCTCTCTGTGTGTGAGTGTGTATCGGTCTGTGGCATCGTAGCTCTCAAACGGATAGACTGATTTCGATGTGGTATTTTTTATTCGAAATCGACTTTCCTTGCGGTGGTTCTTAGCTATGTTTGGTTATTATCGGTACAGCAGTGTAACAGTATCAGCTCTTTTTCGAAATGATGTAACATATGTGTATTATTACTCGATTAAGATCTTGCATAGGGGTTTTTTAAAATGTTTAATTTTAGGTTGTTTACCTTAGGTAGTATTTTAGACGGTACAGCTGCCCTTAGCACTGGCCGCAATGTTATTACAATTTTATTAATTACTAGCTGAACCCCGCGGTGTAACCCGCGGTTATTGTTGTACCGCGAGTAACGCCGCGGGACAAAGTTAGTCTAAAAAAAGTAGCCTAAGTTACTCCCCGGATCATCAGCTACCTGCCAGTGAAAGTCCCGTTAAAATCCGTCCAGCCGTTCCAGAGATTACCCGGAACAAACAGACAGACAGAGAAAAAATTTTTTAACTACATTTTTGGTATATGTATCGTGTATACATACATATGCATTAAGTAAAAAGCGGTTATTTTAATATTACAAACAGACACTCCAATTTTATTTATTTGTATAGATTTAGCAAGAAATCAATCTATCAATTTTATTTTGCGAATATGTGTTGTAATTACAATTTATTAATGGAACAGCCACATTCTAGGTAGAAAATTAAATTGTATGCTACAAGACATGTAAGTGTTGTAGGTATATGGTAGTACATTAGTTTTAATTAAAAAATTAATAAAGCAGTACTCATTTATGTAAATAAAAAATAGCGAAGGTCCAAAAACCCTTCTTGTGAAACGCCATATTTCAAAACCATCTCATCACTAATGAAATCGTTTGTATACAAGGACATTGTATAGTTGCTAAGGTACTTTAAAAATTTACACGTTTTAACTACATACATAGTAATTTTCTTTTATATTTATGTGATTCAATAAAGAATATTCTTCTTTCATATTTTAAACTAGGTATCTTACAAACGTATCTTTTTAATTTATGGTTATTTATCGATGTATGCATGTATTAATTTTTTACATAAAAAACATTTCAAATACATGAAATGAAGTGTCTTCGATTTCATATTTATTTGAAAATAATGAAATATTTTTTTGTTTACAGACCTATGAAAATTACAATTGGTGTGGTCACATTGACGTCACTAGTGGTGGGGTTCAATTTATTGGTGCGCATGGATAGACTAATTGGGATATTATTTTGATTAATATCCACTTATAACCAAACTTCATCTCATATTTTCATATGTAGCTGTTTTAGGACGATTCGAATGTTTTGAAAAGGTTGTAAAGAGTAATAAATTGTTCAATTTTGATGATAAAGTATGAAGTAGAATTGATATATCTTACAAAAGTAAGATGAACTACGCTCTAAAGTATTTGTACAATGACTACTCTATGATGTTGGTTGGAAGCTTGCCAAACAAGTTCAAATTTTAGTTTAGAAAAATATATCGGAATTCAAATATTTTTACTACCGCAAATCTACGATTAGCATTTTTAGGACGCTACGTTGGACGCAAAGTTCAATCAATTGAATTGGAAAGATGTTTAAGGTCGTCACGGTTCGAGTTGAGATGAGACACAAAATTTTGTACTTCGTACAGTCACGTTCATTGAGCCATCTATAAATTAGCCTTCTCAATAAAAAGGGTACGGTGTAGGTACGTTAACCCGACTGAAAATTTAAACCGCATGCCTGTGTTAAAAAGAGAGTTATACAATAAGAGGTCATTCGCATACATTAAAGATTTAACTAACTTGTGTCTAAGTCGCTTCTCGCAAGCTCGACATAAAGGCAAATCTCAAATTTCGATGCAGTCGCCAAATGTTGCGATAATAATGCAGCAATCGAATACAGAGAGTGTCAAAAAGCGATGTAGTTGAAGGCTGTGGGTTGCCGATGCTGAAAGAAACATGTTTAAGATAGCCTTAAAATATGTCAGTGGTTTAACACATGCCAATTTTTCTATTAGCGGTCACATAAGATTGGTCGGGAGTTGTATATAAACATCCTAATGTACCTTTTACAAATTGTAAATGTATTTACTAAATTAAAACCGTTAAGTAAGCTTTTTTAGAATTGTTTTTAAAATTCTATTGTCATTGAACTATTTATTACTTATTATATAATTGTTTTATTTTTTTAATTGAAAAAGGTCAACGCGTCCGGACCACTAAACGGCCTTGTACACTATTATTATGTTATTTAACTTTCTACTGTATGAAAGTAATCAGCAGAAAAGCGTAATTTTGCGAAGTGGTGTTACTTTTATATTTAAAATTGTAATAATATAATTTGTTAAATAATTTTGTCTTGTGATGATATAAGTATTTGTTTTTTATTTTTAATTGACTGCTCCCCTTTCCATTTTGAAAGAAGACGTTCAATAGTCGATTACCTTACCTTTGATCTTGTTCGTAAATGTATTTGTTCTTTTTCATCATTACCAACAGCGAAGAAACTTTATATATATAAATGTGAACATTGTTTTATGCTGTACTAGCATAAAACAATGTTCAGCCCGGGGCTTGGCTTGCATTCAATAAAATGTATCCTATGTTACTTTTATTATCTTCAAGAATATGTGTAAAAAATTTCATAATGATCTGTTAAATAGTTTACCCGTGAAATAGAATAGAATAGAATAGAAAACTCTTTATTTGCACACCTTATTACAGAGTTAAATAAGTACATCCTACTAATCCTACTAATCTATACTAATATATGAAGCTGAAGAGTTTGTTTGTTTGTATGTTTGTTTGTTTGTTTGTTTGAACACGCTAATCACAGGAACTTCTGGTCCGATTTGAAAAATTCTTTCAGTGTTAGATAGCCCATTTATCGAGGAAGGCTATAGGCTATATATCATCACACTAAGACCAATAGGAGAGGAGCACCAATGAAAAATGTTTCAAAAACGGGGGAAAATTATCACGCGACGGGCAATAGGAGACGCTGACGGCGTTGCGTGGGTCTGCTAGTACTATAAATGCGAAATTTTGTAAGGATGGATGGATGTTTGTTACTCTTTCACGCAAAAACTACAGAACGGATTTGGATGAAACTTTACAGTAATAAAGCTTATACTTCAGAATAACACATAGGCTACTATTTGCCGCGATAACCGTCATATACGCGGGCGGAGCCGCGGGCAACAACTAGTAATACACAAAATATCCGAAGTGTAGTGTACAAAGGGCGGCCTTATTGTCATAATAAGCAATCACTTCCAGGCCGTGAAAGTGTAACAAACAAAATTACATTCACATTTATAACTAGTTGAACCCCGCGTTGTTACCCGCGGTTATTGATGACCCTCGAGTTACGCCGCGGGACAAGGTTAATATAATATAAAGTAGCCTAAGTTACTCCCTGGATCATTAGCTACCTGCCAGTGGAAGTTCCGTCAAAATCCGTCTAGCCGTTCCAGAGATTACCCGGAACGAACAGACAGACAGACAAATTTTTTTTAACCACATTTTTGGTTTAGGTACCGTGTTTACATACATATGCATTTAGGAAAAGTGGTTATTTTAATATTACAAACAGACACTCCAATTTTATTTATTTGTATAGATATAGGATTAGGATATCTTTCTCATTTCTTCTTAACAGCTTTCTCGTCTCCGTGTGATGAAGACAAATTTTATCTTATAGACAAAAAAACCCTCATGTCTGTCTATCTGTCTGTTTGTCCGTCCGTATGTCACAGCCACTTTTTTCCGAAACTATAAAAACTATACCTAATGTTGAAACTTGGTAAGTAGATGTATACTGTAAACCGCATTAAGGATTTCACACAAAAATAACAAAAAAACAAAAAAAAAAGGGGGTCCCCTACTTAAAACTGAAACTCAAAAATTTTTTTCATCAAACCAATTCATGTGGAGTATCTATGGATAGGCCTTTAAAAATGATATTGAGGTTTCTAATTTATTTTTTTCTAAACTTAATACTTTGCGCAGGAGACACTTCCAAACTTCTAAAATCAGAGAATGATAAAACTAAAACAAAAATTATGATGTACATTACCATGCAAAATTGCACTGAAAATTGGTTTGAACAAAATCTACCTTACATTCAATCAATAGAAATATAAAAATAAAATTATATTATGCTACTTGGTGGAACCCTTCATGGGTCCGACTCGCACTTGGCCGCTTTTTTTTATTTATACAATGCCAATGAAGTCAAGCAACATAATATAGTTTTATTTCACCACGATGATAGTTTCATATATTGTATAAATGTATGTTAGAAAAATAAATAATTACATATTTCGGACATCCAACACACAGCGCCATCCAGTCCCAAGCTGAGCAGAGCTTGTATTATGGGTACTAGACAAGTGATATAAATACATATATACTTTTTTTTGTAAATACGTACATATTATACATAGAAAACACCCAAACGTCGAAACAAACATTTGCAGATCATACAAATATTTGGTCTGACCCGGGAATCGAACCCAAAATCTCAAGCACACCAGTCGTTTACGCTACCACTCGCGCCACCAAGGCAGTCAGTATAATTTTAGAGAAATAGGTATAGGTTTCCAATATATAATTATCTATGTCTGAAGCATACATTTATCAAAATATATACCTGCTTATGTCTTGAAGACAAAGGTACCCTAATTTTGTGCTTGCACTAATATTCTACTGACAGTTACAGTAATAATACACCATTCATAAATAACAGTAGCTACATACTATTATTACTATCTATTGGATTTTAACACTATTAAACTAACTATCCCAAAATATTTATTCAAATCTAACCACACTAAATTTCTTTATAACAATAAATAGTAGTCAAAAGCTTAAGAATAAACTTTAGCAGTCAGTTGATAGTGATTTCATTAGCAGGTTAATTATTTGAACTGTCATTAGTCGCGATGGATTGAGCGTGAAGGCGGGCAGTGTGCACCTGGACTTTGTTGCTTTCAAATAGTTTTGGAAGTGATTAAGCCCCCCCCTCGACGGACAAGACATTACGCGGATCAAGTGGCACGCAGGAGGCTGAGTCGACGACCACGGTCCAACACTTTATGGTAAGACGCCGCAAGAATCGCGCGCGTGAACAGCCGTTCAGCTCTGAGACATTCTCGCGAAGTTAAACACGCTTTTGTTAAACACGCGTGTTGTGTATGAACTTATTTAGTGGTAGTGTTATCGAATGAACCTGAGTGTCTGTGTCGCTCAGTGCAAAATGGTGCTAACTATGAGGTAAGTAGACTATGGAAATATAGTGCGTGAAATAGGTCTTAATACCGACGGTTTCTATTTAATGTTAATGCGATTTAAATTAAAAAAATAAGCAAAATAAATTCTTGTTATGATACGAGTTCGGCTTAGTTATTGTATATGTTGGTTATCGCGGCAAATAGTAGCCTATGTCTTATTCTGATTTATAAGCTATATTACTGTAAAGTTTCATCCAAATCCGTTAAGTAGTTTTTGCGTGAAAGAGTAACAAACATCCATCCAAACATCCATCCATCCTTACAAACTTTCGCATTTATAATATTAGTAGGATTATAGTAATTAAATAAGCAAATTACATTTAAAATATTGATTAATGTTGTTGTTTTACTATCGTCATTATAATGACTGCATCGTAAAAGTAAAAACGGAAAACTAAATATATTTAGTCTTCCGTTTTTACTTTTACGATGCATATGCGTATCAAGGGGATGCTACGCACACAATCGACCATTTGCAAGCTCTATGACAACCTATGGCAATTAAATAAAGTATAACGAAGATACAATCAGGTAATGAGTGTGACAGATAAATAATCAAACCTAATTCTAGTTTTCGGTTTACAGTATTAACTGATCAATGATTTTATGAAATCCAATTAGTTCAATTATGCTAAATTCCTTTTCTGTTTCCTTTCTCTCCTTTTATCTTACTCCCAAAGTTGCGATTGGTGACTCATTTATAGAAGGAATACTTAGATGAAGTTGATCACTTAGGTGTTTAGCTTTTATCAAGAACCAAAAACAAATTCTTTGTCAAAGAATGTACAGTTGAATAAATAAATAAATAGTAATAAATAAATTGGAGACGCTACAAGTAAATTATATTTGTACTAGTTCTCTTACCCGGCTACGCTTGATCGCAATAAAAGGCATAGCTAATTTGCATCAAAGACGATTTTCTAAATAACGATTGTAGCAGCTGCCACTGGTTTGAAGTCAATATTTTCGTTTAAAGATTTGACTGTTTACCGCAAGATAATTTATTGTGCTATTGTTCCCATTTCATAGTATTCGAATGCGTTTATTCAGGCAGTCGGTAGAAATGTTAAGACTTATTGTTATCTACTTTGCAATCGTTGAAGGATTTAGCTTTCACAAAGTTCGTTTAAAAAAGGTCGCCATAGTGTGGGTCACCATGCTGAATTGTGGCATAGTCTCCCTTCACAATTAGTATGGTGACCACTACTCTTGGATTCTGTTCATGCTTTCCATCAAACAGAGTCACTTTGGCAAGCTCATATATGTATATGAAAAAATAATGTTGATAGAACAGTTCATATTTTACTTCAAATACTGAGTCATGGTTATTTAATGGTATAAACTTGCTATGAACGTTATATTTGAAACAGCTTTGCTTTCTGTATGCTTAGCTATAGTTTCAGGCAAATAGTTGAAATGCATGACATGATGCGACATGATAATTAGCTGTGATTATAATTCCATTAAACCTAGTGATGATATTGGTGTTCATAAACTTAAATAAGCAATAAATATTTGTGATAAAAGATCGCAATGTAGAAAAGCCCAAACATTGACTGATTTTATCGTTTCTAATTCTTATTACATATTTACTAAGTTAACAAATATCTAAGATATTAAAGATTTTTTTGTTATAAATCAAAGGTAGAGTGTTTATACTGACAGTAGTTTTTTTGAACTACAAGTAATAGTTACTTTTAACAACAAATAGAATTGTCGTATTAACTTCTTTATACTCGTCATTTACGTTTAAGTTCAAATAGGATACGCATCACAAAGAATTTGTTATAAATTGGCAAATAAACTCGAGCATTTTAACACATACATTTCAATTACTGGATATAGATCTCTTCTTAAAAATTTTAGCCTCCTTACGCAGGCGGGTAAAAAGGAGGTTTGACAATCTGAAAGACCTTTCAGCATGATAATGTATTCTTATATCAGTAAATGTAAATAGTTGTCATCTTAACGAACTTTGTATCCCACGTCAAATCGTGAAAGAATGATTAACTGTTCGTGTGATAGAATGTGATGACGTCACTTGCTAGGTCACAGAGTCGTGTGTCATGGTGTGCAGTAATCTTGAGGTGTGAGCCTTATGTTTTGCCACCCGTGTAGTAACGGTGCGTTCCGCTTGCTGCCCCCGTTTATCTCGACAATGTGTTAAAACTTGGGACTACCCTAAGTGACATATCTTGAAGGTTTTAAGTGACTGCAAACTAATTATTTAACTTAGATACAGTATAGCGACTAAGGATTTTAGGAAGGTTTGTGTTAATGTTCATATATATATTGTTTTATGCACACCTTATGTATTCGACACCAGTTTTAAGGAACACCTGTGTATGTGAAAATCGCTCGAGAGGTTAACAACAATATTGATTAATTTATCAAAATTATTAAATATTACAGTAAAGTTTGGGTTTATTTATTTTTTTTATTTAAAAAAACAGTCATAGGTAAGCTCTAATAAACTAATTCTTCTTATCATTAAAACCGTAATAGAACGCTAAATGCTAACTTAAGTCATAATATTTTTAAATCTAATAATATTATAATTCAGTTCAGTGTAAATAAACAGATAATGGTGGTAAATTTTTGTACGTGAATTAAATAAATTTGTTTATACTCTGGTATAACAAGTACAATTTTAACAAAAATAAAACGTAATTCAAGGTTCGACTTGATTTCTCTTGAATGCCATCATCAGATATTAATGTCCCTATCATGGTACCACCGTTGGGACATTTCCTTTCCATTAAAAAAAGAATCATCAAAATCGGTTCATAAAAGACGAAGTTATCCCCGAATACACATAAAAAAAAATAGATATATATATACGGTCGAATTGAGAAACCTCCTTCTTTTTTTTGAAGTCGGTTAAAATAAACCAAAACACCATTAATTTAAAAATATTGTATTTATTTACACAAAAAAATTTGAATTCACGTTTATATTTGAACATCATTATCTATAAGAATAAATTACATCAATGTTACTTGAAAGAAAAGCTTTTTTAGCATTCTTTAACAATCCGTGTCCAATTTCTTATGACGATAATTTCTTTACAGTAATAGTAAAACGAACTCATGCAAGTAGCGTGATTATGTTCGTACATATTACGATCCTATTACAAATATTTGTGGATGTTTCTTAAATCGTGCCGCAAGAAAATCATAGAATGTTTTTATAAAAGGTTGGGTTCAAGTGAATTTCTTATATCTCCTGTCCCGGTAATTATTTTCTGGTCAAATGATATCGCCCAGACTTTACTACGCTTAATTTTGCTTAAAATTAACATTCACAATAAGATTAAATGATTGAGCACTTTTTATAGAATTCTTCGTCTTCTTTGGATGAAATGGCAACCAGCCGGATCTCTTGGATTAGCTATTTCTGCCAATGTCATGTGTTTATAGTCTTCAAATCATAAATCTTTAAGTCTTTAAGTCTTCGTCGTGATGAAATTAATAATAAAAAATATGAAAAATGTGGATGAAATGGGGACCGCCTTCTGAAAAAACAAAAAACGATTCTTTAATAGAGTTATCGAGTTTAGGTTTTGTATAAACAGCCCCGCGGTAATATAATATTTCTTAAAGTACCGGACGGAAGTCCGGTTCCGGATTTAGAAAAGAGTTCAAACGTTTACAATAACGTTAGCAGCACAATAAAATTAAACATTTGTTTATAAAATAGGTCAAGTGCCCACTGTAATTAAATATTTGGTTAATTTTTTTTTTTTAACTAAACCAATTATATTGCATTGCTACTAGGTTAGACCTTAATCATAATAAAACTTTAATAAATAATTGTGTGATTGTAATCCTTTCCTAATAAATTTTTGTACTGATGTTGTTTACGCATTAAAATGCTCTTGAAAAATTTTAAAAATAAATAAATTATAATGTAACTTCAACATTCATGCTGTCGTGTTTCATTGGTGAGTGCGAGATCGGATGCCCCATTTTGCAGAAGCATCTCGATAGGCCGTCATAACATTGGTCACCACGCTGCATGGTTGGATTGTCTGAATTCGCATGTGGCGTCCACTACTCTTAGATTCTACTCATGCTTTCAATCAGGCAGAATAGAGTCACTTTAGCAGGCTCGTACATAAATAGCAAGTCCACTATTTCCAAAAATATACTTTATTCTCGGAGTAGGTAAGACTGTGCCGCAGTTAAATACTCTTTTGTTCATGTAGTACGACAGAAAATTACGAGTTTTTCCAGAGCTGCGTGAAGGTTAAAGTAAAGCTAAGTAAAGCTTATCACAATTGGAGTCATTACTGTCTTTTGTTTTTTTATTGGTGAAACGATCAGATCCAATGGTCAGTGAGTACCGCTTTCAAAGACTTTACTATATTGTATAGTCACATATATCCTAGGTTTGTGGCCGACGTACTTAGGATACACATACATATATTCGGTGCTGCCAATGCAATGCCAATGTAAATCACACCACATTGATCTATAAAATATAATAATATACATTTATAAATAAATTAAATTGAGGAGTAAAAATACGAAGTTTAAAGAACTAAAATTTATATAAATAAGTCACCCGTACCATTATTACAAATCTATTGACACCTCATTAATTAAAATCGTATTGGTACTTTAGGCGCCACGGTGGAATATACAAACAGATCCATAGATTTCCAAAACCATTCTTTCTTTTGGCGTCGGGTCGGGTAAAAAAATTTGATATGAACACTTCTTTCTTTCCTGAAATTCAAGTAGTGGAGATCGGTTCATAACAGTAGTAATTTCTCCAACGGGATGATCGTCCTTGAACGTACATTATGACCTACTTATATCGCATTAACTGAGCATGCACATGAATGTTTGTGTGAGGAAGCGGTAATGAGGCCGTCCGATTCGAGATGTAGGAAACGACGCGAGGCCGAGCACTTCCGATCATTACCGAAGAACCCCGAACGTTGCTGGAAGATCCACTCCACACTAAGCAAAAGAATTAATTTTACGAGGAACTGTTTTGTATAACTAATAAGCTTCCGTTTTGTTGCAATTCGACCATCACCTTTGATGTACGTTTTAAACTCGAGTAGCGTGAAGAATGATATACTACTGTAAATATATCTTAATATGTTTTTTTGGCATGTAAATGTTTCGCTACAATTGATGCGATTTTTGTTAAGATAAGTTTTGCCATCATGAATGCTGCAGACGATTTTGGGTGTTTAATTTATCGATGTGATTATTTTGTTAATTTCTAAATACATACGAAAAAAACACTTGCGAGTGGAATACATGAGCAAGGAAAGTGTAGTTGGTCCTGAAAGAACGAAAGATCCAGTGCCGGATTAGCCACGTAGCAAGAGTAGCAAATGCTACGGGCCCCGCGAATTAGGGGGCCTCGCGCTCCATCGCCTGTCTGACTATAAAAAAAAATAAGTTTAAATAAGCGTAAAATATATTGCATGCCTTAAACACGAAGCATCTAAGCTATGCTTAACTCCCACCTAAAAACCTAAAACTTGATTTCGTTACGTTAAATCGTAAGTCACCATGTCAGCAGTAAGTAGTCCACTAATGAACGTAGGCTTCCCCTATTGATTTCCATTTCGACCGGTCGGTAGCGGCCCGCATCCAACGAGTCCTTGTCCTTGCAATCTTAACCAGGTCGTCCGTCCACATTGCGGGGGGCTTTCCTACGCTGCGTTTGCCGTCACGTGGTCTTCGCTCTCGAACCTTTTAGCCCCATCGGCCATCGGCTCTCGGAGCTTTATGCCCTGCCCACTACCAACCACTTCAGCTTGCTGACTTGCTCTGCTATGTCGGTAACTTTAGTTCGTCTACGGATCTCCTCATTTCTGATTCGATCTCGTAGAGAGACCCCAAGCATAGCCCGTTCCATAGCTCACTGTGTGACCCCGAGCTTCCTTATGAGGCCCATAGTAAAAGATCACGTCTCGGCACTGTAGGTCATCACTGGTAACACGCACTAATTAAAAACCTTCGTCTTTAAGGACTGTGGTATTTTGGACGAAAAGACTACGTAATTTCCCGAACGCAGCCCAGCCGATTGGGCTTTGTCGATTGACCTCTTTCTCGAAGGTGGAATTGGACCGTTTGTCCCAGATAGACATATTCATCAATAACTACGAGAGCCGAGCCTTCCAGTAAGACCGGGGTAGTAATAAATGGGTGAAACATGGACATTTGACATGACTTTCGTCTTGTCCATGTTCATCTTAAGGCCCACCCGCTGGGACACTGTATTGAGGACTCCAAGCATTGTGCTGAGCTCCTCGAAAACTTTGCCATGACTACGATGTCGTCGGCAAACCGATGGTGAGTGATGCATTCGCCATTAATAATGATGCTGAATCCTTTCCAATCCAGAAGCTTGCAGGCGTTTTCCATTGCATTAGCAAAGAGTTTAGGCTGCCTAACTCTCCTCCGCAACGGAATAGCCTCTGTGCTCTGGTCATGTACTCCGACAGGTGTCATTTTTTTACAAACACTTCAGCACTTCGATGTACGGATAGTCAACGTGGCATCTCTGAAGAGACTGCAGCACTGCCCAAGTCTCGACCGAATCAAAGTCCACGAACGCTAAGCATAGTGGCAAATTATACTCCTCGGTCTTCTGTATAATCTATCTATTGATTATCTTTATCTTTATTTATTTATTTATATCTATTGAGCTGCCGATATGCTTCAGCGTTCCGGAAGTCTGCAGCGACAATGAGCGTCGTTCTGCCATAAGGGTGTGATCTGATAGTTTTTGAGGGATATCTTTCCTCGCCACGCTAGTCCAGTGCGTGTTGGCGGGTCGCCAGAGCCTTTTTCGTTATTCAGTGGAGTGCATCGCGGGCAGGCGAGGTTCGCTTGGGTTCCGAAGGATGTTAGTGGGACCACTTACACTCCTTACAATAAATCGTAGGCATAGGTTGTATAGTACCTACCACGAGAACCGTTGGTATCTCAAATCATCATAAACTTGAGAACCTTATGCAAACTAGGGGCCCCTTGACCGTATTTTGCTACAGGCCCCGCGCTGGCTTAATCCGGCACTGGAAAGATCGATTTTATATATACTTAGATTAATATATATACGGTCCAATTGTGAACCTCCTCCTTTTTTGAAGTTAGTTAATAAGGCGGCAAGGCACCAGCGCGCTTGACCGTCCAGGTGAAGTCCACAATCAGAAGTTGCGTGTCCAACTGCAGCCGGCAGTCTGCTGACAGGGTGAGATGGCGGGAAATTGTGCGAGGAGCTTTGTCCTCCTCTACAACCAGTATGCACTCTACGTGATCACGACCGCTCTGCCAAGAGTGAAGCGAGTTAGAAGAAGAAGAATAAGTTGGCACGCTAGTTACGGCACTGCTTCGTGAAAAGTTTCTTACGACTCGAGATCAATGAGAAAAAGTTGTATTAAGAATGAATGAACATAATATTTTCACTCAATATTATTTAATAATATTGAGTAAAAATATTATGTTCATTGTTAATAAAACATAAACTTTGTTTTGTTAATGTTTGGCCCTGCCAAATGACTCCACTCTGCCTGATGGAAAGCATAAGCAGAATCTAAGAGTGGTTGTCACCCTACTGCGAATGCAGACAATGAGACCACACCATGGCTGCTTCTGCATCATTGGGTCTCCGGTCTCACACTCACCAACGAAACACGACAGCATGATCGCTGTCATTTTACGTTGATTTTCTGTGCGAGGGTAGTACCGCCCCGGTCGAGCCGGCCCGTTCGTGCTGAAATCAACGTGGCTCTACTATCTTGAGAAGTGTGTTGTGCCACATTTTATAAAAAATTTAGCGAACGAAGAATTATAAAATTTGGCAATGTTGGAATTTACATGGAGAAGGAGTGCACGTAGCAAAAAAAAAATAGAAAAGAATTTTGCCTACTAGTAAATATTAATATGTGTATTAGTATTGCGCCCACGCGAGTTACTCGTAACTCCGTAGAACGGCAGAGCTCGTAGCGACTGGACTCGTTTATGTCTTTAATTAGACGCGAAACCGTGTATGTTCTAAAGAACGTAGGCAATTTTTACAGCATTTGCACAAAATTTATTGAAAGATGCAATTAAATTTTGAAAAAAGTATATAAGACACAGTTTTACGATAACTATGACAATAATGTGATTTAATTAAACCGGTAAATTAATAAATAAATATTGTGGACATTGATACAACTACAGACTAAGCGGAACTGTGAAAGCTAGATTGACTAAAACTATAGGGAACAGATAATCGTGTAGTTTTAGTCGCTACAATTCTAACATACCATGTTGATGCTAGCCTTGGCAATGGTGAGGACTAATGATGCAGAAGGATCTCAATAGGCCGCCATAGTGTGAGTCTGCTGACAGAAAACCGGAGCGAAACAGCGCCTGCGCTGTGTTTCACCGAGTAAGTGAGGATACCGAAGGCCCAAACCTCAACCCTTCCCCCCATCCCCCAAAGGCCGGCAACGCACATGTGACGCCTCTGGTTGGCGAATGTCCGTGGGCGGCGATACTCGCTTACTATCAGGTGAAAAAGTCACTTTTTTTTTCATTCTTTTGTATGGCGACCACTAATCTTAGATTCTACTCAAGCTTTCCATCAAGCAGAGTAGAGTCACTTTAATAGGTTTTTATAAAAAAAACAGTAACAGTCGTTAACTATAACAACTTACAGGCGAAATTTTTAGCAGGCTTTAGATATCAGGCACAATTCTAGCAGTCGATGACACTCTATATCGTTCACACATCTTTAAATTGATATAAACGATTATTACGTCTAGGAAGATCTATAAAATTACTAATGGGGCATTGCAGACATATTTTTGTTACAAATGCGACCTATTTAGGATAGTATATTTCGCCAAAAGTCATACTAGTTGACGGACGATGTCGTTTGAAATACATGTAATAAAAAGTGATTTAGATTTGTGCATAATTTTAATTTAACGAGCTTTTTTTGTCTATTTTAAAGTATTCAAAATTGTATTGTAGGTCTGTGTTGATTGCATAAAACTCTATTATATAGCCAGACGTTATGGTTGAATTGCACTGAACTTTAATCACGAGTAGTTTGACACGACTTGACACTAGTAATGTCATCGTTCGTTTTTGCGGTCTGAACTGGATGCATTTGCATATTTGCATCTCAGACCTTTTTTTATTTGATCCGAGATTTGCATTCTAAATATTTTTTTGTGAAATAAGAATCTTTAACGAATAAATCTTGAAATAAGAAACGTCAGGCAAATCAGTATATGTACCATTAAATTAGTGATCGCGTTAATTCCCGTAAAAATAATAATTATTAAAAATCTTCAAATCCGAGGATCTAAAAAAACGGGTTGCCCTCCGGGAGTGCTGGCAGAAGTGAAAACTTTAACATCAAAATTGTGCATTTTTGATTTATTAAATTTCATTTTTTTAATTTCCTAAATGTATTAACACAATGAATGATGCCATACGAATCTATGCCTTGCTTTGCCTTTAATATTCCTTGAAAACAGATAACTACAGAAATGCTTTTTGTGATGTTTTAAAAATATAGGTTAATGCTATACAGTATAAACATATTACCCGAGCGAAGCCGGGTTAACTCACACACACGCACACTCGCGCAAGCGCCCTTCTTCGCTTAAATGAAACAGCAGGAGCAGGCATACATTTTCGCCGCGCGGTAGAAAGAGAGGGGAATATTACTTCCTCTCCCACGATACGCCTCCGTCTTACGAATATTTGATCAGACTACGTGTCCCGAGTTTCTGACGCTAGTTTAACATTTATTACTCATCCCAAAAAAGTGCATAACGGCGCTAAAGAATGAATACTTCTTTCTTTAAAAAAATGATACAATTGTAATTACTTATTTTTGTTGTAAAATAGTTAATGAAAATTTAAGTTAACGTTTTTAAACTATTGTGTAGGATAAAATGAAGTATTAACATTTAAGATTGATAAAGAATCTTTAGTTCCCTAAGAACTATTTCTCTTTCATATATTGCGGAAGCTCTGGCTTCATTGCTTGAAACTTAAAATGTTTTTTTCCTTTTCGTGAATCCTCTGAAAATCTATTACACAAAATTATTTAAAAAATACACTAAGTGATGGTCACTTAGTGTATTTTTTTATGTTAGTATGTATACAGTAATAAAAATAGTAAAAAATATACAGAGTGGAGATAAAACTTAATAAATGTTCTATCATGTTGCCCTGTGGACACACGGATAACGGGCTGTTAGTCGTTCACGAAACCAACGTTGCAAATGAATATCGATTATATCTTTAACGATAAACGAATCATTGCTGCCGATCACGAACTGTTGCAGTATGACACGATCAGATGGAGATATCTTTTACCGCAAAGAGTTCGCTAAATTATTACTAGATTACTACATTTTTGCTTACGCATTGGTTATCAATTTACCTTTTTTATGGAATAGAGGGCAAACGAGCAGACGTATCGCCTGACGGCAAGCGATGCCTGCTTTTAGAGGATGGGGGAGGGGTTGGGATATGGGCCTCTAGTATCCTTACTCACTCGGTGAAACACAGCGAAGGCGCTGTTTCACATCGGTATTCTGTGAGGCCGTGGTATCACTCCGGTCGAGCCAGCCCATGCATGCCGAAGCGCGGCTCTCCCACGGTAGACTTACATCTTCCCTAAACGCTCGCTTACTTATACGTTTACATCTTCCCTAAAAGCTACAGAAATAAGTACTAACTTACTTTTGTACATGTACATACAACATACCCATGTGCCACACATGTGTAATCCATGTGATCCTAAATGAAAATATGGTATATCATTGGATGTGATTAACCGCCATCAACCTAAAGTAAGTCAACACTAAAGATTTAATTCAAATTATGTCTAGATTACTACTAAATCACTCAAGAAAAAATGGGTCATTAAAATTCAGGATAGTTTTAGATTAAATTAAATAACTTAAATTATATACACCTTTTTTGTTGATCCCTGTCAAACAATGGCTTATTATTCAGTTGTCAGCTATCTCAATCAGATCTTATTGACCGAAGGATACGGGGGTACAGCCAGGGTCACCGACCCTAAGACCACCAATCATTATTAGAAATGAACCACCGGGACGAACAAAGAATATTACTGACAATCGATAAATAAAATTCATAACGGATTATTGTAATAAAATCGTATTCGAACATAATTTGATTGTTTTGCTTAGTAAAAAAAAGTTCGAAGAATGTACAATATAGTCTATTGAATTGCTTGATAGCATGGAGTATACATAGCATTATGATGATTTAGGTAAATATGATTTGTTTTCATGATCTCCGGTTCGGATTAAGCAGCATATATAAGCTACGTACTTCACTTAGTAACAGACTCTGATTGAAATGGAAATGTGTTTATCGTGACTTACGATTCGTCAGGAGTCAGAACTAATAGGTCTAATCAGCATTAATCATTGGTGACTTCTTTGCTTTGCCGTCTTAACGCTCTATTGTAATGATGTCCGTGTGTGATGTTTCCACTATTGAATAGATCGTATTAAATCGAAATTTTTGCTTGATATTGAGTTACTCTATTAATTATTCTGAAGATATTTTTCTTAAATTAATAAAAAAACCAATTGAATATAACGCTGAAATGTATAAGATCGTATACATTTCAGTAAGAGTTTTTAATCAAAAGGAGTTCGTAAGTCAGCTTTGGGAAACTAGATGATTGTAACCAATTTATTGTAAATCGTGATCTTTAGAAATGTTCGTTAAAGAGGAAGACAATCTGAACACCAGTGTAAGGCTTTTTTAAACTGCATTTTGTTTATCGGTGACAATTCTTTACAATATTGATCGATTTAACCATTTGCATTTGCTCAAAATAATAACAGAAGCAACTTAATAGGAAAACTGTAACATAAGCTACGTGTCATTTATTTTGAAAGTCCTGAGGACGGTTGTTGTTCTCTACACAAATATTTTATGTAAAGCTTGCATAATTCGTTAACCTTTAAATTTTCCAATGAACATTACTAATATAATGTGGAATACGAATTGGAATGATGTAATGTAATATTTATTAAATGTACGTGATTGTATCTATTGATTCTCTCCATTCTGTGGCCAATCCAATCCTGTGGCCTGTGATTACCCTGCCGTGTCTTTTGACCCGTCATTATAGAGAAGCCGTTGTAGTGTAGAACAATGCTCCCGCAATACTGACCGTCACGATACCAAGTTTAGCTACGTTTACTTACATTTGTTTGCCGATATAAGTAATCATTACAATGTATCACGATTCAATTTCATTCGGCCTATAACATGTTATTGAATAAATTTCTTTATTTTATCTGTGGTTAGTAAATATAGGACACGCTAATGCTTCGTAATGTGTGTTGGAATTATTTGTGCCTACATGTGATCAGCGACCTACGAATAATATTTTTTCTTTGTTTCAGATTTATTATTGTGTGCTGTTATCTTGTATTATCGAGAGTAAGTTTCATTCTGTTAAGTTTGTTTATAGTTTAGGCAAATTGAGCTTACGATTTAAAATAGTTTATTGCCTATCTATGTAGCTGTTCTAATGCTGAGTTCGATTAAACTTTTGTAATGTTAAACGTCTTTTGGGCCAAAGAAATTTATTTGTTATATCACAAAACCTAAAAATAAAACGGTTTTTTTTAAATATAGAGTCTGCAAAAGTGATTCTACTTTAATTGCTGGAAATCAGGTAAAGTGGAACCCAAGAGAGGTTACTATACTTATAAAATTGCAAATCTAGACAATGCAGCAGGTGACCAGTTGGAAGAGATGTAATTTTTCTGGAAGAGTGTGGTTTACTTCGTTACTTTATTGTAATTACATTTTTATCCATTTTTAGTGAATTGTTTAAGATATTATATTATCATACTTGAAATCCGATAGAAGTGAACATTCTTACATTATTTCTTTTTTAACAAATTAACAATTTTTTAATTTTTTTTATTTTAAAAACAATACGTCACTGCTAAGAACCACAATTTAATTAAAATGTACTGTGTTTTTTTTCTCAGCATGGGGATGCGGCGTCAGCACACTTAGATTCGGATGAGTATTCAGATTCCACAGAAATATCAGTTTCATCCTCTTCAGGGTCGTCCTCGGCATCATCAGAACTACACGAAGGGTCTGGGGATGATCCTCCCGATCCCCCATCGTCATCATCACCATCTAGTACAAAGGTAATTTTGATTACCACTACTTTTTTCTATTATATTTTGCGTATTACAAATTTAAATTTTTTACGTAACTGTCCTAGTATGGGTTCGGGTATGCTTTGTATTTATCTAATGGGTTCCAAAGTAAAATCGGTTGGCAACGAGTTATTTGTTTAGGTAGTGTTAAATATTGAGAAATTATGGTTTTAATCTATATTTAAAGGTTGTTGTTACAATAATCCTATTGTATCGAATAAATTAGTAATTTTGTTCCGATCCTTTGGGGCCTAAGCCGCTTTCATATGATTGATAGTTATACACATAAGATTACACTTTGCTAATTTTTCCTTTAAGCGGTACTTTTTTTAATAAAAGGTTCTTACTGTCTATTTCTTTACTCCTAGCTACAAGTGTTTGAAATTGAAGTTAAATTGAATGTAATATTTTGCAAAGATTAATTTTTTATCGTTCATAAATAGAAACATCGTTCCTTTTTAAGTATTTAAAAACCTTTTAAAAATTTTGAAGATATCTAAGGTTTTTATTAAATGTTTAGTTAAATTATTGATATTGTCAACAGAATGAAACGCGGGAAGCTTTAAAGAGTGATGGCAGTGAACAAGATCCAGTAAGTAACATTACTTTAAAAGTTGTTTAAGTGGAAAATTGCTTTTTTTTTTATATATATATATTTGGCCCTGCCAAAATGACTCTACTCTGCCTGATGGAAAGCATAAGCAGAATCCAAGAGTGGTGGTCACCCTACTGGGAATGAAGACAATGCAACAATGCAGCATGGTGACCAACACCATGGCGGGCTAGTGATGCTTCTGCATCATTGGGCCTCCGGTCTCGCACTCACCAACGAAACACGACAGCATGATCGCTGTCATTTTACGTTGATTTTCTGTGCCAGGGTAGTACCGCCCCGGTCGAGCCAGCCCGTTCGTGCTGAAATCAGCGTGGCTCTACTACCTAGAATTATATTATATTTTTAAAACTTTATATTGAACTTAATTTTATTGAATGAATGTATATAAAGTGATCCACAAAAATGTGAATATTTAATGACCATGAAAAATAAGATGGCAAGCAAGTAAACTTATGTGGATTGGTTACTTAATTGTTGCCCAACTGTTAAGAAGTTAAAACAGTACAAGGACTACCCCTTATTTTAGTTGATAGGTAGATTAGTATTAATTCAGGTCTAACTTTTACACACACATTAATTTGTGAAGAAACAACCTCACAACAGTACTATAGTCGCACAGAAAATCAACCTAAAATGACAGCGTTCGTGCTGTTCTGTTTCGTTGGTGAGTGCGATACTGGAGGCCCAAGATGCAGAACCATCACTAGGCCGCCATGGTGTCGGTCACCATGCTGCGTTGTTTTGGATTCTGCTTATGCTTTTCATCAGGCGGAGTACAGTCATATAGGGAAGCAGATGTACATAAAAAAATCATCAGTTTTATTAATCTATACAAATAAATAAAATTGGAGTGTCTGTTTGTAATATTAAATCGGATTTTGACGAGATTTTCACTGGCAGGTTCGCTGATGATCCAGGGAGTAACTTAGACTGGGCTTAGGCTTTTTTTAGACTAACTTTGTCCCGCGGCGTTACTCGCGGTACAACAATAACCGCGGGTAACACCGCGGGGTTCAGCTAGTAAGCAATATAAATTTAAACTGAGATGATTCGTGCATAAAACGTGTAGTTTCAATTAATCGAATTACAATTGAGAACCAAACTCACATAAAAAAATAAACTCTAAATAAATAAGTAATTATACAAGTTACCTTACTCCAAATTTCAAGACTCCATAAATATTAAGGAAGAAAGTGAAAATGAGGCGCTGCGCATTGGTTTTACTTTCATACATTCATAAAGCGGCCTTGAAATAGGCTTTATATTGTTGCATGGATATATCGTGACGAGGCATGTACTCCATACGAACAAAGAAGATATAAAAGAATACGCTACCGATCACACCTGTCTCTTTCATCGTGTTTAATGACTCTGAAAATAGCCGCATTTGTTAACAACACCAAATTTATAACTCAATTATTGGCGAGATTTTTAGATTAAATTGTTTTTTATAGACCCGATTTTAACACATTTATAACGTTTAGTTTTGCGCTGGAATACCCATGAACTTTTTATTAACTAAGTTTTTTTTAATTGATTTAATTTTCAACGTATCCAAATCTGCGCTATAGGCACATAAGCTTAAAACTTTTCTGCCCATCTTTGAAGTTTTCTGTCCATCAACAGACCTTTAAAAGTAACTTTAAATATTAATAAAAGTAGGTACTTTTATTAAAATTTAAAGTAACTATAGTGTGTAGGTACATACTTATGTTTATTCTTCATAATTTTCACTTCTGCAAAACACACTTAGTCGACTCACTTCACGAATTGATCTTCAAAGTAGGAATGGCAAAAAAGTCATGTCATCGTGTCTGCACAATTACCCATGAAAATATGTGAAAGGGACAACATAATAGAACAATTTACACCCATTTGTACGAGTATTGTTAAATTGATTGAAGAAATTCTTTTAAGAACACAAGATTCGTTGCAGTCTATCTTTTCCTTTCGTTTTTGAAATTGCTGTACTTACTCGTGGCATTGGTTCTACGGTCAATCTGTATGACGGTGAATGATGGCATTGCATTTTGTTCGACATGAGATCTACTTTTCAATAGAGCAATTAAAATTTCGAGTACGAAATACAATTGTTGAATGTTATTCCACAGTTAATAATTTAGGGGCAAAACTTTAGATTTTTCTTTAATGCGTAAAATTAGTGTGTGTTCGTTACGTGGTATTGTGGCAAGATTACCTGGGACAATTACTGTGGTTGAAAACAGTGAATGTTTCGTGTTTTACTTTTTTTTACAATTTAAAGCATAGTTTTCAGTCTGTTCCGTAGAACCGGCTGGTTTAGTAAGCCTGACTGCTAAGACGACGGTCGTGAGTTCTATTCCAACCTAAGACTAGTATTTGTGTGATGATGATGATCATTTGTTCTGTACCTGGGTATAATTTATCTATCAAATGTTATATATTAGCAGTCTAGATACCATTTTACTCTGTCTTATTTTTAATCAAAAAGCCTTGTCTAATATGTGTGGGGTATTATTTGTTATATTGTTTTGCCTCCTTTATAGCAATCAAGACGAAATCTGTTGAATAAAACACCTTGAATTTACTACATATTTCACTAATCAAATATATTCTAATACAATAGGTTAATAACAGCTATTATTTCTTTTACACGCGTGAGTACCCCGTGGTAGTATGAATACGGTAGGCTCGATGGCAGGTTGCTTAATTCACTGTACTGCCGTATCCGACTGAATGAAGGAGGCCAAACCATAGTCTCTCAGAGGACTTGTGCAATACAATATTGAAGTTGCGAAGGGCTTTTCTAATCTGATTAAGTTATCATCTGTAGTTCCGGTCTAGATTTAAGGTGTATTATACTCATAAAAGTTCACTTATTAATACCTGAAATTTGTTCTTATACTGTTGTAATTTATTATATTTTTATCCTAATAATATGAGGAGACGGTCGTGCTGTGGTAGAATATGTGATTACCGTGGTGAAGTATCGGAATCGACCGGACTGGTTTGGATGGTTTTATGTAGAATGTGATGTAAGTGTTCTATCAGTCAATATGACTTTTATAGTACTAACTCTTCTCGGCTTAAAACTAGACGGTCTTTTGTTGTCTGTATCGATACTGAAGCCAAACTGTATTTTTTTTCATTTTGTCTGTCGGATTTAAATGAAAATTGGCATGATATGAGTTCATCCTCGAGGTAAGACATATATCTATATTTTTTATCCCGAAATTCAGCACGGTTTCCTGGACAGAGGGGATGAAAGTCAAAATATGTACTTAGTTGTAATTCAATAACACATAGTCCGATTTCATTCATTTTTTCTTTTTAATAGAAAGCAAGTACTTTAAATATTTTACCGTGATTTATTTAATCGTTTATTATACGACTTTAGTGTGTATTTATCGGTTAGTTCTATAAAATCCTAATAGATGGCGATTTGGCATCTAAGTTGCACAGATATCCGGTAGGTGGGTGGCGCCGTATTTCTATTTGTAGATTATCCGGTAGATGACGCCGTATTTTTATTTCTGGAATTTTCAGAAATGTAGAAAATATTTACAAAAAGAAAATGTGGCGGTACGATGTTCGTCGGGTCAGCTAGTATCGAATAAGTTCGTTCTGCATAAACACTTATTATTTAAAAACAACGGTAAGTTACATTGCCGTTTGACCAATATTTCAGCACGTGGTAAACCACTTCTCACCAGTATACATAAACAAATTAATCGTATTACATCGTGAGAATGGAGCACTATGGTTCATGTTGTTTTTCCAAGAAGCAAGCAAGTGTTAGATTGATGATAGCCATCTCTGACCCGCGGTTGTCGTGGTACGCACCGGCAATATACCAGTTATTTGCCTCACATTGCATTTAAACCATGAAGAACAAGTGAGCCGCGTGCCCTACATCAAAGTTCCCTCAGTGACGCATTATTAATATTGTTTAGATTCGAGTAATTAACGTGATCTAGATGTTATGGTGTCTTCTTCCTACGTAAAGACACTGTTTTAAATTGGCATGACTAATCTGAATGCATATTATTATTTACCTATCCAGGGCACAAGTGTTACCGTCCTTTAAACCTGATTCCTAAAGTACCAGAGCGTCTTCCTGTCAACAGAGGAAGACGCTCCAGTATCCTCAGTCAATTTTAAGCAACGCAAAACTTGCTTTTGATGTCATCGCGTTAAAAAAATCATAATTTAGATTTTTGTATGTAAATATTTTCACTGTTTTTATTTCCTCGTATTTTAATTTAATAGTGTTAATATTTAAAAGGTTTTTGGTTACTAGACGTAGGGAATCGGAATAATTATAATATTAATGAACAAAGAAACTCCAACTCAAATTTATGGGTTAAGGGAAAACTGATTTGAATTTAACAACAAAATAAGTGTAATACAATATAGTTGGGTATAGTTTTTTTGTGTTCAAATGTACAATTTGAATCCTGATATTATAAATGTTACCACATCTTACCTTCTGAACCAATTTAAAAACAGATGAAAGAATTAACTTTGATACAACAATACTGTTTCTAAGGTACACAGTTACTTAATAAATGCAAATGGTAGAAAAAAAAAGTAAAGTGTCTTGGGTAAGGCACAACTGTGTCATACTTGTACCTAATGGTAATGGTCTGCTTTTCGAATTCTCAAACACAGACCACAATGTCATGAAAATATTTATTTGGCAAAAAATTGTTCATGAAAGTGCTCTCATTTCGTATTATTTTTATTGATAAATTATTGTGTACTTTTATTTGACCTAGATCGTAATGCCTGAATTTAAATTGTTTTGTTTTCTTGAATCAATTTGTCGAAGTGATGTGGCGAAGCGCCGTCGCGGCTGGTACCAACACTTCTTCGGCCCAATTTAGTAATGCGTAGATAGGCGCTGACTGCCGTGCGAACCGCCCTGACATACTTAGTGCCATTTACAACTTTTTAATGAACTTTCAAAGGGTCGTTCGTGACTGTGAAATTTACATTACTGTATTATAATAGTTTGTTGTCAATGTTTTGCTTTTGGTATTCGTAATTGATTAGAATATTTCCGATTCTCTTTATAGAAAGGAATGTGGACGTACATTTTCATTTTGTTGAATTTATATCTCAAGTAAGTATGTAATAAAGCAATAATCTATATCCATACAAATAAATAAAAATTTGAGTGTCTGTTGTGTATTAAAATAACCGCTTTTTACTAAATGTAAATGTATGTACACACGGTAAATATACCAAAATACTTTTTTTTTACAATTTTTATTCGTCTGTTTGTTTGTCTGTCTGTTTGTTCCGGCTAATCTCTGGAACCGCTGGACCGATTTTGATGGGGCTTTCACATAGCTGATGTAATAAAGAGTAACTTAGACTACTATTTTAAATACCAGACTTCTGATAAACGTACTGTAATAAATATATATCTTTAATATTATTCATCTACTTAAAGTCTAATAACAAACAATCGTAATTAGCATACAATTATTTGTCCCGAGTGGGAAACTAAGTCACGACCTTTGGTTTAGCTGTCAGGGTCACTAGAACAACAGGCCAGTTCGCCCACGTTTTAAGATGTTGTTCTTTATGTAATTATTTGTGTAATGCTTACTAAACTAGAGATTCTACTAATATTTAGTACTATGTAAACTTAACTAAATATTCAACAACGTTACACACATATTACATTACAGCTGTGGGTTAACACCGGAGGGCAAATCCAGTCTAAAATGAAAGTAACCTAAGTTCCTAATTATATCATCAGCTAAATGCCAGTGAAAGTCCTGTCAAAATCGCTAAAAAAATCAAAATACATTTTTATGTAAATGCCGTATAAATATACATAGGTACTTTCGTATGTACCTATTTAATGAAAGACGTATTATTATTTATTTATTTCTTATTTAATTTAAAATTACAAACAGACACTTCAATTGTATTTTGTATGTATCTGGTATCAATCAATGCCGAATAAATCGGACTAACTTTTAGTGGAAAGTCTGAGTCCTTTACCTCATACTGAATTGTAAATATTCTGTATGAGAGAATTTAACTATTCCCTGGATTATTTATTAATGTAATACGATCCTACAGCAAGTTATCATATTTGTTGCTGAAAATTGCATTAAAATTCGTTGAGTAGTTTAAAAAATCTAAGTGTACAGACAGCGGAAGCGATTTCATTATATACTATGTAAAGATTTGTCAATTATTAAAATTGTTTTTCAGCCTATAGCCATAAACTATTAAGAAAAAAAGAAACTGGAAAATAATTTACAACTACAAAACTAGGCTTTTATATTCTAAACTATGTACGTACGTTAGAAAAGTACGTACGATCCATAGATTGTAGTGATATAATACAGAGTGTTACCACCTCTATTCACATTACGGGTGTCGTAAGAGGAAACTATATAGGATACCAACACTGCTAAGAGAAGACAAACTTGATACGAACCCGAGGCCGAAGCCTTATTAAGAAGCCTATTTTTAGCAGTGAATTAGCAAAGGCTGTTTAGTGATTGTTTGAAATTCATAGCTACTATCTCAGGGACAAGGCTTGCGCTGTGTATCACCGAGTGAGTGAGGATACCGGAGGTTCATACCCCAACCCCTCCCCCCCCTCCCCGTTCCAATCCCCAAAAGGCCGGCAACGCACTTGTGACGTCTATGGTGTTGCGATATGTTTGCTCATTTGGTCCATTCCAATCTAATTCCGTGTCATCAGATAATCTTCATGCCGAAGCAAACCCATAATATAATGCCAAATTAGTCAAGAAAATAATATAGTATCATTAGCTTGCGAATGCTATTCATACTTGGCCATTTTTAATTAATTATTAAAATAATCGTAATAGTTGGGAAGGTTTTTATGATGTTTATTTGTTTTACCAGATAGCAGCCGTTTATGTAGTTAATTAGCGGAGGTTGTAAAATGCTTTGAAGGTAGTCAAAAGTCGCTAGTACCGGAACTCGGTAGTTACGACTTATATTATCTCAGGGCTATCTGCCGTTGCAACACCTCCTCGCTGCCTACTCACCAATGAACCCTTCATGTAAAAGATTCTCATTTTGCAGACAAATAATTTTTAATGACTTTAAGGTCGAACTTCATAGATTTTTTTTTCCTACAGGTTGTGTTCTTAGCAGACAAAAACAGCTATATCCCCGTGAGTATAAAACCTCGCTCGCCACAGATAGACACGGCGTGGCGCGAGCCTCCTGCATGGGAACGGGAGTACAGAAAACATAGGACTAATGGCAGTAGAGTTCAATGTAAGTAGGTAGCTATTCGTAAGAATAAATCTATACCAAGATTTAGCATTTATAATTATTAGCATCTATATTGTTGATACTGTCAACAAGGGTAGTCGTTTTACCAGTCAGTTCAGACACCAGTAGACCGATGTACTGACCGGTACCATAGCAAGCCCATTGATGTTACTCTAATCTATATATCAATAAAAAAGTAGGGTAATCGTAACTTTGCGAAGGAGGGAAGTGGACTTATCATATTTCCAACTCCTCCTGTTGTTCCTTCTGATTAATTTCGTTGCGGGTTCCAAGACAGTTATTTTTTTCCTGGGACTTCCCGAGTGTCATAACTCGGTGTGTTCGTGGGTCACCGCTGTTGATCCTGGTGTACAGAAGTTACAGTGGTGGTATAAAAAAATACCTATCGTAACACCAAGGTACCCAGCACAAATAATTACTCAAGCAGCTGCTTAAATACTTATTTGTTTTAATCTTATCTGACAACGAATTCCACTGAGAAGAGAATCATTAAAACTATTTGTCTAATATGTATTGTGCAACCGGACAAATTAAGATGGCTATCAGAGGCGCGTGGCGTCGGGCTTGCATAACCCTTTGTTTCCGTTTTTATAACTTTTTTATTGAAGTATTCAAACTATAATACCTACGATCCTCCTGATACTATTGTCCGCGTATGACAGACGGACTGCGATAAGTAGAAGAATAAGAAATAACTACTTACTCATTATTGTTTAAACAGACATTGAGGCGGAGTGTCAAGACGACTTTATGAAGATTAGGGTCGGCTTCAATGGAACATTCGCAGGATTGGTCTATTCAGCAGGTAAGGATTTTTTTTTTCACTTTCTACAGTTTCTAACCCTTGGTTTGGATGAAATTTTCCATACGACAGTATATTCAAATTTTTTATATTAGTGTAGCTATTTCGTAGCCCAAATCAAAAGTGAGCGAAATGAATGTATTATTTTCATTAAAATTTCTTTTCAAACGGTGAAGGTTCTCTTTTGAGTTTCTGTAACTTTTTACTTAATATACCTACTTACATTTACATTACTCGAGTTGCTTGTTGTATTTCTACCCACAAGTAGAGTCACTACATTTCACTACAGACTTCTTTATTGCAGTTGAAAATCATAATAATATTTTGTAGTAACAAAAGCTGCAAAAAAATTCAAATTATAAAAAAAACTAAATTTTACTTGCCTAGAAACACATTCAATAAAACAGTAATACACACGGGTACAGATGCCTTTTATCTAAATCTATGCTAATAAATAAAATTGGACTGACTGTTTGTAATATTAACTGCTTTCTACTAAATGCATATATATGCTTACATGGTGACTTTACCAAAATAACAACTTATACAATTTTTGTCTGTCTGTCGGTCTGTTTGGTCCGGCTAATTTCTGGAACGGCTGGACCGATTTTGACAGGACTTTCACTGTCAGATAGCTGATGGTCTAAAGAGTAACTTAGGCTACTTTTTTATACTAGATTCGCCCCGCGGCGTTGCCCGCGGTACGACAATAACTGCGGGGTTCAGCTAGTCATACATAATATTTAAGTTCCTTTACCTTCATAAAACTTTTTATCGAACGAATCTTTACTGGAATCTAAACTAGAAACTTTTCTAGTTTAGATTCCAGTAAAGATTCGTTCCCATGACAAGCTGCGCCCAAACGTTTCTCATGTACAACAAGGAAGTATTTTACAACCGTTACCTATATAACGTGCCTTCAATTAATACCAAGAGAAATTCGTAGTTCGTGCAATGTAATCGGTCATCAGCCCTATACCGTTGTGCAGATAACTGGAACAATTAAACCGCGGGACTAGACAAGTGTCATTACATTGTCATTGTTAGAAGTGCCTTGTGCTCCTGCGCAATATACACATTGTTACCATGTGTGGATGTGGTTACGTACCTAGATTTATGTACACAGTCGTTCCGTGCCACTTGGCTTCGCGATTTTGATCGCATATCAAGTTCACAAGGGCATAAGCATGTTCGATGTTATTATTTGATAAACTTGTCATGTGAAATATTTACTTCTCATTGTCTCCTTGCCATGAATGTAAATTGTCTTATTAAGTAAGTTTCAAAAGTTGGAGAATTAACACGATAATCGTCAGGTTATAAAGGCATTTAACTTCTAAAAACATCTTTGCCGAGAATAACAATTATTAAGATTTACAATATTGTCTCTATTTACTGCATAGATTCCAAAGTAATGATGGTATATCATGCCACTGATACGTGATAATTTTGAAATTGTGATAGTTCGATCTTCAAGTTAATAGACATTATAAACTGGCAGCATTTTATAGTGTATGTTAGTTTCACATTTTAATACTCTTCTCAGTCTGATTTAACAAAGAATTACCTCAAATATTATCGGCAGGATTTATATTTACATTCTACGAGTAATTTAGTTAACATTTTTTATGTAATTTCGACTATTAATATTTAATTCTTGGACTAAAGTAAGGGCTAAGAAGAAAAAGTTTAAAAATGTATAATCGTGATCCGTAAAAGCTTTTTATAAAATTCATATAGCCTATGTCATTCGGGCCATTTTTACGATACGCTAGTAGGCGTTACGATACAAACATACAACATAGTCTGCCAAATTGATTGCCCTTCATTTTGGCTTAGCCGTAGTCGGGTAAAAAACAGCAGAGTATCATTGCCTGTCGTCAGACTATCGTTAATTATACTCACAAGCATAATATTCTAGTAAGTTTTGTAGGTGCACTAGAATATTACGTATTATTATAAGCTATATCGTTTCTTCTATAAACACCATTACCACAAATTACCGTTGTATGGGGGTAATTATTTGTCACTTTTGACCGTGTTTAAGTCAACTTAGTAACCTTTTTACCTAGATAACGTACGTCGTTTGACGGTTTCGGTTTCTAAGCACTTTCTTCCGAGTGCTTATTGCTGTGGCTAGGTCAACTTTGTGAATTACTTGTGATGGGCTCAATTGCCATAAACGTTGCAGCAAGTCGTGACATTGTTTCACGATCAGTTGTTTTTTGGAGGTCCAGATCCGGAGGTGGCTTTGTGCTATTTACTAGCTTGAAACGACCTTTTTATCTTATGAAAGAAGCAACAGATGACGTAAGCAACCACATGTTATGTTAGTTTTAACGTCAATTCATAGGTTCGGTTTACTTCCTTCATTACAGTTCTTCATCTTTCACTGAAATTCCTCTGTAATATTTTTTTTATTAACTTTATGCACTAAATATGCACATCGCCGGACTTCATGTCCAGGGCATTCTCTTCCAGCCAAACTTTGGGTGGTGAAGACATCTTATAGGGTAATTGTATAGAGGATACATACTTATGAAGTCAGTTAAAATGTACAAAATTCACAACATATTCAAACATATCACTACCATTACGTTGTTTACGTATGCTTAACTTTAAAAGTCGTTTTACCTAAGTCAGTTACTAAAAGTTACTGCATACATTGAACTATACTCATAATCGTCTTATAAATGATTATTGCAATCGTTAGTCCACTTTACATGTAAATGAAAACAAAACAGCACTAAAATTAAATATATGTTACCGTGGGAGAGCCACGCTTCGGCAGGAATGGGCCGGCTCGACCGGAGTAATACCACGGCCTCACAGAAAACCGGTGAGAAATAGTGCTTGCGCTGTGTTTCACCGAGTGAGTGAGGATACCGGAGGCCCATAACCCAAACCCCCTGCCCCCAACTCCTCTCCCCACCCCCCAAAGGCCGGCAAAGCACTTGTGACGCCTCTGGTGTTTGCAGGTGTCCATGGGCGGCGGTAATCGCTTACCATCAGGCGATACGTCTGCTCGTCTGCACGCCAATTCCATAAAAAAAAAAAATCACACCTTTTAGGCTTTCTTTTCCAATGATTTTTTTTTTTTTTACATAGTCATTTTTAATCTTGTTTTTTAATTACAATTACCAAAATATTTAATTGTTTTTTTATTTCATAGGCTATTCATATGACCCGGATTGTATGTATATTAACGGGACTAGTCGCGACTACTACGAGTTCTACATACAGTTGAACAGATGCGGAACATTGGGACGGAACGGACAACACGACGACAGCAGGAAGCATCCCACTGTGAGTTGCTTTATTGTCATTTCTTGTTTGTTTCACCGATTTATCTCTTTTACTTATTTGTAATTCCTTTTTGCTGTAAACATTGGCCTACCGTTAGACTGTTCGTTCAGAACTTACTTTTCTTTAACGTTTACAATCGTTTTTGTGAAGTAAATTGCAAAAACATGTAGTAAGATAATGTAGAGGCTAAAAATTGAGTTCTTGAGTATATTGTTACGTCAATAATACCTAAATAATAATCCTATCCTATCCATAGAAAAAATAATGAAATCTTGCGAATATTTTGTTCGAGGTCGCGAAAAAGGCCAAGGGATTTTGTATTTAGAATAATAATTATGTGTCCAATTGATACTCGAATGTAGGTAGTAGAGCCACGTTGATGTCAGCACGGTTAGGCCGGCTCGACCGTGGCGGTACTATACTCGCACAGAAAATCAACGTAAAGTGACAGCGATCGAGCTGTCGTATTTCGTTGGTGAGTGCGAGACCGGAGGCCCAATGATGCAAAAGCATCACTAGCCCGCCATGGTGTTGGTCACTATGCTGAATTGTTGCATTGTCTGTATTCGCAGTATGGTGACCGTGGTGGTCATCATACTGGATTCTGCCTATGCTTTCCATCAGGCAGAGAAGAGTCATTGTGGAAGGGACACACATAAAAAAAAAAACGAAATTTACTAAAGGACAGAAGCTACCGACTGCTTAAATATGTAGTAGGTATTGTTAGTTTGTATGAAAATAAAGTAACATTCAATAATGAACTAATGGACTTAGCGAATACCCGTTAACATAGTTGTTGACACCGTAATGCATTACTTTTGACAATAATGACATAGGTCATGAGTAAGTAAAGACTCAGACTTATGGGTATAATTTGGTTTAATAATTCTTTAAATGTTTGTCATGAAAAATGTAGAAGAAGACAAAAAAAAGATTTAAGAATAAGAGAACAAGAGATGGAAACCTTGTAAGAAACCAAAGTGGTATATTGGTCCAAAACCTCCTTACTTACTTAGCAAGGAGGTTCAATTTGAGTTGAGGTTCAAGGTGAGTTCACTGCTGGTAGTAGTACCAGCAGTGAACTGTTAAAGACTTAATGAAATTAAACATGGTTAACTAACAATCTGGTGTAAGTTTTCTTCCTGAAATAACGATACGAAAAATACTAGCAAGATTTCATACGTTATAGGCGGTAGCCTGAACCTGGTAAGGATCAATCATTTTATTGTTATTATTTATTTTATTATTTATAATTAAGCTGCCAAAATGACACTGCCTCGCCTGACGGAAAGCAGAAGTAGAATCCAAGAGTGGTGGTCACCATCCTCAATGTGAACAAGGACAGTGCAGCATGGTGAATGGTGGAACTGGCAGCACTATGGCGGCATTGTGAGATGCTTTTTCGCGCCCCGCTTAATATATACAATTTCATTCACCATCAACCCATAATGTCCCACTGCTGTGCTCGGGTCTCCTCTCAGGATAGGGTTATAGCCATTCGTCTTCATTTCATTGTTTCTTCCAAATTTCTTTGGGTATTTAGACCTTTAATACTGGATATTCCCATAGAGTAAAAGCAGTAGATATATGGTAGCATTAAATGAAAAATAACAATTAGAACCAATTATAATTACATCTAACACCGAAGTGATAAGGTTCCTTATTGTGTGTTGTGTTTGACAGAAGAACCTTATGTGGAACACAATAACGGTTCAGTACAACCCACTGATTGAAGAGGAGTTGGATGAACATTTCAAGGTCACTTGTGAGTACGGGTACGACTTCTGGAAGACCGTCACATTTCCCTTTTTAGATGTCGAGTGAGTATACCACCGAGTAATTATCAGTTCTGCTATCGCATCTGACTTTCAGCATTAGTCAAAGGGACTTGCGATAGGTAGTTCTATAAGTATTGCCTATGCTATATCTTTAGATTGTAGGTGTATTTTGTATAGTTTTTAGAACAAACAGAACAGAGGGTCTGTAGTCAATTCATGATTACAAGCGATGTGATCCGCTGGAAAACTTGAAAGGATTGATTTTATAACCTGATAAGTTTGAGTTTCACTTTGGTGATTAATATCTTATCTATTAACTTTGGATGAATAAATATAAAGGTATTTTGTGGTCCTCTAAAACATGCATGCTTCTTGAACTACTAATTTACATTAAGGACTGTCTGCCAGTTAAGTTAACTACAGGCATATTACACGTCTATTTGGGGATACGGTAAAGTAATATCTTTACATGAGTGACGTGTAAATATATAATTTGTTTGAAGTCATCGCTTGCTACGACACTGTAGTTACGTACGCTGCTAAAGCTTTATTGAAACAGAAACCAACAGAAATATCACACGTTTTTCTTTATTTACTATTTATAGAAAAAAGTGAAACCATTTGTGTTTATTTTGCTTTACTTATCAACCACAATTCTTGCCGCAGACCATGCCAGATCAATTGTGCAGGGCGACGCGCACGCATGATTTTGTTGACACAGTTTTTGAGGAGCAACAAATAGCAACCGATAAACCATAGCGGTTGAGATGTATCTGAGAACCTTCAAATTCACTTGTTTATTCATTGAGAGGTTCATTAAAGATCAACTAGTTACATCTGAAGTAGTTTTTATTCTCGATACATATATATATCTGAGGTTCTGAGATGGTTTATGTATGCGATGTTTCTGTCACTTGAGAATTTGAAAATGCTTCATTTCCATCATCATCATCATCATCAGCCTACCGCAGTGATCTGATGTCGCCTTTTTCACTCATAATGTAATTACAGATTTTACGGTTTTCCTTAAAACATACTTATACTTACCATATCGTAATTACAGTAAACTTAAGCTTACAGTTAAGATAATTTTATGTAGGTTGGCATAAGACTCCTGTTTCCGTCATTAATTTGATAAATTCTCGTATTTGATCATTTGGAATTAGAAATAACTAGCTATTCATACCATATCAAGTAAATAGGTATATACCAGTAAATACTTTTTAGTTTAATACGTTAAAGCCTTAATCTGAAAAACCTCTTGTAACCGAAAGTAATTCCTACCTACTTGACCCACTTACTTTAAAATCTTAAATAATTTACTTACTTGAAAAAAGCCGGAAAAAAAGATCATGACAATAAAAGTTGATTGCCAACTTATCTCAATTAATACATTGAAAAAGTACATAACGTTATTTTCTCTGTAGAGTAGCGACGGGGAATCCAGTAGTGTTCACCTTACAACCGCCTGAGTGCTATATGGAGATTCGGTCAGGCTATGGAGCAAGTGGGGCGAGAGTGTCCGGTCCGGTGCGGGTGGGAGACCCACTTACGTTGCTCATCTATATGAGAAGTGCTTATGGTGAGTACACACTTATTTCATAATAAATAATTCAGATATCAAATCTAATCTTGGACAGAAAAGACACCGAAGCTTACTCTAATTTCTTTAACGCGTCTTAGCAAAATGAAACAGAACATTTAGGTGAATTAATATGTTTTTATCAATAATTACAAAGTCCTAGACGAGATGGCTAAAGGCCTTGAGAGATGCCTACACACTATAGAGAAAAGCTGGCCTTTTGATGTTTCTTTTATTTTGACATCTACTTACCTTATGGTAGATAACCTTATATCGGTCGATGGCGCTGTATCGGCTGTATGGGGCACCGGTGTGGGTGGCGGCTCTGACTGCCCTCAACAAGGCCCGCCTTTGGCGGCCTCAGAGGGTATTGGCGGTCAGAGCCATACGCGGATACCGCACGGTGTCCACCGAGGCGGCGTGCGCCTTGGCCGGAACACCTCCGTGGGATTTGGAGGCGGAAGTGCTCGCCGAAGTTTATCGACGGGTGGCTGAGTTCCGGGCGGAGAGAGGCATTCGCCCTCCGCCCGAAGAGGTACGCGAGTGGCGTGAAGCCGACCGTCGAGCCACGATGGCTCGCTGGTCGTTCCGGCTGGAGACTCCACGCGCTGGCTTTGCCGCCGTGGAGGCTCTCCAGCCGGTCATCCTCGAGTGGGCAGGGCGGCAGCACGGGACCCTTTCCTTCCGACTGACGCAGGTTCTTTCCGGGCACGGATGCTTCGGAAAGTACCTGCACTCGGTCGCCAGGAGGGAACTGAGTCCCGCCTGCCACCACTGCGACTGCAGTGAGGACTCGGCCCAGCATACGCTGGCGATTTGCCCCGCTTGGGCGTCGCAGCGCCGGGCCCTCACTGCAGTCATCGAAGGGGATCTCTCGCTACCGGCCATCATTCGCACCATGGCCGGTAGCGACAGCAGTTTTACCGCGGTCGCAGCCTTCTGCGAAGACGTAATTTCGCAGAAGGAGGCGGCGGAGAAGGCCCGGGAGGACGACCTCCACTCGGACCCGATCCGCCGCCGGCGAACCGGGCGGCGGAGGCGCGCCTATCAGCGCCTCATGCCGCCCTGAGTGTGGCCGCGGATGGTGGAGACGGGTTTTCCCCTCCATCCGCTTTAGTGGTCACCCGCGAGGGGGCAACGTTACGCGTGTGCCGTACGTTGCCTACATTGAGAATTTTACCAGCAGACGGTGCCCGCTTCAGTGCGGGCTGACGCTGGGAGGGGTCCGGATGTGTTAATAACAGCAGTTCCCGGATCCCTCCCGTCTCAGGCGCAGAGTGGCACACCGTGTGGTTTTAGTCGGTTCGATTCCTACACACCGCCCCGCCGCAAACCCCGGCGGGGTGACGGCCCGAGGAGGTTTCCACACGTTAAAAAAAAAGAAAAAAAAAAAAGATAACCTTATATCAGAGGCGTCTTTACCCATAGGGCAGGATGTGCGGTGTAGCAGTTATAGGGGCGCCGGCCGCTGCACCTTTATTTAATCTGCGCACTTATTGAAGGGCGCTACGCTTATTTAATGGCGCTAGAGTCTAGAGGAATGATTCTTGAGGTCTTATATTTCATTATCATCTCGATTTGGTTGAGCATCCTATGCCTATTATAAACCTTGACATTGGCTACCCTACAATTGAATACGGTGTCTTTATTGATAAGTACTGTGGGATAAAGTGGGAGTACATATTCCTACACCTTTCGTTACAGCAAGACAACATGCTACTAGGCTCAAATTTAGAAGACTAAAGTTTGGTAATTTAGTATTGATTCTTTTGTGATTCTGATTGAAATTGAGTAAAATGAAAACCTTTTAACTAACAATCAAGAAAATTATCTGGTCTGCACTCTTAATACAATAATGACCGATTATTTGTACCGTAAAGTTCGAGTGAACTGAATGTACCGATAACAATTAAATACCGTAACTCGAAGGGCGATGTTTAACGGCTTAATTATTGAGTGATCGCATGTCTGAAAGCGATACAGCAATATTTCGAGTAATTTAATGAATACTTAATATAACTTTCTTTTCTAGTCATTTATATATAAATACGTGAAACAAAAAGGAGTGTGAAATTTGGTACAGTTCAAGGTTATACGGAGATGTGCAGAAAGCTAAAAATAAAACATATATTATGGCGAGACCACTGGGCAACCATTATCCATAAGAAATATATACTTAACACACACATAAAAACCTTTTGTAAAAAATTATATGGCCTATATATATCACCTGGAACGTGGCCTATTATTACGAATGTATAGAACAATATGAAATAAAAGCGGATCAGTAGTTTTAGCGCTATGGTAAACATACAAACATAGACTGCCAAAACTAATAGCCTTCATTTTGACTTCGCCGTAGTTGGATAAAAAGTAACTTTGTCAAATGTGCTGTATGATAATTTTTGAAGAAAAAACATCCTGTTACTTCAAATAATAACTGATTATTACTTATTCATAATCCAAATTACAGGCATTTATGTAGGCATTAGAGATGAGGAAACTGAAACTTAAAAGCTTTTAAAATACTGGCATTTCATATTCAAAGGAGAAAATTCTCTTACTAGTCTAATGTAGTCGTAGTTTCTTTTAGTAATAAAGACACCGAATAGTTGTAGTGTATCTAAAGGTTACAAATATCAGTTACATTTGTCTAAATGCGAGTATACACGCAATATTTAACCGACAATAAAATTATTTCTGGCATTTACACGTTTACGTTTGTTGTGTATTTCAGATGGTTTCGACATCGTGGTGAACGACTGTTTTGCTCACAACGGTGCTACTAAACGGATACAACTTATTGACGAATATGGGTAAGTACAATATACTTTAGTATTTATATAATTAACTAAAGTAATAAGCAGTTGCATTGCCTTCCCTTTTTTATTACCATCAGTGTAATCAAATAAAGAGTTTTCAATAAAGAAAAGTAGAGATTTTAAACAGTGCGTTTATATTTAATAAATACTACCAACACGCCCCGGCTTCGCACGGGCTCTCGGGCTAGGTACTTAATGTTACCCTGAGAAGATGTATTGTACGCGACGCAGCAATTTGGTTTTTATAATATGTAGTGATAAAAAAATATTATGAGATGCAGGTATTTTGATTCGGTCTAAGCGTAAAGTTAAATCTGTTTGCCATTTGTTTTTTACAAGAGGAAGACATCGATGCGTAAAATTATTGTTTTCAGAACGCAACGATTTCCATTTGTCATAGCTTTTTTTTGTGTATCTCGAGTTTTGATTCTTTCTTAAAATTTACTCGCTTGCAACCAGTTTGTATTTTCGGATTTCACTCATGTGATGGCAGAGAGCCTTCATCAATTTTTTTTCAATTAACTTTTATTTACCTCAAAAAGTGCACTTTATTTTCAGTGTTCACACATTCAATTGTTTTATTTTATTTTACAGTTGTCCTGTAGACGACAAACTCATATCCCGTTTCCGTGGTTCATGGTCGGAGTCAGGAGTGTTTGAAACACAGGTGTATGCCTACATGAAAACATTCCGCTTCACTGGTTCACCTGCTTTATACATCGAGTGTGACGTCAGAATGTGTCATGGAAGATGCCCTGTGAGTACCTGATGACGTTCGAAACCTTGATTTATATGATACCTAGATTTGTTTGTTAAACGCACTTACGATTACGATACGCACGGTAAGATATGTAGCTAAGCTAGTAAGATAGTCCAGTTATCGAGGGAGGCCTAAGCTATGTACCATCACGCTACGACCAAACGGAGCTGAGCATCAATAAAAAATGTTGTAAAAACAGGGAAAAACTATTTGGGAACTTCCTTTACGTGAGCTGAGTAAACGGTTAAAATTCCCAAAAATAATGTATGAAGGTATTATTTGTCTGTAAAACTTCTAAAAATGTCCGCGACGGCATATATATGTCTATATTTAAGGGCTGCCACATATAACTGCGATGCGATACGATACGGCGTGAAGTTCTTGCGGTGCATTCGTCATAGGTCGCAGATATTTGCTATGCGTTGCGAATCCAATTCGCAGTTATGTGTGAGAACCCTTAACCCTTAAAGTTCTGTAACCAGTTTTATCGTAAAAAAAAATTGTTCACGTTTTATAACATCACGCTATGGGTAATAGAAAAAGCAGACGAGGTTGCGCGGGACAGCTAGTTATTCATTAAAAGATCATGAAACTTTTCAAATAATCAGATTTTCAAGTTTTTTTAACGTGTACAGAAATCATAAAAGTACTTCAATGTCTTTAGAATGTATTTCTGTCTGTATTCAGTCACAACCATGTCACTGGCGTAACATGAAGAACGTTAAGCGTCGTTCCATCGAAGCGACTCCCGGAGAAGAAACATCGAGCCCGGCGCCTCGCCTGTCTGAGAATATATCGTTATTCCAGTCGCTTAGAGTATTGCAAGAGGGAGAAGAAGACCCTGAATTGGCTGCCAGCACAGGTGATACTAATAATTGTAATATAACGTTGTAACAGACAAAAACTCTTAACTACTCACCTGCACTATCTACACTTGCGTTTTACCAACGTTTACTATCCTAAAGTTATGTGCATGTTTTATAAACGTGAAGTTTAATATGAATGAGATACATCTTCTTAGCCTTTATTATTCCCAAGTTAATCTCGGGTCGGCTGCAGATAGAGAGCCGTGGTGGTGGGTTTGTGGTAGCGCCCATGAAAAACAAAGATCCACTCGTCGTCCTCAAAGACGTCTTTTTGGACGGTGACGACGACGAGATGGTAAGGGCCCCATACACCCAGAACGCCGACATTTTCATGGGCCTACCACAGGAGGAGCAGAAAGTCGCCATTAAATACAAAAACGGACAAAAATCCAAGAGCCTCGCACGTCGTTGTCCAGGTGAGGCCAAGAGTATGGCAGAGGATGACGAAGACTAGAACCCTCTATCTGGACCTGCAAAGGGTCAGAGTGGAGGACCAGTCTCCGCTCATCCAATGCACGAAGTGCCTTGCGTTCGGCCACGGCCGCAAATTCTGCACCGAGGGTGTGGACAGGTGCAGCCACTGCGGAGGCCCGCACTTACGTGAGAAATGCCCCGACTATAATGCGGGCAGGGAACCGCAGTGCTGCAACTGCCTGCACTCTGGGTTGAAGAACACGGGTCACAACGCATTTAACGACGATTGCCCGACCCGATCAAAATGGGATTACCTGGCACGACAGACCACGTCATACTTATGACTCAGCCACTCATCAGAACACACACACACACTACAAAGAAACACACACACAAACACACACACAAACACACACACTGATTTGCAAAATATATAATGAATATATATGGACATTTCGACACACGCTCACAAACAATGGACACGTACCAGTAAACAAAATGTCAAGAACCAATTCATAATACAGGTAGCAATAATTATATATATGTAGTAAATATATAAATTGTTGACAAGACGGGTAGATATATGAAAGTATGAATTAGGTAAAAGGAAAACACACACATAAACACCAGACAAGTACACAAAATAACAACACACAAGTCATATGTACGACGAGCGACTGGTTGAAAATTTATGGCTGTGTGGGACGTCCAGAAGAGATTATAAAAATTGATAGCCATAGATATTGGTAAAATTATATTATGCAAAAAAGGTTTTAAAATTATACTAAATATTGCAAGAAAATGTAAAAAATATTCGAATCAATAAATGTTATTAGAAAAAGAATTAGATTACTAGAAATAAAATTATATAAAAGTAAAGAAAAATAAACCATATACAAGAAAAATAGATAGGCAGTAGATAAAATAAGATAAATAATATTGTTTTAGCAGATAAATAAAAATGATGGAAAGAATGACTTAACACGAGGCACATAATGCGAAGACCTATACCAATAAACGACATAAATATAATTTTTTTTTAGAATGATAGGTTCCTGTCGTTTCTATGGACGGGGAAAACCACAAGGGTCAGACAGACCTTTAAAAAATAAAACTCGGGTCGGCTATTTACTAAACCGGTTTTATCTGAACATTAGTTTTCCATGGAACAACTGGCATTGGACCTCTGCAACCCTGTGATTGGAACTGAATTCGAAGGTTGAACTAGTTGTCAGTATATTTAGAGAGTTTACCAGCAGACGGTGCCCGCTTCAGTGCGGGCAGGCGCTGGGAGGGGTCCGGATGTGTTAATAACAGCAGTTCCCGGATCCCTCCCGTCTCAGGCGCAGAGTAGAACGCAGTGTGGTTTTAAAGGGGGTCACCGCAGGTAAAAAAAAATGACAGTATATTTGACGGCACTGACTTGGTAGTTACAATTACTATAGATTTAGGTATAATGTTAATGAGATAAATAAGATAATAATTGCGACTTTCTGTCTTTATTGCAAAGAATTAGAGTATTACCACAAACATTATTTTATAAATAAATATTTCGGACATCTAAACACAACGCCATCTAGCCCCAAGATAAGCAGAGCTTGTGTTATGGGGTACTAGACAACTGATACAAATACATATATACTTTTTTTTTGTGAATACATACATATTATAGATAGAACACATCCAAACTCCGAAACAAATATTTGTAGATCATACAAACACTTGGTCCGACCCGGGAATCGAACCCGAGACCTCATGATCAGCAGTCGCTCACGCCAACCGCGAGACCAACGAGGCAGTCATTTTTTTGGTAGCTTTTTTTGGTAACTTTCACTTTTACAGTTTACAGTTTACCTGAAAGATTTAAATTAACTAATTTCTAAACGCCTGCCATATTCAAGTTTATGTTTACATTGTTGAAGTAAGTAGACACTAATGACACTAAATCTAAAAACGCAAACAGAATACTAATACAGTTTTATTTTCTTTCTTTTTGCAGGGCCTCCCGAAGGCCAGACCTGTATGAAAACATCAGCACTTTCGGCCATATTGGCATCTTGTGGGGTGTTGATCGCAGCACTTTGTGCAGGTGTGCTTGCTGCCGCTCGGGGCTGTCGACGTGAAGAGCGAACACCACACCACGCCTACGTGCCCCATAAGGGACGGATCAAATAAACTCTTTATCCTTAAGTATATTAATTGACGTGAGAGGATAGGTTTTAGGACTGGTTTTATAGAATAATAATATATTTTATAAGTTGTAACAAACCTCATTGAACGTGTAAACCATGGAGCGAAACATAATAGAAAAAAACTTGTAGAATGATTTTCGGTAAGAATTTAAAACGAGTATATTATTTATACGACTATAACAAGTGCAGATTTAGATTTTATGAAGTGTATTCTCGCATAGATAACATGGAATTTCAATAAAATAGTAAAATTACCTTTATATTCCTATTCATATTATCACATTTCATACTTTCAAGTTAAAATGTATTTTGTTTCTGCAGAATGTTGAACACACGTAAACTTGCGAACTGTAGACACTGAGCCAAAATAGAATAATAAGAGAAAATATTTAGAGAATAAATAGGTAAGCAATACGTTAGGTAGGTTTAATTAAATAAGTTAAGTTTGTTTATCGAATCAGATTCAATGATTTGCCTTGAAAGTGATGTGACGAGTTTGCGGATCGTAATGTTTCTTGATGTTTCATTTTAAAACACAAATATCTCACTCCGCCTCGTTCCTACTGCAAATGATATTCGTTGCAATTCAGCCAGGCAATACTGACTATCAAAAACATCTTAGCACCAGGAACGATGCGCGGCGGGTTATATGACTTGACTTCAATTGTATAATTCTAATTCATTTATGTGTGACTCTGTTATAAAGTTTATTCTATACCACCACTTAATAAGATATAGTAAGACAAAATCCACATTAAAATTTTAGATGTTCTTTCACGATATTCAGCACATCACTACTTAGAATAAACATGTCACAAATGAGTGACGTAGCTGTCAATCAAATGAATGACATTTAAACCTATGAGATTAATCAAGTCTTGACACTAGGTAGGTTAAGTATGAGATAAGATAGGGAATAACCTTAAACCTTTGGCATTCTTATTTATAATTAGAATAATACTCGGACAAATTGAGAGGATCTGTATTTTTGTATTAAAATATACCTCCTCCATTTGTCTCGCACTATTTATACAAGCAGTTCTCAAAGTTGTGATAAAATAAGTATTATATAGGATTAACCATAGTGTACTACCTACTGACCTATGATTGTATTTTTTAAGCTGGCAACTTTTATGTGGTAGTGTGGCAAGTTAGAGAAAAAATAGTTTTATATTGTGTTTCACTTGAAAATTTTTTAGTGTTTTAAAAAATATTCCGATTTTAATTATGATATGTTCATTTTTTGTCGTAACAAGTTAAAGATGGACGGTGTTGCGTGTGTCTACGTATATTTGAAATGTATGTAATGTCCATTGAATTGAATGTAAAATATACTAGTTTAGAATAAAATAGACGTTTTTTTACACCACGTAATACATTTTACATAAAAGACCATATCAATTAAATAAGCATGTACAAGTGGCGGTAGCTAAGAAGCAATATCTTTCACGCCATTTTTGAATGGACATGGTCATGCCTGAATGTAATTCGTTTTAATAAAACAATAAAAAATTATGGACTGTAAAAGTAAGACATTAATTTTGAGCTTTGTAACGACATCGTTGCATACGTAAATAACACAGAAAATAAAAATACTAACTTACAACTGTAACCTGTAAATATAGAAATAAGGTTTAATTTAACTAGTTTAATTTTTGATACTTTTATTATAATTCTTTTACTGTTTCCTATTATCTATACGACCAATGAAACATGCATAAAAATGTATACATTTTTCAAAAATGAAAATATAATAATTCCAATACTTACTTTTTTTACTTCTAATATCTTCCTGTGAGCTCTTAAAATCTCTCTTAATTCTCGGGTCTCCCACAGAATATATATATGTATCGAATCATGTTGCGCTTGCAACGTGATTCGATACATATTCAAGCCTTAGGCAGTGGTCCGAAAAGCGGTCCGCCGGCGAGAATACGACTAACTATCAGCGATTTTTTCTCTCAAGAAACATACAATAAATATACATACAATGAAAGAGATGGTTATATTACTAGTTACTCCCTGACTGTTCACACTGCCGGCGACGACTCGCTTTACTAGTTTTGTCGCTGAGCGACAAGAGCTTTCAAAGATAAACTTGCAACTCTCATTGCTGTCTAGTTCAGACGACGACGATGATGTATTTTACGAAGGTGCTTGTGTAGTAGTTGGCGAGTGGCGCGAGTAAACGCTCATCGCACTTGCACACTCGCTTGTAGCCCAGCGCCAAAACTATCGAATCTACACACTCGCTTCCCTCTGATTGCCGACGCGTTTGTAGTTTCTAGTTCTACTCGTTTCTCGTTCATCGTCGGCGGTCGGACCACTGCCTTAATCCCGTAAAACAGCAGATGATAATAAAAAATACATTTTAAGTTCACTTTTATTGATATACATATGAGTTATTACACATATCTAGAACTATCTTCGTAAGCATTTCTTTCAGAACCTTTTTATCAAACTACGTTTGGGTTGGCTGTAATTTTATTACGATACGGTTGAAATTCGACTTTACACAACCTAAGTATTAACCGATATCGAAGTTCTGTAGAAAGACTGTTGTCAACTTGTTTACGGTTCCAAGTACCTACCCATAAATACTGCCACAGATAATATTCATCTTCCTGTATTATAAATGTGATTATAACTTTCTTTGTTACGCTTTCACGCGAAAACTACTTAACCGATCATCATGAAACTTTGTACACATATTCTTGGAGGTATTAGAATTAACATAGGATACTTTTTACTAAATGCGAGCGAAGCCGCGGATGAAAGCTAGCACATAATAATATTTCGAACATCTGACACAAAGCCATCTAACAAATGCGCTACCGAGGCAGTCAGTTGTTGGTATAGCAACGGTAATTGACAGAAGTAAATTGTTTCTGAATAACCTAATCAATTGTTCCGAACAAAGTTGTTAAATTGAAGCGTAAAATCTAAGTAAGTAGTCTAGGAAGAGATTAAAATAAAAAACAAAACAAAGAAAATATAAGAACATATTAAATATATTAAATAATTGCACATAAACTTAAGTACACACTAAAGAAACAACAATAAACACACTATATTGTAACAAAAATCCCAGTTATTCAAAATTCGTTGTGTAGTTTAAGTAAATAAAATATCAAGTGTTCCGTGACACCTGATAATAGTCATTTTATGTATCTCAAGTCATTCTTTTACATATGTAAAGGCAACAGATTGACCTAAGCAGAATTAATCATGTTTTGGTAGATACACAAGAAAGAGCGATAACAGCCTACTTAACTCTTCGAAGATAAAATACATTTAATTCTTCGTGTTCATAAGTTGATACTTCATAAGATTTGTACAAAACATCGAGTTTCATATACACTAACAACTTGGTCTTAGGGTCCGTTCTGAAGACCAGCTCGGGGAGGAGAGCAGATTTTTATCAGATTTAAAACAGACGTTCAAGTTATTGAAGTAAGATTGATTTTGCACGTGCACTTATTTTTGTCATCAAGAATGCTTGATAATAATGTGAATGTGAAATATATTGCGTGTTCTTTCTCGCTCGCGCAGCCGATCTGCTCAGATTCTCTTCCACAGCCGGTCTATGTGAAATAGTTGGCGGCTCCGGTCCGGGTAATAAATATAAGATATAAATATAAGATCCGGTATGTGTGAAAGGAAAAAAGCGGGCCGTTGCTCTCCGAGCTGGTCTGTGTGAATGGACCTTTATCAGTTCAATTTCTACATTTTATTTGCGGCTAAATATACAATCTTTATTAACCACATATTAATCTTAGATTTTTATCTTTTGTACGTTCATGAAACTAATTTTGTCAAAAATGATTGCACAAAAATCAATATAAATACAAAATTAAAATAATAAATTTGATTTACATTCACGAAATACTGTCATGATTTATTCCTTATTGATTACTTTAATAAATATTATAAAATTATTTACTAGTTGTATCTTCCACGGTGGGTAGTTTTCGTAGAACATCTTCTAAATATTTAATGGCACCCTCTAGTATTTGTACTTCACATTCCTTTAGCAGTTTGATATTTTTCCTGAAAATTAATATTAAATTTAGTGAAATAGCCTAGTAAATATAAAGATAACGTTGGGCTGAAAGTAACTTTAAATATATTATCACACTAATATATAAAAGCGAAAGTTTGTGAGTGTGTATGTTTGTTACTTCTTCACGCTAAAACAACTGGACGGATTTGGATGAAACTTTAAAGTAATATAGCTTATACATCAGAATAACAGTTATATATATTTCTAAACCTTGAGTGTGTGATATTTATACGCATAAATAATTGTACTTTCGAATAATATTGGTTGTACATTTTGTTTCAGTCAATTCATCCTAAAAGATATAAATGGATAGAATAGTCTTAATTAGGACTATTTACAGACACGGCAAAACAGAGACAATGATAAAACAATGTCTTTTTAATATATAAGATTAAAAAACAATGTGTATACGCAATAATATTGATAAAATTTCGATGTTTTTAGATTCAGGAAAAACTGTTCGTTATTTGTCTATATGTATCACTTTCAAGCATATTATCCTAACATCACCAAAATATTTGAACAACTTGCACGAAAGACAATGCGATGCATTCATATTAAATTTACGTTACATTATTTAAAAATATCTAGAGTAATAAATTGATTATGTGAGAGTGTTTACAAAATAATGAGTATTGAAGAATGACTCAAGCTCAAGCTTAAATGAAATATTTTCATAATATATCCGTGTGTTGACGAGAACGATAAAGAACAGTGTCACCGTCCTTATTTATTACTAGCTGAACCCCGCGGTGTTACCTGCGGTTATCGTCGTACCGCGAGTAACGCCGCGGGACAAAGTTAGTCTAAAAAAAGTAGCCTAAGTTACTCCCTGGATCATCTGCTGCATCACCTGTTAGTGAAAATCCGTCCAGCCGTTCCAGAGATTACCCGGAACAAACAGACAGACAGATAATTTTTTTTCTTTTAAATACCTTTTTGGAATATGTGTATACATACATATACATTTAGTAAAAAGCGGTTATTTTAATATTACAAACAGACACTCCAATTTTATTTATTTGTATAGATTACGTTTCGTCATGTTAACTTTTCTTTATCATACGAAATAGAGCCCTTGCCCGCCACTTTTACATGTTCTCAGTGCCAATGTAGATATAAATGTGTAAAATATACAAATCTATAAAAATAAAATCGAATCACTGGAATGTATCGACGCGCATAACTTCCGATCGGCTATACATAATTAGTTTTTTTTTATATGTTTGCTATTTTCAGGACAAGATTTGTTTCAAAGAATGTTATAAGAAACCCGGTAGTGTATTTTTTAACCCACGGATTTACTTAGCCGTGGGAAGCTGGGGCGGGCATAAATAATAAAAAATACATATGCATTTAGTAAAAAGCGGTTATTTTAATATTACAAACAGACACTCCAATTATATTTATTTGTATAGATGCATAGATGTGAATGTCGTAAGAGTCGACTGAGGGAGCAAACTAAGCAAGGCAACAGCACTGCAGAGAAAAAAAATCCTATATAAACCCTTCTGGCCAGAGTAACCTTCCTCTTTTCTAAAAAACGACCTAAGTCTAGCAGTGGACTAGTAAAGGTTGTTGTTTATAAAATGTAATGCTTCATAAAGTCAATTAATACAGTAAAACTCAGCGCCTCGGCGGCGTAGTGGTAGCGTACGCGACTGCTGTGCTTGACGTCTCGGGTTCGATTCCCGGGTCGGATTAAACGTTTGTATGATGAACAAATATTTGTTTCGACTTTTGGGTATTTTCTATGTATAATATTTATGTATTTACAGAAAAATGTAGATATGTATTTCTATCAGTTGTCTACACACAAGCTTTGCTTACCTTGGGACTAGATGGCGTTGTGTGTTAGATGTCCGAAATATTTAAAATATTGAACTTACCTATGTAAAGAATCAACGTTATCATCGCTCTTTTTATAGGAAGCGGCGATGAGTTTGCATCTCGTTAGTAGATAGGTGTATCCTCGTTGATCGATCTGAGCCCCCACAGCTTCAGCACTAGAAGCTTCTGATGACACCAAGTCACCGGGTAGCCCTTGTTTCGACCATTTTGTTAACTCCTCTGTAATGATAAATGGTCAAATAAACAAAAATGCGTATTACACAAAGGTTAAGAAATATACTAAAGTTTATACCAATTACTAAAACTCCTAAACTCCCAATGTACGCACACATAAGAAATGTAATTAACAAAAATAAAACCGACTTCAAGGTTTAACTCCATTTCTCTTGGATGCTATCATCAGATCTTAGTGTCCTTATCATGGTACCACCGTCGGGATATCCTTTCCATTAAAAAAAGAATCATCAAAATCGGTACATAAACGACGAAGTTATACCCGAACAAACATTTTTTTTTATATATATACGGTCGAATTGATAAACCTCCTTCTTTTTTTGAAGTCGGTTAAAAATGAAATCCTATTGCAGAGTTATGTGTCTGGTAGAGGGTATATAGTATCTCACCTTAAATTATTTAAACTAGAAGGTTTGTTTCAAATTATATTTTTTTGTGAAATATACTTAATAGAAAATATATTTTTTATTATTTATGCCCCCCCCCCCCACACCTACCCACGGTTAAGCACAGTCGTGGGTAAAAAAAATACACTACCGGTTTTCTTCTAATTTTTCTTTGAAACAAATACTGTCCTGAAAATAGCAAACATATAAAAAACTAATTATATGCAGTCGATTGGAAGTTATGTGCGTACTGCGTAGATACATTCCAGTGATTAGTTTTCATTTTTATAGATTTTTATATTTTACACATTTATATACATTGGCACTGAGACATTTAAAAGAGGCGGGCAAGGGCTCTATTTCGTATGATAAAGAAAAGTTAACATGACGAAACGTAATAAATTTATAAACTACAAAAATTATGTTATGTACAATGTTTTTTTTGTGTTTTAAAAACCTTTATCTATACTAATATATAAAGCTGAAGAGTTTGTTTGTTTGTTTGAACGCGCTAATCTCAGGAACTACTGGTGTGATTTGAACAATTATTTCAGTGTCAGACAGCCCATTTATCGAGGAAGGCTATAGGCTGTATATCATCACTAAGATCTACAGGAGCGGAGCACCAATGAAGAATGTTACGAAAACGGGGGAAAATTATCGCGCTACGGGTAATAGGGTCGACTAGTCATGTATGTATTGCTTGTGCCCTACTTATAAACTTTCCTGTGAGAGTATCAATTACAACGATACAAAGTTAACAAGAACAATATTAAGATAAATATCAACATTGTGTTCATATCTAAATCAGTTTCGTAAACTTCGTGGACATGTGAAAAGATACTAGTTTCCCGTCACCATTTCTCTATTGTTAAGTAGATGTTAACGCAGGAAATATTTTATGACTTACATACTTGACTAGCTGACCCACGCAACGTCGTTTGCGCCTTATATTGCCCGTAGCGTGAAAATTTCCCCCGTTTTTGAAACATTCTTCATTGTTGCTCCGCTCCTATTAGTAGTAGCGTGATGATATATACCCTATAGCCTTCCTCGATAAATGGACTATCCAACACCGAAATAATTTTTCAAATCGGACCAGCGGTTCCTGAGATTTGCGTGTTCAAACAAACAAACAAACAAACAAACAAACAAACTCTTCAGCTTTATATATTAGTATAGATATTACACTTATCCAAACCGAAGAAAAAAGATCGAAAAAACACTTTAGTCCCACTTAGGACTCGGCCTACCAATGATTCAGAAGCATTTCAATAGGTCTCCATAGTGAGGATCACCAGCTGCATTGTTGCATTGTCTGAATTTTCAGTGAGTATGGTGACCACCACTCTAGGATTCTAGTCATGCTTACCATCAGGTAGAATAGGTTCACTTTGGCAGGCTCATATACATTAAAGAACCTTCCTTCTTAAACCAATCGTTTTAATAGATGTGAATGAAATGCATGTACTCGGAAAAAAATAAAAAATTGGTATGTATGTGTGTGTAGGGATAATCGTCTTTTCGCATTTTGTGTTGTAATTTGTAAAGAAAATTATCTAAGTATTCGGTAACTGGTTCATTTATTCGGTAAATAATATAGCTGTGTTAGAAACTGTCAAAACAGTACAATTGCAGAAGTTTTGAGGCAAAAATTAATAGCTTCAAAAACTTGTTCTGACATTCATATCACAAAATTGGTTATGATTTCAGCAAATAAAATTTATATTTAATGTTGGACGTTCCCATTTCAACGACTACTGGTTAGAATTGAAAAATTATTTAGATGTTTTATGACCCATTTTTTAAGGAAGGAAGGAAGGAAGAGAGACACATCACGCGACGACCAATAGGAGTAGAAGTATTGTATCAGTTAATTTTTTTTTAAAAGCTCTGCCTTATTTGAATCTATATGCCGTAGTGTCCCTTACCTTGATTCATATTAAATATCCTGATGAAAGCCAACAGCTCGGCACTAATCGGGTTCTCTCCAGTATAGAGGCTGAAGTGAGTAACGCCGGCCAAGCCGAGTTTGTTCAGTAGAGACAATTTAATGTCGTGAAGTGGATCGTTTGCAGACACGCCGAGCGAAAGAGTTAAACTATCATGTTTGTTGTTCGGATAAACGAATCTGAAAATAAATAGATTGCTCTTTATGTCCGACGAATAAAGTATAATTTTGTATGATAAGCCTGCTGGCATGTGTCATAATTAATGAACAGGCATATTTAGACAGACAGCTAGATAAGATGATCCTATTATTAGAGTCCCTTTGCTCCTTTTGACTGCTTCGTTTGCGCAGTGGTAGCATATGCGATTGATGTACTTGAGGCTCAGGTTCGGTTTAAGGGTCGGATCAAAAGTTTGTATGATCTGCAAATATTTGTTTCGGAGTTAAAGTATTATCTACAATATGTATGTATTTTCAAAAAAAAAGTATTCTATAAGTCAATTAACTACTGCAATAAATATTCTGTGCAGCTTTCTACACTATTATGAAGGACTTATACTGGTGTTTAACTTAACTATAGAAAATGTAATCAAAACTTATAAAATGAGCGTTATTAAAGGTTTGCACACACCTTACTTTGACCGGTGCTACTGTTTTTGTGAGGACATAACAATAAATACTATTATTTATATGATGGTTCAGAAAAGAATGACGTCGATGTGGACATAAAATATAACGATTATCATCCATAGTTACTAATATCATAAATTCGAGTTCAAGTAACTGTGTCTGTCTGTTGCGAATTCACGGCTAAACTACTTCACCAATTTCAATGAAAGTTGGTATGAAGATTCTTTAATTTCTGAGGAAGGACATAGGCTATTGTTTACCGTGATAATCAAGATACACGCGGGCGGAGCGGACAAAAGTAAGTCTTTAATAAATAATTACTATAATAAATAAATACTAGTTGTTGCCCGCGACTCCGCCCGCGTATTTGTCGGTTATCGAGGCACATAGTAACCTATGTGTTATGCTGATGTATAAGCTATATTACTGTATATTTTCATCCAAATCCGTTCAGTAGATTTGCGTGAAAGAGTAACAGCCATCCATACTTACAAACTTTCGCGTTTATAATATTAGTAGAATTCTAAAAACTGATCTTAATAGCAGAGAACTTCCAGTTTAAAAATAAACTGTAAATAAAGTTGACATTTAAGAGGGTCATTGACATCGACAAATTATTATTAAGTATTTACTATGGCATATTACGTAAGTCATGGGATAGCAATAATCTTTAGACAATGCTGTTGTTTAATTGCCATCTTATAGAAAGTCAATTTTAATGTGAATAATTATTTATTTACTTTTCATAGATTCCAGGGTTTATCAGTTTTGTGTTGTGAAAGTATATAAAGTCCCTTAAAGACTATTACTCTAAGAAAAAGTTTAAATGTCTTTAACCGACTAAGTAAAAATTAAATGTCTCTAAAAATATTTGATATTTATATAGCTTATGTCACCCGGGCTATTACTCAGAGGTATCAATAGGTTAGCAATAATAGCCCGGGTATATGTCACCCGGGCTATTATTGCTAACCTATTAGCTGTAGTTGAGGCGCTACTGTGAAAATCAAAAATGCATAGGCTACCGAAACTACTAAAAATTCATACCCTTCCTTTTCGCTTAGTTGTAGTCGGGTAAAAAAGTACCCATTTGCTTAAAATACACTGATTTTAAAATAAACCTTAGGTGAAAGTGGTAATACAACAAAGTAAAATAACTATTTAATATGATTTTCGAGCTTTAAAATATATTTGAAAAACAAAAGTAAATAACTTATCTTCATCCTAGTTTTCCAGCAAACAGTTCAATAATACAAATTCAAACTCAGAACTCAAAACCATTTCACAAAACGCCTAACACCTCCCGTAGCCCCCTTCCCATCCCCCAATGGCCCGCAAAGCACTTGTGATGCCTCTGGTGTTGCGGGTGTCCATGTCCCGGTGGTAATCGCTTACCATCAGGTGATACGTCTGCTCGTTTACCCCGTATTCCAAAAAAAAAACTATTCAAGGCAATAGAGACACGTTGATTTCAGCACAAACAGGCTGGCTCGACCGGGACTACCTTCTCACAGAAGATCAACCTAAAATGGCAGTTTTCGTGCTGTCATGTTTCGTTGGTAAGTGTGAGACCGGAGGCTTAATGATGCAGACGTATCTCAATAGGCCTTCATAGTGTGGGTCACCATGCTACATTGTCTGCATTCACAATGAGTTTGGTGACCAGCCCTCTTGAATTCTGCTCATGCTTTCCATCCAGCAATGTAGAGTCACTTTGGCAGGCTCATATGTATAAAATAATACTATATTTCGGACATCTAACACACAACGCCATCTAGTGCCAGGCTAAGCAGAGCTTGTGTTATGGGTACTAGACAACTGATATAAATACATAGTATCTATCCTTTTTTTTGCAAATACATACATATCTATACTAATATCATTGAGCTGAAGAGTTTGTTTGTTTGTTTGAACGTGCTAATCTCAGGACTAGCCTGATTTGAAAAATTATTTTAGTGTTAGATAGTACATTCATCGAGGAAGGCTATAGGCTATACATCATCACGCTAAGAACAATAGAAGCGAAGCACCATTGAAGAATGTTTTAAAAACGGGGGAAAATTGTTACGCTATGGGCGGGGGACGGGGGAAAATGGTGACGCAAACGAGGTTGCGTGGGTTCGCTAGTTATGTATAGAAATCACCCGAACTTCGAAACCAATATTTGCAGATCATACAAAGATTTGGTCCGATCCAGTAATCGGACCCGAGACGTCATGCGCAACAGTCGCATACGTTATCACTGGCAAGGCAATTAAAATACTACTTCGTTTTTGGGATACGATTTCGTCCTTTATATTCTGTAGTGATTCGTTTATGTTAATCTGTCAATTCCTTACAAAACATGTTATTTGCATTTAATTATAATGGAAATTTAAATAAGGCAATACCTGTTACCAAAAAGGAACATAAGCGTTATGTATATTATATCAACAGCAATTTGCATTGGAAATTTCGTATGTTTTGAGATTCTCTGCCGAGACCGCGCCTGCGGTTAAACCATGACAAATGAAGTATTTTATTTCTTATTAATTGGAATGTTTTTAAGCACTCGTACTAGCTCTATGTAAATCTAAAGCGAAAATATTATTTTTATATAACAAAATAGATACTGGGAGAAAATCTAAGTCGTGTTTTTAACTAATGTATTTTTTGTGAATGAGGTTTTGGGTTCTATTGCCGAGTCTGGCCAAATGTTTGTAAATTCGGAGTTTGGGTGTTTTCTATGTATTCAATGTATATTTTGGTCTGATTATACTCTAGATAACATAATATTGTTTATTTATTTACCCATTGTGAAGAAACAAGTCCGCGTTGGGTCTTGCGCCGTAGAATATAAATATTTGTTCGCCATTCTTGAAGTCACGGACCGCATAGCACTCACCACGATTCAAATCCTTGTTGAAATCTGTAGTTATCTAGAACAATACACCATATTTATTTATGTGTTAACAAATATAACGGAACAATAAAAAAATAAACAACTATTCCTACAATTCATAATGAAATGAGATACGTACGTATTGTTATAACTTTCCTTTCGCTTTCACTTAATAAAAATAAAGTATATGATAAATATTTGGATAAAGTAATTATCATCCATTACGGCGATAAAAATAATAAAGCCTATGGGTTTAAAATCAAGAAAATCAGGTTCTAATCGGATAGATGACGTATTAAACTGCTGACGTAAAACCGAATGAGTAATTTTAATAGACTCGATTCAAGACTTAATGTGAGTTTTAGAGAGTGCGATTGTGCTTTCACACATATAATAAATACTTAGTATGAAACCAAGTCAAAAAGGCGTGACAACGTTTCAATGGAAATATATAAAAGAAAAAAACGCTCACTATTACTTTTAATAAATAAAATTTCATAACTTTTATTTAATCGTTGCAAATAATTATGGTAGCAGAGTGGATTAAATATTAGTCTTAAGTCGTTAGTTTTGACTATTCAAAGACGAAGAATGTATTAAAAAGTTATAATAAGTTATAGGACTGCCAGTGTAAATCGGATATCGCGGTAAGGATTATATGTCCTTCTTCAAAAATCAAAGTATCTCCATGTCAAATATCATTGAAATCGGTGCAGCGGTTTACTCTTGAAAGCGTAATAGACAGAAAGTTAGTTTCGAATTTATATCATTTAGTATGGATTTGTGAAGTCTTAGCTAGTTAAAAATTTTATGATCTGTCTTACCTGTGAGAAGATTAGGCAGTAGGACAGACACATAAAGGCTATATATCCTGTTAAGGGCCCTATCATAAATGATGTTGAACGATTTGCTTTAGCAGTAGATTTAAAAGAACTTCAATGAACTAAACGATTGAGCGATAACTGTAGATGTGTTTCCTAGACAGTTTCATTTTTACTGAGACTTTGTGAGTATCATAAGTCGATGTGTTCGTGAGTCACAGCTGTTAATCCTGACGTACAGGAGTTACACTGTTGGACTTATGAGAGGGATTGTCGCATAAACTATGGAAATAAGCGTAGGAAATTCTCCTATTTCAAGATATTGCTTTATAGCTTGGAGGATCGACAGCTTTAACAAATTTGCTAAACTTTAGTTCGTATATAAAAATAGTTATATGACAGGTAGATAGATGCCTATGCAGATTGACAAGAGACATAATAAGTCTAGTGACCGACCGAAGGTTCGGTTTCGGCCAGTTTCAATGGGTCGAAAATTTGGAGATGCTTCAACTACAAAACACATTACACCCGCCACATTGACATCAATATGGTGTACCTTTCAATATTCCATTATTTATGTGAGCCAAGAAGTTCGCTGACCGAAGATTCGGTTTCGGCCAAAAAACGGCCGAACATTGGGCCGGTTCGGTTACGGTTTCGGCGCGGCCGAATGTTCGACCGTTTATTTTATTAATAACGCAATGAATAGTGCAGGCTCTAAAAAATAAATAAGTTTAGAGGTCAATGTGTGCGTATTACAATAATATATTTAAGTCTATGTGTAGTAATGTGATACGCAATAACTTAAACTAGTTATATTTTAATGTTTACCACAAAAGTTATTATGTAAATAAACGAAATTCATTATCTACTCCTTCGCCTACTTCTTACAAGAGTTCTACATTTTTAATTGGCGTTTAACGAATATTAGCATGATTTGATTATTTAAATGTTTAATGGAAAAACCCAGACAAAAAAGTTATAAACATAAATCAATTGTGTGTACAGACTTTGCACTTGTTACATATCTAATCAAATAATGTAGTAATTAGAATGGATTGACCAATGGTGTTAATTAATTTATCTATACTATTATTGTAAAGCTGAAGAGTTTGTGGCTGAAGCACACTGAAACATTATTTTTTAAAAAATCAAATCAAAACGAGAACTTTGAGAGCATTCTTATTTTGAGAAAAAAAAATCACTTTTTCATCACCTTTCTTTGCTGCTCCGCTCCGCATATGTATCACCTTCAAAATTTTATAGCCAAGCTATCAATTTTATTTTAAATCGGACCGGTACTCCTCAGGTAGTACTTAAAAAAATAATGTATGAAATAATTGTTCCCCTATAAAAGTTCTGGGAAAAAGCCTGCAACAGCATATGTTTATCTTTTAAGGTTGGCTCATTATAATCGCTGTTATATAATTTTTATATATGTAACTGTTGCGTAAAAAATGTGTTTAAGCTGTATAAAATCATGCTGCGGGCTCTGGGAGACGCAGACAAGCCAGTCAGCAAGTTTATTTTCATAAGTAGTCAATTGTTAATTACACTTTACATTTCATTTGTTAGGACTAAGAAGTTATATTAATTATATATATCAAAAACATATACCATACCTTTCCATGTTCGTGGTTGCACATATCCCATAGTGGAATAAAAGCTGTGATGTCAACGTCGTTCATGCGTATGTTGTTCTGCCGAGTCATCACTGTGGAGACAGCCCATCTGTAATCAAAATAAGTTAGCTTTGAATAAAATTTAGGAATGATTTTTTACACAGAATTTTGTTACACTTAATAAAGCGAAGTTTACGCGTATTATGAGATAACGCGTAAAGTTTAAGCAGTGGTTAGTTCAGTAACAATTTTACAATAGTGTTTCTGACGTATTCAGAATTTAAAGTTAAAATTGTTAGTTTTACTTTTAGATGCGTACATTTTATCATTTTTTTATATTATAGCCATGGTAATATGAACATCACTTCTGAAATGTTGGTACTATATTTCTTTACGAATTTACGCAAAGTATAATTCCAATAGTAAAACGTACTTATTCAATCGTTCCTATGAAATATTTTTGTAGCCCTTAGGACACTTCACCAGGTATTTTAGGTCATAAGAAAAGTAAAACTGAAAATGCACTTAATATCTTGTGATAAATCCTAGACAACAGTAATAGTACGACAGACAATGGCTGATCAATCCTCTTTAAGTAATCAATGCAAAAAACAAAGTCACAAGTGACTTAGAAAAAATATTAATAACAATAATGATAATATATTCATAAATACAACATATTTTTTTTCTGAACAATGTACTTCTAGAATGAGTCAAATTACCAAAACAATAACAACAATTCTGTTTTTTTTTTTTTATGTTTGACCCTGCCATAATGAATCTACTCTGCCTGATGGAAAGCATTTTTTTTTTTTTTTTTTATGTTTGACCCTGCCAAAATGACTCTACTCTGCCTGATGGAAAGCATGAGTAGAATCCAAGAGTGGTGGTCACCATACTGCGAATGCAGACAATGCAACAATGCAGCATGGTGACCCACACCATGGCGGGCTAGTGATGCTTCCGCATCATTGGGCCTCCGGTCTCGCACTCACCAACGAAACACGACAGCATGATCGCTGTCATTTTACGTTGATTTTCTGTGCGAGGGTAGTACCGCCCCGGTCGAGCCGGCCCGTTCGTGCTGAAATCAGCGTGGCTCTACTACCTTGATTTTGATGATATCATCAAAATGAAGCCACTTACTAAATATTTGCTTGATAGTAATAACTTGTAAAATTTGTTTCGGGGATCCCGGTTAAGGTACATTAAACAAAAAAATTGTATAGGTATGAAAGCATCAAGCTTACGAAGAATTAAATTATGGTAGTTAGCCAATTTAGAACCATTTTAAGCATAACGATATGGTAAATATCAACGTAACTATTAACAATAGATGCTCAATCGGACTTTTACTTTCAGACAATTGTTTCTTCTTTATTCCCTTACAACATCTTTCATTGTTTCTATGGGAACGACTTTCGGGTTATCTAATATTATCATTTACTTCATTAACCGAGGTACGTGTTTACATATTTATTGCAGGTTTATGAACGGACGGATAAATATTACTTTCACAATGTCGTGTACATTGTTAGTGATGTATTTACAAATACGTGCAAATTGTGCTTCGGCACACTAACAATGTGGAAATCACTGATAAAACATCCAGTGCGCGTTTCAGAGATTTTTATCAAATACTAGCTGTGCTCTGCCATGCTTGGCGGTGAAACTTTTTGGTTGCATTGATGACAAAAGGTCGCGGAAAGCCGTTGCTTGGATGCAGGTAGCACAGGACCGGTCGTTGTGGCGAAGCTTGGGAGAGGCCTATGTATAGCAGGGTCCGGAGGTCGTAACACAGCAGTTCCCGGATCTCTCCCTCTCTCAGGCGCAGAGTGGCACACCGTGTGGTTTTAGTCGGTTCGATTCCGACACACCGCCCCGCCGCAAACCCCGGCGGGGTAACGGCCCGAGGGGGTTTCCACAAGTTAAAAAAAAAAGCAGTGGAAGTATTTCCGCTGAGGTGATGATGACAAAAGAGTAACAAAACTGACACTAAAAACAATGTTTGAAGTACTTTGTATATTATGTCAAAATTTGAAATCAATCAGTGCAAAATTATCCTGTTTTTAACAGTACAGAAGCTAACTCAATATTTTTCTATAAGTATAAAGATTTCATAGTATTAGAGTATGTAAGACAATGAAGTGAAAAGCTTAATAGTTTCTGATTTTCTGAAAATATTGATTACATTCACGTATAGCAAATACCAAAAAAAAAAAAACTACGGATCTTTTATTGTCTAATGATATTGATATTTTTTCATCTTTCGTCTTTTTTAAACTTTAGTTCCATTTAGATTAAAAAAATAATATTATTCCGATTCATCCTTCCGTAAGTGATCTTCTTAGAAAGACCAACAGTTACATCTTCATAATTATAAACTTAAAACAGTGAAGCATTCTAGGGAAATTTGTTTTTAAAACGCATTAAAATATGCATATTCTGCATCACAATTTCAATTGCGGTTTCTTGTTCAAATGTGCGTGGTAAATATCATATTAAATAAGACGTAATAAACATTACGGGTTGATGATACCACAGAAATTATGATCGAAGAACGTGAAGATCTAAACAATATTAAATAATGTCTCTACCTAATCAACATACCTTATAATTTATTTTATTTATTAGAAAGGCAAAGTATAGTGTCTGCAGATGATTACAATTGCCTTATTGTGAGTTTATTTGTAAACATTTGGAGAGGTTACAATTGACAATTGCTAAATTTTGTTAGTGTGTTGTCACTCCGGCCCGGCTTGTAATCAAATAAATACAATATTTTACAAACAAAATCAACGACAAAACTGCTCACTGACAGCATACATACTTGGTGCTTGCTCTGTGTTAAAAAATATTATAAAATTAAGGAAGCTAGAAACTGCTCATACTGTCATCGCAACTCTACTACCATTGTTATCATGGTCACCTAAAAACTGTTTTAAGGGAGCAATGGAAACAGCAGTATCATATTAAGGACTTCTTTAATCAGGGACAAGATTTGACAATACTTGATTAATAAAAGCTCCTAATTTCACAACTGTTAAAAACTAAACTAAAAGATATAAAAGAAAACATTCATTTCTAAATACTTAGTCGATTTAAGATGACTTTTATGAAATGTCTACAATAGACATTTCATAAAAGTTGTACGATATTTGAAAATATTTATTAGTGCCCGGTGTTATTGACGGCAACATTTGACGAAACATCGTCAGAAAACTTCACTGACAAGGCAACTAAAGTTTGGTATTGAATTCAAGGGAATGAAAGTAAACCCAACGCACGACTATAACTATTAACTTACACTATTACATATTGGAAAAAAATATTTGTCCTACAAAATGTATGGTTTGATCCTTCCAACATGAATCGATAACGAAGTCATAAAAAGTTATACTAACTAGCTGATTTTTTAACAGTTGCTTAGTTAATATGTATAAAATATTTGTAAGTTATACCGGTTCTATGCTCAAAAGTTGTTTGTCCCTGCTACCACTGTTAGCTATCACAGTAGAAAATTTTTGTTGAACGAAATATTAGCTTGATAGTAATAATTTGTAAAATTTGTTCCGGGGATCCCGCACTAATAACATTGTAAAAGTTTCTAGTGTGTGTAAATACGTTTACTTCATGTAATGATGAGTTCATGTCCACTAATAAATTCGTATGCCGTGCCAAAATAATCATATCCGTCAAATATAATGAGATCGCAATTATGTAAAAGTTCCTGTCATCTTTGACTGATCTTCGGTGTCTGAATACAGTCAGAAACGAAAGATTCTATAGTTTTTTTAATTGTATTATATTATTTTATTTAATGTGTATTAACTTCTCTTAAAAATTAAACAACAAAATTTTAACTTGTTTAAATTTTCGTAAAATTTCTTTATTTTTATTTGTCTTTTTGGTTTGGCTTCTAGACGGTGGTTTTAATTTGTGGAAACTGTTCTGGATTATGTGTAAATTACTTGTATATTATTGTTATTTATTTTGTATCTGTTTGTTTTCCTAATAAACTAAAATAAAATAAAATGAAAATGACTAGAATAAAGAAAGTTTAAGTATACCTTGATTATCAATCAATATGTTTTTTTTTGCATATATCTGTATTAAACATTCATTTGTACCGGTAAGCGCCCCTGTCGCACAAAGAGCATTAGTGACAAGCACGAAGAACAGATTACCTAAATACCTCACATACATTGTACAGTATACAGGAACTGTGAAAAGCCTATGGAACACGTATATAGGTTTTTTAAATATGATGCTGCAGTTTGAAATTTATATATTAATTCATATTTAAAAGGACTTGCTACTTATTTAGTCTTTTTTGTGTGTATTACGATTACGAAATATTGTACATTTGTAAATTTGAAAAAAGTATTGCACACTATTAATTGGAACGTAAGTGTGAAGAATGCAGTTCATTATAATCTATCACGAATTTAGATTCTTTTCAAAAGTTTTGTATAGAATTAACTTTTCTCAGGCTAAATAAACAGTTTCCTTTCTACTTTACTCGATTCAGTGCGACTGCCGGAATTTCTCTTTTAATTTACTCATGGCACTTATTCTCGGTATGTATTACGACTAATAAACTTTTTTCATTGAATGTTATACGTCTTTGAGAAACAATTTAATATAGAGTGCTATTATTTGGGTAGTATATTAAAAACAAAGTATATTTCGTTTTTTTCATCTTGGAGTACAAAAATGATTATATTACAAAATCGTATCGATGAGAAGTGCATTATGCAGTTGATCTTAGTGGAAAGTAAGAGCCGTCCCGTGAGAAATGATGATATTAACAATCACCTGATCTTAACAATGAGATGAGATTATGATAATAAGTATTGTGAATTACCTATCTATAAAAACTGTTGCAGTATATATGTTTTGAAACCAATACAGAATTATTGTTAAACTATTCTAAAGAAGGTATATGTTTCTTTCAATCTTGAACAAGTCTGAAATGGATTTTAGCTTAAGAGGTTAAAATTTTCTATCACACTAGCTGGCCCACGCAACCTCGTTTGCGTCTTCTATTGCCCACAGCGTGAAAATTTTACCCCGTTTATGGAACATTTTCAATTGGTGCTCCGCTCGATAAATGTACTATCCAACACTGAAATAATTTTTTAAATCGGACTAGCGGTTCCTGAGATTAGCGCGTTCAAACAAACAAATTCTTCAGCTTTAAATATTAGTATAGATAACATAGCTACCGTATTTAAAAAATATATATAATATCGACGATAATTATGACTACACTAGTTTGATTTTTTATTTATTTAATCTGGACCTCCGATAAGGAATACATTTTACATGCTAGTTATAATACAAAAAAAATATCTTCATGTCTTGTGCTTCCTCAATTAGGGGAGATCACAACATGAAAATTATAAAAATAAAAATAAATTAATCCATAAATTCGGGTGAAGTCCGACAACAGTTTTTTAACAGAACTTTAATATCGTCTATTAGGTACTTTGATTTTGGGCGTTGGCAGTCATTCCACGTAAAAAAATATTTATTTACCTTAAGCTGACAGTCCTGCGCCTGATGTTACCGGTCGTTTCGGATAGCCTCATCGGATTATGAGTGTGAGGGAACAGAGAGTGCACTTGTGTTTGCGCATACACTTTTTTGTGCACTGTAATATCTTCTGCGTAGTTCGCTGTAGAGTACATTATCATCACGTGCAAAAATCGCCAGTATAATCTTTACAAAAATGTTATTAAAGCAATATGAAATATGCCATATTAAACACTCTTTGACGACGATAGTATAATATTCCTTACGTCATTGTACGACATTAAGTGTGTTAATGAACAGTAAAAAGCTCTACAAACCATGACAACTAGTTTTATGCCTCATATTATGATGGTTACGTTACTTTGCGTAAGTTATGCAATTCAGTATCTCCTGGTTCACAATTGCACAATGAAATTTAACAGATTAATGTTAGAAAACAGATAGAGAGAAATGCCATGTCGGTGCGCAAGTAGGCGTGAAAATTCAAATAGTTTATCGCGACGTTGTGCGGAAAATTTCACTACACAGCGATTATCAACGGAAGTGAGTCTATAAAAACGTTTTGTCTATTCGAAAGGCTGCGAAAGTTTAAACTATTCGATTAATAAATTAATAAATTCATAAAATTATTTCTTTAATTATTTTCTACAATGACAGCCCTACCGAATCTGTGTACTATATATTACAAAATACACACCATTACATTGTTAAGCGCATTTAATAAGCGTTTGCGGGGAATTAACTATTATGTAGTAGATATTTTATGTAACTCTGCTATTTGGTTTCTTTCAGTTTTTTTTATGAATGTCATGCGTTTCACCCCATACCCTCCATGAGGGAAGGTCGTTCCCGGGGTAAGATGCGCGCTCTCTCTGTTGTACACAGTAAGAGGCGGAATATCTCCCCATCTGGTACGACATCGCCCGGCCACAACGGGGTGTCATTTATCTTGCAGCGGTCACATCACCCCAAGAGGTGGGCACCTTCCGGCAGCGGGCCTTTGGGGAGCTAGCGACTTCTACTGCGTCCCCTTCGCCAATCTTTTTTTTAAAGCACGATCGATCCTTTACCCATTCCGCTCTGCAGACTTTTGGAGCATAATGCCATCACAGAAGAGATCGCGGCTGCTTCATGTCCCATGCTCAACATTATATATTGGAGTCGAAGACTCAACTAACCGATATTAATAATAAATCTCTTTATTTACTCTTACAAAACTTTCTTATGATAATTTACAAAATGCGACATACTCAGTATCTGGTATCTGAAATAGGTTTTAAAAAAACTGTAGTTACAGGACATCAGGGCCCTACCGCAGAATGGAATCTATACAAAGATACTTTTAAAAATAGAGTAAAAATTTGACACAATATAAGATTCCATTCCACAAAAATATTTCACAAGATTTTATAGCTAAAGCATAAGAATACCTAAATGTATATTATAGCGTGTAAAGTCTAATTATTACTCGTAGTGGGAGTTAGGGAGTCTAAAAAGCATATAATGTACTATAGACATTACTTGTCATGGTTTTTTTTTCAGAATATAATAATTATTCTAATGACAAATGTATAAATGTGTATCGAATTAGACGTAAATTAATAATTATTGACAATCGATTGTCAGTAATATTCTCGCATGTTATCGTCACGGGTTGGTTGCGCGCGCATACCGCCAGGGAGGCAGCGCGACGCGTGAGCACATTCCGTTTCACATAATACTCAGATCAAATCAAAAATATATGTACATACATGTTAAAAGTGTAAGAGCAAATAATAAAAAAAAATCTACTACAAAAGAAACGTATCACAATTTAGCGAAAAGACCATGCCCCAATTTTAAATCTTGTAAATATTTTGTATTTCCACGGGCAACCTTCTACCCTGCTACAAATCTCTAATTTGCTAGATGGCTAAATATGACCCTTAAATATACGTAGTGACGAATCAAGTCGGAGTGTCACCACTCATATTCATACCGAGGATATTGTAAGAGCCGGCTAAGAGCAAACTACGCAGGACAACAGCACTACGAAAAGGAAAACTAAAAACTTGAAGAAAACTCTATACCGACCCGTCTGGCCACCGTGGCATAAGCCAAAAGCTTATTTCTAAGAAGACGCTTATGTGCAGCAGTGGACCACTAAAGGCCGTTGATGATGAACCATCTTTGCAGGATTAACATTGTAACATGGTTGAAGTTCACACTAATTTGTTTTTAGGGTTCCGTGCCAAAGGTAAAAAACGGAACTCTTATAGATTCGTCATGTCTGTCTGTCTGTCCTTTTGTTTGTCTGTCCGTCCGTATGTCCGTACGCCGTAAGTCAACAATTAAAAATGTTCTGTCCAGGTTTATTTTAGACAGACCATTTTTTATATATTTTATAATATACGAAATTTGTTATAAAATAAGTTTTATTCTATTATCAGCTCGGTGCTGGTCGATCTAGGCTCGGATCTTAGACCATAATCATTGGTGCAGTTTGATCGATTCTAAGTTACAGGCGGTATGTTAATATCTCGAAATGGCGCATATAGTAATGGAGATCTCTCAGCTCCGAAACTTGCTGGTGCTCTCTTATGCCTTTGAAATTATAATCTTGTGACATCAATCCCTCGAGTAATTTTATCGTTTCCTTATTTGCAACACTTCATTTTGTATTACAACTGAGTTCAAAATAAGTAATGAATACGATTGCATTTGTAATGTTAATGTTTTTAATTATCTTGCGCACTCTCCACGTCTAAAATATGAAATTAAGAAAAGGAAAAAATATGTAAATGTGTATTACCCACTAGTCTTAATGAAAGTCAAGTATCAAGGTTGATGTCCGTCACACAATACCACACACATACATTTATGATAAGTGCCGCTTGCATTTTTAGAGATCTTTTGATTATGTAGTCCCACTAACAAATGTTAGAAGCACTATAATCGATTGGTGATATTTTTAGGTTAAAAATACATAATTATTTGCTTTTTAATACACTTCTTCATTATGGACAGATGATATCAAGATATGCCAGACAGACAAGACATGTTATGGCGAGCAAATTAATGTGTAATGCTAGACGACGTTATTTGCCAGTCATGGACTCATGATGTTTTAATTCTAATAATATATTTTAGATAGATGTTCATCTTTGTTGTAGTAGACTACGACCGTTGTCGAAAATTGATGGGTTATGTAAACCCCCAGGAGATCTTTTTAGAAAGATACAGGGGCATAAAGCAATAACATTCAGCACTACGCCGTCACTCGTAACTTGTCCAACTGAGCACTGGTGAAGGCTCTAAAAAGATCTTCTGGTGGTTCACATGACCCATCAATTTTCGACTCGGGCCGGTAGTCTATAGCTCCTCGAACACTATTACTACTAACAGATAAAGCTATGGTTCTAGAAGGTTAGTCTGATTGATAAAAACACCAAAGACAACGAGTATGATGTATCTATAGGATAATTTAAAAATCCTTAGTGTAATAAGAGTCGGGTACCGATGACTTTATCGATGTTTAATCGAACATTTGAAATGCAAGTGCACAATGTTGAAAAACACAAAATACTGCTGATACAAAAGCGTAAAAGAAAAGTAAAAATTATGGTTAGTACATAGCGGGAGTGCTGTGCGTTAGCCGTTTAGCTGAGATACCACTCGAACGCGCTGAGCTGCCGCGGGTAAACGTGTGCCGCGAACACACCTACAATTATCACTTTCACGTTTAGCAATAAAAAGCGCGGGAATCTTGCAAAGAAATCTCGCATGTATTATTAAATAATATATTATAATCGCGCAGTCGGAGAATCAACAGCCGCGGGTGTGGGATTCTTTACAAAAAGACAATCATAATGTGAAAATAAATAAAAATTGAAATAGAGTACACAAAATAGAGGACGCGGTTAGAAAAATAGACGATATACGCACCTAAAATTGGAGGATTTCTATTGTTCTCCTTCTGTTTCCTTATCTTCGATTCCTTCATCTACTATTTTTCTGTAACTTCGTTTTATTCGGTCAACAATAGTGCTTCGATAATTGCATACAATCGTTTGTGGACTTAGAACATTTTAAGTGCAGTGTCAGAATTGTGTATCAATACTTTTGGACGTGCGATAGTGCGTTCGCGATTACTACTTTCTTGTTGAAATAATATGGGTTTGATTTGGAAATCTGCAATGCCTTTACTGACTACGCTAGCTGCCTTGGTGATCATTGTACATTGTGTGGAAGAGGATTTGGAAACGGACAATCGACGTGATTTAAGACCCAGAGTTTTGGATACAGGAACATCAAATTATGAGCAGGTATGAAATTTTTATTTTTAGTATAATGCGCGATCACAATTACATTGTAGAAGTTGATCTTAATATTTTAGATTGTAAATCTTCAGAGCCAAAGATTGTTTTGGTTTATAGTCTAATGTATTATTTATCGTCATTGTCTCAAGAGTTCCAAATAAAAATATACATTGTTTGATTTTATTGATAGACGATCGATCGTCTTATAGAAATAATCTTTCATTCTCTAAAATATATATTTAACTTAAAACCTAAGCGCAAACTGGATACGATATGACAATATAGATAGACATATGAAAGTAAGTACGAGAATATATATACATAGTCGTACCGTGCAATTAGCTTTTCCAAGAGGCAAAGCTACTATGACTGTCCGTCATTAAATATCGCGGCATTAGCGAATTAGATTTCTAGTTGGATCTTGTCGAGATATTTGAGTGGGCTACCTACCGACTAAATTTTGACAGATTTCACTGTTATTTTTTTGTTGTCCTCAATTTATAATAACCAAAAAATAATAATATAAAATCAATTATTAAGTAATAATAAGAATATGCAATTGAAAGGGGTTGCCTGTTCAAGTAACAGATATAGAGATACATCTAACTAAACCATAAAGCATTTGAATTTTGTGGGAATATTTTTTTATTATTACTTAAATATATTAGTGAAATAAAAAAGAACCATTGATGAACCGCTACGCAAATAGCGAAGAAATCGCGTAACATATTCATAAAAAAATCTGTATGAATAACTGTCATTCAATCATAATTTAACTATGTGCCTTTCGAGTTCTCCTCATATATAATCTTCTACCTTATACCTACTTATATAACATTAAATAGTATAATGTTTTTGAAACCGGTTTGAAAGATAGGATAGATAAAAATTAATTAAAATTAAAATCTATTATTTCAGCAAAACACAATAAAGTGAATAGATTCGGTACGATAGTAACAAAATACACACAGATTTTGTCACACACGTTACATTAGAGAACATAAAATGTTTTGTAGAATAAATACCCGACTCAGCGAAAAGTTAATTACTTTCAGTTATCGATATTACTAGGAAATACTGGTTAAAGTGCAGAGAAAATTATAGGAAATGCAGGTGCGTATAGCAAATACTAGGAAATTGACAAGTTTACGTATTCTTTTTGCGCTTAGTTTCATAACAATGGAACTTGTGTTTTTTATCGCCTTTTTATTCATTTCACTATTGTGTGAATAATAACCATAAACAAACATGGCCGACGGCTAACTTACTTTTTCTAGTAACAGAATACGAATAATTAATTTGAAACTATAATATGCACCTGAATAAATAAATACATCGTGTTTGTCGTAAGAAAAAACTAAGGGATGAAACTCCGTAGAACAACATCACTGCAAAGAAAAGAAAACCTTGAGACAAAGCCTATACGACCCTATATACCCTATATACCCGTCTGGACAGCGTGACAGGTGTAGTAAGTAGGCCCAACCCTCCTTTCTAAGGAGAGGATTATGTCCAGCCGTGAACTGATAACACCTACATTTATAGGTAAAAAATATATTGAGTTATTCCAAATAAAAAATACCGATGCTACAAACTAAACTTACATATAGAGTGCATAGAACTTTATATATACCGCAGCAAAGAACAGCTAGCAGTATTTAGACCAAGCCAAGGGCAAATAGACAGAATGAAAGACGTATAACATGCGAAACTGAAAAGATTAGAATATTATTTAAAAAGAAGAATTAGTAGATCTTTTGATGTACATTATTAAGAAATAGCTCATTTTTAGACCAGAACTGAAATCGTAAATGAGCCCTTAATGACGAAATCACACAAATATTACGTACCTCCAGAATGATAATACTAAATTTAAATATTTGATGTAACCGCACATTAAGGTTAATTGGCAGGTCGATAGTTTTACGATGCATAACATAATTGGCAATAGACAATGTAATTGAAAATTACGTTAAAGTAACGTACAAAATATATTTCTGTAATAGTTTACGAAATAATATATTTCATTACAAATGAAATTATTTCAAAATGGTAAATAACCTCAACCATTCTAGTAATGTATGTGTTAAAAGTATATATTTACAAGAGTAATGGTAGAATGTGCATAAAATATAAAACTTTCGCCAGATTTATTACTTATTAAGATGCTTAAGAGACAGATACAGATCAATAAACTTATTTATACTTTCAAAATATATACACAAATTGCATTTAGAAACATCTTGAAGCCCGCTCTCAATCGCACTAACTGTATAGCATTTATTTGCCGATGTTTGAACTGCCTCGTTGGTTTAGCGGTTAGCGTATGCGACTTTGATCAAGAGGTCTCGGATTCGAATCCTGGGTCGGGACGACAATGTTGTTGGTTTTTTTACAATAAATTCATAATAACAGGAGTATGGAAGATGGCAGTGTACCATGCCCATGCCCTAGAGAGCATGTTATGCACATTATGCCCTCAGGGCTCCGAGGGCCGATGCCAATCGCACCGTTGAAAAATTGATATTCAAGTTAATACGGTTCATCTAGTAGCCGATTCCAAATAATTTTGGAAATAGTAAAGATTAGGAAGAATAAAGCTGTTGTCTTTAGTTTCATGCAGTTTTAACAAAAAAAATCTTTATTGGCAATATTTTAAAAAAGTACCCATAAATGAATACTTTTGCTACTACTAACTTTTGTATAGTAAGTTGTATATAAACCATGTGAGTTTCGTAATGCAATTCATACAATAAAATAAAATAAAGAGATCTCTAAAGTGCCTACCACACGCGCAAGTATCACCACAGTTATAACTGCACAGGTAAAACTGTCGTGATACTTGAATACGGACGTAGCTACCATACGACACTGTTAAGTACGCGCAAACCTCATTCTTGTCAAAACCGTCGGCGTGGTAACAATATTTCCCAATGAGAAACTATTTCTGAGAAAAATACTAGCAAATAGTATTTTTTTAATGATTGCTAATGAAAAAAAATACTATGCAGAAGTCAACTCAAGCCGCGCTATGGAGTTGGCGCGTGGTACAGTTTTACCAATCACATGCACGGTGTTCCGTGTACAAGCCAGCCTACTCAGGCAAAACTGTGGTGAGACTTGCGTGTGTGGTAGGCCCATAATAGCCTAGTGGTAGTAAATAGCGTCTCAAGCCAGCCGTTCGAGTTCGATGACTGGTCATGCACATCTGACCTTTCAAAATTTATATGCGTGTCTGAAAATAATTATTATCGCTTGATTAGACGGACAAGCGTGGATAAATTAAGCTTTAAAGGGCTGATGAGAAAGTGAGAACTAAATGATTTAATTCATACTTTTATTGTTCCTAATAATTAAGATTAGAAATTATTAAATGGTAGGTACAGTAGGCCAAAACTTCCTTGCTTAGGAGTGGCTATAGACACAAATCCAGCAGTAGTCTGTTACCGGCTTTTGAAACTATTATAACAAAGTGAAATCTAGTTACAAACAAGGGACAGAAAACATAGTTTAAGTTGATGCAGACAGGTCTAGAAACTGGTCTAGAAATCTGGGGGAGGTACTCGGATAAGTGGAGCGTGGTCGATTCGCACATCAATTAGACAATTCACGATGCTATATTAAGGCGACGATGTAATAGGTAATGTAGTAAACTAACACTTTTATATTTATATTACATTGGCAAAGGTAAAACAGTTGCTTTAACAATTAGAAAATTAAAGTAATACATTAAATATCAAAGAAAATCGGCCAAGTGAAAGTCGGACTCGCGCGGGAAGGTTTCCGTACTATTATACATTAGTCGTGCGCGTCTACCTGTTGTTATCAATATCGAGCAAAAACGAGCAAAAATATCACGTTTGTTGTAAATATTAACTTAATTGTCTTTTAGATATTTTTTTTGCGGAAACAGGAATATACCATCTCTGAAAATTGCAACTGTCTAACTATCACGTTTCATGAGATACAGCCTGGCGACAGACGGACGGACAGACAGACGACAGTCAAGTCTTAGTAATAGAGTCCCGTTTTACCCCTTGGGTACGGAACCCTAAACACGAATTAACGAAGCATTTATGTCAGCGTTTAACTCGGTTGATAACAATTGAAGACGCAAAGCTTTAAACTTTTGTAGAGTTAGAAGATATAAACAACGAACGAGAATACGACATAATGTTATCAATTAGTTAGACCTAGGCAAAAACCTTATAATCTAGCTAGTGTATCTGTAGTAGTATATGTGCTATTGCAGACTAAAAAATAATAGAGCAGCTCTTTATTTATTTTATACCCGTAATACAGAGTTACAAGTAAGTACATAAAATGACAGATACGGTTTCAGTAATGTAAAAGGGTGGCCGGTGGCCTTAAAGCTCTAAATATCTTAGAAGAAACCATAGGTTGAAAAGCTGTGGAGAGACAGTAGTAGTTGACCGTGCAAAGAGTTTTGAAAGAACGATTTAAAAATAATCTCCTCCGATCTGTCCAGCTGTACTATCGCTATGGACTAAGAAACCCCCCAACACCTATCCTCACATCAACTTTCGCCTCTATAATATTAATAGAACAATAGATAAGTACTTAACCTGCCTCGTTGGTTAGTGGTTATCGTAAGCGACTGCAGATCAAGAGGTCTCAGGTTCGATTCAGAGGTCGGACTGCTGGTGGGTTTCTTAATAGCAGCCCGGAGTATGGAAGATACCGGTGTTTCCCGCCCATGCCTCGGAGAGCACATTAAGACGTCGGTCCCGGTAGCCATGAACATCTATGGCAATCATTATTGGGAAGTCAGTGCCCTTAAATATACTGACAACTAGTTCAATCTTCGAAATCAGTTCACCCTCAGGGTTGCGGAGGTAGGATACCAGTCGCTCCGTGTAAGATACTGATATTCAGGTAAAATCGGTTGAACTAGTAGCCGACCCCAAATCTTGGGAATAATAAAGGCTACGAAAATGAACAGATAAGTACTTAATTAAAATGTGAAAGGGTACTTAACCGCCAGGTAATTACTTTCTAACAAGTTAAATCTCATCCGTCACTATCTCTTAAAAGTTTAGCTGATAGTTTAAGGGTTTCACTATATAGTCTATGTAGGACTATTTTATCATTACCTTTTATATAATATACTAGCTGTTCCGGCAAACGTCGTTTTGCCATAACTACTAATAAATTAAAAATTAATTAAAAAAACATTGTCCAGCGGACAAAATTGTGAATCCAAACCGTTCCCAGATTCCCTTGAACACACACAAAAAATTTCATCAAAATCGGTCCAGTCGTTTGAGTTCAGTTTCAGTTTTGAGTTGAGTAGTTCAGTGACAAACACACTCACAGAATAATTATATATATAAAGATATAACCATCTATATATCTATAACCTACCGTTAACAGTCCACTGCCAGACATAGCGACTCTCCGTAGAAAGGAGACTTCGGTCTTATATACCACGCAGGCCAGACCAGTTGCTATTGGGTTAGTTCCTAGTTTTTCTTCTCTTTGCAGTAAAGTTGTCCAGCATAGTTTGACCCCTTAGTTGCCTCTTATGATACCCATTGGTGAATAGCTGTGGTGATACTCTGTGTTCTTAATCCGTCATCACACATAAAACCAATATATAATTAAGAAAATATAAATATGTATCTGCAGTCCGGTAACACAATGTCTCTTTGAGTACTGGCTCTGCCCAATTTCTTATTAGACCGGCTTGTGTAAGATGTTCGAAGTTATTATTATAAAAAACCTAGCTGACCCGACAAACGTTGTTTTGCCATGAAAATATAAAATTATGAAAAATAGATGTTGGCCTATTTTCAGACCTACATGATTTGCTCACAAAATTCATAAAAATCGGTCGAGTCGTTTTGAAGGAATCTGGTTTTTGTATTTTTGTTGTTTGGAATTTTAAATATCTTTATATATATAATTCTTCTGCGAGTGTGTCACTGAACTTCTCTCAAACGACTGGACCGATTGTGATGAAATTTTTTGTGTGTGTTCAAGGGGATCTGGGAATGGTTTAGATTCACAATTTTGTCCGCTGGACAATGTATTTTTAATTAATTTTTAATTTATTAGTAGTTATGGCAAAACGACGTTTGCCGGGACAGCTAGTTAGGTATAAGTTTTTATATCATCACTAGCAAACCCGGCGAACTCCGTTTCGCCACCAGATGGCTTCGTTTTATGTAACATTTCGTTTGGTGATTAAAAGATGAAGAAAAATTTTTTTTTTGTTTTATATTTGAAAAGGAAAAATTTTATTTCATTTCACAACAGTAATGAATTCATTTCGATTACAAAAATTAAGTGCTATTTAGTTAAACTTCTCTAAGTAAATGAAAGTAAATACTGAATCGAAGCGTTATGCGTGTCCGCAAATTATCCGTTTCATTGAAGTGCTCTTTGGTAAACCACATTTTTTGTTTTTTGGTCTGACGTTAACACAAACAAAGCGGATGGTTTCGCAACTCGTGAATACGCAACGTATAACTGCCCATGTGAAAAACAATGATTTTCTAAATTTATCCCGCAAACACTAAGCTATTGGCCTTGCGACTTGTTAATTGTCATTGCGAACGCAAGGCGAACTGGAAATTGCAATCGTTTGAAGTCAAACGGAAGATCAGTCGGAATCATTGGTAATCGAGGAATACATACATTTTCACCTGCGTACTTTCCGTTAATAATGGTTGCCTCAATCAAATTCGGCATAAGTCTTTTTACCGAAAGTCGAGTACCGTTGCAAAGTCGCGGATTCAAATTACGCAATATCATAATAACTGAACCAACTTTGAGTTGCAAGTTATATAGTGGAATTCCTGGTAACTCCAGAGATGTCAAAAACTCCGTTGGATAATTTACTACATCATCGGGATTTGTTATGGAATCAACGGATTTGTATGTCACCAAATCGCCAGCAATTTTTGATTGAATGGTGAAATTCAGTGCGTGTACATCATAATTATTTGCGGAAAGAATTGCTCGTTGACTTAACCAAGCATAATTCTGATAATTCTCACTAATGTTTGGGAAAACATTTTCAATAAGAGCTAATTGAGAGTCTACAAATTGGTAAAAGTCGTTGGTAAGAGTAATTAATCCAGATGTCGCATCAACTGGGACTTTTCCATTTCCAACAGCAAACAAATGTTTGAAAAATTGTGCAGCACTTTGATCATTTTGAAGTTGAACTCTCATATTAGTGGTTAGCGATAATGTTTTTACGTTATTCCATAAAGATGATGCCTTCAGGCAAGCATTCAATTCATCTGCAGGCGTTCCACGGGGAATTACTGGCAACATCTGCCTGAAATCGCCTGCCAGCAATATCATCAAGCCGCCAAAGATGTTGTTATTTCGCCGAAGATCCTTCAGTGTGAAGTTAAGTGCTTTAAGTGATTTCTTATGTGCTATTGTGCACTCATCCCAAACAATGAGCTTGCATTGCATCAACAATTTCCCCATTGCACTGGATCGGGAAATATTGCATGTTGGAGTATCAATTGTGTTTAAATTGAGTGGCAACTTAAGCGCAGAATGTGCAGTACGACCGCCATCTAGAAGAGTCGCCGCAATTCCAGATGATACTAACGCCAAATCTATGTCACATCTTGATCGAATAGTGACACAATAAAATCAATGAAATGACAAATGTTTTCCCTGTTCCTCCAGGTGCGTCCAGGAAGAATAGACCACCAGTATTATTGTCGACCCCTTGCATTAATGTTTTGTGTACTTGTTTTTGCTGTTCATTCAGCAACGGCACATTATTTCCAACGAATTCCTGCAATGTATCAACATTGTATTGCAGCTCTCGATTTAATTCTTGGTTGAATGCATCGATCGATTTGGCGCAATCATTCCTACTTCAATCAGTAGCTTGTTTGCAATAGTCAAGCATTGATCCTCAATCAGAATCAATCCTTCATTGTAGATTTCATCGGTTATTTGGATGTCAGGATTATTCGTTTGAATGCGCAAGCGATGCAAGTCTTCACATATGTCGTCTTTGTATTTGTTCCATAACTGAATTGGTTGTGAAGGAAAACATGTGGTGATGATAATTGCGAACAGCGTTCGTATTTGGTACGCATTTGATCAACAACAACTGAATCCGCAAGTGTTAAATCCCAATGAGAATCGTTCTCCAGCAAACCCAATAGTTGACATGCTTCTCGATATGTTTGGCATTGGTGGCCATTCACAGTTTTCAAATGCGCAAATGATTTTGGTGCACGTACATTTACCAACAGCAGTCGCAAATAAAAACATTCATTTCTAGGATGAACAGTATACATGCGAGCTAGTGCATCAGTGGAAAACACCTGTGGCCAATCTGGAACTGGGGTTCCTTGTTTGCGACGTTGGAATTTATTTGTTGATTGATTCCAAGTGTAATACTTGGGCATTTCAATGTACATCAGCGTCGCTGCGAATGGATCTGCTTCACACATTGCAAAGAAGCTAGTCAATGTTGTCGATGGTGGTCTCTCAGCGCGTTGTGCCGCATACCCCTTAGTGAAGTAAACTCTTTGGCCATTTTCCAAATGCACTGCTAAATGTAATTTTGCACGTACGTCATATCGTCTTGAGCGTATTCGTGCATTTGGCGTGGGCTTCCGATATAAGATGATGGGAGAATCGTCAGACGTCCAATATTCTGAACATCACCATCTGAATGAATAGCATCACGCAAGTGTATATAGTCCTCAGATCGTAGCTTTGCCTGATTGAATCGGATGAACGCTAAACGTTCGGTCTCGACTTTGACATACATGTCAACAGCGAATTGCTGGAATAGCCGACGGCACTTCAGAATGAAATTCTCCTCGTGTGTACGAATCATCATACGATACGCATAGTAATTCATTGCGCTTAGATTTTATTCGTTGATACGCCTGAAAATGCAAAATTAAATGAATTTTAATGGAAACCAATAATAGCAATAATTTGTGTGTGAATATTGTACCTGTAATTGGATCGACCATCTTCAACGTGACGTCGCATCCGTCTTGCCCTAGCCAATAAATGATTGGATATTGTAACGCATCGTACAAACGATGTGTCTCGTTGTACGATGCGTTACACGATGCATGATATAGCTTCTTCGGTGAACGACAATGTCTCGCGATTTAGTTGGATTGCCAACAATAATTGCAGCAACATCATTAACGGTGGGTGCATTGAATCTTCGCACATGTTCACCTGTTGGGGTACAATCCACTCTTATGACAAATTTGTGCGTATCCGATGGTATTCGTTCCAATGCTGTTTTGAACATATTAACCACAGCATTATTAGCGTGAAAAAATGCTTGCAACTGTTCAATAATTCGTCTCTTTAACTGTTTTGTTCCCTGTATATTGCACCGCACATTCAGCTGATCCACCATCGACGAAATGAAATATATTTGCAGAAATTGATGCGGTTCATCTGGTGTTGGCACCATTGAACCTTGCACATGATATATTTGTCCTTGTATCTGTAATTGCAAACAATCATTTGTTTAAGAATACGGTGTAACTTCTGATCGTGTGACCACGGTGTATATGTAGTTGTTATGTGTTGCAATTCATTGTGTTGGTGTGAGTGATTGGTTATGTGTGTTGTATCTTTTACCTTGCAAGTCGGCATGAAGCCGCCTTCTCGAATGATATTAGCTCCAAAGGAAGTCATGCGAAAGCAGTTATTGTATTCAAGGATGTATTGAAGAAAATGGCTGGAATCGGGATCACTTCCATCGAAAAATGGTTTCAGTGGCTGTGGTGGTGTAAGTAATGGATCCAGTTTGACTTTTCCACTTGCACAGCAATTAACACATTGCAATATCGGCATATAATCGTTATTGGTCCAATATCTAAATTTTCATCATCACTGTAGTTCGCAGTGGGATCATATTGGAATGCCAAGCGATTATATGATGCCAATGATCTTCGTGTGCTCACGCGTTGTCTCAATCGGACATTTTCTCTTATTATATTTTGTCTTTCCTCGCTTAAGTTCTGTGAATACACTTGTTGCTGGCTTGCATGTCTTGTGCGGCCGATGTTCGCACGTCGTCCTCTAGGCATTTTGGACTATGGACAGAGTCGTCAATTCAACCTCAAATGCACGATCCACATAATTTACACATTTCAACTTACCACCTTAAAGACAAATGCCTGCTGTTGAAATTGAATAAAAATTTGCACAATACGCGTGATTGATTTGATGGTTTCCAGTTGAAATGTTAGGAAACGAATAACTTATTTTTGTTACTTTTTTTCACAATTTCACAGTGAACACAATACCGGTTTGTCAAATGAAATTAACTGAGCAGAGAACCATGAGTAGCTGTCAAACAATGTATCACTTCTACTATCAAATATTGGTTTGTAGTACATGCTATGTATCAGAGATGGCGCTGTATGTGAAATTGTTTTTCCCGCTTTTCTGTTGAAATTTTCCTGAATTTTCTTTGCTATAAACCTCACGGAGCCCGAAACCTTTCCAACGAATGCAAAACCGTGGAAATCGGTTCATGCGTTCTGGAGTTATAGCGTCAGGAAGGAAAACCGAACTTATTTTTATATAGTAGATTGCCCTTATACCATAAAGAAGTAAAAAAAACAGTTTTGCCTTTAATAGCTTTACTATTTCGTGCGCACGAGTCGGTTACATGATAACTTGGTAATTAAAATTCAGTTTTTTGCTATGGGTCCCATTAGAAGCAGAGCAATTAGTCGAACTAACTGAAGTATAATCTAACGATATAATACTGTGATATATGAGTAAATTATACTTGTTTTTTTATGTTCAACCAGAGAATGTAAATTACTCCACTTATTAATAAAATTGAGACGCGTAAACGATCGTACGATTTGATATATTTAATAGACTTGTGCCTAATAGTACTAAATAATATATATTTAAGGATGCCTGGAAAAATTGAGTGATAAGGCAGCCCTTTGAACATAACTTGCACTGCACATTTTGTACTTTACAGTACCAGTAGAAACAATAGTGTACGAATGAAGAATATCTTCTATCTAAGTTATAAGTACACCCATGATCATATTAGGTGTGTAATTATATCTTACAATTGTATTTTACCTTTGAAATTTACAACTAAGTTGCTTAAAAATAATTATCGGTATCTCTTTTTAATTAAAATACAGGTATAAGTAACTAATTATATATTATAAAGAGAAATAAAGGCTATAATAGCACTTTTTTTCAAAGTATAGGTATATGTATACATATATAGTACATTTAGGATTAATCAAAGAAATCGTATGGTGTCGTGGGACACCAGATAGTAACAAAGTTCCTTTACATAAAATATAATAATATATGCAACTTACAGATAGCCTATACCATTTTTTTAAATCTTACGCATTTTTATTTAACGATACGGACGCTATTTGCCGGCCAGGTTATCTTTCCGCAACGCCGGAACTTCATTCCAACAATAATTTTTTGACATTGTTTATAATGGTTTTGTAAGTTTTATTTTTTTTACGGTAATCAAATCAATATTAAAATGGAATGCTTCAAAAGCTTGGCTCTACATGAGATCTGGTATCTTTTTCACAGGGTAAGCCATATGCAGTCCTCTAGATAACATTTTACATGAAAAAGTTTTTGGTGGAATTCAATTTCTTTTTGTAAGATGCTTGCGGCAGTGTTTTTTTTCTTACTCTATTTTTTCCTTTTTTTGGGGTGTTTTTCTTGTATATCTTCTTTTGAAAAAGTCCGTATACCAAAAATAAAACCTCTAGCATAAAAAAATGTGAAGTCTCATACAAACTTCCACCCCACTATTTTGGGGGTTGGGGGGCAAAAATCATAGGTTTATGTTTTTTTTGTTGTTAGTATACTAAACTTAGTTTACATATCAAATTTCAGCTTTCTAGCACTTCATGAAGTACCCTAACAGTTATGATGATCATCAGTGTGTCAAGTGACGAAATCGGTGTATTTTAGATATCAATAAAATCTAAAGTATCAGAGCTATGCAATCGAAACTTTGTATGTTTAATTAGTCTATTATTATCATATCCTGAGAATTTGGACTATCTGGTATATCGGAAACCAAAGTTATGGGGGTTCAAAAAAACGACGAAACACTTCGAGAAAAGGTAGGAAGTGCCCTTGCGCTTCGCTTGGCTCGCCTTGGCGGTGGCCCGACCGTGCCCCCAGATAAGATATTTAATTTCAAACACCTATGTGTGGTGAAAATCAAAATTATGAGTCTAATTCCGTGGAAGAGCCACGCTTCGGCATTCATGAGCCGGCCGATGATACCATGGCCTCACAGAAAACCGGTGTGAAACAGTGCCTGCGCTGTGTTTAAGGGTGTGAGGGTACCGGAGGCCCATACCCCAACCCCTCAGTGATGCTATAATTTTCATTCAAAATTATAGCATCACATATTCAAGCTTACATAATCAACATAATCCTTAAAACAGGCATATTTTATCGGCTCATTATGTTATATTTACGAAAATTTCGTTTATTATACAGCATGTTGTTTCTATCTCCAATAATGTTAATACACAATACAAATAAAATTTTATCCAAATAAAAACCGACTTCAAGAACGACCCAATCGATCGATTTCTCTTGGATGCCATCATCAGGTTTAAGAGTCCTTATCATGGTATCACAATTGCGATATGTCCTTTCGATTAAAAAAATAATCATCAAAATCGGTTCATAAACGACGAAGTTATCCAAGAACACGGTTCTCAATTCGACCGTATATATATATACGGTTGAATTAAGAACCTCCTTCTATTTTGAAGTCAGAAAGAAAAACAGAGAATAAAAAACAGAAATGAGAAAGAGATCTCGTCAAAGTTTTGTATTCTTTAACGCTATAGGCTCTTTCGCATAGGTTTTTGTCACTGTTATAATTACTTTTAGTTGAAGAGACAAAACGTAATGATTGAAGTCGGTATGAAGTAATATAATTCTAATAATTATTACGATAGAGTCCAATTTTTCTTTTTAGCAGTGGTAATAGGTTCATTTAAAAAATATACAATGAAGCTTTCTATTAATATTTGTTATAACATACTAAGTTTTTTGTGACAATATTCTTAGGTATATAATCTCCGTTAGCAAATATTCAGCTTTAACTGTGTGCGGTATAAAACTTTGTGATTACTCGGTTCAAAAGCACAGCCTGTATTTAAAAATTATGCTGTTACGTCATTACGACCTGCAATAACATAAGTCATATGGCTCTGTTGATTCAAGTTCGCGGACCGGTACCGGCTTTCAACTTTCTTCGGTGATGCGATGTCATAACATCGGTTTTGTAACTTTCTTTATTTAACGATGAGATAACTAAGTTGTATTTGAACAGACGTTGAATGATTTGTGATTTAGAGGTATTATGTGTCTTCAACTCTTGATATTGAATGAATTTAAAAAGTGATATTTGAGTTTCATGTGGACATAAACTGCTTTAAAATATAATTTACGAATAAAGTTATTGCGCGATATATTTCGAAATAACTACAATTTAGGTTACCATTATTTTGTTTAACAAATTAAAGTTTAATTTATGTATTTCGAAACATTTAAAACATTGCAATATTTTGTATAATATCTATACGTATAAAGTGGTTTGTGTCAGCTAAAATGTTGATACGATGTGCACTTCAAGGATTGTTTTCTATTTTTCGCTTCATTTTTTTTTCTTTTTAAAAAGGTAGCTAAGAATATATCTGATTAAAAAGTAAATCTTTTACAGATATTTTTACATGTAAGACTTTACAGCTAGAAGACGCAAGCATTTCCTAAGACTCACTCTGGGAAGACATTCCGAAACAAACCACAGGGGTGGTTTTCTTTTTAAGTCGGTGATTAAAACATTGGTTATACATGACAGTATGGGGTCTGGGTTGGCTTTTTGAAGAGAGGCCCATAGTTTTGAGTCGGCCTGTCCATACAAACAGCATACGAGCCCCAGCCGTGGTGTTACCTAACCGGTATTAGTTAAGATTAACAACCTGAAACGCGACACTACCGCCAGCAGAACATTTGGGTAGGCCATGGTAACAGTCAAAACCACCGGAAAGACACTTAATATGAACTTATATTACAAGCCTAGACTATACTCACACTTACATACACAAAAAGAGTTAATTAATGGGAATGATAACTTACAACAAAAATTTTTAATGTTTATCACTTTCAGACACAACTAACTAAAAGCCATTTGAATAATAAAAAACTGTGTAGCAAACCTCTTCACATAATCTGTGTTTCATTAAGGACTTAAATTAGGTAATAGCTAATTCTTAAAATTCTTGAATCATTACTTTACATATATAATCATATCATTACTTTCAAATATATGAGCTGTATCACGCAGGGCTTTACAAATATAAAAGAAACGCACACAATGACCACTTTTTATCCCTTATTTCTCATCAATGCAATTTCAATCTGCCGAATGAAGCATGCCAGAGTGCAACAGGTCGAATACAAAAAGAGTTGAATCACAGATCAGAGGATAATCACAAAGGAAAACAATTTTGAAGGCGTTCTTATTAACTACTCAGTAATCAGAAGTTCTAATGATAAATTAAATCTAGATATAGATAGAACATAATTAAAAATTATATTCTATCTATATCTAGATATCATTAGATTTTTATTAAGGAGCCGAAAATTTTAATAAAATAACTATTCGAACTCAAGATCGAGAGTGTATTGTAATACTAATAATAATATATCGCTTTATTGTACACCAGATGCATTACAAGGTAAGCTTAAAATTAGTAAAGTACAATTGGCGGCCTTATCGCCCGGAGGCAATCTCTTACAGGCAACCGTTGGATGGAGAGAAAAACATGATTATGAGATAGTGTAGGGTAGTATCTGGTGTAGAAGTATTGTAGCTACTACATATAACACATATATATAGCAACTTTGAACTTGTGATTTCATTTCTAAACTAGCTGAGCCCTCGGTGTTTCCCGCGTTTGTTAATGTAAGCGGGGAACGCTGCGGGGCGAAGATAGTCTAAAAAAGTAGCCTAATTAACTCCCTATATCAACAGCTATCTGCCAGTGAAAGTCCCGTCGAAATCGGTCTAGCGGTTCCAGAGATTGCCCGGAACAAACAGAAAGACAGACAAAATTAAAAAAAAAAATGGGAAAATGTATCATGCATACATACATGTTATACATTTAGTAAAAAGCGGTTATTTTAATATTACAAACAGACACTCCAATTTTATTTATTTGTATAGATTATATAATTTATACTATAACGTAGTTCAACGGATGCTTAAATGAGCGTATGTTGAGGAAATTCTCACATAAAATATGATAATACTATATTTCCTTGAATAAATATTTAAAGTCAGAATATTCAAAAAACTTTTAGAAATCAATTCTGTCTGCTGCGATGGTCTAATTCTGTTGATTCTCTATGGATGAAAGATAAAACGGACGCATAAATGGTACGGTTTGTCAAATACTCTGTACTGTATCATACGAGGTATATTTTTACTATATAAATAAACTAGCTGAACCCCGCGGTGTTACCCGCGGTTATTGTCATACCGCGTTTAACTCCTCGGGGCGAACTAGTCTAAAAGCCTAAGTTACTCCCTATATCATCAGCTACTTATCAGTGAAAGTCCCGTCAAAATCGGTCCAGCCGTTACAGAGATTAGCCGAAACAAATAAACAGACAAAAATTTATAAACAAATGTTATTTTGGTATATGTACCGCTTATACATACATATACATTTAATAAAAAGCGGTTATTTTAATATTACAAACAGACATCCCAATTTTATTTATTTGTATAGATACCATTTTAAAAGAGTATGAACATTTGAACCTTTCAGTTATGCATCGTTTATTGCAGTCCGATGATCTTACGTATATGTCAAATTACTAATAATTTGAATATATTGATCATTTTTGTAAAAAGGCCTACCAGTATTAATGATTATTCTAATATACGCTTTAGTTTATGCCCTGGTAACTCGGTAACAAAATTTTGATTAGTTAAAAGAGCCATCTTTACCTGACATAAGTTATACATTGAAAAAGTGTTATTTTGGGTTAAGATATTTTCATCTGTTTTTTTAATTATTCTTTCATTAATATTTACTAAAGAAGTTCAAATGTTTTATTCATGTGTCAAATATAATTATGTTTTGATTTATTCACCACACAGCATCGTTTATTGCACAGACTAATACTCCACACTCCTTAAGATCCAGGAGGTGTAATAATAAATAAATAATAATAAATATTTTGGACAACGCCATCTAGTCCCAAGATAAGCAGAGCTTGTGTTATGGGGTACTAGACAGCTGATACAAATACATATATACTTTTTTTTTTTGTAAATACATACATATTATAGATAGAACACACCCAAACTCCGAAACAAATATTTGTAGATCATACAAGCATTTGGTCCGACCCGGGAATCGAACCCGAGACCTCATGATCAGCAGTCGCTCACGCCAACCGCTAGACCAACGAGGCAGTGTGGGCCTTTATTTACGTGTGGAAAACCACGGGCCGTCGCCCAAATTTTCCCTCTCTTTGCTGTGTTATTGTACTTTATTACTGTGTTGTATACTTAAATTAAACGAGATGTCAGACTCTAGATTGGAGAACATGGAAGACGTATGAAGTTCGATCAATGAAACAAATGATCGTAAATATGTTTGATAAGTTATTAGAAACGGAATACTTACCATGTTTGTTGAGAATTAGTTTCCAACATTTCGGTACTGTTGCAAGCGCTACTTACAGAGAAGCCACACACGAAATTAAACTAAACGTTGCGTTGCTTTAAGTGCCGTTGAAGGAAAATCCTATATACATAGATGTTAAAATGTATACATACACACATACATATTTGCATCCCTATTAGTAGTAGAATCGTGTTTCTTTTAATAATTAGTTCCTATTAGTGTTATAGGAAGCAAGAGAATTCTGTCGTCGTCAACTTCGAGAACTAAAGCTAAACAACCAAAAATTGAGAGTGAATTGTAAAGATTACTTGGACAGGGAAGTTAATAAAAATAAAGGAATATTTTCTATGATTATAGTAGATTGGTTGAGTCATTGCATCCATACCCTGGAAGCAATAGCTCAAGCAGTTTAAAGAGGCATAACCATGTTATAGCTTTGCATTCTTGTATTCTACAACTTTTCGCTGTTTAACTTTTTCTTAATTGTTTTAAAAAATCCTACCAATTTGGAGCCAAGTTTGAATTTATGTAACCTTACCCCTGTTTTTGGTCTAATTTGACCGGACTATTTCTTCGATTTGTAACATTTCTGCTTTATATATCTAACTAAATCGTAACGAGGATTCCAATTTTAAATGTAAATTTTGAGATAAATACACACAAACTTAGAAAACCTGTTAAGTCATTTCCGAGCGAGCGTTTCCTACGTATGTGTGTCACATTCGAGTCAAGTTTTCTATATTTATGAATATTTGATTTCTGCATAACATAATACTATGAATACTATTACGCCATTGAATGAAAATATTTATACAATTATATGTTGTCATAATAAGATATTTCTGGACTCATTAATCGAAATCTATACAACTAAATAAAATTGAAGTGTCTGTTTGTAATATTAAAATGACCGCTTTTAACTAAATGCATATCTATACTAATATATAAAGCTGAAGAGTTTGTTTGTTTGTTTGTTTGTTTGTTTGTTTGAACACGCTAATCTCAGGAACCACTGGTCCGATTTGAAAAATTCTTTCAGTGTTGGATAGTTCATTTATCGAGGAAGGCTATAGGGTATATATCATCACGCTGCTACTAATAGGAGCGGAGCAATAATGAAGAATGTTTCAAAAACGGGGGAAATTTTCACGCTACGGGCAATATAAGGCGCAAACGAGGTTGCGTGGGTCGTCTAGTGTATGTATACACGGCACATGTACCAAAACTGTAGTTAAAAAAATTTTTGTCTGTCTGTCTGTTTGTTCCGGGTAATCTCAGGAACGGCTGGACAGATTTTGTCGGGACTATCACTGGCAGGTAGCTGATGATCCAGGGAGTAACTTAGGCTACTTTTTTAGACTAACTTTGCCCCGCGACGTTACTCGCGGTACAACAACAACCGCGGGTAACACCGCGGGGTTCAGCTAGTATAATATAAAGTTAGGAATTTGTTTCAGCTTAAGAGCAACCGGTTCGTCTGATTATACTGCTTAATACAAACTTAAGCATCTATAAGTCACATTGACTTTAAAATACTTTACCACTGCGTTAGGAGAAAGTTTCAATTAAATCTTCTATTTAAAAATCAATTGCTGTTCGTTTCTCTCGCTAAAACTCGAGAACGGCAGGGCTGATTTAGCTGATTTTGGTTTTGAAATATCTGTCTTAGCCCAGGAAAGGTTTAAACGGTGAAAAAATAAAAAATATTTGAAAATCCAATGTCCCGTATACAAAGTAGCGGGCACAGCTAGTATTTAATAATCTGTACAAATTATATTATAAATATATAAAACTATTGAAGTTTGAATTAAATCAACTCTTACCGTATTTTTCTAGATAAATAAATTTCGGACATCTAACACACAATGCCATCTAGCCCCAAGCTAAGCCGAGCTTGTGTTATGGTACAAGAAAACTGATACAAATACATATATACTTTATTTTTTGTAAATACATACATATTATACATAGAAAACACCCAAACTCCGAAACAAATGTTTGTAGATCATACAAACATTTAGTCCGACCCGGGAATCGAACCCGAGACCTCATAATCAGCAGTCGCACACGCCGTACGCGAGACCAACGAGGCAGTTATAAGTTGTGTGTTTCGTGTGTGTGTTGATCCTAGACTTTCTTTGCGTTTGCACACGTCTCTTATACTCTCCTCATGCGTCTAGGGGTCGTAGTATGATATTAATATTACATAACCTTTCTCATTAGGTATCATAGGAGGATTGTTTTGTTCTTGAATCCCGGGTCGGATCAAATAGTGTTTATCTTTATCATCACACTAATATATAAAGTCGAAAGTTTGTGAGTGTGTATGTTTGTTACTTGTTCACGCAAAAATTACTTTAGATGAAACTTTACAGTAATATAGCTTATACATCAGAATAACACATAAGCTACTATTTGCCGCGATAACCGACATACACATGATCGGAGCCGCGGGCAACAGCTAGTAAATAATAACCTCCTAAACGGCTGAACCAATTTTAATGAAATTTTTGTGTCTATTCCTGAGGATTCGAGAATTGTTTAGGTTTACAATTCGATCCAAAAGATAATGTTTATTGATTTTTTTTTTATTCAGGGGGAACATGTAGTGGTTGACATGAAACGCGTCTGGGTGGTACCGTCAACAAGGCCGTCACTTTTCATAAAAAATCTATTTGTGTAGCTAATTGATTCAACCCGCGGCATTACATGCGGATGAAGTTATACCGCGGGGCTCATCTAGACTATTATATACAAATTATAATATGCATGTATTACACATATAAAATTTTCTCTTGAATCATCATCTAATGCTGAAAACTGCATTAAACTCTGATGTATAGTTGGAATGAACTGAGCGAACAGACAGCGGTAGTGACTTCATTTTATACTAGGTACAGATACGGGTAACGAAACGATATTAAAGTTTTTTTAAATTAAATACCTGTCTTTTGCTGGCATGCCTAAAATAGGATGCTCACGACTTATAGAAGCCAAACATGATTGAAAAGAGACGATGACGAAGTTGTGTGGGTCACCTAGTATATTTTTTTTTAATACCATACATATTTTCATTTAATCCAATACATAACGGCATCATTCACGGACTGTTTTACATAAATAAATTCAATGTTTCTCGATTAAATGATAAGGGTTAATTAACTCTGTTGAATACATCCAATGACGTTTTCACCCTTCACACGTAACATCATTCGATTGTCTAGTTACTCACCTACTACTCGTATAAGGCAATTGCAAAACCCATGTTTTTGCTAAATCTTTATATCATTATGTACGTTTACATCAGACTCGTCATTCAGCTTTATTTCTTTCAACATTACCAAACAATTACGTGACATATAGAGCATGGAGCGTCACATAGTGTAAATTTACGTAATGGGTACTCATATAGCAAAAATAGTAAAGACTGTAAACAATAGTAATAGTGAACTGGATGTACTTTAGTTTCATAACAAGTAAGAATATCCTAAGAAACACAGTATTGCAGCAGAATAATACGCATAAGATGCTTCGTAGCATGACTTTAAGCTACATCATTAACGGATATTTCATATACTTATTTATTAAAAACAAACTAGTCTAGGTACTATAGTGCGCTTGAAAGCGGTATTCACCTTCTGAGGTATATGCGGGAGTGAGACGGATCCCCTCCCCTTGTGGGGAGGGGTTTAGGGTGTGGGTCTCCGGTATTCGCACTCACTCGGTGCTATTACGCACCGGTTTTCTGAGGTCGTTGTATCCCTCCGATCGAGCCGGCTCATTCATGCCGAAGCGTGGCTCTTCCACGGTATTTAAATGTATAAAGAAGTAAGTACAGACAAGAATTGTCACATAGCAATTTATGATGAGCCAGTTTATTTTACGCCTTTTATTGTTTCTAGACAGGGAGTTTTTATTGGATTGTTTTTTGAAGTCGGTTAAAAATTAATCCGTATCTTCTTCATTACTAGACATGTCTTCAATTTCCATATCCTCCTCAGAATCTTATTCCTTTCCTACATTTATGGTGAACTCGTCATCACATTGTCATAGGACCACGACTCGTCATCACATTGTCATAGGACCACGACATGAGGATGTCGTGGTTCCAATATTGGTTCTCAATTTTTTGTACGTGGTCACACTTTTGCCATTTTTCGGGAGTTTTCTGAAAACAATCTAGTGATATTTGTAATTTTGTCGTCCAATGAAGAATTTCTATAAATTGAAGCTATCGGCAAAATTCTTAAGGCTCCGTCAACTAATCCGTCACGGCTTCCCCCATGAATAATTACTAAACGACGCCATTTGCCAATATCAGCATAAATTCCGGGCTCAGATTCGGATTGCCAACGCTCATAGGAGTTGTGGCTACTGTTAACGTAGGTATCGTCCACAAAATATATTTTTCGTTTTTTTCGAAATTCTATATTTCCGTATAGTTCTTATGAAAGCTCTTATCCTAGCTTTCATAAGAACTATACGGAAATTTAGCATTTCCGCGTAGCTCTGATGAAAGCTAATAATAAATATTTTACTCGGAATTCAGCAATACTGGGTCTTTCGGTTAAAATGTCTCTTATATTTACATTTATTAAAGAAATATCCCATCTTCCGTAAAAGCTCTCGTAAATAGGTAGGTACAACCGCAATGCAGGATGCCATCTTCTTTTAAAACTGCAAGCAGCTTACGAAAACTGATGAATTTTTCTTCGTATCACCCCCATGTCGAAATCATCAATGTGGATTATCCTTTTTATTTCTTTAGGTTTTCGTGGAGAAGTAAATTTTGGTTTTTTCGATGTTTGCCGATTCGAATTTCGACTCGGCAAACATCGATAGCTACAATTCTCATTACACTGAGAGCTGACTGACACTCCTGTAGCCTCTGCTACTAATTTATTTATGTTTGCTCGATGCAGACGACAACTCCGGAATATCTGCTTTCATCTTCTGTTGCAACTCAGGGGTCAACATGGAAAATTTGGTATTCTCATAGACCAACGCTGCATCCTCAATGTTGATATCCTTTGTCGTGTGGCCAAGTCCTTTTGGATATTGTTCTGATACATATACCGGGATTATTTGTGTTATTATAATTTATGTTCATATCATATTTGTGTTCAATATTTTCCTTGTCAGCCTTTCGTGTAAGAAAAAAACTGCACTTTGTAAATTACATTTTTCACTGGTCGTGTAATTGGAGGATCCGTCTTTGGATATTTCATCTCGTGTGTGTTTGGAACAAACTATCGAGAACGACTGAATCGCATAACCGTCGCGGTGGTCGAAGGCAGACTGAGTTAGCTTGACGTTTGTCTACCTCCCCCGCCATGCCGCTCACATACCTTAGGCGGTGACTAGCGCTTCCGCGCACACTATACAACAAAATGAAACCCGCTTTCAGAGTTATTATAATTTCTAAATTTAAAACCAAATTCAATATGTAAAAGAATCCTGTAATGAATCATAAGGTATTTAATAGTTAAATATCCTTAGCAATGCACAATCATTACTATTTTTAGGTTTTATAAATTCTATTCATAGAGATAATTATCCCTTCCTCTGCCTACCTTTATATATATATTATAACTTACCATTTCTTTATTTTTAATTATGATTTCTAAATTTTCAGTCATGGAGAGTAAACGAAGATGGGCCAGTGATACAAAAATCGCGGCTTCAAGACGATTGGGAGAGCGACTCGCTCGATCCATCTCCTAGGCGCCGGAGACCGGGCCGCAAACGCAAACGTCGTCCACAAATGGAACCTAATGATGAAATAGCTCAAGAGAGATTTGTTTACCCCGACATACCACCTCGTCCTTACTACGATGTTGATTACGAAAATACCCGTCAAACAACAGATATGCCTAAAAGAAGACGTAAGAAACCTGAAGTAAGACCGATTCGGTGGACAGAGGATGATGTTATGATAGCAGAGAGACCGTTGCGAAAAAATGCAGGTCGGAGAAAAAAAATACCTTCAGACGATACGTGGCCTGATTTGAGCGAATTCAGAGACACTGAAAATTTAAGTCAAAAGCAAGAAGAAACAGTTGTTGAAGAAAATCCACATGAAATTATTGCTGAAAAGGTTTTTGGACACAATCGTAAAATACCTAAGGATAGAACATCAGGAACAAAAGATCAATATGAGTCAATAGAAGCAGATAATCAAGATACTGAGGAACCTCCAAAGATCCCCATACCAGTGGACAAGTCGTTATCTGAGTTTTCAATGGAGTTAGTGTCGAAACCCAAAGTAGACATAGAACACGAAACTAGAAATAACAAACCGCAAAGTACTGAACAGGAAATGCTTGAAGTAACTGAAGCCCAATATCATGGACTTGACAACCATGAACTTGAAGAACACAAACCTAAGCACAATAATAGATTTAGAATGCCAAAACGCAAGAAGAAAAACCGCGGAGAAGATAATGAAAAGGATAAAGCCGTAGAAAAAACGGTATGTATAAAATGATTACTCTATTTATATTAAGCATCTTAGAGTCGTTTAATTAAATATATTAAGACAAGAAATAAGCGAGGACGAACTAAACTAAAAGTAGAGAAGCTGTAGTTGTCGTGTACACGAAGTAGTCGATATCGACATATTTTCAATATGATTTTCATTTAGAAAACTTTTTAATTCCGTCCGTCCGTCCGATCAGTATAAAATATCCAGTAGGTTAGGGTTAAATTGCTTGCTGGTAAATTTAATACAGATGTCTAGGAACCAGGACAGGAATCATCCTATTAGGATTCCTAGTCTTAAAATAGGGCCATAGAAATGTTATGTCTCAGTGCACCGGTTATCATTTCGAATAAAGAATCGAATAACTACATTACGAAGGCTACATTTTGTAAGAAAAATGTAAGGAATCTCTTGCACGGGAGTTCTAGACATTTTTTTTTAGTAGCGGTTAAGGGTGAATACCTGGCTAGTTCTAACGAGTAAGTATGACTTGAAACTTACCCCCTTATTCACACACGTTGTATAACTTTAGGTTTCATTTAAGTAAATAAAAAAAATATTCTATTTTATTCTCTTACGTTATAATATAATCGTGTAAAATATTTCTGTGTGAGGTGTGACGAAACTTAAAGTTAAAGAAATAATTCTCGAATGCAAGTACCAAATTTAAATTTAATATACGAATAAATCTGAAAGAATATGTATTTATATTTTCCTAAATAGTATAATCAATTATTTGGTTTGATTAACATGTTATAACTTATAGGATACAAATTTATTGAAGTTTCTGAATCCAATGCGGGTGTCAACTTTAAAGGAAGAGAAAACAAATGAAAACTTTAAGCAGTTTCATATCAATACGACATATATTCCCAAGTTAAAAACCATGGAACAACTGAAAAGCGGACTAAAGGCCCGAATTACCGAAATCAATGTACGTAAAACCAACGTTTAAATGGAAATTTCGTACTTTGACTGTTCTTTTATAGGAATCTTAAAGTAAAGTGTAGTTCATATTACGTGAGATAACATTTTTACGTTATTTATTACTTTTTTGAACTGAGGTAAATAATATAATTTACGTGTTATAGGACAATAATTATTTGAAGTTTCTCTCGTCGAATGAGTCAACTTTAAGGGAAGATACCACTGATAGTAATAAGAAGCGAAATATCAAAAGGACTTTTATTCCCAATTTTAAGACAATGGAACCACTGAAAATTGAACTACAAACCCAGCCTAACGGAATCGATGTACGTAATTACAACGAGAATAAGAACTTCGTGCTTCCAAAGACAAAAAAATTAAAACTAAATATTTGAATCTCAAGAACATAAATCCATATTTCACATTACTGCAGAGATTTTGTAAACTGTAATTTCTAATACAATTAACATGTTATAGGACATGACTTATTTGAAGTTTCTCGATTCAAAGCAAGATTCAAATTTTAAAGAAGAGACTATAACTAAAAGTCCTAGACACAGTAGGATAAATACTACATACATTCCCTATTTAAAGACAACGGAACACCTAAAAAGCGGCTTAAAAGCACGTTTGAAAGGAATGGACGACACACGCAGATTACGGCATTATCGCAAAAACAAAAGGAATTTAGTCAAGTCTAAATCAAAAACCAAAATTTCAAACCAGAAAAAAATATATGTATTGAATGAGCCTGCTTTAGAAGTTTGGATAGATGAAATATTTGCGGTATTTACGTAAAAGATACACAAATATTGTTTAATTTAATCACTGAGTTGTAAATAGTAGGTTGTAAATAAAAATAAAGACGTAGCAAACATGACATGTAGTTATTATTATAGCGCTTCTCCATATTAAATGTATTGTCGTAATAGTAAGTTGCATAATGTAGATAGTACTTTAAGGTTGATGACTGAAGTTTTCTTAGTTTGTAATTCTTCGATTCGCGAATCTGCTTTGTAATAAGTATTTCAAGTGTTTTTGTTGTTTTTATTTTTAATAATAATATCTTTACATACCGCATATTAGCCGCTTTTATAATAATGTTGAATGTCTTAACGATATTTTAGGAATTTTTATTTTAAAGTATTTAAGCAACATTAATATTTTTGTTTTATATTTTCAGGACATCTACCCAACAGATCAATTATCTTTAAAAGACATATTAAAAAGATCAAACGGAACCAGTCTAAGCGAAATTTTACAACAACACAATCTATCATTAACGGATTTACTTCATGGAAAAGAGCATGCAGTGTCAATACTAAAATCAAAAAATGTTTTGAGCATCAAATCATCTGAAAAAAACATCACAAAAGCAGATGTTAATGAAAATGTAGGAGAACCAACATCATTAAACGGAATTGAAATGTTGGAGTCACTATATGTCACAGAACCAACACCCGAGCACATCATCACAACAGAAAATGTACAGATAGATGTTGAACCCGAAAGTGTTCCGACTACCACTACAATACCCTTGAATGTCTCTAAAACAACTACGAGTCGTCGATTTGCCATCACCCTTCGTAAAAAACTTCGCGTAAGACCAGTGAATAACACTACTAATATAGTGAAAGGACAACTTAGCCGTGATCTCATAACATTAAACTCAAGAAGATATTCTAACTTTAGAAGAAATGCTACAAAATCAAGACACTGGAAGGATGTTGTAGCGAATATAATACGAAATAATACTAACAAAGAGAATAATAATAAACCACTACCTGAAAAAACTACTACAGAACCCGTACCAGAAGAAACGACTATATCTAGTGAAGTCGCAAACCTAAACAATTCATATGAAGACAACCGCCCACAATCCAACACAGATATTAAACTGGATGACATCAGCATGGACGTGACGGAACCTATAACAACGGAAACAACAACAGAAATGACTACAAACTGTACTGAAAAAACAGTAGGTATAATCTCTATGCCAAGACCGACAGCAATATCTAAAGGTCTACGCAGCCAAGCACTCAATAACAGGCTCAAAAGGAAACGCCTTAAAAATAAGTCGTCTACGACTGAGCTACCACAGGACGACATCATAAAACATTTATATGGCATGGGCAACTTAGTATCCTCCTCAGAATTTATTGCAAGAACTCAAGGGCCAAAAATCACTGACGCTACCGATAGTACAGAATTATTTACTTTAGAAGATTTTATGACCACCGAAAGAGCAAGTAGTACCGAAAGTAATATAAAACTAACAATTACCCCAACTATTACACCGGAATCTATAATAGAAAACACGACAGAAGAAACAGCGAAAGTTGAAATTGAAGAAATCTTTAGCGATTCTGAAAGTTAGTAAGACTTATAATTTTTTGGTAACGTTTTTCCGGTGAGACTATTTGTCACACAGACGATTGAAATACTATACATTTATACATCTTTACGTATCCAAGCTAATTGAAAATATTAATGTTATTTCAATTCAATTATCAAGGAGTTTAAAATTATGTTTAAAATGCATGGTTATTTTTTATTTCAGCAAGAGCCAAACTGTCAAGAATATTAAAGGAAAGAAACATGACCCTTAGCGAATTAGTAGAACTCAGAGAACGTGGATCCAGCCATATACATTTGGCTGACATATTCCACAATGCGTCGAGAGAACCAAATCCAGCAGAGCCTTTCTTATCTAAATCTCTTTTGGAGCCCATTTCAAAAGAGACTTATCCATTAAGGGCTATTTTAGAGGCTAATTTGCATGATCCTAATGGTAGAGTAACGCCAAACGATCCTAATATCGATATTCCAGTTGTGATGGATTTCCGTAACAATGTTAATGAGAATGCTGAAAATATGGGCATTATGTCTCTATTTAACAACTTCTCCAAAAACATAACGCAGAAATATACACCCATTCACGACAAAAGAAATCTCACGACAAACGATGCTCCTAATATATCAAATACAAGCCAGAACGTTCGAGAAAGTCGAGTATTAGATGAGATTCAGGATGATGTCGTTAGCTGGAATGAAATATTTTCAATTATGGGTAGAAATCATAATGATGAAATAGAAGGTACGCATAAAAATCAAATTCCATTGCCTGGAAACCACGGAGGTACATACATTATTTGATTAAAAAACCTAATATGTTATTTTTTCAGAAAAATCCACGGGCGAACCATTTAGAAAAATCACGATAGAAGATGCTGACGGTGACGGATTAATAGTGTTGGAGGACTTGGAACATCTTTCAGACCTCGATAACAATATTGCTTTTGCTTTTAAAGAGAAATTAGACGGCGAAACAAACACAGACGAAAAGGCATCAAGCACTCCGGATAAAATACCCAGTCACACGAAGTCTGTAACTGTTGCTACGGCGAGCATTGCCGGCTTAGCTATGGTACTGTTTTTATTGACGTATGCCGCGTATAAATGGAAACATCAGAAGCCTATAATACGAAAGCGTAGTTTTTGTGATGATCGAATACCTACGCCAGTATTTGAACACAGGAAAGGTCATAAGAATAACAGTAGTACCCGAAGTATGAGTCCTATGATACAGACCTCAAATATTTACACCTTGAATACGTTAGATTCGCAAAACGGTAAAGAATCACCCGATTACATGTGGGATTCTTTAAGAAAACCTTTTCAATAAATAATTAAGGTAGATTATATGTTTGATACAGACTGAATGGAGTTGAATTATCGTAGTGTATATATTAATAGGAGTCTTAGGTACCTACTACGTTGAAAAAAAAAATTGTGGCCAAAAGCGACCTTATTTAAAGTAGTGATCTGATAATGGTTAAGATTTTTAAGAATTGATCAATTAGCTACACATCTATATGTATAATAGTATTTCAGCATATGAAATAATATGGGGACATAATTCATCATAGGAACAAATTTGTTCCATTCATTGTCATATTGCATCTGAATAAGTATTTAAATATATTTATGTTATGTTATTTACTTAACTTCTTCAGTATTATATTCAAGTGCAATATGATTATGTCATTATGTATAGATGTTTGGTTGTTTTCTTAAATTTTATAGAGTTTTCTGTGAAAATAAAATTAAAGAATAATATATTTTTATTTTCCTTACCTGTAGTTATTATAAGTGAATATCTCTTGGAGCTTCTTTAATACTGGTATGTCCAATGAATGAATTTTGTTGTAGAAGTAGGCATATTGTCTGGCGATACTCCTGTAGAGTTTGAGCGATGAGTCAAAAACAGGCGATGGCTGGAAATATGTAATAACAATAATTAAAATAGGAAAAACTGTCTGCTGTTAACTATCTATTATACAAACCTGCCGTCTTATAGATAATATTTGACTGCCTCGGTGGCGCAGTGGTAGCGACTGCTGTGCTTAAGGTCTCGGGTTCGAATCCCGGGTCGGACCAAATGTTTGTATGATCTGCAAATATTTGTTTCGGAATTTGGGTGTTTTCTATGTATAATTTTTGTGCGAAATCAGTTCCATATAACTTCAATACCTCTTCTAATCCATTATTACGCAACTCCATACAAAATCATGTGACAAGGGACAAAAATCGAGGGTTGATACCACCACCTCTTCAACTGTACTCAGTTGGACAGCTTACAAGTGATGGCATAGTGCTAAATTTTACTGTTTTGTGCCCTTGTATTTTTCTAAAAAGGTCTCCTGGTGGTTCACATGACCCATCAATTTTCGACATGGGCTGGTTATAAGCTTTTTCAGGCACTTTCGAAATGTTATTAATTACTTTAGTTGCTCAATTCCAAAATGTTATTCTCATGTAGAAGAACTGGCAAGAAACTCCATTAGTCACATATTCACTTAAATAAGTTAATGTTGCTGTAATAGATTGCTTGTTAATAATACAGCATAAAATATTGATACAACTTACTTTGAGTTCAAGCAGCTCTTCAGTATTGAAGTACAATATGGTTGAATATTTCTCTGGCAATATGTCAATATACGGTTTCCAGAATGACTCTGAAAAAGAAATAGTGACCAATTATATGTGCATAAACAAAAGAGGAGCTAAACTGCTATTAAGCTCCAATCTTTTTTCTTCATTAATAATCTACATATAAATATATGCATATGTCCATATAAATGAATTACTTTAAGCATTTCATTTGAAATTTGTATGGAATAGTAATAAGTGTGTTTACTTTTTAGACATATACAGGGCATACTTTAGGTAAAGAGTACCTGTAATCCTACTAATATTATAAACGCGAACATTTGTAAGTATGAATGGATGTTTGTTACTCTTTCATGCAAAAACTAAAGAATGGATTTGGATAAAACTTAACAGTAATATAGCTTATACATCATAATAACACATGGGCTACTATTTACCGTGATAACAGACATACATGCGGGCGGAGCCACGGACAACAACTAGAAAATAATATCTAAGCCTCATTGTATGTTATTTGCACAGTACAGTAGTTTAGGTACTGTGTGTTTAATGTGAAGTTAAATCTCAAGGGCAAAGGCCATTCACCACTTACTAATATAATTTTTTTAACGTGCCTGAGAGTTATTATGTCAGCAATGAGCATGTATTAAGCTGCTAACCATCAGTAGTATATAACAGGGTTAATTTAATAAAATGAATAAGGTTTGTTTACCTGGATTGTTTTTTTCTAGCAAAAGGAACAGCGCAAGAGTTATATTTGGCATATTTTGAAGCAAGGGATCAACATCAATAAAGCTTGCCAGCTCAGATTCTTTAGCATTTTTCTCTGTGAACATCACTTTCGATGGTACTGTAAGAATGAGTTCCCCATCTTTGAAGTCCTTTGTTGCTTTGAGACCAAGTTCGTAACCCTCAAACTCGGCAATTTCAATTCCTGTAATTTTTTTAAACGAATAGAGTAATATGGGATTATTCTTACTTTTGTTTTTTTTTTACTTTTCATATATGATCTTATGCATTGTATCTTATCTTAACACTTAGAGTTTATAGTTTCTGATAATAAGTTTAAACTGAAGTATGTTCTAAGTTCGCTAGACTAAAATCATCCCCAACCAGCTTTGACTAAGAAAAAGTAAGCATCACCTTCTTAGCCTGTATTATTTCCAAGACTATTTGAGGTTGGCTACCAGTTTAACAGGTTTTACCTGAATATCAGTTTTTCAACGACAGCGACTAGCATCGGACCTCCGCAACCCTGAGGGTGAACTGAATTCGAAGATTGAACTAGTTGTCAGTATATTTGAGAGCACTGACTTCCCTATAACAATTGCCATTGAGATTTAACATACTCTCCGAGGCACAGGCAGGCAACACCGCCACATTCCATACTCCGGGCTGCTATTAAGTAATTCTTGTAAGAAAAACCCAACAGCTCCGACTCTCTTAATCTGCACTCACTTATGGTAACCACTAGACCAATGAGACAGTCAAGAAAAAGATTAACTAACAAGACTAAGAAAAAGTAATAAAAATGGCAAAATTAAGTGATAAGCAAGTTATTTTTACTATGGTCACGACCGAGCGACCCAACACCGTTGTCCTTTTTTTTCAGAATTGTCCCAGATTCGATAACTTTCTATCTGGCAACCCTACTTCAATGTCCAGGTTAATCATAAAATTAATATAATATTGTTATGAACATACCATCAATTGGAACCTCATTCCCATTTAACCATTTCCAATACTTGTCAACATTCAACTTCCTCTGATTTTGAGCAGTTCTATGCTGAGAAACTTCAAGGTTGGTTATCTCTTTGATTAAAGCTTCAATTTCTAAATGATGCTCCCAACTCTTTGTCACACTGGTAGAAGCCTGGAATATACTGGTCAATCGTAACACTTTGTCTACGAGAACGGCTAGTTCTTTTCGTCTTTGCTGAGAAAACTTGTTATTTTCTTTGCCATTATTCTTTTTGGATCCTTGTTTCGATTGCGATTTTCGACCCATTCTCTATACAAAATAAATACGTCTAAAGTAGAACAAACTATATGGTAAAAGTAACTTAATCTAAAACGTGGGAATCTAAACAGCTAAAAATAGGTCTCCAAAAATTTTGAAATGTTTTCCTTTCAAAGATGTATGTTTAGAATGACATTAGGTAGGTTACATACACGACACATATTTTAGTACCTACCGGATTCGAATTGTATCAAAGCAATCAAAGGTAACTTTATTCAATTGCACTGCACATTCTGGCTAGTCTTATTGCAACTGAAGAATTTAACGATTATCTTATTGGCTTTACTTAATTTTTCCTAACTTATTATTAATTATCTATCTACTTAGTTTAACCATCAATTATTTTTTAAGAATAAGCAATAACTCTCTGATTGTTTGTATTTTGAATTCATTAGTTAGTTGAGTTTTTTTTTATATTATTGGGTAAATGAACGGCTGTTTAAACTTTTCTTCATTTAGGTAACTCGTTTCATGCACATAAAATAACTACTAAAGGTAATAGCTTAGTGAGAGATAAAATTGTACAAAACGAAGTATTTTGTACAAACTAATACAATCATTAAGAGTTCTTTCCGTTCTAATATTAAAAAATACTACGTTTGATTAGGGACCGCCTTTTGGCATATATATATACATCAAAAAAACTTAAATAATTTAATAACAGCAAAAGAACAGTGGTAGATAGATACATACGCATTTTAGTGAAATGAAACTCTACCGAAAATCATCACTAATTGAGATAAAATAGGTTTAACAAATGTACTTACCAACGTACGTGCTTATGTCTGAGATAGAAAAAAATGTATGGCTTTCTGTTAATAAACTATTTATTTATCTATTTTATTAAATAACTAGCTGTGCCCGCTATTTCGTACACATGACATTTTGATTTTCAAGCTATTTTTAATTTTTCACCATTTAAACCTTCCCTGGACTACGAAAAACATTTCAAAACCAAAATCAGCTAAATTGGCCCAGCAGTTTTTGAGTTTTAGCGAGACAAACGAACAGCAATTGATATTTAAATATAAGAGAAGAAGATTCTACAAATAGTTCAGATTCACTTAAATGTAACGCTGATGTATCATACACTTTATAGCGCGTTCCGTACCTAATTTTGCAGTATTCTATATCTTTAGCATGAAAAAATCGTTCTGAGTTTATTAAAATAAATTTTAATCTTATTTTCTAATATTGAATTCTTATGTAAGTTGAAATTAATTGTTGATATCAACCATAATGGAATTTAGGTAATAATTAAATGAAAGGGCGATTGTTTTAGTCACATATTATGTCAGTTCGTTAAAAATATATCATATTCAAAATAATTAAATCGAACTAATTTCTGTTTTTTCTTACTTAGTTATAAATAAATTATGTAACTATGCAGCAAATATAATAAAAAAAACACTATGTTTAGATAGGTAATGCTATTTGGAATATATTTATTTAAAAAAAAAACCTTATACAGTCTGGAGAGGATTTTCGTAAGTATCATAAAGGTAGGTATATCATAGTCACATTTACACAAAACGGAAAGATAGGTTGGTCTTTTTGTTCTGTGCACATTTAAGTTCACTGTTCGCTCCACTATGATGATTATACATTTTACATAAAACGATTAAATAATTTACGTTTGAAAACGCTGTTATCCCATAACTTCGCATTCTTAAACTTACTTACTGACTTAATGTCCGTCCGATTTACGACACTGCATCGCCAAGTTTGTGTTGGTAGGCCATGCTCAAGTCTTCCTTGCGGGGTCTAATTCAGCGTTTGTTTAGCGATATGGACAGGACCGTTAAGAAAAGTTTTGCCAATCCAGTTAAACTTGCGGTGCTTGATCTGGTGGTCGATTGGAGATTCATGAGAGCGATCCAACAATTCTTTGCTGTATATCTTCTCGGGATAGTATACCCCGAGAATTCAGCGAAAACAGCGGATCGGTGATAGCCGTTATAAGATGGATTTTGTGAGCTTCCATATTGCGCACCCATGTTTTAAGGGTGCACAACAGCCAACGTGTAATATGCAGGGACTTGACGTTGGACCAGAATATCGTGATTTTAATCCTTCTAGTCGATTTTAGACTGCTATAAAGACCGAAGTTGTGTGAAGTTGTACGTGGGAAAGATATTCTTGAAGCATAAGAAAACTCTGATTAAAAATGTTTTTTATAGAGCTTCACCATTGTCACTCGCTGAAGTTAGATTTCTATCAGTAGATAAAGTCAAACCTAATAAGACAATTGAAGAATCGATCCAGCCACAAGTGTCACATGAATCTTATGAATCAATCAATCAATATGAATGCCTGGAAAAGGCTACTAAGTTGGAACAAACTTTATTATTTTTTATTATTATAGCCTTTTTATTGCCTTAATATTAGGTTAATACAGCATAAATTTAGTTTCTTTAATTACAAAAAAATTATACAATACAAAAATAAAATTATACATTAAAAAAAGTGAAATCATTTAAAATAAAAACTGCACAATATTATATAATTTTTACCTTAGATAATTATTTAAAATTGCTTAACTATTAAATACATGACATTGATTTCATTAATTGTATTTTTATTTAAATTAAGGACCTCTCAACGAGTAAAGGCCTCCTCCAGTTCTTTCCAATATTCTCTATCTTTTGCTTTAGTAAACCAGTCCATGCCTGCCACCTTGTTTATTTCATCTATCCATCTTTCTTGTGGTCTTCCTCTACTTCTCTTACCAACGGGTCCAGCCCAAACCGTAACTTTTTTTGTCCATTTTTGTTTGTTCATCCGAGTTATGTGGCCAGCCCACTTCCACTTTTATTTTTTACAATGTTTTAAGGCGTCTATAACATTTGTTGATTTTCTTACATCTATACAACTGATCTTGTCTTTCCGTTTTATATTTAAAATGCTACGTTCCATTGACCTTTGACATACTTGTAGTATATTTTTCATTTGTATGTTATATATCCAGGTTTGGCAGCCATATGTGAAACATGGTAAGATACAGGTATCCAGAACCAACTTCTTTAGTTTTATGGGGAGATTTGATTTTAATATTTCTTTGTGGCTCCAGAACTTACTCCATGAATTACTAAACTTTATTATAAGATCACAAAATTTACCTACACTTAGTTAGCAATAAAGATTTTGAATTTGAATTTGAATCTGCTACCAAAGGATCTACCTTCTAGTCCAGGAAGCATTCTTGTAGAGCCGCCTTTAGATTTCACAGATTTTTTTTTTAGCAGTTTTTTTTTAAATAATCCTTTGTTATGATAGTTGTGTATCCCTACTCTGAACGAATAAACAGCTCTAACGAACATCTTCATGTCGGTATTTCAAGGTAGGAAGGGTTAACCGAAGACGAAGTAAAAGTATTTCTTGGTCTAATTTTGCAAAAAATGCACCAGGTGGACTTTCTAATAGTCGACCACACAGAAAAGAAAGATTTATATAATAACGTATCCGTTAGGCAAAAAATGGATGCTGAGAGTACTGAACTGGAACGGATTTCAGTACTTGTGCTCTTCACCAGAGGTCTCTCTAGCCCGTGAAGCACCCGTTTGCATTATTTACTCCGGCACCCTTTATCTCCGGGAAGTTATTGCGTTAAAAGTTGTTGTTAGCGAGAAAGTAGCGAGCACTAGTTTTGAGATCAGTATCCTATAGGCACTTGTCAAGGTTTTCGTTGTAGAATGTTTTTATTAAATTTTGACTGCTTATACAAAATATAGCTGATTAAGCATTTAATACTGTATAATAGTCCATCTGGCAATGACAGTGGTACAGCGAACACTTGGCACTGCATCGTATAGTTCGCAGAAAAGTTATTTGAAATCGCCCCAGTTCTTAAGCCATGAAAGAATTGTTCGCTAAATTAATTGCATTATAAAATAATGCATACCACTTTGCAGAAATTATTAATAGCCTTAGCAGTAAAATATAATATTTGCAACAAACCTTGATCCAAGTACCTAATACTATTATTGTTAAATATTACTTATTTTTATTTGATGATCTATGTTTATGTAAGCAAATGTAGGTCAGCTATTTCGAAATCGTCCTAGAAATAATTTTGTGACCTGAGAAAAAGATTTACATGTCAATCACTCCAATTCTTCATTAATCATATTTGCTTTTATAAATTGTTTAACATTTTTTGTTTTGTGTACCAATATCGCACGATGGTAACTCATACTATTCATCGGCACCTGTGAGCAGAAATATTTTTAAATTTTTTAGCGCCTCCGGCACAAACACATTTCAGCTTATTCCTCATCAACCCATAATGTCCCACTGCTGGGCTCGGGTCTCCTCTCAGGAGAGAGTTAAGGCCAACGTCGGCTTATTAAATCACTTAAAAAATCAGCACATTTAAGATTCCATTAATAACTACCCAGTGTCCAGTAACGGAGTTATTCATAAAATACGTGTATAACTATTTTCTGTCTACGCTATACAAACGTATTTCTGGAGACAGTTCCTTTTTTTTTTTGATGGACAAGTTTGGTCATCAAACTAATAGAGTCGATTCGTAATTACTGAATTATGTAAGGGCTATGGAATGTAAAAATAAACAAATAAAAACTAGTGTAAGCAGTTATATCAAGGGTTCAAGATCAAGATTGTAAAATCTTATAGGTACCTACATAAAATTCTCGTGTCACAGTGTTAGTTACAATACTCCTCCGAAACGGCTTGATTTTTATGAAATTTTATGCATATTTCATATATTTCTGCATATTCAGTAGGTCTGAGAATCGGCCAGCATCTATTTTACATACCCCTTAATGTTTTTTTTTTACGACAAAACAACGTTTGTCGGGGCAGCTAGTATGTATATTAAATACGTAAAACAAATCTTATGGTCTCGACTCAATTATTGTTTCTTTTCTGTTTTAATTAAATCGAAAGGCTCTTGTAAATCACTTAATTTACTTGAAGGAGCGAAACAAGATGAGTTGGATAATGGTAGGAAGTATATAGTTGTAATGACTTACGGTCATTAAATATTACTTACTATTTTAAAATATTGTTAGTGGAAACATTGACCAAGGACGGTGAATACAGGATTATACTTAATCCCAAGTAGGTACATAATAAAGAGAACGATTTTAATATAAAGACTGGAAATATAGAATATAGCTTATTCTCTATTAATGCACTGCACGGCCATCAATCTGCACAACAATGACTCAATCATGATGGCATTTAACCTATGTTAGAGATTAAAGTTGTTTTGTAAATAACATTTATAAATACTAGGTGATGATTTTACCGTGCAATTAGCCAACCTCAGACCCTGAAAGGGTCTTCAGGGTAGGTGAAGATGAATGATCGACTTGCGTTTCGGTTTGAATTTCTTTTTCTTTTCAATTCTCATGTATTATTGGCTAATATTTTATTATGACCACGTGACTTAGCGTTGAAATGACGTCATTCTTAAACTTGGTAGTTTTCTAATAACATTTACGTTTGAAGAATGTCAACTTGGATAGGGGAGCAGTCCGTCACTTGCCTTACCTAACGAGCTTAAATCGTGGTATCTTCTGCGTTATTTACCTTGCTAAAGTTGTTGTGATTTTCATTCTGTCCTAATTGTCTTCACTCCCCGACGTAAAAAGTCGGATGTTATAAGTTTTACGCCGATTTCTGTCTGTGTGTGTGTCTGTATGTGGCATCGATGCCCTCAAATGGATGTACCGATTTCAATGCGGTTTTTTCATTTGAAAGCCAGTTTCCTTGCGGGTGGTTCTTAGCTATGTTCGGTTAATATCGCTCCAGCAGTGTAAGAGTATCAGCTCTTTTCCGGAATGATGTAAGGTATTTTTGGTGTATTATTTATTACTCGATTAAGTGCTTGCGTAAGGGGTTTTTTAAATTTTAGCGTGTTAAGTGATTAAGCTAGTAGATTTTCTGAGATTTTTTGAGAATTCTAAAACATTAGTATCATCTTCCATTCCTTTTTCTAAACTTATTTGGGGTCAGACTCTAAATAACTTTAGTAAAAGAGTTTCTTTATCAATCATCAAGGAAAAGGTGAGCCCCTTCACTTTATGTCGAAATAGTTTTAATTTTTCTTTTATGAGTGGCCGTCTGTCTGATGCCAATCCTCTCTTTAATGTAATATTTTTTTTTATACATGATAATAAAGAAGCAAAAGATACGTATTTGGGCATTCCAAACACCCAAATTTTTCCTACTGTCAAATCAAACAGTTTCACAGTCAGCTGCAGCACACTTATGTCACATTTATATTGGTTTTTCCTGCAATGTGAAACATTTGAAAAATTCAAATTCCTATTAACACAGCCACATTGACGTAATTATAATTTTTGACTTACCTGTTGCATTTACTTATAATTTGTACCTACGTTATTATTTAAATATTTTATTCGATTATTTTATAATTTGTTTATTGTGTACTGGCTTTTACCCGAGGCTCAGCCCGCGCGTATATCAGATTTTGCGGTAAAAATGTATTCTGTGTGTTATTCTGATGTATCTACTAGCTACATTTCTGTATAGTTTAAAATAAATATGTTAAGTAGTTTTTGCGTATTAAAGTAACAATGTTTGTTACTTTAGCATTTATCCTCTTAAACTTTCGCATTTATAATATTAGCAGGAAATGTAGGAATTAGTAGGATTAATAGAATAGAATAAGATGGTACAAAATAGGATGGGAATGATAGTAGTTATTTAAACCATGACTTTTAATTCAACTGTTAATTTTTATTCTAGTACCTACTTCAGTATTAAGCCACGTATTCATCGTAAACTTTTGTTTATAAACAAAGTTGCATCAACACATTGCTGAGTTGCTTGCAACACTGCGTGTTGCCGAGTTGATAATGGCAGTTGACAAGTTCTCGCCCGACGAGCGATAACATCATTCTAGAGCCACTGAATTACAATTTTAACAAAAATAAAACCGACTTTAAGGTTCGACTCGATTTCTCTTGGATGCCATCATCAGATATTAATGTCCTTATCATGGTACCACCGTTGGATAGACCTAGGTGAGTATGGGTAAACCCCGAATTAAAATTTATTTAACTTTTTATTCGGACTTTACCCAAGAAGCTTGGATAATACTAAGTCAACCCGGGTGAACCTAGACTTGCTCCATCTTCTAGCATTACCCGTAACAAGTATAAAAACCACCACTCTTGGATTCTACTCATGATTTCCATCAGGCAGAGTAGGTACTTTGGCAGGTGTATTTATAAAAAAAAGAAATTCCTGGCAACTCGACGTACTGGAATGACCCCCTCGTGTGTATGTTCTCTTCCTGCCACTAACAATGGCCGGCTAAAAATGATCACCCCGACCTGAATTCTGCTAGGGTGACAGATAGTCTGACCTGCCGCACCTGAGTCTTAAGAATTTTTTAAGAAAATCATGTTAACATTTTTGGTTAGGCTAGTTCCAATAACACATTTTTCGTACAAGTTATAACATATTAGCAATAACTTATGTAACTGAAATATTTTCATGATTTATGAAACACTTAGTAGAACAAGAGCATTATATGTTTATATCCTGTTTGGAATGACTAACCCATGCAATTGCCAAGACGACGATAACGGGGCAGCTATTCTGAAAAGAGACATCTTTTATATTTAATACGTTATTTATATTAAGCCATATAACAAAGCTAGAGTCATTGTCCTCAAAATAACCTGACACCTGGCTTTAGGAGAACGTGCAGAGCCGCACCTTTTGTCACCGTTAAGATATCGAGAACAATTCAATTTACTGGTTGGCAAAATTATTTGATTTCTGAGTAACATAAATAATAAAGGAAGTTTATTTGTGTGTTGATATAATACATCTTATCTGTATAAGATGACATAACGTTCTTAGGGATTGAAAAATAAAGACATGGACACTACCTAAATAACAACATGTGTGAAACTGTGACCAAAAGCATGTCTTCAATGAAAATGACATCGTTGATTCTTAAATTCCTTGCAAGCTCTTAATGTGAGAATGGTCGTAATATTTATTTAAGTAACAGCTTTTAATACTAACTTTTTTTATTTATTGGCATGCCAAAGTGGCTCTACTCTGCCTGATGGAAAGCATAAGCAGAATCCAAGAGAGAATGCAACAATAAAGCATGATTACCCACACCATGCCGGTCTAGTGATGCTTCTGCATCATTTGGCCTCCAGCCTCGTACTCAACAACGGAACACGACATTACGAATGCTGTCATTTTACGTTGATCTTCTGTGCAAAGGTAGTACCGCCCCAGTCGAGCCGGTCCGTTCGTGCTAAAATCGGACGTGGAAAGTTAACCAATCGTTTTCATAGTTGGGCCGTTTTCATAGCCCACTTGACTCAAATACAAACGCAGAAATAAATTATTTAAAGCTCCCAAACACCATTTGTCGCGAACGTTATTAAAACTATGTTTACTAACAAATGGAAAGTTGTGGCTTAGTAATCGCTATTGATAACAATGTTTCATATGTACTACTTTCGAATAAATGCACTTTTCTATTTAACTAAACTGACAAACAAAAACATTGGTTAAGAGACAGACAAACATACTGATCCCATGGGGACAAGGAAACTGCTTGAACCTTCTTTTGTACAATCTCTATATTCAAAGTAATTGTCATTTGCTAGATATCCAACACAATACTAACAATACCTGCCCAAATTCGTTTATAGAGTAGGTATAGTATACAATATGCGTATTTTAAAACGATATAAGTTTATTTTAATTAAGTAAATTAAGTACACGTAACTGACTCTAGTTCTCATGTACCGTGTATTTTCACACTCGAATTATTTTTCATTTTGAAAAACTATATAACTAATAGTAATCACTAGCTGACCCACGCAAATTCGTTTACGTCTCTTATTGCCCGTAGCGTGATAATTTTTCCCCCGTTTTTGAAACATTTTTCATTGGTGCTCCGCTCCTATCGGTCTTAGCGTGATGATATATAGCCTATAGCCTATCTCGATAAATGGGCTATCTAACAGTGAAAGAATTTTTCAAATCGGACCAGCGGTTCCTGAGATTAGCGCTTTCAAACAAACAAACAAACAAACTCTTCAGCTTTATATATTAGTATATAGATTTAAGTAACGTTTTTATCGTTAGGCTATTAATCATTTTTGTCTTGCATTAAGAGCATCAAGTATTCGTGGAATCGTTCCGTGCGCAGATGGATGGTTACCACCCCTTTACATCCCGCGGGTGTCGAAACAGCTGACTAAAGGAGAAAACTACACAACAGAACTTCAAAGAGAAGAAAAACTTGAAAGAAAACCTATAACAAACTTTCGGTTACACCACAAAGCGTCTGGCTAGCGTGGTAGGCTAAAACCTCCTCTCTAAGTTAATGTCCATGTCCAGCAATGGACTACTAAATGCTGTTGATGTTTATGTAATACTAGCTGACCCACACAACCTCGTTTGCGTCTCCTATAGCCCGTAGCGTAATAATTTTCCCCCGTTTTTGAAACATTTTCCATCGGTGCTCCGCTCCTGTTGGTCTTAGCGTGATTATATATAGCCTATAGCCTTCCTCGATAAATGGGTTATCTAACACTGAAAAAATTTTTAGTGTAAGGAAAATGAAAATCACAATAATTTCGTAGGCAACTCGCTCATGACTCTCTTCCTTAATTGGCAGGTCTACAAAAAGAGCTACTTGGTTAGATACAGTGAAGTAAGTAAGCTTATGGTCATAAAAATTCTAACCTGAAATTTTGAATGTAAATTATTTCAGCTTTAAGTTCCTATAAAGAATTTCAATGTGTACCTACACAACAATAGAGCATAAATCAATTTTCGGTATTCTCCATACATGTATACCTAATTACATTAGTTTCACTTCCTGTTCACAATCCATGCTATACTCGTAACATTGTCACATGACCGTTTCACATGTTTGTGAACCTGCCATATTATACTTTTAAACGGAAAGCCTAAGCTTCAAGAAACGAAATTCTAAATACCGATTATAATAAAGTTTCTTAATATTTTACCAGTATCATTATTACTCATTGATTAAAATCACTATTCTAATTCAGTAGACTGGCAAAGACATTTAAAAAAAGTCTATTAAGAAGCTATTGGACAGACAAATTCCAGCGCGACACGCCTTTCATTTCGGAGTCAATACCAGCCCTAGGTTCCGTTCGAAAGTTTTCTGTCCTCTAATGCGTATAATACAGTCGAAACATTTGTTGATTGAGAATTCTAATAGAGGCTATGAGCTCACAGATCGTGACATACATTAGTAACGGGTAAACTTTATGCAAAGCTCCCTGCGTAACGTTTAACGCAACAACGAACCACGGCTTAGCTGTTAAATTCATAATTACTATCCTGATTTTCAATTAAGTTTAATGTCCACCTTATCATGGCATTATTATCTAAGCAAATTGAATTTCGTTGAGTCGCTCTAGGCGTTGTGTAGCGTGCTGATTGGGGTCTTATATTTGTATATTTAGAAATGATGTCAGATAAAAGACGTTTTAAGTCTCACACTGTACAACGGCTGTCAACGTCGGGTTTTTCTGGAATAGTATTATAGCTACTTTATGTCAGTAAGAAACAACAGCAGCATAACAATGTTTAGGAACTATCGACGAGCTGGTCAGCTAGACGTTTAACGTCATATAAACTTTCACAATTTAAGAGAAGGCGTCACATGAATAGTGTACCTAACGTATTTCCTATTGAGATAGAATCCTTTTTTGAAATTGACGACTTGTACCTTTTACCAAGGGTAGGTACATCTGGAAAAATTTAAGCATATTTTAATACAGAATAGTTATATTTTTGTATGGTACCAGCTGTGCGCGTGACTTTTGCCGCATGAAAAAGTAGTCTATGTCCTTGCTCAGGTTCTAGACTATTTGTGTCCCAAATTTAATTTAAATCGCTTTAGTAGTTTTGCTTAGAATGCAGCTACACTTCTAACGGTTATTTTAATATTACAAACAGACACTCCAATTTTATTTATTTCTATAGATAAGAATGGAATTATAACACAGAGAGAAAACTTTAAAATTGTAGATAGGTTTCATTTCGCAATAAATTAGGCAGGTCAATTTAGAGGATCATAGATTTCTTTAGCAGTCACCGAGGAAAACATGCGACGAAGCATGCAAAGCTTAGAAATCGTTTGTTTTGTAATCGGTACTTGTCTGTTTCTAAACTAACTTTCACGCGATTGAATCGCGATTGAAGTAATCCTAAAAACTTATTTCGGTCTATTCGTACCAGAGATTACCTGGAACAAACAGACAGACAGACAGACAAAAATTGTAAAAATACATTACGGTAAAGGTTCTCGATTCCAGTGTAATGGGTTGGGTTTGATTCAAAACCACATTGACCTGCGCCAAGTTCGACATCTTAGGCAATCTTAGCCATTGCGCTACCATGGTATTGTTTTTTTTTATGTATGAGCATGCCAAAGTGACTCTACTCTGCCTTGAATGAAAGCATGAGCAGAATCCAAGAGTGGTGGCCACCATATTCATTGCAAATGCAGACAATGCAACAATGCAGCATGGTGACCCACACTATGACAGCCTATTGAGATGGCGGCCCTTGCTTGTTGTCGTGATAAAAGAACCTAATTTTCGCTTGAACTATACCGCAAAAGCATGATTCATTTGAGATTGAATCACCTGGAACTAAATGCAAATGTGCCTTTTCAACTTCAAAGTGTTAGCTGCCTTCGTCACTGAAACTGATCCCATCGAATTAATTTTATAAAGGTTCAACTAAAACCAATTAGTAGTTTTCTGTAAAAAAGACTTGGGACTTACTTGAGGGATTTTAAATTTAATATTTGCCATTAAATAGATGAGATAAAATAAATCCTAATTTCGTAAATATGCCAAAACACAATTAAAATATGTTTTTAAATACATCAGTAGCAACATCTAATCTATTGGAATTTGAATTGGAACCATTTTTTCTTTGTTATATAATAGAGAGCAAACACGCAGAAGGACCGCGAATAAGCGATTACCGTCGCCCATGGACACCAGAGGCGTTACAAGTGCCTTGCCGATTAGATTATTACATTTTATTAGATTTAAATACTCACATTTTGTTTACAATAGAGTGAATTGGCATAGATTTCATGCTATGGTTATCGGAGCTACAAACCTACCTACCTACTTAATGCTGAATGATGAAAATAACACATCATCAGTATTCAAACAGCACAACTACCTCTAAACCCTTCCCACTTGTTTACCTAATTTTAAATACCTTATGTAAGTACAATCGCTAAAGAGAAAAGACAACCAGGGTCATCGACATTGCTCACAGGATTAACAAGCTGAAGTGGCAGTGGTCTGGTCATATTTGTCCTAGAACCGATACCGTTGGAGTAAACGGGTTGAGTGGAGACCGCGTCTCTGCAAACGTAGTGTAGGCAAACGGCTGGCAGGAGCTGGATGCGAGAAGCCGAGGATCGAACCAAGTGGCGTGCAATCGTAGAGGCCCAAATCCAGCAGTGGACAACGTAAGCTGATGATGAAGTACAATCGATAGCCTTCCTTGGGAGAAACTCGGAAACGAATATTATCTGTTGGCACAGAGCGTGTAATAATCATCATGGGGTGCCATCCTCAAAATGAGGTGAGAGGTCAGCAGACGGTACACGTCGCGATCATGAGCGACCTCCTTTAGTTGGCGATACAGCAGGCCACGATGTCATCTATCGGTCTTCCTTCGTGGTCGACCTGGTGTATAATAATCGCTGTCTTCTTAAAAAAACCGTTTACATTATCAAAACTGGCTTTGTAGTGAACAGCAACAAAGTTTTTACGTAAAAACAGCTCATTTTTTTAATAGCAATGGTATTTGTTGCCAAAACAGATGAAATCAGACCTAAAAATATATGTGTGGGTATGAATTAAATCTATTCTGTTATGTGTCTGCAGAATATTTTGGATCGTGAAATCTTTATCTTTATTCTTGTACAATATTTTTAGAATGTATTGTTCCGCTTAACCAAGTAAGTACTACTTACTTCCTACGTACTTAGTTAAGTTACTTACTTTATCGGTCTTATAGAATGTAAAGCGCATTACAAATATTACAATCAGACAAACCTACTTGCAAAATCTATACTAATATATAAAGCTGAAGAGTTTGTTTGTATGTTTGAACACGCTAATCTCAGGAACCGCTGGTCCGATTTGAAAAATTCTTTCAGTGTTAGATAGCCCATTTATCGAGGAAGGCTATAGGCTATATATCATCACGCTAAGACCAATAGGAGAGGAGCACCAATGAAGAATGTTTCAAAAACGGGGGAAAATAATCACGCGACGGGCAAAAGGAGACGCAAACGAGGTTGCGTGGGTCGGCTAGTGATGTATATATTTTTTACGCAAACAAACAAACAAACAAACAAACAAACAAACAAACTCTTCAGCTTTATATATTAGTATAGATTCATATTCTTGAATGCATTTAATACTAGCATTTGTTTGTGGCTCCGCTCACGTGGATGTCGGTTATCGCGGTAAATAGTAACCTTTGTCCTTCCTCAAGAGTCAAAGAATCTCCATTACAAATTTTATCTAAATCGGTTTAGTTAAGCCGTTAAGGTGTAACAAATAGACAGTTACTACAGAATGTATAATATTAAAATTAATGAGTTAGGTTGTGGGTAAAGAGAATAAATTCTGGATTTATCGGTTATAAGAGTTGAAATAAATGCGAACAGGTATCGAAGCAGACTCACAAGTTTCAAGAAATATTAATTTGGCTACTTATAAATTAATTAATTTTTATATTAACTACGGAATACGAATTACGATTACGGAAGGTCAAATTCTAAATAGCAAATCTTGGTATTTTACATATGGCAATACTTCTTGCAAAAAAAATAATACATCACGGAAATTAAAAATCATGATTGAACCGTTATTTTTACATTATTAACTTAAATATTTTAATACTAATCATCATCTTCCTTCTCAACTAAGTAGGAACTAATCAATAGTGTCAAATACGAAAATGTGTCTTTTATTAACCGACTTCAAACAAATTCGACCATATATATATTTTATAATATTTTTTATATGTGTTCGCTCGCTTATGAACCGATTTTGATGTTTCTTTTTTTAATGGAAAGAAGATATCCCAATAGTGGTACCATGATAAGGACACTAAGAAATGATGATGGATCCAAGAGAAATCGAGTCGAACCTTGAAGTCGGTTTTATTATTGTAAAAAAATTACTCATGTACTAGTAACAGTTCCTATCTATATTGACAAATCATCAGCAGTCTTTAACAGTTCATTGTTGGACATAAGCCATCTTTTGATTTTCTCTGTCTATTATCTCGTTTCAAAAAAACAAAACTTTTAAAAACACAAAATTCCATTTTTGTTTCATTATCTTACAGAAAGAATTTACCGTGGGAGAGCCACGCTTCGGCATGAATGGGCATTTCGGAGTGATACCTCCTCCGCCTCACAGAAAAGTGAAATAGTAGTTGCGCTGTGATTCACGGAGTGAGTGAGGATACCGGAGCCATCCCCCAAAGGCCGGCAACGCACTCGTGACGCCTCTGGTGTTTGCAGGTGTCCATCGGCGGCGATAATCGCTTACCATCAGGCGATACGTCTACTCATTTGCCCGCCTATTAGATAAAAAAAAAAAGAAAAAAGAAGATGTAAAATCGCAAAAGCGAAAACACAGAGAAAACCTGGTTTCCTTACAACCAAAATGTGGGCGCCGTTATTGACATTGTCTTTCCAGAATTTGTTATAGATGTCCTCGAATAAATTAGGTCTTGGTCGTACAGCTTTAAAACAAATAGAACAAACATATTTATCCTCATTATCCTTGACGCATTACTGCATGTTGTAGTCTGCCATTATGAAATCGTATGACTTCTAATAATTTCCTGTTTAACCGCCACTTAGGACTCATGCGTTTCTACCGATCGCACTTACGCACCAAAACCGTGTTCGTAAATGTTTAAACAGCTCACTTTCCATGTCATCTTCATTCGGTAATAGTTATGACATCAGTAGCGACGTAGAAAATATGACGTTTTACTTGCGGTTAGTAACTCAGTGATGTGAAAATCGCATTTATTTTAATCGATATCAACACCAATTGACTTGTGAGTTTATTGCTCAGTTTTCATTTATATTATGTGACTCAAGGTACGGAATATATTCTGTGTAGTATGTATCAAGATATTGTCTAGGTAATTTGTTTCTTAGTAATCGTTTATGCCAATCTCGTCCAGTGCTAGTTACGACTGTTCTCAAGTTTCAGGTGAGTCGATTTATCAGTTATCTAAATTAAGACCCAAGAGGACTATTTTCATTTTATGCTGCTTTTATAGCAGTTGTGTATTCTTTATACCTACGACTATCAAACTTTTTCTGAATAAAGCATTAAATTTTCACACAAACTTAGTCTTAAGCACTGTTATAGCATCGGTACTAATTTAAACACAACATAATTTAAAAGTAAGAAACGTTGAAATAGTTACTAGAAAAGTATTGCAGGACATTGCAAACAGGATAAGGAGAGCTGACGATTAAGTTCAATGGAAACGCCATTATGCTGATGAAATCTAAGGAAACGATAAATTTTAAGCGAAAAGCGACTTCTTACTGAAATTTCAACAAATTAACATGTTATTTATATTTCTAAATTAAACCATGCCCACTTATAAAATCTTATTAAAGCCATGTACTATCGTTACAATGTACAAAGAAGACGACAGCTATAAACTGCTCAATGCCAAAGCACTTGACATAGCAGCTATAAAAATGTAGTTTTGTTCTGTAAAGTAACTCGTTAATGATTACTATAATTTGTGTGTTGACTACATTAAATGAACTAGAGTTAATACAGGTACTAAGACAGCATATTTTATCAATTTACTCCTAGGCGAGGCAAGACAACTTTAAAAAATATTATTATTTATGTTTATTCTATTTTACAATATTCCATTCAAGTGTAATGAGGATTGCTTTTAAAGATTCAAGATATAGGATTTTATATTGGTAAACATTCCAAATGGAAAAGTTTACGACAAAACTTAAAGGTTTATTTCGAATTCGAGATCCTTGAGTCACGAAAAACTATCGATATTTTATTAAATTTCCATTTCAAACCCTATAACACAGGAATCGTCGAATTAATTACAAAGCATTACATCATCGAAGGATTGAGTCATGGTCAAGACCTGTTCAAAATAATCCTTTTATTCGTGGGTTGGGTCCTTAGTCATAATGTACCTACACATGTCCAGCTCACAATCAACCACAATATTGTAAACAGTTTCTTAGTACGTCTATATTCGTGGTGATAAATAGTAATGAATTGTAATGCTACTGTGTAGGTACGATTGTGTCGAGAAGATCTACTTCCGCGGTTAGAACTATAGATTTGTCATTCATGACTTAAGGCTGTACCTTTGCAAAACTTCATATTCAATGCAATACTGAAATAGAATTTGTTCCTTTTCTTACAGGTTACTATTTCATGTGCATATAAATGTATGTTATAGGTACTTATTTTGTCTTACTTTTTATAAGTATTTATGATATTTTACAGATATATGTAAGAAACATAAGCAGTTAAAAGGATTTATATATACAATTCAACGACTTCTAGTACAATATTTGTGTAGAAATGAAAAAAAAATCTATTAACGAACTGTTGCGTACGCATCTGCATCTAACTACATTTAACTTATATACATTGTTTGTAACGTTTTATCCACAGAAAAATAATAAGGTACCTACTAACTAATGGCACAATAACATCATCTTTTTAAATAGTAGCTTACAAAAAAAACTTTGAAGAAAATATTGTGCTCCCTTAAAAACTAGCAGTGCACGTGTGATTTTTAACTTGCAATATGCCCATGTGTAGCGGTACTATTAGTTGACATTAGATAACTTTTCTACTATTTAACCCACAATCGATCAATAATAATCAAAATAAAATGTAAGTAAAGATAATAAAAAAAACATTAGTTAACTGTTTTTCACATTGTAACTTGTTTGTCTGTTAGGTAACTACTCAAAGAAAAAATATGAATAAAATAATCTATTATTACTATTACATAGATTATTATTTCTCATATCAATAAAACTGTTACAACGTAATATCTTGTAGTATGACGGTGAGGTTATAAACAAATAAATATTCATTTGCCTCATTTTAGTATTAAATGACATACACATGGAAGTAATACTTAAAAAATTCTAGAATAAACATAAGATGCTTTATTAATTAATAAACGTTTATGCAAAACAACTGGTTTTTAAACGAGTGGCGAAACTGGCGATCAAACGGTATGACAAATAATAATAATAATTATAAAGAAGATTTTTCATTGTTTTGTCGTTTAGGTCGTTTAAATTTTTTCATCTTTTAGGAACACTTTTCCTGGATGACAGTAATACATGTTTAACTGTACCTCTCATTAGCAACGACTTTGGCAAATTCCATGATGAGCGGTTAAACAATATGATAGCGCATACAATACATTGAATTTTAAAGTTTATTTCAAATTTTCCTTCTGACTACAATTTAGAAGGAAAATTTTAAACAAACCGTGCTGTTGTCCTGCTATAATTAATAAAATATAACTAAGACAAGTCCATACATTTCCTTTAGATCCATAGAAATCGTAACGTTTAGATGCAACGTTTCGGTTCTTCCTTCTTGTGCCGAGCGATCAAAACATGGAACTCACTACCACCACACGTGTTTTCCTCTCATTATGATCCCGGGTCCCTTAAGCCACCAGTCACCATCTTGCTGTGTCCAGTTTCGCATTGAGGATGGTAACCACCACTCTTGCATTCTACTCATGCTTTCCATCAGACAGAGTAGACATTTTGGTAGCTTGATCATAAAAAAAGGATGGTCAGCCTGTTTCTTCTTGACCGAACCGACTTGAATGACCCCCTCCTGTCCTGATGTTCCTTTGGAAGGGAAAGGCTCATAGCGTTATTATTAACATAACCATTTACAATTAAGTTTTAGTAACAAGTTAGATAAATTCGTTTAATATAAACACGAGTTGTTACGTCATATTTATAATATCCTGCATATCTTTGTAGATTTTAATAACTAATTCCTGCGATATTATTAACTGTGGCAAACATAATGATATCATATGTTTGCGATTGGTAAAGGTCAATTCGTAACAAAAAACTCGCTAATAATTGCCTCTTTATTTCAAATCATGCTTAAATATTCATTTCAACAAATGAGTGTCTCAATAGTTGACTTGTTTCAGTTTAATTAAAAATATTTGTGCAAATTAAACGACAAATCAGAATTGAATTACTTAATAACTATGCACACAGCTGCAGAAAAAAATGGCAAATAACTAGCATCAAAATTATTTTAAGTCGCAGCTTTTAACTCCACATTAATTAAAAAGTAATTTATCAGATGTTGAATTACGTTAATAATGAAATATTAGTACTTCTTCGATATCAAAAATCCCGGGTCTTTTAAGCGAAGCGTGAACAAGTAAAATTTTAACAAAAATAAAACCCAGTTCAAGGTTTGACTCGATTTCTCTTAGATGCCATCATCAGATCTTAGTGTCCATGGTACCACTGCTGGGATATCTTCTTTCCATTAAAAAAAGAATCATCGAAATTGGTTCATAAACGACGAAGTTATCCGCTAACTAACACAAAAAAAAACATATTGTCGAATTGAGAAACCTCCTCCTTTTTTTGAAGTCGGTTAAAAAGCATCTCATTAGGCCGCCATAGTGTGGGTCACTATGCTGCATTGGCCCTATTCGCATTGAGGATGGTGACCACCACTCCTGGATTCTACTCATGCTTCAACATAAAACAACATAAGAAAAATTGCGTAATTTTTTGGCCTTTACATGTCACTACCATATTAAATTCATTTTTCATTTTTTTTAAATTCATTCATTCATTCAGACAAAGTCCTCCGCCGCGTCTGTCTGTTCGCGACAAACTCGTAAGCTACTGCATGAATTTTGATGCGGTTTTTACCAATAGATAGAGTAATTGTTGCGGAAGGTTTTCGCATATAATTTGTATTTATGAGTATATCGGCTAAAGTATAACGATATTTGTTAAAGACGTCGGAAAAAAATTAAGCCCCACATCTAATGCTTTAGAATCTAGCTAAATATAACTTTAGCTTACATTTACGATATTTATTTATGATGTTATTAAGGTTTCAAAACTTTTAAACAGCTTATTGGATTTTACTTTCAATGTAAACAGCGCATCGAACCTCATTCAAGTGGTGCCCATAACACTAATGTGTGTTTTTTAATTCACTTTTAAATGTCAAGGTATTACGTTGAAAAATCGTCACAGTAAGGTTACTGAAAGTAAAAGCTAAGTTCTTTACTTGATAGATAGTCATATCCAAGTGCTTAAATTTGTCAAAAACTAGTCAATTCTAGTCCATACCAATATTATACATTTTATATCAATTCTCGCTCTAATTTAACTAGAAGTGGACGCTTTATGTTTTGTCTACTTAAAATCTCTGTGATAGTAACTTAAAGTAAACGTAACAGACAGCTGTTTGTTATGCTTTCACGGCTAAATCACTGAATCGATTTAGATGAATTTTGGTATGAACATAGATTAGACATTTGAGACAAACATAAACTATTTTTATCGCAATAACCGACATACCGGCAAAAGCTAGTCTGTTTATAATATATACAATATATAAAGAAGTTTAACTTGATTAACTGACATCGACAAAGCCGCTATACAAATCATGAAAAGTAAGTTTTTTGAGCTTGTTTTTGTTAAGCAATACTAATACTATTAGTCATACATAACTTACTAGTATTATTCTGGTAAACCTCTTCAACTAATTATTAACTAATGATAGTAAAAACTAGAATTAGACTTGCAATTTAGTCAAATTGATTATATGTTATGAGTTGATTAGTATAGTTTTAGCCTTATTCCTACGTCATATATTATTAAATCAATAGAATGTATACGTAGATAAGATCGACCAGCTAGGTCAGCAGATTACAGATCACGTCGTATAAAGACACGGCTTATCTCATCGAGAATAAGACGTAATAAAATCCATTGTAACGAATCATTTTAGTATATAAATAATAAACTGTTAGTGAGTAAGAAAACAGACGCCACTATGTAATAATTAGAGTATTACGGAGCCGTGGCTCCGGCATAATAAATACTGCTCCAAAATCTTCATTGCCTTTATTATTCTACGTACCCAATAGTTCGCTATAAGCCTCTTCAAATCAAAGGTACCTATTTAATCAAATTCATTAAAGATCCTCAACAGTTTTTAATAGTCTATTGCAAAACATAGGTTGCACACAAAATTTGAGATATTACGTTAATTCATCACTTGTGAAACATTTTTAAACGAATCGAAACTTAAACACGGTTATAATTGTAAAATCAAAGCACAGACTGCGATCGTGTCTTTTACTGAACTTAATTAAAAGATGTAGATGCAAATACTTTGCAAACAATCAAAGGAATCAATAAAAAGTATCTATCTCCTTGAAAATAATGGAAACATTACATTATAACTGCGAAAATTTTCAAAGATTTGTGTTATTAAATCACATTAGAAAATTGATATATAGATTAATTTTAGACTAAATCAAGATTATAAAAACTATAAAATTACCACTTTTCAAAATGTATAAATTTATATTTATGGGAATTAACGGTTCTGACGGACTGAACGAAGGAGGGCGCGCATTGCTGAACTTGTCACTAGTCAGCCTGTAAACACAGCCAGTGCAACCAGGTCGCCAGGTCTAGCAGGAATATCCACCGGCTATGAGAAAGTTATGGTATAGTACCCGACAACTTGTCAAGACCTTCAACTATGCCTGTTGGTACTCAAACGGAAAGATTTTAGTGCGTAAAAACCCGGCAGATAAACCAATTCAAATAAAATCAGAAAAATGTCTCACACTACTGTCTAAGCAACAATGACTATTTCAATTTAAAACTTATATTTTACAGTTTGCATGTTTTATTTATTACTGTATTTTTTTCCATTGTTTTTGCATTTTATTACACACTTTTTCATGCCATTACACGTATACATTCACTTACTCTTACCATGTTACAATTACACCACAGAAAACTAGGTTACTTACCTCTGGCCATAACAACAATATTCACCTGTCGATATGCCGTAGTTATCTTAGCTGCCATTTCACTAACACGATGCTTTTTTCATTGTATCGTTTCAGTTCTTTACCAACTTACCGGATGACGGTTTTCCCTGTTTTTGTTACCTATAATTATCTACGTCATTCATATCGCATAGTTGCACAATATCACACATATAAAGTTCGATTGTATTCAGAATATAAATAATGATTTAGACCAAATTGCTATAGCACAATCATCGGTTTGTATGATAGAGGATTGCCGTGCATTATCTCGCTCACATGAAGGATCGTTAAAGCTTCTTTTCAGAATATAAGAAGCATTAATAAAAACTTCGATAGTTTACTTACACTGATTAGGAGAAGTGATGTTCTGTGGGATTTGATTGTTCTCACTGAATGCTGGTTGAGAGGCTCTCCTCGTATACCAATAATGCAGGGGTACACCTCAGTAGCGACACAAAAACATTCTTCTCAGAACGAAGGTGTGGTGGTTTATTACGGCGATCATCTTCATGTTACCCCTTCTGAGCCACTTTTAGTGGGTGCGAACTGTCTGTGTCTAACGATTAACAGTAACGCGTCATTGATAGCGATCTATCGCCCGCCTGCTAGTCAAAATGTGACAATGTTTATTAACTCCCTTAACGATCTTCTTTCATCTCACTCTTCTTTTAACAATGTCATACTAACCGAGGATATCAATATTGACATTTCCGAAACCAATGGCGATCAACCCTCGTTAGAATCCCTCAATATGACTGCTTCCCACGGAATGCTACCAGCTCACACACTGTGCACTAGAAACAATCGATCCTGTCTAGATCATCTTATATTAAAAACTAAACTACCGGCGTTTTGTTACGTAGCGAATACATCCATAACTGACCACGACACAGTTTTATTTTTTCTTCATTATAAGCATTACTCGAACCGCCCTAAAAATAAGCTAAGGATTGCTAAAGTTATTAATTACGAAAATATTGAATTAGAAATTATGAATACCGACTTCTCCCCTATATATGATTTTCTAGATGTTAACAACGCTACCTCTTACTTCACTAATACTCTGAATACGATTATTAACGCAAATTCGATTCTAAAGACCGTGTCTAATCGTAAAAGATTTAGAAAGGAATGGATGACTCCTGGTCTGTTGAAATGCTTGCGCAACAGAGATCACTTACACCAAAAACTTAAAAGTAGACCAAATGACGAAATTTTGAGGGTTACTTTTAAAAGATACAGAAACTACTGCGCTAACTTAATTAAGACCACTAAAACTAAATTTAATAAACGTCAAATAGATAATGCAAAGGGTAATACTAAAAAAGTCTGGCAAGCCATAAAATCTATAACGCAAACAGTCAGAGACACAACGCAACCTCTTGAACTTCTTTCTTCTTCTGATCCAAGACGTTCAGTTAACGAAGTCAACTCATACTTCGCTAGTATAGGACGATCACCGGCTGATGCTCCAGTCACTGCCAACCTTCACTCGCGACCGTCAGACACGCTTCCTTATCATCAGCACACGTTGGCCTTGTTAGAAACAGATGAGTCCGAACTTGAGATTCTCATAATGAACTTGAGAAGTGATGGTACAGTTGGTTGCGATAACATATCGGGTTACTTCCTTAAAAAATTTAAAAAGTATCTGATCTCACCCATAACGTTCTTATGTAATCTTTCTTTTAGAACGGGTATATTTCCGGAATGTTTTAAACTTGCAGTTGTTCACCCTATACATAAGGGAGGTGACAGAAATCGGCCGAATAACTACAGACCCATTTCTATTTTACCCACACTTTCTAAACTATTAGAAAGATTGATCAATAACAGGCTTGTCAAATTCCTAGAGCAAACCCAAGTACTGTCCCCAAGACAATACGGCTTTCGCTCTGGACTATCCACAAGTAAAGCAGTCCTGGATTTAACCAACAATATAGTAGCTAAACTTGACTGTAAACAGAAAGCTATAGGTATATTTTTAGACATCGCCAAGGCATTCGACACGATTTCAATCTCTATCCTTTCAGCAAAGCTCGAAAAAATTGGGATCAGAGGTGATCAGCTGTCTCTTTTAAATAATTACCTTAATAACAGAAGGCAGTGTGTCAGGATCGATGGTTACTGTAGCGAGGAGCTTTCTGTTGAGAATGGCGTCCCACAGGGCAGTATCTTGGGGCCTACATTATTCCTAATATACATTAATGATCTTTGTCAATTACAACTGCATAATACCACTATATTTACGTACGCTGACGATACTGCCCTTATATCATATGGTGATACATGGGAATCAGCGTTCGTGAGCGCTCAGGCCGGACTTGACTCAGTAACTCGTTGGTTGGCTGGGAATCAGCTCACCCTTAATACTGAAAAAACTAAATACTTGACCTTTTCACTGACCACTCTTGGCAGACCTTCGTCATTTTCTCACCCTCTCGTTGCGCACTTCTGCAATAGCGTGGCCCATTCATTGTGTAATTGCCCTGCTCTGTCTCAAACAAACTGTGTTAAATATCTTGGTGTACAAATAGATGACCTTCTGTCCTTTCGCGCACACATTGACATACTTACGTCCAGATTACGTAAACTTATATTTGTGTTTAAAGCTCTCAGCAATGTAGTTGACACTCAGGTCCTTAAATTCACTTATTTAGCACTTTGCCAATCAGTAACGCAATATTGTATCGTAGTATGGGGAGGAACATATAAGACACATCTACTAATACTAGAGCGTGCTCAAAGAGCGATACTAAAAGTTGGATGGGGGCTCCCTTACCGATTTCCTACCACAGCACTTTACAAAGCCTGTGATGTTCTATCGGTGCGAAAATTGTTTGTTTTGAACCTCATTCTTACGACTCACGCTAACACCAAATATGAACCTTCAAAATTAGACAGCATTCGTCGGAAATACAATGTCTGTCCCACTATATCGGTCCGAACGAGTCTATCCCAAAGATGTTTTTACTTTCTGGGAAATTACGTTTATAATAAACTAAATAAAATATTAAACTTGTACCCAATGACTAGGAATGAGTGTAAGAGGACAGTTTCTCGTTGGCTTGTTGACTTAGACTACGACGGCACTGAAAATATAATTTACATAGTAAAGTAAACGATTTATAAGTATTTCTTCTTCATCACTTGAAACACACACAGAATTGCATGCGCTAAAATTACACACAAACAACTACACACATATACAACTCCCACAAGATACACTTACACACACCCACACTAACAACAACGTGACTACTCTCATTGTTTTAGTAACTCTTCTGATAGTTATAGCTACTATGAGAATTTTGTAGTCATCAGAGTCGAGGCCTGGAGATCTGTCACACAGGTTTCGAACCTAGTTCAGACTCCAGCTCTCAATTAGGTTCTGTCAATGCTGTACTTATCTTTAAATATAAAAATGTTAATGTACCTTTTGAGAGAAATAAACAATTATTATTATTATTCTCTTTATTACAATTATAAATACATATTAATTACATTTTTAAATATAAATATAAAAAACAAATACATTTAAAAATATAAAAAATAGTAAACCACCGACTTCGGGTACAGGGACCAAGAAACCGGTGGTTAGGGCTCCAAAGACAGGAACCTCCTCACTATACGTGCCGTGTCAAGAAGGACTGCCTTCTGCATCAGACTCTTGATCCAGCCCTCTAACGTGAGCCTCTTAAGGTGTTGGTCGAGGCTCTTGGCTATCAATCCGTGAGCAGAAACGACTATCGGAACAATGATCGCCGAATCCACATTCCACATGTCGACAATCTCGTGAGATAAATCCAAATATTTTATTTGTTTTTCTTTTTCGACTTTCACGAGATTCTCGTCATGAGGAACGGCGATATCGACAATCATTGCGCGGCGCTCCAATCGATCTATCACCACAATATCAGGCTTATTGGCAACAATAGTCCTATCTGTGATAATAGATCGATCCCAATATAACGTAGCACGACCATTCTCGAGAACTGGGTCGGGCACATATCTGTAGTATGGCACCTCTGAACTCACAAGATGGTATTTAAGGGCAAGTTGTTGATGTACAATCCTGGCTACTTGGTTGTGTCTGTGCAAATATTCGCCGTTAGCAAGACGAGAACAACCAGAAATAATATGCCTGATAGATTCTCCAGGACGGTGACATGCCCGACAGATGTCGACCGTACCATCCTTCAGGATATATTTCCGATAGTTATTCGTCATGATAACTTCGTCCATAAAAAATAAAAATAAAAATAGCCTTTATTCTACTACGAATTACAAAGTTAATAAAAGAAAAATGTTATTTTATTATTTTTTAACCCTAGGTAATAGTCGCCTCTTCAGCGTAGGCCTCCCCCAATATTTTCCACTGCTTCCTGTCCCTGGCTGCTCTCATCCAGTCTACCCCAACTCTCTGTCTGAAAATATCTCTCCATCTTGTTCTTTGTCTTCCTCTCCTCCTCGCTCTCTCTATGGGCAACCACTCTGTCAATTTCTTGGTCCATCTGTTGTTTTCCATTCTACATATATGACCAGCCCAGTTCCATTTTAGTAACCGAATTCTTTCTGTAATGTTTTGAATTTTTGTTATTGTTCTAATTTTTTTATTACTAATTTTGTCTATCAATTTGATGTCTAACATACTCCTTTCCATTTTTCTTTGACAGATTGCTAGTTTTTCCTCTTCCTTCCTTTTTAAGGACCAAGTTTGGCATCCGTAGGTTATACTTGGCAGGATTACCATTTCATAAATTTTTTTCTTAAGCTCTATCTTTACGTCCTTGTTTTTCATAATTTCCTTTAATTTCCAATATTTTTGCCATGCTATTGAAATCCTTCTGTTTACTTCATTTGCGGTGCAATTGTCAAACGATATTGAATGTCCTAAATAGACATATTCCCTCACATACTCCATCTTATTATTATCTATTATGATATCAATGGTTGGGCCATTTGACAAAATCTTGGTCTTCGAGGCATTCAAAGACAAACCAACCTCTTTGCTCTGTTTTGATAAGCTATCTATCATAAATCTCAAGTCAGTTGCATTGTTTGCGAAAAGTATTAAGTCGTCCGCAAACCTAAGGTGGTTCAAGAACTCTCCTCCTACTTCTAGACCAATATTCTCCCAATCCAACTTCCGAAACACAGTCTCTAGCACAGCTGAAAACATTTTAGGCGATAGAGGGTCTCCTTGTCTGACTCCTTTCTGAAGGCTAAACTCTAGGCCTTCCTTTTCTAATCTCACCTTTGCTCTACATTTGGAGTATATGCTATGAAGTAGTTTAATATACTTTATGTTAACACCTTGTTGCAGTAACGACTCCCAAATAGCAGTATGAAATATAGAGTCAAAAGCTTTGCTAAAGTCTATGAAACACATGTATATTTGTTGATTATACTCGTTTGCTTTCTCTATTATTTGTGTCACTGCATGTATGTGGTCTATAGTAGAGTAATTTTTTCGGAATCCAGCTTGTTCCGGCGGTTGTTGCTCATCTAGTGTTTTTGTTATCCTGTTTAGTATTACTTTTGCAAATACTTTGTAGATATTTGAAGTCAGACTTATAGGCCGGTAGTTTCCGATGTTATTTCTATCACCTTTTTTGTGCAATAAAATTATTGTGGACTTTGACCACTGTTCAGGTGTTATTTCCTTTTCTATTACATTATTGAATAAGATTTGTAGAGGCTTTATTAACGAGGGTGCCATCGCTTTCAGTAATTCGTTGCTCACGTTATCTTGTCCCGGTGTTTTATCGTTCTTTTGAGTAGATATTGCATATTCTATTTCTGATTCTAGTATATTTGGTGTTGTTGTCGAGTCTAACACTTCTGATATATTTTGTATACTATTTGACTCATTTTCATGCGCGTAAAGTTCCCTGTAAAAATTTGTAGCTTCCTGTATGATATCTGACCGCTTATAGAGCATGTTCTCGTTCTTATTCTTTAACTTTGCAGTCCATTCCGTTTTGCTTTGAAGCTTTTTGAATGCTTTTTTAATGGCACCGGCCTTCTCTACGTACTGTTCAATAATTTCTTGCCTAAAGATTTTTTTTGATTTTGTTATCTGTCGGTTTATTTTTTTACTTAATGTCGTGATGGCTTGTTTATTTTCTCTTGTTCTCTTCTGTTTATAAAGCTGTTTCCTCTGCTTCAATAATGCTATCGTTTCATTATTCAATTTAGAACCGCCACTTTTTACATTTTTAGGTAATTGTAATTGTAATAGTTTTAATTCTTCTTCAAAGTTGTTATACTGAGATTGAATTTCTGTCGACCTGTTAAGGGCCTCTACAAATTTAGTTTCCCACTGTGTTGCACTCTGTCCGGATATCAATGGTAAATCCCTTGAGTATTCTATTTTTGTTTGAGTTCTAATAAAGCGTGTTTTTCTTTCCTTTTCTTGTATGCTTAGTATACATCTTATCATACGATGATCTGTATTAAAATTAATCTGTTTTATTGTATGGAACCCCTTTATTTGTCTTGATTGATTTGAAAAAATATAGTCAATCTCATTTAAAACTTGCCCGTTTGGTGATCTCCAAGTCCATCTCTTTTGGGTTTTCTGTTTGAATATACTATTCAAACATTTAAGATTTTTTTCTAATGCAAACTCCACCAATTTTTGTCCATGAGGACTTCGCCGTCCATGCGACCATCTGCCCAGTATTTGATTTTCACTAGGTTTAGCCTTTCCAATCTGCGCATTAAAGTCACCCATCAAGATACAGTACTTAGCATCAACCGAGTTTAAAGCTTTCTCAACTACATCATAGAATAGGTTCATGTCCTCTTCTTTATACTGTTCAGTAGGTGCGTATACCTGTATGAAAGACCAGGTTATGTTTCGTGATGTTATTATCTCTAGTGTGGCTACTCTATCAGAGAAAGCTCTAAAGCTAACTATGTTACTTTTAAGGGTTTTATTTATCATAAAGCCCACACCGTTTTTACCCTCATGGGATGAAGTATGGCAGAGTATGAACTCAGAATATTCCTCTATACATTCATTTGCTCTTCTTGTCTCACATAGTCCTATAATGTCCCATTTTAAATCCTTAATAGCATAGTGTAATTCTGTTATTCGGCTATCATGCTTCAAGGTTCTGACGTTTAAGGTACAAACGTAGAGATCTTTTTTCTTGCTAGTTGTTATTGCAGGGGGGTGGTGTAGGTCATACTCCTCCACGGTGACCAGCCGGCTTGGGGGAGGAAGAGGGACTTTCCTTAGTTGTTTTTTGTTGGATTTGTCACAGCTGAATTTAACTCAGATGTGTTACCCGGCGATGCTGTGTTCATATAGTAGGTAATATTTTTAGTTTTGTTCTTCTTGTGCACTTGTTTGACCTGTTTAATGCTATTATCGCCGTCTACAGTCGCGGTATTTTGTGATTCAGGAGACTCCGTTAAATACCGTTTTTGTTTACGCGTAGCAGTTTTTGAATTGTTTGGGTATCCATTTAATATGATAATTTTATCGTAGCGTAGGACAGCATTTTTTCCCTGATAGATTCTCCAGGACGGTGACATGCCCGACAGATGTCGACCGTACCATCCTTCAGGATATATTTCCGATAGTTATTCGTCATGATAACTTCGTCCATAATCGCACAAACAAAACCTTCGGTTTCTCCGAAGAGATCACCATACCGTAGCCAGGACGTAGATGCTTTAAAATCTATATCAGGCCCATTAAGGGCCCGATAAAATCGACCATGAAGTTCTTTGCCCTTCCATACCTCCCTGCGATCATTAGTACTAAGTACTACAGGTTTGCGCCAATTCTCTTTAGCCAAAGCGAGCGGAGTGAGTCCGGTATCCACTGTAACTACACTGCGATGCATTCCCACATCAGTATGAAGGAAATATTCTCTAAGATTGTATATCTCGCGATTGTGTAGGGTCTTGGCATTTAATAGACCACGACCCCCAAGCTTTCGCGGGATATACAATCTCATAACCGATGAACGTGGGTGATGCATTCGAAATGCAGTCAGCAGTGTACGGACTCTCCTGTCTATGGCATCTAATTCGGTCTGAGTCCATCTAAGTATACCAAAGGAATACATCAGAACCGGCATGACCCAACCATTGAAGGCTCGCACCTTGTTACCGCCTGATAAAAGACTTTTAAGTACTTTTTTCAGGCGGCCAAAGAAGCGTTCCCGCAACGACTGTTTCATGTCAGGTTCTGGTATTCCTAAGGACTGTGAAAAACCTAGATACTTGTAGGTTTCGGTTGCAGACAGAGATCTAAGTCTTGTAGAATCCGAAAGCTCTGTTCCTTCAGATTCCACAATCACACCTTTCTTGACATACATGACTGCACACTTGTCTACACCAAATTCCATCTTGATAGAATTACTAAAGTTTTCAGTGACTTTTAGTAACGCTGTCAATTGTAATTTAGTGGGGGCAAGTAGTTTTAAATCATCCATATAAAAAAGGTGAGATATAACTTGATCATCTTTCTGCAACCTATAGCCTAACCCTGAATCCTCCAACAGAGCGCTTAGAGGGTTCAAAGCTAGACAAAACCACAAGGGACTCAGACTATCACCTTGAAAGATGCCCCGCTCGATTTTTATAAGTACGTCGTTCATCGTAGACTGCCGACATCCTGGATAGCGAAGTACTGTTCTCCATTGCCCCATACATGACTTCAAAAACGTGCACAGAGTTGTATCAATTTTATACAACTCCAGCACCCTCAAAAGCCATGTATGTGGCACCGAGTCATAAGCCTTCTTGTAATCTATCCAGCATGTCGCCAGGCTCTTACGATTGCGACGTACCTGCTGGTTAATGGTCATGTCTATTATAAGGAGCTCTTTAGTGCCACGGGTCCCACTTCTACATCCATTCTGAGAAACGGAAATTATCGAATTATTATTAATATGAGCAGTGATTTTGAGTCTCAGAATAGATGTTAGAAGTTTATATAACGTTGGTAAACAAGTAATAGGTCTAAAGTTTTTGGGATCCGTGGTACTGCCAGATTTATGGAGTAAGTGGGTTATGCCAGTGGTTAAAAATTGTGGTAATGAACCTGAATCCAATGCCGTTTGGAATTGAGATGCCAAGTACGCATGTGAGCTACGGAACCATTTAAGCCAAAAGTTGTGCAGTCCGTCTGGACCAGGTGCTTTCCAATTCGCCAATGAACGGACCGCACAACTTACATCCTCCTTATCAATCCTAACTGGTTCCATAGGTGTTTTTGACTCACATGAGCGCTCGACATCCCGACACCAATGACCCTCTGTATGAGTGACAGGCGTTGACCAGATGTTACGCCAAAAATAATTTGTGGCATTTTTATCTGGTAAATGCTCATCACTCATACAGGGACTCAGTTTCTCCCACTTCTGGTACATCCACTTCTCATTTCTTTGGAAAGTGCGATTCTGATTATACCGATCTGTTCGTTTTCTATAGCGCCTAATTCTATTATTATTATTATTGCCATGTCTGAAAGGAAATTTTCAATTCTTAATTTATCCTAGCGGAGAAGTAGCGCATCATATAACAATATTCAATCTACATGATCACGAGATAACTTGAAAATTAGCTAAGGTACAATTAGAATTTCAATAAGCTTACAATTAAATTTTGTGTTAACGGTAGCTTTGAACATGGGAGTGGAATAATTTGTAAATCTATTACTTATCTAATCTAGTTGTCTACTTGTTTCGTTGAATAAACCGTGACAGTCGAACGTTGAATGCTAGTGTCGCTTAGGTGCTTATATCGTTAACTGCATTCCAATAGTGTTAGACCATTTAATACCAGGCCTGTTTGACCCCGGTACTAACATAAAAAATATTTTTAAAAATTCTAAATCAACAGTCATTCTATATAGACATCGTCTTAAAAAAGTAGTAGTTAGACAGGTTACCAACCTAACTACGTAACGGGTCTTTGGTTTGTTTGTTTAAAGATTTCCTTCTTTTTGTGGTGGTATTGCTGAGTAGTTTTCTCCCAATAGGCCGTTTTCAATAACCTATCTTGGGTTAAAACTAGAAATATTCATTTCTTCTTCAATATGTTTGATTCAATAATTTCATTGACTTGCAGGATTACTTTTTTTCAGAATAAATAGTCTTTTTATAATAAATACAGACCGTTTTTTCTAGTTAAAACTGGATATAGGTTCCTGACTAATAAATTGATGAATACCGACAGCATGCACGAAAAATGATGACTCGTTGTCCCGTTACGCTCATTGTACGACGTTGTATGAGAGTACAAGTAGAGTATCTCTTATCATTTCATCAATCGTTTGTTATGACGTTGTCACGTTAAACTATCATCCGTAAAACGACTTTACAGACAACCGATTTCTAAAAACGGACGTTAGTCGGCTCTTACAATGCCCACGGGATGAATAGGTCTCTAAATTAACAATTACATATTTATTATTCAACCTAACAACAATATAAATAGTCTGTTAAAGTTTGATTAAGTACATCAATTGATCTTATTCTAGGAATCCTAACGCGTCAGCCAAGTAGGAAATCAGAGATTCACAGATAGTTGACAAAGTATATTTCTTTTGCCATACATAGTTTTAATTTGAATATTTAAGAAATTCAATCGAGAACAAATAGATTTCTGTAATTACATATCGATCTCATATATATTTATTTAAATGAGATGATACAGTATTCATGATCTTCATGTCATAAACTGTGCTGCTGAGCCCATTGCGATTAAATAATATTCATCCTACACACGTAGTTTTAATAACTTTAGACTTATTTATAAGCTTTATTATAAATAAAGACTACATTTACTTAAAAGAAATACTACCTAATTGCAGTAAACTGAAGATTACATATAGTCTAACTAACAAAGTTATTACTGTTAAATTGTTCAATTGGGAAATACCGACTTCATAGAAATGCGGAAGTTTGTGAAGAGTATTCTTCTTAACGAGCAAGAATTCTGTAACAAACAATACACAGAATGTAACAACTCGAATATCTACTGACAAGATATCTATACTCTACACAAATAAATAAAATTGGAGTGTATACACGGTACACATGCCAAAAATGTAGTTAAAAAAATTTTTGTCTGTCTGTCTGTCTGTCTGTTTGTTCCGGGTAATCTCTGGAACGGCTGGACGGATTTTGACGGGACTTTCACTGGTAGGTAGCTAATGATCCGGGGAGTAACTTAGGCTACTTTTTTTAGACTAACTTTGTCGCGTGGCGTTACTTGCGGTACAACAATAACCGCGGGTAACACCGCGGGGTTCAGCTAGTAAGAAATAAATAGCATTTAAAACTGAATTTGTTATTAGCTCTTCACCAGTTGACATAGAATGTACCTACTCTATTGTAACAGCGATAAAATATGCATTGGAAGTGTGAGAAAATGATTTCAAATGGCTCATAACGAAAAGTAAGTAAGCACTGAGGTTTAACACCCAATACTTCCTTAGATCCCATCATAGTACTAAAATATTAAACTGAACAGTCAGTAATTCTTAGCGTCAGTGTCTTAAAACTATTTCACTAAGGATAATGAATAGTTATTTCCCTGCGGTGAAAGATTACGAACAAGGAGTAACCATCCCTATTTATCTTATGGGTATCGTAAGAATCCAGGGTAGTATAGTAGACCAGAACCTCTTTTCTAAGGAGAATCCTATATCCAGGAGTTGACTGTTAAAGGCTGTTAACTTTAGCGCCAACTAAAGAACTAAAACCAGAATAAGAGAAAAGAAGTGAGGATATGCTTAAAAAGAGAATGAAAAGCATAAGCAAATGATATGGTATAATAGAAAAAGAATTAATGGCATCGATACTTATAATAAAAATGTAACAGGTCCAATTCTGTACATTAAAGATATTTAGAAGATTATTTTTGGAGGGCTCTCTATAATCGATACTGAAGCCAAAACTGTTTTTTTTTATTCGTCTGTCTGTCTGTATCTTGGCCGCGCATCACTCAGAAACTACTGAATGGATTCAAATGAAACATGGCATAATTTGAGTTCATTCTACAAGGTAGGATTTAGGATACTTTTTATCCCGAAATTCTGCACGGTTTCCTGGAGAGAGGGGATGAAAGTCAAAATATGTACTTAGTTGTAGTTCAATCCAATTTTATTCATTATTTTTTTTGCTAGAAAGCAAGTACTGAAATATTGTTTCGTGGTCTATCTATACTTCTATTCTATTATTAAAGCTGAAGAGTTTATTCTTTTGTTTGAACGCGCTAATCTCAGTAACCGCTGGTCCGATTTGAACAATTCTCTCAGTTTTGGATAGTACATTTATCATCACGCTAAGACCAATAGGAGCGGAGCAAATGAAGAATGTTACAAAAACAGGCATTTTTCTTTACGCTACGGGCAATAGGAGACACAAACGAAGTTGCGTGGGTCAGCTAGTTATATATAAATTTGGAAACGAGTACGAGAGCAAAGGAAAAAACATTCAGAAAGAAAGCAATTGTTTTTTCTATGAGATGGTTATGTAACTAATATTACTTAGATCAGTTTTCATTTCTTTATTTTATCACTAGGTACTTGGTATTTTTTTCTGTGTCAGGTGGACTGACGATCTGAAGAGGGTAGCTGGTGTAGATTTAATGCTAATAGATTGCGGGATAGGTCGTTCTGATGTAGCGTAGGAGGGCTGAACTGACTGACTGACAGTGGCTTTTTGAGTAATTTATTGATTGATATTAATGTCACTTAATATTCACTTTGTACCTATACATCAACTTCAATAAGTAGTAATCATCTCAGTATAATTTATTTATTATAGTCTTTGTAAATCAAGGTAGTCAAGGTTCAAGATGTGGTTATTCCTTAAGGTTAAAGGCTTGGAATTAATTATAATAATGGGCCATTCACGTTGCATTTTACTATCGAAACTAATTGATTTTCCATTAGTCGACATTAGGTTCACAGTTTATTACTGATCATATACTAGTTGTGTTTTACGCAAAACCACTCCTTGTAACGATTGTAGTACTTTGACGATTATCTATCTATAATAATATATAAAGCTGAAGAGTTTGTTTGTTTGAACACGCTAATCTCAGGAACCGCTGGTCCGATTTGAAAAATTCTTTCAGTGTTAGAAAGTCCATTTATCGAAGGCTATGTATCATAAAGCTAAGACTTACAGGAGCGGAGCACCAATGAAGGATGTTACAAAAGCGGGGGAAAATTATCACGCTACGGGCAATAGAAGACGCAAACGAGGTTGCGTGGGTCGGCTAGTAAGAGATAAAGTTTAAATCATAGATGTATATATTAACGGCAATCTGTATAATTCAGGTATTTTATACAATACCTAGGCAATGTATACAATATCTGGGGCGACCAGGCAATGTATGAAACATTATGAATATTATTGTCCATTATATTTATTTATTTATATATCTTTATTGTATACATAAAATGCCAAAAAAAAAACATAACAAAAGATGATTAACAAAGGTGTATGTAACAATTGGCGGTCTTATCGCTCACGGCGATTTCTTCCAGACAACCTTAGATTATACGTAGTTTACCATAGGGATTATATAGTTATTTTATATAATCCCTATGGATTACATGGAATCATACATAGCCGATCAGTCTCACAAGCCCTACAGAGTCATGCGACTACCTCAGGGCTGATCTACGAATGCCACAGAGCCCTTACAGAGGTAAGTACTACAAATAGTATAACTCTGCAGTGGATCAAGGGGCATAGCAACTCACGCGGAAATAATGCTCTGCCAAGAAGTGGATCGGAAGGGCAGTAGGCACAGAACCAATATTGCCCTTGCCAACTGCTTGGCTGCGACGGACACTGCAACAAAACACCAAGGTAGAACACAGATATATTGGTCCAACTCTTGTACCTGCAGGCAGACCAAGGAGGCCCTCCCGACGATCAACCCCGAAATGTCACGAAAACTGAGGCAACTCAAGAGGCCGCTGCTTCGACTTCTGATCGGAACAATAACTGGTCATGCACTACTAAACAAACATCTTTTCACTCTAGGTGTAACAAACAGCCCTCAATACAGAGCATGCATGGAGGAAGATGAAACAGCCGCCCATGTTATCTTGGCATGTCCTAGGGTGGCAGAATACCGGACGAGACACCTCGTTAGATACATTCGTTAGATGCGCAGAAAGTCGCTTTTTAGGTCCCTTTGGTTTATAGAGGGACGTGGGGATTGTAGTAGTCAAGCAAGCGATTGGAGCGTCAGTCGTCTACATTTTGATTTTGTTTGTTTTGATTTGTTGCAACAATGACGAAATATATACTAGTTACACTAAGTGTACTATGCGCGAAGTTACCCCCACTGCGCCGAAATCTGACCAAGTTACGTGCCGGACCCTATAACCGACACACACGCGGGTGGAGCCGCGGGCAAAAACTATTCTCACATTTGGCTAAAATTGAGTATTAGCTTGTGCTTTGATAAACTGCTTCACCCTGACTCCAAACCCGTGCTTTTCACGCAATTATTTGTTTTATAAAACCACGATTAGTTTTAATAGTCTATATCACTAAGCATTAAATAAGCCACTTAATTAAATAAAAACTTTCTCTATTGAGTTCTTAAAAATATCTTAAATTACTGACATTATGAAGAACACAAGACACTATTATTTTATTCTAAGAAAATACCAATACATAAGTGACACGTCACAAACCCCTTTTAGATTCCTAATAAAGATATGAACTATCTTAAAATAAAATGAACAATAAATGTTGTTTTATTCGAAATTAAATCAGACTAACGAGTAAAACTAATAAAATACTTAGACGTTTTAATGACCTACAACTGATAAGATACAATGTTTATTAAATAGACTTTTAAGCGTTAAGGATTTAGTTCACGACATCATTTCTAGAATAATTAGACTGTAAACATAAAATACTACCTAAAAGTTAACTGGGTGGTCGTGATCGTCTCCCTTGATTGAAATAACATCCCCCTTTTTTTAACAAAAACATGAGGAAACCCTCTCGGGTCCTCACCCCGCCGGAGTTCGCGGCAGGGCGGTGTGTCGGAATCGAACCGATTAAAACCACACGGTGTGCCACTCTGCGCCTGAGACGGGAGGAATCCGGGAACTTCTGTTATTAACACATCCAGACCCTCCCAGCGCCTGCCCGCAATGAAGCGGGCACATCCACGAGGCCAGGGAACTTTGGGAATCCATTTCTATCTATTCGTAAGGTTAGCTAGATTTTTGTTAGATTAAAGTCTGAACAACAGTACTGCAAAAACTCGAAACAAACTCTAAAGCTGATTTAATGCTGCTAAGCTGATTTTGAAGCGTGATGACCAAAACTACCTTTTGAAGAAAAGGCCTATGTCGAACAGTGTACTATTAAAGACTAAATAATTATGGAAATCTTCATTTTCCTTAAGTGCTAATTAAGTTGAAGTTCAAGTTTTACTTAATAGAGTAACCATATATGTATGTAGTTTTTACCAAATTGTCTCAATTGCTGCATTTATAATTCTAATATTATAACATTGTTAGGTTTCTCATTCGTTTTAAAGAAAGAATTGAAAGAATAATAAAAATCTTCTTCTTAAGGACGCGTTTGCAAAATTGATAGGTACAGAATCGAATTACTACGTTGACACAAGTTACACAAACAAGTGCAAATCGGATAGCGGCAGGTATAAATGTCAACTTGCCTAAATTGATATTTTGAAAGTTTTTTATATTTTCTCATTTCTATGTAATAGGTACTTACCTCCGGACTTGCTGGAGTGACCTGAAGGTGTACTTCGGTGACTGCTTATGGAACTCCTAGACGAGTTGACAGTCTCACCGAGTTTGGGCTCGTTTTGTTAGTTATGACTAGACCTTACCTCCGGACTACATGGAGTGACCTGAAGGTGTACTTCGGTGACTGCTAGTGGAACTCCTAGACGAGTTGACATAGTCTTACCGATTTTGAGCTTATTTTGTTAGTTATGATGAGACCTTACCTCCGGCTTAGATGGAGTGACCTGAAGGTGTACTTCGGTGACTGCTAGTGGAACTCCTAGACGAGTTGACATAGTCTTACCGATTTTGAGCTTATTTTGTTAGTTATGATGAGACCTTACCTCCGGCTTAGGTGGAGTGACCTGAAGGTGTACTTCGGTGACTGCTTTTCGATCTCATAGACGAGTTGACATAGTCTTACCGAGTTTAGGCTCGTTTTGTTAGTTATGATGAGATCTTACCTTCGGACTACACGGAGTGACCTGAAGGTGTACTTCGGTGACTGCTAATGGAACTCCTTGACGAGTAGAACTAGGTGTGCCGAGTTTGAGCTCATTTTGTTAGTTATGATGAGACCTTACCTCCGGCTTAGATGGAGTGACCTGAAGGTGTACTTCGGTGACTGCTAGTGGAACTCCTAGACGAGTTGACATAGTCTTACCGATTTTGAGCTTATTTTGTTAGTTATGATGAGACCTTACCTCCGGCTTAGGTGGAGTGACCTGAAGGTGTACTTCGGTGACTGCTTTTGGATCTCATAGACGAGTTGACATAGTCTTACCGAGTTTGGGATCGTTTTGTTAGTTCTGATGAGACATTACCTCCAGACTAGATGGAGTGACCTGAAGGTGTACTTCGGTAACTGCTAATGGAACTCCTCGACGAGTAGAACTAGGTGTGCCGAGTTTGGGCTTGTTTTGTTAGTTATGATGAGACCTTACCTCCAGACTAGATGGAGTGACCTGAAGGTGTACTTCAGTTCCATTAGCAGTTACCGAAGTACACCTTCAGGTCACTCCATCTAGTCTGGAGGTAAGGTCTCATCATAACTAACAAAATAAGCTCAAAATCGGTAAGACTATGTCAACTCGTCTATGAGATCCAAAAGCAGTCACCGAAGTACACCTTCAGGTCACTCCACCTAAGTCGGAGGTAAGGTCTCATCATAACTAACAAAATAAGCTCAAAATCGGTGAGACTATGTCAACTCGTCTAGGAGTTCCACTAGCAGTCACCGAAGTACACCTTCAGGTCACTCCATCTAAGCCGGAGGTAAGGTCTCATCATAACTAACAAAATAAGCTCAAAATCGGTAAGACTATGTCAACTCGTCTAGGAGTTCCACTAGCAGTCACCGAAGTACACCTTCAGGTCACTCCATGTAGTCCGGAGGTAAGGTCTCATCATAACTAACAAAATGAACCCAAACTTGGTAAGACTATGTCAACTCGTCTAGGAGTTCCAGAAGCAGTCACCAAAGCACACCTTCAGGTCACTCCACCTAAGCCGCAGGTAAGGTCTCATCATAACTAACAAAATGAGCCCAAACTCGGTAAGACTGTGTCAACTCGTCTAGGAGTTCCAAAAGCAGTTACCGAAGTACACCTTCAGATCACTCCACCTAAGCCGGAGGTAAGGTCTCATCATAACTAACAAAATGAGCCCAGACTCGGTAACACTATGTCAACTCGTCTAGGAGTTCCACTAGCAGTCACCGAAGTACACCTTCAAGTCACTCCATGTAGTCCGGAGGTAAGGTCTCATCATAACTAACAAAATGAGCCCAAACTCGATTAGACTATGTCAACTCGTCTAGAAGTTAGAAAAGCAGTCACCGTAGTACACCTTCAGGTCACTCCACCTAAGTAGGAGGTAATGTCTCATCAATCGAGCCCGAACTCGCACAATACTACTTAGTTTTAGCAAACTAAAATATTGTTATAAAAATCTGTAAATAGAAGAAACCTCCTCCTTTTTTTGAAGTCGGTTAAAAATAATCTAACGTTGTCAAGTATCAACCTATTCTGGTTTATCGAATATATTGAATTCGAAGAGCGATCTTTTCAACAAGAGCTAATGCAAACAGGCGACACAGTGTCCACTCATGACGGCGGCTGAGCGCAGACTGAGATTACGAAATTATAAATAAATAAATCAAAAGAGGTTCAAGAAAATAAAATAACCCTTATTGCAATCGACTACGATTCATCCGTAATAGCAAAATATGAGAAAATATAAGCTCCGGTTGTTATTTTTTCTGCGACTTTCTGTGACACTTTTATACTATTTTTTTCCTCGGATTTATAATTGACTATATATGCCTTCTTACATTATTTTTATAAATTCTAAAATAGGTTGATTGTAGAACAAAAATGTACCAAAACTCAACCCGATATCGTAAATACTGTGGAAAATGGTTACGGAAGATCGTTTTTACAATATAAAAAAATACAATTTCCAAAAAAGTTGTCCCTCGGATTTGAAGATGAAGAACTAATCTATAAGTGTTAGTACTTTGTTATATTCAATTTGTTTAGTTTAGTTACAAATTGCACCGAAAAAAAGCATAATTTTGTACGAATCGTAAACGCGCCCTTAATTGTCATCTACTTATAAGACTTTTATTTTGGTATTAACCGATGATGTAAGCACTTACATTTTCTTTAACTATCGCCACTAATGGGACTTTATACCCTTTCTACATTGACAGGTCGACCTGATTGTCGAAAGAAGATGACCGACTGAAGACCAACGGCATGCTGGTGCTAGTTATCTTTACATAGGACAAGGTAGTAGAGCCACGCTGAATTCAGCACGAACGGGCCGGCTCGACCGGGGCGGTACTACCCTCGCACAGAAAATCAACGTAAAATGACAGCGATCATGCTGTCGTGTTTCGTTGGTGAGTGCGAGACCGGAGGCCCAATGATGCGGAAGCATCACTAGCCCGCCATGGTGTGGGTCACCATGCTGCATTGTTGCATTGTCTGCATTCGCAGTATGGTGACCACCACTCTTGGATTCTACTCCTGCTTTCTATCAGGCAGAGTAGAGTCATTTTGGCAAGGTCAAACATAAAAAAAAAAAAAAAAAAAAAGGTACGTAACGTTGAAGTATGATTTACCTTGAGTAAGTCATCGCAATAATTTGAATTCCTAAGTGTAGAGAAAATATATCTAATTAAAAATAGAGCTACGGAACAAGGTTAATATTCACTTCTTTGTTTGTACTGTGGCGACCGAGGCCTTCATGGTGAGGAGGCATACAACCTCCTGTTACAAATATACAACTGGCAGATGAAATCTCCTGTTTGAAGCATTTGTTCTTAAATTTGATTTATATAATTTGAAAACTGGAATTTGAAATGCTGAAGGGGAGATTCGCTACAGGAGTCGCGGAGACAAGACCTCCTAGCAGTGAATTATAATTATCTGTGTTATTATATTGTAAAGTTCTGATATTATAGTAAAAGCATATAGATACGTTTAGTCGTGTTATTTCCTAAAACTCAGGTACACCAATCTACTGAGTACGCAAACCCCTAGGCGTCGTACTTGCAAGAGCACGGTTGCCGCAGTACAATCACTTAGTACGATACGATTCGATAGTACGTGAATCATAAAGTGTCATTTAATTGATAATTATGACGATTATAATAACATGGCTTACGGTTCCTACATACTATTATGACTCTGATTATAATACAAGATATATTTTATCATTTACAAACTCAAAGATAAAGTGTAAGGTTTCCTGGTATATGTATTGAAACGAGTAGGTACCTAACCAGCAAATTGTCATAATAACTTTAAGCACACCCACACTTGAATATTATCGTACAATCTGAACTCACTAATCAGTTGTTACTCGCCAATGTATAAGTAAGATGTAAACGTTTTTTATGTAACTGTTTGTTCATCCGTGTCGTAGTAAAAAAGTCATTGTATACTCATGCGTGTCTTTTAAAACTTTATATCTACATCTAGAGAAGAAAAGGAGGAAAGAGGGAGAAAAAAGGTAGGTATTTATTTGTGTTCCAAGAACCATCGATCTTATGTAAAGTGTTATACACAGATTTTTACTAGAATATTATAAGCTCCAAAGGCCAGCAACGCACTTGTGACGCTTTGGTGTTGCGGCTGTCCATGGCCAGCGGTAATCGCTTACCATCAGGTGATACGTCTGCTCACTTGCCCCTTATTCAATAAAAAAAAAATACAAACTACTATGAAGATAAAGCTGCTTTCTGCTACCGTTCTACATCAGAATACCATTCGTTTCAGTACGATAATTGGTACTCTATTAAATATTTTCTCTGGCTCTGAAACAATTGTCGTCTGTGATGTCTTCAGACTATAATTCAGTTAGAAAACTCAACAAAATGCTTGTAACTATCGAGTTGCAGGTTTCTATAGACCTTGGCAGTCATTAGCGTACCTTAAACAAAAAGAATACCTTTCTTAAAATGCTATAGCTGAGGGCATTTGAATACCATGTTAGCTAACTAAGCTAATGTTGAACTACTGCCAATAACATTTATTAAATAAAATTATTCGATAAAGAAAACACCATCTGTAATCTGATGTAACTGGTTTGCTTATCTCGTGTTTACGAATTTCGCCTACTAAACACTATTTACTGCGTCGAATCAAACAATCACGATCTAAGTCGACATGCATGCCATCCATCATTGGGTACTTCTTAAAGTTTCTCATACATTAATTAACTAATTGAGTACAAATATATTTATATATTATAGTATAGTATAATATAGGTACTATACAACCATTTTTTAAATTACTAAACACATATATACGTTTTCATATACAAATAAATAATAGTAACTTCTAATGATTTAAACACCTAACAAGATTTTTAATTTCAAAGGCGTCATGTCGCAACTAAATGTAATTGTATCCAACAAATTATAATTATATATTTTAGAATATTGAATAATCATTTTTAGAATTCCATAATTCAAAAGGAAAAAACGGAACTCTTATAGGATCACTCTGTTGTACGTGTGTCTGTCAAGACCACTTTTGTCAGGAACGCGTGGAGGTATCAAGTTGAAATTTATATCAAATACTCAGGTCTACTGTCCCTTGGAGCTAAAATATCAAACTTCTAAGCCAACGCAATCAAAAGATACAGCCGTTTATGCTGCAAATTTTCGACACTCGGAAGGGAATCAAAACCTACAGGTTATTTCCCATGAACTCGGAATCTTGAAATTTGGTACGTGCGAAAAGCATAAATGTTTAGTTACATCATAAAATATACCTTCATGTTCGTACGGTACCCTCGGTTTTTTTTAAATTACTAAATATTTTCATATTGTAACTTCTAATGATTTAAACACCTAACTAGATATTTAAAAAAAGGTTCAAGGCGTCATGTCGCAACTAGCAACGGAAGCTCTTTTTCAAATAGGCAAGAATTAATTTGTTTATCATTACCGAAATAAAACCATAACTTAATTTATCATTAATCACATAGGTACACAAAACATGTTGGTTAATAGATAATGTATTAGCACCTTCCTACTTGAAGGTCCTACGGAAATCAAACATATTTCGTCATAATCCGTTGTATTAATCAATTAGGATAAGTGTTTACGAATTAATGGGGAGGACATCAATATGTTACGAGAGATTAACCAACTGATAACTGCTAATAGTATAAGCATACAAGTAAGATTTATAACTCTTTTCAAATACATGTACAGTTCGTTATATAAATTACTTTAATTAATTACTAGCAGACCCACACAACCTCGTTTGCCAAATTTTCCCCCGTTTTTGAAACATTTTTCATTGGTGCTCCTCTCCTATTGGTCTTAGCGTGATAATATATAGCCTATAGCTTTCCTCGATAAATGGGCTATCTAACACTGAAAGAATTTTTCAAATCGGACCAGTAGTTCCTGAGATTAGCGTGTTCAAACAAACAAATAAACAAACAAACTCTTCAGCTTTATATATTAGTATAGATTATGCCCCACCCGGCCATCCATTTTCACAAATTTTATTTTCATTAAGTAAACTCTTCTACAGGAATATGATAAATTTTGACTTATTTACTAAATTATTACTTACTACACCCATTAATGACAAGTAATTATAATCGAATTCCAAACAGTTTATGCCGCTCTGAATCGACCTGGAAACTTTAAGACAGATGTGATTACCGCTACACGCCGGTTTACCAATGGTCAATAATCCAGACAGGCAATCATAAAAATAAAAAATAATGTCAATTTTAATGTTTGGTTTGTGTTTTGTTTCTAACATGTGATTACAGTGAACATAGCTATGAAGAACCTTCAATTAGTTATCTAACTGTCAACTCCCGATTGAAAAACTCAAAAAATTTATAGCTTGTTAAAGAGCTAGATAAATTTATTCCCTTGTTAGTAATTTTATAGTATAACTACGGATTTACAAACCGGCCCTTAGATGCATATTTAATCAACATTAAAACAAGCCATATTTATTTGTGGAGCTTCATATTAATATCAGTTAAAAAGGTTAGTAGTTCTTCAATTTTACATGGGTGCTTGAATCCATAACCTACTTAATTCCAAGAATATTACAGGAAATTTAACAGTGTCGATTGAGGAAAGATCATTATAGTCTTTCCTCACCAGACATTGTTAAATTTACAATAATTTACAAGGAAAATAATTGGTAAAATTATGGCTAAACGGGCATTTTTCAAGTTTGATGCATTTAGGCACAAAATTATTCTTCGCAACATTACTGTTTCTCCATTTTTTTAATATTTTGCCTAATATTATTAAAACTGACAGGTTTGCAAATAACCTTGGAACACTTGTGTTAGCAGATAGAATCTACCTTGCACAGGGCTTACGTATATGAAAATATTTTATCTGATTACTTTTGTAATTAACCATAAAACACTATATTAATGTTATGTTAGGTTATACTTCATCATCATCATCATCAGCCTATCGCAGTCCACTGCTGGACATAGGCCTCTCCAATTGGTTTAATGTTATACTTAATGTTTAATAAAAAAATAATATCAAAATGATAACCAGAACAATCTCATTTTCTTTTTCTTTATGTTTAATCGTCATGATTAGTAATTATCTAAAGTATTGTGATTACAACCATTATTACTAAAATAAATAAGTAAAGTAGACACTACCTCAGCAGACTTATTTTCTAAAACCAATATCATCAAAGTCTTGTACGGCAGTTTGCAATAACCTGCCTCCAGTTTTAACTAGAGATATGGTATTGAAAACAGTCTGAATTTTGAGGTGAGCGTTTTCCTATTGTAATACTAGTAACAATAACGACGAGGACACCTCATAGATTCCAGTCCATGTACCTACCAGGTACTCAAACCACTGCTTTGGCTGTATAACTCGTTTAATTCACAATCACCAATCTGAACATCATTCTAATCCCTATCACACACATACTTGGTTACATTTATTTATTAAATTATGTTTATGTACCATACATGAATAAATTCTGAATTAAGGAGAAGAAACAGATATTATATTCAATGTATGTTACGAAGACAACATTAAAAGTTATTTCATCTTTAATACCGATTAAATTTCTCATAGAAGTAATAAAAATGAGACGAATTTGAAACGAATATTATGAGACAATGTCTTCCGTGCGTGGCTTTGACTGAAATAAAACAGCTTCTACGTTTTTACTAGCTTTTATATGTCTTTTTATGAACTTAATGTGTAATATGTATAGCTACTAAAGTTATCTAAGTACTACAATTAGTAATATCATAATATACTCGAATTATGCAATTAAAATAAAATCAAATGCGCACTGTCAAGATTATCTTCTAATGGTTGTATGTCTTAATAGATAGACAGTCTCCTAATATGGTAATATTATAACGTATCATTTATCTTTATCAAAAACCCAAATAGTTTCATCTCATTATATACCTATCATTTATTTTGGAACTATATTAGGGTCTTAAGATGTTCCTGAATTAGGTTTTAATAACAAACTAGTGATTGCCCAGTGGTCGAAATTCGTCCAGAAATTATTGTTTTTTTCTGTACTCTTCCTCTATATAAACTTTGACTTTGTCAAATTTCATACTCCTCCGTTGGCATAATTTTCGTTAAAAGAGGTACAAAGTTTTTGCTTTACGTATTAATATACATAGATAATCACTGTGAATTTCAGGTATGAAGTCTAGTAATTTAAACAAAAGAACTACTTCTCCGACTCTTGAATACGTAGAACATTTTGACTGCCTCGTTGGTCTCGCGGTTGGCTTGTGCGACTGCTGATCATGAAGTCTCGGGTTCGATTCCCGAGTCGGACCAAGCGTTTGTATGATCTACAAATATTTGTTACGGAGTTTGGGTGTTTTCTATGTATAATATGTATGTATTTATAAAAAAAGCATATTTCTATCAGTTGTCTTAGTACCCATAACACAAGCTCTGCTTATCTTGGGACTAGATGGCGTTGTGTGTTAGATGTCCGAAATATTTATTTTACATATTTAGAAAAACTCACGCACACACTCTTTCACGATAGGTACAATGTTTTAACAAAACCATTTCACATTTCAGTTTAAATTTTAACGTGTCGTTTACACATTTGTTTCTCTAAAATTCATTACAAAAATCATTTATAACTCTCACAGTTTGGTGCCATCGTTATTCCAAAATGGCAGTTTCTCATTAATATTTTCAAACACCAAATAATCTTAATGTCTTCCCATTATCGTATGGAGCACGTGTTACCATACTTTTGGTTTCAGTGAGAAATTCCCGGCACGTTATTAACGATAGGCTAACCCTCCGTCTGCGCCAGATTTACAACTTAGAACAAAGAACATCAATTTCTTACAGTGACATGTGAACTATGGGGTTCGAATGATGTGTGATTCTTTGTACAATGCCGTAATAAAGGTGCGCTGGATTAATGTGAACATTCCGTTTAGAAAAAATAATATTGTTTTCCATTGTAAGGTACTTTCTTAAACAAAATGAACTTTTTTATATTTCATCATCATCATCATCATTTCATTAATATAGGAGAGAAAAATGAATACTTTATTGGAAAACATTGACGATTTATGTAATATTTAAATCAAAACTATAAACTATCTAAGTTTGTTCATTCAAATCACGCGGAAGCAACAAAATATTTTTACTTTGAAACGTACCTGTGATTCCAACATAGAGTTATCAACTGAATAGTTGGTAAAATTAATCTATTCATTATTCATGTAAAAACTCCAAGGCAAGTGTAAACACTTACTTATTTTCTTCAGGGACACGCAGTTCTTTTGTGTAAATTACTCGACCTAGTCCCTAAATTTTACTCTGATTACTAGTTATTAAAACCTGATGTCATCTGCCAGATGAGTAGACTAATATTTAAATATCACGACATTAAACGTCACTGTCAATACTTTCATTGATTATAATTTATAGACGCATGATGAGTTAAATCAGGTTTATATTTGATTTATAAATGATACGAACAGTTTGTATATGATTATGTTAACTATTTCAAAGTTTCTACTTTGATTAAATGAGTTTTATAGTCGACTAGCTGACCCACGCAACCTCGTTTGCGTCTTATATTGCCCGTAGCGTGAAAATTTCCCCCGTTTTTGAAACATTCTTCATTGTTATAAGGGCATTGTTATAAGGGCGATAAAAGGGCTATCTAACACTGAAAGAATTTTTCAAATCGGACCAGCGGTTCCTGAGATTAGCGTGTTCAAACAAACAAACAAACAAACTCTTCAGCTTTATATATTAGTATAGATTATGTCTGCAAAATATTTTTAGAGCTGACGTCTTTAAGTAATAAATCAATGGATTTGAAAGTGGAAAACTATATCTGTCAATCTTCATTCTGTCAGTCATTTTAACTTTTATTCCGGTTCTGATCACAATTATTCTACAATTGTATTACCAATCATAATATTCATATTGTCATTCTTCCGCCCACGCAAAATTTTAATAAGGTCGGACTAGGACGGATAGCTACACTATTCTCATGTCTTGTCTCGTCGCGGCAAATAAATTATGGCCGTACGATCTCTTTGTCCCGTCAATATGTCAAGTGTGGGCCTCCTCACTTTTCCTGGTGCTGACATAGTAATTCCTATTGCTTCAGTATTTTGTTATGCAATGGATCTGTCTTTTGTTTATAAAATACGTAATTTGTTCTGAAGAATCTCCATATAGTGGGCAATTTTTAAATACTTACAAGATTATTTCTTCGCTGAAAACACTTCACATATAAACGGGAGAATAATTTTTTTAAGAACACAGGGTATTAAAAATTGCCGTTTAGAAGAGTATATAGCTGTAGATACTATAGTGACTATAACATGGTATTTTAGAACTATTGCATACAGTTTTAAAATATTATCTAAAATTATGAGGAGTAAAATATAAAACAGATTTAAAAAACTACTATGATTTCAGGATTTTCGACGAATCTCATTCTCTTTATTAGAAAACAATGAAAGTTACATAATAATAATTTAACTTAATAATAAGCATTTATAAGTGTGTAATTACTACTGTTAACATTTGCCTTTAGCCTTCATATTTTTAAAATATCGGTTTGCAGTGCAAGGAAATGATAACATTTGTATTTTTACACAGGATATTTTATTCAAGCAGAAAATTTCGTATATTATAATATAAGTAGGTAGATTAATAGTTACAAATATTACCAATATCATTTCAAATTGAAATCCCAATCCATAGCTCTTTGCGAATTATTCTTGTGTATCTTGTCGTGTCTAGCTAAACTAGGGCAATACAAACCTGTGATAATATTGGACGATAAACAAACTTACGTAGGTGTACCACGACACAAAAATACACGTCTTTTGTATCCACGAGATCAGTTAATCACCGCAGTGAGGATTATTTCAAGACATTATCATGATACGGTACGTGACATTTCCGTCGTCGGAACAAAGTTTGCACACTAGAGCTACATAATAATCGAAGGTTAGACAAATTTATTGCGGTAAGGACATAATGACTCATTAAATGAAGTTAGTGTTCATGTCAAAAACATAAATAAACAATAGATACGTTTGTGACGGGGAGCGTAGTTTCTTAGAAGTATTAGCAAGTGTCTTTGGAATGGAATATTCTGCAATATTAATCCTGGCACTGTTTTTTGAAATCAAGTGATTGTTAAAAAATACACAATACACCTGAGAGCTGGTAATGTAATCTGATATGCTTATGACAAAGTTAGAAAATTATTTTGTATTGGATTAATCATCATTTGCTTTACAAAGACAGTACAGTAGCTAGGGACCTGACGGATAAGCATCTTAGTTTCGAAATGGATGCATCATAACTGCAATCATTGCACCGTGTTAAGTTCCTAAATCTGACTAACAAGAAGTGGTAGTATCCATCACCAACTCTTTCAAATCAGATATATCATTGTGAAATGTATGTCTAAGGTACGATCGTGAGACGAGAATGAAGTAAGTATGTATGCCATTCATAGTGAGAAGAATTGTATGAAGTCGGTACTTACTTCAAGTTTCTAAGATATTTGTCAATTTCAAAACAGTTACGAATCAATAACAAAGCTTCTTAAAAATACCCAATTGATGTTAATGGTACATTGTCGCAGCCTAACTCAACGGGCATAAAGCTTCTTTAGCTAAACCAATCGATCAGTGACTTAATTACTCAATTAGGTAAAAACACTACCCGATATGCAATGGGTTATTGTGTCGACACCGTATGGTTTTTAATTAGTTCGATTCAGGTATACATGACAGGAGAGCAAATAATAGTTCTGAAGACACTCTTTTAAGTCCTTTCAATGTGAAAAACAGATTAAGAGAAAACGTCGTGTCACCTCTCCTATTCAATTCAGGGAGATCGTAAGATCCGGCTAAGGGATCAAATTCTACAAGAGAACAGCTCAACAGCAAAGAGAAGGAAAGCTTGCAACCAGCCCTATGCCGACTCGTCTGGCCAGCCAGTAGACTAAAATCTCCTTCCCAATTAGTGCCCTATGTCTAGCAGAGGATATTAAAGATATTGGTGATGATGGTTCTGAAGCACGTGAATTAAACAACGAAACGTACCACGATTTTACGTCACGATTTAAAGTGTAGGTGCTGCTTAGGAAATTTTCTTAAGACCCTATGTTATAAGTAGGTACCTAAGTTTTATAATGATTTTGTTAAAGGCGCATTATTAAAGTAACAGCGCACATGTTCATTTCTTGAATATACTTACATTAAAAATGATTTTATGACTATTTTCTATACCGTATTACGTGTGTATGTCATTTGTTATTCATTGAGTTTGGATTTTGCGGTTACCTTTGTTGCTTGCAACAAAATGTTGATTTATTAGTGCTCAGTTTGTTACTTCATGTAGTTTAAGTGTATACATATGAAGGACACACTTTCATCTGTCGAGCATCATTTCTGTAGGCACGTTAGAATGTAAGACGAACAGCAAATTGCCATAGACCTTTTGGAAGATATCAATTAATTCCTATGAAACCGTGGAAAAAGACTACTTAATAAAAATAAACGCTACAACAAAAAATAAAAGGCATTCAAATATACCAATTAAATACATTATTTACCTATTGATATAAAATGGTAATATAAAAAAATTATAGTTTCATAAGAGGTAGTTAAGTAGTACTTAAACAAATAAGTCTACTCCACGTAGCATAAAATGTAATAACTAGTTATTAAACTGTCTGCAGCATTAAATACAAGATTACAATTACTTAGACGCAGCAAACTACAATTTAAACGTATAAAAAACACCGTGACTACCCAATGGAAGTAAATAATATGTTATTTTATTTCAATTACTATAAGTAAAGTTGATTTATCTATTAAATAGTGATGCCATGATGACTTTAATTTCGATTTTCTTATTAGATTAAAAGCGTAGGTATATTGTTTTATAAGCTTTAACACAAACAATCTAACTATTTGTTATCCTCCAAATCTTTCTCAAATTACGTCATCTATAAAACGACGGCTTAATATGCTCTCTGAGGCATGAAGCGGTCTCAATGTGTTAGGAGTCCAAATGTTAAGATCCAAAAACTGACCTGGCTAAGATTGCTTAACTTTGCAACCTACTCAGTTGGCACTTTGCCACGAGCACTTTTTTGTAACAAACAATACAATTTAAAGAGTCTAATGAAAGAAGAAGTGACGTTTATTAGTCTAAAAAAAGGTTACAGTCATCCATAACATGATTTTAATATTTACATAAGTGATCGAATCGAAGATTAATTTTAACAAAAACTCAAATAAAAAAGCGGAACTATACGATGATTGATCATACAATAATACATACATAGCATACCTTGTATACAAGATATACAAAACATATGATCATAGTTTTTTCAAAGAATATGTGTAATTTAAAGTTGTGGTCACGAAAATTGGAAATCTATAAACCTTTTCATATTTAAACCTTAAAATATTTATACAACTCTAGGTACTTACTTACGAATTAAATTGAACTTAAAGTAAAAATACCTACATTTAGAAAGTTAACGAGTTAGATACAATCTAATATTTCATACATACATACATTAGTATATATATTAAAATCGTAACTGGTCGCTGTCTGTAGTACATGGAATTTACAAGAAAAACTGTAATTAAAGGCGGCTTTATGAAATCAATAGAACCCGAAACAATGTTTTTTAGAATTTTTGTCTGCTTGTCTGTACATCTATTTGTCTGTATGGTTTGCCACTTACCATTTAATGTTTGTTTATTTTCAATCGGTTCATAAATAAGAAAGTTATAACAGTTTGAAGAACTATCGCTATACCTTTACCGACCGACCTTTACGCGGGCTGTAGGCAAAAGCTAGTTACGCAAATAAATTTTTCAGTCTGACGTTCTTACATGTTGGACACTTAGAGCCTTCACAGACTACACACTTTTAATCGGCCGATAGTTGTTTTCTTCAGTATGAAGGTGTAATAGGTGTGCGCACATTATAACTTTTTGGTATAGGCCGACAAAAAATACAAAAGCCAATCCGACCAAGCAATCGACCGATTAAAAAGTTTATAGTGTGTGGGAGCTCTTATAAAACTATGTGTACATGAAGTATACCGAGATATAAAAATTACCTATTTTGCGCTCAGCTTCATTCTTATGGATGTCGTTTACACGCCACGGTCTTAAGTATTCTGAATAGATTAATATTTAGGTCATATGATATGAATGTGCTGAATTCATTCATTTAGGTGAAAATATAAAATAACAGATATAGGTCTGGAATTCCATTTTTAACACCAATTTGCGTTTACAATTTACTTTAAAAAAAACTATAACCAGTATACGTAAAAAAATTTGTCAATTATTATAAATCTATCTATAATCTCCCCAGTGTTGCTGATATCAACTTTAATCTCGATGCACCTACCTTACCAGATCTCTACACCCCCCAAAGGTTGGCTGGTAGAGAATGCCCTGGGCATTAAGTCCGCCGATGTACATAAGTGCATGAAGTTTTTAATAAAAAAAATAAAATACATAATATAAGAAGAAGAAGAATAATATCTAATCTACTACGGTGAATAAAACCCAACTACGACAAACGAACGCTGACGACAAACAAAGAAAACGACGCTGAAAAAGTATGAAACAAGTTTCAAAAGCCGTAGTCACGCGTTGTTAAAGTGTTGTGGACTATGGTACATTACACTACATGGACTACGGCTTTTGAAACTTATTAATGTACCATAGTCCATATCACTTTAACAACGCGTGACTACGGCTTTTGAAACTTGTTTCATACTTTTTCAGCGTCGTTTTTTGTCGTAGTTGGGTTTTAGTTTTAACTTTTTTTATTTAAAATGTTTTGGTGCCCCTATAATACTAATTTCTTTGCAAAGTATATTTTAAATAGATACCACAGAAATATCACAATTATCGAATAAATACGGACAAAGTCACGAGCAAATGCTAATAATATATATATTTTTGAAATGTACAAGTAACGCCCTTTCGTATGATACCAAACACGGCATATTTCTCTCATATTTATTTTTTAATACACTACTTTACGTCGGCTAGAGGGCGCCACATTAGATTCAGTGACACGTCATATAGCCTATAACCAGAAGACGATCATGACGCTTCTAACGACACCTCATTTGTCCAGTTCTAATGAGTAGTTAAGGAGCTAAGAGGGAACAAATGAACATACATACATACATACATACATACATACATACATAGCCTGTCAAAATCATAACCCTCCTTTGGCTTTGCCGTAGTCGGGTAAAAATACATACATGCATAGACTGCCGGAAGGGTAAAATATTACCCGTCCTTTTGGCTGCGCCGTAGTCGAGTGAACTTGCATTATAAAAGGGTAAAATTAGCATAACAGTTATATGTACCAGTCTGCATTCTTATGCTGTGCTAATTTGTAATTAGTAACATTACTAATCTTCTATGTATATATAAATGAATTTCTATTTGCCTTGGTCACGAAATCACGCGTGAACGGCTGAACCGATTTTGCTAATTCTTTTTTTGTTGGATAGCCCATTTAGCGAGGAATGTTTTAGGCTATGTAACATCACTCTACTACTAATAGGAGCCGGGTATTGACCGTAAATGTATGGAAAATGGGAAAAAAATATTTCTTATGGAGAGACGCAAACGAAGTAAAAAATAAAAAAATCTATAAATATATAATTAATCAAAAAATATCTAATGATTTATATGTATATATAATTATCTAATTATAATTATCAAATTATTTTAATTAATGTAGTATAACAGAGAATTACAATTTTAGAATAAGATAAAACTCCAAAGCTTTTGTATTCAGTATTGTGTTTTGAATATATCCATCGTCTATGAAAGGATTTTGCATTGTATTAACTGTATAATTATAATTTATGACTACAAGAAATGCTTTGTGGAACGCCATAACTCTGCTCTGCCCTTGGACACTACACTCCGCTGCTTAGGAATGACAATGGCGTGGAATTCTCAATAAAACGCTTATGAGTTACGACCTCATTGTATCTTCTGAAATATTGAGCGCATTGACATTTCGTTTTATGACCCAAATCCCAATTATTAAAGAACAGCTTGACCCAATCCTTCAGGCGATTCAGGCTAGGGTGTCTGTCTACGCAGTTGTGCAAAATCTCTTCCATACAAACTCTCATGTTGACCTGTTTGTCAAGTTTGATTTTGTTAAAAATTGGCTGGATTTTTGAAGTTTTCGACTATCTTTGCAATGAAAAATATCATCTTAATTAGTTTTAACACTTATGTCTGACACCTAACAATAAATAGAGTTCGTTACACAGTGACAAAGATATAAATATTCCTAGGTTATTACAACTTATTAATTCACTTTCTGAATAGTTTTAAATTGCTGAAGCACTACGCCGATTCTTATATATATATATAGAGCCGATTCTTCATGAGAAAATAGGTATTCTAAGAAGCAAATGCAATGCCTTGCCGTGGACGCCCTCTGCGCCAAACAAGAAGACTAGAATATTAGAACTTTTTTTTTTAATTTCAATATTATTACTTTGATAGTACTGAATTTAACGAAATTAAAATTTAAGTGCATAGCAAAATTTATTAAAACATATTTATTAGTTATTGACATCCATTTTATAATTATATTCGGTATATTCCAGTATTAAAACTAATATATAATACATCCGCGTCACTAATATATGGCTTCAACAAACCAGGATGACACGATATTAAACAATTCGAGGTAATATATGAGTAATCAATAATAGGAAGGTTTTTCTTGCACATATTCCTCCATGAACAAAATAACCGTGATCATCAGGTAGACATATAAAACCTACTTCTGAGCAAATCACTACGAAATCGTGTCTAAGCTACGACCGGAAAATGCAAGTTAACATTCTACCTACTACGAGAATTCTTTAAATCTGTTTTATTTGTTATTTTCATATTAATCTTAAAGGTGGATCTAACACGATTGTCTCATTGGAAAAAATCTAGAAAATTATTTGACTCTATCTAGCGAAAAAATAAAAAAAAGATGAAATTTTACCAGGCTTTGAGATGTTTTATTTTTTAAACCTATTTTTATTTTCTTAAATTCGGTATTAAAGAACGAAGTCGTGTTTTTTTTTACAAGAATTTCTTGACTGGGAAGAATTTAAATTAGTGCGTTGTTATAACCATGTTACCATAGGAGAATATTGTCGGCCCTCTACAAGTCTCTCACAGCTCTCTACAACTCTCTGAAGATGTTTGTATTTAGAGGATAAAGTGAGTTATTACTATGTGTGAACGTTGTTGAATGGTCTTCTGTGTCGTGTTAATTGTATCCGAAATATCTAAACTTAAATAATTTAAACCTGTACCAAAAAGAGCTTTATTTAAAACATTCAAACAGTTAACCCGAACCGAAACGAAGTTATGCTATTTCGAAAAAGGAATAAATTTGATCGTTGTGATAAACTAGAGTCAATTCGACTGCGAATATTAATATAACTAGTTATAAAAGCTCACGGAACCTACCTACATAAAGAGTTAATAGTCCTTCAACATTTTAAAGCTGCGCACACGCACACACATGTACCCACACAGCCACAATCATTATAATGTAATAGCCACACCATTACATAAGTTTTTTATGATCTTAAATTTTTTACAATATCGACTCTAACCGCAAGAAAACAGAGCTTGTTTTTATCTAGTAGCATTATGTTAGGACCGGTGATCGTGACCCCTGATTTCAATATACAAGCAAAACACTGTTTCTACGCGTGTATGCCAAACTTTATTGTATTCTGGACTTAAACCATTTACAATTAAGTAAAACATTTTTTGGTTTTCAATGATGAATTTGTGGGTGTTGAAAACGACAATAGTTTTAGGAACACTGTTTTAATTATAATGAATAGATTAGATATTATGTAACGACGTAAATAAGTATATTTTATTCGGGTATTTCTTCAATTAAGTTCTAATTTTTCTCAAGATCAGTCATACTAAAACTCTCTTAAACTTTCAGTATAGGTATATCCGTATCCAAACACGTAAACTAATGATTTTGATAAGAATTCGCGCCAAACTTCATTGCGTTGAGTATTTAGGTAGGTGCTCTCTGACATAGTAGAGATCATGCTAAAAGTATTGAATCGATTACATTTGGTGCGATTTCGAAGATAAAACGAATTATTACGACCGTTAAACTTTCATATCAGTTAAGTTTATCAAAAATTTTCAGTTAATCGCGAATTGAAACTCCTTGTGGTAGCCAATCTATCAATGGAGCCTCAACCGATCACAAGCCGTTGTAGCGTGATAGAACCGCCTTGTGATTGGCTGGTGTTGACGTGATATCTATTTTCGTAGCAAGCCAGAATGCGCGAGCTGTAGCAACTGCGCATGTGTGCGCATGATACGTGTCGTATCGATGTGTGCGTGTGTTGTTGAAGCGCGCTCTCTGTTTACAGCGCGGTGCTGTGGCCGGCGAGCGCACGCATTCGACTCTGTGTCTCGTGCGAAATCGAGTTTTCCGACGGCTGCCAAACTGCATGAGCGTCGATGGTGTTTTCCTCTCGGTTTATTGGTGCTAATACATGTCGGACGTAAAGAAAACATTTGAGAGCCGCGTCCTCATCCAGTTTGGAGCGACCATTTAGTGCAGCTCATAAAAATATACGTGTTTTTGGCGGATGCGATGAATAAATTTTGCGAATCGAGTCTGTGTGTCGAAAAGGTTCGTGAGAGCTATGTTTTGATCGGTTGGCGTGTAGTGGATGTGCCGGGCGGTGCGGACGCGATACGGCTCGCGGTCCTCATCCTAATATCAGTGAAACTGAGGCTGTGCTGCATATTGTTTTCCGAGCGAGCCCTCAGTGCGGTGAACAATTTCGCGAGAAACATCCAGAGGGACTTGTTGGACACCCGGCAAATAGCAGTCGGCACGTGCTGAGGTAAGTGATGGCATTATATGCGTGACCTTGGCTTTGCTTCACTTTAAAATCAAGAAACAGATGGTAAAACCAAGTTTTTTCTCTATACCAATTTGCTGTACAAGTCTAAATATTTATTTATACTTACTAACAACTCTATCGCCGTTTGATTAGCACCTTGTGGAACTCCACGAATTTGTTTCTTCACAAACTTCTGCTAAACGTTGATATATTTTCATATTATTGAAATACAGCTGAGTATGAAAAAAATACATGATAACATAAGTATATAAAAATCGATTATGTTCCGAACATATACTCATATATATCAATCCTGATCTACGATTTATATCCGACCCATTGTTGACTTAATCGATATAGGTATCTATATTACTCTTCAGCATTTCTTTATAGGAAATGCTTGTCTACATTTCTCGACACGTTATAATAGGCAGATAAAGAATTGCGATGATAACACACATTCCGAACATATTTGCGAACACATGGCAGCGCATTGATACAATATCATGGCATTCGTAGATTGCATAAAATGTAACCATTATAAAGTTAACATGTTATCGCTGAAAAATACTAAAATTATTCTTAATGTGGAAATGTATCTTACTTCCAAACTTCTTGTTCATGTTTAATTGAATAAACCGTCGGCGTCTGTATAATGCAGTATAAACCAGCCATGAGCCAATGCACCATCTCATTTATTTACTTTCGATACTAACAATGTTAAAGCCACTATCAAATAAAAATAAACACATAAATTTAAAACGTCTTGAAAGTGCAACGGATCATTTTTCTATAAAAAACTTCGTACTGGCAATGCCATGCATAGCTAAGTAAATATGTACATTCAGACGTTGTTTATAAATAAGAAAGTAAAACAAATGACTAAAGAAAACACTATCTATTCACATTGGTACTACGTAATACTCAAAAGCTCCAAGAATATTGACGTAGATACGAAGCATTTGTAGATGAGCTTTTTATATGATTATTATTAAATCAAACTAAAGAAACGGTAACTATTATATATAAGTACCGATGATGAAAAAGCCAAACTCATATAACTATAACAAAATAACATGATACTTAAGTAGGATAAACTAAGATTTAGTATGAAATAGGACTAATTGAACTGAAGTAAAATTCAAACTGAATACGTCAAAAGTTAAAGAAAGAAAGTAGGTACCTATATATAAGATTTACTGTACGTGATAGACATGTTAAAATATTATAATTTGACCCAAAAAGACGCGGCAGACAGATAAAAAAGTGTATAAAGGATTCGTCAACATTTTTGAGAACAATTTAAAGGAATCCATAATCTTTTATGGACTATAATCAATGAGGCCAATCGTTAGGAAGATTTAAGCCAGTCTCATATCATGTTTCGTCGCGCGCCATACTCATTGGCGCCAGTATTATCGAACAATAAGCCATAGAACAATAGAGAATTAACGAATTTTCAACTACTGGATTATATGTTACAATGTATATGGATAACGCATTGTGTATTTTTGGCGCAAATGTAAATTAACTCCTTGGCAAGCTCGTTTTTATATTTAGGCAGTCATATTTTCTGTATTATGTAAGTAGCATTACTTACATAATGCAGAAAATATGTTCTATTTAGTAACGTTATTTATTTCACTTTCTACATTACTTATAGATTTAAGAAAACTAATAACGGTCAAGGAATATTGCACAATCAAACAGATATTAAAAATGCAATACTTATTTTATTATCAATTAAGAAATGTTTATTGCAATGGTGACCATTTACGTTTCATTAGAGGTTCAAAATAGTCTTACAATAAGCTAATTGACCAGGGCAAGTCAAATCTAACCTACTTTAAGATTTCACATTTTTAAATAAGAGCAATTATTATAGGTATTCAATAAAGCAAAAGAAATAGAGTTTAATACTTGTTCATAATGTAATTTGTTCCTGTAAATACATATTTGGATTTTGCATAGAACTTGGCACTCAATCAGATCTACATTCTTTTGCGGCGAAGCCCACAGTCAAGCATACTTTTTGCATTGAACTTGGCTCTCCTTTTTTACATTTATGTTTTTGGTGGTTCATTTAGACGTATATATATATATAGATATGAAAACAAGAAATAGTTTTAAAAACTGTAACTCTACGTAAAAAAAATATTTATGAATAGCTCCAGGGCATTATCGATGCATGCGTTTTAGGGCTACGATGGAATTTACGAACGTAACTGCCGCATACTGCCAAAACTATTACCCAACCTTCCTTTTGGCTTTGCCGGATAAAAATAATTCGAATATTAACGAAAGTTAACGAAAAATACGAAATTAGGTAGATATATTTTAAAAATCTTGCATCCAAAGATAGAGTCAATAAAACATTTGTAGCGATATGAATAAACGAATAGTGTCTCGAGGTGTTTCCCCAATAAGTATAGAGCAGCGGTTTTAAGAAAAAAAAAAAGGATATTATAGGTATATCTTTTGAAACCCTTTAATAGAATATTGAAAAGAATATAAAACTTAGGGTTAAAATATGTAGAATATAATGCCACTAAGATGGTCGCATTTTTAAAACAATATGAATGGGTAACAAAAATTTGCTTGTGAGTTTTTGAAATTGCGAGTGGGTATATTTAAAAAAAATATGCTTGTTTCGTTTATCAGTAAAAGTCAGTACTTGTTTCTGTATTTCTACTGAAGGATCTTAATACGTTATAAAATAAACAAGTGGTCTCCCGGTGGTCGAAATGCGACCATTATTCTTTTTTTTTTATTATTTCTTTTTTAGCTTTCTGCACTTCTCCTGCTCATAAACTTTAAGGTGCCAAATTTCATACTCCTCTGTTCGCATAATTTTCCTAAAAGGGGTACAATGTATAATGTACAATAGGCATTCACGTAGCTGTGCGTGCAATACATTGCTGGCTTCTGAAGTGAATAAAAATCTTGACACATTGTTTTTTTCGGCTATTTATGGCAACTATATGTTTCGTTTAATAGGTTTTGGGGTGCTGAAGCTACCTCTTTCGTTTTCGGCCGACGTCTAGTTATACCCTGTATAGATAAATTGATAATTTGGGTAAGTAGTGGAACCGTCAAAGTAATCATTAAAATTCAATCCAAATTGTCCAACTTTGTTTTTTCTGATCAGCCATCCATGATTTTCCAACGATAAATAAACCAATATTATTTCAATGTGAACAATTTGTAGTTATATGAACTACATAAGTGGTATTACAAAACTGGACACTCATGAATGGTCCTCATCGCCCACGCAATGATTTTTTATAGCAGCCGTACATCGAAAATAATCGCTTTACCAGAACGCCGCAGCTTCAATAGAGGTCACCAGATTTGAATTGTACAATCATTCGTAATGAAACCAGGTGTTTTTATAAACGTTCCACTATATATGAACTCTCAAACAAAACGATTATGTTACATAATTTAGGAACAAACGGAAACAAACACTTACATTGTTAAAATATTTGACGTTAAAAGTTATTTCTAAGCTGTGACACGGTGACTTGAATACCATAGTGCATTTAATGCTAAGAGTGCACACATCCGTGATAAGAACATTCAAGTAGCACACATGAATCAACTTGGCCTCCACACATCTGAATGGATGTTAATTAGTACGTTTGTTTTAACACTTGATATTCACATGTGCACACATAAACAGAAACGCACACATGCATACAACTGCACCATGTTAAACGATTATAATGAACCTTCACATTTTTAAACTGTTAACGTTTTGAGAAAGATAAATAGTATAGATAAACGACTTTAAAACGTAATTTATAGACTGTCATGTTATTATAGATTACGTGAGTACCTGCACGTTCACTAGAACAAGTAGTCTAAGTAAACATATTGGAAAATTCACAAGTAACAATAACATCAATCAAGTCAGTCAACATGTATATATATCTATATACAAACCTTCGCTATACATACGTAATTTGAGCTTGAGAATAATGAGTACGATAAAACTTTTGTTATGTTTTTTTTGTATTGAAGAAGTACTTAATCGCTTCCTACAACTCCGCAGGGCGGAAGTCATGCGTTTACAAAAGTAATAAATTACACTTTTGGTTGTTTCAATTCTATGTTCCTTTAATGTGCTGTGCCCTTGGTGGAAGGTCGAATCAAAAGCTACATTTAGGAGGAGCAACGTTGACACGCATTTTAACTTTAACATAACATATACTGAAGTTTTGTTTATATTTGTTTTGAGTATTCGGTAATTTTCGAGTGGACGTCGATCGCTTCAAGTGGGCATCGAAGGACGCTTGTCACCGCCAACGCATATTAATTTATCAACAACATATTATATTGTCGATTGAAATATCTGATCCTATACAAAAATAGCAATCATTAGTAACTATAAATAATGTTAAGATATTAACAATAAACGTAGATATGTTGTGGGAATTTTATGATTGTGTGGTATTGCCTCGGTGGCGCAGTGGTAGCGTACGCGACTGCTGTTCTTGAGGTCTCGGGTTCGATTCCCGGGTCGGACCAAATGTTCGTATGATCTGCAAAATATATGTTTCGCAGTTTGGGTGTTTTCTATGTATAATATGTATGTATTTACAAAAAAAAGTAAATAAGTATTTATATCAGTTGTCTAGTACCCATAATACAAGCTCTGCTTAGTTTGGGACTAGATGACGTTGTGTGTTAGTTGTCCGAAATATTTATTATTATTATTATTCTCTTTATTACAATTATAAATACATATTATTTACATTTTTAAATATAAATATAAAAAACAAATACATTTAAAAATATAAAAAATAGTAAACCACCGACTTCGGGTACAGGGACCAAGAAACCGGTGGTTAGGGCTCCAAAGACAGGAACCTCCTCACTATACGTGCCGTGTCAAGAAGGACTGCCTTCTGCATCAGACCCTTGATCCAGCCCTCCTACGTGAGCCTCTTAAGGTGTTGGTCGAGGCTCTTGGCTGTCAATCCGTGAGCAGAAACGACTATCGGAACAATGATCGCTGAATCCACATTCCACATATCGACAATCTCGTGAGATAAATCCAAATATTTTATTAATATTTATTATTATTATTATTATTGACAATAACATTTGCAGTATTTACGACACTGACTATATAAAATATGTGAGCAGAATCATTTATATTCTTCAAAAGATTTTATTGTCCATTTAAGAAGAATTGTCATCATTCCAACGTTAATCGTAAAATAATTAAGAAACAGTGTCATTCTTATTGATCTTGTTTTTAAACACCAAAGTCAAAATAAGGTGCTAGACTTTTAATTTTTCTTATAATTTATACATCGCAAATAGAACGCATCTATAAGGACTTGATTGAAAATGTTCGCTAGAAAGTTTCAAAAGGTTCAAACAAAGGGGAGAAAACTTGCGAAATATTTGCTTGCTTTTTTAGAATTGTAAATATGGTTGTATTTAAAAACAAAATTCTAAACATACATACGATAACTATTCGTTTTCTTTGGACATAATACTAGTAGAGTTGGCAAGTTCATTTCGTTTCTATACTTAACAAAAAGTTCGTATCTTTCTGTCTCCAGTAACCCTATTTTTTTTTCTTTATCCAATATCTATAAAATATAGCTAAGTACATATTCCTATATGTAGTGCAGAGTAAACGGAATCGCGGATAAGATTGTTTGCTCACGGTCAATATTTGAGATCTCACAAACGGGTCAGGCCGAGACGACTCGAACGGCCATTTGCAATTGCAAATTTTCCGAGATAAAAATTATCTAGCAGGACTTAATGAAGATTAAGTGATAAAGATACGGCCAATAAATTAAACGGATCGGGTAAAGGAGTAAGGCTAAAGGTTTTATATATGGGTTGGTATTAGATTATACGCTTTTGTAACAATATCAGCAAAGTAGTGGAAATGGTTGGATGTATGTAAATTTAATAGTCGCTTAACCCAATGAAGTACTATCTTATTGACTATCTTTCTTGAAATTTACGAACCAGAAAAAAAGGGTAATTATTTCTTACGCCGAGTTCCAAAATATGTCATATCATATCACATACCTACCAACATCAGGATAATAGTAACGTGTGTGTGATGTTTCTGTGAGTGCGGAATATAGAAAACAATTTTACAGCTAAGAATATATAATTGCCAACTATTAAGAATAATGCTATGACAAGTTTTTTATCTTTCGGATTTATATTTATTTCCAACTGGATCACCCTACAAAATTAGCATTATAAAACCTTTAGTATTTATTTGCGATCATTGTGAGTAAACAAACTAAGCATATTTATTAAAAAAGGGAAGTATCTAAATAAATTGCTTAATATAAGTTTAACACATCTTACTCAATCATTTTATATCAGTTTTGAGAAGCATGTTGAGGATTGATAAACAGTTCTTGCTCTACTTATTTGCATTCTCAAAAAGATACATAGTATTCTAAGAATACACAGTGAAATAACTTAACAAAATAAGACAATAATCCACATTATTACCAATTAAACGCATCGAGTAAACATCATCAAAGATACCGCACAGATAAAGAAAGGAGTTTCAATGCCATACAAGTCAAGACGCACTTTGTAGTCAGGTTACAGGTCGAGACTAAAATGACTACTTATTGACGCTTCTAATACACTAAACACATTAACCTTGCGTGCTATTTAGGCGTTCCATTTTCGCCTTACAGATTATATCCAACTATTTGTAATGAAAAACTATGTCTATTTGCTAAGTGGATATTTGCAACGGTCGTTGTAAATAAAAAGAGGGCGACTCCCAATTAGAATGATTAATACTGCTTATGGATAAACGGAACGAACATAGTAGATCCTCAACGAAAAAAAGAATGGTCCAAAACACGAGGAAATTGGTTAGACGAATTTTGAAGTAACTGAAATTCGAAATTGCCCAACGCAGAATAAAAATCTTTTACATTCGCCAAGGCCGGGAACTTGTGAATTAGTGCAATGTTGAACGCAAGTAGGTCGATCGATAGCGCACTCTTAATAGCGATAAAAACTGCTTCTCTGTATCAGACCATTAATTCTGTAATTATCGCACAGTCTGCACTTCAAACGCGCCGCGCGACGCCACGACAAATTTGTACAGGCCGTTGAAGAATGTAACTAATGAGGTAAATATAATAGAACACCGTTTTAGTTTCTCAGGGACGTGACATTATGGAACTCTTTGCGCTTAATTTTATCACTCCTTTGTTTATATTCTTTGCGATAAATTTGAACAAAGACACGACTATATTGTTATGTTAAAATAATGTTTTCTGGGTAAAGCTTAAGATACTTTTTATGTCGTTTAGTTTTGATAGGTAACAAAATGGTATGAAATGTAGGTCAGTGGACGTAACACCAATCCGACTATTGTTCCATCAAAGTGACTGAAGTAGAGTCCATTAGGGTACGTGTTTACTTCGTACGTCAAATGGCTTTTAATTGGAAAGTGAGTTTGGAGCGATAAGAAAGGTGCTTTTGTTAAGCGTGGGGTCAAAGTGTTAAACAGTATCGCAACTACAACAATAATAATTTGTCTTAAACATTTTGCTGTAGAATAATAACTTGAACTTAGTTATATTTTGTTTCTGACAAGATAGGGACGCGATGCGTCAGAATGCTGATATTAAACTTGCAAGAACGTTTTGTTTTGAATCAACGATTTGGAAGGAAGTGTCAGTTCAATGCTAAACGCTGATGTTGTATATTCGTCTATTAGCACTTTGAAGCATCCAGAGATAGATTTCCTGTATTAATAATAGACTTAAATGTTGGGTTTTGAGATGCACAAGCGTTGTAAATTCGGTTTGTAAAAATCATTTATTGCCTCAAAGTGACTGTGACGTTAAGAGTAACCCGAGATGATAAAATGCTAAGTTATTTTGTTAGGTAGATCATTAGCGGTAAATTATATGAGCACTTGACAATTTGAAGAAACTGGGAAATGTTGAAGTTGCCACTTCTAAGTGATTGTGCAACATACGCGTGAGGTCGAATATCTCCAAACTGATTGATAACCACGTTTTGTATTATTTAGTAATATTAAATAACATGCTCATAAATTAGGAATATTTATATTTAAAAAAATAACTTGAGCGGTGTCCTCAACCTCTTGTAGGTGTGGCCAATCACGAGTTCGGCCTCATTCGTTAGTCGACACACGTATTATTGCATATGAAACATTTTATTCACTAATAAGACGTATACTTCAATATTTAACATTAAATTTAAACTATAAACACTCGACGATTTGAAAATTATACATCTATACAATAAATAAAATTGGAGTGTCTGTTTGTAATATTAAAATAACCGATTTTTACTAAATGCATGTATGTATACACAGTACATACACAAAAAAATTATTTTTTACAAATTTTGTCTGTCGGTCTGTCTGTTTGTTCCGGGTAATCTCTGGAACGGGTGGACTGATTTAAACGGGATTTTCACTGGCAGGTAGCTGATGATCTAAGGAGTGACTTAGGCTACTTTTATAAAATAGCTTTGTCCCGCGGTACGATAATAACCGTGGGTAACACCGCGGGGTTCGGCTAGTATATAATAAACATATAATTATCTTTAAGTCAATATGGACGATATAAAATGAATTAGGATGTTAATACAAAATTATATTAGTATGTAACGATTTTAAGTGTAGTATGTGATTTTATATTCTGATCGCTGTTTGACCTCGATTTTGTGTTAAAATGTAATATTCCTTTTTTAGCATGGCTTAGAGAGACTGATTGATGTTGTCTTGTTAAAGCATTGACTGAATGAAAAATCTGACAGTCAGAACGAGTTGTTAATATTTAAAAACGGCAGAAGTCACTTGACTACTGTTACATAGACCTTTATTTATCGTGCTTGCATTTAATTTTTTTTTTTAAAACTACTATCAGCTTTGTTTATGCTTTCATTTTCCACCTTAAACATTTATCATTAAATTGAAATGGGAACAAACATACATGGGATGGAGGATTTAATATATAAAATTCTCGTGGCTGAGACGGTGGTGTTTGTTACCAAAACTCCTCCGAAACGACTGGACCGATTTTTATGAAAACTTGTGTGCATATCGGGTAGGTCTAAGAATCGGCCAACATCTATAACCCTTAATGATAAGGTTGAACCAAACCCTAAATATGTTTTTAAGGCAAAACAACGTTTGCCGGATCATCTAGCCATAAAATAAAATACAATCGAATTTAGAATTTGAAGTCGGTTAAAATGGAAGTTCGTGAATGCAATTTTATTTCCCACACACCTATCATTTCCTAATATTTTTTGACATGCGTTTAATTTCAGTCCACAGTTTATTTACGAAGGTTGTTGTTAGCACGATTGTATATGTTGAAAAGTATTTTAGCTACAAACGTAAAGGTTATGTGTGGGTGGACATTGTTTTAATATCTTTATGAATCTTCTTTAGTTACAAGCGTTACAGCTTGTGCATACAGTGGCATTTGGCAATACGAATAAAAAGCTACTGTTAAAATGTATCAAGTCCTTCTGGCTTTTTTCGTATCCTTTGATGGGGCTATATAAATATCAAACTAAAAACAATAGATACTTTGATTTTTGAGCAAGGACTACTCTTTGCTGTGATGACCGACACACACGCGAACGAAACCGCACGCAAAAGTTAGTTTGGTATAAATTTACATTTAGAAAAAGTTCCTCAAACTTAATACATTAATCAAATTATCAAAAATAAATTATTTTACATAAAAATATAAATGTACAAATTACATGAAAGAAAAAAAATGTATGTTTTTAAACGTTCAAAAGTAAAGAAATATATTATAAAAATTTAAGATAAAGTTGTCTATCTTATTTTTCTTAATTATGTAAATCCGTAAAACCGCTTTATATTCAGACATAAAATACATCACAATGATGAGCCTCTTCATCAATGATTATTAAATTTGAATAATTTAATTTGAAGTTAGTAGTGATTTTTTAAATATCTCTAAACATTAATGGAGCCACGCCCTATGAAACACTCTGAACTATAATATTAAATTATTATCTCATTTAACCAAACTTGTAAACGTAAGTATAACTATCCCTATGTTCCATTACATCTAGGTATATGCTTATCATCATAGCCTTTAAAAGTTCACTGCTGGACCTATGTGTAGGAGAGGCCTATGCCTCTCCGTATTACTATAACTTGCTTACCCACGCAGCCCCGTCTGCGTCTTTTATTAAATATTATTTTCCCGTTTTTGAAACATTTTTAATTGGCGCTCCGCACCTATTGGTGTAAGTGTAATGATATATATATCTAACACTGACATAATTTTTCAAATCAGACCAGTAGTTCTTGAGATTAGCGTGTTCAAACAATCAAACTCTTCAGCATTATATGATGTTCTCCTGGCCGATAACCAGTTCAGTCTCATCGGAGACCAGCCAACCAAGATATTATAGTGCTATATAATATATGTAATAATATATAGAATATAGATAACTCTAAATCTATATTATTTAATGGTGTGCTCAATTAACTGTATATATTGGGCACTCTAGTAAAAAAATGTATATAGATAAAAAAAAAATAACAATTTCATTTTAATATTTTTTTTACTAATTTAACCTAAATAAATAGCTATAGTCGATTCAGTTCGAATAGTCGATAAATTCAAAACAATATAAAGACGAAGGTCTATAATTATTTGGAAGTTATTGTTGCCAGCCAATGGCAATTCATTACCATGGGCCTTCTCAAGGGAGAACCGCCTAGTCTGCTATCTGGATAAGTATACAGAGACACGCTATTATTTGTTAAATTAATTACTAACATTAAGTTTATTTCATTTATGTCACAGGCTAAAGTATGCCGCAATAAATTAGTTTGTCGGGTGCGGAAAGAAGAAAATTCTATACTTTAGAGCTTAACCAGACCACTATAATTTTCATTATTATCTAATGTAACACCTTTAAACGAGCAATTCTCAGACGTATATATATTATATATATAAAATCTGACCTCGAAAACGGCTCTAAACGTTTTTCATTAAGTTTAGTATGCAGGGGATTTGAGGGGCGATAAATCAATCTGGCTGGGATTATTTTTTAGAAAATTTACTAAAAGTTATACCAAGCAAAGTTACTCTACTGAAAAATATGCATGAAAATGACTAAATCTTAGGGCATAAATTGAAATTGGAAGCAAACATCGTAATCAATTATGATTCAACAACAACTCATAACGTCCCTCTGCTGGGCTCGGGTCTCCTCTCAGGAGAGGGTTAAGGCCATACGTCACCACGCTGGCCTAGTGCGGGTTGAGGACTGGCAAGACAATGTTGTGGCTACGTTATCTTGTCGTTGGATGGCCTCCAACCACAGGCTATCTGTGCCTCCAACTGAGCTTTACGATTGTTATCATATGATAACAACCGGGACCAACTGCTTAACGTGACCTCCGAATCACGGAGACGCTCATGGTAACATGCCACTAGCGGTCACCCATCCAGGTACTGACCGCGCCGTCGTTGCTCACCATCGGTGATTGTTTTTAATCACGGAGTGCAACTGGGCTATAAGCGCTTCGCCTCAATTAAGATTACTAGAGTTTAAATATGAATAGTGTTTAACCGCTCCTCATCATCATCAGCCTATGTAGTCCATTGCTGGACACAGGCCTCTCCAATTGTCCGTCACTTAGTTCGATCCTCGATCTAGTTCAACCACTGTTTGTGGAATTTTCAAAATATACCATAAAACACACCTACAAAACTGTGAAGATTTTATTGCTCCAAATTATATGTTTCGAAACGTCGAACTCATTAACTCTGAATGTTACATAATCATAGACCGCCCACTAAACCAACGAAAAAATACCAATAGAATAAATGTTTCAATGAATGAATTGAAATTAGTTTATTCATAAATTGTACGGTTTGAAATTGTCATAATATGTCAGCGTAGGCCTACGCAGAAAAATTTACACTGCAAATTTATAAAACATCTTTAACAAATGGAAACAGAAAATTGTATTTAAATAGCTTTTAGATATTGTTAGATATTTATTCCATATATTATTTTATTTTTTATGTTTGTGACCACTAGGTAGACCACATTACTGCACACATATGTTCAAAGACGTTCTCTGCTATCGCGGGAATATGAAGCAACACATTATAGATAATAAAAATATAGTTATTAATGTGACAGATGTCTAAGGGTTATGCGCAAAGACATATAACAACACGATATTAATAAATTACTTGGCCATTTAAGATGCTGAATGATTAAATCAATCAATTTCTATTTATAAGGGTGAAGCCGAGTAATGCAGCTGTGTGATTAATTTAGGAGCTTATTATTTTAACAAACACCATGGTGAGGATGTGCCAAGTAGAGAAAGTAAATAGGGTTGTCAGCATTTTTCTATAACGTAGTTGCATGGTTTAGAACTGGAATGGACTTCTAAAGAAAATTTTAAAATTAGTTAGTAGATGTCGGAAATATCGGTAAAAAACATAAAAACAGAACACAAAACCATATTTTTAAAAGTAGCTTAAAAATGAATGTCAATAGCGTTTTAAGGCGTCATCGTTGTATACACTGAACCTATCCGTTGAAGTATAGTATAGGAAGAAAGGTTTTATAGTTTAATCTACGTATGCTAATAACAACGCAACTATTTTAAAAAAAAACTTTCTAAGCCAGGCAACGTTTATGCCAGAGGTGTATAGCAAAAACAAATGTATAGATGATAATAAATTGTTGACAGCCCTGCGCGTCGCATGAATTAAAAAAAATGCGATCAACGCTCGCAGCGGAAAGCTGTTGCCGTAATAAAACGAAAATACCAGTGGGCCTTGAGCTATTATTTAATTTTAATGTGTATATTGGGTGTGAACGTTGGTCGTGACACGCACGTGTATGTAGTCTCGCTACTGCGTTTATGTATTTTGTTTGCACAAATAGCAAGAGTTTGTTCGAAATTTAACTTTTCATACAGATCTTGCCAGGCAAGATTTATATTTGTTAAACTCGTACAAATATAAATCTTTTACTTGAGAAGCTCTTAAAATGTAGGATTTACCAAATCTTAACAAGTTTCACTCAGTAAATATGTCTTTAGACCAGACTTGATATTGAATAATATACGAATAACACCAATACAATTTTTGAATTGTTGAGTTAATATAGAAATGTGTTGTAACTTCTACAGATAATCGACTAATTATTGTAATAAAATTACTAATTTCATTATTAGCTTTAGTAAATTATTGACCTGAAATGTAATTGAATATCTTTTGTCCACCGTACAATTACAATTCTGAAAAAAAATCTCATCTAAACTACTCAAATCATATTGGTAAACTTAAGAATTTCCAATATATATATATATATATATATATATATATATATATATATATACAAATAAATTACTAATAACAACGTCAAGATGTATGTAACCATTTAAAGCTATAACAGTTTTCTCTCTCCTAGTTTTTCCGTTCGTTTTGCAATATTTATCACCAATTTTCTAACTAAAATTCGTTAATTAAAATCAAGTATGAAACAATGCATTGAAAGCTCTTATTCGTAAACTCCCTGTTAATCTCTTGCCTTCGTAAAGGATTAAAAACTGTTTAGGTTCTGGTTAATTCATTACTTATGAATTATTGTACAGAATAATCCCTTGTTACTATACGTAATACTTTCTGACTATGCAAAACATTGGACGTTGGAGTACAGCCAAGTGTCCGGCTCAGGTTGATTTAAAAAATATGTGCTCTATAATATAATATACGTAATGTAAACAGTTCGGTTTATTTATTTTCATGTAGACATTACAAATCCAATATCGGTTATTTATTTTGATTTTACTAACCTAAGTTTATACATATACTTATATATATACGTATGTACTCAGGATGATTTGAATCTTAGAAGGTTTTATAGTACCTACACATAATTTATGGTATGAACACAAAAGTAAACTATTATTAAAGTTAGTGAAGTTTTTTTTAATCCAATATGACAGGTTTAAAACTAAAGAAACAAAAAAGAAACTATACTTAAAAGTTATCGTTTATGTACATAATTTAATACTTTCAAACTAGCAATCTAGATGCTAATATTATAAACGCGAAAGATTGTAAGTATGGATGGATGGATGTTTGTTACCCTTTCACGCAAAAACTACTGAACGGATGTAGATGAAACTTTACAGTAATATAGCTTATACATCAGAATAATACAAAGCCTACCATTTACCGCGATAACCGATAATAGGTAGTAGAGTCACGCTGAATTCTACCCTTCTACCCTCGCATAGAAAATCAACGTAAAACGACAGCATTCGTGCTGTCGCGTTTCGTTGCTGAGTGCGAGACCGGAGGCCCAATGATGCAGAAGGCATATATATATATATATATGGCCAGGCAAAATGACTCTGCCCGATGGCAAGCATAAGCAGAATCCAAGAGTGGTCACCATACTCATTGCGGATGTAGACAATACAACAATGCAGCATGGTGACCCACACCATGGCGGGCTAGTGATACTTCTGCATCGTTGGACCTCCGGTCTCGCACTCACCAACGAAACACGACAGCACGAATGCTGTCATTTTACGTTGATTTTCTATGCGAGGGTAGTACCGCCCCGGCCTTGCCGGAAAAGCGATTAATATTTTTTTAATATATATTATATATTAAATAAAACTTAAAAGAATGGATTACACAGAAAAGAACATAAAACCAAGTTCTAATACAAACATTTTTCTTTATTAAACATTGATTTGTTCTAGGCATCAATGTTTATAAAAAGATCTAAATATTTACGCAGTCGTTACTGAATACCGCTGCTGTCTCAATAGATTCGAGACAAATTGTTATTTTTATTTATTGAAATCTACACCTATAATATATTATGCTGAAGTAACTTACGTAGTTATATTTTGGTGCTAAGTCTGTTGTTGTGTCACTTGCCTAAAATTTCCCTAAAATTATCTTTATTATTTTAGTGAAGCGATTTTGTATGAATTTTGATAATGTCTGTTGTTAATGTGACGAGTCTAATTTTATTTTATTTATTCATTAACATTTCTACTCGTAATTTTTAATCAATCTTTGAAATTTAGAACGTCTTTTTGTAGGACCAAAGTAATTGTTTGAAATGTTTAGTTTAGTGAGCTTTCGTACAACAGAAGTAGCGTCACTGTATTTTTTTATTACACAGCAAACGAATTATGTAACTTATATATTTTTACTAGTTGTTGCCCGCGGCTCCGCTCGCGTATATGTCGGTTACCGCGGCAATTATTAGCCTATGTATTATTCTGATGTATAAGCTATATTACTGCAAAGTTTCATCCAAATCCGTTCAGTAGTTTTTGTGTGAAGGAGTAACAAACATCCATCAATACTTACAAACCTTCGCGTTTTTAATATTAGTATAGCGTCTTAAGATTAATTCTTAATCTACATTTCTTGATGTTCTCATCCCTTAGATAATATCAAACACATGACCATGATAAAACTGTTTAATTATGGTGTTATTTTAACATAAAAAAAATAAAGCTTGTCTGTCTACATTATCTTACTGTCAATCAATCTGTCAAGGTGTTACAAACGTTTATGTAAGAAAAATATAGTGAGTAACATCAACAGTTTATAATAAGCCCGGAAATAATTGAAGTACCTGTTCAGTTTATTTATGTACGTCAAAATCGTTAATATCTATTTATTTCTACCTACATATCTAATAAAAAAACATCGTGTTTAGGCAAGCATCATTTAGTATATAATAGATTTTAAACTAATAATAAATTTTAAGAATAATACAGAACTATTAGAACTAAAAATGATTTTTTTTAAATAATAGAGACAAATAACTTAATCTAAATAAATCAAAAAGAAAGATTTTTAGTTAATAAATATGTAGAATTAAGTTAACAACCGAAGTTTAAAACGGTTGATTAGTAAATTAAAAGAAAACTAGAACATACAGATTTTAAAATCTATGACGAAAAATGCATTATACTTTAAGAGTTGATAAAATTTAAGAGAGTACGTACCGTATTACTTGACCAAATTCGAAACAAGTTACATAGTTACAGTTTGAATAACAAGAGTGCATCACAAAGGATTAATAAAATTAGGTCAAGTTATAGCAGACGACGCTGAAATTCTTAGAATAAAAACAGCATCATAAAGCAATCTCTCAGAAAGTACAACGAATATAACAAATTTGAGTGAAAAGAATAACTATAAAAATGTAGGTCACGATTTAGAATTGATCAAGTTCGACGTAGACAATTGGTGATTTCCATTTTATTTGATAAGATATGGCGCAGTTACAGAAAAGATCGCTAGTTCAACAGACCATTGCGTGCCATTGGGAACCATTTGCGTTTTATTCCGTAAGAGAAGGTACTCGTAAAATAGGTCAATATCTGTCAAATATTTTATAGAGCTGTTATTATTTGTTTTTTTATGTTTGAACCTGCCAAAATGACTCTACTCTGCTCTGATGAAAAGCATAAGCAGAACCCAAAAGTGGTGGTCACCATACTGCGAATGCAGACAATGCAGCATGGTGACCCACACCGTGGCGGGCTAGTGATGCTTCTGTGCATCATTGGGCCTCAGGTCTCGCACTCACCAACGAAACACGACAGCATGATTGCTGTCATTTTACGTTGATTTTCTGTGCGAGGATAGAACTGCCCCACGCCGTTATTGCAGCGGTAAGACCCATTTTCATCATTTTCAGATTCTGCTTGCGCTTTCCATCAGGCGGGGCCGAGTCATTTTGGCAGCTCAAATATATATAAAAAAAACTAAATGTATGTTTGTCCGTATACAAGCTAGTGTGTGAGCGATTCTCATTCATACACGCAGTGATAATGGAAAAGAATTTAATGGCCATCAATTGGCCAATATTTTTTGTATTGTAATTAAAGCTTTGACAGTCTACTTGCTCTAATAAAAAATAATGGCCCAGCATTAGACCTAGGGCGTCCTGATCTCATAACCTGTCTAAAAAGGTTAAGATTAGGATTACTTTGGCATCTATTAACAAGAAACTTAAGTTGTATTCTTTTGAAAACTTAATAGGTGCGCGGGCAGGTTGCCAAACACTGGAACTACAAATACATTGTAAAATATTACTGTAACGCTTTGAGATTATTTTAATTTATTTTGTGTGTTGGAAAAAAACAATTGAATCATTCATTTTGTAGCCTTTTGTGATACGTGGAATCTACTTTTAAAGTGAAATTTTAGTTAAATTAGGTAGATAATAATTGAAACGATGCGGGTCAAACATTTTCATTTGCTGATAAATTGAAAGTAGTTCCGTCTGTCGCTGTCGTATACAACGATTGGATAGTTTCTAGTTTATCTTTTATATTTGTATACAAGTTTGAAAAGCCGTGTGTGTTTCTTTTTTTATGTTTTAATGATTCCCGCGATGACGGGGGAAGGGGCGACGCTAGTCTAAAAAAAGTAAAAGCCTAAGTTACCAGTGACAGTCCCGTCAAAATCGGTCATCCCCTTTCCAAAGATTAGCCGGAACAAACAGACAGACAAAAATTGAAAAAAATGGTATATTGGTACATGTATCGTGTTTACATACATATGCATTTATTTAAAAGCGGTTATTTTATTATTACAAACAGACACTCCAATTTTATTGATTGGTATAGATTTAGATACAAATAAGGAACATATTATAGTAAACAGTTCGACGCCAAGTCCTAGTAGGGAATGTTATTCTATAAACATGTAAAGGGGAATGCCCTGTCGACTCATCAAAATATAATATTTCGTTCTGTTTGCAAGTCAGGTAGTCATTTGCTGGGAATGTGCTCATATGCAGCTGTGGAGCCAATATGTTTTAGTTAACAAACAATCTCGAGTTTCTTAAAGGAACTAAACAATGTGCTACATCGACTGTTAATATCCTATCATATTTAAAGTGCTAACTGGTTACCCTTGTTAGCGGTATGGAAAGTCATTGTCATATTTAACGTATCGAGACGAGTTTAAAATGTAAATTCATATTTAAAAGACAACGGGTTAAAAGGTGAAGGAAATCTTGGTGTCGTAATACTTAGATTACGATTAGTAAACGTCCGGCCAATGATAAAATATGAATCGATCATTTTGTGTCGAATACTACAAATAAAAACGCAGTAAAGCTACGATAATCGATTCATAGCTATGAATCTTCTCACCTGAGGGGTTATGAGTAGAAAGTTAAAATTGTTCTATACTAAGCAATTGTTTTCAATAATTGTTGTAGTGATACAAAAATATCAATCAGTGAAACATTTTTTTTCACTTTACTAAACTACTTATTAATTTTTTGAAATGGCATCAAAATGAATTGCACACCGTGACAATCCTGACATTTAAATATGATTTTTTTGTACCAAGCACAAGGGTAACCTTGAATTAACAGGTTATCCATTACTTATGACTAACTCCATATACTTTCATTATAATGTACGTGAAATTCTTAATTATATATTAGAAAAATCATTGTTGAAAATCTTTTTACTCAAAAATAGTGTATGTCCACAGGCCCCAAAATTGGTAACTCCCCTTTCCTTTGTATTTACTTCAGATCAAGACGTCTACACTATTTAAGAACAACATGTTAACCCTAATATTATAGTTGTTCACTTGCTCTTGTCTATACAAAACCTCCTAACACCTAGCAATGCTTGAAGCAAAACATTTAAAATAGAATCTGCGAACAGCACTGTATCAAATCTCTTATGATCTAGGTATTGAAGATAAACAAATAACTTACGAGAATCTGTTCATTATATTCGTAAAAGATATAGTATAATCAATGACAAAAGAAAAAAATTAACAAAAAAGAAACGATTTTAATAACTGGACCTAATTGAAATGGCACCACACAGTAGCACCACCTTTTGTATAAAAAGAATCATCAATATCGATTCATCCAGTCGAAAGTTCTGAGGTAACAAACATAAAATAAAAATACAGTTGAATTTAGGACCTCCTCTTTTTTAACCGACTTCAAAAAAAGGAGGTTTCTCAATTCGACCGTATATCTATTTTTTTTTATATGTGTTCCCGGATAACTTCGTCGTTTATGAACCGATTTTGCTGATTCTTTTTTCAATGAAAAGGAGATGTCCCAACGGTGGTACTATGATAAGGACATCAATAACTGATGATGGCATCAAAGAGACATCGAGGCGAATCTTGAAGTCGGTTTTATTTTTGTTAAAATTGTACTTGTTAGAAGTCGATTAAAATGCTGGCTTGCTACATTAAAAAAATATTAAGGAAATGACGGTACATTATAAATGAATTTTAGCAATTAACACAAACAACTATTAATTCACATTTAGTCCTTAGTTGTGCACGCTTGCATATCGACTCATGTCCTCGATGCCATTTATATAGCAGATTTATTGTTTCTATTTAATATTACATAGAGCATGTAGCCGTAGGTAATATTAAAACTCAATTGACTACGTAGTGTTAATAGGAAGCAGATGTATAATACTTATTTCATTATTAGCATTGGGCTGTGACTTTGTATAGCATAGTATATCCGCCTATGAAATAACATTATTTACTTAATCAGCTTTACAATTACATGTATTGCTTCTGTTAGCTCACGAATTGAAAATAATTAATTTGTATAAGTTGATAGTGATAAATAGACACACACAAATTTTAAATTGATTAAATAACATTTTGGTTGCGTTTTTAAGCTTTTATATTTCAGCTTTGTTTCAAATATAAGTAAACATACATTCAAAAGAGTACTTATATCTTCTGTTACAATTTTAATAGCAACATAAAGAATCCACTGATGCACACGTCGACGCTCTAGGTTTGTAAAGGGTGGTTGTTTTATAATAACACTCTTATATGTTCTAACTAGCAATACACGACTCCGCTAGTCAATTACAAGAGGACGTTGTTTAGACAAGTCTGAAAATATTCATAGACTGTTTGTTTTGAATTTATTCTATTCTATTATCTATTCAAACCCTTTGTTCTATGCGTTTGTCTATGATTTGTGTCATTGTCAACCGAAAACATTGCTCTTGTATTTTTGTCGCGGCCTAACCGGTCTGCTTGTTGTTATTTTGGCTTTTGAAAACATTAAATGATAGAGATTTGCCTTATTCAAGTTTCCGCCTTGCAGATCTATGCATTATATCGCCACAATTTATAATGCAGTAGTTAAAGATACTTGTCTGTTTGAAATTTTAATATAACGATTACATGAAACGAATTCTAGATTTTACTTTCAATTTCATTAAACCACATTAAAGTCGTTTCTTTACTTAAGATATTGCAATCATATCGTCATTACATCCTGTTAATTAGTTAATAATTATTTATACTGGACACGATCGAAGTTTTCGCTGACTTGACTTGATAAAATATAATTAGTAATGAATAAAAGGGCGGATACATTATCAGACTGTAAGAATGCCTATTGTACTAGAAACGATGCTACTGACTTGAGTATAAAACATTGAGACAGTTTTTAAAGAAATATGAAAATTCTGGAAAATTTTAAAGAGTGACAATCTATAAATAAAACAAATGAATAAGATAATTGCAAGGAACAGCAAATGAATAGTATTAGATAATGATTATTTTCCAGATGTACCATAAAATAAAAATAAATGTAGGTACATATAATTATGTTTTAACGTATAACAACTCAGGAAAATCTTGACTTGATTGGGTATTTATTTATTAATATCAGTTCACTGTAGTGCAAACGCATAATCTAATAGTTATGATATTTTGAAATATTTTCCTTAGATTTAATCGACTTTCATAAGTGGATGTTTCATACGTGGTGTGTGCTCGTATTTAATACTTAAACCATTGATAACAAAAGGAGGAAATTGGAAAACACTTCATTCATGAGAGCCCAGCTGACAAAATATAGACAATTTTATTTTCTGACGCTCCGAACACAATTTAAGTTAGGCTATGAATATCTAATTTCAAATTTTAACAAAAAAAGAACCGACTTCAAGAACGGGACCAAATTTAAATGGGACCACACTGAAAGCACCAGCTTTCTAAAAAAAAATATCAACAAAATCGGTTCACTCAGTTGAAAGTTATGAGGTAACAAACATAATAAAAATATGAAAAATACTGTCGAATTGATAGCCTCCTACTTTTTTGAAGTCGGTTAAAAATAAGTACAAACTAAATTACGCACGACAACAACACTGCAAAGAGAAGAAATACTTGAAACAAACCCTTTACTAACACGTCTGGCCTGTACTAAAGTAGGCAAAATCTCCTATATAAGGAGAGGTCTATGCCCAGCACTAGACTTTAAAGGCTATTGATGATGATTATGAATATGAAAACGCATAATTGTACTATTATGCTTTTGGCACTATTCAATGCGACGCGGACAGTCCGCGACGGATGGTACAATGTATGAAGCCTGTTCAGTGCGTTCAGTGCTATGCGAAGCTATTCGCGACGCGGACCGACTTCCGCGCGGACGGTCCGCGAAGCACTGAATAGCGTCTTTGTATTGGTTGTGTCACTAAGTAACTTACACATAAATATTTCAAGGAGTTGATTGGCCATTGATTAACCTTTTTTTGAAGTATCACCGACTTCAATGTAACATTAAAACGTAATAAATTCTAATAAATTATATTCTTTATTTTCCAATTTCCCATCTTTATGATGGGATTTTTTTTTCCAAATTTGAATAAGACCAAACTGTTAGTCACATCGACAGCTTTCAATAGTCCATAGCTGGACATAAAGCCTGTCCTTCGAAATAAGGTTTTCATACTGTACCACACTGTTCAGATTGATCGTTGTAGGGATTGATTCAAGCTTTCCTTCCTTTTGTTTGGTGAAGTCCCGCGTAGTTTGTTCCCATAGTCAGCTCTTACGACTCCTGAAAAAGGACTTTGAAGTTAAAAGAAAACTACAATTAAACCAAAGTCCTTTTCGGAAGTCGGTTAAAAAGTGCTCTATCTAATACGATGGAGTTACTAGTTGTTGCCTGTGGCTCCCCCTGCGTGAATATCTTATGCATATATATTTTACATAAAAATAAATCAAAGACATCAATATATACCTACCATTGTATTATTATCTTAATACATTAATTTTTTATACTTCTTATTGGCATATTTCTGTTTTATAATTATGTCGCAACTACTACATTATTGAGACTAATGTTAAGTATGTTTCATTTTAATGTTATTATTGTCGGATCAATTTATCATGAACTCAGAGACATATTTAAATACAGATATTAACTTCTAAAAATAGGTACATTTTTTTATTAGTGACATACTTAGAGAAATAGGGATCCGTACATTATTTTTAGGATACTCTATCGTTATATTAGCTATGTGAGATGATAGGATCTTTTATCTTTCTATGCGTAGTCTGTCGACACAACGAGAAAAAAGTTTCATGGCGTATTTTTTCGCAATAGTAAGTGCGTTAAGTGTACTAATAGCCGATAAAACATACAGTTCAGCTAGTTGATCGTAATTTCAAAAATTAGCTACGTAATTAGCATTCGCAACAAGTACGAAGTGAAATGCAACTGCCTTTTATGTTCCGCCAATCAGAGAGGTAGTTCGCGAACCGAGGCCACGCCTACACTGATGTGCACTGACCACGGCCGCAGACAAACACACGTTTAGAGGTAACGATCTAAACCTATATGCCAGCGCGCTTATTACGTAACTAAATATCTATGAGTCTGTGCACAGCGCTTCAAAGCAAGTCGAATCGTCACGAACCATCAAAACGGATTCGATTTTCACACGCACTCGCGAATTCCGCGGAAAGGACTTTGCTCGACGTTACACTCTTATTTTAACATTTAATTGAACAAATCTTAAGGTCTCACTAGAAGGTTCTCTCATTACGTTTTTAATTTAGTGTCGATCTCGGTTTCAAACGAAGAACTATACAATCGTGAGCAATGTATTAAGAACTTCCCATTAATCAATATCATGCAAGGTGACTTCAATGTGACCTTGTTGGTTATTAGATTATTATTTTATTTGTGATCGCATGAGATAAAATGAATAGTTATCAAATTATAGATATCTATCATAAGCTCAGTTAATACTTCCTATACTATTCATTGATTTTCCAAAGCGCACGAGCATACCTAAGTGTTAAATCACGTAACATGAAGAAAACGTGCAGGGCGAATATTGAAATATAAGGTTCAGGTACTCCTAAATGTAGGGCACCTGAGGCCAGGCGTTAGGGGTGGTTTTTAATCGAAACAACATATCCTAATGGCTGCTGAGTTTCAAGTAACCGGAGATCCGAAGTGATTTTCCATCACATGAACAATAAAAGTGGAATCACTAATATCAATTCCCTATTTCAGATAACTTGTAATGATAACATTATAATCAATTTAGATTACAGATATCGTTACCGAAGTACACAATAAGCAGTAAAACAACAATAATTTTCATTAATCGCACGTAATGTTAAAATCATTGTACGAATGTCGTCGTGTTACATAATGAGGACAACTGACCCACATCCGGCGCCACAACATGTACTGTGTCCTATATAAATCTCTCTAGAGTAGACATCGCACCGTGGCACTTGCGTGGGCGTCAACCTTAATGGATTTCCATTACAATAAGCAAATATTACGGATTTCATGGACAATAATTTTGCTGTCATAAAAAGGGACATTGATATAGTCTCTAACTAAATTTTTTGGTGTGTTATTTAAATGTGTAAAGCTAATTACAAGCTACTGATATTATTATTTTTTTAAGCGTAGTGTTTATTTAAAACGCGAGTATGCAAAAATTTTATTCACCAAATTTGCCTGTAAAACACTGTTGATTAAACGATATGCAATTAAAATGACAGTATATTGCTTAATCAACATTCTTTCTAAATTAATTTAAATTTATCTTTAGGTTAACTTTGGTTATGAGTGATGACTGATTAAAAAAATACTTTTTATAATTGTTAAGGTACTTATTTTATTCATTCCGTCTTATTTACATTTAAAAAGAAAATAACGAAGTTTATAACATTAAGAAATTAAATATCTATTTAAATATGATTGGAGGAGTATAAAATTTGGCACAATTAAAGTTTATCTAATATACTTAATACTTTGATCAGAATTTTCTATTGTGATACTTCTGAATGAGTTAAATATTATTTGTAAACGGGAGTCAAAGATTTGAGCTGAAAATCATTTTTTCATCATGATTTTCAGCTGACACTTTGCCTTTGGTATTATTATATTATGGATAAAGTTTTTGTGTATGTTTAAACAAATCTATAATACTGAAATCAATAAGCTTTTATTCTATTCTATCTAGAGGAGGAGAGCAGCAAGCCAAAAAAAAAATTTGTCGAATTTTGACCATGATGTATGTAGAAAAGTATGTAGGTAACTAATGTAGACGTTTTGGAGCCGGTTATATTTTTTTAAGTAAATTTTTACCGCTTTTGTTTCCGCAATGCAATTTATTAAACTGTCATAAAATCTGATGTTTTATCAAAAATGATATGTACAAATTATCTTTGCCAGACAGCTGTTAAAATAGGTCATTTAATAATAGTCTGCATATATTATATCCCAACACAATGTAACAGAAACCAAAAGGTTTAACAAAATAACATCCGCTCTTTTGTTTCAATATTCATTTAATTAAAATAATAATACCATGACATACCTCACACAGGCCTTTGGGCAGTGTGGGCATGTAGCAACAAAGATGTCTTGCCAGTCCCCAACCCGCACTCGGCCAGCGTGGGGACGTGTGGCCTTAACCCTCTCCTGAGAGGAGACCCGAGCCCGACAGTGGGACATTATGGGTCGTTGATGATACCTCACACACGACCGTCTGATCCCAAACTAAGCAGAATCTGTACTATTGTTGTCAGGCTGCAGATAAACATACTTATATAGTATTAAAATACTCAAATATTATTATTATTTTATACACCCAGAGACAGGACTAATAATGGTGCTCATCTTGTTTGTTCTGGGCGGGAATCGTACCTGAATTAACAGTCAAGATACAGAACCACTTGCCCAGCAGGCCACTCAATATCAACCTCTTTGACATAGAATGCGTAGGTATTACTGGAGACAGATTTGAAAGTTAAAATTAAATGCTAATTATACCTGTATACACAAACTCAAAATTTATAATTCCGATATAAAGGTGAAAGTATCTCTGTGTATTATGGTTTCACGACTAACCCACTGAACCTATTTCAATGTAATTTATCATGAAAATACTTTGATTTTTTTACAGTGATAACATCGATAACCTAGATTCATGAGGACGAACTTTCAGGCAAAACTAATATACATAATATTATTTTCTTATTGGTTGTTGTGTACAATGGATCTAACACAACTTCATGTAAAGCAACAATGTTGTTAAAGTTTTATGACTCTCTAATGTATATCATAGGCGTAAATAAATTGGTTTACAATGTACTGGTCATGTTATTTACTACGTCGATTACTGCGGTAAATAAAGTTGTAAAATAATGAACAAGGAAACTATGTTGAATGTTGCTTTACGAGTATAGAAAGGATAAGAAATAGACACTGAATATAGAAAGATGAAGTCTTATCCAAATATTACTTATCACTTTTTAGTTTATTATCAGGGGAATTCCCTGAATTGATATTTAAGTATCCTATTTGATAAACTACTCGAGATGTTAAAAAAGATAACATAATTTATACAGAAGTGGTATTTGTGAACCAAAAAAAGGCATTTGATACCAAACTTTAGTAAAGCAATTTAAGAAATTTACACAATTAATATGAGTGATAACGTAAAAAAATACTAGTAACCACGTAACTATTTTTTTACTTTAATTAATTTTGTTAAATAGAAATCTCATATAGTTACCAGAATTAATGGCAAGGTTCTTCTTAGATCTCTAAAAGATCTAAATAAGTGGTCATTTACGGGGTGCTATTTGCTTGTCTATTTTTTCATTGTTTCTTTTATGCATCGCTATTTAGTGTGACAAGATAAAAACGAATATGAAACAAATAATTTCAACTTCATTTGCGATGTTTCTGAATAAAATTAAGGAACCAAAATATCGCAATTGTGCAAAAATAAAAACACTTGTGACAAGTCACAACAAGTGTTATTTTCATTATATTTAGGTTATTCATGTATGGGCTAACATATGGTACAACAGTTTGTGACTCATAACGGTTTTGGCTTAGGGATAAATTGTGCTACTGTAAACTTAGGTATAGGTACTGTATATTTGAATAAATAAAAGGTATGAGAACAAAACACGTAAGTTAAATCAACTACAATTAAACCACCTTAATAAATCCACTACTCGACATTGGCAACATTGGCCTACGTATGGTTTTGGTTCACTATTCTATGCTGGCCAGACGTATTGGTTAAGATTGTCTAATGTTTTCTTTCACTTTGCAGTGATATGGTCCGGCGTAGTTTGCTCCCTTAAGTTAGCGGCTTGCACCGCGACAGAGAAAAGCGACCGAGACAGGAGACCGAGACCGGAGACCGCGACCGTCACTTGACCGCAGTGTCAAAAAGTGACGATCGTGGTCTCCGGTGCCCATTACGACACCCCTGGGAGTCATGACAGTCTGTATTCTTAATTCGTCTCCACATGATATTTCCATAATTCGGTAATTTCATAAGAATGTTGTATTTCTGCGTAGGTTTTAATCTCCAGAAATAAATTAAGTTTCCTTACGATGAACGAGTGCGGAACTTATTGCTTTGAGTATTGTGGTCTATAAATCTTAGCAGCGGAGTGCCGACGACGTCGTAAAGAGCCTTAATCGAGTCTCCGGCAATTATTGTGTCTTCATCAAGGCCGCTTTACACTGTAAATATCCTACTTTGATATATATGAAGATGGCCTCGAAAGCTATGATAGTTTATGGCTCAAACAGTTTTTTGCTGCGATATCGACTTAAACATTAAATAAATCTGTACAACTATATAAAATTGAAGTGTCCGTTTGTAATTTTAAATATTCAGCTTTTACTAAATGTATATAGAAGTCCACTCACATAAAAGAAAAAAAAAAACACATTTGTCAACGAATTGTTTATTCTATGTATATAGATAGATATGTACTCTTTTTTCAGACCATAGTTATATAAAGTAACATTAAAAGTTAAAGAAAAACTTGTTTAAATATACATGACTCTTTTTTTGCATATTGCATGTGATCGTTTCCTGTTGTATCTCGGTGCTTAGTACATTTTAATGAGCCTTTTATCTACTTCATCCTCAACACTTTTTATTATATCTCACGCTAACATCAATTATACATTTATTTAATGGTTATTATGCAAATAATTCAACAATAGCTGAATTAATGTAAGAGGTAACGTAATTATAATACAATTTTAGATAGATATAACTATGTACTGTATTGTTCTGAACTTAATCTTGAATTATTTATGTATTAATTGAAACTTAATCTTCTCAAACATTTCCTCATAAAATTGTAATAAAGTAAAATAATAATCTCCTGGTTATGTAGGTTAAAATTAGGTAAGTAATTTATAGACATACCTAAGTCCATTCTCACTGCATTTCAGACTCCCGAACCATTTTTAAAATTTTTCACCTATCGATACCATCTTTACTAAGAACGCTACATTAATAGATTCCGGCAAAACAAATAAAAAAATCGTACAGACTCTACCTACTAAATAAGAGACCAAAAAACATATTTTTACTAAAGAATCATAATGTAAAGAAGATAAAAGTGCATTAGATAAATTAAGTAATTACTTGAAACCACATACCATTTGAATGAACAAAGACTCGTAAAATTCAATGACCCATATCAATGTAAACGTGCGTTTTAGACTTCTTTCTTGATACACTTATCACTTGAGACAGGCTTTGAGGCACGAACCTCTCTGTGATAGCATAGATTAGAACCTCGAATATTTCTCATCGTTTTACTTTTAATTCGTGTAAATTCTCAATCTTTTGTCTCGCCAGACTGTGACGATTTGAAAATAATATTTATTACCGTCTAAAAATATTCTCGTTCTATTGTTACTCGTTGAATTCCTAAAGTTGTTTTCTTAACTATCCAAATGGGTAGGTATTCAACGTTTAAAGATTTAGATTTTTGTATGGAAAAAAAGAATTAAGACCAGGCGTTTCAGTTGTTTGTCGGACTTGAATCTTATAAGGACATCTCCAATCCAAGAGAGAGATTACCCTGGCATGTTGTCTGAAAAGTAAAAGTTGAATGGAATACGCAAGAAATAAATTCAAATTAATTTGCGATGACCTTAGTTATTTAGGAATCTAAAGCACTTATCTTCAAAAACTTAATGCATCTTGTCTAAATTAAATTCTTAGCATTTTGTTCCCTATAAATATAGGTCAGTTTCATGATTATCGTATCAATATATCGATAATATGTTGAAACCGGGTGTTCAAGCAAACATAACAAGTTAAATAATCCATAAATCATGTTCTTAAAACAATATTTACATTATATGAATCCTAAAATATCGCGCGACATGATATCGAAACCGTTTCTTGTTGCTCACATTTCTTTAGTTTTATTTTACGTTTTTAGTGTCTTTTGTGATATCGAAACAGGTTCTCCACACCCACTTGACGAGGAGCCACATCTGCGAAACTTTGGAGGTTTTTACATTTTATGTATGTAGATATATGTGCTGACTTTGTTGTAGGTGTGTCTTACAAAACGAATGTTAACCTTACTGGATTACACTGTAGATTTTTTTTGTTGCTGCTACTTTTTTCTACAGCTTTAAATTAAGTCATCACTTTTTATTTGCGGAATAGAACTCCAACGGAGATATTATATAAAATCAAACTTTTCTCATCAAGCAGCCAAATTATTGACCATGAATTATGTTATATATGCAAGGTAAGGTACCGGATGATATTGCAACAAAATATGTTGCACATTTCTTGCATTTACGAGTATCTAATCACGTAATTATTATTTTTTAAGTGATTATTATTTTAATCATCATTTTAAAAAGATTTGATTTTAAAATCTTACCTATCTATTATTTGACATGTTCTACTTTATCGATCTCTCTTGTAGCCTCTCAATTGAAGTTCGAATGATATAAGCTGAGTCCGATTGACTTGTCATGACAATTACCTGCATGGCTGTTTGAGTGTCACAGATAGATCTAATTCATTTTCATTCAATTCTTGTTCATATGTATGTTATAAGCTCGTGGTAATTGGATGTGCAATTTCTATTTGTATTGAACATGTGGTTTATTGCCTTAATAAACTGTGATTTGTGGTATTTTATACGGTGACCTACTAAGTGTGTCTATTTGTTGTGAAGAATTGTTATTTTAGATGAACTTCTTAGAAATGTATTTCTTTATATTTTTAATATAGTTTTTCCGCCGACTAAAAAAAAATGGGCTGACTCGAGCAAGGAGTTACTAAGTGAATTACTTACGTATTTTTGTATCTTAAGCTGAAAAAAATATGTCAGTCAGAATTTTCTCGCGTTATTAAAATAGAAATATTCTCAAGTATGAATTTTACTACAGTCTAAGAAACATCACATTGAATTTTCAATATTTGAAAAGAACGGTTCCGAAAAATAATCAAAATAATGGCGCATGTCTTGTAATTACGATTAAATCCATTTTAAAGATTCACTCCTTTGTATAACCAACTTAGACGCTTTCCCCTATCACGACAATTGACAAATAATCATTCACTTTAAAACCCACGCTTATTTAGTAATTATAATTAGAATGAAAAAGCCTGATAAAATTGTATTTTTCGGTCTCAGATAAATTACTATTTGTACAACATGTAAAAGTATTATGATTCAAACGGGACGCACCCAAAAACATTTCGAAAACATTGCAGTATCGTAAACAAGGTATATTAAGACTCCTGCGCAACTCTACGTCCTACTTCTTAAAGCCTTACATGTGCATCCCGTTAGAAGATTATGCATCGCCTTTTATAATTATAACTTATTATATACATACATATATAGAACTTGTTTACCAGACGACGATTTTCTTTATTGGTTTGTGGATAATGTCTTCCTTTAAGAAACTTCTCTAAATATAAGTATAAATGTAGTTTTTCCATTGTACCTATGCTTGTATTACTGACAGACTTACTTGTTTTAGTTAATGTAAATATGGGAAGTTCATACTATGATAGTGCAGCTTAGATTACATCGGAAATTAGTACTTCTGGGTACTGCAGTCAAACTTAATCCAAGTAGATACAACCACCGGCTTGTTGCATTCGCAATCTCCCAATCACTGATTTTTAATTTTCATTCACTGTGATTTTTTCTTAAATTTTTTTTTTTTTTTTTTAAATATAACACTATTTATAGTTTAGTTCAATTGTAAAATAAACTTAACTAAATGGATATTACTAAGAACAAGTTACAACTTTTCAGTTGAATCATTATTTTCGATAGAGCTGTATAGATTAGCTACATACATACTACATACTTCAGGAGTCTAAGAAATCAATAATTTTGCAGTATTTTTCAATACGCTGGTTTTTTATTCAAAATATAATAATACATTAGCTTCAAATTGAAGTAAGCATGTATGTATTTCATTCTACTTGATACAAACCTACTACAATAAAAATAGATTTCCATTTTTATTTATAAATCTTGCTTAAAAGTATTAAAGGGACGTATTGTTACTAAAAAATACGTCAATACAAACCCAAAACCGCTTGAAAATTAACTGCATGAGTGCAAACCCTGTATGCAATCAGTTGTATAAATAAAACAGTTTTAAATAACATAGTAGGACGACCTTGGTTAAATGATGAGATTAAGTTTAGTTTTGTATTTGTAACAATACCTATTCTAATAGTACCTATACTTCATATACAATAGATGTTAGTACATTCATAGCACATAATACTCCGATACTTATTCCTAGGTCCGTAACATCCAGCCGATACGTTTTAGATCTAAAGTTCATATGTTCCAGTCTTCCATTTCAGTTTAGTTTTAGTTGATTGGAAAAATATATAACTTTTGGCACAGTCCCAGGTTTATGATTAATGAAGGATCCGATGACCTATTTATATACTGGTATTTGAATTCTAAAAATCAATGAATTCGCTGTTAGACATTAGACAATTTTTTTTTCAAAAATGAAAACTCGTAATTTATTTAAAGGTTTGCATCGACATTGATTTGCTCTTATTTCAAGAAGATGGTTTCTAAATAGATCTTAAAAATACTGTCACACTGAAATTCATCAGTAAAATACTTTAAGCAGTTTTATTTTTAGCAAGTACTCTTTAAGAAAACATATAAAAATATTTTTAAATAGCATATTTTTTGCTTTTTAAATGCATTGAAACGTACCTTCATACATAATATAATTTTGAAATAGTACCACTCTACTCTATAGACATTCGATAGAGAAAAAAAATTACAAAATTGAGGCTTGATTCGAGAAGTTAGTTTAAAAGTAAATAATAAAGCGACCGTTTTATCTGATGTATCATATTATCTAAATACATGGTGACTGTTCATACATAATTAGCTCATGCTTTGTCAGCGTCCAGGTATTATAGTTTTATTGGTTTCCTGTCGTAAAATGCTCGAGGTCGCCTAACAAAGTGCAGACCATCGTGATCAGTAGTTGCAGTTTTCCGCATGCTAACATAGTGCTAGAAAAACTTGTGACTAGGAAGGCCTTCCGAACTTAATTGGTTTTCGATACCGAATAAAATCGAACGTGCCGAGTATAATTTATACAATAGCTAACGGTTTTAATATAAACTAATCATTTTTAATAACTTTATTTACCTTTGGTTGAAGTTTAATTGCATCTAATTGTAATTTGTTATTCTCGATTTTACTGCTTGAAGGAAAATACGATAAGTACAACGGTCAATGATTTTGCATTTTAAATAATGTGGCATGGCGTTTCGTTATATCAAGAATTAAAAGCCATTATCTCTTTTTGAATATCATTTTAATTATTGAATTGTAATATTTGTTTCGTTATTAACTTAATGTTTTGGTCAAGGCATTACATACAATAACGTACAATTCTTATTGCTTTCTTGTTCATCTTACTAATTATAATTTCATGGAGCGGGTGTGTTCAATATTAGTGTTTTTATTTACATTAAGTAGGCATTTACCTAGGTAAAGTTTTTATTTTATTTCAAATTAACGGTAAATGCGCAGTTCAATAGTATTTAAAATATCAATATAAATTTGATTAATGTTTATGTTATTATATTATAATGTATGCACCATTTAATATATTAGCAATATCATACATCGTTTAGAGGAACATAATTTCGAACGTCAACGTCGTAATCTCGGCTACAGTACATTGTAAAACTGTTGTGAATGCACGATAAAATAGGCTCTACTGTATTCGCAAATCTCCTAAATTAAATACCAGGTAACACTTAAAATGAGCAATATGCTCATTAATGAAAAGTTCTATGAATTGAAAAGTTTTCATACAAAAATACAAAAACGTCCTCTGACTTGATGTATTCATATCAATATAAGTCGTGAGTTGTTCATAATGAATATACATAGAGATATATCATAAATATACCTAATATGTTGGTGAAGGTTGAATTACTGGATATCTATGTATCTGCACGGAGATGGATGATTTCTTGAATAATGAATAAGGAAAATATTAAAGTTAAATGAATACTTCAATTTGTTGTTTGCAGTTAATTGTGTGGAGTTCGTTAAATATCGTGTTAGTGCATAGAATGTTTATATTTCTAGATTTAATCGAGCTTTGCCTTTTGATGATGATCGATCAAAAGGCTTAAATAGTCAACTGCTGGACAAAGCCTTCTCCTTAGAAAGGAGTTTTTGGCTGGCCAGACGGGTAGATATAGAGTTTAGTTTTAAATTTTCCTTCGCCTCGCAGTAAATGTGGTCCTCTGCGGTTTGCTCTCTTAGTTGCGAATAAATAGGTATAGTCACGTTATGTATTTATTCTAAATCCATCATTACACGGACACCAAGTGTGTCCTTGTCCTGTCTTTAGCACCTATGTAAGGTAAAAGTTGAAACTGTAGTTTTCTGCATTTCGTTTTTTAATGACAGAAAAGGTATACAACGGTATAAGACACCTACAGATCGGTATACTTATATAGAATACTTTGTTACATGTGGTAAAACTTAAGCCTTCTATCGGCTACTAAAAATATTTTTACATTTCGCGTTGTTGCTGAGCGTCAGTTTTTGCTGGTTAAGATGTAGTAGGTATGTCCTTAATTCTAATATTTCATTTCAGGTCGGCCCAAGGAGTTTTCTTTTTCCATTCTCCGCTTTCATACAGTCCTTCATTTCATTGTAAGACAACCGTTCCTCATGGATAGTGTGTTATAGAGGATACAGAAGCATCTCAGTAGGCGGCCATAGTTTAGGTCACCAACTTAATATTATGGCATTGTCTGCATTCACTATGATTATGGTGATCACTACTATTGGATTCTGTTCATGTTTTCCTTCAGGCAGAGTTGAGTCATTTTGGAAGTCCCAAACATGAAAAAAACCAGCATGAAGCGATATGCTGTTAACATAGTAAATAATATTCGAAATGATAATTTGTTCGAAATCATTTTCTATACTCATAATACCTAAATTGATAACCCTAAATTAGAGGGCTTTTGACAAAAATGATGGCACTACCGCTTTTACTACAAGAATAAGAAATTGGGTAATAATATTCTACGTTTTGGGTTCAAAGATCAAAACAGAACAGGAATTGTGCCAAGTAGACGGGTCGTCGTCCACAATCACTACAATTACCAATTTCCCTCAGTTGCTGTCTACAATTTCAATCTAGTTAGATTTTGCCATTGTGGTCCATTATGCTAATGTTATATCAACGTTAGGTGGAAATCTGTATAAAATTCAGCTTTATAGTACTAAGTTACATAAATATAAATAAATAAATATAAATATTTTGCTTTGTATTATGGGTACTAGATATCTGATATAAATACATAAATACTTTTTTGTAAATAATTTTTTTATGAATAATAAAAATAAATGACAAAGGTGATTAATGATTGGTAAAAAATACGTGTGGACCGCAATTCGCTGTCAGCACGTATTTTCGACCAATCATTGATCACCTGCACTCGCACTAATCAAAGTGAATACGGGTCCCATGCGTATGTAAACGCCACAAAAGAAGTATAACTTCGAATTCCGGTTTTTTGTGTTATCTATATTTATTGAGCATGGTGCAAACATCAGCCATCAGCCAGCAACTAAAAAATCTGATAAATTCTTAACAATGTTATAGATACTAACTTTTAAACTTTCACGTTCCATGATGTATTTACAATTATTTTTACAGGAATTAACGCGATCACTTATTAAATTTCTCTCGTCACTTCAAGTCACGTCGAACATCAGGTATTGTCTACGACGCAATATGTTTACTTAAATCAATTAATTGTTAGTCCTTATAGCCCGCTTCTGGTTCCATCGTCTGAACAGCTCTTTAGTACCAGTAGTATATCAGCATTCATTGTACCGACTGATATACTCCTGGTACTAATTGGGATTGCATCACTTGCAATCGGATATCGGACAGCAGTTCTAGCTAGTTCTTAGCTAGCAGGTTCGAGCTGAAAACACAGTCACACACATACAAACGTAGCAAGTTTAATCAAAATAAAAAAGGCGTTGAAGGGCAATCCCTTCTATTTATTTCATGTAAACACTATAATATATTTACTTATATTTAAACATAATTATGTTCTTCTGTAATTTAATATAAATGTATATCCGATCTAACGTGTTCCTAGAAATACTACTTTTATGGCCTATTGAATTTAATCTATTATATTATATCTATAATACCGACGACATTTACTTAAATAGGGAATTATTAAATTATTTATGGATACAAGTATAATCGCTCATTATTATTTAAGCGCCATAAATAGTTGGAAAATTAAATATGTATGCATTTACCTTATGGTAGGTACCTACCTACATATGCAGTGTGTAGGTAATAAAATTTAATTAAATGCTTAGACATAATACTAAAATATTAATATCATTTGTTAATAAATTTAATATAATAATAATGTATTCCTATACCGGAGCAGTCGCTTTTGCACTGACCCCAACTGGTCAGAGATTTCGTGTCCGTAAGCGATGTGAACGCGTGCGTTTACTCGACCGTGCTTTGCATGACTTCCATACTCTCTGTATTTCGTCTCTATACCTAATAGATTTAGTAATCTTAGAGACTTATATATTTAGTGTAGGTACCGATTCGTTTAAAGATTTTTAACGTTCACTTATATAAGTGCCTCAGCTGCAGTGTGAGTTCGTATTTACCTTATGATAAATATTGGCTTTTAATTTCTAAGTTTGAGTATTTAAATTAAACGTACCTTTAAAAAGCCATAATATAACAAATGTAACAAAAAAATTGCGTGGTAGAGTACGTAACATTTCGGCATCATTTGAATGAATGAAAAGAGTGAGGTTACCTTTCCCCCATTCCGAGAAGGGGGGCGAAAAGAGGGCAGCATCGCACTTGTGGCTCATGAGTCTCTGGCTGCAAGTAAAAAAAAAAACAGGCTAGGCTTTTCATTATTACAAAGAGTTTTACACATATGGGCGTCAAAACGAGCATGAATATTTTTGAATTGCAAATCTTCGTCTATGCTCGCCAGACTCGAAAAATTTAGTGTACGAACAAACGTTGCCAAACTTCCTTTGTTCCTTATATGTAAATACACATACACGCAAGTAAGTAACACGGCGCCGATGTAGTAAGAGATAACGTATGGTGGCAGAAACGCCGTGCTGCGCTTTCAATACCTATGGCGGAGACTCCTTTAGATGGTCAATAAAAAAAAAAAATATCGATCTGTACAGACTAAACAGCTGTTTTAAGTAAATATTTACGATTTGCGGTTTACCGTGACTTTCAAATGAACTTTTTTTATAAGTAGAAGAGTGTTCTGTCTTATATTAGTAGTGTGGTGGTTTAATTGTTTTATTAATATTGCAAACCTTAGTTATATCGCAGGTAATTGACAGGGTAATAAAATAGTTGGTACATAAAATAATTGAAGTGTCACTACTAGTTAAAACTGTTTCTTAAAGACTAATTTATATTCAAATTTAATGTTTACATGGTGTAAAGTTTTAAATTACCAATAAAATAAATGTTAATTATACCTTATAAACTGAAGAATTCTTGACTACCAGTGAATTTCCAAGTGATTTAAAATTATGATGGCAATTTAATTATCTGAACCCAGGTCAAGGATAGTAATATAAATTAGTACACAAAAAAACTTTAGATTGTCAACTAGGCATAAATCCAAACTAATTATTAATTCTTAATTCTATCTCTTCTGAATGTTCTAAGCTCTAATCATAAATTCGAAAATAACTCTGTATGTCTATTACGATTTCACGGCTATAAGCCGTTGCACCGATTTCAATAAAATTTACCATGGAGATATTCTAATTCTTTGGAAAGATAAAGTGGCCTATGTGGCACCTCTTTACACACGTGCGATGCCGCGGGCAAAAGCTAGTACTAATCTAAAAACACATTTTTTTTCTTCTGTGCACACATTTACTCTGGAGTAACTACTAGAGGAAAGTCAGCACATATTTAAAAAGAGATAAAAAAAATGAAAACGCTCAGAACAGAAAGAATACCTACGTTTAAATTGTACAAATCAAGTGCTGTTAGATAAAGAAGAACCGACAGTACAATTATAATCTTTGGCAGACTTGGGATTATATTATCGTAGTGTGTGTTAGTTCGGACGGAACACACCCACCGACGGCCGTGCGCGCCACGCCGAAATTACGACCGATAGTTTTTGTCCGCAGCCGAGTGTCAAGGACGAACTTCTGTTGCTACACGATAGCGATGAACATCGACTGACTTTGAATTTGACTTTACAAGAAAAAGAAATTAATTTGCATTTTGACTTTGCAAGGGTTTTAATGGTTTCGTGCGGATTGTGTGATTCAGTTTGTAACGTGACGGCCGTTCACCTTTCCGAATTTAGGATTTAAAAATTGCTTTGTATGTTCTTTGTTTTTTTTTGTCTTTAGGCGTTGTGTCCATTTAGGAATCATTATATTGCCAATACCTGTATGGTAGGTATGGTGACTGTAGAATTACCTACTTATTTATTCAATAGGGGTTTTAAATTTTGCAAAGATACCTAGATCATTTTCATTAAGTCTTTTGAATGGATTCCTAGAAATGAAATATTATTTATTCTGGTTTATATTTTTTACAGGTTTATCGATGTGTTCTAATCTTCTATATATTTAGTCTGCTTATTGTATAAAAGAATAAAACTAGAATTTAGAATCAGAATTTAAAAGGAAGTTCTATCCATTACATAGATTTGGTTTTTGCCGTGATATATACCTACATAGAAATGTCGAAGTACAATAAAAAACACAAAGCAGTCATGAGGACTGCCTGATGACAGAAGCGAAAACTCAAAACTATAAACAAACAGTTGTTTAAGCTCACCTGAAATAAACCTCTTTGCTCTTCAAATAAAATGCGCGATAAAAAGAAGTAAAAAAATGCTGATTGTGATGAAGTGAAATAACTACAAGCTTATTTATGTATGTTTATTTTACTTATCTACCTATCCCAATAACTATCGTTCAAACACTAGATGTAATCAAAGATTGGATTGTAAATTTATTACTTGTCATTTTATCAGTGTCTTTAACTTAGTTAGTTAGACCACTGGTCTATCTTTGAAAAAGAGGTCTTGACTTTATCACGTTGGTATATATTTTTATCTCTTACTTGTTCTTACCAGTCATTTTATGGTTTCTGAAAGTTTTTATTACAAACATAGAATTGTAAAAACAAAACTATGTTCAAATTAAAACCATTAATTTGTATAATTTTTACATAATTTTAATTAGTCTACATCCAGTAATGAGGCGAAAAATATAACGTAACATTTGTGTACGCCCTACATACATATTCTATGATAACGCGATATAAATCATAACGTATTATAAAAACATGCTTAATTAAAATTACTATTAATTCATGTTAATTTACTAATGGTAGTTTATTGAATAAAAGTTTCATTTATTCTTACGAAATTTAATAATTGGAAGTTAATTAACTGAGTGCCAGTGACCTTAATCAAGCAAAATTGTCTGCTCGATCCTACTTTAGGTACTATAGACAATTAAAACCTAAAAAGGAGTGGAAACCGAGTTTAATTTATTCATGACTAGCTGGGCACCGTAGTTTTACCCGCGGTTTTTGTTCACTATGTCATTGGCTTACTATGTTCAATTTTTTTTGTCTAATATAAGTAATCCAAGTTGCTCTTTAGAACACCCGATATGTACCAGTGAAAGACCCCGTAGAGTCAGTTGTAGGTCGGTTGCAGAGAGTAGCCGGAACAAACAAAAAGACAAACAAACAAAAAAAGATTTTGATGTAAGTATCGTATATATTTATTAACTTCCATATTCATTTGGTGAAAAGATGTTAATTTGAAATAACAAACAGACACTTCGATTTTATTTACTTGTATAGATTAAATCGCCGTCACGAATCTTTAATTGCTTAAAATCTATTTGCTAAAACTTTTTTACATTTGTCTAAGGATGTATGATCATGTGGGCTTCTTAATTGATTCTTCGGAGTCTGTTAAATAAAAATCTGTTAATAAGCAATTTATTACAGTTTACTATATCAACATGTAATTTAATTTACTTGTACAGTCCAGTTACAAAATATTGACCTACAAAATACTACTTTAATGAGCCATTAGATTGATATCTTTGATTTCTAGTTATATTAATGTCAATCAACGTTTTTTAAAATATACAGGTGAAGTCAAATTAATTTAATTGAAATTAAATAACACACTGTTTACATTATAATATTAAAGTTATACACGACTGTCTCTTTCTTTTACTTTAACTTGGTAAAGTTACATAAATTTTATCGACTCAAAGGAATGCCAAATTCAAAACATACTAAATCATGTTTTTTTGCAAATTCGTAGGTTTGTATAAAATAATAACGTGGAAACATGTTGACATTGGTGACATCTCCTGCCTTTTTCCTATATGTAGTTTGTTAAGGATACTTAGCTTTCTCTATGTATCTTGTCCCCTTAACCCAGTTGACAGAAGATTCGAGTTGTATCTTTTTCTACAATCGCTAACGCCTCTATTTTCTTGTATTATAGGCTAATATTTTGTTAATATTGATTTGACCACGTGACTTAGCGTTGAAAGACGTCATTCCAAAGATTTTTTAGTTTTCTATTAACATTTGCGTTTGTAGAGTGCAACTTGGCTTAGCTGGTCTTCTGTCTGCTAGGAAACCTGTATGGATACATCGGTGGGGACTATTAGAGCCATTGCATTTTACGAACTCTGTAATCAAGAGTTACGTCGGCGTCTTGATTCGTTGTAGATAATAAACTTTAAGGGATTATCTTTTTTAATTTGATAACATATCTAATTCTAGATGTTTTCAAATTAGATTCAAATTTGAACCTGCACTTAAAAGCGTAATGCAAAGGCATTTGAATATAATAGTAGATTTATTATTATATGATTGTATTCTAATGACGTCGTGCTTTAGCAAGTTAATCTGATCATCAAATGAATAAAGTTATATTGAAATAGTTACAGTAAAACATTGTTACTTAACAGATTAAGTTACGATTGGACTACACAACTTTGTACTTTACCTAAATACGGGGAAGCCAAAAAAAGTGGTAGTAGCTTTGGCAGTCTATGTAGGTATGTTTGAATGTTCCACCGTAGCGCTAAACTACTAAACCGATTTTAACGAATGAGGTAAATAGGCTATATGAGTTTATCAACAGTTTTAAGTAGTCGGATTCAATTTTTTTTAAATTTTTCATATTCCATTTTATGTTGTTGATAGGATCCACTTAATATTGTATGATGATGTCTATAAAAACACTAAAATAAAAGTTACTTTTAATTATTTCAGACAATATTATTTCTTCGTACATTAGAGATAAGTTATAAGGAAAGAAGTGAATACTACTATACTATACTACTTACTACTACTATATAAAGGCGAAACTTTGTGAGTGTGTATGTTTATTACATCTTCACGCAAAAACTACTAGACGGATTTGGATGAAACTTTGCACTAATATAGCTTATACATCAGAATAACACGCGAGCGGAGCCACGGGCAACAACTGGTATAAATACAATATATTGAAATTCACAACCACATGTTCCTATGTATATAATGGTTTTCAATTTCAATATGGATAAAGTATGAAATAGGTATATAATAAAATTTATATTTCCTGCAAGAGTGATGTTCAAGTAATATTGACCATTGTAACGTATTTCCTGAAGTACTCAATATGGAATATAATTAAGGCTTTGAAATGTCTACAGTTTTGTTTCAGCTTATGTCTATTGTAATACCTTTCCTCGTATAACTATATTTAGCGCTAATGTTGTGATTGTTAACCATAGAAAATAATTTTAGATTCCATATTCTCTTGTTTTTTTAAATACGGTACGACAATAACCGCGGGTAGCACCGCGATATTCAGCTAGCATACAAATATAATAATATAAAATATAATAAGTACCGTTACAGTTTGTAAGCAAATCACATATTGAGCATTTGGTTTCTCTCCTAAATCTTAGTAATAAATATTTTAATGATACAAAATTAATTACATTACAACAATTATCATCAGACAGTTGCAGTCCAGTTTGACGTAGGCCACTCCCATTGCATTAAATCGACTAGAGTGATGTGCAATAGCAGACGCCTATGTCCAGCATTATAACAATACTGATGAGGACATATAAAATGATTCCCTTCATATTAAAAACTATGAACTCTTGCATTAATAATGCTTATTTATACATAAATACATACATGAGAAAGAAACATCCGCACGTGTCTCCTTCTCATGACCCCAATTCCTTTAAGCGGGGCGTAAAAAAGGCAGAGTAGAGTTATAGGCAGCTAAAACAAAAAAAAGACATTTTACCTGTATTTTTTAAGATAGAGAATTATCCGGAACATCTTTTAAAACTTTTTGTTTTTTATTCTCATCTAACATGTCCATGATACATGACTAGTTGTTACCCGCAGCTCCGCCCGCGTATATGTCGGCTATCGCGGCAAATAGTAGCCTATGTGTTATTCTGATGTATAAGCTATATTACTGTAAAGTTTCATCCAAATCCGTTCAGTAGTTTTTGCGTGAAAGAGTAACAAACATCCAAACATCCATCCATCCTTACAAACTTTCGCATTTATAATATTAGTAGGATTATTGTACATTTACAAAGAACAAAAGTACCTTATGAAATTATTACTTTATTTAAAAGCACTGCCTTTAAAACGGTTTCATCAGAGGCTGTGTGAGGTCGTGGGATAATTTCCATATTAAGTTTTACTCCAGGGTCGTCTGTTATGAGCTTTTACGTTTTATGAATGATTAAGTCAAACAAACATCCGTAGGTTAATAGTAGGACACATTCGATGACGCCGTTAGATATCATTCATTGTTACCGATGTCCTTAACCTACATACATATAGTTAGAAATACTTTAGAATATAAATATACTGATTACTATAAGTTAAATCGTAGTTCTTTACTGCCAAAGAGAATAGATAATATAATACCTTCTAACCTAGTTTTAAATGCACTACAAAATCGTGTTAAAATAAAGCTATAAAATAATCTTAATTTAAGGAAAAATAACTAGAGATAAAGTATTAGTAAGACTAATGTAGAAATTACCTTGACTCAGTCAATTTCTACATCAAACAGATTGTCAAGGCAAATAACAGCAATTCTTCCTCGTTTCTAGAGTAATTAAATTAAACAACATTATTATTATGTGTAGTATAGTAAACTAAAGCCTGCATTCAAAGGAGAGGCCAATGTCCAGCAGTGGACCAGTAACGGTTGTTGATGATAAACATCATTACTAGTGTTGTGGTTCAGACTTCAAGATCTTCAATACGAGTGTGGTAGGTAATCTTTTGATTGTATCATCGTTCGAGCTATCGTTAGAACACGTTTTAATAGTATTATTCTTATCTATTCTAATTTGTTCAATCCGGACTTTATGTTTATGAGTGTTCTACTTACAGCATCGTACAGAATTGCTATTCTTTATTCTGCCATTTTAAACTGTAGCATGTAGCTTGTTGGTTGTAGCCTTCACTCCTATATTGTATAAGTAAATATTGTAAGCAATAGAAAAACTCGTAACTTGCTTTGTAAATAGTTAAGAATTGAACTTGTTGATTTTAAATCACAAACTGTTTGACGTTAGTGGGACGAAGTGACTGATTTATAATCATTGTCACATGCTAACTTGATATATGTCAGTAAGATTAGTCATATATAGCGTAAGTATGTTAATTTATTACTATTACAATACTTCGTAAGTTTATCTGAGAATGTGATTGTGTTAAGTAATAGTAATGCTACTGCTGGAAGAATAAAATGGTACGTATCTCGATCTTAAACCCTTTCATACAATCAATATCAACTCATATAGTACGACTTATGTAAAACTAGTTGATGCCACTAGTAACCCGGAGGTCGAAATACAACCATTTTTTTAACGAGTTTCTTAGATTTCTGCACTCTTACTCCATTTAAACTTTAACTGTGCTTTTCATACTCCTCCATTCGCATAATTATCGTAAAAAGGGGTACATAATTTTGCTTCATGTATTAATATAAAAAATACAAAATTAAAGGCAAGACGCATATTTATCAAATTTATTTTAATTCTTAATTTATGGATTATGTTCAGTTTTTAAAATTAACAATAATCGTGGAAGTTAAAACACTTGTGATGTTTCTCACCTCAGAAGTGATATTTGAGGATAAAACTATTGCGCAACTCTTGCTATGCCAGACAAATGCAAACAAAAATTTTCAAATAAAGTATAAGTGATTCTTCTAAAAGGTTGTGAAAGTGTGGGAAGACTATGTAGGTGCTATGGTGAGACATCTGTCAAGTAATAAGGGGAAATATAAATAAATAAACACCGATTTAGAAAAAACACATGGTGGGTATAAGATTGCAGAGTATGGCGTAATATGCAATGATAGATTCTATGAGCCCATTTTGACCTTTTTAACAAAAGATATGATACTAAATTTTAGTAACTAATTATGAATAATCTAATATAAATACGCGAAGAAGAACTTTGTACCCCTTCTAAGAAAATCAGGCGAACATAGGAATGAAATTTGGCACAGTTAAAGTTTATATAGAGGAGAAATGCAGAAAACTAAAAAAAATATTAATATGGAAAAAATCCAATCTTACATCAATCATCATCAACAACCCATAATGTCCCACTGCTGAGCTCGGGTCTCCTCCCACGAGAGGATTAAGGCCATACGTCCCCACCCTGGCAAAGTGCGGATTGGGGGCTGGCAAGACAACGTTGTGGCTACGTAAATCTTTGGCTCTAGATAAACTCTAAAATAAAATAATCGAAATAAGTGTACAGTTCAATATTCTCATTATAATGCTTATATTTACAACAGCTATCAGTATTGACAAAGGCTTGTACGGGTCGTGTGCTGCTTGACAGTTTAATTGATGATCGCGCTCATTCGCCTTCAGAGCTGACATTGTCCAACTAATCGCTGTAGCTGGGAACAATGGCGCCACTTGATTTGTTTTAGGGTTCAATAAGAGCTTAATTGAGTTTGTTGTTGAAATGTTTAATAAAAACTGATCGGGAAAATACACACCGTTTTTAACCAGCTTCGGTATTTATCGTTGATAAGTTAATTAATAGTTGTGTATTCATATGACTGGGAGTAAACAATTTGTATCAAGGACGATGATCAGTGTAAGTAGGTAAAATACTTATTTCCTGTATGAGTCTTGTAGTAATGTAGTTTTATACCACAACTATGTCCATTGATACTACTTATAAATAAATATTTATAAACTGTACATTGATAGTTTCTACATACTAGATATGGCTACCTAATATTATATTTAAACTTTTTTTTTTTTTTATTTACCTAATATTATACTTAAGTTGCACTTAGGTAAATAAAAAAAAAACAAGGTTAAGGTGTAGTGTGTGTATAAATAAAACTATTACTAAAAATATTTCATTTGGTTATTATATCAAAGCCTCACTTAATAATTCAAATTATATATTATCTCACTTAATAATTCAAATTATATATTATCTCACTTAATAATTCAAATTTATATACTAGCCAAATTACTAGGTACTATTAGCGTCGGACGATTCATAAATATCTTTGTTTATGGTGGACACAGGCAGCTTCTAACCGGTGTCTTTGGAACCCTCATAGTGCGGTAAATTAATCGATAGCACTGCTCATTTTTCGTTAAAAAGCCGAGAGGATTAAACATCACTTGGAAACAATTACTCATACAAACATATGTGACACACGTCAGATAAAAATATCCCTGGTAGGTAGCCAAGTCCTGAACTTGACATTTAATTACGTTATCCTTGTGTAGAGTAGGAATAATTAATATTTCTGAGTTATATTCGCATAAATTACTTTAATATGTTATAAAATGCACGTTTGTGCACTTAATATTTTTACAGGTTACATTGTTACTTTATATATTTTTAGAATATTACACAAATTACAGGTCAAAAATGTTGTTTACGAAGGAGCGAAATATCTTGATATTTTAAGTAGTTGCGTTTCTCATATGACACTAAAAAAGAGCTTATATGATTTGTTTCAAATACAAAATTTTAATTATTTCCTAAAACGGCAGTAAGAAGAACTCATCGTTTTAGTTTTATATGGCATAAGCTTACTAGAAGTGTATATTGCTTAGTTCTTTATGTTCAATATGCTAATTTGATTAGTTCGATTTCTCCTATCAACTTTTCTTAAGTCATAATTATTAGTGAGAAGTAACTGGTACTTAATTACATTAGTAGTGAATTATTATTTATTTATACTTACTTGGAAATATTTTTCTAGAAAAAAGCAGTATTAAAATCACTCGTTAACAATTAAACGTTTATTTCTTTATTATACTTCATTACAATCAATTTACGTTTAACTAAAAATAGCTACAGACCCATTTTCGTAGCAGTCTATTTTTTATGTTGTAGGTACTAATTTTGATTGGTTAGAATTTGTTATATCCGTTCTACAATATATGTTGGCTACATTGTTTTGTACCACAAGCGATGTTAAAAAACGGCGTCCTCTACACTTGAATAACAATGAACCCAAACATTGCAAGCGTTATTTATTTTATTACTTTACCTTATTGTTAAATGCTATCATCAGTTACGCTTGTCCAAATTGTTGTGCATTCGTTTATGAAGTGTTTCCTACACGATGTACTGTATTTTTTGTACTCTAATGGCATTGTGTTGTCTTCGAATTTGAAAATAATTATATTTTTTCTACACTAGCCATTTCAAATTCGGAGTTAGGTATATATAAAAAAAACATTGCATTCAATTTGTCTATGGCTGTGTCGAGATAATCTTATTTAAAAAGCACAAGTAACGATTATGCAAAAAGAGATAGTTGCGTAGACCCATGTGCTAAATTTTTTAGACAGTAACAGCAAATGTCTAAGGAACGACATCACAAATCTGTTTGACCAGAAAATTAAACACCATTAGAGAATGTAACTAGACACTACGTTTCTGCCTACGCCAATTGCACTCGTAGGTTTCATCCGGCCAACTGTTATCTTTGGGCAACCGTCCTTGGATTAAAATACAGTGTCAACAAAGTCTTCAATTGTTTAACTCGAACTAATATTTGTTTACTTATAGTTCTCATGTCTTAGGAAAAATTTAAACACAAGTAAATTTAGCAACTAACACCTAACACGTTTCTAACTGATTATCAGTATTCGCAATCTAGACAAATGCCAATTTTAACATAAAACAACACTAATTAAGAGTGTAGCTACTCAGAGAAATGCAATTAAGTTGACAAGCTTTAACGTGGTACGCAGCGGGTGCGGCCAAAACTAGGTTACCCATTTCTCGTTAACTCGGTAGCGCTTCGCGGACAAAGAGTCGTAACGACCTCGCTTTTATTGCATTCTCTGACGTTTTAAACATATAGAACTCGACCCCTTTGCTTGCAAATTCATGGCAATCCCATCGTTCCTCTCCTTCACACGTATTTATATCTAAAGCAAAAGAAAGAGTAAGAATTTAAGTGCTCTCATATAAAACTTTCAAGACGATATCACACGTTAAATGGGGCTGAATTTGCGCAGTTATTTGTTGGTTTTACGTATAAAATATAAGCAATCGATAAAAAAAACACGAAACGTACATATATGCATTTCTTATTGTGTAAAACTGTGGCATGTGAATGAAATCGCATGAACCGTGAACTTGATTATTTACAGTGTTAAATGATAAAACGACGTAAACGATCGTCCTCTTGGTAGGTAGGTACTTCCAAATATTACAAGTCAATCTGAAACCTACGCGTTCAAAAGCGGATACATTTATATATTTCTTTTTCCATTTTCGGGTACGGACGTCCTACTACCTACCCAATATAATTTGCATTATTCGCTTTACGGCAGTTATTGAAACCCACGCGTAACTAGCTTGGTTTGTCATTATGCAGGCAAGGACTGGGTGTACCTTCGTTGAGAGTGCGTTTGTCATACCAATTACAATTTCCCTCATAAAGATCTCCTTGAACTTTCCGCGTATCGCTTTCGCCATTAGATTCGATGTTTATTGAGCGGGCGGTGTAAAATCTTTGGCAACCATCGTGCTGTTTGCACAGATGTGTTTCGTATACTCATCAAATACCCGATGCCTACTGATGGATCAGGGATCCAGCGTTTTGTAATGCTTCTTTCATTGGTTTTTTAGTTTGACGGCCTCACTAGCAGAAACAATCCATTATCGCATTTTTACAGAACGTTAAAAATCAGTGTGCGAAGTTGATAAATTTTGGCTCTTAAGTGGATGGCCTTGGAAATGGTCTAATATGTGTATTTTATTTCTTTTTACTTTTGTATATACCTACATATATTGCTTTCAGCTCAACCCATGAATCACTTATCTCTCAGTCCTTAATTATAATAGAATAGAACGACTTGTCATATTAACTTCAAGCATTCATGAACGCAGTTACACATAATCTGCACAAATTATATTGCTCTTTACTCTTTATGTCAGCAAGAATCAACTATTTGCCAATATTTTCCATTTATTTACCAACTAATAAGATGAATATAGCCGGCATTGTGATTCATCAGAAATAGGATAATAAAACGTACAAATAAAGTGAATACAAATTGAAACCTATTTACGACCAAAACAATACACGCTGCGGTCACAAATAACCTGCCAACAGATGAGCTATTTTCCGAGAATAGCTTCGACCTTGGAAATGCCTGCCCATATCTGGTACCTCCATATTTCTGGCGTCGTGGCACATTTTCCTCCGCGAGTGGAATAAGTAAATCGTCGCAACTAGGTTACAGACTCCGTGCTTTATTGTGTTTACGTGCCACAGATATGAGATATACAGAGAAAACAGATATATATATACATACCCAGGTCAAGGCGCCAGACAGCTTTCGAGAAGGCTAGCTATATATGGACTATTGTATTTAGCTCCTGTTCGATCGTACAAATGGGATTGTCACGAAGTGTTTTAATTATGCAGGATTTTCTCTACAACCTAATTTTCACATAATGTACATTATCGCACGAAGTCTTCTCTCATTATGCTTATTAATTCTTAATCCACGGTCGTCCTTGCTATACCCACTAATCCCTGATACCGTGTAGTATTATGCCTAGCCACGACACGAAACAATAGATGAGACTACACACGGAAGAACGTTAAAATGCCTCGTAAAAAAGTGCGCGTAGTTTAAATTTTATGGCTCGCGTTCAATTGGGGCCTGTAAAAAAGCGTTTTATTGGAGTCGCATCCTGACTACGAGGTCGTGATGCTTAGATAGATCTAATTAAAAAGACGCTACATATACTCTTGCGAAATATGGGCCTCACTGAACCGTCTCTTGTAATGTTATATGCCCTTCGGATGAATATTCACCACTGTTTTTACAGTATTTACAAAAATTTCACTCTGATATTATATAGGCAACAATTTACGATACATTTAACTAAAAATTAACATGTAACCTATACACAAACTGCTAAAGAAAATACTTGATGAACAATTAAACTTTAAATATTATTTTTACTATAATGAATAATAATGATAGAGTATACATGTATCAAAAGGTCACGACTCAAGATCCGGTTTTTAATCTTTATATCTTTAGGTATTTTCAACATAATATAAGACAATTAATGAATGATGTATCTTTTTTTTACAGATTATTACAAGAGTGAAACGAACGTTACCCGTGAAGAAGAAGACTTAAGTGCCATTCGTAACAAGTTTACCACACACAGTGATATTTAGTTATATGTTAGTGATAGTGTGTACCGTGATATAGTCATATTAAGTATAAGTGCTAACCGACAACGGTGAAATTTTATTGCAAAAACGTTACCAAAAAGATACGAAACTGGCTCCCTACAAAGATATCATGAACTCGTCGAGCATGAGCTCTGCAGTGCCGACTATCAAGTGCGAGGACACTTCGCCGTCGCCAGCGGCGGCAGTGGGAACAGACGGTGACAGCTACAATCTCAGTGTTAACGTCAATCTAAGTGCTGCCATGATCAATATGCTCACAGCAGAGTCCGCCGGGCCTACGACCCTTAGAACTCCCGAAATCGTCAACGATGTCATCACTATGACCAACCCCTTGGACCAATATAATTATGAGAAAAACTCCAGTTTCAAGGTGAGCAAGTGTTCCTTTTTTATCGAATCACGAGATAAGTAGCGCATTGTCGGCACGTGCATGATTTATGAAAACCACAAATGATTAATGAATTATTCGTTTTAAGGCCATTTAATACTTTACGCAATGAATAATGCGATGACTAGATTGTATATATATTGTCACAACACAGGCTTAATAATAATAAGTGATCTGTGTTGTCCATCGTAGATGATAGTTAATGTATCTAAATGTAGTTCCTACCTAGGTTCATTGTTTAGTCTATTACTTTACAATCAAAGCATCCAAGATTCATTGGAAGCAATAATAGATTGGGTACGCTGTTGGGAATATAGAATAGAGTTTAATAGACTGTTCTTGAAGCTCTCATTATTATTCGTGCTTTCACAGAGTGGCTGAATAATGACCACGCACGTAGGATCCTTCCAGTACTTAGGTCACATCCATGCACGCTCGTTAGAATGTAAAATAAGTGTTACAAGTATTTTGAACGGTTGCCAAGTGTTAGGTGCCACGTAATGTGGAGTCACGTGACCGTCCATCACTCCCCCATTATAAACATTGGATAACGCAGTGTGCAATGGCGTGAGGTCATGCACCTTATGCAGACTCCACGTTTACTGTGTTTACCAGCAGACTCGATGGCGCCAGTTACACTTGATATCGGGTTATCTATATTTCGTTATCGTGTACTTAGATACAAGCATTACATACACTGTTGATTATTTCGAATAGCGTGTTCATGAATGAGTTTCATCATTTCAATATGAATGGCGGACAATTCAGACCGTAAAACAATGTGACGAACGGACAATTAATTTATTTGATGACCCATTTGATATGGCACATTTGCAGCCATCCGTGTTTTTGTTGACATTGAATTTATTTTGGGATAATTTTATACATATGTTGTAACTTCTGGTACATTTTGGTCACTGTTAGTTTCAATTTTAAATCCAATATTGACAGAATAAGCAAATAAGCCCTGATGTGCCATTGCTGTAATTGGCAGCCTCAAGGCAAACAAAAATATTACTCGTAGAGTTTGAGTAAAAAATGTAGGCGCGTGTTTACTTACCGGATTATGTACGTCGCTGTCGTAATTCACATCCCATGTAACGTTTAACTTTAAATCAACATTTTTAAAGAAGTTTCACTAGCATAGTGCAAATGAATAGTCTACATCAGTAACAAAGCCGGTAGCTATTCGCTGTGTGCACGATGTAAGCGCCCCTAGTGACCACAAATATTGTGAACTTGAGATCAGAACTAAAACAAATGAAAAAAGGTTGTAATTGTTGCACGAGACATAGTAAAAACTAGCTGAGTCCCGCGGTGTTCCACGCGGTTATCGTAGTACCGCGGTTGACGCCGCGGGGCGAAGCTAGTCTAAAAAAAGTAGCCTATGTGACTCCTAAGCTAGCTATTAGTGAAAGTCCCGTCAATATCGGTACAGCCGTTCCAGAGATTAGCCGAAATTGTTTAACCGAATGAGTGAGGATATCCGAGGCCCATACCCCAAACCCTCTCTATCTCTCCCCGTTCAATCCCCCAAAGGCAGGCACCGTACTTGTGACGCCTCTGGCGTTGCAGGTGTCCATGGGCGGCGGTAATCGCTTACCACCAGGCGATACGTCTGCTCGTTTTCCCGCCTATTCAATAGTATATATTTATATATATTCAGTAGTATCATACTAGGTCAAGTTGCTTGCTTTAATCTCTTCACATCAGCTATTCATTTATTTCTTTTCCCCAATTTCCATTTTGATGTTGGAAAGGAATAAAACTTACACTAACCATTTTTACCATTGTTTCCATTCTTTATGGCACATCACGTACTGTGACTTAGGTACAATGCTAATATTACCTTTTTTAACCGATTAAAAAAAGAAGGAGGTTCCCAATTAGACTTTTTTTCATGTTTGTACCTCAGAACTTTCAACTGGGTGAACCTTTTTTGATAATTCTTTCTTATGAAAGCTGAAGTTCTTGAAGTCAATTTTTTGTTAAAATATTTTTTTATTACTTAATACCTATTAACGTCAGTATGGAATTTCATTACAATTTAGCAGTTTGACACATGACTGTGCATAATTAGTTCACATCTCTGCCATATTGCGTTCCGTTTGACGGTCCCAACCATCCAGTGTGCATATAGCGGGCATCTAATACAAGCAATAGGTAAAGATAAATGTTGTACCTACTAATACCTATTAATTAAATAAAAAGACTGCTTAGGTACTGCATTTTTTGCCTAAATTAGCAATTATTGTGAATACGTACAAAATACGTTTTTCTAACACGTTTTATTGATTTACGGTTTCTATAAAACCTAATGGAAACTTCTAGTTGCATAATACACTAACCATAATATACATATAATGTCAATTACAAGAACAATCAAACATTAATCGTGTAGTGTTAACATAAAACCCATAAGACCCTATTGTATTATCTGCTAAGAATGCTTATTATTTATACAATAAAACTTATAATTTCAATAATTTATATGACTATCATCAGAACCATGTACGAGTTTCCCATAAATATCAAAAATAAGCTTAAGTAAACCAATATATGTCTATTTTATCACAACAGCCTATTCGTTTACATAAACTATAAATAAATTAAATAAAAAAGATAAAAATGCTAATTGATAAAACATATTTTTTTAAACTTTGACACTGAGGCTCTACTTGACAATTTTAGAATTTTTTTTGAATCAAGTGATGTTAAATTAGCGATTTGGTGTTTTTTTTGTTATGGTAGGTACTGCGCAATTTACATTAGTCATTAAAATCATTCCGGCACATGAGATCGATAAACAACATCAGTACTACATCATTCTTCGTAGTTCGGTAAAACGTCGACAAAAATACGGTCTAAGCAATATGTAAAAAAATCATTTATAAAAAATGTAAGTTTTAAAGCAAAATTGATTTATATTAAACCATCAACAGATATTACCTGAAAATCAGGATAGCCATCTTTATTTGTTGAAATGGCGTGCTTTAAGGGTATTTGCGTGCAAATTGTGTCATATATTATTTAACAAATGATTGAAAGTGTTACATTAGTGTTGCTAAGTACAGTGCGATGTGAGTTCTCATTTCCCTGTATCGTTTCAGCCCGGAAGCGGAAATGACTCCAACTCGTCTATGTCCAACGGGTCATCGGCCACTTCGCCAGCTTCTAGCACTCCACCCAGTATACAAAAGGTAATTTATTTACTCTGTGATTTGTTTTTTATCTCTGGGAAATTGTAAGTCTGTGGCACTTTAGATGTTGAAATTGTTCTGAAACTAGCATCAGTAGGATGACTGCATAAACGGCATAGTAGTTAAAGCTATTCCTATTGAGTTAGTGAGGTCGGTTCGAATCCTGTTGTTTCGTTCTGGTTGATCTTTGTGTCCGTTTCATGTGTGTTTGTAAAGTGGAAGGACACAGGATTTATTTCTAGAGTGGGAGTTGTCAAAAAACAAAGAGAATGTTTATTATAGAACTATTCACGAAGTTTGTTAAGAGAAATGTAATAATTAAAAGTAGGTACACATGAAAATATTATCAGGTAGTTGTATTGGAACATATATATTTTAGATGTACGAAATACATGTATTTTGATATGTTTTAAAACAAAAATTCTTAATTTTTAAAACTTGATGATGACTCGGCTGGTTATGGCGGCGGTTATGTACCTATATTCGGATAGCAAACTTTTTGCTATCTTCATAATTTTCGTTCGACTTGAAACTCTCACGATCCGTAACTACCTAGTTATTTATTGTTTAATTTTTTTGGTACAATGAGTAAAAAATTGCGTCATGATAATAATCTGCACGCACGAACTCGTTAATACAAAAATTAATTATATATTTCACTTTTTGTAAAAATATTTCTTTTTCTTCTTTCACGCCTTTTATAAAGAGAACTCCACACTAGGAATATATTGCATGAAACGGATGCATAGAGCACCCAAATTCAATACAACTTGTGGACCAGTCTTGTCGTATGTGAGGTAATGTCGTGTAATACCCACAACATTCAGGGCAGCAAGATAAAGATTTAAGACGTTACTTAACTGTGAAAAAAATTAACAACACTATATATGTATGTGTAATTGAATAAAGATGCATAATTTGTTGATTCCTGCGACCTCGTATTCAAATTAACATTATTAGTAGCTATTGAATGAATCGAGCGTTTTTTCTTCAATAACGTTCTAAAGGTAATGCGGCATTCTAAACAATAGGCGGACGTTGAAAATGTGAGAAAAACAAAGCTCCTTGATAATTGTCATATTAATCATGTTTATTTTTTATAGAATTTCAATTGGAATTGTACAATTACATAAAGTCGTAATTGCTTCTACATACTCGTAATATCTATGTGGTGAGAAAACGTGAGAGACTCATCTTTGTTTGTGAGTGTAATGGAGTTTAATGTATTAATATTAACATCAATGATTCACTTAATTATCAAGTTAAGTTATTAAAAAGATAAGAAAACTGACAGCATAAAAGTAACTAATTACATGTTAATGCAATAGTGTACTTATTTACATTATGATGTGGCTACCTCTCACGTTCTTTAAAACACATTTAAGTATTTTATCCAATCCAATTCTCACGATGTACCAAAGCCAAAATTTATATAAATGCTAATAATTAGTGATTTAGAAGTCCAATCATAAATTAAGCTGTTTAGTTTGTTAGTTTCATAAGCCTGCAATTTATATAATTAAATGTAAATCACCAATGTCTCCTCCGCAGCAAGATTTTAAGAAAACAATACCGTCTTACGTAATACTCGGCGAAGAATTAAATACTTACAAATGTCGTATTAAATACCTATTGCGATAAGATAATGGGGACAGTGATTTATAAACAACTAGTTGTTGCCCGCGGCTGCGCTCGCTTGTATATCGATTATCGCGTGAAATAGTAGGCCTTTGTGTTATTCTGATGTATAAGCTATATTACTGTAAAGTTTCATCCTAATCCGTTCAGTAGTTTTTGCGTGAAGAAGTAACACACATACACACTGGCAAACTTTCGCCTTTATATATTAGTGTGATGAGTACGATAGTAATAAATATTAATATAAAATTACCTAGTGCCGGTTACTTTTACTGTGGAGAACTATTCTAACATTTATTTTCACAAAAACAATAAAATGGTAGGTAGTACGGTTCTCCTTTATCACTGCAGCTGAACCACGCAAACTCGTTTGCGCCTCCTATTGCCCGTAGCGTGATAATTTTTCCCCGTTTTTGAAACATCTTCATTGGTGCTCCGCTCCATCATGTAAATGTGTAGGTACTTCTATTAACAGAAGCAGCCAATGCATGGTCAAATAAAACGCAGTTGGGCTCAGCTTTACAGACACTTTTTAGAATAGTCATTAAATCAATCATGAGAATTAGCAAGTTACTCGTCAATGTTCTATCTAGTATTGTCAAATATTTGTATGAACTAATTTTAGATATTTACACACAAAATTCAGAAGAGAACAGCGTAGACGTAGAGAATTTCAAACAGTCTGATAAGCAGATGCTTGTGAAAATCAGAATCTAAAAGGATAGGTTAGCAACAGGATGGTCAAGAGGTCATATTAACTCCTATTACAGTCGCAGAAGAACACCGTGTGGTTTTAGACAATTCGATTGCGACACATTACCTCTCCACGGTGGGGGTTCCAACAAGGGCAATGACTGATAACACTCACATTACCATACCATATTCATGCCAGCTGAATACGATGGTCAGCCAGCATTTAATTTTTTTACTCTAGCCTAAAGATATTGTTTTTTTTCAGACGTGTTCGGAACTTATAAAGGCTGGTCTGAAGTTGTCCATAGAGTCGAAGCGCAAAATGTCGGGCAGCGATACTGACGCGAGTTTCAAACGATTGAAAAAAGAAGAGAGCGACGACGAATATGACAGCAGTCATACACAGCATAATAAATCTGACGGGGTAAGTCAAGCAAGTAATAATATGAATAAAAAACAGAAACATGAAATCAAAAAAGGATCGAAAATTCGACACAAACAAGACCCATTCTGCGATAGACGGATAAAATAAAAATTCTTACTATCGAAATCTATCCAGTCACTAGGCAAATACGAAGTAATAAGGAAAGCAGTTGAGTTATCAACATGAAAATCCAAATATCTACGCGATTACTGCTCAATAAGTTAAAATTACTGGGTTTTGATATTTAATGGCGTATTGTTAATACTGTTATATAAAAGTACACGAGCGAACTTCTCAATAAAATGGTACACCGTTCATTTTTCATTGTATTTCATATATTTTCAAGTACTTCCGGTTATCAGCTTAACCGCCTTAATAGACTTGATAGTGATGACTGATGTCTCGTTGACTGATGGCTTAATACTTAACAATAAGATATCGTTAAGTCCTGTGCTGTCACTGACACTCTACGAACTGCTATTAACTTTGTTTAACAACTAGATACGTTCAGGTCAGAGTATTGTGTCAAAATAAGAGTATGCAGGAATAGTTACCTGGCATTGCTTATATCTCATTATAAAAACAAAATAATCTTAATGCTCAATATTATGTAGGTAATATACGACGATAGCAATAATGAAAATTATATAATTTGGTAAGATAAGATAACTGCAATCATTTTCGAAGACTTTACAAATGTTTAGTAAAGCATCTTTAAAATCTTACTAAACAACAGATAGTGTTTTACAATGGCGGCTGTTTGTCAAAAAATAGTCGTCATTATCTTAACTTTATTCCCGGTTGCTTCCAACGTGCAAGGAGGAACATAATCTGCATTTAGGAGATTGTAGTCCGCCTTCCTGTTCATTCTTCTCCACTTTACCCGGTCATCGGCATCCCTGGTAGTGACACGCGTCCTTAGCACGTTTGTCAACTTTTATTACGTTTAGCTAGCACTTCTTGTCTTTGTAAAAAAATAACACTAATCCAGAATATTTCCAAGGCTTTTCTTAAACATGGGCAGCTTGTATAGGCACTCATTATTGCTTTATCAGTAATCGGGTAAAGTTCGCTCTAATTGCCTTGATGCTTAGTAAGGCTAGAACAAATTCCTAGGCTTGTTTACGGTTTTATTCTAACCACAACTTAGTTTCATTCTAGGTAAAATATAGGTAGTTAACATTTTATCACGTAGGTACGTTCAGAAGGAAAATGTTGTAGTTGTAAAAGTGGAATAGATTTTAAACTATTCTGTTCAATTGAGTTTTCATACATATGAATATTTATACATTAAATTACATTACATTAAATCTCGTTCAAAATAAACAGTGTCTCAGTTCAAAACCATCCTTATGAAATTAATCGTGGATAATGATTATCGAAATAAAGAATAAACAAGTACAATTTTAACAAAAATAAAACCGACTTCAAGGTACGACTCGATTTCTCTGGGATGCCATCATCAGATCCTAGTTTCCTTATCATGGTACCACCGTCGGGACATCTCCTTTCCAACAAAAGAAAAATCATCAAAATCGGTTCATAAATGACGAAGTTATGCCCGAACGCACATAAAAAAAAAAAAAAAAAAAAAAAAATATATATCCTCCTCCTTTTTTTGAAGTCGGTTAACAAAATAGACGCTATCACTCAAAGAATAAGGTCCAGATAGTACTCTAATATTTATTGCGAAACTTCCTATTATATTCTGTTACCGCAGTTGGTGTTGTAAAGTTACAACCACAACCGCTGGTAACACCGCAGAGAGCAGCTAGTTATACATATACCTCTTAAATCACTCTATCGCTAAAAACAGTATTAAAATCCCTTAAGTAGTTTAAAAGATCTAAGCGAACAGACAGCTGAAACGACTTCATTTTATACCTTCTATGTAAAGAAAATCAGACTTTGAATTCGAAATACGTAATTCAATAGTTACGGTTTCATCTAATATATAAAATTCTCGTGTCGCGGTGTTTGTAGTTAAACTCCTCCGGCTTGACCGATTCTTATGAAATTTTGTGTGCATATTGGGTATGTCTGAGAATCGGACAACATCTATATATAGATATAACATCATCTACATATATATCAACATCTAGATAATATCTATCTCCCTAAATGGTAAAGGTGACCTATCCTTAAATATTTTTAATGGCAAAATAACGTTTGCTGGGTCAGCTAGTAATACATGTAATTGCAGTTCTATTATTATTTAGATAGGGCAATTTTACTAGATAATATGAAATCTAAATTAACTTAAAGCAACTCCTTAAATTATTATTACAAAATTAACCCTGATATATATCTAAATACCTGTGTACGATGTGAAACACTAAATTAAAGATATTTATATAGATAGAGATATATTTATAAGATGTTTTTATAGTGGAGGATAGGCAATGGATAGAATAACGAACCGAATAGAATTAGAACCTTGGTCAGTATATTATTTGTGCGCCCAACCCATAACCAACCATTTTATGAGGTTCGATTGCATCTCTCAATTGTTTTCAATAAATAAATATGTGTGCGGAAGATTGCAAATTGTATCTAAACAAAGTTTTATAGCGCCCAGTGTTGCATTGTAATTCAACGGCTTCATTGAAGTTTTACGAGCTTACGAAGAAGGCATCGCCAATAAGACAGCGCGACGGGCGTGACTTCACTTCCTGATTTTGAAAGGTGGCAATATGGCAATGAGAAATGATCGGCGTATAGAGTAGCTACGATTCGATTAGGATTTATTGATTCTTTTGTCTTTGTTCGATGCTAATTTCATGTAGCGGATATCGATAAATAAATACGGTGCATTAAAACCTGTGCAAACTTTCCGATTTAAATCACCGCGTAACGATGTCTTTTATGGGTTATGTGTTCAACGGAAAGAGTCTATGTCAGATGCAGCAGTTGTTAACTGTTATGTTAGTTGTTAACTCTTCTGCAAGTTTAAGATATTTTAATAACTTATTGCGAATAGTTCTGCTTTTTTATGCTATAGGGGGCAAAAGAGCAGACGGGTCGCCTGATGGTAAGCGATTAATTTAAAAGCAACACCAGAGGCCTTACAAGTGTGGTGCCGGCCTTTTAAAACGGAGTACGCTCTTTTCTTGAAAGTTTGTAGGTCATATTGGTCCAGGAATATCGCAGGTAATAGTGCAATGTTATTGTTTAGTTAGGTTATCGTAATTAATACAAAGGTATTCGCGGTATACATATCCATAGTTAAATAAATAAATAAATAATAAATATTTCAGACATCTAACTCACAACGCCATCTAGAAATTTAGAACTACTAATAAGAAATACTATTTACTTAATGTTCCTTTCGTTATTTAATTAAACTGATTACGATTTCTTTTTTCATTTCAGCTGACACCAGAGGACGAGGAGCGCAGGAGGCGTAGAAGAGAAAGAAATAAAATTGCAGCAACGAAATGTCGGATGAAGAAACGGGAGCGAACCACTAACTTGGTCACAGAGAGTGAAGTGTTGGAGAACCAGAATGTTGATCTTAAAGCGCAACTTAAGGTAAAATTTCATCTACTATGGCACGTTTCAATGGCACTTACTATCAATAATCAGAAAAATGTAATATAAAATGTAAATTTTGCCATGTCTTAAATGGTCTAATCTCACAGAAGCAAATCTTGATAGAGAGTTAAAGGCGCCAATCCATATGCGGCCAGGCGCCGTACAGTGGTTTATGACCTTAATCTTTCAATGAAACTCGAGCTCAGGACCAATGCTAATGACATAATAGTGACAGATGCTCGACGTGGCTAGGGTAAAATGGAAATAGTAAAGTGGCATACTTGGCAAAGCAATAATAAACTTTTAAGTGGATGAGATTGTCCTGATAAAAATATTTATACCTAATATATGTTAAATATGATCGCTTTGCTAGCATGAAAGGTCAAAATTTTGTTCACCTTACCTGTCGACATGATATGAAAAAGAAATTTCACCGAAAGGATAACATTATCGACTATGACGCTAGTCAAGACGATAACAAATGGAGACAACCGCTTATTATTGTTAATGGCGCGGCACTATATGGCGGCAGCAAGATAACGAATAACCACTTTGCATTGAAACAGTTGAATAAAACTGTATTTTTTGTTCTTTTCAGGACTTGGAACTTCAAAAGCGTCGATTGATGGACATGTTAAATATGCACGCACCATCTTGTGTCAAATCGAATAACGCTAGGACATCTCCAGCCGCATCGTACAACATCAACCTACGATCGTTCGATTCGCCGAATACATTCCCAGGAACATATGAATATAGACAGGCAGATACTTCGCCATCGCCCTACATCAGGCCAGAGTCAGCGAACATACTAGCTTCAAGTTATACCTGCATTACTCCATTAAATGGTGATTCTTCAATAGATTCGACACTATCGTCCCTCGACACCATCTACGTTCCACCTCAACTCGCAGATCCAGACTACAATCGGCCCGACAGTGTTCTGAGTCTACCGCCTGCAGGAGAACATACGTACATCACTACCGATGGTTATCTACCCAAGTCTACGACCCTTCTCGTTCCAGTCGACTCTGAAACGGAATATTATGACCCAGATGTGAATTATAACCTTGGCAGTTCGCAGCAGTGCCACACGTACCCAGGCACAGTCACTGACGGACAAAGCAAACTCAATAATGGCCTTAATGACGGATGCCTTGTTTAGCTAACGACATCCACTATCAGTAACACTTATTTGTCGGGTCCAAATTTATTTTTGACATGTATACGTATAATTTAAGCATTGGAGTTATTAAAATTCGAAATAGAGTCACCGTTTAATAAAATAATTCCATACCATGTTACAGATAGCATTCATACTTCATGAATTACTTTCTTTTTTGTTTAGGTGGCAATTTATTTAAAAATACGTTAATGTGAACTGTAAAATATAAGTTTTAAAAACTACTGATCCATCTTCCGGGTTATAAATTGTGTAACCATAAAAATGTGATAAAACATTAAAAATCCTTTTTGTGAATCAATAAAATAGCCTAGTGCCAGATATCGAGAAAGGGCGGGGAAATTTATTTCGAAACGAAATCATATGTCTACTGTGTAGAACAACAACGTAGAGATAGTTTGGTGCCTGTATAACGTAGCTAGTATGTATGTATAAGATGGAGCGTAACGTCCGAAAATTAAAAGCCTTTTTCGAGTAGGTATTCTCATTACAAAAGAAAAAATCATAGTAATATTAATTGAATATTATGATAACTTTTGTGTTAAATTTGTTCAAGCGTTGTGAGCTAAAGCCCCAGTTCCATTGTAATTACTACGTTAACACTGAACAGATACTGTGTAACAGTTCTTTCTCTAAGTAGGTATTTCACATAATATTTTATTTTATCTAAGTGTCTAATTCTAACAATTACCATTTGTTTTGTTTTAGGTTCTATGATTTTGCTTTGATCTGTTTAAATATTTATTTAAGAATTAAGATCTGATTTTGAAGGTGCAATTTTCGAAAATCGCTTGTATTACCATTGGTGTCTAGTCTAAGTCTGTGACTCCAAAATTGTTAATTCAATTCCCAAATATCTACATCACATAGCCGATAACTTCCAGTACAATGATAGTTATAGGTAAACATTACCTCCTGTTGAAATTCCCAGATTATATATTTTTTGTTACAGAAATATATTAACAGGTTATTAAGAGATATATTCCACATATACATGTGTTACAATTCGTGTAAGGTAATATTAATTTTAAGGTGCTTTAACTCAGAATAAGTCGTGATATACCTAATACTATGATTAAGTGCAAAAAGTGTTTGTTACGTACGTTAATCTAATTTAATGAAAATAATTTGTCATTTTTAATTAAGTAGGTACGTACATGCAGCAAATTGTATGTACAGATAAAGCGATACGAGTTTAATCATTTGTCAAGTTCACATGACAATCGATTTAAAACTTTGCTACATACAATAAACACAAAACAAAATTGAAAATACAACTTTTGACTTTGACAAATGAACAGTCACAGTAGGTATGTAAGTAAAGCCGTTTCACGGGCGTCCACAAAAACACAACTGTTAAGTGCCTCTGTATCATAGTAACAAAGTAACAACTAAACTGATTTAGTTTCCTGTCAATAAGTATTTAGTAAGAAGTTAGTAATTTTCGAAAATAAAGGTCTGGCAGAGTATTTCAGTTCAAAATACTGACAAGGCTATCTTTAGAAAAGAAAAGTACAATTATTATTTTGCGTAATAACCGGAGTTGTACTGTTACGCAATACAAAATAATTTACAATAAATTTTCAAGCCTAAGTTTTGATGCCACGGAAAGACCCTCTTAAAACAGTGCCTTCTGCATACCAGTGATCCTAGTCTATTTGGCTGCCTATAGAGCAGTCAGTCGCGCAAGCATTTATTTTTATATTGTTGGTAATGTGATATAAAGAAAAACTATTTATTAACACAGAGCACAATTTGAACTTAATGTTCGTTGTTATTTCTTGTGTAACAAGAATTTCAAGTCTTCATCGTAGTTTGTAGAAAGGCTGTCATTATGAAAGATGTAATAGACTTCCCTTAGATTATAGCTTTTCTGTATTTTGTTATTCTTGGTACGGGTATTTAACTTTACGACCACCTTATCGAGAGCCTGTCTCACACAAATTGTAGGCAGCTTTTAGACGTAGTTTGTGCCACTATCTACAGATACATAAAGAAGAATTTAATGGCTTAATGGTCTACTCGAAACATCAGCCACTTGAGCCAGTGGCGTAGCGTGAGTGTCGGCCGCCCAGGGCGGCAGACAATTTTGCCGCCCTCTTATTTAGATATTTAAAGGTAATGTATACCTACTAAAAATTAGAGAACTTTCACAGAACTTCTCACGAGAACAGTCCACATTATTTTGGCATAATACAGGTTAGACTTAAAATAAATAAGTTAATCTTAGTTTTACAATCACTTATTGTTTATCAGTACACTTTTTATTATTTCAACTACTTTGAAACATTGTTACAACTTGACGATGGACAAAATGAAATGATTAGTGAATTCAAAAACCCAAATCAATATTTACTAATATTATAAAGCTGAAGAGTTTGTTTGACCGCGCTAATCTCAGGAACCGCTGGTCCGATTTGAGAAACTCATTTAGTGTTGGATAGTACATTTGTCGAGGAAGGTCAAAGGCTATATATTATCACGTTAAGTCCAATAGAAGCGGAGCAACAATGGAGAACGTTTCAAAAATAGGGGAAAATTATCTCGCTATGGACAATAGGAGACGCATACGAGGTTACGTAGGTCAGATAGTTTTTCATATAAACTAGAACTATATTTTTATTGAAAAACAATATAAGTACCTTTGAGAATAAAAGTCAAACTGCCGCCTTTAATTAAATATTTATAGGGGTCTACTTTGTTTAATAGAAAAGTATTTTATTACACCATCATCACGCATTTTTTTTTTCACTTGCTCAATAGACAAAATAGCGAAATTAACTACTATTTCAAATCATATAAGTTAGCATCCCTAGTTCTGTCATCAAAAATATGCCTTTTTTATGTGCCTCTAAGGTTCTATGGGAATTCTAGAGTTCTTTACACATATTTTTTTCATAACTTACAACGCCATCTGCCTATTTCTCTCGTTTCTCTGTTAATATAATTTGCAAAACATTTACTTTCTGAGCTCAGAATCTTATGTCAAGTCCCTTTATTTGTAAATATTTTTGTGTAGGTATCATTCACTTCATGTAGCATCGGTTGCCAAAGGCCCAAGAAACAAAGAATGGAAAATGACTGCATCACTACTAGTAAAGCTCCTGCGTCTGTCCTAGGGTTTGAGCTTTTAACTAGTTTCACCTGCCTCTGTCAGCATATAAATCGCCATAGAAACGTTCCACTTCCGAAAGGACGGTCGGCTTGGAAGCAACCATTTTTCCTCTTGCTGTGGTCAACTTCGTCAGGCGGCTTCCTCCGAGACACTGTACAAACTCTTTCGAACCACGGTTCTGTTCGATCGCTTGTTCGATTGAAAGGGTATTGGAGCATCGGAGATCGTGTCGTACGAGTATGCTGATCTCTTGGTTTAGTCCGCTTTGCCGACAAAGTTAAAAGTGAGTTTTCACGTCATTCCTTCATTAGCCTTCCGAAAGCTTCGTTTTCTTGTCCATACGCTGCATTTAACAAAATCTCATACCTTCTTCCCTGAAAACACACATTTTCCATGTTCTGGTTTACGTGTGTTGTCGTTTCTATGGTAGCAAATTGGTTTTCCAGATTTGACTGAAACGTTTCAGTTCCCATCGCGGCTTGCCTGCCTGGATTTCATCAAACGGGCACGTTCAGCCTTAAAGTCGATATTCAGAGAGCCTCAGGCAATTCGGTTGTCACTACCGGTGTAAAACCTATTGATAAAACTGAGACGTCTCAGAATATGTGCTTTTGGTCCGTCAAGATGAAATCGATCTCGATTTTGGTCATAGCGTTGGGGTTTTGTCAAGTCCACTTCCTTTGGGACTGTTTTTTTAAAGAAAAATTTCAGACCCTCTCATTCGAGGAAGTTGACGAGTATTTGCACCTATGATTTCTGCTTCCAAATCCATAGGATCCTATTACCGATTCGCAGCAATTTAGTACTCCCACTTTGGCGTTAAAGTCACCCGTAATAACGTTGTTGTGGGTCTTAGTGGTGAAGTGGAGAGCCGTCGGTATGTCGTCGAACATATCCTCTACCTCGTCATCCTAGTGGGTCGAGGTCGGTGCGTACACTTGCACTACATTGAGGCTTTATCGCTCGGTGAGCTTGTCAGTGTGGTATGCTACCCTGTGCTATATACTAGATATTTCCACAACGTTGCTAGAAAGGGAGTTATTAACCAGAAACTCAATGCCACCTTGAGATTGTTGGTCTCCCACACAGAAGTATATTGGATGGCTTGAGTCCAGGGTTATGGTGTCCTTCCCTTCTCTTCGGATTTTAGATTACCCTAAAATATGCTATCTAATCTTCTCAAGTTCCACCTCGAGTTGTGCCAGATGCGAGTCTAGCCGTAACGTGCGGCCATTAAAAGTTATCAAGATCAATCGCCTGTAGTGGCTTCCCGGTGATTCTTAGCACCCTCTATCCCGCCGTTACCGTGGTCGTATCGAAGCTGTGAGTAGCTAAATATTTATCAGAACTCTAGTGCGCAAAATATTGGTTAAACAAGTGGCTGTAGCTTGTTAGCACATGGCTTCGTCCTACATTTTTTTAACAAAAGTTAACTTCTTGAAAAATTTATTGGCTGACTGACCGCACAAAATATATTTTTTCCAATTTTGCCGCCCTTCCTATGATGGCGCCCGGGGCGGTCCGCCCCTCCGCCCCCCCCTCGCTACGCCACTGACTTGAGCTCTTGATAGCTGGTCGTTTATGTATGAATACTCGTAGTAGGAGTAGGTATTGTTCAATGTTACAATATGAATTTCGATTGTTTAAAACTTGTAGTGTTTTGTATTTCGCTTATGTAGTGTGAATGTACCGTCGTAGTAATCTTGCGTATAAGATTAACTTTAGAAGGTATAGTTTAGAGTTCTCAGAGAGATTTTGTTTGTTGTTTGATTAATAACGTTAGGTTGAGACTGATCATCGGTTAATTACAATATATGAATGTAGATCTGGTTTTGTTTCGATGTAGCAATAATTATTTTATGAATGTTTAAGATTTATGCCAATTTAGTTGGATAAAGGCTTTCGTACACGCCAGGGCAATATTATATGGGGTCATCTATTGCTGTAACTAGTACTTCTTTGTGTAATTTTGTTGAATGATCACTCTCGACTTGACGTTCATCTTATCTGTATCTTAGAGTATGTACTCCCACTTCGGTGGCAGTTGTGATAGTACATTACTATTGCATAACATTCGGTTGTATGTGAGTTTAAACCTAGTATTACACTTCGTTTAATGATTTATTGTTGTTATAAATTAGGAATTAACTTTATAATTTATATATTTGAGTATTCGAATCCACTTTTGTATATCTCTCGCTATTTAAGTCATATACTAATGCTTTGATATTAAAGTTTTTATTAAATTTTCCATAGATTTATATATCGTTTGACCATCATGTTTACTGTGAAATAAATTATAATGTCACAATGTGATTAATGAAATCATATTTTACCATATTCAAGTTTAAGAAGATTGTTATAATATGAAAAATAATAATTCGTATTAGGTTTTGTAAGTGTTGTAAACATCACTTGTACCTGCTTCGTAAATTATAAATATTTTGACAGTCAAAGCAAAATTATTGCGCTTATATATTGAAGAATAAATCATTATATTGCATAAAAAATATGTTTGATTTACCCTTATACAACCAAAAAAGAAACTGTAAGATACTTATCTATATAACTAGCTGTTGCCCGCGGCTTTGCTCGCGTGGAAGTTGATTATATGTATTTATTTAAAACTGTGTAAAAGTATGTATCAGTAATTTATTCATGTTTTTGAACGTATTTATTTATTTTTGATCAATAGCCCATTTAAAAGAACTTTCATAAAAACATTCGACCCATATTTCATGCCCTTTAGGAACAGAATTCGCATAAATGCTGATAATGTATAAAGTTTCATGATACTAATTTAAAAAATAAAGGACTTCCATACAAACTTTCAACCCCTATTTCATCCCTTTAGGGGTAAAATATCCAGAACCGCTTAAATACGTCTTTACTTTTTTTTATCATTAGTACATGAATAAAGTTTCATGGTTCTAACTTCAAAAATGTCGGACTTCCAGACTAACCTATATGCGAAATGTCCACCCCTATTTCACCCCTTAGGGGTAGAATATCCAAAAACGCTGAAATACGTGTTTATTCATTTTTAATCAGCAGCCCAAAAATAAAGTTTTAGGTTTCTAACTTAAAAAATGACGGACTTCCATACAAACTTGCAACCCCCATTTCAGCCCCTTAGGGGTAAAAATTCCAAAATTCCTTTCTTAGTGGGTGTCTACTCAATAAAACGATCCTACTCACCAAATTTCATAGCCCTAACTATCATAGTTTACGCTCGGCGATGATGAATCAGTCAGTCAGACAGTCAGTCAGGACTTACTATTTTATAAGTATAGATAGGTCTTTACCTATGAAATTGCCGTTTTGTATGCAATAAGTGAAAGTACTTATTTTTTTAAACTTTTTCATTTCTGTTATTCGAAGTAATCACCCATGCAATCGACGCATCTTTGCCAACGCATTGGCAGTTTATTGATGCCCTTCTTGTAAAAATCAGCTGGACGGGAGGCAACAAACTCTTCAAAGGCATTTTGTACTGCCTCTCGGGAATTGAATTTTTTACCTGACTGACTGAGATACCAAGCACAGCCCAAACCGCTGAACCTAGAGTCCTGAAATGTGGCACGTAGGTTCTTTATATAACGTAAGCGAGCACTTAGAAAGGAATTTTTGAAATTCCACCCCTAAGAGGGTAAATCGGGGGATGAAAGTCTGCGTGAGCGAAGCCGCGTACAAAAGCTAGTAATTATATATACAAGAATAGCTCGTTTTTAGGTATTAAATCTATACTAATATATAAAGCTGAAGAGTTTGTTTGTTTGAACACGCTAATCTCAGGAACCGCTGGTCCGATTTGAAAAATTATTTCAGTGTTAGATAGCCCATTTATCGAGGAAGGCTATAGAGTATATATCATCACGCTACTACTAATAGGAGCGGAGCAACAATGAAGAATGTTTCAAAAACGGGGGAAATTTTCACGCTACGGGCAATATAAGGCGCAAACGAGGTTGCGTGGGTCGGCTAGTATAATATATAAGACATATTTATGTAAATAAATTATCAACTCCCATGTATTGAGCTACAATCTTAACCGCGCCATGATAATGATTGCAACGCTAATACCGAATGAAACAATTATAAAAAATGAAATCCCCCTAAAATGCAAGTTAACAATTGTGCTATTTAAGTTTCATACAAGAAAACAAATTACTTAGAATACTTAGGCAGCGTTTCTTTCTGTTACATTATGTTAAATATTAAGTAGATAGTATTAGCGTATTTTTCTCCAGTACCGCTTAGCCTATTGTAGGTAGGTACCTACTGTCTAACTTATAGTCCAAGATCGCAGTCAATCCAGACCTACGTCATTTTAGGAAAGTAGAAATTTTACGGATCGGTAGTTTAACATATTACTCATAAAGGAATGGATACTCGCTAAGCTGAAAGCGTGGCCGTTATACAGCTAGCAGGTATCAAATGTGGAAAGAAACCATGCTAACCTACGTCATTTTAGGAAACCTGAATTTTATAATATATCATTAAGTTTATTATTATAAAATATTTTCTTAAGAGTCAGACAAATATAACGGGCCATTATTTCTCTCAGACTTGTTTTATTTATTTATTTATAACTTTATGCACTTTTGTACATAGGCGGTGTTTTAAGTTTATTGTAACTAACGGCTCTGCTATATTGCAAAACTTGCAACAATATATACCAAAAACTAACAACACACTAACTCAGAGTAGCCAGGAGTTGTAAGAGATAGAAATTCACGCGTAAAAGTACATGTCGGTATGTCGTTTACCGTGGAAATTATTTTTGGTACTCCTGCTGTGTTAATATATAGTCGACACTCACAAATATTGTGGCTGTCTATTAGTAATTTCTAAAATTGATTACCATTTATGATTAAAGATACAGAGATAGCCCCCGACAATGCCACAAACTACTTCTTTGTATACTATCGATAAAATTGAATCATGAATTCATGACCCACCATAAGCTATTACTTTCTTACAGACAATCAAATACAATTATGTCGACATATGTATAAATATGCATTTACATGTTAACGACCTCGTTATTTGCCAGTCAATTACAAAGAGAATTATCTGTTGCAATATTGGAAAAAAGCATTTGTTCTGAGGAGTTATAGTAAATTCCAAAGAGCATGGATTTAAAATACGATCTACTGCAGTGATGATAAAGGTAAAAACTATATGTATCTCCGGCCAGTATTGTATTGACGTAGCTTCTGTCGACAATGGTGGTAATTCTGTTGTTGTCAACACTAAACTAAAATTCACTTAAATTTGTTTTTGGATTATATGTATACTTTATGACCCATACCACAACCCCTCTCCACATCCCCCATAGGTCGACAACGTACTTGTGACGCCTCTGGCGATACGGGTGTCCATGGGCGGCTGTAATAGCTTACCCCCTGAGGGGGTATCATAAAAATTTAAAAAAAATAAACAACGTTTACCTCTGATCAACTTTGTTTTTAATTGGTACTGAACTAAATATAGTGAAACCTAAGATGTGAGATATCGAAAAATGGACTGTAAGCAGATGAGATTAAAGTATTTAATTCAACAACAAATTTTAGTGAATTTTAGTTTTGTGATGACAACGACACCACCAATATCTAACGTACAGCACAGATAGAAAACAGTGATTAACCTTAACATTGTTTTAAAATAAAACAAAATCTAAAATAATGATATTATTTAATATCACAAATATTACATTTAAAACTATTGAACATCTTATTCCTAAAACGTTAATATAACGAGCATTATTCATAGAAATCATGAGATTGGTACAACACAGAGCATATTTTTGTCATAGAGAGTTACAACGGTTTAGACTCAGACAAGACCTGTCTGTAATAGTTGCAATTCTCAAAAAGCGCAATGATGAAAGTTTACTCTAAAAAATTATAATACGACTGTTTAACGACCTCTATAATAAAGAACATAAAAAAAAATGCAATAATTTAAAACACATTTCTTAAAAAATACTTGTCGATTTCTTGACAATGACATACTCGTAATCTATAATTGGCACAGACAACCTAATTTCCATAAACACGAACAGTGCGGCTTGATATTATACGCGATATCGCAATGTCCTCACGATCCTTAAGTTTTACAAGAAAAACGTGAAACTCTCGTACTTGACATTTAGAAAAGTAGAAATAATAAATTGCAATACAATTGGATATTTTAACTTTAATTTTTTTAAGGAGTATGTGGTTCTAAGTTTTAAAAAGGTGTAACAAGTACTTGCTCCCTATCGGTGACTATTAAATAATGATTTTAATTTAATCAGTATATTATAAAGTACCTATTGTAATATAAATGGTGTTTTGGAGTAAGTTGTTGTTATTCAGTGGACGACTAGATGATTATTTCAAAAATTACGATATGTAAAAGCTATTAGTGTTAACTCTGTTGTTCGAAAACTCACTAAAAATGAGTTTTGTTCTGTCAAACGGCGTTATTGTCAAACATTGACTGCAATAATATGTCACACTAAAAATGCAATGCAAAAAAGAAATTTTGAAAGCTTCACTAAAATATGAGCATCTTAGATAGTTTTAGTGACGCAATAACAGCATTTTACCAATATCAGACCTCTCACAAAAATCATTGTTAAAAAAGTTGAAAATCTTAGACATACACTAAAATCAGTTTGAATATTATTATGGATAATACAAAACATAGATTATAAATTCGGCAAATTCATTCGATGTTCTAAACATACTATAGGCCAACACTCACATAAAAGAGAATATTGCACGAGATTAAACTACACAATACTTTCTAAAATTTTGTACTACCATTACTTTTATTCTAGTAACTAGGTACACTCTTTGAGAAATGCTAAATTATTACAGTATAGTAACTACGGGTACATACATTGTGGAACCGAGAGAATACTAGAAAGTAGAGGCTACAGTCCAACAAGCAGGGTATTCACCTGAAATGCAGAAACAGTATTTTTAGTACATTTGTATAGAGTGAAACAAAACAGGGTTACTTGCATCAATATACATATGTTAGTCTCTGTAGGAATTTTAGAGATACATGCCTTATGTGTAAATTTAGTGAAATCAAATATATGTCTGATTGTTACGAGGCTTTGAAGTTATAGAGCTTATGATTATATTATTTATGTATGCTGATGCACCTATGTACATATTACGCAACCTGATTTGCGAACAAAGCGGTGGCAGCAGTGAGTATTGGCACTTGCACGAGCGAAGGCTGATAAAATAAATAAGTTTTATGCATATGCCATATGTAGAAAATATAATTGCGAGTATAAACGCATAATCGGTTTGGTTTAGCGGTTAGTAATCCTGACTACTAAGCCTCAGATCGTAGATTCAATTTACGCCAGGGACAAATAATTGTATGAGAAAAACGACCATTTACCCTACGTCTGGGTGCAAATTATAATTATCTATAACTGTATACTCTCAAGCTTCCCTGTGGCTCATGATGATTGCATTGATGAGAAATGAACAATAAAATGAACGCAAAAAATATACAATACAGTTTTGAAAGTAGGTCAAAGTTGGAGAAATCTTGACAAAGTTTGAGCTCAAGCGATATAGGATTTTTGAGTATATATTTGAAGCGTACACAACCAATATGACATGTTTTATGTAGATACTGACAAATACATAAAAATTAAAATGGTTTGATACACAAAGCACTCCAAAGATTTTTTCATTTAACATTTATATAGTCGTATATAGATTACCTATGTATTTAGAAATATGTATATAAGTATGTTTATTAGCAGTCCAGTTACCATAGTACAGGCCTTGTCTAGGTCGGGATCAGACGGCCGTGTGAGGGTCCAGATCTGTGGCAACAATGTATATTTATTACCGTGTTTCTTTTAACTATAAGCATGTTCTAGATTCTTCCATTGCTTACAATATACAGGTATATAACTGCCTCGTTGATCTAGCGGTTGACGTATGCGACTGCTGATCAAGAGGTCTCGGGTTCGAATCCCGGGTCGGGCCAAAGGTGTTATTGAGGTTTTCTAATTCTATAAATACTTAATAACAGCTCGGAGTTTAGAAGGTGGGGGCTGAACCCCCGTGCCTCGGAGAGCACGTAAAACTGTCGGTCCTGCGCCTAATCTCTCCCCGATCGTGTCGGTTAACCGTCCCGTCGGAATATGAGAGTGAGGGAACAGACAGTCACCTGTGTTTGCGCACACACTTGTGCACTATAATATCTCATGCGTAGTTGGTTGGTCTCTGTTCAGACTGGCCGCCGTAGCCGTAATCGGCTAGGAGAACATCACAGGTATACGGTAACGTATTGTTAATTAAGTTACAAGTCTAGTAACGTTCTAGTCAGTAGAGCCACGTTGATTTTAGCACCCACGAGCCACTATAGACGACCATAGTGTTACTATGTTCTCACAAAAGACCAACCTAAAATAACATTCGTGCTGTCGTTTCGTTGGTGAGTGTGAGACCGGAGGCTCAATGATGCAGAAGCATCTCCATAGGTCTCCACAGTGTGGGTCACCATGCTGCATTGTTCATTTGCAATGAGTGTGGTGACCACTACTCTTAGATTCTGCTCATGCTTTCCATAAATCAGAGTAGTCACTTTGGCATTCCCATAGGAACATAAAAAAGACTACAATTAAGGTAAACATTCATATCTTCTTAAGCCCGGAAAATTAGCTATTGTGTAAATTCGACTTTTAACTTTACTAATAGGAATACATAGTTCATTTGAATAATCTGTCTGACCCGAATCGCTGAAATAAATATTTTACTTAGGACTAGTTTTCTTCCTACTGGCTTCATAAATTATAATTATTCGATACAATGTTAGAAAAATTATAAAATAATAATTATGTAAAAAAAGTTTTTAATTTATGTGTGATGACCTTAACCTGAGACCTACCGAATTATTTTTTAGCCTTTAGTACATTATGTACAGTAAAGTCGTTTAAATTAAAAACTTTTTTTACATAAATTTTATTTTGCAGTATTTAGTTTTTAATTATTCATAGTGAGCTGTATTCTACTAGACAAGCCTTTCATTTTATACCCATATTGAGGTAGTCGTGACAAAATTTGTAAACCGCCATTTTGTAGCGGCGACCATCTTAGATTTATACAAGAATACATGAAACAGAAATCATTTAATTGTAAAGCCACCAGAACCGAGGGTGTGTACCAAATTTCAGATCAATCTGTCAACAGGAAGGGGGTCAAATTTTAATTACAAGATTTGACGCAAACAAACAAATAATCAAACAGATCAAGCTAAATAAAAACATTTAACAAACACTTCATTAAAACTAAACTAAAATAGAAAATATAAATGTCAGTATTACAGTATTAGTAACTGTTTACCGCGAGTAACGCCGCAGGGCAAAGCTATTTTAAAAAAGTAGCGTTACTTCTTATATCATTTGCTATCTGCCAGTGAATATCCTGTCGAAATCCGTCCAGCTGTTCCAGAAGTCAGCCAGAATAAACAGGCAGACAGACAAAAGATTTAAAATTTGATTCTTTGATGTAAGTACCGTATATATAATTGTATATGGCTTTAGTAAAAAGCTGTTTATTTGAAATTACAAATACTATACTTTATTCCCACTTCCCAATAATAGGTGGGAGCCGAAGGAGGGATGTTTGTCTTTCGGTAACCTCACTCTCTCGGTGAAAAGCAAAGAAGAAATTGCTTAGCAATGGTTTCGGTTAGAGTTAGATCGTATCAGTAAGATCGAACCTGTCCAATATTTCGGAGCATGGCTCTTTTACGGTAAAACCTTTTTTTTGCTCCGAAAACTTACGGCTTACTGAACAACGTAAGTAGAATCTAAGAGTGGTCATCGTGCTTATTGCAAATGCATACAGTACAGCATGGGTCATGTCACATTATGGTGACTAAGTAAGATGCCTATAAAAATATGAAAAAAAAATACGTTAAATTTAAAATTTTAACTGTTTAAAAATTTTTTTTTGTCCCTCTTAACCTGGTGACGAAGTCTTACCAAGAAAAACACATCCACTCCTAATTATTCTGTGTCGTGATAGCTTATGCTTTTTACTTATAATCTATACTAATATATAAAGCTGAAGAGTATGTTTGTTTGTTTGAACGCGCTAATCTCAGGAACCACTGGTCCGATATGAAAAATTCTTTCAGTGTTCGATAGTACATTTATCGAGTAAGGCTATTGAAAAATTCTTTCAGTGTTGGATAGTACATTTATCGTGTAAGGCTAAAGGCTATATAGCATCACGCTAAGACCAATAGGAGAGGAGCACCAATGAAAAATGTTTCAAAAACGGGGGAAAATTATCACGCTACGGGCAATAGGAGACGCAAACGAGGTTGCGTGGGTCTGCTGGTACTAATATATAAAGCTGAAGAGTGTGTTTGTTTATTTGTTTGTTTGAACACGCTAATCTCAGGAGCCGCTGGTCCGATTAGAAAAATTCTTTCAGTGTTGGATAGTACATTTATCGAGTAAAGCTATTTATCATCACGCTAAGACCAATAGGAGTGGAGCACCAATGAAGAATGTTACAAAAACGGGGGAAAATTATAACGCTACGAGCAATAGGAGGCACAAACTAGTATGCGTGGGTCCGCTTGTCAAATATAAATATGTAAGGAGCTACCGACTTTGATTACCAACTACCATACAAATAGATAAATTAGTCTTAAAACTAATAGAAGTTAAATTAGGCGCTTGGCCTTTTATATACCTGTTATATACACTGCGTAAACAAAACGTGATTACACTAAACTGGCACTAGATATACCTTATTTCATAAACCTAGCCAAGCTAACTATTCTAAGAGTACCTAGAAATATAAATATATTATTCTAATTTAAGCTATTAGCACCTGCTTGTGACAGAATCAAATATAAAATAAATGGTACATGCATAATTAATTTGAATGGTTATATGATAATACTATTATGCAAGTTTATAACTCATCATAAAAAACCCAAAGCTAGTTAGTGCTGTTTACAAGGAATGATTATTATAATGACAAAAGTATACATCGGTTAGATACAAAATGAACAAACTGCGTACGTTTCGGAAGCCAGAGTTAGATAGCTCGCATCTCCATTACTCTTATGACTTCAAACGCTGGTGACAAAAGAAAAAATTATAATTCAATTTGTCAACAGTTCCAACTAAACTTTAACTCGATGATGTTTAAAAGAACTGCGACTTTTGAAAGGGTTATAAAATATGATATGAGTTTACAAGGATAATGAAATAAACGTTTAGAATTCTTTACCATTTCGCACGTTTTGACCAATCTTTAGGTGTCCAATGCAAACATTTGGGGTCGATGCGCAGTGTCCTCTTCTCCATAGCTTTTTCATGTTGCTGCAGATTTACTGTCATCATTAGAGGAATATCAATTCAAGATGAAAATATTTTGCCCTTATAGTCCATCTAATCTACAAGGTACAGTTAGACGTTTCAATGTTGTCAAAATGAAACAACTTTGTATAGGGGTTACTCACGTAATCTCAACAACCTTTTCCGTTAAATTATGGAATTATGAAGCCATTTTTATTTTATAGTAAAATGTATATTTTTACGTAACTAAATTTTAATATTTAAAACGAAACAAAAATCCTTTTTTTTTTGACGTCACTGCAAAGTTACGTGCCTTTGAAATGACGGCCTTTTAATTAGGTCATAGATAAAATGTATTATTGACAAACTTGATTCATGACCCACTTTGCCGTAAATCGTATTAAACCCTCAAAACAACAAAGATTTCCCTCCTTAACAGTGCATGCCGCACTGAGCGTATCAAATATTATGCAAGCTACGTCAATACTATAACATTAATGCTTTTTTAGTTACTGTTATAGATAATATTAATTATAATTCTGTGTAATGAAATTACCGTTACCATTTTTACCATTACCATTACCGTAAATAGACCGTTACCATGGAAATGCATATTTACGCGAATGTCGACCTTATTGTATTTGAATGTCTGTGAGAAACTTGGACTTATGGTGGATCACGTTTAAAATTTGCTGATAGTACGAAAAATCAAACTTATTAATTACTACCCGCTTTTAATCCAAACGTTTTTAGCATTTCGTTGTACATGAATTCAAACTGATACTACACAACACTATCAGTCAATGAAAATGTATAGTGAACCTAAGTTTTAACAGCAGAGGTGCATATCGAGAGGGAATTTGCTTTGTTTATTTTAACCATATGTAATATCAATATGTAATAACATGTCTAGTACATAAATCTGAAAAACTGATCGATTTATTTATTGAAAGAAACGTTTTTATATTTATTAGAATCCGATATTGCAGTTATCGATTTCTTTGACACCTTCCCTATTCTTAAATCAGTGTCAGAACTGTCATATGGTACCTTTTAGATTAGATGGACTATAGTCTATGTATATATTGGTATAATGGTTCACCTCATTCACGGAGATTATGTACTGGCCCTTGTAGTAGTTTATAAGGTTAAGATTCTGGAGGGTGCTTATAACATCTTCTTTCTTTATACTGGTAAGCTCGCAGATTTCACTGTGAATTAAAAATATACATTCAAGTTATTTTTTATCCAAATACTAATAAAAATATAATGTATTATCGACAAATGTGAAATACGGCAAACAGGAAGGAAATATTTGTTGCTTTGACGATTTTAAACGATTTATCGGCTAAGTGAGTCATAATTCAAGTTTGTCTGTAGTACATTTTACAATTAGAAAACTTGTTTAGTACTGTCAAACGACGTTCCGTATTCTAAAAACCTAGGACTTCATTATGTTTAGTTTGGCACAACCGAAATTAATAAAGTTAATTAATTTACTTCAAAACTGATGTATGTTCGAAACATCATAGATTGACTAAAATAAGAAATATCCCGTTTACTGTGGACTGTCACGTATGTAAACTGAACTTGACAACAGAAAAACATTTTTTACTAAAAATGAAATGAAATAAAAAATGAGAGAATTTTTAAATTAGTCATGTCAACAACGGAATTAGCATCGTTTTCGCCACCTACCTACTATTTTTTTAATCTATATTATTAACTAGCACTATATTCCTGTTTCTCGGTATGAAAAATAAGGGAGTGAAAGCCGTTACTATGACGCTGAAGTTTGTTTTCGTAGTCAGTGGATCGCACTATATTCCTGTTTCTCGGTATGAAAAATGAGTGAGTGAAAGCCGTACTATGACTCTGAAGTTTGTTTTCGTAGTCAGTGGATCGCACTGTATTCCTGTTTCTCGGTATGAAAAATAAGTGAGTGAAAGCCGTTACTATGACTCTGAAGTTTGTTTTCGTAGTCAGTGGATCGCACTAAATTCCTGTTTCTCGGTATGAAAAATAAGTGAGTGAAAGCCGTTACTATGACTCTGAAGTTTGTTTTCGTAGTCAGTGGATCGCACTATATTCCTGTTTCTCGGTATGAAAAATAAGTGAGTGAAAGCGGTTACTATGACGCTGAAGTTTGTTTTCGTAGTCAGTGGATCGCACTATATTCCTGTTTCTCGGTATGAAAAATAAGTGAGTGAAAGCGGTGACTATGACGCTGAAGTTTGTTTTCGTAGTCAGTGGATCGCACTATATTCCTGTTTCTCGGTATGAAAAATAAGTGAGTGAAAGCGGTTACTATGACGCTGAAGTTTGTTTTCGTAGTCAGTGGATCGAACAACAGTACCAGTACCAGAACCAAAGAAAAAATGTATGGAATGCATAAAAAAGGATATGGCCAGGAAGGGAGTAAGCAGTGAACTAATGAGTGATAGAGAAGAATGGAGGAGGACAACTGATTACACCAACCCCAAATAAATTTGGGAAAAGGGTAGGGAGATGATGGATCGAACAGTAGTAGACCATCAGAGAATAGTTCTAACTCCAAGTTATCTATACCTTTTAACGAGATATTCTTGTATTTTATATATAAAAAAATTATACTCGGAAACGGCTCCAGCGATATTCATGAAATTTTGTATGCAGTGGGTTTCGGAGGTTATAATCGATCTAGCTAGGATTCAGTTTTAGAAAATTTACCGAAAGAATATTACTAAATAAGTAATTATATGCAAAAAGAAACTAAAGTTTATTCACTGTCTAGTGAAGTTAGTAAACTAAAAATAATATATTATGGTATTTACTTGATGGTAATGATCGGTTTCTCATTATCGCCGACGGGTTTGATGTGTGTGAGTATATCCAATATTGTCTGTGCCCAGTAACTTCGGTAAGATAGAAGACCGAGATCTGATAGTGGTTTCTCTGGCGATCCGGTCTTTCCTTCAAATTTGGATAACTCGTAACCTGAAAATGAAACCTTTGTTCTATTTTTTGTTTTGTTTTTGGGTGTGATATGATATTAGATTTCTTAAGACATTATTTATTTTAAAAATGTGTAGAAAATTGGTATTGTTAATAATCGAACTTGGGGATATCATTATCAACAGTCTTTAATACTCCTTTGTTGAACATAGACTTCGCTTTAGAAAGGAGTATTTGACCTACTAAACGAAGCTGGTACTTATGTCAAGTTTTCTTTCTCATTGATACATCATTTTGTGTCAGTGTTAGCCGCACTAGACTTAGCCTGTATCTATATCTTCCGCGATTAGCTTCCTTAAGTCGGCTCCTATGACATCCACAGGACAAATGTTATAGTGAGACTCCATCTTAATCCACAGGGATAAATATTGCACTACTATTGACGTGACAACGTCTTATAAATTGGTTTGCCGGGTGACACTTCAAGAAACTGCGTTACGCTCCGCTCACGTTATGCGCTCACAATGAGAGCGAGTGAGAGGCACGCGTCCCTTCCACTCGGGCATGGTTAGCCCGCCTAAGAGCGAGAGAGACAGACATAAAAAGTGAAAGGCACGCGTCCCTTCCACTCGAGCACAGTTAGCCCGCCTAATTCTTTGTATAAATAAATGTTTTAAATTGTTACTATTATTTCATCCTTCTTCCTACTATACGAATGAATATTCACATTAAAATTATTTTACCACTCAAAGTCGTTGTCACGTAAAACTTTCGCCCGTATACCGACTTTACAGGCAACCAATTTTTTTTATACCAATAATTGTTGAAATATATTCATATTTTTTTTGACTATTTCTTTTTGCAAGTTTCAATTGCATTTATTATTCACATTCTTATACTCACTAAATTCTATGAGAAGTTTTCCATATCCCTTTCTTTGGTATGGAGGTAAGGTTAAAATGCATGCCACATTGTAGTCTTCTGTACTTTCCTTCTCTTTAGAAAAATATCCCACAATATGAAATCCTGCAAAGCAAAATCATCTGTGTACACTAAACAATATATTCAAATTACACATTCAATTTTGATTGGTAGTTATATTTTAAATAATGTGATATAAAGGTAAATTTTTGGATCAGTTTTAACCGGAAGTGTAAATTTCGCATAACTATAATATAATGGGTTTACGGTGAGCATAGGTTGTAGTCTGTTGAGGACCATAGAATTGCTTCTAAGGTTACACTTTAGGTCCCAGTAGGAAGCCTGTACTGAATTATTTAGAAACCATCTAATATTATGGTTTTGGTATGATATGAATCTTTGCCACCACAATTACTTTGCTGAGTCCAAAAAGTTTGTACTACCGTATCATAGAAAACAGTTTCCAAATAGGGAATATTACTGCTAAATGATCCCGATAGAGGCGCCACCGAACTACAACGTAAACAACTTAGAATGTTCAAGTTGACATTTGACACAATAGTACTTCTTGCATCAACACTATTTTTGTTTATAGAGAAAATAATTAAAATGCATCAGTATTGTGCCTTTGGGTGAATAAACATCGGAGTAAAATTTATTTCCGAAAGGTCAAAAGCTGTATAAGCAATGGGAGATAGCCATGCGTCGTAAAAATTTCAAAGCACTCAAGACTGTCACTATAAAACAGAAGATTATGGTATTGAAGGATTTGCGACCGGTAAGTGTAACATTTAATGTCTATTTTATAACTAAAAAATTGCCTAAAATTGTGTGTAATTAGTTCATAAAATAACAAAACCAATAAAACAAATATCCTACATATATTCTATTTCTTCACAATTTTTTTCGTTTGAGGGATGCGCCGCGTTCCCGTAGCAGCTTTTTCAATTCCGGAATAGTTAGACGTGCATAATTATTACCCATTTTTAATAATAATATGGAAATAAAATAAAATATACAATTAACGAAACTTGAAAAGTTTACTCTGTTTCAGTTATAGTTCGGTGGCGCCCTCTAAGATTAGCTTAAGCAATCTATTGCACGCTTGGCCTAGTGGTTTTAGCGATCAAGCTGGTCGGCGCTGCCTCTGCCCTTGGGCGACTTATGCCCAACTTGGGTGGAGCCAGCGTCGCAACGCGACACCTCTACACGGGGGTGGTCCAGTCGATGGCGCTGTATGGGGCACCGGTGTGGGTGGCGGCTCTGACCGCCCTCAATAAGGCCCGCCTCTGGCGGCCTCAGAGGGTATTGGCGGTCAGAGCCATACGCGGATACCGCACGGTGTCCACCGAGGCGGCGTGCGCCTTGGCCGGAACACCTCCGTGGGATTTGGAGGCGGAAGTGCTCGCCGAAGTTTATCGACGGGTGGCTGAATTCCGGGCGGAGAGAGGCATTCGCCCTCCGCCCGAAGAGGTACGCGAGTGGCGTGAAGCCGCCCGTCGAGCCACGATGGCTCGCTGGTCGTTCGGGCTGGAGACTCCACGCGCTGGCTTTGCCGCCGTGGAGGCTCTCCAGCCGGTCATCCTCGAGTGGGCAGGGCGGCAGCATGGGACCCTTTCCTTCCGACTGACGCAGGTTCTTTCCGGGCACGGATGCTTCGGAAAGTACCTGCACTCTGTCGCCCGGAGGGAATTGAGTCCCGCCTGCCACCACTGCGACTGCAGTGAGGACTCGGCCCAGCATACGCTGGCGATTTGCCCCGCTTGGGCGTCACAGCGCCGGGCTCTCATTGCAGTCATCGGAGGGGATCTCTCGCTACCGGCCATCATCCGCTCCATGGCCGGTAGCGACAGCAGTTTTACCGCGGTCGCAGCCTTCTGCGAAGTCGTAATTTCGCAGAAGGAGGTGGCGGAGAAGGCCCGGGAGGACGACCTCCACTCGGACCCGATCCGCCGCCGGCACGCCTATTAGCGCCTCATGCCGCCCTGAGTGTGGCCGCGGATGGTCGGGATGGGTTTTCCCCACCATCTGTTTTAGTGGCCGCCCGCGAGGGGGCGACGTTACGCGTGTGCCGTACGTCGCCTAAATTGAGAGTCAACACCAGCAGACGGTGTCCGCTTCTGTGCGGGCAAGCGCTGGGAGGGGTCCGGATGTGTTAATAACAGCAGTTCCCGGATCCCTCCCGTCTCAGGCGCAGAGTGGCACACCGTGTGGTTTTAGTCGGTTCGATTCCGACACACCGCCCCGCCGCAAACCCCGGCGGGGTGACGGCCTGAGGGGGTTTCCACACGTTAAAAAAAAAAAAAAAAAAGAAAGTGGTTTTAGCGATCGCCACGCCGCTTGCGACTGTACGAAGTATTGTGAGTTCAAATCCCACATGGCACAACACTTTATATAATACACAAATTTGTTCTTTGTGTCCGTTTCATGTATGTTTGTAAAGTCCCCCGTCACACAGGATATATATTCCTAACTAGCTGAACCCCGCGGTGTTACCCGCGGTTAATGTTGTACCGCGAGTAACGCCGCGGGACAAAGTTAGTCTAAAAAAAGTAGCCTAAGTTACTCCCCGGATCATCAGCTACCTGCCAGTGAAAGTCCCGATGAAATAAAGCTTTTTCATGGTTCCTGTGCAAATATTTTTATGAAATATCACCAATCTTACCTCTGGCGTCAAACTCAGTCATAACATAAAACAAGAAAGGATCCGTGTCGTAATACAAAGTTTTGTGGTCCAAAAATAGTTTAGCGAGCAGGCATAGGTTTTGTGCATAGCATTTGTTCTTGCGTCCATCGATCTCGAAGAAGGAGATGCTACCTTTTCTGTATATCTCATTGCCCGGGGGATGTTTTAGTTTACATTTAATCTGAAAAAAAAATTGTGTTATCAGAACTTGCTTACATTACAGACTAGGTTATAAGGGAATATTTTACCCAATAACTGTAATAACTGTAAAAACTGTTTAGATAATTTAGTCAATAAGCAATTAATAATTGTTATTTTCAGATCAAAATTATGGTACATAATTTTATTGTTTCCATTTGTCATGTGAAAAGGAAACCACCTGAAAACTTAGATTAAGTAATTTAATAAAGTTGTAATTTTACAGTACATGTGAGTATGAAAGTTATGATTTCAAAATACTACAAGAATTTGTAAAAAAATATTTAAAAAACTTGTATAAGGGAACTAATTCTACTCACCAAATGTCTTTCAAGGCACTTTTTACTTTTCCGATATTTCAAACAGAATTCACAGATGTAAATGCAAGGTAAGTTCACCATTTCCTGAAAAACAAAATCAAATTACATTGTGTCTGTGTGATGACAGATTAAAAATACAGTGTCACCCTTTTCATCTCATGAGTGTCGTAAGACTTATCTAAGGGAATACGTACACAGGAGTAGTACGAGTATTTCGCAGGACAACAATACTGAGAGAAAAAAACTTGAAAAAAATCTTATACTAGCCTGGTATATTATGCCGAAAACTTCCCAAAGAGAGGCCTATGACTAGCAGCATATTTTCATAACTGTTGATGATGATATTATTACGTTGGAAAACGAAAATTAAAACAGCTTAATGATTAGCGATTCTGATTGTTCAAATCTCAGCCTTAACAAATGATCATAAAGTGCAAGATAATTTATTGTGTTTGGGTAGAATGTGAGGATGATAAGTTCATTTTTAATAGAATAGATGACTGTAACGTAATTAAATATCGATTTCTTCATAGAAACGATTATTTCAAAACGTCCCAAAAAATATATTTATTAAAGGTTTTCATTTCTAGTAGTCTAAAACAGTGACGTCACAAGTTTGTATTTAGTAAATTTGTCAAAGTTATCATTTCGACAGATGATAAAAACTAACTAATTTGAATAAGGTGTCATAAACCATATTCTGATATATTTCACTTCATACTGTATTTTACCTGTGGATATGGTGCAAAATACCAAGGTCTTATTCTATGTCGTCCGAGTTCAATCATTTCGATATTTTTCATCCTAGTGACAAGATCATCGTGCCCATGTGCCACCATACTACCAGATTGTCGAGGCCTTGTGGTGGGCGTGGCCGTTCCACTCGCTGTAGTCTCACTCCCTTCTGTCTCCACCGAGGGATTAAGCTCATTTTGAAACGTTTTTGAATTGTGTTTAGGTTCCTGGAACGATACAGAAAATTTCTTGATATAAGTTTTGCTGCCTATGTAATGCTGCAGAGTATATCAGGGTACAGTCAGTTACTCATAAGAGTTATAGAGCTTGTAGAGCTGTACTACAATATCCTAAAATTATTACCTGTTATCCGATGGATAATAAATGACTTGTTACGTAACTAAATTCTGTGTAAATTTCTTGGTATTTTAAGTCCAAAATAACCAAATTCAGTCTATTCATCCTAAATTAAATTCAGATTTTAATTTCTTTAACTTGTAACTCTGAACTTTGACTTACTTCAGTATCTACAGATGGAGCTTTCCGTTTCCTGTTAATTTTCTTCTGTAAGGCAGCTGCAAGGACGGCACCGCCATTGACCAGTGATGATGAGTCGTTAACAAGAGTAGGGCTCGCTGGCCGAGAGACCAGCTGCCTAGGTTCACCAGCTAAAACACCTTATACAACATAAGTTTCAATAAAAACAATAACAAAATACATAAAACAATTTAAACACAACTCAAAAAGGGAATCGTGCAAAAGGGAAAAAGCATTCTTATATTTATTAATTACGATTGACAGTTCTATTCCATTGGAATAAGATCCCCTTGATGTGTTGAATATAGTGAGTTGATTCCTTCATGAGATTAAAATTTACGGTTCTCAATTGTTTACAAAATCAGCCATTGCCTTAGACCCATTCACTAATCTTGTAGTCAAATAATCTTAATCTGGGTTTACTCTGTATTTACTTTTAATATCCCAAATAGATTTAAACAATGCAAATCTTGTTGCATCCTTCACAATTCAATAATGAGTAGTCCTTGTTCATCTAGGCATACTCATTTAATTTTCATATTGCCTAGTACTTCCATAAAATATTGTAATATGAACATTTCTTTATAATAATACAAAGCTCACACACAAACAAATTAAATTTTAACATACCAAGTGCATTTTTTGGTGCAGAACCATTGAGTGCATTAAGATGGGTCTTTTCAGGTATTTTTGGTGGGGTTGGCTGTATTATTGGAGTTGGTTGGGGCACAATAGCGTGTCTACTTGAATTGATACTAGACTTCTGACTATCATTGCAGACAGTCTCATCTGCAGACAAAACATTATAATTTAATGACCAATTTTCTATAACAAATGAATACATAGTTAACATGATGGTAAATCGAACAAACTGTTAGTAAAAATGATTGTTAGGTACCCATAAAATTATTTTAATTTAAAGAATGGAAAATAAACAACATGCTTGAATTAACAATAGATGTGAAATAGTTAAGGAGTTCAATCTACCATCATGAGATTTTTTTTTTAAATGAAATTTAAGCCAATCGGAGTCAAAAGGCTAGTAAGAGACATAGGTACTAATGTAAAAATAAAAAAAAGGCAAATTGTTAACTAACACTGACTTTAGGAGACTTCAATAGTTAAAAAAAACTTGTGAAATTAAAATGATAAATAATCTATAGCTCTAATTAAACAGAAACTAATAAAGTGAAACTGAAACTGTAGAACAAGTTATATTTTATGTAGATATATCATGATCTAATGGAAATGAAATAATCCTGGGTAGCAAAATGTCTAAAGTAACATAAACACATACTAATAAAATTAGGCATAACGCCACCTCCTGATCCAATATGTGTCTTCTTAGGAGTGGTGGTCCCTCCCGTTGCAATGCCATCTCTGCGAGGAAATTGAACCTTTCTTGTATCCAGCCATGACTCCTCCACCCATTCGTCCAAACGTTTGTTAACTAAAATCAAGAAGTTACATTACAACTTAACAAGTTAACGATGTCCCAACCCACATTCGGCCAGTGTGGGGATGTATGGCCTTAACCCTCTCCTGAGAGGAGACCCGAGTCCGGCAGTGGAATGTTATGGGTTGTTAATGAATTAACAATATAGATTTTAAGCTATACTCAATCCATTACTTAAAAAAAGCAAAAATCGTTAAGATAGTTTCAGAATTACTTGTGAGCAACAACGTGGCATCATCATCTTCCAAGCCTTTATGATTCCCAAGATTTGGAGTAGGCTATTAGTTTAACCGGTTTTACCGGTTTTATCAGTTTTTACACGGAACAACTGGCAAGCCTGAGGGTGAACTGAATTTAGGAGGTTGAACTAGTTGTCAGTATATTTGAGGGCACTGACTTCCCAATAACGATTGCCATAAATGTTCATGACAACCGGGACCGACGGCTTAACGTGTTCTCCGAGTCACGGGCAGGTAACACTGCCATCTTCCGCAAGCCAGGCTGCTACTAAGAATTTCTTGTAAGAAAAACCCAACAGCAGTCAGACCCGGGAATTGAACCCGAGACCTCTTGATCTGCAGTCGCAGCAGCAACAGTCAGTCTTTAACAATTGAATCCACTGCTTAATCAAAATGTAGGCTGAAATTTACATCACTTAAGAATTTCCACTCTTTTCAGTTGCTTATGTATGTGTTCAGATGAAAATTGATAAAAGGTTCAGTTCATGTGTGTTACTACAGAGTCTAACCATAATATAATGTAATATTGGAGGTGTTCCAGCATTGTCTACATGTTTTGTACTTTGAAACAATATCTTTATAAGTGTATTTTGGTCTTTAAATGTCTTAAATCAAAATCTACTATCTAAATTGTTTAAAATCTTATGAAAACATTATTTTTTGGAACTGTTATTGAACAGGTTCTGTCATAATACTCACAGTCAACATAATGTACATAATATCCCCTTTGACCACGTATTTCCTTTATGCTTATAATCTCAGCTAGTGGCCAGTCGTCGCCGCCTTGCATTCGAACTGGTAAACGACATCCTTCCACCAGTGCTGCCTGCAATTCAAATTCAACAAAATTACAAGGAACATAACAAAACCAGTCAAAGTCATTTAATACTTTTAATCGTTAATATATTTACCGCTGAATCACAAAATGTAGTGAGTTCTTCGTCGTTATCGTTCATTTTCCATAACAAAAAAGATTTAAAATCACAAAATTAATAATGTATTTTGTTTGGTAGATAGGTACTGTCAATGTCAAAATGACAATGACTTAACTTCGAACGACGCCATCTTTAAAGCACATAGACCTCAGACATTGACGATACAATATTTCTGGATTTGAATTCGTAGATATAATTATTAAATGAGTCAGACGTGTTGTGCATTACCCATATTATATGATTAGGATATGATTTAAATCTGATGAAATAAATATGTTTTTTTTTATAATTTACCTCTTCCAGTACCTTCAGTACTGGGATGACGTTTTACTTTTAAAAATAACTATTGTATTCATAGTTATAATATGTATGTAATACCTATTAAAAAAATAAGTCATCATTATTTTAAAATTATTTTAATATATTTATATTGTGTTACCTACCTACACTAATTAACTGCCTCGGTCTAGTGGTTGACGTATGCTAGTGCCGTATGTATCATGCCGTATCTACAGGTCTCGGGTTCGAATTCCGGGTCGGGCCTAAAGTGTTATTAGGTTTTTCCTGAATATAGAAAACTTAATGCAGCTCGGAGTTTGGAAGTTCGGGTCTGAACCCGTGCCTCGGGAGAGCACGAAAAGCTATCGGTCCTGCGCCTGATCTCTCCCCGATCGTGTCTGTTAACCGTCCCACCGGATGATGAGAGTAAGGGCACAGAGAGTGTACCTATAACTTATGGTTACTTTGAATTATCCAAATAACAACAGCTGCTAATCTATACATCTATACAAATAAATAAATTTGGAGTGTCTGTTTGTAATATTAAAATAACCGCTTTTTTAAATGTTATATACTAAAATTTTTTTCAATTTTTGTCTGTTTTTCTGTCTGTTTGTTCTGGCTAATCTCTGAAACGGCTGGACCGATTTTGGCGCGACTTTAACTGATACGTAGCCGATGATCTAAGGAGTAACATAGGCTACTTTTTTAAAACTAGCTTTGTCTCGCGGCGTTATCCGTGGTACGACAATAACCGCGGGTAACGCCGCGGGACTCAGCACTTTTTTGCATTAGAATATACTTAATAATAATTAAGTATATTCTAATGCAAAAAAGTGCTAATATCTGCTCGCTCAGTGTTAACTGCAGTAAGTATTACTTTTAAACTATTACTTCTTTATTAAATAACTATGTTTATGAGAATTAATGCGTACATACCTAACAGCTTGTCATTACGTCCTTTATTCAACTAGATTAGTGCGAGAGCAAGTGCGATCATTCATTGGTAGAAAATACGTGTGGACCGCGAATTCTCTGTCCACACGTATTTTCTACCAATCATCGATGAGGTACCTGCACTCGCACTAATCAAAGTAAATACGGGCCTTTAGTCTGTGACAACTTCTGGTTGAAACGTCAGGTATTTGAATGTGAGGGAAATATCTATCGTGATCGCATAAATTCATTTTCATTTTTTTTTTCATAAAATTATCATACAACGTGATAACGTGATGTCAACATCAAAGGCTTTTATTGTAGAAATTAATGTACCGTTTTGAAATAACAGACTAGTTGAAGATTCAATTTTTTGTGTAAAGATGAGTCTATTTAGAAATCAATTATATTGCCTTCATAGTAGTTTTCTAAATAATAAACGTATTTGTCTGTAAACCCTTTTAGCTCGGGTCTAGGGACGTACATAATAAATTTGGATGATTGATCCATATTACATCCGCTTCGAAGGGATAAGACGCTATTACCTGACCCATAATTTTACTGCTTAGGAACTAAATCCTTACCATTTCGGTTTTTATACATTTATCCGTACCCTTGATTCTTTACCCGTTACCCTTGATGGCTAATCCGATAGCAATAAAATGCTCACTGCATTAAAGTGTTATCAAATTAACTTGATTTATCTTCTCCTAATTATTATTAAAACCTATTTATCCACTCAGTCGGGGAAACAAAAGAACTGCTGGCTGTTGTACCGGTTTTCTGTGATGCCGTTGATAACACCGATCGCGTCAGCACATTTGGGATGAAGCATGGCTCTCCCATAGTACTGTAGCATCCTTATATCCTGATGATACACCTTTAAATATTCGGACATCTAACATACAACACCATCTAGTCCCAAGCTAAACAGAGCTTGTGTTACGGGTAGGTACTAAATAACTGATATAATTACCTAAGTATTTTTTTGTAAATACATATATATTATATATAGAAAACACCCAAACCTCGAAACAAATATTCGCAAGTCATAGGCACAAACATTCGAGAATCATTATACAAAAAAAAAACCGACTTTCAAAAAGCATCCAACGAAAACTCCCTGCCAAATAACACTAAAAAGCTTAAAATAATTTTTCTTTTTGCTCTTCATAAATTGCTATGCCAATTCTTGTCTATACCTAATTCTTTGTTCATTTAAATAGTAGTTTTATTATGTGTGCTAGGTACCTAAAACCTGTTTGAAGTCGGCGCCAAGCCAAATGTAATAGTAGGTACCACACTCGCCGGATAGCTATTCCTCGGTTAAAAACCGATATATTTTAGACTTTTAAAGTGGATTTTTTTTGTCATACATTATATTATTTTTGCGAAACTTCAACTGTTTACGTAGCGCACGCAATGGAAGCTCTCAAAAGAAATTATTTCCCCTCTTTTTGGAACATTTTTCATTGATACTCCACTCTTATTGGTTACAGTTGCAGCGTGATAATGTATAGCCTTAAGCCTTCCTCAATAAATGGGCTATCTAACACTGAAATAATTTTTCGTATCGGACTAGTAGTTGCTGAGATTAGCGCCTTTAACCAAAAAAAACAAACTCCTTAGCTTTATAATATTACTAACCGACCCACGCAACCTCGTTTGCGTCTTCCATTGCCCGTAGTGTGATAATTTTCCCCCGTTTTTGTAACATTCTTCATTGATGCTCCGCTCCTGTAGGTCTTAGTGTGATAATATATATCCTATAGCCTTTGTCGATAAATGGGCTATCTAACAGTGAAAGAATTTTTCAAATAGGACCAGTAGTTCCTGAGATTAGCACGTTAAAAAAAACAAACAAACTCTTCAATTTTATATATTAGTATAGATTATAGTATAGATATGGTAAATATATATTAAGCACAGCAATTATTGAGTTAGAATAGGCATAGACAACAAGGTATATACTAAGTATTTATAGACAGCAAGTATTGGTTATTGGTAGATTTGAGCCGGTATTTGCGTTTGGCCTACAACCTCGGTCATGTTGTGAAACAATGAGGTTTGATTGGCTCGCTCCCGGTGCGACATCAACGGGGCCAGACATTGTTAAAGTCCATCACCAAACTGAATATGAAGCGACAACATGGTAAAATACTGCTAAAGGAATATTGAACTATTGAGATAGAGAGTAAACATTCATTAAAGGTGGTAGATTTTTCTTTAAGACATCTAAGTAAGTACTTTATGAGTAACCTTGCACATTAAAATGACCGTTCTACAGCAAATGTCTAAGACGAAAGAAACCATATAATCAACTGAATTACAACGAGATCCATAGAGAAGGAAACTTAAACCATAAGAAAAGTGCAGAGGAGTAAAATTCACGCTGTTATTGCGGCGTTAAGACCCGTTATGGAGGATTGGCTCGAGAGGCGTTATGGGACCCTTTCATACCAGCTGACGCAGGTCATCACTGGAAAAGGATGTTTCGGAGATCACTTGTGTCTGATCCGCAAGGAGCCTGAGTGCTACCAATGTGATGGCCATACCGTGGTCACGGCGCTTCACACGCTGGCAGAATTTCCGGTGGGGGCCATGAGGCCATCTGTCACCCTAGTGGAAGCAGGTCTGGGTGGCGGCGCAGACGCTGCGGAGCTTGCGCGCCCTGGGGGAGAGTAACGGGAACATCGGGGTTACCAGACAGGAGGGGGCCAGCTATAAACCGTAGGTGGCCCGAGGTACGTCGGGGTTCCAGGGTTTTCCTTTCTAGGGTGTACCAGGTTCCCCGGCATCTAGTATCCAAGACGGTGTGCGGTTTTTTTAGTCCGACATGCCACCAGAAGGTGGCATCCGAGGGAATTTCCGCCTGAAAAAAAAAGAAAGGTGAGTAAAAGTGTGTGCTTGTAACTTTAATGCAAAAACAATTAAAAGTAAAGTAGAACAAGAAGTAGAGTATATTTTTCAAAAGAGAGAAACACTAAGAAACAATTACTGTTTAAACCATATTAACGCCAATGATAAAACCTGCGTTGATATACTCATTAAATTGGCTGTGAGCTATTATCTCCAAATTATTGGAATCAGGGTAGATATTGCACCGCAATGACAGATGATTAATGATATTATGTTTGCAAAGTATATTATTTGTTGCTGAAAAATGATATTACTAGTTTTAAATCAAATGAACGCTCTGTTCAAAGTTTGTTGAGCGAATAAAACAAGTGCTAGTAAAACAAGGCATTTTTGGGACTTTTCAAACACTCATGAAGTGGTTACAAAGAACACCCAGACTTAGAACAATCATAGATATGTATATCACACCATGTTGTCCAATGGACGGATCTAACCCACGACATTCCTCTCACGAGACCTCTTAAATCACTACACCATCAGTCACAGTCGGTTTGGGGTAAACAGTGACGAAACCAACAACCAGGAAAGTTATATAAAAGAGCAGCCAAGTGCGAGTCGGACTCGCACATGAAGGGTTCCGTAGCAGCAAGTAACATAATATAACAGTTCTTGTAGTTCGTCGCAACTTTGATCGATAAATTGCGGTTTACGATTTATGACGTATTAAAAAAACCTACTTACTAGATCTCGTTCAAACCAATTTTCGATGAAAGTTTGCATGGTAATGTACATCATATATTTTTTTTTAGTTTTATCATTCTCTTATTTTAGAAGTTACAGAGGGACACACACATTTTACCACTTTGGAAGTGTCTCTAGCGCAAACTGCTAAATTTAGAAAAAAAAATTTAGAAACCTCAATATTATTTTTGAACACCTATCCATAGATAGCCCACACGTATAGATTTGATGAAAAAAAAAATTCGAGTTTTAGTTCTAAGTATTTATTGAATTTTTCTGTTTTTGTGTCAAAATCTTAATGCGGTTCACAGAATACATCAACTTTTTTTTTATGTTTGGCCCTGCCAAAATGACTTTACTCTGCCTGATGGAAAGCATAAGCAGAATCCAAGATTGGTGGTCACCATACTGCGAATGAAGACACTGCAACTTCTACGTTGATTTTCTGTGCGAGGGTAATACCGCCCCAGTCGAACCGGCCCAACCGTGCTGAAATCAGTGTGGCTCTACTACCTAGAAAACTACTTACCAAGCTTCAACATTACAAATCTTATAATTTCGGAAAAAGTGGCTGTGACATACGGACAGACAGACAGACAGACAGACAGACAGACAGACAGACAGACGGACTGACGGACAGACAGACAGACATGACGAATAAATAAATATAACTGACTGACGGACTGCCTCGTTGGTCTCGCGGTTGGCGTGTGCTACTGCTGATCGTGAGGTCTCGGGTTCGAATCCCGTGTCGGACCAAATGTTTGTATGATCTACAAATATTTGTTTCGGAGTTTGGGTGTTTTCTATGTATAATATGTATGTATTTACAAAAAAAAAGTACATATGTATTTGTATCAGTTGTCTCTAATACCTATAACACAAGCTCTGCTCAGCTTGGGACTAGATGGCGTTCTGTGATAGATGTCCGAAATATTTATTATTATAACGGTTCCGTTTTTTGCCTTTGTCACGGAACCCTAAAACGATTGGTGAAACCATTCACCGATCGTTTTTATATAACTTTTCGAAGGAGGTTCTATAAGCGCCAAGATTGTATTAGCGGGCGATAAAATGGTTAAAACAGCTGGTGCTGAATAATAAAGTTAGTTCGCGCTAGTTATTATATCAGACGGCTAGGAAGCAATAAAGCTGCGAAAAGCACTTAATTTCATAGCCCCTTTAACTAAGTTTTTTTCCGATTTAATTGACAAACTGGTATTTCTTAAAGGTATTTCTTTATGTTAGTAATAGCAGTTTCACTTATATGTGATTCCAACAGGGGCAACAGGACACGGTATTGCTTTATCATTTCAGAATTCAGACTATCTCAGTCTACTGCTGGTTACAGGCTTCTGCATTTGCATGCCGCTTAGAATTATCTTAACTTTCTCGCATCCAGCACCTAACAAATTCCAAAGACTGGACTAATTTTGATGAAATTTGTTATGAAAGTAGTTAATATCCTGGTACAACGGATACGCTACTTTGTATCGTATCAGATGATCAGTGTTTATAAAAAGCTGAATGAGATGATAAACACCCTTTTTGATTATACTAGCAACTAGTTTTGATTATATTGTAAGTAAACATTTCTAATATATTTCAACAATACTAGCTAATGATATTACTGATATAGTTTTTACATAGCAACATAGAGGTACGGACTGAGTAGGTTACAGAAAAGTTACAAGATAATTACCCACCTAACAATATTTAAGGGCACTTCCTTATCGATACCCGATCTATACAATAGAAAACTATTGTGTGATTGAGTTACCCTAACGCTGAAACGATAAGGATATAACAAAAATGGATACGAAAATAACATGATTCTATTATATATAAACGATACAACCCACCCATGTCTCAGAATAGGTAATACGGACAATTTAATAAGTACATTATTAAATATTGTTAGAGGAAGTCTGAAGTGCATCTATTTCAGTCGCACTCATTGAATTTCGCATTGTTTCATCTCAATTTTCTAGTGAACAGCAATGGGGCCGCATGTTACTGACGTTTAATAAACTTGCACGCTGGATTATGGAGTTTACGGTGATACGTTTTTGAAGACTGCGAGTGAACAGTCGAGGTACTTTGTATTATGAATATAAACTTAATTCTGTTCTTTATTGTGAATATTTAAGTAGTGTTTTTTTTTCATCTATGCATATAAAATTCCTTGCTCAGAATAACTGAGTCAAAAACATTGAACCTAAACCGCTAGGGGCTACAAATTTGAAATTTTGGAAGCAGGGTGTTAATCACTTATTAATTATTAAAAATGACGCGAGCAAAGCCGCAGACAACAGATAGTACCTACATGTTACATAAACGCTACGGGCTATAGGAGACGCAAACGAGGTTGTGTAGGTCGGTTAGTGTAATGTAATATAAGAACCTAATTCATAACACACTAAACTTACTTAAATTCATACTTCTTACAGTACAGTATAGCGTGAGTATAGCTATAACATGTATAATCAATCAAATCCTTATTTCTTTGTCTATGCCGTGTTATATGTATGTACGTATATAGTTTGTAGTGGTATCATTGTAGACGTGTATAAATCTTGATACTATTTTGAACTTTAAAAAGAAATCGGGTGAATGTTATGGGGGATCTTTTTTTTGTATGAAATTACAGTGAATAATGGACTGAACTGAATGAGTCAAGTGGTTGCTTAAGTTATTTAATGTGCAAATTCAATATGAAAGAAAAGTTGATTAAATGGAGAAACTAGTAGAGTAGTATTTTATTTTACAAATGAATTGGAGACTACTTGTACTAAATTCACCTTAGACAGACAGTCTAAGGTGAATTTCCAGCCTCAAAGTGAAGATAGCAGAACTCATTAATAAAAACTAGTGAATGTAGCTGTGCATCTTTGAATTTGCATTGTATCGCTAGGAGAACTGTTTAGAGTTCCAGGAGGCTTTGTAAAAAACTCAAGAAAATAATGTCTTGTCTTGTATCATGGTTAGATGGCAAACTCTTTTGATCACCACAATCTAAAGTCATATGAATTAAAGGCACTAATGAAACTTATTTTATCTTCAAAATATTTTCGAGACTGCTAGTGCCAAGACATGTTATCGTAGTACATTAAATGATGAGCATACGTCAAGTTCATGGGAGGTTCTCGATGTCGATGCCGTCTCCGTTGAACTCAGGCCTGAACTTTGTTACAGACATAGAAACATACCAGCCTTGATTATTTCTGCTATCATACTAATATTATAAATGCGAAAGTTTGTAAGGATGTGTGTGTTTTTGTTACTCTTTCACGCAAAAACTACTGAACGGATTTAAAATAAACTTTATAGTAATATAGCATAATATACATCATGATAACACATAGGCTACTATTTGCCTGATAATCAACTAACATGCGGGAGTAGCCGCGGGCAACAGCTAGTAACTTCGTAAGTTCAGATTGGAAACTAACATCTTTGTGGGAACTGAGAGCTTTTTAAATTATTTAATACTTTTAGAGAAACAAATCATAGCCAATACTCTAATACTGCCAGATTACCTGGGTAAACTTTATTTAATCCAATGTTATAAAAGACTGCCGTTTTCTATTTAATAACACAGAAATAAAAGGAAAATGCCTATTTAATTTACAAATAGTTTCCACGGCTAACGTGTCTATGGTTTGAGTATGTCGAAGAAATTCTTTAAATATTCACACCTGAATCCTATAAGGTATTCGAAAATCCGATTTTATAATAAATATATTAATGTCATCGTCTTCAGCCTATCATAGCCCACTGCTGGACATACGCCTCTCTCATCTCACGTTACTTGGTTCGATCCTTGGCTTGTATGTTATGATTGTATTTCAGTCTATTTTGTGTCAGTTTTGGTAAAATCCCATAAAAATTACAGTAGTTAAAAGTTTCGGCTAATAGTAATAAGTCGGCTAATAATGTTTAATCAAAATGTCCAACAAATAGCATGTACCATTATCATAGTCTATAGAATTTTGTGGTATTTATTTTTTTCTATGACGAGAGATCAACGGTATACCAAAATCAGGCTGCATGCTAACCGTCCAAGCTCGCACGGCAATTATCACGCTAATTAAATTTTACGCTGTGTTATGTTATGACTAATTTATTCCTTAACAACTACCCTTGGTGCGATACCTACCCCTAGGAACTAAAAAGCCGCTAACGTTGAATTTGAGACCTAGAACCGTCAATATTTTCAAATTAGATATTGAAAGAGTATTAAAGTCCATGTATTTGGATTAGCTCAAGTCATTTTATCCTCAGCATAAACCTATTGTCATAAGACATCAAGTGTGCAACATTCTATTTCTTCTAACAACAGCTTGAAAGAGAACACGCCTGTGCAAGGTTTATATATTTTTTCTGCTTTATTAAATTTGCATCGTAAAAGTTACGTACTGTAGCGGTGACGTATTTTATTTATCATACATGAAAAAAAGCATTGCAGTTACTATCTAGTCGTGCATACCTATTCGTTACCAGTCTCGTAGCAATTAGGCATCGTCGAGGTTATTTCATTAATTTGTGTCATTTTAGCGGCGCTGGATTTGTGACGTGGCAATGATGACGCCACGTTATACGCTGATTCTAATTGGCGTCGGTGTTTGGCGGCGTCGGTCCATGTGGCGTGAGCCGATTTGACATCAGCGAGTGCTAACGAATGCGCTCAGGAGTATTTTGTTTACGATCCCTGGCCGTGTAATGTCAACCGAAATGTTGTTTTTTATTTTAAATTTTCACTTGACTTTCGGTTTGAGTATACACCTAATTTAGAAATGTTTTGTGTTGAAGAGTGCATTGTAAAATTGCTACTGAGATTGAATGAATTTTTGTTTGTCTAGAATAGTAGAATGTAAAAACCGATTTGAACATTATTATTATTATGATATTGGGAAGGAAAGTTGTGAAACTGGTATTTTAACAAAACATAGATTAGAAACATGAAAAAGTTCACCTTTCTATCTATCTTGCATACGTGTCAAGTAAGGGTAGGACAGGCAAAAGTAAATTATGTAGAATTAAAAAACAGGATTTTTGTTAAAAATGAAATTGTTTATTATTATAACATGAAACTCACAATGTAAAATGTGCTATTAAATTATATTTTTTGTTATTACAAATTTTTTTTTTTTTTTAAATATATTAACATTTTGTTTTTAGTTAAGCATGTACAGATTAAAGAATTTATGACATAAGACTCTTGATCCAATTGACGTAAGAGGTTACCCTTGTAAATCCACTCGGAAGACCGTCCCGACAGCTACCAGATGTTCCAAAAGAGGTTACACCGACCTGTTAAAAATAGTATAAGTTAATTAAAAAAAAAACTAATTCTAATCTTTTGAAATTATGAATAATATCTTCTATATCTAACTTAAACACAGATCATCTCCGGATTACATATACTGAAACAGGCAGAGGCAGTACAACTTTTTAAATATATACAATCTATACTAATATATAAAGCTGAAGAGTTTGTTTGTTTGTTTGCTTGTTTGAACACGCTAATCTCAGGAACCGCTGGTCCGATTTGAAAAATTCTTTCGGTGTTGGATAGTCCATTTATCGAGGAAGGCTATAGGGTATATATCATCACGCTACTACTAATAGGAGCGGAGCAACAATGAAGAATGTTTCAAAAACGGGGGAAATTTTCACGCTACGGGCAATATAAGGCGCAAACGAGGTTGCGTGGGTCAGCTAGTTCCATATAAAAAAAAGGGCTACGTGCGAGTCGGACTCGCCCATGAAGCGTTCCTCAGCAACAAGTAACATTATATAATTTTTATATTTTTTTTTTATTTGTGTTGATTGAATGAAAGAATTAACGATTTAAGACGTATGAAAAAATACTACTTACTAGATTTCGTTCAAACCAATTTTCGGTGGAAGTTTGCACTAGTAATGTAAGTCATATATTCTTTGGAAGGGTCCCTCGCGCAAACTTTTCAGTTTAGAAAAAAATGATTTCAGAAACTTCAATATCATTTTGAAGACCTATCCATAAATATTTCACATGTATCCAATGGGCTTGATGAAAAAAAATTTTTGAGTATCAGTTTTAAGTATGAGGATAACCAAATTTTTTTTTCTATTTTGTGTGAAAATGTTAATGCGGTTCACAGAACACATGTACTTACCAAGTTTCAACATTACAGTCCTTTTTTTTTTATTCTATTAGTTTTTGGAACTTTTACGCACAGCGTATGCCAGTCCCATCGTATCCTGAACACGTTACCACATACTTATCGTCTATGATCAATCGACATGAATTTGAACAGAGCTGCCGCATGATCGCTATTTGGCTCCGATAGAATTTTGTGAAACATTCCTACGTCTGCTCCATTCAAATTCAAGTCGGACACTAAACTATTTCTACTAGACTCATATCTAACACACTCCATTAATAAATGGTGTAAGTTTTCCACAACTACACATTCCTGACAATTAGGCGAAGCGGTTTTCTTTTTTTTTTTTTTCATCATATAACTAATAGTTCTTATAGTTTCGGAAAAAAGTGGCTGTGACATACGGACGGACAGACAGACAGACATGACGAATTTATAAGGGTTCGGTTTTTGCCTCTGGCGTGGAACCCTAAAAATGATTAGCCGAACCGTGGGTAGGTAGGTGGTAGGTGCATCGGTAGGCGCGCACTGCTCCAGATTTGATAATTCTTTTTTGTGTGTTTCCTTATGTCAGGACAAGGTTTGGTTTATAAGAAAATGAAAAGAAAACCTGAAGTGTTAAAAATGTTCTTAGTCCGCGACTGTACGCTTACCGTGGAAAGCTGAAGCTGAAGCGGTCATAACAGTTTTGAAGATTAGAAAATATAGAGTGAAAAAATAAAGTGGTACGAAGTTCGCCGGTTCAGCTGGTAATAAATAAATTACATAGAACACTGCACACTACTTTTGTCCTGAATGGAAATCGAACCTTCAGCTTATCATCCAAGCCAGTCAAATGTACAAATAAATTTAAGAAAATAAAAAATCCGTACCAAGACACGTTTTTTGCCTCTAGTGATAACCAGAGGACCACCAGAGTCGCCACTGCAGATGTTCTCGCTCTTGACACCCTTGGTGCAGATAATTGAAGGCTGAACGATGCGGAAGAATTGACGGCATTGCGAGTTACTGATGACTTTCAAGTTTACGAAACTCAAAAATGTATTCGAATGAATTTTATCACCTGGAATATGATGGTTAACAATTTTAGTTTCCTACTCTAAGTATATTTGTTGAGAATTTATTTCATTTGTGGGATATTTTACTGTCAATGATTTTGATATTTATCATATAGATATCATCAATCAATCAACAAATGGCAAGTTCTTTTAATGTACCTAAGTAAATTTCATTGATTGATAGAACATTTGATAGGTCATGGTCATCGGAGCATAACTATAATCTAGCCATAGTGAAGTTTAAAAAAGGTATTTTGAATAACATAGCTAATTCCTAAACAATACATATAGCAAGTCAAATATAAACTCGAAAAGGTAATGGAAAGTTACAATAATAATAGTAACGAATGTACAGTTTCTTACCATCTCTGGTTAAGCCAAAGCCAGAAGCAGTAACCGTTTTTCCTGTAAAATCTTTGTTGACATCAGTTCCCGAGGGCAGAGCGACGGGGCTAATGGTATCTGAGAATGAGATTTCTTAAATGAGTAGTTTTATTAAAAAAATGTAGCAAATACTTTTATACGACTGCGTCAGGTACCTAAGTATTTCGATTGATAAAACTTTAATACAGAGTACACGCCTTTGGGAACATCAATTTCAGAACCATTTGTAAATAGTGCAGAGATCGTATGACATAAAATGGGATATTTTGGAAGAAAAACTATTTCCTTCGGTTAAGACAGATACGAAATTTATAATTTAATCATTGGATAGCCATATTTCGACCATTAGCCATTGACCAAAACCGCAGAGTTTAGCAATACCTTTGTTAAGTTTCATCAATCGAGTAAGATTTCTGGAGCCTAAACCTTCCTCACTTGATTCTGGGGAGGAGACCTCTCTCTCTTTCTTTCTTTAAAAGACAATAAATCCTGTGTCGTGGGAGACTTATTATACAACTCCAGAGTATCAGATGTACAGTTTTCTCGTGTGCCCATTATGCCATAAAACTAAACCTGATAAAAGTAATCGAAGTTGATCTAAATAATTAGTTTACAACTTACTCGAGAATTTGACAGTACTTGGTAAATAAATCATTGCTATGTCATTTTGAATGGTCTTTGGATTATATAAGTTGTGCATTACAACTTGAGAAGTCTGGATCCTTGTTCCACCACTGAATAATTTTAGCGATCCCAGAACAACGGTAAATCTTCTTGCTTGGTTTTTCCCATCATACCAACAATGAGCAGCAGTAAGAACTCTCTTCTCATTAAGTAGAGAACCACCACAAACACTTTGGCCACCGGCAACGTCCGCAATAAGACCAGCCTGTAAAACAATTCTGAATTAAATATAATATATGGGTAAAAGTTGCACAACATCACTTGGATTTCAAACCAGTGCAGAAATTCTTCAAATTGTGCATAAGAAATATACTAAGTCATTAAAATTTTATAATGCCATACAAATCCGAAATAACTACAAAAAATACAAGTATGCTTGAAAAGTAGATAAGTGGTAGAGAAGGTCACCAACTAAACAAGATTGTCAAAGATGATAAGTGAAATTATTTACTGACCTGGTATGGAAAGTCTCCTAGCTTAGCAGTAAAACCGTCCACGACTTTGCTAGAATGGTTCATAGAAGTCTCTTGTTTCTGACTATGTTTGAAGGATTCTTCTTCGGCTTGACGTATTTTAGTAGCCAATTGAAAGCCAACTTGGGAATGATATCCATACCCGAAGTTATGTTCCAGGCTGTTTAGATTTTGATTTATCGCGGATCCTAAAGAACCGTGAGCTAACAGGCACACGAAAATACAAGCTAAAGACCTCATGTTCGAGCAGTCAAAGGTTATTTGTTGGATTATAACGATTTGTACTATATATATACCATATATACTATAATATCATGTATCAAACACGTCAAGTATAATCGCTGCAGGTATTTTTCGGGATTACCGTATTAATGAATAGATGAATCAAAACCACAATGTGATGAACTGTGATGATTCGAAAAGCATTGTGTATTTGTGTAGAAAACCCCATACATGTAATAAAGCTGTCGTATGTTTATACCTGAATCATATTCCAAAGTAGGTATCTCAAAAACCGTTTTCTGGCAAATAACAAATCTGTTTTAACCACAAGATGTATTTTTTGTTTTTGCTTAATCTGTTCAGGTTTCCGTGTTAAAGTAAGCAAAAGATTGGAATGTAGTGTATATTTTCGAATATTTACATTTGATAGTTAGTGTAGAAATAATAATTTAGTTCATTCGAACACGAATTTCATTGTGCATTTGACAAGTACGCTTAGCTAGATAGTGTCTAAGTTATTACTTTGTGAGGCATTTTACATTGAAAACAGTGTAATTTATTTTGATGCCTACATTTTTATTTTTATATCCTTGTCTTTACATTTTGTATTGAACAACTTAAACGGTCGTTTAATTCTTTTTTTTCCGATGTTTGCTTTTAGTGTCGCAACAGCATTATCAACAGCTGTTATTAGTACAATAAAAATATTCCAAATAAGCCACTCCTTAGAAAGGAGGTTTTTGGCGTCGCTTATACTAGTTATAAATAAATAAATGTTTCGGACATCTAACACACAACGCCATCTAGTCCCAAGCTAAGCAGAGCTTGTGTTATGGGTACTAGAAAACTGATACAAATACATATATACTTTTTTTTTGTAAATACATACATATTATACATAGAAAACACGCAAACTCCGAAACAAATATTTGTATAGATGTATAGATCATACAAACATTTGGTCCGACCCGGGAATCGAACCCGAGACCTCATGATCAGCAGTCGCACACGCCAACCGCGAGACCAACGAGGCAGATATAGATATAAATTTTATGAAGGTTTATTTCTTCTTTGTTCTATAAGAAAATTAAGAACGTATTACGTGCTTTGTATTATATACTTTGGAGAATATTGCACTAAGTTGTTGAATCACTATTCTCTTAAGTACAAGTCTTACTTCAAAGATTCATACTTGAGGATTTTGGCGTCACCTTTAATAGCTGTTAGTTTTATGAAGGTTTCTTTCTTCCTTGTTCTGTAAGAAAATTAAGCACGTATTATGTGCTTTGTATAATACTTTGGAAGCTACTACTAAGTTATTGAATCACTATTCTCTTAAGTACAAGTCTTACTTCAATGAATCATACTTGAGGAACATGTAACAAAAATATTAATTTTAAAAATTCATTACTTACCTAAAAAGTAATTGTAAATAAAATTACCCAATACAGACATAAACAAATATCTATCTTTCGTCTATTGTTAAGAGGGCTTCAAGTCAAATTTCGCGGAAGAGAAGAATCTGATATTATAAAACTAAAGAGTTTGATTATTCGAATTGAAAAGTTATGCGTTGATTAGCTTATTGGCTACAAAGACATATACTACAACCAAAACATAACAGAGAAACGAATAAAAAAATATATTATAACCCCACGAAGTATTAAATGAATGAAAAAAAAATGCATTGAAACTTTGAATATTTCATTTTATACATCTGGTTTACAAGTTATCATTGATAAACGTAATAAAAGAAGTGACGCGAGCAAATACACTAGGTAAACCCAATTCACAGCCGAATATGGATCCAAATGAAGTCACACCGATCTGTAACAAATTAGAAAATTGTGTTATATAAAATAACTTGAGTACCTATCAACTTGAGTATCAACTAACGTGAAGAATTACTAATAAAACATATCTTTTAAATAAGGCAACTCCTTCACTAGGAATTTACAATTACAGGACACTAATATATACAGAGACAGAATATACAAAACATTTAACAATTTACAAACATGTATTCATGAAAAACTTATAGAAAAGTCAAAGGTCGTCGTCAAAGTCACGCTAGTATTTGAAATCATTCATTGTTTTTTAACTGTCTGATTGTATCTCCCAAAATTAATTTCATTACATTCTTATAATAAAAAAGGTAAGGATTTACATGTACTACGTATATTACACAACTATATATCCATACTAATATTATAAATTCGAAACTAGCTCTGTCTGTCACGCTTTCATGGCTAAACAGCTGCACCGAATTTAATGAAATTTGGAATGGATATACTCTGATTTTTGATGAAGGACATAGGCTACTTTCTACCCTGGTAACCGCGGCAAACGCGGGCAGAGCCCAAAACGACACGAGACGAGAGCAAAAGTTAGTTTAACATAATTCCATTCCATGCATACTTAATTGTAAGAATGTAGTACTTAAAGGAAATATTACTAAAACACTTCTTCCGTTCCGTTCAACAACCAGAGGACCACCGGAATCTCCACGGCAAGTACTTCCACCGTTAAGGTCGCTGGTGCAAATGTTCGTCGGCTGGACTACAACAGGATACACCATTTCGCAGATTTCATTCTCAATAACGTTTAAGTGGACGAAATTCAGAATTCGGGTATCTACGGTATCATCTGGAATAACGTAATTTAATATTAGCTAATTAACTGAATTTTAAGATTAAGGCGCTCATAGCACAGTTGCTCTTAGTGATTAGAAACAATCACCCAGGGTAAGTAAAGGCGGTGCGGTCAGTACCGGATGGGTGACCGCTAGTGGCATGTTACCATGAGCGTCTCCGAGATTTGGAAGTCACGTTAAGCAGTCGGTCCCGGTTGTTATCAGGATAACAGTCGTGAAGCTTAGTTGGAGGTTTTTGAGAGACTACGCAAGATTACGTAACCACAACGTTGTCTTGCCAATCCGCACTCGGCCAGCGTGGGAATATGGCCTTAACCCTCCCCTGAGAGGGGACGCGAGCCCAGCGGTGGGACGTTATGGGTTGTTGATAAATATTAAGTTAATTTAAATGATTAAAATATAAAAATACTAGCTGATACATGCAACTTCGTCTGCGTTTCTTTTCAATCATGCTCGGCTTCTATTGGTCTGCACGTGATGTTAACTATCCTATCTTAGGCACAACAGCAAACGTTAAAAAAAAAGACCGAATCGGTTAGATGTGCAACATCGTGACGTGACATGAGAATTAGATATAATAGATATTCGTCAGATTTAAATTATATATAATAGTGAATTATTATCAAATATGCACATAGCTATTTTTAAATCATTAATAACCCGCCTCGGCTTCGCACTGGTTCTTTACAGAAAATATAATATAGCCTATGTTACTCTGAGATGTGCAGCTTAATTTTTTCCGACGTCTTTAACGATTATCGTTATATTTTAGACAAAATTCTGAAAAAATTAACAGATTATATACGAGAACCTTCCTCAAGAATCACTTTATCTATTGGTAAACACCGCATAAAAATTTGTGACGTAGCTATTGAGTTTATCGCGAACAGACAGACAGACGCGGCGGAGGACTTTGTTTTATAATATGTAGTGATTACAAACATATTAATCAAATATTAACTCAACCCAGAACTAGTTTGCTTACTACTATTGCTTGCACTCCTAACTCCACCAGTGTAAGCATATATATCTAGAGGGGATTTTGGTTACCATTGCCCTCACTTCTTATTTATCGTATATATCCTCTCATCTATATACATACACACTCACAATTTTTCCTATTTAATCTCTTAAGTGCCCGGTAGTCTTTAGCCCCATATTATGTAAGTGGGATTAATATTGCAGATTGCGAAACATAGGCGTGGGCTGTACCTTTGCTAAGATATTAAAATGATGTGTAGAAACAGAATAAGTTTATTGCCACAACGGCTTTATTTTAGCATAGAGAATCAGCATTGTTGCCAGTCTTACGGGAAGAGTAACAGTAGACAATTATATATATAACTAATGTTGTCTTAAAGAAATCGCCGTGAGCGATAAAACCGCCAATTGTTACGTGTTCAACTTTGTAACTCATCTTTTGTTATGTATTTAGCTTGTGTATACATTAAAGATATACATATAAATAACAAATAAAAGAATAATGCGAAGGGATTTGTTGACGCTTAAATATAAATATTTTCTCTCATTCTAATTATTTGTTTTTGTGTGTTGATATAATGGAATCATTTTGTACAACATTTTGTAAAGAGTACAGAATTATAGGATAGCATATCCTGATATGGTATGGTATTTGGTAAAATGTTTTAATTACAGTCACTTGTAACACCGAAGCCACTGGCAATCGCAATAGCACCCACAAAATCTTCATTTAGATCGTCACCGGAGGGCAGTGTAACCGGTGCGATGTACGCTGGAAATAGAAGAAAAACGTGTCTGTAAAAGTACTCGTATTTCAGTCCAAAGTGCACTTAAAGGTAGCTAGACTTTATTCATTTTGGAACTTTGATTCGTTATATTTCGTAGATATGTTATGAAACATTCTTAACAAGATCAGCCCCCTGCCAAGTTGACATTCTACAAATATAAACGATTATAGAGTACTAACATAAGATTACACAACATTAAATAAAGATATTATTAGATATTATAAAAAAAAAAACAAAAAAAAAATATATGGGAATGACGTCGTCTCAACGCTAAGTCACGTAATCAAAACAAAATATTAGCGAATAATACAAAAGACTAGAGGAGTTAGCAATTGTAAATAGAGTTTCGACGCGAAATACTTGCATCTTGGACAAGAGGGCAGGTTTTTACATTTCAGTATCTCACAGTGATGTAATTACCATAAGTCTGACAGCTATTATTTTTACCTTTAACTATTTACTAACACTTATGATAACACAGCGAGTTGAGAAAGAGAGAAGTATTTTTGTTGAATGAGTAACAAGAACATACAATTCGCTCCTTGGAATATTCCCTATTTAGGTCCGAAATAAGTTGGAACTAACCCAAAATACAGATTATGATAGTAAAATTCTTTATCTTTTATAACTAGTCCACGAAAACCACTCAAGAGCGTTTTACATAGAAACAAAATTATTATGGTGTAAATTACTTACTTGAAAATGATATAGAGTTCGGTAAGTAGATCACAGCAATATCGTTGCGTGCCAGCACTGGGGTCCATCGTGGATGGGTCACCACAAAGGTACTTTCAGATCTAACACCTCCAAAGAACAGGAAAACTGACCCAAGAATGGCAGTAACTTTCGAGACTTGATTGACACCGTCGAACCAGCAATGGGCGGCGGTAAGGATCCTATTTTCATTTAAGACTGTACCACCACAAGCACCAACTTCAGCCAGATTGGTGATTGATAAAATAAGTCCAACCTGCAATATATTTAGTCTAGATACTATCAACAAGGTCGAGTTCAAAAATCACAATTTATCTTTATTGTATACACAAAAAAGCGGTCAAGTGCATGTCGGACTCGCCCATGAAGGGTTCCGTAGTAGCAACAGCAAGTAATTTTTTTTTTGTATTTGAATTGATTGAATGAAAGGTAAACTGCGGTTGACGGTTTATGACGTATTAAAAAAAACTTACTAGATCTCGTTTAAACCAATTGACATCAGACATCAGCTTTTAAAAAATATAGTATATTATGTATAAACAAATTATAGTTTTTTAGTAAAGTTAATAACTCGTTACCCATTTATTTTTATCATTATATAGAGAAATTATGAAAATTAAATGTATTAAAAATAAATCAATTAACATTTTTAGGGTAGGCCAAATGACAAAAAAAAACGGCATCCTTATGATTTCGTCATGTCTGTCTGTCTGTCCGTCCGTATGTCACAGTCACTTTTTTCCGAAACTAAAAGAACTATACTGTTGAAACATAGTAAGTAGATGTATTCTGTGAATCGCATTAAGATTTTCATACAAAATAGAAAACAAAAAAAAAATTAGAAGATAAATTTACTTAGAACTGCATTAATAAATATTTTTTCTAACAAACCTGTATTGTATGGTATCTATGGGTAAGTCTTCAAAAATGATATTAAGGTTTCTATTTTTTTTTTTTTTCTAAACTAAATAGTTTACGCGAGAGACACTTCCAAAGAGATAAAATATGTCCACCCCCCCACTGTAACCTCTAAAATAAGAGTATTAATGATAAAACTAAAAAAAATATGATCTACATTACCATGTAAACTTCCACCGAAAATTGGTTTGAACGAGATCTAGAAATTTAGTTCTAGTATATAGTTTTTTTAATCGTAAGCTGCAAAAAATACACTATTATTAAAACATCGATCAAAGTTACAGCGAATTACAAGAACCTTTATATTACGTTAGTTACTGCTACGGAACCCTTCATGGGCGAGTCCGACTCGCACTTGGCCCCTTTTTTCATCTTATTTAATAAAATATAATTTGAGTACTGTCTTATAAGGGACTTCATAATAACAAATATGCCATTTGAGCAGTCATGCGCATACCTGATATGGATATTGCCCATAATCTGCTGGGGTTCCGCCAACAATCCTTTGCTGGCTGTTTAGTTTCTCTTCCACTTTTCGAATTCTATTCGCTTCAGGAATTGCTACTTTTCCTAGGTAACCATAAGCAGTATAGGTAGGAATGGATTCGTTTTTGACACATTCCGTGAATACAAAATTTACCAAAATTATCAGAGCTGCTAGCCTCATATTGTCTGATTTCGGATAGAGCTTGGTGTAAGTTTACCTTAAATTAATAGTTCAAACTTTCACAGACGACCTAAAATAATAAGACGTTATTCATCATCTTCCTAATATTTATTATTGCCAAGATTATTTGGGATCCACTACTCGTTCAAAAGGTTTGTCCAGAAAACACTATTATTTGTCATTTTTTTGTTTCATTTCAAGATTAATAGAACTGGCTAAATTGATCAGTCATTGTACAATAGTTTTGATTTTAATTCCTATATCATGATTTAAATTTATGAGTAGGTACGCATTTCCAGCGTCTTAAGCCAAGTCTCCACCGAACAAAAGTTGGCAACTGTTGTGTTGTCAGCATGTGTTGGTGACAAAAGTATCTGTAATTGTCTTGTGTTGGCAACAAAAACTGTCAACAAAAGTTGAGAACAGTGTTTCCGTTTTTGGCGATAAACGTCAGAGCAAATAAAAAATTGCAACAAGCGTATTCTACGCTTGTTGCAATTTTTTATTTGCTCTGTGGTGACGCTTAGTTCGTATGTTTTTCAAACTGTTGGTGACTTGGTGTATACACAATGGAAACAAAAGTTGGCGATTTTCTAAAAAGATATCAACAATTCGAAACACTGAAATAGCCAACAATTTCGGTGGATACGCGCCTTTACGCCGATGAACATAGATGTCCATAAATTTGAATAATCTTTAAAAATTTTTTTTTAGCAAGTAGATTATTTTTAATACATAAATAGACAAATACAAAGCAGGTCACAGTTCGTTTTCTACTATTCTTAACGGTTTTTTGTTCTTCATTAATCATCAATATTAGCCGACTCACGCAAACCTCGTTTGCGTCTCCTATTGCCCGTAGCATGATAATTTTCCCCCGTTTTTGTAACTTTCTTCATTGATGCTCAGCTCCTGTAGGTCTTAACGTGATGATATATAGCCTATAGCCTTCCTCGATAAATGGGCTATCTAACCTTGAAACTATTTTTCAAATCCGCCCAGCGGTTCGAGAGATTAGCGCGTTCAAACAAACAAACTCTTCAGCTTCATATATTAATACTAGCGGACCCACGCAACCTCGTTTGCGTCTTCTATTGCCCGTAGCGTGATAATTTTCCCCCGTTTTTGTAACATTCTATATCGTTGCTCCGCTCCTGTAGGTCTTAGCGTGATGATATATAGCCTATAGCCTTCCTCGATAAATGGGCTATCTAACACTGAAATAGAATTTTTCAAATCGGACCAGCGGTTCCTGAGATTGACTGAGTTGTTCAAACAAACAAACAAACAAACTCTTCAGCTTTATATATTAGTCTAGATAAGACAATAGCAAATATTTTTCTCCTCTTTTGGTTATCAACCGATTTAAACCCCTAGGCCCTAAACCAGGTCAAAATACATCATTACTCACCTTAGTATTGTTTAACCTTTACCAAAACTGTGTCTCTGGCGTTCTAAACAAATAAGAAATAGTATTTCTTAGTCATATCAAAAAAGATAAATACATTATATTTACATCTCGTTATGAGCTTATCAGTAATACTATTTGTGCAATTGGTAAAAATGAAATTATGGTCTCTTATATGCTCTCTAAGCTAGAATGGTAGGTTTTACAAACCTATTAAATTAGATGTCCTAGTCAGAGTACCTTTTTTGTTCTTCGACTGTTCGCAAAATACGTTACATTTGAAGTACATCTGTATATTACAAAAAGCTATTTGGTTCTAATAGTTAGTGCATATTATAGTTTAAATACTATGCACATCGTATACTAGATTAATAACTAAGCTAAGATGGTACATAAATCTATACAAATAAATAAAATTGGAGTGTCTGTTTGTAACATTAAAGTAACAGCTTTTTAATCAATGCATATATATGTATACACGATGCATATAACAAAAATGTAGTTAAAAAAAATTTTGTCTGTCTGTCTGTCTGTCGGTCTGTCTGTCTGTCTGTCTGTTTGTTCCAGGTAATCTCTGGAACGGCTGGATGGATTTTGACGGGACTTTCACTGGCAGGTAGCTGATGATCCGGGGAGTAACTTAGGCTACTTTTTTTAGACTAACTTTGTCCCGCAGCGTTACTCGCGGTACAACAATAACTGCGGGTAACACCGCGGGGTTCAGCTAGTATTATATTAAAAAGTAAGCACGAGTGGACGAGCGTTGCGTCTCAGGAATAATTCTTCCCGTATTTACAATATTTTACTAATATTCTGCTTTCTTAATTTATATTTTACTAGCTGAATCCCGCGGTGTTACCCGCATTTATTGTTGTACCGCGAGTAACGCCGCGGGACAAAGTTAGTCTATAAAAAAGTAGCCTAAGTTACTCCCCGGGTCATCAGCTACCTGCCAGTGGAAGTCCCGTCAAAATCCGTCCAGCCGTTCCAGAGATTACCCGGAACAAACAGACAGACAGACAGACAAAATTTTTTTTAACTACATTTTTGGTATATGTATCGTGTATACATACATATGCGTTAAGTAAAAAGCGGTTATTTTAATATTACAAACAGACACTCCAATTTTATTTATTTGTATAGAAGATTAACACTTTCTCTGATGGAAGGAAACTTACTCCTGACTATAACAAACAGAACCAGCCGTCCAGGTCCAACCGTTTATGAGTAACGCCGTGACTAAGGGCACATATAGATGACTCAGGAACCTTACCAAGGTGAAAATACTGTTTGAAGTCCATAGGTATAAATATCACACTTACTTTTAATTAACAAATTTTTGTAAATATAAATTTGAACCTTACTAACATTTAAAAATGGCTTAAATTTTTATTTTGTCACACAACACTGTTTTTGTACTTGTTAGATTTAACAAACTAATAATAAAAGTGATCTTACTCCGAGTGTTTTTCGTACAATGTTTATCAACAGCGTTATCCAAGTTATCTAAAATTGTTATTGAAAATAGTTTTCTATATACCTACGTGTTGTTCTAAGTATTGAGATAAACAAATCTTTCAAATGTCAGCTGATATTCTGGTTTAAAATATTGTCTTTCCGTCTTTGTCCCTGGTGAGATGACGACCCGTGTATGTCTATACATATATATATTATATACGATCGGATTGAGAACAGACTCCTTGTTTTGAAGTCGGTTAAAAATAAAATAATACATAATTATATAGTTGCTGTTTATATTTATATTTATATAGTTGTGTAAGTTGAAAACCCCATAAGGATATCCTTGAGATTGGACAATAATATATAATAATGGCCTCGCGCGCGAGCTATGATTAATTAAATTCAAAAAGTCATTAGTGAAAATACAATTGATTAGTCACAGGCCTAATATTGCGTATAGCGATATTGCGATGATAGCAACGAGTTCTGACCATCCTGATGGCATAATCATATAAATCATAAGGGGGTACCGCTCGATCTTCTTTGAGATGATAAGTCTCCTGGCCGGAACTCCACCATGGAACCTGGAGGCGAGAGCCCTTTCGGCTCTTTACCAGTGGCGCAAGGAGACGCGGGAGTTGTGTAGGAGTCCTGAGACTCGAGAAACCAATGATCAGAAATCTCAACTCCACCAGGTTCTTATGGAGGAATGGAAGGAACGACTTGGGCAGCCAAGCGCTGGGCACACCGTAGAGAGGGACCCTCTCATACCGGCTGACGCAGGTGATCACTGGAATGGGATGCCTCGGAGATCAAATGTGACTGATCAGCAAGGAGCCAACGCCTCAGTGCCACCACTGCGATAGCCAGACCGAGGACACGGCGGTCCACTTTTGGGGACAATAGAGAACATCGTGGTTCCCTAACAGACTTTGACTGACTGACTTTGAAGATGGTTCCTCCTGGAACCATCTTCAAACCGTAGGTGGCTGGAGATACGTCCTGGTTCCAGGGTTTTCCTTTCTAGGATGAACGGGGTCCCCGGCTTCTGGTACCCGAGATGGCGTACGGTTTTAGTCAGTTCGAGTCCGACATGCCACCAGGAGGTGGTATCCGAGGAGATTTCTGCACTCACTCAGTGTGTGAGCCAAAATCGTTAACGTATATGTATTTGTCTATTAATGTACGTATATAATATCAGTATACCCAGTGATTATGTATGGAAGTACTAAATATAATATTTTAGTTCAGTAAATTGAGTTTATATTGTCCAAATTATTTTGGTTTACTTGTCACAACGTTCGTACACAATCGTTACTTGGATTAAAATAAAACATGTTTGAATACAAACGCTTTTACAAAAAAACTTCCAACGACAACTTTGCAAGAGGTGGTCACGATAGCTATGAGTATACAGTATAGCTTGATAGGCCGGCTCTCCCGCAATGCGCTTCTACAAACAATTTCAGTCTCTGCCTTGCACAGGGGACTGTCACTCAAGCGCTCGCGCGGAACAACCCAATGATATTAGCCGTCCATTCAGTTTTGATCTCCGACTTACTTACCTTTTACCCTTTGATGTCCGTAAACTCTGACTAGATTCAAGGGGAAGGAAGTTCAAGATAAATTGGACTGTCTATTTAGTCTAAAGTCAAACTCTTTAGTTATGCTGACATTGTATTCAGATTCAATTCGCATACTCGTGTCAGTTTGGTTATCTTTCGTTTTTGGTAAAGGTTGAGGATTATTTGTATGACAATAGCGGAGAATAATTGGATGCATTGTGATCGCTTCCCCGTTGGATTTTTTAACAATCGTTCTTTACTTACGAATAAAGGATTTTAGTATACAATAGTATAGTTGTCAAAAGTCGTTCTTTTCTGTTTTCTTTTTTTTAGTTACATTGCTCTCGATAAAGGTATTTTATAAACGTAGTATAACATTTGTAGCTGCTTTGCTAGTCTATGTCGAATTGAGATTCGATTATTCGTAGCGAACTTGAAATGGAGTGAGTAGTGGCGGGCTCAAACATTAATCGAATTTCGGTCTTCGCCAGGCGAACGATCAAGTGTGCGTTAGTTCACATTACCAGGCCTCTCAAGTCTCACTCGATACTTGCGATCGAGTGTTCGATATACGATATCGACTCGAGATGTCTACCACGAGTGATTGCAGGATGTCAAGTGGTCGTAACCGAGGATTACTGCAATGGGACTCACCTTTGTCGTAGGTAAAGCTCTCCATTTTCGTTGAAATCAAGAAATAATAGATTTGAGATTGAATGGTTAAATTATAAACATTTCATTCATTCATTTTTTTCAGTCATTCAGAGAGATCATTAGAGGCATTACTGCCTGCCTGTAGCCTGAAAAATAAGCACGTTATTTTAATAAAATACTTATTTCTATGCCATAAGTTCAATAAAATATTTTGTTTTGTACATTAAAAGCTAATGACATGACAGATCCTGGACTCAATTCATCAATGACAGCCATCAATGTAATCATTAAATAACATGTCTCACATCATTTATATTGATATAGTCATGGTCATTGTCATCATCATCTACTTCAACGGCCTTTAATAATCCACTGCAGGACATACGCATCCCATAATAGTTTCTAGTCCCATAGGCTCCTAATAGTTTCCCATTCTAACATTATATCTTTTAGTAAAGCAATCAGTCATTTTGAATATCAATTTCTTTCTGTGAATTTAAGAGATCAAGGCGTTAAAAAAATTTGCTTTTTTAAAAAATATGGTATTTATATTTTTTTAAACTACGTATTTTTTACATTATGACTAAGAAAACGAAGGCTTGTTGTTGTTTTATCTTTAGCTATATTACTTTCTGCTAATTATAATCGCATAAGAATTATGAACCAAATAATCATCTTGTTTAATACGAATCTGTGTATCCGTGCTCGTATTGTCATGGGCCAGTTTAGCGCAGTGTGTTAAGCCTGGGATTAACATCAGTTTCCGCATAACTTGCCAATCGATCTTTCCTGATTGACAACCCGACGTGTTACAACGACCAATTTTAGATATCAATTCATTCGATCATCGATAAAATATATTAAAGATATATGGCCGTAGTCATTTCAATAATTTTAGGGATCTTTAATGTAAATCGTTATAAAATTAATTGCTCTGACTAATTGACCAAGTTGTCAATACAGAGTCTGAACCACTAAGGGTACAAACATGATATTTCTGCTGATTAAGCTAATTACATGGTGTTTTTTTTTATTACACCTCTATGTAGATTGTGGTTACTCACACAGCGGAACAAAACATACTATAGCGCCATCTACCGAAGATATATTGAACTACAAGGTAACTATAGAAGTTCTCGCAGCGATTAGCTTGTCACCATGTATGGTCCTCCATCCTCCCTCATAATCAGCGCGCCGCCATCATGTTCACTTTCACAGCGATGAGCAGCAATTAAGTCTTGGCCAGCCAGCAACCTTGGCCTGAATAGGGGTACACCGCCAGCCATTTCACAGCAACCGCTCCGACTCACTTGGGGGTTTCACCGCAACCGCACACCGCACGCCATCCCGACTCACTGGTGATGCCAGTGAGTTGGGCTACAGCCCTGACTTACTGAAACTAGCGGCATTCAGTTCAGACTCACTGAAACTAGCGACGCTCAGTTCCGACTCACTGCCACTAGCGACACTCAGTTCTGACTCACGAATCACTACAGCGCCATCTACCGAAGATACGTCGAACTACAAAGTAACAACACGAAGTAACTACTAATCCTGAATCGTAATATAGAAGTTCTCGCGCTAATTAGCATATTATATACAACGTCCCTACATCATCCGGTTGACCGTGGCCCACCAGGAATGATCGCCTGGTCGGAGGTTTCTCTCTTAGCGTTGGAGGGACACCCGTGCCTCCATAGAAGTTAAATATGGGCGGAATGAAGTTACTCATTTTCATAGTTAGAAACACGTAATGAGAAATAACCACGCGAGCGAAGCTGCGAACAATGGCCCGTTATATGATAAAAAGACTATCAGATACCTTTAAAACTAATAAATTTTATTTAGGGAGTCTATTATTTCCAAATCTAAAACAATCAAATCACTAACAGTTGTCAAGGTTACCACTTTATCTCGGCGCCTTTTTTTAGTTAATCTCTTTAATTTGATTTAAAAGGTTCTTTCGTTTATTACTTTTTGTACGAGTCTTATTGGCGAGTAGATAAAACCTGAAACAAGTAAGGAAAATTACTTGATGGAAAGGTGTGCTATTTTTTTTATTATATTTTTTATATTTCGGACGTTTAACACACAACGCCATCTAGTCCCAAAATAAGCCGAGCTTATATTATTGCTCCTAGACAACTGATATAAATACATATAAACTTTTTTTGTAAATACATATACATACATACCAACACAAAAACTCCGAAACAAATATTTGCAGATCATACAAACATTTGATCCGACCCAGGAATCGAACTCGAGACCTTAAGCGCAGCAGTCGCATACGCTACCACTGCGCCACCGAGGCAGTCAAATTTGGATGGCAGTGACTTTTTTTAGAGCACTTCTGGTATCCAGTTACTGCTACCCGAGACGGCGTGTGGTTTTTAGTCGTTTTGAACCCACCGATTTACTGGTTGGATCTTATGAAACAACCTTAGGAGGAAGCGTTAGAAAAAATAATTAGATATTTGATGTTAAGATTATTATTCCTTTCTAAGAAGAGGCTTATACAGTGGATTGTTAAACGACGGCGATGATGACAAATGGAATTAAAAAATTAAAAGCCAAATTACAATGAAAAAAATAGTCTAATGTCTTAGCATTTTACTTAACTATCATCCGGTCATCAAAATGAGTACAAAATTCAGTACTTTGTGCATTACAACTCGATATAACTTGTTATTAGTAATCTCACTGAATTGTGTCAGTCATCTTAAGCAGCGCTTTAAAATTTTTTATTTAGCAGTTACTTTGCAGTCCAAATTTCGTTAAGAGAACAAATGTTTTAGAAAACTTTTAATGAAGGGATTTCTTTTATACCAGCAAGCGAGTGCAGCAAACTTGACATTGATAATTAAAAAGAAAACTTGAAACTCCTTTTAATTTTTATTAATAATGACACTGCAAAAAGCAAACCGGAGTTAACATCGGCTCCGAGCCATTTACGTCCCCTGGTAGCAACCACAGAGGTATTCAATGATAATAATGTCAAATTCACTAAGAGCTTTGTCATTTTGTGAGCCTCCGAATTGATAGAATCGCTGCCCAGGCGGCTGTAAACACATTGTTCAGAGCTCTTAAAAATATTTATGTGCTTGTATTGGCCATAAAAGGTTGAAAGGGTTCCAAAACTAAATAACGCATATGATATTACTGTCACATCATGTTCCTGTTTGAACTATGAAAGTGACAACCGCTTGTATTGTTAAATAAATATAATTAAAAGCGAAGTATGTTCGCAACGTGACAGCGGGAGGACATTAATGCCAGCGGACTAAATAACGTTAGAGCACCCTTGTTACTGCAATTACGCCCGGCCCGGTTAAAATGTCCGTTCGTTTTAAAGTTTTCATCCGGATTTGACACACGACAGACCATAAAACGTCAATGAGCTAGACACAATGTCACATTTTTGTTCCGTAAATTATGTTTTAATGAGGTGGTTTTTTTCATGCTATTTTTTTTCTATGAGCCTACCAAAGTGACTCTACTCTGCTTTATAAGATATATGAGCAGAAGCCAAGAGTAGCGGTCACTAGACTCATTGCAAATTCAGACAATGCAACAATGCGCCATGGTGACCTGTTGAGATGCTTTTTTTTAATGAAAATCGATGCTTGTTTGTTTTTATTTTAGGTGCAACCAGTCCATTGACTTTTTATACAGCTAAAATACATAAGATATGGTTGATTAAAAAAACAATAGCATAGATAAAATGTTTACTACAAAATATTATTTTGTTTCTGTTTTAGTCAATGCATTTCATAAATTTGCTAGCCTGTAAGTACTCAGAAGGAATTCTTATATAGTTAACTTATGATCTAAAACTTTTTTTCTAGATCAAGTACAAGACTGTACCGCTGTTTAAAATACTTCTAGGTCGTATAATGGCCTGAAGATAATCTGTAAATATAAAAAATAATTAATTCTGTAAAAAAGAAAAATAAACAAACTACAAATTAATAAAGATGACTTATACGGGCGCTGTGGCTCTGAACTAAAATGAAATATGACTGGACTTATTAACAATGTTAACGAATATAAATATGATGGTGTTCAGGATGTATAAATGGAACCTTGTAACAGTCAAATGCCCGTAACACACATCAATAATATTTAAATACACACATTTAATACAGGATTTTTCAACGAAAAATACAACAATTTTTTTTCGTAGAGTGGAGAGTTTTTCACTGTCACAACTCCCGTGCCCTATAATGCCAAATTGATGTTTCCTGTGCCTATAAAAGTAATTACTTTAAATTTAAATTAAACGCGAGTAAACTTATCAATATCTATATTGTTATGGTGTTCGTTTTTTTTGTTCTCGTTTTTTATTGATTTTAATTGGTACAAAGGTGGGTGGACCATGGAAAGCCAACGAATAAACAGTTTTTATGAGTTCAATTACTGCATAAATGAAAGAAACAAATGATTTATTAACACTTTATTTTATTGTGTATCACATAAACTACTACATTTTATGCTAGGCATAATCACTATTTATATACTTTTGTAAAGCTTTTCCAAACAGCCTTCCTAGGAACAGGGCTCCATATAAGGCCAATATTATAAATCAGCGGTTCGATTTAAAAATCTTCTTTAAAAACTTAACGAATAGTCCTTGAACGCTATCGTATAACTATATATAACTATCAATGATAATTATTTAAAAATTACACTAATGAGTATTATATCGTTAAAAAATGAGTTGATAATGCGTTTAAAAATGAAATTATATTTAAAAAAAGGTAACCCATTATAGTCATCTTATAGTGTGATATAATATTCTGTGAAAGGCCAGAATATTCATGCATAGTTATTCATGAAAAGTTATTATTTCAGACGGTCTAAAAATCGTGTGATTTAGTGTGATATTATAAACATAAAACTTTCCCGGTAGGCAGTTATAACTTAAAAATTAAGTTCTCATATTTCCATGATTTGTAAATGTTCCTAGCAAGGCCAACCGTCTAATTTTTGATTGGCCTTACAGGGAACCACCGGCTTTCATAGGAATACTACCGATTTTTTCTCTAAAATCGAATACAACACGCACACAATATAATTTTTTTTATTACCATCGCATATCCTTATATGACAATGTACAGTAAAAAAAGAAGATATAATTAGATTATTTGCATAAAAAAAAATACCATTTGCTGTGTATGGGAATTAAAATTTTGACGTTAACAACTGAAGTCTACGAAGCGAGGGCCCGCACTAACAAAACAGCTACGCGAGCGACCACTGCCGCGTCTGTGTCCTTGAGTTTGATGGAGCTAAGTATGAGCCGAAGGAATTTGTTATAATTTGACAATAACTATATTTTTTTTATAATTGGTCTTCAAAGGAGCATGGCCTTTCATGGTCCACCCACCTTATAGTCCGGATTTGAAAACAAACTTGTTCATACTTAATTAAAGGGATATCACCTTAATATTAATGCCGATATTTTTTTATTAGACTGCAACAGACTTATAACTTTTAAAAGAACATAATCTGTCAGAGCAGACAGTAAATTATAATAAATATCCAGCACTATGAAATTTTTATCGTGTACCAATTTTTTGTTATTCTGAATATTATATTTCAATTTATCGTAGAAAAGAAATAACCTTTTAATACAAACTAGACATAACATTGTATTTAAACTAAACTGTCGCTGTGTTATACCAATTTATGCCCGAGGCATGTTCATTTCCCGTACGTCAATCGACAATTTTAATAGTTTTAAAAATACAGCTTTTTATCTGAGGCTTTAGATTCAAAGCTCAGTTTGAATTGAAAACCTTTTAAAAGTGAAGTGATACATTTGAAGGTTTTATTTGATTTGGTTCTTGGAAGATTTAGTTTAATAACATTGTTACTAGGTCGCCCCGTAGTTGAAATTTAACCATAATTCATATTTTTTTCATTATTTAGTTTTCTGCTCTTCTCTATATCATCTTTAACTGTGCCAAATGCCATATTCCTCCATTCTCGTGATTTTCGTAAAAAGGGGTACAAAGTTTTCCTTCAAGTGTTAATGTATGTATGGATATGTAAATGTGTATTGTGTATAAGGTATCTATACTAATATATAAAGCTGAAGAGTTTGTTTGTTTGTTTGAACGCGCTAATCTCAGGACCTACTGTTCCAATTTGAAAAATTGTTTCAATGTTGGATAGTACATTTATCGAGGAAGGCTATAGGCTATATATCATCACGCTCGGACCAATAGGAGCGGAGCAGCAATGAAAAACGTTTAGAAAACGGGGATAAATTATCACACTACGGGCAATAGAAGACGCTAACGAGGTTGCGTGGGTCCGAATAGTAATACATAAAATTGAACTGTAATTTCAACTAAACAGCTTTTCACTAAATGCACATGAAAATATATACGGTACAAAAATATTTTATATAAATTTTGATCTGTCTGTCTATTTGTTCCTGCTAATCACTGGCTGAACCGCTTTTGACAGTACTTTCACTGGCAGCTTTAGGCTAATTTTTAGACTAGCTTCGCCTAATGTAAACTTGAACAAATAGTTAAATGGTATTAAAAACATCTTTTCCTAACAAAAATAAAACATGGGCTTATGAAATCAGCCTCTAGATATTCTACCAAAAGTTATATATATATATCGACATACTTCTTTTGATTTTTTGTAAATCCTACTAATATTATAAATGCGAATGTTTAACAACAATTGTTTTAGTTCAACAAGAGATTAGTGAGTGTTTTTCGTTCCTTTTGACAAGACCAACAAACTACGAGTATCTACCCGCTCAACGACGTAGTGTCAAAGAAAAATATCTTAAAAAAAATCTTGTTAACTCTTCTTGAGGAAGGTCTAACATGTCATATACGTTAATAGCTATAACTAGTTGCATCAGATCCAGGGCCGTCTTTACCTAAGCTGGGGCCCCCGGGCACATAAGAATTTGGGGCCCTTTTGGAAAGTAAAGAAAATGTATTATGCCAACCTTTTTTCTACTATGATAATTTTTATTATGAGTAATCGTGTATGCTGTTAGTTTTTGGTTACAATAACAGTAGAGGTTTTTTTCAGGTTCTACATTAAACAAAACCATCTATTTATTATTACGTGTTCAGGTTCGACGAATTTGAGATTTAAGCCTTCTGACATGTAAAAGAGACTTTATTATAAACACTCATACAACCACACAACTTAGACTATTAGTCCACAATGACTGCCGAGATCGCTCTGTTAATAACTTATATCACTCAGATATTTGTCTCTCTGTAGCTCAAACTAAACTGCCTTCTCATACTAGATTCCGCTATTACTAGATCATTCGGGAAAGTTCCACAGCCTCTCGAAGCGCCCAGTTCCGAAAAAACGCTGTCGCATGTAAACAAACCAACCAACAACAAGCAGTCCATATTCAACACTGTGTTTATTCTCTAAGTTTTATTATTCTATGCCTCATCAATCCAACTAGAAATTTCTTGGCTAAACCGATTGCCGAGTCTTTTTCTGGCATGTTCATTTTTCGTAAGATCGCATCGCTATTGTTACCACGCCATATTGCTTCTATATTTAGCCAGGTGGTGGATACGCACTGTTTTGAACTCGATCGTCGCTGAATCCTGTGGGTCACGTCGTTAATCCGGTTAATCACCTTGTACGGACCCTCCCAGTTTGTCTGTAGTTTTGGGGTTTTTTTATGCCTAAGTGTCAGGCTTTCAGCCAAATTAGTGCACCTTTATAAAAACCGTTTGAGCGCCAGAAGTATCAGGTTTTCTCGTTCCGCTCGCGATGTCAACTGCAATTAGTTTCCATTTTCCGTTTTACAGGTGTGATTTCTTTGGTATCTAACCTGTAGGCCTCTTTACAGCAGCAGCAGCAGTATACAAGTAGTAAAATTACGTGTGGAAACCCTCACGGGCCGTCACCCCACCGGGGCTTACGGCAATAACAGCAGTTCCCGGATCCCTCCCGTCTCAGGCGCAGAGTGGCACACCGTGTGGTTTTAGTCGGTTCGATTCCGACACACCGCCCCGCCGCAAACCCCGGCGGGGTGACGGCCCGAGGGGGTTTCCACACGTTAAAAAAAAAAAAAAAAAAGGGACGGTGTGTCGGAACCGGACCAACGAAAACCACACGCTTGCCCGTACTCAGCTCAGGGCTCAGGCTCATGCTCAGGGCGGCATGAGACGCTAATAGGTGCGCCTATCGGGCCCACTTGAAACTAATGTACCGCCCGTTTCGGAGTGGAGGTTTTCCTCCCGAGCCTTCAGGCGAGATAGCCTCTTCGCAGAAGGTTGCGACCGCGGTAAAATTCTATCGCTACCGGCCATGGAGCGAATGACGGCCGGTAGCAAGAGATCTCGTCCTATGACTGCAGTGAGGGCCCGACGCTGCGATGCCCAAGTGGGGCAAATCGGAGTATACTAGAAGCGTAGCAAATGGGAACGACGTCATTTCAACCGACATTCCGTCACGTCACCAAAATAAAACATTAGTCAATAATGCAAGAGAATAGATGATGCGTTAACCAATTTTTCGGACATAGCGACATCTAGTGCCAAACTAAGCAGAGCTTGTACTATGTGGACAACTGATATAAATACATAGTAACTAAACTTTTTTTGTAAATACACATAAATTATAAATAGAAAACACCAAAGCTCCGAAACAAATATTTGCAGATTTAACTGATTTAGTAACTAAATAAGGACAGTGTAATCAGAAGCTCCTAACTTGCTTTTAAGTTGCTTCTGTATTTCGAAGACTGCATTACCCCCACAGGGTAATGCAGTAGTGCACCTGACGACCTGCATGTACGCTAATGCCAATGTTGAAGATATAGCAACAGCAATCAACAAGATTAACACAGATCTTCTATCGAAAACTGGTATGCCAAGCTATAATAATCGGCAGCCGCCATTCGAGGAACAGAGTTGCTCTCGAGATGTTACCGAAGAGAACCTTAAATTGTACCACTATCCCTATTTGTTCAACGGTGAAAGATATAGGCTTACATCTCGACTGCAGTTTTACCTGGCGTGGTCAAGTTATATACCTATGTCAGAGGGTTACCAACATCCTGAGGACATTATACTATTTAAAAAATTCCTGGTGAAAACTAAATCAACGAGTCAGTCGACTCTATATCCCTTTAATCGACTATGGCGACGTGTGTTACTGGTGTCAGAAATAATCTACGAATATATTCGATATCGTTTGACATGTTAAGTGCAAGAGAAAGATGGTCGTAACATTACGATTTGCAACTTGCATCAACTGAAAACTCGTATCAAGATTTATCATAATTCAGTTCTTTACTTTTGTAACCCTTGCTGACAAAAATATCCCTGAAACACTGATTATTTATAAATGTCTCACATTAATAAAAAGATGAGTGAGTACCAAACAAAAGTATAAGTCCTCATGCACGGACAGTTGCGTGTCGATAGAAGTTAGTAACTAAATGCGATTATACCTTCCTAAATGCGTTTCTAATTAGGTTGCAGTCAGTCGAAAACCATCATTGCTTCTAAATTTAGACGCTAGTTTGCTAACTGCAGATTACATTTGACTAAATTCATTGAAAGCTGAACTGAACTAACTGAAATAAGATGACTAAATTCAGGCAAAGCGCTAAGGGCAGAAAAAATATAGAATTTAGGATTTAACGATCGTAAAGAAGGTGAAAGAGTCACAACTTTGTACGCTTTCATTTTTCAACCTAAAAATTAAAAGCCTAGTAATTATGTCTATTATTTCTTATTTAAATGTACTTACTACCTGTTTTTTGTGAAAAAAGGGTAATGTGTACGAAAATTTATAACGAGAACATAATAATATGTCTGAGAAAAAAATGTCGGTTCCTCGGGGCCCCCTTGAGAATGGAGGCCCTGGGCCCGTGCCCCGAGTGCCCTTATGGTAAAGACGGCACTGATCAGATCCTAAGTGGGCCATCGGTAGTGAGTGCTTCCACTTGTCCCGCCAACTTACTACCGACTTTCCGGGATATCACGGCAACTGAATTAAATAGTTTCCCTTGAAAACTGGGTTCTCGTAAACAATTTGCTCAACTAACTTTTAAACTTTTGCGCTTCATGACATATAATTATTTATACATGAACTACTTAAGGTGATTAATAGCTATAATACACTTTCAGAGTTGCCTGGCTTACACGTAAACTGGCTCAGTTTTGCAAGCTTTGTTGATTTTAGAGTTTGCAAGATTGTAGAGTCTTGTTGGTGGTTGAAGAACCATCTTCTTAAACCATCTGGAATTTGCTAGACTTTTATTCATGATAGTGCAATTACTGCCAGTTCAGAGTTATATTTCCGTATTCACTTTGACTAGTGCAAATGCAAGTGCGTAGTGCAACAAAATATTTATACAAGCTGTAGACTAATGTTTATTGTGAATGTGTGATGTGACCATGTTAAATCTAAACGGAAACCCACTGCACATGTTATAGTTTACTATTTTTTATGTAACTGTCAGTTCAGAGTTATATTTCTATAGGTCCTTATTCACTTTGATTAGGCAGGTAGCACTACGCACTTGCACTCGCACTAGTCAGTGAATACGGGACTTAAGGACAAAACGTTTATATAAACTGTAGACTAATTTAATATAAATGTGTGATGTGACCATATTAAATCTAGACGGAAACCCTCTGTACATGTTATAGCTTACTATTTTTTTATGTTAAACCGAGATTACATTAACTTTCTACTTACGATTGACCGATGGAAAACAAGTGAAAGATTTAGGGTTTTTAGAATTTCTGTCTATTCAATTTCAGTTCAGCAAACATATTGCAAAATAAAAAAAATAATGTTTTAAATGAATAAAAAAAAACTTTCAAAGAAAATCGTTCTTCACCAACAAAATTGTAGCCATTTAATCTTAATTACCTCCATAAACGATACGTTAAATAATTTCATTACATGTCACAAATTCATATCCATTCTTGTCTACAAGCCAATCCTAATAGCGAAGTATCAAAAGATGTTCCGTGATCCCTCGGTTATTCTTTCCTCAGATCAAAAGTCTCGGGGGAGCACAAAGCTCTTATGCCTTACCAATAATAGTTGGAACCCATTGTCCGAACCATTAGCGAAGTTAAAGCCACGGTTTACTGTCGTACCACAAATCACCCTTGGGAGCACACTGGCTTAAGATATCCTTTTTTGAAGTTTTAAACTGCATTTGTTTTGTAAATAAGTATATATTTGTATACTACTATTTGCGATGATGATGTAAATTTAGGGGCTAGTTATAAAAGCTCGTATTTTAAAAATAATATTAGAATTGCCAGTACGACATTCTACATCCTAGTTCAATATTTTAGAACCAAGAATCAATACTGACGGTTTGATTTTATACCTTTTAAGTGTTGAAGTTCGGTCTGTAAATACAAATTATCTGTCCAATGTATCCAATACCTTTGTTCACTATAATAATCGATAACATATTTAAATTTTATGTTTTGCATATCCTCAAGAAATGCAATGTATTGTATAACAAAAGACGATTGAAATTATAAGAATAACATAAATTATAGAGAACTTTATTAAATTATTAAACTCTAAAATTAGTAGTAAACTCCCTTATAAGCGAGTTTACTACTCAGGACAAAAGCACCGCAAATAGAAGTATAACTTGACGCAAACCCTACAAACACAAACGGAAACCTCTTTTCTAAGGAGAGGCATATGTCCAGCAGTGGACTATTAAAGGCTTTCAAAATATCTTTTTAGTATCATATTAGTCGAAACCATAAAAAATCGAAAAAAATCTTTTATACTTTTTAAAACCATGTTAACCAAAAGTTCTTCCCTATTTGCGTCGAAATGTCTAAACTTGTCAAAGTTTAAGTCGTAAGTAAATTAAATGCCGACCCATTTCGTATAGAACATATAGATAATTTGAGCATCAAAGTTTTGTACGGACCCTTGAACTTAACCCTTCCTTAATGTGGCCACAAGAGACGGAACGCGTGCTTAATCCATCAGAAGTGAACTAATGAATGATGATAAATAGTCCTGGCAGATAACTGGCGAACGGAGGGTTAATACAAAATCATTGGGATTGTTTATTATTAGTTCTTTGCAGAGTATTATAAATGAACACATACGTTTTCAATAGCTTACTTATAAATAATAATTCTGAGGATTATATTATTCCTTCATTTATCCATAACATTCCAAATTGTTTGAAGTTTTGCATGTGTTTTCTTTAAACAATTTTTGTTTTGTTTTGTAGAGCTGTGTTTATTTCAACATCGTTTACGACATCAACTTTAGTTTTGATACTACGAAATCAAAAGAAACTCTATTGTTTTTTCGTAGGCACGCTGGTAACTATGGAGACGTAATGACAAAAGAAGTAATGATAATGTTAGTAGGTATTTATCTAATATACTTTCATTATAATACAGCAAATTAAATGGAAAAATATTGTTTACGACAAAATAGCCTGTCTCATTTAAGAAGTATTGTTGAGAAAATTCACCACAGCTAGAGTGGTGACCTGTATAATAGTTTGTCTGGCTACCACATAGTTAATATTAAGTCGTAGTGCATTATATATATAGAACCTCGTTTTGTCTTTCAATGAAACTGTTACTTTAGAACTACACAAAAAGGATTATCAAAGTAAACCCATTTTCCTTTTCAACTATTTTCTTCTACCAATTCAATTCGAACATACTCTAAGCTGCTAACAATAAATGCAGTAACGAAAACCTCGGGGCAATAAATTGTTAAAAGAACAAAGTACAATCGATACACGCAAACCTCATTCGAGTTGCGTTGTTATTCGATGTTCGCAAACAGGGTGTTCGCATGACTGGGTATACCCGAAACACCACTTAGGCTCGTATAATTTTCAATGAGTAATGGTTGCAGCAAGGAGGTTGACCTAGGTCAACGCATTACTGGCCGGTGGAACCGCTTCCGTCACGAACAGCGATGCTATGGAGTCGCTATGATTCCGGAAGTGCCTTGATAAGACAGCTTTTGCTGCACCACTTGTATTTGCAAAAAGTTTGAATGTTTTATAGTGTCTAATGGCACATTAAATAACGCTTGTGGGTCATTTCCCTTGCAGTAGATTGTTGTAGAGCGTAATAAATAACTGTGGTAGTACTACACACACTTACTTTCTATCATACAAGAAACTGAAAGTAATAGTTGTTTTAGATTCTATATCTATTTTCTGCTATGACAAGACAAGAACTTCTGTTTTAAGAATATATGTAATTACAAAATTAATTTAAAATAAAACAGTAAGTTACATTTGGCTTAGGAACAATTAAATATATTAGATGATTTTAAGAAGTAAGAAACGAGTATTTAAAATGTAACTTTCTCTACAATATGAGTCAAACTTACAATTTTATGTAATAACTTCGATCTAGATAATGAGATGAAAGTATTTACTTTCAACGTAGAATCCCAATTGAACCATAATTCAAGTGTCATTGATTTATGTCACGAACGAAACGAGGTTAGTTTCCTGTAAATATTATTTTACACTTAAGTTTAAGTCTTGAATCAGATCTAAGTTACATTACATTGATTCATTTTGACTATGAACTTGACACTAATACGAAACTTTAAAAAATATCGAAAAATTAAAAATGATGAACGTCGATTCTATAGTTTTCCAATTTGTCACTTCCCGGATGAGGGCGTCTACAGATCGGTCACGCTTATCTCGCACTGTAAACATGCACGATGACGCTTAGTCAGATGGGCACCCACAGATAGGGTGATCTTACTTGGGGATGATGTCTGCAGTCATTTGCTGTAGTAAATTGCTATCTGAAGGAATTTTCGACACTCATAGTAAGGTACATATATCTATATATGTCATGTTCATGCGTCATAAAAGGACGAGGTTCTCATGGCTAAGTAGTGACCAAATAGGAAGCTGGAAAGTGAAGAAGTCAGTGTATAGTGTTAGTGGCCAATTGAATGACTATTCTTCACATATAAGATCAAATGTTTGCATGATCTCCAAATATTTGTTTCGGAGTTTGGGTGTTTTCTATGTATAATATATTTGTATTTACAAAAAAAATATATATGTAGCTTAGCTTGGGACTAGACGGCGTTGTGTGTTAGATGTCCGATATATTTTTATTATTATATCAAGAACCTTCCGTGCTTCAGCAAGCACATTAAACCATCAAACATCTAATACCTGTCATACGAAAATGTGTAGTTAGAACCCTTAGAATTAGTTACGGGCAGTTGGAACCCTAAAAAAGTCCGACATTTGTCTTTCTTCACAATTTCTATATTACCTTGTATGTAATTGGGTTGTGGAGATCTGATGTCAGAGGTTCACTTAATAATTTACATTTCTGAAATGCATAAAATGTACTAATTGTTAAAGTCCTATAAAACACGCAATATTCGATGTAACATTTAAATGAATAGAAAATGTTTATTTCTACATCACCTGTAGGTTGACTGGAAGAGAATGATCTACGCATTAAATTCTTCGATGTACAAGTTAATGCATAAAGTTTTAAATAAAAATAAAGTATATAATGTATAGCAATTCGCAGCTGCATGTTAAATCCATTGCGATACTTAGTAACTTTCCTTATATAACTAAAGTCTGAGAGAAGCTTTAAAATAGTACTTGAGCGTGGCTTTTTGCTGTATTCTGGTATAACGTACAATATTCGTTGAGTGAAAATAAATAAAATAATCCATTGTCTTTAAATGCACGAGTATAAAGGAAGTTAATGTACAAAGCTGTAGTGAAAATCCCGGCTCATGTTGGTGTACTAGTCTATATTCTCTAATCTCTACTGTTTCAATTGTCCGTGGTGTATGTTATAAGCGATTGGCGGGCTGTTACTGTTGTGGACATTTTGGAGTTAATCTATACAAATAAATAAAATTGAAGTGTCTGTTTGTAATATTAAAATAACCTCTGTTTGCTAAATACATATATCTGTATAGTATAGACGGGGCCTATATCAAAATAACATTTTTGTCTGTCTGTCTGTTTGTTTCGGGTAATCTGGAACGGTCTTAACCGATTTCGATGGGACTTTCACTAGCAGGTAGCTGATGATCCAGGAAGCGACTCAGGCTACTTTTTTAGACTAGCTTTGTCCCGTGGCGTTACCCGCAGTGGTTGTTTCACCGTTGTAACACCGCAGAGCTCTGCTAGTCAATAAATAAATCTACTGAAAGTGAACAATTATAAAGCAAATAACTGAAATTAATAATAGAGTGTCATAATTTTAATGATATTGTTTTTAATTTAAACGATATTGTGTTGTTGTTCTTGTGGAAGTTCTGGTAAGATTTGTCACCATTATGAGAGTGTATTACGAGCATTTTGATTCAGTTTTTTTGTTTTATTAGTACACTTGAAGTATACTCTACATCTCTTAGTGTTAAACCATTTCTTCAAATAATAGTTATAAATATTTGAATTATTATTCCGAAAAAAATATGGTGAGTTTATCTCAAATGTCTAAAATTAATTATATATCTAGTCGTCCTAAAAATTGGTACAAACCTTCGGCATATCAATAGTTATGTAAAATAAAAACGTATGTAGTAAGACTTAAAATAAAGTTATATTTTGATTATCACTAATAAGAACACGCTTATTAACATTACAAGCCAATCTGGAATAGAAACGCCATCTATCTATCGATCGACAAACAAAATTAATATTGCTTCCAAACAGATTTATTTTAACTAGACTAGACTAAATGTTGCCCGCGGCTCCGCGCGCGTATATGTCGGTTATCGCGGCAAATAGTAGCCTATGTGTTATTCTGATGTATAAGCTATATTACTGTAAAGTTTCATCCAAATCCGTTCAGTAGTTTTTGCGTGAAAGAGTAACAAACGTCCATCCAAACATCCATCCATCCTTACAATCTTTCACAATTATAATATTAGTAGGATAGTAGGATAAATTACACCTAGATGTACGACAAAATATGTTTCTCGTAAAACAAATTCTTCTTGTGTAAAAATTAAACCCACAACCACTGCGTAGCAGTCAGGGTCGCTAATCACCAAATTAAACGACCTGTCAAATATATATCTTTTCAGACAAAATAAAAAAAAATGAAATTTAGTTACTACGATTCTGTAATAAAGTAGGTTTATTTTCTTAGCTAAACTCAGGTTCATTAAAAAAAGTAAGCTTATAACTTGTACCACCTCTTGAGGGTAATGCACAACACATAGCACTCACGTGCTGCGATTGTTCTTTTCTGGCGAGGAATTAGCAAACATTCCCAAATGCTTTTTAATACCGCACTCAGAATATCTTAATAGATTGTGTATGGAGGCTTTTAGCCCCATGCGTTTATATACTGAGTATGCAAATAGATAATTCCTTATTCCACGCAAAAGTCGAGTTTTTATCTATTTGGTATGTTAGTTCAACTCAGATCAAAGAGCAGTAGACAGATGTAGAATATTACTTTTTAATGAAACTTTTTTTATGGAAAAAGCGCAAACGAGTTAAGTAGCTGCCGCCACTCTTAAATGCTCAAGCAATACAAATTGGTTTGCTCCTCCGGTAATTTCACTCACTTGCTTAATTAATACTGAATTGTGAGACCTTGGTATGTACTCCAGTTAAGTCGTCCCATCATCATCAATAGTTTTTAATGGTCCAGTGCTGGGCTCAAGTCTCTCCTCAAAAAGGAGGTTTTAGAATACAAAACACTCTGGCCAGTACCAACCGTATAGGGTTTGTATCAAATTTGAGACCGCACACATGTGTTTTCATTTAATTCCATTCTTTTCACTTCAAAAAGAATATTTCAATCTGAAACATTAGGCCAATAATTCTAGTAGTCTAGTAAATCTTAGTACAAAGATACTTACGATCTCAACTTAGTACGTTTAAGTTAAAAAATGATAAAATACCGGGCATTTTCGTATGCAAACAGCTAACTTACAAAACAAAACGATATCTATCTTGGCAGTGAGTGGAACTTTGAATCCTTTTGCTGCCACGCTTGGATAATACAGAGTAATTTGTTGAGCTGCATCTATTTCCAGTAAATGTTCGTACTATGTCTCTTAAACTAAATTGTTCACTTAAACTCCATACATTTCTAGTTAGGAACGGAGTTAGATGGTGTATTAAGATTGTATCGTTATTACTTGCAATTTCTATTTTAAAAAGTCTCGTTTAGAGCAAAGGAGTAAAGGTTTTAATTAGATGCACCTTTTATATGACTAGGTATATAATGTATTCACCTATTTAAAAAAAAATAACAGTTTTTTGCAATCTATCTAATGTTCAATCCTTTAATTTGATTTTTTTAAAGTGGTTTTAGTTGATAATTTGATATGTTACGATTAATTAACAGAGACCCTGTAAGACGTTTAAAATGCATTGAATACAGCTTAATTGCTTTAGTTGCATAAGGAGGGTTTGGATTTATTGTAATTTTTCTTTAACCTTTAAGCTGATAGCTAAATCATCACTTGACAGAATTATAGTCATATGGAAACAATGGATTGCAGATTAAAACACATAAGAGGAAATTTAGTACACACTCATACTAAAATAAACCTAAATCCATTTTTTGCTGCTTAAAAATAATATATTTTGTCTGTCTTTACGTTAAATACTTGTTATACATTGAACATAGTACCTATCTTGACAGTTGAATAATGAATCGTGCTTTACGATTTAACCAACAAATGACTGTAACCGCTTGTGCAGTATGTACAGTCTATCTTTAGTTAAATTTTACGACACACTAGGGAAGAGGGGACGAACTTTTATGATACTTTGACCACACGCTACAAATTACTAGCGAATAAACTAATAGTATTATACAAAATAAATTAAAGATAATGGGTAACTAGCATGTCTTTGTTACAATAATAAAAAATAAATCAAATACTTCACCGGGCGAGCCACATTTTGGCACGAATGGGCTGGCTCGACCGGATTGATACCACGGCCTCACAGAAAACCGCTGTGTAATAGCGCTTGTGATGTGTTTCATCGAGCGAGTAGATACCAGAGGCCCATACCCCATCCCCTCCCCATATTCCTTTCCCCATACATCAAAGGTCGGCAAAGCACTTGTGACGCATCTAGTGTTGCAGGTGTGCATGGGCAGCGGTAATCGCTTACTATCAGGTGATACGTTGCTTGTCACATATACCATAAAAAAAAATTCAGATCTTACAAACATTTGGTCCGGCCCGGGAATCGGACCCGAAACTTCAAGCACAGCAGTCGCATACGTTACCAATGCACCATCATAGAGGCAGTTATGTTTATGTTATGTTGTTAATCGTGAGCGCAAATTACACCAGCATTCAAATTACATCAGCAAAATCACGCCAACGATTTCCAATCGTAGAGTAATGTGGTGTAAATGTTACAACGACATTGACACAGGGGGCGTCGCGCGGTAGCACGCAGGCGGCTCTGCGGTTGGCACATGCATCGCTCAGCCACCGCAAATGTAACCGGACACCTGTCCGACACGTCTTGCGTGCATTACTGCTCTACATAGTAGCGGTTGGATGCTTCAATGATGTCGGCATGTAGATTCTCTTTTAGTTTATTACAAGAATCATTTATTTTACAGTTAAGGATCACCCATACTCATCTTCCTAACCTTTATTATTCCCAAGATTTGGATACAAGATTTGGAGACAAGGATATCCCATACTAATATTTGAAGTTTGAGAGTTTATTGTCTGTTGTTACGCTTTCACATGTAAGCCGCTACACTGATTCCAATTAAACTTGCCATGGAGATACTGTGATTCTTAGGCAAGAACAAAGTCTACTCTTTACTGCAATAAGCAACAAAAACAGGGTGGGGGAACTGCGGAGAAAAGCCTATTTTCTGATATTTTTGTCCATCATTCTGTTGGCAGTCTAGTAATTTTTATCACAGGAGAGCCATATCTAAACACAAATCGGCAGGCTCAACCGGAGTGATATTATATGCTGTACAAAAAATCTTAAGTCTCTATCGCTTAGACCTTTAACTTATGAATAACAATTGCGTTGTGTTGTTTTAGTAATTCTCGCAGAATCAAGCGGAGGGAGAAAGTTTGAGCTTCAGTAGCTTCAGTAATTCGTTAAAAACAGAAAAAGAACTATAGAAAGCCTGGCTGATTAATGATTTCCACTGAACCTGGCCCATAAGTGTCAGAACATACACTCTGACATATAAATAAATATGGATCCATAGGAACCACTTTATCTATCTAATAATAATATCCTTACACATATCACACACAGGCGTCTGATCCCTAACTGAGCAAATCCTGTAGTATACATAGAAACCACACAGTTGATGAACATATTTTATATATCTAAATATATAGGTATTATAACTTTATGCTTCAGTAATAGGTCAGTACAAAATATAGGGCGTAAACTTCTTACTTTAATTCTGTAGACTCATTTTGTGCTAAGTAACCAATCTGAGCATTTAGAGATTTATTATCTTAACGAAAAAAGTAAATCTGTTTGTCATTGGCTGAAATGACGAGAGGGTTGACTGATTTTAAACTGAACAGAAACTGAATTATTCAAAGAAATATTTAATAACAAACTGAAAACACCTTCTAAATACTAAGTTCAAAGCGTTTTAAAATATGTTTTTGAAAAACATACATAGATTTTACGACATGGTATGACTACACTGAGTTTCGATGTTTTGCATTAAATAAAATTAAAACCGAAATTTTTCATACGTGCGTAGTGTAATATCGGTTAAAATAAAAAACAAAAAGCACTTTATTTAGGACCTGCACCTGGGTGGAGCTCGCAGAATATTATATAGTCCCGTGATCCTAGCCTTTATCTATATTCGTAGCTATTGATAGCTAGATATCTGAGCAATTCACGCCTGAGATCTCTAACCAAATATATAGTTGTCGGAGAACGAGTAGTTTTCTTAAGTTTTAATTTGAATTCGTGTTTATTTCAATCGATTATTCGAAACGTCAAACTGTGCATCGAGAAACATGGCAGTTTGGACGGTGTATGTAAAGGAAGAAACTGATTATTTGTTGTTAACGATGTGATTATTAAGTCTTAGTTTACTTACAGCTTGATTTAATAATGTTGGTTTAGTTTTAGTCGATTCTGTAAGCAATATTAAATGTTACTAAAATGTGTGCGGGTAACACCGAATACAGTGGTAGGTGTCACCACTAGACTAGCCGGTATAAAAGAGAGCGGCCGCACGAGTTGCGGGACTACTAACCTATTGGCTCTTAATCTAACTACCCACCGTTTAGTATTGAAGAAAAATAGAATCAACAGATCAGTTTAGTACGGGCATTGTACGAGGAAGGACAAGCTGTAAATAAGCTAAGTACATAGGCTTCTTAATTGTTGTAATTGACTATTGATAGTTTGTAACTAATAAGTTAAGATGTAACTTTCAAAAGAGTGGCCATGAGTTTCTTTGCCGGTTTCTTCTCATAAGGCCCTACGCATTTGGAAACTGGAGGTTATGGGTCGTCACGGACGTTCAGTGGATTTTGGTGTTCTCACCTAATTCACTTTGACAGTGTTGTGCCGATCTATGATTTTAACTGTAGCTTCATTGATTCAATAAACTATTGGAATTCAATATTGTCTTTGGCTGTGCAAATAAACCCTACCTACCAACGTGAGTAATAATGAAGATTGATTACTAGACTAGACTAGACTTGATTAAGAGCGATTTCTATTGCTTTAAATCATGAGTGCCACTTGACAAAATATCCAAGTGACGTCGGCAAAGCTGACGTCACCATTTCATAAAAACCGCTTCGACCGCTCGCCACACTGTGACTCCGACATCAGAAGTGGGATTACCTGTGATACCCATAGAGATTACCTGTGAATTACCCCTGTGGACAACCCCTAGAGATTACCTATGGATACCCCTAGAGATTACCTGTGAATTACCCCTGTGGACTACCTCTAGAGATTACCCCCATGAACTACCCCTATGGATTATCGCTATAGATAACCCATAACGGATCAAGAACAAAATACAGGGCAGATTGTTATTATTTTATTTTCGTTTACCCTACGTTAAAAAAAAAATCTTTTCGATACGGTATTATTTGTGCTATACGAGAACCGCCAACTAGTGAGAGAACTACTCCGAATGTAAAAGTGAAGTGGTGTGTGAAAAATACAAGCGCTGTCAAAGCTGTGGCAAAATCATGTTTACGTAATCCAGTAAAGATTAGGACAATTTTACTCGTGACAATATTGCTAACATTTAATCTGAGATTTCAGATACTACCTCGCCTGACAGTCAAAGGAAACCAAAGCGCAGAAGACGATTACTTGAACCTTATTCAAGTGTAGTGTCATAGATGCCGTTCCAATATGAATGCCAAGACAAACGATTTGCAAACCGAGTAATCAGTGAATGTCAGCTCCATCCAACCAGCTCTAGTTCAGCTCTAAGAAAGATTTGGTGAGAAGTTTTCATTTTGTTTCAAATGCTCTTTAATAAGACAAATTCTGTGAGATAGATTTCTGGGCCAACGACAGTATAGTGGGTAGGTAACGCCCGCCTTTATTGTAACATAGTATTGAGTGGTTCACGAATTGTTGCTCTGAGTCTGGGTGTACTTTGTGTACGTTTGTAGGGTCCCCCGTGACATAGAATGTTTCTTCCTGGTGAGGGAGTTGTCTTTTTAATAAAACAAGAAAAACACGAAATTCTGTCAAGACATCCGGGTTGAAGAAATGCACTGAATAGTATTTCTGTAGTAGGTACACTATTACTGTATTTCAAACGACATAATTATTTAAAGAAAAGAATGAAAATCTGCTTGCTTTACGCTTTTCAGTTGTAATTTTCGAAAAGTTCTTAAAATAATAAGGTCGTTTCTATTGGTGCCTACATTCTCTTATAAAATGAGGATCGCAATCAAATGACATTAGATCCACAGTATAAAGGTCCTTACGTGGTCACCGAAATACTAGAGGGAGACCGCGAATTCGCTCCCCACACATATTTTCTAACCACATATTTTCTACCAACCATTGATCATCTACACTCGCAGTAATCAAAGTGAATGCAGACCGTCAGATACCCACTAGTGAAGTCCCTATTGATATGTCCGATGAACATGATGTAGAAAACAATGATCCTTGAATAGTTTATTAGATTAATCGAAGTCTTTATTTTGTTCGTGAACAATTATCTGGAATGTATTTTGTGACGTTTAACCAGACCATTGTTAATTGTTGATAGAGATAGGATTACACTCTTTAAGTTTATTTTAATTAATAAACAAAGTGATTTACACGGGATGTAGTGTTGGTAACCTGGTTTCACTACCTCCTTAGATCTCGCTGGTCATTTGTAGCCGTAGCTCGTGCAGTACTTATCTGTAGAGAGTGCGCGGTGCGCATCTGGCTATGCGAATGTTAGTCGCTGGTTAAGTGACAATAAAAAGATCTCGATCTCTGGTTAAGAGTTGAGCAAAAAGCCGCTGGTGAAGTGGTTATACGCAGTTGCTGGTTAAGCGACAAAGTCAAAACGTCTTAACGCTGTTACTGGCTGTTTAAACAGAGGTGCTGAACCTGGGTTAACAATCATTATTGTTTGTACTAAGATTTGTGATTATGCTGGTAGAGATATAAATGAGTATGGTCAGAACCTTATCGTGATACTGACGTGAATAGAAACATCAAATTTAAAATCATGAAGGCAAAATAATTTGTTATAATTGAAATTGGTTTCTATGAATCTTTAATTTGGTCAGGAATAGCCGAGAGGACGGATTCACTGTCCAGATGATTCCTCAATTAACAAACACGTAGACGTGTAAGTCTTATCAGAATGCCTGTGGGCCCGGCCGAATAAATTAAGCTACTGTGGTTGCTTTTTTCTTTGTTTACAGATGACTCACACGAGGACGTGTGATGCATCAGGACGGCCGTGTCGGAGAACGAGTAGTTTTCTTAAGTTTTAATTTGAATTCGTGTTTATTTCAATCGATTATTCGAAACGTCAAACTGTGCATCGAGAAACATGGCAGTTTGGACGGTGTATGTAAAGGAAGAAACTGATTATTTGTTGTTAACGATGTGATTATTAAGTCTTAGTTTACTTACAGCTTGATTTAATAATGTTGGTTTAGTTTTAGTCGATTCTGTAAGCAATATTAAATGTTACTAAAATGTGTGCGGGTAACACCGAATACAGTGGTAGGTGTCACCACTAGACTAGCCGGTATAAAAGAGAGCGGCCGCACGAGTTGCGGGACTACTAACCTATTGGCTCTTAATCTAACTACCCACCGTTTAGTATTGAAGAAAAATAGAATCAACAGATCAGTTTAGTACGGGCATTGTACGAGGAAGGACAAGCTGTAAATAAGCTAAGTACATAGGCTTCTTAATTGTTGTAATTGACTATTGATAGTTTGTAACTAATAAGTTAAGATGTAACTTTCAAAAGAGTGGCCATGAGTTTCTTTGCCGGTTTCTTCTCATAAGGCCCTACGCATTTGGAAACTGGAGGTTATGGGTCGTCACGGACGTTCAGTGGATTTTGGTGTTCTCACCTAATTCACTTTGACAGTGTTGTGCCGATCTATGATTTTAACTGTAGCTTCATTGATTCAATAAACTATTGGAATTCAATATTGTCTTTGGCTGTGCAAATAAACCCTACCTACCAACGTGAGTAATAATGAAGATTGATTACTAGACTAGACTAGACTTGATTAAGAGCGATTTCTATTGCTTTAAATCATGAGTGCCACTTGACAAAATATCCAAGTGACGTCGGCAAAGCTGACGTCACCATTTCATAAAAACCGCTTCGACCGCTCGCCACACTGTGACTCCGACATAGTTATATTCACTAAGTACTATATCTGAAGAACAGTCATGTGGTAAGTGGGTTTATGTCTTATCCTGACCATAAGGAGAACTACTGTAATGTTCGAAATGGGGCATTAGGCTCAATTCGACTGTGACAAGGATTTCCAATACCCATCTAGAATGGCTTAGTGAAAGCATTGTTATTGGATGTATGTGGTGAATGATATACTTACTTATAGATTTTAATTGAAAGAGCAAGTGCAAACGTGAAGTTTTACTTTAAGTCTGTTTTATTTGGAGGTATAAGTCGACTTTAATTAAATAGATTTTAGATTTCTCCAATGAACGTCACGATTGAGTAGGTATACTTTAAACTAGACGACCTTACTATTGTAGTTCTAGTTAGATATGTATGTGTTTGTAAATATTAGTATGATATATGTATTATAATGTATACCTGTCAAATACCTTTTATCGAGCAATTCTTGTATATAAATTCTAACCTAAACATCGGAAACGGCTCAAACGGTTTTATGAAATTTAGTATATAGGTTTTTCAAGGTAGTAGAGCCACGCTGATTTCAGCACGAACGGGCCGGCTCGACCGGGGCGGTACTACCCTCGCACAGAAAATCAACGTAAAATGACAGCGATCATGCTGTCGTGTTTCGTTGGTGAGTGCGAGACCGGAGGCCCAATGATGCGAAAGCATCACTAGCCCGCCATAGTGTGGGTAACCATACTGCATTGTTGCATTGTCTGCGTTCGCAGTATGGTGACCATCACTCTTGGATTCTGCTTATGCTTTCCATCAGGCAGAGTAGAGTCATTATGGCAGGGTCAAACATAAAAAAAAAAAAAATGAACGGGTTTCGGGGGCGATAAATTGATCTAGCTAGGATTCATTTTTAGAAAAGTATCAAAAAATAGCGAACAAAGATATCCCCAAAGGGCAAATCCAGACCTGGGCTCCGTCATCCAGGTAGGTACTTATATTTCATCCATTGTCTCCTTATACTCTTTTTTTTACGAGAGATCTAGAATTCTGGCGCATTTTCAGACTTATATACATACTAGTTGAACCCCGCGGTGTTACCCGTGGTTAATGTTACTCCCTGGATCATCAGCTACCTGCCAGCGAAATTCCCGTCAAAATCCGTCCAGCCGTTCCAGAGATTACCCGGAACAAACAGACAGACAGACAGACAACATTTTTTTTTAACTTCATTTTTGGTATATATACCGTGTATGCATTTATTAAAAAGCGGTTATTTTAATATTACAAAATATTACAAACAGACACTCCAATTTTATTTATTTGTATAGACTAGCTGAACCCCGCGGTATCACCAGCTACCTGCCAGTGAAAGTCCCGTCAAAATCCATCGAGCCGTTACAGAAATTACCCGGAACAAACAGACAGATAGATAAAAATAAAAAATAAAAATTGGTATATGTATCGTGTATAAATACATATGCATTTATTTAAATGCGGTTATTTTAATATTACAAACAGACTAGATTATTTTTATTATATTAATATTATTTTAATATTACAAGCAGACACTGCAGTTTTATTTATTTGTATGTATAGATGTCTGATATTTTAATGTGTATGTATTTTATTACTGCTGTTGTATTGTTTACGATCAAATTCGAGGAATGGATAAAAATTTACTAATGAGTCGCACAGCCCAACTGTTGCGATCATAATCAGATCATATCTCAAATACTATCTTTAAAACTATTGGTACCTACTTATTTAGTTTTAGTAGAACCCCATGCCCATAAACGAAATACAATATTGTAGAATTTTGAGTTAAAAAATGAAACAACCAACCAAAATAGCACAAAAGTGGATTAACGCGTATAACCAGCATACAGACACATTCTATAACCAAAATAATAAAAAAAAACTGCAAAGGTTTTGTTACTTCTCTTTTGTTGTTGTTGTTATAAGCAACAAAAACATTTTTTGAGTACGTGAATTTGTATGCGAGTTGGCAGAATGTTATAAAATTCATTTTTTAGTTCCATAATGAAATTGTTAGTTTATAATATTTGGCATTAGGCTCAAAATGTTTTTACATTTTCGTCTGGGTGTTACCGTTTAGGATAGGGTTTAATTTCGTAACCTATAGTTTAAAATGTAAAATGGGTATATTTTTTCCGATAATAATTAAAACGTATGTACAGTATTTTTACTACAGTGATGCATTACCATATATATCTACGTCACTTACGTTTTTTTTGCTTATGACGAGATTCTTTGATGTTCATAATAAGTGATACCTAGATAGAAGATTCTTCTGTATTTTTTTTATTTTTGATTATAATATTGCTTGCAGTATTCTACAGAGGGTCTTGATTTAAGCTTCTAATTTAGGACTTCTTTTCATGTGCATTTGAATACAACTACATATGTAATTAAAAGTCTTAAAATCAGAGAACCTAGCATGTTTTTATGTACATCGACATAAGAAGGACTAATATGTTACTGGGTACGTAACAGCTAAACGTTAACTAATTTGTTGTTTTAAAATAAACTAAGGAAAGTTAAAAATGACACAATAATAGGTCCAATTTCCCAATCAATTCCTATTGTTGTGAAATCGAAAAACAAAGTTAAGGTGATTTTAACACGTTTTTACTAATTTGAACCGTATGTTTGTGTACGGTTACAATCGATTTCAATTGATTTTTGAAGTACATAATACGCGTCATAAGTTGAGTTTATACTACACTTTCTGTTACAGTTAAAGCTTTATTTAGAAATCATTGGACTTATCAAAAACATAGCCGTACATTTTTTAGATAAAGTTATTAGAAGGAGCCTTTGAAATTGTGCCCCTCTCGGATTCGGTCGTTGAGCGCCTCTCTGTATTAAATCTGGGAGAACATTCAAATAAACAAAATAGACCCCGACGCCAACGGAGCTCTTGATTAACTGGTCCCAACCAGAGTACACACATATGTATGTATGTCTTGACTTGATTAGTTCAAACAACTATTGAATAGGGACTCAACTTTAATAATCATGAAGAAAAATTTAAAACTCATACGATTCTTCTAGTATGTAATTCAAGTAAAACAGGTTTCGAATGAATGAATAAGATAATATATGCAATAACGTTAATTAACTCCTAATTCCAAATGAAGAATGACAAAGCAGTTGGCCTGTGCTAAAAAAATATGTAATGCTCATTTGTTGCACATTTCGTCGATCTCAGATTCAATAAGGAAAAGTGTGGGAAAACTGACGATGATGAAGTTATTTTTTTGTTTTAGTCATCTACAACGACTTATTTATTCATTTCACGTATAATATTGGTTATTAAGGTCTTAAAGCATCTTATTTTGCACGTAAAAATTAAATAATGGTAATAATAAGACTTACACATTTCACAATATCTAAACTGACAGCCGAAATACGGTAATTTTTAAGAAAAAACAATTCCATTGCAATATCTCAAAAATGGTTATATTTGGTATTTCATAGTGAAATCAGTCAGAAACGATGTAAACTACACCCTTACGCCCTTAACGGGAATAGGTGGACTTAACCAATAACCCTGTATATACTTACGAGGGAACCTATAATTCTCATCAGAGTTTACGAATATAAACGTCAGCAGTAGGGGCTTTAAGCAAAAGTTTTCCCAATTATCAAACTAGTTAAACGTCACCTCATTCCACGTATACCTAATAAGGTACAGTGGTTGTTCCCAGAGGTCTGGTACCCGGAGTCATTAGCAAGCGTCCACGATGCGTGACTCTTTATGATCCGTGACTTCCATTTCACCCCTTCGCAGTAAACGGGGACACGTGTACGAATTAATCCAGATTTTTCACCAATAAATCTTCTCCGACTATGAAGCTAAAAGTTTCAATTGTTATACAATTCAATTTTGTTCGCGTTTCGCGTTTAAATGTACTAGCAATCGTTTGACGGAATTTTTGGTTACAGCAGTTCGCTTATTAAGTTTGATGGTCGTTCGTCCGTAGATTAGAATGAAATGGATGTTAGAATTTTATGTGTAGTGAAACGTATATATTTCAAATCTTGTTTTTACAAAGTGATTTGTCAAGAGTATTTTGTTACTGATATTATGGAGTCTTGCTTAGGCAGTTATTGTGTCTTCCGGGGTATTTCGTGTTAAGTGCAGGTTCGTTTGGTACTATCTTAACAACAAACTATTACTTGCTTGAATCGAATGCATATAATTTTACAATGTACCTCTATGTATGCCCTCTGAAATTTCTAAATGTCAGCGCTAAAATTATTAATCATCTATACACCTATACAAATAAATAAAATTGGAGTGTATTATTTGTAATATTAAAATAACCGCTTTTTAATGAATGCATATGTATGTATACACGGTATATATACCAAAAACGTAGTTAAAAAAAATTTGTTTGTCTGTCTGTCTGTTTGTTCCGGGTAACCTCCAGAACGGCTCGACCGATTTTGACGGGACTTTCACTGGTAGGTAGCTGACGATCCAGGGTGTAACTTAGGCTACTTTTTTTTAGACTAAATTTGTCTAGCGGCGTTACTCGCGGTACAACAATAACTGTGGGTATCACCGCGGGGTTCAGCTAGTTATATAATAAATATTGAGTTTTAAAATGTTCATACATTTATTTGTCTATGTTTATCAGTGATCATAGTAATAAAAGTTTCAAGTAATCTATGAAATAAGTATGATATATGGCACAAACTCAAAGTTTATGTAGAGGAGGAGTGCAGAAAGCTAAAAAAAATTGTGATCGAATGTTGACCTTTGGGTGACCACTAGTAAAAACAATTATAAAATGTGCTACTATAACAGACACTACCAGAGCTTGACGTGTATTTAGTTTGATTAATATGCTACCAAAATAATCTTTCGTGTTCTTTGGAATAGAAATCAAAAACAACTTGGACCATTCTGTAATATCGGCCGGATTATTCTTGCCATCCCTACTAAAATATTTAAAAATCCTCCCCTTGTCTTGACGGCATGTCTAAAACGTAAGCAAACATGTTATAAAATATCTAGTATTGTTAAAATAAACGAAATACAACAAAAAGAAGTAAAATTAGAAAGAGAAGTAAACTACTATTAAATAATACTCACAGTATAATATTCGCACAGTAATGGTATACTAGAAGTTATGAATAAATTAAGAAACTGCCAATTACGCTTACCTACGTTTATTTGGACTAATGTATTTTATTTAATCAAAAAGTGCGAAATAAATTAATTATACTGAATAGCCATGCTACATATATAATACTAGCTGAACCCCACGGTGTTACCCACGGTTATTGTTGTACCGCGAGTAACGCCACGGGACAAAGTTAGTCTAAAAAAAGTAGCCTAAGTTACTCCCTGGATCATCAGCTACCTGCCAGTGAAAGTCCCATCAAAATCCGTCCAGCTGTTCCAGAGATTACCCGGAACAAACAGACAGACAGACAAAAAAATTTTTAACTACATTTTTGGTATATGTACCGTGTATTCATACATATGCATTTACTAAAAAGCGGTTATTTTAATATTACAAACAGACACTCCAATTTTATTTATTTGTATAGATGTATCTATTTAGATAGCCAATTACTACTAATGATTGGATTACTAATGATAAATCTAAATTCTAATATTTTTATTACGTTTAAATGCTCTCTGAAATTTGTAAATGCCAAAGCTAAAATTATTAATAACTAAAAATAAATTGCACACCCAATTATCTTACGAAAATCGTGTAAGCACATGACTGTTTTGTCATAGAAATATAAGGATTTTCAAAAAGTTCCCAAAATTTATTTGTCTGTGTTTACTTTGCTCATTGATTTTCCAGTTACATACTACAAAATTAAGAAAGTATATAATTTAATTTGCTCATTGATTTTCCAGTTACATACTACAAAATTAAGAGGGTATATAATTTAATTTGCTAATTGATTTTCCAGTTACAAACTACAGAATGAAGAAAATATATAATTTAGGATTAGTAGTGTTCTACATGTGTTTGCAATACAATAAAATATTAGAAGAATGGAAAACGGTATCAAACCTAATTACTATATAACCAATAAGTTACAATTACGACATAAAAGCAAATTCACTTTCAGTGTTGGACGGGTGTTTTGTTGCGTGAACACATTCACCGGCCGCGAATTCTTCATTACACCGATTTAAGAGCGGAGCTAACACGTTTTATGGCTAACAATACGTGCTTATAAAATTTGCATACCTTCATTCGCACTCTTCCTCGGCCATTACCTTTCCATTTGGTAAATAATTTAGGATCCCTCTAGGACGTCGACCAAATATTAAAAGTGATGGGTCCCTGAGGTTTAATATGATATTCCCCTCGTATTAAATTTTCTGTCACGCGAAATTCCCAAATGCATACGCCAGATATTTTTTGCACATGTTCATATTCTGTCTTTTGTAGTCGTATTCGACACAGAATGTCATATTCGTTGTCGTAATTTCGATTGGAACTAGGATTCGAAATTCACTATAGATTTCTCGTTTGTTGCGCATAACTTGCAATTCTTCATCTGTTTTATTGACACTTTTTATTACGATATTGTTTCTTTGTGTTCTATGTAAATATATGAGAATGACTTCACTTGTAAAGTTGTTCAAATGCAAAAACATGTAAGTTGATACAATTTTTCTCCTAATTTGCTATATTATGAATTGCCCAAATCTTCGAGTAAGACTTATTAACCATAGGACTGCTCGATTGCTACTCCATCTTCTACCTGCAAGTTTAATAATCTTCTACCAACCTATTTGCCTTCTAAAGAAAGAGAAAGAAGTTAGTTGTAAGTAAATTTTTGCTTCTGAGCTTAGTATTTATAAATCTGTAAAGAATGTTAAATGTATTCTATTTAAATACCTCTCACGATGTTTTATTTAATTACATTTATATTTCATGTACATTTGGCCACATATTATATGTTTGTTAACTATGTGATTTTGTTTCATATAGGTACATACCTATTCATTATGATATCTTAAATTGTGTCATAAAAGTCGTATGACATGATTTATCATTCATACTTACAATAGGCACAATTCTAAGCAAGTCGCGCAGGGCGTTGAATAATCGAGCTCATTTTATATGCATCAAATTCACAAAACAAAACTAATCTAGAGCTTGGGGGCAATAAAAATGTCCCACTTGCCGGCGCAGCATTAAAAATAGATGAGCACAAGGTGTAATCTCGACGATTCTTATTATAAAATTTTGCATCTTAAATATTTCACATTTTTCAACACACTTCGTTTTGCGACGAACACGGCGACGCCGACACTCCGAAAGAGGGTAATGCTGCTATTACGCCAGACAAAGTAGACTTGAGAATAGCGCTGCTGGTTTACCTATATAAAAAGCTAATTGGACGGCTTGAGATATTCTTATAATAGCACAATATTTTTGAGAGCCTTGCGTATATTTTTATACAGCGCATTGGAGCATCACCTCGATAGCCGGGCTTTTCTTCTTCTTGATTGGGTCGACATTAATTGTATTGAAAAGATTGATCACAGAAGCAAACATAATAAATCTCAACAACAATAAGCGTTGATTTATCAAAATTAAATTTCTTTGTTAAGAGGAGTAATCAAATTTATCGCTCATTTGAATCTCCAATTCGTTTGAAAGGGTCTGCTCGAGACTTTAACATCATCACTGTTTACATTTCAAGTAATGCAATTATGGTAATAGAATTTCATAACGTATTTTTGTTACAACTTTGATAGGAGCTCAATAACGATATAAAAAGTAAATGAAAGGCCCTCGTTTACCTGTACGCGTACTTAAAAGATATGTTCCGCTGCATCGTCGGAAAGCGGACAAATTTGAGTCGGCGTCCCCTCATCTTGGGATAACGGAACATTGTTTGTTCTTCGTATTTTTATAAAGCCCCGCAATAAAACGTTTGCATTTTACATTTTTTGGGGGCCATAAATAAAAGTACTCACGTAAAAATTGCATTTTAAGCATTTCTAAAAGCGACCGTCACCTTTGCCTGGAATGATGTTGGGTTGTGTATAGGGACGTTAAAGTTTCGAAATAACGACGGGACCCGCGTACTACATATTGTAATTCGGAAAATTTATAGCGTACCTATTATAAAATACGCCTCCATTTGAATTCCGTTGGTTTTGTATTTATGCGGAGCACCTTGATCACAATGTTTTGTCGATTATAAGTTCAAAATCAGTGAATAATGAAAGGGCGATAAATTAACAACATAAATTACTGTTGCCCATGTCCTGTGCCGCCTCCGGTGAAATTGGTGGGGTTCAAGTGAAATTAAATTAGGAGTTGACAAAATGAGTTACGCCCTTTTCTGTAGATTAACAAACAAAAACTGATGGTATGAGGGTCAGCCTGGCATTAATGTTGTTAGAGGCAAATGACTCTATTCTTTGCGGACGTGTCGCCTGCTGTTGTTCGTTCACAATGCTACAATTTAAGCTCTGCATTGTTCTTGCTTATTCCGGTCTCGATTTAGTTTAGCGCTTTTATGGTTGTTCATTTAGATCACAGGAGGTCCATCCGTACCTATCGACACTTCAATGCGTCTCACTCTCATCATTATATTATTACAATAAGCTATTAATGAGACAATATCTCGATTGTTTTAATAACAGATGATATCAGAAATTGCAAAACACCTACAAATTATTCAATATGATACTGGCTATTGTAAACGAGCTTTGAATTATATATTCAATTTTTGAATTCAAACAAACACAAAATATTATAGTTAAAGTTTATCGCCTAACACCAAATACAAATAGAATAAATTTTATTTCTGTTACTCAAAACAAAAATATACATGCCAATAAATTATGGCCTTAGAATTACAAACATTGTTAAAAGTAATGGGTTTTATTTGTTTATTTCTTTCAAAAGAGAAATGTTTCAAATTGTTGTATTATATGGATCTTATTAAACAAACGGCCATTATGAGACATTATGAAGTTCTACCTCTTAACTATATTCCATTGTGGTTATATCTTCTGACCGCTGAGATCATATTGCTAAACATGATTCAATTAAGTTGATAAGCCTTCAAACAAGCTAGGATCACCACTGTCAAAGAATGGGTATCATCTGTATTCAACACAAAGGGGACATCCTTTGACCATGCGAGGTGATCATGTCTAGCGGGCCGTGGATCAACAGTTGATGTTGGAAAGTTGAGTATCCGCCAATAAAGTGTAAGAATTTTCCACATTGCGATACAGGGTTAGTGGTTACAGTTATTAGTTACTAAAAATATTTATTGTAACTCATCTCGTATTTTTTTTGTAATCTACTCGGCATTGATGTAGTTAAAAATCAAACCTTCAAATTTCCAATATATTCTGCTTCAGTAACTGACCGCGGTCGACGGAGGGAGCAAAGCCAACAAATTTTCCACGGTTCCCGATCCAATTAATTTAAAAAATCGCCATAACAAACGTTGGAAAGGGCTTTATTGTTATGTAAATTTGTGCAAACTTGGTGGCCAGACGTGGGCATGACTAATTGTTAATTCGGCTAATGCTCTTAGAGAGTGGCACAGTGGCCCTTCGTGTCGATGTAATAAGGATAAGCCGCTCGACCTCGCTGCGGGTTCGTCTTCCCATCACTCATTAGATTGCGGTTGCGTTTGATCGGGACCTAGTTGTTGACACTTTGTTGTGAATTTGGATGACGATTATAGTTTTAACTTTACAACATATGAACATAATATATATAGGATTCTTAGCAAGAAATGTTTAGGAATTTGTTTGGTGCTGTGCATTTTTCATTATTTTGACGTATGTGTATATGAATGACAGACGCCCGGAGTATGGTAGATGGCGGTATTACCCGCTCGTGCCTCGGAGAGCACGTTAAGCCGGTCGGTCCCGGTAGTCATCTATGGCAATCGTTATTGGGATGTCAGTGCCCTCAAACATACTGACAACTAGTTCAACCTTCGAAATCAATTCACCCTCAGGGCTGCGAAGGTCCGATGCCAGTCGCTTCGTGTAAAAACTGATATTTAAGTAAAACCGGTTGAACTAGTAGCTGACCCCAAAATCTTGGGAAAAATAAAGGCTAAGAAAATGATGATGTGTATATGAATGACATTTTTTAACAGCGATTGACTTATTTGGATCCCTAAGGGAAGTAAATTAAATAATATCTGTCCCTTTGGTTAGTTCCAGGGGAGTTGATTTAATTATGAGTATCAATAAATCAACAAAATGTAACCTGTTAGAGTACTTTGCGAACCAAAAGAAATTGCGTATATGTAGAGTTAATTAAGAAATATTTTATTTAAGTAGATAAATGTATTATGAAGATAGTGGAATGAAACAATAAAAAATATTTTATTAGGTTTATCACCTTTGAGCTTTTATCATCATCATCACCTCAGCCGAAATACTTCCACTGTGGAACAAAGGCCTTCCCAAGTTTTGCCACAAGTAACAGTTATGTACTGTCCACACTCAACGGCTTCCCGCGACTTTCATCAGGTCGTAGAATCACCTCTGGCTCGGCTGGAATCGGCTTACGTTTGCCGCTACGCGGTCGCCCTTTGAGCTTTACTTAGTGCAGTACCTATTTAGCTTTTAATCACAAACTTTATTTTACTTTAGACCCCATATATACTTGTATATTCTATCTTAAACATGGAACTTATAGATCTTTTGTTTGATATACGTGTTACGATATATGACAATTTTTTACATGGATAGCACCAGAGCTAAAATTAATGACAAACATATCGCAGTGGACTCCCATTTGCACTCATGCACTACTTCAAAATAGATATTACTTAAAGACTGCAACGTCTTTACGATTTCCGTCAGAATAGACGAAGAGAGAAACACAATGGTTTGGCCAGCTCTGCTTATTCACAAGCGAATCGTTAACCGGCTTAGCATTAGGGCATGAAGCCATCCATCTTAAACATCCCCCTATTAATAATTGCTTTGAGTTTTACGCTGTGCGTAATTATTTAATGGAGACGAATTCCGCAACGCACGCGCCGGCCGCACCGTGAAATGAAACATTGAATGCATCAATGAAGGTATTGAACAGAGTTTTTATTCGGCAATATTTTGTGCCCACCCTCCATTTAAAAGTTTATTTTTACATAATTTTGGGGCTAATTCCCTTTTTTGTTTCTGACTATGATTAATTTTTGAAAGCTGTTTCGGATGTTTTAATTGAGGGTCTTGCTTGATATTTGCGTTTTGTTTGTTTGCGTAGTGAACAATCAAACTTAATTTAGGGTATCCGAGATGAATCCTCAACTGTATACTTGTTATGTACATACAAATTGATTATATTCATGAGCTACCAACAACTCTAAATAATTATGAATCTTCTTCATACTCTGCGAATAGAGTACAAATGCCTCTCATGATTTAATATAATAATGTTTTCGTTCATTTGGTTATCGTACTGTGAAGTGGCCACTGAAATACAGATTTGTGGTGTTTTGCCAAGTTGTTATCCACGTTAGAAAGTACTATATTTTCACGAAGGTAATATTTATCGAAATTTTGTAATAATGTTATTAGTAGTGGAATGTTAAATTTTGTCGATGTGTAGTAATAGGAATAGTAATAATTAGGCCTATTTTTTATGTATGGGTCTGCCAAAGTGACTACTCTGCCTGGGGGAAAGCATAAGCAGAATCCAAGAGTGGTGGTCACTTTACTCATTGCGAATGCAGACAATGTAACAATGCAGCATGGTGACCTACACCATGGCGGCCTAGTGATGCTTCTGCATCAATGTGCCTGTCTCGCATTGAACAACTAAACACGACAGCACGAATGCTGTCTCTTTAGGTTAGTCTTCTGTGCGAGTACGAGGTTATTACCGCCCCGATCAAACCCGCCGCGGCCTAACCGTGCTGAAATCTATTTGATCTATGTAGCAAGCAACCCTGACTGATAAACCAGAGATCTTAGGTACGATTTTCACTTAAGACATTCATTGTCTAATACACTCACACATATATGGTTGTGGGTTCTCTGTGTTTTTAATTTATCTTTAATATGCGTGTATGTATTTAAAATACCTCTATCAGTATATTTATTACTGGTATGATAGTATACTTAGTCTAGTTAGAGATCAGAGAGCTGAGTGTAAGATATTGCAAGCAAGTACGAGTTTAATTGTATGCTTAATTGTAAGCTTTTGAAGATATACTATGTAGTTGTTCAGAAACACAGAAATAATCTTGATCTATTTCTGTGTTCGGAAAGTAGTAGGTATTTAGTTTCAGAGTTGATAATATTGTTGCTACTCTATAGTTTACGATTCAGCCGGCGGGCATGGAGGTCTAATAGTTACTGGTTCGACGAACATGAAAGTTATTTCTAGTTATTTGGGTCACACTTGAAATAATGTTTGAGTAATGTTGCTTTGGACACTTATCCACTTTATTAAGTATTAGTATGATTTCTTATTTCTTGAGAATGATTGATGAAGAAGCTCAAAAAAAAGTTATTTAAGACTCTTGAGACTATTAATCTGTAGTTTTGCCAAATTGAATAGTTACTACTTAAGAAATGGATGTACTCGTTTCAATATATTTTTAAAAGTATGTACATGTTTCGTTTAGTAAGTTTTTAAATTGTGAATATAATTTACACGTGAACTTTAAGTAATCAATGTTAAACGGTTATCTTGTCTCTTCCTAAGACAGAGTGTTGAGAGTTCGATCCCCAGATGGATCATTCACATTTTGTGTGATCCACATATGTTTAATGGAAAGGAGATACCACGTCAAGGACACTAAGATCTGATGATGGCATCCAAGAGAAATCAAGTAGAAACTTGAAGTCGGTTTTTGTTAACATTTTATTAATTTAGGGTTCGTTCATCGCCTTATGTTACCTACACTAAGAACATGTTAACATGTATCAAGATTAAGTTCTCGAACTTTTTATCTAAATAGCAATCTTAGATATCTTCCCACTGGGAAATAATTTGGGCCTTGATTTCCTTAAGAGGCCTCGACCCAAGGACGTCTAAACCTAAACAACGAAAATCTAAAAGCCTTGTTAAGTAAAAATTGGCAGAAATTATTCCTAAATCTCAGAATAAAACCTTGGCAAACTGAAGGCAATCGACGGTTTCATCAGATTTCGTAAATAACAGGGCCTATTTCACCGTAAACTAGCATCAACACTGCCGACATTAGCAATTCATACCAAATAACACATAACAATAGTAATCAGGCGTTTGGTTATGAAAGAAAAATCAGATTTCGTCATGAGGCAAGGCGGTGCCAAGCACAGATTTCGTCGGCAATGTATCGTGAAATTAGTTTAGTGGCACTATATAATTACGCGCCCTTTTTATGGCCCCTCCGCAGCCAAGGGGCGAGTCGGCCCCCGGCCTGTTATGACGAAAATGTCAACCCGGTATGCGACTTGATGAATCGACACTATTTTAAGCATTTTCTCTTCGCCGTTACTCTGTACAGCAAACAAACACTAGCTGACGGGACCGTACAAAATGAAACACTTACAAAATGAAAGATACATTTCATAGATTTATTATATAAAATCTTAACGCTACATTTTGAATTTTCAACTTAGTATAGTAACATGTGAAATTTACAGAGCTATTACATAAGTATAGATAATAGTAATTAGTTTATAATTATTGCGCAAGACCTTCCCAGGTTGAGGGAAATCCATATTTTACTTACTAAAATACTTAAGTACTGAGTCTTAACTAATATATAGTAAACGACAAAGCTCAGATATTTCTTACGAATTTATAAACTATTTCGATTTTTGTATTTACATAATGATATGAGAGAAGTCTGAAAATATTAAACTTTTGCAAAATGAAAGCTTATTTAAGCACCTATTAGACTATATTATTTATTACTACTATAGCAGATATAGCGAAGGGCTCATTTTAAATATCTGTTTCATATATTTTTATCACTTCCTCTACAGTACGTACAATAAATGCAACGTAGCATTTATAACTAGGTAGATACTATAATGAGCAATTGAATAAATGTAATGTTCTTTTGTACAAAAGAGGGTTTGGTGATACTAGACACATGTTAAAAATTAATCTATTTTAGGATACATTAAGAGAATGGTTGTATTTTGAAGCTTATAAATATGTTACGAAAGTGCACATTAACTTGACTTAGTAGATACCTAGGTACCTATAAGTCTCAAGTCTCTTTCTATTCACAAATAGCAAAATAAACATAAATACAGTTGGGCTTAAAAATGTTTTTATATGCAATAAATACCATTGTAGTTCAGTGTTATTTTTGCATAATAACTTTTGTATGTGTATTAAATTAATGGAATTATCACGAATTTTGTAGGCAATGGTAAATTTTCTCTTAAAATGATTAGATTAATTTCAAAAAATCTGTCAAAATATCAACCACTCTTAAAGTCCTTTTAAAAGAACACAGTTTGAAAACCGTTTTAAATTACTTTAAAACTATAAAAAATAATAAGCAGCGTAATATTTCATTAGTGGAATCATTCGAAAAACGTTTCGAAAAAATATGTGAGTATATAAAATATTCATATCATTTCGTTAAAATTTTATATTCGATAGCTGCAATATGTAAATAGTATGTATATTGGTGTGATAATGAATACATTATGTACAAGCTCTTAGGTACAATGTTATGATATGAAATCGAATAACTTGAATAGGTACTAGATGATGATATTTAAGTTAGAATGATTATGAGATATTTGTACAAAAATATTCAGTGATATTTTTCTATGAATGTATTACTACTTCGTGTACAAACTATATATAATATATATTACTTGAAACAGTCCCATGTAACTTATTGCTTATTTGGATGTTTATAGTGCAACTATTATAATAAAAACAATACCTCAATACGTCTGTCATCATTCGTTTTACAAGATACCTGTTCCACACACTAGTATTTTTACTGCAAAATAAATGAATGATTAGTGCAATAATAAAATAGCCTGGTATACTATAATTAATAATGTTACGAGTAAAAAGAGTGATGTAGAAATAGGTCAGTTGGGCCCAATTGAGTCCAGATGTCTTTTAGCGTTGTTCTATACATAAATTTTTTAAAGAGCTTCTTGATACTTGTAACATTATACAAAACCATATCAAAATATTTAATATTTCTGACTGAAATAAGAATTACTGTTAGCTGTACCTAGTGAATGACGATTTAGTTTTAATAAGTCCACGATAAAGACTTAAAATATAGTTTCTAAACGAGTACTTATATATCACAGGCTTAAATTATGTTCATTACCAATAGGGACGTGCATACTATAGGTATACTTAATAGATACAGTCGAACGAAATTAGGTAACTATTTACACAAATAGGGGAAAAATAATGAGGCAAACCCTCCCACAACCCTCGGAGATTTCAAATTACGACCGCGGTGTACCAACACACGGCAATACGTATCTTTATATTCGAATTGTTAGTTTACTACGACTAATGAATCTTGATCCGAACCCAATTAAATATTCTCACAGATCAATACTCTTTACTCGCACACTAAAACCTAACACAAATGCTTACAAATAGATGCACAATACAAAGAAAAGTAATAATTTATTAAACAAAAATTTCTAGTTACATAAAAGTAATACCATCCCATAATATCTAACAATTGTTCTATCACTTATCCAACGAACAAAGCGTACTTATGATTTCGATATTAAACATCTTACATTCAATTTACCAACAAAGCAACGCACAACGCTCTTTATATCGTTCCATTTAAAATTTCAATACTAAAAAGTGTTCGTAAAAATTTCGAGTGTCCAATAATCACCTACTCATGTTCGCGCCGAATGTTTGGAACGATGCACTGTTGCTACACGACTAAATTAGTTGTCACTACACTGTCACTTTACAAAAGCTATAGGGAGTCACATTCAATTTAGTACACTAGTCTTGAGCTCGACGTACACAACTATGGAGTCGCTATGAGATCTGTAATGGAGCGGATGATATTGACGGATTTCCTCACGAGAATATATTGAAGTACTTTAAGCCGGCCGAGACGTAAGGTATCGGTATAGCTCCTGCATAATAATTAACAGACTGAAACATGAGATAGGCGATGTTCAGAAGCTATCACACTATTTCGTTTGGATGTGTGTTCTGATTTGAATCATTATGTCTTGCACATTGCTGGAAAACAAGAGAAAATGCGTTAGTCATACATTCATTTATTTATTTTGTTATGATTATTGAGTGTATTCCAAAGGTATTTATTTATCTGGTGAAAATATTTTTGGTATAGTATAAATAACAATACCAATACCTGGTCAGTAAAAACATATGAAAACAGCAAGTGACTAAAACAGTAAAAAATCAAATAGAAAGTACTTACTTCTTGTTTTCGTTCCCAAGTTTTCATAGCGCTTTTATACTTTTCAAATTCATGACACCAATTCGAATATATTTTCTGGTACTCATTACTCTTCTCAGGAGGAGAGCATCTGTAACAATAAAAAATGTTAGTTGATTACGGTTTACTTTGCAACTGCATAAACTGTTCATAGCTAATTGCATACCTGTGAGTGTCCACTGTGATATTGTAAGAACATAATAGGGACCCTCCCAACCAGCAGTCATATCTTCCAGCATCAGCTTCATTTACGGAAATAATCAGCAAACCGTGCTCCGAAGTTTCAATATACTTTTCTGGTTTACTGTGAAAAAAGAAAATAAATTATTTAATAGCAGCCAAGATCAAGTTGATTTGTTTCCCACTATAAATTTATTTATGGATTAAACATTGCGGTTTATAATTTCATATTTTGTATTATGTTAACGTTTTAATGAGAAGTTCAACGTTTGACGAGTTTTTCCAATATTTATGAAGGATAAACTCGTCCTTTGTTTAATCTATATTCCAAATGAGTCTGATCATTAAAACTTTGTTTTTATTGAAGCGCCTACCCCCAGTAACGCCTATTGAACTGCGATTTAATTTATGAAATTTATTGTTTCACACTGGTTTTCTGTGAGGCCGTGGTACCACTCCGGTCGAGCCGAAACAAAACAAAATTTATTGAACTAAAAATGTATACAGATTTTGTCCGCGGCTTCATCCACATATATGTCCGTTATCCCGGTAAAGAGTAGCCTGTGTCTTTTAACAAAAATAAAAGTATTACTATGTCAAATTTCATTAAAATAGGTGCAGCGGTTTAGTCGTAAAGTGAAACAGACAGATAAAGTTTTATATTAATATAGATTTGCAGTTCACTTATGAACTTCCGCCCATTAGTGAAAAAAAAACAAAAATTATATTTGTGAATGACATGTATGTATTAACTTTTAAAGGTTCGCGTTCCATGTGTTATATAAACTGTGAGTCAGCCTGTGACTACGGCCAGTGCAACCTGGTCGAAACGTCAGGCAAATCAGAGGTATGTAATACCTTTTAATAAGTGATCGCGTTAATTCCCGTTAATATAATTGTTAATATATAGGTATTAAAGGTAGAAGGACTTTAAAAATGGATACCTACCTGGTCCTATTTCTTACATATAATTTACTTTACAATACGTATAACAAACAATATTAAAAACATCAAAGGGCTTTTTCAATTTTTTTTCTAACTTCGACCACTCATTTCGATGAGCTAAACAAGTTAGTGGGTGAATAAAACATGGCAAATAGAATGTTAGAAGTTCCCCTTGCATTTAATTGTAGAGCGGAAGCGCGATAGGCGAAGATTTGGGAGCCCTTTAATTAATGTTGCTGTATGCGTGTTCGGAAACACTATTTTACGTATTTTAAATAGTATTTATCTTCGAATTGAATACAGAAGGTGAGCTATGAAGTTGTTAGGGTAATTTAGAAGTTTGGAATGAGTTCGGAGTTTAAGGGTTATATTAATTGCGAAGGAGGTGTATGGTTGAAAGTTTAAGTTTTGTCTTAATTTACATTTTTAAAAACTGTGTTCTTAATTTCATCATGGTGAAAATCTATAATTATTTTGTTTGTTTTTATTTTTGATACGATTAGGAGATAGGTTCAAGATTGATACAGAGTGCAGATAATTTCAAAACAAGTACTTGTCAAGTTGGTATGCCACATTAGAAATGCCTGTGCAATAATTAGACAAAGCCAATAATAAAGGAAAATGTCAAGCACAAATTTCGAATATGTGAGAAACTATTTAAAGGTATTAAAAATCGTTATGTTCATTCATGCTGATTATGTTGTTTGAAAACTAAACTTAAAATCACTAAAATTAGTTTTGTCTTGTCAATCGACATTCTCATTTCCAAATATTGGCTACAATAACTTACACTACAAATAAACGATACCTAAATAAATATACAGGAAAATAGCATTTATGAAATCACTTAAATAAGGGAATAGAAGATTATTTTAGGGAAATTTTAGTTAAGTTATGCAACAATAGAATTAGAACCACTGAATAAAGGAATCTAATTTAATTCTGTTTGGCCCATCCTCTTTATAGTAAACTGGATATAAATAAATTTAGATACAACAAAATAGGTTTTAAACTAATATTAAACTTACTTGAAGGTAATTGGATGGCGACCTTTCTCCCTAGAGTAATGATACCACGTCACAGCTCTCGGCTGGAGGACCTCAGGCATCTTCACGAAGCTACCGAGATGTAAGCTCTGGCCCCACGTGGCAGATACACTTTTACGAGATATCGATGAGTCGCAGATATCCGCCGTTTCATTAGCTACGTCTTGTATTAGGCTGTGATAGAAAATTCAGTGTTAATTATTAAGTGTATATTAAATTAGAGGTGAGTTATAATGTGCTTCAAAAAACTTTGGATATATATGAAAGTTCATGGTCTAGAACAACTAAAAAAAAAAACTCTTTTATTTCCGTATTTTGTATATAAGAGAAAGTAAGTTCTAAAATTATGAAATTATATGTGTTGAGAAAAATATCGCGCCTTTACTCAGTTGAATTATAAAATGATACATGGGCAAAATCGATTGAATAGTTTACCAGAATTTAGAGCTGTAATTTCTCACTTGTGTCCATTTTAAATAGTTTAAGGCAGTGGTCCGACCGCCGACGATGAACGAGAAACGAGTAAAATTGGAAACTATAAACGAGTTGGCGATCAGCGGGAAGTGGTTTCGATAGCTTTATCGCTGGGCTATAAGCGAGTGCGCAAAAAGATGAGCGGTTTCTCGCGCCACTCACCCGCGGTCGCTAAACTAATTTGTCGCCGGCAAAGTGAACAGTCAGAGAACAACTATTAATATATGCATCTTTTTTGTTTACACGGAATGTATATTTATTGTACGTTTCTTGAGCGATAAAATCGCCGATAGTTAGTCATTTTCTCGCTGGCGGTCGAACCACTGCTCTAAACTAATAATAAGTACTTAAAATTTCGTAATTACACAGTTGATTGATTACACTTTTTTTTAATTATCAATTTTATTATCTATTTAAAATTGAATTCGTTGTTGAAAGTTTCTAGTGAGCCAAAAAAAGTAAATAAATAAAGTTTATAAAATATTGCGTGAGCCACATACATACCCATAAGAAAAAACTAATGACTTATAACGGATGATTGATTGCAAATTTACGCTAATTTAACCATTACTTATATAAAACAACATTCAATTTGTCATTGTTTTGCTTGTAGTGTACATATCACTATACTATAATTTAAGTTTTACTCGTATTAGTATAATGAATGTCGTAGATCGCGTGCTAATAAACGAGAATATTGTTGTTTTTCATATACGCGCCAAATTTGACACTGCTTTGTAGTCTTTGATATATGTTTTTTATCATCTGGATAATGGTCATTTAAGATATTATATGAGCTACTGTAGTGACATCCATAAACATTAAGAGCTGTTTCAGCGCTATCTAGCACAATAAAAGTTATTCACCAGTTAATGTAATGTAACTATAAATGTAGTAATTGTGTAATCAAAGCCTATGTATGATTAGATACATATAATAATTTATAACATAATGTAGATTAGATATAGATACTATTAAGAAATATAGAAATAGTAGAATCTATAAATATGTATTAAATACAGTTCCTCGTACATATTGTGGTTGTACGCCAAAATAACCATGTTTCACGGTAAAATATACAAAATTTCATCCTCGATTCAATGACCATGTATATTCCTTTGTTTCAAATAAAGTTTTCACGTGGTTCTTTATACAATAACTGACACTCACCCAGATTTGTATTCCCTGCATACGCCAGCATCCCTGTCCCAGCCGCAGTAAGGGTCGCGTGCGCATCTCACGCAAGCGTCATACCTTCTTGCGCACAGAGCTAGACGTAATTGTAGCACACGTTGGTCTGAAGCCGCAAAGAGGGAGCCGTGTAGTCGGGATATTGCCATAGCCTGCAAAAAACTAAAAGTTTTTAATCTGTTCGTTAAGATGGTAGAAGAATTTTTCAAAGTAAAAAGAATGTGCTACCTGAATAGGTTCGCCAGGAGTGACATCAAAGATGTCAAGTAGTGCAGACTGGCTATCGCCATTTCGCGTCCATTGTACAATTTTGTGGATTTTGCCCTCATCTGCAATTGAAGAATAGTAATTTAAGAATATGAGTAAATCAACACGTGTTATTTTGGAAGTAAAAATGAATAAATAGAAAGAAAAGTAACTATACTGTAAAAAAACATTATAGATAAACTGATAGAAGTAAGAGTCTGAGTAACATTTATCGAGATTTGGAAATCTTGCATTGCAAACAATGCATTAACACTAAAAACAGATTTTTGAAGAGGGGCTGATAATAAAGAACTCAGATCAGCCACTATTATAGTTTCAATATTTTATTAGTTGTGTTTGGTTTCATTTAACATGGATTTTAATAAAGAGTAATTTTTTTTAATACAATATATTAATCAAGAAACGAGATAAGAAGTTATTCGAGTTAATAATGACTTGGATTAATTTAAGTCGGATTCAATGTTAAGTTAACGTTAGTCACATTTGTTAATGTTTAAAATAATTAAATTAATACCACAAACTTAAGTCTAAATATCAACATTTTGAAACATGGTAGTAAAGTTCATTAATAATGTACATATCTATCAAAATTATCAACCAGAAGCTCCGCTGAACATCATTTGCGAAACATAAGATAATAACCAGAAATTCCAGCGGTTCATTGAGTTCCACTTCACTTACCAAACATCTTAGAGTAGAATTAATCGCTCTTAATATTATAATTGACTACTAAATTATTTAATGTATATACGTATGTACTTGAGAGATCTAAATTAAGTATAATTTGAGTAATGGTATTAATTTATAAGCTATAGTTATAAGGTTGCCATACAACTCTCTATGGTAAGCGTTACGAGTAATTGAAGTTCTAAAAAGTCTGACAAGTCATCCTACGAAACATCGATATTACCTAGTAGGTGTGGAGGTCTGACAGCAGTCGTTTTGCATTATATAGTACCTTCAAACGAGCAATTATTCTATGTACACATAATCTGAATATCGGGAACGATTTTCATTAAATTTAGTATGCCCGCCCCCTGCATACGGTTTCGTTCATAAATCGATCTAGCCAGGATTCATTTTTAGAAGCTTTACCGAGAAAAAATCTGTTGATTATTTAGGTACTATTAATTTATACCCCAGTCTTTTATAAGCTGGTAAAGTGTACATAAGTGCATAGAAAATGTACTGAAATATATGTACTTTTTGAACTGAGTAACACGATCTCATTAGGCTTTTGAGAAACTATTTTGGACTACTAAGTCTGTTGCCGATCATTTATTGGTTATTTATCATACCTGTGATTTCTTTATTTATTTATTGACACACAATAATAAATAAATTCTTGGTTGTTTTAAAGATATATTTAATCTTCTTAGAATAGTTTAGCAATTTAAGGGCATTTCATTAAACTCCATAATAGTATTATAACTTTTTTACTTAAATTTGTTTAATTTTATTTTAGTAATATAGTAATTACAACCAGCGAGACATTTTGAAAGACTATAGCTATTGACTTTTTAAGATTTCGTGTGTGTTTTAACAAGAAACTCAGATAGATACTCTTAATATTTGTTAAAAAATAGACAGCGTGTAAAAAAAAACAGTTTCAGTGTCTCTATACTCGTTCCAAATTTTACAAAAAGAGACAATTTTATTTAACAATCAATCATTTGACAACACTCCATACGCAACACTCCAAGTCACTTCATACACAAACTCGGAAAAATAATAAATCCTCATTCCACGAATTTATTTTCCGTTCATTTTTATCCTACTCGCGTGTCATTAGTGTGATGTAAAAAAGACACATTAGTCGATTGAAATTTATTCATAATAATTATACAACGAGCCGATGCAACGCCATTATCTTTGCTCAATATATCTGTGTACTTGATAGATTAAGAATACAAAGTGTCATTATTCTATTCATCCCGTAGATGTATAAGAAGAGTGGGAGCCACGTTTCGGCGTGACTCGACCGGAGTGATACCACGGCCTCACAGAAAACCGGTGTGCAATAGTGCTTGCGCTGTGTTTCACCGAGTGAGGATACCGGAGGCCCATAACCACAACCCCCTCCCCTATCTCCCCTACCTATCCCCCAAACGCCGGCAACGCACTTGTGACGCCTCTGGTGTTTGCAGGTGTCCATGGGTGGCGTGACGGTAATCGCTTACCATCAGGCGATACGTCTGCTCGTTTGCCCGGCTATTCCATAAAAAAAAACCGACTTAGAAAGTAAGCTACGCAGGACAACAGTACGCAAAGTAAAATGGCAACTGGCCACAACACACCTGGTCAGTGTGGTAGCAGACAAAACCTTCATTCTTAAGAAAGGATCTTCGTCCAGTCTGATGATGATGAATCGTACCAAGAGCTAATGCAATATTCACAATATTCAGTGCACTGTTAATGTCTTCAAACTCGTGAAGCTTCAAATGTCACTCGAACAGTAAACATTTCTAACAGCTTGTTTAAATTGATAAATGGTTGGGACAACTCAAAGTGATGGCTCCAATTAATTTACTTCCCTACAATAGACACGAAACGAAACTCGACATTCTATGTTTATCAGATTTGGCAATTCGTACAACGGTAGCACCACTGACTTAGTATATTGTGTCATTGGTAGCACTAATGAAAACTCTAAATAAGTGTTTTTAAAGTTGTTTTTTCCTTTCCTATTTCTGAAATATATGATTAATTTCAGAGTACCTAAGTGATATTGATAAGTATACGAGTAAATATACAAATCTTTATATATATAATTCTTCTGTGAGTGTGTATGTCACCGAACTACTCTCAAACGACTGGACCGATTTTGATGAAATTTTTTGTGTGTGTTCAAGGGGATCTGGGAATGGTTTAGATTCACAATTTTGTCCGCTGGACAATGTTTTTTTAATTAATTTTTAATTTATTAGTAGTTATGTCAAAACGACGTTTGTCGGGACAGCTAGTATAGAATTAAAGAAAAGAAATAGAATAAAATAGTCTTAAACCATATTTGTGGGTAAGTAATTTTACTGTGAGATTTGTGTTCTAAGAGTGTTATTAGAACTAATATTACACAAGATGTAACAAATTCCACATTGTGTAAATGTTCTTACAGTCAAAAAATCCGGTAGTATTTTCCGAAGGTCAGAAAATACAGAACAATCTTTGTAAACACAATCGTATTGGCACGTGACCACGTCCCGTGAAGGCACCGAAGGTATTGAAGGTTTATACATAAGGTCACAGTTCCCAGTTTCCTTACAAAGCGGCCGAATCAGAAGCGAATTAATATGCGACCCACGAAACTTAATAGCTAATTGGATTACTGGCATATAGCGAAATTACCTAACCGGGTTACGTACAATACTAAAGCTACGTGTCTCCGTTCAATGTGTCGCGTTATAAGACGGAATGGCGGGCTCGTATTATTGTGTTCGTTAAGTTATAGCTGAGGCATAAATCAGTAATTATATTAGGGCCCTTGTCGCTAATGAATGGTAAAACATTGATTGTGAAAGCTTGCGTGTTACGCGTCAACTGAATGCTTACTGTGGTAATATAATAGACTGTACGTGTTATAAAAATTGGCACAATTTTGGTATATGACTTCATTATTAATATACATTTTTTGCGAGTTTTATGAAGGCTATAGACCTAATTTTGCTAGGCTGGCCTAACTACCCACCTACCTAAATACCTATTATAAGGGATATAATGGGGCGGACAATGGCTTAGAACAGATATGGATAAAAACCCTGAGTTTTATGAGAAATCAGGTTCAGTTGTTTTTTTATTAAATATATACTATATTTATGCCGGACATCTAACACACAACGCCATCTAGTCCCAAGCAAAGCAGAGCTTGTGTAATGGGTACTAGTCAACTGATATATATACACATTTTTTTTTGTAAATACGTACACATTATACATAGAAAACACCCAAACGCCGAAACAAATATTTCCAGATCATACAAACATTTGGGCCGACCCGGGAATCGAACTCGAGACCTCAAGCACAGCAGTAGCATACACTACCACTGCGCCACCGAGGCAATTAAGTCAACTTGTCATTAGATCAAATACTATTGTTTTGTATTATTGTGGAATTCCAAGTAAGATTGTAAGATGTAATCCATACCGGTGAATTATAAATTTGAAAGTAACTCTGTATGTCTGTCTGTTACGCTTTCATTGCTGAACCACTACTTTGATTTCATTAAAATTTGGCAAGGAGATACTTTGATTTTTTATTAAAGGCATAGGTTACTCTGTATCGGGACAACCAATATGCACGCGAGCGTATCCACAGATAAATAGTATATTTATAATTAGGATTTACCTATAATATTTATTTCTCTGAAACATTTTATCTTTAAGAGTTGTTTTACATTATAAAAGTTTAGAAGTACCTATTGCATCTAATGTAAAATTGCTAAATTTGTGTCCAAAGCGGTTCTCCCGACGCCTGAATTTCAAATGTGCTCATCAGCAAGTCTAAACTCTTAAATCCATATTTAAGCTCATTCGTATACGTACATATAAATATTAGGACACGAACGGAGATGTCCACGACTGTTCCGTGATTTATATCAGATACTGTCAAATTTTCATAACTAGTATGGAATGTAACTTTATTAGGGAGAAAATTATTTTTTTCATAGATATAAGGCAAAGTTAAATGCTGATGATTTTAAAAACAAATAATTTACTTAATATATGCAATCGTGAACAAAAAAACTAACAACACAAATATACAAAAACCGTCACAGTATGCACCCTTCAACAGTAGATCAAGTGAAAACCTACTGACTTAGCAAAGTATACAAGTATACAGCGTAAAGTATACAACGTGGGCCGATACTCGTCGCACTTTTGCTTTCTATGAACCCATTACCCCCTTCAATATAAGCGCTGGCTGTACTCCATCTCACGTACCATGCCACGGCAAGTTAAATATTTAGCATTTTTTTGTAGGTATTATTTTTCTTATAAGCTATGAATGCTTTAGAGGGGAATAAATTTATAAAAGACAAGGAATTTAAACTAATAGGTATAAATATGTAACAGGTAGACATGTTCAGATAAATGATACGGTATTAAACAGAAAGGTATCGTTGTGGTAAATTCTTACTTTTTTAGTAATCCTTGTAATATCTTAGTGCTTTACGCTGTGCGATCTATGTATAGTTTAATCCGATGATTTACTATTATCGATGGCATTCACTTATACCCAACTGATTTAACAACTATTTCGGTGTTAATTGTTTTTAAACTTTCCCGACTATATATATATATATATCTACCCGTGACCACGATCGGTGCAATTCGATCGAAACGTCGGGCAACCATAAAAGGTATTGTACCTTGTAGATATTATCGGGATTAAGTCCCGATTTACAGTCGAATAATATTTCTGTTTGTTGTGTTTTGTTCACCACCATTCTCCATACAATCCATTGTTTTTATACATAAAACGGCTTAGTACGTGTACTCTACGTCTTCTTAAGTACGTACACATTACTGGTGTGTATACCTTTCTCTCTCAAACTTAAAATTAGAGTTAGTGAAATTTTCACTCTGAATTAGCAGGATTAGAGTAATAAGTAACAAGGTGATATACAGCAACATGCTGTCGTGTGAGTGACAGACTTGAACAACCACCGGTAATTATGTTCTCGGCATATCGTGTAAGGCACTCTGTAATTGGTTCGTGTACTTCGTACAGGATGGCAAGGAATGGTTAGATTGGAACAGTTTCGGGGAGCATATATATTGTCGTGTTGCGTTAATAAGCTTATGTTTATATAAGAGTGATTTAAAATAACGTGTACATACCGAAAGTTAATACTCGTTTATTAGTCGTATTGTAATTTTAAGATCTTTTTTTAGTAATTGCTTTTGAATACAGCTATATCTTGATCTTTTCCCCACCACATTTTCTTTTTAACAGTTGTTTTCTTTGTATTTTTCACTTACTCATACTAAGAATATTTTATTTAAATTTATGTTTGTAATATAGTAATATATAAAAGCTTCTGGGTTTTTACAAGTTTTTCAATTCGATTTTTTTTTAATCAGCGTCCGCCCCGCTCGTGCATTGTCGCTACTAATGTTATTTGTGTGTAATATGGATCAAACCTTACTCTTGACCCATTCTCTGAGCTGGTGGAAACCGCATTGTAAGCCGTTGCGTAGTTTAAAAGACCTAAGAGTGCTAGAACTAAAGGCGAATTATTTTTCACTAAAAGCAGTTGTTTTGACTTTGTGTTTTAACTATGTAACAAAATGACTACGACTTTTAAAATCAAATATACACGACTTCTTGATATTAAAAGGTTATATAAGAAGGTATTTTACTTACCTCTGAATAATTTCTAGAATAGTTACCTAAATAAGTAATAGAAATAAGCCCTGTAAGTAACTTTATATATTACATACATTGAAAATGTTCTCTTACCACGACAGTATACAATTTGACGTACAAGTATCTTGATGCGATAATAGCTGGTACACGAGAAAGCATTCAACAAACTTGTCTGCAAGCAAATGTGGGGAGGTGATACAAGGTACCCGACTTAAATCTGTTTACCGAACCTTGTTACATGTTTTAAGCTTTAAGACGTGACACTATCTAACTTTCAAGTAAAATACTGACTCTCTAGGCTTTCTTAATAGATAAAGAAAGAGCAAAAATCTTTTGTAGGCATATAGAAATACAAACTTAGTATCGCTTAAATCATAATAATAATAATATGATGTTCGTTATTATGAGAATACCAGCATCAAAATTGTTTTGTTAATTTTCATCGCAAAGGAGACATCGTAAAATAATTTGAAATTAATACAGGGGCTTAAGTTGTAGTTTGACGTGGCCTGAACTAGATCAATCAGATGTATTTCAGAACTCAACGATTGTCACCCACCGACGAGAACGTGATGACAGGAATAAAATAATCATATGAATGTAGATTAGTAAGTAAGTAGTAGATTATTAAGCTCCAAAATCAGCTAAAATAATCTTTTTAGTTAATAAGATAAGGTGCACCTACGTAATGGTATAATGTATTTGGGAACTCGAATGCGGTGTAGCGGTCTATAAATAAATTTACTTCTGGTGATTAATTCCGATCACGATCGGGGCTAGCAAAATAATTAAACAATCCCACATTAGACGTGGACGGACGGGTCTGCTCCCCAAAGACCACCCTCGCCTAAACAATAACGAATTTCATAAGGAAACATCTAGAGAAAATGCCAAACAAGAAAATCTTATCTGAAATGTCAAAGAAAACTACCGAAGCGTACACATTTAGCTTTACGCATATAACATAGACAAATCAGGCCGTTTATTGAGCAAATAAGCGAACAAAAAGTCATCTTCAATGACTAAAATTTTTCTCCTAAGCCTTCTACGACATCATTTATTTGATTACCTTTTGATATTTTTTCTTTTTTAGTTCTTTATACAAATATATATATTACATATCAAAATCTCATACAGAACGAAAATTAAGATAGCTAAATCACGAAGTGAAACCAAATAAAACCTGTGCCAATTTAATTATTAAACTCTTTCACTTTTAATATTTTATCTTTGATCGTTATTGTGATAGGATCTCAGCAAGGGATAATGTGACTCAATATAGTCCAAACCACCTTGAAAAATGCTCCTTCCCACAAGACAAACGATATGTCGGTTGCTTTTAGTCACAATTGTGATATATTTTATTTGTCAATGATCATGGCACCTGACAACACTTGTCTCAAAAGAAATAATCTTGCTACTCAATAAAGATTTCGCTTCGACAAGCCTAAGTAAAAACCTTTTTTCAATCTCCGAGCAATATAAGGTTTATTCCTCCAAGTGGTATAAATCCCCTAACACAAATGCTAACATCTTTATTGCTTTTCATAAAAAGAAGTCCAAATTTAACCGATATATTTGCCAGTTACAAATCAGCTTAGTTCCGAACGTCTCAACGTTTGCATGTTCATAAAGAAGACTAAAATATTGATATGACCAGTGTTCAGCACTTCGACTACTGATAGTTATAAAGACTTTGAAATTGTATTTCAGGCAGTTCGGATAAATTTGGCGATTGGCGGTATGAAGGAATTCGGCAAGGACTTTTATCATGAATCGCAATATGTATTTTATAGATGTCGTAAATCGAGAAACGCGGGTTTTTAACGTTTGCCTGCGAGATCTGCTGACTTTTACGATTATTATCCATAAGAATTTATTTATTTCAAAGAATCATTTGACCTGATTCTTTCTTTCCATCTATAACAACATAATTATTTCCTAAAGTAGTTCTTATGTCACTTGCGCAGTAAGTTTTAAAAATGATCTCAGTAATAACACCGCATTTACTTGTTATTTGAGAGCCTACTAATTTTGCAATTAAAAATTAAAGCAAGGCCTCCTATATTTGATATTATTTCATTCATCTTACAGAAAAATAAACAACATAATATAAACAAGTGTAAAACAATGACCTAAATAAAGTAAATCAATGATATAAGTATCAAAAAGTTGCAATAAAAAAGTAACATTTTAAATTTACAAGATAAACATGCTTATCCTTTGAACAGACGATTATTCTAAACACGTCCAAAGGTATATTTTTAAAGAAAGCTTTCACGGTGGCCAATATTAGGGATGCCGCGACCGCACCCACCTTCTGAAACTTTCTCGTTTGTTCACCTTTTGATATTCAATATACTGCGGGACCTTAGCAATCCTTTGATGAGATGTTTTATGCAAAAAACGTTGGGTGCCGTTAGCGGGGCGCGAATAACCGTTCAAAAGTGAACACATTAGTATTCCCAATCTCGTCCGGAACCGCGGCCTCCCTCCCGTTTTGGGAGAATAAAAAATCAATGTTTATTCCCGTTGAACGCGTTTCGAATGCTAATTATAGGTATAACTTAATTTTTAAACTTTGTATTCATAAAGGTGCGATTGTTTTATAAATGACTCTTGGGAATCCTGACAAATGATAATACAGATTTAATTTTCTAACAAAACTAAATAGAGATACTATTATAAACTTACCGGCAATATATAACGAATAAAATGAACAATTTTCTAACGCTGCCAAAGTATTTAAAGAATTTTCCTATATACTGTATATGAAATCAAAATTGAACCAAGCATGAGTTCAGAACGGAGCAACGAAGGCAAGGTGTTGCAAACTATAAATTACTTTGGAAATTCCGTTCCGGCATATCGTACCGCAACTCGGCAATAAATATTGTTCATTTTCGTCCTGTGGGCAATGTACGTCGATGAAGCACGAAGCTATGCTGCATTGGGGATAGTTCGTTCCTAACACACTGATACACTAACTCCTCGCGACTGCGTCCACAGCAGCAACTCGCCTACATAAGCCCCCTCCGAGCTATACCTCACCTACACCTTAACATATCATTTTGCATGGACCGCATTTCATGTTTATGGCAAAACTTGGACTTCATGCACTTAGGCAAATGGATTTCCGATACTTATAAGTACGATATACGCCCCGTATCGCTATATTTTATGCAACGTAACGTACTTAATATATTATTATGGTCATTAATTTATAAATAACTTGAATAGGAAATAAGCTCGATTTATGTTATTTTAGAGTAGATTGATTAAAAAATAATATTAATGAAGTTATCAATAGAAGTAAAGCTACGATGTGAAAGGTGTTTTATACTTTGTTATGAAAACATAATTTAATTGTTGATTCAGCTAGAAAATGGAATGTGTTTTTATGTTTTTTTATTATTATGTTTCTTCATGTATGTCATGTTATCGAAGGGGCTTATTGAGCTTCCTCTCAATTTTATTTCAAACAAAATCTAAATGACAAATCCAGATTCACTTAATATTTTTAGTAATTACAAGCTAGTTCCTTTTATAATTCCATTTACAAAATTTATTATTAATTAAAGATGAAATCTGTTTTCTTAAAATATTCATGTTACTAACCTTCCTTAAACTATAAATACTCTTTATATTGAGGTGCAATATTAACTTTTAAACTTTCACGGTTACTTGTGCAAGACCATATACCAAAGTTTGAGTGTACAAAAGTATGTTATGAGATGGTACATGCTTACCTAGTTAGCTTGATAGTTTACAGATACGTGATTCTGTTTAAATTGCAACCAAAAGACGGAGAATTGTCGATTTTCTTTCACTTCTCTCTGAGACAAGACTTTCGTTGATCTATTAAATATTGTTTATGATGATGTGAGAATCTATATACATATATTTAAGCGAAATACCACTCACTGATTAATTACGAAATCTCAGACACTATAACATCTACTAACTTGAAATTTGGCAGGTAGGTTTCTTATAGGGTGTAGACATCCGCTAAGAACAGATTTTACGAAACTATTCCCCTAAGGGGGTAAAACGGGGGTTGGAAGTTTGTATGAAAGTCCCATGTTTTTGAAATAAGAGACTTGAAATTTAAAATGTATGTTCTATAGATGATGTGGAGGTGTACTAATAAGATATCTTTAGAAATGAACCCGCTTTTGGGGCTCAAATGTGGGATGGTGGTTTGTATGTTAAGTTAAAGTAATTATGGAAGGATTTTAAATGTATTTTTTTTAAATTTATCTTTATTGTATACACTAATTAAATTAGTACAACAAAATCAGTTACAAAGTATGTATATCAATTGGCGGATATTGAAGTATAAGAATTATCATTTAAATATACTAGCTGAGCTCCGTGGTCTTACCAGCGATACCACAATAGCCGCGGGTATCGCTACGGGGCAAAGCTATTATTACTATAAATTGATGACCAAAAACCAGTTACTATAACAGTTTGATATCAGGTAACTTCACCATTTCCAACACCAAATAGAGCATCATAACTAGTTAAGAAACTAAACCTTCTAAGGTTTAGTTTCTTTTACTTACGTTTTACGGCTAGCAATTTAAATATCAACAATAAATGTTACTAATGCATTATTCATACCGTTATCTAGTTATGAGCGAGTTGAAAAGTTAGGTACGTAGACTGTACGTGCTACACGCAAAATTCAATATCTAGCTAAATATCCGGCAGTGAGTTTTGAGCATGCCTAATTGCGTCATCAAATTGCTGTGATGTTTTAAGGCCGGTTCGGCAGTAAAGCCTTTTGAGAATTTTAAATCGTTATAATAGCAACCACTACGGCATAAAATGTCAAAGCTAACTATTCAGTTTGATTCCTTACATGTATATTATGCCTGTTCTATTTTTCGTTTAAGTCGTAAACAAACCATGATAGTAAAATGAGAACACAAGCAGCTTTCTTTTGTCTTTTAGAACAAACGCGTCGTAATTACGTTTCAAGTTGGTTGTTAAAACAGTCTGTATTCATGCGATACGTTAACATTAATATGTTCGTTTGTTTACAAAGGCGCCCTTGATACTAAAGAGTCGCGGCGTCAACGTCTAACTCGGTGAATTTAATTAAGTTCGTTAACTTCTAAATACTCTTAACATCTTTGATACCTCCGATCCCTTCCATTGACAAACACGATCCTTGAGCGTGTACACGACAGTCGCTGTCAAAGTTTTATCAACCTCGGAGAGCGTTCAAAAGTTGTATGGCAACAGTGATTTAGGCGTGATAAAACAAATGGAATGAGGCGAGACGTGGGGCCCGCATTGCGGGAGCATCATACGCTCATTTCTCATTGTCTGCTAGCACCTCGAAAGCCGTTGCAACTTTCTGCCAGTGCATTTTAATACATATTATAACACGGTAAGTACTGTAAATGTAGTAAGCGGCAGGGTAGACACTAGCGCACGAGCGCGCTCTTTATTGAAAGTGTAAACTGTCCTTTTTCATGGGACGCCTCGGGCTCTTTGTGACGGAATTTCGTACAACTTATTTTGCGCTTCAGTGTAAATAATAGTGAACTAAGAGCGCTACGGATTTTTGGACGCTTCTCTTTCCTTTGTAGTTTTAAACATACGATGTCATGATATGCTTTTTTCTTTTATGCAACAGGGTTGCGTTTAAACAGTTTTGTTAACTACAAAGTTCAAGTTGTATAATCACAGCCCGTTATTGCTAATACTGTAAACAACTAGGAGCTATTCCTGAAGTACCAGTACAAAGTTACATTGTGTTGATGAAGTTAGAGTAATTATTATTGTACGTGGCTATTCTGCTAGAGGATGAGTCAAAGGTAACGTTTAAACAATTTAATATTCTACACACAAGCATTTCAAACGCTAACTCAAACGTAGCTTCTCCTTTCGTAAAAGTTGTTCCGTAAACGAACCCCCCCTTCGTTAGATATCTACGTGAGTTTAATCCACTTGGCATAGCGTTTTGGTCGGGAATGATTTTCCAGGAAAATTGGCGAAAATTGCAACAACATAGGCGAAAATTACCACTTGGAGTCGTTGTTTAGAGAGGCAGAGGCGGACCAAATTTATGCGACAATGAAAATGTGACGTTGACTCTCTGCGGTTTACACTCAAACACGTAGACACACCGTTCTGATGTACAATACACACACACAGTAGATGTTACGAAAATTTTAATGTAATAAATGTCATAATACGTTTTCCTGAATATACATATAAGGCATATTAACTTATTGTTTGTAAGAAAATGTTTTAATAATAAAGTAATTTAGCAAAAAAATGTGTGAATGGCGTAAATTATTTATTATTTTATGTACAGTATATAGTAATATAAGTCACACCATTAGATACTTTCAAACTCTAAGGATCTAAGGGCTTGCCCACTTGTATATTGTAGAACACTAAATAATGTTTGAAAAAGACCTGGAATGTCTAATAATCTTCACTCGCCCAGTGTAGTACACAGGCTACGCTCAGACGGAGGTCTATAACAGTGTGAGACAGCCTATAAATAGAGCTGGTATTGATTTTAAAGCACGGTTCATTGCTTAAAATCACTTTGCATACACAGACTTTATAACTTTCTGAGCACGCTGTGGGTACTCAATGAAATTAATATACCAATTGTAGTTTTGGGCTACACAGTTTTCGCACGCTATTTTGCTACAAATAATAAAAGTACAATCGTTTTTTTATGTTTGGGAACTTTGGAATAAAATCCCCCGTTTATAGCATTGGAGTAGGGTGTAGGTAACACCGATGGCATCCAGACGTACCCGACGTCCACCCGTCACGGACGAGACGAATTATAGCCTTTGTGCCACTTTCACTCCCACCACTTTTAATTTCCCAGTGGGAAGGCATTTTTTAATTCGTGAGCTTTTATGAAATTTTATGTCCTCCGTATCCGTACTCTGATTGTTCGGACTGTTGCTTTGCGTTTCGGTATTCGCTAATTGTTTCAGGCATCGGACGTGAATGGTATATTTTTATTTTTTAGATCCATAAAACTGCCATTATCCTTTGTTAGTAAGGTCTGCAACATGACGTGACGTGCCTATTAATGCATTCTCAGACACTAGATTTTTTCATTAACGAACGACATTTGTATGCTAAAATATTTGTGCTTGTGTAAAATTGATGTCATTAGTCGGTATAATTGCTGCTCTTATTTGTTGATGAGTTGACAATATTTATGTATGAAAAACTGACGACTGCATTGTAAAGAGAATAATTTTGTTGTTTAACTTTGAAACTGACTTTGTTAAATTTATACCTAGGTACTCATATCATTTTTAGGTGATTATTGTTTTTGGTCTTCTTTCGGTTTAATAGTTGTGACATGAGACAAAACAAAACTATTGTGGTGCGTTTAAGTGGTTTCAACTACCTCGGTGGCGCAGTGGTAGCGTACGCGACTGTTGTTCTTGAGGTCTCGGGTTCGATTCCCGGGTCGGAACAAATGTTTGTACGATCTGCAAATATTTGTTTCGGAGTTTGGGTGTTTTCTATGTATAATATGTATGTATTTACGTATATAAGTATTCATATCAGTTGTCTAGTACCCATAATACAAGCTCTGCTTAGTTTGGGACTAGATGGCGTTGTGTGTTAGATGTCCGAAATATTTATTTATTATTTATTTATTTTTTATTACTTGAACGACAGTTGAACACATCTCGTAAGAAAGGCACATTAGTAATCATAAAGAGCGTTTTTGAGCGTGATGTTCCATTGTACATAAACATAATATATATAAATTGCGTCCATAAGCTATACGCCAATGTGACTACAGTATAATAGTCCAAGATCCCAGTCAGACCAGACTTATGAGTATAATATGAGAAACTACCGAAACTACAATCCTAAAAATTTCATCTCTCCTAAAATGACGTAAATCTGGGGTGACTGGGATTTTAGTCCATAAATTGACTGTGATTTTGGTTGTCGACGTTTATTGAAAATATCAATTGACTTACTTGTGCCAGCATAGTAGACTGTGTAGTCAAGTGGATGACCCATCATATCAACTTTAACTCTGTCTACAACTAGTCTCGTGAAGAAGAGATCTCTTTTGTAGTATATCGGCTTTTCGTTTTCATGTGATACTGCGGTGTCCATTAATGGATGAGATCTGTTGAGAAAAATAACACAGAAATTAGTAAGCAGAAATTTATAAAAGTTACTAATTTACAGCACGTAATTAATTTTATCGTGTGTACAAAGCTTAAGTGTGGTATTTTCTCTCTTGGCTTTTATTCTATACTAGCTGTTGCCTCTGGCTCCGCCCGCGTGTTTTTTCGGTTTTCACTCCAAATTTTTTTAAAGTAGCCTATGTGTTAATCCAGGGTGTCAGCTTCCAGGTCCAGGTCCAGGTCCGACATAACCACCAGTCGGAAAAAAAAGGGTGTCAGCTTCCTACATACCAAATTTTATCAAAACTGGTCCAGTTGTATGCGCGTGAAGAAGTAACAAACATACACACTCACAAACTTCCGCCTTTATATATTAGTGTGTGTGAAGTGTGAAGTGTGATGTGATTACTTTGTACGGGTTTTTATAAGTTTGTACCCATTAACGTGAAGATAAATGTGAATTTTGATGACCAGTTTATTTTAAAGTTTGAGGCAGTACATAACATATCAGCTGCTATGGTATTGATTACTATAGAATTTTACGTTGATCAACTTAACATTCAATTGATTTTTAGTTAGATTTCATAACTGCAAAGTTAAAAATAACTTTCACTTCTTTTTGTGCCTTAAAAAATTAATACTTTCATCGATATGTAAATAATCCAAAGAAGCACGAATTTCTTCTTTAAGTTAAGTATAAAATTAAATGTAACCTAAGACAGTACATTTAATAAAGGTCTTTTTTAATTATCTGTAAAATATTTCATCTGTAAAATAACATCAAATTATAATAATTGGGTACTAGGCAAATTTATCATTACAATGATACAGTTCCGAGAAAATCTTAAAGTTTAGTTAAAATATTTTATGTCTAGATTCATTCATTCAATTCCAAAAACAATGTGAAAGGGCAGCTTTCGTAATTCAGAATCTGGATAATAAATTAAAGTTATTTACGTTGATCGTTGATAATAAAATATTATTGTTACAATCAAGATGAGAGGATATCTGATCTCATTACTACAAAAATATGTGGCGAATGTATAATTTTGGTACATTTGCTTAAGTTTTTAGATTATAAATCAAAACTGTTTTAAAATACAGTTATTTTCGAACAGCAATAGAGTGCAAACATAGATTACTCCCAGATTTAGATTACAAAGAAACAAAGTGTAACATGCTCAGAAGTAGGTTGCAATGTGAATAAAATATTCTGTTACGGCGAAACATATTCCCTGATAATATATTACATTCATTCTAAAGTAATGCCATGTCAAACTAAATTGATAGGTCATATCAATGTATTGTAAACATAACAATGAAAACCCCGAGGTGCCCGAGTCACTGGAAAATTACAATAGTAATAGTACAAATGTATCGATAGCTAACGCGACAGTCGTATCGGACATTAACGTCGTCTGTGCAACTCACACAATACATTTTACTTTAGCTTTCACAACTATAAAACAATGCATTTAATTAAAATCTACACTTTCGTAATGAATTAAAAATATTTAACAATATTCAGCAGACGGGTTCAGGTGAAGTGTTAAAATCTCAACGTTTCCACACGAGGATCATGGAAAAGGGAAAAAAAATAATTGAACACTCTCGGGGTGAGAGCGTCGGATAATTAACAGGACGTGTCGCAGATAAAAGTGCCTGTGGATTTCAATGAGCGTGGAATTCTGGAATCGCAAGAGACCTCGTCAGCGACAGGATCGTGTTTCGCGTTTTTAAGTGACGATTTTCTACTTTGTTTACGTCCGGCGCGCTTGTTACAATAACGACAGTCTAGCCTTTTGTTCACTTTGCGTATACCAAGCGAGACGGTTTTGAAAATAAATTAATTCGACGTTCCGTGCTAAGTCCCTTTTTTAAAAAGACTTTAGTTGATTTACTAAATCATTATATGTATAGCATATATAATGTGCACTCTCACAAATATTACGATTCAGTACGTATGTTATTTGCCCATGAGTATGTAGAAAGAAGGACATAAGAGTCTAATTATCATTTCCATCATTATGAGGTGTAAACACCTTAAAGGTTTTAAAACAAAAGTTCAGTAATTACCTTATAAAATTCAAGACTGTGTCCGGTAACGAGGCAGTATCGTTGACACAAGTGCCAGGTCTGGGCTCAGGGACTTTGCTGCTTATAACAGGTAACCAAGCAGAGCTGGATGAAGCCTGTTCTTTGAATTTCCCCTCGAATGCTTTCTGAATGTCTCCGATTGTGAAAGTGCAGATAGCTGAACCCATCAGGCCCGTGGAAGCCGTCGTAAAGACTCCATAGAATCGTGTGTCATCTCCGGGTACTTTGTAGATGCTTTCTGTTGGGTCAATAAAGAAAATATATTAATAATCATTTCATACATTTTACCACCACCCACGATTTTAAGATTAAATTGAATAAGCTCTTGATTTTTTATAAGAAAAAACCTTTTGAAACTTTTGATAAAATTCAGGCAAGTTTTTACATTACATTTAATATTAAAAACCTTAAAACAGACATTGCTGAAAAAAGCTTTTACGATTTTGAAATAATTGATTAAAATTTTGTGTCTAGTAAGTTAAGTTTTGAGGTATCACAAATGCACTGAAGTCGTCTATATTATCTATCACTTGAATACTAAATAGTTAAACTCTAAATGTTTTTAAATAAAAATAACATTTAGTCATAAAAAACATGGGTTATATTCATGTTATATTTTAATATCAAATTTATGTAGTGATATTTAGTTAAGCACATACGTACAGCAAATACGTAAAGTGATTTGAGGAACACAGCAACTTTAAATTGAATCATTTACACCAAATAAATTGCTTTAAGTCATCTACAATGTAAATTTGAATTACCCTTTAAGGGTAAGTGCACTAGACAGAACAAACTTCAATTCCCTGTATAAAAAAAGAGGTTAGCAAACGCGCGTACCTAATTGCGCTCGAAGTGACATGTAAATAACATAACTACAGCAAATACTGAACGCTTGTATACCTATTAGGTCCTCATGAGTAATGCAGACCAGGTAGTGGGGCCGCGTGAAAAACGTTAAGAGGAATCTCGACTGACAGAACCCCGAACGGTTAATATTAAATGAAGTCTGGGAGAACCCCCACATGAAATGCACAACGAATCGGCTAGAATCTTCTCTAGTGAAATCACACTATGCACTTCTAAATTTGGAACTGAAAATATTTACGAACTGACTGTCAATATTTGTTGGCTTTGAATGTAAGGAAAGGTAACACAAAATTTCAAGGGCTCTTTACCTACGGAATGAGTGCTACGGCAATGTATGTACGAGTAAATTTTGGATAATGTTTGAAATAAACTTGTTTAAAGTATTGAAACATATCATATGTATAACATATACTCTGAACGCATAATGCACTCATATACATTAAACAAAATGAGAATCAATGTTTAATGTAAACATGATTTCTTTTAAAGTCCGATTTTTTTCTTTCCACTTTCTAATATCAGTTATATTATAGACATTATTTTCTTAACCCCACTATTACTGTTTAAAAGACAAAGTATATGAAATTTGTAGCTTACATAGAATTACAACAAGAAACTATTAATTAGGAGTGCGATTAATAACTTATAAATATTAATAACTTAAAAATGAATCGTACGTTTAAACGTACAATTCATTTTTGAGTTATTAATATTTCTTAACGTTAATAACACTAATACAATAGAGATATCTATACTCATATTATAAACGCGAAAGTTTGTAAGTATGGATGGACTCTTTCACGCAAAAAGAACTGAACGGATTTGGATAAAACTTTACAGTAAATAATATAGCTTATACATCAGAATAACACATAGGCTACTATTTGCCGCGATAACAGACATATACGCGGGCGGAGCCGCGGGCAACAAGTAGTAATGATATAACTTACGTATTTCATTGAAGTAAAATGGGAACTCTCCTGGAATACTGCAATTGAGTCTTGCTTTTAGGTATGTGGCCCAGTTTTGGCTCAGAATGTTTTTGCCACCGGTGTCTCTCTTGCATACTCTGGCTACTCTCGAATAGACAGCTTTGCCACAGTTGATATACTCCACGGCAGTTTCGCGGAAGAAGAATAAAACGTATTCACCCACGTCAAAGGATCCCACAAAGTTTGGTTCTGGAAATAATAAAATTTATTAAGCAAATTAAAATATTTACGACACTTACATTAATAATTTTTTTACAAAAATAAAACCGACTTCAAGAACAGGACTGAATTGAGAACCTCCTCCTCTTTTGAAGTAAGTAAAAATGTTACGTGTCTAATTTACAACAACAAATCTCAATGTCTTCTCGTCTTTAATATCTACAACACATTTAAATGAATGTATTAAGCGCTCATAAATCAATAACGTAAGTAAAAAGTATTTCCAGAAAGTTTCCAGTAGGTACTTTTAGAATTTGGGTAAGTAATATTTACCTAATAATGACACCATCATTTTTATAACTACTTTTAATATCATGAATAACAGCCATTATAATTTTAGTTTAACACTAGTTGTCAAGTCAAATTACGATAGAGCCACGTAGCTGGATAATAATTTAGTGAATTATGAATATAAATTTTGTGTATTCCGGTCATTACGATCGTGCGTTCCCACAATCGCAGTTAATTCCGTACTATCAAATTGCTGTTATTCCATATGATATGCATTAAATATTAGATGTAGCCATGGGTGACAATTATGTCACGCAGGGACATTCATTGCCGGCATTAATAAGTACTTATTTGTTGGTTCCATAATGAAAATGCCACGTGTCGCGGCTTAGAGAATACGGACACCCGCCTTCCTCGCAATATCTCTATTCACACTGTTGAATAATATCATCTAAATCGCACATAATAATGCCAGTTAACATAAAGCTTAAGAAACAGATTTTAATAAGGCTTTAGAGCTTTTGAACTCTGTACCGCAAAATTTATTTGGCTTCAATAAAATGGGTATATGTGATACCGTACACATCTCTGCAAATTAATATACAGTGAAATAGCCAGTGTTTCAATATTTCATACGAAAAAGATTTTATATATTATTTGAAATAGTTGTTAGTTCTTGACCCAAGGTTAAATATTTATAATCTACTAGCTGAACCCCTCGGTGTTACCCGCGGTTATTGTTACCCCGAGTAACGCCGCGGGGCAAAGTTAGTCTGAAAAAAGTAGCCTAAGTTACTCCCTGGATCATCAGCTACCTGCCAATGAAAGTCCCGTCGAAATCGGTCCAGCCGTTCCAGAGATTACCCGGAACAAACAGACAGACAGACAGACAGACAGACAGACGGACAGACAGACAAAAAATTTTTTAACTACATTTTTGTTATATGTACTGTGTATACATACATATGCATTTAATAAAAAGCGGTTATTTTAATATTACAAACAGACACTCCAATTTTATTTATTTGTAGTATAGATTTCGTAACAAAATCGTATACACTTAACCGAAATATCTTAATATATTAATAATGGAGACTTTCTAGCCAATCCTAGACACTGACTTCCACCTGAATAACCGAACATTGAAAAGCGAATAATATATTGCTGTACTTAGATCTGAAAAAATTGTTCATAATAACTCATATTTTTTATTTCAGCTTTGTTCAAGACGGAAATGAGCTTCTTAATGCATACGTATCATTTGACTGATATTTCGTTTCTAGAGAGTATTCATCGGGATATTCGTTTTACTTAACAAATATAGTATAAAATGTTCGTATATATCTTTTGAAGGTTATAGTATTATCTACATATATATCAACCTCTTCCGTTAGTAAGTCAAATTTGGATGTTAGCGTGGAGTGTGGAGTAGCGTGAAGTTTTCTACAGTTTATCAGATGTCATTCTTTTTAAACTTTAGTATTTTAATGGTCCATGTTCAAAACGCAATCACATCTTATAAATTCGTTTTCTACATTGAAAAGGCTTTGTTGTTTTACTATTGTAAACAATTTTATAAACGATATAAGTGGGTCAACAATTTATTCATAACAAGGCTTAGAAAATAATTTGAATACAGAAAAGGGTTGACTTAGTAAATGAAAATTAAACGAAAATAATTAACTGTTAGTGGCATTCGAAACGTTAGTAATAAAGGGTCGAGTGTAATGAACACGACGATATTAACGAAAATTAGGCAAAATTTGCCTAAATTCGTACACAAGCTAAATTTCTATTTCACTGGTTGCAAATAAATGGGCGAAAGGGTTAGAATCCCATTTGTTCAAATTCGAATTTCGTACTAAAATCAGAACAATTAAGCCATTTGCGCTACAAAGGTAATAAATATTAATTTCATTTTATATTTTGTTTCATTCCAAAATTGATAATAAATTTGAGTGCAATTGTTAAATATAATTATAGAAAGTCAACATTTATCTCTATCATATTATATTAATATTCAAATTATATCCAATAGCAATATCACAAAGTCCTGTGTTCTTAAGAAAACTTTTACAAAAAAAATACTACCTTTATGTAATCGTTAGAGTACATATGTATAGAAATACTTATGAAGAATTTTATCTATACCAATATATAAAGCTGAGGAGTTTGTTTGTTTGCACGCGATAATCTCAGGAATAACTTAAAAAAATCTTTCGGTGTAAGATAGCTTATTTATCGAGGAAGGCTATTTATCATCACACTAAGACCAATAGGAGCGGAGCAACAATGAAGAATGTTACTAAAACGGGGGAAACTTATTACGCTACGGGCAATAGGAGACGTAAACGAGGTTGCGAGCTAGTTAAAAATTAAAAGTAAATTAATTTCATTTTATTGACATAAAACCTCTTAAAATATTTTACAGATTCAATATTCGATTTAATAGGAAATCGATTGGACATCAAAAAATTAAATTAACTGTCAACAATCGAAGACAAGAATAAAAATTACGAATGATACTATGATATTGATATAAATTGTTTATATAATAATATATAACCATATAAGATTTAATACACAAATATTATTTTTTCAATTATTTTCGATAAAATTTTGCCTGGCATAATTGACTGATATAGAATCCGGGAGAGATCGGTACTCATTAGAGCGAAAACAGTTTAATTACCATTGTTTAATCGCAAACAGGCCAATTTCCGTGAATATCGTGTTAGCGTTGATAATAGTAATATTTGTCCTAATGATTACCGGCCCACTTTCAGCTTATTGGATGGCAACTCATTGTTAAAAAGCAATGAACACGCTTATTTCGATACAGATTTAATTTTGATAGCCCTACAAATACGATTGATTGGGTCAGAGCGCAGTAGACCAAAAAGATATGATGACATGCATATAAATGGTTTTTGTTTGAGGGTCGGTTTTTACAAAATTACGTGATACTTTGTAGACTATTGGGTGAAAAGTAAAACAATAAAACACCAATGACCGCGGTTTAGAATGCTTCGGTAGGGAGGTAATCGATAGCCAGCAGGAACTAACAGGGCTTATAAAATATTTTTAAACACTTGCTAATAACGTGGCTCTAATTTCACCTTAATTAGAACCATAATGGCACCTGTAATCAAGCTATGACTTTTTCATTGCTATTATTCACAAGTTAGTTAAAGAGTTTTTTTATGTTATTGGCTGAGTTACTTTGTTCTTAAAAAGTCTCGATACAAAAAAGATTGTGTTCAATAGTATCTACAAATCAATGAATGAACCTATTGCTTGCTCATTTCATGCAGCTTCTTATTTAAATAGATAATTTCAACTTGTACGTGTTAAATAAATAAAACTTTCACTCAAATACAATTTTTGTTTTTTCTATAATCAAGAAACTTGAAATTCCCCTATTTTGTACGTATCTAAAACGCTATCCGCGTACAGCCAAAAAAAAGAAACTTTATTATTTTAGTCTGTGGCCGATCGCCTTTGTAAGATGATTAATCATATAATGATTAATAAGACAACTGATTATTTTTGCCCACCATTGCAAAACATTTTTCAGAACACGTTTTCACTCTTGAAATTACAGTTGATTATTATTTAAAATGTCTACAAGTACTAATTATGAAGAAAATCATTTATGTTGTACACCGTCCGATAGTGAAGCCCTTAACGTTATGGAAAGTTTACTACTTGAAAAATATACGGAAAAAATAATTTTAAAATTAATATTATATAATAATACATTATATATTTATATAATTATTACAATGACACATAGGTACTTTGAAATCGTTGTTCATAAATTCTGAAAACAAGCCCGAAAGAGTTCAAAATTGAACTTTATGTTGAAATTGATGTTTTCAAAATAAATATTAACTTATACTACTTAATGTTTTTCAGGATTTTAAAACTTACTGTCAAGCCACTTAGAATCATATTTCAAGGTCCTCTTGAAAGCGAATTCCCGTCGTCCAGTTGTCAGGTTGTGAAGATCTGTTCTGAAGATAACAGTGTCGGCCTTAGTGAACTCAGCATTGGTTCCTGAGTATAATGCTGGTAGACTACCAGGGTTGCCTTTCTCTACCCATAATGCTGTTGAATTATCTGCGGGGTCGTAGGGGCATTTGGCAACTCCCATACCGATCCCTGGAACGTATTCGTGGCGAGGTAGGTGCGTTAAGTTTGACTGCAACAAGAGAAAAGATATATTAATTTTAGTGTATTATTAATAAAATCGATACGTTTTTATAAAATAAAAAAATGTAGTTTATTCTCACAGAAGTACCTAAGGTACCTCATAAATTTACTATTGGTTATAGGATCATAAAAATGGACAATGTTATACTAAAAGGTAAGTATATACTTAATTTAAAATTAAAGTTTTAATTAAAGGTATGCCCTTATGTTCATTGGAATAAATTAAACCTCTGTAACCACGGTAAAATTCAATCAATTTGTGAGGTGGTATTTAAAGTACCTGTGCCTAAAATTGTTTGTGCATAAGGGTGTGCGTTTTGGTAAACACGCTAATTAAAGCTTCCAAACTCCCCAATTTCCAAAAGACCCAAGTCAGAACGTTACAGAGGGTGAATATGAAAGTATTCTAAAATACGTATTAAAATTTCCACGCGTGAAGCTTTCGATTTATGCGCTATCAACCAAAAATATAAAAAAAACAAAACACGCCAAGTGAATTTATGTGTTTCAAAGTCAGTAACAGCGCACTGGCCAGCGGCCCCCGAGGCTTCATGTACTTCATGTTCCCCAATACAACTCAACAACACATCTGCTATTAATTTTTTCAAAAATTTATGTTCTTTTCGCGCTGAACAGGATTTATTAACCGAAACTTATTATTTTGAAGGCGGTCGAATTTTTTCGACGTAACTTGGTGCTCTCAGGAGAATTCCTCTATTAGTATAATGCGATGGGTGGCGGTACGGTTTTCGAAATTATCATAAAATTACTAAATGTAGCATAAACGTGGGGTGGGCAGTGGAGCCCGTCGTCGTGGATTGAGACTTTATGTAAATTTTAACGACGCTGCGACCATCGGGACCACCTGTGACCAACCCCTCCCTTGACACGGGACCCCGCGGGGTTCGATGCCTGCGGCACCTGTCGAAAACCTATGTCGTTTTTATTTCAATAAGCTCAGGATTAAATTAGGCATGCGAAGACGTGCCGCCCGGTCGCCCCGGGGTAGATTTTCCTTGTTCCTTCCTTGTATTTTGACTTTTATCGGAAAACCATTTGTAGCTTTACACGCTATTTAAACTGGACATGACAGATTGTATTCTGTTATAACTGTATGTTTAAAGCAATGGAAGCAAAAAATATAACAGCCAATTAAAATAATATACAATACACAAAAACTTTCTTGAATGCAAACTTTAATAAGACTTCCATTATGAGAAACGGCTTTTCAAACCAAATAATTGTATTTTAACTAGAGCAAAAATACATTTGTATCTTGTAACATATAAGAAAACAACAAACACAGAAGTAGGTACCTTTTCTTAGCGAGTAACCAAACCACAAACTTTGCACAGAACTGTAAAGCTTTTGCGACATTATTTTCTCTTTCAAAATAGAATCGGGTTCCTAAGTCCAGGATAAACAAGCAAATGGACCGAACGGAAGAGCCCGGGGCCTCCCTTCAGTTGAATAAGAAAGTTTGTCTACGGACCCGCGAGGCCCCTCATTAGGCCTTAGCTTTTGTTTGCTCACCAAATTAGCACCAAAAAACTGCTCATTCATTCAATAGAATAGTCAAGTTCTAATGACGTGATACAAAATTTCAGTTAAACTTCGTCATTGAATTATATTTTTATTTTGCGTCATGTTAAATTTATACTTTCACTTTATAATATGTACTTAATTAGGTTAAAATAATCTAAATATCAGAGTTACAAAGAGTATAGTTATCATTTGATTAAATTTAATTTAATTAAGAGTCACTTTTCAATCCGTAGCCTTTATATTCCAGTTGAATGGCGAATACTCTTTTGTAATTGGCAACTTCAATAGTTTCAGCTTATATTGTAAGTGGCTAGACACTTGTCAAATACTTGAACTATTATACAGATAAATGTGGTTGATGTGAACTTAACGTGTTTTAAGAAAGTTTGAGGATTCAATCATGAGATATTAAACCCAATGTTCTTATCCAGTGCAGCCAATATTATAACTTTTCAACTGTCTAACTTGTAAAGAGGAGTCTGCTTGTTGAGATAACAATATCATTTTAGTATTTTGAAAGGATTTAATCATTATGTGAAATGAAGGTTCGTAGCAGAGACACAATCGTGACAGAGTTTGAGTGAAGGGATGAATGAAGTCACAGAGGAGTTTAAAATACTCCTCTGCGCATCAAATAACATTTATGATTCATAAAAAGCATATGAATATTTTTTGATAAATCTAGCAAACTCTAAATGTACAGTACTAGCTGACCCACGCAACCTCGTTTGCGCCTTATATTGCCCGTAGCGTGAAAATTTCCCCCGTTTTTGAAACATTTTTATTGGTGCTCCTCTCCTATTAGTAGTAGCATGATGATATATACCCTATAGCCTTCCTCGATAAATGGGCTATCTAACATTAAAAGATTTTTTCAAATCGGACCAGTAGTTCCTGAGATTAGCGTGTTCAAACAAACAAACAAACTCTTCAGCTTTATATATTAGTATAGATAGATAGTATGTAATATACAAGTAATTTAAAAACAAATAAGACTTGTAAAATATTTTTCCATTAGTAGACCAGTTATATCTGCATTATTATAGCCTTTGTTTGCACAATGTAAACTCGAAAATTAATCTAATAAAAAAAGTGAGTACCCTAGCTTGAGAGTTCATAAATATTAATTTAAATAATTAGGGTATAAATAGTTCCCTTACAAATTCAATGAAACAACAATAACAGTTACATAAAAGTACATTAAACAATACATTTATGTTTGTACCAAACCGCTGAACAATCGTTTAAAAGTTTACGATGTTACAAAGTAAAACGGGGTATCTAGTCAAGAGAATAGTTGGCACCTGCAGATACCTGGATACATGATATACGACAATGGCTTCCCGATACATTCTGAATACGAACGTTAGCTACGTTGTTTCCTACGGGAAAACTTTCGAGACATTCACTACGAGTTTGTACAGGCTTCGTAATGTGTGAATATTTATTTAAAGAGTAGAGTGCTACTTATTTGCATTTCGTATTCAAGTTTCGAAAAGTTGTGTATACTTTGCTCAAGGTGAGTTTATAGGTATACTTTTATAATTAAAATTGATTAGATTAGATTTTATGTGGAACGCATTAAGAATACAATGTCACCACCGTCCCGTATTCATCCTTATTCGTCTCTTGAGTGATGTAAGTGGTATTTAAGGAAGCAAACTACGCAAGTCCACATCACTGCAAAGAAAAGGAAAACTTGAATAAGGCCCTATATCAACCTGACTGGTAACATTGTAAATATACCTAGTATAGTGGGCCAAAATCAAACTAGGAACAAAAATCTGAATTTAGACCATTACATATATTTTGTCAGTATTTTAGTCATTCATATAATCGTCAATATTTCAGTATTATCAGTCCGCAACCCGCACTAGGCCAGCGTGGGGACGGATGGCCTTAACCCTCTCCTGAGAGGAGACTCGAGCCCAGCAGTGGGACAGTATGAGTTTTATTTATTTATTTATTTATTTATTTATGTATTATTATTAATGTATTTAATTGATATGGAATGTGTATTTTGTTATTTTTCATCCCCTGATTACTGACGTGATCTCTTAATATTATGGCGTTATTTATTTATTTATTTATAATTATTTTATAGTAACCTACCAAGCAAGTTTGATATCAGAGTTCACAGTATGTTTTCATAGCACAGGTGTCGACAAGCTATATTCATGTATGGAATGCTTTAATTCAACTCGATAGTACAGATAATTTAGATAAATAAAATCTAATTATCCAGCTTACAGTGCTACATCAATTTGATACTGATTTAGTTGATTAGCTAATTCGGGGTATTAATCACACAACACAATATGCGATTATTGTAAAGTTATGGAACGACATTGCTGCATTATAGGGATGAAATAATTATTAGTTAAATATCTTCACTTGTTAAAGAGTTTTGTCTCATCTTGGAGTTTGTTGAGACAAAACTCTATAACAAGTTATTATATTACTTGAACTGCAAATTGGAACTTTAAAGTACTTACAAACAAAATTCAAAATACTATATCACAGCACATTAAGAGCCTTTAACAGTCCACTGCATAAACAAAAAACTTGAGAGGTGTCATGGGACACCCGGATGGAAGGAAGTTCACAGTCAGGATTAATTATTGTTATTATTTATTATGTACAAAAACCTGTATATACCCAACAAAAATAATCGTCGCGACATCACACTGTTTAATGCGAAATAGAAATGAAAATATCTGGCTTGCTTTCTGTAAAAAAGGGAGAGAGAGACAGAGAAACAGGCGCACGCCGCACGGCTAACAATAGCTTACTATAGCAAAAAGTGTCGTTACAACTTTTCGTGAGAATTTATTCCGTCTAGCCCCCTTTCACAACGCGCGATAAGGAACTTCGTTCCAATATATATTCTATGGTATTAATTCATTTATAAAGTTTTATTCATTGTGTTATTCAAAATTATATTGTTTATTATCCATATTCTTCGAATTCAAGCATGAGGTAATAAACAGTATTTTCCGTCTAAAGCATGCCTGTAAGAGATAGCGGCTGTGATTAGGTCAAGCACTATATTACATTACTATTTTAAATATATCATACCGTCATTGATCCTGTTCATTACATTCTATGCCAACTATATACTATACCAACTCGTCTGGTCAACGTTTTATGTTAGGCCAGAAACTCTGTAAGCCTCTCCTTAGAGAGGTTTGGGCCCTATGTCTAATATAAGACTGTTAAAGCCTGTTGATGTGATTATATACACTCAAGAGTACTTCTCCGTCTACCTACCCAAACGAAAAACTATGTAAATGTACTGCACATTGTATCTTATTGTAACATTGTATTTAGCAAAATGCCGCACCAACATCATCCTAATATTCTCCTCTAAGACAAGTTACGTTAAGCAATAATCGTCAACTTCCAAATACGCTACCACCACAGTTACAATGTAGAAGTTGTCATTGTCAGTGCGTTATATACGCCGGCGGTAACTTTCAAACGCACAAGGGATCTACCAAGATTGTGGGGTGGCAAAGTTTTGACAACGCGTCACTATCAGTTAATAACCTGTAGGGATGATCTGAATTTATAACGGCATATTGCTATCACAGAGCAAGTGTATGCCAGTTAGACAAATATTAATTTAAACTGACTTTAATCAAAATTGCGGGGAGTTATGCAATAGATGTCTCTTGGTTTGTTGTTTTGAAGTGTTTTGACATCGTTCATGAGAAGCGTAGAGTATATGAAACCATAATAAGTGTCACAGCGGTTATCAAAACTGTTTATTAGTGTGTAATAAGAGATTAAAGCACATCAGCCCCTACAATATAGTACTATTTAAGCATATAGAATATTTTCATTTAATACTAGTATTTGCCCGCAGTTATCGCGGCAAATAGTAGCCTGTGTTATTCTGATGTATAAGCTATATGACCGTGAAGTTTCATTTAAATCCGTTCAGTATTTTTTGCGTGAAAGAGTAACAAACATCCATCCTTCCATCCGTCTATACTTACAAACTTTCGCCTTTAGCGAGATAAAGTCTTCAAGCATTTATCTAACTGTTGTTCTAAATCGAAATACCAAAGTGTCTTGTAAGTTTGCCCTTACAATAAGTTACACTTTAGGGGTCTGAATATTTATAACATGCCTGAAATAGGTAAAACCAAAGTTTAGTTTAAATTAGATATGGCTTTTTGTATGTATGGAAAGAGTCGATTTGTAATAAATAATTCACTACCTTTCTGTAATTTAGTACAGGAATAAAACTCTAGAAATAGTTTACAGAGTAGCTTTTAAATGAAGATGAGCGCAGAGAGATTTTTACTCGCGTAAATTTTTAAGAGCTATTTTAATTATAAATCTGGAAATTAAAAACCTTTGTAGTGAAAAAGTGATAAATTTGATGATGGTGGTGTATTTTTTCCATTTATATTTTCTACGAAAAAAAAACAAGTTTAGTTCTACTGTAGTAGACTTAAAGCCGACCTCGATCTTCACATTAACAGTGAATTTATTTACCGTGAATTTACCCCTTTTTTTGGCTTCTATCTATTGTTTGATTGTATTAACTCGCTTGTATATCTTATTCATATCTTGGTTTTCAGTTTCGTTTCGGTTTCGGAAAATGCATTATTAAGTTAAGTTCACTTTCTGGCATTACTGCAAGTAATACATTTAAGCAATGAATTTTGTAACATTTTTAATATTATCATCATTCTTGAGGTTTATTAGTGTAATCAGGTGTTCCAAAAGTAATTGTGTTTCTTTGGGTAGAAAATAGTTCCATAGAAGAAAAGCAAACCGATTGTCAATCGAACAGTGTATAAAACAGACATGATAGGAGCCCATCCATCCACTCATGCGGTCTTGGATTTTAAGAGGTGCTGGAATGACTAAATCTTAATGAAGATTACAGAAAGAGAACGCTGTAAAAATAAACTAACGAAAGTAGTACGTGAACCTATTCTTAGAAAGCTGAGATAACTTAAGTACCTATATTAAAATAAGAAACGTTACGAGAAACGACAACTACTAACATTATAGAGACATAGTATGCTTCTATCAAAAAGTTCGTCGTTCGCAAGCTACGATACTATTTAACTACCAGCCGGTTACAAAGCAGCAGACGGCAATCGTAAACTGTTCGCGATATTGGCCACTAATTCCGAATGAGATAGCTATTGCACCTGTGCTCCCCGACTAGTTCAGTGATATACGGTTATGGATTTTAGATCAATAAAAAACTTGTTCCTTTTATATGATGTGTCTCTATGACATTTATGTTATTTAACTTATCTTTTGGATAAATTTTAATAAAGAAATGTATTTTATTGGAATAAATTGTCTCTAGGTTTATTTATTTTTCAATATTTTATTTATACAATTTTAACAAAAATAAAACCGACTTCAAGGTTTGACTCGATTTCTCTTAGATGCCATCATCAGATATTAATGTCCTTATCATGGTACCGCCGTTGGGACATCTCCTTTCCATTAAAAAAAGAATCATCAAAATCTGTTCATAAACGACGAAGTTATCCGCGAACACACTCCTCTTTTTTTTGAAGTCGGTTAAAAAGCTTTTAGTGAGTAAGTTTTACAAATAAGAAATAATTAAGATATTAATATTTTAGAGATAATGTAATTTTTATTCAGAGATTCTTGGCTAGATTTTTAATTATAATATTATTATATCTATTAAAAAGTTTTGACATGCTTCTTTTTTAATAAGAATATCGAAGAATAGTGTCGAGTTGAATAGAATCTTCAGTTTAAAAATACTTACTTTACAAACTAGAAAAGTAACGAATAAGTAGTTAATCAAATGTTTAAATTACTATTCAATAACTAAGAGGTGCTCCTTTTAGCAGGTTGCTGCTTCACTAACAGAACATCTATATTTTAGATTAACTTTATATTTTTCTTATAAGTAGTGAGACCATAGCTCTATTGGCTGCAGAAGCGCACGTTAAGCCGCATTACTAGTTAGTGACAACCGTTGCAATTACATATCACAAATTCAGTACTATTCTATACCTATATAAAGTGATAACCATTCTAATTGTAGCATGTTCATAACAAATTATACGTAGCTACTAGGTACAGCTGTCAGAACGAGGCATCATGTCACCTCTGTCAGGTAAATTATAGACTTGACAGGTTTCCAATAAATTACCCTGTCATGTAGTAAAGACATTTGTTATTAGGTATAAATAAGTGGGTTAATATGTTCCTTCGTACCAAGTGGCTTAAGCAAGTTACACATATTATGTTAAAGTACCGTGCCTCTAAGGATTTAGCCTTATAGGGTTAAGTAAAACCTCCTTTGCACTCATTTGTGTATTTAACTATTGTGCATTTACTCTCTTCTCTCATCTTTCATATACATTAGAATGATACGAATGAGAGAATAAACTGAGAGAATGCATTTGTATGGGTAAATAAATATAAAACGTTAACATTTCCAAGTAAAAAAAAAATAAAGAAACACTAGTCACTACAAGAATAATTTGTATGTTAAAATCAAAGTTGATAGAAATTACAGAACGAAAAGGTAAATAAAAGGTATTAATAGAAAAGAGATTCAGCACTTTGTACCACGTGCTTTAAATCCTAAAGCACGTGGAACAAAGTGCTGAATCTCTTCTCAAAATAAAGTTAGGTCTATAACTCCATAACAGTTGTTATAAAAGCATCAGGTACCTGAAAAAATTAAATAAAACTTAGCACTCTAATCCTCGCAGTATCTGCAAATGCATTTGAAACGAGTCTTGTGTAAACAAGCATAGCAGTTCATTAAATCCTTGCTTGCTTGAAATGTTTACTATCACTTTACCTACCTTTAAGACTAAGTTAAACTGAAAATAGATACACTTGTGTTCAACCTATCTAAAATTCATAAAATTTTACGAGCAGCTGTACTCATGTAATGCACAAAAATGGTTATGCGGCGTTGGTGCTAACTCGAATGTGCTGTTGCATAGATTATAAAGTGATTTTCCGAAGTGCACTCAACGGTACAACGCGGGAGTTGAATTTCCACTATTATTATGTCATGAACATTATATGTGACACTATAAATGCTAGTTGATAGTTTGCACTCATGCATAATGAAACGGGAATTATACTTAAATCCCAATTGTGTACAGGCGTACTTGTTATGTGTTCGTCACGTGTCTCGATCAGATTTACTACCGTAAATGCGTAAGTTTCGGGCCAACTATTTTATTTATTTGCTTTTAAAAAACAACTCCCGCATTAAGAACTTTGATTTTATTGTTTTTCTTGTTATTACAAGTTTTCCTATAAAGCAATTTTTCCTTATGTCAATGTTAACGTTTTATATTCAGTCATCAAAACGAGTGCCTTCATTGTGATATTCTTTGTGTGTTCTAACTGAGTTCGAGCAGTAATATTATACTTTTCTTAGAGAAGATTTGTTATATTTTTATATATTCTATGTCACGTGGGGTTTTAAAAACATACTTGACACGGATACAAATAACACCCAGACTCGGAACAACAATTTCTAGACCACACAGGTGTTGTATTATTAATGGTTTGAACCCACAATACTGAACGTTCTACGCTATCAGTATCTGCAAGAGATGCAGTCAGTATCTGCAAGAGAAATTTATACACTTAAGGTTTAGAATAAATGCATGTACAATATTCATATTCCGTCTAGTAGAAAACTGCTCGCCATTAGTTCTTATGAATGATGTAGTATGTGGGACTATACTGAAGTTTACTGTAACCTTATATAATAACTCTAACCTGTAACCTTTTATAATAATACAAGATACTTAATCAGATTTATCATGATTACCTTAATTTGAAGGTTCGCATAAAATATATTTAATAATAATTAAACGGAAAATGGTTACGGCAAGATTGTGATCAAATAGTCGTGTATAAAATATGAATATGAGGTTACTAACTTTTGCTCGCTTCTCCGCAAGCAAGATGGTATAAAACTGGACACAGAATACAATAAGAAAAAGTTTATAAACTACATTTAATCCTACTAATTTGATGAAATCTATATACTCTATTATTATTACGAATCTATTGACATCTTATTCATTTAAATCGGTTCACTAGTTTAGGTTACGGTGGAACATAAACACGTACCTAGAATGCCAAAAAAATTACCCATACTTTTGGCTTCGCCGTACTCCGAATAAAACTAGAGAGAAAGATTCTAATTGTATGCAATAGTACACTATAAGTTTTTGAATCATCGCAAAATCCTAAACTAGGTACATGGAAGTCGAGAATAGTTTCTAAAGTCCGTATAAAACTCTCACGGTCTAAGTTTGGAGTGAAGTTTGAAAAAAAAAACACCATTAGATACTTGAACTACTCATTAAAGAGAAGTTACAAGTTGAAAGGTTTTTATAGATTGAAAATAATTTACACATCAAAGATTTTTTTTTCGAATGGTTTCTACTGTAATCTTAGTGGGTCCATCAGAATGCTAATTGCTTCAACAAGCAAGCCAAACTCAATTGTACTGTTGGGGTAAACGGGTTCTTGAGTGGAGACCGCCTCTCGGTAAACGTAGTGTGGGACGTCCAAAGGCCAGGTGGAGCGATGATTTGCGCAAGGCGGCTGGCAGGAGCTGGATGCGAGAAGCCCAAGATCGAACTAAGTGGCGTGCAATTGGAGAGGCCTATGTCCAGCAGTGGATTACAATAGGCTGATGATGATGATTGTCTATCTCGTTTATACTCAATAAATAAATTATTAAAAAAAAAAATGACCATTTAAATCGGTAGTTTCAGAGTTTCGTCCATCTAATCACACAAATAAAGAAAAAAAAACTCTTCAGCTTTATAATATTAGTATAAATAACAGTTTTTATATTATTTGACATAGTAATTATTCAAAGCATTTTACATTAATGTATTATAAAAAATAAAATACAACTCTCATTAGTATTAAAACCAAATCAACCGTTGAATGCTTTATAACACCTCCGAGAAGTGAAATTACAGGAATTAAATTCTAATTACAAGGCAATAAATCTCACAACAATAACTACAGAACGACTGAAACAAAGAACGACTCACAAAGACAATTTAACGCGCCCGTTGGCAACACTCGCGCCAAAAGAACGAGTGTGATCAGACGAAGAAAATAAAAGTGTAGATCGTTTGTTACCTGTTTCCCTACAATTCAACCATTTGTTCGTTCAATAGCAGATTTAAAACGCATCACATAAATCTTTTAAAAAATGAGATAAGCCCACATTATTGATTGTACCTATTTAAAATGAAAACATTGAATCTGTTTTATTGTCACACTTAACGAATGAACTGGAAAAATGTGAAGTAATTACCGTAACTCGAGCTCTCGTAACGAGCTTTCAGTATATTATTATTGAATATTGTGTGGATTTTAATGCAGATTGGGCGAATTAACTTTAACGTGTTCTTATTTTGAGCCGACTTCAAAAAAATAACAGTTTTATACATATATATATATATATATATATATATATGACCCGGCAAACGTTATTTTGCCATAAAAAAAATAAGGATGGGTCACCCTTACCACTTAGGGGTATGCAAAATAGATGTTGGCCGATTCTCAAACCTACTGAATATGCATTTAACATTTCATAAAAATCGGTCAAGCCGTTTCGGAGGAGTATGATAACTAACACTGTGACACGAGAATTTTATATATTAGATATAGGTTTCCTTTATTGTTCTGAATACAGATCGATTATTAATGGTAATAACTGTTTAAGGAGATAAATTTACTAATTCTTAAAGACCTTTTAGAACCAAGCCTGTAAAAATAATTAATTTTGCCGTACTTGTTGAGTATTTGCAATCGGAAAGTATATTAATTTCATTGAATTGTCACACTTTATTGATCGAAAGTTCCGATGACCATAGACTCAATAATAACATAACTAAAGACCCAGTGTGTGGTAAGATTAAAATAATATGTTGCTGTTAAACGTCTCACATAAATACTTTTTAATAATGCCACCTATTTGACTAAACTTACTTTTTAAATTAAAAACGAAAAATTTGAAAAGAGAAATGGTTTAAATAACAATACCACAGCGCAAACAAACTACCGCATCATTTGTTTCCAATATCCATCCAATCAGCCACGGCTATTTGTAACAGAATAGATATAAATCGGCGGTTGCAGCAAATATGAATCGTTCGGTCGATTTCGTTCATGCGTCTCCGCAAGTCGCATGTGCCCTATCAATCCTGTATGTGTGATTTCACTCAATTTTTGAAACTGACGCGCCCCTGAGCTGGGAGGGAAACATTACTCATACTTGTACCAGATAACAGCGACTTTGCACTTAGTATTTTATTTATTGTGGCGTGAAAGCGTTCATCGTACTATAGTAGGTGGTGATAGCAGTAAGGAAAAAAAAGATTTTTAAAGTTGTCATACAATGATTTAGAGCTATCTTAAGTAATTTATTTTCAGTAAATATGAAAAATATAACTGCTAAAAATCACAAATGTAATGTTTTCTCATTTTCGTCAAACAATAAAGGTCAGGAAGATGACTTTACTCTTCCTAGACTGTACTGAATCTAAATTTCTAAATAAATTCTATATTCTAAAGTTACGAACAGTCAGAACTAATTAATCTATACTTCAATATGAATTCTAAACAGCCCAGACAGTTAATTAAATCAATTTCCAAGAGGAATTAATATCCAGTCGTATTTAAATTTGCAACTATCTCTGTTTTGACAGTGCTCTGTACAAGTGTGCCCCGATGCGGGATCAACGCGATCCCTTGTCCCCTCCCCATGAAAGTAAAAATGATATATTTTCAATTTTTGGCTTCCTATTAGTTCGAAGTTTCGACTCGTTTGATTTATTTTTATGTCTGTAAGTATACTGGATACATTTTAAGAATAATTTTATGATTACTGAAATGTTTGTGCTATTTTTGTTTATGACTGGTTTAGATTTTTATATTTTGTCAATATATACCGACAGATTGTTGAAGATGTTATCTACTTAATAGAAAAGAACGGGGGCAACAAATTATGATACTTTTTCTGAGGTCACATTAAGCAGTCGGTCCCGGTTGTTATCATAGGATAACAGTCGTGAAGCTTAGTTGGAGGCCTTTAGGCGGCTTGAAAACATCCAACGGCAAGATTACGTAGCCACAACGTCGTCTTGCAAGTTCCCAACCCACAGTCGGCCTGAGTGGGGAGGTATGGTCTTAAACCTCTCGTGAGAGAAGGCCCGAGCCTAGCAGTGGGACATTATGGGTTGTTGATGATCATTGATGAATGATGAATTTAATTCTGAGAGATTTCATGTTAGTATTCTAAATTAATTCTGTTATTATATCTAAATCATCACATACTCTGCTATAAAAATTAAAAAAAACTTTCGTTAGAATGGGTTTGAATTTTTATACAAGTTATAACATAACACTGCCTTATTACCTTGTGAAATGGGGCCTATGCAATTTGAATCTCATTATAAATCCATTTTCAAAATTTTGTATGCACCTATTAGACCCTGAAACTGCTCAACTGTGTCAGAACCGCGATAAAACGTGTGAAGGGTCAGAACGACCGCCAATACATCATAAAATTATATGAAAGTCAAGAGCAGGGAAAGTGAGAGGTGAACGAGCCACACACAGATTTATTGCGGTCTGCTTTTGATACCTATTGTGGAAAGTACGTTTTACGAGTTTTAAAAAATCCCGAAAATAACCACTAATCGTAGCATCTCTAGGACTTCAAAAACATCCATTTAAAATTAGGGCGAACATGGTCAATGTATTTGCAATAAATCATACTTCTAAAAAGTTCGCATAAAGATACGAAAAATTATATTCTTCATAACTTTGAATGAAGTTTTCCAGTTAAAATTTCTTTAGAAAATCTGCAGGCGTTCGGTAGGGAATTTCTCAACAACATCGTGAAAGTCTTCGTTCCTGTAACGGCATCATTTAGACTCAGTCTCCGTGAAATTTGTAGCGGTTCCAGCTTGGAAGCAAGTGCGTTATGTACTTGGTGCATCCAGCTTTATGTAGAAAGGGAGCTTAATATCGTCTCGTTGAGTTTGCCGATGCTATAAACCCGTTGAATAGAAATTTAAAAATACCGGTACTGTGTAAAACTATTCTATAAAAAAATCTCGTTTAAAATGTTTTCGTAGGTATGTTCTAGATTGACTTAGAAATCGTTTTTCAACTTTTAATTACTTAAGCTGCAACATATTCCTGTAGAAAGAATGTATTGCAACAAAATTAATTATATTCTTGCGAAATAAATATGCTTCATACATGTTGACAACGCGAACATTCAATAACATTGTCGTTTATCTCGACACAAATATGTTAGGACCTGTTGGGGATCTGTTGCATCCCTGGCTCGAGTCCAAGGCTCATGTCCGGATCACTTCGAGTGAGGTCTTTAGATAATGATGCACATTCCGTTGCATGTGCATTCAGAGTTTGCGACAAGATATATGTGGTGACCATCTCATAGAAATTGCAATGTGAATCGAGTTTATAACACATTGTTATATTCTGGAAAATATATTGTTTTATGTAGAACATTCATTGTGAAAAAATGTAAATAGATATACGGTTATAAACACATCGAAACTTAGAATTCTTAATCAGTTTAGAAAAGTTTAAGTGTTAAGGATATATTGTTATAGATGTAAGTGGACTACTTTTGGATTTGAATTTCACACTAAATTGCTCCAAAAAAGGATTGTCTTCTTTTATTAATACACTAGCTGAGGTCCACGATGTCACTCGCAGTACACCAAGAACCGCGGGTAACACCGTAGGACGAAGCTAGTAACAAAAATCTCAAGTTACTTCTTATATCATTAGTTATCTGCCAATTAAAGTTTCGTCAAAATCGGTCCAGCCGTTTTAGAGATTAGTCGGAATAGACAGATAACTTTTTGACAGAATGCTTTTTAATGTAAAAATATCGTGTATAATTTCATATTCATTTTGTAAAAAGCTTTTAAATTACAATTTGACATCTTTATTTTATTCGTTTGTATTAATATTGTAATTGAAAATTGAAATTGAAATTTTCTTGAAATTTGTATTCAACCTTACTATTTTATTTAGATAATGAAACTATTTGTAAAATATTTAATTTTCGTTACTGAGTGGCTCGTCGATGTAGATACGACCTATAATAGTGCAAGTTTTATATGTGATACACATTAGGTAGGCAACACACATTCATTTTGATTGTAATCCGAAATCACCTAACTTTTAATTAATATCAGTTATGCGTGCTCTAACGAACACAGGGATTTTACTTATATATTAAATATTCATTTCGATTTTGTTTGGTTACTGTAGATTTTATCAATTAATTGTAAATAAAAAGCATTCCTGACCATTATGTATAAATTTACACCAGGATTGGTCGAGTAATGAGAGCGGAAAAGCCTAAGACCATGTTCAGATAACGCGCGTTCAACGCGCGTTTTGCTGACGCGCGTTTACAACTACATATAGTTTTATTCTAGGAGTACAGAGCCAAAGCGTTTTTACATGTAGTTGTTAACGCGCGTTGGCAAAAGGCGCGTTGAGCGCTCGTCATCTGGACATGGACTAAGAAACGAACAGATTTAACATTGCAATAAAATTGTAATAGCGGTTAGAAAATAAAGGAGAAAGGTACTTACATATAAGACCCAGTCTTTTGGACTGTGAGCATTGGTACCGCACACGTAGAGACGAGAGCCGTCTCCCATTGGCTGAATCACGCGAACATGATTCCGACAATCGAAATGCTGCAAGAAATAAAACAAAAAAGTATTAGTACTTAAATTTAGCTATTTACAGTATATTTTATAATACAACTGACATATATAGCAATTGAAATATTCATAGTAATCATTATATTAATAAGTTAGTAGGTACGTCTTATTAATTTTAGACTTAGATTGACTTATATATTTATAATTTGGACAAGATTATTACAAACCTAATCTGAGCCTTAATAATTAAGTATCTAAAGAGCTTTAGATGTCTAAGTCTTGAAAGGATAGGCATATCTAGATGTATTAAACATTAACGTTTTGAAAACACTAATAATGCCCCAACGACATAAACGTAATCGTAGTAGGTACTGTTTTTGCCATAAAGCTAGACTGATAATTGGGTGCTTATCATTTTGGCGTCTTTATGCTTATTTAAGAGAAGGTACAATATAATTTTGTAAGTATCTGTAATCTGAGCGTTATTTAACAGATAAAATGTAATTTAAGGAAATAAACGTTGTAATTATGAAACGACAATAAAGTTTTATTTTATAACTATAATGAGCCTACTTAACGAAGTGACAGCCCAAATATTAAAATAGTACAAAGGATTTTAATATAACAATAAACTGTTACAAAGAGACGAAAGTATGACCAGACGATGCTGGGGTACCCCGGGCAAAATTCATTGGAATAATAGTAATTCCGAAGTACGTGGATGCATATGAGTGCTCACAGGCTGTGATTATGCAAATTTGCCTCCGACATAAATATTAAACGGCACATTAATATTCCGAACGACAGGAATGCATTGCTCGCTTTACCGGTTAAAACAGTGCTATATTGGTACATTGCAGTTCATTATGGTTTATTAAAGATCCATTTAAAAAATGGATATTTTATGCGGCTCATTTGGGTACCGGCTTTCCGATGGTAATAGCTCCTATTTATTTACTAGGTCCAAAACCACTAAGTACACATTAACTCATCAAACTAATATTTGTTTACTAATTGTCGCCCGCGGCTCCGCCCGCGTGTATGTCGGTTATCGCGGCAAATAGTAGCCTATGTGTTATTCTGATGTATAAGCTATATTACTGTAAAGTTTCATCCAAATCCGTTCAGTAGTTTTTGCGTGAAAGAGTAACAAACATCCATCCAAACATCCATCCATCCTTACAAATTTTCGCATTTATAATATTAGTAGGATATAGCTAGACACATTAATGTGCACGGTTGTCTTATAATTATATACGTATTCTTAAATACAAACAAAGAAATAATCATTATGTATAAAGTACGCTGTGAAACAAAATAAAATGTACCATTGGCAGATCAGATAAATGTTATTGTTATTTTTTAGAATTACTCCATAAATTGAATATATCGACGTAGGAAAGCATATTTGCTGTAAGTAGACAAAATACCTAAAGTGACTTTTTACCATCATTAGAATCAGAAAAAAAAGCCGCATCGACTGAACCGGGTCCTGTGGCTCTACGATGAAAAAAAAATTACATACGCCGTTGAAAACGCCCGTACTTATATTTTTTTTAGCAAGATTAAATGCTGTATGTAGGCTAAAATCCAGTCATTTTAGACATTTTATACTTACAGCAAAAGAAAGACTGCATTTTTTGCTTTACAAATACTTACTTCTTCCCATTTAAAAACTTTACGCTACTTACAGCATATTTGCGGTGTGTGATTTTTACATTTGTTTACTTACAGCAAGTTTAGGGAACCTATCGTTTTAGTTTTCGTTATTTACAGCAAATCATCACGTATTTTTAGACACACGGTTTTTATCGGATAATGCATTTTGATAAATAATTTATATTTCTTCTACTCTAAAAGGGTGACTGCGAAGGCCAGCACGTGTTGTGCTGTAGAGGAATGGAGAAGGGGGGACCAGTTGGAAGAGCTCTTCAGAACACTCTCCATGATACAGGCGGTAGAGGACTGCCATAGAGGCGATATCTCTTCGCAGCTGCAGAGGTTCAAGAAACTCGGTGGCTTCGGGACTACTGATGATGCGGACTGCTCGCCGCTGCAACCGATCGAAAGCGTCAAACAGATACTGTGCGGCACCATCGCATAGATGAAAACAGTACTCCCCGCACGAGCGAACCTGGGTCTTGTAGAGATGACACAGATGCCCGGGCGAGAAGAACCGTCTCACCTTGTTAAGTACACCTAACTTTCGCGAGGCCGCTTTAATGACGCTTTCGATGTTCACACGCATGTTGAGGTCATGGCAGACATCCATACCCAGGATACCGAGCTTATCTTGTAGGGGCAGTTGAGTGTTCCGAAAAGTGGAGAAGGGAAGGAAGGGAGACTTTTTGGTAGATAACGCGCACACCTGTGTTTTCTTGGCGTTAAACTCGACCAGATTCTCAGTGCCCCATTGAGAGATGCGGCTTAGGACCAGGTCGAGCTCAGCGACAAAATCCCGTCGCTTATCCTCAACATCTGCAGACTTGGCTGTAGGGTGACCAAAATATCGCCCATGAACTGTACTGTCGTCTGCATAGCAATGTATATTGCCTAGGGCCAACATGTCATTGATATGCAGAAGAAACAGCGTGTAACAAAGGACCTTACTGCGGCGCTGGTGCTGGAATGCGGAGACCCATGTGCAGAGTTTGGGAGGCAGGCCGACTGCGGGAAGTTTGGAGAGAAGCGAGCGGTGCCAAACCCTATCAAAAGCTTTGGCCATGTCGAGGCTAATGGCCAAGGACTCCCCATGACCATCAATAGCTTCACCCCAAAGGTGAGTGACATACGCTAGAAGATCACCCGTGGATCGGTTCGGCCTAAAGCCATATTACCGATCATTGAGCAAGGAGTGATCTTACAGGTAGAGGACCAATTGCTTGTTGATGATCCGTTCGAGCACCTTTCAGGCAATGGAAGTTACGGCTATAGGTCGGTAATCAGCCGGGTCTGAACGGTCACCTTTTTTGGGGATAGGTTGAACGTTCGCCTCTCTTCAAGCCCCCGGAACAAGTCCTGAGGAATAGGACAGGCGGTACAAGGGTGTCAGTACGGGAGACAACTCTGGTGCGTAGTTCTTGAGTCCTCCCGGAAATGATCGCCTGGTCCCACCGTCCGGTCACCAACCGGCACGACGAGCCACTCCGTGGATTATGCGCGACCTGACGGGGCAGCCTCCCAGTGTGGTTAGCCGTGGCCCAACCCCTCTCTATGCCGCGGGCGGCCAGCGGCACCACCGTTTCTACGGGTCTCCCTAGCCGACGGTTCAATCCAACCTTACTATGACTTCGCGAGCACTCTTTCGCTCACACACTTATCACGTTAACCGTCACTCCTGCATCTATGGGCCTCCAGTCTCGCACTCACCAACGAAACACGACAGCACGAATGCTGTCATTTTAGGTTGGTCTTCTGTGCGAGGGTAGTCCCGCCCCGGTCGAGCCAGCCCGTTCGTGCTGAAATCAGCGTGGCTCTACTACCTTTCCCTTATTACAAGTTTTTGATTGAACACAATGTCTTCATGTTAAGTTTCAATTATAATTGTATTTTCGTTCTAAAATAAGGCAAATTGCTACTAAGTTTCTGTTTTTTACTTTTAAATAAATATTTTTTGGTTGGATACAATGTTTTTATTTAAATCTAGCGTTATTAATTAGTTTTAAAGCCTTATTTTTTTTTTGTATTTTTTTATGTTTTATCTCTTATATATAAGAGAAAAATACTTTCTTAATTCATTGTATTGTGGAAACGAAGTTCTGGCAGTATAATTAGTTTAAAATTTTGTTTCAACAATTTAAAAGACCATAAGTAAGTTTTCCTACAATTGTCAAATAAAATAAAATGAAATAGTTATTAAATTAACCATTTACGAAATTTTATTTCAACCAAACATTACATTACCAACTGACCCACTGCATTTCTAGATCTAATCATAATTATAAATTTAATCTTACATCTTGAATTGCAGTACCCACATAAATAAATTTACTGCATACAGCACATTTACCGCCTGTAAATTGATAATATTTCCATCTACGCGTACATTTTTCTTCCTTAGTTACAGCGTTTTAAAGGTATGTGATTTAAAAAACTGATTGCTGTAACTAGCCAAACACATACTTATAGTAACTTTGGATAAAAAGTTTACATTGCAAATGGTGACTGGCAGTTAAATAAACCTATGTTCCAAAAATGGTAGCAATATCATGGATAGGTCAGAAACTATTAATTTTTTTCCGAAGTCAAAAAAGTTTTTTGGCTCTGGTGAACAATTGCAATATGCCTACTTACAGCAAATATGCATTCCTACGTCGATATTTATATATATGTTTGTAGGTGCATCGGCAGTCTCTTCTTTATAGCATATATTCTGACAAGTTTGGTATCAGATAACCTCGTGTCAAAATGACACCTTAGGTCCTTTTTGAAATACCTAGAAAGTTGTTAGAGGTTTATAAAAAATACTGCTGTATAGGGTAGTTGACACCTTAGTCAAATCAGTTACTTTTTTCCATCTGTCAAAACGATAACTTTGTATGAAAAATGTACTAAAAACTGACTTGTGACGTCACTGTTTTAGACAATTTAATTTAACAAAATATTTCAATGTTTTTTAGATTAAAATTTGTAATAGAAATGAATAGCTGTAATAATTATATTTTCCGAGATGTTTTGTAATATTCGTTTTAAGGCAGGAGACATTTATTTACGATACAGTCAACTATCCTATTATGAAATATGATCGAAAAATGCAAAATCTATTAAAATTGCATAGTGAAACATTGTTTACCCAACCTTAGATTGGTATGTGGTTTGCGGTTGGTCTAGCTCGAAACTAATTTTCTCTGCGCCTTAATGTCAGGTGGATACGAGTTTTGATGGTTACATAGCCCATTTATCGAGGAAAGCTCTAAGAATGTTACAAAACTTATCACGCTACGGGCAATAGGAGAAGCAATAGCAACGAGGTTGCGTGGGTCAGCTTATCATAAATAAGGTTTGGTTTGCATCTTAATGTTATTAAGTACTAAAACTTGAGAAGATACTTCTATTATTTGTAGTTTTGACATTCATCGGATGCAGAAAAAAAGATCGTTCTTCGATTTTTAAATATTGGAGGGAAAACAGGATCATTTATGGGTTCGTATAGCCTTCTAACTAAAGTTTAAACTCTGTCATCTAGCAAAGAGAATTGAGTAAATTGGCGATCGTGTTTTTTTCATAATTCCGTGTGTTCCCTAATTGAGAATTTTCGGTTTTTAGATTGCAATTTAGCCTTTTCACACATAAAAGAACGTACGTCTTTGAAAAGATCATATGATTTTGGTAATCTTACGTTTGACATTTAATAAGCTCTATATTCATTAAACAATAGTAAACTATCCCAACACTAACATTTACGGTATTAAGTACCCAAAACTAATAAGTAACCATAATTGTATTACTTGGAACATAAAATCAGTAGCTGTGCTGAAACTCGACTTGAAACGAGTACGTGTAAGTAAGTAATTAACGGAGAGCTTTGTTTGTTAATAAAAAGTTTTGTTCAGCGTTTCTTTGGTTCGGCCCAACGAGGTAACTTTGCGAGAGATTGTTCTAAAGTAATTATCGGATTAATATACTCTGAGCGTTCACCCGTAGTACTGACGTGAACACAGAACTGTTTTGCACTCAGAAACAATCAGAATTAAGCAAGAGAACAATCAAGCTCACGTCTAAGTTTCTTTTAACGGCACTTAGCCAGGGGCGTTCGCATAACTTCACTCGGAACTAATGCCTTCGATTGGACCATTTCGTTAATTATTCGCCACTTTGTACGTAAGTAGATTTACGGCGGGCTTTCCTCGCATTTTTCTACCCAAAAAGATTTTATTCTTGTTTTTCAGTAATGGCTTTTATTAGGAATTTAAGAGCTCTGATTTGCATTACCAATACGAAACATTTTATTGCTTTGGCCACGATACTGCTATACACAAAGGTCGTAATAAGCACTGGAAAATTAAAGGAATTCATGGTAAGTAGGGTTTTAGTGAACGCACTCTGAAGTCGGTGCCATTGTTCACTTCGTCTTCGAATTGTTTTTTTTTTTGTTTTTAAGACCAAAAATTTTAGAAGTATATTAAATAACTTGTTTAAGTAATAAATTTGCATTTGTGAGTGACGAAAATCTAATCTAATTAATAAGTGAAAAATTCATCATAAACGTTTCTTAAATAAAGTTCACACACTGAGAAGTTTGAAATTTAGAATACTAAAGACTAGTACAGATAGTCTATCATCTGGGAGAGCAATTCAGTATGAGTGGTTGAAACGTGTATGCACTGAAGAGCGAGCGGTGGTGCTTCGTCGTACAACGCTATCGTGGTACGTCAAAAATTACGATTGTGGCTATCCGTCCCGGTCCAAGTTTTCACTCATGTGTGTTATATGTTTAAAAATATTTTAAAACAAGTAAATTATTTAAAAGCTTACGCAAGCAACAGTATAAGATGTAATATTTAAAGTAACGAATTTTGCTCTATCAAGTTGTTCTTTTTTCATTCTGTTCACAAACTAATTCTAGAATTTGGCTATCCGTTCCGGTCCAAGTTTTCACTCATGTCTGTTATATGTTTAAAAATATTTTAATACAAGTCAATTAGTTAAAAGCTTACGCAAGCAACAGTATAAGATGTAATATTTAAAGTAACGAATTTTGCTCTATCAAGTTGTTCTTTTTTCATTCTGTTCACAAACTAATTCTAGAATTTTATTTTTGTCTATCGTGAATCTTAGTAATGATTTTCCTTAATAGTGTTACAAAGAATAGTTTTAAGTTCACCGGGAACAAGCTAGATAGAACGTTGGACCCGTGGCCGCCTTACGGAATTCGCCGACGGCATTTTCCAGCCCTTTTCGTGTTACGACATCGTGTTTAGAGAAAGGAAAACTCGCCGACAGCGAGAAACTTTGATTATAGCTTTCACGAGTGGCCGTTCCATTCGCGATCGAGGTGATAGACTCGGGGATATTTCTTTTTTATAGCCCTCTTTGATACTAATAAAACAAATTTACTTTTTTCTCTATCGGAAGAGTTGGAGTGGATAGCATGTGGTCTACTACTTTTCTTCTCACACTATTGCGGAAGTTTAACCTTTTATTTGCCAGTTTTGTTACCGGGATATTTTGTAGCCCTAAGCTTGCGAATTTTCTTTTAGCTATTTTGTTCCTAGCACAGTCAAATAGACACCTTTGAAAGTAACAAAGAGCTTTTGCTATTCACTCTTAGACTAAATATTCCGTACCAGACGTCCCAGTTCAGTTTTGGTTGCGGACTTTATGACTTTGTTATTAGCTATGAATGTGTCTGAGGAAACCAATAAAGAGATAGAAATAAATACGACATCATACGTCAGGACTTAGCAGTTTTGTGGCAAAAACATAATCAATGAAAGTGTAATTTATAATAGAATCGAGTACATTACAAATAAAAACAAATATAATGAAATCCATTCAAGTGCGATGGCTTGTATAGTGTGTATATTATTGAATTAGTAGATGACGCACCGAGGCAAGTCGTAATAATTGCCGTTCCCCGATCTTTGAGAGAACGTCTAACCGCTGAGAAATAAAACAAATATTGCTTTTACGTTGCGATTGTAAATCAAAATTAACGGCTTTAATATAGCGGGGCAAGGCATGGCTGTAAGCCCACCCGCTATGAAATATGCTCACCGCCCGCCGCTCACAGTTAAAAATGGGATTAACCCTTGATGGAAATAGTGCTAGTTGTGAGTAATTTTGCAGAAATGAGGAGGTTTTAATCACTTGGCTGTAAACGCTGCATATAATGGTAATGCGAGACGGCATTGCATGCAATTTTATCACGTGAGTGTCTTAAGCTTAGTATTACTAGTTAAGTAAGGTTTATTGTAATGAACTTACTTCGGATTTCCCTTTTGACACGCATTGTGCTACGTTGCTCGGCTCCAAATTTATTGAATCTCTCTGCGAATAAAAACAAGTATATTTTATAATTTCAGTACAGCAGGTATTTGAAATTAATTAATACGAAGAATATTTAGTTTTATAAAGAACTAATAAACGCGCTTTACATTTGTTTATTGCTAATTTTATGTGAAGACTCGTCAAAAATTATCCTGAATTAGGGTTTATGATAGAAATAAATACAACTTATTAAAATGCACAAAGAAATTTATTTAGAACTAGCTGAACTGAAGCGTTACCCGCGGATGTTGTAGTACCGCGGGTAACGCCGCAGGACAAAGCTAGTCTAAAAAAGTAGCCTAAGTTACTCCTTAGATCATCAGCTATCTGCTCGTGAAAATCCCGTCAAAATCGGTCGAGGCGTTCCAGAGATTACCCGGAACAAGGAGATAGACAGACAAAAATTGACAAAAATGTCACTTTGGTAAATGTACTGTGTATACATACATATTATGTATTTTTTAAAAAGCGGTTATTTTATTGTTGCAAACAGACTCCAATTTTATTTATTTGCATAGATATACCACATATTTAACTTTCTAAGTGTAAATAAAACTATAAAAACAAATAGTTAATGTGTTTTATTACTTACTTCACAATGTGATGCACTGATGTTATTCATATTCAACCGATATAACCGATCCCTGCAAAAAGAAACTTTCATAAGAAAAACATAAAAGGAATGTTGTAAAACTCTTTTAAGTTAAGCTATTTGAATGGAAAAGTTGAGTCAATTCGCTCCGAACTAGAGAGTGTATATACAAACTTGCATCAAAGTTACCATAACGTTTTATAAAAGAATTGTTTTATAGCTGAAAATGCGGCACTATTATTCCCCAAGCGAAATTAGTTGCCACCGTGACACACACGATTGACCTATATCACCTCTTTTTATTGAATCACCATTATAGCTGGACCCTATTGACTTCAGTGAAACTTTGTAATAGAAGCGCTCTCAGTGTAGAACTATAAAGTATCTGAGCTCAAGTATCATTGGTCAAAGGTTGACTGTAGTCAACGAAAGGTAAAACTGATATGGCAGCGCACTCGTAAAAATAGCTATTTGATTGTATTGGACCGATTGGTTTTTATTTTGTGTTGAAAAAATGATAGATACGTGAAGATTTGAATTTTAGGTCGAAATGAGATTTGTTCTTTATGCTCTTGAATGTTTTATGTATTGTTTTTTCTTTTACCTTTATATAGGCTTTGATTCTTTTGTTGTATGTGTAAGTATTGACTTTTATTGAGTTTACAACATCGATTTGAATTATAAGATCTATTTTCCTTTATCAGGCTCAAAAAACTCAGAACAAGAATTATATATTACACATGCTGTTTTAGGTTTGGATTGAACTAATAACATTCCACGCAGTAGGAGCGGGCGAGCTAAAAGCCTAATCCATTTCGAGGTCTATGCGATTGCAAGCTGATTAGCTTACGTTATATCTGCCATTTGGTCTCAATTAATAATAATCTGTGAATATTTGTATATTTTAAAATAAAGAACTACTTACATAGCACCAACGTATAAAGCATCTCTCTTGGAGTCCACGAAGAATGTTCGGTAGTACAGTGTGCCGCAAGAAAATTCGCGAACATGATCTGCGAAAAAAAGAAACAAAATGAGTTTTCTCGTTAGACAAAATGTGGATTAACAGGTAGGAGAATTTCTAAACTGTTCACTGTACAAAGTTCATTTTTCTGTAAGTTCAAATTATCTATATCAATACTAATATAAAAAGCTGAAGAGTTTGTTTGTTTTTCTGTTTGAACGCGTTAATCTCAGGAACCGCTAGTCCGATTTGAAAAATTCTTTCAGTGTTGGGTAGTACATTAATCGAGGAAGGCTATAGGCGAAGCACCAATGAAGAATGCACGATGGCCAGTAGGATAAGGGGTTTGTCCTGTGTAGATTGCAGCCGTCGTCGGTTCTGACTACGGATGTTGTTAATTTTTTTATATTCAATAAAATAAAATCTGTGAATTTATGTATTGAAAAACCTTATAGTAATAAGCTGATATTATTAAACACAAGATCAAAGGGCTGTTCGAAAAGGTCGCCTGCTTACAGATACCGAGCTATTCGAGATGAGACATCAAAGATACATTGTTGGCGGGAATTTATTTTTCATTCATGTGAGTAAAATACACGATATAACATGATTTATTTGAAGGGTTGTTACAGTTACTTCGAATATTTTGGAAAAAAAATGTCGTGAGTCACCTAATATTATTTAAGTCAACCGCTTAAATCCCTTATGTCATAACGCCTTGAATAGGATGCCGTTTTCTCGGTATTTTGAAAATCTGATTACGCAAATTGGCCTATTAAATTAAAAATCTCTAATCATATAGGTATCCTATAATATAGGCATAACTTTTTATAACTCAAAGTAGCGACATGTATGTTTTCTGCGTAACTCGATACGATTCTGAAACAATTTTTTGATTACCATGAACAATTTATTTTGTGAACAAGTTTTTTTTTTTTTTTGCCTCCTGTACTTATAATTCTACATCCAAACCATCATCATACATTAATCATACATATGATATTTTTAGAATCAAATAATTAAATAGATTTTTAGAATTAATTAAATTACAAATATTTTTTTCCTTTAAACAGTAAGAAGATAACATTTTTTTATATTAGTATACTATTATAAGTATCTCTACTAGTGATAGGGGAGATGGCCTTATCACCTGTGTAACAAACTTTAGATTTGTCACTACTTACTTCATGCAGTAACATAGGCTGGTAACGTCAACAAAACAATTTTCGTTTTATAACAGTATATACACTATAATAGGGCTCATTTTATTGAAATGTTTGAAACCCCGTTTCATTCTTGCGTGTTTCTAGTTTATTGCTTGGACTACATGCAGTCGGCACACGTAGGATAAAGTCACGCACTAAAAACCAATGTTTACTCGAACAAACGACGAACATCACTGAAATTACTAGCTTTGAACAAATTGAACGAAACGTGACTACGTTGTTTTTTATGTTCTCGGTAAATTGTCCTTAAATTATCAGACTATTAATTTAAATGATTTTATAATGGGAACAAGAAAATTAATTAACTAAATTTTGTAGGTATTTGGTTTGAAATACTAGTTAGTCATCATCAAAGTATGATTATAATATTAAAGATCAGTTTCACTAGTTCCTGAGACAGTTTCATGTAGTTATCTGTTTCTGATATACCTATAAATATCTATCTCTGATAATAGCTTATGTTCATGGCTCCGCCCTTGCGATAATCATATTTTCTAGTATATATAGCCATTATACGCCTATAATGGCTATGGCTTTCTTTTGGTAAAATATTATTTAAAATTGAATCGAAATTCAGTAGAATCCAGATATTACACCCTACAACCTCACAAACTTTATCTCTTTATAATATTAGTATAGATACATTGCCTCCATAAAAAAATATATACTGTGAAGATTTCACAGATAGGTTTCGAGTAACCAATCAGGGACTTTATGAAACTGCTTATATAAATATAAAAATACGAAAGCAAACACTTAAACTGGAAAGCCGAAAATATTCAGGTATTTTTGTGTTTTTGTGTCTATCACTTCACGGAATAGACTTGTATTTCGTATTCGTATTTTCAAAGCTGCGCGGCGTTCTCTTCCCTGTTTTGATCTCTCCAACGAACATCGATTTAGCTTGTTTGGTCTTGTTCATATTTAATGCACCATTATTCGTCATACGAAGAAATTCAGAGGCTAAAGCTTCTTCAACATAAGATTTCTTATTTGCTGTTACGTTTATTATAGCTGAACACTAGTTAAGTGAAAATATATTACATACTAGCTGAACCCCGCGGTGTTAACCGCGGTTATTGTTGTACGGCGAGTAACGCCCCGAGACAAAGTTAGTCTAAAAAAAGTAGCCTAAGTTACTCCCCGGATCGTCAGCTACCTGCCAGTGAAAGTCCCGTCGAAATCCGTCCAGCCGTTCCAGAGATTACTCGGAACAAACAGACAGACAGACAGACAGACAAAAAAAATTTTAACTACATTTTTGGTATATGTATCGTGTATACATACATATGCTTTAAGTAAAAAGCGGTTATTTTAATATTACAAACAGACACCCCAATTTTATTTATTTGTATAGACTAGCTGACCCGGCGAACTTCGTATCGTCACATTTACATATCTGTCTTAGCTTCCCGTTGACTTATAAATAGACTTTACCCGTCATTTTTTTATTTTTCTTGTACACAATCCTTGTCTTAACAATAACGAATACATAAAAAAAGGGAATGATTTAATTTGGTGCAGCCGATCGGAAGTTATGCGCGTACATGCATTCGATTCAGTTTTATATATATAGATTTACTTACAGGTTTCTATATAAATACGTTGGTTTTGTTTTCCTAAAAAGTAGAACGCTTGAGTTCTAGTCAAAATTATACAATTATATATACCTATATTAGTATGTATTATTTGCAGTAGGTAGGTATGAATTTATAGAAGGGTATATCCATATTGTGCCTAGAATATTTTACGCTATCCAGGCTTGAAGCTTTCTAAATAAACTTTGAATTGAAAATATAAAGATATGTATATTTTCAAGTATCGAAGAGGTGTGTGAAATTTCAGGAATCAAGAGATACTCTCAGTCGAGGTACCTCTGGGACACCATTTGGAGCCCGCTATAACCACAATTTACATACGCTGGCGCTGTCAAATGTAAGTTGGTCTCTTTTCTCTGTCTTGTTTCTGTATTAGATAGTGGTATATATATTAATAGAAGCAAAATGAAGTAATAACCAGATATTTGCGGTACAGATTATTATTTTTTTACACATTTTGATGAACCCGGCGGTATAGGGGTTATTGACCCTGACTACTAAGCCGGGGTCGTAGATGCAAATGCCAGCCAGTATACATGTTGTGTGACGAGCGTAATCATTTGTTCCGTGTCTGAGTGGAATATATCTATTTATGTACGTATTTAGATTTTTTTTTATGTAATAAGCGGGCAAACGAGCAGACGTATCGCCTGATGGTAAGCGATTACCGTCGCCCATGGACACTTGCAAACACCAGAGGCGTCACAAGTGCGTTGCCGGCCTTTGGGGGATAGGGAGGGGAGATAGGGGGAGGGGGTTTGGGTTATGGGCCTCCGGTACCCTCACTCACTCGGTGAAACACAGCGCAGGCACTATTTCACACCGGTTTTCTGTGAGGCCGTGGTATCACTCCGGTCGAGCAGGCCCATTCATGCCGAAGCGTGGCTCTCCCACGAAAAAAAAAATATATAAGAAGGTTTTTCAGAAATCTGGTTACCATGGTAAAAGTTCTGGCAAGTTTGGGAACAGACAATGATGCAGAAGTATCTTAATAGATCACCATAGTGGGGGTCACCATGCCGTCTTGTTGTATTGTATGCATTTGCAACGAGTGGCCACCAGGCCACCACTCTTGGATTTTGCTCATTCTTTCCATCAGGTAGTCACTTTGCCAGGCTAATAAATAAGCTCATAATATTATTTTAAGGTTTTAGCGCATTAGTCATTTTGTTTACAGAACTTCAGTTTAAAAAAAATATACAAACATAATATATATATCAAGACTGACAGGCTGAAATGAAGATTTGTAATAAATTACTCTGTATCATTTATGTATGTGGGTGTATCCTCAGTTTTGGGATAAAAGGTCTTGTAAGGAGAAACTATTATCATTAGGTTTGACGAGCAGCTTTCTGTTTCCCTGTTAACTGTTATTAGTACACAAGAAACTGCTTCCACACGTCCTACGGATAGATCCCTTAATCACCTTTTACGATGCTCCAAGACGTGATCTTGTGATTCAGTTCTCAGCAAACTCATAATAAAGCTCAGAATATTATATGTATGTATAAAACTTAGGTCGTAAACAAAAATGAAAACATGTTTAATATGAAAACATGTTTGTGAGAAGTGCGTAAGTCGTTGCACATTGAGATATTAAAAATATTACAAATAACAACAAAATAAAGTAAAAATAAACCTTGCATGTACCCTGATAATATTTTCTTATTTTTTTTATTTTAATAAATTTTATTAATTTTCAATCAATCTTATACTTTAGGAGGCAAACATAGCAGACAACTCATTTGATAGCAAGTGACGACCGCCACCCATGAATATCTGTAACTCATGACACAAGTGCATTTGAGAATTGAGAATTGCCTACAGAACTACAAAACTTTGATAAAATTTCTCTAGGCACACAGTTACCGCCATTCTATTTAGGCACTAGACATTCAAATTCCTATTAATCAAGAAGTCGCTCGGATGCGCGCACATGCAGTGTGGACATTTGCAGACATGAACACTGCATTACAAAGCTTACAGGGCTAAGAATAGAACGCATTTTGAAGTCTGAAAAGCGACGGACGCTTTTTTTGCATGTCCTAAATAAATCTATAAATTATTTAGACAATACGTGTTTCACTTTCCAGAAATTGTAGCTTACAGTAGCTAGTTGAGGTCGCAGCTAATAAGCAAAACTATAATTAGCTAGCAGACGATATCAAGATCTTGTGAGCTTAAATCGGCACGCGACGTGTTTAAGCAGTAACACGACAACGTACATCTGATATAAGAACTTACTTTTTGTTTTCACTACAATTCTTTAATTAGAGGCTTATTTAATAATACGATATGGTACGTAATCTCTAGGTATAGGCTTATCGTGTAACAAGGGTATATTTAGGAGAAATATATTATCTGGTTAAATATATTTGAGTAGAAATGTTATTTTCGTTTCGTTGTTATCGTGATTTCATTCCTTGAGTTGTTAGTATTAAAGCATTTTCTTTTATCTTTTGTATTATTACGTTTGTAAAATTTATCTTTATTTGGCTTTATTTATTTATTTGCAAAGCACTCTCTCTTTTGAATTACTTATCGTAAATTAAGAACAAAAAAATGGTAATAACAATTGTAGCATGATTAAAGTTTCCTGATTTCAAGTCTGTAAAGTTACACGGAGTGAACACGAGTTCATTGTGGTAATTGTTTTATCGCATGAGTAGGACTCCAGTGGTCAGGTAGGGAGGCTTTTGTAAAGTGGGGGAGGTACCGTCCCTCACAGCTGGAACTCTTAGGAAGAAATTCATAATAAACCTGCGCACGTTTCAGAGATCCTATCACACGGTATTATTTTGGTCAAGGGTAGTTTGAGCAAACAACATGCTTTATATTTTATGGATACTGTAATTTGTAAGGGAAAGTACCCCTGTTTTCATTGTATTTAGGTTACTGATATAGTTTAATGTCTTTTATGTAAAACCGTGAATAGGTTGGGAACTATTTGGTAACAATGGGAGAGATAAGACTTAGTTGTTTACACATGAGCTATCAACGAGTCGTACAATGCGAGAATATGTATCGTATCGATTTGTTAGATACATGTTTTCAATCAATCAGAACAAAGTACTGTATATAACTCACACATCTGTCTCATAAAATCGTGACAATACGTAATAGGGCTGACTTTGCACGGTAAGCAAAGCGTTCAACATCGTTTTATTTGATGGATTACATAGCGATTACGGTCGACAGGAAATCCGCGTATTTTTCATTTGGCAATTGTAACGGTGTGCCTGATATGAAAATATCGTTATACACGGCACCGATTAGATTAACGGCACACAATTGGTTTACATGAAAGCTATAGGTTGTTAGTTTCTTGCAATGCCCGTAACTGTTTAATGGGCTTATTATTAAAATTTGTTTCTGTGACGTATTTTGAAGTTTAAAACTTGAGAGTTGATTTTTGCGTATTGTCATCTATAGTAATAAATAAAATTGAAGTGTCTGTTTATGATATTAAAATAACTGCTTTTTATGAAATGCATATGTATGTATACACGGTACATATAATAATAATGAAGTTAAAAAAAATTGTCTGTCTATCTGTTTGTTCCCGGTAATCTCTGGAACCCCTGGACGGATTTTGACGGGACTTTCACTGGCAGGTAGCTGATGATCTAGGGAGTAACTTAGGCTACTTTTTTTAGACTAACTTTGTCCCGCGGCGTTACTAGCGGTACAACAATAACCGCGGGTAACATCGCGGGGTTCAGCTATTTGATAATATTGTTACTTGCATCTTTGTTTTTACTTAGGCCTGTTAGGATATGGTTTGTTTTACGTTTTATGTTATTCATATCATTAGATTTATTATTTGGAATAGAGGAATTGTTCAAAATAAAGTATTATTGTATCACATTTCCGAAATGTGTTTTATTCAGCCCTAAATTGTAAAAAAGTAAGCCAAAATTAAATAAAAAGGTTGTTAGTTTAATTAACTTCCGTCTCCACTGGCCTTGTTTTATTTGTTATTGTTTACCTAACTATTCAACTAACTACATAAACTAAATAATAGCATAAGGGTATATCGACCTTGTAGCTATTACTATACAAATGAAATACGAAACCATAATAAAGTAAGTTTGAAATAGTACATTTGAAATAATGACCTGTAATATATATTGGTTTATTTTGTATCAAGCGTTTGCGTGCGGCTCAATCGGCGTATATCGAGATGATTCCTTCAATTAATATAACATTATTATTTGGCAGCCGATTAAAATAAACTAATACTTTAGTATTAGTTTATTTTGACCTTTAGGTCAAATAAAGATTATAAAATAAAATAAATAAGTACCTATCCTAATCGGAGAAGAAGAAGAATCTATCCACTTCTGAGATAAGCGATTTTTTTTGATGTTTAGCCCTTCCAAAATGACTCTACTCTGCCTGATGGAAACCCTGCCTGATAAGCGACAAACAGACGTAAATCTGAAATCTGTTGTTTTGAATTCTCTTACTTTCGTGTGTTAAGATTTTACTCCTTCATTCGTTTTTTTCATACCTAAGTACAGACGGCGACCTATTCCAATTTCATTACATAATGATGTATGTAGATTGATTGGTACGTTTAGCGTTATTTGATAGAAACAAAGCTGATAATCGTAAATCTAGTTAAGTAAATCTATTTACTTATAGGGAATTTATTGATAGATAACCCTATTAATTACATGATTACACTCGTTATTCATAAGATTACTTAAATAAAACTAATGAATCATAATTCATTTCAATTTTAGATAACACTAGCTGACCCACGCAACCTCGTTGGCGCCTTATAGTGCCCGTAGCGTGAAAATTGCCCCCGTTTTTGAAACATTTTTCATTGGTGCTCCTCTCCTATTACTAGTAGCGTGATGATATATACCCTAGAGCCTTCCTCGATAAATGGGCTATCTAACATTGAAAGATTTTTCCAAATCGGACCAGTAGTTCCTGAAATTAGCGTCTTCAAACAAACAAACAAACAAACTCTAAAGCTTTATATATTAGTATAGATTTAGGTATTTAATGTTCCCTGTTTTATTCGCGTATTCGCGGATTTTGAAGCTTTTGAATCGGATAATGTTCACTAACAAGTGCCAACTATTCGTAACGATTATCAAAGATTTAAAGATCAACGTGCTTTTCGAGACATGGAAGAGTCTCAAATGTTATGAATTGATCACCCATACACGACAAAGAGTTGTACTGATTTTAATGAAATTTCACAATATACATAGATACTTTGATTCTCGAGAAAGCGGGCGGAGCTAGCGGAGTTCATAATTATATACAGACACGCAGATCTAAAACGATGTAATATAACCATAATATAGACACGAAAAGAGATCAGCTTAACACTTCTAATGTACGTATTAGTTTAAAATTATTCATGCAGACAGTTAAGGTGCGGTGAAACGAATTTAACTTGTATAATATGATATTTTAGTCACGATCTTCTTGAATACTCCATTTAGTAGCAGCAAGTTGAACTAAGAGCATGAGAGTTAACGTGTATAGATAACGCATCGAATGATTTTCGAAGTAGTCGATTTTCACAGAGATCACTGGATCGATTTCCGTTTTTTTTTTTGTTGATAGAAATTTGTAGAGACACGTCATTTGTACTTTGATATAGAAGCTTTTTAAAGGTTGTGTAAAGTCATAGCGTCTACATTTATGATGAGGACAATTTGATAACAATCAAAGTTATTCCATAAGAGTAATGTAGTAATAGGTAATTCAGGTAATTTATAGTGTTAACTAAGTAATTCTTAACAATGCCTGTAGAACTCTTTAACAATTAACGTGGCAGTGTCGGAAAACAACATCTTTGAGTATGTAGTTGAGGAGTATATTGTTAGGTCTATTCTAGCTACGAGTCTGAAAATAAATAACATGAAGAATGCCAGTTATTTAATTTTTTTATCATTGAGGTGCATTCAAGTTAAATATACTTTTAAGATGTCATATCATTTTTGATACTTACTATTGTACACAAGTACCGAGACGAAATTCTAAAGATAATGTTTCGTGAAAAGGAAAATATTTTTTCATTAATAAAATTGACAATTCTGTTCTTCTAAAAGTTACCTATTCGGACAATTTTTTTATTGAGGAAAATCTTTTTACAAGATTTTTGTTAACTTGCAATGTATGTATGCTTGTATGTTTGAGTGGAATCTTGCAACTCAATTTTGAAGCAGATATCTTAAACCGATTTTGCTGAAATTTTGCAAGCATATGTATACAGCATGACAATACAATATTACAATAACATGGAGCTGATCTGAGGCTGGAATTGGAAGGTGGCCATAGGAACTCTGTAAAGACAAGTAGTATGTCATGTGGTGTAACTAGTGTAACTAGTGGACTACGACTTTTGTAACTTAGTAATGTACCATAGTCCATAACACTTTAACAACGCGTGACTACGACTTTTAAAACTTGTTTCATGCTTTTTCAGCGTCGTTTTTTGTCGTAGTTGGGATTTAATTCTTACTTTTTATTATTTAAAATGTTTTGGTGCCTCTGTAATATAAATTTATTTCAAAGTGTATTTTAAATAGGTACCATAGAAATATCCCAATTATCGAATAAATACGGACAAAGTCACGAGAAAATGCTAATAATGTCTATATTTTTGAAATGTACAAGTAATTTCCCTTTCCAATGATACCAAACACGAGATAGTTATCCAAAATTTATTTTTTAATACAGTCCTTTATGTCAGCTAGAGGGCGCCACATTACATTCAGTGACATGTCATATAGCCTATAACCAGCAGACGATTATTACGCTTTTAAGGACACCTCATTTGTCAAGTTCTAATGAGCAGTTAAGGAGCTATGAGGGAACAAATGAACATACATACATACATAGCCTGTCAAAATAAAAATAGGAGTTTAACTTTTTGCATATTTGTTTCTTGAACCCTTTCCTGATTAACTTTTTTTGAAATTAGTTTATATTATTATAATATAAACATTCACTTTTATGTGGGTCAGCTTAATAATTATAATTAACAAAGATTTTCTCTTTACTGCCGCCATTATTAACCCTATCCTTAAACTCTTAACTTTCATCATAAACTAACGCAATCTTAGGATACACTAGCAAATAGAGCCTTAAATTTTTAAAATGTTATTAAACTTCAAAATCCATTAAATATTTTATTAAGGTTGGAAGCCGGTAGCCATTAAAAGTATCATAAAGTATATCCAGTTATCTCACATGGATCTTAATAAAGCATCAATGGAACTTTATCACTTTTATCTTTTTTTATGATGCTAGACTCTTGCCCGCGGCTCCGCTCGCGTGTATGTCAGTTATCGCAGTAAAAAGCAAGTTATGTCCTTGCTCAGAATTCAAAGTATATCTTTACCAAATTTCATTGAAATCGGTGCATCAGTTTAGCCGTTTAAGCATAACGGACAGACAGATACTTTAAAATTTTTAATAGACGTCGTCCTCAATAATCATACCATATCAATAGTAGATATAAATAATACATTGTGGCTAATCCTATCTCGATTAAAACCTATCTCTAGTTAACACTGGATCTCATTTTTTTTAATTTGATTGGTTTAATATTTTCTTAATATGAAGGATCCAAAAAAAGAAAAATCCTCTTTTTAAGGAAAAATCAGATCGTATTTAATAACCTTCAGCGACAAAACTAGAGATAGGTTATTGAAAATGGCCGATAATCAATAACTTATTTTGATCACTACAATTTAAATACATGCATAGGTACCATAATCAATGGTATCACCTAAAACAATCAATTAAAGAAAATGGTGATAACATTATTATGAACATAAGAAACAAAAAAAAAATGTTTTACTATTAAGCTCATCAAAGTATTCATTTCTGTATGTATGGGTGTCAAGCGATGTACAACATTTTATCTGAATGATCTTCTCCGTATAGTGTCATTCATCATCATTATCATCAGCCTCTCGCAGTCCACTGCTAGCCATAGGCCTCTCCAATTGCACGCCACTTAGTTCGATCTTGGGCTTTTCGCATCCAGCTCCCGTCAGCCGCCTTGCACAGATCATCACTCCATCTGGCCTTTGGATATCCTACACTACGTTTGCCGAGAACCCGTTTACCCCAAAGGTAATCAGCTCTGCAGCTAATATGGCCAATATAGTGTCATTACATAGAAATATTTAATGTAATTTACTAACTTGATTAAAGTATGTACTGCCTTTGAGTAAGATGATATCAACCCTTCATTAACAAATAACTTTTAAAACAGAAAAACGGACGGAAAACTGTTATTTAAAAAACGTACAAAGTTGTGAATTTACCGTTTGTGTGATGCAAAACTTACTTTGCGATTCAAAGTTGTGTTATCACTTTATCGTATGCTTAAAATCTGTGTCATAAAATGATTGCAGATGGATCTTATAAAAGTAACGTAAAAAGAGATTTAAAATTTAGAATGGTAGAAAAATCTTGTCATTGTAATCCTTTTACCTTTCGTCGTAGACACGAAAAGGCTCTCCCGATGGTGCGGACTAATTCCGAATGCACCTCCAATCGTAAAAGCAGTCGTAAAGAAGCGAGTTCCCCCTCGAACCGATGCACGAGAATCAGAGAAAAATAGTTGATTTCTTATTGGCTTCCACCCAGACTGAGATTGAAAATTCGCCATAAAGACATTGAGACACGCCTGGACGGATTAAAGGGGGAAACTAATAAAGAAAACTTTTGCGACACCGTATTTTTACCAAACGCTCACCTACAACTTCTTAACCTTTATTAGGTTCGTGTTTGTAATTTTGAAAACGCTTTGTGGTTTTTATACCAAAATTGGTATAAAACTCCCACAATTTTGCTCTTACAAATTTGATTAAATTTTCCAATTTAGAAAATTATCTACTACTCAAAAATATCACGCACAGCTCTTAGAAAAGATCTCTTCAAAACTTATTTCAAAGCTTTCTGCTTTTGACTATGCACACATGTATCAAATACCTTTTAGAGCGTGATAAAACTGAATTTACAGTCGAGAATAGCAAAAATTATGAAATACGGCGGCGCGACGACACATAGGATGAAAGTAGTGACACGAGAGACGGGATAATAAAGACAAAACACGGCAATGAACATATACTGAAAATGTGTTAGCGTGTAGGTATACCGCCGCAAATAGGAAAAAGGGTAATGTGTATTTCATTTACATAAATTATCACACAATGAAACGCTATCTATCCGGGGTAAGCGACGCCACCTTTAAGTGACGCTTATTTACGCAACACGTTGTGATCGTTCATCGGGATTGATAGCGTTTTACGCTTTTACATCTTTAAGAAGAAGAGCGAAATTTATCGTGAATTTAATTGAAATGATAATAGAGTTTATCAAATAGTAAGTCAGGCTTGTTGAAAGTCTGAGAACATTTTGTTTATTGTACGACAACATGCTTTTACCAGCGAAGCAGTAAATATCGCCACCACGCTATAGGTACATCATTTCACACACGCCTCGTCTCATCGTTCGGCGAAATATTAAGGTGTATAAAATTTTATTACTTACATTACCCCTTACCCTGTTCTCTCTATAAACATTTTGTGTGTCACGTCTCCCCTCGGTCGCGCGAGGCCCGTGCGGCCCGACATCGCAACTTTCGCCTTGCCTTATTTTCTTCTAATGCCACATTTGTATCTTAATAACGAACAGTATCATGTTACGAACGTTCGCATTGTTTGATTTTCAATCTCTTGAGAATGCAGATTTATTTTGCTCCACTAATGGCTCGTGCCGAAGAAATTGAATGTTTGAAACACTATATAGGAAGATTTTGCTTTATTTTGACTTTTAAGCTTGTGAAACGTTATTTCATAATATTTTGTTTAAAATATTGCTACTTTAAAAATTGAGTTCAAACAATTATTGCATTATGAAAATTAGTGAAATTGCACTCTATAAAGCAACAATATAAATAAACTGACAGTAAGGTGTGTGCTTTGCGAGAGATATAATATTATTTGTTGTTTGAGTACTGATAGCGTAGAAATGAATGGTTTAATTTCGGAAGATTAATGATGTTGCGAGTAAGTTCATAAGGTGGGTGCAGGGAGCGGATCGAGTTGATAGGAATCACAAGGTAATCGTTGGCAATCTCTGTTGAGCACGCGCTCCTCCCCTACTTTATCTCGGCAGTTCGTCATGGTATCACGCCGCTTATTGATATCACCGGTGTATTCTATGGATGTCTCGATATTGCTACCTGTTTGTCTTGCATCCACTACATCCACACATATTGACAATCACGGTAGCTTTGTTTCTTATATTTTTTCTTATTTGTCCTCCCATAAGAATTCATTGGAACGGAACCTGCTCCAATACATCCATTGGTTTTATTGTCGTTTGAACGAATAAGGGTTTCTTTCCAACATGTCAGCTTGAATCGTTTTATTTTCATACGCTAGTGGTTTCTATTTAAGATACACACTTCTGTATTACAAATTAGGCAAATACTTTGGGAAAATTGTGATTTAGCATCTTTAAAGGGAAACGGTTTGGGAAGTCCTTCGCTTAGTAACATTTTATTTATTTCTAAAGTTGTTTGCTTGTAATTTGTTGGGCACTCGTTTTATATACAGAGAAAATGTTTTCTAAGAAATCGGCGCCGTGGAAAAATAATTTACATAAAATCTTAAGTAAACGCAGCGAATTGGGTAAACTTCAATCATAGGATCTCGTCATTTTTATCGTCTACCATGCCTACTTCAGAGCAGCAAATTTTAAGAAAAATACCAAAATTCTCCAATATAGCTCAATATTATAATACTTGTATGTGTGTTATATTCAACTGAAACGTCAATCATTGAGGCCTATCGTAATTTGTTTATTCAAGTGTGCGAACCATTCTGTACTCGAACCACAGTGACTACTCTGCCCCCTCACTAGCGATTTATAGAAATATAAATATTTTAATGTTAGCCGATCGGCCTATAAAGGTTTCAGGTAAAGCTTTGCACCTTTTCTACGCGGGTGATAGGCGGTTCACAAGAAATATTCGGGACCATCCACCGCGTGGAATCCTATTGCAATTTATGCTCATTGAACTGGAAAAAGTATATGGGGAGGCTAAGGTCGGCGTCGATTCTTTTATTGCCACATGAAATCAATAGAAAGCGTGACGAGGCAACTGTTTTCGAGACCTGTTTCATGTAATAAGACTCGTAAAATTATGTTTCGATTTCTATTAGGAGTTTGATATAAATCGCTATAATATTCTGCATCGGTGATATAACTAAAAATAAAAAAAAAAGAAACAGAATGCATACATCCATCGCATGTGCTGTTCTCTGGGGATTCAGAACAGCCACTTCTATATAAAGGTAATTGAAAATTGAAATTTGTTTAGGATCGCGCTGGACTTCTAATTTGATTTAGGCGATGGACGATGGGTCACGCGCAGTCGTAAACCAATAACAATAAATATAATAGCTAGAGGTGAATCTGTAAGCTCAATCCCGTGTTCATTGTAACAAGAGCAATTTTGTTTCTACAGTGAATTAGAAGCGGGCGACACGTAGGGGAATTAATTTGCGAAAGAGCACTGCTTGAGTGTAAAGAAATAGCGCATGCATTATTTCCGTCTCACTCATTTTTCGCACATAACTGACGAATTTTGTAAATGTATACGCCGTACTTTAGTTTAATATACGCATTATATCAAATATATTTAATTTCATAAAAAAAATATTGATAAGTTAGCCTCAAAAGAATAAGTAAGACTTTGTGCATTGCATTTTCTTTAGTGTTACATTGTTTTATATGAGATTAACCGTTCATAACTATTTTGTTCATGTTTAGCACCACTGTTTTCGTTAAGTGTGTTGTATTTAATAGGTACGTATACTACAGTAGTGAAACTGGCCCTACTCCATACTAAACTACATAAATTTGTATAAGAAGCATATCATTATCCTCGTCAGATGATAATACCACGATATATCTACTCTTAAAACGTACACAGACAAAGAACGTGTCTGTAACGATGTTAACCCATCGACCTCCCGATTTCAGTCACGGTTCAACCTGTTTTTGGGTTGACATGCAATGTCCACAATAATTCCGCGTATGTGTCTGTAATGTCAGAACCATACCAAAATCTTAAGTTTATTCTTTACTAGCAGTCCCGTAGGCTTTGGTTGAAATACACAAATTCCCGACAAGGTAGGTATAAATCGAAATCCCGTAACATTACCCCCTTACCTAGGGAGCCATTCTTCTCCGAAGACGTCCCAGGAACGTAGAGGTTGCACACACGGTACATGCCTAAACGAAGAATGTGATAAACTCACTACCAAAATAATACACTTTAGTTACCACACGATTAATAATTTTATAGTGATTAGTCGGTCGCCTGTAAATAAATATAAATTGGTTTAAAGTTTGAATTGTCTTAAGCAGTAATCTGGCCTGAAAAGTGACTAGGTCATAGAAGTATGTCAGTCGATAACAGTGATAATATAAACGTCCGTTTGAGTCGATAACTACTAATTTCCATTATTAAGTTATTTTAAACAAAAGTACACTAAAAAATAAAGAAACTAAAATAAATGTTGCATCAATATAGATAGACAAAACACGTAAACCATTTTTTTTATGTCTGGCCTTGCCAAATTTACTCTAATCTGCCTGACGGAGAGCATAAGCAGAATCCAAAAGTGTTGGTCACCATGCTGTGAATGCAAATAATGAAGCAAGGTGTGCCACTACATGGTGGGCTAGTGATGCTTCTGCATCATTGGGCCTTCGGTCTCGCACTCACCAACGAAACACGACAGCACGATCGCTGTCATTTTACGTTGATTTTCTGTGCGAGAGTAGTACCGACTCAGTGGAGATCTAACTATAAATATAAAATAATATAAAACAGAGAATATATATTAACACTGAGTGAAAAAATAGGGGAGTCATTAAACGATTAGGAGAACCTTTCACATCGTAAATCGTACCTACTGTATCGATTACATAAGATATTATATTTTTATGTCCCGTTATTATAAATGTTACCCTTTGAAAATAATCCCCCGTACTTGTAATCGAGCCGTGAGACGCTTTGACAGAAACAAAAGTGCGCGCACGTGAACACCCCATATTGGCAATATCCAAGAAATTTCGCCAATACTACAGAGAGATACTAGCATTATTAGCTAGGGGTTCCTTAGTTCCATGGCTCCCTCGCTATCACTCACCTATCAGTGGCTGGAGGGAGGACCTCCACACTACTAATCACAGAGGATGTGGCAAAGACGCGCTATGCATATTTATAGCTACGAATACCTCCGACGAATGCTCACCGCTTTCGTTCAACACGAGCGCCACGTAGGATGTTTTTCATTTGCCTGAGTTATTTATTTAGCGAGGGCACCAGGTACATGTAAGGGCTTAATGTTTGATGAGCTCAGAATCGGCCTCCTTAATTTCTGTACCTACGTGTCTCGCTCACCCTGATCGGAATGCGATCACGTCCTGCGGTTGTTTGTTTTCTATCCGAGATAAGCGAATTAAATTAAATTCAACTAATCAATACAATGAATCCATATAACCTTGATACGGTGCTTGTAAAATAATTGTTATATTATTAGAACGTGTTTTGCGTGTTTGCCATAACAATGTTTGTTAATAAATTATGTAGTAGAAATCAGCAAATTTAGAAGGTTGGTCGGGAATATGAGGGATATTACGACCGCAACAAACAATTAGCGTCCGAACGAGGCGAACGCACACCGGCTTATAAAACATGGTTACACGCGGCTCCACCTGTACCAGTAATTAAAACTTCTCTGCGAAAAGTAAATCAAATCATTATAAAAATTAAATTTGTTCTCGTCCTGCTTTCTGTTAGATCAAATAAATATAAGAAAAAAAGGTATGTATTAGAAGAGAGATACCCTCGAATTAAATTCTTGACGAATGTTAATGTTTAACCAGGGAATTCTTGTACAGTTTAATAGGGGGAGCTCGGGTTAATTAAATAGGCCCGGGTTCATTTTCATAAAATTATTTGATCTTGGCCCAACACGAGGCCAATTGGATGCGATTCATTTACTGGGATCTCAGACTTTAATTTCATTTTTGCGTTGTGAAGATTTTACTTCCGTCGAGATCTGGGCATAGTACGGGTTTATTTGTCGGTAAACTACATAAACACAAGTTTATTACTGTCTGTCTGCCTTCACTTTTGACTGAGGGTGGAGGTTCAGCAAATTGACTAAAGTGCGGTCTCGTGTTGAAGTAATAAACGTATTTTATTATGCAGTGCTTACATCACAAGAGCGACACATTATAATTGAATAAGAATGTTTTGCATAGTTTATCACGGTTTTAGTACTACGCGGCGAGTTTTAGTGTAAAACATACCTACTGAACATTAATGTAACTACTTTGTAACAACTATTATGGTTCCTACTGTCCCTTGCTATCATACTTTATAATTGACAGCACAGTCAAGGTCACTTAACCTTTGGTCAATGGCTCTTGTAACATAAAGATGTCTTGGACATGTTGGAATTATCACATGCATAAAATAAGGGATTTTGATAGTCAGTATGGCCATGTCACCGGTGTATTACAAATGTTAAAATGAATATTATTTGCCCGTAATTCATTATCTGAGTCGTGTAAACGATTGCGATTTAGTATCAGCAAGTAGTTTATACCTAATCGACAATTTATTGAAAATTTTATTTTATTTATTAGGATGGAATTTCCAAAAATACCTTCTTCTGCCCTTGAAGTATTTACCAATCTGAACATGAATACATGTTAGAACTTAGGGTCAATGTTACATTTTAATGGACTGTAATCTTCTTATAGCGAATAATATTTATGTATATACACAGAAAAAAATAACAAAACCGTAATCATTTATCGTTGAATGTTAACAATCGTTTCTTTGTTCTCTGTATTTGATTGTTTAAAATGATATAAATGTACATATTACCTTAAAAAATGACTTGAATCTGATTGCAGTGTAACGCATATTTAGCTACACAATTATATGTGAATTGTGCAAAATAATATCTACTAACGCTATGGTAGAGGGATTATGAGATCATAACCATAAATAATAAGAACAGAAAGCGAGTATTACCTAAACATACATTCTAAAATTTATAATCATGGAGTGCACGCGACAGGCTGCATAATTTAATTACTCGCTCACACCCTTGATTAAAATTTTGCAATAACGCATTAGCAGTAAGATGCTGAAGGGCGTAGGGCAAGGAAATTAAACGGTCCATAATAATTTAGTTACGCCAGAACCATGATTAAAATCTTACAATTAATTAGGAAAAGTTTTGCGCAAGTATGGGGGATAAATAAGACATTAATCGCAGCTTCGGCCAACACGGCAAGAAAACAGCGATAACGACGTGTTGGGTGATTTCTTAAGTTTCTTGCTAGAATCAATGAATACTACCAAGACACGTACATATAGCGTTCTAAGGCTAAAGATATATCATAATGATATTTCTTAACAAGCGTCGGTTAATTTGTAACTGCCTGAATCTAGTAAAGAATAATTTTGGCAGTAGATTGAAAATATGTCAAGATTTTAATTATATTTATTATGAACTAGACGTTGCATCTGTGATGTATTTTGTACAACTAGTTATTTAAAGTAGTATTCTATGTATAGAATAAATAGTAAAATAAAAACCAGAATTACGAAATGAAAATAATTAAAAAGACTTGCCTACAACTACTGAATAATTTTGTGCCAAGGTTTGATGTCTCGCAGCCCGCTTAAGAGAACTAACTAAAGCTATAAAAACTTAGTAGAAAACAGATCCAATTCTAGTGAATTGGATCTATTTCCATTTCAAAAATATTAGTTACTGATAGTTAAGTAACTAATATTTTTGAAATTTAGAGACTAAAAATGTAAGAAAAATCCTTGTGTTAACAACCTAACTCCAAAACATACATTGTTTGGAAGAGAAAGTTGATCACATAAGAGGGGTATCTTTTCTTTCTCTTAACGGTTAGGTAGCAAGAAATGAAACCATTATGTAATGGTTATGGCAAACAAGTTTTGCACCTTAAATCAGTAAACAAACTTTTTACAAGCAATAGATTAATGACCGCACAACAATATCTGACAACAATTTCATCCATAACTTTATACATATGAACCAAAACTCCTTACCCACATCACAACGTGAAAGGAATCATGCAATATTTATTTGTTTTGGAAGTTGTTACAGAAATAGGGTAAACATGTAACAGACGTTAATCAGGAATAAGTGTTCTTCGATACGACGCTAACGATACGCGGGTAAACAAAGCCAAGATAACACGGAGATCGTCAACCATTAGATGTGCTCGGCATCGCGGGCATGATCTAATAAAACATTCAGAGACCAAAACGGGGGAAACACAAAATCAGATTGTCTCAAAATCACACGAGTGACAGGCTAACGCGCTGGGCCTCACATATATTATTCAGACAGTTCCCGGGAATCACGGACGTTCTAGCACGGGAATACTTTCCCTCTGTACAGAACTAACTTATACCAATCTATTCTTGTTGAATTGAAACTGACTGCTATTGTTTAGACGCCGTTTCGTCGAAAATATCTTACGTTGTGAATAAAATAGAAAGATCCAAAGCTTTCTCTCACCTTTGAAAAGCTTTTTAGGCTAAATCTGTTCCGTCTGAAAATTTCTCGGTTTTAGATTGCAATGTTTATTTACCCTATTGAAACATTTGTTCCTGAGACAAAATTGACTAAACGTCAGCATAACTTTCATTATTAATTGCTTAGAATAAAAGTATTAGTAATATTCGCAGGTAACCATGAGTTTAGTACAAGAGGTCTCTTTAGAATTGCTCTACTATCGACGGTACTGTATGTAAGCTTTCCATCCTATTTTATATATTTATGGCCTTCAATTATGCCTATAAGCAGATTCACGACCCACTCACTACAGTACAGTATATAGACTACTGTACACTCATATATAGATAGACAGTTAACAGTACATATTAAAAAAAATTAAAGCTGGTTTTCTAATTCAAATGCCAAGCTTACGTTCGAACTGTTGAGCTTCAGTAACTTTCCAGCAGAAACATTAAGTTAATAATTATAAAAAGAACTCATAAATTAAATTACTGTTCATACAGAATTTTATCTCGCTTTTAGATTTAAAAGACAAACTAGTTTCAAAGAGAATTACTTGACCTGAATTTCAAACTGTATTAGCTCAAATAACAAAGTTTTTAATGTTACAGTAAACTACACATGAACAACTTTAACGTTCCATATAGTTCGTTTCCCTTTACCTATCACCCCTCCAAGTCTACATATGTATATCTAACTGTAGATTTTCACACAACTGGTTGTACAATGCCTATAAATTACTATTGTCTTCCACTGTAATTGGTATTAGAGTACTACAGTATAATTGGCGCAATTAGTAACCAGAATAGATTGACGGTAAGTGAAGTGCTTGTGCTAAGCATAACACATATTAGTATTAAATTTATATTATTTAAATTTATAGGCATAAATAGAAATTATGTATTTTTAATAAAAGCTAAGAAATACCCTTCCAGTTCGAGTTATATGCGTCCTGGATTTACAGAAATTATTGACAGAAATGATGAGCAACATCTTATTTCTACCATTGCATTCCCGGCTAACTAACTGTTATTTTCCTATTAAATCTCCCAATTTTCCCATCGTTGTCGTATATTAAAGTGACCGATTAACAGCAATATGCTTGACCCCTATTCAGTTAGTAAGACTGAAGTAATAGTCAGCAAAATATAAACACTTAATATGCTTCAGTGCAAACCTTCTAAAATATATGCCTAAGTATAACATGTGTCATCTGTAATTTACTGATTACCTTCATTAAACATTTTGTCAATCACACTTACTTTTGGCGTTCTGCTTAAGCATTAAATAGCAAAGTCATTTTTATAATAGTTCATTTGAGCTTGATTTGGACTATTTTAGACGAACAGAAAATTGGCACCATGTTCACTTTGTTCACCCTTGAGTAATTATCGACGCAGAAGTTTTACTGCGAATCAAGGCTTCTACGGGTATGAACCATTTGTGGCCACGAATTAAATGGAAGGTCTACAATGCAGAACTTTAAAATTACTGTTTAAATACTTTCGAATTTGTGCAGTTTGGGAATTCGTATGCCTTTGTTAGACATCTTTAAGATATTTTAGGATCTCAAAGTACTTTTTGTTTGTTTCTTTAAATGAATTATGTAAATATTTTTGTTATAATAAGCAGTCGTATCACATCACACATCACAGTAAATTGATGCTCCGCTTTTGTAGTAATTACTTTATATACTAGTTGTTGCGCGCGGCTCCGCCCGCGTTTATGTCGGTTATAGCGGCAAATATGTTATTCTGATGTATAAGCCATATTACTGTAAAGTTAGCCGTTAGCGCGTGAAGAAGTAACCAACATACACACAAACTTTCGCCTTTACATATCAGTGTGATAATGTGATGTGATGTGATTTTAAGTTGAACTATATTTGACATGAACTTTTCATGAAAAATTACGAGTATCAAAAGATATTTCGTAGAAGAAATCTCAGAATCAAATTAATTAGGATAACATCGGAAGATTTAAAGAAGAGTTTTGGGTAATTTAAAGTAATGAAAAAGTTTTTAATCATAAAATTTAAGAGATACCGCCGGGCAGTTTGAGTTTAATTAGTTGAAAATATACTATATAGTATTGTTGAGAAAAAAAAGATTTTGATATTTAATTTTTTTGGCTTCGTTGATCTTTTTTTTTAGTTTTTTATAAGTATTTTCTTAAATAATATCTTTCTTAACCTTGTTATAAATTTGATAATATTGCAAAATACCTTATCTCCTGAAGTTTAAGAACATTTTAATACTATTTATAATAATTCTGTTTATTAATGAAATTTTAAAATACGAAAGCTAAATATGAACATTTAAATTTAAGGGTCATCAAAGCCTGTACAAAAATAATAAAAACAATTTGAATAATACGTAGTTACACGAGATCTGATGTTCTCGCATTAGGCAAAATATAAATGCAACAAATTTTAATTACGGTGAGCCAAAATCGAAACTGAGGAGTAACACAACATTTCCCATGAGCCGCGGACGTTTATCGGCGTAGAACGGTCGAGGATAAAACAATAAAGAATGGTTAACTGCGTTTTAATGTGAACAAGAACACAGGAGGACAATAGCTGCGATTGGGGCTCGGCCGGTGGTCACTGCGAATCGTCGCGTTGGGCCTAATTAGGGATGGGAAATATTCATGTCGATTTTATTTGTAAATTTTTGGAAGGTATATTGTAGTCAATTTTTTTTAATACAATTGTAAATAAAGTCATTTTACCTTAGAAAAATATAAATAGAAGAATTTTGCTTTTACTGCCGCTGTAAAGTGTCCTAGCCTTTATCAAAAATCTAAATGTCTACAGAGTTAAACAAATTTAATTATTATACATTGTTCGAGCCAGTGGCGACTTTAATCAGTTGTGCAAGGAGTGCTGTATTGATCAGTTTTATAACAAAATCAATGTAGAAAGCATAAGCAGAATCCAAGAGTGGTGGTTATTTAGGTTAAGTTAGTGTTCCTGAGTCTCTGTTAATTTATCATGTTACAAACCGTGAAGACCTGTAATTTACTTGAAGTTGCATATCAAATCGACCGTTTAATTTTTTTGTCTATTTAAATAAATTGCAGCAAACTCTTTACTACTTACATATTTAGTCACTATCCATTGGTGCAAAATAACTACCGGGCACATTATAGATTATAATTTAAAAAAATGTAAATCATTTCTCTATTTAACATAATGGCCGAGACAATAACGACATAATATAGGTTTTTAGCAAATATATATTCTGCAACATAAATAACAATAAAAAAAAACTGCATATTTTTTTAGTAATTTTAAGCTTCCACATACCTTAAGTACACCTGATAGTAAAATTGATCCTGCTGGTTTACGACCAAAACTCGCTGCGCTTCTATGACAACAGTATTAACATAAAAAGAAATAACTATGAGTAAACGAAAAATATTAAATAATCATGTTTATCGATAAGTTAAACCAACCGTTAAACACATCACTAGTTCGAGGGCAGGTAAGTAATAAACGTACCCGCATAAACCTTTGAATTGCTGACCACGGCATCGAACCTATGCGCCCTTTGTCTGTGTCCGGCCACAAATTGTTTAAGAAATAAAATAAAATCTAATTTACCGCCTTGCTACGTTTATACGAACCATTTTACGAGTACCGCTGACCACAGTGTATTGTTTATTTTCAATACTTCGAGTTTTTATTTGTTTCACCCTAATACGCTATAAAGTCCAGAGGAAAACCACTTATCCATTTATTTTTTGGCCTTTTGACTCTGATGTTATTTGACTGTAAATTAAAGTGCGTCTATGTATTTTAACTGTCTCGACGAATTATAATTACGTTCTAATTTAACAGTTCTATTCACATATTTTTTTTATTTTTGTCATAATTTTATACCTACATCTCAAATTTGTCGATTTCTTAAAGTTCTTTTTGTTAGAATTTTCCGTAACTTCTATCGTACTGTACCATCAATTCAAAGAATGGAAAACATCTCACGTAAAAATAGACTGATATTATATATTTAATGGAAATAGTAAGATATATTTTTTGATCTGACTCCTACCATCAACTTAAAAAGAATATTAAAATATTCCAATTGCTTACTCAAGCTGTTTTTGTTTCTAAAATAAAAGTTTAAAGCTATACGAGCTGTACTAAAATAAAGGATTGGTATGCATAAGCTCCCATATCTACTTTTCATTCTAAGACAAACGTAAAAAGGTCTCTACGAATTTATGAATACAAAAGCCACCCTATCACAGAATAGAATAAATTCATACATATAGACAAGCCAAACACTCTACTAAACCTATATTTGTTATTTATGTTCATTGCATTTGCACCACTCCGATGGACAATAGAAATTGTGAACATATTCGCAGATAATACAGTTACCGTGACTAGTGGGAGTCACATTGCACTCATACAAACAGAAAAATGACCCCAGGCAAGCTGCAAAATGTCCCGAAAATACATTAGACGCATTAGAAACACCATTACGGGTCGGGCAGGCCGATAACAATTAGGGTGGATCTCGGATCTTAAGGGGAATCAACAGTGCATAGCATGTTAGCACTGCTTTAAAATATATTTCAGAATAAGGTGTATTTAAAACAAGGTGTAATATCATGATATTCAAGGTCAGATGCATTTTGGTACATTTAGGTATTAAGATTTCCCCGCAAAACTGTCACTTAAATTATGCATACCACATCAGTATGCGGATTCATACGTTCCTTATAAAAGACAAGGTCCCAGCAAACGGGAAAAACAAATCATAATCATCATAAAAGGTAGAACCCATTCATACTTAAGTGAAATACATAAAAGGTATAAAAACGAGACATCAGCAGTGGCAAGACGTCGGGAGAACCGAAAATTCCTCTAACCATGACACCGGCTTTTACAATATGCATAACTGTTGAGAGAGTAATCAAAAGACGATATAAAGTGAAGAGGAAGACACGGCGAAAGGCTAAAAATGTAAACCCTCTCTTAGATTTTCTTGAGGCGAGAGACACGACCCCTCGGGCGAAACTTGCCGTAAGGTGGAAAAAATTACTCGTAAAGGGAAAACTTTTTTCGATTTGAATTATGATTCCTTATTTTATGGTTCACTCTCAGTAAGTTTGTTTTACATTGGACCGTCTCATTCATTGGCGCTATGCCAATAAAAGAAACGAGGACAAAACATGTTCTTTCTAAGCAAAATATATTTTATTGGATGGAAAAAAAGCTTCTGGAATTTTATTTATTTAAAACTATGTGTTAAAAGGATTTATTGTTATCACTGTTTATATACTGTTTATGAATGAAAATATTTTATGAGGTTTATTCTTAATAATATTGAACGTAATGTGCAATTCTAAATAGCTAAATTTAAATGCATTTTACTAAAGCCCTTCACAAGTTTATTAGTGAAAGGAGCTGGCTGGAACACTATGCAGAGTACGATATAAATCTCGTTCTTTATAATAGTAGGTATAATAGTATAAATTTTATTATCTTTTTTATAATATGAATAAAAGTCCATCTACATAGAGTACGGAAGTCACTTATCACCAGCTCTGTTCGTTTGTTCTTTATGCCTTAAGAAAATAATTATACTAGATATCCCAAGCAGCTTGGCTCCCGTAGTTATGTTAGTTATTGTATCGTAAATAGTATTACTTACTGTTATTTTTATGTAAAAGCTAAATTTAGGTAGTAGAGTCACGCTGACTTCAGCACGATAGGCCGGCTCGACCGGGGCGGTACTACCCTCGCACAGACAATTACCGTAAAATGACAGCGATCGTGCTGTCGTGTTTCGTTGGTGAGTGCGAGACCGGAGGCCCAATGATGTAGAAGCATCACTAGCCCGCCATGGTGTGGGTCACCATGCTACACTGTTGGTTTGTCTGCATTCGCAGTATGGTGACCACCACTCTTGGATTCTGCTTATGCTTTCCATCAGGTAGAGTAGAGTCATTTTGGCAGGGCCAAACATTACTATTATTCATTAGTTTTTGCGTGAAACAGTAACAGACATTCAGAGATGCACACAAACTATCGCATTTATAATATTGTTAGGATAACTATGAATGTTAATAGTATCTTTATTTTATAAGGGCTAAGGTCGTTCTGAAAAATAAAGCAACACAATTTATGTCAAAAACAGATGATAGGCAAATGACAATTTCGTTAGAATAAAACTTAACGCAGAGAGTCACTGGGGATTATTACTTTGAAAGAGGCTTTGACTTTCGACTTTGTAAAGAGTTTGTTGAATAAGTTTTCTATATTACCCTGGGTAATATAATTTGTCAAGCTCTGAGGCAACTTGAGCGATTCGTATTTTTGTTGATGAAAGAGATAATGTTTACAAGTACATTAGAAAATTACATTTATAACTTACTGATCATATAATTATAAACTCTTTTACTAACTTTTCTTCTATTGTACTTACATTTAATATGCTGAAATAATGCAGCCTTCTTGCATTATACTTTGAAAGTAAATTTTCATTCCCCCACTGCAAAAATATATGCTATTTAGTTTACATAAGTGGTATTATACAAGACAGGCTGTAGGCGTAAGTTCACGGAGACTGAGAAAATATGTAAACTTTTAAATTGTATTTGCATTTTATACAAGCCGGGAAATATTGGCTTCGTGCTTGTATAAAATAGACCACTACAAAGACTCATGGTGGATCCGCAGGGGAAATGCCGTGGGGTTACACATGTCTGGTAACTGCAGAAACCCGTTTCTTACTTGCAAATCGAAATACAATATAATAACTGTGAAAATGAGTGCACAAGTATTAGAAGATTTTTTAACTTTTGTTTTATGGAATAGGTGGCAAACGAGCAGACGTATCACCTGATTGTAAGCGATTACCGCCGCCCATGGACACCCGACCTCTGGGGGATGGGGCAAGGGTTGGGATATGATCCCGGTATCCTCACTCACTCGGTGAAACACAGCGCTATGTCACATCGGTTTTCTGTGAGTTCGTGGTATCACTCCAGTCGAGCCGGCCTACTCATGCCGAAGCGTGGCACTCCCACGGTTCGATTTAGAGTTCCGGTAGCAGAAAAAAATTACCTGGAATGCATGATATTTTTTTTAAGTTCTTTGATTTTTTGTCTATATATAATGGTGTAAACGAGAACTGACGCGATTAATTGGTATTACACACCGACTAATGGGTTATAGGAAAACGCGATTAATCCACCTGTGACCACAACCAGTGCGTGTTGAAATGGCAGCAATTTAAAGCTATGTGGTACCTGCTTTTGTTTATTTATGTTACATTAGCATTTAGTAATAATTTATAAATCATGGCAAGTCCTTGTCTGAAATGAAGAATATGGAAAACGGTACGACAATGGGTTTTTATGATATAACACTTATAAAATTGATATGTCGTTTGAGGTTTTGTCTCAATAAACTTTTACACAAGCACACACAGGGATTATATCTAGCGATAGTTAAGTTTTTAGTTTAAGTCAATCAACGAGAAAGAGAGACTTATTCATTTATTCATAAGAATTATTTTGTAGCAATCATATCTACAACTCTAAAATAGACCAACAGAACAACTTTATAATTTAACGTTAGTATGTTTACCTATTGATAAACTCTATTGAAACAGGAAGAATTTATATTAATATTTGAAGAATATTATTTGTACAAAGGGCGTGTACACCTTTCAAACAAATATAGTGCACGGAAGTGTTATATATTGTTACCTTTTTAGGGTTCCGTAGCCAAATGGCAAAAAACGGAACCCTTATGTATTCGTCATGTCTGTCTGTCTGTCCATCCGTATATCACAGACACTTTTTTCCAAAACTATAAGAACTATAATGTTGTAACTTGGTAAGTAGATGTATTCTGTGAACCGCATTAAGATTTTCACACAAAAATAGAAAAAAAAACAATAACTCAATTTTTTTTTTCATCGAAAATATACCTTAGTATAGGATATGGATAGGTCAAGGCGGCAGAGTGTTCTGCCGCCCCTCACTGCCCCATCTGTGCGGCGGGCAATAAGCCCGCCAATCACCAGATGGGGCAGGGAGGCTGCAAGCCCCCTCGTGGCTCTCTTGCTTCTCGGCAAGCGTCGGGGGTCAGCCCGTCGACCCAGGCTGCCTCCGGCGTAGTTAACGCGTCTACGCCGACGCCCATGGAGGAGGCTGTAGAGACGATCCAGTAATGGATCGATTCTCCAGCCTCCTGGTCCAGACGAACCTGAACCACTGCGCCGCGGCCCAGGATATCTTCCTGCAAACCGTGGCGCAGTGGTCCATAGGTGTTGCCGTGGTTGCGGAGCCATACTATGTCCCTTCTCGTCCAAATTGGATGGGTGACCGGGATGGCTCCGTGGCAGTCGTCGGCTCCGCGGCGGCTCATTCCCCGCCACTGTCGCTAAGAGACAGGGGTACGGGATATGTTGCCGCCGACTGGGGGGTATCACCGTTTACGGGGTATACTTCTCCCCTAATCGGAGTCTGAGCGACTTCGAGGTCTTCCTGAACAGCTTGGAGGCCTCGATACGGCGACTAGGGTCTGGGCACGTCCTCGTGCTGGGGGACTTCAACGCAAAGTCCATTGCGTGGGGGTCTCCCGGGACGGACGCCAGGGGCGAAGCCGTAGTGGAGTGGGCGGCTTCGGTGGGCCTCTGTTTGCTGAACAGAGGCTCCACCAACACGTGTGTGCGACAGCAGGGGGGGTCGATAGTGGACCTTTCGTTCGCTACCCCTGCTGTGGCCGCACGAGTAAGGAACTGGTGTGTCCTGGAAGAGGTCGAGACGCTCTCGGATCATTTGTACATCCGATTCGAGCTCTCCCGGTCCCAGGGCCCCAGTAGGGGTCACGTGGCGCGGCAAATGTCCCACTTTCCGCGGTGGGCTGTCGCCAAGCTCGACAGGGACCTGCTGGAGGAGGCGGCCATCGTTCATTCGTGGCTGTCTCCGCAGGCCCCGCCCGGGGGGGTCAGCGTGGACGTGGGGGCTGGCCGTTTTCGCGAAGCGCTTACGCACATTTGCGATACGGCCATGCCCCGCATCCGGACTCGTCGGCCTCCTCGGAAGGAGGTCTACTGGTGGTCCCGGGAGTTGGCGGACCTCCGTGCGGCGTGTACTCGTGCCCGGAGGTCCTACACCCGCAGCAGGCGACGTCACCGTGGAGACGGTGGCGGGGACCAGCTTCACGAGGAGTACCGCGAGGCGCGGAAAACTCTGAAGCTGGCCATTTGCCGCGCCAAGGAGGTGAAGAGAGAGGAGATGCTGGAGAGTCTCGATCGTGACCCCTGGGGTCGCCCTTATCGTGCGGTGCGTCAAAAGCTCCGCACGCCGGCCCCCCCCCTTACGGAGACTCTCCAGCCCAGCTTCCTGCAGGAAGTGGTCGAGGGCCTATTCCCGCAGTGGGCGGAGCACACGCCCCCGTCGATGGCCTACCCGGCCAGGGACGACGGGGGCGAGGTTCCGCCCGTAAGGGAATCGGAGGTAGGGGCGGCGGTTCTGAGAATCCGTTCGAAGAACACCGCCCCCGGGCCGGACGGGGTTCCTGCCCGAGTTCTGGCCCGAGCCCTCGACCATATGTCGGACCGCCTCAGGGAAGTTCTGGACGCCAGCCTGGCGTCCGGTCGATTTCCTGAGTGCTGGAAAGGCGGGAAGCTGGTCCTGTTGAGGAAGCCGGGACGGCCTGCCGATTCGGTCACGGCCTATAGGCCCATCGTGTTGCTGGACGAGGCGGGCAAACTTTTTGAGAGGATACTCTCTGCCCGCATCGTCCGGCATCTCAGCGAGATGGGGCCCGACCTGTCGGACGCCCAATTCGGGTTCCGAGAGGGGCGTTCGACGGTCGATGCCGTGATGCGCCTTAGGGCCGTGACCGAAGAGGCTGTGAGCTGTGGCGGCGTGCTGTTGGCGGTGTCTTTGGACATCGCCAACGCATTCAATAGTCTGCCATTCAGCTGCATCGGGGAAGCACTCCAGTATCACGGGGTGCCAGAGTACCTGAGGCGGCTGGTGGCAGACTATTTGAGGGAGCGTACCGTCATGTACGAGGACCGAGAGGGCGTCTTGAGACGGCGACCCATGTCGTGCGGCGTTCCACAGGGGTCTGTCCTAGGACCACTCCTGTGGAACGTGGGGTACGACTGGGTCCTTCGGGAACGTCTCCCCCCCGGGCTGGGCGTAATTTGTTACGCCGATGACACGTTGGTCACAGCTCGGGGGGCAAACTTCCAGGAGGCGGCGCGCCTGGCCACCGGGGGTGTTTCTCTGGCGGTCGGGCGCATCGAGGCGCTGGGCTTGCGGGTGGCCCTGGACAAGACGGAGGCCCTGCTCTTCCATGGGCCCCGTCGTGGTCCACCCCCCGGCGCCTCCATTGAGGTCAACTCGGTCCTCGTACCGGTTCGGGCCCAGATGAAGTATCTGGGTCTGATCCTCGACGGTAGGTGGCTCTTCGACGAGCACTTCCGACAGCTTGGTCCGAAGCTGGTCGACGCTGCCTCTGCCCTTGGGCGACTATTGCCCAACTTGGGCGGAGCCAGCGTCGCAACGCGACTTCTGTACACGGGGGTGGTCCGGTCGATGGCGCTGTACGGCGCACCGGTGTGGGTGGCGGCTCTGACCGCCCTCAACAAGGCTCGCCTCTGGCGGCCTCAGAGGGTATTGGCGGTCAGAGCCATACGCGGATACCGCACGGTGTCGACCGAGGCGGCGTGCGCGTTGGCCGGAACACCCCCGTGGGATTTGGAGGCGGAAGTGCTCGCCGAAGTTTATCGACGGGTGGCTTCGTTCCGGGCGGAGTGTGGCATTCGTCCCCCGCCCGAGGAGGTACGCGAGTGGCGTGAAGCCGCCCGTCGAGCCACGATGGCCCGCTGGTCGTTCCGGCTGGAGACTCCACGCGCTGGCTTTGCCGCCGTGGAGGCTCTCCAGCCGGTCATCCACGAGTGGGCAGGGCGGCAGCACGGGACTCTTTCCTTCCGACTGACGCAGGTGCTTTCCGGGCACGGATGCTTCGGGAAGTACCTGCACTCGGTCGCCCGGAGGGAACTGAGTCCCGCCTGCCACCACTGCGACTGCAGTGAGGACTCGGCCCAGCACATGCTGGCGGTTTGCCCCGCATGGGCGTCGCAGCGCCGGGCCCTCACTGCAGTCATCGGAGAAGATCTCTCGCTACCGGCCATCGTACGCTCCATGGCCGGTAGCGACAGCAGTTTTACCGCGGTCGCAGCCTTCTGCGAAGACGTAATTTCGCAGAAGGAGGTGGCGGAGAAGGCCCGGGAGGACGACCTCCACTCGGACCCGATCCGCCGCCGGCGAACCGGGCGGCGGAGGCGCGCCTATCTGCGCCTCATGCCGCCCTGAGTATGGCCGCGGATGGTCGGGACGGGTTTTCCCTTCCATCCGCATTAGTGGCCGCCCGCGAGGAGGCGACGTTACGTGTGTGCCGTACGTCGCCTAAATAGAGAGTTTGAGGAGGAGGGTGCCCGCATCTGTGCGGGCTGGCGCCGGGAGGGGTCCGGAGGTCTTATTACAGCAGTTCCCGGATCTCTCCCTCTCTCAGGCGCAGAGTGGCACACCGTGTGGTTTTAGTCGGTTCGATTCCGACACACCGCCCCGCCGCAAACCCCGGCGGGGTGACGGCCCGAGGGGGTTTTTCCACACGTAAAAAAAAAAAAAAAAAAAAAAAAAAAAAAAAAAAAAAAAAAAAAGGATATGGATAGGTCTTCAAAATAATATAGAGGTTTCTAATATCATTTCACACTTCCAAGGTGGTAAAACTTGTGCCCCCCCCCTGTAACTTCTAAAACAAGAGAATGATAAAACTAAAAAAAATATATGCTGTTTTTCATTACCATGCAAACTTCCACGGAAAATTAGTATGAACGAGATTTAGTAAGTAGTTTTTTTAATACGTCATAAATCATAAGCCGCAATTTATCTTTCATTCAATCAATGTAAATATTAAAAAAAAAAAGAAATATGTTACTTGCTGCTACGGAACCCTTTATGGGCGAGTCTGACTCTTGATGAGTTTAAGTTATACAATCATGTAAATGAAATAAAAAATAGTCGACATTCGACCGACAGGTAAATTGTAATAGGTACTTCATACATATACACATCACTTTTATCGATGCCTGCAAAATGCCTAATCCTCGAATTGAATAGTATCTCACTATTGTGGTAATGTTACCTTACGTCTAATAAACCCCTTTTCGGTCCCTGTTTCAGGTTTATATTAAATTACGAAAACCAAAACACCCATCATCCCAATATCGAACTACCGAGCTATGAACAGGCATAATAAATCTGTTAGACAATTCGCAAAATGTCCGTATTTCACCAATAAAACAGTTCAAATTCTTGATATAGACCTGCGGAAATAAATTTAAACTACAAACAAGCTTTGTTCCAAAATTTTCTAATAAATCTTTGTGGACCAAATTCGAACCTTTTTGGACAAGCATTAAATTCTCTACGTCGCCTTTTATACAATATTAATTGTTGAGAAATTACCTGGGGCTCCGGGCTTGAGTTTTGACCTTTCCTTGTGCCCTTTTACTGACCATAAATGTCCAGGAACAATGAACGACTAAGGAGTGACCCTACCGAGTACCTTTAGCAAGTTCTTGGCCTCGGTCACCCTCGGTGTCCACGACCACCCCTGTCAAAGGCCAGCCAGCAGCCCCTAGGGAAATTATTGTCGGGATTTAAAGGGCAATGCTTACGTGAATGTACAAAAAACAGTGTACTTATAATAGATTTTTTTAGTTGCAATAAGTTTTATCTGATATCGGCCACGTGACCGCATAGTATTTGATCGAAGTTTTATTGACAGCTCTATTATAACGACACCATACATGTAATAATCGCTAATACAAAGTTTTTTTCTTGGCTGCAAGAGGAAATAAATTGGTTATGGACAAAATTAGTTCTTTTGTAATTATTTAATTTATTTTCTTTTATTTATATAGTGTCACTTAGAAAACGGCTTGTAATATTACAACAAAATATGTATATTTTCGAAAATCATTTTAATAATAAAAACAATAATTACAAGCAACGCGAGAAGGTACGTTTACACTGATGATACGTATTTAATAAAAGTATTATTTTATGTTCAAAATTTTTGCATTTGTTCGTTTGTGTTCGAGAATTCAATAGATCTATTAGTTAATATTTAAGCTAGGTGTGTGTTTGCTTGAAAAGAATGTAATATATTTCCATAAATATGTAAATTTTACGTATTTATATAATACGAAAAAAACAACATTGTCATACCATCAAACAGCGACCCAAAACGAATTCTAGACGTGAAAAGTAAAAATAATGTAGATCTTGTGAAGTGTAAATTCTTTCCTTGTTTTCGTATAAACAAGTCATTAAACGCCTACTAAATGTTGTAAGTACTTTGTAATAGATACTGTTTTATGTTCTTTTCATATCATGTATGTTCCTGTTTCTGTAACTGAGAGGTTACTTAGGGTACACAAATATGAATTAATAATTCAATAATAGAAGGACAATTTTCAACATTATGTTTTACGTCAATTATGAGGAGGAAAACATTTTCAATCTTCTAAAAAAACAAATGTAAACATCTCTTACCATGGGGTAAGAGATGTTTACATTTGTTTTTGTGTTTAGTCAAACATTCTGCACCCTACATGCATTCAGTATATCAATAATTTAATTCACCTTACGATCGCAAAATTTGTTTTGACAGCTTAAGGCTTTTGAAAAAAAAACTCTAAACCTTATTTACACGAACAGGATAAATTCGTCAATCAGGATCAAACGAACGCCCTAACATGCACGTCGAACTTCAAAAGTTTTGCTTCAATAGCTCCCCGACTCACAAAGTTTTCCTAAATCATTGTCACTTCCAATAAAATAAGCAAAATTAAATAAACAGCCCCCGGCGAGATAAAAGGTCTAGACGACGACTTAGACCGCACTTTTGATGGTTTCGTATTTTTAAAAGTTAGGGGAAGCTGACACTACGACAATTTTAACCTACCATTGTATTAATTATTCAAGGCGGCGCTTTCGTGTTTTAAGGTGAGCTTGCAAGGAGGGTAAGGTAATTTGTTTTTAGAAAAAAGTGTACAGAAAGAATTTCAGGGAAGTTGCACCGCGCCTCGGATCTCCAACAATAGGTATCCGAAGCGGGAGAAAAGTTTAATAAAATTGTTTTGGAATGCAGCGTGGAACGAGATAAGTTCCACATAGTGGATGTACCTACTATCGATTGAAGGGTTTATGAAGTTCCTTTAATGCACAAGAATAATCATGTACTTGAATAATTATTTGTACCAATAACTACCCAAGCTAATTAACACTACACAATAATATAACAACTAAAATTAAGTAAAAATCTTTGTATAGAATTTGACAGGCGGCTTTTGTTGTTTATTTTAATAAATTTTTAATAACTTAAAATGTTTCTTTGAACACATAACTGCAAAACAGTCCAGTGGCAAACCTCTAATTTCAACACAAAAATAAACTCAGCTTTCTATGATCTATGAATAAAATTAGAAATACTTATTCCAGAAAGTTAGTTTTCAGAAAAAAAATCATATATGCCAGCATATACCAAGAACATATTAAAATAAAGATTGCTTTCATGTTTCAAACGGCATATTAAAATATCAAACATAATTTAGCGTACAACTGTGACTGCACTACGGTGTGTACATATAGAAATATTCACATATCGAACTCATTTGTAGATAAAAGAGGGAGGCTTACGTCCCTCTAGGAATACTTTAACTTTTCAATTGTAACTTTTGATGGGTTTTCGAACGTAATAATAATCGGAGTATCGTCGTGATGGGGCGCAAATCAACTAACGGCGCATACAAAAGAATGCCAATTTTTATGCGGCAAATTGAGTTACGTCTCCTGTATTATTCACTTCTGTCCCTGATTGTTATTTATGCCTTCTTCCCTGAAACTATCTTCAATTTAAAATATGATATGTAAAAAAAAGAAATTTGCACTTTTTTGGTTGTTATGGATTAAAGTTTTTAATAGTATTTGTTTTAAGAAAACAAATCAATTGTATTTCAGTTTGTATTATTTGAAGTAAATAGTTCTTTTAAATAGTAATACTCATTATATACATGTTAATATGATGATGTTTTTTTACACTTATTGAATAACCAAATGAAGCACTTGTTTGTTTAACTGTTACCAAACTAATATTGATCTATTGAAGAAAATATGTTAATGTTATTGCCTATATTTTCATCGAAATATTTTGAAATTACAAAGCTATTGAAATTCTCTGACAGTTAACGTTCATCGAATGCGAAATCAAAACTCAACGCCATTCATTCTTGCGTAGACAAGCCGGTAATATTCAATTCTTAGGCACACATTTCATGGTAGATAAAACTCATGAATCAGGAGTCCATATGTGGAAACGAAAGTAAAGTATGTAGTACGTTAAAAAATCCACTGCTCGAAGGCAAGACGCGAGTCGAATTTCCTGTCTGATATGAATCTTCCCTACTCGCTTTAAGGTGATATATTTTCCTATTTCTTCCCTACTGTGATAGGTTATGTCCCACGTAACAACAAGGTGCGATTTTTTTGGGTGAAGACGCTAGCGATATAGAATAGAATAGAATATACTTTATTGTACACCAATTACAAATTGTTACACTTATAAAATTCAAGAAGATGTGTACAATGGGCGGCTTTATTGCCAAAAGCAATCTCTTCCAGGCAACCTTTGGATGGATATATTGACTGTAGAAAGAAATAAACGGAGTAAAGGGTAGTGTAGGTGTTTTCAAGCTATGATGGTGTTCAAGTATAAAATACATACATAAACATACATACATACATACACATATACACAAACGCATGCATAATACAAATAAACACAATACATATCCATAAATAGACAGCATTTAGTCATGTACAGCCACTGAGATTAGGATTATGTCTCCAAGTAATGATCTTTAACCAAATTTTTAAATGCCATCAGTGTTTGGGCCCGTCTAATAGATATCGGTAAGGAGTTCCATAATCTGACGGCATGTACCGTAAAAGATTTATCGTAGAACGTGGTAGAATGACTAGGTACCATTAGCTCCAAAGTTACCGACGACCTTAAGGATCTCAGATGTGTGTCACCGAGGAATACAAAACGTTCCTTTAAGTAAGGTGGAGTAGAGGGATTGAATAAAATACTATAAAGTATAGAAAGAATATGAGATATAATGCTATACAAAACGATAATTCATACTCTCATACGACCAGTATAAATATAGTGTACATAATTTTAACTATAATAAAATGGCAATGACTTTTAGTTTCAAAACAACTTATTTGTATACATTCACGCTGTATTTGTATGAATTTTCGACGGTTTGGATTTTAAGGAGACGCTAAAATAATAATTCACTTTCTAATCTTTGGACTGTCTTCTGCGTTAAAAGTAGCATCACTTTTTTCTAGCGGATTGTTTTTTGCAAGGTAATATACCAATTTGCTTTTTTAGAATAACCCACAAATGCTTTTATTGATATTATACTTTTAGGTTTTATAAAACTAATTAATATAGAGACGATTAAAAAACAAAGACTAAAACTCAAGCTATATGTCGCTTTACTTCGGTGGAAAATCACCTTTTACAGCCGCTACTTCGAGACGTCGCCCGTCTATTTCATAGGGACCCTTCGTTAAATTGATTTTCAATTTGTTTGAAATGTGGTCCGTGGTGCAGTGGGCAATAAGGAGGCGGAATAGCGTAAAATTATTTGACTGAAGTTACCCTAGATGAGATTTCAACTGAATTAGCCGATTGTAGGGTGTGTCAACGGAAATATAATTTTGGTATTGTATATTTTATTATTTAGACAAACAATAGTCGTAGTTACAATATGATTTATATTCAAATAGAAGCTATGAATAAATCAACTAAGATTCAAATTTCCTTGTGCTGTATTAGTCGGCATTAACAGTGAGATATCCTCTCACTGTTAATGTATGTTTAGCAATTGCTCAGTTTTTTTCAGGTTATTTATTTTTTTGCCATGTCCAAACTTGACTAAAAAAATCAGAAAGTAATACTTATTTCAATAACGTTTACGTTCAATAACAAACAAAAAGTTTAATAAACTAGCACTGATTTTTTCATTTTATTGTCAAGTACGAGGGATTAATTCCTTTGACGTATAACTGCAATACATTGTACTATCTTTCTCGACGGGGGTTGTATAAAATAGAGCTTCTTGAGATTATACCTATTAATGGCCAAGGGGCTTGGTACGGAATGATCTGAGTCCTACAAACACTCTATATCCTAAGATTGATATTAGAGAACAAAAAGTAATGAATTATATGTATAGTTATTTATAAAACGTAGTCTTTAATATGAATTCAAGGTAGTAGAGCCACGCTGATTTCAGCACGAACGGGCCGGCTCGACCGGGGCGGTACTACCCTCGCACAGAAAATCAACGTAAAATGACAGCGATCATGCTGTCGTGTTTCGTTGGTGAGTGCGAGACCGGAGGCCCAATGATGCGAAAGCATCACTAGCCCGCCATGGTGTGGGTCACCATGCTGCATTGTTGCATTGTCTGCGTTCGCAGTATGGTGACCATCACTCTTGGATTCTGCTTATGCTTTCCATCAGACAGAGTAGAGTCAACATGGCAGGGTCAAATTAAAAAAAAAAAAATGATATTTTTAATGAACGCTTACTTCAATTACAAATTATTTACAACTAGCTGAGCCCCGCGGTGTTACCCGCGGTATAACAACAACTGCGGATAAAACCGCTGGACATAGCTAGTCTACAAAAAGTAGCCTAAGTTACTCCCTGGATCATCAGCTACCTGCCAGTGAAAGTCCCGTCAAAATCGGTCCAGCCATTTAAGAGATTACCCGCAACAAACAGACAGCTAGACAGACCAAAAAAAATTTTAAACGTTATTTTGGTACATGTATCATGTATACATACATATGCATTTATTTAATTTAACCCCGTGGTGTTACCCGCGGTTATCCTCGTACTGCGGGTAATGCCGCGGGACGAAGCTAGCCTAAAAAAAGCATCCTAAGTTACTTCTCAGGTCGTCGGCTATCTGCCAGTGAAAGTCCCGTCGAAATCGGTCCAGCCGTTCCAGAGATTACCCGAAACAAACAAACTGTTGTTTGTTTACCATTTTTGTCTGTAGACAAAAATGGTAAAAAATGTTATTTTTTGCAGACACTTCAATTGTATTTAATTGTATAGATGTGGGAGTAATTTTTATAACAAAACTTACGTTTGACACAAGTAGGTCCTTAACTACCCTGTTCAAATTTAAAAAAGCTATTTATTTAAGTCCTGAATGTATACTCGGGATGTGGGCAAATCTCAACTATAATATAATTCACATTTCTTTTATATGTCCCTATCTATTGACACTTTAACTAAAAGTATTTTCCAGAGTTCATGACATGAACAGAAATGTATAATGCATTTAATAAATGAATATATACGAAAACAATGAAACAAATCAGACAGTCTAATTACGCAATACAAACATCAAAGAATCATTTAAGATAACAATAAAATCAGTCCCTTTGTTTGCTAGACAATACAATGACATGTATGGATGACAGGAGAAAGTGTAGGCGCCCCGTGGATAGCAAAGTTACCCTGATTAATTTCAAATGATATTTGATATGTTCATCTGATGGCGATATAGGGGAGACCCTGACAAATGAGTAGATTTTCATGTCTTGAGCTTAAGGGCGCTACGATTAAACGTCTTCTATATTAAATTGCATTAGATTAATACAATGTCGATGGCCGTGTTTGCTCAAAACGGAAACAATATGAAAATTTTGAAAACCTATCTAAAATAAAGTTCAGTCACCTAGCTAAGATAACACACAAACAACAAACAATACGAACGTGAACGATAATAGAAAACTAACAAACGTATATAAATAATGTCATCTCAAAGCTAAATCACGTGGTCGAAACAAATACATATTAGCCAATAACGCAAAGAAATAGATTCGAGATAGTTAGTGATTGTAGAAAGAGATTCAAGATACACTTTAAGGAATTAAGGCAGATAGTGTACATTCTATCATAAGGGTTTTTTTTTTTATATATTTGACCAAAAACCTTGGATAGTCGTTGTATAAATTTACCGTATCATCAGAGGAACACATAACTTTTGGCTTTCGTCAAAAAGTGTTCTTCAATATTGTATTTAACTAATACTTTCTTTTAAGTTATTTCAATTGGATAGTGAATAATATTTCATTTTTATATAGAAGCAAAATATGTTAAAAAAGGTATTATCATTTTGTATGAGTTGGACTCTTGTTTGATGAGTTTTATTGCAATCTTTAATCTTATATATAAAAATCAATTGCTGTTCGTTTGACACACTAAAACTCGAGAACGGCTAGGCTGATTTAGCTGATTTTGAAATGTTTGTTGTAGCACAAGGAAGGTTTAAACGGAGAGTAAAATATTGAGAAAATAAGAGACGCCGATAAAGTTGCGTGGGTCTGCTAATTTTTATATAAATTTCTAATATTGTTTTTGCTTTAGTGCAAGCTATCATTGTTTTCGATGCAGCTAAGAAATAAAGTTTTTAATATGGTATTTTAAAGCCACAAAGGTTAAAATTATAATTCTACACCTATTGTAGACCTCATCTTATTCCCGTTATATCGTCTAGCAGTGGACTTCAGTTTTGCTACATTTTTTATAATTTTCTTATCTTGTCTCTGCACTGAAGCAGCTTTCATTGTCCCCGATGCGGGTAAGCCTCTTGCTTTCTTGTAATTTAACCTTTTAGTCGAGAAGCGAGCATGTCTCTTAACCATCTTTTGTCGTTTCGTCGGAACATCTTTATGAATATCTTATTATGAGCCTAAATTGAGAAGAAGCTTACCTAGTTCCTATTTGCGAACAGCATTTTTTATTTGGATTTACTCAGCCATTCGTAAACAATTTTAATTGGGTTTTTGTGCCTTTGCAAATTTGCTCTGTCCGCAAAATTTTTAATTTCGCAAATTGTTTATGTTATCATATTACTCTTAATATTAGTGAACAATTTAGCTTCCTAGAATGCGCCAATATCGTCAAGGGAACACTATACAACTGACATTTTTTTCGTTCTTTATCTGGAGCAACATATAAATGGCTCATTATCAAGTTCCATAAAAAATAAGCGCATCATCTCCATAATATCTTATTTCACATAAGCAACGTGTAGTCATGGTGACTTTTGTAATGACAGTACGAAGAGATGCCATCAAAAGGCATCATTACAACGTCTCGCGTATATTACATCATTATTCGCGCAACACGCACTCGTTTACAACTCCGACAATCTGAGATGTTGCTAATGGAAAGAACACGGGAGTTTTGATAAATTTGCGATCGTTTTTCCCCTCACATTTAGAGTTTAAAAAGCTTGGATCCGGTGTCGTGTATGACTGCACGTGAAACAGGATTGAGTGGAAATGAGCTGTTCTGATAAGAATGCTTTGTATAATGTAACACTGCTGTTAACATGACTGTTGCCCAAACATAATACAGAAAAATTATTTAAAGGTATTTTAAATGTTCAGGTTTCTCCATGTTTGTTGTTCAAATTATGGAAACTAGTACGTGGCGTTTATAGCTTAGTGAACTTTATGTCTATGTTAAAACGTGTTACTTGCTTCAAAAAGTTATGAAACAGTGAAAATATCCAGTCTCTGTGAATTAATCCATAGTAAACATAAGAGGTCAAAATATAGCAAATGATTATTGTTAGTTTAAACATTCACATGATGGAGATCAACAAAACCTTTCGACTCAAAACATTTTAAGGTGCAAAACAGACAACATGGGCCACGTAATTAACATCAGACATGATAAAATCGCCAATGGTAATGCATAGCCTTGTATTGATAAATACTCTTATATTTACAAGGCAATTGGCCAACACAGACAGAAAACTAATCAGAGTTGAAACCCGACAAGTTTAACAATTATTATCTAATAGATATCTATATATATCTATTAGATAATAATTGTTAAACTTGTCGGGATAGATTTAAACGAGCAATTCTTGTGTATATTACATAAACTGGATCTCGAAAATGGCTCCAACAACTTTCATGATATTCAGTATACAGGGAGTTTCGTGGGTCTTCCAGATACTTAAGTATAAAATACTGAAAGAATAAAAGAGAAACTGAAAATATATTTTTACCACAAAATAGATTTTCAATCAAATCAGTCAAATAATCAAAAAAGTAATTTAAACTTTGAAACAACAGAAAAATGCCAGGAATGGTTTGTTTACCTTGCGGCTGCGGATGCCGCGTTCACTGCAACATTTGGTGTGCAGCGCCCTATGTATTCCTCAGGGCATATCCGCCCCATTCATTACACCCGATAGTTATTACTGTCATTTTTCAACTCGTTATTTACTCTGCTAGAGCTGATAGCACGACATTTGCTCAAAGAACTTTAAGATTAGGGGAGAAGGATTTCGGGCTGTGCGGATTTACGCGGGCTTAAGAGAAAATTGAAAATAGCCCTTTAAAGTAAGCACGTCGTCGCATTTCGACCCCTGTTTTTCAGATGTTTGCTCTTGATAAGATAGTGTTATTGAGATTATCAAAGTACTATAAAAAGACTCAACCTAAAGTAACTTTGTAAAAGTCTGTTTCAGCATTGAATTGAATATTTTTGCAATGTCTTTATTTTCATTTTAAGTTAGAAGTTTATAATTGAGAATCGAAGTTAACATTGGGTGGGTTCTGCTTAGAGTGGACCTCTGTCTCTATAAGCTTCTGTCTATCAAACCTTTCATGATCTTATGGAGTTTAGCTTGGTGCTGGACGACTATTATTTGGTCTGTCCACAGAGCTGGTACCCAACCGATAGACCGTTCACTTTTAATGCTACCAACCACGACTACATTTTAGGATTCCCTTTGACTTTCGTTCGTTAATTAGATGTCCTAGAAATATTAAAAATTATACTAAATATATTAAAATATGGTGTAATTACTAAAATGTTTGCTAATGACGTTCAACTAAGACAAGACTTTACTGGGTTTGATGAAAACCTAAATTTTTAGTTACCTTCTTGGTAATTAAAAATCAATATATTAATATAATATAATTAATACATAAATAACGTAAAATGTTTTTGTATATAGTCTATAATACTATTTATTATATTGTACAACGTTGCAAGTTATAATTATGATATTTTTCTTTTTTTATATAATTTCATGTGAGTCTTTTTACTGTTTTAAATTTTGTTTGTTTTTTGTTTTATTATATATTCTTAATGTTAGATTTTTTATTAGACTTTCTTTATATTGATACATACAATGATACTGCTACAAATAATGTAGGTCTTAAAAGTCATTTAAAAATGCATCTACTAGGACACTATTGTTACGTGTTTCCATTAAAATTTTGGTTTTTATTTTGGTTTAAATCACAAATTAATGTTAACCGGTGTTATGAAGAATATTCGTAAAAGTGAGATAACAATAAAGGAGTATAACGTCCTTTGATGACGAATGAGAAAAGTTTCAAAATGAGTTTTGTACAGACTTTTATTATACTTTAATTACTAAGGTGTTTCCTGTAAGAAAAATATTTTAACGTAGTATATTTAACAAGGTTTACAGGTATTTAGTATGTAAGTAAAATAATACTTTTTTACTTTCATAAATTTTAAATTTAATACTGCGTATTTGTAACTTATGAAATTAGTTTAATAATCTACATAAGCAATAGATGTATGGAAATGTTTTGTAAAAAAAATATATATGAAAGAAGTAAAATAAGCTGTTATGAAGCACGCAATTTATTACTTTCCCTAAAATCAATGGAATGAACACCTCAGCCATGAAATTGTTGTCGGTTGTTATCTTATACCAAACTCGCTTTCAAAGTTCAAAATTCAGTGCACATTAATTATCCTTAAAAGCTTCCCGGCTTAACTTCAACGGTGACTTCACTTTGTCAAACATCTATTAACGTTTTGACAATGATCAACGATGAAATGGACGATCACACAAAATTTGTTCGAACACTCAGCATTTTTGAGCCAAAGTCTCGAATATCAATCAATGCTTAATAAGGAAAGTCGACGACAATAATTTCACTTGTTTTGATAGTTCGTGTCGGTCAACATGGATGCTAATTACTATAGTTAAAGCAATCTTTGACGTTCGTGCAGGTGAAACAGAAATTGCAGCAACAACTAAATAATTCACACGTTCGTGACAGCAAATACTGGAAAACTGGAAGGAAACGAACGCGTCTAGACATAAGGACATCAATAAGTAACGATTACGAGGTAAAAGCGCCTTATTAAACGCCACCCTAGGGCAATATGATAAGGCCAATTTTTATAAAAGGCCATTTATAATGGACTCGCGGCCACACAGGATTTGGTTTGTAAATATTTTATTCGATTTATTATGGTGACTGGCGAGTGATTGACAGCAAGTGTCTCTTGAGGATTAGCCACGCACCATGGGAAAATTAATATAGATGTTGCTAGTTCGTCCAAATGGCAAATGATAGGGAGCGTCCCATTATTAAAACTGTATCATAGTTTAGTTGTTTCAAAGCTTTACACGGCTCGAAGTATTATCATATTACTTTTCATGAAAACAATTTTTATTGCGAGCTTGCGTGACTTATTGCCAACGTGCTACGGCCAATAAAATTCAATGCGACAACTAGTTTCTATTTTACTCATTTACAATGGTAGCTGAACTCGTATTCCATTTTGTATTTTTTTTTAAAAGTCGAGATATATTGGATCAGCCAAAAATATGTGAGACCTATGAGGCTTTTACATAGTAGAGTACAAGTATCTTGAATTGATCATTCATTATATAAATATTGGAATTTAAAGTATCTTTTTCTTTTTTAACTGTCTCGGTGGCGTATTGGTAGCGTGTGCGACTGCTGTGCTTGAGGTCTCGGGTTCGATTCCCGGTTCGGACCAAATGTTTGTATGATCTGTAAATATTTGTTTCGGAGTTTGGGTGTTTTCTATGTATTAGTATATTTATATATATATTAAAGTAGTACCCATAACACAAGCTCTACTTAGCTTGGGTCTAGATGGCGATGCACATCGCCATCTAGACCCAAGTTATATGTATACTTGTAAGTATTTATATTTATTTATATATTTAAGGGCCCAGTTGCGAAACAGGTCTTCTATGTATTAGTATATATATATATATATATATTAAAGTAGTACCCATAACACAAGCTCTACTTAGCTTGGGTCTAGATGGCGATACACATCGCCATCTAGACCCAAGTTATGTGTATACTTGTAAGTATTTATATTTATTTATATATTTAAGGGCCCAGTTGCGAAACAGGTCTACATTTAATACCTGAATGGCCTTTCTAGCAACAGTGGACCCTTAAAATGTACAATATTAATCAACATTTAATTCTGTATCATGGGGTGGTGAGTAAAAGAGCAGGTACGATCGCCCTGGGACGCCTAGGAAATGAACCTACTGTATTAGTTTGGCTAAAGAGGCGACGTTGCAAAATATGCAAATGGAGAGACGACTCATTTAACGAATTTTAATGGATATTTAAGTGTGTTAGTTACAAAGTTTCAACTCGAGGTAATTTAGTAAAAACATTATGTACTGCCTAGCTAACATGTGTATGTAGAATTATGTCTCAGAATATTTGACATGTGGACCACTTCTATTTTTATTGAGATAATGTTGGTGATTCGAATATTGTATTAAAACAAAGCAGTAGTATTTTTTTTTCATATCAATTGTCTTCACATCCCCTTAGATAACGAACATGAGAAATGCCAGAGGAGCAAAGCAAATTTATATGAGATAAACATTGTAACAACAACACTTATAAGTAACGATAAATACATAATGATTGTTTTGGTAACTGATTTCTTTCTTATGGTTATATTATATTTCTATCTGGGACAAGTTTTAAGTGGACAGACAACTATTGATATTTGAATGAAATATGATGAAAATAAGTCTACAGTAGACATTGCTGTTGGTTACCCAAAAACATGTCCTTCAATAGAAAAGTTTTCAAGATTATTTTAAATAAAGATCCCTTTTAAACTGTAATTTATAGCCGACCGACAAGTCCGACCGACTTCTAATAGAGAAATTATTTTAATTTGAACACCGACTACCGTCCACCTATCATAACACCAAGTGAGATAAGAGATTGAATTACAAATTTATTTAGAATTTTTGTACAAATCTCTTACTACAGTATTTAATATTATTAAAAAGGTGTGGAAACTAATTATCAATCTATACTGCAACAGTTTATGGTGCTGTCTGCATATTTAGGACAGCCTATAAAAATATGTTCATATTGTTTATGGTTTGGTCAGTAGCACCACTATAAATGCGTATAGTATAAAGACGTACCGTTCTTATCTAAATTCGTCAGTTTTACCTTGAAATTCATACGTGAACCAAAACTTTGTACCTCTTTTTATGAAAATTATACGAACGGAGTAGGATGAAATTTGGCACGGTTAAAGGTGATATAGAGGACGGCCCAGTGCGAGTCGGACTCGCGTACCGAGGGTTCCGTACCTGTATGTGTATTATATGATGTAACTAAAAATTAATGCTTTTCGCAATTTTTTCTTTATCTGGGCTATAAGACGTTGCTTCGTACCAAATTTCAAGATTCTGAGTTCATGGGAAGTACCCTGTAGGTTTTGATTCTCTCGGGAGTGTCGAAAATTTGCAGTATAAACGACAGTATCTTTTGATTGCGTTGGCTAAGAAGTTTGGTTTCTTCACAGATCCGAAGGACAGTAGACCTGAGTATTTGATACGAATTTCAGCTTGATACCTCTACGCGTTCCTGAAATTACAGTTTCAGTTCCTAATTCAGCGAGGAAAAGGGTCTTGACAAACAGACAGACGGACAACAAAGTGATCACATAAGGCTTCCGTTTTTTCCTATTGAGGTACGGAACCCTAAAAATAAGTAAATGAACCACTAGTCTACATAAATTGGTTTCTTCACAGATCCGAAGGGCAGTAGACCTGAGTATTTGATACGAATTTCAGCTTGATACCTCTACGCGTTCCTGAAATTACAGTTTCAGTTCCTAATTCAGCGAGGAAAAGGGTCTTGACAAACAGACAGACGGACAACAAAGTGATCACATAAAGCTTCCGTTTTTTCCTATTGAGGTACGGAACACTAAAAATAAGTAAATAAACCACTAATCTACATAAATGGGCCACCACTAATCTGTTTCATTTAACTTATTTTGAGTTTCTTTTTGGTATCTAGAAAATATAACTTAGGTAATATTTAATAGAGATATACATAATTGGGATAGAAATTATCAAACTACAACTTAATTTTACATGAAAAGTGCCCAATGCCTGAATTAGACTCAAAACAATAATGATTTTTACAAGATATCATATCACACCATGAGAATATATTTTATAAGTCCCTTCACGTAATTACCGTAACTCGGGGTCCATTTAATTAAGAACTACAACTTTCATAAACAAGACTTTCATTTTAAAGTCCCGCTTTAGGTAATTACCTAGCTACTTAATTAAATTTACCTTGTGTGTTGGTAGTATCTTAATCTTGTACAATGTCTTACCTGTAAAAAAGAAGAAGTCATTAATTTAATGGAACATATTTTGAACGTTAGTCACCGAGCAAACAAACGTATCTACACATTACAAATAGGTATTCCCCAAGGCTCTCCAAAACAAATATATAAAAATATTTCCTTACGAATTTTCTACACAGTCAATCTAAGATTTTAAAAGACGGAGTCAACATTACGAGTACGAGTTCCGTAATAATTCATTAACAAAACCATCACAGTTTTCAGACAGTCACTTCTTGTAAACTTCCCTGACTGAGCGGTGAGTGCTTTCATCCAACATTAATATTTCCTTTTAATAAAAACAAATTTGTAATGGGATTTGTAATTAAAACGTCTTTTAAAAGAAAAATTAAGCTTCAAACGGCAACGAAGACGACGACAAAGCTGAACTGATTTATGTAAAGGTGATATGTAAATAAAGCCTACTGTGTTGAAAAATTGTTATAACACAATTTGGGTTAATTGAATTTTTGTTCGTTAAACTCGATGTGAAGCACACCTCCCGCTTAATTACCGGCGAGGGTTTGTTAATTTATAACGTCCGACAGACTTAGCGCACTCAAGTCCGCGGAGTAGGATAACATCGAAACTCCCTTAAGATTAATTTACCAAGTAGGTACTTGTGAACTTTAACTCGTTTGCCTCTGACCGAATTCCCAGGCGACCCTTGAGAGTTTAGAATTAAATTTAATGAAATAAATTTGTGGTATCAGTAGTGAGAACTCGTGTCTGAGTCCAGGTCGAACGGACATTCGTGCGGATAGTTGTGGCGACGCTGGACGCATCTCATTCCCTCTGGCGTTACATTTAACTGTTATCGACCCCGAAACTCGTACTGTGTAAGCACAGTGCTATTAACTTGGTCTTTATAGTCGAATTTCTGTCAGTCTAGATTTCGTCGGTGTTCGGTCTCGCTTTTACTGGTAGTCATTGCAAAAGCGAGTATTAAAAATAGACGCCATTTTGGGTGAGGCAGCTTTAGAAGCCTTACATGGAACTTTTGTGTGCGTGTTTAGGGAGTAAGGGGAAGCCATATTCAATTCAAACGACAAATACCCATTATTAACAACGTGCTTACGTATCGAGAATTAACACGTGTTAATGATACTGTATGGCTACGGGCTCATCGGCAGATTTGGAGAAAATAATATAGGTACAGCTACAACATTTCGAGTACACAAAACCGATGTTTTCAGAGTTGCAAAAGATTTTTTAATGTAATCGAAAGAAGAAAACGATATCCAAAATATTTTACATCATTGGTTTCATATATTTTTATTTAAACTGGAGTGAGCAACTTTTTTGATGTATTAATATCTACTTAATATAACTTTGTTTATTCATGGGCCTGCCAAAAATTCTATACTCTGTCTGATGATAATCATCGTATTTATTGCGAATGCAGACAATGCAACAACTTACTGCATATAAAGTATGAATACTTGATCAAAATCTTATTTCAACTAAACCTAGATATTAAGTTAACATCGATATTAAGATTGGGTTTAAAATATTTTTTATATCATCTGATAATCTAATCAACAAGCAGCATAAAAATTATTTTAGTTAATCAATTTCTACATAATCATGTACAACTTAGTTGAATTTTCATTGAAGACCCTTAATACTGGACGTCAGTGACTATTAGCATGGCTTTAATAGTTCAATAGATCGTATAACTAAAGATTATACATCATCATATCAATTCTTGCTATATAAGTCGTAAACAACTTTATAAAACGAGAGAAGAAGAAAGTTACTATTTAAAAGTAATTTCATTGGTTGTAGAAACTCATTAAGTCGTCAGTAGGCAACTGTGGCAACGCAATGAGTTACAACTGAAGTGTCAATCCGGTAAGCGTTTGTTGAGTGTCACCGCCGCGGTAAGAGGGAAATTAAAAATTGAAAAACTCACCCGCCATGATGGCAGTGGCGTTAATGGCTGTACATAATAAATAAAGCGGGGCGCTCGTAGGCTTATGTGCGAGTCGAGTAGAGGGTGTGGCCGGGGCCCGCGAATGGGCTCTCTGAGCGACATCTGAGACGGCCGAGCCCTTTGGAGTGCAGATCACTCGCCTCGACCTGTTTCATATTGCTCTGCCCGTTGCCTAAGAGCTGCTTCACTTTGATTTAAGAGTAAAAGCCTTTTTGACACTACAATTCGAGAAACTCGGCTGCGCGATTAAAAGATTGTAGGTCACATGAAAAAAGGGCAATGTAGAAGAGTGGTCTTTAATTGAAATGTTAAAGGTAAAGCGAAGAAAGTCGAGTGCTGAAAAAGGGATGTTATGAGCATCGAGAACGTTTTCAATACTTACCTATACTTAGCTACTAAAATCATAGCCATATTTCAAAAGTGTTTCAGAGTAATGTTTAAAATTTTTAGTCAAATTAAACAAAATAAAATTGATGATATCAAAGAATACAAAATGGGCATTAAAACGTATGAAATTTAAAATTATAATTGTTGAATAAAAAAAAAATATTATAGATAAAATAAAAAGTATATTATTTTAGTTTCTATTTCATATCATACTTTTTAGTGTGAGTATCTAGGCGAAATAAATAAATTGCGAAATAGAGAAACTAAACTTAGGTAAAGAAATACTACCCAAAAGAACAAACGTGAAACAAACTGGTGTGTAAGTTGACCTATGCGATCGGGTTTCGATGACGAATGTTAGCTTCCAAAATAGCTCGCTAACCCCTTTTACGCAGCCATCTTACATTTCTTATTACGCGCGTCAAAATGACGTCTGACAGGCCGCCATTTTGAAAAAAGTCGAGTGCGGCTTCCTTCCGCATCGGTGGGCCGTCATCAGAACTATCGTACCGGCGACACCCCTTTTACTTTACATACTTTGGATTCATTGTTTTAGCGGTACATACGATAAACTTTTGTTATTCGACGCGCCGCCGGTACATACTAACCGACCGAGACTGCAACGATGGTAAAGCAAGAATAAACTAACAAGCCCTTTGCTTTGAAGTTCTTTTATTTTTACAGGATGTTACTGTACTGTGTGTGTTTTGGATTGTTTGTGTAGGTGCATTTGTAAGCCATAGATCGACATATTATAACCGGTTATCAATCATTCAGAATTAGTGTATAAAGTTTTATCATTCATTAGTTATACATGATGATGATGATGATTCATTAGTTATACATCGTTATCGTTACAAGGGCATCCTTATCGTTACTGTGACATCTTTATCGTTACTATCATGTTGTTAATGAAGCTATTCTTTTTTTTAAATGAAAAAAAATGTAATTTCCATTGTCACATTACTAAATATATTTACCGTATATATTAAAATGAATCACCGAAATGTATGTAAGCGTATAAATTTCGATTGACTGCACCGAATTGGATAATTCTTTCTTTTATGTATTTGTTTATTGTCAGGACAAGGTTTATATAAAAAACAAATAAAGGAAACCGGGAGTGTTGTATATTTTTAGTCTGCGACTGTGCTTTACCCGTGGCAATCTGGGTTCGAAAATTTAGGAAAGATTCACAAAAAAAATGGCGGTACGAAGTTTGCCGGGTCAGCTAGTAACATATATCTTAAAATCTCATGTTACTTCTAATGTCTTTTTTTATTTTTAATGCGAGGGTGTTACAGAGTAATATCAAGTCTTAACAAAACTGTGTGCAATCCCACGCTATCTCACAAAACCCCTTTAAAATATTAAACGGAAAGTTTTTCAATTGAAACGCGCGAACGAACGTGACGAGACATAATTTACGCAAGTATGTATTTTTCTGTTGTATAACAAGCCGTCGGAAGCGGCACTGAGAGAACCGTCATCGCTTCCACTTAGTAGTTACTCCCTCGCCCCCTCAATCCTTATGTTTTAATTGTTGCCTCTGAGAGGTGGGAGGATCTAAGCTCTTCACTCTTTTATGCTTCAAGCACTGCGATGTGGTTAGTTTTACATAGTTTATGTAGAATGGCAGCCATTGCTGTAGTTTGTCTATAAGTGCTTAGTTGGTAAATAAGGTATATGTTAAGTATGTAAAAACTTGCTGTACACTTAATAAAATTATTTCAGGCAAGTCTGTATTTTATCGAATAGCATCAAAAACTAATCAAGGTTTATAAAATTGTTTTACTCAATACTCCATTGTATATTTTTCTTTCCTAGTGTCGATTCATCATATCAATGTTAAGGTAATATTTCAACTTAAAGAAACCGCTGTTAAGTAATTTAGTATTATGGTATGCTCAGAATAACAATTTTTGGATTGCATTAAGTGTGTTTCTTGTGTAATTTGAATCCACAACACTCAATGCAGTATAAAACGGCATAGCGACCATTCAAACAACTGCGCTATGCGAGCAGTCGTCTTAATATTAATAAATAAATATTTCGGACATCCAACACACAACGCCACCTAGTCTCAAGTAAAGCACATCTTGTGTTATGGGTAGTACAACTGATATAAATACACATTTATACTTTTATATGTACAAAGAAATCACACAACCTTCGAAACAAATATTTGCAGATCATACAAACATTTGGTCGACCCGGAAATCGAACCCGAGGTCTCAGGCACAGCAGTCGCATACGCTACCCCTGCGCCACCGAGGTAGTGGATAGTCTTAGATTCATCTACTTGAACCCTAAGGTTCAGTTATTATAAGTTTAACTACTTGTGTAAGCTACAAGTAAAATGAAATAAATACAAAAAGAAATATATTTATTTACAGGACAGATTTGCACCTACTCTGTCTTAAGTCTTTTTATATGGAGAGATATAAATGAAAGTAGAAAAAATGACTTGCGTGAATGAAGATCGGTACGTTACGACGAGAATCTAGGCAAAAAAATCCATTTATATCAATCAAATATAATAAGTCATCATTTATGACCATTGCAAAGAGTAGAGATAGTTGATTCGCGAAATAATAAATGAATTTTGTTTTTCGCTTTTTGTTGAATCTACGTGAATTAAATAATAGACATTGAACCCCGAATTCAAAGACAATAACCAGTTTAGACATACGTGTTTTCCAATTTTCTCTTAATGTATTTAATGTCCTTACAATTATATCACAATAAAATTTGATACCTAAAGTATTATAATACACATTACGAGATTATTACCTGCTAAATAAATTCATTGTTGAAAAACTTCTATTTTTTTCTTAATAAAATAAATAAATATTTCGGACATCTAACACACAACGCCATCTAGTCCCAAGCTAAGCAGAGCTTGTGTTATGGGTACTAGACAACTGATATAAATACATTCATACTTTTTTTTTATTGTAAATACATACTTATCATACATAGGAAACACCCAAACTCCGAAACAAATATTTGTAGATCGTACAAACATTTGGTCCGACCCGGGAATCGAACCCGAGACCTCATGATCAACAGTCGCACACGCCAACCGCTAGACCAACGAGTCAGTCTTTAGATCATCTTGATAGATCATAACTAACACCGGCCAGATCTATACATAATAATTATATAATAGGACGCGGTGCTATATAATTTAATTAGTATCATTTTTATTAGTTGTACAGAAACTTGGATAAAGATCATTAGTATAAGAAATAAGATATAAAATGTTAATTCTTTTAATGCAGTCGATGTATATTTATGTCACACATATATAAAAACACTGAAAGGTACACTTAAATCCTGAAAATAGGTCAGATTGAGTCAACAAACAAAATTAAACCAAGTTTTTCTTATTCCTTTTACACGAGTGAAACCTAAAGTAGCTAATCAAAGGGTGAGGATTAAACAAACAAAGTCTAAAAGCTTCCTTGGCGCAATCACGTCGGCACCCTTACTCCAATACTGTTTGCTTTGACCTCTTTAGAGAAAACATTGCCTGTCAATACACAATGTAAACAATTGCACAGAATAAGGGCCTCAGCGAACTCCACGATGTTTGTAATTTACTTTAGTACCAATTTTCTTTAGTTTTCTCTTTGTAGTCTCCGTCATATCTTTCTAAAAGATTTTAGATTTTTGGAAATCATCTTTTCAAGCAGTAATTTCTAAGTATGGTCAGCATACTAAGTTAATATACATATATCATAAAACTACTAACTAATAACTGTGAAAATATTTTTTAAAACAAGCGGCTGCCGACATCTCTGATATTAAAAGTTTCGTTTGCGCATGGTTAAAAACAAAATTATGTTATAAATTCACATTTGGATCCTTAAAGTGAACACAAGTGGATCATTCCAGCAAAAGTATGATTTTTTAGATGAAAGTCTTTTCAAAATTCGAAACTAAAGGAAACTTTCTTTTCAGTATACTATGGTCTTTTGTTGCAATCTGTGCTGACCATATTCATGGAAGACTTTGTAATATCAATGCACATAAATGTTGATTTGACTCCGGAAAATATTTTTGAACTACAAACTGTCCACAAACATACAAACCAAATAAGACAGCTGTAAAACGAGTCGTATGTAGATATATATGAATACAGAACACTATCCCTGAGAGTCAGTAACAACTGCAAACAAAAAAAGGTCTGGCGACCGCTGCACCCGCAAAACTTTCAGTTCAAAAGTTAACTCTCAATCCCATAAATAAACCTTCGGTTTTGCAGGGATCTACGGCGATTGCAAATTTCGAAGCTGTGGTGGAACTGCAAAGTCGCATAAATTACAGTTTCCGACATTGGCAAAGAGAAAAACAATCGGGAAGTAGCACTTACCAACTTGACTAATCGTTGGCCGACGATGACAGTTTCCGTGAGAGGAATTCGGGCGAGGCTTAGACCGTAAGCTAAGTCCTCTTCTCGTAACCAGTACGACAAATTGTTGTAAGTAATTAGAAAGAAATTTTGATAGAGAAAATAAGTCATAAACTTGTAATTGTCCTTAAATTATATAATTAGTAGGATTTTATGTTCAACATAAATTATATTTCATCCATATTTCTTATGTAAACAAGTCACCTAGAAGAAGTCACGACACGTTCGGCAAACCTTTAATCGCAAAAGTAGTTATAAACTAACTTTACTATCAAAGCAGATTACTCCTTCAATATTAACTTCATGACAACATTCTGTTCACGTTGAACTGCGAAAATTGCTACACACGTTTTAAGATATTCTGCACATAGCTTTTCCGTGTGATCTAAGACGCCATCCACCGTAGTTACAGCGTGGTTGCGTCGTAGATCTCGCCGGGGCAGTTCGTTTGCTTCACGCCTCATACCCGCAAATAAATCAGCACCCCTAACGCGTAACACCGATACGGGGGTAAGGAAAATTGCAAGACTTTACAAACGACCAAAGTTCTTGTCGAGTAGGAATTCGATGTATTATATACTCAATGCGGTACGAATTTGTATAGTATAGGTTGTAACTCACATGACAAGAATATTATTTTGTTAAATATAATACATGGGACTAAAATCCATTGCTATTTATGCGCAATGAAACCCTTTGTTAAAGATCACAGAGATTACGTCATTTTTTTGACAACAGCAGTACCTAGTAGTAGTAGTAAATACTAAATTATATCTGCAAAATAATAATTAAAAGATTTAATTGATTGATTTTGAAAGTGTCACGCGAATTTTTTTAGCTGGGAGAGTAACGGAATGAACCATTACAGATATCCGAAACTAAGCATATTTCGTAGCTTTTAATCGAGGTGACAATGCATTTGTGGCTCTTGAGTTTTAAATGATCATGGGTTGTGATGGTTACTTATCATCAAGTGACCTGATAGCAGTTTGCCGCCCCTTGCCATGCACAAATTCTTTCAAATTAGGTTAGCATTTCTTTTACCATTGTTTCAGTTGTGCTACAAGATTATAGAAAATAAACTTAAGACATTACAACTTAAATATATTAAGTTTACGTTATAAAGAATAATAAGCCAGCTCTAAACCTTTTGCGCTATTATTAGTATTTGGTTTTCAAAATACTTCTAAATAAATATTATAGCAAGAGAAACAGTCTAGACAAATATTAACATGAAAATGGTTGAGAGTTAACATTGTAAGTTTTTGTTTGTACTGATTACTGAGTACTCGAGGCGTAGAAGACAGTTGGTGTCCTAAGTCGGTTCACACACACACCATTCGGCCGCAGCACGCTGTTCAGTAAGTTTCTTTGTTGCTTAACTATTGTTTGGAGTTAAACTTGCTCTTCCGGATACCGAATGGACAGAACCGAGTCTGTGAGAAATTGTTTTGTGTGAGTTTCGAAAAGGAAAACATTTTACCAGTAGCTTAGCAAATTGCTTAAACAGGGGACCAGTTGTGAGGAACAACTTGCAATTCTCCCATATTTTAGTTAATGCAAGTTTAATTACTGCTAACAAAATTTTAAACAACGGAGATATTACTGACTTTTAGTTTGTTTAACTTCTAACTAATTTTAGTTCTAAACTGTAGACTAATGTTTTTTTAATTATCAGCCTACTTAAATTATATTTTATTTAAATTACGTACTTTACTATTATAATAGGTCCTTATCTATGAAATTGCCGTTTTGTATGCAATAAGTGAAAGTATTTATTTTTTCAAACTTTTTTATTTCTGTTATTTAAAGTAATCACCCATGTAATCGACGCATCTTTGCCAACGAATTAGCAGTTTATTGATACCCTTCTTGTAAAAATCTGCTGGACGGGAGGCAACAAACTCTTCAAAGGCATTTTGTACTGCCTCTGGGGAATTTAATTTTTTACCCATTAAAAAGTTGTCTAAATTTTGGAAAAAGTAATAGTCGGTAGGTGCAAGGTCTGGTGAGTATGGCGGATGAGGGAGAGCTTCCAACCCCAGTTCTTGCAGCTTGGAGACTGTCTGTTGCGCAGTTTGGGGTCGCGCGTTGTCGTGAAGGATCAGTGGGGACGACCGATTGACCAAAGCTGGTTGCAGATGTGCAAGCTTCTCCACCATTCTCTCTAGTTTTTCATAGTACACATCTGCATTAATGCTCATGCTGTTTTGTAAAAAGCTGTGGTGAATCACACCCGCACTAGACCACCAAACAGTGACCATCACCTTATTAGGGGTTATTTTTGGTTTAGGGCATTGCTTTGGTGCTGAACCAGGGTGTAACCAACTTGCTGAGCGCTTTCGATTGTCGAACAGAATCCATTTTTTGTTTCAAAATTCCTTCATTTCTTTGCCTGTCGAGCAGCGCAAGGCAGGTCTCGACGCGTACGTTGAGCTGGCGATCGTTAAGGTCATGGGGCACCCATCTATCAAGCTTTTTTACCTTGCCAATTTGTCGCAAATGGATCAATATTGTTTTGATGCTTACATTAAAAGCTGCTGCTAGCTCAGCTGTAGATTGAGTTTCGTCAGCTTCCACAATCGCCTTTAGTTCATTATAATTAACCAAAGTCTCCGGACGACCACGATCACAATTTTAAGAACGAAACCGGGAAAACCAATAACGGGTTGTGCGTTCGTTTGGATAGTTCTCTCCGTAAACGTTTTTGATGTTACGTGCCGTTTGTGTCGCATTGGTGCCACGACGGAACTCATATTCCATAATTACACGAATTTTTAAAGTATCCATTATGACGAAAAATGTTCAAATGTAATGAAAATGCAACGTTAATCAAAAAACAAAAGACTGAGTTTGTAAATAGAATGTCATAGTTTTAAAACAAAATTAATTTGAATTTAGAATACAGAGCCATTACAAACTTTTTTTTATTTGAAATGACCAGTACTGAAGAAAGGCAATTTCATAGATAAAGACCTAATATATCTTTTTTCTATTTTACTACAAAACAAAATGAAAATGTGCTATGACTTAACTTGAGTCAAGTCATAGCACATTTTCAGTTTACGCGCATTTTCAATAAGCGAAAATTTGAAGTTACTCAAATTAATAATTCATGTATAAAATCCTAAATGTTAAGAATACTTACAAATTAACTTACTCTTCACTGAATTGTAAACAGCGTAAAATTATTAATTACATTACAAAATCTTTCCCTGTAGTAGAATTCAAATTTATTAATCAAGTAAAACTCTAAAACTTACCTTCCTAGAAAAGCAACTCGAACAACCAAACCAGTTTTAAATTTTCAACGTTATTTATACAAATTTACAATACAACACGGGGATTACGTACAATTAAAAGTTTGTTTTAGTAATAACATCCATATATCACAACAGACTTTCCTGAACATCTGAGTCCCGTTCTGCGGCGTAATGCAAATAGATTTCGGATACTTAGCAATCTATCGTAAATTATATGTTAGTAACAATGGAGGCAGTGTATAAGCTGTGATTTAACTATGTTGTGTAAACATATTACATTTAATAATTTACTTCTATATATGTAATTCAATCTTATAAGTAACATTAGTTACTTAGTGATAAATAATTAAAAAACATAGAAACATATGAAAACAATTATTATGTATCTAATACAATAAAGAATGAAAGTATCTAGGGTAAACAGCTATTAAATTTTGATAAAACTAATTGTTCAGTAGCCTGTAATTATAGTTCAAATAAAAGAAAAACATTTAACGCTATTTTTATTTATTTAAGAAACTGATGTTAAATATTAAAATGATGTCAACGTTTTTATCACTGCTTAAGCAAAAAAATACTCGTACATGCACGTAGATTGATTTGATCGATAAATATGAAATAAGAATCTTCTTTAATGGTAATCTTATGTTGAGTTCAGATAACATAGGCTAACAGCAGGTAATGGGAAACGATTTCATAAATCTGTTCAACGTAAGTTCTTTAGTGAAGTTTAGTTAGCTATTAAAAAACTATTTATCTTATGTGGAAGTGAACATAAAACATCAGTAGTCAGTCGATGGTCAGCATTTTTTAAATTGTTTAAATGTTAAATTAAGAAAACATTCAATATACCATTTATATTCAAACAATGCGTATAAGAGATATAGTCAGAGGATAATGTTTGCCAAAAAGACCGATTTAATAATCGAACCATTTAATACGTAATATTTCTAATCCCAATTACTGCCTGAAGCGAACAAGTTCATCCAGCCGCTACAAGGAAAACCCTTAAAGTCAACTCGAACGAGCTTCGCATAAAAATGTTTTGTTTGTTCTAATTGCTTAAAGTGGCTGCTTAGTTCGTACTTTTTGGCTAGTCATTGTTTTCGACGTGGCCAGGCGGTAATACGAATATTTTCGGTTGCCTCCCCTCAAGGAATTCGTGACTTGGCAAATGGTTGTGACAACGAGCTGTATAAAATGTTCGATATTTATGTTTTATACATTACATGAATATGGTTATCTGCTGGAGAAACAAAACTTGTATGAATTTTAAATTGTAATGTGACTATAGTGTTGTGTAGTTTCGAATAAAATAATAGCGGATAAACCATAGACTACTACCATTACTAGGAGTTGAGTAATGATTAAATATACTAAAATTAAACATGATAAAATTGAAATTTGTATTGGTATTTATTATTGCAAATAAATAAATAATCCTACCTTGTACGCCTTACTATCATTTAAAATAGATCTAAACCTGTACCCTTTATAAACATACTATTTTCACGGTTAATTTGAATATTAAACTTTAGTATTAAGAGTTTATCTTGTCGTGTCTTGAGAATAGATAAGAATATCGCCTTTTGAAGTACAAATATTGGGAAGCTTTACTAATTTAGATCAAAGGTTAAACTTTAATAAAATATATCAAAAGAACCCCACGTTCTAACATTAGATACTATGTGAGTTAATAATAATAATAATAAATATTTCGGACATCTATGACACAACGCCATCTAGTCCCAAACTAAGCAGAGCTTGTGTTATGGGTACTAGACAACTGATACACATACATATATACTTTTTTTTGTAAATACATACATATTATACATAGAAAACACCCAAACTCCGAAACAAATATTTGTAGATCATACAAACATTTGGTCCGACCCGGGAATCGAACCCGAGACCTCATGATCAGCAGTCGCACACGCCAACCGCGAGACCAACGAGGCAGTCATACAGTTGTATGCGAGTGTTTTTCTTATTTTTATAACTAATCATGATTAAAAAAAGAAAGGTTTTTAGACTCAATTTGCTTTAAATGTGAACCACCTGCAAACATTAGTAAGAACATTATTTATTGAATATTCTATGTATGCTTTTTTTGTTAGATAAAAAATATTATTCTAATGTTGTCTATTGTATTTTTTTAAATCAATATAAATATTTATTAGAAAATATCTAAAAATAAGTGCCTCCCTGAACTGCTTTGTGCTAAAATAACGAATTCAATTAGCCATGCGACATTAATATTAATGACTGAACATTTTTTTTTTTACCTGAATTATTTCACATTTTAAGAAAATTGTTAAAAGCGCGTCTCATTTCTTTCAATTAATAACATTTTCATTGTTCAAAGCTGATCTGTATACCGTTATAGAAACAATCACTCAAACAGGCTGTTCATATTGAATATTAATCGCAATTTTCACTGACGGATTGTAATAACTTGAAAGGCAAAAGTGGGAGGCCGCGACCGGAGGAAATAAATTTGTAATGCAAAGTTAGAAATTTCATTCCTATGTTACCGATAAGTAAACGCTCTTACGTCTCGGGCCGCGCACAAAGGCAAGAATACGTTTAGCATTTTACTTTCCAGTTGCTACAGTAACACAAAGAAGCGGCGGGAACTTGGCTAAAAATAATCCAGTGCGGCCCGAACGATTAAACGTTGAGCCAATAAGGCCTAGGTATTCCGCAATTTATTAGCCTTGCAAATTCAAAGCCGCTTCTCCCCTCTATGAAATATAGCTGTGGCCGCAGCAACCTTCCCGCAGCCGACGTTGGCGCCCGCTACCAACCAGTATTACACCCCTATTTTAGCTCTAATTAAAAAGCCATCAAAGAGTTCTCAGTCATTAATCATGAAACTGTTAACAGTGAATGCTGACTTCCCTACAAGTCCGAGCCGAGGAAAAAAGGAGGATTAGGATATTAACAAAATGTCTAAAATATTCAGGGTTAGTGAAGTGGTAAGCCGCTTGTGAAAAATCTCCTCTGCGTTACTGATTCTGCAGGGTTAACACGAATGAATCTTAAGTTGTTGCGAACGGTTTAAAAGTTTAAAGGATTGAGAACAATTTTTTTTAGAAATTAGGAGGAAAAATATCAAAGATATTTTTAAGCTTCGTAATTGACGACAGTGGTTATATTTCTCTCGTTTTTCTTTCTTCGTTTTAACGGTTTGGATAGAAAAATTATATTTACGTTAAAATACTTGAGTCAGGAAATAATAAGGAAGTTGTTAATCAAAGTGCTTTACAACGATAACTTAAGCTGAAGGTATTTCATTTATTTCCTATATTTCCCGACAGATAAAGATTAAACATTCTGTAGATTTATATTAATCATATTTTAATGTCACTTCACCACATCTATACTTTGTAATATTAAAATAACCACTATTTACTAAATGCACATGTATGTATACACGGTACATATGCCAAAAATGTAGTTAATTTTTTTTTTGTCTGTCTGTCTGTTCCGGGTTAACTCTGGAACGGTTGGACCGATTTTGACGGGACTTTCACTGGGAGGTAGCTGATGATCCAGGGAGTAAATTAGGCTACTTTTTTTAGACTAACTTTGTCCCGCGGCGTTACTCGCGGTTCAATAATAACTCAGGGTTCAGCTAATATTATATTATAATAATAAGTCCTCCGCCGCGTCTATCTGTTTGTCTGTTTACAATAAACTCAAAAGCTCTTGCACGGATTTTTATGCGGTTATTATCAATAGATAGTGATTCTTTAGGAAGGTTTTTGTATATAACTTATTTAATTTTTCAGTATATTAGCTTAAATATAACAATATTTGTTGAAGACCTCGGCAAAATTAAGCCGCACATTTTCTCAGAGTTTATATTTTAGTCAACGTAAAGAACCCGTGCAAAGCCGGGTGGATTGATAGTTTATTATAAATAGGTGAATTTAATTATTATATTAACATTTTGACATAATATCAACCAAGTGTTTAAAAGAGGCAGTAGTAAAGCTTTCTTATCAACTTTTAACTAGCTTTGCAATTGAATAAAATATGTAGTCTAATAAACATCTCCAACACGCACAAATAAACAATAGCACACGCCGTATTTTGTAGTGTTTAATGCAAAATAACAGAGACGAGAAAAAAGTCAATTTCTTTAAATATCAATTGTTAAATTAAATACTTTCATCAGAATGATTTTAGACAGCACAAAGCTCATACTGGTCCAAGTCGGTAGAGTGCCTGATTCGGTTGAAGTTCACTCGAAGCGGGCGTTCGTCAGCTACAATCGCGTTAATTCCGAGCCGGGACTAACTGGGTGACACGCGATTATCTAAACAATCAGACGTCGGAAACGCGTTGATTTGCACCACCGCTGATGAACCGCTCTGTTTGGACTACAACACCAGTATTTTGAGATTTAGAGATGTTCTGTTTTAGTTAGAAATATAGATCCATGATTGTGTTATCTAAGGATTACAAAGGCACGGTAAAATTATAAAAAAGCCACTTCTGTGTCTTTTTATAATTGCTGCCATTTATCGAAGGTCTCAAAGCGACTCAATCGGATATCTTTAGATTAAGAACAACATAAAATAACTGAAGCTTACTAGTAGTAAGCGAGTTAATATCAAATCCAGAAACTACAAAATATTGTAAGGAGACTGACAAGTGTACTCCGAGATTTTCCTAAACAGCTCGTACTTAGAAACAAATGATAATTTGTTTCTCATAACGCGAACCGGAAACCCTTGCCAAATACATTAATACATACAAAACAAGATAGTAATGATAATATTTTTAGACTTCTGTTACATATCGTCATTTAGTTTCAAACTGAGCAGACCTTGTAGGTACTATGAAATCTAAATTGACCGAGAGAATACTTCTTACACTGCGGACTGAATACAATACATAATATACTGTATTGAGACTTTCGAAATTCTCTACAATGTATTTCAATCATTTTGCCGCTTACTGGGAAGTTGCGATGTACGTCACGTGTCACTTTACTATAATTTAATGCAAATACATGCAAATTTTGTGTTGATTTCAATCAATAAACATTTCGGATTAACCACCATCTAATAACAGATAGTAGGACTTGAAATTTCAAACTGATAGAGATGAAAGGTTTTCAATTAGCCAATCCGCTGAAACACGAGTTCGACTAGACGTGTGTCCGGGACGTTCAACGACAAGTATGTACTAGACCGTCGTGCGAATACGAGCATATGGACCGATTCGAGAGTCCTTCACCGCCCACTCGATAACTGATTCCGAATCACCGATTCGATTGATATCGATTATTTCCGACTAACCTCGAAATAATGATTCTTTTTTAGACATATAACACACAACGCCATCTAGTCCCAAGCTAAGCAGATATCGTATTTAGGGGTACTAAACAAGTAATACAAATACATACATGTCCTCTTTTTTGTATATGCTTACATATTATACATAAAAAACACCCAAACTCCGAAACAAATATTTGCAGATCATATAAACATTTGGTCCTACCCGAGAATCAAACCCTAGACCTCAAGCACAGCAGTCGCATACGCTACCACTGTGCAGTTAGAGTTCCTTTTTAATATCTGTTGCCTGAAACGAATAAATAAAAGGTGTTGGATAAATTTTCTTTTAATTTATAGAATTTGGACCAAGATAAGTCACTGTCATAATAATTATTTTTATGGGAATTGCAGTGGCTGTGGTCACAGCCAGAAGTCACCCTGTGACCACGGCCAGTGCAACCTGGTCGAAACGTCAGGCAAATTAGAGGTATGTAATACCTTTAAATAAGTGATCGCGTTAATTCATAGTTAATACATATTATACATAGAAAACACCCACACTCCGAAACAAATATTTGCAGATCATATAAACATTTGGTCCTACCCGAGAATCAAACCCTAGACCTCAAGCACAGCAGTCGCATACGCTACCACTGTGCAGTTAGAGTTCCTTTTTAATATCTGTTGCCTGAAACGAATAAATAAAAGGTGTTGGATAAATTTTCTTTTAATTTATAGAATTTGGACCAAGATAAGTCACTGTCATAATAATTATTTTTATGGGAATTGCAGTGGCTGTGGTCACAGCCAGAAGTCACCCTGTGACCACGGCCAGTGCAACCTGGTCGAAACGTCAGGCAAATTAGAGGTATGTAATACCTTTAAATAAGTGATCGCGTTAATTCATAGTTAATACATATTATACATAGAAAACACCCACACTCCGAAACAAATATTTGCAGATCATACTAACACCCCGCGACCCGGGAATCAAACCTCAAGCACAACAGTCCCATACGCTAACACTGCGCCACCAAGGCAGTTAGAGTTCCTTTATAATATCTGTTGCTGATACGAATAAATAAAAGTTGCTGGATAAGTTTTGTTTTAATTTATATAATTTGGACCCAGATAAGTCACTGTCATAATAATTATTTTTACGGGAACTGCACTTGCCGTGGTCACAAGCAGAAGTCAGCCTGTGTCCATGGCCAGTGCAACCTGGTAGAAACGTCAGGCAATTTAGAGGTATGTAATACCTTTAAATAGGTGATCGCGTTAATTCCCCTAAAAATAATAATTATTATATCATGGAACGCGAAAGTTTAAAAGTTAGTAAGTCACTGTCAGTTTTTCGATTTTCATTTCAGACGCTTTTAGCTCGAATCGATCAGAATATTACACAAACTTGCACGAAACCATAAAGTTTATGTCTGATGATACACAAAACAGGAATAACTTAGTCATTGACATTATTTTTATTTCCTGTTTTTATTGCATTTATAAATTTAATCTCAACTCGACTGACATTACACCTAAATTAAAATAATTATATATATATATATACGGTCAAATTGAGAAACCTCCTCTTCTTTTTGAAGTCGGTTAAAAATGTGTTACATAAAGGCATAAACCAAAATATAGTAACAAAAAAACATTTAGGTCCTACATGGCTTTGTAAATAGAAATTTCAAAGTTAAGTTTATACCATGGTTTTTTTATAAAGCGGACCTTCAGACTTATACAATTTGCAACAATTTTCTTGTTATTAGAAAATAGTTCCTCATATTCACAGAAATTACGTAATGACCGTGATGTTTGTGTTTTTCTAACTTCACTTTTACAAGTTAAAAGTTGTATTTAATTTCAAATATTACACTAAAATAATAGCAACACTCCTGTAATATGAGACATACATTTAAACTAATTGCGAAGCTCAAGGGCAAACAGCGAATGTCACTTAATATCGAAACGATTATCGTTTTATATCAACACGCATGGCATAGTACTTTCTCATAATTAGATGCACAATATACAATTATTAAGAGTAATAGAGTATAGAGTTACTCTATAGGGACAGTATATGATGATAGTACACTATGGAGTCTCTATTTGTAATTTCAATCCAACAGCACAATCACTAAATGCCATTGAAAGTATGGGTACACGGTACTTATACTAACTTTCAAACTTTCGCGTTCCATGATATATTAACATAACATAACGCCTATATGCCTTATGTCAAGGGAGTTACGGATAAGATCGGGTCCGTGTTAAAGAAATACTCAATTCCGACAGTATACACACCAGGCATAAAAGTTCACAACATCGTCGGCACACCGAAGGATACATTGCCACTACAAACTCCGGGTGTTTATAAAATAGACTGCAGCTGCGGAACGAAGCGGACTATTGCTGAAAGGGTCAAAGAACATATCGCTGCTGTGAAGAACCGATAGACGAGCAAATCAGCGATTGCAGAACATGCATTCGATGCAGGCATCAACCACTGGATTGAATTTCACCGCACGCAAGTCCTCTCCACCGAACGTCACTTTTACTCAAGAGTTGTACGTGAAGCGATTGAAATTAAAAAACATAAAACTTTCAATCGAGAAGATGGTTTTAAATTATCTACAGCGTGGAATCCAGTATTAAAAAACATACCACCTCGCTTTTCTGCGCAGTCGGATAAACACCAGAATAGGAACACATCGGTTTGCTTACAGAACAGGGACACTGTTAGTGTGGTATAAAATATCAAAAAAGTGCGGGTGGCCGAACAAACTTCTACTTCACGGATTCGACGACGGAGGGCGTGCGCCGCTGAGCCAGTCAGCCTATGACCACGGCCATAGATAATACACTACAGTAGACAACCACGGCCAGTGCAACCTGGTCGAAACGTCAGGCAAATCAGAGGTATGTAATACCTTTTAATAAGTGATCGCGTTAATTCCAATAAAAATAATTGTTAATACACGGTACTTACAGAAAAAAGTGTCTGTCTTTCTGTCTGTCGGCTTGTTCCAGCTAAACTCTGGAACTACAGGACCAATTTTGACGGGACTTTCACTAACAGATTGCTGTTGATATAAGGAGTAACTTAGGCTATGCTCTTTACCCGTTGAGCTTAGCTAATGGCCGGTATACATGATTTATCGTAGCGATGTGACTGTACAGTTCGTCTGTACAGTTTATCGTACGTCTATTAAGTATCCAGTGTGTCCACACGTCTACGATATCTCCATCGATCATCGGTTCTCTGCAGAAGCTCAGACCATAAACATGTCATCCGCGGTTGAAAACGTTGACGCGCATGCGATAACATGGCTTAATATAACTGCGACCGCTGTCTTTGAGATCTCGGGTTCGATTCCCGGGTTCGTATGATCTGCAAATGTTTGTTTCAGAGTTTGGGTCTTTTCTTTGTATAATATGTATCTATTTATAAAAAAAAAGTAAATACGTATTTGTATCGGTTGTCTAGTACCCATAATACAAGCTGTGCTGCGTTTGAGACTAGATGGCGTTGTGAGTTAGATGTCCGAAATGTTTATTTATTTGAACAAAAAGAGAAAAAAATCACATAGGGTGTGGTGTAAGGAGTGGATTCTTAAAAGAAAGTCATACTTCTATATATATATACATACAAATAAATAAAATTGTAGTGTCTGTTTGCAATATTAAAATAATCGCTTTTTGCTAAATGCATATGTTATGTCATGTATACATGGTATATATACCAAAATAACATTTTTTACATTTTTGTCTGTCAGTCTGTTTGTTCCAGCTAATCTCTGGAACGGCTAGACCGATTTTGACGTGACTTTCACTGATAGGTAGCTGATGATATGATATGATATGATACATTCACACAACGATAAAACTGTGCAAAAGCGACAACGATTTATCGAATAACTTTTGGTCATGCAAAAAATGTCTGTCGATTTTCGTTCACATCATCGATAAAACTGCACTAACGAACTGCGCAGTTAAATCGCTACGATAACTCGTTGTAGTATGTACCGGCTATAAATCATCATAATATAAATGACTATGGAAGGCATAAAACTGATGGTCTCATTTAGTTGACTTCTCAAATGGCTTCAATGGCGTCCATTACGTTATTTTGTGTTATAACAATTTTATTTATTTGCTATTTTTATCAGAAGTTGCCGATCAATGATTAGAGATTTGATAACTACACATTTGATATCACTGTAAATGCAGACAATGCAGCATGGTGACCAACACTACGATGGCCTATTAAATTCCTTTTTACGAGCCGCTTAAATGACTCGGGATCAGGGTAAACGTAAACTACGATTTTATGAATTTAACATTTAATTTTCAAAATACATAGTTGTATAATATTATGTGAAAGTTGAGCAAATACACATTTCGATGTTATCATCATCAGAAAATAGCTTCAAAGCTAATATTCCAGCCAGTCATAAAACTAAATGCAAGCCGCAATACCAATCTAATAATTTATGGTTACAATGGCGTGATCTCAAGCCAATTTACTCCAGTTAAGGGGAGTATAGTAAAAAGAATAACAGTAAACTAATACAATTTGGTAGTCACATGACTTACGGGGTGGGGTCTAATTTGATGAAACCGGGCGCATTCCGATCGAAGATAAAAATGTGAGTATGATAATTAAGGTAAAAGTTTCACCATAATTTGTATTTATGTGAAATTGACGTGAGTAGATTAACCTTTTTTTCAGAGCTAACGGTGAAATAGTCTTGGTAGGTATATCTCTCGTTGGCGTATAAGTCGGTTCATATGCTTCACTATTTAGCGTTACATCACCTTGCCTTTTGTGGTTGAATGGTTATCTAGCTATAGAAAATATGTACTGGATTTTCATAATTAAAATAATTGATGACAGATATTTATAAGTTTATTATTTATACTTACCACCTTTTAAAATTGTAACATTCTTCTTAGGTATTTTTCAGCAGGACGAATATTATTTACAGACATAAAGCATTTAAAAAACAAGTAATAAAGAAATTTGAAGCCACTGATCTTAAACATTGACCCATGTAGGACTAATTTGATTTTAATTCTCTCTTTTAATGTTCTAATTAGCCTACAAGACTCCAATAAAACCAATTTCCACAAATTGACAATATTTGTCAAACTATGAACATTTTATACTATAACTTAATTTTTTTTGTTGTTGACAATAATTAAATGTTTTATCGAGATTTCCAACTAAAGACATTTTATCCATTTCCGATGTTACTTATTATCGCTTTAGTATATATCTGTTTCTGCCAAACTTTTGCTCTAGAAATACAAAGGTCTGTAATTATCGTAATCACAATAGTAACATTAGATATTAGAGGAAAATTGTCATAATTTACGCCAGAAAATGGTTTTGCTGAAACAATTAATTTAGACTTTAGACTTTAAAATACACGACAATTCAACATTCATTCACAATTCATTCAACGATTGGTCGATCGCTTTGTAACTCTTTTTACCAGGGATGCAAAGGAGAAAAGACGTAAATATGATTTCTGTTTATTCCAATGATCTAGACCAGTTCACTACTTTAATTTAAAGGAGTACACTTTCCTGAGAGTATCATTCAAAACAATAGTAAAATATGGAGCCAAATACCAAAAGTAGTTTGTTCACATTAAAAAACACATTAAAATTGGCCACTAAATGTTGCGTGCTCAAAGACAGAAAAAATAACATGATGATTAGTACAGTTATAAACGCATTCATTAAAGTCATCCTACATAATAATAGAAAATAAAACAAACTTGTTAAACACACACATGCAAGCAAAAAGGTGCACACACGCGTATAATCATCTGTCTGTGAATGTAAATCAAGCAACATTTGATCCACCTTCGCATTACAACGTCATATTCAGCTAATAACTAATAGACCCTGGAGCTTAATTACACTAAACAATCTCGAAGCATTTGTTTTTGATTGCACGAATCATATCTAAGTAAACATCCCGATTGAACGAAACCCTCGGGCTACACCTGATAAAGGCATTTGATAATTAATTTTGTAACAAAACTTGTGCTAAGTTTACAAAATTGAGTAGACGTTGTTCTTGATACGATTTGTTTTTAAAATACCGCCTTCCCTTCTTAATTAGTTTGTTTTGCTTACGACTAATACTTGGCTTCGAAATAGGGTAGAAACAAGTTTTTCAATCTAATTTTAATTTATTAAGTCTAAAACTCCTATTTAAATTTTCAATATAGTTCATATAAGAGGATATATTTATATGTATGTGTCTTGAAATTTAGGTTCCATTTTAACCTAATCACGATTTAGATCGACATCTGTCCTGCCTTCCAAGTAGCGGTATTTACCGTACTTATGAACATAAATAATGATTAAATGAATCATATTGACACCAGCAAAATGTATAAGTACAAAATCGTGAACACCCAATCGTTAATTTTCCTTTTACAATGTCATTAGGGAAATTGCTATCGTTAATTTATAAAGGCCCCCTTTAACTGCCTCGATATCGACGAATTTAAATCTGTAATCCCGCGGATTGTTTTATGGCATCGATATCAATAGAATTATATCGATGATCGTAAACGGATGGTTTATACACAGATCGATTTCAAATCACAAATCGAGTACAAAGATTTTATGATTTCCGAATACGTCTAAACTAACTCTGTATTTTTGTGTAGACAGAACCTGTTGCAACCCTTTATTTCCATTACAAAGCTATAATTGAACCTTCGTCAGAGCTCTTTTTCCAATTCACTCAATACATAACTTTGATTATTGATTTTCTAAAAAAAAGCGTTCTCATTGATTCCATTCAACCTACATGTTTTGATTGCAAGTGTCAATAGGGGGCGCAAGTTCGCGGGTATAAAGTTACGGCTAAAACAAACTAAAGGCGCAATGCTTAAGTGCGAACATAAAACGAACAAAATTCACGTATTGAATTACCTTTGAGGAAAGCGGATTGCAGTCGAATAAAAGGAGACCCGATATCAGAGACGAAGACTCTTTGTGTTTATTGTTGAAGTATCAAAAAAGTTACTTTTTATTGAAATTTATTTTTCATTGAAGATTGTTCATCAAATATATGTTTTTATGTACCTATATTTAAAAAAAAACAGTCGGAGTTACAAGACGTGATTTTATAGAACGTTCCTATTTAATGGCGTAGATGTGAACCTAGCGACAAAATCTGTTAGATACGTATTTTTTTTTTCTGCTAATAGTTATTTGATTTATACTGGCTATTTCACAAAAGTTTAGATCTTAATTTAAATATTTATAAAAATAATCTTCTTTCATATTACTTATAAGTATTGTAATCCCCAAAGTATATACGATAACTGTATATATTTTCTATACTATATATATTCAAAAAAATTGGAATATTTTTAATTTTAATTCAAAATTCTAATTAATAGTTATGGTACAAATATGTGCTATTAGAGATAAGATCAGGCCATTTCTGTAATCTTACTAGCAAAAATTATTAAAGAATAATGAAGCCATTTAGTAGATATGCATATTTAATATATGTATCATAAGACATATATTTAAATTTAATTAGGTAAGGGAAACAACAGTATTACGGTGAATAATAAAATTTATGAGGAAATGTTAAATATTTACGGTAGTAAATGTTTACAATTGGCAAGTAGAATAGGATTTGTGCTTGTCAGAAACAAATAAAGAGCCCTTTAACATTATGGTTGAAACCAAAGCTTAATTAAGACTAGGCACCTCTGCAGAGGAAACTAATTAAACTTATTCCATTATTCCTCCAAACGAAATTTTAAGAGAACGTCCGGGGACAATCTGCTGCAAGAAAGATTTATTATTATTGCGTTAAAACGGTTTGTCAGGATCGTTTCTATAACTTCTTTATTATTTCGCATTAATTGCTTTGCAATTTATAATTTTAATTTCACTGAAATACCACGAGTACAATTAAATGAAAATATTTGATTAAGGTAACATTTTGATTATTTGCTTTTATTTTCTTAACATGGCTCACTTTAAAACCAATTTATTACAAGAAATGGTTCCAGTTCAGAGTCGGTTGAAAAGATTTTTCGTGTCTAATGTTTACAAGGAAATCGAGTTTGAACTTGAACTGCACTATATATATAATAAACATAGTAAAAGAATGAGTACGCTAGAGTATAAAATTGTAAGGAACAATCTTATATTAATACTTAAGCCAAATGAAATGACAGCACTGCCGTAAGCCAAAATCCGGAGTTTTAATAAGCACTCGAACAAGTGCCAGGCGCAAAACCCACTCGTGGTGCAATTTCCAAAAGTATTGATGACTGTTACACAAAGGGGGAGGAGCAGAGATTAAGTAAGTAACTTGCGAGGCTTCAATGTTCGGCCATTCCCCGCACAAAGGCTGAAATTTTCCAGACGCGAAGAATTTCGATGCTTCTCAGCAACAATGGCTCGTAGCAAACGTCAGCGGTGAGTTCCTGATGAGTGTTTTACGACTGGAATTTGTGGATTCTCTTCTCGTTACCACAATTGTTTTAAAGTGAACAAAGAGGCCGTAATACAGTTAATGTGGTTTTACTCATGGTTTTAACTGCGAAGTAGATAAAGTGCTGATTTAATTTAGAAATTGTTTCGTTTTGTGCGAATTGTAGATATTAACCTATAATAACTACATATTACATTATTGCCAACTATATGACTATTGATTATTTAGTATATAGTTGATATAAAGGCTTTGTTGTTCAAACTGAAGAAAGTTCATGAATGTTGCTCAGAAGATGAGATACTTTACGATACAATAACGTAATCGTTGTATAGTTCAAGGCATATTAAATACGAATATGCCTATACTTGTAAATTTCAACCTAAAATTGAAGTTTCAAAACACGAAAAATAGATATTAATATTAGCTATTTGCATTATTAGTGAAATAATTTTAATCACATTGCAATAAATTAGTTTGTGTCTAGATTATACACCTAAATAAAGGAGATAATAATCATCATACGTGTATTTCGATCATAATTCATTTAAAACATGTTTATTTATATGACAAATTGTAGTTTTAATAAATTGATTATGTCCGAATTGTGACAGATTGTTTATTATAAAATTGCAATAATTATATTAATTAGCTGGAAATGCCGTTACGTGTAAATTGAAGTTGTCGACGAAATTATGCCCGGGGTTTAATGCAATTATTGTTGTTCGATTATATAACTGAACAAATTTCTGATACTAATTAGTATGTTTGTTTACATAATTAAACCTCATATTATAATCTAATAAACGTTTTATATGATTTTAAACTATGTGTTTATTTATACCTGTTCGAAACGTCTGCTTATAAAACCTTCTATAGTAAACTTTAAATAATTTTATCGCAAATAAGTCCCGAAAACAAAAAAAGATGAGTATAGTCATAGTTTACTTTTATTGGAATGCTGGTTTTAGGGTTCCGTGTCAAAGGCAAAAAACAGAACCTTTATAGATTCGTCATGTCTGTCTGTCTGTCCGTCCGTATGTCTTTTTTTCGAAACTATAAGAACAATACTATTGAAACTTGGTAAGTAGATGTATTCTGTGAACCGTATTAAGATTTTCACACAAAAATAAAAAAAACAATAAATTTTGGGGGTCCCTTTACTTAGAACTGAAACTCAAAAATATTTTTTTCATCATACCTATACGTGGGGTGTCTATAGATATGTCTTCAAAAATGATGTTGAGGTTTCTAATATCTTTTTTTCTAAACTTAATTGTTTGCGCGTGAGAAACTTCCAAAGTGGTAAAATGTGTGTGTGTGTGTCCCTTTAACTGCTATAATACGAGAATGATAAAACAAAAAAATACATATATGTAATAATAATAATAAATATTTTGGACATCTAACACACAACGCCATCTAGTCCCACGCTAAGCAGAGCTTGTGTTATGGGTACTAGACAACTGATATAAATAAATATATATACTTTTTTGTACATACATACATATTATACATAGAAAACACCCACACTCCGAAACAAATATTTGCAGATCATACCAAAATTTGCCTCCGAGACCGAGACCTCATGCACAGCAGTCGCGTAAGCTTCCACTCACACACACGAGGCAGTCATTGTGATGTACACTACCATGTAACATGCAAACTTGGCCGCTTTTTCATTTATTTAAAAACAACTTCTAGGAATATCAGGTTTTTACAAACGTACTTTACCCAGATTAAGAACAATAATACTCGTATGTGGATCATCAAAGTTCGTCCCATGGAAGCTTGGCAGGAAGTAGAAAGCGGCAAAGTGACCGCTTAAACTACTATGCTACGTACAGTGAATGGTTTAAAAATCAGATATTTTTAAACCGTTGAAGAAAAGAAGATTAGCGAATTGAATTCGAGATTTAAGATAACTCAGATCACTCCGGTGGAATCAGGCCCATATTTGTAACTACATACATACTAATATTATAAATTTGAAAGTTACTATGTCAGTTTGTCTGTAGCGTTTTCACTGCTAAACAGCGGCACCATTTTCAATGAAATTTAGCATGGATATATATTGATTTTTGAAGAAGGATACAGGCTACTTATTCTCACGGTGATAACCAACATACACTACATACAAAAAAAAGACATTAGGTGGTGACAGTTTAGGTGTATAAATTAATACTTACTACTGAACTTATTACTGAAGGAAATTTACAATTCTGCCTATTTATTATAACCAATATCCAATAACAGTTAATCATTTTCCCATCAACTTCTACAGTAAAGCAGCACTATGAGATGAATGGTGATGTATATTTAAAGGCCAGTTTTTCCATTATTTCCACAATATTCATAGCGCTGAACGATTTATTTTATATGAGGTTGCATCCCTATCATGGCAATTTCATCAGCGATATGCGCTCGACAATGGCCTCGCTTATAATATGCAAAACGCTCAATATTATAATAGATATTAAATTAAAATAAATGCCTTAAATCTGTAAGAAATTTCTATGAATCTATGTATATTTTGAAGAAATATAATAAGAATATCTATTTATTTCAGAAAAATAAGTCCATATTTGAAACATGCGAATATGGCGGAAGATGTTTCTTTTCGTGTCATAATTAATTAGATACGTATGTTAATTCTTCATTAAATTTATTAAATATTAAACTTAAAAAGTCTATATTAAGTTAAATAACAATACATTATATTGAAGTAAATGCCAATCTTATAATTTGAAACTTGTTTATTAACGACGATGTTGTAAATTTTTCTTTAGTATTTTAAAAATCAGAGGCAATTTACTTAGTTTAACATTTTATTTTATTTATTTAGGATGATTTATGAAACATACACTAATATGAGTTGGTATACTTTGGCGTTAAGTGTCATTTACTTTCAAGATGCTACAGTTAACAATTGTTTATGAATCCCTTTTTTATGAGCAATATGTAGGTAGATATTTTTCTAGTTAAGTTGAATAAATGCGCAAATAATTAAGAGGAACAGTTTTAGCTCCTTTATAAAAGTCAAAACTTAAACTTCATACTGTAAGTTTTACATAAATACTTCAACTAAACGAATAATTAAACAGATATGACGAAACTGCAAGAATTCCTTCTTAGGATAACGGAACCCTTAAATTCGACTGTACACATATATTACCTTTGTTCAGAAATCGTTTACCGGCTACGGAAAACAGAAGATAAAACGTTCCAATCTATTCCAAATACCTGAACGTTTGATTCCAAAAAGCGGTTTGACGAAGGTAAGCTTCCTCAGAGGGTCCTCAACCCTTTTGTCTCATGAGAATACAATGGACTATCGCAATGGTTTGAAGATGCGACACGGGACACCCCTCATGGCTACGTGACAAAATTTAAGCAAAATGTTGTGCGGGAAACTAATGTCATGTCGTGTGTTTTGTCATGTCGCATATCACATACTGTTTTAGAGAAGACAAATGAAGGGATTCAGAGGCTATTTCCTTTAGATATTAAGCTTACTTACTATAAATGAACTGCAAATATGCAAGAAAATTTATAAGAAACATTTTAGTATTTGAATAAAACGTTAACTCCGTCGAGAGATTTTTCAATTGTAAACAAAATACTTGCAACTTTTATATCGTTTGACATTTAGTTACTTTTCTACATTACAGTTATTTTTAATCAGTGGTCAGTGAGCCCGCTAGTCACTCAGGTATTCTAAGGTTCGTCTAGGCCGGACGTGGTACAACAGTCTGCCTCCTTCACTTATTGTGTGATTCTTTTTTACTTTTTCGCCTTTGCCCAGCGGAGTGCACTCTTTCTTTCAACTCGGCCTGAGCATTTTTTGTTTGTTCACCACTATTATGGACATTTGCCTCTCAGACTCATCCAGCTTACTCTCAACCGTTTCGAGTATTTCGGTTCATGGTCACTTAAGTTAGAAATGAAGCTCGCTACTTTTGTTAACCATTGGTTTTTTGTTCCTGTTCACCTTCATTTTTTCACCTTTTGGTTAAAATTTGTCTATATTTTAAACAAAATACTTATAAACCAAGCTGAACTCGGCCATCGTGGGCACATATATTCTTAATCCTTTCCTGAGAGGAGACCCAAGTCCAGCAGTGGGACGCTATGGGTTGTTGATGACTTATAAAGAAGTTGTTTAATAAGATCATAATAACAATTATATAGTGCATACACATTCAATGCTAATTTACCGAGTGATGTAGATTGGCAAAGGTATATAATAGACTGATTTCTTTTTGAAAAACATTTTTTTACAAAACTTATTGTTTCCATCTTCTATTATTTCTATTCTATGAGCTTAAAGTTCTCGTATAAGTAAATTTTAGAAATAAATATATTTTGACTTTAATTACATTTTTAGAAAAGCCATCGTTTAGATTTTCATTTGTTCCATTTCTATGAAATAAACAAATAATATTTTTCGATAATATATTATATTTATCTAAAAACCAATACTAAATATATTCCTTTGTTGTGATTGTGCAAATAATTTGTGTTGGAATTTTTTTTTTATAAAAATGAACACCCCTAGTGGAAAATGGTTGGTAAACTTGAGGGCGTTTGGTTCGGCTCAAACGTCATCAAAAGTGTCAATCACGGATGTTTTCGAATAGCAAAACCGATTATCGGGCGTATTAAGTCGGTTATTGTTATCGACAGACGCCGTCCCGTCCAACAGACCGTGAAGTAGATTAGGGACATCATAATAATATGCCCATATTTTTGGCGTCAGCTGCATAGGTCGCATGTATGTGTTAGTCTTTCGTTTCTTTGTGTAAAATCCCTTTTAAAATGTTGTGCTGCAAAATTATGCGAATTGATATGGTAAAATATTGATATACAAATATATAAATTATTTATTTTTTCTTGTTTTCCTTTCCCTTTTAATTAATCTCATTTCTAAAAATTTTACAAACGGCTCTTAAATTTTGAGTGCAAACATCAAAGAAGGCGTTACATTTTGTATCTTAATTTCACCTAAAAGATAAGAAGTTAGTAAAATCTAAAAGTAACACTTAACGTAAAATAAAACTGAATAAAAAGTATCTAACTAATTTCGAAGCTAGGAATCTAAATATTAATAGGTATGTGATATTTTGTTTGTACGTGTTTTTTAAGATACACATCGACCCCGAATCAGAAGGTATTCTTGATTCATATATAGGTACCTATGTATTTTTGTAAATATATTTAAAATCAACTTATCCCCGTCAACCGCTGAATTGATTTAGGTACTTTTGAAATATGAATAACTTCAAAGGTAAAACAAGAGGCTGTTATTTTTGTACGTTAAATTCAAAACAATCATCTTTGATACTACATATTTAAAAAAATATTTACACAATTCAAACTAACAATACTATTGCCAGCGATTTTCTTAATGCACCGATATTTATTAATGATATTACAGTATACTTCTATAGAAAAAGCTATATTAAATAGGACACTAAACTACCTCAATGATAATAAAACGGTAGAAATTAGTAGCGTGTTGCTAATTACAAGGGTTGGAACCTTCGAACCCCAACACGGATAAAGGGATGAAGAAGTTTGCAATCATTCTTCGCTGCTTTCGTACACCCAGCCTGTCATTAGTGAACCATGTTTATAACTGTATACCATACGTTATATGTACAGACATCTATACAAATAAATAAAATTGGAGTGTCTGTTTGTAATATTAAAATAATCGCTTTTTAATAAATGCGTATGTATGTACGCCTATACACGGTACATGTGACAATTTCTTTTTGTCTATCTGTTTGTTTCGGGTAATTTCTGGAAGAATCTCTAGAGGGCTGGACCAATTTTGTCGGGACTTTCACTGGCAAATTGCTGATGATCTAAGGAGTAACTTAGGATACTTTTTAGACTAACTTTGTCCCGCGGTACGACAATAACCGTGGGTAACGTCGCGGGGTTCAGCTAGTATTAAATAATATTCCATAAATAGAAAGGTCTCGTTTTACTAAGTACTTTTTGAACGATTTTAATATTTGTGAGTGGTATAGACGATTCGCTTTAAGGTTTTATGAAATTGCTATTTGTGTTTATTTTGTTATTTGTATTTATTTATTCTGGGTAATAGCTAATAATGATGATCGTCTATTTAATTTCTGTTATGATATTAAAATTAAGGTTGTAGTCATAGTAGTTGTATCATAAAAGTTAACAATATTTAGTAAATTATGATTCATTTAGCCTTTAGCATTCAGCCTTTAATTGCTGTACATAAATACCTATGTAAGTCTCTCCTTAAATATGAGGTTTTGTCGTACTACGACTAGATACCCGAGTTTGTGATTCAAATGTTTTCCGTCTTAGTTCTTAGAGACTGCACAATAAGCCAGTGAACACCGATTTTTATTCTGTTCTAAAAATGTAATAATTATGTTCTAGGTAAGTATTTAAATAAACGAAGAAATAATGTAAACTGTTTTTTTTCCTTCTCTGTGCATCTTGACAGTATATAACAAAGAAGTTCCTGGATGACCTGGTCTTTATTGGTAAATTTTCTAAAAATATATCCTAGCTATATTGATTTATCGATTCCGAAACCCTTGCATACCAAATTTCATAAAATTGTTAACACCGTTTCCGAGATTCATATTAGGTATATTTATATCAGATTTGGTCGTTTAAAGGTATTAGATTAAAACCCGTTTGTATATATTAATTCTTTAGGACTTCCTCTTTAAGCCCAAAGTCTACTCTATATATACAAAACCTTGTGGTGATACACAAAGTGTATTTCATTAACTGCAGCGATGGTTAATGATAGAAGTTTGGAATTCATTAAGCTCGTAACAAACTGTTTAAGCCCATAATGTTTAATGGAAACTGTAAATTTAACATTATTATCGTGGTTAACGATGACCACATCTCTGCTAACCCTACTAAAACGCATTAGTCATAGCAATAGTAATGTTAACGTATCACTTATAAAGTTACTTACATATCTATTAGAAATACTTAGTGCCTAGTAATTAGTACCTAGTAAATGTATTCATTATAATTCTTTAATTAATTAAATTAATAATGTTTTATCTTCATTTTATAGACTATCTAACACCGTTTCAGTTTTATGCATGCAAGCAATGCAAGGTAGTAGAGCCACGCTGATTCCAGCACGAACGGGCAATCTCGACCGGGGCGGTACAACCCTCGCACAGAAAATCAACGTAAAATGACAGTGATCATGCTGTCATGTTTCGTTGGTGAGTGCGAGACCGGAGGCCCAATGATGCAGAAGCATCACTAGCCCGCCATGGTATGGAAAACCATGCTGCATTGTTGCATTTTCTGCGTTCGCAGAATGGAGACCACCACTCTTGGATTCTGCTTATGCTTTCCATCAGGCAGAGTAGAGTCATTTTGGCAGGACCAAACATAAAAAAAAAAGAAGCAGGACAATTAATTTAAAGGTAAGTAAAACTGCGAGTAACGGCTTTTGTTTTTAGTTAGATATAATTTAATTTAGGAGTTTACTTTATATATAAAAATACCAATCAAATTGAGAACCTCCTTCTTTTGGAAGTCGGTTAAAAACAACAGACAATACATGAAAAATAATCAAATCCAGCTACAAGTTGCCTAGGTAAACGAATTAAAACTAACAAGATCCGCCATTCTAGACAGTGATTTACCAGAATAATAGATAGACAGATAAAAGCTGTGTTTGAATTTTAATAAACATGAAACTTTACAATAATATATAAACATGAAACTTTACAATAATATAGCATATACATCAAAATAATATATATTCTTCTATTTACTAAACGCGAGCCGAGTCAAATTAAAACCTCAGTTATTGGTAGCTTCTATTTTCATCTGCTAATGTATCTGATTTGTTCATTACCTCAAAGGGAATAAAACTAATTTCCTTCAAACAATTCTTTACACTTATTTCAATTATATCTGGTGATGCAATTAATATAGACTTTAAAGCACTCAAAATAATTTGTTTTCAAAATTCAATATGTATAGATACGAAGGTTCTTTAAAAATAAATAGTGTAAAAGTATTTAACGCATCATTTTTTTGTAGATACTTATTATTAAGTATACAATTCTTGTCGAACAAAGACATGACCGATTCATTGCACTCGCAAGATTTACAAGTGAAAATATTAAATACAACTGTATTAAAATCTTCTCTCGCACCGATACGGGGAGGGCAATGAAACAAAAGATATACTTTATCACGCTTACTCCCTTATGTTTACATGTATTTCTTTCTCCCTTCACGTCATGTACCCTTGAAAGCGTCTCAATGTAGATGTGTTAGTAATAGAAATACTAAACACTCGTTTGTGTGAGTGACTAAGTACTGTGTATCATATCACAATCGAAGGGTTCATGAATAAGTCATTTCTAAAATCCCGAACAGTTTTTGTTTCATTTTTTTTTTCATACAGATGAACAATCTAACAATATATTTTGTACCTACTGTTGTAAAGTTTTACTGAAATAGTTGAACTTACCTCGTCTGTGTCTCATATGATATTTGCTCTTACTGACTGTCCCAGAACAACAAGGCTGTTCATAGTAAAAATTATATGAATTCTCCACTTCAGAAGTCTGTTGTACTGCTTGTGATTGTACGTGCCAACTGACGCCGATGACCAGAAGAATAGACCATCTGACCACCACTGCTAAAACATCCATAGTCCGACTATCGACCCCGTACATTGTTCTTATTCACAACACAACACTAAAAGTTCAGAATGTCTATAGAACAGTCTTTAATTTGATGTCATTGCCATTCTGTAAAAAAAGTTAACACTATTTAATTTTTTTGTGATATTTAAACCCTGGTATCAACCAACACCGATTTAATTCGTCTGTTACTTAGAATTATAATAAAACCACAAAAACATTTCAAAGGCATTACTCATACACTAAAAAATGTTAACGACCAACGCTGGTTATGTCTAGTATTTAGGCCTAAATCTTGCGTCTAAGCGACGCGACGCGACGGGTTATATTGAATAAAAAGCTAATACTTATCACTAAAGGCTAGCTAAATTAATTTGAGTTGAAACTTTTAATACACCATCCTCATATCGTGTTACACATGTAACTGTTTTAGATTAGGCAGTAATTACACTGACTGTAGTCCAATGTTGGTAATATCGTGTAAATTAAAACGGTTGACTAAGTAATTAAAAAAAGCTGACTAATATTGTTTCGTTGTAACTAAACGAACAAGATATACGTATCATAGGTAAATATGTGTATGTTTAGGTATATGTCTCGTAATTAAGATCCCTAAAAATCAATCTCAAACAAATGTCATTATATTTTATTGAGTACCTACAATAAATCATATGGTAGCAAATTCGCAACATTTGGAAAATCGATACAACTAATTGTTTGTACTACAAACGATTGGTATTATAAAAAAGCCATGATTTATCGTCTAAACCATCAAAGCGATATCAAAAATAGCAAACGAAACAAATATAGCAACAAATGTCACCCGCCATTGTGCCTAGAATGAACGTATAATGAAACCGATAAAGCAAAATTATGGGGTAGGAATAAAACAACATTACATACGCCTATTTGATAATAAAAATGACAATTTTGCTTGTTGAGTTTACATTAAAAAAGTAGCATGTTGTGGGGTAGCTTAATGGCAACAAAGACCATTACAGGAACCGATGGCATTAAGCACACCTAGCGTAATGGAAACCGCATGGCGAAATGCAACAGGGGTATATCAGCTACCCTTTATTGCGAGTTTGTGGACAAGGTAGAAAAATTACCGTTTTTTTAATTACTACACTTTTTAAGTAGATGTGCTTCAACATGAAAAAAAAAGGTTTTTATAAAAATTGCTAATTAACTGTACTATGCAATTTTATTGTTTTCAAGTATGCTTTATATATCAAAAATAAAATGTATTTAATCTACGAAATTAAATTATAAGTTAATAATAAAATAAAATTATTTCGTTCAAATTGCGTACCTATATGTCTACCAGATTTTCTTAACTTAAAGATGATCAAAAATGTCTATCTATAAAGGAGTTACAGTTAACTTCTTATTAGATGGACCAATATCGATAAAGTATATCAAAGGTAATTTCTTAGTTGTAGATCAAGGAAATAAGTTCATTGGTACGAAGATCACTTTCCGAAACAAACAATCAAGGCATGCTTCACAAGTGAATTCCTTAAGTTCTTACTATTTATATTACTTTTAAATTAGTAGTTTCTACGCCTATTTTCAATTGAAATGTGCGTTCGAAATGATTCAATAAAACATCTAACAAAATTCGAAAGTTCAAAATACCCACCCATATTGGATATAATCCATTACTTTATCATCAGCAATGATCCGTTATCACCACAGTTACCCTTGAAGATGATTACCCGGGATACCATTGAATAAGTAAATAAATGTCTTCTACTAAATTTAACTCCAATCTTTCTCGGTGACCGTCATGTGACCGATATCTTTCGTTGAATGCGGTCAGGGATCGCTCGTTGAAAGAGTCCAGAGATGAATTAAATAGATAGGACCTTCAAAAAGGGACTACGACGGGATAGAGAGGTGTTTCGTAAGTTGGGTTAATGTTAGTTTTGAAAACTTGGAATTTAATTGATCATTCATTACATGTCGTCAATTGATTTATGACATGAATTTTGCAAATCCATATAAATAAATAAAATGAAGTGTCTGTTTGTAATTTCAAATTCACAGCTTTTTAGCTAAATACGTATGAAAGTAAATCGATTTTCAATTTTATTGTCTGTCTCTCTATCTTTGACGGACCAATTTTGCCGGGACATTCTCTGGCAGATACCTGATGATATAAGGAGTAACTTATGCTATTTTTAGACTAGCTTTACCTCGCAGTGTTACTCGCAGTTATTATTGTCAAATTACAAAAAAAGGCGGTTAAGCGGGGTTCAGCTAATGTAATATACAAAAAGAGATACGAAAATATGTATTGAATAATGATTCTACTTGGCAGTGGGGTTAAAACAATAACACATCTTGCCTTATCACAGCCTGAGATATCTTTTATATAAACTTTAAAAAATCTATAATATGTAGTAGGTAGGTAATTAGTGGTAAAACACAAAAGAAAATGATAAAAACAATATAATTAATACGATTTATAAATCCTATCAAAAAAATTACAACTACTTAGCTATAGTTATTATTATATTAGACCATTACGTAGACACATTGTTTTTATCGATTCGTCGATAAACCTTGTATGTATAGCTGTAAATTATAAATAAGTTACTCTTTGTAATACCGCCTAATAGAGACTATTAAGGTAAATTTATAACGTAGTCATTAGTTCCGCTCTATGATTCCCAACAACTTGAAATTTAAATTAGTGTAATTTGAAAAGAATATACCCAATTTGTCTTATACTTCCCTTATATACTAGAAGTACCTAGTGTAACACTGCAGGACGAAGCTACTCTCAAACACAAGGAACGAGCCTAAGTTACTGCTTATATCATCAGCTATTTGTCAGTGAAGGTTACATCAAAATCGATCCAGCCTTTCTAGAGATTAGCCTTAATAAACAGACAGACAGACACAATTTGTAAATACAATAAAGTATTGTATATTCCTTTAAATTGATTTAGTGAAAAGCTGGTAATTTGAAATTACAAACTAGATTTTTTATTTATTTATATAGATAATTCAGAATGCTCAGTAGATTATTATGCTTAATGTATTTAATGTACACGAAGCTCTAAATATACATAAAAATGTACCTCCCGTCAGGGGTTGTCAAACGTATGGGAGGGTTTCGAAAATTTTATTTCGAATGATTAATGATAGCAGTGGTACTTATCACATCTCTATGGTTAAACGCTTATACGATTTCAGTTCAATTGACAGTAGGTTCCTTACAGTAAATATTTCAAATCTCCCCTTTTTAAATTTATGAAGAGTATTAATATACTATTTTTATATTTACTTTATATCCCTTGGGATCAAAATATCTATGAGATTCACTTGAGATGATAAATGTCTAAAAATGATGTGGAATTTAATTAATCTTTTTAGTGCTAAAATAATATATAAAGCTTTCAGTCATCGATTTAATAGCACAATAATTAACTATACAAAAAATAAAGTAAATAAAAAGTTAAAAAAACTATAACTTGACCACGTCAAAAAAAAATGATAAGATTTACATAGCCTATGTCACCCCGCCCATTAATACGAATCTATTGCCACCTAATTGATTAAAATCGTTTTAGTAGTTTAGGCGCTGCTAAGAAACATACAAACGTGTAAAAATAGAGTGCCAAAACTAAACCTATTCTTTTTGCTTCCCCGTAGTCGGGTAAAAAAGAAACTTGTGTCGTAATTCATTGCCCCGGCCATTCGGAAACCGGTTCTATAATGATGTCTTCATTACCAGGTGATTCACTACAACTTCGGTCATGCGCGTTGATAGGCAATTTTTTATCTTGTACATTATTATTCTTTCTTTATCAACGTTTGGTATCTGACTTCCTTCTTACATTTGTAAAATAAATGTTTGTTGACCATTACTGCTTATGTAAGACTAATTACTTCTGTATACCGTTTTTTAGTTGAGAAAAATCGATGTAATTACTTATCGATTGAAAATTCTTTTTATAGCATTAAATCTTACAGTTATATTATTCAGATTCGTTTATCAGATTAATCGGATTTTAATCAACGTAATATCTATCTATCTCGTTTCGCAGTACAATTACACCGTTACTGGCCATTGCACGACAGCGTCTACTCATTATAAGAGAAGAATGTTAAGAAATTTCATCCGACAACCCATTGAGGCAGCCCTCCCAATTGTATAGAGGTGTTCCAATTGAATGCTGGGTAGGTGGAATGGGGTACGATTATAATGAAATTTCGCCTCGATAAAGACCAGTGAGCCCTGAAATACAATACTTGATGTTTCCTCCTCAACCCGTATCCATGTCACGTCATTAAAGCCAGTAAAAATATCTGCCGACACATCTGGGTTAAGTAAGTTAACATTTTGCTCGCATTATGTTGGAATGATGTTAACCTTTTCGATGATGTGACTACTTTCATTATTTTAATGAATGTTATGAAATTTGGAAGTCATTATATAAATAAAGTGTTTTATTACAAGTTAACTTTGTATACTTAGAAGCATTGAGTTTATTAAAGTTACAATTTCACTGCAAATAATTTGTTCTTGAGAGCTTAACACAAAAACTTGGAATTTTGTTTGTAATTTCTTTGCCGCAAATGTAATGTACTGTAATAATGTTTTAAGAAGTTCTAAAAACAGAAAAGTCTAGATAGTGCTTTTAAAAACTTTACTTTTATCTTGTTTTCTTCATTTATAAACCAAGATACAAGTTTTAAATTGATCTACTTAAGGCTCAAATACTTGAATCCTAATTTTAAGACACCAAATTTTGGAACTTAAAATATTTTTGAATATCTTGCACAATATATCCAAGAATTGGCTGGCCAGAGGAGATAGCGGGCGGACCCAGGAAATTCGTTTTGAATTATTAATACAATACCGTAACAGGGAATTGTAAGCTTCTCAGGAAGGGAACTGAATAAATATTGAGCTCGATAGTATGAACTTGAACACAAATAACGGGGACGTCTATTAGCTAACTGTTAAATTTAAATAATTCAAGGCAAAGATTAAAGACGTTTACACAATTTCTTGCATTTTTATTGTTTTCTTTTTGTATTATGTTACGAATGTATTTTAGGTAGTTAGGTAAATGTTAACGAATTTGAAAATTAATTTTATTAAATAAATTCAACTGATCTGTCGTTTGAACAAATGTACCTAGTTGTTTCTTTTTGTAATGACTCACATTATACTGCGGGACATTGGCCTCTCCTTAGAAAGTGTTTTAACCGATTTCACGTAAAAAGGAGGTTCTCAATTCGACTGTATTTTTTTATGTTTGTTACCTTAGAACTTTCGATTGGGTGAACCGATTTAGATGATTCTTCTTTTATTTTAAAGCTGGTGCTTCTATTACAATTTGGTTCAGTTCTTGAAGTCACTTTTTAGTTACCATTTTGTTTTATTAATCTACTATCCAGACGGGTTGGATGTAATACCTAATTATAATTTAAATATAAATGTTTACGTATAGGAAAAAAAACTATGCATGCAAAGGATGTATATTATTTTCATTTATATTATAAAAGTATATTTTATAGACATTTCCTACTAGTCTAAAAGTTATTACATGACTCAAGTAAGTAAGAAAATAGAATAAGAATATCGTTTTATAAATTCTTTTGGTTTTATTGTAAACTAGCTGAACCCCGCGGTGTTACCCGCGGTTATTGTTGCACCGCGAGTAACGCCGCGGGACAAAGTTAGTCTAAAAAAAGTAGCCTAAGTTACTCCCCGGATCATCAGCTACCTGCCCGTGAAAGTCTCGTCAAAATCCGTCCAGCCGTTCCAGAGATTACCCGGAACAAACAGACAGACAGACAGACAGACAGACAGACAGACAGACAGACAGACAGACAGACAGACAGACAGACCGACAGACAGACAGACAAAAAATTTTTTAAATACGTTTTTGGCATATGTACCGTGTATACATACATATGCATTTAGTAAAAAGCGGTTATTTTAATATTACAAACAGACACTCCAATTTTATTTATTTGTATAGATGTATAGATAATCTTCGAAATAAAATTTATGTGAAATATTTTTAAGTATTCAAAGTACAGTATAATTATGTGTTTAATAAAGTTTAATGTTTAATTTGCTTCGAGCTCTTTAACTTATTTGTCGAAATATCAGGGGCTGCTTGGTTGACTGGGGACAGGGTTGGATAGTTCTAAAAATATGTAAAAGGTTATGGTATTCGAAAGTACATCTGCTGTGTGATGTTATTGTAATTTTAAAGTTCTGACTATTTATAAACTCAATTCAGAGAACGTAGAAAATTATAAAGGAATAAACTGTACATAGAAGAAAGAATAATGAAAACGATGCTGGAATTTAAGGATTACAGGTACAAAGAAAGTCATTATTATTTCTTAATCACAAAATTGAAGAACTGAGTTCTTCTTCTCACGAAGAAAATTCAGAAGTTATTTTAGAACGTAGTACTTATTCAGTAGAATGTGTATTATCCTCTAACTGCTACTGATGCTTTGTACCAGACTTGATAGCAGTACTAATAAGTAGGTCCATGACTTGCAACTTTTAAAGAAGAAGTCGTTGCTTTGCAGTTAACTATGGAGAGGAACTGTTTATATTTGCAGATTAAGCGTTTTTTAATATGATGAAGAATCTATTAAAAATAGTATTTTTTTTATTTAGAAATGTTTATCTATGTTTTTAATTATATAATTATTTACATACTGTACACTGCCTGTACATTGCCTGTGGGAAGCTTAGACGGATATGTATATATGGCGGTACGAAGTTCGCTGGGTCAGCTAGTAACATATAATTCTTCTTATGTCATGTTGTTGGCTACGATGAGCTCTGAAACCATCTAACAGATTTCCACGTTTTTTTAATGTGTGTTCTGCTAGCGTGCCCAAGACAGGATAATATTACATTGTGATTTATACCAATAACTAGCCGACCCACGCAACTAGGCTTGCGTCTTCTAATGCCCGTAGCGTGAAACATTCTCCATTGGTGCTCCGCTACTATTGGTCTTAGCGTGATGATATATAGCCTATAGCCTTCCTCGATCAATGTACTATCCAACACTGAAAGAGTCTTTTCAAATCGGACCAACGGTTCCTGAGATTAGCGCGTTCAAACAAACAAACAAACTCTTCAGCTTTATAATATTAGTATAGATAATATGAGTCAAGTATGTTTGAAAAGAGACGCAAACGTTACGGGGGTCAGCTAGTATATAAATAAAAGAGAACAATATTTTATACCTCCAGACTATGTGATAGGGTGCTGTGTAGAAAATGATGCAATATTAAAATGTTAAGGAAGATTAATTGTAAAATTTTAATCTCAATTGTATTGAAAAATTTAAATAAGAATGTATTAGGAAGAAATTAACTAGGCATGATACGAGCAATTCTTGTATATATAAAATCTGAATCCCAGAAACAAGCTCATAGATTTTCATGAGTATGTAGGGGGTTTCGGGGTGATAAATCGATCTAGTTGGGATTCATTATAAGAAAATTTAACAAAAAAAAATACCGAGTTTTTTTAAGTCAGATGAGCATTTGATTAATTTAATTTGACTTATCTTTATTTCTTACATACCTAGATATTTTACAAGTTAATCTAAAAACAATTCTACTCTAGATTAATAGTACTAATATTAATTTATTCAATTAACCGAAACGGATTACTAAGACGAGATTACGTTAGGGCCAATACGATAAGTTATTAATACTGCTCGGTTACATAAACCTCAATTCTAATTAGTTTCTGTTGTACAAAATCAATTAAATGGTACTAACTGCGCTATCGGATCAGACCACAACCTCAAGAAATGTTCGGCTCAAAGGGATGGACAAATATCTACTGAGGCTCTTGAGAACACAAATTAATAATAAATTCCGACATAAGTTTCTGAACTTTATGGTCTTGGAACCAAGTATGGAGATAATTTAGATAGTATCAGAGATATATGGGCATTTGGCAGTTATGTTTTTCTACACTAATGAGGGGAATTAAAGATTTCAAGAACAAGCAGCATGAAAGTTTAATTTGTCAAGTGTGCGAGTGAAGTGTTTTGGCTATGGATGGTTATAGCAAATTAAAATTTTTAATTAAAATTACTTAAGTTACGTAAATTTTAGAAATCATTTTCATAGAGTAAAGGTAAGATTCAAAAGCGTAATATTTTTAGCAGTCAATGTATGTTTGCACGGTCCAACAGATTTTTGGCTAAGACCGTATTTGATCAATGAGTCGTCAATATATTCGTAAAAATGGTCAGGAGGACACTGGCTTAAATTTCATCAAAAGTTTATTGGCATTACATTTTTTAACAATAGGGGAAAAAACAGTTTAAAAAATATTAGAAGACCAAATTTTTGTCTTAAATTGCTCGGGAGTCACAAAATATTTCTTAAAAAGCTTATTCCTGTTTTATTCCCAAAAATTGATATATGAACAATGTATGTCTAAATATCAGTAGCTTCAATAAATGCTGCGTCCGTCCGGCACTCGGTGGCTTCACTATATTCCAAACACGTACGAAATACACGTAAACGTCTGCTTCCCATCTTATTGATACAAATAGAGATATCAATTGTTTAGGACAAGGAGAAACAACAACGTGGCAATGATAGTAATTCTTTTGACGGTATGTGAGGGGCCTTTATGACCACTTTGATATCTGCGGGGCAAACTTTACTACGTTATGGAATGAGATTTTTACGGACTCCGGGACCGTCATAATGCTATTGACCTCTTCGTTGGTGTCGACCCGTCTCTCAACCGTATTTAAGAGCTGAATGAAACTGGCTTTGCTTAGATAGCCATAGTAATTTCTCAGTTTAGTTTTTCCTGATTCGACGAATATTATTTAACAGATCATTCAGACATTCCAATCAGCACTGTCTCATTGGAATTTTGTAATCTCGAGGTACCGAATAATTAGACAGTTTTGATGTTTGAATGAAGATGCTTCTTTGAAGTTATGAATAAATCTACAATAACAATACTGAGAAGTTTAATTCACTTGAATATTCTAAATCTTTCTGAAGTAGCTGAAATGATGGTGACGATAAACAACATAATTGTTTTGTTTCCTAGAAATATTAAACATTAATATGATACAAAATATTTTTAGTTGTGTCTGTTATTTATTAACAGACTTCAAAAAGGAGGAGGTTCTATTTTCTCTGGAAGAATATGTGTATTATGTTAATAAGCAAGGTTTAGAACTTTTTTCTCGGATACGAAAGCGTTTTTTTTACAGGCTTTTATAACTTTACTTTTGTCTATTTGTAGGTAACCACTTTTTAATTTTTTAGTTTATAAAATTTATTATTTTAGAATATTTGGACCAACAAATGAGATAGATGGAAATTATATTTATTATTGTTAGATTACTACTGATATAGTTACGAGTTATAGAAATATTCAAAAATGAAATAAATTAAATATTTGTGTTTTTTTTGGAATTTAGTTATTCTTGGTATCGTTACTCAATTTTATTTCTTTAATATTTATTCTATACTAGCTGTGCCCGCTACTTGGTACACGTGACATTTGGACCTTTCCTGGACTACGACAAACATTTAAAAACCAAAATCTGCCAAATCGGCCCACCCGTTCTGGGGTTTTAGCGAGACAAACGAACAGCGATTGTTTTTTATAAATACAAGAATACGTTATAGAACTAGATATTTTATTTCTCTACAAATATGATTCAAATTATGTTTAGTGTAGTTTCTTAGGATAAAATAACACAAAAAGATTTTATGTTAATCACGATCACATATGTATATCAATTCTCATATACCTACTTAATATATCTTAAAATTGAAAACATATTAGGTTATAGTACGGGTTTTTCCTAGTATAGGATCGAACCTAGTTATAGGTTGTGTGTGAAATGTGTATTTTATTTAGGTAATGTTTTATTTGACTGGGAGTAAATTTAGTTCAAAGTTAAACATATAATATTTGCGTAAATTTATAAACACACAAGAATAAACCGAAACAACAAATATTTTTCATTGAAATAACCTTTTTTGTTTAAACTTTCTTATAATGTTATCTTCACATAGAAACATTTTAGTCTTAAAAAGTTATTGTGAAGTAAGTTACTTTGTGTTGTTTACAAGTTACTAACTATAGCTATGTTTGGTGCTGTATAAAATAAGAGTGCATTTTTTTGTTAAATATTTATGATTCCGTTTCCAAACTTATCGAAGATTTTAGTCTGATGTTAATTTCTAGACAAAATATTAAGATTTCTAGATAGATAAAATATTTTAGACATACTTGCCTGATGTGTCTTTAATATTTACCCGACTATAAAGCTAAAAGTTTTGGCAGTCTTTGAATCTTTGTATTTGCTACCGTAACTGTTCCTGTAAGAAATATGTTTTTGGATACGTGAGATTGTGATAAGCGGCGTTCAGGTATTTTATTTTAATATTTATGAATACAAGTTGTAGGACTTAAACGTAAATAGTCATACATAACTCAAATTAATAATAAATTATTATAATTTACGTAGGTACGTTCAATAAAATGAAAAATGGTGAGTACATAGAAATTTTAAGTTTGTGTGTAATCAGTTAGGAGATGGTTATTTGTTTGTAAATCCAGTCTTACTGGCGGTGGCGATGTCGGTCGTAAGTTTATATTTCTGAGTTCTAAATCTATTTATGTCCTACGGTTATTCAACCCGTCAGACTTTTGAAACGAATTCTGTGATATGATTACAGAGCAACTTGGGATGATGACAGAGATTTATAAATTTGGGGCATGTAAGTTGATGTTTCGATTACCTTTATTTGCTTTATTGATGAGTGTTACAATTATATGAATATTCATCATTACTAGTGTGTTATTTAAAAAAATATAGTTTATTTCATACTGCTATAATTTATGGGATGACACTACTATTTACCATTTTCTGATGTTTAAAGAATTCATTTATAATAAACTATAGTGAGACAGAATCGTAATGAGTAATGCCTGAAATATTTGTATGTTAACACGTTGGTTATTGTTACAATCTTGTTTCTCGCCATAAATCTGACAACAAACAAGTTAGTGCTCGTCGCTTTGAATACAGCACAAAGTAAACCGGAGTTATTTGGTTGATACACAATAGTCTATACACGAGAATACGACGACCAACCTCCTCCGTAGTCCGTTGAACCAAACACGTTGCAGTTTCACAAAAAAAAATAAACAACACAATATTCTATGATATTCAAAACCACTTTATTTATCAGCAAACTGTTTATAATCACTACGTGAAATATAATCCTCAGAGTTTCAATAATATTGTCTTATAAAACAAGTTTGACTACTCGTAGATTTACGAAGAAGTTGGACGCGAAAGTCCCACACGCGTGCATCTGGCGTGCCGGCCGGCGCAGAACTAGCTCGCTGGTTTCATTTCGTACAAAACTTTTAAGTCATGGAGACGGCAAAGCTATGTCGCGCCTCTACAACTCACGCACACAATCAAGCTCGACACCCTATGCACAAACACGACAGCGAGCTTCCAAGTTCACTAAATAAACGAACACCAACACAAACGTGCACCAACACCGTCTACCCCCTGTTCATGAGACATCTGAGCGAGACGCGTATATCAACAATGAATTTGAGCGCCTAGGAGTGAATGAGAGGTCGTCACCGCAACAGATGTATATCATTTTACGCAGGTAAGTATTGAAAATGTTGGTGTGTCAGAATGAGACGGCGAACAAATTTACCTTAGGCAACGCCGGTTGTGAGGGAACGAGACAGGAACTGTTCAAGTCACCCACTGTACATTCCTTCCTGATACCGGCGCGCCGTCGTACCTTTCGATCGTTCAAGTGGCAGATGAAGCTTTTAGGGTTGTCAGGTGACCAATATGCAAAATAGAAAATTACCGAATCAATTAGCTACATCTCATATTCAAAACTGTGTCACCGCTACATTAGTCAATATAAATTTTACAGAACTTTTAAAAATTACTTTTAAATGTTTAGTTTTTAGAATACAGTAACGAATGGTTGAGGATTTCGAAGCACGGCAGTATACCCGCCAACTCTAACAAGAAAGGTAGATGTAGAATGTTTACAAGCCAAACAGTTTCTTTTTAGGGTTCCGCAATTCACATCCCGGAACTCTTGTGTTTCGTCATGTCCGTCCATCCGTCCGTCCGTCCTTTTCTAAGCTTTCAATTGGTTAGTGCTAGAAAGGTGTAACTTTGCTTGAATGTGTGTATTTACCACATCGATAAAGTGCTAAAATTAAGTCAAGTAAATGTTTTTTGGAGTACCTCCCCGACACTTAACTATAGAACCCTATTCTAGGCGTAGCCTGACACGCACTTTTCTAGTTTCCTAACTGTTTAGTGATTATTAGGGCATACCATAAGTTTTATATTTTTAAATTTAAGGACTATTGTTTTAAATTACAACAAATTGCAAGTTTATCGTCGTCTTCAAAATTAAATGATGTCGACCAATAGGCCAACGAGTTTTACCGGAATTTAAGTTTTTCCACGGAGCAACTAGCATCGGATCTCTGAAATCTTAAGAGTGCTTTCACATTATCCGATCCGATATCAGTGTTGGGAGCCGATACGATATCGGCGGATGTAAAATATATGTATGTGTCGGCTCCGATATCCGATGTCAGGATGCAAGACATACATAAATGTATGAAATATGTATATGTCTGCGGGCGGGCCCCCGATATCGGATCGGATAATGAACGTAAAACGCTCTTACGGTGAACTGAATTCGAAGGTTGAACTAGAATAAATAAATGTAAAAATTAAATGATAAAATTGCAAGATTGTTAAGCAAAAAAAAAATGCGGTGATACACAGTACTTATAGTCCTACAAGTTGCACTTTTACTAAACTTTTAGAATTATTAATAAAAACTGGTCAAGTGCGTGTCAGGCTATGTATAGAATATGATTCCATAGTTACACGTTTGTTATGATTTTATTCTTTTACATTTTATCTCACTTTTGGACGAAGTCTTCTAAGTAAGCGCATTTTATAAGTTAGGCCTCTATAACTCCTGAGCTAACAAAGTTATCTATTTCGTTAGAGTTTTTCTTCAAAACTCATTACATCGGCTATCTATTTAAAAACCTCCTCCCTTTAAGTGTCGGGGAGGTACTCCAAAAAACATTTTTCCATGATTTAATTTTAGCACTTTATCGACGTGGTAAATACACACACTCGTGCAAAGTTTCACCTTTCTAGGACTAACCGTTTGGAAGCCGAGAAAAGGACGAACGAACGAATGTCAATTACAGAACCCTAAAAAGAAACTGCTTGATTTATAATATTGTAAAAAATATTACGATCGTTTTTCAGTGTTGTTACGTATTTATTTGAATAGCAATATAAGACATCGCCACTTTTCATACTACTTAAATACAATTAAGTAGGTACGTTGCAAAAAGTACCTATTTTACGTATAATATTAAAATAAGAAAGTAGAACAAAAGTGTTGTGACAAAAACAATATGTATCAATAAACAACAATAAAGACTTAGCTCACTTTTTGTGGCTCATAAATGATTCAAGGGCAAAAGAGGCATCCTTACGTCAAGTTATCACAAAGTAGCAGGTAGTGTAGTCAAGTAACGTATGCTGCACAATTTTGGGAATGTTTTTTGCATACAATTCGCCGGCTACTTTTTGCGTTTCTCACAATGAAGACATCTGCTGAAAGGTAATGCGGTAGAGGTATTTAACTGGCAGATCAGCTGCTTTTATTTGTTTAATGAGTACCTATTTATCATGGTCAGAACTTTGACATTTTTCCATTTTTACTGAGAACCTAGAATTTTCGTTTGTTTTTTGTAAGTAACTATTTGAGTTCACTCTTATTGGATGGAATATTACGTGTTACTTTGGTGTGTTTGTTATCTCGCAAGTTAAATTGTAATCTAATCTCACGAGATCGCAAACAGTGGAAAGATTGTGAAATGGTATCGATAAATCCGCCCGCGGTTGCCCGCTGATTGATTGAACAGCATATGTCCCATATTTGTTTGTTAATTCGTCTTAGTTACCGAATGTAAAGTATTTTTGTGATTATAAATTGATTTTATGTTGAAAATACCTAACAGCTTTAGAATTAGTTGTATAAAATTGTTATAGCAGTGTATTCTAAAACGACCGCCTCGTTGGTCTAGCGGTTATCGTATGCAACTACCGATCCAGAGGTCTCGGGTTCGATTCCCGGATCGGGTAGAAGTGTTGTTGAATTTTTCTTATAATACATTAAAAAAAACAACCTAGTATGGATTTTTGACGGTGTTTCAAGCCCGTACCACGGAGAGCACGCTTAGTCGTCGGTCCGACGCCAGTGACTCCGAGTAAAACTGGAAGAATTACTACCCGACCTATTTATGTACATAATAGATCGACCTTTTTCTACATACATTATAACTATAACTCATATATTTATTTGTAACTCAATAACTCTTCATGTTAGAGACAATTGTTCAAAAAATATGATGATAATTTAAAAATGTGATAAATGTTTTGAGTATAATTATAGTAGGTGTTTGTCCTTGATATTGCTTTAAAAGTTACGGACATAAAATAGGCTAACACATTATTTTAAAGACTTTTTGTTCCCTCGGTATCATGTTACCCAAAAAAATGCCCACGCGGGTATCGGCGAGCGTCAAGCGAAACACTTCTGCGAAACCGGAGCCGTATTTAGAGGCCTGATGGTAACGCGCCACGACACTATATCACAACTTACAATCCCTTCCCATGTAGCTAACACACAAATTAGTGTAGTATTATGTTCACGCCCTTTATTTTTATACCTTTGTCAAACTATACGCGAAATGACAGCACACCACACTCACACGGTATACTCTTTCGGGATTACGAAAGGTGAATAAGAACGAATACCGATTTTATATTCCTATCGCGTCCTTCTGCTACATAATCCTAAACAGAATCGACGTGGCGATCGCCTGTAAAACAAAAAATAACACGTGAAATATAACGTGTTTTTGACAGTTTGACGCGGGTACTGTTTGCGGTACACTTCATTAACTTTTGACATCTCAAATGTTCATAGCTGCAAACGAGTACTCGAACAAATTCACAAGTGGATTCCGTTTAATCAGGTATAGGTGGGATTTTTACAAAACAAAATTTTGGAAGTTTAAATAAATTCTTATATGATCGTCTATGATCACACTTTAAAAATAGAAGCGCTATTTTTTGTACTTGGAATTTTGGATACTAATAAAACATTCAACAATGTTTGAAGTACATACTTAAAAACAGTGCTAATGGCTAATGTGCAATTATAAAAGAGAGAGACGTTTCAAAGTTTCTGAGCTTGTACGTAGTGTGTGTTAATCTAGATAGAATAAGTAATTACTAATACAAACACTATCACAAATACACCATATAGGTTATGTAGAGCTATTGTATGTGCATTACATGACTATTACAATTTTTTTTTCATTATTTGATAAAAAACAAGAGTTTTTATGACAGAAAACATGAACTATCCAAATATTTTTTCTGAAGAAAAACATTAGTGAACCGGAGAGTTAACAAACTTTATGAATTTTACTTTTGAAGGCGAGAAAATATATCTTTTACTTATTTTTTTTTGTAAAATTATCTCTGTTTAATTTCCATATCTTTTTGATATCATGGTTACACATGCCTCGTTAAAATACTTAGGAAGCAAATAAGTAAGCCGCCGGCATATCGACAAGTGGTGTACTTAATTTAAATCTTTAATAATTTAAACGTTAACAATTATGAAATCTGTAAAACATTTTTAGTTATTTTGTATTAAACTTTTATGAATCACTAAAAATGAAATAGGTAGTAGGTTAAATTAAAAACAACTAAATGCAGGTTTCAAATAAATAATTTAATAAAAAAAATTATACCTATACAAGTATGTATATTCATGTCGTAAAACTACAGAAATTTAAACCTTAAAACGCAAGCCTCCATTGGAAGAACACTTAAATGTGAACTTTAAAAACACTATAACGTCCAATTGTTTTGACATAAGGCGTCGCGCAGACCGTGCAAATTGAGTGAAAAGAGTCTAAAAGAGACTGTGGCTCTATAAGCGCAAAATAATGACGACGCATTGTAGCTTCGCAGGATCAAGTAAGTCGCTATTATTTATTTCTTCGAAGAAGCTACACAATGGCGTACCACGGCTTTGCTGTCAGCGATACAATAACCAGCTGTTCTCGGTCCTGTTTTGTACGAGGGCTGCAGAGTAAGACGTACGGCAGATGACGTAACGTTACCTGCCTTTAAGACGTGATAAAAGAAATATGACGACGATGTCATTTCTTAACGTGTACTCCTTACCTCTTATCTTTTGTGTGGACCGTTATTGCTCTTGGTAGCAAGTCTAGTTTACCACTGAGCCCTTTATACAAGATCTTTTTAAATTTTGACTACACTTTTACGTAGAAAATTATTTTTACAGTACTAGAACTTCTTAAATATCTGCGCAAATTATTTTAAATTTAGAAGAGTTTTTCTTCCAAATCTCATCAGTTTTAAAGCCTTCGAGACATATTAAACAACTAAAAATATTCAGCCAGACGAATGTCCAGAATATAATAACAGCAATGGAAAAGGGAGTCGAGCTAACCATTGATTTGGATTTCATGTTAGTCGGGCAAAAAAATAAGCGCCATTGTGTTGCATCCGCAAAATTCTGACCAGTCGCTGTCGCTTGAAAATGCATGCTGTTGGCTATGGTAAGCCCGATGGTATTATTTCTGGGCGACAGGTGAATACTAAGTGACGTTTTATTGTTCTATGTGCAAGCACTTATCAGCTTTGCACGTACACCACTTTCAAGTGGATTGTAACGTTTTTTTGTAACAAACGAAAACAGCTTTTTCAAATAAAAATAAATGTTCTTTTTGTTTGTGTTTTTATTTTAAATATGTTATTTTGTATGAAGATATGCGTTTTAACATAAACATTTTATATAAAACTTAACTAACTACATCGATAAGGTACCTAGTGGTCACCTCACCGCTTTCTTTTACTCTGAGTGTTGTGGGCTCAAACTCCATATGAGACAACAGTTTGTGTGATGTGATCCACAAATTGTTGTTACAAGTCTAGATGTTCTTTGTGTCCATGTATATGTTTATAAAGACCAGACACAACGTATTTCTAGTGCAGGAGTTGTTTTTTATAACATAGCAACAGTTGCTTCCAAATTATTGCAATATTTACGTTTCCGTTAGTGTATTAATTTTGTATACATAAATATGCGGAATAGCATTAGTCTGAGTGTTGTATTAAGATATGTGTATGTTTTCATATAAGAAAAAGGAGTTGTATTTTTATCTGTTTTCGAAAGCTCTTAGTAAGAATTCTGGTAAGATTGAGTTTATAGACATCTGTTAAAATATATGTCAAGATTATTTATTAATGGCATATTAAGGCATAAATGGTTAAACCCAAATTCAAACTAACACCTTCAGAACTTTGATTTTAAATACACACTGTGCAACTCATCCGTTATACGAAGCAATTGTGGAAGTTAAAATGGGGTCACTGCTTAATTTACAACAACAAACAATCACAAAACAATGTTATAACAATCGTAGAACAATTTAACAGCTTGGGAGAGTAGTTCATCCGTATTTCCTACTTAATAAATGTCTGGATAGGGAGGCAAAGCTGGTCTGACGCCTGACGCTAACCTGACGTGAGTCTGACGTTCCACCGTTTTATCGGCTAAAAATGACGTACCTAGTTGTTCCTACGACGTTCTCTTAGTAAATTAAATAAGGCACTGACAGTATATTGTATGATTGATATGAGGTAAGAGTTTTTGAAAAGACCGCAGTTTTTTACCAAACAAATGTGTTGTGAAAAATTGAGACTCAATTAAATCAACATGTATTATCTATGCATTTCTACTGACAAGAAAGTATTTTTTATTAATTTTATCTAATGATGCATAGCTGACATTTATCTTATTCAGATGAATATAAATAGGGGCTACATTTTGAATAAATTTAGTAACTAGTAGCACTTACAAATTTAACGAAATTTTTTTGAATAAAATATGTCACGTAGCTTTTGTGGTATAAGATACTGTTGACTCTTGAATATTTCATGCAGTAGAAACAAATTATGTTTAGTAAAGCTAGAAAAAAATGATGAAAACTTTAAGATTGGACACAAAAAGTATGTGTGCTATAATATTGGAAAAGTAATACCTACTTAGAAAATTATTTTAAACCTCACTAGTATTAGAACTTGACGTAACGTTCATATTTATATAATTTCAAAATGTGACTAATTAAATATTTTACAGTGCCGTACAACATTATGGAGACACAACATTGACATCACCATGGAGATCCCTTAAGCAGTTGAGGCATGAAAACCCAACAAACAATTTGAGATGGGCATTTATACAAATAGAATTTGAGACAAGAACATGTTAATGAAGAATCAATCAGATGTAACAGGGATCGAATTGAGTCCACTGCTAAGGGTAATCAATCAGGCGTCAATGTTATTGTTGTGATTTGTTGCGGCAGAGGCTCCAGTCCAATCGGCCGGCCCTCCGGTGCCCATTAGTTTGATTAGCTCGTCCGTCCCACGCACGCTGATTGTGCGAACGTTTGGCTTTGATTGATTCCTTCAAATGGCACCGTTACTAGACTACGCTTTATTGGAAAGATACATTAATATGTTCTGATACGAAATACCTTGATAGAATTACTATTTTGGTTACTTAAAGATACTATGAAATCATAGGTGGTGGTCGCTTCCGTAAAATATAAGTATCGGTTATACGGTACGTGGTTTTGTAGAGGGCTTGACGTTGACTTGAATTCTAAGTATACAGTTTATGGATCACACAATGTATTGTTCTATGTGAGAATCGAACCTATGACAGTCAGCCCAATAGGAACACCATCCGTGCAGTGATATTGCCTATAGTTCCTAATTTATTCGGATAAACAATATTCTTCTCCTACCTTTTACCCTTTACCCGAACCGGACTATGGCGAAGTCAAAACGTAGCGTAAAATGTTTGTCAGTCTATGTTTGTTGGGAAGGTCTACCATAGCAATTAAGCTACTTAATTGATTTTAATAATTTAGGTCTCCATAGATTTGTAATAATCTACATATATTATAATTTATCAAAAGTTTTTGTGCAGTTGGTTCAAAGTTTTTTAAACTATTTTTTTGTTATTTTTTTCTATCAAATTAAACTCTTAATTTTGTTATTTAGTTTCTAAAGTAACCAGTTTATAGGCATAGGAGAATCCTGTAGAAGATATAGAAAAATCTCGATCCACCTGAGAGAGCATTAAAGTAAAGATAGAACTCTGGAGATATCAGAACGCGAAAGTATTTTGTCTGGTTTCTTCCGAACGAAATGGGCACTTACTGTGACACCATAAAGTTCATTTTGAAAATTGTATCGCTCCATTCAAGAAACAGTATGAGTCATATCTACTATGAAAATGGTAATAGGGTAATTTAAACGGTGAACTAAAGTAAGACCGACTTACCTGAATTGTCAAAAAAGTACTTCAGCCACAATTATGTATTTTAAAAAATTAGCTCAGCGTATTTAGTGTAATTTCGGCGATAATAATCAAAACTTCACAAAAGCATTTTTTCCGAGTATTTTTAGTGGGATTGCAGACATATAGGTATTAATATATCTCTACTATCTTGTCCCATTTAGTAAATACTAGTTGTTGCCCGCGGCTCCACCCGCGTGTATATCGGTTTTCGCGGCAAATAGTAGCCTATGTGTTCATCCAGAGTATCAGGTTCTTGCATATCAAATTTTATCAATATTACTCCAGTCGTTTGCGCGTGAAGAAGTCACAACCATACACACTCACAAACTTTCACTTTTTTAATATTAGTGTGATATATTATAGTAAGTAAAGTATGATGATTACTGGTATATTTCTTTCGCAAATTTAAATAATTAATTTGATTAGGCTCAAACTAAGCACTTACCCGTGAAATATTTTATTGTTTTTGATTCCCGATGTAATTTATTACATATATCCTTAATTGTTTATTTATTTACTCAGATAAACGCGATTCCTGACTTCCCGCGGCAACAGAAGCGACGACTTATTAGTTTGCTAAATTGTGCGTTTGGTATAGTATAGACTTACTTACACGGTCCTTAGATATATATTATTATTCTTTATATTTAATCAAACTATATGTTAAATGTCCTATTATTCTTGTTTTAAATGAACCCCGCGGTGTTACCACGAGTAACGCCTTACCGATAAAAAGTAATTCTAAAACAGTTTAGTACTGCGATAATGCACTAAATAATCGTCGTGTAAATTAACTTCTTTGTAGAAATTAATTGCTTAGTAAAAGTAAGTAAGTTTTGAGTCTACAAAACACTAGATGAGTATGAATGATGCCGGTCTGTATATTTGCTTGAAAGTGAACCTTTTTTACCATTGCGAGGAGTGAATGCATGACGTTGAGACCCACATGAATCTTTAAAGCATTTTTAGGTGAACTCTTTTATATGTTTATCGTACTCGTAGTTGGTCGGTACCAACTGTTTCTCTAGTTTCAATCCGTTATTAATAAGTCAGTGAAAGGCGAGGACGTATAACACTGGGCTGTTCGTCTAATGGTGCAAGCCGTGACGAATACCGTGATGAAAACAAGAGAGGCTTACGTCCAGCAGTTACCTGGTATAGACTGTTAATGGCACTGATGATCACGATTATTCTGTGTCTGCGTATAAGTTTTGTACTACATAATAAACAAAATATCTATTTAGAAATATTTAAGTATATTGGTTTAGAAATACATGCGCCCGGTTGACGTCAATAAGCTTGTCAATTGTATTACGTAAGTGCGGCTAAAACTATAGCCGGAAAAGTAAGGTCGTTTATTTCGGGCATGAAGACGTACGTTTTAGCTTGTTTGTATATACAAGTATATATATAGCAAAAAAAGGTTTACTTTAATGTTGATACTAATATGTCGAATCGAACAATTTCTTTTAGTAGCCAATTGTTGACTTCTAATCAGAACCAAAAGTTTTTATTTTCTAAATTCAGAAGTAAACAGGTGCCTGCTTTAATTTTTGCTCAAAGAACTTCGCTACTAAATTAGTTCCTGTTCGATTCTGTACGTGATCGGATTGTATAATTACATTTTTCCCTTGGCGAGGTCAGTTTGCGGCCGAGATGCGTATCGTATCGATTCAGAGAGTTTTGTTAAATTGAACCAGGGCCACAACTCACGAAGTGGACCATCAAACTGCAAGAAAAAGGACAAAACAAAATGTATAAAGGAAATTGCTTCCACAAATCCACTCGTATCTTGAACAATAAACGTAGAGCGGACCGCTCGCCCTAATAGCAATGAAATCACGAAACCAAAACTGTCTTCCATGTCGGGTACAGTTCGATCTGTGACTTAAGAATTTTATCTACTGGCCCTCAATTGTCTCAAATAGCCCTCGTTGATAGGGGGAATATACCTATTGTCTTTATTATGACTTCCTATATTTGGAGTTTGAGGTTGCAATGTTGATGCGAATAACCATGTGTTTCGTAGAGCACATTAACACTTATGTTATTTATACTCTCGATTGTCGGCAGTTGATGGAACTTGTTGCAATACATTCTAGAATCAAACTCATTGTACTTATTCCGCTATTTTAATTAAGTTTACACCTGACCGGTTTCGCTGGCCATTTAAATACATACTAACACTACACGTCACTATTTTTCAGACTGATTTATTATTTTTAGAATATCAACGTACAACATTCTTTGTTAATGCTACTGATATTATAGACGCGAAAGTTTATAAATATGGTTGGATGTTTGTTATTCTTTCACACAAAAACTACTGAACGGATTTGGATGAAACTTTACAGTAATCTAGCTTATACATCAGAATAACACATAAGTTATTTGCCGCGATTACTGACATACACGCAGGCGAAGTCGCGGCAACAACTAGTAAGTTATAATTAAAATGTTAAATTGTTATAAATTAAATACATATGTTCAGCATATTCTGTAAATTCTAATATAAACGTATAAATGTTTCACTTAGAGAAAAAAATATCTGTTTTTAATTATTCTCTAAGTGAAACATTTAGTAGTTATTTGTAGTTATTTTAAGTAGGGATAATAAACCCTATAATAATTTTACTTCTATTCACAACTTATTACTTCAAACACACCTTATCGGGCTACCATTGTTATGAGTGGCTCGGTGGTTCCATTAGTTACTTCATGTTTGTATCAATGACCAATGCTTAAAATCTTTGTGATTTATCTTTTTTTTTTGATGTGAAACATCTGTAGGCGAGCGTAAACCTGATTTCGAAGTGGCGAGAATTGCCGTGGCGACGCTCGCCGCTTCGCCTTACCGAAGTCATTGATGAAAATGATTGAGTTGTCGCGATTTCAAATAAATTTAAAAATTTAGATTTTCGTATTTAATAAAAATTTATGTTAATGTAATAAGGCTAATTTTTTTATTTTATTATATAACTTAAACAAAACAATTTAGATGTTTCACACGACATCTGCCAGGCGTCCCGTGACGGCACACTTTCTTTTCACAATATACATGTTTTTACCTGGCTTGAAAATACGAAACGATAATTTTAATGCAATTATTACTAGCCTTAATGTAATACACAATAGTCACCACACAGGTACAAAAGCTGAATGAAAGATGGATGTAGCTTTGTTCCATAGAAAAATCGGCCCTCAATTCAGTACACATAATTACGTTGTTCCTTCTGTATATACACTAACACATTATTGCCTCCCTAATTTACCTTGAGCAATGTGAGCCAACCACACATCGATATACATTTTTTATGATATCGATCTTCCATTCATTGACACCGGCCCTAAAAGACATAATGACACTGAAAGGTTTCGAAGTGATTGAAATTTCTGTTACTACTTTTGATTTGTCAGAAAATACGAAAAACACATTTTTGTTGGCCGCTTTTACAGCAACTGAATGTAAGAAAAGAAGTCCCTGCCAATCAAGTTATTGGATGTCCAATGAAAGTAATCAGAATAAGTACTTTAATAACTTTTTATGTCACGAAAGACTAGGTTTGTCAGAGATTTTTAGAATTTTGGGAAATTAAAGATATGAAAGCCTACTTAGGATATTTAAAAAGATATGTAATAAACTTTTTAAAACTTTAAAAAAAAAACAAAGGTTTACTACTAACTATACAAGTAAAATTTATTGCACAATTCGATAACATATTCAACTTCTATAACACTATGGCTAATGGCTAATGACTGCCTCGTTGGTCTCGCGGTTGGCGTGTGCGACTGCTGATCGTGAGGTCTCGGGTTCGATTCCCGGGTCGGACCAAATGTTTGTATGATCTATAAATATTTATTTCGAAGTTTGGGTGTTTTCTATGTATAATATGAACGTATTTACAACAAAAAAAGTATATATGTTTTTGTATTAGTTGTCTAGTACCCATAACACAAGCTCTATTTAGCTTGGGACTAGATGGCGCTGTGTGATAGATGTCCGAAATATTTATTTATTTATTTATACTTCAGTATGTTTGTACCTTCCATTTTTCCTTTTAAATGAACTTTTTAATATGAATAATAGAACAAATTCTAGCGTTCGCATTACACGTGTAGTCATGTAGTCTCGGATATCAAATAAAAGGATCACCCTTTACCTTCCCGTGGGAGCAAAAGATGACGAATCGATTCCACCAAGAAGATTGCCCACTGCATTCACCTGCGACCACCTGTGTTATTGCAAACACGTACTTAGAACTCAAAATGTAATATTTTCTAACAGCGATTTATTTAATTGAATCTACAAAGTTCAGTAGCTAAGCAATAAAAGGTACAAAGTATTAGATAAAAAAATGTAACAAGTAAAAAAATATTGGAACAAAAAGTAAGATTAAATAGTGAATATTTTTTCACATTCTCCACTAATATCTGAAAGTAAACATGTGAAATAAACAAATTATAATATCGTGGAAAATTGCCTGTCAGCCACAACATACCATGGTCAAAGGATAAAGAAAGAGGTTAGCTTTCAAGTTAAAAATAAAGGCTTTTGAAAATACGAATTTTCTTATTGCATGCTTAATTAATTTCAGAACTTTGTGAATATTATACCATTCTTTACTCGGAATAGTAATTTAATACTGTACAGTCGAGGAAAAATATTATTTCATCTAATAACGTTGTCTAACTTATACAGATATTTTATTTCATGAATAAAGAAGAATTATACAAACAGCTTAAGTGAAATCGACATGATGAAAAAGATGAAATATAAACATTTGTTCTTGAAAAACTCGACAGGATTGAGACTCGCGCAACGAAGAGTCCATAAGTAAAATAATTCTATGCACTTGTGTGTGTATGTGCAAATATTTTAGGTATTTGATTGTATTACGAGTTACCAAATTTTAAAGAAATATATCAAGACAGGACTTATTAAAACAGATTTTTTTCAAAGACTTATCTGTTATGTAGTAGTTGCATATATAAAGAGTAAATGCTTGAATTAGATTATAGTTATGTATATTCTTTTGGATATAGAATAGAAAACCTTAAAACTGCTCTAAACGGAGCTCAAATGTCAATTTTGCATTTAAAAAAAAATATGTGTGGTACCTTGCTTTCGATGTATATGAGCCGGTTCGACTAGAGTTAATACCAATACACCGAATACCTGCTTAAAATAATGTTTTACTAAATAAAATAGTTTTAATTTTTTTGTCTGTCTATAGTTTCTTGGTACTTTGTCTATAGTTTTTTGGTTGTACCAAGAAACTATAGACAGACAAAAAAATTAAAACTATTTTATTTACTAAATACACATTTTTCATCATCATCAAACATTATTTTAAGCAAATAATCATTTCTATTACAAGATCTTGCTCTCAGAAAAACGCATCAATCTTTTTTCAAAGAGTTCAAAGTGCAACTTCATCAGTATTATACATTATTCTTCGCCAGTGACTATCAAACAAAAAAATAAACGGCGTTCAATTCATCACAAGTCCTTAAATTGAATGTGACAGTTTACAAATTTCTCCAATAGTTAATCGTACGTAGCAATTCAATAATCTATTTGAGTTGCCTTTCTATTCAAAGGAAACTTAGTTTCCACTTTGGGAAATTGTTACCTAACTTATACGTTAGTTCTCTACGAATAAGTTTATGATTACTCTTGTCTGAAACACACTATCTATGAGGACATAGATAATTTGCTTCAGTAAGACAAACTTAAACACCATGTAGTATTGATATTACATAATATTTTATACACGTAAAATGAGTACTATTGAATGAATTATCTACTATTGACAATACTTAGAATTACGAGTAAGTTCTTTAAAACCAAAGATATTGTTCTTAATTACAGAGCACTTGTATGTTTATTTCATCATCATCATCTGATTATGGGTTGTTGATGATTCAACAACCCATAATGTCCCACTGCCAGCGTGGGGACGTATGGCCTTAAACCTCTCCTGAGGGGAGACCCGAGCTCAGCAGTGGGATGTTTATTTACTTGCCCAATAATTAAAGAATCAATTCTTATAAAGAGAGTTAATTTCGGTAAAACTGTGGACTATATTCACGGTTAACTCGATTAGTCAGTTCTTTTATTTTTATTTATACTTCACGCACATACAATATGACAAAATGGACTGCTGTATTTATTTTCTACTTGAGGTCTCAGGCCGATGCAGAGCTAAAACAAGAACTTAAAAAATTAAATAATAATGAATTTTTTTTAGTAAGTATTTTTATGACATTAGCCATTCACAGTGAAGACAAGTGTATTGTTTTTTTTTTAAATCATGAATGTATATCAAAAAGTATGTAACAATCAGTGTTTATCAGAGGCAACAACCACTAACAGTAATTCATAATAAAAGATAGTGTGAACACAAACTAAAATAAAATTTGATTATAAAATGTAATGTCGACACTGTCTACAATAAATGATTTAGTAGCCTGAGCTGGAATTGAATATTATTCAAAAATAATTCAATCGTTGAAATTTCAAAAAAAGTTGGGCAGGTCAATGACAACACATTAAAATAAAAAGCGAAGACGGAAACGGCTTTAAGTGAAATTATTATTCTGTCGCAAATTATAATTAATTAATCCGAGAAGTGAGAAATGATATCCTGAAACAAAAAGCTGACAGTGGTTTTGTTGGACGGGCGAAGTGTCAAAGTTAAATTGAATATTACAGAGAGTGATCTCCGGCAGACAAAGTTTCGTCGGGTGGGGCTAAGTAGTTAATCCTATACCACAATTCACTTCAAGTTATTCTCGAACAATTGTCTGTTACTTGCATTGCTTATTTATTATTGAATTAACACTTAAATTGTACTCGCATACATTTGCCCTGACGTCTTTGGTTTATTTTATAATTAAAGCGAAGTATTGATTCCTAGCATTTCATACTATTTTACTTGCAGACCTAAAACGCAATTTTGGAGGTTTTTAATGAAATATGATATATTTTCCGTTTATTGCTATTACTAAACTGATTAGCACAGATTATAATATGGTCTGGGTTTTCCTCCATATAACAAATAACAAAACATTTGTGAGAAAAGGCTTTCTACCGTTTGAAAGTATTAAAATCAAATCAATATGTTTTTAAGACCTTTATTTCATGATCCAAGTATAGTAATCAACATCTCAATTCTCACGACACTTAATATTGTGTAGCTCTTCTACTGCATCATTATCGAGATCGAAGTTATCGTTCCTGGAAGCCACTTATGACGCGACGCTAACATTGTTTGCAGTACATATTTTATAGAACTGCATTTGTGGCATTCTAACTAGTATTAGCAATAACAACCGATAGTTCTGTACATGTATTGAATCAAAGGTACAGGGCAACATAAGGCGAATCTCCACATCTATAAAAATAAATAAAATTGGAATGTCTGTTTGTAATATTAAAATAACCACTTTTTACTAAATGCATTTTTATTTATACACATTCCGGCTAATCTCTAGAATGACTGGACCGGCTTTGACGGGGCTTTCACTGGCAGATAGCTGATATAATAAGGAAATAAGGAATGGTCAACTTCGGCTACTTTCTTTTTGACTAGCTTTGCTCCTCGGGTAGCACCGCGGGACTCGGATAGTAACGAATAAAATTTCAGGTCCCAATCAGGTCAATACTAAAACAGACAGAGTACTTCTTAATCGGTCTATCTTAGTCCAAGTAAAAACACTAAAATTAAATCCCTTATTTAAATTTAATAAGTTAATTGGGGAAAGCCAGTTGTGAGCATTTAACTTAATGCTGCCGCACTCACAGATTTTCCTCCTTAGCACATATAGCCTATCAAAAGTGTCATTGTAAAATATCACTGAGATTGTGATGTCACGCGTTACTATAGGCCTGTATTCACTTTGATTAGTGTGAGTGCAAGTGCGTAGAGCAGGTGCAGGCCTTATTGTTTAATCCTGTTGTTTTTTTTTTAATCTAACCTTTTAACAAAAACAACGCAAATCAATTGGCGTAATCGTCAGCCAATTTGTGCGAGTTTTATAAAAGTTGAATAAGACGTAGTATCATAGATTAAATAATCGGCTGCTGATTCCGGAGGCAGGCCACGTCCAATTAGGGTCGCGGTCCCTTGAGACGTGGGATCATATCGTGAGAGCTCGCCTACACACGGTATGGACGAACGTACGTGTTTTATATGTTTTCCTGTATTAGATTTGTCAGTGGGTTTTATGTTTTTTTGTTTATCGTTTAGAAACTGTGTAAGACAACTTTTTAAAGTTAATATTACGTGTTAATGACTGGGAGAAAATTCTGGTATGCGACCTTGAATAGTTTTTGAACTTCTTTATCTAATTAGAAATTTGCCCATCTTAAATTCTTAAAATATGCTATGACCTATTGTCCATGGGAATATACTTCGGGTGAGACTACTAAAACGGGAATATCCTTCGCCAAAACATAAAATTTATAGAACATGGTAATAAAATAACTGGAGTTCTTTATATCATAGATCCAAAAAAACATTCAATCAAATATAAAATTTTAAGAAAATATGAAGTATTAAAAACATAAACAGCAGCATTTATATCTATTAAAATAACAGTTAATAATAACGTCTAAAATTGGACACCAAGGGGGTATTACTAACTTTATACAGAAAGGCTTTACATATTTATCAAACTAATGAATAAATAAATAGGCCAACAAACTCCTTTGTTGACTTTGACGATGCTTTTCCATAAACACGCTAAAGTATTTCGAACGTAAAAGTAGGTAACGTGGGTTTCAACTCGAAACCAAATTCGAAGTGACAGGATTACTTAAACATTTCAAACTGTGCCGGGAAGAGCTTTGCACTTCTTTCGTCTGTCATGTGCCTACTTTGTTGTCGTTCACTTTATAACTTAGCGTTCTACTTTCATGCTAGCTCTGTGTGTTATACCTATTTTCATATAACTAGAAAGAAAGCTATCATAGGGTGTTTGTAATAAGCTCAGGTTGTTAGCTATTTGTTTCATTGTTATGGGCAAACCATTACAGTACATCTATACAAATAAATAAAATTGGAGTGTCTGTTTGTAATATTAAAATAACCGCTTTTTACTAAATGCATATGTATGTATACACGATACATATACCAAAAATGTAGTTAAAAATTTTTTTGTCTGTCTGTCTGTCTGTTTGTTCCGGGTAATCTCTGGAACGGCTGGACGGATTTTGACGGGACTTTCACTGGTAGCTGATGATCCGAGGAGTAACTTAGGCTACTTTTTTTGGACTAACTTTGTCCCGCGGCGTTACTCGCGGTACAACAATAACCGCGGGTAACACTGCGGGGTTCAGCTAGTATTTTAATATAGATCATAACCACTCGCTTAAACCGTGTAGGTTTTTATACGAGAGGGGTTCGCTCACTTAACACGCTATTATTATTAGTATCCGTACATTACAATCTATTCCAGGATGTGCTTGTAGTCTACCTGTGTCAAGAAATATTGTTTAATATTTCTCTTTAGGTGAGTTTGGCCTGCGATGCATGCACAATTAAACTTATAAATTGAATAACGATGGAAACGTGTGTGGTCTGTAGTCAATGATGTCAAGCAACTATAGTAAAGAAAACAACAAAAAAAAATTACATGGGTAGTAAACAGCTGTTTCTTACTTTAAACACATTTCTAGCGGTACCATTACAAAACAAAAAAAACCTATTATGTTTGTCGTAATTTACATTTTACAAATTTGCATTTGCCTATTTTACGCCGAGGGTTGCCTAACTGTGTGTAAAGCTTAAAATTGTTGCTAACATTTAAAATTATTTAAAAATCAAAGCGCCCATTGCAGCGACCCTCTCGTTAAGAAACTCATTACAAGACGCTAAATAAGAAGTCGTAAAGTAACCTTTCTTTAGCGACCATTACGCTATGCCAAATGATATTTTGTCTCCTTACCTAGGGTCGTTTACATGGGGCGCGGGTTTCACTGCAAACACGCTCCGAATTTAATCTCTGTGCATCTTTATCTCCGGCCCAATGAGAAGAAAACTCTATTTTGTGTGTAAACAAGGGTAATCGGCTCCTTTTTCCACACAGACGAATACGTTTACGAATGATATTGAACGGTCAGGTGGTGTCGTATAGAATACGTTAAAAGATCAGAGTAGCCCCATCTGAGGGTAAACCACAAATCGAATAAATAGGTTGATGTGTGCTGGGATCACTATTGATTTACGTGATCGTAAATATTAAGAGAATGGCCTCTTATTTACGTGGTCAATTTCGGGAAAGTATACAGTTCTAATGTGAATCTGTATTTACCCAGAGTTCTCAAATATTCAGTCCATTGTACCGTTAATTATAAAGTTGATTCAAGTTTCTATATCAAATATCAGATATTAGAAACAATGTCCGAGTGTCTCCTCTCCATTGAGATCTGATGTTTACGATACTTTGTTTTAAAATGACTTTACAAATATTGAAAACAGGCTCACATTTATCATTTTGACTAGTTATACTTTGAATACATTTTAGAGTTTGATATATATGAGCGGAACTTTGAAAAAAAAAAATGCAATAGGAACAATTTGCATAAACCGGACATCAAACTTAAAATCCAAATATTTATATAACACATTAGCTAACCTCGTCTGCGTTTTTTTGCCCTTAGCGCGATGTTAATAAAGCGTGAACAAATTTGGTTACCATGAAAACGGTTTTAGTGAGCCAACCACAAAAGATAGACATATATGCTATCGCGGACTTTCCTTTTAGGCTTTTTAAAAGGGAACAATTATTTTTTACTTACATTTTTTGTGAAACTTAATTGTTTACTCAGTGCACGCAATGGAAGTTCGCAAACGAAATATTTTTCATCCGTTTCTGCAAAATTTAATTGATACTTCGCTCCTTTATAAAGCCTTTCATAGTAACTGAACTATCTCACAGTAAAATAATTTTTAAATTAATTTTACATTTTCATATGTATTGTTTTTAAATGTATATTAAGCATGTTTAGTATATAAAACTTCATTAACAATTTCATATTCAATTCACTAATAAAAATAAAAGAAAACGAGGAAAAAACAATCTAAATCTTTTAAGAAGTATCATGTTGGCACTGCCTCTTGAAAAACATAAGACGCACAGCGTTCATAATAATACTATTATATCCTATTTCATGAATACGAGAACAAAAAAAATCCGAAGTACATTTCATAAGTCTTCACTAACAACGTGATAATATTACACGAAACAAGGAAAATATCGTGTATCAGACATCGTATGTACTAATATTTCGGATAAATAATATACCTTAACATGTATGCTACCTAAATTTTATCTACTGGCTTGATCGACCAGAAATAAATATCAGATGACCCATCTCTGTTACTACCGACTACAGGTTTCATCATAATAATATTTAAATTTACCCAATAACTACACTACCGAATAACACAATAGATTTCGTAATGATAACGTCATGGTTATAATGCTATGCCTGCATAAAACGCCATGCTCTTTACAAAACTTTTTGCCGTGATCTGGTGAACAAGCTCGGCTATCAACTCGGCAGTGTCTCGTAAGTGCCACGAACAAATACGGATTCGTAATACATGTATCTAATTTTGTAACTTTCAGATGTTTCTATTGTAAATTAATGTTTATAACAAAGTCTGTAAAAGTTTTGTTTGTGATAGAAATGTTTTAGAAACTTAAATAAGTTTCAAGAAAAGATTGGAAAATAACAGAGTTTTATGTTTTGTCGTGTATCCTCTTTTTTATGGTATAGGGGGCAAACGAGCAGACGTATCGCCTGAAAGTAAGCGATTACCACCACCCATGGACACCCGCAACACCAAAGGCGCCAAAAGTGCGTTGCCAGTCTTTTAAGAAGAAGTATCTACGCTCTTGTTTGATAGCATGCGTTACAGGAAAAGGAGGAATGCCAAACTTCTAAATTTGACCAGTGAACAAGGGCGGTGCCTGTAGTCGTCAGTCCGACGGGAATCGAACCCGAGACCTCAAACACATCAGTCACATACGCTACCACTGCACCACCGAGAGTTATACTGAACAAATATATAATTAATGAATATGTTATAATCACTCTAACCTACAGACTTATTCAAAATATATTTACAAGAAGACGGGATATTTATTGAATTCGTTTACCATCAAAAATATGCAAAACAGCTTACACGCGTTACAGCTTACTCGATGAAAAATTCACCTCATATTTTCTATTTTATAGCTTCGCTTTTAGGGAAAACAGAATGTTTTCGAGGATTTGAGATTAACAACGAGTTTTTCCTTTTGTTGACGGCTATACAGGCGGGATCGGCAAAAGATTTCTCTTGAATCGAATCACGAACACATCATTGTGGTTATTCAAATATTATTTGCTTAGTATATCTAAGCCAAGGCGTGTGAAAATATGTTATCTACGAAAATTGTACAAATTTGTGGACATAAATTTTTACTTGCTACGTAATAATATAGCGAATAAAAATAGCAAGTTACTATTTTAAATGACAAGAACCAAATATCAAGAAAAAAATACTCATTTGAACACGAAATCCGAGTAAACGAATGATCAAAAGAATTCCTAACTTTTTAAGTCATTATAAATCATGTTAACTTTTATCTCAGATGTACATTTTCGTTGTTCTTAATAACTTATAAATCCGTTGTAATTAATACTGGGCTATAAAATTAAAGTAAATTATTGATATTATGTTAAAGATAGGGCAAATATAGCCATATATCGAGTGGTCTCGATTTCTCTCATAATACAAAACTGGTTGGCATATCGATATTTTAAATATTTTATGTGCCACGTTATTTCGATAGGAGGTTTATGTGATCCCGTTTGAGGCATTTTATTGAATATCGGAAACGTACTTGGGGCTAAAATGAGAATCTTTTTGCATTGTTTTTAGAGGCAGTTTATCTCCTCGTTTTGAGGCATGACAAAGATTTATTTTACTTTTCTTTGAACACCAAACCACATTATCACGCAATATAGTTCGTAGTACGCTCAGTGCAAATGGAGGAAAATTGACGACTTTAGGAATTTGTGCTATTAAGTTATGGTTTTTATGTTATGGTTTTTTTGATGAATTAAGTCATAGCTTAGAGTCACGTATGAATTAATTAATAATGAGAAAGGAATTATATATGCCTAAAACACCTGATAAGTAAAACTTATGTTTTCCTAATGGTGTCAATGAAAAAATATTATTAACGTTGGAATATGGTAGAAAATGAAACATAAATTGTGATGATAAATCCACCCAAATTCTAGTTTTATCACCCATAACAAAGAAGTTTATTTTCATTTAATCAATGTTATAACTGCAAATAGTATGAAAGTAACTGGTGTGAAGTAGAGTTTGGAAAACTAATACTTGTTCCGTACTAGTTCAATAGGTACTTGTTCTGGTAAAAAATCATCATATTTACCATAGTGACAGGCGTGTTTCATCATAATAATACTGTAGTATATTACACCACGAAGGTAATAACTCTTTATTATTACAAATTAACACATCACCTTATACTTATTATTCTCGTTCTTTTTCCACGAATTCTAGTACAAATACGTATTACCTCTAATCTCGCTAATTAACTTGCGTACACGTCCGCAGCAAATAACAGCAGCAATGAAGAGAAGCTATTTAGTTGTTATTGTGCGACAGACAATAATACTAAGTTGTATAAAAGACGTTAATCATTCCAGCGAGAGAAACTCAAGGGATCTCTTTGCACAGATTTCGTTTTTCATTTCCTTGTGAACATTTACTCTTTCCGACTCTTCAGTGAGTCTCATGTTATCAGACTATGACGTTTCTGCCAGAAATGATAAAACGTTTCTCGTCTAAGTATATTAAGTGAATAAATAAATTGTTTATTTTTACGGATTTTAATTTAGAGGAAGAATTATAGCCCTTATCTTCTCTGTCGTTTTGATTTAAGGGTTGCTTTGAAACGAAAAATGTTTGTATACTCGTAGCTAAAAAATTATTTGTGTGTATCAAAGTATGAAATAAACAATATTTCATAACCTTACCTACACGTTTTAGATATTTTATACATTTTCTAGGTATTGTTTAGAATATATAATTATACAGGTTGCCGGTAATATTGATTATAGAAACACCATCAAAGTTTTTAACTCCTTTGTGAAATTAATTCAATAGTGTGATTTTTAAATTTATGATTATTTTTCTTTCATTTAAGATACAAAATATTATGGTCCCGAGGGTAAATATGAAGTTTCTAGTATTTTTAACCGACTTAAAAAAAGGAGGAGATTTCTCAATTCGACTGTATAAATACTTTTTTTATGTCTTTTCGCGGATAACTTCGTCGTTTACGAACCGATTTTGATGATTCTTTTTTTAATGGAAAGGAGATATCCCAACGGTGGTACCATGATAAAGACAATAATATCTGATGTTGGCATCCAAGAGAAATCGAGTCGAAACTTGAAGTCAGTTTTATATTTGTTAAAATTGTACTTGTATTTCATTTTAGACAGTACGAATTCAACGTGAATTAACATCTAACTTGGTCATTATGAGCACATAATTCGTTGCGTCACAATTTCAATGCCCACGATGAGCATATAAACAAACGTAAAGTCTACATACCTTTAATGTAGAATAAATTGGACAAAGCAAAACCTTTTCACGTCAAAATAAAATTTATACGAACCGGACAGGTTTACAAAAAATACACTTCACGTTATATTTTTAGGAAGAGTCCATTGAACTGGTAAGGTAGTTACTGCAGTTACGGTCATGTCACTGTCGTCAATCGGGCGTGGAGCGCGCGTCATTTGTTTTAGTGTCACAAATCGACCCCAGTGAACCAGGACCCTCAGTAAATAAAAACAGAGTGTTTGTAAATACAAATCGTAAATTTGAAAAAAAAAGTATTGTTCTTTCCTTTTTCCAGACTGCAAAGAAGAATAATCCATGATAGTCTATTTTCGTCGTTTGTGAATAAGAATTATTGAGATGTCTAAATATTTTTCATGTATTTAATTTTAAAAGTATATTGGTTTTATTAGTTATATTAAATAACATGTTTCATCGCCAGGCGTTGATCATTATTAATAACACTTATCAAAATTTAGTCCATCGCGTTTCAAGTTAGTATTTGATATTTATAAAGAACGTAGGATTGGGTCTAAAACTTTAGCTTTCATTATCTTTACAAAAACCTATCGCATATACTTTTTCTAAATTATATTTTAAATTTTGTAAAGTTAACCGTCAAATTTCCAATCACCGCGCGTGATGATCTGTGGTCACTAGTCACAGCGCGGCAGCGTTATGTTAGCGTCGTGTTCATACTCTGTTGCATTAAACTAAATGTTACATTGTGTTTGTTCATTGTAAGTGTTTAAATTGAGGAAAGCAGAAGAGATGGCCGCATATAAACAGCAAGCGTTCAATATTAACTTGTAACATTGTAATCAAATTGTTGTAAGGTGTAGATGAATAGATTGAATAGAACGGTGTCAAGAATAATTTAAATGTAATTTTACTAAGCTATTATCGTGTTATATTTATTTAGACGAGTTACTGATATGTATTAAAATATTTTTAAAACTGTTTTAGAAGTTTATATAGTCAGTACTATTGGAAATAGAAAACACGTATGTTACTTAACCATAAGAGAACGATTGAGCGTATCTTAATAAAGTTTCACATAGAGATAGTTTATATTCTAAAGTATTACATAAGTTTTACTTACTTACTGTTTATAATAGATTTTTTTTGAAAACCTGACAGGAGCTAAGAGATTAAAAATAAAGTTTCTTTTATCGGAAAACTATCTAATGTATTTTTTACGAATTTCACATGAATTGAATATTAAAGTACACGTAATTATATCTATATTCGGTTAATATAAATGTCTTATTCGTCTTTTCGTTAATCTGTGTATCGTATTTGGTAACATCCTGTATGTATATAGGAAACTGGAAGCATAAACGCAGTACCGTGTACGGCACGAGGCCTGGTCATTCGTTGCCGACATACCACCATCTATACTTTTAATTGGCAACTGTAGATCTACTGCTGCAGGCGGCAGACATGTTGATGTGTGGAACAAGTTCAAGCAGTGGCATCGATCTTTGTTATTTCACAAAATGTAGGTCACAATACTTAGTTTAGATTGAGTGGATGATTAATAGTTGAGGATGATCCTTAAAGACGATTTGATTTTAGTAATCTTTAGTTTCTATAACTAAATGTTTCATGGTATATAAATTCGAAGTGTATTGTTTGTAACTGCAGTGCGTTATTAGTTAAATTTTATTAAAATACACCAACAGGAAAACACTGACATGATTTGGTCAAATCTAGTCAAGCAGTTTAGTGATCCGTATCTCTGACTATGGCGAAGCCTAAAAGTAGAGTACTAAGTTTAACTGACATGCATAATAGCCGTATAATGGTCGTACATTATACGTATATTATGCTATCTATTTTGGGCTTCGCCATAGTTAGATGAAAACAAACAAATGTTTTGAAATAGAAAAACTTTCTCTTGGACCATACGTCACGATCATTCTTTGTTCAAATTGGGTGTGTTTGATTCATTTCGTAACTTTCCACATGACTCACCATTGATATGTGTGAGTGAATAAATACACATACAAATGAGGCACTTTAGTAAAGACTTTAGAAAAGTGCATGAGTTTAGTTCAATATTAATAGTTTAACATATTTCTTAAACAAATAACTTTAAGTTTATAATTCTAGTTTTTATTTTTAACTTAATTATTTCAAGTTTATACATAGAAATTTTCGAGTTTAAATAATTTGTATCGTTGTGTACTAAAATTATATTTAAAAGCACACATAAGTGCATTTAACATACTAAACAATAGCAAACACACACTACGGCGCCACATTTGTATGTGTGCGAAAATCAATAAAGAATTTTATGTGCAAAATGGTTTTTCTACTTCAGTAATTACTTGAAACATTGCAAAAAGAATGCGTCTTCGTGTTTTATATGCCGACTGCGAGCTCTTAATTGTACTTGTGTTTCGTGACTTGCTTTCAGAGTTGTTTATAGGTTGGTCTCATTATTTAGATATTTCTATTTAAGGCGTATAGTAGCCTCAATAACCTTGAGCGTCTGGGCGAAGCTAAACGCATACTATCACATCTGCACCGCACACATTCATATCTCCGTACCGCACGCGCTACTTCAAAACGATGATCAAAGATTAGGGAGCGGGCAGACATGCGCGTTTGGCCGGCGTTTTTGCCTAAACTTCAAAACATAATGATTAATGAACATACATACATACATACATACATACATACATACATACATACATACATACATACATACATACATACATACATACATAGCCTGTCAAAATCATAACCCTCCTTTGGCTTTGCCGTAGTCGGGTAAAAATGGTTATAATGTTAACATAAAAAACAAAATATTTTTAAAAGTTTTAGTAACATTTATAATTAAAACATTTTATCATCGGTAGGTACTAACTACAAAAAAAAGCGGCCATGTGAGAGTCGGACTAGAAGTTTCAGGCTCAGCATTTAAATAAATAGTTTAATCAAATTACCGATCAAACTATATTTGATACTATCTGAACCCCGTAGCGTTACCCGCGGTAACTCCCTGGATCATCAGCTACCTGCCAGTGAAAGTCCTGTCAAAATCCGTCCAGCCGTTCCAGAGATTACCCGAACAAGCAGACAGACAGACAGACAGACAAATTTTTTTAACTATATTTTTGGTATATGTACCGTGTATACATACATATGCATTTAGTAAAATCGGTTATTTTAATATTACAAACAGACACTTCAATTTCATTTATTTGTATAGAAGAGAGTAAAAAATCTGATAAACTATTTATTCAGCTTATATACTTTTTTAATAAAAAAATTCATATTACTGAATCTAAAAGTAGCATTTTTAATTAAAAAAAAACAAAGTGCGTGTCAGGTCATCCATAGAATAGGGTTCCCTAGTCACCAACGTCCACAAATTGAAATAAAATCGTCTCCTACAGATAACTATCATGATTTTATTTTTAACTAGCTGAACCCCGCGGTTTTCGTACCGCGAGTAACGCCGCGGGACAAAGTTACTCTAAAAAAAGTAGCCTAAGTTACTCCCTGGATCATCGGCTACCTGCCAGTTAAGGTCCCGTCAAAATCCGTCCAGCCGTTCCAGAGATTACCCGGAACAAACAAACAGACAGACAGACAGACAGGCAAAAAAAATAAATAAAATACGTTTTTGGTATATGTACCGTGTAAACATACATATGCATTTAGTAAAAAACGGTTATTTTAATATTACAAACAGACACTCCAATTTTATTTATTTGTATAGATAACTAGCTGACCCACGCAACGTCGTTTGCGCCTTATATTGCCCGTAGCGTGAAAATTTCCCCCGTTTTTGAAACATTCTTCATTGTTGCTCCGCTCCTATTAGTAGTAGCGTGATGATATATACCCTATAGCCTTCCTCGATAAATGGACTATCCAACGCCGAAAGAATTTTTGAAATCGGACCAGCGGTTCCTGAGATTAGCATGTTCAAACAAACAAACAAACAAACAAACAAACTCTTCAGCTTTATATATTAGTATAGATATTTTACATGTTCTACATTGGCGCAGTGGTACCTTACGCGACTGCTGTTCGTCTCTCGGACTCGGGTTCGATTCCCCTGTTGAACCAAATGTTTGTATGATATGTAAATATTTGATTCGGAGTTTGGGTGTTCTTTATCTATACAAATAAATAAAATTGGAGTGTCTGTTTGTAATATTAAAATAACCGCTTTTTACTAAATGCATATGTATGTATACACGGTACATATACGAAAAATGTAGTTAATAAATTTTTTGTCTGTCTGTCTGTTTGTTCTGGGTAATCTCTGGAACGGCTGGACCGATTTTGACGGGACTTTCACTGGCAGGTAGCTGATGATCCGGGGAGTAACTTAGGCTACTTTTTTTAGACTAACTTTGTCCCGCGGCGTTACTCGCGGTTCAACAATAACCGCGGGTAACACCGCGGGGTTCGGCTAGTGTTTAATATGTATCTATTTACAAAAATAGCTTAAAACTATTGTCAGTCAAAAGTATTGTCCGAAATATTTATTACTGGCTGAACCCCGCGGTGTTACCCGCGTTTGTAGTTGTAGCCGCGTGCAACGCTGCGGCGTCGAAGCTAGTCTAAAAAAAGTAGCCTAAGTTACTCCTTATATCATCAGCTATCTGCTAGTGAAAGTCGCATCAAAATCGGTCCAGCCGTTCCAGAACAAATAGACAGACAGACACAAAAACTTAAAAATAGATGACTTTAGAGGTTTGCATTGAGCTTTATTAGCGAGCGAGCGAACGAGGCGATAAACATCTATTTTGAAATAAACACAATGTACAATGCAAGCAAAAAAAAATTATAAATTCACAAAAACAATAGTCCACAAATATATATAACATCAATAAAGCGTCCAAGCGCACGATTACTTTCAGTCCATTACAGCGAGTTAGTCTCTAACACGGAATTAGAGACCACGGAGCTTTGTATTTGCTCCGTGGTCTCTAATGCACACTAACCCAGAAAGTACGTAAACACTTGCAAAAAGCAAATGTATACGCATAGTTAGTCGATAGCGCGAGCGGAGCAGCGAACGACACAGGCTTCCCCTCTGAATGCCAACGCACGACTGCCGCCTGCGCCAGCACAGAGACCCGCTACACTTTTAACTTTGGAAATCTCAATATTTAACATTTCCTTTACAAAATATTGATTGATTTAAATATAAGTCATGGCATATTTATAGCAAATTTAACCACAAATTTTTCTATGTAAAAATTTTTTTTAGCTTCAAAGCCGTTTAAAAGCAGTAAGCAAATAAACGAACAAAATAGCGTGTTGTTATATATTTTTTTATGACAATACTATTTATCGTACTTTAAAAATTTTTTAGCCAAATTCTTGTACATGAATTGACAGTAAACATACATTTTTTTCCAATCTTTTGATGCAGCCGTTAATGAGGTGTAGTCTTTGGAATGCAACCTTTTTTACGCATCTAAAGGGAGGTAGGCCCTTAACGTGAAAAACTGTCATTTACAAACACTGAATAATGAACTGGATCTCTCGAGTTTTAATTATTACTGTGATTTACCGTCAGTGGAAGCCCAACAACGACGAACAATTCCAAATCCATTCAATTATTCAAACTTTTAATTAATATTAATAGGAGCTCTCACTTTCAAAAGAAAGAATACTGAAGACTCAGATAAAAACTCCTTAGAAATTCCCGTTACCCGCAGCTGTGGACTGTAAATTAATGCGAAAACAATAAAGCGTCATGGCATAGTCCGAAAATAGACAGCGAAGAGCTACGGATAAAAATTAATTCCAAATGGTTATTAGTGCCGGCGAACAAAAGTAGGTTGCTTGTCTTCACGGTGTGGGTGAGCTACTTCGTAATAAACGTCACGAGAAGAGAGATAGGAAATTAAACGAAACTAAAGAGAAGTCGTTCTTGCCAACATCTGGGGGAAGAACTTTGGGGGAGTTTACATTTCGAACTAAAAATCCAAATTAAGACTTGCCCCTCGGTCTTGTTTACACTGTTAGCGACAGCTTAAAAGTTCTTTTGTTTTTATTTTCATTGCTACTGTTGCGTTACTCCAAAATTAGATTCGCATTTCAATATCATTGACTTAGAATTTTTTAGAGAAAAAATGTCCTAAATATGTCTATACCTACTCTTTGCGCTATAGCATGGTGCAAGTGACAGTTGCCTGTACGAACATTCTGGTTAGTATAATTTAATTTACTACAGTTTTTAATAATTTAATAAATTGCAAATGTGGTACAGCTGAAATACTAAGTCATAATTTGTAAATCACGGCAACTTTCAAGAGTGAAACGAAATGTTACTGAAATGTCACCCGCATCATGCTACAGCGCAAAGTGTATAATATATTTTCATAGTTAAAATATTCTAGGACTTATTACAATAAGCTATTTAGACAAAGGTTATACAGAACATGTAACGCGTGTTCTACTCGCATTCTTTTACCACTTAGATATTTGTTCGTGATAGTCGTTCTCGTTGATTGATTCAAATATTTTATGTATTTATAAAAAAATATTTACCCTGATTGAGTAATTACCCGACTACAGGCCTGAACCGCTAGGGATAAAACCTGAAATTTTGAAATTTTGGCTGTTGACGGTGTACTCTTAAGGCAGGATTTTAATAAATTTTCTAATACAAATAAAGGGTGTAATATTTGTAAATATTTGGACTGAAGTAAAACACAACCTCGATTACAGCCGTATCAGTCGACTGCACTTCATCGGTGTACTCAAAGGCCGACCTCAATGCACACAGTATTGCTTTAAAATACTTACTTACCTTTAGGAAGCGGTTCTATGACAACTTTGACAGCGTGGACTGCTCCTAATCCTGCGAAGATCCACAATAGAGTCATGGCGATCCGTGTTGAACCATTTAACTCATCCATTTTGTGTTCAGTTCAGCTTGCGTGTTCCATCGTCGATACAAACTGTTAACAATAAAATCATATTAATGTTTTATTCTATGTATTACCTTAATAAAAAAAACTGACTTATTTTTTTTTTATTAAATATCAAGGTCTGATGTCATTAGATATGATGATAAAGATGGCGAATAGATCCTCACTCCTGATCTCTATAACACAGGTCTTTCAATCTAGCTCAGAGATCAGGGAGCTCAATAGAATTTTATTTTATGGAAATATTTATTATTATTTCTGAAATTAAGATTATTTTTAAATGTTCGTGTAATGCATTATGTAGTTCCGTTCCTTTTTTAACGGTATTTTGTATTAGGAATCCCTTAAATAGTAGTAGATACCTAATAATTAAATTCGAAAACCTTCAATGTCCAAAAAGTAATCAAAATGGCGACATTTTAAGTCGGTCAATTTGACTTGTCCTAGTATTAAGGGGTAGAATCGTTGCTTTTCACCAAGTGAATGAGATTATCAGAGTCACAATTCCTCTCTCCCTGACTCTGGGAAAACGATTTCTAGGCTGGTAATGGACTTGTTACTCTTGAGTTCCAGTTATCTATAGGGTGTAGTAGTCACTCACCATTAGATCATGCTTCTATTTTTTGTCATCCTATTCCAAAAAAAAATCTGATATTATTTTAGTTTACACTTGAATTTTCTTTATTTATCATATAAGCATTGCGACATAAATATATTTTCCTGAATCACACATTTGTGTTTTAAAATAACACGGGCACGACCATGAAATGAAATATAAGATTATCCCATCAAAGGCGGTATCAGCCATAGTTCAGTGTTATATTGACAAAATCCAATTCAACTCGCAAATCCAATCCTTCAACTTCGCCTAATATCTAGCGCCTTTGCATTTATGAATAATAACTGGAAAAAGTTAAACTCACAAATCCCACTCCTCCTGAATATTGTACCATTCGAAAGATAACGCGCTAAAGGAAAAAGATTTCTTTTTTTATAAAAATACAACGGTGTTTATTCTTCAACGACAAAGTTTGTGAGAAGGATTAAAATTGTTATAAACCTAGATGGAGTTTTATATCTTTTGTGGATTTATGTCAAAATTTCAAATTAACCTCTTTTGTTTTATGCGATCTGAATCAATGTTGGAACAAGCGTTAGGAAAAAAGAAGTTCTGTTCTTTGTACACAGTTAATTTTTAAAATCTTTTAATTTTGGCTGAAAAGTTAAGAAGCAGCAGGTTAACCTAGTATGGACATGTGATGCGTAGAGATGAGCGAAATGTAGTTCAGAAAGTTTTAAGTATGGAAGACGATGGATATACGAGTAGAGGACTATCAAAGGAAGAATGGGTGGACTGCGTAAAAGAGGATAGGGCTAGGAAGCAGTGAACTGACGAGTGATAGAGGAGAATGGAGGAAGAAAACTCATTCCACTGACCCCAAATAAATTTGTGAAAAGGGAAGGGAGATAATGATATGTTTTGTACAAGGTCAAATATAGTATACCATAAATTATTTTTTCAGTCACTCGTAATATATAAAAGACATGACATGTCTTGAAATGACTTTGCGTAATTATTTTTTTATTAAATTAAAATAACTATCCTTGTCATAGTAAGTATTATTTTGAATTTGGATTTTATCAGATTCATTAGTATTAGGTGATGTCAGCGTTATGACTTCATATTCGAAGTTAATCGTATCAATAGACATTTTTGCTGGTGAAATGTTCTACTCAGTATATTCTATTCTATTCTTTTCTTATTCAATGAAATACATAATGTTAGAAAGACCTGTTCTGTAATATTTTTTTTTAATATAAGAAGCAAACGACCTGACTTATGGCCTGATGGTGAGCGATTACCACCACCCATGGACACCCGTAACACCAGAGGCGTCACAAGTGCGTTGCCGGCCTTTGGGGGATGGGAAGAGGGATGGGGGAGGGGTTGGGGTATTGGTCTCTGACATCCTCACTCACTCGGTGAAATACAGCGCAAACGCTGCTTTACACCGGTTTTCTGTAAGGCTGTGGTATCACTCCGGTCGAGCCGGCCTATGCATGCCGAAGCGTGGCTCTCCCACGGTTGAACCTAGTATAGACATCGAATGTGATTTTAAACATGATATAAATATTAAATGTTTGTGTTGGTAAAATAAGGTTGTGAAACTGATACGGGTTCTGTATTTTACGAGAAATTTATAGATAAGTTAAAATAAATATACATATGTTAGTTTTGTTCAAATTTTGTATTTGGTATCAGATAATTTGTTAAAAATATTTTTATTGATTTGTAGTGCCTTCATCAATACATATAATAAAATTGTAACTGGTCGCTGTCTGTTCATAGAAGGTAAATCAGGAAAACTATACTTTACGAACGTAATAGAACTCAAAACAATTATTTTTAGAATTTCAGTCTGTTTGTCTGTGCGTTTGTACGCGCTAATCTCAGAATCGGCTTAACCGATTTGAATGCGGTTTTCGTCGGCTTCACTTAACATTTAATGTTTGTTTCATTTAAATCGTCCCATAAATAAAAAAAATATGTCAGTTGGAAGAATCACCGTGAAATCCGACATTTACGCGAGCGGAGCCACAGGCAAAAGCTAGTGTTAAATAAAATTTCACGCTGCATATCTCTTTGTGCAATATACTCTAATGTGATTGGCTGCCTCTAATCTGCCTCTATGGCAGTTCTCTATCGCTTGTATCACGGAGAGTGTTCTGCAGAGCTCTTCCAACTGGCCCCCTTCCTCTACAGGACAACATAAGTCATTGCTTCAGAGTGGTAGACATACGATCTCCTACTCATCGCTTCGGTTCCTTCTTTCTGTGCCGAGCGGTTAAAACGTGGAACTCACTTCCAGCGCACGTGTTTCCCTCCCACTATGATCCCGGGCCCTTTATGCGGGGCATGAAAAGCATCTCACTAGGCGGCCATAGTGTGGGTCACCATGCTGCACTGTCCTTATTCGCATCGAAAATGGTGACCACCACTCTTGGAAGCTGTTCATGCTTTCCATTAGGCAGAGCAGAGTTATTTTGGCGCAGATAAATTACATAAAAAGGTGTCTGTATGCAGTTTTACGAAAGTGTCTGTATCTCGTTCACAACGTCGTTTGCAGGAAAAAAATATTTACGAGTAATATTGGTTTTTCTATTTGGACTTCCCAAGGCGATATCTCAGAGAGCTTTTTTTTTTAAAACACGAATGTCAAGATATTTTACTCTTTGCTTTCATAAGTAAATCTCTGAATAAAAGCGCAAATGTCTATTTTTAAAGATAGTTGTATTAATAATTTGGACCCGACTAGATTAATTGTTATCTATTGACCTATATAGACAACCAGGGAACATTATTTGTATTAAAATTAAAATTATAAAACACTTGATAATCCGGCTTACTAGCCGGATTATCAAGTGTTTTATAAGTCTTCGAATTGGGTCTTACTTACTAGTAAGACCCAATTCGAAGACTTATTGGAAAGAAACTATTCTAATACTCTATCGACATTAATACGAAAAATCTTATGATAAGTAAATTTTATTTTTAAAACTGTTCAAAAAGGGTATCTTAACAGCGACGGCGGTATCAATTTATCTTGCTTTTAAGACTTCCTTCCCCTCCCTTTGAGGATATCATAATAAGTACTAGCTGAACCCCGCGGTGTTACTCGCGGTTATCGTCGTAACGCCGCGGGACAAAGTTAGTCAAAAAAAGTAGTCTAAGTTAATCCACAAGGTAGTAGAGCCACGCTGATTTCAGCACGAACGGGCCGGCTCGACCGGGGTGGTACTACCCTCGCACAGAAAATCAACGTAAAATGACAGCGATCATGCTGTCGTGTTTCGTTGGTGAGTGCGAGACCGGAAGCCCAAGGATGCGAAAGCATCACTAGCCCGCCATGGTGTGGGTCACCATGCTGCATTGCTGCATTGTCTGCGTTCGCAGTATGGTGACCATCACTCTTGGATTCTGCTTATGCTTTCCATCAGGCAGAGTAGAGTCATTATGGCAGGGTCAAACATAAAAAAAAAAAAAAACCCTGGATCATCAGCTACCTGCCTGTGAAAGTCCCGTCAAAATCGGTCATGTAGTTCCAGAGATTACCCGGAACAAACAGACAGACAGAGAGACATACAGACAGGCAGACAAAAATATTTATTTAGTTTTTGTTATTTTCGATCTTGGCTATTTTATGTTCATATAAATAAACAACGAATTAATACTAATATAATACGTTTATATTATATCCGTTGATAAATTAAGTGAAATTTTCTAATTAGATGCTCTTAGACTGCAAAATTAATTTATCTAGATTCGAATTAAACGAACGAAAAAACTATTGAAACTAAAAGAAACAATATCAATACAATTTGTTATTACTACTGAATAGAAAAGAAAATCTCATAGATATACACAGTACACGAGATGTAATAGATAAAATTATACTTCGTAATCGTAGCCGAATAAGCTTCTGTAATTGCAATGCGTAGCGTTACTAGAACTAGAATAGAATCCTAATATTCGCCTTCTTTCCATTACATGTTATATCATATGTATTGGAAAAAGTACTGTGTGCTGAATTAATATTAATTACAATTCTATATCGTTTAAGAAACAAATTATCTAAATTATTAAGCCTATTTAGTCTATTCACTTCTAATTATAACATCTAGAGCGACAATTTATCTTTATGAACGGATATTCAGCTTACAACAGACTACAATTTTAGAGAGAGAATTTAAAAACCAACGCTTCATTACCGTACTCATTAAGTGTCATCGTTATTCAATCTCATGGTAAGGTACAACTTCTGGCTATACAAGGAGACATTCTAATTACTGCAGTAGGCGTACCCGTCACCTTACTAAGGCATCAAAGATTCTACGGCGAGTCAGTTCGTAATTATTTGGTCTAGCAGTGTGGCTTTAATAGGAGAAAAGGTTATTCAGAGCCTACTGCACTTAAACAAGTGATGAAAAATGATCCTTGGTTTCCTTTAATCATCAATTGTATACTTTATTAAAATGCAGACAATTTGGCATTCGATAATTTGGTGCAAAATTATCTTACCCGCTTTGTAATCAATCATAATGTCATTTCTATTCGAAGTTCCTTTTGATAAAATAACTTTATTAATATTTCAATAGACGTTTATGCCAACCAGTTAGGTGAAACCAAATATTTAATATGCTACAAAAAAGGTACAAAGGAGCATTAAATATTAATAGCAACTCGTTTTAGCTTGAACGTTCGCCTTAGGTAAACTGTACTGGAGTTTCGTCGCTCGCAGCACCTTGTCCTCTTCAAATCCTATATAATAATGAGACAAGCTCCGGTCCCTTTGAGGAAATTTTTAATGAAACACCCTAGAAAAGTTATAAAAGCCTCGTCTATCTTTTAAAAAGTAATTGAGCCTGGCAGAGAGCCGCTTTTCAAATGATTTGCGGGTTTTGTTTTACAATCATTGCGAAAAGTTGCCAACTTTAAACATTAATTTCGTAATCAGATCACGAACAAATATTTTGCTAAAAGTTAAAAGTTGAATTGCGCTATTTCGTCAATACAAAACCTCGATGCCAAAGTTACATTATTACGGTTCCGTTATTTAGGAGTTCAAGTATTTTCAATTGTTTAAGTAATAAAGTAGACTCATTAAAATAGCTTTAATTTATTTTTTGTTTAAATGTTGAATCTTCATGGGATCAAAGAAAGGATTTTTTGTTTTTCTAATAGTGTTGTAAAGTATTATTTATTTTGAATAAAATCAACACGCCTCTGTTTATGGCCTGCGTCTGATTAACGGGCTAACTTTTTAAATAACCTTAGTGTGAGCGTATTCCAATAGTAACAAACGTATTTTTATGAAATAGGCTGCAAACGAGCATTTGGATCGCCTGATGGTAAGCGATTACCGCCGCCCCTGGACACCCGCAATACCAGAGGCGTCACAAGTGCGTTGGGTTTTTTTTTTGAAGATTTTAAGATTGTATTGGTACGGGAATACCGCAGGTAAATGACTCTGTAACTTTAGTACTAAATTGTAGTTACAAATCCATTTCAAAACTTAAAACGTTGTGTTATAAAACCTATGTTTGAATTTAAAGTCTCCTAACGATCTAATTTTTTCGTCCCCACAATGAAACTCCTATTAGCCAAGGTGTGAAAAAATGTAATTACACTCTTGTTTGAGTCATTAACTATAGTTACAACGCACACAGCTCGTAGTGAAATGCACTTTAAACAATTTCTATACAATCTCTTTGCAACCTGTTACCGCAACATAGTGTCTACTGCTAGATTTAAAAGTCAAAGCATTATTACAATCTTTTCATAATTTAATAGCTTTCTTAGTTGCTCCAAATCCAGACTCCAGTTTTCGAACTTTTGTAACTTTTTAGGTATTTTGGTTTAGGCATTATCTCATGTACGTCTTTTACTTTTATCAAATTATACGTCAGATAATTGTGCCAATCAGATTCGTAAACCCTAGCTAAAGCTAGGTAATATTACAAAATATAAACCTGCTTCGACTGCTTTGAAACCCCTTCGAACAACCGGGAAATTCGTTCCAAATTATATAATTAAGATTAATAAACGACTAAACGCTACAACAACAATGCAAGAAACAACTTAAGATAATCAGTCTCATGATTTACCATTAAACGCAAAGGATAGCTAGTCCCTTTGTCATCTTATTGACGTCATAAAAGTGAAGCTTTAACGAAAGCCGTCAACTTCTTGGCAAATAATCGAACGAGCCTTACAACCAGATAGTCTGTTCGAGACAAAAGAATATTTTCTAGCCTATTATCAAAATTATAGACGGCCGGGTATAAGGAAGACAATGCTGGTTCCTTCATTCCTTCTTGTTTTAATTGCCGCGTCCCAAGAGCTGTATTGCGTTTTATTAACGGAATTAAACTGTCTGTAGGAGTATTATTGTTTTAAGTTCTTATATGGTATTTAATAAAAATGAGTTTACTAATTAAGTAATATTAGTTTCAGTTTACGAGTTTCATTATGTTATGAATCCACAAAGGTAGTGGCAACGATGTGGGTGGATGCACGTGGAGCCGACATGGCTCTTTGTACAAAGAAATCCTGTGGGCCTGACGCCGGCAACAAAGTGTTTTCATATATACGGACATAAGTATAAATATTTGTATATGTATACTAAGCAACAGAGTAAAATTGAATTAGACTGTCTCTTTGTACATTGTTTTTAGGGTTGAAAATGTTGTTTTAATTCGTCACTAAGGTGTAGTGGAAATTATTTAAGAATATAATAGAGACACAAAAATAAGACTAACGGATATTTTTTTGGTAAATACGGTAAAACAGTAGTGGATGTTTCGTACGATGCTTTAAAGGAAGCCAGCTACCAATCAGAAAACTAAGAGGACGATTACTTTTATATTTTTAATAGAAGTAGCGAAGTAGGTATAAGATACGCCTTTAGCGAAACTAATTTCTCCGTCTCTGCTTCAATGAATGAGTCGAGTGATACCTATAGGTACTACAGCAACCACTTTTATACAATGTACCTTTATACAATATTTATATAATAATTACAAAATTTGTTTTATAAATTTGTATGAACATGAATGAAAGAGTCCCAATATCAGCGGTATATATGGATATGACCAAGGCATTCGATTTGGTCAATCATGATATACTGCTGAGCAAGTTAAATGCTTATGGGATAAGAGGAAAGGTCTTATCACTCATAAATTCTTACTTAAAAAATAGAACACAATATACAGAAATTAGACGAATTTGTAAGCGAAATAAAACTGTTATAAATTATAAATCTAAAGAAAGAATAATATCTTATGGAGTGCCCCAAGGCAGTGTGCTAGGGCCTTTATTGTTTCTTATATACATAAATGACTTCCCCCAGAATATACCCTGTCCTATGACATTGTTTGCTGACGACAGCACTATCATTATTAAACATGATAAAAACAATAAAGACTTTGAAGCTAACATAATCGATGCATTACAACAAGCTGTTATCTGGCTAGAGCATAACAACTTATACTATATACTAAATTTGAAGAAAACAAAAATTATGAACTTTCACCAAAGATTAGCTAATCCGGATCTAAATTTAATCTTTAATAATGAAAAAATTGAAGAAGTTGCAAAAACAAAATTTCTAGGTTTAACAATCGACAATCAACTCAATTGGAAACAACATACTTCATTATTAATTAAAAAAATTAGTAAGTTTGCTTTTGCTTTGTATAGACTAAAGAAAGTAGTCAATCAAGCAGCGACAGTAACGGCATACTATGGATACGTCGATTCTATACTACGCTACGGAGTCATGTTTTGGGGTAACTCCTGCAATAAGGACATGGTGTTCAAGGCGCAAAAAAGATGCATTAGAGCTATTACCGGTATAAAAATAACTGACAGTTGCAAACCTTATTTTGTATTGTTAAAAATAATGCCTTTACCTTGCTTGTACATATTTGAGACTGCTTTATTTGTTAAAAAAAACATGCATCTGTTCAGAAAAGCATCTGAACATCGCTATAAAATGATTAGACAAGAATATAGACATGAACTATGCATTAGACCATCAAAGACCGCTTTCATGCACAAAAGCATACTTTGTATGGCCCCAAAAATTTATAATAAATTACCAAATGGAATTAAGGACTTAAATATTATTCAATTCAAAAATAAATTAAGACATCTATTATTGGAGAAATGTTATTATACCATTGACGAATTCCTTAATGATAAATTGTAAGATATTTGACATTGATATTTTTATTTTGACACAGTTTAGTAAATAATTTGACATTGATATTTATTAATTTTGGCGTTTTATTATTATTATTTTAATTATAGTTAGTTATTTGACATTGACATTTATTTAATTTTACCATTGCATCATTATCTTATTTTTTGTTATAATCCTTAATCTAATTTTAATTATGTTGATTGCTCTTATTTATAATAAATTAGAAAATTATGAGAAAGAGTGTACACCTTCAAGGTAGATTTTTCGAGGAACTAATTTATTTATTATTAAGATCTCATGTAAAATGTACCAAAAATCACACCAATAAATGAATTTTGAATTTTGAATTTTTGAATATTTTTCGCATTGATACTCGTGAAATTGCTTTTACTATCTTCAAAGTGCTATGAGTAAATTAATTTTGGAAAATTAGCATAGATATAAAGATAAAAACATTGTATAACTGATTTTCGTCAACAAATAATTATGATTGTGTATATATTTTGTAACTTAGTACGGTACGAGACTGCTTCGTTGGTCTAGTGGTTAACACAAGCAACTGCCAATCAACAGGTCCCGGGTTCGATTCCCGGGTCGGACTGCTGTTGGTTTTTTCTTACAAGAAATTCTTAACAGCAGCCCAAGAGTGTGAAATATGAGGGTGTTTCCTGCCCGTGACTCGGAGAGCACGTTAAGCCGTCGGTCCCGGTTGTCATGAACATCTATGAAAATCGTTATTAGGAACCGATCCAACCGAAGAAACAGTACAAACAGTAGAACAGTCGTAATAATACCTAATAAAATTAAAAAATCTTACAAGAAGCAAAACATTTTCCAACGGCTTCATTGATCTGGCAAAGCAAACTATCTTTATTATGATAAATATTCAACATTTTCCTCAGCTCTTTACAGTATTAATACGCGCAACTGCTTATACATTTAAGTCCACGCTAAAACACTTTTGGAAAAAATAACAATAAGAGATATAATCCTCAATATCTCCTACACCTGAACGCGCTACGTAGCAATAATGCAGATTTCCTTCCACCGACGTATTTTTGCCGTCCGTGTGCCGATACCGTACAGGAAAAGCTGATAATCGTATAAACGGATTAATATGAAATATTGGCGAAAGGCAACGTAAGTGAGTGGAAATATTGGCCGTTAGCTTCCTTTGGGGAAATCCGAACAAATATAGCATTGTGGTTATAGAACAATGAAGAATTATTATTTTTGCAATCTGTTTTGTTATTTATACTGAAACTAATCGTATTGATTACTTTTAATTAGCTCTCTGTTGTGCTGTTTAAATTCAGTTATATTAATAAGAATAATAAAAGGTTTTTTTTTAATCTTGTGGTCATCAGATTTATTTATTAAAATTGTTGTGCTGGATCAGAATGTATACTTTAACTATAATTTTCTTATGTTAGATTGTGCCAAATTTTTATCTGTACCATAACCTGGGTGTCACTTAGTCTAGACTACTGTTTTCTTAAATAAAAGTTTGGTTAGCTTTAATTAAAGAGAAAATTTGCCAAGAAACCTAACAGTGTTAATTCTAAATTGACTGCCTCGTTGGTCTCGCGGTAGGCGTGTACGACTACTGATCATGAGGTCTCGTGTTCGATTCCCGGGTCGGACCAAATGTTTGTATAATCTACAAACATGTGTTTCGGAGTTTGGGTGTTTTCTATGTATAAAATGTATGTATGAACAAAAAAGTATATATATATTTGTATCAGTCTAGTACCCGTAACACAAGCTTTGCTTAGGTTGGGACTAGATAGCGTTGTGTGTTGGATGTCAGAAATATTAAAAAAAAAAATTAAACCAAAAATCACTAAATGTCGAAAATTTACTAAGATTGTCACACTAAAAATGGATGTTAATTAAATACATAAATGGCATTTTGAAATACACAAGTACAAGATAGCTTTACAGCAATTTTAGTGTAGTGAATCAACAATACAATTTATACAAATACCTGGAGATATTGGTATATATTCGATCTACTACCAAATGTGTAAACACAGGTATACAGAATAATACAGAATTAAATTATCACTTCAAACTTAAAAGCTTGATCAAAAATACTCTCAAAATTTAATAAACCCTTACAAAATATACCACAGCTATAAAGAAAATATGTAGGTTAGCGGTGCATTCCAACGGTAGTATCAAAATTTATAGACTATTACTGGTTTTAATCCCGCCGTCTACCCTTTGCATATGATTTCGAGACTTCCTAAATCACTCCAGCTTTACCGCTGGGGGTCGTTAAGACTAAGAATAATATATACGAATACGCTGAATCAGTTACGTGCAAATTTATAACAGAAACTAATAATCAAACAGTATGAGGATTATAGCTCTTTTTGTTGTATTATATATCAGCTGTACGGCTTCGCTTATGTGTATGAAGCTTCGTTGTGTCATGTTGTTGTTCACGATGAACTGTGAAACTATATGTACATCTAACCGATTCGCACGTTATTTTTTTAAATATTTGTTTTGATGGCGTACCTAAGATATAGTTAGATTAGGTAAGTAAGGATAATTAACATCACGTTTAAGCTAATAGGATCCGAGCATGATAGAAAAGTGATGGAGATGTAATTGGGTTAGCTAGTACGGTAATATTTTTGCATTATTAACAACTTAACTAAAATTTTTACAAAATAAATAACCGACCAAATCGATCGATTCCTCTTGGATGCCATCATGACATCTTAGTTTCCTTATCATGGTACTACCGTTGAGATGTCTCCTTTTCAATAAAAAATAATCATCAAAATCGGTTCATAAACGAAGAAGTTTTCCGCGAACACATAAAAATATATATATATGGGGTCGAATAAGAAGCTCCTCTTTTTTTGAAGTCAGTTAAAAACCAGCCTCGCTCATTTTTTAGGTTGTTACCTGTCAATTAATTTATATAAGTAGGTCCATTCGTATCGGAGATTAGATGCAACAACTAGATAACTTGCAACCATACCTCCAATTATACCCAGACATCAGTTTACTATTGCTAATTCTAATACTAGTTATCTGTCAATGAATATATGTAACTAGGTGTTCCAGATCGAAGATCAGAGACACCAACTCGATATAGCTCCTACCATATATGGTATTAGCTGAACCCCGCGGTGTTACCCGCGGTTATTGTTGTACCGCGAGTAACGCCGCGGGACAAAGTTAGTCTAAAAAAAGTAGCCTAAGTTACTCCCCGGATCATCAGCTACCTGAAAGTGAAAGTCCCGTCAAAATCCGTCCAGCCGTTCCAGAGATTACTCGGAACAAACAGACAGACAGACAGACAAAAAAAAAATTAACTACATTTTTGGTATATGTATCGTGTATACATACATATGCATTAAGTAAAAAGCGGTTATTTTAATATTACAAACAGACACTCCAATTTTATTTATTTGTATAGATAAGGTATGGTACAACATCAATATCTCATTGTCTTAAACAACCCGATCGAATGCACCTATAAAATACTTACAGTTTTATTTTACAAAAACTATCTTCACGTCGAAATTGCACCGCAATTGCAAGCTATTTAAATTTCATTTGCGGAAAAATCAGGTAAAAAATAAACGCAAAAAATATTTTGCAAGACCGTCTTGACAGTTTCAAGTTACATTTTGGCATGGAGAACATAATTTTGCTATTCCACAACGAAACTGTCATCTTTGCTAGACTGCCAGATAAAGCAATGTCAGGCACAAAAGAAACCAGTCAGAAAATATCAGTAAAACGTAAAAGTTAACAACGGCACTACACTTTTCTTCATTTTTATATTTAACTTTTGTTCTTCGGTTCTTCCAAACTGGACACATAAAATAATAAACAAATAAACAGTGTAGGGTATATTGCGTTCTTAATATTTTTTTCATCACTCAGCAGTCAACATTGGCATCTAGTATATTAATTGTTTCGAAACCATGTTTATTGCCATTTCAGCTACTGATATGGGCTTTGACGTCATTCAAAAAGCAATTCATGTTGAAGATTTAAATGAAAACAAAACTGCGCAGCAGCACAATAACTAATAAAATGGACCGATTTAAGAAAAGATGAAAATCAAATTAAATTACATTTAATTCTTTACAACACAATTCATTCAATGAAAAGGTAGTGCACTATGCAATATCCTACAATTACTTAACTTTAATAAAGCATTGATGAAACAGAACTGTTTAAAATTAATAAAATATTACAGGATGCACATCTGATAGATTAATTACCATAAATTAAAATAATCGAATTGGGTATTACTTTTTTAATGAAATCATACAGTATAATAAACGAAAGTAACAAAAAAGTAATAATTAGATCTTTTTGTATTACAGTGCCTAAACACTCTTTTAACTATGCATTTTTATTATTCACAAGTGACTGTACGAATGGCGTAGAGGTTTAGGCGGTCGCCTTTTCTCTATATATTGTGATGAGCATTGTGAGTTCGATCCCCACATGAGACAATAATTTATCTGATCCACAAATCATTGTTCTGTGTCTGGCTGTTATCTGTGTCCGTTTTGTGTGACTGGAAAGTCTTCTTTACAAAATGTTGTCTTTACATAAATACTGTATTAGCTTCATTAAGGCACTAATAAATATTTTATAACCAATTTTTATATTGATATTTGCAAAAATTCATTTGCACATTCGTCATGAACGTGTGCTTTAATTACTAAGTATTCAGCTCAGACAAAGATGAACCTGTGATACATATTGGTATGGATGGAGATATCTGGTTGCACGTAGTGAAAATAAGCAGCGAATTTTCACACCCTCGTTTTAAAGGACTGGTTAGCAGTATGGATAGCAAAAAAGTATATGTAGTTGATTAACATTAAAATGTTAAAAAACAAAATATAACAAAATTTTACTCTGTATCTGTAAATAAAACTGATCATAATATTGTATTCCAAATTTTTTATGATATTCCATCTGACATTCAATTATTAAATAAAATGCTTCTTAGTGCCCCTCGACCAATAAGCCGATGTGTACTTAGATAATTATTTAATATTCATAAAATATCTAATAGTGTTCTTTTTTTCTGACGGTACGATCTAATTTCGCGAACCACCTACTCCGACACGGCACCTCTCACAATCCACAAAGTAGCGAAAGTGGCGCAAAGTGCTCACCGCGGCGCGCAGACAATCCAACCCACCCATTGTTGTCTTTGATTTAGCTACCATAAAGCACTACATCTAACCCACTACGTACTACGTATGTCTAATATCAATCATAAATTACAATATATTTTCAACAAAATTTTCATCCAAGTAATACTTCATCAAAAGTTATTTCAAAGATCAGCGGAAGTTTAATAAAAAATCCAAATTCCAATAGTCCAAAATCACTCGAAATTAAACGACAAAAACGCCGGGACATTTTCATTTCATCACGTCGTTCATATTAACTTAGAGAGCTACCTAAATATGCACGCAATTTTCATCCATTCCATTCCTAATGACTTTCACTGACACGGCGCAAAACCCCTCATTTTACACTTTGACGCGTTCACTTACGCCTAGTCTTGTCGCGATGACATTTTCCAATGAAAGCTAAAATAAAACGTAAAAATAATTTATATTTTGGCCCCAAAGCTTAAGGTTGATATTTAAATGGCAAAATGTGGCGAGCAGGGTGACTTTTGTCTATTCTGGGTCTTCAAGGATAAAGTATAATTTGTGTCGGAAACAATACAGCTGAACTCTTACGAAACCACTATCAAAACTGAACCATGTTTTTTCCAGTATAGAGTAGTAAATACTTTGAGAATAAAACATTATCTTAGTTAAAGAAGTTTGGTAGTTTTCTCGTCGGGTCGTATTGTCTATCGGTAATATGAGACTCGGCTCACACCTCTAAACAAGAGAGCCTTACTTTTTCACACTTTATGAAAATAGATCTCTAAGGGTTAAGATTTGTATAGTTAGTACGAGCTCACGATTAAAGTTGCGTATAATCTATTTAATTACGGTCTTTGCTACCGTCAATATTATTCATTAAACTTTTATAACTGTATAGCAAAGTTAAAATTTGTCTGAGTATAGATGGGGACGTGACATCTATTTGGAAAATTGTTTGAAACTTACACTTTTACTTTATGAAGTCTACCGTCAATTTCCGAGGCATATTTCCATAAAATAATAATGAAGCTAGCCAGAAATACCTGGCTATCACTAATATTCGACGTGCAGCCAACTGCATTCTTCGAATTCTACGCTCAACTATGAAATATGAAGTTGGAGAGACGCCGGCTTATGTGACCAGTCGCTGTATTATAAGGAAATTCTGAAACTAGTTGACGGAAGTACTAAATGTATATCTATTAAACGTAATATTTTTTTAAATTTGCGTTTACCTTAAAACATTTCTTTAATTTAGTACGACTAAATAAAATAAAAAAAATATGAAATTACATGAGGTACGGTTGCACTCAACTTATAGTGTTCTTTTCAAAACATTTATTTTAGAGTATTTTATAAAACACACATCACATTTTACATTATTTAGCTGGAAAATAATTAGTTGCTACTAAGGTAGGAAAATAGATTTATGAATGATGGAGATTTTTAAATCAAAACATATTTATATCACATGGGAGTGTTAGCATTCCTCATACAATAAGAATACACTCGATGTGTACTTAAAAGGAATAGGTTGAAAGTAAATTAAATAGGGCTAATTCCAAATTGATATGGAACGATGGCCCAATTTCGACCCCGTTTTACGGTAAGGGTAGAATAGCATAAAGCAGCATCGCCTGAGGTGACGCCTGTCATATGGGAAACATTCCCCTTTCCCGGGTATCTCTCTTGTACAACATGCTTTCACACTTTTGGGCATCCGAAAGTGCTGGGAAAAAGTCGACCTATGAGAAAACTTTACGAATTCAACAAATGTTTATTGTACTGAGAAGATATTTTATTTAGAGTGGCTGATGTTTTGTAGGCACCTAGACTGGCTGAGGCTAATGGAATAAGGGGTCATACATCTGAAATGTGTAGGAAAATTATGTAGGTAAATGGTAACATATTTTTATATAAACACTACACACTAGTATACAAATAAAGTTTAGTAGGCACATATTGTTTTTAGTTAGTTATCTTAAATTCTCTTTGCTACATATTAGTAGGTGCTTTCAACATTATCCACTATCATCTCTTTACTCCCAAGATTCAATTGAAGTAAATCATTGCTTGGGTAAAGTTCGTTTTTGTAAATAAGATTCTTTTTTATTTAATTATATGTAATCTTCCATAATTATTTATTTTGGTGTTTCTCAGTTTAAATTCAAAGTGATGTAGGGAATAACTATGTATCGTATTTTTCCTTATAATAATCAATAACAAATTCATTATATTTCATATAATGAATGTAATAGCAAAGAAGAATGGATGTAGTTAAAAGACGGCAACAAGACTATACAAACATAAAGTAAAGGAAGAAGAAAAAAATCTCTAAATCCAAAAAAGTTATTTTATTAAGGCAAAAATATGTGTGACTATCGGTAAACCTATAACATCAGTAACTGCAGCCTAAATTCCTAGCAAAATAATATAAAAAGAAAAACCACATATTATAACTTACCCTTCAAATAAAAGAAAATATTTTTCCCTTATGTTAAATTGTTGCGGTTGGTGCGAGAAATATATTTTTTGCTACGCTCTCGAGAAATCACACAAGATATACCATTATGTGCACATACTGTGAAATGAGCTTTTGGCTTCCCAAAATATGTTTAATATTGCACTCTTAATGGCATATATTTTATCGCCTTTTTTGCTTAACATTGCCTTAAAACAAAAGAGTACTGCGCTTAGTCCAGTCCCACGAAGCATAAAGTATTGTCTAGTCCGTATTTTATTGAATATTTCATGTTCTCTTCAAGGTACACATAGGTAAGTACAATTGCCATAGATTCGAGAACAGAATAAATGGTTTTCTTTTACTCTATTGTTTGATATAACTAACTTTTTTACCAGTTGTAGTTACTGTAACTAATATATAATTTATCTTTAAGGAACGGTATATTATAACAACATATTGCATCTCTTTCTCAATAAAAGCATCTTCAAGGTTTATCAAAAAAAATTCTAAATGTATTTCTGCGTCTGGAAAATTAAACTGACCAATCAATCAATCAATTATTGGAACTGATGTATACCTACTATCCATGATGTTAATAAAATAAAAGTAATGGTTGTTTCATTTATCCTGTACCACACAACATATAGTAATGTGTAACAGCCATTATTTACACATACTTCAAAACAACAACGAAATAGAATAGGTCCGAGAATTCAAGTAATCCCATTAATCATCTTTGAAATTCAATACATTGACACGTTACCGTGCTCGCAGAGAGTGGGGTCGGCCGTTATAGGCATTCCATAGATTTTATGATGTTTCAATTTGTATAGACAGACATGGGAGGCAGATAGTTCGAATATCACTTAGGTATTCGAATATGCAGATCAACAATCGGTATGCCATCTCCACGTCTACCTATTGACTATTGTACACACCTCAGTTTGTTGGCATTCCAGATACCGTGTTTATTTAGTTTGAGGCATGAATTATGCATAATCATCACAAGGTAATGTTATGAATAGTCTCAGTCGAGTTAATGCAAAATTGTAACTAAATTATCAATTTAAAACTTATTTTAATATTGAATAATTTATTATAATTTAATATATGATTACGTACAGATTTTGAAAGTTATATTATTTTATTGTAATATTTATTCAATCTTATGACTTTAAATATGGCTCTTAAATCGTATTTTTGCTAAAGATATAAATGAAATTTTAATAGAAATATTTTAAAAAAAGTTTGATGTATTCAATAGTATATAATAATTATTAATGTTAGTAACAGTCACTCATTTAATGACAGCGATATCAAAAACATTTCTTACTTTAGGTGTAATTCTTTATTTTACACGTAACAAATTTCAAAGTGTTTTTTTTAAATCACGACTACGACTAGAATTAAAGACTTTCAACTCAACATATCGCCGTGTTTTCAAACACTTTTTAAGGGTTTTTCGTACTTCATTGAAAACTTGTTAAGCTGTAACGCTATTAGCCTGTAGAAATATAGGTGACCTCTTAATACTTATTATATGAACTAACTAGCTGAACCCCACGGTGCGACAAAGCTAGTCTAAAAAAAGTAGCCTAAGTTACTCCCTGGATCATCAGCTATCTGCCAGTGAAAGTCCCGTCAAATCCGTCCAGCAGCTCCAGACATTACCCGGAACAAACAGACAGACGGACAGACCGACAGACAGGCAGACAGACGGACCGACCGACCGACAGACAGACAGACAAAACATTTTTTAACTACACTTTTGGTATATGTACCGTGTATATGCATACATACATACATATGCATTTAGTAAAATGCGGTTATTTTAATATTACAAACAGACACTCCAATTTTATTAATTTGTATAGATTACTAAAGGCAAATATAAAATGAAAGAAAAAATCAAGTTATACATAATCTCCTGTTTATATTATCTACTGTTATTAGCTCAATCCATTGCTGTTTAATCGTATGTTACTTCATGTGTTAATAATTTCTCCCCTATACTTACATTAACCCTTCCTTTGAGAATGCCAATAATTCAAGTGTCTATTGTAATATTAACTATTGTATAGTGTTCATCTTTGGTCTTATTTCAAAATTCTAATAGAACACAAATTATAAAACTTACAATGCGACTATACAAAAGCATTAATACTAGGTTTAAAAATTGAAAAACATAAAATAAATAAATAATTTTACAATTTATTTTGTTTTTCAAAATTACACAAGTATATTTTTCTTTTTGATCTTCATTAAACATTCAATTTATTCACTGCAAGTTATAAAACCAGATTTTATTTCTTCCGAGGTTTTTTAGGGGTGCTAGTCAAGGAAAATCTAATATAATAATATGCAGTTCAAAGGAAATACTGAGGAGGAATAGTAATACTTGCGAGTACTTTATGGATTTAAGCGTCACATTTTTAAGGCGACAAAACGTGACCGGCATCTTTGAGAAGCCATTGTTCGGTTTGAGGCAGTAGACCAGTGAGTTTTCTAAGTATTTTTCTTCTACATAAAAGTGAATTCACTTATTTGAGTTAGTACTCTGTAATAAATTCTGAGTGGGGAGCTAATAAAAAAAGATAACAATGAATAAAACCTTCCGTTTGTTGATTAAGTGAGTTGTAAGCTGCTGTTAAATGGTTTTACGAATATGCTCGCATTAAAGTCATTTGTGCATAGCTTTACAGAGCGTGATAATAAATTTTATAAAAATTCAAATGAAAAATGATTTCTTACGCTTTCGTCATTCAGTATGTTTTTTTTTATGGAATAAATGAGCAGACGTATCGGCTAATGGTAAGCGATTACCGCATCCATGGACGCTCGCAACACCAGAGGCGTCACAAGTACGTTACTGGTCTTGTAAGAAAGAGTATGCTCTTTTCTTGAGGGTTTGAAGGTCGTATTAGTCTGGGGGTACCGCAAGTGACATTTCATTCCACAGTTTTGTTATGCGAGGCGGAAAGGTTCTAGAAAAGCGCACAGTTGTGGGGGGTCAACCATCTAAATAAAAAAAGTTAAATGGGAATAACTTCCATAAAACTTGGTATCTTTGATTCCAAAAACATACCTTATACTCTATTTCCGAAGAATAGATTCATTGATAAAATTCATAACAGTGCAAGCAAAACCGCAAATAGAAACCAACAGTTAATATTTAATTCATAGGATTTTAATTCGGCTGAATTCAATTCAACAAATCAATCTTTGTCTAAACACTGGACGGCGCGGTGGAGAGCAGTGGGCATGAAACCTACATAATTTATCTCGCCTAATCCTATTGTTCTTTAATCCTATTAAGTATTGATGCCCTTGATTTATATAAAACATTTTCATGAACCAAAGAAGCGTCAAATACGTTTACGTATATTTAATCTATTTCATTATAGTAAAAGTTTCGTTAAAGTAAAACTTAAACTAAATTTATTGTTCAGATATACGTAAATCTAATAAACGTGAATATATTCTGTTCAAATCTCATTCATATAATTTATAAAAGCTGAAGAACCAAATATACTGTTCTTGCTTGAAATCGTATCATGTTCTATTCGCAAGTTGCCAAAATAAAGTTGTGAAATAATACTATTTTTATACCAAAATATTTTTGAAGGATTATTGCCTTGACTGCAAGAATGGTGTATTGATTAAAGCGGTTTGGGTACCTTCACGTATTGCACTGTTTGATTGTTGTTTCATCCACAAATTATTGTCCTGAGTCTGAATGCTCCTTGTATCCGTTTCATGAATGTTTGTAAAGTCCCACAGGCACAGGATTTATTATTAACTAGATGAGCCCCGCAGTGTTACCCGCGGTATAAATTTACCTGCAGGTAACGCCGCGGGTCGAATCAACTATCTACATTTTTTTTACTGAATTTTTGCATTTAAACCATTCTCGAGTCCTTAGGAATAGACACAAAGTTTTTCATCAAAATCGTTTCAGCCGTTTAGGTGGAGTTTAGACACGAACAGTATCTTTATTTGTGTATATAAATATATGGGAGTAATAATTTGAATAAAACAAACTTAAAGTTTACCTCTTCTAAAATAAACTGTTGGGAATCTATGTACAGCATGACTAAGAGACTGACAAAAATTAGTTTTGTTATTCGCGAATAACAAAGTGAAATACGATAACTATAAATATATAAAATATTCGCTCTGCAATGAATCCGAATGTATTTATAACGAGATAGGTTCTCTCAGTCGCAGCGCATCGGTGATCCGTTGGCTATCACCAGCTAATCTTTATTTGATTTCAATTAACGCTCTCCATAACTGCTGCCTGTACCGTCCACATCGACATTTAAATTTTTTATTAGACTGTATCGTCTGTAAAAGTATACTAATTATAATATAATCTCTATATTCATTATTCCTTTGAAACATAAACTACTAGGAATACAAAAGAAGACAGTAATGTAAAGGTAATTTAAAGTTAAGTTTATAACAAAAGGTTAAACTCGTTTATTGATATAATTTCATGCTTAAAGAAGAATATTATGTATAGCATAAGTGGCCTATGCTATAGTGCTTTATCTATACAATCTATACAAATAAATAAAATTGGAGTGTCTGTTTGTAATATTAAAATAAGTGTTTTTTACTAAATATATATGTAGTTTTTACAATTTTGTCTTTCTTTCTGTCTGTTTGTTCCAACTAATCTCTGGACGGGCTGGACCGATTTGATCGGGACTTTCACTGATTGGTAACTAATAAATAATAATAAATAAATAAATATATCGGACATCTAACACACAACGCCATCTAGTCCCAAGCTAAGCAGAGCTTGTGTTATGGGTACTAGGCAACTGATATAAATACATATATACTTTTTTTTTTTTTTTTTTGTAAATACATACATATTATACATAGAAAACACCCAAACTCCGAAACAAATATTTGTAGATCATACAAACATCTGGTCCGACCTGGGAATCGAACCCAAGACCTCATGCACAGCAGTCGCGTACGCTACCACTGCGCCAACTGATGATCAACTGTAAGTTTTGGTTACTCCTTGCATCAACAAGGAGTAACTTAGGCTAGGAGTAACTTTTCACGTCACCCACGGTTCGACAATAACCTCAGCTAGTTCGTAATAAAATATAAACTCTACGTAATTTAAAACAGTTCTTGTCTAGAGGTGATAACTCTCGAATAATGGCACTGGAGCTACATAACAAGTACTTATCCCTAAAAGTACTATTAAATAACGGAGTATGGACGACGGACCAGGTGATACCGGTACGAACTGAAACCGAGTGGAATATAGAATAAGCAGTATTCTTCTTCTGAGTTGATCATTCTCACCGAAGCGGTCTTTGCTGGTAGTTTCCAATTATTGTAGTGCTTGCGATGGAGGTGTGATAGTTCTAAGGTGTTATGAAATTAGTCCATTTAGTTGAAGAATTACTCCTTTATGTTTACTTTCCATGTACAAATGACAACCAACCTCCATAGACAATCTTCTTATTCCAGCACTTGAATATTTTCAGAGTAAAATATTGCCTGTATAAATAAATAAGTAAGTAATAAAGTTGAATTATCAATCGAAAACTCTTTGAACATGGTTGGAAAACCCGAGAAAGTTTATGTAATGTATGGCAATACGAAGTTCAAGAGTTGTATGTAAACAAACATTTTAATCCCGAATACGGGTCGGGGTGTAAACAATACGTAGACTTAATTGAGATACTGTAAACAAAGAAATATAAAGTTGTTATCAGCATTGCATCTGTTTGTTTGAACGACTGAATCGGATGTTTTTGAATGTAATATTTTATTCTGCTAAGTAATACACAAAATGTGTGTAAACAACTGTAAGTTTTGATTAAGATGTTTACAAGTAGTAAAGTTTTATTATAAACCAGCTGAGTAACGCCAAAAAACGACACGCCAACTTACTAATGACAAAGCTAGTCTGAAAAAAATAATAGCCTAAGTTACTCCTTGGATCATCAGCTATCTGCCAGTGAAAGTCCCGTCAAAATCGTCCAGCCGTTCCAGAAATTACCCGGAACAAACAGACAGACAAAAATTGTAAAAAAATGTTATTTTAATACATGTATACATACATATGCATTTATTAAAAAGCAGTTATTTTAATATTACAAACAGACACTCCAATTTTTTTGTATAGAAGATGTATAAATACAGGAATGTTACTGAAGTACGTCTTTTATTTAACTTAAAACTAGTTTCAAACAAAGATTTTGATCCATCCTAAGGTTGTCTGGAAGAGATTGCTGTGCCAATAAAGCCGCCCTTTACACATACATTATTTTACATTTTATGTATTCTCATGTATAATTGGAATAAGGTGTACAAATAAGAAGATTTCTAAATATCTATCTATGGGTAAGCCTTTTGTATGGGATGCAACTGGCGTTGACACCCTCGCGCCATCTCATCTTCTAAGTACAGCTGGTTATACCGGCGCTGCTGCTGTGTCTGAGGAAAGCCTAAAACGGCGTAAGGTAAATATGATAGGTAGTTAGATTTTTAAACCGTTTGGGGTAGAGACGCTAGGTTCATGTGGTCCGAGTGCTCTCGCTATGTTTAAACCACTAGGTAAGCAACTGTATGACGCTTCTCGCGACCATGAGGCCAGCCTTTTTCAAGCACAGAGAATCAGCATTTTCATTTAATGTGCTAATGCTGCCAGTCTTTTTGGAACGCTCTCAGTCTTTTAGGAACGCTACCAGTAGGCGAAGATATGGAGTTTTTTGATGCTTGTTTGTAAATATTGTTTTTTTTTAATTATGGTTATACTAGTTGTTGCCCGCGGCTCCGCCCGCGTATATGTCGGTTATCGCGGCAAAGAGTAGCCTATGTGTTATTCTGATGTATAAGCTATATTACTGTAAAGTTTCATCCAAATCCGTTCAGTAGTTTTTGCGTGAAAGAGTAACTAACATCCATCCAAACATCCATGCATCCTTACAAACTTTCGCATTTATAATATTAGTAGGATGTATAGGTTTTTGTTTCGAGCATAGTTTAAACTTTGAGGGCAAATGAAGACAAAAGTAGACAGCAATAGATTTCCCGAATTGTAGAACTATGGCTATTTGACTTTAGAATATAATATTTATTTTATACCACCACTATGTCAATTTTAATTCTGGAAACTTTCGAATCTCGAAGAAATGTGTATATTCAAAATATCATGTAGAATTTACTAGAACTTAAATTCAATTTCAAAACATGACACTGAATGTAAAAAAAACACTGATTTACGTTCCCATTATGGCATTGACACTACATTACATCGTAATACAAGAACGAATGTATATTAAAATGTTAAAAGCAACATTACACAACATTCCACGCTACAATCCCCACATATTACATAATAATGTTAGGTTAATCCTTTCAAACATAAATATAACCACAACATTAACTTCTAAATTACACCCGACCAGACATCACGCAATCATCGCACACCAGTCTGTTTCAGCTCATTAGCCGATATCGCTCCATAGATCGGACTTTGAAACGGTCTATTACAAGTTTTCTTATTAGAACTTCCCCTATTACCACTCGTCTAGAAGTAGAAATACCAAAGCTAAAAATTAGAGGGTATTCGGGCTTTTACACGTGTTCGGGCATAGTTTCACTTTTATTATAATAGTATATAAGGATCTTGGATGTCAGAAATTAGGTGCAGATTCTTAGGTCACATCAAATATGCCACGATTAGCCATTCAAGTAATTCTTACTGATGTTTTAGTGCCTTCTCGAAGGGTTCCAAGCTCACAAAGTTATGATTTTCAGACACACTACTGAATGAAAACATTTGTTTTAAGCCCATTTTGATTAAAGGCCAATTTCATCAGTTTCTTACAGAGCTTTAGATACTTATCTGCCATTTAAAACTATTAAATTTATAAAAGTTGCTGATTAATTTGTTTAGTGAAGAGAAGTGTAAAAGTGAAGACTTCACTTTTATGCAAAAAAAACATTTATTTAAAGGTTCCGTCATAAAAGTTTAAGTAAAATTCTTTTCAAACTGTAAATAGGCGTTTATAAATGCATTCTGTTTTAACGATCAGTAAAAATTTGCGATCCGTGAAATAGAACAGAGGCGCCGAATTGATCGGTCGTTAATGAAAAATGTTTATATTTGTTATGCTCAAATTAATACTGAAGCTTCCCCTGCTTCCTCTGATTCCTAGCGTCTAGACTGATAATTAAAATCAAACACTGAATAGCTAATGATCCACGGAAAGGTTTGTTACTAAGATAGGTGTATACGTTCTGTATTTTAGGTTCCGTTTTCCGGTTATTGAACAAGGTTAGTTCAGATTTGATTTGGAGTTGGATCTTTTTGTAATTCTAAATGGATTACCTGGATGGATAATAATAATAATAATAATAATAATAATTTATTGTTTCTCTCACACACAGTTTACAAAAAAAAAAAATTCAAAAAAAAGAAAAAACAGCAAATACAGTTCACATAAATATAAATATAATCTGTGTGGGAGACTGGCATCTGTACTAGGATGACCTGTATTACAGATTACCAGTCGCTCCAGACTCTGGATGGTGAAATGTATGATGGATGGAGCAGTGACATTTAAGTTTACATGGGCAAGACTAGTAGACATTACAAATTACAATTAAGTGTGTGTGTTTGTGTGTGTGTGTGTGTGTGTGTGTGTGTGTGTGTGTGTGTGTGTATGTGTGTGTGTATGTGTGTGTGTGTGTGTGTGAGTGTTTGTTCATATGAGAGTGTGTGAATGTGTGTGTGTTCACAAAAAGAAACCACTCATATACCCAACCACAGAAAACACAACAAGGAATGAGGGGACCTACGAGGGCACAAGGAGAAGATTCTCGGTTTCCTCGTAGTTCAGGGACTTTAGCCACGAAGTGATAGTCCTTTTACACGTGTATTTGGTAAGTTGATAAATTGGGGTTGTTTTGTTAATATTTTTGTACAAATATCCACCCAGAAATCCATAAAACCTCTGAGAGAAGGCAGTAGACCATTTCCCGACATTATGTTGACAAATCCTATGCTTTAACCTTTTCTTTGTATGCGATGGATCATATTCCAGTGAAGAATGATGCTTCAGAGTAACCTTTAGAACATATAGTTGGCGAACTGTAAGGACATCAGCTTTAAGATAAAGTTCCTTAGTTCGAAAAAGGAAAGGTAGGAAGTAACCAACCTTCAGAACAGCCCTCTGAGCCCTCTCCAGCTTCATCATAGCCGTTCTGCATGCACCACCCCAAACAGTTATACAGTATGATAAGACAGGCTCACATAGAGTTTGGTAAACCAACTTTATTAAATCTCTGTCGGCAACATGTCTCAGGTTTTTAAAAACAAAAATCAACTTTCGGACCCTTGATGACAGGAGATCTAAGTGGTAATTAAAACTCAACTTATTATCAATCATTACACCAAGATACTTGATAACTGGGGCATAAGTTAGGTGTTTACATGAGCAAGTAGAATGATCAAAAGAGCAGGTATGGGCCAAAATTGAATAGTTGCTCAGATCTGCAGGAGCCACACTTCTCATCGCAAATGGCAAGTATCTTGTCTTCTCGACGTTGAGTGTAAGTCCATTAGCATTTAGCCATGATAACACCTGGTTGAAACCCAACTGGGCTGCATGAAACGCGCCGCCCCACGAATCACCACTGAAAATCAACGCAGTATCATCCGCGAAGGTAACAATCCTGCCATCTCTCAACTGGAGGTCACACAGATCGTTAATAAATGTGAGAAAGAGCGTAGGCCCAATCACAGATCCCTGGGGCACGCCCCACTCAACCCGAAGGTCATCACCAGCGACTCCACCAATCCTAACACGTTGCGATCTGCCGGTAAGATAACTTTTAAACAAATTAAGTTGTGTGTCACGAACACCCATCCTTTCGAGTTTGTTTAGTAAGAGCGGAACAGAGACCGTGTCAAAAGCCTTGGCTATATCAAGAAATATTGACACTACTTTTTTCTTTTGATCCAATTTATTGACAATGTGATCTGTTAGTTCATGAACGGCATGACTTGTTGAAATACCACTTCTAAAACCAAATTGAGATTTGGAAAGGAGGTTTTGAGATTCTAAATAGTTAATTAAACGTTTATTTATAATTTTTTCAAGAATTTTTGAAAGAGTTGATAGGATACAGATGGGCCTATAGCTGTTTGCACAGCCCCTGTCTCCACTCTTGTAGATTGGTATTACCTCAGCGAGCTTAAAATCTTTAGGGAAGACACCAGTAGTGAGTACCAAGTTAAACAGGTAAGTTAAAGGTGGTACCAGATATGCGTGATAACGCTTTAGAAAAGTACCAGATATTGCGTCTCTTCCCACTGTGTTATCCTTTTTTAGGTTAAGTATGAAGCCGGTAACCTCAGCTTCATCAGTGGGAGTTAAGAGAAACGAGGATCGGTGGGACCTCACACAAAAAGCATCACCCGAAGTTAACTTCTGAGCCTTTTCGGCAAGATTTTTACCAACAGAAACGAAATAGCTGTTTATATCATTAACAGAGTCATACGGGTCTTGAGACGATAAAAGCTCGGTGGCCGGATTAGTTTTTATGTTATAGTGTGTAACTTTTCTTATGGTATCCCATAGCACCCTATTGTTGGTTTTTGTTGCTTTAGTAAGTAAGTCTCTATCAAAGTCCTTCTTTATTTTCTTGAGTAAGTCATTGCAATAGTTTCTGTATCTCAAATAAGTAATCTTATGTGTTTCATCTTGAGGATTCTTCTTAAATTTGACATGCAATTTATCGCGATTTTTGATGCATCTTAGTAGCCCTGCAGTCATCCAGGGTTTTTTAATCCTTTTACGATTAGGCACTCTACTCATACGCGTGTTAGCTTCTATTTTAGAGGTTAAGTTGGTTATCAATAGACAAGCAGCCTCGTTGGCATTTGTTGACTCGTGAATGAAATCAAAACACATGTTTGCCATATCCGCATCAAGACCAATATAGTCAACAGTTTTAATGGTAAAATGATTCTTGGGCATATCTACTTGACTCAGTATGAGAAACACACTATCATGGTCAGTAATAGAGGTTTCTGCAACGTAGCAAGATGCAGACAGTTTACTTTTTAACATGATGTGGTCAAGGCTAGTTTTACCGTGTGTTGGAAGCTGGTGCGCAGGCAGGATGCCGTGCGAACTAAATAAATTTAAAATGATGAAAGTGTTTTTTTTAAATTTGTGTCTGTATTTTATTAAGTTTCTCCGTTCTGGGATCATGGTAATTAACATAAATATTTGTTTTAAAAAGGGTAGACTAGCACAGAATATTCTATTCTAGTTTAGTTATTGAGTTTTGTAAGTACTTGATAAATAAATAAAAAAGAAGTAATTTAGAAATTCCAAAAAATAGGAAAACTACTATAAATATAGAGGTTTTCAGCCATAATTAATTTAGAAAACATTCAATGTGTAATTCTTTCCACATCAATCAACTTCACATAGAGCAAAAGGTGATCGTATTCGACTTTACGATACTCCTACTCAATTAGCTTACATAATTGAGGCCTAAAAAAGTGAAGTACTCATATAGAATAATATTTTGCTTCGCCTTAACCCTACCTCTTTTTATTATGAGACAATATTACATAAGTCGCAAAAAGTAGCATGTAAAAAAAGTAATTTAGTATGTATATTTATGATCTAGAACTCATAGCGAGTTTCAGAATACGAATAGACGTCATATTAAATTACCTTTCTTGGGTACATATGAATTCACTTAGAAATTTTCTTGAACAAAAAATATTTCGATTACGCAAATATTAAAATGAATATCTTACGTGGTAATCAAATGTTTTAAAACCGTGTGACGTAATTAGCAAAACTTTGATGATCATAAATGGTTTGATCTGAGGATGGAACAAAACATTATTCACTGGTATCTGAACAACAGTCTGAATAGAGTACTGTATAAGTTATCCGTTACCTTAACAATCACATTATCATTCATAAGTGACACTTAATGATTTAATAGATTTTACACATGTATAAAATTTATTTAATTCAATTTTACATGCACAAAGTGATGAAATAGTGTTAATTTTTTTTTACAAAAAGAATAAGTGATAGTAAATAAGAAAAAACTATAACACGATAAAGTAAAGAAGGCATATACTAAAGGCTATTTAAAATTTAGCACTCAAGAGAACGAAAAACTTGAAAACCGAATACTTTTAAAAATAGAAACATTACTTTTTCTTGCCAAGGTTTTCCCTAGAGTTTACCCAGCTCGTATGGTTATTCGTATGTATAAGTTTTGCTTCAAATAAGAGTTACAACATTCTGGTAAACGTATAAAAATATGAATACTTGATCTAGTTTGTTAAAATACATAATCCAGCGAGAAAAGTATATTTAGTTTAAATAAATATCATTTATTGCATGTAAATTTCTAATAAGTACTTACGTAACCTTTTCCCCTCTACAACCAGAGCAGTGACGTGGCTGCTAATGAGAAGAACTGGCAACTGGAAAAATCTCAGTAGGAAGTCTTTTTAAAATCATATTATGTCGAAACAGCCTTTAACAGGTCACTGGTATCTATGGTAATGGTCACTGGTAGACTATACCATGATGAAGGAAATATTATTTCGTGTGGTCTATGAACAACTCAATCCCTAACATTATCATATTCTATTACTATTGTGGTGACTTCCACACACAATGCAGAGAGAAAAACACAATACAGCACCATCTACCGAAGATACGGAGGAACTACGGAGTAACGAAGGAAATGAAGAAACCCTGAATCGCGCCATAGAAGTTCTTGCGCCGATTACCATAATACAACATCCCAACACTAACCGTTGGGCAATGGCCCGCCAGGCATGATCACCTCGCCTGGTCGGAGGATCCTCCCTTTGTATTAGAGGAACATGACACTCGTTCCCCAAAAGTATTCGCTTAGATTGAGTAGATATATACTAATAGAAAATGAAAATGTAAGTAATCTTTTCGTAAACCAACAAATTAAAATGACGTCAAATATCCACATGTTACTTTTATTTGTCTTCGCTTCACAGTTTTCAAAAGGAGCTGAAAAGTAACATTGAAAGAGACTTTTACACGTATTTTCTCACTGGCTTTCCTTCTGTTAAACAACGAAACTAGGTCAGGTAAGGTAAAGCAAATGCGACTTTTTCAAGGTCTCTGCGGAGAAATTTGTCTTTCGAGATTCTACAATCTTTTGATAATATAATAGTAATTTGCATGAAATGTTCTTCGATTACTAACTTCGAAATCATAAGCTATAAAATTAATCTAAATTAAGTAAGTATATATAAAAAAGTAAGTATGCGGTAACTCGATAACGAAAGAATCAAATAGAGTGCAGTAGAATGGGAGACTCCCATGTCCAGCACTGCAATAGGCTGATGGTGACGATGAAGACTTGAATTAGTGTTAAAACTGAACACATTTTATAACAAGAGTATTTTGATGTGAAACAACTATAGGCGAGGGGTAAAAGTGATTTTTTGGTGCATCGAGTGGTGACATCAAATTTTAATTTTATTTTAATTTGTTTCGTTAACTGTATTTTTACTTGTATTTGAATTTAGTATTGAATAAAAATGAATATTAATGTAATAAACAGACATTTTAGTTTACACAAAACAATTTCTATGTTTCACATCTGCTAGGCGTCCCGTTTTTTAACTTTATCTCTATATTAAAATACTTAAGTCATACTATCACAATATCTATATCTGTACTAATTATAAACTCGAAAGTTTGTAACTATGGATGAGTGGCTGGATGTTTGTTAGTCTTTCACGCAAAAACTTCTGAACGGATTTCGATTTACAGTAATATAGCTTATACACCAGAATAACACATAGGCTACTATTTGTCGCAATAACCTACATATACGCGGGCACAGCCGCGGGCAACCACTAGTATATTTTGAAACAATGTCCTCCACCGCATCTGTGAATCTGTTTGTTCGCGAAAAACTCGAAAGCTACTGCACGGGTTTTGATGCGGCTTCACCAATAGGTTCAACAACAAATCTTTGAGGAAGGTTTTCGTATATAATTTGTTAAGTTTTTGAGTATATTAGCTAAAATATATCGATATTCGTTGAAGACATCAGAAAAAATCAGGTCATACATCTTCTCGGGGTAACATCGGCTATATTTTCCGTAAAGAGCTTCGCACGGGGCGAAGCCGGGGCGGGTTGCTAGTCAGTAATTAACTCAAGGCTGATCTACTAGCAGTAATGCATTTACTAGTGGACTCAAGTAATCTCATAATCCCCCTCAAGTCTAGTTTTAATAACATTACTTCGGTAATCTAATTGGAGGATCTTTGACGCTTTACTTGTAATTTACGGCATGGTTGGCCTAGTTGGCCTATTTACCCCCCAATGTATCCCTACGTTGTCGTCGTGGTGGGGCTTGCGTGGGTCGATGATCTCTGGGGCTACGCCGGTAGAGCCACTCATGCCGGATAGGCCCAGAAGGAGACTCCAGACTAAATGGGATACGAGACGGAGTCTGTAAAGACTGCCGCGTGGGGCACTCTAAACGTCCCTCTGCTCTAGCAGAGGGCGTATTAGAGTGCCAGTAGTTCCGAGAGGGACAGGGGGCGGACGGATCAGGTCTGGTGCAGACCCCGTCCGGCCCAGCCGTAATCCTGAACGGACAGGACCGGTGGCTCTTCGAAGCCGCGAGGACGTAAACCTCTATAAAAATACCCTAAGCTCACGCTCTGACGCCTGGCAAGGAGCTGAATCGCTGGAGGGAGTCCAGTGCCAAGGGCGTCCTGTCGAAGGACATTAAACTAAAAAACAAACTATGACATGGACAACTATAGGAATAAACCTACCCAGGAGGGTCCTAGACGCGACGCGTCTGGGGAATCCCTCCCGGAGCCAGTCGGCTCCGGCAGCCCCCAATCGTATTATGGGGGGGGCATTCAATGTCACACACGCCCGTTGCCGAGCGTCAAATCCGGCACCGAAAACAACGCGGAGGTCGCGAAAACCAATTCTATTTTAATTTTAAGTACAGAGCGGAAAAGGCCGACGCGGAACAGCAGAGGCCAATTCCGGAAGGCGGACGTCCACTCGTCCAGCGAGGATGTTGCAGCGGCTGAAGCGCCTATACTGGTTGGGCTCCCAGAAGTCAATCTGACTGCTGGGAGCCGAAGACAATCGGATCGCGTGCGTTCCAGATCCGCCGTGGATCTCGCGGGTGGCAGTTCCGGTGCGAGGACGGACGCACCGGAACCTATGGACACGGAGGCAGACGGCCGGAAGCGCGGTCGCCCCCAGGGTTGCGAGAGTGACATCTCCCAGGAGATGTTGCCTCCGCCTAAGCTTGCGAGCAGCCATAGGGGGCGCTCGCGAACCCCGGCATCAGCCCCGTCAGGTTCCGTCTTCAGTAAGGCGGAATCATACCGACGGACTAGAGCAGACGGTGAACAGCAGGCGGAAGAGGAGATCGCTAGTCTCCTGCTCAAGATCGGTGAGCCGGTAGAAGGGGCCTCAGTGCCCCAAACATCGTGCTCCCTACAGGAGAGAGCGGAAGCGGCGGTGGCCATCATCCACAAGGTGGCCACCAAATCCGTGAACCTGAAGGGCCCTTTCGTGAGGGCCCTCAAGGACTCCTCTTCCGCCGTAGCCGGGGTCGTGGAGACCCTGACTGGAGACGTGGCGCGCCTACAGGTGGCCAACGACCGACTGACGGAGCAGGTGGCGGACCTGAGCGCTCAGTTCGCCCAATTTCGGGCGGAGCACCCTGAGCGTAGGGCCCCTGTCCCATCTGCGCCCCAGCCGGCCCCGACTGCGTCCCAGCCGGCCCCGACTGCGTCCCAGCCAGCCCCGTCTGCGTCTCGGCCGGCCCCGTCTGCGTCCCGGCCGGCCCCGTCTGCGTCCCGGCCGGCCTCGTCTGCGTCCCCACAGGCCCCGTCTGCGTCCCGGCCAGCCCCGTCTGCCTCCCAGCCGCCCCCTACCATCCCTGGGGTACCAGACGCCGTCCTGCAGCAGATGCTGCAGCAGATCCTCACCTCGGTGGGGAATCTGGTGGACGGTCGTCTGGCTGGCCTGGAGGCTAGGCTGCCTCCCGCCCCTATTGTTCGGCCGCCGCTGGCGACGCCAAGGCCGAAGATCGCCTCAGCGCCGACCCCACTCCCCGTGGTAGGGGGTCGCGTATCTTACGCGGCGGCGACGTCGGCTCCTGCGGCTGCCAACAAGGCACGACAGGGGGCTAAGGCCAAGACAACTGCGTCGAAGCCTGGGCCCAAGACGGCGGCAAGAGCTGGAGCGGAGTTTCCTCCGCTCCCCACGCCAACACCTCTGCCTGGCCCCTCTACATCTGCCCCCTCCAATGAGGGTTGGCAGGTAGTTGGGGGGGCCAAACGGTCTAAAAAGGCCAAGAAGCGGGCCAAGAAGGCTGCCCAAAAGGCGGCCTCTGGCCCGCAGTCGCCTGCGGTGGCAAGGATCACCCCGAAAAAGCCGCGGAAGCTGCAGCCGCCCAAGACTGCGGCTGTGGTGGTCACGGTGTCACCGGAGGCGGCAAGCGGCGGACTGTCCTACGCGGCTGTCTTTAAGACGGCCCGGGACAGTCTCGCCCCAGATTTTGGAGCGGCAGGGGTCCGCTTGCGCCTCGCCCAGACGGGAGCTCGTGTCCTCGAGTTCCCTGGGGCCGATGGCGCAAGGACGGCGGACACCTTCGCCGAGAAGCTGAGGGAGGTCTTCTCCGCCACGGATGGTGTGAGGATCTCCAGGCCCACGAAGTGCGCAGAGCTGCGCATTTCGGGCCTGGACGACTCCGTCACTGTGGATGATGTCCGCGCTGCTGTCAGAGAGAAGACGCAGTGCGGCGCGGACAACATCCGGGTCGGCACCATCCGCCCCGGTCCAGGAGGGCTTAGCGCCGTGTGGGTGAGCTGTCCCGTGGCGTCGGCCAAAATTTTGGGCGACGCCGGCAAGATCCTCATCGGTTTCGTGAGTGCCAGAGTAACTGTGCTGGCCGCGAGACCGATGAGGTGCTACAAGTGCCTTGCCGCGGGACACACTCGCACTAAGTGCGCAAGCTGCTTCGACTGCAGCGGACTATGTTTCCGCTGCGGTCGACCGGGGCATAAGGCGGCAGAGTGCTCTGCCGCCCCTCACTGCCCTATGTGTGCGGCGGGCAAAAAGCCCGCCAATCACCAGATGGGGCAGGGGGGCTGCAGGCCTCCCCAAGCTTCTCGGCAGACGCCGGGGGCTAGCCTGGCGACCCAGGCTGCCTCCGACGTTGTCCGTCCGTCCTCGTCGACGCCCATGGAGGAGGTTGTAGAGACGGTCCAGTAATGGACCACGTCTCCAACCTCCTTGTCCAGACGAACCTCAACCACTGCGCCGCGGCGCAGGATCTCTTCCTGCAAAGTATGGCGCAGTGGTCGATCGGTGTTGCCGTAGTCGCGGAGCCCTATTACGTTCCTCCCCGTCCAAACTGGATGGGTGACTGGGACGGCTCCGTGGCAGTCGTCGGTTCCGGGGCGGCTCATTCCCCGCCCTTGTCGCTTAGAGACAAGGGCTCGGGATATGTGGCCGCCGAGTGGGGGGGGATCACCGTTTACGGTGTATACTTCTCCCCCAACCGGAGTTTGAGCGACTTCGAGGTCTTCCTTAACAGCTTGGAGACCTCGATGCGGCGTTTAGCGTCTGGGCACGTCCTCGTGCTGGGGGACTTCAACGCAAAATCCATTGCGTGGGGGTCCCCCAGGACGGACGCCAAGGGCGAAGCCGTAGAGGAGTGGGCGGCTTCGGTGGGCCTCTGTTTGCTGAACAGAGGCGCCACCAACACGTGCGTGCGACAGCAGGGGGGGTCGATAGTGGACCTTTCGTTCGCTACCCCTGCTGTCGCCGCACGAGTAAGGAACTGGTGTGTCCTGGAAGAGGTCGAGACGCTCTCGGATCATTTGTACATCCGATTCGAGCTCTCCCGGTCCCAGGGCCCCAGTAGGGGTCACGTGGCGCGGCAAATGTCCCACTTTCCGCGGTGGGCTGTCGCCAAGCTCGACAGGGACCTACTAGAGGAGGCGGCCATTGTCCAATCTTGGCTGTCTCCGCAGGCCCCGACCGAGGAGGTCGGCGTGGACGTGGGGGCTGGCCGTTTTCGCGATGCGATTACGCAGATTTGTGATACGGCCATGCCCCGCGTCCAGGGTCGTCGGCCTCCTCGGAAGGAGGTCTACTGGTGGTCCCAGGAGTTGGCGGACCTCCGTGCGGCTTGTACTCGTGCGCGGAGGTCTTACACCCGCAGCCGGCGACGTCACCGCGGAGACGGTGGCGGGGACCAGCTTCATGAGGAGTACCGCGAAGCGCGGAAAACTCTGAAGCTGGCCATTTGCCGCGCCAAAGAGGTGAAGAAAAAGGAGATGCTGGAGAGTCTCGACCGTGACCCCTGGGGTCGCCCATATCGTGCGGTGCGACAGAAGCTCCGCACGGCGGGCCCCCCCCTTACCGAGACTCTTCAGCCCAGCTTCCTGCAGGAAGTGGTCGAGGGACTTTTCCCGCAGCGGGCGGAGCACACACCCCCGTCGATGGCCTATGCGGTCAGAGACGACGGGGGTCGAGAGGAAGACGTGCCGCCCGTTAGGGAATCGGAGGTTGGGGCGGCTGTTCTGCGGATTCGTTCCAAGAACACCGCCCCCGGGCCGGACGGGGTTCCAGCCCGAGTTCTGGCCCGAGCCCTCGACCATATGTCGGACCGCCTCAGGGAAGTGTTGGACGCTAGCCTGGCGTCCGGACGCTTTCCTGAGTGCTGGAAAGGCGGGAAGCTGGTCCTATTGAGGAAGCCGGGACGGCCTGCCGATTCGGTCGCGGCCTATAGGCCCATCGTGTTGCTGGACGAGGCGGGTAAACTTTTTGAGAGGATACTCTCTGCCCGCATCGTCCGGCAACTCCGCGAGGTGGGGCCCGACCTGTCGGACGCCCAATTCGGATTCCGAGAGGGGCGTTCGACGGTCGATGCCGTGATGCGCCTTAGGGCCGTGACCGAAGAGGCAGTGAGCTGTGGCGGCGTGGTGTTGGCGGTGTCCTTGGACATCGCCAACGCCTTCAATAGTCTGCCATTCAGCTGCATCGGGGAAGCACTCCAATACCACGGAGTGCCAGAGTACCTGAGGCGGCTGGTGGCAGACTATTTGCAGGAGCGTACCGTCGTGTACGAGGATCGAGATGGCGCCTTGAGACGGCGACCCATGTCGTGCGGCGTTCCGCAGGGGTCTGTCCTTGGACCACTCCTGTGGAACGTGGGATACGACTGGGTCCTACGAGGTCGTCTCCCCCCCGGGCTGGGCGTAATTTGTTACGCCGATGACACCCTTGTCACAGCCCGGGGGGCGAACTTCCAGGAGGCGGCGCGCCTGGCCACCATTGGTGTTTCTCTGGTGGTCGGGCGCATCGAGGCGCTGGGCTTACGGGTGGCCCTGGACAAGACGGAGGCCCTGTTATTCCATGGGCCCCGTCGTGGGCCGCCCCCCGGCGCCTCCATAGTGGTCAACTCGGTCCTCGTACCGGTTCGGGCCCAGATGAGGTATCTGGGCCTGATCCTCGACGGTAGGTGGCTCTTCGACGAGCACTTCCGACAGCTTGGTCCCAAGCTGGTCGGCGCTGCCTCTGCCCTTGGGCGACTTTTGCCCAACTTGGGCGGAGCCAGCGTCGCAACGCGACTCCTCTACACGGGGGTGGTCCGGTCGATGGCGCTGTATGGGGCACCGGTGTGGGTGGCGGCTCTGACTGCCCTCAATAAGGCCCGCCTCTGGCGGCCTCAGAGGGTATTGGCGGTCAGAGCCATCCGCGGATACCGCACGGTGTCGACCGAGGCGGCGTGCGCGTTGGCCGGAACACCCCCGTGGGATTTGGAGGCGGAAGTGCTCGCCGAAGTTTATCGACGGGTGGCTTCTTTCCGGGCGGAGTGTGGCATTCGCCCCCCGCCCGAGGAGGTACGCGAGTGGCGTGAAGCCGCCCGTCGAGCCACGATGGCTCGCTGGTCGTTCCGGCTGGAGACTCCACGCGCTGGCTTCGCCACCGTGGAGGCTCTCCAGCCGGTCATCCACGAGTGGGCAGGGCGGCAGCACGGGACTCTTTCCTTCCGACTGACGCAGGTGCTTTCCGGGCATGGTTGCTTCGGGAAGTACCTGCACTCGGTCGCCAGGAGGGAATTGAGTCCCGCCTGCCACCACTGCGACTGCAGTGAGGACTCGGCCCAGCACACGCTGGCGAACTGCCCCGCATGGGCGTCGCAGCGCCGGGCCCTCACTGCAGTCATCGGAGGAGATCTGTCGCTACCGGCCGTCATACGCTGCATGGCTGGTAGCGACAGCAGTTTTACCGCGGTCGCAACCTTCTGTGAAGATGTAATCTCGCAGAAGGAGGCGGCGGAGAAGGCCCGGGAGGATGATATCCACTCGGACCCGATCCGCCGCCGGCGAACCGGGCGGCGGAGGCGCGCCTATCAGCGCCTCATGCCGCCCTGAGTGTGGCCGCGGATGGTCGGGACGGGTTTGCCCTTCCATCCGCTGTAGTGGCCGCCCGCGAGGAGGCGACGTGACGCGTGTGCCGTACGTCGCCTAAACGGAGAGGTTATGGAGGAGGGTGCCCGCATCTGTGCGGGCTGGCGCCGGGAGGGGTCCGGAGGTCGTAACACAGCAGTTCCCGGATCCCTCCCTCTCTCAGGCGCAGAGTAGCACACCGTGTGGTTTTAGTCGGTTCGATTCCGACACACCGCCCCGCCGCCGCAAACCCCGGCGGGGTGACGGCCCGAGGGGGTTTCCACACGTTAAAAAAAAAAAAAAAAAAAAAAAAAAAAAAAAAAAAAAAAAAAAAAAAAAAAAAAAAAAAAAAAAAAAAAGTTGGCCTATTTAAGCGGTTGCCACGTCACTTTCTTCTAGACTGATGGTTAAGGCTTCAAACCCCATATGGGTGAGTCACCTCCATTGTGGGAGAGCCACGCTTCGGAATGAATGGGCTGGCCCGACCGCACCACGGCCTTACAGAAAACCGTTTTGAAATAGCGCTTGTACTGTGTTTAGTGACCGAGAGAGTGACCCATACCTCAAAACCTTCCCCAATCCCTCTTTCCATTCCCCAAAGGCCGACAACGCACTTGTGACGGCTCTGGTGTTGCGGGTGTCCATGGGGCGCGGTAATCGCTTACCATCGGGCGACACGTCTGCTCTTTCGCTCCCTATTCCATAAGAGAAGAAAATAACTTTGTGTGATCGACATATTGTTGTTCTGAGTCTGGGTGTCCGTTGTGTCTGTGTCTTGTATGTTTGTAAAGTCCCTCGCGACACAGGTTAACTTTCTGAAACGGAAGTTATATTTTAAGAAAATCTTTTAAATCAGTCATTTGACTACCTCGGTGACTCAGTGGTGGCGGATGGGACTGCTGTGCTTGAGGTCTCGGGTTCCATTCCCGGGTCGGACTAAATATTTGTATGATCTGCAAATATTTGTTTCAGAGTTTGGGTGTTTTCGAGTCGGCTACTAGTACTAGACTAGTGTATGTATTTATACATAGTCTAGTACACATAACACAAGCTCTGCTTAGTTTGGGACAAGACGGTGTTGTGTGTTACATGTCCGAAATATATACTTATTATTTAAAATCTCAGAGTTTTCAAATAGGTTATGTTTCCCTGTCCCTTTTGCAGTCATATAATATACATATGAACTTGCAGGTTAAATTTTACTTCTCATTTTTAATACCCTGATAATTGATGTCTCAAATCAGAACAGCATTAAGAGCTCCAACTGAATTCATCTCTACTTTGACAGTCAGACTAATCCTATTACGATAACTAGGAGATAAGAATCAATTTCGTAATATCATCAAGGGCTAACAATAATCTACGTGGTATACAGCCACATGTACATCGTTTATGAAGGGAGGGCAAGGTTCACTGAACATATTAAATCGTTAAGTGTTTTGATAAACACAGACAAGGGGGTTTAGCGATGATGCGATTCGCAGTTGGGAATTTGGTAAATCATCCTCAATGGGGAAGCACGTAGCGATTTGAATTGTGAGCCACGCTTATCCAGGCACGTGAAAGGATTTGATTATTAAATGCTAGTTATTTTTACACTTATTGTTTACTTGCAATTCAAAAAACTAATAACTGGGAATATTGGTACTGAATTCATGACATCAAACATTTTTGAAGTGAAAACTTCTGTAGCGCGTTGAGCTGAGCAATATTTGATAGGAGAACATTCTTATGTATTTGCGTCACCGACATGCTAATAGTTGATGTTTTAATCTAAACATTACGAAATTTAAAATTTTACACATAAATTTTACAAAACAACATTTTTTCATTCAAGCTGTAAGTTTTCACTTCTATTGGCAATTCTTTTGATTGCCATTTTTTTTAAGTTTAGTTCTTTCAAAATCAAGTTTTGAAGTAATTGGTTGAATTGCTTTAAATGGCTTATCTATACTTATAATAAAACTGTAACAGGTCCAATTATGTTAATTGAAGATAGGTATTTTGATTTTTTTTTACCTAAGTAATACTAACTGTAAAATGCCAGTCATGTATATTTAAGATATTTATTTTAAGTTTAAAATACTTGAATGAGGAGTTATAATTTTTAATATAAACATGTAACTTAATAGTTCATCATAATTTATCAGAAAATTATACAAAACATCTTTATGATAGGTACCCAAGCGCAATTAGGTATAGACATCCCCTCCACATTCCACAAAGGCCGGCAACGCAATTGTGATGCCTCTGATGTTGCGGGTGTCCATGGGCGGCTACAATCGCTTATCATCAGGCGATACGTTTGTTCGTTTGCCCCATTATTATGTAGGCACACACATATACTAGGTCGTATTACTGTATAGCGTGGCTGCGCCCACGCTTATTAGTATTAAGTATCAGTAAGGTGTGAATGTAAAGTTAGTCGCAAATAAACCATCATCGAGTTCAGTTGTCTCATATTATTTATATCACTGCTTCCCTATAAGAAATACGCAAAGTTGTCAAGGGCATTACATAGACAACTCTACATTGGTGACCCCGCGTTTGAATTTTTTTGGGAGTACAGTGACCGAAGTGACAGAGTAAAATGACTGAGTCTGGTGTTCCAACCGCGAAGCCTATGAAGAACGTGGCCTGCGAGACCAGCGACAAAGCATTGGCTAGCATCAGGGTCTCTTCGCGGATACCTGAGTTTTGGACGGATCAACCGCGACTCTGGTTCGTCCAATTCGAAGCTGTAGTGGAGAGTCAGAAACTGACAGATGCCGCCAAGCTGAATCTAGTTGTAACGAAGCTGAGCAAAAGCGCTATACAACAAGTGAGTGACCTACTTCTTGCTCCACCGGAATCTCGAAAGTATCACACCCTGAAAGAACGGTTGCTGGAAGTGTTCGAGGAGTCGGAGACCAGGAAGCTACAAAAACTTATTGGAGAAATGGAACTGGGAGAGCAACGCCCTTCTCATTTGTTACGACGCATGCGAGAATTAGCACGGGAGAAGATACCAGACGACACGCTCAAACTTTTGTGGCAATCACATCTACCGACAGCAGCTCGAGCCATATTGACAGTGACGGATTCAAAGGATTTGGACGTACTAGCGGCTATCGCGGATAAGGTCCTTGAGAGCACTGGTACGAGTACAGCTCAGATCTCGGAAGTCAAGACTACGGTTTATCCGGGGCAGTCGACATCATGTGGCACAGCGGAAATTAACTCGATTATGCAGGAATTGGCTAAGATAAACCTGCGTCTGAAGGGTTTAGAGCGTGGTCGAAGTATGGCACGCCGGCATAGCGAATCAAGAAGTAGATCGGTGTCGAAGGGTAATAAATCAGTTACAGCACGGAAAAATGCTAATTGGTTGTGTTTTTACCATTTTCGGTACAGGGAGAAAGCGGTAAAGTGCGTGAAACCCTGTAATTGGAGCGAGGGTCAGAAGAATTCGGCGGGAAACTAGAGATGGTGCAGCCGGCGGCGGGACCCTGCACAACACACAACCGCCTCATAGTGTGTGACAAAAAATCAGGTATGCGATTTTTAATTGATACGGGAGCGAATGTGTCCGTGATACCGGTTTATAACAACAAAGTGCGTTATCGTAACAGTGACAAAAATAAATATAACTTGTATGCTGCTAACGGGACACTAATTGAAACTTTTGGTATCAAAATGTTAACATTAAATTTGGGTTTGAGACGTCCTTACACATGGAATTTTATCATAGCAAACGTTAAACAGCCTATAATTGGTGCTGATTTTTTATTACAGCATAAATTAATGGTAGATCTCAGTGGACGACGGCTCTTAGACCAAATTACTAGCTTAAGTGTGTTAGGATCAATTGTAATGTGGAATGGGTCGTCATTAAGCACGATAAATAAAAATAATGTTTATGCCGATATACTTTTACAATATCCGGAAATCACTAAGCCTATATCTTTTAAAGAGGATCCCCCTATTTCGGTGTTTCATCACATAGAGACATCCGGTCCCCCCGTTTACGCACGGGCTAGGCCTTTAGCACCGGAGCGGTACGTAAGGGTTAAGGAAGAGTTTTGTCGTATGCAGGAATTAGGTATATGCCGACCGTCAAAAGGCGCTTGGGCGAGTCCTTTGCATGTAGTACCCAAAAAGGACGGACAAATACGTCCCTGTGGAGATTATAGAGCCTTAAACGCAATAACAAAGCCGGATAGGTACCCTATTCCTCGTATAAATGATTTTACATATATTTTAGGTAATAAGGTAATATTTTCGCGACTAGATGTAAATCGTGCTTATCATAATATTTTAATTGCGCCTGAAGATATAGAAAAAACCGCAATTACGACGCCGTTTGGATTATACGAGTTCACGCGTATGACATTCGGATTGCGTAATGCAGCTCAAACTTTTCAGAGATATATGAATAATACTGTTTTTCAAGGTTTAGAGACACAATTTAAGATAGAGGGTAAAGAATCTTGTGACCCCTTTTATTTTTGTTATATTGATGATATTATTATTGCATCAGAATCGGAAAATTTGCATAAATTACATTTAAAAGCTATTTTCGAGCGATTAAATAAATTTGGCATTACCATTAACTTAACAAAATGTTGTTTTGGTAGAAAAAAACTCGATTTCTTAGGATATGAGATTACCCCAACAGGTTTTAGTCCCTTACCAGATAAAGTACAAGCAATTACCGACTTTCCGAAACCCAAAACTGTAGATCAGTTAAGACGTTTCTTGGGAATGGTTAATTTTTACAGATCTAATTTACCTAGGGCTGCGGAATATCAATGCGTGTTAAATACATATTTAGTTAAAGCAAAGAAAAAAGATAAATCTATTATTAGTTGGACCCCCGAAGCGGATGCTGCGTTTGCGAAATGCAAAACAAGCCTACAAAGTGCAGTAGCGTTAAGTTACCCTATCATAAATGCTGAATTAGCAATCATGTCGGATGCGTCGAATGACTGCGTTGGTAGCGTTTTGCAAGTAAAGGTTGGTGCACACTGGAGACCCTTAGGTTATTATTCTAAGAAATTAAGTGACACCCAGATTAAATATAGTACGTACGATAGAGAACTTTTAGCTATTTATTTGTCGGTGCAACATTTTAGATACATGGTGGAAGGTAGACCATTTACAATCTACACGGATCACAAACCACTAGTTTACGTATTTTCTAAAAAACCTAGCGAGAAAGAAACCCCTAGACGGATTAGGCAACTTATGTTAATCAGTGAATTCACTACCAATATACAACATATTAGTGGTAGCGATAATACCGTTGCTGATGCGCTCTCACGTATCGAGACCCTTAGTCGTCCAACAACGCTCGATTTCGCAGAAGTAGCGATGGCGCAGCGCACGGACAAGGAGCTGAGTAAGCTGTTATCGGATACGAGTGAGCGATTGCAGTTCAAAAGAATTGTTTTGCCCGATTGTCAGAATGAGGTTACGTGTGAGGTTTCTACAAATAGCGTGAGACCCTATTTACCTGTAGAGTTTAGGAAAAAAGCGTTTCACATGGTACATGATTTATCACATCCTGGAATTAGAACGACTAGAAAATTAGTTACGTGTAGGTATTTTTGGCCCGGTATGAATACAGATGTAGGAAACTGGTCTAAAACCTGTATTCCATGCCAGAAGTCAAAGGTTATTAGACATACAGTTTCAGGTTTAGGTCAATTTGAACCATGCGATAGATTTCAACATATTCAGGCAGATTGAATAGGTCCTTTAACAACATCAGCAGACGGCTATAGGTACTGTCTGACGGTCATAGACAGAGCGACAGGTTGGCCGGAGGCGTTTGCTATAAAAGATATTACTGCTAATACGGTGGCCAAGGTCTTGTATGAAGAATGGATTACGCGTTATGGTTGTCCGGTTAAAATTACGACAGACCAAGGCAGACAATTCGAAAGTTTTCTTTTTAAGGAATTAACTAAGTGCTTAGGTATAAATAAAATTAGGACCACGGCATTTCATGCTCAAGCTAACGGAACTATAGAACGTTTTCATCGCGTTCTGAAAGGAGCGATTATGGCTAGAAGTAGTAGTGGAACATGGGTTGAAGAGTTACATACTGTTTTATTGGGATTGCGAGCAACACCGCGGAGCGACACTGGTGTCAGTGCGGCTGAGTTGACATTTGGTAAAACGTTAAGATTACCCGGAGACTTTTATAGTGGTACTAACGTAAGCGTTAGCGATTCATACGAAGTCGTTGATAAAATTAGGGAGACAATTAGAAACCTTAGACCAAGGCCGATTAAACAGAGAGATTCACGTACTATTTTTGTTCATCCTGATTTACGTACTTGTTCTCATGTTTTTGTTCGCGTCGATTTGGTAAAAAAATCATTACAACCACCCTATGATGGCCCTTATCAGGTCATAGACAGGAATGAAAAGACGTTTTTATTGAAAGTAGCCGGTAAACAGGTGCGTTATTCAATAGATAGATTAAAACCGGCATACATTATTAACGACGAACCCATTTCGCAAGAAACGGTACTGAATGATTGTTCTAAATTTAATTTAGGTAGTAAAAATAATATAACTAAAGATAAGCCTGTAACTTGTACCACTCGAAGTGGCCGGACAGTCAGGAGACCGATAAGGTTACAATAATAACTTACAAATTGCGCTATGCTTCAATAGGTAAAAGGTAACGTGATTGAAGTTTGCAGGTTCGATTCCTGTTGTGCATTATATTGAATAATTATAATTAATTAATTTAAACGAGAAACATGATTTTATTTGTTTTCATTAACGTCAAATGTATGTTTAATTAATTAGGTTGAAATGTAATAGTAATAAATAAGAAATATATATCAGCGTTTTAGCGTAGTTACGAAATATTATAATATAAATAAGTACGCAAGTAGGTTGCATAGTGAGCATTTTGTTTAAAATGATACATATGTATTTCGTGCTGCATAGATTAATAATCAGTTTGATGTTTTATAATTTGTAACATCATGACGAAGGATATCTATGTGGATTATATTTAATATAAATGTTTATAATATGTGTTAAGTAGGTGACATCATATGGTATTTGTGATTTTTTATTTGTTAGATGCAGTTCTTTGTATATTTATACAGTTAGCCATTTTCGGTGTATTAAAATTTTTTTTAGGAAGGGGCTGCTGTAGGCACACACATATACTAGGTCGTATTACTGTATAGCGTGGCTGCGCCCACGCTTATTAGTATTAAGTATCAGTAAGGTGTGAATGTAAAGTTAGTCGCAAATAAACCATCATCGAGTTCAGTTGTCTCATATTATTTATATCACTGCTTCCCTATAAGAAATACGCAAAGTTGTCAAGGGCATTCAGTCAACTCTACAATTACATAAAATAGACAAGAATTATCACACAGCAATTTATGAATAGCCAGTTTATTTTACGCTTTTTAGTGTTTATTGGCAGGAAGTTTACGTTGAATGTTTTTTTAAGTCGGTTTTTTTATTTTTTTGTGTCTTTTTAATTTTTATGTACCTACCCAGTGTCACATTCACGACTACGGCTACTCTATTGACATCACTACATTACAATACGACGAACCGTTTAGGCTCTTGGGCATGCCGAAGCAATATACATACACTCGAAACATAACCCTCCTTCTTTCGCAGTTGGGGTAAAAAGAAGGAACGTAATGATTTGATGACACCATTTTGTTACATTTTACAAATTTTATCCGATCGCTTTTTGCCTAAGTTATCTCAATCATATATTTTTAGATGTTTTATCGTATAAAATTCAATGCTCTGTTATTTTTTAATTAAGTAGCAAACCTATTATCATCACATCACACTAATATTATAAAGGCGAAAGTTTATGAGTGTGTATGTTTGTTACTTCTTCTCGCGCAAACAACTAAACGGATTTGGATGAAACTTTACAGTAATGTAGCTTATACATCAGAATAACACAAAGGCTACTGTCGCGGTATCCGACATAAACGCGGGCGGAGCAGCGGGCAACAACTAGTTTAAAATATAAACCTGCACACAGCCCTAATAGTAGTTGAAACTATAAGAAAAATCAAATATGTACCTAAAGATCAAATCCACTAAAAACAAATGAATCTACAAAAATATTTCTACAAAGTACTCTCATGCGAAAACAATTGTCTGGCTACACATATAATTTGATTACACTGCAGTACTTTTCTTTTCTATTCACATTAGGCACTGGTTTATCTTTGTCAGCAGAGAAAAACGGTTCACTACCCTTTTTCCTTACAATAATATCAGATAGGCCAACAAAAAATATTCAATCGCAATATTCATGACTCCTCGATTGTATTCGTGATTTGAATGCAAATTCAAGGAATCTCATTTGAACTGAAAATTATATCGAAGTTGTTTCGCAAACAGCGACGAGCGCTACGTTATTTAATTAAATGTGTAAGCACTGATTATCCTAAGAAGTTTCCACAAAATAGGCTGTTTTAATAAACAATCTGATATTCTAATGACGAATCAAAACTGTTCGTGTAAGAGATGGAGCTGCCGAATGTACGGCTTCGTTTCCAAATTAGCTATCAGAACGAGCGACGACAATGAGCTGAGGGCTTATCTGGCGGATTTAGATGAACTGGAACCCTTGGCGACTATACAAAATAATAGCCGGCTAGATAGCGTCATTGTTTGAGCATGAAATTAAAATTGAACGGGGTTCACACGTGCGCACAGCTGAGATAAGGGGTTGTACTGGCCGTACAATCGATTCGCGCGACTACGAATGTTTGCTGTACATTGATTTACTTAAGGGGTTTGTTCATTTCTTTATTTGATCTCCAATAACAACTCCTATGCTTTTGTTAACAAGAGTTTATTGAAGTGTTGTTTATGTAGTTTAGATTTATCAAGGAGTAGATAAATTTTCTGTGTATATTTACATTTCTCATAGGAATCCAGTATTAAGCGATTTAATTTATTGGAACATACTGAAGATACCGTACAGAATACAAACATGGTTTTTGGAATATCTAATATATAAAATTCTCGTGTCACAGTTTTCGTTGCCATACTCCTCCGAAACGGCTTGACCGATTCTCATGAAACTTTGTGAGCATATTGAGTAGGTCTGAGAATCGGCCAACATCTATTTTTCATCCCCCTAAATGGTAAGGGTCACCCATCCTTAAAAAAAAATTATGGCAAAACGACGTTTGCCGGGGCAGCTAGTAACCTATAGATACGCAATATTTAACAATATAAAAAAAATATTGACTGGGTTCAAGGAAGCATATAAACGCGAAGGAATAATCATTCGGTAGTTGTTAGCAAGGGCCTATTTGCAACTGGAAGACCTTTACTAAGAAATAAATTTTGCCAGGACTACTTAATAGTGGTCCAAAAAATTTGGGTAAAAGTTCATGTTTTTACAGATACCTTTGGCTATGAATAGGGTTGTTGTTGCAGCTTAGGATATAGTTTGTAACTAGGTAAGGTTAAATAAACAGATAAGTAACTTTACAAGACCAACGTAAGGTGGTCAAAGGATAATTTTCACTGCAGTTATTTTTGTTTTTTTTTAATGAAAGACTTAGGTAGATTCGTCTACGATATAGTCTTTACAAAAAGTGCTTTTGAAAGAGTTAACTAACGGACTGACGTAAAATCATTATGCTTTAGACCTTCTTCAGATATACATTTTCTGTCATTAGTTATATTAAAAAACAGAATGATAAACTTAAAATGGGTGCACGTCAAGACTAAACTAAACATGAATCGAATTGTATTTTTTATTTCAAACTTTACAAACTTTTTTAACTATGATTTTATACATTTTAAAATTATGTATATATACACGGTACATATACCAAAAATGTATTTTAAAAATATTTTGTCTGTATGTCTATCTGTCTGTTTGTTCCGGTAATCTCTGGAACGGCTGGACCGGTTTTGACGAGACTTTCACTGGCAGGTAGTTGATGATCCAGGGAGTAACTTAGGCTACTTTTTTTTAGAATAACTTTGTTCCGCAGCGTTACTCGCGGTACGACGATAACCGCGGGTAACACCGCGGGATTCAGCTAGTTTTAAATGAAATAGTGGAATAAGAACAAGTGATTTTAATTCTAGAATGTATTGCAACAAGTTCCATCAAGTACCGACAATCGAGAGTATAAATTACTAGTTGTTGCCCGCGGCTCCGCCCGCGTGTATGTCGGTTATCGCGACAAACAGTAGTCTATGTGTTATTCTGGTATATAAACTATATTACTGTAAAGTTTCATCCATATCCGTTGAGTAGCTTTTGCAGAAAGAAGTAACAAACAAACTCACTCACAAACTTTTGCCTTTACATATTAAGTGTGATAGTGTGATAAGAAGGATGATATTTATCAAACCATTCTACTAAAGTCTAAACCTACAACATAAACTACAATAACTAATACTAACTTCGCATGTACGCATCTAGTCATTATTCTTCCTCAAAATATAAGTACAGCATATGCACATATCGAATCAATTAACAGACACAGCAAGCCTAAATTGTATAAATGTAACGTGTCTATCCAAAATTAGATCTATTAGGGACCATCTAGCATCAATACGTACCTACTATGTTTAGTCGATTATTTACCTATTAACGAGGCCGCTTGTAGTGCGGTATCGATGCAATTTAATTTATCGATACCCTGCATTGTGTGTTTTGCAGGAGTGCTTCACTAGCCAACCCGTTTCTACTGAGTTTCTACCCGTATTTGTTTTACCCTTTGGGTATTAGATAGTGGTGGTGATTTAATTAAGTGGATTTCGATGTAAATAGGGTTATAACAATGTTGTAAGTAAATCATTTGTATCACGTATCGGTGTTGATATTGAAGCTGTGATTAATGTTTTTTTAAGTTTCATCGATTGTTAAATATGAACCTTCACAAAATTACAAATCATAAGATTTATAAAAAAATGACCACTCACAATGACTTGAAAAGTAATGAGCTCCTTAATGATTGAACTCTTGCGATACTTTTATGGATGCATATAAAGATAAGTATGACTGATGTTGCAGTTTTATTGTATTGTGTCAGTTAATAAAACAACATTTGCAATAACAATATGAACGGCAGAAAGCAGAAATGTAGTATCTCGAATTATCCAACTAATAAACAAAAAGATAAATAAAGATAGGAAGTCAAAATTGTAAAGACATTTTCTCTAACTGCCTCGGTAGCGCAGTGGTAGCGTACGCGACTGCTGTTCTTGAGGTCTCGGGTTCGATTCCCGGGTCGGATCAAATGTTTGTATGATCTGCAAATATTTGTTTCGGAGTTTGGGTGTTTTCTATGTATAATATGTATGTATTTACAAAAAAAAAAATATAAGTATTTATATCAGTTGTCTATTACCCATAATACAAGCTCTGCTTAGTTTGGGACTAGATGGCGTTGTGTGTTAGATGTCCGAAAAAAAAAATATTTATTATTTATTTATTCTATCTAAACCTGAGACAAAGACTGCGTTTTGTTTCTGTGTGTGTTCTGATCAAAACTATACCAAGCGTCATTTTGTAAAATTTTGGAGATACGTCATTTCCGCTTTCAGCCGTCGATATATGTAGAACCTTCGTCATTAATTTGTTATTATTATTACGGCATGAGTTATTTCAATAAACTATGTTTTACCATAATCATACAGTTACACATGCGATTTGAAGGTGGGACTCACATAAGCTTTGCCAGCACGCTTTACGAGCAATTTCCAAAAGATATTAATTTAAACTTATTCCCCAATGATACAAAATACTTTAATAAGTAGTATTTGTATATTTATTACTTTACAGTGCTAATTTTTATAGCTCCTGCTTTCATGTGTTTTTATTTTTATTATGGTAAAAGGTTTCAAGGTACATTTCTCAAATAATTGACTGGTATAGTATATAAGTATGAAAGTAAATCATTTAGTAAATCATCTAAAACTTTGACTTATAAGTGAGCAATTAAGAAACCTAGATATAATAAAATTTGTATACTATATAATATACGCTCAGACATATTCCTAGGCAAAAGGACACTTTTGGAGTCGACTCGACGCCACTCTGAAACGAAGGCCATGATAAAGTAGGGTTAAGTCGTAAACTTAAATGAATGCACTCAACAGCACTAGCTGAGGACGGTTAGTTATAGTACTAAAGTTACTAGGACGTAACGGTTGTTCTCGAAAAATTCATATCACATAATGCGATATATTGAAATATATTAGGACTTCGACCGTGACGCATAGTATGTTTATTCATGAATAGTAATCATCATTTAAGAACATGTAAAAATATCAAGAAAAATAATCCATCCTAATATTATAAATTGGAAAGTAACTCTGTCTGTCTAAACTGCTACATTGATTTTAATGTTATTTGGAATAGATTTCCTTAGGCGATATTCAGTGCAACATGGATGACCAACGCGGATGTCCGCGACGGATGGTACAATGTATAAAGCCTATACAGCGCGTTCAGTGCTACGCGCGCTGGACGCCATTGCACAGTCCGCACAGCACTGAACGACGAATTCATCCGCGACAGATGTTCCGCGCGCGGACTTTCCGCGTCCCATTGAATAGTGCCTTACTTAGGATTGATTCTTCTGGAAGGATATAGGCTACTCTAGACCGCTATAAACGACGAACACGCGGGTGGAGCTGCTGGTAAAATCAAGTCAAAATATAGTTGAAATTACAACTTTTATATTAGTTAAACATTATTTTTTGTTTGTAAAATTTCACAAAAGTATATTAAATTTCGTTATGAAAATTTATTTAAACATAACATATTACAAAGTTATCCTCCTTATTACTTAGCATTGCCTTGTTGCACAGCACGTGGTTTATGAAATAAGATCGCAAGGGTGTTCGTAATGAAGCCGCTTACGTCATCTCCAGTTTATAATTGTATTTTCCTTAGAGATGCCTAATCCATTTCCATTTACACGTGTTCAAGTATTTGAAGCTCTAAGCGAAAATAAACTTAAAATGTATTAATATAAGGTTACTATTCTAATAGAGTATTCTAAAGAAGAGTCTTATAAAACGAAAAAATAAAATTAAAAGGGGTAAAACCGAACACAAATCATGAACTGTTTATGCAAATCCTTGCTCGGAGCAACCGGATTACACGGGAGCATCTGTGTCTACACTCACTAATGAGATTAGTGACACCAAGTAGAGCTGAACTGTGCCGTTTAACGGTTAGGTTCAATGGAGTGAATATTTAGTGTTTATGTATTTATTAATTTGTAAAGGTGTGATATAAAACATAACAGTGAGAAATAAGTTCATTTTACCCGTAAACCGTTAAATCAATCGTTTTATTTGTTTTTTAGATGACTATTACGGCTCTCCATGCCGTCCGATGCCAGTCGCTCAATGTAAAAACTGACGTTCAGGTAAAACCGAACTAGTTAAACTAGTAGCCGACCCCTAATCTTGGGAATAATAAAGGCTAGAAAGATGATGATAAAAAGCACATAGTTCATTGCGTCTCTGAATTGTGTGGCATTTTTAACCCCCGACGCAAACCCTCAGTCATAAGTTTGAGGTCGATGTCTGTCTGTTTGTTTGTGTGTGTGACGTGTATGTGAGTGTCTGTCTGTGGCATCATAGCTCTCAAACGAATGGATCGATTTCAATTCGGTGTTATTTTATTTGAAAACCAGTTTCCTTGCGGTGGTTCTTAGCTATGTTTGGTTAATATCTGTCCAGCAATCTAAGAGTATCAGCTCTTTTTCAAAATGATGTTAGGCATTTTTGGCGTATGATTACTCGATTAAGTGCATGCGTAGGGGATTTTTTAAAATTTTAATTTTAGCTTATATCATAACATGGCGCTTAATATTTTAACAGATATGCCATTCAACGTGGCAATGCTGCCAGCCTTTTGGGATCGCTACCAGTAAGCGATGATGCGGAGGAATTTTTTGACGCTTGTATGTTGATATTGTTTTTCTTTTAAATTATGGTTATTTTAATAAAATTATCTCTTAAATGTGTAATAAAATAGTGAAATAATTTAACGAAATAAAAAATATAACAGATATCAAATTTTGGTATTTATTTAAGTGTCTTGACAGATTAAAAATACAAAGTGTCACTACCAGTTAGTTTTGGGATAATTGACTAGCAAATATAACTTTAGTAGTTAGTATATCATTCATACATCTAACAGCGTCAATATGAAGCATTTGACCCAAAGAATAGCATCAGTTTCTATTATCCACTTAATTCTTCAACTTAAAAATGTAAAAAACAGAGACAGAAACCAAGCTTACACACAAATTAAACATTTATCCACAATACAATAACATTGTAAATTTAATGGCAATAATTATGTGACATCCCTATTGAAATATTTCGGTAGCACGAAGAAAGGGCCACATTTTTACAAATTCCACACAATGAAAGCAAAGTCACGCACATAATTTAGTTAAATTATATTCGTAATATCCAAGCCGCCTACCCCAATATACCTTTTGTTATATTTTATTAACGGGAGCACCTTATATACCTTCAGTAAACATCTCTAATATGTGGGTAGCCGAAACAGGCACTATTTATGTATACGGGTTTGCATGTAAACAGGCCATAACCGCAGACACCGCACTTACACTATGAAACCTATCCCATTTGGAGGATTTTATTAAAACAAATAAATTACGCCGGGGGGACCGAAGATCATAATGCAAGATATGTAAATTGAATGGACCTACAAAAAACTACGTTCTTAAGAAACTTGAAGATTTTATCTATGTTCTTTACTATTTTACTTCAGTAGATATTTCTGAAGAAATTGATTCAATTTACTCAATTCACAGATGTATACTGTCGAATAAATTAAAAAAGTTACATTTAAATCTTTTTTTCTCTTTCCATATATGAAAGTACTGGGCAAGACAAGGAAATTATCTTTAATAGTTAGGTTCAATTTATCAATATATACCTGTATAATAATATATAACTATATAATATTCACTATTTATAACTGGCATCTGCTTCTTATTATTTATCAAACTTAAAAAGTTATAACGTTCATGTATGTTTAATAATATCCACTCAACCATTTACAAAAAAAATTCGTCTCTTAAAAAACTAAAATTAACTTATCTTCTCGATACAACTTACAAGGAAAAAGTAAAAAGGACGGCAAAATACTCGTGACTATGCATTTGTAGAAATCCTGGAGTAGTGCCCGTGATCAACCTCCTTGTTTACCTCCTGTGTCATAAAAAGCGGTCGCCATCCAACTTTCTATTGCACTAAGATTTTTAGGGTTCCATTCCCACATGGGATAACTCTGTGTGTGATTCACAAATTATTGTTCTGAGTCTGGGTGTTCTTGTGTCCGTTTCATGTATGTTTATAAAGTTCTCCGCGACGCAGGATATACATCGTATGTGCGAAAAGTCTTTAAAAACAACGTGCGTCCTCCTCAGAGTATGTAAGCGCCTTCGTCTAGGCGTAAGGCTGGGTTTTAGTGTAAACACATATTCCTGCATTTTAATGTTCATTAAATGACAGCCGTTTATTAAAAAACATGCTTCACACATTAGAAAACACATTGATAGACTCTGCAATAAACTGTAGTGATTGATACAGTCGTTATAGGTACGGACGCACAATCATTATTCACACGCTATTTAGCAGTTAACGCGAACGCACACAGTTTTATCAATGCGACATTTATATTGTGTTAATCGTGTTTGGATATTGAACCGACGATAGGGGTAAGAGATAGTGTTGTCATCGTGCAGTCTGGCGAGTCCCGTGTTGTGGGAGGAGTATAATATTCATTTGATAAAATGACGTCCTTTTAAATTGAAAGGTTTACTTTAGAAGTATAGCTAAGTTTTGTGATACAATAGTGATATGTTGAGATTGTTAAAAATTGAGCAGTAATAATAAATCGATAAGAGTAAAAATAAAAAAAGGTAAGAGTAAAATAAATAATAAATCTAATAAATATTAATAATAAAATTATACTTTTATTATTAATAAAATATTACTAATATTATTATTTATGTTATGTTAATAGTTTTTTAAAATCTGTCATAACTGTTTTAATCAACTAACTTTTAGAGTTAGTTTCTCCTGAATGAAAATAACCTGACCTGACCTGACCTGAGTCCAAAGGACTCAGGTGATCATAATGAACCTTTATGAATTCTTAAGAATATTTAAGATACCTTTTCAGATATAAATTTTTGTAGCTAATGGTTGTTCTTTTTAAATTTTCTTAAAATATTTGTGAGTTAATCTGAATAAAACGCATGACATTGACAGCACTAGCTTCGTTAGACCATTTTAAACGGATGGATGGCGTGGCGTTGATAGTTGGTGTGGCAATAATTTATCGAAACTTTTACTCGTAATAGTGGGGTAGTTTTAATAGCCAAAATAGTTAATACATCTTATGAAACAATTTAAAGCTATGATGAATGACTTGTACAAAAAATAAGAAGAATTCATCGATGTTCAATTTGGGAATATGTATAAAATATAGTGTAGTTCAGTAAATATTCAAAACTTTATATATTATTATGTACATATATTTAACTTACATATAATTAAAATATAGTATGACTCCATACTGTCTTCATATGACGCCTACCGCCTGTTGTCTATGTACACGAACGCAGTCGGTACGCAGATGCTACGAAAGCGAAGCCAACGTGGTTGCTACGCAGATACGATTAGAATTGTCTACGAATGATTCCTCTCGACGCCTATATACAACAAACTGTAATCATAAGTTCGAATCCGGTTTATTTTTAACTACTAAAGAAACTTATATTTGTGAACTAACTGTCATTGGATCGTTTTTAGGAGTCAGTTGGCACTACTGAGTATTTTTTTTAGTTTCCTTTAATATTTCTTGGGATAAAAGAGAAATAATTAAATATTATATCATTAAATTTACCATTCTCCGAACGCTTGTGGTTTACGATATTCTTAGTTTCAAATAGGAGTTTCTGAATATTAAAAAAATTTAAATATTTTTTTTATTCTTATGCAGTAACCGACTTCAAAAGAAGCGATATTAAATTGGGAAGCATTTTTACCGCATAGCTCCTGGTTTCGTTAAGTACACTGAATATGAGCGGTCCAGCCATATTTAATCGTTATCAAGCGAGCGGCCAGACCTCGTGTTCATCGCTAAATGATTTACTCACGGCTTATCCTACTTTAGCAACTGACTTATTGAATTTCAGCGCCATCAATAAATCGTACCAACTTACAACACGGCAAAGCTTCAATGTACCCATGAAAAAAAAATTGATCGAATAGAAAGTCGAATTAAATTGAAATAGTTTATTTCAAATCTATTATTTTTAATTTTGAAATATCTCTAAATTTGGACATTTTACTAATATTATAAAGAGGTAAAGTTTGTGAGATTGTCGAGGGAATCTCTGGATGGATGAAAAATATAGTGACTTTTTTCATTTTTAAATTCCCCTTATTTAATAAATACCACAAACGCCAATTCCTCTCTGGAGCTTTTTCACCAGAAAGAAAGAAACTTTTGCTGACCATTTTTAGTCATTGCTTTTATGCTTATTTTTTATATCTATCATATTTAAATAAATTAAATACATAAAAAAATAAAACAAGTTTGTTCAATAGGACAAAAACAGTAAAGTCGTATCTAAGAAACAGATAATATACAATAAACAGCAAATAAGTTTCACCTATCTATTTCATAACTTCACCCGTAAGCTAATAGACCACAGCACAGTTTTAGATATCATCAGCATAATTCTTTTAAAAGGTCGCGTACGATTAACACCGTGAGCTTTCGTCTCCTACCCTCGTCTGAAACCATCGTTCGACCGGACCGGAGCATTATCTTTGATAAGTCAACTGTCAGGATTTAATCTACATACAACGTGAAACCACGAATGTGCACCGAACCATACGAATACGAAATGATTTTGCGCATAGGATTTGTTTTATTTTCAGAGACAGGGGTGCGCTCAGCCGCAGCGTCGATAATGGAACCTACCCATTGTTGGTGTTCTGAAAAGCGCCAACTGCCGTATGGACATCAAGCGATTAGAGGTCTTATTGTCTTTGGGAAAATGTGTGAACGATTTTTTTTTACTAACTTTTAAACTTTCGCGTTCCATGATATATTAACAATTATTTTTACGGGAATTAACGCGATCACTTATTAAAAGGTATTACATACCTCTGATTTGCCTGACGTTTCGATCAGGTTGCACTGGCCGTGGTCACAGGTTGATGGTCAGCCTGTGACCACCATATGTAATACCTTTTAATAAGTGATCGCGTTAATTCCCGTAAAAAATTGTTAAGATTTTTTTTTTATTATTTAAATGCGCTACATAATTATCCAAAATTAAAACACAGAAATGATATTTTAAACTTAATGAAAAATTACCTAGTACAATAGTTTGGAAGATCAGTTGTTAATATTTCTAAAAAAAGTAAACAAAAAAAAACGTAAAATAAGTAAAAATAAGTTGCTAAACACGAAACTCGAGAACCGCTAGAAGAATGTTCTTATGGTGAGAGAAAACGTAAAAATTGCGACGAAAATAGTAAAAACAACATTGATTAACTTTTTCTATTGCATTGCAACAAGCCAATTACTTTTGAGAAAATGAAATCTGTCGGGGCAGCTAGTAAATACAAAAAAATATTATAACATTAAACATCAACTCTGTACATCAAACGCCTTCACGTCACAATATGCAAAGACTAAACGTTATGGTTAAGCTAGTGCTAGTTAATATGCACTTTCGTACGCGGAGTTTTTATAAGTTTTGATGCAAAAGCAATAAGAACCGTGGGAGAGCCACGCTTCGGCATGAATGGGCCGGCTCGACTGGAGTAATACCACGGCCTCACAGAAAACCGGTGTAAAATAGTGCTTGCGCTGTGTTTCATCGAGTGAGTGAGGATACCGGAGGCTAATACCCCACCCTTCCCCCTATCTCCCCTTCCCCCATCCCCTTAAGGCCGGCAACGCACTTGTGACGCTTCTGGTGTTGCAGGTGTCCATGAGCGGCGGTAATCGCTTACCATCAGGCGATACGTTTGCTCGTTTGCTTGCCAGTTCCATAAAAATATATATATATAATTAATTTATTTGGTTTGTAAGTTTTCGAGAGTGTTACTGGACGTGAAGTTACTTACACTTTTGTCCGATTACGGCAAAGCCAAAAGGAAGGTTAATAACTTTGGCAGTCTATGTATGTTTGTATGTTTCATTGTAGTGCCTTTACCACTTAATCAATTTTAATGCATAATGTTTCAAAACATTCGGAATAATGGTTCCAGGTGACATAGGCTATGTAAATTTTATCAATAGTTTTAACGTATTCGGGATACAGTTTTCATTATTTTCTCTTACCAAAAGGTTAATTGATAGTATATCTAAAAAGGAATTTATTTATCTGCTTAAATTAATTGTTGGTGCGTTTTGAAAAGTACATTTTTGTTGTTTACTATTTATTATATTTTTTCAAAATTATGAGATGGTAACAGCCTTTATTAGTTCACTACTCGACATAGGACTCTTCTTCGAAAGGTCTTAAAATTTAAAAATAAAGTACTAATAAGGTTTAATTGTTTGAATGAAATAATTCAAAAGTACCACTTTATATCATTTTATATCTTGATATCATTATTATATTTAGATTAGTAATCAGTTTAAAAAAGTAATAGTTGCAGGTATTAAAGCTTCATCCTGAGGTGACCAAATAATAGTTCGGGTGAGATATAGTACTAGGTAAATTGTATTTATTTCCAAAAAAGCTCGAATACAATAATTCAATATTATTAATCAGTTGTCTGGTTGATTGCAATGACTTTAAGTAGAACAAACTAATCCTGTCGGAATCGAAATGCAATTCCGCTTCAGGAATCAACTAAGTACGCATTAATCAATCGCAGTTCACCCTCACCGTATCGGTCGCAAACTATGCAAAAAGCGTCATTCTGCAACTGGCATTGATTCCGATGATGTGTCCGTAGCTGCAGACAGGGTCATTATCATTATCGTGCCGCGCGGAATCCATTAATCACGTAGGTATTCCTGAATCGTACTTCATCGCTCCCACTTTCCCCTATCCCCCTTTAGTCCCGATCCCCAAATACGTGGACGCACTCGTGCATTCACCCTTCTCTTATCAGTTTTGATGTAGCTACGACAGGTTGGATTTGCATGCATTTTACGACTTTGGAAGTGTCTCTCGCGTAAACAATTCAGTTTAGAAAAAAATAATATTAGAAACCTCAACATCATTTTTGAAAACCTATCTATAGATACCTTACACGTGTGGGTATGATGAAAAAAAAATGTTTGAGTTTCAGTTCTAAGTATAAGGACCCCCAAAATTTTTGTGTTTTTTTTTTCTATTTTTGTGTGAAAAACTTCATGCGGTTCACAGAATACATCTACTTACCAAGTTTGAACATTATAGTTCTTATAGTTTCGGAAAAAAGTGGCTGTGACATACAGACGTATAGACAGACAGACAGACATGACGAGTCTATAAGCATTCCGTTTTTTGCCTTTGGCACGGAACACTAAAGATTACATATCAGCATTTATTACTGACAATCGATAATAATCAAAAATAAAGTTCATTTTACAGTGTAATATAGAGCTTAAATTCTCTTAAATAGGTAATTATTGATTGCTTTGTGTATTCTACTCTCGACGCAAAGTTTAATTAAATCAAAGTTGTAGCTAAGTTTGTTTAATTTTAGGATCGTTCGCCCCGAGACGTGTCTTCAATACATCGAAACAATCCAAGTGCTCCCCTGTAGTATTTGCTATCTGTCTATTCCACTAATGCGTAGTAACAGGGCATTGATATTCCACATACAATCCCGTTCATTCGATTCGCGATGAGCCCAGTTATTAAATCAGTTGGATAAACAGACACCTGTGTTCCTAGTTGGATTTGCATACACACATGCATCAGAGTAATTTGCATAATGACAATGCATAAATGAAAACGTAACTGTGATTGTCACAAAAATGCATCAACAATGATTACTGCCGACGTATAGTGACTTTAATGTTTTGGTATTTTTCCATTTGCCTATTAATTTTCTGATGCTGTTTGTGGGATACAACCGTCAATTACTTACTTCCATGATTTATTTGTTATTATTACGAATTCAGTTGTTCATATTTAGTATCTACTTTTAAGTTTATAAGTTTATATTGATATATGATTTGCGTAATATTTGTGTGCTATTTTATACTTGATATATAATATTTTATATACTCTTTTATTATTTTTTTGTATTTAATTAATATGAAATTAATATACTACCGAGAATAAAAAAACGAGTGTGCTTTAGACCACACGATTAACGATGAAGTAAATACACGAAACTTAATTGGCTATGAGGGTAAAAAAATGTGTGCTGCCACCTCTCTCCTGCCACTACAGTAATATACGAAACGTAACTCTCTCTGTCTTTCTATCCTTCAACTACCTACTAACTTCTATCTCCCTCTCAACTTCCGTTCGCCTTGCCCGATCACACTTTTCGTAACTCTCACGTCACGCATTCACCGGCTTACTAAGTTAACTTCAGAACTGAGTATTTTAAAAGAGAAGGTAATTGTAGATTCAATAATCTAAAATACAGAAGTTTTTATTAATAATCTTAATGAGCTAAGATACCAACTAATAAGGAATACTTCTGTAGCTATACACATAGCTTTACACGTGCCACAATGGATACAAGCAACTATGACAATGAGTTTTGGAATGATTATTCGTAATTGTGTACGTGAGGTGTTCACAAAGGGAATCAGGCGTAAGGATTTCAGTGCAGACTTGCTTTGTATGTCTCATAATATGAACAGCGAACATGCAAACAGATTTTAAGATGTACATTGTAATTATAAAGTGACTTACATATACAACTTAGATGCAGTTTATTTTTCCATTAAAATTATTTTAGGGTCACAATTCTGTTATTTAATTATATTTAGAGTACCTTGATCTCTCGTTTTAGTTATACTTTAGTTCAGCTTACTGCCGTCCACTGCTGAATGAAGGCGTTCTTCAAAAAGCGCCAATCATTCCGGTCTCGGGCAGTCCGTTAACACGTATGCTGGTAGTGAGTTCCAAGTTTTGACCGCTCGGCATAGGAAGAAAGAACCGGAGCAATGAGTACGAGTACGTATGTCTACCACTCTAAAGCGGTGACTTCGTACCTACGAACTCTGACTCAACAGGTGTAGAACATATCAATTGGTAAAGTAAAAAACTTCGTACCTCCTTTTTACAAAAATTATGCAAACGGAGCAGTATGAAATTTTGCACAGTTAACGTTTATGTAATAATAATAGTTTATTTTCAAGTAAACCATGCACAGATTTTAACTTTTACTGTGATAGCGATACTAGGAAGAGCCTGTGGTGTGCCGTGCAATGAATATGGGGGAGGAGTGCAGAAAAATAAAAAGAAAGAAATATGATCGGATTTCAACCACTGTTTTTGTTAAAGTGCTACTACTACTAATAAGTGTATATAGTGTTGACTGTATGGTGACGTATTAAGAATGCAAAGTGTCACCACTCCAACTCACCCCATGGGTGTCGTAAGAGGCGACTAGGGGAACAAACTAAGCAGGACAACACTGCAAATAGAAATTAAACTTGAAATAAACCCGGTCTATACTAACACGTCGGGCCAGTATGGTATAGTAAGCTAAAACCTCTTTTCGAAAGAGAGGCTAATGTCTGGAATGGACTATTAAAGGCTGTTGATGAAAGTGCTTATCTATACAAATAACTAAAATTGGAGTGTCTGTTTGTAAAAAAACACTTTTTACTAAATGCTTATGTATGTATACACAGAACATATAACAAAAATATATTTTAAATATTTTTTGTTATATGTCTGTCTGTCTGTCTGTTTGTTCCGGGTAATCTCTGGAACGACTGGACTGATTTTAACGGAATTTTCACCGGCGATAGCTGATGATCTAAGGAGTAATTAGGCGTTTTTAGACTAGCTAGTTCAAAATATAACATACTAGCCGACCCACGCAACCTCGTTTGCGTCTCCTATTGCCCGTAGCGTGATAATTTTCCCCCGTTTTTTGAAACATTCTTCATTGGTGCTCCGCTCCTAATACTGATTTAAGCGTGATAATGTATAGCCCATACCCTTCCTCGATAAATGTACTATCCAACACTGAAATATTTTTTCAAATCAGACCAGCGGTTCCTGAGATTAGAGCGTTCAAACAAACAAACAAATTCTTCATCTTTATAATATTAGTATAGATTAGCCACTACTAGAGGATATATTACAATAATCTTGCATACCATATTGTACATCGATAACCATTAATGCAATACAATCGAAGGTAATCGTGGGAGGCAATCTCAATAAGACAACAATAATGTACCCGTATATCAACCCTTATAGCTCTGCTCGATAGACGTAATGGACTCCATCCAATCTGATATTAGCCTTATTTTATATCGATTTATGTAATACAGATAATAAACGTCACCATAACGATTTGTAGGAATAAATTCATAAAAAGTGACACTCTAGATGGATTATAGGACTGTGTGTGATTTTGAAAAAAATAACCTCTTCAGTACTGCCTATATAATAACCCTTTTTACGGATATAAATGAATGATGGAGATAATTTGACCATAATTACTTTTTCAGCTCTCTGAAATTCTCCTATGTATAAACTTTAACAGTGCAACAGCAAGTATACTATAGTATTATCGAAAGTAACTTTGTCTGTCTGCCTGTCACGCTTTTACGGCTAAAGTGTTTCACCGATTTTAATGAAATTTGATATGGAGATACTTTGATTCTTGAGGAAGGACATAAGCTACTTTTTACCACGATAACCGAGATACAAGCAGGCGGAGCCGCGGGAGTATGCTAGTTAATATATAGATAAACTAGCTGAACCCCGCGGTGTTCTCTCGTGGTTATTGTTGTACCGCGTTTAACGCCGCGGGCTAATGGTAGTTCAAAAAAGTAGACTAAGTTACTCCCTGGATCATCAGCTACCTGCCAGTGAAAGTCCCGTCAAAATCGTTGCCTAGCCGTTACAAAGATTACCCGAAACAAACAGACAGACAAAACATTTTCAAAATACATTTTTATGGTATATGTACCGTGTATACATACCGTGCATTTAGTAAAAAGCCGTTATTTTAATATTACAAACAGACACTCCAATTTTATTTATTTCTATAGATTTATATGATTACACAATGCTAGCTTTTACCCGTAGCTCCGCCCGTGTGTGTGACAAAATTTTTTTTAATAGCCTGTAAAACTCGCAAATAATGTGGCTTTCTATCGGTAAAAGAATTTTCAAAATTGGTTCAGTAGAAATACAAATTGTCAGTTCAGTACAACCTCCTAACTAATATGTAAGAAAATAAAGATTAAGACCCCAACACCAAAGTTTTGCATCACTAACATACGTTGAACCTAACTTAGCTACTATGTGTGTTGTTGTTTAGAGATAGATCTTTATAGAATTATCACATTCATACTATAAAACAAAAGAAGTCTGTTAAAAAAATAATATCAAATAATAGTTCTCAAATTAATCTTCTATATTTAACTTTAGTGCAAATATATTTTAACTTCAATAATGTCTAGACTATTTCTATATTTAATATGTTAAATACAGAAAGTTAAATACAGAAACAGTAATTGAAAGTTTTTATTTAAAACGCAGTTAAAATCGTCCTACTGATATTGGCTAGACTCTAAGCTTTTAAGAATTTATTACACCCAATAGAAATATCAAAATGATTTCATTTGTAAACTAGTCCTCGGAGAGATAAATTCGGTTTAATCAAACACTTAGGCAAATGTTATCTAACTAATATTCAACTGTGACCAAATCAAAAACGTTTCATAGATATTAATTTCTTCTTCTAAAATTAGTTTTTAGTAATACAACGATTATAATTTAAATATTGCAAATAAAGTACATTCATGTTAATTAAAGGATTAAAGAAGTAACAACTATACGCCATTAATTATGCAGTATATATATATATATATATATTTCGCTATTCACGGGTGACAGTAGTCATATACCATTAAGTTACTCGTCTGTACATAGGTCACTAAAAATTGCAATTTCCAAAGGCGCGATTTTTTATAATATCTAATAGTAAGTTACCATAAATCGTATTCCTGCCTGTTTTTGGTAAGCGATTTTCGACGCCCATGGACACCCGCAACACCAGAGGTGTCACAAGTGCGTTGCCGGCCTTTTAAGGAGTATGCTTTTCTTGAAAGTTTGAAGGTCGTATTGGTCCGGGAATACCGCAGGCGACAGTTTATTCCACAGTTTTGCTGTGCGATGCAAAAAGTTTCTGGAAAAGCGCACAGTTGTAGACTGCAAACATTCTAGATGATGGGGATGAAACTTCTGTCGCGTAGGACGATGGCGGAAAGAGGCGGCAGGGATCAGTCCGAACAATTCCTCAGAGCAATTCCCATAGAAAATGCGGTTGAAGATGCACAGCGAAGCCACATCTCTACGCAGCGCCAAAGAGTCCAGCCGAATTGAAATTTCTTGGCAGTCGACGAGTCGACCCGCTCTCCGTTGAATGCAGTCTAGAGAGAGAAGCTAGTACTGAGGTGCCCCCGTCCTGAAGATGAGGACAGTATTGAAGCAGAAGGCGGTGGGCCGGAGTGAAATCCTGTCTCGATGTGTGGAGCACGCTAAGCTTTATAAAAGCTAATTCGGCCTTATCCTCTAAATGACCACCGAACTGGACTTCACTTGATATGTCAACACCAAGTATTCCAATGTTGGCTGAGGCAGGTAGGGGAATGTCTTCAAACTGAGGATATATGACCCACGGAAGTTTTTTAGTGGTGAAACCTTAAATTTGTGTCTTTGTGGGGTTAAAATGGACTATGGTAAGTCTACTCCAACCTGAGACCTTTTCCAAAGAGGTCTAAATTTCAAACACAAGTTTGTTTCGACACTCAATGACGTTTTCCCGAGAAATAGTGACCGGTATAGAAAGCATCGGCCATGCCGTCATCCGCATAACAATGAATGCCGCTAATTTGCAGCATGTCATCTATATGTAGTAGGAACAGAGTGAGTGATAGCACACAGCCTTGCGAGACACCAGTATTTACAGTAGATAATATTTCAAATTGTATACGTAATAGTCTAATCATGCTGATAGATTCAAATATGTGTCAGTGCAATTTCAAACTGTGACCAAAACCCGGAAGTAACGTCCTATATTTTTGAGTTGCAGATATGCATGGTCTATCACTCTCTCCAAGTCGTCCTTCAATCTGAACATCGCCGCTTTCACTTCACACAATCGTTTCGATTTATCTTTGTATTAACTAGTTTCAACTATCGCTACAAGCTCTGGATGTTTAAGTTTTATTAACTTTACTAATAAAAACGTTTAATAGAAGATAGCAATACCTTCTATTAAACGTTTTTATTTCACTCTTATATTGTACTAACTAATTTAGGCTTCATGATCATATGATGACATTTAATTGTAGACTCTAAACCACATTAAACAAATCTTGTTGTCTCTACCTACAATGTTAGCATTTCGTGTGTACTACTAGCAAACGACTATTAGACCAAAATACCAGACAAATATAAATTTCCTATCATTTTAACATCAAACAACACAATATTCTATTTACCTGTGCTTTTTAGGGATAATTATTATTTATTCTAAGGCTATGGATACACGGTACGTAAAAGGGCGATACTGATAAAATCTTCATTGGGGAGTATTATGACGATAGCTACTCGCTTGCAAGGGGAAATCGATACGGGCGTGAATATTTGAACGTATTTTGTGCTGTCCATATTTTTGTCGCTTTCAGCTATCAGTTAATTGAAATAGTTTTGTTTATCAAAACTGCCCCATCGAAATTATTTCGAATGAAACCTTTTTAGAATACGATTGCCGTGACTATTTTTTTAATTTAATAGACTTAAACATAGTTGTGGGATTGAAATAGATTTCAAATGAATCCTTCATGACATTTCAATGTCAATACATAGAGTTCAATTTTTTTATTATGTATCTGTATGACTCGGTAAACTTATTTAAATTTACATACATATGCAAATAATAGGATCCATCTTTCTTATAAAGTGCATTAATAAACTTAAATAACGTAATTTCTAAAAATATAAAAGTAAGTAGCTTTTTTATGGAATAGGGGGCAATCGGGCAGACGTATCGCCTGATGGTAAGCGATTACCGCCGCCCATGGAAACCCGCTATACCGGAGGCGTCACAAGCGCGTTGCCAGACTTCAATTTTATTGTAATAGGTTAACATATATTATTTAATGTGATATTTCCTTCTATATGTTTAATAATAAAATATATTTCTGAACGCCCCCATGTCACACAAAACAAAAGCTGCACACATTTGCGCATAGCGTAGTGGTTCTAACGGTCGTCATACCGTTTCCTATTGCACTGAGTATTGTGGATTCGATCTCTACTAAGACAACACTATGTGAGCTACGAATTGCTGTTCTAAATCTTTGATGTCCATCTCATGTATATTTAATCAAGTTTCGACCTAAATATATTCTGTGTTCTAATGCAGGAGTTGTAATAAACAAATGAATGAGCTCATCACGTGCATTCAGAATCACTAATAACTAGTAAAGCACGCCCTCAAAACAAGATTGTACCTATCGACCCATATTCAAGCTGCATTTAATACTCATATTTTTAGTGTTCACAAACAAAAGAAGAGACTCGCGTCGTTTACGCACGCGGTTGTAAATTACGCAACAATTCGAATGGAAAATGAAATGCCTGTTTCCGAACCATTAAGCAATTTGAATTTAACACTCGTCCCTTCATTTTCCTATTACCGCAGAAATTGTGCGATTTTACGCGCAAGCCCTTGGAAGTGTAGCAATGAGATTGCGGTGAAACAAGTGTTCCTTGAGGAGTTATTATACAGTGTAACTACATTCTAACCCCTTTTAAAGGCATTAAACGCACCCTAGGTTTGTATTAATAAAAATAAATAAAATTCTTCTTCTTTCATTAAGTAAACAATTTTATAAATACGTCTAGTGAGTGCTTATGAATAATGTTTGATTTGGTCCTTTTCGTAATTTTTTATTATGTCATCGAAATTTTGAGTATTTAAAGTAAACTCGGTTTACTACTAACATGAGCAGACCTATTTGTCCCTTATTAAGCGCTTTATGAAGGCATTCTTCGAGAAATCAGTTTGGGATGAAAATAGTATAGTTAAATAAGGAGAGGAATCCCCAAAGTACCGGCATTTTACTCTTTCTAGGCTGAGCATTATACACGGTTCTATTGCACACATAGCCTTACTACAACTCTCTTGCTAAAGCTGAGATTCTGTGGTGTTTACACGCAAAATGGAATCGACATTCTTGTAGTATTAAAATTTACATTGTAGTCTATTATTGTTCGTCTAATGGAGAGAACCTAGAAGATGAGATGAGAGAGAATTAATAAATTTCCCAACTACCTGATATTTATTCAAAGTAAATAAAACGTACAACCCAGATTTATACTTATCTAAATCAGCGGCCGAAAATAACTTTACGAAAAACTTCCGAAATCGTTTACCAAATCGTTTACGTCAAAGAGAAATGAAGTTGATCGATACGGAATGAATCAACTGAGAACAAATTAAATACGTGTATAGAGAAATAGAGCTGTGAGCCAATCCAATACTTTTCATCGGTACTACTTAAAGGAAAAGAAAATGATTGGTATAATATGCAGAACTGTTTCCGCTTCAACGCGTTCAACGCAGATGTTATATTTCACTTTTTGATTTTATTTTCAGGAACTGCGAGAACTTCCAATTCTTATTCATTTACTCTTATTCGTAGTTTGAAACATTTTAAATTATGCCTTCGCTTCGGCAGATGGTGTGTGATTTTAGTGTCAGTTATAGCAGTAGAAGTTGTGATTTTAAAATGCAGCGTTTGTAGTATTTAATTGAATTTTACCGAGAGAGAGCATTGCTTCGACACGAATGGATTGGTTTGGCGAAAGTGATACCACGATCTAACAAAAAACATGTTTTGTGTATGTTTTGTTTGAACCTTTCCCGTATCTAAAAATTCAAGTCGAAAAAACACGCTGTTGCCTCAATCACCTCACACTCATCATTAGATGAACAGTCTGCTCAGTTGCCTCTTATGTTTGTGTCAATAAAAAATGAACTACGTATATTCAAAACCAATTTTTAAAAGATTGTATCATTTTATATCCACGAAAATACAAGTAAGTATATTACTATTAAGTACAGTTCCTTTAATAGCCTAGATGTCTTATCGGTGTAATAAGCGGGATACTTGGGCATTTCTTGCTACATAAGAAGATTAATATAAGTGGATGGCTACATGATCGGTAAGCAGTAGTAACAAGATAGCGCAAGTCTTTGGAACTTATTGAAGTCGCAGTAGAGTCTAGCTAAATTAGTATTCTGTTAGACTAATAAGAGTGGCGGGATCAACTTGCGTTTTTTAATCAAACACATCGCAATCCTTCAATGGGACTGACTAAAACAAAACGATAAATTAAGGCAGGAAACGGGAGGCGAATGTTCGCCGCTCGTATTGAAAGATTTACTTCCTCTGTTTAATTGCAATAACGGCTAGGCACGTTGGTATCGTATTTTTCTTTTTACACTCCGCCTCTTATTGCCTTTGGGCCGTTAAATAAATTTATGACGCCCGACAAAGTTCAGCCCACCTCGGCAGCCTCACCGGGCTGAAATTAGGTGGAAATGTGAAACAGAAATAAAAAGCTCGGTCTCAGGTGCGTTGTTCATCGCGGCGCGGCTAGTGGGATTAGCTCTTGACTCGCGGTTAAATGGCTTGGCCGCTCATAAAAGTTTCTTAACACTCATAGTTCCTGCTACCTTTATGTTGACTAAAATTTTCCTACCGAAAAAGTTCCAGTTGCTAGTTTCGTTTCACATTACGGGAGCCCGTTACTTTAGGATTTTATTACTACCACAGTCAGGATGAGGCATAATTTTTTATATTTTATGCATTTGCAACTTTTTTATGTTCAACCACAAAAATTACAAATAAAATTAAAAAATTCAATTTCATGGTATTAAAATAAACAAAACAGAAATTTGGAAACTCACATTAGCGCCCAACTCCTTTAAAACCTTCGATGTAATCTGAAACAAGGAACAAACACGCCGAAATAACAATAAAATTGTAATAAAAACTTTGTGCACGCAACCGAAATTGTAGAAAATTGACCAAATTATTATTTACGGTTTGAAATTAAAACAAGGCATTATGGAAGATTACTTTCCCCCTCTTTAGAACAAGTCGCGTTTGTTCAGTAACGAACGTGACTAACGTGTTGTCTTTCTATATTTGGAGCCTTCAATTACGATAATTTCTTTGTCTCCTCGTGTGTTTGAGTTTCGTCTTTATCACTGTTATAGATTCAGTTTATATTCAGTCAAATTATCTTTATCGTACTGATTTATTATGTCCATAAAATATTCAAAGTTGTTCAACGCAACAACAATAAGTTTATTTTAGAATTAGAATTCAGTTATTCAGTGTAGGTAAATCAAAAACTATAATCATGATTTTCTGTTTTCTCTTTAAAGAACCACATCAAAAGTTGTGAATTATTAATTTTCAACTGTTATCAAAAAGTATGTTTGGTTTGCGGTCGCAAACATTTATATAGACAAAATTCGACCAAAACGAACATTACCAAAGGTATTTCGTATACGATCGTACATACATAAAATGAAAGACTAACTTCACTGTTTGTTTTTGAGTATTAATAGCTCTCGTATTAAAGTCTTATTATATACGATTTTCAATCAAAGATAACGAATAGATATTTACAATTGAGTCTCAACAATGTTACGAAATTACCCGAAATCGATCATTTCAAATAGTAAAAAAAAAATTAAAGGTCTCAATTTTTATACTATCGCGTTGCTTAAAATATATAAATTCATGAACAATAAATTGCCAGAATCAGCCAGCATTTGACGACAGCCAGTTCAACCTGGTTCAGGTCAGACAATTATATAATTGAAAGGTATAAACTAAATTCTATCGTAATAAAATCGTATAATTAAACATTCATTTCTACCATTTTCTACCATTTTATTTTTTCATAATCGAGATAATCCAAATTGGGCTGATTTATCAAAAGTTGTCATGCCATATAAGTGCTAATGTTTTTTTCGGTGGAGTTGTTCTGTGAAGAGGATCTTAAGAGGTCGACTGGTCACTCATATAAACTGCATACATAGACGATACCAATAGTTATCGAGTTTTAGGGAACTACTATAGCTTTACATTTTGCAAATCAAGTACTTCTTTATCTTTTCACTTTTACTAGTCCATATATATTTTACAAGTTACATAAGCAGATATACATCATAATTTAAATGTGACATAAATTTTGACAAAAACGATGGAGACCCACCTAACTTATAAAAAAGTACGACACGTGCAAACTTTTGGTCGTCAAATATTTCCTCTAAAATTACCTAATTCGTCGTGAGAAAGGGTTGGAATTAACATTTTGTTGTGGCATTTTATTCTCATGTAGAAAGTTGGTGAATGCGGACGACGGAACTTTTGCTAATGCCGGAATAATGTTTGTGGAGCCTCGGAGCTTGGGTAGGCCGGCCCTTGCAACCGGTAATGGTACGGAAAAGTTTTTATTTATATTGTATTGTAGGTTTATAGGGTATTAGGTGGAATAGTGGCAAACCTGTTTAAGTTTCCCCATGGAGTCATTAGCCTTAAGGATACGAGGAGGGAGCTGTAAACAGTAGGTACCTGAATAATTTTACCAAATGAATTATTTACATTAATATGTATCTTCACAATACATTTGTACGAATGAAGTAATGTTATGTTAGTCAACTGACTTTTAAATACCCCGTATTTATATATATACGTGCATTTACATATGCTAAATTCTTGCTTATTTTGATCAAGGTACTAACTACCTACAGATTAGTAATCCCGTAACTAGAACTTGCATTAGGTTTGTGCAAAAATGATTATTTTTGTCTAACATCAGCACGATAATTTAACTTAATTTCAAATGTTATATTTCATGTCTTTTTTATGTAATGAAGTTTTTTAATTTATATAATATCAAATAGAATAGAATAAACTTTATTGTATACCAATTGATCCAGGTATTTATATGAGCTTAACAATATAATGACCATGTACAAATGGCGGCCTAATCGCTAAAAAGCAAAAAAAAAAAAAAAGTTATTGTGAGGACAACGTTTTTACACAAGAAAAATTAAAAGATATGGGAAAAGTATTTTTTTTCCGCTACTGTACATTGAAAGTGAAAACTTGTGATGTAAATATGGCGGTACAAAGTTCGCCGGGCAGCTAGTTAAGATATATAAAAATCTAATTTTATGTCAGGCCTTAAAATATTTTAAAGTAGATATTAATACTAATTACAAGCCGAGGTGTCTGATTTCACTAGTAACAAATATAAAAAGTAGTAAAATTAATTCATGAAACCTCATAATTCCTTATTGAGCAATACATTAGCGTTTTGTTTCGCACATATACTCATAACACATATTTTATTAAAATAACAATGTCGCTGCTTAGTACAGTTTAAACAAACCAGCACGCGACAGCATATTTGAGTGACATAAATAAATTAATTACATAAAATTTTACTGAAAACGTAATAGAATAAAACACATTTACCGCTTTGCCGTGTGATTTCTCAAACTGCGGTAATACCAGCGTAGAGATGTGGAATATGAAGGAATACGAAGAATCCTGAACACTCGTTAACTGAGTTGTCCCATGTCGCCTCCGTGTCGTGGACGTGGCTAAACAAAATGTAATTTGCCCCCGAAGCGCCCTCTTACGTGACCCGAGAAAGATATAACGCTTTTATTAAATTATTTTAGCTTTTATAAGTAACTGTTACGGACATTTCTGAAAAAATAACGACTTCAAAAGCTAAAGAGATTACGCTGACGCCTAACAATTTACCTAATGCTCGTAACACACCTGTGTGGTCCGAGATTTTAAAAGCACTTTACGTTGAGTTTACAGTGTACATTAATTTGTTTAAGGGTACGTCGGCCGTTTAATGAAGATAATTCTGGTTAGTATCGCTTTCACGTACACTTGTGTACTGATAACATGCTTTGAGCCTTTTATGGGTGCGGGCGTGTAGAGATTTTATTTTCGTCATGTTTTGTGTCATAGTATTTTTATCTCTCTTTCGATAAACTGGACACATAACATTCGAATAAATAAGAGGAGTTTTAGTAATCTGTTGAATCATTATAAAAAGAAATATTTTTTGGAAGTTAGAAAATTCGGACCATTACAAGATAGCGCTATAACAATGTTAGCTGCCAGCCAGTGTGACAGCTGAGGACCAAATCTTCCTAGATAAATATCCACACAGAATGCTCGGAAACACAGACACCGTATCATACTTCCGACGTTATGGAATAAATGTCTGATTTTATTTATGTCCGGAAGAGGGCACGATACAAGATTTCGCATCCGATTGTAACACCCTACACCGATATTCTCGAGCTAAATTATCATTGGGCTACGATTTATTTTACTTTTGTCCCATTAAGCGCACCTCGTTCACCGGCTTTCATTCAATTAACGATCTTTGCACTCTGTGAGAATTAAATTTAGTTCAATTTTATAGGTCTTTTAAAAAATTTCAATACACATAGACACACAGGCGATATTTAGTGTAAAATCTCAATCAAACTTGAACAAACTAACAATTAGGAATTAAGATAGGTGAAATTTTAAATATTTACAATTTATATTTAGTTAAAAATCAAGAAACTTGTAATGGGATATTTAAATTAATTACAACGAAAGTGATATTTAAGAATTTAATACTATTTTAAAAGTAGATAAGAAATACGAGCGTCTAGAAAACAGTATCAAACGAAATCTTAACTTAAACTGGTCATGATTTAAAACAAAACATTAATAACAATTTAATTATTTTTTGTTACGAATGTTTTCATATTATAGTAGTAGTAGGAAGTATACATTTTATTTCGTGTAAGCATTAAAATGACAAAAAGTTAAGTGTTGATATCATTCACTCAGACAGATGTCTCATATATAAACGTTATATTGATTTAATTTACATTACGTTAAATAAACTTTTGCTCATGCACTCTTGAATTACTATTGAATCTCACAATTGTAGAATATAGAAGAGAGTATTTAGATACAAAGGCGACTATGAATTTATTCATGATTAAACAGTTTTAAAATATATTTCCTTTTCGTCATGAACCGCGGATGAACGAAACTTAAACTACGTTTTCGAAGCCGGAGTAAACTAAACCAAAATATCTCTGTCGTCTTTTGATTTGATTGAAGGGAGGTTAAAACTTCGGAAACCTTATTCAATTGGTGACAAGCAAATAAATAAATACCTGAAATCGGATTATGCGAGTACCCAATACTCCTATCAAGTTAACCTTTTTGTGCCGAACTATATAATTATGACACTTCTACGGCGAAAAGAGCCATAATACAGATACTGAACCCTATGTCACTGATTGAAGAAGTCGTACACGAATTCCGGTTATCTTTCTATCCCGGTCTTTTATCTTCTAAACAATAATCATCGTGTTTCCACGTTGATGTCAACTGGGTGTTCCCGGTTGGAAAACCCGGTTGACACATAGACCCCATTCCTTCGGGGATCGTATTATTCTGGGGTGAAAAAGCATCTTATTTCGTTTTATTTCTTTCCTTGCATTATTAATCCATTCACTGAAATGAGTACACGAGTTTTTTAAATGAGTAAGCCAGGAATTAAATATTTACAAGGTGAGGTTGTCAGGTAATATTCATTTGTTTTATTTGAACTTCAGAGTAATTACATTTCTCAAAATAGTGTTTTTAGAGGAATGGAAGTATTTTTTCTCCCATTGTATAAAACACTTTGTGTACGTTATGCCAAAGCACACAAGTGCTAACAGTATGCTAACCCCATATCTAAATTTCGAGATAATTTAAAAACTTCCGAAAATAATTGTTTAAGACGAGGATACAGATAATTTTAATTAAGAATATTTTTAATTTGGCTGTCTTTTAAAGACACATTAAACTCGTCTGAAGTCTTGAAATGTTATACAGTAGTCTGTTTAATATTTAAGTAAAGAAAAGAAAATTCATAAAAAAAAATTAAAAGTGATAATCATTATTTAGTATTAAAAAAAGTCAGTATTATTATTTAAATGGTTTTTTGAAATTACTAGCTGACCCGGAGAACTTCGTACCGCTATATTTACATATCTGTCTCAGCTTCACACAGCCAGTGTACATAAAACAAAACACTTTTCCCGTATTTTTTTTATTTTTATTGTTCACATACCTTATCTAAATAATAACGAACACATCAAAAAATAGAAATATTTAATTTGGTACAGCCGATCGAAAGTTATGCGCGTACGTACATTTCAGCGATTCATTTTTATGTAGGTATATACTGAACCCCGCGGTGTTACTAGCGGTTATTGTTGTACTGAGAGTAAAGCCACGGGACAAAATTAGTCTAAAAAAAGTAGTCTAAGTTACTCCCTGGATCATCAGCTACCTACCAGTGAAAGTCCCGTCAAAATCGGTCCAGCCGTTTCAGAGATTACCCGGAACAAATGGACAGACAGACAGACAAAAAAAAATTAACTACATTTTTGGTATGTGTATCGTGTATACATACATATGCATTTAGTAAAAAGCGGTTATTTTAATGTTACAAACAGACACTCCAATTTTATTTATTTGTATAGATAGATAGATTAACAATAACGGTGATGATTAAAATAGTATACCACTAAAGAACCACTTTCTGCTTAAAGATATTTCTCTAGCTCTAGAGTTTTTTCAGAAGATAGTTATTCTTCAGTTATCATAAAAGTGATCACTATATCACTAGGAGCATATCCCGTGTCGTTAGAGACTTTACAAACCTACGATATGGACACAAAAAGCACCCAAACTTAGAACAAAAAATTACAAAAAGTGTTATCTCGTGTGGGATTCGAACCTTCAACACCTAAGAACAATAGAAAGCGGTGCAGCGAATGCTTAAATCGTGTAATCAAAACCACACGAAAATATATAACAAAAAGAGTAAAATTAGGAACAAGCTCATTCAATTTTCTTTATTACCAAGTTTAATATTTGTTCATTATTTACTACCACGCCTAGTGTATTTTCCGGATTAACAAAAGATTAGTAAGTTAAAGAACCTGAAGTTTCACAAAGATGATAAGTATATCGAAGTTTTAGTAGTCAGTGGCTCAGCAAATAGTCTTTGAGAATTATGATATAATATGGTAAAATTTTAATCCTAAATAATTAACTTAGTATACTGTTAACTTGGCCTACTCGATTTTGTGTCATTTTTTTTTTTATATCAAGTTCCTGTTCATGAAATTCGTGTAGACATATTAACACACAAGCTGAAGATACAACCAAACAAACAAGCGAACCAAGTGGCGTGTAATCGGAGGAGTCTATGTCCAGCAGTGGTCTGCGGTACGCTGATGATAATTAATACTTAAAAAATATTAACTACTTTGAAGAAGCAAGTTTAAATTAAGGCTTTCATACAAAATGCAAAAGTTTTTTCATCAACTTTATGCCTTTAAATGAAATCTTTGGTTCGGATTAACTAAGAATTAATTAATTCATTCTTTTAATCTGTGACGTAATTTTCATCAAAGCAATTTGCCAACAAGCCAGTGTAGAAAGGATTGAATCTCTTAAACGGTTGTGTCTTGGACCGTAGCTCTTCCCTAGCCCGCTTCTACAATCACAGCTTATGCATAAATTTGAATTTTCAATTAAGGATACTTTCAAGAAAATTTTATTAGACATAAAGTGAAACCTTTGGTCTCTTAAGACGAAATACGTATTAAGGAACAGAACTTGTATGGAGAAGTTTGTCTAAGCGCGATGTTAACTATTCTATTTTAGGCATGCCAACAAATCACTTACAAAAAAAGATTGAAAATCGGTTAGATAGCTTCGGAGTTCATCGTGAGCTACAACATAACACGAGAATTATATTTACCTAGCTGTTGCCCGCGGCTCCGCCCGCGTGTTTATCGGTTTTCACTGCATTTTTTTTTAAGTAGCCTTTGTGTTATCCATATACATACAGGGTGTCAACTTCCTGCATACCAAATTTTACCCAAATTGGTCCAGCCGTTTGCGCGTGAAGAAGTTACAAGCATATACACTCACAAACTTTTGCCTTTATAATATTAGTGTGAAAAATATTTAATGGAAGGAACATGTGAAAATATACACGTTACCGTCAAAATAATTTACTGTACTGACTTTTTAGACCGTCTCTTAGTTAATTAAAGGTATTGCAGACGTGTCAGAACTATTTCTGGCCCCATATTCTGCGTAAATCGACGAAATTTCTGAGATTTATCAAACACCATAATTTTTGTAAGGAATATTAAAATGAAAAAAACTACCAATAAGACTGACTAAAAAATCATACGAAAAGTGTAATTATGAATAGTTATGTAAGCCATATAAACACTTTTGTTGTTTCGTGTTTCTGTATACTAAGGCATAACATGAAACTTTTTCCGCAAAATATTTAAATGCATGAAAGTCTCCGTAGACTCCCCTGTGCGATATAGGTCTGCACCCCAAAACGTCTGAAAGGCGTCCGCGATATCTTAAATGAGTTTCGTTATCTTCAGTAAAAGAAAATGGGATTAATAGTTAACAGAAAAGCCCCAGGCGCTAAACATTTTCTTGAACGTTAATAGTAAGCACTTAAGTGTTATTAAAAGAAAATCACTCAAGTAACTAAGAAAAATTTATTCCTATAAATTTCATTGAAATCTTGATACTTGGCACGTTGTTGAAAAAATACAAAGGCAAATTAAAAATCCCAGGGATGCTATTAGTGCCTAATAAATAATTAATTTGTCATTGGAAAAGCCAGTACACTAGCTTTTGCTCTTGGCTCCGCCAGCGTGTATGTGAGTTATAGGGGTAAAGAGTAGCTAATATTCTTGATCAAGAATCAAAGTATCTCCATGCTAAATTTAATTAGAATCGGTGCTGCAGACAGATGGACAGACAGACAAAGTTACTTTCGCATTAAAACATTTGTATGGATTCCCTGAATACAAAATATAAACAAGAAACAAACACGCTTGTATTGGGTTCGTATTGGGTTCAGTCTAGCTTTCAGTAATAAAAGTGCAGTACATCAGGAGTAACGGTGATACTGAATTCAACATTCATGACTGCGGGCGGTCAGCGGTAGCGTTTGAAACCTCCAACTATCAGGACATTGAGGCTTTATGCAAAAGAACCGAAGTGTGTAAAGCGGCTATAAAGGGCCCGGGCACAAAGAATGCAAAGTGAGCTTCACCGTAAACTGAGCTAACCTCTCCGCGGTGTCCTTTACGATAGATTTATATTCATGACACTATCTCCAACGCGTAAAATTTTGGGCAATGGCGATCCAGAAACAGGCATATGTAATTTTGTTTGAATAAGTAAAGAGGGGTAAGAAACTAAGGACAAAGGCTATTTGATCTTTTCTGTCTTTGCTGTAGTACGAATAAATAAAATTGCCCGCGGCCTGGTTTATGTGATATTTCATAAATGGATTTCGAAGGATAGTGTGTTATGGGATTATTGATTCCCCCTAGACACCGTCTACAGTCTGAAGTACGTCGGTACATTATTTCGGTTCTCTCAGGAGATAACCTAATATATCTCGTATCCGGTGAAATTTTCTTCCAAGGGCATATTTTGCTAATAATTCAAGAAATATTATACAAGGAAGTTTTAGTATTTTACACTTCCTGAAAGTAAATTATTAATATGTATTAAGTATTACAACAAATAGTATTTATTTACTAGATAAATAGGAACTGTATTCAATATAGGTAATATCTAAGGATTCTACGAGAAAAATAAAAATAAGCTGACATTGTAAATTATGTGGTTATACGAGTAGTAAAATCTTCAAGAATTAATTTCTGAGGACTCAACTTACACACGAATTTCAAATTCTTTTGCGGGTTTTATATTTACAGTCACGAAAAATTATTTCAAACATAATTTAAATGAAAATTAGGAAAACAGTTTTGTGTTTCAACTGAACATGTAGTTAAACTATAATAGGTAGGTACATGCTGAACTTAGGAACAGACCGTGCAGGTATTAAACGGTTATTTACACAAAATAACATTAAAGTAAAATATGGGCAATTTAAATTGTCCCAGTTCATAAAATTTTCGAAAAGCAATTTGATCCAGTTTTACGAGTAGTTAGCGGTAGATGTTTTATTACGGCAAGCGTATTCGCCTCCGCCTAAACCAACAAACAGTTAATCATTCAACGTCAACGACTACATAACGTTTTATTGCTTAGACGTCTGTGAAAAAACGTGAACAATGCGACGTCGTAAACGTTGAGACTGGTTTAATTCGGACAGTGTTTCCATAAATATTTATACGCGTGTACCAGCTGAAAATATGTTTAAGAATCTACAATAGCTTCCCGCTCGAAGCGGCGTGTGACAGCTACTCCGAAACATACAGAGCCACGGAAATAAAAAATATAAGTACACACACGGAGCACTTAAATAAAACCTTACAACAAACTGTAAGCAGCCGTTTATCTTGATGTAATATTTTTCCATTTCGTATTTCAGTTTTGTACTAACGTTGTGTCCTCTGGTAGAGATGATTTAAAACTTTTAAGAGTGTTCACTTTTGTCTGTGATGGTGCAAAGGTTTTTTGATTTTTTTGAATATAAACAGACCCAGTGCATATTTATTTTATTTATTGTAAGCTTGCAATATAGTGTACACTAAAACTGTCTATGGTTAAATTTTATATTTTCATCAATCTTTTTGTGGTAATTACAAAGTAGTTATGGCATTAATCTTAAATATAATTTATTGCACAATCTTTTAGCCATAATAGAAAAGAATCATTTCCTGTCTTCGTAATTTTACATTTGCCCAAGCAATTTATTAGAAGTGAAAATTAAAGGAGAAACAACAGTAAAGTAATTCAGCCATAAAAGGATTTAATTAAAGATGCAACGCTAATCTTTATTCACATCGAGAAAGCACCAAGAGACGGAAAATTTTATAGCGACAAAAAACGTTAATTCATGTCGTAGATAGTAAAATTTTACTGTCGATGGGGGTGGGGCTGAATTAGATACTTAAGTAAACATACCTTCGTGTCTAGTGCATATTTAAAAAGTCTATTAGCGGCTTTCTTCAAATTTTAACGAGAAAAGTCGGTACAAAAAGTCGTAAAAACTGCTATGGAAAGAGTTTAATGTAATTTCAAAAAAAACTTCGTATCTACGGTTTTTCTTACTTTTTATGTATATTGTTATTATTTTAGTGAATAAATATTTGAAATTAAAAGTAATACAAATTGATTAACAACCATTTAGAATTATCTTATCAACGACCATATTATATTCACAACAGTTATGAAAATGAGAGCCGACCACAATTTCAGCGGTGCAAATGAAATTCTTTGCCAAATTGGTTAACCATTAATTCATATATACCATTTTAGAGGGAAATTGAATTTAAAGCGTACGAAATTTAGTTGAATATTTCAATTTCAGTAGTTTCTGATTTGACGTTGTCATAGTTTTTTTTTAATAATAAAGTAACTGTAGTACTTAGAGATGAACTGGCTGTGTTACGGTAGATAAAGTATTTACAGTATTGTATGGTATTTAAATTACTGATTTTGTCAGAGTTAAAAATTTGTATACACGGTAAAACATGCAAAATTCTGATTTTGAATTCCACGATAAAAAAAATTCTATCTATACTTCTATACTAATATATAAAGCTGAAGAGTTTGTTTGTTTGTTCGTTTGTTTGTTTGTTTGTTTGAACACGCTAATCTCAGGAACCGCTGGTCCGATTTGAAAAAATCTTTCACTGTTAGATAGCCCATTTATCGAGGAAGGCTATAGGCTATATATCATCACGCTAAGACCAATAGGAGCGGAGCACCAATGAAAAATGTTTCAAAAACGGGGGAAAATTATCACGCTACGGGCAATAAGAGACGTAAACAAAGTTGTGTGGGTCAGCTAGTAAATAGTATAAAACAGAATATAAAAATCGACTTTGATGACACTGTTTATCTCAAGCAGAGATCGGTGGTGATTTTATGAATAGATAATTTGGTTTACTCTGTTTGACAAGGGCACAATTAGAATAAAATAAACTTAATAGCATACGAGTTGAGTAAAACATACATACAAGATTTCATCCAATATTGACTATGTACAAATGGCGGCCTCGCTCAAAAGCTATTTCTTACAGGTAAATTTTGAATAGACAAATCGTCAGTTGATAGAAAATGTCAAAGAATTACATGTATATTTAATGTTTTAATAGCAAACGGCATTTATTTTGATAAAAGGTAAATTGTGATATTAGTCATTTACTATGTCAGATAACTTTAAAAATAAATTACTATTAAAGTTGTTTGTATAACATCCGCTAAAGAAAATACCAAATAGATTTAAAAAGCTACTATTAGAATAAATATGAAGGCTAATTTTATACGTAATGCTCAGGCAATTATAAATGTATTTATAGTGTGGGTTCATTCATTATCACATGTGTGTAAATGTTGGAACTCATAATTAGAGTAAAAGCGTCGTATGATCTGCCGGTGGGGCACCGTCTCAAAGAACACTTACAATAGGTAATGTACTTAACGCGCGGTAGTGCCTAGTATCGTCATTACTTTGAGTCGTCGAACAGGGAAACCAAGGAGCCGACATTACGTATTGGTGAAAAAAAATTAGATGAAATTAAAAACAAAATGATAATATCACAATATAATAACCATACGTTAGAAAGGAGAATAATCATCCATAAAAATATTTTTTAAGGAGAGGCCAAGACCAGCAGTGGAATATTAAAGGCTGTTGATGATAGATGAGACACCTGATCTACAAACCAAAGCATTGACAGTTCTCTCAAAACGCAATTGCACTGAAATCACTCAATTAACATAAATATTTTTAATATTATGTCTATATCTATAAATATACGCCCATTAATTTAAATCTCTACATTTGATTTAAGATTATAATATTATAATGTAGTGAGAACTTGTAGACTTAAATTAATGGTCGTATATTTCACAAAGTAATAAAATATGCTTAAGAAAAAAACGTGTTTAAACGAAGCAATAACTTATAAAATTCAATTTTCTTCAGTCAAATTCTAAAGTTTGTGTTAAGTTACTAAATATATTTCTACATAGATATATACGTTAGACGAAATTTCGATCACCAGTTTTCTTAATTACTCACGTAAAGTCCACAAAGTGGAGCCAAAATTCGCAACATCAATATCGTCTCTATGCATCGAGAGCAGCGCCCTCGGCAAGATAAAGTACATTTAGATAAATGGAAGAGAGGCAACCTTCAGCCAGGGTGGGCACTCCGGCTAAACGACAGTCTTAATTTTCCCAAAGTAATAATTAAGAGTGAAGGCTCTGGGCCCCAACAAACTTGTGCCGAGAAAACTGGTACTAAATTTTTAAACAAGCCTAAGTACAAAGTCCGATACGTTCAAGTTAATTGTATTAATAAATAAATTCTTAAAAGTGGCAAAAGGATGAGTTTTAATGTCTTGTTCCTGATGCATTTATTATCTCCATTTAATTATTCAAATACAAAATATAAAGTTAGAAAAATAATAAGCTCTATGGTGATGGTAATGTATGACACAGCTATTTATATAAAAGTACTAAAGTATACATAAAACATACATAAATACACGCATATTAATCCAACTGAGTTTGTTATTTCACGTTTACAATTGATGATAATTTCGTTGTTCGTAGACTATGTAAAAAACAGTAAAAATGAGAATTGTCCCGTCAAACGACGTTCTAAATGTCCAATATTAAGTTTTAGTCTAAAAATAAACGTTACAAATATATACATACAAAAATATGTTGTGTTTTATATGAGTATTATGAAACCTCTGTACACCTACCTCAAGACATTTCTACAACACCCAAAGGTTGACTGGAAGATAAAGCTCTGAGCATAAAGTCTAGTCTAGTCTATCTACAAATTTAGTGCATAAAGTTTATAAATAAAGTAAAATAAAATCATTTCAATTAAACGAAAAGATACAAAACATTTTATAGAAATTTTAGTTTAGTCAAGGAACAGCAGAATTGCCACTATTGTTGAAACAATAAGCAGTGGAATTATTAAGATTTCAAGAGTAAAATTTTGAAATTATTCCGTTGCATACGTACAAAATATAATGTTTATGGTCGATACTTCTACACACATTTACAAATAACTAGACGAGCCCCGCGGTATTACCCGCGGTATAACATCAATTGCAGGTAACGCCGCGGGTCCAGAGATTAGCCGGAACAAACAGACAGACACACAAAAATTGTCAAAATGGTACTTTAGTATATGTACCTATCGTGTATACCTACATATGCATTTAGTAAAAGGCTATTATTTTAATATTACAAACAGACACTTAAATTTTATTTATTTGTATGATTAGTTTATTAAATATTTTATATAAATGTGAAAGAAGAACAAGAAATTCTAGTTATTGTAATTCTATTTTAATCAGAAATACAGTGAACGCTTGTAAATATTACTAGCAGGATACAACGTATAAACAAAAATACAAAGTTAATATAAATAAAGAGATAAACGATTGTTCGTAAAGCTTCGTTTATTGTTTAATATCTTTTTTCCCTGAAGCACTTTTAATTGAAAATTGAATGGTATCGATGAGTTTGTATTCATTTCAAAAGGCATTCAGTTAATGGAAACTTTATTTCCATGAAGCTTTATTTTTATAAAAGTGGTTGAGGCAATTGGTGAAGCTGTATAAAAGTAAATTCAACTAAGGGTATTGAAACCGCCGGATGCCGGGGTGGTTTTTAGTGGAATAACCATATACCTAGCTCCTCAGCCCCCGAGGAGCCGAAGATCCGAAGAAAATCCGAAAAAAAAAAAAAAAAATAAGTTATTGTTGAAACCGAAGTTAATTCATCTTGTTTCCTGTATGTGGCCTGCTCGCTTAAAATGATCATTATTTCTAAAATTTAAAAATAATCATTTTAAGTAAATAAATTACAGAAGTTTCTGAATACTTAAGTTAAACATTTAAACAACAAACAAACATTTAATCAGTTTTGATAGCTACACTACGGTACATTGTTTTTTCGATAAGGCTGAAAGACTTTAAAGCCAGCTACGTGCCTTAAAGGAGTCAATGATATGTTGGAATGATATCATAACATTTTTTACAAAGAATAAAGTTGATTTAATAACTGGGTTTTGCTTCTTTCTTTCAATTAAATAAAAAAAGTGTTAATTAAAACCCAACAACGACAAAACCCGACGCTGAAAAAATATGTAACAAGTTTGAAAAGCCATAGTCACGTTTTAGTTGTTACTTTTTTTGTGTTTTTATTTAAAATGTTTTGGTGCCTATATAATATAAATTTATTTGCAAAGTATGTTTTATATAGGTACCATAGAAATATCACAATTATTGAATAAATACGGACAAATTCACGAGCAAATGCTTATTGTATATATATATGATAGGTACAAGTAACGCCCTTACCAATAATACCAGACACGGTATATTTATTTAAAAAAATATTTTTAACACAGTAATTTATGGCCGCTGGAGGGCGCAGAGACATGTCCTATAGCCTATAACCAGCGGACGATCAAGACGCTTCTAATGATAACTCATTTGTTCAGTTCTAATAAGTAGTAGAGAAGCTATGCGTGAACAGATGAACATACATATACATACCTATGTACGTATGTATATGTATGTGGTTAGGTTAGATTTTGGGTTATGCTTTTGTCGGGCTACGTACTTACGTAGCCCGTCAAAATCATAACCCTCCTTTGGCTTTGCAGTAGTCGGGTAAAATAAAATAAATACCTAAATATTTCAGACATTTCATACACAACGCCATCTAGGTTCAAATTAAGCAGAGCTTGTATTATGACAGCTAGATTGACTGATAGAATACTAATACACTTTTTTATATGTACAACCTCCGAAACAAATATTTACAGATCACACAAACATTTAGTCCGCCCCGGGAATCGAACCCGAGACCTCATGCACAGCAGTCGCGTACACTACCACCGCGCGTGCTCACAATAACTGAACTGTTGAACTGCACAGACGATGACGTATTTCATTATCTTCTGCACCAATAATCCCAACAGATGTGCTTAGCAAAATTAATATCATTACACCAATCTATACGCCCCGTAGTTATTATCATTCTTCTTGACTCATGCTATGTTGTTCTAGTGGTCAAGAAACTACCGTACAGCACAAATTACCGTAAAGTATAATAACAACACCCTAGAGAGTCAATAAGAATTGCTAACTTCTCTTTACTGAAAGTGTGTATTGAAATTGAAAGGATTTTTGTTCCTACTTAAACGTGACTTGAAATATCTCCAGACGAACCGATGATCCCTGTAGCCGAAATATGCGGGAGTGGAGACCGTGATTAGGCAAACATAGTGTAAGGCACCCTGTAGCACGATGGCGTGATGATGTGAAGAGCGTGGCTGGTAGCGGATTGATGCGGACTGCCCAAGACCGAGATAGTTGACTCTCTTTGGGGGAAACCGACGATTGGTTGATGATATAGCCCATAAATATTTGTCAATCGCATTGTTTCTTCGAATATGTCTAGCTACTCTTTCAGTTCATCTAGGACGCAAGAGGATTTTCTTAAAAAGGGAACTTAATATGGTTAGTTAGTTTGAATTCCCAACCATTTGATAGCAAGTAGAATACCTTAGCCATTACACTTGACACATATTTAGAGTTTTATTTTTATAAATACTAGATATTCGTGCGTTTGAAAAAATAACATCAAGTAAGAAAAGTACATAGGTTGTATTGATGGCACCCGTTAGCACTTGAGGTTAACATTGAAACGTGACACTTGAAACTAAATATATTAGGGTGGTCCCTCGTCAATCAACATAAATGCGTTCTTATTTGAATAAAGGTGCGACCTTCCCTGCGAAGCTTTTTGAAATACACGTACCTACATAAATGTCTGGTTGCTGGCTAGAGTTTTCATCCAGCATAGCTATCGGTTTTATTGAATAAATTATTAATAGAACAACAACAAACAGTTTTATTGAAAAAATTTACGTGTTATTTCTTGTAACTAATATAAAAACTATTTTACTACGAAATATTTTATATATAAATAGTTATTAGTTTTCTGTTTTCCTATTTTGAGTAACATTTCGTTTAGCAATAGTGACTTTGTTTGATACGCTTTAAAACCTTGATTACTTAGCCAATAATTGTGAAATTATGTGCTCATTAAGTCTGTTAAACAGTTATTAAACAAAACATTCAAATGTAATAACATTTGCACGTACATATAATTATTAAACGAATTTGATTTCACCGCATCCAACAATATATTAAATAAAGCGTTTTCTAACCGTATCAACAGCAATTGTTCATTTGGATAGGTTCAAAGCAAACTTATTTAATAAACGCAGTTCAAACCACGGTTCATTTGGTCACATCCAACGCCTGATTAAAGCTATTCAAATTGAATACTATGATTGTTTTATTCGTAATTAATTTTACTTGTACTACCATATACATAAATACTGACAGTCAAATCACAATGTTCAATCAGAACTTGATAAACCAGTCTATCAAATAATGTACAGTCAATGTGGGACTCCCCTTTTTAAGAAAATCGTGTTCGTTATGGCCTCAAAAATCTACGATAGGATTTCTACTCACATACATTATTGTACCTAGCAAATATAAATGTTTTTTAAAAATAAATAATGCGAATATTTAGTATAGACAACTATTACTCTGTTGATGCATTTTTATAGACTACATTTTTTTATGTTACAATATTTGCTGTATGAAACCTTTTGTTTCTAAGATTTCATGTAAACATTGATTTGTAATAACAATCATTGACATAGTTTGATAATTTAAAGTATTTGAATAATTTGCGACGCTGTCTTACGTTTTACGGTGACGTCACAAACTGACGCGAGTTTAACATATTTGACCCATTCCAAAGTAATTTTGCTAAAGTGCACAACGCCGCTAAAGAAGATTTCAGTTCAAAAAATTTGAGAAAGTTCGATTCGTGACCTCTAAGTTCCGTTTATTTAGAAGCAAACGATTTTAGGTATCTTAAAAGATTTATTTTAAAATAAATACATTCATTATTTACACTTGTCAGTATTATCATGTTGATTCAAATAGCGGGTTTATATATATTCATATATTCTCAATTTGGAAACCATGTAATCAGCTTTCCTCAAGTCAAATAGGTACAGATGTTTGTTTTCTCACGAGAAATTTCATCACATCTCTATTTGTTTATAAATAACTGAACCTTAAAAATATTTTCTACTTGATTGAATAATATGACTCTTTGATCCAAAAAATGAATCTGCCCAAATCACGATACTGAATTCAACGGAGCGAACCAATTCAAACAGGCATTGCGTGTACCAAAGGACTTCCAATAAAGGACGGCAATACCATCTAATACGATACGAGTATATTAATCTACTACTAATGTGGTGTTTCTTGCCCTCTGGCGGCATACGACCGAACTAAACTCACGTTATATTGATGACGTCACTTTGTCTATGTCGGCTGGCCATTTCGTCTGTGTAACTTTAACGTGTTGTTGCGAATGAATGCGACCTTTTGAAATGGTTAGGGCTCCGCTCGTTTAATTCTACGGAAATTCGAATATAATTCGAGGGGATAGTTTAAGGTGTAATTTGTGAGTAGTTTAAGTAGTTTTAGATTACCTTTAAATTGAATAGTTACAGACGATAACAAAAACTAAACAATTTTTTTTATATATCATAGGAATGATTAATAACTAACTTATCAGTTTAGCGATTTTTTTACAAAATAATAATTTTAGATACCTCACAGGTACTACTAGAGCTCAATTCTTCAATAGGTATAAAAGTTTTCGTTAAATAAAAATTAATAACCCTCCTTTGGCTTTGCCGTAGTCGGGTATGGTATGGTATTACTAAAATTTCCTTACTTTGATATACTAATATATCTACTTGAATTCACTTTATTTATTAACCTAAACTCTTTAGAGACAACCTATTCACAGAAAATAGAGTACTATACAAAAATACCTTGCATTTAGTTTTACTCGCAGTCTGTTTTAATTTATGTAATCATATTCATATATATAAATATATACACATAATCTCGGTCAACACTAATATTAATTAACCAAGATCAACTCAGAATTACCAAACTCGACCCAAATAATTTTCACCTAACGAAGGTATTCCAGGTATTCGAACCTTAATTCTAAATCACTCATGTTGACAAAACACTCCAAAACAGTTCATCAAGACCCGTTCGAAATTCAAATTAAGACTTGATACACTTGCCGGTTACTATACCAACACGCCCCTGTCCCTAGAACCTATTAATTTGGTGCATGTGTGCGTGACTGATTCTTGTTGGGTAGTACGAAAACTGTGCGCCTTGACACCAACAACTTAAAACCTATTGTCATCCAAATTTAAATCTTATTTTAATACATGGTAAGTTTATTCTGAAAAAAAATATATTTTGTTCTGAAGGATCGTATTATCCAGAATGCCACGTGCGTCACGCATGCCAGGCTATAATATTGTTGTTGTTGTGGAAAAAAACATCCGTATTAACAACTTTAAGTTTGGGAAATAGCGATTTATTTGCATGAAAGGGTAGAACTTGATACAGTGGTAGTGCCTTATTAAAAAGCGGGAGAAATAATTACACAAAGGGTGCGAGAGCTGCAGTGCAGTTAAGCATACCTATAGCTTTTATTATATTACTAGCATATGTTTGCGTATATGTTGGTTATTGCTGTGAAGATTAACCTATGTCCCTCCAAAAGAAACGATGTATCTCCATGCAAAATATCATTGCAATCGGTGCAGCAATTTAGCTGTAAAAGCTTAACAGATAGACAGAGTAACTTTCAAATTTATAATATTTATATTGTATATTTGCGCACAAAAAGGTCTATTGTTAAATATTTAATGTTGAAATATATATCCCCTATATTTATCGTTTAAGCGTTTAAGTTGAATTGCTAAAAATTTTAAAATAATAACTTCAGACATCTGAAAAACTTTCGTCAGATCTGAAATTAGGTTGAGTCATTGCTATTGTGACCAGACTTCTGATATCAAAATTAGGTATACTTATTATGGATAAATTAAACCCTAACACAGAACAAATAATAGTGCTTATCATACAATTACTTATCCTGGATAGGAATCAAACCAAAGACCTCTGGCATAGCAATTAGATCTAAGGTCTAAATCAAACAAAATTAATCACTCACACTCACAAATTTTAAAATGTATTATTTATGGTTTATAACAATAAATTCTTGTTGCTTTATTAAAAAAATGGTTGACTTTTGCTTAAAAAAATTTGGACGGGTTTCGTGTGTAAAATCTGTCGTTATTATTAGATATCGAAGTAAAACTTACATATTTTCACAAAATAAACAAATGTTATGTATAATCGTATTTAGACCCTATGTATGTGGAATAATTTCATCATAAATGCGGTTACAGATTTGTGTTTTTGTCAGTTTAGTTTTGCCGTATATTTGTGACCGAATTCAAAAAAGGAGGCCGTTATTCTACTACTGAATGCTTTAATTAGAGTATTTCCGTAATATAATAGGTCTATGTAGACCAGTAGTGGACTGATAATACACACTAGAAGAAACATAATTACCTACTTATTACCAGTTATAATTTGGTAAAAAGTGCAAGCTTATTACAAGCAACCAGGTACTATAATCATACGAATGATATTTAATGATAAGTGCAATGGTGAGAAAATGGCGGGTGTAGAAAGAGAAAACAAATAAGAAGAGAAGGCAATGAAAGGAAAAGAGAATTGGTTAAAAACGAGAGATACATTAGAGTTATTAGAAATAATTATTATTATTACAATAAAAAGGTGTAGAACACATACACAACATTCTCTTCTTTTATAACTGGTAAAATAGTTATTAATCATTCTTCTTATAAATAACATCTAATCTATGAGACATCTGCATCCCTCCTTGAATGCTACCTTTAAAGACTTCAAAAAAGAGTTTCTTTAATTCTTGACAACCCTAACATACGCTGTATCTTTTCATCCTTCATAGTTTAAGTTCTATTTAAAATTTTCTATATTATTTCAATAAACCTATCAGTATGGATCTAGGATAGGAAGCAATTAAGTAACAGTTGCGCAAGAAGCAAATATAAAATGTAACTAAAATACCCCAGATGAAACATTAGGTTGTAAATAAACAATACCCTGCTACAGTAAAATAAACATAAGCTCCTCTTTTTTTTAAGTCGGTTACAAATATACGGCAAAAATAAGTTCACCGTAGATACAAAAAAAACTTTAACCGCATTTAAGATGAGATTATTCCACCTCGCTTGATTTAACCCCAAAGCGGCATACGTTTTCATAACGTTTCGAAAAACCTCTTTATCTGAGTGCAAAGCCATCGATAATGATACCCACAACTAGAACTGCCACACTTTCATTAAGTTTTCTAGTCACTGAATGTCGTATTAAATCCTTTGCCCCAGCTCGGTGGGAAGAGTTTGAAAGATCACTCCATAGAGTTGTGAATGAGACAAAATACATCCCTGCACTTGCTCCTATTTATCATACACAGGACTTATTAAAGCGACCAACACGCATGTTGTTACTTAGAGCAAAACTTTAAATTAGATATGAAAATACTTAGAGTCGATATATATTACTAAAATCAAACAGTTTAATTTTATTCTTAATCGAGTCGTTAATAAACACAGGGCTATAATAAATACCAAGATTAATAATTGCACAATACAAGAACAACTTTAAAGTGATTAGCCAAAAGCCTAGAGGTTAAATTAAGCAATTTAAAATGGAAAAAAACTTGAAGAAATATTTACTTACATGGATAATTACATTAAACTAGTACACAATTCGTATAGGTAAATATTTTTTTAGCTGTAACATGGGATGAAATAACAATGCGAGTCGGCTCGATACCCTCCAACGTCCAACAGATTGGCGTTCTATTCATATGTAGATTGCAACAAAAAATCCAATAAACAAGACACAGAGCACTCACATCTCCCCTAGCATCATTATTGAAAAGAATGTTAACAGTGCACCCGGCTTATCCCCGACTCGTTTTACCAAAAGAGTTAGACTAACGAATGGTCGCCCTACACCGGCATGAGTGACTCTCTCGTTACGCTTGACACTTCAATTCGGATTAAATTCAGTTACGAATTTAAATCAGCAATAGTGTTTTGTGTCATTCGGTGTTTGCTGCTTTGTGATATTGAGTATTTGGTCTTGTAAGGTGACTTAAGTATAACGCTGAATTCATGTACCGTTGCTTGAGAATAGTCAAAACTAAGAGTTCCTCACAGTAACCTTTGAAAGGAGTCCTTTTATCGTGAACGATTTACACTTTTGTTTAATGATCAAAGATCATCAATAAATTGTATTAAAAACTAAAGTTTCAATACTAAATTATATACCGCCACGTTAACTAAAATTTGTTATTATACACATGTTAGCCTACTATCATATGCATAGTGACCAGGTATAGCAGATGTAATGATAGGATTTATACTCTGTTAAAATTATGATCTATTTTTATAAATTTAATTTCATCAATCAGATGTCAATGAAATTATTTTGAATAAGGCAGGTGTACTCGTAAAAAGATTATTTGTGAAACAAATTATATTTAGTTTTTAATTCGTAATTCTCTAGTTCAGTTAAGAAAAATATAGAATAATAATAAATAAATATTAAATATTCAGATTTATCTCACGAGATTGCCGACATGTGGATTGTGGAATGTAGATTCGGTGATCATTGTTCCGATAGTCTTATCTGTTTATCGATTGATTGCCAAGAGCCTCTATCAACACCTTAAGAGAGTCACGTTGGACGGCTCCATCAAGGGTCTGATGCAGAAGGTAGTCCTCCTTGACACGGCACGTATAGTGAGGAGTTTTATTGGAAATACATATAACATGTAATAATGATTCTAGTAAAGATAATATAGTGATAAAAACTTTATTTGACACACGCAAACTAAAAACTTAATCTAAATTACTCTCTCTAATGTAATAAAACACAACATAGTATACAAAAAAATGAATAGAATGTTCTGCCACTCCAAATTTTTTACCTTCTTCTACCAGCTGTCTCTAGAAACATACGTAGGCACAGGCGACAAGTCTTCATATTGTGGTATTTCAAGTATTCACATATTAGCCGATGCCCCGTCTACCATTTTTCCACTTCCATGCCGCTTAGCACAACTTCACAGAGATGAATTCATATTGCCGCAACGGATGCGTTTGTTTTGTTCAAATTTATTTTATCAAGTAAATGTTGGCATTCCGCTCACTGAACTGGACCTAATATGCAGTAATGCGAGCAAAGTACTGCACCCTTAGTTTCCACCTCCGACAAGTATTTGATACCGACTAATGAGTGAAGTTATTCGCTTAATTATTTTTGTGTAGATTTTAACGGTTTGTTAACATTTCACTTGTCGGGATGGTTAATTTGATACAGGAATTTATATTAGTGTGCAATGCAAGCGAGGCTCTATTCGTGGGTAGAATACTGAAATGCTAAACACGGCGTCAGCAGGAACAATTTAATGATGAAACGTTTGTTGCGAATTCGATCGATCAGTCTATTTAACAAACAAATGTTTATCAAACTGTGGTTTTTGAAGCCTGTTTATAATTACAGTTAAACTGTGAAAGCTGTGTGGGTAACCTAACTTTAACCATGATAACTCTCACAATTAATTTTGTCCAAATTTAATTTTCGTTTGATGAAACTTGTAGTTCAGAGAATTGATGTTTAAGGAGAGGAGGGTCGTTGTTAAGTATGCCATTGACTGCCATAATTCGACTCGACTGTACGGCCCAGTGGTTTAGGCGGTCGCTATGCCGCTTTCTATTGCATTGAGTGCTGTGGGTTCAAACCTTACATGGGATAACACTTTGTGTGATACAAAAAGTGTTGTTGTGAATCTGGGTGTACTTTGTGTTCATTTCACGTATGTTTTTGAAGTTCCTCACGACGCAGGATAAACCCCTAATGTAGAAATTGTCTTTCTGAAGAAAAAAAAATTGTAGCGTATAATGTGAAGTGAATTGGCACGAAATTTATATAGTATTAAAAGATATATATATTGTTTTCAAATATTTTGTCTATAAAATTAAACGCAACCCTCTACCCCTTTACTTTAGAATATCCATTCAGAGTTCTAAAAAACCGCATTAAGAAAAAGTAAAGTTCACAAAATGAAGGGGCAATAATAACAAAGTGCAGTACAATTTGCAGAATCACGCGTCGCGTACCATTTTATTCTCCAACGCACAACGGGTATGCTGTGATTAATCGCGTTTTCATTAGTGTCGCATCCAAAATGACATAGTTATGAATCGCCAGTTCAATCAACTTGGTTTCAATAACAATTTTTCATTCTCGACATACTAATTAAGTGCTTTTCATAAATATTCTGGTGAACCCGTTTAAAAGTACAAGCGAGTTTGAACTTTGTTCTTCAAAGAAAAAGTTCTCAATTCTTTCGGTACAAAGTTGTAATGGCAGACTTGAAAGCGACATCCTTAGTAACAAGTGTAAAATATTTTCCCCAATCGTTGTACCTGGAGCCCCCTAGGGATATTTCAAGGGTGAATAAGCTCGCATAATGGCAAAGGGTACAATATTTTAAATTTCAATCGCTGCGAGCGGTCCAGTGACTCCCCAGGCGGCATAGAACAAAGATTTCACCCGGTGACTTTTGCTAAGTGTTATAATAACTTATTATATCGGAAAATGATTTGAAATATTGCCTCATAATAGATTTTTTTTCGTTACGAAAATACAATTTACTTTAGAAATTCAGTTAATAGAAATCCTTGGTAATATATAGTTTTAATTTAGAAAGGTTTTATAAAACAAGAGTAATACTCTTTTTTTTACTTTTTACATTAACAAATACATTTAATTTTAAACAGAAGTAACAAAATCAAATACCAATCAAAACGTTTCTATCCAATATTGAACTCTGTGTGTATTTAATTTTAACCTATTTATGTTTTAATAATTTAGATATCACTAAGCAATATTTTAAGAAGACTTATCAACACTTTTGTCGTTTTTTTCTAGCATACGTACTAATATCGCACATCTGTTTAATATTAATGAATTTAATAAGAAATTTTGTTTCTAAGTACTTCTTAAGAACCTACATAAAATTTGAATTTTGTATCAATTAAATTTCGAGATGAACACACTCTAACGTGTGTAATGTTAAATGTAATTCTAGGTAACTATGTACGATATATATTTGTACCTATACTACGTTACACTCAAACAAAATAAGTAACAATTTCGTTTCCCTAATACACCGTTTCTCCAAATCGTCTGTAAAAGGTAACTAATAAATATTAACTGCGACAAACGGGGAGCAATCCATCCGTGTTTCACTCTCATTTCACAAGTCTCCCCAGTTCGTTTTTTCGTCAAGATTAATTTTCCGAATCGTTATCAGCGCTTTACGATTGCCGACGAATTTGTTACACTAGAGTTCACCTTTTCACTGAAATTGCAAATTTTATGCGGCGCACAGATAAAGTACCTATAATCATTATTATAACTCATAAATTTGATTGAAATTCGGTCACATTTACGCTTATCGCTAAGTTGCAGTCGACTTGAAAAATACTTCGCCCCTGAATTTGTGATTTCGAGACGTAGAGTCAACGCTTCCAATCGATTTACGTTTAGTGTGACAATGAACGTGTTTAACATCGACATTTGCATAACAAATTTAAGAAATACGTCTACAGATGCTAAGAAAGATAGGTTCTTGATAAATGCTTTGACAGAGTCAGTCAAGCAGTAAATGTATTCTTTACATACAAATCACAAGGCACCAACCAAACTTGTGATAGGTCGATCAGTCTGTTCTGATTTTGCATTTACTAAATTATGTACCTACTACTTTCAATAATCACTTATACACTTTTGTACAATTCTAATTGTCACTTTGTGTATTGAAGATATCAATATAATTGATTACTAACTAACATTTTAATAATAATGTAATTAAATATTATACAACAAACTCCAACGCCACGTCTATTGTCTGTTTATGATAAACTCAAAAGCTATTGCACGGATTTTGATGCAGTTTTTACTAATAGATAGAGTGATTCTTGAGAAAGGTTTTGGTATATAATTTGTTATTATTTGTATATATTGCCAAAAGTATTAAGATATTTGTTGAAGACGTCGGTAAAAATTAAGCTGCACCGCATCTTCTCGGGGTAACATAGGCTAAGTTATATTTTCCGTAAAGAGGCCGCACGAAGCTGGGGCAGGTTGCTAGCTATATATAAAAAATACCCAGATACAGAATAAATGATCGTGTTCATCATACAAAAACCACTGTCAAGACAAGACCTCTGGCTTAGCAACCAGGCTCGCTAACCTTAAGCCAACACGCTCATTATATTGTTATATTCTTATACAAATATAATTTATTTTTATAACAATCATGACAGCCAATGGACGAAAAGAGAAGGTAGTTTTACTGCACAATAAAATGAGACAGTCACTCACCGTACCTATTTAGACCCTCAGTTCATATTATGACACCCACGGGAACAAAAGGTGGACCGTTCGAAGCCAAAAGCAAGTTAGTGCACCGTACTAATTAATGTTGACACTATAATGTACTCGTATTCATTGTGCTGTAGTCAGAATAACATTTTAAGAACAATGAAGTCCCAAAGGATTTTTCCCCTGACATATACGTAATAAACATCTGGATATGTAGTTGAAAGTCAAGCTTAAGAAAAGTCATTGCACAATTTTAAAATATAACTGACAGTAATAATTGATAAGATTTTCGAAATATGTGGAACTGTTTATCTAAGAACATATAACAGAAGTTCTACAAATAAAATCTGAAAATAATCCAGAAAACTTCTTTTCCTTGATTTAAATTCCAGTTTTTTTTCCATTTCATTTGTTGACTCAGTGGTGTAGTGGTTTAAGAGATAGCCACGCCCGTCTCTCCGCGGGTTCAAATCCTACACGCAATAACACTTTGTGTTATCCAGAAATTGTTGTTCTGAGACAGGGTGTTTTTTGGTGTCCGTATCTTGCATGTTTGTAAAGTCCCCCGTCACATAAGATATAGTCTTAATGCGGATGATGCCTTTAAAAAAATTATTAGATGTGTGGACATTATTGTTATTTTTTTTAAACAAATATCTATGGCAGTCTCTACTATTAAACAAGGCCCTCTCCATAAAGGTATATTCTGAGAGCAATCTAAAATAATTTAAACGATTAAGTGGTACAGTATTTTCAAATCTTAAACTGATCAATCATTTACCTAATGATTCATTTCACCTTGTTCTTTTGAGCCTGATTAGACCAAGTTTTCCATATATCCTATATTAATAATTGCCCAAAGATCAGGCTAGATTACAGTTCTATTTTATGAACCTTTTACCATACCTGTACCACGTATAGGTTTCTTAACGAGTTTCTCTTTACATGCATTGGTTTGGCACTTTTTTAGTTTTAGAATGATTAATTTATATATTAAGACCGATTGATCAGGACTCAACGCTCTGCTTTCCAACTACAAAACATTTTTTTCCGTAATCCCAAAGATAAATGCGTAAAAAACTAAATTCTTTAACAACACTCAATTAAAAATAATATTGCTGACTAATTCATCTGCGATTATATTTGCAACCATTTTAAGTGTAAGGGGTTGAAAATATGACAACGATGTCTCTCGTGTACTTTATTTCCCCTCTTTTACTAAACTGAAATTATAAACATTAGTACAAAATAAGCTTTGAATATTAAAATCTATACATCTATACATATAAATAAAATTGGAGTGTCTGTTTCTAATATTTAAAATGCATATGTTTTATGCGGTACATATGCCAAAATATTACTTTTTTACAAGTTGAGTCTGTCTGTCTATTTGTTCCGGCTAATCTTTGAAACGGCTTGACCAATTTGATAGGACTTTCACTGATAGATAGCTGATGATGAAAGGAGTAACTGAGATTACTTTTTTTAGACTGCTTTTAGAGAGCTTCATCCTGTGGCTTTACCCGAGGTACGACAATAAGCCCTGGTAACACCGCGGGGTTCAGCTAGTATTTAATAATATAATTACTATAAATAGAACTAATTGTACTTCAGTTTATGTTTTAAAACATTTCTGTACTTATTATTATTTCTGACTAATAATATTTTTTACATCGATCTTCGATATTTCGATTCTTTTTTTTTTATAAATACACACACATACTGAAAAAACTAAGGAATTCAAAAAGACATACTTTTACACTTGCCTAAAAAGTTATCACTGAGTGAAAATCATGATTTGAATACACTATCATTTTGGTTCAGTAGAAATTGCGGTGCCCTGAATTAAATCCAAGCACTCAACACATATTTCAGTAGTAAAGCTAATCATACCTTGATAAAAATACAATAAATTCGATTTTAAAGCTTATAATCTCATATGTCACACACACGCCACGAAACGTCCCTCAGTTTGGCATTTGAATCAATATAATATTTGCATGCAAATACGTTTTGATAGAAGCTACGTGCAGTTGAAATGAGAGACCGATTAAAAATTCACCCTCCGTAACTTACTTTGCCGGCTTTGATAATTAGGCTTTAACCGCTTTCGCATATTAAATATACGCACTTACCTCCTTATATGTATACTTAATACGATAGCGGATCGTCGATTTCAGACTCTAAATACTTAATGGGATATTGATGACGAAGATCGGATGTCATAATAAGAGGAGGTTAATGACAAAAGTATACCTACACAGCTGTCATATCATAAAGGTACACCAAATGGGATGATGTTACATAAATACGAAAACCAAATTACCAAAATGAGGGCTAATTTGAATATTCTCTTTTACTCTAAGTATTTCAGAAGTGTTCTACTCTAAATTTACATTGAAATAAATTGAAGGTAGGCTTACATATACAATTTAAATAAAAACAATGTTTACTTTACGGTAACACATACAGTGTTTACGGACTTTTTGGTACGATTTATTTTTGATTAGTAAACGAATGAAAATCGATTAAGGTCCATAATTAGGTAAATCATCGTTGGTCAGAGGACTCGGTCTTCCTAGCGACAATCGGTTTGACCTTGACCTCCTCAGTACTCGGCCAGTTTAGCCTTGCCTCTATAATGTAAAACTAAGATAATTGAAATTGGCAGAATTTGTATGTGTGTATATAGGTACTAGTTGTTGCCCGCGGCTCCGCTCGCGTGTATGTCGATTATCGCGGCAAATAGTAACCTATGTGTTATTCTAATGTATAAGCTATATTACTGTAAACTTGCATCTAAATCCGTTCAGTAGTTTTGCATGAAGAGTAACAAACATCCATCCATACTTACAAACTTTCGCGTTTATAATATTAAGTAGGGTTATGTCGATGTGTTTGACCCCAAGGTAGTTTTAATTACCACTAGATTTTGACAGACAGACATAGTTACTTTCAAATTTATAATATTAGTATATGTATTTCTACTGTGATTTGCCCGTTTTCCAAAAAGACAAAAAAAAATAAAGTTTCCACACAAGAAATAGAGTCCACTTAATGAAGTTCATTTAGTTTAAGAAGTCGGAGTACTATTCTTATACTATAAATAAAGTACCCTAGTATTATAGTAGTTTTAAGTATTGCTTATTAGACAAATATGACTTGGCTCATGGTTTTATAAAAGTTTTGGGTGTAACTAAGATTATAAACACAAAATTCATAGAACTCTGACACTGAAACTCTGTACCTACAAAATATTAACAAACAAAATAAATCGCATTTAACGAAACAAAGCATTCGTGATTCACCCTGGAAGATCTCGTTAGAGTCTTAATGAATCTATTGAGGGCTCGTCGAGCGAGCCGGACGAAAGAAAAGAGGCAGTGGGGGTTAAAGTTGCGCTAATAATTTGTGTTAGAGTCGACACAGGGCCTCCGGTGTCGAGACACTTGCGCGCTCACTGTCGACTCTCCTCCCAAACCATTGACCCGCGTAGCCTAATGCCATTTGCTTTTGCTCCAACTTTTACGTAGACATCGTAAATTTTATGAAATCGTTTTTACTGAATTGTGTTGCTATAAAATCTACAATGTTTTAATTAAAATTTCATCGTGTTAATTTTAATCTCGTCATACACACTACGCAGATATTAAATAAGACTTTACTAACAGAGTATGCACCTAAGAAAACAGAAAATGTCCATTAAGCCTTGTCTTTCTTATTTTCCGTAGTAAAAGCTCCACAAAAATAGAATGATTAATAAGACAAATTTATAAAGCTTCATAATATTTTTCGTTATTAAGAAAATGAAAGTGCTGCAAAAATTTTCGTCATAATATTCTCAAACCAAATTGCCTAAGAATACAAACGTTTTATTCCTAAATTAGACATTTACATTTCACAATCAAGCCAATTTTGTTATGATACTCATCTCAATTACGAGTGTCTAATTTTTCTTTGTATAATTACAAGCTATGACGATAAAGGAAACAGTAAAAAAATAAAACTCTTTACTTATATTAACATTTTCATCTTTTAATCCTCTAAGCAGAATTGGATATAAGACACCCACCTACAATGTTAGCCGGGATTTTACGTCCGGAGCTAAAACTTTGTCGCATATTTCATTAGGAACTACAATATTTTCTTATGAACACACCGTGGTATAATCTTATTAGGGCGCGAATTATATTTAGGTTGAGAGCGGGCGGTGTCGCGCGGTGTCGGTGCCTCGGAGTAAACTAATTGCATTTAGAGCGATAGAGCTCTGAGAGACGGAGCAAGCGATGCTAATGGACGGTATTAATTAATACGGGCGTCTCGTCAAATTTCAACTTAGCAGGGTATCTATTCCGTTGATTATTGTGGTTCACGTTAGAAATACAGTTACTTCGTTTGATACTAACTTTTAGCTCATAAGTAACTTTATAAAAAAACCTCAAATTTCCTGGCTTAAACTCTAATAAAATAAAGGATCTCAAAAAAACAATAGCAGTCATATAACTTATTAATAAAATATGTCGCTTAACATAAGCAACATTCCAAATGTCAAGTAAAGGAGAAATTGAAAAAGTTTTACTTAACGATAACCTTAAACACCTCGTCTAATCTAGACATTTCAGCACAAATTGATCATAAGTAGGTAATAAAGATAAAGAGGCTACGACATTTGAACATTGTAACGACAGCACCAGATGGTCTACAAATGTCGAATTGTTGAAAGTTCGCAGATAGAAGTGAGACAACAATCGTGTTCGCGCCATCTAAACGCCGTTTAAATAAAAGAAATGACATTCCACTCGGCAAAGCTAACAGCTGACGTCTCACAAATGGCTGCCACTTTGATAATTGTTCCCTGTAATTATTTCAAATACTTAATAGCGTGTTCACTGCCAAGTTTTACAAAATTACAGAATACGTTTTGTTTTTAAATTTAATTCACAGTAATTCTTTGTGATTGTATGTTTTACATGAATAAAAGATTTCGGTAATTGTGTACTCAGTTGCCGTAGGTACGATATTTATGTGAGTTATTTTACTTTGAGACGCGGCTATGTGTAACAATGTATCATTAAGTATTTTATTATTTGTTTTATACTTCTATCAATGTTATCTTTAATGAGGTCACATATTATAAAGAATGCCTTGAAGAGCATTCTTTATGATAAGTACCTTATCACAATTAAATACATAAATTTTTAAATTTACGTATTTAATGCAGCTTCTGCTACTCTAGGGAAACTCAGATCATAATGTCGATTTAAGTCATCTCGGATCCAGGCCATGTATTACCAGGTCCCATCCCTATTTACTGAAATCACCATGCGTTAAGGCTCAATAGCAATTTGATGCAATTAGGTCTCTATCCTTACTCCTTATGCAGTAATTAATCTGTCACCAGAGATTCGCACTCTCTGGCGGCTGATGGCCTCTTAAACTTACTTTAGGTTACTAGATTAACAGAATAAATAGCAGTATATGGTTTCTCGTACTCGCTGCCGATGGGGCATAATTCTTCACATCTCAAGCTATATTATTTTAGTATATGAAATATATGTTTTTTTAATCTTGATATATTTAGAGGCTTTTATTATAAAATGATAGTATGTAAGCCTCATCTTGGCTTATTCTAAGATACTAACTTTATTGTTATTGGAGACAGAGGAGGGCGTTGTTATTCAAATATCTGAACTTACAATATTTAAATGACATATGTAAGTACAGATATTTGAAATCTATGAAATAAAAATTAAATATAGGTACCGAAAGTATTGATAAAAAAACAATAAACACAATGCTTCCCGTAGACGAATTAATAGTTTGTTGAACGTATAATTATTTAGGACTGTTATAAACCAAACTCGGATAGGATAGATCTTACGACTACTTACCAAAATAATCTGCAAAAGAGTGCCTCACAAAGATTCCTCCACATCAAAGAACGATTCAAGAGGATTCTACTCTTAGAGAAAATATTTGAATTCGGTCATCGGGAAAGGTTCATCGGCAAGGATGAAGTTCAATCGATGCACCTGAAGAAAGTTGAGTTAGAGTTTTCAAACGAATTTCGTCATAATTTTGCAGTTGAACTGTACGTCAATTTGAAGAAAGTTGAACGTTTGTTCCAGTTAACACTGGCGTCATTATTGAAGTTACTAACATGTTCACAAAGTATAAAAGCTTACCAAGCGAATAAAGATAAAACTGGTACGTGGTAAAGGGTTTTAATAAGCAAAAGACAATTCTCTGTGCGTAATTCATGTGGAATTTTCATTAGATCTGTTTCTAAAGAATATGTGCGCCTTATGAAATATGTATATAATGGACGAGGAGAGACTAATGATAGCAATCGTGACGATATAATATTGCGTAGACTATTGCTCAATATATTTTATGCAGTAATATAAGAGTACGAACATTTTATTGAAGTATGTAAGGTTTTTTTGAATAACTTTTACATTTTAAATAGTCTTATATATATTCAAAATATTTATATTTCTTGAAGTGGAAACTTTTTTAGTGGCGTTGTAAAACTAACGAAATCTTCTTCTCTGCTTCTTTTCTTTGATCATGTTTCCCAGTACAAAACAAGGGTGGTTATTTTACATAATTTTTTTTTTACATATATACGATACCTTACACAGACCGTTATTGACCTTCGCAACACAATCATGAAACGTCTCGTCTCTTTCAGTCATGATCGGTTCCTATCGATCTGAGCATGATGTTAACTATCCTTTCTTAGACATGACACGAAATCACTCATTTAAAAAAAAAAACCGAGAATCGGGTTAGATAGTTTCCAAGTTCGTTCTGAACAACAACACAACATGTTATTCATCGTGACAGGACAAGAAAATAAGGTCCATGTTAGCACATAGTGACAGAATGATAAGTACCTGGATGATGGTATTTTTGTTTGGTAAATTTTCTATACTAAATCCTAGCTAGATCGTTTTTTTTTTATATTGTCCTTATATGTTTTTTATATTTTATTTTATAGCTTTTATTTATAGCTCCCGAAACCCGCTGTATATTAAATTTCATAAAAATCGTTGCAGCCAATTCTGACATTCAGATACATAAATATGCAAGAATTACTCACCATCATCATCATCAAATTCAAATTCAAATTCAAATTCATTTATTCAATTAAGACACTAAGTGACATTTATGAACGTTAAATTGAAGCTGTAGTTAAGAATCATAGATCGACACAAACAGACGCCACAGCATGTGCTGTATTGTCGAGGTAAATTAGGTGAAAACACCAAAATCTACTGCCTGCCTGTGTCGATCTATAACTTCCAGTTTCCAAAATGCGTAGAGCCTCATGAGAAGAATACTGGCAAAGAAACTCATGGCCACTCTTTTCAAAGTCAGATTTTCAGGTACAATAATGTTAGTATTACATGTAAGGTAAACAGTATGCAAGCTGTTGCCACCTGAATTTCCTTTTATTGAAATGCTCCAAAATCTAACGCTCAAACAAAAAAAGAAAAGAAAAATCATTCATTGATAACGTTAAAGGTTTTAGTCTATTAAACATAGAAATCATTCAAGGTTCACATCTACTTACAATAAGTTGCAAAATCTGCTGTTGAAAATAACTCGTGACTAGATTAAAAGGCTACAGTTGCAGTTGAACGAACCAAAATAATAGTATGTCTAAAGCATCGCTGACTAGGCCGACCAATCACCCCAAGCAGCACCCGTTCACGAGTATGACGCATGGACCAGCCATCATCTCCTTCGCCATATCAGAGGGAAAGAAACGACCCGCCCCACGACGACACCGCAAGCAATGATATTTTAGTGAGCATGACAGACCATAGTCGAGATACTGATAAAAAATCACTACTAATTAAATTACCATGATAATCGCCACGCATTACCCTCAACTAACAATTGTTTGTTAATATTTAGCTTAGTTATATAACAAAGAAGTTTGTGTGTATCTCTCTAATGACACCTTAAGCCCATGACTGATTGTCATTTAGATAGTCGTTGATCGTATAGTAGGCTTTCCTAATAAGGTGATTTTTTATAGTTAGCTTGAATTTATTTATAGGAAGGTCGATTACATGTATAGGAATTCTATTATAAAAACGTATACCAAGACCTTCGAATGAGTTGTGTACCTTATGTAAACGATGATAGGTACCAACGAGTTTAGATTTGTTTCTTGTATTAATATTGTGTACATCACTGTTTTTCCTATAGTCATTAATGTTGTGCCTAACAAACATAATATTTGCAAATATATACTGTGATGCAACAGTTAAAATACCTATTTCTTTAAACAACTCTCGAAGAGAGACTCTAGCACCTAAATTGTATATTGAGCGGATGGCTCGTTTTTGTAGAATAAAAATCGTTTCAATTTCAGCCGCCTTGCCCCAGAGTAATATGCCATAGGACATGACGCTGTGAAAGTAGCTAAAATAAACTAACCTAGCTGTGTCCGTATCAGTGAGCTGACGTACCTTCCAAACCGCATAAGCTGCCGAACTAAGTCTACCCGCAAGGCTATCTATCTGGGCTCCCCATTGAAGTTTACTGTCTAATGTAATTCCTAAGAATACTGTCGAGTCTACAATACTTATGATTTCATTATTTATTGTTAGATGTTAGATTATTGTTAGATGAATCAGTTCATCGCTTTTAGGAATCGCTTTTATTAAAGGAATTAAATGTGAGAATATTAAATCAGTTTACCTATGCTAGCTACTGGTGGTACTATTACTAGTGATATCATCATCAGCCTATCGCAGTCCACTGCTGGACATAGGCCTCCCCGATTTCCCGCCACTTAGTGCGATCCTCGGCTTCTCGCATTCAGCTCCTGCCAGCAGTCTTGCACAAATCATCACTCCACCTGGCCTGCGGACGTCCTACACTACGTTTGCCGAGACGCGGTTTCCACTCAAGGACCCGTTTACTCCAACGGTTATCGTTTCTACGAACCAAGGTTATCGACATAGCCCATAGGATTAGCAAGCTGAAGTGGCAGTAGGCTGGCCATATTTGTCGTAGAACTACTGATACAGAAAATAAAAAAATCATATATACCGAAAGCGATAACAGAAGTACGCAAACATTTAATAACAGAGCACACTAATAAGAAACGCCCCGAGTTCACCTCCAAGAATTTAATACAGTTTCAAATTGGTAAAATAATAAACCAGTACGTCAGTTGCAGGAAATGCAATCACGCCAGTTATGGGGTTGTAATTAAATATGAAGTTCGTTATGTTAAGTTACACACGTGACGCCATTTTGGATTTATATGTGTATTGTGGTAGCGCGCGATTTGTGTGACTATAGTGCTGTAGATAACTAAAATTCAATATTAATTTGTACTGTAAGTACAAAGTGTAAGTTGTCACTACTGTAAGTGAGTTGTATTTAAATCATGCATTACTTCGAATACTTGTTCACCGCATTATTTTATGATTTGCTTGTCTGATTTAGAAGCTTTGATACTGTAGATGGTTACTTTTCAAATAATAAAAAACAATGAGTCATTCTAACCTTATTACATCTAAATAATTCTCCGAAAATACATAACCGAAATTGGTAGGTACAAATCCGAATCTCAATTATTTTAATACAACCCTAATGCTTAAGTGAATGGACTCATTAAATAATCTAAATCCCACTCAAAAGTTTTGAAAATAGAGGTTAGCAAGTCTAGTAATAGATAATAATGAATAATAACTAATCAAAAATTTATTTTAAAATGTAAATAAATGTGAAAGCTTTTGTAATACCTTCTGTCAGATTGTCAAACTATAAAAACATAAATCCAGTTTTTTACCTCTGGAGACCTTTTAGAATTTCATTTCTTTAGAACTTTTGATTCAATATCACGTTTACGAACGTTGCATTATACTTTTTTACTAAAGATAATGTCTAAGTTTATCAATGTTTATTCTACTTTTAACATACATACATTCCTCTGTAACTTTTAACGAGTACGGGGATTTTTTTTATGATATTGGGGGCAAACGAGCAGACGTATCACCTGATGGTAAGCGATTACCGCCGCCCATGGACACCCGCAACACCAGAGGCGTCACAAGTGCGTTGTCGACCTATGGCGGCAGGGGAAACGGATGTGAGGAGGGGTTGGGGTATGGGCCTCCGGTATCCTCACTCCTTCGGTGAAACACAGCGCAAGCGCTATTTCACACCGGTTTTCTGTGAGATGCCGAAGCGTGGCTCTCCCACTTTGAATTTTTTTATGTTTTCTTATTGAAATATACTGTCTTCAGCTAGCCAGCCGGTTCGACCAGCATATCTCTATTCCAGTATTGATCTGACTTTGTACACACAGAGAGTTTTTTTTGTCACCAATGGTTTACATTCAAGCCATAAGAATTTTTTTTTTGGATTATATTAATACATCATCATTATATTTTGTGCGTCTGCCACTAAACGAAGACTGAAAGAACACTGAAACAATTATGTTATGTTTACAATACTTAATGATTATTATGTAGAAGAAGTGCATAAAGTTAACATTTTGCAAAATGGCTCAATAACACACACACACAGTGGTTCAGTACAACAGACCAACGATCGTTTCAATAATCTATTTTGTTTATTATGTTTTATCTGAAGATAGGTTATTAAGAACATTCTGAATTTACCTTAGAAACAAAAAGACTAAAACTTGCCAAAAAAAATTGTTCCTACATATCAATGAAAGTACTGATACACTCATATTAAAAAATGTATAATGAATATCTGCAGTTTTATCCAGGGATGTGCTATTGAAAACGTCCGTAAATTAATGGCATTTTGATATACTACATAAAGAAATAAGACAAGACATTTAAAAACCATCGAAGTTTCACCGACACGCGATCTCTAGTATAAATACTTGTAAATTTCATTACAAATATCATATGCATTCAATGTAAATACAATGTCAGCATTGTAAATAAAGTAATAAAGTCTATTAATAACATCTATAAATGTAATCACAGCTTTACTTTAGGTCTTTCGTAACGTTCTTACACACACTTGACACATAGGAATAAAAGATTCACTTTTACATTCTGTCCAATTTTATTTAAATCAACTTTTCCGATAACACACAGTTTCTTCACAAGCAGAATTTAGAAAATTGAAATTTTATTAAAAATGCGTTAAGGATAACTTTAAACTAAAACCTTAATCGATGTTTAGCAGGAAATATTTTTCGAGCAAAGCTATTTAACTGCACTAAAGCTAGAGTCCTCAATGCCTCTTAACTTGCCTTTGAAGTTCTTTCCACAAAACTACGAAAAAATATCAAAAAAGACCTTGACGCTTCTCTTGAGTACTTGCTTGCTTACTCATGGGCTTTCGTAGCAGTTATTTCCCTTTGGGCTTTACTCATTATATTTGTCAGTGGTCACTTAAGTTCTTCGTCTAGATAATTAGTGTACTTTTTAAAAGAGTTTTAATCTTAAAATCTTTTTTTAGTACTTCATGGCCTTAAATTGTAAAAGTAACTTTTTAGAATACTTGCAATTAAGTAATCGTGCTTAATTAGAAAAAGAGATAGATTCTTTTTTAAATATAGCTGCCAAAATTACTACTCAGCCCGATAGAAAATATGAGTTGAATTCATGAGTGGTGGCCATCATCCTCATTGCGAAATTTGACATTGCAGCATGGTGACTCACACTATGACGGCCTAATGAGATGCTTTTTAAGGCCTTTAGGACCCAAGATTATAGAGGAGGGAAAACACGCGCGGTGATACTAAGTTCTTTTTTTATGAATGGGGAAGGGCACAAACAGAATCCAAGAGTGGTGATCACCATGCTCATGCGAATGCAGACAATGCAACAATGCAGCATGGTGGACTAGTGAAATTTCTACATCGTTGGGCCACCATGGTCTCGCACTCACCAGCGAAACACGACAGCATGAATGCTGTGATTATAGGTTGACCTTCTGTGCGAGAGTAGTACCGCCCCTGCCGAGCCGGCCCGTTCGCGCTGAAATCAGCGTGGCTCTACTACCTTTCGAGTTAAAAGTATTTAAAAATTAAAAATACTTATATATACTTCTTTGTAGCTTCAAAATTGTGTGTTAGATGATGTAATGACCTAGATTAACACTATCACTAGAGTTACCTTCTTGTTGCTTTAGTAATGTTTTTTTTTATTTAAATATAACGTTAGGTATTATGCAGAAACTAGATATTCCCTATTAAAAGTTTACTGAAACATGCGAACTTCCAACTGGTAAGGCATGTGAATGGTGAAACAAAAGAACCTGAGTAGAAATAAAACAACAGGTAAGTTAAAGCGGAAAATGTAACGTTCTCTTAAAAAGGCAATAACAATATGAGTTTAACAAACTGCAACATAAGGGTAGTTTAAAATCGATAAAGCCTTTTCCGCACCATCGATTCGCACGTACGAGTACGGTACTGAGCGAAAGGCTTGAACCCCCGCTGGTTTCCTTTGTGTCTTAATAACTGCTACAGTCACAAAGGCCCCTCAAAAGGAATTCATAGAAAATTAGTATAAGCTACAATACCATTGTAATTAGAGTTTGTAGTAAGTAGGGGAGACTTTAATTTCTAGTTAGTGTCGCACGTAAAAGCTTTGTGTCAAAAGCCAAAATACAAGGCGATGAAATTATATCGGCAAATAAACTAATACTTTGAAAAGATCAAACAATAGAAAATTAATTAACTACCATTGTGTTTGACTTCCACTAAAAATGTGGTACTGGGGTATTTGTTACTCCTATATTTATTGCAATAAGAAGGTTAGAAACGAGCAAAAATTAATAATCGTTGTGTAAATTAAACTAAAAAGGAAACTTGTTACTTATAACTCTTTAAATTTACTAATGAAACTAATTTATTTCATTTTATATTAATCGTGTGTAACATATCACTTTTATTACCATCCTGAATAATTCGGAAGAATTTTCAACTATTCCTTTTTCTCCCTGTCGTCTTCTATGTTAATAGTCTATCATAAAACTTAAATATTCTGTTTCACGAGCGCAAAATACATATAAAGATGGCAGTATAAGCCGAATAACTGTTATTAGGTAAAGGCAAACAGCTTTTTTACGAGAAGTAAATGTTATGGTAAAATGTATACTTCGCTTTAGTCACGAAAAATGTCTAAAGGAAACCAAGTGAAGAGTTCCTGGTGTATCATAAAGCGCCAAAATTATCTGTTTATAGATCTCGTGGAGGAGCGGCTTTTATAAACATTATTTCTATATCTTTTTAGCACTGTTATGGTGGCAAAAGTTTTAGGTGTTTATTATTATTATGTAGGAGCGTAAAGTTTAGTAAGTATGAAATAAGTTTAATATCTCATATTAGAACATAATTTTATTATTTTAATATTTGATATTGTGAAGTTACTTTTATCGTAATCGGCAAACTTAATATGGTGGATAAACTAATAGTACAAGAGGCGGTGAAGACCGACTTTCACCCATCTGATAACCACACCAAACTTTTTTTTTGTAATTGTTTTAACTAACGAAAACAGATAGGCAAGCCATCGTAGATGTGTTCATTAACTAATACAATAAAATGATCTGGTTTACAGACGATCTTCACCGGCTCTTAGACTATAAAGTATTTTTAGTCGAAAGCAAATTTATATTATCCGCCTTACAAAAAGTGTCTCTTAAAAAGTATCTGCTTTTAAATTTTAATAAAATATAAGTGACAATAAAAGCGGCTCAAACACACAGTCCTAATGCTATGTTTATGCAGACGACCAGAAGCTTTTTGTGCTTAATTAATACTGTTTGTAGTCAAATCATACATGTGTGAGGATAATCCGCAATAGCCTCAAACCTCCCTCGTGCAATTAATCTGCTACTTTAATACGCTTAAAAAAGCTTTTTTCTTTGATTAATATATATATTTACTTAGATCACATAGTTTTAAAAATCTACTTATAAAATCGAAGAAAAATATTTAAAGACAATAAACAAGTCTATTGTCTGAGATAATAGTTATCAATCTGTGATAATAGTTACGACACATTTCAAAGTGTATGTAATGTATGTAGATCGGTATCAGGAAATATTAATTTTATTAAATAATAATGGGACTATGAAACAATTTAACTATATTTCAAAATACTTTCAATGCACAATCACGTCTCTACAATCACAAATATATTTTTATCTCCACGTTAGACTATATGATTACGAAAATAGGTCGACAATTTCGCATGCTGAAACTTTCTTCGACATATTCCAAACAATTCTCTGTACGTTTATACATATTATTATAGTAAGGCATAACTTCCAAAAGCACTTACATACATATGAAATTACTAAAGCGTCCAGTGCAGTCGTAAACCCCTGTGAGGTAATAACTTGAACTGCATTAATTATATCCCTTGCCACAATCTGGAAAACAGTTTTAAACCCTTCACACTAGTTCTATAAGTTATTATAATTACATACCTCTGTCGATTACAGGTTTATTCCACATCTGAAACAAATAATTACCACGATTAGACATAGGGAAAACGTTAAAGTTAGAAACGTATATTAAGTTATTTCAGAGTAATTATTTTTAAACTTAATATTGTAATTGTTAGTTAAACTACTCAAGTTTGAACTTTAAACGTTTCTAATTGCACGCTGTTTAAAGTATATTAATAATTGAAACGAAATATGTATTAGAGAACTTATCGTCATGGCGGTTAGTGTTTTGTAAATGTAATTGAATTCACACATTTGAAGCATCATTTTGACAAACAGATAATAACTCATGTGTTAATAGATGCTCATTTGGAGGTATGCGATAAAATGAATTCAATTACAAAACAAAATTTTATGACGGAACAGCAATTTCCTATACACACTATGTTTGTATGATCTACAAATATTTGTTTCGGAGTTTGGGTGTGTTCTATCTATAATATGTATGTATTTACAAAAAAAAAGTATATATGTATTTGTATTAGCTGTCTAGTACCCCATAACACAAGCTCTGCTTATCTTGGGACTAGATGGCATTGTGTGCTTAGTTGTCCAAAATATTTATTTATTTATTCATTTATATTTAAACGACACATTTTTAAATGTCTAAAATTAAATGCAACATTTTCAATTAATAGATAATTTTTCTACAACTATTTAGAGTGATACTAATAAAATAAAAGACCTGGCCTTGATACATTTTGTAACTTTCACTCATTAAGATTATTTGATTTAATTTTTACCATCGACGCTTTTTGAACACTATTATTTTGAAAATTACTACACATATGAAGCATACAGTTGACGTATAGAGTCACAGAGTAACATAAATTAATAATATTAAAACCACTCCTAAATATTAGACTATTGCCTAATTAGTAATAGATTTCGGGTGCGTTAATGGCCTACTGATAGCCCCGAGCAATAAAGTATGACGGTAGTTTGACAAATGGTAATATAAATGCCATGTCAAACGTGACTATTTTTGCGACCGATGACAATCAGAAAATTACTCAATTGTTTTCGTGGCAACAAGCCAACGGTGGCATCCTCTGTCGTGACTGCAATGAAACCACATTGCAGGCAATACAAGAGCTACTAGTGCCACAATCAATATGGTAGTAATCCCATACATGACATTCAATTTACGTTGTGACAATCTACATGATTTCGAAAGTTTTGTTTTCATGTTATAAAAATATGTCTATTTTTAAGTCAATTATAAAATTTGGTGGTTCTTACGTTGAGATTGCAAAGCATTATTTTCTCTTTCTAAAGGTATATATATGTATGGGAATAGATCTCGAAACCTACAATCTCCAGGTTAGAAGTCAGGGTAACCAAGGAGAAGCATAGAAAAGCAGGGCCGTCAGGTGATGGTAGTGAATGTACTATGAAAATGTTTCTGGCTAGTATTATAGGGATATAAAGCGTTTAGTAACAAACGAGAAATAACTGCACTCGTATGATTATAAAAGTACGTCTTGCAATTCAAGTTAATTACAGGGTAATGTTCTTTAAGTATTATGTATGTTTTGGAATAGAAGTCTGTTAACAAGACTATATAACGCAGAAATAAACATAAAAAACATTAAAAAAGACAATGTTTGCTTAACTTAAAATCAAAACGCTTTAAAATAATTAAGAACAAAAGTTACTGATTTCTGGGGGCCGGTCAAGACGAGCCGAGCGAAGCGTAAGGGCAGTACCTACCTTTACTCGAAGTGTTTCGTCTTTTTTTTAACCTTCATAACTTTGGTTTTCGATATATTTCGGTGAGAATATATGGCTTGGCTGTTTCATTACTTTAGAAATTAAATTTTTGCATAATACATTACCTACTTCAGAAACTAGATATTTGCAAACACTAAAGGCGTTCGTTTAGCATTCGTGACGGTAGCGAATCGGCGAAGCAATACTTTCTTACTGATGTAGAGTTTGTGAAGTTAGGGTTGCTAGAGTTAGGGCGTGTAGATTCGGAAGCTTGGTTCTACATGAGATCTGATATCTTTTTCACAGGGTAAGCCATATGCAGTCGTCTTGGCAACGTTTTACATGAAAATGTTTTTGGTTTGATTCTAATTTTAAATAGGGATAATATAACTACGTTGGCTGAAGTTAACGTATATAAGTCAGGTATATAACGGGCATTGTATTTCTACAATTTTTTATTGATTTTGATAAAGTTGCACAGTTATAACTATCGCCTTATTTCTTTAATGTATAGTGCAAAGTAATAACGACTGTCTCTGATGGTAACAATATGTGTGCTCTGATGGATGACAACCACTGCCCGTAGATAGCTGCGTATCAAGAGTAACAATAATGAAAAATAACGAGTAATTAGTGAATTATAATAATGTGTGAAAAAGGTTATCAGAGAATGTCTTGCGTATTTTGTTTCGTTTTTTCGTACAGGCCCACACTGCGGGTAATACCGCAGTGTTTATTGCTTTTAAATCGGATATTGTTCACTATTTCATTCATTTTATTTTATTTTAGCGGAAGCCTTTTTTTTCTTAAACAAAAGTAACCTCAATTACTTCCTGTAACATTAGTTGTCTGCCAGTAAAAGTTTCGTAAAAATCGATCTAGTCGTTCCAGAGATTACAAGAAACAGACAAAAATTTATAAATATAAGTACCGTATTTACTTTGAAATGCATTAAATGACAATCTGTTACTCTGGACTTACAAACAAACACTTAAATTCCACTTATTTATAAAAAAATATTTTACAAGCTGATCTTGCACAATGAATAATGCTCATATATGAATTAACATTATAATATATAATGTTGAACTAATCTAATGAAAGTATTTTACCGTGGGAGAGCCACGCTTTGGCATAAATGGACCGGCTTGAGCGGAGTATTACCACGGCCTCTCATAAAACCGGTAAGAATTAGCGCCTGCGCTGTGTTTCACCGAGTGAGTGAGGATACCGGAGGCCCGTACCCCAACCCCATCCCCAATTGTGACGCCTCTGGAGTTGTCCATGGGCAGCGGTAATCGCTTACCAGGTGATACGTCTGCTCGTTTACCCGCCTTTATCATAAAAAAAGAAAAAAGTATTGCTGCATTTAATTTCAAATATAATGATAAGCCACAAGCAGAATGAAACACAACACAACATTTATAGTTAATTATTAGTTGCGGAATTGTCGTTGTAACTAGTTATAATATACAAAAACATTGTCAGGCTGTGTTAATATTATAACGCTTACGTTATTTACATAACATTAACACAAAATAAACGTTAAGCAAAACAATCCGAGCGAATATTAATACGGCTTTAAATCATATGGTACTGAGTGTTTCTGATATTAATTGCAAAATAACGTTATCGGTGAATAGCAATATTATACCGTGAAACGTTTGTAACCATGTAACTCGTAAATAACGGACACTAAGCTGATTACCATAAAACCGAGTCGACATTCACCGAATTACCCTAAAATCTGCTAACAAATGGTAGCTTTGCATAATTGAATGAGTGGAACGCAAACTCAGGCATATGGAGGACGAACACTCCGAAATATACAGTTTTTTTAGATATACAAAAATTACAAACACTCAAACATTATGTTATTTTTCTATTTGATCGACAAATAACGGAAATTTTTAAAATTTGATTTATTCATTTGATGTTTGTCTAACTGAACGAGGAACATCGAATTGTTTACAAATACCGAAATTGACATAAACAAATTTTATTTGAATGACCAATGTATACGATTTGTTTAAACGATTAAATCGTTAAAATTGAAATTCAAGGCGTTTCTACCACTGGTAATCATTTTACTGGTATTTATTAAAAAACTTTATTGAATATAGTTAATTTATTAAATAATGCAACAAGCACAAAATTAATCAGAGTAGAATGCAATGAGTGCAAAGAGGCAGAGGAAGATAAAGAGACATTTTGGCATCAATCTACAATAAATTATAGTTTAAAAAACTAAAAAAAACACGCTTTTTTAACAATTGAACTAAAAAGTTGAAAAAAAAAATTTAAAATGTGTGTGGCAAATTTATTCAAATATTTTCAGAAAGCACACCAACTTACTTTCAACTTTTTAGTTTGATATATCTTTAAAAGCTGGTTTATTAAGTTTTTTTAACTATTTTGTTTAAACTAAATAATTTTAAGTTTTTTTTTAATTATTGTATTGTCATCGGCTCTTGACCCCTGTGCAAATTTTCAAGTTAATCAAATTCCTAGAAGTAGGTGAAAATAAATTCAAAAGATATATACTACACGAATACAGGTCAAGCTAATAAAAGTGTGTTAAAAAGATGATAGTATTGTCAATGTATAAAAAATAATATTTGTTGTGTAATTTTTACGTTAATATTTTACTGGAAACGAGAAGCCGAGGATCGATTTAAGTGCAATTGGGCAATTGGAGGAGCTCATATTCAGCAGTGGACTGTGGTAGGCTGGCTTAAGAATCACAGTCCATAGCTCCTGTTTCTGGTTACCTATTATTTCAATTTCATATACTCTATAGGTTAGAGTATATGAAATCGAAACAATAGGTAACAAAGAATTCTTTAATAAATTAAAGGAGAATATCTATTAATAACTAAATAAATAAAACTGAAATAAAAATTAACATTATAACAATATTATATTTCAAACTTTTTTAAAAAACATAATGTTATGTTCTTTATTTAAAATATATGCATACATATTGTTACTATCTTTTGTCAGCGGCTCCGTGCACCTATACATATATGTCGGTTATCGTGGTAAAGGGTAGTCCATGTATTTCTTAAAGATTCAAAGTATCTCCATATTATTGAAATCGGTGCAGTGGTTTATCCGTGTAAGCATAATAGAAAGTCGGAGTTACTTTCGAGTTTATAACATTAGTATGGACGTACTTAAGTACGTAAGTGACAAAAATGTATAATTTACTGAAAAATATAATCGTTGACATAGGCAAACAATCGGACTGTCGGACCGCCTCAGGGAAGTGTTGGATGCTAGCCTGGCGTCCGGACGCTTCCCTGAGTGCTGGAAATGCGGGAAGCTGGTCCTTCTAAAGAAGCCGGGACGACCTGCCGATTCGGTCGCGGCCTATAGGCCCATCGTGTTGCTGGACGAGGCGGGCAAGTTGTTTGAGAGGATACTCTCTGCCCGCATCGTCCGGCACCTCAGCGAGGTGGGCCCCGACCTGTCGGACGCCCAATTCGGGTTCCGAGAAGGGCGTTCGACGGTCGATGCCGTGATGCGCCTTAGGGCCGTGACCGAAGAGGCAGTGAGCTGTGGCGGCGTGGTGTTGGCGGTGTCTCTGGACATCGCCAACGCCTTTAATAGTCTGCCATTCAGCTGCATCAGGGAAGCACTCCAATACCACGGGGTGCCAGAGTACCTGAGGCGGCTAGTGGCAGACTATTTGGAGGAGCGTACCGTCGTGTACGAGGATCGAGAGGGCGCCTTGAGACGGCGACCCATGTCGTGCAGCGTTCTACAGGGGTCTGTCCTTGGACCACTCCTGTGGAACGTGGGATACGACTGGGTTCTACGAGGTCGTCTCCCCCCCGGGCTGGGCGTAATTTGTTACGCCGATGACACATTGGTCACGGCCCGGGGGGCGAACTTCCAGGAGGCGGTGCGCCTGGCCACCATTGGTGTCTCTCTGGTGGTCGGGCGCATCGAGGCGCTGGGCTTACGGGTGGCCCTGGACAAGACGGAGGCCCTGTTATTCCATGGGCCCCGTCGTGGGCCGCCCCCCGGCGCCTCCATAGTGGTCAACTCGATCCTCGTACCGGTTCGGGCCCAGATGAGGTATCTGGGCCTGATCCTCGACGGTAGGTGGCTCTTCGACGAGCACTTCCGACAGCTTGGTCCGAAGCTGGTCGACGCTGCCTCTGCCCTTGGGCGACTTTCGCCCAATTTGGGCGGAGCCAGCGTCGCAACGCGACACCTCTACACGGGGGTGGTCCGGTCGATGGCGCTGTATGGGGCACCGGTGTGGGTGGAGGCTCTGACTGCCCTCAATAAGGCCCGCCTCTGGCGACCTCAGAGGGTATTGGCGGTCAGAGCCATCCGCGGATACCGCACGGTGTCTACTGAGGCGGCGTGCGCCTTGGCCGGAACACCTCCGTGGGATTTGGAGGCGGAAGTGCTCGCCGAAGTTTATCGACGGGTGGCTGAATTCCGGGCGGAGAGAGGCATTCGCCCTCCGCCCGAAGAGGTACGCGAGTGGCGTGAAGCCGCCCGTCGAGCCACGATGGCTCGCTGGTCGTTCCGGCTGGAGACTCCACGCGCTGGCTTTGCCGCCGTGGAGGCTCTCCAGCCGGTCATCCTCGAGTGGGCAGGGCGGCAGCACGGGACCCTTTCCTTCCGACTGACGCAGGTGCTTTCCGGGCACGGTTGCTTCGGGAAGTACCTGCACTCGGTCGCCAGGAGGGAATTGAGTCCCGCCTGCCACCACTGCGACTGCAGTGAGGACTCGGCCCAGCACACGCTGGCGACCTGCCCCGCATGGGCGTCGCAGCGCCGGGCCCTCACTGCAGTCATCGGAGGAGATCTGTCGCTACCGGCCGTCATACGATCCATGGCCGGTAGCGACAGCAGTTTTACCGCGGTCGCAACTTTCTGTGAAGATGTAATCTCGCAGAAGGAGGCGGCGGAGAAGGCCCGGGAGGATGATATCCACTCGGACCCGATCCGCCGCCGGCGAACCGGGCGGCGGAGGCGCGCCTATCAGCGCCTCATGCCGCCCTGAGTGTGGCCTCGGATGGTCGGGATGGGTTTTCCCTTCCATCCGCTCTAGTGGTCACCCGCGAGGGGGCGACGTTACGCGTGTGCCGTACGTCGCCTATTTAGAGAGTTTAACAGCAGACGGTGCCCGCTTCAGTGCGGGCAGGCGCTGGGAGGGGTCCGGATGTGTTAATAACAGCAGTTCCCGGATCCCTCCCGTCTCAGGCGCAGAGTGGCACACCGTGTGGTTTTAGTCGGTTCGATTCCGACACACCGCCCCGCCGCAAACCCCGGCGGGGTGACGGCCCGAGGGGGTTTCCACACGTAAAAAAAAAAAAAAAGGCAAACAATCGATAAGAAAATGTAAACGTAACCCTGCGTAACAATTGCATTCTCAACGTTTTGGCATCTGTAAGTGCTACGATGCTACGGCGAGCTACAGCTTCGTAGATTGCGGTGCGTTCAGTTCCGTTTGCGTTCTCGCCCGCTCGGGACCCCGCAATCGCAATTAGATCCCACCCATTGTTTCTCCTAGCACTTTCTGTTAGCAATTCCAGTTTCAATTCGAAGGCTGCGGCATTCTCTTTGGCGTGGCAATGCTACGTTTACCACTTTCGAATAATAGAAGATATTAACTCGACTTTCAATTCTTAGAAATTTACGATCTATTGAATGAAAATATTAATTCTGATGATGACTTGTAAAGTCTCTTACTTATTCACTCTTTGTTTCTGTATTAATTATACCGAACTGTTAAATAAGTGTCACCTGTCTTATTTGGGAATTGTATGGTAGACCTATATAATATAACGAAAAAATGTGAACAATAGATATTAGTACCTATATGTAGGTATCTTATATCTCTAATATATAACATTCTCGTACCACAATATTTGTTACCAAACTTCCCCGATTTTTATGAAATTTTGTGTGCATATCGGATAGGTCTAAGAATCGACCAACATCAATTTTTCTTACCCCTAAATTTTGGAGTCAAGAGTCATGCATTCAAAATTTAAATATTGACTAATAAAACTGATGTTTAGTTACATTTTGTGTAAAAAGACATGAAAACTTAAAAGTGTCATAACACAAAAATGTTTAAAAATTCACAACAATTAAATAATAGTTTTGAATATATGCGTTTATTTCAGAAAAAGTGTTTAATGAAGGAACGAGAAAGAAAAACTTAAAAACAAAATGTCGTTTACAAATAACACTCCTAAAGTATGACAACACTTTTTTGTTACAGTCTGCGTTGGATAACAGAGTGGGGTTTTACCCTATTACGATGAAGCTAAAAGGGGTTATAATTTTGACAGCCTATAACTACATGAGCTGCTACCTACCATTACGGTGTAGGCACTATCTTTTGAACTGAAGTGAATATCAATGTTCATAGTGATAGCTGTTGTAGGCTGCAATTTGCTTTAAAGCACTTATAAGTATGGTTTTTGGATAATTTAAGGTTAACAGAAATTTTATATTTCCTGGTTTCTTCTCAAAATGTAAGTATCAATATTGATAGTAAGTGATCTGGTAAATTACTGTATATCTATCTAATACCTTTTAACGAGCAGTAATTGTATACATTATTTAAATTCATATATATAATCTGAGTCTCGAAAACGGCACCAACGATTTTCGTGAAATTTAGTATGAAAGGGATTTCGGGGGTGATAAATTGATCTAACTCCGATTCATCTTTAGATCTTTTTTTCCAGCCTTTATTATTCCCAAAATCGGAATAGAGGTCGGCTACTAGTTCAACCGGTTTTACCTGAATTTCTAGTTTATTCAACGGAGCCACTAGCATCGGACCTCCGCATACCTCCTGAGGGTGAACTGAGTTCGAAGGTTGAACTAGTTGTTAGTATATTTGAGTGCACTGACTTCCCAATAACGATTGACATAAATGTTCATGACAACCGGGACCGACGGCTTAACTTGCTCTCCGAGGCACGGGCGGGAAATACTTCTTCTAAATCTTCCATACTCCGGACTGCTATTAAGAATTTCTTGTATGAAGAACCCAACAGCAGTTCGACCCGGGCATTGAACCCGAAAACCTCTTGCTCTGCAGTCACTTACGTTAACTACTAGACCAACGAGGCAGGCAGTATTTTTTGGTATATTTTAGAAAATAGATAGAGAATATATTTTAGAAAAAAGAACGACGCTGAAAAAGCATGAAACAAGTTTCAAAAGCCGTAGTCACGCGTTGTTAAAGTTTTATGGACTATGTACCATACTGTTACAACCATCGGTTGCGTCAAGCCAATTATCTCAATGTGTTGTATTGTTGCTTCAGAAAAGTAATAACGATACGAAGTCATACGCTTATAGTAGATAAAACTTGTTGTTCAAAACACAAGCCAGAACTATTGTATAATGGTAGTCCTCACGTATTACATACGCGTCACGCGTCCACGAGCCCTCGTTACAAACTCATTTCGGCAAAGTTGTGCGGTGTGACATGCACAAACATATTTACATAAAAGCAAAGCCTGGACCGACCGAAAAATATAAATAATAAAATTTTAGATGAACTATGTCGTTCTAGTTTTAATGTTTTTTTTTTTGTTCAAATAAAAATGCTACATGCGTGGTAACTTGTTTCTATGAACTACAAAAAAGGAAAACATGGATTTTAGATTTGTTGGACATATTTAAAAAAAATATGGTCACTAGTTCTGCGGTAGCCATTTACCATTTTATTTTTAACTGTATTTGTTAAAAAGAATCAGAACGATTAAAAATTTGAGCGAAGCATGTTAACTGCACTATTGATATATTTGTTTCTGCAACAGAATTATATTACATACTAGCTGAACCCCGCGGTGTTACCCGCGGCTATCGTCGTACCGCGAGTATCGCCGCGGGTGAAAGTTAATCTAAAAAAGTAGCCTAAGTTACCCCCTGGATCATCAGCTACATGCCAGTAAGAGTTCCGTCAAAATCGGTTCAGCCGTTCTAGAGATTACCCGGAACAAACAGACTGACAGACAAACAGACAAAACATTTTTAACCACATTTTTGGTATATGTACCGTGTATACATACATATGCATTTATTAAAAAGCGGTTATTTTAATATCACAAACAGACAGTCCGATTTTATTTATTTGAATAGATAAAGTATTACTGTATTGATGATATTACTACAATTATTTATACAAAAAATTAAGACTAAAGAAAAAAGTTTAAAAAATAATGTTAATCAAGAAAGCCTTCGTATTGTATTATATACGCCAACAATTATGCTTAATCTGACGTTGCAAAGTCATTTCAACTAGCCAGACCAATTGAATTGCAAATGTAGGAAAATAAAACGATGTTTGTCGTTTTCCTCATTTTCCTGCAAAGTTTTAGAACTTGCATGTAATTGCTTAATTTCACTGCGGCTACGACGAACTTCCACTGTGGTACCAACAATCTATACAATATTTATAGGTTAATTAAAGGGTAGTAGGTGTCTGTGAGGGTGTCTTCATTTGTTTTGTTTCTTCAAATTTGAAACAAAACTCTAACACGAAATGTTAGCTTTGAAAAAAAAAATACACACAAAGGGATTGGAACAAAGCGATTTGATGGTAAAAGTTTGACATCCACGAAAAAATCGCGCCTATGTTTAAAGTAATACTTTGTCTGTCAACGCGGCACTAGCTTCTTCAACAGGTACTTTTATATTTGTACCCTGTAAATATAAAAGAGAGCTGCAACGACATTTCCACTTTTAGATTTTTATAAGCAAGTCGGCATACTCACACACGTGTGTTTTTATTGTAAAATCCTGTATGGAAATTAGTCTTTATTACAATCATCGCACACGAGTCAAACCTCTTTTATATTTTACTAGCTGTTGCCCGCGGCTCCACCCGCCTTTATATATTAGTCGTGGCAAATAGTATCCTATGTGTTATTCTGATGTATAAGCTGTAATTACTGTAATGTTTCATCCAAATCAGACCAGTAGTTTTTTCATGAATAAGTAACAAAAATACACACTCGCAAACTTTCGCCTTTATATATTAGTGTGAAGTGTGATGATATGGTAAGTAAATAGATAGACAGTCTGACTTTCGCGGCAGATGGTGACCCAAGAGTCAAAAGTGCGCTTCGGTAACCTTCGGTTAGCGAAAAGAAAAAAAAACAAACGATTATTTATTACCGCTTTTCTATGAGGCCATGGTTGTATTCTGTGTAAAATGACTCATATGAGGTGATGTAAAATGTAACTATAGAGATAATTAAATGATTACTTCTGCATCATACATTAGCCCAATTATGTAGAAGCATTTTCTTTTGTGCCTGCATTGTTGCCTTTTTGGGTTTCTTTTTTTTCGTTATATGTGGCCTACCAAAATGATTCTACTCTGCTTGATGGAAAGTATAAGCAGAATCCAAGAGTGGTAGTCACCATACTCATTGCGGATGCAGACAATGGTGGTGGTCTAGTGATGCTTCTGCACCATTGGGCCTCCCCAGGTCCCCATTGGGTGTATTAGCGATGAGATTGGTGATAAATTACTCTTTGATTCTGTTCATGCTTTCCATTCCTTAGAGTAAACTCATTTTGGCAGGAATGGGTGCCTTATTAGTTTAATATATTTTCTATTAATAATTTTAATTTGAGCCTTAATGTAAAATATTACGAACAGAGTTTTTATTTTAAAAAATGAGTCGTAATGCACGATTATTGAAATTATTACAAAATTTAAGCACAATCTATGAATTTATTATAAAAGGTGTGTTATAAAGTGGTCTACTGTTCAGTAATGAGAATAATTAACATTCTTGACAAATCAAATACTAATAAATAAGGCCCATAACAAACTTGGCCTATAAGCCAAAATCTTAATTAGCACCCAAGAATTTCAAGGATCACCACTTTGTGTAAGGAATTCAATTTATCCAGAGAATTTCGAAACTAAAATAATAAACGGGCTTAATATTAAACCGATCCCATTGCGTCCTAAACAAAACTTTTTATGTGTGGGCCTTAATAACTTTCACTTACAAGGAGAAAGTTGAAATTATAGTTTTGGAGTAATAAGACCCGTACAAAACAAGTTGTAAGAAGTTCAGTTAACTTATCGTTTCCTTAAAAGACTAAACTGAAACTAATTATAAGTACTTTACAATTACTAGACTGCATCAGTGGCTCAGTGGTAGCGTATGCAATGGCTGCGCTTGAGGTATTGGCTTTGATTACCGGCTCGGACCAAATGTTTGTATGATTTGCAAATAAGTATTTCGGAGTTTGAGCGTTTTTTTTTTTTGTATTTTATGACAAAAGATAGTCTAGCATAAGATTTCTACATCCAGTTTTACTATAATTATATGCACTAATGAAGAAATTACATTTTGAAATTAAACTATCGTCATTTACTTTCTTGTACTCAGTAAAATTATAAAATTTGGATTTTGGTAACGCCACCGCCACGCCGCCACGTTAGTTTGTTAAAAAGTTCCGCTAGGTGAGGCTGTCGGCACCTATTTCTACCCGCATCCTTGATCATTATTCCCGCACCGCACGCACACCGCAAGAAGAAAGGGTCAAGTTGTTCGCGAAGTGACGCCCGGACGCTTGGTTCACCGCTTGTCGAGTTCTACACCAGTAGTGGACTCCGCCCCCGCGTCTTATATAGACAATAGAACCGCTGTAAAATACTTTAATAACGAACCCGCATTATTCGCTGAGTGCAATCGTGCCTTGCCGGCAAGCTAGGGACGTTTTTATTCTACACCGAACACGCGTCGCCATCGTGATTAGCAAACCACACGACGGTACGAGGAGCCAGGTCGCCTGATCAGGCCGCCAGGTCTGGACTGCAGCTCAAGATCACCAAAGGTAAGCGTGCTTCCATATTCTCCCACCCACCTAACCTATCCGGCAGCCGCAAAGTACTCAGCCCACATAGTTTTCAGGCAGTGCATAGTCACTGAAGTTATACTCGCTCCCGCCTTATGTGTTAGCGCTCACTAATTCTTTGGCCAAGCCAGTTGGCGCTACCAGATTTATTAACCTGAGTTAACAGCATATTTGTTGGCTGGGTCAGAAAGGTCAGACGGCAGTTGATCCGTAAAATCACCCACGCCAGATTACCTATATTTGAAACTTTTCTATTTGTGTAAATACGAAAGAAAACATAGAAAAGCTTCTTACGCCTTCTTATTTGAAACCACACGCATTAGTAACACGATACTTGTCTGAAATTGTTCGTAAAAAATATTTGCTTCTTAGAAATCCAATAAGGGTTTCACGTTTGTTGAATTCGTACTTATAATTCAGGCTATACTGAGCATACCGACGTTACCTGCTTATGTAGGTTTCTAATTTTATCACGAAGCCTTATGAACGATGTATTTTACATAGTCACATTTAAAGTGAGCCTTCTCAGCTATAGGTACATTAATTTTAAAGAGTTGAATGTCGTCATATCTGTGGCGACCAAAAGTCTCAAAATAACTAACAGGAATTAGTTTTAGTAGTTAGTAGGAAAATTTCATTCTTACTCTTTGAGAATCTGTAAATGTTTAATGATTACATATTACATTTCGTTTGACAAATTGGTGGCAATTTAAAAAGTGCTGATAATACATCGAAACTAGAGAATTTTTGCTCAATGATTTAATACGAACGCAGTCTTATTCAACAATAATATTACGATAGACTTCGATTAGTAATATCATGACAATAATTCCGTATTCCGACATTAACAGAATTCTGTATTATTTCGTTTTTGTTTCTTAAAGAAAAATGCAGTGTGCCCATTGTTACATATCATAGCACATAAAGAAATTAAAATCGGTCCACAATTGACGGAGTAATAAAAGGCCGGCAACGCACTTGTGACGCCTCTGGTGTTGCGGGTGTTCATTGGCGGCAGCAATCGCTTACCATCAGGTGATACGTCTGCTTGTTTGCCCCCTAATCAATAAAAAATATCATTGTACATACAAAAAAAAACAATCTAATTGAGAATCACCTCCTTTTGGAAGTCGGTTAAAAATAGATATGTACGTAGCCTTTACATTTACTTAAAGCTAGTATGAACAATAACATAAATACTTCAATGTTTTATCAGAAACAGTTTAACGTTGTTTTCGGAAGGAAGTAACAAATGAATTACATAATCACAAAAATTGGTAATATGTTTATGCTATAGATACGTGTAGATACTTATAATAATATTATAGAGTCAGGAAAGGAGGGCAGTTTAGACCCATTACAACTATTACAACCGAACGAAGTTTTTACGACATAGTTGGTAGTTTAATGATCTTAATAGACGCCTGGCGTTGGTAGATTACACCACATTATTAACTATTAAAATTGTGTTTTTACCGTACAATGGAGTGTAAGGTAAAAAGTATTCACACAATGAATATAGGAAAATGTGTCTTGGAATCTAACAATAGTAATTGTGAAAATATGCTTATTCATTAACTAAATAAGAATTTATTACATAATATAGAAACCTATGTACATAACCTTAATGAAAAGAACAATAACAATATTTACATACAAGCGTCGAAAAACTCCACATCTTCGCCTACTGGTAGCGTTCCCAAAAGACTGGCAGCATTACCACGTTGAATGGCAATACTGATTCTCTGTGCTAGAAAAAAGCACTCGGACCCCATGAACCTAGCAAAATTGGATGTCCACTTCTTTGATGGCTCCGGGTAAGAGATTGTGATTATAAATACAACATACATAAGAGCAAAAAAATTAAAACATTAGGTAGAAAAGTGATGTTTCCACATTCTCCTATCTTTTTACCACTCTCCTTCATTAATGTTTGACTTCCTTAATGGGCACCCTATTCCTCCTAAGAGTTTGTCATATTTCCCAACTTCATTCTAACTTTGTTGCGGTATAGTAGGCAAAAACCTCCATGATAAGGAGCGATATGATAATTATGAACACCACTTAATACAGATTAAATAGAGAGCAATTTAGAGATAATGTACAATTGGGAACCCTATTTCTAAAAGGAGTTTCTTGCATAAAACCTTTGTAGTGTTACAAAAGAATGATTGAACATAACATACCTTAATATAAGCAACTTAATATATATAAATGTAAAATACACAGTTTTTACATTTTCATTGTACATAGGTTTCGGTTTAAATACATTCACTCTTAAAGTAAAATATACAAATTCAGAATGCGTCTAACACTAAGGCTTAGTGCTTGAAAACTTTGGACTACTTCTTCTACGAGTATACTAAAATTCAGTCACGTAACGTATGTAGAAAAATAAATATTACAAAGGTCATATTATCCACAGATATAGATAAAGTAAACTAAATAGCTATAGTGACGTCAGTTCTAGAAGCTGTTCCGCAACCATATTCTTGATATACCGATATTAACTTATTGTTATAAATACCTACTATCAAATTATTACTACCACATTTAATAAATAATAATAAAAATAAATAAATATTTCGGACATCTAACACACAATGCCATCTAGTCCTAAACAAAGCAGAGCTTGTATAATGGGTATCAGACAACTGATGTAAATACTTATGTATTTTTTTTGTAAATACATACATTATTATGAATAGAAAACACCCAAACTCCGAAACAAATATTTGCAGATCATACAAACATTTGATCCGACCCGGGAATCGAACCCGAGACCTCAAGAACAGCAGTCGCGTACGCTACCACTGCGCCACCGAGGCAGTCGAATCAAATATATATAGAAGGGAACTCTTCCACGAAGTAATACGATGATCTGGTGAAAGTCGTTGAATGCGGACAGCATAGGCGAACTTTTGGCAGCAGTAGACATCTTTCGGCAGAGATGATGATGATGATGAATAATTACCAATTACTGCTCATCGTACTCCTATAAAAAGTAACTAATATCCTTCTAAAAATACCTTTTGTTTTGCCTCTGTGGTAGTTCAATATCAAACGTACTTAATAATTTAAAAAAAAAACCTTACACTGAAATCTTATATTAAAATAGTTGTTAAAGTAATATTCCTGGGAACTGGCAGCAAGTCTGTTATAACTCTTATCTGCGGCAATTTTTTGTAAAAACTACACTACTTGCTCGTTAGTAATTTAATTTTGTAATTGTTAAGCCAGGGGAGGCTAATAACAAACGTGGTGGTATTTTTCTGATTATTATCGCGCATAGAGCTGTAGTACGGCTGTATACTTGATGAAAGCTCTAGGAAAAACACATTTTATATCTACAATGTAAGCTTAAATGTAGGGACAGGGTATATAATCAACTTACTACAATAACAAAGTTGCGTTTGTTTATTTGACTAGCTTTAATGCGGTATTCTTTGTAATTTGTAGATTGTAATCACGATAATACCCGCATCAAAATATTGAGACTCTTTATAAAGATCAATAAAAATAAAATTACCAGTTTTCTAGTAATTATTTTCTGATCCAGTACAAATATAAAGACAGATAAGCGGATAAACAGTTTATTACCTTTTTTATGGAATTGGCGGGCAAACGAGCAGACGTACCGCCTGATGGTAAGCGATTACCGTCACCACAAGCCGATGGACACCAGCAACACCAAAGGCGTCACAAGTGCGTTGCCGGCCTTTGGGGGATGGGAGGGGAGATAAGGGGAGGGGTTGGGTATGGGCCTCCGGTATCCTCACTCAGTTGGTGAAACACAGCAGCAGCACAAGCACTATTCCACGCCGGTTTTCTGTGAGGCCGTGGGATCATTCCGGTCGAGCCGGCCCATTCGTGTCGCAGCCAGGCTCTCCCATGGTTACTTTTATTGATTTGGTATGAATAACGTTTAAACCCTTAAGAAATTGTAAATAAAGCCGCTATTATATTTATTAACTAGCTGAACCCCGCGGTGTTACCCGCGGTCATTGTTGTACCGCGAGTACCGCCGCGGGACAAAGTTAGTTTAAAAAAAGTAGCTTAAGTTACTCCCTGGATCATCAGCTATCATCAGTGAAAGTCCCGTCAAAATCCAAAAACAAACAGACAGACAGACAGACATACAGACAGACAGACAAAATTTTTTTTTACTACAAATTTGGTATATGTACCGTGTATACATACCTATGCATTTAGTAAAAAGCGGTTATTTCAATATTACAAACAGACACTCCAATTTTATTTATTTGTATATTGATAGGTATGCATTTGACGTAGTGTAAGCAGTTCCATCCTGAATTTAGATTCAAAGCAGTATATTTTCTGTTGTACACCAGAACAACAAGCAAGTAAGTTTACCTTAGCAAGATTACATTGATTAAAATAATATCAAGAATATACCTTTGTATAATACGTATATACAGCATTGCTTTTAGTAACATAAACAATATTAGAATTACAACGAATTTTATTTATTTTTCCTGAAGCTGTGTTAAGGTGCTGTTTAATTTACGTAACAAATAAGAAACGCTGTTAACGTGTTAGAAGGATGTTTTCATTATATTTCCTCATAAAGTAACTAGTTGCTATGTTCGCGTATTTGTTGATTATCTGGGTGCTTCTGTATACAGATAAATACAACTTCTTTTGTATAGCAGTACTTGCTTCGGCAGTACATATACTAAAATTGGAACGATACAGAGAAGATTAGCATGGCCCCTGCGCAAGGAACTTCTTTTGTAGTCAACCTATTGAAATTAAACAAATATTAAATATTAAGTGAAGCTTACCACAACCCTGAAGAAAAAAACACATTCAAATTGGTTAAGCCGCTTCTGTCATTAGTGGGACGCTCAAACAAACAGGCAAAAATTACTATAAACTATTTTATTGAGTTTTGTTACTTTAATAAAGACCGGCTTAAGTAGTTTTTCTGTAATATCTGTAATGTACAGATGTCTTCCTCTTATAATCTATGCTAATATTATAAAGCTGAAGAGTTTGTTTGTTTGAACATGCTATCCCCAGGAACTACTGGTCCGATTTGAAAAAATCCTTTAGTGTTAGATCGCCCATATAGGCTATATATCACCAATGAAGAATGTTAAAAAAACAGGGGAAAATTATCACGCTACGACAATTAGAGAAGCAAACGAGGTTGCCTGGGTCGGCTAGTTTTATTATAAGTATAGATTTTCACTCACTCTTACCTATAAAGCGCTACTTATTAAATTAGTACGTACTAGCTATCTAAAACCTTGTTATATAACTAGTAAATAAATAAGCAGAAACAAGATATTATATGCATATACGTATTTCATCTTAAAAACTTTGATGTGTCGCCCCCAGGATCATTTTTAGGAAGGTACATCTACACATGCTATTACCAATATGAAATACAGAATTATTTAATGATATTTGCCTATGAAATTGCTGGTTTTATGTGAACTAACTGTGCCAGGGGGGTGTAAGGGGGTACACTTGCACAGTCCTCCCAGCGCCCATGGATATCTTGATTTATTTTGTTTCTACCTGTCGCTTTCAATCACTGACTCGGTTGATTGCTTGTTATCATTATATGAAATCTACAGAGACTACTACTACTGTAGGTTCAACATAGAATCCATCTTTGACTGGTTTAAATATTTGCTAGTTAAAAGAAACATTATACTAAAAACAATACATTTTAACATTGTATAATTTTTATTTTTTCTTTTACCCGTTATACTTTGGTGTTTTTTGTAATAAAAAGAAGTTAAATACCCAAAACACACAACTAAGCCCATAAAAGAAATCAAGTCATAATATGTTAAACTACATATATTATTATCTGCTTAGAACTGAAGGATGTTAACTTCCCCTCCTAATAGTACCAACGGAAATTGTTGCAATCAGTTGTTGCAATATAATCCAAACAACGTTAAAGCCCTGTTCACCGGTTTCAGACCAGTTCCTGATAGCTTATCTGACAGAAATTTGGCTGAATTTTGTCAAATTATCTGTCAGTGAAACAGGGCTTAGTTCTCTTTTATAAATTTTTTTCTTGATAATATTTTGTTGATTGATTACATTAGCTACGGTTGACTCCGAAATCTAACTTTATTTTATTATCATCTAACGGGATAATATACAATCACAAATAATAATATTCCTAACCCATTTCAAGGAACTTTCACGGTAATTATTGTCATCCGAGTAATATATTTTTACCCGACTACGGCAAAGCCAAAGGAAGGTTATGATGAGATATATGTGTTTGAAATTTGACAAGCCTTAGTTTAGAGTAGTATTTACAAATGCGGAATGTAAACAAATCAATCATACAAGGCAAGCAATATATTTTACACTGATTCCTATTTCAAAGCATTATGTTTAATAATAAAAATGGAATCGTCATACTATACGAGAACTGATAAAGATGTCAAGTTTCAAAATTACTACTTTTGTTCAGCGCCCTCTGTGGGAGGGTATAAGACATTGCGTGTGTATGACACGAACTGCTAACAATGAAAGTTTTTCTTTAGCGCCATCGCACGGTAAATGCTTGAACTATTTAGAAGATGACATCAGCGCTACATATAGATGGCGTGCTTCAAGAAAAATTGAAAAAGCATTTTCGCAATGTTATTGATTGTCTCTTTGATGCTTGTTTCTGAGTTAAAAACAAACGTTAAGAGTAAAAGCTTATTTGCTAATGGATCAGTGACATAAGAAGATAGAAGAACATTTCAGTAAAGTAAATTATATTATTTTGATTCAATTTACTAACATTCTAAGTAATATTATATTTGCATAATATAGGTCAAACCAAGTTAATATAATGAGATATCTCATAACAACAAAGATACAAATAAAAATAGAAGAATGAGGTTTTCTGTTAGGCTTGATTTAAATATTGTTATCCTTTTATTATTATAGGTAGGTATGTTCATTAACAAAAACAAATTTAATAAAATTCACTTAAAATCACAGTATTTTTTTTTTATATTTTCATGTATTTTAATTTTTCAATAATTAGTTATTTATTAAAATCCACATTATCGATACCAAGGAATACAAAAAAAGTATGGTTTATAGGTAAATCATAAATTATGAAGACAGATAATGTGCTTTGGTCATTTTTTAATAGGTACCTATGTACAGAGATTTGTCTCGTCTTATAGGCATTGGCAAAGCATTCCACAGTCGGACAGGCTGTAAAGTAAACGACCTATCATTTAATCTGGTGCAGTCAGTTGGTACTGCCAGTTCCAGAGATTCAGATGACTCCAGGGTTCTTGAATATATATCACTGATTTAAAAACCAATCGTAATACCTAAAAATTTAGATACTAAATGAATCTTGAGTTTAAGATTAGGTACATCACGTTCCTCACATCCTGGATTAATTATTCACATTATTTTTCGTGTTTGGTCTAATTAACAAAATATTTTCTTATTTTCTCTAATGTGCTACATACATAACAAAGAGCAAAGGTTTCGGACCTTTGCTTTTTGTTAAGTACAAACATAGGCACTCAAAATATAATTATTTATCTACGTTTAAAAATGGAATGTATCATATTCAAGTTACAGAACAAGAAAATGTTGTTCTAAGTACGTTAAAAATTGCAATAGCAAATAATATAATGTTTCATATGAGAGTTCCAGTGCTCAAAATCTGTCCCGAGTTCTGTGTCTTAGAAAATAACATCGATTTTTTAATGATAATTTAAAATCATACACAATCCTACTTCCTACTAATATTATAAATGCGAAAGTTTGTAAGGATGGATGGATGTTTGGATGTTTGTTACTCTTTCACGCAAAACTATTGAACGGATTTGGATGAAACTTTACAGTAATATAGCTTATACATTAGAATAACACATAGGCTACTATTTGCCGCAATAACCGACATATACGCGGGCGGAGCCGCGGGCAACAACTAGTTTAAAAATATATTTTTTGAAAATCACCTACTAATGGCTTTAAACACGCACAGTGGCAAATGCATTTTTCTGTGTATGAAATAAATTTGCGCCTGTCACCAGCTCCCATGCAGCTTTTGCTCTCTGTATATTGGGAAATATTTTTACAGTCAGTCGTTTTTAATTTCAACATAAATCTGTTACATTCTATCTTGTCCTACTTTATTTTGACAACCTGCTACTCTTGGCTTAATTCAATTTACTGATAGGTGCAGTTACAGCATACCCATATATTCTTGAGAATTCCATATGAAGCGTTTGCGAATAACCGAATCGTTGTACTATTACGTTGTAATCGTTGTACTGCATACTTTAAATTACGGTATTATTTCCATGTAAAGTTGCAACTTCATTTCATGTTAAAACTAGGTCAAAGTCTCAATCTTTTGTTGTCTGGATGTGATCACACTTCACTTCTAAGAACCCTGAGGAACATGCTATTACTTAACAGCCAGTGGAATAACAAAGAACGCGGAAAGACAGAATAAGTTGACCTAGTTTGTAAAGAGGAATAAATTTATATGTATTTACAACATTTGCACTTTTTTCTAACAAAAGCAACATTCGGAAGTTGGAGATGACTACCTAACTACCTATAGATATGTATGTACAGAAAGAAAAAGACAACAGGTGGTTGAGATTAACGATGATATCACTAAATGTCGTATTTACTGCCTCATTAACATACCTGCATAAGACAGATAAAATATAATTCGGATGCAAAACTGATATTGTTGATTAAATATGAAAAGAGGAAAATTAATGAATAAATTTCGACTTCATTATTTCATGGAGATTCTTAAGCGAGTTAGTATACAATGCAAGTATTGTACATCTAAATTGTCTCTATAGCTGTTTAACATCAAAGGAGTATAGACATCACCAAACTTTTGTAGTACAATTGGACCTAGACTCAAAGAAGGTTTTGGCCTGCACCACACTGGCCTGACGGGGATAGGGTTTTTTTCAACTTTTTCTTTCTCTTTGAAGTAATGTTGTCCTGCATAATTTGCCCCAATAGTCTTACGACACCCATGTAATGAATAATCTTTATCCGCCACAATACGGAAAATATTATTGTACAAAGTGGTAGATATAGTAAGAAGACCAGCTGATGTCACTGCGTTGTGACATTTCCAATCATACTCGTGGAACGGATTTATAGATAGAAATGTAACCCCGACCCGGCGACCTCTTCGAATCTGAGTAGCGCACTTATCCTAGCTCCGTTGAAGTATTTGTTTTCTTAAGCCTGATATAGGTACCTTATTTCTTTGTCCCGTCCGAAAACAATTACATTGTCAAGGAGGATTGACGCCAAACGGACGGATCGTCGACTATATAAGAAATCAGACGAAACCATTTGCCATGTTTGCATATATTACGTCACTTAAAAAAAGTTTGAATAGATTCACATATTGTATATTAGTTAAATACATATTTTTGACGTTTTATCCACAACGCCATTTGCCTAAACTCAAATTAAGAAGGGCTTCTAAAAAAAATATTGTGCGAAAAAATAAGACAAACCATATTCTTAAGTTCGTATTCAGACTTTGAACCAGGGATTTTATCATTGTCAAACAAACAATACATGTCATTTTATCTTCAAATGTTGTATTTTAAAATGTACTTGAACCGGTCTCAGTCATATCTGTCTGAAAAATAAAAGGTAGTAGAGCCACGCTGATTTCAGCACGAACGGGCCGGCTCGACCGGGGCGGTACTACCCTCGCACAGAAAATCAACGTAAAATGACAGCGATCATGCTGTCGTGTTTCGTTGGTGAGTGCGAGACCGGAGGCCCAATGATGCGAAAGCATCACTAGCCCGCCATGGTGTGGGTCGCCATGCTGCATTGTTGCATTGTCTGCGTTCGCAGTATGGTGACCATCACTCTTGGATTCTGCTTATGCTTTCCATCAGGCAGAGTAAAGTCATTATGGGAGGGTCAAACATACATAAAAAAAAAAAAAAAAAAAAAAAAAAAAAAAAAAAAAAAAAAAAAACAATACCAATATTGCCAGGATTTTGTAATAACTCTTTCCTTCGAATTAGATCGTCGCTAATCGTCCTATTGATTATGTAATTATCCCAATAATTCTATATCGACACAAACTCATGAATAACTTAACAACTAAGATTACAGTCCAGATGTCTGAGCTAACACTACAAACTAATATCATGCTAGATTTATTTAAAGGTTATTTAATACTTTATTAAGATGTTCACTTTAGATACTACTATTATAATTTGTACCTCAGCTCAACCGATTTTTATATTTCGGGTATAAACTCCACAAGGAACAAGAAATTATGTGATGCACAAATTGTTGCTCTGAGTCTAGATGTTCATTGTGTTTGCTTTCAGTATATTTGTGAAGGTCCCACACAGGAACTATATAAACTAGTTATGTCAATACTATAAACCAATAATTTCATTAATATTATGTGATATTATTACACCATACTTTGTCTGCGTCTCTCAAATACTCGTAGAATTCATTTTGATTGATATCGTGATGTTAACTATGATACCTTAAAACGTTAAAAGCGGTTGCGGAGTTTTGGAGTTCATTGTGAGTAACATGCACGAGCATTAGATGTAATATTTATAAAAAGATACACTACCACAATATTTATATCATTTGAATGGTTTTACTCACGTGTGTATTTCAGAGATAAGACTAGATTGATTTTTGGAGCCTCTTATCAAGTGTTTAATCCTTCTGTCGAGTCTAATGTAGTGCCTGACAAAGTCATTCTATTCATGAGATGTATTGAATTAAAATGAGTGTTTGTTGTTCATAATTCACGTGGCACGGCTTCAAAGACGGTTGATATGATGTGATACCGTACATCATCTAGAAATTTTACAACCCCAAAAAAAATATTTTTAAGAAAAAAGGAAACCGACTCCAAAAACTCTGCAACGAAAACTCAACGCGTAAAAACGCTAAAAAGCGTAAAATAAACTGACTTTAGTTTTTGTCCGTAATGCCCGTTTGTTTGAAGTCGGTGCTTGGTCATTAGATTCACATACGTCGGGGGTCACCATCCCTGTCGTACGTAAATCTAAAGGAACATCCTCGGAATAGCACAAAAACACACATTTAACCTTTATAATTTTTCCGAATACTTGAATAGCACAGACAACATTATGTAGGATTTTTGCAATAAAGTCTATAGGTAACTGATTAAGAAAAACTATTAAAAGAAGAACTATCTTTTATGTCACTCAAATTTAGAATAAAAACTCAGAATAAAAAACAAGATCCTAATCTTAAAACTAAACTCATATACATAAAAATATTCCGTATGGAACACAAAGGGACCAGTTTCCCCCGGTTCAGCAAAGTTATCAAATATTTATAGTTGAATGCATAAAAAATCGGTCAAGGCTAAGACTTTGCATGAAACCCACGGAGCTGAAATAATGTAAGGAGATGCTAAACTTCCGATAGCGTCCACATTTTCATCAGTTTTATAACTGGGCCTTGCCTGCGGCTTTACTTTTACCATATCAGAATTTCATCCTCCATACTTTGTTTTATTCTATATTATACGTGTATACCAATCCTTCGCCATATCCTCAAATTCTGCTTCGGCTTTGATGGTTGACTGCTTTATACAGAGGTAAGTCAGTTTATAGAATATTTTTTTATGATTGCGTATTATCTATAATACTCTATGCTACATATATACATATAAAAATACATACGTAGCTATACAAATAAATAAAATTGGCGTGTCTGTTTGTAATATTAAAATAACTGCTTTTTAATAAGTGCATATGTATGTATACACGATACATGTACCGAAATAACATTTTTTATAATTTTCGTCTATCTGTCGATCTGTCTGTCTATCGGAAGTCCATAGGCCGTGTGTATGTGTGTATGTAGATATGTTTATAATTTCTGCAGGTAAGGAGACATCAAGATGATTATGTGATGGTAGTAGATATAGGTCATGATGACCGCTTGTAACAATGAGATTGATTGATCGGGAATAAAGTTGGCGATTGGATAACGATTACTTTTTATTTAGTCTGCAGAATGTATATATTAGTACGAAAACAATTACATATATTTATTTATGCCATACAAAGTCTTTTTTCGGCTTTTTTTATGTATTGAATGCTAATCGTTTATTATCATTTTAGTGTTTTAAATATAATCAAAACCACAGGCTATACTAATACACTGTTAGACAGGTGGATTAGATTTGTCTTCGTTAAAGGCACAGCAAAATGTCCTACACTCACACGGATTAAGAGATATATCGTCCTCGTGATGAAGATCTAGAAAATGGCCGTTTTATTGCTGGTAATTTTTTAACTTTCAACCTCAGATAGGGGAGAGAATTGTTGAAATTTTGCAGGTTTAGAAAAAGACTTTTAGTTTGAAGGGAAATAAAGTACCGCTATTAAATACTTTGTTCGTTATTAAAGTTAAAAACTATCACCTTTAAGTGTACGTAATTTTTTGTTAATTTAATTCGTATAGTAAAATATTTAACACATTTTGTTAGTCCGGTTACGTAAGTTGATCAAAATTTAGTTGGCAAAATATCGGCGCATAAAACGTTTAACTCTTCGAGGATTTAGAAGAGCATACGTGTATCTATTAACCAAATCCCTATGTGACATTTGAATGACCAATCATAATTTAAAAATATATTTACATTTTATAAAAAAGTTAATAACTTAAAAATAGAATATTACCGTCAAAAGTATCCCAATATTAATGTAATTTTACATTTTAACCCCTAATCACTCGCTCAAAACGACAAAGTTTAAACAGATTTATTGAGCTATCGGAAACAAGGGCCCAATGCCGATCCAATGACGTGTCGCAGGTCGTATCCTGCTCGCCTGCTGACGTCATAATTCACGTCCACGTCCAACCGCGGCAGTCGCTACATGAAATATGGATGTCTACTCGAATTTGCAAATAAATATGCTGTTTAGGGAATAAATATATCAAAATTTACGTATGGACCATACGAGTAATTTTGTATTTGAGAGTTTGATTTACTTTGTATTATGTTTCATTACTGTCTCTTACCGGTAAGTTTACCCATGTCTTACAAATTTTTATCCCTCGAGAACAATTCTTTATTTCTGAAAGGAAGGTACCTTATGTGTTTTTCTGCGCCACAATTAAAATCAATTTCAGAAACCTTAAATATCTATTGGGTAAATAAAGCGAACATTTACAAAGTTAATTTTGAAAGGAAATTTAATTATGTTTCTTTTTTCTTTCTACAATTTTCCTAAATGAAATCGGAATATTGGTCAGGCAGCTTATCGTGCACCTAGTAGGTGTACAGCTAACGCATTTAAAGTTGGTACGTAGAAGGATTTAATTCGTAAAAGATTTTGTATAAAATATTTACAATTTGATGTTCATTCCTAAAAAGGTGATATTTACTTTACTGTCCTGTAAATATCCTTCATGATTTTCATAAAATGATTTCAAAAAAAAATATGAATTTAAATAGCAATAATGTAATTAACATTAAATTCTTATATTAGTACTTTTTTAAATTTTTCTCCCGAGTTCATTGTCTGCAATAAAAAAATGTCACAAAAATGTTTTTCATATAAAATATTCCCTTATAAATGTATTCACATATTTCATCTATTCGTTTGCTGCAATAGCATTCAGGTTATAACTTCACACCGTTTCTAACCAATTTTCATAAAATTTCACAAAAAGTCTCTTTTTGTTCGCCCCAAAGGAAATGCGAAACGGATTTGCAAGAAAATTTTCGAGTTAGAACCCCTTGCATAAAAAGCGAGTATGGACAATTCTAAGGGATTACATCCTGCTTTCAATTGGTTTGTATTATATTGAAGCTTAAACAATACAATAAGGTTGGTTTAGTTTTGTTCTCACCTGAGTTTTATGAACGAAATGTTTTTCGTACATAAATTATGCATTGTTATGTCCATAAGTAGGTATGTTTAAGGTTTCTATGCTACATTTTAAAGGCTTTTAGGCATCATGGATTTCAGTATGCGCGGAGCTACTTGGAAATTTTCAGATTACCATGGGAGAGCCACGCTTCGGCATGAATGGGCCAGCCCGACCGGAGTGATACCACGGCCTCACAGAAAACCGGTGTGAAATAGCGCTTGCGCTGTATTTCACCGAATGACTGAGGATACAGGAAACGCATACCCGAACCCCTCCCCACATCCCTTTCCCCATCCCCCAAAGGCCCGCAACGCACTTGTAAAGCCTCTGGTGTACATGGGCAGCTATATCCCATGAAAAAAAAGATGAGAAACAGTGAATAGAGGTCTGCTACTTGGTAAAAGCTATTGAATAGTAGAATATCACCATTTAGTGTTTACATTTTTTTCACATATGAATGACAACAAATGAATAAATAAATAAATAAATATTTCGGACATCTAACACACAACGCCATCTAGTCCCAAACTAAGCAGAGCTTGTATTATGGGTACTAGACAACTGATATTAATACTTATATACTTCTTTTTTTGTAAATACATACATATTATAGATAGAAAACACCCAAACTCCGAAACAAATATTTGCAGATCATACAAACATTTGATCCGACTCGGGAATCGAACCCAGACCTCAAGAACAGCAGTCGCGTACGCTACCACTGCGCCACCAAGGCAAAAACATTCCTTTGTTTAATAACGTACATACACAAAAGCTAAAAAATACCTTAACGCAGAAAATATAATACTATTACCATTTCATACCTTCAACTGATCAAAAAAGTACCAATTTGTACCAATTTAACAAATCTCGAAAGCTTTGTATTGAAAATAAGTACTATTAACATTTTTATTCAACGGTCAACAAAAGTGCATCATGTTCAAGCCGTTCAATTCACTACCATTCTTTACTGTATATTACTAAATAAATAACCCGAAGAACATACAACAGAAATCAAAAGCCATCACCAAAAGGATTAATCCATTATGCCCTTGACAGAAACAAAATGAAATAATAATTTGTCGTGGGATTCGACGGGGCATTCGGGGATACGTTTGTATATATACCTATATAAATGTGAGTATATATATCTATGTGTATGTACACGTGTCATCAATCACTTCCTCTAGGCGAGAGAATCCGCGGTGCCGGTAGGTACATTAGCTCCTTAATTAAAGCCTGTACATCTGGCGCATTGCCCGCATCATACATTTCAATTAATTCTTGTCACCAAACAAATTTGCCTGACGCCTATTTAATTATTAATCAAAGTTATATTGACAAATTGTTTTTGTTCTGCATTGAAGTTATTGGCTTATAATAAAATTTTAATATAACTGGGTCACCGATGCTTCCAATCACTTCCATTAAATTCAATTGATGTTTGGTTGCGTTGGTTACAGGTGTAATGCTATCAGGGTAATTTTATTGAATAGTTTCGTAAAGTAATTAATATGTTGTCATTTACAATATAGTTGGTAAACAAACAGCCGCTCGATAGTTACATGGTACGTTAATACTCTATTTAAATTATTCAACCTTACCAACCCTGTCCATTTGCTATTAAACGTTGATGATTTTTCATCCAGTAGAAACTCAATACTACGCTATTAGTGCTGTTAAGATATAACTTTCAATTAAAACAGATCTAGTTTCTCCTAAAAAGTTCAAGAGACACAGTTCTATTCAAAAAGCAGACACAATTTTATTAACATTACTATGCTTAAAAGTAGATATACGAAAATGTACCCTTTTGAGTTTTCAATGTTAACGGTTTGCATGTGACTAGGAAAAAGTATCTCCACTTACCCAATAAAAACTGAGATAATACGGCTAGTTCTTGTAGGAAGGGAGGGTGAATTTAAAAAAAAAAGAGCAACTAATGCCAAGGGCGTAGGCAGTTGCAGAATACTATCCCGCGAGGATAAGGCTGATGGATGTTTGATGGTATGAGAATTAAAAACGCAAACGGGTAATCTTAATAAAATGTCACGTGTGTGTGACTGCTGTGGCCTATGGACATTTGTAAGAAGACAATTACAAGTCTCTCTTTGATTGCTGTCCCCAAACCTACTCAGTAACGAAATAATGCCTAATTAACATCCATATAAATATGAAGCCTAGTTATTATGCCAATCATATTAATTATGTATAAGCATTAGCTGTTAGCTTTAGCGCTTAGACTCCATAAGAGTAGCCTGTGTTCTTTCTCAGGAATTGAAGGTCATGCCAAATTTAATATTAGTATGGATGTATGGAAGCATGTCCGAAGTATGTCATTCCAATCAATGCAGATTTTTTTATATTGTTCTACAAGAAAACCAGACCTCAATAATAATAATAAATATATACTATTTAATATTTAATATACATAGATTTGCTAGTGATTTGCCTAAGCTAGCAACACTCAGAAACAACAACACTAATACCGTTATCTGCATGTATTCAAATTACAGCGGTTACAAAAATAAACGGTAAGAATTATGCAACATGCTTCGTGTGAAAAAAAAAGTCCCGCGCATCATGCTCCGATTACAGTTGTCAAACGGGCATGACAGGCACCCTCTAGTCGCCATAAGCCACTAATCGGCTTGTCAGCCGCAGGTCGTGGACATTGACTTTTAGATCACGTACTAGCAATCTGCATACCACGACATTGTCGGGGGGATATAAAAAACACATTTTTTATTCCCGACACCACCTAAGCGCAAACTATGCAGGGAATCACAAACTTTTCAGATTTTTATTATGTTAAATAATGTTCTCCTAGATATATCTGATAATGAGATAGATTCAGAAGGCTTCATTGAAGATAATGCGAACTTTAACTTACATTACCTATATCTATACTAATATATAAAGCTGAAGAGTTTGTTTGTTTGAACACGCTAATCTCAGGAACTACTGGCCTGATTTGAAAAATTCTTTCGGTGTTAGATAGCCCATTTATCGAGGAAGGCTATAGGCTATATATCATCACACTAAAACCAATAGGAGAGGAGCACCAACGAAAAATGTTTGAAAAACGGGGGAAAGTTATCACGCGACGGGCAATAGGAGACGCAAACGAGGTTGCGTGGGTCTGCTAGTATATACATATATGTAAATATTAAGCTAGCCTGTATAAACTTTGAAAACTTCATACATTCTGAACCAATTGAGTTCGAGTTTTGTCACGATATACAAAATGGTTGTAAAAATTACACGAGAAACAAGAAAAAGCAATTTCTATTTTTCGTGTTATTTTTGTTTCTTAATTCTCGCTGACGTGATCAAAATAGCTACAGCAAGTGTCGCAGAATAGAGTTAGTGAATGGAATAAATAAGTTCATTATATGCAAAGATGGCTTTTAGGTCAAACACTAATCGATATACTATTATGTCTCAAACAGAGTGAAATTCGTGAAACTGTGATAAACGACATCAAGTTATGAAACAAGTAGCACATAACCTCATTTATCTTACTTAGCTTTAATCAAAAGCCTCATTAAACACGTGTATATAATTAACCCAAATCTCTAGCTGCATACAACATTGCTTTCTAAATGAACATTTACCACGGGGCAGGGTTTGAAATTGAAGCAAGAATCATTAAGATTAAGCTATACGTACGTTCACGTGTCATACATGACACCCGACGGGAGGGTAATTATTGTGACATACCCATAGGATATTAAAGCTAACGTAAATTTGACATGACTTAAAATTAATCTCGAAACGTGACGCCGCCGAGCCCAATACATGACGGCTTGCGCTTCGGTAAATTTAATAAAGAGCCACATTGAAGCCTAGTCGTGCTACCAAGATTGATGTGCCAAAAAAACCTCCAAAAAGGAATATTATAAGATGTCAACTCTTCAACAAAATCAAAACTTTCATTTAACAACAAGCTTTCAGGTTTGCCCCAAGTAATATTAAAATACTGACGTTTTGAACAAAGTAATTTCTTACTTCAAAATGTTTTCAGTTGTACATTTTGACAGTGAGTAACGTACGTATCTTTATAATCTGGGAAATTTTCTAGATACAATTTCAACAAAGAATAAAGGTATGTCGGTACAAAGTAAAAGTTGACAGGCAGGCCACAACTTAGGTTATAACTTGCGAAAATTGAATAAGAATAATAAGTTCGGTCCAGTTACTAATTATTTATTATATAATATATTTACCGAGATGCTTGATATTGTTTGTAAAGATTTAAAGGAAACATGTAAAATGTAAACATCGCATAATACACTAATAATATAATAAAATATAATAGGTATAAAAACGATAAGTCCGTAAATATTTGTCCATTTTTGTTTCATTTTCGTTATTCCAGAAATACACAAACATAACAGCCACTAAGTGAAATTTCATGATACAACTCTCCGAGTTTTATTTCGATGTCTCACATACCTAAAATTAGATTCACAAATAATCAACTTCATACCCTACTTTTAAATATCCAGAAATTCCAATAACGAGCACCGTATTCAATATGATAGTTATAGGTCATAGTTAAATTAAAACATTCGACTTTACAGGTAAGCAAAACTATTTTCGATATAATATACTTGTAATTTACTTCCTTGCTAGTTATTTATCACTGTCGAGACTACCCTTTTCAATTGCGAACAGTGGTAGTTAGAACTTTATTTTCGAATGGTACCTCGTGTAGTATTAATTTCGGCGGTACGGCGACTGATTTACAACAACCGTTACTTCTGAATGACATTGACAAATGACGTCACACGGCGGTCATGGCCCGTGTGTTTTGCGTCACTTGGCTGCACCCGTGACGTCACAACGTATCTTACTAGCTTGTTTATAGCCGTCCGTATATTTGAGTTATGGTGTGTTTGTTTCGCTCGTGACACCAGGGAAGACGAATTTATGAGCAAAAGGAATGTAGAACGCGGAATTTTTATATGTTTGAGTGGCGGTAGTCGGTGATAAGAGTTTTTTGGGATGATTTAGGTGCGGCTAGTCCATTACGTTAGGAGCAGTTCACACTCTGAGGATGTTACATACGATCCGATAAACTAGGATAGTGAAGTAGAAATTGGTGTTATAAACTCTGTTACACTGACAGAGTACGTAACTATAATTTTTTATCTATGTCATTTCTTATTTTACATTACTTTCAGCATTCATAATATATGTATTAGTATCCGCTGTTTTTAGTAATATAATGAGGTACTTCAAGTTTAAATTAAGTAGTAGAATAGTAGCGTAGTTTCTTAGCATGTGTGTGCTAAGCTAAGAAACTATCCTACTATTCTACTACGAAAAGAAGCGTAGTTTATAGTATTGTTCATGCGTTAACACGTGTGTTTTCTTGGAACTACGCTACTTTTATTTGCTTCATTAAGAACAAGGCTGTGCGTTATCTACCTTTTTTATTTGATTGATGTGAATCATTCACATTGAAAACTCACGTTGATATTTAAAATTAGTTCACCTTTATTTTAGAGCAATATTGATTTTTAAATGTATTTTTGTATTGATAAAATACAGTTCTGCTTTTTTTTTCTCTTCGTCTAGGAAATAGTAGTTAAGATATACTGCATCATTTTCTACACCTCATAAGTAGGAACTTAGGAGGTTTTATAAACCAGAAGGATTAATTATTAATTTTGTATTAATGAGTTGAAAAAATGTTATAATCTAACAACAGGATAACAAAACTTCCAAACTAGACATTCGAGAATACCAATACCTCATATCGACTATGACAGATTCTCAAAAAGTGCAATAATATTCCTAAATACTACACGTAAGGTATAACTTCTCATTATCTCCCTTACTAATATTTCGCGATAATCAGCGAACACTGCTATGACAGTAAAATTCCAAAATGCGTGACTCTTCATTAAGTATTTATAGTCTGAAATCCAGTCAATTATAATATCACTGTCAACGTTTGATGTCTTATTAATCCGTGTTTCATCCGTCGTCTTCGTTATTAATGGTAGTCGTAATTATGCTGCTAAGATGAGAGTTCTCATTACACGCTACGAATACGATTCTGTATACGTGTTTAAACGTGATTTATCATCATTAAAACTTCGACGTGTTAATGAAACTTGACGAGTCCCAGGCGGCCATACGTTTTGCTTTTGTCAGTTTCATGTGTGATTCAAACAAATCTTATAATTGGTTTAAACTATTTAATTTTGATTTATGTGTATCTAGGGACCTAATAATTATAAAGTATCTAGAGAAAATTACGAAAATGGATTTATAAAATTATATTCACCAATTATCTAATAGGGTATAATAGTTTCAAACAAAGAGACGGACGTTCTGATAAAATTAAAATAAATTTTACAAGAACGTCGAGAAAGAAAATTTTAAAAACATGATTCTGTTTCCAAAGGGGCTTGAAATTTTAATTGCTATCAAACAATTAATATTTCCCAAAAATATTTATTTTAATTACAATTATACTTTTCAAATGTTTCTGATTGATTAGACAATTTTAATAGCAAATAAAGAAAATAGTATATGAACGTATTTCACTTATTGCAAATTCGTTTAAACCAAAAGCTTTTTCACACAACAATTCTAAGGGTAGGTAAGACCTTGGTTCGTCTGGGGATCTCCTCATTCCTGATTCACATATAAGTCACTTCCGGAACTATTGCTTTCTGAAATAAATATTTAATACTAGCAGACTCGGCAAACTTTTTACCACCATACATTTTTATTAATATTTTCTAAATTTCTGAACAAAACTTGTTTTAGTGTTAATTTAAGCCTCGGATTCCCTTACAGTGGTGAATTTCAAAAATATAACACTTCTAGTTTTCTATTAATTTTCTTCTATACAGACCTTGTCTTGACAATAACAAACACAATTTTAAAAATAGAATCATCCAATTTGGTGCAGACGATTGGAAGTTATACCCGTGCAAACATTTCGGTGATTCATTTTTATTTATATAGATTGTGTACTTAATGAGATTTGCAAATGTTTGTAAACTTTATAGAATACTAGCTGTCTCACGCAACTGTGTCAGTTTTTAATCATACTTGGGTCCTATTGGTGTGAGCGTGATGTTAACTATCCTATTTTAGGCATGACACCAACACCTACATTTAAAAATAAAGAGAAAACCGTGCTATAACTCTTTACTTTTTTGGTATTTTTATAAAATTACTACTCCTGTCGCCTGTCTGTAATTACCTATCTATAATTATCTATATATGATTGTAGAAATTTATTAATTCAATTACTTACAGTTATTTATTAAACAAGGTATTCATTTAAGTTTAATAACACATTCATTAGAACGTAAAATATGTCTTCTTGTTCTTGGATAATTTTGTGAAAATGAAACTAGTTTTGCAAGGCTATAACATTTTTATTCAATATCAATGATGGAGTATGTGTTATAATAATGCTAAATACAGATGCTATCTCTAGGACTAGCGAAATAGGCTTTCGATTTAAAAATGGAAACCGTTTTTATTTTGTTTTTCTTCATTTCATTTGCAGCTATTGTAGGAATGTTGAACGATTCTTTAAGAGCTATTTACCAGTGCTTATGGCGCAATTTGCTCAAACTAATTAGGATCCTTTTAAACCCTGATTTCTTTTCTCTGAATTCAATATCAATCAGTAGGAAAATTTTACTATTCAGGTTGTAAATTGAGTTTCTATTGTATCAATAACGTATAGAAATGGTATATTGTAAAGGTAATAACTCAGCAACAATATATCTAAGGCAAACTTCTTTTAAGAAGTTTCATATAGTGATAATTGAAATTCTAAATTATGTGATTAATGGGTTTTGAGACCTTGGGAACATACCTACCTACATATCATTAAGTCCAAGGTCGATCGACATGAGTTTGCGTAACGTTATCGATTGCTAATAAAAAGTGGTAGGAATGCTTCTTCGTTATAATAACTTACGGTGTTATCAACCATCAAAGACTTTAGACAGAGGTGGCCTTATACAACAGATCAAAATGTAGCAAATTGGCAGAATCCTTAGTAATATTATAAATTCGAAAGTAACTCTGTCTGTCTATCAGTTACGCTTTCATGTCTAAACCAGTAACTTTTTACCGACAACCGACATACACGCGGGCGGAGATGCGGGCAAAAGCTGGTATATAAGTAAAAGCAAGGGTTAGTTGATGATACTGTAAATCAATAGTTTGATTTTTTTTTTCAAAATATAATTGAGATTGGATTTAAAATTGGCATTCGCAGAACACCTCCAGAGTGCACCACTCTATTTCTAAGCTATTTTCTAACTCTGCTCTATTGGGTCTTTGGGGTTAAATATGTATAGATCACCCTTTAAGTTAAGGAGAACGTTGCAAAATTAAATAGCTCTTAAAACAATGATAATAATATGCTACAAAATACCAAAAAGTACTCCATGAACATAAATAAAGATTTTGTAAACCAGGGATTTAATGGATGCATCACTAGTCAGACTTTCTTGGAATATACACACTAGAGCAAACTAATGGACCTACATTTAAATTATTTTCAATATATTGTCAAACATATTAACAATACCGCGCTGCTCTAGAATAGCATTACCAACACGTAACCTGTGTTGTATGACGATGCCTAACGGGGTGTATCAGATTTAGTTCGAGCTGACAACCTCAGGCACTAATACCACCACGATACCAGTAAATATAATCGCAATATGCCGAATATAGCATATGCATGCAGCAGTCCATTGTTAGTACAGATTTAGAACATTCCTTTCAGCATCCTTTAGTTATTTTGAATGTGTGTATTTGGGAAACGAAGTTATTATGATTTATTAAAAAAAATTATAAGGTAATAGTAGTAAGTATACTCGTAGTAGTAGTAGTAACTACCTATTTCTTGCCATAATTGGCTGCGACACACTGTAGTAACATTGATGACAATTAAGATAAATTGGAGCGGGTTTTATATCGTGTCAAAATTAAACGTTGAAGCGGTACAAATATTAGAGTTTTTGAAGCACAAGACACACAAACTAACTTCTCATTTTTATACGAACAAATGTAGTTGTTTTAATAACTGATATAATTTTATTTCCGATATGTGAACACTAAGGGTAAGAAATAGATGATATTATGCATAATTTCATAGTAAAGAGTGAAGTGATATTATGTAAACAATCATATGTAACATAATAAATTTTGTGGATGAAAACAAATAAGGCAAGTAAGCAGCAATATAGATGCATATTATGTACATAGACTAATATATATCAACTTCGTCCAAGTAACTCGTTAAATACATTCAAAAATATGTATAACTCAAAGAGGTACTCAAGAGTATATATTTTCTTCTATTAAATCTAATAAAGCTAACCGTGGGAGAGCCACGCTTCGGCATGCACGGGCCGGGCTCGATCGGAGTGATACCACGGCCTTACAGAAAACCGGTGTAAAACAGCGCTTGCGCTGTGTTTCACCGAGTGAGTTAAGATACCGGAGACCCATAAAACCAACTCCTCCCCCAACCCCCAAAGGCCAGCAACGCACTTGTGACACTTCTGTTGTTACGGGTGTACATGGGCGGTGGTAATCGCTTACCAGCAGGCGATACTTCTGCTCTTTTGCCCCATATTCTATAATAAAAAAGACCTGAAATAAAGCATTTTTCAAAGTAGGATCATTCTTCAAACTTCTTTTTATGATGTCCGGGATACTGTTTTATAAATCTGCCATCATTAACCGCAGTACTGATAATGTGTTAACCTGCCATTCAGTTGATGAGAGTAATAACTGTAATGCGTTTATTCCCCCTTCCTGCAATGTTTAGTCATCTACGGGTCAATATTGAATATTATCACGATACCTTTTTGTTAAAAAAATGTTTTCACTAGAGACCTACGTTGGTGAATTGTAATCACACTAATATTGTAAAGGTGAATATCACTTTAATAGTTCACTTCTAGATAAAGGCAACTCATCAGAAAGCTTTTGTTGTTTTACTTATTTTACGAGTTTCTTTTTGTCTTATAAAAATGTAAAATAACTATGCGGTTTCGATGAAATTTGAGGCAATTAAATAAAATGATTTATTTCACATAAATAGAGTACATTAACAGGTGTTATAGAATGTGAACTTTAGAGATCGTCTATTTAGCCACTGGTGGCATGTGAAAATGTCTTTCAATTTGAAAATATAAAGAATCTATAATCAACTTGTATAAAGTTTCGTAGTCAAAATTTTTAATTAATGTCAAATAAAAATTGACCAAAAAGAAGTCACTTAATTACTAGTATATTGCAAAATAGTCGAAATAGAATTAATAGCAAGTCAAACAAATATCACATAACTTGAGCTTTATTCACATTTTGAATTCAGAAATTCTTTGATGGAATAAAATAACTTTTCCAGGAGCCGTCTCTTGAGACGGTTCTTAAAACGACACATTGACAAATCTTTAAAACAATTAGGAATTTTATTAAACACTCTCATGAACATTGAATAACAATTATTTTGATATAAACTTGTGTTTGGGGTACATTCTAAAACCAACTTATTTGGGTATCTAGTATTTCTTGGATACTTATCTTTTGCTTTGGTGTATTTTTACAAAGATCGATATCTCTATTTACTTAAATACACATTTAAATTATTAAGCTCTAACCATAAGGATTGTCTCATTTACTTCTTCTTTTGATGAAATGGCAACCAACCGGATCTCTCTGATCAGCTATTTCTGCCAATGTCAAGTGTTAATTCTTCAAATCTTAAGTCTTTAAGTCTTCGTCGTGATGAAATTAATGATAAAAAATATAAAAATGTGGATGAGATGAAATGGAGATCGTCTTTCAAAAAAACCTTGCCTCATTTACTTTATTACTAAAGTTAGTCAAACCATTACCTGTCAAGATTATAAAGATGTCATCAGCAAATAAAACTGTTTTGTGATTTACAGTGTCAGGAAGATTTCATAGATTATTAATATATGAAAGGTATAGCAACGGCCCCAGCACACTGCCTTATGGGACCCCAAAGCGATTTATCTTGAATGGTGAGCTACTGGTACATAAGGTTGAGTTCTGTCCTATATGCTGTACTTTTTGTAAACGATTAAATAAGTATAATTCGAGCCACGATAAAACTGGTCCCCTGATTCCATACTGTTCGAATTTCTACAATAATAATTCGTGCGATACAAAGTCGAAGAATCTCACGAGCGTTGCAAATTTTTTTTATCAATACTTGAGACAAATTTATGAATCAAGGTGAAGGAGGCAAGGAAGGCTATTTTTATCTTTATCGCGATAACCGCAAAGTCTAGTCAAAAACGTTATTAATTAGCTTTTACCCGCTGCTTCGTTCGTGTGTACGTCGGTTACCACGATAAAGTATTTTATCTCCTTCCGCAAAAATCTAAATATCTCCAAATTTCATTGAAATTGGTATAACCGTGCAAGTTTAACAGACAGAGTAAATTTCGAATATATGATTGTGTTATGGATATTTTTTAACAAAATGTACTTCCATTAAAAGTCGAAGAAAAATAACGACTAGCTACTATAAGCCATGTTTCAGTCTGAAGAAAAGTAAAGGGCTTGGCTAAGGTAAAAGAACTCTCAAAGAAATTAGAGTTGCCGTTGATATAAGTTGCTTTTCGTTCTTTTATGTTTTCTAACATGTCTCTTACTGAGTTCCCATGCATGCAATTCATTTTCCAGTCTGTGTGCTTTTGATAATAGCCTTTTGTTTATTTCATCTGAGTAATAAAGAAAACCGTGGTTCTAATTTGGAAGTTAATAAATTCTGTTCTGTTATACTGAACTAATTTATGTTAATAAGTCAGATATTATACTATTATTCTAAAATTACTAAATATCGCAAATAATCAAAGTACTCGAGAGATGGATTCAAATAAATAATCCTACTAATATTATAAATGCGAAAGTTTGTAAGGATGGATGGATGTTTGGATGGATGTTTGTTACTCTTTCACGCAAAAACTACTAAACGCATTTGGATGAAACTTTACAGCAATATAGCTTATACATCAGAATAACACATAGGCTACTATTTGCCGCGATAACCGACATATACGCGGGCGGAGCCGCGGGCAACAACTAGTATAATATATATGAGAAGGCTACTTGCAGTCTCTTTATAAAAAATACTTTTTACCAAATCTAACTAATATTTAAAATTTATGAATTTGTATCATGTTATCCCGAATAATCACTGGAAAAGATGGATCGACCAATGATTTTAACTCTAAGACCGTTAGACTATGTCATAAGAAACTTACGCTACTTTTACTGTGTAAAGCAATAACAATAACATTAAAATCTATCGTAGCTAGTTTTGTCTCAATCTTAGTAGTCAGGTGATAGACGAAATTAAAGAGATTTGAACCGTAATTATTGAATGCATACATTACTGCTAAAAACTATCATAAATACCAACATTCCTCTTCAACCACCTGGACCGTATGGTAGCGCCCTAACGTGCCTTTATAAGGCCTCCTTTCAAGTCACAGCCACTCGCACCTCGTACATAACGTGTTTGTTTATACGTTTCACACGTAGCCAGGCGCGACGTGTTGGTACAAGTACCTTTCGGGCTTTCAAGTACTAAAGCATCGCTTTTTACTGCGTTCTGATGTTTGATGTATGCGTATTCTGTACGTAATGCAAACTAAATTCGAACAGCACAAATGAACATGCATACAATAGCTAAGAATGCTAGTTACTTTTAGTTAAAGAAAAGCTTCTATTAATCTAATTACTTTAATTACTTTTTTTCTTTTTTCTAATTAATTCTTAAACTATACTTGAGATTAATTTTGTTTTGAAAAACACAACTTGCAACAAAATTTTCAATTTGGAAATGACTTAGTGAAACGAAGATGATAATAAAATTGTTAAGCAAATGTATTTGCCAAGAAGAGCGGATATCGAGTCGCGTTACATGTCTCGCCCTGGAGAAAATTCTCAACGCTCAGAAATACCCAGAATGTTCTCAATAAATTCCAGAAACAAAAGAAAATAGAATAATAGGTATATTTCTAAAAAATCTAAACAAACACCGTATTTATTATGAACAGGTTTTAGTTATGTTTTATTTAACATTAAAGCATAGTAAACATGTTTTGAAATTACAATAATTAGTTACAATTACTTAGTTCTGAAATAACATTATTAAATTACTAAAAACTACTACACCCCTTAAATGAAATCCTAGAATTCTGTAATCAGAAGCAACTGAAATTTATAGAATTCATTTTACAGTACACCTTCTAAATAAACATGTAATTCTCTGTTGAAAACTGTTTTCAATTAATGTTTATTAAATTGTTTTTCGTATACTAAAATTTGAGTCATGCTAGACTAGACTAGAGTCGGGTAACCGTAGGTACTATATTAACTTACCTTACCTAATTAACATATGTATTTCAAAACTTTGTACTGTATATTACATTAAGACAAAAATCTTGATTCAATATTATCTATACTTAATATTATAAGGCTGAAGAGTTTGTTTGTTTTGTTTGAACGCGCTAATCTCAAGAACTACTGGTCTGATTTGAAAAAATCTTTTAGTGTTAGATAGCCCATTTATCGAGAAAGGCTTAAAGACTGTATATCATTACGCTAAGACCAACAGGAGCGGAACACCAAAGAAGAATGTAACAAAAACGGGGGAAAATTATCACGCTACGGGCAATAGGACACACAAACAAGGTTGCATGGGTCTGCTAGTCAATAATAAGAAGGGAGGTCAATTAATATCTTTATCCTAGTGATCAGTCAGATTATGGAATTGTAATGAGAATACAATTTTCTCATCCAAGACGTGCGACATCTATAAGCCTGACTGCCCTGCCTTACGTGTTTTTCTTCCTCTAATATGATATTCACAGGCCAGATTAGCGTCAGAGAATCGGCTTAATTTATAACAAAACAGCCTCAACCATTTGTATTGTAACGCATTGTACTGACTCTAATTTGCATAAGCAGGAGAGCAGAACATTATGTTATTATTCTAGTCGATAAATGGATTGATTACCAATCCAACTTTCAATAACAAAAATGAATTATTTAGTTCCCAACTTCAGTCAATTTAAGACACTTTTGAAGTATCCTTAAACATTCTACACTAAAATTAAATTTAGTTTTATTTCAGAATGTGAGTACACCAATCTGCTTAGGCTTCAAGTTCGCAAAGTAACCACCCTACATTCATATACCCACAATTATCTAAAGTACCAATTATTACACAGACCGATGTAATAGCAATTAGCCATAACAAGATATTTGCTATATCTTATATCAGCAACGTCCAACAATACAAAATATATGAAGCAATTAGGAGTAATGTTACCGAAACATTCGATATAGTTTTAGGATGAAACTTCAATAATTGGTCCATTAGCAAGAAGCAACAGTTGCCGGAGGTTAGTCTTGGTGGAAAAATCCGTCATACTACACCCGTGAAGCATAGGCACTCGACGCAATTTTAGTATAAGTACACTTATATATCTCTTTAATATCATTTAAAATGACAATATCATCATGAGTAATATCTTTTTTTTTTCAAAATAAAAGCAAAAATATTATGCCACATATATGCATACCTAGGTTTCTAGTTTTACATCATTGGTCATATCTTAATAATCATTGGACATAGTGTACACGATAGATCCAAGTAATTGCAGTATTTTTGGCTTACAAATAATTATCTAATGGTATATCGATTAGTCTACTTCACCGACAGTAGTAAAAATCTAGGTAGTGTATTTCACGAGCTGAGATATTCTTTTCTAAATAAAACGGAAAGAAATTAACCATTTACATTTATAATTGTTATGAGTTTTATCAAGTTTCAAATCTATGTTATCAAATTATTAAAACCAAAAGTACTCTTACTATACAAAATTACCATCAATAGATGGAGAACTAGCCGAACCCCGCGGTGTTACCCGCGGTTATTGTTGTACCGCGAGTAACGCCGCGGCGCAAAGTTAGTCTAAAAAAAAGTAGCCTAAGTTACTCCCTGGATCATCAGCTACCTGCCAGTGAGTCCCGTCAAAATCCGTCCAGCCGTTCCAGAGATTACCGGGAACAAACAGACAGACAGACAGACACACAAAATTTTTTTTTACTACATTTTTGGTATATGTACCGTGTATACATACATATACATTAAGTAAAAAGCGGTTATTTTAATATTACAAACAGACACTCCAATTTTATTTATTTGTATAGATGTATAGATAATTACACAGTGCACTTGCTAGGAATATAAAGGATATCACCTCATTTTACATAAATTAGTATGCAGTTTTCATAATAAAGCGATATGAGAAGCTTTAAAAAGACAATAGCCTATTTTCACCGAAATGGCAAAAGCGAATTCAGTGAAGTGACCGGAAAATTCAATAGTAAAACGGGCAACGCGCTTCACAAGCGTGAGCGATTTATACCTAGAGCGGACGCATTGGCTCTCGTCAAATTACATCCCACTTGTACACGCACATAGAATCCGATAAAGCACTTCTATTGAACTAAAATTCGACTAAATTGAGAACCATCGTGTAAATACCGAACTTTTAGTGTGAAACATTTATCGGTATAACGGCTTTCTTGCGCAGCGACTATTGATCAATCGTTTTTTGTAATTTTTTGCTATGAAGTTATTTTCATTTGATCTATGTGAATACCACATTTATATTTACATCATAAGTATGTTCATGTTTGAATAAAGTCATGTGAGTTAGACCTTCGAAATTAATGAATTTAAAATCCTAAATTTTTAATAACTTCAGTGCGGAAAGAAGAAAGATTTCATATTGTGTAATCTAAATAGCGTAAAGTCTATGTCTTTAGTCGAAAACTATAACTGCAAGCGTTCAAATACTCCAGTAACAATGTTTTTGAGTTTTCAAGAACATGAAATAAATTACTTCAAATAATGTTGTGATGGCAATTTCATAAATTTTGTTGCTTATTCCGTTTTACTAAGGTATTAAGGAATATTAATTAACAAGTGTGAGGAATGTCGACGCCTCTTCACAAGCTGTGAATACTTCTATGTACAGACAATTCTCAGGAAAATCTTATTTTTTATTGAATCTGGCGTCTTACTTAAGTATTTAAGTAAAACTGGAATTAACTATTCTATCTATATAATATTAATAAATTTGTTAAATAAATTTAAAGGATGTTGAGTAACATTAGGAAATAATATTTGAGTTTTCTTCCTCCTTTGTAAGGCTTTGTAAGAATCAGTGCCTTTTATCTTAATGCTTGGCTTCCTTGAACTACCCTTTCTACAGTACATCTAATAGGTTTAGATTCGTATATATTGCGTGTATTTAATTTATGAGGAAATAATTACCACAATAATGCAATTACTGGAATCGTAATAACAAAAATACAATTTTTGTTATGTTCATAATGAATGATCCCATAAGGACATCGAAACCGTATTAATCAAGGCAGTGGCGAGGTGATAATTTAATAAACTATTGCGCAACTATCATTAAGGATCCACAAAGATAGCTCATATTCTTAAAGTTTTAACTTCTAAGTTACTAGCTTAGGTTGTCCTTCTCAGGTAGTCTTGCTTAGGTTGTTCTGACCTTCGTCAGTAGAGATACTATTAAACTAAATTGCCATACGAAAATGTCAATAGTTACTCGCTTAACCTTATATTACATGAAAAATGTAACAGAAAAGCTAAAAAAAAGTAATACTACTCTGGCATCTCCTACTCCACTCAACGGGTTAGTAATTTTCTTTCATTTAAAGTTATTGCAACACCTACGGACATGAAAGGCGCGTACAATTCACCACTTCCGACGACAGCGGTAGGGTGACCACACTGTATGTCGAACGACATAAGTGGATTCGGCAAAGAAGTCAGTTAATTAACAGATTTATAAAATAACTGTTTTCGATGGCATCATAAATATAAATATCTCAGCTTGTTCTCTATTATCAAGTTGATGTTTAATTGTAAATGTCCTTTTGTCCTTTTTTGACGTGACAACGTCTAATAAATTGATGAACGCCGGCTACATGCACGAAAAAGGATGACTCATTGTCCTGTAGCGCTCATTGTCCCGTTACATTATTTGTCGCATTACGCTCATTGTAGGTCAATAATGTTTATATATCTATCTCTCATCATTTCATCAATGTTTTGTTATTACATTAACCTATCGTCCGTAAACCAACTTTACAGACAACATTTTTCTTATTTACGTTCTTCTGTTACAGATAGCTATCCTGAACTTATCTGTAATCACTGAAGCAGGTCCTGGATATATGAGATTTGACAATATCAAAATTTGAGTAAATGTACCGGGTTTGAGGTTTTAATGAAAAGATTTCACTTAACAGTCATCTGCCCATTGTTTAGGTATTATAAATCGTAATCAGTCATAATTACATAGGTATAACATAACAGAAAAGGAGTTTCTTATTTAATTAAACCTATATATATTAAGTTAAGGTTAGAGGGATGAGCCTTTTCGGCAATTCAAATTGTAGGTACGCGACCCTGACCTTCTTTAGCTTTTGGTCTTATTTCTCAAGCTATTCTAATAAATAATATCCCTTTCTCTCTTTGTTTACCTATATTTTACAATACTTACAATTGAAATACTTTTGTATATTTTTGTTTCTTTTTTAAATCTTCTATATTGTTCACATAAAATAATTCTATACTTTGGAAATCGAACACCACAGTAATGATAATCACACTTGATAAGATTATAATGAATATACTATTTATGTATGTGTGTATATGTGAATAAAAACTTATTATAATCTTCAACTCTTATATGCCACTTCTTTTAAATTTCCTAGCAATTTTTAAATCTATAACATTCAGAATTCGCTATGAGCTGAAAGAGTTCGCGTATCGTCAGGTACAGAATGACATTCCAAAAAACATCCGACAAAAGGTATTTCTAATTCAGCAAAGGATGTAAAAATACTCATGCTGTGTATATAATATATATCTGAATGTAAGGAACTTGTGGTATCTCTACCCGCCCTCGCGCGCTCAAGCGTACCGTGAACCACTAATTACTGCGTACCACGACTCGTTCCGCATTTTTCATACAGATCACGGACCTACTCAAGTCTGCGATATCGATTTGGAACTTCCACCGGCAATAGCTTGAGATTCCGTTTAAGAATCGAGGGAATGTAGTCGCGGGAATGCTCCTTGGTTTTCTACTAAAAAAAGGTCTTACCAAGACGCGTTTCCATTTTATGACATTAAATATAATGTATATAATAATGGGAATGTCGACACATTGCGAATAAACTGTTTTAATCCCACATAATTATTATCTATTTCTAACGTTCTATGAAAATGTGACGTCTAATCAAGGCACAAAAAGTATTAAGAAAATGATAATTCTAGAGTTTGCTACTGTTGGATAATATTTTATATTAAATTATCTAAATACAACTGAAACAACAATTATTATTTTTTTCAAGTAAATTTTCTTCTACCTCTATTAGTTTTTAATATTATCTAGGTATTTTAAGTGCATTAGAGATCACTTAGTATTTTAAAAGCAGTTTTTTTTGCTTGTTAAACATAAGAGCAGCTTATGAAAATTTGTGCAGGTGATATGAAGGTTTGTGCGGTTGTCTTTTCTAAACGTCAATCCGCTGAAATACAGTTACTGTGTTATTATTAGGTTAATTTCTTTCTTTGGCTAATAGTGAAATACGATTATTTTTCTGAAATTGTAAGTATCGTGTTTAAAGACTTTGATGTGTATGTGTTTGATGTGTTGACTTTAAAGAGATTGACTGCCTCGTTGGTCTCGCGGTTGGCGTGAGCGACTGCTGATCATGAGGTCTCGGGTTCGATTCCCGGGTCGGACCTAATGTTTGTATGATCTACAAATATTTGTTTCGGAGTTTGGGTGTGTTCTATCTATAATATGTATGTATTTACAAAAAAAAAAGTATATATGTATTTGTATCCGTTATCTAGTACCCCATAACACAAGCTCTGCTTATATTGGGACTAGATGGCGTTGTGTGTTTAGATGTCCGAAATATTTATATTTAAAGAAAACCTGTACTGGATCTTGTAAAAAACAATGGCTATTGAATGTTAGGATTCCACGAATGGAAGTTTCTAGTAAACCATGCAGGAGATTCCAATGTCCGGTCCGGATTTGAACTGTGAAGATAAACCTCACGCCGCACCGGTTTCGAGAAGAGCGAGTTAGATTAAAATTGAAAACGTGAAACTTTAAGAAAAACAAACTCAAGAACGATGTGTTAACTGACTGGGCATATTTAAAGTACTTAATCTATATATATAAATGAATCGACGAAATGTATGTACGCGCCTGACTTCCGATCGGCCGCACAAAATTTAACAATTCTTTTTTTAAGAGTTTGTTATTATGACGACAAGATTTGTGTGCAAGAAAAGTTAAAAGATAATGGGAAAAGTCTTTTTTATTATCCGCGACTGTACACCCGCGACTGTATACTGCCTGTGGGAAGCTGAGACATATTTGTAAATATGACGGTATGAAGTTCGCGAGGTCAGCGTAGTTTATAGATGACGTTTTAAGCTAATATGTTTGCTTTAAATGTTTTTCAGAAAACATAATAGTTGTTCATAAAAACAGATGGAATACATTTCTGTGAACGCTAATTACATTCAAAGTTAGTCAGAGATGGGAACATACTTAACCATTTAATACTAACACGCTAGCATAAGTAGTTGTTTACAAAGCTGAGGTGTAAAACAAACAGTAAATCAGTGTCGCACTTCAGTCATATTTGAAAATAGCTAGTTCAGTCGGGGTAAGCTCGCACTCAGCCGTCTAGCCCCCATTTCACGCGTGCCACATCTCGTTGTTTTCTTTTTTGCACTTCAACTACTCGGGTGCGTATCAGCACCGTGGAGTGTCGGTGGGTGTAAATTGAAACACTTGCAAATTTACCCTATACATTATTCATATCCCAAACACCCTCTGAGCGAAACTGACAGTTACAGTTGACGCAAAGTTCACAAAACTGAAAGACAAATAAACCTATATTACCATCGTTTGCGTAACTTTGCAAAAGATATGGAGTCTACAATGAACTAAATGATAGCTAAAATAATTGTTTGTGGCTTCGCGACGCAAATCAAACACCATTTTAGCAGCTTCGTGGCACATAAGTAAAGTGGGTCAACCATTATACGTCTAACAAATGGGTACCCGCCTTAAGTCGGGCTGTGCAATAAGGAGTTGGTTCAGAAACCCACAACCTGCATTATTCTGACCCTAATAAATTCGCCGAGTCAAACGGGCATTGTAAGACAAATGAGTTTGAAGACATACAGTGCAGATACTTCAAGCATAATACAGTGGAGCGAAAACATAAACGGGAGAATAATACTATCATATTTCAGCATATATGTGATTTTGCGGTATACGTGGGCGTATTTGAATACAAAAATAGTATCACACAAGACACGTATGTATAAAGATATGTATTTTTATAATACGAGGAAATACGTCTGGATCGTATTTTCCATAAATATAAATGAAAAATATATTTCATATGTTTATCACTGTATGCAATACGAACCACTCTGAATACTGAAGAGGGTCAAATCAATAGATTACTTATTCACCTATTACTGCGCAATTAATCAAGCCCACTTAACAAAATCTTTTTACAGGGTTTCCTCTGATGTATATCCAAAATACCTATATTTCTTCATATCTACTTATATATAAATAACAATGAATCACTCAAATGTATGTACATGTACGCGCATAACTTTCGATTGGCTGTACTAAATTAGATAATTATTTTTATTTATGTATTGGTTATTATCAGGACAAGGTTTGTATAAAAGAAAAAGATAAGGCCAGCATAATCCTAACACAAGAGTTTTGATAATTCACAAAACAAAATGACGGTATGAAGTTTGCCGTGTTTGCTAGTAAAATATATTTAAGCAAAGTTACATTTTACTCATTTCGCAATAAGGAAAAATAGCTATTAACTTTCAATTTAGTAATAAACTTAAAACGTATTCAAATGAAACACATAAACTTCTCTCATTTTCACACTAATTACACAATTTATTTTGTTGAACAAACATAAATATAAGAATATAATTTAGGACTGCGAACAAAAAATATTCGACCTCAAAACCTATACAAGCGTAATGTTAATTTACAAAACACATTTTCCTTGGAGAGTTTAACGTAATTTCTTTCTCACCAAGGCGTTTCCTGAAATAAATTACAAGTGTAAAATTCACAACAACAAAAGCGTAACAACAAAAGGCTCGCGGCTGGCAACATCCGGACGACCCTTCCAAACTTAGCAGCCTGATTACGGATATCCGAGAAAAAAAGGGAGGAATAATACCCAACCATGTAAAAAAACCAAGTGTTTTCAAACAAACCACTCTGGTGTTTTTAATGTTCAACGAAAATTTGATCTAATTTCATGTGAAAATACCTTATTTATTCATTACGATCAATATTCTGTACAGATATTTTCCTTCGTAGCAATACATTAATGTGAAAGTTGACGTAATCGAATAAGGCTGGTTCTGGTTTGTAATGTTTTAAATAGAGATGAAATCTAGGATCTTGTGAATGCTCTTGTTTCTCACTATATATAGGAGTTGGGGTTGGCGCGGGTGGTGATTCGGACATCCGTATTGTCCTGGGTGTCTTAAATGGGCCTTTGTCTTTGGACACACTTGCTGGTCCTACTTTTTTCCAGAGAAAAGGTTGCTTGTGTATTCGTCCATGGTGTGTTGCCTTATGTCTATTATCCGGCTTAGAAGGAGTCTCAGTAGTAAGTTCGTACATTTCTGCCAACGATAGATACCAATATTCAGTCCCGTCTCCGATTATTGGAAACAACCTCTTATTTGAAAAAGCCGGTCGATGTTTTCTTACAAATTCATCATATTTCCGCTTCAGTCTCTTCATATATTCCGTATAATGGATAGATTTTAGGAGTTTTTCAAATTCCGATAGTTCATTCGTTGCCGGTTCCGAGTATACTCCAGCACAAACGTAGGTTCTGAGTAAATGATGTAATTTGAAAACAACAAACGCTAGCCATTGGCGAGCCTCTTCTTCCAAAATTCTTAAGTCATCAGCACGACTTCTAATACCAAACTCAGCTGCTTCTGCCGCGCGTCTTTCCCCTCTTTCCGTCACAGTATACAACCAACGTCGATATGTACGGTAGCAGAACTTAGTTCTTCTTGAATAATGTCCACGCCACAGGGCCTAGGGGAGACCGAAAAAATAAACATTTTGGATATAAAATACAGTCATGCATGTGTATGTGTTCTTATCATACAGTCAATCAATACCCTTTTATATGGATATGTCCATAGGAATTTTTAACTACTATCTCTTTGAGTATTGACGATTGTCCGTATTAGGAAGTGTGTTTAGAACTTCTTAAGTAATTAAATGTTATTTAAATAAAGAAGAGACTTATAGAGAGAAATAAGTAGTATGAGGATTTCTTTAAGGGAAGAATATTTTTTTTATTTTAAAACTAATAAATAAAAAAATATTACTTTAGAAGAGATTTTAAACAAATAAAATAAATTTGAAAACGTTATAAAAATGGGCCTCCCTGCTAAATTACTGTTTTTTTGTACAATAAATCAAAAACTTCGTCAAATATGTCTCATGAGTGTCGTAAGGCAATTGTGACACCAGCGGCATTTACCACATATTATGTGACTGATGTTTTTTTTTACCTTTACCTCATGGTAAGCGATTACCGCCGCCCATGGAGACCCGAACACCAGAGGCGTCACAAGTGCGTGGCTGGACTTAGGAGGATGGGGAGAAGGGAAGGGGGATGGGGGAGGAGTTGGGTTATGGGCCTCCGGTATCCTCACTCACTCAGTGAAACACAGCGTAAGCGCTGTGTCACACTGGTTTTCTGTGAGGTCGAGGTCGTGTTATCGCTCCGGTCGAGCCGGCCCATGCATGCCAAAGCGTGGCTCTCCCACGTTACATGATGAAATCTACATTACCATAGTAGTCACTGATGTGACTTATGTAGTATTGTATATGTATGTAAGTGAGTAACTTAGTTTACATTTTCAAATAGAAAGCTATGGTATTGACCTGGCATTAGTAGGCGTCGTAAGTTTATATGCATACATGTATATTGGCAATCGATGTTGTATATATGGCATACCATTGTACTCGGCAGCCCGCACCAGCGAGTATATTACAGATATATACTGTAGTATATACATACATAGTGCGTTAAACTTAAGTTTATCTACTAGGGTAGATATAATTACCATTATACACGGCTGTTACGAAACCGTTATCAACGTGATTTGAATCAACATTTACTTTTGTTTGACCAAAATATTTATTCACAGCAACATTTTTTCCGAATCATTTGTGACTGATTTAAGAAATATTTACCAAATTTTAAACAGTGATTTTATTAGTGTGATGATAGAGTCACTCAACAATAATTCATGAAACGTACTCCTGTAACCATTTTAGATCATTCATAGATACAAAATTAAAAAAATATATAATTGTTTCACTGAAATACATATTTATTAACTTGTACTCTACAATCCACCGACAAAAACATTAAACGCTATCGGCCGTATAGAAAAAATACTCGAATTATCTTGCTAGATACTTTTCTTTTTGCCACTAAGACTAAAGGCCCGTATTTACTTTGATTGGTTTACGTTATTTAATTTAATAGTATTGCAATTCTTAAAAAAACAAGCAATGAAGTACCTGAATTATCGTAGCGGCTCTAGCGTAATGTCTTTCATGTTTATTTCGAACGGCTCGTCTCAATGCTGCACGGTATGCTTTCCTTGCCCTATAATTTCTGAATGCACACTGTATTATGGTTGCTTTTCTTGATAGCAACGCAATGTGTTTTTGAATGAGATGTTTACGACTTAAAGTTATAAACACCATCGCAGCTTTAAACCTTCTGTATCGAACGTTTTCAGCAAAGTCAGTTCGCTCCTGCAACTCCGCCAAGAAATCTTCTTTGCTTGGCAGAAAGTGATGCACTGTAGCCATTATCAATGCTCGTTTTAATCACACACTCAATATTGTATTAAAAAATCTACTATTTCGTAGGCTGACATTAGCTGTCAAATGAAGCGTTGACGGCACTGTGATCTAGTATTAATATTTGCGACCAGTACTATTGTTTTGGAACAGAGACCTCATTGATTTAGAATAAAAAAAGTTTGAAAAGAAATAGTCTTAGAGCATACAATATGTGGACAGAGCTCAGGTAAAAAGTACTCTACAAGTAGAAGGTACGTTAAAACAGTATAGGTGTGAGTTCAACACAGTGCACACTTGATGTTTTTTGTTTTAATTTTGTCTGCAAGACAAATTAAGCTAAAATTATTCTGTATTAGGTGTTTACTTTATTGAAATTATAGTATTTCTTGTTAACTTATTCAGACATGCCTGGCAGTATCACCCTCCTTATTTCGTGTACTCACTTAATCACATTGACACTTTCTGTGGCCTTTCAAGCCACCGTAATAAGTTCAGATATTTTTTATTTGGGCCTTAAATGAGGCGGTGTCTCGGTTGCCCATTTCGTTATTTTCCCCCGAGCAACGATACGAGTTGTTTGGAGAGTACTCGCATTCCCCTTCGGCCCTCTCGCCCAGGTTACTTCGTGTGAGCTGGCGTGAGACATCATGAATAATTCAACAATCAAATTGGCAAGGTGTGTACGCCTGTTTATTTATTTTCATCCAAAATTTAGTGGTAATTTACGGAACTACGTATATTTGTGGAATTGAGTTAGGGACCTGGTGAACTCTAAATTAATTTTATCGTTGAATTAGTTTCACGTAGAGATTTGCTGATTTAATTTATTTTGGACTAGTTGTTGCCGGCGGCTCCGCCCGCCTGTATGTCGGTTATTGCGGCAAATAGTAGCCTACGTGTTATTTTGATGTATAAGCTATGTTACTGTAAAGTTTCATCCAAATTCGATAAGTAATTTTTTCGTTTAAAAGTAACAAACATCAAATTTTCGCGTTTATAATATTAAGTAGGATTATATTGAAATATATCGTCTTATGCTTGAGTATAGTTTTTAGTTTAAAATCAATTTAAATGTGTCAATTCCAATGTTCTGACTGACTGACTGATTCATCATCGCCGAGCATAAACTATTAAAGTTAGCGCTATGAAATTTGGTGAGTAGAATCCGTTTTATTGAGTAGACACCCACTAAGAAAGGAATTTTGTATTTTCTACCCTTAAGGGGGTGAAATAGGGATTGAAAATTTGTACGAAAGTCTGTTATTTTTTAAGTTAGAAACATGAAAATTTAGTTTAGGGCTACTGATCAAAAATGAGTAGACAATTATTTAAGAATTTTTGGATATTCTGCCCCTAAGGGGATAAACTAGGAATTGAAAGTTTGTGTGAAAGTCATTTTTAAGTTAATAGCCTGAAACTTTGTCATCAGGCTTTTGTTTACAAATAAATGAATACTAATATTAGCACTAATAGAAATTCTACTTCTAAAGGGGTTAAAATGAGGGTCAATAGTTTGTATGAAAGTCTTTATTGGCTATTGTTTAAAAATAAAAACGTTTAAAAAGATGAATGTATTATTCATATATACTCGACTGCCTCGGTGGCGCAGTGATAGCGTATGTGACTGCTGTGCTTGAGGTCTCGGGTTCGATTCCCGGGTAGGACCAAATGTTTGTATGATCTGCAAATATTTATTTAGGAGTTTGAGTGTCTTCTATGTATAATATGTATCTATTTACAAAAAAAGTAAATGTGTATTTATATCAGTTGTTGTACCCATAACAAAAGCTCTGCTGAGCTTGGGACTAGACGGCGTTGTGTGTTAGATGTCCGAAATACTTATTTATTTATTTTACTTATACAGTTTTCAGTTTGATACATCAACTTCTACGCGAGCAAAGCCGCGGACAACAGTTAGTACATGATAAAAAAGAAGTAATCAGGTGATAATTTCTGACCCGTGGGCGGCTCAATGGTCATAACAGAGAGGTGGACTTAAATAATTAAAATTAATACAGTATGAGCGTTGAGTATTTTCAACAGAGAAAATAATGAGTAGATAGATTTTTGAATATTTAGTCAAGATGGCAATCTAAAAGGTCAAGATTAAGTCTGTGGTGACATAAGGTCTTTGTTTGTTTGTTGAATCTTGAGAATTTTTTATACTTTAAAATTACTTCATAATTTGAAGCTTTTTTCCACCCCATAACACTATTAAATGTATTTTTTAAACACTTACTTATTTTTTTTCATTTAATAAAAAAAACTAATTTTAGCAATTCCGCTACATATTTATTTTAATGGTGTTAAAGGTGGTTTATCACTTACTGCGTGGAGCTCTTGCAAAAATGTTCGATAATATTGTTTCAGACAAATAATGCTAGAAACAAACTATAAAAATTTAACGTTATCCAAATGACCTGCCTTCATTTTTAGCAGTAAAACGATAGGTTTACCTACAATTGGTACTTTAAGTTTTTTAATTTCTACTGGATTCTATTATCAGATCAACTACAACAGCGATTCAAAAGTAGAATGGCCTGTTGTTCTAGTGGCTGGTGACTGCTTCGTCGTAGGTCTTGGTTCCTTTCCCACCCAGAACAAAAATGTGTGTGTGATCAGCACATATATAAAACAAAAATATATAATATATAAAACAAAAGATAAAAATCAGGCTTTACCAAGTTAAGGACCACACGGCCGTGTGGGAGATACGTGAGGTTATTTAGTTATTATTTATTAATAGTCACAAATGTGTTGTCACCTTTTGAGAGTTCCTCCTGAAAGGACTGCTTTAGGTTTGAGTAACCTCTAAATTGCTCAGTGCGTGTGTCCCCCGAAACAAAGCTCTACTACATCATTTGTTTTAATTTTGTTTTGATTGTTGTATTTTATTTTTATTACTTTGTTTGTTAAACACACTTTTAATTATGTTTCTTTTATTTATAAAATTTAATATAACAACACTTATTCAAATAAATGACCTATGAAATTTAAACTAACAAAAAATCGTCTTAATTCAGACATTCTTGGGAAACTAAATAAGAATACAGCTTAGAGTACACTACACTAAACTAAATCATTACAAAAGCTTTACAAGGCTAGTAGTTCTTTTTTAATTCAACGGCAACTTAAATTGCCTAAAGCGAGTCTACCACTTAAGTCATAAAGGAATACGAACAGTCAAGTAATAAATGTACTCATCACATATACACAGACAAATTACGTACAGTTGAGCTTATTACTGCGGAGCACCGTAGTCCCATGAGGGATTACGCGCCAGAATTATGTTCGCATCGGATTGGGGTTGGCTGTTATGACCGGTTGCTGGTTAGAAACACGAAATTGACATTGAAAAAAAAAATTTTTATGTGTAAGACATGGGCAAAAAGTTAAAATGATAAATAAATAAATATTTTCGGACATTTAACAAACTACGCCATCTAGTGCAAAACTAAGAAGAGCTTATATTATGGGTACTAGACAACTGATATAAATAGAAACTGTCGCGTACGCTATCGCTGCGCTAATGATATTACGATAATTTATTAATGTGATTACCATTTTAAGAAAACCAATGATCAAACTATAATAATGTAACCAAAACTATGAAATATCCCAATACTTAAAAGGCAGAATATGTATAAATCTCAAGATAGTAGAGCCATGCTGATTTCAGCATGAACGGGCCGCCTCGACCGGGGTGGTACTACCCTCGCACAGAAAATCAACGTAAAATGACGGCAATCGTGCTGTCTTATGTCGTTGGTGAGTGCGAGACCGGAGGCCCAATGATGTAGAAACATCACTAGCCTACCATAGTGTGGGTCACCATGCTGCATTGTTGTATTGTCTGCATTCGCAGTATGGTGACCACCACTCTTGGATTCTGCTTGTGCTTTCCATTAGGCAGAGGAGAGTCATTTGACAGATCAAGATCCACAAGTCATCATCATTTCAATCAAAATGCGTCCACAGCTGGACATAGCCTACCTTCAAGTCACAAATGCGCGCCAAAATTGACAAGTATGACAATAATTACTCAACATACCGTGAAAGAGTCACGCTTCGACATGAATGGGCTTGCTCAAAGGGAGTGATACCACGGTCTTACAGAAAACCGGTGTGAAATAGTGCTTGCGCTGTGTTTCACCGAGTGAGTGAGGATACCAACCACGCCCCATACCCCTCCTCCCCCTCCTCATCCCCTTCCCCATCCCTCAAAGGCCAGCAACGCGCATATGACGCCTCTAGTGTTGCGGGTGTCCATGGGTGGCGGTAATCGCTTACCATCAGGTAATACGTCTGCTTGTTTACCAGCCTATTACATAAAAAAGAAAAAAATATTCCTTTCCTGTTAGGCTGCGATATTGGTCCTTTCGAGACGACGAAACATAGCTCATACATGCATATCATCATTTAAATTAATTTATTTTATTTATTAATTATTTAAATAAATCGACTGAAATTTTATCCGAGTGGTGACGTATTAAGAATACAGAGTGTACCCCTATTCATCCTACGGGTGACACAAAGGCGCGTCTCCACCAAAATTGTTGGCAATTTCAGTGTTTCCAACTGTTGACAACTCTTGAGAAAATCTATATCCATTGTGTCTACACCGAGTTGCCAACAAGTTGAAAAACATTCCAACTAAGTGTCTCCACAGAGTCAATAAATATCTGCAATAAGCGTATTCTTTTGATGTTTACTCCCAAAAACAGAAACACGGTTCCCAATATTTGTAGAAATTTTTTGTTGCCAACATAAAGTAAATTACTTTTACCACAAACACGTATTGACAACATAAAATTTTCCAACTTTTGTTCGGTGTAGACTCGGGTAAGAGATGATGCAACTAAGGGAGCAACAAAAAACTACGCAGGACAACATTACTGCAAAGCGAAGCAAATTTTAAAATAACTCTTTACCAACCCTGGCTAGAAGGCCTAACCCTCCTTTATAAGGAGAGGCTGAGGAGAGGAAATTAAAAACCACTTATTATGAAAGTAAAATACTTTCAAAGTCAAAATACCCAACGTCTTTAAATTACATAGCAGTAACTCGTAACGCCCAAATATTTGTTCAAGCAATGTAATGTTGTAAAGAAAAGTTCGATAAAGACTAGTTCCTCGATAATAAATACAGAAACATTTATCATAGCTGTACATAGCCATTAAAACACTATTACTGTGTAATTTAGGGTATTTTACTGGTGCCGTTCCGTGTTACAAGCTTGTAGCAAACATAAAAAAAATGTATAATTATTGGTCACACCATAAACTTATCGATATCGTTTATGGTAATGTTTTTTTCCAATAGAGCTTCGAATTCGATTTTTGAAATAATTTAAAGTGGCCGGGTGAAATAAGTTAAAACACTTTCGGGAAGGTCTTTATTTAATACTGGACGGCGATAGGTGGATTTTAACAAATTTGTTTGAAACGAAGTTTCGCATGGAGCGTTGCGGGGATGGCAAAAAACGTCCATAACGTCTAAGCGTGAGATTTCATGAACGAAAAATTTAGTATAGCGCCATTTGTAAGTTGTATGTAACAAGTGTGGAGTAGTTACTCCACACTTGTTAGACAGAACTTGTTTTAGTGGAGATTATTAGGTGGCAGCACTAGTGACCAGTTTAGTTATTAAAAATTTTTGTCTGTGTCAGTATGAAGCACTTGCATTAGGTTTCTGAATTTGAATCCTGACATAGACATAGAATTATTGTGGATTAGTTTCAGGTATAATGTGGGCCGTTCCCGGCGGCACTGCAATTTCGGGCCGACTAACACTACTACTAACAAAAAGATGTGGTGGGGATGGTTGGGAGAGCTTTTCAGCTATTCTCTGGACCAAATCAGGTATTCACGTCCGGTTTATTATTTATTTGAATATCTAGATTATAATGATTGTTAATAAGTAACGTAATAATATAAGTATGGTAACAAGGAACTTCGTTTCTATCTTGTGTCCTACAACACCACACGACTTTTTTTTACTTCTAAGACTTTACTAAGAATGTTATGGAAAATAGTCATCCTTTTTGTTTTGAGTAAATCTCATGGAAGATATTCCACTTAAAAATCGAAGTTCAGGCATAGTAGACTTAAAGCTAACCCCAACCCAATTCTATAAAAATAGGCTCGGAGTAAATCATATTTTTCGAAACGGCTTTAAAATTAACAACAACATATAAGTTGCGCATTGCTGTTGCCCATATTTTAGGTATTGACTACTAAATTTCATAACACAAGCCGGCTATTTGATGATAAGTCATAATACAAGGCAACGAAATATCTCAATACAAATATCTAATACTGTAACCAAATGCGATCTTGTTTTCAAAATATGATCTTACGATATTTAGAACACGTACAACCATTAATATTATGTATCGTACTCTTCGTACACACGCAATACATTCAAGATCTGTTTGAGCAATGAATGTAGGAATATATTGCGAAATGGAAACGTATCGCACATCATAAAAGTCACGTGTTGAGAAGTCATAACATGTTGTTATTTGACAATAAAGTAAATTTAGTATTCAGTTAAAGTCTAGTCAAATAGGTTTATAAAAAATAACTAACTAACTTAGTAACATTGGTCTCTGGAAGTTAAACCTACACTTGTGTGAAAATATATCATTTTTCTTATTAGTATCGACTGTATTCTCACTCATACACTCATAAACATTCACATTTTTATATATTTTTTATCATTAATTTCATCACGATGATGACTTGAAGACGTAAGATTTGAAGTCTTTATATGCATGACATTGGAAGAAATTGCTGATTATCTGGTTGCCATCTCGTCAAAAGAAGAAAGAAGAACAATGTAAGCAACTAATTGACGCTTCCCCACTAGGAGGCCGGCCTTTTTCTAGCACAGAGAATTAGAATGGCAATTTTTTTTTTATGGAATAAACCGGCAACAGAGCAGATCGCCTGATGGTAAGCGATTGCCGCCGCCCGTGGACACCCGCTACACCAGAGGCGTCACAAGTGCATTGCCGGCCTTTGGGGGATGGGGAGGGGAGATAGGGGGAGGGGGTTTGGATTATGGGCCTCCGGTATCCTCACTCACTCGGTGAAACACAGCGCAAGCACTATTTCACACTGGTCTTCTGACAATTTAATGTGGCAATGCTGCCAGTCTTTTGGGAAAGCTACCTAGCTTTTTTATTTCTAATTATATACTTAATAATATCGAAAAGTATTTTGTAACCAGGGTAGAGATATACTTGGGCCAGTTCGTGCGTCCATTACTAATTCTACTTACATTATAAATATGATAAAAGGAACAGAAAATAAGAAAGTTTGAGAGGATGTTTGATACTCTTTCACGCAAAAAGTACTAAACACTAATCGCTATATGACTATTAAGGTTTAGATAAAACTCAATAGTAATCTAGCCATTACATCTAAATAACACATAGAATACTGTTTGCTGCGATAAACGATATACACACGTGCGTATCTAGCATGCAAAAGCATAAGCTAGTATAATAAACTCTAAAGTTTAGATGCATGGATGGATATTTCTTACTCTTTTAAGCAAACTCATCTGCATGGAATTTTAAACATTCTCTAAGAATGTAATCTTCCCGTAGGATGAGTAGATACAGCAACTACCCCGGGTAACACTATAGGGTGCAGCAACTTTTAAATAATTCTTTTTTTGTTATTCAACAAGTAAGTAAAGTGACTAGAAATCCTAGAACTAGGTACGGATTCGTCAATTTGGATTACAAAACCTAATGGATGTAATAGTTGGCTTTAATTTAGAGAAGCAGAACACCGTGTGATTGGGGTTCACCCGAAATGTTCACTATTAACCTTTGACATAGGTTCCTTTTAGATATTGCCTCAATTATTACGTCTAGTTGGAATTGAAACCTATATTTACATTTTACAAACTTATGTGGTTCTTCAAATATAACAATATGAACATAATAATTATTTTTTAAAATCTTCGATACTTTTATTAGTTTTTGTCTAAATACACTTACAGATTTTTTAACCAACTTCAAAAGAGGGGGAGCAAATTTTCAATTTCCATCCGTGTGTTATGTCGATGCAGCTGCCTTTATCTCGGTAATTAACTTCTTTTCTATTAAAAATTCAAATAATCTTTAATGTACTGGATGTAGAGTTCTAATGTAGCACATTAAGTAAGAAGTTACGCCACTTACCAATTCCTATATAATAGATTACGCAAATAATTATAACAGTTATATTTTAAACAGCCTAAAAGTACAACACAAGCTGCATTTTTAAATAAATATGGTAGCGAATATAAAACAAAGTAGCAAATACTACTTACTAAACTAGATAGAAAGAAACCTTGATCTGTGTCGGGATATGAGATCAGCGTCGAGTTCTGTGGATAATATAACATCGGCGGTAAATCTCACTGCTGCAATATGTACATTGTACGTGTCACCTAAGAAGGCAGCAGCGGAGATTTTATTGCCTTACATCGACACTACTACTTTTATTTTAAGTTGAAATCTGCACAATTACTCTATTGACTGGTAGGATCTTTATTTCACTAACAGGAGATATGACGTGAGTTGCCTTTTTACTTCATCTAATATTGAAATTAAATAAATATACTATTTAAGAAATGTAAAACAATAGTAAATGTCATACTTACGAGAATGTCAGATCTATATCAACTGACATTTCAGTACAGCAGAGTACGGAGTATCCAGGCCAGTTCAGAAAAAATTCTCTATCTCTCTCCCCAAGAGAGAAAGAGATTTTTTTTTGATGAAGTTAATAATGTTTGTAAGAAAAAAAGGTCAGTAGAAACTGGAATCAGCTGGAATTTGTAACTACACATGAAATTCTAAATTATGATAGAGATGAAAATAGTTTCTTTACTCTGGGTTCCCTATTTATCTAAAGCTTAGAAATAAATGTCGAACTGTTGTCTCTACTTACCTCGGAAATGGACACATCCTGTGTCGAGGGGGATTTTACACATATACATAAAAGAACACAAAGAACACCCACACTCGTAACAACAATTTTTGTTACATAAAGTGTTGCTCTATGCGGGATTTGAACCCACAACACATGGTGCAGTAGAAATCAGCGTGAGGCGATCGTTAAAACCACTAGGTCAACGAAAAAAACGAAATTTATTTAAACACAAAAAAATAATAGTATTGAAGTGCAAATCTATATCCATTTACCAACTAAAATTATTAACATACGAATTACTGTAAGGCATTTAATACAAAGGTAACTAAGTAGATATATAGGTACTCGAATAGTCCATTGGTTCCAATCACTGATTCTCTTTGATTAAATGCCTGATTCGAGCACTGATTACAAGCATTACAGACGGCATGCTATTTTCACACACAAAGAGCAAATCGAATTGAAGCAAATTACAATTAATTAACTTTGAATGTTTTTTCTAAAGTTGTCAATTAAACATCTGGAACTTTGGTTTTAAACGTTGCAAATCAGATAAAAAAAAACTATAAAGCAGGGTGAAAAGAATCTAAAGATTACAGCGCAAGTAATTATCAACCAAAATTATTATAAATTTAACATCCATAACGTGCATACAAATACAAGACAAGCCAGTCAACCACTTTATTATTTTAGCGAGTTCAAGTTACAAGTATGAAATCCTAACCTAATCAAGTTATCGCTCCATCCATATAAACAACATCTCTTTCTTTTCTCTACCTTCGCTCACCAAATACTTTTTACTTTATTAAAGTAATTTTTGTTTTTATTAATTACTTAAAAATTTTCATGAACATTCATTTCTTTTCGTCATGAAGCACTTTGATTATTTCGTTTAAATAGTTTGTAAAAGATATGCTGATTGAAATGTTTGAAAGAACACACAAAATCCCATACTAATATTACTCTGCCTTGATATACACAAGCCCTTAAAAATTTACAGTCTTAGATAAAATATCTTTATAAACACAACAATAACATTAGATTCAGTGAAAGGATATACTATACGACCGTCACGGTAGAGGGGAGAGTTATCATAGGTTTCGATCTTATAGGGTAAGTTATATACCAGTTTGTTACTCAGTTTGTTTAATGTTCTGCTTATGGTTTATTTTTACGTTGTTTGGTAAATACATTACACATTCGTTGGCTAATAATGAATATATTAATAGTATATTAGGTATCTATATTTCCTTTATGCAATTTTATTACGTTTTTGTTCTTACTGATAAGAATTTAATAGCTAAGTAACTTGTCATGTAACCTTACGTTACATTAATAAGGGCTCGCACACATAACTGCGATGCATTCTTGCGAGCTCGCAGATATTTGCGATGCGTTGCGAATTCGCAGTTATGTGTGGAAGCCCAATATTTGGAATTCGCGGTATTTATAACTTAATTTGACAATTAGGTAAGGAGATGAAAGGTATAGTCCTAGTCTTAAATTTGAATTAGAAAAACCGTTTGTACTGTGGGACAGCCACGCTTTGGCATGAATGAGCCGGCTCGACCGAAGTGATACCACACACAGAAATCCGGTGTGAAATAGCGCTTGCGCTGTGTTTCACCCAGTGAGTGAGGATACTATAGGCCCATAAGCCAAACCCTGCTTACATCCCTCTCCCCGTTCCCCAAAGGCCGGGAATGCACTTATGATGCCTCTGATGTTGCGGGCGGCGGTTACCGCTTACTATCAGGTTCTATTTCCGCTCGTCTGCGCCCTATTCCGTTAAAAAAAACGATTTCATTCTGTTTCAAATTAGGATCAAAATAAAACATATTTTTACTTAAACCCTTGTCACTTTCACATTAAATTTTTAATTATAAAAGAGAAGAAATATACGTACATAAATTATATTAAAAATCATTAAAAGTAATGTATCAAAACTAACGATAACATTTTGTTACTTGGTTTTAAGTGAATAAACAAATCCTTTGAAAATACTGCATACATACATTTACACAGAAAATGATTTTGTAATATTAAAAACGAAAATATCATCATCTTCTATTTCTTTTTTATCTCCTTAGTTAAATGTTTATTAATTTCTAAAGCTAAGGCCAACACAGATATGCTACTGAACTAGTTAAAATAGTGCAAACTATTACTAAAACGTTTTGCTAATTACTGTACCGTTTCAAAGATCTGCAATGCAGTATTTGAAGCAATTTTCACTAATATCCTTAAGACAATGCGACTGAAGTTAGTCCGAGTAGGAAGTGGTGGAAGAGAGTATTAACGTTATACGAACGTGATCATATTAAACTGTGCATACGTTGCAAGCTCAAAGCAAATAATGTTTATTTTAGATAGTGTTATCTGCATAGTATGCTTTGAAGCAATAGATAAAATGTTTAGATAGATAGATAGATTCTTATTGAACACCATAGTATTAAAAATACAATGTAGAATAAAAGTACACAAGTGAAAACAGTGGTAAAATGAGCGGCCTTATCACAGACTGCGATCTCTTTCAGGCAACCTTTAGAGTCCGTGTGTACTGATATCTATACTAATGTTATATATGGGCAAAATTTGTGGGTTTGTGAGTTTGCGGAGAGGTAACCTAGCCGGCAAAAAGTGTTCGTAACGTTAAATCAAACAAGCGTAAGATTTTTAAAAAAATGTATAGCGCCATCTGTAAGTTGCATTTATTATTAAAATTTATGATTAGAAACTTCGTTCCTATCTGGCGTACCACACGATTTTTTAAAATTGCATTTGACGACTTAATTTCATCTTTCAGAGAAAATAATTAAAATTGATAATTGTTTTGACGGCTAAACTTATATATATACATATACTAGTAAACCTACCTTCTACATTATGTATCTACATTTACATTTAACTTATCACCCCTTATTTTTCTAGGGAGTTAAGCAAGCGTTGACCTTCCTCACGAATTATCTTTACGCTCGATTCTGCTTTCCAAGGGGGTTCAGTCTCTGGACCTTACTCGATAGAATTACTTAACCCTAACGATAGAATTGCTTAACTCTTGTCTTCTATGACACCGTGGTATCTCTACGGTCGAGATCATCATCATCGTCATCATCAACAGTCTTTGACAGTCCACTGCTGGACATAGGCTTCTCTTTAGAAAGGTTTAACGTACTATATGGGTACCATATTGGTATAGGATTTTTAGCAAATTTTCTTCTATTTGCAGTGATGTTAACCTGCGTATAGGCAGTTTGCACCCTCAGTCTTGTAATAGGAGTGATGACATTCCGTATTCTTAATCTGTCCGGTCAAAATAGTTAAGTCCTAAGGCATTTAACAAATACTGCGTATGCACAACTTGCCCTAAGAATTTATAATTTGGCAGAGAGTGCATAAATTCTAAATAACATTTCCAATCATCAAATAAAACATAAAATAAAACCAATTAGTATTAAATACTATCACACATTGATTACAGTTTGCGTGTATTCCATTAAAAATTGCATTTTGCGGTATGCCTTCATTTGTAAATTACACTAACACGGTAGACTAGTCCAACTCATATAATATTCTACGCAAACAAATCGACGAGAAATGCAAATTCTAGTACTGTAAAAAACGCGAAGCCAGGGATTGCAAACCTATCGTCTAGTAATGTAGTATAACAAAAAATATAAACTTATTAACTGCCTCGTTGGTCTAGCGGTTGACGTATGCGACTGCTGATCAAGAGGTCTCGAGTTCGAATCCCGGGTCGGGCCAAAAGTATTATTGAGTTTTTCTGATTCTATAAATTCTTAATAAGCACACTTAAACAGCTCGGAGTTTGGAAGTTGGGGAGTGCCTCGGAGAGCACGTAAAGCTGCCGGTCCTGCGCCTGGTCTCTCCCCGATCGTGTTGATCAACCGTCCCATTGGATTATGAGAGTGAGGAACAGAGAGTGCACCTGCGTTTGCGCAAGCACTTGTACACGATAATATCTCCTGAGTATTTGGATGGTCTCTGTTTAGACTGGCCGCCGTGGCCGTAATCGGCTAGGAGAACATAACAAAAATGTTTAATAATTGTATTTCTGTTGTTATCTTACCTGGAAAAAAGTTATCTTAGAAATATAGAAACATGTTGTACCCAAAGAAACCCCATTGTTTTTTTTTTATCTTTTGAAACATTTCTGTCTAAAATCTAGGCCTTACCTTATTGTATTATTGTGTTATGTTAGATTTCTTAATGTCCTTATTTTACTAGTATTATGCTACATTAAGCTACTTAAAGTATTATTTTAATTTCTTTAAAAGAAATTGCCCAATTCCACGTAATGTTAACGTGGAATTTGGCAATAATTCCTCAATGGCCTCGTAAGTTCTTGTTATAAATTGTTTTTGGAGTCCAGACTTCCTTTTTTTCTCTCTAGACTTCTCAACTAGAATAATTTTAAATGCAACACATGGATATTAAGGTTTAGGTAAGGTAAATGAATGAGAAAATGTTGTCGATCCATGCACTATTACGTTAAATGCAAACTAAAGCGTAGATATGGCTACACGTGTACCTGAATAATCCAATTTTCACAGGGTTTCACGTCATAGCTACAGCTATGGTGTAATCATAAATGACTATTATAAGTAACTAGCTAGGAATGCTTTTACGATCTCAGTATAATTTGAGTTTATGAGGTTAGTGTTTTTAATCATTGTATAAGCTTTAGGACTATTTCAAAATTAATAAATCAATAATCAGTTTTCGATATCATATCTGGATTTAAAATTATTTAAGTGAAGAGTAAAATAACAGATTGTTCAACAAATTAGTGTGTTACAATGTTGTGTGTAAATAAATGTTTGTTCGGGTCCAATTGCAACTTTAATGCGTAGCAATTATCATCGTCAACTGAAAGAAAAGGCGTATATAGCGTCTGCATTTTGATGTTTAAATATTATACCTAATGTATTAGACGAATAACTCGACGGCTAGGTACAATAGAATAGAATAATCTTTATTGTACACCAATTGAAACAGTTATATATAGGAGCTTAACAATATAATGACCATGTACAAATGGCGGCCTTATCGCTAAAAAAATAATTTCTTACTGGTTTATTATATAACTTATTATATTATATATATAATATAATTAGTTATATAATAAACCATCCTAATCAAATTATTCTACACACACGTAAAACATATTTTATTTTTGGTCACATCCCTAGTAACAGGAAATTTATAAAAGTATTTCAATGCTGCTTTTAAATATAAAAAGTTAAACGGGGTCATAACCTGTTTGTCTCTTTTTAAATATTATTTTTAGTAAAAAATTAAAACAATAAATTCGGGTGCCTTCCCACTGAAACAGTCATTCTTATTGTAAAAGCGATGAGGGTTGAAAAGCGAACTTCAACATTCTTCTAGCTCCTTTGACCGAGTCACCCCTGAACTTTGTGAACGTGAGCCATATTGTCCAATGTCTCCATGAAAAAAGACCTAAAACTTTTCCCTCGGCAAACTTAATATACGCGGACATCTTTTTATCTTATTTTATAGCGATTAAAATATAAAGTGGGTAGTCATAACTGTAATTTTTGAAAAATATCTTAACTCAAATGAAATTTGTGAGCTAAAACTTCGTAATTATCTGCTCGCATAAAATAAAAGTTTCAACATTTCATATAAACTTAACGTAAAGTAGCGTAAGTATATGCGCATATTTGATTTACTTTTTATAACTTACTTAAAATCTTAAATGATTTTTACTGCCTAATAATAATATCCTCGGTCGGTCAGCAATAATGAAAATGCAACGAATGAATGCTTTCCATGATACTGCAGTATTTCTCCGCCTGAGAACCCAAATTTGATGAAGTATGGATTTGACATGGCAAAAAGTAAGTCTAGAATAATTAAAAAGTTAGTTTTTTATATAAGTTATCTATTAAATAATATTGAGGTTTAAAATTTTAAAAGCATGGAAATAATCAATATTAGGCCTATCTAAATGTTAACCTCAATTAATAAGTAACGCTAAATTCTTTAAACTCTAAACTATATTTCACCCGCAGTATTTTTTTTTTTCTAAAAACGTAATATAACTGTGTGATTGCATATTATAGTGAATAAATATGATTCAATAAAACCAAGAACGCAATAGGAAAAACCTTACTCTAAGAAACATATATCAAACGTTATTATAGTGTAGTAAACAGTAATACAATAAACAGAAGATATTTACTAGTCTCTATATTGTGTTTTTCATTACACCAAATAAAAGGTTATTCTTATGACTCCAAGGGAAAAAGAGTTGATAATAAAGTATAGGAGTTAGTAGAATTCGATATCTCTAGTTACGGTAGTAAATAACTAAGGCACACCTCAGTAACAAGGTCCATTTATGCAGAGTGATGTAATAAACCGTATCCAGTATATTGAATTGAATTTGTCAACTAGGGCGGTTTATGAGGTGCCGCTCGTCCCCTACAGGATGCCGAGGCATAAAAATGCCATAATTTTGTATGCAACAGATATGAGCTAGACTTTACGACCTTAGCATCCATCTAAAGTTACTCGGGACTTGCAAAATGAGAAGTGCATTAGTGAGGACATTAAAGTTTATGCAACTTCAACGGCAAGTTTTAAAGTACAGTAAAATAAAAAGTGAATGGTTCTATTCTCAGGTAATCTAATTCTGAGAGCACTTTTTTCATTACATAAATCCAAATTCGGAAAGTTTTAAAGGTGATAATAAAATTCCATAGCGCTGGAAAGTTGACACCGCCCTGTCCCGAACTCTTGACATCATAACTGGGTTAGAGAAAAATGAAAACTTTCGTAATATGTTCTTGGGCGAAGTTTGCTATGTACGAGAGTTGAGTAATAACAGTTCCCAGATAATATATTTGTAAATTTGCTTGTGAAACTCCATGTTCGCTACACTTTGGTGCAATTTTAAGTTGAACCTAAATGAGAGGTAAGTTTAGTATGTATCTTAGATGGAGATGCTTTTAAAAGATTTTCAATATTCCCATTGCAGGTAACATGATAAATATGTAATTTTGTAGTATAATAATTATTATCTCTAAATCTATCGTCGTTTGTTATATAAAAATGTTAAGTTGTTTTGTGCACACTTCAAAAACTACAATACATTGATGGAGCTCAAATCTTACAACCTACTTCAAAGATTGTTTTTAACAATTTAAGCATGAGTTTTATTCAATCATTCTTCATTCCTAATCAATTAAATCACAATGAGGCCCAGTAAATCAGGGTAAGTTAGAGTTAGTGTACGTAGTAAAAGACCTTACTTTATAGTAAAGTAAAAGTAAACGAATTGACTTCGTTATCTTGTCTGTTTTTTTCAATATTAAAAAATGATTTACATACATAAAATTTTAAGAAGATGAAAGTACTTCCTCATTCTCTAACAAAGAAAGTTAGGAAATTAAAAATTTAAAAAAGAAACCCAAAGTGAAACAGAGGCTGCTTGTTCTCGTTAACTTAAGTAATACCGCAAAGTAGACAGATTCTAAATATGACAGCCATGAGAATTATAAATTTATAAAAAACGAACAGAATATAGATACACTCATGTCAGAAGTAACATCACAATCAACAATCACAGTATAAATCAAATTAAGCCGACACTTGTTCTGATAACGGAACCATTGTAGGTTCAATAAGTAGCTTCAGTCACGCACGTTCAGAGAGCTAATACAATTTAACTTGAGAGAATGAACTGGCAGTAACTCGTACGCTAACATAGGACCTTATTTACTATTGAAGTTTTACTTACTCGGTCTTCTATGAACAACAATTCTTGATGCTATAGAAATACCTAACGCTATGGAGTTGACCGTATATAAAAACAATTAATCCGCAATGACATTTTTCATATTTGAAGCATTACTAGTTGTACAGTGTTTTAAATAATAACCTAACATTATTATTATCTCGCACACGCAGTCTAATCCCAAACTAGACAGAGTTTGTACTATGGCAATAGAATATTCAAACTCAACAGCATTTATTCAATTAAGACACTAAGTGACATTCATGAGCAAATGTGGGAGAGTCACACTTCGGCATGAATGGGCCGGCTCGACCGGAGTAATACCACGGCCTCACAGAAAACCGGTGGGAAATAGCGCTTGCGCTGTGTTTCACCGAGTGAGTGAGGATACCGAAGACACATATCCCAACCCCTCCCCCCTCCCCCAAAGTCCGGCAACGCACTTGTGACGTATCTGGTGTTACGGGTGTCCATTGGCGGCGGTAATCGCTTACTCGTTTGCCCCCTATACCATAACAAAAAAAGACACTAAGTGACATTTATGAGCGTTAATTTGTAGCTGCAGTTAAAAATCAAAAATCTACACAAACAGACGTGACAGTACTGTATTGTCAGGGTGAATTGGGTGAAAACACCAAATAAGTAACAAACATGTTTATAAATTCTTATACAGATTCATATTTTAAGTAAATGGTATACCAAACACAGAGTCATCAGATTGTGTTCATTTTATAATTGTTTGTCTTGCATTAGGATCGAACCCACGGCTTTAGCTAAGCAGTCGGGAACGATAACCACTACACCATTACAGATCAGTTGTGCATGTCAGTTTCACTGTCTGTCTTTTTTAAAAAATGAACTTAAATTGAAATATCGTTTAGCTTTATATAATTATTCAGTATTAGAAAGACTTTTTTAAGCGAGACCATGCAATTTCACGATATGACCCTGAGCAACGCAGCAGTAACCACAAACAAAATTAAAACTACAGGAAATAGAACTATATATGTACAATGTTTTGAACTGTAATTACAACAGATTGTGCATGTTGGATTATTAGTCTTTGTAACATTTTAAATGAGGACACTCTATTACTTGATTATAATAACACGTTGAAACAAATTTATATAATACATAGTAAGTTCAAACATGCATAAAAGAATGAACCTTCTTGATCTTTATCACAAAGTGAAAATAAATTCCTCGTTATTTTGTCAAGGCAAATAAGCTGTATAAAAGGAATTTAAATGGCTTATTTAATTGGCGGATTTCTTTGAGAGAACCTGAAGGCATGTTGGCTTGTGGAGCCAGGTTTGAAATGATATTAAGTCAGATATATATATATAATATATAAAGTTAACCTTTATTTAATAGTTATATCTATATATTGGTAGGAGTTTTTTAAGGAATAAGTAATAGAACTTTATACAGAATTCCTCACAGATACTGGAAATTGTCTAGTTATAGTATTTTGACTATATTTGAATGCTTTTTGTATTTTATTTATCTTTATATCTTTAAGCAACGTCATTTTATTTATCGATACCGTGACATATTTCCATTAACATTAGATCTTTGTGATATTTCGTATTCTATTAAATTGAACTATCATTGCCTCTTCTGCTTCTAATTTACCTAAACACGGGTAGCCAGAATTTGCTTTACAGTAAAGGGATAACACAAATAAAAATAAGTCTTCACTTCAGTGACTATTTAATAATTCTAAAATATAAATTAACGTAATTCTAAAAGTAACTTTAAATTTACGAGTTAAATAAAAGTTAAAATACACTACTATTTCAATAAAAAGTATCTACATGCCATTAGCAAGCAGTTACATAATATAATGTGGAAAAAGTAATTGTAATATGGTAATTTCACAATATATGACAAAATAAGTCCAAAATTATAAAGCAAATCAGAGATTCCACTTCACTATCAGACACGTAACTGAAAAGTTTTTTTTTATGAGACTGCCAATATGACTGTACTTTGTAGCATGAGTAGAATCCAGTAGTGGTCACCATACACTTTGCGAATGCAGACAATGCAACAATGCAGCATGGTGACCCATACTATGACGGCCTATTGAGATGCTCCGGTCTCGCACTCACAACAAACACAATAGCTCTAATAAAGCTATGCCATCAACGAAAAATCAAATAACAAAATATAAAAATGAATACCAGCTACAATTGCGTTGAAAACAATTTCCAGCTTTAGCTCTTTCATCAAATAACAAAAACCTTTAATCTGATTTTGATTGAATTTCGGAATTTAAAGCTCAAAGCTGTAAACAAAACATTTTTATCGAGTGTTACATTAAAATTACCTTCTCATTAAAATTTTACTTTGATAGACTACATTAAAATTGTGATAATTAGAACATATCATATATTACAACTAAGTTATATAACAAGTAGTATATATATAAAAAGTAAGTATATATAACAAGTAACGCATAATGTTTAAACTAGTTAATAAATTAATTTGTAAATTAAACACGCGGCTTTATTACAATTTGATCAACATATTTTCTCCGATCCAATTTTCAAATAGTAGCATTCCTATTTGGAAATCAGATTGACGACATTAGTATAAATTTATACCAGTCTATATGTGCGAATGTAATACAAATGTATGTAAAAATTAGTTAATAGAGAGAGAAGCAAGTGTTTTAGATCGAAGAAATATACTTTTTTATACTTACTCGTAGTTTAACTCAATTGTGTATTTTCGGAATCTTTTCACATATATAACGGCTATTTAGGAGTATTTTGTGTAGGAGTATTTTTAACCGACTTCAAAAAAAGGAGGAGGTTTTTTTTATGTGTTCGCGGATAACTTCGTCATTTCTGAACCGATTTAAATGATCCTTTTTTTAATGGAAAGGAGATTCATTAATATCTGATGATGGCATCTAAGAGAAATCGAGTCGAACCTTGAAGTCGGTTTTATTTTTGTTAAAATTGTACTTGTGTGTAGGAGTATTTTGTGTATACGTAATGTAAAATCATAAATTAAATTGTAGTGACTGTTTATAATTTCAAACCAACAGCTTTTCACAAGATGAGAATTTCACAAGGTGGAAATAAAAAATAAATAAAAAAACTATCTGTCTGTTCCGGCTAATCTCTGGTACGGCTGGATTGATTTTGTCAAGACTTTCATTGGATTGCTGATGATATAAGGACAAACTTAGACTATTTTGCTTTTGGACTAACATTGAAAAAAGTTGTATGTTAAGTAACAGTTTAAAGTTGGATGCATTATTATTTTCAAGTTTGTTTTTTTTGTGACAAATCCACTATATCATTAGGCGTGAACGTGTGCTCGTTTGCCCGCCTATTCCATAAAAAAAAACTCGGAAGAGAAATCAATCATATCCCGACGGTGTTTAATAGCACCCGAGTACACAGTGTATATTATCCTCAGCAATAACAATATTATGTCTGGGTTGCGCCCAACTGAATCCTCAAAGTTAAATAACTAGCATTTTGACATTGTTCTGTGTTTCGCACTTCCTATATGTTGTCTAGCGTTATATTTTAAACCCCCGACGGAAAAAAGAGGTGTCATAAGTTTGACGTCGATGTCTGTCTGAGTGTGTGTCTGTCTGTGGCATCGTAGCTTTCAAATGGATAGACCGATTTCAATGCGATTTTTTCATTTGAAAGCCAGTTTCCTTGCGGTGGTTCTTAGCTATGTTTGGTTAATATCGGTCCAACAGTGTACGAATATATATATTTTTTTAGCTTTTTGTATTCCTTCTACATATAAATAGTAAAAATGAAAATTAAAAGTAAAAGTAAAAATGTAGTTAACCTAACATTGAACCTCACTCCTTTGAATATATTGATCTAGAAAGATCAATATATTCAAAGGAGTGAGAATTATGACTTTATGGTTAACTTTAAAAAAACGTTATTCCTCCAATATTACATTACCTCTAAATAGAAAAGCTAGAAATGGTGAGTTTAAAGTAATACAAACTGGAATTCAGTTTTATTTTCTTATAAACTCAATTGCTAAATTGACATATTTTACTTGTGTAAATAAAATATGAGCGTTAAATTAAACTGCAACTAGTACGAAGCTCCAAAATGTGTACAGGATATCATTACTGGCAAGCTTATAATAAAGGTCCCGTATCCACAAACGGGAATATTAAGTGTTCGCCTCTTGTCAATACAGAATTTTAATTTATTTCACACAACACGGTTAGCGATTCGCACGTTTCCCAAGAAACGAAAAGCTTATTTCACTCATGCCTGACTTTGAAGCATCCTTCGATTGGAAACTGAAAAATATTTCCAATATTTTCTCACTGAAGAATTTTCGCTTCTATTCAAAAGTATGTGTGAGGCGCACGGCCGTGTGCGAGGTAACCAGAGGAAATAAATTTTATTTAGTCAACTGGAGCGAACCTAAGTATTATATTTTTATAATTTCTGACATGTTATGTTCTTGCGAAACACGGATTGTGAATATTAAATCTATTTTTCAATGTTTGATGCAGTACGTATTGCAGTTAAGTGACTTAAACGTAGGATTTTAAGTTTTTAGTTTTAAAACGGTAAGTTTTATCAAAAAATTTGCCGAAACAAAAATGTAGATCAAATAATTTTCTATAAAAATGTTTAAAAACTTTTTTCCTAAGTGCCACCGTTGTTGAGATGAGAGAGAGAGTTGTAATCGTCATAATATGTACACGTTTCCACGCCATCTTTGAGGTAGTGTATTTAGCGCATTCTTTTAAATGTGATTTTCCCGGTAGACCTATTCCACTGATCTGTTGTGATTCTGTTTAATTTCAAACTATGAATTAACAAGTGAAATAGTACTTTTCTTCAATTCTGTGACGCGAATAATGCCACGGAGAAAAAACCAGACAACTTATACGACTCACGACTTATATTATTTTTATAATAACATATATAATTATTAATTATCTAATTTACAAATGAATTTTGAAATAAGTTTAATTAATTCCTTAGGCCGCACGTAATGAATGCCAGAAATAGTGACACTAATTACAATTTAAATAAGCATATCACATGTCTTAATAACACATGACGTCGCATATCGCATATTTCAAGTAATAAAAAGAGTTGTAATGTTTGCCAAGTTAAGAAGCGTATGAATGGCTCGACTTTATGTTGCAAATTTAATGAGAGAGACTGGGGAAGGCCTTTTAGAGCGACTGACCATTACCGTGAGACAAGGGGCCAGACTGAATACACTGTCCGTCGGTACGCTTTTATCGCATCTCAGAACGATATTCTTACTTTCTTTTGTACAATTTATAAGCTTCTGCTTATTTTTCGAATAAACGAGCACTGATGATCCGACGGCATGGAAAGGTATTTTTTTATATAAATGCAACTATGAAGGTTGTGTTTTCGCAGATAACTTCGTTGTTTATGAACCGATTTCGATGATTCTTTTTTTAATGGAAAAGAGATATCCCAACGGTGATACCATCATAAGAACACTAAGATCTAATGATGGCATCCAAGAGAAATCGAGTCAAACCTTGAAGTCGGTTTTATTTCTGTTAAAATTTTTAATTAGTAAGGATTGCATTAAATTATTAACATCAGAAGTCTGACAAGTTTAGTATGTTGCTTTAACATTTGTTTATATTTGCGGTTTATACCCCAAATTTATATATATTAGATCGTAATTCTAATTCCACTGTTAGTGCTTTGTTTTTTATATTATATAGTTAGCGAGTAAAAATTTGGATTTTTCTCTTAAAATTTATTCAATGTAGACTTTAATAATAGAATAAGGCGTTAACGGTTTTTCTGTAAAATTTTAAGAAACATAGCAATAACAGTTTCAGTGGATTTAGAATTACGATCTATCTAATGGATGTAGTTCATACATCTATATATATAATATATAAATGAAACTCCGAAATATATGTACGCGCATAACTTCCGATCGACTGCACCAACTTTTTTGGGACAAGTTTTATGAACAAGAAAGATAAAAGATAATAAGAAAAGTCATTTTTTTTACTTAGGGCCAAATCCTCCTTACTAAGAAGAGGCTTATGTCCACCAGTGGACTGTAAAAGACTGTTGATGATGATGGCATTTTGTCTAGTTAAATATCAATTGACTACGTTACTGACTTTCATAATATATTTGAAAAACACAGTAACAAAAATAAAATTGAAAAAAATGTACTTCACAAGCCGTCCACGATGTTGACTTAACGGTGGATTAAGATTGCGAATATTGCAGGAAGGAATACAATGGGACAGTTTAATCAATAAGATACGGACAAAATCGTGTGGACTTTGAATTGACAAAAGAACATGAATATCTTTTTAAGTAGGTATATATATATTTTAAGTAACATAAAAAACCAAATTGAGAATAGTGCTATATGGACATAGCTATAACCATAGATAGTTATATTGTACTATGGAATAACATAATATTATAGGATCCAGCTACCTTTCTGAAAACTCCGCAATCTTTACGTGCGTGTCCGACCGATAAAGATGCCAATGTTCATCCTGTATATTGCATCATCTTGTTGGATCATATTAAGCTTATTTATTTGTTCCTTTATTTCCGAATGCCTTAGCAGCGTAGCGTAACGAATAAGTAAAGTTCCAATAAACGAAAAGAAATGAACAATCAACATTGATCTAAGCAAATAAGTTTGTTTCGAAATTTAAGAAGTGGTAGTTAAATATTTAATTAGTCTATTGAGTATTTGAAATAAACCCCTTAATTTACTAAGTAATAATGTTGACATTTGTTTTATTATTAAAAACTTTAGTATTAAAATTATAAATCGTTAGAATTGCACGTCAAATTTATATAATTTTTCAGCATTATAAATATAGCATAAATAAAACAATATTTGAGCAGATAATATTACAGACCTTTAAATGGCTGTGTCGAGTTTAATATCTCCTAAGTCACTGTGTCAACTATAAAATTAATTAAATATCTAAGAGCGTAAATCAGAAACCACTGCAGTTCATTCAAAACTGGGTATTTAAGACATTTAGAGCGGTCCTAACAAGGTCCTTCACCATTCACAGTTGAATTCAAAGCCCTTTCAGATTTTAACTTGTTCGTTAAAAAAATGCAAATGCTCCTTTAGCGGCGTACCGAGAGAAAATGAGAGCTATTTTATAAAATCAAAAGCGACGTCTCGTTAATAATTAATAAGGTTGTAACTAAACGCTATTAGTAGCGATGCTTTAAACGGAACACTTAATTGGAATAAAAAATAAGTTCAAAACGTAAATTCAAAGAAGTTTTGCAATTATGCGGATATGCATGTTGTTGGCAATGATCGTTGTATGTATTATGTTCACTTTAATTAAAGATAGTTAACGCTTTTTCAGCAATTACTTTTATGATGCACGATTTAAATCAGACAGAAGTGTAAATATTTATCGTTTAAACTCTTTCTGAGCATTCAACGCATTTTACGCTTGCCCCGGAAAAGTTCAATCACGTATTTTTATGTACACCAGACTTACAAGATAAAAAAATTACTAGTTTGTGTGTAACAACCATAAATCAAATAGATGTTTGCAATCCTTATTAATATATGCAAAAGTAGCTCTGTCTGTCTGTCTGTCGCGCTTTCACACTTAAACTACTGAACGGATTTAAATGGAATTTGGTACAGCAATCTAGAGCCTGGAACTGCCTCGTTGGTCTAGTGGTTAGCGTAAGCAACTGCTGACCAAGAGGTCTCGGGTTCGATTCCCGGGTCGGGCTGCTGTTGGGTTTTTCTTAAAAGAAATTCTTAATAGCAGCCCGGAGTATGGAAGATGGCGGTGTTTCCCGCCCGTGCCTCGGAAAGCATATTAAGCCGTCGGTCCCGGTTGTCATGAACATCTATGGCAATCGTTATTGGGAAGTCAGTGCCCACAAATATACTGATAACTAGTTCAAATTTCGAAGTCATTTCACCCTCAGGGTTGCGGAGGTCCGATGCCATTCGCTCCATGTAAAAACTGATATTCAGGTAGAACCGGTTGAATTAGTAGCCTACCCTAAATCTTGGGAATAAAAAGGGCTAGGAAGATGAATCTAGAACCTGAGAAAGGACATAGGCTACTTTTTAATGAAAAAAACAAAGGTTGTAAGGACCTGAAAGGGGGTGATGACGGGTTGTATAAATGTTATCCAAAGATACTATTTGTCAAAGTCGCGGGCACAGCTAGTTTATATTATACAGCATTATTTATCTATCACATTATCTGGCCATTAAGAATATAACTATACCAATTTACAATGTGATAATTAAGGGACATTAGGCAGGTCCCTGTGACCAAGAACACCGTTATGTACTCTCGAAAACCATGAATGGTTTACAAGCACGCACTGCTAACGAGACAACGTTGTTTTTCATTCAGTTCATAGTTAAAGGCTTATTAATCCTAAATATTTACTGGCTTGTTTAAATATGAAATTGAAAATGGAAAATATACTTTCTGTACTCTCTTTTAAATCTGTTACGGTTTACAAATAAAACGTTTTCTATCTTCTATCTATCTATGGACAGGATAATTATTCGGATTATATGGCATTACCTACAGTCCTATACAAAAGTAGTAGTTAATAATTGAATATATAAAATCCAATTAAATTACAAAAATATATAAAAACCACACCTATAAAACTCATAAGAAATTGTCCAATATATGTTTGTTATGAACACTATAACCCAAACTTAGTCTAAACCTCGTAGTCTTTATCATTTGTTTTAAATACTTTTACTATTTGACTTCAACTTATGTTATCATAATATTACGGTAAATAGCCAATTCTGTTTGAACTTGTTGTATGAAATATTTTTCCAATGAAATGTATAATTCGTTAGCGTTAGACGAACTACTTCGTTCACGATTGTGAATGCAGTTTATAGCGTTTAAGATAAAAGAATTCCGCAAATTATAAAATAGAATAGCGTGTGCCCGTCATTCTGTAAGTACGTATGTCGGTTTTCGTATCTAAGTATCTCCGTGAAAAGTTTCATTCATACAAGTTAACTGTGCACCTCAGGCTGTTATGTAACGCTGACGGTACAATTTGCCATAATAAGTTTATATCGTAAAAATATATTTAACTAGTTACGGATCGACCACGACTTCGTACGCGTGGGGTGAATTATTTGCAAATATTTTTCAATTATATTCGACAAAATAAAACATCGCATTGTGCACAGTTAAGTCGTATGAATAGTACTTTCGAATTTATAATTTTAGCATGGTATGCCCTTTTAATGTAACGGCAATCAATAATGATGACATGTTAAAGTTACTGTTGCCATTAGAATATCTTAGTTCCATTAACTTTTTGTAACATGACGAAGAATTGTATTTACCTGATCTGGCTTTAATTGTAACTCAAATAATAAATTACATCATAAAGTCATTTTCTGATTGTATTGTAGTTGCTTCTTAGCTCGTTTATTTTTTAATTTCTAGCTTTTATCGATTACCGCCGCCCATAGACACCCGCGACACCAGAGACGTCATAGGTGTATTGTCGACCTTTGGGGGATAATTGGGTATGGGTCTCCGGTATCCTCACTCACTCGGTGAAGCACAGCGCAAGCGCTATTTCACACCGGTTTTCTGTGAGGCCGTGGTATCACTGCGGTTGAGCCGGCCCATTCATGCCGAAGCGTGGCTCTCCCACGGTGAAATTGTTTGTATGTTATCGCGGTAATGAGTGGTCTATGTTCTTCCTCACGAAACAAAGTAAGAGCTCCCACACATAACTGCGAATTCGCAATGCATTGCAAGTATCTGCGAGCTCGCGCGAATACAGCGCAAGAACTACCGATCTGATTCGCATCGTTCGACGCCGCGCCGCATCGCAGTTGTGTGTGGGGGCCGATCTCCATGTCAAATTTCATTGAACTCTTAAATGAGTTTCGTTGTCTTCAGTGAATGAAAATTGGATTATTATTTAACAGACAAGCCCCAGGCGCTAAACATTTTCTTGAACGGTAGTATATTGTAGTACTCAAGTGTTATTAAAAGAAAATCACTCAATTTACTAAGAAAATATTTAGTCTTATAAATGTCATTGAATTCTTGATACCTCATAGAAAATAATTATATAAATCATAAAACATTACCTATAACTTTCTTGTTATTTTAGCCTGTTGTAAAAACCGGAAGATAAAGCCAAAGTCTCAGGGATGCTATGAGTATAAATAATCAAAAATAAATAAACCCTTACGCAGCATCAGGTCGAAGTTATCAATTAATTTTATCATTTAAAAATTATAAAGATTATACTTGTTCTAGCCTCAAAGTTGCGGAGGTCCGATGCTAGTCGCTCCGTGTAAAAACTGTTCTTCAGGTAAAACTGGGTGGAACTAGTAGCTGACCCCAAATAATCTTGGAATAAGGCTAGGAAGAGAAGAAAAAGAAAATAAGATTGTACTGGCACGCGTGACGCACTTAATCGAGTTATCATACGCCAAAAATGCCTAACATCATTTTGGAAAATAGCTGATAATCTTACACTGCTGAAACTGATTTCTAATAAAAAAACGGATCGAAATCGGTCCATCTATTTGAGAGCTACGATGCGACAGACAGACACACACTTAGATTGACATCGACATCAAAATTATAAAAAAAATATTAATTTGTCATAAATCTATAGAACATTAGATTAGGTCCGCGGCATCGCATCTGCACCGCTTGTACTGAAATTTTGATACAGTAAACAAGCCGTTTTAGAGATTATTTTTATTTGTTTTTCGTAATAATTTGTTTTATGTTTTCATTACTGTAACAGAGATGGCAGGTGACAATTAGTTCTTTGAAAATTCTTAACGTGCTTTTATTTTTACTATTTTTAAGTAAGCTATGCTTTGATAAATTTAATGACTAAAAAAACATACACTACCTATGGGAACATATAAAACCTATTGTTATATAAATAGCATACGAGAACCAGTGCCAGTGTTAGAACGCCAGGTACTTATCCTCCAAAGCTACAGTAACAAGACATACTCGATATAAGAATGGTAACTTACAAAGTCGGAAGAAATAAATCTGTCCTCCACTATAACGATAATCTTGAATGAAAGCTTGGTTACTTTGGAAAAGCCTTCAGGGTACGTACTATCTCTGTAACACAGATAACGACTTCTTGGCTCAATCCAACCCAATTACGTTTTGTAGAAGCATCGGTTTCTAAAGTACAGATTAGTCAAATTAGTTACTTGAACAAATCTGACTACAAAAGAGATCGTTATGTTCAGACTCTAAGATATACTTAGCAAGAGAGGTGCTATCGAGTTAGAAATAAATCAATTTAAGTAAGGAAGCATCTAAGTCACTTTTTTTCTAATTCAGAATGATAACATAATATAAAGATTCGATCCGATCTCATTTAACAATTATGTGTGACTCGCTGCGACCCGCCGTATTACCCGTGGTTTTATTGCTTTTGAATTGGATTTTGCTCAAAAATTTTATTTAGCTCAGCTTATTTCATTATTACCATATTTATTAATAAAAGCATTACGTACTCTGATTTAGCTGACAACTTTCTTTCTATTATTCGAAGTAATCACCCATGCAATCGACGCATCTTTGCCAATGCATTGGCAGTTTATTGATACCCTTCTTGTAAAAATCAGCTGGACGGGAGGCAACAAACTTTTCAAAGACATTTTGTACTGCCTCTCGGGAATTGATTTTTTTACCCACTAAAAACTTGTCTAAATTTTGGAAAAGTAATAGTCGGTAGGTGCAAGGTCTGGTGAGTATGGCGGATGAGGGAGAGCTTCCAACCCCAGCTCTTGCAGCTTGGAGACTGTCTGTTGGACGTGACAGTCTGTCACAATTTCATAGGTAAAGACCTATTATTAGAAATTACAGAAAAGAATGGAAATATAAATTGTTTAACATTGAGTATTAAACATGCTTATAGCACGTACTAGAACAGACTATTTCATTCTATTGATTACAGGTGCAACGCTTTTTCATTTGTAGCGCAGTGACATTTAACAGTTTCTCTGGAAATTTTGACATAGATCTATTTTGCTCGAACCCATAAAGATGGGCTCGAGCAAGTTAGATCGATTACGTTCGCAATCGAAGATTAGCTGTCTAAAGAGACGGCTTATCTTCTTCTTATATATAAAAATCAATTGCTGTTCGTTTGTCTCGCTAAAACTTGAGAACGGCTGGGCTGATTTAGCTTATTTTGGTTTTGAAATATTTGTCGTAGTCCAGGGAAGGTTTAAACGGTGAAAAAATTAAAAATAACTTAAGAGTCCACAGCGGGCACAGCTAGTAGGTAATAATTACTTTGGACAACTGACTGGCCAGGTGGTAAATACCTTATTAGGTGACTATTAGGTGACGCAAAACAAAGAGATAAAAAAAGTGTAATTTTAATCCTTATGATGTATTTTTAATTGTTGCCTTTGGTTATTATTGTATTTCATTTTACAAGCTTTTTATTAACTTGCAATGTATGTTAGGGTGGAATCTTGCAACTCAATTTTGAAGCTGATATCTTTAACCCATTTTTCTGAAATTTTGCAAGCATATGTATCTAGCGTTTAAAAAGATTTTTAATTTAATTTATTTATTTTATTTTGTTATTTCTATTTATTTTATGCATTTTTTATTTTTGGGATGGTTTCCTTTTCTTTTATGTAATATTTAATATTTTTTGTAAAAGTTGTGTATATATGGAGGCTTGTCATATGCAAATTTAGTTCATTGTATGTATTTAATAGTATTATTAGTTTATAAGCTTCTTTAAATAAAGTAAATAAATAAATATATAAATAAATTCCTTACGGTTTTTTTGCCATGACTGACGTATAGTGATAAAAATATTAGGAAATTCCAATTTCAATAACTACGGAGTAAATTAACCTACATTCAGCAGTGGACGGCGATTGGTTGAGAAACGAACGGAGTAAATATCTCACAAAGTGCGACGAAAAAGGCAGTTTGTCTACCCTCCTTCATATTATTCCTCTCATCTCCACGGGTATACATATTCATTGTGTTTCAGAACTACACGGTTACACGCCTCCAGACGAAGGCTGCTGTAAAACAACGGGAGCAATTCTCTTTTAATTACGGACCTCGGACGTTGCATAGCGCAATGCTTGGAACACTTGATAACAACTTTTTTCATACCAACAATCAATTATGAATCCTACTTCTTAGAACTTAAGGTCTAATTCCATAGGAATTTCAAGTCTAAGAGAAAAATTGCATGATTTTCAAGAAAATAACGTGACTATTTTTCTGTTTTTATTTAAATAACTCTATCTTTACGTTAGGTGCTTCCATCACATCGCGCATCATCGTAGTTTGAAAGAATGTTGATTTTACCTGCAACAAGAGAATTAATTTAAAAACTGATATTTTTTTATTTCATCATAACAGATGGAACCGTAATGTCATAGATATATATTTAATAGGTATAAATATTGTCGTAACGAAAATAATAGTTTTAATCTAATAAGACATGTTAGAAGTTGACTTTTAAGTAAGTAAAAATTGATTGTAAAAATAAAGATTTCATTTTCTCCAAAGTAGGAGAAAATAGAATCTCGAAACAGCAAACTATATAAAATAAATGTCAAGATCATTAACAATAACATCATAGAAAACAACTAACATTCTCTGAAAATGATTCCTAAAGAATTATAACTTTTAAATTTGGTTTTAACTACAAATTGATCCGAAGTCTCTGTTTGATTCATTCCCCGCTTTCTACTGCACCCTGAATTAGTCTGAAGGGTAATAATATGCAACGACGGCATGCTGGTGTATGTTTTCTGGCGGTTCTAATTCACATGCAAAATCAGAAGGGCCAAAATAATGCAGGCCATTCTAGCCTTAGCAGAATTTCATAAAGAGAAGACCACTGTACACTAACATTTTTAAATCTATTTATTTATGTACGTAAGTGCGCACTAATTTACCAATTAAAGAAAAAAGGTATTGCTTCAATTTCCCTTATTTCCGAGAATGAAATTGCCACCTGGAATAGTTTTGAGGTTACCTGTTTTCAAATTATTATCATCTGATTTACAAACACATAATTGATAATTTAAAACCGGAAAATAAAAAAAATACCTCTTTGTATTTTTATAAAAGTAAATCACGACATCTACGGGGAAACAAAGTGAATACACTTTTTAAAAAAAAACTAAAAGAAAGTTTATAAAAGATATAGTAAGAAACTTTTTACTTTACAAGACATAAAAGCTTACAATGTTTCTACTTTTAACTACTTTATAACCATTTTCAAGTTGTAACAATATTTTTCAAACAAATAAATATTTCGGACATCTACCACACAATGTCGTCTAGTCCCAAGCTAAGCAAAGCTGTGTTTTTTTTTTGTTGGGACTAATCCCACCCACACGCCCACCACTGTAACTCCTGTACACCAGGATCAACAGCAGTGACCCACGAACACACCGAGTTATGACACTCGGGAAGTCCCAGGAAAAAAATTAACTGTCTTGGAACCCGCAACGAAATTAATCAGAAGAAAAACAGGAGGAGTTGGAAATATGATAAGTTCTCTTCCCTCCTTAGCAAAGCGGGAGACAAAATGAAGTCAAAATAGGCAGACACTTTTTTTTAAACCGGGAAGCACCACGGATAAAATATTATGGGTCCTAAGTGAGCTATATTTGATTACTATAGTATGTATGGCAGAATCGCCTAAACGCACGGAAATTCACCGCAGTTGACACAAGATCCTCATAGTATACCGCCCCAGATGTCATTTGTAAGCTATTATCTATTGTAAGCAGAGCTGTGTTATGGATACTAGAACAACTGATGTAAAAACATGTATGCCTGTTTTATGAATACGTACATATTATACATAGGAAAAAACCCAAACTCCGAAACAAATATTCGTAGATTATACAAACATTTGGTCCGACTCGGGAATCGAACCTGAGACCTCAAGCTCAGCAGTGGCATAAGCTACCACTGCGCTACCGAGACAGTCACATATTTGGTCTTATTACACGATGTCATCTTTTCTCTTAATAAGACTTTGCTTGCAGCTTTGCTAACCATTCAACAAAGCCCTGTCACCAAAGGATTTTCGTCCTGCGACCTTGTCGCTTGACTTTTAACCTGCGAGGGTACTAAAAACGGTCGGTTTCAAAAAGATAAGTATAAATAACTAGCTGAACCCCGCGGTGTTACCCGCGGTTATTGTTGTACCGCGAGTAACGCCGCGCGACAAAGTTAGTCTAAAAAAAGTAGCCTAAGTTACTCCCCGGATCATCAGCTACCTGCCAGTGAAAGTCCCTTCAAAATCCGTCCAGCTCTTCCAGAGATTACCCGGAACAAACAGACAGACAGACAGACAGACAGACAGACAGACAGACAGACAGACAGACAAAAAATTTTTTAACTACATTTTTGGTATATGTATCGTGTATACATACATATGCATTTAGTAAAAAACGGTTATTTTAATATTACAAACAGACACTTCAGTTTTATTTATTTGTATAGATTAGTAAAAATAATACTCTTTGAACCTGACTAGCTGTAGTTTCTACTTACACATTCTTAAGATACTAAATACAAATATTTATTTATAACTAGCTGAACCCCGCAGTGTTACCCACGGTTATTGTTGTACCGCTTGTACCGCGAGTAATGCCGCGGGACAAAGTTAGTCTAAAAAAAGTAGCCTAAGTTACTCCCCGGATCATCAGCTACCTGCCAGTGAAAGTCCCGTCAAAATCCGTCCAGCCGTTCCAGAGATTACCCGGAACAAACAGACAGACAGATAGACAGACAGACAAAATTTTTTAACTACATTTTTGATATATGTATCGTGTATACATACATATGCATTAAGTAAAAAGCGGTTATTTTAATATTACAAACGGACACTCCAATTTTATTTGTTTGTATAGATTGAAATGTTAAGAATTTCAAGAATGACTATAGTCAGCGTAAGTAAGACAATATTCAAACAAAGACAATATTAACTGTCTCGGTGGCGCAGTCGTAGCGTACGCGATTGCTGTTCTTGAGGTCTCGGGTTCGATTCCCGGGTCGGACCAAATGTTTGTATGATCTGCAAATATTTGTTTCGGAGTTTGGGTGTTTTCTATATATAATACTAGCTGAACCCCGCGGTGTTACCCGCGGTTTTCGTCGCACCGCGAGTAACGCAGCGGGACAAAGTTAGTCTAAAAAAAGTAGCCTAAGTTACTCCCTGGATCATCAGCTACCCGCCAGTGAAAGTCCCGTCAAAATCCGTCCAGCCGTTCCAGAGATTACCCGGAACAAACAGACAGACAGACAGACAGACAGACCGACAGATAGACAGACAGACAAAAAAAATTTTAATCACATTTTTGGTATATGTACCGTGTATACATACATATGCATTTAGTAAAAAGCGGGTATTTTGATATTACAAACAGACACTCCAATTTTATTTATTTGTATAGATGTATGTATTTACAAAAAAAAGTATATAAGTGTTTATATCAGTTATCTAGTACCCATAATACAAGCTCTGCTTAGTTTGGAACTATGAGATAGCGAGAGAGAGATGGCGTTGTGTGTTAGTTGTCCGAAATATTTATTTATTTATTTAAAGATACTTGAATGGTGGTGATAATGTTTACGTGAACCGCGAACAATTTTATTTAATGACAGCTCTCGCATTCGGGATATATTTTGAACTAGCTGAAACTCGTCTATTAAAAAAAATAGGCAGTGAAAGTCCCGGCAAAATCAGGCCAGCCATTCCAGAAATTACCCAGAGTATTGTCCCAGTGAGCCCAATAAAAAACCCATCAAATGTCCGTTTAAACTATAAATACTAACTACAATCCGAGCAGCCATATTATTACAAATTTGTGATTTATGCTGCATAAATATATCTTTTTCTTCATCAGTCTATTGTCGTCCACTTGGCATAAAGGTTTCTCCAAAGAACGAAAACCATTCAGATCTTAGACCCTCAATTTTTCTGAAAATACACAAGTTTTGACCATTCTCAAACAATTTTATAAATCAAATACATTTAAAGTAAACGTATTGGCGTAGCAGATTGAAATTCTGTTAGGCTACAAGACAGCGGTAGAGTTTGAAGCGAACACAAATTTAATTACCGGTATACCGACAAGAGCGACAACCGCTACATCCAACCTGTCTATCTAGTAACTTTAACCATATTTATTAAAAGGTTACATGTGGTCCAGTATTTTGAAATTAGAAACAGATCTGTCTCTAATTTCAAAACAAGTAATAAATTAAAAAGTTTTTCAAAAACAAGCTTTTATTATTAGTTAATAAAAAAAAATAACATTAAACCCTTTCATTTGGTACCCATATTGGGTTGGTTATTTGGAAATTTGTACACCGCCATTTTGTTACGGTGGCCATTTTGGATTAATAATAGTATCGATTATATATAATTGCATTGTCATCAGAACTAAAGGTATATTTCAAATTTCAGCTCAATCGGAAATCGGAAGTGGGTCAAATTTACCTTGCAAGATTATATTACAGACAAACATCGGGACTGGTGAAACTAAATAAAAGCTTGTAATAATAGGGTTCTATCAAAGTATATGCGGTACTTCATGAAATAAATATTTTTTTCAATTTTTGTCTGTCTGTATGTTTGTTCCGATTAATCTCTGAAATGAATGGACCGATTTAGACGAAAATAAATTAACAGTTATAAGGAGTAACTTAACAACTTTTATTTTGGACTGGCACACATTGTCACCTGCGGTTATTGTCGTAAAGGTACAACATGAACATGGAACTTTTGTAAGAATTTATGTATTTACTAGCTGAACCGCGACGTTACCCGCGGTTATCGTCGTACCGCGAGTAACGTTGCGGTATAAAGCTAGTCTAAAAAAAGTAGCCTAAGTTACTCCAAATGTCATTAGCTACCTATCAGTGAAAGTCCCGTCAAAATCGGCCCACCCATTCCAGAGATTACCAGGAACAAACAGACAGACAGACGAAAATAAAAAAAATACATTTTTGGTATATGTATCGAATATACATTCATATGAATTTAGTAAAAATCTGTTATTTTAAAATTACACTCACTCCAATTTTATTTATTTGTATAAATAGGAAGATGAAAACAATAGACAATCCTTGGACCGGTAAACAATAACAATAATACCTTGACACATTTTAGGTATGGCTACCTGATTCTTATGGTAAACAGACTGCAAATAAAAATACTAAAACCATTTTAAATTTATCAAAGTTGTGTATGAAATACACCTAAAACAGAGCAAATAATCATCATACAATTAATTAGCTTGAATGACAACTAACACACGAACTACATTTTAAACTTTTGCGTTCCATGATATATTAACAATTATTTTTACGGGAACAGTCAGCCTGTGACCACGGCCGGTGCAACCTGGTCGAAACGTCAGGCAAATCAGAGGTATGTAATACCTTTTAATAAGTGATCGCGTTAATTCCCGTAAAAATAATTGTTAATATAACACACGAACGTTATGGCATAGAGTCTGCTTGACTGCTGGCAAATAAAGGTATTACAAACATTTAGATTTCTTTATTTTACTCCACTAAGCCATTCATAGTTCTGGAGGTGCAACTCTGACAAAGTTGATTCTATTTCCTGTCGATTTTCATCGACACTACTCTAACACAGGATCACAGAAATACACAGGTTTACTGTTACGCTATTTTATAACTATGACGTCATTATGAAACCTCGTTATCAAACTACATTTCCTAAGTAAACAATAATAATTCTCAATTTCGTTTTTATGTAACAAGGCATTAAGTAAAACTATTTTTTTTTATTCCAGCCTTTTGTAATTCATTTTCCACTTCTAACTTTCAACCTTGTCAAATTAAAAAGTTGCCATCAAAAACAACCAAAGAAGATACGAAGACAAAGAATCGTACGACCAGGGTATATGTTTTAATTAAAAAAAGGTCTAACAAACTTGATGTTACTCTAAAGTCAGTTATATCGGATTAAAACAATATTCTACCACATCACTTTTTAAATTATTCTATCCTAAATATGTACACAGTGCACACGAACCCCAGACATTAACACCGCAGTGAACTCGCAGCTGTCCGGGATGAATTTAATTATTTTCGGGTGAGTCCCTAACCCGATCCAAGTGTTCCGCAGGCTATGTGACCACAGATAACCACTTGGTAGGATTACTAAAACTACGCGTACTACAAATGACCGAAGTTGGACAGATGGTCTGTATATTAATATTGAATTAAACATGGACAAACCTAATATGACAAACATAACATAATTTTATTAGACAACTTTTATAGGTTTAGTTTATTCTTGGTGTACTGATGGATTAAGAATATGATTGTGGGTATCGTAAGAACCGACTAAAGAAGGAAACTGTGCAGGATAACAGCTGCTCCGCAAAAGAAGGTGGAAACCTCCTTTCTAAAGAGAGTCAATGTCTAGCAGTAGACTTTGATAGACTGATAAATACATAGGATAAATTCATCACCTAAAACATTAATTTACTTCTACAGTTCTTAGATGTTGATTCCAGAAGGTGGACTAAATGCCGTAGGCAATTTAAGCCAGTCAACTTTTCTGTAATTCGGAGCGAGCACGTCCTTTCGTTAGTAATTATAATTATGAAACTTAATGTTTTTACACAATAAAAACGTCTTGTATATAATAACTTACTTTTTGCTTTATTTTAAACGATGTTACGTTTTGCTGTGTTAAATGCTTGTTTGGATTAATAGCTATAGTCCCTATTAATAATGTCGGATTTGCAAAAAAAATTTCACTGACAAAACAAAACAGTCAGTGAAAATTTGAACATCTACAGTTCTTTGATTGTTTTTAACCGACTTCAAAAAAGGAGCAGGTTTCTCCGTCAGGTGTGTTCGCGGATAACTTCGTCGTTTATGAACCGATTTTAATGATTATTTTTTTAATGGAAAGGATATATCCCAACGGTGGTACCATGATCCATGACCATGAAGGACACTAAGATCTGATGATGATGATGGATGCCTAAGAGAAATCGAGACAAACATTGAAGTCGGTTTTATTTTTGTTAAAAAAAATTATCGTATAAAATTAAAATTAAAAAAACCCCCTACATCAGCATCAGGTCGAAGTTATCAAGTTATTGTCATTCAATAAATATACTGGCACGTGTGAAGCATTTAATAGATGACGTGTGAAGCATTCGATAGACACTAGAAATGCCTTACATCATTTTGGAAAAAAACTGATACTCTTACACTGCTGGACCGATATTAACCAAACATAGCTAAGAGAAAACTGGCTTTCAAATGAAAAAAACTGCATTGAAATCGATGCACCCGTTTAAGAGCTACGATGCCACATACAGACACACACAGATAGACAGAATCAACGTCATACTTATGACACCCTTCTTTTTGCGTCGGGGGTTAAAAAACAACGTTTGAACTACTCTACACGAAAATTGTCTGTTTGCAAATCAGACATTATTAATAGTGATCATCGATAGATTGGAAACCGAAAATACTTTCCACGATTTCCTACAGTTTTATTTTGCATATTTCATTTAAATTTAAAATATATTTAGAATATTAAAAAAACTTGTATCATCTACATATACCTCTTGGATCATTGCAGTTTCCGTTATTGAAAATATTTAACAAATACTTTAACTATGCCGACGTCGCTGAAATCAAACTTGCAGCAGCCAATACATAGCCGAATGTCTTAAAAAAACGACGTCGTTATTTAATAAGTTGTGTTGTTTTAGAGTTGACCTATATACAAAATACGGTTAGCAGCTTTAATTGGTTTAGATTTGTAAACGATTGAAGATAATTGGGCAGCCGCCAGCCAAATTGGATTAATTGAGTTTCAGGTATTCGATAACAGGTACCGATTAGCGTAAATTAACATAACTATGAAGTAGTTTTTTAACGATGAAAGGGTTTTTTTATTTAACCCAGGATTTAGTAATAGTAAATTTAATTATTAATATATTTATATTCATCTCAAGTCTTCATTGTAAATTTTATCCATATCGGTTCAGGGGTTTAGTCGTGTCAGCCTAACAGACAGACAGAGCTACTTATGATTTAAAACATTAGCATGAATACATATACATTATAGCATCTCATCGAGGTGGCCACTCATCAGAGATGAAAGATATCTTGGTAACTTGACTTAAAACATGAAAATACAAGCATTCTGTTACTAATTAGTTTGCAAGATAAATATCCGGCAGGTATGACATTTAAACAGTCATGGCCCAATTGGTCCATCCAATTACAATGTTAATTAAAAGGGATGTGGGTACTCGTCTTTTATATCTATACTAATATTTATAAAGCTGAAGAGTTTGTTTGTTTCAACGCGTTTATCTCAGGAACCACAGGCCCGATTTGAAAAATTCTTTCAATGTTGGATAGTACATTTATTAAGAAATGCTATAGGCTATATATCATCACGCTAAGACAAATAGGAGCGGAGCACCAATGAAAAATGTTTCAAAAACGGGGGAAAATGGTTACGCTACGGGAAACAGGCAAACGAGGTTGCGTGGGGTCAGTACATGGGCATGGGGCTAGTACATATTATATATAAAATATATATGTGGAAATTCCTTTATCAGTCAAACCTTGGTAGATCGATAAATATGTTATTTATTCTGCTTTTGAAATAGCTACTTGAGATAAAGCGTTATACTTAATTCCTAAATTAGTCTTTCAAAATGATAATGAAGATGATAATCATGTTCTCCTAGCCAATTTTGGCCACGGCGGCCAGTCTCAACAGAGACCAGATAAATACTAAATACTGAATTTATTCTTTAGCTCGGTTTCCTTAATAAGAAGTTTGGTGATCAGAGATGAATAGTGGAATTTCATAGGTACATCTTTTCGTACATTTAGTTGTTATAAACATGTTATATTTAAAAAAAACGTAGTTATTTTACATTAAAAAAATGTGAACAACGTAAGTGTGGCAAACATGCCAAATGCTAAGTTAACCAGTTGAGTGCAATGAGATCTTATTCTTCCTTCGTTGCAGAAGATGCTTTGAGTTATGCTACAATACATTAGACGTAAGCCAAGCACTAACGACTTCATTTATATCCCCTTGTCAGCTATGAACGCCTGGTACGTTCTCATCGGTAACGCTCGCTGCATGCTGTAATTTATCATTTCAAGTATTCATAAGTTTGAGCTATTCAGGCCACAATAATTTATTTTTCGGTTTACTTTAAATATTGACATTTAAATACATTTTCACATTCCAACTGCAATGTTTATATATAAGTGGTGCATCACCACATCTATTATTATGAATTACAAAGTAATTTGTACTATGTTAAGCATTGTTTGAATTTACTACATATGATAAAATTTAAACAAATAAGAATGCTGAAATTTTATTTTATATTTTATTTATTATGTGGATTCTGTAACGCACATAATTACGGAGAAGCTTTTGCATAAATGTGGACTTAAAATATATTTAAAAAAAAACCTGCAACAATCATAATTATATGTATAGTGAAGAGCGCAAACAGGCTGAACTCAAAAAAAAAAAAAAAAAATTTGTTATGTTTAACCATAACAAAAAAAACATATTTTAGCTATCAGTTTTCAAATCATGATTTACTTATAACAAATGATATTTGCTATTACATTTGCCATGTGCGCACAATTTACGCGTGTTTAGAATACGTGCAACAAGTTTTGTTCGTTGCGGTTAGTAACAAATTAAAGTCGCTTTACGGTTTCTAAAAGAAAATTTTACAATATATATTCACAGGGTCATTCATTGTATACATCGTTTATGATTAAAAAATGGCATGTTCAATGCTTACACGTATCTTATAATAATCTTAAGGATCGCTTTCTTGTACCTAAATAAATGGTAATGAGAATTCAGCTACTTCATCTGCCTTTATTATTCCTAAGATTATTTGGGGTTAGATACTACTTCAACCGGTTTTTCTTGAATATTAGTTTCTCCACGTAGTGACAGGCATCGGACTTCCGTAACTCTGAGTCCGAACTAAATTGCACTAGATATTAGTATATTTGAGTGGACTAACGTTCCAAAAACGATAGCCATAGATGTTCATGATAACTGGGGCCGACAGCTTAATGTGCTCTCCGAGACACGGGTGAAAAACACCGCCAAACTTCCATATTCCGGACTGTTATTCAGAATTTTTCGTAAAAAACCTAACAACATTTTTAACCCGACCTGGTGATTGTACCCAAAAGCTTTTGATCAACAGTCGTATACACTAACCGCTGGACCAACTAGGCAGTAGGTAATGAGAATAATCGAGGGCAATATCAAATAATATGTTCTAGTTGAATGAGTTCCCTGTAACATAAGGAACAGCTATACTAAATAAAGACTAGAATTGGATAAATTAATATATAACTGGGCACGAGTACGATCGTGTGCATTGAACACGTATTTGATTTTAAATAGCATCTGTGCCTGAGTTTCCTGCAACATTGCATCGGAATGGCCGGTCGGCACCATAGAGTCCCCGATCTCGTTTCAGATAGCTTCATCAATCTTCTGCAACAGTGTGTCGGCTTCCTATTTTAAAAACGAAACGCGAACGAGTTTTGTTAAACCTTTATCGTTTGTGGAAAGCGCTTACGTATCGCCTTCAGCTCAGCTCGCAATTCTCGCAATTCGATTCGCGGTCGTATAAATAGATGCCATTCAAACGATTCAATCACTTTTACAAAAGTTTCACCGTTGAAATTCAATTGAAAAAGTAATTCCAACCATTTTTTCTAATCGTTTTTTAACCTGAACAATTTCATTCAAAGCTTTAACAGACACGTTTGATCATCACTGAAATTTGGTTTAATCGACCGTTTAATCCACAATGAATTAAAATTTATAAGGCCTATTATTATAGCAGTATCTTGCTTTGTTATAATTATTCCATTGGAAGCTTTTATTAAAGTCAATATACTTGCTGTATGTGTACGTTTATTTCAAGTTGCTTTTTATTATCTAAGAAGTTTATAAACCTCTTTGATTTGCATAGAAAGTAAATAAATACAAATAGGCTATTTGAAAATGTTTTTAATAACGAATATCTCAATCTGGTCTAAGTTGGTTGCGCTGAGCTACCCAATCAAGCGGATTGAACGTGGGGTGGTTAAGGGCGAATACGATGCGCTTGTAACGAATGTATTGTGCTCTTAGTGCTAAAATGAAAAGAACATCAGCAATACCTCCTCTACTGTACCGCAGGAATTGCTCTGATGAACGAGCAATGCGGTTTTAAGAGCAATACCCTTTTTTCCTCTCGTTGCAACCTCAACGTGAACTCTTTTATAAGAAAAATTCCAAAATGAAACCAATATACTGTGGTATATTTTTGATTAATGTTGTTATTACTGCAACATAAATGTACACAACCAGTAACGTGTTTCACGGTGATGAAAATATTTTATCTTAATGAGAATTGGAAACTCATTATCTGGAATTATTTAAAAGTAATCACTTTAATGATACTAATGCGTTCACAGATATAGGAATAACGTTTTATATTGAGTGAGTTCCAGGTAAAAATTTCCGTCGATGGAAAACTAATTGAAAAGCGCCCCAGGCCTAAACAATGCGGATCCAGTTTCAATAGGAAACGCCAATCAATCCCTTAACTGTTTGTTATTTATACATTGAAGTATAACAATGTCGATGTTTATAAGTACAAATTGTCGTGTTTTAATCCGATTGTCTGGCTGCAAGCGGCTCCTATCCAATCAAGCTTTTTATTAACCCTCATTATTATTGATTGCAGCGAAACTCTATGAATACGCATCCACAACGGACTTAGTGCATCAGAAATCCTTTTTTCAGTGTTGACAATTTTATTTTATGTATAAATTCATATCGATATGAAAAAAATCGATTGTTGACACATTCAAGACTTTTTACACACATACACCCCCTTCTTTTTTTTTTAAAAAAAGAATATTCATTCGTAGTTGATATTTTTTTTAAATTAAATTGAAACTAATTGATTTGTGTGCCACTGGATGTTGTTTTGTTATTTTTTTATGCGTTTTTATACTTTAACGGGTTATTTATAGCTTGACAGCTGGATAGCACGATAAATTATGTAATAAACTGCTACACAACAGGGTCGCGTGTTCTATTTTCGTTAACATATTGACGTATTTATGTTTATGATCATTTATTGTTCATTTTAGTTTATTACTGTTGCCCACTGTCATTGCACTTTCATTTTTACTAGCACTAGCCGCTCACATAGTAATAGACACAGTCACAGTCAAATAAACCACAAATTATTTCAACTTTGTAGCAATTCCAAATTACAAACAACTCAATGACTAGACGCTTCCTGACAATATCGAATTACACCAATTAGAAGAGAAGACCTTGTACTCCCTGTTCGAGACGATCAGTTATATAATGTACTACTCTCGTCTGCATCTCTTCCCAATCATGCTCGGCTCCTATTGGTGTAAGCGTAATGTATACTATCTTAGGCATGCTAGCAAAACATATAATTTAAAAAATCGTGACAATCAGTTATATTACAAGTGACAAACAACGTGACATAAGAATTCATCATCTTCCTATCCTTTGTTATACCCAAGATTTGAGGTCGGCTACTAGTTCAACTCATTTTACCTGAATATTAGTTTTTACACGGAACGATTGAACTTACTTTTTGTCGCGAAATCCGACATATGCGCGATCTCAGCCGCGGTCAAAACTAATACTATATAAACATAAAATATCTTTATAACAAGTTGACCACCGGATTGGTGGCCAGCGGGTACTGTTTTTTTTTTGGTTGAAGCGTGCAGACCTTAAAGTACATTTTAATTTGTACTTAAATTTATTCCTAATTTATCAAAATCATAAATCTATCTTTCGTTATAACATTAACAGAATAAGTGCTAGATAAGAATTAATGAAAAGATGACATCTATCTTTATTACATTTACTTCAACATTTGGAGCAACATAGAACATTCGGACGGCACCGCAGAATTCGCATCTGTAAACAACTACCATCGCGATCAGATAACCGCATTAAGGCCGAGCGCGTGTCACAAACAGCTCACACATACCCACATTGAGATTTACGTATATCGTATAATGAAGTTTATTCAAAAATGAGTTTTATTGTAGTGACGGTATTTTATACTTCAAGTTTTATTTTTTAAAAGCCATCTACCATATAATAGTAAGTTCTCGGGGGACTTCACAAGCACCCAGGTTCGGGAACAAAATTTATGGTCCACACAAAATATAGTCTGAAGCGGGAATTGAATCCACTTCACTCACATTGCCCTGAGGCAATAAGAACTACTGCTCAATCCGTGCAGTCGCGAAAACACAATACATTATCTTTGAAAAGTTTCCACTCCTGCTCTATAACTTGAAACGAAGTTTGTCAGACGGTGTTAAGTTCAAGTCTATCATGCTTCATCGTGCAACTGCAGATACTAATAAAATAAAAGCACTTTTAATCTGTTAAATGTTATATTTTAATTATTATTTATACGGGTAAACTGTCGCCACGCTCTTTACTACTTTACACTTATTGTGGTATCCACAAATTATTGTTTTGAGTCTTGTCTTTTAGATACTTAGGGAAAATACAACAAGTGCATTTCTAATGCATCATTGGAATCTTCAATTGTCACTTGTTCTAGACTTTTTTTTGAAGTGAACATTTTTATATCTTCGTTGTGTACTTTTGAAAAATGTAATAGGATAGGTAAAAGGCCGTCACTTTCATTAAAAACATTATTATTTCTTAGCAAATACGTAAATTATATAATAATAAATCCGTTTTTTATGTTCAGTATATTTGTAAAATAAATAAGCGTTTAAAATATGGAGATTGAACTAAGTGCATTTATTAAAAAAAAAATGACGAAGAAACAGTGAAAGAAAATGAGTTACTACTATATAGAAATACTAGATGAAAACCCGGCTTCGCTCTGGTAATAATATATTTATACTGTATAGCATTAACTTATATTTTATAACATCACAATAAGCATTTCTGTAGTTATTGGTTCTCAACGAATATTTTACTTCTTTTTATCGCGCATTTTTTAAAGAGCAAAGATGTCCTTAGATGTTGAGCTTAAACAACTGTTTGTTTATAGTTTTGAGTTTTCACTTCTTTCGGCAGTCCTCATGACTGCTTTGTGTTTTTTTTTATGAAATAGGAGGCAAACGAGCAGACGTATCGCCTGATGGTAAGCGATTACCGCCACCCAGGGACACCAGCAACACCAGAGGCATCACATGTGCGTGCGGCCTTTGGGGGATGGGGGAAGGAGATGGGGTATGGGCCTCCGTATCATCACTCACTCGGTGAAACACAGCGTAAGCGCTATTTCACACCGGTTTCCCAGCTTATTCAGGGTTGCCTGATCTTACTGACGACCTATTTTTTAAAAACGTAACCAAATACTAATAATTGAATATCATAACCAATTCAAACGAGTAATTTATGTACAACAGAAAACAAATATTCCTTAAATGTTTAATCGATTCCCGATGGTATCCATTAATTGTAAATGTAATTTTTCAAATTGCTATGTGTAGGTATGTTTCGTCAAATAACTTTAAAGTGTTTGAAATTATTTCTGAAATGTTACAATTTCCACCAAAAATTACGATAATATTTGTAATACTTGTCGGATAACAAAAATATCTATCACTTTATTGACCCTCATTTTTTAGGATTCCGTACCCAAAAGTGTAAAACGGGATCCTATTACTAAGATTTCGCTGTCCGCTTGCCACCAGGCTGTATCTCATTGATGAACCGTGATAGTTGAACAATTGAAATTTTCAGAGATGATATATTTATGTCGCCGCTATAACAACAAATACTAAAAAACAGAATAAAATAAATACTTAAGGGGACACCCATACTACAAAAGTAAACGTAATACCTTTACGTAAACGTAAAACGTCATAACTTTAACCTTCACCAACTTTTTGTTGAAATAGTCTTTAGCGTCTTGATTTAATTAATAACGGATAAACTATAAATAGTATTTGAAAATGTTTGCATAAACAGTTTGCGTGTTTAAGGTTTATATTTAAAACGGCTCAAATAGACGAGAACAAATCAAGTTATCGTCAATAATCGGTTCTCGATTAAGCAACTGCCAAGTGACGTGTCACAAACAGAAGTGTACCCGCATTACCTACTAACACTTCAGTTTATGTGGTTACGCCGAATGGACCTAACGAACGATGCATTAAAAATGAAGTGATAAGATTATCGAATACTCTGTTAATATCGATTAAGATTTTACGTACTTAACGTAAACGTAATGTAACTTGGATGACTTTCTTTTGTTCGTGTTGATATAGGTATTTTTTGATAAAACTATTTTTTTTTCCTACAAATTGCATGGTACGTTATCCCGGTCCTACGTTAAAAATTTTTTTCCCTGCTAACCCTGTTAGCTACCACAATCGAATTTTTTGTAAGGTGAAAGGTGCGCCTCTTATCAAAATGAAGCCACTCACGAAAAATTAGCTTGATAGTTTAATAACTTGTAAATTTTTTTCCGGAGATCCCCGACTATTATTAATCAAAACAAAATTCTGTCATCCTTCTTTTCATTTTCATCTTTTAAATATTTTGTAATTAAGTATAACTTGGTTTTTGCCGTTTATAAAATCCAATTATTACAAGCATAATATAAAATAAACAAAATTAGGAACAAGTAAGATGAAAATGCGGAAAATTTTAAATATGATTGAGGGACTGAGGGACTTTTGCTGTACTTTAAGTCTTTAAGTAAAAGATAACGAAAGAATATTATATTAAAAGAGTTAAACTTTTTCTTCAAAGTGGATTGAAAAAGTATAAGTAGTTTATACGCTATACGATAAGTATATACGGTACCTACTTTTATATTTTATGTTCGACAAAGAGTATGTTTTAGGGATGTTACATCGTAAACACATTATTATCATAGAGAGCAAAAATATACACATTATTTTTATCTATACAAATAAATAAAATTGGAGTGTCTGTTTGTAATATTAAAATAACCGCTTTTTACTAAATGCATATGTATGTACAGGGTAAATATACAAAAATTGTAGTTAAAAAATGTTTTGTCTGTCTGTCTGTCTGTTTGTTCCGGGTAATCTCTGGAACGGCTGGACGGATTTTGACGGGACTTTCACTGGCAGGTAGCTGATGATCCAGGGAGAAACTTATGCTACTTTTTTAGACTAACTTTGTCCCGCGGCGTTACTCGCGGTATGACGATAAGTATATATAAGTAACACCGCGTGGTTCAGCTAGTTTGTTATTAAAAGTAATGTAGTGTACTTTGTATGTACAGTATTGGCAACATTTAAGACAGTGGATATCTTGATGCGACAAACACTACATTTACAAAACCACAAAAAGAGGTGATATACGAAAACAAAATACGATATGTTCATTTAAAGTTTCTAACTGTTTACATTACATATCTTCATCACACTCTTGAAGAACGTTTGTTAATTACCTATATAAGAATCTAAAGGTATACAAAATTGTACAAAGAAGTATATATGCGTATATTATTGGCCATTGCGAGAATTTATTTATCTTTGCTTACTTTTATTTTAATCATATGTATTAGCTTCAGCTTTTGCCCGCGGCTCCACCCGCTTTTATGTCGGTATTAAAATTTTAAAAATCTTTATAAATTTTAACTTATTACGTTATTCCGATGTCTAAGCTACATTACTGAAAAGTCCCTTCCTTCCCTTCAGTAGTTTTTGAGTGAAAGCGCAACAAACACACATCCTTACAAACTTTCGCATTTATAGTATTAGTAGGACTTTATATATGCATATTATAAGCCTAATTAATTACGTAACCAGAGATTAACAATACCGCAATACACAAAGCAACTAAAATACAACTGTTTATATTTACATACCTACTCATAAAGACAAAGGAACTGGCGGTAACTTTGCCAATCTAGTGTAGTGTGAAGCCTGATACCAGTCAGTTCTTGAAAAAGGGTTTAAATAAGATCTTTCAAAAGAAAAATTTAAAAATCTAAACAATCTTTATCATCATCAACTCAGCGAATCACGTCCAGTGATGGTGAAATGAAATGAAATGAAATGAAATCATTTATTCTGCAATTAGGTTATATAAACACTTTTGCAAGTTAAACTTTTTTGAGCAGATGATTTCGACCTTTCCTAACTGGACTAGCCCTGAGAAGAAAGGACAAAACAAACTCAGGGATCAACGTCTCTTTTAAAATCCAGACAATTTTCATAAATGCAAAAGACATTATTTCAATTAAAAAAAGCGATAATTACAATTTGAGTTACAATAAATGTGGTCATAGGTCTTCCTCAGTTCTGTCCTTTTTAGTAAATATAATGAAAAGTTTGGATTCATATAGTTACTGCATTACACTAGTGCTACACTAAATAATATGCAGACCTTTGAGAATGAATTGTCTAAGTCGCAATATCCATAGAAGAAACTTCTTTACATAAATACTTTGTTAAATAATTGTTAACTATTCTACATCACTATTTATGTAACATGACTGCTCATTCTTCGTTTTATCGTACAACAACAACAACAAAATTACGCAACAATTATGCCAATGTCGCCAAAACTAATTAATGGAGACAGATTTAGAGTAGTCGCAATTCTTAGTTCATCGGCTTAAAGCCTTGTAGCAAGTCCACGTCGTCCCATCATTTATCATTAAAGTTAATTACGTTGAACGGCTCAGTCCATTCAACTAATTAGTCTCCTCCAAAAAAATCGCAGATAATTGCGAAGAGTGATTGCTAGGATTTACTTTCTTAGGAAGACACTCTCTGATAAATTGCTACCTCCGCCATTGGGCCTAGTTTTGTTTATCTTTCTGAAATTATGTTGAACGGTATAAGGAAGTTCCTTGCGTTGTTAGAATTGAACTAAAAATATTATGTCAACATTATTTCATATATTTTCGGTAGCATAACAACACACAAAAATTTTTTTTTTCTATACATATATTTATTATACTTCATTTGTTACAATCACCGAAGGTAGGCAAGGATGGCGCATTATACCATTTTATCATAGAATAACAATCGTGACGCTTAATTAGAGGCTTTTGGATGGCTGAAGAACATCCAACGGCAAGATTACGTAGCCACAACGTAGTCTTGCCAGTCCCCAACCCGCACTCGGCCAGCGTGGGGACGTATGGCCTTAACCCTCCCCTGAGAGGAGACCCGAGCCCAGCAGTGGGGCATTATTAGTTGTTGACGATGAAGTAAATTTAGGTAAAAAATATATCATGTAAAATAAGTGTAATTTTCACTCCATTTCCGTAAACCTTTTTTTGTCACAAGGCTTTGCTTGTTTTTTTTTAAAAGACATCTCCCGCGTTATGAATATACATACTGTGTCGCGGGATACATGAAATGGATACAAAGAACATCCAGACTCAGAACAAAAATTTGTGAATCACACAAAGTATTGTCCCATGTGGGATTTGAACCCACAATACTTGGCGTATTGGAAAACGGCATGGTGACCGCTTAAACCACTAGGCCAATTGTGCAGCTTTGATGTGCTTTAGTCAATTATCTTTACCTATTACGGTGCAAAAGATTACTTAAGTCTTTTCCGTACAAATGACAAACCCATGCTAAATATCATAGTGATTAGTTTACTAGTCAAGTAATGAGACGTAACAAAATCAAGTAATCACACAGTAAAATGTTTAAAAAAACTTAAACAAATGTGTTATATACATATTTCTAGCATACATTATGCCTCACAAAGCCGACTTACAAGCTGAAGTTGAATAAATCAAAATAAATCCAAGGATTATATTTCTACATTACTTTTATCCGCAATATTTACTACAAAAACGAGTACGCGTGTAAGAAAAACAAAGAATATTTTCTCCAGAGCAAACATAAAAGAACAATAAATAATAACGTCTATAAAAGGTTCCAAACTTAATACTTATTATATTTCTTTGTTCGTCAAATGTTATACGAAACAAGTCTAGAATCTATAACAAAAAAAATGAGCCCAAATGACATTTTGTCAATTTATACAAAAGTTAGTTTAGTAAAGAAAATATATATAAGAATTATGTTGTCATAAAGTTCATAGTACAATTTATTTGTAAATTGTGCTACTTTTTATAGGGTCATTTATATCGGAATCTATTTGCTTTTTATAGCCAATACCAGCGGATATTATTGACATAAGATGAACAATGTTGCTGTGTTTAATAGAGAAATGAGAAAATCTACAGTAAACTTACATAGCTTCAACAGCATGATAGTGTCTAGTATAAAAATTTATGAGTTAATAAGTAAATACAAAATTAAATCAATATATGGCTGACGAACTCAATGGAAGAAAATCATACTTAGTGCAGGGTTACACCAGAATAGTTATATAATGCACGTTTTAGGTTTTTAATATTCCAGAATAATAATCGAATATTCCTACTGAAATTGGACAATACAATTTTGGGTATTTTGGGTCATAGCAATTTGTACCAATATAACCCCCCATGAGCGTTTGTAATTCAGAAGTTACAAGCGCGTTCTTGACCTAACATCTAGGTTTTAGAAGAAATTGTTTGATTTTTTAAATACTTAAATTAGTTAAGAGATCATGGGAATACGTTGCAGCACATTGAAAAAATTGTGAGTTATGGCCTCGCAAGAAAAGTAGGCCCAATAATCTCCAATGTTAACACGCGAGGTTATTCTTCATCATTTATAGAAGGATTATAGTATCATTTCCTATATATTTTTGTCATGATCGATGCAGTTGTTAAGACATGAAAGTGTAAGAAGCAAAGAAGTTCATAGTATATATACATTAACGAAGGTAACTACATGGATAGTGGAAACACTTCAAATTAAACTATATACATACATATATATATACAAACCAACATTGTACATATGTAGTTAAGCCATTGAAACAATTTATTGAAGCAGTAATAATTATATAATTATCACATTACATAATATAATAATATGTGGGTAGTCCGCATTGAATAGTGTAAATACACATGATACACACACAATACTGAGTTTACATTCCAAACATCTAATTATTCAATTGTTCAAGATCTAGGTGCATCATATAAATCATATCATTCATAGGTGCAGGTCGATCTATAGAACTGTGATGGCGCCTAGTATTTGGGTTGTAGAGGTTTGATGACAGTCGTTCCACGTAAAAAATCGAAATACAGCCGTATTATAGTCAACTTAAAGCCGAACCTAACCTAGTTTTTGGTGTCTAGTAGGTAGTTGTTATTTACAAAAAAAAAAAGAACATTAACATCAGTTGTCTAATACTCATGATAAGTACAAGCTCTTCTTAATTTGGGACTAGAGGGCGTTGTTTAAAAAATGTCCGAAAAGTCCGAAGTTTGGCAAAAAGACAAGGAAACTCGGAGAAATATTATACAGTTCCAAATACATCCAAACAAATGAATGCAAATGACGATCTCACCTTATATTTATTATGAAAATAAATATTTACATATACCTGTTTTAATTCTTGAAAATAAAATTTGTTACTATAAAATAACAACGTATTATTTAATATTAAAATTCCCAAACTATTTCAATTAATACGATTTTCATTATTTCAGTTTCACTACATAAAATAATATTACTAGCTAAAAGCACAGTACCTTTGAGAAAGCCATAAGACGAAACCGGTCAGGTGTAAATTTAATTAAAATAGTGGAATAAGTACATTGAGTTTAATTCTAGAACGTATTACAACAAGTTCCATCAAGTGCCGACAATCGGGAGTATAAATTATACTAAAAGTAACTTAATTAAATAAAATCTGTGATGCGTATTCCAGTAAATCACATCCATGAAAAACTATTTTGTCCATAAATGAAATGACTTTCGCTCTTCCTTGACTGTCGCCCACTTACTTTCCTTAAGACAGCAATCCTTGGTCATAGAGCAAAATGAAAATTAATGGTAGTCGTGAGTATTTTTTCATGTCGCTTTGAGTATACACCATTACTTCCGTTTTTGGCGCTGAACCCTCATTTATTATGTAAGTTAGTCAGTAAAATGTTGTACACAAAAATGCAGATGGTGTGGTAAAACGAATTTATTGCGAAGCGCTATCTTTTACTACAGTCTTGCTGCAAAACCATATGACATGGTATGGTGGTGGTATTGGTAATAATTCTGTTGATATTTCACTCAACTGAAATTTCTCTAAAATTATTTTATGTTCTATAATTTCAGTAAAATGAACTAAATAACGTCGATAGACATCATCATCATCAGCCTATCGAGGTCCACTGCTGGACATAGGCCTCTCCAATTGCGCGCCACTTGGTTCGATCCTTGGCTTCTTGCATCTAGCTCCTGCCAGCCATCTTGCGCAGATCATCACTGCACCTGGCCTGTGGACGTTCTACACTGTGTTTGCCTTGACGCTTGACAGGGCCAAACCAATTTTCAGTTTGGTTTAGAGATTTTCGAACTAGAGAATTAACACCATTGTATAACATGGTAGTTTGAAATACTAATAAACACGTTTTTAATTACGAACTAAACCAAATGGTAAAGCTCATAAATCAAGTCTGTTTGATTAAATTAAGTAACTAAGTCCAAAATCGAAGAGTTTCAATATTATTCACCTATACACCAATAGGTCAAATTAAAGTAACGTTATCAAATTGACATATTAGTATAATATACGTATTAATCAGTTTGGTACTGTAAAATTATTACATAGTTAGTTAAAAGTAGCATAAATGTGTCTAAACAATTTCTAGACAATTTAAAACTCTCTCAACATAACTGACCAGTTTTATTAAACTTCTACATGACTTGATAAATTACCGAACGAAATTATGTAGGTATAAGTTTAAAATAATATTTTTATATTAGTTCTTCTTTTAAATTTTTTTAGTTTACCTACAGTTCCCCCACATTTTACAGTTAATGACCCACATCGTAATCTTACTCTAAAATCAATGCTCGTAGGTACTGTTCTAGTTTTTATAGTCAAACAATTTACTTGACTTTTGAAAGGAGCTTGTAAATTTCTAAAATTGATTAAAATACGCTATTTGTTTAAGCATTTTATCATTATTAATATACTTTCTTACTGATACAATCTTGGCTTCTACAAATTTTAGGAGATTTTCACCATCCCCTTCCTTTCACGGTCCCATGAGGCTTCGGCAATTTTTTGTGATTTTTCTCGATTCCGCCTAATTGGATTGATGGAGCAAACCAAGCAAATCTGTCATCCGAAGATAATGAACGCTCCGAGAGAATGAATTTTTGTTAAGTAAGGCAACTATTCTTCTGAAAAGGGCAATCACCGACATTTTTGTATTCGTAAAACAGGAGATATAAGCTAGAGTGAACACGTTGTATTAAAACATGAAGAGAGCTTTGTAAAACAAGAAAGGCAGGCCGACATAATCTTATAATGTTATCAATATCTTCAAAGGTAAATAAAGCTTGTAGTTGAATGTGTTCCTTATCTTGACAGTGATTGGATGAAATTAGAGGATCGTAAACACACGGGATCTAGAGCGTTGTTTGCACATCCTCTCTCTTGAATAGGTCGGTCCGTGAAGCCCTTTCAGATGTTGATGAAACACAAACTGTGTCACTAGGTACCTACTGCCAAAATTTCGGATGGTGTTTGTAGTTGCAAACGAACTGCCTTGTGCTAGCGTAATGGGGTTTCTGAACATGCTTAAGTAAGTTTCTAACTGAACAGGTTTAGTATACCTTTGCTAGATTATAAGTAAACAGACTATAACTATTCATTCCATTGTAGTTAGATATTCAACTATATACCGTTATTGTACAAATACACCTAGTAGATACATGTGTAGTAAAAAATATTTTTTATGAGAAACATCGGAGTTGAGATCAGAAAAGCACGATCCTCATAACCACTAAGAGTAACGAAAAACTTTTTATGTATGGACTGCAAAAATGACTCTACTCTGCCTGATGCATTAGCAGAATTTAAGAGTAGTGGTCACCATACTCATGGCGAATGCAGACAATGCAGCATGGCGACCCACACCATGACGTCCTAGTAATGCTTTTACATCTTTTTGAATTGCGTTTTTTTAAGCGAACACGTTGTAGAAAAAATCGATGAGGATTCATCCAAATCAGTTATTACTTATTTATTTATCATTACACATGCAACTTACTCCACATACGTTTTAAATTCAGTTTAAGTAACATTATTTCAATGGTGCTAATCCTTAAATCAAAATACATTCTATTATGTGTTTGCAGACAGAGCTGCCATTTGAATATTGCGGAATTTCATTTATCATAATTCACCTCTCAAGTAAGGGAACTAGGTAACGTTGGGGCACTTCCGCAGCACATGATTTGCATAATAATCGAACTAAGTGTAGCATATCTTACTTAAAGTCGATTTCAAACCATAAGTTTAGTTACATAAGGACTATTTTGCATAAGCAGACCGAACTGGATTGCTCTTCGTTCGACCGATTCTCATACAGATTCAAAGATATTTGAATGTATTAAGAGAATGTTAATAAACAGAATTTGCGGCCCGTACGAGATTTCAACATTTTGATTTGCCTTTAAAGCGTATCTTTCTATACAAACTAATATGAAATCTGAACAAAGTTTATTCATACAGAGAGGAAGGGTCAAATGAATTAAGGTAGCTTTGCCCAAGCCTTCGTAGCAGGAAATGTTCACTTAATTGTCTTCACTTTAAACTACAACTGAAAGTTAAACGTTAACGTTAAACCCGTGTAAAGCAATAAAAGGTTAATTGCCTAACATTTTTGAACATTATTTAATTTTTGAACATTATTTAATTTTAAAGTTTGATTTGTTGAACAAAAGTTTATTTACTTAATAAACTTTTATGTGTACTTATTTGATATATTTTGATTTATTTAAACACGTTTTTCCCTTGTTATTGTTACATTTGGATGGTAGTGTTAAATAGTGTAATAAGAAATGTACTACATAAGTTTCTAAAAAAAAAATATACCATAAATATTTGTAAATAAACATACTGCTATGACTACACAGACTATTTACGACATAATTTGTCAAGACGTACTAAACTGATTTCATATTCACTTTAAACTGCCAACCCTACTAACAAAAAATGCAAGGCCGATAGTGAAGCCGATAGGCAAATACCCGCCCCAAATCATGACCTAATATCGGGCAATTTATCACCGACAGACCTTTGTGTCTGTGCCATCAATCTTGAGCTTCCTTGGCACTCAACACTCCAACTAATTATTGTCGATCGTCTCTTGACAGTTTGCTTGCGGATTTCAACATTTTTTTAATCTTTGACGTACGATTTATGCCAAATCAAATGTTCTTTCAGGGGGAGAATTAGAATTAATTTTATAGGGAGTAAACTCTAAGAATCTAAACACAAGCAATTCGTCACGGTGATGTTTGTTAATAGATTCTACCGGGGTAGAGATCATTTGAAGGAAAGGGCAGGGAAATGAAATCATCTATCATGTCCTAAGAAGGAGTACTCAAAGGCAAAACATGGTACTGTAAGGTTTTCCTTAGTGGTGGGAAATGAGCTACGCAACTGCCGCTTCTGATCAATAACTAGACAATATTCATATAGACTTATGTAGACTTCATCATCATTTGTTTTTGTTTCCTTTTGCGACAGCTACTCTCCATAATCTTAATGATACAATATTTCATAGAGTTCTGATCTGATAACTCAGTAATAATGACGTGTTATATTCTGTGCTAAGCGAGTGGTATTTCTTTAGGAAGAAAAATGTTACGCCAGGTAGATTTATTTGCGTAAAAGACGTATAGCAACATTAAGTTAATAAAGCATAAAAATATTTTACAGCGAGGTCTGGAGTGGCATCCATACACGCGAGTGCCATGAAGGGCCATTTGCTTTATTACATTTACATCATACGCCCGTTAAAGCAGCCAACTGAACAAAATGTTGCATGAAATTTTCTTTCTCGTGTCGCGATTGATCTTTTTACTTCCTTTCATATAATGTTTTCTTAGGGTACCGTTGAAATTGTATTCACATTTTTGGTTCACTTTCTTCACGATTTGGGTATCCGTGAAATGACTTGAATTCTTTTGAAATACCTCTTCAGATAAATTTCTCAAATACTTTGACTAAAATTATTATAAAGGATATGAGACGTTAATAAATAATTTTCGTAAACAAGTAAAATTTTAACAAAAATAAAACCGACTTCAAGGTTTGACTCGATTTCTCTTGGATCCCATCATCAGATCTTAGTGTCATGGTGCCACCGTTGGAATATCTCCTTTCTATTAAAATAAGAATCATCAATATCGGTTCATAAACGACGAAGTTATCCGCGAACACACAAAAAAAAATATACTGTCGAATTGACAAACCTCCTCCTTTTTTTTTAAGTCGGATAAAATATGAGAAGTGAGAAAAGAGAATGAACTTTAAAATATAAATAATATGATTATTTCTTATCAATACCTAGATACTAACACAGTGAGACGCCTGCAACAAGTCAAAGTAATAGTTTGCTGAATCATTCGATTTTTTACATCTGATGCTTATAGACTTAAAATCTGTACTCTATGCTTTATAATAATATAAAGCTGAAGACTTTGTTTGTTTGTTTTTTTGAACGCGCTAATTTCAAGAAACGCTGGTCCGATTTGAAAAAGTCTTTCAGTGTCGGATAGTAAATTTATCGAGGAAGGCTATATATCATCACGCTAAGACTAATAGGAGCGGACCACTAATGTAGAAGGGGGAAAATTATCACGCTACGGGCAATAGGAGACGCAAACAAGGCTGCGTGGGTTAGCTAGTGTATTTATAAGTTTATTTTTTAAACTACATTTGTATTTTATAATACATGGTCCATAGGAACTAGAACTCATACAAGAAAACTTAGGTATATGAATTTTAAATTATAAAATGCAAAACCGTTATTGTTTTAAACATACTTTTGATTTCTAAGTCTTTAATTAGTAGTTAAACCAATTAATTAATTTAAAACTTATGCACAAGCACACACAGAATTTTATTATTTAAGTAATTATATTTGAAATAACTTCAGTTTTATTTTATTCATGTTTTTAATTAACTTTTTTAATAGGTGGTTTTAGTTGGTAAAACCCTTTGAAATGTAAGGAACCAGTGTCAATAATGCTTCATTCAAGGAATATATAAATAAAAAAGTATTAAATGAATATATATGTAACTTACAATACACATATACATAATAATGGTTTCCTTTATACTGTCCCGGACCATAAATTTTCATTACGAGGACTAGAGTTGCGTGTGCCCGATATATGAAAATACAATTTCTCTATGGCGGAATTTTATGCAATACAAACTCCAATGAAGAAATATAGCTGTCTCTGTTCATTCAACATGAAAATAGTATTAACGGCGTAACAAGAACAAATATGAGCCAGTGTTACTGTTCCAAGATACATTGACAACATAGGAGTTCGACTAGCATTAATGCATGAATTTACTATCTATGTTTCAACTAGAGCATGAGTAATAATCTAGTTTTTTTTATAGAAATAGGGGGCAAACGAGCTGACGTATCGCCTAAAGGTAAGAAATTATCGTCGCCCATAGACACCTGCAACACCAGAGGCGTCACAAGTGCGTTGCCGGCGTTGTCGGGGAGAAGAAGGGGGATGGTGGAGGGGATGGGGTATGGGCCTACAGTATCCCCACTCACTCGATGAAACACAGCGCAGGCGCTGTTTCACACCGGTTTTCACCTTACTTTACTTGCTATTGTACTATATTTATTTCAAAATTATTGTTTTATTTCCCTATTTCTATTTTCTACTTGAGGTATACGGTTTGTTTTGGTCTTAGAAAATTTACCAGCTGAATAGGTTTTAACAGTTTAATATTTCTTAAATTGAACTGTAAACTACTTGGAATGAACGCCATAGAAACTCAGTAATATATTTTAATAACAGCATAAGTATTTTTTATTGTATATACTCGTATAGGTACCATTTCATTAACGACAGTATATATCACAGCGGGTGTAAACACTAACTTTATAGTGTAAAGTCTTGTTTCTCATCGTGTTTTTAGTGTGTTGTCTAAAAATGAACCATTCAATACATAAGACAACGATAAACGATTAGGGCAGTAGAGTTAAACTGAAATGTGACATAAAATAGTATAGCAGGGATATCGACAATGTGAAATCGAAACGCACCATAAAGGTTAGAAGCTGAAGTGATTGTGTTTGGTCAATCCAATGGCGAACAACCGTCGGACGTGACTGACGACTGACACGCAACACTGAACGTGCGTGGAGCTGAGTTTTTTCAAAAGCAATTCACGATACTGAATTCGGTTGTTCAAACACGCAGTCTGACATTGGCTTGGTGGATATTTACCGAAAACTGGTGTGAACGCCGAGTGCATCCACTGTACTCGTACAATACACACTCGACACTTACGAGCGCAAATAAAAATTGAAATAACCTTGTGCACAAATCCTCTGTGAGCCACAACTCTCACGTTCCACACGCACCGTTGTCCCCCACAAAGAACTAAACAGTAACATTATTAATTAATTCCATAATAATTCCACTTTATTTAAGCTTATTGGAAACGAAACATTTAGCTTATAACTATAATAACAGTACTATTAATGTATATTTGCAAATATTAGAATCTTAAGTAATAAACATTTAGAACTGATAATACTAATGTCGTTACAAACATTTTATAACGATATCTAATATAATCTTATGAAAATTCATAGATAAAAGGTAATTAAACCAGTGATATAGAGTAATACTTCCGTCAGATACGTCTTAACAAAACTGTGAGACGAACGCTAAGTATATGAACAGAAATTTTTTTACTTTTCTTACATTTTTACTGATTCAGCCGAAGGAATAAAGGTAAAACCATGTTTGTGGTTAAGTTTTGTCTTGGAAATAAAGCAACAATAACAACTCTTCTATAAACCCAGTATCCGCTCAAATATGCATCACTAAAACTATAACTAGTTTGTTACAACGCACCAGTTAACATTTACCCAAATGAGGAAAACAAAAAAAGAATTATCGTGTTTAGTGCCCTTGCCCCTGCGGTAATCAGTCATTGTTTAATATTTCGTTCCTTTGGGAATATGAAGGAGCTTTCCTTCTTAATAATCTGATGTAATCTGATCGATGAACGATCACTGCATTATTTGTTGTTATTTTCTTATAATAAAACTAAACATTGTCATAAATATACATTAACAAATACATTAACAACACAGGCCGTGGTCACAGGCCTGTGACCACGGCCAGTGCAACCTGGTCGAAACGTCAGGCAAATCAGAGGTATGTAATACCTTTTAATAAGTGATCGCGGTAATTCCCGTAAAAATAATTGTTAATATATCATGGAACGCGAAAGTTTAAAAGTTAGTATAAATATACATAATAAAGAAATAGAAGTTTCAGAATATAATGTCCTCAACAAAAAATGCACGATAATTTAAGTTAAGGACAATCACATTATTTTTTTTAGCTTATAGCTCATAATTAACGCATAATTCTTTAGATGGTCCGTGCCATGTCAGCTTTGATAGAAGACCTTTGAAATAGGTATTTTTTGGGACTAATCCCACCCGCTGTAACTCCTGTACACCAGGATCAACAGCAGTGATCCACGAACACACCGAGTTATGACACTCGGGAAGTCCCAGGAAAAAATATTAACTGTCTTGGAACCCGCAACGAAATTAATCAGAAGAAAAACAGGAGGAGTTGGAAATATGATAAGTCCACTTCCCTCCTTAGCAAAGCGATTGAATTGAATTGAAATAGGTATATACTAACATGTTTGTGTGATCCACAAATTGTAGTTCTGAGTCTGTATGTTCTTTGTGTCCGTTTCGTGTATGTTTTTAAAGTCCCCCGCGATACAATATAAGTATATTCCTACAGCGAGAATTGTCTATTTAAAAAACAAAGACAAAATGTGACTATAGGTAGGTCTTGGACATTAATCTCACTCACTAACCTTTTAGTCGCATGTTGCTATCATATTTACTCCCAAATCACTCAGATCAATTACTTTGTTACTTTTGATTAGGGAAAAGTATAGAATTAAAAAAAAAAACAAAAAAATACCTGACGCGTAGTTTTCTTCGGACACTATTTGACCACTATATCTGAGATTAAAAGGTTGAAATAAATCTTTATCAAAGTAAAACAAAAGTTTCGGTACTAGTATATATTATGTTATTAACATAGGTTTTGATGTTACTTTAGAAAGTAACCGTTCTTTTTTAAATTAATAATTTAACCCAAATATTTATATCATTTGTTTATTTATCCATAATACAAGCTAGTTTAGATAGACTATATCTTAAGATATTATTAATACTAATTTATGAACAGTATATTATTTATTTACCCTGAAATTCCTCTACCACGTCTTTAACTTGGCTCGTTCATCATTCTAATGTACCCATATCGTCTTGAATATATTATTCCCGAACTCCTCATTTGCGTCAACCATAACTTTTGCTTTGCGTCTTTCACAATCTACTTCACTGCATGCGAAATTAAAACAAATAGCGAAGAAAACTAAACAAGGAACTATATTAGCTGAGCTTACAGTCTTACTTGCTGACCTGTTTATGTTAGCTCCTATATCCTTTCTCTACTATCTTCTTGTTGTACATAGTGTACGGCTTTCTTACATATATAAATTTATTCAGTTTTTGTCTTAGTTAAAGTAAAAGAAAATCAAAAACTAGTGTGGTATAAACCTTCCTAAGTATGTGATATACTTTACTGCTATAAATACTATAAATAAGATTATATTGAGACAAAGAATAAGCGTAATGTTTGAAGAATGTACAATAAAAATAAATAAAATAAATAAATAAATAAATAAATATTTGGGACATCTAACACACAACGCCATCTAGTCCCAAACTAAGCAGAGCTTGTATTATGGGTACTAGTCAACTGATATGAATACTTATATACTTTTTTTTGTAAATACATGCATATTATACATAGAAACACCCAAACTCCGAAACAAATATTTGCAGATCATACAAACATTTGTTCCGACCCGGGAATCGAACCCGAGACCTCAAGAACAGCAGTCGCGTACGCTACCACTGCGCCACCGAGGCAGTTAAACAACTAACATTAATATTTATTTTTATATTTTCAGTAACACCTTCCTAATAAATTAAATAAAAGAGCAATCCATTGTACAAATATATTTATATATTATAATGATAACTTTACTTTACATTCATTTTTACAACAATCAATAACTTACAAATAAGTTATTAGTTGAAAACTAGACATAATTGAACTGATAACATTGAATTCAATTAGTGTCACATACGGAACGAAATTCGGAAGAGAACAGTGGTTTATTAATGGTATCTTATTACTTAAAATAGATAATATCATACCAACATTTCACCGTTATCTATAACGTAAATACTACCCGTTATACTGCGCGCACGATCACTCGATAGATAAACAACCAGGTCAGCAACCTCTTCACTTGAGGCCATTTTACCCAGTGGATAAAATTCGTTGCGGTGTTGATATAACTTCGAAACTTCCTCTTTACTAAAACCAGCTGATTCTGCAAACGGAGTCTTAGTACCACCTGGATTGACCGAATTAACACGAATACCATACTGTGCTAACTCTAGAGCGAGACATTTCGTAAATTGGTCCAGTGCCGCCTTAGATATGCAATAGGGCAAAAAATTAACATCTTTAATGGGTTTAAACGCTGCCACACTTGATACATTGACAATATTACCTTTCGTTTTAATAAGATGAGGTGTAGCCAAACTTGTAAGAAGGTAAGCGGCACGCACATTAATAGCCATAGCTTGGTCATACAATTCCACTCCGTCAAGAATACTTCCGCGAATACCAACTCCAGCATTGTTCACAAGTACATCGATCTGACCGAAGGTCTCTATTGTTTTTTGCACTATGTTCTTCAAATCCTCATCGACGGATAATTCTGCCGTAATTACAAGTGGTTTTATTCCTTTTGCGGTCTCACATTGTTTCGATACTTTGTTCAAAGCTTCTGCATTTCTTCCAACTAAAACAACTTTGGCAGATTGCTTGGCGAACAGTAGTGCTGCAGCTGCGCCAATTCCGGAACTAGCGCCTGTGATCACGACCACTTTGTCGATGGAGTCCATCGTCACTCGCGTCACAATATACACTGACGAAGTTTACGCTTTATCGGCTGCTTAAGAGAAGTACACATAGATAAACTGTCATGACCTTCCTTAGTATTTTCTAATTATTTCCGCCCTTACATTGTATACATAAATTGTTGATGTAACGGTATTATTTTTATTACTTGCTTTGTAAAATAATAAATCATTAAAAAAAATACTATTGTCAGGGATATTGTTTTTCTTCAATTAATCATTTCATTTAATATGTATTTTTTTTAAATTTTTAGATATATCTTGGCATGGGACAGTCATGGCATGGCACGATAAAAAGTAACATATAAAAATTTGAAAGGATTTTAGCGTTTCATAGGTGTGAAAAAGTTTATTTTATATATTTATTTAAAAATAAAAATATGTCTGCGAATATTAAGGGAAGTACGTACGTATTAAGCGGGTTCTACACTTGAATCGCACAATTATGACACAAAGTAATTATAAACACCGTGTATTTTACGTGAATACAATATTCACCCACAGTCACAAAATGAAGCATCGACGATCCCGCGCTATTTGGAAATGACGCTACTTCAATAATACTACCATACCTATTATACAAACATTCTCAAACCTATTAAAAATATTCTTTTACTAGTATTTTATATGTCTTAGTTCGTATTGAACCTTCATAAAATGCTTATCGAAAGAAGCACGTCCTTTCAACATTGTGTTTCGTTGTTGTAACATTGTCAGTATAGATGCATTCATTGCACCATGCGCTAACGTGCTATGAATTACATTACAGGGTACTAAAAACAACACTGACGTGGGAAAACCGGTAAAAGTGAAGCCACTAAACCATTTACACTTGTGTCCCTAGGTCCCCAGCCTATGCGGGCTTTCACTCCGCGAGTGTAATGTTGGCTTTACACAAGCCGTCTCGCATCCCTCGAATATTTTCGAGCAGAACCCGTCATTCCATTATTGTTAGCCTGGACACTCGGGAAAATATTTTAAAAGAATAACTCACTACGTGTTATACACAGTTTTTAAATTAGCAAAGGGTTTTTATTTAATAAATAAGCATCAAGTATTACATCTATACTAATACTAGCTGCCCCGGCAAAACGTCGTTTTGCCATAAATTTTTTTTAAGGATGGGTGACCCTTTCCATTTAGGGGAATGAAAAATAGACGTTGGCCAATTCTCAGACCTACTCAATATGCTCACAAAGTTTCACGAGAATCGGTCAAGCCGTTTCGGAGGAGTATGGCAACGAAAACTGTGACACGAGAATTTTATATCTATCTATCTATACTAATATATAAAGCTGAAGAGTTTGTTTGTTTGTTTGTTTGTTTGAACACGCTAATCTCAGGAACCGCTGGTCCGATTTGAAAAATTCTTTCGGTGTTGCATAGTCCATTTATCGAGGAAGGCTAGAGGGGATATATCATCACGCTACTACTAATAGGAGCGGAGCAACAATGAAGAATGTTTCAAAAACGGGGGAAATTTTCACGCGACGGGCAATATAAAGCGCAAACGAGGTTGTGTGGGTCAGCTAGTACTAATATATAAAGCTGAAGAGTTTGTTTGTTTATTTGTTTGAACGCGTTAATCTCAGGAACCACTGGTCCGATTTGAACAATTCTTTTAGTGTTGAATAGTACATTTATCAATGTAGGCTATAGGCTATATATCATCACGCTAAAACTAACAGGAGCGGAGCACCAATGAAAAATGTTTCAAAAACGAGGGAAAATTATCACGCTACGGGCAATAGGAGACGCAAACGAGGTTGCTTGGGTCTGCTAGTATACTAATATGTCTAGTAATATGACTGATTATATTAGATTAGATTATATGATTATAAAATAACTTCGTATATGCAATAATAAAAGTTATCGTAGTAAAAACTGCGATAACTTGTATTATTCTCCTTCTTCTTCCTAGCCTTATTATTGTGCTGTTTTTGGGCACATTATTCACATGAAAAACAATTCGATTGAAAAGATAGGTAGTTGAACACAATTTCAGTCTTTAAAATTTAACAGTAAAAGACGAGTTTTGTGTGATAACAATAAAAGACTATTACAACATTTATATCTGTAACCCTCTGTCTGTCTGGATAACATTGTCTGGGTTCGGTAGCCTATGTTAACATGACGCTCCCTCAGTTGTGGACACACGGTAAACATAAATCGAATCCCTAAAATATTTTCTTTTTATTCTATATTTATCTTGTTCGCGTTTTATAGATACATAGGAGTGTTACCTTGCTGTAAAATATACACATGTAAGTAGAACCGTATGCTTTTTTTTATATTTTAATAATTTATATAGTTATCTATACTAATATATAAAGCTGAAGAGTTTGTTTGTTTGTTTGTTTGAACACGCTAATCTCAGAAACCGCTGGTCCGAATTGAAAAATTATTTCAGTGTTAGATAGCCCATTTATCGAGGAAGGCTATAGGCTATATATCATCACGCTAAGACCAATAAGAGCGCAGCACTGATGAAAAATGATTCAAAAACGGGGGATAATTATCACGCTACGGGCAATAGGAGACGCAAACGAGGTTGCGTGGGTCGGCTAGTATGGTATATACGCCGTCTATCTATGTTGGAACATACTCGTAAGCATGGAAGAATTATACATATTCCGCCAATTTCTATTGCGCTGAATGACTGTAGGTCCGATCTCGACATGGGACAGCGCTTTATATAATTTACAAATTATTGTTCTGAGTACGCCGAGTCTGGGTGTTCTTTGTGTCCGTTTCATGTTAGTTTGTATAGCGGAAGTTGTCTTTTTAAATGACAAAAAGAAAAAAATAATTATCTATGCTATGCGCTAATTTCTTATACACACACATATACGCATTTTCTGCCAGGCAACCAATTCCAAGATGCAGATAAAATATGAGGTAGGTGCACTTAATGGTTAAGTATTAAATACGTAGATACGTAATTGGAACATATTACGACGAGATACTATATCAAACACAATGTCATAGTCAGAATGCAAATGAAGTTATCTGGAATAGATTGTTTATTACTAAGTGAATATAAGAATAATAATAATAATAATTTCTTTACTAATTTTAATGTTTTGTAGTTGTTTGTTTTCTCATTATTTTTATAAAACCGTCAGTAGAGGCTTGGATGTGGACACCGCAGGACCGGTTCTCGTTACAAAACTTGGGAGGGGCACATGTCAGTATGAACATCTGTCGGTTGAGGTGAAGATAAAAATACATAAAAGCAACAATAAAGCCTAAACCCTCTCCTGAGAGCCCAGGACATTATGAATTTACAAGAAAACTATGATGACGAAGTTGATTCTTAATTTATACTAAATTTGTTATGATTGTTTTACGTTTCTCTAAATAGTAAAAATGTATTATATTAAAAAAATAATAAATGAGGAATTTCAACCACTTCATTAGTATTATTATTGCACATTCAGGTAAACTTGTTCATATATTTTTTGGTTTGCAAAACGCCAGATTATCCGCTCGGTGTTAACATTCAGCGGTGGATTATCAAGTAATCAGTACAAATTAGTGAGGCACCACCGGCTGTAATGTAATGCGCCACATTAAATTCTGCATTAATTACAGGTTAGAATCTCATTTGTTGATGCATTACTGGAGCAAAACATTGGATAAGTAGATTTTCGTTTAGTTAACGGAAGTAAAGGAAGAATTTGATTAGGTGTCTTATATTTATGTACCGTCATTTAAATAAAGTATTAACTGTTTGAATTTTTTTTTTGCATTTTGATCTAGTTACCTTAGGCACACCTAATGAAGTATTTACATTAGTATTCATTTCAAAAATGGATATTGAAATTGAGTGCTAATATTTGCACTTAAATGGTTGTTTTCGAGTAGTATTGTAACTGTATTTTTTATATTATTTTGAATTCAGACTGTATTTTCTTCTTTATATTCTTAAGCTCAACATTCCAAAGATTTTAAAAAATATTACATGTATATATTTCCTTGGGGATAAGCAGCGCCATATTAAACATACTTACATCATTAATTAGATAGAAACGTCAACATTTTTTTTATGTTTGAAAATTAATTATATATTAAACATGTTCCGTTATTATGTTGCGACAGATTTGTTGTAGAAATAAAACTAAGATATTCAAAGAGAAAAATAAATGACAACGTTTTACGCATACTTCGGAGGCCCAATGATGCAGAAGCATCACTAGCCCGCCATAGTGTGGGTCACCATGCTGCATTGTTGCATTGTCTGCATTCACAGTATGGTGACCACCACTCTTGATTTTGCTTATGCATTCCATCAGGAAGAGTAGTCATTTTGGCAGGGTCAAATATATATAAAAAAAACCATAGTTGATATACAAAAATGCTCACGACTTTTACGAAAGTTGAATAAAATGTAAATGAAATGAATGCAGAGTTTTATTTTGTGTAAATTCTGAGTTTGGTTCTATTCAATTTTAAAAAAAATAGCCTTGATTAAAAAATATATTTTAAGAGTTAATGTCAGTCAAGGTAGTAGAGCCACGCTGATTTCAGCACGAACGGGCTGGCTCGGCACCATGCTGGATATGATATAAGGACATGAGTATGGTGACAACCGCTCATGGATTCTGCTCAAGTTTCCCATCTGGCAGAGAGTAGAGTCTAGAATCACTAAAAAAAATTACAACATTGGACATTACAATATCCACCATAATTAGAATAACCATTAAATATAAAAAAAACATAATACAGTCCAATATAAAACATATCTATCCGAAGTTATTATAAGAGTGAAATGTGACTACCCCATCACAGCGCGTGTGCCGCGGCAGTTCCTGAGCCAAGTGCTCGCAGTGGGTGGCGACATCCGTAAGTTGAGTTTTTGTCATAAATCTTCGAAAGCCTGCCTTAGATCAAGACTACCGCTTGCTCCTTGACATTGTATTTTCATAGTGAAACATAATATTTGCAAATATTTCGAACCTTTCAAAACATATTTGAAGTTTTAATATTATTTAATCAAATCAAATTTAAGGCATACGTACGGTACACTATTTTTTGCAACTGAAGGGAGTTAGTAAGGTAGTAGAATTTTTTTAACCTTTAAGGCGGGTTTTAGCCTAGTTAAAAGTATTTAGTAACGAGATTTATTATTGGCTTTCACGTGTTACATGAAATGCCGATCATTGGCAATAATTGTGAAGAGCATTGTTACTTTGACACTGCTAAAAATTAAACGAATAATAAATATTTTCGGATATCTAGCATGCAACACCATATTATACCTAGTCCCAAACTGAGCACAGCTTGTATTATGGGTACTAAACAACTGATATAAATACATAAAAATACATAGATGATACATAGAATACACCCAAAGTACGATACAATATTTGATCCGGGAATCAAACCCGAGATCAAGCACAGCAGTCGCATATGTTACCACCTACGCCATCGAGGCAGTCAATATCTTTAATATATTTTTTAAGCAAGTCATATCCAGCAAAATTACCTTGAATTACTTTGACTAAATCTTTGAATAGTAATTTCCAACGATGTACAAAGTCTTCATTATAACAAACAAAAACCGCGGGTAAAAGTCATTAGCTTATAATAATAAATAATAATAATAAATATTTCGGACATCTAAACACACAACGCCATCTAGTCCCAAGATAAGCAGAGCTTATGTTATGGGGTACTAGACAACTGATACAAATACATATATACCTTTTTTTTGTAAATACATACATATTATAGATAGAACACACCCAAATTCCAAAAAAAATATTTGTAGATCATACCAACCGCGAAACCAACGAGGCAGTCAGTTACACATAAAATATCTGTTATTTTATTTTAATTTTTTCATCGAAGATTTTTTGTAAACAAATGCCCACCGAGGATCGAACTAAGTGGCGTGCAATTGGAGAGGCCTATGTCCAGCAGTGGACTGCGATAGGCTGATGATGATGAAATGCCCACCAATTTGTTCGATATAATCTAATATTAATGATCAAACGAACTTACCTGTACGTGAAGTTCGATCATAATTATATGATCAGCTTCATTCGAAGCGATTTAGGTATCACAAGTTGTAGTTGAGCCCCACGCTGCAGCCTTGCACGGTATTTTAGAGTAGGGTATTGAAAATACTCCCACTGGCAACACACCCCGCCACACGCCATGCGGGAGCCGGCGCTATTTTCACCTCATTTAGTTTAAAGCTAATCTTTAGTTCACATTAAAGGGGTGGGAACGTATGTTAATACGCTTGGGAGGGTTACTATAAATCGCTTCGAATGAAGCTGATCATATAATTATGATCGAACTTCACGTACAGGTAAGTTCGTTTGATCATTAATTATATTTCACAGCTTCATTCTTTGCGATTTAGGTATCACAAGTTGTAGGATGTTCAGAGCAAAGAATAGGTACAACAATGTGAACTAAACAACGATTTTATTTATTTAATCATAACTGTTAATCTGTTACACTCGACTCATGTAAATAATGTTTTGCTATTACTTAGAACTGATACTGCAAATTGATTACAATCATTCATGATTTCGCGATTATAATATATATCAAAAGTAGAAGATGACAGTCCAACCTGCAGTTTTTCTAATAACGTCGAGGTTGATGCCAAGTCTCCTTGCGGCCGAGGTGGCCACATGTCGAGTACTGTGTGCACAGAAGGCAGAAGTGTCTAACCACTAAGTTGTAATGAGTCTTTGATTCAAGAACTTAGTGTAGCTGATGAACAAGTTATCTTCAGTGGAAGGAATGTATATATATATACTCAATGAATGTTCTAGCAGAACAAATTTCAGAGCTTTTATTATAAAAAGTTAATTAAGTAACTGCTGAAATGATTTCACTTAAAATGTCTTGATGAGGTCTGGAATTCTAATGACTACTTCGTTACCTGCTACAATATTTATGTTACATAACTTAATCAAGGAAAACGTTTGAACGCGATGTGTGATCACCAAGGCTAGAACGCGATGTGTGATCACCAAGGCTATCAATAACAAAGTTTTCTTTGAGAGTGTTCCCAGATTGAGACTATCATTCTGGTCTCAATCTGAATACAACTTTCATGAAACGTTTCAATCTATGATTCTCTGAAATAGAGCCGAGTAATAATGCAAGTGCAGATGTATAATTATTAATTGTGCTATATTAGGCACCGTTTTTTTTTTTTTTTTTTTTTTTAATGTTTGGGTCAAAAATCAATAACAGTAGGAATTGATAATTCTAAAAAATCGACATTGTGTTCTTTACAACAAGCTAGGCAAGCTTTTTTGCATCCGTCTTATTGTTTGTACGTATTGTGTGATAGAGAGGTTAAAATAATATTAATCGAATTGGCAGTTTAAATTTTTTGCTATTTCAGAGCAATCAAGATAAGGCTGTTGCTCAGATTTCAATTAATCACTGACGACCGAAATGTAGTGAATCTGAAACCATCATATGTACTATAGGAAACCATGGTTGTGTCGGTCAATACGGTGCAACCACTACACCTTCCGCATTATCACAAATAACTTTTTGTAACACTTTCAATATCAACGAGAACGGAGGGTAGGCATAGAAATATATATTCGACCATGAGGTGGTAAACGCATCGAAAGCCCAGGCACAGGCACTGGGGTCTTTCTTCTCCGAAATACCTATAACACTTCGCATTAAATTTACTAGCGAACACGTTATTGAAGGCCGAATCAAAGTTCCCACTCAGTGTCTATGAATTTTTTACGTGACAGTAAATCAGTTTTATAATTATTTTTAGTGTTGATATATAATGCAATAACTATCAGTCCTCGTCTTTCACACCACTTCCGTATGTTTCTACTAATTTCATTTAGATACTATATGTTACCCATTCTGTTTATACATGAAATGGCTGTTACATTATCGATTCTTTACAAAACTTCTTTTCGGACAAATTTTTGGCACAGACTTTTAGTCCGAAAAAAGATTCCTTTATTTTTAGAATATTAATATGTAAATGTTTTCATAATCTTAAAAAAAATCATTTGATTTATTATCATTACGATATACATCCCAACACTGCCTCGTTGGTCTAGTGGTTAGGGTATGCGACTGCAGATCAAGAGGTATTCGTATTCCATTCCCAAGTCCGACTGCTGTTGGGTTTTTCTTACAAGAAATTCTTAATAGCAGGTCGGAGTATGGAAGATGGCGGTGTTTCCCGCCCGTGCCTCGGAGAGCACGTTAAGCTGTCGGTCCCGGTTGTCATGAACATTGTTGTACACACAAATATACTGACAACTAGTTCAACCTTCGAATTCCGTTCACCCTCAGGGTTGCGAAGGTCCGATGACAGTCGTTCCGTGGAAAAACTGATTCAGGTAAAACCAGTTGAACTAGTAGCCGACCCTAAAATCTTGGGAATAATAAACGCTAGAAAGATGATGGTAATATACACCCCAACCGGTTAAAGAAGCGTCAGAAAATAAAAACTTATTAAATTTTGTCGACACAGTATTTCAGACGGCCAGCCTATGTTACCTCCAAATCTACCGTCTCCTGTGGATTCTCGCCGCCGACTAGTCCGCCGTCCCCCGCTGTTGAGAACCGCTGCCCGCTGCTAATCGACCCTGTCTCTGACGTGGCTTTTCTGCTTCGGGTTTGGACCCGTCTTCTGAGGCAGGGGTTTTAAGTTTAAACGGCGGCCATTTGAGTTCTTTGAAATCTTCACGAATTTGTTCTTATTAAAAATAGGTGATTGATTTCTATGTTGTTTTAAGTCCGTCCCAGACTTTTTATAGACTGCTGTTAAGCTGTTTTAAGCTTATCTGCGAGGTTTTCACTGAATAGGTGTTTGTCACGTTTGGCTTCAGAAATAGTAATTCAATAGCTTGGTTTAACGCTGCTATGGCAATCCTAAGCTGTTTGGACATTAGAGAAAAGTTTCTTTTAACCATTGTCTCAGCAGGTCCTTGTGTGTGGCCTTTTTAAAGTTTGTTTCAACTTTTGGTGCACCTCCTAACAGAGCAAGTATCTCTTGATCTAGTTCTTGCTCCTCTGGTTCGATAATCGAAAACGGAGCGCCGCTCGGCCCGGCCGGGGGCGGCGCGGCTGGCACTGGCACCTTAGAGCGGTCAGCGATAGCGACCCACGCTGTATCTGTAGCGGAGGCAGGCACTGTCATCCGCGGACATGTCATAGTCGAATCATTCTCATAGTCTTAAATAATGAGAAGGCAGCCTTAACCCCAATTAGACTAAGCGCAAGCAATCATGTGACAGAGATAGCCCAGATGGCGTCTCGCATCACGAAATACAGGAATGATTTTAAAGGATAGGCTGCGCTTATCTTGTCTGGTATAATATAAGCGCTAAATCATTACATGAAAGAGATAGCCCAGGTGGCGTCTCGTATCACAAAAACAGACGATATTTTAGGGTATACTACCCCAAGCAATCATGTGACAGAGATAGCCCAGATGGCGTCTCGCATCACAAATTACAGGTATGATTTTAAAGAATAGGCTGTGCTTATCTCGTCTGGTGTAAGCGCTAAACCATTACCTACGTGAAAGAGATAGCCCAGGTGGCGTCTCGTATCACAAAAACAGACTATATTTGAGAGTATACTACCCCACGCGTATTATGTGAAAAAGAAAGCCCAAGTGGCGTCCCGCATCACTCGTTTCTTGTCAAATAATACGTATAATTTACGTAAAATCCAACAGTGTAAATGGCACGTATTCATATTTTATAAAGAAAATAAGTAGGTATTGCGGGTAGATCGTCTCGTATCACAAAAACAGACGATATCTGAGGTTATACTACCCCAAGCGTATTATGTGAAAGAGAAAGCCCAAGTGGAATCTCGCATCACTTGGTTTTTGTCAAATAATACGTATAATTTGCGTAAGATCTAACAGTGTAAACAGCACATTCATATTTTTGAAAGAAAATAAGTAGGTATTGCGGGTAGATCGTCTTGTATCGCATAAACAGACGATGTTTGAGGATATACTACCCTGAGCGTATAATGTGAAAGAGAAAGCCCAAGTGGCGTCTCGTATCACTTGTTTTTTGTCAAATAAAACATATAATTTACGTAAGATCTAACAGTGTAAACAGCACATTCATATTTTTGAAAGAAAATAAGTAGGTATTGCGGGTAGATCGTCTTGTATCGCAAAAACAGACGATATTTGAGGATATACTACCCTGAGTGTATAATGTGAAAGAGAAAACCCAAGTGGCGTCTCGCATTACTTGTTTTTTGTTAAATACATATAATTAACGTAAGATCCAACAGTATAAATAGCACCTATTCATATTTTAGAAGGAAAATAAGTAGGTATTGCGGGTAGGTCGTCTTGTATCACAAAAACAGACGATATTTGAGGATATAATACCCTGAGCGTATTATGTGAAAGAGAAAGCCCAAGTGGCATCACTTGTTTTTTGTCAAATAATACATATAATTTACGTAAGATCTAACAGTGTAAACAGCACATTCATATTTTAGAAAGAAAATAAGTAGGTATTGCGGGTAGATTCTCTTGTATTACAAAAACAGATGATATTTGAGGGTACACTACCCCGAGCGTATTATGTGAAAGAGAAAGCCCAAAAGGCGTCTCGCATCACTTGTTTTTTGTCAAATAATACGTATAATCTACGTAAGATCTAACAGTGTGAATAGCACATATTCATATTTTAGAACGAATATAAGTAAGTATTTTGCGGGTAGATAGATATAATTATGTGAAAAATAAATGTTGCACTTTCATTGTTATATAATGGAATGTAATGATTTGTGAAACTAACCTGATGTATCACTCCCAGAAGAAATAAATCGGTTAGGACATTTGTGTTTAGCCATAATCTGCTTTTCCAGCTTTTGTATTTTTCTACGTATATCTTCGTAACCGTCGTATTTACGTTTGCGGTATGTCTTTGACATTATGATTAAACCGTATACTAAGAAATTTAAGGAAATAATTGTTCAAAGATTAACAGTAGGTGCGAAGGCTTGAGCACGGAAACACAGAATGAGGTGAAAATAGCGCCGGCTCCCGCATGGCGTGTGGCGGGGAGTGTTGCCAGTGGGAGTATTTTCAATACCCTACTCTAAAATACCGTGCAAGGCTGCAGCGTGGGGCTCAACTACAACTTGTGATACCTAAATCGCAAAGAATGAAGCTGTGAAATATAATATAAAATTCTCGTGTCACAGTTTTAGTTGCCAAACTCCTCCGAAACGGCTTGACCGATTCTCATGAAATTTTGTGAGCATATTGAGTAGGTCTGAGAATCGGCCAACATCTATTTTTCATCCCCCTAAATGGTAAGGGTCACCCATCCTTAAAAAAAATTTATGGCATAACGACGTTTGCCGGGACAGCTAGTACTTTTATATCGAGCAAATTGGTGGGCATTTCTTTTAAAATTTATAAAACTAAAGCATCATTACTTATGAACACTTTTAGCTATTAAACATAAAATTTAATACATTGTATTTCAGAACAATACACAGGAAACTAAAGTTTGAAACCACGCCTTGAATTCGTGAACTAATTCAGTGTCACTAACTAAAATCTGTCTATATGCAAAATTCATGTCATAACATATACATATGCAAGTTCTTATCTTTGCAGGTTACATATTATGAGTATGCGTAGCAAGTGTGAATCCTAAAATTAAATTAAAACATTGATAAAAATCGTTACAGTTAGTGGAACTAATAACTTTTACATCAAAGTCATTGAAAACGTAGTGTATAATAAACATAGATTGTAGTTTCAGATTGCCTCGTTGGTCTTGCGGTTGGCGTATGCGACTGCTGATCATGAGGTCTCGTGTTCGATTTCCGAGTCGGCCGACCAAATGTTTGTATGATCTACAAATATTTGTTTTGTTATGAGTTTGGGTGTTTTCTATGTATAATATGTATGTATTTACAAAAAAAAAGTATATATGTATTTGTATCAATTGTCTAGTACCCATAACACAAGCTCAGCTTAGCTTGGGACTAGATGGCGTTGTGTGATAGATGTCCGAAATATTTATATTTTATATAGTAGATTATGTATAAGACTACGTTAATTGTTACGAATATGGTTGAATTTTACTAAGTGGTTGAAATTCCCTATTTAAAATTATTTTAGTTCTAGTACTATTAACTAATTTGATAAACAAAGGTACATAATCTCCTGAGCACAAAGTGTGTCCCTGTTATTGCTTAACGAAAATCAATTTTCTTTTCTTTTGTTAAACAATCTTTATAAATTACATTATTTTTTTAATTTAACTTTTATTTAAACTTTAAACCCTAGATCAACCGCACTTTATTTATACACAGAACAAGTACGTACTAATACAATACCTAACAAGTAAACTTTGCATAACACCACATCACCTCTGTCGTTCCATTTAAGTGTCAGTACACAACAATAGAGTGGAAAATGAAGCCTGAAATCTCTCGTTTCCTAGACTCTCACGGGGAATATGTTCATATCACAATACCGTACATATGAGGCATACGAGTAAACAACGTATGTGTATACGTATTATGTTGAAAGTTGGTCATGAATAATTTCTGATTGTTTTACACTTTATAATCAGAACTTGCTTAGTTCTCTATGGAACAAACTAAGCCACTCAATTTACTCTCCTATACCTATTCATAAATACTGATTTATCTATGTAGAATATTACGAACTACAATCGCGTCGTTTTTTATACATTATTTAATTAATTATGTAAAGGAAGACATGGAAGAAACATAAGCAACTTAAATAAGGAAGTACAGCAGCTCTTACTGCTTATTATATTACTAGTATTTCTCTACTATTACTCTTTTTAACCACATTCTTCCCTTTTTAATCGTTTACTGATAGTTTTGAATGGGCATGAAATAACTATATAGCATAGATAAAAAACTATACTATATATTTGAAACGGAAGGTACTAGTACAATAAAATACCATTTAACTTTTTATCGCGGAACTCGCAGATAATAGTTTGAAGGGAATCAATCAACGGCTTTTGGCTTCGGTTCAAAGCAGATGAATTTAACTCAATCATTTGTTGTATTACAAAAACAGCTTAAAAAAGAAAACTATGGAGGATAACACTGCAAGATGAAGGAATACTTGACATAAATCATATACCACCAACCCGTCTGACGAGTATTGTTTAGGCCGGAATCTCCTTTCAAAGGTGAGTCTATGTTTATATTATGTTCAAGAGTAGACCATTGAAGGCTGTTGATAATAATGACTATGAGCCTGCACTGTCCTTCACTGTTTTTTCTACACTACAAGATAACATACTAACTTAATTTTCTTATTCACTGCAAAACAAACAATTAAGTGTAAATCTTACTGGTATTAAAATACATCTTTCGAGTTAAATGTTCCGACATTATAGCTCTTTAAATCACAACAAGCTTCCAGTATTTCATAACATCTCAAAGGCGAAAATCTTGAAGAAATTTCATACCATTTAGAGCCTTTTCCTTAACTGTAAATACACTGGTTATTGAATACCCTTGATAAAAATACGACAAAATGATGGATAACGGTACCGAAAATGTGGAAGTATCCAATCGACAGCAGTAGGCTATTTGTAGTGTAACGTCAATATAATCTATCACTTCAAAGGGTAGTGGATAGGTATAAATGGTCAAATATTATAAGAATATGTTTGGATTTCATATCATTTTCAGATATCTTAGTGACCTCTTTTTGAAGTGAAAACTGCTACAGTTGGTTTTGAATGGGGATTAAATTCATGAAAAACGTCATCGACATGGATCTAGAACTAATCGAATCTCCTGTTGATTAACAGTAAGTGATAACGGCTGCTAAGCTAGAGGTCGTGGATTCTATTCCCGCTCAGGACAAATTACTATGGGATAAGAAATGTAAGCGTCGATCCCTGCACCTTAGCTATCTCTGTGTGAACATTAAACCTGGTTAGAGGAACGTGGCTAAATTGTGTCCTGTTACTTACTCAACTAACATTGTTATAATAAATTTAATGTTAATTATTTTAAGCAGTAAATTTTATTTAATAGTATATAAATGATTTAAACATGCATATACTTTTGAGAAAGTTGAAAAACATTGTTTTATTCTTCCACGATCATTTAAATTTCCATTTTATTATATTGTTATTTTGATACCAGTAGTCAAATAATGTCATGACGTTTACACTGGTACAAAGGCTAGCAAAGCATGCCATCCATCAAGCTCTCAAGGCCTATGACAAGAAGGATTACTTTCCTCATCAATATTTATCACCCTATTTATTCTCGGAACCAAGTACCACGTTTACTTACTCCAAAATTCAAACGTGTAAAAATAATTCTGTTGGAGATGTAATACGTGCACTACATATATAATATTTTTATGAGTACGATCTCAGATGAAGTCGAAACCATATACCTACCTCAGAACATGAAATAAACAATTTATAGTTTATAGAGTACAGCTTTCTCAGATTTGGTAGTCTGAGTTCAGGAATAAAATGCCGCCTTCATCCTTCCATCCATTTTCCTTATGTATTTCTCCGCCCGCGTGTATTTCCATAATCACAGTAAAGCAGCCTATTTCCTGCCTTAGGATTCAAAGGTTCTCCATTGTAAATTTAATCCAAATCGGTTTAGCCCATTTAGTCGTGAAAGCGTAGCAGACGGATAGATAGATTTTCTTTCGAATTTATGTCATTAAAATGAATTAGTATAGCTAAGTTTACACAATAATATCTGTCTCCTCAAAATATCATCTACTTTTATAGTACTTAACAAACGAAGGCAAAACTATATTAAGTACCTTTTTGGTGACAAAAGTTATTTGTAACATCTATACATTGTTTCTAAAGTTAAAAGCATATTTCCCTCGATTACAAAGAGACTTATCGGCTAAAAGCGAAGACATTGTAAAATAGTTAATAAGTCAGTGAAGTATGAAACAAAAAATACTTAAGTAATATTACTTTGGAAAACTGCTTTCAAGTTTGAGACAACAACTCGACTGACTTTTTAAAAGACTTCAATAGTGTATCTAAGAATTTTATGACAAAAAACAGGAAGTTTGTTACGGGCCCTGTCTTTGTTTTGGCCAACTTCTTTGATCAATCATGACAAATTGTATTTCTTTATAAGAGCCGCCTGTCAAAAAGTTGTTTTCTAAAGTTCTTTTGATATTACAAATGAAGCAAGGAATACAAATTAGACCAAGATCCGTAATCTTGGTAAAAGTAACTCAAATATATTGCGAACATTAAAATGTTGTAGAAGAACAACAACATTACCTTGTCTAATAACATGTATGAAACATTTCCTCTTTAGCGTGTTGCCGTCCACTGCTCAACAAGGACCTTCCTAAAGAGTGCCTACCATGCCGGAGCCAAAAAACTTACGAAGTACAGCTATGTATGAAACAGATTTAATATTAAAAACTTATTTATCAAACTCAGACTACACACGCGATGTTTCCCGCCCGTGCCTCGGAGAGCACGTTAAGCCGTCAGTTCAGGTTGTCATGAACATATATGGCAATCGTTATTGGGAAGTCACTGTCCTTAAATATACTGACAACTAGTTCAGCCTTGGAGTTAAGTTCACCCTCAGGGTTGCGGAGTTCCGATGCCAGTCGCTCCGTGTAAAACTGACATGCAGGTAAAACCGGTGGAACTAGTAGCCGACCCCTTATAATTAGCAAATTTCATGACCAGTAAAAAGCAACTCTTCTTCTTTATTATTCCCTAGACAAATCTAGGGCATAATAAAGGCTAGGAAGAAGAAGAGTTGCTTTTTATAAGCACTGTGAAGCATGAATATAGCCTTACATGGTCTTGCAAAACGTTAAGCTCAACACCTGACAGTATACTAGAAGCGGAGAACATCTTTACTACTTTAGCATATAATGTAAAAGATACATAATAAAACATCTCAATTCCTGGCTAAATAAATTAGTGACCAGTGTCAACATTACATCTTGTCATCACCTTGGTAAGGAAACCTATTGGAAATACGCATGTTATAATAGATCTGATTTCACAAACACGTGTAACTATGTAGATATATAAATCAAGCTATCAGTATTATTGCAGATACTAGATATGATTGCCGTTTTTAAAGAAAATTTTAAAAGAATTTATTTGAAATATATGGAGTAACATTTGTAACAAAAGTATTTATATTATAATCAGGTAAGTGTAACCCTAACCATGAGTTTCCTTTTTATTAAAAACATCACGAGAACTTATTCTTACTTTATAAGTGGTAGACTACAAAATTATCATCATTTTACGTGTTTCTAAAAGAAACATCAAATGTATTCAATTCACAAAAGTTTAACATAGACAATATAATTTTGATATACAATTTCACCCACACAAACTGTTATGACAGAAGATAAAAGAATCGCGATAAAAAAAAAAGCAAAAGGCCAGTGCTACGAGCATCCCATCGCCGTCAAAAGTTCTTCAATATATTGTGTCAGTAATATCATAATATCTGTTCTGTCTTTTTTCAAGTTTAACAATATTTTACGCCAGCTTCCATAAACGACGAATGCCTTGGAGGCGGAGCAGAAAAATATGGAGAGCAATAAAAATGTCAAGTCAGGTCATCAGAATGGAAAGCCGAAGGCGTTTTGTCGCCAGATGTGGCACTGAATCAATGAAAAAGTGTTTTCTTTCGTGGCTCACATCGGCGATATATCAAGATGCGTCGGCCTCGCCCGAGTTGAGGGAAACTACGCAACTGTAATAATAGCCGATGTTATGTTTGCTGACGGGAGAAATTCTCAACCTGGCACCTGGTTGCGCTGACATATGACATACGTGTATCACGATAAATATATATCGCGAATTTATGAGCTCTACTCTTTAATAAAAATGACACCCTTTGACATAAACGTGAAGAGAACAGGCATTGTATATTTAAATAATACTTTTTTTTTCTTAACGCCTTTGCATCATTTAATTGTGAAATAAAGCGTCAACATGTTTACAATATGCAAATCAATTTCATGACCAGTAATTAGCTACAAAGGAAACAATCACAATTCTAACAAACTCCGGTAAGTTTTAATCTGAATTTACGGAAACGGGTCGCTTCCTATTGCCAGTGTTTATCCGTACACAGTGTTTTAAAGAGGTAACCCGATGGAGAGAACAATGAGTTTGGAACAGTTTTCATGTCGGAAGTGGTATTACAGTGAACATTAGCCTCAGCGATAAGGCGCCGACACAAATTGGTGCGGGCACGCGACCATTGCCATCGCATTAGAAGAAAACACTATCAAAATGGGAACACGATAATTGCTGACACCTTGGCTGTCCTCTGGATATATTTAAATTATAGTGGTAAACTACCATCAACAAATCGTCACACTTTAGTTTGTGTACTTGGTGATTCATGTAATAAAGGAAACTCTTTAATTTTTGACCATATGAAGTATAACAGTTGATATAAAGATGTGTAAAATGATGCATGTAATTGTAAACTTAAAATACTACTAGCTTTTGCGCGTGGCTCCGCCCGCGTGTTTGTCGGTTATTGCAGTAAAGAGTAAAGGAATTTAAGTATCTTCATGCCAAATTTCATTTAAATCGGTGCAGCGGTTTGGCGTGAAACCAGGACAGACAGACAGAGCTACTTTCACATTTATAATATAAGTATGGATAATTTGGTAAAAAAAAGAATTAGATAATATTCTCAATTTTGAATAAAACTATTACAACTTGATATAATGGACATCTTTTGACTGAGATAAATGAATTTATGTATGTCTAATGTTTATTTTAGATCCGAAGTTGTATAACCTGTGTGCGCATGCCTCACAAGATGTCTACACCAAGGTTTACTGGTAGAGAATGCCCTGAGCATTAAGTCCGCCGATGTACAAAAGTGCATAAAGTTATAAATAAATTAGAAGTAATAAGTTTTTTTTAATTTTTGTCACATTTAAAACACCAAAATGGAAGATTCCATTACACTTAAATACTCTCTTTAGATTCAAGCAACTAATCTTTACATTGACACAAAAGTAGATAAGGAAGAAGAATGCATTTGCAAAAAGATCCGTTCCATGAACATTTCGTATTCATTATACAGGAAGCTGTTATTCAACGCCCTCTTGCGGCGACCAGCAGTAAATTAACACCGGCCCGGATAAATCCATTGAGCACTTCGATCTACGCTCGTACCTGCACCGAGACTGCATTTGAATAATGTAAAGAGTAATGTATTACCCTATAATTTACCGTCTTTGTACAGTTTTGCTTTGAATTTTATGGAGGGTCCGGTTTAATTTAAAGAAGTTCATTAGAATTTTATTTAACATTTCGTTTATTAATTTAAGAGATAGATAATATAAGTGCTTATCTATCTCTTAAATTACTTTCACTACCTACTTTAAATCATTTATTAGATTAACATATAAGAAGTCACAAATGCTATGTTACTTGGAACGCTGTTTAATAAGTGTCTACGACTGTTTAAAAAACGATTTTTAGATCATGAACTTTAAAACTTGTTTTCAATTTTAGTACGCTTTTTTAAATGATTTATAAAGAAATTATTAGAATCTTAGTAAGAAAATAGAGCACAATAGTCCATTTTAAAAACTTAATTTTTTTCAAAACACAGTTAAAAACAACATAGACGAAACAATTCATCTCTATTCCATTAAGTGAAATACATAGTATTTTCGCCGAAGGGACCGTTAACATTTATGTAACTTCCAGGAAATAATATGAGTCGCTGGAGGCATCACCCTTCGCGTTATCAGCAAGCAGTCAAACAAACGGTACGATAATGACGTTAGAACTTTCTGTCTTTCGCTTTCATCTGCTGACATCAATATTACGTCACATCGCCTATAAATAACTGGTAGATAAAGCTGTCTTTGAGGAAATAATCATATTAGATACGCACCATGTTCACATAAATATGTACATATAGATACATATTTACGATTAATATTTAGATTTAATATTGTTGATAGAACGTGTCTATGATATGATGAAAACACTTTTAATGCTTCGATGCCATGATGCTTCACCTGAAAATCGTTAAATCTCTTCTTTTATTGTTAAAAAGAAAACATATATACATGAGGAACCTAAGTAACTAACCTAACATTAAAAAATATCGGTTAACAACTTTGTTGTTTTTAGAATTGCACTATCTTAAACAAGGTGAGACGGTTCTTCTCGCCCGGGCATCTGTGTCTTCTTTACAAGACCCAGGTTCGCTCGTGCGTGGAGTACTGTTCTCATATTTGCGATGGTGCCGCACAGTACCTGTTTGACGCTCTCGACCGGTTGCAGCGGCGAGCAATCCGCATTGTCAACAGTCCCGAAGCCACCGAGTCCCTTGAGCCTCTGCAGTTGCGTAGAGATATCGCCTCAATGGCACTCCTCTATCGCTTTTATCATGGAGAGTGTTCTGAAGAGCTCTTCCAACTAGTCCCTCCCTCTCCCTTCCTCCACAGGACAACACGTGCCGGCCTTGGAAGTCACCACTGTAGAGTAGTAGACATACGTTCTCGAACTCATCGCTTCGGTTCTTCCTTCCTGTGCCGAGCGGTCACAACCTGGAACTCATTACCGGCATACGTGTTTCCTTCCCACTATGATCCCGGGTCCTTTAAGCGGGGCGTGAAAAAGCATCTCGCCAAGCCGCCATAGTGCGGGTCACCATGCTGCTTTGTGCTTGCTTGCATTCGCAATGAGGATGGTGACCACCACTCTTGGATTCTACCCATGCTTTCCATCAGGCAGGGCAGAGTCATTTTGGCAGCTCACTATAAAAAAAAAAAAAAAAAAGAAAAAAACTTTAACCTACATAGAGTGAATGACCTATCGTTGATTTCTGGACATAAGGACACAATGTTTCTCAGAAGTGATTTGACAAATACCTCTTGCCCACTTACTTTTCCAGTACAGTGAACGTGTCTTGCTACATGTATATATTATGACATATTATAGGTATTGAAACCATAAAATAACATAACAGTTTTTTTTTTATTTTAGCTTTCCGATTTAGGAAACGCCACTACCCTAGTTCATGAAACTTACTCTAAGTTTTGTGGTGGAGAGGATGAGCAGCATAGTCGTGATTTTAAAAGTTCGTTCTCATAACAACAAAATCCGTTTTATCCTCCAACCTCCCATATACCTACCAAACTACTTTAATATACTATTGAGCACTTTTAAATAATAATTACCTTTAATTTAATAAATACCTGGATGACCAAGCTTTTTTTTTCCGTATTTTTTTTTAAATGAATCTTAGCAGGATCGATTTATTGCACCTGAAAGCCCCTACATACTACATTTCATGAAAATCGTTGGAGCCGTTTCTTAGATTCAGGTCATATGTATATATAAATTGCTCGTTTAAAGGTATTAGATTCTATATTCGCACAAAACATATATTTTTACTTTGAAATCTTGGGTCATTTAATACACTAATGTTAAAGTACTCCTTGGCCTCTCTCGATGCTAGGCTGAAAATGGAACTTGAAGCCATTTGAAATGAGAGTGGTACTTCATATATTATAAGTAGGAAGTATAAGAAATGAAAATTAATCCATGCTTAAAATATGTGCTCAAACTGGTCTAGGCTTTTTATTCAACATAAAATTTAATACGACGGTAAATTTTTGGACACAAAAAATGAGTCAAATGATTTAATGAATATATTGTATATCTAAAACTGATTGATAAGGAAAGTTATTCTCGATTATTTGGGATCGGACTAGGTAAAAAAAACCGAGTACTTATCGCTCTGTGACATCTTTATTAATGAGTAGCTGCACTAATGGGAACACTATATTTTTCTAAATTATATTATAGTTTATATGCGCCATTGCTTTGCTAAATTTCATCCTGATCCATTTTGCCGTTTTCACGTGAAAGAGTAACAAAATTCCATATAACATTCGCCTTTATAATAGTAGTAAGATCATATCTAATACTAGATGAAATAACTGCACGTTGAATACACCCATTGCCAAAACTCATTAGCAAAATAAAAGGCACATAACAGCGTAGATCATTTTGTGGGCAGACGTGACGCGGTGAAATGTGAGCGGGACAATCAAACGTCATTAGGGCAATAGGTCGTCCGTTGTGATGTCACGCGCGGAATGACGATCAATGGATAAATATTTTCATTATTGGACCGCCCCTCATGTGACAATATGGCCGTATTACTTCCATATACGTCATTGATAAGGGTATTTAATTGTAATATACTGGACGACGATATAATTTGAAAGAAAGTCGTTATGAGGGATAAATATTGAAGATGTCAAACAATATTTACGATTTGTCTCGATAAACAATAGTTCGACAAATTTTATTAATAATACTATTGTCAATATAAGGGCTTGTGTAGACTTTGTACTGTTTCTTCCGATACGCAGTTTGCTTTAGATAAAATCCAGTTTACCAGTAATCAACTGCACGTTTGAACTAGGGGTTAAAGTGATCGCAAACACTTTGTATGATCCACAAATTGTTGTTCTAAGTCTGGGTGTTGCTTTGTGTACGTGTCATGTATTTTTGTAAAGTCCCCCGCAATACAGGATGTATATTCCTATGTGGTGTGTGTAAAAAATTCAATCAAAAGTGGGTAAAAAATTAAATTCCCAAGAGGCAGTACAAAATGCCTTTGAAGAGTTTGATGCCTCCCGTCCAGCTGATTTTTACAAGAAGGGCATCAATTAACTGGGTGATTACTTCGAATAACATAAATAAAAAACCTGTGTTTATAATTTAATCATCGTTCCTTTCCTAAAGGTAGGGAAGGGAAGGTTTTCTAATCATTATGCGATCGCGATCAAGATATAAGGATGTGCCAATACTTGATAATAATTAGAAACTAATCGTTTTAATAGAATTTTAAGATGAAGAGTGATAGTATATTCTTTGTCCAAATGAACTAAAAAAAAAGTAAAAAATAAGATCTCATTAAATATTTCTTGAAAATAAATCTCAATTTAACGTAAAGGTATCTTCACATCAGCAATAAGTTCACAGAATGAATTAGAAAAAAATTGAGAAAAAAATGAAACATAAAAGTAACGATAAAATAAGATTCTAACCAGTTTCGTAAAGACAAAGACTTTTTTATTACGATGTGATGCCACGTAAAAGTTTTTTCATTATATGAAACAATATCTACTTATTACAAATAATATAACAATATTATTTTATGTACTCGGGTTGCCCACGCCGCATATTTCGATACCGATTTCAGTCACATAAAAATAACTCATGAAAACTAGAAGCATGTATGTAACTTAGGCCACGTACAAGTATATCTTAATTCAATGTTTGAGGTAGGAATGTAGATACTATTAAATTCAATGTACTTAGATAACTCTTTGCTTGGATGGGTGATCGCTAGTGGCATGATACCACTAGCGTCTTTGTGATTCGGAGGTTATGTTAAGCAGTCGGTGCCAGTTGTTATCATAGGAATTATCCTATCATCGACTGTTAAGTCGTGAAGCTTAGTTGGTGGCCTTCGGGCAGCTTAAAAACATCTAACGGCAAGATTTACCAAGCCACAACGTTGTCTTGTCAGTCCACAACCCGCACTCGGCCAGCGTGCGGACGCATGGTCTTCAACCTCTCCTGAGATGAGATCCGAGAAGACATTATAGGTCGTTGATGGCAGTGATGACTCTTTGCTTTACATTACTTTAATGCCTACATAAATGGCATTATAGTTATTTAGATTGTATGATTTTATACTTTATTGAGTACAATTAATTTTTCTTATTCTTCTTTTTCGCTAGCAAGTGTAGTGTTTAACCAACGACGAAGGAAAAAATGCTGACAGGGAATGGATTTGGACGGCCCGAAACTAGGATTGTTGGCGCTTTTTGGGGAGGCCTTCTTCAGCGGTAGATGGCACTAGGCTAATATGTATGTGCTCGATTAAACAATAATAATAAAATATAATATTATACATACATATACTAACTTCTGCCCACGGCTCCGTCCGCGTGTATCTCGGTTATCGTGATAAAAGTAAATTGTCTTCTTCTTCAAGAATCAAAGTATCTCCATGCCAAAATTTCATTAAAAGGTGTAACAATTTAGCCGTTAAAGTGTGACAGACAACAATATGCCTACCGAGATAGTCTACATAAAAAATATAAGAACACTTTAGACAACACTTTACAAAACAATATGAACATATATGAAGTTAAATATATTTATTATCTATAATATATACACAACCCTTTTCAACGACACTGACCATTGGGTCTCAGCCGGTCTATATTTCATCTTTTCAGAGGTTTATCGCACTCTACGCGCGAGGAAACACGCACAATTGAGTAAACTCTTATAAAAATACAAATAAAAAGTATGCGGTATGAGGGTCATATTTAACAATATACAAAAGTAAAATGCAGCTAATGTAGCGAGGATAAAGTATTATACTGCCTTTATTTTACTGAATGTTGAAACTCACATTTTCCGCCCAATTTTTTTTTAATTGTGTAAGTACTAAAATGGTTAAACTAAACTGTCTTTATGACATTCCAGATTCATAGCCTGAAGTAGAGCTTTAGAAGTTTCTCTTTAATACAATTGCGCATTTTTTTTCTAATTCTCACCCACTCTTCACTTATGCTTTTTACTTCAAGCTATACATTCAATTTCGTTTTACATCTCTAAATGATCTGCGAGATGCAAGTGAAATTTTCTTAATTTATACTGTTTCCATACTTTATAATAGACATCTTTTGTACAACCAAAAGATAATAATTAAGACCATTAGTTTAAATACAAATAAACAGTAGAATGTAACAATAAATAACATGATAGTATATTCTATCTCGTAAAGTCTGACATATAAAATACACCAATAGGAAGCTTATCTGCTAAATTCTATTGTGCCAAAAAATATATATAAAGAAATAAAAATAGAAAGCAATGTCCCAAAAAACCAACACAATTACTCACTTCTCAGACATCAGAGGGGTAGCATACAGACATGTATTAAAACTTCAAAGTAACAACCAGAAACCGTCATTCTAACCTTTTTCCTTCACAACACGTGACTTCAAAGGGAACAGGAAAATTCCAACCTGAAACACAACAATATAACATAGAGGTTGTATTGTTATATTATAGAACTTAATTCATTTTGTAACGGGTAGAAGACGCGACATGGCAACATGTCAACATACAACCGATACTTTGCATGAACATGGTCTGAACGACACGTTCCCTCGGTTTTCTACATAGTTACCTTCGGCGTAGGCACTCAATGATATACATGAATGGAGTGTCCGGCGGTAGATCTTTTCATCGTTTATCGTGTAGCACGGCTGAGAGGGCGAGCACAATCGGCCGCCTTGAATACTGCGCCAAGTAAATGTTGAGCTTTTGTAAATACGCGGCTCGGTTCGTAGTTAAATTCTTTATCTTAACAACTATCTATTTGGCTCGCTTACATCACAACCTTTTGAATATACCTGACAAAGGCCTAAATTATCTCCTAAAATTAAATTGAAACACATTCAAAATTCCCTTGCAACAAAGATTATCGTAAAAGATAAAGGGTCAGGTTGTATATCGAGGTCCGTAAACGGCCTAATATAATGTTAGCCGTGGGAGTTTAGATGTTCGCGATATATATACAATTTCGGTAAATAACTGGAGACTCGTAAAGGGCGAGATAACGCGTAAAAGCGGAGAAAAAATAAATGGGATTAGGAGAAGGATATCAATCATGTAAGTCAGACTAAGTTCACAGGATATAGCCTTACTTTTCTGGATAAAAGTGTTTGTAAATTCACTACGATTTACTCTGTATTCAAAAGAGAGATATTAAATAACCTCAAGGCTTACTTATTTATTTAGTTATTATATAATTACCACAAACACACACACATTTAAATTGAAAACCAATTATTGTCTGTTCAGAGGCTTTGCGGTCATAATACCATTTAGATATCATATTTACAGGTTAAATGGTTTTGTGTTTGGCATATTTCACGTGGTAACTTAATATGTTGCTCCCATAGACAATCAATTGCACTTCAGTTAAGAAAGTGTATTTCAGAAAATAAATGTTTTTTTTTATTTAAACACAATTTGATAAAAACTTCTGGATTTGAAAAAGTATTGTAAAACAAAATATCTCAATGCCCTGAACATGCAAGTGTACAAGTAAAATTTTAACAACAATATAAAAAACCGACTTCAAGAACGACCAAATCGATGGATTTGGTCGTTCTTGGATGCCATCATCAGATCTTAGTGTCCTTATCATGGTACCACCGTTGGCATATCTCCTTTCCATTAAAAAAAGAATCATCAAAATCGGTTCACAAACGACAAAGTTATCCGCGAACAAACATTAAAATAAAACATATATACGGTCAAATTGAAAACCTCCTCCTTTTAAAGTCGGTTAATAAAAAGTATACAGCACGTATACAATAATTTGTTTTAAAAGTTTTGCTTCTACCGACTTCGTCTCAAAGTATTTTCACTATTGATGTTATTACTACCTCACAGAAAACCGGTGTGAAATAGTGCTTGGCCTGTGTTTAATCGAGTGAGTGAGTATACCCGAGACCCATACCCCTCCCCATATCGCCCCCCCCCCCCCCCCAAGGACCCACCCCTCCTATCCCCCAAGGACCGACAATGCACTTTTGACGCCTCTGGTGTCGCAGGTATCTATGGGCGGCGGTAATCGCTTACTATCAGGCGATACGTCTGCCCGTCGATTCCATAATAAAAATAACATTATTTACTTGTTATTTATAATTTTTTACATGTCATTCATTCTAATGACAGATAGCAAAACACAATAATACCTAAACCACCTGTGTATTATTTAAAGTCTTACTTATTTTTTACATTATTAAGAAAAAATATTGGATACTCTATTCACAAACATTTCTACAATCACTTCGTTTTTAATAACATCACATAACTACAAAATCTTCATTTGCTATCATTTCTTCAAATATAAATTCAAGTGCAAGTGACCAATGCCGTTTTGAACCGTTTAAGTACATTTTTAGCAGCCACCTTAGTACGACATCGCATCGATATGCTAATGCCTTCGAGCGGCATGACGTAACATGATATTTCTACCTGCGACGAGCAATTTGCAAGCGAAATGCCACGCGCTTACACTTTGTCATTTTATCGAAGTCTCTTGTGTGCTCGTGTTTGGTTTACAACGCATTACGGATGGTTCAAAGTGTTATTGGAAAACATTTTAGTGTTAACTTATTATTAGGCTACAATTTGTCCAAAATATGGGTATATTATGATATCTTGTTATACGGCAAATGAATTTCACGCATAAAAGAGAGAGATGAAAAAAAATTGTGACACTTTTCTTTTTTAGACTACACAAAAACCTTAATATTTTTTTTGGTGAAATTGTAACCTAAAATTTTAACACCTTATACAAAAAATGATTTATTATTTAACAACTCATATGAAATGGACAAAAAGAAACAAATTTATGTTTTCTCAAAAAAATGCTAACATGCATTGCCGCTACGTTTATACAGCGAGGCGAGGAGTAGTAAATCATTTTAATAATTGATCCCGCTTGAAATATTCATGAAGTTCCAACTGAAGGTGTACCGAGGAAAACGGATGAAAAATGTTTCAGCCCTCCCTAATATTTCACAACTGACCGTTTTTCTAGTGGCATCAAAGGCTAAACAATATTTTATCGTGTTCTGTAAAAGAAAATGTTGTTTGTCTGTTTGTTTATATATTTATCATCAATTACATCAGTTATAGATAACTTATAAAGTTGTGATTATACGAATACACCGCTTCAATACGGACGGGAGTAAAGAGGATTTATTTTGGTAAATAAAATGAGCTCTTCTAGAAAAGGATTTTCCTGAGAAATCAAAGTATATAGCTGACTTACTTACTTCAAAATTACTTGAAACAAATAAATGTTTATGTTATAGGTTCATTGAACAGATCAAAATTCGGTTTTCTTATACAAGCAAATAATTTATGCATACACATGTGCGGCTTTGAGTTTAAATAAATTCATATTAATTATGACAACACTAATTTTGCAAACAGTGGGAATATCTATTTTTATTAATTAATTATACCATCTTTATTGGGGTATTTCAGAGTATCGTAGTATAGGTTATTTCTTGTGTATTTTGTATTTACGATTATGACGTACTGGTAGAATATATATATAACTCAATTTCCACTAATCTACTACTTATGTTGATACGTCTGCTCGTTTGTCGTGCCTATTTCATTAAATAAATAAAAATAAAAACCTTCTCCTAATTTTTACTTAGAAATTTATCGGCAATACTTATAAGCATTTTATTACGTTCTAAAACTCAGTATCCAAAAAATGCAAAAAGGATTATTGTCAGTTATAAGAGTACTTCACGTCGTTGATTCTGAATCCCGTCTATGATTCGTTGAGAACGAAATTTCAAAATGAAGCACATTTTTATTTGTCTATGGTCAAATAAAACAAAAGTCAATGCGACGGAGACGGCAAAGGTTTTCTTTAAATTCTTGTAGTTATCGGATCAAATATTTGAAATTATAGTTAATAAAAATACTACAAACAAATGAAAAGGTTCTTATAATCTCTCCAAATGTTATACATATCACCATTCGTTTTCAGATGCTCGAGTTGCAATACAGGAAATGGATTCAAAAACAACGTCTCAGCTTTCGTCTCTAAGGAAATTCGGTAAGGAAATTCTAATGGTGGCTAGGGCCGTACGTGTCTCTGAATAAAATGATGAAACATTAAGGCAGGTCACTGGGGCATACACTTACTTAAAATCACACGCTACACTGATTCTCGAATATTCTGTTGCTTACGCTTTGCCTTTTCCTAATTACAGAAAAATAAAATATGTAATTTACTAAATACAAATTGTTTGAACTCTACTCTTATTGGTCTTGTTGTAGATTTAAGGTTCTATGATCTAAAATTTAGTTTATGGAGTATTTTTTTATGGAATAAGGGCTAACGAGCATACTTATCGCCGTAAGCGATTACCGCCGCCCATGGACACCCACAACACCAGAGGCGTCACAAGTGTGTTGCCGGCCTTTAAGTGATGCGAAAGGGTGGGGGGGGAAAGGTTTGGGTATAGATCTTCGGTATTCTCACTAACTCGTGAAACTCAGCACAAGCGCTATTCCACACCGGTTTTCTTTGAGGCTGTGGTATCACTCCAGTCTAACCGGCCCATTCATGCCGAAGCGTGGCCCTCTCTCTATAGTCAAAGATTTCATTCGAGTACCTAAATAGTTTCCTCATGACTCCATGACCATATATTTTATAGAGACAGTGATAATGGCGTGCAAATTTTGAGATATTCGATTAGGCAGATAAAACCTAAAAAATAAGCGCATAGTAGTGAACTACTTTTTACTATAATAATAGCTACTTCAAATTGGTATATAAATGATTTATCCATATGTGTATTCTTTTGTAAATACAATATGACACTCTCTTAGAAATGACATGACATAAAGTGACAAAAAAAATTATGGATCTAAACTATCTATCTGATCCCTCTTAACGAGCAATTCTTGTATATATATAATCAGAATTTCTGAAACTGCTCTAACGGGTTTCAAGAAATTTAGTATGCAGGGGCTTTCGGGGGCGATAAATCGATCTAACTAGGATTCATTTTTAAAAAAATTACCGAAAAAAATAGCGAACCGAAAAAAAACAATGTAAGTATATTAAATGTAAAAAACAACTTGTATCGTATATTGTATATAATATATTTGCTTTCGCTTAATATAACCATAACATTTATTTATATATTTACAAATATGCGCTATCCTCACAGGCTCTCAGCCCAATTCGATAGCTTAGTTACATAGATTAACACTATCCACTGGCATACAATCAATAAAAACAAACATGCCATTAATCAAAGAAAAAAATATTCTAAAGGAAAAAAAATAATATATACAAACTTTAACTATTTAATTACAAAAATTCAGAACCAATTACTTCAAAACAAACAAGTAACTACACCAAAAACTACAAGTTTTATGTATACCTACTAAAATATGTAAATTTCGTAACCTGCCTATTCGTGTTAATCTCTAAAACTGCACTGAAGGATAGACAGTGACGGCACGTCAGTTTAACGTACAATACTGCAGTAATACATTTACCTCTTTTACTTTAAACTAACTGCACGCGAAGATATGCCACTGATATAAAAGTTTTTGTTTTAAATCTGGGTGAAATCGTGCTCTACTTTACATGAAAACACGGCATCCGACTTAATTATAAAACTACTAGAACTTTATTTCTATGTATGGCCCTGCCAAAATGACTACTTTGCCTGATTGAAAGCATACGTAGAATTCAAGAGTGGTGGTCACCATACTCATGTATAGGCGAATGTAGACAATGCAGCATGGTGACCCCATGGCGGACTGGTGCTTCTGCATCATTGGGCCTCGCACTCATCAACGAAACACGACAGCATAAACGCCGTCATTTTACGTTGATTTTCTATACGAGGACGAGGGTAGTATTGCCCCGGTCGAGCTGGCACGTTCATGCTGAAATCAGCGTGGCTCTACTACCTTGAAACTTGAACTAATCTAATCTAGAAGATGTTTTAAGACCTAAGCCATTGTGTATTTTGAAGTTTAAACTTCCAAAACTCCTGAGGGATATTATAAAGTTACAACATCTTAGAAATATTTGTTTCTGTAAGTTCTGATTAACAAGTTCGATTTGAGTTTAGGATTTACATAAATTCGAATACTTCAACCGAATAAGGTTGAGGTAATAAATTTTAATTCATTCGTCTGGCTATTTTCGCTCGACAATTCTGATATGATTTTTACTTCTTTGCAGGTATCATATATTCATTCATAACTCTAACTTTTTAAACAATATGCGTTGATAGATTCTGTTTTATTATTTTTAATTATTTTAATTGAATTATACTCTCAGTGTCCAAGAAGAAAATATCCTTGCCGGTGATTAAATTGTAAACTATGTACATACATTTGTAGTCTTTAGTATTCTAGACAAAAAAGCCTGCCGTCCCAATTCATATAGTTGAATACAGTCTTAGAGATCAATACGAATTGGCTGACATCACAATCACCGAAATGTTAACCACTAAGACATGGTGCATTTGATAAACTAAAATATTTCAAATTGTTTGCTATTGTCTTGACATATGTAGGTATGGTTATATGCTATGTATAAACAGCTATTGACTGCTTGAAGTAGAATATTATTATTTACAATGATTTAAAAATGTACTAGGTACGTATTAAATCAAATCCTAGTACTTATCCTTCTTTAAAAACAAGCTTCTGTGAAATGTAAAGCAAAAACTTTCAGTGATTTTATTTGTGCGCCATTCCAATAATGCAAATTCGATGGGACAGCTATTTGTATAGCCTGGGCTTTATTTGTTCAGGCTTCAGGCTCGGAACACATAACAGCCAGGTGCTTGTAATGTGATCTGTGTGTATTACGGGTACAGCCTCGAGCGACGAAGTGTGTGGGCCTTGCAGTGAAAATAGTAAAATCTAAATAGTTTTTAAAGACTATTTTTGTTTGTGATACCTACCTGAAAACATTTTTCTACGCTTATTTTTGAGTTCATGAGCAGTACTAAAAATTGTTCTGTAAAATAAAAAATTACAGACGAGAAAAATGTTGCTCCCAATCATATTTAGCGACTAAATTTAGAAAAAGCAAATTCCAGAATGAAAAGTATTGTAAATATTTATGTCATTTAAATACTATTCTTTCTTATAAAGCTTTATATGTTTTGCGACAGGAAATCTTTACTTAATACCTACCGGTACGAGTTGTAAACAAATCTTGTACCAACACTGCGAATGTGTTATTCAAGTATTTTAGTGAGGATTTCTTTCTGTAAAGGGAAACCATATATATATATGGTCCCACTTAATTATGACAGACTAGTGCCACCATCAGTGATGTAACCATCAAGGTACATACTATGTATCTTCTATTCGTTTTATGTACAACATAGCGACACGTAGACACCTACACCATCTGAGGTGTTATCCGCTGACCTTTAAGTGTTAACAGTTTTTATTACATACTAGGTTTTGCACGTGGCTCAACTCTGTTATTGCGGTAAAGAGTAACCCTACGTACTTTCTCAAGAATTAAAGTACCTCTATGTCAAGTTTCATGAAAATCGATACCACGGTTTAGCAGTGAAAGTGTAATACACAGACAGATACACCGACGATGTATGGTTGTTTGTTATAATTATTAACGTAAAACACACCATTATTCATTCAAATTACTAATACTTAGATACTCAAACATATAGTTTTAGATGTGCTGACTAAATCATTCTATCCCGCTCGCACGCTTAGTCAAGCAATTTGCCTATTGTTATTCAAATCGTAAATTAATTATTCATTCACGTCATTTTCAGACTTAAATTTATTTCCTGCTTACGATCCAGAGATGTTAAATATGATTCGTTATACTTCAAGAGTACTTAGGTACATAGTTAATTATGTCATATTGTAATATTATGTTGGTTTGAATTAATTTATTTAATAGGCTAAGCCCTACGGTACAACTATATCCGCGGATAAAAGGCAGCCTAAGTTACTCCTTATATCATGAGTTATATGACTTTGAAAGTCTTTTGAAAATGGGTGCAGCCATGGTGTACTCGAGCTTGCTTTAAACAAAAGCCTCGATTTTTTTATACTACTTCTTACGTTATAGATACGTGTCTCTGAATGTAACCCCGATATAGGTATATAATATTAACACACCTCGCTATAGGCTATAGATTATACAGCTCTTTGTCAGTAAAATCGGATTAGAGACAATCGTGAGACATTAACATATGGGAGTGAATACTGAGCTATACACACCTACACGTAATATTATGTTGAAATATTACAATACGGACTAAAGCTTATGTATAGACTTGTTCATCAATGCTGGATATTCAACGGAAAGGAAGAACGCAGTTTCCTCGATAAGTCCACAAACATTTGTTTAATAATATTTACATGGATACAATACGTTACATTTAGGAATATTACCCACACTGTCGAATAATATTATGAATTCGAAATTAACTCTGTCTATCCGTTCGCTACGCTTTCATGGCTAAGCTGCTGCACCATTTTTTTTCCAATTAAAATACATTAAGACTTTTCTAAAATAAAACATAAACATACCTCACTTATCCAAATATAAGTCACTTAGAAGCTATAATAAAAATAAACTATAGAGCCTTAGCAGCACAAAATCTTTCTGCATATTATATTATGCGTATGTTACGTGTATATATTACAACACACGTTCACATCTGGAAGTCAATCATATCCCAAATAATAAGGCTTATTTAACCTGTATTACTTTATTATAGGCACAAAATAGGTGGCATTAAACATTAAAAGCTCAAACAATATGTTTAGGCGCAGGTGTCACCGAAATTCATGTTATGTTTGTATTGCTAATGGCAGGTCCGCACTTGGAGGAAATGAGCGAACCGAACATTAAGCCTCGTTTACTCTGAATATTGTATTACAAGAATACAGTTCGACTAGTGATATCTAAGTTTCGTAGGTTGGATTATAATGCAGAAATGGTCCAAAATACATACGTACAAAATAATGATGAGAATACAGCACTGTATGTTTCTATTTTAATTTGTGTTTTTAGTCAAACTAATGTTTTAAGAGCGTTACTGCATTCGATGCCTTCGTCTTTCCCACTTTGTTTTGCTTAACTTCAGTTGTCTTTAAAAGATAAAAAAAGAAATCCTCATGAATGCATTATGTATGATCGTTATAAATTAAACGCGTGCTTACTTTTCAATGTTTACTTATAAATTGAAGAGAATTTTGCTTTCAGTGTTATAATTATAAATACCTACAATGTTCTCACAAAGTTATTGAAGTAATTAACTCTGATTGTCAGCAATATGATGTGTTATAAACAGGTGTAGATCGTTTTAATAATTAAAATAATCTCACACATACACACGGCCATTTGAATCCAAACTAGACCTATAAAACAAAATACATACCTACGAGTACTATAGAAAAATTACACCCATGCAGAAAAAACATAGTGATCAAAGATTAACATTGAACTTACGACCTCATATTTATGAGATAAGTTCGCCAACCGCTAGACCAATCGAGCCTTCTAACTTTATAATGTCATGTTTTATCATTTTAGTATAATTTAGTTGCCACTAATACAGTCAAGTAAGCTCTTCCAATTCAAATGGTGCATAAGTGCCATGACAATGGATCCAGCGGTTTTGCTGACAAAGTTTACAAAGCTTTGTTTGTATATATTAAGTGTATACTCGTGGATACACTGACATGTCACGGTTTTAATGGAAGAAAGTATATTTAGGCTTAGTAGTGACCCACTTCTTTTGGTTTAAAAACAATCAAGGTTTCTGTCAACGATTGTGATGCAAGAAATATAAGTAATTCATATCTAACACATAACTTAGTCAAAACTTTATTCTATTAAATAGAATAGAGAATGTGTATTTCGTCATAAAATTTACTAAAGTTTGTTGTTGGATTATATACTTCAATCTCATCTACTTACAGTCCATTTTTAACCGACTTCATCAATATCTCATGTCTCAGCTTTCACTACATTTAGTTCAGTACCGACTAAAAGTTGATCAAAGGTATACGTTATATATAGCGTTTTTCGTTCGGTGGTAGTTAACCTAAACAGCAACAAAAATATGATTGATCTGCATATTTAATTCGTTTTTAATTAATTTAGTAGTTATTTGTGGACTTACAAGTCATTAATCCAGTGTCCAATTGACGGATCTTATAAAAGTCCTTTCAGTTTACTGTGGTAAACTGTGGTTTACCACAGATTTAATAAGCCCTTATCACTTTAAATTATTTATACAATATGAGAACTATGCAGGCCACTCTCAGCAATTTAACTAATATGTTTAATAAGAAGATGGAGGAATTTGAAGCCCAGCTCATGAAGACATCAAGCCCCTCTAGAAGTGTGACCAGCTTGTCTTCAGAATTTGCTGCCTTCAGAGCCTTTGATACGCAGGCCCTAGAACTCGTGCAGCAGCAGCTGGAGGATGTATCACACTCCACTGATAGAATGGAAATGCAGGGACGGCGAGAGATTCTTCTCCTGCATGGTGTTGAGGAGACAGAAGATGAAAACAATGTTAACACCACTGTAAGCAACATTGACTCAGTGCATCAATAGCCGGGACCTCACTGTGGATGACATCAAACGCTGTCAAAGACTGGGCCGAGCCACTTTGAACAAGAAACCAAGGCCCATACTTATAAAGTTTGCCGATGTGACATGTGTGTGAAATTATTTTGTATAAAATAAAATGACTGTTTATGACATTAATATTCATTTTTATTAAATACAAAATTCAAATACAAGTAAAAATACAATACAAAACAAATATAACTAAAAATAAAAAAAATTAAGTCGCCATTTGCCACGGCAAAAATCAGATTTACCCCTCGCCTATAGATGTTGCACATAAAAAAAACACAAAAGGTTAAAAATATCCGACTAATATTATAAATGCGTAAGTTTGTAACTATGGATGGCTGGATGGATGTTTGTTATTCTTTCACGCAAAATCTACTGAACGGATTTGGATGAAACTTTACAGTAATATAGCTTATACATCAGAATAACGCATAGCATATTTGCCCTGATAACCGACATACGAGTGCGCGGAGCCGCGGTCAACAACTAGTAAGAAATAATTATGTAGGTACTTTAGTCAGCATGTTAGCATGTATTTAGGCGACATCTAAGTTTAGTGCAACATGTCAAGTTTTACATCACACTATACACGTTTTAAACGTTCAACACAAGAATAGCAAAAGAAAAATATGGTCTAAGTTGAGTAATTTAACTAATTTTGGTTATGACAAAGTAAATTTTACTTTTTCAAGCAATAAACAAGCGTGTGTTTCTGATTAATGTGTATTTGGTATAAAACTAAACATAGTGACAGCTAAGATTGAGATATCGAAAATGCACTGTACACGTATGAGATTAGAGTTTATAAACCAATGACAAATTTAGTTAAATTTAGTTTAGTGATGACAACAACAGTTACCCTACCATTATTAACTCATTCATTATTAGTTCAAGTATGTCTTTAATTAAATCCATATTATTAACAACAAAATTTTAGCTATACCTGAGATATTGGTCTATTTAAAAAGATGAGTCGGTGTCGTGCTTCGGAATATTAATAAGTATCTTACTTTCTTAGTTGACGAAAAAAAACTTAGTCTTGTTTATCAACAAAAATACTATATAAAAATTACACGAGTGGTAAATCAAATCATGACTTTGTATTGAATTCAAATGAGACATTTTATTGCCAGCAAAAGTCCAATTCAGATAAAAAATGTTCATAGATCCAATAAATGTCCAATCTATAAATCTTCGCTACCCACTATTAAATGCATATAACCCTCGACTGCAATCCAAGATCTGATGCGGAAACTCGTATCTACAAAATTCAGATTCCATTTCAAACGTCGTACAAAGTAACACATAAACTTTAACACCCCCTAAAATTCTATCGTTGAAAAAGTCCCGAAACTCTATAAAGTTGAATTATGACTACTCAGAGGATTTACGTCGAAGAGATTGACTTTATTCGTTAGCCCATCTTCAGTAACAGCCGCTATTAAAGAGGTATTCTACACAAAATGGTGTTATCAGAGGCGGGGAGATAAAATGTCCAAATAGACTATCCACTTATCGCACGACACCCCACTGTTTCCAAATGAATACTGTCATTACGTTATATAATGCAATGCAATTAATGCAATTAATGTACTCTATAGTTTCCGGTAAATTGTAAAAAAAAAAACACTTTTTGAAACTCTATGAAAGTGTATTTTGATTTCTGTTTGAGAGAAAAAAACTTAAAAATAACTACATAACCACTGTTTGCATATCTATTTGACTGTCAATTTTTTTTTTTAATTTTGAGCTAGCGCTTATTTAGCTTAATAATGTAGGTTCCAGTTTGAAAATTTACTTTAGACCTACATTTTGATTAAAAAGTAAATTTTTGAAAACTTGTTTCTATTAAGAGCCGGGATGTAAACAGCACATTTTATGTGGGCAAGTAAGAACCTAAAATGTTTTAAGTAATCTAAAAATTTTCACACCGGTCGGTGCCAAGCCAAAATGTAATAGTAGGTACTAAGGTATCGCACTCGCCGCTGCCGGATAGCAGCTCTTAGTGTAGAACAAAACAACCCAAGCAGGCAGACCCGCGCGGGCTGCCTATGGTTGTCTCGAAATATAGCGAGTGTGTTCCTACTATTACATTTGGCTTGGCACCGACTTCAAACAGATTTTAGGTACCTAGCACACATAATAATAATACTATTTAAATGAATAAAGAGTTAGGTATAGACAAGAATTGGCACATTGCAATTTATGAAGAGCCAGTTTATTTTGAGCTTTTTAGTGTTTTTTGGCAGGGAGTTTTGTTTTTTGGAAGTCGGTTTTTTTTTTTATAAAAAGTTTTTTTTTAATCATTTAATATCATAGCCACTAAATTCCTAAGTAACTATTAGAGTAGAAAGTAATGACTTCGTTATAACATTACTATAATTACCATTGCTTTAGAGATGGAGCTCAAGTTATTACTCTGTAATAAAAATCAATGAATGAAAATGTTTCAGACTGAATAATACTAACATTTATAAGAGAAGTAACTTGAAACTCAAATAAATTCTTAATAAATCTAAATTCATGTTCTGAACATTATGCCTTAACAATTCAGATCTATTAGAGACACATATAGCTGGTAGTACTGTTAATGCTCTTCCAACATCATCTGCCTAGCCTTGATTATTCCTAACATCATTTGGGATCAGCTATAGTTCAACCGGTTTTACCTGAATATCAGGAGAAATCGCCTGGAAAAAATCGCTGTCTGCGATAAGGCTGCCCATTGTACCACTGTTTTTATTTGTCATTATCTTCAATGTATATTTAATTTTATGATCTGCAATAAAGAATACCTATCTATCAATTTTTGCACAGAGCGATTGGAATCCGATCCCCGAATTGAATTTAATGGTTGAAAATATTAATCCGTTAGAATACTTTCATTACACTTTAAATAATTATTTTGATTCCCGAAATGTTATAACTTTACCGCGAATATGTACATAACTAAAAAATTGAAATCAATTCAAAAGAAAGTGCCGAAAATTGAGTAGGCATACATCGTAGCAAAGAGTACTTTTTTTATGTAAATTGTGTAAAAAAGGGATTCGTCGAACATAACATGGAGAGTCCTTGCCAATAGCCGGGAAATTTCCGGAGAGCAATCATAGAGGAAGGCCCTTACATACTAAATCATGCAATAAATTATCAAGCATGAAATATTCAAAACGCCTTAACATACGCCAGGGTGTGAAGAACAATGGGAAATTCTGCCTTTCCGTATTCCATAGGGATGGAATAAAATCTGTAACTATAGAACATTTAATGAAAATTTATGTTTTAAGCTCTCTGGATATATTTATGTTCTCCGCATTTCAATACTTATTAATTTTATAGTGGCATCTTCAGTTTCTTTATCGAAAAATATTAAATCATTTTGTAATACGGTTGTGATTGCAATATACAATGCACAAACCTATACACATATATACCCTAAAAACTAAATTATTTATGTATAACTACGTGTAGAGGAATTAACACGTTCATGATATTTTTATATATATGGCCCTGCCTAACTTTACTCTGCTTCATGAAAAGCATAAGTAGAATCATACTCATTGCGAATGCAATAATGCAGCATGGTGACCCACAATACGGCGGCCTAATGATGCTTCTGCATTACTGGGCATTCGGTCTCGCACTCACCAACGAAACAACAGCAACGAAATGCTGTCATTTTAGGTTCATTTTCTGTGCACGGTAGTAGCGCCCCGGTCGAGCAGACCCGTTCGTACTTAAATCAATGTGGCTCTACTGAACGTATATAATACGTATTTTCGATATTCGTAAAAAAGATTATAAGGATACTTGTGAGCATATTTACAAAATTGTTCATAACACTAGTTTCTTTGATATTAGTAGAATAGAATAGAATAGAATAATCTTTATTGTACATTAAATAATACAGTTTACATTAAAAAAATAATACTTCAATTGACTGTCCATGTACAAATGGCGGCCTGTACTGTCGATGAACAAAGTAAATAGATTAGAGTTTACTATAGTTTATCATCTTCCTAGACTTTATTATTCCCAAGATTTGGGGACGGCTACTAGTTCAACCGGTTTTACCTGAATGTCCGTTTTTACACGAAACAACTGGCAGCGGACCTCCGCAACCATGCGGGTGATCTGAATTCGAAGGTTGAACTAGTTGGCACTGACCGACAGCTTAATGTGCTCTTAGAGGCACTGGCGGGGAACACCGCCATCTTCCATACTGTGGGCTGCTATCAAGAATTTCTTTTAAGAAAAACCCAACCGGGAATCAAATCCGAGACCTCTTTATCAGCAGTCGCTTACGCTAACCACTAGACCAACGAGGCAGTTTTCAGTTACCAGAGTTTATTGTAGTTATTAACTAAAATATCATAAAATCTTTGAGGTGAACGGTAAAAGTGCCATTGAAAAAACTACCCAAAAGTGAAATGCAAAAATCATACAATATTACAACACTGCAAAGTTACTAACATCGACCAAACTTCACACATTTTCATTCTGTATAAGATGCAAAGTGCCCGCAAATGCTGTGAGTATATTTCGCATCCCTATTTCCGCAGTTTCAATGCTGGTATTCGAGGTGCGTTAATTCTCAGTTATTCGATCATCGCCCCTTGATGCCACTGAAAGTTAATTAACTATTACTTTTAATTTAACATCAAGCCTGTAAAAATAACATTTTAAAGTGATTCAAAAACTTCTTATTAATCTGGAAAATTGCTAAAAGATTTCGTTTCATTTATTACCCGACTACGGCAAAGCCAAAGGAGGGTCCATAATACTTTAACAACGCGTGACTACGGCTTTTGAAACTTGTTTCATACTTTTTAAGCGTCGTTTTTTGTCGTAGTTGGGTTTTAGTTTTTACTTTTCTTTATGTCATTATATTAAGGATAATAAGTATTGTTACATGCCAATTTTATGGTTATGCATTGATTTATTTTAAACAAGTAAGTAAGATGTTATATAGTAAGATATGAATAATATTTAATACTAACTAAACACCGCGGTGTTACCCGCGGTTATTGCTGTATAGCGGGTAACGCCGCAGAACAAAGTCAGCCTAAAAAGTAGCCTTAGTTACTTCCTGGATCATCAGCTACCTGCCAGTGAAAGTCCTGTCAAAATCCGTCCAACCGTTCCAGAGATTAACCAGAACACACATACAGACAGACAAAAAAATGTTTAACTAGATTTTTGGTATACGTAGCGTGTATACATACATATGCATTTAGTAAAAAGAATTTATTTTAATATTACAAACAAACACTCCAATTTTATTTATTTGTATAGATAGGCATTATAATTACATACTAAACTCAACATGTACCAACTCGTTTTAGATTCGTTTCAACGTAATTTAACAATATGTCTCACTAACGACACGAAAAGACTCCTCAAATGAGAGAGTTATTAGGTAAGTGCCAATTAAGGTAGGTGCCAAAATTTATTAGAAAAATTATAGACATACAAGTTCTAAACACACATTAGTAAAAGAAAAAATGTTTTTGTTAATAAATCTCACGAGATTGTCAATATGTGAAATGCGGATTCGGTGATCCTTGTTTGATGGCCAAGGGCCTCGACAAGCACCTTATGAGACTCATGTTAGAAGACTGGGTTAGGTTTCATGCAGAAGGCAGTCTTCCTTGGCACGACATATACAGTGAGGAGTTTCCTACCTTTGGAGCCCAAACCATCGGTTTCTTAAATTCTATTAATTATTATTAATACACCACCGTGGGTGAGCCATGCTTGGCATGAATGGGATCAGTTTTTTGTTTTTTTTTTTTTGTTGTTAGATTGGTTTCCACAACTGTTTTCCATTTTGGCGCAGAGTTTGAGTTGCATCTGTTATTACTGTTAAATACAGCGCTGTTTTAGTTATATCATATCTAGTGTGTATTGCAGTTTTCATATTGGACAAAAACATCGAACAAGGAGTTTGTCTTAAATTTTGCATCGCCAATTGAATTTCTTCTTTGGAGTCACAGAAGATTTACGATGAATCGATCTTATCAACTACACGTGCTTATGAGTTGTATAAAGCGTTCAGAAGCGGTCGAGATGTGATGAAAGATTGGCCACTCACTCAGATCTGGTAGACCATCAACGTCTGAAACTGAAGTTAACATCGTAAAAGTGAAGTGTGATGTGTGTGTGTGTGAAAGTGGTGACTGAACATCCTCATTCAACTTTGACAGAGATAGCCGCTAAACTTTCTGTATCTCACGAGTCAAACCGTACCTTTTTAAATAATCACACAAGCTCGGCTAGTCTCAAAAGACCTGACTTTTCTCCAAAAACTCAATTGCTAGAACGAGTCAATTCCGACCCAACATTCATGAAACGCACTGTTACTGGTGACGAGACGTGGGTTTACGAGTTTGAAATACAAACTAGTCAAAAGCTTCGGAGTGGCGCCTTCCAAGTGAACCGAAACTGAAAAAACCGGGCCCAAAGTCGATAAAAAGTCAAAGTCATGTTGACTGTTTTCTTTGACTCTCACGGTGTTGTGCACTCGAAATCCTTGCCGGAAGGTGAAACGGTAAATAAAGATAATTATTTGAGCATTATGTGACGTTTAAGAAAGAAGATTTGACAAAAAAAGCCAGATTTGTGGAAAGAAAATGCTTGGATTTTGCACCACGATAATGCGCCTTTGCACAAGGTCTTCATTGTGAACGAATCTTTGATTAAACACTCAACAAATGCCATCGAGCAACCACCATATTCGTCAGATATTGCTCCAGCTGACTTTTTTCTTTTTCCTAAACTCAAATTACCACTTCGTGGCACCCGTTTTCAACCGGTAGAAGACATAAAGAAGAATTGGCAGCGAGAACTAAACTCAATTCCCGAAACAGCGTTTAAAAATGTTTTGATGATTAAATTATTCGTTAGCGTGAGTGTATCGTTTCTGAAGGATCATACTTTGAAGGTGATAAAATAAATTTGGATGAATTACTAACATTCATTGATCTATTCCCGGTACTTTCTTGACAGAGTAGTATATAAAAATGTACATAATATTCAAATTTCAATTTCAAAATCATTTATTCAATTCAGACACTAAGTGACATTTATGAACGTTAAATTGAAGCTGTAGTTAAGAATCATAGATCGACACAAACAGACGCCACATCATGTGCTGTATTGTCGAGGTAAATTAGGTGAAAACACCAAAATCTACTGCCTGCCTGTGTCGATCCATAACTTCCAGTTTCCAATATGTACATAAAACAATAAAAAAGAGGAAAAAAGGCGGATTGCACTTATTATTAATTAAATTAAATTAAATTAACACTAAGCGAAATGAAAATCTGAGCAATTCATTATGAATTTTCTTATATAATATAAAACATACATTCAATAATAATTTGAACACTAATAACGAGCAGAGGGTCGATCAGTGATGCCTTCGTATACAGAATAAATTGAATTCTAATTTCCAATTTCAATAACAATGGGTCGCAAAGCTTCAAGCGTGAACATAAGCATGATTCTCGACGAGATTTCTTAAATATATTGTCAGCGAGAAAGCCTCGAATATGTTAGGAGTTAAATTACATTTTGAACGAATCATGCGTCACGCTTTTCTTTTTTTTTTGTGATTTCATTGTGATTCTTATAATTGCTTGTCATGGTTCACACAAATATAACAAAAACAAATGCTTGTGAGCTTTGTATGTTCGTATTTTACTTATTTACGCTCATGATTAAAATGATAACATTTGCCATAGAAATGACGGACCCTAGCTAGATGCTACTTTGGACATTACTTTTTATCAGAAAATAATTTAGTGTTCCCGTGGGAATGGGATTTTAATGTGTCTGGTGAGCCACGATTAACACCACAGGGCAGAGCGATAGGAGTTAGTGACAATTATGTTTCATTTATAAGTGAATTATAAATGAATTAGGATAACTAAGAGTATAGTTATCCTAATAACATATATTTCGTTAACTCATCTATATCCAGATAAGGAAAATAAAAATCTTATATCAATGATAATGTTGTAATAATTAGTTTCCTGTACGCAGCAGAAAATATTATGTATTTATGCGTAGGAAATGACTCGGAAATGGGTAAACTGGTTGCTTGAATAATTGTATAAGATACATTAATATATTACCTTTAGGTTAAATCTGTTGTAAATAATAAGATAAGATGCAGTCATATATATAAATAATGCAATTGAAGTGTCTGTTTGTAATTCCAAACTTACAGTTTTTCACTAAATGTGTATAAAAAGCGAGGATCGAACCAAGTGGCGCGAAATTGGAGAGGCCTATGTCCAGCAGTGGACTGTAATAGGCTGATGATGATGATGATGATGATGTGTATAAAAAGTATGAACGATACTTTAATTTTTTTTGTCTTCAAAGATTAGAAAAAACAAACAGACTGATGTTTGTTCCATCTTATCTTTGAAATGGATGGACCGATTTTGACGGTATTCTCGCTGGCAGATAGCAGATGTTAATAAGGAGTAATTGGAAAAAAATAGGGTAACGTTAAAACAAAATTTCTTTGTTAAATTGATCGCGGAAGAAATTGCGGCTAGCTAACAAAAGCTAGTAATAAGAACAAATGAGTTAGATTTATTGTTTACGGAATAGTTGAGATCAACTTCAATTTATTTGTCTTCTAGGTTGAAAAAAGGTCTGAAAGAATTCCAAAATATGTCTCCAAGGTGGTTTTCCTACGTAATCTGCAGAAAAGAGTTCCAGTGACCCTTGACGATGCCGTTTTTCCGTTCACAATCACACAAACGATTCCGATTTAGAATTCAAATGTTCCATAGGAGGGGGCAACGTTAATTCCCAATATAACGCACCAAAACGGCCACAAGCTCTCGATATTTCAAACTTCACGAAAGAGCCGACGTTAATCCGATCCGATCTAACGCAACAAACGACCACAAGCGTCTAGAATTCTAACAATTATTCTATATTTCAACAAACCACGCGGTTTTGAAAATACAACTACTACATACATAGTTTCAACTACATTCGTAGCAAAACAATATTTATTTAATAAAACTTATGTTACATCAATTAACACCCATTGGTGTTAGTGGATAAGTGGGTAAAACGATCCTGCTAAAGTGTATAATCGTAAGAAGATTTTGTGATCATCACAGCTTTGCGTATGTTATTTTTAAATCAGTGTTAACATTTATACGTATACATGCTAGATCTAAACGCAATGTTACTTATCCTATTATAGGCACGCCAACAAAACAAACATCCGTCAATTTATATATTATAAATAATTTATATAAAATATATAAAAAAACCTAAATTTAATTTAAAAAAACGGTTTTTTATATACATATTTTTATCAATTATGTTCTTTGAAGTGAAAACTTCTTTAAGGGCATTATGTATTATGGGATGGGTTAAGGATGATAAACTCGCGTCAGGACACGTGACGTGATCGAAAATTCGTAAGATGGAGGCGTGGCGTAGATAAGGAAGTAATATCCCCCTTTCTTTCTACCACGCGGCAAAAATGTATGCCTGCTCCTGCTGTTTCGTGTAAGCGGCGCAGGGCGCTTGCGCGAGTGTGCGTGTTTGTTCCAGCTTCGCTCGGGTAATATGTTTATACTATATTGCATTAACCTATATTGGTATAACATCACAATAAGCATTTCTGTAGTTATCGGTTCTCAAGGAATTATAAAAGACAAAGCAAGACATAGATTCGTATAGCATCGTTCATTGTGTTTTATTAAACACCATGAATATAGGAAATTAAAAAAATAACTTTTAATAAATCAAAAATGCACAATGTTATTGTTCAAGTTTTTAATTCTGTCGGCACTCTCGGAGTGCAACCCGTTCCTTTTTTTAATTTTGATGTATCCAGTGTCACTCTCAGGACTAAGACGAATTTATTAACACCACTCACCGTTATCTACTACTACTACAACTACTACTCACTCTATGAAAATACCACAAGCCGTGGGCTTGGGCGTGCCAAAGAAATATACATATATACACCAGAAAAACATAACCCTCCTTCTTTCGCAGTCGGGTAAAAAATGAAAATCGGATGGCTTATTTCGTGATTAATCAAGTAACAGCGTAACACGAGAATTTTAAATGACTATATATGTAAGTTCCCGAGTGTGCCTCGGTTATCGCGATAAAGATTCGCCTACGTCCTCCCTCAAAAAGCGAAGAATCCATTCCATGCCAAAATTTTATTGAAATCAGTGCAGCGGCTTAGCGAAAAACACAGAGTTCCTTTAGAATTTATAATCTTAGTGTGAATTTATGTAACTTAGAAAATAACTGTTTGTAATAGTCTCTAATTTATTTTAATTAAGACAATCTAACCTAGTAAGGGTAAGATAAATACTTACCTACTTGCCTTGGGTATGAGATAAATAAAGATATATATGTGTACATAGAGCAGGTTCCTTAAAAGCAGTACTAGGTAGGTAGGCTACTTATAAAAATAATGGGATCAGAAATGCTCGAACCAAGCAATTCCTGGGCTCTATGATATGGTTATGTTACGGTACAGTTTCTCGTGTTTCACGTAAGATTGTTTAAGAAAATACAGGAAAATAAGGCCTGTTGATACTGTGAGGTAATGAGATACTTACTATGTTGAGTAAAGTCATATTATATAAGTTTATATATGAATAAAGTACTTGTAGACTCTCGAATAACCTCCACTCTTAATAACAAAGTAACCAATTTAATAGCAAACAAATAAACCAGGATAAATTGATAAAACAATTATCCAAATAAAACTGCTTTTTATGTCCTGTTGAATTTTAATTGGTTTTCAATTATTTTAGAGTTTACAAAATTCTTTATTGTATTTAATGTATATACAGTAACATAAATTAAATTATTAATTTTTTTAGAACATAATAAATTACTGGTTCCGTTTTTAAGGCAGAATTTAATCAAAGAGTATTGGCATCATAAATAAATGGCAAACAATCAAATATGTTTTTCGTCATATTTTTGTTTCAATAAAATGTTGAACAACTATTACATATAAATGATGGACATTAGGGGAGCAAGTGCCTCAGAAAATAGCCAGCTCACAACCCTTTGAAGTTTTATTACAAACAACAAAATCACACAAACCAAACCATTTTCATTAAAATTGTTGCTTCTAATTTCCTAAGTTTGTCATTCTCGCAAGTTTTGGGGATTCGACGAAAGAACAGCGCCAGTGCTCGGGGCGGAGGGGGGCGCGGGGTGAAATGGACGCGGTGGTTCAGCGAGGCAATAAGTGCCCCCTTCTATTTCACCGGCACTTTAACTCGGGTGCACTGATTTGATAACGCCGTTTGTTTCAAGTGCCACTTGCGACGGTCATCATTTCAAGATCGCTTTTTTTTAGAAATCCAATTCTGCGACTGATTTTTTTGAAGCAAAACAAATTTTAATTGATATGTAATGAAGGTTACTCTAATTGGTTTTAAACAATGGTTTACTCTTACTGATTAAGATATGAGACAACCATATTTCATGCTATGAGTGTGACCACTATATAATGATGAGATGATATAAAGCTGTGTAAAATAGCGCTTGTGCTGTGTTTCACTGAATGAGTGAGGATACCGGAGGCCCATACCCCAGCCCCTCTTCTAATCCCCAACCCCCATCCCCCAAAAGCTGACAACACACTTGCAACGCCTCGCCTATCATCTGGTGATACGTCTGCTCTTCAACTATTCCATAAAAAAAATAGCAATGTAGAGATGTAAAAAAGATAGTAACTTAGGCTATTTTATTTTAGTAAAACAAATAGAACAAAATTGAAATCAGTGAAATAGTGAACAATATCCGATTCAAAAGCAATAAAACCCAAGTGGGGGAGCAGTAAGTACATTTATAAATATCGTAGATAAATCAAGGTAGCCCCTGTAATATCATAACATGAAAATAGCGGCAAAGAATATTGCTATTACTCTTGATCAGGTCTTGATGATGGTCAGTTGTAGTCTCTAACTGACCTAATAAGTTTTAGGAGGAACTTTCAGGGAAACCGGGATACCTACCGTATTTCAGAAACATTTTTTACTTTGTTATGCCTAAGTTCACGTATAAGTAACATAGACAGTTATTTTATTATTAAACTAGCTGAATCCCGCGGTGTTACCCGTGGTTATCGTCGTACCGCGAGTAACGCCGCTGGACAAAGTTAGTCTAAAAAAAGTAGCCTAAGTTACTCCCTGGATCATCAGCTACCTGCCAGTGAAAGTCCCGTCAAAATCCGTCCAGCCGTTCCAGAGATTACCCGGAACAAACAGACAGACAGACAGACAGACAAAAAAAATTTTAACTACATTTTTGGTATATGTACCGTGTAACATACATATGCATTTAGTAGAAAGCGGTTATTTTAATATTACATACAGACACTCCAATTTTATTTATTTGTATAGATAATCACTAGCATGTTTAAAGATCTATAGTACTGGTTGTGTCGTTAGAACATCGCCAAACTAATCCTCCTACTCAAAATTGTCAACGTTAATCGCTAAAATAAAGTTTTAATTTATTTGTTTAGCCAGCTCTGATTCCTCTGTAATTCTGTCGTATTATAAATTCTGTAAATACACAGCTGCTACATAAAATTAAAACATTTCCTGGTTTCATAAAACAATGTAACATTGAGTTTTACGATTACAGTTATAGCTTTGTAACTGTTACATAGACTGTTATATACAACTGTTGTAAAGGCAATCGGCCCTTACACAATTAACTTTTAAAACACCAGCCGTACTTATAAATGTTATTTAAGAATTTAGAAAAGACATTCTCCGTACTGATTGTTTCGTATATATTACTCGAGTTATAAACGATAAACAAAACTCCGTTCAATAAAACGAAAAACAAGATAATTTGAGTGACATCAAAAGGAAGTAGAAAGTTGAAATTAGTTCGTAATTTTATTCATCAATCTGCCTCTGAAGATCTTTTTGAATATATGACAAAGTTTATTATTTTTGGCAACATTGTTTGGGCCCATAGATATTAGAAGAAAGATGTGTAATTTGATCGTAATTAGTAATCAGTCAGTGAGTTTAATTGATTCGTCCAACGATTAGTTGACCAATTACAAAAGTTAAGTATATCTCGACAGTCTAGATAAGCTGTCACCAACCACAAATGAGCAGCAATAAATTAGTTATACCATGGTTATACCTATGTGAGAATAACAGACAGTTTTGTTTACCGAATTTATCTTTCTGTCAAATGTAAATGACTACAAAAATGTCAGTTATTAGATTTATCATAACATAAGTTTACACGAAATTCGGTAGAAGGAAATTTGCTATCGTTTTCTTAATTTTTTTTTCGTAAGTATCTTCATGTTTTATTTATGTTAAACTAGCTGACCCAACGAACTATTCAAAATTTCTGTAAAACTTGTTTCAGTAGTTATGCCCGCCTCTGCTACCCACGGTGCATTCGTGGACGAAAAGTAATATTTTTCCCAGTTATTTTTGATTTCTTTTCTATACAAACCTTGCCCCAACAATAACGAACATATAGAAAAAATAATTATGCAATTTGGTGCAGTCAATCTGAGGTTATGCGCGTATCTACATTTCGGCGATTCATTTTTATTTATATAGATAATAACACAATACAAAATATTTACATACATTTTTTGCAGTTACATCATGTTTTTCAAAAAAAGAAACATAATTTTATTTAAACCATCACGACGAACAATTACCGGCCAAATTGGTGATGTTCTGAAGAAGGTCCATTTGAAAAGCACTAAGAATAGACGAGCAGACAAGAGCAATGTGGACGAAGCAAAATCCTATCCTGCTGGAAAGTAGGCGTGACTTTAAGTATGTATGCATGCAAAGTTGATGGCTTGTGTATTGGTAGTTACAAATCATTTGTTTGGAAACCTATGTTGCAACGTGCAAGCAGTTGCGCAAGTAGTATAGCCTATCAAGTATAGAGAATATAGTGTCACATCAAAGGTCCAAAACAAACATGTTAATTATGACACACTATACATTATGAAATAATAAACAATATCCATTGTATGGTATATGAACGGCAGTGAGCTTGCTAGCGTGCTGCTAATTGTCGGCCACTGGTCACCGTCCGCCCTACTATTCAAAATGTATCGGCCCTTTTGTGTTCGTATGTGAAACACGTGCTCTTGCAACTATGTGACCTAATTAATTAAGGATACATGTTTGACATATATTTTACAATAGTTTTTAATGTGACATATTTACGTGACAAATATTAAAAAGAAAATCGTTCGCATGTTTGTCCTTTAAGCGAGTGTTGTTTAGATTGGCTGTTAGCATGGCGACGCCGTGACACGACTGGTTTAAAAATGATTTTTTTTTAACAATTTCCTTTATTGGAAATTAAAATGATGTAACTAATAAATTAAGATAATCTTAATTCTTAAAACCTTAAAGCAAGAACTTAATGATCGGAATTAAGCAATCTGAGTAGTTCTGTTCTTAGCTATCGTCTTCATAAACCTCAAATATGTTTTCTAGTTATCTTCCAATATAATCTAATACAACATGTTCTACTAAAGAACTTAAAGCAGTAATTTAAACTAAAACCAATTCTGTACTCATGTACTGACATGACATGTAGGGACTTTCACTGGTTGTGGTCAACAATAACCGCGGTGTTACCCGCGGTTGTTGTTGTACCGCGAGTAACGCCGCGGGACAAAGTTAGTCTAAAAAAAGTAGCCTAAGTTATTCCCCGGATCATCAACTACCTGCCAGTGAAAGTCCCGTCAAAATCCGTCCAGCCGTTCCAGAGATTACCCGGAACAAACAGACAGACAGACAGACAGACAAAAATTTTTTAACTACATTTTTGTTATATGTATCGTGTATACATACATATGCATTGGATTAAAAAGCTGTTATTTTAATGTTACAAACAGACACTCCAATTTTATTTATTTGTATAGATTTTATTCATTATCAGAGTGTAATTAATCCATCATATACGTTTATCAACGGTCTGGTCACCATAGAACGGACTTCAATTTTGAGTTGTAGACACGGCAAAAGTTATGAGTTAATTCTTAAGTTCAGAAAAAAAATACTTCCACAACTTATTAAACATGTATTTTCTCTTGTTCCAAAATGAGTCTGTAAATAAAATTCAAAAGACAATTATATCATTTTACTTATCATGCAATATCGTTACTTAATTTTCAATATCTCACATCTTTTTATAATATGACATTTATATTTCCAACTGCATGTTTATGGACGCATTTTCTGAAGTTCAATAACATTATAAATACTCATTTGTATGATACCGCGATCTTATCTACGTAGAACGTAGGTACTTTATTTTTTATAAGAAAATTATTAAAATAGTGATAGTATTTATATACATATCTAAATACCATCATATTAAAAAAAACATATATTAAATTTGAACCAATTGAAATCTTGAATCCGAATGAATAAGAAGTTATTTCTTCTTGTCGTGGTCTCAGCAGTAAATATCCCATAGAAGTATAGACAAAACCCCTACAGATTTGGCCGCCTGCTAAGCAATAGATACCTCTACTGTGTGTGTGCGAGGTAGCAAGTATGTCAAGAACCTTTGATTTCGGCCAGAGGGTCTTGCCATGGTTATAATTGTTTAATCATTATTGACATTGTGATCATCAAATACAAGTTTCTAGTTTATCAGTTATCATTAAACAAACCAACTTTAAGTTTATTTTGAAACTTAAGTCGCAAGTAATGTTCTAAACGTTATTTTAATATATCAAAACTCAACGAAATATTATTTAATAAATAGGTAATGTATAAAGGTCGAAAGTGAATTTTTAAGTAAAGTTTAATCTGCCCCAGTCACTAAGTTGCCCTACACCTAAACGCGGTAAGTGGGTCGACCCGGATGAGGTTAACATGGAAATATTTATAAGGCTCAAACACAAAAAGTGGACGTTCAGATACTTGTGTGTCGTAAGTAAGCTTGCTGTCTCTTTTTCTAACAGTACAAATGAAAGTGACGCCAACACCTTTGTCATGTAAATATGCGTAATTAAGAGGGATAAACCTCGTTTATCGGAAAGTTTTAAAGCCTTCATCTGCGAATGAAGTTTTAATCCTTATTGAGTTGGTAATACGTGTGGAGAGAATCCTTTTTGAATTTATCTTGCGGCGAAAACTCGATGGCCTATATCCGTGGGCGTGTTTTCATTTCGGATTTACTTCAACTTGGCGCCAAATCCGAGCAGCTGCGCTATTCCTACAGAATATTTTCTTTTCCTCCACCGACATGCGATCTTCACGACTGGCTTTTGTGATTTAAAAAGATTTTCACAGGCAAAACCGCTTACTACGTTACTTCGATGTGCTCGCATCTTGTCTATAAGCGATAACTTACGATGTTTATTGAATACGTATTACGAAAGTTTCGAGATGCATGCTATCAAGAAAATATTTTCAGTGCAATAGTTGAAAATTATTTTTCCTTATGTATGTTTATAGAATCGGCTTTGTAAACAACGTTTATTCATCAAAAATATACACATTTTAAAGTTTATATGTTAAATGAAAATAAAACTATAATTTTTCTACGGTGTAGTATTTAAACTGTTCAGTTATTATTACTTTTGATAACACAATTATTGTATTTTATTTTTACTTTTGTAAATCATTTTATCTAAATTTGATTATTCTGTCGTGAATAAGAAAGACGTAAAGAAAAACGTTTCCAAATTTTCACATTGAGATCTTAACCCTTATGTTTTTTCGTAAAAGAAAATATATATTTTGTGTATTGAAAGGCTTTTACTATAAATCTCTGGAGCACCTCCTGACAGTATCTTGAATGAAAATCTTGCATCATGATTACATTTGCGTATTCAGTATTTGGAACATTGGTAACAAAAAATCACGTGAATTGGTAAAATGTTTCTATTAAATAATATTCTATATTACACTGTTTTATTTATTGATGTGTTTGATATTGGAGGCCCAAAGGTGCAAATAGGCCGCATGAGGTGGTGTCACCATGCTGCATTGTTGAATTGTCTGCATTCGCAATGATTGTCGTGGCCACTGCTCTCGGATTCTGTTCATGCTTTCCATCAAGCAGCGTAGAGTCCCTTCGGCAGGCCTATATATTATACAGATATAAAAAAAATATATGACAGAGATGTCAAAAACTGATATAAAGTTTTGTTAGTTAAATACATAAGCTGAAGTACGGATGTAGCATAATACTGCAGCTTTTGAAGTCACATCATTTTATATCACGATGTGTTTATTAACCACGATGACCTTGTAAAAGATTTATGTGTATCCATTGCGGCTTAGTACCCTTAGCAACAGTATTTTTCTAACTCATAACTTCATAATTCGGCGCCCAATTTACTTTCACATCTATAATATTGAAGTAAGAACTTTTCTTTAGGCTTGTTTTCTTCTCTTCAAGTACTTTCATATTTTTGACATATAATGATATTTATTGCTGATCTACGTAGGTAATGAAATTACACTTACTAAGAGTATCCACATATTTTGATGTTAAAAAGACTACTGTAAACTAAAATTGGTTTAAAGACAACGATTATGAAAAGACGCACCCAAGGTACATTAACAATAATTTTTAACTACCAATTTAGCAACTTTCAAACTGTACACTAGTATACAATAATATAACCATAATATTATAGGTCCATATACGGTAGGTGATATCTCATATATCAATGTGAGGTCATAATTATACTTACTGTATACAAACAATGCTAAGGGAAGGAAAACTAATTACATACCTCTTATGAAATATTCTCATATATTATGCATCACTATTTCAGATAAAGTCAGTATAAAATTGTCTGTAAAGTAGGTAGTCTAACTGTATTACCAAATTTCTGTTGCCGAGATTATCATTGATAAATTATCCAAACGTGCATTAATGTATAGCAGTAATAAGGTATAAATAACGTTTATGATATTAAATAAATTCCCTCTGATTTTTATTATTAGTTTATTTTTTATTTGCAGTTTATATACTTACGTTTTCTTAAATGTACTTTCTGAAGTCAGCAACGAAATAGATTAATATTAAGATCTAAACAAGACGAATGAAATCGTAACTGTATTATTTTTTAAATCAAATTTATAATCTAAACACTCACCGTTGTAAATAAACTCGAACATTACGCTTCAGGGGTAGTTTTTGAGGATCCACAACATTAAAATCCACTTAAATAACGAATAAAAAAGTAAATACACTAGACATTCCACTTAAAAATTTCACGTTGTATGTTTACGATATTTCTTCAGTATATTTACATTGTTAGATGTAAAGTGTAAACGTAAATATTGATATGTCAGTGTACGCGACGGACACGGGCCACTCTCGTGCCGCAGTTCACACGGGTGACAACGGATAGTGTTACTGAGATAGTCGTATTGTGGCGCGGTTTTAATGAAGGAAGGTGTGATGTGTGTGTGATGGCACGGGGTGACGTGGCACGGCGTCGGCGGCGCGGCAGCGACTGGCCGGGGCGGGGGTGCGAACTGCCGCGGGTAGCGCTCGCACGCTCGCAGACTGCGCGCCGCCCGCCCAGCTTGCCGAGCCGACATTGCTATACCGGGACGCCGATACAAAATTAATACTTGTTTTGCTAAAAGCGATTTCGATTTGTCGACCCCCGAATTGGTAAAGTTAGACGGATCTTGTTAACGATAAAGGGTTCGCTAATCAACACCACGTTTTCACATCAATGTTCGTTACTTTAATTGAGTCGTTACAAGTCGTTTGTACAAGTTGCCCTACTCTTTGTAAGTTTAATATCTTCTCTATCAAAATATACCGTTCAAGTTATAGTAAAGAGAATATGATACAAGGCACTGTACAATTATATGGTTTAACTGAAAAAGCTGAAACTGCAAACTTGAAACTTGTTAGGGGTCAGCGAACTCATTTATTACTTTTCTTTAGAAGATTTACACAAAAGCTTTTAAAATTTAAATACACCCATAATTATATACAATTCCAGAACAATGTTGTCACCTGAAACAACAAAAGGTATTTAATATAAAGTCTTCGCTTCAATCTGCGCTTCGGAAAATATTTGAAATTTAAACATTTCTAAAGCTCCAAAGAGGATTATAGCGTACGTAAGGGCACGGTTGAACTGTTGTGTGACGACAGAGTCCCCGGCGCGGAGTTCAGGGAAGACAAATATTGTGACAAAAGCCTAACATACACGAGCAAGTTTTGAAGGCGGACAGGACAGTGCAAACACCGAAAGGGACGACTCGTCCCTCTGTAGTTGAATGTGTCTCGTTTACCTCACGGTGGACGTCGGCCGTTATTTTGTCTCTAACTTTGTTCACAGTAGTTTTGATGTACGCCAAGCTTGTTTCACTTTATAAAAGATACTATAATAATGGTTCCGAATGTTAGAGTTTTGTTGAAATAAAATAAGTCAAATTGGTCGCCCAGTTCTATGAGAGTTCTCCATGCTGAAGTTTAGTTCTGAACAGTTTATGTTATTTGCGAGTATACACTAACAGGCTACTATACTTTGGAGAGGTTAAGGAAAGTATTTTATAAAGGAAATTAGACAATAACTAAACCGCGCTTGAGGCATTTTCTCAACGCTCCTTGCGTTTAGATTAAACGCTTTATATAATTATTGCAATCTTTTTATTGTTATTGTAAGGAAACAGTTTACTTTTTCTCTCAAGCGTAATATTTTAAGAATATTATTTTTCATTTAAAAAGGCGTCCTTGTAACAAACTGAAGTTCCTAGAATATAAAAAATTGGTTTAATCGTTTATGATTATGCACGTGTTTAGATGAAATTATTGTTATTTAATACATTGAATAATAAAAACATATAAAATAATATGTATTTGGGAGTTAATGATAGTGTTCTTAAATTCAATTAGCGTAAGCTACGACGTAGCTCCTCTACGAAAATATGAAAGTAAAAGGTAATGGGATAATTTTAATATAGCGAAACATTTTAGTTTGAATCATTAACACATAAAAAATATCCGTCAGCATCTTCTTTGCCATTATAATGTTAGTCATAGATTTATAAACAATTACTGAAAACAAATATATTCAAGACATTATAAAATACACATTATACATAGGAAACACCCAAACTCCGAAAGAAGTATTTGCAGTTCATACAAACATTTGGTTCGACCCGGAAATCGAACCCGAGATCTCGAGCACAACAATCGCATAAGCTACCACGCGCTACCGAAGCAGTCTATTAAAAGAGTAAATAAAAGTTAATGATTACAATAATTGACTCACAAATTGAATCCATACATAAAAACATAAATGTAATTGTTCAAGTAAGTTTAGTTTCTATAATGTCAATAGATGGCGCTGTGTAAATGAGAACATTATTAAAACTCGGTGTTAAGAGTCGCCGCAGGTGAATGATCTCGGCAATTGTTTTTGATTATGAAGATCTTAATTTAAGAGGTAACTTGATCCAAATAAAGTTCAGGATTATCCTATCAGGTTTTTTATTGAGTACCCTGAAGGAATAATTCCCGCCTAGACCCTCACTTCCTCCCGTCCTCGACCATAAATTATACAGTAATATAGAAAATCAAGACAGATTTTAATCCACACTACTGACTCTGTGAAAAGTACTTGGTTCAATATCTAGAGAATCACCCAAACATCCGATTTCAACAGATCCAATACGACAGACTTCATCTAAACTAATATCAATACATCTGTCGGTATTGAAAATGAGGTGTACAAACTGGGGAACATTTCATCAAGCCGTCCAGTTGACCCGGTTCGGTCGACCAAAGCCACTGCGAAATATAATGCGGTCACAGCTGCCGCCTTGCCCGCATACAATTGGATTTTTAACTGTGGACTTCATCGGGCCTGTGTGATTGTCTCTATTTGGTTTCATGATTGTGCGCATGAACTCGTATATTTTATGTAGATACATAGATAACTCTTGATTTGTAAACCGTGTTACATATTTTCAAGAGAATATTTAAGTTGACAAATATATAATGTAGAAAGGGCGGACTTATTGCCAAAAGGAATCTCTTCCAGGCAACCTTAGGATGGATCAAAGTGTATCGAAGAGACAGTATCAGTTGATGGTGCAATGAATTTTGAAGACTTCTACTTGTATATGTTTCAATGAATATAATCAGGAATATATATATATATATATATATACTTATATGTATTTATATATACACACATATATACATGTATATAATATATTTACAACGTATAAATTTAAACGTGACGGACACGAGTTCCAAGGAAATGCTACTTTCAATAGCTAGTATTTTATTGCCATACTAGCTGAACCCCGCGGTGTTACCCGCGGCTATTGTTGTACCGCGAGTAACGCCGCGGGACAAAGTTAGTCTAAAAAAAGTAGCCTAAGTTACTCCCAGGATCATCAGCTACCTGCCAGTGAAAGTCCCGTCAAAATCCGTCCAGCCGTTCCAGAGATTACCCGGAACAAACAGACAGACAGACAGACAAAAATTTTTTGAACTACATTTTTGGTATATGTAACGTGTATACATACATATGCATTTAGTAAAAAGCGGTTATTTTAATATTACAAACAGACACTCCAATTTTATTTATTTGTATAGATTAGGCGTAAAACAGAAAAAATAAGAAAGCCACTCAGTACCATTGACCAGACGTAAGGTTAAAAACTTTAGTATAGCAATCGTATATTATTATGTTATTATTTTCTGTGGTTTATCAGTGAATATGATACGAAAGCATATTTTCTAAAAATCCTTATTTTAAGCGCTCATTTACCGCGTGGTTAAAAGGTAAATAAATATGTACGTGTACATATATCAAACTTTTCATAACATAATAATAATATAATATTTCGGACATCTAACACACAACGCCATCGAGTCCCAAGCTAAGCAGAGCTTGTGTTATGGGTACTAGACAACATACAAATACATATATACTTTTTTTTTGTAAATACATACATATTATACATAGAAAACACCCAAACTCCAAAAGAAATATTTGTAGATCATACAAAACTTTGGTCCGACCCGGAAATCGAACCTTATGATCAGCAGTCGCACACGCCAACCGCCAGACCAACGAGGCAGTCAATATAAAATTTCTATGACAAATTTATTATATTTTTTATTTTGTAATAATACAATTTTATCCCATAAAATGGTATCCAGGCGACTGCATAGCATACCTTACCCTGTGAAAAAGATATCTGATCTCATGTAGAGCCAAGCTTCTGAATCTACACCACCTAACTCTACCAACCCTAACTTCACAAACTCTACATCTCATACTAACTTTTAAACATTCGCGTTCCATGATATATTAACAATTATTCTTTTAATAATACCTTTTAATAAGTGATCCCGTTAATTCCCGTAAGAATAATTGTTAATAACTCTACATCTCAGTTTAGGTTAATGAAATTTTCTGGCGTTTGTATACTAAACTTAGTTTAAATACCACATTTCAGCTTTTTAGCTCTTCAGAAAGTACCCAAACTTTTTGATGATGGTGACGGTGTGTTAGTGACAAAATCGGTGTTTTTTAGATATCAATAAAATCTCTTTATCAGAGCTATATAATTGTAACTTTGTTTGTTTAATTAGTCTGTTATTGACACTATATTCTGAGAATTAGATCTATCTGGTATATCTAAAATCAAAGTTATGAGGGTTCAAAAAAACGACGAAACACTTCGCGAAAAGGTAGGTAGCTACCAACCCCACCAACCCCACCAACACTAGCCCTAGCGCTTCGCTTGGCTAGTGTTGGTGGGGACGCGACTGTGCCCCCAGATTAACCCATATTCCTACACTGAGAGTTTTATACTCACTCTTAAATCACCCTAAGGTCGACTGGCATAAAATACCTACGACAAACAAGGTTTTTGAAATTACAGATATATAGGTTAAAACATTATTAAAACAATTTTATGTATTAAAGTCTTTTTCAGCATTCTCATATCAGCGGTATTTTTATAGCAGCGAAACAAACATTTTATAACATCACAAAAGATCCCAATCTCAAATTGAAGTAAGGAAATTATTTTACCCGCACCATTTCCTCTGACTGGGTGCCAGAAAACATTTATAAACACATATCTGATTATTAATGTTTACAATAGAATTATTTCATATATATTTATAAACGTAAACAATAAATGTATGTAATAGTGTAGGACTGTAGTCCATTCGCCGTGTGTGGACAGGCAAAAGGCTGACCCAATCGGTCCGTGTCAGCTCAATATGACGGCAGCAATAATGCGGTCGTGCCGCCTTCCTACACGATTAAATTTTCAACATTTCCTCACGCAACATCATAAAAAACCCACAAGCTTCGAACGAGCATCAGTACATGACGAACTTTTGAAATCTCAAATATTTTATCCATTTATCTGAGGACACACATCACCCAGCTTCATATCGTTTACATAAAAGAACGACTTTTGTTGGCATCGCTAGAACAATTGAAACAAATGCATATTTCAGTTCAACTTGACAATTTGGATCTATAAATTTAACCTGTTCTAGATTTGTGTTATGTGTCATCGATCTATGTCATATAGTGTATAAATCATACAAAATTGAGTTGAAATAGTGGTTCTCTTTTTTCCTATAGATAGTGTTATTAGGATTCTTGCCAAAAAAACATGAGTCATTCAGTTTGAGTTACAGTTGAACATTATTACATACTGAATATGATTTCAGATTGGCTATGATGTAGGGAAATAATTTGTGGTATAAAGTTATGATGTGAAGGTGTCATCACTCGTTGGTACAATTGGCAGGATATTAGCATAACGAGCGAGTCCGGGACCGGTCCTAATGAATGGTCTTGCAATTGAAACAATAGTGGATTAGCGCCAACTCCCTTATCTATTTATGCAAATTACGCGGCGGGCGGATCGTTTTAGCTATAGCGATTCTTTGAAGATCGAATAACCTTAAGCCTGTATTGTTATTCGTTTGTGTTAATGAGTAAAATAGCACTCTTATTTAGAGTCGTTTTACCTATAGATTCATTCGTTTTCAATGCAGTAAATTGACTAAATTACTCAACATGAGTATATTAAAGATGAAAGAAAGTTTCAGGTACTCAAAGGTTATAACTATTGCCAATTTTTAATACCGAAAGAAAGATTTGCTTGTATATTGAATAAATTCGTGAAATCCTTATACCTATTCAAAGAGCCGATCTTAAAAATACTGTGTTTACTCGAGTAATTTGCTACATATTTAAGATCCTCAGTTTGAAGAAAAAAACTTTAGGATACTTACAAATTTTCTTTACTCGTACAACGTTTATTTATATTATTTTTAATCTACATTATATGTTATTTCTATGAAATTGTTATTCAATATAACTCTATCATTTTCAAAGGTAATAATCATGTTAATATTAGATTACAATGTTAATATACATATTGGATATATCAGTGCCTAAGTTTATATCCCTATACCAACTAAAACAAGAATGGAAATTACATCACAAATAATATTGTTAACTAATATTGCTGGCACGTAGCAGCGATTCGAATCAAGTTGTACTTTGACAATTCTGACAGGGACTCATTAGGCCCAAAGATTATATCAGAACACAATTTTCCCCGTTTCTCGATCTATCGGACGTGAAATCCCGTATGTATACCTATAAGCAATTTTCTTTTTGGTAGTTTATTTTACTATTTCTCTTTTGCTGTTAGTAGCTTTAGGGTTTGAAACGTTATCATTAAAACATAGGAGCGTCTTTCTCGTTTGTTTATGGTAATCGAGTGGGTAAGTTGCGAAGCTTTGATTTTGAAGCTGACCCGTACTCGACACGCCCTAGTTTACTTTGGGACATTAACGATGCGACCTTTCACAAAATTCGTCGGTTCCTTAGTTTTAACGAACTTCAGTTTTGCCTTTCAAAGCGACCTTAGTACACACTACGTTCCAATTTTGAAGCTCTAGGAAAATTGCATGCACCTCAAAGCTGCACCAACGTAGTTATCGGATCACTTGATCTCGTTAATATCCTAGAGCCAACACTTTCCTTACCTTTTTAGTACTGAATATTTTTGGCCTTAAACGCTTTTACGATACTCAAATTTACATAAGTGAAATAAGAAAATGTTCATTCAAAATTAAATGAAGCAGTTGAAACAGAAATTCAAAAGGTATGTATTAAAATAAAATTTCTTGAGCCTGCAATAATGCTAACAGTGATTAAGACTGCGCTGGCAGCACCTCTTCGACTGAACAATTTGAACCTTCTCCAAGTTTTAAACGAATTTCATTGCGCGATATAAAAGCATACGGCTGTCTGAATGAGTAGCTGGGCTATATTCCTGACGTAACTGTGTCCCGTCCTGAGTATTTTATTATTCAACCAACATTTTTCCGTTTAGAAAATACAAATAGCGAGTCTTTTAATGTTTGATTTGAAACTTTTTTTTTGATGAGTTATATCTATATAAAAGTGAGATAATTTCGTAATATTTGATAATTTAAAATCCAGTATACCTACACTACTGATAAGTAAAGTAAAAAGTTTTCCAATATATTACTACTTTGAACTTTCCAGTGTTAGGTCAATCCCCGATGGATACTTATAGGAAACGTTATTCGCTAGCTAATATACATCTTATCAAAGGGGAGGTTCGGCCGGCGTGCCCGTAGGCGTAAATCTTACCTTTACGGCCTCACCTGTCGATGGAATAATTTACTGCCGGCTTAAAACTTCCTCCCAAAAGGAAATCCCAAACACTTCTCAAGAAATAACTGAATAAGAAATTCTCGATTGTACGCACGTCGTGCGTCGCGAGCCCCCCTGCCCGCTGACTTGACAGTGGGGAAATTTGAACTTAAACCTTCTTTAATAGAATAAATAAAATACCGAACGCCTTACTCACGATAAGAGATTTAACGTTAAGATTTATGTTAAAGAGTACTTGTTGATTTATCCTTCAAATCTCGCTCCTATACTCTGAAAACACAAACGCATTGAAGTTGACGCGTGAATTAACTACAATATTAAAGTAAATATTGTATATATTATGTACATTTGTATATATGCCAGTCATATTTTATTGTTCAGCTACGAGTTGCACCGTTGGCATCCCGATATCGATGGATATAAGCAATTTGCAAGTAAAATGCGAATGTCGGATGCACAGGCGGTGTTGGCATCGAACGTCTATTTTTTTATTTTCATAGAATTTCACACGCGAACATTGTAGCGTGAAACGTCACATTTTGTTGCTCTCATTTCAGAGACTTTTCCCGGAGAGAAGACAAACAAGTACAGGACTTTGAAAAACTTAAAACTGAAATTTTCAAAGACGTTTATGTGACGGTGTACACATCATACATCCATGATTTTGAATAGACTAAAGAGAAATCAAGAATTTCTCTGTACCCGTATTCAACAACTGTTCTTAAAACATTTTTGTAAAACTAACTATCTACCATAGTAGTTATGTTCTACGTCTTTAAAAATGTGATCTACTTAGTACATAAAGTTTCTTTTAAAATCGAATGGAAAAAAATACGAAAGATTGTGTGATTTTAGTCGATTTGTATTCAAACTTTTTTTTGAATGAAGGTTTCACCTATAGTGTATCCAATCATTTATTTAACTTTTGACAGCTCTAATACTTAATCAAATAGTGATACCCTGACCCGTTACCGATTCGATTTCTTTTATCGATCGATTTTGTACATGAAGAAGTTTTAATCGATTTAACACACTCATTATTTTACCGATAATTTCGTAATTTTATCGATTATTAAACCGCAACACCGGACGCGTAGCGGACATTTTGTAGTTAGTCATAATTCACATTTTCATACGTCGAGTTGAGTATTTTTATTCCTCCGTATTGATTTATTTGTGAATTCTCACGTTTGGTTGAGTTGAGCGTATCGTCCCTCCCTTCGTTACTGTCAAAATGCCAAAAATTAAGGTGCTCAAAGGACAAACAAGAGAGTTTGTCTTGCGACTTCGTGAATACTTTGAAAAGGAGAGCTGTAATAATGGGCCTCTTATATCAGTGACTCAAGTTTAGAGACCGTGTGATTTGATATAAAATATAATCACAATAATGTTATTGTATGTTTTATTAATATAATCGATAATCGATTTATTTCAAACCCGTTTTTATAGTCTGTGGTCATTCATTATGAATGACACATCTCTAAGTGGGCGGAGCCCGTCCATGAAGTACAGTATTCCCTCTAGTACATTGATCAAAAATTATTACAAAACTTTATGTGCGTGATCTGTCAAAAGTTAAATAAACGATTGGACGCACTATAAGCGTAGTTTTTGCGCGTTTGATGAAAATATAAAAAAGAAAACATTTATTCCTAGTATTTTAATTCTAAAATCCTATTTTAAACTCGGCCTGTATTTTATCTGACAGTGCCCAAACTAAATCAATGTGATAATAAATTCAAATTGAATTTACACAACGACTTTAGTAAATTTGGCACATTGTATAACAAACTGTTTTGGCGGGTGTACAGCATAGATAATTTAATGTTAGGCACGTTAGTTACGGTCAAGTGTAAGAATGGGTGGGAGTATTCTGCTCGGTTAGTAGATTATCTTGGTTCGCATGAGTGTGTATAGGCACTATTCCAACTGGCACACACCACACTTAGCCGGCGAACAATCCATTAGTATGTCGGATTTGCTACCACTGAGATTTATTCCCTAAGTTAGCCTTACAAGTTGAACTAAAAGTTTTTTTAGCTAATATTTAGAAATTTTGTAAGTGATTCACTGTAAATTATTAGTCCTGCTTAGATTTTTTTTTGTATTGTTTTCTATGATACATGATGGATTCATGGCACATAAGAAAACATATTGGAAATTATTTGAGATTGTAGAAAAAATATGTTTGTTTTAATAAATAAAACATATCAGTTTATGAATGAGTGCCCCAGCCTGGGTAGTAAACTACCTAATTGAAAACCCACAATCATCATCAGCCTATCGTAGGCCACTGCTAGACATAGGCCTCTGCAACGGCGCATCACAGATTCAGCGCCGGCCAGCCATCTTCAGCAAGTCGTACTAACTTTTAAACTTTCGCGTTACATGATATATCAACATTTATTTTTACGGGAATTAACGCGATGACTTATTAAACATTATTAAGTATATACCTCTGATTTGCCTGACGTTTCGACCAGGTTGCACTGGCTGTGGTCACAGGCTGACTAGCTCAGCGGGGCACGCCCTCCGTCGTCGAGGGCGTGCGCCGCTCCACTCCACCTGGCCTGTGGACGTCCTACATTATGTTTGCCCAGACGTGGTCCCCACTCAAGAACATGTTTACCTCCACGGTTATGGGTTCTACAATAACCAATATCCAAATATTTTTTTATTGACTAAATAAAATCATTCCAAAAAAATACATATGATTTTTTGGATAGATATTGTGCATATTTTAATTAAACCATACTCTGCAGATTAACAAATTAAGTGTCAAACATGAGCTTGTAAAATTTAATTCATTTTATTTAAACTGTAGGAACAACTCCATACAACATAAGAGACTACCTGATCATCTGTTTATATCGAAGTCAAAATCAAGTTAATCAAAATTAAAACTATAACTGAAAACTAAGTTTGAGTTTTAGTAACTAAATCGTAAGAAATTCTTTAAATTTATTTCAAGTTAAATTTGTAAATAAATTAAACATTCCTAAAATGGTTCTCGGGGATGGTTAAATAAATAGCTTTTCTAATTTACAATAACCCAAATATAAAATTATTACTTAGGAGTCTTCAATAGCCGTCATAAAAATGTAAATGGGCGAACTAACACGTTTGGTGCGAAGCAAGATATAACAATATTGGAGGGCGCTCAAGACCTGGCTGGCACGCAACCATCGCATGTGCAAATACATTTCTGTTCATAATAACGTCTGGTATGAGATAATGTAATTATTTTTCATGTTTCCGACCGATTATTCCGCTTTTTTACCACACTAATTAACAATGGTGGCTTGCCAAAGCTTATCGCGAAATTTTGTTCCACACGTTTTGACGTGGAATTAATTTGGTCAAACAGATTTAGATTACAGTCGTGTTTAACATACAATTTGATAACCTCACTCGGTGGTGTGTGTTTATAAGTTAATTATTTTTTAGTTAGCTCTAACACTATAATGTTGGCATACATGTGTTATGTGTTTGTGTAACTATTGTACATATCCGATATCTTTACATGCAATAAAATGTATTCGATTTACGTAATTGTATGATTTGACCTTTCTATTATATAATCTAGGTAATGGTGGATTTTAATGCAGTTTTCATTTATTGAAAGAGTGATTCAAGGGATTCATTAATAGGCATGTTTATAGATTTAGTTAGTAGAGGAAAACAAATAATTTCAATGATTCTCGCGCGAAACCGAGGTAGGTCGCTAAATATAGAAAATCTATTAACTTTTTTTTGCTTGCGAATGTTAATTGCAGAAATATTATTATTGGTGTCTATCTGTGCACTAATGATTTGTTGTGAGTTGGTATTCAGAATCACCTTTCTGGAATCACCTTTTATTATACTTCGAGTATTCCGTTACTGAGATATTTTGTTAAAATATAATCTTTCTTCAAGCGTTTCTCCTAAAAGGGGTTAAGTCAGCCTACAGCCAGATCAATTTCTTTTTTTAACATACTCTTTAAATGTAGAATACTTTTGTATGTAGTGTGTAAAAATGATAGATCAACATAATGCATATAGATAAAATTTTGATCACTATTAACCTAAAAGCACTAACTTGAGACATCAGATATTGACTAAGGAGTATCGAATAAAGTACACAAAAACGAAACATTTTAGAATAATACTTATTCTACGGGATGTTAAATAATAACACAAATAATACCACATCACTAAATCAACTATTAGAAATAAATAGGTAGGAACAAGGGTGAATCTGTAGAAGACATCTGGCACACTTTAATTTGTTTGGTGGCATTGTTATGCGAAATTAATATTCCAATTTATTCCATTTCTGTATCGAGGAGTGTAAATCAATATTTGGTGGCATCCCCGTTGAGTCTGAGCGTCGTCTTAAGGACCCTACCGATCTCCTCGGATAATTGGAATGTTACGCCCTAGTAATTAGATAAATTGTGTGTCGATTTGTTTGCTTTACGAATCCACCATTAATCGTTTCAAAACTGTTTGATTTCGTACCCGTTTCACAATTTATCCATTACTACAGTCGCTTCACCTCTATACCTAGAGAAAAGGCCAAACCAACTTTGTTACTAACGCTTTAACAGCGATATTTTCTTGTTTATTTATAAAATTTGTTTGTTCAGAAACTCAATTTTCGGTATAAAGATCATTCAACATTGACTTCAGATCTTTGATAATGTAATAATATCGTATTGTGGCTGAAAGTTACATTAGTATATAGTCTTACTAGTACTTGCCAAACACTAAGCAAAAAAGGTTCTTTTTCATTCACGTTTCCAGTGAATGCATGTTAATATCTCCAGTTCACTTAAAAATACGAATAGAATTTTCTTAAACAGTATGGAGTTAACATTACAAGCCTAGTCGTAATTGATAAATAGATTAAAAATTATTTCTCTACGGTCGGTTTCTTATTATTGAGGATTGTTGGCATCCGCATTGGTTGGTTTATATCTGAAGTAGATAGTTATTTGTCTCCTTCAGATTCTCTCAATTGTAACTGTGATGATTTTATGGCAACTTGGTGGCAGACAAGATTTTTTAGTTAGTCTGTCCATCGAGCCTCTTGACCTTCAGTGTTACCAACTACAATAAATATTTCAAGATTTTCACTCGGTGCCTAATGGCGCTGACTTTTTATGCTTAAAATCACAAAAATTTCACTGCACGAATGGTTTTGTGATTCAAGCGGTTACTTTGCTGCTTTCTACTACGTTGAATGATTTAGGTCCGTTTCCTTCATGAGACAAAATTATGTGTGCTCAAAAAGTTGTTGTTCTAGGTCGGGGTGTTCTTTATGTCCGTTTCATGTATGTTTATAAAGTCACCCGCGGTACTGGACACATTTATAATGAGGAAGTGGTCTTTTTAATAAAAAATCTAGTAGTATGCAGAATAATATATCAACTTCAAGAATGTAATTTTCAAATTTTAAACCTCCAAAACTTGTAGTATGATAAACAAATTAAAATCCGCATTCATATTTTGTTTAAGCTTGTTTAAATGGAGGATAACACGCGATTTTGCTTTTATGTACAATTTGTTCTTGTTGAAAACAGCGTTACGTGATCCGAGAGCTCGTACAATAAATAATTCCTGTTAACTTATGTGCGTTGACACGCTTGAGCTTGCTGTACACCCTCCAAAAGTTTGTTGTTACCTGTTTAGTCATCCTTACTTTATTCTTCATTGTAATTTTACTAATTTGTTAGAAGAAGGCAGGCTGTTATCTACGAGAAATATGATACTTTTGATAAATCTTTTGAAAGTTGAGATCACTTTACAATTTAAGGAAGAGTAAATGTTCATAGGAATCTTTTCCAAACCTACAGTTACTTCTATGTAAAGCATTGCAATCAGCTTCAAATGGTGTATTCTCGATAACTAAGATCAGGTTTAAATTTTGTTTTATATAACTCTTAATTCACTTTTTTGTCTATATTTATAAAAATAAATCGCCGAAATGTATGTACGCGCATGACTTACGAACGTCTGCACCAAATTAAATAATTATTTTTTCTTTTGTTTGTTAGTATTAGGACAAGGTTTTTATACGAGAAAAATTAAAGATAACTAGAAGTTTTTTTGGCGGTGACTATACACTGCCTATGCAAAGCAGACAGATATGTAATATGGCGGAGGGCGGTACTAAGTTTGCCGTGTCAGCTAGTTTTTAAGAATTGTATGAATTGAAAACAATCGTTTTCATTTTAATTGTGAGTGTCATCAAAATTTTGATTCTCAGTTGTTTATTCTTTTACTGTTCAAAACATCTTGATTATAAGGACAATGCAACAAATATTCTAGAGCATACATCCATATTTACATTGCTGTTTTAATTTTCCTATTATTATTTTATCAGTACTCTTTATTCCTGAATTAAAGGATTTATACGATAACTATACTCTACCATTTTCTAAAGATCTAGGAATAGGCAGATAGAAACATAAGTGTTCATTTATGAATAAGACACATTTTGTACTCGAAATACTTCTTATCAGGTTTAGTCTATACCTTCGTGTTTGCGTTCATTTCAGTTATTAATTAATGTAAAACTCAATGAATAATTTAATTATAAAAGTACTACCACCTCACAAACACGGGATTATTTTGAAAACTAAAATAGTACTGCGCTGTTGTACGGAATTATTTCACTTGTTTTCTTACCGATTTTATTAATCAAACTGTGGACTCTGAAGCCTAAGGGTCAATTTCACCAGTTTCTAATAAAATTTCAGTTAGTTTTCTGAAATATAAGTTTCTATCTGAGACTTGTGAAACCGAAATCTGTTGTTATTTGGCAAATAATTTCAAAATAATCTATCAAGGACTTCATTGGTTAAATATTGTATTTTTTTTGTATTAGCCTTTAATAAAAGACACTGCTCATTCTATTCATCCAAATTATGTAACACACTGAAAATAACGATAACAGAATATGCATTTATAAGTAATCATTTATAATTCTATCTAATTGCAACACAAAATTATAAACCAGTCCTAAGCAAGTCCCCATCTACTCTATCTCCTTGTAAACCTACATTATACATCCATATTTCATACCGCCCACAATATACCGTGTTCACAATTCATGCCTCATCTTAATATTCAATGAGGTTCTTTACTAGAGTGTCGCAGATAAAAGAAGTCAGTCGCAACCTTTCCGGCGACATTCTTGAGGGAGATAGTTAATTAAATAAATGGCCTGAGACGATGCCCCTCATCACTCTCGCCTGCGCCCTACATAGCGTATTGTTGTGTAACTACGACGCTTTTATTACGTTTTTACATTACCTTCGTGGTTAAATATTTTTTGTCAGTAGACACCTATAAAAATAAGGCTTTTATTGAAATAGTTGACATAACAATATGTGTGTAAGGTAATTGAATTTCGACTCAATCTTTAGAGCTGAGACCGTAATTTGAAATTATGTTTAACTTTTTTCATGTGTAACAACTTCAATCTTCTATGTACAAATTTTGATAGGATTTATTTATTTAGAACTGTGCAAAGCATAAAATAAAAAGTTAACAGAAAATATGAATTACTGAATAATAAACCTGGCTCAAAAATATGAACATTAAATAAATATTTGAAGAATATATAATGTTTTAACTACAGTAAAGTGTATTTTTCCAAGACTGTAATGAAATTGTAATGTATTTGCTATTTATTTTCTATAAGTGCTTATTTGAGTTATTTGGTCTCGTCAACATTCTCGGTCGTTGCCTGTGTCCTCTAGACACGTATCCATGGTAATGGCCAAACCTATAGAACTAATGCTTATATATAGAATTGGTGAATACTCGTATAAACTTCTTCTACATGGTAGCAGTCCTTATAACAAATTTTTCATATAACATTTTAGATACAGAACTTAACCGACCCGTACCATAACTGAGTTAGAACCTTTTTTAGAGATTAGAGGACTTAACAGAGAGGAGGTTTGACACATTGGTGTGTACTAGTAAGTGACTCTAAGTCTCTTGAAGTCTCCTCTATTAATTGTCCGGAACATACACCAAAATAACATATTTTTTCAATTTTTGTCTGTCTACTTTTTCGTCCGGCTAATCTTTGGAACGGCTTAACCGATTTTAACGGTACTTTCACTGATAAGTAGCTGATGACATAAGAAGTAACTTAGGCTACTTTGCTAGACTAGTTTCGCCCCATGGCATTATTTACAATTAGTACGACAATAACCGCGGGTAACACCGCTGGGTTCAGCTGCTATTAAGTTAAATAGAATACAAAATAGGATAAGGTACAATGGAACTAACATATTACCATGTAATAAAAGTCTCCAGGTTAATAAAGATTTAAAAAAGTACTAGTACATGCGGACAATGAATCCGACACGCACATTCTAAACCCTTTAAAGTCGTTAACCCTTTAATGTTTTCAATAATAGGGAAATGCATAACATTTTTGGCTCTAATATTTTTTCTGGTTTCTTTATCGTCTTTACAATATACCTATAAGGTATTTTTTTATATAGTGATTATTTAAACCCATACAATATTAAATATAAAGTGGAAATTATGAGAGGGAAGTTCAAACTTACATACTACTATACTATGCTACTATACTGTGTATGGTTTGTGAGTAAAAATTAACTTATTCCATGATTTTTATAGCTATTAAAACTCTACATAAGTATAAAGTAACTGAAACACTAAATTGTTGTTGTTCACTATGATGACGATGACATCATTGGTCGTGTCAAAAGCGCGCGCAAAATGGCGGCGTTTGAATAGCTCAAAAGTCAGTGTTATAAATTTCACTTTGAAAATTAGTTTCACTATTTTCAAGCCTATGTATACTTTTTCTATGTTATAGAAACGTAATTAATCAGATTATGAAATGTAAAAGAACATGCATTTTCACTATTGTTTGAGTCGATCTTATAACAAGTCTGTAGGCTCTAGCTAATATAATTTTCATCATTTGTTCTTGCATAGTACTTTATAGAGACTTGCAATTCACAAAGAAACTGCTTTTTACTTGCTGTAAGCTCGTTGTCTTGATCATTTTAGATATTAAATTTCAAAACCCATTTTGTTCATATTATTTATATTCGGCTGAAATTGTATGCTAGGAAAAAATTCGTGCACTAAAATAGTCGTTTATTTATGTGAAGTCTTAATTTCAACTGTAGGCAATTTTTGAAGTTCTAAAGTAACCTTTCTAAAGTTCTAAAATAATCTTTCTAAAATTCTAAACTAAACTTTCTAAAGTTGTTGGAAACTTTCTTATAATGTGCACTGTTTACAAGAACGTACTGTCATCTACATTCCATTTGTTTGTTCAGATATATATTGATGCACAACCCATTTAAATATGAATGTAAAAAGTTCGATTCCATTTGCGTATGATTGTTCGATGTGTGCAGCACAGGTTTTTGTGGGTAAGGAATATGTTAAGCAGAAGACGTTTTTCGCCTGAGATGATAATGATGTGATTATTCGACGGATACTTATAAATACATAGTAAGAATTGTTATTTATATATTTTATTATGTTTTCATTTCTGATAATTACATAATACAAGATCTTGACAAGTTTTTTCATAAATTGATTTATTTTGACTGCCTCGTCGCTTTCGTGGTTCGCGTGTGCGATTGTTAATCGGAGCAAATGTTTGTTTCGAAGTCTGGGTGTTTTCCATGTACAATATGTATGTATTTACAAAAAAAAAGTAAATATGTATTTATTTTATATGTATTTTTTTGTACATTTATATTAGATGTCCGAAATATTTTTTTATTATAAATAATCACACTAATATATATAGGCGAAAGTTTGTGAGTGTGTATGTTTGTTACTTTTTCACGCAAAAACTACTGGATGGATTTGGATGAAACTTTACAGTATTATAGATTTATACATCAGAATAACACATAGGCCACTATTTGCTGCGATAACCTACATATACACGGGCAGAGTGCGGGCAACAGCTAGTATATTAATATCTACCTGTCTACCAAATTATTCTATAACTTTTGAGAAGTTAAAAGCGCGCTAACCAATTCCCTGAACTACTCAATCGATAAGTATGTACGAAAAAACGAGGCAATAGTTATGTTCTTCAACCTAAGTTATCAACTATTCTGCGTTAGCTTTGTGAAAAATAAACGCAAAAGATGTTCTTGGTGTTTTTGTAGTTAGAATATAATTTTAATTAAACCATCTGGTTCATGTTATTACAGAAATTATATGAGAGGAAATACGGCCACCGTTAAAACCTTACTATCTACGTCTCTCTATAAATTGAGGGAACTCCCAATGGACGCCCATTTACCAGAGAAAAATGGCTTCGCAATAAAACACGACGGAATGAGTCATTATTTTTCCAGATTATCCATCCACTACATCCAAGCTACTGATAACCTTTTGTGATTGTTCAACCATTGGGTTTAACAAAGCAAATTTACTTTAAATCACTGTTGTCTAAAACACTATAGTATTTTCCATTTCCAACAGGTGATTCTTAGTAGAACATAACTATAACTTGTGTCTACAATATCTAATATTAAAAGTATTATCATAATGTATTAGAGCAACAAACTAATGAACACATGGAACAGTTGTGCCATCACCACATCATCATCAACAGTCTTTAACAGTCCACTGCTGGACATGGGCCTCTCTTTATAGAGAAGAATTACATGAACGAAACTAAACTAAACCGTGGGAGAGCCACGCTTCGGCATGAATGGGCCGGTTCGACCGTAGTGATACCACGGCCTCACAGAAAACCGGTGTGATATAGCGCTTGCGAGTTGCGCTGCGATTCACCGAGTGAGTGAGGATACCGGAGGCCCATAACCCAAACCCTCTCCCCCTATATCCCCTCCCTATCCCCCAAAGGCCGGCAATGCACTTGTGACGCCTCTAGTGTTTGCAGGTGTCCATGGGCGGCGATAATCGCTTACCATCAGGTGATACGTCTGTTCATTTGCCCGACTATTAAATAAAAAAAACGGAATAATTATATATATACTTGTACTTATGGTGACTTTCGTATTCTTAATCCGTCACATCACGGACAGTACGGGAGAGTCACGCTTCGGCATGAATGGGCCGGCCCGATCGGAGGGATACCACGGCCTCACAGAAACCCGGTGCGAAATAGCGCTTGCGAGTTGCGCTGCGATTCACCGAGTGAGTGAGGATACCGGAGGTCTATAACTCCCCATCCCCCTCCCACTCCCTATCCCCCAAAGGTCGGTAACGCATTTACCTTGATGCCTTTGGTGTTGCGGGTGTCCATTAGCCGGGGCAATTGCTAACCATTAGGTGATACGTTTGCTCGTTTGCCCCCTATTCCATAAAAAAAAGTATTTTGTGGCGGCAGTGTACGACCTCACATAAAAACGCTATTCAAAACTCTTCTTCTTCCACCTCTTTTGTTTCTTTCACACAGTGATTTAAGTCAACTGAGGTCCAAAAGCCTTATAAGGAGTGCATTTAAAGAGCGGTAACACTCTTAAAATGCTATAAGTAATGATAAACATTTACCATCCGGTGAGTAGTCCGCTCGTTTATCACCTACGCGCAATATATTGACTCATTGTAAGTTTTGTATTAACTACCACTAACTATCGTTAAGTGCAAAAGACTCGCTTACAGCTATTATTATTTGATGACAAACACCTATTTCAATTATCAATTAAAAGGTATTCCTTTTTAAGGGTATTCCCTTAAATCACTATGTCTTTAATTTGTGCGGACTTTCATCAATCCTGTATCGCAACATAGAAATTCTCCTCTCGTTCTTCTACACAGTCATAGGATGTTATATACTTATGAAAAAACAATTCAATATTCTACATTAAATTGTATATTCACATAGACTAATCGTATAAGTAGGAATATAGACTAAGTACTATTAGGAAGATAACAACCTCAAATAACAATCTTAACCAGAGGGTGCAGAGGGGAGGCTTATAATATAATAGAAAATGAACGCGGGATAAGTAAAAAGATTTACAGTGATCATATAAGGTGAAGAATTTCCAATGTTAGAACAAGTTACATAAAAGTCATAAGGTCGATTTCAGATATTAACATACACGTCAAACTTGAATCTTCACCTTTTGCTTGAAGTTATGAAAATTCAGCTCAAGCAAACCTATTTTTTTATGGGTGGAAACCCCCTTGCGCCGTCACCCCGCCGGGGTTTGCGGCGTGGCGGTGTATCGGAATCGAACCGACTAAAACCACACGGTGTGCCACCCGCGCCTAAGATGGGAGGGATCCGAGAACTGCTGTTATTAACATGCAGCTTGTTCGGAATTTCTTTGGGCTCTAAGTCGTAAAGAGCAACACCATCTAGTGCGGTTACGCGACTCAACGCAACATTGTTTTCATAAATCCCTATCCTATTTTAATTGTGTAAATATTTCGGACATCTAACATACAACGCCATCTAGTCCCAAGCCAAGCAGAGCTTGTGTTATGGGTACTAGACAACTGATACAAATACACATATACTTTTTTTTTGTAAATGCATTGAAAACACCCAAACTCCGAAACAAATATTTGTAGATCATGTAAACATTTAGTCGGACCCGGGAATCGAACCCGAGGCCTCCTGATCAGCAGTCGCACACGCCAACCGCGAGACCAACGAGGCAGTCAAATAAAAGTAGATAAGTTTTAATGATTAGTACCATGAATTGTATTTATTTTCTGTGTCCAGTTCTTGAGTTAAACCTAAATTTTTATTATTCAATATGTAATTTTTGATGTGAAATCATGAACTGTGATGCAGAAACTTGTGACCTTTTTAGAAAAGGGTTTGGGGTTTAAAGAGAAACCCCAATTAACTTTTATGTTCTTTAAAAATCAAATCTTGTGGATAAATGGACATGCATACCGTTTCTGCTGACAACAGTAGTATTCCCAAAGCATCGTGTATTGATACACCTGAGTCATACACCGATAAGGAGCTATGCTACAGCATAGATGGAAACGCTCGACCGAAGTGATACCCAGGATTAGTCAAAACTGGTCAGTAACCATTAGCTGTTCCGTCTGCCATAAAAAAACAAAATCAAATAACTGTTATTATATTACTTCATTTTCGAGTAAGGAAGGGCATGCCAGTGAGAACAATAAAACATTATCTAGATCTCTAGATCTAAATCGAAGGAAGAAAGCGTAGATACTGGTTTTCTCTGGTTACTTTATCGAAGTACATTTATGAACAAAATGTAACTGTTAATCAATTAAATATTCTGTTGGATACCAAAGTGTGACTTGATGTTGTAGACTTGCATTTTTAATAAAGTTAGATGATATTTATAATATCATCTAAAAAAATAAAATAAGAAAATAAAATACAACAAAAATATTGTCTTTGCAATATTTTTGATAGGATTTCTTTCTCTGCGTCATAATTGTATAGAAAACCGATAAGTTTGAGCAACTTTAACTGCACAGATGGTGCATGTTGTGGTTTAAGCAGTCACCACGTCGTTTTCTACTGCACAACAAATGGGGGTGCCTTTGGGGATGGGGAAGGGGATGAGGAAGGGGTTGGGGCGAGGGCTTCCGGTATCCTTACTTACTCGGTGAAACACAGCGCAAGCACTATTTCACAACGGTTTTCTGTGAGACCATGGTATCACTCCGGTCGAGCCGGCCCATTCATGCCGAAGCGTGACTTTCCCACGGATACTGGAATTCTGACCCATTTTGCAAAAATAAAAGTTAACTCTAAACGATTTTTATTTCTTAATCATCTTATTACGAAGTAACAATGAAACTAATACAGTTGAATTTATAAAAATAATGAATAAAGCGGAAACACAAATTCGCCGACACTTAACTTTCTAAAATAATGATATCCAAGAGATAATTAATTTAAATATAGACAGTGGCTAACAAATCTTAATAGATATTAATGAATCTCTTAAAGCAACGAGCACATTGAATAGATGGGCAATTAAGTAGTATTAATCTTCAGCTTGTTCATAGTTAGGAAAAGTAATTATAAGGAATGACGATGACGTCTTGCGGACATCTCAGGAAATATGAGTTCGAATTCTGTATCTTAAAGGTTACGTATACAATAATCATGTGTTTTTTGGTCAATGCACAACTTTGATAAGGGTAACAATCCTTATGGTGATCTGATGTCGTAGATTATTTTTGCGTAGGGCACAAAAGAGCAGACGGGTCACCTGATGGGAAGTGACTTTTACCATTTACTCACGTTCAGGAATTTTTTTACAACTCGAAAATTTCAGGTAGGAATACGCACTTTCAATGCTAGAATGTTATTTATATTAGTGAGTAATGAGTATGAATGTTTCGCCGCGTGTGAACGATGGCGGAACACTGCTATGCTCATCTCACACCTATGTTATCCCAAATTGGGAATACTGGCTATCTGCGTATATAATGGTAAACCAATTCATAAAAAGCCACCATTATAATAATAGATATAGAATTATCTGTGTTTACTCGGCATATTAAGACTATTCACTACTCAATACTACTATTTAAAATAAAGCAGGGCTCACATTCCGAAATCGTAATTATTACTAAGTATTTTGATAAGAATTGCCATCTGTTTACTTAATAAAGACGTGAGAATGGTCGACCACGTCCGAAAGCGTTAAAAGAAATCATAATTAATCGTCCCATTCCCCGCCCGCTCGTCTTAATAGAGAGCTTTCCACCGCTTTTCATGTTTTCTCAGCGACGTAATAAATTAATCTCCATTCGCAGTTTTCCTGTAGTCTCGAAGAAGGCCAACCAACAAAACAATGAACTGTCGGTAACTTTCCAGCTGCTGGCGACGCTAGCTCGTGCGTGCGTGAACACAACATTGTGAGTTCTAAGCGTATTAATAAAATGTAGGACTTATACTTATACAGCTTTATGTAACCAAAAACCTTTGTTTTGTTTACTTGTATGTATATTTCTTAAATATACAAACAATTTTTTTTCAAAAGACTACATATTTCCTGTTTCCTGATTAAGAATGCGTGTTTCTATCAAGACGTCTTAGACACATTTTTTAATCTCAATCTTTTAATTAGATTTTCCAGCTTTTAATGCACCGATTAACTCTGTTGAAATATAACTGCATAGGTAATACATACTTGATCACTTAACACGGCATTTAAAAAGCACTGAAATGAACATTTTCAAATTTTAATAAACATTGTAGCATAATAAATCGTTTTTAATTATTTTATAAGTTAGGGGATGCCTTAAGCTCCCAACTATCTGCTTTTCGTGACAACCTGTAATTAAAACACCACCAATGCTTGGATTATTTTAAAATGTATGTTCTTGTTGGTTGTCCATATAAATAAAAGTAATGAACAATGTTTACAGGTACTGTTTTCTTAAAACTGTTTGTTTAAAACGTGTCTTTCCCAATCAACTTAAACCTCATCTCATCAGATGACTTTGTTAATTACCACTGTGGTGATTACTAATTACACCACCACTCAACCAATACTGAGTGTTTTTGGAAATGGCATTTCAAATTACTTTTATTGAAATTGATCAGGCTTTCTGGTTATAATTTAACTTTTTCATCTGAGCAAATTAATAGAATAATTTTTTTCAATACTTGCCGACGACACATGGTTTAGATGAATGACTAGTTTTTATTATTACCCGACTACGGCAAAGCCAAAGGAGGGTTATGATTTTGACAGGCTATGTATGTATGTATGTATGTATGTATGTTCATTTGTTCCCTCCTAGCTCCTTAACTACTCATTAGATTTGGACAAATGAGGTGTCTCTAGAAGCGTCATGATCGTCTTCTGGTTATAGGCTATATGACGTGTCACTGAATCTAATGTGGCGCCCTCTAGCCGACATAAAGTACTGTATTAAAAAAATAATTTGAGATAAATATGCCGTGTTTGGTATCATTGGAAAGGGCGTTACTTGTACATTTTAAGAATACATATATTATTAGCATTTGTTCGTGACTTTGTCCGTATTTATTCGATAAGTGTGATATTTATATGGCATGCTTTTTTGTTCCTTCATTCTTTCTAAACTAGTCAGAATAAGACAAATGAGGTATCGTTAGAAGTGTCTTGATTGTCCGCTGCTTAGAAGTTATATGACGTGTCACTGAATCGAATGTGGCGCCCTCTAGCCGACATAAAGTACTGTATTAAAAACTAAATTTGAGATAAATATGCCGTGTTTGGTATCATTGTAAAGGGCGTTACTTGTACATTTCAAAAATATATATTTTTTTAGCATTTGCTCGTGACTTTGTCCGTATTTATTCAATAAGTGTGATATTACTATGGTACCTATTTAAAATAAACTTTGCACAACAGTAAGTATTATAAAGGCACCAAAACATTTTAAATAAAAAAAAGTAAAAACTAAAACCCAACTACGACAAAAAACGACGCTTAAAAAGTATGAAACAAGTTTCAAAAGTCGTAGTCACGCGTTGTTAAAGTGTTGTGGACTATGGTACATTACGCTACATGGACTACGACTTTTGAAACTTAGGAATGTTCCATAGTCCATAACACTTTAACAACGCGTGACTACGACTTTTGAAACTTGTTTCATACTTTTTAAGCGTCGTTTTTTGTCGTAGTTGGGTTTTAGTTTTTACTTTTTTTTATTTAATAATACAATCATAATCATCTCAACTAAAAGTCGTAGATTCCTCAAACTGTTCATTTGCGTAACACGTTATACAAAGACTTTATGAATACTTTTTTAGTAGTAATTTAGTAAGTTTATTGTTATAACTGCCCACTAATTTAAGTCATTACATTTTAAAACTAAAAACAGAAATGATAAAAAGAAAGTTAGTAAAATTTACAACCACCGGTGAAACGATTAAAGTACAGGGTCTTTCTTTCTTGGTATATTTGATATCAATGAAAAATTCACCTAACGGTTGGGTAAGAATATTAGCATTTATCGTAGAAAATAGGAGAGAAACTTTGCTTATTTTGAACACCAGAATGTCCGGAAGTAATTAATCAAGAAAATGTTCGCCAAACAAAACTACTCTCCAACACGCAAAAACTTATTTCGGGAGTGAAGTAAAACTAACAGTGAGTTTATGGCAAAGTCCGTATTTGGATGATGGTTAACATTTCTTCCTTAAGTTTTGCAGGGAAATATACAAATACATATATACCACAATTTTACGGTGAGTAATTTCAAAGAGGTAGGTTAGCACGTAAACCTCCTCTTTCAAATTATGTGCTGTGAAATTGCAGAACATAATAGAAATAATTTTCTTCGTACTAAAACTATATTACTTAAGTATAGAGTACTCATATAAAGTTAGTTTTCACTGAATAGCATTGTTTCTTGCGCTTGTTGTTACGGCTCTTTCTACTAAGACTTGTCATATTTTATGGAACTACATATGTATTCTGATTTACATAACAGAAAAAATTCGTATGTAATTTAAGTTATCTTATCTGCTCGCTACTATTTATAATAAAAAAATTACCTAGCAAAAATTCTTTAAAACAAAAACCTGACTGCGTCAATATCTGTCATCTTTATTAAAAACAGTTTTTTTAATAAAACATATAAGTTATATATTTATTAGTAATCACAGTTAAAAAATCTTTATTTTGATACCACACTCGATGCATTTTGACAACATAATATTTTTTTTGAGATTACTTTTTGGTGCCAAAAAACCTTAATTTAGTTTTTTTTTAATTTTGATGTGCCTAGTGTCACTCTCACGACTGAGACCAATCTATCGACATCACTCACATAAAAACAAGACAACCCGTTTAGGCTCTAGGGCGTGCCAAAGAAATATACATATATATATACATACATACCTCCTTCTTTCGCAGTCGGGTAGTAAGTAATTAAAGAAACCTATAAAGCGCTTGCTTATTCTAATACTTAGTCTTACCTACTTACATGATGACCTTCTCTATACTTTTAACAAAATGATAGCATACTTTTATGACGATCGTAAACCTTTGTGGTTGGAAATTAAAGCAAGAAATTGTAGCAAACAAACAAACTCACACTTTTACTTCTTATATAACACTAGTTAGAATGGATACAGAGTTTTTAAATGGATACAACGATTGTGTATGGATATTTTCGCAACATTCATATCCACAAGTACACCCGTTAAGTACATAAATAGTTTTTGCGTTGCTGGGCCTCGATCGCGTTCTACTTAATTGTGAAACTGCCACAACAAATGCAACGCGTACTTTGACATATAAAATATTTATGTTAACTGTCTAACTAACGGCTCGCATTGAGTAATCTGAACGCAAACCTTATGTTCAATAAGAAATAAATGAGTCTAAGTTAATACAATGAGATATCAAAAATAGTAATAACTTCACACACACAACTGTCTAATCTCAAGCTAGGAATAGCTTTTAATATGGTAGCCAGCTTACTAATAAATCTTATATACAACAATCAATTGCTGTTCGTTTGTCTCGCTAAAACTAGAGAACGGCTGGGCCGACTTAGCTGATTTTGGTTTTGAAATGTTTGTTGTAGTCCAGGGAAGGTTTAAACGGTGAAAAGATAAAAATAACCTGAAAATCCAAATGTCACGCGTACGAAGTAGCGGGCACAGCTAGTAAATTATAAATACATATCTAGACAAATACATATCTATACATCTATACGTATAAATTAAATTGAAGTATCTGTTTGTAATATTAAAATAACCGCTATTTAATAAATGCATATATATGTATACACGATGCATGTACCAAAATAACATTTGTCTATTTGTTCCGGGTTATCTCTGTAACAGCTACACCGATTTTGACGGGACTTTCACTGGCAGATAGCTGATGATCTAAAGAGTAATAATTGATTTTCTTAATCCGCGGCAGTTTCCAATACCCGTAGAAACCTGAGGCTTACATAAATACTACAAGTATTTCGGAAACTTAGGTATGGCGGTACGAGGTTCGCCGAGGTTCGAGCTAGTTAAAGATAAACTACACTTAGACCCACAGACTCAACTAACCACGCTCAACTCATTATTTTGATTGAGTTTCAATATACATTGAGTTTTCTTGATTACTTAGTTTCGAATATTAAAACACACTTGGCCAGTTCAGTGTCAAAATTTAAACTCTTAAAACACCGAATTCATTCACACGATTTAATTTAATAGTTATGACTTATGTTCAAACTGATTATATTCTAGTGACAATACAAAAAATGTGCCACGACTCCGGTTTTTGTGTAGACATCCGTGCTAAACTTTCCAGACAGTCATGTTAATTATTACATTGTCACCAGTTGTACAGGCAAGCTCATAAAGAAATGTTATTGCTGCAACTATTGCCTATATATTTTATATCTAAGGCTATTAATGCCACTGAATTAAAAATATTAAGTACAAAAAAAACCAGTAACGATAAAGACCTCACAGGGTGGAATCAAGAAATGAGGTACTTTCTGAAGAACAAAAGAGAATGTTTAAAAAATGGCAATCTTCGGGACAAGACAGTACTTACATACAATACAAAACAGCAAAAAAGCTGGCTAAACGCAAAGTGGCACAAAATTGCTAAGCTTGACAATGCGGCAAATGCCAAAGATTTTCAATCTTGCAAAACAACGGCATAAGACGAGCTTGGACATAAAAATAAATAAATACACCAAAGATGATAAAGGTCTTCTGTTAACGGAAAACACCAATAAACTCACCTCACATAAATCAAAAATTTGGGAATTCTCGAGTTCTTATCAACCCACTTAACCAACTTGTAGCCATGCGATTTCGTGTGAGGAAGATCAACGACTGAAGCAATGCACCGAGTCAACAAAGAAGACTTACATATAGTCTACATTAATCTCGAAAAGGCCTTTGACAGAATACCACCTAAACTAGTCTGGCAAGCACTAAGAACACAAAATGTGCCGGAGCAGTATATTACTCTAGTACAGGACATGTATGATCGCATCAGAACGCAAGTGAAAACGCCGGTTGGATATAGTATACCGTTTGAAGTAAAAGTTGGAGTGCATCAGGGATCAGCTCTTTGTCTGTTCCTAATTAATCTATCAATGGTTTACCTCACCAAGGACCCAAGGATTCCATGGTCTCTGCTATATGCATAGATATCGTTCTCATTGAAACAAGTGCGTCCGATCTGCAGACCAACCTTCAGAAATAGAGGCAAGGCCAATTAGCGTCCGGCACAGACATAATTATAGACGGTCAGCCGCTACTCAGAGTAGACCGATTCAAATACCTAGAATCGATGCTAACCGCGGATGTAAATGTGTATGTAGGCGTGACCCATAGAGTCGATGCTGGCTTAAATTGAGAATTCTCTCTGGAGTACTGTATGATCCCAAAATGTACATAAAACTTAAGGAAAAACAAAACTGCGGTAAGGCCTGCTATGATGGATGGAACAGAGTGCTGGGCCGTAAAGAAACAAAATGAACAGAAGATGCACACTAATGAATAAAAAATGCTGCGATGGGTTCCTGGGGTAACAAAACTCGATAAGTTGCGGAATGAGTATATCAGAGGCTCTTTTAAGGTCACTCTCATCGTGGAAAATATGGCGGAAAGTCGTATACGTTGGTATGGACATGTGATGAGACGAGATGAGGAGCACGTTGTAAGGAAAGCCCTAGTCATCCTAGATAAAAAGAAAGGCAAAGAAGGACCACAATCCACGTGGTGGACAACTGTTAATAGGGACATGGAACAGGTTCAGGTGGAGGGACAGACAACCTAAGACTGATCTGTCATGGCGCCTTAAAAGGAGACCTAAAAAGAGAAGGACCGATCCCGAATGAAAGGGGAAAAAGCAAAAGCAGAAGAAGTACATAAAGAGTTATAAGGCGTTTGATTTTGTAAAAAATAAAATGTGCTTGTAAAATAAAATATGCATTCTAATACTACTCCTAGAGTCCATCTGGTTTTCAACTTTTGTCAGTTTATTGTTACATAATTTTTAACTTCGTCATCAAGAACCTCTCAATAATATATTATATAAGTAATAATAATGTCTTCAAACATCTCACACACGGCCACTTGATCGAAAATCAAGACAAAGCCTGTACTATGGTAACTAGATTGCTAGAAACACATATGTTATTAATACATATTATATATAAATTATGCCCAGACACAGAATTAAAGATTATGTTCATCATACAAAGATTTGTCTTGCGTGGGAATCGAACCCAAGACCTCCGGCTTAACAGTCAGGATCACTAACCACTAACTAGTAAACTGACCTATAAAGCCTATATATCAGCTTTTTACATTTATTTTTAAATAGCCTTTCTAATTCAATGGTGACTTCTATTTACTTGAAAAACGCATCTGCAGATTTCTAAAATAATTTATTAACATTAAAGAGGTTTTTGAAATAAAGAATAAAATATTCATTTAAAATAACCGCCAAATCTAAAGTGAGGAAGTAGTAAATAATCATATTTCCTCATGTTTTTTTTTTTTCATCCCTGAATTCAAATGTAGATTTGTTTTTTTCGCAGTTCGCATTTATACTATTCTTGCTATAAATATTGTTACAAGGAAAAAACTTTTTTCAATTGCATTAGTATATAATATGGTAATATTAAAAATATACAAAGCAAATACAAAATTATTTCTATTAACTCTGATACAGTCCTTGAAACGTTGAAGTCAGATGATATTATTGATAAGTTGATTTAACTAATCGTTTTGAGGGTCACGAAATTAAATAAATAAATAAATATTTCGGACATCTATCACACAACGCCATCTAGTCCCAAGCTAAGCAGAGCGTGTGTTATGGGTACTAGACAACTGATACAAATACATATATACTTTTTTTTTGTAAATACATACATATTATACATAGAAAACACCCAAACTCCGAAACAAATATTTGTAGATCATACAAACATTTGGTCCGACCCGGGAATCGAACCCGAGACCTCACGATCAGCAGTCGCACACGGAAACCGCGAGACCAACGAGGCAGAAAAGAGGCAAATTGGACAATAAATTATAAAACATTTTTGGCCAGACTAATATAATATGTTTTCTACTCAACAGTACAATTTAATACGTTCTTAATTACAAGAAAAATCAATGTGTCAGAGTTAAATAGACTGAATTCTTAGCCACATACCAATTCCGTTCGGTTCGGTGGGCCTTGATCGCGGGCAACAAGTGACCTTTACAAAAAACACTTAGCTACAGTGTAATTACTTTTATCCGATCATGTATAAATGATCGCTCTATAAGCGTCATGTATATATATATATCTTTATAAATCTTCTGTTCGTGTGTATGTGACTTAACTCCTCCTAAAGGACTGAGCTGATTTTAATGAAATTTTGTGTATCTATTCCTGAGGATTCGAGAATGTTATAGATTCATAATTTGTTGCAATGGATGATGTTTATTTAATTACATTTTTTTTTTTTGGCCTAGGGCTACATGTGGCGGTTGACACAAAATGTGTTCAATTTGAAGAATAGCAAGCCTTTTTTGAAGTTAAGAACTCCTAATTGCTATAGTAAAAAAATATGTATTTCATTAACATTCACCAATAACCTTACAACACCAGTATTAGTCCAAATATGTAAGATAACTAGCTTTTGTCAGCGGCTCGGACATGTATGTCAGTTGTCGCGGTAAAGAGTAACCTATGTCCTTCTTCAAGAATCAAGGTATCTCGATGCCAAATTTCAATAAAATTGGTGCTGTGGTTTAGCCGTGACAGCGTAACAGACAGACACACAGAGTAACTTTCTAATTTATAATATTACTAGCTTTCGCCCACGCTTCGCTCGCATTTAATAAAGAGTATCCCATGTTACTTCTAATACCTCCAAGCATATGTGTACAAAGTTTCATGTTGATCGGTTAAGTAGTTTTCGCGTGAAAGCGTAACAAACAAACTTACATTCTAATTTATAATAATAAAATATGATATTACGATACCTTTGGATTAGTAGGGAAGTATGGATATTACTTTAGTACGTAGGCATAAAGACTGAGTGTAATCTTAAAAAAAATGCTGGTGCATCATTATGCATCTAAACTTAAACCAATATTATAATTATACATTACATTTTAAAAACGTTATGTTATACAGTGTTCTACTGTGTGAGTATAAAGACAGAATGCTGCTGATGTACAAAAATCTTTGTGTAGCGGGAAGGGCTGTTCGATATTTGAATTTCTATTATTCCATTTTTAATATAAAACCTTCAATACAGGTTACAAAAAAAGGTTACTTCTATGTTGATCGTACGAAAATTCTTTGTCTATACATAAAACTAATCTATGCCATCCAAAAAAAAAGGTAAAATTGTGTTCAAAGTATTTATATTTAAAACCTATCTACAACATCAGTAGTATGATGTTGGTCAACTTTGTTTTTTACTAGGAAAGTTAATAGTTTTGGCCTTCTATGTTTGTATATGTTCCACCGTGGCGGCTAAACTACTGAAAAGAATTTAATGAATGAGATGACATAGGCTTTATGAAGTTGATCAAATGTTTTTTCCGTAATCGGATTACAGTTCTTATGCTTTTCTTTGTTCAACAATATGTTAACGGTTTAGTTTACATTTTAAAAAGTACCTATAATACTAAGTCATACTATGTTTCAGTAATGTAAATATGTTATGGTCATATTATAGTTATATAAGATTAAAATATGAATTAATATCTTACAATTGACTGCTAGTATATATTCTGGTCGTGTACTAAATTACTAGTACAAGGAATAACATCATCATCATCATCAATCGTCTTCGGACATGCTAGACTTAGGCATCTCCTTAGAGAGGAGGTATTGTCCTACAGTAACATAATTAACCGGTTATAATCTACTTCAACACGGACAAGTCTTCTATTGTGCCACGTCAAAAAATCTCGAGAAATGCTTGGTCATCTAGGTACTTATTGTAATTTTACTAAAACATGTAGATAACATAATTTTCTATAGCGAGAATTAGTCAGTATCTGACCCTGACCAGTGTAATCTGGTCGGAACGCCGGAGAATTCATATTCGTCATCAGGTTGTTGCGTAATCGCACTACCACTATCTCGCTTTTAAGTAAATATAATTATTATTAATATAATAGTAAGATGCATTTTAGCTTAACCCGCAGTAACCTCAACGTGAAATGAAGGGTGACAGCTTTAATTACATAGTCATAAGGTGTACATAACGTTAGGTAAACCACGTAATATATTAATCTTATAATTGTTTTACTGACTGATCTTGACAAATTACGATGAATGTCGTAAAGAACTTTAGACAATTTTAGATAGATAGGTATACGAAGGAATATCTTGAATTACATTGAGAGCTCAAGAAATAAAGGGTAACGTCTTTAGTTTTGATACATTTTGAGGGGATTACGATCTTAATACCATTAAGACGGTGTTTTAATTCATATTATACAAGTTTGAATCTAATCTATAGACTATTAAGTTATTAATCTAAAAGATATATGTTCAGAAGTATATGTAGGAGTTCCTATATACCTTCAATGTAATATACGTAAATGTTTAATTGAAATTCGATTTCTAAGCACTTCTGTTAGGAGAATTTAGTTAAAGGACGGTGACAGAGCTTAAGCCATCAATAAGCTATTTATTTCAAATGTTGTGAGTTCCGTTTCCACGAATGGATAATTATTTATGAGGGTTATTATCACGTTCACCTTGTTTCCAGCCTTGGTAAAACATATTCCTTATAGATAGAGTTCCAAGAGCCTTTTGACTGCGATATCAGAGTTTAGACTCAAGACCTTTTGCCCAAGATAAATTCAAAAGTTTGGTTGCTAGTACTTCAAGGCTGCATGCACATTCTAGTGGTCGCATCATTTGGGTGATTAACACTCTCCGTGCAGTTTTCAATAAGGTGGTAGCTCCTCCTTCGTAAGGAGATTATTAAAAGCTGATAATGGTCATAATGAACAACAACAAATTATCACCTCTGCTATTTCGAGATAGATACGACCTTTGAACGTCCTGACAACACAACAGCCCACAACATACTCGCAAGTCTTTTTATAGAGTTGCAACTAATAATGGAGAGGAATAGTCATTTATCGCCCACATTGGTAGCTTCTGCTCGATATTGATAAAAGCAGCAGATGGTCTCTTGAAATGTATAAATATGGTACGGAACCCATCCTGCACGAGTCCAACTCGCATTTGGCTGATATAGCCCGTTAAAGGTATATTAGTACGTAAATGCTTAAACGTCACAATTGTGACTCATTCATTCCAACTTTATCGGGTTTGATGTTGGTAATGAATATATAATTGTTTTTATTATTTTAAATGTTAAGTGTCACTTCCGCCTTTAAGTATTAGAAAGTCTGTAATTTGTTTAAATTTAAAATCCAAATAAAATGATATTTAAATTATATATTAGTTTAAGGTAAACTGTTGTAAGTTAGTATTAAGAGCACATAGATATAGTGTTCTTGTGTATCATCATTTACTCCGAAAAAATCCACGACAGAGTTCTTACATACCACTTTTCTGTGAGGTCCTAGCAAGACTGTGGTCTAACGTACCTATTTTCCGTAAATCATAAATTATGTAGACGCGACTATATAAAACTATTTGAGTTGTCAACTCTCGCACTAGGAATAAAACCTTTAAAGCGGGGGACTTAACAAACATGCATGAAACGGACACAAATAAAACACAGAACTATAATTTGTGTATTACATAAAATATTGTCATAAGTGGCAATCGAACCCACAACACTTCGGAACAATAGAAAGTGGCAGACGACTGCTAAAACCACTATCCCATAATCCGTGCAATTGTTTGCATTCCGATCTGTCATCGTACGAACTGCCATACAATAACAGATCAAATTATATCGATCAATCAAATAAAACAAGACATTTGAAATTAATAAAATTTGCCGAGTCATCTTTAGCAGCATTTAAAAGTTAAGTAAAATCTGACAGTTAATTTTGAAAACTGTTTTAATTTGAAAAGGCTTAATATCTTTAAACATCTGAGACTATATATACGCAACTTCGATTATTCATAAGTTATATATATGTATATATATATAGATATCTCTTTTCGGCCCTTGTTGATCTGACGCGACGTGGCGTCAGTTAATTGTTGATCTGTTGGCGATTGTTGATCAGCAACAGTTTTTGTTGATCTAATGTGTATTCCGGCGTACTAATGTGGCTCCGCTCTGGATCAACAATTCCAACCCCTCTGCTGGCAGAATTACGAACTATTTACATCATTTTTATACAAATCCACACCAGCTATTGTTGATCCGATTCAAACGGACCACTCTCCACGATTGGGTTTTTTCTATGGTAGACTGTTTCCACTTTGCTTCACAATTAACTAACGAATTAATGCATAACGTATTATTGCCTAAGGAGCCTTCAAACAAAAAAAGGTACGTAATCAGATATAGTTCGGTACTATTTAACTTTACCAAAAGTAAAAAAATGAGTTGATACGTATTTAAGCCTTTCTGGATAGTCTACCCCTAAGGAGTGAAATAGGGGTTTAAAGATTGTATGAAAGTCTGTCATTTTTTAAGTTAGAACATAAAACTTTATCTTTGGGCTACTGATTAAAAATGACTAGATACATATTTAAGTGTTTCTGGATATTCTACCCCTAAGGGCGTGAAATAGGGGTTGAAAGTTTGTATCAAAGTACGTCCTTTTTTAAGTTAGGAAGAGGAAACTTTATTTCACGGTTATTGATTAAAAATTTGTGGTTACATATTTAAGCGTTTCTGGATATTCTACCTCTAAGGGGGTGAAATAGGGGTTGAAATTATATATATATATTGTCCTCTACTCGCCAATTGTTGATCAGGCCGAGATATGTAATAATTGTTGATCCACCTTTTTGCTACTATTTCTAAGGAAGTTTCCAGTGTAATGTCTTAAGGGCGCAATATTGTATTATACGGTTTGGAACGCTGTACCTAAGTCTACGGCAAAATCTTTATCTCGATTGACTCGGCAATTGCAGCTCTAATAACCGTCATCTTTTTCATATTTGATACTTTGTTGATCACTTTTTTCATACTTGATGATACTTTGTTGATCAATATACACAACGTTTGATTAACATATGTCACGGGAACTAATATTTTAAAACGGCGTGGTTTACACTAAGTAGTTAGAGCAGAATTTCAATATTCATTCTGGCTGTTTTTTTTTTAAACGTGGAATCCCTTTTACGTTGTAAAACCTCTTTAAACTACCTACTTGGAAAAGTTTTTTTAACTGTTTTGTTGGTCTAGGTAATAAAGTTTCATTTGTATACCTTAAAAAATGCTCATTCCCATAAATGCTACGATATAAGTATTCATTTATTTGTAATCAAAAGTCTACTTCGAGACTAACCTATATACGCAATGTGAACCCCTATTACATCCCTTAGGGGTAGAATCTCCGGAAACTCTTAAATACGTATTAACTTATTTTTAATCAGTAGCCAAAAGATAAAATTTCATGTTCCTAACTTAAAATGACGGACTTCCATACAAAGTTTCAACCCCTATTTAACCCCATTTGGGGCAGAATACCCTTAAATACGTATCTAATCATTTTTAATCAGTAGCTCAAAGATAAAGATTCATGTTTCTAACTTAAAAAATGACGGACTTTCGTACAAACTTTTAGACCCTATTTCACACTCTTAGGAGTAGTTATTCCAAAATTCCTATTGCTATATATGGTATTTAAAGAATCAGCCTCTAACTCCAAAAGAATACAAATTAAGATCTATACGTACATGTAATATTAAAATCATCCTCTAATCCCTAACTGTTAAAGAGTTTAACCTTCTACCATCAGTTGAACTAAATAACTTGAAACTACACAACTAAAGATCTATAGATGCATATGAAATCAAAGGATTATCCTCCATCTCCTAACCGTTGAGGAGTTATACCTTCCATCATCAGCTTATCTAAATAATTTGAAAGAATACGACTTAAGGTAACATACATACATATGATATTTAAAGATTTATCCTCCAACTCCTTACCGTTCAGGAGTTGTACCTTACAGCATCAGCTCATCATCATGAAATGATGACTACCAGACGCAAATATCGGTGTAACAATATAAAATATACTAAAAACATAATACGTGCCTACAAAAAATGAGCATACCCTTTCGAACACAAAAATAATTTTCAAAATTGATGATATAGTTTCAAGAGTTAGGACTTGTTCATTGAAAATTTGCTTGTTTTTCAGGATCTAGTTTCAACAATTCCTTAAATATTAGAATTTTAGAAATTTTTAACGAAAAAATAAATACCTTGTTAATAACAATCGCAATTTTTTATGCGCTAATAAATCCTTAAAAACATTTTTCTAGACGTCATGACACTCATTACGAATCGAATGAGCTATCCAAACTATTTTTAGGAACTTTATTATAACAATAATATACCTGTTCCTTTCTACCGAGGTTGCTGCTCCGGCCCCCGCGTTTTAAAATGCTAGTGTACGCGGCATATGTTGATCAAAACGTTGTGTATATTGATCAACAAAACATCATCAAGTATCATAAAGTTGACCGTTATCAGAGCTACAATTGCCGTGTAAATCGATGACGAGCTAGAGTATTTGCCGTAGACTTAAGCACAGCGTCGCAAGGCGTATAATACTTATATTACGTGTATAAGACGATACACTGGATACTATCTTAGAAATAGTGCCAAAAAGGTGGATCAACAATTATAGCGTATCTCGGCCTGATCAACAATTGCCGAGTGGAGGACAATATATATATATATATATATATATATATATTAATTATTAAACAAGGATATTACCTTCTGCATAAGAGAGATAGAATGGAATACGTAAGTACTTTATATTGAACTAGTTACGTTTATAAGAAATTCTTTAGAATACTTGTATAGTGATGCAGACGAGGCCAGTGGCCACGTGCTTAGGAAATGTTAACTTTTGCATTTTGTTTAATTTCAACAGTCTTTAATTATATTATATACAACTAGTGGTCGCCAAGTGGTCGAACTTCGACCATAATTCGTTTAATTTTTCACATTCTGCACTCTTTCTCCATTCAAACCTTCATCATCATCATCATCAGCCTATCGCAGTCCACTGCTGGACATAGGCCTCTCCAATGGCTCGCCACTTAGTTCGATCCTCGGCTTCTCGCATCTAGCTCCTGCCAGCCGTCTTGCGCAAATCATCACTCCACCTGGCCTCTGGACGTCCTACACTACTTGCCAAACCGCGGTCTCCACTCAAGAACCCGCTTACCCCGACGGTAATCGGTTCTACGGCAAATATGGCCAGCCCATTGTCACTTCAGCTTGCTAATCCTGTGGGCTATGTCGATGACTCTAGTTCTCTGCCAGATCACCTCTATAATAATACCAACCATAATACCATAATAATACAACAATATAAACCTTAACTGTGCCATTCCATACTCCTTCGTTTGCATAATTTTCGTAAATCATCATCTTCCTAGCCTATATTATTCCCAAGATTTGGGGTTGGCTACTAGTTCGGAATTCGAAGGTGGAACTAGTTGTCAATAAATTGGAGGGCACTGAATTCCCAATATCAATTGCCATAGATGTCCATGACAACAGGGACCGAGTGCTTAACGTGCTCTTCGAGGCACAGGCGGGAAACACCTCCATCTTCCATATTGCTGCTATTAAAAATTTCGTGTTAGAAAAAACCAAACCCAGGAATCGAATCCGAGACCTCTTGATCTAGAGTCACTTATGCTAACCACTAGACCAACGAGGCAGTTTATATAATAGCATTAACTTCGTACATATTTCGTATAAATATATAGGTACATACGTACGGCGCTAGAACACGAAATGCGAGAAATTAAGAAAAGTAAACAAGAATGTGACTGTAGTAAAAAAAGGATTACTTAAAATATTAATGAAAAATGTGACCTTTCTAAAAACAGTAAAGAATACGTTGTTACTTAGTAGATCCAAGAATATAGGTAACATTGCACGAAAAACGTGTTCGTGTACATACACTTTTTGAGAAGAATTCTCAGATCGACAAAACTAGAAAAGACTTTCCAATACATTAATCCAATACGATTATTATATTTGATGAAATAATTACACATTGTAGAAATTGTAATCATTATTTTTAATAACTGACTATTTTTTATTTCATTATACAAATACACTTCTGCACTACAAAACAAAAGAAGAACTATTGTTTTCATATAAAGCAACGCTCACAATTTATGCTAATGAAGAAGTGAGTTCCGAATATCTCTAAATTGTGATTATCATACAATTTGACAGTATATTTACTATCAACAGCCTAATCAAAACGTAAAATGGTGATGTAATAATAAAAACAATTGTGTGTACATTATACAGATTATAAAAATACGAGCTCAAAATTTGCATAAATAGTTTATCGTACAAAAGCAACGTCATGAGCAGGTCATTTCACGTAAACCGTCAAGTATTTGGGTTGAATTAAGTAACTATCATTTACATTATTCAGTTAATGTTAACTATCTAGAATTAATTCTAACAAAGAACTATTAAAATATAATATTTACCAACACGACATGATTACGTAAATGTGCAATTGTGAGATAGTGTGCGATTTAGCGTGGACTAATACGTATGAACAAAAGAATTAACAATTTGTTCATATCATAAAGGCACCGGCTCACTAACTAGGTAATAAACTACATCCACAATACTAATAATAAAAAGCGTTCGTAAACAGGAAGCAATTATAAATAGTTATGAGAACAATTCGTTATAAAAATTTTAATTATTACAAAAAAATACTAAGAAGATATCTGCTCAACTTTCGGGGAGAGTGCTTACAATACTGAGAGAAATACTACATTACCAACAAAATGTATGGCTTAGTAGGTTTTTTTTTATAAGAATACAGTCAAATGTTTTTTTAATATAAATATTTTATGCACATATACACATATATTATATGTACACAATATTGTATGGACAGATAAATCGATAGATATATTCAAAAGAAAAATAAATATAAAAAAATATGTTAGGAAAATTTATATTGCTGATGGAAGATAAAAGGGTCGAAGAACATACTATATTTATAAAGCTTTCTCCCGAATTAGTTATCGGTGATGATCCGGCTTTAAAATATCACAGATGTGACATCTGCGCCTTGACCTGTTTATTTAAGTCACAATACTTATCAGAAGTAGGCTGTTCTATTACAATTTAGAGTTATAAGTCCCTACGCCATAATGATTACGAATATAATATCGCAGAATCTTGTGACTCACTAAAACGACTAAACGGATGTGAATGAAAATTTTACACAGATTTTAATAGTCTTGAATATTACATAGGCTACTTTATCGCTAAGCCGCATGTCATAATCTATACTAAATTCGAGAGCGTCTGTCGACTACTCTAAAACAGTGACTTTCAATGTCAGCACGTGTTGTCATGTAAAGGAAGGAAGAAGGTGGGACCAGTTGGAAGAGCTCGTCAAATCACTCTTCATGATAAAGGCGATAGAGAACTGCCATAGAGGCGACATCTCTTTGCAACTGCTGAGGCTCAAGGTACTCGGTAGCGGTAGCTAATTACGAAGAAATTATGAAGATTTTTTCGTAATCTGTTAACCGATTGGCGTGCAATTGGAGAGGTGCTACAATCAATAGAAGATGAGCATCAATTAAAAGGTTACGACAAGCAAGAAATTGATTTCTTTTCAAAGACGTTAACGAAGTTGTTTGGGTCAAGTGCCTTGTTATAAAAGCCAAAATGAATTTGTTTATTTTTCATGCTTTCGCGCCTAAACAAATCACTAAAAAGAACATGGGATGCCTTTCATCCTTAAAAAGCAAACAGTCCCATAGGAAAAGAGAAAGCGTGAGATAAAAGCTTTTTGCATTTATTTTCTGCTTTGCAGTTGCTTCTTTAGTATGATGAGTGTTATATACATATTACATATTACAATAGTTAGTGTCCATAGACCTTAAAAAAGTGCTCGGGAAGTTACAAAAGAAAACTTTACTTACAAGTGTTTTCTTATCGTAGTAGTATCTTGTGAATCTATACCACGTTATTATAGCACTTAAGTGTTATCGTGCATCTACGGGTCTATGTGTAATAGTTGCCTTATACTCCTACAGAAATTGACAGCACCTACTATTATTATATCTAATACTAGCTGACCCACGCAACTTCGTTTACGTCTCTTATTGCCCGTATCGTGATAATTTTCCCCCGTTTATGAAACATTTTTCATTGGTGCTCCGCTCCTATTGATCTTAGCGTGATGATATATAGCCTATAGCCTTCCTCGATAAATGGGCTAGCTAACAGTGAAAGAATTTTTCAAATCGGACCAGCGGTTCCTGAGATTAGCGTGTTCAAACAAACAAACAAACAAACAAACTCTTCAGCTTTATATATTAGTATAGATTTGGAATATTAGATGTAATATTTTCTTTAGTAAATTTAGTTTAAGAGACTAAAGAAAGTGTTGGGCAGCAATCTATACTAATATATAAAGCTGAAAAGTTTGTTTGTTTGAACGCGCTAATCTCAGGAACTACTGGTCCTATTTGAAAAATTCTTTCAGTGTTAGAATAGCCCATTTATCGAAAAAGGCTATAGGCTATATATCATCACGCTAAGACCGGCAGGAGCGGAGCATCAATGAAGAATGATACAAAAACGGGGGAAAGTTTTCACGCTACGGGCAATAGGAGACGTAAACGAGGTTGCGTGGGTCAGCTAGTCAATTATAAATTCTATGAAAACTTATATTGATTCATGACAAATTGCAACCATTACCATGAAAAACATGCGTGTCTTAATACTAATAACTTGAATTAGTAAGTTGATATCTGTATTGATTACAATAATCACATTACAACGGCACAGTTTATTTATTTTATACATAAACAGTAGTTTTATTTACAAAACAAAATAACCTTAAAAAAGGGATATCACATACTAATCAACTGCGATACTAATCCCACATAGCATGTATACCTACGTTATAAACTTTGATAGTTTAGCATGCTGTCGGCACTACGGACGTGTACACAGTGGTTAGAAACACAAACCACGTAGATTTGTTGATTAACATGTAGCTATTTGACCACGAAGTCCACAAAATTAACCAATCACATGTACGAATAGTTAAAGTAAATTAAGACAAACATTTAAAATATATATTTACAAAACGATCGTATGTATTCATTTAATACAGATATATAATATTAATGAGGCTAAAACACAATTTATAAAAACATTATAAAGATGCAGAGTTTGTCTATTTGAACGCGATAATCTCAGAAACTACTAATCTCGGAAAATTCCTTTCAGTTTTGCGTAGCTCATTTATCATGAAGGCTATATATAACATCACGCTACGATCAATAGAAACATCACACCAGCGAAAAATGTAGCAAAAGGGTAGAAAAATGTAGCAATTTATTCCCTTAGAAATACCAAGTCAACTGTTATTAAATAAATAGCATGCATGTTCATTAACAGAAGTCTTTCTGTTAGCCTGCACTGAATTCTACGCTTCTGTTTTAACATGTGCGATTCGAAACTGCAACTTCCTGATCGCAAATTCATCAAGTACCACTGTTTGTTACGAATTTACACATGTTTTTAGATTAACACTTATTGAAAAGCTCACAACAATATTCATGTCGGTATATTTCTTTGTACATATAAGTATTGTTAAATGTTAATACTGCAAAACAAAATCAACGTTAACATAAAATAAAAAATAAATTTCCGTATTCAAATACTAACACTTTTATTTATCCGACACATTTACGTAATGCTCAAAGTTATTTCCTAACAATTAAATCCTTCCATGGACTTTTGAATTATTTAAAAGGTTAGATGAAAATTTACCGGATACTTGTTGACATTTACACAGGGCCAATGATCTCGTTCGGATTGACGACACCTGTTTTCTTCACCTTAATATCACTTCCCTGATGCGTGCCATACATCCATCGCGGGTGGGAGTTTGTATAATAAGAATTTCGCGGTCGCACCCGCGGGCCCTTCCAATACCCGCCAAGGCCTCCTCTAGCCGTATAAAATAAGTTCACCCGCCCGAAACGACGCACTTAGTTACTTTCACGCGAGCAGTGCACATTTTGAACGGTCAAAATGAACAGGCTCATTATATTTTCCTTTGTGATCGCAACCGCGATGTGTCAGCAGCAAGAGAGAGGCAAACGTGTTCCCAAATACGCGGGAGATCCAAGAACAGCAGCCATCGTTCAGGAAGCGCGCTACCTCAGTGGAAACGGAGCTTTCGGTGCAGCTTACCAACAAGAAGATGGAATTAACTTCAAAGAAGAGACCGATGCCGATGGAAACAGAAGAGGCAGCTACTCCTATATTGATCCCAGTGGTCAAAAGAAAACAGTGAGTTACATTGCTGGAAAGAACGGGTTCCAAGCTACCGGTGACCACATTCCTACTGCACCGCAACAAGTTGCGCCCACTCCTGGATACACGCCGGATCCGAGATACAACTCGCCTGACTACAAACAGCAGCAATACAATGCTCCCCAACAGTACAACACTCCTACCCGTGCCCCACAACAACAGTACAGCTACGGAGGCAAGGACCCTGAAGACGGACAATACCACGCCGAGTTGTACGAGCGCGAGAACTATGTTGCTCCCCAACAACAATACCAGGCTCAACCACAATATCAGCCACAGCCACAGTATCAATCACAGCCTCAGTACGAGCCTGAACCCCAGTACCAGTCCAATAACATTTATCCTGGCACGCAACAGGCACAGTACAGCGGTCTGCCTTCCTCACAAACACAGTATTCACAACCAGCTCGTCAACAGTACCTCGAACAGACGACACCACAGCCCACACGTTTCTTCCCCCCTGGCAAGTTCAGTTTGAACAGAGCACCCGATGGTTACACTTACTCCTTCCACAAAGTATAAATCTAATTTAAAAGAGGGCTAAGGCGATTTATAAGAGCCGAAACACGTAAAAAGCACGCATCAATTATAAAATCGCTGAGTCACCAAGGGGGTGGCCCACGCACATACATGCGTACGGGGCTGCTACAAAAACATTTTTAATTGTTATTTGCTGTGATATTGTGAGGTATATGTATGTTGTTCGTTTTTGTTACTATGGAAGTGGTGTGAGCCGAAAGCGCGCCAGTTGACAAAAACAAAACCTTGTAAATAAATTTAGATTTTACACAGAAAATATTTTGTTATTTACCCATATATCTTTAACGAAGTGTTGTGACTATTTGCAGACGCAAAAGTACTCAATTAGTAATTTCACATTGTAATTCTATTACTTTAATTTACTATTGTATTAAAATAATTTGCTAGCTCTTATATAAAGTCAGAATGAGTTTAAGAATTTTTCAAGATATTTATTTCAAGTTTCTAAATAGGAAGATATCTTAATGTAGTTCCTAATTACATTGTACCACAGTAGAATTGAGATATCTTCATTGTTAATATAAAACGCAGGTATATGAATTATATATATATCTTAACCATATGATTTGCAATGAGAGATAAGGTTATAAATATTCAAGAGCATCATGTGTGTGAAGAATAAATATGCGTAAAAAAATGTGTAAAATTCTAAATTGCGTCCAAAAAAGATTTTCAATTTTAATTAGTAAAAGCAGAAAATAGCATAATTTTATTCTTATTACAACTACATTTTTGTGCATTTGATGAAGACTATTTTGTGTGGAACTCAGATTAATTTAGAACAAAATAGTTTTATTCATAAATATTCATAACTTACATTCACATTCAGATAACGACAGAAATAAAGTATAAAGTAAAGAAAAAAAAGGATTAAGATCGAACATTTACATCCAACAATTTATATCCGAGCCGACTTCCTTAAACTTTAAAAATATAAGGCGTGGGCTACGTCCGCATTCTACAGTACTTGTAATAACTACGTCAAGACTATGGCAACTAGATCACCTTATTGCTAATACAAGGATATTTCGCTACAAACCAGTCTGGCCCTGGCCACGCCTTCCTTTCATTTTACTTACGGACTTCATTATTACTTCAAATGCCGCCAGTTCAATACTGCATACAATTATAGTCACTGATAAATTACAATTTAGAATTGTTGGACAAAATCGACTGGAAAAGCGGCACGGCAAATCAAACAAAATAACCCAATTTAACGTATGAATAAGCTTTTACGGAATCAAAATCAACGTTGTATTATTGACTAACAAATGTTTACTTTAAGCAATGTGATGTAGGTATATAAATACATACATGTGTAAAGTGCAGAACCAATTTATAATTGTTTAGATAATTCTAGTGAAAACTGAATCTCGAAAATCTCACGAAATAAACATACAGCCTTTTAAAGGATTGTCAATTTGATATGTTGTGAAATAGTGGTTGAATAATTTTATTGTTTTATGTACACCACAAAAGAATAGATGATGCAATCGCATGTTATTGGAAATTATTTCGATGTTGTTTCGTTGTCGACAAAATTGAAATTCGTTTTGTAAAATTAACAAATGCAGACACATTATCTCAAATCACAAGGCTACTAGAATAAAGCGTATGATTGTATCAGACTCTTAATCGTTAGTAACCTTATGCTTTAAACCCACTTCAATGCATGCAGGGTGTTTTAAATTCGGTAGATTTGTTTTTTTTTTTCCTCGGATCTCTGATTTTGGATATTCTGTTTTATACTTCTTTTACTTCCATTCAAAACATGACAATGAACAATTTAGGTATGTAAAATATAATTTATTAAAAGTCAATTTTAAGTAGGCGACGAATCCTTCTGACTTGCAGACAATACCACTAACTACTTCCCCAATAGACCTGACGTGTGAGATTTAATTTGTTTTAATAAACAAGTACAATTTTAACAAAAATAAAACCGACTTCTAGGTTCGACTCGATTTCTCTTGGATGCCATCATCAGATATTAATGTCCTTATCATGGTACCATCGTTGGAACATCTCCTTTCCATTAAAAAAAGAATCATCAAAATCGGTTCATAAACGACGAAGTCATCCGCGAACAAACATAAAAAAATATATATATACGGTCGAATTGAGAAACCTCCTCCTTTTTTTGAAGTCGGTTAAAAAATTACCATTTTATCTACATTCATTTTTGTCACTACAATTTTGACAACATTTTTTCAAACATTTGAATCATGAAAAACCACTAAAGTAGCAAACAAGCAAATAATCCGTTTCATAATTCTATGTAACCCGTACCTGTAAACACAATAAGAGTTGTGTCACTCAATCATTGCATTACGGTAGACAATTGGTAGGCGTCCCCTCTCATTTAGCTTATGCGAACCTATTCGCCAGTAGGAAAAAGCAGCCGTACTTAAACTTACTTATTGTTACTGAGAACAAGTATCATTAGGACATGAGTATAGATCCGAACCTGCATTATATTTTTACCTGTGGTACAGACCGTACAGATAACTTGAAGTTGTTCTCCATTTTTTATTGCGACTGCTCGCCATGCCACTTTCTACTGTTGTGTGCCCACACGGGACAACACTTTATGTGATCCGCAAATTGTTGTTCTGAATTTGGGTGATCTTTGTGTCCGTTACATTATCTTTATAAAGCGCCTTGCGACACAGGATGTATATTCTTAATGCGGGAGTTGTCTTTTAAAAATAATTAAACACCAAGAGGAGGCCTACTTTTTCGCCGCGCGATAGAAAGAGAGGCGGATATTACTTCCTCTCCTACGCCACGTCTCGGTCGTACCAATATTCGATCAGACCACGTGTCCTGACGCGAGTTTAACATTTTCACCCATCCTAAATAGTGCACAAAGAAGTTATCACTTCAAAAAACGGAGTGGACAAACGAGCAGTCGAGATTACCTGATAGAAAGTGACTGCCGCAATCCATCAACACTTATAAATCAAGAGTCACAAGCGGTTTGCCGGCCTTCCAAGTGTTTTTGGTTTTGACTTTTAAATTATTTTTAGTATATGTTCAAAACAACTTTTTAACCGACTTCAAAAAAGGAAGTGGTTATCAATTCGACTGTTTTTTATTGATGTTTGATACCCATAACTTTCGATTGGGTGAACCAATTTTGATAATTCTTTTTTTATTTGAAAGCTGTGTCATCCCATTTCAATTTGGTCCAGATTGAAGTCGGGTTTCTTTTTGTTTAAAATTGTCATTATTTAAGTAACAACTTCAATTTGATTCATGCTAAGTAGATCTCTCATTTATACAGAAATTAAAAAAATAAAAAGTGAGCTGTCACGAGACGCCTGGCAGATGTGTAACATCGAAATTGTTTAGTATAAAATAAAATGACTGTTCATTACATTAATGTTCATACATTATTTACGTACATACATTATTAAATACAAATAAAAATACAATTAAAGTGTGAAGTGTAGTCACTCGCCACGCCAAAAATCAGGTTTACCCCTCGTCTGTAGATATTTCAGATCAAAAACCGAGAACTTAGTAGGGTAGGACTTTAAACGTGTATGAATTGTTTAAACATACGTAAGTAAAGAGTAAAACGAAGACAATGCAAAATGCAGTGCATTGTTATTGTATACTTATATTACTTACCGGTTATTAGTAAAATTTTTAAAAAGTTGTTTTGCAACAACTAAAAAGCTATTTTAATGTAAACAATTTATTTCACAAAGAACAATATGGCTTTATAACATTCGTACAATAGTATTGCTTTGGAACTAATTGTTTCCTACTTGAAAGATAGAATTCAACATGTAGATGTCAATGGTGCGAGCTCTTCTGGATTACCTATTTACTTAGACTTATAGACTTACTATGGGCGTTTCTCAGGGTTTTATACTGGGTCCTCTACTTTTTCTCATATATATATATATATACATACTAGCTGAACCCCGCGGTGTTACCCGCGGTTATTGTTGTACCGCGAGTAACGCCGCGGGACAAAGTTAGTCTAAAAAAAGTAGCCTAAGTTACTCCCCGGATCATCAGCTACCTGCCAGTGAAAGTCCCGTCAAAATCGATCCAGCCGTTCCAGAGATTACCCGGAACAAACAGACAGACAGACAGACAGACAGACCGACAGACAGACAGACAGACAGACAGACAAAAATTTTTTTAACTACATTTTTGGCATGTGTACCGTGTATACATACATATGCATTTAGTAAAAAGCGGTTATTTTAATATTACAAACAGACACTGCAATTTTATTTATTTGTATAGATATATATATTAACTTATTTTTAAAGTTGATCGTAAAAAAACAGTTTTTGTCGATGTGAGTAGGGCACTAAATGGTGTATTCTAAGCTAGGCAGTAATCTAAGTTTAAATAATGAAAGTATAAGTATTGAAGAGTAGACTCAACAGTGTCTTAGGAATTACATTAAATAGTAAACTACAATAAAGAGCCCATATATATAGTCTTGCAGATAGGCTTAGTTCGGCAGCTTATGCAGTATGGAAGGTAGGTCAGTTCACTAATACGGGTGTAATGTGATTTTTATTCAACAAAATGAGCCATCCGCTCAATATACAATCTAGATGATAAGAGTCTCTCTTCGAGAGTTGTTTAAGGATATAGGTAATTTAACTGTTGCGTAGTCATTAATGTTGTGCCTAGCAAACATAATATTTGCAAATATGTATAAGAAAAACAGTGATATACACAATATTAATACAAGAAGCAAGTCTAAACTCGTTGGTACCTTTCATCGCTTAAGAAACACAACTCGTTCGAAAGTCTTGGTATACGTTTTTATAATAAAATTCCTGTAAATTTAATCGACTTTCCTGTAGATAAATTCAAGCAAACTGTAAAAAATCATCTCATTAGGAAAACGATTATCTAAACGACAAACAATTGTGGGCTTAAGGTGTCATGAGGTATATTCACTCAAACTTCTTTGTCTTATAAGTAAGCTATATTATTAACAAACCATTGTTAGTTGAAAGTAACGCGTGACGATTATTATAGTAATTTGATTAGTAGTAATTTTTATCAGTATCTTTACTATGGTTTGTCATGCTCACTAAAATGTCATTGCTTGCGGTGTCGTCGTGGGGCGGGTCGTTTCTTTCCCTCTAATATGGAAAAGGAGATGATGGCTGGTCCATGCGACATACCCGTGAACGGGTGCTGCTTGGGGTGATTGGTTGGCCTGGTCAGCGATGCTTCAGTCAATACTATTAATTTGGTTCGTTCAACTGCAATGCTCTTAATCCAGTCACGAATTAAATTTTAATAGTAGATTTTGCAACTGAATGTAAGTAGATGTGTACCTTAAATGATTTCTATGTTTAATAGGTTCAAACCTTTAATGGTATCACTGAATGACTTTTTTTGTTGGTACGTTAGCTTTTGGATCATTTTAATAAAATGTAATTCAGGTGGAAACAGCTTCCATACTGTTAACTATTCATGTAATACTTACTAATACTATTGTACCTGAAGATCTGACTTTTCAAAAAAGTGACCATAGTTTCTTTTCCAGTATTCTTTTCATAAGGCTCTACGCATTTTCGAAAATGGAAGTTTTGGATCGACATAAGCAGTCAGTGGATTTTGGTGTTTTCACCTAATTCACCTTGCCAATACAGTACATCTGTGGCGTCCGTTTGTGTCGATTTATGATTTTAACTGTAGCTTCAATTTAACGTTCATAAATGTCACTTAGTGTCTTAAATGATTTTGAACTTGAATTTGAGTTATACGGAATGAACTCAGCAATACTTTAAAACAAAAGTCTATTCTAAATAACAAAAAAACAATTTTGATATTATCGCTTAATCTAAGATTAGTTTAACAAATTGAGCCTTGGAACACTTTCACATTTTTAATAACGTTAATTTTTAATACTATACTTGTAAGATATCGTAGTTGTACTTGTATATTACACTATAAAAATAATACTACACGTGGTTGGTGCATGCAGTGTCGTATGTGTGTAGTGTGTATGTATGATCTGCAAATATTTGTATGGACGTTTACTGTTGTTGGTGATATGACACGGCATGATATGTTTGTCTTTTCAGATGAAGATCAGATATTAGATGTCTAGTACCCATACTTTTTTTTTACGTGTGGAAACGCCCTCGGGCCGTCACCTCACCGGGATTTACGGCACAGGCGCATGTCGCCTTCTCACGGTTGGCCTCTTAAGCGGCCTAAAACTGCTGTCGCTACCGGCCATGGAGCGTATGATGGCCGATAGCGAGAGATCTCCTCCGATGACTGTAGTGAGGGCCCGACGCTGCGGCGCCCAAGCGGGGCAAATCGCCAGCGTGTACTGGGCCGAGACCTTACTGCAGTCGCAGTGTTGACATGCGGGACTCAATTCCCTCCTTGCGACCAAGTGCAGGAACTTCCCGAAGCAACCGTGCCCGGAAAGGACCTGCGTCAGTCGGAAGGAATGGGTACCGTGCTGCCGCCCTGCCCACTCGAGGTTGGAGAGCCTCCACGGTGGCTCCAGCCGGAACGACCAGCGAGCCATCGTGGCTCGACGGGCGGCTTCACTCCACTCGCGGTCTAGTACCCATGCCTAGCACAAGCTCTGCTTAGTTTAGGACTAGATGACGATGTGTCAGATGTTTGAAATATTATTATTAAAAAAAAATACTAAATAGAAGATATTACCTTCCCTTATAGGTTAAAAGGTATTTCATAGGTTTCCCTTTAATGAAAAGTATTTAACAAATGTCTTGGTAAAAAATATATTGAAAAATCACAAATTGTGTTTAAGTTAGAACAAAATTAATTTCGAAATATAAATTAATTGGTTGACCTCATGGACGAATGTCTTACGAGCGGCAAAATGGAAAGTGTATTGTTACGTACTCAACTAAAAGTAATACTGCCTACACACTACATACTCCGCGGTCTTACTATATTCTGTTCTACGAGTATATTAAGAAAGCCACTATTCACCGCAGTCATATGACTTTTTCTAACGTTACGGTTTCTTCTATAACGGACTATTGAAGACTCATTTAAGTTGTAATTACACACACAAACACTTAAACACACATACACACACACACACACATACGCGCATACACATACGCGCACACACATACGCACACGTGCACACAAGTACAGATTATAAATCAATTACATCCAGAAACAAACATTCGTGATGTCACGGTCAATTCCAGCTAGGCTGAGTATGATTGCTCATGATGAATTTTCTAAGGCGCATCGCGTAAATAAGTAAGCAAATTGCAACAGATTATGCCGAGATGAACTAAACGTAGCCACTGATTCAAGAACAATGAAGACTGAACACAATTTAAAACTTCGCATCTTAAAACTTAAGCTTTGATTTAATTTGAGCGAGACAAGGAAAAATATTATGGAGCAAGTCCAAGATAGTTGCGAGCTACTTCGGCAAACTTCTACTATTTAATTACAATGGGAAATGGAAATCTAAATGCACCCGGTAAGAAATAAAATGCAGAAGTCAATCTAGTCTCGACGGTAAAATGCGGAAAGTGGGCCAATCTATAAACTCATTTATTTCAACGGTAACAGGCATAAACGGAATATCCCAGTTGTCGCTATTTAACGTAGTTCTGTTTTGCAAATGACATGGTGCATATTATACATCATTTATGTTGTATAATATCACAGTGACTGCTCTTTGGTACAGTACTGCTTGCATATAATTTTTATATGTATCTAAGTGTGTTGTTGGTTGTTTTACAGGTATAGTATGAAGAACCAGTTATGAGTAACTATAGAAAGAGTTCTTAAGGATCATGTCCCATACACTTAAACTGTAAAACTTTAGTTTGAATTTACAAATTTATGATGAATTCATACAAATATACTACTTGTAAAGTATAGAATAATGCAAAAAATCTTCCCAATCATATTTTCAAATTATGAACTTTTACGTTATCTAATCTGTATATTGAGAACTGTATGAATAATTCTATCTATAATATATTTTCAATTTTCTATTTTCTATTTTCAAAATTCAATTCTACAAGTTTCGGAGAATGAGATATGGTAATTTTTAAACGGTTAATTTTAAATACAAGATGGCCGCTGCTACAAAATGTCTTTCATTGCTATGATAAATGAGTCGTTTTTGTGCAACGTTTCATCGACTGTAATTGAGTTATCACGAAAACGTTTATCCATCTTCAATCCTTATTTCCAATGCATACTTTTTAATAGTTTAAGGCTCGTGGCTAAGTGGTAACCGTGCACTCTACTTACTTAATTGTAAAGTCAAACAATTCTATTCAGGACCAGGTGCCTGAGTCAGGTGACCATATCTTAACAAATTTAGAACCGTGCCTCGAAGGCATTGCGTCGATCCTGCTCCTTTAACCAAGATGCAAGTGGTTCTCTTTCTACAATCGCTTACACCTCTATTCTCTTGTATTCTTGGTAAATATTTTGTTTTGAGCACGTGGCTTAACGTTGTATTGCCATAGTTTCCTAGTATCGTTTACGTTTGCAGGGCTGGTTTATATAGATCAAGATCTATAGAAATCCTTACTTATAGTTGGAGTCCTAAAAAGTTTGTCATTAGTATTTCTACAGAACTTCGACATCGCCTACTTGGACTGTAGAAATCTGATGGCAGCAGCTACACGAAAAAATCAAAGTTCAACCGTATCGTAGGAAACTTAAAGCCAACCCCAATCAAGTTTGATGAAGGGAAGGAAAAAATCCAATGTATATTTTAGGGACAAAACTTTTATATGTATAAGAACCAAAATTCATCCAAATAAATTGCCAAATGATTGGTAAAACTTTAATCAGTTCTGTCCTTTTCGAAGCTCTTCTTTATCTGTATACCAAAATTTATTGTAATTGGTTGTAAAGATCGACAATAGCACTATCTTCAAAAAAGAAATAAGTGGTAATAGTATATATAGCAATAGTAATAATAAAATAAGCAGATTTTTTTAAGTAAAGTTCATCTTGGTCGGTTTAAGCAGAACGACTGTGATAGTTGGACAAACAGTAATCTAAGAAAAGTATAATTATGAAAAAAATGTGATTGATGACATGAATCAAGTGCGACTGAGTGCAGCTATAGATACAGTGTGATTATATCGATTCTATAAAAATGACAAATTAAAATAATCACTAATTTGTTTAAATGTACCTTGTAGGTACGTCACTATTCAAATTTATTCATAAATGTTGAAATAATATAATGAAATATTATTAGACTTGCCTACAAAAAATAATTTGGCAACATTACAGTTGGTTTTGTGGTTATTTTTGTACTAATAAAAGTACTATCTGAAAAGTAACTATATAAATATAGGCTTACAGTCTATAGACTTATTTGTACATAGTATTTATTAAATTACGAAAACAAAACTGTAATCATCTGTACTGCCACACTATAAACCTGCACTAATTTCTATCTAATGTATGTAAGTGTATGTATGTATATTTGTCTGTACATATATATGTATGTTTATACTTGTAATTTTTGATGTATTGTGTTTACGAGTAATTTTAAACCTGTGCACCTACCTCACAACATTTCTACACCACCCGAAGGTTGACTGGAAGAGAATGCCCTGGGCATTAAGTCCGCCGATGTACAAATTTAGTGCATAAAGTTTATAAATAAATAAATAAATAATTTCAAAACTTTCAAGTTTTGAACCGACTTCAAAACAGGAGAAGGTTCTCAATTCTACTGTTGTTGTTGTTTGTCAGGTACCTTAGAACATTCGACTGGGTGAACCGATTATGATGATTCTTTTTTTATTTGAAAGCTGGTGCCTTCCACTTAACCAAATTAAAATGGAACCGTGTGATCCCATTTCAATTTGGTCCAGTTCTTGAAGTCTATTTTTTCTTTGTTATTTTTTTTCTCCTAAATAGTTGTTTTACGGATGCACGAGTAAATATAAGTATTTATTAGTTTAGTTTTGGTAATATTCAATACTTTTAATTTTTAACAAATCTACTATTTTAACATCAGTAGTAGTAATAAAATAGTAATAAATACTGTAAATAGTAGTATTATATTGTTTGGAAACAATTTCTATTTCCTCTTTCCTCAATCAATTTTTATTTCATGGTACCTTTAGCCTGCGGCTCTGCCAGGGTCGATTTCGGTTAATGTGAACTTTAAGATATAGGGAACGAGATACAAATAGAATATAGGTTATTGTGTTTTTGTGAACACGTAGTTTTTAGTAAAGAAATAAATATAATGATAATCATGACTTTATTGTACACCAGGTAACTACAAAAGGTCCTATATATATATATATATATATATATATGGTATATTAGGTATGTAGGTACGTGTAGCCTCTATGTATCAATAAAGTATCTTTATTTAAAAAAGACAAGTGCGAGTCGGACTCGCGCCCCGAGGGTTCCGTACAAACCTGTAGGTATATGATTATGTAACTAAAAATTAATGCTTTTCGTAATTTTTCCTTTAACTGTACTATAAACTTCGTACTTCGTACCAAAATTCAAGATTCTGAGTTCACGGTAAGTACCCTTTAGGTTTTAATTCCCTTGTGAGTTTTGAAAATTTGCAGCATAAAAAGCTGTATCTTTCGATTGCGTTGGCTTAGAAATTTGATTTTTCACAACTCCAAGGGACAGTAGACTTGAGTATTTGATATGAATTTTATGTTGATGCCTCTGTGCGTTCCTGAGAAAAAGGATCTTGACAGACAGACTGACGAACAACAAAGTGATCCTAAAAGGGTTCCATTTTTTTCATTTGAGGTACGTTCATTTCCACACTAAACAAAAGTTGCTAACAATTATTTTTACGGGAATTAACGCGATTACTTATTAAAAGATATTACATACCTCTGATTTGCCTGACGTTTCGACCAGGTTGCACTGGCTGTGGTCACCCTTCTGGTAATACCTGTAGTGTGGTAATACCTTTTAATAAGTAATCGCGTTAATTGATATTGTATTTGTTACAGTTCTTATGGAACGAAATTCGGCGTTGCGAAGGGGTATCCTAGCCGAAAAAAGCGTCCCTAACGTTGAATCTTACGTTGGCAAGATTGACTGCCTCGGTATCGCAATGGTAGTGTATGCGAATGCTGTGTGGTCTTGGGTTCGAATCCCGGGTCGGATCAAATGTTTGTATGATCTGCAAATATTTGTTTTTTCGGAGTTTGGATGTTTTCTATGTATAGTATGTATGTATTTACAAAAAAAATATAAAAACTAATAATAATTACTACTACTAATAATACTAATGCTACTTTTTCTTCACCATCTTAAATTTAATTAAAATTATTTTGTGAACGAAAAAATATTTATTATTTTTTTAACAGGCGTTCATAACTTGATTTTTTAAAATACAAACAGCAGCTACCACGTTAAGTTAAGTCTGGTGGCGCCGGTAAGGCGAGGTTCTTAAGTTTTTAAATTTATATGTATACCAAACAAACTAGGTGTTTCGCCAAGGGCAGGAGTTAGGATATGATCGTGCACCTACCTCAATGTAGACCGTCAGTCGATGATGAAGGTAGATCTTCTCCAGGGGCCCCCGGTGACGTCAGCAGTTCAATCCTGTAGATGGCGAGCTGCTTTGTTGGGACACTCACTTTGTTGTTTAATACATTTACCGACGACACTTCTTATTTGGCGCGGCGTTAAGACTTATAACCACGGGTTATATCGTCCAATTCTTAATTAGTTCAAGGCTGATACTCTCACGAGCGAGGCAAAAAGCACCAGACCAAGGCGGGGCGTTTAATGTAACTGTTTTTCTGTAGTTCATTGTTTTCCTTACACGTTAAAACAAGGCGCCACTTGCAATCTACTTATCGATGCACGATTGTTATCGGGAAGGGATGGGAGGCGAGCTTAACACCTTGTAAATTAATTATAGATACATTACATAGATGGCGTCACCATTTCCTCCCCACCTTAAAGGGTCACCTTTAAAACATTCATAAGAGCTATATCAAAGCCCCACAAAATTTATCGCGCAATACTAATTAAAGTGGCAAATTAACATAATCTTAAGCGGGACTTAATAACAAATAAAGCGGCAAACTAACATAATCTTAAGCTTAACTTAATACTAAATAACTGGTAACCTTAATGATGTGCAGACTACTGAGTAGGAAGCGGGCATAGGCGCACTACAGGGCGAAGATACGTGCCCTTGGTGGTTTTTACTGAAACCACGCGCACAATACCGTCCTTTGAAGGATGAATTTCATCTACAATCGCTAATGGCCACGACAAGGGAGGTAAATTATCCGTGATAACGACCACTACGGTACCCGATGTAATCGGTAGAGAAGGAGTATTCCATTTCTCTCTGGTCTGCAAACTGTGCAGATACTCTACACTCCATCTCTTCCAAAAGGACTGCACGAGTTTGTCTAACAGTGAATGTCTGTGAAGCAAACTTAAATTTTTAGAATTAACTTCAGACGCGGGTAGCGAGAGTAAAGGAGCAGTGTGTAAAAAGTGGCTAGGAGTCAAGGCGGTTGGTTCAGCGGGGTCCGAGCTGAGTACGGTAAGAGGCCGCGAATTCAATAAACATTCTATCTGAGTGAGCATAGTAACCAGCTCCTCGTAAGACAACAGCTGTTGACCAATTACCTTAAACAAATGATTTTTAACTACTTTGACCATGCTCTCCCAGCATCCGCCAAAGTGTCCTGCGGCTGGACAATTAAATTTCCAGGTAATGCGATTTTCTGTCAACTCCTCCTCGAAGCGACAGCGGTACTCGTTACTATTAAGGAACTTGTATAAATCGCGTAAATAAGAGTTCGCGCCGACAAAATTCGTTCCTCTATCGGAATGCATGAATTGAACTGGACCTCTACGAGACAAGAAACGTTTTAAGGCAGCCAAAAAACTGACGGTACTTAAATCCGTGGCCACTTCTAGATGTAACGCACGAGTCGTTAAGCATGTGAAAACGCATATATAGGCTTTGAGAGCTTTCGTACCTCTACGGCGTATCGGAGTGTAAGCTATAGGTCCTGCGTAATCACAACCCGTGTGAGTAAATGGTTTAACAACTTGTCTCGTGCGACAGTCAGGCAAGTCAGCCATGAGCGGATATGTCGAACGCGGGCGAGCGCGAAAACAAATATTACATTTGTGAATCATGTGACGTATAATACGACGAGCGGACAAGATCCAATACCTTTGTCGAAGTAGGGACATGAGCAATTCAGGCCCTGCATGTAGATATTTTTTATGATAATAATCAATAAGTAAATTGATTACATGATCCTGCCGAGGCAAGAGTACTGGATGTTGCTGTGAGAAATTCAAATCAGCATTGGTGAGACGGCCTCCAACTCTAAGTAGGCCATCACATAAGAACGGCCTTAGTTTATTAAGAGCCGGAGAGAGCGATGTGTCACCCTTTAAATTCAAAATTTCCTTTTTAAAATGCCTTTCTTGGAGAATTTGAAGCAATTTATTTTCTGCAAATTCCAAGTCAGTCGCGGTGATAACAGCCGATTCACGGCGATTTAATAATTTAGCAAATCTACAAATATAAACTATAACACGTAAAAGTTTACTCCATGAGGACATACGACAAGCAGCCTCATAAATAACAGAGTCATCGCTAGGTGCTGAAATCACGTATAAAAGTGTTTTCTGTTCAGGAACATCCACGTCGTTCATACCGTCGTTGAGGCCTTCAATGGGCCACTGTGAAGAATTTAAATTAAGCCATGAAGGCCCTTGAAACCACAAGGGATGGTCCTTCAACTTGGAGGGGGTAACTCCGCGTGACAAACAGTCGGCTGGATTTTCAGACCCCGCGACGTGATGAAACCTTTCAGCAGGAATACTTTCTGTAACTTTAATGACTCGATTGGCCACAAAGGTTTGCCATCGATGTGGCGAACTCTTGATCCAATAAAGAGCGACCTTGGAATCACTGAAAGCGTAGACGCTTATTGGAAAGCGGGTTTGATAATTATCTAATACAGTGCGTAATAACTTTGCCAGTAGGACTACCGCACAGAGCTCCAGGCGAGCAACCGTATGAGGCGTAGAAGGTGCGACCTTTGATTTAGCGCATAATAGGCGTACCATATTACCAGCAGCAGAGCTAACGTGAGTGTATATTACTCCACCGTAAGCTCGTTCGCTAGCATCAGCGAACCCGACCAAGGTCACCACACAGCCATCCATCACTCCTACATAGCGCGGAATATTTATATCATTGAGCAGTGGGAGCTCTGAGCAAAACTGACGCCACACCTTTACTAGATGCACAGGTGGTGTATCATCCCAATCCATTTTAAGCTGCCATAGCTGTTTGATAAGCAGCTTTGCATACAAAATGGTTGGCGCTACGAAGCCCATTATGTCCCAAAGTCTAGCAATAGTGGACAGGATGGTGCGTTTAGTACATCTAGCATCAGAGTCCATTGGTTCAATTTTGAAATAAAAGTTATCTTGGTCGGTGGACCAGCGAAAACCCAAGATCTTATGCTGCGTAGCCTTATCAAACTCAACCTCAGCAGGAAGCCTGTGCGATTCGGGAAGTTCGTTGAGGACTGCTTGTGAACTGCTGTTCCACTTTACAAGGTCCCATTGTGCACCTTTGAAAAGGGCAATCAATTCCTTCGCAGTGTCCACCGCCTCCCTCTCGCTATTTGACGAGTATGCGATATCATCCATATACAGACATGATGATGCGACTTCACTGGCACGAGGATACTTAGCACCGTCATCAGCTATAAGCTGTTGCACAGTGCGGAGCGCTTGAAAGGGACTTGATTTTAAGCCGAAACAGACTCTGTTAAAATGAAATAACAAGAGCGGTTCGTCTGGGGAAAAGCGGTAAAGAATTCTTTGATAACGTCTATCAGATTCGCGAATCATGATTTCTAAGAACATTTGTTTACAATCAGCGGTCATCGCTACAGCGTGTAGGCGGAAATTTAAAATTATTTTAAATAAATCCCCTTGTAGATTCGGCCCACTGTGCAACACCTCATTAAGCGAGATGCCAGAGGTAGTCTTACAGCTTGCGTCGAGCACCGGGCGTAGCTTAGTGCTAGTCTTATCTTCGCGGAGAACCCCATGGTGCGGGATCACATAAGTTGGTAATAAACCATTGGATTCTCGTTAGGTATCAGGTACGATCGATAAAATGTCCTTAGATATGTAATCATTCATGACGTCATCGTAAGCGGAGCGTAATTTGGGAGAAGCTTCAAGCTTCTTCTCTAAGCAAAGGAACCGTTTGCGTGCAATATTAAAGGAATCACCAAGTAGCCACACGTCTTTATCAAACGGAAGAGCGACGGTATAACGGCCAGACGACGCGTTACGTTCCGTAGTCGAGCGGTAAAATTCTTCACATTCAACATCAGCGGGATGCTGAACGGACGAACCGGGTACCTCTTCCAGGTCCCAGAAGCGAGTAATTAAGTTATCCATAGGTTCTTGAACTATGGCACAGCAAGACGTAATGCATGCCGGGCGGTTGCTTAGTGTAGGTACAGTCCCCATAAGGACGTAGCCTAACACGGTATTAATAGCGGGGGGTGCCGACGGTTCACCAGAAACTACATCAGGCAAAATAAGATGCGGGAATAAAGAAGCGCCGATCAAAACATCGATTTTATCGGGCTCAGCGAAGCGTTCGTCTGCCAACTGTATTTTATTTAAGTATGGCAGCGCGGACACATTTACAAATGCGGTAGGTAAGTCGTCGGTAATTCGATCGACTACCAAAGAATTTATATTATATTTAACGTTATTATTAAAGCGAGAAAATATGTCTAAAGTGACTGTCCCGTCAGATGTCCTCTCCGTCCCCCCAAAACCTCTCACAGTAGTACGCCGAATGTTATTCGGGCGCAATTCCAAACGATCACAACATTCTCTTGTAATGAAGTGACTTTGCGAAGCGGAATCAAGCAATACTCTCACTATCTGCTTATCACCTCGACTATCGTACGTTACTACCTGCGCGGTAGCGAGCAAAACAGTAGTGGGTGTTTTACATTGCGGCGTATCACTTCGAGCGGTGTCCGAGACGCTAGGACGCGGAGCGGCAATGAACGTCGAACACAACGCGATGTCCATTTGCGTGAGCGCAGTCGAGTTTTGTTTAGTAGGAGCCGACACGAATGCAGGCGCTATGACTGACGTCATCGGCTCGCCTGCAGACAGTGCGACCCCGGCGTTGTGTGTTGGCACAGCAGCGTACGTTCTCGCAGCATTAGCGCTGGGTACGAGGTTTACTTCCCGCGTAAAGTGTAAAAGCGAATGATGTCTTTGTTTACAAACACGGCAGCTTGACGTGGATTGACAGTTACTTATTTTGTGTTTATTACTTAGACAATTTATGCAACCATTAATATTTTTAACGGTTTGATAACGTGCATGGGGAGTCATTTTATTAAAATCTGGACATTTAAACAAATGTTGATGCGTACTATTAGTGCAGAGGCACTTGTTGGCGGTAGGAGTTTCGACCGTACTAACGTATGCGTTATATTGCGGGGGCGATTTTTTATTAATATTATTGATGCGTGCAATCTCAACTGGTCTCTTCGCGCTGCTAGGAGCGACAGCAGGCGCACGCTGCAATATTTTACTTTGATTATTTATAAAATGAACTAAATTATCAAAGGTGGGTATCTCTGGCTGGTTACTGTTTTCGAAAGTGTAAACAGTATCAGAATCTAATTTTGACAAAGCGATTTGTAAAAAGATTAAATCCAACAAGTTATTTATTTTTAAAGTATGTAAGGCACGAACAGCATTCACAAACTTGTCGTTGAAAATATCAAAATTATTCGCAGTAGCGGAATTTATCGGTTTAAAATCAAGTATTTGTTGTAAATAGGTAGCCGCGAGTGTGCGTTTATCCTCATACCTATTCACGAGCGTGTTAAGTAATATTTTATAATTTTCTGCAGAAGGCACAATGCTTGAACAGGCAGCTCGAGCTTTGCCAGTCAGTGTGCCTAACAAATAATGAAGCTTTTCATAGTCCGAAAGAGATGGATTATCATGTATAGTACATTTAAAATTTGCGAAGAACAGTGGCCATGAGCGAATGTCACCGTTAAAACTCATCAACTCAATCGGCGGTAATTTTATTTTACTTTTCGGCGTCATATTTGCGGTTGGTTTCCCTACAAGAGTACAAGATGCAATTACTTGTTTGACTCGACAGTATAGCGTTTCAAAGGAGACAAGAGATTTATAATCGGGTTTAGCGGTTGGAGACGCCGACAATAAGCATATGTTATATTCATCTAAGACCTTATTGAATTCCGTGCGGATTACATCAATATTACTACTCGAGGAGAGAAACTTCTCTGTCGAGGCTTCGTCGGTCACTCCCGCAGACAAATCATAAACGTTTTGTAGGCATTCGAATAAAGCATTACGTTTAGCTTCCAACGTTAGTAGTGAAATTTTGTTTACGTTTGTATCGGGGCCCGAGTTCGCTTTCGACATTTTTGAATACAGCCAAAATGTATATAAATATATATAAATGCAAAACAAACGCAAAAGAATACCTTGAAAATAAATTACAATCTATGTATGTAGGTAGTAGGCAAACCTTATCTACGCGGGCTGTGGCTGAATGTTCTTATTCTACCTTATATTATTTATAAAAATGGACTTTATAAAATGGAATGATAGATTGTAATTATTTTGCTTTTAAATAATTTGAAGTATGCTGCGGATGATAAATATGTATAGAGAGAATCTACCTTTTATATGTTATTTATTTAGCAAAACTGGATGATTTAAATTACCGAAGTATGTACGTGACGCGCTGCGTAGGCGTCGCCGTACCTACCTAAGTACTCTTTTTTGGGTTAATATATCCTAAAAAGGGCGGGTTTTCTCCTACTAGGTGACCCTGTAGGGGCGAAATGGATTCGCATCCAGGACTGAATAACCAAAAGAATGGTTTCATCCGTCTCGAAGGACCACAATTAATGGTGGCGCCGGTAAGGCGAGGTTCTTAAGTTTTTAAATTTATATGTATACCAAACAAACTAGGTGTTTCGCCAAGGGCAGGAGTTAGGATATGATCGTGCACCTACCTCAATGTAGACCGTCAGTCGATGATGAAGGTAGATCTTCTCCAGGGGCCCCCGGTGACGTCAGCAGTTCAATCCTGTAGATGGCGAGCTGCTTTGTTGGGACACTCACTTTGTTGTTTAATACATTTACCGACGACACTTCTTATTTGGCGCGGCGTTAAGACTTATAACCACGGGTTATATCGTCCAATTCTTAATTAGTTCAAGGCTGATACTCTCACGAGCGAGGCAAAAAGCACCAGACCAAGGCGGGGCGTTTAATGTAACTGTTTTTCTGTAGTTCATTGTTTTCCTTACACGTTAAAACAAGGCGCCACTTGCAATCTACTTATCGATGCACGATTGTTATCGGGAAGGGATGGGAGGCGAGCTTAACACCTTGTAAATTAATTATAGATACATTACATAGATGGCGTCACCAAAGTCTGTCACAGAATAGTTAAGTCTGGGTTTGTCTATGAACATTAAGTAAAAAATATATTTATCTAAAACAAATTATTTAAAAAAATCAAGATACAAACCTGTAGATGTTGAGTTTTCATCAGCATAATTAATAGCTAGCTAGTTAGGGTTGCTTACAATATGTAAAATAAAGTAACGGTAGTTTATTTTGCATTCGATAAAAAGAACCATAAGTGCTGAGTTGATGCAGCACTACCTATATGATTATGATATTGTCTCTGACTTATATTATTAAGGCAAATATCTTAAACTAGCTGTGCCCGCTACTACGTACACGTGACATTTGTATTTTCAAGTTATTTTTAAATTTTCAATGTTTAAACCTTCCCTGGACTACAACAAACATTTCAAAACCAAAATCAGCCTAGCCATTCTCTAAATTTTAGCGTGACAAACAAAAAATGACAAAGGTTGATAGTTGATAGCAACTTTAATTTATGTCTTGTATAAATTAATAAAACAAGTGTATATTTTACCCGTCGTGTAAAATTTTTAAATTTATCTAAACTAGTCAAATGTGTAAAATTCGTGATATAGATTTTGGTTAAGCAACATTTTAAGATCGCTGTCGCCAAATTTGCGGTCAGCTAGTATTTAATAAATGCACAACTTGTCAATTTAATTGATAGTCTTTGAATTTGAATCCCACATAGGTGCTTATTACAATTGTGTTCTTTTAAATTTTATAAACAAACAAAAGGTATAGGGAGAAGAGAAACACTGACGGTATTGATCCGAGACCAACGTGTTTCAATCACGTTTACATTCGCACAAATCTTCACAAGAATATGTCTTTGTCACATCCTACATAACGATCTAGAGACAGGATTTACTGAAGGAAAAATCACGGCTGACTGAATCCACAGTTCACTCTGTATGCATTGTGCATCCCTTTCCATGCATTCGACTGCAGATCACGGGCAGGCCGGCACTCACTCCGCACCAATAGGACAAACACTCGCCAATTGGCAACTCTCTCTTCTCTTGATTTTGTTTTACCTCCTTCGTATTGAATTTGGAACGAAAATTGGAAAACAAATATATTTTTATACTTCAGCTAAATTGGAAATTTAATGCTAATATGCCGTTTCTCAGCTACTATGTGCGGCAGATGTTAATTCAAATTATTTACTACATACTCATCAGGAAATCCATATTGTGTTGGTTACAGATTGACAGCTGTCTAAGTTAACCACTTATTTGTACATTTTTAAATTTAGAACAGTGACAGAGAGTACGATAAATTGAGATAAATTAGTTTACTAACTTTTAACAGTGGGTTCGCTCTCTTTAGTATAGACGATATTAACTCACTAATACAGTTAGACATATATTTATACTTCTAATTATTCCCTCTACGCAGTATAAAATTGATACTCATTATACAGACGCGTAAATTAATATCATTATTTACTGTAAATTTGGATTAATTTGTTACAACTTATTTCTGAAACGTGTAGACCTATTTTAACTGGTCAGATAAACGATGTGCTGTAAGTACTTGTTTTGGAAAAAGTTATATGAACCTACGTAGAAAACTTACACATATAAATACGAGAACATTCATGAACAGACAAAGGCGAGATAATAATTTTAAATATACACAACCCATACATATGTGTGGCATGCGGTACCGAACATGTACATACTAATCACTCTATACATACAGTAATTAAAAGTAATCGTTCTGGTAATTTTATATGTGTACTAGCTGCCCCGGCAAACTTCGTTTTGCCATAATTTTTTTTTAAGGATGGGTGACCCTTACCAGTTAGGGGGATGAAAAATAGATGTTGGCCGATTCTCAGACCTACTCAATATGCTCACAAAGTTTCATGAGAATCGGTCAAGCCGTTTCGGAGGAGTATGGCAACGAAAACTGTGACACGAGAATTTTATATATTAGATATATCAAAGTATTTTATTTATAATGTATCTTCAGGATTCCTTAGTTCCATATGCAGAAACAGTTGATTTTTAAATAGATTTTTCTCCTAATTTTATATAGTACTCTTATTATCTCTAAAGCTACTTAATCTACTGGCTTACTTTAAAATAAACAAACACTTAATCATTTTTGTTTAAGAACAGCATATTAATAATATTTCGGACATCTGTCACACACTACCACCTAATTTCCAAGCAAACAGAGCCTTTATGAAAGCTAGATTGACTGATAGTATCTCATAAACCGTGATAGTTAGACAGTTGAAATTTTAACAACAAATACTAAACAACAGAATAAAATATATATTCTGTTGTTTAAATGTAAAAAGTTAATAAGGAGGCTCCCATAAAACAAACGTGATTTTTTTGCTCGTATTTGCTCGATATTGATAACAACAACAGTTAGACGCTTGAAATATATAGATAACTAGCTTTTTCCCGCAGCTCCGTCCGCGTTTATTTCGGTATATAAATTTTAATTTTAACTTATTATGTTATTCCGATAGCTTAGACGCTATATAACTGCAAAGTCTCATGCACGTTCAGTTCAGTAGTTTTTGCGTGAAAGAGCAACAAACACACATCCTTACAAACTTTCGCATTTATAATATTAGTAGGATGGTACGGAACCGTTCCTGCGCGAGTCCGACTCGCACTTGACCGATTTTTTCAATTATTGAATCATTGCGGGTTTACCAACTTAATACTATCAGTCACGATAACATCTTAAAAAATGTCACTTAACTTTACATTTTCAATTGAAAAGCCGTTAGAACAGCATTTAATGTCATAGAAGTGACGTGGGCAGTTTCAAACAGGTGACGCCATTGCTTGTTAGCCCCTTCTATCATAAAAATAAAGGTGTGTATTTACGACACATGAATGAAATAAATGTGCAAAGCCGGGGCAAGTTGCTAGTAATACAATAAAGACATAACACGTTCCAATCCAATATACATAATTTGTGTCTATATTGCCCTGTATAATTTACACTGTCTAGTAACTAAACCCTAAATAATATGTAGACCCAAACAGTTCAATAACATTGTTATTGTTAGTTATACGCATACTATGTTATAAGCAATATCAAGAAAATCAAATTATATCCACATCGCTATAAAGATGGAAAGTATCGTAAACCGTAATAGGAAGTTGCTATCGTATGTCCAGGTTCAAGTAAGAACCCGAGTCCGACGCCATGTCCCTTGGGAACTGCCGGGGTAAGGAACGGTTTTCCACGGGAATAATAATGTAGAAGGCGAAATCGATAAAGCTTTATGTTCTTGAGGCTTGTTTTTTTTCAAATGTAGCTTAAACTCCTACTGCTACTAACTACAGTACAGTATTATTATGTTTTGGGGGACTTAAAAAATACTGACAAAAACAGTCATTTGATTCAAGTGGAAACTTCTAAAGGCAGGTCTTCTACGGGGAGTAAAATCCTTTAAGTCGTCGTCGACATTCCACGTAAAGTGTTAACGTTTGAGTCAGCTGTGAATGTATATTTTATAATTTAATTTTTAACCGACTTTCACTACTGATTAAAATGGAAGAGGTTCTCAATGGGTTTGTATGTTTTTTATTTAGTAATCAACACAGGTCGACCGTATTTAATTTAAGATCAAACAATTAATTTGAATATCTTTGTTCATATTTTTAAGTTTTCACTTCTGTCGGCAGTCCTCATAACTGCTTTGTGTTTTTTTATATAAATTTTACACAACTGTGCCATTCTCAATGAATACAACCAGATCTCAGAAGCCTAAAATGCTTAACCTATTGAGGGCACTCAAAAAATATAACATTCTTTCTGTAGTTGGATTATAAAAGCTATACTAAGAGTAAAGGATTCTTACGCAATGAAAAGTTTCCTCAATAATATTTTATTCTGAACCAAACACAATAAAATACTGGCCGCATCATCGAGGCGAATACAGTTCGAAATCGTTTAGCAATTGTTAAGTCCAAGTCAAGTTTAGTGGCCGTAAACGCTCAGGCTGTAAAAGGGAGTCTTTCTCTAGGGCATAACTGTCTAACTTCATTACGGCGGCGCTAGTCGACCGTACATATTTACGCTCTCTTAAATTGTTTTGAATACATCAAAAGCCTCCGTTTTTGTATTTACAAATTCTAATAATGTTTGGGAATGTAAGAATGAGGGGAATTCAAGAACAGAATAGGTCACGGAAAATCCTTGTTCTCTGAGCTCAATGTTAAATGTTTTAATTGAACACAATCAACAAATTAAAAAACTGATAGAAAATTGAGCCGTTTGGAACCTGAATTTGTTAGCTAAAAGTAAATACCTAATATAATGTGACTATTCATAGTACTTTTATCTCAGTTTCTTAATAAAATTTGTTAATTTTATGTATTATTGGTTTTAGTCGTAAAGCAAAGCCATAAAAGATAAACTTTATGATTCTGTTATGCTTTCTTTTAGTGTTTTCGTTTAATTATCTAGCCTAGTATACACCTAATTAGCTTCATATCTCTTAAACGCATTTACAGTCTTAAAGATGGATTTAAAATTATTTTAATCATGTACCCTATACCCTATGCCTTTAGGTAGGCACTTCTACTTATAGAATATTAAATTAAATAATTGAAAATATGTTGTAACATTATTGTTGAGATCAATTGTCTCTACCCAACCCTCTGCGAAATATGCATAATATTATGTTTTATGTTGTCAATTGCGTTATACAGATAGGCGTCACTTTAAGCGAACTTTGCTATTACAAGCGGTCAGCGGGACGTTTTTATTGCAAAACGTTTGTGTGCCGCGCACGACTGCGATATAAATCCCTATGGCGCGTGCCTTACCACACGAAAAATTAACTTCACGTTGTGTCCCGTTTTTACTGCCAAGCAATAATGCAGTTTAGTGTTCATTCCTCTCCGAACGTGCCAACACTCGGTCTATTCGAAATGCTACTATATAATGATTATGAAGTTCTTTCGTCGACTCACTTTGTAGAGGATAAAAGAATTTTCTACTTGAAGTTGAAAATAGTCGTTTGAAGTTATTGCACTGATTTATTGAATGTTCAAGGAGCTTTCATAATGATAAGTTACTAGTCTAGACGAGCAATGACAATATAATTGTACATCTCTAACATCGCTTCCACGACTCGCGAAACGAATATGCTTTGTTTCAAACCTATTGAAATCTGGCTGATACATTTTAATCTAACTTCTACAGATAATTAATATTGAAAAATTTTAGGCTTTATGATAGTGGTTCCAAAGTCCAAAATTAAGAAAGATGGATTATAGACGCGTTCAGTCCAACAGCGTATTTAACAGTATACAGCAATGCAAATAATGTATGTTTGATGTGCCTTGAGACATCAAGAATGAATAAACATTATTTAGAATAAATTCTACATTCGTTTTTACTAGCATGATTTAAGTAAACTTTATGCAATCAAAACATTTCCTGCTAAAAAGTAAAAATGCATGTTTAACGATTAAATTTAATAGCTCAGACATACTCCCACGATTAAATACGGAAATATAACGTGGCAAACAATAAGATACCTTGCATATTTACCTTGTCATTGTCAAAAATTGGAATTATGACACCTATTAAGTTTGGGAGCCATTTTTGAATATATCATTATATATTCAAAAATTCCTAAGTTACACCATGAATTACACCATGAATTTACCAACATATGTCACAACTCTAGCATGATTAAACCACAACAGCTAGTTCACATAAGCCGGTGAATTGATAAACAATGAGAATGAAATATTTAGGGGACAGACCCGTACTGCCCCAAGGTACTTCTCATGGGCAAATCTTAGTAGTGTCAGGGTCTTACATTAGAATATGGAGGTAAATACATAGTTTATTATTTTACTAGCTTTTGACCGTGGCTGCGCCCGCGTATATCTCGGTTATTGCGGTAACCTATGTCCTTCCTCAAGAATCAAAGTATCTCCTTGCCAAATTTCATTAAAATCGGTGTAATGGTTTAGCCGTGAAAGCGTGTGAAACAGACAAAGTTATTTTGGAATTTATAATGTGTATGGATTTTATAAATTCGAAAGTAGTGTAGTAAGAGAGTACTATAGTGGAAAGTAGGATAGTATGGATGAGTAGGATCCACTTTAACGCATTTTTCCTAAATGGTAATCGAAAATATATCTTTTTCACGGCGTTCTTTGCGACGTTTAATTACCAGATAAATTAAAATGGATAGAAGTACAACCGTTCCAGCTTTCATTACTTAAACATAATTGATTGTTGAATTGTGGGAACACTCAAACCATAAATTGTTAGAATTATGGGTTGTAGGCAAACTAATGTTTCAACGCACTAACCCTTTGTCTAAAAGTCCCAGTTCGCTTGCGATGATACCGAAGTAAATTACTGTTTTTGTTCAACTGCTTAATCGGTTAGAATGCGATTTATATGTCAGTATCAGTGTCAGTAAATCTCTGTTTATAAATTTTACCCACTAAGCCAAACATTATAAAATTGGGCCTCCGGTATCCTCACTCACTCGGTGAAAAAAAGGCGCAAGCACTGTTTCACACCAGTTTTCTGTGAGGCCGTGGTATCACTCCGACACATCCCGAAGCCTTGTTCTATGTATGGATTAAACACACAACCGTCAGGATAGTAAAAAACGGAGAGCAGATCACTTAAACCACTAAGCCATCCATACACACAAGAACGTTGAATCTGTTTTATTGAGATGTTTTTTTTTAGTTTCCTTTCTTTTAAGTAGTTATAAGCATAATTGATATTTTCTTTTAAAGGGTCTAAATAGTCGACTACGAAGGTTTTCAAATAGCATTTTAATTCATAACCTTTGTTGAACAAGAATATCAAAACCGTTTACTTCGTCTTAAGATTTCAAAAGCTGTTTAAAAGCTGCTACTCATTCCGTTAAGAAAGCCATTATAATACAGAGAACTTACCACGTTTTCGCCCTGATACAATTACAGTAATTGCATGGACTTTGGAAAGGGTCCCCTTGACTGGACTTAAATGCACGATCTTTTACGCACAATATTTAGTTCCGTCTGTGAACCATTTTTCGTTTCAGACTTGTAAATGATTTTTATATGCAAAATTTTGTTCAATTTCCTTTATAAATCCAGACTTCTACATCGAAATCCGTGAGATTCGATTTCAATAACAGATTTGTATCCAGACCAGGGGTAATTTGTGATAACATGACTCCTAATAATAACTGACTTTCTTTGTTATTAAGTAAAGTTATCACTACTTACAAAATAAACAACTATTATCACTTTTAATATGTGTTGTGCATACCGACAAGGGATAAAACAGCTCATACGAATATCTGAAACCCTCGATAAATATCCGGACGACAAGAAAATCAACACATAGGCAACAATCATATTTTCTGCCTCTTGTATTTTTACAGTTATAAAATATTACAATAGATCATAGAAGCTCCTTCTAACAGCTTCTAGCAGTTCACACTGCTTAGAAGGAGGTTCGTTTAAAATTTTCCCTCTTTTGCAGTGATATTGTCCTGCATAATTAGATATCCCTTGTATATAAATAGATATGATATAAATAGATAATCCCTTGATCATCTTTCATGCCGCCCACGATATGAAAAGAGTCTGTACTACTTCATATTGTTTATCCATTATGACTTGGACAAGATTCACGACGAAATAAAATTAATTCTCCGTTTAATAGTTTCTTTCATCTGAAATTTGCTGCAATTCGCTGTTTCAAAGTTATCTCACGTATAGGTTGAAGCAATTATGCAGCTTATCCTTCACCTACAAATAACACTGGTAAACTAAAAGTGTACAAGTCACGTACACTTCGGTTCAGATAAAGTGCACTACTTGTTTACTTTAAGAGATTATTTCCTTGAACAAACCGTATCGCGTTACTGCAGAGGTACACATGGCTGAAGCCCAGTGGAATTACACTCTTGTTTGTTTTCATTTTACTTTCCTAAAGGAAACATTGCATTGGACGATGACAAAATACGACAATGAATGTTTCGAAAAGAGTTTATACTTATCACCAAAAACCGTTTTATTTTATTTATTTTACTAGTTATTTTAAAATGTTTTTAGTATTGAAGTAATAATATTTACATTATGTTTATGTTGTTTAGTTATTAGGTGTGATATCTATTAGATATTAAAAATAAATTAACAAGAAAATGTTTAAAAAACTATATAGCCTGTCACCAGGGCCATTATTACGAATGTATTGACAACTCATTTATTAAAATCCAATATCCAATAACGATTACCCTTCTTTTTAGCTTTGCCGTAGTCGGGAAATACACAGTTTATAGTAGTTGCGTTTTCTGATAGCTGACTAACTTATACTTTTACAAAATAAAAGATGATTCTTTAGCAAATATTTTACGTTACCAATATCAGTCCGAATTCAAAGAGTACTCTGAAACTTTAACAATCCTTTTACCTATGACCGCCAATAAGTATCTTAGAGATAGATATCAGCAAAGAACCTTCAATATGTAACTGGCAATGAACCAGCCATCGGCTATGAACGTCGAAAGAACATGGAACAAGCTCAGTACTCCGTAGGGTGCCATATGTGATATCATTTAGTTACCCGCCGTCGCCGGTCGGTGGTTTCCCACACTATTTTGTTTGCGCCATTTGTGGAGGGCAGACGTCTCACTGCACCTGCTGTTTACTACTTTAATTGCTGCAGCCATTAATCCTTGTCGTTTGGGGCGTTCAGACACGGAATGTAGGTAATACACGATAATACTGAAAATATAAGAACAACTGTGTCACGGGGGACTTCGAGTCTTAAACAGTTGAAAGTAGTAGAGCCACGCTGATTTCAACACGAACGGGCCGGCTCGACTGGGATGGTACTACCCTCGGACAGAAGATCACTGTAAAATGACAGCGTTCGTGCTGTTGTGTTTCGTTGGTAAGTGCGACACCGGACGAGCAATGATGCAGAAGAAGCATCACTAGGCCGCTATGGTGTGGGTCGCCATGCTAATATTTATTTGGAAATATTACACATAATATGTTTTTGAGTTCATGGAATAGGTTTTCTCACTATTATGTAGATGAGATTAAAATAATAGTTAGTTATTTCATGATTAGTGCTTCAAACGAAAGAACTTCTCGACAGCTAATATATCAGATCCACAAATAGTTATTTTATTCTGTTCTTTATGTTCACTGTTTAAATATTACAACGTTCTCACGATATTTTACTATTATAAGAATAATTCCTTAATAATTCCTTGTGATAATTGTTGTATAAGGTAATAAATTTAAATACACAGAATAAGAAGATAATCTTTAAATTATATTATATCAATCCATATTTTTATAATCCATTTAAGGTACTTAGTGTTTAAACACCGTAATGTACGTAAAAGGAAAAAAGCCTAATATGTACTTTTTACAGCAAGGTACTATTTCAAAAATAAAATAAATTATTGTGAGGAAACTATCACGTAAACTTTAATACACAGACATTTTAGTTCGAGAAATATTGAAAACCTTCTAAACCATGCCTCATTAAGATTCTGTCCCTACTCAAATTATTCGAAGCTTTTATAGTTTCGGTTACGATTTCAGATAAATTTATATTTCTTCCGTACGATAGTTTTTGTCACGGTTTTGGTCCTTGAAAATATCTTTGATACTTGAAAATGTATTTATGGATTTCCCATCAATCAATTTAGGGGGTTTCTATGCATAATATTTATGTATTTACAAAGAAAAGCATATAAGTATTCTATCAGTCCATCTAACTTTTATAGTATAATAATATAGCTATATTTATCTCAGACAGATTTCACAACAAGCTTTTATCTTCTAATATATAAAATTCTCGTGTCACAGTTTTAGTTGCCAAACTCCTCCGAAACGGCTTGACCGATTCTCATGAAATTTTGTGAGCATATTGAGTAGGTCTGAGAATCGGCCAACATCTATTTTTCATCCCCGTAAATGGTGAGGGTGATCCATCCTTAAATTTTTTTATCGCAAAACGACGTTTGCCGGGGTCAGCTAGTATCATGTCTAAGGTAGTAGAGCCACGCTGATTTCAGCACGAATGGGCCGGCTCGACCGGGGCGGTACGACCCTCGCACAGAAAATCAACGTAAAATGACAGCAATCATGCTGTCGTGTTTCGTTGGTGAGTGCGAGACCGGAGGCCCAATGATGCAGAAGCATCACTAGCCCGCCATAGTGTGGGTCACCATACTGCATTGTTGCATTGTCTGCATTCGCCGTATGGTGACCACCACTCTTGGATTCTGCTTTTGCTTTCCATCAGGCAGAGGAGAGTCATTTTGGTAGGGCCAAACATAAAAAAAAAAAAAAAAAAATTAAAATTACAATGTGTAACAAAATTACGAAAGGATTTAACTAGATTCGAATGTTGTAAGGATGAATAGCTAAGTATTTACTTGCATGTAAGACTCTCAATCGTAAATATCGTTGTTTAAGTCCGTCCCTGTTGGGGTCAGCTGTAGCATTCACAGAGTGTTTTTGCACCTCCGGACATACCCCCATTTGCCGGCACGCCCTCGCCTCACGTCGCTAAATTGTTTTCTTGCGGTATTTGGTATTGCACCGTTTGCGCCAGCTAACGACTAATAGAACGCCTGAAAATGCTACCACTGTGATACAAATTATTTTTTAATAGAACTCGTAATACACGTAGGTACAATTGCTCCACAACACTGGACTTTATACGTTCACAAGTAGCAACCGTTATGAGTATTATTTTTTTAACTGGCCATGAATAATATTTAAGCTTAAGGTTCATAAACAACACTATATTCCCTTAGATTTAAAAGAATATTACGGAAATACTTATCTTAGTCATAACTTTTACTCTATATAAATAAGTAGTAGAAAAAGTAAATGGAAAATCATCAATACACTGAAATATTTTACACGGGACAATACATCTTCTGATATTGTTAATAAAGCTAACCTTTGGATTGGGTCGGAATATAATTATTTGACTGCAGGCACTGTGTCAGACGCCTGATCAAACATCTCAAATCCATTTAAAATTGCATGGGTGTTTTTTAGACATCCATGTTGTCGACACACACACACAACACTCAATAAAAAGCCTTTGAGAGTACAATTAATTATCTTTAGAAATTATGTACATCTCCATGTCGTTATAAAACTACTGTTAACGCTACTCTTTTTCATTGACCTATCACAGTTCCAAAGACACGTGGAGGGATATTCCCTGAAATACGGGATACGTTATCTTGCCCGTGTGCAACCCGTTTCGCCTTCAACTAAAGGTCGTTGCATTGGACGCCATGGTTTGTTCTTTGGAAGACTGTTAAAGTTATCCAAGACAAGCACCGTGAACCATAAAACGCTTTTTAATGTGAATCTTAGTGTGGATATTTAATAATAGAACACTGCCAAAACAAGAGCGACAATATCGTAAGCAGATAAAGTTGTAATTTATATCTTTTTATATTGTTCGGAAAACTTTGCCGCTGTACATATGGGAACTACAAAACTAAATGTAGAAATATTTTAGGAACAATTAAAGTTTTTACGTGGTCTCTAGCAAGAGCATCCTTGGCACGTGCTCAAGTTATGAGTCGGCCGTGACTCCGACCGCAGCATCGTATTCCAAGCTCTTAACTGTTTACTTCCTCGTAGAGCGACGATAGTTTAAATTGCTGCAAATAACTGTAAATATACAAGACATTCTCAAGGTAGTAGAGCCATGCTGATTTCAGCACGAACGGGCCGGCTCGACCGGGGCGGTACTATTCTCGCACAGAAAATCAACGTAAAATGACAGCGATCATGATGTCATGTTTCGTTGGTGAGTGCGAGACCGGAGGCCCAATGATGCAGAAGCATCACTAGCCCGCCATGGTGTGGGTCACCATGCTGCACTGTTGCATTGTGTGCATTCACAGTATGGTGACCACCACTCTTGGATTCTGCTTATGCTTTCCATCAGGCAGAGTAGAGTCATTTTGACAGGGCCAAACATGAAGAAAAAAAAAGGCAGTTATTTTTTTTTTCCTGGGACTTCCCGAGTGTCATAACTCGGTGTGTTCCTAGGTCACCGCTGTGGATCCTGGTTTACAGGAGTTACAGTGGTGGGCGTGTGGGCGGGATTAGTCAAAAATGTAAATACGAGGCAAATCTAAAAATTCTGATTTGCAACTGACTGTATTTGCCTTATTTGAATTAGAGCTAGAGTAATACATCACGTCCTCCAAAAAAAATTGAAATATATAAGAAATATAATGTATGAATAAACCACATATTTTATGGATTGAATTTTGAGTTAGTTATAATGGAGTAGCCAATATAATTCTCGTGTGCTTATGCATTCAGTCCAACACGAGTACATAGTTTCATAAATATGTACTCGTGTTGAGCTTCACGTTACTGTATTTATTTTCAAGGTAAGTTACGAAGTCCATCTATATTATCATATTGTTGCACTTTGTGTATTTGCATTACACCTTTTTTACATGTCCAGATATCTCGAATACTACCTACTAACAATTAACCATCATAATTATATCGAACCATTAGTGAGTTACAGTCAACTTACCAAAAGTGCATAAAAGTATAAAAAACAATATACATCATGATTGGGTTGTTCTTTTTAATAAAAGGATTTAAGGAAAAAATCACGATCCAAATTAATAAATTAACAATTAAACACAAAATTGAAATTAAACTTCTCAGTCGTAATAAAACAACACATAACTTTACCTAAGCACAAGCATTTGGGACAGTAAAACTGCTGAGTAACTCTTGGAATAAAGGTTTTTGTTAAACAAACTTAAATTGAAGCAGAGGGGGGGGGGGACACCCATCATCGGTCCCGTTTATTTGGCCAGCGTTTAAGAGCCGAGACGCAAGAATTTTTCATAAGTGTCTAGCTAATTAGTGTTGGCACAAATCCTCAAATTGGAAACTTTTAATGACGACGAATGAAAGTTTACACGCTTCTTAAGTTCTACCACTCGGCGTGCACGAATTTTCTTGGCCTCATTAAGAAGTTGCTGTTCAATCTAAGTGAAGTTGTTGCCATTATTGATAACGATATGTAGAGCTATGTTCCTTCGTTAAAAATTACACCAGAGTTCGCCAATATCCCATTAGGTACAAGATAATAAAGCTGATGTATGGTATACGTTGAAACTCGTTCTATTTTCTCCCGTATCTAATAATATGGAGTAATAGAGATATACTCGTAATAACATCTGAAATAAAAACGCATTACTGATTTCTTTGAAGGTTTCATACTCATGTTCCAACCTAAGAAAACATTCTTTGTTTTTCTTGTATCAATATGATTATGCTTACTAGAAAAATGATGTTATGAAAACGTTATTGCGTCTGATTCGTTGGAAGAAATCTGGATAATAAGGTCATAAGCGATTGCTTTTAATTTTATTTTTATATATTTTAGTTTCATTATGTTTTTTTCTTATATGTATATATCGTGACTATAGTTTTATGTTCAGCAACTAGGTAGGTATAGCTTTCATTTTTGTATGAAAGGTTTAATTGCATGCTTTACATGCTGATAACTCAAAAAATCATCATCAAAACATAAAAAAATCTGTACGTAACTTATTTTCGGGATACAAATATTTAACAACATTAAAAGTTCAAATAAGTATCGTAATACTTTAAAATTAAAAATACTAGGCAATAAAAAGAAATGAAAATATTTAGAATATTTACATGGAAGAGACAAAAAGTTCCTCCGCACCATCTCCTTCTGTTAGCGTTCCCAAAAAAATGGCTGCATTACCACATTGAACGGTAACGCTAATTCTCTGTTTAAATACATCATCAAACGTCATAAGCTGTCGAGCATTTTATGTATTGAGTTCTAATGCTTTACTTATTTTAACTGGAGATTACCATACGAGGAAAACGATTTAAGATTAGAATTCTCACTATTGAAATTAAACATTTTGTTACTTAAAGATGAAACAATAGAAGACGCGTGCTGTTTTATGGAACTGGGCTACAGAGATCCAAAGCCTTGTAAAGCAGATTTGCCAAAGACTCACAGAGGCGACTTAAGATTCTTGATCCTTATTCGGTGATAGGGATTTTTGGGCCGGGAGCGGTCAGGGGTGGATCTTTGATTGATTCAGGCGTTGCAATGTCGTTCTTAGTACTTTGCAAGGTATTTTCTGCTTTGAGGGTACTCATTTTCTTCACGCAAACTATTTTTTTTTTTTTTTTTTTTTTTTTTTTTTTTTTTTTTTTATGTTTGACCCTGCCATGTTGACTCTACTCTGCCTGATGGAAAGCACAAGCAGAATCCAAGAGTGATGGTCACCATACTGCGAACGCAGACAATGCAACAATGCAGCATGGTGACCCACACCATGGCGGGCTAGTGATGCTTTCGCATCATTGGGCCTCCGGTCTCGCACTCACCAACGAAACACGACAGCATGATCGCTGTCATTTTACGTTGATTTTCTGTGCGAGGGTAGGTAGTACCGCCCCGGTCGAGCCGGCCCGTTCGTGCTGAAATCAGCGTGGCTCTACTACCTTGAAAATTTTATGGCTTGAATCATTTGTTCTTCATCCCAATTTTTACTTGGTTCTTGGTTTAGTCGGTCCCATTCTGAAAAAGTAAAATAAAGCTAGACCATATTTAAAACCATAGTCATAGCCCATATTCAAAATTCTTGATCGAAATAAACTTTACCTTGTACTTTACAAGTCGACAACATAAACAAAACCGAAAAATATAAAATTAAACACATATGTTCCTAATAAAATATATTATCACACTATTAAGCCCTAATTTAGATTAAGAAAACATAATTTTTGACGTACCTTACGAAACTTTTTAGCAGCGGCGAAACGATAACGTCTTATCCTCACGACACTTCGCGGTAAACAGACGAGATGGACTTTCTTCTATATGACGTTGTAAATACCTCACATATGACGCAACATTAGGATAGTATTATTTGAATACTATTATTTGAATTACTTTTTCCTGCAGTAACGCTTACTTCGCCTATTATATAACAAACTCTCATATAACTAAACTAACATAGATTTACGCTGTCCTAACTCACGCGCAGAAGAGGAAATAGTGTGTGAAAATAAGCTACGGTACCCCGTGTCAATATCAAAGCCGATCAAATTCCATTAACGCGCGCGAACTTCGCTTGAGAACTCTATAAAAGCCACCGGAATAGCCCCATCTCATCTAATTCACTGGCAACCGAGAACATATAATGGAAGTGAATAACAATATGTTCTGAGGCTTCGAACTCATACTTAACACACTTATCGTTTTATATTAAAGTAGTTTTCTATTAGTACAGCATAACTTTACACAGAATTTTATCCTTGCAGACTTTTGCATGGAATCTATATCTATACTAACATATAAAGCTGAAGAGTTTGTTTGTTTGTTTGTTTGAGCACGCTAATCTCAGGAACCTCTGGTCCGATTTGAAAAATTCTTTCTGTTGGATAGTCCATTTATTGAGGAAAGCTATAGGGTATATATCATCACGCTACTACTAAAAGGAGCGGAGCAACAATGAAGAATGTTTCAAAAACGGGGGAAATTTTCACGCTACGGGCAATATAAGGCGCAAACGACGTTGCGTGGGTCAGCTAGTAATATATAAAGCTGAAGAGTTTGTTTGTTTGTTTGAACACGCTAATCTCAGGAACCGCTGGTCCGATTTAAAAAAATATTTCACTGTTAGATAGCCCATTTATCGAGGAAGGCTATAGGTTATATATCATCACGCTAAGACCTACAGGAGCGGAGCAACAATGAAGAATGTTTAAAAAACGGGGGAAATTTTCACGCTACGGGCAATATAAGGCGCAATCGAGGTTGCGTGGGTCAGCTAGTAATAAATAAAAGTAGCCTTAGTGAAATTGGTATGGGTGATATATTTATATATATATAAAACTATAAAAGATTATCGAAAATTCGTGCTTGCAATTCTTGCGAACTATATTTATCTCGTAGGTTCTCTGCTAAACGAATTTAATTGTTCATTTGAAACTTGAATTTCAAATAAATGTCTTAAACCATGTGTAAAATAAAACATACATGTCTTAAACATACTTAAATACACGAATATATAAATGAATCAAAGTATATTCAATTCGATCGATAGAATGTACGTAAAACTTAATCACCAAACTCGCTATGTTGCCCGGTAATTTAAAGGTATGCAAGTTCAAAACATCATTAGGTTTTTTTCTTATTTTGAGATTATCCATAAGACTACTACTACTTTAAAAACCAGTCACCCTACCATAAATACCAGATTATTAAACCGACATCAGTTGATGTAGAAATGTCGATGTGAAAGGCAAATGCTTCAGAAGGGTTTTACAGGAATTTCTTATTAGATCTTATTAGATAATCGTGGGAGAGCCACGTTTCGGCATGAATGGGTCGGCTCGACCGGAGTCATACCACGGTCTCACAGAAAACCGGTGTGAAATAGCACTTACACTGTGTTTCGCCGATTGAGTGAGGATACCGGAGGCCCAAACCCCAACCCCTACCTACATCCCTTTCCCCACCCCGTAAAGGTCAGCAACGCAGTTGTGACGTCTCTGGTGTTGCGAGTGTCCATGGGCGGCGGTAATCGTTGGTTACTTTTATAAAAAAAAAGGTTATCAAAGATGAAATAAAGCGAGTGGGAACCAAACAGTTTTTGCTTTAAATTGGATCAATAGATTTATAAATTTATCTCTAAACAATTTCTAAATAAAAAAATTTATTAAAATAAATAATAATAATTATTTTTTAATTATAAATAATAAGTTTTTTTTTTAAAACAATAGATAAATTACACCTGAAGAATATATTCTTTGGGTGTAATTTATCTATCATATAAAGGTATGTATTTTTTAATACAGAACGGACCAACGTTAAGACGAGTCAGCTGATGAAAAGTGACTGCCTCCATGAACCCCTGCAACTCAGCCCTCTTAGCCAAGATAAAGTGCTTCGCGTTTCACGACTCTCTTGCTACAATTGTTAGCGATTTATTCTCTTGTATCAATGTTTAACATTTCATTTTGACCACGTGACTTGACGTTGAGATACATTATTCCAATGTATTCGTTAGTTTTCTAACAACGTTTAAGTACGTTTGTGTAATGTCCACGGCTAGGGAGGCAGGCGTCAAAAGCACATTGCCGGCCTTTGAGAAGGAGTATGCTCTTTTTTTAAGTCTGATTTCCATAGAGCATGCTCTGCCCCCAAAGTAGGGACGTCTGTCTGATCTCAAAGTAGGGACAATAGGGCCGTGTGTGAGACGTGTAAATGTAAAATTAAATTTTAATTTAACGTGCGGTCAAGAGTAGAGTATGTCTTTTCTCAAGAATCAAAGTATCTAGATGCCAAATCTCAGTAAAATCGGTACAGCGGTTTAGCCGTGAAAGCGTAACAGACAGAGTAAATTTTGCATTTATAATATTAATATGGATTTAGAAATATCGAATACGTAAATATTTTACTAAAGCCCAATCTCCTTTTTTAATATCATTTGGCACTTTATCATCTGAAGTACATGACACATTTTCTTTGAACCTAGAATTAGATTAAAAGACATTCCCAAGGCTTCCATTTTATCATCTTACTTATGCGTCTTTTGACTTTGTGACCTTTAACTGGAATGAACTTCGTGGAATAATATTACTTGTAAGCTTAAAGAAGATCAACATTCTGAAAAGGAAAGTTTAAGTGCGACTTTATATTAAATTTAATGATGTTTGCAAATTATCAATATTATCAATAGCCTTTAACAGTTTACTGCTAGACATAGGAACTGGATTGACTGGATACTGGACACACATATTTCCTCGGAAAGAAGGTTTTGACCCACTATATAATGCTAGCCCGGAGGGTTCATTCAAAGACTTTCTTCTGTTTGCAGGGATGTTTTCTACGTAGTTTGCTTAGTCAACTCTTACGACACCAATGGTATGAGAAGAGTTGATATTACTCTGTTTCCTTAATCGCTCAACATACAGACTTGTTTTCAATTATTTTTTTATTTATAGCCTGTCAAAATGACTCTACTCTTTCTGATCGAAAGCATAAGCAGAACCCAAGAGTCGTGGTCAACATACTTATTGCGAATGCAGACAATGCAACAATACAGTATGGCGGCCTATTGATGCTTCTGCATCTTTGGGCCTCCTGTCTCGCACTCACTAATGAAACACGACAGCACGAATGCTGTCATTTTACGTTGATTTGCAATTTCTACTAAAATATATAGTCAGTCTTATTATTTGTCCGTTTAGTTCGGTCGATCAGAATAACTATGTCAAAAAATGAACCGAATTAAAAAAAACTACTCCTTAGAGGTCCAGAAATAATATGTGTTTTGTTATAAGGGAAACCGGTTAAAAACTCATCTGCAGTAAGACTATACAGGTCAAATATTAAATAAATCTCCATGAATAAAATGAACCTTTCGTAAATAACGGCATCGAGCGTAAATGCATTAATGAAACTTGCAAATAATGTGATTTACTGTGAAATATAGCCACCAATTACAATTAATCAATTTGAATCGAAACCAAATTAAACATAATTGATAATATTTTAAATACTCACTGGTGGGCCAGATGCACTGATATAACCTAGATATTTTATTGTGATGAAGAGATTATGTAACAGAAGCCATGTTTGTGGAAAAACATTGAAACTGAAATTGTAATTTCTTGACAGTGTCGAGCGGTAAATAAGCTTGTATAATATAAATAAATGTATGTAATGCTAATATGTAATAATAGTAATAAATGCTAAATACGAGCACCAATGACAATCGTTATTGGGAAGTCAGTGCCCTCAAATATACTGGAAACTAGTTCAAACTTCGAATTTAGTTTGCTCTCAGGGTTGTGGAGGTCCAATGCCAATCGCTCCGTGGAAACACTGATATTCAGTCGTAGACTAAGCCGACCCCAATTAATCTTGGGAATAATAAAAAAAGTGTCATTGTTCAAATAGAATTATTCAACAAATCACTGCAAATGTACATGATTAATAAATTTTATTAAAGGTCAGAGGTTATACAGTAGTAGATAGTAATAAAAATACAGTAGTAGATATTTCATCTGCAACTGTATATAACCACTGTTTTCCAAGACTTTCTTTCTAAGAAACGGCCTTCAACTGTAAATTATAATGTTATTAATAACCGCCGTTTTCCAAAACTTTCTTTCTAAGAGGCTGTTAATTGATGGAATTGATTGATCACACATTTCTCTTACCAACGTCTCTCTTTATCAAAACCAAGATGACCAGACTTGTCTCTGTGTCAGTCCAGATCAAATAGCCTAAGGAAAATCATACATGAAAACGACAATTTACTGCCGAAAACTAATAAATTGTACGGTGATAGAGTAGAAGATTATTTAATTCCTACTATTCAAAATAAAAAGGAGATACAATCTTTGTATGTAAAAAAAGAAAAACATGTCTTCCAATATAATTATCGTACGTATATGTTTTCATCACTGTATATCATCATAAAAAACATAAATTTATAGACAATCTATGTTTTTTTATGGAATAGGGGGTAAATTAGTAGACGTAACGCCTAATGGTAAGCGATTCATGCCGACCATGGACACCCGCAACACCAGAGGCGTCACATGCCTTTGGGGGATAGGGAGGAGGATGTGGGCAGTGAGGATTACGGAGGCCCATACCCCAGGGTCTCCGGAATCCTCACTCACTCGTTGAAACACGCGCAGCAGCAAACAAGCGCAGGCGCTTTTTCACACCGGTTTTCTGTGAGCACAGCGGTCGAGCCGGCCAATGAATGCCGAAGCGTAGCTCTCCAACGTATTAAAAACAAAACTCCATGTGTATTGGAAACAATAAAAAAAAGGATTGGTAATAAAATACCTATACATATTTCTAAAATTTGTTACTCAGAACAAATTGCCATGATCATCACAAACTAATTTATCTTACGTTTGAATCTATCTTTAGTAGTAAGAAAAAACAATCAAAAAGAATTTATAAAATTATAATAACCACAATATTACACGTTTGCTTTAATATTTACTATAATTTAAACTAATTTATGGACGTGAACCTGTTCCTACAAGTCAAAAATTGAGAATTTATATTTGTACAAGTAGTTTGTAAGTTGTTTCTAAATTTTCACATGTGTTCAATAGATATATATTAGTATTTCTTATTTCATTTCATAAAATATATTAAACACAATAAAACGTTTTGTAATACATCTGTAGACCGTTAAAGTTAATAAATATGAATAATATTATTACCTTTTTCAAGGCCCATTCGAGTAAATCACATGAAATATTCGGGATGAAAACGCGTAGGTACACGACATAAAAAATGAATAAACTTCTCCACGTTTTCCGTCATATCTCATAAAGTAACGACAATGTGTTTACGGCCCATAAAATTTCTAATAAACCGTAAAATTTCATTGTTTTTATTAGCTTTTTTGACACTACGCAGAATAATAGAAAGGAATTTTCTAGAAATAAAGCTAAAGCTATATATTGCCCTAAATTTAAACACTTGAACACCTAGAATATGCTAGGGGCGTTCGGCGTAATATTTTTTCTCTTTTCTTGTGAACATCATATCGATTCGGACAACGAGGTGATAAAACAGAGATTACTGGTTGTTGATGTAAACGATAAGTCATTTTCCTTTAAATAGGTATTAGATTTTAAAAAATCTATTACGTTCCTTTGTAAAGACAGCTTGATAAACAGTCATTATTAGTAACAGCTAAATAATAATAGGCCTCTCCAATTGCACGCCACTTAGTTCGATCCTCGGCTTCTGCAAAGAATGCAGTTGCGCAATTGGAGAGGCCTATGTCCAGCAGTGGACTGCGATAGGCTGATGATGATGATGATGATGAAATAATAATAATAAATAATGTAATCAATGAATTTATTTAAATTTTTAATTTAAATATGTACAATATTTCCGCTATGTAATATTAATAACGAAGGTATCAAATAGTAGTAATTAATTTAATTAACAGATAAAAAAACAAATCCCTTACTCATGTAAGTGATTTGTACCTCATAGTTAGACTAATAGATATTCTTGACCAATATACAATAGTAGTAATAGTAACAGTAATATACAACTAATAATATTAAATAACCTTACATATATATATATTTCTCCTAACAAGGCGTTTCCAGAATTAATTTTACGAACTTTGACACAGTGAAATTCTCGAGCAACTTTGAGAAAGAAAGTACACGAGTAGATAGAGTATAATGTAATTTATTACACTCTTCGAAAACTTTTTAAATAATTATCCTAAGGAAAACGTAATTTATATGTTCAATAACATTTCGCCAAACTAAGTATACCGACCTAATAGGGTTTTAGTAATAATTTAAAGAATTTAAAAGTAAGACTTAAAAAAAAAGTTGTAGGAACGGTGATGTAATAAGGCCCTAGATGGCACGCAAATGAAACGGTAAAGTTTCTGCGGTACAGCAATAGAAAATGTCGGGTGACTCGTAGAAAGGCTATTAATTATGAGAAAGGAAATTGAAACCCCAGTGGAAATGGAAAAGTAATAAAATGCAACAGCGATTGCAAGATGAGTGCTTGTGCCGCCAGTGCCGCCCGAGCCCATTTCGAACTGGGGCAATCTCCTCCCATTGCTTTTACATTTTATAAGTTGGTACTTATTTACCAGTTATATAACTGTACACAGGTATTTGTAAATATATAACGCAACCAACACAAACGCATAAAGAAACGGAACTTAAATGTGTGGGTTTCCTCTCGCATCCTCAGTTGCTTACATGTTTGGTGAAATTTAATGAATGAAAGCAACTTATACTAGTGACGCATTGGCAGATGTAAGTTTTCACAAAAAAAATAACACACTCTTGGCAGACTTCCCATGCTTAGAACACTAGATCAAGATTGCTTTTGAAAAAAAAATCAAAACCATCCATTTGGAAGCTATGATGCCGTATTAACCCACAGATAGATTGACACACAGATACATAGATCCACACGTCAAACTTATAATACCCTTCTTTTTGTATCAGGGCTTAATAAATCTATACTAATATATAAAGCTGAAGAGTTTGTTTGTTTGTGTGTTTATCTTTATAACATACTAGCCGACCCACGCAACGTCGTTTGCGCCTTATATTGCCCGTAGCGTGAAAATTTCCCCCGTTTTTGAAACATTCTTCATTGTTGCTCCGCTCCTTTTAGTAGTAGCGTGATGATATATATCCTATAGCCTTCCTCGATAAATGGACTATCCAACACCGAAAGAATTTTTCAAATCGGACCAGCGGTTCCTGAGATTAGCGTGTTCAAACAAACAAACAAACAAACAAACTCTTCAGCTTTATATATTAGTATAGATTTAATGCAATTTACCAAATATACAGGAACAAATACTTATCGAAGCTGAAGCTGATGTGTTAGATAAATGGAAATAATTATGAACTTAGCACTATTTCGTGGTCTAAACCACTGTTAAAGGTTAAAAAATATATTTATTTCAGATATTTGGAGAACTATTCAAATAAAGTTGCAAAAGGCTATAAGTCATAGACACAATGTAAAAATAAAACAGGTGGCAGGTGTGAATAGTCACGCGAAAACAAAAATGAAACGAGATTTATATGTTGCCCACCAAAGCTATCTGTGACTCGTTTTAGAATTTTTGCAAACAATGGCACACGACAAAACAAATGGAAATGAACAACAACGCATCAACAAAACGTTCAATGGAAGCCATTTTTTTATAAGTAGTATGGTGCTTCATAAGCTATTTGTTAATATATTTTACATATGAAGTGCTTTACAACTTTTATTCTTGTTTTTAATTATATGGAACGTCATTTGCAATGGTGTTGTAGTATATATATTGTATATACTACATTGTCGGCTCTGAAACGCATGTGCCCGCTTACCTCCTTCGCTCACAGTTGACTGAACTGTGGCACGACCGCACATGCACTAGAGATGACATAATGCTTCCTTATCATTATTCACAGATAGCACAATAAGTGCGTGAATGAATGAATGCGTTACTAGTGAACTGACTGAGAATAGACACATACACTACAGGTATCCTTCGTAGACAGATCATGAATATTTTTTCTTCTCTCCAAACCAGATTGGGGTCGGCTTAAGTCTACTACGATACTTCATAATCCAAGTACTAGACTTTATCGAAGTTCTGAAGAAAAAATTTGTCGAACTTATTAGGGGTCAATTCAATTCAATTCAATTCAATTCAATTTAAAATCATTTATTCAATTAAGACACTAAGTGTCATTTATGAACGTTAAATTGAAGCTGCAGTTAAAAATCTTAGATCGACACAAACAGACGCCACAGCATGTGCTGTATTGTCGAGGTAAATTAGGCGAAAACACCAAAATCTACTGCCTGCCTGTGTCGATCCAGTTTCCAAAATGCGTAGAGCCTCATGAGAAAAATACTGGCAAAGAAACTCATGGCTACTCTTTTCAAAGTCAGATTTTCAGGTACAATAGTGTTAGTATTACATGTAAGGTAAACAGTATGCAAGCTGTTGTCACCTGAATTTCCTTTTATTAAAATGCTTCAAAATCTAACGCTCAAACAAAAAAAAAGAAAAGAAAAATCACTCATTGATAACGTTAAAGGTTTTAGTCTAGTCAGTTAGGGCTTAGTGTACAGCAACCGGGACCGACGGCTTAACGTGCTTTGAGAGGCACGGAGGTCCTAATCTATACTCTATACTAATATATAAAGCTGAAGAGTTTGTTTGTTTGTTTGTTTGTTTGAACACGCTAATCTCAGGAACCGCTGGTCCGATTTGAAAAATTCTTTCGGTGTTGGATAGTCCATTTATCGAGGAAGGCTATAGGATATATATCATCACGCTACTACTAATAGGAGCTGAGCAACAATGAAGAATGTTTCAAAAACGGGGGAAATTTTCACGCTACGGGCAATATAAGGCGCAAACGAGGTTGCGTAGGTCGGCTAGTGGTTTAATAATGGTCACCCAAATTACCCAACGACTGCCTCGGTGACGCAGTGGTAGTGTATGCGACTGCTGTGCTTGAGATCTCGGTTTCGTTTCCCGAGTCGGACCAAATGTTTGTATAATCTGCAAATATTTGTTTCAAAGTTTGGGTGTTTTCTATGTATAATATGTATGTATTTACAACATAAAAAAGTATATATGTAATTATATCAGTTGTCTAGTACTCATAACACAAGCTCTGCTTAGCTTGGGACTAGATGGCGTGGAGTATTAGATGTCCGGAATATTAATTATTATGATTATAATCTATGAATAGTTCTGGCTAGGATTGCTTAACGAAGCAATATTTTTGCTTAACTCTGAAATAATCTAATTCAGATTATTTCAAAGTTAAAATTTGATATTCAGATATGCAGCAATATAGTTGCAATTCCTTGCTTGCAACTGACTTGCAACTATGTTGCTGCATATCTAACAACTTGACAACGTTCAAACTATAGTTTGTACAGAAAAATATTAAGCCCCCTTTTAAACTTTCGCGTTCCATGATAAACTAATAATTATTTTTAAGAGAATTAACTCGATCATTTATTTAAAAATATAACATACCTAATTTGCCTGACATTTCGACCAGGTTGCACCAGCCGTGGTCGAAATTTCAGCGGCGCACGCCTTCCGTCGTCGAATCCGTGAAGTAGAAGGTTCTTCGTCCACCCGCACATTTTCGATATTACTGATATGTTTGTTTCGCCATGTACCGTCACATACCACACTAATAGAGTCCCTATTCTGTAAGCAAACTTGTGTGTTCCTATGGCATGTAAAATTTTTAAATAAGTGATCGTGTTAGTATCGTGTTAGTCCCGTAAAAATAATTATTATTATATATTAAGCCCGTTCAGTAATGATACTTTTAAATAATATCAGTATACGATATTTGGTGCCATCTTTCGAAAACTGTGAGTACTAGTGTGCGTTATCTCAGTTGGTGTACAAGTTTAGGTAAAACAGCAAATCTCTACATGAAATATATTACACTAGCAGACCCACGCAACCTCGTTTACGTTTTCTATTGCCCGTAGCGTGATAATTTTGAACGATTTTTGTAACATTCTTCTTTGGTGCTCCGCTCCTATTGGTCTTAGCGTGATGACATGTAGCCTATAGCCTTCCTCGATAAATGTACTATCCAACACTGAAATATTTTTTCAAATCGGACCAGCGTTCCTGAGATTAGCGCGTTTAAACAAACAAACTCTTTAGCTTTATAATATTAGTATAGATAATCATAGCGAAAACGAAAATTAAAATTTAAAAAACGGATAAGTTATCTCTTAAAATCTGTTTGATAATATACTATAACCAATAAACACCAAGTAAACACTTTGCATTAGGTAGGTACTTTGACTCTCATTAAAATTATACGTACTAGCACCTACCTAGTAACCTAATATTCCTTTCGCTAAAATCATCTGTAACACACTTGTGCCATTTTGTTCCATAATTCATACCTGCTAAGATTTATTATATCGATGATGGTTCTGTCAACATAAGGACAATTTTTTTCTTTATACATGTTTACATTCCATAGTATCATAAAATTCTGGAATCTATGACCTATTTTACCACATATTCCATTATCTAGCAAGAAAACGAAGTGGAAAGTAATAATTTATTAAAACATTGTTTTACAAGGCGTCCCACGCGACGATATTACATCTTGAAATCTAAATTTCGCGATTTAGATAACTTTTATAATATATAATGTTATCAAACATTTCATTATAAGGAACAATTTTTCAAATATAAAAGCCTTGTTAGACTAACGTACAAGCTGGGGTGAAATTACGTCACGTTTCATATTAAATTACAGAAGAGAGAAGAGAATCGTATAACAAAGCACCGAGGACTGCGCTCCCGAAGGATGAGCCGACAATTTTTTTTGGTCAACAGTGCATTACATTATTTACATTTTTTATTCAAATCTTTACGTTTTTACTTGCGACCTAAGGAATTCCTGTGGCATAAATGATAAATGCCACAAATGATTTAGGCTCTTGTGAGTTACGAGAATAGTATTCAGACCTGCCTAATAGGTGTACCATTGTACCACTGCTTTTTTGAAGTAAAAACTACTTTAGTGGCGTTGTGCAATGCAAAATTTATTTTGGGATGAGTAAAAAATGTTAAACCCGCGTCAGGACACGTGACCTGTTCGTAAAACGGCGGCGCATGCGCTTGCACGAGTGTGCATGGTGACACCTGATAGCTTGCATGTCTAATATGACATGACTGGTAATATGTAAACTGTATAGCATTATCCTATATTTTTTTAACTTAGCAATAAGCATTTTTTTCTTCTTTTTATTGCGCATTTTATTAGAAAAAAGAGGTTCATATCAGGTGAGCTTAAACAACAGTTTATTTATAGTTTTGTGTTTTCATATCTGATGGCAGTCCTCATGACTGCTTCGTGTTTTTTGTTTGTGTTCTACATTGTATGTTTATATAACGAGTTTTGGAGTGTAATAAAAGAGTGCCTATTCATCTATCTACTATAAATGCATCGGGTGACTAATTATTATGAAGAATAATTAAATATCTATTAGCAGTGACAACCCTCAATCATAAACTTGAGGAAATGGTTTTCCTAGCACAAGTAATTCGAGTTTCAACTACACAACCTTGACCTACTCGAGCATTTTCCTAAATAAACAATATTCCTTTCAATTAATTACCCTTCCTTTTGTAATCAATACCCAACCATAGTTTGCATAGTGTTTATTTAATATGTCTCTGCCTACCTCATTCGTGATATGAGATGCTTTGAGTGTATGTTGTGACTAAATAAAAAGAGATAACCAAAACATAAAGAATTAAATTGCTATACATATTTTATTAAATACAATAAAATAAGATTTGACAACTACTCAATAACCAAACGCAACAGAGCAGTTCTTTGGATATTCAGATAATAACAAAATACCCAAAAACAGTATTAAGATAACCTTTTTAAAAGCAGCTGCGGTTCCTTAATAATGAAGTAAATATTTCACTCATAAATATATCCGAAATCCGAGATAATTGACTGCCTGCGTATTACTTAAATTTATAACTCCTTAAAATAAGTTTCGCCCTCCGAGGACGAGTTCGCCGCAGTCCAATTTAAAGCTTAAACTTTTAGTTAAAGTTGGCCATATCTTCCATGGCTCCAGATTTAGATTATAGGGTAATTGAAGCAGCTTATATCGTACCCTCGCCTCAACTGTACCAACAAACTTTTACGTCTATAGCTATTTATTTCTTGTACCGTAATAATAAGCGTACTTTGTACAACAGTATGATTTATGGAAGACAACTTTCGAAATTCTAAATTGGACGTTAATGATAACCGTAAAGTTTTGTGCTACGGAAAGTCTTTTGTATTTGTCAAAAGAAAATTACTCTTATTATTGACGGAGCTAAGTGCCTTCGATTTTAATAGAGCTTTAAGGTATAAATTTCTACATGTGTATATTAATAACCACAAAGCAATTGAAAACATATTTACTGATGTTTTTAACTAGTGTTTTCCTTTTATATCTATTTTCAACCTACTTTAATGGCGGAAGTTCTCAATTCGATTGTATTCTTTTTCTTATGTATTTTACCTAAGAACATTCGACTGAAGGAACCGACTTAGATGATTCTTATTTATTTTTTAAAGCTGGTGCTGCCCGCATATGCCATATTAATTTGGTCCAGTTCTTGAAATCGGTTTTCTTGTTCAATTTTATATTATAGAAATTCTTTCATTTGTCTGTCAGCTTATCTATATCATCAATCATCATTATCATCATTAACAGCCTTTACTAGTATGCTGCTGGATATATTCCCCTTAGAAAGAAGGTTTCAGCCATCTGTACCACACTACCCCGACGGGTTAGTATAAGGTTTGTGTCGAGTTTTCCTTCACCTTTAATGACTATTGTTTTATTTAGTTTGCTTCCATAGTCAAATTTGTCCACACCCACGAGTGGATAGAGGTGACACTTCATATTCTTAATTTGTCACAATATTTTTATGCACAAGCTAAGTATTTTCCTTCATTTTTCATCAAAAAAGCAAATAAACAAAATTAATATGACGTCAAATTCTTTTTTGCCTTTGTACCAAATCATTTTAACTTTGTTCTCCCTGTAAGCACCAAAGTTTCCAAAACCAGATTAAAGATTTCTACAACATTAGAAAGATCTTGATAAGTACCCTATTAGTATTTTCTTTATATTTAAATAAAACAGTTGCTCAGTAATTTAGTTACTACAGTGCAATAATAAAAATGTGACGGTGACAGAAGGTGACGGTGACGCGGTTACGCGATCTCATAAGATTTTCCCCTACCAAAAAGTGCTCAACGCGGCCAAAGTTTTGTGACGTCAGCATGTCGGTGACTCGGTGACGTAAACTCATAAGATATTCCCCTAATAAAAAGTGCTCAACGCGGCTAGAGCAGTTTTCATTTCAGAAATATCTGTTATTTGATCTGTGATCATTCTCTTATCGAAACTATTGCAAGCAATGAATGTAAAACATAGCGCACTTATCTGATGAGAGCGCACTTAAGCTTCGAAACTGACCCAAATAAAGTACAGCACTATCTGTAACACTACTAGCGTGGATTTGTTACCACGCTAAAGAATTTAGTGCTCGCCCCTGTCGGATGCAGCCTCTGCTCTGCTCTGCTAACGGCGGTGCTAGCTACACTTTCTTTCTTTTAAGAATCCTAATGGAGTTCCGGGTTTAAAACACAGGTTTTTGTATGAGCGGCTATTTTTCTTCTATAATAAATATAATATTATATTCAAATGCCTAGTTGAAAATATTTTTCCTTAGCACTACTATTTTATTTCAATGCCAAGCTGAAAATATATAATGTGCTAAGTGAACACAAAAATATAAATTGAATTGAATGTATTACTTTAGGGAGGTCAGTTTTTGAGATTTTTGGACACATGCCTAATTTAATAGAACACAGACATGACTTACAATATGACGTTGTACTAATAAAAGTATAGCTATCTTTAAGTATAGCCCAGTTGCACTAGGCGATTAGAAACAATCACCGATGGCAAGTAACGACGGCGAGGTCAGTACCTGGATGCGTGATCGCTGGTGGCATGATACCATGAACGTCTCCGTGATTCGGATGTCACGTTAAGCAGTCGGTCCCGGTTGTTATCATAGGATAACAGTCGTGAAGCTTAGTTGGAGGCCCTTGGGCGGCTTAAGAACATTCAACGTCAAGATTATATGTAGCCACAATGTAGTCTTGCCAGTACCCAATCCGCACTCAGCCAGGGAGGGAACTATGGCCTTAACCCTCTCCTGAGAGGAGACCCGAGCGCAGCAGTGGGACAAATAACGGTTGTTGATGACGTTGATGTACCCAAAGGGTAAGTCTAAGACTCTTAACTCTTCTATCCACATCTCTCTCCATCCGTCCGTCTGTCTTTCACCAGGCTATGTCTCATGAACTGTTAACAGTTACGATTTTCACAGATAGTGTGTATTTGTTGCCGCCATAACAACAAATACTAAATAAAAAATAACATAAATAAAAAAAAAATAACATAAACATTTAAGGGAATCCCATCCAAAAATGAGATTTTTTTTGCCACTTTTGCTCGATATTAATATCGGCAACAGGTAGATGTCTGAAAATTATAGATAATGGTGCGGATCCCTTTCTGCACTAGTCCGACACACGTTTGGCCGATTTTATTATGATCATAAAGTAAAACCTACTAGTAATGGTTATACAACAGTTATATAAATTTCTCAGCATAAACTAATAACAATTAAGCAATATAATAATGGAATCTAAAATAAAATCTTGACTATTTCGTGAAAATTTCTACGAACATTTCATGGACGTGGGAGTTAGTAAGGCACTTTAGTTTCTAAAATACATTTACAATAATGTGTTTTAATATAAACTTTCCTCGAAAATATTTGACATTAAAAAGGACAAAGGCTAAAAAATATATAGAATTTAATGTCAAGATACCTTACCAAGAAGACTGGCACTTAAAAAACTTCAAGCCTTTTTAGTAAAAACAAAATGGCACGGATTTTTGAAGGTTGTTCTATTCCAAACATGTCGTTGTGTGTAGGTATGTACGAGTAAACTACGTCCGAGTGTGAACATTTAACGGCGTGGCTTGCCCGTATAACATGTGACAACATAACTTTTTGTTCACTTTTGTTGCACACACCTGAAAAATAAAAGAAATACGGCAGCGTCCGCAGCCAGTAATTCACTGCCGTCATGACATGCAAACGGTAGTACTAGCTGAGTAATCACACTTCGTGTTACCCCTTTGTTGCTTTGGTTGCCAAACAAACCCATGATTTTACACGAAATATTGTGTAACACATTTAATGGAGAATGAGACTGATTCAAATCCAGAAAGATTTGTTAATGATCATGGTACTTATAAGTCTAACGGTGATTTAAGCGAATCTAATAGTAATAAATTTAGAAGTATTATAAGTTTGTATGAAGAGTAATTTACCTTAAGAGATATTTTCCAATTACTTGGAAGTAAATTATCTACTGTAATTTTTGTTGAAGATGCTATTTTTAGTTTTTTAGTTTACTAACGTTAACGGTTAGTAGTTTACATTAACAGAGCATAAAATAAGTAATTAAAACCTAAGAGATTGTAAGCTCTTAAATTTTTAGTAACATTTTATTTATTTATTTATCTATCTTTATTGTATACACAAATTACAATTAAATTAGTACAACAAAATCAGTTACACAGTATGTGTATCAATTGGCGGTCTTATCGCTCACAGCGATTTCTTCCAGACAACCATACGCAGACTGAGCAGATTTTATGTTAGTCTTTAAGATCCAAAATGAGAAAAAAAAAATAAAGAATCAGTGAAATATTTTTTTATTATAAGATGTGTTTCATACTCTCTACTACTTTCTAAACTACATTTAAATAACTCAAGAAAATATTTTTTAGATCTCTTGAGTTGTGTCATGTTTTCCTTCTTTGTTCAAGGTATAATATTTAGTTAATACTATACCTACTCATTTGTCTTTAAAGTGACGAAGGGCTGTACAAAGCTTGTCCGTTCTGCGCGATCAAGAATGTCACAGTGACATCCTTGATCATGCAGAACGGACAAACTACACTAAGAGTAGGGTAGGGTCTGCGACATCAGACAGATGGCTAAACAGCATAAAATTAACCTGTCTAGGCTTTAATAGTTCACATACTACATCTCTCCTCAGAAAGGAGATTGAGGCCTACTAGGTATACCATACTGGCCAAACAGGGCTTTTTTTTTTTAAATGTTATCCCATTAGGGGATAACGAGCTTTTCCCCGTCCAAAGTTACGACAGGACCTTGGTATTACAGTTTTGTATTTGCATTTAATCTGTGTCGCGCACCAAGTGCCTCCCATCCGTCTCTTAGCTGTTAATAATTTTAATGTTATTGATTTTCATTCTTGTTTTTATCCAACGCAAATTTTTAAATTACAACATTAATTTCGTGGCATAGATTATCATGTATTTCTTATATTTCATATAATATATTTTTGGTAGACTGTTATTTTCTAATTCTTCTTGTTATTTTTAGTATTTATTTTATCCTAATGTTATATAATTTTTGTGTGCATGTTTTCTTTATTTCTTGTTTCTAATTCTTTCAATTAACGATTTTTATTTCTGGGTTATTTCTATTCTATTTCTCTATTTTATCTATTGATTATCTAAGATTTTTAGAGTCTAACTATTTTATTAATTTCTTTAATTTCTATCTAAAATCTAAAAATCTAAATCTAATCAAAATTTTCCAATTTCTATTTGTCCAAACTGAACAAATAGGGGGTGGTTTAGACGGGTCTTGAAGAGACCTATCTAGGTATATATAAATTGTAATTTTCAAACTAAGGGTTATCGAAAAAATCGAAGATAACTTCAAAAAATTTCAAAGATTTAATAAATTTTAGTCTAAATGTAAAAATTTTTAAGTTTCTATATGCCGAAATTATGTAATAAGGGTGTTATTAGATAGGTCTAGATGAGAGCTATCTAAGTCTGCAAAAAAGTCAAGTTTGAGATGAAGGGTTATCGAGTAATTCGACAAAAACCTCAAAAAGTCCCAAAATTAAAAAATTTAAAAAAATCAAAGTTCAAAATTCTAATTTTCTTTTGATTTTTCAGATAAAAATTATCCTACGCGACGCAGGAGTGTCTACAAAGGCGATATCCAGCAAAAAGGGTGCACTTCAAAGGTATTATGAACAAAAAATTTCGTATGGGCCAAACAGGGTTGGTATAGGGATTGTTTTAAGTTTTCAGTAAAGACAGTAAAAAGTAGAAAACAAATATTAAAACTTTAATTTTAAGATACGATGCGATACACGAAATTTGTAATCACTTGATATAAAGTAAAAAAATTGAGTCCCAAATAACAATCAAGATAATTTTACGCAACTTGAAGAAATACTGAGCACACAAAAAACCATTCAGATAGGGCATAAACTCTTGGATTATCGCCAGTGGTCTGACGTGGATTTGTTACAAGAGTAGAAAATTCAGTGCTCACTCGACTTAAGACTTGTCTTTTTAAATACATACAAAGTTGTGGAGCAAAATAGGTTCTATTTATGTAATACTAGCTGTTGCACACTTTCACCTTTATAATATTAGTGTGATGATGAGCTACTGCCCGCTACTTTGGAATGAATAAATATTTAGAGTAATCTTTTTTTTTGTTAAATATTTAAATTTATCATCATCGTGCTATCGCAGTCCACTGCTGCTCATAAGCCTCTCCAAATGCACGCCACTTAGTGACAAATATAACGTACCATATTTTTGTGGAATTGTGTAACTATAATCCAATTTATAATTACTATATTAAAAAAAAATTGGTAAAATTAGAATAGCCTATGTAAACCAGCCATTATTACAAATCTATTGACTCTTCATTCATTCATTCGGTTCAGTAGTTTAGGCGTTACGGTGGAATATACAAACGTACATAGACTGCCTAAACGGTTACCCTTCCTTTTGGTTTTGCCGTAGTCAGAATTATTAAATAGTAGTAGTAAATTTATCTCATTAGAGATAAATTTACTTTAGCGTAAAATTAAAGTACAAACATGTAAGGCGGCTCTACATATTCTCTATCCCCACTTTTCGGCATAGAGTGGGCGAATCTACATCGGAAAACTGTCGGATTACGTATGCCTCAGCCTCAAACGAAAACTTTTATCCTTCACTGTTTTTACATTTGCCTCCAACTTGTGCCTGTATTACCAACCTCCTTTGAAAAATTAAACAACTTTACGTGTTATTTACGATGTCTTCTCCTTTATAGCTGACTGTGACCCGACATAAAGAATGTATTTGACTTACGGAAGCCTTTTAATGACGTATTTAAAGACTTTTTGCGAGCAAACACACGGCTGAACATCAATATTCTATGGCATGGAACTGTCAACTCAAACTGTCTAGAATTCAACTAGACATGCAGTCTGTTTACATAATCAATTACATGCCAAAATTAAAATTAGGGCAACCTATTAAAGTATGATAAACTTCAACAATCTTACTTCTTCACAGATAATAAAAGTGTCAAAATTAGGTCACCCCCCCCCCCCTCTACCCCTTTGTGATCCCAGGCAGGCCCGTTAGCATAGAGGGACTGCGGTTGCAGTTGTTCCGAATCCCAAGTTAACAGCCTCCTTTAAAACATATCTGTCCATATATCTGTCCAATTTATTAACTTACACACACATATGTCCTTTAAATAATGCTGCACTATTAATACAAGTAATGTAACGCTATTTTCGTGTGTTATTACGTGTACTTAGTTATAGTTTGATGTGAGTGTGTCTGTTATGACTGTTTTTTAATCGCTTTTTGACCATACAAAGGTTTTAATAAGATTGGAAATTTTGTCGTATCTTAATTCCTTAGAACGATTATAAAGAACTCAATTGAATAAATATTCTACGAGATACTTATATTTGCTTTGAAGAAAAATAACAAAAATAGAATAGAAACATTACTTAGGATAATTAAAAAATGAGATCCTTATAAATTCAATTGGAGAGGCCTATGTCCAGCAGTGGACTGCGATAGGCTGATGATGATGATGATAAATTCAAAGGCACTTTTCTGCTCGACGTAAACGTGAAAGAACGTAATTTCTGTTAAAGAGGTACTGTAAAGACTTTATAATAAATGGAAGGGTTATTTCATGGCTGTTGACTTCACAGCACACGTGCAAAAACAAACTTAAAACGTAGGTATGAAACGTAGCCACCGTTTTAGTACCTGTTATGTGTGAGAGCACTTACCACCAGAGTTGTGGCGCGCCAGGCTTCTTGAAATCCTTAGATAACGGACATGTAAGCCATTTTTGAACTTTGTCTTAAGTACCTGTGTTAGGAGTAGTCCTGACAGATTTCTGGTAGTTTACATTTTAGTTTATATTTTTTAATAAAGTTTAGCAAAGATATTTTCTATAGATCTATAAACTCAGTAGAACTCATCGATTCTGATTCTCTGTCCGTTAACCTCTGCCTAGTGTGGCAATGATAAGTATAATAAAAAGGTCATCAACCTAAAACACTAAAAATATTAAAAATATTCTATAACTTTTTTATGTAGGTATCTATCAGTTCTGATATTTATAAGCGCATCAGCGTTATCAGATGTTCCGATTTTTGGTAGAATTAATACATTATAGTTAGTATTTACCACAAAATAAGAAACTTTAAGTATTTTTTTTAGTTTCGATAATTTTAAATATCAAGGATAGTGGTGCTTGTTTGAAATAAAAAACGAAAGGGAGTTTGTTGGTGATTTTTACTTTCCATGCCTTTCTTTAAATTATTTATATACATAACTAGCTGAACCCCGCGGTTTTACCCGCGGTTATTGTTGTACCGCGAGAAACACCGCGGGGCAGAGTTAGTCTAAAAAAGTAGCTTAAGTTACTCCCTGGATCATCAGCTACCTACCAGTGAAAGTCCCGTCAAAATCCGTCCAGCCGTTCCAGAGATTACCCGGAATAAACAGACAGACAGACAGACAGACAAATTTTTTTTTAACTACAGTTTTGGTATATGTATCGTGTATATATACATATGCATTGATTAAAAAGCTGTTATTTTAATATTACAAACAGACAATTCTCCAATTTTATTTATTTGTATAGATTTACCCTAGCTCAGAGATAAACGTTGATATTAACCCAAGCAACACAAAGCACTAACTGTTATTATTTGTCAGTCAGTAAGGACTTATCGTTGCCATAAAGCAATACGAGTGTCCTAGTCCAATAGTAATATATACTAGTCATTCATAGACACGGTCGTAGCTCACATAGTTAAAATATTGAAGGCCCGGCTCTATTCATCTATGTCCACAGACCCTCGCTCTCTGACTACGATTAATGGGCCATGTAATTAAAGTAGTTAACAGCAGGTGCACCTCTATTGCTCTGCATTAAGCTATGTGTACCGCAACTTTTCACACAATTTAAAAAGCACATAAGCAATACTTTGATATATAACAAGTTATTCAATTTTAAAATGTTTGTAATTGTAAAAACGAATGATCTACACTTCTCTTCTTTGTTTTTAAAAAATGAAATAAGATTAATTAAAAATATGAAATTGAATCAGTACTATTCTACTTATAACCAGTTTGTGCACACCTTTTTCTAATAGATAAAAACTGATTATTCTATATATCTTTATACAGTTATGACAGGTACCATTCGGGATGTTACCCACAGAGCAAAGCTGGTGTACAATAAAGTTACTTATTATATTATCAGTGAAAGTCTCGCCAAAATCGGTACAGTCGTTCCCGAGAGAACAAACAGATAAAGATAAAGAAAATTTCAATGTTTTTTTTTTATTTAAATTGGGCCCATACACAGCAGTGGGCGTCTTCTGGCTGAGATCATTTTAAAAGTACCATATACACTTTCATATGTATTTAGTGAAAAGCTTTTAATTTAATATTACAAACAGACAGTTCCATTTTAGTTATTTGTATAGATTCTTACTTGCTATAAAGCTTCGCTGTTCAAAAAAGAGTACTAGAATTTTGTAAACCTTTTTTTATTATTTTAATTAGTTATGTTATATTTTTTTTTCAAGCAACTAGCAATCACTAACTTCAATTGATCAATCCGTATTAGGAAAAACTTTCGTTTCGTCAGAAGGATTTAATCCATTGTGGGAGTACGGGACAGAAGTAGGATGGCAGTGGTGGAGAATCATTTTGATTACGAAACGGATTAGACCCAAAGATCCGTGGGACAAAGCACATGATGACAAGGCACCCATGTAATCCACCGCGATTAAATACCTGCCTTCAATCAAATGGGAATTGATAGACTTTCAGTAATTATTTACAGGGTGAGTCGAACTCTGAATTTACAATAATTTCACTTTTTTATTTATTTCATGGTATCGATTCCTGGTATAAAAAAGCTAGTTGTGTCTTTCAGTGCCTTTAATTGCTACATAGTTTTTTTGCGATGTAACTGTAGATAAAAAATCCTGAGAGTACCACATATAACAAGCAATAACAATAACACTCAACTTAAATTATTTTTTAGTCAAGTAAGTCATTTTCTGATATCTATACATCTATACAAATAAATAAAATTGGAGTGTCTGTTCGTAATATTAAAATAACTGTTTTTTGCTAAATGCATATGTATACATGGTACATATACCAAAAAGTATTTTAAAAAAAATTGTCTGTCTGTTTGTTCCGGGTAATCTCTAGAACGGCTGGACCGATTTTGACGGGACTTTAACCGCCGGTAACACCGCAGGACTCAGCTAGTATAACATAAGTGTAGTTCAAAATAAAGTATAGTAAATTCTCTTTGTTCCAATTCTTTTGCCAAACCACAAAGTCTCGCTTTTATAACAATACTAACAATAGTGGTCCAGTATTTCGCCGTAGATTTGTCGCTTGAGTCGAAAATTTAGTGCAACCTCTTTTAAACTTGACCTGTTACAGGAACTTACAAAACCAGCGGAGTCGTCATTATGTTAAAAAACTTTTTTTATTAATCAAATAGTTGCTGCCCGCGGCTCCGCTCGCGTATATGTCGGTTATCGCGGCAAATAGTAGCCTATGTGTTATTCTCATGTATAAGCTATATTACTGTAAAGTTTCATCCAAATCCGTTCAGTAGTTTATGTGTGAAAGAGTGACAAACATCCATCCATCCATATTTAAAAACTTTCGCGTTTATAATATTAGTAAGATATACCGTATATTGTACTAGATAAACTAAGCGTTAGATTCTACTAATATAATTATCCAATTAAACATCGATCTTAGATTTATTAACCTAAGAATAGGTACTATTAAGTTCCACGGCCCGATACAGATTTCGTTTATGTCCTGCAGCTATCAATAAAATATATTTCGCTCAAATAAAAATTATGTTCATATAGTAAATTATATATTCGCTCTACCTAAAATTACATATTTTTATTCGTATTATTCAAGATTCCTTATGAAAGTATTTACAGGAGTAAGTACATACACTAATGTTCATAGAACAAGTACAATTTTAACAAAAATAAAACCGACTTCAAGGTTCGAGTCGATTTCTCGTATCATCAGATATTAATGTCCTTATCATAGTACCATCGTCGGGACACCTCCTTTCTATTAAAAAAAGAATCATCAAAATCGGTTCATAAACGACGAAGTTATCCCCGAACACATAATAATATATATATATATACGGTCGAATTGAGAAACCTCCTCCTTTTTTTGAAGTCGGTTAAAAATTAGCAAGAACCTCTTTATTCCTTTCTCTATTACGAATGGGGTGCAGTGTCCGGAGCGCTAGGGCGGATTATGCGCCCCTACCCGCTAGCGGCTACATCCCTCTCTCACGCTGTTTTATATTATCTTCTAAAACATTTTTCTTTTGCAGAACAACCAATGTAAACTTAAAATTCTTGCATTTTTTGCATCCATTATATGATCTTCTCTTCGATAACAATTGAAAAAAATACGTTTTAAATTTTTATGCAACGATTTTGACTTAAATTACTCAGATCAAATAAAAAAAGGTAGATAACGCACGGCCTTGTTCTTGTTGAAGCAAAAACACTCGGCTACTTCCAATTAAACACACGCGTTAACGCATACACATGCTAAAAAACTACGCTACCGATGAAAAGCAGCGTAGTTCCAACTACGCTACTTTTTTTGCTTCAACAAGAATAAAGTCGTACGTTATCTACCTTTTTTATTTGATCTGAGTTAAATAATAATATTATGTTAAGATTTGTTGAATACCACAAGTGCACTTCATTAGGATCAAGTGCAGTGTCACTGCGTGTTGTATCGGCTTTCGCAATAGTAACAGATAGTGATTCTAGAGAAAAGTTGGTATGCTAAATACCATAAATACAATATTATTAGTCTAGTAAATCCGAGAATTTAAAAGACTTCCGTGCGAAGCCGGACCTGTAGCTAGTTCTAAATAAAATAATTACTTAATCTGTGTAAGATTTAGTTTTTTTATAGAATTGCATAGCAGACGCATAGCCTGATAGTAAACGATTACTACCGCCCATGAACACCCGCAACACGGGTTTTGGGTTTGCGGGCCCTTTGGGGGATGGGGAGGGATTTGGGGTATGGGCCTCCGGTATCCTCACTCACTCAGTGAAACCTAGCGCAAGCACTGTTTCACACTGGTTTTCTATAAGGCCGTGGAATCACACCGGTCACGCCGGCCCATTCATGCCGAAGCGTGGCTCTCATACGGTATTAAAAAGAAAATATTTTAAATAATCATTATTATAAGTGTTCTGACACTACCACATTATGTGATTTGCTCAAAATGTCGTCTAGTCTTCAAATTATTCCGAAATATAATATGTCTTTGATAAAATTGACTGAAATACGAAGCGTCTTCACAACCCTTATGTCACTGAATAAAATACCAAGATTATTTTAGGGATAATTGTATTCAAACGTTCCGACGAGAAATTGGCTACAGTTATATTTGCTTAAAAGATTCTTCAAATATTCCTTAATTCTAAAGGCATTAGTACAATATTTGTACAACCAATTATTCAAATGTATGAAGAACAGCTTCGGAACTGAACTCCATCGTAACCGAAGAACAAACTTTAAAATACAAATTGAACCTAATTCGCTTATTGAGTTCAACGAAATGTAAGTACTAGGTTCCATTGTAGATCTATGTAGGTGTTGCGGTAAATACAAGCTAGTGTGAAGATTTTCCACCCCACAAGTCATTCGCTCCCTTCGCGAGGTGTTTCTGATGACGTCGTGACCTACTTGCAAGTGAACACCAGTGTTTCTATTCACGCGATCACTCGTCTATACAAATAAATAAAATTGGAGTGTATGTTTGTAATGTTAAAATAAACGCTTTATACTAAATGCATATGTATGTATACACGGTACATATACCAAAAATGTAGTTAATTTTTTTTTGTGTGTCTGCCTGTCTCTCTGTTTGTACCGATTTTGACGGTACTTTCACTGGCAGGAAGCTGATGATCCAGGGAGTAACTAAGGCTACTTTTTTAAACTAACTTTGTCCCGCGGCGTTACTCGCGGTACGACGATAACCGCGGGTAACACTGCGGGGTTCAGCTTGTTTAGAATCATTATTATTTTGTTTCGATGGACATATCCTTAAATGTTTAGTAATATGGTTTTGTAAACTTTAACAACGCGTGACTACGGCTTTTGAAACTTGTTTTATACTTTTTAAGCGTCGTTTTTGTCGTAGTTAGGTTTTAGTTTTTACTTTTTTTTAAACATAGGGATCGCACCAGGAGTCACAAGAGAACTTTAAGATCTAATCTTACAATGAATATTTTAATCTTATCTAAATCTCTAGAACGACGTACCGATTTTTACGGGACTTCCACAAGCCGATAGCTGATGATATAAGAAGTAACAGGCTACTTTGTTTTAGGCTTGCTTCGCCCCGTGGTGTTAGCCGCTGTTGCTTATGGGGAAAAGCGCAATAACAAACGAGGGGTGCAATTATTCACAAATATAATCATGAAAATAATACAACTCCATTAGCGTCAGATTTTTAAACGCGCTTTCGTAGTTAAAAATTTAATCCCGTATGTATACAAAACTTTCTAAACTCTAACTCGACCGCAGCACTCTAATGAACTCTCTTTGATTTCGCTCCTGTGTGAACACAAGCTCAATTTTCTATTAGTTCTGCCAACATTATGATCAATTGATACTTGCTAAAACTTTATGTTGATATTTGAATGGAATAATTTTGTCGCTTGCGTTTAAAGTTCAACCATCAACTTCTTTTACACTTCTTATATTATGCTAAAGTTTGTAACAACTTTTTACTTTTGAAAAATAAGGTTATAATAGTTATTTGTTGTACAAGAGTGCAAAGTTGCTTTTTAACCGCGTGCTCAATTTTGATGACCGAGGAAGCGAAGGATTCTAAAATTTTGTATGGTGGAAAATCTTTTACAATCACAAAAATCATTTACAATCACAACATACTATTATTTCAGTACGTGAAAAGAAAATGGCGTAGGCAAAGCAAATAAAAAAAAGTACACCAAGAAGGTTCCGAGTCTGATTTTTAACAAATTCAAAACACGGCCAAGTGCGAGTGGGACTCGCCCATGAAGGATTCCGTAGCAGCAAGTAACACAATATAAAAGTTCTTGTTGTTCGTTGTAACTTTGATCGTTGTTTTATATTTCAGTTGATTGAATGAAAAGTAAATTGCGGTTTACGATTTATATATTTTAGATTATATGTATATATGACGTATTAAAAACTTACTATATCTCGTTTGAACCAATTTTCAGTGGTAGTTTGCATGGTAATGCATAATACATTTTTTTTAGTCTTATCATTCTCTTATTATGATTATCGTACCCCACAGTTCTGTTTCAGCTCTAAGTATGGAGAACCTCCAAAATTTATTGTTTTTTTTTCTACTTTTGTGTGAAAATCTTAATGCGGTTTACAGAATACATCTACTTACCAAGTTTCAACAGTATAGTTCTTATAGTTTCGGAAAAGTGCCAGTGACATACGGACGGACAGACAGACAGACAGACATTACGAATCTATAAGGGTTTCGTTTTTTGCTATTTGGCTACGGAACCCTATAAAGGTTGTATGACAAATTCGGCACCATGGAGGTAGAAATTAAATTATTATTATTATTAAATTAAAAAATAGATTTAATGATGTTCAGAATTTACAAACTTAGTGCACAGAATGTTCTAAATTCAATTTACTTTATTCTCTAGCGGATAAAAACGGCTTTTGCACTTAGATATCGAAAGGCAAAAATACTCTTTTCCGAGATGGGAGGATGTTTTTTTTGTTTATTGTTGTATTTTATTTTTGTAGCAATTGACAAACTCTCTTTCAATCTCCTATGTATAACTTTTAACAGAAGTTTTAAGAATACGTAGCGTACGTAATCGCTTGACTTTTGCACCAAACAAAACCTTCCAGCTACTTCTGAAAGGTAACCTCAAATCACCGCCGTGTATTAAATTTCAAAATGTTAGTATAAAAAATAAAACCTCGGTTTGTTATTTGGGATTAGTTTTAGAAAGAAATTTTTCGTTTCTCGAACATATTAGAACAGTTAACGAAAAGTGTAAAAAAAAAATCTTTGCTCTGACGAGGATATCAACTGCCACATGGGGTCTTTCATTTAATACATTAAAGATTATATATGGAGCTACTTATTTGGGTTCTATTTGCTATGGTGCTCCCGTGTGGGCCGATAGAGCGACTGTAGGTGCTGTCCGTCGGAAACTGTTACAAGGACAACGACTTGCATTGATCTTCTTGTGCAAAGCATATAGGACGGTTAGTACTGAGGCTTTACCGGTGTTGGCGGGTGTTCTTCCGGTCGAGTTGGTCCGTTCTCGAGGTGCAAAGACGTGCAGCCATGTACTATTCCACATTACAAAACATGGAATGCGATTTTTTGGGCGTACGAGACCGCGATAAAATCATAGGATTGTTTCAACAGCAGTCCAATGTCTATAACGATCTAATGGACGAACGGCAACAACGATGGGATGAATAATCTAAGGGGCGCCACCTCTACCAGTTCTTTCCATCTGTTCGCGAACGGTTGTCGAGGACATGACTCGAGGTAGATCACTGTGTCGCTCAATTTCTTACAGGCCACGGTAACTTTAAGAGCAAACTACACTCATTTAAATTAGTCGATTCACCATTGTGTCAATGCTTAACACCTGATATTAGCTGTGAACAGTCGGCTCGTCATGTACTCTGGGAGTGCAGTCTTTGGTACAATGAACGTAACACAATGCTAAATAGTTTACAAATGACATGTGGGGCGGTATACTATGAGGATCTTGTGTCAACTGCGGTGAATTTCCGTGCGTTTAGGCGATTCTGCCATACATACTATAGTAATCAAATGTAGCTCACTTAGGACCCCTAATACTTTATCCGTGGTGCTTCCCGGTTTGAAAAAGGTGTCTGCCTATTTTGACTTCATTTTGTCTCCCGCTTTGCTAAGGAGGGAAGTGGATTTATGATTTCTAACTCCTCCTGTTTTTCTTCTGATTAATTTCGTTGCGGGTCCCAAGACAGTTAATTTTCTTCCTGGGACTTCTCGAGTGTCGTAACTCGGTGTGTTCGTGGGTCACTGCTGTTGATCCTGGTGTACAGGAGTTACAGTGGTGGGAATGTGGGCGGGATTAGTCCCATAAAAAAAAAAGAAGTTTTAATAAACGTATACTTATATACCCTACTTGTTTTATTTATGCTAGCAAAAATTATTTGCAGTTCGGATTCATCCACTAAATTGTCATAGTAAAATGACATAAAGAAACTTAAAGGAACTGAATTATTTTCATTACGTTTTTTTAAGAATAAAATTTTAGAACGCTCAAACGTGACCATATGACTATAATACTGACATATCTCAGTCCCGCAGGGCGTAATTTTCTCGAAAAGAGATAAAACTCAACAGCGAAGCATCCCTGACAAAAAAGAGTCTTTTACAGTTACACTTCATGACAAATCACAATACGACTTGTGTAAATAAGCTAAAATTTGAAATACCGCAAACACTTAATCGAGTAATCATACGTAAAAAACGCCTTACATAATTCTGGAAAAGAGCTGATTCTTTTACATTGCTGGACCGATATTAACCAAACATAGCTAAGAACCACCGTAAGGAAACTGGCTTTCAAAAAAAACTGCATCGAATCCAGACAGACACACATACAGACAGACGGATATCGACGTCAAACTTGTAACACCCCTCTTTTTGCGTCGGGTTAAAAAAAATATGTACTAGCTTTTGGCCGCGGTTCTGCAAGCGTGTAAGTCGGATATCGCAGTAAAGAATAGCTTATGTCCTTCCTCAAGAATCAAAGTATCTGCATGCCAATATTTATTGAAATCAGTGCAGCGGTTTAGTGGTGAAAGCGTAACAAACAAACAGACAGAGTTAATTTAAAATATTAGTATGGCTGTATATACATAGTACTGTGATAATTACACTAAAACGCTTGCTCAGAGGCCCTCAAGCCCGTTCGTGTACATTATAGATGGCTCTAAAAGCAGTCGCCGCATACATCTGCACTTAGCGAAACGAAGTTCTATCGTACGTGGTTCAATTAAGCAATATGCCACTAATAGTTTCCATGGAGCATTAGGCATAATACGCGCGGTCGTTTCACTTCCGCTTAGTCTCTGGCATCCAATGGGAGTTAACGATCCATTTGGCTTTAGTTCATATTAACAACTTTACTTAAATGTTATTCTCATGAAATGTTTGTATGTATACAGACCAGCCTGGAATTTTTCCAGACAGAGACCATAAGAATCAGATAACCTCATCACAGACGGCCATCTGATCTCAAAAACACTAACTACCTACAGACTAGAAATAAGAGATAAAGACTAGAGAGATGGTGATTATGATAGAATAATTTATCATGCTGATCACAGATTTGTCCTCAGTTTAAATCGAACCCCCGACCTATTGCTCAGAAATCAGGATTACTAAACACTAGATCAATATGCCCGTTTTTTTATGTTTGGCCCTGCCGTAATTACTCTACTCTGCCTGATGGAAAGCAAAAGTAGAATGCAAGAGTGGTGGTCACCACACTCATTGCGAATGCAGGCAATGCAGCATGGTGACACACAAAATGGCGGCCTTGTGATGCTTTTGCATCGTTGGGTCTCCGGTCTCCCACTCACCAACGAAACACGACAGCACGATCGCTGTCATTTTACGTTGATTTTCTGCGCGAGGGTAGTACCGCCCCGGTCGACCCACACCGTTCATGCTGAAATCAGCGTGGCTCTACTACCTACAGTAATCACCATTTTAATCAAGCAATGTGCTTAAAACCAGGTCTAATTACCACATTACTTCATGTTTTTGACGTTAATTATGACCTAGCTGACCCAGCGAGCTTCATACCGCCATATTTTTCTTTCATAAATTATTTCCAAATTTCTGAAAACTTGTTGAGTAAATATGCGCGCCTCAGCTTCCCATAGGTGGCGTAGAGTCGCTTGCAAAAAGAAATTGAATTTTCCGGTTATCTATACAAATAAATAAAATTAGAGTGTCTGTTTGTAATATTAAAATAACAGCTTTTTAATCAATGCATATGTATGTATACACGATACATTTACCAAAAATGTAGTTAAAAAAAATGTTGTCTGTCTATCTGTCTGTTTGTTCCGGGCAATCTCTGGAACGGCTGGACGGATTTTGACGGGACTTTCACTGGCAGGTAGCTGATGATCCAGGGACTAACTTAGGCTCCTTTTTTTAGACTAACTTTGCCCCGCGGCGTTACTCGCGGTACAGCTAGTCTTCTATATAAACCTTGTCTTGTCCTAACAATAACGAACGCATATAAAAAGAATTATCCAATTTGAAGCAGTCGATCGGAAGTTATGCATGTACATACATATCGTCGATTAATTTTATTTATATAGATTAGTTTATTCTTCGTTCATCTCTTAGGAAGATTATGATACTTTATCATTATTTTTAAATTTGAGTATAATTTTAAATTACATTTTTTGGCTGGTAAATTGTCATGTCTAGTACAAATACCAGTCTCTCACACAGAAACGTTCGAAATACGACGTAAAACCTAAATTACGATTATTATTTGTATTTAAATCTGTATTAGAGAGAATAATAAATAAATATTATTATTATTAAATAAACAAATAATTTATTTTCATTTCCAGTACCTACCTTCGGGTAGCGAATTTCCACAGAATTATAAGGGCACCACTGCTACACTGCTTCGCCTCTGGGTATGAAATAACAAGAGACTGATTGTATTTTATCAATGTAACAACAATTACCTTCTGTGGACTAGTATCAATTTAACAATACTGACATTAAATAATGATTTATTAATATGTTTTTATTAAACAAATACACGTGAAAAAAAAACTTAATAGATTGATACGATACCGATTTAATATTAATTCATTTTTTAAAACGTCATTTAGTTTTCGTTATTAATATCTAATGGTAAAACAGGTAGACGCTTGAAATGTATAGATAACTAGCTGACCCAGCGAACTTCGTACCACCATATTTCCATATCCGTCTCAGCTTCCTTCAGGCAGTGTACAGTCGCGGACAAAAAAAATATGATTTTTCCAAAGATTTTTCGAAAGCTTCGTGCTCGACTCCGACTCTCATTTGGCCTAACGCCTGATAAAAAACAAATAGCATTAAGTAACCTAAGCGTTATGGAAATACATTTTTCTTTAAAGCAATATTAACATTAATATTAACGCGTGTAATATTAAAACAAATAAAAGTAGGTAAAAATTAGTATTCACGCTGATTATAAAATACAATAGGTATAAGTAATTGTTCCATTAAAATCTGTACCTACCTAATACACTATTATACCTGTAGAGTAAAAAAGCATTTTATTTTCTAAGCCAATAGTAAATCATCAAATGTCTATAAATACAGGCAAAACTGTTTTGTAGAAAACTATTTCTCAAGTAGGTATAATTCACTTTTTTTCAGGCGCTTAAATTGAAACTTTGGGATTTCACATCTATACAAATAAATAAAATTGGAGTGTCTGTTTGTAATATCAAAATAACCACTTTTTACTAAATGCATATGTATGTATACACGGTACATATACCAAAAATGTAGTAAAATTTTTTTTTATGTCTGTCTGTCTGTTTGTTCCGGGTAATCACTGGAACGGCTGGACGGATTTTGACGGGACTTTCACTGGCAGGTAGCTAATGATCTAGGTAGTAACTTAGGCTACTTTTTTAGACTAACTTTGTCCTGCGGCGTTACTCGCGGTACAACAATAACCGCGGGTAACACCGCGGGGTTCAACTAGTCGTTACTAAAACAGGATAAAATTTACTAGTACCTAATCCTAGTAGAATCTTCTGTAGACTTCAAAGTACAAAATTTCTGTGTTACCCATATTACCATCTCGTTTATGAAGCTTTACTTAAATACAATAATTAGAAGTAGGGAGGTAACTAATCAGAAAAACACGAATTTACTGCATTTCACTGCTAATTAATGGAGTAATCAATATATCAATCGCTTTTAACAGTCCACCAATGGACATAAGCCTTTACTTAGCAGCGAGGTTTTCGCCATGCTAACCAAACCTTTACCTTGAAATTGTTACCAGTTTCTCTTCTCTTTGGAGTGACTTTTTCCTGCATAGTAGATGCTCCTATAGTCGCCTTTATATAGAACCGTCGCGATAAATAGGATTGGTGTCACAAGTAGGTAATATTATTACCTCATTTCATGGAGAACGAGAGTAAAATGCAGCATTAAATACAAAAATTATATAGAAGTACATTCAATTTACTTAAACAAATATATATCGCATAAAATATATATAAATAAATAGCTGTATCGCAAAAACATCAAACTGGAACGAGAACGTTTGAAAAATGAATGAAGTTATCAATCCTGAGAAGAGAATAATTGAGAGTGGAGCCCACAATCGAGATATGATTGATCTAACACCTCACGAGCCCATCAAATCGCTCTTCAAAGGGTAAATCTATATTTAAGTGGGCTGCGAACTTCCCACTTGTAATTACATTTTTATGTTATCGAAAGCCCGAGTTCAGTACTAATGTCTTTTACAAATGCGAATATAATAGACCGAGGGGGTCTGTGGTTCGGACAAACTGAGATCTCTGTCAGGGACCGCTCCCGGGGTTTCTTTGTACTCTTAGAAGAAATTTATTAGATAACACGATACTAAGCTCTTTTGTACAGGTGTTTTGTTAAGTCAAACGCGAAAATTCGAAAAAAGAGCAAAAAATGACACTGTGTTCACACATTTTTCCTCGGAGGCGTTTTCCCAAATTAGGTTCGTTAGGGTTCGTTTTTAAAACTACAACCATGCGGCTGAATTTCGGTTTTCTTACGCGAAGCGACTACCATCAGATCTCCACAACCTAAGTAGTTGAAGATATCCCCGTATTTTTTTTTAAATTATCATCTTTACCGAATATTTAGTTGTGACTCCAATTGTAATGATTGCTTTCTTGAAGTGAAAACTTCTTAAGCGGGGTTGTGCACTTTTTGGGATGGCATTTAACTTTTTAAATGTTAAACTCGCGTTACAAACGTCAGGACACGTGACCTGATATAATATTCGTAAGACGGAGACGTGGTGTAAGAAAGCAAATAGCATCCCGCTCTTTTTCTACCGCGCGGCGACAATGTGTGCCTGCTCCTGCTGTTATGTTTAAGCGGCGCAGGGCGCTTGCGCAGATGTGCGTGTATGTAAGCCCGGCTTCGCTCGGGTAATATGTACATACTGTGTAGCATTAACCTATATTTTTATAACATCACAATAAGCATTTCTGTAGTTATTAGTTCTCAAGGAATATTAAAGGCAAAGCAAGGCATAGATTCGTATAGCATCGTTTATTGTATTAAATAAAAATAGAAAATTTAAAAAATGAAATTTAATAAATCAAAAATGCACCACGTTAATGTTCAAGATTTGACTCTTGCCCGCACTCCCGGAGTGCAAGCCGTGGTTTTTTATATCTATTTTGTTTTAATTAAAATATTGTCTTTTGCATTTGAGAAGATTGTATGGACTTTAAAAGAGACGATGATATGATCCCTGAGTTCGTTTCGTCCTTTCTTCTCAGTGCTAGTCCAGTAAGGAAGGGCCGAACTGATCTACTCCAAAAAATTATTTAACTTGCAAAAGTGTTTATTTAACCTAATTGCAGAATAAATGATTTCATTTCATATCCGTAATTAATTTCCAAAGATGTGCGTATGAAAAACCGGGACCGACGACGAGTCTCCCAGACAAGATTGCGTTTTTTTTTATTTTTCATAAACGAGCTACCAAAATGACTGTACTCAGCCTAAGAAAGCATGAGTAGAATCAAAGAGTGGTGGTCACCATCCTCATAGTGATTGCGAATATGACTTATGGAGTACATATAACGCTTTTATCAAGGCAAAATACTTGATTGGTAGGTAGCAACACTTGTTTATTTTCGATCAGTCGTGCACAGATTACCGCATATTATATTGAATATTTTTACAACCATAACACGAATGATGTAACCGATAAAACGATTACCTCGCCAATGATAACTACATTGAATGTAGTTTATGCAGTTCTTACATAAAAAGTACGATTATTTGTGTAAAGAAATTATTCTGTTCAACTTCATTTGTATCCTTGTGGAATGGTTAAATTGCCTGATGACGTCAGACTTAGATCTATACAAATAAATAAAATTGGAGTGTCTGTTTGTAATATTGAAATAACCGCTTCTTACTAAATGCATATGTATGTATACACGGTACATATGCCAAAAATGTAGTTAAAAAATTTTTTGTCTGTCTGTTTGTTCCGGGTAATCTCTGGAACGGCTGGACCGATTTTGACGGGACTTTCGCTGGAAGGTAGCTGATGATCCAGGGAGTAACTTAGGCTACTTTTTTACCCTAACTTTGTCCCGCGGCATTACTCGCGGTACAACAATAACCGCGGGTAACACCGCGGGGTTCAGCTAGTTTGAAATAAATTAATAGGTCTGGTTACGATACAAAATCTCGTGCATTCCATCAGAAATGTTATTATTTATTCAGTGTCAGCAGATTACTGGTAAACACTGCTTAAGTATCAGACCATGATTACTCGTAATACGATTGTCTGGAATTTTTCTGTTATTTTTAGGGCTGTCAATCGTATCGCGACCACATGAATTTTTAAAATAGACATTTAGAGAGATTTAGATTTATTTTGAGATTTTTGAAAATACCTTTTTTTTATTTCTTGGTATGAAATTTGAGAAAATAACAGTTTTTTCTCTTCTCAGTATCAAGCGTAATAACACCAAATAAAATTAAATAATACTAATTTATAGATAAACGCGGTTTGTATTTTTCCTGAAATAGGTTTGTTTGAAATAAAATATTTCGAAATACCTTTTTTCGATCTGTGATAAACGCTATCTACCTACCAAGATGTAATTATTTACCAATATTATTAAACTTTTAACATTTTGTATTCTTTATAATTTCTAATTGGTTCATCATATTTTTTTTCCTAAAAAGTTGTAATTATTATGTAGTCGGAATAAATAATTAAGTAATTAATTAATTAAGTTTGTCTAAGAATAGTGGCGGACCCGTGGGATTTCCGTATGCTTAGTACGGAAATCCCACTGGTTCCCTAAAAAGCGACTCAGGAAACTATGCAGGAAATTAATACTGCAAACAGAAGAAAACCTTGAAATAACTCTATATAAGCCGTTTGACAAAGTATTATAGTAGGCCTTGCTAAAGACAGGCCTAAGTCCCGCAGTGGTCTGTTAAAGGATGATGATAAAAAATAAATGACTAAATAAATCGTGCGACGCCTATGAAAGAGAAGGAAAATTTGAAATAAACCCTATAAAAACCGTTTAGCCAGTGTGGTATAGCAGGCCTTGCTAATGAGAGGCCAATGTCTAGCAGTGGACTGTTAAAGGCTGATGATGATGATGATGAAGAATAAATAAATATTGTGTCGCCTATGAAAGAGAAGGAAAATTTGAAATAAACCCTATAAAAGCAGTTTAGCCAGGTGGTATAGCAGGCCTTGCTAATGAGAGGCCAATGTCTAGCAATAGACTGTTCAAAGCTGATGATGATGATGAAGAATAAATAAATCTTGTGTCGCTTAAGAAAGCGAAGGAAAATTTGAAATAAACTCTATACCCCCCTGGCCAGCGCGGTATAAGTTGAAATATTCCATTACATTGATGAATAACTTTTATATGAGAAAAGAATTAGAATAACATCAGTTATTCAGTTACGTAATCCTTTCATTTCTTGCAGGTTCATTCGTTATGCGATTCTCTTACGTAATGCTATTATATCATTTTTTGACTTTCTTGTGAGTCAGCCTATAAAAATGTATTTTCTCTCAATAACTCCTAACTCCATTTCAGTATTTTCATTCCTTATTCCTTAATCCATGGCGGTGGTAACCCTCGCTGAAACCCCACAACAGTGTCTAGTCGCGGTGAGCGACAACACGAGGTAAGCCCTCGTCACACGCAATTATATAAGTACATACGAAACTATAAAACATCATTTATTTTATAATTCTCTATTTAAAAGTATAAATTAGGACATATATTGATGAAGTTTCTTATCTGTTCATATATTTATTATTTCTCAATGTTGTTTGAATTGAAGAGGCTCTGAGACTAGACACTGAACCTATATCTCCGATGAATATAACCTATAGAATATTTCCAAAAAAAGTTAGAGATACTATATCTAGTCGTGCGAAGCTGGGGGGAGGGGGGAGGAGGTCTAGTATCAAATGTTTTATATGCATAATACTTAGTTGGGAAGATTAAGATACATTAATTTGGTAGGACATAATACATTAGCAGTTATCTTATTATGTCCATTACTTCCTTTTATTCGGCCAGTTCCAGTGTACACGACTGATTGATTGATTGGTGCGTTAATAATATGCCAGCTTCGTAAAATAACGTAAACATCACATATAGCGTCCCTAAAAAGACAGCATTAACAAAATGAGCAGGAATGAATATAATTAATTAAAGAGGTATTAATTGTGTGCCCGTTTAATAAACAGTTGACAACAATAGCAACATTGTTTGGTAATGTAACGTCCTGAGGTCGCGCTTGGCTGCCCTGTACAGTTTCCACTCTAGAAGCCCCAAACAAATAATTAACCACTATATCTAGACCTATTATCCATTGTCATTTAATATCAATTACTTAAATATTATGATAAGCAAATATTTTTGTTTTAGTATACGTCAATATACGCATTTACATATAATTTAGAACGATCATAATGAGATCGAAACAAATCATTAACCGGTTAATTGGTTGATATAGTTATCTGTCTAGGTAGAGAGGAGCGTATCTCAAAACTGGCCTGCACTGATGTATAAAATATGAACCAGTCAGTAATAGGACTCCGCTGCATCGACACGCACGCGAATAAAATTAATCGAGGTCACGATCAATGACTTCTATGTAGTCACTGAATATTTCTGTTTCTTACGAAACTGCCGTAGCGTCAGTGGAATGGTTACCTCATAACATCTACTATTATTAGACAGTAGCGTAAGCGGCATCCATTTACGCCCTAGTGATCAACAAACTGCGCGGCAACTCGAACGTGTCCGCATCGGCCATGGCAAAACATACAATTTTCGTGTTTTTCTTCGTCGCTACAATATTTACAACAGACAGTTACAAAATACTTGGAATTTTTCCTTCGTTTGATCGAACCAACTACCTCACTTATCGCGGACTATTTCGGGAATTGGCGAATCGGAATCATGAAGTGACTTTGATCAGTCATTATCAAATGCCGGATACCCCCCCTTCGTACAAAGACATTTTACTAAGTGATAATCAAGTGTACAAAGGATTGTCTTTTGAATCTGTGATAGCAAATGAAGTGTCGCGTTTACCGTTCGAAACGCTAGTGGCGACCAAAGTCGGAAACGATGACTGCAAGATATTAATGAACAACCATCAAGTGCTTCATATGTTAAGAACACGACCTCGATACGATGTTATATTAGTGGAATCATATAACAGTGACTGTGCCCTAGCCTTGGCCGCTAATTTAAGTGCACCTTACATTACTCTAAATCCGCAGCCTTTACAACCATGGCAATATAACAGACTCGGTATTCATTTCAACTCAGCCTATGTAAGTCAATCTGGCTTATCGTACGGCAAAGAACCTTGGTATTTCGAAAGATTAAAGAGTTATTTATTATATCATATTACCAACTGGGTTTACTACGTTGGTTCTCAAGTAACGGACCACGTGTATCTATACAAGTACCTGGGCGATGACCTGCCGACATTAGAAAGTATTGCGTCGAACGCCAGTCTTGCGTTTGTAAACACTCATCAGACATTACACGGCGGTGTTGCCAGAGCTGGCAACGTTATTGATATCGGTGGAATACACGTACGGCCCGCTAAAATTTTACCAACTGTGAGTATACCTATCGATCCGTTTATAAATAGTGACTAGCAAAAAGTAAATGGAAGTGTTAAGGCAAAATGACGTAATACGCATGGAGATGTGAGATTTCGTCGAATTTAGACGTTATAGAATAATCATACCTAATGCATAACATATAAAAGATAGTTTTGTATACGAGTAAATAATGTTTATATATGAATTGTTTAGTATGTAAAACTGACCGTTTACAGTTAGTTGTTTGTAAATGAATACCTAATATGATGCTTATATTAGGTGAGCTACACCCACATTGACTGTAAAGAAGTGGTTTACTCTCTACTGCGCTAAATGTTGTTAATGGGACAACTCTTTGTGTGATACAAATTGTTGTTCAGAGTCTGGGTGTTCTTTGTGTCCGTTTCTTATATGATTGGACTTTACAGTCTCTCGTGAAATAAAATATACATATATTTATATTTAGCTCGTTGTCTCTAAAAAATAATAACATTCTTAAATATGCAGCTCTGAGTAAACCAATGGCAATAAATCGTAATGGCAATTACTTAATACATTTCAGGAAATAGAGAGATTTATAAACGAGGCGGAACATGGTGTAATATACGTAAACCTGGGCTCTACTGTAAAGGACTCCACACTCCCAAGTGATAAATTAAAGGAACTGTTATCAACCTTCGCTAAATTGCCTCTAAGGGTCCTTTGGAAATGGGATGGCGCCAATCTGCAGCTGCCGAGAAACGTTATGACTATGAAATGGCTCCCACAATACGATATTTTAAGTAAGCTACATTTACACATGACAATGTTATTTTATGTGTCTTATAAATTGTTTACCGAGTTTAGGTATAGTTAAAGATGGCTATAAAGTGAAATTATTTATACATAATTAGATTTTAAGAAACAATCAATAGGCGTAAACGTGCAAATATATACAGGCGCATTAAAATACATGTAAACTAGAGTCCTTGTTCTGACAGTCGGTATTAAGATAATTTTTATCGTGTACAATAGATAAATAGTAACGGTTTTAATCATAATTAGAGTTTGGATATCAATGCTTATTTTACTTCTAATGAGTTTGTTGCCAGTACAAAAGTATTAATATTTATTTAAGACATTTACACTTAACAAAGACTTGAATTAATGTATTTATGTTTCCGATAGTTATACTTACCCTGGCTCTTATCGTAGTAAATATAAACACAAACTTAATAAAATTATCATTAATATATTTAATTTCACATTCACATTATATAATGTATTTTGAATTTTTCTACGTAATTATAATAAAATTCTATAAGTATGAAGAAAGCTATGATCAGCAACCATAAATGTTTTACATTTCCAAAAAGGTAAAGTTGTTGAAGTTTTATAGCGTCTTAGAATAAGGACAATGAAGTCAATTGTTTTTAAAATGCCCCGTCTTAAAGGTAAAATAGAAATAAATATAACAGTATTTAGATATCGCTCTTGAGAACTCTTGACTCCAGATTTAGGCAAGTTCAATAGACGTATTCACCCAAAAGTAAATGAAAATATTTTATTAATTTTCAGAACATGAAAATGTAAAAGCATTTATATCTCACGCTGGTATCCTGAGTACTATAGAAGCTATTGATGCAGCAGTGCCAGTGGTCGCTATTCCATTATTTGGCAACCAATATGGTAATGCAGCAGCTCTCCAAGACACGGGCATTGCAGCTATTGTTTCTTATCAAGATCTGAAGAGAAAGTACCTACTTGATGCTATCAATGAAGTTTTGGATCCAGAGTAAGTCTCGTATGAAATGATACATATAAATAAGATGTACAGAGATTGCTAATTTTTGTTAGCAGCTTTCATCATTTGATGTGAAAATGTCAATAAATTCAGATTAAATGCTGTCTGCAAGTTATGGTATAAAAAGTAATCAGGTTCTCGATAACTCACATTTTATTTATTTCTAAATTGGCATTGAAATGATCTAGTTTTTTTATTTGAATGGATAGTTGGTCAGTGAATTTCTCTATCGTAATGGCCTTTTTGATGACAAGACGCACCTTTAGGTTCTGGACATTGTCTTCCTTTATATCGTGTGAAAATGAGCACGTTACTAAGCAGGCTTGGCGATAAGTAGACGGCCATAGATAAAAAGGAACCAATACTTTATGAAATGTTACGTATTTACACTTACGAAGACGATCACGAAAATGATGAGGACGGTTTTGTTGACCGCATTGACATCAATAATACCCCGATAATGTGATCCCAAAGAAGTCAGGGAAATTCTTGGAGTAATTAAAACGTGTGAAACGTAAAATATGCAGTGACAACTCATCAGTAAAATTAAAATAGGAAATGTTTAAAATAGGAAACAAGGTATATTGCAGAGTTTTGTGAATCAATTTATTTTTAAATTGACAGATTTATAATTTAGTATTTATATCCAGTGTAATATTTGATATTCCTAGTAACGTATAGGGATAATAATAAGAAATAAGGAAGTATGGGGCGTAAAATATTGGGATTCTGGTCTTATCAAGTTTGGTATGCCCTATTTGCGCAGTAACGTACTAGTTACCAAAAGCTGCAATACTTAAAAAGAATAGTAGGAGTCACTGGAATCAGTGAACCTTATTAAAAGATAGGTATAGTAAAAGGATTAATTGTAATAAAAATTCTAATCCTAGTCCTAAAATTTAACCATACATTTCTATTTTACAGGAGGCAACATCGCGCCAAGTTAGCATCAAGACTATGGCACGATCGTACAATGTCACCGTTAGAAACTGCTGTTTATTGGACGGAGTACGTCGCACGGTATCAAGGAGCACCGAACCTTCAACCGTTAGCTCCAAACACACCTCTGTATCAACAGCTACAGCTTGATGTTCTAGCATTTGTAGGCTTAGTGTTATACATTTTGACATATGTGTTTTACAAAATTCTATCTGTTCTTTGTTGTTGTTGTTGTCAAAACGATGTCCAATCTGAGTATAGTGAACAGAGGAGAACAAAAAGAGTAAAATTTGAATAACATTTTACACCTAATTTATTTAGTAAAAAAATCTGCAGAATATTAAAATGGAGTAATTATGTACTTAGGCATAGAAGTTTAAATGCTTGACTGGAGTTTTATGTATATTTGTTATTTATTTTTATTCATTAAAGTTGACTGTAACAAACATTTTTTTGTTTATTTCTTTCTATGACTGTTCTTGCTTCTCGCACTAGCCTCGTCTAAGTCATATACACAACTCTGTTACTAACAAGAAAAGGTTTCTTGCATAATCATTTTCTCACTACTTTATCCCATAATTTTTGCCTATTGTCTTATATAATTAAATCACGGAACTATTTGTTTCAATGTTTGATAATATATGAGTATTACTAATTGCAATCATTAAAATAATTTTATTTGGCCTTAGAAACATAAAGATATACTAAATTTACATGACGGACGTACTAAACCAAGGCCTTCAAACTCAATGCACGTCAACTACTGTCTTTCTGAAACATTTGATTCATCATAAAGTTGCCTGGAAGAGATTGCTTTTGGCAATAAGGCCGCCCTTTGTACACTATACTTCGGACATTTTATGTATTATGTACTTATTTAACGGTGTGCAAATAAAGAGTTTTCTATTCTATTCTAAAAAAATGTGAAATTTAACTAAAATTGCTATGCCCGATTTCATAAACATTTTTTTTTGGTATTTGCAGACAAACGAATAAAAGCAAAACACCAAAGGCGTCACAAGTGCGTTGCCGGCCTTTGGGGGATAGGTAGGGGGGATAGGAGGGTAGGTATCCTCTCTCACTCGGTGAAACACAGCGCAAGCACTATTTCACACCGGTTTTCTGTGAGGCCGTGGTATCACTCCGGTCGAGCTGGCCCATTCATGCCGAAGCGTGGCTCTCCCACGGTAACTATATTGTACCTACTAGTATGTACACGTTGTAGATGCACATTGAATAGTTAATAAATACTAACTCAAATCTACTAATAAATACCTACGTAAACAGAATCATCAGAATCAGAAATCATACAAAATGATATAGAAAAAAACGCCTTAAAATATAACATTAGCAATCATCATGTGTGGTGTTTCATCATGGTTTCCGCTCGTATTTTGTAGGTATTCTGCACTGAATAAATGTAGCTAAGTAAGAATAAATAGCCTGGCCTTTATTATGGCCAATATTATTTGAGGTCGGCTACTAGTTCAACCGGTTTTACATGAATATCAGTTTTTCCACGGAGCGAATGTCATAGGACCCTCGCAACTCTGATGGTTAACTGAATTCGAAGATTGAACTAGTTGTCGGTCGATTTGTTTATGACAACCGGGGAGGGCAGGATATGCCACCATCTTCCATACCCCGGGCTGCTATTAAGAATTTCTTGTAAGAAAAACCATACAGCAGTCCAACCCGGGAATCGAACCCCAAAACCTCTTAATCTATAGTCGCTTATGCTAACCACTTGAACAACGAGGCAGTAAGTAAAATAAATAACTGTTGGTCTGTCGATTCCCAAAATAATTTTGGGATAAGGCTAGGAAGAAAAGAGAGATGCACAGACACTCCAAGTGAACTAGAAGTAAGTATTAGTTTTAGATTACTTATTGGGCCATACCGGATTTCTATCGAAATACTGTTGTCGGATTTTTACGACTTCAACTACTATATTCGTATGGCAACAAGGACCTATGTCTTAATATGCTCTCCGAATCACCGACAGATCTTAATAAGCATATTCTTAGCAAAGAATGGTCTCTCTGACTACGATTGCTTAACTATTAACTAACCTTTGCGGTTTTTACTGAGCCATGAGGTTCTATTAAATTATCTCTCTCTCTCTATTAAAATCAATAAATATTAATTAACATAATGACCCACTGAACTTCGTATCACCTACTAAATAGATTAGTGTAAAATGTGGAGACAAATTTCTGAATGAAATATTTCACAACCAAGTAACATTTTTCTATATTTAGATATATTAATGACATTCCTTTTTATTTCTTTTGTCACAATTTTTATCACGAAAATAATAGTAAATGCATTAGGAAAACCACAGAAACAGTCAATTAATATGAAAACTAAATAGTCAAAGTGATAGAATAAATATTAAAATCGCTAGCTCGATTAATACTAAAATAATATTCTGGCTAATTCAAAGTTCTCAAAGAAATTAAAGCATTAGAATAGGTTTTTTTTATTTTTTTTTAACAGACCTTTGAATCTTGAACTTTAAACAGAATAGTTACTTGGTCTCAATTTTATTCTAGCGTATGCATTAGTTTGGTATGTTCAAAACCTTAGTTTTATATAAGTAGTACAGGTAGAAAAAATTCTAAACTTTTTCCTGGCTGTTTTAGTTTTTAATTAACTGTTCGATAACATATAACAAGTACAAATCTACAGAAAAACAAATATCATTGCAAACATACATTTTCCGAAGAATATAATAACAATAGAATGAGCCAAATATAAAAGGGTTTTTAATCCTCGAATATTCATAATACTAATCAATTTACCCATTCCTGTTTAAAAAGGGACAAAATCCCTACAGCTGTTGGTTTCTCAATAATAAGTAAAGAACAAAAAAATTAATGTAGCCATAGTAAACGGATAGCTTACATTCAATATTGTAAAAACCCAAAAAATTAAGTCGCTTCTATTTATTTTATGAAATAATGTTTTCTTCTACACGGACAAAGTCACGGGCTATGAACACGCGCTATTACCCAAGACGCAAAAAAGGGGCGTTATAAGTTTGACATCGATGTCTATCTGTGCGCGTGTATGTTTCTGTCTGTGGCATCGTAGCTCTCAACCGGATAGACCAATTTTGATGCGGTTTTCTTTTCATTTGAAAGCCAGTTTCATTGAGGTGCAGCTATGTTTTGTTAATATCGGTCCAGCATTGTACGAGTATCGACTCTTTTCCAAAAAAATATTGTAAGGCATTTTTCGCGAATAATAATTCAATTGACTGCCTCGTTGGTCTAGCGGTTGGCGTGAGCGACTGCTGATCATGAGGTCTCGGGTTCGATTCCCGGGTCGGACCAAATGTTTGTATGATCTACAAATATTTGTTTCGGAGTTAGGGTGTGTTCTATCTATAATATGTATGTATTTACAAAAAAAAAAGTATATATGTATTTGTATCAGTTGTCTAGTACCCCATAACACAAGCTCTGCTTATCTTGGGACTAGATGGCGTTGTGTGTTTAGATGTCCGAAATATTTATTTATTTATTATTTAATTAAGTGCTTGCGTAGGGCGTATTTAATTTTTTAATTTTTGATTGAGACATGTGCTATTTTAGTTTGAAAACATTAAATATAAAAGGTTAGCTTAGTGAATTGCTTTATTATCTTTAAAAGCCTTTACTTTATTCCATTTGTGGAATAAATAGAACACAGTAGAGATCTAATAATTAGGTTTTTGTAGTGATAGGAAGATATTAATGAAACAGTAGATAAAATAATTGATTTTAATAATCTAGGTATAGTATAAGCCTCACTAACCTTATAAATATAGTATTCTTAGCGTCTGCATGTTATTGACCTTATATTTAGGTATACAACGACGGCGCGTTCAGTACCTGGATGGTAGACCGCTAGTGGCACGGTACCGTTATTCGGAGCGTCTACGTGATTCGGAGGTCACGTTAAGCAGTCGGTTCCGGTTGTTATCATAGGAGTTATCCTATCGACTGTTAGGTCGTGAAGCTTAGTTGGAAGCCTTTGGGCGGCTTAAAATATCCAACGGCAAGATTACGTAGCCACAACTTTGTCTTGCCAGTCACCAACCCGCACTTGACTAGCGTAGGGACGTATGGCCTTGGCCAGAGGGGTAAGGCCATACGTTTTCAGTAGAGGCTGAGAGGAGACCCGAGTCCAGCAATGGGACATTATGGGTTGTTGATGATATTAATGATCTATGTCTTCTTGTACATATAAAATTTTAAATTTATGTACGCTTCCAAAATTCAAAATTGTGCTCAAATTTGGAAATGATAAATTGCTTCAACGATTACTTGTATTCTTCTCTGTTATTATTGTTCCTTCTTATCTTTCGTGTTAATTTTGTTTGTAATTTCTCATAAATGTCGCGATGTGCCTCACTTTTAGAAGAGGATATCGAATGGGGTGATAAATTAATCATACACTTGGCTAACGACTTCCCAAGGTTAGTTATACATTCCATCATCTGGCAATCACTAAGAAGTTGATTCTTCTAGTTAAAAGAAAAGTATATTTATTGGTTCAATGTACAAATCAAGTTACAATTCTTAAAATAATAAACAAATTAAATTTACAATTAATTTAGAACATACTTGCAACTCAAAACAAGTGCATATAGAAAAAAACAACGTTGTACCACGTGACCTTGGGCATGAATATCCATGTACCTACATAAGAAAGATAAACAAAATAAACAATAAAGAGTTGACAAAAATATTTAAAAAATACAATGGGTACAATTCAAATATTTTTAATCAAACTGATAAACTATGACAATGTCACAAACTCACAGTGATTATATAACATCAATAAAACAACAACACACTTTAACGCACTTTTAGACCTTATATCATAAAGATAAATGTAGATACGATCATATTTTATTCATAATAAAATATATATATCATAATCTAAAATAATGTAATAAATAAGAGTCTGAATAAAACCACTACCTGTTCAGTCACGACCCTCGGGTGCAACACGACATCGACCGCCGGACGCCCATCTCGGAATTCGTATTGAGCTACCGACAGATCGGGATCCACCTCGCAGAAGTACCGGACGATACGGGCAGAGAATCTCCTCTCAAACAATTTGGCTGCCTCGTCTAACAACAAGATGAGCCTATAGGCCGCGACCGTATCGACAGGGGTAAGACCGCGGGTATACTTAGTTTGGCCATTTTTTTTTTATTGATATAGAGGGCAAACGAGCAGACGTATATAATATTCCAATAAATAATATCCTCTTCCAATAAAAATTAAGAGCTGAAGACTGGTTTCATCTAATCCTGATCTTAATCCACTGGATTATGATTTATGGTCAGTTTTAGAGAGTAAGGCTTGCTCTAACCGCCATGATAATTTGAATTCCCTTAAACAATCCATACGATTGGCAGTGAAGAATTTTACCATAGCTGCTAATTTTAGACATGCGCTTCGGTCATCGTCTTTTGGAAATATTCATCACTTTTAGAAAAAGCTGATCAAATTATACAAAACACGCTCAGCGAAGTTTTGAATGAGGCTTTAAACGATCGAGCCTGACTCCAAGCATTCCTACCAGTTCGTTTGGGTGGTCTCGGAGCAGGCAAAGTTGTAGACGTCAGTCTTCCAGCATTGCTGTCTTTGGTTCCTGGCACAGAAGAGTATACTAAGAAAATTCTTTTAAACACACTGATTGATTCTGAAGTGTCATGCAAGGCCTTTGCTACTAATGCTTGACAGATAGCTTGTCTCGGTAGTATATGACCTCCTAACCCATTTTCTCAGCGCCAATGGGACGCGCTCTTATATATTTTAAAGCAAAGTAGACTTCTGGATACATCAACCAGTCTTGCAGAGCGCGCTCGTTTGTTTTCTGTGGGAGCGTGGGAATCAGGTTTATGGATGCAGGCACTGCCATTGCCCAACATAGGCACCTTGTTGGACGATACTACATTTCGCATTGCCACTAGTTCCGTTTAGGAGCGCCTTTTGTTTCTCCGCATTTTTGTCACTGTTGAGAAGCTGTTGATAACCTCGGACATCATGGCCTTTCTTGTAGCAGAAGCGCTGGCCGTATATCTCGATATGCCAATATTAACGATATTATCCGTCGTGTTCTTGTTACCACCAGCGTTCCAGCTGTACGTGAACCAAATGGTCTGGTACAAGACCAGGAAGGATGGTATGTCGTTACTGCCATGAAAGATGAGTAGGCCTTTGTCACTCAACTTGCGTTGTTTCTTTTTTTAATTATTATTTCCTGGTATTTAAATTTAATTTGAAGATAATGTATTATAGAGTATTTTGCATTTGAACAATATTTTTAAATTTTTCTAAAAAATTATAGTAGATAGATCTATTTATAGCTCCTGAAACAGCTGGGATACTAAATTTCATAAAAATTGTTGGAGCCGTTTCTGAGATTCAGAATACATTTATACAAGAATTACTCTAATTGCATTTGTCCAAGGTTTTATTTAAAGAGTTTTATTTTAATGACTGGATGGAAAACTCTTACTTTAATTCTAGTCTCACTTACGTATTCGGGTTGAAACCTGGGTTCTTTGGTAGTTAGAGGGCAAATTGGAAGTATACTGAAAAGAAAGAAAAGTATACAAAGGGATATTACTAAAACAGTTTTTTTTTATCCTGCTATAGTGATTTTACTCTGCTTGATAAAATGAAAGAGCAGAATCCAAGAATAGTGGTCACCATACACATTGCAAATGCAGACATTGCTACAATACACTATGACGACGGCCTAATGAGATGCTTTTCCATTGTTGATCCTCTGGTCTGAAGGATCGAAGTGTGCAAGCAATAACTTGAACACTTACTTACAGAAATGAAAATTAAATAAAGGTTTTTTGTTTCATCAAAATACATTTAAAAAAAAACATTTAAGAAACCGAAAAGCGAATGTCATTTTAATTTTACGACGTGCATTAAGACATATCTAATGTCAGAGTGCACGAGTTTTAGATTTCAGCCTTGATATTTATTTGATAGTTTGTTGGGAGTCGGTTACGGAGATTAGATTAACACTACTAGGCAGATATTCTAAGTTTTATATTTTACGAATATTTTTAATTGTTAAAACTACAAGTACTGTTTAAAGTCCTAGTTAATTTGAAACATGCAAATTTGCTTTTGCCAAATGTACTTTGATGTTTTAATTGTTCAATCGATTTTCCAATTAAATATAGAAATGACAATCGGTCAATAAGGCATTATAAGAGCCCCGGAGACTACAAACTTTTTATCGGCCGATAGTTTGATTTGGTTGGCTTTCTCAACCTCAAACGCTTGCATAAGCTAAACAAATATTCAAGACATCTTTTTTATGAATTATATTTTTATATAACTAGTTTGTTATGTGTATATCGGCTCCTGCGGTAAAAAGTAACCTATGTACCTCAAAAATAAAAGTCCCTCCACTACATGACAATTTTAATTAAAATCGGTTCAGCGGTTTAGCCGTGTAACCATAACAGACAGATAGAACTAATTTCGCATTCATAATATTAGTAGGGATAATAATAAAACCTGAACGATTCTTTATTGTTATCTCTTTCACACATGTAAACTTGCCAAAAAATTTTTACATCATAAAAATGTACCTAATCAGTAAATTTAGACGTGATATCAACGTACAGCGATGTTGGCTTAAGGAATACAAATATTATGTAAGAAGCATGATAATTATCAAGAATAAAATAGTCAAACAAATTGAATTGACAGTCATCTTTATACCTCTGTTTCCTATGTAAAATATACTGCTTGTGTATTGTGCTGTCTAAATGAATAATTTGTTAAGCCATCAAATGAAATCAATTTAGTACCAATATACTGAATCGATTTCAGTGTGCGTACAACAATTGACGAATTTAAATTGTTGAGTTGACCAGCACTGATCGCTAACAATTAGGCCATCACGATATCAATTAAGCTGAGAACGATAAAGTTACTGTCAAACGCAAACTGAATGACTTCGCATTTTCAACGTTCATATTTTGCTTGTAATTTGTTTAGTCAGAATTTACAAACACACATTTGATTATCTCATATGATGTAAATCGATACTCATGCCATCTAGCTGTATTCAGAAGCCGACGTTATCGGTTAAAAAGCAATACACTCGTACTATAAAGTGAGTACAGTACACCTCGCCGGTCGCCGCGCGCCGGTGCGTTGTATTGTAGTTATCAGATCACTTTTGTGCCGTAATTTACCAAAGATATATATTATGCAGAATTCGTGGCTTGTGTTTATGTTGCTGTATAACAGCATCGGTGTGAATTCATTAAATATATTAGGTGTTTTCCCATACCAAGGTAAGAGTCACTTCTTCGTGTTTGAACCATACCTCCAAGAATTGGCACGAAGAAATCATAATGTAACAGTCATATCATACTTTCCTCAAGAAAAACCTATACCCAACTACCATGACATAAGTTTAGCTGGAAAAATAAAGATATTGGAAAGTGTATTTCCTGTGGACAGGTCATATTGGATTTTAATGAAAATATTTGGATTTCTTTTTGAGATGGGCAGAGATAACTGTGAGGTGTTACTAGAAAATGAAAATGTTCAAAACCTGTGGCGGTCAGAAACGAAGTTTGATGTAGTTGTGACAGAACAGTTTAACAATGATTGTTCTCTGGGACTCGCTTACAAATTAGGAGCTCCAGTTGTTGGGATGACTTCTCACGTACTTATGCCGTGGCACTATGAACATCTTGGAATACATTACAACCCGTCATACATGTCCTTCCAGTTCTTAGAAGGAGGTACACAGCCGACATTTTATCAACGTTTAGAAAGAGTTGCTCTTCACAATCTTTGCACCATTTTATATAAATACACTTGTCAAAGAGTGAATGAAAATCAAATCCAAAAATACTTTGACATTCCTCCTCTGCAAGAATTAGCGAAAGATGTGAAAGCTGTACTGTTATACACATATTTTCCCGTCAGTGGCTCTTACCTATATCCACCGAACGTTATTGAAGTAGGAGGCTACCATGTTGCAAAACCAAAGGAACTGCCGAAAGTAAGTAATAACTAAGAGAATCCGGCATTTTTTAATAGTTAAAAGAAAGACCAAAACAGATGAGATTATTTCTTAGTTAACAATTTCTCTCGTCTGTATATATATAATAAATTCCACTAGTATCTAAAAACACTAATACAGAAATCGTTAACTAACTTAATATCTATACGCAAAATTGCTTAGTATTCTGCAGAAGATTCATGATGAAAACCTTTAAGACTCTGCGATTTCTTCTGCGAAAAGTGATAAGATTTTTTGATTCCTTTGTAAGTTAGAATCTATAATTATAATATTGGTTTTAGACCTTGTTTATAGACTTTTTTGGAAGTATTTCAAATGTTATCTGTTTGCTAAGACGATGATGTTACAGCATCGCTTACTTATTATAAGAATGTTTCAAGGCTAATCTGTTGGTTTAGTGATTAGTGAGCCTAACAGCTAAGCCTGAGGTCGTGGATTCGATTCCAACTCCGGACTAATAATTGTCTTATGAGCTCTACATTTTTTTAATGATCAACCATGTTAATTATAATTTATGTGTATACAGAAATATGTAGATATGTTTATCAGAAATCTGGTCACCATAGTTCAGTCTAAATTATAAGTGGGGTCTTTTGAACCTAACGTCGTCTTTACGACAACTCGTTATTATCACTATAGTGTAGGTCATGGAGAAAAAAAATGCATAACAGACCCTACTTTTAAGGTCAACTATGAATTATTATACTGTTCTAATGTTAAGTGCTCTACAATTTGCAATGTAGGATTCGCACTAATTCTATAAAAACAGACGAAAGACGAAAATAAAACAGAAGAAAGTCATAAAAACTCAGCTGAAATTAAAAATAACCCAAGCAACAGAAAACAAGCTTCGTATTATTATTTCTGTAAAGTCCAACCTAAACTTGACAGATATTCTGTGATAAATAATATAGTAGATATTATATAGCTTAGATTAGTTTGTATTGGAGAGAACACATTTCCTTCAAACACCGAAACCATTCCATCTGTCGAGGTGACGTGTAAACTGATGTACTATTTGTAATGGGATAATATTTTTTTGCTAATGTCATTTATTTAAAGACTAATGTGGTGCTTTATTTAAAATCTTTCTACTTTTAAAGTTATTTACATATCCAAGTAACGCTAATGAGCCTAGCTTGACCTGACTTATTGATATGCCAATATAAAGTGAAAATTGACATAATCTTGTCCAGACAGTTTGGTCTTTTCGCATGTCTGTATTAATAAATGTAAATTCTAATCTTTAACAACTGTATAATCTATACTGATTATCTAAATAGCATTTTTTTAATGTTTATTACGTAATAAACATAAAAAAAAATCGTTTATCTATTTTTGAGAGGGCTTAAATTTATTTATGGAAATGTATAAATATATTCGTATTAAACCGATATTAAAAACCATACAAAAGTTTGAGCTTTTGAATTAACTTCTTTGAAAATCCACATCTTGTGTTGTTTTACTTTAGATGAAACAATCATTTTCTTAGTTCACTCTATGACCGGAATGTGTAAAAATGTATTGTTTTCCATTATTTAAAGGATCTAAAGAAGTTTATTGAAGAATCTGAACATGGTGTCATATTCATAAGCTTCGGATCAATGTTAAAAGCGGCTTCGACTCCGGAAGACAAAGTGGCAGCTATAGTTGCAGCCATTTCTGAGCTACCCCAAAGAGTCGTATGGAAATGGGATGGAAAAGTGTTACCTGGAAACCCGAAAAATGTGTTCTTATCTAACTGGTTACCACAAAATGACATTTTGGGTACGTATCTAAACTTAAGATAGCAAATAAAGTTAAAAACCTACTTTATCTTTATGCACTCTGCACTTTTTCAAATAATCTTAAAAGTATGAGTATAATAATTACAGTAGATAATGAGCATTGAGAGTAAATAACCCTTAAGTCGTTTGTCCAAAATCCTAGTCACTAATAAGATAAACTTGTTTTCCAACTATCTAAATAAGTGTACAAGTTATGTAAACAGTCTTAAAACCAGTCGAATGCCATATACAGATTGACATAGATCACGGAGAAGTATTCTTTCTAAGGAAGTTGTTTCTGGAATTGACTTAACGAGTATACTAGTATTTGCTGACATGGTATATAAATGTTGAAATAGTTTACGACTTCACTTAAGTTTTTTTTTTTTCTCATTACATTCTAAGTATAATTTAATAGAAATACAAAATATAGTGCTGATCTGACTTACATAATATACGAATATCTCGTACACAGTGTTATCGGAGTTCTCTGAAGAGGCTCGACTGATTTTAATATTATTTTTTGTAAAATAGGTAGGTATAAGGATAGGTTGTGAAGTGTTTTTTACTGCCGGTTTCAAATGTCATTTTTTTTACTAAGGTCTTATTTCTTTGCTATTTTTGAGGCAGAATAACGTTTACCGGACTCGTTAGTAACGTAATAAATTTATGTGTTAATTAAACGACATTTTTTTTATTTTTCAGCTCATCCAAAAGTAATAGCATTCTACTCTCATTGTGGAATGTTAAGCACAACAGAAGCTATCCACCATGGAGTGCCAATGATAGGTATGCCAGTATTTGGAGACCAGCCGGGAAATGCTGGTGCTATGGAAGAAAGTGGTCTAGGTGTGCAAATCCAAATCCGAGACTTAACCAAAGAGAATTTGTCGCAAAAGCTGAAAACCGTCTTGGATCCTGAGTGAGTATATCTATTAATCTATTCGTTTAAATATATTGATAAAGAATATGGGGTGTCCACTACCTCATACTCCGAAACAAATTTTTGTAGCTCATACAAATATTTGGTCGGAACCCTGAAGCGAACTTGAGACCTCAAGAACAGCAGTCGCTTACGCTACCACCGCGTCACCGAGCAGTTGCACTATCAGAGAGCAGTTTGACTAGTAATGTTCAGTGTGTAAAGCATAAATTATCGAATAATGGACCAGCGTGGCTTTTATTGCGGCAGTATGTACAAAATTAATGACACATTAACGAAACACTTAACGAAAAACACAAATACAGGCCTTGTCGCTCTCGCCAAAAACAGACATTTACTTTAATTTAATGAAGAATATACATAAATACGTGAAGTAAAACTCATTGTACGCCTTTTTTACAAAACCTTGGCGAACGAAGGAATAAGATAGTTGGCACAAGTAAGACTGCACGGTTGGCCTAGTGGGTTAAGTGGTCGCCACGCCGCCGCTTTCTACTGCGTCAAGTGTTCAAGTGTTGTGGGCTCAAATCCTACATGTGACAACACTTTGTGTGATCCACAAATTGTTGTTCTAAGTCTGGGTGCACATTGCAGCACAATTGTGTCCATTTCATATATGTTTGTAAAGTCCCCCGAGTCAGTCCGTCTAGAAAGCTAAAATAAATAAACGAAATATGATCGCATTTAGACTGCTGAGCGACCACTAGTAATTACACTTCACACTAATATATAAAGGCGAAAGTTTGTGAGTGTGTATGTTTGTTACTTCTTCACGCAGAAACTACTGGATGGATTTGAATGAAACTTTACACTAATATAGCTATATATACATAGTAGCCTATGTGTTATTCTGATGTATAATCAGAATAACACATAGGCTACTATTTGCTGCGCTAATCGACATACACGCGGATGGAGCCGCGGGCAACAGCTAGTTTTAAATAAGGAATAGTCTTATCGGAAAACAATTCAACAAACAAATACACAAAAATAAACAAAAATAACACTACAGAATGATAAAACTATGCAAAATTTAGGCACGTTAAATATATAGAGTAACTTCATAGCATACAAAGTTTTCTGTGTCAAGGTTAACAATTATTTGCAGTGATGTTCTCCTGCGTAATTTGCTTCCTTAGTACGGTATCAATGGGTTGATTGGGTGTTGGACACTCCGTATTATTAATTTCTTATCACACACATATTTTTTGACATATTTTATTTCAAAAACACCAGAAATTTGTTACCTTTTGAAGACGATTAAAAATCTAATTCATTTCTCTTAAATGAATCTATAACTTCATACAACTCGTTATTTATACTCACAAATATTGAAATTATTATAGAAGTTGGCATAAACTAGCTGTATTTGTTACAGGTTTAGAAGAAAAGTGAAAGAGTTATCTGCAGTTTGGCATGATCGTCCGTCTTCTGCAATGGACACTGCTATTTACTGGACTGAGTTCGTTGGACGCACTAAAAACTACACCTTTAGATCACCAGCTACTACTGTGCCATTGTATCAATACTTATATTTAGATATTATAATACTACTGGTTAGCGTATTATTAGTCATCATGTTTGTTTTTAAGTTTATTCGCTCAATTAAAAGAAGCAAGTCTCAGAAGGAGTCAGTTAAAGTAAAAACGAAGTAGTTAGTAATAGAACTACTGTGAATACTTCAAGGTTTATGTCATACCAACTCAAGTTGTTTAATAATATATTATTACGTGACCAAACTACCATGACAGTAAGTAAGTAGTCTATCAACAATAAGTGCTACTTACATCTATAATGTCGATGGAACAATGTAAATAAATATTTTAAACACCATAATAGCATGATTATTTAATAAACCTTTCATTGTTTATGCTAACAAATAGTTATAATCCAACTAGGTTTTGCCAGCGTAAAAAGTAGCATATGTCGTTCCTAAAGAAATCGGTGCAGCGGTTTAGCCGTGAAAGCTAAACAGATAGACTTACTTTTGAATTTGCAATATTACCCAGTAGGGAAATATGGATTACTGTACGCTTGTTTGAATGCTGTAAGTTTTTATAACCTAATTTTTTTAAATTATTATTATTATCTACCTAGTTTATTCTTTTTTTAAATAGGATTGACGATGATACGAGTACGAATACGATAGACGATGATAGAGTTACCTCCTCTGGTAACCTTGAAAAACAAACTACACAAATGAATAGCTCACATCTTGATTGTTTCTAATTTTTAACTATATAAACTATATATATTTATGTTATTACTAGGGCATTTAATAATTTGAAAAAGGAATAGTATACTCTAAACTTAATAAGTTTCTAAATAAAATTACTTTTTGTAGTTTAATAATTTAAAAGCTCAATAAGTTTAGAGTACCGTGACTTTACCACATTATGGGTGCGGTATCATGCATGCATAATATGTTTATAAAGTTTTACTTTTCATAAAATAAACTATATGGTAATATTTTCAGATCTGACATACAACGCCATCTAGTCCGTAGTCCGCTAGTATATTTATATAAATATATATATCCAGTCTATATTTTGATGACATTCCGTTTGAAGTTCGGTCTGTTATTTATCAGTAAATTTTATGTATGACAAACTGTACTTAATTGTGTATAAAACATAATAACTTGATAAATACTTTATGTACCTATAGACCAAAATTGTGTCATGGGGATATGATTTTGGTGCGGCGTATCCATAGCAAAACGTGTTGTGCTGAAATAGTTGGTTCACGAATCTACGCAGAAAAAACAACTGTAAACATGGAATAAAGAAGTAGTATAGTCTAATCTTAATAATACTAAAATCATTCACTCCAAACTAAAAACCCATTAGTATTTGTACACACATCACATTACAATTCATAGTTGTGCTATAATTATTTAGATATAGGTAGATATATATTGGGCAAAATGACTGTACTCTATTGTTGGAAAGCATGAGTAGAATCCAAGAGATGTGGCCACCATACTCATTGCGAATGCAGACAATGCATGGTGTCCCACACTGTCGCAGCCTATTGAGATACTTCTGCATCATTATATTAAATTGTATTATTACAATCGATTTAAATACATTATGCAAACATATGCAAAAACTCTTTTTCATTATATATTAATGAAGAGGCAGGTTCATTCTTTACAACACCGGTCTTTTGTATAAATAAAACTACAAAAATTCTTCTTACAACGTTTAAATTATATGATTTACGTTGATATGTGAAGATATATTTTATCTAAGGATTGTGTATTACCTAACAAGCCCCTAATATTGTACCATAAATATATATTATCAACACTTGATAACCTATAAATATATTAGCCTACAAAACCTACAATAGTTATTTGTTAAACAAGAGTGTAAAGTTGCTTTTTAACCGCGTGCTCAATTTTGATGACCGAGCAAGCGAAGGATTCTAAAATTGAATCACGAGCGCAGCGAATGATTTAAGAATTAGAATCCTGAGCGTCAGCGAGGGAATCAAAAGAGCACAAGGTGAAAAATCTTTGCACTAGAGTGCAACACGTAACTTTTCATTCCACCTCAACGAGGAAATGACTAAATGACGTGAAAAAAAAAGGCGCGTGCATAGCAAATTTTAAAAAAGTACACCTATATATATTTATGTTATTTCTAGGACATTTATTAATTTGAAAAAGGAACAGTATACTCTAAACTTAATAAGTTTCTAAATAAAAATACTTTTTGTAGTTTAAATTTGTTACACTTTAACAATGGCGTCTGCCATTGTTAAAGTATAAAAGCAGATAGCCTTCAGACGCACATGGGTGTCTACCTATGTGCGTCTGAAAGCTATCTGCTTTTTGGTGGATAAAAAACCGAGTTCAACATTCTCACATCGCCGTCGACGCAAAATAAAATCTATCAAACAGCCAATGTCTGGGTTATAAATAAGTCCTTTGGAGAGCTGATCGTAGCTTGTTACACCTATACATAAAATTAAATTGAGGTGTCTGTTTATAATTTCAAATTAACAGCTTTTCAATTAATGCTTATGAAAGTATATACGTTACCACCACCAAAAAATCATTTATCGAAATTTTTGTATGTCTGTTCGTAATGGTCAATCTCTGAAACGGCTAAACAGGCAGATAGCAGATGTTATAAAAAATAACTTAGGCCACGATTATTTTAAAAACAAAAATGGGATTACGGATATACATAATTCGAATTCAGATTAAAGAGCAGGGCGTAACTAGTATAGAATAAGACTATAAGACAATTACTTGTGTAAACTGTATACAGTATCTGTATTTCAATTCTGACAATACATTAGGTAATACGTATCTATACATTGACATATTTAGCTGGGTATCTTATCATCAGGCACATTTTTCATATAATCTTTTTTAGGCATGTCATAACTGAATAAAGTTTTAAAAAAACCTATAGCAAAATTGAAATGCTAATATTATACGCTGACTAGCTGTTACGATTTCACGGATAAACCGGTAAAGCGATTTCGAATTTTGAATTTCGGTATAGAGATAGATTGAATTATGGGGAAGGACATTGACTACTTTTTGTCGCAATAACCCACATATACGCGGGCGGAGCCGCGGGCAAAAGCTAGTAGAATTATAAAGCGTTGATATAATATCTTATTATTCGATAGTTTTATGCACATTTAGTTTTTTTGGTATCTTTTTTTCAATCTTGCATAACAAGCGTGTATTACAGCATCGTTTGAAATGATACGTAAATCTAATGGCCTTGCAAGAAAAAAAAACCACGTTGACATTAACAACACATGTTAATGATGACGCGCATGAGGAGCTTGGCATAGAAACAGAGATACGTTGTTTTTTTTTTTAGAAATCGTACTAATATTGCCATCTTGTTACAGAGATTGAGAACTTCTGACCGAACAAAAAAATAATAATATCAAATCGTCTAGAAATCTATATTTCTTTGAGTGGTGATATAAAATATAAGATTCAAGGAGTCGTTTTAATCATAGGTTTAAAAAAAACCGTTTTAACCAAGCTATCTATATTTATATATATATATATATATATATATATTGTCCTCCACTCGGCAATTGTTGATCAGGCCGAGATACGCTATAATTGTTGATCCACCTTTTTGGCACTATTTCTAAGATAGTATCCAGTGTATCGTCTTATACACGCAATATAAGTATTATACGCCTTGCGACGCTGTGCTTAAGTCTACGGCAACTACTCTAGCTCGTCATTGATTTACACGGCAATTGCAGCTCTAATAACGGTCAACTTTATTATACTTGATGATGCTTTGTTGATCAATATACACAACGTTTTGATCAACATATGCCGCGTCAACTAGCATTTTAAAACGCGGGGCCGGAGCAGCAACCTCGGTAGAATGGAACAGGTATATTATTGTTATAATAAAACTCCCAAAAATAATGTGCAATAGCTCATTCGATTCGTAATGAGTGTCATAACGTCTAGAAAAAAATTTTAAGGATTTATTAGCGCATAAAAAATTGCGATTGTTATTAACAAGGTATTTAGTATTTCGTGAAAAACTTCTAAAATTCTAATATTTAAGGAATTGTTGAAACTAGATCCTGAAAAACAAGCAAATTTTCAATGAACAAGTCCTAACTCTTGAAACTATATCATCAATTTTGAAAATTATTTTTGTGTTCGAAAGGGTATGCTCATTTTTTGTAGGCACGTACTTTGTTTTTAGTATATTTTATATTGTTACACCGATATTTGCGTCTGGTAGTCATCATTTAATGATGATGAGCTGATGATGTAAGGTACAACTCCTGAACGGTAAGGAGTTGGAGGATAAATCTTTAAATATCATATGTATGTATGTTACCTTAAGTCGTATTCTTTCAAATTATTTAGATAAGCTGATGATGGAAGGTATAACTCCTCAATGGTTAGGAGATGGAGGATAATCCTTTGATTTCATATGCATCTATAGATCTTTAATTGTGTAGTTTCAAGTTATTTAGTTCAACTGATGGTAGAAGATTAAACTCTTTAACAGTTAGGGATTAGAGGATGATTTTAATATTACATGTACGTATAGACCTTAATTTGTATTCTTTTGGAGTTAGAGGCTTATTCTTTAAATACCATATATAGCAATAGGAATTTTGGAATAACTACTCCTAAGAGTGTGAAATAGGGTCTAAAAGTTTGTACGAAACTCCGTCATTTTTTAAGTTAGAAACATGAATCTTTATCTTTGAGCTACTGATTAAAAATTATTAGATACGTATTTAAGGGTATTCTGCCCCAAATGGGGTTAAATAGGGGTTGAAACTTTGTATGGAAGTCCGTCATTTTAAGTTAGGAACATGAAATTTTATCTTTTGGCTACTGATTAAAAATAAGTTAATACGTATTTAAGAGTTTCCGGAGATTCTACCCCTAAGGGATGTAATAGGGGTTTAAATTTCGTATATAGGTTAGTCTCGAAGTAGACTTTTGATTACAAATAAATGAATACTTGTATCGTAGCATTTATGGGAATGAGCATTGATGGGAATTCTACTCCTAAAGGGGTAATATAAAGATCGAAAGTTTGTGTGAAAGCCAATTTTTTAAGGTATGCAAATGAAACTTTATTACCTAGACCAACAAAACAGTTAAAAAAACTTTTCCAAGTGGGTAGTTTTAAGAGGTTTTACAACGCGAAAGGGATTCCACGTTTAAAAAAAAAAACAACCAGAATGAATATTGAAATTCTGCTCTGACTACTTCGTGTATACTACGCCGTTTTAAAATATTAGTTCCCGTGGCATATGTTAATCAAACGTTGTGTATATTGATCAACAAAGTATCATCAAGTATGAAAAAAGTGATCAACAAAGTATCAAATATGAAAAAGATGACGGTTATTAGAGCTGCAATTGCCGAGTGAATCGAGATAGAGATTTTGCCGTAGACTTAGGTACAGCGTTGCAAACCGTATAATACTATATTGCGCCCTTAAGACGATACACTGGAAACTTCCTTAAAAATAGTAGCAAAAAGGTGGATCAACAATTATTACATATCTCGGCCAGATCAAAAATAGGCGAGTAGAGGACAATATATATATATATATAAAATTTCAACCCCTGTTTCACCCTCTTAGAGGTAGAATATCCAGAAACGCTTAAATATGTAACCACAATTTTTTAATCAATAGCCGTGAAATAAAGTTTCCTCTTCCTAACTTAAAAAAGGACGTACTTTGATACAAACTTTCAACCCCTATTTCACGCCCTTAGGGGTAGAATATCCAGAAACACTTAAATATGTATCTAGTCATTTTTAATCAGTAGCCCAAAGATAAAGTTTTATGTTCTAACTTAAAAAATGACAAACTTTCATACACTCTTTAAACCCCTATTTCACCCCTAAGGGGTGACTATCCAGAAAGGCTACGTAAATAAAATACGTATCAACTAATTTTTTTACTTTTGATAAAGTTAAATAGTACCTAACTATATCTGATTACGTACCTTTTTTTGTTTGAAGGCTCTTTAGGCAATAATACGTTATGCATTAATTCGTTAATTAATTGTGAAGCAAAGTGGAAACAGTCTACCATAGAAAAGACCCAATCGTGGAGAAGGTGGCCTCTGATTGGTCCGTTTGAATCGGATCAACAATAGCTGGTGTGGATTTGTATAAAAATGTTGTAAATAGTTCGTAATTCTGTCAGCAGAGGGGTTGGAATTGTTGATCCAGAGCGGAGCCACATTAGTACGCCGGAATACACATTAGATCAACAAAAACTGTTGCTGATCAACAATCGCCAACAGATCAACAATTAACTGACGCCACGTCGCGTCAGATCAACAAGGGCCGAAAAGAGATATCTATATATATATATATATATATATATATATATATATATATATATATATATATATATATATATATATATTATGTTTAACATTTACCCAAATGCGTTAGAAGGAGAGCAATTTTGGAGCGTATGTATGTATGTGAGTATGTATGTTCTTTGGCACGGCCTACAGCCTAAACGCTGGACCGTTTTTGACGTATGAGGTGTCGTTGAATTTGTCAGAATCGTGCTCGAGACATAGTCTATATAAATTTTCAAAATAGCACCTCCCTTTCTTTTACCCCTTGCGGGAATTCATTTTTATTTTTGTTCTTTTTTCATACCTTAGCTATATGGGCAAGACAAATGCAAAATGACAACATTCGTGCTGTCGTGTTTCGCTGATGAGTGCGAGACCACCATAGTGTGGGTCACCATGCTGCATTGTCTGCATTCGCAATGAGTATGGTGACCACTATTCTTGAAATCTGCTTATGCTTTCCATCAGGCAGAGTAGAGTCAAATTGGCAGGCCCATAAATAAAAAATAATTTATTGCAAGACATTGTTTTACTTTAAAAAAGGCTCTGGGTTATATTCAACTACCGTGCCCGCTTCATTGTGCGGTAAACATTTTTTCTTCGATTTACTTTCCAAATCCCTCTACCAGGAAAAAGTTATTCCATTTATTGGTTTATTATATAACCTATGGCACTCCACAAATAACGTAGCCTTCTATTAGTATAAGAATTTTCAAAATCGGTTCAGTAGATCCAAAGATTACCCCCTACAACGTCACAAACTCACAATTTCACAAACTCACTAACTTTACTTCTTTATATAATAGTATAGAAGTATAGATTACACCAACAGGTTAATATTGATATTGTCTTTATTATAATATAGGTATTTATTTTCCTCTTTCTTTGACATTTGCTTGTGATTTTACATATATTATCTTAGTACACATAACTATCATATAAGTCAAAACAAAATAATTGAAATGCGATATGCCTTCTTAAATAACATACATTAATTTAAGACGTTTTTAAAAGAACTGCTAATCATTATTAAAATTATAAAGAAATAAAATTCAAAGCAGCACATTTCAGTTACTAGTTTGAAAATTGACGATCTTATTTATTTTTGGCAATTTACATTATCTTCGACAAAATTTCGAGCATGAATTAGCAGATACAGTAGTAATAAAATACTGCAGAACTATTCCTTCTTTTTTTTACAACTTCGTTTATTAAAGATACTAAATACAGCACAGAATAGGGTTCTTATTAATGAAACAATTTTTACTATACTGTAAGCAACTAAAAACAGAATAACTAGTGAGGTAAACGCAAAAAGGAGATCCAGAGAAAAGAACTCATAGAAGGGCAAGTCTACTGTAGGTGGCTTCATGTTGACTTCTGTCTTATGCTTTGCGACGTATTCTATCCAGTAGATCGCCGTATTCATGGGAGATAAAGGCCTATCTCTCCACAACTCTGATAATTGTTTTGCTCTCTTTTGGAACCTGTGAATCATTAATAGATCATTATAGCTACATTTTCACCCAAAAGTAACACTTGCTTCATTATATTAATAAGGTAGTGGTGACTTCTATTTACGGAGACCCAAAAGATAATGCAGCATCATCTAACTAAAATAAGCCGTGGCTCGCCAGACATGTCTACGTCTTTGCTAAGATTGTCTATGTCCCGCAGTGGACTGCGAAAGACTGTTAATGTAGGTTAAACACAAAACATAAGTCCAATTAAAAATGTAAGTAGATATGTTTTTGTAACATCTACATAATTAGGTACTGAAGTGTTAAATATGACACACTAAGTGTTCCTTCTTGCTGCAAATGGTACTTAACACGAAGAAAATATTTTTTAAATCTCATCCCACATTATTTGCCCTGAATAGGAGTATAGATCTCAAGACCTCTGGAGAGGCCAGGATCAAGTGTGTGTATTTCTTAGTACTATTAGTAGGATGATGTATGGGTGTACGTGGTTTAATTAGCAAGCTAAAAAAAGAACTTACTTATTTTGAAGTATTTCCGATAAAGCATTTTCTAAAGCGTCTCTCTTAAACATTGTTACATCCACATGAACTCCCAAACCATTTTCAACGGCCAAATATCCATTAGCAAATTGATCGCCGAACAGTGGTACACTGACTATTGGAACTCCGCAGTGTATGGTCTCTGAAGAGCTCAACATGCCAGAATGAGTTATAAATGCCTTAACGTTAGGATGACCTACAAATAGAGTTTTAAATAATATTTTTTTAAAAATGAATTAGATACAAATTGGTTAGGTCGTTTCTAACATAAGCGTTTTTTTTTCACGCCACTTGGCGCAGAAGCAAGAGGCGTGGCGCCCGCTGAAACCACTTTTTTTTAACGTGTGGAAACCCCCTCGGGCCGTCACCCCGCCGGGGCTTGCGGCGGGGCGGTGTGTCGGAATCGAACCGACTAAAACCACACGGTGTGCCAACTCTGCGCCTGAGAAGGGAGACCGCTTTACCACCGCTGAAACCACTAGGCCAACCGTGCAGTCGATAGTGACCCGTCTGGACCTCATGATATAGTGGCCCAAAACCATTTTTAACTTCTTTTGTTTACGCAACGATAGCATTGTATCAAGAGTGCTCGATATTGACTGTAAGATAACTCTCAGTGCTTTAAATTAAATTGCGCAAACTAATACCTACCGAAAAGAAGAAAATACCTAATTCTCCTCTCAGGAGAGGGTCAAGGCCATACGTCCCCACGCTGGCCTAGTGCGGGTTGGGGACTGTTAAATAATGAGTCCAAATTCTTTTTATTGTTTATGTGATATTTATTAACAAAAAAAAAATTATCACATCAATATGAAGGCGTTGGCATCTGTGATACAATGCTCACGTTACAGATGCCGTCGCAGTTGTATATTTTTGTAAACAAATTTAGTTCAATTTTTAACCGACTTCCAAAAAGGAGGAGGTTCTATGTTCCACTGTATGTATTTTTCATTTTGACTATGATAAATAACATAACGAACACAAACTGAATTATTAAATCTAGTTATGAACAAACTGCTCTACTCTGCTACTTTCATAGCGATAGAATCAATTCCGAACCTATTTTGGACCGTAATTATTAAATGTCATGTGTTTTATTTTTCAGTCATAACAGGTTTCAAACCATTATACAATATTAGATGGGCGTACTCGCAGTTTAAGTTGATAAAAAACGATATACGAGTACATTTTTTATATGATAACTCCCCTCCTCACGTTATACATCCTGTATCACAATGAACTTTACAAAAATACGTGAGACGCCATAGAGTACACCCAAACTGAGAACAAGAGTTTGTGGAATATACAAAGTGTTATTCCATGAGGGATTCGGACCATCAACACTTCGTGCAGTAGAAAGCGGCGTAGCGACACTAGCGACCGCTTAAGCCACTTGGCCATTCGTATACCGGTACTTACATAGTACAGGAACTTGAGGCATCCATTTTCTTATAAATGCGTTACCAGGAGGAGACCAGTCAGAAACGTCCGTTTTCCAAATAAACCTTAATTTACTTTTTGCAATCAAACTTTTTATTTCGTCAATAAAATTTCGAGGTAAGTTTGTCGCCACTGTCCCAAAACTTATATATACCACCCCTGTGTCGGATGCATCTAAAAACTTTTGTAGATCCTGAAAATAATCACTAATTAGTATCAAGATCTCGCGTTATCAACTGCATAGAAATAGAACTATCTGCATTCAATTATATATGTTATTAGAGCATTAAGCCATTTCTGTTTTACTTTGAGATATATTGCTTAAGACATAACACACATTATTTCCTATTATCGCATTTTTTCTGTATTTACTTTTATTCAAATATTTTTGGCAGAGAGTAATAACTCAAAACAATACAAATCACAATAAATGACAAACCTTGTCTATCACTTGAGCATCTTCATTTATTTGCATACCGCCAATTTCAATGACATTGGGACCGTATAGCCGCGGACCGGTCAGAGGAAAATACTGATTTATCAAAATTAAGGACATATTTTTACCAAGTTTTTCCAATGATGGAACATCCGGATATAATTCATTCACTATTTGTTGATCAGTTGCTTGTATGAAGTGCGTATAGAATAAATTCATACTAAAGTCTATTATAGCGCTCTTCAGTCTATTCAAAACATTCGGTGTGCTTCCAGATGCAAAAGCATGACTGTGTACATAGGCCGCGTGATTGGGTGCTCCTAGCCTCGAATACGTCCACGGGAATAAAATGTGAGCGGTAATGCCAACTGTGGGTGCATTCAACTTATAAGCAATTGCTAAACCGCAGTCTGTAAAAAATTGTTCAACTATAACTACGTCATATTCTTTTTTCGATTTTATCATTTCTTGTATCTCACGATTAAAGATCAGTTTTCTACAATTTGTATTCGCTGCGTATTTAAACGCGTGAGCATTATCATAGACCTTTAGAAAATCGTTAGACATTCCTTTCTTATTATGTTTTTCAATGTCAAGACTATCACTGGCATTCCCTTCATTTTTGAGGAATATTTGCCGTAGATTAGGGATTTCCTTCAAGGCATGATAATTGATAACGGTCACATCGTGACCCCGACTGGCCAATTCTTCTACAAGAGAAGAATAAAGTATGTGATGACTTCGCCCATTGTACGGAAAAATGGAAAGTATTTTATAACAGTCACTTTGAATAACGAAAAACAACAATAAACTAATGATAGTGATTCGCATTTCACAAAGTTAGATTAGTATCGTTTTAATCAAAAACACAATATTTATTTATTGTTACAATAGTCTTCAACTGTTATATCGCATAAATAAAATTAACGCGCACGTATTTCTAAGCGATACAACTAACTTGCTTCACTGTTTGAAGCATACTGGCTGTTAGCTAGCTATACGATAAGTTTGGAACAACTACCTAATTTATTGCTCTAAACATCTTTATCTTAGTGCTCTGCCTCATTAAGACGCCATGGCGACGTCGCCAGCGACGCAGGTCTGGCTACTTCTGGCATCCGAAGGCCGCCAAGTCGAGTGGCCATGGCGTCTCGACAGTCAGTTCGTTTCCGTCGTCAGGAATGGATGTAGAAGAAATCGCACTTCTTTGTTATATACGTCGTAAAAAAATAGAGTTAGGTTAAAAAAAATAGGTTTGTCATTTCGTCTTTTTCTTTAAATATGTTTACTATTTCGTCCCAACCTTTAATTTTTAAGTTACGATCGGAATACTCATTAGATAAACTATCCCATATACAAGGACGGTTTTGAATTTCTATTATAATTTTTTCAATATCGAAACTTATTATTTATAACATCAACTACTCACTTAACATTACTATATTTCGAGTGAGCGTCCAAAATGGCGGCTGACTGGCGACTGAGTGAGCGAGGTCCTGTTTACCGTGTACATTATAGTGGCAATGTCGCCAAGCTGCCAGAGTATCCAGAAGCCACGCAAAGAACTGTAGCTCGTGGCCACGCTTCCAATTTGGCGACGTTGCCAAACCGTCGCCAAATGAGTTAGGTACCATACATTTCAATATTAACTGTTTGGATACGTAGCCAGCGACGTCGCCATGGCGTCTTAATGAGGCAGAGCACTTAATGCTTGTTAATAGGTATATTTAGTTCACGTGGAAGCTACACAGAGGCCGAAAATAGTCTGGGATTGCCTCAGATAAAAAATAGATGATATTTAACCGGAACTTACAAATATGTTTTTACAAACGCAAAGTGTCATCTGCTTGAAAGAGGTAAGGTATTGTGTCTCAAGTGGATCGAAAACTATTGAATGTCGCCAGTTTGACTATATAATTCTACATATTGATATATCACTACATAGCGATGTATAGTTTTTAGACATGTCGATATCAAATTGGCAAATCAATACCAGTCGCCACAATAAACACAAAAAAGATATATTTTATTTTAGTCTCTTAAATACCATATTTCCTTTTTAATATGATTGGTAATATCAAAAATTCGTTATGAATACAATTTATCTTCATGTGTTTTTGACCGTTCTATGTTAACTTTATTTTATGTATGCTTGTAAAGTGTCTGTTGTTTGTATGTAACAAACTTAAAGACTATTATAATGTCGGCAGATGGTTAAATAACCATCTGCCGACAAATAATTACCCAACTACGGTAAAGCCAAAGGAGGGCTATGATTTTGACAGGCTATGTATGTATGTTCATTTGTTCCCTCATAGCTCCTTAACTACTCACTAGAACTGGACAAATGAGGTGTCGTTAGAAGCGTCATGATCGTCTGCTGGGTATAGGCTATATGTGGTGTCACTGAATCTAATGTGGCGCCGACCTAAAGTACTGTATTAAAAAATAAATTTTAGATAAGTATGTCGTGTTTGGTATCATTGGAAAGGGCGTTACTTGTACATTTCAAAAATATATATATTATTAGCATTTGCTCGTGACTTTATCCGTATTTATTTGATAATTGTGATATTTCTATGGTACCTATTTAAAATATACTTGGCAAAGAAATTACTATCATAGAGTATGAGTACCCCCACTCTCATCATCGCCCACGCACTCACCTTCCACATACAAATCACCATAATTATAACACTTAACTCCTAACACACACTTCACACACTCTGCCCCTGTATTTTGTTTTTATGTTTTCTTTATATTTTTTATTTCTTTGTTAAAAATAAGTACATTAGTCAATTAAATATTACACGCTCGAAATATGAGGGAGCGGTGTCTTCTGGCACAGGCATTTTTATGCTTAAAAGAAGTCACCTTTAACTGTTATGTAAATGTTATGTGTAATAATGAAATAAAACATTTTTGATTTTTGATTTGATTTTGAGAGGCACCAAAACAATTTAAATAAAAAAAGTTTATAAAGAAAAAACTAAGCCGTAGTCCATGTAGTGTAATGTACCATAGTCCATAACATTTCAACAACTCGTGACTACGGCTTTTGGAACTTGTTTCATGCTTTTTCAGCGTCGTTTTTTGTCGTAGTTGGGTTTTAGTTTTTACTTTTTTTCTTTATGAAATGTAATCAATATAAGAAAAAAGTAACGTTTTACCTTTTGTATTAATAATTTTTAAAATAAATCGGATACGACTTATTGATAATGTGACCTGAGTTTTGAGCCACCCACAGTAAAAAAAATGGAACCAGAGCAATTCGATCAATGGGTTCTTTTATGGTTAAAACGTATAACTAGCCTTGCAAACAGGCAGAACAACCTCTGCCACGAGCAGCTAATTTCTAATAATCAGTAGACCACTAAACAATACCTAACATTGTTTAGTAAAATGTCATCATTTTTATAAGAAACCTACCCCTTATTGCATACGTGAATTCGACAAGGCAAAGAGTATGTACAATCGAACAATCACATGCGAGATGAAAGACGCGATGTTGATTTTCGTCTGACTGCCTGATAGGTCGATTGTTCTTAAGCAATAAGGCTGCGAATCTGCAGTTACTTTTTGTTTAAAACTAAGGATCTAATATTTATTTAAATAAAAACAACCAATATTTATAATTTAATTTCTGACAATAAATATATTTTCTACAATTTTAATCACAGTCATGTTTTAATCAAATTTTATTAGCTCTTAAGCAAAATAAGTTTGTTGTAATAATTTCTTACAATTTCACCATGCGGTGCAGAAGCTTTTTTGCATTCATGATGAATACGATTTTTTAAAAACAAGCTCACAACTGCTTTGATTATTAAATGTAAATGATTGTTAAGTGTACAATTGTCGTAACCATGACTTTTCAGTTGAGGGAAAATTTCTGATCTAGTACATATCTCAAACACTACCGTTCAGTTACAAACAAGATTCTTCTAAGTGACCAGAACATTTCCTCGTATACTTTCTCACATTTTTTATCCATTTATTTTTAATTTCTTATCTGTAGGAAACCTGTAAACAAATAATAAAAAATACATATATTGAATTTAAAAGTAAAATTTCAATGATAAATAATTAATTGATTTTGGAAAAGTAGGATATTGAGATTTTTTTTCTTTTGACATACTATAATATTCCGTAATCCATAATGACTGAGACCAAAGCAGAGTCTAACATATATTTTCTAAAATCTAACCACCACCATTGTTTTAATTTCATTAAACGTATTCCAAACGACAGCACAAATAATTCAGATAGATTTTTTGAAATCTTGTTTTTATTTCCTTACTCGTGTTATAAACGGGCCTAGAATGTACATGTGATTAACTTTTACTCTATCGATAAAAGGCACATCCCTCTGAAATACATGTTATGTCAAAACGTCTCAATAATATTCTTTTTCAATTTTTATTTCTAAATTGGGAACTGATATTTAATTTAGAAGCAGATGCGTCTTTCTATTTATATCAGGACATCTATTTTCATTAACACTCCCTGATTTTAAGCAGGCAGCACTTTTTAACAATTAGATACCATTGAATTGACTTACCGATGAAACGATTTTTTTGAATTATTTCATAAAATCGGCAGACAAACATGTTCACCAGTTGACTGACAATCAAAATGACGATTCTCGGCAAGTGGCACGCGGGTTTAAGACGTTCAGAAAAGGCAAAAGCTATTGCTATCTCTTTTTGTCACATGAGATATTTCCATAAAAAGTGTTGAGTACAAGATAGGCTACTATATTCAACTTAAATTTGATTTATCTAGACTCAGATAAAGTTATCTGAGCTCATATCTGAGTATCTAGGGTATTCTTTAGCTGAGATGTAGCAATCACAGATCACCTCAGATAAAGAATAACACTAGATAGACCTCAGATAAAGAATACTGCTAGATAGATGATATTTAACCGGAACTTACGAACATGTTCCTTCTCCTTTTTATAAAAGCAAAGTGTCATCTCCATAAAAGAGAGATGTATAGTGTATCAAGTGGATCGAAAACTATCGAATGTCGCCAGTTTGACTATTTAATTCTACTTATTGATATATCACTACATAGTGATGTATAGTTTTTAGTCACATTGATATTAAAGGATTCCAAGATTCCTTATTCATAGATCTGAGCAGATCACATCACAGATGACGTCACATCGGTTGTCAATCTTTTATTCAAAGTGTAATTTAACCTCAGATAAAGTAACAGTTTCTTAATCATAACCTTCTTTCATAGAGCAGCAGAGGCGGACGGACCGGAGGGGAGTAGCCACAGCGTCATTTCCTGATACAAGACAGTCTGTGTTTTTGGGGAAGAAAATCTTCACACATACATATTTTAGACACACAAAAAAGTCTACTCAAACTAAACTCTAAACAATAGGAACTCACACAATTTGAACAAAACATTCAAAATTTCTCACACACATTAACAGCGAAATGCATATAGGCCCATTGGGTTTATACTTTGGTGCTTTGACAGAGTTGAACGCCTGCGTATGGCTCAGTGTGGCTACTCCCTACCGTGTTTCTCTATGTCTTCTTTTTGAGTAGATTCGAAACTTTGAAACACAAAGAGGTTTAGGTTAAAGTTTTAAACCAATGAAATGAGACATTTGAAGATGATTTGAAGCAATTCCAAGAACGAAATGATAGTTAGACATTGACTGCAACTGTCAATACATCTGGCAGCCATGGTACCGAGAAAACATATTTAAATATTTTTTTACAAAACTCATTTACTATGGTCAATTAATTTCAATAATTTAACAATAATGAAAGTCAAAATCAGCAAGATGACAATACCATATGAGGGGGTAACATGTAACAAAGATTGACAGTCCAACATCTGTAACAAAACCAAACTTCCTGACGCTCCAACTGTAATCGTAAGCCCTCTCATTTTTGTTAACAACTCAGGTTCCAGACGCCACAAAGATGGCTTGTTGCTGTAAAGGCAAATGTAAGTAGTTAAGGCTGTTTTATATGTGTATATTTTTCTTATATGTCACAAAGAACTCATTAATATTTTTTTATAACGCAGCATCTAAAGTTTCAACAAGCTGCTTGGGGCGTTGCTACCTACCGAAACACAAATGCTTATACAGGGACGATATCAAGACCGGGCCTGTTCCAAAATACATGGGATGGCTTTACAATGCAAAAGATTCTCCTGAACATCAGGTATGGATTTAGTGTTTGTAATGTACTCGTTCTGTGTATTTATTTAATTCCTTCACCCTGGCTCGCTCACACACACGCACGCGTCTTCCTCTCCATATTTACTTTTTCACTCAGAAGCTATAGACTCCTCCATAGTCTCTGCGCGTCATATGTGCCCGAGACAGGTATGGAACCTTCATGTATGCATTAGGCCATTACTCACGGACCAACATACACTACAGTGTTATTTACTTTTGTCACGATTTTCATTACCTGTTTTCGTTTTTTTCCTTATTAATCGACTGCAAAGAAAGAAGTAATTAATTGAGTTGCATTTTTTATATTTACAACCTCAGAAAAGACATCATTAATGAACCGATCTCAATTTTTTTTCCCCGCGAGATAAGTTTCATCGTGTAATTGCTGCATATCTAGGTTGCCTTTAAGTATAATGTTTATATGAGCCTGCCAAAGTGACTCTACTCTGCCTGATGGAAGGAATAAGAATAAACAGAATCCGAGAGTAGAGATCACCATACTAATTGCGAATGCAGACAATACAACAGTGCAGCATATAGACCCACACTATGGCGGCATTATGAGATGCTTCAGCATCATTGGGCAGCCCCAATCCCAATACAGTGCAGATGCAGTCATCACAGGCTTTTTTCAAGTACTTAGTTTTTTTTTAGACTATAATATCATGTACTTTGATAAATTTAGACTGCCTCCTTGGTCTCGCGATTGGCGTGTGCGACTGCTGATCATGAGGTCTCGGGTTCGATTCTCGGGTCGGACCAAATGTTTGTATGATCTACAAATATTTATTTCGGAGTTGGGGTGTTTCCTATATATAATATGTATGTGTTTAGAAAAAAAAAGTATATAATGTATTTGTATCAGTTGTCTAGTGCCCATAACACAAGCTCTGCTTAGCTTGGGACTAGATGGCTTTGTGTGTTAGATGTCCGAATATTTATTTATTTAAAAAAAAATTCACGTACAATAAATATAATTATGATAGAACCTCTCGTGGATGTATTGTTTAAATTGGATAGTTGATTTTTAATAATAAAAATTATTTGTCTTTAGATCCTTCTGTGATTAGAAAGACTTGATTACTTAAAATGAAATTAATACGCTTAGAGTCGATCAAACAAGAATTAGGTACTGAATAATTTTCCAGCATAATCGCCGTGGTCTGTGGATTAATCTTGTTTTTGTTAAGATCACTTCAATGCTTAAGGCACTGTAGCTCAAATTGAACTTCGACAAAAACGTGCCTGTATTTTTATACAACTTCTTACATCCAAGCTAGATCATTCTAGTAATTTCTCAATATTACCGCTTTCGATAATAGCGAAATGGTTTGAAATATGAACATTATTACTGTGAATTCTGCAGAAGTTGTAATTGTTTTTTGGATTCACATTTTGAAACTTAATATGCTATATGATGTTGTCCGTTGTATTTTCGAACTCACAAATAGGTAAAGTTTATAAACCTCTTTGTTGTGTGGCACAACTTGTGCCACCCTGTTAAATTATCTTTTTCATTCTCGAACGTTCGTGGTATAGCTTGAAATTTCTTGACAACATTTAAGTTAACATTACGATTTACTTATATTGACAGTTGAGATGTGGTTGGCGCCCAGGGCACATCTCCTGCCATGTACTCAAAAAGATCGAGCAGCACAACTGTTGGACGAAAGGAGAATGCGGAACACCGTGTTCGTCGAGACTATGTCCAACACCAAGTTGCTCCAAACCGTGCTGCCTACCAATTAGTTGTTTGCGACCACCGCCATGTCCTCGGGTGCCATCATGTGGGCGATCACCGTGCCTGCCTTCACCATCTTGTTGCAAATTACCTTGCCCCTCTGGTCAACCAATCATAAGAATCGCTAGGCACGGCGGAAACTACACCATATCTACGAAACCATCTAATTTAAACACTTCACCTTCAGGACAGTCTCCACTAAAATACGTCCTTAACGTTGATGATGCACCTGAAGCTCCTGGTGAAAAAGCGAAATTCAGTGTAGAAGCAAAGTACAACGATTATCACTTTGATTATACAAGTTCACAGTCGTCTTTTGTTCTAGACTTCACGCCACCTGAACAAAGATGTATCAAACCTTGCCCCAAAAAAGTAGTTTTAACACCTCCACAGAGTGTAACAGAGACACCCGCTAAATAAATATTAGCATAATAGCTGCAATTATTGCTGTTATTGCGATGAAAGCAACGTATTCCTTCACTTTTACAAGATATTTTTTAAATAAGGAATCCAAAAGAATTCAATTCGTTTAATAAGCTGTAGATGAAGGTGCTTAAGTGACAATTCGTTGCTTAGGAAACGGAAGAGTTACATAAGTACATTCTTTATTTGCAGAAGATTGTCTATACAATCAAAACCTGATCATGATAAAATTCCTATATGCAATTTCTCATGTTAGCCAGTCACAGATTATTAAGAACTTGAATGTCATCATTTGGGTCAGATACAAGCAATACAAAATTTCACGAACAGTAATGCACACAATTTTAAACAGACATAATTTAATTTAAAAATAGTGTACTTAGTTCCCTAATATATTCCAACACATTTAATCAGTCTACTAATTTCATATATAGGTCATCATCTTTGTTAAGTTTAACTTCATATTATCATTTACAAATAAAACAGCAATTTTAATAAACATTAATTGTTTGATTTGTTTATCCGTGTAATGAGGGATTAAGAACACAGTTTTAACATCGACACCCCTATTTATCTCGTGTGTGGTGGGTGTCGTAAGAAGCGACTAAAGGAAGTAAACTTAGCAGGACAACAACACGACAAAAACAAGGAAAAGTTGAGACAAAGCTTATAATTATATCAATTCGTTGAGCCCAAAGCTTATAATTATACCAATTCGTTGAGCCAGCGTGATGTGTAGCCGGATGTGTTAATAACAGCAGTTCCCGAAACCCTCCCGTCTCCGGCGCAGAGTGGCACACCGAACTGGTAAGCTTTGCTCGGTATTTTTTTTGTTTTGATAAATTTTCTAAGAATGAAACTTATAAAAATCGTTAGAGCCGTTACCGAGACTCGGATTACATTACATATACAATCTCGGCCAAAGGTATTAGGCACCCTATAATTTATGATTTTTTTCATGTTATGTGTATAATATGTAGCCACAAATAAAGTTAGTTTCGATTTCAACATTAGTCTATTAACATCGTATGACTTAAAAACGTAATATTTAGTTAGGCCACCCTTGACTTTGATAACAGCAGCGATTCTTAGGAGTATGCTGCTTAGAAGCCTTGTACATTCAGCTTCAGTAATACCATTCCATTCTTAAATTTAGGCATTTTTAATACAGGCTTGTAGTGCTTGGCACACAGACCTGGCGCTTCAGAATACTCCAAAGATGCTCGATGGGGTGCAGTTCCCAGATCTGGGGACTGCGCCGCCCTATGTAACACGGAATGGTTGCTGATTTATGACACGGAAAATTGTATATTGTAGGAATTTTACGTCATTCAAGTTTGTGTTGCCCAAAATGCACGTAAGCGAAAGCGACAGCGTTGTTTCCAGCACATTTATGTACGTACTTTGCGCTGCTTATAAGACCTTCACAAGCGAACATTTTGCAGACAAAACTTGGTTGCCATGCAGCTTTAGATCAAATTGCTACATCCGCCGGGTTTAGCAGTAGACACCACACAATATACATGATACTCCTCGCTGATGCGCCGCCTCACAAATATTACAGCCACTGTACCAAATACTTGTAAGAACGAAAAAAAAAAATTGAAATGTATGCTCATTATTTTTATCCCCTAAGGTGTCCACGGCCTCTCAGAGGCCGCATAAAAACATCGTCTATAGTGTCACCGGCCTCTCAGTGGCCGCGAGAGACCGATCAACTTTACCGCTATTTTTAGGCAACTAATATTGAATTATTGCATCGTTTCGCTTTACTAGCGCGTACTGAATGAAACGGTGATGCAATAGCGCACCACTATTTTCCCGCCGACGCCCGATGGGTTCCGATCGTCGTTTATTTACGGCCGCGACAGTGGAGTGACAGAATGTGTCGGCGCTGTCAAAGTTTGTGCAGCTACAAGTTACAAGAAACAGTTTTTAAAACATTTTTGGTGCCTGCACGTCATGTATGGGTAAGTACTAAACATTTTTCAAGTGTTTTATTGTGTATTGGACAAAGATTTCGGTCTACATAGTTACATTTTTTCAAACATGGTCGCTAACTGCCTACGTGAGTTCGAGAAACTCCGAACAATCATGAATATCGTGTACAAAATGTCGTTGTCTAAGCAATTTATTGTTTGAAACTTAAACTACATTTATATTTACATACATAATAAGCATTACTTTGTGTAAATACCGTTTATAAATGTTTAAAACACAAAACAAAAAATGCATTATTTTCGCGGCCATTGTACGGCCGTAGATATGTTATGCTTTGTCCATTTTATGGTTTCGTATTGTTTAAGAACTATACTTTTCATATGTTTTTATGTAAGGAAATATATTCAATTTCATAAATATAAAGTTATGTGAGCAATAAATTGTATAGAATTTGTTATGTAAGCCAATGTTCAAGGATACCTTTGTGTGTTTTATTTTACAGAGTGTTTATTTTACATTCTTCTTCTAATGTAAACATTATCTATTGTTTGCAGTTGTGTGTACAAATCCCAAGAACGTGAGCTGTACTTTAAAATAAATGTAACCCGAAGCCACTTGAACCACAGTGAGCCGATATTTCAAGTGTAAACATATACCCCATTTTTTGTTGAGATTTCGAGCGGGCGAAATGGAGGTCATTGTTGATAACCATATTGTATAAAAAATTTGTATCGAAGAAGGGTCCTTTTTTTCAGGTACATTGTTACTTATCCTTTGTAGTTTTAAATAAAGTAACTATTACTTGTAATAAATGTTTTATTTACACTCATTTCACCTTTTAAGCAGTACATCGAAGAAAAAAACACTTTCCCTACTTTCATCTAGGATTTACTTATTGAATTCTATATTCGATTCTAATTAATGATACATTATCTAATAGCTTATTTTAATTCCTTTCTAATGATACGCTGAAATCGTATATGTCCAATACATTTTTCTTTGGAAATCTGCATTTCAATGAGAATCGGGAATTGGCGGGAATTATCCCACAAACCCCGTGACGCTCAAGCATACTTATGTCAAAGTGACGTGGACACCTGAGGGGGGAAGTGGAATTAAATAAAAATGATTAGTTTTCTTGTTTGAAAAAAAAAGCTTACCCTTAAAGTTTAATTCATCATATATTATCAATTTATCACCCAATATTTGACCAATCTTCCTCCGTGAAAAATTGGTGACGTAGAGTCGGTTTCAAACGGAGCTTTTTGTTTTTTTTTCAGATAGTCATGGTTTCTTTCTTGTTTTACAAGCTTTTGAGCCTGCTTGAGTAAGTCTTCTTCTTATTGTTCGAGCAGTAACAGTCTCTTCAATTTCCTCGGATAGAGCTCTGGCGAGCGTACAAGTTTATTTTTGCGGTTTTTCCCAGATTCCCAGACGATTTTTCTGTCCTGGCACTCAGCCGTCATAGATTTTCTGCCAGCCTGGATTTATTTACAGGTGAAACAGTCTCTACAAACCGTTTAATAATAGATTACACTGCGCACCTATCCGTATTTTAGGTTTTGTATACCAGATAATTTACAGCCCATAGAATTATATCAATTGTTTTAATTAGGTATCGTTTAAGGACACTGGATTGACAATGAAAAAAATTTCAATACTTACAATAGGTACTTCGGCCAAGACTGTATGTTACCGGCAATCTGTATAATTGAGATATTCTAAACAATACCTATCTAGGCAACGTATACAATACCTTCCACCGGCAATGTATAAAAATTATAGATTTTGGTCTGTAGGTATTTATTAATTTTGTGTAAATATTTAAATTTACATACCAATAAAATGACGAGCAAAGGAAACGTGTTCTGTTTGCTTGCATTCAAATTTATTCAGAATCATCAGGTTTAGGTTAGGTTAGAACAGTGACCATTCCAGATCCCCTTTCTTGTTAAATCATATGGATTAGATAAGTTTGAGTGAATTGCTTTTGATCTGTTTCCGTAGATAGCACATTACCGGCTGCGCGTTAGGCATTGTATAGAGTACTTAGGCAAAGTATAAAATAAATTAAATTTCACTCATTACCTACACGTTTTAGGTATTGTATACATTGCCTAGGTATTTTAGAAAAATACCGGATAATACAGATTGCCGGTAACACATATATATATATATATATATATATATATATATATACAAGAATTACTCGTTCAAACGTATTAGATGTAAGTAATTCTATTATTTTCTATGCTGTGCTGTGTTATAAGGTTCGGGTCCGTGATTTTACTGTGAGTCACATGTTCGGTGCAACGCAATAACTAACAGCGTTTCTCGTTAGTGTGGCCCCAACATAATAAATAAAATGCATGGCAATTACTCAACAACCGTTTTTAAGTACCTAGATGTTAAAACAAATTATACAATTTTTTTTTTAGCAATTTCATCAATTTAGCAGTTGCAGCTCTTGTAGGCCACACCTGTTGTCGCCCGCTTTTTTCGCGTGGACATGCATGGAGCTGTATATATACACTATCAAATTTTAGTATAATAAAGTTAAAGAAATCAGTGCTACTGTTAACCAACACTTTATTTTCTAACACATAACAAAATATCTATAACAAAATAAAATAAATACATAATATTATGTATTGTATTATTTTACTAGTTAACTTGGGTTGCCAGACTTCTGAGCTAAAGCCAACATATTCTCATTAGCCAGCATTTGAAACTCATGAAACCTTTGGGACACTCTCTGATTTGTTCTCAGATATTTTTCCATACAATTCAAAGTGCACTTGTCCTGAAAAAAGACAAAAAAATCACAGATTAGAATAACATACTTAATTTTCATCCTAAAACTAATTCACTTGGGTAGCAATAATCGCTTGCCATCAGGCGATACGTCTGCTCATTTTTCCAAGTCCATATAAAAAAAATCTTAGGCTTTGATATCACTTCAAGCTGATCCATGAACAGTCTAAAACCTGCTGGACATAGGCCCTTTGTTAGAAAGGAAGTTTTGGCCTACTATAACATTCTGGCCAAACAGGCTGGTATTGGGCTTTTTTTTCAAATTTTCCTTCTCTTTGCAGTGATATTGTTTATTCTGCCTTGTTTGCTTACTTATTCGGCTCTTACAACATTCATGGGATGAATAGAGATGATGACGCTCTATATTCTTTATCTGTCACCACATGGAGAAGTCAAGCTGACCCATTTTCGGCAAAACATCCTACTCTTTTAATGTCTAGAGATAATCAGCCTGCTTCTAAAAATCTATGGAGAATTTCTACAGAATCATTGGTGATGAATTCTCTTCGATTTGATATTAAAACTAAAAACGGTCTATTTAATACTTTAAAGTGTCTGCAAAAAGTCTACAGAACAATATGTTTTCCTAAAGATTGAAAATAATAATAGAGCTAAAACCCACCAACAATGTGTTATTTTTATGTTGTTATCATGGTCCATTGCAACAATATGAAAAAGAAACAAAACAGATTTCACCATGTGGACTTTGCAATCTGTTTTTTTATCTATGCACACTTATGGTCTTCAAGAGCCATAAGTCTATATAAGTATATATATATTTAACATAATGACAAAAACTAATTGTAATTAGCATTCATTATATTCCTTTTAGCAGTTTGGTATAATAAAAACGTAGAACAAAAGAAGATTTATAGCTGCTCTTAAAATATGAATATAGGTACTTTGGTAGAAGTTAACATGCTTTACATAGTTAAGTCCTACGATAGAATTGGACCAAAAAATTACACATACCTCGGAAGATTTAAGGGATCTGGAGGTAAAATCATGTACGCAATCAGTAAAACAAAGTTCTGACAGCTTATTGTACTGCACCAAGAAGTCTTTGAACTGAAACAAAACAAATCAGATTTGGCATTATGTTTGTTAGGATTATTGATATTGTATTTATCATATTAACGTGTGTTAGTGATTTAATCATTTTAATACATAAATCAAAAAATATTTACTGTTTTGATTTGATCAGCCTCACTCATTTCAGTAGCAGCCATGTTTAATTATTCGAGGAAAGAGAAATTAATGTAAATAGCAAAATCTGCTCGCACTATATCACTTGGTATATTTATACACAACACAAATAAAAATTAAATATTGCTTCAAACCAATTCCAATGTAATTTGAGGTTATAATTTACATATTATGAAGGGGAAAAGAGAAGAGAACCAAGGCCTTTTAGTCAGTGAGAGAGAGGACCGATAACAAACAGTATTGCTATTAATTTAAAATGAATGCAAAACTAAAATAACAATTGAAACAAATTAAAAACGTTTACACTTTATTATAATAATATAATAGAAATTAAAAGAATATTAATAAAATACACTTAGTTTTTAAGACTAAGTTAGCCATTTTAAAAATACTCTAAAATTATATTAAAAATGCTACAGTAAATGGTCAAAGGCTCATGCATACATCGAAACGTAAGTGGCGATGAGTTTCAGAAATATGACAGCATGACGATATTTGTGTTCCATTCATGTGATTGGGTTATTGTGGCATAAAACTACGCCTGTTTCTTTTTCCACCACGAAAAGAATTATATTTGTCTCTCTTTCTTTATAAACTGTAACATCAAGCGTTTCTCTACAATAAATCCCATTCGAGTTCACATTATTTGGGATTGGGAATCCAATTGAAACTTTATCATCAAACAAACGGTGTACCTGCTTTTTGTAAAATGGAAGAAATTGGCATAATACTACCAGAAAAGGTAATTAATAATTTATACAAATAAGTTATTAACTCTAAACATGTAATAAAAAATGTGTCAATTGTTTTTAGGATGACCAAATCGCTGATGCAAAGGGTCTAGCATTCTCAGGACCTCAATCTTTTGATGAACTTGAATCAGAAGATTTATACACAAAATATAAGGTAATGTTTTAGATTTCTCAACTAAACATTTATCACTCAGTCATTCTAACGCTTTGTATTCAATACTGATCAAATACTAGTATTTTACTTTTATTTGCTAAGAAAGTATTAAATATGTGTGTTAAAGAATACAAGACAAGAGGAAGATTAAAGAAAAGATGAACTGTGTAAAAGAGAATGAAGCTAGGAAGACATGTAAACAGTGAAATGACAAATGATAGAGGAAATAAACTTGGGATAGGGTCAGGCCATTGTTTGTCAAAATCACATTTAATGGAAACAATATTTTGTAATTGTAATAAAAAGCAAGTTGTACTTAAACAATAATACCAAATTGGTTCAGATTAAACATACAATCAACTCTTTACTGAGTGCTTTTAAATTTACTTATCTTCCTTTGACTTTGTATTATTGTTTTAATCCAATCCTGCCAAAACATTACACTTTTTTTCGAAGATCTAGTTGACAAAGTCAACAACAACAAAAAAGTGTAATAATGTCTGTGTAAGTAAGCTAATATAGATTGGTATTTACAGAAACTTCAGCGCATGCTAGAGTTCTTAGAGGTACAAGAAGAATACATAAAAGATGAACAAAGGAATCTTAAAAAAGAATATCTACATGCCCAGGAGGAAGTCAAGCGTATACAGTCTGTGCCACTTGTCATTGGACAGTTCTTGGAAGCTGTAGATCAGAATACTGGAATAGGTGGGTCTTTTCCTATTTAAGTTTGACAATGTATTATCACTCTTATTACTATTATGTTATTTATAAGAGGTATTAAAACCTTTTAGAGGGAGTTAAAGGATACAATAGAAAAGAAAGACCAAAGTAAACATGAGTCACACTTGGCCTTTACAATGATTTCTGGATTTGTTCATGGAAACACATCTTTTATGTAAAGATACAATTATGAGGTCGACTTTAAAAGGAGAATGGCAGATCCTGTACGCTGGCAATATGTTATAATGACAACTCATTTGTGATCCATATATTTCGTAAAAACTAAAATAACTTTTTAATGCTATGTTGTAAAAATCTAAGAATTTATAATGTTATTGTCGGTGATATTGGCGGATAACACACAAAACAATCCCTACCATCACTTACACCAAGTGTTACTTACAAAAGTACCATACAAACCTGCCATTGTCCTTTCAATCATTGTTATTGTAATAGTAATATGGTTTTTTTTTGCAGTTGGCAGTACAACAGGCTCTAATTACTATGTAAGAATTTTATCAACAATTGATCGTGAGCTGCTGAAACCATCAGCCTCTGTGGCCCTCCACAAACATTCTAATGCACTTGTGGATGTGCTGCCACCAGAAGCTGACAGCTCTATATCTATGTTACAAGCTGGTATGTATAATCTAATATATAAAATTCTTTTGTCACAGTTTTCGTTGCCATACTCCTCTGAAACGGCTTGACCGATTCTCATGAAACTTTGTGAGCATATTGAGTAGGTCTGAGAATCGGCCAACATCTATTTTTCATCCCCCTAAATGGTAAGGGTCACCCATCCTTAAAAATTTTTTATGGCAAAACGACTTTGCTGGGGCAGCTAGTTTTTTATATTAATCAATAACTTATATTAACATCTAATATATATAATTCTTGTGTTACATTGTTGCTCATGATGACACATACTTTGTGCTTATCTTTTATCAGATGAGAAACCTGATGTTCAATACTCTGATATTGGAGGCATGGATACACAGAAACAAGAGATCAGAGAGGCAGTGGAGCTCCCACTCACCCATGTAGAGTTGTATCGGCAGATTGGTATAGAACCCCCTCGAGGAGTACTTATGTATGGTCCTCCTGGATGTGGCAAGACTATGTTGGCTAAAGCAGTAGCTCATCATACCACAGGTATGTTAGATGAACATTCATTTTATTGTTTGTTTTTATTATTTTAACTTTTATTTAGTCCTTTTAATTGCACATCTGTGTTTAAACATATAAATTGACAGCCATGTCACTCTTCATGATTTTTTTCAAAAACTTGCTTGAAAAAATAAATTAAAATAATCAGTTTATTAGTAAACTGATACAGGCTACCCTAATTAGCCCTATTAGTTAGGTTTGGTGTAAATCAATACCTAACAGTATATTAATTTGCAAATCTTTAACATACAAATTCAAAGAATCAATAAATGGTGAGCAATAATTATTTGACTTTCTTTTTAAAGATGAGGTATGTTTTGATTTCTTTGACACACTGCAGCAATGCTGCATTTAACTGAAAATTGTATGGTATTTCTGAATATTCTAGCTGAAATTCTTTTAGAAAAATTGAAATATAAGTATTAAAAAGTCTTTAACAAAGAAGATTATCTTTATTAATGTAAAATAATTTAATCTGTTCACTTTATTACTTTCAGCTGCGTTTATCCGCGTGGTAGGCTCCGAGTTCGTACAAAAGTACCTAGGCGAAGGACCACGTATGGTGCGTGATGTGTTCCGCCTAGCTAAAGAAAACAGTCCAGCAATTATCTTCATAGATGAAATTGACGCCATTGCCACTAAACGGTACCGTACTTTCTACTTACTTTCTTTCAAATATTATTTTATTTACTATTTCAAATTCATTGCTTCTAGACTAATGATAATTATATCATGTTTTCCATAAAAAAACTCGTAGTGACTTAATAGAATAGAATAGATTAGAATAATCTTAGTATTGATAAATATAGTGAAAAGTAAAGGAGATAAAACGCCACCCTGCAGAACCACACCACGGACAGGGATGTGGGGTATTGGCCTCCGGTATCCTCACTCACTCGTTTGTGTTTCACTGAGTGAGTGGTTTCACTCCAGTTTTCTGTGAGGCCGTGGTATCACTCCCGTCGAGCCAGCCCATTCATTCCAAAGCGTTAAGATTGTCTTCCCCACGGTTAAGATTGTCTGTAATTTTATGAGTATAAAAAGTAGAAAGTAAAAAAAGTAAAACATATCAATTATATTCTAAAAACCTTATTTATAAGGACAGGCCTATATCAAGTATCTGACTATTAATTGAAGGCTCTTGATTATGTTTGTTGATAGTTTTATGTTTCAATTTCAGATTTGATGCACAAACCGGTGCAGACAGAGAAGTCCAGAGGATCTTGCTTGAGCTCCTAAATCAAATGGATGGATTTGATCAAACTACCAATGTTAAGGTGGGTAAATAACTAGTTATAAATATATTAGAATACATTGTTGGTACTAATTCTATCTAAGATTAGAATAAATTTAAAAACACTGATAAAAAGTGCATGATGTCTTTATTATAATTTCAGGTCATAATGGCAACAAATCGAGCTGATACCCTTGATCCGGCCCTCTTGAGACCTGGTCGTCTGGACAGGAAGATAGAATTCCCTCTACCTGATAGGCAAGTGTAAAAACTTGTCATATATTTAAAATCTTATGAACTAAAACTTGTAAACTCATATTGGAAACACTTTATACAGATTAAGACTTTGACAAATATATTATCTTAATAGTATATTCAACTTTAAGGAGAGCTGTATAAAAGATAGATAGAAAGATTGATAATGACAAACAATATACTAAATCTAATCATACACATGCTCTGGTCAGCTGTTGTTTGTTTGTCGTCGTTTCATTTCAAATGTCCTTAAATTCGAGATATAATGCCATAAATCTATCCATTTCTCCGTGTTTGATATAATTACAAAAATATAAAACAGAGAACTTTGAAATTGAAATTCACTCAGTTCACTTTACGTTCTTGACAATATTTAACTCGTGAAATTATTTACAGGCGTCAAAAGCGACTGATCTTCTCTACGATCACAGCTAAGATGAATCTATCGGAAGAAGTGGATTTAGAAGAGTTCGTCGCACGACCTGACCGCGTGTCCGGTGCTGATATCAACGCCATTTGCCAAGAGGCAGGCATGCACGCTGTTCGCGAAAACAGGTAAAATTTGCTCGATACCATTATCTTTGTGAACTTAATTAACTAACTTACCTGTTCAATAGTAAGTGATTCGCAATTTTAAAACTACAGTCACACAAAACCCAAAATGATATTTTAATGTCTGTTGGTTTATTCGAGCCATCTTCTACTTACCTCGCAAATATTCTGTTAGACATATAGTCTGGTCAATTTTGACATAGCCTCAGATAATGATGATTCCGATGGATAATTTTCACTTTTTTTTATTTACACCCTTTTAATCATTTCCAACCCTTGCACATATCTTTCGTTTTTAATAGTTTCAAACTAAACAGAATCACAACAGATCAGTGGAATAGGCCTACCGGTGAAACCACATAAAAAAAGTCATCTAAGTACACTACCTCAAATTGGCCTGGAAACGTGTGGAAATATTATGACGATTACAACACAACTCTTTCAACTTTTTGAATCAATCTCAACAACGATGGCATTAGGAAAAAAGGTTTTTGACATTTTTATAGATAACTAGCTGCGCCCACTACTTCATGTGCATGTACGTGTTCTTGTACATTTGGATTTTCAAGCTATTTTGAGGTTTTCACCATTTAAACCTTCCCTGGACTATGACAAACATTTCAAAACCAAAATCAGCTAAATCTGCCCAGCCATTTGCAAGACAAACGAATAGCAATTGATTTTTATATATAAGATCTGATCTACGTTTTTGTCTCGGCTAATTTCATGATAAAACCTACCGTTTTGCTGAAAATCGCGAAAAACCCGTTTTGCACCCTTTGACTCCGAGTATGTTTTTTCAGGTTTCGGATCGGTGAGGACTTTTTACATTTCATTTATTCAACAACCCTACCAATTTTCAACCAAGTGTGAATTTTTGTAACGTCACCCATATGTTTTTACTTAAAGTAAACTACTTATTTTGTATTCTCTCTATGTCTTGTATCCGTCCGGTCAAACTAATTCGACCGGACGGATACAAGACTCTAGTTTAAAAAATAGATAAATTATTTTAAAATTTTTAAAAAGTTGCGAAAATGCAACCATAAACGTTTTTAAATGTACGATATTTCATACCATGTAGTGTATGTACTAAACAAACATTTGTTTTCTTCAGGTATATCGTCCTTCCTAAAGATTTCGAAAAGGGCTACAAAAACAACATCAAGAAGGATGAGAGTGAATATGAATTTTACAAATAAGTTTTTCATTTCTATTGATTGAATTATAATACTAATAAATTTAATTTTGTCCACTAATGTTTTTTCTTTTTTCATTTCAATGACCCACTCATGAAACATTGGCTGATATTATCAGGCAGGCCTGTTGTAAAATCAATTTTTATTGTTGTCAAACAATAAGTTTACTTAATGTTTGAAAACTAATGTGTATTAGATATAGTACATGAATGACGCAGCTTCGCTCGGTATTTTTTTCTGGTGGACCTGCTTTTAAGTATTAGTGATTTTACATTATCTGTTGCAACAACAGGCATAGATAATTATTCATCGTAGTGTTTCTAAGTTATTTTGCAAACACAATCATTGATTTCACAAACGCAAGATCTTAATTTGTAAGCACAAAAAAATTAAGCAATCCAAGGTCAAACGCTAGTTGTCGTCAAACAACAGGTTCAAGATTTCCAATTATACACAAATATAGTTTCAAAGTCTATATTCTGTAACAGTTCTTAACAATGTGATTTTACAAATATGAAATAATACAATATATTTGGCATAAACCTTATAAAAATGACATGTATGTAAAACAAATAAATTAAAATAGATTTCATTCCACGAGCTGAGATTTCACAGAGGATGAATATCATTGTGATGATCTTAATATTAACAATGTAGTTCTCATCTTAATTAACACATTCAGTGCAATAACTAGTATACAATAAACAATAAAGGCTTTGTTAAGGCACTACGAATCCTAATAAGGCGTTGTCAAAGTTTAAAATAATTACTCTAATTATGATTTTTCTTATCTAGCTGTATATTGTCATAGGAAAAAGGTGGAAGTTATAAATTAAGGTACATTTATTTCATGTACAACAGTAAAAAATATAACATAGCTCGACAAGACAGGCTTTATATTGGGGATGTTTCAAATCACAGTAATTTATAGACCAAACATTACGGCTACTTTAGAGATGTAAGTAACATTAATATCATATAACAACATACTGTATATAAAAAGGTACTTCGAGAATGTTGTGACAAACTATTGTTTGTGTTGTGAAAATAAAATAACACAAGGAAGGTACACGTTCCGGAATGTTTAGCTGCCAATTGTAAGTAATAAGTGATTTACTCAATAAATCTTAACCTAAAGAGAAGTATATAAGTTTAATAATAAGTACAAGGCATCCATAATACTGATTTTGAATCAATTTTCATAATTTTCTGGCACTTCATGGTAGTAATTTTAATTATAGTTAAGAAATACTTTTTACAGACGAATAAATTTTTATAGACAAACACTAACCTTTTCGTAACATATAACGACTATACGTCGGAAAAAATATATTATTATATATAAGACACTGAACTGACTAACTGGACGGGGGCATTAATTTGGAATCGATTTATCCTAATATTTTATACATGTATAACAATATCTCGAAATAGTAAATAACCCTTATATGACGGAAATAATACTTACTCATAAACTATATTTAAGATATACGAAGGAATGCAATAAATACCATATTGTTTCAAAGTAAGTTATGGAATGATTACACTGGGATTGCAGTGTATGAGAATGAGTTCTATAACAGTGCTGCGTCTACAATTAACAAGTTGTCTTACACAACTTTGGTATGTCATGTTCTTTTTGTTAATTATTAATTGTGTAACTTATATTTGTATATATTAATTAAGTTTTATGATCCAGATCGCGGTGGGCCGGGTGGCAGTGATTGGTCTGAAACAAAAACATTAATAAATAAATAAAAGCAGATGTAATATGTAACATGGCTTTTATTCTGTTAACTCTTAGGAAAGAATTGTACTGGACCGGGCTTGTATGTGGTCAGAATGGGTTCGAAACATTATAGGTACTTTCTATGAACCAGTTTGTATAACACAATGCATGACCTGTGTCCCATTCGGTCTCGCCTGCTTGTATACGGCGCAAGACCTTAGCCCAGCCCAGATAAATATCTAGCCAGCTATAATATGAATCTTCCATTGTGAAGCTGTCGTTTTCGTGGCTAGATGGAGATTTACTATTGTCGTAAACGAAGCTCATGACAGTGTATTTTTTATTGCTGCTAGTCATCATCATCATCTCCCTACCCTTTTCCCAAATTTATTTGTGGTCGGTGCAATGAGTTTTCCTCCTCCATTCTCCTCTATCACTAGTAATTTCACTGCTTACTCCCTTCCTAGCCATATCCTCTTTTAAGCAGTCCAGCCATTTTTTTTTTGGTCGTCCTCTACTCTTATATTTGTCGATTTTCATACTCTCTACGCATAACTTTTCATTCTCTGGTGCTACTTTCCGGCTCCCTCTAATGTATTCATTCTTTATTTTATCCATTCTAGTATACAGTACACCATACATGCATCTCAACATTCGCATTTCAGCTACATGCAGACATCTCTCATCCGTTTTGTTTATTGGCCAACTATCAGTTAGTTTATAAATATGCACAAGTTAGGGAGGTATTTCTGAGATAAAGCCTAGTTATGAGTGATTCGAGATCGGGAAGGAGATCTGAAATCGCATAGTAACGATTGTTCCCAGAGTAGGGTAGCTGTTACACCGGCATCAGGTGTCCTACTCTGGGGACGACCGCAGGAAATCCGAAGTGCTTTTTAACCGTCAGCAAAATAGAAAGGCAAGGAAGGTGTAAAGGTGTAAAGGTGTGAAGGTGCGAAGGTGTGTACTGACTGTTGGGCAGGTCGTGGTGCGGCATGAGCGGCACGAGCAGCGCGGGCGGGCCGGCGCGGCGCAGGAAGGGGTGCTGCAGCAGGCGCGCCGCGGCCTGGCGCTGCGCCGGGTCGCGCACCAGCGCGCACTCCACGAACGCCAGCAGGTCCGCCGGGCAGCGCGCCGCGCCGCGCGGCCGGGGCGGTGGCATGTCGCGGATACGACGCATCGCCTACACAATAACATATTTTAACAAAAAAAATATTTACAGATAGTAGAGCCACGCTGATTTCAGAGCCATGATTGTCGTGTTTGGTTGGTGAGTGCGAGATCGGAGGTCAAATGATACAGAAGCATCACTAGGCCGCCATAGTGTGGGTACCGATGCTGCATTGTTGCGTTGTCCGCATGAACGATGAGTATGGTGACCACAACTCTTGAATTCTACTTACTTCCATCGGGCATGGAGGCACATACAAAAAAAAACGACTTCAAGAACTGGACCCAATTGAAATGGGACCACAACGGGAATCACCAGTTTTAAAATAGAAGAGAAATCATCAATATCGGTTCACCCCGTCAATAGTTCTGACTTACACATTTTAATATTACAACCAGACACTTCCATTTTATTTATTTGTATAGAAGAGTTGTTAATGTAATTTCATATTACATTAACAACTCTTCAATACAAATAAATAAATGCCCAATGAGCTACATGATATGTATGGACGTCGACTACTCCTAAGTAAACAGTATCGACTCGCTTAATGTAATTACTTAAACTGGGCTAAACTGCGAGCATAAATCGTATTTAGCAGGGAGTGTGTTTTCGATATACCAAGAACATATTGATCAAGATGAAATATGCAAATACAGTTTGCCTTATAACTTATCACCGTTTAAAACTGTATGCGATATAATCAAATATGTATTGGCTCTTAAGTAGCCATCCACACCGACATTTTTACAACTTCACTCGCAAACTCTTTGAAAATTTGAATTCCCTTTATTATGATATGCATCAAAATATAAAAATTCCTCTCGAATCACCCTATCTATTGGTGAAAACCGCATTAAAATCCGTAACATAGTTTAAAAGATCCAAGCATATCTATCTATTCTAATATATAAAGCTGAAGAGTTTGTTTGTTTGTTTGTTTGAACACGCTAATCTCAGGAACCGCTGGTCCGATTTCAAAAATTATTTCGGTGTTGGATAGTCCATTTATCGAGGAAGGCTATAGGGTATATATCATCACGCTACTAATAGGAGCAGAGCAACAATGAAGAATGTTTCAAAAACGGGCGAAATTTTCAAGCTACGGGCAATATAAGGCGCAAACGAGGTTGCGTGGGTCGGCTAGTTGGAGTGTAAAACATCTTCATTTGATACTAATTTAAAAAAAAATCTCTTACCTGTAGAGGTGGTTCATTAAAGAATGGGGGCTCTCCATCCACCATTTCAACCAGCATTATGCCGAGCGACCATACGTCTACTTCAGGCCCATATGGTAATCTCGATATAACTTCTGGCGACATCCAGTATGGAGTTCCCACTAATGATTTCCGCTTGGGCAGTTCCTAAATATTAAAATATTACAAAATCATTAATTTAAAACTACTAAAGAGTGCAAAACTAAAAATTGGTTCATTCACTATTATTCCAACAAATAAATGATTTTGGATTCAGAAAAAATATCTGGGAGTTGGTTTAAATACCAACATGTTATAGGTAAGACTTCATAGATCTTAAATATATCTATAAAAAACTGGAGTTTTGTGCTACAATGCTACATTTAATATTTTAATAAACTTTTTTTTCTATACTGTTTATGACAAGTATTTTATAAACACATATGTTTATCAGATCAGACAAGCAATAAAAAAAAAATTTAGTCAGAAATGCTGCACCTAGCTATAGTTCAAAAAGTTAATTTAAAAACTTTTAAATGTATTACATTACGGTAATTTACCTCTGATACTTGAGCACAAAATCCAAAGTCTGATAATTTTACGCGACCATCCGCCGTCATTAAAATAGAATCAGATTTTATATCTCTGTGGATTACTCCTTGGCTGTGCAGAAATGCTAATGCCTGAAAGAGAATAAAAAAACATACATATGAATTAAAATACAAAATAATAGAGTCTTTGATAGAAAAGATTAATAACAAGTATTATGCATAACTTTATTGAAAAGGTGCAAATAAATTAGATTTTTAACAGAAATTAAATTTTAATAGAATTGTTTTTTTTTTAACTACTCTTATTAGGTTTCATGTATCTATATCTAATCTATATCCTAATTGAAGCAGGTCCATTCCAAGTTAGTTCACATTATTTATTTGATCCATCATAGGTTGTTTGAATTTGAAGATAAATACTATAATATAATTTACCTTTAAACACTGTTTGCAAACAGTGGCAATTTGTTCAGGGTCCATTCTCGCCCTCGTCACTATATCGGTGAGCGCGCCTCCTGCCATGTACTCCATCACGACCCATAATTCATCCCCGACTAAGTATGAAGCATGCATTTCCACTATATTCGGATGAGGGTAGTCACGCATTATGACCTGGAGAGCAAAATATTCGACTTTTAATCTTAAACTAGCAACTGTAATAACAGCTAACACTATGACCACAAAGGTTGGGTTCCATGATAACTAATGTTAGCAAGATATTACAATAAAGGATTTCAATTTTTACTTATTTTATAGAGAATATTTTCTAGGCTGAAAGTGAAAAAGTAGTTTTAAGTGTGCAACTTTCTGCTAACTTTCCAATGCTGCCCTTTTTTACTTAACTATTTTTATCATTCAAACAGTTCAAAGCTCTTACAGTCCTCCTACAAAAGTTAGAAGCTGAAGTTTCATCCAAATGCAACTCAGCGCTGGTACTTCATCAAACACAGTAAGGTATATTTAAAATGTCGAACATCGTCAAAACACATCAGACACCACATAAATAAATTTAAGATAGAATGGTGATGAAAGTACTTTGACATATAAATCCTGCGTGGCATAAAGCCACGAAGCGACGGCGACGCCGCCTAAACGCACACGATTGGTCAATGCGTGACTAGTGAAGTTCACACTTTCATGTTTATTTATTGAAGTAAATTTTATTAGAAAACATTTCTTAAAGTAATCTTATTTTGAACTGAAAGATTAATATTGGGATAGTGAAACATTTATTTACTTTAATAAAATGAGAAGAGCAAATTGTACTGTTTTTTAGTTTTTACGTCCTATGGCATCTATCCATTTTTCTTTGATGTGTTTGATTCTTTTGGAAATCTGCTATGTAACTTAATATTCAAGATCGAAAACTAAAAACCACCTACTTAAAAAAACATATTTAACAGATATAATAAACTTTTAGAACAGCTCATTTCTTAAAAATGTATAATTTACCTATAATATAATTTATAATCTACTTCCTAGATCTCTAAACCCCCTGAAGGTTGGCTGGTAGAGAATGCCTTGGGCATTAAGTCCGCCGATGTACACAAGAGCATGAAATTATAAAATAAGAATAAAATAAAAAAAATATTTACTAGCTGACCCAGCAAACAGTATTTTGCCATAAAAATATTTAAGGATAGGTCACTCTTACCATTTAGGGGATGAATAATAGATGATGTCCGATTCTCAGACATGCCCAATATGCACACAAAATTTCATAAGAATCGGTCAAGCCCTTTGTTTCGGAGGAGTTTACCTACAAACACCGCGACACGAGAATTTTATATATTAGGTCTTTACCTATGAAATTGCCGTTTTGTATGCAACAAAAATATATATCATAACATTATTGGTTATGAAATAACATACACGTAATTTAGATATTATCATGGATGTTTTTGAATGTGCTAATAAAGCCTTTTTATTTAATAGGATCCTGGTAACTTCAAAATTTATATATTTATAATGTTAATATTTTGACTAATATGTATACCTACCAAACTCATTTTTATTTCCAACAGAAAATAGGTTTCACGTTCTCATTCACAGTTGGTAGTTTAGCAATACTTCACATGCAATGATGACAATGCAAGTATTCACACAGCTATTGGCATTGATCATACAGAGACACTTGGTGTACACACTGAGTGTTTCACTTTGTATTAAGTCTTAGTCTAAACTGACCTTAACCTTACAACTATCGACGTTTGCATGATACCAGTTCATTTGTGATAAGAAAGATCGAAAGTGTGAACTTACTACTTCATTAAACAACAGTTCTCGTCTCTGCTGCTTGCGAAGATTCATCATTTTGACGGCAACGCGTCGTCTGGTGCGTGTGTCGGTGGCTGCGCACACCACGCCCGTGCTGCCCTCGCCGATCTTGCTGAAGCCGCTCAACGTCGCCCGCGGATCGCCTTCGCTCACCACCAGACGAAGGGCCGCACGGAACTGTGATCATAACAGAATAGATATCATCATATAACTTCTTTACCTTTTTATTGGTATAGGGAGCAAACGAGCAGACGAATCGCCTGATGGTAATGGCGATTACCACCGCCCATGAACACCCACAACACCAGAGGCGTCACAAGTGTGTTGCCCTCCTTTGTTTTAATAACTATTGAACATTTAATTAATTTAGGTAATGCCAGGCCGCTGCTACCAGTTACCTTTTTTACCTAAAAGTTATTATTTTATCTGCCAGGAAACAGATACAACTTTGGATACAAAAATTTGATTATTTTATTTATTTAGGGAACACAAATTAAATGTACATAGGATTGTTATTAAAAAACTAAGCTTAGTATTTACTATCCCTTTTTTATTTACTATCTGTGGAAAACGTAGTGGGTAGTATATTTATAATACCCAATAGATTACTTATGGGGAGTGAAAAACATATAACTCTCGCCGTCGATAAAATGAAGTAGTAATTTGCCATTAGCGAAATATTAACTGGTACTTCTCTAGCGTGTGAGAAATACCAGTAACAACAGTATTACAAATATAAATATCAGTAACATCATGATAAATTGCATGCTTGATATAAGTGTTAAAAGAAGAAACAAAGCAAAAAAGAAACCATGTTCATAAAAATAATCTAAAGCCGTTAGTCCCACTACCGATCACTTAAAACTTAAATTACATATTTTTTTAAACATAACTTACTGTGATGATATATATATCTATGTCACAATATTTGGTTGGATGATTGGTTTACTGTCCAGGTGTAAAGGTACAGCAAACAAACACAGATTTCCTTTATAATCTTAGTTAGGATTTGTTAGAAAAAAAATTCATGTACCTGTTCGTGGGTTAATCGTAGTTCATGTTTTGAGGCAGCAAGAGGTAAGTGTGGGCCAGCTGGTGCACCACTCCCTCTCGACACTGGATATGGCTCACCTAAACAGATAATAGTAAATTATAATTCTTTTTTGACATATCTCAACACAATCTCAAATATATTTTTGGAAAAATTACATTTCAGCAGCACTATCAAGTGCTCAATAAACATTTGTACTGAGTACAAACAGTAAAACCATAATTTTCAATAAAGCATCATCAATCAGTAGCTAGAGAAATTATATATTGTACCAAACTCATCTGCTCAAAAAAAGTTTAACTTGCAAAAGTGTTTATATAACCTAATTGCAGAATAAATGATTTCATTTCATTTCACTAGCCACTTATAATAAGTGGTGTTAGAACTAAATGTATTTGACTCAAATTTTGTTGTAAGAAACATTTTTCGTTAAGATTAATTATTAAGGGGCAATTAAGGGGCCCCTTAATAAAAAGGGGTGTAGGTTACACCCGTGTCACAAGTCTCGGGCTCCGCTCGGAGTTTCTCTCTCTGCCACACGATGGACCCGGCATCCGCACGGTGAATCCATGGAATGCTAAGAAGTTCGTCTCAAACTTTTTATTATTATTTTTTGTTGCCTTAATGAAATTGCCTAACTTGTGTAGATTACTCACAAAACATAATATATTTCCTAGAGGGGTAGACAAAGATGGATTTTTTTAAATCTTTTAATGTCAATTCTTGCAATAATTATGGTTTAATTATAGTCCACAATACCAGTGTAAAGTTAATTGTGAATTTAATCATTAAAATGAATGGAGTAATTTTATTAGTACATTAAACTCTTAACAAACACTTTACCAACTTTAAAACAAGGCTCAATAGGAAAAAGTTAAAACAATGAATAAATAAGAATCATACCCATGTTCACAGAGTTTCCATTTAGCCCATGAGGCACCGCATGAGTCATTGGCTGAGGTGGGTGATTGTGCTGATAAGGGACATTTGCATTCTGTATATTCTGGTAGGTCATAGGGGTATGTTGATTGTCATTGATCTCGGGCACATTTCTCACTGCATCGTGTTGATGCTGTGTCCACTCCACAGGAGATTCAGCTATAGGTTTGTTTAAGGTATAATTGCTATGATCTCTTCTTAGGCTAGTGTATTGTTGTGGTGCTGGTGGTACAGGTGGTGACTCTTCTGGCACAGAAGGAGGAACATTTGCTTGATTCCTCAAGTCCCTTCTGATTCTCGGTGGGCTAGAACTTCTTAAAGAATTCGACCTAGCAACGTTTGATGTTTTAGGCAAAACAACACCATTTTGAACCGGCTGCTGTGGAACATTTGAGTGCAACGGCCGTGCAATTGATGATACTGAGGTAGTTCTGTGGTCACCTCTGACTATAGTTTTTAGGTCAAGAATCTCTGTAGGAGTTATTTCAGAAGGATCTACCAATGGTAATGGTCTGTTTGTTGATTTTAATATCTGTAAATTAAATATTTCATAGTTAAAAGATAGCACAGTCTGTTTTAATTTTAAAGCAATAGGAATACAGCATAACTAAGTAGTTACAAGAAAATGTAATCTAGGTCTATTGACCTAGAGTACATTTTCACTATTTTGTATTCAAAATAGTGAAAACATAAATTAACACTAACCTGATTATTACCAACAAGTGAGGCCCATTGCAAAGGAAGTCCAACAAACTTTCCCTCTCGTTTATCAAAACCTGTATGTACTCTGTGTTCGAAATTACTCGGCGGCGATATAAGAGGCTTTTTCTTCTTCTTAGAAAACATAGTGTAATATGAACTGCAGGAAACACCTTTTATGTTACAGGTTCATTTATACTCGATAAATCCTAAATACATCGATTTATGTAACGAGAATCGATGAAAAGAAAGCTTATTAATACTTTCTTTTACAATAACACCTATCGACATTGATTCTAATCAATTAGATACAGACACTTAGCTACGCCTTCGGCCTATAAACAAAAACAACTCACTGATATTTTGAGGTGTGTACTCCGTTAAAGTACCCAAAAGTACCTATCTACACACTGACACACACTGAATATAAATTATATTCCAAGTGCGTATCGTATTCTATTCCGACATTCCGCAACGTCAAGCATCCATGCTCGACACAGGTACATAGCACAACAAATTAAATTAAGGTAATGACTATTGACTAATGATATTAAACACCCCACTTCTTAAGGATGTATGTCTTTCAAAGAATTTTATTTTAAGAAGAAATATTACGATACTTAGTACGTAAAATCCACAGACCACAAAAGCCTTGTAAAACCAAATAATAGCAACAAGAAACAACCGAGAACAGCACTCAAAAAAATCAAAATGCAACGTAGAAAGTGATGTTGCCGATAAATAATATAAGCCAATATGCACCTAATACCGATATTAAAAAAATAAAGATTTGTCGGTTCTGATGTCAAAGGCCCAAAGTTTAAACTATAATTTCGGGAAACAGTATGGGTGGAACTCAGATCAAATAATTTTTTATTTGATCTGAGGGGTACAAAAATACTTTTAGAATTGGGTGAGGAGTCGGACATGACTCACGAGTAATCGTTGGTTAAAAAAGGTCCATACCTAATATTTTTATTTTCCATGCGATGGAGCTGGAACGAGTATTCGATATTTGTCTGAAATTGAGACCTCTTTTCGAAAAGGTCTCAGATTGGGGTAGACTTAATTTAGTTAAATTTAACCCCACAAAGACACACATTTACGGGTTTACCGCCAAAAAACTACCATTAGTCGTATGGCCTCGTTATGAAGACACTCCTTAACTCTCCTATCTGCGTCAACCAGTGAAGTTCAGTTTCGTGGTCATTTAGAGGATAAGGCCAAATTAGCCTCGAAAAAGCTTGGCGTGCTCAATAGATCGAGACAGTATTTCTAAAACATCTTGGCAATCGACAATTCGAGTCGCTCTCCGTTGGATGCATTCTAGAGGGAGGAATTAGTACTGGGGTGCCCCTGCCCAAAGATGAAACAGCTGAGTGAGCTGGAGTGAAACACGAGTGATTAAGGAAAGCCAGGAGTACTTTGGATAGTGTGGCTACCTTGGTAACAACTTGCAGTTTTTTTAGATATAGAACCAACATATATGATAATGTTCTTCTGAATTTTCTTAAAAAAATTTTGGATATGCTTCGCATCCCTGAAATTTTGAGTTGTTTTATAATTAACCTCCTTTCAGGTAGAACAATGAAATTAGATCGAACACAGGATGAAAGTAGACTACTATGGAAAGTTCTCCCGCAGGGTTCAGTTCTAAGCCCTATTATTCATTTTTTAAACGTCTGATTTAGATTCTTCATTTCCAAAAACATCCCTACAAAAGTAACTAGTGCGCGCAATGGTTAAAAGTCACAGACTCAGAGTCTCTCTGAGTAAATATGTTCTGTGCACAGAGTACATTGTTAATACCACAGAATAAAAAGATATAAGTAGAAGTGTTACGAGTCATAATTTACAGCGGAACGACTGTCACCAAACTCAGACAAATGAAAGAACTATTTATTATTGCATACTAATAACGAATTGTTTTGATTTGATGTTTGTATTTTGCTCAAAACTAGCCTACAACTCATCAAGTCATACGTTTAATAATATTTCTTCTCGCGTAATGATATGAGTTATTTTGCCATAGGGGGATAAGAACTTACAACGATTCGTAATCTTGATAGTAAGAATACTTCATTGCAAGCTATTCAAAAACAGATAGCGTTATTTTTAATGCACGTAGTTATAACATTAATCTCTCTAGGAATAAATTCAATATTTGTGTCATTCTTCAACATGTACCGCTACTCGATTAGCGTTGTAGCACATAGAACACTATCAATAATATCGTTACCTAACTCCTGTTTGAACGGAGCAGAAAATAAGACATGAATAGAAGGATATCTGAGGAGGTAACATTATAAAGGTAAGGAAGCTAAAAAACTTGCCTAATAAGTAATAATGTTTTTTAATTTTAAGAATCTGTATTAGAATCATAATTCTACTAATCACATTACATCACACTAATATATAAAGGAGAAAGTTTGTGAGTGTGTATGTTTCTTACTTCTTCACGCAAAAACTACTAAACGGATTTATTTCTACTGAAGTGATGATGATGATGATGATGATACAGTAATATAGCTTATACATCAAAATAACACATAGGCTACTATATGCTGCGATAATCGACATACACGGACATATCGGATGGAGCTGCGGACAACAGCTAGTAATATTATTTATACTAATATATAAAGCTGAAGAGTTTCTTTGAAGCGCTACTCTCAAGAACTACTGGTCCAATTTGAAAAATTCTTTCAGTGTTAGATAGCCCATTTATCGAGGAAGGCTATAGGCTATATATCATCATGCAAAGTCCTACAGGGGTGGAGCACCAATGAAGAATGTTACAAAAACGGGGAAAAATTATCACGCTACGGGCTATAGGAGACGCAAACGAGGTTGCGTGGGTCTGCTGGTATTTAATAAAGACTGTTTAAGCACTTAACACAATTCAAAACAGTGGTTCCTGCATAATTAATATTTGGCATAGTATGTACCTATATTAGTAGATTTTAAAATGTTTAAAAAAAATACTATATTCGTTTTTATTTTTTAGGAAATACATAGTATCAATAAACATAAATTGATTGCAATGAAAAAAAATGCAATACGTAGTTATAATATAATTGATTATTTAAAGTTATTGGTATGTATGTGTATGTATATTGATGTATATGTATGTGTATGTAAATATGTTTCTAGTTATACACATTAGAAAATTATAATTCTTCAAAACTACCGCACCGTCAACTACTGTCTCTCCGATACTTTTTTATCCATCCTAAGGTTGCCTGGAAGAGATTGTTTTAAGCAATAAGGCCACCCTTTGTACATTACACTTATGGGTATTCTATAACCCGTTTAAAAGTATGCATATCGCTAACACCAACATCCTACATGACTACATCTCTAACCGAGTAGCGTTGAAAATTGATAAAACTCGATCATACCAAATTGAGCTTTATTTAATGGGATAAGGAAGAGTTAAGCTTAAATCTGTAGTCGATTAAAAGTTAAATACAATTTTATGATTTTATTGATAAAATATTTAAAATTGTACCTACCGATGGTAAGAAACAGCTCCATCTTTAATGTTTTTCCTTCTGCTACAATTTTTACACTGTAAAATAGAGCAGTACGGCATTGTGGCGTAAAAAAACTAGTTATTTCTACTTATATATTTTGGTTCTGTGGTTAATACAGATCTCAGATGATACAGATAGTCACATCACAGAGTACATTGTTCTGTTGTCAGACTTGTCAGTTGTCACTGGCTTACTGATAAACTATCACAGAGTACATTGTTTCTATGTCGCGGAACAAAATAGTCAAGCATAATTTTATAATTGTAAGAAGTAAGGATAAATAAGCACTTAATTATATTAAAACAGTTATAAGTAATGGAGGAAAAGCATAAAAAATCTCATAGTTCTAAGAGGCGTGAGACAAAAAGTAAGAGGCGATCGAGCGTAAGTAAATTAAATGTTTTCAACACTATTCAAAGTATCGTCTGTATAATGTATATAGGTTAATGTCGATCAGATATTCTAAACCAACAATTTCTTGTATTTTAGACATCAAGTTCAAACAGCTCTGAATCCGACGAATGGGTTGAAAAAGACAGTAAATCCAGTACATCCAGTCAGAGGGAAGACTGGATGTCAATGACTGGGATGCTGAAGACTTACACGAAGGGTGACATACGGCCAAAACGAGAAGAAAAAGATAAAAAACATATTGATTCATACAATCCAGCAACTTGCAGTAGAGAATTGAATCCATACTGGAAGAATGGTGGTACTGGTTTACCTCAAACATCAGACAACTATAAGAAATCAAACCCATTTGTTAAACCAAGTGATACTGATGACTATTATTCTAAATCAAGGTAATTAATGTTTTACTCTAGATAATGGTGCTAATTCTGTTGTCGACATCACTAAACTAAAATTCATTAAAAGTTGTTGTTAAATTACATACTTTAAAATTAATTTGTTTGCAGTCTATTTTTCGAAATCTCAAATCTTAACTTTTACTTTAGTCATGCATGTTTAGTTCAGTATCAAATAAAAGTTGTGACAGGCTTTTCATGAAACACCCTGAATGCTGTCAAATTCAATAATGATGATTTTTATCATGAAATTTACAGGAAATTGACAAATAATCCTATGGACACTTCTTCAGGCAGAAAAAGTAAAGGGTTTATTAGACCGCGTGATGATGACGATGATGATTATTATGTGAACTCTAGTTCAAACACTTCTGAAAGACACTCTAAGAGAGGTACATATGACAAATACAAAGATGAAAGGAACTATAATTATGGCACATCCAGTAGTTGGAGGAAGCACAGTGAGAAGGATGAAAAGAGAAGGGACATAAAACCAGAAGTCAGAGATGAGTATCCAGTAACTGAAAATAAAGGTATTATTAGTTAAATAAATATAAAAATTTTATGAAGAAATAATAATTGAAAACAAACAATATAAATGAAGCATCATTAATCGTTTCAAAATAGGAATATTTTTTTCTCATTTTTTAAAGAATTAATTTACATGTACATGTTGTAATAATCGCCAAAGTATTACACAAACTGAGCTAAAACTGTTAAAGCTATAGGAATGGAAATTGGCATAAAAATGCACTAGAGTTTTAAACCTTAGATCATCTAAATCTCTATATAGAACATCACGGTGCAAAAGATTACGTCTTGTTCAACCGGTGACATTAGTTTTTTTCACACACATTTTATTTATTTACTAGCTGAACCCCACGGCGTTACTTGCGGTGATCGTCGTACTGCGAGTAACGCCACGGGACAAAGTTAGTCTAAAAAAGTAGCCTAAGTTACTCCCTGGATCATCAGCTACCTGCCAGTGCAAGTCCCGTCAAAATCGGTCCAGCCGTTCCAGAGATTACCAGAACAAACAGACAAAAAATTTTTTAACTACATTTTTGGTATATATACCTTGTATACATACATATGCATTTGGTAAAAAGCAGTTATTTTAAATATTACTAACAGACACTCCAAAGACCAAAATAGTCATCTCGGGTCATCTGGATGCTTAAAAAATATTATTTTCGAGTTGTCCTTCTTAAGACCTTGAGACTTATTTTTGGGGGGAGGAGGGAAAGAAAAAACTGGCTTTTCGTTATAACTCTCCGAATTTTTGACCAAATGAGACGTGTGACCTCTCATTTTGTAGGTATTTTCAAGCTCTATCATTTTGGTATAATACCCCCACAAAAAACTCAATAGTTTTCGAGAGTTTCAAGGGGAAAAAAATGCAATGTTTATTTTTTTTTAGCAAATATCTCGTTTCCGTTAGTTGATAGTGATTTTGACCTGTGAGAAAATTGTAGAGCTTGAAAAGACAAAGGAAATGACCCCTTATTCGATTCGATAACTCGAAAATTGACCATAGAAGTCAGGCTCCCCGGGCGCCGGTTCCGTTCATTATAATTGAAGAAATCATTCGTTCAATTTTATTATTATACTAGCTGAACCCCGCGGTTATTGTTGTACCGCGAGTAACGCCGCGGGACAAAGTTAGTCTAAAAAAAAGTAGCCTAAGTTACTCCCTGGATCATCAGCTACCTGCCAGTGAAAGTCCCGTCAAAATCCGTCCAGCCGTTCCAGAGATTACCCGGAACAAACAGACAGACAGACAGACAAAAAAATTTTTAACTACATTTTTCGTATATGTACCGTGTATACATACATATGCATTTAGTAAAAAGCGGTTATTTTAATATTACAAACAGACACTGCAATTTTATTTATTTGTATAGATATAGACAGGCAGCCAGTTGAAACAACTGATATAAGCCTGCATCATGATAGGTTCTAATCAAGTATTCTTCTTCCGTTTAAACAAATATGCGTCAAGTCGATTTTTAAATTGGTTTACTTTTGGGCAGAAATAACTTTACCTGGAAGCCGGTTCTAAGCTCTGACTACACGGTTGCTCAAAAAGTATTTGTGAGGATTGTTGTTAGAGAAGCTGGTACAAAATTTAAGGTTGTGGCCTCTATGATGAGTAGTGTCAGTGAATATTCTGTCCAATTCTTGAATGTCATAATGTCCTTTTAAGATCTTAAATGTTTCGATTAAGTCACCTGCCTGTCTGTCCTGCGATCCTTTATCCTAAATATCCTAAAAAAATTAGGGTTTCTCTCGATTTCCCTGGGATCCCATTATCAGATCCTGATATGGTGGCAATGGAACCACCAATGGGGGGTGGACCATACCTTTTCGAATACAAAAAGAATTTTCAAAATCGGTCCACAATTGACAGAGTGGAACATAGAACCTCCTCCTTTTTAGAAGTCGGTTAAAAAGTTTCGTCACTGTTACCACATGTGCGCGCATTCACGAAAAGGTGGTGACGTGACAGTCACAAGAATTTATTGTCACGGTGACAAGTCACTAGTGCGCTCAGGATCTTAGTTTGAATTTGTTTATTATTTACTTACTTCTCGTAAAGTGAGCAATGAGAAAGTCCGTGTGTACTACCTGAAATTTCTTGATTGCCATTTTAGATAGGAAATACGACTGCACGGTTGGCCTAGTGGTTTAAGTGGTCGCCACGCTGATTCCTACTGCGCCAAGTGCTGTGGGTTCAAATCCTACATAGGATACTTTGTGTGATCCACAAATTGTTGTTCTAAGGCTGGGTGAATATTCGTAAGGCGGGAGTTGCCTTTTTTAAAAAAAAAAGTCACCCGTATTATCAACACTATAGATTAACATGATCGAATAGAATATATGTAAACTACGATATTTTATTGAAATTATTTGTTTGTTTACTTACTCTTCGTAAAGACAACCAGCCATTTAACATTTCTAAGTCAGCTGTCATTGTAGCCGCTAGTTGGCGTTGTCATCGCGCACTCAGACAATAGACACCTTACATAGAAAGTTTGTTACACAGTAGATTTGCATATTTAACTTGGAAACAAACATTGTGGTTGTTTCATTTTTAATAGTTCCATATTATATTTTTTCAGATTCCAGAAAGTTGGAGGATCCTGTTAAAACCTTGAATACTGTTAGAACAGAAGTTAATAATATGTACTTAAGTGATCAAAAAATGAACAAACTTGCTGCAAAGATTGTAAAAGCTGAAATATTAGGAGACACAGAATTAGTTAGGAAATTGAAGACTAAATTAGAGGAAGCAAGAGAATACAGAAAACAGAATCCAGATGCAGGTAAAGAAGATGAAGATGATGGAGTAATGCTGATATCAACAAACAGGTCAGGTAATAGCAGGCCTCTTACATGCGGCGAGAAAGGAGATCCGAGAAGTAAAGGTGGCAAAAGAAAAGCTGAAACACATGTTTCTGGGGAAAGAACTAAGTACTTTGGCAATGACGATAAATATAACTTAAAGGAAATGGTAAGTTGACTTTTGTTTGATATAAAAGTAGCTTTAGCACATATAGATAAAAAAATTGCATATATCTCATGCATTGCTATAGGCCAAAAAATAATACATTCATGTTTATATGACATGGTTTGTCAGATATGATATAACTATAAATATATAAAAATAAATATTTAACCATTGATTTTGTATATTTATAGTAATGAATATGATATTTCAGTTTCAACAAGAGAAGTATGGTAGTAACTACAATGATGAAGCTGAATTGGCTAGAATTGCATCCAAGCATAAGAACCCTAATGATGACTTAGAAGATATATTTATGGATGAAATAGCTAAAAATAGAAGTGCAGCAAAGGATAGTGAAAATGAAAAACAACGAGCTATCAATCAGCATCAAAAGATGGAAAAATCTTTAGAGGGATGTGAATATTGTGTTGATTCTAAGAACATGTTGAAACATCTTATGGTTAGCATGGGCAACAAAGTTTATGTTGCACTACCCTCAAGAAGGTCTCTTGTTAAAGATCAATGCATTATAACGACCATCCAACATTCGACATGCGTCACTTCACTGGATGAAGATGTCTGGGAGGAAATATTGGTAAGTTTTCAAATTCTTCTATTTAGCACAGACCGACTAGCCTAGTAATATTAAATTATTCTAAATTAAGTATGGCAAGTTCACATTATAGTATAAAATGCTAGAACTAATCTGAATTATTACAAAATTAAAAAACTTTCTCCTCCAAATTTTAACAAATATGTAACAGAAGGCCTAGACTTCATTAATAAATTATCATGAGGCTTATCTAATGTATTAGGTCAAAGAAACATTATTTTGTAATTTTTTTTATTAATTTGCAATGACACTGGCCAATTTTTTTATTGATTGATGCTCATAGCTATGATCTCAATAACTTAAAAACGTACAATGTCCTTGTTTTTAAGTGATTAAATTCTAAAAATATAAATATACATAGGTTTATACCAATGACATTGTGTTTGTTAATTTTATTATTACCATTGTTACAGAGTTACAGAAGGGCTCTTACAAAGTTCTACAATTCTCAAAACAAAGATGTAGTATTTTTCGAGACTGCAACAAAGTTACACAGATACCCACATTTGGTCATTAACTGTGTGCCATTACCTAGAGATGTAGGCGATATGGCTGCTATATACTTCAAGAAAGCGCTTCTTGATTGCGAAGCAGAGTGGTCTATGAATAAAAAAGTAGTAGACTTGAAAGGGAAAAATATACGAAAGGGAGTACCAAAAGGGTTACCATATTTCTGGATAGATTTTGGCATGGACCCTGGATTTGCCCATGTTATCGAGGACCAGCAGTTGTTCCCTAAAACATTTGCAGAGGTATGACATCATTTTGTTATGGTTCGGTTGCCTTAATTCTTTCACAAAGAACTGTTACTATCTTAATTAATTTAAACTAATTATGGCACAGGCTTATGTCTAGCAATGGACGTCTTTATGCTGAGATGGTGATTTGTATTAAAGATGATTAAGAGAAATTAAAAATGTATATTAACAAATATGTTGACTTTCTTGCAAGTTTTAAGATACATATTAATTATTTGTTTACAGGAAATAATTTGTGGTGTATTGGATTTGGATCACAGCTTATGGAAGAACCCAAGGAAAGACTATGGAGACATACAAAGGAAAAAAGTCCTTGATTTTGTCAAAGAGTGGAAGCATTTTGAACCCATGACGAAATAATAAAATATTGGATACTTTTACACTTTGTTTATTAAAAATCTTATTTCGATGAATGATTTAAGATTCATCAGCTTTCATCATTTCTTCCATTAATCTTTGCCTTTCTGCTGCCTGTCTCATTTTTGTCAGAACCAAAGATTCATAATCTCTATCTGATATTACTGATGGCCCATCAGATACGTGTTTCTTAGTAGTAAGTACTGGTTTTTCATTAAGCCATTTTAATTCTAATGGATTGTGTGGCAAACCTGAAAATAGCAAACAAAACTTATCATGCACAAAAAAATATTTATTTCTTTATCAGCTATCATGCTCAAATATCATACAGTATGGATGTACTTTGATGGGCATATCCAATAAATGGAATATAAACCACTTACAGCAGCAGACAAACATAATTCCATATTTCAATCAAAATGTATGGCAATAATTAGGGTATTGGGGATTACAACATTCCATTACTGTCAGACAACATGGCTGTCCTAAAAGTATTGGGAGCAACTCAAAGACCTCTGCTGGTAATGTCATTGAATGCTTTAAAGCATTGGAGCACTAAAGGCTTTATTGTTATATCAAAACTACTAGACAATGATACAAAAGTGAATCCTCAACCTGAATTATGAGTATGCATAGGAAAAGGATTATCTAGTTAGTCTTAAATTTGTCTCACTCCTAAGCAAATGCTGCAGTCACCCACCTATGTGTAGTTGTATAAAATATGCAAGACAATAGTACAGCATAAAAAGAAGAAAAACTTGACACAAAACAGCATAGTATAATAGACCAGCGATATCACTGGTATGTTAAAGCATTTTTTTAATAATGCATTTAAACCATTACCTTTTTCAAATTCTAGTGCCATTTCGGAAGCTTCTTTAGTTGCAAATTCAACAAGTGCACTACCTTTCTTTTTAGGAGACACTATTAGTGCAACAATTTCACCATATTTTTTTAGAAACCTTCTTAGAGTGGCTTCATCATAGTCATTACTACTCGGATCACTTTTATTTACTTTCCACTTTATTTTAATTCTATTAAGACTAGAGTCCCACACTGGATCAGAAATTAGATTCATTGTCCTTTTTATTTCTTCTTTCATCCTTTGTTGTTCCTCTTGCAAAAGTCGACTACCTTCTTTTTGAAGTCTTTCAATTTCTGCGGCTAATTTTTGGGCATCTGTTAAATTATTGGAACCTTTTCCTGCCTCAGCTTCTTTTTCTCGCCTTTCTAAATCTTCTTTCAGTTTCTGTCTCTTACTATCTAATTCTTGATGCCGGAGTTTAGCAGCTTCTTTTGCTCTAAGGACTTTGTCATATGCAGCCCGTGCAGACACATCTGTTAAGATTTCTAAAGCTTGGGATAGTTCGTGAAATGTTTCTGCAGCTTTAGGATCGTCAGGATTTTTATCGGGATGGCATTGCAGTGCCTTTTTACGATATGCCTTTTTAATCTAAAACAACAACAGTGGAACAATTAGTCAATTTCTTTTACTTTTTGAAATCTTTACAAATGAAATTGGTGTGTCTTTTAGTTATATTAAAAGGACCGCTTTTTATTACTAAATGCATATGTAGCATGTATGTAGGTATACACTGTACAATACCAAAATAACTTTTTTTAAATTTTGTCTGTATGTTCCAGCTAATCTCTGGAACGGCTGGACCGATTTTAATGGGACTCACTATCAGATAGCTGATGTAATAAGGAGTAATTTAGGCTACTTTTCTTAGACAAGCTTTGCCCCACGGTTGTAAAGGTACAACAATAACCGCGGGACTCAACTAGTAGAAAATAAAAAGACTACAACAATAATGTATATTTGTAATATAGTTTACCTCTGATTCAGTGGCTGCAATAGTAAGATCCAATATAGCATACAAATCAACATCTTCAATATTTTTCGGTGCCATTGTAATATTTTATAAAAGTTACCACAATTCCCGAAAGTAACGCACAAAACCTAAATAAATAATTAAATCCACATTTACTTTATTTACCTACACATCAATACAATTCTGACTGACGAGGATTTCTGTTTATCACTGTACTCTGTGGACGTCTGGCTGGACGAGGACGACTGATGTCATATGTCCACACTAGGGATGCAGCGATACATTGATTATTCAGAAACATCGATGTTTCAGTAAAAAAACATCGATATTTACTATTGCAAAACATTGATGTTACGATGTTTTGACATCGATGTTTTTCCTGCTATCTATTTGAAAAGGTTGGTCTTTTAGCAGAGCCCACCGAACTTGACGTTCTACACAACATTTATATGTGACGTCACTAGATAGAAGATTGGGTAATTACTTATTTAATTGTTTTGTACAATTCGATGTTTTTCCGGCCTTCTATTTGAAAAGTTTATTACAAAATTGATAGGTGACACTGAGGCCAATGGATAAGTGACTGGGTTAATTATTACAATTGTTTCATTCGATTCAATTCATTGATGAATAGTTATAATCAATCAATCACGCACGCACGATTTGTTCGTTCTCGTAACTCGTTCGTTTTCATGTAAAGTAAACTTGATTTGGTTTCTTGCTATAGATGAAATACAATAATAGTTTTGTTATAGAGACAATAATATACAATTATTTATTTTATTACATCATTAAAAAACATTTAAAAAAACATCAAGGTTTCGATACATCGATGTGTTTAGGATGATGTTTTTTATACATCGATGTTTCAGAACAAACATCGATGTTTGTTCTGAAACATCGATGTAATCATACATCGGTGGTGGTATGATATGGATTGGAGGGGCACCCGAACGGGCGGAAAGCGAGATCGCAGTAGAGAGAGATAGCGAGAGAGAGAGAAAGACTGAGTTTGGGTAGTGTCTTTCTCTCTCACGCAAGTTTCGGATTGTTTGATGTATATTACTCCGATCATGCTTTCCGCCCGTTCGGCTGCCCCTCCCAAAGTATATGCTCTAAGGGAAAGCAGTATTTAATTATCTGTGGGAAATGCAAGTGGGTTGATCCTAGAGTTAACTAGCTGAACCCCGCGGTGTTACCCGCGGTTATTGTTGTACCACGAGTAACGCCGCAGGACAAAGTTAGTCTAAAAAAGTAGCATAAGTTACTCCCTGGATCACCAGCTACCTGTCAGTGAAAGTGCCGTCAAAATCCGTTCAGCACTTCAGCCGTTCCAGAGATTACCCGGAACAAACAGACAGACAAAAATTTTTTTCCTACATTTTTGGTATATGTACCGTGTATACATACATTTGCATTTAGTAAAAGCGGTTATTTTAATATTACAAACAGGCACTCCAATTTTATTTATTTGTAGTAGATAAGAATTATAAAATTAACCTATGGAGTGGATTCTACTATTCTATTCATATTTCCTACCATATCATATCACCTGTCACTGTCAGTGAAGAAATATGTAGTTTTGTTAAATTTGAACTTTTTGGTTATGTACCTATTTAATTACTGAAATACCTTTTAGTTACTGGCTTATTGTTATAATTATTGACTGGCTCTATTTAAATACACATTACGATATAACTTAAAAGGCACTCTCCAAAATGTTGGCGAACTGTTTAAGTAAGAACTTTTTTAAAATATCTGTGTTATAATATAAAAACAATGTTTCATTTTGAGTTTTGACGATTATTGATGTTTTCAGGATATCGGGCTTTGAGGCTTCCCACACATCTGTTGAAAAACAATTCGACAGAAGCTGCGCCTGCAATAGAGCAGTCAGCTACACAAGTTCCGGAAGGTATATATTTTTATTGTGTTGACCTAACGTTATCATTTTATGGGGTACAAGCTTGCGAATAAATAAGAAACTTCGGTGGTATAATTGTTGTAGGCTCTGGAGTTAATTTATAGATCTCATTGGTCTGTGTTATAAGGACATATTAATGACAATTATTATCCTATATTCTATACTAGCCGACCCACACAACCTCGTTTTCGTCTCCTATTTACCCGTAGCCTGATAATTTTCCCCCGTTTTTGTAACATTCTTCATTGGTGCTCTGCTCCTGTAGGTGTCAGCATGATGATATATAGCCTATAGCTTTCCTCGAATTTTTTCAAATCAAACCAGCGGTTCCTGAGATTAATGCGCTCAAACAAACAAACTCTTCAGCTTTATATAGTAGTTTATAGATTTATACTGGATTAAGTTTTACTTTATATTTTAATTAAATACTTTGACTGGGTCAAAATTAAAGAGTGAAAAAAAATTCTTTCTGATCAAAAATATTGCCATTCTTCACTTTGTGCTGTTATCAAACTTGGTCTTGGTATCTGCAAAATTGTAGATGTGTGATTAGCCTACCAGCATTTCTGTCTTCGATTCATGGCACAGTAGAGTTTTTCAGGAAAATTCTTATATACAATTCTAGTTGATTTTAAAGTGTCATGCAAGGCTATGGCATAAAAGCTTGGCAGAAAGCTTGTCCCAGTACTATATTACCTGCTAATCCATTTTCTCAGCTACAATAGGACGCAGAGTTATGTATTTTAAAGCAAAAAAGACTTCTAGATACATCAACTTGTGTTGTTGAGCTTGCTCATTTGTTGGCTGTGGGAGAGAGGGAATCAGGCTTATGGATTGAGGCATTTTCATCGCCCAACACAGCTACCTTGTTGGACGATACTACATTAATTTCGTCTTGCCATTTGCCTCCGTTTAGGAGCGCATTGTGTTTCTAAAGTGTCATTCAATGGGTAATGAAGATGGATAAGCCTATAGTGTGGGAGGCAACTTGCATCTAAACTCTCGCGCCATTACATCTTCCAAGTACAACTGGTTATGCCAGCGCTGCTGCTGCTTCTGCGGAAACTGCGGAAAGCCTCAATCTAAATTCCAAAATCTAATAGGTAATTACATTTTTGAACCATTTGGGGTCGAAGCGCTAAGCTCAGCAACTGATTAACGCTTCCCGTGACCAGAATTTGCATATATTTAAATTCCAAATTCTGTTAAATAAATAAAGATATATTTCGGACGTCTCACCACAATGCCGTAAAAATAGCAAGAGACATGAGACAAATTTTTCAGGAGAGCGAAAAAACATCTTAACCACTTTGAGCGTGTGTGTGACCTATCAGAACTATGAAAGTTATGTTGACGGGACTTGGCTAAAAAGTTGCGGAATATCCTTAGCTTTAATGTAAAATATATATATTGTAATATTTCAAATAGTGCTCATTAGAAAGCGCTTACTAAGGATAAACTTGTTTAATATGTGTAAATGACGACTAATCAATCATTTTTAAACTTAGCAGCGGCCTTTGTTAGACTATTTTTAAAACTTTCGCATTTCATGACGTAATAATTATTTTCACGGGAATTAATGTGATCGCGGGAGTTAGCCTATGACCACGGCCAGTGCAACGTGGTCGAAACGTCAGGCAAATCAGAGGGTATGTAATACCTTTAAATAAGTGATCGCGTTAATTCCGGTGAAAATAATTATTAGGCCTTTGCTAGGATTTTTTTGGTCTGTCTGCGACTTACTAAAACATTGACGCGAAATTTATCGCGTATCGTTAGTTTTAAAAAGCTAGGAGTCAAAATGACAATTTCAAATCCTAGCAAGAGACAGTCCTTTGCTAGGTTTTAAAATTGTCACTGTGCCTTACTAGGTTTTGAATTTGTTTTCGAAGCAGGTATTCCTTCTCGACGTGGACTTGCTAGGTTTACTGAAATTTATATTTTCATTATTAAGCCTGTTTTGATAAATTTAACACAGCGAATTCGTGCGTGACCTTTGAAGAAGTATAAAGCAATAAAACTTGTTTTTCAAAATTTGTTCCTTGCTAGTTTTTTAAATTGCACAGCCGAACTAGTCCCAAGCTAAGCAGAGCTTGTATTATGAGTACTAGACATACATAGATTTTTTTATAAATAATATATACATCTTTATTATACATAGAAAACACCTAAACTCCGAAACAACTAGTCCGGGAATCGAACCCGAGGCCTCAAGCACAGCAGTCGCGTGTGCTACCACTGCGTCACTGAAGCAGGCTATTGTTGCATAACGAATTATTAAACAATGTAATTTTTTTGTGTGCTTGAGAATGCTTATTATTGCTTACATTAGCTATTGTGACTAGGCCATATGTATGTGAAACAGGATATAATTTCTTTACAGTATGTACCTCTTAATTGGGATGCCATTATTTCAGCAAATACATATACGATTAGCATAAATACAACATCCCAACATCAGCCGTTGAACCGTGGCCCGCCAAGCATGATCACCTCGCCTGGTCGGAGGATCCTCCCTTGTGTTGACACGTCCCATTGTGGACACCTCCATTTATATTAGCGGGACATGACCGATTGTGTTAGCGGGACACGTTCCTTTGTGTTAGCTGAACATATTCCTTTGTGTTAGCGGGACACAACCCTTTGTGTTAGCGGGACACGTTCCTTTGTGTTAGCGGGTCACGGTCCTTTGTGTTAGCGGGTCACGTCCCTTTGTGTTGACGGGACACCTCCCTTTATATTGGCGGGTCACGTCCCGTTGCGCTGACGGGACACCTCCCTTTATATCGGCGGGACACGCCCTTTTGTGTTAGGGGGACACGGCCCCTTGTGTTAGCGGGGCACGGCCCTTTGTGTTAGCGGGACAAGGCCCTTTGTGTTTTCGGGACACGTTCCTGTGTGTTAGCGGGATACATCCCTTTGTGTTGTAATATTAGCCTTATTACCTCGACAACCGTTCCTCCACACCTGTTTTAAGTAACTTTTTTATATTGACACCAAATATTTTTTTTTATATATAATTTTCAAAATATTTATGTAATGGTGCTCATAGTGCTCACTGATGTGTTTATGGCAGCAACTCTTTGAGGTAATACAAAATTGTTGAGTGACGTGGCTCGCGCTCTAAATCGAATGCGCAGTTTAGAAAAAAATATTTTTCAAAACACTATAATTAGTAGGTATAGCTTCCCATTGTGTTAAATCTGTTGAAATGAAATGAAATGAAATCATTTATTCTGCAATTAGGTTGTATTAACACTTTTGCAAGTTAAACTGTTTTTGAGCATATGAGTTCGGCCTTTCCTAACTGGACTAGCCCTGAGAAGAAAGGACGAAACAAACTCAGGGATCAACGTCTCTTTTAAAATCCAGACAATTTTCATAAATGCAAAATACATTAATTCAATAAAAAAGCGATAGTTACAATTTGAGTTACAATTATAATAATCAGAAAAGATTATAAATTTAAAAAAAAATATGTCAGCTATAACAATAGTTTAAGATGAATTTATTTCAAATTATAAATTATCGTCACATTAAAATGAATTTAAAGATTCAACATAAACAGCATGTGCAGAATGGGCAGCTCAATGCCAGGCAGTTTTATCATCAAGATATTCTGCTATAGTATAATACCCCTTTGCGGATAATTTTGATTTAATGGTATTCTTAAATTTCCTTAATGGCAAATTCCTAATAGTAATAGGGAGCTTATTGTAAAAGCGTATACATTGTATGGATCAGTGAACTTGTACAAGGGCGTATTGCCGAACAATGTGCATCTTTAGTGGAGATAGGTAATCTCCACTAAAGATGCAAGATTATGAAGTTTAAAAAAAATATGAATAAGACAAGTTACTTTGAATAAATTTTCATCATGGTAATATATTTAAAGTACTAAAGTATTCTGATTTTATATAATAGGCATAAAATGTCCATCTCTTTGACTTTGACCTACGCAGTAACTAGCGCCTAGGCAAAACAAATCTCCAATTAAAAATACATATCCTCGTATTTCTAATTGAAATAACATGCAATGATATTTTTCTTTTCAGGCCAAACATCTCAGAAAAATCCTTTGGACTATCCAGATTATTTCCAAGTCCACAATCTATTTACAGTAAAGGATTTATTTGAAGCAAGAGTTCACTATGGACATAAGGAGGGTTCCTTGAATGACTATATGAGACCTTATTTATATGGATCCAGACTTGGTCACTTAATATTTGACTTGGATATAACTGCGGAACACTTAAGGAGAGCCCTGAATTTCACCGCCCACATTGCCTATAGAGGAGGAATTATTTGTTTTTTCAACAGAAATTCTTTAAATGCCCATTTGGTGGAAAAGACAGCACAGGAAAGTGGAGAGTATGCTCACACGAGATTTTGGCGCGGAGGTATTTTCACTAATGCCAATCACCAATTTGGTGCAGTCACTAGACTACCAGACTTATGTATATTTTTAAATACTCAAAATAATATTCTGAATCAACATACGGCAGTGAGAGACAGTGCGAAAATGTTGATACCGACAATCGGTATAGTCGACACCAATTGCAATCCAAACTTGATCACATACCCAGTACCAGGAAATGACGATACTCCTACGGCCATTGAACTATATTGCAAACTATTTAAAGCAGCAATACACAGAGGTAAAGATGAGAGGATGAAATTCCTCCAGCAAAATGTTTAACGAAAAATAGTAGGTACACTAGATAGTATTTAAGCTTAGTTCAAGTTTATTAAAACGATACTTCAAATTGATATATTTTTTATTTTATAACTGGTTATAAAAACACCATAATATAAAAATGTAACAATTATTTGGTTTGATCCTGTCTATCAGTACTTTAGTAGGACTAATTTAATAGTTTTGTTATAAAATATGTCCCATATATCACAATTTCATTACATTTAATAAAAACTTTTAACAATTTATCGTAAAGTTGACATATATATTTACACATATACACTGCTTATTAAAATATAATTAATCCGTAGAAAGTGGTTCAAATCCATACGACTTGATACCTTTAAAGAAATTAAAGTGCAGTAGTAAATAACTATTGTACAGATTAAATAATCGGGAAATATAAAGTATGCTGGTTCCACATCTGAGTTTTATTACTTGAGTACTAACTAAGACTCCTGAAGTAATTTACTTGTTGTTAACACTTTTACTCTGTTCATTACGTACGTCATACAGCAGAAAAAAGTAGATTATATTTTACTTAGAAGTAGTTCAAATTTTCAAGTGTCCACCTTATTAATTTTTTACGCAACATTTCAATTATTTACCTATCTATTAGCTGGAGTGTGTTTTTTTTGCTAATTCTGTTGATATCACTATACTAAAATTCACTACAATTTGTAGTTGAATTATATACTTTAATCTTATTTGCTTACAGTCCATTTTAAGATTCTCACATCTTGGCTTTCACTATATTTAGTTCAGTACCAACTAAAAGTGGATCAGAGGTATACGCTTGTGAATTAGTAAAAAAACTAAATTCTGAGTGTAAGAAATAAAAATAATAATTATGTAAGTAATTTAGCCGGCATGTATTTAGCCGACGTAAACTTTAGTGCGACATATCAAGTTTTACGTCACACGTTACACGTTTTAGACATTCAACACAAGAATAGCAAAAGAAGTGTGTGAAGTGGCCTAAGTTGAGTAATTTAACTAATTTTGGTTATGAAAAGTAAATTTAACTTTTTTAAGTACCTAATAAACAAGCGTGTCTCTAAATAACGTTTTATGGTACTGAACTAAACATAGTGACTAAACAAGATTTGAGATATCAATAACAAAAATAAAACCGACTTCAAGGTTCGACTCGATTTCTCGTGGATGCCATCATCAGATATTAATGTCCTTATCATGGTACCACCGTCGGGACATCTCCTTTACATTAAAAAAATAATCGTCAAGATCGGTTCGTAAAGGACGAAGTTATCCCCGAACAAACACAAAAAAAATATATATATATACGGTCGAATTGAGAAACCTCCTCCTTTTTTTGAAGTCGGTAAAAAATTAACTTTAAGCAATTGAAAATAAATTAAATAATATAACAACAAAATTGAAGTTAAGTGAGGTCAACAACAGAATTAACACCAATACAATGTATACTAGAAAATAAAAATTCTTGAACTTGTTTATGTAGATTTTTACTGCAGCAATCATTGCAGTTTGCAAGTATTATGCCCAGAGAATTAAAAAGAATTCTAATTCAATAATTTCGTGATTTTGTTGCAAAGGCATCATATTAGAAAATGTAATACAATTAATATAGACTAGCTGAACCCCGCGGTATTACCCGGCGGTTATTATCATGCCGCGTGGCGAAGCTAGTCTAAAAAAGTAGCATAAGTTACTCCTTATATCCTCAGCTACCTATCAGTGAAAGTCTCGTCAAAACCGGTAGAGCCGTTCCAGAGATTAGCTGGAATAAACGGACAGACAGACAAAAATTTTAACAAATGTTATTTTGGTATATGTAGGTTCATACATCTGCATTTAGTAATAAGCGGTTATTTTAATATTACAAACAAGCACTCCAATTTTATTAGCACGAAATAGAAACTGTACGATTGTGATGTGTGATATGAATAACATCAGAAACTAATAATAATAATATTTTAAACAAAATGATCTAATAACAAAACTTTTTTCTAAAGTACTATGGGTCTAAGCCAGCAATTAGGTACTGGTTTGATGTCTGTAGAGTACATATCCATTAAACTAAATAGGTATAAAAATATTTTAGTGGTCGTAAATATGATAAGGCACAATCTTCGCAGAAAATTTGTTCGTTTTAATTGTTACGTTGTTGTTCTACATTGAGTTGTGCGAACATTGTATTAAGGCTTGACTTAAAACTGAACAAAAAATGTATAAATGATTAACCAAGAAGAACTTTTCTCATCATTTGAGGATAAGAATTGTTTTCAGATTCACGGCTCTCCCAGCAACCGGTGATACATTTTGAACTACACAGATATTGCAATAGCGGAATTCTGTATTTGCCACAGAAATCCACGAACTTTATGTGCTCCACGCGATTGTCGAAGTAAACTCCTGAAATAATAGAAATAAAATGATAGATAATCACAAATTTTAAGAATAAAAAAACCGGCTTCAAGAAGTGAATCAAATGGGACACGGGAAGCACCAACTTTCAAATAAAAAAAGAATCATCTCAATCGGTTTATCCAGTCGAAAGTTATGAGCTAACAAACATAAAAACAAAGACAGTCTAATAACTAACAATCGTCGGTAAAAATAATCGTTAACCATTTAAAAAATCGGATTAGTGTGTCTCTATGAAGCATAGAACAGAAAGATCTGTTCTGTGGTATGAAGTGAATCTGCATAACAGGGACACAATAACATGATCATTATAATCTATCGAAGAAATCATAGAAAGTCCATAACCAAGCACTGGGGAACATTTTTGTTTGTTCATCTTTGAATTAGGGACCTGTAGGTTTAGTTTAGTGTTCCTACGTCAATGTTGGCACGAGCATATATTAATCTAATCTCAATTGATACATAATATTACAGATTATTTAGATTATCGGCACGTTGCGAACGTTATACAAGCAGATATTTTACATGTAGCTAGTGCCGGATCATGTTTATCATAAAAATGTAAGTGTTAGGTACATAAAAGACCTCATGTGGTTTTTATCAGTATAACTTTGAAATGAAACAATTAAATGTTCTTACTGCGTAAGATTCTTCAAGTAAACAAAACTTGCTTAGAGAAGAATTAGGTACGTTTTGCATTACCCAAAAAAAAGGATATATATGTTGCTACTGCGTAGTTCAGAACAAATAATTTTGCAGTTTCTCATCGACTGATCGCACCTCAAAAATAATGTTATTTATTCGCTTAGTGAATAGATAACATACGCATATATTTTTTCTACCCTTTTATCACTGGCTTCAGATAACCTTTGCTGTCTCATATAGCCAGTACGCGTAATAGACATATTAGACAAGTGACACCACTAGAAAGCAAAGAATTTTATTGTACTAAATGTAAATGCTTAAAAAAAGATAAATAAACAGCTGAAGAATTATCTGCTTTTATGATGACGCAGTAATAAAAGTTCAATGCATAGTAGGTATTCAGCAAAAAGAGATAAAACATTTCTGCTAAATGCCTATCGCTTTATCTTTTTTTTTTAAGTTCTAGCCAAGTAGACATTCTATAGACGTAAACGATAGTAACAAATGCACGGAAATGACGTCATTTCAATGTTTAGTCATGTGGTCGATACAAAATATTTGCCAGTTATACAAGAGAAGAGAGGCTAATGCCGTAGCGTGCCTTGTAGGGGCCCTCTATATCAAAATTAGTTGGGGGCCACTTAGCGGCAGATGACCTCTCTCTCTTATCATATCTGTAGCACATAACCCCAAAACTACTCTTAGAGGACTTGACGTATTTTATTTCCTCCGAAACTTCAGGTAACTTGTGGGTCAGCCAGATTTCCTGTCGAACCGCATCGACCTCCAGGGCGTGTGCCAGTGCTTCGCTTAGTAAAGTGTAGTGTCCAAGCTTCATTGCAGTTGTAACTTCCAAGTCCTTGATGCCGTCCATAAATGCCTGCTCGGTGTTTGGTTTTATCATCATCACGTCCGCCCAAAAAGTACGCTTTCCGTACGAGGTTCTCAATTTCCAACGACCATTGCTGTAGGCCATCTCCTGGGCCTTGGACTTTATCGCGTAGCGGGGCATTGAAAACGTGTTCCAGTTGACGAAGGTGAAATAACTATAATTCTATACACTTTCATTTTTCAACCGTAAAAAATTAAGAATTAAAACCTTAGTAATTATTTCAATTATTTTTAACCGACTTCAAAAAAGGAGAAGGTTCTCAAATCAACTGTATCTTTTTTTTATTTGTTACCTCAGAACTTTCAACTGGGTGAACAGATTTTGATGATTAATTTTTTGTTTGAAAGCTGGTGCTGCACGTGTGGTTCCATTAAAATTTGGTCCAGTTCTTGAAGTCGGTTCTTCTTATGTTAAAATTTTTGTTTTATTATACTGTGCCCAATTTTTTTTTATGAGAACGTAATGTCTGAGAGAGATTGTAGGTTCTTCGGGGCCCTCTTGAGGATGGAGGCCCTGGACACTGGCCCCATGTACCTTTACGGTAAAAACAGTACTGCGTAATCCCATGCAGAAGAGTACGATTTGCCAAGTAATACGGTTGGTTTATGACGTTCTAGAATAAAATAGCCATTTTCATGCCAGTCTATGGCCGGAAAACATCGCTTTGCTTCAGAATCTTTTGAAAACCATCCTTGTAGTTTAAATGGGCTTTAAGTGAATGACTTAAACGGGGAAATCCCGCTATAACTGATGTAGGATGCTGCAAGCTTTTGGGCGCAAGCTTAACCCGAGAAAAAAGAGATTATTTTTTTTGTTTTGGTAATTTCTGAAGTGAAAACTGTAAAGGCATGTGTGACAGCTTTTTTTATTATTTTTTATCGGGCAGAACGAGATTAAGTGACTTTGTGGATAACATTCTACTAACTTTTGGTTACACAGTTTAGGGACCCCTGAAGCGCGGGGACCCCTTATAATTGATACGGCGGTAGCTACGCCCCTGATAGAGGCTTTAGTTTGTAGATAAAGAATCGACTCGAAACAATTTTAAGGTATCTTGTCTAAGGAGGCAAGATGATGTTATAATTTATGCAAATGATGGTTAAACAATACTTATTTAATAAGTATATGGGCCGTTACGGTCACAGTTAGGTTAGAAAGAAAAAGTTCTAGGCGGTAAGTACTCCGTTTATGGTTCCCCTACAATTTAGGTCAACCCAAGTCAACGAGGCACGGGGGTCTGAACCCCCGTGCCTCGGAGAGCACGTAAAGCTGTCGGTCCTGCGCCTGATCTCTCCCCGATCGTGTCGGTTAACCGTCCCATCGGAATATGAGAGTGAGGGAACAGAGAGTGCACCTGTGTTTGCGCACACATTTGTGCACTATAATATCTCATGCGTAGTTGGTTGGTCTCTGTTGAGACTGGCCGCCGTAGCCGTAATCGGCTAGGAGAACATCACAATTTAGGTACACCGTAACTAAACTTCGAGACACAAGTTCGGTCGTCAGTCAATATTTGTAAGTAAAGAAATTATCTTTAAGTATATCTGTAAAACATGAGATAACTGATAGATAAGGTTGAAGAATTAGTAAACCTATTGTACCGATTAATGAATGATTTACAATTTAGCTTAACATTGCATTTTTTGTCCTTTACTGTTTATGAACCAACCTGGATTATGTTGTATCTAGTGTGTCTACAATAAACATTTATATGTAAACTAGCTATTGCCCGCGGCTTTGCCCGCGTGAAAGTTTGTTATATGTATTTAATTAAAACTGTGTAAAAGTATGTATCAGTAATTTATTCATGTTTTAAACCTATTTATTTATTTTTGATCAATAGCCCATTTAAAAGAACTTTCATACAAACATTCGACCCATATATCATCCCCTTTAGAAACAGAATTTGCGTAAATGCTGATATAAGTATTCGTCTATTTGTAATCAGAAACATAAGGACGAAAGTTTTCAGGCTGCTGAATTAAAAAATTATGGACTTCCAAACTAACTAATATATGAAATGCACATGCCTACCATGTATTTCTCCCCTTAGGGGTAGAATATCCAGAAACGTTTAAATATGTATCTACTCGTTTTTAATAAGTAACCCAAAGATAATATTTTATGTTTCTAACTCAAAAAATGAGAGACTTCCTTGCAATCTTGCAACTCCTAATTCACCCCCTTAGGGGTATAATATCCAGAAACGTTTAAATACATATCTACTCATTTTCAATCAGTAGCCCAAAAACAAAGTTTCATGTTTCGAACTTCGCAAATGACGGATTTCCAGACTAACCATTTCACCCCTTAGGGGTAGAATATCCAAACACGCTTAAATATGTCTCTACTCTTTTTTGATCAGTAGCACATGAATAAAGTTTCATGTTTCGAACTTCAAAAATGACGAACTTCCATGCAAACTTTCAACCCCTATTTCACCCCCTTAGAGGTAGAATATCCAGAAACGCTTAAGCACGAATCTATTCTTTTTTAATCAGTAGCACATGAATAAAGTTTCATGCTTCTAACTTAAAAATTGAAGAATTTCCATACAAACTTTCAACCCCTATTTCACCCCTTAGAGGTAGAATATCTAGAAACGCTTAAATACTTATCCACTTATTTTTAGTCAGTAGCCCAAAAACAAAGTTTCATGTTTCGAACTTAAAAAATGACGGACTTCCATGCAAACTTTCAACCCCTATTTCACCCCCTCAAGGGTAGAATATCCAGAAACTATTAAGTACGTATCTAATTTTTTTAATTAGTAGCACATGAATAAAGTTTTAAGTTTCTAACTTAAAAAATGACGAACTTCCATACAAACTTTCAACCCCTATTTCATCCCCTTAGGGGTAGAATATCCAGAAACGCTTAAATACGTATTAACTCTATTTTAGTCAGTATCCCAAAAACAAAGTTTCATGTTTGTAACTTCAAAAATGGCGGACTTCCAGACTAATCTATATGTGAAATGTCAACCCCTATTTCACCCCCTTAGGGGTAGAATATCCAGAAACGCTTTAATACGTATTTACTCTTTTTCAATCATTGGCACATGAGTAAAGTTACATGTTACTAACTTAAAAAATAACGAACTTCCATACAAACTTTCAACCCCTATTTCACCCCTTAGGGGTAGAATATTCAGAAACGCTGAAATACGTATTTACTCATTTTTAATTAGTAGCCCAAAAATAAAGTTTCATGCTTCTAACTTAAAAAATGTCGTACTTCCAGACTAACCTATACGCGAAATGTCAACCCCTATTTCACCCCTTAGGGGTAGAATATTCAAAAAACGCTGAAATACGTGTTTAATCATTTTTAATCAGTAGCCCAAAAATAAAGTTTCAGGTCTCTAACTTAAAAAATGACGGACTTCCATACAAACTATTAACCCTTATTTCACCCCCTTAGGGGTAGAAATTCCAAAATTCCTTTCTTAGTGGGTGTCTACTCAATAAAAGGATCCTACTCACCAAATTTCATAGTCGTAACTATCATAGTTTACGCTCGGCGATGATGAATCAGTCAGTCAGTCAGTCAGTCAGTCAGTCAGTCAGGACTTACTATTTTATAAGTATAGATGACTACATGAAAGCGTCGAAGGATTATCTATTTAATCATGCCAACCAAAGATATCACTGCTAACTGCATAGACGACAACCAGTGCCTAAAATGCAGATATTTTAAGAATCTAACAATAGGATAATCGAATTCAATAGTTTAAAATTGCAGTAACACGGGTGTTATTGTAATCAGTAGGTATCAGAACCTGCAATCAAGTTTGCACAGGCACACACCAGTCGTGGAGGCTGTGTGTAGAACCTATTACGACTTTTACATTCGCTTTACTTCAGTTTAGGGATGGCATTCATGTCTTTTTCCTTACGGTTTAAGGCAATAGGCAATAATACCCTTATTATCGTATCTGGGATGCGTTATCTGTTCTAGTAATTTTTAGTAGGTACATAGGCAATAAGTCGGCTAGGAACGATACACACTACTGCGATAATAACGACGCAATAAAAGTAGGACGCTTACATTCCTCCGTCCTGCAATAACGCTTCCGATTAATCGACTGGTTATAATGCACCCGTGTGGGAGAACCTTTACACTTGACAGTAGATAATATATCTTGTTAGGTTGGGTTTTCTTCTTCAATTGTTCTATAATCGTTCATATTGAGTGTATCACATCATCGCGTGCCATGGCCTTGACGCTACTGTAGAGTTTCGAAAGTTAGACAAGTACAGGTAGATATATTTGTTTTGCAATGTGGAGAGAATTCAATAGTTTTTATTTTGCCAAGGTTACATCAAGACCTAAAAGATAGGCTCGCTTTGTATAGAGGTATATCCTTACTCCTTATACCTATCGCTGAGCGTACAACTAAGTATGTAGGAACATAAGTGCCTACCTATGCCGCGCACTCTTGAGCGTATTTAGTGCCTTAAGAATCCGTTAAGCATTAAAAATAAATATGTATTATGATAAAATAATACTTTATCTACGTACGTGTTGCTTGTAAGCTATTTAACAAGTTGACATTGTATAAATTAATGAATGTACGAACATGGTACATATGGCTATTCAAATATTAAATATTTTTCCACAAAATAAAAAGTTAACTAAGGAATCAGTCTCCTTACGCCAATTTACCTTCTTCCTATGTTCTGTTTGAAATCACTTCTTTAGGTACATTACCAAGGAGAATTAGCGTCAGGCACACGGTCGGTCATAAAAGAAATTAGATAAAACCTACGAGTAGCAAAAAATATATTGATGATGATAAATAGTTAAAAAGGTTTTTACCTCTGCATTTAGGATTGACACAACATTGAGCTGCTTCAAGATATTGTAGTAGAGTAATAGGGATGTCACCAAAACGTACAGGTATCTCGTGAAGCTTTATAGTACGTCCTGCAAGTTCCAGTAAAGTTGGCGGCTCCAAACTCATTTCTCTAACAAATCTCACCACAAGTGGGTTGTCTCGAAGACTCAACTGAAAAAAAGTAAAAGTAAATAATATAATAATTTATTAATATAGGTAATTAATACAATTTTTCAGAATATTTTTAATATTTTCATATATAAGATGTAGGTATCACAGAACAAAGGAATATATTATTATTCTTATTCTCCTATTATATCCTTATTCTCCTTTTCTGTGGTAGGTATATATTCAAACATCTAACACACAACGCCATCTAGTCCCAAACTAAGCAGAGCTTGTATTGTGAATACATATATATGTATACATTTTTTGACATAAATTTTATACATACTATACATAGAAAACACCCAAAATCCAAAACAAATATTTTTAGATCATAAAAATATTTGGTTCGACTCGGGAATCAAACCCGAGACCTCAAACACAGCAGTCGCATACGTTACCACCGCGCCACCGAAGCAGTCAAATTCTATAAATTAAAATATGTATCGTGTATTCCGTGTCAATTGTTAGTATAATATTACCCACTGCTACTATCATGAAAATGCTTGCAGTGCCCTGATGTCATACTGAACAATCTGAACATGCTTAAAATACTCGTAGATATGCAATCATACGCTGAGTGCTACCTAATTAATAACATGAAAATTTTCTTTGACAAAACTTTTAAGTATAAGGCTATCGAAATTATGCATCACAAGTTGTTGCCCGCGCCCTCCGCGAGTTTGTCGGTTATCGCGGCAAATAGGAGCCGTTGTTCTTATATCTAAGCTTAATCACTGTAAAGTTTCATCCAAATCTGTTCATTAGTTTTTGTGTGAAAGAATAACAAACATCAATCCATCCATCCATACTTAAAAACTTTCGCATTTATAATATTACTATAGATTAAACTTATTATTATCTTAGCTATCACGCCACTGACGTCACATAAAGTCGTAATAGGTAGGTACACGACAGATTTATCTTTACCTTGTTTTCAATTTTCGAATGTGATGAGAGAAAAAACATGATAACAAAGTAATAATATGTTTAATAAATTACATACATTTTGAGCTTTTCATAGTTTTTATAAAATGTTTTCATTCTACCGATATTATACAACAGTTAAACCAATTGTTTACTTTAAAAAATAACTTCGTTTAAAAAACCGACTTCAAAAACTAAAAATGTAAAAATAGCTTAATAAAGATTTAACTAAATACACCTTATACTCGTACTAGGCATGCCTTGTAAGTTTTGTCGTGTCCATGTAGCCAAGTTGTAATTCTGCAACCGTTAACGCCTACATTCTCGTGTGTCATTGGCTAATCCTAGACAAAGTATTAGCCAATGACACACGATAGTTTAGGCGTTAACGATTGCAGAACGAAGAACGCTTGCAACTTGGCTAGGGGGGCTGTGCTATATTCGAATGTGTTTAAATTTTGAATCTCAACACAATTGAAAGTATTAGGATTAATGCTATTGTCTAGTCACAGCGTCGATTGGAATCTGTCAGGTTACTTATGAAAATTAATCTTTCTAAGAAAAATGTTCGTACAATAATTTTCTACAACTTTAGAATAGGCCTGACACGGCTTCGGTGTTTTGAAGAGCTAACATCTGCGTTCAGTGATGACGACAGTCCGCACACAAACAGTCGAACGCTGGTATTTAGAGTTCCAGCGTGAACATACTAGTGTTAGCGACAAATCTTGTGAAGGACGCCCAAAATCCGCCTTCACAGAAGATAACGTCATTGCTGTGAGACAACTAATTCTCGAAGATCGTCATATGACGTATCGAGACATAGACGCTCTATTAAGCATCTCAGGGACAACCATTCAGAAGATCTTGCATGAAGCGCTTGGTGTGAGAAAGCTAGTTTGCCGTTGGATACCGCATCTGCTTTCCGACGATCACAACGCCATCTAGTCCCAAACTAAGCAGAGCTTGTATTGTGAATACATATACACAGTAGTATAGTAGTATAAGTAATAATATGCCCGCATCAGATGGTGTAAGAAAACTTTGCAAAGGTTCAACTGAGGAGAGTAAAATCACGTCAGACATCATCAGTGGTGACGAATTCAAATTCAAATTCAAAATCATTTATTTAAATAAGACACTAAGTGACATTTATGAACGTTAAATTGAAGCTGTAGTTAAGAATCATAGATCGACACAAACAGACGCCACAGCATGTGCTGTATTGTCGAGGTAAATTAGGTGAAAACACCAAAATCTACTGCCTGTCTGTGTCGATCTATAACTTCCAGTTTCCAAAATGCGTAGAGCCTTATGAGAAGAATACTGGCAAAGAAACTCATGGCCACTCTTTTCAAAGTCAGATTTTCAGGTACAATAGTGTTAGTATTACATGTAAGGTAAACAGTATGCAAGCTGTTGCCACCTGAATTTCCTTTTATTAAAATGCTCCAAAATCTAACGCTCAAACAAAAAAAAAAAAGAAAAGAAAAATCACTCATTGATAACGTTAAAGGTTTTAGTCTATTAAACATAGAAATCATTCAAGGTGCACATCTACTTACAATCAGTTGCAAAATCTGCTGTTGAAAATAATTCGTGACTAGATTAAAAGGCTACAGTTGCAGTTGAACGAACCAAAATAATAGTATGTCAAAAGCATCGCTGACTAGGCCGACCAATCACCCCAAGCAGCACCCGTTCACGAGTATGACGCATGGACCAGCCATCGTCTCCTTTGCCATATCAGAGGGAAAGAAACGACCCGCCCCACGACGACACCGCAAGCAATGATATTTTAGTGAGCATGACAGACCATAGTCGAGATACTGATAAAAATCACTACTAATTAAATTACCATGATAATCGCCACGCATTACCCTCAACTAACAATTGTTTGTTAATATTTAGCTTAGTTATATAACAAAGAAGTTTGTGTGTATCTATCTAATGACACCTTAAGCCCATGACTGATTGTCGTTTAGATAGTCGTTGATCGTATAGTAGGCTTTCCTAATAAGGTGATTTTTTATAGTTAGCTTAAATTTATTTATAGGAAGGTCGATTACATGTATAGGAATTCTATTATAAAAACGTATACCAAGACCTTCGAAGGAGTTGTGTACTTTATGTAAACGATGATAGGTACCAACGAGTTTAGATTTGTTTCTTGTATTAATATTGTGTACATCACTGTTTTTCTTAAAGTCATTAATGTTGTGCCTAACATACATAATATTTGCAAATATATACTGTGATGCAACAGTTAAAATACCCATTTCTTTAAACAACTCTCGAAGAGAGACTCTAGCACCTAAATTGTATATTGAGCGGATGGCTCGTTTTTGTAGAATAAAAATCGTTTCAATTTCAGCCGCCTTGCCCCAGAGTAATATGCCATAGGACATGACGCTGTGAAAGTAGCTAAAATAAACTAACCTAGCTGTGTCCGTATCAGTGAGCTGACGTACCTTCCAAACCGCATAAGCTGCCGAACTAAGTCTACCCGCAAGGCTATCTATCTGGGCTCCCCATTGAAGTTTACTGTCTAATGTAATTCCTAAGAATACTGTCGAGTCTACAATACTTATGATTTCATTATTTATTGTTAGATGAGTGCCTAGTTGTTTTACATTTGGCATAGTAAATCTCACACACTTTGTTTTATTTGAATTTAGTAGGAGATTATTCGTTGTAAACCAATTCAATACATCATCTAGTGCCCTATTCACATCGTCAAAAACTGTTTTCTTACGATCGACTTTAAAAATAAGTGACGTATCATCAGCAAATAGAACTATATTACAGAGATCTTTTAAATAATACGGTAAGTCGTTAATATAAATGAGAAAAAGTAAAGGACCCAGTATAGACCCCTGCGGGACGCCCATAGTAGCGGGTAATCCAGAAGACCTCGCACCATTGACATCTACATGTTGAATTCTATCCTTCAAGTAAGAAACGATTAGTTCCAAAGCAATACCATTTACACCATAATGCCTAAGTTTGAGAAAAAGCGTGTTGTGTTCTACGCAGTCAAAAGCTTTTGAGAGATCGCAAAATACACCTATCGCATCTTGCGAATTCTCCCATGCATTAAATATATGTCTCAAAAGAGTTGCACCCGCATCAATTGTTGAACGACCCTTTGTAAAGCCATATTGTTCTTTATGAAATAAATTATTTAGATTAAAATGGCTTTCTAGTTGCTGCAAAATAACTTTTTCAAAAATTTTACTAATAGCCGGTAAGATTGAGATTGGCCTAAAGTTACTTGGTTCAGTTGTACAACCCTTCTTGAATAAAGGTATTACTTTGCTATACTTCATCAGATTAGGAAAAACACCAGAATCAACACATCGATTGAATGTTAAAGCTAGAAAAGGTGCTATATCAATTATAATAGTTTCAATTAATTTAACTGAAATCCCCCATAAGTTCCCAGTTTTCTTAGAATTAAGAGACTTAAACGTTTTTATAATATCTGTGGGGTTTATGTATTCAAACTGAAATATATTCTTACATTCATTTACATTGGTCCTTAACAACAGTTCAGACCTGGACGCACAAGAATTCAAGGTACTTGTTGTACTAACTGGTATGTTTGTGAAAAAGGTATTGAAAGATTCAGCTATGTCTAAGTTGTTTGTTATAAACCTATTATTGAAATTTAACCTTAAATCATTATCTCGAGGTTTACTGCGTCCAGTTTCATTATTAATTATGTTCCATGTAGTTGTTATTTTATTATTGGAAGACTTAATCCTATCACTGATGTACAAAGACTTCGCCACACCACACACTCTCCCAAAGATCCTTGAGTAACTTCTAACATACTCATGAAACTTTGGGTCGAAATTACTTTTTTTCTCAGCATATAAATCGTACAGCCTTTCCCTACTCTTGTATATTCCCGTCGTCGCCCAGTCACAGAACGTCATTTTGGGTCGTTGCATTATTGTTTTTGACTTAAATATACTATTAAATTCGAATTCTATCATGTTGAATAAATAGCCGTAAAGCTTATCCGGATCCCTTTCAGTCCAATCTAAATAGGAAACCTTTTCACTAATTTTCTTACTAAAATTTAATAATCGGTTACTAGTAATGGGTCTGAATATGGTTTTGTTTATTGTATTTTCTTTTATACAAGGCAATGTAACAAATTGCCCACAGTGATCAGATGTTAAATCACTTAAAATTGACTTATTTAAATATTCCCCATTGCAAAAGATGTTATCTAAGCAAGTTGTCGAGTGAGAAGTAATTCTTGTGGGCTCAGAAAATAAACGATTCAAGTCAAATGATTTAAATAGGCTCACTAAACGTATACTGATAGGACACTTTTCCATTAAATTAACATTGAAATCTCCACAAACTACCAAAACCTTACTACTGACACATAAACGCTTCAGTACTTCTTCCATAACTATCTCAAAAATGCTAAAGTCACTCTGAGGTGGTCTATACACACTAACTATAATATGGTGTTCTAATTCTACACAAGAAATCTCTACAGTGCGCTCAATAGACAAATTTACAATATCTTTCCGTTCTTTAGATTTAATACTATTACGAATAAATATTAAGGACCCTCCATGGATTGACTTCTTTCTTACATACACACTTCTAGCAGAATAAAATTCTTTACTAAAAATTAACTGGTGGGCCTGTAGCCAATGCTCTGTGACACAGAGCACATCAACATTATATTTATCAAAAAATAATTCTACTTCTAAGTCTTTTCTAGATAATCCTTGAATGTTTTGATGAACTATGTTTATGGTCATTGACCTTTTTACTTTATTACTACATGTTTTATTAATTTTTAACTTTTTACTGTAAGTACCATCATTAAATGAATTATATGATCTGCAAGAGATAGGCTCTATTGTCTTACCAATTAATTTAAAGAATTAATGGTAATATGGTCATTATTAATCAGCTCATAAGGAGCACTATGTGAAGCCAAATGTTTGGCTACAGTATTCTTATATTCTAAGGGGTGCTCTATAGGGCGGTCAAGTTAGCCAAGTTCTTGGCTGTTATATTAAAATAATAAGATAGCGAAACAGCTATTTGTCTTTTATAATAATCTGACAGATAGTAACTATCTGTTGTCGAAAAAACATTATCATAGACTATTCTATTGATGTCAATTAAATGGAATTTATCTTAAAAACTACCATTAATTTGGCTTGTCAAATTAAACATAGTCATGTTTAAACTATTCCTAATATTTTTTTCATGCTGAGGCAACCCTTTGCTAATGGGCAGTGTAAATAATACTATTTTTTTAACATTGAGTTCCGATAATTGATCAAAGTATTTTATGAATTGTTTTTTATTTACACTACCCCTATTACCACTGAAAATTATAAGACTAGTATTTGTATCAAAAGTTGCATTAATAGCCTTTTCAAGAATCATATTAAATGCTAGGTTTGGCATACAAAAGTTACTAAATGTACATTTCTTACTTGAGTTTGCCATTAACATACCTAAGCCCAAACCTTTACCAATTTCATCGCTAAACATTGTTATATTACTATTTTTACATTGCATTTGGTGTTGAGTATTTGTATTGCCATTCTGGATATTAACTATATTATTGTTATTTGCTGTTATTATCCTAGGGGCACTCATTACAGGCAAGCTGTCTAGAGAACTAGTGGTATCATTGTGGTGAATCTTGGATGTATGCCTACGATCCTGTCGGTTCCGCTTTCTGTCTGTCCGTATAAACGCTTAGATCTTTAAAACTACGCAAGGGATTTTGACGCGGTTTTCTTTACTAGATAGAGTGATTCAAGAAGAAGGTTTATAGGTATAATACATGTATAATATAGTACAGAAACACTGATAATTTTAGAGGTTTCTAATGTTATGTCGTATATAAACTCATTTTTTGTGCTTTCATTGCAAACGCTGGCTGAAGCCTATGAGATTCAGCAAAATAATGTTCTACCGTGTTGTACACCTTAAAAAGGTCTACAAAAAAGTCCGCGATGGTATATGTGTATTTTATTGTTATTGTGGGTTATCTCTTAGGGATAACCCTCAACAACCATTTTATATCCTTTACTATTTACAAAAAATAATGGCTTATTTACGAAACGAGTTTAAGCAATACAGTATTAATCCTTATCCAATTGAGCACCTTAAATACATTGTGCATTTAACATAGAATATCGCCCTTTACAGCGCGTAATTTAAATGAATATTTTCGAAGTTATTACAGAATTCAAATGCGGGATATAGCGGTTGAGGCGGTACCGGCCGGGGACCCCGGCGCGTCTCGCGTAATCCGTAGGTACCTACTTATAAATAAGTAGTTAAGTTACGATAAATTTAAAAGAATATACTTATTCAAAATTGTTTGATAGTGCTAGCTGATCCGGCAAACGTTATTTTGCCATAAAAAAAAATTTAAGGGTGGGTCACCCTTATCATTTAGGGGTATCAAAATAGATGTTGGCCTATTCACAGACCTACCCGATATGTAACCAAAATTACATAAAAACGGGTCCAGCCGCTTCGGATGAGTTTGAATAACGCGACACGAGAATCATATTAGATTTAAATACTAAAGTGAATTCTTTTATGAGAAAAAAAGGGGTTTTCAAAGCGACATTTTTTTAGAAATTGTATGTTCGTACCTTAGTCGGTTTTAAGGTTAATTTTTAAACCGCATTTATTTAGGGTAATTTCTAAAATGATAAAAAGCTATGAACGTTGTACATAAACTTATAAACACGTTATGAAATATAATTAGTATCAGCATTGCATCCGTGCCAAGCCGGGGCGGGTCGCTAGTAAACTATATAACTGTAAAGTTTCATCTAAATCCGTTCAGTAGTTTAGTAACAAACATTTATACATCCATACTTTTTTGTGGGACTGCAAAAATAACTTTTACTCTGCCTGATGGAAAGCATAAGCAGAATCCAAGACAGGCGCGGTTCCAAGGGGGGAGTCACAGGGGACACGACCCCCCCCAAAATCGTACACATGTAATTTTTTTTACCTGATTTTTTTTCTCAGTTTCCATAATTGTTCAATCGACATAAGAAGTCAAAGGATACGGATTGTTTAACACCTATAAATGAAAACTGTAACAAAATGTGGATAAAATAACAAAACTTTGCCCTCCAAGACTCGTGATTCTGGCTTACTCTACCATAAAGACTCAGGTGACACTACTAGTCTGGACCAGAGTTTCTATGAAGAGTGCTAGACAGACACGCTCTTTCCAAGGACTATCACCCAATGCTAGTCCGACGTGCGTGAGGCATTGGAGGGAGAGCTGGATCGAGCCGTATGGAGACTGACTTCCCGCAACACCGCTCCTGGACCTGATGGTATTCCAGGTCAGTGCTGGGAGACAAACTTAGGAAAATTTTCACTCAGTGTTTCGAAAAGAAGCGACATTACTGCTCCTCAAAAAGTAAGGTGCAGATGTTACCTTTCCGTTCCAACTTGCCTGAACGAAACAGGGAAACTCTTTGAAAGAGTTATTTCTGACCGTATCAGCAGGCACCTGTGATCGGGAGGGTCGTGTTGACGGTTAGCCTTGATATTGTTAACGCTTCCGTAACAGAGGGCGGCCCTTAAATATTACGTGGTGCCGCCTCACCTGCTTGCCGTCATAGAGGCCTATCTGCGTGACAAGGCAGTGAAGTTTGTCGATCTGAACGGAGTGGCAAATCGAAGGGTGTGTTGTGGGATTCCCCAGGGCTCTGTATTGGGCCCATTGTTATGGAACCTCGCATACGATGCGGGCCTTTGCAATAGTCTGCCTCTGGCCTCAGTGTCGCCTGCTATGTAGACGATACAATAATACAAGGGTAACGCTTCGGGGAGGTGCTTCTGCTCGCCGAGCAAGGTGTGGCTTGTGTTGTGCATAAGACTCGTGAGTTGAGCCTGAAGTTGGTGCCTCCATGCCATGAAGGCTAGGTGAGCCAGTACATAAAGTACCTAGGCCTCACCCTGGACAGTCGGTAGAGCTTCGAAGAGCATTTCGGGCGTCATTTTCGGAATAAACCCCCGAGTACGAGTGGTAGCAGGAGCGCCACATTGTCTGCTACTCGCCCAGGTTTGTGGCAGCCAACGCGCTATCGGAGCCGTTCTGACGAGCTTCGAAGCTTCGATAGAGAGAACTGACTGTGTCACCTACCGACTCACTTAGATGCTCACCGGGTACGGTTGCTTCGGTGAATATCTGAACAGAATCGGATGTGTGATTACGGCATAATGCCACCACTGCGGACAGATCGGTCGAAACCTGCCATCAGCATTGATCCCGGCAATACTGGCAAGTAGTGAGGGATGGGAGGCCGAGGGCACCTTTTGTGGAGACGTTATGCTCCAGAAGGAGTCCGCAGAGCGTGATCGGGAAAGGGCCTATCTCGCTTGGAAGAGGCGACGAAGGGGGCGCGGTAGAAGCCACTACCTCTCAAATCGTCGGTTAAGGGTCGTTGTGGCCACATCCAGGGGAAATCTAGTCACTTCAAACGACCCGAAACCGGTGACATCTCGGTGTGGCCGGGGGATGTCGTCTAAGGCAGGTCGGTGTTCCGACTCTTACTGCGTAGAGCTATGAGAGGTTCAATAGCGACCTGCCATGGGGTTGTATCTAATTACCCTGGGATGTACCTCACTTGAGCTCCTCTTGACAGCCGATTTAGCGCGCCGCTGGGTTTAGAGGATAGACTGATTTGTCCGGAGTCCCACACACACCCTTCGTGTCCCGCCCCCACCTCCCCCCACGGAGCTTGGTCCTCTAAGTATTCATTAAAAGATTGTCCCACATGTCTCAAATATTCAAATATTGTCATATCCATTGAATTACTAATAAAAACAATAAATATCGATTTGTTTCTAATGTGTGCAATAAAATTGAATATTGTGCAAAAAAGTCTAATTTACTCAACTTAAATTAATTATTAGTGACCCTCCCCAAAATTCTAGGCTGGAACCGCCCCTGATCCAAGAGTGGTGGTTATTATACTCATTGAGAATGCAGACAACGCAACAATGCAGCATGGTGACCCACACCATGGCGACCTAGTGATGCTTCTGCATCATTGGGCCCCCGGCTTCGAACTCACCAAAGAACATGACACCACGATTGCTGTCATTTTAGGTTAATCTTCTGTGCGAGCGTAGTACCGCCCCGGTCTAAAATTAGCGTTGTAATTCTATTAATTGGATAGGATTGTAGGTTTAAAACAAAGGATTCCCCTTCCCCTACTTTCTGCCTATTTATGTTATGACTGAAATACTTAGGTATCACTAATTCACCATTCTTTAACTTAAGTTCGTAGACAGATATCCAGATAGCCCTTACCTCTGTCAAACATTTTAGTTTTATTATTTGAGTTGGTAATGTCTTCAATCTATTCTTGTGTAGCAGCAACGATCGCAGTTGTTTCAAGTTAGCAATGCTTGAAGGTAGTTGTTCTATGAGATTATCACTCAAAACTAAGGCTTGTAGGCAAGTAAGACGTCCCACTGAATCTGGTACTTCCAGAATTTGATTTCCGCCCAATGAAAGAATTTGTAACCTGTTAACAAAATAAAAATTGCATCAGAAGACCCAAAAACGTTTTAAAGTACAGAGATATGACATTAAACTATTTGCAAAATTATGTGTTTAGATCTTATCTATACTAATACTCGTATTATATAGCTGAAGAGTTTGTTTTAAGATTTTGAACGCGCTAATCTCAGGAACCGCTTGTCCGATTTGAGAAGTTTTTTCAGTGTTGGATAGTACATTTATCGAGCAAGGCTACATATCATCACGCTAAGGCCAATAGGAATGGAGCACCAATGAAGAATGTTTCATAAACGGGGGAAAATTATCACACTACGGGCAATAGGAGACGCAAATGAGGTTGCGTTAGTTAGCTAGTAGGTACGAAGTTCGCCGAAAGACAGCTAGTTGGTCAATTAAAATAACTTTGTAATGTTTATTTTGATTGTTTTGCGAACGGCACTTAGGTAGTATTAGTTTTTTTGTTTGTTTATATTCTGCTATTGTAATGTTTCCGAAAAATGTACAGAATAAACACAATAAAAAGTAATGCACACATTTTTTCCTATTAACATGCTTTTGACATTTAAATTAAACGGCGTTGTTGAATTTTTTGTTCTCCTTGTACGTCTCGAAGATATACTATGCGAAATTAGAGCATTTGCACACTATTCAGGATGATAACAGTATCGGCCGCCGCGTCGCGTTGATAGACAAACAGGTCAAGTAAAATACATAGCCTCCTATGGCCCCTTACTATTTTCCTTCGTCTATAGAAGTTCATAATAACTGACTGACTGCTTCGGTGGCGCATTGTTAGGATATACGGGCGAGTATAGCTGAGCTTGAGGTCTCGGGTCGATTCCATAATTTGTGTCGAAGTTTGTGTGTTTTCTGTATAATATGTATTTCCAAAAAGAAGTATAAATTTATTTATATCATTTGTATAGTACCAATAATACAAGCTCTGCTTAGTTTGGGATTAGATGGCGTGGTGTGTTAGATGTCCGAAATGTTTATTTATTTTAATGAAAACGACGTACCTACCTAATAAAGTCGCTTTGTATTTGTACTTCACGTTCAGATCAAAATTATTGATTGCACATTTAGCTTTAGCATCATACAACATCTTGATAGTCTTTATGATTATCTAACAATTTTATTTGGGATTAGCCTTTCTACAACTGATCTGACAATGTAATCTATACTAATATATAAAGCTGAAGAGTTTGTTTGTTTGTTTGAACACGCTAATCTCAGGAACCACTGGTCCGATTTGAAAAATTCTTTCAGTGTTGGATAGTCCATTTATCGAAGAAGGCTATAGGGTATATATCATCACGCTACTACTAATAGGAGCGGAGCAACAATGAAGAATGTTTCAAAAACGGGGGAAATTTTCACGCTACGGGCATTATAAGGCGCAAACGAAGTTGCGTGAGTCAGCTAGTGTATGTACATGTATCTACTATCTAGTAGCCTTTGAATTTATACTACGAGTATAGCATCGGTATAGAGATAGATTGGACCTTGGAGAAAGATATAGGCTACTTTTTGTCACAATAACCGCAATACACGGGGGCAACATTATAAGTTCGAAAGTTTCTCTCTTTGTCTGTTACGCAGTACGCTTTCACGACTAAACCGCTGCACCGATTTCAATGAAATTGGGCATGGAAACTTCGATTCTTGCGGAAAGACTATAGACTATAGAAGATAATAAACAAGCTGTCAACTGTCATTTAGTATCATTTTTTAACTACATTTTCGGTTATCTGTTCTCACTTTTTTTGATTATCTTAATGTCAGATAATCGGACAGTTACATATTAATCGTCTTTTAAATTTTCAATGGAAGATCCAAAAGGTATCTTTAACAGTTTGTTTTCCCGTTTCCGATTATTAAAAAAACTATCAGACAGACATTTTATATATGAAAATCTGTTAGCTAGTGATCATGAATGGTCATAAGCCGTCATGGATGCGATACCCACCTAGGGAAAAACATTGTACGGACATTTATTTCTTTGACATTAATTATGTTTATCAATAGTATGCTAATCATAGTACATTGTAAGGTTCTTATTATTGTAAAAATATAACTAACATTACTTTACAGACTTGACACTTAAAATGTGTTTTAATTTGAAGAAGCTACTCTTGGATCTATTCTATTTTTGATGACGGTTTGAAATGCGTTTTTAATCTCTGTATTCTCAATCACTATTTATTTATTTATTTATGGTTTGCTTACAGTCATAACATTATTACTTACTTTAGGTTACATCTATTACAATTTAGGCTAATGTACAACCACACAACACAAGCAAACACAACATGCTCAAAAAATATAAGAATAAAAACAGGAAAACTATATACCTAATAACTATTAAATTTAAATATGTAAGAACTTACGACTGGGAATCAGAACTACAGATTACCCGACAGTATTAACTCCCACTCGCATAATTAGAAAACATAATTACAAAAACAAACAAAAAAAAAGTTTTAGACATGTACAAAAAAAGTATCACGTTGCTCAATAATATGTTAAATCAATTGTCAATGACTATGTCACCATCCTAATGGCCTTATTGGGCCTATTCGTGTATAGGGTGCCGCCCTCAGGGCATCGTAATTGGCGCCTACGAGAACAAACTACGGAGGATAACATCACTGCTAAGAGGAAACTTGAAACAAAGAATTATATACCAACTCGTCTAACCCGCATAGTTCAGTAGCCCAAAACCTCCTTGCTAAGGATAAGCCTATGTCCCGCAGTGAACTATTAAAGTTGTTCATGTGCTTAAAATTACCTTTTTAAAACATTAGCAACAGCTAGTCTTAGTTGAAGTATTTCGTGGGTATCATTTGTATCCGACGGAGGCGACGGAGCGGCAGAGGTTTTTGATTGACTGCCTCGTTGGTCTCGCGGTTGGCGTGTGCGACTGCTGATCATGAAAATTTCTCTATGGCGCAGAAACGTGGACGGTTCGCTTTCCGACACGAAGACCGACACGAAGTCGATGCCCTCGAGATGTGGTGCTGGCGTCGACTATTGCGGATCCCCTGGAGAGCACATGGGACCAACGTATCGATCCAACAGGAGCTTGATAGCAAACAGAGGTTATCGACTGTGCAAATATGAATCCGCAAATATTTTGATCACGTTGTTCACAATTAACACTCCATGGAGCGACTCGTTGTCCAAGGACAAGTGGAGGGCAAGCTGTCACGCAGACTCTCACCTACGCGTTGGACAGACCTCATCAGAGCTGCAATACAAATCTCCATTGTCCAGAGTTTCCGAGACGCAATGGACCGTGATTGGTGGAGACACATCGCGGGAGCCTCAGTGCCTGACGAACATACAGCATCGTCAACCACGATTACTCTGACAAGAGTAAACGACTAAGAAGAATAGCCAAACAGTTTCGTGTGGGATTTTTAATTCTTTTCTGAGTAAACAAAGGTATATGATGCGTTTCTTAAACTGTTTTTAAAGTAATTTGAACTTTATTTACCTATTGTTACGGAAACACTATCACACTAATATTGTGATTTAGGCGAAAGTTTGTGAGTGTGTATGTTTGTTACTTCTTCACGCAAAAACTACTGAACGGATTTGGATGAAACTTTACAATAATATAGCTCATACATTACATCATAATAACACATAGGTTACTATTTGCTGCGATATCCGACATACACGCGGGCGGAGCCGCGGGCAACAGTTAGTATTAAATAAATAAAAAAAACAAAATTAAGGTTTGTAATTTAATGTAAACTTTAGAGATTCGTTGTCGAGGGTGTTACTATTTTGACACACTTTCCGACGTTTTTTACGTGGAATGACTGTCATTAGACCTCCTTAACCCAAGTAAGTACAATACGATATCGAAGTTCTGTAGAAATACTGTTGTCGGACTTTTTAGGGCTCCAACTACCGGACGATTGCCAATAATGTTTGTAGCGTAACGTGCTTTCCGAGGCTCAGAAGGCTCTCTATATGTTAAGCCATCACCCATCATAGTCTGACTCGGCTAGGATTGCTTTATTTTACAAAGTGTTAACCTACGTGGTTAATACTTAGTCACGCGCCATTTTTCTGTATGTGTAGGTAATACGTTTATGTATAAACTCAATTTACAGCATGATATCGCATAATATGTTTATGAGCTATAGAAGATTGAATATCACTCTTGTCTTTTGTGAGTGACTATATTTAGCATGACTACATAGATAGCATATTTCATATTTTTTATTGAATTATTTTGCGCACGTCTTGTCTCGCCATACCGCCCCACCACCCGCTGCTCGTCCTATTAGCTTAGCACGATTACTCTCCATGTTTTCGTGATTAATAAAAGACTTTTTGAACCTCAAAAAAGATCTAAAATCAAATAATTACTAAAGGCCGTATCCGAATGTAATATAATCACTAGGAAGTCCGTATTCAGTCTTATTGAACCTTCTTGGTTAAATGTCAACAAGATTATTGATGAAAGAAAAAAATAATCAGCTTAATTATCTGTAGATGATGCAAATGAAGAGTATACTCTACCTATTCCTATCCTACGCTAATGCTAGACGCTTATGTTAAAACTAGAAATGTTCTCAATATACAAGTACTTAATTAGTCTAATTAACTGTCTAGTTTTAAACTGATATATTACATAAAAACTTTAATGGGATATCATATAGCAAATAATGATAGAGCATTTTGATAACCGTAGAATCTGCACTGTGTACCTACTTGTACCGACTGATAACGAAAATTATGATGTCACATCCTAAAAACGCCAAATTAATTTGCAATGGCGTACCTAAATAATTAAAATCATGAATTGTTTTAAGACTATTATCACACTGCATTACCTCGTAGTTAAAAACTCTTTTGTTGATGACTATTTCTACTGTGGGGTGGCAATTCACATATGTATATAATTGATATCGTAAAGTTCTGATAATAAGATGACAAAACGGACTGTGGTGAAATATCACGACTCAAGAGTGACTTGCTAAATAGTCGACATTGACCCGCGAAGAGTGTGAAGACCGATGACCGTGATATACCGAAGTCCCAATATTTAATGTTTATACATCCATATTGTTATCGTGAGATAATGATTGAGTACCACAATTGTGTTATATCTACGTGAACAATTATTTTAAGATTCCCATCGTGGACACAAGATTGAATTTAAATAAATTGTTCATTACCTGTTAAGTTTCCATACGTCCTTTGGTATATTGACTATATTATTACCACCTAGGTAAAGATACTTCAGCGATGATAATTGTAACACTTGTTCCGGAAAGACGTTCAGCTGATTACCACTTAAATTAAGCTCTCGGAGAGAATTCGTGGCATTATGAAATGATTTGGGCAGTGAATCATTGCTAAGTTGATTATGTTTTGCTGTTAAAGTTGTCAGCGGACAATATTTAAATACATCAGGTAGTACCGTCAGCCTGTTGTTGCTCACATCCAATATCTTCAAGTTAGTAAACCTGTTTAAAGTCTCAGGCAAAGCCTTTATTCTGTTATTGTATAGAAGACATATCTCGTAATTTTGTGCACAATCCTTCTCGTCAACAATGCCTCTCAGTGCCAACGATAGGTTGAGTGTTTCCAATAGTTGACTTGATAAGTCGAGTGTTTTCTGTTCTCTCGTGTCACTATCACAGCTATCCGATGTGTAACATTCCATTATTGCTAACTGCGTTGTGATACTGTGGTCTTTGTAGCATTTAATATGATGTTTATAACCAATCGGGTCTTCGTGCCGCGAACTACACGTTCGCCTAGTTCGCGGCGCACGCGCAACTACTTACTACATTTACTACTCTTGGAGCCGATGCGATGCGATATTATCGGGTGTCGTCTGTGTACAATGTAATATAAAACATTAAAATTGCCTTTGAGCGTTTATAACATCCATACATTCAGTATACATTGCTGCCTTTAAAGCAAGACACCGTTTCACTCTTGTGGGTGGTAAACGTGTAATGTATGTCATGTAGTTCATGCAGCGATTAATAATCGAAATGTCAACAATTGCCATGATGTTTAATGTATGTTTGAGACCCAGTGTATTGCATAACATTATTTGATAAGATAGATTATAGTTATTCACAGACTGAGCAAATCCTTAAAAAAAATTGAAATCAAATGTATGTCTGTCTCAGAATTACTAAAACTATGATATTTTTAACTCTTTCGCAACTGGTAACTGTAACACATAATTAAATTCATGTATCTATATGGACCTTTAATTTTATCGACTTACACTACAATATTGATAATACGTTCTTTCTGTTTTACGTTTATCTAAACGCTAACATCTGATTATCTATTTATTGTTGCTACAGTTTATGGAAAGTCTAATAAAATTAGAAAGTCTTAAGAATATAATTTGCTCTATTAAGTATTAAGTTTATAACTGTTTGTTCTACCATCGAGATTATAAATAATGTACGTTATATCTCGATGGTTTCTACGAAATCATGGTTTGCTTTTTGTAGGCAAGCAATCTAAGCATGTAAGTCGATGAGTTACGCTTTTTAAAACTACGAACGGCTACAACTTCTTTATACTACGGGTCAACGAAACACTAAATTATTCTATAATATTGATCAGGAAACTTTTTATGAGGCAGTTAAATTTTAGAGTATTAGCTGATTTGACAATAATTTGTTGAATATGTTGGTTTTGTATTAAATACTTCTTTGGTAAATGGCAATACCACTGACTTTTGAGCGTGAAGACTTCTAGTTCTATCTTTAGTGTCTAAGTTGTAAATGGATGAATAAAATTAAATTCTACTATATTTTTCTTTTATTTAAAGGTTCAAATCATTTGTAAGTAAACATTATCAAGCTCATTTGGAAAACGAGCAGCAGCAACTATTTGCCTCAATTGGACAGAAAGAGATTTCTCCACCGCATGCCACAGCAGTGAGAAGACGATATCAGCAACGGCATGTGCCTGGTGCATCACTGTGACTGCGGTGAAAGCTTAACCAAAATACTTGTCCGTTTACGGGAAGGGGTCTTTTTGAAAATTGTTCTCGGATCCCTTTGATTTAACGTAAAAAAGGAGTTAAGGTGCAAATAGTGCCCAGTACCTTTTAACTAAAGCTAGTAAGTACCTAGGTATTATAACTTTGTGTTTCTGACCCTTCAACGCAATGTGAATGTTTTATTTACATATAACTACAATAAAAGATTCTAAACTTAGCCATTGAGCTACGGGCTTGGCCTGGTTGAATAACTCTTTCCTTATGTTGGAGAGATGTTATAATTATTACAATACAAACCGTCTTATTATGCTCGAAACATTTTTTATTGGACGGCGTGGCGGGTGAAATAATGTCTATCTATCAATCTGATCATTACAATTTGATATTGATAGCTTAAATGATGAATGGAGAAAAAGAGAATAAAGAAGAAAACGTTAAGTTAATAAAGAAACGAAACATCATTTTGTTGATTTAATTTTCGAAGGTTGATTGCTAACGACTTTTGTTTAATACTCATAAAAATGTAAGCATTTTAATTCAGAATAAAAATACTCTTATAACAAACTGTGTAGTCTGTAGTAAACTGAAAGTGTTGGCGTATTTTACTTCACTAGCGAAATAGCCAATGGATAATGGAGCAAATAACAAACTTTGTAAACAGATATAAATTATGTAAAATAATATGATGAGATGAAAAAAAATTAATGAGATGTAAATTAATGTAACAAAAAATTGAATTACAAATGTTACTCACATAATCTAATAAGTAATGCTTGATATTTTTACATCAAAACTGGCACTGTGTTAAAATTATTGAGTTTTCTATACGTTTTAGGAAAAATCAAGTAGTTTCAAATCGTGAATGTGATGAAAATTGGGAAAAAAATAAAGTAAAACCACTCTGTTATGTCTGTGACACTGAACTGTTTTACCATCTGAACTTTTGACAGAAGTATAGAATAGATAGATGTCGCTAAAAAAAAAGTTTACGTGACGTCATCTTCGTACGGGAGTGATCGAAGGTCCGAGTGAATGCCGAAAGGAGCCGAACGAGCGAGTACAAGTCTGAAGAAACTAAAATCTATCGTACACTTTAGTGATGTAAATTTGAAAAATTAACAAAATGATATTGTAAAACCGTACTAAGACAGTCTTATTTTGATTTCTATTGTATCTTAGTGATATTGTTTTGACTATACCATCATTAACTTGTATTTCGTCGTTTATGTGAGTTCAGTGCGAGTGCAAGGGTGGTAACGAGAAATGTGAAGCATCTATGAAGTTCAGAATTCTAAGGCCGTTTATTTTATACATATAATAATGAGCGGACGCCCTAGGACCACGTCATTCGCCGAGGGCAACAAATCCGTTCGAAAGACTTTCGAAAATCAACCTCCGAAACCACCACTCGGAGGCGTTAAAATCAGTAGTAAGTACCTACCACCTAACCATTCTTTTGTCGGCCATCGTGATTTCTTATGCCTGTGACGTATTTCGATACTGACAATTTTAAAAATGGCTGCAAATTGCCACCAATCAACTTTTAACCATGTAACTTATTAGAATTTGTGAACTAATCGATATCGACACGGTTTTATGTCTGCAGTATTTCAAAAATGGCCACAGGCGGTACTTAGCTTCTGCCACATAAGCCTGGTGTGTGACAGATAAATCGTGTCAAAATATCTATCCGAGGAGAAATGCGTCGTATTCGAATCGAAGTCATCGCACATAAATTGTGAATATGTTAGACTTGATATTTTCTTTACTTTCCAGTATTTCATCTGTCAGTCCACTATTGCTCTAGTAACGGAAGCTCATATTTAATAAAAATGAAAAACGAGTCTTTGAGGTTACTTCTATCTATCGTGACGTAATAAAATTGGTTTTTGAGTGATTACCCTAACCCTTATTGGCATGACAACAGTTTTTTGTTCTCTCTTTCCAAAGACAAGACAAAGTAGCAGTTGTTCCTATTGGAATATATAAGGTACAATCCCTAAGGTGTACAAGGGGTAGGAAGCTTGCAATTGCGCACATAGCTTGTTTAACACCCTAAAGTGTATCCTTGCATAACTGTCTAGTCTGATATATAATTTACAATATAAATCCAATTACTTTTTGCACAGACAAAATGTATCTTGGCTTGAAAGAAGCCTCTAATTTCACTTTGTTAGACTGCAATTGTTTGTTTAAAGCTCCATTTTAATAGATACATTACTTTAGTAGTGTTTTAGTACTGATTACATTTACATGTACACTTAAATCTCTTTTCTAAGGAGAGACCTACATAATGCTGTGGACTGTTAACAACTGATAATGATGATATCTCACACTTGGTGTCATGTGGTGCATGCAGAACATTATCACTGGGCTTGACTAAGTTAATTGTTTTTCAAAGAAAAGTAATACAAACCATGTTAGATATGTAAAGATACCTGACACCATCATTTGACAGTTCACTGATGGAGATGGTATCTGCTTAGAAAGGAGGTTGCGGAAGCATTCTGTTAGTAGGTTAAGTAGTCATTTTGAAGTACTTATATACAGTGTAAGAGAGGCTCAATATACAATTTTTTTTAAAAAACTATTTAAAAAACAGCATGCTAATTACATGTATATGTATATACCTAGTATAGTCTAATTCATGCAGATAACATGATAATTATCATCATCCTCTTGACCTCATTATGCATGCATATGTTTGCTGCAATTCTTATTTAACTAGGCAAATTACAAAATTTCCATAATGTCGCTCTGGAAATAAAATATGACCTCTTATTAAAAATTATTTACTTTTGCTATCTAGTACTACTACTTACAACAGGCCAAGATAGTTCTTTGCCTGTGTGCAAAGTCTCCTTAGAGTCAAGGACACTCTTTTTCAAGATTTTCTTTGTTCAATCGTGTTGCTAAGTTGTGATCAATGACTGAAAAATAGAACTTTCTTTTGTTAGCTCAAATTTTATAAATTGGATAATTTGGATAAGCTCTATTGGATAGTGATAATTTTCCGTCGTTTTTGAAACATTTTTCATTGGTGCTCCGCTCCTATTGGTCTTAGCGTGATGATATATAGCCTATAGCTTTTCCCGATAAACATACTATACAACACTGAAAGATTTTTTCAAATCGGACCAGCGGTTCCTGAGATAAGCTTGTTCAATCGAACAAACAAACAAACTCTTCAGCTTTATATATTAGGACTAGCTGACCCACGCAACCTCGTTTGCGCCTTATATTGCCCGTAGCGTGAAAATTTCTCCCGTTTTTGAAACATTTTTCATTGTTGCTCCGCTCGTATTAGTAGTGGCGTGATGATATATACACTATAGCCTTCCTCGATAAATGGACCATCCAACACCGAAAGAATTTTTCAAATCGGACCAGCGGTTCCTGAGATTAGCGTGTTCAAACAAACTCTTCAGCTTAATATATTAGTATAGATTGATTGTACTTAATGTCTTTTTATATATAATTCTTCTGTGAGTGTGTATGTCACTGAACTACTCTCAAACGACTGGACCAATTTTGATGAAATTTTTTGTGTGTGTTCAAGGGGATCTGGGAATGGTTTAGATTCACAATTTTGTCCGCTGGACAATGTTTTTTAAATTCATTTTTAATTTATTTAGTAGTTATGGCAAAACGACGTTTGCCGGGACAGCTAGTATTAGTATAGATTGATTGTACTTAATGTAATGTATTCAAAACAGTGTAGTGTAGCATTTTGATTTAAGATGCACTTATAGATAAAAACACAGTATGTTTTTAAATTGGATGTAAGGGAGCGATCCTCTATCTTTCACCCCAAGCCAACCTCACCTGCATTCTGCTAAAAGACGAACGAGGCTCTGGCAACCGACCGATGGCTGTATACCCATTTCAACAGGCGTAGCTAAATGCAATAGGCCGGTGATGGGTAGCAGCGTCACCGGTGTAAAGAACTACGCCCTGCAGTCACCAACCCGCCGGCCCTGCGTGGTGATAATGGGCTAAAAAATCCTCCATGCGTAACCAGCAAACGCCTCGGCCCCCAGTTCCCAGCAGTCCCGCTATTCCTGGTCAAGGTGGAGACCACGGTAACAGGGGATGTAAGTAGTGTCTGAAAGCAGATATTCAGAGATGTCTCAGTGAGCAATAGATTAACCACTGGTAGTGATCACCGGCTTGTCCGAGGTTCTCTGAATATCGACTTTAAGGCTGAACGTGTCCGTTTCATGAAATCCTGGCTCCAATTTACTCTCTGGGATCGGAAAAGTCCATGTCAAATCTGGCAAACCGATTTGTTGCCATGGGAACCACAACTGACGTAAACCAGAGCCTGGAAAATGTGGCTCAAATCCTCAGGGAAGAAGGTATGAGATATTGTGAAATGCAGCGTAAGGGCAAGAAACAGAAATTTACGGAAGGGGCCCTAGGGCTAATGAATGAACGACGTGAAAACCCACATTTAACTTCGTCGGCAACTCTAAACCGAGAGATCAACAAACTCGTACGACACGACCTCCGATTCTCCAATTCTCTTTCAATCGAAAGAGCGATCGAAAAGAACCGGGGGTCAAAAGTGTTTGTACAGTTTCTCGGAAGAAGCCGCCTGACGAAGTTGACCACAGCAAGTGGAGATGTTGTTGCTTCCCAGACGACCGTCCTTTCGGAAGTGGAACGTTTCTGTGGCAATTTATACGCTTAGCATGCATCTCGACCTGATCCCGAAAATGAGGACTCTGGAACCACATTAACACGCCACTACACCGAAGATCTACCAGAAGTCAGCAACGAGGAAATCGAGATGTCTCTTGGTCAGCTAAAAAATTGAAAAGCGATACCTGGTCGAAACGTCAGGCAAATCAGAGGTATGTAATACCTTTTAATAAGTGATCGCGTTAATTCCCGTAAAAATAATTGTTAATATGACGAAAGTCTTTAATCATCAGTGCGTCCTACCCATGATCTACGGAGCCGTAACGTGGACACTTACGGCACGGCTGGCCCACAAGTCAAAGTTCAAAGTCGCTCAGCGTGCTATGGAGAGGGCTATGCTCGGCGTTCCTCTAAGGGATCGAGCTAAGTGGCGTGCAATTGGCCTATATCCAGCAGTGGACCTCGATAGGCTGATGATGATGTTTTAAAGTTATTTTTTCTAAATCAAATGCTCAAATGTTTTATTCACCCGTTATAGTAAACTAACTGTTATTTAAGATTTCATAAGGCCCGTATTCACTTTGATTAGTGCGAGTGCAGGTGATCAATGATTTGTAGAAAATACACGTGGACCGCGAATTAGCTTTCAACACGTATTTTCTACCAATCATTGATCACCTGCACTTTACACATGCATTTGCACTAAGCAAAGTGAATACAATAACAGCTTGGAGTTTGGTCTGAACCCCTGTGCCTCAGAGAGCACGTAAAGCTGTCGGTTCTACGCTTGATCTCTCCCCGGTCGGTCCGACCGTCTCATCGGATTATGAGGTAGAAGGAATAGTGAGTGTACTTGTTTTTGTGCACACACTTGTGAACTATAATATCTCCTGCGAAGTTGGATGGTCTTGGTTAAGACTGGTCGGCGTGGCCGCGTGGTTCTGTGATCAGAAATTCCATTATTGCTCTGTGGAAGGCAATTAAAAACATGTACTTCAGCAAAATTGATATCACAGCTTTTTATAATACTTTACAGCTTCTAAAACAGAAGGCTTTGGCTTACTGTCCACGCTAACCAAATAAGTGGTTTAGGATTTCTTTTAAATTTTCTTTCTCTTTGCTCGTCTGCATAGTTTGCTCCCTTAGTCTGCTTTAACAACACTCACAGAATGAATAGGGGTGGTGACATTCCATATTCTTAACCCATCACCATATGTATGATAATATGAGTGGCATCAGAGACAGAAAAGTGATTTTAAGCAATTCTTTCCCTGTTATTCACTGAGTGAGTTACGTCACCCGAACTTTAAACAATTTAATGAAAGTGACCCACTATTTTGAAAGGAGGCTCAAAGACGGGCAACACACTTGTGACTGTAGAGTTGAAGATATATATGACTGGCAGTAGCCACTTACGTTCAGGTAATTCGTAGACTCATTTGCCCCTTTATTATTGCATAGTCAAAAGTAATCTGGTGAATTGTGCATATTTTCATCTTTGCATATAATTTTCTTTATTTGAATGATTCAATCATATTTTTCAAACTCAATTTTATAATTTTAAGCAATTTCCTAACTTATATTTTAACACAAATTCTAAACATGAAAATAGACAAAACACCTCTATTATTATTAAAGATCTTATAAGAAGTTTATTTAGGTTGTGTACTCTATCACAAAATTGCTGAAATTGATTTAACATTTAATGTGAAACTAATTGGACTAACAAGATAAATAAAAGGCAGCGAAATCTGAAAAAGGAAGAAATGATAATCTTTTACAAATAGGAACTAAATTCAGTATTAAGAAAAAGAAATAATGTAAAGTCGAATTTGTATAAAGATTTTGGGCGATATTATAAGTGGAATAAGGATAAAGTGTGAATGCGGCATGAGTCTATAAAAAACATACCTCATGGTTAACACTTAAATAACCGCGAGTTCTGCGTTTTAATAACATAGCACCAACACAACCTTGACTTCACGATTCGTGGCTTACTAACTAGATTGTTGCTACACTTTACCTGAATAACATTCGGGAGTATTATGATAACGTTAAATTTTTTCATGACAAATTGAAATCGATTCTTTACATTGTTCGAATGGACAAACGAAATTTCCAAATCTTAAAATATTCATGAATTAAACCATATAAGTACAGATATGTATACCAGTATATGGCATTAGCCAGTTGTTGACGGTTATCGCTCACGTTATCAGTAACTGTCGTCGATCTCACTATCTCACGGTCGACATGACCGCACCATCCTGCCATTCGCGAAAGAACCGCGCCGACGCACTCTCGGTTTTTGAGTTGCCTTTCGCTTCACGATTCAGTCACAGGCGACCGACGTGGTCGCCAAAGCCACTGCATGTTGCAAAATTATCAATTGGTTCGTTAACCCACTTCCTCAGTTTTGCACTGCTGTGGCAGCTATCCGGTGCGCAAGTGATTCGAAAAAGAAGTATCTCTTTGTTTGACACTTGATATATTTTGAATGTGAAATATTATGGAGTCGCCAACATCTCTAGTGAAATATAAGTAAAATGAATCATACTTGTAATATACCACAGTGTTTATTAGTGAAACAGGGTGTGATAAATATTCTATCAGGTCGCTATTGGGTAGTCTATGAGTATGATAGCAACTAGAGCAGCATTACCTGTACAAAACCTCTTGCTGTGTAGACAACTCTATAAGAACAATGCTGCGAAGACGAGGTACTTATACTGTTAATGCTTATCCTGGTAATCAGCAGAGCAAAGCAAATGCGACAGATGATACGGTTGCTGTAAAGAAAACTGGTAGGTAACAAGGATTATAGATATTATCGTTACAATTGTAAACCATCTTGAAAATGCAAAGTCGAAAAAAAATAGGTACCAAACTTCTTAGATTAATTTTATATACTTATTTATTAAACATAGACAACTAGAGGTTTTTGATGCTGCTAAAATTATTGCTATATTTTAGGCTAACTGTAGATATTACAAACTATAACTATTAAATACAATTGAATGGTCAGTTAAAAAAAACCGTAACTGCACGAAATCACGATCATTTAAATGTCTTAAGATTAAATATCACATGTAAAAGAAAATTATTTAAATATGTATTTATAAAATCCGTAATTTCCATAAATAACATTAGAACTTCAAAATGCAGTTAGTTATCTTTTAGCCGATCATGCCCGTGAGAGGTTCACTGTTATGCCATAACGTGACACAATAGCTGACTTGATTTTCATGTCGGGTATAAGAAATTGCGTATGTTGTTAAAAAAATACTTAGATTTATTATGCTAGGTAATCATTTAGTTTCAGCAGCTCGATATCCGTTCGAAGTAAAGTTTTATGGAGGCGATTTCAAATTTATTATTATACGTCATTATATCTCACATGTGTTGATAAGATATGTTTTAATGTTGATTCTCAATAATTCTTCTACATTTGACAGAATTTGTAACATAGGTAAATAATAATAATACTCCTTATCTTCTAAAAGGATTTTCGTGACTTAATGCATCGCCTTTTAATTACATTATTTCTCGAAAACCAATCGTAACCGTTGTATCCTTAGCTATGCCATATGATACTAATCGATATCAGATTACTCATTATAGTTAAGTATACGGTCGATGTGATATATTTTGTTAGTCATAAAATGTGATACAAGACCTGTATTCTAACAAAGGGGATACAATTGTTTTGAGTACGATTCTGCATTCTAACGAGTTCGTCCCAAGGAAGTTACGAGAAAGTGATTATTGATTTAAAGTTAAAGTCAAAGTCAAAAATATTTTATTCAAATAGGCACTTTTTTACAGACACTTATGAATAGTCAATATCAAAAAATCGAGTGATTCTAGTCGCCAGTTCCAAGTGCAGCTTACCCTTCATGGAGAAGAATCTGGCAAGAAACTCTATTGATGCTCCTTTTAAAAAAATAAATAGCGTTTACAATTTTCTTTCTCTCTTAACTATAAGACTTGAATAGGAACGAAGTCGACCAAAGAAAATAAAACAAAAAGTTTAGAGTCCTTGCTGTACCACCACGAGCTTACTAATCATGTACCGTTATTACTCAAAACTGCAAGATTTTTATATTGACCATTGTATAATCTTTGACTACTTTTTACGTTTGTTTACAGGTTATCCTTTTCATCTGGAAAATAATAACCTGTAAACAAACACAGTGATAAAAAATTAAGTTCACTGATACTGGGTTTTCTCGCAAATGTTCATTTGGAAATTTACTAAATATTCCAAGACTGTCTGCGGTTTGTCATTCACTTTTTCACTGAGTGCAAATTAAGATACGCTGTTTGATATGCTTATTTAAATCATAAAGCTGTAGCCGCGATCTTTTAAAATACCGCATTGTGGTCTTCAATAATCACAAATTTTTAACAATAAAAAACCGAGACTAAATTGGAATAGGACCACACGGGCAGCACCAGCTTTCAAATAAAACAAGAATCATCAAAATCGCTTTACCCAGCGAATTGATAACTACCTATTTTTTGAAGTCGGTTTAAAAGGGTTCAGAAAAACTAAAAAAAAAGAACTCAAATCTTACAATATAATGGAAAGTACGTATTCAGTCTAAAAATTTTTTTTTTTGTGTAATCTTAAAATTGGTCTTATATCTAATTTGATTGTCTAGTCAGAAATCTGTTGTTATTTAGAAACACGTTTGTTTCCAAAATTTTCAACGGGAAAGTGTATTGATCTCTTAATTCAGTTTTGATAGAAAAGAGAAAATGTTAATCTTAATTAGTCGTACAAGGCGAGCGTGATAAATTTTGAACGTTAAACGAAACTTATATGTTTATTTAAAGTAATAAAAACTAGCTTTTTCACTCATGTAAACTGTATCATTAGTTGGATATTTTGTTATGTTTTTTAATTAAGTAAATTCTATTATTATAGTTGTTAATTTGTGTTTATTTTCGGTCATTTTATTATTTTTTTGTCTGAAACTAGCTGACCCGGCGAACTTCGTACCGCCTTATTTACATGTCTGTCTCAGCTTCCTACAGGCAGTGTACAATCACGGACAAAAAAAACAATCCGTTATTTTTAATTTTTTCTTGTATACAAACCTTGTCCTAAAAATAATTAACAGATAAAAAATAATTACTTATTTTGGTGTAGCCGATCGTAAGTTATGCGCGTACATACATTTTTAGATATAGAATAAATTATTTCACAGGAGAACTAAAAATCCTAATTCCTTGAAAAGTTGTAATAGCACAAATTATCATTCGTCTCTGAATTCTAAAAATCGATTTATACAACTAAGAATGAACAGCTTTCATCGGTAAATTGTACGGTTTAACGTAAAAGCAGCTCTAGTATGAAATTGAAACGATTTACGACATAACTGTATGTTTGATATTCATCACCATTTCAAACAGAATATTAATGTTGCCGACGTTGCCGTTCGTTTTAAAAAAAACTAATGTACTCCAAGTATATGTATATTTTATAGTATTATTATTATCAAGGTAAATCGTATAAAAACCTGCGTTCGGTACGGTTTGTGGTTAGTAGGAATGTAAGTGGAGTAACTTAAATATTTTTCACAAAATACTTTTTCCGTAGGTGCGCTCAATTGTGTGCTGTGATTTGTGACTCTTTTATGTTCTTGTTTTCAAATCAAATTAGTTACCGTACCGAAAAAATAACATGAATTTAACTTTTAAATTTTATTTGGAAATGTGCTATAAACATTTTGTTCTCAGTGAACTAAAATAATAAAGGTTTAAGCTTAGCTGACATTCTCATGCCGAAAAACATAGGTAATAAATAAGTGTACTTACGCGGGAAGATACAAGAAAACCCGGTGTGTACATTGTGGTTATTTAAGATAAAAATATCCATTGAAAACAAAAAATAACAGTTCCCCACTTTTTTCTGTGCATTCAACAAAAAAACGGTTTTATGCAAGTTTTATGAAATTTTGCTAGTAGCCGAAGTTAATGAATGATTTTGACGGGACTTTCACTGGCAGGTAGCTGATGATTCAGGGAGTAACTTAGGCTACGTTTTTTAGACTAGGTTTGCCCCGCGGCGTTACCTTCGGTTACAAACAACAAACGCGGGTAATACCGTGGGGTTCAGTTAGTCGTAAATAAATAATACCGATGTCTCCTTCATTAAAACGAATATAACGAAACATCTAATACATAATAAAATAAAAAATAAATAGATAATTATTACAGCTTTTCATATTTCTATTACAAATTTTAGTCAAATAAACATTGTAATAAAGCTTAATTGAATATTGTCTAAAATAGTGACGTCACCAGCCAGTTCTTAGTACATTTTTATACAAAGTTGTCGTTTTGACAGATGATAAAAAGTAACTGATTTAACTAAGGTGCCAACTACCCTATTAAAGGATAAAGGGAGGGATAAAGAACATAGAATACAGCTCCCAAACTCAACTTGTATATTCAACTTCTCTCTTTTATATTCTAACTAGCTCTCGCTCGAGGCTTCACATTTAATAAGAAGTAACCCATGTTACTTTCAATACCTTCAAGAATATGTATACAAAGTTTCATGATGATCGCTTAAGTAGTTTTCGCGTGAAAGCGTAACAAACAAACTTACATTCACGTTTATAATATAGAGTATATTGATAGGATTGGACAAATTTAATTTAAATAACCTAATACTCTAAGAGTTAATAACCGCCAGGACAAGAGTGAAACTAAAAAATAAGTACAAAATACACATAAGGAATGTTGTTAAAATTACAAATGCTATTCAATAAAGTACTACAGATGAAGTTGATAACACTATCGATATGAAACATCACATAACGAGTTGCAAAATATATTCCGGTACCTATTATTCGATTTCACACATAGCTTCCCTCCGATTCAATCCATTTGTGGACAAAACATGCTACGAAAGAACTTCTTGAAAGTAGATCACCTACGTTAAATTAAGTGGGAGTAGGCCAGACAGTGGGCACAGTTTACGTAAAAAGCTATAACGATCGTAGGTTCGATTTATCGAGCCCTATCGGTTGAGAGCTCTGAGCGCTTACCGAAAGCCCGTGTAAAGTTGCAGACTTGAGGTCAATAACCATACATCACACACAAAATAAAAATAATGTTCATGGAATGTCACGTGAAGACCGAATTGACCGTATCACCTGTGGTGTCGCACGTTTTAAGATACTTGTTCTTAATAAGTTTGTCACAGAATACGTATGAAAATGTTACTAGGTCTTATTTGAGGTGTTTAAATAATAATAGTGAAGTTCTTTATAGTTCCGAAGTAAACTGAAGTGATTAAAGGTGCGTCTACCTATAGGGGTAGATGGGTATCTATTTACCTACCCAAGCTTAATTTATCTTTACAAAAAATAAGAATAGTTGTAATATGCACATACTAGTAATACAATATTAAGATTATTTATTTTTAACAAAAGTAACCCTAACTTTGTCGGTAAAGATAAGTTAGAGTAGATAGAGTTTTGTGATAGAAACAGAGGTTATTTTAGGTGATAACTGTTGGTAAATTAGTTCCCTGCGATCTAAATAGCACTTAACTGTGTTGTAGTAAGTCGCTATTAATGAAATGATTTTACGGATTTAGCAATAACAATACCTTTTATTTAAAAGGTCCATAAGCAGAATGCTTAGATAGAACGGCCGGAAGGATTTTAATAGATTTCATAATTTTTTAATAAAATATGTAAATTAGCCAAATAGTAACGAAAATAAAGTCACGGTCAGTTGCTTTCAAATATCTTTATTCACAGTATTGTGGTTGAACTACACAGTTCACTACTATTTTACGTAGAAGACATCACATTGATTGGCAGAGTGTGAACTTGTGAACGTTGTCAGTGATAATGTCCACTAAGTACTAATACATAAAGTCCACGATGTGAAATAATTCTTGCAACAAAATGCAGATTCTGTGATTTTGAAACGTCTTGTTGAATCAATTTTTTTTAATTTCGTCAGTTGTTCAGTGTTCAAATATCCACAAAATGAAGAAGCTACCTAAGGAGGAGGCGCATTTTCTTAGGTTAGCGATGCGTCATGGAGCCGACGCGACCGGTTCTTCCATTGTGTGTGGTTAGTCTCTTGCAACAACAGGGCCTTGGTTGAGTTTTGAGACGAAGAGCGCGTGCGCGTTAAGCGAATGGAACCACAAACCCGGTGTCACTTTACAAGAACAATAGCCGTGCACCACTACATAATACCCGTAGTTATAATTCCAACGGCTCGGCAGGGCCTGCACGCAATAACAAGTATGCAACATTTTTAACGAGTCATACTTCTAAAATAATTTATTGTTATGTGGAACAGAAATGAAAGGATTATTTAAATATTAAATTAAATTGTAGAGTTTTCATTTGCCAAATTGATAATGACCAAGCCCCCTAAACTAAACATATTAATTAGTATTTTAATAGTTAGATTTCAAATACTTTTCATTACACATAGCAAAATATTTTACCATTCATTAAATAATAAATATTTTCTAAATTTTAAATTTAATGAAACAAGCGTTGCTTGCTTGTCTTTTTCTGTGGTTGATTGATTGATTGCTTATTATTATTATTATTTATGTATTAAAACTTCCTGCAAACATATTGCACAAGACGGACTTAATGCCACAGGCATATTTTTCCAGCCAAACCTTTGGGTGTTGCGAAGCAGCTTTGTGGCAGGTATATATTTGGACAAGTAAGAAGAGAGATTAAATCAAAATTTTAAAATAATGAATCTTATAGGTAAATCGGTACTAGGTATACAGACAGAGAAGATAGTTTACAAATTTAATAATATCAAAAAGGAACTGTGTGGTGTCGGGGGACACCAGATAGGAACGAAGTTCCTTGTTATAAAAATATTAATTTCAAGTTCTAGTCGAGGTATAAAAACAAATATATTTCGGGTATACATTTTTGATTGTTTTTTTATATAAAAAAAAAACTACTTTAACGCCGCGGTACAAATTTAGTCAAAAAAGTAGCCTAAGTTGCTCCCTGGATCATCAGTTACCTGCCAGTGAAAGTCCCGTTAAAATCGATCCAGCCGTTCCAGAGATTACTCGGAACAAACAGGCAGACAGACAAAAATTGAAAAAAATGTTTTATTTGGTACATGTACCGTGTATACACACATATGCATTGATTGAAAAGCGGTTATTTTAATATTACAAACGAACACTCCAATTTTATTAATTTGTATAGAAAGTGTCAATGTCTTTAATAAATCTGGAAATTTAAGAAATGAAAAAGAGGGTCTACCTCGATAAAAAATTTGAATTACTGTCGTATATAATACACCATAGAGCAATAAATTTTTTAACTTCATTTTGGGTATAACTATCATGTATACATACATATGCATTTAGTAAAAAGCGGTTATTTTAATATTACATACAGACACTCCAATTTTATCGATTAACCGCGGTTATTGTCGTACCGCGAGTAACGCCGCGGGACAAAGTTAGTCTAAAAAAGTAGCCTAAGTTACTCCCTGGATCATCAGCTACCTGCCAGTCAAAGTCCCGTCATAATCGGTCTAGCCGTTCTAGAGATTACCCGCGGTACGACGATAACCGTGGATAATACCGCGTGGTTAAGCTAGTCTATTCTGTACATAATGCAATATTAAATATTGATTTGTCTCACAAAATTCAGATAATCACCGTTAAAACAATGAAAACATATGGAATAATGATAATAATGTCGCGGCTTCAAGTCTTGACGCATCGAGAACCCAACAAACTCCGCCAAAAGCCGTAATCCAATTGCCAGTCCATGATGACGTATAAACCTATTTAGTAGTTTGTATATATCCGTAAGCCGTAATTGTAATTACCATACAAAAGCTAATACATAATCTGTTTGTTGATGGAAGCACTGTCTGTGTATGTAACTCATAGATAGTTAATTTATGGTCATTTTTTTATTGCTCTATGGTGTATTATATATGATAGTAATTCAAATTTTTTACCGAATTTAAGAAATGAAAAGGGTCTACCCTTTTCATTTCTTAAATTTTCAGATTTATTAAAGACATTGACACATTCTATACAAATAAATAAAATTGGAGTGTCTGTTTGTAATATTAAAATAACCGCTTTTCAATAAATGCATATGTGTGTATACACGGTATATGTACTAAAATTTTTTTTTTTCAATTTTTGTCTTTCTGTCTGTTTGTTCCTTGTAATATCTGGAACGGCTGGACCGATTTTGACGGGACTTTCACTGACAGATAGCTGATGATCTAAGGAGTAGCGCAGGATACTTTTTAGCGTCCGTTACCCGCGGTACGACAACAACCGCGGGTAACACCGCGGGGTTTAGCTTGTTGCATTATAAATGTCAATCAACTTGCAGATAAGAATGATCTTTAAGATGAATGATAAAATTTCAAAGAAAAAATATTTATGTTTAGATTTTATATATATTGACTAGCTGTTGCCCGCGGCTTTGCTCGCGTGGAAGTTGACAATATGTATTTAATTAAAACTGTGTAAAAGTATGTATCAGTACTTTATTTATGTTTTTGCACGTATTTTTTTATTTTTGATCAATAGCCCATTTAAAAGAACTTTCATACAAACATTTGACTCATATTTCATCTCCTTTAGGAACATAATTCGCATAAATGCTGATATAAGTATTCATCTATTTCGAAAAGTGACGGAATGCCAGACTAACCTATGTACGAAATGTCAACCCCAATTTCACCCCCTTAGGGGTAAAATATGCAGAAACTCTAAATAGATATCTAGTCATTTTTAATCAATAGCCCAAAATTAAAGTTTTTTGGTAGTAATTTAAAATATAACGGACTTCCATACAAACTTTCAACCATTATTTCACCCCTTTAGGGATAGAGTATCCAGAAACGCTTAAATACGTCTTTACTCTTTTTTAATCAGTAGTACGTGAATAAAGTTTCATGGTTCTAACTTAAAAAATGTCAAACTTTCATAGAAATTTTCAACACCTATTTCACCCCTTAGGGGTAGAATATCCAGAAACGCTTACATACGTATCTACTCATATTTAATTTGTAGCCCAAAAACAAAGTTTCATGTTTGTAACTTCAAAAATGGCTAACTTACGTACAAACTTTCAACACCTTTTTCATCCCCTTAGGGGTAGAATATTCAGAAACGCTTAAATACATGTCTTCTCATTTGAAATCAGTAGCCCAAAAATAAAGTTTCATGCTTCTAACTTAAAAAATGACGAACTTCCATACAAACTTTCAACCCCTATTTCATTTCACCCCCTTAGGGGTAAAATATCCAAAATTCCTTTCTTAGTGCGTGTCTACTCAATAAAAGGATCCTACTTACCAAATTTCATAGCCCTAACTATTATAGTTTACGCTCGGCGATGTTGAATCAGTCAGTCAGTCAGTCAGTCAGTCAGGACTTACTATTTTATAAGTATAGATATAACATGAATATAGTGTCTATTTCGCTAATGGTAACTTGTACTGGGACAATATGTCATACATATAATGAATTACCAATGTATGTGCCGAAGTTATGTTGCCATAACTTAACACTGTTCGAAACATACACTTAACACGCATTTTTCATAAACTATAAATTGATTGCACTAGGTACTAGATTGTAGCTGGTATTTATGTACTCGGTCACTTAAAGTTGAAAATTATTTAAAGTCCGCAGTAGGCGAGACGTCACGTTTAAATTATCACAACTAGCATAAAGAGGCAGACACGCGCGCGATAACCTGCAGAAAACTGTACACGACAATATAGACTAAATGTAGATTAAAATATGAAATATTGTTTTCCAGTAATTGTGTGGGAGTCCGTTAAGTTTGGCATGTTTTGATTTTACATTTTACACAATGTGTTAATTCTAGTTTCTCCATTGCAAAGTTTGTATAGGACTACATGTCATTCCTACGTGGGTTGGCCTCCACGTTACGGAGGCGACGGTTATAATCTCCGCGCCGACCGGCAGTCTAACACAAGGCGCGCTCGCGTGCGATCCTCTACAAAACTGGAGGTCTCCGTAGGGCCAGTATGCTTAGACAACATGGGAGTTGCCGAGGGTCCTCCCACGGTGGCTTTGCGCTCTGTTGGAGAAGTCACAGTGCGCTCCGAACCCTCTCTACTTCGATTAGTTGATAGTGATAAAAGTGGCCAATTAAGCCGCGCCCGTGATCGTCTTTCTTCTTTCTGTCGAAAACTACGGCGTACTATCAGTGAGTGTTTACATAACATCCAGCCTTGATGTAAATTGATCATGGATCGGTTACTTGTTTGCGTTTTGCGTCCAGTTTTGCACTATTTGTTATAACCGTCCTACATGTAATATATGTTCACCAACAATGTTCTAATGCTGCTTTTGTGTTTTGCCGCGACTCGCAGGCGACGTGGATACACCTAAAAAGACCGAGCTGGCTGCAGATAAGAAGGCTACGTCCTCCCATCGTAAGTGCTAGATTTGGCGCACATTAGTTTGGCTTTAGTGCCACGGGTTGATGTGTTAAAATATCCAGTCTCATTTTATTACTTTAAATAAAGCGAGAATCCTCTATACCTAGTAAAATATTGGTATTAAATAAATTTTCCAGGTAGTGTTTTTCGAATAGTTGATACTAAGATTATTGAAATCTCACAGTAGAGGATCATCGCAATTTTAGCAAATTAACTTTTGGTCTGTTTCATTTTTGTATTGATTGTTTGTGTTGTGTAATGTTTGTAGATCGTTATTAAGGAGATGAATTTGGCACTACAACTACTAATTATTCGTTTTTTTTTAAACTAGAGAGAGAGAGAGAACTTAATTATTTTGTCTTTACAATTCTAGTTAAAATAAAAATCTAAACAGTTTAGAACACCTATAAGTAGTCGATCATGTTAAATTAATAATAGTAAATGTTAGTCTCAATTAAGTTTTAAAATTTATTAGTTCTGGTAAGTTCATATTAGTGAATTATGTCTTAGTTTAGAAATCTAATTATTACAAAAGATTTATCTAATAACATATATTTTGACGTGAATAACAGCAACATATCACATAGGTCTCCTACATTTTTTAAATAACTTCTAAAACGCGTCTTTAGTAAATAATAAATGACATCATTAATAAATTTAATTAAATAAAATTTGAATTATAATACCGGATTCTAAGTTGGTCTTAGAATCCGACAGTTATAACGTATAATATAATAAAACGTAATTATTATTGGAGATCTTTTTTCGTATGTAATTATCCGTAACTGTCTAACCGTGTATGGTACGTGACAAGTGCCCACACTTACCACTAGAGCACAGAATGCACATTAATGACACAATGCATTATTAGACACATTAATTTGCAAACAACCACTAACAAACACGATGTCAAAAACACTTCCCTTTTTACCTTATTTTCCTTACGTTTTTCACAAACAATATCACGATTTACATATACTCAAGTCATTAGAGTCTCAATCGATGATTATTAATTTAAATTATCAAGATCAAAATCATGCTAGCAACCGACAGCAGAGGTTGAGTTTTAGGCCTTGTTGTTAGCTTATATAAAATATAATTTGACATGTCATCATCAACCCATATTGTCCCACTGCTGGGCTCGGGTCTCCTTTCAGGGGAGGGTTAAGGCCATACGTCCCCATGCTGGCCGAGTGCGGGTTGGGGACTGTCAAGACAATGTTGCAGCGTTGGCTACATAATCTTGCCTGTTTTTAAGCCGCCCAAAGGCCTCCAACTAAGCTTCACGACTGTTATCATATGATAACAACCAGGACCGGCTGCTTAACGTGACCTCTGAATTACGGGACGCTCATGCTATCATGCCACCAGCGGTCACCCATCCAGGCACTGCCCGCAAGTGTTGTTGCTTACCCTCGGTGATTGTTTCGTATCACCGAGTGCAAAGGGAGTTAGAGCGCCTATAGTGCAGCTGGGCTATGAGCGCCTAAGACATTTGACATAATCTTCTATATAAATTCGATCATAAAATCTATCAGATAAGCTATCCCGAACCTATCTTTCACCGGTGGAACAGGGCCTAAATCTGTTTTAAGTTGATTAAGGGTAAAAATATGTACATAAATTAAACTTTGAATAATATAATCTTTCATTGATTAAGAAATTATAATATCCCATTTTTCATGGTTCTTATGGAGTCGACTTAAAGTCGAATGGTGTTTTCAGCTTCCTGAAATTCTGGATCCATTCTGTGCCTTCAGTAACAAGTACTAGTCTTTTAACGCACCTTCTTAAATAAATATAATTCAAAATCTTAGAGGTCGAGGTTCTTTATATAATATTTTTTTGTAACGTATAAGCAGTATTAAGCGATATCTACCAATCTATGCGAAATGTCATAGAATCATGCCATTTGTAAATCCATTTTAATAATTATTTTTCGATTAAGTTGTTTGTAGTCACTCAGTTATGTCACGTATGTTTCCAATACAAATTTAACGGAACCGAAGTCAAAGTTAGACGTTAATAAAAAACAGTCGGAAGACCACCTTTATTCGCCGAAGTTGAAGATCCATAACATCTCTATTATTCACTGGTCACACCTTGCTCTACAACAGAATAATAAAACCAATTATGTAGAAGAGGAATGCTTTGCAAACCTGAATATAAACAACATGATATTATTGAGCGAGATTCTTTGCATTTTACTAAGTAATCAACTGATTTGTGATTGTTAATTCATTGGCATTATGGGGAAAAATATTTGTTTTATCATGGGTTATTATAAGCCTTACATATTATATTATTATACAAGTAAAATTTAACAAAAATAAAATCGACTTCAAGTTTCGACTCCATATCTCTTGGATGCCATCGTCAGATCTTAGTGTCCTTATCCTGGGACCACCGTTGGGATATCTTATTTCCATTAAAAAAAATAATCATCAAAATGGGTTCATAAACGACGAAGTTATCCGCGAACACATAAAAAATATATATATATACGGTAGAACTGAGAACCCCGTTACTTTTTTGAAGTCGATTAAAAACACTAATAATTTTAAATGTACATTGATTTTTTTACAATACACTTGAGGAGTATCGTACTTAGTCATGTAAGTAAAGCTATTGAAGGTACTCGTTTACCAACACCAGTACGCACGATATAATTTTGAAGTAGTAGAGGTTTGCTTCATCATTTACCACCTGTGCTCTCTTTGTTATTGATTGATAAGAATCAATAACAAAGAGAGCACACGTATTGATTTGCATTAGAATTTACGAATTTGTCCTGGAAAGTCTGAACCGTATAACTTCAACTACATGACGAGTCCTTCAAATTGTTCCTATGGCATGCAGTGACGTAACAGGATTTATCTGGCAGAAATGGTGATAACACTATTCAATCTTCAAACATTTAATTAAAAAAGGTCATCATTAGCCTATCGCAGTCCGCTGCCGGACATAGGCCTCTCCAATTGCTTCCCACTCAGTTAGATCTTGGGCTTCTCGCATCCAGCTCCGAATCTATGAATAGTAGTTTCATCAATATTAAAGGTTGTATACGAGTACAAGGTGTATTGAATTAAATATTTATTAAGTTATTTTATACTTTTTAGTTTTTTAAGTCGGTTTTTTTTCATATTATTTTCTATAATTAAGATATTATGTTTAACGAACAATTTGTCGAACATCGTTTATTCAGTACTCGGCGACTGAATAAACGGATGTTCGACCTGCTGCTAAAAGGATTATCTCTAATAGAATGGGTATAATAATAATATATAACCCCGTCCTTCTAGTTTTTAAGTGCTGATAAGCATTATGATGACTGTTTAGTCTACATATAACCATGAAGGGCAAAAAAGTATCGATTTGTTCATGAGGTAATTCGTTGTATTTAGGAACCAGAAACTCGTTCTAGTCAAGTAAACATATTTTTTGCGAAACTGGTCTCAAATCTGCTATCGAAGCCAAAAAACTCTTTTGTATTGAACTCTAGTCAATAGAGAGAGACATTTGACGATAGTTGCGGAACAAGCAACTACGTTCGATTTTATTTTCCGTGTTACTTCCTGCTTTTGAACACGTGAACGTCTATACATATAAAACGCGGCGTGACGAACCTTCGTCTTTACTTTCTAATGTATTTATGCTCATGTTCTAAATAATTCAGACAACAAGTTACGCTACCGTTGCCACTCTATTATTAAGGTGTAAAATTTTAAGTTATAGAATTGCACGACGTATGACGTTAAAATGTTAACAGTGGATAATTGATTTACGTACGTATATATAACTATTTTATGACTACATAAAGAAATCATGCAAATTGTTTGCACGATTTCTTAAAGTTACGATATAAATATCGATACTGTCAAAATTAAATACTTATTTATACGCTACACAGGTATAAACTAATCACGTTCATTCATTTGATGCTGTCCTCTGAAAGTAATTAATTTACCATTTTTTACCCGACTACGGCAAAGCCAAAGGAGGGTTATGATTTTGACAGGCTATGTATTTATGCTCATTTGTTCCCGCTTTCCTTCTCAACTACTTATTAGAACTGGGCAAATGAGGTATCGTTAGAAGCTTATTGATCGTCCGCTGGTTATAGACTACGACGTGTCACGGAACCTAATGTGGCGCTCTCTAACGGTCATAAAGTTTAGTACTATTTTAGTTTTAAAAAATAAATTCGAGTTAAATATGCCGTGTTTGGTATCATAGGAAAGGGCGTTACTTATTTATTTAGCATTTGCTCGTGACTTTGTCCGTATTTATTCGAAAATTGTGATATTTAAATTATAACGGCACCAAAACAGTAATAATTACCGTACCGCACCGTTACGTCTGGAAGGCTATAGACTATATATCATCACACTAAGACCTACAGGAGTGGAGCACCAATGAGGAATGTTACAAAAACGGAGTAAAATTATCACGCTACGGGTAATAGGAGATGCAAACGAGGTTGTGTGGGTCAGCTAGTGAAATATATATAAGTTATACAGGGTGTAACCAGACGTCTACCGAAAACGAAAGAGGTAGCTTCAGCACCCCAAAACCTATTAAAAAAAACAAACCATTTCCCCTAAAAACAATTGTAGCCGGAAAAAACACTGTGTCAAGAATTTTATTCATTTCTGAAGCCAGCAATGTATTGCGCGCACTGCATAGCTACGTGAATGCCTATTTATAACTATTTAATTTAACTACCTACGCGTCGGTAAAGTTGGTAATGCCTACTAACGAAAAAAGGTAGTGACTTTATACTCTACTTACTGTTAGGTCTTTTTTTATCTTTTCTTAAAATCTTATGCACCGTTTTATGAAATATTGCGGTTCCATGACCTCTAATTAACTTCGCCGCAGTTCGTGTTCCTACCCGAGGATTTCTCTCAACAAGAGCAATACCTGTTCTTCCACTCGAAGATCAACTTCTCTGCCTCCTCCATGCCTTTGGGGTGTAATCCTCTCATTATTCAAAACTCTCTGGTAGGCAGCCGTGATGACTCTAGCATCAGAACGGTGACGGTTCGGGTACCTATCACGGTAAATACGCAAGGCCCGTGATACATTTCCACGAGCTTCACCATAGCACATAATCATTTGTCCATATTCCCTCGCACTAAACATTATAAATAATCACTATCACTGTTATAATAAAAGAACCTATTCTAAAAATAACTTAACACTAAAATTAGGTAAAAAGAGAATAAAAAACGAAAAAAAGTACTTAATTAACTTACTACACCTACTAAAAAAAGGAAAATTAGAACACAAATTAACTTTCGCGCAAGGCAAGTACCGAATTGCAAATTATAATGCATCACGCAAGCGTTCAGCCAGTACGAAAATTGAAGACCAACTAGCCGTGGTCAGTAACCAATAAATGTATAATTAGAGACACGAAAAAAGTATCGATACTTTTTGGTATGGAGTACTTTACATTTTGGACTGGTATCGTATCGATTAAATAATCTTTAAAACTTGCGACCTTACGACAAAGAAAGAGATCGCCATTAGGCCTCGGTAAGAAAAGTACTAGATACTTTTACTCAATGAGTACTTTTGGACAGGTATCGTATCGATTTAGAAATTAAGTTCTAAATGGGTAATCTTCAAAACTTGCTATCTTACGGCAATTCCTACCCGTAAACTAAAAAAGAAGGTCTCCATTAGGCCTCAATAAGAAAAGTACTCGTACACTTTTACTCACTGTATGCATGTAACGGAATCTTTTAACTTCGTTTTCACCTACTTCTAGGAGTATGATTAACTTGAAATATTTCACAGAGCCAAAGTCCGATGACAATACAATCATGTGAAAGAAACAAATAGTTTTTTTTTCTAAAAAAAATGTTTTAAAAAAGTAAACAAACACACTTTGGTAAACATACCAAACTAAAAAGTAGAAAATAAATAATAGTTTAAAAACTAATAAACACGCTTTAAAAGCAATCTAACTATAAAGTAGAAATTAATTTCATGTCGCCGCATTTTACATTAATTCATGAGTACAGTATCGATACTTTCTATTCGGTACCGTGTCCCTATTTTGTTGAGTTTCGGTCGCGTCGTAGGTAAATATCTACGACGCGACATCGGTAAGCTTTTGTCGGCTAAAATCAAAGGCAACTAGTGCGCGCACCAAACGCGCCGCTATCGCGCGAATCCTCTGACTTTACGTAATTAATAAAATGACGGAAGTTTCAAAGTTCTAGGGCTAGATGCACACGTAGGGTTTCCTGGTTAAATTTCACGTTTTTTATTAGAAATTTTATACGACTAGCACGAAATCAATGTTAGTTTTTTCCGTTCCGGCAAAAATTTAAACATGTGTGCATAGTTGAAATTTTGTATTTTTTTATGGAATAGGGAGCAATCGAACTGACGTACCGCCTGATGGTAAGCGATTACCACCGTTCATGGACACCCGCAATACTAGAGGCATCACAAGTAGGATGCCGGCCTTTGGGGGATGGGGGAAGGGTTTGGGGTATGGGCCTCCGGTATCCTCAATCACTTGATGAAACACACCGGTTTTCTGTGAGGCCGTGGTATCACTCCGGTTGAGCCTGCCCATTCATGCAGAAGCGTGGCTCTCCCACGGTATGTAAGAAGAGCATTCAGATTGCCGAATGGGGATTGCTAACCAGGAAACCGTAGGTGTGCACTGGACCTAAAGATTACCCAGTTCGTCGATCGAAGGGCGGTGCGGCCCACACGTCTAGGCTTAAGACTTCAGCCGCACGGTGTTATGGGTTCGATTCCCAGGATAAATCTCTCACTTGAATTTTATTGGAAATGATGATGATGAATGATTTCATTATACCAACGCAAAAAATAACACAAGTGTCCAGGATACCTATTCATTATTATTTAGCGTTGGTTGATAACATAATCCATCAGAAAGCCAGATTAGTAAGTGATTTCGTTACAGTTTTCCAGCATTTTCAAGTAAGTGAGTAGGTACCTACTTTAGTACCTGAATTTAGTAACGTAGGAAAATAAAGTTTTGTACCAACCTAATACAAATTTATCTACATAGACAATAAATTGTTTATGCATATGCACGCTTCATAAAGTTAGGGTCTTACATTAATTTGTAATAGGTATCTACCTACTTTAATATTTTGCATTTTGTTTAGAACATAGGTTTCTTAGAAGTTCTGTTTGTAAAATGAAGGCAGAAGGCAGGCTGCACTGTCTAGGTACTAGGTTACTATCAGTTAGATAGAGCAACTGAGGCGAGCGGGGTGGGACGCGCCAGCGCGGTCGCCGCCGCCGCGGTCTTTGAACCGCGCGCTGGCGCGTTGTGTAATGAGTTAATGACCCCCGGCCATCTGTTTTTATTTTGAAATACATTGAAGTTTTTTTGACTTTATTTGTTTTTGGGTTTTCTAAATGAGATAATTAGGTAGTTTGGGTCCTATTATGCTGTACTATGTGTATGTAACCAGAAATAAACAAAAAAGAACTTAGATAAGTTAACATATTTTTTGCGTTTTTTTTTCGCTAAACCTATTCAGTATCATGGTCTGAATGCAACCCCAAAGTTTTCGGGAGCAGTCTTTTTACACCCTGTATATAGGTGCTAACTATAATCAGTATGTAGTGAATTTCTAATTAGCTAAGTAATCGACTGAAGCTAAAAATACCTCTTATTACATAAAAGCCATATTTAGATAAATAAGCTGATAAACAAGGGTAGAGTGCTGTCGGGTTTGCGTCAATAAGGGTTGCTATGGGCGTGTCGCAGCTAGCCAGCAGTTACTTGATGTACAAGGTGGACATGATTGTATTAACATTCGTTCCTAATTGATAATTGTCAGCTTTACGTCGACATTTTCATATAGTTATTTACGGTTTAAAATATCCTTAAAATGTGCTATCACTACTGTCAGTCGAAAAGCGAATGATAGACAATAAGGACATGACTCTATTACTCTTTTCGCTGTAGCATGATGCGGGTGATATTTCAGTAACATTTCGTTTCACTCTTGAAAGTTGCCACGATTTACAAATTATGACTTAGTATTTCAGCTCTACCACATTCTCCATATATTAAATCATTAATAACTGTATTAAATTAAATGAAACCAACCAGAATGTGAAAAATGGCAACTGTCACCCGCACCATGCTACAGCGCAAAGAGTATAGTAATTTCACAATTTGCTTACGTAATCTCAAAATAGTATAAAATGAAGTCACTTTCGCTGTCTGTTCAATTAGATCTTTTAAATTACTCAACGGAATTTAATGCGGTTTTCAGCAATAGATAGAACGATTCAAGAGTAAGATTAAAACACGCAGGTAGGATTTCTATTAAACAAATTTTAAATAATAATCGGTTACTACATATTCTCCACTTTTTAGGTTGCATTTATAAAATAAAATGATAAAAATATGTCTTTCTTAAATGCATAGTCAAATAATATGTTGCAGGGAAAATGATATTCAAAGTGTTATCACTTTGTATGATTTTATTTTACATACACGGATTTCGCATCCAGTCGCTGCCAGAAATGCAATTTACATAATTTACAGACGGGGCTCTGTGGTGTTCTTTGGGAGAGGCCTATGTCCGGCAGTGGACTGCAACTGGCTGATGATGATGATAATCGGATTTGAGTTTTTGAATCGGTTATATTTTTACAATTTTACAATTTCTAATATTTTTGATTTTAAACCTAGATTGTTTTAATATTTATATTACATAACTAGCTGAATCCCGCCGTGTTACCAGCAGTTATTGTTGTACCGCGACTAACGCCGCGGGACAAAGTTAGTCTAAAAAAAGTAGCCTAAGTTACTCCCTGGATCACCTGCTACCTGCAAGTGAAAGTCCTGTCAAAATCCGTCCAGCCGTTCCAGAGATTACCCGGCACAAACAAATAGACAGACAAAAAAAATTTAACTACATTTTTACTATATGTACCGTGTTTACATAATATGCCTTTAGTAAAAAGCGATTATTTGAATATTACAAACAGACACTTCTATTTTATTTATTTGAATAGATTATAAAATTGGTTTGAATAGTTTTACGGAATAAATATAGTCGTCTGTTATCATCGAATCTCTTATGAGCGTCATTGGCATGGTCTCGTGTCGCTTTATCGAAAGTTTCATGAAAACAACAAAATCGAGATTACGATAGTTGGCCACGTTAAAACTTATTTAATTTAATTTGGCCTTCGTTTACTTACTGTTGCTCTAATTCAAAAGAGACTTGCAACATTAAAAAACATTTTTCAACTTACCGTGAAAATATCCATCGCCTTTATTTTATTCTCCAAACGACTATACCCGTATTTAAATCTGGATTCAAGGCCTTTATGAATTTTATAAAAAATAAAATTTTGCAGACAGTTAGATATTTGTACCAATAAGTCTTGTAAATTCTCATTGTTTGCAGAATTCAAAGCGATAAACTGATATAAAACGCACAGAATACTTCCAGAATTTCTAATTAAATAGATCCTTTTAGTGTCGTAAAGAGCATTTAATTTATATTTGAAGAGTCAGTAATAATTCCACAGGCGTGGTTGAACTTGTGTGCAAACATTGATTAAAGGTAGGTCCAAGGTATTACGGCAAAGTGTGTTCACGTAAACGGAATAGTTAAGTCTGAAACAAACAGTAACTAGGTATGTTAAATATCGACATTTACTGCGTTGAAAACAAAAACATTAGTCATATTTAAAATGAAAAAAGTAGCCTAAGTTACTCTTTAGATCATTAGCTATCTGCCAGTGAGAGTCCCGTCAAAATCAGTCCAGCCATTCCAGAGATTACCCGGAACAAACAGACAGACAGACAAAAAAATTAAAAAAGTTATTTTGGTACATGTACCGTGTATACATACATATGCATTTATTAAAAAGCGGTTATTTTAATATTACAAAACAAACAGACACTCCAATTTTATTTATTTCTATAGATGTATAGATTTTCTGTATTGAAAGTTATGTGACAACAACAAAAGTATTTGTAATTCAACTGTAACTTCATGCTTATGTAGTTGAGACAGATGTGATTAACTTTTAAATCAATTTCAGCAAGAAAATGATGTAGTAAATTATTGCATAGCTTCATGCCTGTTACATAACAGAATCTTAAATATTACGATTAAATATTACGCTACCTATTCTATAAATATTCTGTTACAGGATTTTAGAAACTGTTAGGTGTATGGTTACAAGTCGAGGCCATCACCCCTATTTTTACCCGATTACATGAAAGCCAAAGGAGGGTTATGATTTTGACAGGCTATCCCTCATGGCTCCTTAACTACTCATTAGAACTGGACAAATGAGGTGTCGTTAGAAGCGTCATAATCGTCTGCTGGTTATAGGCTATATGACGTGTCACTGTATCTGAATCTAATGTGGTGCCCTCTAGCCGACATAAAGTACTTTATTAAAAAATAAATTTGAGAGAAATATGCCGTGTTTGGTATCATACGAAAGGGCTTTACTTGTACATTTCGAAAATCTTTATATATATAATTCTTCTGTGAGTGTGTATGTCACTGAACTACTCTCAAACGACTGGACCGATTTTGATGAAATTTTTTGTGTGTGTTCAAGGGGATCTGGGAATGGTTTAGATTCACAATTTTGTCCGCTGGACAATGTTTTTTTAATTAATTTTTAATTTATTAGTAGTTATGGCAAAACGACGTTTGCCGGGACAGCTAGTATAGTATAGTCGTACTAGTACTAGTATAGTCGTTTGAGAGTAGTTCAGTGACATACACACTCACAGAAGAATTATATATATAAAGATTATTAGCATTTTCTCGAAAAGAGAAAGAGAAAAAGCTTTGCACTCGAGTGCGACACGTAACTTTTCATCCCACCTCAGTGAGGAAATGACTAAACGCAAAAAATAAAATAGCGCGGACAAAGCAAATTAAACAAGTTAACTTAATAAAAATAAATAACCCGACTGCGTCAATAGTTTTCATTTTTGTTAAATTCAGTTTTTTTTAAATAAAACATATAATTTTTACATTATATTCCTAACCACCGTTAAAAAATCTTTATTTTGATACCACATTCGATGTATTTTGGAAACATTTTTTTTGAGATTATTTTTTGGCGCCAGAAATCCTTAAGTTTGTTTTCATCTTTGTTAAATTCAGTTTTTTTTAAATTTATTTATTTATTTATTTATTTGTACAGAAACAATTTACAGGTTCAAACTTATCGGCGGTTTCCGCACTAAGCTCAAGGCTTGTGTCGCGGCAACCAAGAGCAGATCATTCAATATTGATTGGTGCTAATTCTGATGTTCCAAAATCTCTCCAAACAAAACCAGAAATGAAAGTAAAAAATTTGTGATGTTCAAAAGACTTGTTTGTAGTTAGAATTAATCAGAAATTAGCACCATATCATCATTATGACAAGGACAGCAGTTCTAACTTATAGAGTATTTATACAAAATGTGTGTGTTAAGTATGTAATTTGGTTGTAATAGAATATAATATAAAATCAATATAAATTCAGAACAGACAAATTAAGACTAATAAAAAAATAAAACATAAGTTATACATATATTCCTAATCACCCTTAAAAAATCTTTATTTTGATACCACATTCGATGTATTTTGGAAACATTTTTTTTGAGATTATTTTTTGGCGCCAGAAATCCTTAAGTTTGTTTTTTTTTTTATTTTGGTTTACCCAGTGTCACTCTCACGACTAAGATGAATCAATTGACACCACTCACATAAAAATAGGACAAGCCGTTCAGGCTCTAGGGCGTGCCAAAGAAATATACAAACATACACACACTCGAAAAACATAACCCTCCTCCTTTCGTAGTCGGATAAAAAAGTACATCAAGGAGGAGAGTTTTTAAGAAATTAAAAAAGGTGGTATGATGAATTCGGCACCATGGAGGTAGAAGTAAATAGGTTTAATGATGTTTTGAATTCACAAACTTAGTGGATACGATGTTCTAAATTGAATTACCCTTTTTCCTCAGCGGATAAAAATTGCTTTTGCACTCAGATATAGAAGTGCCAAAAACTCTTGCCGAGATGGGGGGATTGAAAAATAAATTGTTTAACTCCAATTATATTTATTAAACCTTTGCTAAAACAAAATTAATTCTAGGTTTACTACAACAGTTGTAAACAAGCGTACCTTACATGACAGTGTGGCGTCAAAGTATACCTACCACACTCAGCGGTTTAATCAGCAGAGATATGCACGCATGTGACATTTCATGAGTTCCTCGTACACAATAACGAAAGAGTTACGTAAACTAATGTTTTTATATTGAATTCGAACCAAGAAAGGAGAAAAATGAAAGTCTGGTTTTTTTGCTTTAAACGTGGTTTGGACATCTAATGGTACAGTTTATATGAAAGTGAATGACTATTAATGTTGTTATGTTAATTAATGTGTAAATATTATCATGTGTGTATCAAATGAAACTTAAAAGTATCCAAACATTTAAGATTTTTGAAATTTTCTGATTTAATTTAGTTGTTCTACTTGTTTGAATCTCTAATAATTAACTAAATAGTTAGCGGGGTAGTGTAGTTTTTGTATTAAAATAAGTAACTTTCACGTGTCTAGTATGTGATCTTTGTTGTTCATCAAGCGATAGCCAAGGAAAGTAAAGTGAATTTGTGAAGTGAAACGATATTAATAACATTTAAAACTACTCGCTTCTCATTAATCATTTAAACACTTTGTATTGGCACTATCAGTCCATAGACAAATTGTATTATTAAGATTTAATAAAATTTGTCTATTATTTATTTATTAATATTAAGTTTGGAAGTATTACTTCGTTTCTGGATCACAGTTGTGAAATTGCCAAGATTAATTAAATGTAAGAGAAAAATAAAATTTAAAGTGGTTGAAACCATTCGTTTTGCAGGTAAAGTAATTTATGAAAGGCTAAAAAAGGATTTAACGCCTATGGGCAACTTGAATGTCTTTGCACAACCGAGGTGCTGTCTACTACGACCCAGTTTTAAGTCCATGTATAATCTATGTATGCATTTGCTGATCTCCTAACGTGAGAGTACTACTATACTTACACGTATCCCATTAGTAAAATAGATATTACCTCTTGGTAGTAGTATGCTGAATGCTAATGCGTCTCCGTGATTCGGAGGTCACGTTAAGCAGTCAGTCCCGGTTGTTATCATAACAGTCGTGAAGCTTAGTTGGAGTCTTTTGAATGACTTAAAAACATTAAATGGCAAGATTACGTAGTCACAACGTTGTCTTGCCAATCCCCAACCCGGCCAGCAGAGAAATTATGGGTTGTTGATGAAGTAGTATGCTGAATCAGAAATGGAACATCAAAATCTAAAGTCGTCACTATGCAGCAAAAATTCAAAAAGATTTTATTTCTGATCGGTCGACGATACGTCTGTGTGAATCGAATTTGGGAAAAGTTAAATATAATATACATGGAGATTATTTGCTATACTCGTAGTTGGGCCATTACAAACATGCTAGTACTTAACGTGAATTGACCGAAGGACATACAAAGATTAATTATCAAATAAAAGTATTAGTTCCTCTGAATTAAAAAATAAATTCTCGTTAACGTTTAATAAAGAAAACTATTATAAAAAATATCGATGAATTTGCAGTCCGTAAATATGTAATTGCTTTGTGCTTTTCACTTTAAAATTGTGATTTTTTTATAGACCCCATTAAAAATGCATGTTGAGAAGAACAACCACCGTTTTGACAGTTAATTAAAGAAGTTTAAGTTATTTAATTACGGGTTGTTAAATTGTATTGAACACGATGACTGGGGCTTGTATGATGGACAGGCCTAGTCTAAACTATGGCCTTTTCTTAAAAAGGCCAACCCAGACTATATACAGTACTCGCATAGTTTTTATTTTATTTATTCGATGTTTATGTTCACGTACTGTAAAAAGACACCTCTGTGGTTTGTTTCGACATTTCTTCCCAGAATGAATTTTAGGAAATGCTGGCGTTTTATATTATAACCATAAAGTCCGACGTTTAAAAATATCTGTAATAGATTTACTTACAAAAATAATATAATTTATCACGAATAAAGTGACTTTGACGACTTCACACATGCTCTATGCAGATGCATTACGCTGAGTTTCTTAAAACATGTTTCCCCAGGTGATCCTGGTATCCATATGATATGGTTATGGTATATGGTATGTATCGAGTTGTCATCATCCGAAAAATAAGATCTTAAATATAGATTGTCGCATTATTTCTCTGATTTGCCGATTATCTAAATTTTTCGAATTATAATAACGATAAAAATGGTTCTAATTAACTACTCCTATAAACTTTTGGTACTCATCTATTGTTTCTGGCTATCCGTACGCTACGTTCTTTTTTTGGTTTTACACGTAGGTACGTTACTTTATTTTATTCGAACTAACACACTTATGTCTCACTGCTTTCGACATGGTTACTACGTTACTACTACATTAAGTGGGGTTTAGACACTGCAGACTACTGTTTGAATTACTTTCAAAGTCAGGTCAATTTAAATCTGAATTTAAAGAAAAAGCTGTGGGCTAGTCCCGACACTGAACGATAAACTTGTTATATTACAATAGCCTTTTTCATTAATTTTGCTTCTGCATTAATTATGATGACAATGCATTTTAACCTTATTAATAAGTGTGGTGAGTGACTGACTGTCGTGTACGCGTTCAGTGTACTCTTGGTTTTTGAATCCATATAGTGTAAAGTAACGGTTATATTGGTTTTGCCTTGAAGCGGCCCGCCCGACTGTTAACAAACATGACACGCGGTTTACCCCTACGAAGTGACTCTCCTACAAAGCTGAAAATACTTTTATAATATATACGTATACTTTTTCTAAAGTCCCATCGCATATTTCAAGATTTGTCTGTGGTCCTCCGTAATAATCTGTCCAGATGGTCAAGACTTCACAACAAAATGATATATTATTAGAAAAAAATAATTTCGTTATGTACTATTACTGCCGTACCCAAAATTACATGTTAAAATCATTCTACTGTATCAATAATTTAAATTATGACATATAACGCACATAACAATTTAGATTGTGAAGGTCAGTTTTCTTAGTTTTCTTATTATGCACACTCGCAATTTTCCTTGCATAATGTATTGATTTTCTGTCATAATAATACAAATTATTATGTACCGAGTCTAGTAGCAAAATATCTGTGATATGTTCCTCCACTCCACCTCTGACCACAGCCTGTGAAATGGATTACATTACGTCATTACTCAATTGCATTAGAGAGGCCATTCAAACTACTACATGTTATTATAACAGTTTCAGTAATATCATCGGTTACAGTATAACAAAAATGTAACAGTAAAGCTAATACTAAACCCACAGATACTTAGTTTAAACCTGGCCTACGCATCTGTATCAAAGACTTATGGTATTGTTCACTTTTTAATTATTGAGTAATGGAATGTCTCGGGCTTTGGTCTTTAACATACGTAAGTAAATAGCATAAGCACATTTAGTTGACCCTAATGAAGAATCTTATGAAATTTCAGGTAAGGACGGCTCCAAGGTGACGACCGTAGTAGCGACGCCGGGGCAGGGGCCCGACCGGCCGCAGGAGGTGAGCTATGCTGACATGAAACTCATCGGAAACGGCAGCTTCGGCGTCGTCTACCAGGCTAAGTTATGTGACACCGGCGAGCTCATTGCCATCAAAAAGGTGCTCCAGGACAAAAGATTTAAGGTTAGAAAATGTTTTGAACATTGTAATGTTAACTATGGTGACTTGACATTTTTTTAGTGTATAAAGTGTAATCTGTAGTACGGTTTGTTCTTAGCTAAATTGTGTAATACATACTAATTTAATAAATTAATTATAAGGTCAAAAGAAACCTTATATTACCGTTAATAAATAGTAGTATGTCAGGTAACTGTAATGTAACTAAAAGATTAACCGACAACTGTAAAAGGTGGAATTGACTGTTAAGGTTAACTCTATCCAACGACGCAATTTATTGAATTTCTGTGATCCTAAAGCTTTGTAAAAATTGTTTTATTTAGTTGACTCTTGTATTTTACTGCTTCTGTTAAGCCCAGACTCTTATTTTATATCTCAATTACATATTACAATTTCTTTTCATAATTTAAGATATATATATATGTACCCGTTTTATAGGTAATTTTGTTTATTGGTTTTCATAAAAAGTTTAACATGGACTTAATTATTAGAATTGAGTCTTTTTTATAGACTCAAATATTGCTGAGGCAAAGCAAAATAATTCACAATGTTAAATACTTTTCAGAATCGTGAGCTTCAAATTATGCGACGACTAGAGCACTGTAATATTGTCAAACTGAAATATTTTTTCTACTCCAGTGGAGAGAAGGTGAGTTTTTATTACATGTGTTGTAGTTTCCTACAATATTTAAATTTCCAAATTCAATGCAAGTCAGAATCTAATACTTGCTTGTAAATTTGGTTAATGGTATCAGTACTGAAGAGGTTACCAAGAAGAGGAGATATATCGCATAATATACATAGAATCGTGTTAATTACAGCAGTAGTATGGTTTCACAATGAAATGTCTATTCTTTTTATAGTTTTCCATTCCAGCCTGTTTGATTTTTTATCTTTAATTAAACTATTGTAAGATTATCTTCATACGGTATCAAGTTTATTTCTATTAAATCCTACGGCTCGGTTCTTTTATATTAACATGATTTATCTCCTTATGACTTCTTTCTTGAGTACAGGAATCCAATGTTATTTAAATGTGTGTTATTTTGGTCATATTTTGGTTCGCTTTATTAAGGGTGTACTTTTGTGTGTTTTATTTGGGGGAAGGCGGCAGTGCCCGCAGCAGTGAGCTCAATGTTAAACGCAATGCAGTCTCTTGATGTCGCAGTACGTTTATGAATCAATTAGATTGTTGCGCTAGTGTGCCAACGCACAATTAGGCCTCCAAACTCGGACTGTGGCTACCGAACAATATTTTTTGAGTCTGCACTTTGCATAAAAACAACAGTTTAATTGATCATGAAGTATCGTTCGGTAACCTTGGATTTCCGTCGAACAGTTGTGTGAGAGCAAATCCGTTTCACGTCATAGGCCGTAATCTTTCAGCCATGAGCTTTACATCTGAACAGGTCGATGCCCACTGTGTTCTTCATCATTTCATTCTTAACTTGTTCTGTATGAGTCATCCAACTTGTGTTTATTATTCTAACCAATGCTTGCTTGATACATTTCTTATGAACAGCTTCAGTGTTTCATTTCAATATGTTGTTTACATGCACTAGCCTGTGGAAATAGCAACGATTTTTTCACAAAAAGACCTGCACCCTAAGATGTGTCTACACTAGCCAATTGTTTAATTATCTTAGTACTGTATATCTTATTCTCTGTTGTTATTGTTTTTATTCACTTAAAAACATTTATATCTTTTAGGATCAGTTTTGATAGAAAATTAAGTTATGAAATACTCCAAACTAACTGTTTGTGAAAATATGCTATAAAACTGAGAACATAAGTCTTCTTAATCGACAAATTAATATAAAACAAAGAGTTTATTGTCATCTGCACTACATATTGTTGTAGGAAATATACTTGTAATGTAGCAAACATCCATTTTTCGTGTGTATAAAGGTCTTTTTTAAAACGGCATTTTGTATCATACCAATATTTTTATTCCATCTTAGTTAATACAGTTTTCCGGTTTTCTCTTGCACAGGTGTCTTTTAAATGCATAACATAAAGAACACAGTTTCATAAAATACACTAACGTCACAAAATAAATTATTAACTTAAAAAATCATAGAAGTCTTGACTTTTCTTCGTGAAGAAGAAACTCTTTAAAATCATTAGTCACTGTCTATATACCATTAAGGCTCATAATACAGAAGTATGCCAGTAAACTATTACGTTACGTTCATGAAAGATTATGGTCGTAGATACTTTTTCAATGTCCTGTTAAATTGTAATATATTTTTCAGAAAGACGAAGTGTACCTGAATCTGGTTTTGGAGTACATACCTGAGACTGTGTATAAAGTGGCACGTCACTACTCCAAAGATGAACAAACCATACCCATTAGTTTTATAAAGGTATATTATATTATACATTTTATATTTGAACTGCTTTGAAAACCATGAATTACTAACTTAGCTTTCTCTTTCAGCTGTATATGTACCAGTTGTTCAGAAGCCTTGCGTACATACACTCGCTAGGCATCTGCCACCGAGACATCAAGCCACAGAATCTATTACTCGATCCGAAGACTGGCGTACTCAAACTTTGTGATTTCGGCTCCGCAAAACACTTAGTTCGCGGCGAGCCCAATGTCTCCTACATTTGTTCCCGATACTACCGCGCTCCAGAACTCATTTTCGGGGCTATTGATTATACCACTAAAATCGGTATGTATTAAATTATGGTTTTTAGTTCTATATGTGAATAATTGAACATTAAACAGTAGTATTATCGGTTTCTATTCGGTCTTCTAATAGTTAGAGCTAATTAGCGCAAACAATGTTCTCTTTCGATAACGTTTTTTTAATGTATAATATTAATATTATTTAATATAAAAATAGACCTACTTAAAAAAACACGAATTTAATATAATTAGTACAAGTTTTTATGGGTTTCAAATATTTTTTGTAAATTACAATGTTCTGCTGCAATAACTCTATTACTAATACTAGACTCAGGCGAATCATTTAGCTTTTCACTATAACTAACATATCAAAACCTATAGCGTCAGAGACCAAAGTGGATATGTTGTTATCGCCGTAAGAGTTTGTCTGATTACGCTATCAATATTAAGAAGGCGGAGTCCATTTCTAAATGCGATATATAATCAGTTTTTATTGTCATTTATATCTAAAAACCTTGTCACCTGTATCATCATGTGCACAACACACAACTCTTGTAAACAGAACACGAGACAAAAAATAATTGTTTAGGTAATTCTTCTTATGGTTTGCCATAGTTAAGTAGATGTTGAGGTTCAGACAAGATAACCCTCCGCTAGGTGAAAATATAAAAAAAAGTTTTTTAGCATTTTTGTTACAGACATTATTTTCGAATTTTCCGAATTATAAGTATGTGATACACCCGTTGTCTTGTCCAGGGTTTCAAAGTAAAGTGAGCCTATTGGATTTATTTGACAACCCGACAGTTTACTATACTTGACTTTGCCTTATTTTATCACAATAATTGGTAAACCTGTACATCTTTATCTTCATCTTCCTAGCCTTTATTATTCCAAGATTGGGGGTCGGCTACTAGTTCACCCGGTTTTACCTGAATATCAGTTTTTACACGAAGCGCCTGGCAACGGACATCCGCAACCTTGAGGGTGAACTGAATTCGAAGGTTGAACTAGCTGTCAGTACTTTTGAGGTCACTGGACTTAACAATAACGATTGCCATAGATGTCATAACGACCGGGACCGACGATTTAACGTACTCTGCGAGGCACGGGCAATTGGTAAACCTCTACATAAGTTTAAAATAATAAAAGTGCATTTGCTTAAAAAATATTAATTGCGTAAAAGTAACTAAAACGGAGGCAGATGTGAATGCAATTTGAAACTTTCAAAATACATGAGTATAGTATCAAAAAGTTTCATCATTAATCATTATCATCAGACTATCGCAGTGCACTGCTGGACATAGGCCTCTCCAATTGCACGCGTCTTGGTTAGATCCTCGGCAGTATATATATAGTAAAGTATCAAAAAGTTTGATACTGTATAATTCTAGTTTGTTGCTTATCATTTATCAACACAACTGTGGACATTGCGGCCAACGACGAATAAACGTTATGAAAAGTGAACATTCATCGCGCATCTATACTAATAAATAAAATTGGAGCGTCTGTTTGTAACATTAAAATACCTGATTTTTACTAAATGCATATGTACACACGATACATATGCCAAAATATAATTTTTTACGATTTTTGTCTGTCTGTCGGTGTCTGTTTGTTCCGGCTAATCTCTGAAAAGGCTGGACCGATTTAATAGGTAGCTGATGATAAAATAAGTAACTTAGGCTACTTTTTTTTCGCCCGCCGTCCTTACTAGCGGTACGACAATAACAGCGGGTAACACTGCGGGGTTCAGCTATTCTAAAATAAAAAAAGGATAACTATATTGTTATTTGTATGGCATATTTTTAAATGCTTTAAACATAACATTGCGATAACACACTATTATATAACACTAAGTTGAAACGCAATATTATATATTACGCAATAGAACGCAATGTTCTTCTAATTAGTTGCAAAATTACGCGTTTCCGGCATTTTGCTTTTAATTTACGCATAAAACTTCCATGTGTTCCATTGGTAAGTTTGTTGCGCCCTTGCTAGCCACTTGTATCATCGGCGGTACTTTAAACAAAAACAACGTCTTTGTTTGAAATTAGTTGCGGACAAAAGATATGCACGCACTAACTACTTAAGTTTAAGAAAAGGTTTACAGTGTTAAAGCCTTGGACGAGAAAAAGAAAAAATAATATTCTGTACTATTTAAAAAAATCTTAGTCCTTTTTTTTTGCTATACTTATACTATACTTATTTTTTAAATAAATACTTTTTATTTGCTAAATCATCAATCTTACAAAAATATTTGATGGCGAATTAAGAATATGGAAATTTACTACCTTTAGACCACGTTCAGATGACGAGCGCTCAATGCGCGTTTTGCTAACGCGCGTTTACAACTACATGTAATTTCATTCTAGGAGTACACATGCTAACGTGCGTTTCTAGAATGAAATTACATGTAGTTGTAAACGCGCGTTGGCAAAAGTCGCGTTGAGCGCTTATCATCTGAATACGGCCTTATTCATTACTTAGGTGTTTAAGAACTCAATAGCAGCACTGTAAAAAATAAGAAAAACTCAAAACAAACATTATGCCAAGCTTTCTGGCCAGTGTGGCGGCCTATGTCCAGTGTCTAATGCAGACTGTTTACATTTTTGTCATAGATGTGTGGAGCGCCGGGTGCGTTGTAGCGGAATTATTATTGGGCCAACCAATATTCCCAGGCGATTCGGGTGTCGATCAGCTTGTTGAGATCATAAAGGTAAACCATAGTTATTTATATATTTAATTCACTTTTTGAACATGCCTTGCTTCTGCTTAGGTACCTAAATGATTAATTTTGACTAACAAACCCGATTTATTTCACAGGTGCTAGGTACACCAACACGAGAACAAATTCGAGAGATGAATCCTAACTACACAGAATTCAAATTTCCACAAATCAAGAGCCACCCTTGGGCAAAGGTATCGTATAATATGCATTACATTGGTGATATCTCTTAGGATAATGTGCTTTCACAATTTATCTAAGGGCAAATTTCACCACTTGCTGCCAAAGTCAATATCTAGTTATTTGTAAAATAACTATAGATTTCTTTTTTTACAAGTCAAAAAAAAACATCAGCCAAACATTATGATATTATTCTTACAAGTCCAATATTTGGTTGATGGCCAGTACAGTTTATTATTACCTATTTTTTGAAGCTTAAACGTTAGTACTACAAGTATATTAAGTAATTATTTGATAAAACTTCAAAATTTTTTAGAAGTTAAGTTTTTCCGCGTACTGTAATGTAATGTTGTCGTAATTTACATCACGCATTTGTCTTAAATTTTCTACGTTCCATGTCTTAAACTGTGGTTCTAAGAGTGTTATTATATACTGGAAATAGACAAAGCTTTAATTAGAACGGTCAATCTCGCTCACTTGTTAAAAAGAAAGTTAGTGTTTTACAAAAATCTACTTATTCGTAAATAGTTGAAATAAATTAACAGTCTGTAATAACACTTTTATTCATAAATGCTTATATGGCATTTAAGTGAAGTAACTAAGAGCGCGCGTCATTGCAGTACATGTTGGAGCGAATGTCCGCGCCCAAGTGTGCCACTGACCACCAGCGCATCCGAGTAAGATATCGCACTGCGCTATCTAGATGCCTTCATTATGCAATATATACAAACTGAAATAGAAATCATAATATAATATGATTTTAGAGCTATTAAAATGTGAATGAAGACATTTAGCATAGATAATTTTGAAGTTATGAAATAGCCTTGGCATGATTTAATCAGAATGCCACAAATAACTAATCGGTTTAAGCTGTTTCTTATTGCAATTGTTTGTTGGTGTTCAGTGTGCATTCGAGCTGTGCGACTCTGCGTCCAGTTTGTTTCTCGCGTCTCGTACTGATATCGGTCCTGAAACTCTTAAAATCCAACATATTAGCGTTCGTTTCGTATAGGAACAAACCTGCAGCGTGGCACTCGGACATCTAATTACTGTTATATTTGATTGAACTAAATTACTCTATCACGACGTCCTATCGTTGTCGGCTAACCATTAACATTGTAAATACTTTCTTGTACGTGTGTATAACAGGAATTATTTATTGCGTCTTCTAACATCGTAACGTTGAATAACGTGCGCTATTAGTTGGTTACGCTTCGTGTAAGAAGTGGAGCACACACAGCGCGTGGGTGTGCGTGTGTGTGTGCGTGTGTGTAGAGTAGGCCGAGGCAGCTCAGGGTGGGGGTGTGTAGCGCGGGCTGTTGCAGGTGTTCCGCGCGTGCACGCCGCCGGACGCCATCTCGCTGGTGTCGCGGCTGCTGGAGTACACGCCGGGCGCGCGCCTGTCGCCGCTGCAGGCGTGCTCGCACAGCTTCTTCGACGAGCTGCGCGAGCCCGCCGCGCGCCTGCCCAACGGCCGCGCGCTGCCGCCGCTCTTCAACTTCACGGAGTACGAGCTGAACATCCAGCCGTCGCTCAACGACTTCCTCAAGCCCAAGGCGGAGGCGCGCGAGGCGGCGGGCGCGGAGGCGGACGCGCCGGCCGCGGGCTGTGCGGGCGCGGGCGCGGGCGCGGGGGCGGGGGCTGGAGCGGGCGCGGGGGCGGAGGCGCGCTCGTAGGCGCCGCCAGTGATACTTACTTTCGTGTTGGCCATCGGGAAAATTACATGCATAATAGGTGTTTTCGGCGAGTAATCGTGTGATACTGTAGTGTAATTGTCGATAAAGCTTGAGCTGTCGTAGTCGGTGAGAAGGGTAAATCCGTTGTAGATTCTAAACCGTCGCGATGTGATTACTTTGTACTTTTGTAAGCTCAAATTGTCCCCTTATGTACATACCTTATATGCTGAGTTTGAATGTTTATTTAGTAAACGACAGATAATTACCGTCTGGATAAATTGTTTTGTTTTATTTACATTTTAATTCTCGCCCGTTTCTGTCTCTCGGAGATGTTTTCGCTTATATTTGTAGCCTTAATGTACTCGGTGTGAGACGTTTTATCATAGAGAGAGGTTAGCGACCTATTTGTTTCACACGAAGCACCTATCGAGAGGTAGTCGCTGATACTTACCTTGCTTGGGCCGTGTAATCAGTAGGGAAGACATATTCAGTAGTGTATTAGAGTATTTATTGTTGGAAAGTATCACTAACTCGAGAAACTTTTACGAAGTGTATGCCTAGTGTTATTTCAACGATAAAAACGGAATATTTGTTGCAACCAATAGAACGCATTGTAAATTTTTATAACTAGCGTAAACTGATCTCTCAAGATAATTTATAATAACCCTTCGGCCACATTGGAAACTAATTATTGGTAGCCAATTTCCAAAGCATAATTATATCTATTATCGAAACCTGATATCCAATAAAGAAAAGTAATTACGTTTTCGAAACTGGTTACCACCACAGAATAGTTATCAAAAGAAGTTCTTGACTATTTACAAGCATCTTATGTACCATGACAAGACACTAACCCATAAAAAAGGAATTCAAGGTTAGAAAATAAAATAACTGAAATTTATATCTATTCTTTACTATTATAATGTTCTTCTTGGTAAATAAACATTATCTATTCGAAATAAAATGTCGATATTATTTCTATAGTGTCCCACTGTAATCTTTCATTTTGAGAAGAGCTCTATGGATGAGTTGATTTCATCATCAAATTCTATGGAGTTTTTGCTTCTCTTAGCGTTAAGTTTACCTATTTTTTCCTTCGTTTTAGAAAACATCAAAAAAGTTGAGCTAGTGTGGACTGTCGACGGCTAATACGCTTATTTACTTTTGCATACCATCTTTCGAGATGATTTGTGGTCCTGATAGATATAAGATACTCGTAAGTAGCCAGTAAATTCTTTCTATTCGAGGAGTATATATTGGCAGTTTTAAAAGAAAATCTAACGTTCGTGTTGCTAACCATTTTGGAAAACATTATAATTATTCATTTAACGGTTTCAGGTTTTCGATAAAAGATAAATAATTGTGTTTTAGAAATTGGTTTCCAATCGTTAGTTTCCAATATGGCCGAAGGGAATATGATGATATGATATCTCAGAATATTTGTATAAACAACGCAGAGAATATAAATTTTAGATGTACAACACATATATTGTTTTTTTCGGCAACTTGTATGTTTAACATTTTTTTGCTGTGTATTTTAAATTATCCAATGCTGGATAAATGTAATGTACCTATTTAATAGCACTGTCGGTGTCCTAATTATAACGACATAGTTTTTGGATAATATTGTATTCTATATTCAATAAATGATATTTCTATTATATGAAATTTGTCATTGAGAACACTATGGTTATTAGTAGTCATTTATGAAACAATGTTTAATAATGGTAAAATTTCATTGTCATAGTTTTAAGTATTCGAGTAATTTCGTTTTGCACTTCGATTTTGAATACAGTTACAAATTAGGAAAGGTTTTGAGAAACCTTTAAAAATTAGATTAACAAAATCTTTTTCTTCATGGTGTAGAAGTAGCCTAGACGCATAAACTTGTTGGTGTTATGTCGATATTACCTCTTGCACCACTATTTAGAAACGAGTCTTGCATATAAATTAAACGCTGCAAAGATCTATTGTCGCATATAAACTAATATTCTACCTTATTTGGACCAACTTGTAGCCGCATCAGCTTTGCATGACAAAATTTAGTAACGATACCCAATACTAGTAGATATTGAGTATAATACTGTTACATTCTCACTAAAATATTTTTACACGCTTAGCTGATAGACGTAACATTAATTACTCATATTTTTCTAGACAAAACCAGGGCCCGACCACTAAACTAATTAATTATAACGTATCATTTATTGTGTACCAACATGTCAGCAGGTCAGAGTGCTGAACTCGGTCTTCCTCCTAGAACCTGTAACGGTGTCGGATTGCGCCTTTTCTCAATCACTGTTTACAGTCAGCTCGGGGAAGGATCGAATTCAGTTGTAATTATATAAACCTGTAATTACTTATAAATTATTGTACTTTAAGAAAGCGCTCCGTGCATAGCTTTGAAATCACATAAATAGTGGATGTTAGTTTTTGTCGTTAAGGCTATTAATTTGCTGGAACACCCATATAATTCGTGTAAATATATAATAATTACCTTTATGATACGACTCTGGAGTGCCGGTCGGTTCGGTCCGGCCGGCCTCAGTGAGAGACAGTAGTTTAGATATTACATGTATTTTATTAAGTCTATCTATCTAATATGAATTTTGTAATCGACGTTGCTTCTTAAGACCTTCTGTGTAAAAAGTAAGACATACTAGTGACCTGAATATTTGAAGCGATGTTATTAAAAATCTTTATCCCACTGAATTCTCACTTTCACGATTTGCGTGCACATTTACAACATGAGAATTTCCCGTAAATACATAGTTCGAAATGGAGTTATGACTTATTATATAAATTATTTAAAGTAAAATTTTCTTATTACTGTAATAATATTAAATTTAATAGTGAGTGAAATTTGTATTTTGTTTTCATATTTGTTTTACTGAATTTAAATACTTCATAACCCTCATATCGTTGTTAGTTATGAATGAAAATAACATAATTATTAAAAGTAAATAATTAAATGAATAGTAAGCCTGGCTTTTTATTTATAAAATAAGAACCCTGTTTTCGTACATTTATTATTTCGTATTATTAAGTTCCAATATACCTGGGTTCTTTTTCTATAGTGATTTGGTTGTTAGACTTTAAATAAGTCTGAAGGTTAACTTTAAACCTTAAACTATATTAACACAAACAACAGAAAGTTACATGCTTCTGGGTAACATTGAACCATTTTTAGAGCCTTTTACTATGAATTGATAAATATTCCTATAGAAACTGCACAGGTGGTGAATAGTAATCTTTAGAAGTTATAAAATAATAAAAAAAAAACAGTAGATTAATCCTGAGATTTAAAGAGAAATAGCTGTTGGTCCAAATCGCATTTACTGAGGTAACATTACCATAATGTTTAACGATACATTCTATTGCGTTTTTTTTAATAAGGGGACATACTCATACCTATTAAGATAACTAAATTAACATTTTGAACAGTTTTATTTTGTTATGTAACTATGTTACTCACCAGGTTAAAAAACAACAGGCCCTGATTTTGTACAATATGATTTTTGTTTATTTTTTTATAAAAAATATTTAATCTGTATTCAATAGCTTTATACAAAATATAAGTTTCATTGCACATGCAAGACTCCTTTTTTAGTTTTAATACACCTGGCCTTACTTTATACTGTTTTCAAACACCTCTTATTTTTTTTTACGTTTCATGAAAATTGTAATGTAAAAAAAGATACCATCGTAGAAAGTTGGTTAGATAGGTACTATTTGTTTTCAGACAATGATAACAAGAGAAGACCCTTTCAAAGCTTCCCTAGTTAGAATATTCCCTATTATAAATTTAATAATGGATTAAAAGTAATCTGAGGAATTAATCTACGAGATGACGGTATGTTTGGAAATTGGGAATGGAAGCTATTTATTTGAATAGATAGATCTTTTTATTTATTTAACGTAATAGTAAACTTTTGATTGCTAATAGTTCCTGTTTCCTGCCGCCACTTCATCCATCCCACCATGAGCGTACCCAGCATTTACTCAGGGGTGAGTGAACATAATGTGCCAAATGGTTTGGCACATTATGGTTTCGCCTTGGCCTTTCTCTTACGATAGTTTTAACAATATATTAATGGTACAGCCAGGTTTTAACAATATATTCATGGTACAGCCAGTAACGCTTTAGTGACACTCGACGTATTCGCGCGGATTGAGATCGCGACAGATGCACCGACCATGCCCAAGATATCGAGCCTACCTTGTAATGGTAGTCGAGTGTTCTGAAAAGTGGGAAGAGGAAGGAACGGAGGTCTTTTGGCAGAGACCGCGCGCACACCTGTGTTTTCTTGGCATTGAATTCGACCAGATTCTCAGTGCCCCATTACAAAATGCGGTCCAGAACATGGCCGAGTTGAGGACAAGCTCCTGTCTTTTTTTCTCAATATCTGCTACCTTGGTTGTGGGATGTCTAATCTATCGTCCATGAACTTTGCTGTCGTCTGCATGGCGATGAATGTTTCCAAGGTATTCCAGGGAGGATTCCAAGAGGTACTCCAGCGTTGATCGATTAAAAATCGAAAGCCGCACCGTCGCATTGGACTAGAATACGGCGCTGGTGCAGAAATACGGCAACCCAGCTGCTGAGATTGGGGGACAAACCAAAAGCCGATAGCTTGGAGAGAAGTGATCGGTGCCAAACCCTATCAAAGGCCTTGGCCATGTCGTGGTTGATGGCTCGATTTCGACACATTGATTCGATGCTGATGTGCTTAATTTCTTTTGAGGTTTGTGTTTTGGTCTTTGGGCTCGGTGGCTAAATTCAGACCTAAAACCAAGAGAGAGAGAACTCAAAGTTTTAACGTTTAAATGAATTGAAGAACAAAAATAAAACTGACTTCAAGGTTAGACTCGATTTCTCTTGGATGCCATCATAAGATCTTAGTGTCCTTACCATGGTACCACCGTTGGAATATCTCCATTCTAAAAAAAAATAATCATCTAAATCGGTTCATAAACGACGAAGTTATCCGCGAATACACGTCAAAATATATATACGATCGAATCGAGAACCTCCTCCTTTTTTTGAAGTCTTAATAAATTGTTCTCACAAAGTGTTATCTCATGTGGAATTTGAACCCACAACACTTGGCGCAGTAGGTAGTTATAATTATTTGTTAATAGTTGCAGTTTTTATCATGCCTCGAATTTATAACCTAAACTTGCGACAGTTCCGGAAATTGCCAAGCAAAGGCTCTTCTCGGACAAGGGAAGAGTAAAAGATCTGTTGCAGCAGCAATTAGTATAGGCGAGTCTTTTCTTCGCAAGCTAAAGTCAATCGTAACCGCGGCTTCTATGGGTCGGTATAAGCCATTATTAGGAGTCAAGCGCGTCTATGGCTCAAGTGCACGCATTCAGACTAATGTGATTGGTTCTAAACAAGTGTACACACACACACACACACAGTGTACACAGTATTTTTAAAGTCTAAATAAACACTTCATTTCGAAATAATGAGGTTTTAAAGGTAAAAGTGCGCACACTTAACCCGAACGACTCTTAACAGGATAATTTGGTCTGTGCAGTACTTACTTTTACAATAATATGATTTGTATTTTTTTGCCAATTATCTATATTAAGAAAGATAACGAAGCTGAAGTAGGTAGGTACATATTAGTATGCGTAGGTATTGTGGTTTTCTTCTTCGCTATTTAGGTTATGAGGGTGACACCAAGAATCTTGTAGACAATAACATTACAGGGTAAATAAAACAAAATGAAAATGAACGCATAAAAATGTTTATTATAGGTTCATTTCTTTATACATCATTTAATTAATAGTAGTCCAATATACCGTCACATAAAGTTGTAGTGTCTATATAATAATATATACACTACAACATACTGTATATATAATAATAATAAATTCGGAAAATTCTTTTGAGAATGAATATAGGGAAATGAAAATCACATTTTTACACCATCCAAAGGTTGATTGGCATAGAATGTCCTATGGCGTTAAGTCCACCTATGTACAAGATGTGCATTAAGCTTAAATAAATAAATAAAATATTTTCCGAATTTATTATGCATATGAAGCATAGCGAATTTGCATATAAATTAAACCATTTTGTTTATTTATTAATTTATGCTGGCATTAAAAAGAATTTATTGAATTAAAGCTCTTCAATTGCCGGATTTAGAATAAAAATCAACATAATTCGCAATTTTTTTTTTAAATGTTGGACATACTGTGCTTCAAAACCCGGAATAGGTAATACCTATATTTATAACACTATCACACAACTGTACATTGATTCTTTATTACACACATTGCTGTACAACATTGCCTTGTTTCAACTGACACGAGATCTAAACTGCTATGAAGAGAAATGGCGGATCTAGTTGCACAAATAATTACCGTGGAGCAATAAAAATAGTACGCCTATTTTTATTATAATCACGAATGTCTTTAAAAAATGAATTCGCTTCATTCTATATGAATCAAAATTAATGCTTTAATTCTTTAATGTACCTAATACTTTTATCGATCTGAGAGATTATGAAGTTACGCTGTAAAAATTCTTACGAGTTCATACTATGAGCTCATCAGGGCTCTAACCGTGTATCGGTTTTAACAGAATCATAAAGAAGGAATTCGCCTAACTATTCAATTTTATACGGAGGTCTGCACCGGTATATCGAAATAAATGACTAACCGATAACCTAACGACTCATCTAATATAATTTCTATTACAAGGCGTTTACCATCTATTTTAAAACGATAATGTCTATCTGAAATAGCTACACTGAAATCTAAGGTATTACCTTTTCAGGCAGTACAAAGCATCACAGTCTAGAACATTTTACATAATAAATAGGCCATTTCTGCCATAAGCAAAATATAACATATTATATATAAATTTCATACATAGCTATAATTTACAATCTATATATATACATTTAGATAATATTAATGGATAAATTGTCTAATCTCGCATACAAGAGACTATTACATTTGTAGTTTAAATAGGAGAGATCTCGATTTGTATGGTAGAACAGTAAAAACAATCTGTGGGTTTGGAAGTTAGCTACCGAATGTTCAGTGTCCTTGTCGGAGTTTACTTGTCGAGTTTACACGAATAATGTACGATATCACCGTTGGGGTATCTTACAAAAGCGCTCTGGTTACCAAAACGCTTTTTGCACACAGGACACACGTTGTAGTCGTTTATTATTACGCTCTTTGATTCGTGGAATTGCTTCAGCTCTTGTATCTGTGAAGGAATAGCACAATAATATTTAATATCGTAACTTAAGTTACGGATAATATTTTGATTCAACAAACAGCTACCTACTGTTTATATAGCAGGTCGACAATTTAGTTTTTTTTTTAAAGTTTCTAATTGTTAGCAGATGTGATAAGATTACATATAAATAGACATGTACCATCTTTATCGTTCGGGGGAAAAGTCATTGGCGCAAATCAGAGTAAATTTTGGGAACACGGATACAGTCCAACCACAAAATGACTCAAAAAGCCTATAAATATACATAATCAGGTACAAGTTTTAGGGATATCAGTTAAGATTTAATTAGGATTAATCGCAGAAAATGTAAATTTCACCTGTGTATGTTCAGCGTATAAGAGTCCTTTGAGAATCTGCATACGTCGCTTCAATGTCAGTTGGCCATCAAGTGCGCTCTCTAAGAAATGTTTCAAACGACTTAAAGGCACGGAGTCTGGCAACACTGATAACGCCTGGAAAACAATGAAATAGACAATAGACAACGCCCCGTTAACAGTGTAGCGTAATCTTTAATATTTTCTAGTTTGCCTTCGTTAAGATAACTGAAAACCCAAATCGCACGTCATCATGATTAAACAATAACTTCGATATGAAAGTAACATAAATGGCTTTTAACAAGTTTTATTGAGACAAAGTGTCTCTGACGACATAGCTCTGGGTGTCATAAGAAATCTTCCACTGAAAAACATTCTTCCCATTATAAGAATTGCCTTGCGCTTGTTCTGTAATTATTATTTTGCACGGCAACTGATTTACAATAATCTAGATAGTAAATTTTTCCTTTGATTCTTGAACAAGAGGACTTAGGTTACTACTATCCAGATAACCGATATACACGCGGGATAAAGCAAGTATCACATATGTTCTGAGGAAGGACATCATAAGAGAATAATAATTTGCTTACTTTTAACGGTGAAATTTTATCAGCATGCTTCTCTAGGATATTTAATGCAGTTTCTAAGTCCGCCACAGAAGTCTTGGGATGTCTGGGAACATTGGCCAGGGGTCCATTGAGAGACGAACTCTGGTCGGGGTTCATCAAGATCCGCATTAAAATAACGTATACATCTTGGTTTTTATGACTAGCAGTTTTGCTTACGTTTTCACAGTAGTGTATAGCTCTATCTACATCGCCTGTGGAAAAAATATTTAAAATATTAATATAACAATACACCCACACCAATGCTGTTTTCAGTAAAATATTGTAAGACCTGATATAAATTCCCAATATATTTTAGAAAAAGTTTCATCAACGATTTTAAGGACGTGTACATGGTTACGAATTGCAATCTGATTCTTTATTCATTAATTCTTCACCTTTATGGGAGGAATATTTTATAAGAATTCTTAGTCTTATTCGGTCTTTAAAATTTAATTACGTTAAAGATCTTTTGAAATTATTACTTTAACTTAGAATAATTAGATTTATTACTATTTTAATTTCGTTTTTAAATACTAACAACTAATCTATACAAATAAATAAAATTGGAGTGTCTGTTCGTAATATTAAAATAACCGCTTTTTACTAAATGCATTTGTATGTATGTATACAAGGTACAAATACATTTTTTTTGTCTGTCTGTCTGTTTGTTCCGGCTAATCTCTGGAACGGCTGGAGTGATTTTGACGGGACTTTCACCTAGCCGATGATTACTCGCTTCGCCCCGCGGCATTACCTGCGGTTCGTCAAAGACCGCGGGGTTCAGTTGGTTTAAAAAATAAATGATTTGACTATAATAATGTATGACGTCCAAGATTATTTCATAATAGTTTCTGGCGGTACGATAGGGACTAGCCTACATCTTATTCAAAAAATTATGTATCAACACAGATCACATCGGTTATACCTTAGGCTAAGCGAGCACTACGAAAATAAATCGTTTGCAATTTACATTGCAAATGCGAAATCACGCGTAGGAACTATTGTCGTTTGCGATATTATTTCGCACTTTAAAAACGCAACGAATAAAAATCGTAGTGCGCGCTTAGTCTTATTCCTCAACAGAACAACTTACCTAAAATTAATATGTATATAGCGAGTGCTTGTTCGTGTCTTCCAAGTTTCCCTAACATAATAGCTCTCTCTTCGAACAAACTGTCCGTAGGGAAATGCAGTAACACTCTCTCAGTGGTATAATGTACAGACTTTTCTAGAAATGCTAGTAATTTCGACTTTGTATGTTGAACTTCTTCATCAGTAACATTTGTATTCTTTGATGTTATTTTGTCTCTGTACCTGTTAATTAGAGCGTCATGGAATAATGAGTCAGTGTCGTTCCAAGTGTGTATCACATGTTCTAAATATGGTATCACTAAAGGTTCATGTTCTCTAAGTAAAAAGTCTAAAATTTTCGGACGGGGCAATTTTTCAACTACTTCTATGTCTTCGGTAAATATCTTCAAGCCTTCCTCTGGATGCTCTTTAAGTATCCAGTCTGAGAATTTGAATATTAAGTTTATGTGTTCAGCACCTGCAAAAAAGATATATATTATTTCATAAGATATTTAATATAACTATTTAGTCAAGATCGCTGGAAGGCGCTGGATGCAAGTAGTCCAAAATCGATCAGAGTGGCGTGCAACAGGAGATATCTATATCCAGCAGTGGACTGCAATAGCCTGATGATGATGATTTAAAGATTATATTTAATAATGAACCCCGCGGTGTTACCCGCGGCTATTGTTGTTATTTTTGTTTGTTCCGGGTAATCTCTGGAACGGCTGGACTGATTTGGACGGGACTTTCACTGGCAGGTAGCTGATGATCCAGGCAGTAACTTAGGCTACTTTTTTAGACTAACTTTGTCCCGCAGCGTTACTCGCGGTACAACAATAACCGCGGGTAACACCGCGGGGTTCAGCTAGTTTATTATAGTATATATAAATAGTATAGATAAATATTTTCATATTAAGTATCTACTACCTCGTAAATATTTAAAAGAAATGCTATGTATCGGCAGTTTACAATTCCTTTACAATTTTGAGTAAAAAATAGATCAAAAATCTTTCTCTGATTGTTTCTTTAACGGGAAGTTACAAAGTTGAATTAAAAATAACACAATTTTTTTACAAAAAAGAAATCGACTTTGGGAACTGAACCAAATTGAAATGGGACCACCAGCTTTCTAATAAAAATAAACATTAAAATTAGTTTACCCAGTCTAAAATTCTGAAGTAACAAACATAAAAAAATACAATCAAATGGAGAACCTCCTCCTTTTTTTAAATATATATTTTATTAAACTTTAGTGTGAATTAGCTTTGGTCAACCATTTCATCGTCCATGAGTAAGTTTAATGATGTTCACGAATGAGTAAGACTAAGGTTGATTACGATTGATAATGTTATATGTTTATGAACAATAATTATACTCCTTACCCAGTTGCTGCAAGTAATTTTTTGTTCCCCGGTAACCTTCTAGGGAGGAATCCGGTTGCTTCGATTGTTCTCTCAGCAGCTGTAGCGCTTTCATATGTTGTCCTTTCGTCTGGTACAATATTATCAATTCGCTGTATTTCCCATGGTGTAGGAGAGTTTTTTCGGCTTCTTCTAACCGACAATTGTTTAGCCGTAGGAGCGGGGCTACAAATGCGTCGTTTGTCTGGTATGAAAAATAAATCAGTAGGTATATTTGCAGAAAAGACGTCTAACATGACTATGCTGCTAAGGAATTTGGTGTAAATAATAAATTAATTTCAACAATACCTATTGAAAAACTTCGCTCTATTTTGTTATGAGTGTGATAGAAGAATAATGTTTAGAAATCTATTATTTGTCTATGTTATTATTTTATTTATAGTAAAGCTTAATGCAAATAAAAAAAAACTTCTATATTTTCTAAGTTAAATTTATATAGCTGATAAGTGATAACATTTACGTATAGATAGGTGAAATCCTTAGATAAATATAAAAGAAATATCTTTCTCTTTACTTAATTTTAAACATTTCATGTCATAACAGTGAGTTTAAATATAATTATTTAAATGTACCCTAACATTTCGAATTTCTGGTCAAATATTACTTGTAATATTAAAACTAATAAATTTTTAAACCATAAATTTCAAATAACTATAATTTCTTTTTCGAAATACCCTATTTTAACATTGAATTTACTGATACACTAATACTTCTGAAAATATAGTAAGAGATTTACCAGGTTACCTGCAAGTAGCATTTCAAGAGAGTGGTGTCTATCAACTCTAACTGTTGCGTAACATTTCTCTGGCTTCCGTTGCCAGTGTCCGTCTGAGTACTGTCCCGTTTCTCCGAAGCCTTCAATATATTCGCTCTCAGTTTCACTAAATATTCTATCAAAGCGTTTAAAGCACTCTCTAAATCTTTGCCTTTTAATTTATTCGTTTCTACTTTCTCGCCATTAGATTTGCTATCGAGTTCCGGGAACAGTTTAATAACATCTGCAGGATCGGTGTTCAACTTAATAAACTCGGCCATTGATTGCGAATATTTCTTCATATCGAAAAGTTCCAGCGCATGTAGAACTTGAATAGAATGTATTTTCTGTTTTTTTTCTTCCGGCGTACATTCTGACATGCTCTGTTGGGAACAAAATACATTTTTAAAAGTATACAGCATAATAGAGGTACAAACGTCTATTCCTTCAACTAAATTTAAAGTGTATTTAACTTACAAGAACTAAAAATTTTATTATTTCCTTTCGTTCGCGTTTTTTTATAGTAAAAGGCATTTTCTTAATGGTTCAGTAACCAAAAAAATGTTTAGAACCGATTCTTAAGCCTTTTAGATTCTTTTCAGATACACTAAAACACAAACTTCGGGCACTTATCAGATTTTGTCACGTTAAACAGTCACTTTAAGATTAACATTATTTAATTTATAAATTACATGTAATGTTGGACACATTTCGCACATCATAACAAAATACTACTGAACCTTGGAACACTCGGGAAAATATTACAAATCAAGGATAATAATAAGGAAAACAGGTGTCAGAAGTATCATAACATGTTATTACAGGCAGACAATAGTCAGCCTTACATTATAGTAGACAATCATTTTGAGTCTATTCGTTGTAATAAAAGGTTTATGAAAGGAAAAACAAGTTAGATTGATAGAAATTAATAGAATTTAGTTATAATAGTATGCATTTGGCTTTTGTTCGTTCTACAGCATTGTTTTTCGCAACACAGGTATACAGGTTTCTAAAGTATATTACACAGCCAACGTGTGGATGGATAGCCCGCGATGGGCAGACCTACGGTAGTTTAGTAAACTACATATCTATACAAATAAATAAAATTAGAATGTCTGTTTGTAATATTAAAATAAGCGCTTTTTACTAAATACATATGTATGTTCTAATGCAATTGTTATAGACTATAGACCAACTCCATCTCGCCCAAAAACCCGTGTGGTTTTTGCGAGAGAATCTGTATTTATATCTGTATGTAGATAATATTTTGAACAATAAACAAAAAAAAAAAAAGGATGCAAGGTACATATGCCAAAAATGTAGTTAAAATTTTTTTTGTCTGTCTGTCTGTTTGTTCCGGGGAATCTCTGGAACGGCTGGACCGATTTCGACGGGACTTTCACTGGCAGGTAGCTGATGTTCCAGGGAGTAACTTAGGCTACTTTTTTTAGACTAACTTTATCCCGCGGCGTTTCTCGCGGTACAACAATAACCGCGGGTAACACTGCGGGGTTCAGTTATAAATATACTGCAACAATAGCAGTGGCCTATGTTTTATGTATGACTGCCATAGGCTGATGAAACTGTTACAACTGTCGTAGGTAAAATGTGGATTCATTATCCCTGACGATAGTTTGTTTGGGCGAATATTCTTCTACTTAAACCGTCGGAGATTTTTTGGAATGCGATTACGGGGTGTCTGCCATTTTAATTTAAAGTGTATTTAACTTTGTTGCCATTAAAAAAAAATTGTGATAAATATATTTGTAACCGACTTCAAAAAAGGAGGAGGTTCTCAAATCGAGTATAAAATTACATTACTGAAACTATAATTTCTATAATTACGTTATTTACTTAGTTATTTTTTCTTCATGTATGAGACTGCCAAAGTAATTCTACTCTGCCTGCTGGAAAGCATGAGGAGAACCATGAGTCCCATACTCACTGCTAACCCAGATAATGCAACAATGCAGCATGGCGACCTACACTATGGAGGTCTATTGAGATGCTTCTGCACGTATATATTTGAAGAAGAAGTCACATAGGAAGAAACCAGCATGCAAGGATAGAATATAAGCTAAGCATGTTTTAATTCCCGTTGCCTTAAAACCACCATATATAGAATCTCAATGTATTTGATATATCATATCATAAACTATATTTATATCTTACCGTCAACTCAATAGCTATCTGGAACTGTTTGTCTTTTAGTAACTGCTTTATTTGTTTTGTCGCATCCACAGAACTTAGGCACCATACTTGGCCCACCGATGACACGAATATCAATCCACGCTTACACCTGTAACAAGAATGTAGTAAATACTATTTTTGTAAGAGAAACTTCACCTAATATTTAAACATTTTGGTCACACCACCCTGATGTAGCTTAGACAGCTTAGTTAGTTACATAAAAGGAACTGATCTGTGCCACGTTGCATAAAACACAACCGCTATTGAAGCAGACAATAATGTTTTTATTATTTGGATAGCTGCAATAAATATAAAAGGATTGGATACTGTTATTGTATATGTAGGAAAGAAGACAACAACAAAGATGAATGATGAACTACAGGAATTATTTAAACATAGCTTTTGCTGGGGCTCCGCCCGCGTTGTGGTTGTATATCGCCGTGATTCTTCAAACTGACATAACTTTTTTATTTATGAACCGATTAAGATGAAACCAACACTAAATATTAAGTGAAGCAAACCAGGACTGATTGGTTAAAAACCGTATTGAAATCGGTTAAGCGGATCCTAAGATTAGCGCGCACAAACGCACAGACATATAGAAAAACAGTCAAAAATTCTAAATATCTTTGTTTCTTTAATAAAGTCCCCCTATAATAGTTTTCCTGATATATATTTTCCATGTACAGATGGCTACCAATTGCGACTTTATTAGAGTTCCGTAGCCAAAACGAAATCCGTATGGATTCGTCATGTCTGTCTGGCCGTCCGTATGTCACAGCCACTTTTTTCCGAAACTATAAGAACTATAATGTTGAAATTTGGTAAGTTGATGTATTCTGTGAACCGCATTAAGATTTTCACACAAAAATAGAAAAAAAAAAACACTTTTTGGAGGTTCCCCAGGACACTTCCAAAGTGGCAACTTACTTCTAAAATAAGAGAATAATAAAACTAAAATATATGTGATGTACATTACCATGTAAACTTCCACCGAAAATTGGTTTGAACGAGATCTAGTAAGTAGTTTTTTTAATACGTCATAAATCGTAAACCGCAATTTACCTTTTATTCAATCAACACAAATATGAAAATAAAAATATTATGTTACTTGCTGCTACGGAACCCTTCATGAGCGAGCTCGACTTGCACTTGGCCGTTTTTTATATATGATAATCGTGTTTAAAAAAAAAATTATAACATCCCAATTATTTATACCCGATGCTCGTTGTTCTGGCCGATTAGCCCTCAATATTACACGGATAAGATAATAACGTAGGTACCTACTTATCTGTTAGGTTTTCTTTACAGGGCTCTGATCTCGAGATGTTCTCATATATTGCGATGTCGGTGCCGCAATTTTTATTTAGTACTTACCTGTAGGTATGCAATAAACAGACAATATGTTTATTGTATACCTAGAGACAGTAGACATGTAGACATATACATATATTTTACTAATAAAATATATGTATATGTCTGCAACTCGTGTCGCATGATCGTCAAGTCATAGTTAAAGTGATTATATTATATTATTATAGTGGATTTTTTTTTTTTAATTTACCGAAGCCACGAGCCACGTTGCCACTAGCAGACGAATCGTGTGATGGTAGGCGATTACCGCTTAAGATCGCCGGCCTCTTAAGATATTCAAATAAACTCACTGGAGGTTCTCCAGCTAAATAGCAACGATAACATACCTATACATTAGTCTTGCTTGCTTTAGTTCAGGTAATGTTTGTATGAACAATGTTGGCTCCACCGTTTGTACAACAACTTGATCTGACAACAATCCTAATACAAATGGCTCGTCCCACACTGCAAAAAAAAATACAATAACAATTTCAGATGCTAACTGATGATATGGCATCAAACTAAATCCGCGAATAAAAAACTTTTTAGCAATGAGTATAGTAAATAGTCGAAATATTTAATAAATATTTCGGACATCTGACACACAACGCCATCTAGCTTCAATCTAAACAGAGCTTGCAAAGTTCGTCACATAAAACAATATGCCAATAATAACGGTACATAATGACTTATGCTCACCAACAGCCACAGGCGCCTCGGACCATTTAATAGTGTTCTTAATATCAATATCTTTGGTTTTCTTTTTAGGGTCACTTTCATCTTTAGGGTCTTTGCTTTCTTCCACGAGTACAGACGATTGATCACGGCCAAGGAGAAACGAAGTTTCTGAATATTTAGCTATTGTAGGTTCCTTTGAGCTGCTTGTCGGGAATAACTCTTTAGGATTGCCGGATGAAAGCTGAAATAACAATTAATATAGTCGCAGCGGTTACTACATCCATGGGTTTATCGGTCAGGACTAGAGATTTTATAAGATTCTTAAAACTTATATGTACTTTATTTATACTTGAGGAACTACTTTCAGTAGTTAATTTACTCGTTCCCAGACTCTTTGTTGTTGTCTACATCATCGAACTGCAACAACAGTATCCTTTTCCCTATAGGTAAACTTTTCTTTTCCAATCCTTGGATTTTCATCATACCATTCCATCACATCATTACATTTGTTAAAGGTTGTAGAGCCATGCTGATTTCAACACGAACGGGCTCGCTTGACCGTGGCGTTACTACCTTTGTACAGAAGATCAAACTAAAATGACAGACTCGATGCGGCGAGACGCCTATTAACCTTTGCTGTCCTAGTTTAAACCGACTTAGCCCTTATACTAGAAAATGAAATTGGTGTAGTTGAAAAGATACATAGGGTTAGGTCTTTTACGAGAAGAACGAAAGAAGTTCTTAATAATTTCATTCATACGAGATTGGCTTTTGACCCTTGACTACAGTCAGACAGAAAAAATTGTTCATAACAAAGACTCAATGTAAAATCTAATGTTTACATTCACACGCATACACACTTATACTCTCACACACACTAACATTCATACATATTTGTATCCCCAGTAATATAATTCTCAAGCAGGTATAATTCATACTCCTGGCAAACACATACGTCCCATTAATTTATTTTTTATTGCTTCTACCTACATACTATTATTTTGTTATCATTTACCTATGTTTAGATTTTAGTTTACTTTTAAAAATGTACTTTTTCTAAAGGTGTAAACATCACTTAGTTGCGTTAATTTTATTGTGATATAAGGAAGACCCAATTGTGAGTTCCCAGAGTAGAAGACGCTGGCAGTCTAATACTAATAATAATAGCACAGTTTAATACTATTATGGTTGCCGACGTTAACTTACTAATGTAAGGATTTGTAACAATCGCTAGTGTCTTTGTAATAGCATTAAGAAAGAGTGAATAAATAAACTTATTATTATAAAAAAAAAAAAAAAAAAAAATTAACTTATTATTATTATAAAAAATAATAATTGAATGATTTTATCACTTTAATTATTTTGTTTTCTTTTTTAAATTACTTTTCTAGCCCTATCTTTAAATCTTATTTTTTTCTAAATTGAGCTAAAATATATTTTGAATCTTGTTAAATTAATCACCTACATCATACAGCACATATTCAGATTTGAATCCCACAAACAGGTACTGCTGACCCCATGCCATAACTTTTGGTACATCTGGAATGGTGAACTCGTACAAATGTTGTTTCAACTCTCCATTTATTCCCTGGTAGAGCTGCAATTTTCGTCTTACAGCAACACAAAGGCGTACAAGAGATTTCGATTCACCAGACATTAAGGTTGTAGACTGAAAATTGATAAATATTATGTTTAAATTATGGTAAAATATTTTTTTCACATTTGTTTTGAATGACGGAATAGCTGCATCTCATTTATGATGTAATAAGTTACCTTGTCTTGTTCAAACTGTTTACAATTCAATATTAATATTATAAATTCGAAAGTAACTCTGTCTGTCTGTCACACTTTCACAGCTAAACTGCTGTACCAATTACAATAAAATTTGGTACGGAGATACTTTGTTTGTTGAGGAAGGATAGGCTACTCTATACCATGATAACCAACATACACACGAGCGGAGCTGAGAGCAAAAGTTAGTATAGAAATATTAAAAGTAAATTGAATCCCTTTCAATTTACTTTTAATATTTCTATTTATCATAAGATGATTAAAAAAATGATTATGATTTTCATGTGGTTGTCTTAGAAAAATAAATTATGTAAACCAAGGTTCAAAAGGATAAGTGTGTCCCTCTTTGGTAAACAAAATTATCAAGCAGTCATATTGTTACGTCAAAGATTTTTATATGCCTAACAGGAACAACTATTACTGTATATAACAAACTAGTGAAACTATGGCTTTGCATGGATGTCTTTTTAATTCACAGCTTTCCTATTATAATATGCATGTAAGTGTTACCGTGAGATTGTCAAAATAGTAAGCAAAATAGTAATTGTAATCTATGACGCGAGATTACAAACAGTCGAAAGATTGTGAACTGCATGTCGCACATCGTTCACAATTTAACATATTATTTTTATTAGTTATCTATCGAAATGAGTCAAATTATGATATGTTAACGACGAACGTTAATGACGAATCACATCTCGCGCGCTGATTGGTTAAATTGCATATTATGTCCCGCGCCGAAATATTTATTTATTAATTTATTTGTTGCTGAATGAAAAGTATTTTTGTGATTGTACCTTACAGCTTTAGAATTAGTAACATAAAATTGTTGTGATAGTAAAATTAATTTCTGATTTTTAAAAAAAGTTCTAACCTAACTCTATGGCCATTGAATGGCCTACTGTAAGACCGACCAATCAGGGGCAGGTTGTAAGCAGTATATCACATTTGACAAACTTTTTTTTTTATTGTTGGGTCTAATCCCGCCAACACGCCCACCACTGTAACTCCTGTACACCAGTTATGACACTCGGGAAGTCCCAGGAAGAAAATTAACTGTCTTGGAACCAGTCAGTTGAAAATCTATCGACAGTTTACAATCTTGCTAAGTAGATTATAATCTAACGGTTTTTACAATCTTACATATACATAAAATCTTCCTCTTGAATCACTATACATATATTGCTAAAAATGCAATAAATGTGTAGAACACTTAAAAGATCTCAGCAAACAGACAGCAGAGGTGACTTCATTTTATATGTTAAGATCTAATTTTCTATATCAGTCAATATTAACCTTACCTTATTGTCCAACGCAAATAATGAAGCACCTTTGGTTTGTTCAAATGTCTTGACCATAGGAAAATTAACACCATTCATGTTGTATGTAGAAAGTACATTATCAGTTAGGCAGAGCAACAAGTTGTCTTCTGCAATTAAGAATTACATATTATTCTATTTTATTTCAATAACTGCCTAAAATTCTAAACTATGATAACTGATATTCTTAATAGTAGCCCGGAGTATGGAAGATGCTGTACTAGTAGGTGGTCTTCCACTCCCATGCAATAGTGTTACCAATATTGCAATACACTTCTAATTAACACTGCTCAACATTTGTATTTTTAGTCTTACAAGATATGTTAATAATAATAAATATTCAGGACATCTAACACACAACGCCATCTAGTCTTTAGCTAATCAGAGCTTGTGTTATAGGAAGAAGAAGTGTAAGTTACAGATGGATACTATTTATTATAGCTACTGGCTTGCACATTAAATATTGATAGATTGTAATGTAAGTTATGGTTTAAGCCATCTCCACGTCTCATCCCAGTTGCAAGCCGACGCTAGCTAAGCCTAATGGGTTCAATCCCTACATGAGACAACACATTTAAGAGATCAACAAATAGTTGTGTGTATACTGTCCTTATGAACACAAAAAATGGAAATAGGCTTTTTTCATTACTATAAATTTAAAAAAATAAAAAATGTTCAGGTTTTTTTGACATAAAGTATTTTTATATGGCTTTCAAAAATAACTAAAATAATTCGTGTGTTACATACCAGGAATGACTTCAATTTGTTGAATAGGTTTTTTGCTGAAATTTTTACAATAACGGAGTAGTTGCAATTCATATTTTTGATTGCCATTCGCCATAGACAATGAATACATCAATAAGTGACCTTGTCTTGTTCCCAATAATAAGTTGTTATCTGAAAATGTAATAGTTATGTATTGAAGTGGCTGTCTAGAAAAAGGATCATCAACATCAGTTTACCCAGTCGAGAGTTATGAGATAACAATTTGAACGTGACGGATGGTACAACGTATGAAGCCTATCAGCCTATACAGCACATTCAGTGCTATGCAGAGCTATCTGGACGCAGATGTCATTGCACTGTCTGCGCAGCACTTAACAACGAATTTATCCGCTACGGACGCTCCACATCAAACTGAATAGCGCCAAAGAGTCCATTGATGGACATAGGCCTCTCTTTAGAAAGGAAGTTTTAGTCTACTATTAAATTATTTATATAATTTATTACCAATGACTTTGGTTTAGTAACAGGTGGTGTGGTAGTTCCTGACTAGTCATTAGATAAAAAGAAAGTGCCAATATTTGGGTTATTGAATTTATATTCTTGTGAATACTTCTTGTAACACAAGAATTGTTTCCAGCGTTTGACTTTTGTATTTAACAAATAAATGTATGCTAACAATTCCTTAACATGTACAATTGGATTACTTTATCAAAAGTCAAGTCTATTGTACTTTAGATATATTATAGAACAATTCTTTCTTAGACTTTAATTTTGGTGTATAATAACATTATTTATTTACTAAAATAAACAAAGAATATGATATCAAATTTTGCGTATTTAAAACAGAAATTTTGCTTTTGAGCCCTTTATTCACAGAAAGAAAAACTGTGTTGACATATAAATGTACCTATGATAAAACAACAATTAATACTGTACTGCTACAATGACTTACCATAAGCAGCTATAGTTTCTATTTGAACGGTTGCATTGAGCAAGTGAAATACTTCGTAAGCTTCGTGCATTGTAATAAAATATAATGCACTAAATACAATCAAACTACACCCCAACTAAATATCAATTTTATTTTGTTACCACCCTCTTTCCTTTTCAACCAAATCGTATTTAGGAGTTATATTTAAGAAGAGCACGGATTAAAGTAAAAAACATTTGCGTCGTGTAAATAACTTTATTATCTCTAAAATTATTATTTATAGATACGTAATTTTTTTAAACAAATCTATGTTCACAGTCCACAGAATAGAACAGAGAACAGATTATCTTGACATTAATGACATTTCAGGACTCAACATTTTCACAGAGTACAATTGAGTACATTCCTGCAAGAACATTCTTATTAGACACGATCTTAGGGCATATATATCTAAAAGGGCAGTCAAACGGGCAAAAAGCGTGATCGGAGTAGAGAGAGAGAGAGATTGAGTTTGGGTAGTGTCTAACTCTCTCACGCAAGCTTGTGATTGATCGACGCAATACCAATTTGCATGACTGATTTGGCGAGAATCACGAGATCACGCTCTCCGCCCGTTCGGTTGCCTCTCCAGATATATGGCCCTTAGTCCAGTCATTTAGTAGTTTTACCTGGAAAGCTTTCCGCGAGTTTTGAAAATTGGTGGTATTATAGATTTCGACGTGCTTTTTCCAATTTTTACTTTAGTATCTTTGCCGGCGCGGCACTTTAATGGAAAAATGGCGCTCTAAAACCATAGAGTTCTTTTAGATAGAGAGGGTTAGACACTAGACATCTCAGTTAAAGAATACACTAGATGGATCTAGACATATAACTCTAAGTTAGACATACGGCTGCTTTTAAGACCTACACAAATTTAGCACCCCATCGAAGGATTTTTTAAATCAAAACGACCCTAACCGATAGGTCTACGTTAAAGGTCCACTATAATTTTTGTTATGTCCCCTATAGTTTTTTAATAAATATTGTTTTTAATTTTGGAAAAAAAGCAAATTTAGCACCCCATTAAAGGATTTTATAAATAATTTTGATTTGAATGCACTTTTAAACAAAATTGTGCAATCTTCTTCGCTTCGCTAAGTTCATCGACTGAGGTATGAATCGAAATGTGACACATAGAAATTTCTTCCACGTCGAATCAACAACTTCGTTGTAGTCCTCTTGTTCCTCGATTTCGTCATACGCTTGCTCAAGAATAGACTCTGCTCCTTCCTCCTCATCCTCATCATTATCTTGTAGTGGAATGGGCGATTATCACAGGTACTATTCCAATTGGTGCATATAACGGAGCACTTGAATCCAGCGTTTCCGCATCCACATGTTCCCTGACATTTCTTTATGTATTTGCAAGAAATGAGTTTCAACAAGGTTTCCGGAGTTGGGGGCTCGAGCGTGGTGACAAGATCATACATACGCATTTAGTAAAAAGCGGTTATTTTATTATTACAAACAGATACTCCAATTTCATATATTTGTGTAGATATATAGATTACAAACAGACACTCCAATTTTATTTATTTGTATGGATGTCAAATTATGTACTAAATTTTTCAATCCACCGAGTTATCACATTTCAATATAGACTAGGAGTTTTTTCTTGTTTACTAATTATTCTGTTATCACAGGAGCGACAACCTGTTTTTTTTAACATATTTTTAAACTACACTGCGCATTCTCTACCAGCGGAGTCAGCTTTGAGTGGTGTAATAAACTAGCTGACCCGGCGAACTTCGTATCGTTATTTTTACATATCTGTCTTAGCTTCCCACTGGCCGTGTACAGTCACGGACATAAAAATTGACTTTCCCGTTATCATTTAATTTTTCTTGCACACAAACCTCGTCCTAAGAATAACGAACACATAAAGAAAATAATTATTTAATTTGGTGCAACCGGAATTATTTAATTTGGTACAATCGGAAGTTATGCGCGTACACACATTTCGGCGATTCATTTATATACAGAATGGAATTTTGTAATGCCGCCTGAAGGGAAAGTACTTTTAATACTGTAGACAGAAAATTTTACTCAAAGAAAACATTCCTTTATTTTTGAAAAGAAATAAAACTGCGTTCAAAGATTTCCGAAAATCCGCTTGCCACACCCGAGAATCGAACCGACTAAAATCTGTAAAAATTACATCCTGTACTTTTATTGCATAGATCGTTAGGGTATAAGAATGAAATCTCTGTAACAAACTTGATAAATCAAATGAGAGGAACACCTTGAAATCTCGACTTATAAATTCAATAAATGTTTTCATGTGTTCAAACAGTGAACAAATTGTTTATCATAAAAAAGGTTACATCACTGTAATGGGCTCACGCCAACCTTAAACGATAGACATATGCCATTAAGCACATATTTAGAAATTTTAAAGGGGAACAATACTGACGTAATCGAATTCCTTCTGTGCGGAGGTTATGCTTCAGTCAGAAGGAGTCTGCAGAGCGGGATCGTCCCTTGCCCGTTCCCGCTCTGCAGATTCCGGGATCGGGAAAGGGACGATCCCGCCCAAAGGAGGCGGCGAAGAGACCGGGCCGAAGGACGCTAGCTCACTAGTCGATACCTAAGGGTCGCTGCGGACACATCTAGAGGTGACGTGACCGCTAGAAACAAGTGGAGACAAGTGACACGAAACCGGTGCGGCCTGGGGGATGTCGTCTAGGGCGGGGCACTGTGCCGCCTCTTACTGTGTAGAACGGTGAGAGGCGTAATAGTGACCTGTCTCTGAGGTGATCATGGTCATTCCGGGATGTATCTTAGTTTATGCGGTGAGGCAGGGCTTTGGAATGCTGATGCGTTCCTGGAGCTTGTCCCAACTGCCGAGGTAGGCCGCCACGGGGTTTAATGGATAGACCGGTTTTCCGGAAGTCCTATACACCCTCTTCGTTTCCCCTACGGAGGGTATGGTGCGAAAAGTATTCATCGCATAAAAATATCGTATCGTAATATCGCAATTTAAAATAAGGTCATAAATCGACTGCGGTATGTCCAGGCTCCGCTTCGATATTCGTTCATCCGATATTCGTTTAGGACAGAAACTGGATTATTATCTAGTAACAATGTATAATCGCTTGCTAATTGTTGCAAAGTTTCAATGTCTTGATTAATGTATTCGCTTTTTGACATGGAAACGGTCCGGAGGAACGGCCGAAAGACAGACGGTCCTGCAGGTCACTGATTATTAGTGAATCTAGAAGAGCGATGTTTAAAGGTACGCGGAAATACACTTCAGCAGATAAAGCAGGTTGGTTAACGGCCCTATGTGTTAAAACTATTCTGGGACATTTAATTTCTACATCTAGCTGCTCAGTACTTCTTTAGCCTCTTCAATAAGCAATCGGTAAATAACGTCCCCATTTTCTCTTTTATTCTGTAGAATACTTATAATATCAATAATCTTGAAGGTCACATAAAATCTATACTATGATAAAAAATATATAAAAACATTACCTATGTTTAACAATTTTAATTGGTGGTCCGATTGGGTCCTGGATCCGCCCTTGCATATATCGACGTAGGAAAGCATATTTGCTGTAAGTAGACAAAATACCTAAAGTGACTTTTTACCATCATTAGAATCAGAAAAAAAAGCCGCATCGACTGACCCGGGTCCTGTGGCTCTACGATGAAAAAAAAATTACATACGCCGTTGAAAACGCCCGTACTTATATTTTTTTTAGCAAGATTAAATGCTGTATGTAGGCTAAAATCCAGTCATTTTAGACATTTTATACTTACAGCAAAAGAAAGACTGCATTTTTTGCTTTACAAATACTTACTTCTTCCCATTTAAAAACTTTCGGTACTTACAGCATATTTGCGGTGTGTGATTTTTACATTCGTTTACTTACAGCAAGTTTAGGGAACCTATCGTTTTAGTTTTCGTCATTTACAGCAAATCATCACGTGTTTTTAGACACACGGTTTTTTAGAAATTTGAGATAATGCATTTTGATAAATCATTTATATTTCTTCTACTCTAAAAGGCTGACTGCGAAGGCCAGCACGTGTTGTCCTGTAGAGGAATGGAGAAGGGGGGACCAGTTGGAAGAGCTCTTCAGAACACTCTCCATGATACAGGCGATAGAGGACTGCCGTAGAGGCGATATCTCTTAGCAGCTGCAGAGGTTTAAGAAACTCGGTGGCTTCGGGACTACCGATGATGCGGACTGCTCGCCGCTGCAACCGATCGAAAGCGTCAAACAGATACTGTGCGGCACCATCGCATAGATGAAAACAGTACTCCCCGCACGTGCGAACCTGGGTCTTGTAGAGATGACACAGATGCCCGGGCGAGAAGAAGCGTCTCACCTTGTTAAGTACACCTAACTTTCGCGAGGCCGCTTTAATGACGCTTTCGATGTTCTCACGCATGTTGAGGTCATGGCAGTCATCCATACCCAGGATACCGAGCTTATCTTGTAGGGGCAGTTGAGTGTTCCGAAAAGTGGAGAAGGGAAGGAAGGGAGACTTTTTGGTAGATAACGCGCACACCTGTGTTTTCTTGGCGTTAAACTCGACCAGATTCTCAGTGCCCCATTGAGAGATGCGGCTTAGGACCAGGTTGAGCTCAGCGACAAAATCCTGTCGCTTATCCTCAACACCTGCAGACTTGGCTGTAGGGTGACCAAAATATCGCCCATGAACTGTACTGTCGTCTGCATAGCAATGTATATTGCCTAGGGCCAACATGTCATTGATATGCAGAAGAAACAGCGTGGGCGACAGGACAGAGCCTTGAGGTACACCAGAGTTTACCTGCCGATAATCAGAGGCCGCACCGTCGCAAAGGACCTTACTGCGGCGCTGGTGCTGGAATGCGGAGACCCATGTGCAGAGTTTGGGAGGCAGGCCGACTGCGGGAAGTTTGGAGAGAAGCGAGCGGTGCCAAACCCTATCAAAAGCTTTGGCCATGTCGAGGCTAATGGCCAAGGACTCCCCATGACCATCAATAGCTTCACCCCAAAGGTGAGTGACATACACTAGAAGATCACCCGTGGATCGGTTCGGCCTAAAGCCATATTACCGATCATTTAGCAAGGAGTGATCTTACAGGTAGAGGACCAATTGCTTGTTGATGATCCGTTCGAGCACCTTGCAGACAATGGAAGTTACGGCTATAGGTCGGTAATCAGCCGGGTCTGAACGGTCACCTTTTTTGGGGATAGGTTGAACGTTCGCCTCTCTTCAAGCCCCCGGAACAAGTCCTGAGGAATAGGACAGGCGGTACAAGGGTGTCAGTACGGGAGACAACTCTGGTGCGTAGTTCTTGAGTCCTCCCGGAAATGGTCGCCTGGTCCCACCGTCCGGTCACCAACCGGCACGACGAGCCACTCCGTGGATTATGCGCGACCTGACGGGGCAGCCTCCCAGCGTGGTTAGCCGTGGTTGGATCCCTCTCTATGCCGCGGGCGGCCAGCGGCACCACCGTTTCTACGGGTCTCCCTAGCCGACGGTTCGATCCAACCTTACTATGACTTCGCGAGCACTCTTTCGCTCACACACTTATCACGTTAACCGTCACTCCTGCATCTATGGGCCTCCAGTCTCGCACTCACCAACGAAACACGACAGCACGAATGCTGTCATTTTAGGTTGGTCTTCTGTGAGAGGGTAGTCCCGCCCCAGTCGAGCCAGCCCGTTCGTGCTGAAATCAGCGTGGCTCTACTACCTTTCCCTTATTACATGTTTTTGATTGAACACAATGTCTTCATGTTAAGTTTCAATTATAATTGTATTTTCGTTCTAAAATAAGGCAAATTGCTACTAAGTTTCTGTTTTTTACTTTTAAATAAATATTTTTTGATTGGATACAATGTTTTTATTTACATCTAGCGTTATTAATTAGTTTTAAAGCCTTATTTTTTTTGTATTTTTTTATGTTTTATCTCTTATATATAAGAGGAAAATACTTTCTTAATTCATTGTATTGTTGAAAAGAAGTTCTGGCAGTATAATTAGAGTTTAAAATTTTGTTTCAACAATTTAAAAGACCATAAGTAAGTTTTTCTACAATTGTAAAATAAAATAAAATAAAATAATTATTTAATTAACCATTTACGAAATTTTATTTCAACCAAACATTACATTACCAACTAACCAGTGGGTTTCCAAATGCAGTGGCATTTCTAGATCTAATCATAATTATAAATTTAATCTTACACCTTGAATTGCAGTACCCATATAAATAAATTTACTGCATACAGCACATTTACCGCCTGTAAATTGATAATATTTCCATCTACGCGTACATTTTTCTTCCTTAGTTACAGCGTTTTAAAGGTATGTGATTTAAAAAACTGATTGCTGTAACTAGCCAAACACATACTTATAGTAACTTTGGATAAAAAGTTTACATTGCAAATGGTGACTGGCAGTTAAATAAACCTATGTTCCAAAAATGGTAGCAATATCATGGATAGGTCAGAAGCTATTAATTTTTTTCCGAAATCAATAAAGTTTTTTGGCTCTGGTGAACAATTGCAATATGCCTACTTACAGCAAATATGCATTCCTACGTCGATATGTTGTAAAGTATCGGTATTAAAATATTAACAGGTAAGGCTGAGGGTAATGAATAACTTTATTTAGATTTCCTTTATAATTACATTCGTCATAGGATTTATTAATTTTCCTTAAATAATTACATAGTACTAAGTGTTCTGCTTAGTTGTGTTAATTTTAATAAATCATTGTAGGTTATCGTTTTATTTTGATCTGTATGTATATTTTTTATTTTGTTTAGGGCCTGTTGACCCTGTTGTGGCCCAAGGCTGGGCAAAGGCCTCCCCTGCAACATGCCAGTTCCGGTCAGTCTATGCGATAGACATGGATATTTACATCAGAAAAACCAAGTAGGTATTTTTTATGTACTTAGTAAACAAGTACGAACAATAGCGAACAGTGTGTCGCTTGTAGCGAATATAATATTGATGTCAATTGGATTATAATATATAACGAGGACATTACAAAAGTAAATAATAATAATTTATCTGTTTCGTGTAAATCGGTGTATTCATTTATTATCCCGGCTCACATCACAATACATGTATTTTACTTCGTTGTCAATACACATTTACTTGGTCATTATGTCGCACTAAAAGGTATAAGGATATTATGTGCCCTATGTATGTGTAGGTAGATAACTAACGCTAATGAGCAAAATTATCAACTGTATTTAATTTAGTCGCTAAAAATAATTTAATCAGTTACAGTTTTAAGGACGAATGGGATGTAAACGTATTAGTGTTGCTGGATATAAATTAAAATGTTCGGCACTAAAATTAAGAAAAGACAAGCTAAGATAATTTCTCTGTTAAATGTGAGTATACATGATTTTCTTCAATTTTCTTCTTGCAAATACTCATCACGTATTTATTGTTTTTTATTTTTATTGGTTAGACGGTTATTTTCTGTTGTTTGTGACTATGAACGTCTGCATGTAAGTACATACCTAAGTTGTTAATCTCACATCCCACGAAGTGCAAATTTACTTTGTCAGTTTCGTTTTCATTTTTAAGCCGATGACTCGGTCGGATGACATTGGAGGCTATTTATTATTTTGAAAACTGACAAAGACGCGGACGGAGCTGTGCATATAAGCTATATTGTGGGACAATCAAGCAATCTATTTAATAATTAGTATTAACGTAATTTTATCTGTACATGTAAATGTATCTACGACATAGTCTTGCGATCTTATTCTAGGTACACTGGTCTATGCCGGTGGCGAAAGTATAAATTGTTTTTTGAAAATAATTAATGAACGTAAATCCATTGCCCTTTTTTCGTGAACCGATGATGTAGGTATAAGTTTTGCGTGAGGCAAATGGTTAAAAAGACGAAGTGTCATCCACCCTTATTAATTTCTTAAGTGTTGTAAGAGCTGACTAAGGGAGCAAATTACACAGAATAAGAGCATTGTAAAGAAAAGGAACCCGTACCTACTATAACCCGTCTGGCCAGGATGACATAAACTCCTTTATGATGAGAAGATTTCTTCCCGTTCTAATTGAAGCTGTTGATGTAATTTCGACGTATATTTTTATTATAAGCAAAACAATTGTAGTTGTTTGAGGGATAAGCGTATATGGTTTCCTACAGAGTTTACCAGAATGTACCGCGGAAGAAAAACAAGAGAGAATAAAATCCATACAAGTGCTCTACGCCTTGGAATTGTTTGACATGAAGAAATACTCACAAGCTTTAACAGAGTTCGATAAATTAAACACCGATCCTGCCAATGTCATAAAGTTATTTCCTGAACTAGATGGAAAATCAAACGAAGAGAAACAGGACGTGAAAAAAATAAAAGGCAAAGATCTAGAGACTGCTTTAAATGCTTTGATACAATATTTAATGAAAGTGAAGAAGAATATCTTGGAACTGTCACATGAAACTGGTAGCAGTCAGACGGATGTGGTAAAAGAGAGTCATAAGCAGCAGTTGGAATTAATTGACACTACTTTGTTGAAGTGCTACTTAGAGGTAAATGGAGTTATATTGATTTTCTGTTTAGTTGTGTTGATTATTATAATTAATGTAGGTTATAGTTTTGATTTCAACTTAGCAACTTTGATCCGTGAAAAGTTACATCATAAAAATACAAAAATACATCTTGTTGTAATTATTAAAGAAGTACGAGCAAAAGCGACCGACCGACGAGAGACAAGACTACTTTTAAAATAAAAAAGAAGATCTTAAATCTACATTTTACTATTATGATTATAATATTCTGTTAACAAAACGAATTATGAGTGTGTTTTGTTTTACTTACTTTTTACGAATTAGGCAGCACCCACAAGAATACAGGTGCCATCCTTAAAACCTAAGGTTCCAGATACTGCAACATAGGTAACCGACCGGGATAAATTGACCACAGATATAAGGGATTGATCCTGCTGATGACCTTTTGTGAGGGTTTGAAGGGTTTGAGGGTTTCTTTGTTGAGGCTATGGCTTTTCGTTACAGAATAAATTGATAAATTAGCGACTGTTTTAATTTTTTACCATTTCTGTCCGTGTTTATGGTAATATTTTTCTTGGTAGACAAAACAAGAACTAGTGACTCCACTCTTACGCGCCAACAACTGTAATTTAGAAGAAGCTGAGAAGACACTCCTACGTCATGGGAAACATAACGAATTGGTGTTATTGTACCAGATGAAGGGACAACACGTGAAAGCTCTCGAGTTACTGAGAGAACAAACAAAACGAGAATCTGGTACAGATGGTGGACGAAAGTCGTCCAGTGCTGGATACAGGCCTTTTCCAAGGCTCTCTACAATAACCGCTCCTGTGCTACCCTCATCCAACAGTTTTTCCGATAGTTATCAACGTACGATAACTTACTTGCAGCAGCTAGGTTGGTATTGAACTGTTCAAGGGGCTGACCTTCTCACTGCAAGTTATATCTACTAAACTTATTTATTAACAGGTGGTAGACTTTTTTAATCTGAATTATGTAATAAGTGAAAAGAATCCCTTGACAGTTTCTTGTGACTTATTCTTTTTTGTAAACACTTATCTATACATCTATACAAATAAATAAAATTGGAGTGTCTGTTTGTAATATTAAAATAACCGTTTTTTATTAAATGCATATGTATGTATGGACGGTTTTTTTAGAGTAATTTCACCCCGCAGCGTTACCCGTGGTACGACAGAAACCGCGGGTAACTCCGCGGGGTTCAGCTAGTCTTCTATACTTATAAAATAGTAAGTCCTGACTGACTGACTGACTGATTCATCATCGCCGAGCGTAAACTATGATAGTTAGGGATATAAAATTTGGTGAGAAGGATCCTTTTATTGAGTAGACACGCACTAAGAAAGGAATTTTGGAATTTCTACCCCTAAGGGGGTGAAATAGGGGTTGAAAGTTTGTATGGAAGTCCGTCATTTTTTAAGTTAGAAACCTGAAACTTTACTTTTGGGCTGCTGATTAAAAATGAGTAAACACGTATTTCAGCGTTTTTGAATATTCAACCCTTAAGGGGTGAAATAGGGGTTGACATTTCGTACATAGGTTAGTCTGGAACTCCGTCATTTTTGAAGTCTGAAACATAAAACTTTATTTATGTGTTACTAATTTAAAAAGAGTATAGACGTATTTGAGCGTTTCTGAATATTCTACCCCTAAGGGGTGAAATAGGGGTTGAAAGTTTGTATGGAAGTTCGCCATTTTTTAAGTTAGAAACATGTAACTTTATTCATATGCTAAGGACTAAAAATGAGTTAATACGTATTTAAGCGTTTCTTGGTATTCTTGGACCTTTTGGGGTACCTAAAGGGGTGAAATAGGGGTTAAAAGTTTGTATGGAAGTCCGTCATTTTTTAAGTTAGAAACCTGACACTTTACTTTTGGGCTGCTGATTAAAAATGAGTAAACACGTATTTAAGCGTTTATGAATGTTCTACCCCTAAGGGGTGAAATAGGGGTTGACATTTCGCATATAGGTTAGTCTGGAAGTCTGTCATTTTTGAAGTTCGAAATATGAAACTTTGTGTTCGGGCTACTGACTAAAAATGAGTTAATACGTATTTAAGCGTTTCTTGGTATTCTACCCCTAAGGGGGTGAAATAGGGGTTGAAAGTTTGTATGCCAGTTCGTCATTTTTTAAGTTAGAAACATGTTACTTTATTCATGTGCTAAGGACTAAAAATGAGTTAATACGTATTTAAGCGTTTCTTGGTATTCTACCCCTAAGGGGGTGAAATAGGGGTTGAAAGTTTGTATGGAAGTTCGTCATTTTTTAAGTAAGAAGCATGAAACTTTATTTTTGGGCTACTGTTTAAAAATGAGTAGATACCTATTTAAGCGTTTATGAATATTCTACCCCTAATGGGTGAAATAGGGGTTGACATTTCGCATATAGGTTAGTCTGGAAGACTGTCATTTTTGAAGTCTGAAATATAAAACTTTATTTATGTGTTACTAATTTAAAAAGAGTATAGACGTATTTGAGCGTTTCTGAATATTCTACCCCTAAGGGGTGAAATAGGGGTTGAAAGTTTGTATGGAAGTTCGTCATTTTTTAAGTTAGAAACATGTTGCTTTATTCACGTGCTAAGAACTAAAAATGAGTTAATACGTATTTAAGCGTTTTTTGGTATTCTACCCCTAAGGGGGTGAAATAGGGGTTGAAAGTTTGTATGGAAGTTCGACATTTTTTAAGTAAGAAGCATGAAACTTTATTTTTGGGCTACTGTTAAAAAATGAGTAGATACCTATTTAAGCGTTTATGAATATTCTACCCCTAATGGGTGAAATAGGGGTTGACATTTCGCATATAGGTTAGTCTGGAAGACTGTCATTTTTGAAGTTCGAAACATGAAACTTTGTGTTTGGGCTACTGATTAAAAATGAGTAGATATGTATTTAAGCGTTTCTGGATATTCTACCCCTAAGGGATGAAATAGGGGTTGAAAGTTTGTATGGAAGTTTGTCATTTTTTAAGTTAGAAACATGAAACTTTATTCATGTGCTAAGGACTAAAAATGAGTTAATACGTATTTAAGCGTTTCTTGGTATTCTACCCCTAAGGGGGTGAAATAGGGGTTGAAAGTTTGTATGGAAGTTCGACATTTTTTAAGTAAGAAGCATGAAACTTTATTTTTGGGCTACTGTTTAAAAATGAGTAGATACCTATTTAAGCGTTTATGAATATTCTACCCCTAATGGGTGAAATAGGGGTTGACATTTCGCATATAGGTTAGTCTGGAAGACTGTCATTTTTGAAGTACGAAACATGAAACTTTGTGTTTGGGCTACTGATTAAAAATGAGTAGATATGTATTTAAGCGTTTCTGGATATTCTACCCCTAAGGGATGAAATAGGGGTTGAAAGTTTGTATGGAAGTTTGTCATTTTTTAAGTTAGAAACATGAAACTTTATTCATGTACTACTGATTAAAAAAGAGTAAAGACGTATTTAAGCGTTTCTGGATATTCTACCCCTAAAGGGGTGAAGTAGGGGTTGAAAGTTTGTATGGAAGTCCGTTATTTTTTAATACCATGAAAATTTAATTTTGGGCTACTGATTAAAAGTAACTAGATATCTATTTAGCGTTTCTGCATATTTTACCAATAAGAGGGTGAAATAGGTGTGAATTTGTTTTATGAAAATCCGTCATATTTAACTTAGAAACCTGAAACTTTACTTTTGGGTTGCTGATTGAAAATGAGTAAACACGTATTTCAGCGTGTATGAATATTCTATCTCTAAGGGGTGAAATAGGGGTTGACATTTCGTGCATAGGTTAGTCTGGAATTCCGTCATTTTTGAAGTTTGAAACGTAAAACTTTATTTATATGCTACTGATTAAAAAAGTGTAGAGACGTCTTTAAGCGTTTTTGGTTATTCTACCCTTAAGGGGGTGAAATAGGGATTGAAAGTTTGTATGGAAGCTCATCATTTTTTAAGTTAGAAACATTAAACTATATTTTTGGGCTACTGATTAAAAATAAGTAGATACCTGTTAAAGGTTTCTGGATATTCTACCCTTAAGGGGTGAAATAGGGGTTGCAAGATTGCATGGAAGTCTGTCATTTTTTGAGTTAGAAACATAAAATATTATTTTTGGGTTTGTTAGTTTGGAAATCCGTCATTTTTTTAAATTTAGCAGCCTAACAACTTTCGTTTTCATGTTTCTGATTACAAATAGATGAATACTTATATCAGTATTTATGCGAATTCTGCTCCTAAAGGGGGTGAAATATTAGTCGAATGTTTGTATGAAAGTTCTATTAAATAGGATAATGATCAAAAATAAATAAATAAATACGTTTAAAACATGAATAAATTACTGATACATTCTTTTACACAGTTTTAATTAAATGCATATGATCAACTTCCACGCGAGCAAAGCCGCGGGCAACAGCTAGTATTTTATAAAAATATAATAACAAATATGATAATAATGTCTCTACACAAATTCTACACAGAAACATACTTTTGCCTTCTTAGTTTTCTTTGAAGTCGATGGAAAATAAAACAAAACGTTTATGCAAATGCTAATGTTCTTTTTTTTTCTTTTGAAACAAAGTTCCACTTCATAGTTTTCTTACTGTGTTGTGTATAATCATTCTTTGAAATTTAAACAAATTTAACGGGATTGTTACAGGATCGGAACATCTATCTTTAATATTCAAGTTCTCAGCGTCGATACTGCAAGAGCACCCAGAGGAAGGCTTAAAAATATTTACCGCAACAATAGAAGCTGTAGAAAATTTACCCCGCCATAAGATATTGGAATTTCTAATACGAGATCATAAAATGGTCGTAATACCATATTTGCAACATGTCATACACACGTGGAACGATACGAATGCGTTATTTCATGATGTTTTAATAGACATGTATCGAGATAAACTATCAGTTGAAAATGAGAATATTTCCGAAGCGGAGTTTCAAAATATGAAGGCGAAATTATTGTCGTTTTTAGATACTTCTTCATATTATACTCCTGAAAGAGTACTTTTGCATCTCCCACAAGACAGTTTGTTCGAAGAGAGAGCAATTGTTTTAGGGAAATTAGGAAGGCATGAACAAGCGCTTGCTATATTTGTGCTCATCTTAGGTAAGTAAAGTGAATAGCGAAAACATAAGTTACACAGTCGTAATAAAATAAATACATTTAGCAAAAAATAATAATAGTTTGCTATCATTTAAACGACAATCGGCAACAACAAGTGAATTATAATTTAACATTAGTGTTTATTAAAAGAGTGGTACTACAGAGGCTGTCATTAGCTGATATATAGTTTTTTTTGTCTCAAATTATTGCTTTTACTCAGACCAATGCAATCCTATTTCCAGGAGACGTAGATCGAGCGATACTTTATTCAGAAAAAGTCAGTGCTGCTTCAAATGATATATATCAAGATATCTTCGTGAGCCTAATGCGGATTGTCATGTACCCAGATCAATGCGATTGTCTCGACGGACCTTTGGCCCAAGTTCCCAGACATCCGAAGACATCCGTAGGGGACAATGAAATTGCATTAGATATTCTAGAGAAGTTCATTCATAAAATATCGCCGTTTAAAGTAAGTATGGTGCATATATAGACAGGATTTTATAGATTTTGTTATTTCTAAGAAACTAGCATGTAAAAAGTTATGTGTATACTTAGATAATACGAGATTAGATGTACTTCAAAGCTTACCATCGATGTTAATAACATAACTTTTGACGGGACAAGGACATTATTTTGTGAGGAGGAGGTTCTTAACCCAGGAGGAGCCACGCAACCCCGTTTGCGTCTCCTATTGCCCCTAGGGTGTTAATTTTCACCCGTTTTTGAAACATTTTTCATTGGTACTCCGCTCCTATTGGTCTTAGCGTGATGATATATAGCCTATAGCTCGATAAATGTACAATATTTTTTTAAATCGGACACACACAAATAACACCAACACAGAAATATTTTTTTAAATCGGACCAGCGGTTCCTGATTGATTGACTAGCGTGTTCAAACAAACAAACAAACTCTTCAGCTTTATAATATTAGTATAGATTCATTTTCTACTCGTAAATTCTTACTTAGAGTAAATGAGTGAAAGTATAAGCGATGGTGCCTATACTTGCCTTATGATTCCATTGTAAGCAATTCACGAACTGATAATGTGTTATTTTAGAAATTGAACGAACTGTAGCATGTAGCAACATATTATACGCAAGCAATTTTAATATTAAATTGAGTAAGGCACTTTTGGAAATAAAAAAAAAAAACGTTTACACATTCTACATGTTCAAGTCTGCCAAAGTGTAAGACAGTTTGTTGGCATTTCATCATTTCATTGATGAATTAGAAATTGCTACACTAGGTAATTTAATAAATAACACAAAATAATAATTATATATCTTAATCATCAAACATAACAATTTGTATATATGCTAATCGGCGCGAGAACTTCTATTGCGTGATGCAGGATTGGTAGTTTCATCGTGTAGTACCTTACTCCGTAGTTCAGTGTATTTGCGGTAGATTGCGCAACAGAAATATACTACATTTCTGTTGCACTGTATGTGGAAGTCGCCACATCATATATAGCTTATTTTTAGGCAGCTTTAAAAATTGCGACGGTTCTCTTTGTAGTATTAGATACATATTTTCGTTTGTTCTTGGTTTGTACAGTTAGACAGATCTAACAGATTAGGAGCAACTACGCAGCAACGCAACAATCGCTTCGTGTGCTATATGATAAACAATAGGCGTTTGTCGTAGATAAGTCCTGTCCTGCGAGACAATCACATTCTGAAAGAAGCATTTGTGCGGTTGGTACAGCAAGCTAAAGGCATTGAAAGGCATATTATCTGTTAGGTATCTGTAGATGTATCTCGATAATCGTGTTACGGTACGTGCACGTACCGCAAGTTTGAGTCCAAATTATAAACTTTTGAGAATATTTGAAACTACTTAAATGTTATCCGCCAAAAAAGAAGTTCGTTGTCCGAGGGATATTATACAAGAAAACGAATAATAATGGATGCGACCATCATAATTCAATTATTTACCTACAATAAACAAACTTAAAAATATAAATAATTAGTACCTACACATTACACTGAATTGTATAAGAAATCAAATAAAACATATTAGTAGAAAGACAAAATAGGATACTTTACTCGTCATTGCAAGAAAAATTGATGATTCAAATTCAAATTACAAGTTAATTGTTCCTAAAGAAATCAGCTAGGGCAACATAAATATTATGTGACTTGTGTATTTTTTTATTTCTTTCCAGGCATTATCAGTGTTGCCAGATTCTGTGCCACTAATTCGTTTAAAACAATTCCTTTTGAGCTCTCTCGACGGCCATATAACTTTGAAGCGACATTTACAGATTTTGAAAGGATTGTCATATACTGAAAACGTTTACGTAAGTTTAACTTGTTGTTAAGTCCATCTTATTTGTGAAATGTTTAAAGCTTTCAGTTTTGAAACCTAAAAATAATATTAAGACAAGACGGCCTCGGACGGACGGACAAGATAAATATATGTGTCCGGCTGTTGTATTGCTATTGTAATAATAAGAATTTCAAACAGAAGGATCAAAGTATTGAACCGAATTTACATAATTTTGCAGCTGATTGTGTACAACTTGTAGGCGTCGTCAATCAATGTTGTAAGGTTAAGTTAAGTAAACTTTTTTAAAACTAAAAAAAATACCTTCTAATTCCTTACAGTTACAAGAACTTCAAGAATCCTTCGAATCACAGAGCGTTGTAAGAACAGAAAATGACACGTGTCATGTGTGTAAAAGGCGTTTCGGTAACCAATGTGCGTTTATGAGATATCCGAGTGGTGAAATTGTACATTACTCATGTAAAATTCAGAAGTAGATATTTCCTTCTGCATAAAAATATGAAATACATTGGTTGTAGTAGAATTTAGTGTCTCTGGCATGTTCTATGAAGTGGTTAATAGTGATACTGGCTTTTGATTCATTTGCAAATTTAATAATTCTAAATTGGACGAATTCGCTGTATTCTGCGATACTTCGCTGTACACTTTAATTGCATTGATGACATATGAGCAATATAGTAACTCGAAAAATAAATAAAAATAATCCTTGAAGCGGTTTGTATATTGTGTTAAAGCAGAGAGTTCCATTGATGCAGAAGTTTTTTGAGTCCTTGGAGCGTACACAAACATTTTAGATGTATTAGATATATTATTTAGTTCACTAAAACAGCAAGTTAGAGCATAGGCAGCGTAGGCAATAAAAATAATGAGTTAAAGTCTAAGTTATGTAAATTTAGAACTTATTTTGCAAATAAAGATGAAAACTTTTCATATTAGTCAGCTTATTATTTTAATTTTGGATATACCATTTTCATATTAGTAGAAGAAAATTATAGATGTATGTGGTTCCTATTAAGAACTTAGGGATCTAAGCCAAGCTTACCTACAAGTGGTTCTCCTGCTGATCGACAGAGGCAACCAAAACATCCCGATTAGCAGCAATAAGGTCGTCACCTATTAGGTGTGATCAAAACACGTAAGTGGGCATTTAGTATGCCTCTGCCTACCCCTTCAGGGAATCAGGCGTGATTTTATATTTGTGTTCAATACCGATCGTAGTAATATGTAGTTTGTAATGGCAACAGTAGGGTTTGTCATAATTGTCTTGACAGATGTTAAATGTCAAATGACTCGGGAATAAGACTTGAGAAAAATGTCGCAAGTATAGTTTGTAAATATCGCATGGGTTGTAGGAAATATAGAATCATTGCTAAAAAGATTTTTGGTGGCCGTTTGGTACAATAAATTGGAATTATCGTCGGTTCCTCGTGTGGTCGAGGTGTTTTGTAACCGGGTTGTTGAGTTGGATTCGGGAACCCACCCCGGCCCCTCGTACGGAACATTCACAAAGAGCGTGTTTGAATTGTAAATCGGAATCGTTGTGTGGTATGAACGGAACAGCAGTATCGTCAAGGGGATCACCTTCGCCGCATCAGAAATTGGAACCTGTCACTACACAACGATAAGTAAATTTTATTATTTTAAGAGATGTAGCTCATGAGATCTGGTCCCCAGGTGGATTGTTTTGCGACTTGCTGGCTATATCTATGGACCCATATGATCAGGAAGGGTTCCGGTAGGAACACAACGACTTCCCGAATCCCTCCCGTCTCAGGCGCAGAGTGGCACACCGTGTGGTTTTAGTCGGTTCGATTCCGACACACCGCCCCATACCCAGGCGGGGTGACGGCTCGAGGGGGTTTACGGAACGACTGGTGATATAATTCAATATGTATGTAAATTAAAAGCCAATGCCCAAATAAAAATAAATGAAATTACATTAAAAACCTTCAGCGAACATAATAGTCTCTCTCTCTCTCTAGAAAATAATATCTCCATCCACGTAGAGACGTGCGAAAAGTCAAGTATTGATTGAGTCTGTTACCAGTACAAATAAATAAAAATTGGAGTGTCTGTTTGTAATATTAAAACAACCGCTTTTCAATAAATGCATATGTATGTATACACGATACATGTACCGAAATAACGTTTTTAAAATTTTTGTGTGTCTGTTTATTTTAGACTAGATTTGTCGGCGGCGTTACCCGCGGTACGACAATAACCGCGGGTAACACCGCGGGATTCAGCTAGTATTATCTACAAGCCCACGTATGTCGATAAGCACGGTTGAAATGAAATGAAATGATATTTACTGTAAGTAAATCTTTACAGATATTTTTACACGTCGGAGTTTACTGCTAGAAGAGGCCGGCATTTCCTACGACTCACTCTGGGAAGAAATGCCGAAACAAACCACAGAGGTGGCCTTTTTTTATTTAAGTCCGAGAACATTGATTACAAAACAAAAGTCTATTCGAGTACAGTATAGGATCTGGATTGGCCTTTTGAAGAAAGGACCATAGTTTTGAGTCGGCCTGTCCATACAGACGGCATACGAGTCCCAGCCATCGTGTTACGACCCGAAGCGCGACACTACCGCAAGTAGGCCGAGGAAACACTCAAAACCATCAGAAAGATACTAAATATGAACTCATATTACAAGCCTAGACTATACTCACATTTACATATACAACGAAATTCACTTAATATAAAAACAACAAACAATAAAAATAGAAATATCTATCACTTTCACAAAAAATACGTAGGCAAGTGCTGGAGTGAGAATCATCAATCCCAAGCAAATTTGTCATCCAAATAATCCATTAAAAGTAAAGTGAAAACTAAAACCCAACTACAACAAAAAACGACGCTGAAAAAGCATGAAACAAGTTTCAAAAGTTTAGTTGTTTAAGAGTTATGGACTATGGTACATTACTAAGTTTCAAAAGCCGTAGTCCATGTAGTGTAATGTACCATAGTCCGTAAAACTTTATGTAAATGTATGTAAATAATATGTAAATAAATTATTTCGGACATCTAACACGCAACGCCATCTAATCCCAAGCTAAGCAGAGCTTGTGTTATGGTACTAGATAACTGATATAAATACATGTTATACTTTTTTTTGTAAATACATACATATTATACATAGAAAACAGCCAAACTACGAAACAAATAAGCAATACATTTGATTTTTCAATTTTATCTTATTCCCATTTTTTGTGTCTTTATCATCAAGTTCATCACGACAATAACATGAAAACTTGAAAACTTTAGAATTGAAGAGTTTAAATATTTGACATTGAAAAAAAAAACCTGATATGAATGTTTGGTTGGTTACCATCTTATCCAAAGACAGTTATAGTTTCACTTTTGTTAGATAGTGTTTGCAGAAATGAGTGCTGCATATTTTGGTCCAGCTTGGTTTTTCTCAAGCTCCTTTAATCAGCAAAATGAAAAAATAAGACGCTGAAATTTCAGTGTACGTACGAAAATGGTTTCTCTTTGGAGAAACTTCTAAGGAGGGGAAGATGAGATACCTGTATATGGCAATATTACGACGCTGATTTGTACACACTGACTTCCTGGCTATCTTGATTCTTGATCACTCTGATAAAAAAACAGCATTGCACTCTTGTATAACAAATAATTATTTTCAGGCTTTTTTGTGAAATTAACCGACAAATCCTTTCAAATTTCTATTTGTAGAGTTCAAATTCAGCCATCGTCGTCGTCGAATTTTGGTCATGTGGCCGATCTAAGACTTTTGGGAGTTTGAGTCTACTAATTAATAATTGGTGTTGATTCACGACCTTTCATTTGATACCTATGTTTCTGAGGAAAAAAGAAACACATTTCTCCCTTTATTTTCATCTGCGGGCGCCATTTTGAAAATGTATGTAGCCTACGTTACTAGTCACGATTCTCTTCTCGATTTATGTCAAAGGCTGTCAAACATACATACCCACATACATAAAACAGGTAAATAGAGATATATCCCTAGTCTGGGAGTAGTCTTAAATAAAAAAAATCGTCCAGGTTTATGGAGACTTATTGTTAAAATATGTGGCTGATCATACCAGCCAGAAATATCAATTAAAGAAACTTTATTTCAACAATGTAAACAAGTATCTACATGGTACTAAAATTAGAACTAGACAAGCGGATACCAGTTTTAAAATAAATGCTTGACATGTTGGTGACGCATGCTAACAAGTTTTTTTATTCTAATCATCTTAGAATACAGTTGTAAATTTAAATCAATGTAATTGTCGTGTTAAGTAGAAACCGTCATTAGTCTATTGCAGTCCACTGCTGGACATAGGCCTCTCAAATTGCATGCACTTAGTTCGATCATAGGCTTCTCGCATCCAGCTCCTGCCAGCCGTTTTGCGCAAATGGCCTGTGCATGTCCTACAGTACGTTTGCCGAGACGTGGACTTCACTTAAGAACCCGTTTACCCCAACGGTTATCGGTTCTACGGCAAATATGGCCAGCATGTCACATGATGGAGTCAAAACCCCTATCCATTTGTTTATTTGTGAAAGTCAGTATGGCTTTAAGAGAGTTTAATAGCCATCTTTGGAGTGTCTTGACATTCCAGCTGCTACTTACTAATAAATGTATATTATATAAGCAATAGCTTTTTCGTTTTCTAAAGATCTGGGTTTTTTTCACTTTTTATCATGTATCAATTTGACCGGGTGTGACAGGCTATATAAATTTTCTTAAAAGTGTTTACATAGACGGGTTATAGTTTTTTGTAGTTTTTTAGGGGTTTTTCTTGTTAAAATACCTCCTACACGGCTTGTAATATATGTACCTACGCATCTGCGATATTTCATCAAAATTTTTTAAGAAATCTGCGATAGCACTTTTGAACTTAACAAATTACATAGGTACATGGGTACAAATTTGTAGTTTTATTTTATATATAATGAATTTTGTCAAGTATGTCAGTTGGTCACATTAGCATACCGATATCGTCCTTTTTAAATGTACCTTTTTAACCGACTTCAAAAAGGGAGGAGGTTCTCAATTCGACCGTATATATATTTTTTATGTGTGTTCGCGGATAACGTCTTCGCTTATGAACCGATTTTGATCATTCTTTTTTAATAGAAACTAAGGACTCTAAGATCTGATGATGGCATCCAAGAGAAATCGATCGATTTGGTCATTCTTGAACTCGGTTTGTTATTTTATTAAAATTTTACTTGTTATCAAATGGAATTGGTTGACCAAAATGACAATAACAATTTTTCTATGTAGGTATGAGATGTTTATCGATAAAAACAGGTTTGTAAACATAAGGTGTATGTAAGTGTTAAATCAATGCGATGATAACAGCTATCGCATAATTATTATGATGATATTTTTGTTGTAATCTTTATATAAAGTATATGCTAATTGCGTACAATTTATTACGTTTTGAGTATGCCATGTATAACAATTACGACTCATAGATGATATGCACTGACAATTTATAAGCTGTGTATTACTTCTACTAGAAAACATGCAGTTTGACTCTCGTCGGAGATTTTAAGAAATAGCACCATACTATCTACATAATAAATTATGTGAAACCATTCCTAAGTGTTAGTTACAAGATGAAAAAGCATGGCTTTCCCTTTACTTCTTTATAAACTATACCTATCGTTGAAAGTTCTATATTATATATATGGTAAGTAGGTGTGTGTAAGTATGTGTTAGGAACTTTACTAAAGATGAAGTATTTTTCAGTTAAAATTGAGAGCAGTGGCTTAATGAGGCTTAGGCTTGAAAGGAAACTCTTAATCGTTTATGTACTCAGGGCAATGTATTATTAAATAAATAATGCTATAATGTGAACACGATTGCGATGACGCAGCGTGACGCAACATTGCCGCGGTCGTGCGCGCCGGAGAACGTGTGCGGTTACTCGCGAGGCATTGCCGATCGCCTCTGTGGCCCAATGGATAAGGCATCGGCCTCCTAAGCCGAGGATTGTGGGTTCGAGTCCCACCAGAGGTACATTACAACTTTTTGTGAAACATCTGGAAATTTCTAGAAAAATAATCGTCTAAATTGTACAATTGCCGTGCTTCAGAACGTGAGTTCATTATTTTTTTATTGCGATTGTTGTGTATAAAAACAAATTCGCTGAATTTTTATAATTGTTTCAAGTTTGATTCTTAATGAACTAGTTAGGAAATAGTTGACCGCTAAAAAGAAATATTACCTACTTCCTTGTATTATTTTTAAATTATTACATACATTTAACCTATTTTGACTTTGATAGCGAAGATTAGTTTAATATCAAGTTAGTCTCGTCACCTGTCACCAACATAGGATTTCGTAACGTCACCGATGACACGTTTTGGCAACACATAACATCTGACACAGATAAAATTATAACCACAGTATTTATTTAATCTATCCGTACCTACGATGGCGCTGTCGATGTGAGTTATATCGTAGATACCTATTATAAAAGTCCCATATCGCGGGGGAAAGCTGTTAGATATGATAACGATACAATTTTATTGATAAGGACCGGTGAGCAATCGATCAGTCGATACGATCGGGTTCAGTCCCTCTTTAGCCCTTCGTGCTTGCACCAATTATTATTTAACGAACAATTACTAATATTTAAAAAGTCGCACCGAGTCTTTCTTTTCGAGAAAAGTACCTATAGATTTTTTGTGTAGTTTATAAGGTGCCGTGTATGGATAATAACTGTGGACTATACAGTGTATGATGAGAATGATGGGGGAAGGAGACATGGGTTATGGAGACTATTACAACTATGACAACAATTGGTCGGTTATCCCACCGGATTACGGCGCTGAACTTGGTTACCAAGTGAGGCAGCCGCAAATTGAAGAAGACTACAGATACAATTCTTATGCGTGAGTCAAAATTTTCGCCTTTACATGTTTGTGGGCTGTGATAAATCATTCAAGGCAGACTTAAATTGCTTTAGAAGTTGTAGACGTGAATTGTGCTGTTATTTACGTGTGCATTTATGTCTAGGTATCCAAACGAAGTGCATTATATGACATCACGCGATCCCGACAATGTTGTCGAAAAATGACTTGCGGATTTTTCAACTAAGTGCATTGAAATTGACTATGAACTCGATAGAACAACATTGTATTCTTCAGACTAGTTTTACTCTTTATTTTTATATGAATTTCTTGTCACAAAATATTTGTTATTAAAAGCTTCACTAAATAATATTATGAGATGTTCGTATCCGTAAAAATGATTCATAAATAAAGCATCAAGAAAGTTTAAAGGATGAAAGATGACGGAAATAAGAGTAGAGGACGACCAAAGAGGATGGATACATGAAAGAGAACATTTATTTTGTCGGAAGTATGTAGGAAGTTGTAGGTAAACTGACGAGTGATAGAGGAGAATGGAAGAAGAAGACTCATTGCACTGACTCCAAATAAAATTGAAAAATGGATAGGAAAATTATGGTCAATGTTTATTTTATCACCTCAGTCTTGTCCTTCCATTACTTCAATTGGGTTATACATGCTCGCTTTTGCTACCGTTCTAGGTATTTGTACATAATGAGAATCAGTAATAATAACGAGTAAAGTAAATAATATGCAGGATAATTCACAGGCATGACAATGTATGACCGAAATTGTGAGTAGGTAACAGATAATTTTAACATGGTTAGTATCTTTTTTTTTGGGAATTAATTTAGGTTATATCAGAAGTACAATATTATGGCAAATTCTTAATATTCGGAAGAAATACTATTTACATAATTCCTATGTATTTAAATTTGCTTTAGCAAAATTGATTTTGTATGTCGCTACTTTGAAATGACTATTATTAAAACTTTACCAAATTAAATATGGAACATAATAAATGGTTATATTAACAAATCTTTGTAAAAGATTTATAGGTTGAGTATTTTACGATATGATCAGAATCAACTCTATCAAAATATTTTCGTTCTTGAATACAAAAGTTGTATATTAAAGCATTGAATGTTACGGTCGAACGGTTATAGTTCGCGTGTCGCACACTTGTACTCCCGTCGGCGATGAATCGGCGCACTGAGTACCATCGAGCTCGTAATCCACCAGCTGTGAGCTCTCCCATGCCTTCGTGGAGCCCTTAATTGGTTTGGAAACCCTCTTCGCGGGTTAGCGTGCTTCCACCCATTTAGGCTCAGTGCGCCTAACCAGATTGCCATAACGGAGTGTTCGTGAAACTCTGTCGACCTACTCTAGTCACTCGCCAGGCGTGCAAACGTGGATAGAAGAGCTCCGTGGGCTATAAATTCTCTTTAAGTGACATAGGTGCTGACTAACGTGTTACCGACTGTCGTTTGTTTCTTTTTTCGCCGACTAATTTGGGTCACGATTGCGGTTTAGAGCTTCCGAAAGATTTATGTTTATGACTCTAATATGCGAACTTTTAATACCCTTGAACTCACATTTCGCTAGCCACATTTCTCAGTTCATAAAGTCAGACATTATGCAAAAGTTGTCGTGTAATTTGTCGACAGTACATTGTGTAATGGTAGCAGGTTGGTTTGGTCATGAGGTATTTTTTTCTCTGGTGTCGGCGCCGCGTGGTACGAGCGGCGCGGCTCCTCAATATTATACTTTTATACAAATTACGCTTCTATCGTGCTCACTATCAACCCCCATTATTTTGTCATTAACCATTGCAAATATAGGTAGAACAATAGTCTTTTTATATTCTGTGATTAGTTCCCTATTGTAAGCAAATAAATAGATTACATGATTTCTGTCTTTTATTAAACATTTAACGATATCTTTGGAGCGATATGTTTTACCTTAAGCTTAACTTGGAATCAAATCAAAATGGAGTAGATATATTTCTCACTTTTATTTTCATATCACATAATTCATACAAAGTAAGGAGTTGTTGTAAACTTTCGAAATTTCAGAACTCGAAACACTGTTATCTCAATGTGTTCTCTCTAACGAGAATCGTCGAAGACTGTTAAAATACCATCATTTAACTACAATCAGTCTGCAGAATGTACAGATTGTACAACATTGTGCATTGAAAGCGTTTTTGTAACAGTAGAAGTAAACCCCCATATTATTACTTGCATTGTCAGATAAAAACATTCAGATACTTAGGGGCCCAATAATTTATTTAGACACCCTATAATTTATAATTTCTGTATCTTGTCAACATTATATTCATGTTAATTTAATCTTTTTTTTTGGTTGAACGTGCTAATCTTTGGAATTAGAAGTTTTGTTGTTCTTAATTACTATGAAATATAATAGTGTCATCAAACTCCTTAAAACAATACAGTGACACTCCAAAATTGTTTTATGATAGCAATATGATAATATGTACAACCTTTTTCTCCCAGTCAAACCACCAATCAGGTATTGAGACAAAGGTTCAGTTTGTTTTCTCTGTATAATAAATAAATAAATGATGATTAATAATGATAATAATGATGCAGAAGGCAGTTACCCTAGACACAGCACGTATAGTGAGGAGGTTCCTGTCTTTGGAGCCCTAACCGCCGGTTTCATGGTCCCTGTACCCGAAGTCGGTGGTCTACTATTTGTATATTTAAAGTTTTTATATGTATCTTTAAAAATGTAATTAATATGTATTTATAAATGTATAAAGGAAATAATAATAATCTATATATAAAAGAGGAAGGTGACGGACTGACATACCCAGAGATCAACGCACAGCCCAAACCGCTGAATCTAGAATCCTGATATTTTGCATGTAGGTCCTTTATATAACGTAAGTGAGCACTAAAAAAGGATTTTGGAAATTCCACCCTTAAGGAGGTAAATCAGGGGATGAAAGTCTGCGTGAGCGAAGCCGCGTGCAAAAGCTAGTGTAATATATTTCTAAAACGTGCTTATGTTTTATTGAGCTAAAATGGTTCAACCGAATAAATAATAGAAGTAAGCTAATTATGCTCTGAAAGTGCTGATTGAAGTTAAACAATGATTCATTATAACCCCACCCTATTTGCATTGATCAATAGCTTTCTACACCTGGCCGATACACTTACAAATCCATCTGCACGATATGTTTTCTCTTTATGTTCTATATGTGAGTATCGTATTTATATTTTTACCCGACTATGGCGAAGACAAAAGGAAGGGTAATAATTTTGACAGTCTATGTATGTTTTTAAAGTCGACGGTCCCGTCTAAACTACTGAACTGAATCGATTTCTAAGAATGAGGTGATAAAAGCCCGGTGATAAACACTTTATAAAATAAATTTTATGAAAAGAAAATGTAACGGATGTAGTTTTTTTAACTTTTTCTTGTTGACTGCACAGTTGTCTATTGGTTAGTGACCTTAACTGCGACACTAATGTTACTAATATGTTAACTATTATCTTAAAAGTGAAGTATCAGCTACAGTGCTGTTATCAAAATAATCGGTGAAGCTTATTTTAGTTGAAAAATGTTTTATACATTTGTAAGTTGGTTGTTGATGCTTTTCCTACTTTAAGAATTTCCTTAATGTGTATGTAATGGTGGTATAAAGGTATTCTTAATCGTGGATTGAACAAATCTCATATCCACTTTTGCTCATATACCCTGGGGATGGCTTACTGTCTAAAGCAGCTTTCTTATACGTCAATATGTTTGTGTATCTCTCTGATCCTCAAGGGTGAGAATTCTTTTAGTTAACGGTCAATAGCCGTTTACCGTACAAGTGCCAAAGATATTTTTGTAATGTCTTGATGATTCTACTTGACACTTTACGATTTGCTTTTCTAGTATGAGCATCAGGAAGATAGTATCCTAGTACTGTGGCTATGGGTATCCTGTCAGTGTAAATGAGTAGGTACACGAGTCCGAAGCGAAATTAACTTACTTCATAATACTATATTTCTTTAAAACTTTAAAATGTGTTCGTGTAATATGTTTCGCTAGCGAGTGTTTAACAACTATAATTGGTTATAATTTATAGTAACCTTTAAAACGTTTATTGGATGAGTGGGAGATCGCAGTGCGGAGTAAAGCTCGTGGCTAGTGACCCGTGTAACTGAGGGCGATTGCACCTGCCTCCCGCCCTTCACAAATCTGTGCCTCGCAGCTTACCTCTACAGTATATGTGGCATATAGATAAAAAATTGAACATTTGGCCTTAGAGTTAGAGGATTACTATTCTAGTTTTAAATTTAGTTTGCTTTTATGGAACGAATAATAAGGCTCTAGAGATGTATCTAAATGTCTACCTACTTATACATACATTAAATAAACTTACCTTATATCTAATACAGATTAGTTAAATAATTTGAAAAACAACAAGGCCTCTTGAAGATCTCCTGATGACATATAGGAAGTTAATTATACTAGACGAGGATTAAGATCGGATTTGTGATTCAGTATTAAAAAGTTCCATGGTTATTTTTCTATTTTTACTATTTTAATCTCGTTTTTTTTTCTAAATACATACAAAACAATCAAACTACGTAAAAAAATACAGACCTTTCAAACATTTAGTCCGACTCGGGAATTGTTTTTTTTTTAAATACTACTGAATTTAAGAGGATTTTCAAACTGTTTTTATCTTAAATTGATTCATTATTTTACACCTATTGGAATTTTTACAATAATGTTCTTATAATAATATAGAAACCTATAAACAAACCAATAATTAAAAAAAACATATTTAAGTGTATTGTTCTTGAACTAGAAAAAAATATTTTTAAATCTGGTTTCTATCTGATACTATGATTTCCGTTTCTTCAAGCTTTATTTTTTTACCGACATCAAAAAAAGGAGGAGGTTTCTCAATTTGACCGATTATATTTTTTTATGTGTGTTCGCGGATAAATTCGCCGTTTATGAAACGATTTTGATGATTCTTTTTTTAATGGAAAGGAGATATCCCTACAGTAGTACCATGATGAGGACACTAAGATCTATTGATAGCATCCAAGAGAAATCGAGTCGGACCAAGGTCTGAAAATTGTAACAAAAATAAAACCGACTTCAAGAAGTCGGTTTTATCAAAATATTTTTAAATTCTGCAGTTTCTATCTGATACTATGATTTCCGTTTCTTCAAGCTTTATTTTTTTACCGACATCAAAAAAAGGAGGAGGTTTCTCAATTTGACCGATTATATTTTTTTATGTGTGTTCGCGGATAAATTCGCCGTTTATGAAACGATTTTGATGATTCTTTTTTTAATGGAAAGGAGATATCCCTACAGTAGTACCATGATGAGGACACTAAGATCTATTGATAGCATCCAAGAGAAATCGAGTCGGACCAAGGTCTGAAAATTTTAACAAAAATAAAACCGACTTCAAGAAGTCGGTTTTATTTTTGTTAAAATTTTACTTGTTGCTTAAGTATTTAAGTCGTTGGTGACCCCTGGTAAAGTTTAAGTTAGTTGCATTAGGAAATTTTGGTATAGTGTCTTAAATAAGGAATAAAGCTCAAGCATAACCACTGAATTTGACAAAATGTGTGTAATAAGATCATAATTATCGACTTGTCTTGTCAAAGTCTTTCAAAATAAAACTGTGTGCGAGGATGTAGGTATAAGCTAGTTTAGAACAATGTACCTAGGTAATAAACCTTGCTTGTACTAATTAGTGCAGTTGTACCTATGGTGTAGTATTTTTAAGTGTTTACTTTGACTTATTAGTTTATTTGTGATAAGGATTAAATTTTTAGTTTATTTTATACTAATTGACAGAAATCTATAGGCACTGTTGCAATTTTGTTCGTCACTTTCCTATTACGTCACAAGCAATTTCCTATTAAAAACTTAACTCTAATTCTCGCAACAATGTTCTTCCATCGTAAAAAGTTATGAGAACTAACTGTTATTTCACTGGTTTACTAACCGTGACTATTTTAATATTAGACATTGCTATTTATTGAATATGTAAAATGATGTACACGGTTCTTGACTTTAAAATAGTTTAATTAATAACAGTTATGCCAGTATTTTATATTAATTTCAGTGTTTCTGTTATCTTTCCATATACTTTTAAAAGCCTAGGGCCTCCCTACAATACAAGCGATGCGCGGAGCGATGGCAGCATTAGATTCAAAAACTCATTCTCAATAAGTCAATTAAACATTTGGTGAGCTGCACGCCACTTAGGGTTCCCTCCAATATAAATAATTGCCCTTTGTTATTGCTGCTCTTTAATGGGGAAAAATGATGCGTACACGCCAGGTTATTGTGTTGTGCTTTATAGTCTTTGAAGATAGTTTATGTAGATCATAATAGATTATGTTTAAGTTAAACGTATCTATATAATTTAAAAAAAAACACAACGCAGTCATGAGGACTGCCGACAGAAGTGAAAACTCAAAACTATAAACAAACAGCTGTTTAAGCTCACCTGAAATGAACCCCTTAGCTCTTTAAGTAAAATGCGTGATAAAAAAAGTAAAAAAATATATCATCAAACTCCTTAATATAGCAACTGATTTTTTGGTAAGACAAGAGTAGTGTAAAAGTAGGTTCTAGACATACCTATACATATTAGTACCTACATAATAGCAGTAACTATATCTTTCCATAACCTTATAAAACGATTTATTTATCAATACCTTTACCTGAGATGTCGCGGTATATAGTAGTCTATGCCTTTCTTCGAGAATCAAAGTGATGCAAAATTTTATTGAAATCAAAGCAACGGTTTAGTAGTGAAAGCATAACAGATAGACAGAGCTAATTTCGAATTTTTAATATTAGTGTGGAAGTATAGATATGATGTGACCTTTTTATCCATGAATTACGGGTAGTAGTAATCCTGAAAGTCCAGTAAAATCACAAAAAATTAAAGAAAATATCTTCATTATTAGAATGTGGTGCAAGACAGTAATAAGTTTACCCAACTCTTCAAAGCGCTGTACTTTTGTGTATATATTGACTCTAGCTAATATTTCAAACAATGTTTTCTATTGTTCTCTACATACTCTTCAATTGTACACTAGCATGTCGTAAATTCAAGATATTTTATTGTTATTTCGATTATTCAATATGTAACTAAATAATGGATTGTTTACATTTAGAAAATCATAGATTTACAATTTGATTGTAAATTGAATGCGGTTAAAAAAGATTACTAACCAAGTCTAAGCTTTGTCCTTCATTGTACCTTTTGACTGATGTCTCATCATCTCTGTTATCCAGCTAAGGGACGTGTCATTGATTGTTGAAGAGTGCCTAATTTTTTTTTCAAATCTTTCTTCGTCCTCAGCCTTTAACAGTCCACCGTTAGATATAAGCCTCTCCTTTGAATGGAGATAGGGTCTGGTACAATACCATGCTGGCCAGAGGATTGGTATGGTATAGGATTTGCTTTTAAATTTTCCTTCTCTTTGGCAGCGATGTTGTCCTGTTCCTTTGCCGCCTCTTATAGTACCCATGGGATGAATATTAGGGAATATATATAAATAGTACTCTCAATCCGTCACCACAAGGATATCTGACTAAATAGAACCATAAAGAATAAAAATGTTTAAGTGCGAACGTCAAAAAAAATCCTCTTTAAAACATTCGTCGCATTCTCGCAGCCATTTTTCTTTTTTTAAAGACAACTACCTCACTAAAAACATGCCTGTATTACGGGAGACTCCTTATATAAACATGAAACGGACACAAAGAACACTCAGTCTTAGAACAGTAATTTGTGGATAACACAAAGTATTGTCCCATGTGGAGTTTTAACCAACAACGCGAGGTGAAAGCTAGTCGAGTTTGTGCTAAGTTTAATAACTAGCATTAGGTACAGAAGTACAAATAGACATACCTTTATGTTACTTATCCAAAAAACACTGAAATAGCAGGACTAGAGGCCCAATAATGCAGAAACATCTCAAAAGAACCATATAGTGTAGGCTACCATGCTGCATTGTTACATTGTCAGCATTTGCAACGAGTAGGTATGGTGACCAACACTCTTGGATTCTGCTCTAGCTTTCCATAAGGCAGATTACTTTGGCAGGCTCATAAAAAACACAAATAATTCAGAAAACTATTTTTTGGCGTTTTTGTTGTGGTAAGTGTCTACGATATCTTATCTCATTATTAAAAAAAAAACAAAGGTCCTCGATACTTGAAAATGGAACATCTGTTTGCAACCTATTGACTTTTAAGAGCAGTCAATACTATAGTTTTATTTAGGAAGAATAAAGCGATGGAGGACAATAAGTTCCTGAGCGCACACGTGCAAGTCATAAAACTGATAATGTTGAAGTTTTCTACCTGTTCGTAGAAGACCGCATTGTTTTCACAATTTCAATAGATACGCTAAGTACTGCAACATGTGCAAAAGATTAAGGCTTTGGGACTAGACAATAGTCCAGAGTTGATTTTGCCATGGAGTTATTTGTGTTTGTCAAATAGATAATAGTTAAGTGCCAACTTTGTTACAACATTTGATAAGCGAACGAAGTAACTCTAGAACTGACTGTTCGGCTATATAGTAACTGTTCAAAAGATATTAAAATGTTACTTCTAAATAATTGATAAAAAAATCTACAGTATAACATTCTAATAATGTATATTGAGAAGTATTTTACTGTAAAGTTTATATGCGGATGGCTAAATAAAAAGATCGATTTAAAAATGTATAAAAAACATATTTTCCAATCGAAAACTTAGCAGTAGATACAAAAAATACATTGAAAACTAAGTTTATTATGTCTTTTTGTATCGATAGAATGAGGCACAACAAATATTTTACTAACATAAGCTTACACGGGCTTATTAAAACACTTTAAATGAAAATCGTTATCCGGGTATTTGGAGCGGCGTCCATAACGAACCCGGCCTCAACAATGGGCTTAATGCTCGCACTCATTACAAAAAGCGACAGAACATAACGCGCTACGTCGAAAGCTCCTCTATTCAAAGTGTATACTCCAATTTTTTTTGTTGGGAAGGCTTCGGCTGTTGTGCGATTGGTTGGCGCGAGTCCCGCCCCGTCGTCGGCGCTCCGCCATTGGCCGAAATCTATGGAGCACCCTCGAGGCTAGTCCAAAGCTGAGTAGGCTGTCGAGGTAGAGGGCGGCGCGGGGTGTTCTTCACCCCGAGGACCACTCAAGGGTTGTTTAGTGTAGACGCAGCGTCGCAAGGCGCAGCACGTGTTCTCGCGAGTGTACCTACAACTATCAAAATTATCCCGAAAACGAGTTCTCCCGGCCGGGAGATGAAGTGCGAGGAGGGTGAGAGTGCGCGCTCTCCGCCACCGCCACTGCTGCCGCCGGCTTCATTGCTGGCCTGGAGCCCTATTTTGTTGCCGCCGTGGGGCCCGGCTTTCCTGCCGGCGCTCTACCCGGCGGCTTTTCGGTCCGCATTTCCTGGGTGAGATACTGAAAAAGTGATATATTGTTGTGAATGTGTTATACTACGTATATTTAAAGAGTTTAAAAAATTCAGAAATAACAGTTCAGTAGATTTTTAGATCCATAGGTATGATCACAAGCCCAATTTAAAATTTTCTTGTCTGTTTGACAAAAAATAGCCCATTTTAGATAAAAATAAAGAATAAATGTCCGTAGGTGTCAAAATATTTGTTTTAATAAATGTTGAAAGTAACTTTTCAAAGAGACTACGTAATATCAATGGTTGACTGTGAAATTGATTCAATGAATTAGGTAGGTAATATATTAAAACAATACTTACTATATGTAATTTAAATTTTGTCTTAAAATTGGAATTATTAAAATTGTACTAAAAATTAACACATAAAAACAATAACTGAATTAAATCCAAGTTTCCTTAATCATTTTGAATTTGCTTATGCCGATCGATAATCTTGTAAAACCTTTTTCTTCATTGTGATCCTGAGATTCCTTGTGACAGTTTTTACACCTCTTAGTGAGAGATCGTTAATGGTTGTGTTTACAACCTGCCGCTCTTGTAAAGCCGCTCTTTCATCGCGTCACGTACGGGGAGGCTCGACGGCTTGACTTCACGGGCACATGTAATAACGTAGAGATTGACACAACCCATGTTCTCTCATGTACCGTGTTTAGAAGCATTCTATTATTAAGGTCACGTATTCTCAAGAGGTGCTCTTTGGACAATAATGGATGAATTGGTGGAATTTCGAATGTTTTCTTTCAATTATACACAATCAAGACGTGCTTGTCGTCTCTTAGAAGATTTGAAGTTTGTTTGAGCAGGATACGTGGGTGCTCAGACCATGTTAAGAGAACTGTTGACTACTCAATTGATTTAACCGTTTTCTTTTGCTATTGTGTAGGCGTGCGACTGACGTTTTAAGTTGTCTTTGCGTTTTATTTGCTAACTAACTTTACTTCAAGAGATATGTTATTGTCGTGTAAATTGCCTTTTGTGGGGTCTGTGTTCTTCTTTGATTCTCTTCATCTATTATCGGTTTTGAGTGAAAGTGAATGAAATTAAAAGGAGATAGAAATTACACCTGATAGTGAACTTTGTATTTTTTGTAAATTTGTATGCATTTTATACACCTAATTTAAAATATAGATATGACTTGTAGGTATGTGTGTATGTACAAAAGAGGGGGTTTTATCGCTAATAGCGATTTTTAACACGCAACATATAGATGTGCATCGAAGAAAGATAACATTATAACTACTCTTGTATATATTTGTACCTACGTCAAATGATTAAAAACTATTTTATAAATTCTCTGAATCAAACGCGGTAATGGTGGATGTCTTTTGGGAACGCTACCAGTAGGCTAGAATGTGGAGTTTTTTGACGCTTGTAATTGTTATTAATTTTTTAAATATGGTTATGTATATAGGTTTCTTTAAGAGTTAATTCAAATATTTTTTTATTAAGAAAAATATAAAAATATTTAAGTACGTATTTAAGTAAGTTCGTCTACGCAATTTTTTTACGTCTGTTGCTTTTTTTTAATGAAATTTGTAATTTTTTGTATAGGCTGTTAGACAGCATGAAGATGCCCGGAACGCGGCCAGGGTTCCAGATATCTGATATCCTGGGGTTAAACGAGGGAAAAGGCTTGGAATCAACACCAGCGCAGAGTGCGATCGGTGGTTGTTCTTTAGAACTACCTCCATACGCGCCGCCTCATCATGCATTCTCTCATGAGCTGTTGAGACATCATCAACCTTGGCTGTCACTGGATCATCACGACGTACATAACAATTGTGAGTACTTACTTTATTTATATTCATCCGTACGGTGGTGGAAGGATATAGAGTGCTACAACCCCAATCCATCCGATGTATGTCGTAAGGGGCGGCTAAAGGAGCACATTACGCCGGACAACGTCACTGCAAATGGAAGAAAAACTCGAAATAAACCTTGTACTGACCCATTTGGCCAGCGTGGTATACCTAGAAGGCCAAAACTCGTTTCTAGGAAGAGTCTCATGTCCAGTAGTGGACTTTCAAAGGCTGTTGAGGTGAAGATGTTATTTATTTTATTATCGTTTGCGTCTCCTATTGCCCGTAGCGTGATAATTTTCTCCCGTTTTTGTAACATTCTTCATTGGTGCTCCGCTCCTGTAGGTCTTAGCGTGATGAGCCTTCCTCGATAAATGGGCTATCTAACACTGACAGCATTTTTCAAATCGGACCAGCCGTTCCTGAGTTTAGCGCGTTCAAACAAACAAACAAACTCTTCAGCTTTATATATTAGTAAAGATTATATAAGGAAAAGGAAACAATAAAATGGTGTACTTAATTTAATATTAATACATGATTTATAGGTTTGGTAAATAAATTCCCAACTTTGTACCACGAAATAAATATTTTCATACTTTAAATTAAGAAAAGTATTAAAGAAAAATTGGAGAAAGAGATACCTAACCACGAATGTTTTGAATTCTGTTTTGTATTTATATTGAGTAAAATTTCGCTGCTTTATTTCTGCTCAAATAGCGGAGCAGTAATGCCGTCGCACTTCATCTTTAATACTTGAAGTTGCTAACATTCAAATTGTTACACATACCTACATCAAAAATAATTATCTCTGAGGGAATGAAGTTGAACAAATGTTTCTTGGTGCCCAAGTAATTGTGTAAAACTGATGTACGCTGATTAATCGGATCTGAGCGATTTTAAAAGTCGTCTCAAAAATAAAAGCAACATTATACGAATCAATATACTTCTAATCTTCTTCTTCTTCATTTTCAATATAGAAAATAAACGCTATCGACGAATTCATGGGCTAATTTGATTGGAGTACCTATACATATATATATCCGTAATTGATAACATGTTAAAAAGCTTGTTAGTAGTTAAGTATCAATTGCTACATTCAGTATTGATAAACTTTCTTAAGTGAGAGTACCTAAATCTTGAAGGATGCTTCAATGGAGTTATTAGCTTTTCAGCCAACGAGTAGCAGTAAGTACTGCAATAAATATTAATCACTTTCGCAAAGTGGCGCTTCTCTCTATCCAAACATTAAGTTCTTGATGTAAATTAGTCATTGAGACTATTGATCTTTAACGAGCTTGCTAAGCATACCCATTGGTAAGATTTATACTAGACTAGACTAGATAAGCTGAAGAGTTCATTTGTTGGTTTGAACCGCTAGTCCGATTTGAAAAATTCTTTCAGTGTTGGATAGTACATTTATCGAGGAAGGCTATAGGCTATATATCATCACGCTAAGACCAATAGGAGCGGAGCCCCAATAAAGAATGTTTTAAAAATGGGGGAAAATTATCACGATACGGGCAACAACGGATAAAATCAGTGACTCTCTACTTTTGAAATCAACTTAAATTCATAACAAATAATTTTTCCATCGTGTACAAACATAGTAATATTGTTTAGGACATATTGGTCACAAGGCTCTAAACTTTACCATATTAATAAGGCTACGATAAAAAAAATGCTGACCTACACAACTTCTTCTGAAATTTCTCATATTTTCTTAAAATATTTCACCGTTTAAACTTTTCAAAATGAGTGAAATCAGTTCAGTTCTTTTCTGAGTTTTGGTAGTAAAGAAGTACTAAAAAACAGCAATTCATTTATTGTGTTATGTTTACGATATCCAACACTGTATTATTATAGCAATGTTATTATATGAATAACTTAAGGATTGAGATTAAGTCTAGGTATCTGTATTCGCACTGCCAATACCGAAAATGAGTACTTGTTTCTTCAGTCTTGTTCTGTATTGAGATTATATAACCACATGGGACCTAAATCAATATTTACCTACGTACAAAATGTATTATCTTGAGGACACTGTTATCTTACCATAACACAGATCACGTTTTAGACAGTTCTTACCGCTCAGTTTATAAAATCGTCAATTCAAGACAGTTTTATCCGGTGATATGCGATAAAGAATGACAAGAATCTTTGATATAACACAGCGGCATGAGTTTGATAATCTTAAACTCTTTTTTTCCTCTATTTATATATATATCTTTAATGAAACTCATGAAATTTATTATACGTATATGATATACACAGTCACCTTCATTTAAATCAGTATTTTACAATTATGGGCAATATAAATTAGTAATTATTTAAGGAGGAGAATTGGTTAAATTGGTACCGATTCTTACTTATTAGACACGAATTAGAAGCAATAACAATTTATTACTTTGCCGTACCCTAATTCTAGAGAATAACTTTTACCGACGCTTGAAGAACGCTGATCTGGAGATTAGAACTGAAACCGACGGGTAGGCTTTCCAAAACAAAGGTGGAGTGATACCTAATTTGTCAGTAAACTAACGTATTATATTTTCAAAAAAATCACTGTTAGTTTTTATCTTTCCAAATTGTCATCTCATGAATTATCGTACTCAAATAAGTTGACCCACTCGAAAGTAATGTGTATTCGGTAGCGGTTGGAGAGGTAGAGATTATTTTTTGAAATGCTCCTTCATTCGAGTGCCTTCACCCGCTAATCTAGTGTTGTCATTAATTATTTTTATCGCTTATCTAGCACTTTCGGCACACTACATACACTCGTACATTGGATTGCTTGTAAAACAACGATTCTACATATCTGGCGTTGATTGATTGGTGTTTTGAGAGTTTTATTGGTTCACTAACACACATCATATACTTAGCATTAAAATATACGTACAAGTAAATATAAAAGACAGTAGCTGACATTTTTACAAGTATATATAGATAAACGTTATCCATAAGCACAGTAAATTTGTAAAAACAATCTGTTGAGTTAAATTTGGGAACATCTTCTGTTACTGTCATGTAGCTTTATTTAACCTTAATGTAACAAGGAAGTTAAGTTTCATTGGTTAACTAGGGAAAAACTCATTTTCTGAGTTTAGTTTACACAGTATTATAGTTTCAAACAGATGACTTATCCGAACACATACAACTGTTTTCGCTACTTCTTCCAAAAAAACCGCCTAGAAAACTCTTTATATATTTGTCTCTTTTTTGGTGCTCAATTTTGCTTTTGGTTAAAAGAAATGTAACCTTGATTTTAATACTCGTATACTCGAAAGACTAACATAAACGATGTCGGATTTGACAGCTATCTGTAAAATAAATAAAATCTCATGAGAATTAAATGGGGTTGGGTACAGTTCACGCCCTAGAGGGTAATTTGGGGTGCTACCAAACACCTCGATTGTTTAATGTGAGGGGTGAGACGTGAAACGAATTTGTCACCAATAGATACTGCTTTTGCTCGTGAAAACTATGGAGGCAGCTGCTGGCTATCAATTACACGTTGTTTGCGGTTGTTAGGGATGCAATTTGAACATTATTCGATGACAGTTATAGATTTTATTGTTCTGCCTTCATCTAAAATGGCGAATCAGTTATGCTATAATTTATAACTACTTTTTTTTTTGAATAGCACCAAAAGATGATTTGAAATGAAATCGTGATTTTAATAATGTTGATTTTAGGATTAATTTAACTGACAGAATTCACAGGAGTTAGGTCTAATTGTAAACTACCACCAAACATTTAAAATGTACTAGATTATATAATTTATATATTCTAAATATGTAGGTATCTAATTCAGAAGATGTTTAAAATACTAAAGAAGATTTTATCTCGAGTTTTAGATGCCCTCGGTGCTCGGTGAATGTGCCTATACTGTGTACTTGTATAGGTACACTAGCAGACCCACGCAACCTCGTTTGCGTCTCCTATTGCTCGTAGCGTAATAATTTTCCCCCGTTTTTGAAACATTTTTCATTGGTGCTCCGCTCCTATTGGTCTTAGCGTGATGATATATAGCCTTCCTCGATAAATGGGCTATCTAACACTAAAATAATTTTTCAAATCGGACCAGTAGTTCCTGAGATTAGCGCGTTCAAAGAAACAAGCAAACTCTTCAGCTTTATATATTAGTATAGATTATGCCATTACTTTCTTGTATCATACTACTAACATAGGCATAGTGTTTATACGCAAAGGGAACAAATTGATAATTTGTAATTATATGGGTCATGTGCTTATTTGCGAACTTCACTAGTCCAGTAATTTGAGAAACAATTGATAGTTCTTGATTTGATTACTCGTCTCCTTTTTAATAAATATGACTTACTCTTGGCATAGAATTTTATCCCTTTTAATTACGTTGTCCAATTCACATGTATTCCTAAAAATATATATCCAACTACTAAAATGATCATAATAAACCTCATGTCAAAATACAATTTGAATAATATTTTCATTCCAAAAGATATTCGGATAAGAAACACCACAATAAGGAGGTACTAATCTTGGAGATAAAGACAATCCGTGACTCAATACTTTATTAAATTTCCTGGATGCGCTTAGGAAGGTAAGCAGGGCGATCGTTGAACAAAGGTTACCAGCTGCCGGGGGTTGGGTGTGGCTCACCCTGCCGCCTCTCCCCTGCACACCTACCCCCGATGGCCACCACGCCCAGTCGCACTCCCGCCCGCCCGTATTATCATATCCGTGTGAAACAAGTAAGGTTTGAGGGGTGAATAATGAAATAACGAACACTGTTACGTTTGTCGAGATTTTTTTCCTTTCTATTATTCATTCGAACATCACATCTAGTCACAGTTAAATAGAGCGTAACCCTCGTAAAGATTAACTGAGGATTTGTATGTGAGTGTATTTGGAACAGTTTTATTTAGTGGTTTTATTGATTGTGTGAAGTTCCGAATAAATTGAGCTGTTTAAAGAAGTCTTCTCTTTTGTTTATTTCACATTTTGGTACTTATATTTTGTCAGTGGTACTTACGAATATACGTAGTAAAATCTATAATGAATCTTGTTGACTTTATTAGCATGGTAATTAGGATACCTACATCAATCTGATATATATTTATAGAAAAATAACTTTCCGAGCTTACTTTTTTTCGATATTCCACACTAAATAGAAAATTTCACATCTATTACTAAATCTTATAAATAAAAATTGCTGTTCATTTGTCTCGCTAAAACTCGAGAACGGCTGGGCTGATTTAGCTAATTTTGGTTTTGAAACGTTTGTCGTAGTCCAGGGAAGGTTTGAACTGAAAAATTACAAATAACTTGAAATTTCAAATGTCACGTGTACGAAGTAGCGGGCACAGCTACTTGTTACTAAATAAAATCCACTGTACACTACATTTTTGTATTGTGTACAAAAATAGGATAATGATTGATTATTAACTATATATTTCTTTTGTCCAAGGTGTCATCGGTCAGCAAGCGAGCCCTGATAGTACTTCGCGTGCTTCCGAGCTTTCTTACGTAGGTCCATCGGCTGCTTCGCCACCAATTAACGACCCCCGCAACGAGCATGATCACGAACACGAACCAGACGAAAATGATATCGATCACGACGATGAACATGATCTCGAACCGAATGCAGGCGCCAGTTCTGACCCCAATCTAGCCCACAAGAAACGCAAACGCCGAGTTCTCTTCTCAAAAGCTCAAACTTATGAGTTAGAAAGACGATTCCGCCAACAACGATACCTATCAGCACCGGAAAGGGAACACCTGGCTAGTTTAATAAGACTGACACCGACACAGGTCAAAATATGGTTCCAAAATCACAGATATAAGACCAAACGGGCCGTGCAAGAGAAAGGTGCTCATGACTTGAATGTTGGTGGATTAAATTCCCCGAGGCGTGTAGCCGTACCAGTCTTAGTGAAAGATGGGAGGCCCTGTGTTGGAAAGCCTGATGGCCTGCCACCATTAGGTATGTCTCTTCCTCCGTATCATCAATCTATGCATCATCAGCCCTCTGTAGGAGGCCACGGACCGCAGTCTGGAGGTTGCTGGTGGTGAAGAGCGCTTTATGCGTCTCTGTTTCATGTGATTTACTAGTCCGTTGTCATAAACTGATGCAAAATTTGATGTTTACCAGTAATGGAAAATAATTACGATATGCTCATTCGCTACTGACTACGATAAAATATTTGTGCTTTATCTGTCTTTTCTATGACTCCAACTCGAGTTTTAGAATTATAAAATTTAAATAAGTTGAGATTTGGACATTAAAAAAGAAAAATATATTTTTGGCTAACCAATTTGGGATGGGAATGTATAGAGTTAATTTTTACTGCCGTATCCCATAAAAGAACAATAAATAAATATCGAATTTTGCAAAAGTTGCGACATTTATATAAGGAGCAAAATTTTAGTTCGTTATGGAATTGTTAAAATTATTGTTCAAAGAAAAAAGCAACTCGAATACTAATAATGAGTACTCGTTAAAGTACTTTATTTGGAAATTTGAAGGTATCTGGAGTTCCTACTTAAATGTAATATAGTTATTTGTAACACTTGTGAGTGAAATCTTCTTATGATAGAAGTGTACGTCTTTATCGACGTTCATTGAAGAAACTAGTGATCAGATACATTCCACTTCGTTTGGAGTTTGTATATTTGTGTAAAAACCTGCGTCACTTTTAGATAAGTAATATTATGAGAAATGACCAGATTTTATCAAAATGCAATATATAGTTGTAAGTTTCAGTATTATCATAGTCGAATATATTTAGTTCATAGTTATTTATGTATATTTCAAATGAAGTTTTATATAAAATACGTACTAGTGACTTTAGATACAAATGTATATTATGTACATATTTGTGTGATTGGTTACCGACGCAGAAATCATTATATCTAGTTTACATACATTTAACTTTAATAGATAGATATGTAGATTGTTATAGAAACTATTTGTAATAACAACGACAAATACCTTTGTACCTATTGTTCGATTTACCAATAATCACACAGTTTATGTCCTTACCAAATAGGTAAAGAATTTAATTAAGATTGTAAAAATGTGTTAAATATAAATTATTATCAAAATATTAAAATGATTACAAGCATTTTATGTACTTTTATTTATCTCCAAAAGTTTTTTGTCAAAGTTTATTAATTATAGTTATACTTTATATTTCAAGGAGAGGCCTAAGACTCAGTGGACTATTGAAGACTTTTTATTGCGATGATACCTGTGTGACCTTATGAAGAAAATATACATACTTACAGAATCTTAAACTGTCCTTATTAATAGACTAGCTGACCCGTGTCCACTTCGGCCACATCTACGATAATTTGCAAATCCGGCTACCACAAAAAAGTTTTTCCACTTTTCGGGTTAATATATATCCTATATTTCTCACAAGAACCGTAGCCTTCTATTGGTAAAAGTATTATTAAAATCAGTTCAGTAGATTAAAAAATTACCCCCACAACATCACAAACTCACAATCACAAACGCACAAACTTTACCTCTTTATATAATAAGTATAGAACGACTATAGACCATACCAATACTTTGTATTTACTCCGTGGATATATCTAATGATACGGTGCATATTACTAATACACATGTCACATTTTGCAGTTGATAATACTTTGAACCTGTAAACTTTATAACTAACCACAGTTTTATTTATACGATGCCATTGATAAAGTAACACAAAAGAGGGAAAAAGAGGCCATAGCGATGTCAAAACATGTGTATGTAGAAAAATGCCATGTCTACGTGTAGAATTATATAGGTTACCTTATCTTTTTTCTAGGAAATGAGCAAGATATAAATAATATAACATTTTCTGTTATCTTTGCGGTAACTTAGATATTTTCCCCTCAACTCTTCGTAGCTATTTAGATTTGTGAGTATGGCAGTGGGCTGGCCATATTAGCTGCAGAACTGATTACCGTTGGGGTAAACGGGTTCTTGAGTAGAGACCGCGTTTCGGCAAACATAGTGTGGGACGTCTACAGGCCAGGTGGAGTGATGATCTGCGCGAGACGGCTGGCAAGAGCTGAATGCGAGAAGCCCAGGTTCGAACTAAGTGGCGTGCAATTGGAGAGGCCTATGTCCAGCAGTGGACCTCGGTAGGCTGATGATGATGATTTTGATATAATGATCCGATTCTCCACTATGATGGTGGTCCTTTGTAGCTGTAGCATCAGTGTATTGGTAGAAATTGGGAAGAAAAGACTTTCCAACAGACAGATAGCATTTAATTTTATTGCAATAAATGTAAGACTTACGTAATTTTTACAAAGCTTGAATGGTGTTGAAATGTACAAGAGTACAACGATTCATCGGGTCTAGGAATATAGAAAGTAATTGAAGTGGCTGTAGCTTTTCTAGTAGATATAGTATATGAGAAATTTGCAATTGATCGACATCTTTATAGCGGTAGCGGTCAACTATTGATCGCCAATAGTATTTAGTAGGTTACAGAACAACTATTGGAACAAATCTTAAGACTACAGAAAACTGTCCTGAATACCTATTTGTTTTCTTCTTACACATAGAAATTTAGCACAAGATCGTTATAAAAAATTCTCTCAATTTGTTTGATCGGTGTTTCTGTTCAGTGCCAAAAGAATAATATTTTATTTCAATAATAAACATTAAAGTGTTAAAGAAACTTATTCACTGCGTTTTGGCTGAGATTAAACATAACGTAACAGCCTGAAGGTTATCTATCAGAAATTAAGCACGCAGCAAAATTCAGCCTTTTAAATTGAAGTATAGTATGAGATTGTCTTAGAAAACTCAGTAATTCATTTTGCATCAGTTAACAATTCCTACTGATACATTAAACGGGAAAGTGACTATTTCTATCTCTTATGCTTTCACGGGTTAACCGCTGAACCAATATTTATGAAATTTTGCATAAAGATGCTTTGATTTCTGAGGAAGGATATAAGCTACTTTTTACCGTGACAACCGACGTACACGTGATCTGAGCCGCGGGTAAACACTAGTAGTAAGTTATACACAAGAGATAAACTCATCATCGACAACCCATAACGTCCCACTGCTGGGCTCGGGTCTCCTCTTAGGAGAGGGTTAAGGCCATACCGTCCCCACGCTGGCCAAGTGCAGGTTGGGAACTGGCAAGACAACGTTGTGGCTACGTTATCATGTCGTTGGATGTTTTAAGCCGCCCAAAGACCTCCAACTAAGCTTCACGACTGTTATCATATGATAACAACCAGGACCGACTGCTTAACGTGACCTCCGAATCACGGAGACGCTCATGGTAACATGCCACTAGCGGTCACCCATCCAGGTACTGACCACGCCGTCGTGGCTTACCCTCTGTGATTGTTTCTAATCACTGAGTGCAACTGGGCTGTGAGCGCCATAAACCCATCATTTTAAATTGAAGTTTTTGAATTTCTCTTACTACTCTTTTACTATAGTAGTATCTTTAAACTAAAGATGCGAAAATATTCCACGTTGATGATATTGAAGTACATCGACAGGTCGATGTGTGACGGATCATTGTTGTCTGTTTCAATATTTACCAGTCCCGGGCGTTTATCTAATCGCGGGCTGCCAACCGCGATAGCTTGCGACCCGATTACTGAAATACCCGTAGCCTTAGCATTTTCTATTCACCTGTTCTATTTATTGCTACTTTCATAATTTTAACTACACTATTGACTGAGCAAAAATAATTATCTATTGGTTAAAAACCGTTGGAACTAGTTGATTTTAGGTTTACCGGAAAGAATTCAACGTATTAATACTTACAGTAAAAGGTATTTTTAATAGGTGAATGGAAACCCTACTTAATTAAAAGCCAAAACCTTTCTAAGGAAACACCTATGCGGTTTACTTCTAAAGACTTTTGATGATGATGATGATGATGATAGGGAATCAACGAACAGGCGGTTCACTCGATGTCAGATAACTACTGTCCCTACCTACCTACCTACAGATACAACTTAACCCTTTAGAGTGAAAGGGGATATGATTTGTTTACTCAAAGTTTTCATAGTTGAAGAGTGCCTTGTTGGTCTAGCGGTTAGCGTATGAGACTGCCGATCAAGAAGTCTCGGTTTCGATTCCCGGATTAGGCAAAAAGTGTTTTTGGATTTTTCTTACAAGCACACAACAATTACGGCCTGGAGTATGGAAGTTTGGTGGTTTTTCACCACCGTGCCTCAGAGAGCGCAGTAAGTCGTCGTAACTGGTTGTCATGAACACTTACACCAATAGTTATTTGAAAGCGAATGCTCAAATACACTGGCAACTACTTCAATCTTCTAATACAGTTCGCCCTCAATGTTGCGGAGGTCCGGTGTCAGTAGCTCCTGGTGGAACAGAGATTTCACAATAAGAGAGACACGAAATTTCAAAAACACCGTAGCCGTAAAGTCTTTGTTTAATTAAATTAAATAAAAAAAAAAGAAAACAAAGTGCACGATGGAGAAGATTTTTGTTCGTTTAGAATCCCTTTTGATCTAAATTTATCCGGTGCCTTTTCCTTAAAATAATATAGGCTATACTCATTCTACCCACATACGTAGCCAACAGTATTTGGATGATTGGATACTATAAGCTTGAACTGAGGAGCATTCTAACCTTCCTTAAGAATGTTTTTTTTTAAATATATGAATACTTTTTGGGTGTTGGAATCGTAATGGTTACTTGTACATTTTATAACACTAGATTTCTTTAGGCACCAAGTTAGAGAACGTTTGACATCTCATTGGTCTAAAAAGTATTTTATAGATTACTCTTCTTTTACGAGTTCTAAATATTTTAAACAAGGTCTCACAACAGACATATATTTTTACATCTAGATACATTGGCGGAATTTCAAAGGGTGAAACTCTAGTGTTTGTCTTGAATGAAGCATTTTTTGTATCACTTACTACGTTGTTGTTTTGGAATAAGTCTGTTTAGGCAATGTCGGTGTGTTTTAATAAAAATAAACAAAAAATGGTTGGGTCTTCAGTAACCTCGCTCATTTGGTGAAAAACAATGAAAAAATTCCTTACAGTTTTTCTAGAGGAAGTGAGAGCATTTCGATCGAACCAGTCAGTGATGCATGACAGATGTATAGCTCGACCACGGTTACCGGTTACCTATCCCGATAAGAGAACCCAGATTCTCAAAATACATATATCCAAGCAACAAAACGAACCTAGTGCATTAAGCATTAAGTACACACCACACTAAGTAAAAAATAAATGTTTGTACTTTTTTCATAATTGTTGTATTAAACGCTTTCTAAAGCCCGATTATAAATGTGTGAATATCTTCTCCTTCACAAAACTAAGAATAAATCCAACGCCTTCATAGCATTGATCAAAAGCATTTCAACAAAAGAGTGTCGCCGTTTATTAAATAAATAATAACATGGCACAAAGGCTGAAGTCGTCAGTAGCGGGACAATGCCCAAACAAATTGAGAATTATTTACAATAAAATTTTGAAACGCCTTCGATTGAATCGCTCTCTTTCATAAGAGCCCAATGGGAGCGATTGATTGTTGGTGCGAGCGATAAGCCGATTAGTGTAATACACAACATGAAGATATACAGCCTTTCGGGGCTTCGGCCTTTGACAGATTGGCAGTTTGTTTTTATAAACGTTCTTGGGGGTCTATCACAAATTTCAAATCGCAAATCGCTGCTTATAACAACAAATATGTATATATAAAACATTATTAACATGCCTACTCGAATTCTTTGCAACAATAGACACTTCTACAGCTTGTCACGTACATTAAAAGTACTTTAACTAAGGCTCTCAAAACCCTAAAACTTTACTTAAAGTACGAGTATATCACTCTAAAGAAATGACGAAATATGTAGAAATAGAGACTAGCCGTTGAGTTAAGCTAAAAAAAAATTGCCGTATATCTGTTTATTTATAACACTTTAAACACTATAAGTGTAAAAATAATAGATAAATAAAAAAATGTTTGTTTTAATTGTTAAGAAGAAAAGAGATCTATCTATGCAAATAAATAAATTGGAGTGTCTGTTTGTAATATTAAAATAACCGTTTTTTTACTAAATTCATATGTATATGCACGGTACATACACCAAAACTACATTTTTTACATTTTTGTCTGTCTGTTCGTCTGTCTGTCTCTCTGTATGTCTGTTTCTTCAACAACCCATAATGTCCCACTGCTAAGCTCGGGTCTCCTCTCAGGAGAGGGCTAAGGCCATACGTCCCCACGCTAGCTGAGTGCGGGTTGGGGACTGGCAAGACTACGTTGTGGATACGTAATCTTGCCGTCGGTTGTTTTTAAGCCGCCCAAAGGCCTCCAACTAAGCTTCACGACTGTTATCTTACGATAACAACCGACCGGCTGCTTAACGTGACCTCCGAATCACGGAGACGCTCATGGTATTATGCCACCAACGGTCACCCATCCAGGTCTTGATCGCGCCATCGTTGCTTACGCTCGGTGGTTGTTTCTAATCACCGAGTCCAACTGGGCTGTGAGCGCCGTGTGTCTGTTTGTTCCGGCTAATCTCTGGAACGGCTGACCAATTTTGGCGAGACTTTCACTGATAGGTAGCTAATGATTTAAGGAATAACTTAGGGTAGCTTTTCCCTGCGGTATTTCCCGAGGTACGATAAAAACCGCGGATAGCACCGCGGGGTTCAGCTAGTCAGATTTATAAAGAAATGGATAAAGAACAATAGGATAAAGATCTTCAATCTTTCACTTAAATCATCAGGGTCATAATATCTATCTTGTTCTTTTAATTGTAATTATTATTGGTATAGATATTTGAAAGTACACTTTAACAGGACTAACCCAATAAAACCTATTTGAGGTTTTTTTTATGTATGGGCTTCCAAAATGACTTTACTCTGCCTGATGGAAGGCATAAGCAGAGTCCAAGAGTGGTATTCACCATACTTGCTCGTGCAGACAATACAACAATGCAGCAGAGGTACCTCTACCTACGTATATACAAATCTATACTAATATATAAAGCTGAAGAGTTTGTTTGTTTTTTTGTTTGTTTGAACACGCTAATCTCAGGAACCGCTGGTCCGATTTGAAAAACTCTTTCGGTGTTGGATAGTCCATTTATCGAGGAAGGCTATAGGGTATATATCATCACGCTACTACTAATAGGAGCGGAGCAATAATGAAGAATGTTTCAAAAACGGGGGAAATTTTCACGCTACGGGCAATATAAGGTGCAAACGAGGTTGAGTGGGTCAGCTAGTATTTATATACGTAGGTAAATTGACATACATGTGAGTATTACTCAATGTCACATAATATGCTTTCCTATTAATATTTTCAGGTTGAAGGGATTAAAAAAAGTTAGTAACCGAGATGATTAGCGCCTTGCAATGTTAAGCAATCCTAGCCAGGTCAGTCTATGGATGGACACATTCTTAACACATTCCTTCCTTTCCTTCCTTCCAACATTATTACCTGAGATCGGGTTAAGCTGTCGGTATCAGTTGGTGTACGAGAATCTGTACCCATCGTTACGGGTACTTGGAGTCCTGAAAAGTGGGACAACATTGCGATTCGTAGGGGTGTGCTGACAGTCGTTCCACTTAAAAATCAAAGTTTACCAGTTCTATAGTAGACTGTAACCCGACCCCTAACCTAGCTTGGGGAAAGTCTCTGGGAATGACTCGAAACACGATTTATCATAGAATGACAAAGTTATTAAACGATTTTTTTCTAATTATTAAAATGACAGCAGATACGTTTTCTATCTAACTATTTATTCTTACTCCTATTCATTGACGCATTTGTAAACGCGATAAGACCTAATAAGTGCTTCATATTTATGACTTAGCATATTATAGCCGCTTGGACAAAACAGTACCAAACATTGATTGTATTTTACATAGGAAAATCGTATTATTATCATGTTGTATAGGATTCAAAATCGTATAACATTATTGTATGCTGATAAATCCAAGGATTGTTTCCAGCGACAGTGGGGTGTATTGATTTAGTTAACATCGTTGGCAGGAAATTTAACCTTATGTGAATATGATAAGGTGTATTATTGGACATGTAAAAGTTTATGAAAAAGCAATATGGATACAATATTGTCGGTGTAAGCGTAATATCGTTATGATGGACGAGCGAGTACGAAGCGGTGAGGCGGTCAGCGTGCAGTCGACTTGAAACAGATAAGGTAGCTAAAGCATTTATGCACCTGGCACCAGGAAGGGATACGTTGTTCACTTTAGAAATGCAACGGTTTTTGAAGCAGTTTCTATATAAAACAACGTTGTACCTTTCAGTATGAAACACAGCATGTGTAAAATATTACAAGGTAATGCTTTACCTAAGGAAACACATAAACACCTCAATTTTGATATGTAAAGTTAAATCGTTTAGATTAAACTGTTAGAACTTAAATTTTGTTCATATGAGTGTAAAAATATCATAAACTCTGATTTACATATTCCCTAGTTATTTTAAACTTTTAAACTACAAATATGTATAATGAATACCTAGTAGCAAATCCAACCTCACCCCAGTCACGTGTTGCACAGTTATTTCAACAAAATATAGTTCCTAATCTGATCTGATTGTAAATCACCATCATCAAATATGTTAGTAGCATCTGAAGAACATCGTTACAGCTTAGGCGGCACGCGCTGCAACCATTTTGCGGCTAGCCTTGAGTCGCGCACCCTCGCGACCAAGTGGATTTATTGCCCTTCTCTAATAAACACGTTATGTTGTATACCTAACGAATATTAATAATCTACTTCCTGGAGCGCCCGATGATTTTCATTTTTGTTATTGGCTGTCGTCACGTCGTTAAGGCTTTTACACGGATTAGCTGCCAGCGAATATGAATATTTTAAAACCAAAATGAAATGTTTAAAAGCATTATTCTCTAAACAAAGTAACTGCATATATTTTATGTAATAATCTGTGATTTTTACGCAGATGTGTAGGTTTTTCTTACGTCTTTTTTATGTAGAAAGTTATGTTTTGTATCGTAATAATTCTACTAGTATCCGCCATTCGCATAAAAATGTTTTAGTTTTCCTATATGTATCGCAAGAGTCATTTTTCACGTGCCAGCAACAACGCACAGACATAAAGGTTTACGACAGGCCGTCATATTTATGGCGCTGGTATTGTGATATATTTTTTGTTGTGCGCATTAGGTTTTATCTGACTTTCCGCTAAATCAAGTAGCTACTGGCCGGTGTCAGGAAATACCCTCGCATATATCATCCCCGGCGGATGCAAGCATTTTGGGGTTATGTTTCGATTCCGCAGGGCGAGCCCGGCCAATCATTTGTCTTATCGACTGGAGTAATGGCCAATTTCTTATTTTTCGGGAATGAATTTCAATAGTAATTTATTCATGGCAAGATATTAATGTATTTGATTGAGATATTTATATGTAAGAAATGATGTAACTTTGACTTTTAATAGTAATAAAATTTTAACAAAATAAAAAACCGACTTCAAGAACGACCAAATCGATCGATTTCTCTTGGATGCCATCATCAGATCTTAGTGTCCTTATCATGGAACGACCGTTGGTATATCTCCTTTCCAATAAAAAATTGAATCATCAAAATCGATTCACAAACGACGAAGTTATTCTCGAACATACATAAAAAAAAAAAACGGTCGAATGGAGAATCTCCTCCTTTTTTGATGTTGGTTAAAAAATTCTCGGTTTTAAAGTGAACCTTTAAATGTCAATTAACATACATCAATTTTAATTTGAATAAACTTTAGAATTGTATTTAGATCTCTTTATAATAATTACATTTTATTTTTCCCAAACGAAACTCCCACTGTGAAAACTGTTTTCTTGTTTCTTGATACGAGCCATATGCTAAAAAAGTTCTCTATCACTAGCTAGTGAACTGTACATTTTATGGGGTTGCTTGTAGTAAAACTTTTATCTGTGAGGGTTGGCGCTGTGGCTCTCGCCCTCGACAAAGTAGAAGCTTTGATTAAGACGTATCGCGCCCTTTTTTTCTGTAAAAAAGGGAAAATGAATAGTGCGGGGCGGAAATATTACGTAGTAACGGCATTTCCGCACAATAAATCGGAGTCCAATCAAAGGAACCTCTGCACAGTGTATGCCATATATCTTTGTTAATGCTACACTTTATTTTATTGAGCTTTTTATCTGTTGTATTGTTGTAATACGTTTATCTTAATTGATAAGTAGGCTTATTTGCTACTTTATCTTGTTAAGTATTGTAGATTTGGATATTTATTACCTACAATTATTTGATAATCATATGGATTATTTGTTTCCAAAGATTTTTGTAATAAGGAATCCTTACCATACGTTCAAAAATACTTTCTAAGACAAAAGTTTTCTTAGAGGCAGTTGTCGAAAAGTTTCGTAATTATAACAGGTATACAGCTGAAAAGAACAGACTTCTGGCAGATACGGTCCCCAAGACTAAGTATTTCCTCATGAAAAGAAATTCATTACTATTTTTTTTAATAGTAGTGCTGATTTTTAATAAGGTGTAGTTGATTCTTCAAATCAAACTATAATCCTTATAATATGACTTGATCTCTGTAATTGTTATCGTTGGCGTCGTTTCAAAACTTACGAGGTACATTTATATGTAACTTTTTATGTTCGTATTGCATTTCATTTGTGATAAAGCTTTGCAGACAGTGCAACAATGCAGCATGGTGACCCACACCAGTGATGCTTCTACATCATTGGGCCTCCGGTCACTCACTCACCAACAAAACACGACAGTATGATCGCTGTCATTTTACGTTGATTTTCTGTGCGAGGGTAGTACCGCCACAGTGAATGAATTAACAGAGGTGGATAGTTTGAACTGGAATAAAAAGGTATTTTAAGAGGTTTTTGTTAATTAAAGTTTATTGCTGTTGTCGTTATTTTAAGGAATTTATTTATTTAAGAAAGGCGGAATGTGAATACATATAAATTGTAAAAAAAAACTTACGGTTATTTCTACTTAATATAAAACCTGTGATGACTGAGCCTCCAATATTTCAAACACAAGCGAGAAAGTCACAAAGGTGGTCTGTTACCTGTCATCGTTATCTGTTGGGGGAGGCTAAATCAGAAAATCGATATATATGTTGTTGCGTTGCGAGTAGCGCACCTTTATTACACATCACCGTCCGACGAGCGTCCGTTCAATTTAAAAAGTTTCCACTTTTGTCTACGGTCCGGCGACGGTGAACTAATCCTATCAACTATTGGTGTTTTTGCAACTGTTATTCCCCAGTTTAAAGTTATTACAAGAGTTTGCAGTTTGTTTTTAAGTTCGTTACTTAACGAGCACGAAACAAGCTTACGCCTAATATCTAGATTTGATCAATATGGTTAATATGGCCCTTCATTAAGTGCTGGCAGTAACAAATGTCATCTATACAAATAAATAAAATTGGAGTGTCTGTTTGTAATATTAAAATAATCGCTTTTTACTAAATGCATATGTATGTATACACGGTACATATAGCAAAAATGTAGTTAAAAAATTTTTTGTCTGTCTGTCTGTCTGTCTGTTTGTTCCGGGTAATCTCTGGAACGGCTGGACCGATTTTGACGGGACTTTCACTAGCAGGTAGCTGATGATCCGGGGAGTAACTTAGGCTACTTTTTTTAGACTGACTTTGTCCCGCGGCGTTACTCGCGGTACAACAATAACCGCGGGTAACACCGCGGGGTTCAGCTAGTAATATCTAATAATAATAAATTTCGGTCGCAATCAAAAGTATGTTCTTGTTTTTTATCTTGATGAAAATCTGTTGAAAATTGTTTGAAGTCAATTAAGAAATGTGGCTTTACGGTAATTAACAGCTAAACGTGTAAAGCAGTAATCCCGTTGATAATAATTAAACGTTACTATTTTAAGATTATAGTTCAAATAGATTAGTTAAATATTATAACCACAAAATATCTACCTACCGCAGACTTGATCAAAAATACTTCAGTGTAAAGGTGCTACTTAATTATAAGAGTGTCATTGTTCAATCTCTTCTGTTGCTTCACCAATACTTATTACAACAATATATTTATTGAATGCCAGCACGAGTCAGGAAACTGTGGAATTGAGATGTCAATATGCTACTGACGGACGCATTTCCGGACTCACAATATTACCACCCCGCTGTTTGTTGTGAATGAGCTGTCAAACATATTTCATTAATGAGAGCCATTTGTTATTGGTGGTCGATAGCAAACCACCAAATTGGCTAACCAATTTATGTCTGACCACCTAAGTTGCTAAACTTGAAATCACACGTGGCGAAGCAAAAACTTGGCAGCTGTTGAAGACTCAATTTGTTAAAATATACACACAACATATCCGAATTTCTAAAAGATATGTGTCTAAATAAAAAAATAAAAATTGCCTATATTTAACTTTTGTAAATGTGGATTTTGTTAATAAATTTCGATATCTGCATAGTATATCCTAAATCTTTTGTATTTTTGCAAATGTGAATGCAAAGTTTATAAGTTAGGATGTGTGAGACCTAATACAGGAAACAAACGTATATTTTTATTTATGTTACTTAGAGGATAAGAGTTTTAATGCAAGAAATCGTATTTTTTTTTCAATCTGCATTTTGAATGGGATTTATGAACAACATTGTAGTTCACAACAAAACTATTCATAAATCGTTCAACCAAGTCATTTGATAGTAAAAAGGAAAATCAAAAACGAATGCTACTAAATGTTGTAACGGTTGTCAAAAGAGAGTGTAAGGCGCTGAGAACTTTTCTCGGCTGTTGGGTTAACCCCTATAAAGTAGGTATTTAACAAGTGTTTCATTGAGCCTGGCCATTTATCCAGTGGCTGCGACCACCTCGTAGAAGTGACTCAGCATCGCGGCTAATGGTCATCGCTCTGCTAGCACATGATTAATTATCCTTATCAGAGTTCAGCCGATCCCAACTGATGGTTCTATGATGAGAGATGCTCTACGATGGTTATGAAAATCGATGTTTTAACGGATGGATGTGGCAATAAAACTAAAGGTTTTTGAAGAAATATTAATTTCTTGTGCGAAATTTTATCCACGCATCACACACACATCAACAGTTCTTAGAAGTCCACTGCTAGACAAAGTTCTTTCCAAATAAACGTATGAAATTCTGCAGGTGTGATCCAAGTGCTGAGATTGTGGTAATTCGGAGATTGTGGGTTTGGAAAACCTTTATTATTAACTTATATATTATAGAGTCTACCTCTCTCCTCAAGAAGATCTAGTCCCTATAGTAAGTAGGTATAGCATGCATTTGTTGTATCTACAACATTTATTGATAAGTTCAAATCAGTTAACTTGAAATGCGCATATCAACCTCGTGTGTAGTAAAACAAGTCCAAAAATGATCAAATGTATTTATAGCGGTCAATTAGAATAACCTTGGTGCTGTAACATCTAATGATAGTAGTAATCAACGCTTAATGTAATATGTTATATGTATATAAAATGATAAAAAGTTAGTTTCGTGTAAACAGTATATATTGTACGTTACATTTATCCTGTATTCTAGTCTTATCGCTAATCTTATCTGATTGGAAACTGCATTAGAGAGATAAGGTAAGTGCATAAATCTATTTTAAATGAAATAACGATACCTACATTTACATTATTTAATAACCTTCAAACGCTGTATTTCTTCAAAACAGATTATAATTATTTCAAATATTGGCCTTAGAACTAGATGATGAATGAATCCGGATTTATATTAAAGTCTATAAATGATTAAAGAAAATGTATAATTATTCGGGTTTGAACCATCGTAATCAACTGCTTTTAACAGTCAACTACAAGTCAAGGCCTCTTTTTAGATAGGCTTTGGCTTACTATACCAAGCTAGGTTTAGGTTTGTAAAGGGTTTGCTTCAGTGTGACCCATGCTAGAAAATTTGCCTGGGACCGAGGTGATTAGATCTACTTTGAACGAAGAATTGAATTAGCAACAAAAAAGTAACAAACACATAAGATACATTTATTTGGATGTAGCTATTATGCCCGTGTTCCAGCCCACAATTGCTAGGTTTTTAACAAATTTTCGGAGCTTCATGAAGTTTACTAGTGCATTCAATACAAACATATTTCGACACCCATCTCACGCTAATGACTTTCTATAGAATCAGATTAAGTAGCCGTAAACGCTTCTCATTCAATAAAGAACTTACTGTAATTTGTTACTGCTCAAATGTTCTCAATAAAGAAACAAACAAAATGCTTAAAGTTTAGATTGACCAGCTGAAAGGGGAAATTAGATTGCCGCGGGGGGTCTCCAATATTCTATCTTCTGACAAAAGCAACGTCGGACTTCGTAACAACGACGACGAAAAAAAGTTTCTCTTCAATAAATTATTTGTTCGCAAAGAAAACATCGCCTAATTTATATTTTCGATTATATTTCGAACTTGTTTTTTACTTTTTCGAGGTATAATATCAATCAGACGGGTTTGATTTCATTATCACATCTTCTACGCCTACCTATTACTGAATTAAATTATCTAAATTGCACTAATCCTTATCCTTTTTCTTCAGTTTCTTTGAAATTCGGAAGCTGTCTTGGAGGGCCTTTTAGAGAGCCTACGCATGTTTAATTCTAATAATTGGTTCTTTTATTAGAAGCCACCGGAAAGACGACCCACATCAATGTAACACGCCTTTAAAAGGATTTGCTATGGCAAAAATGCATTGAGGATATTTTACGAGGTACTTTAATATGCGAGTATTCTATACCCCAGACAGTGTGTCGCCGTCAGTTGGGTAAAAAAATGTCGCGCCGAGAGTCCCCAATTCTTTGTGACATAGCGTTGAAATCATTTGAGGTTTAATAAATGAAATAAGTGTTTATTAAAGTAGCTACGATTTTTAAGACAGTTTTCAATTATTAGGCACAATGAAAGTTATTAAATAAAACACACCCTGTGATTTCATCTATTTATTACCAATAATAGGCAATAAATACTATTTAATATGTCATAGCCATTGTTCAAGAAGGTATTGATAAGAAATACTGATTTTATCTTAAGTATGAAGTGCTTATTTTTCCAATATAACTGTAAAGATAAAATAAACAATAATGATAACAATAATTTAATATCTATTTGAATTGTTTGATAAAAGTTATCGCAATTATTGGTAATTGGCAATAGGTACGCTTGGATTGCAGATATGATGCTACCTATTAATGTTTGTAATATACGTGTGTAGATAACATAAACCTAAAGTAGGTACTTCTTTGTATTGTCGCATTCGTCACACTTCAGTGGAATCGACAACAAATATTAAATAACAACCATTTTACCCAAGATGCCAACTTCAATGGAAATTAAATGGCCGTATTACACGTTGGGGTTCATAACAACAATGAAATTATATTCGTACATAATATCAAATAACATTTTATTTGGCTAAATGGAGTCTCTATGCGTGGCTTCGATTGAGCTTATTCTCTGGTGGCGTTCATTCATACGGTTTGTTATTTCGAGTAAATCGATGTGCAGAACGTTGGTATTGCGAGGTCTTTCACAGTAACTTATTTTGAATGTAGTTTTATGCAATGGCGTGGATCCGTGAAATTGATTTCAATCTATAGTATAGAAAAAGCGGAAGCCTGTATCCACCTTTGATCACATTTATTGACAAATTTTGGTCATTCATAAAGGTTTACAACTCGTACTACGAGCAACGGCTTCGCAGGTAGACAAAATAGTTATGAATGAAGTCTTTTTTTTGTGTTTTATTAAAGTCATATTTCCTATTATATTGTTCTATTGCAGTTATCGGATTGTTATGGATAGAAATGTTTATGCATCACATATTTGCTATAATGATGAAATTAGAAATAACATTAATTGGTACATTGTTCTACTAGTACTAGCGCTAATACCTACTACATAGTAGCAATCTGTTTAAAGCCTTGGAATAGAACTCCGTTTTTCTAGTTTTCAAGTTTCTTGTATAAAAACTAAGGTTTTAACAATATGATGTGAAAGAAAAAGCGCGGAAAAAGCAAGTTAAAAAAAGGTACGCCAAGACAATCTGAGTCTGAGTTTTTAACAAATTAAAAAAGGTTGTATGATAAATTTGGCACCATGGAGGTAGAAATAAATAGGTTTAATGATGTTTCAAATTCACAAACTTAGTGCACATGTACTAAATTCAACTTGCTTTATCCTCTAGCGGATAAAAACGGCTCTTGGACTCAGATATTTTGTTTTTTTAGTACCTACTTGTTTTACTACATTTTACTACTACACTCAAACACGATACTAATTGTACATGTAATATAGGTACATACGAGTAAGAGAAAAGCTATACAAATACGTATAGTGGTTTATATTACATTTATAATATCTACTTTAGTTAAGTTCTCCCAAGAGATATAAACTTGGTCATTTTTAACTTCTTGTAAGTGTCCTTCATCCAAACAAATGACACTCACGGACAAGTAATTCATTTCTTATAGTTATTTTCTAAAAAGCCGCCACTCTAAACAGAGTATTGTTGAATGGACACCCATTTAGGCACAAGTGTTTTACAACTATGCTGAAAAAAGTTTTAAATCAGGTACAATCCGGATGCGAACGCCGGAGATGCTGGGTTCCCACGCGTGGACAGTTAGCCATTACAATGGTTTATGAAGTGACAAGTCCAGTACTTGTGTCCCTTTTCGATTGTTTTGAAGGCGTTGTTAAGAACAAAGCGCCATGTGTTTAGGATTGAGGCGCAAAAACCCAATTGTAGTTTGAACCGCCAACAGATGTTGAAGCTTGCGTTTTGTCTAAGATTGTTCATTTTCAATGGTTGTTCACCGTGGCTATTAAGTCTCAATGACTTCGTTCATTTCTAAAGTCAATGAACGAATAGTATACCTTTTACTTTCTCAGCTATTTTCTTTTTATATACTAGCTGGACACGGTTTCGTTTGCGTTTTCTGCTGCCAGTAGCATGATGTTATACAGCAGAATAGCAGCATATAAAGGTACCAATCTTTCCCCCATTACCCAACGGCCGGCAACGCACTTGTGACGCCTCTGATATTGCGAGTGTCATGGGTGGCGGTAATCGCTTACCAATAGGCGATACTGTCAGCACGTTTGCCCCCGATTACATAAGAAACCTTAAAAGATATATACTGTAGCGGCGTTGTTTTTAGAACTTTTAAAGGGCGCAATTCTTTAGTTATTAGTATACTGTTTTTGCAAAACATCAACCATTCGTACTGTGCACGTAACGATAATTTAAAAAAGGAATAGTTTTCCACCGTTTTTGTATATTTCATTTTTCACTGATAAATCAACTCCTATTGGTTGTAGCGTAATGATATATAGCTTATACGTAGGCTTCCTCGAGAAATGCCCTATCTAACCCTGAAATAATTTTCTAAATTAGACCGACGGTTCCTGAAATCAGCGCGATCAACCAAACAAACTCTTCAGCTTTAGACGTAATATTTTTTTTATTAAGTATAATAAAATCTTAATAATAGTATAGGTTTATTACAAGAAATGGAAATTTAAATATGTGTACCTAGATTGAAACTTATGCGATCAACTCTTCCAGTCAGAATTAACAACAACTAACAACTTTTATATTCATACTAGCTGTTCCGGCAAACGTCGTTTTGCCATAACTACTAATAAATTAAAAATTAATTAAAAAAACATTGTCCAGCGGACAAAATTGTGAATCTAAACCATTCCCAGATCCCCTTGAACACACACAAAAAAATTCATCAAAATCGGTCCAGTCGTTTGAGAGTAGTTCAGTGACATACACACTCACAGAAGAATTATATATATATAAAGATAGCCATGTTAACATGTTGATACATAGATCACATTGCATGTGGTGTTTGCCTGTAATTGGTTGTGCAGTTAGATATAAGACAAATTTCTTGCATATTCCTATGTTTGCAATAATTATCTGTAACAACTGTTGGTAAACCTTAAATAATAAATAAATAAATAAATAAAATATCATAGGTTCTGACTTTTCTACTGTTTTATAAAAGTAATGTTGTTTAAAGCTATATTATTCAAATAATGAATGAATCAAGATGAAATTATTTAGCCTTTTTGAAATGTGTAATGAATAATTGAACATTACACATTTCAAAATGCAAACATGACCATTGAACCACAGAGGAAGATTGAACGTCCGAATGTCATTTGTCATCTAATTTTGAGGTTATATTTAACATCTTTATTAATCAACAGTATTGTTCGGCATGAGAGAACACCGAATTAGTCGTTTTTTTACAATAAACAGAACAACATCTGAGACACAAATCTAACATCATGTGACAACGTTTAAAAGTAAAGCAGTGACTATAAGCGCTTTTAAAACTTTAGAAGATGACGCGTATATTCCAACTAGCTGAACCCCGCGGTGTTACCCGCGGTTATTATTGTACCGCGAAAAACGACGCGGGACAAAGTTAGTCTAAAAAATTAGGATCCCTGGATCATTAGCTACCTGCCAGTGAACAAATAAACAGACGGACAGACAGACTTTATATTAAATAACTTTATTTTTAACTACATTTTTACTACATATGCATTTAGTAAAAAGCGGTAATTTTAATATTACAAACAGACACTCCAATTTTATTTATTTGTATAGATATACATACGTAATTACGTATTACCACCATAAACCAGATTTATGTAGCTTATCAAACTTAGGAGTCGCTTTTTAAATTTAGCTAATACCTACAGTAAATTATATAACTTATCTTATGTCTACTAATTCGCATAACAACGGATGGCATAAACTTTATTTCGCAGAAAATCATTTGGCAAACACTCATTTGTCTATAATCGAAACTCATAATCTTGCAAGTCAGAACCATGTTAAGGTATAACTTTTATATCCACAATATTTAAAATGTAGAACCATCCTATGATGGTTGCAGTAAATATATATATGTAATCACAATTAGAATTATCTTTTGGCATACATTTCAAAGTCACAATAAGTGAAAGATCACGTTCAAGAAAATTCATCAATATGGCTATTAGCCTAATAAAAGTATTCCTTCCTAGTATCAATTGAATTAATTTGTACCATGGTATCGTCGCTCTAAATAAAGATTATGCGAAATGTAATTATGCGTAATTTGGTTTTGACAAAGTTAATTACGCCGTATAAGTTTTTATCATCTTAAAAGTATGTTATTGTGAATCGGACATAATGTACATTTGACTCTTTAAAAGCTGTATTAAATAATTCGTAGGCCTTAAAAATATTGATTTAAAGACGATTTTCAAACGATATTTTATGAGATTAAGCCAAGTATGTTATGCCAAATAAATTTCAGAGTTTTAAAATTTGCCTTTTGAAGCAACTATGTCATGTAGAGGAAACCTAACTAAAGTTGTTCATTTTCCCAGTTTTGGGAGGGAGAACACCAGCTTAGTTGAGATTCTACAAACGTAAGCGTTATTAGAAAAAAAATGAGCGACTTAGTTTTGATATAAAGTGATTTAACTAAGCATTTTTCTCATTTATCAATTTGTAATAAGATGCAATGTTATTAATATCAAAGTGATCTAAACCAATATTTAAATTTTCTAATTGTATATTTATACGAGTAACTATTGTTACGAGAACTAATTCTGAGATTTAAATTAGTATAAACTGATATAATTAGTATAATTATACTTATATAACCATATTATTTTAATCCGCTTACCATCAGGAGATACGTCTGCTCGTTTGCCTTTAATTTCATAAAAAAAACTCTACAACTATATGTTAATACTAAGTATGACCATCAAACCCATAAACAATGTGTTATATTGTTTAAATAATTTTAAATTAAATCACATATAAAACAACATAATTTGTGCAACTGGATTACTTTTTAAATTACACAAAAACTTACACTAAAACTATCCCCAAAATACTGTTTATCAATAGTAGTAATCAGTTTTTAGTTTAGTAAAATAGAAAAGAAGCCAAAAAATCTTTAACATTAATTTTGACAAAATCATGATTTTCTAGTTACATTACTTTTCACTGAAGGTGCATATCCGAGACTCCAGCAGCTAAAGGATTTCGAGAGAACGCTAAGTTTGTTTCTAATTAGAGAAGTCATTACAACAGGGGCAACTGTGAAGGAGAAATGTAAACCTATAAAATAAGCACCCTGTTTAAATAAATTCTGTACAAGCGTAAGTTTACGCTTCATACTCAAAAATTAATGAACTCTTGACTTACATTATATCCGTCCACAAATTTTGTTTGCCATTTGATTTGTGTAATTACTATAAAAGTTTTTTTTACAACCGCAATAGATGTTCCATAGATAGTTTCGTGGAACATCCGTCCGGAAATGTCCGGTAAGCAGTGTCCGCGACGAACTGTTTACACAGATCCCGGTTACAAAGCTGATGAATGAATGAGTTCGCCGACCACCCATCGTGTACAGCGTCGAGTAGCCAATTATCATGTGGTATGGCAAGAGAAAGTACGGGTCCTTTCTTTTCAGAACAGCTATGTGGATGCAAAGTTAATATTATATTATATATATATATATATATTATAGTGTAAATAATAATGATTAAAACTCAGTGTTAGTAATTAACTAGCTGAACCCCGCGGTTATTGTCGTACCATGGGCGACTCCGCGGGACAAAGCTAGCAAATGATTAAATTTAACAGCTATAAAAATATAATATACTTGCTGAATTCCGCGGTGTTACCCGCGGTGTCTGCTTGTTTGTTGCGGGTAATCTCTATAACGGCTGGACCGATTTTGACGGGACTTTCACTAGAAGATAGCTGATGATCTAAGAAGTAACTTGGGCTACTTTTTTTAGAATAGCTTCGCCCCACGGTTTTAGCCGTGGTACGACAATAACCGCGGGTAACACCGCGGGACTCAGCAAGGATATTATATTTCCATAACTGTTAAATTTAATCATTTCATATTTTACAAGCTTTCATTTAGCTTCACCTGTCCCGATGTTTGTCTGTAATCAAATCTTACATGTTAAATTTGAACCACTTCCCGATTTCCGATTGAGCTAAAATTAGAAATATACCTTTAGTTGTGATGAACTGATGACAATGCAATTATGTATAATGTTTTTTATTAACAAGTAATAAAAGCCTGTATTTTTAAAAAAACTTTTTAAATTAATTACTTGTCTCATTATAAAATTAGTAATAATACGTAGCAAGCATAGTCCGACTGCACGGAGTGGTTTAAGCGGTCGTCATGCTGTTTTCTACTACGCTAACTCTTGTGGGTTCAAATTCCACATGGGACAATATATTGTGTGATTCACAAATTGTTGTTCTGAAACTGAGTGTACTTTTGTCCGTTTTTCGTTTTTTAAGTCCCCGCGACACAGGATTTATTCCTAATGCGAGAGTTATCTTTTTTTTAAAGTAACCGTTTCACATAAGGATAAAAAAATATAAGGTAGAATTGAGAACCTCCTCCTTTTTTGAGGTTGGTTACAGTAACGCTAGTGTAAAGTAACGTTAATGGTAAAAAAACTTAATACCAAAATTACGCTTCCCTTTCAGTCGCTTATTCTATATAAAATTTGCGCAAAACTGCATTTTTATTCAAATTAATTATGAAAAAAATATACATTTGCAATTTTGCTTGGGAGTTTATCCTGGTAAGATATTGTAAATGATTCTAAATAGGTAAATAAATATTGGATTTGTCAAGTTTGATAGTGGTATTATTAGCTAGAAGACACGGATCGAACTAAGTGGCGTGCATTTGGACAGGTCTATGTCCAGCAATGGACTGCGATAAGCTGATAATGATAACGATGATGATGATGATGGTACTGAAATAACAATACCCGAAACTATTTCATTTTCTAATGTCATGCAAGAGAATATTACAAAGATAAGAAGTTGTTGTATTTATTAAATATTGGCACAAGAAGTTTGGAATGTAAAACACTATTTGCTTACAATTGACCATTCAATGTCAGGAACTGTTTCTGTGATACATTTCAACGACTACGGAGACGTGCCAACATTTCTTCGACCTTATTCTAAAACATTGTTCCAGATTCTTGACGGTCAAATTATTTATTTTTAATTTATATTTATTCGCTTCTACAAGACTTGTATTCTTTTGATAAGAACTTCATACATGATTGCAACGATTACAGAAGATATGTATGTGCATATTGTGCATACAATAAACATTTACCTGCAATGTTTGTTTTGTGCTCCTCCCATTAACAAATCAAACTAAATAAATGTCCATCAAAGACAACGTTTTGATATTTTAACTTTTTCGTAAATAGAAAAAATCGTAAAAACAGTAATAATTTACAATTAATTTACTTATAAATACAACAAATGTAGCTATGTGGAACATTATTGTGTAAACATTATAACTATTATTAGTCATAGCAATGTTTAAGTACTGAATACGGATCTACTGCATAATTACAGAAGAAAAATAGTTATTTAAAAATTTAAGCTATCTACAACACAACAAGGAAAAACAAAAAATTACAGAAAATAAAAATTAAAGTATTCTAAAACCTTTACGGCTTAAATATCTAAATGAGTAGTAAAAATTTAAATTTGTATTTTTTTTATATTTGTATATAAAGTATATAAAATTAGCTAGAAGAAATGTTACTAACTCATTTCTGATGTTTACACCTAAGCACAAATCTACAATGCTTATTTAATACGGGGGCAGTACTTTCGTGTTTACCATACATCGTGATATTGGTGTTCATTCATCTCGAGACCTTTAATTCCTGCCCACATTTCGTTATTGTGGACAGGCGTTATTCTGTAAACTTCTCATTATAAGGCACACTTTGTATAAAAATATGTGCTTCACTATAAAGGTAAACATTGATTTTTTCTAACGCCTGAGAGAATAGATGTTTAGGCCGGCAGTGACAGACGGACAAAGGGACAATGAGGGACGATCTTGAATGGCGACCGCACACTCGGTGCTCGGGCGCGACTACCTACGTCGCGTTGTCGTAGTAAGTGTGCTCTTAAATATTATTGTCGAGTGATGTTCAAAATTGTTCTATATAGCACATACTTATAAACATGAGGCCAAAGGAAGTCGATTATTTAATAATGTATTAATAACAACTATAAATTTTTCTTCAAATACAAATGATCGAACTTTCACAATCATAATTCTTAGGTACATTTTTATTTTGTTACTCTTAGAGTTATAATGATAGTTGTGATAATGAAATATTACGCTTCAAACATACCTACTAATATTAAAAACTCTAAATTCACTCTATCTGTTACCCTTTCATGGCTAAATTGCTGCACCGATTTTAATGAAATTATGTATGGAGATACTCTAATTCTTGAGGAGGGATATAAACTACTTTTTACCGCGATAACGAACACACGCGGGCGGAGCCGCGAACAAAAGTTAGTTCTATATAATTTGTGTTTGTGTAATGTTCTGTAGAATTTGTCGACTTTCCTCTTGTTGTAGAACAGAATTTTGTTATCTGGAGAACAGAAACTCATGGTTAACTTACTTTAAACATTTTTAAACAACCTCCAAAATCACAATTCTAAATCTATTAAAAAACTCATTTAGAATACGTGATGTTCATAATAACAATATTAATACGATCACTCTCTATTCAAATAAATATTTTGATCACAATTTACTAGAACGTTTTTACACAACAAAAATGTACAAGAATATTGTAAATCATCCTGCAGTGACTTGTACTAAAAATAACTATGTAAATTGTTTACCCTTGGGACATTGGCCAAATAAAATTATTTTTGCTTTACCGTACTCAACGAATACAGTGACAGATAAAAATTATATCAGACTAGTTTTTTATCATAAATTTATTTACAAGAAGTTAGATTTTAACACAAAAAATGTGTTTATGTTTTACCGTTTTATGTTTATTTGTTCATATTATGTTATGATATAAAATACTTTGTAATTAAAGAGAAGGGTAAGATTTTGTTAAAAAGTAATTGTAAAATTAGATGATGCTTACAATGAATTTCTTGCCTGCTCATCAATTGAATTGAAATTATATATTCCAAATATCCATTGATTGTGATACTATATGAGTAACGAATATAGTATGTAAGTGTAAAATATTCTAGTAATTAAATACAATTGTGTGTTAAATAATCTACTTCTAGCAGAAAATTTGCACATTGATATTTTTTTGTTAAGGGATTTTTAATTGTATCTATAATCATAGTAGAATATTATTATACTAATATTGTTTACAACTTTAGTACCTAATCTTTCATCACATTTCTTCTTGTTTAAGGCATGCATATGTTACAAATCATAATAAAAAGTGCAATATCATAAAAATCGTTGGACAGAACGATTTATCAATATATTTATGACCACAGACGGCAATATCAAGGATCTTATTGCCTAAAGCGGTAACGGTCATAGAAGATCACACCCACTACTTGGCAATGACTTCTCCGCCCTTGTAGGGCACGCTCACAGAACAATCTCTGTTCTGTGGGCGCGCTTTTTTTTTCGTAGCAGCTGCATTGTCGTCGAGGAATTTATTAACATTGTGGTTTTATATCAATAGTCAATATAACCGACTTCAAAAAAAAATGAGATTTAAACTTTGGTTGTAGGTACTATTTTAAGTTTGTTAACTCAGATATCATTTTATACGAGTAAATGACAGAGTTCTGAGGAGTTGGAAGAAAGAATAAGGAATGAAGAATATGTAGTATTTACTAACTTTTAAACTTTCGCGTTCCATGATATATAAACAATATTTTTTTTTACGGGAATTAACGCGATCACTTATTAAAAGCTGACTGAGGGAGTCAGCCTGTGACCACGGCCAGTGCAACCTGGTCGAAACGTCAGGCAAATCAGAGGTATGTAATACCTTTTAATAAGAGATCGCGTTAATTCCCATAAAAAAAAAGTTAATATATGTAGTATTTATTATAGTTTATTGTGGTTTGTAGGCGAATTAAAGTCCGTGATTTTTTAAAATAATAATAGTAACAGAAAACTTGCGCCGACCTAGCACACATAAGCTCAAGTCTTACTGTGAAAAAGTACTAATAATCTGTTTGTCATTTTAACATTATAGAAGCTTGCGTTTTCTATTGGCTGAACTGTCGTTTTATCAAGATATTTTAGGTTTCCTTCGATACCAGTGCACTGCACGAAGGTTTACCTACCTAGATCCTTTTATGTGCTGTCGATTGCATCTTCCTATTTGGAAGAAGGTGCTGTATAGTATAAATAAATAGTAAGCTTAGTGCTTGAATACGAAAGTTTCACCTCTCTTATGGGCCTCCGGCAGATACATCCTAAGCGCTGTTTCACACCGGTTTTCTGTAAGGTGGTGGTATCACTCCGGTCGAGCCGGCCCATGCATGCCGAAGCGTGACTCTCCCACGGTTTGATATGTGTAAAATCGCAAAAGTTTAAAATATTATAAATTCGGGTAACTATGACTGTTGTTTGACCGCTACTCCGCAATTAATGAAAGGCAAGGAGATACTTAGATTCTTGAGGATGGATATGGATAGGATACCTTTTATCACAATAACAATTATATACAAATGAAATATGAAATATAAAACGGTCAGTGTTATCGAATGCAATGCGGCGCGGCTCTGGGTGCACCTCATATACCCGAGTAAGAGTGAACAATTTACAAACGTCCAGCCACGTGATTCTTTAAATTGACATAACTTTTATATTTATTAACCGATTGACTAGAAACAAACACTAAATGTTAAGTGAAGTTTACAACAATAAATTGGGGAAAACCAAATCTAAATCAGATAAGCCGTTTTGGAGATCAGCGTGCACAAACGCACAGACAAGAAGATAAACAGGCAAACAGACAAAAAGAAAACCAACCTTTTGTGTTCTCTTGCGTTCACAAAACCCCCCATTAATAGATTTTTTACAAATCTTTTAAATAAATTAATAATTATACTATATTATTCTATTCACAGCTACCTCAGCGCTATAAGATTAACTTAAGTATAGCTACAGATATATGTTGATTATCACTTACATGATATTATCCCCATCCAAACCCCCTATGGAATTTTTCACTTCAATTATTTAGTAACCAAGAAAATAGAAATGCTATGGATGAAATGAAACAAAAGCAGTTTTGCGAAAGAAAGTATCTATATGCAATATCTTATTTTCGATAAGTAAATACATTTTCTCTAACTTTCAGCTCTATCCTTACTTTCTAATATTATAGCTCTAACAAAAAGCACTATACTAAAAGCCTTTGAGGATTTACCTTCGTTATGGTGCTTTCGAAACTAGTAGATTTATGTAGTGCTGGGGTAAGAAAGAGATAGCGACATCCATATAGGCACTTGCTTTCTAACAAGAACAAAAGATTGTCGTCTCTATTAGCTACCTAACGAATCATGCGACTCAATATAGTAAATATGAAGAAAATAGATGCAAAAAGTACGGTACTGCAGTAATGATAACACATTATTTGTAATATTCGATTGCAGTTATGAGTAGCATTCAATTGTAAATTTTTGATACCAGAATATAAATCAATTTCAATCTTTTTTTTGATCGTGTTCACGTTTATAAAAAAATCACATTTGGGGATAAATATGTAATGTGATTTACTAACCATGCACCATCATCACCACCGTGTTTCTGCTCCTCTCTCAATTCTATTTGACGTCGATGCCATGAGTACGAGACGTACAAAACAAGTAGGCTACATGTGGTTCTGAGGTGCATTGGTTTACAAAATTTCTACTGTGTCATTACACATCAAGTATTAACTTGAAACTACATAAGAATGAGCAAGAACATGCTTACTTACTTTTTCATTTTGCCGGTAAAGTGATGTATTAGACCGATTAAAATAAATATATGTACCTATATAGATTTTAAGGTGTAAGAAACCTTGAACTGAGAATCATTTCTTTACAAAAAAAGTATCTAAGCAAATATGAATAAAACAAAAATCGTTATTTTAATAATGAAAACATTAAAGGTTCCATAGTTACGAAGTCTGCAGAAACTGCTTTAAATATAATTGGTATCTCTTTTTCAGACATATACTGCGGCAAGTCATCTTATGAAGCTCTGAAAAGCCGTCTCGAGTAAATTGAAATTGGAAGGAGACAGCAAATATTAAGATACTGACTTTTAGCGCTGGAGGGACAGAGACAAGGACAATGGGAGTGAGAGCTCAATAACGAGCGAGCCAAGGGTTGGCTGTTTCTCTTAAAGGCTCGGATACTCGGAGTGAGGCAATATGTGCAGATTTATGTATCTCCCCACCATGTACGAGGAATTCTTAACAGGAAGTAAAGTGAAACAACTTATTTCCATTGCTCTTGCTAACATTATGATCTCACCTAGTTATGGGTCGTTATATTAAAAAAGTATTGCGACATTCTGACAGTTTAACTTCTTTATGGCTAGTAACAAACTCCAAGTGCAAATGATTTTCTCTCATGTAACTGTTAGTCGTTTTATATTACACTTTGTGGGTGTTACACACATGTTAAGGTACATAAGTTTTTACTCGTTAAATGGTTAATGGTCTTCATTTTGTGATACTTACCTATTAACATCATAGATGACTGCTAGATGTAGGCCTTTACTTAGGAAAGTGGGTTTTGGTTCCCTATACCACGCTGACAGACGGGTTGGTATAGAACTTGCATCATTTTTTTTATCTTCTTCTTCTTATATATAAAAATCAATTGCTGTTCGTTTGTCTCGCTAAAACCCGAGAACGGCTGTGCCGATTTAGCTGATTTTGGTTTTGAAATGTTTGTCGTAGTCCAGGGAAGGTTAAAACGGTGCAAAATTAAAAATAACTTGAAAATACAAATGTCACGTGTACGGAGTAGCGAGCACAGATAGTAAATAAATAAATATTTCGGACATCTATCTAACATACAGCGCCAACTAGTCCCAAGCTAAGGAGAGCTTGTGTTATGGGTATAAGATAACTGATATAAATACATATATAGTTTTTTTTTGTATATATTACATATATATATATGTAATACATACATATTATACATAGATAACATCCAAACTTCGAAACAAATATTTGAAGTTCATACACACATTTGAACTGAAGATTACATTCCGACACGGGAATCGAACCCGAGACCTCAAACACAGCAGTCGCCGACACTACCATTACCACCGACCCAGTTTTCTTCTCTTAGCAGTGCTGTTGTCTTGCATCGAATGAGCTCTTTGTCGGCTCTTACGACACCTAATAATAGCGAATAGGGGTTATGATACTCCGTATCCTTAATCAATCACCACACTTAATTTAATGGTGTACAAGATTAGCACACATCGCATTACGCACTAAAACCTCGTTCAACTTAAAATAAAAACTGTAACAGCAAATGAGGGTAAAAAACTAAACTTTCAAAGTTAGAATATACGAACAACAGTTACTATTATTAGTAAACGATTGGACGTCAATTTAACTATTACTCTCTAGTAAGTAACAAAGTCAATATACAGCTGTATTGAAGCTAATGTTATTTCCTGATGTTGGAGGCGTTAAGCGAGACAGAAGGGCGCCTTTCGCTAATCATTATAGATTGTGTTAGATATTGCACTGCAATAATCCAACGTTCCTACCATTTGCACATGATTGTATTCCATTATACACAAGTTAAGTTTAAACAGAGTCTATTTAAAATTACAATTTAATAAAACAGAGTTTAAAAAAAATATATCAAAGAATTACATAATAGAAACTTAGGGCATACTTATATCATACACATATTTTTTCATGCAACCCCGCCCACTTACAAATCTGTTTTCGTGGTATAATGCAGCATAAGTTACTCGCTGATAATGCAACTTGCTATTGTAAAGCATATTTAAAACTAGCTGACCCGGCGATCTTCGTACCGCCATATTTACATATCTATCTCTGCTTCCCACAGGCAGTGTACAATCACGGACAAAAAAAGGCTTTTCTCGTTATCTTTAAATTTTTCGTGTACACAAACCTTGTCCTAACAGTATCGTACGCCTAAAAAAAGAATTATTTAATTATTTTACTGGAAGCATTGCTATTCAACGTGGTAATGCGTGGAAACGAAGATGTGGATGTTTTTGACGCTTGTATGTAAATATTGTTTTAGTTCCTTTAATTATGGTTATGCACATAGGTTTCTATATTATGTGATAAATGTAATAGTATCCATTATTTAACTTGGTTCAGCCGATCGGAAGTTATGCGCGTACATACATTTCGGCGATTCCTTTTATATACCTATACTAGCTGTCCCGGCAAACGTCATTCTGCCATAACTACTGATAAATTAAAAATTAATTAAAAAACATTGTCCAGCGGACAAAATTGTGAATCTAAACCATTCCCAGATCCCCTTGAACACACACAAAAAATTTCATCAAAATCGGTCCAGTCGTTTGAGAGTAGTTCAGTGACATACACACTCACAGAAGAATTATATGTGTATATAAAGATAGATTAAACAATCTACCTACTAAGCCTTAAAGAATACACAAACTAAATCACATTCGTATTTATAATACTTATTCCTCGAATGTTTAGAAGACAAGAGAACTTTTAATTCTCTATCTTTTCCCTTCATTACCTAAAATCTTGTTAAGTCCTTTTATAAAGATCAATTCAGAAAAATATATCAGTACATGATACAAGTAGTAGCAGCTCTGGTCTAAACACGATAAGCATCTAGGACACGGCACCAGAGTAAGAAGACCATGACTGACTTACGAAATGCGTTAAATATAAACAACAGGTGACAGGTTTGTGAGGTTATACTTGTCTAAAGCGATAGACAGTCCGACTACACAGTCTTGGCATTATTAAACACTAGCAGACCCACGCAACCTCGTTTGCATCTCCTATTGCCCGTCGCATGATAATTTTCCCCCATTTTTTAAACATTTCTCATTGGTGCTCCTCTCCTATAGGTCTTAGCGTGATGATATATAGCCTATAGCCTTCCTCGATAAATGGGCTATCTAACACTGAAAGAATTTTTCAAATCGCCAGCGGTTCCTGAGATTAGCGTGTTCAAACAAACAAACAAACTCTTCAGCTTTATATATTAGTATAGATGATTCGTGACTTATCTACAAATTGTTTCAACTATCATACGAATACCTATTACTTTTTACCTTTCGAACTATCAAAAAAAATCAAGAAATTTACTGAACCCTCAGAAAAAGCCTCTTGTAGGCTTCTTTGATCTGCAATATGGTGGGCAATCCATGTATATAAAACTGTAGGTTTTTGTACGTATCAAAAAGTCAAAAAGTTCTACACCAACTGAGCTCAAATTTTGAACCCGCTCAAACCCATTTTAAGAACTGTTTTTAACTATTTCACATCATCACATAACATCACATAATAGAAGAAGTTTATGTCTAGCAGTGAACTGTTGTCGGCTTATTAACTGATTGAGTTATCGGGAACCAAATAACGTGTCAGAAATCCTTCAAGCACTGATTGTAACAAGAAGCCATTTTTGGGCAAAATAGACAAAAATACTAATACACATATGAATAATATAAGTAATATATATATATTTACATATCTCATATTTTTGTCCTGTGTAATTTTCCGTTGAAGAAGTACTTTGGAAACGGAACGGAACACTTGATTAAATTTAATTTTCCTGGTTTGTCGTCACATCGACGATAATTTAAACATTATACGTCTGTTCGCAAAATTTACATAACTTTAAAAATATAGTAAGTTAATAATATTAATAAATTCCAACAACTATTATTTAACAATAATATCCAAGCAACTTCATATTGCACCCTCTGGAGCTAGTTGGTCCCTCCCACTTAATCTCGGAGTATCGCTAACAAATTTAATATTTACTCGATGTGACTTATCCTTATAAATCGGCAACAATATTAAAACCACCGGTACATTCAATTGCTGTGTAGGTGCCACCCCTATGGCCGATCGCATAGTGCAAGTTATAAGCTGGAAGCAGATAACGCAAATGTATTTATTTTATTCAAAAAATGACATCATAATCCATTTACCAATTTTTCCAAGGATCTCTTTCAAGGATTAGATGTTGATACTAATATTTAGGCTCGAAGGTTTGGTTTTCGTAGCCCAGAAACAAGAAGTATTGGAAATAAAGTTTGATTATGGAAAAGAGAGAATTGAATTGGTATTTTATTTACTGAATAAGTCAATTTAATTTCATTAAAATGATGGCATAAAAACATGTAATGGTAGTTAGAATTGCTGTATCTATATCTTATAAGGGGAAGTACTCTGACTAAGTCCTCGTTTTGCTCAATTGATTATTAAGCGCAGTCTTTATAAATTATTTTTAGTAACCGCATTAAAAAAATATTATGTAATACCATTAGCAACTTTATTATTTTTTGTAACCCACTTTCTACAAAACTAATATCTAAAGTTTGAAGTTTTTACATTATATTTATGTAAATACAAACGTTCACAAAGACAATTTTATAAGTAGAAGTATTTTTGCAATGAAGTAGTATGATAAATTTTCTTTCTTTACATATAAAAAGCTTAGGTTCACACAATGTTTCGTGCCCTTTTTTAGAACATCACCAATTTGGTCGAAAAATGTTCGACGCGGACGACCCCTTTCCGACATAAAATAATAAAATTGCGAGAGTTATAAATAAAAATAATAAATAAATATTTCGGACATCTAACACACAACGCCATCTAGTCCCAAACTAAGCAGAGCTTGTATTATGGGTACTAGACAACTGATATGAATACTTATATACTTTTCTTTTGTAAATACATACATATTATACATAGAAAACACCCAAACTCCGAAACAAATATTTGCAGGTCATACAAACATTTGTTCCGACCCGGTAATCGAAATCCGAGACCTCAAGAACAGCAGTCGCGTACGCTACCACTGCGCCACCGAGTAATGTAAAAAACACATCATAAAAAAAACATATTAAGGTACAGACATTTCAAAATCATATACAGCAAATTTCACACTTTAAATAAATGTTTAGAAAATATCTAGGTTAAGAAAAGGCATCTGTCTATAAAACAACATTAACATTTAATAATCAAAAAAAATGCATATTACATACCGTTATCGCTTTAGCTTAGGCCTTACACAGTGCTGTAACGGAGTTTTAGCACCCTCGTTGTATGTGATCCCATGCACGGATTTGGTGCTAATCCGAGCGGAGTCTATCGCTGTTTGACGCGTTGCACTGAACTATGTGTTAACTTTATTAAATCGTTACGTTTATTTACAATCTATTTTGAAAGGCGACATTTTGTTTATTTTGCATTAACATTTAACAATTTTCCACTTTACGAATCCTTGTGGTAATATACACTTTTGTGTTTAGAGATTTTTTAAGTTAAGTTTAATTATAGATATATAAAAGTATCTTATGAGAGATGGATTTGTACACCAAAATACACGTATATAATATGTGTTCTCTACGTATAATTATGTATGTATTTACAATAAATATATGCATATGTATTTTTAAAAGATTACTCCGCATTATGAATATACAGTCTGTGTCGCGGGGGACTTTATAAATATGCATGAAATGGACACAAAGAACACCCAAACTCAGAACAACAATTTGTGGAACATGAACATTTGACAGCACATGACGCAGTAGGTATACAGCGACCTGCCGACAGCTTAAGCCTAGTGGTTGGCATAGTGGCTAACCGGGCAGTCAATCACTTGTAGTATCAATTTGCTTAGGTATGTATGAGTGAATTCTTCCGCGGAGGTACCATATTAGAACCACCATCAAATATGACGTTTTCTTATAGAGATGCCTGCCAAAATGACTCTACTAACTCTACTCAGCCTGATGAAAATCACAAGTAAAATTGGGTTTTACTTGTGCTTTTCATATTAGGCTGATTAGTACTAACTCTCCTCATCGATATGTGACAATCATTTCTGTGAAATACTTTCTCTGTAACTATTGGTACGGTTTTGAAAATTATTTCATTAAAAGAAAACAAAATAACACGAGAGAACTGCACCTAAAGACATGTAGAGACTCACTTCTTTCTTGCCAATTTAACTGTTTGAGTTCTAAAAATATGTAATGATGGATGGAATGGAATGGACAGATTATAAAGTTGATCAATAACAATACATTATATCTTCAAGGTTTCGACAACTTATGTACGAGTAATATTCCATTATGACTCATATTTTCAATTAGGTATTTGTTCTCGAATGCTTTATAGTTATATATAGGTATGTGCACAGTATTTATGTTGTAGTAAATCAATACACTTAGGTGGCTTGTGGTATTATAATATTTCAATGTTTTAAACAAACCACAGGTTCTTCATTGTAATAAGATTCAGTTCTACCTGATAAAACAAAAAAAAAGCAAATGAAAACAAACACAAGGCCTCTATATTAATTATATTATATTAATAATTTGGTGGAAATTAAAAGCGTATATTTACTTTCTTAGAAGTTTTTTTGGGCATATCACACATTTGCGCAGTCCAGGAGTTTTTATCCGTATGGAAAATTGACGCTTTGGCATAATATCACGCCATAGTACTTTCAATAAAGTATGTTTCTGCTCAGTAGAAGGAACTGGACCTAAATCAATAGATTTGAATCAGCTAGCTATCTAGCTATTTTAGTGTATATGTTTAGAACCTCTTATCCTAAACAAACATGACTGGTAATTGGTATAATTATTTTTTCATCGTACAACCTTAACTCTTTCTGGTTCTAAAATCAACTTTATAATGCAATACTTAAGTAACGTTTTGCTTTATAAAGCTAAACAATGAGTCTAAGGCAGGGCGAAGATTTAATCAAGTCTGTGGCGTAATCAAACTGACATTATAAGGCGTCGATGTCACCGTTAACCACCACATAATGAACACAATCGTTAAGGTTTTAATGAACTACAGTACAAATGAAAGTTTCTTCAACGTATAGAGGTTTACTGTTCGATAGGGATTAAAGTTGTTAATCATGAAAACAGGAAAAATCGGAGTTATTGCAATTTCTTTTGAAAATCGAATCAAACCACTTTTTTTGATCGAAGGTAATAACAGGATTTTCTTTTCCGACACTTTTACCTAAACTAGGTCGTTCGTAGTAAAGTTTAAGTATGCTATGATACGATTTAACTATGCTATTTTTACGTGGAATGACTGTCTTAAGACCTCCACAATGCAAGTACTAGATCATTTCGAAGTTACGACAATTTAATGTGCTCTCCGAGTTAAGAAAGTTTCTCAATGTGTTTGAGCAAATGGCACAGGACTACAGCACTGCAAAGAGAAGAAAACGTTAAGAACGGTCACCCGTTTATATACTGACCTGGCTATGATAGTTTAACTTTATAATGTTAATCTACTTGGTTACCACACAGCTATGAGAGCCAATGTCAAACAAGAAAAAAATAACATATTGACCACAATACGTATTTCTACAATATTTATCAACAGATGTGTATCACCAATCTGATTATAAAATCAAACACTAGGTGTCCGTGGTCTGAACCCTCAGGCCTGTCGACAATGACTGTCTAATTAAGTGAATAAAGGGTGACACCGCAAAGCTGGTGTGATGGATCCCTTTAATATAAGCTTTGTTAATATAACGCTTTGATTCGCAAGACTGGCACGCCTCACGCAATCTTCATTTAAATATTAAATAAACGACAACCATCCGCCATTTTGAAGTTGGCAGTATCATTCCTAAATCGAGTATACCTTTAACAAAAAGTATTTGGTTTGTTTAAGATAGTTTTTGACAATGCCTTATGATGAAATATTATTAAACAGATAGTCGACCCAGAAGTTTGTTTAAATCTATACAAATAAATAAAATTGGAGTGTCTGTTTGTATGTATAAAATAACCACTTTTTACTGAGTGCGTATGTATGTATGTATACACGGTACATATACCAAAAATGTAGCTAAAAATTTTTTTGTCTGTCTGTCTGTTGGTCTGTCTGTCTGTCTGTCTGTCTGTCTGTTTGTTCCGGGTAATCTCTGGAACGGCTGGACGGATTTTGACGGGACTTTGACTGGCAGGTAGCTGATGATCCGGGGAGTAACTTAGGCTACTTTTTTTTAGACTAACTTTGTCCCGCGGCGTTACTCGCAGTGCAACATTCACCGCGGGTAACACCGCGGGGTTCAGCTAATTTTAAATAAAGAAGTATTCACGAACTAATATATGATACCTACCACATACAACTTATTACTTTTAGTCATATTTAACGGCCGACACAAATTAATAGAATTATTCACTTGTATTATTTTCGCATTGACAGTATTTTAAATTTGTAAATGTACAGTTTCATCTTGAATATCCTGTACTTTTAGGAATATTAACTATGGCCTGCGTCCTTCCACAAGAATCAAATTACCTCCATGCCAAATTTTATTGAATTCGGTGCAATGGTTTATCGGTAAAAGTGTAACAGACGGACAGAGCTACTTTTGAATTTATAATATTAATATGGATTAAAAGGGTAACTCCATCACATGAAGACGACTTTTCTTAATTGTAGTCCCAATCATTAAGAAATCCATGATTAACTTTGCTTAGTATCTCATGATGAATCCAAACGTAGGTAACTTACAAACTTATCTACGTAATGCCTAACAGGTTGTGAGCTTGTGTAACAGCTATGTATTATGATAACAGCTTTGATAATGTTTTAAAATAAAAAGGAGTAAGCGTGTGGATGTTTATATATATTTAGGACCTTACCTCTGACACTAGCTTTTGACATCCTCTTAAAATAAATAATCACACTTAATATTACAAACCTGAAAGCAAGTTTGTTTGGTACGCTTTCACGGGAAAGCTACTTAACCGATCATCATGAAACTTTGTACACATATTCTTGGAGGTATTAGAAGTAACATAGGATACTTTCTATTAAATGCGAAGGAAGTCGCGTGCGAAAGCTAATAATGTATAAAAGCAGTAACTATGTTGTAATGTAAATCCTATGGGTAGATTTCATTATTTATTTATTTTAAACTAGTTCCTTTGCATCTCTCCATTAGAAATTAATTTTTCCCATTTCCCAACATTTTTGGTCGATACCCGACTCATATTGAACGTAGATGTTAAATAGCCTTAAACCTTCCTCGCTAAATGGGCTATCCAACAAAAAAAGAATTAGAAAAATCGGTTCAGCCGTTCACGCGTGATGTCGTGACCAAGGCAAATAGGGATTTATTTTTATATATTTTAAGTTATATACCATGGGACTCATTTATTTTCTTTACTTCGTAGTTGCAAAGTCATAAACTATAAAATGTATGATTATTTATAGTTCATTTCGTTAAATTTATTTTATCCATTCCATTCGATATCAGAGGGATTAGACATCATAATAACATGTATTATTTTTATTTCACTAAAATTAAAGGAAATGAATGTAAAACACTATCAGTATGACCACCTTGAACCATAAAAAATACTTCAATTCTAAAACTCAATAAGGTAGCCTTCTAAAATCAGATATCAGATCAAAATAGCCGAAGCGCATTAAGTAAGATGTAACAGCAGGGGTCGGAGGGTGAGGCCGAGGGTTCCGGAGGATATTGCCTAATCATTCCTGCCTTCACACCCTACTAACAGCCAGTTGTTTTAGCATTCATCGCGTTTATATCGCACCCCGCACCATGGAGATTGATACCCTATTGTTACAAGCACAAATGTGTACTAAAAAGAGATTTAAATTGACCGTTTACTTTTTAATATTCTCTATTCATTAACTACTTATATTGTTTATTGGATAAAGTAGTTAAAGTAAGATTATTATACAAAATATTTTAAGGCATAGCTTGCAATTATTTGTGCCGGGTGTTACAATAATTAGTGGTTCAAAACACTGTCTTCGACTGTTTGTCTTCTTCTTTCTTCTTCTTGATTTTCTAAGTTAGAAACACGAAATAACGCTTATCATGCGAGCGAAGCCGCAATAAGCTAGTTTGAGGTAAAAATAAAATGAGGTTTACGTCTTCTCTTTTAAAAAAAAAAACTTATTGACTGGACACAGTGAATAGTATAACAGTTTGCGATTAGGTAGACAGATGTGTCTCTGTCCACTAACTTTCTCAAGGAAATAAAATCAAAAGAAAATGAAAACTAAAGAAGATCATTTAATGACAGTTTACTTGTCAAAATCTATACTAATATATAAAGCTGAAGAGTTTGTTTGTTTGAACACCTTAATCTCAGGAACTTCTAGTCCGATTTGAAAAATTCATTCGGTGTTAGATAGCCCATTTATCGAGGAAGGCTATAGGCTATATTATACATATACAAACGAGGTTGCGTGGGTCTGCTAGTTAAGGATAAATTTAAATATTAAACGTCCACAGATCTGCTTAAAATACATAGTGACCTAGAATATTAAGTAATTATAATCACATGATAATATTTCGATAAGAATCTTTACTGAACACAATGTTAATTGACTTATAAATAATGTATTTCATGAACATATACGTTTTCGCGGTTCTATCAAGATTTACATATTTTTATAAATAAATATATGCACAGTAAACAAATCCTCTTCAATATAATTTACGTAATTGGATTGCCAGGTTAATAATGCGTAAAACAATCCGAAAATCAGAAAAGTAGTGGCAGTCTGCTGTAAAACCCCGGGCTGCATTCACGGGCTATTAATCCTGACAAAGTGCTGGAGGTTGTCGAAAGGGTTGCTTTGAGAACGGTCACAAAAATGTTTTGACATTTTGATATAATGTATGAAAACAATTAAATGATATTGTTCCTTCAATGCACTGGTTTCTTATAGAAACATAACTGTTTTTTGAGTGTTTTAGATTGCATTGTCTATACATTTCGTTAAAATAATCGAGCTTAACTGGTTGAGCCACATTATTTTTCTTGGTACTTTGTATGCTTAACCTTCCAACGAAATCAGTTCAAGATATTGACCTGGTCTATGCAATAACTGAAGGCAAATTAATAAAGGCATATGTTTGCCCGTACGCATATGGTTATATATTAAATGCCATTCTCTGATAGATAGTGTTGAACAAACATTGCAGAATTGTGCAATAATATTACCAAACCAGATGAGATCGGAAGAAGCGAATCCCCCGGACACACATCCATATATCATTCCCTCAATGAGCTAACAACAATTGGACAACAAGCTATTGAGCGGCAGGCTCATTGTGTGACGTAATTTTATCAAAAATATCGGACACTACAATAGGAATGGCCGACAAAAGTCGGAAGAGCGGATGCGATTCGCGTCGTCTCGCCGCCCGACAAACGTTACTCTACGATTTTTTACGCAATCTAAGAGAGTACAAAGGACTGTCGTTTGTCGAAGGGGATGTTTCCACCCACAAGTCAGCGGTACACGCTCATCGCTCATTACGGACAATCGGAAATGACTCCAAGACCGTTCGGAACTTTTGAGGCACTTGTGCTGCTTTACTGTAAAAAGCGGTCATTGAATCTCTTGTAAATAAATGTGTGGCGTGTACACACAGGTGTGAGTTCTTTTTTTGATCTTGGCCCATCGATAATTGAATGAAAGAAGTGGAATCATAAGAAATATTATAAAAAAAGGCATAGAGTGTGATCTGAACGTAGATTGTACAACTAAAGGTTAATTACAGATAAACAATACTTGATTTATTAATGCATGAGAAAAAGTTCTACGTATGGCTGTAGCTAATTTAACACATTTTGCCTCCTTAAATATGAATTGAAATGTAAACAGATTACAGAGTTTACAGATTACAAACAATGTTAACGAGAACTTAGCCTTAATGACACTTAACTTATTTAGTATGTGTTAGGTGCTACGTCTAATAAAGGAACCCTTTCCGTTCTAAAATCGAACGATAAAATTTATAGCGAACCAATAAATCTCACAAAGATTTCAACCTTTATGAATGAGCGACAAAGTTGACTCAGTCGGTGTAACTAGCCATTATTCGACTTTTACTGTTATCGCAAATCGTAACGCCCGCCGTGCGATGTGTAATTAGTCCACAATTCCAACCATCTCATTACAACGGCCATCAATCTACCCCGCATTACTACCTACTTTAATTTCACGATATACATCACTGCGTTAGTTACTTGGATCATGAGTCACTAGTGTTGCCGAAAAGCAGTGAACGTCATCCGAATGGCCACTATTAGACGTCCCCAACCCTATGGTTGCATGTCGGGGTCAGCAGACAAAAGCGAGCATTTGGTCATTGTGACAATGCGATGGGCATGTCGAGATACAATTGATTTTCTGCGCACTATTTAAGTCAATGTTATATTACAAGGAAATGAGTTTCCGTTTTATTTTTGAGCACTTAAAAAGCTGAATTCTGTAAATTATTTTTAATAAAGTACCTTTATGACCGGTTTTTTTTCGTAAATTTTCTAAATATGTATGCTGCATCCTCTGCATATTAAATTCATGAGAATCGCTGGAGCCGTTTCCGAGATTCAGATTATATATACCTATACAAGAAGAAAGAAGCTCATTTAAAGCCATTAGATGGACGATAATTTAATATATATGTATTCAAGTTCAGCAAGTATTTAAATGTATTATAGCTAATCCATCTTTTGTTTTTCTAAAAAGTGAACCTTATGTTAGACAAGAACAATTTATTTTTTATTTTTAACGAAACTTTCAACTCTTAAAAAAGGTTGAAAGGTTAACTAAAAACTACAATGAAAGTGAAAAAATAAGTACCATTAAGGTATAGTATGCATTTTTAAATAGTAGTCTAAGTGACACAATAGAATCTACACAAAACCGGAATCTGGGATTCTACAACGCACTATTTTAGAGTAGTCATTGCATAAAGTTCAAAACGTTTGTCGGTCTCGTCTACAAGGGATACGCCTACTCCGACTTACTGACTGTAATACAATACGAATTCCCAACTATTCTCCCCACTAAAGGAAGGAAGTGAATAATCTTTATTCGATTAATATTTAGAGACGGCATTGCACAAAGAGATATACACAATAAACTTGCTACCGTTGCGTAGTCGTCGAAAAGTAATGACTCGACTATCAATCAATGTGAAATGTATTTAAGAGAAGACTGAGTTTGTATTCTCACGTGTACATCTTATAATCATGTTGGGAAAAAATATAAAGCAAAATACCACTCAATAAACCGAAAAAATAAGAATGTAGAACAAAAAATTTTTCTAACCGTTTTGTTTTCTAACCTTTCTTCTAACCTTGTATAGCCCTTACTCACATCTTTTTTTTCTGTGATAGCTAACACTTCACACCAAATATAAATGAAAAATCCACGTTCCTCTCAAAAACGTCCCTTTGCGTATAGCCCAAAAAGATGTTAAAATTTTTAACTAATAATATTAATTGTGTAGTACTTACACACTAGGTTTTTAGTGTAGAGTGCTAGCTCTTCAGTTGACCCACTTTAACATCACAAGATTAAAACATAGATGTGCGCGAAAATATGAAAATACCATAATTATCATTCTAATAAAATTGGCACATTCCTAATTTAAATTAAATATTGTTGTTTTTTATTTTAATATTTTTTATGGCCAGTTTGTGTATTAGGTAATTATGAATTCCTAAACGACAGATTTACAAACAATACTCGTATGAATGATTTAGGTTATTTACAACTATCTTATCCCACATATTTTTTCTTAATAGACCGTCATCGTAATATATTTACGTATTTAAAAAGACGTTTATACAAATTAAAAGTCTTTATCATAGTGATTGTCGCTTAGCCTGGGACTAGACAGTGTTGTGTGTTAGATGTCCGAAATATTTATTTATTTTACCTACAAATTAACAGATAACAGGATATATTTTGTCCGTCCGTCCGTCAGTCGTAATGGAAACATGTTGTCTTAAATGTCAGTATTATTGAAAGCGTTAGATACTACTAAGTAGAATCTAATTACGGGTTTATCAATTATGAGTTATTACAATATGAATTATTTACAGCTAATTTTCATTATTATAGCTACGTTGTTTTAAGGTTAAAGTGTACTAATTCTTGAAGTTAAACATAATTTATAATTAAAACTCTTTGAGTCTTCTTTTTGATTTCAAATTGCAATATGGTGGAATTTGAGTGCCATTTTTTTGGAATAAACATTAAATGAGGCGAAATAAATTATATTATCCCTAAATGTGAGGTTATGGCATAATATAAATGAGGTAAGTGAAAACAAAAGATCTTAGGTAAACATAAATACAAAGTAATGTTAGAGACATAGTTTTGTATTTTAATTTTTGTACACGAACTCAATTATAAAATTCTATATGAACAAATAAAATTGAAGTGTTTGTTTGTAATTTCAAATTAACAGCTTTGCACAGAAGGCATATAAAAGTATATCCGTTACTTACATCAAAAAATCAATTTTGAAAATTTTTGTCCGTCTGTCTGTTTGTACCGTATAATTGTCCGTGAAACCATTTTGACGGAACTTTCACTGGCAGATCGCTTATGATATAATGAGTAACTTAGCCTATTTTTTTAAACTAGCTTCGCCCCGCGGCCTTACCTGCAGTTGCCGTTGTAAAGGTACTACAAAAATTGCGGGTAAGACCGCGGGGCCCAGCTAGTACCTACAGAATAAACTAATTGAACAGTTTAAATATTACTACGTAACATATATCTAAATTTAAATTTGGGCCAAAACCCTTTCTAAAAATTAAATTATGCGCATAAGAATAAGAAACCAGAAATTATGTTCACCGAAATGTTATAACAAACACAATAGTTCAATTATCCCATCAAATTTACTGGCTCAGTTGAATCGATGTGAGACGTTAATTGTTCGTAAGTAACACGCTAAGTAAGCTACCGGCTGTCAAGAAGTGAAATATTCAAGGAACAAATAGACAAACGTAAATTAACTTAAATTGAAATAGAACTATGTAAAAGCGATGAAAGTAATGCATAGAACACACTGAAGGATATCTGTCTATTATTGTAAAATCTTTGAAATTCGAAAGATCTAACTATTTACTTCATTAACTATTATACACTTTACACACCACTAATTATTATATAGGTAGGTACTACTATTAAACTTTATTTACACTTATAATTTTTTTTAACTTTATTGTATTCCTATTTTCATATTTTCACCATGGGAGAGCCATGCTTCGGCATGAATGGGCTGGCTCGACCGGAGTGATATCACGGCCTCACAGAAAACCGATGTTAAATAGCGCCTGCGTTGTGTTTCACCGAGTGAGTGAGGATACCGGAGGTCCATACCCCAACCCATTCCCACATCCCTTTCCCTATCCCCCAGGTCGGCAACGCACTTGTGACTCCTCTGGTGTTGCGGGTGTCTAGGGGCGGCGGTAATCGCTTACCATCAGGTGATACGTCTGCTCGTTTGCCCCCAATACCATAAAAAAATGTGTCAACTTTCTTGTGCATAATGTGGTCTCCTATAAGTGAGGAAGCACATTGCTTGTGCGTCTGTTAATTATTTTTTGTTTTGTTTATTTATATTCCTTATTGTGAGATCCTTAAATAATGAAATAAATTTTATTAATTTAATGATGCTGGGAATCATATATTGATATGAGTAATTTGTTTAAATATTTTAAGCCTCATTGATAGCATTTCCCATTCCTATGAGAAGGTACATTTTATTCTTATTCGAAATATGTGTATCTATCGCATCATCTGCCCTATAACGTTAATTATTTCCATCCGACGGGTGCATGGAAGAATTTGAGCAATAAGGCTGTCAGTTGTACTACCGACCGAGCTTTTAGATATGTACTTAGTTATATTTAAAAAATTAAAAAATGTGGACAAGATTAAATGGAGACGCCTTTCGAAAAAACAAAAAACGACCTCCTTCAAATCTTCTCAATAACACGCAAAGTATTACGCGACCTCGAATGACATTTAGTACAGGGCACTATGTGGAATTTATTTTAGTTATGAAGTATAGCCATATATCATAGTGTTAAAGTCCCTACCTACTTCACAAAAAAGTTTTTAACAAACCTTTCATCCTACACTTGGTAGACAATTAATAGTTTTTATGAATCATCAACACAAAAGTCAAATAGGATTAGTAAAAAGTGCCATCATTTTTATTGTCATTGTCATAAAATCCAAACCTTTTATATAACAGAATGATAATTTGTCATCCTAGAATGGCTTGAATGAGCACCTGGCCTCCACGCGACCCCAAACGCTAAACTAAGGTACGCCTATAGTTTGATTCGCAACGCACCTATGTTGTATCAATGATTGTTTAATTTATATTATGTGATCTTCAAATGCTATTCAAGTAGTTCTTTAAACATGTGCAGATGCCACAGTGGGCGGATCGAATACTTGCAGCTGTTTCACTCCCCTTCTTGCGGTTTATATATTTTAAAGATATTGCGTATAATGGAATGCCATTGGAAACTATCATGAGCTTATTATTTACATAGTTCATTAAAAGTGTTAATTTCTAATCATTAGTGGGGGTAAAATGCTGATAAAATAATTACTGCATTAACGGTAATAAAATGTTCTATTTCAAATGTGATTTTCATATTTTAAATTCCTAAAAATTACTCTATGTTTTCTACAACTCAAGCCGACGTAGTTATAAATTTTATTTACATTGAAATAAATTTGTACACGGGATTTAAGCTGTATAACGCAATATATTCTTTCCAAATCGTTAACGAAATTCGCGAATGAAAATGTTAAAAGAAATTAAAAATGGCAACCCGGTCGGTAGGAACATGACAGTGGCGCCGACAACATTCGCGGTCGGCGAATCGACTTCCTGCGTAGCGTTTCCCGCCAAAATGGATCACTTCCGACGCATATTTGTCATCTCCAAATCACACAAAATAAAAAGAGTCGTTATTGATACGTATTTGTTATTGTTATGAATATTTAAAGGTCGTATTTGTATGAAAATAGTTACTTCCTACTTAGATTAAAATTTAACTAGTTAAAATTCTTATAAATTTACTGTTTTTCTGGCTTAGGTAAATCTTATAGGTCATTAATACGAATGTGGTGGTGGATTTCTGCAAATATTTACTTGTATTCAGTATTAGTTCTGCGCTGTCTTTATATATTCCCACCACATACCTACCAAAGTAAAGTAAGGTAAGTAGGTACCTAGTAGTACCCTAAGGTAAACTGGAAGAAAATGTTTGTTGCACTAATTATTATTATTCCACAGTTAAATCATTCTAGTTCGTTAATTAAGGATTAAATTAAAAAGTTAATTATTTCATACTTTTCACAGGACCAAATACCAGTATAGGAAAATGTCTTTATGTAGGAATCGTGATGTAAATAAATCCGTGACTGTACAAGGTGTCAAAAGAGAATTTGCAAAAAAAAAAAATTTTCATATCTACTTCTACACTTTGCCCGTTCTAAATTGATATGACAGTGCTGCAATCCGTTTGTTGGTAACAAACACAGTTACTGGCTGTTTGTCTTCCCCAAGCAAGACAATTATTTAACCAAGGGCCGCACCCTTGCAACAGGGTACTGGTGGAACAAATAGAGAGCACATTAATGTCAACACTTGATGAGATAGAACACAGATTTTTTTCTTTGAATTTATTTTTTGTATGGAACAAAATCCTATGATCATCGTTGACAGCCTTTGGTAGTCCATTGCTGAACGTAGGACTCCCAAAAGGAGGCGTTGGCCTACTATATCATGCTGGCAAGACTGGTTAATATACGTTTTGATTCCTTAGTCGCCTCTTATGACACTAATGGGATGAAGATGGGCGGTGACTTGGTGACACTGTGTATTCTTAATACGTCACCACACGGGGACTTCCCTATGATATCTTCTCTTTAATGAATTTTCTTCTGAAACACTTGCTATTCATGTTCTGATGAATGTGTTGCCAAGCTTACTTCACATTTTAAAATTTAGAGGTTCCATAAGTAAATATTATGAACGACTAGTGTTCATGAATAGTCCGTTGTTGACACTATGTATACAGACAAAGTACTAATAATATCTACGAATATTTGTAAGAAAATATTTTATTTTCCAATCAGAATTAAATTCTATGGTGTACATTTTCTAAATTGTTAGTATTTAGAAGTAAGCTAATTTTTGCTTTGACATTCGTTTGAAGATTGTAATTTGCGAAGATTTATTTGTACTACAGTTATAAATTACAACCAAGCATATAACATACCTATCCTACCTATCTATAGTGTTAAACCACTTAGTAAACTGATTACTGTTATCGCCTTTCTGTTACACGTGTAAATATTGTACATAACATTTGCAATACATAATGCCTATAGACAATTGTATATGTACGACTTCTATATGACATAATCTTTCTGTGATACAAACACAAAACTTAACCGTGGGAGAGCCACGCTTCGGCGTGAATGGGCCGGCTCGACCGGAGTGATAACACGGCCTCACAGAAGACCGGTGTCAATTAATCAACAAGTGAGTGAAGATACCGGAGGCTCATGCCCCAACATCTCCCCCCATCCTCCTCCCCATCCCCCATAGACCGGCAACGCATTTGTGACGCGTCTGGTGTTGCGAGTGTCCATGGGCGGCGGTAATCGCTTACCATCAGGTGATAGGTCTGATCGTTTGCTCCCTCTTCCATTTAAAAATAATATTAAAAATTGTTTCGTTTAAGGTGGAAGCTCTTGAAACAAACAACAACATCCAAAAGTGATTTAATATAAATACTTCGGACATCTAACAGACAACGCCATCTGTTACCAAACTCAGCAGAGTTTGAATAATGGGAACTAGGCAACTGATATATATACATATGAATATACTTGTTTTGTTAATACATATATACACATTATACATAGAAACACCAGAAAACACTCAAACTCCGATACAAATATTTGCAGATCATACAAACATTTGGTTCGATCCGGGAGTCGAATCGAATTCGAGACCTCAAGCACAGCAGTTGCATAGTTACCACGACGTCATCGGGGCAGTCAGTCACTAATATTAAAATAAAAATGTCCTTTGATGACTTCCATGACTTTTTAGTTATCTGATTGCTTTTTTTAACTCGCGTAGGTATTGTTAACGTTGTAACACTACCTTATGTACAGATAAGAGAGCGAGGGTCGCTTGATGTCACAGGTAATTGTGAGAACTGATTGCATAATTAGCGCGACGAGTCACTGAGGGCGCGGGAGCGAGTCACCCTCGCTACCACCACTGTTTCAAACCGTGTGACTTTTTAATTGTTATTGTTAGCTCTACGCCTCTACTCAGCCTTTTAACGATTGTATTACAGTGTGTTTTATAGTAATTAAAATTAAACTTTTACTGTCAATCATTTAGCTGGCAACAGGAGGTATACAGAAACTTATAAACAGTAAAAAGGTATAATACAGAACACGAAGTACAGTTTTTTTATAATATAAACTAATAGATAAGAATATAATTTAGAGGCAACTAATAATCTTAACATGACCTAACTGAACTCTTAACATTAGTAGACCTTGAAATAACACTTGTAATGAATTAATAAAATCTGTTGAGTAAATTGTAACTTATTAAAATATTGGTATTTCTGGACTTTTACGAATACCTAACCTTCAGAAAAAGAGCGTGTCCCACGTCAAAGTCCGGCAATGCGCTTGAAGCCACTATAATCTATATCTATATCTATACTTATAATAAAACTGTAGAGAGGTCAATTCTGTACATTGAATATATATTAAAAATTATTATTGGGGGATGAATGGTTATCGACACTGATGCCAAAAATGTAATCAGTAAGTTTTTTGTCTGTCTGTCTGTCTGTCTGTCTGTCTGTCTGTCTGTCTGTATGTGCACGCATGGATCAAAAACTACTGAAGGGATTTTAACCAAACTTGGTACGATTATAGTTCATACTCCTGGGCAGGTTATAGGCTATATAACATAACGCTAAGATGCATAGGAGCTGAGCAGTGACGATAAATTCAAAGCAAGTCGGATGAAAATTTTCGCTTTCGAGCTCTTATCCTCGCATACGTTGATCATACACCAAAAATATGTATTACAAAGATGATGGTCTTCAAAAGATCTACAAAAAAGTCCTCAATAGTATATTTCTATCTTTTATAAATTAGACACAATAACGTGTTTAAGCGTTAGGCATTTCTTCAAGGTGTATTAAATACTTAAATATATTGTATTTCACATGGATATATCCTTATCACTATACACTTTAATATCTTTTTTAATAAAATATAGAATTATAAAATTATAATTAATAAACACACAAGATATAGATGAAATAAAACTGCCAAATCTCGCCGCACCAGTAAAAGTACGACATTACGGTTGATTTTTGTTTAACACGCGAAACGGCCATCCGCTGGATCTACAAAAAGGCGGGAGCGCTCACGCCGCTCACGCGCTGACTTCACTCGAATTGTCACTGTTAATGCGAACGAACGTGGTTCTTATTGACTGGGAATAAGCGCGTTTTAGATTTAAAAAATACATAAGACGTAGTTTTTAGATATCAGTTTAAAGTAGGTATTAGATAATAATATAATTAGTTTGTTTAGTGTTTTTGTTTGTTTCTCCTTCTTTTCTCTATATTTATAGTTGTAAAATTAATAAGTATAATTTCAAATAAGTAAATTTATGCAATGACAATTAATAAATCTCATCGTCAGACTTTCCGTGTTGCTGGAGTAGATCTTAGTCTCAGATGTTTTTCACAACAAAACAAAACAGCGCGGTTTAAGTTAATTTTATCAGTTTTCTCCAATTTTATAGTAATTAAAATGTCGAATAAATGGTTTGTAGTGCCACAGTGAACAAATCTATACATCTATAGGTACAAATAAATAAAATTGGAGTGTCTCTTTGTAATATCAAAATAACCGCTTTTTACTGAATGCATATGTATGTATACACGGTACATATACCAAAAATGTAGTTAAAAATTTTTTTGTCAGTCTGTCTGTCTTTTTGTCTGTTTGTTCCGGGTATTCTCTGGAACGGCTCGACGGATTTTGACGGGACTTTCACTGGCAGGTAGCTGATGATCCAGGGAGTAACTTAGGTCACTTTATTTAGACTAACTTTGTCCCGCGGCGTTACGCCGAAATGTATGTATGCGCGTAACTTTCGATCGGCTACACCAAATTATATATTTTTTTATGTGTTAGTTATTCTTAGGACAAGGTTTGTGTACAAGAAAAAATAAAAAATAAAGGAAAAAGTTTTTTTGTCCGTGACTACACCCTACTCATGGGTAGCTGGTAACGAAAGAAAAATATGGTGGTACGAAGTTCGTCGGGTCAGATAACATCTTTAAATACCACGCTTTGTACTATTTCAAAATGTAACCTAAAAGCATTGAGATATACCTACCTACATAAAGTAAATTAGATTTTACAAAAATAATGAATGATTTTTTTCCAGAGGTTATTACAGAAACAATTTTTATGTTGTACTTATGCAAGTGCAACATAGCTGCTTTAACATTTTTCAGTTCTGCAGCATAGTTATCAATGTTATTATTATGTACTAGCTGAACCCCGCGGTGTTACCCGCAGTTATTGTTGTACCACGAGTAACGCCGCCGGACAAAGTTAGTCTAAAAAAAGTAGCCTAAGTTACTTCCTGGATCATCAGCTACCTGCCAGTGAAAGTTCCGTCAAAATCCGTCCAGCCGTTCCAGAGATTACCCGGAAGAAACAAACAGACAGACAAAAACATTTTTAACTACATTTTTTGTATATGTACCGTATATATATATACATAGGCATTTAGTAAAAAGCGGTTATTTTAATATTCAAACACACTCCAATTTTATTTATTTGTATGGATAGAAAAGTGCAACCATAAAAGCGTCTATCTTATGTAGGTTGCTGTTATCGGCACGCACAAAATTTGGTTCCTTTTTGTTTCGAACCACTTATTAAATAGTTTATTAAAAAAAGTCCTGCAGAAATAGCTCACAGATCGATTATTACCACTCCGAAAACATAAAACGCAAACAATATTCAATAGAGGCATCTTTCGTTTATTAGCATCTGACGTCACCAGAGTTGCAACCAATCACAAGACGTTTATGTCGAAGACAAAATTTCAAAAAAATTGTTAGTTTTATTTCGTGCAATCTGCGAGAAACTTAAATTATTTTGTTTGATTTATAGTGAAATATGTCTTTTTAGACTATTATCTTAAAGGATGACCCCAATCCATAGTTTATTTCCCTTTCCTCTTTAAACGCGTGCAGTTTTTGGTGAGTCTGTGAGTCTATGCTTTACGATGACGATAAACAAGACATAAGGTCAGACGTTGCGCACTGCAGGCATAGACGAACTGTTTCAGCAACGGAAAGCTCTATGTGGCTCTGTCGAGGGTGAGCGACAATGCTAATATGTTCGTATATTGTTCCAATGGCATTACACATAACATAGTATACAGCGAAGCTCTTTAAATAAAGGTAACATTGTCACAATATGTGGACATATCAGTGAAATTGCACGCAAAAACTACTGAACGGATTTGAATGACACTACAGGAATTTAACTTATACATCAGAATAACACATAGACTACTATTTGCCACGATAACCGACATACACGCGGGCGGAGCCGCGGGCAGCAGCTAGTATTATAATATACACCGTGGTGTATGATAATATATGTTATTTAAAAAACGATATATATAATAATATTTGTAATATGATAAACTGTATTCTTAATTCTCTTCATTACTTTTTCATCCTCAGGGATTGTACTTTTCCTTAAAATTTGAATGGACAAAACGAGAAATGTACCTATATCTCAAATAAAGAAATTATCTCATTTGGTTAGTAATTGACAGAGACCTGTCAACTTTTTAAAGATTGAACTTAATTCAGTACGTTCTCTTTTTTAACCGACTTCAAAAAAGGAGGAGGTTTATCAATTTGAGCGTATATTTTTTTTATGTTTGTTCGCGGATAACTTCGTCGTTTATGAACCGATTTTGATGATTATTTTTTTAATAGAAAGGACATGTCCCAACGGTGGTACTATGATAAGGATGTTAATATCTGTTGATGGCATCCAAGAGAAATTGAGTCGAACCTTGAAGTCGGTTTTATTTTTGTTAAAATTGTACTTGTTGCAAATCGTTTTTGTTGCAAAACATTCTGAGGTTGCAATGAGTTTACAATTGAAGTTCACGTTTATGTTTTAAATAGCCGTCTGTCTTCCTAAACTAGTGGCAACAAAAGTAGACTCAATTTAAATACCTGAGTTGATGACCTGCAAATGTTATTAGAATACAAAATAATGTGAGTGTAACAATTTATTTCAATTTACACGATGTTATTGTTTCGTCGGGTGAGGGCGGCTTTCGCGCGCTTCCGGATCCCGCTTCCGCCACGAGCGCGACGCGTGCCGCGCCATCTTTGAATTACACCCTACAGCTAATGCTGTTTGTTTCTAGTAATAAAACTACATCGAGAATTGATCAACAAGTTACACTATTCACAACTTTAAATCATTACAATTAGGGCTTATATCTATTATAACACAGTTTTACGTTAAGCTGTTTTGATTTTCTTCAAAAAGTCTTCTGATTGTTTTGTCTGTTCTGCTAATGCTGTTTAATAATTATCTAGAACATGTTTCGTGCATCGGGTGCATTATTGGACGGACGCTGCTTTTAGCTTGACTATAATTTGAATTAAAAGTCACGTCGACAAGTTACGCACCGTTAAAAGCAATATTTTGAGTTATGTTAAAAGTAAGTAATTTAAAGACAGGCTTTTTCATATCATGTTATTAATTTTATTTTGAGAATTGCCTTTCTTATTGATTTAATGTTAAATGCTGCGACTTAATTTCGAATAAAATAATAACATGTATAACAACTAGGTATACTTTTATCGATATATCGCTTTTATAAAAATAACATATTTTAAAGAAAAGTACTACTCGTACCATTTTATGACACCCGCTAAAAAAAATACATTTTGTGTTGTTTTATGTATTTTTGTAACTGCTCGTTTTACATGTAAACCGTGGCACAGTTACGTTCTCAAATAACTGTCAAACAGTTAAAAATGAATGAATAGGGTGTCGTTACTAATAATAATAACATTAACACTGAAACCTAACAATGAAATTACCTCAAATCAAGCTGCAACTAATAAAATCAAAAATAGACATGTAACCAAGTAATAACATCTCCTTTCTTGGTCTATAACTGTTATAATCGTCCAGTTCACACGTGTCAAACTCAAATAGTATTTAACCTTACGGATAGCAATTAAACTGTCCATTATCGTAACATACAGTGTAAACATTGACGTGACGATGTGAGAACGGAACGAGTGAGTTTAGCTCAACCAACGGAGGCGTTGTGTGCCATCAAACATTTACAAAGCCACTCCCTGTGTGTGTGCTCTTGATTGCTCTATTTGTTAACCATATCCACATTTGTGTTGCTAACAATATTATTCACTAGTTGTATTCTCTTGTCTCATTTATTACTTCACTTATTTATTTGATGCATTAAGAATCGGCTTAAGGCCCAGGAATTTCTCCTGCAGTCAAACTTTGGGTCTAACGTAAAAGTCTGAACTTTAACAACAATCGAATGTTATCAAATTAACAAATACAAATATTCTCTTTCTTTTTAATACTAAACAAAATATTTCGAATTTATATGATCGGGTGACGACGAATGTGTCGCTTAATCAGATATTTGTATCTGGAAATTGACTTTAACAGAGCTTTTTGCAAGTAATCAGTTCAACGGTATGGAATGTTCTGGTTTCTTTTCAACAAAAAACATGTAATTAACATGTAACATTGTAACAAAAAGGAAACGCCATCCTAGAAGTTTAGTTGGTGCTTGATCACATCATATCAAAGCGATTATCTTAACTTTTTATTGTAAATATATCCTAAATTAAATCCAGTTACTTGATTTAGTGGAGGCTCTCATAGCCCAATTGCAGTCGGTGATTAGAAACAATCACCGAGGATAAGCAACGATGGCGCGGTCAGGACCTGGATGGGTGACCGCTGGTGGCATTATGCCATGAGCGTCTCCGTGATTATGAGGTCACGTTAAGCAGTCAGTCCCGGTAATTACCTATGATAACAGTCGTAAAGCTTAGTTGGAGGCCTTTGGGCGGCTTAAAAACATCTAACGGCAAGATTACGTAGCCAGAACGTTGTCTTGCCAGTCCCCAACCCGCACTCGGCCAGCGTGGGGACGTATGGCCTTAACCCGCTCCTGAGAGGAAGCCCGAACCCAGCAGTGGGACATTTTGGGTTGTTGATGACTTGATTTAGTGGTTACAAATTATACTTGATCTTACTACCTACTGATAGACGAATTGCTATTTATGGTAAAACTAGTAATCAATAAAAGTTTAAGTGTTACGTAAAAAAAATTAAATACAATCAACGGAACGTTATAATGTAAACTAGACGCGACTAAGACTAAGCCTTGAAACAAAGTGGTCCCAGAGCAAATAATAATTTAATTTTAGACAAAGACGTAACACATGATAATATTTTCTGATGCTAATTTGATAGTTTTTCAACATAACAACTAGTACAAACATCAGTAAATGACGCGAAACGAAAAGCGTAATACTCGATTAAAAGTAATTTTGTAAAAAATGTGTCACATTCGTCTATGACAGCTTAAAAAATGTTCAAGTATAAATACTTATATAAATCCTTTAAATAATTTAAAAAAAATGAAAAGACACTACTGTTTAAAAGTAATAGAAGAGCCACAATGCACTAAATTTAAAACTTCAGCGTCGAATGGAACTGCATCATCTGGACACACGCTATTTGACAAATTTTATGATTTTGTCAATCTGCCAACCGGAATAGAACATAGATTGTATTTTATTGTTATTATATAATTTAAGACTAGTACATTATATAAAATACACGTTGTGAAATTTAGAGAAGAATTTTATGACCATAATAATATATGCAAAGATACGGTTCAGTTTTAAAGGTAAAAGCTTAAATCTTATAAATTAAAAGGCGACAGTTAGCTTTGGTAGACCACAAAAGCAAGAATTTAAAATTAGACCAGCCCATGAAATGAATTTTCAATCAGAAAGTCAGACAAACAATCAAAGTAATTAATTAAAAACTTCATAAATCAAAAGTAAAAAAAATAATGTACTAACAAAAGAGTCAGTCCAAATTATATTTACATTCGATACATATGATCATTTGATCAAATGACAATAAATGAGATTGAGTTTTTCGGTATTCAGGATAGTAAAGATACTTATAATAAAACGTATATTTAGAAAATAGTGCGACAAGTTTGCTGTTTATCGAACAACTTGTGTTAGAGGAAGCGCCTCAAGAATTACGGGCTGAAGTACGCCCGCTAGAGGGCATTACGCTAGAAAAGTTTTGTGTAACAATGTGTAATGTTGCCATTTCTATGCGCAGATCTCCCGACCGGAAGTGGCGGAGCGAGCTCGTCTCTTGCGGGGCTCGGACAACTTTACTATTGTGGCGCCATCTAAAACTGTCCGAACTACTGACGTGTTTCCGGCTTCTCTTCAAAAAGTCTTGAGCTGTCAACTCACGAGGGGATATCTTACTTTCTTTGAGAGTCTTTTTATTAATTCAATTCTCGAATAAAGATTGATTATTCTATTTGAATGAATGAAAAAGCCCATCAATAGTAACAGCAGTCAAGTTACAGGGACACTATCTACTTGTTGACGTTATAAATTATAAGTGAAACAGTGTGCATTGTCTAGATTTTACCTATATATTAAAGTACAAACTATGAAAATGTTTTATAATTTCTTCTGTTTAGTTGGCTAAGGCTTCAACTGCTATTAAAAAAAACAACGTTCAGCCTCAAAACGCCTCCTTCGTCTTATTTTATTATCATCAGCTTAATATCAATTCAATACTAAATATACCATATAGGTAACTCAGATCATAAAATAAGAATTATCTAATTTAAAAATATAATTTTGATCACCCATCTCAGAAAGAGTATTTTTGCCCTTCGATATCTGAGTGCAAAAGCCGTTTTTATCCGCTAGAGGACAAATTAAATTGAATTTAGAACATCGTATGCACTTTTTTTTTTTTTTTTTTTTTTTTTTTTTTTTTTTTTTTTTTTTTTTTTTTTTTTTTTTTTTTTAACGTGTGGAAACCCCCTCGGGCCGTCACCCCGCCGGGGTTTGCGGCGGGGCGGTGTGTCGGAATCGAACCGACTAAAACCACACGGTGTGCCACTCTGCGCCTGAGACGGGAGGGATCCGGGAACTGCTGTTATTAACACATCCGGATCCCTCCCAGCGCTTGCCCGCACAGAAGCGGGCACCGTCAGCTGTAGACTCTCTATTTAGGCGACGTACGGCACACGCGTAACGTCGCCCCCTCGCGGGTGGCCACTAATGCGGATGGTGGGGAAAACCCATCCCGACCATCCGCGGCCACACTCAGGGCGGCATGAGGCGCTGATAGGCGCGCCTCCGCCGCCCGGTTCGCCGGCGGCGGATCGGGTCCGAGTAGAGGTCGTCCTCTCGGGCCTTCTCCGCCGCCTCCTTCTGCGAAATTACGTCTTCGCAGAAGGCTGCGACCGCGGTAAAACTGCTGTCGCTACCGGCCATGGATCGTATGACGGCCGGTAGCGAGAGATCTCCTCCGATGACTGCAGTGAGGGCCCGACGCTGCGACGCCCATGCGGGGCAAACCGCCAGCGTGTGCTGGGCCGAGTCCTCACTGCAGTCGCAGTGGTGGCAGGCGGGACTCAGTTCCCTCCTGGCGACCGAGTGCAGGTACTTCCCGAAGCATCCGTGCCCGGAAAGCACCTGCGTCAGTCGGAAGGAAAGAGTCCCGTGCTGCCGCCCTGCCCACTCGAGGATGACCGGCTGGAGAGCCTCCACGGCGGCAAAGCCAGCGCGTGGAGTCTCCAGTCGGAACGACCAGCGAGCCATCGTGGCTCGACGGGCGGCTTCACGCCACTCGCGTACCTCTTCGGGCGGAGGGCGAATGCCTCTCTCCGCCCGGAATTCAGCCACCCGTCGATAAACTTCGGCGAGCACTTCCGCCTCCAAATCCCACGGGGGGGTCCCGGCCAACGCGCACGCCGCCTCGGTCGACACCGTGCGGTATCCGCGTATGGCTCTGACCGCCAATACCCGCTGAGGCCGCCAGAGGCGAGCTTTATTGAGGGCGGTCAGAGCCGCCACCCACACCGGTGCGCCGTACAGCGCCATCGACCGGACCACCCCCGTGTAGAGGAGTCGCGTTGCGACGCTGGCTCCGCCCAAGTTGGGCAAAAGTCGCCCAAGGGCAGAGGCAGCGTCGACCAGCTTCGGACCAAGCTGTCGGAAGTGCTCGTCGAAGAGCCACCTACCGTCGAGGATCAGGCCCAGATACCTCATCTGGGCCCGAACCGGTACGAGGACCGAGTTGACCACTATGGAGGCGCCGGGGGGCGGCCCACGACGGGGCCCATGGAACAATAGGGCCTCCGTCTTGTCCAGGGCCACCCGTAAGCCCAGCGCCTCGATGCGCCCGACCACCAGAGAGACACCAATGGTGGCCAGGCGCGCCGCCTCCTGAAAGTTCGCCCCCCGGGCTGTGACAAGGGTGTCATCGGCGTAACAAATTACGCCCAGCCCGGGGGGGAGACGACCTCGTAGGACCCAGTCGTATCCCACGTTCCACAGGAGTGGTCCAAGGACAGACCCCTGCGGAACGCCGCACGACATGGGTCGCCGTCTCAAGGCGCCATCTCGATCCTCGTACACGACGGTACGCTCCTGCAAATAGTCTGCCACCAGCCGCCTCAGGTACTTTGGCACTCCGTGGTATTGGAGTGCTTCCCTGATGCAGCTGAATGGCAGACTATTAAAGGCGTTGGCGATGTCCAGAGACACCGCCAACACCACGCCGCCACAGCTCACTGCCTCTTCGGTCACGGCCCTAAGGCGCATCACGGCATCGACCGTCGAACGCCCCTCTCGGAATCCGAATTGGGCGTCCGACAGGTCGGGCCCCACCTCGCAGAGGTGCCGGACGATGCGGGCAGAGAGTATCCTCTCAAACAACTTGCCCGCCTCGTCCAGCAACACGATGGGCCTATAGGCCGCGACCGAATCGGCAGGCCGTCCCGGCTTCCTCAATAGGACCAGCTTCCCGCATTTCCAGCACTCAGGGAAGCGTCCGGACGCCAGGCTAGCGTCCAACACCTCCCTGAGGCGGTCCGACATATGATCGAGGGCTCGGGCCATCACTCGGGCTGGAACCCCGTCCGGCCCGGGGGCGGTGTTCTTGGAACGGATCCGCAGAACAGCCGCCCCAACCTCCGATTCCCTAACGGGCGGCACGTCGTCCTCTCGACCCCCGTCGTCTCTGACCGCATAGGCCATCGACGGGGGTGTGTGCTCCGCCCGCTGCGGGAAAAGACCCTCGACCACTTCCTGCAGGAAGCTGGGCTGGAGAGTCTCGGTAAGGGGGGGGCCCGCCGTGCGGAGCTTCTGTCGCACCGCACGATATGGGCGACCCCAGGGGTCACGGTCGAGACTCTCCAGCATCTCCTTTCTCTTCGCATTTTTGGCGCGGCATATGGCCAGCTTCAGAGTTTTCCGCGTCTCGCGGTACTCCTCGTGAAGCTGGTCCCCGCCACCGTCTCCACGGTGACGTCGCCTGCTGCGGGTGTAGGACCTCCGGGCACGAGTACACTCCGCACGGAGGTCCGCCAACTCCTGGGACCACCAGTAGACCTCCTTCCGAGGAGGCCGACGACCTTGGATGCGGGGCATGGCCGCATCGCAGATTTGCGTAATCGCATCGCGAAAACGGCCAGCCCTCACGTCCACGCCGACCTCACCGGTCGGGGCCTGCGGAGACAGCCAAGATTGAACAATGGCCGCCTCCTCTAGTAGGTCCCTGTCAAGCTTGGCGACAGCCCACCGCGGAAAGTGGGATGAATGCCGCGCCGTGTGACCCCTACTGGGGCCCTGGGACCGGGAGAGCTCAAATCGGATATACAAATGATCCGAGAGCGTCTCGACCTCTTCCAGGACACACCAGTTCCTTACTCGTGCGGCAACAGCAGGGGTAGCGAACGAAAGGTCCACTATCGACCCCCCCTGCTGTCGCACGCACGTGTTGGTGGAGCCTCTGTTTAATAAACAGAGGCCCACCGAAGCCGCCCACTCCTCGACGGCCTCGCCCTTGGCGTCCGTCCCGGGGGACCCCCACGCAATGGATTTTGCGTTGAAGTCCCCCAGCACGAGGACGTGCCCAGACGCTAATCGCCGCATCGAGGTCTCCAAGCTGTTAAGGAAGACCTCGAAGTCGCTCAAACTCCGGTTGGGGGAGAAGTAAACACCGTAAACGGTGATCCCCCCCCACTCGGCGGCAACATATCCAGAGCCCTTGTCTCTAAGCGACAAGGGCGGGGAATGAGCCGCCCAGAACATCGTATGCACTAACTGAAGCTAAAACATAATTAAACTTATTTATATCTACCTCCATGGTGCCGCATTTATCATACAACCTTTTTTAATTTGTCAAAAACTCAGACTCGGAACCTTCTTGGTGTACTTTTTTTTTAAATTTGGTTTTACCCGGGCCATTTTCTTTTTTGTATTTAGTAATTTCTTCGCTGAAGTGGGATGAAAAGTTACGTGTTGCACTCGAGTGAAAAGATTTTTCCCCTCGTGCTTTTTAGATTCCCTCGCTCAGGAGTCTAATTTTTGAAATCTCCGCTTGCTCGGTCATCAAAATTAAGCTCGCGTTTAAAAAGCAACTTTGTACTCTTCCATAACAAATAACTATTGTTTAAAATGTAACGTCATCTTATTGCTATTTTTTACTGACACGAAATGAAGGATATCTTTCATAACAGATAAAACAATGAAGTAGCAAATATAAGAACATATTAAATGAGTAGCAAACTGTAATATAGGATAGCATTAAACACTTGAAAATGATGAGGCCACGGTCGCAGACGTATAAACATGTTATGACCTAATTTACTCACTCATACGAGTGACTCAAAACATTACCCAATAATACTGCGTTATTAAATTCGTATAAATTAATCATTCCTTACTCAATGACCTTAATGCATTTCGCGGCGCCAAGGTTATTTGTGGTATCAATCACACATCTGATTGATGGTAATATATAATTCAGAAATTTTGAATGTTAAGTGGCAAGCTACTGTTTACATATTCATCAATGTTTTTATAAATCTGCAGTTAAAGGTCTTCGATAAATTGTTTTAAAAAAATTAACAAAAAAAGAACTGACTTCAGGAACTGGACCATATTAAAATCGGACCACACGGGAAGTACCAGCTTTTAAATAAAAGAGAATCATCAAAGTCGGTTCACGCAGTCAAAAGTTATCAGGTAAAAATCTTAAAAAAAATACTGTCGAATAGATAACCTCCTTTTTTGAAGTCGGTTAAAAAGACAGTACAATAGGTTTTCAGACCTGAGATTTGTGTCAAGTTTTTGGTTTCCTTTTTGGTACTTTGGTAAGTTGTTGATTCGATTAAAATTAATAATTAATGGTGATGACGTAGAAAAAAAGAGTAGGTATGCTTCATTCAATTACAAATTCTGAAACAGACTTTGCAATGTATGACAGGTAGAGCCAGTATATAATATGCACAACTACATAAGGTTTTTTGAGTAACCCTACCTTCTTACATTTTCTGACATTATAATAATAAGCAAGAGAAAAGAGTTTGAGATTAAATGAACACTAAACAAAGTGACAAATAAGGTAGTAGTGAATTATCTATTAAATAATACACTACAACATAACTTCTCTATGCTTACGTTAGTTGCCGAGATTTTTGTTATCCGGGTTCACTGCACTTTAATGCAAGATCTTCAATAGTTTGCAATGTAACACTCAATAATGTACAATGTATGTTTGACACACCTATGCAATAGCGCTAAGGCAGGAGGCAAACTGGACCAAATTTTCAAAGAACTAAATGTACTGAGATGTGGATAAAATGATCAAGAGCTTTCGCAGAAAAATAGGATAAAGGTACACTTTCTATGTTGGTGAAGATACATCACTAACAATAAACATTTAAAAGGAATGGGTGGATGTATAAAAGCATATGAATATGTCACTATCTGAGATGTCTCCAACAAACTCAACTTATAACTAGATCATAAATTTATATTTCGAAGACTATTAATCATTGTTTCAAGTTTATTACGTAATCTAATTTACTGTTGTACTTAACGTCTTTTATGATTTGTATGAAAATGACTTTATGAATGAATTATCCACGCTAGGCGGTCCGTTTCCAATGAATATAAACATAGTTAACACAAGGGAAATTTTAAACGGTTTACACTTGGCACTCTGATCTAATTTAGAACACTTCGTGAGTATAAATGTTTCTGACGGTATTTCAGAAAGGCGCAACCGTGTGCAAATATTAGTAGTTTAAAAAATAAAGTTTATAGAAAGATAAATACGGCAACTACACTAACAGAGATATTTGGTAATGCACAAAATAAATATGTTGTTTGAATTCTTGACCAGCAAAAAGAAACTTGAAAACGCATCATCGTGATCTATTCGTAGGCGGTCACTATTCGTAGCAAGGTCAAACGATATTATATTTCAGTGTTGAACAACCACTTTCAAGAGAGCTCTCCTTACCGACACCGGTACGTCTGTATTGTCTTTTTTGCAGGTAGAGGTGGAGAGGGTAGTAGATCTATTAATATTGGCTGCATGGAGTGATGGTTACGTTGTGTATGCCTACCCACGCATATCGACAACCGCGTCATGCCCGACGGATAAACAGTCGTGCTCTAGCTTAATTTTATATAGTATAAGGATATCCATTCAAATGAAAATTGAAGTTGCAAATGACCCATGATATCTTAATAATGATTTCTATTAGTTTTAGTGAACATCGTACATCAGTAAATATGTAAGTACGTATTACTAGCCGTTTACTACAAACAGAACGGTATAGGCTTTTTTCTCCTCACCTCTTTGTTTTAATAACATCCACACGCCAAGAAGAGCCAATTCTTCAAGAAAAGTGAGTTAATCATATTACCTAAAGATACCTAAATTGATTGCGTATCTAAAGTTTTGTTTTCTAATTTAAATATTAAAAGCTGTCACATGTGAAACACCAACAAAACAATGGGAGTGGCAATCACATGGTAGTTTACAAACTGTAACTTATCGCATTTTCTTTGTATCTATGACCTTACTATTCAATAATATATATAATTACCCTGAAAATAGTACCTTTATTGTTTATTTTAATTTCAGACCAAATCATAAATCTTGTCACCAAAAACAACTGCTAAAACCGTAAATAATCAAACTACGTAACAGAAAAAAAAAACCTAAATCAATCGTGGTATGGAGAAAGGGGTTTATTTATGTATGATTATTTTTGGAACAAGATGACATTATTTATTTACATCTTTATGCAAAAACATGCATCGGCGGACTTAATGCCTAAGGCATTTTCTGCCAGTCAACCGGTTGGGCAATGCAGAGAAAACATGAGGTAGGTGCACTTCATTCGGGCGAATACTAAATGATAGAAGCTTTAATACAGTTATACTATTTAACCTAATAATGCTAATACGTACAGTAAAACACATATAAACACATACGTATATGATACATATATATTCATACATATTCCACAATAAGAGATAAAAATGAAAGGTAATGAACTAAGGGCTCGCCAGTGCCGCCAATTCACCTAGTAAGAGCTCCTTCACTTTCATCTTGAAGGAGTTACGATTTCACATTATGTCACACCCGTTCTCGGGAGTAATACTTATAATCAAAAAATTGTACTAAACACCAGCAAAAGCAAGACCTACTGACTTAATACTCATCATATTCAGGCCAATGAAAGGTCCTGTACCGATCTGTACATAGACAATAGATAATAGTCCTAATCATCTATACAAATAAATAAAATTGAAGTGTCTATTTTTTATTTCAAATTAATGGTTTTACACTTAAAACGTCTGTCTGTCTATTTGATCTCTACTAACCTCTGGAACGCCTGGACCGATTCTGACTGAACTTTCACTAGCAGGTAGCTGATGATATAAGAAGTAACTATGGCCATATGTGTGCTTTGTACAATACCACTTAATTGTCTTTATAATCTTCATTAACTACTAGCTAACGTTCAATGAAGTTAAATTTGTTTATAACATTACGAGAAATATTTAGAGCTTTCTACCATTATTTCACAACATCGTTACATGAATACTAATAACTTCCTTAAAATTAATATCCAATTTTCAATAAAATGCAGCTTTTTGATTCTATATTTACAACAGAAAAAAAGCACTTAATAGAGTAATCATACGCCAAAAATGCCTTACGTCATTTAAGAAAAAAGTTTATACTCTTAACACAGCTGGACTGCACATTAACCAATCATAGCTAAGAACTACCGCAAGAAAACTGTCTTGCAAATGGAAAAACCGCATCGAAATCAGTCCATCCTCTTGAGAGCTGCGTTGCCACAGACAAAAACACACTCAAACAGACAGCCAGACAGACATACATACATCAATGTCAAACTTATAACACCCCTCTCTAGAACGGAACTAACTCGGAGTGCGCTGTGACGAAGCGTAACGTAATCAGATAGTGTAATTATTTCAATAAGGCGTTGGCTCTCACTTTAGCATAAACGTAAATCATAGTGTAACTACGTAGCTTGGGTCCGGTCATCGCTATTCTGAATCACACGTGACTACTCACTTGCCAAGAAGATACAAACATTACCGTACGACTACATTCGACAACATACATTATGATTTTTCACAAAAAGGCCTCAATAATTTCACCTATCTGTCACGTTTGTGTATTGTATCTATAATAACTCTAAATTTAAAATTTAAAAGACACTCTGCGCTGCATCAGGTCGAAGTTATCAATTAATTGTTATTTAACAATTATACTGGTACTATAAACACTTAATCGAGTAATTATATATGCCAAAAATGCCTTGCATCATTTTGTAAAACAGCGGATACACTACACTGTTGGACCGATATTAACCAAGCTAAGAACTACCGCAAGGAAACTGGCTTTCAAATAAAAAAATCCGCATTGTAATCAGTCCATCCGTTTAAGAGCTATGATGCCACACACAAACACACACACACACACACACGCACACGCACACACACAGACAGACATAGACGTCAAATAATATAACATCCCTCTTTTTGCGTCGGGGGCTAAAAATGAATAGCCAAAAGTGTTGCTAATTGCATAACTCGAGAACCACTCCACCAATTCGATTATCAATTTTGTAAATATTTTCGTTAAAGCACAAGGAAGGTTCTTATGGAAAGAAAAGTAAAAAAAAACAACAAGATTTATTTATTTTTTCTATGAGACTGCGAACGGTCCGTAGCTTTTACCAGAACGAAGTCTGTCCAAGCAACTAGTTTTTCATATAAACATTCAAGTATTCAACACATTCAAATATCAACAGTTCAAGATTCTGTCGTTATATTACTGGACTTTTCACGCGATTTTGTAAATCCTTGACATATAAACAAAAATAAAGATTGAGATATTCGAAATCAAGGGCGCCAGTTGTACTAGAAAAAAATACTCAATCGCACTCAATACAATTTTTTCTAAACAGTTAATACTACATTTATATTTTTTTGATGTGCTGATAATGTTTATATATATAATTCTTCTGTGAGTGTGTATGTCACTGAACTACTCTCAAACGACTGGACCGATTTTGATAAATTTTTTGTGTGTGTTCAAGGGGATCTGGGAATGGTTTAGATTCACAATTTTGTCCGCTGGACAATGTTTTTTTAATTAATTTTTAATTTATTAGTAGTTATGGCAAAACGACGTTTGCCGGGACAGCTAGTATTTCGATATATATTAAGGTTCATCAAATCAAAAAGGTACCGTAAGACGTATCATACTTTTAAGGACGATGTAACTTTGCACGGGCGTCATTATTCACAAAATCTTAATTCCATTCTCTGTAAAGGCACGAAATTATGAAGCTATTAATATTATGATGCTATTAATAATCTTATCTTAATACACTGCCTCGTTGGTCTCGCGGTTGGCATGGGCGACTGCTCATCATGAGGTCTCCGGTTCGATTCCCGAGTCGGACCAAATGTTTGTATGATCTACAAATATTAAGTTTGTATAAAGTAACAATACAGTTGTAAGTTTTCCTACAATTGTAAAATAAAATAAAATTAATGTTTGTTTCAGAGTTTGGTTGTTTTCTATGTATAATATGTATGTATTTACAAAAAAAAAGTATATATGTAATTGTATCAGTTGTCTAGTAGGTACCCATAACACAAGCTCTGCTTAGCTTGGGACTAGATGGCATTGTGTGTAAGATGTCCGAAATATTTATTATTATAATTATCCCGAGATGCACAATTCTTTGGAACTATATTTAAATTTAAATGATTAAAACAAAGCAAAAAAACGACATCAACAAAAAATGTCTTTTTCAGACGTCATTTCAAAGTCACATAATCAGGTCCTTTACCATAGTATTGTGTTTTTCAAGTTCTCTTTTACATTGCTTTACATTTGAAATTAAAACAGAATTGAATTATTTACATGCCAATGTCAAGTAAGTCGACTAATTTTTGTTTAAATATTGTAAAGATGTCACATGAATTTTGGGCCGTCGGCCATTGTATTTGGCGTTTTTTTTTTTCTGGGTGTATATACGTTGTGTGTGTTTAACCTATGTACTAATTAACCAGACTATGCTTGATCATTCTGTTAAATACATTCAATCATCATCATTAACTACCTCAGTGGCGCAGTAGTAGCGAATGCGACTGCTGTGCTTAAGATCTCGAGTTCGATTTGAGTTAGACCAAATATTTGAATGATCTGCAAATATTTGTTTAGAAGTTTAGGTGTTTTCTATGTGTAATATGTATGTATTTAAAAAAGTAAATTTCTTATGATAGGAATTGTCTAATACCCACAGCACAGCTAAAGCTCTGCTTAGTTTTGGACTAGATGGCGTTGTGTGTTAAATGTCAAAAAAAAACATCAATCCGTTTAAGCATTCATGAATGAATGCCTAAGAATTCATAATAGTAGTAAAATATGTAAACAATTTCTATTAATATCATTTATTGTAACTATTCATTATAAGTATGCTGTAGAGTATACAGGGCCATAGTTTAAATAGTTACTGTAGTCACTTACAGATATATCTATATACACACACGGTACACACGATATAAAATATTTCAATTTTTTTCTTCTCGAACTCTGAAACGACATTTAATTTACTAATTCCATTTAATTTTCTACGTCGATATAAACCAACGGAATACCCCAAACCTTGAAAATTGAAACTTGCTGGCAACCGTTTGTCACCGTATAAAGGAAACTAGATACATGATACGTATATAAATAACAAGTTTGTTTTGACACCTATGACATTAGTATGTTCTCAAACACTTTTTCATCACCTTACATTTTGAATATCGTTATTTCTGTATCACTAGAACAAATTGATGGCAATTTATTGTAACTGCATTAAAAAAGAGAAATGTCATCAGGCTGGAGATATTCTTCGTGGTTATAGTGAAAATAATCGTAGCTATTGCTACAGTCGTAGCGTAGTTTTTTTCTAGAACTGAACATCGCCCGTTTTTTATTGAAATACTGATTGGCGTTAATGTTTCAGACATTAACAAGAGTTTTTATCCGTGACCTTGTCATGGAATAAAACTAATCCTAACCAGTAAATACGAATGTGAGTTTGTTAATTTGTCACACTTTGACGCGATAGCGATCATGCACAAGCTCTGTTCAAATTCATGTCGATTGTTCTTAGACGATAAGTATGTAGTAACTTGTTCAAGATACTATGGAACTGGCATACGCTATGCGTAAAAGTTCAGAAAAAACAGTAAAATTAATACTTTTTCTATACTTTTAACAATCGTACAGTATTTTCTTCAAGATATTAATATTTCCACATGTACTGTTATTGGCAATTATATGATTCTATTTATATAGTTTTTATGTAGCAGATGTTCTAAAATTAATTTGTTTCTCAGTTGGAGTTAGGTACGTCGCGTTATATTATGTAGATATAAAAATAGTTTTAGTGTATGTGTTGAGGGCCAAGTGACTAATATAGCGTTATTTATAATGTCCATATACATTCATAACGCACAACTTTATTACCAAATAAGGGATCAAGTAATTTGTTGTTCAACTACAAATCTAATTATAATTATGTAATTGTATAATGTGTTTTATATGGGTAATTTTTGTTGAAATACTATTCATAGATATTAAAAATATGAAAATCAAGAATCGGAAATGAAATAGAGGGTAGAAGAAGCTTTCGTAGACTGTCTTTGCTACCGCTACGGTACCTAGCGTAGACCTCTATATTGCCTACGCCTATGGTCTTGTAACTACAACTAGATTAGTTAGCAAGTCGAAGAACAGTAAGCTTTGTGCTTGAAATAAATGACTACGACTACGATTTGAGTCAGGTGTTAAGGTTAACTACTTAACTCATTTCATATTATGATTTTCTTATTTTCTATGACCTTTTAAACGCATTACTATTTCTAGATCTTAGCATATCACATGTATTCATGGAAGTGACTGTATAATTGCGGGTGATTATTTCAGTACAATAATTCCTTGTTGCCTCCGAGGAGCTACGCATTTAACGCCATGATTTATAGCTGTAAAACGTGTTCGTGGAAGGTTAATAGATAGTAAAGACTTTATTACATGTAACATTAGGTATTTTTGAACAAAATATTTCCTACCTATTCTAGATGAAGTATGTTTCTTTTTGGTTATAATAATTACCTCCTCAGACACCTCAAACATAAGTTGCCTACCGTTTGACCCCTAATGATATAGAATCGATAATCTATACTATTCCTGACAATATCTTTTGTTATTTAAAAAAAATTATAAATCTAAAAACATATGGCTTATTCACACTTGCATAAGGATACAAATTCAACTCACCATTGTCAGCAGCACAACAAAACCCATATTTTTCTAATCCTATAAATTTAATAAAAAAAGATAGATTTTATCGGTAATAAAGTTGTCTATTCTCGTGTTTATAGATATACCAGATATACCACTATAAATATATTTATTTATTGCTAAACAGTAAAATATTTATTACACAATATAGGAACCTATGTACATACATAAAGTTTAATTTGTGTTCGTTTTAAGAACCTCAGAACCTAGCAAGGTGCCGAGGTTTTTAAGCATTCTTTCAAGCGTTAAAATTAAGTATACTTAATTTTAAAATTATACTTAATTTTAACGCCTGAAAGGGAAATAGCACAAGGATTCCTTAAAGAAGACAATCTTAGTCGGAATACTCGTACGTATATTTTGACTACGTAGGTATAGGTATAGTATATTAGAATCCAAATAACAAAAGAATTGCGATCACTGTGGTAGAGCTACGTTTCGGTATGAATGGGCCAGCTCGACCGGAGTGGTAGCACGGCCTAACAGAAAACCGGTGTGAAATAGCGCTTGCGCTGAGTAAAAAATAAGTAAATAATTTTAGTGCGTGAAACTAAATAAAATAAATTGTCTTAAATAAGTAGGATGTAAACAAGTTCTATACATAACAGATGAACACACAATCAAATAAACTCAGAAAACGGCTTGTTGTTATTTACGTAAAACAATCTTGAATGTACATACAATTATTACATAATATAGAAAATGTGGAGAATGCAAAGATGTGGAGTAGCTTTTTGACGATACAAGTATGTAAATATTGTTATTGTTTTTCTTTTAATTATTTTTATGCATATAGGTATCTATCTATCTATCTTGAATCTGTATGTATATTATATACGCATGTAACAGTTCACTGCCAAACATATGTCTCTCTTTAGCAAGTAGGTTACGCTACCTACTATGGAGTATGCTGGCCAGATGGGTTGGATAAGATTTTGTTTCAAGTCGCCGTCTCTTTGCAGGTATTCTGCATGGTTTTCTTCCTTAGTTGCCTCTTACGACATCCATGGGATGAAAAACCCCCCTTTCTACACTCTGTAATCTCAATCCGTCAACACACGTAGTGTCTATTACATAATACTTATTTTAAATTGTATAAATCTATAACCTGCACTATTTTCTTAACCTGAATAAATTGTTGTTATATTTATTCTATTCTACACAGTGGCGTGCCAAAACATTATGTCACATGCAATCAAAATGATAGAAAGTCTGTCTTTGTAATGCATGCAAAATACATAAAATCTTTCAATCTCTCAAAAGTTTTTTAAAATATTATTAAGAAATATAACGGTAAAAAGCAAATAGTGTAATTTTTTAAACAAAGAAATGTAGTTAGTGACAGAAAAACATTTGAATATATGAATATTTCTCTCCATTTACCTTTCAATGCTGATTTTGAATATTTAGCAAAAGAGATTAGTACTTGGGATGGCAATCGCGATAGTACAATGCTTGTAAGTTTTTTTTACGAGAATTCGAAAACGTAAATCATAATACCAATGGCAGATAATATTAATCTGTCTTCTTTATATCGTAATAATTATTAATCACACTAATATAATTAATGCGAAAGTTTATGAGTTTGTATGTTTGTTACTTCTTCACGCAAAGCTACTGGACGGATTTAGATGAAACTTTACAGTAACATAGCTTATACATCAGAATAAAACATAGGCTAATATTTGCCGCGATAGCCGACATACACGCGGGCGAAGCCGCGCGTATTGTTTTAAATGTGAATATAAGTTTGTTTGTTACGCTTTCAACAACAACAAACTTTGTACACATATTCTTGGAGGTCTCAGAAGTAACATAGGCTCATCTAATAAATGCGAGCGAAGCCGCGAGCAAAAGCTAGTAATATATTATATGAATTCGCTTCCGCTGTCTGTTCGCTTAGATCTTTAATAATACTCAACGGACTTCAATGTAGTTTTGAGTAATAGATAGTGTGATTTAAGAGGAAGGCTTACATGTATAACTATCTTTGCGCCGCTGTGTTACCCTACGTTATTATTATCCTTTTACGATACCAACGTTCGTAACATTCGTGGGTAACACCGCGGGACGCAGCCAGTTTTATCAAGAAACTATTTGGATAAAGCTAATTCATAAAATAAGCTTACTGACAAATATACATTCAATAATTAAATTAATTAACTCAACTAATAAAATACGGTAAAATTATTCAATTAATCCTTGTATTTATGTGTTAAAAGCTCTCCACGGATTATATGATCGAACAACCTCTCCTCATTCTGTTTGGAACACAAGCAAAGCTATTAATTAATTTATTATGTGTAGAGACAGTACAAGATAATCACTAATTAGATACACATAGACTATTAACATTCATAGCATGCAAATAGATTACAATTTAATAAATAATTAGGAGGAGTTACAATGAGAAATAGGGCGATTAGTCGGATCGCTAACGTTCATACCAAGGAACGAGAATATCCGGTCATGGTCAGATATAACGGGAGACTGAAATGGATTCAAATTAAGAATACACCAACACCGCTGTTCTGTTATTGATCACAAAAGAGTTTTTATTAAAATTATACATCTTAGCATAAAAATGTTTTTTTTGGAAACCATAGACAATGTAAAAAAGTACAGCATATTATCTGATAGTATGCTGTACTTTTTATATTGTTTAAAGATTATGTTATTTTATTTTGATAGTGTAGCTAATTGTAAACTTGCCAGAACATCCGCATCCGTAACCAAAATAGTACGCATGGAATCTTCAGAACGTCTAAAATTACAATTGTATCAACTACAATAACATTTGTAAAATTATAATTTTAAGATCTCATATCAATATATCCACAATGTTTTGACTTCAGTCCCTTAGTTATCGTCAGGTTATAGAAATAAAATGCATATGACATTATTAAAATAACACACATAATTGTCATCTATTATTCCTAGTACACCTATTCGCGTATGTATGTATCTATGTAAGTTTATTTAGATGTATGTATAGTATGTATTAGTTTTTGTATGTATGATTAGCTTTTATATACTATTTGTATTTGATATATTGCTGGATCTGTTTATTTTAATACATTTTTTTTTTTATATAAAATGCACCTACTTGAATTCTCTGCATCACCCGATGGTTGACTGGTAGAGAATGCCTTAGGCATTAAGTCCGCTTAAAGTGCATGATGTATAAAATAAATAAATACAATACAAATGCACAGACTAATTCTAACAATAAATGAAAATAACTTATATTCAGTTACTAAACTTGCATGTCAGACAGGTAAATCAGCTTTTCTTTATGAAATGTCAATATTATTCTAATAGGAAATAGTTTCATTTTAATCTTTAATTTCAAAGTTCCTAGTGTAATCCGTGATTTCACGGAACTGTTATATGTTATCAATATAACAATAAAACTTATCATATACCATAGTTACAATTGTAAATAATATTGATAGTTTTAAATTCGAAGAAAACAGTTACTTCGGATCATTAAAAAAATATAATAACCAATTTATTTTCCTATCAAAGAAGCTACAAACAGTTACTGCTACGTAATGTTTCCCCATGATTACTTCGCAATTTGAAACGAAATCAAACTATATAATTGTTATGGCTACTGTGTAAAATATATTAAACAAAACACATTACATTTAGATATGTATATAATATGTATGATATGTATATACCTAATGTATTTGTGTCGCTGTCGACATTTGTGGTCACACGAGCTCTATGTGGTACGCACGAGTAATGACAACCAAATTCCAAACGTTCATTGTCCATGAAATTCTCAACATTTTCAGAAGGTATCCAAACTATTAATATCCCTGAATATTTTTTAGTACTAGCTTTTGGCTCATTGTATTTATAAGCCAGCCAATTTTTAACCCCCAACGCAAAAAATAGGAATGTCATAAGTTTCACGTCGATGTCTGTCTGTGTGAGTGTGTGTCTGTCTGTGGCATCGTAGCTCTCAAACGAATAGACCGATTTAAATGTAGTTTTTTCATTGAAAGCCAGTTTCCTTTTTTTTTCTTTTCTGGTAAACTAGAAGTCGTATCACGTGATGGTAAGCGATTGCCGCCGCCCATGGACGCCCGCCACATAAGTGCGTTGCCGGCCTTTTGGGAATGAGGAGTCAGATGGGGGAGGGTTTGGGGGATGGGCCTCCGGTATCCTTGCTTGCGCTGTTTCACTCGGTGAAACACAGTGCAGACGCTATATCTTTTCGGTTTTCTGTGAAGCAAAACAAGTAACTCCGATTTCAATACTTCCAAATAATTAGAAATTGTAATAGGTTGTATTATTCGTTCCTTAATTTTCATCATCATATACCTATATAGGGCAAAAAAATACGATCGAATTTAGAACCTTCTTCTCGTTTAGGTCGAATACAAATTAACCTATTATTTATATAATGTTAGCTTGCTTCAATAGGTCAACAATCCGTGTTAAAAAACACAAGTTTCTCCATAAGTATGGAAACATAATAAGTAATAATGTCAGATAGTAACGTTTATTTAAAAAATAATAATATTTAAGCTTCTTATTGTATACGAGTATACTTTATTTATTTATTAAAAACTTACACATGCACATTTGTACATTGGCGGACTTAATGCCCAAGGCATTCTCTTCCAGTCAACCTTAGGGTGGTGTAGAAATCTAGTAAGGTAGGTGGTGCACAGAGGTTTCATGATCAATTAAAACAAACAAAGCACATATACATATAGAGAATACACACGAAGTAAATACATATATATTTATATAAATACACATACATACACATTTCATTCGTACACTATGACAACCCGATTCTAAGGTGAACCAATTATCGATTCGTAGTTCCTGCCGTTTCGCTAAAAAGTTTAACTTTACTTGTAACTGTAAAGATAATGTAGCTGATTCAAGAACTCTTGTGATCTTGATTTTCTTTAGCCTGCCAAAATGACTCTACTCTGCCTGATGGAAAGCATAAGCAGAAACCAAAAGTGGCAGTCGCCATACTCATTGCAAATGCCGACAATGCAGCACGGTGATCGACACTATGGCAGCCTAGTGATGCTTCTGCAGCATTGGATAGGATAACACACTGCAAAGCAGCTAAGCAATACTAGTCAGTTTTATCTATGATGGGTGACCATTCTTCACGTATTTAGACTCCCGTGTCTCGGAGAGCTCGTCACACCGTCATTCCCGGATCCCACAGGAACATATTTGGGTATTTTAGGATATTCTAAGCCCTTTGTAGGGCTTAGTCAGGTAGTAGGGCCAGTCTTTCTATAGAATTTCGACGTCGCCTAGTTATGGAGCTGTAATGGCAGTCGTTCACGTAAAAAGTCGAATTTCAGCCATGTCGTAATAGAGTTAAAGTCGAACGCAACCTAATTTGGAAGAGAAGGTTCCGAGGAATTCTCATTCACATGATCATAATTACGTACCTACAAAGAGTATCCTTTGAACTAACTGAGAAAGGTCTTAATTAAGTTAATACAGATATAAGCATCAGGTTACTAAAAGGTCGAAAAAAAATGTCTGCCATAGGAAGTTGTTTTAAAGTCTGATCTTCATTTGTTTTTAGCAAATCTATTTTTAAGATCAGTTGAATGCGGGCCAAAATTTGATAAAACGTGATGTTTGAAAGTGATGCACGTGGGTTGTATGACGGCATAAGACCAGACACATATCTAAATAAGTAGGGTTACCTCATGTAAACACAAGAAACTCGCTACACAATAATCACAATAAAAGTGTAATATGTGTGAGCAATGTAACCCACTCTCCGTGGGTGAATATTTCATTTTGTTACAGACCACTTAACAGATTACTTCTAACAATTTAAGGTGACCGCAATGTTATTGTAAAAAACTTATATTCGAAATTTCAAAGAACTAGAACATTTTTAAAACTACAGGATATATAAATAATTAGAAGAAATCTGTCAGAACAAAACTCTTATATGTCTTCCTTAATAAGTTATGACGGTCTTTATCTGATGGAATCGATATATTACTCCTACGTAAACAAATAATTCTTTGATGCAGAAACGGTTTCAAGATGTGCAGTAAAGAATTTTATGCATACGTAATCGTGAAATTATTTTCAATTCGAATGCGGATATCTCTTTTGTTGGCGTGAGTTTTATGTTTGTGGACGAGTGGAGGTCGAAAATGGTTACATCTGAAGTGCTATTACCTAAATATAGAAGTGATTTTGCTCGACTGAGTACTCAACTATTATAATGCTAAAGTGTGTCTGTCTGCTACCTATATACACTTAAACCGCTAGACCAATTTAAATGTTGCCGGGTATTTTTTCTGGTATGATAACTATTCTATGTCCAAATGACATAGAATAGTTATCATACCAGAAAAAATACCCGGTTTTCATACCTTTTAAAGGAATGAAAAGGAATTTTTACACCGATTACAATGAAAATAGACATAGAGATACTTTGATTCTTTAGGAAGGACATAGACTCTCTTGTCAACATAACCCTCAAGATTTATATGACTTATAACTATATATACAACAATACGAAAGAAATTTTCTTAGGACAAGGTTTAACCTTGTCTTGAAAATTAAAAATATAACAAATATGGTATCAAAGAAAAAATACATCATTTCTAAAGGGACCGCTTGCACATTTTCCTGTATTACGATACAAAGACAAACGAGCAGACATATTACCCCTGATGGCATGTGGCTACCATGAGTGCTTGCAACTCAGGAGGCACAAGCGCGTTGCTAGCTTTTATGAAGGACTACGCTATTTTCTTAAAAGTAGGCATTTGACAATTGCTGTAGAAATAAATGTAAAAGAATTTCCTCAACAGCCTCCAACAATCCACGACTGTATATTGACCTCTGTAACAAGGAGTTTATAGCCTACTATATCACACTGGCCAAACGGGTTGGTAAACGGTTTGGCTTAAGTTTTCCTTCTCTTTGAAGTTCTACATAGTTCCTTCCTTAGTCGTATATCGATTAAAATGTCTAAGTGTAAGTCTTCTTATGTGTCGCGACTTACAAGGCATTCATCACTACCCATAAAATTTAAGAAACACATTATGTTGCTTTGCTCGGATCAAAGAGAATAACAAACGAATTATAAACATAAAAATACCACAGTTTTCTAGGACAGTTTCTACCAACCTCTCTTGTGTACAACCAAAGCAGTCTGGGACAAAGTCGTGTTTATAAATAATTTCACCACAACTGAGGTCACCCGTCACCTTAGGATCCGACCTTGTTATCATTTTCACAAAAATAATGTATTCTCTATTCATCAAATCCGTTTTTATCGTTATAAATTATGTCTAGAACATTATAAACATCCTGTTTGAGAAGATCTGACGTATGCAATTTTTTTATCAAAGTCACTAAAAGATACTAAAGTTTGAAATTGAAATCATTAATATCAGTTTTGCACGACTAGATGTTTAGCTAGAAAGTATGCATTCTAAAAATAAATTGATCAAAGTATTTTTATACGTTTACCAGTGATTAGGTATCGGCTATCGGTAATATATTTCCTACAGTGCAAATAGCCGTGGTTTACGTAGATAAATATTTAGGTGACTACAGAATACTGTAGTCACCTAAACTTTAAACGAACTAAGGACATCATTAATCATCATATCATCAAATAGCCCACTGTTAGACATAGGCTTCTTCTTAGAAAGTAAGTTTAAAAACGTCTGCCAAAGTGACTCTACTCTGCCTGATGGAAAGCGTAAGCAGAATCCAAGAGCAGAGTCATCATACTCATTGCGAATGCAGACAAAACAAATTGAAGAACATTATCAAATACAAATATCTTTATGCTTAAAAACCTGTCTTTTTAAGGTACATAAGAAATGAGATTTATCAGATAGATGGGTCTCTAAACAAAGTTGACTCATTAGTTGGGAATGTAAAGTTGAATCACCTACATAGTTGGATAATCTCAGGTGGACGCCGCGCCGTAACGTCGCTATTTCAGTACTTTCACGGGCGATGCGATCTGTATCTGGCTGTGTATAATATCTACTTGAAAGTGTTTTAGACATAGCTTTTAATCGTCGAACTGAAATGTTCTATTCTTAAAATCGAGATACCTAGATAATCATCACTTAAATAATTAAAAACATGCTCCTAAAATTATTAACGACCTCATTGTCTTTTTAATATTTATTCTATGCATATGATAAGAAATAACATGTATGATGATGTACTCGTAGCCAATTTTGGCCACGGTGACCATTCTCAAAGGAGACCATAAACACAGGTGCACTCTCTGTTCGGGACGGCTATCCGACACGACCGGAGAGACCAATGACTTTAATAGCTTTCTGAGGAAAGGAAAAGTCAAAAACAATTTTTCAGCCTTACTCGGGAATCGAACCCGAGGCCTCTTGATCGGTGGACGGATACGAATGAGCAGTTTAGTTAGGTAAAAGGTATATAAGTACTTTAAAGACCAGAAAAAACATTAAAATAAGTTTAAATTGCTTAACATTTCGACTATCATACTATAAATCGACTTGTTTCAGAGATAACAATCTAACTTTATGTCAAATGTTGGTTAATTAAAAAAAGGATTGTTTCAGTTCTATCCCACTAACAATTATCTAATGTGACATTTCAATTTGTTTCTTCTAAAGTAAAATGCCAGTCTTGAATCGTATACTCAAAGGAAACATTTTTATTCTAATGAATTATGGTTGCCAAATCAATAACGTTTTTTACCAAAATGTACAGAATTCTACATTTGAAATTATGCGAAAAAAACAATGGAAATAAGAAACTAAGCCCATTTAGAAGTTCATTGATAAAAAAGATTTGACAGGTAATTTTATTCATAGCCATCTTCTGTTTCTATAATAGTAATTTTAAATTAAATAAATGTGAGTACGAGGTATTTAATTTAATCATAAATTGACTATAAACTCTACCAGATTTTATCGTTTCCGATATGCGTTCAAAATATTTACTGAACTGTTAGAAGCTATGGTCAATATTTCTTAAGATATTATTTATGGAATTATAATTTGATCGTTAACATTTTAAATGAATCTATTTGTTCGATTAGCAGTAATATTGTATCCGATAATGCATGTATTTACATAATGTCATTTGAAGACATAATATACATAAGTAATAAGACATGGGCAATATAAAATGTTTATTGAATGCTTTGGGCGGGCGGGATTGCGGGCCGCGGGACGGGGCGGGCGGCCGGCAAGAACGGCTCGCGTCCGCCCGCGGCCAGTGCGCGCCCGCCCTGGTCCGACACTCGACGTCGGCTCGTCAACGAAACCACACTACTCTTTTATTAACGACCATTATTTAATCGGTAAGACACTGCCCAGTGTTTCAAAGCTAAGTCTATAAGGGTTGTGCCAAAAGTGTGCCTGCGCGGCGTGTTTGTCTTGCGCACGCTGTCACCCCCAGTGTATAGCACCGTCTCGCTCTAGTCTTGCGCAATTGCGATTTCGTCTCGTTCTCGTTTTGCGACTCCGCGATTGTCTTGTTCATAATCTCGTGGGTGATGAGTCGAGATAAGCGGAGATAACCGGGTAAAATTCACTCAGCTGCACGTAAGTCAACATCTCATTATAAAAAAGTGACCAACATCAATAAGGACAGGTGAATAGAAACACATGTATAATTAACTAATTGACATATCGTAAAAAATCTTAAGTAAACATTGTGTTAAACGATTTTTTTTTTCGACCCTCTGATGGATTAATAATACCTATTTATGTAATAAGTTAAAATGATCAAGAAAATTATTTATGAAACAACAATTCACACTATTTAGTTTAGTGTATCTTAACTGAACATTGCAATATCACTAAAAAGTTTTCATTTAAAAATTATTCCGTTTTATCTGAAACATAATATTTCAAATTTTGTATCGATTGCTAAAATAAATCGTCTCTGTGATGACGTTGCAGATTCATTATGACATAAACGTTTTACGTCTTGCTTTTCTACTCTCTGTGTGTCATATTAATACTTTAACAGTTCTATTACTGTTTTAGAATATTTCTACTGGAAACTACTGCATAAAATAAAAACATTTAAGAATGTATTATTATATTTTCGTTAGGTTTCTATCACTTATAAATGATATAGGTGTGGGAGAACGCGTGCACCTGTGTGACAAAGCTCCGGGAATGCTGTGAATCCGATCCGCTCGCGCGCGCGCCTATTTTTGGCAACACTCATCCCGCGCCAAATTTGCAATCCCGCCAAATCGACGCGCCTCTATGTATTTTTGTATCCGTTTCACAATCAATTAGTTTTTTTAACGATTAATCTGTCAGTGAGTACTTAACCACAAATTTATACAAATCATTACGAATTTTCAGAGACCCTATCCTTATTTAAATAAAACGTTATGGAATAAAGTATGGAGATGGACATAATACACTATTTGACATTGGCCTTTAGCTTTTATCATTGACCCAGTTTACAAATATAAGTTAGACTAGGTTATACAAAATCTTGATACTTAACCAACTAAATAAAACAAAATCTTAGTACTTATATTTGATACCTACCTACGTATATTTGACACATAAGTTAAATTTGATTTAGTTAAATTGAATTAGGTATAATAAATAAAGTTTGCATTCACTAGTATTAAACATGCATTTAAATTCTTCATTAATTTTTTAGAGAAATCATAAATTGTATACAAAGTTACGATAGTGATTATTACGTTAATTAATTAATTCATAATTATAGGTGTATAATTACAGCTATTACAAGTAATTAAAGGAATTTATCAGTTAAATATGAATAATTTTTTAACAAAATAACTGACATGACAGTTTTATCTTTAATGCATGGTTTTTACTTCACGATAATTTGTTAACATTCAGTCATAATAACAGTCAAATATAGAGAAAAGACTTCTGTGATTGCAGCACTAATGAAAGTAATTATCACAATAATACATGGGAACAATATCACAACATTGATATTGTTCCTATGTCAACTTCTAGAAACGCTGAGACATCGTAGTGGTCCTCATAAAATGTTATTCAGGGTTAATAAATAGTGTAACTATTGGTTATCAAAGTATGAATATTATTTACTGCGAGTATATAATAACAAAATTTACGGAAGACAGACAGAAGACAAGTAGAGACTACAGCAAATGATATTCAATGTTATTCAGGCAATGGCTATGGCAATAACGAAAACAAAATCGACATTTTATTACGTTGCCATCTACCAAGAAATATATTTACTGCTTAAAAGTAACTAGTCTTTCTTAAAACCTAATTTCGTTAAGTTAATATTCCTTGAAAATAAAAACAAACGCAAATAGGTAATGGCAAAAGAGGCGTAATATGCACTGCGCTTACTTTCCACATTAACAAATAAATAAAAAAAGTCATACCTACTAAAAATAAGGAACTTCAAACATAACATGTGTGGTTATTTTTGATCACCGATTGAGAAGGTTGTGTTCTAAATAAAAACAAATAAATATCTGAACCAAATTTTAATCTTCATCACATCTTAAATAAAGTATGAATATCATTCTCAATTTTTTTCACTACCTAATATTGAGTACGTACTATAATAAAGGACAGAAATAAAAAAAGATATCTAGTATTTGTTGTATTTTGTGCAAAAAATATAAAATAAATAAATGACAAAATAGAGACATTAATAAAACAATTTTAATGTACTTTTAAATGAAATTAAGGCCACAAACGTGAAGAAGCATTTTTAGTTAATAGTATGGTCACATAACTCTAACATTACATCACGGAGGTCCATACCCCATCCCTCACCCCAACACCTCCCCCTTCCCTCTATCCCCCAAAGGGCGGCAACGTACTCGTGACGCCTCTGGTGTTGCGGGTCTCCATGGGCGGCGGTAATCACTTACTATCAGGTGATACGTCTTCACGTTTGCCCATTATTATATATAAAAAAAAAACATTACTCTATCAATTCTAAGTTATCAATATTCGATTAGTTTCTAAAAATATACAGGTAGCTACGTAAAATTTGAATAAACAAGATTTCTAAAACTGTTTATCTTATTTGATTGGTATTTGGTCTTGAAGCTTGAATATAAATTCCTTTCATTCATAAAGTGTTTCTCATATCTACACAAACGTCGATCTTATTTCAAATGCTGATGAATTTCGCTTCTGTTCCATAATATTTATAACTATGACGCATGGTGATAAATAAGTTAAATAAACAAAATCTAGAACTAACCATTGCTGATTACAAATAAGTGAATAAGTTTAAACCAGTATATAGCCATATTCTCGTGCCCTATAGGTATAATAAAATAATTCGAAACTAGCAAGTTAACCAGAATGGATTTAGGACATAAATAACAGCCTTATAGCACATTCTCTAAAGTATAATGAGACTGAGTATTAGGTTAATGAAGCATTATTGAAAATTTAAAAATAACAAATATACGAAACTATTATACGTAACAATGATAGTCGTTCCTGAAATACATTGAAGTCTACTCTTAAAGCCTCCATTCGTCTTTGCATAAGACTGGGAGATTACGTGATTGGGAATTGTGACAAGCCGCTGACTTACCTACCCACGTCGAAACTGGCAACAAGGTCGTAACAAACTCGAAAATAACTGAGCAATGAGTATAGATTCGTAAAAACGTCTGTTTTCAAGTTTCTCCTCGACACTAGTTTAGTTGGCGGTTATCCAAGTCCACGGACCATTCGACACAGCAGCCAGCCATCACGACGGCTATTTGCGGCTCCGCTGCTAACTCTACGTACGTCACTGATCTATTTACGTGGAACGAGCACACCATTGTATACAATTATGTCACCTGGACATATTTAAGATACGTTGCCAAACTCAAGGTTAACTTTTCACAAAGTGACAAAGGGCGTTGACATATATTATGTTGTATACTCGACTATTTATACATTGTGTGCATTCATTTCAACGAATCTTTCCATATTTTCTAGTAAGTGCTATTTTGTTACAGATACGAGCACGACATAAACTGCCAAAATGTTTAAAAGTCATTTAGAGATGATTGGTAGAAACGAGACGCCATCGAAGAAAGCCAGATTCTGGCAATCCTTCGTGCGGTCTCTTAAAGGTCAGTTTTGAATATAATTGCACATTTTAATACAAAAATCCGAAGAAAAAAAGCTAAGTAACTTATTTGTTTCATGAAAATATTATTTTGTTTAGGATCGGAAGACATCAGGGCCGAGGAGAGGTACAGGCCTACACGCCGCAGTGTGTTCCCTGAACTCTCAAGCTCCTACCCTTACACCAAGTCGATCTATGACGACCCCATCGCTGCTGCTGAGAGGATCACCGTCCCCGGATACCGCTACCTGCCCGTGCACCGTGAAGTCTACGGATACTCCCCACGCCCAATCTACGCCCACAACTACACTCGCAACCTCGAAGCGTACAGGCCAAGTTAGTACTATTAACTTTAATAATCACAACAACAGATGCTCACAAGCTACACTAACCGGCTTGCCAATTGAGATTGATTTATTGATAAATTTATTGATTGGTGTTAAGCATTATCAAACAAAAATAGATCGTGTTGATAGATTTTGATGTACCAATTCTGTGGTCAATCGATTGGCAAGTGTATCACTCACTATGACACTTTAATTTGGCAGCAAAAGAATGACCTTTGATATGTGGTCCTCTTTCTGGTAATAATTTTTAAATTTTTTGTATATATTGTTGCTATATATATACTGACACAGTTTGAAATAATACTGTATATAAATTGACTGAAATCATCAAATAACTTGCTTTGACGCTCTTGTCACTAAATATTATAATGATTTAATGTTAATGATTTTTTCTGGCCCTCCAAAAATCACTGTAGTTTTAGAACTATTTGAACATTTTGTTTCAGCGCGTAAGGTGTAGTCGAGTTTGGTGCAGTGTAAATAAATATCGGGACTCCTAATGTTATGAATCCAACTTAAAACGTAGATCATTGTGAAAAATCATGCCATTAAAAATGGTCGCCAGCGATAATTATCATTCACAACAATTAAGTTTGTAAGAAATTGTTGCGGGTTATTCTGCTGTTTATATATTTTACTATGTAATAAAGTTTTATATTATAAATAAAGTATTGAAATCAAACAATAATGTAAAACCTGTCATAAGCTCGGAGATTGCAATTGTGTGAATCGATTTAACATTACTTACATGGAGGTACATACATTCACTACTTTTTTCTATATCTTTTATTCGTCAACAAATCAAGCACACTAGTAAATTCGTAATCAATTGCTAAATGTTCCGTTTTTTTATTTAATACTAAGAGGATTATAGTCATTCTTATACTATTTTTTTTAATTGATAGCAGATATCAACATCGAAGACAGGGTGAATCTTTAAATGTAACGTGTATCTGTAGTGGTTGGCATTATTTGTTGTTGCTTGTGCAAATTAGATTATTTACTAATAATACGCATGTAACCATTTTATAGAAATCACCTCTTTTACATAACATTACTTCACACATCCAAAATCCATGAATGTTACATCGACGTCACTGTTTATATTGTTTCGATCTTCTAGCATTTGTCAGGTGATATATATTTTTTTAACCCATTTTATTATAAAACCTTGTTTATTAATATGTACAAACCCATTCAATGATTTGGATATTTCCAAGCCCCTCCTGGGAAGTTAATCAAGAGGTGAGTTCTATGAAGATGTCTGTCTGTATAGTAAAACCCCGTGTCGTGGTCATTAGAAAGCTATGCTTTTGCTCTGCATTTAACCTAACCAAGTACTAACTGATTTATCTTTATTTGTGATACTCATACAAAAGATTATTATTATATCCAAGGGCACGCCACGTCGTGGCCTTTTTAGAGTGTTATGGGTTCGAATCCCACACGAGAAAATACTTTGTGTGATCAACAAATTGTTATTTTAAGTTTGGGTGTTTTTTATATCCGTTTCATGTATGTTTGTAAAGTTTGCCTCGTCAAAGGATATATATTCCATTTGCGGGAGTTGTCTTTTAAAAATAATAACTGGAAAGTATGAAATGCGACAAATAAATAGTTAGGTTCCTATTAAAACATTCACCAGATTTAAATTGTAAGACGAACTTGAAACAAAATTCTGATCGACGAAAAACTTTCCGTTACATTCATATCTTTTTTGTGTTACTTTTATCTGATTTTTCTTTCGATGAACTGTCATCTATATTCTGTTAACCTCCTATGAAAAGACAAAATATGTGTGAACGTCTCTGATTTGGCTTTTCTTATTTCACGTATTTTTGTTACGCTCAAAAACCGAAAACATCCATTGAGCGAGTAGACAGTTCACAACGCGTTGTAGTCATTATAAAATTTGTGGCCGTCACGTTATGTTTTGTTTTTTATGAAACTGCTGACGACGCGTTTGTGCCAGTCATAAAAGTTGGTATAGCTAAATTCGTTTGTGTCTATCATGTTATACGACCACAACGCATTGTGACAAAGAAATCTTCACCAAAATGATTCTGCAAACGAATCCTTCGTGTGAAATTCAAATATATTGAAGAGGTAGACAGACTACATGAAATGAAAACTTCTGCGATGACAAAAACTGGTCACAGTGACTTCACACAAGGCTGGAACTCCATGATTTCGTAAAACTTAACTCACCTGTTACCAGCTCATGTAAACTGTCTTCTTCTTTTCACATACTTGTGACTTCTGTTTTTTTTAATTTTCAAAATGTTTTGAAGTCCAACGATATTACTGACAATTGACTTGAATTCTTCAAACTTCGGGATTACCTATATATCTTAACTATAATAAGTAATAAGGTTTTTATAACGTTTAATTATTTCCTTTGACAGTATATCATGTACCGAGGCGCGTCCGACGAGGCGTTGATCCCTTCGACGCTCACAAGGCGTGGCTGGACCATCTTGACAGGCTGGCTGCCATCGACCGGCTGTACCCCTCTCGTTATGGTCTCTACCTGAAGGACCGAGCATACCCCATCACTGACTTGAGCGCTCCCATTGTTACCAAATCGCAGCCCCTGAGTCTTAAAGGCATCGAATATGAACCAGACAACAAGCCGCACTGGGGAACAGGTAAATTATTCTAACAACATAAATGCACGATCAGTTTAGAATAAGCTAATTTAAGAAATGCCTCGATTTACTTGTACGATGTTTATTTCTAAAGACTCTTTTTAGTCGTCTTACGTGTCTGAGTTCGACTGTTTTTGTAAATAAAGTACAGGGCAATCACGGCATACTGACTGGTCCACGATGTATGCTAAGTAAGGAATATCAATTACATAATTATATTATCTGGATTAAGATAACTCTTTTAATTGATATATCCCGAACACAGCACAAAGTGTGGATGCAGATTGTTAAAAATCATCACCACTATATGGATAGAAAACACCTATAAAATTCAATTTACTTGAATCTTATATGTGTGAAATGACGCTGTCTGAGATTATTAAGACGTCCAACGCATTATTTTACCATTTTTATAAGAAGAAATCTATGTTCGTAGGTATATAGTATTTATACACAAATTGTTAAAAAGTATGATCTAAATTCAAAATTGTAAATATACTTATTTAGGTATAAATATATGTTTTCTATCAAATCGACAATACACCGGCTACATTTGCATTGACATCCTATTGTAAAGGACCTTCATAATATACGTAACGTGGAAAATCAACTTTTTCTTTGTTACATTCATACTTATAACGTAGCTATAATTTTATACTATCAAATAACTTATTGAATAGTACAAAGTTTTTAAGAATATTAAACTAACCAACGATATATTTGTATTAAAACATAAAAGACCAAACCGTGTTTTGATTTAGTAGTTTTAGTACCTCTCCGTTGTAAACTAGCTTAAATGTAACATTTCAACATATTTTAATAACTACGTATTCATCAACTGTGAAAATTTCATCTCGTAAATAGTTTTTATCAATTCTCTATTAAATGCAAAAAAAAGTTAACACAAGTCATTAAAGTTTTGAGTATATTCTTTTTATGACTATGACTGTTTACGTTCATGCACATCTGGTAACAATTTACTATGGAAGGGACTTTGCTAGTATCTACTCTAGACTACAAAGCTTCAGTGGTAATTTTATAATTCCTTAATCATGTCAATGGTAGTTGGATTACGGCGAGTAATGCAATGCTAGTTAGTTGATCCGAAAAATAATATTTTTTATTAAACTTGTCTGCATGATATGCGTTGTAAATATGCGCAAAACGACGTTCGTTCGATAATGTTAACTGACGTTCATCCAAAACATTAATAAGAACACTACACTCTACAAAAAAAAATAGTTGTCTTTTTAAATCTGACCTTTATATATTTCGGTGCACGTGATAGGCCATATGTATACCTGAGAATGATATTGATAATGAGACTTGCCATGAAGGAGCGTGGCCGGCGAGGATATCGGACCCGTTCAAAAACGACCCATTTTTCGCTGAAGCCGATAAATGGACAGATTTTGATCGCTCACTCCGAGGGAAGTCCCCAACACCTGTGAAGCCAAGGATAAGTCCACCACGTGACTGCGAGGTCGCTTACGATGCCGACGGTAAGGGCAACAGACCCCATCCTCTATCTTCGTCAAGAGCTCTCTTCTTTCGAATCTTCTAGAATATCAAATCGAAGTCTTAACGTTCGAAGCCCCCAGTGTAGCACCTAATACTTCAGAGCTGTGTGAGACTTAGCATATACCTATTGTTAGTATATAACCTATATGTAGATATTATACCTATTCAATTTTATCCTTTCTGCGTGAATAAGAAACTGAGACAATTTTATTCACATGTAAAATCCTTATGTATATTTAGAACAGTTAACAATTTACAATGAGTGTATGTGTTCTTTTTGTATAATACATTCTGACTTTCTCACGCATGCCATGTTCATTAATAATACGCACATTGTTTGATGATTCGACTACGGCATATGAGTAACAAAAAAACAATTGTAGCAAGAACCATAGATAACTAAAGTTTTAAAAGCCTTTATGGGTTCCCGTACTGAATTCACGTGTTTTAAAAATTAAAAAAGTTAGTCATATCATCAACTTTAATGTGAAGGCATTCTAATGCTTAAAAACACTTTATAGTCGATAAAGTGAATCTCTGAATTTGTAAATAAAGTGAATTTTGTTTCATTATATAATTTGCAGCCTTAATTTAATACATAGGTAATAAATGTGTAATTCGATTATAATAGTGGAATGTACATCGAGTACCGATATTACATTGATCTATATTCCACAACCATAGTTGTTGGAGAATAAATGGTTCCAACTCCAATTTGGCAGTTTAGAATTACCAAATGTTTTTTTTGTAAATATAATGCAAGACATAGCATACTGTTACTGCCAGCTATGTTTGAATAATAAATATATGTGATTATATCTAGTAGCAATGAAGTTCTTAAAACTTAAAATTAAATATCGATGGAACAATCGACTAACATTATTTTAAACACTGCATCACGCAACTGTGTTAAGAGCTTGGCTTTGCTAACACTGTATGGGCGGGCTATGACGAAGTACAGCTGGTTTAAAGTCTGTTGTCCCGGCAATAAAAGTTATAGTTCTGGCATATAGGTGCACCGCTCTTCAATGCTGGTGGACTCCGAAGAAGGCCATGGGCTGACATTTTCAACCCGAGCCCTTCACTGCCGATCTCGGCGATCACACGGGACCCCTTCTGGTACGACTGGCCGGAGCTGAAGCCCATCGCTAGATGGGATCGCAGCCCTTCCTACATCCGTGATTCGTACCTGTCGCCCGTCAAACGCACCTTCCTTTGGGACAAACATCCAATCAGGCCGTTAGGTTAGTGACTCGCTGTAAATACGCAAATAGATATTTCGACAGCTTTATTGGTGTCTTGAGCTGTATAAATTGGCCTTATACAACCACATCATGCACATGGATTGGATTGCTACCACTATTTTTAACTCGCATAACATAACTTCTAGGTGGAGAAGAAAATCACTGCTGCACACTGAAGTTTGTTTAAAGAGGATCATTTATGTTAAAAAAAATTACATGAAAAGATTTATTTTGTACTCATTTTTCCTATATTATAATATTTTAATACGACTTCTCTGATTACGGCAGATTTAATGGTGGATGACCAGTTCACAGTGGATGAATTAAGCAAGACTTTACCGTTTATGCGTAGTCTATAAAATTCAAAAATAAAACAGCAGCAGGTATCGTCCGTACCTCGTGTTGAATGTAGTTTGAATCCTATTGTCTATGTGTTCCTCATTTTTGGTAGATACACTGTTGTGACCATAATTGTAAATCACCAATTTTCTTGACCACAAGATCAAATTGTTATTGTGGAAAATCACAAATATATTTGTGTACCTTTTTTTCATGAACTTTCCTTCAAATAATGTTGTTTCCGTTACAGTCATTATTATTTTCAAATTTTTCTGATAACATAGTGTACGTAATAATTTCATTGGATTTTAAATATCATTTGTTCATCTGTCATTTATTTAGTTATACTTAAGTATCAAACGCACAATGTTCATTGTCATTTTTATGATTTCTGTGCACGCTAAAAGGACATCAGTATGCATCTTTTCTAAAGTTTGACCCTTTTACTACACATCTCACCACTACACCATATTTTAATACTCTAATAGCAGTTGCAAACGACCTTTTTTGTGGTTTTATTGGATAAACTGACAACATAAATTATAATGAAGATGTTTTCATGTTATGTAAGAGTTTAAAAAATGATATTCTAATTCAACATTAGTGTCTAAGAGTATAATTGAAAATTTAAGTGGTGTAGATTTGCATGTTCTTTCAAAAGATTGTTGTAGTCATTAATTGTTACAATAGACATGATCGCGTCGCGTAATTGAAATGAATGTTGCGAACGTTTACGATAAGTAAGTCGTAATACGACGAAAGAAAAAAAACTAATAATTCCTCCAATACAATAATATTTATGTCAATCTATTATTTATATTACTAATATAAAGTACCGGGCTATGGTGAGTTTATTTCACATCAGCTCGATTGTCCTGATGACCGCGTTGAGCGTTGTGATTTGGCTACACCGAAATCTTCACCATTCACAACGTCAAACGCGTTCGCTGTCGATTCGTAAAATCAACTCACACTAGGCTCTCTATCATTATTGACTATCAGTATATAACAGGATTACGTTAATTCTTTACAGAGAATTCTATTCGCAGCCGTTGGCATAAAATTTAACACCACAAACTTGATAAAATAAGTGTACCAAGAGTTACCTAAACGTTTAAATGAACAAAGTATCACACAGACGTGCATGTTTTTTTGGAATGAATTCTATTATAAATAAGATATACTTTATTATATTCTCCACTCAGTCAAACTCAGGCATGAAAACTAGGATTATTATATAATACGTAAGAGATTACAAAAATAAATTTCTGACACCTTGGGAAATAAGTATTTTGGTCCATTCAGCTATTACTCCGTTTTTATATCAATGCAATGTTACAACCTAAATGATAGATCGTTATCTAAAACATTAAGATTAAATAAGTAATCAACACGTCTATTCATAAACTATAAATCATGTCTAACAATGAAATAACAAATTTAACTATTGGACATTTACGTTGAACCTTGATCTGACTTCATTTGTGTCTGAGAAAGAGGTTTGACATAAGAAATCGGAATATGCCCTACTGAAGCAAAATCTTTTCTTTTGACTCTACACGCGAGATAGAGTCCATAGGCAACTAATAATAATACAAAATCTATTTATCAGATTGTAAATATAGTTCCTGATTAGAAGTAATTGCAGAAAATGGGTTTTTTAAATAAAACTATTATTTTTTTCAGCCGCTGCGTTCTAAAGGGAGATGACATCGAACCCACAAATATTTTAAGATATGCACATCATTATAAGTACTTAATTTATATTTTATAAACGTCTGTTATATTTTGACTATGTTTCAACAATAATATAATTACAAAGCTAAGTTAATATCAAATAATTATTTTGATCAGTGATCACGCAAGATCTCAAAGACTGCAATAACATAGTCACTGCCACGAATATGAACTTGTTAAAAAAGTTTTGTTTTTATTACCTAAATATTTTTATTTATTCCATAAATTAAAAAAATCAATAAAATCGAAAATCTCCATGTTGTTTTAATTTGCCTATTGTGACCAAAGTTGACCCATTTTGAGCGACATGTAAGTATGTAGATGGAACAACATAAAGGTTTTAAATCTGAGAAAAAGAAGTACAATATAACTATAAGTACAGTATTTGCGTTGTTTTAGTTTTCGGCTATCCACGGCTGGCGTAGTGTTTTAAGCCGTAATCTCTTCTCTCTCTCTTCCTACCACCACGTTTATTGTCTCGATTTAATTTCAATATGAGATAACACTTTGTGTAGGTAATCCACGACCTGTTGTTTTAAATCTGTTGTGTGGATTTTCTTTGTGTTTGTTTCATCTATGTACGTAAAGTCTCCCAAGAGTCTTGGCCAAAACACAGGACATATCCCAGTGCGGGAATTATTACTGGAAAAAGTTATGCCCATAACTTTTTTGACTTTGAATTAACTGAATAAAACGAAACCAGAAAATTAAAAAAGGACTAAAAACAACGAGCTTACTATTTATTTACTGAGGTAAATCTAATGAAACTGGCAAGTTTGTTTAATGATTGAATACGCTAATTACAGAATTATGAATATCCCGAGCGCTATCGTCGAAAAAAAGATTTATGAACATAATTTTGATGACTATCAGAGATCAGATCACACTATGAAAAGAATTGTGTAATGAATCAAACCATAGTTCAAGCTTATATTATTGTTAGAATGTATAACTATTAACTACTTATAATTTTAGATAATAGGAGGTAGACAGGAAGTTGACTTTATCGAGATAGGTAAATAAACAACTATACTCCATCTTAATTTGTTAAATTAACAAATTACTGACATAGATAGTCAAAGTACCTATCTACCTCCACAAAACTGTCAAACGAGTGAGCCACTTTTTTATAAACGTTGGTCTTTTCTTTCCGAGTTAAATCCATTAGCTCAAATTCCACCGGTATATACTTCGTAGCTAAAATTAAGAATAGACAGCTATTTTTAAGAGGAAAATAGAAGTTATTTAATGTTAGTAGAAAAAAACTTTACAAACACCTCAAATTATGCCAACCGTGGGAGGTCAACTTCGCTCGAGCCACTCGGCTGGAGAGCCTAAATGAAACCTTGCTATAATAATATTATCACCGGTTATGCAATTCTTTCAATGTTGGAGCCAAACTTCCCCTTCCCCTGACTTTATGGAAAGAGATTCAACGCATTTGTGATTCTCGACTTGTAAGTGTCTAATAATTACTTCCCATCAGCGGTGTGAAGTGAAATTGAGCAGACCACAGCTGCACTGAGACGTTTTCCGAGCAATCAAATTCAATCTCTGGGAAAATTATGTATATTTTTATTATACCTATATTTTTATAAACCAGATATAGGTACAAATAAATAAAATTAGAATGTCTGTTTGTTATATTAAAATAACTGCTTTTTAATAAATGATACGATATATGTACCAAAATATTTTTTTTTACAATTTTTGTCAGTCTGTCTGTTTGTTCCGGGTAATTACTGGAACGGCTGGACCGATTTTGACTAAACTTTCAGTTAAACGTTCAACCGGGGAGTACGGTGGATGTCGCAGATATTCCAATTGCAGCTTCTCTAGTTTAGTCTAGCCTAGTCTAGCGTTGTCCTGAAGCAGCAGTGGCCTAGAGCGATTGACCAGCCTCGGTTATTTAGCAGCTTTCCTCCATCATAGTTTTGCAGTTGCTGACAATGAATATCTGCCGTAATCGTTTTTAGAAATCTGTTGTGTACGACACAGGCACTAGTCCACCAAACACTCACAAGTCACTTTTTCATCACGGCTAATGACATGATTTAAAATCCCTTCATTATTGTGCCGATTAAACAATGTAACGCAGCAGTCGACGCGTGTTTGCTAGTTCTCTTCATTCAATTCATGAAGTATTCCTCCATTCAATTTTTTTTTTATTTAAAACAGTTTTAGATGGATTAAAACAGTTTTATTTATGACACTTATGCTTCCACAATAGCCTTCTATTCTCCATTATCCACTTTGATCTCTGGCCGTCCACGGGGCTTGTTATGAAGGTCAAAATTTCCGGAACGAAAACGTTGGAACCAAACATGTACCGTGTTTTCTTTTTCGACACCAGCGCCATACACGGGATTAGAAATCAGCAGAAGGTCCAATAGTGAAGAATTTTGCCCACCACATCCACTTCTGGGACTCGCGTGGGCGTGGTAACCAGTTATGTCAGGCCATATGCCAGGGTGAAGTCATGAATAGATCTCCCCGCCTTTTTTTTTATAGTCAGCTTCCAAAATGACTCTGCCCTGCCTTATGGAAAGCATGAGCAGAATCCAAGAGTGGTGGTCACCATCCTCATTGCGAATAAGGGCAATACAGCATGGTGACCCGCACTATGGCAGCTTGGTGAGATGCTTTTTCACGCCCCGCTTAAAGGGACCCGGGATCATAATGGGAAAGAAACACGTATGCTGGTAGTGAGTTCCAGGTTGTGACCGCTTGGCACAGGAAAGCAGAGCCGAAGCGATGAGTACGAGAACGTAAAGACCATTCTAAAAGGCGATCAATATCACTTTGTAACAACAATGCATCAGTATTTCATTCTATTACCCAAACCAATTTTAAGGCCTCAGTGAATAAGTATAGAGTAGATGATAGGAAGCAATTTGAGAGATCGTTAATAAAAATATTGAACAGAATATTGAAAAGAAACAGAAACCAAATGTGATTCTTGTGAAACGCCAGAGGTAATTTTTAATTAAAAATTACCTCTGGCGTTTCACACTTAGACTTCACTAGAGTTTCACTGTTAGACTTATTAAAGAGGTATCTAGAACAAAGTTACTAAGTAAATTAATATTGTTTCGGAACGAATAAAAATTGTTAGCAATGACATATTTTTTTGTTTGATTATTATTTCCTTTATTGTTATTATTTTCTTCTTTCTCACATATTTAATTCTAGCTGTTGCCCGCGGCTCCGCCCGCGTGTATGTTGATTATCGCGGCAAATAGTGTGCCGCTCTGCTGAATAAGCTATTTTACTGTAAAGTTATATCCAAATCCGTTCAGAAGAAGTCACAAACATAAACACTCACAAACTTTTACCTATATTTATTAGTGTGATGAATATTCATTTTAAATTAGTCCTTCAATGGTTTATCAACATAATAATATTAGGATACAGCAAGTAAACAAATGAGTCGCATCACTGTGGGAGGAGGGGTCTACGCCATTTTAGAGTAAATTTTGGCTTCACGTCTTTCTTATTATTTCAAATCCTCTTTATTCTATAATCGAAGCTATCCTATGAGATATGTGAACCATAGACGATACCATAGACTTACGGTTTAGATAATTTACTTGAAGATTACCTGACCATCACTGGAGTTCTATCAGTCCCAGTCAACTGTCAACTAGAAGCTGTTTTTAGGAAGGTTTCATTACACGACGGAGATAACGATAAAGGAAAAACAAGGACAGCGATATAGGTTTTGCTACAATGATACCACTGAAAATATGTTTGAAAAGTAGTTTTTTTTTTAATACTAACGCTCCGTTAAAACCTTGAAGATAACTACGAATTATTTTTTTTGTAATTAAACAACATCGCAAAGTGTCTTAGTCGTAGTAAATAAAAAAAATAAAAAATTCAAATATTTACCAATAATTTCGTGTCATTTACTGACAACATTACAAAATATAAAATAAAAAATGGCTGCCTGTGCTTCCGTATAGGTTAATTGTACTTGTAATTTCGGTTTAATTTTAACAATAGTAAACTAATTTCGATTAATCCTACAATAAAGACGTTCAATCTTGAGTCATATACTCTGTTCCTTCGTTGTAGTAAAGTTTTGGTGAAATCAAGTGTTAGGTAAATAATAATCAGAAAGCTGAGTGAGAAAGTGATTCTTTTAAGGAAATTAATGAAACCTTTTGTTAAATACTTGAAAACCTGTTATAAATGTAAAGTAATCATGTACATGTACGTTCATAAAGCAAGATTTGTAATTGTAATAAACGTTTTAAAATAGTTACAGATTTTATTGAACTCTCTAAACTGTGTTTTTCGATTAATTTTTTTTCAAATATGTGGTTCTCTGATTTTATTAATAATCAGATATCTTTCGGATAACTAATCTGCATTGACATTAACTTCAAAGAATTAATCGAAAAGTGCAGTACTGCTAATTTTGAACCCCAATAATATCAAGTAAAAAGAAAACATATTTTGAATTGCCCGTGCTACCAACAGTTTCGCGGGGGCCGCTAATAGATGGCTCTGGACGCTAAGGAAAAATTACCTCATTTATTTTGTATGGAGTTGACATTCTTCTCTCTGAGTAAATGTGTTCTGTGAGTTCTATGAACCTGGCACCTCAAAATCATTTTTTTTATTTGTTTTAAACAACTTCACGTCTTTCACACTATTTCATATCCTCTTTATTCTATAATCTAAGATAGCCATTAAAAATAATTAAAAAATAAAGTCGCCTGTCATAAATAACTGTCATCCATTCATATTGTCAAACTGTGTATCGCTATGCTACGGTGAACGTTATTATTTGATTTGAAATAAGATAACTGAATATTTTCGATTAGTAATTTATTTATAAACAAAATGGGTGAACAGATTGAAGATTATGCTAGTGATGTAGATATGAATAATTCGGATCCTGCTTTCGATAATCTAACAATTCTGAAAGAATTGAGTAATATTGTAAACTTAGTTAAGTAAGTAACAACATTACATTACATTGTTGATATAAAATTATATGGATAGCATTAATGTATATTTGCTTACTTTTCATTCTTATTTTGTTGAAGAAATGAAGATTTCCTCGAAACTGTTCCCAAAGCCAAACTTAGACGCGTAAAATGGATGCCTATGTTTAATTGTCTAAAGCAAGGAATATTGGATGAAATGATACAAGAACTTAACTCAATGTGGGAGTATGAAGATATGCCTTCGAAATTAGAAGCATTGGAAAAGCAAAAAGAAAAATTTGCTGACTTAGAACCTGACAAAACTTTGTGGTTAGTAACTTTTATATTATTTATGCCACAATGTAAAACTACACCCTAACTAAAGCCATAATAAACTAAGCAATGAAATCTAAAGCCAAAGTTCCCGTTATAAGTTTCTAATATCTTGTTCTCAGCTAAGGAATACAACTTATATTTTGTAAGGTGCCATATATTCCAGTAATAACAAAACTGGAGTCAGATGAAAACATGTCTTTTCTTATTTCATTTACTTACTTCACCATTGCAGGTCATGCCTAAGTTTACACCAGTGACTTGCTTGAATACCTTGATCACATTGGTTATGAAATATAAAGATATTTAGTACTAACATATATGTATGTATGTATATTGTTACATTTTAATAATCTGAAGCCAAGCTACTTTATAAATTCTTTTGCTTATAGTTACAAGAAACCCAACTTTTTGAATGTAATAAGATTTTTAGTAGTCAGGATATTGTTAATGGGAATAAAAGCTCTGACAATAAATAAAATAAATAAATAAATATTTCGGACATCTAACACACAACGCCATCTAGTCCCAAACTAAGCAGAGCTTGTATTATGGGTACTAGACAACTGATATGAATACTTATATACTTTTTTTTTTTGTAAATACATACATATTATACATAGAAAACACCCAAACTCCGAAACAAATATTCGCAGATCATACAAACATTTGTTCCGACCCGGGAATCGAACCCGAGACCTCAAGAACAGCAGTCGCGTACGCTACCACTGCGCCACCGAGGCAGGCACAATAACTAGTAACTACACAGCCAATATGTATAATGGGAAAACATTCATATAATTATACTAATTACAAATTATCTATCTTGAAATATTTTAAATCAATTTCAAGACTTGCCAATACACCTATACAGTAAGTCTTATTGATGATGATAATACTAACTTGCCCACATTAATTAATTTCAATATCATAGTGAATTATAAACTGTTAAAAGGGAAGTAAAGGAATTTCTATTTAGTTATAATAATTTTCAAAATTATTTTCATTATTATTTTATATGTTCATGAAACTAGTTGTGCCCGCTACTTCATATGGAAATTCGGTTATTTGTGTTATTTTTAATTTTTTTACCTTTTAAACCTTCCCCGGCCTACAACAAACATTACAAAACCAAAATCAGCTAAATCTGTCCAGCCGTTCTCGAATTTTAGCTAGAGAAACAAAAAGCAATTGGTTTTTATATATAAGAAGATTGTTTAATTACAGGAGACCACAACTGGCAGATGTCAAAGCTCAGCTAAAAGCCAATGATGTAGTCAATTTGAAGAAGCAAAAGGTACTATTAGAGTCATTGGCAAAAGAATATGAAGCTAAAGTCAACAGAATGAAGAAGATTTTATTAGCAAAACGAGGGTATCTGAAGGCTTTACAGTTGGATATTCAGAAGTACCAGAAAAAAAATGAAGACTTTGTATGTAAGATAAGTGACAAGCTAGAGAATCACAACAACCTGATCTCAACTACTTTAGCAAATAAAACCGATGTTGAAGAAATATGCTGGAAAGAGAAAGACATGGATGTTAATGAAATAATCTGATAATTATATTATTTGAATAAAATTTATATTTCAGAAAATTGTACACACCTGAGAAATAGTACAACAAAATTTTATAATAAGATATAATTTGAAACTTAATTGCTTCGAAACTTATGTCTCTCTAATATAGAAGAAAATAGAGAAAAAATTTGAATCTTTATAGTGACACTGACAATTAATTACATAAGTCCTAATCTTGCTGCTATTTTTACCAGCTAATTATATTATACAATAGTAAGTTATAGAGCAACAAATCCATGAACAATAATTTTAAAGCATCAAGCGACGTAAACATATGAAATAGATTAACTCACATTACTTTCTTAGATGGTAATAAAGTGTTAGTGTAAAAGAAAAACATTTTTTAATGCAAACCTAAAAGAAATAAAATAAAAATATACCTCTTAGTTTAAATAGTGATATTTATTATTGAAAATCATTTGACATACATAGCTAAAAAATAAAATTGTACAATGCAAAACTTGCATATAATTTTATAATAATATAGTAATAATACAGCAATTGCACTATTGTTGCGAGGACTACACTGCTTCTACACATTTTACAAATGATATCAATTCATTTTGAGACTTAACAAGTAAAGTTTAAGAGAAAGCCTCAGTAGGAGATCATGTTGAACTTCCATCGAATTTTGAACACCTACTTAATCTGTTACAATAATACTGAGTGCAACATAATATTAATTTCACTGGGCACTTTACTGCCTAAACACAACACAAGTGATTGCAATGAAGTCCTAAAACAGAGAAAACACTTATTGCTATGATGAGGTGAAGGTTAATATCATGTCTTAGGCCAGCTCCACAGTAGGATCAAAGTAAAATAAGTTCCATGGACGATCATTCATTTAAATTTTGCCTAATCCAATTAATAAACTAGAAATTTCAAATTAACCAATTATCGTCACTTACTCAAGACCTACATTTAATTTATATTTTTATAGGCACATTAGTTACAGAATAAACCAAGCGAATGTGCTTTCGATCCACTACAACTTAATAAATAGGTGATTTGAAAATGTTATGACGCTTTTGTGTCCAATGCCCGCATCTCTATGATCACTTGCCACCTCAATTTTTTTCTAAATTAACAAAACAATTACAACATCAACATTTTACAATAATACAACAGGATACAATACTATCAAGAAGGCTGCCTTACTTCAGGGATCGAAAAAGGAAGTCATTAAGGCACTACCGAATAAAATAATGTCAGTTCGATATAATCTGTAGAACTAAATTCATAAATTAATATCACTCACAATAACCATAAAATTAAAAATAAGAAGGCACAAGCAAATCGATAAATAAAATTTAACAATACATGACATATTATTCGGTTATGTCCAATGACCACACTAAACATAATTATAATACATGATATAATTAATTATTTGTAGCATTCCTCTCACTGTGCAGCACACTGGATACCAAACGTCAGTTATTTCTTCTTAGGAGGTGATCGCTGAGGTGTGGCTGGCCTCCCACTGTTGATTCCATTATACTGATACTTTGCTTTCTTCTCAGATGGCTTTAATATCTGTATATTTAAAATGTTAGTCAATCAGAGTTTGGTGCCACTGTACTTGTTATTTTGTTTTCTTCTCAAATGACTTTAGTATCTTTACATTTAAAATGTTACTCAGGGTTTGATGCCATTGTATTGGTACTTTGCTTTCTTCTCAGATGGCTTTAATATCTGTATGTTTGAAATAATATATATTTTTAAATCTTAACTACATATTCTACAAAGTTGGGTAACATACCTGGTGGAGTATCTTAAAAATACTTTATTCATGCTAAATAATCCTGAAACCTTGAAGCTCCAGATGTTTCTGAATAAATCTTTTATCTGACGTTACTTATCCGATTTAAAGATAAACATTCGATGTTATCTACCATTGTCTTCACTTTATTCAATATTAAATACTGCTTTCTTAGTAAAAAAAGTAAGTATAAAAGATAGAAAAAATAAGTAAAAACATTAGTAAAGATTAATATGAAACAGAAAGTGTAAAATAAAATTAAGAAATCACAGATAAAACAAACAAAAAGTCATTATTTATATTTTTTTACCTGAAAAGAACACATAAGCGTTTCGTCAACGGACATCATGCCCCCAGCATTATCGAACTCGCCGCAGTAGTTGGGCGCAGAAAACAATGTCACCAGCTGTCGCTTTGCAAAAAACTCATACCCATCTTCTACTACCTAAAAGTTAGAAAGTAGTAATTTAGGCAAAAATAAACTTGCAGATATTTCTTTAGAAAAGAAACACTAAAAAATTAAAAACAAAGATTTTATTACCTGGTGAGCTCGACAGATCAAATCCAAATCATGTCTGTTGAGGAATTTACTGACAACATCAGGGCCAAATGTAAATGACACACCGCGGTCGTTCTCACCCCAACCCTGTACGTCTTTGTCTGGGTCCGACCATAAAAGGTCACAAAGTAGACCTGAAAAAAATATAAACTTCATAAACATGAATGCTGGAACTTGGATTCTTAAATAATTAGTTAAGACATGAACGGTCGTAGTTATTACCAGACTACGGCAAAGCCAAAGGAGGATTATGATTTTGACAGGCTATGTATGTATGTTCATTTGTTCCCTCATAGCTCCTTAACTACTCATTAGAACTGGACAAATGAGTGGTCGTTAGAAACGTTTTGATCGTCCTCTGGTTATAGGCTATATGACGTGTCACTGAATGTAATGTGCGTCCTCTAGCCGACATAAAGGACTCTAATAAAAAATAATTTTAGATAAATATGTCGTGTCTGGTATCATTGGAAAGGGCGTTACTTGTACATTTCAAAAATATATATATTATTAGCATTTGCTCGTGACTTTGTCCGTATTTATGCGATAATTGTGATATTTCTATGGTACCTATTTAAGAAATTCTTTGCAAAGAAATTAATATTATATTATACATTACTAAGTTCCAAAGCCGTAGTCCATGTAGTGTAACGTACTATGTCCATAACACGTTAACAACGCGTGACTACGGGTTTTTGAAACTCGTTTCCTGCTTTTTCTGAGTTGTTTTTTGTCATAGTTGGATTTTAGTTTTTACTTTTTTTTATCATGTAAAAAACCCCTATCCAGTACTCTGCCACAAGTGAAACTATTGCAACATTACACTAAGAAACCTGTATACTTTAGCACAAACATATTGCAACCATCGCAGGCAACTTGCTTGTTTCCATTCAATGGGCAAGTGTTAGCACTCATAAAATAATAAAGAATCCCATACACACAGTTGCATTGGACTATGGATAAAATCCACAGAGAAAACTGCCTACATTAATTTCAACCTGTTTGATTAACTTATTTGTGAAATTGTATATAATCAAACACCACACCTAATGGAAATACAATGATAGAACTGCTTAACACTGGTTGGTCCTGTCGAGTGTTGTAAAAAGGTGGGTTGTGCACTGAGTATGATTATTTGGTCTGTGTCTAAGTCTTAGTTCTCTAATATACATATTTGTTGTTCTCAATCAGTTGGCCATTTGTGATGTGCCAAGTTATAATTAAAAAGTTTTCTCCGGACACATAGAGCACATAATATTAGAAAATAAAATTTGTACTACATCAAATTCTGAATGTTGTGTGATTAGTAAGATGAATCACATATTAGTCATGTGAAGTTATTGTAAAATTGTATTTACCTGTGTCAGGAACATCAGTTGGCCTCATTATTCGCCTGATCTGCTCCATGCCTTGTAAGTCTGGTGAGAGGCCACCATGGCAGCAGAAAATTTTCTCATCAATAATAGCAGCTATTGGCAAGCAATTGAAGCAGTCCGTAAATGTCTTCCACAGCTTTATATTGTAACGGCGTTTGCACTCGTCATAAAATCCTAACAGGAACAAGTTACATGGATTAAGTATTTTTTTTAATATTGTTCTCACAAGAAATATACAATATGTGTAATAGTACACTAAAATGCTTGGAGGATGACATTAATGATAAGTACTATTATGTGACTCTAGATACAGAAAGATGCAAAAAGTTAATAGATATTAGAATGAATATAAGAAAACCCTTTCAAAGATAGGCACTTAAATAATTCCTATAGTACTTATAACTGCAAAAGTGGTTACTTCTAAATTGCGGTTTTCTTGTGTTCAAGTGTAAACAAACACTGTAAATGTAAATTATAAATAAATAAATAAAAAATTACCATAAATGCGGTTTATGCTTGCACATTCATGATTGCCTCTGAGAAGAAAGAAGTTCTCAGGATACTTAATTTTGTATGCAAGTAGAAGACAAATGGTCTCAAGAGATTGCTTGCCACGATCTACATAATCTCCCAAAAATAGATAATTTGCTTCTGGTGGAAAGCCGCCATATTCAAACAGACGTAGTAAATCTGTGTACTGACCATGAATATCACCTAAAACAAAGTACAAGACTGTTAGTAACATGATCAAGTGGCCTGGTACTATAAAAAATGCCAATGTGTTATTCTGATCTATAAGCTATATTACTGCAAAGTTCCATCCAAATTGGTTCAAACATACTCACAATATAATATTTATATTATATAAATTTCGCCTTTATAATATTAGTGTGATAGTGTGATGAGTAAATCTAACATATCTATGTAACAACCTTGAACATACTCAATTTGATTAGTATTACTTGCTTATTCAGAAATTTGTTTTTTTTTAATGAATAACTAAAGATATTCCCTTATATAAATAATAAATGTTTCGGACTTCCGACATAATGCATTCTAGCTTTAAACTAATAATAATACAAAGAAAACACCCAAACTCCGAAGTAAGTATTTGCACATTATACAAATATTTGGGCTGACCAGGGGCCATAGTGTGGGTCACAATGCTGCATTGTCTTTATTCGCATTGAGGATGGTGACCACCACTCCTGGATTCTGCTCATGCTTTCCATCAGGTAGAGCAGTGTCAGCCAGGTAAAATATTAAAAAAAAACGGAATCAAAACTAGAGACCTAGCTATATGAACTTATGTGGTGTGTGGACAACCATTAAGCAAAGTCAAAGGCATACTGCTGAAAGTCTAGGAAAAAAAATGTAAGATATGGCAGTAATCATTAAAATACTAGGAAATAAAAAAGTTGTAATATGTATTTACATACAAGAGTCAGAAAATTAGTCTACATCGAGTTGCAATAATAATTCTTTGTGCTAGAAAAATGCCAGCCCTCTGGTCACGAAAAGCGTAAATAAGTTGCTTAGCTAGTTGTTTAAGCATAGCACCAGCACTCGAACCCCATGAAACTAGCATCTCAACTCCAAACAGTTAAAAAATGAAATTAGTTACCTATTATAGGACTTTGTATGGAATATTTGTACCACCTGGCATGTCTCATGGTAGGGATTGTTTTGGTATTTATTCGGCTGCTAATATCACCCATAATAACATTTTAAATTCCCAGAGTTTTACAACATTGCATTGCCAAGTAAATTTGTTTTTTTTTTAATTACAATGAAATACATGGATCACAAATAAGTTGTCATTGTTGTCTACAAGATGGAGTAATATCATATTTTAAAATCAAAATCATTCTACAATTTTGTTGATCGGTCAATATAATGTTGCTCTTTAACTAAATACATCAATAATCTCATTAACAAATATTGATTCAAATGCTTGTTCGTTTTTTATTTAATATATATTTTAAAATAATGTAAAATATTTTTTGCAATCTGACACACAACACCATCTAGTTTTCAGAGTAAGTAGACTTTAAGCATGTCAACGCAAGTTGCCATCAACACTGAAGGCTCACCCATCTTCCATGGCAGTATTGACATTAAATCTGGTCTCATATGACACTCATCACAATATATCACAAATAATGTGTCTTTTGCAGATATTACTCTCTACAATCTGGTAAACTTTACTTCTTTGTAATATTAGAGTATAGATAAGAAGTTATGTTAGTAATATAAACCATACCACAAATTTTGAGTGGTGCCTCTAATTCCAGTAGTATGGGCTGTTGCAGGAAAATTTCTCTTGACTTGGTACAGAGGCCGCGTACCTCTGATTCTGACATCTGCACTGTCTTGCCAGGCCTGCATCCTCGAACTGTGAGAAGGCCATAATGTAAACGTAAATATATAGTTAAAAAAATATTTACATAAATGACAAGAATGATATGTTGCTCCATAAACATAATGCAAAAGCATAATACAATTAATTATCGACAACAAATATAACAATATGAACTAGAGCAATTTTCAAAAACACTTAATAATATTATCAATACACAGGATAACATCTTCAAGCAAAAACAATGCATGTGAAAAAATGTTTCGTCAAATGATTAACTGCGAAAGACATTTTACAATACACATAACTATCTGTACATACACAAACAAGAAAATATCTCAATAATATATGCAAAAACATGCTTTAATACAAAAATAGCCTAAAATAATAAAAAGAATCATAATCATCTAACTGATTTGGGGATTTTCCAACATTTTTATTTAAAATATGATAATAAAAACAGTATTTATGTACAATATATTCATCAGTGTTATCAAAGATCAATTCTTAAAAGATACTTAAAATTAGAAAAATGCTTTAATTTGTTTTTAAATAAAATAATAAAAGCAATGATGCCACTCACATAATTTTTATTATATTGTACATTTTAAGGCTCCTGAAGTATAAATGTTTAGAAAGAAAACAAATTAAAGTTTAGAAACAATACCATTACAAATAATGGTTCAGGTATATTTACAGCCTTTTAATAACAATAGCTTTTCATTGCTAAAAATAGTCTATTTATAGGACCTATGGAAATAAAAATAAACAAAGAAAATATCCAACAAAAAATTACAATTTAAACAAATCGCTCAAGGAATTGGTCGCTAACAGAAGAAAATAAAGAATCTAGCTTAATACTTTGGCAAGAATTCTGGATATAACCATACATTCTCCTGAAAAGATGTCTTTCAATTTCCCTTTTCGTCTTGCTGTTTCCTGCTGCAGTCTGTATACTGCGGTAACCCACGAAAAAGCAGCGTAATAAAGTGAAATAAACATCTTTAAATCATATAAAGTGATACAGAAAGCGAATAAAAGCTCAACAATAGGCCCATGGAAGTGTTCCATGCTATGGAATCTGACATCATTGAAAGTAGTGTAAATATCTCTAAAAAATTACTATTTACAGTGTATGCTCTATTTCTAAGACGAAAATAGTTCTCTGCCAGTCATCTAAACATCTAACATCAAATGCAGAATCTGATAAGAATTTGGGATAATCGATTTATTTATGAGTTTGACGTTTCTATGCCTACATACTCGATGATAATTACGCAACGAGAGCACACTGAGCTTAGATACATTATATTAATACGAAACTTTAAGAATTGAAGAGTTAAAGTACGCTATAAAAATGACAATAAATGTGTATTTACCTTCTAAAAGTCTGTGAATTAGACTGTCAACATTGAGTTCGTCAGCCATATTTACTACACGAATAATTTACGTCAAAAAGTCAAATCTTTGGACACCACCACCACCACCGCCAACTGATTGTTTTTGGTTCACAAGTATCACGTTTCGTTACATGTAGTATTTTGAACTGAAGTCAATCTCCGATTGTATGAAATATTTAGAAAATTCAAAATATTATCAATAAAACATTGGATGCCAAACTATTATCAAATATAATTGTATAAAATTGGGTGCTATTCCCAGTCTTTAAAATTAACATGTTCAGTGATTCACACATGAGCTGTTTTATCTTTTTGTACATGAGCTACTTTGCTTTTTTTCTGAATCTCATTTCAATTGTAATTCTTATTCTACCTACATTATATTTATGTAATTTTATTTGCATAAATGTGGTTTCGCCAGTAATAGGCATACAAATTTACAACAAATTTCATACAGTAATTATTAATTGCTAAAACTAAATTCATTGCTAGTTAACAATAACTAAATCAGAATCAATTTAAAATAAATTACGTGTGAATTTTGAAAATAAATACAAACTTTAGATTGTGTATAATAAATAAGGAAATAAAATAAATTATGAATATTTCGGACGTCTAACACACAACGCCAGCTGGTCCCAAGCTAAGCAGAGCTAGTTTTATGGGTACTTTGGTACTAGACAAACAACTGATATAAATACATTTATACTTTTTTTGTAAATACATACATATTATGCATAGAAGACAACCAAACTCTGAAATAAATGTTTGCAGATCATACAAACATTTGGTCCGACCCGGGACTCGAACCCGATACCTCAAACACAGCAATGGCATACGCTACCACTACGCCACTGAGGCAGTCATGTTTGTGGAACAAGGAACCTTATTTATTTGTGCAATATATTCAATTCAATTCAATTCAAATTATTATTTATTTTTTTTATTTTTATTTAAATAGGGGGCAAACGAGCAGACGTATCACCTGATGGTAAGTGATTACCGCCGCCCATGGACACCCGCAACACCAGAGGCGTCACAGGTGCGTTGCCGGCCTTTTAAGAAGGAGTACGCTCGTTTCTTGAAGGTTTGAAGGTCGTATTGGTCCGGGAATACCGCAGGCGACAGTTCATTCCACAGTTTTGCTGTGCGAGGCAGAAAGTTTCTAGAAAAGCGCACCGTTGTGGACTGCCAACCATCTACATGATGGGGATGAAAGTTTTGTCGCGTAGGACGATGGCGGAAAGAGGCGGCAGGGATCAATCCGAACAATTCCTCGGAGCACTCCCCATAGTAGATGCGGTAGAAGATGCACAGCGAGGCAACATCTCTATTTTTTGACTTAAAAATATTGATACATCTATATTTTGTAAGTTACACAGAATGAGTTAACCTAGTGTTAGTTATAAAATGTTATTTAGTGTGGATAGTCTAATTCATTTCATTCATTCATTCTGTGTAACTAACAAAATATAGATCTAAACCCTTTTGAATAAATGGTTATACATCCGTATAACCACCTGGACATTATGGGGGAGGCCCATCTATCCGAAAAATCATTTAGGATGCTGTTGGAGGAGGAACGCAAGCGCGCAAGCATGGAAGCGCCACGTTTTCGCATTATAGCGGCGAATCCATCGACCTGAAACTCAGCGAACATACCTGACGCGCTACAACTCCATGGCAACTCCAAAAGCACCCTAAATGCATTGTTATATTGGACACGCAGGTCGCTGTGTGCCTTCTGCGTAAACTTAGTCCACAGGCTGCACGTGTAAAATTATCGGCAGAAAGATTTGAACAGCATAATTTTTACATTGTCAGGGCAGCACACAAACCTGCGAGCCAGCCTATTGCAACGGACAGCCAGCGACCTGTGTTCCCTATGTATATCCATATTGTCTATTAAATTGTCGATGACCCAGTGGCCCAGGTACTTAATCCTCTGAACCCGATCCAGTGGGGATCCCAAGAGTGTGAGTTCCGGCAGTTGCTTGTAAGTAAAGGTACCTGATTTAAAAACGACCCCTTCACTCTTTTTGGTGTTGCACCTGAGTTCATATGCCACCGAATATTATTCACAAATTTAGTTGCGTAGCTGATGTTGTTTACACAAACACCATCCACGTGAAATCCTGTCTTGGTGTTATTAAGTTCCTCAATCAATTTATTAACATACTCGTCTCGTTGGCTGTCGTCGTCGTCGTTCCAGACCATAAACATCGAAATATGCGTCTGCCCATTTCACTCTATTTTTTTGATTATTGTACCAGAACCTTAACAGTGTAACTATATTAACCGGAATAGTAGTATCCCGTAAAAGCTTATGCCAGAGCAGCTCATAATTTACTAAGTCCAATGCCTTCGATAAGTCAAGAAAACAACCTTTTATTGGGGTCTTTCTGTCTGTGTAATATTGGACAGTCTGCTTGAGACATAGGATAGCACTTTCAGTGGATAAATTTGACCTGAAACCAAATTCAAATTGGGTATCCTCTAGATCTAAATGGTCTGCTAGGATTTTATCAAGCAGACCATCCAACACCTTTGCAATCACCGTTGCCATTAAGATAGGTCTAAAATTTGCAACATCCGAGGCAATCCAAACCCCAGACTTATTTTATATAATTGGTACACCAATAGTCTCAGTAAGTTTCGAAGGTAGGTAAATATGACTTATACACAAGTTGAAAAACAGGGCAAGTAGCCTTGGCAAGTTCACTCCTGAATATTTGAGATGTTCAATACTGAGGCCCCCTCACCAGATTTATATATATTAAGCCTATAAAGCATTTTTTTATACAGTTTTCTGAGCCTAGAAACTTTTAAAGTGTGTCATCATTCATCAAATGGTTCCAAACCTTTTGAGCTTGGATTTTGAGTGTCAAAACGATTTCATAGACAATATAAAACTGTCAGCCATAGATAAGCAATTATTACTTTTAAATTCTATTTTGCGGGCAAAATGTCGCTGTTCTTGATTGTCAAGCTATTTTCTCGTCGTAATGTTCCGTTCTGGCGTATAGTATGTATGAAACGCCGTGGTTTGGCGTGTGCGTTCTATTTTATTTTAGACAAGACTTGACGGCTGTTTAAAAAAACTTCATGGCTCCGTGTTCGAGATTGTTATACTATTGCTTAGGATTTTCGTAAACAACAGGAACAAAACAAGGTGAAAATTCAATGAAGTGGGTGGAAAATCGTAATTGTGTTCCGTGAAAAGCGTTGGTATATCTTACGGTCGACCTTTGCTTCGATTACCTTCAGTGCACAATGGAAGAAAAGATGGAGAGTGAACATAGCTACAGTGGGGAGAGTAGCAGTTCTTCAGAAACCTCCAGCGGGAGTTCGGAGGCAGATGATGAGGTGATGGAGCCGGTACGCATCTTGGGTCAATCTCTGGAATTGCCACAGGAACTGTGTGAGGACTATGCCGTATTTAAGGAATTTTTCTCTATGAAGACTTGGGATGCTTTAGAAGACAAACACAAGGATGAATTAAGTAAATACTTACCTAAGTTTACCGAAAACGAAGAAGAAGAAAAAGAAAAGACAATTAAAATGCTTTTTAACCATGAACCCTTTCATTTCACATCACCTCTTGGTGATTTTTATAATAATTTGAGGCAGGGTAACTATCGGCCAGATATAGCAAAAATGCGAAAATTTCTTAAGAAAGCTAGAACCAAACAGCAAAAACATAAGGTGATAAAGTTGAATGAACTGTTAAAAGTGTCATTAATAGTTAACTTTAGTGCATTTTGTAGTAATAAAAGTGATATTTTTTCAGATAAAGTCGTACTATGCAAAATTATTGCCAGAAGTTCTAATATCCCGTGAGCGTTTATTGGCGGCTGCTAAAGCAGCACCACCGGGTCCTGTGCCACGAATGCCATTATTGCCTCCAAAACCTTCATCTAAAAATAACTATAAGCCATTATATTTACGAGCCAAACAAAGATATTTTGAAGAGTTATCGGCTATTAGAAGTGAAGTAGGGGGAGATGAATCTGATGATGAGAATTATCCAGAAGGTCCACCAGAACAGTCAATGAGGAAGCGTAAACAACTAATATCAGGACAAGTAATAGTTTTATAACTATCAGTGTTTATTTTGTTTATGATTAGTCTGATTATATGACAGTATATGTATTTAATTTCAGAACACAGATGGGAATGTATCTGGTACATTGGGAGGTACAGACCAATCAACATTAACATCATTAGAATGTTTAAAGAATGTACTGGCTACTCACAGAACAAGAAGGCAATATAGAGAGGTATCTTTAGCTTACAATTTGAATGTTTTCATACTTTTTGCCAAGTCAACTAAAAGGTTATAGCCTTGTGTTAGCACCTTTTTCAACTCTTCTAGGAGTAGATCTCTTGTGCAACAAGATTCAAATTGTCATACTGATATTCCATTCATGTACTTAGCATTATATCATCAACATGGTAACCAAATATACTTAACAATGAAGTAGCAATTATTTTGATTATAGCTCATTTTTCATAAAAAAATACAGATCTTTTTGATGACATTTGAAATAATAGTTACAAAATACCAAATTAAATTACTCAAACAATTCTTTTTATTGATGATTATAGTATATACATTTTGAATATAAATTGAATAAAATAGTATTTAATTGGATGCCTGTGCCTAGAGATAGAATATTTTCAATTTCAGAATCATCCAGAACTTTTAACAACAGGGATAACATTAGATGACATAAAACAAAGAGTAGCTCTTGTTAATGGTGCAAAAAAACTCATGTTTGGTGGTCAGAAAACTGGTTCACCTGTACAGAAAGTAAGGAAAGGACCAAAGAAAGAGAGTCAGAAACAGAGACGTGAGAAACCTTGTAAAACAGGGAAAGAGGAGTATGAGACTGTTGAAAGTAAACCATTATTGCCAAATATTAAGATAAAATGTGAACAAGAGGAGTCTGATTCTGAAAGTTCCTCATTTGTAGACCTTGGTACTAGTCCTAATGCAGGGAAGAAGGTAGAACAAACTGAAATTAAAATAGAAATGGATACCAAGTATCCTAGTATGTCAAAGTGAGTACATATTAATATTTCATCTTTATCATCATCATCACCAGCCTCTTGCAGTCCATTGCTAGACATAGGTTCAATCCTTGACTTCTTTTATTTCCATTGTATCATGTATTGATCATTCTTATTTATTGTAGTTGCAATATACACTAAAGTACTGTTTTTATATAAGTGATGTCAGTATGATAAAAGTAATCGACTAATAGTCTACAGACTACTACAATTTATCTCTATTTGAATTTACCTATACAACAAATAGATGTAGTGCTTTTTTTCCTATATTAATAACAGCCCAGACACATTGTACATATATAAAAGTAGCCCAAGTTACTCCTTGTAACATCAGTTATTTGCCTGTAAAAGTTCCGTCAAAATCACAGAATCAGATAGAAAAAAAAAATTGAAAAACTTGGTTCAAAAACGACGAACTAACCCTTAGTGAACCCACAAAAAAAAAAAAAATGTATATATGGTCGAATTGAATTCTGTTAAAAATGTATATAAATATGCATTTTTTTATGTGGGTTTAATAGCTATTTTAATAGTTATTTTAATAGCTGTTAATTTGAAATAACAATCAGACACTTATAATTTTTTGATTTGTAAACATAGAAAGTGTAGATCATCGTCTACATGCATTAACAGTGATAGACCACTCCATAAAAAGAAGGCTTCAAAGTCTATAATTATAAATTGTATTCTATAATTTATGTACATTTTTCATTTCCAGCCTAAATTATAATGATAACACTTTGGATAGCATAATTAAACAAGAACCCATAGATAGTGTAATGCAAATACAAAATTCGAGAGTGAACCAACCAGTGCCTATTAAACTGGAGGATTTGGATGGAATTGGTAAGTTTTTCTTGTATTATGTTATTTTTATATTGAATACATAAAATATTGTTCTATTTTGTATAAATATCACTTGTATAAAAGAGAGAGAGGGGTGCAAGTTCTACATGCAGTAGAGTGTGGAAAAGCAACAAACTCATTTAGGTGCAATCATCAAAAAGATGTTTTTTTTTTCAGACATGATGGCCCTCCCAGTGGAACTTGCAGATGATTCAGGAGAAGTTGTTCAAGAAGTGACATCAACTGAAGGGGATGTCGAGAGTAGTAGTGTGGAGGCAGACTCTCTGTTAACTGAAACGACACATGGTTGCTTCTTGTCTTTAGTCCGCGCTCTGTTTCCTGCGAGAGCAGCTCATAGGGCGAGTAAGAAACAACTACATGCAAGATGCGCTGCAGTTATGCGGTCACCAATTGCGCCTCTCAACACTTGGTATAATTGTTAGTATTTCAGTCTTTGAACCTTTAACTTTATATGTATAAGGGCTTTCTTATTATTTCCAGCAAACAGTAGCACTATCAGCAGTCTTAAAATAATAAATGACTTATTATTTAATAAAAAAATATTCTAATTTAATTTGTGATGATTTAAGCACTACTGGATGCTTTATTTAAAAGCTTGTCTGAAGTGACTACAACCCAGACAAGCTTTTAGTTAACTGAAAGTTACAAAAAATTCAAAGTACTGTTCACATTTAGTAGTATTTCTGTTTATATTTATTAGATATGAATAGAGATACTGTTATTGGTGTTGTTTTTACAGCATTGTCTTTACATTGAATAAGTCTAAATTTCATTTCATATGCATAGTAGTTAATGTTGCGAAGTTGTATGTATGTATATGTCAATGTAAGATTGCTAAAATCATTAGATTATAATCTCCCGCAAGATTGCAAACTATCGATAGACTCAGGCGCCCGTGTGGTTTTAGTCGGTTCGATTCAGACACACCGCCCCGCGGCAAAAAAAAATAAAAAAATAGGTTAGAACTTCTTTGATTAATCATAAATTTATTTAACTGTCACAACAATTTTAAATAATAGCTAATTTTGAAGCTGTGCGGTATTTTCAACATGAAATCAATTTACAATCACAAAAATTGTTTACATTCGACAACAAAGACGAATTAAGAAACAAATATCGCGGGACATATGCTGTTCAACCAATCAGCGCGCGACTTGCGATTCGTCGATACCATTTTACAATCTTACGACTGTTTGCAATCTAGCGAGATAGAATACAATCTAACGTTTTCGACAAACTGACGGTAACATATATATGCTAGTCATTCGGTGAACTTTTTTACCGCGATAACATTACTCCGTAGTTCAGTGTGTCTTCGGTAGATGGCGCTGTAGTTTGGTGGTTTGTATGTTGCTGTATGTGAAAGTCACCATCAGTAGTATATCCTTCTTTTTATTCTGATGGATTTATGGATATCAAGGGCTGTTGGATATGTCGTACTCGAACCGACCAAAAACCTTACGCCGTTTCGGGTACTAGAAACCGGGAAACGAGAACACCATCGAAAGGAAATCCCTGGAACCCGATCTACCCCGGGCCACCTACGGTTTGTAGATGGCGTCCTTATTATCTCCCGCTATTGGAAATGTGCATTTTACAGTTGTTTACCTCTCATGTTTTATTCCTTTTAAAGTGTTTTTATATTCTTTTTAAAGTGTTTTTATAAGTCCATGCTAGTCTTGGTAGTCTAAATTGCATTGAAATTGTTTTTTTACGTTATTTCAGTGTCTGATGATTGGTGTGCCGAACTTGATTCTGCTCTAGATTTTCTTGCTGGTGAAAGAGGGCAACATCCAGATGACTTTGTGCCATACCTTCAGTATTTACCTGAAACTCAGGTATGTTTACAACTAAAATTTTTACGACTTCAAGAAAGCGAAAATTTGCAATTCAACAGATTTTTTTATGTGACCAATTTGAATGACTTACTTAAATTTAAGTACACAGTTACAAATCAAGGATGATGATACAGATTATATTTTTCTTACTTAGGTCCTTGTGATCAATTGTTGTTATTCATTTATCAATAAAAAATAGATAGTATAACTTATTAAAATAATTTCAGTAAACTTAGTTGTTAATAATGATAATCTACTTGAAACTTCAAATAATATAAATTATATGGAAATAATAACATCAAATCTTTATGATAGATGCTTAAAAATACTCAGCTAGGAAAAAAATAATGAAAACAAATCCTCAATCCATATTCCTTCTTCATATCCTTAATCATTATCTACATTTATTGATAAAAATATGTATAATGTGAATTAGAATGAAGTTGTATATTTGTTTATATATTTTATATTTGTTAGATGTACCAATGGATCGGTGCTGGTCGAGATTGTGACGCGATCTTAGGTCGGTTGTGCGAGCGGTGGCTACGGGCCGCTGAACCACCACCTCCTGTTTCGGAACCACCACCTTCCAGGTAATATTTAAAACTAATGACCTCGAATGTATAAAAAAAGTCGGACAAAGTCTCACTAACAACTAAGTGTGTCACTCATAGTCGATCAGCTCGCCATATGCACAGGCCGACACGCACACTTTTACACAATATTCTGCCATTACACGTGCAATCGAGAAAGCGAGACGCATTACGTGGCAAAGAATATAATTATGCAACAATTCTTGGTGATAAAATGGGTTGAAAAGTGTGAAATCCGTAGTGATCGAAAGAAATAGTTATTTATTAACAATTATTTTTACGGGAATTAACGCGATCACTTATTTAAAGGTATTGCATACCGTAGGTATTACATACGTTAATTCCTGTAAAAATAATAATTAATATATCATGGAACGCGAAAGTTTAAAAGTTAAAATAGTTATTTCTTATACAAGAGTGCAAAGTTGCTTTTTAACCGCTTGTGATTCAAAATTAGAATCCTGAGTGTTAGCAAGGGAATAAATAAAGAACGAGATGAAAAGTCTTTGCACACGAGTGCAACACATAACTTTTTATCCCACCACAGTGAGGTAATGACTTAATGCAAAAAAGCAAATAAAAAAAAAGTACACCAAGCAGGTTCCGAGTCTGATTTTTGAACAAATTAATAAAGGTTGAATGATAAATTCGGCACCATGGAGGTAGAAGTAAATAGGTTTAATCAAGATTAAATGATGTTTGGAATTCACGAATTTAGTGCACACGATGTTCTAAATTAAATTTTACTTTATCCTCTAGCTAGCGGATAAAAATGGCTATTGCACTCAGATATTGAAGTGCAAAAATACTCTTTCCGAGATGGGGGATGGAAAATACTTTGTTTCATGTCATAAACATTAGAATTTTGACCAACCTAAATTCCCTCACCTCTAAAGAGCCGCCGCTATTGTAATAATAACGGCAGCTCTTTAGGTGTGAGTGAATTTGTGTGCCTGATTTTGTCATAGCGAGAGTTCTGTTCGATTTTTTTAGGTATTATAATATTGACACATGCATGAACATCGCAGCTCTCAAAAGCATCATAAATACTGAGTTGCTGCTAACTTACCTGTAGAAAGAGAAAGAAAATTAACGCAATCATACTAGTCACTTGTTGTTAGAGCCAGATGAATATAGGTCTTTGTTAAGATTGAGCGTGTAACTAAATTTATATGTATAATGTATTGGTAATTATCACCTTTGCAATTTGTTATTAGGTAGTTATCGTTAAATATCTAGTCAGGGTGATTATAAGTGCTAATTGGCATATCGCATCTCGCAATGATATCTGTTTAATATTGTATCCACGAAGTATTTATTAGGACAACTAAGCTTGCAACTTACAACTTGTAAATATTCTTACAAACTGAGTGTTGTGTTAAAAATGTCTTAACGGAATTTCAAAACGCGTATGTTCTACAAAGGCGGAACTTTTAATAATTATCTTTTTGTATTTCACACCACTATTAGTATAGTATAGTATTAATGAACAAATTACATTTAATACTAAATACATGTGCTACTCTAAATGAGTAAATGTATTTAATTTGACAACACTGTTGCTTAGAAACTTAGTTTCTGCGAATATTATACTATGATACGATGATGTGACTACGAAGATGATTAACTTAACATTTTTTTTCCTGACAGATATCCTACATCTTGGGCAGTTCGAGTGGCAACAGAGGCGGAATTGATAGATTTCCGTGCTCAAGAACGAAAGAGATTTGCAGCAGCCGCTAAACCGTTCACATATGTTCAATATGGGTAATACTACGATGCATACTTATTTATTTCGTATAGACTTAAGTAGTTCTCTAATATAAATTTAATTACAAAGTTTATATTTATAATAGAGTTGTCTACAAAGGGTGTCTTTCAGAGGCGACTAAGGGAATTAAATATGCAGGACATCATCGCTGTAAAGAAGAGAAATACTTGAAACACTTGAAATACAATGCAAAAAGTATACCTAACACCTTCCCCTAAACAACGTAAGGGTCAATTGACTGCCTCTTTGGCGCAGTGATAGCGTACGCGACTACTAATTACTATTCCATGACTGATACTCATAGAATGAATCAAGCTTTTATACTACAAGCTCTTTAAAGCTAGATAGGTGTTTACTGACCACGATGATCACGGGTCCTTTAACCGGGGCGTGAAAAAGCATCTCACCAGGCCACCATAGTGTGGTTCACCATGCTGTATTTTCCTTATTCGCACTGAGGATGGTGACCACTACACTTAGATTCTGTTCATGCTTTCCATCAGCCAGGGCAGAGTCATTTTGGCAGCTAACATAAAAAAAAAAACACAATGTGATCTAGTCCCAAGCTAAGCAGAGCTTTTGTTATGGGTACAAAACATATTACTTTTTTTTGTAAATACACATACATTATAGACTAGCCAACCCACGCAACCTCGTTTGCGCCTCCTATTGCCCGTAGCGTGTAATTTTCCCCCGTTTTCGAAACATTTTTCATTGGTGCTCCGCTCCTATTGGTCTTAGCGTAATGATATATAGCCTATAGCCTTCCTCGATAAATGTACTATCCAACACTGAAAGACCAGCGGTTCCTGAGATTAGCGCGTTCAAACAAAGAAACAAACAAATAAATAACATGACAGCGATCATGCTGTCGTGTTTCGTTGGTGAGTGCGAGACCGGAGGCCCAATGATGCGAAAGCATCACTAGCCCGCCATGGTGTGGGTCACCATGCTGCATTGTTGCATTGTCTGCGTTCGCAGTATGGTGACCATCACTCTTGGATTCTGCTTATGCTTTCCATCAGGCAGAGTAGAGTCATAATGGCAGGGCAAAACATAAAAAAAAAAAAAAAAACAAACTCTTCAGCTTTAAATATTAGTATAGATAGAAAACACTCAAACTTCGAAACAAATATATGCAGATGATACATTTGATTTAGTAGCGAGTGGGATGTATATGCAGAATGTGTTACACGCAGGTACCGGTCGGTGGTGGGTCCGTGCGCCCGAGGTGCGGCGGGCGCGGGCGGCGCGGGGGGCGGCGCGGCCGGGGGCGCGGGCGGCGCGGTGCTGGCGGGGGCGAGGCCGCGACATGCCACGCTGCCCGCGCTCGTGCGGGATGCCCTCGCCCGCCTGCCCAACGGAGAGGGCACCCGACATCACGTGCTCCTCCTACTCAGGTACTTCACACTCCTATATCCTCACTGATAATTACAATCGTATTTCTTTTGTTACAAATATAAAAGTTTAGCTATAACTTAAATAATATGATGGATTGGAAAATCAGATTGATGATAATATTTACATTCAAAGAAATATCAATTAAAATACCTGTTTTACTATTGGCACTTTCGGTACTAGTTTCCGCAGCGGAGAGGTTAAAGTGAAAATTTATGTAAGAGACAAAAGCGTTAGAGCGACCGGCAGAGTTTACTAACTAAAGATGTACGCTCGACCAATTCGCTAGTGCATTGTTGCACGCTTTCAGTGACTTACGTTCTGCCTGCCATAAACCGACAGCAAAGGTTAAGCTTACGGTGGATTAGATATCAAAACTCTAAAACCTTCAATATATTTCATATCTGTCGACATACTACTTTCCCATGTAGTAGATCTACAGACGGCATCGTATAGTCGTTCCACTTGAATGGGAACATTTATCCGAAACTTTCGGAGACGTACATATGCACGTACGAATTTTCTGCTGTCTCTCCGTTTTTATATTCAAGTACAATACTCGATAAGTAATTCGAACCTGCATGTTGGTCTGCATAAATTTAATACTGCTTATGACAGTTTTTATTTAAACTAAATACATCAAATAATAACAATACATAAAACATTCCTCTACCAAATTTAAAATAAACTTCTAGAAATTGGTAACGAAATGTACTATTTTAATTAAAACAATAAACTTATGTTATCAAAACTATTTTATTTTTCAGAATGTCACAATGGATAGCTCCTTGCAGTGACCAAACATTATTGAGTGCCGTGTCTTCAGTATTAGATAGACTCCTGTCTGCCAAACGGGATCCTGTTGTCAAGTATGACCAAAGGACAGCGGTCTGGACTTATCTTCATAGGCATAGGTAACTGTTAATGATAATAATGAAAATTATGATGAAATTTATCTTTAAAATATACATATTTAGACATAAATAAGTATGATTATCAACTAGTTATCAGAGCGTTTCAAGCTAATAATATTATATGTATGTATGTATGTGTGTATGTTTTGCATTTCGCAACTTATATCTAAACCAATATTTTACTCTGGATGTATGCACATGTACTAGTCTGCGTATGTCTACTACTAGAAGCTTAAGGTATAAATTAATTGGTGTATTTTAATTGCTTCTATTATATCGTACTTACAGGAGCGAGGAAGATTGGCTAAAGATCACGAGTGGGCGAGGCCGAAAAGCGCCCTCTCTACCAGTGCCAGCGCTAGCGCTTCCGTCCTCGTCGATTCCACCACCCCCACTGATTAAAACCACACCCATATCTATCATCAACAAGGAACCGTTGCATCAAACACCACCCCATGCTGTGAGTAACATATTTTTTGTTTAACTTCTTACACTAAGGGCGACTTGCATAACGTTCGACTTAAATAGCTACTAAATAAAAGTCCGCCCTGCGAGAGTGGGTGAGACGGCAGTATCCTAGTGTTGCATTCGCACACACGCAGGCGTTAAACACAATAAGCGCCGCTAAATAGCCGAGTTTCGATGTTTAACTTCAGCAGTTCTTAAACATTTTTAGCATAGAATTTATTATTGTGCAAGATGCCATGTGTTTAACCTTTTATAACATATTTAGTATGTCTTAAATGTGTTTAAGCTATGTCGTACAAGCGTCCCTAACAGTTATAGTTATATATAGTAGTTATATAACTATAAGTAGTTATATATAAGTTTCGTAACCAGATGTAAAAGCGGATTTTATCTTTGGAACCGCCTTAAAAGAATTTTTATCTTACGTTAGCCGGTAACCAGGCAAGAATTCGTCCGATCTCCTCGGCATTGTGCTAATAACATGCGGTTGATCTTCTATCTTTATAATAAATCATAAGTTTTTCTTTAATATAACTACTGTAATGAAAAATTTTATGTATTTTACTGAATTTCAAATGTCTTGTGATCATTTTCTTCTACCTTCTTCCTTGCCTTGCCTTCAAGCGTCACTAAGAAAGATTAATCTTAAATTTTGTTGTCATAGTGGCTGAGTTGTAACTTTTTTTCGTCTCATGCTGAAATGAAAATTAAATTAAATTTACTTGTTACAGATGGAACTAGAAGTAGCTAGCGTAGAAGAAGTCGTTGAAAATGCTTCCGATAGTGACGTGGACGTAGACGACAGTGGCGCTCCACCGTCCATGCCACATCTGTCCTCAGCACAACTGCTAATGCAAGCCACGCAAGTGTCACAAGGGAAACACATCACATTACCACCGAAACCAAAAGGGAAACTTGTTGCCACTCAGCCTCAGAAACCGAAAGTTTCTCAACCGAAACAAACAGGTGCTAAGCAAACTGCAGCGAAGCAAGCGGTGCTTATGTCACAGTCAGCGAAGCAAGCGAACATTCTGGCTCAGACGGTTAGACAGAACAACGTCCAAGTGAAGCAATCCACCATAATACAACAAACGAAAACTGCCATTGTACAATCGCCAAAGCAAGGAACGGTTCAACCGAAACCTGTAATAGCACAGGCTGCGAAACAACCTAATGTAATAACTCAAGTAGTGAAGCCAAGTATTACGAAACAGGTTGTAAGTGCCAAGCAAATAAATCAACAAAACGCTGTCGTTCAGTCACCGAAACAAACACAAGCCCCTAAACAGATAATTGTGAACCAGCCGACGAGTATATCTGCTCAGATGACTACTGTTACTCAGCTGTCCAAGTCGTTACCTTCTGTCGTGGCTACGCCGCACAAGAGTCCGCTCATTAAACAGCGTCCCTTGCAGAAAGTTGAAGTCACTCAGTCTGCTGTAAATATTGTACGTACTCTGTCATTTATAATCCGAGCACTTAAATTTTTCTTCCTAAAGATTTACTTGACCTATATTCTCAGAAGGAAGTAACTATTACTAATATTTGATGATAATTTATGGACAATCGACAAACTTGAATCGTGACCCACTTTGCCGATAAATCCTTTGAAACCGTCAAACAACAAAAATTACCCTCCTTCACAGTGCATGCTGCATTTAGGACGTTTTAAATACTAAGCAAGCTACGTCAATGCTGGTCGTATATCTATGCAGTTTCTATCTTTATCACCACTGCAGTAGAAAACAGTAATAATCATATTTTGAATCCATGTTTTTTGGAATTAACTATAAGTCACAACAAATGCTTTTTGGATACTGTAACAGATAATTATCTGTGCAATTAAATGACAAATAACAAGGTCGTTACCATGAAACTGCATATTTACACGAATGTCGACCTAACTGTATTTGAATGTCTGTGAGAAAGTAACTTATGGTGGGTCACGCTTCAAATTTGTCGATAGTACCTACATGAATTTTATCTGTATAACACAAAGTAAGTTAAGCTAGCAGTCACTTTGTATAAAGAACTCATGGAGCAATTTTTATACGTTTTCGGAATATAAGAAATACAACTTGTGGCATTCCATATATATTATATTTTATGTTGTTATTTTTTTAGATTTCCGCAGCAAGTGTACCAAACTTGGTCAACTCTCAACCTCCTGGTTTAGTACCAACGTGCACAAATCCTGTTCAAATTCAAAATAAGGTACAAATATATTTTTTTCTCTGTCTTTCTCTCTCTCTGATCTGTTACATTTTTTTTTATTCACGTGTTACTTGATAGTTGTTTTTACAAACTATTGTCTTTGCAGATAACTCAAGGTACGCGATCTCTGTTAATAAGGCCGAACGCAGTACAAACTAATGTCACAGCTGTAGTCACTACACCGACGGCTATACAGGTCAGTGTAGTATACGTGTTTTTTTTCCATTAAACATCCAGGTAGTAAGGAATAGTCATAATATTTTTGACGTGATAACGTCTTCTAAATCGATGAACGCCGGCTACACGCACGAAAAAGCATGACACATTGTCACGTTCCGCCTACGCCGAGCGTGCAAGCGAGAGCGCGGCGCAAGCAATAGACAGACACGACCGGCCTAAACGTTCGGCTTGTGTACGTGTGTAATGTTTCTAATTACGTTATATAATAGTTTAAAAAAACTTAAAAACACGCTTTTATAATTAAATCAAACTAACAAGTAGAAAATATTTTTAATATAAAGAACTTCCTCCTTTTTGAAGTCAATTAAAAAAGCGTGGGGCGACATTATTGAAATATAATTATAAAGCACCACGCTTTTAAACATTTTTTTTTCACATTATTGTGTTGTCGTCGGTCCTGACCGTTTGAAGTGGGTCACAATCAAATCTAAAGAAGTCGGTTACAAACAAACATACAAATACAGGTGCAGCTAAAAAAAAGCTTGTAATATCGTCAATAACCGACTTTACAAACAACCATTTTTTTAGATTTTAGAGGGTGGTTGTGAATATGATTATAACTAGTAGTTATGAAATTTAATTTGAAGATGTGTAGTTACTTTGACGACTAACTACTTTAATTATGAATCTTTATTGGAGAAGAAAACTTCCAACTTCCATCGATTTTGTGTAATATAACAGAATCTTTTTCATTCTCGATCTCTAGGTACGCTAGTCTAGATCCACCAACCATTAGACTAGACTTTTTATATCAATGGTAGCGTTGTACTTAAATAATTACAATTGTTGAAAATGTTAATAATTTTAAAACTCAATTTTGATTTAACGGCACTACACCGGATTATTTGACCAAGAAAATATTTAATGTTTTTCAAACTAGATAGCCTAGGGGGGTGTAATAGGGAATATGCATGTTTTTTTTTTAATTTCATAATCTGATCATTTACGTCCCATTAACATAGAAAAAATATTAATAGGCTTGAAAATATTCAAACTAATTTTCAAAGTGAAATCTTAAATACTGATTAAATTTGACTTTTAGAACAGCCAATCACATCATTGTCACTTTGTGTTTGTGACAATTCAGTGTTTCTGTTACTTTATACTTATTTACAGTTTTAATTGTTTTAAAAATCATGGAAGAAATGAATTTTTCTCACAAACACTACTAACACAGTGTGAATTTCGACGCCGATAATTTCGATAAAGTTCGACCAATAGTGACGCGTTTTGTAAGTTAGGATTTCCCTCCCCCTCCCTTAATTTTCACATTTTATGTAATACTAGCTGATGCCCGCGGCTCCGCCCACGTGTATATAAATTTTCGCTGCAAATAGTAGCCTGTGTGTTATTCTCATAGTGATAAACATACATAAAAAGTAGCCTATGTGTTAAACCAGGGTGTTAGCTTCCTGCATACCAAATTATATCCAAATTGGTCCAGCCGGTTGCTTGTGAATAAGTAAAAAACATACACACTCACAAACTTTCGCCTTTATAATATATATATATAATATAAATCCAAAAAAAAAAAATTAAGTATATTGTAAATACAATATTAAGAATCTAGAAAAGATATTTGAGACAGATAAAAATGTTATGCATATTCCCTATTATCATAGATAAAGTAAAGCTTGTAAATATGCTGTCTATATATGTCCTCGAAAATATACCTCAACTCTGTGAAAATAGGGTTTGAACAAGTGCTTATTTTTAACTTTATTGTTTCAAGGCTACACCAACAACTAGAAGAGGGGTGGTTAGAGTGCTTAGTCCTGCAACTCCGGCTTCTGGCAAATCTCTTATATCACCGCGAGCTTTAATGCAACAAGGTAAATAATTATCATCATCGTCAACATCCTTTGAAAGTCCACCGCTGGACAAGTAGCCATAAGCAGCCATTCCTCTGCCAATATATAGGCCCAAATGGTAAAGTTATGCTTTTACGTCTAACCATTTAATTTGCAGTCACTTTGCCATGACATAAAATATATTTAATTCAGAAAACCCTTTATTTAATTTCTTGTGGTCGTTATAACAGTTGCCTCAATGATGAAGTGTCATCATTAAGGCAACTGTTCCAAATCTTCGTTAATGTTGCCCACACAATATCAGGTGCAGCAGCAACTGTCAAGAAGCGAGCTACAGTACCAAGTACTACGTCTGTCACGACTATTGCTCAGGTATAGTTCAATCCTCTATTTATATTTATTGTAAAGTACTGTACATTTTATTCAATATTTGATTAAAACATGTATTATTTGTAGAGTACGGCAAGTGCGACGACAGTCGTGAGTAGCGTGCCGACAGCAGTGACGTCATCTATGTCTACACGCACGGTGCAGTTAGCAGGCGGGCGGACCGTCCAGCTCGCTGCCAACCAAACCGTGCACCTGCCCGGAGGACAAGCCGTGCAGTTGACATCGGGACACACTCTACAGCTGTCCTCCTTGCAGCTACCCACCCACAGCGTGCGGCTACCGAGTGGCCAAACTGTACAGCTAGCGTCACCTCAATCTGTCCAAGCCGTCCGTGTCTCTACGACCGCCGTGAAGAGCCCGAGCCCACGGGCCCAACAGACTACCCCCACAATGAAAACTATACAAACCAGTCAACCTGTACAGATACCCGTATCCACAGTGCAGTTAACTGGACAGACAGTACAAATCGCCGGGCAAACTGTCCAATTAGCCGGCCAAAGTGTTCAACTAACGGGGCATACTGTAAAGTTGCCTAATGGACAAAGTGTTCATGTCGCCAGTCAGGGTGTAATACCATCGCAAAGTGTTCAACTGTCGAACGGTCAGACCGTTCAGCTCGGCAGTGGCAATATTCAAACAGTGCAATTAGGCGGTTCGAACGTGCAGTTAGCAGGTCAAAGTGTTCAAATGCCGAGTGGACAGACAGTGCAATTAGGGTCTCAAACGGTGCAATTAGGGGGTCAAACAGTGCAACTGGCAGGTCAAGCCGTACAACTGCCGAGTGGTCAAACCTTACAGTTGTCGAATGGACAGACAGTTCAGTTGTCTAGTGGACAAACTTTGCAGTTAGCTAGTGGGCAAACTGTTCAGCTTGCCAACCAAACGAAGTCGACGGCACAAGTTGTAAGAGCTCAAACGCCTTCTGACAAAGCGTCTTCTGGACAACCGATTGTAGCGAAACTGCTGACTAATGCACAGGTATTGTATCATGTTTATCTTCATTTAAATCACAGTGATCTAAATTATTAGCCATGTACTTAAACATGCAACTCCGGTAATTTCTGTGTAAGGAATTTAGAATGTTTAATATTTACAAGATAATAAACATGTGGATAAGACAACTTATTATTATTAAGAACTATATAAAGTGTAATAATACTAACATCTAGTTTATGATTCCAAATTGTGGAAATGTTATTCATAGCTGCCTACATAAAAGTATAAAAATTGGACATGTAATGTAAAGTTAATGAATAAGGCCAAATTGATTTTTGTTAGAAAGCTAATTTTACGAGGAAAGTTAGGCTACTAACACCACTTTACGACCCATTGCAGTTAAGCATCAGTGAAAAATATTGCCACAAACAAAGCTGCTTGGATCAGCTACTTGTATAGTAGAAGTGAATATGATGTTTCATCAACTAATCTAATGTAATACCATCGAGTGGATTTCCTCATTTTTGCACTAGCAATGTATGACCGCTAACGGAGATGGTATGTGTATGTGTATGTGTATGTGTACAGACGCAGATGATCTCCCTGGACGGGCGTGCTCTGCAAGTGGCGGGCGTGGCAGGCGCGGCGGGTGCGGGCGTTCGAGCTCGAGCGGCCGTCCGCGTGCTGGCCCCTGCGCGGCCCTTGCTGCTCACCTCCGCCAAACCGCTGCACAACATTATACTGCAGGTAACAGACCTACTTCATTTGTTTATGCGTATATTATATCCCTCTCGTAATTATGTAATTATGATGTGCCGGAAAGGGTCCATAGTCAAAGAAAGAAAATACGTTAATAGGGTTGTTGGCCGTATCGTAAATAAATACCCATGTCTCCTTCCTTAAAATGAATATTACAAAACATCTCGGAAAATATGATTATTACAGTTTTCCATTTCTATTACAAATTTTAATCAAATAAACATTGAAATATGTTGCTCTTTTGAGTAGTCTTTAGTACGTTTTTTCATACAAAGTTATCCTTTTGAAAGATGATATAAAGTTACTAATTTGACGGTGTCAACTACCCCATAAGTCACACAAAATATACATTTATATATTTAATAAAAATATTAAAATGCATTTAGTAAAGTTCTGAGGTAACAAACATAAATAATTCAGTCGAATTGAGCACCTCCTCCTTTTTTATAACCGGTTAAAAAGAAAAAAAAAACAAATTTCAACAACAGCAAAAAACAAAACAAACAATGAAATAATCTGGATTACTGACTAAAATGCCACAGCTCAACCTTTTTTTTTAACGTGTGGATACCTCCACGGGCTGTCATCCCACTGGTGTTAGTTTATTGTAAGGCCATATGTACCTTTGGAATGCACTAAAGTATTGAGTATTGAATAACAGTTGTACAAAATACAGTTGTTCTCTGTAAGGTGACGGATTAAGAGTGTGTAATGACACCACCCCTATCATCCGTTGGGTGTCGTAGCAGACGAGTAAGGAAACAAACTACGTAAGTCAGCTTTACTGCAAAGAGAAAAGAAAATTTTAACACATTTTAACCAAATGCATTAAGGAGCCTGTAATATACAGGGTGAATTTTTGAGGCGGGCAGGTTAAATTTGTAAATGCAGTATGCAGTTCAAACTATCTTAAAAATTTATTGATAGTCACGTAAAAGCGTTTTCTTATAACTATAACGGTTAAGGTACCTGCCCTTACTCTTCCGTCGCAAAAAATCAGCCTGTATAATATGCAGTGAAATGTTTGTCTAATAAAATAATTTTGTTGTTACAGCAAAGCGACGGTAACACGATTCGGGTGACGTCGACCGGTGCCGCGAACACTTCACAGACTTTAGTTTTAGGTAACTGTTTTAGTTTTGTACCGCTACCTATTTAGCTAACCATTAGTTAAATATCTTACTTACTTACTTTATATTTTTGCAGGTACACAAAACGTCACAGCGTCCACAACATCTGCTCCAGTATTAAAGCTACAACAGGTACTATACTTATTTAAAATTATATAAAAAAAGAAAATTTTGTCTATAACCATATATAAAAAAGAATATGCTATCATAAAACATTTGTCATTATTTTAGGTGAATCCGATACAACAGGTAAAGCTCGCGCAAGGAATTAAAATTCAGCAGGTGATTTTTGACAGTATGCATGTGTTGAGCGATCGCTTCCTTTACCTTTTTAGAGTTATCAGCAAAGTAGTTTAGGAAAATTGCATGAGGAAATGGGTTGATTGCATGTCTGGTGATAAAGTGTGATGTGGAAAGCTGTTGGTACAAACTCTTCTCTTTCTAACAATTTACTGAAAGGCCTGTTTAGGAAAAGTCTATTGGTGTTGAAATTACTTATCAGAATTAAAAATATACCAGCCAATTTTTAATAAGATTATTATCGTAAACTTCATAGGAATCATAGCCCATCGTATTAAGTGTCGTTGTTGACTACGATTGGCCTAGTGGTTTAAGCGGTCGCCACGCCGTTTTTTACTGCACAATGTGTTGTGGGTTCAAATCCCAAATGGGACAACACTTTGTGTGATTCACAAATTGTTGTTCTGAGTCCGTGTTGTCGGTGTTCTTTGTGCGTTTCATGTATGTTTGTGAAGCCCCACACATGATGTAAATTTCAAATGCGGGAGTTGCATTTTAAATTTACATCCAAACACAAAAAAAAAATGTATAACTAACCTTTCATAAAGACTGCACATTATCACGCCAAAACACAAAGATAAGTTCGTTAAGAGACGTTATGGTTTGAGTAAGTGTAATTTATAAATTGATTAGTAATCAAATGATAGGGAAGTGTTATCATCATTAGTAGCTTTAGTAATCTATTGCTGGACAAAAGCCGCTCCTAGAAAATAAATTTTGACCTACAAGACTAACGCTGGCTAGATGTTTAGGTTTAAGGTTCAAGATTTTCTACGATAACCAGATAATAAATATTTAACTGAATTAAAAATATGAATTGTCACGTTACCTATTTATACCGCGGATGTCGTAAGAGGCGACTAAACAAGCAAACTACGCAGGACAACGTCACTGTAAATAGATGGAAAACTTGAAACAAATTTTATACGAACCTGTAAGACCAGCATGGTATCATCAACAACCTATAATGTCCCACTCCTGGGCTCGTGTCTCCTCTCAGGAGAGGGTTAAGGATATACGTCCCCACGCTAGCCGAGTGCGACTCGGGGACTGGCAAGACAACGTTACGGCTACGTAATCTTGCCGTTGGATGTTTTTAAGCCGCCCAAAGGCCTAAACTTCACGACTCTTACCCTATGATAACAGCCAGGACCCACTGCTTAACGTGACCTCCGAATCCCGGCAACGCTCATATTAACATGCCACTAGCGGTCACCAATCCAGGTACTTACAGCCGCGTCGGTGCTTACCCTCAGTGATTGTTATAGTTAGGGCTATAATGGCTATAATACCTTTCCTGCGAGTGGCCTATGTTCAGTGGACTATTAATTCTTCGAGTGATGACTGAGTAAGGAACTTATAAAGTTGTTTATTTTTTAATCCAATATTATCGGCCTTAGATACAAAAGAAATATTCTATTGTTGGAAGAGAATGTAGTGACAATGAAATAGTTTTGTTCGTAGCAACAGAGTGTAACACGCATTTACAAATTACACCTAATACACTTTATCGAGTATATGCTTTACTTTCAATATGATCACTTGCTATTGAAACCATGTAACCCAGTAACACCTAGATAACAAAATGGTGGTAGTAGGTGACAAGATAACATAAGGTATTAACCCCCTAATCGTTTGATCTTAATCTGGTTTAGTGGAATTTCATTTGATATCTTGAGGATTGGTTTTGTTTATTTAGAAATGGTGCTAAATGATTTTATTATAAACTAGCTGAACCCCGCGGTGTTACCCGCGGTTATTGTTGTAGCGAGAAAACGCCGCGGGACAAAGTTAGTCTAAAAAAGTCTAAGTTACTCCCTGGATCATCAGCTAAAATGTAGCCTTAATTATTCCTTATATTATCAGCTTTCTGCAAGTGAAAGTCTTCTTAAAATCGGTTTTGTCGTTGCAGAGATTAGCCGGAAGAAACGTTCAGACAAAAATAAAAATAGTGAAAATTGCAAACAGACTTTTACTTTAGTTATTTGAATTAATAATTATTATTAAAATCAGTTCAATTTTGAACAATCTTGAGGCTAAGGTAGCAATTTTAAGTATTTATTGGCTTTATGCATTTGTCAGTTAAACGTAAGTTTATTAAGTTTATAGGTATGCAACTTACTAGGATATGGGTGGGAGTCGTCCATATCTGAAATCCTCATAGACTAGGGAGCACCTTTATTTTTTATAACTATACAAAGACTTATTGCGAGTACAATTTTGCACTAAAAATTGCTTGTGAAATGTAGATATTTTACACTGCGGCCGCACTACTACTGCAAACAGTAATAACGTGAATTAAGATTATAAACATTCGCCACAGTGTTGGCTGTTGTTTCAAAAAAACGCAGCTGCGTATCTCCTAGTTTTTGCCTCTTACCCCACTCTTTCAACGAGTAGATACGGGAGAGTTTTCTTGTTCCCACTATTTTCACATTTTAATTACTTATGCCCCTGCCACCTGATGGAAAGCATAAACAGAATCCAAGAGTGGTGGTCAGTGAGTATTGCGATTGCAGACAGTGCAGCATGGTGACCCACACTATGGCAGCTTAGTGATGCTTCTGCATCATTGGGCCTCCGGCCTCGCACTCGCTGACTAATCAATAATTAATATATGCTTCAATATTGTTATTTGCGGTATAATGATTGTATTTATAACATTTTAGGCGACACCAAGTTCCACTACCCCGACATCTAGCGGCGTCCGAAGCGTGCTAATGGACGGTCAACAGCTGAAACTCGTGGGAGGGCGTCACGTTCTAGCCAGAATATTGCGACCATCTCATCCGCCTCAATAGATTTTAATAAGTATTGCCATATTTGTATAAAAATATCATTGGAACACTCAGAGTAAGTTCGCAGAACATAATGGTTTTATATTATACATTTGTTCACTGTATTACATACATTGGCGTTTCACTGACGATGATAGAGGTATTTACTTTTATATTTTTAATATATACAAATATGTTTGTAAATGTAGGTTGTATACCGTGTCTGATTTTCTGTTGAATTACATCACTTTGCCTCAATCATATTTTAAATAGTAATTCGTATATCAAAAATGGTTGAGAATAACGTATGAAATGTTTTATTATTAGTTTCCTTATAAAGGTATCTCTAAAGCCAGCTCTTATGATCAGGCATTATGAGTTGCAAGTGTTTAAGATTTATAAATATATAAATTATCTATTTATTTTTTGACAGTCTAAAGATGCATCATTGGGTTTATCTCGACGTTTAGATTTAAAACAAATGAAAATAAGGTATTGTGTACATAAAGTTTAACAAATAGATGTAGAAGGGGAATAAACAATATAATCGTTCGATTATAATCTTGTTATGATCATTTTTATTTATTATATGTATATAAATGCTAGTAAAATTAACGGTTGTGTCAAGGTTTCAATAAGCGGGACAATAGATAAGGTTTTCTACACTAGCTAGAATAATTACCCAATAAAATTACCCTTGAATCCTTAACTTTTATGTATTATTTGGTAGGTGGACATTTTGGGTAACTTTTCGTTTTGAATCTGATTTATCCATACTTATATTATAAACCCAAATGTAACTGTCTGCCTCTCTCTCTGTCTCTTTCTCTCTCTGTCTGTCCTGCATTCACGGCCAAACCGCTTCACCGATTTCAATGAAATTTGGCATGGAGATACTTTGATAGTTGAGGAAGGACATAGGCTACTCTTTACTGCAATAAACGACTTACACCCGGGCCGAGCCACGGGCAAAATCTAGTTAAACATAAATTGTATTCACAAATTTTATAAAGAGTATCCTTTTGAGTTGTTTAAATTTTTAAACATATTAAAATAAAACTTCTCAAAAAATTCAAAGTTATCATGGGTTTTAACTTTAAATACATAAAAAAAAAATTAGGATGAAAACCTACGTAACTCTAATATTTTATGATTCGTGTAAAATTGAATGAGATGTATCAAAGCAATCAAAACTTCTAAGGCGGATTATTTTGCAAAATTATGTATTGGACAGTTTTTTATATTTCAAGAAAATTAATAAAATAAAAATTTACAAATTTGCTTAAAGTTAACCCGCTATCAAAAGTTACCCAAAATGACTATACAGTTGTATGATCCGAAACATGTAGGATATATAGATATATAATATGTTATTTCAAAGATATACAGACATAAAGCTCTGACAGGTGCAGAAAAAGCAGATATACTGCACGTTTTTGAAGATCTTATGGTTATTGTTATTGAGATTTGGTTTAATATTACGTTGTTGTCTTTTTTGTAAATAATTGGGTTTAATCCCTTTTAGTTTGTAACAGTCAATTGCTCTGAAGAGTGCAACTTGTTTATAATATCGAAAAAGCAATTTAAGATGTACGCGATAGTTTTAATATAACTCTTAAGTATTGCACAGTTTTTCACTGTTAGATAACAAAATAAATATATATATATATAAACGTTTTGTTTTATTGATTGTACGTTGGGGTACTGTCGTGTCTCGATAGTCTCTAGAACATGTAAACTGAATACGTAACAAGAAAATGTTAAAAACTACCAGACTACGTAAATAATGTATATATAATTTATATAGCCTGTCACCTGGGCCATTATTATGAATCTATTGACCCCTCATGCATTCAAATCGATTCAGTAGTTATGGCGCCACATAACAAACATATACACTGCCAAATCATTTTGGCCACATTTAAGTAAGCCATTCTTTCATATACGGCATGTTTAGGTTAAATTTGTTTCATTGTTTCTAGCAATTTGCCTCTTAATTTTTTTGTTCAAAAATTTACAATTCTGACAGACAAAATGCTTTACCGAGTCTTGCTGTAACCAGTACTTACTATTTTTTTCTATGCGCATAAAACTTCCTCTTGTAGAAAAAACACTAAGTGATCCCGTTATCATTTATCAAAACGTATACCTAGTCTTTATAAAACAGATATCTTCGCCTTAGTTTAGGAGTTAAGGTCTAAACTCCCGTGCCTCGGAGAGCACTTAAAGCTGTCCAATCGGATTGTGAGAGTGAGGGAACATTAGGTAGTTGGCTGGTCTCCGGCTTGAGACTGGCTGCGTGGCCGAACTCGGCTAGAAGAACATTGATGCTTCCTAAGATTATATAGAAATAATTATGTTTTCAATCCATACTATTCATATTACCGAAACTATTCACTACAAAGATATCTGAAAAACAACACTCCTACAAATTTTGCCTAAAATTTGTCTGAGTAGTAATGTTCTGAACAATAGATTGTAGTCACAATTATTGTTATTATGTTCTTGCGTCAAAGATGGGCACTATTGATGATGATGCTATCAGCCTGACACCCGATCACTTACCACTGAGTAGTTAACTACAGCCGCCCATGGATCCTGAAACCTGATAGAGATACAAGTGGCGCACTTTGGATTCTCTTCTGACTCCGTTTCCGTGGAGGGAGTGTTTGGATAATAGACGAATTGCTTAATACAGGTCACGAGGTTTTGAAATCCCTTCGGACCGAATGTGCTAATGCAAAGCTCTTCCACGGTCGATGAAAGAAAAATGATGTTCCTATTAAATTTTCCAGACACATTTTTTCTAAGAACTAACAACAGGGGAAAATACATGGAAAATATTGCCCTATTCATAAATAAAACATCATGTCGTTGCTAGACGAATATTTTTGGATTCACAATTTGTCTGATCTGCATGCTACGAGACGTCATTTGTATCTTTTTGCGCACTATTTTTACCTAAAGAAGCAATAATATATTAGATGCTATGAAGCAGAGATTACATAGAATAACAATCTTGATACCTTAAGAGTTATTATACCACCGAAATTTGACAACACAAAAAAAGGTTGATAACACAAAAGTTGACAACTTTTGTTTTATGGAGACTCGGCTTAATACTTTTACCTTTGTGCCTTTGACATTTTTAAATAAATCTTAAGACATCGTTAAGGTTTTTTCCTGTGGAAACCCTCTCGGGCCGTCACTGCATCGGGACTTCCGGCGGTGAGTCTGAACCGGACCGACTAAAACCACACAGTGTGCCACCCTGCTTCTGAGACAGGAGGGATGCTGGAACAGCTGTTATTACAACATTGTACCTTCTTAGTAGGCAACCCAACCTCAGCATCGGGCCTGACTGGTCGCGGTGATGATTCGGGAGTAGAGAGGGTGATCTCAAATCATCTCAATATATCACGGTGTGAATATCGAATGTCAATTGTAAGTTTGTGTAGATAAATATGGTTATTTAAACTTTACAAGTTCCGCAGTTACGTAGGTACAACCAAAGTCCATAATCAGGTGAGAAAACATAATTTATTTCATTACTTATGTACATGGTGTGAGTGTTCTCAGCAAATACAAAATAATCACACTGCTCAAGGCATTCACAAAATAAAGCTACTCTAACATAAAAGCTAATAGGAACACAAATACTATTGATACGAAATGTGCGATGTTTTGCATGATATAAAATATTGCCATGAATTATATTGATTTGGGTACATATCATAATATGTTATAAATAATATACAATCTTCAATTTAGACTACGTACACACGAGGCGATATTTCTACTATATAAATCGCGTCGTGCGTAGGCGGCCTTAGGTACAATTCATTCTACAGGGGAAAGACACATCAAAAGATACTACGGAGGTATCACATTTTAATTTCTAACTAACATTCTCCCCTTCCCTCCCCTTCACATATTGATTGTACAGTCATAAATTCATACTATACACCTAACACGTGAAATACAAAAAAGGGCTTATATTTTGTTGCACGAAACTCACACAAATTGAATTATAAAATAGTGCCGTTTTAAATTAAGTTAAACAGATTACACGTTGTATAAATAAAACTTACTATTCTAAGAAATCAATTATATATCAGTCTTATAACTACATTTTTTAAATTATAGATATTTATACTCAATTAAGATGTAAGTTAAATAGTTTAAATGTATAGTAATGAAGAGAAACATTAAAACACAATCATTATAGCTATAGTCTGACTAAGGTAAATTCCAAATGTTATGTTGTTGCTACGTTTGTCAGCTTTCTACACCAACGTTAAATTTCCTCGCCAGGTTATAACTACAATACAATATTACACAAAGATCGATATTTCCATCTTAATCTAACGGGCTACACAAAATAACTGCGTATGCTTATTATTTATATATATTTACCACAGGGTTTGTTAATACTGACGAGTCTTTACAATCGAACTTCAGAGATATGATATACATAGACGAACATTGGCCATGAATCGCGTGTAAAGTTGCGACAATACCTACAGTTTATTCTTGCTTGATAGCATGCCACTGATGTGTATTTAGTTTTATTAGTACAGAACGCAGTATACGCCGGAGACAGTACTGCCGTTTGATAAAGATTATTCTGATAGCGCAAATAACATTGAGTCGACTGTTAGCGACCGTTACAACGTATCTACATTTATTAATAATAATGAACGAACGGAATGTCAGAATGCCTCAACAGTTCTGTTATGTACTAGCAAGCTCATGAGGACACTATTATTATCTAAAATGATCCATTACGATGGTGAATTACCTTTACATACCATGTAGATTCAATTGTAACAAAAATAATTTTAGCAATTTTGGCATTTGACATGTACTTATGTACCTAATCTACATTCATTCAAATATCTAGTGCGTTTACAAAATATACTTACATATTATATCGTATCTCTGAACATGGAATCCACTTCTCGGCCTTCGCTAACCTAACGAGCCGCACGTTATATACAAACAATAGGCACTGAAAGTTTGAAGTGTGATCAGTGTGTTACAATACGAACACAGACAGGTCTAATGCAACTTGAGAATTACGCTATGGCGGCTAAATCATTGCAAAGTGCGTGAATACCTGATGTACAACCGAAGTGACAAGGACGCGTGCATAACACCTCTACTCTTGTCATTAGATGATTGCTTAGCTTAAAATTATTTGTCTATTTGCCATACACATACAAGCATTAAAATGGAATGTTCTGTGCATACCATGCCGTAAGAAAACAGTTAGTAGTAATACAATAGGTCATTCATTAGTCTTGGTTCATCGTGCTGTAGGTATAGTCGAAATTATTAATTTGAACAGATTAAGTGGCACAATTGGACATATGGCTTGCATTTTGACTGAGTAAGGTACTTTCAAACTTTGCTATTAGTATTACACCACGTTGGAATGTTAAATATAGCAAAAAGTGTTTACAGTACAATAGTTTAGTTTAGTACACGAGTTTGATTATAAAATAAAATGTTATACTTCTTTAATCTTAACCCATAGAGACTTACTAATATTGTAGATGAGTGTGTAGTTATAATATTTGTCGATATGTACCCGAGTCGTACACTAGGCATCCTTATGGGCTGGTGAATAAGCTAAAAGCATGCCTGACGGGTCGGCTCACTCATCGGCATCTTCAGCGTTTTCGGCCGTCAACAGATTAGTGTTGTCGTCAGCTTGTAGATCGGCGGTTAACTTCTGAAACAAATGTTCAACGATTATGCGTTGCCTGTCGAACAACTTACACATGTCGTAGACTGATCGTTTCGTCTCCAATATCTATATAGTGTTTAGCTCCTGTCGCATATGGCACGTTGGTGTTTTTCAATAATTCATATGCTTAACATTCAAAAAATCATTTATTCATTAAGCATATTCTAACCGCACCTACTGCGTATCTACTGATATATTTGTCAAGTCCGATATCGAATATCCAATGTTTACCAAGTTCGATAATGTGGTAGCATCCTTTTATTAATATCACATTAAAACGAGCAATAAAGAGATTTTTTTTACATGACAAACAATAATATATATCTGCTTATTTAAAGGTCATTGACGTAGTGTTTGTCTACACAAATCTAAAGACTTTAAATGTGTTTACACTGTGATAAGAGAAGGAGGTCGAATTTATGGTTTTCAGTTTTCAGATCAATGAGAGCTTTAAGAAATTAACAACAAATACTTATAAACAATTGTAACCGTACCCCAATCTGCGCAGAAGTAGAATGCGTGCGCTTTCGGCGACGAACTGCAAGCGCCAGCAGCAAGACAAGCGCCACCGACGATAAGGCGGCCACCAATAATGGCAGCAGTAGGTTGTCACCCGGGGAGTAACCCTGTACAAATAATGAATATTATAAACCACACAAATCAATATGCATCAGTAAATTAACCATTTAAACATAGATTTAGACGGAGTTTTAAGGAAGAACTGTACATTATTATTACTGTATTTCATAGCTTCCTTTGTGAACATCTATTTATGCGTTTTATTTTGTTTCTTTTATGAACGGGCCTGCCATAGAGACTATGCTGCCTGATGAAAAGCAGAAGAAGAATCCAAGAGCGGTCGTCATTATAGTCATTGCAAATGCAGACAATATAAGGATGCAAGCATGATGACCCACACCATGGGAACTTAGTAATGCTTTTGCATAATTGGCACTCATCAACAACACATGACGGCACGAATGCTCTCATTTTAGGTTGATCTTTTGGGCGAGGGCAGTACCGTCCCGGTCGAGCCGGCCCAACCGTGCTGAAATCAGCCTGGTTTTTTCTACCTTTAATAATGATTATTATTTTGTTTGACAAAATGTAACTATTGATGGGTTAAACGAGTCGCCAATAATGCAATATGTATCATTTGGGAGAGTAACACCGGTAGAATATTGGCATAGACAGCAGTTTGAGTTTGGCTTACAGTCACCCCCATAGGTTCAGCTCATGAACGATTTAGAAATTCATTAACGTTTGCTTTAACAGTTTTACAGCGAGGATTGAAGAGTGTTTATTAGGTGATATGCTACGTCAAACAATTAGAGAAGACTTAAAATCGATAAATTATATTCTTTTACTTACAACTTTTGCATATTTCTTTATATATGTAAAATTTGGGCTGCATGAATGGAATGTATTTACTTTCTTCTTCTTTATAATAAGAAATGTTCGGGTTAATATACAGTCTATGTCACAAATAATGTGGCTTTCAATTGGTAAAAAACTTTCAAAATCTATTCAGAAGATCTCTACTACCTCACAAACAAAAAAAAATGATAGGGATATAATATGACAGAATACAACCGCGGCACAATTTAGAGTAAGTAGTAACTGTTTTAAAATGTTTTTAAACCTGCAGTAGTAGTTGATAGTAACATAACATAACATAACATACAGTCACGCCTTTTTCCCAGAGCGATAGGCAAAGACAATTGATTTTCACTTACTACGGTCCTGACACACCTCTTTTGTTTCGTCAACATGCATCAATCTCTGCATGCATGCTCGTCGGTTTTTGGTGCTCTTCACATTGCCTTTTTTTAAATGTTCGCCGCGGACGACCTGTTCCGACACTTTCACACAAATTCGCTCTATGAATTACATTTGTGAATTTTCTATCATCCATTCGCTCTAAATGGCCAAATCATCGAAGCATGCTCTTTTCAATCCTTGTCACTACATCTTCTTTCAATCCACAACGTTCTCTTATAACTACATTCCTGACTCTGTCACTAATTTACATATCACACATAATTCTTAGGGACCGCATCTCCACAGTATCTATTCTACTTTCATATTTCTGCCATACTCAAGATTCGCTACCATACATAAGGGTTGGGACGAGCACACCATTGTGCACAGCAAAACGCGCCCTTTTCGATACCTTGTTGTTAGCAACAAAGGAGTACAAGGCACCATTCACCTTATTTCCCGCTTTAACTTTCCTTTCTATATTATCTTAATGTACTCCATTCTTTGTGAACATCAAACCTAAATATACAAACTCCCCCTTCTTGCTCTACTTTTTCACCTTCAATCGAAATATTCAAGTCAGACATACTCTTTTCCCTTTCAAAAATCCTTACTTTGGTTTTCATACCATTCATTTTCATATCTTTCATTTTAAAACACTCATTCATAAGTGTTATCATCTCCTCAACTCCTCCGCCGTCGACGCAAATAGTACCAGGTCATCAGCATACAGAAGACATTTGACTGATAACTCTCTCATTCTCAACCCTAATTCAGAATATTTCAAATCCATCAAACAACTGTCCATCAGAAGATCACAATGCTAAACCTTATTATTATTATAATTTTATTAAATACAAAAATCATTTTTAAAATTGGTGTATAATTGACGGAGTAATCAGTGTAAATACATAAAAATAAAATGCCAATCAAATTGAGAACCCCCTCCTTTTGGAAGACGGTTAAAATTAGGCTTATTCGATAGCAGTCAGGGATAACATGTGATATTGCATAAAAAAGTGACAGGTAGGCATTTTACTTGAGATATTTTCACATTTCTTGTGTAGCGGAAATTATATTTTATCAAAAGATTGAACCTGAAGCAAAAATCTTTTAAGATATACATGGATACATATTGCTAACTTTGTGAGTATCTGACGGTTTACGTTTTCTACATCAGGATAGAAGAAAGATGGATTTTTAAATACAGAACTTCAATAAGAAAAAAAAAATATATAGTCCGACTATGATTAAAACTTTTGATAAAATTTATATAGCCTATATTATAAATCAATTGACAACTCATTCATTACTTCGGTTCGGTACATACAAACTTACATAGAATGTCGAATCTATTACCCCTTTTTTTAGCTCCGCCATAACCAGGTAAAAAGCTGATCTTAAATTCAATTAATGACCAGACATTTTATACACATTCGATAGACAGTCTGTTGGTTATAACCAAAGTAATCAGTGAGGCAGTGAACTGCCTTTGTCAATCGATTTATATCCACATAGATATTTATTTAATTACAAGCATACTTCTTTCTCTCTATCTCTATATAGCTTCTAGGGTCTTCTAGACCGCCTAGGATTTAGTAGTTTGCAGAAGGAGGTCGTATATTCGATTCTCAACCAAGAAAAGTACCTAAAAATGTGTGATGTATGTGAAATATTTTTATTTTACACATAGATCACAGATTTTTTTTCAGTGTTGGATATTACATTTATCGAAGAAGACTATAGGCTATATATCATCACGCTAAGACCAATAGGAGCAGTAGTTTTTGTACCAAAGACAGAGCACCAATGAAGAATGTGACAAAAACGGGGGAAAATTATCACGCTACGGGGAATAGGAGACGCTAATGATAATTTTAGCAGTATGATCTACTTAAAGACCTATTCTTTACATGCAATAATTACGAATGCTAGACGCGATCGATACTGTTCTCATGTAGAATACTAGAATAGACCGTTTGGTCTTTTTGTAAAGTTCAGGAAGCCATCATTGTTTTTGACAGTCTCGAACTCTCGTCACATATCAATGGGCTATACCTTTATATAACAAAGGAGCTATTATGTAGGATTCTGGCGTTCAAAAAGTGTTTTCGCAATTCGTTAAAACACAATGCAATATAAAATAACTATAAATACCTGGTACGAATTGCACACCACGCTTAGTTGCCATGTTGAAGCTTGTTAGACATAAGTTTTAATTTAATTCTAATTTACAATATTGGTGCATAGGTTACTTGAAGTATTAGTGACGTTTAAATTTTGTTCCTACTATTTTTTTCTGGTCTTCACCTACTTTTATCATATATTACCTCAAAAGCAGAAAATGCTTGTTTCGAACTAGCTGATACATGCAACATTAATAGAAACAAATATTAGCCTGATATTCGGCTCCTATTTATCGTAGCGAGATGTTATACAACCTGAAACTTTCCTTATTAAATATGCTATCCAATACTACAAGAACTTTTCAATTAAAATTATTGGTTCCTAAAAACTTATTTATAAAGGTTATTTAACTTCAAGGAAATGTTCTGTGCCATTTTCAACTTTAAACTTTAAGCCTTAAAGTAAAAAATAACACGAAATCTTTGCTTAAAGTTAAATCATTGAATAAGGGGATGAATGATGAACTTCAAAAGTACCTTAACGATTTTCTCATTTTTTTAAATGTATGATTCGCTGTCACTCCTAAGATAAGATAGTTAACATCACCCTTAGAGCAATATGAGCTAGCGAATTGAGTTTTGTTAAAGAATATCGATTCAGGATAATCAATTTAACATTTGGTACAAAGACTACTACTACGATCTACTCTGTGTAATCAATTTCATACACAAAAGGTTTCCATATCCGGTTATATATATTACGTTGTGGGTTTTACAACTGTTACCCAAGATCGTTACGATTAGTTAGGTATGTGCTGCACGCACTAGTGTTATGATGGAGTAAATGCGTTGTAAGTAAACATTACATAACATAGGTAACAATACAGTACGCACCGTCCATTGGAAATAAGATGACGTGTCCACGAACGGCCAACGTGCGCCGTACCATCCTCCGTCACCGGCCTTCGACACCGTTACTTCATCGGAGTCAGTACCCGGAGCTGCATAATCGGGCTTCAGCGGAGGCAAAGAAAATACTTCATCAACTTCTAGAGACTCTTTAAATTCATCATCGTCATCTACAGACAACATTGTATCTTTCAAATCTTTAAATTTGTCACTTTCAAAGGTTGTAGAAAAGTCCGTAGTCACCGGCAGTTTCGTTGTTGTTGGTTTAGTAGTAATAAGAACGTCGTCAAATGCTTTAGTGTTTGCTGTAATAGATTTTTCTGATGAAACATATGATCGTGAATAATATCTCAATACATTACGAAGAGTACTGGTTTCAGGGGTAGCCGTAGCTCGAATTATAATGTCTTTCTCCCAAGATTTAACTGATAAATCATGATCAGCCACATGATCATTATTATTCGGTTGAGTGCCAATAAGAGGAATGTTATTATCTTCCGTAGGTACTGGTGGAATAGCTGTAGGAGAAGTAGAACTTTTCCACGAACGTAAAGCTGGCATAATCCAAGGTGGCGTAGGCGCTCTTCCACTAATAACTGTCGATGGCACAGTTATCGTAGTTTTAGTAGCTGCTATAGAAATAGTACTAGTTTCAGGTTTCTGGTCTAGAGTTGCAATAACGTCAGGCAACATTTTTAATTCTTTTTTCCTAGATTTCGCCATTTCTCGACCAGCGGGTGCCAGCGGTGCCGTAGTGATAACTTCATGATGATTCAGTTGATTCCTACGTGCTAACAGCGCTCCATTCATAACGTAAAGTGGAATAGCAGCTAAAGCGAGCGTTATAATGACGCCAAATATTATGAGTAAAATATATTTAACAGTAGATTTTCTTCGTGACCGCCGCACGTGGATTGAGGGACTGTAATCCCGTCCTTTTCCTTTCAAGCCGCTATTGTTCAACACTTCTTCCGTTTGCGGGAGGATAGTGTATTGAAGACTGTTCTCGCCATGTCGCACTGTCTTGTACATTTTGATGATACCGCTACTAAGTTACCACAAAAGAAACACTACCGTTACGTTTTGTATTCACACTAAATCTTATCACATGCTCGTATTTTCACTCTGGTTGAAGAAAACCGTGTTGTGTGCGTGTCACGGTTTTACCAGTCATTAAAGTAAGGAAGAGTCGGTGTGAGACATCGCGGATACTAGCGCTTTGTGCAGCGTTTTCGTCTCTTCGTTGGTGAGCAGGTTCGAGGGGCGCACGCGCGACAACATTGAGCGGCTGCGCGCTCCCCTCATCGTACGGCTGCCCGACGGCCCCAAGCTTTTGAGGTTATATGACTTAAAAGCCGGCTTCTATTTTACATCACGCCGCACGACAATAACAATAACACTACTGTCTCTTCACAGACTCTTCGCATCATTAGCGAGTAATGGCTACAGAGAGTTTAATAGCAAATTTGTCTGTAACTTATATTACAGAGCGCAGCTATCGAATAAAATACAAAATTTATGTCGGGTCCACTTCACTAATGTAATGGAAAGCCAATATCGCCCCTCTGAGGTATCTAACGGCGGAGATACGTTGGATGTAGTTGTAATTGACCATTACGTCTACTAGACTGACATTCGCTCTCTAAGTTTGTAAGCTGTTATTCGCGAGAAGTCGTTAACCTAACTGTCAAAAAGATATGAGCTCGAAATAATTTTTTTTCGTTGTCCATGAAACAGTTTTAACGCCCGCTCCATCCAAAAGTTTTTTGTAGGGATCGATCAAATGCAATGACGCGGACGTATAATTTAACACAAATATGGATGTGGTGAGCAAGAACAGGCTGCGTTTCTTTTTTTCTTGGTTAGCTGTACGTATTTATTATAATTATTTTTGGTTGATCTATATTTTTTTTTGCTGAAATTGAACTACATAGTCTTTAAATGTTGGAATTATAGCTACAATAAGCAATTTAGAAATCCTTTAGAAGCCAACCTCCCTAGCCAAGTTGACATTCTACAAACCTAAACGTTAATAGACAGCTATCAAATTTATGGGAATAACTTCACGCTAAGTCAAGTGGCCCAAACAAAATATTAGCATATAAAACGAGACAATAGTTAGCGATTGTAGAAAGAGATTTGACGCGAAACACTTGCAATTTGGTTAAGAGGACTGTCTTTCTCGATTTAGGATTACATACATTTAGAAGTGCACTGACCCTACCCATGTCTCCTTTAGGACAATAAAGGAGTAATATGGAACTATAACTGTGTGCTTATTTCCTTCTTGTGGTGACATTGTCTTGGTGCAGTAAAATAATTACCAAAATCTAAAAAGACTAAATACTAGTGATTAGAACGGCAACTTCTGAAGTTAAAGCGACTTAGGTATTTCTGATATAACTATTAAGAAATAACCTAAATTGAAAACACAGTTCATAACAATTTTATATAAGTAATCATAAAGCTGTAAGCTATTTTCAGCATTAAAACAATTTACAATCATAAAATACTTTATATTCTCAATATAACACAAAGACGAATTAACAAACAAAAATCGCGGGGTGGGACATATGCTGTTAAACCAATCAACGCGCGACTTGCGATTCGTTGATACAATTTCATAATCTTTCGACTGTTTGCAATCTCGCGAGATAGATTACAATCTAACGGTTTTGACAATTTGACGGTAACAATATAAACTAGCTTTTACCCGCGGATCTTTCGTTTGTTAGTTATCGGAGTAAAGAGTAGCCTATGTCCTTCCTCAAGAATCAAAGTATCTCCATGTCAAATTGCATTAAAGTCGGTGTTACGGTTTAGCCGTGAAAGTGTGACAGACAGACAGAACTACTATCAAATTTATAGTATTAGTATTGAATACTAATATATATATAACTATTCTATCTGTCTGTCTATGTATATAGGTATTAATTACAGTCAGACACAAATTAAACGACTGACCTCATCAAACAATATTGGTCCAGGGTTGGTCCAATCGAATCCAAAGCCTCTGGTTCTGTGGTCATGACTATTTAGTCTAGTCTAGTTGGTCTATTTAGACCAACAGGCTCGTTATATAATAGTTTGGTTTTTGCAAAATAATAACAAATAAGATGAAATACCGTGAAATCCTTTAAACAAAAGTAATGTTTGCTAAAATCATCACCATCATAACCTTCTTTTAGCACATTTATTTTGGGGTCAGTGCAATATGCAATAAAGGCTCTTTATTGGCATTCTTTAAAAAATAATGACTTGAAGCGTTCTGATGATTTTTTTGTTGACACCGATACTTTATGTTTTAGTAATTCTTTGTTTTCGATTTAATTTCGTGATCATCATCACCTATAATTGTTGACTTGTTTTTCATTTCATGTTCATTTAAGTTTATACAAATAGATACCTATTAGTGTTTTCATAGTGCATTCATTAATCATATTAAGGAATTCAAGTTAACATAACATAACACTGCCTAAAGCTATAACTACATGGTTACACATAATATATAGAGATGTATAATTATGTGTAATAGTGTAAGTATATACCTCTACTCATCGGTCCGCTAATGCAGCCACGCGGAATGAACGACTATTTTTTGTAAAAGGAGAGCGAAAGTCTTTATAAATAAGTACATCACAGATGTGGATAAAATTACTCTATACTCAAATCTGAGATGCACAGCACAGATTGTAAACGGTTTACTTCAAATAGGCTAGTTGTCAAATATTATCAGTTTAGAATATAATCAAAAAAGTATACCTTCAAAGACGATGTAATAAATTTACTCTCTCGACTGCTACTCGTCATTAATTAATTGAAACCATAGCCTTACCAGAACGTTCTTCACAGAATTTCGGTTTCGCAAGTCCTAGGAAACCTACCGCGGGATACCGGGATTAATCTTCAACCCAGTCAGAAACACTTTCATTCACTGAAATATTCATATACAAACAGGTGATATATACAGTTCTTTTATTGTAGCCCAATTTATCTAATAATTTCACAAAAAAACAATAGGCAGGTAACGAACCTACTCATACAGCTGATCTTATCGTAACATCTTTGTATTTTTAAAGCTTTTGTTATGTAATATTATTTAAGTACCGCGAGCAGCCAACCGGTTGCCACCAATTCTAATTAAAGCTTAGAAAAAAGTCCACAACGAGTATATTAACATGTTTTTGCGGTCGGTAAAGCAACGAACACACCATACGAATACTAATTTACCCGACCTTGAACAGAATCACGTTTCCTTTCGAAATTGGTTCGTGAATGCTATATTTTTAGAATAAAAGTAAAAAGAGAACGGCCAAACAGAATAAAAGGGTTGGACGGTCGAATCGTCTCAGTTTTTTGTTAGTCGACCATCTTTTTCTACTTAGAATTTCATAAGCGTTGAGTTAGATAAAGCTGCCTTGTCTGCTTGTCTTATTATAACGTCTAAGGTATTATTATTAGTCACTATCAGTTTTCAAATTTAATGTCGATCTTTTTCGTAGGCGTTCGAATAGATTTGTTTTAACAGGCAGTACATTTTTTTAAATTAAGCTTATATTATACATATATACGTAACACGTACTTACCTGGGTACATCTATAATGCATGAATACCGATATAAGATTTTTTGTCTATTCGATCATTAAAATCCATGAGGCGAATAGTAGATATTTAATTATTTATTTTTCTTTAACCGAAGGGACAGGTTTGTGAGTATTACAATCTTAACTCTCCTGAGTTCCTGAATGTTACTGTTTGCGGTATCACTTTATGGATCTACTAGCTGTCCCGGCAAACGTCGTTTTGCCATAACTACTAATAAATTAAAAATTAATCAAAAAAACATTGTCCAGCGTACAAAATTGCGAATCTAAACCATTCCCAGATCCCCTTGAACACACACAAAAAATTTCATCAGAATCGGTCCAGTCGTTTGAGAGTAGTTCAGTGACATACACACTCACAGAAGAATTATATATATAAAGATGTTAGTTTTTGTTTACCTACTGGTAATGATTATTATCATTGTTTCAAGAACTTACGAGTGACAGGTCATACAAACACATTTTTTTACGCATCCATGCTGTTCTTATTTATTGTATGTACATATGTGCATTTTACTGCATTAAAGACGACGATTGTTATATATTTGATGTCCAATTTTTGATGTCCTCAAGTTTCGTAAAGCTGTCTCTAAATCTCGCAATCTATGTGACAATAGAGATACTTGTAGAAGTGATTTTGGTATAAAGAACATTGATCTATTATGTAAATATTTTGTTATTTGTATTCATAGGAGTTTTCATCCAATCCTTGTTATTTACAGTTGATATGCTAATTTTATACTGACAATCTGACATTTCGCTTTTGTTTTACATTTTGTTCTTTGTGTGTTATTTTCAAATAAATAACATATTCGTGGAATAAATTTAAGAACAAATATAAAAAAACTAGCTGAACCCTGCGGTTTTAACCGCGCTTATTGTCGTACCGCGGGTGAAGCCGCGGGGCGAAGCTAGTTAAAAAAAAAAGTAGCTTTAGTTACTCCCTGTACCATCAGCTATCAATCAGTGAAAGTCCCGTTGAAATAGGCCAAGCCATTCCAGAGATTGCCCAGCCATTCCAGAGATTACCCGGAACAAAAACAGACAATCATTTTTTAACTACATTTTTGATATATGTATCGTGTGTACATACATATGCATTTATTAAAAATCGGTTTTTAATATTACAAACAGGCACTCCATAGTGCTTGAGAAGTATTAGAATGGAAACAAATCTTACACTATACCATGGCCAACGTGTTATACAGGTAGTAGGCGAAAACTTAATGTCCACGAAGATGCCAATGTCTAGCAGTAGATTTATTAGAGATTTTTGCTGACGATAATGATGATCTTTGTAAAACATCTTTGAACAACACAACATGGTGAGATTGTTGAACTACGAATAGAGAACCTTCCGTTACGCAAGAGTGTTCGATCTTTTTAATTCTTCTAAAAATCATTAATAACAACCCACAATGTCCCACTGCTAGGCTCGGGTCTCCACTCAGGAGAGGGTTAAGGCCATACGTCCCTACCCTGGCCAAGTGCGGGTTGGGGACTGGCAAGACAACGTTGTGGCTACGTAATCTTGCCGTTGGATGTTTTTAAGCCGCCCAAAGGCCTCCAACTAAGCTTAAATAATAATACACAATATAAAACACAATCGAATTAAGACTACGTATCTTTGTCGTTTGTCGTTGTTTGTTGTGTTGACGGATTAAGAGTATGAAGGCTCTATTTATCCCGTAAGTGTTGTGTAAGAAACTAAAACATTCTTTCTAAGAAGAAATCTATCTCTAGTTGAGGACTGCTAAAGCCTGTTGATTGATGTGCCATAACAAGCTATATGCATTACTTTTCAAATGGAGAGATTCGATTGTAGAGGTAAGTATAATTTAACTCAAACGCTCTAACATAAACTACATAGGAAATATTTCGTTATCATACCGTAATTTAGGGTTCCATACCAAAAGGGTAAAACGGGACCCTACTACTAAGGCTTCGCTGTCCGTCTGTCCGTCGGTCTGCCACCAGACTGTATCTCATGAATCGTGATTGTTAGACAGTAGAAGTTTTCTAGAGATGTTGTATTTCTAACAAATACTAAACAACAGAATAAAATAAATAGTTAAGGGGTCTCTCATACAACAAACGTAATTTTTTTGCTAGTTTTTTGGACTTGGCCATTTTTTTAGATTTAAAAGACAGACAACGAGTGTCACGTAATAACAGCTTAAATAGGTTATTACGAACACGCTGTATCTCATTTAACCTTGCTCTGGTGTTGTGTCCACGGTGACAGTAAAACATTTACGGTCTTATCCTAACACAATGATCGGACACTTTTTATAAACCTCTATAGTAAAAAATGACGATTGCTTGCAAGGGGCCTCTAAAGCCAATAAATGCTATAATTCTTGAGGCAAACTAGCGACAACAGAGATAACTCTATTTCTGTACAGTCGTATAGAAACCTTACCTTTTGAATGATTATTTCATAGGAAATTGTAAAATATACAAATTATACAAAAACTTTGATGTGTTATTGTTTTTTGTTTTAGTTGTTTTTGTCTGTGTGTTTATAAATCTTATATAATTACGTTTTCACCCTCAACAGTATTGGAAACATCCCATAACACCTTCATTTCAATAATTTTAAGCAAAACGTGCGTCAAGTTTTTTTATCAGCTTGTTATGGGTTGTTTAGGTGGACAACATTCGAGCCCCTGAATTTTAAGAGACGGCTAAGCACTAAACTGGACCTTAAAGGTTACCTAACTCTCTCTAAGTGGTTCCTTATTTTTAGGGAACGTTGGTAAAAACGACCATTAGTGTATTTATTATTTACTAAAATAAGTAAATATTCTTTTCAGTTGTATACATAGAGTCACGTCTATTTCCCAGAGGAGCAGATAGAAACAATTACTCTCCTATTACTAAGGTCCTGACATACCTCTTTTGCTTCCTCCTCATTCGTACATGTAAACTCGTCGGCTCTTGATGCCTTTCACGTGGCCTTTTTTAGAATATCACCAATTAACTCTTCAAAATTGAATTGAAAACCTCAGCAAAGTGCAGCTCTCAGTACTGAGTTCGACCGTTAGTTATTCTGCCTTTTATTGAATTTAAATATTATAGCGACAGTAAACGACGAATTATATATATATTATGTGTACTTGATATGGTATTTGACCTGTTAATAATGTATTAAATAAATAAATAATGTTTACAAAGTAACTACATTTAAAATCTATTTTAGTTTTTACAGCAATTTACATGCATTTTTCAAAGACACATCAAAAAGTATCTTTCTAAAAAGTTTTTTATCTATGCTAATATTTGCTTCGTCCATGTACACGGCATATCTTTTCCAGTGATTGTCAATATTTGGTTTAGATTAAAGTGCCAAAATCATGATCGCCTTTGCCTTATAGAATAAATGCATAAGGATCTTATCATCTGATTCACGTACATACATACACATACATACGTCAGATACACAAATCTGTGTGTATCTACATAATATTTAAGCATTCAAATGTCGATGTTACTGTGGAGTACCGCGAAAACGTTGCATATTGTCACTGTACCTTTCAATAATACCTACATTTAATTCCTGGACTCCAATCCATACTAATATTATAAATTCAAAAGTAACTCTTTCTGTCTGACCACCAGTCTGTTACATTTTCACGACTGTACGCTGTACCAATTTTAATGAAATTTGGCAAAGAGATGCTTTGATTATTGAGAAAGGACATAGACTAATCTTTACTGCGATAGCAAACATGTACATATAATAGTAAGGTTATTATATGTATATAGGATTATTTTTCAGATCTAATAGACAATTCCTTGTTCGCATGGTCTGAGGAATATTTAGTTTTATGGCACACACAGGAACACTGCCTCGGTGGCTCAGTGGTAGCGTATGCGACTGCTGTGCTTGAGGTCTCGGGTTCGATTCCCGGGTCGGACCAAATGTTTGTATGATCTACAAATATTTGTTTCGGAGTTTGGGTGTTTTCTATGTATAATATGTATGTATTTACAAAAAAAAGTATATAAGTATTTATTTCAGTTGTCTAGTACCCATAACACAAGCTCGGTTTTGCTTGGGACTAGATGGCGTTGTGTGTTAGATGTACGAAATATTTTTTTTTATTTATTATTTATTATTGAGATCGTTACTATAATTGAATGACTGTTGTATGACCAATGTTTTGTCATAGAACATAACTATAAAAAAATTCAAATCACATTTCTTGGCTTCTTAATTTCTTCTCAATCATATGAATATTACTGAATGCTTACTGTATTAACTTAATACGTTGTAAAATATTTGTTTTTTAGGCGTGATATCTATACCTCACATTTAAGATTGATATTTAAATTCCTTCAAAATGAAACATGTTTTCTCTTTATTTGCTTTCTACAACGATACTAACAATTATTTTCTTTTCGATCTTGCCACTTTTGGCAATTCTAAGATAGCTTTTCAAAGATATTACATTAAGTATATACATTTTCAGCTATGAAAATTGACTATAACATAAATCGTTACGTTTGTAGTAGTTAACTAGTTCATTAAACTCAGATTAGTTCCTTATGGTTCGTGGGAGAGATTATAGTTCAAATTTAACATGAACAGCATGAACTCGTATAGACTAATGTATACCCAAACCCAATATTCACGTCCCAAACCCAATATGGACGTCAGATAAAGTTGTAATGTGTAAAAATTTGAGCATAATCGGTGTAGAACTTTTGAGTTTTAAAACGTAAACAAAACATGTTATTATAACTATACATACTACATACAAATAAATAAAATTGGAGTGTCTGTTTGTAATATTAAAATAACCGCTTTTTAACCGACTTCAAAAAAAGGAGGTTTCTCAATTCGACCGTATATACATATATATTTTTTTTGTGTGTGTTCAGGGATAACTTCGTCGTTTATGAGCCGATTTTGATGATTCTTTTTTTAATGGAAAGGAGATGTCCCAACGGTGGTACCATGATAAGGATATTAATATCTGATAATGGCATCCAAGAGCAATCGAGTCGAACCTTGAAGTCGGTTTTATTTTTGTTAAAATTGTACTTGTTACTAAATGCATAAGTATGTACACACGGTACATACACTAAAATAAAGATTTTTAAGTTTTTGTCTGTCTGTCTGTTTGTTTGTTCCGGCTAATCTCTGGAACGACTATACCGATTTTGCCGGGACTTTGAAAAGAATATAGCTTATGTAATAAGGAAAAATTAAGGCTTAGATTGCTGAGGGAGAGGGGTGTGACGACTGGACCCTGGGACCTACCGAATATTTTTTTTAGCTTTTAGTACATTATTTTCAATAAAACCGTTTAAATTAAAATTTGTTTTTACTTATTTTTTTTAGACTAGCTTATCCTCGTAGTGTTACGCGCGGTTGTAAAGGTATAACAATAAGCGCGGGTAACACCGCGGGATTCAGCTAGTTTATGAATATAAATGACATATTCTATTTCGTTCAATCTGCTCATTATTATGTTTAAATTCTAGTTTATGGGTTTTAGGTATATTTGTCTTCGAAAGGTTTACAATATACTGACATCAATAGACCTAAATAACTTCAATAATGTAATGTCCGTCATAATGGCAATCTTTTTTTTAATGATAACGTAAAAATGTAACAAAAATCAACTTCGTATATTCCAAGTATTGGTAATAATTTGAATAATTTTATCAATATTTACATAATATGTACTTTTTGTATCGATATTATTAGAATCGCATCAATGAACGTATAGTACGCTGGACCCTACTCTGTTGTGTATCAGACCGTCATTTGCTCTAGTACAATGACATCGACAAAGCTGCTATTTTCGTATACCGCTGGAACACAGCCAGCTCTGTGGGGCATCGCGTAAATAAACGTACATGACAAACGCATGCTGCGCTCTCTTCGGACCGTTTTCGACAAATTTAGTAATGCTCTGTAGGAAGCTGTCGGCACAATATATGGGCTGGCCTCAGACACGCGCGTTATCAACTTGAAGCTAGCAGTAGAGCAGTCGTAATATGTTGTGTACATAACATTAGAGGAATTGCAGAGCACACAGCACAGATGGCCGATGGGGCAAAAATTTTAAGAAGGAAGACATCATTGTAAATCCATCTACAAATTGGACAAATGGAACACAACCAAACACTTGCTGACCTTGTTTGTGTCTCACTTTTGTTTCCATAAAAAAGGTTTTAGTGAACCTTGAAAAAATTGCAATCAAACTGAGAACCTCCTCTTTTTGGAAGTCGGTTAGAAATAGACATTTGATGCCATTGATTTTTTTTTGTACTTTTAAAAGAGATTTTTTTTCATTTATTATTTTTGCAAACCTCTAACCGTTTACGCAGTAAAGGGTTTATTCTATTTTGTGATGAAAAACAATAGTTTGCCGCCGTTTTCTCAACATTTTTCATTGATGCTCAGCTCCTTATAGTCGTAATGTGATGATAGATTGCCTTCCTCGACAACTGGGCTATCTAACACTTAAATAATTTTTAGAATTCGTAGGTAGTTCCTAAGTTTAGCGTGTTTAACCAAATAACCAGGCCAAGAAAAAAAAATCTTAGGGCTGTCTAAGATTTTTTTTCTTTGTTTTGTTGTTTAAAGGAGTCCTATAATACTTAGTTTAAATGGACGTAGTAGATGTACATCATCACGTAGTAAAGACAGGTGGCACATCATCCGCGAATGCAAGTTGCTTTCGCCTGGTCTTCTTAAGAGTCTTCAAGTGGGACCTATGTTTCATGAATATCTCATGGTTGTTTCCAATTTGGTATAATGATTCTGAAGTTATTGTAAATCTATACGGAGAAGATAAATTCGAAAGTAATTCTGTCAGTCTGTCTGCATGCCTGTTACGTTTTATTGGTTAGGTTATAGATATATGTATATATATATAGATGGATTGGAACTTCTAGGATGACTTGGGCTACTTTTTGGTGTGATAACTGACATACGCGCGGACGAAACCACAGAAAAAAGCTAGTACAAGTATATTTCCGAAAAAAATATTATGTAAATAGTTCATATTATAGTGACTTAGCACATTTCGATTACCTAGTGATTAATTTACGAATCCTTAACGTATGTGCGATTACAATACCATTGGGTAAATGAGTGAATTATGAGGGGAATCTATTTTTGTGTGCATTTGCAGTAAACTGTTTTCTTTTTCACTTAGTCCTAAAAAATCCGTCGTACTCAGTTTAAAATATTATGCTACGTGAACAAGTTCACCACAGGCGCAGTGGATATCTAAAGTAAGAGATACGTTTTCAGTTTAGATGAAATGATGAGAAAAAAGCATTCGAACAGAAACATAATTCTGATAATATGCCTTACGAACAGAATTAGGCATTATCTTGAACTACGAGGAGGGTTAAGTAATGGGGTGATAAATATTCGGTAGGTGAAGGGACTCAACCGCGATGCTGCTCTCTGCATTCTTAATTAAGAATGTGTATAAAGAGAATTTCTATCTACGATTTATGTAAGGTATAACCTATACTGTAGGGTAGCTCAAAAAACTATGGCATGCAGGTTCAGCAAGACGTAGAAAAACTTCTTTCTAATAATTGCCAACGTACTAGTATACACGTTCTAAAATTTGACATTGAATCCTTAAAACAAAACACTAAGTCTACAAATATTAATTACTTAATTAAAAAATGACTAGTTATAAAAATGTCAGTTTTCTTATAATTAAAATCAACATCCGACATATTTAGTTTTGTGAATATTATTAAAGTCAAAAATCTGCACTTGTTAAAATATTAATTGTATGTTAGTACCACGTTAAAAAATAATAATGTAGTAATTTTAAATAACCTACACAACCTTGAGGGTTCAAAGCACATCCTGTCAGCGAGTTTACGAGGTTCGCCTAAATAAACATTTTCACGAACACGTGTTTGGTCGCCAATGTTGTTCGTTCGGCGAGCGGGACCGCCACACCAACCAATTTCAAACACAGAACTCTGTCATAAAAACGCTATTTATTGCCACACGAATATTGTTCTTTCATCCACTTACAAAATAATTTCCAAGGGAGAAACTATAAGTTACTTTACTACCTGCTGCGCTGTAAACGGCACCAAGGGTTTTTACAACAGTTTTTTTAGTCAACGCTTTCTAAATATTGTTTCGTCATTTCGATCCCTAAGGAGTTTGAGATAAGTCCTCTCTCACTTATCTCATACCAAGTTTAAGATAATATTATGGGCCCGATCTTGCATAAAAACAGTTTCGTTGCATCATTATAGTTGATACTTATCAGCCTGCACCTAAGATTAAGACTAAGATTGAATTAAAAGTGTGTTTTGTTCTTGTGTATACTAAATTCTCATTTTTTTTTGTTTCTCACAATATTGATCGATTGTATTATTGTATAGTGAGTGGTTTGTTTGATTTGCCAGCGTGACGGTGCAGGGTGCATCGTCCGCTCCTGACCCTGGCTGGCCCAATGCCACGATATATTCGCTGTAAACCGCGCACAGTACAGTGGCACATCGCCAACTGCTATGGACCCTTCCGCATCGTTAGCAATCATCATTCTACGCAAAATGCTAAGATGGTTATTTCCAGGGTTTCAGGAACCGGTTCGTGATCCTGAATATGCTGATTCACATCACGCTTTACGTGACGATTTACGGAAAAAGTTAACAGTCTTCCTTCTTTTTTTTTTGTAATTTATGTGATGATTATAAACGAGGAAGTTGTTAATCGCAATTGTTTTAATCTAACAAGTGGTCTTAATGAAGCCGTCGTAGTAATTCAATTGGACACTTGAGATACCAACTTAAAACTAAATGAGATGGATGAGAATATATTTTTGCGTGTGGTTTTAACAAAAAACTTCACGCAAGTATGTTTTATTTTATTGCGTTAGTTCAAGGATTATTTTGTCATATTACGTTTAAAAATAGAGTTTCCAAGTCTATTACAGTTTTTGAAGTCGTAGAATATGTACATTACGTAGGTACTTTATAAATAATGTCCTCAAGTTCCACATTCATTATTTCATATTTTGAAAATGTAAGCTTTTTTGCCATGTATACTCAGTTAATATCATATCTATTAAATATATTACTATGGTACTGTAATCAACTGGAAGAAAGGTATTGATTTGATTTGCATTTATCTATATAAGAGAAAGGTGACTGACTAACTGACATAGAGATAGATCAAAACACAGCCCAAACCGCTGAACCTAAAAATCCTGAAATTTTGCATGTAGGTTCTTTGTATAACGAAAGTGAGCATTAAAAAGGATTTTTTTAGACTCCACCCCTAAGGGGGTAAATCAGGGGATGAAAGTCTGCGTGAGCGAAGCCGCGAGCAAAAGCTAGTAGTACATAATATATATCTTATGAAATATTGCGGTTATACAGAATATTAATCTAATGTTTATAATTGTTATCAGACTATGGGGAATTCAAAAGGAAGGAAAGGGTAATTTTTGGCAGTCTATGTATGTTTGTATGTTCTACCGTGGCGTCCAAACTACTGATCCGATTTTAATGGATAAGGTGTCACTAAATTCGTAATAATGGATGAGGTAAAATAGACTATTTTAATGTTATCAAAAGCTTTATGTAATTTTATTATAGATTTTTAAACTTTTTCTTGTTTATGTTGTTTAATTAGATACGTCACTAAAGTCAATGTCAATCTTACAGGTATCGGTAAGGGTAAATGCCGCCTATTAGACCGACTATGAACAAGCCTCAGACCAAGAGTTCTGACCAAGAGAGAAAATGAAGAACAAGCTCAGACATTGCATGTTATAGAATTTTATGAAATTCATTGTTTATAAATCGTAACTTGCAAAAAAAGAACACATGTTTATACAATATTAATACTTGTTTGTAATTGATGTTTACAAGTCGTAAAAGATTTGATACAGCCATAAAATTAAAAATTATATGGTCATGTTTTTGTTTTAAGAACATGTTTGTTTATCCTATTAAAATGAGAAGATTTGTACGTTCAACACAAAAGTATAAAACAAAATATCAAAGGTGGAATACACAACAAGCTTTGGCATTGCTGTCACCAGCTCGCAATCATAAAAGTCGATTAGTTGAACGATATTGGCAGCCAGGAGTGTTGGCATTGGCATAGGTTCAGGTCGTTCAACCCGCACATGTGATACGTATCTAGCAACGCGTATTGAAAGTGTAAGTATAACGTCCTATCTTTGTAACTACTGTCTAGCAATTATTTCGACAGATTTTTTTTGTACGCGTGTATCTAAACTTAAACCATACTCTCAAGTTTTAAGAACCCTTTTTGCTTACACTTACTGCGCTTTTTTGGGTTTAAGGGTTCGATTTCCAGACCTACTTTAGCGCGTTTTACACACCTTGCAGTCTATGTATTATACAATTTTTGCAAGTATTAACCGTGGAAGAGTCACGCTTCGGCATGAATGGGCCGGCTCGACCAGAGTGATACCACGGCCTCACAGAAAACCGGTGTGAAATAGCACTTGCGCTGTGTTTCACCGAGTGAGTGAGGATACCAAAGGCCCATACCCATCCCCCCATCGTCATCCCCCTCCCCATTCCCTAAAGGCCAGCAACGCACTTGTGACACCTCAGGTGTTGCGAGTGTCCATGGGCGGCGGTAATCGCTTAAAATTAGGCGATACATCAGCTCGTTTGCACGCTATTTCATAAAAAATAATAATAATGATACAAGACTTTTTAGACTCCAAGATTATATTCTGTTTCGCAGAGACTTTGCAAATAGATACGAGTATAAAGAAAATCCAGACTCAGAACATTAATTTGGGAATCACACAAAATGTTTTCCCATGGGGATCGAACTCACAACACTTGGTGCTGTGGGAAGTGACCTGCGGCCATTTTTAAACCACTACGCAGTAAACAATAAATTTTGTTTCATAAAAATCTCAATGATTTAAATAATTGGAAATATTTAAATACTTGTATAGGTAGTTGATTATAAGAGTTCCTTTATAAATAATTAATTAATTTTATGCGAAATTTAAGTAGAACATTTAAATGTTGATTCATGTTAGTAGTATTAAAATATGCATACATCCTAACTCACCAGATGTTTTGAATTTTATTTGATAAATTGTTTGACTCATTTCTATTTCCTGACTAACAGACTACTAAAATATAATTAAAATAATTAGGCATTTTGCGATTAAACATAATGACAATATATATGGTTACGAATGAAAAAATCCGTGGGGGAGCCACGCTTTGGCATGAATGGACCGGCTCGACCGGAGTGATACCACGGCCTCACAGAAAACCGGTGTGAAATAGTGCTTACGCTGTGTTTCACCGAGTGAGTTAGGATACCGGAGGTACCCTCCCCATCCCCAAAAGGTCAGCAACGCACTTGTGACGCCTCTAGTGTTGCAGGTGTCCATGGGCGGCGGTAATCGCTTACCATCAGGTGATAGATACGTCTGCTCATCTGCCCCTATTTCATGAATCTATACAAATAAATAAAATTGGAGTGTCTGTTTGTAATATTAAAATAACAGCTTTTTAATCAGTGCATATGTATGTATACATGATACATATACCAAAAATGTAGTTAAAAAAATTTTGTCTGTCTGTCTGCCTGTCTGTCTGTTTGTTCCGGGTAATCTCTAGAACGGCTGGACGGATTTTGACGGGACTTTCACTGGCAGGTAGCTGATGATCCGGGGAGTAACTTAGGCTACTTTTTTTAGACTAACTTTGTCCCGCGGCGTTACTCGCGATACAACAATAACCGCAGGTAACACCGCGGGGTTCAGCTAGTAATAAATAAAAACCGGAGTGTCCCTATTCATCCCATGGGTGTCTTAAGAGACAACTAAAGGTGCAAACTATGCAGGACATGAGCACCGCAAAGAGAAGGATAACTTGAAACAAACCTTGTATTAATACGTCTGGCGTGTGAACCAGAACGCCAGAACCTCCTCTCTAAGGAGTAGCTTGTGTCAGCAGTGGACTCTTGAAGATTGTTCATTTATGATGATGAATGATTTCTCGTAGTCCGAGTTATACTATCTGCGTTATATTGATAACATTATACTACACTAACCCTTTTAGTCAAAAGTTAAGAAACGGTTTTGAGTATTTTCGACTTAAGACTGAAAGTTTAAAGTTGAAAATAACACAAAATAGATGTAACGGTTTTGGATTGAATGGAAAATTTAACTTAACGTGATGACGTTAAGTTAAATTTTCCATTGGGGTCGAGAGTAATACGATGTTACATATAGCCTATAAACTTCTCTCGTCGTGCATTTTGATATTTTCTAAACCCCCGATACGACAACAAGGGGTGTCCTAAGTTAAACATGTATGTATATGTACCTGTCGACTGCATCGTACTTTTACTAGGAAGGACATTTTTTAAATTAAGTTTTTCTTGTTTGAAAGAAGCGTTAATTTTCAACGAATGTGTTCTTGTAAATCAATTAAATGATAGAAAATTATAATTATCAGCTTTCTTATAATCCAGAAACGAATTTTGAGTCGGCTTCATGTTGTCATTAAATTTACATATTAATAGCATTTTTTTATTGAATAGGTGGCAAACGAGCAGACGTATCGCCTGGTCACACACTAAAGGCGTTACAAGTGCGTTGCCAGCCTTTAATTTTGCAGGCATTTTATTTTTCTAACTTTGTAGAGCTATAGAAATAGAGCCATTATATGTATATACAAATTCATTTTACGGCATCTGTCTTTAGAAGCAGTCGTGGTTGACCATTGACATGGTAATCTTCCACCTAGTTTTTGGACATCGGCCAGAGCCTGTTGATCGAAATACCTTAAACTTTGTTATTATGACGTCACTACATCAGGTGCCAAATTCGCTTGGAACAATTTCATAGACATCGCTTTCCTGGATAGCCAATACCTAGAATTCATAATTGACAGTAACAGATTTTTCGTACGTCGCCTTCCCTATGACTAATTGTTGCTTTACATTTATTTCGATGTAATATAACGCAACTGTGAAGTTTCCTCATATGAATAATAGAATAATTAGAATATCTAAAAATAGTAGCATTAGAGATTACTTGGCGGTCAAATTTTAACACGTTTTAAATGTCTTATTGTATTTCGTCAACGACATGTATAACAACTTGTATAATTTAAACAGTATCTCGTATTTACTTGATGCTCAACTCGACAGGTTGCAGCGGAGTGCAGTCCGCACGAGCAACAGTCCCGATGCCATCGAATCCCTTGAGCCTCTGCAGTTGCGGAGAGATATCGCCTCTATGGCAGTCCTCTACCACCTTTATTTAGTTATAAACTTCTTGCACAAGTTGTACAAGGGCGGACTTAATGCCATAAGGCATTCTCTACCAGTCAACCTTCAGGTATTGCAGAAATATGATATGGAAGGTGCAAAGAAAAATATAGATAATTGTATGAAGTTCATAATAGAGTTCATAAAAGAGCCAGCCTGTGACCACGGCCAGTGCAACCTGGTCGAAACGTCAGGCAAATCAGAGGTATGTGATACCTTTTAATAAGTGATCGCGTTAATTCCCGTAAAAATATTTGTTAATATCATGGAACGCGAAAGTTTAAAAGTTAGCAATGTACACAAATAATGATACATATCAATATATACCATGGAGCTCCATGGTCTTTACCATGGAGAGCAGAGCACTCTCCATGGTAAAGACCATGGAGAGTGCTCTACAGAGCTCTTCCAATTAATCCCACCACTCTACAGAACAACACGTGCTGGCCTTGGAAGCCACCGCCTTAGAGTTGTAGAAATACGCTCTCAAACCAAACGGTTTGGTTCTTCCATTCTGTGCCGAGCATTTAAAAACTTGAACTCACTACCAGCGCACGTGTTTCCCTCCCACTATGATCCCGTGTCCTTTAAGCGGGGCGTGAAAAAGCATCTCACTAAGCCGCCATAGTGTGGGACGCCATACTGCATTGTCGGCTTTCGCAGTGAGTATGGTGGTCCCCACTGTTGGATTTTGCTTGAGCTTACAATAATTTATATAATGGCAGGTAATTTATATAAGAAAAAAAAAACTCGCAAACAAGCCATAGTGTGGGTCACCTGCATCTACATTGTCTGCATTTGTAATGAGTACTTTCCAACAGGCAGATTAGAGTCACATTGGCAGGCTTCAATAAAAAACAACAAGTACCCAAGTGCCCTCTCCACTTAATAAAATACTTGAGGACATATTTTGTCCTATATGCAAATAAATCTTAGGACACGGCCGTTAGATTTTCTTGGAAATGATAAGATAAACTGTGCTAGCTGCAGTTAGTTCCCATGTATTATTTGTTTATTATATTAGCTTTGAGTTACAACAATATGAAACTCTAAGGGTCAATACATGTGAAAAAACTTTCTAGAAATGATATTATATTCGAAACAACGGGTTACATAGATTTAAAAATGAATAAGTCAGCTAAAAGCATATTACCATCGGCAGTGGTGGCGAACATTTATTTACATGTGTACTAGTACTCACTTTATCTAAATGTGCAAGTGATCGGCCAAAACGAGGCCGGCGTAGATCGTGTTAACTAAACGTTTTTATTATTATAAACGTCACGTAATATGCATGGTGTAAGATAAAGCTGCGGTCCATATGTGCGCTTGCGACGTTCCCACGCCTCGCACCCTCCCCTCCAATACCCCCCTTCAATGTATAACATGTGTTTCGCACCATTGTAATCTGAACCATCCCTTTATAACGATAACATAGGCGTCATATTATCTGGTTGAATGACGAAGGTCACGTTAGGCTGGTTTGTCTCTTACCTCCCGGCTTCGTTGTATGTTCACGCCTAGGGCTTCAGGAGTGATGGTTCATCGCTAATTGATAAAAGGGTAATTGATTAATGAAATATGAAATACGTCCTGTTGAGTATAGGCATGTATTAACTTTGATTAATGCGAGTACAGGTGATTAATTATCGCGACCGCGAATTCGTTGTATACAAACGTATTTTCTACCAATCATCGATCACCTGCACTTCACACCTGCACTCGCACTAATCAAAGTAAACACGGGCCTTTAATCAAAGCGATCTTAGCAAAAGTAATATGAATAAAACGGTTTTGATTTCACAGCTACTTTTGTTTTCGCCACATATTCCTTAGAATACTGCTTAATAGCAAGCTATTAGTGATTAAAAGCTTCCCTCGATATTGCCTTATAAAACCGCTAAGAATTCCGATAATTAAATATGTTGATGCTAAGAACTCTGTAACAGTCGAGGATTAATATCTTTATTATTCACATGTGCAAACATTTGTACGATAGACAGATATTTGTAGTACCGGCAGGCGCGGCAGACGATCGTTGATGTACCGACGACGCTACGGTGCCGTGGTGGTAAGAACTATCGCCTCTTATGCACCAGTAACTCTGACCTACAAGTACATGGAACTCTTTTGAGTTTCACCAAAATTCTGAGCTCTTGTTAGCTCATTCAGTAAATAAAACCAAAAAAGGATTGGTTAATAGTGGTTTTCTGTGAGGTCGTAGTAACACTTCGATCGACCTGGTTCGTTTATCCCAAAGCATGGTTTTCTTACGGCCTCTACAACCAAGTCAATGTATCTGAAAAATTTACGAATTCACGTATATGTGAATGTGTTGTGACAGGTGTCAATTTTTGTACTGTAGTTTTAAGAATATTTCAATATGTTTTAAAAAAAATGTTTTGGGTTCTACCGAAACATATTGTGCCTTTTAAAGTTGTTCCGAAATATTCCGTTAATAAGATAATGTTCAATGTTTGTGATGACAGAAGATGATAGTGAAAGTAGATATTACGGGACAGATAAGTAGTAATTAGGGAAGACGGTCTCCATTTCATCTCATCCACATTTTTTATATTTTACATCATTAATTTCATCACGACGAAGACTTATTGACTTGAAGACTTATAATTTGAAGACTATAAACACTTGACATTGACAAAAAGCTGATCCGAGAGATCCAGCTTGTTGTCATTTTATCAAAGAAGAAGAAGAAGTAGTAATTACGGGATACATATTGTAGAATTTGTAGGTAACCTGTAGCTTTTGAATCAATCTCATAGTAGTTAACTAGAAGTTCGCATGTCAAGTCAAAATACTGATTTTATGATATGAATATAAATATAAATAGTAATGTCATATCATGTTATGCATTGTGCACCCTCAAAAGCAAATGCATGCAATTATATGAGAGCCATGAGACTACAATTACGGTACTATTTTATCATTTCGTTTAAATAGATTTATTATGACATTAGTTTAGAATTCCCCGAAGTTCGCGAACAATTTCTTCGAAGAGCTTTTCTGAGAACTTTGTTATCTTAAGCAGTCATGTGTGAACATGTCATAAATGATCTTATGTCTATTCATTAATTTAAATACCTCATAAAGCTATCAAGATTGCATATCTGCGTCGTTCTTTTTAGACCTTAAGTCTCGTAGGTAAATAAATAATGCAAATACTATCCTACGTGATTAATGTAATTATAACGGTAGGCAGTTTATTTACGCTATTCGCCAGTAAAAAACTTTAATTACGTTACGCTTCACATATTCTTGAAATTTATAAAACATAATATAAAAGTACTCGACTAAACGTTTAACATAAACACAAAAAACATCTTGTAGCACTTCACTTGAAAGTATTTGGTGTCAAAAAAGTTCAAACCAAACAAAGTATAATTTGTACCGTTGTAGAGAAGAGAAGTGAGTGTGCGTCTCTTGCCGTCACATACATGTGCATTGGAGAGTGTCACCTGACCTAACCCAACCCTGCACTTGTGGATTTGACTCTCGTCGAAATGTAGTGATGAGCCGCTAGATTTAACAAATGTGTCGATAAATGATTGCCGAATGTATCCAAATATAATGGTAAGAGTATCACCTACATATCTATGGAATTATTATTAGACATTCCAAACAGTTTTATCATTATCCATTGTGCTTCTAAAAGGGTAAAAAAATATTCCCAATGCAGATCTTGTATTTTAAAGCTGGCAGTCTAAGTTGCCAATGACACGAGTATTGGTAGGAAGCACGAACGGGCCGGTTCGACCAGGGCGGTACTACCCTAGCACAGAATATCAACGCAAAATTACAGCGTTCGTGCTGGCGTGTTTCGTTGAAGAGTGCGAGACCGGGAGGCCCAAAGATGCAGAAGCTAAATCACTAGGCTGCTATTGTGTGGGTCACCATGCTGCATTGTTGCATTGTTTGCAATCGCAATGAGTATGGTGACCACTACACTTGGATTCTGCTTTGCTTTCTATTAGGCAGAGTAGAGTTATTTTGGAATTTCCATACATAAAAAAAAAAACTAGAGTGGGTACTATTTTGTTTGACCGTTAGCTTTCCATTAGGAAAGGCCAATGAATGAACCTGATGGGCTCAAATAGATGAAAAGATAAGATAAATAAAGACATTTCGTATTTTTACATATTATCGCCATTAAGTCCGATTTTATAATACCAAGCACGCACATGTTGCGAAAGATTAAAAACGTTATATCATTTTTCGTAATTTTACTTTACTTAATAGTGTTTTTCTTATCTGCTTTAATACAACTATGAATAAAGATATGCAAATGTTTCAGTGTTGTTTTTGATTTAAGGAAGTATTATTTGGTGAGTTTTGTGTAAACGCCTGTTACTATAGGAAATAAAGTCTATAGTCATGACAGGATCAAGACAAAGATGTATGTATTTACATTACAAATAGTCTTTAAATTATCCGAGATGACTATGTACTATTTAGTGACAGGTATTATAAATTATTAAATGTGTTAATTTACTTCTTCATGAGTCTATAATGCTTCAATTATAGTTTTTTTGTAGCATATAATATTAGTCATTTATATTACATATTAATTTTTATACGTTGATACTCCTTTTTTTATTATTATGTCAGGGTTATGTCGGACGCGAATTGACTAAAAATCGCACACCATTCTCGGGTACTAGAAGTCGGGGAACCAGGTGCACCCTCAAAAGGAAATCCTTGGAACCCCGACGTACCTCGGGCCACCAACAGTTTGTAGATGGCCTCCTTCTGTGTTGGAACCCTGATGCTCCTTTTCTACTACACTTAATAGAGCTCTCGCCGCCACCCCGGCCTGCATCTGCTAGGATGACAGGTGGCCTCACCTGTCACTCCAAGGCTTACGCTTATCCAAGGCTTACGCTTTTGCGCCCGAGTAGTCTGCGGTACCTAATCCGTTCCCGGGCCTGGCGGACAGGGTGAGTTGTAAACCTCTCCAGGTCCCGCTCCGCCATCTCCTTCGCAAGCATAACTTGCTCGCAGAAACAGACGGCAGAACGATGGTGATGACTAATAAATATTATACTTACGAAAAAATGCCATAAAGCAAGTGTAAACTCTTGCTGTCGAAGCATGCCCATATTCAGATATACCTTTGAATTCCTTTACTTTAATTCTACCATTTCGATATGATAATTAATCCTAAAAAAACAAACCCCAAAAGCGCGAATGTCACACAACTTCGTTAAACTTATCACTACAGTGCAAATTCTGACATTAAAATGGGTATTCAACTTATTTGTCTACATTTAGAGTAATAAATATTGAACATCAGAAATCAAAGGAATCTCCAGTAAAACAAATAAACTATTATAATAATCATCGTATAATATGAAATAGTCCAGAGCACAGTACATCACTACATTGTTTTGTCTTCAAACTAAGTGAGGCTGACGGGTGCTACAAAAAATACAGCTTTACTATGGTGACAACGGAAAATTTTCTACGACCCTTCATAAGAACGATTTTAAGAGATTTTTGTTATTGAATATCTCACCCTTAAGGACCGGGTTCGAAAACTACTAATGGTCATAAATATTGCGCTGCGGTTTATAATAAATTTATTCTTGACAACGTAAATTGCTCTAGCTATAACATTTTAATGATATCTTTTGGAAATGGCGTTTTTACGTCCGGACCCGTGAAATCAGGTAGTCCGTGGGTTACAATATACGGCTCTTTGCAGCTGTTGTTTTTAGAAAAATATCATTAAATCTTTTTCAAATCTAGGCTATAATCGTACAATATGATTATTTTATTCTAAGATTGCTCTGGTTACTCATTTAATTAAACTATTTGCATAACATAAGCGATCGACTTTATAGGCGAAACATAGACTATTTGTACAAACGCAAGTATCGATCTCAGGGTGTAGTTAGCAATAAAATAAAAACGTGATTTTATTACCAAGTAATTAATTTTATACTACAGGTATATAGTATAGAATTAATTGCTTTAATGATTCATTCGTCCTGTATTATCTTTATTTATTTATAAAATAATAATTACCCAGCGATATAAAAGAGCAAAAATGGTCACAATTTCAATATAATGTTGGTTTTATTTTTTTTAAAGATAGCTGAGTGAGCTCAGTTTAGTAAAGTGAAATTTACGTTAAAAAATTAATATTAGGAAATATAAAACAATGAAATTATTTACAACATTTAGTTCGTTTGTTAACATTTTTAAATGTTACATGTATTTATTTACTAAAGTGTTTTAACCGACTTCAAAAAAAGGACTCCTCCTTTTTTTGAAGTCGGTTAAAACACTTTAGTAGTTTCTCAATTCGACCGTATATATATATACTAGCTGCCCCGGCAAAAGTCGTTTTGCCATATTTTTTTTTAAGGATGGGTGACCCTTACCCTTTAGGGGGATGAAAAATAGATGTTGTTCGATTCTCAGACCTACTCAATATGCTCACAAAATTTCATGAGAATCGGTCAAGCCGTTTCGGAGGAGTTTGGCAACTAAAACTGTGACACGAGAATTTTATATATTAGATGTGTGTTCGCGGATAACTTCGTCGTTTATGAACCGATTTTGATGATTCTTTTTTTAATGGAAAGGAGATGTCCCAACGGTTTTACCATGATAAGGACATTAATATCCGATGATGGCATCCAAGAGAAATCGAGTCGAACCTAGAAGTCGGTTTTATTTTTGTTAAAATTGTACTTGTTAGCTGTCAATTTTTTATAAATAAACTAGCTGAACCCCGCGGTGTTACCCGCGGTTATTGTTGTACCGCGAGTAACGCCAAACAACAAAGTTAGTCTAAAAAAAGTAGCCTAAGTTACTCCCCGGATCATCAGCTACCTGCCAGTGAAAGTCCCGTCAAAATCCGTCCAGCCGTTCCAGAGATTACCCGGAACAAACAGACAGACAGACAGACAGACAAAAATTTTTTTAACTACATTTTTGGTATATGTATCGTGTATACATACATATGCATTGATTAAAAAGCTGTTATTTTGATATTACAAACAGACACTCCAATTTTATTTATTTGTATAGATAGCAAGTAATATTTTTCTATTTAAACTAAATGTTGATCAGTTAACGAATGAATTTAATCGAGGGGCTAAATAAAAATCCCTTTTACGAAATGTACTCACGTAAACACAGGCGGATTTCTTTGATTGCATTCGTACGTGGTTGGGTTCTTTGTCGAAACGAAATGAGCCGTGTTGAGCGACGGAAAAGTATTTGGCAAGAACATTTCATCACGAGGAAATTGTGCCGACAATTTCACATAGGTACACGTAACCCGACTGGTTTGTGCTCATACGAGGATTAACTGCCATGTATGCACTTCTAATCGGTGTAAAATCCCGGTATTGCAAAACGTATAATTTTCTCGTTAGTGTTTCTAACGTAATACAGATTTTTATGATCTCACATGAGCACACACATTTGTAGCACTCTTAAAGTAGCAATTTGCTGCACTTTATTCATACTCTTACTTAATGTAGCTCTGTCTGTCTTTTACGCTTTCGCGGCTAAACCGCTGTATAAGTTTCAATGAAGGAGAATGTCTAATTTTTGCCCCAGAATGAACCGAAATCATATTTTAGTTTTCGGAATAAATAAAATAAATGATGATTCGGAAAATAACTCAAAAATCAAAAAGATTTTAACCGATCTTGCATCTTGAATTTACTTTAAAAAAAATTATTTGCCTTAAGATAAAAACATGACGCAAAGTGGGGTATACTGTTGAACGAATTTTTATTTATGTGGCTAATCTATTCATTTTTATATAATAGAAGATGAAGGTAATTAAATCATTTTTCGCAATAATGAACGTAGTGTAATATTACAGACTAACACATGCAACCATGTATGATGTCTTGATAACATGAATGATAAAGATGAAAATACCTTGAAATCATTTTAAAGAAATGAAACTTAAGTTGTAAATATTTCAATATATATTACCCATATATATAATATAATATACTAGCGGCTACGCGGCTTCGCTCACGCAGACTTTCACCCCCGGATTTACCCTCTTAGGGGTGGAATTTCCAAAATTCCTTTCTTAGTGCTCACTTAAGTTATATAAAGAACCTACATGCCTAATTTCAGGATTCTAGGTTCAGCGGTTTGGGCTGTGCGTTGATCTCTGGGTATGTGTGTCAGTCACCTTTCTCTTTTATATATATAGATAAGCCGAGGATCGAACTAAGTGGTGTGTAATTGAAGAGATCTATGGCCAGCAGATGATGATGGTGATGTGGTTTAATTAATGTAAGTTAATAATTATGACTGGTGCTTTCTGTGGTACCAAGCACTTGTACAGAGACATTTGTACATTTGCACATGATATAATTACAACACATGCGTATGAGTAACTATGCAGATGTTTGTAATTTAATAGGGTACATAATGTATGTATGTCTTTTATTATTTATTCAGGAATTTAAACATATTTTTATCAGAATGCGTGAAGACCAGCCCTCGTAATAAAATTTAGGACAAAATTCTGTGAAAATCAACTCTCGATCTCTCAGACAAAAATATTATCTAAGCATATTGTGTACAAAAAGTGCCTGAATCGGTAATCTGCTAGTCTTAATAATACTTTATTTCTTGATGAGACTGCCAAAGTCACTTTACTCTGCCTAATGGAAAGCTCTAGCAAAATCCAAGAGGTGTCACGTCCCTCCAACACAAAGGGAGGATCCTCCGGCTACCTAGCCGGTGTGGTGATCATGCCTGGCGGACCACGGCCCAACGGTTGATAATGGGATGTTGTATTTTTTATGTATGGGCCTGCCAAAATTACTCTACTTTGCCTAATGGAAAACATTTTACTTAAAATCCAGAAGTGGTGGTCACCATACTCATCTTATTGCGAATGCAATGCAACAATGCAGCATGGTGACCCACACCATGGCGGCCTAGTGATCATTGGGCCACCGGTCTCGCACTCACCAACGAAACACGACAGCACGATCGCTATCATTTTAGGTTGATCTTTAGTACCGCCCCGGTTGAGCCGACCCTTTTGTGCTAAAATCAGCGTGGCTCTACTACCTTTAAAATATATGCTAATCAGTGCGAGAACTTCTCTAGCGAGTCCAGTTCCAGTGAGTCGGAATTGAATGCCGCTGGTCCCAGTAAGTCGGGTCAGAAGTCCACTGATCCCAGTAAGTCGGGATTGCATGCGGTTCGAGGTGGTGCTGCCACAGTCACCATACTCATTGTGAATGCAGACAAGGCAACAATGCAGCATGATGATTCATACTAGCAGTCCATTGAGATGCTTCTCCTCCAGTCTTGCACTCATCAACGAAAAAGGGCAGCACGAATGCTGTCATTTTAGGTTGCTCTTCTGTTAGCAGAGAAGGTGGTACTGCCCCGGTCACGCCGACTTGGTCGTTCAAATCGACATGTCTCTACTACCTTGAACTTTCATTCAGACCTCAGGAATGTTATGTAAGTCAGACCTCTAGGTCTTAATGCTGCCGCGCTAAATGTGTGAAGTTATAGTTATTATTCGAACAGACAAAGTTAAAGCAGAAAAAATTTAAAATATCTGATAGTTTTTTTTCGGTCATCGGCCACACCTATGCGAGATATTTACCTAATATATATTTATGTGTATGGTAACGTAAACGTATATATGTAAATATTGTGCTCTATGGTTAAGTAACATGAAGGTTGCTAAAAGTTATGTCGCCACTCAACGTCCAACTTACACATTGATTTCGTCTAATTCGTTTCGCAATGTTGTGGCTAAACTGGCTTTGTTCAACATTGCAGTTACATTTTGTAATATCGGTAGAAGTTTTTAGATCTATAAGATACTCGCAGTTAGATGCTGGTCAATGTAAATAGTTTTAACAGTTTCAAAAGTGATCACATGATTGGTCTGTAAATAAATAAATAAAAATAAATATTTTGGATATCTAAGACAACGCCATCTAGTCACAAGCTAAGCAGAGCTTGTGTTGAGGGTTCTAGATATATATACAATACAAAAACAAATATTTGTAGATCATACAAACATTTGGTTCGACCCGGCCCGAACCCGAGACCTCATGATCAGAGCCGCATACGCCAACCGCGAGACCAACGAGGCAGTCAAAATTATATTATGAGAAATCATTACTTATTATCATAAATTCAAAAGTGTTTGTCTGTTGTGCCGCTGTCTGTTACCATTTCACGACTAAAATCACAGCATCGATTTTATTGAAATTTAGCATGGTGATACTTTATTTCTTGAAAAAATAGAGAGGCTACTTTTACCGAGAGATAGTTATGAAAAACAAAACACTAACGTTTCGTACCATAAAGTTATCATAAAGTTTATAGGTATTATTTAAATTTCTATGAACGGAACTGATTTTTCGAAGTATACATTTCTTCCTTTGTTAGGTTTCTGAGAAGTAAAGCCGCGCCTTGAATCTAAAAGAGTTTCACGTATTCACATAAAAAGTTCTCGTGACAGTTTGACCATAGTTTTGCACTCATGTTTTTACTTGGCGTTTATTTGATAGATTATACCTATGAGACCTATGGGAATCTTTAAGCGAGCGCTATTACATCGTCAATTTTCTTTTTGAATCGGTTAGTTACCTAATCAAATATGAATTGTAGTTTTATAAAAACGAAATTTCGTTTCACAGTAAATTTCGAAAGGTCATTGTTTTACCATGTCAAAGAAGGAGAAACAATGTATTATATATATTATATTCCTATTTTTTTTGTTCACAAATATGTGTTTGTTTGTTCGTTAGTCTAGCGGTCGACGTATGCGACTGCCAATCAAGAGGTCTCGGGTTCGAACCCCAGGTCTGGCTAAAAGTATTATTGAGTGTTTCTGATTATAGAAATACTTAATAATAGCTTGGAGTTTGGAAGTTGAGGTCTGAATTCCCGTGTCTCGGAGAGCACTTAAAGCTATCAGTCCTGGCGTCCTGCTCCTGATCTCTCACCGATCGTATCGGTTAACCGTCACATCGGATTATGAGGGTGAGAGAACATAGAGTGCACCTTTTTTGCGCACACAATTGTGCACTACAATATCTCCTGCATACTTGGCTGATCTCTGTTGAGAGTGGCCGCCGTGGCTGTAATCGGCTAGGAGAAAGAACATCATGTTTCACGGTTTGCATGTTTTATGGTTTCACGCGATCAAGCGATCTTGTTATTGTACCTACATAAATGTTATTAGGGACACATCAAAAGAAATAAGATAATCCTGAAGAAAGACTGTGCTCCTGTTACTCGTGAACTGCTGGCGTGAATGAGTATCATAAGAAACCTACAATTGCTACAATACATCCTCCAATTTTACTCGTAAATTACCGCAATGGTATATGTCTATGGACTACTTTTTAATAATACAAAAATAAATTTATTACTTTGCCTACTGAATAGCTTAAAGCTAATTTAAATTATGACTTTGCAAAATTGATGTCTTCCTAATGTAAATGTATACCACATTATTAAATATTATAAATGGTTAATATGTACATTTAAATAATATGTCTACATTTTTAATAAATTATAATAACTTTTATCATTGTTACAAGGTTATTATGCGATCTCTTAAAGCTTTTGTCTATTTTATAGTTTACTAGTTCGGTTATAGTGGTGCAGACTAGCCTATGTCCTTCCTCAAGAATCAAAGTATTTCTATGCCGAATTTCATTGAAGTCAGTGCAGCGGTTTAGCCCTGAAAGCGTAACAGACAGACAGCTTTCGAATTCATAATATGAGCATGGTTTTATTAATAACTAGCCGACCCACGCAACCTTCGTTTGCGTCTTCTATTGCCCGTAGCGTGATAATTTTCCCCCGTTTTCGAAATATTTTTCATTGGTGCTCCGCTCCTGTTAGTCCTAGCGTGATGATATATAGCCTATAGCCTTTCTCGATAAATGGGCTATCTAACATTGAAAGAATTTTGCAAATCGGACCAGCGGTTCCTGAGATTAGCGTGTTCAAACAAACAAACAAACAAACTCTTCAGCTTTATATTACCCGCCACTTCGTACACGTGACATTTGGATTTAGAGTTATTTTTAAATTTTCACATTTTAAACCTTCCCTGGACTACGACAAAAACAAACAAAAATCGACAAAATCAGCTAAATCGGCCCAGTCGTTCTCGAGTTTTAGCGAAACAAACGTACAGCAATTGATTTTTATATATAAGATGTTAGGGTCATTAACAAAGCAAAGACACATTGACTCTCTCGGAGGCGCAGTTTTGACCTATGCGACTTCTGTGCTGAGGTGTCGTGTTCGATTGTATTGGTTTCGGAGTTTGGGTATTTTCTATGCATAATATGTATACATTTACAAGTTAAAAGTATATTTCTCGAAAAGCTATGCTAGTTACTATAGTTTTTGTAACCGTCTGACACCGAACCATAATGTTTATAAAATATTTTATTCTATCAGTCAATCTAGAATATATGGCGCAAGCTCTGCTTCGTTCAAAGCTAGATGGCGTTGTATGTCAGATATATTTATTTATTTATTCCATCTACTAATAACTTCAGACTATTTAGTTATCAGTAAGTGTATTCGCAGTTTTCTGAGCATAGAAAAGCAAAAACTAGTATTAATAATACTAAAATAATTTATTTAAATAAATTAACAAAACAACTTGCATTTTTACAAAAATAATATGTATCATTTGAAGCTAATTTCCTATAGAAATGCGACATAGTGGGTAGATATAAATATCGATATTTTTTATTAGTATCAATAAGATACATATAAGTTTATTGTTACCTGACTTGAACTGTATAGACACGCTCAGCCAAGTCCTATATTGATTGTTTGAATAATTGAACACGTACGTCGTACACCGTCTGATATGACTACACACGGCAAAAGTTATGTAAAACTATAGGTAACCACGTAATAACCAAGGATCAAACCAAATGACGTGCTATTGGAGAAGCCTATGTCCAGCAGTGGACTGCGATAGGCTGATGATGATGATGGTAATGATGATAACTAAGTGCACTCAGAATTCCAGTGCTGAGTTTAACACGTCTTACAATGGACTTTTAATCGCTGTCTATAACTTCAGCAGTACTTACCTAAGTATCCTGGTCTGAAATTATAATTTTTGTCAAATTCGTTAATATAAGATTGGTAAATTACTTTAGTCAAATGAATTGAAAGCGTAGTACAATAAACATCCTTGTCTTGTTATACCTATAATAATAAAGGATTCAGTTCATAAGTAAACACCTAATTAATTTTCATGTTTTTGTGTTTATATAAATAATTTATAGCTACTTCTAGTAATAAATAAAAATAATGGTGCAGTTATAACTTGTATGTTAATTTGTTCAGATGACGTAGATTTCCAAGAGGTGTACAATGCACTTTTATAGTATGCTAGCCGCGTGAGCCACATCACAAAAGTGAGGCGCAGTACTCGATATTTAATCTGTCGATAAAAGGCAACAAGTATAAAGTTATTCAAAAAAATTAAACAGTAATTATTCCCGTTAACTGACAGACATTAACTTAAATTATAGTTCGTATTCAAATTTGCCCAGCAGTGGACGGGCGTCAACGGGCTGATGATGATGATTCAAATTCCAACTTTGAAAAATTAAGTTAAAATATTTTTATCAGCCTAATATTGTCAATCTTGGAATCAAAAATTTAAGTAAGCAGAATACTGAAGTGAGAACACTAGTGGAGTGTTTTAACTTAAGCTCGATAAAGCTTTTCAAGTGGTCTATGAAAGCAACGTCTGATTAAATTCATAATGCATCGATATGCATGTAGATTATTATGGATTTATTCAGATATAAAGCATCTAGATTGTCTTCGGTTTTATTGTGTGATTGCTTCATTTTATGATTATTTTTATTGGTTAAAACATTTAAATACAAGGAATGTAACATTCCTTCATTCATAGTTTAATAAAAATAATAAAAATGACGACATTTTCTTTGTTATTTCCAAACAACATAGATAGGTACATAAATCCTATAAGTATCCAGAGTGGACTTACTAATCCTATCCTATACAAAATGACAGTCAGCGATAGCTACGTTTATAATCCACACTGGCGCATCACTAGAGACAGTCGTATGTTGAGAGGCTGGTCACGCACTTCCCTAAACGCGGTCCGTCGCATTGTCCTCCAGACGTTACAGAACATACGTATACCTGACGTTTTTAAAAATTCTATTCAAAACGACTATAAATATTTTACACGCGTAACTAAGGGCTCTCAAAACAATATTATGTTTACATAGAAGATATGTACTTACCCGTTTTGATAGAAAGATATTTTTTAACTCATTCATAGGTTCTTTTTAACTATTTTTTGTCTTTACTGCACTGTAAAGTCAGGTAGTTTTATAGAAATAAGGTACTTACTTACTAAAAATCTTAGTGGATCTCCATATAAGTAGTTAATACACAAAGTAGTCATTAATATACAAAATATATCTGTATATAAAATGAATCGCCGAAATATATATGTACGCGCATAACTTCCGAGCGGCTGCACCAGGCTGCACCAAATTAAATAATTCTTTTTTACTTTAAACTCTTTACTTTACTTACTTTAAACTCAAATAAAAAGTTAGTGAATAATTCTTTTGTTTCTGAGTTCGTTATTGTTAGGACAATGTTTGGGTACAAGAAAAATTAAAAGATAACGGTAAAAGTCTTTTTTTTTGTCCGCGACTGTACACTAACTGTGGGAAACTGAGACAGATATGTAAATATGGTGCTACGAAGTTCGCCGGGTCAGCTAATACAAAATCAGTTCATGAATAAAATAATTTGGGACCATTAACTTCAACACATACTGTTCTGTCTGTCTGTTACGTGTTCACAGCTATATTGCTGCAGCAATTTCAATGAAATTTGGCATGGAGATACTTTGACTCTTAAGCATGGATATATGCTATTATTTACCGTGACAACCGACATACATACGCATGGAGTCGCAGGTGAAAGCCAGTTACATATATATCGAAGTTTGAGGCACAAACTAATAGTAGCCAAAGATAAAATGATTTTTTTTTTGTATTTTAGACCTGCGATCAGTCGTCTAGACTATAATTAGGTGTGTTGCATGGGGTTGGCGTTTGGAGAGATAGAGCCACTGCTCCATCTCCCCTTAGTTAGGTAGCAGTAGATCGGCTCTCTTGAGTCTTCTAAATCTGTAAAGTAGACTGCCTCGTTGGTCTCGCGGTTGGCATGTGCGACTGCTGATCGTGAGGTCTCGGGTTCGATTCCCGGGTCGGACCAAATGTTTGTATGATCTACAAATATTTGTTTCGGAGTTTGGGTGTTTTCTATGTATAATGTGTATGTATTTACAAAAAAAAAAAGTATATATGTATTTGTATCAGTTGTCTAGTACCCATAACACAAGTTCTGCTTAGCTTGGGACTAGATGGCTCTGTGTGATAGATGTCCGAAAATTTGTATTGTATTGTATTGTATTTGTAAATGGATTTGGCTGCAGAAGTAGATAGTTACTTGTGGTTGTGTAACTTCATGAGAATATTTGAAAAGGTTATGAATCACGTACAGCAAACAACATATTCTGAATTGATTCATAAGCATAAATTATAACATGAATAAAGATTGCGATGATGGGTAGCTGGTGTATTGCTAAAAGCATAAATGGCTGTTTCCGGGAGATGTGACGGCACTACTTGGGTGGGAAGAATCTGACTCAGTACTTGCATTAGTCAACTTACTCTAGAAATTAGTAAGAAAATAAACACTAGTGTGGTTTATGTACTTACCTACGGAGCTTGTTCTGATATAATAGGTAGCACTTAATTTGTTTATGATTGATTTGGATATACGTAATTACGTATGCGACTGCCTCGTTGATCTCGCGGTTGGCGTGAGCGACTGCTGATCATGAGGTCTCGGGTTCGATTCCCGGGTCGGACCAAGTGTTTGTATGATCTACAATATTTGTTTCGGAGTTTGGGTGTGTTCTATCTATAATATGTATGTATTTACAAAAAAAAAGTATATATGTATTTGTATCAGTTGTCTAGTACCCCCTAACACAAGCTCTGCTTATCTTGGGACTAGATGGCGTTGTGTGTTTAGATGTCCGAAATATTTATTTATTTATTTCGAAAGATGTGTTAAACGGTTGTTGATTTAGAGATGCTGCGTTATATTATGATACAGGAAAAATCATTTATTAAAGATTTCTTAATATAGGCCTCTTTTAATAAATTGATTGTACAAATGTGTCTGTTCTAAGGAAAAGCAGTTTCCAGCTTTGTAACCAATTCACTTTTTTTATTTAAAAAGAAAAATAGTATACATTAATAAACAGAAAACACCCATAAACCTCTTATAGGTTTATCTTGGGTGTGAGTGTACGTTCCTCATTTCAACCAGGGTTCCCCTTTGGTTTGAAAGTATTTTGCTCGTATTGCAAAATGCTCGTTAACTGTATGGTTTTATAAAACGTGGTGTCCCTTGTGCGACTTAACAAGGATTGATTTATTGACGACGAGAAAATGTAAACAATGTAATGAAAACAACAACAATTTCTTATATTACCTCTATTAAAGACCTTTACTTACTTACTATATTTATATATCAAATGTTAAATCGAAATAATGACGTATTACAGTAAAAAATATTTATTAATGTCATTTAGACGTAAATAATTGTTTCTTTCTGTTTACCCATTCCATTGTTTCGATCGTATTGCCTTTATTGTAGTGGCAGGTTTATCAATTGTGCAGCTAGATTCTCAATCTTTTGTATTGTAGCGATTTTTAATGGCAAAACATAAAACTGATTCACGTCTGAGCTTAATTCATGTGGATCGATTCTTAAAGATCGTAAGTCGTGACTTTATATGAAAGATTTACGAAGGAGGGAAGAAAGGATTAACTTTTCTCATACTAGTAAGTCAGACACAAACCTTTCTCGAACTTTAGTTTTATCTAGCTGAGTCCCGCGGTGTTGCCCGCGGTTATTGTCGTATCGCGAGTAACGCCGGAGGGCGAAGCTAGTCTAAAAAATAGCCTAAGTTACCGTGTATGAATAAACATACATTTAGTAAAAAGTGGTTATTTTAATCTTACAAACAGACACTCCAATTTTCTAAACCTAGGTCGATCTACTTTGATTTTCTATCGTTTAATTAAACCCGTCCATTTTATTCAAAAACGTTTAGTATTTTTTAAGTGAAATAGTGTCAAATTTTTCAGTAAACTAGGTTTTGTCCGCTATTCCGCTCGTGTTTAAGTCGGTAGTCGGAAAAAATAGTAGCCTATATCCTTTCTCTAGAATCAAAGTTTAGCGATTTAGCTGTGAAAAAGTTACAGATATACAGACAGTCAGAGTTACTTTCTATTTTATAAAATTAGTATGTATAAGTCTAATGTAATCATTGTTGACATACGATAAAGTGACTTGAGTAAGATTATGGACTGTTTAGAACAAATAATATCAGACGGTTGATCTCTGTCAGTCTGTGTGTTCGTTAAAAACATAAAAACGTTATTTATACATTCATGCCATTTGCTCTGTTAAACTGAACCTTTTTGCCTATCAGCCGAGATTCCATCTTTAATGTTCTCAAGCTGATTTAAAGTACTTTGAACGTGCATTTAATTATTGATGAAGTAGGTACTAATTGTAAATCATTACATCTTTGCAGTAATAAGTGGCTTTTAAAGCCATATCGTAACGTGGTAATGGTAAATATTCATCATGATAAAGTTTAAAAGTCTGTACCTGAGGCTATCCGCTCCGTGATCAACTTCATTAAGAGTACGTATTTGTTTATGAAAGTGACCGAAATAGACTTTAAAAGTTGTTATGGCTTCTATTTATATCTGTTCAGCTTGGTCTATAAATTATACGAGTGGTGGTGCTTATTCTGTTGTTCGGAAACTCTCTGAACTAAATTAAAACTCACTAAAAATGAGTTTTGAATGACATAGTTTTACTAAAATTAGATATCTCAAATAATAAGAATAAAATCTAAAAATAGAAGTTATCGAAATATATATATGTATATACAAAATTTCTGTATGTAATTGAAATTGTTTTTCTATTTTATTTATAGTACCTACTCTGCCTGATGGAAAGTAGAAACATAATCCAAGAGTGGTGGCCACAATTGCGAATGCAGACAATGCAACATGGTGACCCACACTATGGCGGCCTAGTGATACTTCTGCATCATTACCTCCGGTCTCGAACTCACTAACGAAATACGACAGCATGAACGCTGTCATTTTATGTAGATCTTCTGTGCGAGGGTAGTACCGCCCTGGTCGAGCCGGCCCGTTCATGCTGAAATCAGCGTGGCGTTACTACCTGTACCCGTTTTACTGAAATAAGAGATTTTAGATTAATTTTAGTTAAGTGACTCAACAACAGAACTAGCAAATGGGACACTAACCTCATTATTCTAAATATAAAATGTTACACTTAATATCGATATTGAGGTACGATAAGCATGGAAGGTGTAATATATATCGCAAATAAACCTTTTTTGTTTATCACTGAACCATTTAGACCCCGTCATTTATAACCCAACTAAAAAGAACCTTTGTAACGTTATAAATTTAAGGTGTGAATTTGTGTTACTGTTTGTAAATCTAGACTTCTAAAAGGAATGGCCAATTCCGATGTAGTTTTTCTGTTTTAAAGTTGAGTTAAAAATTTGTAAATGTTAAATGTGTATAAAAAAATTACATACACGCACACACTCACGTGTCTTTTTTTAATTTTTTTTTTTTATTCTGCTTAATTGAGGGTGACTTATTGAAGGACGAAACTGCCTGTAAAATTGCTGACTGTTCCGAAACATAACTGAAAAGAATTTGTTCAGTCATTTGTTGTAATTTTGTAAAGTTGTGGAAGTAAGTTTGATTGATTTCATATTCAGTATCTAGTGACTGTTGATATCCCCTCGACCTGACTACGAACCATTACCTGGTATTTTATTAAATACAGAGTCATATTTTTGGCGTCCATTTGTGAAATGGACTTAAAAGATTTTTCTGTTAATAAAATAAATGGTGCACCTCATACAAATTATATGTAGTTTATCTTGACACTTGAAACAATCGTATTAATAGTAGTCCATTAATACACCATAATTGTTATGAAGGATCAATTTCCTGTCTTACCCTTTAGGTACATCTTTTGCAAAACCTTACATAGAATATCATCATCATCATCAACTTACACGAAAGCTGACACCTGGACATAGGCCTCTCCTAAGGTTCTTTCCAAGAACCGGTCCTGAGCTGCCCTCATCCAACAGAAATTATATCCAAGAATAAATATTACAGTATATTTTTTAATGATTAAGTAGGATATAAATAACACGTTACTTATATGTAATACATCAGCTCTGAGTCGTAATAAAATGTCAGAGTACCATATAGGTAGCCACCGCGCCGTTTCCTGATGTTTTGCAAAATTATGAGGTCAAGAACCTTAATTAGCGAAAATGTTATAAGTTAGAGGAGATATAGGAAACGGTAACGAAGCTACGTAGACTCAGGAAGAAGTAACGACCTCGCGCGTATCCGTGTAGGAAGTGAGAAACCAGTGTATTTAGTTCCTATATTTTATTGTTCTGTTGTGCATAATGCGTATGAAATTAAGAAGATGTCAAACATGTTTAAATGTTTATATGTAGTGTAAATAGTTTCGGTTTTGTACAATTAATTATTTATTTGTGCTCAGTTTTATTTTTGTGAGCGAAATCGTTTCGTATTTCTTTTAATATCAATTGTGGAAAATCTCTTCAGACCTCCTGCTTGGATAGTGGATTTAGGAGCCAGAAGTATTTAAGACCACCTTCAACGGCCCGCCTTAGGGGAACACTAGTCTAGGACGTCCCGGACCATGATATTTTAGGTCCTCCCCGAATTCATTCTACGCCTTGTCATACCCTGTCCCGAGGAAAAATACTTACTAATGTTTTGCTTATGTTAGTGTTAATTAAAATATGAAACTATCTCAAATAGTTTTCCATATTATTTAAAATTAGTTATTAAGTGATTGCAATTTATGGCACGTGCATTTTTTAGTAGGTTTTTGTTTTACGAAAGGACAACAAATAAATTGAATTATGATTTACGTTGAATACCGGCAGTCAGCAAGGCCATATTCAATATTTTTTTAAAATAAAACTATGACATTAATATAAAATAAAACCTGTAATAAAATATTTTTTCAATAATGTAGTTTAGTAATGGTTTTAAATTAGAAGACATAAGAATATCATAATAATATGCCTACAAGAAAAATAAAACTTGAAAAATAATTAATAGAATTCATAATATATTTATACTTCTTTGAAGATAATTTTAAGTTTATTTAAACGAGCAAGTCTAGTTAGTTATATCTCTTTTTTGCAACAAGAAGCCTTAGGTGGTATTCAAACTAAAGTGAGCCTAAAAACTGGTCGGGCAGCTAGCGGCTTCCTTTGATTACTCCAGAGAATTTCTGCCCGCTCGAAAAGTGCCTGTTCCATTTAGTTAATCAGCGTTACAACAGTTTTTTATTGTTTCAATTTTAATTATGTTTACCAGAGATAAATACTAAAACGTTTTGAAACACTAATGTACTATCCTTAAAAAATAGGTTGATATCTGTGATAGATGATTACGAAACAGACGAAATAAATTTGAACAAGTTATTTAATTTGTTAAATTAGCAACTATCATCATCTTCCTAGCCTTTACATTCCCAAGATTATTTAGGGTACGCTACTATTTCAACTGGTTTTACCTGAATTTCAGTTTTTCCACGGTGCGACTGGCATCGAACCTCTGCAATCTAAGTTGATCATGTTATCAGTATATTTTTAGGCACTGACTTCCTAATAATGATTGTCATTGGTGTTTATGCCAACCGGGCCGTCGGCCTAACGTGCTCTCCGAGGCGCGGTTGGAAAACACCAGCATTTTTAATTTGTAGCACCTATATTTCCATAATTTACGTGCCAATTTTATCACAAATCAGTTGCAATACATTATGATATTAAAATTCACACCTAAGATGTATTTCGTAACTTCTAATATAACACTAGTGACAACTACCACAGAGATCAAACTACATTATAAAGACTAAAGAATACATAACATCTAACGTAATATTTGTTGTTCTCGACGGTGTATAAGATAACGACTCTCGTGTCTTATTACAAGGTAGATTGTCACAAAAATATTATATTTCTCTTAGAGGTATTTTATTTTGTCCAAGACCGGCATTATCAGATCAACCGAAATAGCTGGGACGTGCCAAATTTTCATAAGAAACAAAGAGTCGTCTGTTTCGCGTTCTTTGGCTGATGTTAATTGGTACCGCGGCTGACAAATACCGAGAAATTTTTAGAGACAAAGCCTGACAATGTAAGAAGTTCAATTTGAGACGATTTTCAGGAACACACAATAGAACACTTTAGTGAACTTTAAAAATAACCATAACATAGAGTTGCATATTCTTAAACAAAATGTATTTCTAGATAAAACTTGAATGTTGATATTTATCTTTATAAAAATACACAGGCAGTTTCTCAAAAAGCAAAATGTAATATGTTAACTACCGCATTAATTTCTGCACGGAAACGTGTAATCTATCAGTTTCGAATGCTACGATTTATCTAATGGTATCATATTGTCCCTTCCTCATTCTACCAGATAGTAACCATATAAAGACATGGAGGGGCTTGAACTCATGTATGCGATACAAAGGAGCCTTGTTCGTGAACCACTGAAGGCCGTCCGGCTCGGCGACAACGAGTTTCCTACATGCACTAGCAATGTACTCATACCTACATACATTTCGAGAAGTTCATGGCTACTTTTATTTTTAAATAAGATAAACTCGGATCAGGAAGGTCAAGGACTTTATTTTTGGCGGATGCCGCGCGCCGTTCTTGCCAACGACCTGATTTTAAAGCTTTCTGTTGTTTATCTTTCTCCGAGAGCTGTTACTGAAATACTGTGAATATACTATGTAGTTAGACATTTTGTTCAAACAAACACTGTTAATATTTTTAAAACGTTTTACACTTAGTAAAATACCTAGAACATTTATATCATTTGAGTTAGGTTCAAGTAGCTTTGTAATAAAAAAAACTTCATATTCAATAATATAATCTAGCAACAAAACTAGTTCTCATTGAAATGTGTTCGTGCCCAAATAATTAGCGTGAGTAATAGGTTGCCTTTGTGACTACATTTATAGTATCCTTTGACATGCCATGATAATCTTCGGCAATTTGATATGGCGGTCTCGCACTTTGTATGTATATGGCAGTTTTTTAAGATCGCATAAGGTATTCACCGTAGCAAACGAATTAGCATTTCGTTCGCGATTCACCGGCGGCGAGCTGACTGTCCTTGGAATAAGGATGTGGCGAATAGGTGTTTTATCTAATCGTTTGAACTGTCAATAGGCCTTAAATGTAAATAGACATCGCAAGCCGCTTCAGTCCTGTAATAAAGTCTAATTTCGCATGTACCAAGCGTGACTTGTTCCTACTCATTGTTCTAGTAGGCTCGGGTGTATTCCTTTCGTGATTATTGATTAGATCGAGTACGTGAGATGGATATAACTTTTTATTCGTTGTCGACTAAGTTCACAAATATTTTTATGCCTACGCATTCGCAAAAACACAATAATGCCTAAGTACGGAAATTTATTGTTTGCCAATAAGTATTCATTCATAGTTCGACAAAGGTACCCAATACGATTTCCTAGCAATTTCATCAGTGACGTACTGTACAGTGTGTAGTTAAACTGGTTGTCATAATAGCTAATGGCGGGTAACATTAGCGAATTTATTAAACAACGACTAAAGTTTCCTCTTATGGAAAGCCAGGAATGCAGTCGGCTTGATAAATACAGGTATGTGTAATCACATCTACGTATTTGCAAGAGTCACTAGTGTATAGCTCACATGGGATTTTAAAGAACCTTTTAATTAGTCGCACATTAACAGCCTCTAATAAGGTGGTTAATAAATCAAAATAAAAATGAAAGATTGAAATTTGTGCAACCTTAAGTTATTAAAATTATTTTTCTGAGTTTTCTAACCGACTTTAATAAAAGAGGAGGAAGTTTCTCAATTCGACCGTATATATATATATATATATATATATATATATATACATATACATATATGTATACATTTATTTATATATGTATACATATATATATATATTATGTGTGTTTGCGGATAGCTTCGTCATTTATGAACCGATTTTGATGATTCTTTTTTTAATGGTAAGGAGATGTCCGAACGGTGGTACCTGGATAAGGACATTAATATCTGATGATGGCATCTAAGAGAAATCGTGTCGAACCTTGAAGTCGGTTTGATTTTTGTTAAAATACTACTTATGTTTTTTAATATTGAACGAATTTTGAACAGTAATATAAATAACGACGTTTAAGGGCGGCGGTAAACTATTTAGCTACAGAGTATAGCTTCCCACGTGCTTCCGTTTTATTAAAATAAAGGTAAGAAAGAGGAATTATGCACCTTTTAGATCTTGACTTTTTGTAATAGATTAGTTTGGGATGCAGTCATCCATGAGCAATGCACACTGCAATAAGGATGAGTGTAATGACAGATGTTTGCAATAGCTATCATTTGTCATGGAGAAAGCATGAATTTGAGCTGCGGTAAGTACAGAAGAAGACACGATAGTTCGGGTCGATCTAAAGACATGTTGGCTAACAGAAATTATTGTTGGTGTGGTGAAACAGATCATAAAATTAAAAAAAAACGCAACCTCTGGCTCATATGAAATATGAATTGTCTCTGCTGGAACGAGAGGTGTGCACCTATGAGTTTGTGTGCAAATAAAATCTCTTTTTTAGTGCGTCGTACTCATTTTTATGTTGCGATTGTCATGCGAGTAGCCCACCGATCCACACATTTAGGTAGTTTATTTTTATCTGCAAAATTTCGTGCGGTTAATACACGTAATATTACTTTAGTATTTAATGTACCTACACCCAATTTTAAGGTAGATTCTCTTTATGGTGGCATAAAATCGTAAGTATTGGGTTATAAAACGAAACATCTTAAATACGGCATGTTAGGGATTCTTAAATAAAAGAACAGGAAATACAATAACAGAGGAATACAAATGGCTTGAAATAAAAAAATAGAAAATCCTGAGAGTTCAATGTACTTAATAAGTTTGGCGCCGTAATAAGTGCTTGGTAGAATATTTATAAGAAATATCTGATAAATATTTATGCACGTCACAAAAGCAAATCTGTGAACAAAGTGCGTGACGTATTGTTGTTGTAAAGCACATGTGAATTTGGACAGTTGTTCTTAAACAACAAGAAAAAAATCGTACCGTCATAGGGTAGCCTGACGTATACAATAAACACATAATTAGATGTTCTTGAAACGTTTAGTGATCACGCTCGTAATTATACGAGATGAATATCATAAAAAAGTATTGTTGTTCAGATAAATCTTTACTGATACTTAAAGCTGTCAGTTCCTTTAGGAGTTTTTTGTGTTTTTTTAGCGATGCTTTGACCTACAACGTACGATTAAGCTCTGTTTATGGTTGGCAAAGGAAACCAATTCTGATCCAGTCACGCTCACGTCGCACAAAGTTTATGTTTGGTTTGTGTATATTAACAATGGCGTCATCCTGTTCTCTGTTTCATTTTACTCGGACGTAGAAAACAAACTGTATTTAACAAAATATGGTATCCTCATAATCGTTCCAGCCAACATTGGAATCTTTAAAATGAACATTTGATTTTTTTTATTTAATTAATTTTTCTATTACTTGTAATTTATTTATTCATTGTTTTTAACCGACTTCAAAAAAAGGAGGAGGTTCCTCAATTCGACCGTATTACGACCGTTTATGTTCTTCGTCGTTTATGAACCGATTTTGATGATTCTTTTTTTAATGGAAAGATAATGTCCCAACGATGGTACCATGATAAGGACATTAATATCTGATGATGGCATCCAAGAGAAATCGAGTCGAACCTTGAAGTCGGTTTTATTTTTGTTAAAATTGTACTTGTACTTGAACTTTACTACACCAAGACGCTTCTTTGTTCCTTTTATGTATCGTCGATATGTTCATCCTAAGGTTACCTATAAAAGTTTGATTTTGGCAAGAAGGCCGCCCATTGTACTATACGTATGTTCACCGCCCATGTACATTTGTTTTATTTATTAAATCCATATCATCGCCATCATCATTATCAATAGTCCTTAACAGTCCTCTGTTGGACATTGGCCTATCATTAGAAATTAAGTTTTAGCATACTATACCACGCTGGTAGAAAGGATTAGCATAGGGTTTGCTTCAAGTTTTCCTTTCTCTTTGCAGATTTTGTCCTGCGTAATTTGTTACCTTAATCGCCTCTTAAGACGCCCTTAGGATGAATAGAGGTGCTGACATTATTCTTAATCTGTCACCCCACGGCAAAAAGTATTGCATTTAAAATATTTTTTCTACCTAACATTTACAAGCACATATTACTCATGTGCCAAACTTATAAACAGTCAGGCTTAGTTAAAGAAAAAAACAAAATCTTACTTTTTATTGTATCATTGATAATTCCTACAGAATAAGGTACTATCAAGCCATCATTAAAGCTGTTTCGTTTTATACTTTTCACCACTTAGGATTTCAAATCATTACCCACCCCATTCTCGATTACCTCGCATCACATGCTTATTATCTACAGTCTACTACATTGTTGCATCAATTTTACATGTTGAGTAATTCAAAATCTTTTTAACACATTCAGAAATAATTTATTTGTTGTGTTCGTAGGAAGTTGGTGTTGTGTATTGTAAATAATACGTTATCTAAAACTCATAGCTCTACTAGCTTTTACCCGGCTCCAGCCGCGTGTATGTCAGTTATGGTGATTAAGAGCAGTCTATGTCCTTTCTCAGGAATCAAAGTATCTCCATACCAAATTTCATTGTAATTGTCGCAGTGGCTTATGCGTGAAAGCGTAACAGCGTAATATTAGTATGGATAAGACTACAAGTTTATTGAAAGAGAATTTACTGTGCTACAATCTACAAAATCAGGATTCTTGACCACAATTTCCACAATTTAAACATCAACTTCATGTTCAATGGTTGATGTTTACGATTTAAAATCTTTACGGTTAACTAAATGTATATGTACCCTTGCAATAGTTACATTTTTATTCTATTTGAAAAACACAATATTCATCATGACTGTTTCTTAAGTTTTATTTACAAAAATGGGTAGATAGACATTCGTAGTCGTTGGGTTTTGTTGTAGTATGAAGTATAAGCAAAAATCTGAATTAATTATAGGAATATGAATGGTCTGTGGTCGAATGTGTATATTGAGTGTGACAGAGAAGTAAAGTGGTTTACGGAGAACATAGCAATGGTACGAGCTTCATTGCAGAATGAACCTCAGATCCTTCTATGTAAAAGAGACGAAAGTATGATTTTTGTCTAACCTTATCATCATCTTCCTAGCCTTTATTATTCCCAAGATGTGTTGTTTTACCTGAATTTTAGTTTTTACACGGAGTGACTGGCCCCAAAACTAAGGGTGAAATGATTTGGAAGATTGAACTAGTTGTCAGTATATTTGAGGGCACTGACTTCCTAATAACGACTGCCATAGATGTTCATGACAACCGGGTCTGACGGCTTCACGTGCTCACCGAGGCACAGGCGGGTAACACCGTCATCTTCCATACTTCGGGCTGCGCATATATGGTAGGAAATATATATAATATAATTCGCACATTGTAAAGATCTTTATGACTTTAACTAGCTAGAGCTAGCTATTTTATATATGTGTCATAGACAAGTTATATATATATATATATAACTTATTTATGACTATAAAATTATATTAAGTAAAATTTATATATAGTATATACAGCGGCGACGAACGTTTTAAACTGTTGTCAACTACCAACATGATTAGTAACAGCATATTCACTAATTCAGAGGACTGTTGCTAACTGGAAGCTGTATAATAGAGAAAATGCCGAATAAACACAATCTTTTTGCGTTCATTGCATAGTAGGTAACAAAAAGCACAACCTTGGTAGAAAACTATTCATTTTACACGATTTACTTGCTTAAGTACATTGTAATGTCTATACTAATGACAACGCCTAATGGACACGGAAGTGCTACATTTTGGATGACAACACCTTTTTATCGGTACATAAATTTGGCATACCTACTTTACGTTTCAGGATTTCGTAAAAGATATTATAATATAAATAAGTACTATTAAAATACATGAATTCAACTGATCTTTCACTGATTTCCTTTCTTCAGTTTTTAACGACTGGATTGATAATCGATTTCTAATTCCTTAAGGTCGGACACGGGAGGGAGCCAGAAATATGTAGTGTTTCTACTTAAAACCACTATTTGATTTCAGTACGCGGATCATGTGATTTCAGATCTCGGAGATTGACGAAATCGAAGAATCGTATCGATAGAAGATGGGTCGACTCAGCTCTATCCCGAGGGATGCCAAAAGTTTTCTTCGGCCTGATTAAAATTGAATGGGAATTAAAAATGAGAAAACTGTAATTATTATATAACAAGAAAATTTGTACAAGAGGGGACAACAGCAACAAGAGGAAACTCAGATAAAATTGCTTACCTGTAACTCGAAGTTTCTGTTACCGGGAATCCGTGAAAAATATAAATCTGGTAAAGTACTGATAAATAGAAAAACTTGTTTACGAGCTATGTTCATTATGTTTTTAAAGTTATTCTATCATCTTGTTCAAATTTAGTTAAAGTTGTGAAAATATGCAATGACGCAGTTTGAAATGACGTAGTTATTCAGATTATATGACGTACTTAATCTTGCGTGTTCCAGTTTATTATATTTAATTTACGTTTTTGATCGCTTAAAGGTCAACTGTAGTCGGATTTACATCATATCTTTATTTAGCTGCGCCATATTTCTTTCAGTACGTTTCGTACCTTTACATTTTTTTGGAATTAGCATATTAATGACTTTTTGGTTTTGAAGTAGGTGGAATTTGTAAATTAAAAAGTTCCATAAAAGAATGTGACAATATTATAATAATATGCTAATTTTGGGAAGAATAGTAAAGGCGTGAAAGTTTAAAAAATCTTCGTCTTACTTTTAAGTTCTTAATGTAAGTAAAGAATTAGTAAATTACAATAATAGAAGTTTCATGTAAGTTTAAACTTTGCAACATTTTAACGTATCGTTATAATTAACACGTGTGTTAAAAAAAACCTGTAGTTTTTAATTAGGTTCTGTACTTTTTGTTTGTTACATGAACTTCATCATTTGTGAAACATGGTGTTGCGGATTTAACAAAAAACAAAACATGATGGGATTTTTGAATGGTTGGGTATACTTCGCGTTTGGCCCCATTTCAATTTGAAGAAAAAAGACATCCATAGGGTTGACAAATGAAGAATATGGATAAATTGATCATGATGTAGGTGCATGACTATCTCGGTGGCACAGTGATACAACTGTTGTGCTTGAGGTTTCGGGTTCAAATCCCGGGTCGGACCAGATGTTGATATGATTTACAAATATTTGGTTTGGAGTTTGGATGTTTTCTATGTATGTATTTAAAAATGAAAAAAAAAGTAAATATGTATTTATATCAGTTCTGCTAAGTTTGGGACTAGATGGCGTTGTGTGTCAGATGTCGGAAAATGAATATAAAACGAATATTATTATTACTACTATTTATCACTCTGAAGCAAGTTTATCGATGCAACCATAACTTCAAAAGACTTGGAGTGAACTATACGATATCAACAGTCTTTAAGTAGTAGACATTTGAAAGCCCTACATTACAAAAATCGGAAGAAATGCCAGGTGTCATCATATATCTTGATCACGGTATCTCATTTAAATGCTCATAGGTTCTATTTCGTCATATGATCCGGGTCCACCGAGCTCCAAGAGTAGGATGCCTGAGGCAGGTTGTAGATTTTAAGTGCAACCATCACATACTCTTCTTCTTCTGCGTCCTTATGGAACTGTAATTGTGTATTATGATTATGTAATAAAGGAAAAGATAAAAAATGTGATAGTTTGATTAAGCCACATCTGAACAAGTTATTTGAAACAGTAGCATAACTCACGTTTCAAATGTATTATGAAATGCGACAGTTTCAAAGCTAGTAAATATTATTAAAAAAAATCAAATTTATTTTCTGTTATTATGCCTTCGTTATTACTACGCTGTCCTATTGAATTATTGATATTATATAGGTTTATAGTAATGAACTATCACGTCTGGTGGCAGAATATAACAAGAGTATAAATTGTATTTAACACTTAACCTTTAAAGCATCATTCGCAATTTAATCAATCCGCACGAAATTTATTCCTTGTTTGTGCTACGTCGTAAATGTAGTGTATTATTTTGTTTTGCGCTTTTGAAGATACTTACAAAATGTCGAAGAGACGTCTCAGTAAAGGTTTTACAAAAAGAAAAGGAATGAGGCCTGTTTCTTGTACGAAATTGCTGGACGATACATGAGGCCACGAACGTCCAATAAGTCCATTCAATAAAAGTGCACCTTCCTTTAATGTACATAGTTATTAAGATTTCTGCTCATTTCAGAGTATTCTATTTTTATAGACGTTTGTACGTACTTTATTCTCTACTAGCTGAACCCCGCGGTGTTACCCGCGGTTATTGTTGTACCGCGAGTAACGCCGCGGGACAAAGTAAGTCTAAAAAAAGTAGCCTAAGTTACTCCCTGGATCATCAGCTACCTGCTAGTGAAAGTCCCGTCAAAATCGGTCCAGCCGTTCCAGAGATTACCCGGAACAAACAGACAGACAGACAGACAAAAATTTTTTTAACTACATTTTAGGTATATTAACCATGTATACATACATATGCATTTATTAAAAAGCGGTTGTTTTCATATTACAAACAGACACTCCAATTTTATTTATTTGTATAGATAGGTCGAATCTGCGCTGGCAAATACATCCGTATTGCGAAAATCCAAGACTCAACTCATCTTGTAATACGGTAATTATTAATGTCCACATGTAAGGCGGAACGTCAACCGGCCTCGCCTGGAGTACTGTCTCAGGAAACTTGCCGCTTCCGTGCGGAAATCGGTGCAGACGGAAGACTTACGTCACTTCCGATCGACCTTAATATGACACTGCATGCGTTGGGACTACTGGGACTAATTTTATAGCTCACAAGCAAATTTTCCGCATACGTTTCATACGGGTAGCATTTTTTCTATTTATGTTGAATAATGAATATGTATGACTGTTTTGTATCAACAACACGTCACAAATTTATACGATGACATTTAATATATGTAGTGTATATAAAATGTTAAATACTCGAAGTACTCATTCGATTTTAGTTTAGAACAAAATTTTCACATTATGCTTAAAACACACCAACGAGGAACAATACCTATACCAAATATTTACATAATCGTGTTTAAAAATCTGTTTACTTAAAAATATATGGATACGAATCCGTTTTAGTCTTCCAGGAAGTTGGCTTAATAAGACGCGCAAAGATTTCTCTTCAAATATAGTCATGAATTTTACATTTGAATCATAATTATAAAGTACAATTTAATCTATAAGAGAAGTAGCAAAAATCAATCCACGTCAAAGGTATTTAAATTTATTTTGATTACCATACACTAATGATAAACATCATTCGCTAAAAATAAACAGTAATTTAGATCTCGAACAACATTAACGTTAATATCTTATCCACTTCTATCGTCTATACTTTGTCTATATCTAAAACTTCAACATTATGTAATATCATTACAAAATTAGACCTTAAATTATAAATTTGGTATTAAATACCTCAGCTATTAAAATATGGTAAGACAAGTGAAATACAAGGCGGTCTAGGCATTTCAAGGAAAAATACCGTCGGATGCAAATAGGTTGGTACTTTAGTAACTAACTTGCAGTTATTAGGTGTTCGTGTAAGTCCCTGCGCTTTTATAGGTTTCAATAAACCTAAGTAATATTTGGAACATCACGTAATCCATTGCTGTATTGATTTACCAAGAGTTGCAAACGCTTTTGCAAAGACGTTAATGTAAGTTAATTTAATATAGTGATCGTTGAAGTAGACTATAAGTTGGTGTTGGGTGCTAAGTGACGTGGTATAAGCGGGCGTTGCGTGGGCCTGCAGAACGAGTGCGACCGGTCCCCAGGTGTCAGCTCAGTACACAGGCTCGAACTTACACAGCTTGTTTAAAAAGGCATTTAAATTAATTCTCATTCAGTCGAAATTTAGTTTATTTGTAAGTTACATTAAGGAGACATATTTATGGCATAAGTACCGCCATTAAATTATTTTCGCTAATACATAGCAAGTAACGAGTTAGCTCCCCAAATGAAATACACATCAATTTATTATCATCGTTATCAATAGCATTTGATAGTCATAACTATATCAATAGACACACATTAATAGTCCACTGCTGGACTAATCTTTATTTACTAAGGAGGTTATAACATACTATATTACACTGACATTTGGCCATACAACTTGGTATAGACTTCGCTTCAAGTTTTGCTTCTCTTTGTAAAGCTGTTGTCTTACTTGTCTGTTTCTGTCACCTTATGTAAATCTCTTTCTATATACTAGTTTGGTATTGGTGATCATACTTTAAATATATCATGACCATCCATATTGGTCACGCATAACGAGAACATACTTCTATACCACATAGAAGCAAGAAGTGGTAATAAAAATATGAAAAGTTTAATGGTCGTAGCGTAATGGTATCATGATCTTGGACTCGCTGGCGATTATATATTCAATGCCTCTATTTTGAGTGGTGGGTCGGCATTATTCATGCCAACCCATCCTCCAGGAAGCCTAGCAGACCCTTTACGTTGCCCACGACTTCTGGAAGTGACCTCGGCGATACGAGGTGTCTCGCCCGGTATTCTGCCACCCTAGGACATGCCATGATGACATGGGTGGCTGTTTCTTCCTCCTCCATGCATAGCGTAATGGTACATAACTTATAGAAGCAATTCCCATATCTACAGAAGCAATATTAAAATTACCGATTAATTGTGTGTAATCTAAAATGTTTGTACGGTTAAGTGTGTGATTGCAAAATTAGGATATTGCTCTAAATATTGTAACGGGATATTGCAATGTTCATTAACAACTGTTCAAGTTGTCGATGTTTACGAGTGATCAACCAAGAACTAAATACTTAATCAATATGCGTGTGAAATATATAAAAAGGAAGTCAAACTAGACAGCAAAATTTATTTATTTTTAATTAGAATATCAATTTCAATAACAAATAAGGCACGTTTATAATGTGTTTTTTTGGTCTTGAAAATTTGGTTAAACTTTGAATCCTTTCAAATGACACGTGATATCTGATGTTGTGTGTGCTTACGTTAATAGCTTACTACATTAGTATTTGGGATGAGGTTACTTCTCTCCAAGTGAGAAGCAATTAAGAAAAGTTCATTTAAAACCAAATCCTTTTGATTGTAACTTCGATGTTTTAATTAAAACATCACCGACAAACAAAAACAGCCGCACCTAATTACTTACCTTAAAAACAATACATAACACATTCACAATACATAGTTACATAATAAATCAAAGTAATAGATAGTCTCAGTACCACTATTAGACAATCATACCTTAGTAAAGATTATCAATGCCTAACAGGTTGCATTGTGCGTCACGTATTAGTCATTAGAGCTTATAAATATTCATTCTATTGAACGACCACACTAAGTAAGGAACCATCTCTTAACTTTATCTATATAAAATAGACAATTTTACTATAACAGATGTCCCGCCTGGTGTTGTATACATTCAAGTGATAACAAAAGTGTCCTTAACGCTTCGCTAACCTAAGATTGTTTTCTGAAAGTTTTATCGAGCGTACCTAACTAAAGTACTGAGTATCTAACTAAATGCAACACTATAACAGTGTTAGTCAAACACGTGTTTAACCAGCCGAAGTACAAACTTGTTCATCATCAGCCTACCTCAGTCCACTGCCTCGCCACTTGCACGCCACTTGGTTCGATCCTCAGCTTCTCGCATCCAGCTCCTGCCAGCCGTCTTGCGCAAATCATCAATCCACTTGGCCTGTTGACGTCCTACACTATGTTAGCCGAGACGTGGTCTCCACTCAAGAACCCGTTTACCCCAACGATTATCGGTTCTACAGCAAATATGCCCAGCCCGCTGACACTTCAGCTTGTTAATCCTGGGGGCTATGTCGATGACACTGGTTTTTACCGGTTCACCTCGTTTCTGATAAGATGCATATTGCTTACCCTTAGACAAACGCGGAGCATATCCCTTTCCATAGCACGCTGAGCGACATCGATCTTTGTCTTCCTCCTTACCTTTCAAAAACTCTTTTTGGAAGTTCTTTTTAATTCCATACCATTTAATTTTTTATATTATAACCTTACAAATAAACTAACAAAAGAAGTTTCTACGACTGTTTATTCCTGTGTTACACCTTGGTCAGTGTTTCCTAAACAATTAAAAAAAAACGTAATGAATCTATTCAAGACAATTGCACCCTCATAAACGGACTTATTGATTTTTTTGTTCAAGAGATATTCTATGGCCATCTTCGCTTAAGCAAACGCTTGTAATACTTACAAACAGTCTTTACATCCGTTAGAAGCTTTCAACGACTGAATATTAATTAATAGAAAAATACAAGAATTGACCTAATAAAAATACATCAAAGTGACTATACTAATTATAATTCTTAAAATAAACCAAAACGCATAAACACTATATTTCAACCGTCATTCGTATACTGATCACGTTAAGAGAAATGTCATTACGACGTTTCACATGAAATCTTAATTACATTTTTAAATGTTTAGAACATGTTTTATACATATGTATATCACGAATAACCTAATTACGTTGACTTCTCTCTAGAATAGACGAGACAAATACAATTTTAACAAAAATAAATCACAGGTTCATAAATGACGAAGTTATCCGCGAATACACACACATATATATATATATGTGTGTATTCGCGGTATGCAGTTAAAATTAGTTTATAATTGTATCACTAAAATTATGGTTCTATCGCTAAAATTGCAAGGCTTTTTGCGATAAAAAGCAATGCATATTTTCCAACTATAGCAATATAAACCAATAGCTATTGTCTTTCAAGTCTGGTTGGTCAACGTGTTGGAAGCTAGTAAATTTTAAAAGTATATTTCGATGCATGTATGTTTATTATATAATTTCCGTGGTATTATAGTTTATGGTACCCTGTTATATTGAAATCTCAATAGGTTATATTGTCTATTTTCTTAAGGCCTGAGTCCTGTCCTGTGCATCTAACAATCTAAGGGACTCGCTAAGCTGGGAAGTCAATATACGGTTGTTTGCGTAAACATTCACTGCGTCAGCTGAGTAACTCGATTGACTGCATAATTGTAGTAAGTATTACGTTACGTGTAAATACTTGCAACTATCTTTATTAACCAGAGAAACGAATAATGACACAATAAGAAATAAATTGCTGTGATCTGTACATAAAATATTAACTGACTAATTGATGAATGAAATTTCGATTGAGGTTTTATATCGTAAGCACCAACTAAGAGCAGATTTTTGGAAGCTACATCTCTAAAGGGGTAAAATAAGGGATGAATATATACTCGTAAAAGTTCGTCCTTTTCAAAGTTAGAAAACGAAGTATGAAATAATCCAGTAAGCAGGCAATCCCTAGCTGAGGTTTTACAAATTTATTGTTTTTCCAACTAACTCACAACTCTCTATCAACCAAAATAACGCTATATCGTTATAAATCGCCATCATCATCATCATCGGTGCCCGATTGCCTCGGTGGCGTAATATTAGCATGTAATTTACGCTGTTTACTGCTGTGCTTAAGGTCCCGGGTTCGATTCCCGGGTGTACAGGTAGTACGACCAATAAATGTTTTTATGATCTGCAAAAATTTGTTTCGGAGTTTGGTTCTATGTAACATTTGTATGTATTTACAAAAAAAAAGTAGATTACGTATTTACATCAGTTATGATAGTTATCTAGTACCCATTGAACAAGCTCCGCTTAGGTTAAGAGTAGATGGCGTTGTATGAATATGGTAGAATATTATTATTACCATTTTAAAGTTAGCCAAAATACGTATACAGCTAATTATATAAAAGAAAGATTTGATAAATAACAATTTAGAATGCATTCAGTTTCATTCTAATATAATAATAGTTGATATGGTACTTATCTTTTACACTTCCGTTTCCTTCACGTAACCAACTCCATAACACGAAACAGTAAAATCAATAAAATTAAAAGCAGTGCGTAATTTCATAACGATTGAACACTATATAAGATTATATGTATTTCAAATCCAGTAGAAATCTTAGAACGGAAACAACGATTTTAATGGTCGCAGTCGTTCAGTAGTTAAACATAAATACTGTGCTATATTTCTATATCTAAATACCTTTAAACGATCAATTCTTGTATATATCTATTCAGAATCTCGGGAACGACTACAATTATTTTTAGCAAATGTAGTATGCAGGAGGTTTTGTAGAAGATAAATCGACCTAGTTAGGATTCGTTTTTAGAAAACATAGCAAAAGGAAAATACTGAGCACAGCTCGGACATCCCGGTACTGAAATTTTATGGAAACCCTTTTAAATTCTTAAAAAAATAACTTGATGTTTCCTGAGTAGACTTAAAGCTCATCGTTGAATGCACAGTCAGGTTATGGTAAGTTCAGAATTCACTGTGGTCATCATCATCACTTCATAAGATATTCTGTACTTTGAGTATGTCCTGGTCGTGACGGATTGAAAACAAAAATATATACGGCCGAACTAAGAAACCTCCTCCTAATTTTGAAGTCGGTTGAAAATAAGTGTCAACACCCCTATTCAATCCATGGGTGTTGTAAGAGGTGTCTAAGGAAGTAACTTAACGCAGGATGACATCACAGTAAAGAGAAGGAAAACTTGAAATAAACCCTATTTCAAGCCGTATGGCCCGCGTGGCTTAGTAGGCAAAAACCTCTTTTCTGAGGAGGTTAAAGGTGTCAAGCAATAGACCGAAATTAAGTTAAAGACTGCTATTGATGACGACACTATAAATGCTATATTAAAAAAAAAGAAACTGTGCACAAAAAACTGCCAGGTTTGGCTCTGCATCGCCCTAAAAGTGGTAGCAAATGCCTGCGTCATTGAGTATGCCTTTGTAATATTTGTGCATTAACAACAAATCTATACAAATAAATAAAATTGGAGTGTCTGTTTGTAATATTAAAATAACCGCTTTTTACTTAATGCATATGTATGTATACACGATACATATACCAAAAATGTAGTTAAAAAAATTTTTGTCTGTCTGTCTGTCTGTCTGTCTGTCTGTTTGTTCCGGGTAATCTCTGGAACGGCTGGACGGATTTTTACGGGACTTTCACATCCGGGGAGTAACTTAGGCTACTTTTTTTAGACTACAACAGTAACCGCGGGTAACACCGCGGGGTTCAGCTAGTATGTAAATAAAAGCTGAACCTTTTACATCAAGAAAAGGTATCTAAGTCCTGATATTTATGCCTAGATGATATAATTTTTTTTTCAAAACTGAAACCGTATCTGTAATGACGTGTAACGTGGTAGATTAAAAATCCTAACTAAGAATTTTTCGGAAATTTTGTGATGATCCTTTACTATTCTTTTGGTTTATATGCATACACCTAGGACAATTTAAAGCCTTATAAATGCCTTGTAAAACTGTGTAACATAATAAAGGTTGAAAAAAAAAAACCTTAGATTTTATCTACTTATGTCACCATCTGCTATTTTTTTACACAACAAAAATCAACCCGACATAAGCTGTTCGCGGAATTTACACGTTTTCATATTCAACCCGTATAACATTATTGCTATGAATAGTTATCATGTAATGTCTAATTTTATACGTAATATACTTTTTGTCATTGCACAACATAAGGCATTAGCAGAGAATATCTAATTGTAATTATTTAACATGATTCGCAATTGGTAGGCTTACTTACTTTTTCGCGGTTTTGTTCGCGTTAATTTTAAACTTTTCAAATATTCGAAAACACTAAGTCCACGTCAACAGAATTCTCTGACTTATGTGTTTCTGACAAAGTGTACGTAGAATTTCATAACAATCGTCGCCCTCTAGAATAAAGCAAAATCGAATTTAATTTTGCAAACCCTTACAGCGTAAATGGTAAGCTTTTACCTTGCATCCTCTGTACCACAAACAACAACATTTCCAACACTGCCTCGACAGAAACATAGCCCACACCATAGACCATATTACAATACACATGTATCATCTACACATGTGTATTTAATCAGTTCCGATTTTGGATAACGCTGTTAGCAATCGAAGCAGTTCCAACTTAATTCTAAAATAAAACTCATATTTCTGTATCTTTATTACGGCTGGAAATAAAAAAGCTTGCATAATTTCTACGTCACGATTCTAAACCTCGATACAAGTTTTTTGCTTATCGCTATTAAGGTTCTATTTTTGAATCAACTTTATAGTCACACCAGCCACTCGTTCCTGCTTTGCACAGAGTATAATTTATAGGTATATTTTAATTTTAAATTTAATTCACTACTTATAGAGTAACCAACTTGAATATTTTTTTAATTGCCAGTTTTGTATGATTAATTTATTACAGATTTGATTTACAATTGCGTAATAACTTTTGACTTTCCCTTTTAATTCCCGTATATAAATCAGAACGTAGCATATTTATGTTCTGTGGATCAGACGCAGATCCCGAAGGAGCCTTAAGATGTAGCCTGCGACGCTGCTTTTAGATAATGAATTTATTAAAAATCTTACAAAAAATCAACAACAATTTTATCTTCAAAATATTGGTTGCGATATTATTAGCATTCATTGTTTTATTATTTTGTTTATTACATATATGTATTTAATCTGAACAGGATGTTGTAGTATATATAGCACAAAAATATGATTATTTGTTTTTCTTATACCCCGTACTTATGTATATAGTACAGGATGATTTAAATGTATTGAATCTTATTTTAGAATTTTGCGATATAAGCAATATATTTGTGGTAATTGTTACTTCAAACAGTACTACATTCAAAACATATAACAACTAGAGGTTATTATTAATGTTCTTTATTTGCTACTAATAACACTATTGTAAATGATTTGTTTTTATAAGTTAAAAAAGAACTAAAAATCTATCCGTAAAAAAATGTTGACCTATCGGTTTAGAACCGGTTCATTAAAATAAAAATGAAGTGATTTTATTATATACTCTGGGAACTACCACTTCTAGTCATTTAACACCACGCAGCACGCAGGCTGCATTGAACTAACATTACGTTAGTACATTGTAACTTAATGGATGGCTGTAATGTAAGAATCTTTCGTCTCTAATAACGTAAATACAAGACGCGAACAAGAAACAGATACATTTATCTATGTATATAAAAATGAATCGCAGAAATGTATGTACGCGCATAACTTCCGATCAACTGCACCAAATTGGATAATTCTTTTTATTATGTGTTCGTTATTGTTAGGAGAAGGTTTGTCCGGTAAAAAAAAGATAACATTTTTTTTATATCCACGACCACGTACGTACTCTACCTGTGGGAAGCTTAAACGGGTAAAGTTACTAAAACAAGTATTTTAGAAGTTTTGAAAATATTAACGAAATAAAAATGTTGCGGTATGCAGTTCGCCAGGTCAGCTAGTGTATCTATATATCAAAGATTAGTATTGAAGGGTTAACTTCGCAAACAACTTAAGCTGCAGAATAATTATCTATAAATCTAACCAATCCTCGATTGGTTTCTACTTGACTGCGGTGAAGCCAAAATGTAGGGTATTATTTTTCGCAGTCTATGTATATTTGTAAACAGTTCTCAGCAACACATAAACTACTGAAAGGATTTTAATGAATAAGGGATCAATAGATTCGTAATCTTAACCGGGTGAAAAATGGTACTTAAATTTTACTAAAAGTTTTTTGTAGTCGACTTACAGTTTTATAACCTTTTTCTTTACATATTTAATGAATGCCTAATATTATCCGAAGAAATCTATCCATTAAGATAAAAATGTTGAAAATAACACACTCGATGTGTAGCAGAGCTGGAAAATTTTAGTATGGAAATTTTATTTATGTACTTCCAGCTCTCATCTTCCATGTTAGACGTTAATGGAATGAGATTTTATTACATTTTATTAGCTCCTGGATTGATTTAAAATAAAGTGTATTTAAAATAAGGAATGTATATATTTATATTTCAGCTCTTGACTACATCCAAAACAGATAGTACTTCAATCTTACTAAAAATATAAAAATTGTAATATCGTTGTTGTTTCTACCAAAAGTTGTCGCTACAGTTACTTAAAGTTTAACAAAATGCCTACTACGATTACTTTATAAAGTCCGCAGTAGTTGATATATATATATATATGTATAATGACTTACAACGTTACTTATTAAATGGCACTGGTGCAGGTGTGAATGAAGTATTTATTATTGAACAATCGAATGTCCGTCGTGATTTTTTTTAATATTGAAGGTGGACATGCGCGAATCTAAAATAAAATAAACAAGGAAAATTTTAATAACTAAATAAAAAATCGACTTCAAAAACGGCCAAATCGATCGATTTTTCTTGGATGCCATTATCAGATCTTAGTGTCCTTTTCATAGTACCACCGTTGGGATATCTCCTTTATATTAAAAAAAAAATCATCAACATTGGTTCATAAACGACGAAGTTATCCCTGAACACACATAAAAAAAATGGTCGAATTGAGAATGTCATCCTTCTTTCAAGTCAGTTAAAAATGAAACGCATTACTTTTTATGCTCAAGTTGTGAATATGATTAATTAAGTATTCATTAAATGAAACGGTAGGTTATTACATGTGATCATGCTTACATTTGCAACTTAATTCATTCTAGAAATACTTTAAATTTAGTAGGTATGTTTTGCGGTACATTAAGGACGATTCTAAATTAGTTACTACTTTTATACTTCCTTAATACTTTTAATCTATTTATTATTACGTGCAGCAGTAACTTTGTTTCCCTTTTTACGAAAATAATGCGAGCGGAGAAGTATGAAATTTGGCATAGTTAAAGTTAAAGAAAAATTAAAATTAAATGAATTATGGTCGAATTTCGATCACAGAGCGATCATTAGTAGTACTTAATTAAAACGTTACTTTCTACATATATTGCTGATATAGTTAAATCAAATGAAATACCAACAGCCTGTGGAAGTTCTCCTGAAGGAAAACACATATTTTGATTATATATTATAATAAAATACATTTATTAATATTGGTTATGGTGCAAAATTAGTCGATTATTAATACTGAGATTATTCCAGTCCTCGCTAAATAAAATCGATGCTCTCCTCCACTCCCGCACTATTAGAGCATGTGGTTTAGTAATATTGTACCTATTTCTAAATATACAATGCTTAAAAGTTACCAAAGGATCATCGCTAGAAGGCGTTCGTGTTAGTAAATCCAAATAGTAACAAACGTTAGAAATAGGTACTTAAAAACCCCGCAGTAGGCACTCTAGTCACGTCTATAGGTTGCGACGATATATCAAGTCGTACAGCATGGTTTGGTAATGTGATACATGTCCGACGTAGTTACCAAGGTTACGTAAACATCTCTACCTATGCTGTAATCGGGACAATGTCAAGGTCTATAAATTTCACTTGTCGTACTCAGGCTTGATGATGCACGGGGAGTTTATTTTTTATATTTATTTTACCGTAAAATTACATTCGTCTCGCAAAATAACTCTTTTTTAAACCTTTGATAGTGATATGAATCGAATATGCTATTTGAGGGAAAGCAGAATTCAGATGTTGGTCTCCATATTCGGCTAAGTTAGTTAGTTAGTAGTTTTTATTCCATTATGACTAGAAATATTTTTTGCATTGAGTTACTCCATAAAATTATGAAATGATAAGTGTGCACACCTTACAAGAGTGAATCACGGGGCCATAAGAATTAAGACAGAAAATCTTTCAAAAGTAATCGTTACGTAAGAAGTACAGGGAAGAGGATTTGAAATCAATTTATTAAATGTCAATACTTATCTGTAGGATCAAATTCAGAACATTGATGTTGGGGATACAGTGACAAGGTACCTAATCCCGTATGAACAGATTGATATAGAACAGAAATGGTGAACACTGTCTAGAAAGCTCCTTATTGACCATGAAGAGTTCCAAACTCTCTTTGCTTTATACAAATAAATAAGATTGAAGTGTCTCAAACAGCTTTTCACTAACGCATGTTAAAGTGGATACTTACATAAAAAAAACAATTTTAATTTTTTTGTCTGTCTGTTTGTTCCGGCTTATCTCTGGATTTTGACGGGAATTTCACTGACTGATACTTGATGATATAAGGAGTAACTTAGGCTCCTTCATTTAGACTAGCTTCAATCCACGGCATTCCCCGCGGGTAAAATCAGCTAGTTGTAACTATAACCATTTCAGTTCCGAATGTAATCGCACAAATTTTGTTAAGGTAGATCATGGTTGGCCTTGCTCCAAAATCTCCTAAAATACTTTAGATAGAAAAATTTAATTAATGTTGCTTTCGTAAAAGTAAATCCTAATTACCTTCTAATTACTCCCCTCCCTTTTTATTTATCACTCGATTGGGAATCACTGTAGCATACCATTATAATTATGTGTAAGAACCGTGAATAACTTATAAAAAAGGTACTATAAGTTTAAAAAACTATAAGTTACCTACTCGCTCCACAGTTACCAAAAGTTTGGTGTTTATACAAACATTGATATGCTTATTATAGGTGTGTTTTTTAGTTTTTGTTCGACATCTTTGTTTGGGCGAGGCAGACTCGCGGGCGTTACGGACATGAAACCAGTTTGTTGGGAATTGGACGGCGAAACCTGTATGTTTGCAATAACCCGGAGGGGAGGTCTGTAAGTTAGATCATTTTTAAACTGCGAACGATTGTATAGGGTTTGAATATACGATGGGAAGACAAAATACTATCGTAAATAGAGTAGTACATTTAGTTTTTAATGTTTTTATACTACTGCTTGGTATTTAGTTCGAACACGAAATATACTCTAACACTGTTTGGTAGGGTATATTTTTATTACAACAGTTATATATTAACACATTTTACACATAGCTATGCTATTGTAGTCTAATGCTGATTAAAACACTTATATATTTCTACCTACGTACCATACTAATATTTTAATTTCGATAGTAACTCTGTCTGTCTGTATGTTACGCTTTCACGGCTAAACCGCTGCACCGATTTCAATGAAATTTAGCATGGAGATACTTTGATTCTTGAAAAAGGACTTAAGTTACTTTTAACCGCGTTAATCCACATACACGAGGGCAGAACCTCGGGCAAAGCTAGTTATTGATAAATTACACACACGCACTAAACAAATGCCAATGCTCATCGCACAATTATTTGTCCTGTGTAGAAATTGAATCCACAACCTCTGGCTGAACAGTCAAGGTCACTAACTACAGACCAATATAATAATAATAAGGTGTAATATACTTAGAAATAGCAAGTATTGCAATGTGTGATGTAAACCAACTCTGAATGTTAGAACTTACGAGTAAGGGTGCTCGGACACAGCAGTTATAAAATGTTAGAGGATGTTGGATAACATTCGTTGGATAACATTTTATAACAAATGTTACTGATGTTATACAACATCATGTAACAAATGTTATAAAATGTTATCGTGTTACACAATGTTTTATAACGTTTATATAACTGCTGTGTGGGAGCACCCTAATGTAGATTATTACAAACATCGACTGCCTCGGTGGGCAATGGTAGTGTATACAACTGCTGATATCAGTTGCCTAGTACCCATAATACAAGCCCTGCTTAGTTTGGGACTAGATGGCGTTGTGTGTTAGATGTCCGAAAAGAAAACCTGATCCTTCCTGTACCTACTTTGAATGTAAATTGTAAGTAATGTGAATGTAATGAAAATGTACTTTGTGTCTGGTTCATTTATATTTGTAAACACCCCCATGAACCCATGATATAGTATGTTATTCCAAAATACCTAATGCGGGACTGTCTAAAAACAATGAAATAAAATAAATTGTAGAAATTGCTCCAGAGTTAATTGGTACTACGGTAACATTACAGTAATTATAAAAAATGGGTAGAACCGTACAAAATCATATAAAGGTCATTAAGCTTCATATAGTATAATTTTCTTAGAACAGAGTTGATTATAGTTATTGAATATTAGATTAAATTAAAATTAATTTGATACCTGACTATCTGAAGTAACGGTGTAACAGTAAGTGCCAAGTGTAAATAGAGATTAGAGATACATATTTTAAAATAATTTAACGGTTTATTTAAATAAGCTTAGTATAAATATATGTATGATTGTCTGTCACGGTGCCGCAGTGGTCGTGTATGCGACTCCTGTGCTTCAAATCTCGAGTTCGATTCCCGGGTCGAACCAAATGTTTGTATGATCTGCAAATATTTGTTTTGGAGTTTTTTTTGTTTTCTATGTATATGTAATAATATGTATGTAGTTACAAAAAAAAAGTATAATATTTATAACTATCAGTTGTATATAACCCATAACACAATGTTAGATGTCCGGAATATTTATTTATTTATTGTACGATTTGCAGTAACTTTAACCCTATTAAAGTCAATACATTCCTATCCACGTAGTATACCGGTAACTTAATTGATAAAGTAATCCGTAAAGATGAGAAAGAACTCCTTCATCTTCCTAGTCTTTATTAATTCCAAGATTATTTGGAGTCGGCTACTAATTCAAATAGTTTTACCTGAATCCTAGTTTTTTCTCAGAACGACTGAGTATCCGACCTCCACAACCCTGAAAACGAACTGAATTCGAAGGTTGAACCAGTTGTCAGTGTGGCGCCAGGCATGATCTCCTCGCCTGGTCGGAGGATCCTTCCTTTGTGTTGGAGGGACATGACACCCGTTCCGCCAGATGTTGACCGGGACGTGATTGGAAGCAGTCTTCGAAGGAGCAGATCAACAGTTGCAGCATCAGCGCGGCACGATCACGTTCACTCACACAGCAACCGCCCTGACTCATTGGGGACTTCACTGCAGCACCGCGCATAGCACGACATCCAAACTCACTGGGATTAAATAAAATTTTATAATTGTAAGTAAAAAGAAGGTTCTCGCTAATTTTGAAACTATTAGTCACCTTGACCGGGTCGTCAGGTCAGTTCATCGTGGTGGGACATCCGACATTGCGTTTCACAAAAAAGATATTGATTTACGCTTTACTTAGGTAAGTACATAAAAGTATATTTAACTAAAACATTAGCCACAATTCTCAAAACCATATTTGGCGTATAAATAATTGTACTCAAATTTGCCTTGTAAATGTTTTAGCGTAAATGGTTGAAAAGTATACATTGCGGCTAGTGGCGTAGGTATATACAAAAGTTATCACCCTAGTCTCTAAAAAAGGGGTGTGTTGTGTCGCTAAAAAAGGCATCGGCACTACCTACCTTATTTATTTTTCTCTATGAAGTAGTTAGTTCCTACTTAAGACAGTTAAATTTTTTGTTCAAGAAATTTACTATAGGGAGTGCTCCCAGGAATTATTCAGACTGATTCCTGTCGCCTCTTTCCGCCATCGTCCTACGCGTCAGCAGTTTCATCTCCATCACTTAGATGGTTGGCAGTCCACAACTGTGACGCTTTCTAGAAACTTTCTGCCTCGCACAACAAAAATGTGGAATAAACTGTCGCCTGCTGTATTCCCGTATCAATACGACCTTCAAACCTTCTTGAAAGGCCGGCAACACACTTGTGACGCGTGAAACGTCAGCTCGTTTGCCCGTATTTAATAAAAAAAAGACACCACGTTGAATATTTAAATGATTTACGTAGTCACAACGTTGTCTTGCCCGTCACCAACCCGCACTCGGACAGCGTGAGGACGTATGGCCTAAACCCTCTCCTGAGAGGAGACTCGAGCCCAGCAGTGGGACGTTATGGGTTATTGTTGATAATTTTATAATCAAAAGTTACTAACATAAACTTTTCTTTGAGTCAAAGAATAAATTGTGCTAAAAAATGTTGGTATAAGTAATTTAATGTATACCAGGAGTTTCAAGTAATACCTACATTGTAAAGGAATCCGACATTAAACTTTAACGATCTCGCACAATATTCGTATTGAATTAATTGTTATTGATTTGTTTAAGGATAAATATCACATGTTTTTCATTGAATCCTATATAGTTAATTTATATAGAAATTATAGAAGACTAAGGATTCATCGTATATACAATAACATACACATACACCCATACACTTACATAACTTATATACACACATCACAAACTCACACACCTCACTACGCACTTTTATCACATCACTGCACCAATTTGTATAAGATTTATGTGTATCTTTTAATGGGAGAAGACACTGACTTCTGTAACACAGGTCATGAGCCTAGCTCAGGAGTCAGGGACTTCAAATATTTATGTACTTTTTATGTAAATATACTAAATAAAAACTTCCCTTCCACTTCCCTTCGCGGCACCGAGCGGTTAACGTGTGACGTTGCGTTGTGATAATTTAAATATTGTTTTTTTGTGTATTCTCGCGACTGTTTCCCGGTTTGTGGGCGGTTTAAGGTTGTATATAGTGTTTTTTAACAAATAATCTGTAAGTTTTTACCCTTTTAAATACAAATACTGTGTTAGTTTCCTTTATTACGGCTATCGGTAAGTAATTTTATTATATTATTAAAGTGGGTAGGAATAATATTTTGTTTGTATTATTTACTTTTCATCTTTTTTGATTTTGAAGCTATTTTATTGATTTTCTTCTAACTGGTGTGTCATTATTTGACCATGTCGGTTGTTGGCGAGTTACCGGATCCCGGTGGTACAAACGAATTTTCAACACCAACCGGTAAGGGATTGTTTGGTAGAATGTCGCCAACAAATTTATCGCCAAAGGACATTAGAACGGAAAGAATTAGGGCTTCGGACTCGGGCGGGAGTATTTCGTCTCTTAGTGGTCATGATAGTTGTGGGGCGTCTGACTATATTGAGTTGGTGTCTCAGGCAACCGAATATTTGGCAAAAATTAACGAATTAGTAAACGATCAAGGGTCGCGAATGAATGTGGGCAATAGGACGGCGATTATGGACATAACCCAGCGGATTACCGGTATCGTCTCATTGTTGGCAATTAAATCTTCTAGCAATGAAACGAAATTAGCGAATCTCGAGCGCCAGGTGGGCGGTATCGCGGTTCAACAGCCGGGATTTACGTACGCGGACAAGCTTAAGCTTCGCTTACCGCCTGGTTCGGCTCCGTGTCCGGTGTCCGCTGAGGCGCGCGTATCTAGGCCGTGTGTTATTGCGTATCCTACAACGGAACGTTCAACGGATTATGCAACTTCGTCGGCCACAAAACAGGCTCTCATGAAGGCTATTAAGCCCAGTGACGAAGGTTTTCAAATTGTAGGCGTTAAAAAAACCGCAAGGGCAGGCGTCGTGTTGCGGGTTGCAAATGAAAGGCAGCTTAAAAAACTAGAATCAGTAAACGCCATTAAATCAGCAGGCTTACGCTTAGAAAAACCGAAAGGCCGAAGGCCCCGTATAATTGTAAAAGACGTACCCAGTTCTATGGAGGATCGTACTTTCCTAACAGCTTTATATCGTCAGAATATCAAGGACGAATTAAAATTAACTGAAAGCGACTTTTTAAAATCAACCAAAATTGTCAGGCATCGTAAACTAGAACACGGACGCCAATGGATAGGCTTAGAATTAGAGACAGAAGTTAGGAAACACTTAGCTAGCACAAAAGATAAATTATACATAGACTGGGCCACTTGTAGGTTTATAGACGACTTAGAAGTAGTTCGTTGCTTAAACTGCCAACAATTCGGTCATGTTCAAAAGTTTTGCACTATTAAAACTCCTACCTGTGCCAATTGCGCCGGCAGCCACGATACAAGAGCTTGTTCGATTAAGGACACACCAGATTTTAAACCGAAATGCGCACAATGCAGCCGGTACAAAAAACCATGTGACCATCGATGTGGATCACAGGACTGCTCCACATATAAACTTAAATTAGAGCAGCTAATCCTAAACACTAATTACTGAATAGTTTTACAGCAGTAGTTTAGTAATTGTAGTACTTAATTAATAATGGATAATATCTCAATAGGCCAGTTAAACCTTCATAATGACAAAATAGCTACGTCAGAATTAGACAATTTAGTTTTGGAACAAAAGTTAGATATTGTCCTTATACAAGAACAATATCAAAGCGCTCGCTTGCGGAACAATGTAGTACAACTAGATGGCCGGTCACGGGCTGGGATATATGTTGCAAGTTCTACTTTTACGGTAACATCTTTGCGTAACCTTATGACGTCACACTGCGCCGTTGCTGAGATTTCATCCTCCACCTGTAAGGTTTATGTAGTGAGCTGTTATTTTCAGTTTTCACATCCCATTGATCCTCATCTACATCATTTACGTTTCGTTTTGCGGTCCCTCGTGGGACACAAAATTATCATTGGCGCTGATGTCAATGCATCTTCTACTTTATGGTATGGCAAGCTGCGTTCAACTGACATGGCCCGGCGCTGTGCGGTTGAAGATTTTATTGCGGAAATGAATCTTACCATTCACAATACCCCTGATGCACCACCAACTTTTTGCAGCCCCATGGGTGAGTCTTCTATTGACGTGACGCTTACGCGCGGCGACGTCTCGATATCTGGATGGCGTGTCCTACCGGACGCATCCTGTAGTGATCACCGCTTAATCGTGTACGAATTCATACCAATTGTTGCACAACATCCACTAATAACTCCGTACAATTTTAGATATAAAACTAAAGGGGCAAATTGGGCTTTATTTGGTTCACTCTTTGCAGTACATGCCAAAGACTTTACTCGCAGTTGTCTATCAGCTGAGGAAAGCGCAGAAATATTGTCAGACACTTTCACATATTGTGCTGATGTTTGTATAGGCCGCGGATCTATCACTAGCACTCGTAGATGTGATTGGTGGAACTATAAATTGGTCGAATTACGTAGAATCCATCGGAAAGCTCGTAAAAAACTAAATGTCATTAAAAAGCGTAACGTAACAGGAGATATTTACAATAATGCTCTCATTGCTCTTAGAGTTGCTAGGTCTCACTACAGGGCAGCAGTGGAGAAATCAAAGGGAAATTTAATACGCAAACTTGTAGATAAACTCGATAGAGAGGGTCCGTGGTCACCTTTGTATCATGAATTTAAGGCAAATAGATCTATCGACCTTGCATACGTACAGAACATCAAAATTCATAACAGTTATACTACAGGAGTAGAAGAAACAGCAAAATATCTTTTAGAATCACTTGTGCCCGACGATCGGCCGGAGGATGACACTGATTATCACCGACAAATTAGGCAGTGGGCCATCGAACCACCATTGTCTCCAACGTCTGACTTACCATCTTCAGACGAATTTCTTGGTATTGTTAGGTCATTACCACTAAACAAGGCTTCGGGCGACGATAAAATATCAAATAAAATGATAAAAGAAGCTTGTAAACTCTCGGGTGATACGATTTTAACAGTTTTTAAACGTTGCATTGCGGAAGGAGTATTTCCTAGTGTTTGGCGGTGCGGTAATATTCGTATAATACCAAAACACGGCGATAAGCCGCCGGACGGTCCTGGGTCCTGTCGACCTATAACACTGTTACCATCGCTAGGAAAGCTTTTAGAACGTCTTGTAGTGCCTCGACTTCTACCGGGTGGAGTTAAATTTCATGATAGACAATTCGGATTTACGTTGGGAAAATCAACAACAGATGCGGTCATATCTGTAAGGAAAACTGTCACCGAGTCAAGGTTTCAATACGTCTTAGGTATCTTCTTAGATATATCTGGCGCCTTCGACAACGCGTGGTGGCCCATGTTATTGCTAAAATTAAAATCAAGAGGATGCTTTAAAAATATTTATTCCCTAATCTCCTCATACTTCACACAAGGCACAACAAAATTAAGACTTGGGCATCATTCTGTGTCGAAGGCGCTTACGATGGGGTGTCCTCAGGGCTCGGTGCTAAGTCCATACTTGTGGAATATAGGCTTCGACGATTTTCTTACAATACCTATACCACCCGGATGTACTCTAAACGCGTATGCGGACGACGGTTTATTACTGGTGGAATCTGATACTAGAGCGGGGCTTGAGAGTCTGGCTAATAGATGTTTGAACTTAGTATCTCTATGGGGTGTACGTAATCGCTTGACTTTTGCACCAAACAAAACCTTCCAGCTACTTCTGAAAGGTAACCTCAAATCACCGCCGTGTATTAAATTTCAAAATGTTACTGTTAAAAATAAAACCTCGGTTTGCTATTTGGGATTAGTTTTAGAAAGAAATTTTTCATTTATCGAACATATTAGAACAGTTAATGAAAAGTCTAAAAAAAGTTTCTTTGCTCTGACGAGAATATCAACTGCCACATGGGGTCTTTCATTTAATACATTAAAAATCATATATGGAGCTACTTATTTGGGTGCTGTTTGCTATGGTGCTCCCGTATGGGCCGATAGAGCGACTGTAGGTGCTGTCCGTCGCAAACTGCTACAAGGCCAACGACTTGCATTAATCTTCTTATGCAAAGCATATAGGACGGTTAGTACTGAGGCATTACCGGTATTGGCGGGTGTTCTTCCGGTCGATCTCGAGGTGCAAAGACGTGCAGCCATGTACTATTCTACAAAACAAAACATGGAATGCGATTTTTTGGGCGTACGAGACCGCGATAAAATCATAAGATTGTTTCAACAGCAATCCAATGTCTATGACGACCTAATGGATGAATGGCAACAACGATGGGACAAATCATCTAAGGGGCGCCACCTCTACCAGTTCTTTCCATCTGTTCGCGAACGGATGTCGAGGACATGGCTCGAGGTAGATCACTGTGTCGCTCAATTTCTTACGGGCCACGGTAACTTTAAGAGCAAACTACACTCATTTAAATTAGTCGATTCACCATTGTGTCAATGCTCAACACCCGATACTAGCTGTGAACAATCGGCTCATCATGTTCTCTGGGAGTGTAGTCTTTGGTACAATGAACGTAACACAATGCTAAATAGCTTACAAATGACATCTGGGGCGGTATACTATGGGGATCTTGTGTCAACTGCGGTGAATTTCCGTGCGTTTAGGCGATTCTGCCATACATACTATAGTAATCAAATATAGCTCACTTAGGACCCCTAATACTTTATCCGTGGTGCTTCCCGGTTTAAAAAAAGGTGTCTGCCTATTTTGACTTCATTTTGTCTCCCGCTTTGCTAAGGAGGGAAGTGGACTTATCATATTTCCAACTCCTCCTGTTTTTCTTCTGATTAATTTCGTTGCGGGTTCCAAGACAGTTAATATTTTTTCCTTTGACTTCCCGAGTGTCATAACTCGGTGTGTTCGTGGGTCACTGCTGTTGATCCTGGTGTACAGGAGTTACAGCGGTGGGCGTGTGGGTGGGATTAGTATATACTAAATAAAAAATAAAAAAATAAAAAAAAATTACCACCATAGGCACAGAGAAAATGTGTTTACATTATATCTTTGTGAACTTTCTAACAATGCATGCGTCCGAAATCTTTTGCAATGTGATAGCGTCTAACGTTTTACCTCAAGATTAAGTAATATAGGTCTAGTAACAAAATACAAAAGAGCAATTTGCACAAAGTAAGGAAAACACTAGATGTACCTAGTGATATTGGATTTAAAACTATACTATTGTGAGTTTGTTTGTCATACTTTTATACTTTAATTACTCGAGCAAATACTATAAAATTTTCCACGTCATTTACAAATTATAAGGGTACAGAAAAGAACATTAGAAATCTTTTATTCAGAATTCGAATCCCAGAGGTATCCAAGGAAAAACACATATATAAGAAGGTTACAAAGTCTAGTAAATTACACACGATTATTGATGAGCTGGCCATGACATAACAACAGACAATATATGACATTTAAAGCAAGGATAGCAGTTTGCAGTATTTTGCACAACTTATGTTTGCAAATCTTATTCAAGTGCGTTTTTAAGATATGGAGAAAGCAAAGCTTTAGTTAGAGGTGTGTAATATCGCTTGATACATGAATAGTAATCGCGTCACGCAATAGTGCACAAGCATTGACAACTTGCCTACCTCATTGCATTCTACCGATATTGCGTAACATCTAGTCCACTCAGAGAGATTGTCCCCTGCAATATTACGACATAGAGGACTATAACAAAAACTCATAACTCTGAAAAAATAATCACATAATATGCCGGAGCATGCTAGTCAAAGTCAAACAACCGTATCCGAAAATATTTTTTATTTAAATCATATTACCTTTTAAATTTAGTTATGATATGACAGCAAATGTTCCGAGTTACATATATGTATATTGTTTGATAAGGCTCGTATTCACTTTGATTTTCTATTTTTTACTACGCACGTATTTTCTACCAATCCTTGATCACCTGCACTACGCACTTGCACTCGCACTAATCAAAGTAAATACGGGCCTTTATTGTTCATCCCAGCCGGCAAAAACGTTTGTAACGTTAAATCAAAAAAGCGTAAGATTTTTAAAAAATAGTATAGCGCCATCTGTATTCTGTATACCATAACCAGTAAAACCGTCCGTAACGTTAAATAAAAAAAGAGTAAGATTTAAAAAAAAATGTATAGCACCATCTGTAAGTAACATATAAAGTAAATAATATATGTCATATATATAAGATCACCACTGTAAAAAATTGGTCAGCGAATGGATTATGACCCTAACCTATGATGAAACAGAACAGTTGCTGTAAAATTGGTTCACGCACTACCACTAAATAATCAGTCACATAGACACATATACACACACACATACACACTCACGTACCCCTCGTCTAAAGAACTCAAGTAGTTCATTTTATTACTTTTTTTGTTTTATTTGTTTCTCATTTCAATTTTAAAGTGTTGACTAATTACATTTTCTGTGTTAATTTTTGTTTAAAAAACCGTTGCACGTTTTGAAGCGGTTGAAGCAGTTCTATGAAACTCCATGTGTAATTTTAAACGTTTATGTACAGTGTTGAGAGAGAGCCCTGGCACTCATAACACAAATTTAATCTTAGCTTTAAGATTAAATATAATAGTAATATAATTATTTAAGATTAAATTTAATATAGTAATATATATTAAATAGCTTAGTTTAAGATTTAAAAAAATGTATAGCGCCCACCTGTAATCTGCATATATTATTATATTTTATGATAAGGAACTTCGTTCCTATCTGGTGTCCCACGACACCATACGACTTTTTTTTGGGTGTCTCGTATTTTTTTTTTTCTGGACGTTAAAATCTGTATTCTAATGCAAAAGCCTTTATGTTCGGTCTAGCAGTTAAGAAGTAAAAGTATAACAGACAAACAGATACAGCGACTTTCGTATATACAATATCAAAATAGAAGTGTAATAAGGTTGTATTTAATCGGAAGAAGTAGATTTTACACAAGCGTCCAAAACCTAATTTTTTTTTTTTTATGTTTGGCCCTGCCAAAATGACTCTACTCTGCCTGATGGAAAGCATAAGCAGAATCCAAGAGTGGTGGTCACCATACTGCGAATGCAGACAATGCTACAATGCAGTATGGTAACCCACACCATGGCGGTCTAGTGATGCTTCTGTATCATTGGGCCAATTACGTCGATTCCGAATTTAAGTTCTCTTTTGGGTTTTTAGACTATTACCATGTAACAATTCTAGTGTGTCAATTTTAAAAAAGTTATATTAATAGCCAACTAAACATAAAAAAGAAACATAATCTGCTCTTTATTTACGTCAGTTAAAAATCCAACTTAGACCATTAATTTCGAAACTTCCCCAATTACAAGGATAAAAATTTATCGAAATCACAACGTTTTTCCATTAAGCAATGGCCGCCGAAACAAGTTTTATTACAGGGCTAAAAGGCAAGACTTAGTTCAAAATTTGCTTTTACTTTCGTAACCTTTTCCTAATCGCTTTCGATTTTGTCGATAAAACTCAATGGTCTGTGAAACGAAATCCCAATTTCTGTTCCGGCCATTGTCTACTTACGTATTTCGTAATTACTTTGGCATTTTACGATTATGAATTATTCTGTAGTAAAAGTGAAATGAAACCATATCTGTTTAGCGGTATGACCGGTTTTGCGCGCTGAATCAATTCGGTTCCTAACAGGCGTAGATAGGCTGAGTATTATTCTAGAAATTATTAAAATTCCTTAAGCTTCGTTTCAGAGTTGCTTTGAATCGCTATGATTTGAGGATAATAATATAGTATTATAGGTTAATACCATTTTACCCCCACTCGCGATCTAACGATCTTGTGTCTAAATTTCAATGGTGCGAATACAAAACATCCCATTATAGCAATTTCAGTAAATTAAACTAAGATTTACGTCAAATTTAAACATTAGCGCAAACACCGTGACACGAACGTGGAGGTTCAAACAAAACAGAAATAAAAGTACCATTTGAGTGAATAATTAAATCAAAATGACCTATTCTTTTCCAAGATCGTTTTATCTTTACATACAGACCGCTCGCGTTTATTTACTTACATAGGCCATAAAACTACTGTTTGCGTTACTTAATACCATATATTTAATGTTTGCATGCGTCTATAAATCAGCAAGTATAGTTGTATAATACACAAAGTGCATTATGCAACTCGTCTGTGTATGGTCGTTAAATCCTACGCTTTATGAACTGTTGCGATCATATTGTGGATTTATAGTTGCAGCCTGGTTCAAAGGTGATTGATCCGTGTAGCAATGATAGGTAATTTCATACTGTATCTATTTACAGTTTTCAACATAGAACTAATTATATTAAATTACTAGCAGGCACACGCAACCTCGTTTGCGTCTCCTATTGCCCGTAGCGTGATAATTTTCTCCCGTTTTTGAAACATTTTTTATTATTGCTCCGCTCTTATTAGTCTTAGCGTGATGATATATAGTCTATAGCCTTCCTCGATAAATGTACTATCCAACACTGAAAGAATTGTTCAAATCGGACCAGCGATTCCTGAAATTCCTGAGAACTCTTCAGCTTTATATTTTAGTATAGATAACAACCTCATCTTTTAAGGTTTTCTGTAGTATATTAGTTTTGTTATAAAATTTAACCCATAATAGATCGGTTCAAAATATCCAAAAACTAATAATTTATAACACTACTAGTGGTTGCCCGCGGCTCCGCCCGCGTATATATCGGTTATCGCGGCAAATAGTAGCCTATGTGTTATTCTGACGTTCAGTAGTTTTTGCGTGAAAGAGTAACAAACATCCAAACATCCATCCATCCTTACAAACTTTCGCATTTATAATATTAGTAGGATATATTTTTTAAGACTAGTTAGGATTCGCTCAAGCAGAGAGGTAAATTCAAGATGGATTAAATTGTAAAACCTTTTTACCACATGTAAGCGTGTATTCTGTATGTAACGGCAATTCTGGACATAGCATAGATTCTTTATACTAATACGTCAAGCAACAAGTTTGTACCCTTATTTATGAATAATTAGCAAACGCAGGTGTATAAAATATGTCACAATTAAAGTTTATGTGGAGGAGGAGTGCAGAATTATGATCAAATTTCAACCAATCGGCGACCAGTAGTATGTTAGGCAAACGAAGAGACGGGACCGATTAATAAATACTGGCGCTGCCCGTGAAAACCTACAATCCAAAAGTCATAAATACACTGTGTGAGTCTCTTTTCTCCAGAATCTGGCGAGGGGAATGTGGCCTTTAAAAGCAGTCGTTCTCTTCCTTCTCGATACGCATCTCGCGTGAAAATAAGTGCTCGTTAACCTAAACCGCAGATGAGACAGTCGTGCTCTCCTTTAATTTACAAATATCCATTTTCATAGAAATTACAAATTGCAATTTAGTAATGTGGAAGTGAAATGTACTTTGAACCTAATTGACGAGTTAAGTTTAAAGAGAAACCTAATAGTTATTAAAATGTTTAAGTGCCTACCTTGCCTCCCATAATAACATTTTAGATTAATGATCACGAGAAAATGTTTGTAGTTAATAAAGAAGGAATATCACTATCGGTGTTATTAAACTTTAAGGCCAATTTGCATATATTTAACATGAATTATTCGCATAACTTCTAAGAAACATAATGTAAATTAACTAAATAATGCTATCGTGAGTCAACGTTGGGATCAGACACATCTCAGGGAGATTGACAGCGGTCTATCAAGATTACTAGTATGTAAATCGTATATAAAAACGATGGCATTATAATTATAAGTATTACTCAAAGAAAATTGTTAAACGTACCGCATTTATTTTAGTAAATAAATGCAAATAGTAAATATTGTGACAGCGTGGTAGTTGGCCAAAAGTAATTTTAAAAGGAGAGGTTTATGTCTAGCAGTGAAGTATCGCAGATTGACGAGTTCCTGTCTTCGAAGGTTAGTTCCTACTATGGGCTCTCTTGGTCAGCAGAGACGTTCCTAGCCCTTAAAGCGCCTGCGTGCAATCGCGCTTTTTTTAGCGCCCTATAGTAAAACCACAGATTCATAAATAATGCCGCTGCCGGCTGCACCTAACACCGCTGCGTCCGTGTGCACCGCTGCACTGTAGGTGAAGATGTTGCTGTGCTGTAAGCTGTACATCTATACTAATATAGTTGCGAGGCTGTACAGGTTTATCTCTGGATCTACTGAATCGGTTTTTTGAACTTATTTTACGAATATAAGGGCACACTATTTGGTAGTGTCATAGGCTATATATATTAATCCGAAAAATGAAAAGATTTTTCACAGTAGTCGAATTTTCTTGAGAAGGTTCAACGCCCAACGAAATGGGCACGGGTCAGCTAGTTATGCATAAATGTAAATGAAAAAAAGTAAATACTTATTAATATTACATTTACCTTTACTGTCAAGAATTGATAAAATTGTTTCAACACTGTTTACTGGTTAAATATAATTGCAACTTTCAATTCGAAATGAGCGTTCCAAATAGATTTCACAGTGAAATTGTCTGAATAGACAAGCGTATTATAGTTGACCTTTAGCCGACATTTATTACGACACCGACTCATTGAAAACTCGCTATAGAAATGGTAAATGTAATAGTTGATTATGCATAAATAAATAATGAAGTATGCCATATCTATGCATGAAATTATCATCATCGTCAACGGCCTTTAATATACCACTGTTGGGCATATGTCTTTTCTTAACAAGTACAATTTTAACAAAAATAAAACCAACTTCAAGGTTCGACTCGATTTCTCCTAGATGCCATAATCAAATATTAATGTTCTTATCATGATACCACCGTCGGGACATCTCCTTTCCATTAAAAAAAGAAGAAGCTTGGTCTTGTGCTCTTTTCTTGTACTTGGACGGTCATCGTTACAGCTTCGTAAACACATCTCATCACTTGGACATATTACCAGGTGACCAGGCATCTGTGCACGGATTCCAGGACAACCTATGTCTCGATGATATCGAAAGCTTCTTCGTAATCCATATTCGTTAGGCAGAGAGGCTAATTATACACTTCTGTCTTCTCAATTATTTGCCTAAGAGTGTGTATGTAGTCCACGGTACTTTTCGAAACTCTGCTTGCTCCACGGACTGAGACTCATTGCAAGACTTGACCCTAGAAAACGAAATGTACACATGGCTCAGGAGTGATTTTGGGTGTTAGTTCTTCAGTATGCTTTTATCTCTTTTTTCTAGAATAGTACTACCAAGCACCTGCTCCATGCCTCTGGAGTGTAGTGCCATTATGAATGACCGAATTTTAGACTTTTGAGAGTTCTACTTACATGACTAATACTACTATTTATATTTCATATCACCATTGTTTTTTAAGTAATTCATAAGTTAAAGATATTATTATATTGATAATATCATTCCCGAATTAATAATTAAAGGTCAATGAAATGAATTAACATTTTTTTCCTGGTAAATAAAATGAATTCATAAGTTTGATATAATATACTACATTACTCTATAACAACTTATCAAAAGTAGCTACAATATTCTTTAAAACAACCGCCTTATTGAAAAATTAATATTGGCTATTCGAAATGGTGGAAAGGCCGTTTGTGACTCATTTGACAAAATCGTTCATCGGCGATGATATTCACTTTCGGCGGTAGACAGAATAAATTAAAAGAAAAATTGATAATAAATAACCCATGTCACTCGGAAATTTATCACGAATCTATTGATAACTCATTTATTAAAACCGGTTCACTATATTCATTTTCATAGTGTCATTTTGATCCTGCCCGTGCGTTTCATTGTCAAAGGAACGCCGACACGAATCAAAGGAGCCACGTGCGGCGCAAGCCCAGAAGTAAGTATAAAAAAACTTACTAGAGGGCGGACGGCGCAGGCGGCTTGATTGTATACGATCAAAATGACACTGAAAATGAACAGGCTATACATAGGCTGTTAAAACTATTACCCTTTCCTTTGGCTTCGCCCTTGTCGGGTAAAAAATGAATGAGTGTGGGTAGTTGTAAAAAATAAAATACAACACGAAAAAGTCTAGCGACTTTAATATGCTTCTGAATCAGTCATCTTTCAATGTTAAATAAAAGTAATAAATTTAAAGTCAATAATATAAGTCTATGTTTAATGCACGTAATAAGCAGTATAAAATTATTACAGCCAACACGTTCGATAAACTACCTACTTAGAAATTGATTTTAATAACGGTCCCTCATTAATGAGATAATTGATTAAGTTCCTAATCGCATAATAAATAATAAGGACGAAGACACATGCAACATCATTAAACAGCGATCAAGTTTACAGGGAATCGGAGTTAAATAAATAATTGTCTGTACCTACTTAAGTGTATGAGATGCTTCTATTATAATAATAATAATAAATAATAAATATTTCGGACATCTAACATACAACGTCATCTCGTCCCAAACTAAGCAGAGCTTGGATTATGGGTACTAGACAACTGATATGAATACTTAAATACTTTTTTTTTTGTAAATACATACATATTATACATAGAAAACACCCAAACTCCGAAACAAATATTTGCAGATAATACAAACATTTGTTGCGACCCGGGAATCGAACCCGAGACCTCAAGAACAGCAGTCGTGTACGCTACCACTGTGCCACCGAGGCAGTTATATATTAGCACGCGTGGGTATATATAATTACAATATAATTGAAATCAGGGGTTATCTTTAACAAAAATCGTTTTTATTAAAGGCCTTAAATAGTCTAATGTTGGAAACATATCCATAGAAAGGAGGTTTTCCCACCCACACGCTGCCCAGATGGGTTGATATAGATAGGGTTTGTTTTAAGTTTTCCTACTCTTTGCTGCTGTGCTGAGTTGTCTTGCGTAGTCTGCTGAATGCTAAATGAATAGCGCTGCTGACACTGCCATTCTACCATCTCTGCCATTACACAATTGTTATAAATTAAAACAATTATTTTCAGTGTAAATTTAAAAGTTTAAAATAAATCATCCTTTTTTTACCATTTTGACTGTTTAATATAATTTCTAATCTAAACAAATTTCGTCTTAGCTCTTCCGTTTTGAGAAGCATGTGGTCAGTACAGCTTTTGGGACGTAAAAGTTTTAAGCATCGAGTTGCTCAGTATGGAAGTTACTTACAATTGTTCTAAATAACGTTATTTGATGTAATTTATTTGGTAATAGTAAAAGTTAGTCACTGTTCCGTACTATGGTTGTTAAACTAGGAGTCCCATTAAAATAAAGACACATTTTTTTTTTATCTTATAGGTAACAGAATTTTGCATTATTGTTTGTATAAAAAGAAAACATATCAACATTAACAACCCATAATGGCCCACTGCTGAGCTCGGATATCCTCTTTAGAGAGGGTCAAGGCCATTACCCACCCTGGCCGAGTGCGGGTTGGAGACTGGCAAGAGAAGGCCGTGGTTACGTAATCTTGCCGTTGAATCTTTTCTTAAGCCGCCCAAAGACCTCCAAGGCTCCAACTAAGCTTCTAAGATAACCTATGAAATTGCCACAAATATATTGTTGTATCATCAAATAGCATTTTGTGAAACTCAAACGTGTTTATGGTAATACCCACGACCGACTACAATAACACTACTTTTGCCTCTAGGACCGACATAAACGTGGGCGGAGCCGCGGGCAACAGTTAGTTGTATACTATGTTTCCTGGATATGGTGTGCTATTGCACTCTTTATTAAGAGTACATACCTATATATTTAGAACCCTTATTCTTTTCGGTAATAGTTTCGAATGCTGGCAACATATATAACGATTCAACTTTTTGGAAATTCCAAGAAACGTATAATTCTTTTTTATAATTCTCGGATTATCTGGTGAGCTTAATGCTTAATACCGGTATAAAAACTCGTCTCAGTGTGTTCTGTCTCACGGGTATTTTTCATTAAGATATAATGACGCAAGAAAAAAACTGCCGACAATAATCTAAATGTTACGCCAATTTGCCACGTGGAAAAATATAAAAGTACGCGGCGCCCGTAATTCTCAATCAAAGTTCAACCTTGAAGCAACAAAAATTGTTAAGCGCAATTCTATCTCACGTGTTTCTGGGTTCCGTTGAGTACTAGTATTTCATTGCTTCAGTTTGAATGAATGAATACATAATAATAATGCAGTTACTACATTACAACTTAATTTTTTTTAAAGATGGTTGCATATTAATCTCGTACAATCTCCATGGGATGCAATCGCTTAAGTTTGATCTAAGGCATTAATTATTCAACAAATATCTATTAATGATATTTACCTAAACATCTATTAATACGTGCTTTTGTAGTTCTTATGGTGATAAACATTGCTTATAATTATATTTACTTGTATTGTAGGTATATATTTGTATGACAACACTGATGACGTGTTTAAGTGCTCATTGTGCAAATTGACATCTAATATATATAATTGATAGACTCATTTTTATATTGTTGGGTTACCAACGAAAAGCACTCGTTAATGATAGTTTATAACACAGGGTATTCCCTAGCATACCATTTAAGTTTGAAGAAATTCATTCATAAAAACTGTGACTATTGCTGTTGTACCAAAAACTCGTTTTATAATAATAAAAGTAATATTACTCCTAAACTATAATAAGTAATCAAACAATACATTTATTGATCAGAAAGAATCAACAAACATCTAATAGTGCTTAAATAACAATTTTAAACAGATTTAATTATATTTATTTAGTAGTTACACTTTACAGAAACTTTTACACGACTTTGCAGCTAGAAGAAGCCGGCATTTCCTAAGACTGACTCTGGGAAGAAATACCGAAACATTGATTTAACAAAAAATAATAAAATCTGTGCAAGTACAGTCTAGGATCTTTTTTTGTTTTTTTTTTTTTTTATGTTTGGCCCTGCCATACGTACTTTGCCTGATGGATAGCATAAGCAGAATCCAAGAGTGGTGGTCACCATACTGGGAATGCGGACATTGCAACATGTTGAACCACACCATGGCGGGCTAGTGATGCTTCTGCATCATTGGGCCTCCGGTCTTGCACTCACCAACGAAACACGACAGCACGATCGCTATCATTTTACGTTGATTTTCTGTGGGAGGGTAGTACCGCCCTGGTCGAGCCGGCCCGTTCGTGGCCGGCCGTTGACTTCAACGTGGCTCTACTACCATGAAACTAGATTACCTTTGGATCTGGGTTGGCCTTTTGAAGAAAGGACCGTAGTATTGAGTCGGCCTGTCTGTACAGACGGCTTACGAGCCCTAGCCATCGTGCCAGCCATTTAGATAAAGTCAAGGCTGGATCTTTAAAAGAGGAACCCTAAATTTTTTCTTTGTTCTCAATAAGCAATTTAAATGTTAAAATTGATAATCTACGCACTATGTTTACTAATACATTCTGAATGCGAATTTACACGTATTTTTTTCTTACATATCAATCGTTGTCCATTGATGGAATATATGGCTTACCGGTTTTATGTCACCTGTCACATACTATAAAAATAACGAGTCGTATGGAATGCATCTCGGTTGTGTTGTGAATTGAATGTGGTTACAAAGGGCAGTAGTTTCATAGTCATTTTAATTGTAGGTACTTTACTTTCTACAAACATTACTGAGATCAGACAGCTCCGCCAGTTTACAATCATGAATGCAGAAACGGAAATATTCATTGCTGTTTATGAGTTTTCATTTATGAAATGAACTGTTGTCACAATTTGGGCTTTTAGGGAAAAAAATACTAGTAAGACAAGTTGTAATTTCACGCCTCAGATGGGGCCTATATCTCTAAATCTACACACAAAAATAAACATGAAAAACAAACACAAGATTTTCAGCTTATTTGTGTTACAGCCAGAAATAATGTGATTTTGCCTGAAGATCTAATAATATTCACACAGTTGCGTGCTTGGCACAGCGAATGTGTAAGCCATTAACACATTAGCTGTACGCCGTCCTCTACGTCTACACGATGGGCCATCGCGATGGACCACTACGATGTGCCAGCGTGTGGAGGGCGTAGTGGTGTCGGAAGACTTATGGTGCGTGCGATGGCATTGGTGTCGGATTTTCGGTCGCACATCAAAGGTAGTGGGGCAGCGATGGCGGTACGCACCTACCACTGGCTCATTCCACAGAGCGTGCTCAAACTGTATAGATAAATTGCCGCAGCGGCTAATGCTTCCACGTCCACCTCGAAAAAGGTAAAGATCGGCCATCGCTGGCCTATTATGTAGAGGCAGCATTATGGTGAAACTCAATGGTCTGGCTCTGACACATGTTGATTGAATAAAAAACTCTGATAGCTCAGCAGCCCAGTAGGTAGCTAAAGCATGCTTTGCGGCAAAATCCTCAAAATAATGCAAAATGGATCTTTAAACTCTTGCTTTATCGGTTAAAACAATAGGTTTAATATTATAACCTCGGCCCGTATCTAATTTGTTGTAGATAAAAAACAGTTATCTTGATTTCACACGCGAATAAAAAAACAACAAAAAGAAAAAATAATGTTAGTGACGAGAACAATAATGAAAATGGAATAAAATACTTTGAAAATATAACAAAATACAGAAAATTCAAAATTTTAAAAACAATGAAAAAATGATCATGCCGAATCCCAAGAATATTAAAAGTGATTTTATGATTTGATTGCTGAACTCACTAGCATTCCGAAACAAAGACCACATGTTGGGACCACATCCAAAGCTATTTTCGCATGAGTTTATTTTGGACAAACATCCGGCACCCTACACCTTGTTTTAATAAGTGCACAATGTATTAATGTACTGAAACCTTTTGTTTAAAACGTTCACACTGCGAGTGCATGCCGCTGTTCGTAATTACAGAAGGTTATGAGCGTACCAAAATGGTGCGGAGTCGCGAGTCGTGTTTGGCTCATAAAGATTTGTATAAACGTCATATTAAAGTATGGAAAATATCTTTAATTATGCTGAGTCAAATAGCTAAGCTTTTATTTGTAATTAATTTCTTATTGTTTTTGATATGATCATTTTGCGAGATAGGGCTTACTCGAAAGTTTCCTCAGTTGTATTGAAACATATTCATTCAAGTTTTCACACAACTTGCAAGAGATACAGTTAAAGTAAGACCTTTATATTATACCAATGTTATTCTTATATGTAAAAATGAATTGCACTACGTTTGTCTCGCTAAAACTCGAGAACGGCTGGGCCGATTTAGCTAAAATTTCCAAGTGTCACGCGTACGAAGCGTAGCGGGTACAGCTAGTTATTAATTTAATCTTACCCTACTGTTGCTTTCCATAAAGTTAAATTTATTACGTGTATTTGTACATTTATTAAATAACAGGTAAAGCATTTCATCTTATATTTAATAATAATAATAATAAATCTCTTTATTCTACAACAGCTTATCTATACTAATATATAAAGCTAAAGAGTTTGTTTGTTTGTTTGTTTGTTGGAACACGCTAATCTCAGGAACTACTGGTCCGATTTGAAAAATCCTTTCAGCGTTAGATAGCCTATTTATCGAGGAAGGCTATAGGCTATATATCATCACGCTAAGACCAATAGGAGAGGAGCACCAATGAAGAATGTTGCAAAAACGGGAAAAATTATCACGCGACGGGTAATAGGAAACGCAAACGAGGTTGCATGGCTCTGCTAGTAAAAAATATAGGGTAAACTTAAACTTTATGAAGTATGTACAAGTGGCGGTTTTACCGCTCCAAGGCAATGTCTTACAGGCAACCATGAAATATATTTGTGAAATAGATAGACAGGTAGAGACCTCTTTATTCGTACACTGTATTACAAACTTGCAAGAAAGTACATAAAATGTCAGATATTACATAAGGGACAAAAGACGGCCTTATTGTCAATAGCAATCTTTTTCAGGTAGTCTTAGGATGGATCAATTTTTTTCTGAGAACAAATAGCAATTGGCGGTGCAATGAGTTTTGAATGATGTTTTCTTTAACCTTAAGACAACTTTGCTGTAAGTACCGTATTAAATCGTATTACACATAAACGTAATACAATTTCATAAAATATGAGTAAATAAACACTAAAAAGTTACAACCTACAAAATTGCTTTTCAGTAATTTCTCATTGCAAAAAAGCTGCCATGTGCGAGGCGTTCCGTAGCAGCAAGAGTTCTTGTTATTTTTATATTTCAATTGGTCGAAAGGTAAATTGCGGTTTACGATTTATGACGTATTAAAAAAAACCTACTTACTAGTTCAAACCAATTGTCGGTGGAAGTTTGCACGGTAATCATATTTTTTTTTGGTTTAATATTTTAAGAGAATCTCAGCTGCAACAAATTAAATAATATATTTTTTATGCGTTCGTTATTGTTAGGACAATGTTTGTATACAAGAAAAAAATTAAGATAACGGGAAAAGCCATATTTTTTGTCCGCGATTGGACACTGCCTGGAAAGCTGAGACAAATATGTAAATAGGGCGGTATGAAGTTCGCCGAATAGTAGTATATTATGAAAATATGAGACTTATATAGATGAATTAATCTATGTGACAGGTTGTGAACAATAACATCAGATTGTGTGTAAAAAGTTTAACGTTCTGAAGTGAAAAATGTTGCCTGGATCGGGAAATGACATTTATAAAAGATTCAACCTGTTTTTAATATTCCGTGAATAAATGCAGTTCGTTTTATTTTATACTTCTATGTATGTATATGTACCCATTGAGTGTCCGTGATTGCTATTTTTAAAAACAATAAAAAAGGTAAGTCTATAGACAAACACATCGATTTTTCGTATTTCATAAAATTTTACTGTCCAAAAGTTATTTCATTACAATACCAGAGTCAGGCAAGCTGGTAGGTTTTTGTCCAAATATAAAGTTAAGCCCAAATCATACTCCCAATATTTTTGTGCTCGTCTCAACATATCCCTTTTTAAATGGTTTTCGATAATAATATAATCGGTATTCGTTCATCAAGAAAGTGTTAAATGTAAAGTCAGAGATTGTGATGAACCATCAAAATGTCTAGTTGGTATGAATCCATTTGTTTTATAGTCGTACATATCGCAGCTAATATTTCAAAAAGCGAAAAAGAAACAAACAGACCTTGATATGCGTCTTGCGGTATCATACAAATGGATTAATTATGCGTTAGAGCTGTCAACATTCTTTTGATGACCACCATCAAAAGAATGTAGAAAGCAGGGGTAAGTTGGCACCCTACCAACTTTCTTTTACACTACGGCTCCGGATTTTGACTACATTTTTTTTTATGTTTGGCCATGCCAAAATGACTTTACTCTGCCTGATGGAAAGCATAAGTAGAATCCAAGAGTGGTGGTCACCATACTGCGAATGCAGACAATGCAACAATTCAGCATGGTGACCCACACAATGGCGGGCTAGTGATGCTTCTGCATCATCGGGTCATGAATTAACATCATGAATTAACACCATAAACTACACCTATATTTTGAAATCAGGTCCCAAAATACTATGAACGAGTGCACAGATGAGGTTCATATATTAACTATGATCTGAATCCGCATACAGCAATAACGTAATGGCTTCAAACGTTCCAATCGCACAAATAGAATCCCAAGTGGTACTGAGACGAAATATTGGTCTCTTGAATATTGTGGGTATCGTACATGTTGCAGATTTTAAGACAGGTTTACGATTGCCTCGTGCATATACTTTCATCCATCATGTTTGGGAAGGAAAATAATAAATATTTTTCTGTAAACAAACGTAACTTACAGTATTAAAGAGAAACACTATAAAAAACACAATATATTCTCTCGTGGCTCTTCTAGTAGGCTCTCGTTGTGCCAGCGCCGCCTGCCTCAACAGGCGGTTCGCTGTTCTATAAATTAACGATTGTTTATGGAATTGAATTAATTTTACTGGTCCCGCTGACGAACTACTTAATCTATACAAATCTATACATCTATACAAATAAATAAAATTGGAGTGTCTGTTTGTAATATTAAAATAACCACTTTTTACTGAGTGCATATGTATGTATACACGGTACATATACCAAAAATTTAGCTAAAAAAATTTTTGTCTGTTTGTCTGTCTGTCGGTCTGTCTGTCTGTTTGTTCCGGGTAATCTCTGGAACGGCTGGACGGATTTTGACGGGACTTTCACTGGCAGGTAGCTGGTGATCCGGGGAGTAACTTAGGCTACTTTTTTATACTAACTTTGTCGCGCGGCGTTACTCGCGGTACAATAAAAACCGCGGGTAACACCGCGGGGTTCAGCTAGTGTAAGATATAATTAGTAGAGCAATATTGGTATGAACAAAAACGTGTTAAATAATGTAAAATCAATGATATTATAATAGGTATTGGTACCTATGAAATTGCCGTTTTGTATGCAATAAGTGAAATTACATATTTAAAAAAAAAAATATTTCTGTTATTCGAAGTAATCACCCATGCAATCGACGCATCTTTGCCAACGCATTGGCAGTTTATTGATGGCTTTCTTGTAAAAATCAGCTGGACGGAGGGCAACAAACTCTTCAAAGGCATTTTGTACTGCCTCTCGGGAATTGAATTTTTTACCCACTAAAAAGTTGTCTAAATTTTGGAAAAAGTAATAGTCGGTAGGTGCAAGGTCTGGTGAGTATGGCGGATGACGGAGAGCTTCCAACCCCAGCTCTTGCAGCTTAGAGACTGTCTGTTGCGCAGTATGGGGTCGCGCGTTGTCGTGAAGGAACAGTGGGGACGACCGATTGACCAAAGCTGGTTGCAGATGTGCAAGCTTCTCCATCATTCTCTCCAGTTCTTCACAGTACACATTAATGCTCATGCCGTTTTGTAAAAAGCTGTGGTGAATCACACCCGCACTAGACCACCAAACAGTGACCATCACCATTTTAGGGGTCATTTTTGGTTTGGGGCATTGCTTTGGTGCTGAACCAGGGTCTAACCAACTTGCTGAGCGCTTTCGATTGTCGAACAGGATCCATTTTTCGTCGCACGTAACAATTCGTTTCAAAATTTCTTTTTGATGCTTACATTAAAAGCTGCTGCTAGCTCAGCTGTAGATTGAGTTTCGTCAGCTTCCACAATAGCCTTTAATTTATTATTATTAACGGGCTGTGCATTCGTTTGTACAGTTCTCTCCGTAAACGTTTTTGATGTTACGTGCCGTTTGTGTCGCGTTGGTGTCACGACGGAACTCATATTCCATAATTACACGAATTTTTAAAGTATCCATTATGACGAAAAATGTTCAAATGTAATGAAAATACAACGCTAATCAAAAAACAAAAGACTGAGTTTGTAAATAGAATGTCACGGTTTTAAAACAAAATTAATTTGAATTTAGAATACAGAGCCATTACAAACTTTTTTTATTTAAAATGACCAGTACTGAAGAAAGGCAATTTCATAGATAAAGACCTAATATTTAAATTATCATTGCGTAATATCGTAATAAGAACTGGAAATACGAATAAGTTCTGTCTATTCGGCCTAGTGCTACTACTACTTAATGTATATATCCTAAGTCTAGAGATAGCAAAAAGATTAAAAAAATAGTAACATCACACTAATTTAAATAATAACAATAATAAGCATATTTAAAACTGTATTTAAAGCATAAACCTTAACAATAAGAAAAAAAAGTCTAAAACAAAACCCATTCTGTTTTTTTATTAGGTAACACCTAAGAATTTACATAATTAGACTATTAAAAAACTAAGCCCAATATTAGATAGTACGATAATTTTACGGTCACAGTTAAATTATATAATCGCGCGTTTTGTGTACTTTTATTAATAGCAATATTACCTCATTTAGATTTAACTATTAGTGGCATGATAGAGAAGAAATGAGATAACATATGTCTGGAGTCTCTGTTCAGATTTTTTCTGTGATCACGATTTGTTTTCAGATGTAACTAAAAAAAGATTTCTGTTTGCGTGGTGACGGATAATTATGAATACGGAGAAGGAGATATCACGAGCACAGGCAAACTACCCAGAACAACGCTACTGCAAAGATAAGGAAAACTTGAAATAAACACTATGCACACCGTTTTGGCCAGTGAGGTATATTAGGCCAAAACCTCTTTGTTAAGGAGAGGCCTGTGTCCAGCAGCAGAATGTTAAGATCTGATGATGAAGAAATATAGCAGAGCGTGCAGTCAGGAAAGTAGTTCGTGCAGTTACAGTTCGCACCGAGCACATATCAAAACTTTGTTCTCGAGTCGAGCTCGAGAGAAAACGAAACGCTATAAGTCAACCGTCATAACTACATAAAAAACACCAAAAAACATTGACACAGTTGTGCCCTAAACTACTCTTTTGTTTAAAAATAACAAAATAAACTATTATAATTTTATACAGGGCAATTGGTTACGAATGTAAATAGGATCATGTCGTATGCGTTCTTTGTTAATGCTTTATCGAGTATTGGACATTTGGTCTACATGACATCCAGCCTTGAATTTCATTGCGGAGCTGATAAACAACCACTACACAAAGTTGTTTATGTTAATTTATTTTATTACAAGATTAACATATATACGCCATTTTATTTTGTATGCTTTGAATGCAGTCATTAAAGAATATGTAAGTATACTGAGTATGTATTTGTTCTATTTTATACAAACAGGGTGTTAAAATTATTATCAATAAGTATTGAACTACTGTAATGTAGGACATTTTATAAAACTATTGCGCGATTTTTTTGTTAAGAAATATAGATTTGATGAAAACATGCTAGTAAGCTTTATCACCGTCTCTTCTGAATCTAGACGACCGACTAACAGACAGGCGATGAGTTGCTTGTAGGTTCGAAATCTATTCAGCACCCTGCCACCGTAAGCCCCGGTTAATATAAGCATTTAGCTTAGTTAGAGGGATAACAAGGATACCTACTAGTATTACGTGACCGTCGATGTCAGTATTAAAAAACTATCTTACCTAGTACCGGACCAAAACAAACATAAAACCCGAACGTCCTCATATCACTAAACCATCAAACAGCCGCCTTCCGTTGGAGTTTTAAATTAACAAGTACTCGCTTCTGGAACGTCTTCCGCCACTTCTCGAACCTTAACCTTAATTAGTGACTTACTGGAAGAAAAATCTAAGAACACTAACTTTTTATAGTACAGGGGATAAACGGGCAAACGTTTAATCTGGTGGATAACCGCTGTCCATGGATCACTATAATAAGAATCACGAGTCTGTTATCGGCCATCAAGTATTTTTAAAATTAGGTGTTTGGGGCTCCGGTAATCTGCTTTGTATTACTCAACGAGGGTTTCGTTTGAGGCAGCAGTATATCTCGTCGTATAGTCGGGTCAGTCACAACATTGTCTGGTCACAACATTGTCTGGTGGGTCGGGCAGTCCCCGACCCGCAAGACAATGTTGTGGCTACATAATTTTACCGTTGGATGTTTTAAGACGCCCAAATGCCTCCAACTGAGCTTCACGACTGTTATCCTACGATAATAGTCGTGACCTCCGAATCACGGAGACGTTCGTGGTATCATGCCACCAGTGGTCACCCATTCAGGTACTGACCGCGGCGTCGTTGCTTACCCTCGGTGATTGTTTCTAATCACCGAGTGCAACTGGTCTATGAGCTCCCTTACACTATACTTACATGTAAGTGATAAGTAACAACTTATTCTACAACAAATCAAAAGTAAAAACGTACACCAGTAGTTGCTGATTGGTATTTTCTCAAGACTTAAAAAAAATGCTGTAAATTTTCTTCCTCATCTGTAGTCCTTGATGTATGACACACAACACAAGTTACAGTAATAACCAGTGTTTAAATACTTTACATATGAATACTCTTAGTAATCTCATTTCTACCGTTATGTATATGTTTCTTTGTACAGAAACAAAGAACTTACAGACTGGATAAAGGTGAAAAATCTCTATATGTATGCAATTACAATTTCTGGATGCTTTAACCAGCTAATAGCTAAGCAAGTGTTTTATTAGAAAACTTTGAATTCAGTCCATGAATACGATAATTGCTTCTGTGTCTGTATTTAGGTGTTAGGTATTCAACAGCAGTCTGATATTACCTTAATATAATTATTATGTTATGCTCAGTTGGGAATCATAAGGCTATGTGTGAGTTAAAACCACACCAATCCTCACTATTTTCTCGATTCTTTTAACTGCTTCGGTGGCGCAGTGGTAGCTTACGCGACTGCTGTTCACGAGGTCTCGGGTTCGATTCCCGAGTCGGACCAAATGTTTGTATGATCTGCACATATTTGTTTCGGAGTTTGGGTGTTTTATATGTATAATATGTATGTATTTACAAAAAAAGGTATCTAAGTATTAATATCAGTTGTCTAGTACCCATAATACAAGCTCTGCTTAGTTTGGGACTAGATGGCGTTGTGTGTTAGATGTCCGAAATATTTATTATTATTTATTAATCCTCAGTAATTTCTCGATTCTGTTAACCAGTTTAATTATTCAGTTAATATGTATGTTATTACTAAAATAAAAAGACTCTTGAAACAAAAGAATAAGGATGAATTTTAATCAATTTTAATATACCACGGCAAGTTAAATTTGCATTTAGGTAAATTCAGGTAATTCACTTAGATAAACAAGTTACTACATACGACTTGCACGAGGATTTCATACAGTCAGAAATATAAATATGATCTTTTTCAAGAAATTCTTTGAAACTTGTAATCTTTCAAGAAATACTTTGCATTTATCTCTGAACGCGTTATAGTAACTTCTATTTATATGTCCCCTATGTCGCTAAGTGAATTATGTCATTAATAAAAAAGTACGTACGTAAGTTGTTGTTAGAGTTTTTTTTTAACCAACTTGACATATATCAACTATACAAGCCTAAAGTTACCAAAAAGTTATAAATGATTTTTGGTCAAATGATATAAAAGCCCAGTGGTCCAAACTTAAAATTTTCGTGTTTATAGTAAAACAGAAAATTACAAACTAAAACCAATTCCGAAAATCTCAAAAATCTGTTGAACATTAAGCCATTTAAATTTTTATACAAAAAATTTATATGTTTTTTTTTAAAAACAGTACTAATCTGTAGATAACGTAATATACTTATAGTAATAGTGACTAACTTAAGTTATTTGATACTGTACTGTTATAAGACATGTTCGCACATTCCACATAACTTTTCATTAAATTACACATTTAAATGAATAAGTATTCCACTGCAGCAGATGCGCGGTTGCAATAATCATTTATCATCATTCTGTTTTATTAATCATACCTGATTATTAAGATGTCTGCATTCCCCGATACAAGATTACAGCTCGGGCTCTCAAAACCCGATGTCCTGGAGGGAAATTAGCATAACTACGCTACTATAGTTCACAAATGTAATCAGAATATTGCACAAAAATACAATTTAGGATCACTAAATTAGCATAACAGTTAACGACTTGTCTTACTAATTTCTTATATTTTGACTGTTAATTGAAAGTTAGTAACAGTAGTATCTCTATCAAATAGATCGGTTAACTTTGCGCTTAGCGAGTTCCCGCGATAGCGATGTTTCAAGTTTCAACATCTGTCCGATGTGTTGTTACATCTTTGCCTACCTCGGTGGCGCAGTGGTCTAATGTGCTTGAGGTTTTGGGTCGATTCCCGGGTCGGACCAAATGATTGTATGATCTGCAAATGTTCGTTTCAGAGTTTGGTTGTTTTCTATGTATAATATGTATGTATTTACAAAAAACTCTACCTATCATAATACCAGCTCTGCTTGGTTTCAAACTACATATATGGCGTTATGTGTGGAAAGTCCAAAATATTTAGTTATTCTTCTATTCACCTGTATAAGAAATATTCCTATCTCATTATTACCTTGCCTATTTTTTTCCCTTTAAATTACTAGCAATTTTCCCATTTAAACACTAAAGTTTACCTATTATAGAGTATATCTATTATGACGACCTTTTTGTGAAGATAATTGTGATAAGGAGTTGTGTTCTGGAACAGGGAAGTCAAAGCTCATCTGTTAATGGCTTTAGTAAAGAAAACATAATAAATGTGGACTTACATTCAAGAATATGCGTATTAATACTCTGACGGTACCAAACAGAATAGTATCTAGTAGTAAAAAAAATAAACAAAGGTTTTCTTCACAAACTTGATAATGCTACATATTACTAATAATATACTAAAAAATATTACTAATCAGACATCTTTGAATTATTTTTAAGTTACTTTTAAGTTTAAATTTCTTTGACATCCGGTTACAACTCCGGGACATCTCATCTCATCGTCATCATCTCATACATGAAACGGACACAAAGAAACCCAGACTCAGAACAACACTTTGTTGTCACATGTGGGATTTGAACCCACAACAGTTGGCGCAGTGGAAAGCGGCGTGGCGATCACTTAAACCACTAGGCCAAAAATCAGTCGTTATAATTGAATTTTTCCAAATATAAATACTGTAAACACTGTCTAGGTCTGTTTATTGAATTCACCGGTAAAAAGTAGGTGCGGCTTTAGCCAAATTATTGTTGGTATTTTTATTAATTGTCTCAATATAATTACAACACAAGGTTGTTGCATAGCGTCAGAAAGTATAATAATATATAATACATATTTGCTATGAACACACGGCAAACGAAATACCTGATCAGTAAGTGAAGTTAAAGCAATCTTCCGTGGAAGAGCTACGCTTCGGCATGAATGGGCCTGCTCGACCGGAGTGATATCATGGCCTCATAGCAAACCGGTGTGAAACAGCGCTTGCGCTGTGTTTCACCGAGTGATTGAGGATACCGGAGGCCCATACCCCAACCCCTCCCCCCTACCACTCCCTATCTCACGCCCCAAACCCCAAGGCCGGCAACGCACTCGTGACGCCTCTGGTGACGCTTGCAGGTGACCATGGACGGCGGTAATAGCTTACCATCAGGTGATACGTCTGCTTGTTTGCCCCCAATACCATTAAAAAAAAACAAAGAGTGCATATTGGTTTTCAAATAAAAATAATTCGCAAATGCAATGAGCAAGCTATTTACAATACAATGTGTCAAACATTTGTTAACGCATAGTAATATATTATGTACTTGCTGGAGTAACACACACGTAAACCTGTCTAAGCATTTCGTTTACCGTGTGAATTAATGTAATTAAAATATTATAGGTAGTAGAGCCACGCTGATTTCAGTACGAACGGACCGGCTCGACCGAAGCAGTACAACCCTCAAGCAGAAAATCAACATAAAATGACAGCGATCGTGCTGTCGTATTTCGTTGGTGAGTGCGAGACCGGAGGCCCAATAATGCAGAAGCATCACTAGCCCACTATGATGTGGGTCACCATGCTGCATTGTCTGCATTCGCAGTATGGTGACCACCACTCTTGGATTCTGCTTAAACTTTCCATCAGGCAGAGTAGAGTCATTTTGGCAGAGCCAAACATAAAAAAAATGATTGGAATGGTTAATGTACTTATGATTTATAACTCAGATTATTGATTTGATTAGTCTTTTAATTTTACTTAGGTACATACAGAATATGAATGCAAATAATATGAGTAAATTGTGAAATTAATATAACAAACTATATTGTGAGTAATAATTTATCTTACAATACAAGAACCTTATATTACTTATTGTCTATAAAATATTATGTCAGATTAATGTTACATTAATTTACAGCTAACTCTAACTAAACACTAAACAAATAATCTTTAAATCGCTTATTACTTATCACTGTCAATTAATTTAATCATTACTGTATTTACTGTTTCCATATAATTTAGTATTAAATCTTTATTACTTAGAGGTACTATTTAATTGATTTAAGTGACGAGTCATATGGTGGACTAGCTGAACCCCGCGGTGTAACCGCGGGACAAAGTTAGTCTAAAAAAAGTAGCCTAAGTTACTCCCCGGGTCATCAGCTACCTGCCAGTGAAAGTCCCGCTAAAATCCGTCCAGCCGTTCCAGAGATTACCCGGAACAAACAGACAGACAGACAAAAATTTTTTTAACTACATTTTTGGTATCTGTACTGTGTATACATACATATGCATTTAGTAAAAAGCAGTTATTTTAATATTACAAACAGACACTCCAATTTTATTTAGTTGTATGGATATAATCTATAAGTCTGTCGGGAGTAATTCTAAACTATAACTGACTCTTTGTTTGATTGATCGGGCCACAATATATAATGTGAGCCTGGAAGGGAGAAGCCTCTACAGCTTTCTCCAGGATAGTCTGGCAAACATACATATTAGACATAGAACACTATCAAACTGTGGAACAAATATTTGTAGATCATACAAACATTTGATCTAACCCGAGACCTTAGCGCAATAGTCACACACGCTAACCACTGCGCCACCAAGACAGTCGTGATCTATGTATGATATGGCCACATTGTATATTTTTTACCGCTTATACATTATCGATTGAATACAAGTTTTACGAATCATAAAGCTTTTATTCAATCAACTGTTGAAACACGATTCGTAATTTTTTATCAATATTGAGAAAAAAACATGCAGTCAATTTTATAAAAAAAAACAACATTATATTAAGTATAGATCGGTAGATGTAATCGGTAAATGTAATGTAAAATAAATGAAATAAGAATACAGAGTATCTTCATCCCTCTTCATCCCGCGGGTGTTATAAGAGCTGACTAAAGGATCAAACTACTGACTCTGTCTATTCGTTACGGCTAAACCGCAGCACCGATTTCAATGGAATTTGGCATGGAGATACGAGTACTTTGATTCTTGAGGAAGGACATAGGCCAGTCTTTATACATAAACGGAGCCACGGGTAAAAGCTAACTAGGGTTACATAGGCCCTGCCAAAATGACTCTACTCTAATGTTCCTATTACTCTTTGAAAAGGTTTTTCTTTGTTGGAAAATAAAAAGCACGTCTTTTTATCGTTAAACACAGATTTATGAGATTGACTGAATCACATAAAACATGCGGGACTGTTTTCTCCTTTAGAACAAATACATACATGATATGCATTAATACTTTCTTTCTTTTTAAAATACACCTCTCGTATTAAGAATATACGTCCTGTGTCTCGGGGGACTTTACAAACATACATGAAAAGGATACAAAAACACCCAGACTCATCATCAACAACCGATGACAGTCCACTGCTGGACATGAGTCTCTCCTTAGAAAAGAGGATTTGGTCTACTATACCTACCACCCTGACCAGACGGCTTGGTATAGGGTTTGCTTCAAGTTTTCCTTCTCTCTACAGTCATCTTGTTATGCTTTTGATGATACTCATCAGTATTAAGGTTAATCCATCCTAATATTATAAATTACACCCAGACTCAGAACCACAATTTGTGGACCCAATTCACTGCAGTTGCTTTAAACTTATTGTAACTGATAGAAAGGTATCTAAGAATTTTGAAAGTAGACTATTTATAAATTGCAAAAAATATTATATAATATTGGTGTGCTTATTATAAATCAGTTTGTTGTATTTTAGGTAGACTATTTAAAAATAGTTGTTATAATCATCTTGATCTTTATCTTAATGATTTAGGGTGAATGAACTGAATTGTATATATATATATAAAGAACGTACCTAAGAGATTTCGGTGTTTTAAGTTATATATAAATATTCTCGAACTTTAAGATAGTAATGAATATTGCAGTAAACATATCAATTTTAAAAAGTTCGATTTTAAATGGGAAACTAGGTATGTTAAATGATAAATGAAATATATATGGACAATAGACATACATATAAGTACATATTTCTATTACGATTCTTGTAACATCTAATATCCGTAAGGATTATCTTATGATATTTTTTATATATATATGGAAATATAATCCCTATGTCCCTAAATCACGGCATCACCCGTGAACGGCTGGGCCAATTTTGTCAATTCTTATAGTATTGGAAAGGGAAGGTTGAAGGCTACAAATCATCATGCTTAGTCCAACAGGAGCCGCACATCAATAACAGGAGACGCAAACAAAGTTGCCTGGGTGGGTTAGTTAGCACGTTATTTCATAAGTATGTCTGTCTACCAAGAATTATTCTACGTCACAACTTTGTTCATAACATAAGACATAGATAAAAAATCTTGTATACAGACAAAAAAATATAATTTTACTGTGTATTGATACTTTATACGTATAAAGTCTAACGTACGGGGGATTCTTGAGGTACTTATAGCAGCAGTTACTTGATGTGTGTGAATGTGACGTGTTGTAATCGGGAGCCTAATTCTAGTGAGAGGCAGTTGCCCAAGCGAGTTGGTTGCCAACAAGGAAGTGATGGTGTGGTGTGTGGAGCAACTGACCTTGTACGTGTAGCCGCTGACTGCTTACTAATGTTTGACTACCAATCGGTTGGCACTCGAATTATAAACTCGGCCGCTGCCTAATCGATTGAACGATGGATCAAATTACGAACTAGATAGATTGATAACTTTGTCTTTTCACTTGCAAACTTTACGGGACTATGCACAGAAGTTAATTCATTGAAATTAAAAATATCCAAATAACTTAGTACTTGACTTTAAAGACGAATATGGTAGATCCTGTTGATCTGTCAATAAATTTGTACTCAATTTAAGTAGCAGTGTGGCTTGCCATTTGTCTCTTTGTTAAATTTAGTAGGAAAAAAATGTATTTGTGTAAGAATGAGAGCAATACAAATCAGTGCTGCATGTTTCTTATTAAAAGTATAAATTGTTAAATATGTCTGTATCTATTTCTAATAAGGTCTTGGGTAAATTTTCTTGCTAAAAATTATAAGTCAACAAAATAATACACTTAATGGTATTCATGTAATACACGTTTTACATCCCACATAAATTATTACGATCACAAATAGTGGCAAAGCTTTAATTTAAAAACATGTTCGGAATACGTAATAAACTAGTTTGATGAATGAGGTAGATTACTAAGCCTTTCGTTTTGATAACAACATATGAATATAGCTGTCTCTATCTACAGATTTTGTTTTCGCTATGAGTGACCTACATTCCTTTAATTTTTTTAGGACAACTCCCGAATTACGTACATACATTCTGTGTCGGGACTTTACAAAAACATGCAAAGGACACAAAGAATATCCAGACTCAGGACAAGAATTTGTGGATCACACAAAGCGTTGTCCCGTATAGCATTGAACGCCAGGTTACCATGTTCATAGAAAGACTACTCTGGTAATAGTACAACAGTTTTATAACAATCAGTGTTGTGTAAGTTAGCAAAATCCCTTCATCAGCTAAAAATGAGATGATGATCCTCACAGATTATAACCAAGAACTTTTCATATAAAACATACAGACATATAACACCACTTTTTTGTATCGGGATTAAATATCCAAATTTATTATTTTACTAGCTGTTGCCCGCGGCTCCGCTTGCGTGAAGAAGTAACAAACATACACACTCACAAACTTTTGCCTTTATATATTAGTGTGGTGAAACGTAGCATATTTCGATTTCGAATACTTTATAATATATTTTATGTTTTTTTTTCTAAAAGAAACCACGAAAAACCTGGGATAGATAGGATAAGGGAATATGAATGAATTGCGAATGTTTAGAATTTTTATTGTCTCAGATTGCAGTTTATACTTCTCGGTATATCTGTTAGGTTCATACAATACTCTTATTTATGTTATCTTTGGAATCAATATGACTTGAGTGTAAGTACAATGCATCCATATTGTACATGTAAGTTATACCTGCCATTTTTCACATAATATTTGCGAGCCTCATATTTAATGGAGACAATATTTTATTTATTACTGTCAAAACATTTACCAAACAGCTTGAATTAACATAAGTTTATTAATTCAGAAAGTAGTAATTGTTTTGAAGAACGTAAACGCAACGTATTGTTGCGAGCATTGTTGTATTGTCTGCTTTCGTAATAAGTATGGTGACTATAACTCTTGGATTCTGATCATGCTTTCCATCAAGCGGAGTAGTGGTTACTTTGGCAGGCTTAGTAAGATTTTCGGTAATATAAAAAACCCATAGGGGAGTAGTGTCATGTCCAGAACGTCAGACTAGCCAGTGTGTACCTAAAAGAGGTTTAAAACTCTCCTGGAAACAAACCAAATCCCAACAAATTAATATTTAGGTTAATTGAAGAGAAGAGATTACGCATCCACAACGATGTCTTGCCAGTCCCCTACCCGCACTTGGCATCATGGGGATGCATGGCCTTTACCCTCTCCTGAGTGGATTAAGGCCACACTCCAGAGCCGAACCGAGGTTGTTGATGAAGGGAAGACATGGGAAAGAATATTATAAATTGTTACGTAAACTACTATTTCTTTTATTTTCACAATTTTATAATAGTTACAAAACAATAGCGCGATGATAACATCTTGAAATACTACGTAATAGTTGAAAATCTATAGTTTTGCAACTCACTTCTGCTATGAAATGAATGTAACACGGCCACAGCCAATTTGAAATTTAGAGCAGAAATACAATTGCGTTGTAGTTCTTGAATATTTTTGAACTGTCATTTGTTAACGTCTGCATTGATTTTCATATTCAATCGTGTTTACAAAATGTGTCAGTCTATAGGAAGAGATATGTTGGCAGTTTTTTGGTTTGTTATTTCTGTTTTTGATTTTCTAACTTTATAGGTATATCATGTCAAATTATTCAGTCTTTTTTTTGTATTTGGCCCTGCCAAAATGACTCTACTCTGCCTGATGGATAGTATAAGCAGAATCCAAGAGTGGTGGTCACCATACTGCGAATGCAGACAATGCAACAATGTAGCATGGTGACCCACACCATGGCGGTGTATCGCACACACCAACGAAACACGATAGCATAATCGCTGTCATTCCACTTTGATTTTCTGTACGAGGGTAGTACCGCCCCGGTTGCTGTGCTGAAATCAGCGTGGCTCTACTACCTTGAATAAGTATACTTCTTCACGTATTAGTACGCACGTATAAATCTTTTTTTTCGAATATCAAATGCTCAGCATTAAAAACGGTAAAGTATATAATGTGGAAAAAGAAAGAAGTAAGTTTTTAAGTTGTGTTCTAAAACGATTCCGAAAGATAATCGCTCTTGTCTTTCTTCAAGAGTACAGAGACATGTGAGTGTGTGTGTTTTGACTTAATCTTGTAGTAAATAATGACTAAAGTTACATTTCTGTCTGAAAACATTGTGAGACCCATTTATCTTATTTATATACCAACTCCAGAATGTTCTTTATGATAAGAAAAATAAATAATACTTGAACGCTGTAGGAAATCCAGCTGTGTGTAAGTAACCAATAACATTATTAACTAAGTTTATACGTAAATGAATAGCGACAAAAAGTCACTTTTCACATTTTGTATCACAATACATTTTCTTGTAGGTGTAAAGTTGCAAAACGTGTCTAGATTTATGGATGCAAGTTTGCTTTATAAAGCAGTAATGTGACGCACTGGTAATGAATCTATATCTATGTGTTAGTAGGTGTAAATTGTCCACACTAAAACACCTTCTTTATAGGGTGTTATGTTAGTGAAGTTAGCGAGGCGAGCCGCTCAAACGCATTCGCTTGGTTCCATAGTTGGGATTAATCATTATCTCCGTCAGTAATTGGAATTGAATGAAATAACAGTCTACTATTTTTTTATCCAACTTGGTTCACAGCCTTAAGAGTGTGTGGTTATCTGTGAAATTCACATATCTACACACACTATATATAATATATATGTACTCTTCTTTTCAAAAATAATACTAAAAATGTATATATAGACGGCAGCTAAAGAACAATAAAGCCCCAGGACCTGACAGAATCACAGCGGAAGTGTTAAAAGGACTGGGCCCAAATGGGATAACATCTTTGCTTAATATTTGTAATAAGATATGGCAGACCGGAGATTGGCCATCAGACTGGGTACACTCCTCTATTCTTCCTCTTCACAAAAAAGGCTCGATAAGGAACTGTAATAACTACAGAACCATTGCATTGATGTCTCACGCCAGTAAAATATTACTCTATATCATCAATGCGAGACTAAGAACTTACCTAGACTGGCAAATACCCCAAGAACAAGCCGGATTTGTGAAAGGGAGGGGCACCAGGGAGCAAATTCTAAACCTTCGGCTCATAATAGAAAAGTGCTATGAATATAACACCCCAACCTTCATGTGTTTTGTGGATTACCGAAAGGCCTTCGATTGCGTTAGGTGGGAGAAAATGTGGGAGGTTCTGTCCGAGACAGGTGTGCCAGCCCACCTCGTTATGCTTATTCGCAGGCTATATGAGTCGGGATATGGCACTGTGACTGTGGGAGATCGAACATCAAGCCGTTTCAAATTCAACAAGGGAGTTCGCCAAGGATGCATAATCTCTCCCATCCTTTTTAACATCTATGGAGAATACATAATGCGACAAATTCTAGATGGTTTTGAGGGTGGTATAAAGATAGGCGGAGTGAAAATATCAAACCTCAGATACGCGGACGATACCACCCTCTTCGCATCATCGGAAAATGAAATGGCGGAGTTGCTTCACAAACTGGAAGCCATCAGCATACAAATGGGACTTGCTATTAATAAATCCAAAACCAAGCTCATGATCATTGATCGGTTCGCAGTTGTTCAACGCACCAGTCTCCTACATGACTACGAAACCGTGACGCGATTCCAATACCTTGGCTCGATGATCACCGATAGAGGAAGTAGCGAACCTGAAATACGGAGACGTATTGGCATGGCAAAATCTGCAATGACCCAGTTGAGCAAAATTTGGAGGGACCGTAACATAACCCACCGGACTAAAATACACCTAGTCCGCAGCCTCGTCTTCTCTATTGCTCTGTATAGTGCTGAGACGTGGACTTTCAAAGCCGCAGATAGGCAGAGAATCGACGCTTTTGAGATGTGGTGCTGGCGTCATATGCTGCGAGTACCATGGACGGCCCACCGCACCAATATATCTATTCTCAAGCAGCTTAAGATAGAAAACACCCAACGTCTATCCACAACCTGCCTACAACGAATACTGCGGTACTTTGGGCATATTGCACGCAGGGACACCGGCAATTTGGAACGTTTGATGGTGACTGGCAAAATCGAAGGGAAAAGACCTAGAGGTAGAGGTCCGAAGCGATGGTCAGACCAAATATCGGAGGAGCTCAAAATACCTGTCAGCGACGCACTCCACCAAGCTACAGACCGGAACCGATGGAGACAACTGGTTGACGGAATCAGATGGAGTCACGATCCTCAGCAGTGAGGGAGCGACTGAAGAGAGAGAGATATATAGACGGTAAATCCCTTCAATTAAATTTGGAAAATATTACTCAATGGTTGTACTTACTGGGTAGGGTTTCTGTCACCAGTTACTTTTAAGCTGTCCTCTTAACGAGGTTTTGCACGGAATTGAATATTTCTACAGTACTATTCGTCACATTCTTTACATCTCTGTATATAATACGATAACACAATATCGAAAACAATAAAAAAAAAAAAAACTTTGAAACATTGCAGACAGCTGAAATCCTTAGCTATTGTAATATTGTGAAACAGCCTTATTTAAATGATCAACATACGAGCTTCTTAATATTAAAAAAATCGGCTTCAAAAAATTGAATCAAGGAAACAACAAGGCTGGTATAAACATCATTATTTATCGGATGGAAATTTAGACATACATTTCGAAATTGCGATGTTGCCGTTTAGCGCTTTTGTTCTGATAAATAAGGCCATTAGGTGTTCCAGCAACTTTGGGGACATTGCAGTAGGTACTCATTATAAGAACTGTCCATACCTTAATCTGACAGCAAACGATGTTATCTGATGATAACCCATGAATACCAGCAACTCAAGACTCAAAAATGTATTATCGCTCTTTGAAGCTTCTCTCCTTTCAAGGAATCAGGGGGAACTAGTGTATATAATGTTTTCGATTACCTCTTCTTTTTTGAATCGGTTTTAATGGCCGTGTAGTGAAGAAACTGCCTCGTTGGTCTTGCGGTTGGCGTATGCGACTGCTGATCGTGACGTCTCGGGTTCGATTCCCGGGTCGGACCAAATGTTTGTATGATCTACAAATATTTGTTTCGGTGTTTGGGTGTTTTCTATGTATAATAGGTATGTATTTACAAAAAAAAAAGTATATATGTATTTGTATCAGTTGTCTAGTACCCATAACACAAGCTCACTGAAAAAAATACACCCCAACTAAGTAGTGTTTTCTCTTAGTTGGCACCAAAGTAGTTGGAATAACATTATTCCTGTTTACTGAAAACAAGGTTATTGTAACAGCAAACAAATGGAGTTATTTGTAACAGCAAGGTGAATTTGTATGAAACGATAAAGCAAGCATTGTTCAAATTTAATGATAGCTTTATTTAAAACAACATTTACTTCTTTGAGTTTGTGCAGAATGTTAATCAAAATAATTATTTTATTTTATTCGGATTTACAAAGACACTGTGTACGAATAACGATTTTTATTTATTATTTTAACGACGCGCAAATTTGGAATAATCATTACATATGTTACATTACACAAGGTATGAAATAGAATTAAACAAGGTAAAAAGTAAAATCTACGATTTTCATATACCAGCATTAACGAATTCATGTAATTGAAACAACAAATTAATTAAATTACTGCAATCATCTAATATGTTATATTAAATAATCTCCTAGTAAAATCAAACAAGGCTCTTAGTAGATTCAAATAAGAATTTGATTGGCGCCTGCCACGTCACATCATCGCTCCCCGCGGCCCGCCAGACGCGCGCGACTCCTCGCTCACTTGCACAAGTAATGACACGTTTTTTGTGCGTACTCGGGCAACTATCCTAGTTTTCCAATTACAGAGCATAATGCGACTCATTGGCGCACAATGCTGAATTATGCTGAAGCTTAATTGGAACGTGAATTAGTTTTCAAATGCACCTACTGGTGGTAATTTTTTTTTTTTTTTCAATATTTATATTTATTTTTTTAACACAGTTTGAATTAACTTTGATTATTTCGAAAAAACTGCAACGAAACGAAAGCTTTAAAAATTTTTTCAACAATAAATACTAACGATAATATATAAATAAAACATTTTGATCAATGCCACCTTAAAGAAAAAACACTTGTTAATTTTTGTCAAGTTGGTATCGATTGCACGCATCACGCAAAAACACTACTTTTGAGAGTGCTCGATTGTGCGAAGCGTTGCTGTAGTTGAATCATTCAAAGTTAAGCATTATGCCGCATAATGCGCTCTAGTGCTGTAATTGGAAAACAGGGTATATTATGATTTTTTGTGAAAGTGAAGTGAAAATAAAAATATTGTTTTGTAAGGCAAAAAGGTGGGTTAAATTCCAACCTTAACTAATAGAGGACGTAGCCGAACTGTTGAGAACTTGGGAGCTTCCCGATCTGATACCAATATTCTCAGGTAAGCACTGACTACAATTTTATTCAACTATTCATATGTATATACTTACTAAATTTTAACCAGCTCAGCGTACTTCATTCTTATTATCATAATTCATTTACTAAACTTACAGTGCACGGTAGTTAGTTACCTAAGGTACCTAACTAACTTTACCAGAATCCTATAGTGGCACCATTCATTGAACTAATATGCCGGGCCTAAGTAGCTACTTAATACTTAATGAAACGAATATTTATATTTTAGAACAACGCATCACGGTCCAGGCCTTAGCAGCCTTAACAAACGAAGATTTGAAAGACCTCACCAAAAACAGGACTTAGAGTCCTTTTATCTAGATGCTGGAAAAAATGGAAAAACGAGTTTTCTCCAGATATCATATCTTTATCAGTAAGTTTTTGATATTTTTAGTTTACATGTAAAGTGTTTTTAAATGTGCCTTCCTACTAACCTACCGAACTACTTGTACTTGTGTTGCAATGATATTATATGTAGGTACACACGGCTATGCTTCTTTTTTTTGTATTTTTTTTATATATTATATAATTTATGCATGCACTGAATAAGTACTGATCAGTCCCGATACATTTGTTTTTATATAAATAGAGGAAATAGAGGCTTTATTATTATTTCCTTTAATTCATTTATAAATACACATTAATTACATTTTTAAATATAAATATAAAAACAAATACATTTATTGTTATTATTATTACATACACGGCTACAAGACGCGCTACTCTTTTCCAGTATAAACTGAAACACGACGCCCTTAGTAGCTGCAAGAACAGCAAGACCCGCTTATACTGATTTAATGTACCGCATCTTGTGGCCGTGTGTACGTACTATAGGCAGAAGATGATAACGTACCTATCGCGCGGTTTTATTTGATTGCATAATAGTGTAGTCTTTTTCTAACTCATTCCCGCATTTTCTGTCACATGCAATAATTGGAACAAAATCATAACACTGCGCAGTATGATTTAACATCATCCTTGTTTCTAAGTACAAAAGTAGGAAATTGAGTAGACATAATGCAATTTTCTAGTAAAATTATGTACACACCTTGACAATAGTGTAGGTAATAAATAATTTTATATTAATGGTTTCCCATATTTCAAAAAATAATACATATTATATATTTCAAGTCGGTCAGAATTAAAGTATAAAAAGATGCATATTAATATAAAATTGGAAAAAAAACCATCGTTTAAAAATTTATAATTTTAAATCATTGTTGACCCTTAAATGCTTCGGGAGGCCGCTAAACAAAAAAAATAGTAACTATAGCCACCCGATGCATTTAAGGGTCGAAAAAGATTTAAAATAATTATTTTTTAATTTTAAGCTAACCACTGAGCCAACCTATTTGACTCAGTGGTAAGCACCACCTAAGCCAGAGGTTCCGGGTTCGGTCCCCGGAAAGGGTAAATGTTTGTGTGTGCGATTGGGTCTTAGATGTCGTATATCTTTTTAAACTTTAGTTTGAGGATAGATAATTTGTGTGGATGTGTTCTCACATTTATTATAATAATTTTTAGGTGATAAACAAAAGGCTTCTCCTGCAACATTTAGAGTCCCATGCCACAAAAAAAGGAGCAGCGAAGAAAGCCCTGGACCATCATCTCCCAGGTCATTGCCAGACAGTGTAATCATAAGTGATATAAAAGAAAAAAGTTAAAGATTTTGGAGTTATTGAAAAAACGAAAATCTAAAGACACATGTTGTCAAGAACTTAATTGCTTGGCTGAATGTCAGTAATAAGATAATAAATAAAACATATTAAAATACAAAATAAGTTTTCATTACTGTACAAACCTTTTCTAGAAAATAAATAGTCTAGTAGATAAAGATTACAATACGTTTTTTTGCATACATAATCAAATTGTCAAGACAGGTGATGTGATGGGTTAAAATATGATCTTTTTTCTAATATTTTGCTAAGTATTGGTCAATTCTAGTAATTTACTTCATTGTACCACGTATGTCTACGTAAATTAAGTTATTTACGTAGGCACCCGTGACACAATTTTGTAAATTATTAGAATTAGCCTTCACTTAGCAAAATATAAAAAAAGGGTTTTATTTTAATCCATTACCTGTCATGACTACATCAACAACCTTTCTTAGTAGATAGAATAATTATCTAGTTTGTCAAATTAACCAAGATTTTAACTGAAATTAATAACAATCATTGTTGGGTCAACATTTACCTTAGTTCATGCCAACTAAGCATCTTGTTTGACTGAAGTAATATATTGTTTGATCTAAATAAGACATAATAATCATATTAGACAAGATGTAACCTGAAATGGATAAGTATCATTGCTGGATGAACTTTTACCTTAGTTGATGGCAACTAAGCATCTTGTTTGACTGAAATAATATATTTTTTTGATCTGAAGAAGTTAAATAATCACCATGGACAAGAATCTTATTTAATGGAATTGTGAGATGAGTTGAATCAACAAGCAAAATTTATTGATACAATAAAGTTTCATGATTGTGCTGAACAACATGTTTGTAAAACTGACTAAGACAAATTAACAAAGTTAACTTAGTCACAGTAGTCATGATCTTGACAGGCTCATATGGATTCATGATGTATGATTGAAACAAACAAGATCTTGTTTGAAGTAAACATTTTTTTTTTCAGTGCTCTGCTTAGCTTGGGACTAGATGGCGTTGTGTGATAGATGTCCGAAATATTTATTATTTATTATTATTATTTTCTTTATTTCATTTATATATACACATTATTTACATTTTTAAATATAAATATAAAAACAAATACATTTAAAAATATAAAAAATAGTAGACCACCGACTTCGGGTACAGGGACCAAGAAACCGGTGGTTAGGGCTCCAAAGACAGGAACCTCCTCACAATACGAGCCGTGTCAAGGAGGACTGCCTTCTGCATCAGACCCTTGATCCAGCCATCTAACGTGAGCCTCTTAAGGTGTTGTTCGAGGCTCCTGGCAATTAATCCGTGAGCAGATACGACTATCGGAACAATGATCGCCGAATCCACATTCCACATATCGACAATCTCGTGAGATAAATCCAAATATTTTATTTATTATTATTATAATTAAGAAAATGGAGTTTCACCATCTCTATTCATATCTCAACTAAGGGAGCTAACTAGGCCGGACAAAATAATAACAAAGAGAAGGACAACTTAAAACAAACATTTACATACTCGACTAGCCAGCGTGGTACAGTAGGTTACAACCTCCTCGCTAAGGAGAGGAGGTGGACTCTTAAAGGCTGTCGATGTGATGATAAGATCGGTTTTCTGTAAAGCGTTTCTATTAATATGCAAATTGTCTGACGTTGTTGCACCGTTACAGGATTTCATAATCAATTTCTATCGGACACGAACCTCGAAAAGTCAAAGGTGCGCGACCGAAGACCGTATTCAAGCCCCCAGCATGAGACGGCAATGATTTGACTTCTCGTCTTTCACTGCTTAAATATCCAGTCAAATAAAAATTTAATTATCCATACCTTTAAAATATCATGTCGGAATTGCAATGTGCAATCGAAATTTTGTGGTGAAAAAAAATCAAATCGAAAAGTTGATAACAACGTCCTCTAGTTCCTTTATTCTTCTACTTACTTATATACTTCTAAAGCCTTAGTATTCTTGTACATTAACAAATATAATATTATCTACTTAAAAAGTTATTGCGAAGATTTCTAAAACAATGCCTTGAGCAGAGCGTTTATGAAAAATTTTAATACACTTTTAATTGGATATAGAGTTGTAACTCTTTATTCCCATTTAAAACTGTAGTAGTGACAGCATTTAAATTGGTAAGTGTAAGTAAATAAAAACATTGTGGTGGTGGATACCTGAAAAAAGAGTTGATAACAACTTCCTCTAGTTCCTTTATTCTTCTACTTACTTATATACTTCTAAAACCTTAGTATTCTTATACATTAAAAAAATATAATAATATCTACCTGGAAAGTTTTTGAGAAGATTTCTAAAACAATGCCTTGAACAGAGCGTTTATGAAAAATTTTAATACACTTTTAATTGGATATAGAGTTGTAACTCTTTATTCCCATTTAAAACTGTAGTAGTGACAGCATTTAAATTGGTAAGTGTAAGTAAATAAAAAAACAATTATAAAAAACTACAGATTCGAGCCGTCGAGCCGACCCGTATTCGAACACAAAGATGTTGTAATTATTGTGCAATACCATGAGCAAAATTGTGATGCTTTGCTCATGGTATTTTCCTGTTACACCACTATTATGTTTATTTTAGTAGTACACATCTAAAAATACTTAAACATTAATGTCATACAACTTCTTATTTACGGATATTAACTACTCTAGTATCATTACTCTTACATAATAAATTGGAAAACGTTAGTGCCAACCTCTTTACGGAAATGGAAAGATGAACAATTCTTATCTGATAATATACAGAGTTAGCACATACAGAGCGTATAGCCGTATATTTAAACTTGTAAACTTTTAACTAATAACTTAATACAGTAATAAAGTTTCGCATTTATTTACAGTTGTACTCCACCACACACACACTTTGGTTGCATTGTTGAGGACTGAGGGAGAATCTTCGATATTTCTAGTGTCAAAATTTATATTTCTGTTTAGGTATATAGATTATTATACATGTACAGTTAAAATTTAAGATTCATATTGACAGATAAAGGAAACAAATATTCATCAAACTAATCAAACGCTGATGATACGTTACGATTTACGACAGGGATTTAATATACAATAAACTCAACTTGTCATGCCTTGCATAATTTACAACTTGAAGCATAGCATCCGGATGAATCTATATCTATGGTATATCTATCGTTTACTACATTTTTAATATTTTTATTTTTTATGACCGCTTCTCACGGCCAAGTACACACCAATTTAAAATATGGTAATTAACAACATCGAGTATAGCCATTTTTTATTCATGTGAAACATTTTTATTGACGTTTTGGGTTAGTTTTTTTGCTAACAAAACGTGATCTTTATTTATATATGTTTCGAAATAAAAAAGGGTCAATCATTATTTTAAAACATTGCCTCCATTTAGAAGCGTCTTCGAAAACCATTTAGGCAATATTAATTAAATTATGCAATATTTTACAAGGCAAAATCCATATTGCATCAGAATAATCTATGAGTTTATTTCGTCGTTGTTACATGTATGTAATACGTGTGAGTAAGAACCAAATAGTGTTGAATTATTTGAGATGATATACGTAATGACATTTGAAAATAATACTTGTGATACTAAAACGTCGACTAAGCGGTACCCGAACTCGGATCATGAGGATGACGCCGTTGCATTATAATACTTATAGCAATATAACACTTGCATTAGTGAAAAAGAGACAAATGCATGTAATACGTTCCTCCTCTTTTAAGAGGGGAAGTGAGGACGGCACGGTCGCAATGAAAGTAAAAGTTAAGGCTTTTATACTCAGGATTTGTAATATTATGAATCAGTATTGTCGTTTTCTCTGTAAGGGCTTCTAATAACATTAACATAATGTTCTAGATTACCGTATTGACCCCGGTGGGTAAATAATATTAACTGAAATATATTCTAGATTCAATGGACAGTTTTATTATTTTGACTAGATGTCAACTTTGGTCCGTTATATCTAATTATTATCAATCAAGAAATAGATTTTATCAATCTGTATAAAAATATGATATATAAATATATAACTTAAATTAATACAAAAAGTATTTATTAAACTATTAATCATTTAATTATCTTTTAAAGGAGACAAAGAACATCCAAACTCAGTGCGCCATTCTACACAACATTACGCTTCTTTTTCAAGTCGTCTAATTTGCCGACACCTTTTGTATAACATACTTTTAAAATAGCATGAAGGAGAACAAACATATTTTTATAGTGTTCGTATTTAATCGTCACAATAAATAAGCCCTGATTATGGAGCTCTTGTGCCGGATGTACTCGAAACAAAGTTCAAATGTCACCAACACAATAATCCGCCGCGAATGCTGATAGCGGAAAAATAAAATAATATTATATACTAAAACTATAATCATGTTGAAATACATTTGCAATCGAATGTTTCTTTTTGTTTTATTTTAAACGGGTGGATGTATTTACTAAAACGTAGCACATTTACTTAATTATTTAAGGGAGTTTCAATCAAATATAGGTAGGTTTTCTATATTGAATGAGTATTAACGATTTACCAGAGTATTTTTTTGGTTGAGCTTAACGTTTATACTTTTATTTTAACCCCATCTATTTAACATAAAAGTGATTCTTCTTTTACAGGAAATAGATGAAGACTTAGACTAATTACTGTTTAAGCATTATTTATGGGAGAACCAGCTTTGGCATAAATGGGTTATCTCGACTTGTAACTATCTATCGAATACTACTCCCGCACTAGACTTCTCTCTTCTCTGTCTCTCTTCTTCTACGCACTCCTGACTCTTTAATAACAGGTACGGTGGTAACCATTTACTCTCAGACCTCACTGCTTTTTTGCCCCTCTACGCCTATCATAAAACAAATTAAGAGTAATTATTACTCTTTTTCCTTGTGTTTGTGTATCAATGCCTCATACTTTTTAAATTGAAAATAAACGATATACAACACATAAATGGTGTATGAGGAAAACTAGTAGTTTTTGTTGATTAGGTTTCTATTGTAGAGGAAAATATTATTTCATCTTTAATGAACTTATGCAATAGCGGAAATCATTGATACGTCATCACGTTTGATTCGTGTGGAGAAACCAAGAGTTCGTCAGAGAGCAAAAAATCCTTTTCAACACATTATGTTTATTAAAAAGAAGGTTTGCCTACCAATAATTTTGTAACCCGTACTGTTTCAAGTGCCCTGTTTCTAGATAAGTAGTCCAGAAATAATCTAGTAATTATAGTAATAACACACATCCCACTAAAAGGCGTCTGATATAAAACTAGGTAGAATCTGTACTATGGTCACTAATGGACTGATGATATATGTTTTTTTCATCAAACAATATTTTTCGCAGGTGGGTATATAATCTACCACCTTTGGTTTAGCAGTTAGGTTTACTAACCACTACATCTTCATATAAAATGTAAACTATAAACTCTCTGTTTTATTGTTATTATGTTATTTCAAGCCACTAGTTAAGTCGAACATTAATATTAGGATTCATCTACCGAAGATACCGAACTATGCAAGGTAGTAGAACCACGCTGATTTCAGCACGAACGGGCCGGGTCGACCGGGGCGGTACTACCCTCGCATAGAAGATCAACCTAAAATTACAGCATTCGTGCTATCGTGTTTCGTTGGTAAGTGCGAGACCGGAGGCCCAATGATGCAGTAGCATCACTAGGTCGCCATGGTGTGAGTCACCATTATGCATTGTCTGCATTCGCAATGAGTATGGTGACGGATTCTGCTTATGCTTTCCATCAGACAGAGTAGTCTCTTTATTAAAAAAATACCCAAAAAGTCCTCTCATCTTTCAAAAAAGCAAATAACATCTAACAATATAATTAATTATAAACATTACGTATATATAAATATACTATCTACTAAGTTGCTAAGGGTTACAATGATCCCACGGATCCGGTTAAATAAGTGCCCGTAAGTGGTAATTCCTATATTCCGCTAGAAAATCCTGTTCTTCCTTAGGATAAGTGGAAAAACACTGATTTGCGTAACATCTCATTAAGTAATACACGATTATGTAAAATAAACAGCCTGTAATGTAACGTCTTATGTATCATGCTGTATAACTCATGTCCATTATCCGAAAACCTGTTGCTGTTAAGGCGCTTAAGTTAGGAATACATTAAAATTTCTCGTAGTAAGTAATATGCATCTTTTCTTAGAGTTTTGCGGGTTAAGGCCAGTTTTACACGTGAATAGTGGGAAAACTATATGTAATTTACTACACTTCAAATGTACCTTTTTCTCTACATGGGCTTGACAAAATGACTCTACCCTGCATGATGAAAAGCATGAGCAGAGTAAGTGTAGAGTAGTGGTAACCATATTCATTGTCAATGCTGATAATGTAGCGCGGTGACACGTACTATGGGAGTCTATTGAGATGCTTCTGCGCCATTAGGTCTCCGGTCTCGTACTCACCAACCAAACACGCAGCATGAATATTGTCATTTTAGGTTGGTCTTCTCAGAGAATGGTAATCAGCAATGTACTAAGTATCTAATGGTTCTGTGTGTTATATAGAGCTTCTCAAATTGCGCTGAAGACTAGATCTTCAATGAATATGTGAAATGATTGAGGCGATTAGTATGGTCGACTTCCATCATGGCATAGAAAAGTAATCGATATGTAGGTACTATTTAATTTATACTCTCGATTGTAGGCACTTGATGGAACTTGTTGTATTACATTCTAGAATTAAACTCACTTGTACTTATTCCACTATTTTAATTAAATTTACACAGGTAGAATGCCATAAGGCGAAACCGGTCAGGTGCAAATTTAATTAAAATAGTGAAATAAGTACAAGTGAGCTTAATTCTAGAAGATATGTATCCACCCGTTACAACCAAATTGCCAAAGTAACACCGCAGGTGATAAAAACACTCACACTTTAGTAGTAGATGAAGCTATTTATTCGATTAAGTTTAAGCAAAATAGTATCGTATCAGGAAAAAAGTTAAACGATAATAAGGATCGTGGTAATACTATAACGGGACACTAATGCACTTCCTTAGTAGAACAATTGAAGGAAGTTATCAAAGGAAAAACAACAGGAAAATTAACAACTCCTTTTGCGCGACGAGGCACCCGTGAACACGACATTATGTACTCATGAGCCTTGTGGCGATGGCTGCCATTCACCGACTAGTTTTTATTTGACGTAACTTATTGAGAACTTCAGTAAATACTATCAACTGTACCAGCCTTAATTTGTAGACGGGAAAAATTGAAGCATCTTTCATATTTTAAAGCCTGACCAGTACCCTCTTACTTAAGGAGTTATAATAATAACACTGTTGGAGGATAGTCGACATCTTATCCCAATAATTAATAGATTTTTAAAATTCAGCTTACAGGGGCTTAAATTTTTATTCATACTAGTGGTTGCCCAGCGTTTGAAAGTTGATTATAATTCATTGAATTATTTTGTTTAGATGTCTGCACTCCTCCTCCATACAAACTCTAAATCTGCGAAATTTCGTACTCCTACGTTCGCATATTTTTACTAAAAAGGGATACTACATTTTTGCTTAACATATTAATATATATATAGATTTTGTTTACGTTTACTATTCCAAGTATTAATGTGAAACCAGCCTAACACATAATTATGACTACTCTCATTTGGTATAGCCTTATTTCTGCACAATTAATTACACCGGTCAGTTAGCTAAAATAGCCTTCGGATGTATCAAACAGAGTATATCATTAAATGATTTTTAAAGAACTGTACTTAGTGTTTTCGATCGTGAGTCTAAAAAACGTATCGGGGAATTCGAGAATGACGTCAGTGAAGCGGCAACCGGTTTCAAAGTTGTATAACGAGATTTGAGTTTACAAGACAGGAGTGCACAATTCACTCCCACTTTTGTAGCTCTTGTAGAGTTATAGCTATATTTATGGTCTTTGGCCAGAAATTAAGTTAACGTCTACTTTAAGTAGTTTTGCTATATTATGTTCCACTTTTACTTTCTACTCTATCTGTAGTGCGCTGAATAATAATTGTGGTAGTGTAATATCTGATATGTAAGATTGAAGGTCAATTGATCTATATGTTGGATCATAATTGATATATATGAACTGTGATTACTTTCGAAATGAACGTTCTTCCGAAACAAATGTATTTTAGTGAAAAACTTGCATTTATAATAAGCTATGTGTAACACACTACACATTATCTTTTTTATAATAAGCACAACAGTGTGTTTGTACCTGTAGAATTTTTAAAGGAATAAAGTAATGAAACTAATGAGCAATTAAATAAGAAAATCTAATTAAAAAGGAACGAAAATATTTTCATGAATGAATGAAGTCTAAACTCTTATTCTTTTAAGGGATATTTGTGTAACTAGAGTTCTTTGCCTTACTTGCTTGTTATTGAATGCGGTATTAAAACAACCACGGAATTGATCACATCGACTTATCCGTATACGGGCAACATGAAATTGACTTCTGTCACAAGAACGGGATTATATTGTAACAAGTTAAGCATATAGTGATTTTGGAACAGGTTTTTGACGAAGCCAACAATAATAAGCCGACGTTTTCATCAGCTGTATTTAGGCGAGGGTATAGATTTAGCAGTAAGTACATCACGAGCCCTCTATTGTCTGGCATGCAAGGTAACGAAACTAAGTCAGTGTTTCAAGCCGCTGTGGCTAATCCAAACATCATCGTCTACCTATGGCTGTCCATTGCCTCTCTCAAGGAGCGCCAACTATCCCGGTTTTTAGCAGTCGGTCAGTCTATCCTGCCATAGAGCATCCACACTCCCATAGACTATCGGGAAACATGATCAGCCTTCTTCCACTTCATCACATTGATTCTAAAGTAATATTAATGGTTACATGAAAACATTCAATTCTAATGTTTGTTATGTAGTTTCCGATAGTCATATCTATCTATCAAGTACTATTATAAATATATATGTATAAAAATAATAATAAACCTATGAATGTTCATATGAATCTCTCATTTTATCTGTAATCGTATATTTGTCATTTAAGCTCCCTCACCCACTGATGTCGGTTTAATCCTTATCAGTAGATAGCCTCGACCTCTTCCCCTGCTTCTCATTACCGATATCGGAGCAGACCTCAAAAATTTAATTTGGTTGTTATTACGAAGGTTATAAAAACTATATTGCTATGTAATAAAGTTTGGGAATGTTGTACCCCTATCATGTGTAGGTATATAACGATACCAAGAGTACATATGCAGTACCAAGGAGTGATAAACTAAGTCATGGACATGATTTATTGATATGGTTAAGCTCGAGCTGTGGTCGTGTATACCTAGGTCAGAGGAGTCAGGGCCGCGAGTTGGGTGGTATGGAATGAAAAGATTAAAGAAAAAAGCCAATAACTTATTCGTTCATGTAGTTTTTATACTAAGCCATAAATTACTGTATTTAAGACATGTTACAGTTTTTAATCAAATATTATCTATCTTTCTAAATAGACAAGATCATTTCTCATCCAGCCCTTCCTTTTTACGATTCGTTATAAATAACTCTGTTCCAATTTGAACTCTGGAAATTCGGAAACGTCTATTTTGTCCACTATTTCTTGACAAGGATCAAATTATAGATGGTCATACATGGAGGTAATCTTGTTGTTGTTCGCTTATATCTTTCAAACTACACAAAGGATTTTAATGCGGTTTTCAGCAATAGATAGAATTAACTAGTAGCGCTAACCAGCTAGCTGTTAACCACAGATGTTGTTGTACCTTAACAGCACCAAACGCAGTAACACTGCTGGGCGTAACTAGTCTAGAATTCAGACCTAAACAACGTGTCAACATGATGGCAGAATATAATTCAACATTAACGTAAGTACTACAAATAAAAATGTTAGTGTAAATATAATCAAAACACGTAGACTTTGTTCTTGTAATACTACACTTGTAGGAAGTTTCCAGTTTCTTTTCCCACTACGATGCACGATATTTATTTATTTACACACTAAGTTAATATACAATAGTAACTTTAGATTATTTCAACTCAAACTTCGATGACAATGCAGTCCTCGCATGTTCTCTAATGATGACACACAAGTTCCAACACTTGCTGATGATGTCGCATAAAGAGTACCTAATGTCAATTTACCTGCCAGAAAATTATAGAGTTTGGTTTCTAATTTGGTTCATAGGTATCTGACAAATATATATTTGTCTGCCATTAGCTATATTGGCTTATGGCAGACAAATGACAAATATTCGGCAACTTTTATCTGGTATGTAGTGTTATATGGCAGATAAATATATAAAACTTTAGCACAAACTGGTGAAACTATCCCGAAAACCTTGATTAATTTCTTAGCACATGCAGAAGCATATAGAGCTTGAACATAAATCAAATTCTTGAAATATAGGTATTACTGAATTTTCGACATATTTTACAACATAAAGGAACTAAGTTTTGAATAATATTATACTGTAATATTATTCAAAACTGCGTGATGAAAGAGAAAGGTTTAAATACTCTAGAGAAGTTACAACGAAACGGCACTTCATTGTGATTTTTAATAGTTTAGGCGGATGACCTTTAAGGATTTTTTTTAAATATTTAGTGGACTAGACTGTTTTTAGACATAAATAATAAATTTCTTATCTAGAATAAAACATATTTAGAAGCTGTCATAACTTGTAACCGAGTGTATCGACACAACCCAGGCCAGTAGGCTAACACAACACCTTTCTTCTAAGGAGAGCGGCAGCAGTGCAATGTTATGATAAGGAGCGTTAATTGGATATCATTGATTTCTTCCCTTACTGCTGTAGTACTAAAGGCAGAATAACTGAAAATTGCGTTCACACTCGACAAAAAGTTTCTTGCTAAAGTTATCAAACTACATTTCAATAAGAAATAATTTTACTTTACAAAAGTTACCTCTGTTATTATATTTGTTGATCTTCTTCTTCGTCTGGCCTTTTCCCGTTTCTAATCGGGGTCGGCTCTCCTTATCCTTCTCCTCCAGAGATATCTGTTCTGGGTCGTCACAGGGTCCACTTTCTCTTCTCCGAGGTCCTTGCTGATGGTCGACATCCATGTAGATCGGGGTCTGCCACGGCGTCTTGGTCCCGATTCTAGTTGCAGCACTTTCTTGGTCATGTGTTCGTCAGGACGACGCATGACGTGACCGTACCACCTCAAGCGCATCTCTTTGAGTTTCTCCGGTATTGGTCTCACTTTAAAGCTGCCTCTGATATATACATTCGGCACTTTATCTAGAAGTGTGACGCCTGCGGACCATCTGAGCATTCGCATTTTATTATATTTGTTGATACTGGCCTGAAAATAATGATGACTAAAAAAGAGTGGCCGTCTTTTGTTATAAGTCTACCTATCTGTATTATTTTACTTTTATACAAGAAATTCATACATCTATTCATTTAATTAACATAGTTGAATCACAAAATACCGAAAAAAACATAATTAAAACGTGATATATTACGGTTTGTTGCTCCACATTAGCTAAATTAAATAATAAAAATTCCAATAAAATTAATTATTTCTAACTTAGTTTATTACTTTAACTGCCGACTATTTAAATTTTACACAGGGTTTAATAATTAGCCGAAAATTCATGTGGTGTCCTTAGCATACAAATTCAAACTTCGAATTTGTTATTAATTAACTAATTATATATTATTCCTGTCACAGACGTTTAAGAAATATTAGTATACAATACTATAGATTATATATAGTATATATATATTATAGCTCCATCTATAATCTCTCGAAGACTACCATGGAAATTATAGTGTTATAATAATATGTGTTGCTATAATATTTATTATAGTTATGTGTGTCTGACAATATAGCTTCATTAGCTCAACTGTTTGAACATGCATTGTCAATTGTTGAGTCCTTCTATCTAGAATTATGAGGAATTGAATTGACTTCTTTTCTTTTCCTTTAAGATTATTTGAGGTTCATTTAAAAAATTATTTTAGTTAATATTTAAATTGGAGTTACTGCTACTTGAACGGCTGCTTTCGTTCGGTTAGCCTTTTTACACTTTTAAATGTCTCAATTCAAATTACATATACTTAAATTTGACACGGGTTCGGGATCAAAACCATCGAAAACAAATTCGTCAAGTAGTTTATTTCCAGCAAGATGTTACTTAAAAATAGTAAATTAGTTCACATACTTATAAAGTCCTTGACCTTTTCAAGGAATCGAGTTTATTACATATAATAATATTACAATATCAATCATTATTTTAATATACCTACTAAATACTATTTAATTACACATCAGACGTGTGCTGTTAATCATACAATAATGGACAGATCCTTGCATGTTATTAACGATTCATGATTATTACAAAGTATGATAGTATATAGTTGAAGCAACGACACTTTGTTGCTAACAATAGTTGAGAAACTGATATTACATCCTTCTAATATAACAGGAAAATTCTCTGACCGGGTTAAAGGTTTATGTCTGACAAACTAAAACGCAATGATTGATGCTGGAAAGTTGTTTAAGTACTAATGATCACGATAACTTTAATAGCGCAATGCAGGATTAGATAGTTAAGCCGTTTTCTGGTGTGTCTTCATTAAATGACGAAGAAGTACTCGTTTTAGATTGGTTTCTCAAACATTCTGTTTATTTATTCAACCAGCGTGATTCTTTTCTCACTTTAAGTTTCCTCTTCTTAAAATCAACAACTGACTATGAACATCACCGTGTTCCTTTTTTCCTTCTTACTTTAATTTCCTCATGTTAAGCTTAGATGTAGAAGATGTAGAACTTCCATTATTGAAAAATATCGTGGCTAAACAAACTGGTAATATATAATAAGTAATCTTTTTCATCTATCGTCTATTTCTATGTTTGTAGAAAGTACAAGGTGCAAATACTGTTCCACTCTTTTTAGGGTTTCTTTTGAGTCAAAGTGACGAAATCTAAAACCTAATAGTTTTATCATGTCCATCAGTCCATCTGGCCATACTATATCTCACAGACTATTTGCATTTACGTTTATTGCTGTATAATTAGCTGTGTAATCAATATTAATAGTATATTTTCTAAATTTATGAATAAGTGTCTTCAACTTGACCTTTCTCTGGTAAAGTTAGGCTCACGTATTTTCTCCGAAATGTTCGTTAGTCATTCTGTCCCACAATCAAGAACGAGGGATTGGGTGAATAATTTTCTTTACCTGGAAATGGGACTGCTTTAATGCTAGGTTTATTCAGTGCTTGTAATAATACGTCTCAGACATCTTGGTGGGGTGCGTTTACTCACAAATTTTTTGTCGATGTTAGTAATTGATTCTTCGTAAAGAGTATTCGGAAATTTGTTTCAATCATATCTATCTCAATTGTTCATCGCACTATTATCGAGCTGTCTCTTGTAGTTTGTTTAGTCGACACAAATCTATATTTATAAAATGTAGAAGGCAGATTACAAATTATTTTTACCTGAATCGACAGCTAATATTTTTGACAGTAATATATATGTATTATAGACACACGACTTATACTACTGATGTCGCCTATATTTTAAGAGACTGCTCACAAACACCCTCAATCAAGCATGTCATGTATATTTGTACTTATTTTGAAAATGTCACCAAAAATATAATTAACATTTAGTTACCTACCACATCTATTAAAAGTATGAAAAAATGTATATCTTTGCCCTGTGACGACCTTATCATATCACTTGCCTGCCTACACAAACAGACACACAGCTGGTTAGAAATATTTACTAAATATGAGGAGCCTCGTCAAGGACTGATTTGTGAACTAACCTCCATTTTTGTGTATAAATATGAGTAATATTATTTATACTGTTCAGTTTTTATGCACATCCGTTTCTGATAATGGCGCTATCGCAACTGTATAAGCGTATTATTGATACGCAAAATATAAATTATTACAAATTTTTTGTTATTGTTATTCTCTTTAACGTAAACATTTATCAGACTTATTAACGTCATAAAATCTTTTAAAATTATCTGGATGATTTTATTAATCTTGCGTAAAAAAGTATTTCTGTTACTGCTAGAATTCTCTAAAAAAATTGCCAAAATAAAAATTAAAAACAGGAATACGACGTCTGGAATACGATCTCTACGAATTCGTTGTTAGACTGCTCCTATATACATATACCGTTAAATAAAATTGAAGTGTCTGTTTGTAATTTAAAATTAACAGCTTCAACAAATGAATATAAAAGTGGGTACTTACATTTGTCTGTCTGTTTGGACGGGTGGACCAATTTTGACGAGGCTTTCATTGACAGACAAATCAATCCAGCCGTTCCAGAGATGTTGTTGTTCAGACTAACGGAACAAAACGATAAATTTTAAAAGTTGATTTTAATGTTAGTATCATATATAATTTTATATGCATTTAGGAAAAATCTGTTAATTTGAAATTACAAACAGATACTTCAATTTTGTTTATTTGTATAGATATAGATTATAACAATGTTAAGTTGGTTCTTGTACACTTCGTAAACTCAAAAAAATCTGCAACAATTTTATGATAATATTTTGCGGGAGGGTTTTGTTATCTTTTTGCCAGAATGTGCGTTATTTACGCTATGTATCTCCGCCGTATTCGTGTCCTTGTACCTCTAGAGCTTCTAAATCGGTGGATCGATTTCATTTATTTTTTTTTGTTTAAAAGGCAACAGAATCGAGAGTGTATTCAATAATAATGGTTTCTTTGATGAGAATCATCGAATGGGGAGGTTCTAACCGGCTATTACCATGAAGTCACGTCATTACTACAACATGCGTCGCCATTTCTATAAAATGTTTTCGACGATTCGCATATGACAGGTTATATTTCTATGATTTAAAAACAGTTTGGAGTATATTATTGAATATGATTGTACGTAGGTAAGGTGTATATAATTACGTACAGGGGCGCTTGTTAATTCGCATAAACATGTACTTATATAATATTTGTTTTGTTCTGATTTTTTGTTAAATTTATGAATACATGTGTGGAGGAACGGGAGTCATGTCCCTCCAACTCAAAGGGAGGATCCTCCGACCATGCGAGGTGATCATGCCTGGCGGGCCACGGCCCAACAGTTGATGTTGGGATGTTGTATATATGTTAATCGGCGCGAAAACTTGCCACTTGCGAGATTCAGGATTGGTAGTTGCTTCGTTTCCTTCGTTACTCTGTAGTTCGACGTATCTTCGGTAGATGGCGCTGTAGTGTGTTATGGTGTTGCGCCGTATGTGGATGTCGCCACACATACATTCATTCATACAAGCAATGATCAAATGCAGTGTTCATTGTACTGCAAAAATAAAAACCAAAGAACTCACTATCATTGGATGACGTTCGACATATGCTTGCCAGCAATAACAAATATTATTACACCTGTGTATTATGCTATATTATTAAAGAGGAAAATTGTTATACACAAATAACGTACTATATGTATAATACAACGATGTTTTTCTTCTAAAAGTAATATTTTCTTAAACACACAACATATAAAAACAAAAGGTAGTTAGCTGCGTATTTACGATGTGATTGCGACACAAAAGCAAAATGACTGAATGTGGCAATTGATTGCAAAGTACTACTTGCTATTAATTAGTACTTTTCAAACTGCTGTCTTTGTATTTTAAAGTAATGATGTTAATGATACTTTGATAAATAATATTATCGTTAGGTCGTTTCGTATTTTTATATATGAGCTTGCCAAAGTGATTCTACTCTGCCTGAATCATTCACGAGTAGCTAGTGGTCACCATTTCAGATGCAAACAATACAATAATGCAGCACAGTGACTCACACTAGCCTATTCAGATGCTTTCGCATTATTATGCCTCTTTTCTTCTTAGTTCAGTCTTTTCCAATTTGGCAGTCACGACTGATGACGGTCCGTTAAGGAGAATCTAAGACTTTAAATGGTTTTTTTCTTAACGTCCAGGATTTCGTAGTTCTATGATGTCCCCGTTGGCCTAGTGGTGACCCTTACTCCTAAGCAGGAATGTAGTTTCGGTTCCTACCTAAGACAAGAAAAGGAACATGATCATTTGTTCTGTTGTAATTTATCTACCCTAGAATATTTGCTATCCTTAGTACTGGTTATGCCTAGCTTGGGATCAGACAGCTGTTTGTTAGATGAGTGAAAACAAGAATGGCCGCTTAGGTTCTAATTAACAGTAAAGGACATAAAATTTATAAATAACTCTAGTCTATTAGTAATCTGCGTGTGAGAGTGTTAACATAAACACGACTTTTCTGAACGATATACACGTCGACGACAGGAAACTATATAAAAGCTTTAGCGAAATTATTTTCACTCAAAGTTGCGAGCTAAATATGCTGTGAGTGTGTTCTCAGAAACTGCGGTGGTCGGCGCGGACGAGCGCGGCTTGCCTGCCCTTTTGTTTTTAAACATGACTTGCGTTTTAGATGCACGCAAATTAACTAAAAATAGATTAGCCTACACTCGACATACATAATATTAAGCTTACGAGTTTGGTAAACAACATTCATGTTCATTTACGTGAAGTGAATTTAAAGAAATAGTTTTATTTATAAAAAAAATTTGCTTATGTTATCTGCATATTTTAGTAGAAAAAAAATATTTATCACTGATCTATCATTATATTTTCTAAGTGACCAGTTGCTGTTTGATCTAGAGGTTTTGACTGTTATGTCAGAACTGATAGGTGTGATGGAAATGATCATTTTTTGTGTATATTATCACATTATCACTCTGTTTAGTTTGACATGTTTAGTGTATGAGATGTATCCAGTTATTACTTTTTTGCCAAAGCTAAACTTGCATAAAAATTTTATTTTACAACATATACAATAATTGATGGTTAATTCAATACGTTTTATAAACAGATGGTTGTTAAAGTATTACAAATTAAAACGGGTAAGCGTTTGTATGAAATTAAAGTGTTGATGCATTAGTGGCAGAGCGACACCCTCTCGTTTTAAATAGCCCCACTAAAGGGGGACGTAGGTATGAGTAGATTGGCGTACCGCTAATAGCTCTCATGCGGGTACTTCTGAAACTTCCACACGTACACGGTACACTGTTTTTATAAAGTGACCGTTGGAACGTGGCGCGGGCACATTTACATTTACCATATTGATTTCACTCAGATAAGGACGAGCTCATGTTGTAAATTATAACAAAAAACGATTGTTAATTGCTCTACTTGGTGCATACTATGTTTAGAGTAGGTATCCTTGTTTCATTTACACATAAGTGATCAAAACTTTAAGCATCAATAATAGCAATAAGTTACATAACTTATTCTTTAAAGTAACTTAAGTATATCAAAGTGCCAACAAAAAAATACATAAAAGTTGGCACTCATAAGGACTGCCAAAAAGTGCTCAACACAGCCAAAGAAGTTTTGTGACGTCAGCATGTCGGTGACGGGGTGACGCGAACTCATAAGATTTTCTCCTACGAAAAAGTGCTTAACGCGCCTAAAGAAGTTGTCATTTCAAAAATCTTTTTTTGCAATTATTTTTGTACAAATGTGAAACCTTACAAAAACGCTGAAGTTATTTATATCTTTTGGCAGTGATTGTATTTCTGCTAAAGTTTCGTCAAATCATCGTCCCCAGGATAGGTAGTATTTAAAATCCTTAAAATTCTAACCACAGAAAATGAGGTTTTGAGTAAATTCTCAATCTTAGTAAAAAAGATAGTTAGAGATCTAAATTTAAATTTACTATTTTTATCATTTTACTAACTGAACCCCGCGGTGTTACATCAGCTATCTGCCAGTGAAAGTTCCATCAAAATCGGTGCAGCCGTTCCAGAGATAACCCGGAACAAACAGACAGACAAAAATTTTAAAAAATATTATTTCGGTACATGTATCGTGTATGTATGTATACATATAAATTTATTAAAAAGCAGTTATTTTAATATTACAAACAGACACTCCAATTCTATTTATTTGTATAGATGTTATAATTATTATGGCAACATTCGTGCAAAATGTAATTTGAAATGTACATTTAACATTACGGCCATTTAAGCGCACCATGTATGTAACCTTGCTATTTAAATATTAAAAATAAACTGTTTTAATAATTGATATTATACACCGCTGCCGCTGTATGTTTATGAAAATTATACTTTTAGACTTCTGCACCTCCATTTTATATTCAAATGTTTAATGTACTACCTATCAGATTCTACAAATTTATATTCAATCCTTTTTCTACTATAAAAAGGACGTGACTCCTTCATCGTGCTCTTGTCAGATATAAAAAAAAACTCAAAATCATATGAGTTGTCAAAACGCTGGTAAGCTATTAAAAAAAGTAAATTCTATTTTTAAATAACTGGTTGATACACTCCTACATCTGATTCCCACGACATGTGGTAATCAGTTAGATTAATAAAAGGTCCTTAACGATATGTTACCGCAACGGTTTTACCCTGTGATTAGTTGGGGTATGCCACCCTAAAATAGACTGTATTTAATCTGTTGGGGAATGAAAATTATGCGGGTTCTCTATGAGTGGGCCAACGATTCTTCGAAACATGAAGCTGTAATCTAAATCTTATTCCAGTGGGCATATGGTTGGTAGTTAAGATGACCAAAAGCATATTTTCGCAATCGTCTATTAATAGAGAAATCAAAACACGAAAGATTAATGTCATGGGAACTTAACTTGAAATTGTGTTACCATGTCTTTTATTGTTATTTATTTATACTTTCTTTTATATAAAAAAGATGTAATTAAGTTACATTAGGCACTGATTACTATTAGGGTCCAAGCAGAGTAGTTTAACTTAAAATGCACATGAAAGTAAAAATAAAAAATTGAAGTTTAAAAATTTTGAAATAATTAAGTGCACATTCACAGACCAACGATAGATGGCGGTAAGAAATTATCTAAATTTGCAAGAACGTGCATATGGTTATTTTACAAAAACCCAACAATTTATATGTACTACGCATGTAAATTTAAGATCCCAGTAGTTAGTTCTCTAAAAGCACTTTACAATTACAGTAATGAGTTTAAAATTTCCCTCTTCTCTTATGATTCTACTTAAAAACAAAGACGGGACACTGGTCCTCTGCCAATAAGTATAGTAATATTCTGTCACCTCTTTTTTATACTGTAATCGCTAGTGACGAAGCACGTCACTCTGTATTAGTGGTGTATTATTTTTTAACCTTAAATTAATTAGATTACAGCTACTAAATCTCAGTCTTTAAAAAATCACTGGGGACATTCCGTTCTCATTTTACTGGGGATATAGTAAGTAATAACTTGGATATATTGAAGTACACCGCCAACTACCCAAAACAACATTTTATACCTAACTAGCTGACCCACGCAACGTCGTTTGCGCCTTATATTGCTCGTAGCGTGAAAATTTCCCCCGTTTTTGAAACATTCTTCATTGTTGCTCCGCTCCTATTGGAGCGTGATGATATATACCCTATAGCCTTCCTCGATAAATGGACTATCCAACACCGAAAGAATTTTTCAAAACGGAAAAGCGGTTCCTGAGATTAGCGTGTTCAAACAAACAAACAAACAAACAAACAAACAAACAAACTCTTCAGCTTTATATATTAGTATAGATATCCGTACAAAGGCGTTCTGTTCTGGAGGAGATCGCCGTAAGCGATAAGACCGCCTATTGTAATACCTAGTGCTGATCTCCATAACGCCTGGTATGGGTGTAGTAAACACTGTAGTGGGATGCAATGAAGTTGTACATAGTTGTTTTTATAGTACGAAGGTTTTATTTGAAAGAGAAATGCTCTATTGTACATTTATTCACTTCAATTCTCGTAAATACAGTACATTAATCTGTCTTAATCTCGGCGCAAGGAAAACAATGTCCCTGAAAAAGTAATACGAGACTATAGCATTTGCAATTATAAAACTCTTTCCATTATAAGTCTGAGTACGTATTTCAAGGAGTTTTTTTCGAATACATTACAAACACAATGTAGAGCTATATTCAAGCAATTATATATTGCGGAAGCAATCTACATCGAATCGAAACTTATTACGCTTATGGTAAGTTATCGAACTGACACGTACCTAAGTTCTCATGTAATCTTTCGAAGGCTGCAGCAATTGTTATTTACATCATTACAGTTCATGATATTTATAATATTGCTTTGATTGCTGTTGTAAGAAAACGTTTCATGTTAAACGTAAAATGCGAGAAGTAAGTAGTGACTGGGCGTTATTTGATAGTTGCAAGCAGTTGTGTAAATATCATATACATATCGATAAGACAATGGGTTCCACTTACGATAGGGATCCACACGATAACGGTTGTGCTCTCACCCCTAACTGGGGAGCAAAGGTTAACGTATTCACTTATCAAGCAAGTTCTGTTAACTGACACGGTTAATCGTTCGGAACTAGTCAAACTTTTTATAAATTACTTGGAAACACAAAACGTTACGTTACATATTGGAAGATGTTGGACAGTAATAGTACTAAGTTTCTACCTACTATATATAAATTATGTTCGTAAAAGAGATTAACATTTGTAAAATGTCGATGATCTATTACTAGATTACTAGATTTCACCCGCATTTAATAAAAAAGTATCCTATGTTACTATATACCTCCAAGAATATGAGTTAAAAGTTTCATGATGATTGGTTTAGTAGTTTTCGCGTAAAAGCGTAACAAACAAACTTACTTTCACTTTTATAATATTAGTGTGATAAAACATATTTATCGTACTAGATTTCATTACACCCATAGATAAATAGTTACATAGCAACAGGTTAAGATAGTACATATAATATGTGTTGAAACCCGCACGAGTTCCCCTAGTCACGCAATATAGATAAAGTATATGTTTCCTAATAGACCAAGGGGCATGGTACAGTAAGTTACATCATTTAAGTTTTTATTTATAATTACATATATACTTTCAATGAATGCTTTGTAGGCATTTTTTTTTGCTTTACTAGTTCGTATCCGGCTTAGGCTTAGTACAGGCTACTATTTACCATATCGGTATGCCTTTAAGTATACACATTCGTAGAATAACAATAGATTCGTGTTTGGTATTTTTAAAAGATTCCTTAACGAGAATACTAAACATGCAACTATTATTAAAATTTTGTAAAGTTCTTTTTTTCTGTATGGTCTAGATAAAAGTTTAAATTCCTCCATGTAGTTTTGGCGACCTTATTGACGCTCTAAAAAAACAAAGATGTACGCATATGTATAGTATATGTATATTAGCAAAAGGGATTGAATGTCAAGTTATTACGCTGCTAGTGTAAAGGGTTCGATCTTAGGTCAATTATTTGTGTAAATTGTATGTAATTGTTTTGTTCAATCTAATTTTCGTTTAACTGTATGCATATTAATTGTACGATTGTGAAGTAACCGTAGAAGAGAGAAAATTATATTCTGCATTGCATGCCCAAAATAAGCAGAGCTATAAGACACTGAAGGTTATAACTTATGAGCGAATTGATGTTACAGTATCTTCATAGGTGAGACTCCAGATCTACTGTGAGTACCACCAGTTTATCAACAGCTGGCTCTCTAATTTGTTACTCCAACAGGACTAGCAGGGCAGGACAGTCGACTAAGATAAAGGGACAAAAACTATTTTGTAATAGGTCCGACTGATAAGTATTAGTTACTTTACTTAGGGTCACTTGAACAGTTTTAGTCTTTTATAAATGGACATGCCAAAGCAGACAAACGTCTTTAGGGAGAAAATTCCTTCTGGGTACACACCCCACAAGTTTCCTGTACTTACATTAAATTTTCAAAATTACCATTTAACTCTCACTTTTCCCTTCTGTATAACAGTACTAATTTAGTAGTTGGTTAGTTAGCGTAAAAACCCAACCAGCCTTCACCCTCTGCACCTTTATTTGTAGACTCATCGTTAATTTTTTAATAAACATCTATAGCGAATGAGTAATTAATTAGTGATTTTTCTATATCAAAAGTAACTACTAATAATGATATAAGTGAATTATCCCATTTAAAAATAACAACCAATGTACTGTATGCAAAACAGAGAAGCAATATAATGCAAATATCACTGTTTGTGTTCTCGACGGGGAACCTTGATCTTTCTCACCTTCCCTCCGAGCGCACCCCTTCACACAAACAACTCATCACCGAGTTTGTGCATGTTTCAAGTGTCGATTTAAACTTTTTATTATGTTCAAATTTGCGTGTTATGTGGGACACGCGCATAGCACGCGACCCGCATGGGAGAGCAGCCGGAGGGTGCTTTTAGTGAGAATTATTATTTGCAAATGACTAACGTCTGGTACCAACATTTTTGTTGTGCCGTAAAACGACTGACGGGCGACGATAAAATTATGTACCTTCGCGGTTTTGTTATGGGAACAGTTTATTATGGTCGTCCAACGTGCAAGATGAGACATAAAATGGTGCTTACAACGTGCTATATTACTACTTTAAAAATGCTTTCCTGTCTTGAAATGACACCATACAGAAACCTTGTAGTATAAAGTTATAGGCATAATTTACTTTAATCAAAGGCTGTTTCCGAAGAGACGGGTGTACAAGCACACTTTGCGGTTGTGTTCTAAAATTAGCTACAATAAGTACATAATAAAGAAGCACTTCTCATGAATCACAAGTCAACGGCCAGATAAAACATTGTCTACGACTGTTTGTGTTGTAATTACGTAGCGACCGATTACATTGTCTTAGCTTATTAACAGATATGAATTCGATAAATGCTCATTCGTGTTTTATCGTACGACGACCTCGTTCAGACTATAGGCTGCCAATCATGCCGACGTCTATCGATAACATGTGATGTAGGAATAAATGAATACGTGAGATGAAACACACATTTAAATTTCACTTTATATTTATAAGCTGTTTAACACTTGGATACCTTGATTCGCTCTTATTGTTGTACCAGTGAACTGATAAATATTAATCACTTTGTCGCCTCGCAACCAATCCCGATCGGGAACGTTTTTGCGCAGGATTCTAATGGAAAGTTTTTGAATTACAAAACTGGAGCGTCTGTTACGAAATCACAAAATCAGTCTTCCTCGGCCTTTATTATTCTTGCTTAACTTTACCCGAGTGAAATCGTTTTCAGAATCTGAATATCGCAATTTTTCCTTATGGAATGAGATCGTGCTTAAAAGGTAGTGTACTTTCTCTTTCAAACATACGATTTGCCAACGTGCGCATTAGATATTACGTTAGTGTTCGTAATTAATGCTGCGTTTAGTTTATGATGCCATTACACATAAGGACGTTTAATCGTCGAAATATGACCAATGAACATATCAGATATGTCAGTATCAGTAGTGCTGCAAAACGCCATTGAAATGCATATTGCTTAATTCTAATTACTAATAAAGTCAAATGATGGCATGTGACTTTAGATTAAAATTCTACGCGTAGTCTAGCTAAGGGAATGTATCTTATCTAATATTTTTTCCGCTTAAGCGCCTCCGCTAATTAAGTACGTGGTCTCAGATTAGGAACACGACATGATCCCCGGAGCGAGAAATACATAATTGAATTTGGTGCTACACTATTATATTCCTACTTCAAAACTATGTATTTAAATAAAATAACTTACGATAAACAACAATATCTTTAGGAGTAATATTCTATACAAATTAATAAAATTGGAGTGTCTGTTTGTAATATTAAAATAACCGCTTTTTACTAAATGCATATGTATGTATACACGATACATATACCAAAAATGTAGCTAAAAAAAAATTTGTCTGTCTGTCAGTCTGTCTGTCTGTCTGTCTGTCTGTCTGTTTGTTCCGGGTAATCTCTGGAACGGTTGGACGGATTTTGACGGGACTTTCACTGGAAGGTAGCTGATGATCCAGGGAGTAACTTAGGCTACTTTTTTTAGACTAACTTTGTCCCGCGGCGTTACTCGCGGTACAACAATAACCGCGGGTAACACCGCGGGATTCAGCTAGTATTTAAATAAAATAACTTACGATAAACAACAATATATTTAGAAGTAATATTAAATAAAAAGTTGAAAAACTTTACCGGAATGACAATAAATAAATCTAATAGAATCCAGTCTATTAGATTTATATTAAACTAGCTGAACCCCGCGGTGTTACCCGCGGTTATTGTTGTACCGCGAGTAACGCCGCGGGACAAAGTTAGTCTAAAAAAAGTAGCCTAAGTTACTCCCCGGATCATCAGCTACGTGCCAGTGAAAGTCCCGTCAAAATCCGTCCAGCCGTTCCAGAGATTACCCGGAACAAACAGACAGACAGACAGACAGACAGACAGACAGACATACAGACAGACAGACAGACAAAAATTTTTTTAACTACATTTTTGGCATATGTATCGTGTATATATACATATGCATTGATTAAAAAGCTGTTATTTTAATATTACAAACAGACACTCCAATTTTATTTATTTGTATAGACTATCCGGACTTTATGTATAACTTGACGCGGAATTAGAAAATGATCAAGCGGAGTAAACATTAAACTGTCGAATGACAAAGAAAACTCATTGTGCTCATTCTACTTCTACTTACGATCGAGAGACTATCGATTTTTTCAATTTTCGTGTCTAAAAGTCCATGCATATCTTCATCCCAGTCACTATACATGAGTTTCAATTGTGTTGTAGATAGAAATTAGTAATCGGCAAACCTGAGCCCGGCAGCGGGACATTATGGGTTGTTGATGAAACATAAATATGTTCTTCTTACTGTTACAGGTCTATTTTTCTTGTAAATATTCACAACTAGAAGTGCATTAATTACTTGTAAACATATCTACTGAAATCGTATTCTAGTAAATATAAAGCTCTTACATCTTTTGTTAGGTCACATACTCTAATGGCCTCTTTTTTATTTGCACTTTGATTAAGGTCGCATAATTGTCAATTGGAGTAGAGTTGACCATCGCATATGATATTTATGAAAGGTTGTGTCTTTCCACAAAGAAAAATTTAAGTACCTTGCAATGTTAATAATTGCCATGACGTAACATTACTGTTGCTTAGCAAAATATTGTATTTGAATAGTAAAAAACAAAAGTTGAAAACTTATTGTCGCTATTTTATTTAATTTGATTTAGTTTTATTAAATATGATTTTAACCGTTTCCTTTTATTAATTGTTTTTTACAGTCTAAACAAAATAAAAAAAGGTTACTAAGTATTTGTAGTTGTATTAATTAGATTACCTACATTATTAGTTTGCAAAAGTTTTTAAGCTGCAAAAAATAAAAAGCATTACTGTCTGCACTAAAAAATGGAACGGTAATACCAACACAACCAAGTTTCATTATCATATCTCATCAACCTATTGCAGTCCTCTGCTCTACATCAAAATACGAATAACACAAAATCTTTATTCCTAACTCATTGACGCTTTTCATGACCGTCAGGCCGCCATATTCTGGCATTAGCATTGCCATTCAACGTGGCAATGCTGCCAGTCTTTTGGGAACGCTACCAATAGTCGATGATGCAGAGGAGTTTTATGACTCTTGTATGTAAATTTTGTTAATGTTAATAAATTAGTTGATAAATCTTCACACATACAATAGACATAAATATGCTCTCTAGCAAAGTACATAATCCATTTAAAAGATAATAAAGTAAGCAATTTGTCACAAATATAAATTAAATGGCTATTTACTTATATAAAGTCTAATGATATTTAAGTAAGTCATTGTCATTTGGTACATTGTGCTCGTTAGATAAAATCAAATTTACCAACAGTTGTATATTTTAATATTTTGTGGACACGTTGATGAATATACACAAACAGCATAATAATGAAATTGAATAAATTGCCAAATGCTAGATATAAATATGTAATATGAACATTTCAAATATAAACCTGTAATCACTTTATTATACGTTCGCTTTTTTAAGTTGTAAATTGAAATAAAGATAAAATAAATAAATTAATATTTTTGGACATCTAACACACAACACCATCTAGCCTCGAACTAAGCATAGCTTGTATTATGAAAGATAGATTGACTGATAAAATATTTATAATTTTTTTTTGTTAAAACATATATATTACACATAGCAACCACCCAAACTCCGAAACAAATATTTTCAGATAATTTAAACATTTGGATCTACTCGGGAATGGAATCCGAGACCTGAGCACAAAATTAGCATAGTCTACCACTGCGCAGTCGCAGACAAATTGTAAGTTATATATATGTTGCTAAAATATATAACGGCGCGCTGATTTATTTGTTGACGACGTGATTATATATCCAAAATAACATTATTGTTAATTAATCATACCTTAATTTAGCATTTGTACTTTAGTTTTAGTCGATTCTGTAAGCCATGTTAAATGTTATTAAAATAAGAGCGAATACCCCGAATAGAGTAGTAAGTGTCACCACTAGTAATGGTAGACAGCATTCTTGTATATTGTCTATTGTATGTAATACGTCTTTAAACAAACAAGCAAGCACACATAAAAAGAAAAATTATACGGTCCAATTGAGAAACCTCCTCCTTTGAAGTCGATTAAAAACATTAACAAAATTAATATACAGCTACCGCACGAGGTGCACTTGTGCTAACCTCTTGGTTCTTAACCTAACTTTATCTTATCAATCGTATGTGATTTTGTGTGAACTTGTAATAAGTGTGCCCTTATTTTGGAATTCCTGCCGTTGCACCGCTCACGATGGCATGCGATAGCCAGGACCGCTATGAGGCCTATATTTTTAGGTAAATCGAATCTAGGTATTTAAGCAAAATGCTGTATGTTTTACTATTAGTAACATGAGCAAATATACAAATAAACTGTTCATGCGTTCATTTTCTAATTAGTGAGACCAGTAAAAAATAGGATTTTCAATTAAAACTATGTATTTCTGATCTCAATTACAGGTGTTAAAAAGAAATACAAAAAGTACTAATTATGCTATAATAAGATACGATCTCATAAATGTCAATTTACAAGGTCAGCTAGGTGAAAAATCTCCATGGTTCTATCATTTGCACGAGAATTTATTTTCAATAATATTTCCGAGCTACATTTCAGTCAACCGAAGTTTTAGCCCCTAAAGGTAAAGAATATGCATTTTTTCACGTTAATCTGGTGTAAACACATTTATCGACTGAACCAGTATGAGTATATGAATCCAACGTAATTAAATGGCTAACAAAAGATCAAGGTTGCGTTCAGAAGATAATTTTTTGTTGTTATTCGTGACCAAACTAGAATAATGGCCAAAAAAATTGGCGTGTAATTGTAAATAGGCCCCAGCAACACAAACTGGCATAACGACATCCAAACCGAGGTATATAACGAGTTAATGGTATGAAAGGGTAAGTGATCAAGATAGGCGGAATACCAGAACTAACGTGAATGAAATTATGTATTCAAATAGTTATTTTATAGGGAAATTAATAACAGGTACCTACTACGTACCTGCGTTGTTATTACAAGAGGCCCCCGAATACTTTTATATCTATCTATATACATACATTTTTTATGTTATGTCCTTGTCTGTTACTCATGTCTACTTAAGAAGCTAAAGTTTAAATTAAAAAAGACCCCTACGCTAGCACATAATCGACTACGCCAAAAATGCCTTACATCATTTTGGAAAAAACCTGATAGTCTTACACTGCTAAACCGATATTAACCAAACATAGCTAAGAACCACCGCAAGGAAACTGGCTTTCATATGAAAAAAAAGTTGTATTGGTATCGGTCCATCCGTCGTTTGAGATACACACACAAACAAACACACACACACACACACACACAGACATACAGACATTGACGTCAAACTTATAACATGCCTCTTTTTGCGTCGGGGTTTAGAAAGGAAAATATTGAGTACCATTTTATCTTCAGTTTCTCAATTGATTTTTACATCCTTTTAGTTTACTTAGTATCTTTAGCAGTAATAGTATTGAATAAAACTGTATAAAAATAATTGTATATTCCTGGCAGGAAGACACCAAGTCGACAACGAAGGAAGTGGATAGATTACATCAGGACCTGGACTAGACTAAAATATCACTAATTAAAATAGGCCCTCCTGATCGCAAGAGATACCTGCTGATAACTTCCAAACTTCATTTTGAAGATGACACCCCGTGATGATAAAAATACGTTTTCTTTGGTTTTAGTGTTCAAACCCTCATAAATTTTTCAAAATTTTTAATCTATACTAATATATTAAGCTGAAGAGTTTGTTTGTTTTTTGTTTGTTTGAACACGCTAATCTCAGGAACAACTGGTCCGATTTAAAAAATTCTTACAGTGTTAGATAGCCCATGTATTGAGGAAAGCTAGCAAGGCCTACAGGAGCGGAGCACCAATGAAAAATATTACAAAAACGGGGGAAAATTATCACACTACGGGCAATAGGACATGCAAACGAGGTCGCGTGGATCGGCTAGTAATTAATATAATTGCATTTCGACTGCACTCAATAATTTGTCATAAATCATTTTCATAATCAGTATAAAGATACATTATATCATACTATTTGATAGCATTAACAATTCAAATGTAATCAACATATCATCTTCAAGATTCGGGATGCCTTGAACCTATTCTTTAATTAATTTTATTTTATTTTGGCAACGAAACTGAGGCAGAATAGAACAAAGAGAGTTCAAAACGCTCGTATATGATGTCATACATCAAGGACATTACGAGCTATTGAGCTCTTTACACTTCCTAATATCTACTCAACATTCTTAGAATCTTGAATATCATTCCAAGATTTACCTATTAATGCCAACCAGGTATTAAATGTGAATTGTCAATAATGGTTATTTGGTTTACTTTCGGTGGTTGATATCAATAATAACAATGACTTCGTACATGTCACACGCCGAGTGTGACTGTCTGATTCCAAGCTAGGCACAGCCTATTCTATGGTGAACAGCTGTAAAACATACTTTTTTATTTCTAAATACATACATTGTATATACATACATTGACGAAATTGTAACAGCAGCTGGTAGGGATTGGCTAAACACCGCTAAGAATAGAAAGAAGTGGTGTGCCTTAAAGGAGGCTTTTACCCCAAGATGCATCATTATTTTTGTTTAGACGCAAAAACATAATAATGATGCGTCACGATGATGATCACAAAATTATATTTATTTTGAAAGAATAATCTAATAGTTTTTAATTTAATCATTGCATGTTAATTCTAAATAGATCGTCAATTATATAATATTTATATTGAATTTGTTTTAAATAGGAAATATATTGATTTATTGCTATTGTTATTTTATATATGGAATAAATAAAGCTTAATTATTATTATGTCCATACTAATATTATAAATTCGAAAACGTCTGTCTGTCTGTTACGATTTCACGGCTAAACCGCTGGACCGATTTCAACGATATTCGGCATGGAAATACTTTGATAGGGTACTGTTTACCGCGATAAATGACATAAACGTGGGCGGAGCAGGCAGAAGCGAGGTATAGATGAACTATACATAAAAAAAACAAAATAAATAATCGTGCTCATAACCAAATATTAGTCCTGGATGGAAATCAAACCTATAACCTGCATATCAGGGTTACTTATTATTAAACCAACAGGCCAGTCACATATAACATAGAATCTCAAAAAGACAGCTAAGATATCGCATTTTGTATTCCTTAATATCCATAAATATTAATAATTGTTGACAGCCACAAAAAAAAATCATTTTGTAATCGCATGATCTAACCACACAATTTCGTGATAGCCACAACTTGTGCGTGTTACATTGTGTACGGTGTATTAGTCGCAGCACCTTGCTTCCTGCTACAATTTGTAATTGTACACATTATAATAGGTGAAGGGTAAAGCCTGTTCTTTACAATTGTCAAAGCTTTCTTCATTTCTCACAGTTATGACTGTTGCATAATCTGCCCTTGCGTTTCCATGTTGTGTAAGAAATGTTCAATGCATTTGAATCAAAAGTAAATTTACGTCAAGAGCCTTTAACAGTCCTCTGTTGAACAAAGGGTTCTCTTTAGGAAGAAGGTTTTAGCATACTATGGACGTTTCCCAAATGAGTTACTATAAGGTTTGTTTAAATTTTCCTTCTATTTGCAGCGATGTTGTCTTGCGTAGTTTGTGTGGGGGAACGGGTGTTAAGTCTCTCCAACACAAAGAGAGGATCCTCCGACCAGGCGAGGTGACTATGCCTGAAGGGCCACTGCCAAACGATTGATGTTGGGATGTTGTATATGTGATTATCGACGCGAAAATTTGGTCCATCCATCATCGCGTGGTCAGTAACGTCGTGGTCAGTATGACAAGTAAAATTAGTTTCATTATTTTTATAGCCAATATCGCTACCTATTTCTCTGTTTAATTTATATATAAAACTAGCTACTGCCTGCGTCGAATATAGGTGGCCTGGTCGAATATAGCGGTGATTTTTAAGTTGACATAACTTTTTTATTTATTAACCGATTTAGATAAAACAAACACTAAATGTTAAGTGAAGCCAACCACAACAGATTGGTGTAAATCGTAGTCAAACCGGTTAAGCCAATCCTGAGAAAAGCACGCACAAACAAACAGACAATAATTCTAAAAATCATTATTTTGGATTCTATTGCGTTCAAAAATCCCCCCTATAATGGTTTTCCTGATATATCTTCCATGTATAGACAGCGACTATTTACGATTTCGATTATGTGTATATTAATGATGATATAGATTTCAAATTTAGAAACAACAACGAATTTAATACAAATTTTGTCGTCTAATAATTTAAAGATTTTTCATATGAAAACTGAGTTCCTTTGTATGTACAAAATAATAAAAAATACCAAGTATTTGAAATAGTATTTAAATTCCTAAAATGTATATTGACGCTTTAAAGACTGTAATGGATATCTAAATAGGCGCGTCATACACACAAATGAGTTCCACTAGAACATTAAAGCACCTAAACACGCCTATACAATGTTCATCAAGATACGGAACACTAAGTACGGAATAAAATTACTGAACGAGTCAGCCAAGGCCAAACACATGCGGATATACCAAACTTAATATTCATTCGCTCATGTTGCCTGCCCACGAATGTACTACTTCTGGCTTCGTCCGAATCTTCATACAATTTAAATGATAAATAGACATCATACAGAAAAATATTTCTTATGATGTATTGAGGAAGTGGAAACCGTTTAATTGTAAATTAATTTAAACCTGTGGCCTAAAGAATTTCCACGTTGTCACGCCATGTTGAAATCATAACCCAATTTTATGTTACTGTTGGGAATATACCCCATCTATTGCTTTAGAGGATACTCAGAGAAACAGAACGTCCCTAAATGTTAAAAAAACAAAGCAGTTTTGTCTTTCAGGAAGAAAAGAATGAAAAAGAACAATTTCTTTGAAAGCCCAATATGAATCTCAAGTAGACACCATTACTATTTTTTCCTTTTATTACTTTACTAGCTTTTGCCCGTGGCTCAGCCTGCGTGTATCTCGGTTATCACGGTAAACAGTAGCCTATATTCTTCCTCAACAATCAAAGGATCTCTTCCAAGGATTACCCTTGAAAACAATTTATAACATTAGTATAGACTACAGATTCTATCATGGCAAAACTTCAATAAGAAATAAGTATTGGAAGTCTGTTAAAACCGGTTGGTTGATTGAGAACAATCTGATCATGTATATAACATAAATCAATTAATCACTGTAAAGTACATAGACTACTTTATAAACAAAAAAATAAAAATTATAAAATGTAGTGCTCGAAGCTTAACGCTTGGATGCTTTTGCAATTTTTTGTTACTTTTTTCTTTCTTATAAGTATTACAGAGCCAATAAACACTTTAAACTAATTGATTGTTAATAATATATATATGTTTAAATTGTAAATAAATAAATAGTTTTTACATATATTCTTAAAAATAAACTTTATAATGCACTCGATTAGTTGTTTTTTAGTACTACGTGTGGTGCCCATAAATAACACCGTCGGCATTGGTACAACAGAGGTAAGCCCCCAATTTGCATTAAAAACCAATTTTTACGTAACACCAAACTGGTATTGGGTATGTATTAGCCTAATTAAAAGGAGTATCATCGCTACTAAATAAAATAATTAAAGATACACGATTTTGTATCTGAGCAGCAAAAAGCACTTAATGTGCCAACACTACAAGTAGGTATCCTTATATAAGAATTTGATTCTTACGACTGCCAGTGTCACTTATTTTAGCAATCGACAGTAGATATACATATATGGATATATATTGGTGTATCATCTATAAAACATTAATAAATTTACAATACTAAAAAATGAAAGCATTTTCACACACATAACATACTAAAGGTAGTGTTAACCCAAGTACATGAATCAGTAACAGTATCATATCACTTATGATGAACATTGACTATGAGTAAGAACAGCTATTCCAGTGGAGGTCTACTTTATACATACGTAACAGTACTGTACTTATCACTTCACTTGTCAAACAGGCAAGTATCCGATACCCCCGGTTATAAAACACTTCCTAAATTAGATAATAATATAATTAGCGAGTATTAAACATCTTCTTACATCACAATAATTATCGACCCGTATCTATCTATGAATGATTAGTGTAATAAATTAAATAACAATAATAATTCTCTTCAATTATTAAATGTCAAATTGCATCATAGTCTAACAATAAAGTCTGTTTGACTATTCTGAACTAAAATTGTGGAGGCTGTGTGTAGTATGAATGTCGAGAACAACTTCCTATTGTATGTGTAAGTGTGTAAGTAAGGCAGTGGCGTAGTGTTGAGCTATTATCTAACAGTGAAAGTGTGAGTGTGTGCGCGGCGGGACGATGACGTAACGTGAGCCGGTGCGCAGGCGCCGCGCTGCTTGCGCCGTCGCTCGACTCGCTCCACTCTCACTACCGACGATTGATGCTGATTTTCAAGTAAACAACTAGGAAGTTCCAGGTGAACTCGATATTTATTAATTCCGTATTAAGTTTAAAGCCTGCTTTATAAGGAAATGCGTGAAATAACTACCTTTACTTACGGTCGATGTAGTTTAGATAAGCTGCGCGTTGAAGTCTTTTGATCCATACGTCGTTTGATTATGCAAGTTTAGTGTATATTATTTACACAATAAATAACCTCCAACGACTATGGGTACATATTTAGTCTTGTATTTTAACAAGTTACAGTTATTTCATTTAGTTGAATAAGTACCTCTTAAAGTAGAGCAGTCCTCTTCCAAGAATCGCTGCATTTATTCTAAGAAATAAAAGTAAGAATTTCGCATATTTATGTATGTAAATTAAAGTTTATAGTATTTTATAAAGATTTTATCTAGTGCGGGCCTGCTGGTTTAAATGCGTTAGTGGCCTAATGTGCACTTCAAGGTCTTCGTCTTGGAGCTTGGCTGAGGGTAGACGATGACTGGGCAGGCTCTTGCTCACTGGAGTGGAGCACGGCCACGCATTGCCCAATTTGAAGCGCCACGCTTCGCCGCCCTCAGCTATTTTCAGTCCACTTTTTGCCCGGACAAGACCCACAGAAGATTTTATACACCAATACGGCTACAAGACAGCATCACATTTAAATAAATATTTGATTCTAATTTATTTATGAATCAGTAGATATTATAAGGTGAAGGCTAAAATTTATTTTCATAGTAAATAACTTTGAAAACTTATAGCAAACTATAACTGCGGGTTCTCATCTGACCCAGTATTTTTGTCTCGTATAACTCACTTCATAATACAGTGATAGATAATCCAAAATTTTTATTGTATGAAAGTTTATTATTAACTAGCCTTTTCCGCCCGGTTGTATATTGGTTGTCTTAGTAAACAGTGACCTATGTCCTTTCCTTTCCTTCCCAAGTATCTTCATGTACATTTTGATTGAAACTGGTGCAGCAGTTTAGCCGTGGAAGCGTAACAGATAGACAGACACAGTTACTTTCGAATCTAGAATATTAGTATGGATTTAATTAATAATACCACAAGGGCTGATATTACAACTAGTATTAAAAATAACATGAGGGTATATACTATTTTACCCAAACAAACCAATCACATGGGCTTCCAACTTTCGAATATTTTAGTCATTATTTCAAAACGATACGGTTTCTTCAAACATTATTGCGTGAACAGTTGCCCAAATATTCTTTTTACCGTACAATTAACTGTTTGATGAAATATTGTCAAAAGAGTTTAGTTTACTGAATATTTGATATCGTTACCTATATTTTAATACAATGAGTAAAACTAAAGTGTCTTTTAATTATTTTAAATTAACGCTTCATAGAAAAACTTTTCATGTTTGTATATCATGTCATGACAGTACTGATGTTGGCGGGATTTTCACTAGCAGATGAAAATAGGGTTACGTGAAAACATTTTTTTAAGTAAATTCCACAAGGACGAAGTCGTGATTAACAACTAGTCTAAGAATAAACATGACGGGCATTACACCAGCTGTATTCTGCCATGCTTCGCTATGGCACATTGTGGTTAAAAAAAAGAGAAAAAATGATAATTGGTCAAGCGAAAAACAGATAAAAACAGTCTGTGAAGGGATTTGATGGTGTCAATATTTAACCTCAATGGGTGTAAGCGTTCACAAATCAATTCAAGATGTTTATATACATAAATACATTTGAATTCTTTTTTTATTACTATTTAATGCTAAAGCGACTCTATTGCCTAATGGAAAGCATGAGCAGAATCCAATAGAAGTGGTTACCATACTCATTGCGAATGCGGACAATGCAACAATGCATCATGGTGACCCACATCATGACGGTCTATTAAGATGCTTCTGCATCATTGGGCCTCCGGTCTCGCACTCATCAACGAAACACAACAGCACTAATGATGTCATTTTTAGGTTCGTCTTCTGTAAAAGGTTAGTATTGTCACTGAAGAGCTGGCCTGTTCAGGATGAAATCAGCGTGTTTCTGCTTACCTAATACACAACACACAAAACAAAACCATAAACATGTTTATGTAAAATTAATGTTCTCTTAAATGAACATTACCAACTCTAACACAGGTGTACAAGTATTTTTCTCTGACGTAAAATCATAAAGTTAATGCAATTTAAATTTGCGTACACGGATATAGTAGGCTAATAAGGTCATCGATCCATCTATATAACGAGTACATCGATCTCAGTCGAACTTACAACGTAATAACTTATAACTACAGTCTGACAACAAGAAATACGCCAAGGATGACGACACTTCCCCGTGGTTATTTAATCTAACATTTCTATATACTTGTTGCGTCCCGCGTTGTTATCTGCGCTTGTTGTTATATTTTACAATTACAACCACGCGTGCCGTCGTAGGGCTAAGCTAGTCTACAAAAAGTAGCCTAAATTACTCCTTATATCATCAGCTATCCGACAGTGAAGGTCCTGTCAAAATCATAAGAAATAGAGAAAGACAAAAAAAAATATAAATGTGTTTTTTTTTTTGTAATATTATGTACTTTCATATCCATTTAGTGAAAAGCTGTTGATTTAAAATTACAAACAAACAATTAAATGTTAGTTATTTGTTTAGATGAATCTTAACAAAAACTTACAACTATGTTTTGCATAGGTTTTGGTAACACACGCTCTTGGTCGCTTCACATTCTGAACCAGCTCTCAATTGTCCAACATTTGAAATGTCACACAAACGCAATCTCGACTCTGTGATGACCTCACTTAGATGTTACATCTTGACATTTAGGATGTACTTTAAGATTTGCTCAGTATATATATTAACGTATACGAAATAACACGTTTTGAGTTCCTTATATATTCTGTTGCTTTTGTATGTTGCTAACTTTAAAGATGGTTAAAAAAAAAGCTTCTGAGTCATATTCATTGTAGCTAGGTTGATTATGAATAGAATGGCAAAAATATGTATACGTATGTATAAGACCTATTATATTTTAAAGTCTAGTAAAGAATAGTAGACATTTCTCATTATAATCATCATCAAATAAAGCTTATGTTTCAGACCATTTAATGGTCTGTCTATAATTTGAAAGAAATAAATATGTAAATATCAACTTCAATGTTTATACTCAGTTTGTTACAGAATGTGTTTTTTTTTAATCTGTATTTTTATCTAAATTCAATCACTAAATTAATCGTGGCATTTAAGTTGCCATTTTGGTTTTTTTTTGCCTTACGATAACACTTAACTATCTCTTTTTTGCTTGTTCATAAAATCATAGTAAGAACTCATCAACTTAGAAAATAGTTTTATAATATCACTGTAGGAGTATAACAACCATATTTATCACTCGTAAAAAGTCGTAACTGCAATAGTTTACACACGTTGTGATCTCAAAATTCGAAGTAGAACGCGCATTAATTAAAAATGCTAAGGTCAAGTTACGTATAAGTTAATCTCGTTTGTTACAATTTCGTCAGTAAGTATACCGGAAGACACGCAGTGGGAAACTCCACCAAAAGAAATAATAAGCGAAACAGAAATGTCCAAAGTTATGTAATATGTTGTCATGTGTTGTTGACGCAACGCTTGTTTTCGTGGGTCGTGGTAAGTGTGCCGCGACCATTACGGTCAGCCGGTGGCCCACTGAGCCTCGGCTATGACATAACTGAGCTTCCGCCACCGTTCGCTCAGTGAAAGGTAAGTTTCAACTCACATAAACTAACAGCACGATCGCTTCTCGGATCGTCGATTGAGATTTGTACGACGTAAAGTAGACAACAACTGAACACTTCAAGTATCATCAGTTCTCGACAAAAAGTTATAAAGTTTCCAGGGACTCACATTGTAACCTTAGATTATCTAAGAATTGAACTAAAGAAGCTTTTCAAATATAATTGTAATGCTATGGCAGCTACATAATTAAGTTTAAAATATTTGTGCCTTTATACCTATTGAATGCTTGTACTAGTACAAGTTTAGATATTGCATTGTAATGTATTGTCGCAACCGACAACTATTTGCGTACTTAGACTTGTTTTGTTGTCCCAACTTGCCACGTTTCGGCACAAGCTAAGTTTGTGTTTTATAACTGTTCTAATACGTATTTTTTAATATGGAACTGCTTTTACAAAATCTACGTAATTGTAGTACATATTATGAAATTTAATTTAAAATACCACAAGCTTTTGATTTGACTTTGTTCCCATATTTATTATTGTTTTCTTTCGCGTCACCAGTACTTTTTATCATTTTTTTTTGTTTCTATTTCTTTTTCTGTTTTAAGGGTCTTCTAATTTTGCAAATTTCATGATAATTGGTTGAGTAGATAACTCACGAAAGCGTAACAAATAAACAAACAATTCACTTTCGCATTTATGTCATTATAGTTAGCATTGGATAAATTGATTTTGAGAGACGAACTACGAAGTAATTACTTGCTCTTTAAAGAAATATTAGGTAAATTAAAAGAAATAAAGGCTATCTATTGAAACAGAAACAATAACTATTATCTCATCGATTTCATTGATTCATTTGATAAGCTTTCATTTTAGTGCCGTTCTCGTTTTCTTTCATACTTGAACTTACAATAGTTATAAAATTATAATGGGATTTTATTGTCAATCATTAAAATCTTAAATAATATTTTTGCTATCAGTAGACTACAGGCCTCAGCGATGACAAAGATACATATTATTTACTTATAGCTAAAGTAAGAATTAGGGATAAAAGAACTTTACTTGACAACGAGTTTACTAAAACTGCCGAACGCCACTAGGCGTTCAGTTTACCTAAAACTGTTACGAAAGTGCACAGTTGCAGAAGATAATCGCAAGTCATTCGTTTTAAGTAATCATTTTATGCTATTCGATTGTTGATTAAGTTCTAGACGACAAGCAACCGCAAAGCGTGCGAGTGAGAAACGCAAGGCGCAAAACCACCCACGCCGACAAAGAGCAAGAGGCAAAACTACAAACCTAATTTAGCGTGTATTTATTATATCATCTAAGAACACAAGTTTTGAGACCTTTAGAAATTTAACGTTTAGAAACTGTTAGAATTTCCTTAAAAATCACAGTGACGCACATTAACGCGTGATGTATCAATATTTAAAAATCGAACATGTATGTATTGTAAACATAAACAGATAAGTATTGTATGTAACAATCCATTAATTACTGATATTGTTTGAAGTCCTTAACTTAGAGGTAACCAATCAGTCAATAATCATTGTCACTATTTATATATTTTTTAAATATTTACCTTCACACGCGACTGCGTTCGCACATAAAGTCGGTCACGAACACATGAATAGTTTTCAATCTGCTAAACACTAATTACCTAAATTACCAAATGCGGATGGGTCAGACTGAAATTCACTAGGCTGTTACCTAGGAAAGAATCTTAATTCCGAGATATGCCAGGTCCCCTATTGCATCACAGTCTACCTCGGATCAGTAAACACGTGTCTCGGTCAGTTACTTCAAGACAGATTTACTTTATCAGGAGCAATCAAACCAACGCTTTTGGATATCGGATATCCAAAATAAGCTCTAGGAAACCCGCAATATGAACGTATACAGAGTGTCACAGCGGAAATATTGTCAGAAGCGATAATCAGAAAAGTCCGAAATGTAAAAACTTACATTTTCACTAGCATTAAAATACGTTGACATACGCGTGTCTTTACGAGGTGTTCTCTACTATTATTAGCTGGGTTAAACAGAATTGTGGGAGCTGTTTCAAAGCCTTGCCATAATTAACGGCACTGGAGCAACGACATTGGAGTAACGATGGAATACTAAACACTGGTTGATTGGCAATGAGTAATGAGCTCTTGCGACATGCATCTCAATTTTCTCACATTGTTAGCCTTTAGGAGCGGATTCGTATATTTATTAAGGTTTGATTTTAGTCTGAATAACTTGAATGTATCTTGAAAGTAAATCTGAGAGTTGAAAAAACTCATTTTAGGTGTTTTTAAATATTGTTTCCATTTCCTTTAGGTATTTTTTCTTTATCCTACAATCGATGCTCACTTTGTATACCGATAGAGCGGTCTTGATCTAGCATTAATGAACAGTCAGTCTACAGTGTTTCAAAGTGAAAGAGAGTGTTTTGTTTCAATACATATTCTGCTAAACTATTTTCTTTGATATGAAATTTAATTAAACTGTTAACCTACCTCCTTTTAAATGATTGAAAAGTAGAATAAGATTCTGAATCTGGTTCTATTCGTAACTAGATGTATCCGGCATTCATTTACATAACGGTAATTAGTAGTAGGTATTAGTATGAAGTTGCTTAATACCTATTTTTAACCGACTTAAAAACAAGGAGGAGGTTACCAATTCAACTCTATTTTTTGATGTTTGTTACCTCATAACTTTCGACTCGGTGAACCGATTTTGATGATTCTTTTTTTAATTAAAAGCTGGTGCTTCCCCAGTTCCCGAATGGACTTCCCGAGAAAAAACAAAGTTCAAGAACTGGACGAAATCGAAATAGGACCATTTCAATTTTGTCCAGTTCTTGAACTTAGTTTTTTCTTGTAAAAGTTTTCGTTTTATAGTTTAAATAAACAACGTACAAGAAAGAAAAAAAATGTGACTTGAGCATCTTTTTTGTTCTAACATTTACAGAGTTTGTGTAATTAGTAATCTCTGAGGAGATTGTGTAATTAGTAAGGTCAAGGACTTATAATCATGGTCAGGATGGTGCTAAACGTTTATTTCGCGTTAGTAATAACGGCGAGCTTAATTTTAATCTCAGTACCGGTAATAACTTAGTTACTAACTGCACGTAACTCCGAAATATTAGCCATTATTCTAGATTATAATAACGCGTGCTTTTGGCGTTTTCAAAGTATATATATTATTTCTTTTTTTAAGCAATTCAACAGCAACAAACACAATAATAATTTTCTTTTAAATACTTAAATGTAACTTTGTCAAATCTACTAAGGTATTGTTTTACGCGTCAAACCTCATTAATAAACACTAGGCAGCTCGGTACAAGTGTTTGCCTTCAATAAAGAGGTTTAGTAAAGTGTTCCCGAATGACACTTAAATTTTAAAGAAAGGTCAAGTGATACTCATCTGGTGTTAGCAAACTTATACTTCATATATGTCATAGCTTGAAAAATTATTAACATAGCATTAGATCGTTCAGTTCACAGGTATTTAAGATATTTGAATTCTGTGCTTTTATTGGGTTAGTGGGTAACTGGAAAATGGACATTTTAAGGCCGATAATGCACTTGTGACACCTCTAATGTTGCGGGTGTCCATGGGCGGTGGTAATCACTTACCATCGGGCGATACGTATGCTCGTTTTCCATAAAAAATGCTTGAAGAAGAACGATGCAGATGACAGCAGACCGACCTAATTCTTTTTAATGTTACAATTATGTAAAAAGAAAACTATAGTTATCTATGTTACGCTTTTACAACTAAACTAGTGAAACGATTTTAATGAAATTCAGCATGAAATTAAATTAAATCATTTATTCTGCAATGAGTTTACATGAACACTTTTGCAAGTTAAACTTTTTTGAGCAGATGTGTTCGGCCGTTCCTAACTGGACTAGCCCTGAGAAGAAAGGACGAAACAAACTTAGGGATGACCGTCTCTTTTAAAGTCCAGACAATATTCACAAATGTAAAAGACATTATTTCAGTGTAAAAAGCAATAATTACAGTTAGAATCACAATTATAAAATTAGTAGAGATAATACTTTAAGAAAATGTCTAGTATAGTATTATCGTCACATCAAAATAAATTTAAACATTCAAAATAAACAGCATGATCAGAACGGGCAGCTCAATCTCAGGCGGTTTTATCATCAAGAAATTCTGCTATGGTATAATACCCTTTGCGGATAACTTCGATTTAATGGTATTTTTAAATTTCCTTAATGGCAAATTCCTAATATTAATAGGAAGTTTATTGTAAAAGCGTATATATTGTCCCATGAAGGAGTTACCTTCTCTGTGGAGACGAATCATGAAGATACTTTGATTCTTCAAGAAGGACATAAGCTACATTTTTTACAGGTAACTGACACACACATGCGGGTAGAACTGCGAGCAAAAGCTAGTAAAAACATGAAGGTATATTGACGTGATAGCGATGGTGAAGAAATTTTGAATCCTTTTTTTTTTAAGATGTAGGAGGGCAAACGAGCAGACGTATCACCTGATAGTAAGTGATTACCGCCGCCCATGGAACCCGCAACAGTAAGGCGTCACAAGTGCGTTACCGGCCTTTGTAGTACTGGGACAGGGATGTGGGGTATAGGCCTCCGGTATCCTCACTCACTCGGTGAAACACAGCACAGTCGCTATTTCACACCGGTTTTATGTGAGGCCGTGGTATCACTCCGGTCGAGCCGGCCCATTCATGCCGAGACGTGGCTCTTCCACCGTGGTCCCTTCAGCTCTTTACTTGAGATTCTAATTTAAATTAATGTACGATGGAAGCAGACATTTAACATTGCACTTATAACGATTATATAATAGATAAACAAAAATAATTTCAGACTTTGGAGAATGTTGTACTTGTTTCTACAAATATATGTTTAGTATAGTTCTATGTTGTAAATAGCGAACAAGCAGTGTGGACAAGCCCCTTCGCTGTCAAATTAGAGCGGACATGTCCTTGTTTGTTCTGTCTAGTCAATGTGGACCAGTCCTTATTTATTGTATCAGAGCACCATAGTTATTAATTGCTCTCAGCCAACAATTTATTTGCTTTAGATTTCCGTTGTTTTCTTGTGAATTACACGGTATTAACGCTGCGTTGAAACCTTGAATCAGCACCTTTCTGCAATACATATTAATGACGACTTTTAACTGGGTTTTACATTTTCAACTGGGACATCTCTATACTATTCGAAAATATAAACACCTAACTGTGTCCGTTCGTGTGACGGATTATAGAAAGGAAGTATCACCAGAGAATAACTAATAGTACTAACTAACGTACAGAAGTTCCACTCTCGAACACAAGTAAAGTTTAGGCATAATAAATTTGTAAGGCTGTCACCTTGCACGCGAAATTGAATCTCTCGTCGTTTGAACCGAGCGTTCATATTCCGTTAAACACCGCTCGATTTACAGCAAGAGTTCAGGGTTCCCACTTGCTGTACAAACAGGTAAATATTAAAATAAATAATAAGATTAACACTTTTAGTAACAAAGAGAGTAAAAACGTTTTAACAAACATGATAAGCTTGTCTACGTAACCTACTACTTGTATTATGTGATTTCTGATTTACTTTTTATTTTATTTGATTTATTTATTACATAGAGAAAAACAAACTGAATTACAATCACTGTCCCCCAAAACCTAGCTGATGATTTGACTGGGGGATCGAGTCTGCGTACAATTATGAACTTATAAAATAGTATTACTAAAGAAAACTAACAATTTGGAAAACAAAATTTACAATTACTTAATAATTTTAAAAACCGAAAAAAATTACTTAAAAATTCCTTTAAAAAATTAAAGATAGATACATAGACTTATTTTAGTGAATCTAATGAATAGGTACTTTTAAGTTTCCTTCTCAATAACATATTTTTATTTAGTTCATCCCTGATGTCTGTCGGCAGACGACATTAGATTGTAAGGATTTTGAGTGCTCAGCGGAACATACCTAAACTGAGAAGTGCAAACCCACAGGTATCACATCCCTGTTCACCCCGTGAGTGTCGTAAGAACCGACTGAGGCATTTGGCTACGCAGGACAACAGAGATGCAAATATTTACACACACTTTTGTAATAATCCGCGGCTGTTAAGTTTTGACCTAATATCTGCATATTTCGAAGTTGAGGCTATAATCCTATCAAAATTGAATCGCACAGCAAAGGAACAAATTCGGCCCGGCTCAACCGGAGTGATACCACGGCCTCACAGAAAACTGTTGTGAAATAGTTTTGCGCTGTGTTTCACCGAGAGAGTGAGGATACCGGAGACACATACCCCAACCCTTCCCCCCATCCCCCAATAGCCAGCAACGCACTTGTGACGCCTCTGGTGTTGCATGTGTCCATGGGCGTCGGTAATCGCTTACCATCAGGAGATACGTCTGCTAATTTTCCCCCTAAAATTATATAAAAAATCGAAAGTCTTTTCCAGGGTGACTACACCGGTTTATGGTTGCTATGGGATCGGTGACGCTAAGTAGCTTGATACCGTTACTTCTATGTCCCTAACTAAATTTATAATCCTTTCTAACAACGAAGAAATGCACAAAGGAAAGAAAGTGCTCAGAAATATAATAGAATGAAATATTTGCCTTGTTAAATATTTCATCAGGATGTCATGACTAAGACACATTTTCCTTTAACTCGTGCTCACATTTTAAACTCACATGTGTGTCGTAGTTAAATGAATCCATCTATTTTGTTTGTTTTCCTCATTTTTATTACTAATAATTCACATAATAACTCTAATTTATTAGAATTTAATTAAATACAATAAATTTAAATGAGTTGATGAATACATACATACACAACAAGCAGCATATGTATAAAGAACATCAATCTTAAAACACACAGGAGTAATATATGAAAGAATAAATCAAGTTTTACAGTATGGATGAACTCCAAAACAATTTGTAAAGGACTAGGAACAGGCTGCTAGTGTTAAGATTACCATCACTATATCTATACAAATAAATAAAATTGGAGTGTCTGTTTGTAAAATTAAAATAACAGCTTTTTAATCAATGCAAATGTATGTTTATACGATAAACATACCAAAAATGTAGTTAAAAAATTTTTGTCGGTCTGTCTGTCTGTCTGTCTGTTTGTTCCGGGTAATCTCTGGAACGGCTGGACGGATTTTGACGGGACTTTCACTGGCAGGTAACTGATGATCCGGGGAGTAACTTAGGCTACTTTTTTTAGACTAACATTGCCCCGCGGCGTTACTCGCGGTACAACAATAACCGCGGGTAACACCGCGGGGTTCAGCTAGTAAGTAAATAAAACATTGGTCAGAGTTAGTGGTCACCATACACATGACCATGAGAGAGCCACGCTTCGGCATGAATGGGCCGGCTCGACCGTAGTGATACCACACGGCCTCACAGAAAACCGGTGTAAAATAGTGCTTGCGCTGTGTTTCACCGAGTGAGTGAGGATATCAGAGGCCCATAACCCAAACCACCTCCCCCTATCGCCCCTCCTTATCCTCCAAAGACAGGCAACGCACTTGTGACGTCTCTGGTGTTTGCAGGTGTCCATGGGCGGCGGTAATCGCTTACCATCAGGCGATACGTCTGCTCGTTTGCCCGCCTATTCCATAAAATAAAAAACGCGTATATGTAGCAAGACACGCTTGCTTGCTTCATATACATAATTGATAGGATGAAGTGGCAATGGGGTGATCACATATATCGTAGAACTGACAACGGCTGGAGCAAGCGTGGTTTAGAGTGGAGACGGCGTCTTGGTAAGCGTCAGTATGAACGGTGTAGCTAGATGTCGCTACAAAATGTCATTCAATGATAGGGGGTTCCCCGAATTCATCACAGAATAAGTAATGAAAACTTCCGTGCTCTTTTCAATCGATTCCAATTTGTAGATATGATAAAAATATGAAATAGTTCAAATGTTTTATTATTTATTGTGAAAATTTGCCGCCCTCCTAAATAGTGCCGCCCGGGGTGGACCATCCACCCCCCTCCCGCCCCCACTACGCTACGGGTTCGATTTTTTAATAATAACGCGTATATGAGCAGTCTGGATGTGATACAAAATACTTTATTGCTTCATAAATTTACATAAAAGTTAAGTGTGATAGTACTGAATACTCTACCTAGCTAAGGGCAGGCGGTCATGTGTGATATGCATTAAGCTCTTTATATTTTTATTTATACAAGTTCATTGCACACCACTAAAGTATAACATGTTGTACAGGCGCAAATCTTAATCTTTATAATAATATGGTATTTCAATAGGCCGTCTTATCGCTCACAGCGATCTCTTCCAGATCTTTATTAATATGTTAACTTTATTGACTGTTGTTATTGTTCAAATTCTGGAGTAGCGTTGTATTTAAATGTATGCATCCATACTGATGAAGAAGTATTTCAATAGGCCGCCATAGTGTGGATCACCATACTGCATTGTAGCATTGCCTGCATTCGCGAATTTTTTTTTTATACAATTGGGGGCAAACGAGCGGACGTATCACCTGATAGTAAGTGATTAACGCCGCCCATGGACACCCGCAACACCAAGGCGTCACAAGTGCGTTACCGGCCTTTGTAGGACTGGGACAGGGATGTGGGGTATGGGCTTCCGGTATCCTCACTCACTCGGTGAAACACAGCGCTAGCGCGATTTCACACCGGTTTTATTTGAGGCCGTGGTATCACTCCGGTCGAGCCGGCCCATTCATGCCGAAGCGTGGCTCTCTCATGGTCATGTGTATGGTGACCACTAACTCTGACCAATGTTTTATTTACTTACTAGCTGAACCCCGCGGTGTTACCCGCGGTTATTGTTGTACCGCGAGTAACGCCGCGGGGCAATGTTAGTCTAAAAAAAGTAGCCTAAGTTACTCCCCGGATCATCAGTTACCTGCCAGTGAAAGTCCCGTCAAAATCCGTCCAGCCGTTCCAGAGATTACCCGGAACAAACAGACAGACAGACAGACCGACGTACGCTTCCTTGCTTTATATACAATGATCTCGTCGCTCCGGGAAAAGCAGTCATTGAGGCACGCCTCTCGTTCCTAGTTGTCAAGGAATATGTCTATCTCGGGCAACTAATGCAGTCGGGTAGAACTTCGAGAAGAAAGCCAACAGGAGGATCCAGTGGAGATGTGCAGAGGTCAGGAAGTTAAACCAAATATTTTCGTTGGATATAACACAGAGCCTGAAGGTAAAGGTCTTGAACCAGTACGTCCTGCCTATAATGACGTACGGTGCCGAGACGTGGACACTAACTCCAGGGTCAATCCAGAAGTTCAAAGAAAAAAAACATGTAAATTTCTCTAATATGAATGTACTTATGTAATGTATAGTAGGTATACATTAACTTTAAATACCTAAATAAGAGGGCGGCAAATTTGTTTGCCGCCCCAAGCGGCCGACACCTTCACCTTCTTCTTCTTAGTAAGCTAAGAATATTCGAGTTATCATCATATTAAATAATTTTTACACCACTTGGTATACAAAATTACGGAAAAAGAACCAAAAAGCATACGAGTGTTTTGTGTAAATGTATACTCGTATAGTGTTCGTTTAATGGAACTAGATTGAGTATAATGAAACAAGAGCCAAACAATCAGCTACCATCTGTCTCAAACGATAGAATTTCTTCTCAGAACGCTTAAATTAAAGTTTCAATGTAATGTAAGGCACTTTGCCCAAATGAATTTTGATTTGTTATGATGGGAGACATATTGTCGCTTTACAAACATATTTCCGTTTTGTGATTGATTGGATGAGATTTCTGGTAGTTTAAAGTCAATATTCATGTTATAAACGTATAGGTGTTGGAAAACAAAATTCAATGTTTCGACAAGTAATAAAATTAAAAAGGTATCAAATTCACTTGATGATCGTATTTAATGTATATTTCATTTTACCGATGCTGCTTCTTGCCCAAGCCGGAGTAACCTCAAGCGAATGTTGCAACATTCCGCGTCGAGTCTTTGCTGCAGTCGGAGTGGTGACAGGTTGGATTCAATTCTCTCATCGATACTGAATTCAGGCAACTATGTCAGAAAATTATCTGTACAAGTCGTAAGGTAAAGATACCGTGCTGCTAATCCTATCAATCAAAAACTGACAAGCAGTACACCCCGTGATAAAACCGACATGTAGGCGATCTCTGGGTTAGAAGTTACGATGGCGCTGGTAGCGAATCTTCGGTATATTCGAAGCACTATGCTTGATGCACAGAATTTTGTACGCTGTATGTTTGCCTTTCACGCATTTATCACAAAACCCTACATCAGTAGTAGTACAGATGGACTATAAAACACATTTTTTTATTAAGGAACTCTTAATATTGCAAGTTTGACGTTTTTAGAACAAAGCAAGGTAGTAGAGCCACGCTGATTTCAGCACGAACGGGCCGGCTCGACCGGGGCGGTACTACCCTCGCACAGAAAATCAACGTAAAATGACAGCGATCATGCTGTCGTGTTTCGTTGGTGAGTGCGAGACCGGAGGCCCAATGATGCAGAAGCATCACTAGCCTGCCATGGTGTGGGTCGCCATGCTGCATTGTTGCATTGTCTGCATTCGCAGTATGGTGACCACCACTCTTGGATTCTACTCATGCTTTCCATCAGGCAGAGTAGAGTCATTTTGGCAGGGTCAAACATAAAAAAAAAAAAAAAAAAAAAAAAAAAAAGCCACGTAACTAACTGACGTGTCTTGCACCGTGCTGAATGCATTACCATCGTGTGCAGTAAGGCATTGCATCAGCACAGACATTTCATCATTAAGACTATTTTGTTGCTATCACCTTTATTAATATTACGATATATTTTACACACTACGAATATGTCGGAATCGAACCAACGAACGAACGAACCAGACTTACAAAATAACGCCTGGTATGCGTTTCTTACGAATTATGTGGTCTTATTGATTGTGTGTCCTATATATCATATTTCTTCTATGCTAGAAACTAGTTGTCTGCAGCCTAAAGATTATAGTCTGGGTTCCCCGGAACAAATTTTACAACATTTTGTCATAAAATAACTGTTTAGTCATTCTACTAGATTTAACGAAGGATGTTAGAGAAATAGATCAAAGAAATTACACACAGTGTCATGGTAACTGTGTCACGAGGACCTTGGATGAGGTTAGCCTGGCACATAAGGTTTAGGGCACAACACAGTAATAATTCAAAATTAAAGGTCGATACAAGCTGTCATTCAAATCCCAGTCATCTGGAGTACAATGACGTTCTATTGAAGTGGCAATTGCCTCAACGAGTCAAGTGCTATTAAACCGACTGCCATATGGTATATCTATGTGGTTATATGGTGTTTGGTACATCCAATGTTTTCGTACCTACTGTTTTTTTATGTTAATTAGCTTTTTAATAGATACTTAAAGGTATCTATTATTGGGCTTACACACATTGAATGATTAGATTTTTAGGTTCTTAAGTTTATGTGATAATATTCGAGGACATCAAAGATTTAATATATAATTACATCTCCCATCCCATCTCCCATCTCGCATGTCATACAATATTTGATATTAAATATAATATGTTTTAATTAAAAATATTAAACAAGTTGTATTATATAGTACTGATAGAAATATAGTAAGTAACGGTCAGTGAGTTTAAAAACTATTTAAATGTTTGTATAATCTATACTGATATATAAAGCTGATGAGTTTGTTTGTTTGTTTGTTTGAACACGCTAATCTCAGGAACTAGGTACTGGCCCGATTTGAAAAATTATTTCAGAGTTAGATAGCCCATTTATCGAGGAAGGCTATAGGCTATATATCATCACGCTAAGACCGATAGGAGAGGAGCACCAGCCTTAGCTTAACAGCCTTGGATAGTACCATTAGAGATAGTAATATCCTTGAATACACTTTAATATATATATTGGGAGGATAAATGATGAATCGTTAAATTTAATTGAGTTGATGAATTTCTAAAACAAACATTGCATACACCTAATACCCATACACAAATGATCACGACGACTACATCATTGCTTCACAAGGAAACTGTGTTTTTTTAATATTGCAGTGATAAGGAAGATATTCTATGTACAATGTGGATCATAGTTAGTGAGTCAGTGGAACACACGCAAAAGAATATCACGCAGACAGTTGTCATTATGCTTAATTAACCCGTGGTTATTAATATCGCATGACGATCCTGCCTGCAGATGCATTCATCAATGGATAACTACTCAATTCTAATCAATATTATAACAGCTGATTTTTATAACAATAAAGCTAGGTATATACTATATAACTTTTATGAAAAAAAAAAATATATATGTATACTTGTACTATTCAAAAGTTTAGTCGGAATTTGAAATATTCTTGGGTGGGATAGTTTCATTGTTGACAGCCTCGGTGGCCCAGTGGTAGCATATACGACTGCTGAGCTTGAGGTATCGGGTTCGATTCCCGGGTCTTTGTATGACCTGCGAATATTTGTTTCGTAGTTTGAGTGTTTTCTATGTATAATAATAATATAATATAAGTGTTAACAAAAAAGTAACCATAACACAAGCTCTGCTTAGCTTGGAACTGTATAGCGTTGTGTGTTAGATGTCCGAAATATTTATTTATTGTGAGATCTGCTTTTCGACGACGACGACGACTTCCATTAGGTGTTAGGTCTGCTCGTTTGCCACCTATACCATAAAGAAAAATCCTTACGAGATGAAAATTGCAATAAAAATTTTGCTTTAAAAAATTACCCTGGACGCTGTTGTTTACTTAATTTATGTACATATGTTCCTACATTTAATTTGCCGTAAAAAAGTTACTAGCGTTACTGCATTCGTACCTTACATTATTGTCAAGGAAAGAACGCAGAAAATTTTATTATTTTCATTATGTCTAGTAGTAAAAAATAAACAAGTACAGTGTTTCGCAAGTTTGCTAAAACAATCATCTTCTTCACTATGTATGAAATTGTATATTTTCACTGCAGGAATCTCTTTTATTATCCACCTTTTTGTGTGACTGAACAGTATCACTAAATCCCAACTTTGAATACATATATTTTTGGAGTATCACATAATGTGAGTGTATAAGATAACACATGATATAATAATACATAATAAGATACAAATGCATTATAGCATGTGTATCTTAAGCCTAAAGATGATCACGACTGTATTTGATGGTTTACAACAAGGCCATGGGTGTCTCATGACGTAGCAGCAATGCTTGTCCTCGTCTGGCTGGGGTCAATTGGCATCTAATTGTAGATTCGACGAGTGGACGCGTTGAGTCGATGTCCCCCTTTAGCGATACGAAAGTATACCACGTATTTTTTTTTAAATGAAATGCACCTTAAATTTCTTAGATATTATATCTCACTTTTAAATGTTAAATGGCTTTTTTTGTTTTCATTTGTAAACAATATTTGTGTAAAGTTGAAAATATTTTGTATGAGTTAGGTGAGTGGCAAAGCAATAGGTTATTTATCTATTTATCTTTTCAAAACTGGGTTCATTCAACTTAGGTACTGGTAACTTTATTCCTGAGAGAACCTTAAGAAGAATATCAGAACAAAAGTCATCTCTACATATGAATCCCATTGCTGTTTCCGGAGGTATCATGGGAGAACAATGTTATCAAAAAGTTAATTGTAATTAATTACAACAGGATAGAACATGCAAAGTAATAATTAAGTCTGGGCGCCTGTTTAACAGCTTCAATCTATTATTAGGACTGGACTATGTTTGGGTTTGATTAATTATGGTTCGTTGTATTAGAACAATATTTAATCTTGATTGCACGTATTTAAGCTAGACAAGTAATAAGCCATTGTCGTGCAGACTAAGTCTCTCGGCGTCATAATACTCTTATAGTTTAAAATAACAATTTTATTGTCTTGACCCAAGATTATACTATCTCAGCATTACACCTAAAACGTTCATTAACCTTTATAAAATGGTACGATGTGTATTATTTACTCGCTCAATTTGTTTCTTATCTGTTCCTTAATATGTGTACTTAAAAGATATCGATTATCGTAATCGAATCGGTCAATTTCATACATATCAGGAGACAGCTAAATTCTACTTGAATTTTAGAAGAAAGGGAAATGTATTCCGTTTTGACAATAAGTGGTAACTCTACCCGTCACTAGCAAGGTAGCTAGTAATGGGTAGAGTTACCAGAGTTCAGAAATAGAAGCTAGCACTTAAAAGACTGGTAGACTTTGTTAATGTCGAAAGGAGTAAACATACAAAAAGACACCACTCAACGTTTAACTAACATTAGTGCTTCTTCATCTACTGAACTGTTCATGAAGAAAAAAACCTTTTCTAAGCTTGAAGTTACTGAAGTACATTCCAGGCGTGACCGCGAATCTAGCTTTTATGAGAAATACATAAATCGCCTGGACACACAACATAAAAAGCTGAAATGTTCATTGTAGTTCGCAAAATGCAAGGACTAGAGTTTACTGTATTGTATTTGATAAAACCACAGCCGTTTATTGCACACGCAGTCTAGCCGAGCAGTAAATAATGTAAATAGCAATAATAACTATTGGTAAGATAAGCTTTAATAATAATATTTTATAACATGAATGAAATTGATTTTATCGTTGATTGACTTTATTATTTGTGTATTTCCTTGAAGATATGTGTTTTACTGACATAAACAAACATATTAATAATAGTACTAAAATAACTGTCAAATAATTTTGGTAATAGATATTAAATAATTCATTTATATACAGGAAATACACTTGCCAAACACAGCTCTGCATCGCTTGAGGTCAACGGGACGAAAAGAAGACATTAGTGCTTTATACAATGTGTTTCCAGGAAGTGTTTTTTTTTTATTAATAAACATTTAAAAATATGTGAGCCGTAAACTTTTCAAGTGGACGCAATTAAGTTCAGCAGTCATTTCTCGGTGATAACCTATGGTAGTCACCACATTTTTTTAATTAGACGGTGACTGTGTTTGTGTTATTGATTGGTGGAGATTTTAGTGCGGACATACTGCAACGCCTATCGCGCTCACCGCAACGGTCAAGTAAATGCGGAAAATTGTCACACTAGGTCCCTAGAGTGGGGCAACGTCTTTACCATGTTACGTGAAGTGACTTTTCGTTGACCAGTGTTCTGCAATCGTCTAGCAAAGCACATCTACAACCTAGAATATAATAAACTACATCTAACACATAACGCCATCTAGTTCCAAGCTAAGTAGAGCTTGTCTTATGGGTACTAGACAACTGATACAAATACATATATTATTTTTTTTGTAAATTCAGTACATACATATACACTACATACATACATATTATAGATATTTGAATTGGTACTAACAAAACTGTTCAATCAATGTGCATATTACAAGCTACAGTCGCTCGACACAACACTCGCTCGCTATCGGCCACGCAAAGTGGGGTCGACGAGCTGTGATAAGCACATATCGCCCGGCCTCGCTCCAAGTCTCAACTCACACCATATATTTCAATTATTAACTTCAATGATAATGTGAGATTTTAAATCGAAGCCATGTTCATTTAAATTGTTGTGTACAGCGAGTGACCTTAACAAAATGATTGCTATGTCAACTGGTAACCAGTACGTTGTTTAGTAATAACATATTTTGGGAGACCTTTCGAGATATTAGTTAATAAATAAGTATCACAAATGATATACTTTTGTGACTAGTCAGAGGTCAGAAACCCACATTAATTATGTTGATATAAACATAAAAAGTTTAGGTAACGGGGCATATTCCTGTTTAGCGCTTTTCATAAATATATTTATGAACCAATCGGCATCCGCTTCCGAATGAAGGTCTCCCTTAAGGAGCGTCAACTATCCCGATCTTAAGCAGTCCGCATCCATCCTTTGTCAGTCATTAACTTTAAATCATCGGTCCATCATCGGTAATTTTCATTTTTGCTTTTTGTGCCTTTTAACTTCTTTTCTATGCTATACTTTTTCATTAGTAGTACTGTATTTAATGCTGGCGCTCTGTACAGAGACACAACGGCAGCATTGAGCTGTCTTATCAAAAGCTTTATTTATTCCAGTGTTTACTCAAATTCGAGCTCTAACATGTTGGTACATGTTCCAACAGTGGTCAACGTTTTTTACAGTTCAATTTATCGTTCGGTAACCGTTTGGCAACGTTCGACAAAATTATCGTTATCTCGAACTTGGTTTAGTCTACTTATTTATGTCTGGATTTAATTCTTAGAATATTCAAAAAGTATAGGTTAGAATTAAAATCTTAGACTTTCAACTTGGTCTGGATTTGAAAACCCATATTAGTAGTTTTAATGACATAAACTTTAGAAATAAGAATTCCTACACACAGATAGAAGGTTTATGATGTCTATCTAACTATAACCAACAACCATTTGGGGCACTAGATAGTCATCTTATTCAGTCTACTCTGTTTTGGTATTTTTAATTTAGTCTGAGAAAAAAAATAGTAGGAAAATCAAGTCCTTTTCACCAATCTTTCGTAGAAAAAATCGATGTTTATAGTTTTCTGCACAACTTTAGATACATCTTATCTTTTATCTAGAAATGTAAATATGTTTAATCTTGCAAAGATCAAGGATAATCTAAAAACGAAAAACTAGGGTCAATACAAAATAAAATAAAACGGCCAAGAGCGAGTCGGACACGCGCAGTGTTCCGGGTAGGGTACGGGTGTCGTTTTTTTTCCTTTTGAGGTACGGAAGCCTAAATACGAGTTAAATAAATACATTTTGATGAAGCGAAAAGACAAAGAAGAAATAGAATAAGAAAATAAAAGATTATATACTTACAATACCAAAAGAAAAAATAAAAGTCTTCTGGAATAGGCACAAGGCACATCTTAAAAACAAAAAAGGAACAAAAAGAACTTGTCAGGTTTTTTATTAAATATGAGTGCAATAAATCGATTCTCTGTAGAATCGAGATGCGGTAGTTGAAAGTTTTCTAATTTAAAGCACCCTTAGGTCGAAGGAAGCAATCATATTCTCTAATGTCTTCAATAATAGTTCAAATAGTTGAGTGAGTCACTTGGCACGAAACATCGATCGGTGGAACCTATAACGCCTCCGAACTTCAATTTCTGACAAGAACATTCGCAAGTAGTTTTTTGGTTTTGCAATCGATTGCTCATCTTTTATTATATAATCGAATTTGGTAGTTAGTCACAATTCTAGCACAGTAAGTGTTCTATTATTGTAGTGACATTTATGTGGAAGATATGAATGTAATGTGATTAGTAGTATAAAATTAGTGGCATTAAGTAATACAAAACGTCACTAATTTAAGTTGGTTTCATCATGTACCTACCTTTTCTGAATCCTGGAATGAACATTACCATAGTAAAGTCAAAGTCATCAGAAAACATAGACCCGTAAGCAGATAATTGTACAAAAGTAAGCTTGTAAATTGCACATTTTTTGTAATTATTAAATAAATAAGGTCATTGGATCAGAGTAGTAGAGTCTTCAACATCGTAAGGCTCGCAAGAAAAAGAAACATAATGAAATTATTCTTATAAATAAAATTTGTTAATATAAGAAAAGCGTATGTCTGTATAGTTGCTGGATAATATAGTTCAGGTAGATCTAAGCAAGTATTACCTTACAAATTTTTGTAACCATAGCAAAAAGGATGACGATGCGTAAATAAATGAAAATTGGTTTATAAAAATGTAATCACAACAATAAAATAAATACATATATGTACTAAGTATTAATCATATTTCAGAACATGTGAGAATTTGAAATATCCGGTGACGCACAAATGTTCGAATCAACCCGCTAACCTAATATACCAGTTAATAAAATGATAACCACTTATATTTTTTGTGAACTGTTGAAACTTCCAACGTGAATTGATAATTACAACGTCAATGCAATATGCTCACGCGATGTCTGAGATACTAGAACTTGAGCATGTAATGTGTGACTATATGTTGTTAATTATAGACGTAGAGGTAAGTTACAAAGTAGTTATTAGAAAAAAAAACTTCATTTAAGTTTATTCTCATGGTAATCGAATAATATAATGCTTATACTATTTAGTTACATAGTGCCTCCCACACACTATATCCATATCCATATATCTATGGTACGACCGGCATGGCTATTGGGTTATACACAAATGAAATGAAGCTCTACGGCCTAACGATGCTATTGGCATGGTGTATAGGAGCCCTTAGATCTTAAGTAATCTGTTGTAGAACTGGCCAGAGGTTGTCTGGTAGATGATTTAAACACAATTAGAGTCGAAATTGAGTGTAGCTTGAAGTTTTTGAATTATTGTATGGCTTTTATCACAAAAGTTATAGTATAATACTACGTAATGTTAGCCTACAGAGGAGAAAATGATAACACCTTTCGCAAAAGTTTCTTTTACTTTAAACTAGCTGACCCACGCAACCTCGTTTTGCGTCGCCTATTGCCCGTAGCGTGATAATTTTACCCCATTTTTTGAAACATTCTCCTACGGTGTTCCGCTCCTATTGGTCTTAGCATGATGATATATAGCCTATAACTTTCCTCGATAAATGTGCTATTCAACACTGAAAGAATTTTTCAAATCGGACCAACGGTTACTGAGATTAGCGCGCTCATACAAACAAACATCAGCTTTATATTAGTATAATAATAGTATAAATAAAAATTCAACTAATAAAAAATAAAATTTTTGTAGACATTTAACCCTTCATACTTGACAGTCTTCCTACCCTGTTTCCTTCGTTTGAGATTGGTGCAATGATATTTTTTTCATCCATTCTTCGCGGTCACTTTTTTATAACTGGCCACTTGCCTAACGACATTCTCCCTACGAATTATGTTCATCGTATGAAGCGAAATATATTTGGGAATCCCAAACACTCAGAATTTTTCTGTTTTAAAACCAAACAGCTTCTCTCTTACGTATGGGTTGTTGTTGTGTTTTTCTAAATGCTCTACAATCAAAAAAACATACAACCCAATAGAGGATTTGAGACACATTTGATACTTGTCTTGCTGTGACGTGACATTTATATTTTTTTTCTTATAACTGATTCTTGTCCATAAGTACGTTATGCAGCTTAAGAGCAGATAGTTTTTTACCTATTATCAATGTAAAAGGTATTTACAACAGGATAACGCACAAGCCACTAATATCTATCTCGAAGAATGCGAAAAATTTTAACCTTGAAAAATGTATTCAAAAGTAATCACTCTACAATAAATACTTTAAAACATACCAGTGACTGCGATCATTGTGACAAGCTTTAATATTATTTATTCCTTATTTTCCAGCTTGAGGTATGTTTCTTTTTCTTCTATCGGTCTTGAAATTGACTCTTAAATAACACATTTTAAGGTAATATACATTAAAATAAAAATTAAACAGAGTCGCCTCCCTTTTCTCGGTGGCGCAGTGGTAGCGTACGCGACTGCTGTTCTTGAGGTCTCGGGTTCGATTCCCGGGTCGGAGCAAATGTTTGTATGATCTGCAAATATTTGTTTCGGAGTTTGGGTGTTTTCTATGTATAATATGTATGTATTTACAAAAAAAAAAGTATATAAGTATTCATATCAGTTGTCTAGTACCCATAATACAAGCTCTGCTTAGTTTGGGACTAGATGGCGTTGTGTGTTAGATGTCCGAAATATTTATTTATTTATTTATTTATTTTCTAATTCGATTAAAAAACAAACTGCCATACACATCCTCACATGCCATCATACATACTTATACAAACATTGAGAAACTCTGAGTAAAAGAGAAAAACCTTTTTTATTAAAGATTAATTTCCTTTCCAGAATGTTAATCACACAATTATTATTATTCTTGTTTTATTTGCCTTTATTTATTGGATAATATCAATGACTTGCTGCCGTGGGATGGGGACCTGGTAATCTGTAACACAGGTTATACCTATGATAAACGCCATACACATCCTCACATGCCATTATACATACTTATACAAACATTGAGAAACTCTGAGCAAAAGAGAAAAACCTTTTTTTATTAAAGATTCATTTCCTTACCAGAATGTTAATCACACAATTTTTATTATTCTTGTTTTATTTGCCTTTATTTATTGGATAATATCAATGACTTGCTGCCGTGGGATGGGGACCTGGTAATCTGTAACACAGGTTATACCTATGATAAACGCCAGACACTTCAGTACTTTTCTATCAGTATTTTTTTTAGTTATGTTTTCTGACATGTTGTGTTTTGTAAGGATAAATAAATAAATATTATTGTGAACGGAAATAGAAATGAGTATTAATAACATCCAACTATGTATCACAACTTCACAAGTCCACTCGCAACCCACTTTGAGTTGATAAGCGCAATATTAATTAATGGTGTCGTCGATAAACTCAATAGTAATAATATTGTTTATCAATACGAAAGCGAAAACAAACCGTTTAATTTGGAGGAAAGATAAACTTGTTTATAATAAGACGCTGAGAACTATTTCCTGGAAACGAGACAGTGATCTCATAATATACCGAAATTTACATCAACGTTCACGTTATGCAGCTGGATATGTTCTCTATGTAGAACGTTTCTCTTTGTTTAAATAATTACAATATTAAAGCTGTCTTATAGATAATTAACTGTCAGCAAGTAGATATCATTTTGTTTCCATGACCTCCTCGAATCATTACTCTTGAGTTCGTCGAGTAATAATCTTAATACCACATTATGCTAATCGAATAAATTGATTCAAGATTGGTTACAGACAAGCTGAACGCAAATAAGCAATACCAGTTTGAATTTATTTCCAACGTGCACATAGCTGGTCGATCGGAGTCAGTCGGACGTTGGAAGTGGTATCGAAATACCGAGCGATCTTATGTAATATCCCGCTACTCTACTATTTCATCGACGAAAAAAATAAACAAAACATAAATGGCTGGTCTCATTGTTTCCGTCCACACGGTCGCGATTTATGTGGCAGTTTAAATGGCCAAGCCTACTTCAGATTATGCCTAAAAACATAACTCTGCGAATGGACGCTTTGTTCTCGTCCCAACTCTGCGGGCGTCATCTTTTTTTCCTATTCCCTTTTGTTCTTATTAAATTATGTAACTCCCGATCTCTAACGAATAGTAAAAAATATCGATGATGAATTGCTGTCTAAGTTGGTTTAATGATGTTCGCCGTAATGTTACTATCGCTGAACAACCGACACTTTGGATACGTGAAACCAAAAATAAAGTTTCATTTTCATTTCTTGTATTTTAACATCCAATTCAAGAGAATGGCAAAAGGTTTTAGTGCTCACGTTTATAGGCCAGCATCCCTCGATCGTAAAGCAGCGCTCGCGCAGGCACGCCGCCAAGCCACAGTCGCGTGATCAAACCGGTTCTGAGGGTAACATTGTTCATTATTCAAATTAGTGCATGCTGTTATAATTCGAGGCGAGCCGTTCGGGCTGCGATTAGGTTCTTCGTCGGCTATGCAGTTTTAAACAGTATTTTATATTTCTTTTTATTAAAGAAAGAAACTAATTTCTCGATCACATCGAATAAAGCATAAAACTTAAGGAACTTTTAAAACAACTGACGAGTACGATAAAATTATCATTTAAAATTTATAAAGAAAAAAATAATGAACCACAAAATACACGTAACAACCAAAAGAAATAAATTAAATACATACAATTCACTGTTTATGAATACCAGCGTACACACAATATTTGTCATCCTTTAAATGTTCGTATGTTATATGACAGTCTTTCAAAAATAACAACTATCGCTTTTAAATTTATTGTACCAGTGACCGGTTCGTAAATGTTATAATCATAAGTTAATGGTTTTATTTATTCATTTGCATTATCATAGCTTGTATAAACTTGTTTTTCGACCGGTTACTGTTACTAAAATTAAACAAAGAAGCCGAGAATTTTCTGTAAAAGTGATAAGTAAAATAAAGGCTGCAATGGCCACGTCACATAGGAATCGATACTTCCTACTTGTGAGCTGACAGTTAAAGGGGAGCATTTATAATAAATGTCATGTGTGTACCACAGGCGACACTCCGTTGGTTGGGTCGCAAAACCGGTCCTAAACTTCCTCGTGAACGATCCGCGTTATTGGAACTATTAGTGAGTTGCTCAGCCAACGCCTTTATGTCTTGCCTGTGTCTTGACAAGAGTTCTTTTATTCTCGATGCAATGCAATCGATTTTGAGCGATAGTTATTTCATTACTAAGAAACTTCATTTAAAATGGTTTCGCACAAAAGTTTACTTTCATATTTGTTAAAGTTTTTTGGTGCTATAGCGCTCTAACATAATTCTACAGAACATTAATCTATACAAATAAATACAATTGGAGTGTCTGTTTGTAATATTAAAATAACCGCTTTTTAATAAATGAATACACAGTACATATAACAAAAATTTAGTTAAAAGAATGTTTGTCTGTCTGTCTGTTTGTTCCGGGTAATCTCCGAAACGGCTCGAGCGATTTTGACGGGACTTTCACTGGCAGGTAGCTGATGATCCAGACTAACTTTGTCCTGCAGCGTTACTGGCGGTACTACAATAACCGCGGGAAACACCGCGGGGTTCAGCTAGTTTATAATTTAACGGTAAATACAAACCTGAAAGTACCTATTTGTTTACATTTGTAGTTGTTATAAGGTTTAGGTCTCTAGGTTGTAACAAGAACAAATCATTACAACACGCGAAGAAAAATTATCCAATATCAGGAATAAACACGTTCTTGTATTGAATTTAAACCCATGTCGTGATCACATTAGAGTAAAAGCTGCCAAAATGACTCTACTCTACCTGATGGAAAGAATGAGCGAAACACCATAACTCCTTCTGAATGTCTACGTTTCTACGAAATTAAAAACAGACATGTGAAACGAAATAATACTCCAAAAGCTGTTCAACTTTATAAAACTTTTGACAGAATTGTTGACATTTGACTATAAACGACGATTACTATAATGATTTTTAGCCGACTACGGCAAAGTCAAAGGAGGGTTATGATTTTGACAGGCTATGTATGTATGTATGTATGTTCATTTGTTCCCTCATAGCTCCTTAACTACTCATAAGAACTTGACAAATGAGGTGTCGTTAGAAGCGTCATGATCGTCTGCTAGTTATAGGCTATATGACGTGTCACTGAATCTAATGTGGCGCCCTCTAGGCGACATAAAGTACTGTATTAAAAAATAAATTTTAGAGAAATATGTCGTGTTTGCTATCACTGGAAAGGGCGTTACTCGTACATTTCAAAAATACATACATTATTAGCATTTTTTTGTGACTTTGTCCGTCTTTATTCGATAAGTGTGGTATTTCTATGGCACCTATTTAAAATATACTTTGCAAAGAAATAAATATTAAGGAGGCATCAAAACATCATTAAAAAAAAACTAAAACCCAACTACGACAAAAAATGACGCTGAAAAAGGATGAAACAAGTTTCAAAAGCCGTAGTCCCGCGTTGTTAAAATGTTATGGACTATAATACATTATACTTCATGGGCTACGGCTTTTGAAACTTAGTAATGTGCCACAGTCCATAACACTTTAACAACGCGTGACTATGGCTTTTGAATCTTGTTTCATGTTTTTTCAGCGTCGTTTTTGTCGTAATTGTTTTTTTTAACATTAGTTTATTTTACTTATATACCCATAGTCTATTACCCAAGGTTTAATTTTACATGGATACGTATGAGGCGATTTATTTTAAGACTTATAAATATGCAATTTTTAGAGACGAATTCAGGTTGGCAACGTACCTACTACTGAAACAACTAAAATTGTATCGATATATATGTACCAAAATTGCAACTATTTATGAACCAACTACATATAAGTACACTTAAGAGTATAGTAAGGAAAATTATTCATGCTTTCTAAGGAGAGAGAACTTTAATTTATAATAAAGTTATGTTTTTGAAAGTAAATAACATTAGTAAATAGTCCATGGCAAAGTACATAAACCGTATATAATTAGTATATTTCATTGTTCATACTTCTAATGAATAATATTACGAAAACGGGGGAAATTATTACTCTCGGGCAATAGGAGACGTAAACGAAGTTGCGTGGGGGCAATAAATTCCTTTAGTGAGTCTTCTATAATCCATTATTTCTGGTCCTCCCTTAAAGGTACGTATATCGTGTTAACATTTGAGCTCAATCGACGTAGAACTTTTTGAAACTTTAAACCGTACACATACTAACAAAATATTATACACATGTATATAAATCGACTACAGTAAGTCACAGTTCGATAAAGTCTGTAACACATAGTAGGTAATTCCGATGCAATAGCTAGATAAACGGTATACCCCATCATGTGATTTATGTTACATGTATATATAAAACTCCTTCATTAAACAAGCGTATTTAATCGTGTTCATTAATGGAAAAATACACGACACGATAGCAGACGGGCTTCCTTGTATTTTTAATTCATTTACCTGTTATTAGGTGAGTCAAGGAGCAAAACGCGAGTGCTTGTTCTCCTGACTGAATGAAAGTAGATTTTCATCGGTACTTTTACAGTTTCTTTCGCATTAAATTCGAATTTAAATACCTTAAATTACCATTGTAGTTATTTAGTTTACAATGTACATGAATGTCTATAAAATGCATTGTTATTAGGGTCTAACTTGTGACTAGTTTGTCACTTAGTAATGCCTATGTAGGTTCTAAAGTACCACTACTAAGTAGGTAATATGTAAATAAATATTTTCGAACATCTAACACACAACGCCATCCAGTCCCAAGCTAAGTAGAGCTTGTGTTATGAATACTAGACCTATCAGTAAGATGTTGTATGAGGGCAGTACTGCTCTGACCTGACGGCCGGCTCAATCACCGTTCTGCGAAGGCCGCAGAGGGTGATGGCCGTCAGAGTCATTAGGGGTTATCGCACGATCTCCTACGAGGCGGCTTGCGTACTGGCCGGATCTCCGCCCTGGGACCTGGAGGCAAAAGTCCTCGCGTCACTTCATTGGTGGCGTGAGGACGCGCGGGCTCGCGGCGAGGGACTGACGCATCGAATCATCGAGTTGCGTCGGTCACAGCTGCGAGAGGTCCTGGTGGCGGAATGGCGGGACAGGCTTTCATGCCCTTCCGCCGGCCTCGTCACCATCGAGGCCATCCGGCCAGTGCTCGACCTGTGGCTCGGGAGAAGGCACGGCTCCCTCTCGTTCCGTGTGACGCAGATCCTCTCGGGGCATGGCTGCTTCGGGAGGTTCCTGTGTCGCATAGGCAGGGAGCCGGACGCTCGGTGTCATCACTGCGTCGACTGTCGGGAGGACACGGCGCGGCATACGCTGGCAGAGTGTGCCGCTTGGGAGGGGCCGCGCCGTGCCCTCGTCTCTGTAGTAGGCAGTGACCTCTCGCTGCCGGCCGTAGTTCGTTCTATGGTCGACGGCGAGGAGTCCTGGGACGCGGTGGTGTCCTTCTGCGAATCAGTCATCTTGCAGAAGGAGTCTGCGGAAAGGGAAAGGGAGATCCTGACCTCTCTCTCGGCCCGCAGCAGGCGCACCGGGCGTCGGAGGAGGGCATACGCTGCCCTCCACCGGCCTCCGTAACTGGGTCCAGGGGCGGCGGACTTGGGGATGTTCGTTGCCCCCCTAACCAACTGGACCCGAGGTGGCGGCGCGTAGTGTTCCCGTGCGCCCCTCTAAGAAGTCGCGAGGGGATTTCTCCCCTCGCTGACGAGAAGTGGCCCGCAGAGGCGGGCTGGCACCAGTCGGGGATTGCGGTTGTCTCTCAAGTTCCCGCGATCCCCGGCGTAGGTGAGAGAAGGAACACCGGGGGGTTTTAGTCAGTAGGAGTCTGACAGACCCCTTCGTCCTTTCCCCAGGGCGAAGGACATCCATGAGGATTTCCCCCCGACAAAAAAAAAAAAAAAAAAAAAGGGCAGTACTGCTCCCCTAGTTAAGTTGATATTCAACAAACGTTAAATAGAAACTAATATATGATGACATCATCTCTACGCTAAGTCACGTCGTTAAAACAAAATATTAGCCAACAATACAGAGAATAGGTGCGTTACTGATTGTAGAAAGAGAAGCGACGCGAAACGCTAACATCTTGGCGAAGGAGGCTGGACCCTTTGTAGTGGAGAGCCTTGAACTTGGCCTATGTCCAGAAGTGGACACCTTTCGGGTGAGATGATGATGGCTAAATAGATACTACAAATAAATAAAATTGGAGTGTCTGTTTGTAATATTAAAATAACCGCTTTTTACTAAATGCATATGTATGTATACACGGTACATATACCAAAGGTTTTTTTTACAATTTGTCTGTCTGTCCGTCTGTCTGTCTGTCTTTTTGTTCGCCTAATCTCTGGAACGACTCGACCGATTTTGACAGGACTTTCACTAATATGTAGCTGATGATAGAAGGAGTATCTTAGGCTACTTTTTTAGACTTGCTTCGCCTCGCGTAGTTTATATAAAGCAATTTTTAATTGCTTTTTATAAACTACAAACCACCTATTACGAGTGCAATTTTAATAAGTGCACATTTGTAGAACATTCTGTTGGTAGAAATAAATAGACTTGAATTACTTTTATCTAACTAATGCGACCTAGAAAAACGTTGACCTATTTCTAATTTACCCACACAACTTATAATTACCTTAATTAATTCTGTAAGTGTTTAAGACACATTAAAATATCAAACAATTAAAAATAATTCACCACGTATTTTATTACTTATCACAAACAAACTCATTTAAGCTCCTCAACCGTGGCACAGAATATTCATGAAATGTTTATTTATATGCTTGGAATACTGAATACCTACATATTGAAGATTACTAGCATATTAAAATAAGAAGATTTTAATTGAAGAAAAATTTACTCAATACAAAATTATATTATTCTGAAAATTATTTATGTCTTTCAGCGTTCAGACTGTGGACATCTCTATATTTTCAACTACTACTCTAATACTTATATTCTTTAAAAACCTATGTAAATATAAACTTTTTTTATGGAATAGTGGGCAAACGAGCTGACCTATCGCCTGATGGTAAGCGATTACCACCGCCCATTGACACCCGCAACACCAGAGGCGTCACAGGTGAATTGCCGGCCTTTGTGGAATAAGGAGGGAGATGGGGAGAGAGGTTGGGGAATGGGCCTCTGGTATCCTCACTCACTCGGTGAAACACAGCGCAAGCGCTAATTAACATCGGTTTTCTGGGAGGCCATCGTATCACTCCGGTCGAGCCAGCCCGCCGCATTCATGCCGAAGCGTGGCTCTCCGACGGTAAAGTTATACTCCTAATAGCTGACCTGCGCAACTTCGTCTGCGTCTCTTTTCAATCATGCTCGACCCTTATTATTCCAAGCGTGATATTAACTATGCTATCTTAGGCACACAACCAAAAAAATACTTTAAATCGGTTAGATAGTTTCCGAGTTATTTGTGCAACAACGGACCACGAGAATTGTATATAGCAGATTAAGTAGGTATACATTACATATATGTACTATTAAGTTAAGACCGAAGCTATTTCGTATTTCATTGAATTCTCTGAATTGGTCTCTCTCAATTCTCTGAATGGAATATAGCGGTGTTTGGCGCCCGTGCCTCGGAGAGCACGTTAAGCCGTCGGTCCCGGTTGTCATGAACACCTATAACAATCGTTATTGGGAAGTCAGTGCCTTCAAATATACTGATAACTAGTGCCACCTTCGAATCACCCTCAGGGTTGCGGAGGTCCGATGCCAGTCGCTCCGTGGAAAAACTGATGTTCAGGTAAAACCGGTTGAACTAGTGGCTGACCCCAATAAATCTTGAGAATAATCAAGGCTAGGAAGATGATGATTGACACGCCGGTTTTCGAGTACAAAGATTAGAACTTTATGTGACTTTTTGGTGTAATCAACCATTAACTAATCATTATTAAACACATTCACAAATGTTATGATCAATGAAAACCATTGAAACGTAAAGCACACTTTGGTGCTTTTGTTGGTCAATATAAACATTTACCTTTTATTAATAAACGTTATTGAACTTTAAGCAACGGTCCCGTAATTTTCAACTTTAAACTTGCTGACTTAAAGTTGAAAATAACACGAAGCCGTTGCTTTAAGTTAAATATCGTTTTTGAATAAGACGACAAATACATTCTTAATTTAATATATATAATATATATATATATATATATATATAAGATGAAATGCAAGCTACGGGTAGTAATTTTAATCGGATACAAATTAATACAAGAATTATAGTTACGTCGATCAAAGTTTCATAATGCAATTAATCATTAATAGGTAGGAGAGAATAAATGTGGTTTTAAACTCAGGTTTCTATAGGAAACGGTTTTAGTTAAGTACATATTAGTTTAAAACATACTACTATATCTATGCTAGCTAAGTCTTAGTTTTTGCATTTTTTATTACTTTGTCTCATACTGCTGCAACTGTTTCAATAGTTTGCGTCAAGATATTTTTTTTTTTTTTTTTATATATTTGATCCTGCCATAATGACTCTACTCTGCCTGATGGAAAGCATAAGCAGAATCCAAGAGTGATGGTCACCATACTGCGAACGCAGACAATGCAGCATGGTGACCCACACCATGGCGGGCTAGTGATGCTTTCGCATCATTGGGCCTCCGGTCTCGCACTCACCAACGAAACACGACAGCATGATCGCTGTCATTTTACGTTGATTTTCTATGCGAGGGTAGTACCGCCCCGGTCGAGCCGGCCCGTTCGTGCTGAAATCAGCGTGGCTCTACTACCATGAAATTATATTATATAATATTTCATATTCTGGGACAAAGCTATGGGTAATAAGAGTCGAAATGCGATATAACTTTTAAGAAATAGATGATATGAAGCATTATTTTCGAAAAATTGGCATCTATTTGTTTTATGTAAATCTACATATGCCTCACTTGTTTTAGTTTCAGTTAAATACAAAATAAGCACCCCGAAAGCGTTGAACTAAAAGTTCTACTACAAACTTTCCAGTAATAATAATATAATAACAATAATCCCTCGTTGGAGTTCTAATCGATTAATTAAATAAATAGGTTATTTAGGTTATTTTACAATGTTTTACGCTTCCCTGTTATTGCACAGTTCACGATAACTAGGTCACAGTGTCGTTGATTAAAAAGAACGATTTCCGTTACTAAATGTTCCATTGCATAAATTATTACTAAAACGAGGTTCAACTCATTGAGCTTGCGAGAAACATTTAGTAGCATAAACACATTTCATTATCATTCAACTATATTCATATATGAATTTATGTGATCAGGACACTACATTTATATAGATGACGTCAAATGTGCAAATTCATTAGGTTAAGCGCTAAAACAGAATTAGATATTAAGATAGATGTTTATGGAGATAAATAGATTACCATATTTAAACTTAAACTTGGCGGTTAAAAGGCACTTAGAAGTTCAGGGTTGCATGTTAATGTTTATTTACGAAGCCTCTCAGTTTTACATTTAGAAATACAATATTTGTAACATTTGAAATGTTCACGTTTTGTAACATGGAGGACAATTGTGCAATCTATTCGGCAAGATGTCATGGTTATTGAACACAAACGACTTTAGCCATACTGCCATAGGTACTAGGTATTTCCAATATCAAGCTTGAAAATAGCAGCGTCTACCGATAACGCTGTGCGATACATCGAATAAATTATTGTATCCAATTAGTAGGTACCACTTGTACACAACAATCGAACGTAAGTTAATTATATCCTTGACGTTATCAATACATTAAAAATAGGCTAACGAGTCCTTAATCAACTGTTTACACTGTTCAGAAAAACTGTTATATACACATATATATATAGCAATGAATAATAAATAGTGTTAAAGTAAGTTTCAGAAGTGACAAACTCAAACAATTCGTCATGATTTACATCATTCTTTACATAAACTTGTGTAAGCCTTGCTACAACGATAGAGCGCTTGAGAAAATCTATCTTTAGAAACTAACCCAGGCTGAGGTAATTCTTTATCGTACATCTAATCACTGATAAACATAACACAAAAAATATAAATCCACTTACACACACACAATTCAAGGATTCAACGGTTTCTAACTATGGATGTCTTGTTCGCTAGGATTTTACTTGGAAAATGTAATTGCAAGATTAAATCTTTACAAAAAGAATGAGAACTTGAAACAGTGAACCAGTGGCCAAAATCTCCTTACTAAAAAAGGTCTATTTACGCCAGTCGACTGAAGTGGCTGATGATGAAGATCGAATCAAACGAAGAAATTCAAGTTATGTCTTGTGTTAATAGAGTGTTCAAAAATGTATTGGAGAAAAGCAGAGAGATACCTACATAATACATAATTTTATACTAACTTTCACTATCAGTTTGTAGCCCGAAAAGCATGTACCTTAAAAGAATAAACAATATACCGTATCCTGCCCTTTTATCTTCAGGGGTTATGGACATTCGTTCTCAAAAATCTAAAAACTAAGAATTTGAATATCATCAATTACTTTTTGTTAGGGATAAAAAGATCTTCGAATGACCATTTGACTTAATTTATTCCAATTCTAGACGGAGCTCAAAAGTTTGAAGTTATTAAATCAACGACTGATCCCGTGTCTACTTGAGACTAAGTTCTGTAGACGTAAGTTAAATAAAATAAATAGGTACATTCGATTTAGTACATAACACTGTTTCCTTATATTCTTAAAAATGATCAGTGATGCAGTATTCATGTAATATGATTTCTCTATTCTTCCTGCGTGACTGAAAAATTACATTATCAACTTATTTTCACCACTACAAGCACATTCAATCAGCGTTTACATAACCATAATCTTGAATGTAATTTGATAGGAAGTAGAAACAACCGTCCCCTACAAGACTGATTAATTACTCGAGTTCGAAATAGATGTTTGTGTATCTTTATCCTCTTTTTAGAACAAATTGTTTCCAGCGTTGGTAACTTGTTTTGTACAAAAGGTAAAACAAGATGGTACGCAAGCTTGGCAAACCAGAAAATGATGTGTATTTAAGAAGTGTAATATGTATGCAGCAATAAGTGTGTATGTTAAAAACAGGTAAGCGACTCAATATTGTTTTATTGGCTTCTTGATAATTAGCCAGGTGCGTTCCGAGTCGTGTCCCTTCGCTGCGAGCCTGACCGGTGACCAATCACGTAAACTGCACCTACTTGATTAATTTATCGATAGTTATACAAGAAATTATTTTTTATTTTCCTTTTTGAGCGCATCATCATTGATAACTTTTGAAAACAGCCGCCCTATATGGAAACATTTTCGATTTCAATAATATTGATTCATTTTAACCGATACAATTCGAGACATGATTAAAAGTATTGGAACTAACTCTTTTTTATTAGATCTTGTGTCAATACTTATTGAACAATTTGAAGATCATCTCTTTATTCTAGACTACTTTTGCGATACAAATGCAATGTCGTAAGTGTTACGGAGTGAAATCTTTACGCTATTTCCTAAAAGTTCATACTATTCATTTAAGACAAATGCAAATTATAAACAATTAACTTTCACGTTTCGACACTGTGGGACTGTTATTTCGTACTATATATAATTCTGACGAAGCGGATATAAGGTCAATAAATGATTTGGAAATTGTTATGGTTCGTAATATTTTGGAACTATCATTTATACATTCAAAAAATGAACCAATTAATTCTGTAAGCAAGTCACATTTCATCTTCTAAGACGTTTAACATTTGTATATTTGATATTTTCTTGAAATTAATATCACAACACCTAAACTAGAATTTTCTCTCAGATTATGGGCGTCCAGTTTGTTCCAGTTAATCTGTGGAACGGCTGGACCGATTTCGACGGGACTTTCACTGATAGGTAGCTGATGATACAGGGAGTAACTTAGGGTACTTAGGTAATTTTTTAGACTAGCTTTGCCCCGTGGCTTCACCCGCGTTACGACAATAAGCGCGGGTAACACCGCGGGGTTCAGCTAGTATCCTTTACAATTATGTGTTACTTATGTTCCTACAACCACTCTCGGTATTTGTAAGTATTTACACTAATACTAAATACTATCTTACATTGGAAAAAAAATGTAATCGCAGTAGATATGATGCACATAAAAACTGCTTATCCTGGCTTATTCATATTGTAACACATAGCTTAATGAATATATATAACCTAAAATACAGACTGTCTGCGATATAACTACAATACTCTGAAGAAAATTATCACTATCTGGAATACTATCGAACCGACATATTGTTTTATTTGATAAAGCTTCCGGTTCCACATCGATCTTTTGGTTGCTAATTTTGTGTTACTTAATATTACTAAATCTATATCGAAATCTTATTTTTTGGAAGCATTTTAAGACAAACTTACATGACAGGTGATCTTTGCCTACTATTAAAAATAGTTTTTTGTATACCGAAAATAAAAAGTGTAGTAACGTAAATGTAAAATCGTAAATGGCTGCCACAGCAGACAAAAGTAATTTAAAATTATTGTAAAAAACCATAAAAAGTTATCTTAACCATGCGCCAGTTTAAATGAACGGTGAAGCTGTGCACAGCATTATATTAAGTATCGTCTATATTCTGGACATAAATACAGGGCGCCTTACTCTACGTTTGTTTAATATCTAATCATAATATAATCTATACTAAAATTATGAAGCCGAAGAGTTTGTTTGAACGCGCTAATATCAGGGACCGGTGATCCGATTTGAAAAATTCTTTCAGTGTTAGATAGTACATTTAACAAGGAAGGCTATAGGCTATATGGCCATATGTAAAATTATGTGTTATATATAATGGATGGCGGTTACACGAAAGACTTACTCGAAAGATCTCGATTAGAGAAACAGATACATTTACCGTGGGAGAGCCACGCTTCGGCATGAATGGGTCGGCTCGACCGGAGTGATACCACGGCCTCACAGAAAACCGGTGTGAAATAGTGCTTGCGCTGTGTTTCACCGAGTGAGTGAGGATACCGGAGGCCCATAACCCAAACCCTCTTCCCCTAATTCCCCATCCTACCCCCCAAAGGCCGGCAACGCACTTGTGACGCCTCTAGTGTTTGCAGGTGTCCATAGGCGGCGTTACCATCAGGCGATACGTCTGTTCGTTTGCCCGCCTATTCCATAAAAAAAAGAAAAAAACATCTATAGAACACACGCACTGAAGATAATTCCGGTATTGTATCTAGAAGTGTTAAGTAGAACATTCACCTACAGTCCTATCGTTACGATTACAACGATGTCCTACCCGGATCTAGTAGATAACTTGAGACTGTTTTGTTTTGTCTGATTATACGTATTACAGTTATATTTTATCTCTGTTTTGTTTTGGTAGGCACAAAAATGTCAACATTTCTTTTTTATAGCTACTAACTAAAATGTAAACACTGCCTACGCTACTTTTAAATTAACATGTTTAATTTTAAGTTACTTTATTTCTTAAATGTCTGTCACTATGTAGTTTTTTAAGAAAATAACTGTTGTTCAGAAATAAAATCTTATAAATATATACTCTGGTGGCATTGAAAGAAATATCGATGGTGGCAATTATTGAAATGAAAATTGAAAACCTACAAGTTTTACTAGTAACATTCTTCTTTATTGACTGAAGTCAATACTTATACACTGTATTACAAATTCACGGGGAAATTGAGAAAAGTTCTATGTATTGAGACAATTTAAAATATTTCATTTTATGAGCAAACTTTGAAAGAAATTAATCAACAATTTTTCTTAAGTAAAATAAAATCAAAATAAGTCAAATCAAGTAGAAACAATAAAATTAATTAAATATTACCAATTAACTCTTATTCTTACTAAAAAACTTTTAGATGCATAATTATGATTCCTCAGTGTCAAACGGGAAACAAAACAATCTTGTGTAGACGCTTTATCAAATAATGTAAGTTTATCACAGTCTGGAGGTTAGTAATAGTAATATTAGGTAGGTATAAGAACACGGTGTTGCTTCATTGCATCATCAGCATTTACAATGAAATAAACCTTAAGAAATTCGTAATCACCATTCACTGCAATAATGTTTTAATGAGTTTAAAAAAATCGTCAAAAACAGTCCGGTCGTTTGCTGAGAGAACTCTTAAAATTTTAATTAGTAACACTGGGATCTAAATAAGTGATATTTTGTACAAGCCCTAAGGTATAATAATAGAACTAAGTCAAGTTTTGAAATTTCCCTTTTCTTTTAATAGATATAAATAACTATATAGCGGAATCATAATAATTAATGGTAAGCTTAATGGTCTAAGTCTAAGCTAATCATTTTTCATTACGAGAACTTTACAGACATGTGCCATGTGTCAATCAAATTATTTAAGTCGTTTTGTCTATTTTTTGGGTTACTTATAATGTCATGTCTCGGATTGATATTCCGTCACACATATAACTACCTACTCTAATTTCATTTTCAGAATTGCTTTTAAGAACGTTGTGGGCATGATGGCATGATTATTTGCAAAAAAACCTTATCAAAACATATGTAATGAAACAAAACAAGTGACGAACACATTATCAAATAACTCTTGTTTTGGCTGGCTAATCTATAATAGCGTATTATATTGTTGTTGATTTGAAACCTTATCTAACACAAAGTGTTGGCTAAGTGTATGACGAAACAATTACGATTTGCTCGCATGGGACTAATTGCGTCGAATCACGTAAAGGTGGTGTTTTTTCGCACACGTTCGTTGCGAGTGCGTGCACTCAATGCACGATTTCATACACAAATATAGTACAAAACATCAGCCATTTTGTAATTCTGCAATTATTACTCAATACTAATAATGAAGTATGGATACGTAGCAAGTTTGATTAGATAAACGTTTTACAATTAATGATTTCGACTTGTCCTTTGTGTGTAATATTGAGAAAAACAAGTTAAAAATAGACCAAAATAAGCCGGATATTAATCTGAGTCGTATACTTGTTTACGATATAAGCATACTTTTATGACTATGTATGTATAGTAAAGGCTCGTACATAGCATCTGTATAAAAAAAGGTAAGTACAACATGATACTAATGTCCTCTTCGAAAATTTGAAAATCGTAACTCTCTGTGAAATCAAAGAGTTTCTTCAATCAAAAGTCAAATTAGGTAAAGAGAACTCTTGTCGAAAAATCAAGAGCATTCTTCCGTTAATGTTTATAAAGTCTACAAAAGTTATTTTATACAAAAAGTAATTAAAACATCCAACATTTCAGCGTTCAAGTAAAATCTTTGCACTGTAATGTCATTACCATCATACAATCAGTCACGTAACGATGTAGCAATAAGAAGGATATATTTTCTAATATGCATTTAAATTGAGTAACACTTTTTAAAGTAGATTTAGTGCAATGAAATGGATATTAAAATATACAGTCGTAATAAATAAGTAGTTCAATGTTTAAACGCTTACTGAAAGTATGAGTAACGGAGCGTGTGTAAATTGAGTACCGTATCTAAGTAGTGTTATGTTATAGTTATGAGACATCATTGTGCAATATGGGATATTAGGAAAGTGTGATTGGAAACTGTTATACATTCGCTAAAGAGTAAAAATATTTGTTAAAACTTGCACCAGAAGTATTGCTTTCGGCTACACCGATTTTGGCTGTAGGTATGTTTGAATTTGTGTGAAAAACTTGTCCCAATTATAAACCATACCTGAAGGAGCAGGCCATGGTACATTAAACGTCAAGATTGTACCAACTATGATTTGGTCACACTCACGCAAAACGGCTGGCATATTGCTACTGACCCACACTAAAATGGAAAAATGAGAGAGTATTAAAAGTGCAAATAAAAGGAAAAGGTTAAGATCAATTGTGGAGTGTAAAATACTGTTTACAGTACTACTCGACCAGGTTGGGTTGTATTCTAATTTTCCTAAGGCTATAAAAGTTCTTTGAATCTTGTGTTAAAAAGGGAAGGGAAGGAAGGGCCAGTTTCACCACTAGCTGATCATTTATTGCTAATCTTAGATAGCAATAAATGATGATGAGAGGCAAATATTTCAAAGATTATAAACATTTTATTTTCTTTTTTATGTATGGCCCTGCCAAAATGACTACTCTCCCCGATAGAAAGCATAAGCAGAATTCAAGAGTGGTGGTCACCATACTGATTGCGAATGCAGACAATGCAACAATGCTACATGGTGACCCATACCATGACGGCTTCTGCATTCTCACAAACGAAACACGACACCACAAAGGCTGTTTTACGTTAATTTTCTGTGCTAGGGTAGTACCGCCCCGATCTAGCCGGCTCGTTCGTGCTGAAATCAGCGTGGCTCTACTATCTTGAGGATATCTACAATTTTTTTTGACACATATTATTATACGTCAGATAACTATCCAGAACTTAATCAGGAATTGTTGAAACTGACCCTAAGTGTTTACTTGCTCACTTATTTGTATAATAAATTAAATTAGTATAGGTATAAAATTTTATGTTTCGCACTAATGTAAAAGCAAACATTTAAAACTTGACCTTGAGTTTTCATTACTCTTTTATATCGTTAGTACGTATTTTATGGTGACCTTTAAATTTTATTTTGTAACCTAGATACTTATATATTTATGTTTTTTGCTAAGTGTTACCACTTGCACTTGAATGAAATTCTTAGTTTGCAGAATTGGAGTGTTCACTATTTTAAAATTTCTAATTAACTTGTCCTTAACCCTATTTAGTAGGTTTATATTATTTTTAGTAATCACTCTAGGTTCTATTTCGTTTTTGAATGCACTCGTAAACTATCACACACACACACATACAAAATGAGTAAGTAAGCATTATGTTAACCAACATACCACTTGAACAAAGTCGAAGGCGTGATTAAGTGATAAAATATCAGGAAACAGAGAAACGCGCTTCCTGATCTACCAAATTCGTTCACAATCACCTATTGAAAGTATTGTCGGTATCAGGTGGCCTTTCATCTTTTTAATGACACTCCATTATGAATGTGTACAAGCTGCAAGAACCCGGCAGTATCAGGAGGTCAGCGTCGTCGTAGCGCGGTAATCATTTAACTGCCCTTTATAAACTATCGATACGCCATAAAGGAAGAAACGGTACTGTTCGGTGTGGTTCGTTTTAAACAATTAAAAAAGAAAACGGCTGCACTGATTTCAATGAAATTTGGCATGGAGAAACTTTGATTCTTGAGGAAGGTCGTGGACTATTCTTTAGCACGATAACCGACAAACACACGAGCGAAGTCGCGGGCAAAATCTACTGTCTTATAAAACTAAATTGGCTGTATAGGTATTAAGGTAGAAATTTGAAACTGTCTTGCGGAAATAGCACATCTATACAAATACATAAAATTGGAGTGTCTATTTGTAATATTAAAATAACCGCTTTTTACTAAATGCATACCTATGTATACACGGTACATATCCTAAAATGTAGTTAAAAAAATTTTTGTCTGTCTGTCTGTTTGTTCCGGGTATCCAGGTAAGCGTTCCAGAGAACGGCTAGACTGATTTTGATGGAACTTTTACTGTCAGGTAGCTGTTGATACAGGGAGTAACTTAGGTTACTTTTTAGACTAATTTGTCTCGCGGCGTTACTAGCGGTACAACAATTACCGTGGGTAACACCGCGAGGTTCAGCTAGTAAAGAATAAATAGGACACTAATATGTAAATGTATGTTGCCTTCATATGTCTGGTGATACTTGAAGTTAGTAAGTCTACAGATTCCCCTAGTATTAAAGTTTACTATCAGGTAGTAAATTCAATATCTATTTCTTAGTAGTATGACGTTTGAAGGCAATTGAGGAAGTGTTGTAATAAAGTTAATGTCGTTTATTCTAGCCTAGATAAACATCAGGTTTGTATCAACTAGTTCCTTATAGAATGTGAATACGTAATTATTTATTGAGTATTTTCCTTTGCAGTTGTAGCACAGATTAATTAATATTTTTATAAGAAAATACTTCTGTTCGATAAAATACTTGAGTCCCAAATCACTTAACATCATATTCCTTCTATTGACTTGTTCTTTTAGGTCTATCTTTCTTTTCAGGATACTTCCAATTTTCATCTCTAATTCCAATGAAATAAGATCCTACGTGTCTTTCTCTGTTTAAAATGATCTCTTAGTCACTAATAACCCGGTTTTACCATCCTACATTTTTACATTATGTCAATCAAACGTACATAAAATCTTGACCAATGATAATAGTTGTATAACAATCTAAACACAAAACTTAGCTTGTACTTACAAACGATAGTAAGTAGTAGATTTAATTCATTGTGTGTTGTTTGTCATCAATTGAAGACAAAGAAGTGATTTACCGAGCATCGCAATCGCATCGTAAGCTGTTCAAAATAAAAGCGAGAGAAGTGTTCTAGCCACAACGCTAAATTTCACAACAGCAGATTTTTCGCTTTTTGTATAATATATCGCATAAATTCGATATAACTAAATAACAGACTAATCAGCTATGCGATAAGCGATTAAACCTGGCTTTGTTTACTCATTGCCAATGAATGATTGGAGTGATATCACAGATGCTAATAGCGCTCTGAGAAATGTGCACGTTGTACACCAACACGTAAGGTACATGTGTCTTAAGATCTTATCGCTCCGGTTGCAAGGTGTTAAATAGTACATTATCACAACAAATACAATACAATATAGTTGTATATTTACCAAATAATTGTTTTATACTGCGGTTATATTAAACCTATTTTTGGCCATGATTCTAACAAAACCCTTAATAATCATCCGAAAGAAGACGACAGCTGAACATGATTTGTCACTTTGTGGGGTTTAACCGTCTTTCGGTACGCGGTCGTCACCCGAGAAATCTTAAGCCAAATTTTCTACGAGCATGTGACCCACCAAAATCCTAAACGAAATTCTTCCATACTCATAAGTGTTGAAATAAATGCCATGAAAAAAGAAAATACTAATATTTAAGTTTACTTAATCTAGCACGCATGAAATAACTTGTGAAACTGTGGTAATGGTTGACATTACATTAAAAGCGTGAGGCTAACTTTTGCCGGCAATAACCACACAAGAACCTCTAAACGATTACTCTGTAAAAAGTTAAGTAAATAACCGTGCTCATGCAAAAACTCCTACGTTTTTGTTCCAGGCTGTTTTAGTTTTTATCACAATAGAGTGAGTTATTATATAAGTCTGTCCAAGACTTGCTCAAGTGCCTACGAATGGGAATGTACCTAGATTTAGTCGATTTCTAAGAAATCTGAGCTGCCTGTACGTAGATATAAACAATTTGAGGCTTGATATGTAGGCATGGGTAATTTAAAACTGTAGTTATGGTGTATACATTTCACTACACGGAAACTACGATGCTTAGGCACCACCAGAAACTCATACTTATTCAAATATATTTAACCTCCTAAATAAAAGAAAAAATACAGCTTTATTTCACTTGCTGTTTCGAACACGTTGTCAAAACAATAGGGGCTTAATTCTATGCTAATGCTAGTTAACTAATGATTATATGGGTGCTATTGTTACACTTAGGACAAAACTGTGTACAAAAGCCTATTAAACTTACGTGGGCAACCTTGCGAAGATGAAGTCTCGAGCATTGTCGTAATTCTAGTGCGAAAAGATAAATGAAAGAGGGTAAGTAACCATGTAACCGTATCGTGGCTGTATCACCCTGAGTTTTCTCTTCGGAGGAAGATTAAAAATACTTAGTAAAGTTGAAAGAGAAAAAAATTTGTTAATAACCATTGACTCAAGCATTTACTGTTTGACGTCCATTCTTGGTCAGTATCACAGAAAATAATTAATTATTTTTAAATAAATAGAACACTGATACATGTAGGGTGTGTATTGTACCGTACGTCCGTGACACTAATATTCATATGAACATACAAAAATAATCTTGATTTCTTCGCAGAACAGACAATGAAACAGACAAAACCCTGATTAAATCTAGCAAACGAGTGTTCATATAGCGTTGCCGGGAAACACAAGCGCATGTGCGTAATCGTCTGTCGTAATCGAGAATGACTATCTCACTAAATTTGGTAAGACGTAACTATACTTCTTGGATAATCATCAAATATATCACTATATTCTTCCTTACAGTAATAAAAAAGTTTACAAATGGAGGGCGCTTATAACTGCGTGAGTTACAGAGTCAGCCGTTTTAGATATATATCTAAGTAAGTCACGTATGCCAAATGGAAGGCTGGCATAAAATGTATAATTTAAATATAGACTTCCTTTTGAAACTTTAGGCGTCGAGTACTGTTAAGAGTTTATTTAAAAGCTCACTTAGATGGTCTTATATCGCGGTACAGGTATGCACAACACTCTCTATGTTGGATTAAGAAAACTACGTCACGACGAACTGATCATTCGGTTCTAAGGTTTCATATATGCAATATAAAGGTTAATACAAAATTCAACTATATACAAATTTACTTTGTTAATTAGTATACGCAATCAAAATAACAATGGCATTCAATTTACATGCAAGGGAACGTTTTCGTAAAGCACTCTACGCATTTCACACGTATTGTAACAAGGAAGGTCAAGTACGTAATAAATTTCTATACCTACAAGTTGCAATTATAAATCTCGATTGTTTGTTCCTGGATCGATAGAGATCCTCAACCTCCTTACTATAATGCTAGCGTTGAAATGGATCAAAGGACTGAGGCAGAATTCAGAAGGTGATTCTCACTGAAATCCTACACACGGCCTGTATAGAGAGGAGTTTCCTCTGTTTAGGAATAAATAGATTGCTACCCAATGATTTAATAATATTATTGTATCGAACGTTGTTTTGGTTCCTGTAGCTGATGTCAGTGTTTTAGCTACCACCAATATGATCTTTAAACCTTGAAGAAAAGAATGTACTTCTTCCTCAAAGGTTGGCAACGCGCTTATGACTTCAGAGAGTCAGCCGTTTACGGGCGGGAGTCACTTTAGATCAGGTCACTCGTCTTCCCGTTTTCCCGCTCCGCCATAAACAACTAAGTGTTTTAGGTATATTTTACTTGGTTTTACACGTAGCTCCGCTCGCGGTTTATATCAGTTATCGCAGTAAAGAGTAGTCTGTGTCCTTCCTCAAAAACTCAATCTAAATAAAACGGTGCAGCGGTTTAGCCAGGAAAGTGTAACAGACAAAGCTACTTTCGAAATTTTAATAGTAATAGTATGAACATAAAGTACCTAATAATAACCATAACAATAATAATCTTCGCGTGTAAGTATATCTATAGTACATTCTATACCATTAAAATATCTATATAATGCTGCTTGTTTAATGTAACAACTTCGTGTATTTACGTATAATTTATTCATATGTCATATCTTTATCACAGCGCTGATTTCCCAAGAATACAGATAATTATGCACAGTAACAAAAGGGTAATTCTCTTAATTAAATATCGTTGCTGTATATATTATAAGATAAAAATATAAATTAGACTAAATGCATAAATTAGTTTTAATAAGGCAAAATGTATTTTGCCATTAAAGGAGTTTCACTGCTAAAACAATAAGCTAGGGTAAATGGAGTTTTTTTTTTGGAACAAAGATTCTTATGGGGCGTTGCGGAGGGGCACCCTAGCCGGCAAAAAGCGTCCGTAACGTTAGATTAGTGCCTCGGTGTCACAATGGTAGCGTATGCGAATGCTGTGCTTGAGGTCTCGGGTTCAAATCCCGGGTCGAATGAATTGTTTGTAAGATCTGCAAATATTTGTTTTTCAGAGTTTGGATGTTTTCTATGTATGCTATGTATATATTTACAAAAAACAAGTATAAATGTAGGTATTTATATCAGTTGTCTAGTACCCATAAAACAAGCTCTGCTTAGCTTGGGGACTGGATGACCTTGTGTGTTAGATGTCCGAAATGTTTATTTACTTATTTCATAAACGAAAATTTTTGTAGAGCGCCATCTGTAAGTTGTATGTATTATTATATTTTATTATAAGGAACTTCGTTCCTATCTGGTGTCCCACGACACCACACGACTTTTTTATAACTTTATTTTTATATTGATCGTCCAAAGAGAAGCCTATGTGTAGCTGTGGTCTGTTTTAAGGCTGCTGGTGTATTACAGGCTAGATATTATTTCATTTTTACGTATTTTTTTTTATTTAAATTGTCGGTACTTTTAGCAAAGGGAATAGGATTGATGATCCCCTTTTAATGGTACCTATAGCCGATACTCTTCTATACAGAAGAGTATCGGAGTTCGGATAACCATACAGGTTATCCGAACGTTTTTAAGCAATAGTTTCGTAAAATTTACTCACGTGAAGTAAGATCGAACCCAGTGCAAAGACCATTTTTAAACCACTGTTTCATTATCAGTAGTTTACAAATATGTAATTGTATTGCGCTGTTTGTTATGTTAGGCTTACATAAGTATGTAAAACAATAATTATTATCAAGTATCGTTCTGAAATGCAGACTGCAATGCTTTCGAGTGATAACAGCCGTCCTACCCGCATATGTGAACATACACACAATGTTGTAAAGATTACACACTATCTATTTGGGTGTGTAATTCGGTGCATCTAAAACGTTACAAAACTGTGGTAACCATTTTCGTTCTTACATCATAGGTATTTCATCAGTACCGTCAAAGTTTATTTGCAACACACACACACACACACACACATTTTGTGCTCTTTCTAACTGAACCACAGGTCATCTGACATGAAAATTACCTGATTATTCGTATTTTAAAAAGAATTTAAATTTCGAAACAAAAAACAAGCTAGAGCATAGAGGACGACTTTGGGGCCAACTATTAAATAATAACGAAATTAGATAAGTACGAGTATTGTGTATAAAACTTGACACACAATTTGTGTTGCCAATCTTATATCTATTTCAAGAAATATGCAAATGCGGCAGTCTTTACTCACAGAGCTTTGCTAACTGTGCTGCTAAGCAGCAGTTCTTCCACAGAGGCGATTTTCGGTTATGTTTACATATTGATGATTCGATTTGTGTCATATGGGTTTTGTGCTTTTAATAAGTTACTAATAGGCATATTTTACTTAAATAAAAAAATATACCATCAAGCTCTGATTTCAAAAGACGTAAGTTTATTTCATCGCCGTTTTCTTATAGGAAACAATTACTTTAACCTTGACTAGTATAATTAAATAATCTTCTATGCTCTTAAAATTAAACACCTGTCCAAGGAAAATATGTTTTTTTATTTTCCTCGTATATATTTTACGCATGTTTGTTACTTATTCCTCGAAAGTACATAAGTGTAAACCATTGACAAACTTTTCTTGTTGATCCAATCCTCGAAATTTACAGAAATGTATATGCATAAAACATGTTCTTCGGTCTTTATTTTATATGACCAGTAATCGATTTTCAATGAGTGTTAAACGGAATTGTAGTGTTCAACAACAACAATAATAAAACTCTACGATTCCGTCTAACTCAACAACTATTCGACAACGAAGGTAACAACTATTTTATAGAATTTAATCGATTTAAAAACTTCCTAAAAAACTTACTAATGTTAGGTAACAATGGTTTTTAAAAAGTAACGTCGTGAAATTTGTGCTTCAATTTAAATTAAGAACGACTTTTTTAAATAAATTGTACAGAAACGTCACATTGTATCCACAATATTTAAAATACTTACCGTCCGGATCCCGTGACCTTGGAACGTTGCAAACTGAATTAAAATTGAGGCCACCCCTGAACCGATAATAATAAAATTATTATTCTTACCAAAGTACATAATTAATGAAGCACAAAGACAGTTGATCGCTGCATAATAGAAAAAAACGGAGTCTACTCCACACTCATATTAAATATTTAACTTATAACATTAAAAAGAAACTATCTAATCAAAACTAAAAACAAAATATTTTAATAAGTTTTGATGGAAGTCCATATTGTCTATAGTGAAAAGGATGATGGTGTTGACATGGCTATTAAAAATCGACGGCGCCATTTTGACACAAAAAAGTCCAACTAATCTGAGTTGGTTTTTATTATTTAATATCCTTGTTTACTTCGTATAACTCAATTATTTTATGCATAAAAAAATTAGTACCAAGAGTAACTATGCACGTTCTCTTGATACTTAAAATATACTGAATAATAAATTAATTTAAACTCGGACTTTAAGTAGGTAGTTGAATATATTAGCGATTGTTATTTAGGTAAGCAGGTAGGTTAGAGAAACGTAATGTTCCGATAAAAACAATTATAATAAATGTTTAGATCAGTATTGTAGTATGATAAGTCAGTCAGGTAAGTCAGTCAGTCAGGTGTCAGAGTTAGATAAGTAGAGTATTATTACGGGACAATTTACTTAAAAAAAGACAAAAATAAATTATATTCACATAGGTACTTTTTATAAATTTGATGCCGTATCTATTCCTGTAGGATATAAAATAATATTATTGAACAGAATATTTTTATTTTTTATTTATTTATACTTTATGCACATTAACAGTGACAATGGTGGAGATAATGCCGTAGGCATTTTCTACCAGTCCTTAGGGCGATGCAGATCTAAATCAATCTATCTATTTTATTGTGTTTTCGACGCTAAATATCCATTTTCAGTGTGAATTAATTTAATAATATTTTTAAATTTATCTGGCCTTGACCATTTTAAAGTTTATTGAGTAATTTAGTTTTTTAATGTATTACGTATCTTAGTATTACGTGTTACATTCCGAAAGTAAACATCTTGAACGAGTCTTTAAATAAATATTAATATTCATCAGATGTTTTGAGTGTCTGTTACTTAAAACGAACCAAAAAGCGTGTCACACATAACACACCATAGAACTGCTCACTTAAGTAAATAAATATCAGTCTAGATTATTATGTGTTTAAATACGTTCTGAGCTGTGTGCGTTTTTCTACTTTTTATGAGATTTCTAATAAGAAATCGCATAATAACGCACACAGTTCACTTACGACACACATACTAGTCACCGCACTTCGACAAGGAGTCACATAAAAATGTAATTAATAACTTTATTAAGCACTTAATATTTGTACAAACTTTTTTACAGTCTTTGAAATAAATCTTCATCAGTATGACAGGAGGCAAAGAACCAATGAAGTATGTTTGAATAAGTGATTTTATCTATAGGTATACGTATATAAAAATGAATCGCCGAAATGTATGTACGCGCATAACCTCTGATCGGCTGCACCAAATTAAATCATTCTTTTTTTGGGTTCGTTATTATTAGGACAAGGTTTGTGAGCAAGAAAAACTTAAAGATAACGGGAAAAGGTTTTTGTCCGCGAGGGGAAGCTGAGACAGATAAGTAAATATGGCGGTACAATGCACGCCACTCTGAGAAATTTTTATTTGCTTAAATCGTATCGCGCACACACGGTTTATGGCACAGACGAAGGATATACTGTCATTAGCGGCTTACAAGAAGTCGAAGTGAATTTCGAACGTCATTGATAAATTTAAGTGCACATAGTCAACTATGTAATAAGTAATTGCACACTGAAGATATAAAAACTAAAGGCCTTTACAAGGTAAAAACGATTTGGTTGAGATATTAGCGCGCAGTGGCGTCTATTAATTATGATGGTAGTATAGTTAAAGCAATTTGAAGTGATACAAACTACATGTTACATTTACAAAGTAAATGAGCATTGTAGAAACGCATTAGGTTGTATTCTTAGGTGTTTAGAGGAAAATTTTAAATGTTTGGTTAGATTTCCAATTCAGCAATTTGACTAACCAAGATCGGGATTGCTAGCGCTCTTATTTTTTAAAGACAACACCCGCCTTAGGTATAAATCCTGTGTAGCGGGAGACTAAACAAAAATAGATGAAACAGAAACAATGAACACTGAGACTCCGAACAACAATCAAATTTGGATCACACAAAGTGTCACACTCAGTCAAGTATGGGAGACTTTCGTTCAGCACAAGATGACAATAGGCTGAAGTAGTAGGCTAAAAGTACGTTCATAAAATTTAGTTTGCTATTCTTCCTAGTTTCATTACCTACTCAAACTCATCGAGTTTTGGTATTGTTATATTTATAAAAAAAGATTTAAAGAACCTTTTAAATGCAAATTTTACGTTTTAGATGTCAGAACATGGGCCACTAATATATATATATATATAAAAGAGGAAGGTGACTGACTGACTGACATACCCAGAGATTAACGCACAGCCCAAACCGTTGAACCTAGAATCCTGAAATTTTGCATGTAGGTTCTTTATATAACGTAAGTGAGCACTAAGAAGGGAATTTTCGAAATTCCACCCCTAAGGGAGTGAATTTAGGGATAAAAGTCTGCGTAAGCGAAGCCGCGTACAAAAGCTAGTTTAAAATAAACATAAAAATCGATAGCTTTTAGCAGCAAACTCAACATTCTCGAGTATTATGTTTTTAAATTCGTTTATTTTCATTCTTTTCAGACTTTCAGACCTCTCAGGTAGAACTAACTAATTTAGTGAACAATTTACCAGTTAAATTTAACAACTTCAAAATAAATTTTCTAAAAAAAGTCATAAGCCCTTGACACACAGTTATTTGGACTTTTTAATTAAAACTTTAGCGAATACAACATATAATTCATTTTGGTCGTTTTATCAATAAAAATACACGTATAAAACGTACAAAAAATATTCTGTTCAATTGAGGAGGAGTTTCCTCATAATTTTGAATAAGGTTAAAAAAACTCGAGCCTTTCTTTGTTTATAAAAAAATCTTTAACTTCCCATTGTTTAAAATTTGTTTCTCTTTATGTAAAATTATTCCAGAAGGGTCATAGGAAATCGTATTGTAAACTACTAATACATTTGGCGGGCATATTTTATGATAAACATTTTGTAAGTTTAGTTACAGCAGGTATCTGGTATTGGAAATAATTGTTTATTTATTCATAGCCGACCCTAAGTTTTACACATCTTTGGTGTCTAATGAGTTGGAATATTTATATTTACATATTTTATTACATTAGATCCTTTTCCAATATTTGACTATACTGTGTAAGCTAAACTCGAGTCTTTTGATATCTAGGTTTACTTGTATACAGACTTGTATTTGTATCTTTAGACTAAATTAGTATACAAGCCCGACTGAAGGTAAACGATACCCACGCTTATAAACATTCACTGCTAGAGTTTATTGTAAATATTATGTTAATCATGTTACTTTTTTGAAGAACCCTGTATAACATCTTTAGGGAAAACCAAAAGCCTTCAGATGTTACGTAGATGTGATCAGTTCTCATATTGAAGTGGGGGAGTCCCTATTTATAAAATGATTTTATTTTAAAGCACAAAATAATACATAAACACATATATGTATATTATATTAATTACAGCGATATCCCCGAAAGTTTAGTACAGAGGCATAATATGCCCTTAATCTTATTTTGTCGACCAACATTAAGTCTCACTTGCGTAAATGGTGGGAAACCTGTTGCCGTCAACGTGGTACTTTAAGAATTATTACCCGACTACGGCAAGGGGGGTTATGATTTTGACAAGCTATGTATGTATGTATGTATGTATGTTCATTTGTTCGCTCATAGCTCCTTAACTACTCGTTAGAACTAGACAAATGAGGTGTCGTTAGAAGCGTCATGATCGTCTGTTGGTTATAGGCTATATGACGTGTCACTGAATCTAATGTTGCGGCCTCTAGCCGACATAAAGTGCTGTATTAAAAAATAAATTTTATATGAATATGTCGTGTTTGGTATCATATTGCGCCAAATGATGATATATGATGATATTTCTATAGCACCTATTTAAAATATACTTTGCAAAGAAAATAATATTATAGAGGCACCAAAACATTTTAAATAAAAAAAAGTATAAACTAAAACCCAACTACGACAAAAAACGACGCTGAAAATACACTACATGGAATACGGCTTTTGAAACTTAATAATGTAACATAGTCCATAACACTTTAACAACGCGTGACTATGGCTTTTGAAACTTGTTTCATGCTTTTTCAGCGTTGTTTTTTGTCGTAGTTGGGTTTTAGCTTTAACTTTTTTTTTATTTGATGGAAAAAAATATGACGCTGTTATATAGCTCGAGCATTTTAGAGTTGCATTGCTGTGAACTGTGTACTATAAATTGCGTATTTATGTACCTATAGTAAAAAATACACTTATTATCGTCTAGTAAACGCTGTACAATGTATCTAATAATAATTATATTAATTATTGTATTGATCGGGTATATTTTAGACTATGTGATGTGTGTAACTATGTATTTGTATCAGTTATCTAATACTAATAGTATAAGTTCTGCTTTGTTTGGGAATATAATGCGGTAATAAACGTTTAATACTCTATATAAAATAATAATCAGAGTAGTTAAAAGTAACAAAAGTAACTTGAAGTGTAATTTGCATTCATTTCTAAAACAAATGAGGAGATTGTGTCATTGATTAATTCCAAGGTTCGATATCAAATAATAACAAAGTGCTGATTCACTAATTATGCAGGTATAATATAAGCTTTGTCAACACACACACCTATCACCTTCTAGCAATGTTTGCACACAATGTATTGTATTTCCAAGCGCCAGAAGTTTAGGACTAAGCACTACGTGACCGTCACTTGACACTGACCCATTCTGTACTACTCGGGGTCGTACTAAAACAATGGCGGTACTACTGGGTTCCGTAAAAGAATAAACAGCTTTGATATGTTTTTCAATACTAGTTGACCCACAGAACAATGTTCATTGCTTCCTTCTGTGAGCTGACCCATGCAACTTTGTTTGCTTCTCTCAATAGGAATAAATCTTCGCTGTTTTACCAAGAGTTATCGATCGTGCTACGCTCCTTTTGGTTGTAGCTTGATGTTTATAACTTGCCTTCGATGAAATAAACAAACAAACTTTTCAACTATTTTAATATTAGTATAGGTGAATCCTAAGTTTATTTTATTAAAACAAGACGAAACAATGTTTGTAACTACAAAACTTTTGTTATTATTTTTTGGTGTACAAATGATTTTTAAAAACAATTGAAAGGGTTTTTCTTGAACTTGTGTACCCCTAAATACGACGGTATAGTTTATATTTCAACTCATGTTTCAAAATATTTCCCATGAGAGTGACTTAAGGTTGGTAGCTAATCATTCAGTTTTGCTGGAGTATTATTATAATTTTCTTACGTAATCTTATTTTATGCCCTACAGTTCTTAGAATAACTTATTATTTAAAGGCATAAATGAATTCATTAAATTCTGACAGGAAGTTAGGTTGGCAGTCATATTAATGATGTAGATTGTACATGAAGCTAGTTAACTGTAATATTTCCTGTGATAAGCTTTAATTATTATTCCCGTATTACAATAACGGCTTCCTCTTTTTATGAAAGAAGGGTCCCTTTTGAGGAATAAATATTTTTTTTAAAGAAAATGATTATTGCACATTATGAATTAATCCGAAATAGTAATATGGATGAAAGATACTATTTTAATATCCTTGTTTGAATTCACGTCAAAGTACTTATTATCTACGATGTTTTATGATGAGTTGTTGAGTGGTTAAGGCATGAAAGCGGAACACACAAACGAACTCTGAAGTCATAATATTAGTCAGTACGTACTAATTAGTTGTGGTTTTATTGTGTGAGTATACTTTAATTAGGAATCGGTAATAAGGAATCAACGATTTAAGGGCTGGATTCTGATTCCATGTGCATGTGTGCAACATAGGGCATAACACTAACCGTCAAACGGGTTTGCAACCAACGAATGCTGTAATAAAAAGTTGTCCGAGACGTGGTCGCGGGTGGTTAGGGGTTAACTATGTTACTAAGAATAAGCGTGTCTAAAATTACATTTTAAATGTAAACAAAACTTAGAATTACCATTCAGTTTTTTTTTAATTCCGTTACAAGTAAATTTGTTTGGTAATATGTACAGAATGTACACTTATAAAAAGTCGTAAAAAATTGTCAGATATTTATGAATTGGATTATCCATAAACCGGAAAGGACATGGAAATAGGTACATAAAGTGTCAAAAGGCTACATTACCTGTCAGTAAACGCCATTGCGTGGAAAAATTACTGACAATATGTATCTATGTATTATTAAAATATTAAGAAGTATTTACTTACGTTACTTTTAAATTTACACAGAACTTCTTGCTCTTCATTATTGTCAGTAGATTAGGCAAACAGACCACGTAATTAGGTAAGTGAATATAGATCTAACAAAACAATTTGGCAAAGAAAAAGTTTACTGAGTTTGGTAAACTGCTAAAGTAAGTTTTAATACAATATTATTATATAGACCTATTGTAGTGTAACTAGTATAATTATATTCCTTATTTCTTTGTTTTGATTATAAATAATAATAAATAAGAATTCTCCGCTCTTGAATGTGATCGCAGCTTGGTAACTGACAGACATCTCGATTGGTGGAACCAGCTCTAAAATCGCAAGTTTTTGTTCAGTCATCAGAAACTTATATAGACGAAGAAGTACCTATACTTACCTACCTACAAAAATACATAGACATCTATATATTTACTTTGTCATAAAACAATATTTTAAGATATTAATTTTTATACATAATGTGAAACATCACATCCAACCTATTCATTTACCTATTATATATTTAGAAATATTATTTTAGAGCTCCACTTATTGTATTTTCACCGAATATGTATAATCTACTGTGTAACCAAATGTAATAATTATTGTTTTAAAATTCACAAATTGGATTTATAATACTCCAAAATGTCTTCCCATTTTCAAAAGTATTGTATCCAAAAGTTTTTTGAGTTTTGTCAAATTGTTGTGCCGGCCGGCAGCGAAGCAACAACAAAACAAGCCGAACGTTACCGAACTCAGCCGAGTAGAAAACGAATCTCGCTCCAAAACGTGATCGCGCTGTTTGATTTGAAAACAAAATTCACCCGCCCGCTGCCGGCGTTTCACGGGCGAAGTCGAACTACAACAAGCTCAGTGCGCGAGCAAGCGTGATACGGAATGTACGTGTGGTGCGTCTTGCGCGGACGTTAACTCTACGATTTATATTTTGCCTTGCGATTTATACGGCCAGAATTTTAAAAAAGTTTTTGGAGTATAGAGTCGACAAACTGAAAAAGTTTTCATTTGTAAAGTTGACTTCGAGGCAGTTCGCGAAGAATTTTGACCAAATCTGTGAATTTCCGTATAGACGCGAAAAAAGTGAAGGAGACATTTCGAAACAAAGGACTGTTTTGTACATTTTCGCTACTATTGCGAAATTGTGTTCAAAAATATACTGATCTGGCTCAAACGTGGCGGGCGAATTTAAAAAAAAAACTCTGCCCCCGGCCAACTAGTTCGGACACAATCTGTGGTCACCGAGCGACAAAACAAAAACGCAACGATTTTCCTAGACTATTACTATAATATTTAGAAAGATTTTAAAAAATTCTCGTTAAAAGTATCGTGAACTTTTCAGCTAACAACCAATAAATTATAGTGAGTTCGTCGACCTTAAAAAATACGTGCTTCAGTGGATCAGTTAGTTTGCAGATTTTTGAAACAAATACCTAAAAGCCTGGATTAAGTGCCTGACGAGTGGGTTTGCATGATGTCTACTGCCATAATGCATCAGTCTGCGCTGTACGACTTTGGTGAATTGTTGATGAAGGTATGTGTTGTTTCATTATTATCACTATTTCAACAAGAAGTATTCAAAAGTTTACTATAAAAATGCAGTAATTATGTTTCATTCTTAATAGGTAACTTACAACATAATATCGTGAGGACATAGATGTATTTATACCCTCCACTTATCAAGAAACGTGTTTGATTTTACAGTCTTCAAACTCTTCAAATAGTTTAGTGCCAAACTAATAATAATAGGAATAATAGAAATAACGACATGTTAACAGCTTCTCTATTATATACCTAAATATTTTTTCGAAGTAAAAAACTAACGAATGTCACGTCACCAAACTATGGCAAACTCAGTTTCTGTGCAATATCAAATTAAACTCGTAATGATTATTTTTGTCAACTGACTATAACTAGGTACTTAAAATTAGCTAATTCTATTTTAATAGGAAAATTTCTAATAATAGTTACCAATAGTAAACACAACGCATTTTATCAGTAACCTAATGAGAGTGATTTACTGTAATTATGAAAGTACCTACATAATTACATTCATTAAAATCTGTATTGCTTAAATCCATTCACACTTAAATAAATATAGGTTCGCGGATAGGTAAGGAACTTACCCTAAACTTTGAGCAAAAACTATAATAACTTTATAGGCAAATTTACGTATTTTCGATTTTAAATGCATTAATATTGACCGAGATATCTATTAATTGTCCTGTGAGTCTTGTTTACTTCATAAGTGTCTTTCATGCACGCAAGAATAAGATGAAAAATAGTTTAAATTCATTATTATCCTACTATCGTAGGAAGCATGGTGTATGGCCACCTTTATAAACGCGAAAGTTTGTAAGGATGGATGGATGAATGTTTGTTACTCCTTCACGTAAAAACTACTGAACGGATTTGGATGAAACTTTATAGTAATATAGCTTATACATCAGAATAACTTACACAACACACTATTTGCCGCGATAACCGACATATTATACGCGAGCGGAGCAGCGGGCAACAACTAGTATCTTCATAATCCTCTTAAACTTAAAACTAACACAGTGTACCAAATGTGGGTAAAAAATGAGATTTTGTGAAATAGCTACTTTTTCGTTTCCCTTCAAGGAATAAATGACGAACATAGGATTTTTTTTTCTTTGTAATGTTATTTAAAGCTGTGATTATCAAATAGAATGGGAAAAAAATAATAATAAAAGTGTTTTCCAATTTATACGAATTAAAAGAAGTTACAAGAATATTTTTTAAACTTCTTAATAAAGAAGGTATAATATTTTAGTGTGATAGACAATATTTAGAAACAACATAATACATAGGGTGTTATTGACCAAGGACTACTTATGAAATATATTTAAATGTACTAAACAACATTCTGCTTTGATATAAAGTACATGAGACTGAGAAGAAAATAAACCTTCAGTGAAACCTTAAACTATTAAACAAGTCATTCAAAAATCTTTTCAAATTTTTGCCATATTTCAGAACTTTCGCAGTGATATTTTTTTTTGACAAGGTAATATTTTTAATAGGTATAAATCTTAGTTATAGCTCAGGCAGTAATTATTTACCTACACAATGAGTGCGCTTTAACAAAAGATCTATTGTTGACATCACGTGATAGTTCCTTTAATAGTATTTACACCATAAACACTTACAAACGTAAATACCAGAAAAGCTTATTTCCCGCTTAAGTCAACGTTCTTGTGCCGTAATTATACGATACGGAAAATAAAACCAGTCAGGAGTAGCGTGCAACCGCATGTTGTTGGTACAAAAGTTGCAAGACCAGGGCTTGTTCTCTAAACCGATAAAATATAAAGTGAACTCAATCGACCATACACCAAGTTATTTACGACATAGGTGCTGGAAGCAATCGTGTTACTCTCATATTTTTTAAGTAAGCTAAATATTTCTTGCTATTACAAATGTATATCGCTAATAACCAGACCTTTTTGCAATAACAAATTAATTTTGGGAAAGAATGTATACGATTAACTTTTATTCGTATAAATTTAAAGACTTCTGGACGAAAACACCGACTTATAGGAATTCCACAATCTAATCGGCTGGAGCCACAGAAAACCCCCAAATTTAGAAGGAGGTGATCTGTGGGTGGAGCTAATTCAAAAGTAAAAGGAATTGCGAGTTAGGGTACGTGTCTCATACCACTATTTGCATGATTACGTATTATGAAAAAAACGTATTTCTACTTAATCAAAAAATTGCAACACTATATTAGTATGTCAAACTACAGAAGAATAATTATGATCGACGGTGGAAAAGCTTAGATTAGAACATTTTACAAGACAGCTACGCCGGATACCCAGCATGTACTTACAATAGGAAAGTGAGAGCAACAAAGTTGCGTTTTAATACTGCACTGAAATCGATATATCAATATGAAGTCATATTTAGACTTATTATTAGTAAATTCAACTTTATACCCGAAATTTCTATTCTGTTAGGCTTATAGAACTAACTAAATATTTTTTTTTATTTAAGCAGTTTTGTAGTAGAAATTTTTCAATCTAATCATTATCATGCTGATTATTTACGTATAGCTACAGTTTGCTTAAAGCTATCGAGTGTCTTGAATTAACAATTTAAACGTGTATTTTTTTTTATTTTAAGACTTTGTTAAGAGGAAAATCAGTATAAATAGGATTTTTATTTAATTTGATCTACTTGGTTCTTGAATTAATTCTTAGTATGGAAAGTAATGCTTGAAAAGTTAAAATAAAAATAATGACAGAAACCGATACCAATGTGTTATTCTCCGATAAGATTAATTTTCTCTACCGAACTGTTTGTTTAAATGAAATATACAGTTTTGAAGCTGCTGTTAAGTAATGTTATCATAGTTAATTTTAACACTTGAGGCTAGCTTATTAGTGAAGGTCATAATAATATATCTAAGTCTTAAAAATACGCTCTAATGAAGATAATATTTACAAAGAACTTTTTTCCGTACCAACTTCGCCTTTCTGTTGTACATATGTTTATGAATTGATGCTTGATCCTTTTAAAATCTCTGCAGGGGTGAGTTGAGACGGCCAAGTCATGTGGCATAACGATAGATTCTGTGAAACGTGACTAAAGTTGTCTCGATAAAGATCAAAATCCACTAACAAGCCAGTTTTGGTAGTTATTTGTAATGACAAGGTAAAACCGGTTCTATTCGTTAGAGTGTATAGTAATAAATGGTGTGTGTCTTGCCAACGCTACCTGCTCCGAGTTTTTTTTTGTCGTATTTCACTTTACGTAAAAGACACTTGTTGCATGGGGATAGTCTGTTTTGTGTTATGCTATGTATGGTACATAAGCTACGTGAAAAGAAATAGGGTGCAAAATGTACCCTTATATTAATTCAGGGTTTGAAGGATGACAGAATATAGAATTTGATATACCTTACCTACCGTTCTTTTGGCTTGTCTGTCTTATGAAGTAAGCTGAGGATTGAGTAACATAGATTGCAATATGATCTCTAATCTAAGCATATACATTTTACTTAAAGAAAAACGTACAGACATACATTATCATCATAAAGTGCCTTGAAAACTGACATGAACAGACAGGCCTCTTCTTAAAAAGGAGGCTTAAAGCCTAAAGAGATACAAAAATTAGTAAATTATTCTAAAACGATTAAGTGCAACTTATCTTAACTCAATAAATAAAGTTAAAGTTACAAACCTAATAGTAATATGTATTACGTAGAATACCCATTTCATGGTTTCTAATAACATGCGATGATTAATTTTCGCTAACCTAGTAATCACAAAATGTGGCATACAGTGGGAATATAGAAAGGTGCATCGTTTTGCTTTTTTTTAGTCAAAAAAAGAATTAAACCGTTGAATACACCTACAACCGTCTACCTGCCATTTACTCATAAATATAAGCGTTGCCTTTTTTTGTACAACCTGGAGCTCCTCCAACTATAGAGCTTTTTGTTCCGTATCCCCCTTTGTCCCGAATCTATTGGTGATAATAAAATCCTGGTGATATTTTTTTATGCGGGCGAACATTTTGACAAAGCATTATAACAATATTGTTGATGTAAGGGAAAGGTTCCCTGCTGGTATATCTTGTACAAATACCTATATTAAGTCCAAAAAAACAATATTCTAAACCAGATTTCTGATCAAGAACCTACTTTTAATTTAACATTTTATGGAATAAATTTATTTCCTTCATAATGAAACTGGGATTAACCTTGCTGTTAGGTTCCTAACCTAAGCATAAAGAGAATTATTTTTTGTATGGAGTTCTAATTGGAATAAAAACTTTTGTGAGTGATATTCATGTTAATAAAAGTAAGGATACACCCCGTTACTCATGTTTATGGAACGGAACTGATCCACTTCTTTAGGACGCGACGAGGGATGGAGCTTAATCAAGGATCAAGGCAGTCCACTGCGTTGGGTACGCTTGGTGAATTGGGATTGATAACGAAACCTTAATCTTCTATTTTATGAAATAAAGTGGTATGTGATCAACTTTTCGTCATAATTATTGGATGGTAAAATGGTTGATATTACCTACCTATTATGTTTTTAATTCTATTGTAGTCAATCAGTATCGAGCGTGTAGTCAATTGAAGTGGCGGCGAAAATTCGCTTTACGTTTGTACGAAACAAGCTGCTACTGTAAACAATCATAACATCTTACCCTACCAGTGCCATTTGTACTTCTGTTTTTTGATCTGAGGATATCCTTATTTTGGACAGTTGTTTTAGATACACATAATTAACTTGTATCGATAGGTACATGTACATATGTACGTTATTTATATATTTCATTGTTTTTTTATTAAAAATCTTTATTATTTATATACCCATCTCAGAGACTCTAAAACATGCTAAATGAATAGAATCACATAGTCAATATATATAGAAATTTATTTTATGAAACCGAAATAAACGTAAGGTTAGTTGGGATGTCGGTTAGGTCGAATAGTCACGCGATTCGATTAGCTCTCCACATGTGCTGATAAAAATTGATTCTAGCCTGTTGTATAAAAACTAAAAATATTGTCTAATTTCTATACTTCGACTCCTCCAATTATAGATTACTTTTTTGTGTTAAAATTCACGTTTTACCAGGTAATTTCTGCAAATGATATGCAGACAAATACAAGCTTTCCTCGCTTTTCGCAATCTAAACTCGAAAGGTTTCTCAAACAGCCGGTTTTAACCTCAAAGTCGTCACCTCCGTTTCCCAACACCTAGTTGTTGCAGAAATCTTTGAGTGCAACGCAAACAATAAAGTGTCGATCGTGGGAGCTCAGTAGTGCTAACGCAGCGTTCATTCGTACATAAATTTAGTATTAAATTTAGTATGTAGATTTATAATATGTACCTACATCGCTTTTAGTTCGGGCAAAACCAAACGCCACGGGGGTAATGTTTAGCGTACCTGTCACATCCATACATCTATACAAATAAATAAAATTGGAGTGTCTGTTTGTAATATTAAAATAACTGCTTTTCAATAAATTCATATGTATGTATACACGGAACATGTACTAAAATATATTTTTTTTACAATTTTTGGCTGTCTATTTGTTCCTGGTAATCTCTGGAACGGCTGGACCGATTTTGACGGGACTTTCACTGGCAGATGATCTAAGGAGTAACTGAAAAGTATTAACATGTTCAGATCTTTAATTTCTACTTCTGTTTGTCGTTTACCAATAGCTAACACATACCTTGTTGACTTTTTTTTTAGAAGTAATAATTGTATACGATTTGACAATGTTATAGTGAGATGATTGGGTGTGTTAAGGCAAGACGCGATCTGCGTAGGCCAGGTCCAACGGCCGCGCTCCTAACCGCCAGTGTACTATTTATAGCCCGTCTCCTTTCTCCGACGACTGGGGCCCGGACGTGAGTCAACCCTTTGTTCCCCAGTACCACAACGGTTTCAAGTGAGAACGCTTGGTCTTTACCACACCTCAGACGTGGTCATCACTTTTCAAGGTGTTTATTTTTTTTCATACGCGTTACATTTATTCGAATTATTTGAAATTTAATTTTGCCTTGAGTATAATTATCATCCGACGTTCATATTATAAACGCTAGACGCCAATAGGCCATTAGGAATTAAAATACAGTGTGAAGCACACTTACTTAAATATCTCAAAGTTGTTGAATGTTGCGACACTATCTTAGCTGCCTACGTTACTGTTAAATACATTTAATAGTATACGTAGGTGCGTCTTAAATGCTATTTCGTATACTTAATTACATTCGTTTTATTCCATTAACAAACACTATTTTACTTCGTAACATGTACTTAGTTTGATCAGTCTGTCTGAAAGGCCATTGACAATATTACTTATATTAGACAAATCCGTTTCTATGCGAGACATAATGTTGCCATAATCTTGAGAATAACATTTTAGTCTCCTTCGTAACCAATTGTTTAGACAAGGAAAAGTGAATGCTTCTACATAATAGTTCACACGACACATCTATTCAATTTGTAAGACAAAAACAACATATGCTAAGATATTTTTAAGAGTTTCAAAGAATAATAAACACGGAAATAATTTAATTATACGGCAAACTAAACATAAATACTTAAGATATAAATTTTAAAAGCGACTATGTAGATAGCTAAGTTCTGGATAATTTACTTGCTGCATCTGAATTGGTAGTAAGGCGTATTTTGAAATGTGTATTTTGTAACTATGTCACTGCATTGAGCAAGGTAAACAATCATAAGAAGAGGTCACACATACAATTAACATTAACACGATTAAGTTTTGGACTATTTGGAACCTGTTTAATTCACAATGTTGATGCTTCGTTTACTAGTCACAATGTTAGATTACGAAACTACTGATTTGGGGCACGATAGGTTTCCTTAAAATTGTTTTAATTCTTTATACTTTTGACACGTAAAAGCAACTGAATAATCTCATGGGTGTACTAAAAAACTTAACAGGTAGATAGAAAGCCTTCAAATCAATCGCTATGTAAATAGTCTCATTAGATTCGCGACGTGTTGCTAATTGTTTCAGCAGAGAAAACGAGGGTTCATTGTCGGCCAAACCACATTGTCGCATTTGTCAGTCTATATTAATAAAATTGATATTAATTCTGAATATTACTTTAAACTTGAATGACATTGAAAACATGTGGGCGTGTCTTCATATGTATAAATATTATTGATAAAAATTTATTAATAACTTTCAACTCAAGCCAATATTTTGGTTGTGGAGAGAAATGCTTGACTTTTAAACCTCAATGTCTAAGTAAATAAAAACTTTTATGAAGTTGTAAATTTAATTATAATGTTACAAAGATTTAAACAATACGAAACAACATTGACTGTGTGTGAACTGACTCACTGCCTCAAGGTTGTTAGTCAGAAACTAAACAGTTGATGACTTTACAACAAGCACAACTTTGCTTGGACACGTATGCAGATCACACTACCAGAGTTCAGTGAATCTACACTATCATACATACACTTTTATGCCATTAATGGCCATTTGTGCCATTTCAGTAGTTACCTGCAAACAGAACCAGTTGCCTGAACAATTTAATCCCTAGAACTCGACCATCAAGACGCTATTTTAAGATATTTTTTAATTATACCAGTACATATGGGTCATTTGTGCTAAATTCTGCAGCATTTAGTATTTTAATGCTTGGGCAGGAGTTATGGTGGAAGAATAAATCTTAGAGTTATTTTCCCCTCCTGCCTTATTTTCATACCTTTTAATATGTAATAAATATGTATGTAAACATTTAATATATAAATGTTTAAAATATAATAATAAATTGTTAATGTTATAAAACTATTGTTTATAACGTTATACTAGTAAATCGTTTTTAACTTATTACATTGCTGCTCAAGTCAGACAAAGAATAGACGTAAACAACGAGTGAGTAAGCAAATAACTAGTTACTGTACTTATGTAGATAATGTATTATCTAAGGTCTTATGTTGGTTAGAGTGCAATGCATAAACAAAGGGTGCTGTGGGTATCTTATCACAGCGCGGCGGCTGATAAGGTCGGAAACATTATTAGTTCTTTAGTAAGACACGTAGTGGCTGTTTACAGCATTTAGTGACTTCGCATTTAATTAGTTTCCCTTTCACTCATATTGGCTTACATATTTATAATTTACTACTGACTGACTGACCCGGCGAACTTCGTACCGCCCGCCATGTATTAATGCATATCAGTCTCAGCTTTCCGTCGCGGACAAAAAAAAAGACTTAACTTTTTTGTACACAAACCTTGTTTTAACTATTGTTAATACATGTATATTGCGAATACATATAAAAAATATTTAAGCATTTAATTTGGTGCAGCCTTTCGAAAGTTATGCGCATATTACATTTCGGCGATTCATTTTTATATATATAGAAAGAGATATATAGAAGGTTAGTTATGTCCAATTTGACTTATTATTGAATATTCAAAAACAAAAGTTGCTCGAGATACACTTAAAAATTGTGCCCAAATATCAACAGCTGTTTATTTTATCTTGTTACTCTACTGCTAAAGAAGGAGGGTTATGTGTTTCGAGTGTATGTATGAATATTTCTTTGGCACGCCGTAGAGCCTAATAGTCGTAAGAGTGATACTGGGTACATCAAAATTAAAAAAAAATAAGAATTTTTCTCTCATTTTTGGCGCCAAAAAGTAATCCTAAAAAAGTAATGTTTTCAAAATACATCGAGTGTGGTATCAAAATAAAGAATTTTTAACGGTGATTACGAATAAAATATTGTTTTATTTAAAAAACTGAATTGAATAAAGATGACAATTATTATAAATATTGACGCTGTCGGGTTGGCATGTTTTTTGAAAAGGTCTTTCCTAGTCTTTATATTATATTGCAAAGTTGTAGAAGGTTTGACTGCACTTTTGGCATACATTCGCTCAGCCGTTGCGTCAGAGCCAGCGCGCGCGGAATTGAGTACACCGCGTAACACTATTACCATTACCGTCGAAGCAACCTCTCGCCTACCTACTTCTGCTCGACGCGATCTACCGCTTTACATAATTGCTAAAAGAACACATTAAGTTATGTAACACCAAAACATTTTGATACTCTGTTGTATTTAAGAGGGTCACAGTTTCTGGGCCGGTTTATTAAATTCAATGTTCAAATTATATTATTTACTTATGTAATGAGGTTGCAATTCTTATTAATTTATTTAAGTTTATGTACAAAAACTAGATTAAAACACAAATGCGTTAATTTTGGAATTATAAATGTAACGCGTTTGCACAGAAATCACCACAGCAACACTCGCATTGGTTTTGCAAGATGACGAAATGGTATTCTTAATATTTTTTGGGTTAATTATTTATTTAGATCTATAAGAAATAGATTATATGTAAAGGGTTACGAAAAAAAATTTCAAATAAAATCGTGGTTACCTAATAAACTGAGTAACTGAGCATGGAGTTAATGCAAGGATACAATGCGGCATAAATCGCTACAGCATTTACTGCAAGCAACTAGAGCTACAATCTCTCGGCCGAAACGTTAACTTTCTTTTCTTGTTTCGTAATAACACGGCCGAACGGAGAGGAGCTGTCGTGAACCAGCGTCGCAGTGGCGTCAATCGCTGGAACCCAACGACTGCAGCTGGTATTACTTCAACCTAACGTTGATTACCGCATTGCGATTAACACATCTTGTCTGTTTTGTATTTTACCTTCTACATGTTACGATATAATTTTAAACGTAATAAAGAAGTATCCATATAAACAGTATCAATTAAATTGCATAAATTTCGTTAACATTACGTTTTCGCTTGTGGCAGATATGGGCACTGAAAGAATTCGATAATTAGTAACTATAGGAATGTATTTATTACTAGCTGAACCCTGCGGTGTTACCTGCGTTTAGTGTTTACGTCACGGGATAAAGTCTAAAAAAAGTAGCCCAAGTTACTCCTTAGATCATCAGTTACCTGCCAATGAAAGTCCCGTCAAAATCGGTTTAGTCGTTCCAGAGATTACCCGGAACAAACAGACAGACAGACCGACAGACAAACAAAAATTGTAAAAAATGATAGTTTTATACATGTACTGTGTATAACACATACATATACATTTAGTAAAAAGCTGCTATTTTAATATTACAAACACACTCCAATTTTATTTATTTGTATAGATAAGGGGAATAAATCATGTATTAGTACTTAGCTCTTCTCCAATTCTCTGTTGTTCTTCTTTATGCCCTAACAATTTATGAATGTTCATACGACATAATTGTCATACATTGCACATGTTTCGCGCGATTGCAGTTTGCATAAGAGCGTTGCACAAACACCGAGTTAGTGCCACAATGTGATTATAATCCGCGCGTGCTTCGATATCTTATGCGATCAGTTGTAGGAAGGGAACTTTCGAACTCTTTCACTTTTTATACAATTATTACTTAATATGTGTGCATCTTAATTTAATTTTATTCATGTACTCAGTTGATTTGTTCTTTACATAACATTAGAAAGAGCATGATCTTTTGGAACCTTAATTTCGTAACTGTGCCTGTTATAATTGTTGAAGAAGAAAAAAGAACATTGAGAATTGATGCGTCACTCGCTCTAGTATATTAATTTAGGTATGGACATAGTATTGTAATGTAAATCATTATTTATGTGTCCGGGTTTACTTTGCTTAATTCGCTTAATGTTTAGTCATTCTCTAACCACATTAAACAGTAAGGTATCAACAACTCTATTTCTGTATTCCTTTTTGTATTCAATAATTTTGCCATATATGTACAAAGCAAACTTTATACATATATTTTTTGCTAATGCAGAATAAAGTCACTGTAATGTGTGTGTTAATTGTATTGTATCGGCGCTTTGATTTACTATCACTTGAGTGTTGAATTTATAATATTTGCATGAAATAACTAAAGTGGACTCAACTCACTGATAAGCACACATCACAATATTACAGAGAGGAAGGGTTCATCTCTGTAAGTAGTGTAGTATGAAGTTTTGAATAGTTAGATAGCTTGTTACTGATGTAAACCAATCAAATAAGAGATTCGTGCAATCAAGATCACCATGCGCCCTTAAATATCCAGCTCTACCTTAGATATTATATTTATTTACCTTAGAGTTAAGAAGTGATTGTCGTAGCGGAAGTATAATTTACGCGACCAATAAATAGCTGTTCTCAGATATCGCGAATAGATAAGTTATTGATACAGATCAATGGTTTGGAATTAAAATTATAGCGATATGTTTAGAAATATAGGGACAAAAATGTTCTAGCACTACTAATAGCAAGCAAAATATTATTATTTTATTACTCCGGTCATCCTTTACACTATTTATTGAATAATAGGGCAAAAAAGTTTGATAGCATTATTATCTAAACTGCACTTTATTTTATTTCGCATAAAATTCATTTCACTTAACATAACCAAGAAAATCCTTGAATGTTAAACTCTTAACAATATATTGCAAATCTTCGATTGACTGGAAGAAAATATCCTGGGTATTAAATGAATCGAGAAATGACTGCCTGCCTACCTATATTTAAGATCTTTCTCGTTATACTCGTATCTCGATCAAGTCACTGAACGATTGGCACACGACATACTTACCCACAGAGTACGCGTGTTAGTTACCTTGTTTTGAACACTGCAATACTCATTACATTGTATGTCACGTCGTATATAATTGTCCAGTTAAATTTCGTAACACTAGTAACCTACCACCCGCAGACCAACACGCATTAATTTGCATCAACATGAACCTGTTTAGAAGTTAATATCTTTACTACTAGAAAGTCATATATTTTAATAGTTCATAATATGTACACCATAATTTGAAAAAAATCGTCATAAGCCTAATTTCATTGCATTTAATGTTATTGTCTTTCACATAGCTTAGGAAAGCGACAGTGGTAGTCCGTATTAAGATAATGCGTCAATAATAAAATGAAAGTAGCGCGCCGTGTTGGTAGGTCAGTGTCGATCGCCTTTACGTAACCAGTGTCATACAGCACATCCATCGTGCCAATTTCTTACTCAATCATGAGTTTCGAGTTATTGTAAATTTTCATGTTTTACTATAATACTAATATATTAGCAAGGCTGTAAAATTTATTGTCAGTGCAGACCATAAACGTCTTCGTCTTCCATTCTAATCCAACGTTAAAAATCAAACGAAATTAACTCAAATAAATAGGAAAGATTACCTACTTATTATAGATTACCTACAAAAGGAACGACTTGATACCTAATGCTAACAATTCCTTGCTACCAGGACATTAAATGAGACAGGGTGGTAAATAGGAAATGTAGATTTTTTTATAAACGGATGAATTCCGAATTGAAAGTTACCCAATATTGTGCAAGTGATCACACCATCTCGTCACTTCGAGTCACTCTTACTTGCATAACGCGTAAACGGGATCTCAAATGTTTGTGATTGCAACATGCAACAGAGGTCGTAGGTCGGTTTCTCTCTTCGCGGAAGCAAATGTAAAATGTCCGGGCAGAACGCCGGATACCTGCCTCTTGTCATCACTAACGAACGGCGTTAACACCACAAGGTCTGCCACGTCACTTCCTGATTTGTGCATGATCTGAAACATAGGCTTTTGGAGGTTCATTGCACACGATAAATAAGAGGTAAATATTATTTTACTAGCTGCAATTGCACTTTACTATTTCAATCAGATGTCAATAGTGTGTTTGTATAACTGCCACCACATTTTAGTTAAAAGTATTAGGCTTTGACTGAAAAAAAAACACAATAAGTAAAAAAAAACGTACGTTATATTTAAAAAGAAAAAATAACAGAGTTAGTACCACTTAAGTAATAAAAAAAAAACAAGTTAAACTTTTCAAATTTAACCAATATCACGTATAAACTCAACTTATTAGATATATCAAGATGCACATGACGCACGACTTAATCCCCGTTTCGATACATGCTTCAAAAAGTTGAACTGAACCTAATTATGTAATAGTTGCTATGAGGGTCTAGAGACGCTCACGGAAGATTATAAGTAGCGTGTCATAATACTTTTAAGCTGGACGCTATTCAGTTGCAGCTCGTGGTCGGTCATGTGTGACTATTGATCATAGAACTAGTAATTGATTGTTATTGTGTGTCTTGGTCAATAAAATAAAAGAAAATGGGAAAAAATATGTTTCTTGGAAATGGAAGGTTTTAAAGAAAGATTTCGACTTCTGGATTGCTCACTTTAGGCGGAACTCTTCGCCGATTTCTTGCTTGTTTAAAAGATTTGAATCCCATTACTGGATTGTTAAGTTAGGTCGGAAATACTTTGTCTACCTTTTTTAAAAACGATCCCAAGAATATTACGATTATTCTAAATCTAAAAGAACTGAATAGACATCAGTGCTGTTATGCTCTCCGCGACACTAACAATATATAATAAAATATACTTTTTAATATTTTTACTCTCATCAGTCATCACAAACACTTTACAAATGTGTTTGTTCTGGGACAAAATAATCAATGACTAAAAATATTATGATCCTAATCATTAAATGCTACGAATAAAAATTATCTTCGACACGTATCATATTTCTTTTTTTTGCATAATATTAGTTCAGAAAGAAATCTTTTTTGTATTGAACATATATATTAAGTAGAGCAATAAGCGTGATATTTTAAATAACAGGTTAAAAAGGTGGAACTTGCCCTAACTGCATTCTATGCAACAATACTGTGCATTATCAAATCGGAGCTCCGTGCATCGGTGCTCACCGCGAGTGGAACGTACCTGTGTGTTCAAGGGTCCGTGAAATGCGCGCCTCTACCTGAACTAATAACGTGCCTCTAAATATACCCGATACTATTTTATAATTAGGGTCATTTATGACAAATTCATTTGCTTTACTTTTTAATTTATATACCTCTTAAAACTTAACAACATCACAGTTTCTTCGAGCTTTACCAAACCTAGCGCCTAACAACTTGCACTACTTGCTTAACGACATCAATTAGAACTCTTGTAATTTTAACAATACATTTTCTTAATATCAATTAAAGCAAAAAATAAATGGTGTATGTAAAAGATATATTTTGGGTTTAGCAATTTCTTGTACTGTTTGCGTAATACTTTCGTAATCTAAAGTTCTTTGACGACGACTGAGGTAGAGCCATCACCGTGACAAATGGGGTGGTCTTTGCCATGACGTGAAAAGCCATGCTTCGATGAGCGGCACCCGTGGAAAACAGTTGCCATAGCGAACGTATGCGTTTCACGTACTTTTAAATGACTTTCCATAACCGCTTGTGAACATTATTATGTAACTCATCGCAGTTTAAACTAAGTACATAATAACAATAGCCTTAATAATAAATAATCACAAATTTTTAAATTTGTCATTTACTACAAGAAGTGGACCAAATTGAAATGGATCCAGTCGGGTAGCACCAGCTTTCAAATAAAAAAAAGAATTATCGAAATCGGTTAGCGTGATATTGAGTTATTCGTAAATTTGTCGCGCACATACTTAATGCAAGTTAAATACTGATATTATTTTCTCATGGATGACATTGTCAGAAGTTGGCCACACGGGAAGCACCAGCTTTCAAAAAAATCATCAAAATCGGTTCACCTAGTCAAAAGTTATGTGGTAACAAACATAAAAAAAATACTGTCGTATTCATAACCTTCATCTTTTTTTGAATTCGGATAATAAAGGTAAAGGCGAGTTTAACTCCCAAATATTATTGTCTAGTGTCTTATGTAGGATGTTCGTTAAAAAGAGTTTATGTATGCCAAACATATATGTATTAGGAAAGATAAACTTATTAATTGAGCCATACACAATAATTAGTTAACTAGTATGTTTAGCACTAGCCTTTTATTCTTCACTCGTATCGTTTTAAAATAGTCATATTGTGACGCAAATTGATAACCTATCCAAAACTAGTACACAGTGGGTTCTAAAGTTTATCTTAAAGTTGACCCTGCGGTTACTGATATAGTTACCGCGAGTATTCATTTAATGACAGTTTGTTCAACTTCTGTTACGTTTCATCGTTATGTATTTATTTACAGTTCGTCTTTGATAAACTGCTAGAACATCAAAACAACTTTTATACAACTTCTATTTACACTTGTTTGTTTTCGCCTCGATCGTAAATTAATTGCTATTTAAGTAAGATTGTAAACTTGTTTTTGTGAACAACTGTGTGCGTGTTCTATGTAGGTACGATATCAAATCTAGATTTTTCTACTTGACTTTAATATAACCACGGGGGATTATGACTTACTTTTATACGTTCATCTGTAGAAACCATGCTGTATATAGCGTGGCAGTAACTAGTAGTTGTAAATATTAAACTTACATTCAAGCATTAATCACATAAAGTAGTGAGTGCACGCAAAGTAAACGCAGCTCGAGGCCAAATGCGCACTGACGAAGGCGGCCGCCAGCGCATCGATGCACTACACTGACCTGCTTGCACCTCCAACGAAAGTGAAACTAGACATAATCGTCCGCTAGTTCTTTATTTTTATTTGTAATAGAATTGTTCCCGCGTTAGCTGCGTTGGTGCCGATCCACTTTCCTGTTTGTTATCCTACGCATCGTTAACGAGCCTAGCAATCGACCAGGGATTTGCATGTAAAAGTATTTTACCATCGCTTTGTCTTTTGTCGTCGTTACAAGAAAATAACCATTGATGTAATACTTTCCATATTTCGTAGTAAACTGCACACGCCGACATCTTGATTTAACCGCCATAAATAATTTGATTTAAATGCGTATTGAAATGTTCATACCTACTAGGTACATTGCGAGCCTTATGATATAACACCGACAATCACGGAGGAACATTATAATTTGTTGAGTTTTCCTTGACAATACGCAACAATTTTTGGTATTCATTATAAATACATCAATAAGTTTGCACTATCGAAAAATAAACTAACGCGCCTTCAGAACGGATGTTGCACATCTGTTGTTGGAGACATAATAACAAGTAATTAGCAAAGGAAGACATCGTCCAGCAGAGACGGCCCATGTTCGCACAATGTGTCCCGCACGTTGGACCGCATCCGTTGCCCCTTCCCCTTAGCCCCTCGGCTACATCTCACGCCCCTCAGTAAACCCTTAAATGAACTCAATTATTTTACACTCGATGAATATGTCTGGGGAGAATCATCCATTGAGCCTAGATTGGTACTACAAACAAAAAGAAAACTACATATGGACCAAGAGAACCTTTCGAGTAACGGTGTGTCTGTAAGGCTAGATATTCTTGTAGTGATGAGTCATCAGTATGCTAAGTACGGTAACCATCGCCTGGCAGGCCTCAGCCCTGCACATCATCAACTAATATGCTTTAAAAAGTGTAAAAAAAATTGAAATAAAAAAACGTGTTCCTGTAAGGGAGAAGTTCAAAAACAAAATTCACCTGAATGACTGACTGACTGACAAAATTCAATGACTCATCACTACAAGAATTTCTAGCCTTAGAAACACACCGTTGCTCGAATGGTTCAGTAACTCTCTTACTAATACATATTTGTAATTCGACCAATTTTCAAATCAAGCTTACGTAAAATTTTAGGCGCTTTAAAAACATCTCACATTTATGTAATTAATTTAAAAATATGAAGTATTAATTAAAGACGTTAATGCGTTGTACCGTTGATGAGCCCGTTCACCATCTCCTCCTGCGAAGGTCAGCCGCTTACACACCCACTTACCTTACCACGACCGACTAGAGCGTTGACTGCGTTAAAACTTACATTATTATGTATTATTGTTACTGATTGCAACTTATTGTAGTTATTTATGATTTGTTTAAATTATGTTAAATAAATATGGCATTATACCGGAGTTAATAAATTTCAAGATCTCTGTGTTAGTTAGAATAAGACTAAGAACTGTTTCTAAATATTATGTGCCTATAAACATATTTTCCAGTGTGATTTTTCAAATAGTATGTATACACTTACCCATGGTTTCGTCTTTTATGAACATAATATCCTTTCCTTCGATGAGAGAATAGCAACGATCTGTCTTTCTATACGATCAAATCAAATCATCTCAGTAGTAAATGTATCTTTGTACATATTTAATATTACCTACCCTTGTGCTGCAGTTCTAGTTTAGAAATTGTTATAAAATTGTATTTCAAACCCAGTGTAGAGTATATTTATCAGACATTTTATTTATTTTTTTAAATTCTGAAATTGTTATCAAATTTTTTTTCATTGCATATTGCTTTTTGGGTAACATGTATGTAACCTTAAACAATTTATGCCAAAATGTCTGCTACAAAGTGGGCGTTTAGGCTGTTGTGGCCAATGTGAGTAATCCACTATTTCAGTCAATTGTGAAATTATTGCCATTCGATAGCGGTTCGTAGCGCAGCGTGTACCTGCTTAGTAAATGGCTAAAACTTGCCCAAACTTGCTTGCAACCTGCCACCGTTGCGTTGTAAGACAGCCTTCGATTTCTTGACTTTTAACACATTGTAGTTTATTTGTAAAATTCAATGTCGATGACAACTTGTGTCGAATTTACGCAAATAATAGTAAACCCATAATACCAAACTATGACTTGCTTAGAACGTTAATAGTACGTATATAAGTTTGAGAATATTGTTTATATGTATGGACGATATCGGGTAATTTCACATTCGCCTGACCTGCAGTTACATTAAAGTATTAGTATTCAAAATGCATTGAATTATTCGTCTCTGTCACGCGTTATTGTGCCACGGATTAGATTGAAGTATTAAAGTCGGTGATGAGTTATGAACGATGGTGTCCTAATCGACAATATAAGCACAGTTTTAAATTTAAGTGAAGTTGCTTTAAATGTTTTGAAATGCATAGTAATAAATTAGCCTATATATATTTTACCAGTATCAAAAAACGCCGCGATCGTTTCTTTACTTAATAAGAGTAATTTTGACCAAATTTTATTTCCTCAATATGATCTCTTTATTTACATAAATAAAAATTACACACCTGCTAATTTCTTAATATAATATGTATGTATATTTTTTAAATACATGGTAAAGTTCTCAACTTTGCATCTTATCTTTAAAATACCTAAAGCAATTACATATTATACAGTAAAATGAATTCTTATGTGTGTATAACTAGTTTACATGAAACGTATTATGGTTACGAAACAGTGTGGGTCATAATTATGGAAAGAGAATGTCTCGTCACAGTTGGAGACCAAGGCTTCGTTTATTAACAAAGCTACTGAAGATACAACGTTAATGTAATCTGAATTGTCCTCGCTTAGTCTGTGTATAGAGAAACATAGCAATTTTAGGTGATTATGTCAGCTGTTCCAAAGAATGCGTTGGCGTAATAGAAGTTGTGGAACATGGTATTGTTTTGTAGAGTTATACGCACGTGGGCACTTGGATCTGCATCGGAGAAAGTGGCACAGCCGGCGGCAAGGCCGTCTCGCTCCGTCCCGACCTTCGCTTCTTTACTTCCGGGACCCGTTCACTTAAATTGTGCTGTCACAAATTAATAGTTTACTGTATGACACTCGTATGGTACAACAAGAAACGAAACTTCCATTGCCTAGGTTAGGTACTTCGCAATTTATTGAAAGGTAACGTGATGTCGATATATATATATATATATTCTTAAGGATCAAAAGCGGTTTACATTAAAAAGCAGAATATCAATCAACCTAGAAAGTTTTATTCCTTAACAAATGATATATCAGACTCATATCAAACTAATAATAAAACATCCACGAAAAGAAAGAACAACTCTGACATTAAAAAATAAAAATAATAAAAAAAACCTGCCAGAGTCAAATGTATAAAAAGGAGGTTTCACGTTGCAACGGTTCTACTTGTAGTGGCTCGCTGGGTAGGAGTCATTTAAGAATAAAATTATAGAGGATTATATGTTCTCTTTGAATAAGAAGTGAATCCTTAAGATACTTTCGTTTAGTTTAAGAAGTTTAATCGCGTCTAATGATCTTCAGTCGATAAGCCCTCATCCGTTTATTATCTTTGCGTAAGCGGTATCGTTTCACAAGTCAGTTAATTAAAAACGAAATCGAATAACCAAGAACGGGACGATTAAACATCACGTAACAATAATTATACTAGTCTTTCTAACAACTCACGACTTCTAATGCAATTAAAGAAACATTCCAAAATATCATTGAAATATCAAATTGTAAATGTTCTCTGATAAACTTGGATGATACATCATGCATACTTATTTTTTGCGAAAACTTAAGAATATTTATCTGTACATACTTGCGATAATCATGTCTGTAAGTTAGTAAGGGATATATAACATTTCATTTTAATACGTAAAGTCATTAAAACATAAAAAAAATCACAAATATGCTATTTAAGTATTAACACTGAACAACATTAGGTTCACAGTATAATGACATAAAACGAGCTTAACATTAGATACAATTAAATTATAATTAAGTAATGACTTTATCAAGGTAAATATTAATAATTACAGTTGCAAAACAATCCAAATATTTCATTATTTATATTAAACAATTCGATTAGTTTTCCTTAAATCATTTCCGAAAGTACTTCAAATACTTGACTATCTTATAGGACTTAATGTAGAACCGGCTGTACTATATCATATATTATAACATTATAATTATTTATACACATCGTATCGACCCTTAACAATGATTATTCTGGTTCATCATAATAGAAATACCTATGTACTTAAATAGTTTCTCAAGGAGCAGCCTCATTTAAACCAATTGCTAAGTTACAATTCATAAACAACGTTTAACCAGTCCAGATTTCTACCGAAGAGATATTTATATATGTAATTCAATTTTTGAAAGAAAACTGGTGTTAGTAGAATATATCAAGTAATTTTAATAGGTTCATATTATTCAATAAAATATCAATAAAATGCAAGTTTTTAAGGATGCATGTATCCAGACTTAACAGTTCATGCTTATTAACATTACGCCACATTTAGATGCTTTTAAAACAGGTCGAGGGAATTTAACGTCCATAACGGTGATTACATCGATTGCTGAACACAGGTCGCGTGACAGTCTCTATATGTGATTGCAACATCAACAGTCGCGTGCATCACGATGTGGCAACCGTACCTTAGATCCGGACAACTTAATATCTCACTAACATAATTTTTAATAGGTTGAAATTTATAATAAAACCTACATATTCAGTGGCTTAGTCCTTCACTTAATTCACATATTGCCGCCATAAACTGGATGATAAACTGCGTAACGCATTATAGTATGCCTCAAAAACTGACAATCAATTAGTTATTTTCTCCATTAGCTTTTAGAGTCGCACAACTATACACAGGCATACTGTTATACTTGATATTTATCTCATAAGATACTAAATACAGCATGATAAGTTTTTACACAGCTCGCTAAATAAAATGCATGTAGCGCCTTGTGTTGCAATTGTCTCGTAGAATTATGCAGGCTTAGGACTGGTGAGGGCTGACTATTAAATATATCTGATCTATCGAAATATGCAATGATCTCAGAAATCATGCGTGATAGTGGCTATGATTGTAAAAATTCTTAAACTGAGTTTTTCGTACTGTCACATTTATGGTGCAAAGTAATTAATAGCTACATGGTTTTATAAACCTCTAAAACCTTGACTTCATCCTATATTCTCGAGTTGAATTCAATCTTAATATAGTAGAGAATGAACAACCAAGTCACAGACTCGTCAGACAAGTTATGTTATAAATAATTAATTAATATTTGGACGGCGAACTCTTTGTAGCTTCAAGGTCGCGGCAACCGATCTTCAATATTAGTGAATTGACTTTGTGCTGTTTGTGAATTCTCATCTTATTAAATTGTAATACATTTTGATCACTTTGAAATAACTTAATTTACATATTTATACAGAAATTCCATTTTAGTCAAATGAATAGGTGTATAGTACTTATAATTTGGAAATTATATGTTATTATTATGTCGCAAATATTTTAACAGGTCAAACTTATTGTCTAGTAAATGTTTTTTCAATAAAACGCATCTTTTTAATACATTTGTATTGCATATTCTAACCTACAACGTCTATTACGAAATGTGTAAGGTGAATTATAATTAATCATAAACCTCATGGTCGTTGACTTTAAAATGAACTTCAGTATTAATTAGTTTAAATATTTGTTTTCATTAAACTTTGTAAGGACAACTTTGTTTAAGAAACTATTAAATTGTGTGAAATGTTCGAATCCCGTGAAAGTTAAACCTACCAATAACCATTTTTTGGTATTACTCCATCATCTCCTACAGCTTCATGTCATTGAACATTGGAAATGTATGAGTGGAAACACGGATCATTTGCAATTCACGTACACGTTACCAAAATATGTAATACTAGCTGACCCACGCAACCTCGTTTGCGCCTTATACTGCCCGTAGCGTGAAAATTTCCCCCGTTTTTGAAACATTCTTCATTGTTGCTCCGCTCCTATTAGTAGTAGCGTGATGATATATACTCTATAGCCATCCTCGATAAATGGACTATCCAACACTGAAAGAATTTTTCAAATGGGACCAGCGGTTCCTGAGATTAGCGTGTTCAAACAAACAAACAAACAAACTCTTCAGCTTTATATATTAGTATAGATAGATGTACATACATACTAACTGAAATAGCACATACAGGCAGGGGAGGTTTATAAAAACATTGTATTATAAAAAAATCGTAAGAATCAGATTTGTTTGTTTTTTTTTTTACTTTCTGGTATTTTATTACTTTAATGGTCAGTTCTTTATTAAACGAAAACAATGTATTTTGGTTTAATTTAATCTATACATCTATACAATAAATAAAATTGGAGTGTCTGTTTGTAATATTAAAATAACCGCTTTTTACAAAATGCGTATGTATGATTTCTTGGAATGTTTGCAGGCATTATATTTAATTTTAAAAAAGCTATTAATCAACTTTTAAAATTATAACAAAATTGATGTTAAGTTCTTAAATACTAAATATTTATTAGTTCATTTATTCTTTGAGGAGGGAATATTTTCAAGTAGATATATGTCATAATATATCGTCCTAGCAATAAGCTCGTTAATTTAGCTCTGTTAAATCCATACTCATGTACTGTTCGTATTTTTCCAAGTGAGGCGTAAAGCAGTCTATTCAGTACCAATGTAAACAGTAGCACGATACGTCTGCTGAATTAATGTCCCCAATTCAATTGATGTGTTTCATTAGCACAAGTGGCCCCGATTGCTTCGTTGATCGAGTCGGACGATCGTAGCAAAACGGAGGCGCCACGAACTCTTGTAGTACTATGGCACGTGACTGTGTATTTGCGTTTTAATGAGGAAGTGTTAAAATAACTCAATTTATTAGACAGGTGTTTAAACCTCGAAACAAAAAGTTCAGGCGAAATCTGTTCTCTCGAACTGAGCAATCAATAGGTTATGTTCAATAAGTAAATCCTTTTATATTAATACATACAAGTTTTTAATAGGTCGGGTGATATAGATGGAAGTTATTTACCAGTGAATTGACCCCCTTCTGAAAACCCTTTCTGAATAGTTGCTTTAGAAATAGTTCATATTATAGATGACAAATCTACGAGATTGCTGCCATTATCGCTATCAATTGAATTACTTAATAGTAATTCATAAAACTATTTAGCATTACCAAATAAAAACATTATTTAACAGAAAATCGAAACCGACGTCAACAGGCTGTTAATATTTACTTGAATCAATAGGATACGTTATTGAGGAACAAATTGAAGTACACTTGACGCAATTGCACTTCACAGATTCACAACTAACGTAGTGATTTGCCTCACTCATCAAAAACTTAAATACTAAGATAGACCTGTGTGTAAGTACTAATACGAGGACAACAAATTATGCTAATTCATCATAACAATTATTGAAGTGTGAATTATATACAACTAGCTTTTGCACGCGGGTCCGCTTATGTGTATCTCGGTTATGGACTATATCCTTCCTCAAGAATCAAAGCATCACCATACCAAATTTCATTGAAATCGGTGTAGCGGCTTACCCGTGAATGCGTTGTAGACAAAGAGTTACTTACTTTGGGTATTATAAATTAATATTTGTATAACTTTAAAGTTTAGGTACATGTAGGCATACAAGATCGGCATTATTCAATATTTTGTTAACTAAATTTGTTAATTTGAAATGTCATGTGTGAGTTTAAGTATGACGTGTAAGTTGAGAAGAAATTAATATAAAAGCATTTCAAGTTGACTTAAAATAAACCCGCTTTCTTGCAACGGTATTTTAGGTGTTTATCATGTATCTTCACGTATCTCAAGCAATGACCACGAGTATAGGAGGAACAGAATTTTAGCTGTGGCTACATTCTCGAGTACTTTTCATCTTTTAAATGAATACTATAAGAAATAGCCATGGCCTTCTGCTATAACAAATATAACAATTAGCCTAACTATGAAATTGCGTTGCTTTCAATTTTAATTAAAATCTTTTCAAATCACTATAGTCCCTCTAACAACAGATCTCATTCAGTCAATAAGATAGTGCTGTTAAGTTCGTGATCCGCACAAGCCCTTCGCGCGCTGCCGGGTTCAATTAGAGATCACCCAGTTGCATTAGGAACGAAGTCTCCCAATGCCGAGACAGGTCGTGACACCGCACGTTCAAACTTGGTGGCGTAATATCAGTATTGTGTTGTCAGTCATTTTCACGTGCAACCAACTTGTAGCTAATTGCGTATAATGAACATAAAAGCAGATACTTATTCCATATATACCGGTAACTAGGAGCGGAAAATGTGGGCATTATCGCGATGTATCGCTACGTGTGAAGGACGTTTGTGAATAAATACATTGTTACTATCGAATTTTTACTGTACCAGCTCTATACAGTCCGTGATCTCCAGTACAAATTTTACAAGTTATTAGTATCAAGCTAATTTTTCGTGAGTGGTTTCATTTTGATGAGGGGCCCACCTTTCACCTTACAAAAATTTTCGATTGTGGTAGAAAACAGGGCAGCAGGGACAAAAAACTTTTGAGCGTAGGACCGGGATAACGTACCACGTAATTTATATAATTTAACAGCCACATTGTCCTACAAATATAAATTTACCTATAAATTTTATTCAACATAATCCTAATTGCTTGAAAGGCGCTTATTCATATTGTTTTACGTTTTTTTTTTTTGGAAATTTTCCCGAAATACAGGATCCATGTATAAAGAAATCATTTTCTTAATCTGACACAAATCAGTTTAATATGGTTGTCAAACTTAAATGATTCTTAATTAATAATTTATTATATGCTTGCATAATGTTTCCAATACGTAGCATGAAGTGTCAGTGAGATACAATAAAACCTTTTTAAACTCCATCAAAACAGTAATTGAGGCGTAACTTTTGTAGTTATTTTTAATCATAACTAGAAAACGTCATTTTGTAAACGTCAAGAAGACGTATAATAGATTTATTATAATTAATGCGAACTTTTCTTTTACATCGGGCGGTCTGTCTAAGTTTTCCGGGCGCCTAGCGGAGTACGTTTTACTTTCTTATAGGAAGTGCTATCACTTTCAATGGAGACCGGTTGATAGTATCTGCTCGTTAGACATATTGGAGCTCTATACAACTTAATCAGAAACAAATATTGTTACTACAAATAATAACCCTACTTATTTAAACTTCGTGGGAATATTGTTAATAGACATTAGGTTTTTTTTGCAGGATATTTGGACGTTGTTTTCGTTAATTTTTGTTTACATTTCCTTATACCACTAAATACTTTAATCATTCTTATATTCTTAATATAATTTTCTAAATCTTTACTGTTGTATTTATTGGTCGTTCTTTTTTGCAGGTGAGTCCTGAAGCTGAATTCTACGCTGAGACAATATTAGTGAGTCTACACTGCCTTAACTTGAAATCCTAAGAATTAAAGTACATAATTAGTTAAACTTGCATATTGCCCTCATAATCACATAATATTAGTATCATTTACATTGGGTATTACATCTACTGCCCACTATAGCTGGTAAAACCTTTTCTACATAGTGTTTATAATAATCTTCCAACGAATGTCGTGGTTGTAACCACTACGTATGATATCAGACTCGCTACAAAAGTATAATAAAAAAACTTATATGTAATAAGAAGTCATTAGTTTTCTAATATTTGTCCTTTCTTATGGTAATATAATTAGTACCAAGGTTAATAATAAAATCAACAACCGTAGGCGGTCATTTCTAGAAAATAAAAATTATACGCTTCGATTTACAAACAAAGCATTAGATAAATGGCTAGGTAACTACCTACTAACTACGTATCTTTTGTATGTGCATTTAATTAAAAAATAAAGACAATGGAAAAGCGTCGCGTAAATGTCTGATAACGCAACTATTACAGAACGACCTCGCTTTTGTATCTTTACAACATTAAATGAAAAGGATTCAATTTGTATTAGTCAGAAAATAATTTTCTGTTATGTTATTTGGATGTGAGTCATAGACTTTGAGCCATTTACGGGGAAAGTGTAACCCGGTAGTGTGACGCAACAATGAAAATTATACAGACAAAGGAATTGTTGCAAGTACTTGTACACGAAGTTGACGTAAGGGCGAGTTTGTCGCTAATCTAACTACGAGGTGATCCGTTGTCATGACGTAAAGAAAACATGTTACATGTCTTCGAAAGCTTGCCCGTGATTCATGTAGTATTATTTAGGTTTAATAAGTAAAATTTTATCCTATGTATTGAAACATTGCTTTCGTGATTTGTAAACAAATCCTTCTACCTATCTTGCTTCATCTAAAGTAAAAGTGAACCGATCCGACCGTGATACATAGTCGAGTTGAATGCAGCCCTTTGTTGATGATAGCGTCTCAGGCGTCCTAGAGTTGTGAGCTTTAGGATACGCACGCAATAAACCTAGTAGGTACCCGCAGCGACGCGAACTCTTGCAGTGCTTACATCGCGTCGAACAAGTCGACTGAGGTGAACGTCTGAGCACACGTACGTAAAAGCGCCATGTTTCGGAGTTTTGAGAAAAATCTAAATATATATACGAGACGAAAATGACAGTTTTAATCTACATATTATATTAATAATACCACATGAACATTTTGGGATTGTAGTATGCGATATTATTAACAAAAAACCATAAATAAAGAAGTTTGATAAGTTCTCGCAACTTACATGAATTCAACTACGTGATTTCCTTTTTGCTATGCTAATGATTACTAACTTATTTCTTAAAATACATTTCCATTGTTTCGTCTAATATAATAAACCGACGGACAATCGTTTGGTAGGTGCTGGTAATATAAATAAAGACGAGCGGTTGACATGTGATGGCATTTATACCTAAGCCAGTATGTTCTCGCATTGCAATCACGGTGTTAGTGCCCATCTGCATGCGTGCGGTACACCAAGCGTCCGGTCTTACTCATCTGACAGTCACTAACTATGTGAATTGTCGTGGATATGTTTACCATATTCATATTACACGTATGTTCTGCTCAGATTAAATCTTAGATGAAGTTACGACGCTTAAGTATATAGTGAAATCTAATAACAGTTCAAGAATATTATGCGCGTACTTACTTTACCTATACTAACTTTTAAACTTTCGCGTTTCATGATATATTAACAATTATTTTTTACGGGAATTAACGCGTTCATTTATTAAAAGGTATTACATACCTCTGATTTGCCTGACGTTTCGACCAGGTTGCACAGGCTGTGGTCACAGGCTGGTCAGTCAATACCTTTTAATAAGTGATCACGTGAATTTCCGTAAAAAATAATTACTTTACCTAGTCCTGGTATGATTTTTTGGAACGAAAGTTCCCTATGGGGCGTTGCGGAGGCTTAAGCCGGCAACAAAAACACACAGTGGAACATAGAACCTCCTCCTTTGTCGAAGTCGGTTCGTTCGTAATGTTAAATCAAAAAAGTGTAAGTTTAAAAAAAAATATATAACGCCATCTGCATACCCTAGCCAGCAAAAACGTCCGTAACGTTAAATAAAAAAAGCATAATATTTTCAAAATTTAGTATAGCGCCATCTGTAAGTTGCATATAATTATTATATTTTATGGTAAGGAACTTCGTTCCTATCTGGTGTCCCACGACAACACACACTTTTTTTCTTATTAATTTACACCTATACAGATAGGTTAACTATAAGGTTATCCTTATGCTAAATGTGATCCAAACCATTACAACTAATTCATTACTTATATGCACTGTTCTGTAACAAAGTCTCATTTCATATGTTTGTTGAGATTTCGTTGTTAATGTGAACCGAAGGTAAACATGAAAGTTGCAATATGACCGAATATTATTTTTGTTTGTGTCTAAAAATCTTGATTCTTAAACTTTATTGAGTCCCATTCAATATTCTCAAATGTAATTGAAGCAACAATGATACCCCTAAGGGCCCTACCTACCTACAATAATTTATAATAGCCAGTTTGCAGTTGATAATATATTTTAAAAAATAAAAATATGTATAACGGCCAACAGCTTTAAACGGATGTCTGCACTATGTGGGAGAGTATTGAATCCCTATGTTATTTATTGCGTCGCTATTTTAAAGTTTCATAATTGTTGGAGTGCTACACATGGTTCAAAGCGACCTGCCAGTCTAATTGTGGTAAAATTTCGTACTTAAATAACCATAACTATTCGAGATACATGCCAGTAAGCAACTGCGCAGTGTCGCGGTGTGAATCATATTGTGATAGTCAACCATTGTTCACAATTTCGCATAGGTACACACAAAGCGTTTATTTCGATATTTCTATGATTTGAGTGAAATCTCCCACAATTTTGATAACAACTAAGTTATCAAGGGGAGTTGTTTACTATGATTAGGTATTTATGTCAAACTGACATAAACTACAAAACTAAGGGACAAGAACTTCAAGAACTGAAAGATTAATGACTAGCCAGGTTATTATTGGGAGATTGTTGTTAGGTCTCTGACAGAGGGGACCACAATATCTCGACTCATCGTTTTCGCGCAATCATTCAATAAACGTGATGGGATCAATCACCAAGACCCTCGGTTAACTCCTTAGAGAAATTAACTAATTCTAGTACTGTATGTACTGTGTATACTTACAAGAGAGTGTTTGTTCTGTCAAAACCTTCGACAGTCTGAATTAACAGACAGATATTTATTGTCTCTTTACCGCTGAGAAAATACTGATTGCTTGAGTTTTAAATCGTTAAAAGTTCATTTAAATATAGAACGCATTTGATTAGAACCAATTAACGTTCAATTAAGCAGTTCTCTTGTTTGACTTATATCGCTCGCTGTATCAATTGTCGCGAGGCGCTCTTTCTTAATGATTCGAATTCATGCTCGTTACATACAGTGAACATAGGTCACGTTACAAGTAATGGAACTACATTCATATATTTATTTTGACTTTCATTTACAATAAATGTTACTCCTGTTATAGTTGAAGGTTAAGAACCATGTTTCTATGAACGTGAAGATTTTAAGTTGACTTAATAACATCTTTCACAATAGAAACATACATTAGAATTGGTAAAATTGAACTCTTAGAATTTGCTTACATATAAGTAACCCAAATTTGCGTTCTTTGTTGCCCAGTGCCATTGCCCCCAGAGGTTATCGATAAAGAGAATATATTTAGCGAGACTGAGAGTTCAGAAAGCATCGATGGTGAGCAGACTGTTGAGGTGTAAATTTTCAGTGATTGCCAACGTAAATATACGAGTACTTGAGCTGGCAAACCGAGAGTTCAATAACCTCACATCTACAGATTTTTTAGAGTTGCTGATTATCTCTTAAATTAGGCCCTGAAGGTAAATGTTATTTAAAATATTTGTAATGCTCCGTAAATATTTCGGTCCTTAAATTTACACATGATCTTGCTTATTTTTCATCAAATTATCAAGTTTTATTTTTACTGAACAAGTCATTGCCCTCTGTCCGTCGTGTGTGTATTTGCATCAGAGAATTCACCAGTAATACTGTTTCTTTCAATATTTTACTGCTTTAAATTAAATTGCTTATTTGACTCTTTAGTAAAACATGCGTAATTATATCTAGGTATCTGATTTTCCGAGGACGCGTAATTTTGACAAGCACAAACATTGTCCTTACACTCTTGTTTTCATAAATTGATGCACCTGCATTTAATGAAGGATATAGACCAGTTTAAAAAGCCCTAAAATAGTTACGGCATAGAACATTACGCAATCTCCGGCCACCATAGTAATGAGAGACACAAACACTACTCGAGCGATCGGCGTGTTTGTCACGTTGACACCATCGCCTGCTAACAAAAAAGTACACATCACAGCTTCAGGTGCGACCTATGCCCATGCACACCTTTGTAAATGTTCGCTGCACCATATTTTACTAAAGTTGATATGTATGCTAAACAAACAACCGTTACAATGTTATGAGTTAGTTTGTTGGCCTGGTAAGTGTTATAAATAGTGAACTTGACGCTTCTGCTAATGTCTAAACACATTGTTAAATCAACCGTTCCAATCCATGGTGCATAGACCTGCGTCTGGTTGCCTTAGGCTTCGAACACAACAACCGCGGCCATTTGAAATCGACAGTGATTACAATTTTCCCTGGAGCTCGGTTGCGCGAGCGCAACGTCCGATGGAAAGCAGCGTTTAACCAATGTTCCGCTCTGATAACTCTCTAATTACGCCTCGACCGTTTTCCGTCGACACTTGGCCGCCACCAACTTAACCCCTGGCTTTTCACTACAACATTTCACCTGCGATTGTATTGCCACGCTCATTTGTCAGCTTCACTTTCGCTTTAAATATTTCATCACACGGAAATATTGAAAACTACATAAATATATATTTATTAACTACGTAAATATTATATTCCATAATTAGAAGTACGAAGATGACCGAGCTTTTGGTCGGTATTTCCTTTTTTTCGTTGGTAAATTTTCTAAAAATAAATCCTAGTTAGCTCGATTTATCGCCCCGATTCCCCTGCATACTAAATTCCATGAAAATCATTGGAACTGTTTCAGATATACATATAAATATGTATATACAAAAATTGCTCGTTTAAAGGTATTAGATTAGAACATTAATTTTCCACATCATAGACAGGACCTAAAACAAACCGTTTTATATTACGTATGCGTAGTTATATCGCGTAAGCAACCTTAAAACTGGCGGTTATTGCCTACATAAAGAACAATAGGTGCTTATACACCACTAAAAGCATTCGTGTATAATTGTTTACCTACCGTTTGCTCCTAACCACAAAACTTAACGTCTAGCATAGACTTCGCGTAAACTAATAATATACGAGAAAATTATCGACTCATTTATTAGTATTTCTAGTTGCGTACTCATTTATTTTATAATAATTTAATTTAATACTAAGATTTATTAAAACGTAGAAAATGAACTATTCAGCGTCAACTAACAAAGCAGCAACATTTATAATAATTTGTCCGTTGTATTCCAAAACACAAGTGTTTGCGTGTTTACGATCCCCGGACGAGACGGAGGCGAATAGAATATACAATGACATGTCATTCACATCGATTGAGGCCGCATACAAGACACGGTGTATCATACATTATGTATAGAGCTCGTGTTCCGCGTCAAGCTCTGATCCTATCCGACCTCCACGGTGATCTGGCTTCGTCTAGGCACCGAAAAGTATATATGAGCGATATACAAGTTTGATCGAACATACCTCACTTTAATGCAATACGAAATACAGAAACACTCTACTGTGTAAAGATCACTTTAGATTAAGTCAGGTTTCTTCTAATAGATCATGAATAGGCAGTACTGTTATCTATCACGACAAACGTCGACCGTTGCCCCTCACAGCGTGAAGTGTCGGCGTTGGCGAGGAATAGCTTGGCGACAATAATTATTCCTCATAGTGGCGACGCGACAGCGATGCCTGAACAATAGTGCACAATCACCGCGACTGTGCCGCCGCGCCGCGCCCGTGTCAACTGCCTCTCGCGTCAGAACCAGCATTGTTATGGTGATGGTCTGTAGCTTCAGGTTCGACGCTCTGTAAAAACAAAAGATTTCTATGGCTATTTGCATCTCTTAACACATGGAAGGGGCATATAGATGGGAATTGGGAAATTTACCACTGAAATAAATAATTCATTAGAGATGGAATGGATAGAAAGAACCGGTCGTTAAAAATTTAACATTAAAAATTCGACTCACCCCGAGGCTTTTTAAAGCATCATTTTGTAGTTTGGTTAATTGGTAAAATTAAGTAATTCAATATAGAGACCATCTTTGAAAACGAGATGAGACGGAGCAGGTAGGCGTTAAAACCAACCCATAGGGTAGTTTTTTTGTTGCCTCGCAGGTACCCGATCCTTTTAGACCTACTTTTTTTACAGCACAAATACATTCACGACAACGTCTTACAAAAAGCATTTTTAATCGTTATAAATTTTAACATTTTGGCGTTTAGCTATTATTACATTCAGCTGAACAACCTGTAATTTTGAATTTGTCTTTGATGGATATTCTACTGAACGTGTCCAATTAGAATTTAAAATAAAAATGTTTTAACAACTATTTTTTATAATTTTCAGAACCAAAATCGGCCAGTGCAGACCATGAACGCCGCCCTTAACTCCTTGGCTCCTGTGGGCGCAGGCGGAGTGACAGGTGGCGTCAGCTGGGAGCAGCATCCAGTACTGGCCCGCGCGGCTTCCGTGCCTGCACACCGTGCCCTCGTCGGTCTCCTCGACCGCTTAGGACATCGGCGGCTCGAGCGTACCACAAGTGAACCCGCACCTCCACCACCTGCCACCAGTAGATACAAGACCGAATTGTGCAGGCCCTTTGAAGAAGCTGGTGTTTGCAAATATGGTGACAAATGTCAATTCGCGCACGGAATACGAGAACTTCGCAACCTGCAGCGCCACCCCAAGTATAAAACAGAGTTGTGCCGCACGTTCCACTCTGTCGGTTTCTGTCCTTATGGACCACGTTGCCATTTTGTACACAACGCAGAGGAAGCGCGACGTCGTGAACCATCATCTCCTGGAGGTTCTTTAGCATCTCTTTCATCTGGTGGTTCGATGACATCATACATGAGTGATGGATCACGCTCCCCGCGCTCTCCGCACTCGCCTATAGCACCGCAGTCTCCACTGACGCCGCACTCGCCTCCTGCGATGTCGCCACCCGCGCAAGTTACTGCCATCGCTTTCCGCCGCACGCAATCACCCGAACCAGAAGAAGATCGACTTCCCGTTTTCAACCGTCTTTCGTCTGCGTTCGGCGACCTCGTCATCGCCTAGGGCCTAGCATTCGCCTAGTCCTAAGTTAACTTATACCGAACATAGCTTAAGGATCGTCCGTCACCTTAGTGCCTATTCGTCGTCTTCCAGCCAGCGCCCGAGCGACGTCCCGCTCGTCGCGTCTCGCGCACAGCACACCCGCTCAACGAATGATCTCCAGTTTGTCGATGCTATTTTGCTACTTCGCCTTGTAATTTATAAAGTTAACGAAACGAAGTGTTTACTGGCGTCTCGAAAGTTTGCGGTGTGAAGTATAGTGGTTTTTTACCTACATTTTTAGTTATCGGCACGCATTTGTAAATGGCACCTTATAATATTAGATATTTATTGAGTAGCTCGCGGAAGTCTTCCCGATGATCCTCCGCCGAGCGGTGGTCTCTGTAAAGTTAGCTTATAGAACATTTTATTTATTTCGTACTGCCTATCCGCGCTCGGTACTGTGCCGCGAGAAGGCGCTCGTGATCTATTTTTAAGGGTTTAAGATAATAATTTATTATTTATTTTGAGTCTCTTTAACTGTAATAATTATTTTATTTTATAGCTAGCAGCTGCGATGCCGCACCGCATACGGACGAGACCCGCGTCGACGGGACGTGGCTCGTTTTTAAACCCAGACACGACTGATTCTGTACCTGAACACAGAGAACCCACTATTAGATAATATTATATAATTGCTTACCTATACCGTACAGAACCAGTCGGTTGTAACCTCGGGAGATCGATGGGCCAGTAGGAAAAAGCGTTTTATTTCGTAATCTCGAATATTACAAAAGCGATGTCTCAAACCAAAACCGAAAGTGCTCATTTGCGCGTACCATGCGATAATCACAGGCTAGTCGACACCGCTAGCGATCTTTTCCATGCGGCCCATCTGAGAACTATTGCATGCACGACCCGACTCTTGTCTGCGCTTTTTTCGTTTTGCCTTGTGCGAGGAGGACGAGTTGGCCCGAAACCAGTTTCAAGTTTTGGTGATTATTTTTATTTGTGGTCGCGCCGCTCTGAGCATGTCTAGTGTTGCCAGATCTCGTAACTGTGAATACCTCGATTATTACCGAGCAATTAACTTTATGCACCAAAATAAGATCTTTGAAACTAAGTTGGATCATAGGATTGTCTGGCAAAATTGTTCCAAAAATATGTCTTCCAAATTTCTAACACCCACTCGGAGTTAATTTCTCTCGATGCCAGTATTGTTAATCCTATGTTCTTTTACATTATCAGCTATTGTGCATTCTGAGAATTTGCACATGGCAACGCTGTGTGATTCCTCTCGTCTGGCATCTGGTCCGCCTCGCAGAACTTGGCCCACCGAACTCCTGAGATCGCATACATTGTACACTCCGTACCAATAAACCTGTATAAAGATATGAATGACACAATACTAATATATAATAACATGTTTATACAATTGTTGAGGCGAGCGGTTGCGCGCGCGTCTGCTCGCCGCCTAAACGTGTGCCTTTTACTTTATAAACGAGATAAATCGATTTATTTAATTTAAGTTGATCGAGATAGATTATTGTTTATTTATTGTTTCCTTTTGAATATAATATTCAAATTGGCACAGTTATTGCTTTAGTCCTACTTTGACAGAACTAAGTGATTAGTTTCCAAGTAGTATAGTTTTCTTTTGAATTTAAAGTGTGATATTTTATAATATTTATATAAAACAAAGTTAAAACTTTTAATTAAGGGACCAATGTAAGTGATTAGGAGAAATTCTAATGAAACCTCGTTATCGATTCTTACCAAGAGACTGTATCCTCGCGCCACATATTTGTAATAGTTTTTTACATGTCAAATCTTCAAGTTATTACTATATTAAAACAATAAAACATTTGACCATAGCTGGTTTTGTGTTTATTTGTCAGCTTTATAAAACCGAGATGGTATTTTATTTTGTTTTCCTATTATAGAATTTTAGTTTCAGTTTTTCTCCCATTATTTGCAAGTCGTTGCATGGTGACCACACATGATAATAATTTTGTACCTAATGTTAAGGAATTTTTAGTTTTAAGCGTTCATAAAGATCACGATTATTATTTATTATCAGTTCATTACAAGATATAAACCATTAAACTGATTTATTTAATTTCTTTTGTATTTAAACCGACATTTAAGTTGTACGATTTCTTGTAACTTAATGTTAGTAATATATCATGAGTCATATAATATAACTGCTTAGTTTAGTACCTACGACACTTATAATTAAGTATTTAATTTTTTTAATTTAATTTCAATTGTAAGTTAATCTTCCAAAAAATGACTACGTATTCTATTTTCTTATGGACAAACGAATTAAGTATAAAGCTTAATTATGACATTTTTCTTGTAAGTTTCCTTATTTCCATCTGCATTTTTATTGAATTATAGTCAAAATAATGTTTCAATTTTGTTTTTGTTTTTTTTCTTTCTACCAAGCCCATCATCCCATTCTTCCTTAGGTACACTGAGTGCAGTCTTTCTACTAGTGACATCTAAGTTACCCAGCTGTTGACAATATGTATTTACAAACAATATAGAACTTGTATGGATGATCTTAAATCATCACGCTGGCCTGACGGATTGGTATAGGGTTTGTTTCAAGTTTTCCTTCTCCTTGCACTGATGTTTCATTGTCTGCATTCGCAATGAGTATGGTGACCACCACTCTTGGATTCTGCTTATACTTTCCATCAGGCAGAGTAGTCATTTTGGCACAGCCATACATAAAAAAATATCGTCTTATGTAATTTTCTTCCTTAGTAGATTACAACACCCATGGGACGAATAGGTGTGGTGACTGGTGACACTGTATTCCGTCACCACGCGGACGGCAGTGGACGACACATTTTACTCTAAAGAAAATAATTGTTATGTCCCTTCTCTTCTTCTATAATTGTATACTGAAAGATGGGTAAGAGTAAATGTAACATCATATACATCAACAAACCTATTTACATGTAGGTACATAATATATCAAATTTGTGTAATGTATTTCATTATTGTTCATCAACAAACAATATGATGAGCGTCCATCTACAACTGTGAAATTTGTTTTCCAATGCTTTTTCTATCCTATGGTTGACTACATGATGCTATATGTTTAGTCTTATTTTAATCATTACCTTCAACCTTTGTTAGAAGAGAACCTTCTTTCTGCTTTTAATAAAGAGTTACAAAAAAATTATTAGTGTAATGTAAGAAAATTACATACCCAGAAACATGATGATATAATGATGCTTTGCTGATGATAGACCTTCGGAGTGTTTATACAGTTTAAAGTATTGATTTTAAGATTCTTATTATTATTTCATTAATAATCCGGATAAAAGAGGTATTATCTACACTATATTTGTGTCACCAACCCCATCCTTTCCGTGTGTGTTGAGTAAGAACCGAACTACGCAAGACAACAGAACTTCAAAGAGTAAGAAAACTAACCACCACTGTAAACTGTATACCTACCAATCCGACTAGGCAGCATGATGTAACAGGCCGAAACCTTATTACTAAAGAGAAGGCTATGTCCAACAGTGACCTTAATGCTGTGAGTTATCTGTTTGTGGAAACATTTACTTTAAAACAGATCTTAAGTTATTATTCTCTGTATGCGGAGAACGGTGATCACAAAAGCAATAGCGACACATACACTTTTCGTCTGCTCATCACTCATTTCCACTCAAGGAAGTGGAAATGGATGATGAGGCCCTAACTTGAGTACTTTCCTTATAGAAAATTAGCTCCAACTTATTGCTGAAGTTACGACGGTACTGTCAGAATCGAATCTGGAAAGATCAGGCTTCTCTGATTAGGTGCTACTTGAAAAGGATAAACGAAATTAAGAACTTAAAAGCTACAGACATCGGGAATATGGATGGAACATGCCACGGTTCAAGTTTATGTAAGGATTATATTAAAAGATAGGTAGGTACCTAAATATTTGAGTAGGTAACTTAAACCGTAGAGATAATTCTGAAATATCTCACGACGATCGTAAAGAAGCTTTTTTTCCATTTGTCTAACAACGCTACTAGGTAGATACTAGTGTAAATATAACGATCTATTTTTTTTTTATTTTAAATATGGCCCTGCCAAAATTACTCTGCCTGATGGAAAGCATAAGCAGAATCCAATTGTGGTGGTCACCATACTCATTGCGATTGCAGACATGTATAGTGACCCACACCATGGTGGCCTAGTGATGCTTCTGCATCATTGGGCCTTCGATCTCGCACTCACCAACGAAACACGACGGTAATGGTTACAATATAAACTCGAGTAATTTACTATCTACCTACTTGCTATCAGGTTCAACTGTAATGACGTTTTCAGTTACAAATTGCACATAAAAGTAGACATACGAAGTTGTATGGAGTCTTGAACTACTAGATATGAAACATCGGTTTCTTTTTGTTAATAATTAGATCACTTAAGTTACCTACATTAAAAAAATATTCATTTCCGTATCTATACTAATATATAAAGCTGAAGAGTTTGTTTGTTTGTGTGTTTGTTTGAACACGCTAATCTCAGGAACCACTGGTCCTATTTGAAGAATTATTTCAGTGTTAGATAGCCCATTTACCGAGGAAGGCTATAGGCTATATATCATCACGCTAAAACCTACAGGAGCGGAGCAACAATGAAGAATGTTACAAAAACGGGGGAAAATTATCACGCTACGGGCAATAGGAGACGCTAACGAGGTTGCGTGGGTCGGCTAGTCTACGAATAAAGCATAAGATTTATGTTAAAAGGAATATAAAAAAAACATAGAGATTTTAATGTTACGCCTGAGTAATTTGTACGCAACGCAACAAACACTGTTTATTGAACGGACAAATTGAATAATGGATGTGGCTGTTGCATTTCGAATGCAATGTATAATAATATTACAACGCAACACACCATCTTAGAAATTAAATCTTCCTCGGCATTGCGTATTGTTATTTCGTAATAAAACTTTTCCTCGACATTTAGCGTATAGAGACAGAGATGATGTCGTCGACACTCTTTTATCGGTGACCCTTTATAAGACAATTTTGTATTTAATACTAGCTGTACTCTATCACGGTTCGTTCGTCTCATTATGGTTGTACAATATACATGAGAACCATGTTTGAAGAGCGACCATTGATTGAAAACTTGAATTCAATCGCTGCAGAACTTTTTAAGTTTTGGAAGCGTACCTACTCAGACTAACTAAACATTTTGTGATATTTTTACTAGTGCACATATAGGTATCTTTCAGTTGTTATGTATTACATTCTGTCATAACATTTTCTATTATAGATTGTATAGATACATTTTCTAATAGCAACTCGGAAAAGCTTTCGTATTACTCATGTGTATAGGTATATACTCATTGAATGAATTATATAATTATAGCTATTCAACAACGCAAATATATATAGGTGAAATGACCACATAGGTATATAGGGACACAAAATGGCCTTATTTTTTCCTTACAACTCCAAAGATAGGTACTCCTCATTAGTGAGCCTATTTACTGAATTATATTAGTTTAAATTTTATTATCAAAATGAAATGGACTTCAAAAAAATATTAAAGAAAAAGCATCAACAAATTTTAAGAACTTCAACAGTGGTCGATTTCGTAGTAAGTAAATTGATCCTTATTTAAAACTAAACGCGCTCTCGGACTGAATCGGCGGCTCTGGTAACCGAATATGAAGATAAGGACTGGCCTTGACAAGAGTAGGTATATACGAATGACAGACGATAATCACCCACAATATATACTGAACGCTATGGTAATGAAAATAAGATATGCTTTTCGGTTAATATATTTGATGAACGGAACATGGAGTAGGTAGTTAGTTGGTAGGTACTGTATAACGGATGTTTTAATCTGGTGCTGAACAAAATAATGAGCAAGCTTGTGCAGAGGTCGTAAGATCAATCTTAATTAGGTTGCTAGTTCAATAATAAGTTAATTTCATACAACACCGCTTTGTTTAAGCGAAGTTCATTTGGGACAAAAATATCACATGGCTATTTTAAGGAGCTACGACGAAAATGAATTCTAAATAACTGACTAGTTAACAAGTATAAATTTATACTAAAATGATAATCTACTGAATATTTCAGAATTAATTGTATATTTATTTATTTATATAACTTTATTGCGTACCCCTAAAGTATAATATGTTATAGTGACATAAATGTAAATCTACATAATATGGTATTTCAATAGGCGGTCTTATCGCTCACGGCGATCTCTTCCAGACATTTACATACATGTGTATATGAACGCGTTCTTCTGCTAAAACGGCAGAGCTAGATATATAACAGTATTTTCACAAAAACTTGTCTGGTAATGATTTGGGTAAGGCAAAATTATCCAAACGCAAAATCTGCCAACTGTCAAAGTCAACTAATAAATAATTCGACTTCTAATAATCGAGGTAAGATTTTCTCTATAAGAGTCAAGCCACCCCCTTATTCTTTGTAGTAATTAAAGTCTTCATAATGAAAAAAAACCTAATGTTTATTGTAATCAATTTTGTTTCATCAGTTACTGTATAACAAAGTGAGGTAGGTCAGTAATGGAAAAATATCTTATATCGCAATCGATGATTAAAAATCACCCAAGGCAAACGGCATCATTAAACGTTCTAGTAGAGACTTTCTTAGATGATAAAAACTTGCACAGTATTTCGGGTACCAAAGGTTTAAACTGGCTGGCAGCGGATGGACGTGGACTCTCCAAGACCGGGATAGTTGGTACTCCTTGGGGAAGACCTTTGTTTAGCAGTGGACTACGATAGATTGATTTGACACTGTAAGTCCGAAGTCCGCGTGGTGGCGGATTGACACCCCATGTGGGTGTCGTAAGAAATGACTAAGGGAACCGGTTAAGCAGGATAACAGCACAGCAAAGAGATGAAAATCTTGAGAAACAAACCCCATAACGATCCATCTGGCCAGCATAGGACACCAAATTTAATTTCTAAGAATAACAGACCCTATGTCCAGCATAAAGGCTGTTGTCGTGATTGATAATATGAGGTTATAGCAGAGAAAACTACTAGATACGCGTTATCTTTTTTGAAATAAACGTAGATAGAAAAGTATTTTTCCTTTACAACATTTATAAGTAAAAGAAATCATGATGATAGAATGAACGATGCAATCTATTTCTATGAAAATGAATCGGCTGCACCAAATTTAATAATTTTTTTTTAATGTGTTTGTTTTTGTTAGGACAAGGTTTGTATACAATAAAAACTAAGAGATAACGGGTTTAGTCATTTTTTTATGTCCGCGACTGTACGCTGTCTGTGGGAAGCTGAGATAGATATGTAAATATGGCGGTACGACGTTCGCTGGTCAGCTAGTCTCATATAAATGTATGTGATATTATGTTCTTTTCTGTCTAAATTTTGTCCGTTCTTTAACTTTCTGGTACAAGAACATAGCAATGCCAAAGTTACTGTAATTTAACTTTATAAAATACACAAGACTGGGGCCCATATACTATGCCGTCTGTAAGGACAGGCCGACTCAAAACTATGGTCCTCTCATCAAAAGCCAACGGATCCTATTCTGTTCTTGCACAGATTTCTTTAACATTGTTCACGGACTTAAAAAAAAAGACCTCTGTGGTTTGTGTCGGCGTTTCTTCAGAGTCTTAGAAGGTACTGGCGCCTTATAGCTATAAACTTAGACTTGTAAAGATCACTCATAAAAATAAATAGATATCATTTATAACATGTTGTTGGAAAACATGACGGTATTTTAAAAACTCTTTTTTTTGATGTTGACGATTTAGTACGCCTGTATTATACACGGAGATTTGATTTTAAGAACATCTCTATACTTTATTTATTTATATAAAGATATTAGATGACATTTTAAATAGCTTATATTTTATACTCCTTTTTTTAAGACACACCAGAATGTTTTTGAGTTTGTTACGTTTTATAAGTTTTTTTTAATAAACCTATTTATTTATTTCTCTTTTAATTATGGCTACTAGTACACTACTACCTATGATATACCTATACTTACGTACTTTTTCAGCGTCGTTTTTTGTCGTAGTTGGGTTTTAGTTTCTACTTCTTTATTTAAAATGGTTTGTTGCTGTTATAATATTAATGTCTTTGCAAAGTATACTTTTAAATAGGTAACATAGAAATATCACGATTATCAATTAAATACGGACAAAGTCACGAAATAATATTAATTATATATATTTTTGAAATGCACAAGTAACGCCCTTTCCAATGATACCACACACGACATATTTTTCTCAAAATTATTTTTAACACAGTACTTTATGACAGTGCCACATTAGATTCAGTGACACGTCACGTCGCCTATAATCAGCGGAAAAAATGAAAACGCTTCTAACGATACCTCATTTGTCTAGTTCTAATTACTAGCTGAGGAGCCATGAGGGAACAAATGAACTTGCATACATAGTCTGTCAAAATCATAACCCTCATTTGGTTTGCCGTAGTCGGGTAAAAAAGAAAGTTAGATTAAGTTACTTTGATTAGGTAAACTTCCTTTTTTCTTCCTGTATTTATTTATATAAATCATAGAGAACTAAAAGTAACTCGTTACCTCAACAGTTCGTTTATCAGACGACATTATCGCGTCCAAGAAAGTAAATAACATAACTCGATGTTGGTTCAGCGATAATAATAATTACTGTTGGATGCGTGAGGGCGGTTATCTAATATTTGTTCAGAATGCTGATTAGATAACAAAAATGATGTATAAATAGTTCGGGTTAGTAAACCGATTCAGTATGGAGGATATACTTTTGTTGGTTCCCCGGACTTCAGTTCCCCTGTAGTCATCGAATCCTAGGATTAATACCACTATAAATTGAGCTATAAATTGAGCTATAGAATCAAATAAAAGTTAAAAGTTCTGCATATGGAGTTCACAGGATTCTGCAGTAATAATATTTATTAAACTATGTGCCACGAACAGCACTATGAAGTGAAGGATAACTTTGTTCAAACTCCAGGTATACCAACCTGTTCAACGTGCCATAGATGGCCAAAATCTTCTTTATAAGGAAAGGGCTATTTTATGTTCAACAGTATACTAATAATGGCTGTCACGTCTGTGACACGTCACAAACTAAGTCGGAATGGATCTTTGCTAACGTTTAGTGTGCTAAGAGTATTGCCCTAAACTTACAACAGAAACTTTCATCTCTAGGTTATCTGAATTCAAGTTTAAATGTCTAATATGTAGTAACACTTAATTGCCACAAACGAAGACGATGTAGTGACTGCTATGATTTGGAGAAAATGTTAATATTCATAAGTTTATAGTTTGATACACAACAAATACATATTATATTAAAGGTCCTTAACCTTTAATATAATATGTATTTGTTGTGTTGTTCACTTTCTTGTGCAAACAATACAAGTTTAGGACTTGCTTTTATATAATTCTGTATGCCTTCTACATGAAGAAAACTCTAGTAACATAATATCAATCGAGAAATTGATAACAAAGAGATTTAATAGTTATTTAGATTTTATATTTTATGTACGAAGTCTATAAACATTTGCCTGGGGTTATCACGTGGACCTTCTCGACCTTTTATTGCCCTTTTTAAGACTCACGTCCTGTAGTTACATCACAACCCCTGGCATTTCTGACTACATACGTAACTCCGTATATGAATATTAGGTAAAACTACACACCCGTGATTGAACGTTAGTAATTTAAAAGAGACTTTAAAATTACCTATATATTAATACATTTAATATTAATAAAGTATAAAATTAATTTATCAAATTTCAAACATTTAATTAATTATTATACTTTACTAGCTGATCCGGAGATATACCGCCATATTTACATATCTGTCTCATCTTCCCACAGGCAGTGTACAATCGCGGACAAAAAAAAATACTTTGCCCGTTATCTTTAAATTTATCTTGTACACAAAATTTGTCCTAACATTAACGAAGACATAAAAAAGGATTATTTAATTTGGTGCAGCCGATCGGAAGTTATGTGCGTATATACATTTCGGCGATTCATTTTTATATATTACTAGCTGAACCCCGTGGTGTTACCCGCGTTTTTTGTTGTACTGCGGGTAACATCGCGGGATAAAGCCAGCAAACTTCACATAAACCATCTACTAAATAGTCCGAACAAAGCCTAAACATTTGTTTTGGATAGGTGAGCCCGTTCTTGAGTTATAAAATTACAACGAAAATTGGCATTGATTTTTATATATATTGATATTGAGATATAGATTTAATTATATATTTTAATTTAAATTGCAGCGACTTAAACATTGACTTTACTCTAGAATTGATGGTTATTATCTCAGTTCTTTCCATTATTGTCTGTGTTGAGTAGATCATCTTAAATAAAAGTTGATTTTTGGGATGCTTCTTAGACGAATGTGGTAGTTTTGGACACATTTAAAGAAAAAAGACACTTTTACAAATAAGCAAACAATAAATAATAGTGGACGATTGCAAACATGTGGCAAACAAAAATGTTTGCAAAACTGAAAGTTATTTATTTTAATATAAAACAGATAGAGGTGACGCTGAATGGCGAGCGTCTTACGTCCGCTTCCTACTTCAAAATGTATGGAAAGTCACGTTTTCAAGGATAGTTGTAGAATATTAGTAACTACTATTAATATTTTACATATGGGTTCCGTATCTAACATTTAAAATAATATTGAAGAGACAAAAAGTAGAATATGTAAATACAGTAGTGTAATAACATGTTATTCACTTTTATTTTATTTCTTTTATTGATGTAACAATAATTGTTTACACTGATACATACAATTTTCGTCTTAACCATGTACTTACGGATAGTGTAACAATATCTTAAAGGTAAGCACCAAATGCACAATAATAATAATAATTACAAGTAATAAAATATGCTACATGATCTATCGAACCATAATTCGCAATAAATAAAATAAAAAGCATTCAATTTAAAATTAGGTAATACAGTACTGACAGATTTTTGGTATTTAAATATTTTTCCCCATATGTCCAGCAGTGGACGGCAAGGAGCTGATGATGATCATGAATTATTTGTCATTCGTCATTTTTATTATTCATTCGTTAATGTCAGTACAGGGTTTTGTGGACTCTGGTCCGGACGTCGAATTAATAGCTATTCTCAGATCTCTCTTAATGAGGCTTAGAGTGGCACAACGTATAGTATGGTTTTAGTCGGTTCGATTCCAACACACCGCCACACCGTAAAACCTCGGCGGGGTGACGGCCCGAGAGGTTTTCACACAAAAAAAGGTTTTGTGGAATCTAGTACGAACCCCAAAAACCGTAAAATTTAAATTGCATTTACCATGAGTTGTTGCCGTTCCGTATTTATTTAAGGGATTAACAGAAGGGCAAACGGACGTGATAAGAGCATTTTTGAACGTTCTATCGCATCCTCAAATCCACACAGGCTTCGAGTAGAATGAAGGCGACCGATAACCTAAGTAAACGGACCCGAACTCCGATAAGTCTGTAGCCTCGAGGTGAAGTCGATTTTACGTGATTTACAATCAAACTGCGTAGTTGTTTGTTATTGTGAATAACGTTGTATGTGATTGTCCAAAGTATTGTAGCTATGTAAAGCCATAGTATATTGTTTTGTAATTTTAATTTAAAGAACATACACTATAAGATCATAGTCCTAATAAAGGCTCCAAAACACATTCCATACTCTACATATGACAATCCCTTAGACCTTAGAATACGTTATTATTCTATAACTCTACCTATAAAAAAATTTAATGAATTAATAAAATTATATATTTAGTAATTTCTGAAACATGTCATAAACTGAGTTTAATAGATTTAAAGTATTTTACTTCTTAGAATTAGTGCTTATATGCGTAGTTACAGAGTTACAGATTACAAGCAACCTACGTTTTTTTCGTATTGGTGCAATAATAAAAGTGATTGAAGATAAAGTAACATCGTAAACTTTCTCATTTTATTATATTTTATATTCTCTTTTCTTAAATTTTGTAACTTTCACAAAACAAATGAATGAGAAGTAGGTTTATTTAGGGAAGGTGACGGATTTTTTACAACTGGAGGACTCCTGTCACCCTGGCTTTAGGCATATTTTAAATTAAGAATACCCATGCGTTACACTTGTTTACTAAAGAGCAGTTTTGCTGTTAACCCTCATAATGCCTAAGCTATGGTGCATAGTCTATTACAATAGGTGTTGCAGCCAGAGAATGCTGTATCAACTGTTCGGCACGTCGTCAAGTGACCTGCTACCGGGTGAACGCAATATAAATTTTACTGCTCGATGCCTGTACTGTCGTGTACTAAAATGCTAGCTTATTAAACTTATCGTAGGTTATTGAAGTGTGTGACAACTTATTACAAGGGTTAATGCAAGCATATTCATTTTAAAAAAGTGCTGTAATTTACAATAGATAAACAGCTTTCAGTAATTTTTTTTCTCAGTTTAATTATTTTACATTACCCATACAATCCTTAATCATTGGTGGCCCTCAGCATTTTATCAATACTGTACACAAAGAAACTCACGTGGTTCAGGACTAACAGTAGGTTAATATATTTTAAAGTTAAGGAAACTTCATATCTAAAAGTCTTAACTAGTGTAAGGGTGATCTAGGGGTGGAAGATGGATGACCGTTCTTCACATATTAAGACTCTCTGTGCCTCATAGAACACGTTAAGGCATCGATCCCTAATAATTTATTTGACGACGTGAGCATATACCTAAACTAAATTATATTATTGTTATAATATAATTTAGTTTAGGTATAACTTGTTTTATTAATTTTGTTTTAGTTTCAGTCCATTCTGTATTTGGATATGTGAAGGAATATTAAATGTTACTAAAAACAGATCGTATAACCCCGAAGAGAGCAGTAGGTGTCGCCACTAGTAATGGCGGCGTTGCCGCCACGTCATTGTCATTCTACTGACAGCTGCCGCACGAGTTGCACACGTGCTAACCTATTAGCTCTTTACTGGTTTAAATCTTATAAATCGTATGTGATTTTGTGTGAACTTGTGAGATCATGAAATAATGAGAAATTGAACAACACAAGTGTGCTCTTATTTTGAAATTCCTGCCGTCACAACGCTTACGATGGCTACTAATAACCAAGACTGCTATGAGGCCGAGTCTGACACTCTTACATATATGTATATTAATGGCCTTTTTATCAAGATTATGCGAACAAAGGAGTATGCAGTTTGGGAGGGTTAAGGTTTACGCGGAGTAGGTGTGCAGAAAGCTTAAAAATAAGTAAATGAATTGTGATCGAATATCGAACACTGAGAGACCACCAGTTATTCTACAACGTACTGTTTTGACGTTTTAAAATTATGAACTCTTGATTTGACGGCACCATACGTAACAAAACCACATAACCTGAACTCATGTACCCCGATTTTAGTTCATAATTTAAATATGTATTATGTTTGTCATTGTACCCAAGTAGTACGGTTGGCAGCAATCGAGACAAAGGCTCGTAAAGATACGCGACGTATCGCTCGCTTTACGTAACTCAGGCACTCACCTCGCCGATAGGGCTGGCAATGGTCTAGAGAAAACCCGGATACCGTATGGAAATAATTATAGCTATTGAAATTTTATCTTGTGTGTTTAATGCTACAGTTGACATAAAAACTGTAAGGTCTATAGCTGGACAACTTTTATTGCACCTTAATATTGGAAGTTGTAACATATCTTTTCTATTTGAGAGAAGTGATTTTGCTTCATATTTAAAATGTCAAAATTTTGGAGTACGTTATTGGTTCACTTGCCCTCAGTACTAAAAGGTATTGTAGAGAAATATCGAGACATCGAAATACCGAAACCAGAAAGAAAGATCGCTCTCCGTTTACTTAAGCTTAACTTGTGAGTAGCCAGTCAAGCTAAAATACCATCATCAGATTAGGAAAAACGATTTGCATTTATCTTATACACTCTTCTCAAAAGCGATTACCTCTTTTGAGAAATGCTTTCATCCCTAACTTTTGAAGTTAAAAAAGGCCTATCCTATTTTTTTGGTAGATCCAAATAATATTGCATTCGAGACATGTTATGAACATGCCTGTATAACCGATATTTGAAGTCTTTTGTAGACTTTTTTTTAAGATTTATTCTGCCAACCCTGTATAAACTCCTGACCACTTACACCTTACAAATATTACATTTTCTTGTTTAATGTCCTTTAACTTTTAATTTATTTATGGAGTTCGTAGAAGTCATGAATTCTTGATGCGTTAATTAAGGTCGGTTTAGTTCCTGTAGCCAAAAGTTTTGTGGTTATCCCGCGCTAATACTCGGGCATTCAAATTCAATGGGATTTTTTAAGAAATTCAGTGCATGCTTCCACTAAAACTAACTTACAATAAATTAAAAGAAGACTGATTATACTAATATCCTAATCAAAGAACTAGGGCGAAACTGCAGACTAGCAAATTTCATAGCAATGATTCGACACGAGGTTTACTTTTCGCAAAACCGTTGCAGCGTGATATTTGGAAAAACAAATATTTGTTATATTCACTTAAAATGGAAGTGTGAACGTCGCTACGTCCTTTCGTTGTAACTCTGAGGCCACGTCACGCCACGCTTCATCATGCATGGGTGACCGGTTCGACCGGAGTGATACCATGGCCTCACAGAAAACCGGTGTGAAGTAGCGCTTGCGCTGTGTTTCACCGAGTGAGTGAGGATACCTGAAGCTCAACAATTTAATCGTTTTCTATAATGAAGTATATCATCTATACAAATAAATAAAATTGGAGTGTCTGTTTGTAATATTAAAATAACCGCTTTTTACTTAATGCATATGTATGTATACACGATACATATACCAAAAATGTAGTTAAAAAAATTTTTGTCTGTCTGTCTGTTTGTCTGTCTGTCTGTTTGTTTTCCGGGTAATTTCTGGAATGGCTGGACGGCACTTTCACTGGCAGGTAGCTGATGATCCGGGGAGTAACTTAGGCTACTTTTTTTAGACTAACTTTGTCCCGCGGCGTTACTCGCGGTACAACAATAACCGCGGGTAACACTGCGGGGTTCAGCTAGTATTTCTATAAATTTAAAAGTGTACAACCAATTCATAACGAATGAAGCTCAGTTTTTCATTTATTCGGATAACTTTAGGTTTGACTCAATCAACTGTTACAATATTTATCTTGTTTTAATGTTCTGCACCTGAGTACGCCTATTTGACACATATTGTTATATATCTTAGAAAGTTAAAAGTAGAGTAAAAGGAAGTGAGAACTACTGCCTGCTTTTTTTTTCACATCGTCCCATCTTAGACGACTTTATTACTGCATGTACTGGTAGTAATTATTACATCGTCGAGATAGGCAGTACACCGAAAAAAGGTCAGCGTTTTGTTATGTATAAAGTCGGTGCTATTTTGTTTTCAGTTGCTTACATTTTTGTTGAATAATCTTGTAATTACAGGCTTATTATAACAAAATAATTGATATTATCGCCAATGTTTACAATTTTATTAACTAAAAATCTGATTTTGATAAATCAGCATGATCGTTTTTACCTATTGTAAAAAACGATCCAACAATATCTAATAAATATTAAATACGTATATATATCATACTAGCTGAACCCCGCAGTGTTACCCGCGGTTATTGTTGTACCGCGAGTAACGCCGCGGAACAAAGTTAGTCTAAAAAAAGTAGCCTAAGTTACTCCCTGGATCATCAGCTACCTGCCAGTGAAAGTCCCGTCAAAATCCGTCCAGCCGTTCCAGAGATTACCCGGAACAAACAGACAGACAGACAGACAGAGAGACACACCGACAGAGAGACAGACAAAAATTTTTTACCTACATTTTTGGTATATGTACCATGTATACATACATATGCATTTAGTAAAAAGCGGTTATTTTAATATTACAAACAGACACTCCAATTTTATTTATTTGTATAGATGTATAGATAAATATTAAGGACTTAATATCAAGAGAAGGCTTTATGATGTAACAATATAAAGAGGCACCTCAATGTACTAATTATAAAGGTCAAATTTGCATTGATCGTCAAAGAATATACATAAGTATGAACCATTGCTAACTTGTATATAAATCTCAGTGTGTGGGATGTGCTACTTAGCGAGAGCTTTACAACATCGAATGATGTCATACACATTGCCGTCAATTTTAACAGTCAACTGTAATTTTCTATTTTAGCATTGTCAATGTTAAAGGGTTTTGTTAAGTGTTATGAGTTTATAAACCGCTCGCCTTTGTGTAATCGAAGGGTTATGGAAATAATTTGAGATAAAAACAGCTTGAGGTAGAATAACTACTCGCTCTACTGGGTATTCCTCCAAGGAGAACAACTCACGTTTGTGACTCTGGCCACAAACATGAAATAAACAATGAAATTACTTACCAGAGTAGAGCTGTCCTGTTTAGATAATATCAAGGATAGGGTGACAGGGGACATTTCTACAAAAATAAATAAAATTAAAGTGTCTGTTTGTAATTTCAAATTAACAGCATTTCACTAAATGCACATAAAAGTCTATACGGTACCTTTTTGTTAATTGTCTGCCCGTCTGTCCGTCTTTTCGTTCCGGGTAATCTCTTAAACGGATGGATCAATTTGTCAGGTATATCAATGGCAGATATCTGATGATATAAGGAGTAACTTAGCTACTTTTTTAGACTAGTTGAGCCCTGCGGTGTTACCCGCAGTTGTGAGTAAGCTAGTTCTCCTTACAGTATACCTCCATAAAGAATACCACATCTTTAACGTTAACGTAAACCTGCTTTATATTGTTACGGTTTGTGTTAGTAGATTAATACAATTATGTCTTTAAAGACTTGAGTTATTACATTGTGTATATGTTCTGGATACCTAACTACTAGACCCGTAAATCACTTTCTCCACACTTTTCCTTTTAAACACGCTTTTATTAATAGTCTTACCTGTGTGTTTGTTTGTAACCCACTTTTGTAAGCGTGTTTTTTAGTTGTTTTTTTAAATATGTATAAAGTAACGCAATGGTTTCTTAATAACTGCTTTAAAAAGACTCATCATCATCAACATCTTTAATAGTCCACTGCTGGACATAGGCGTCTCTTTAGAGAGGAAGTTTTGACTTAGTGTACCCGACGGGTCGGTATAGGGTTGGTTTAAAGTTTTCGTTCTCTTTGTAGTGATGTTGTGCTGCGTAGATTACCCCATTGTCCATTAGTCGCCTCTTACGACACCCACGGTACCAAGTATTCTTAATTTGTCACCAAGTATTCTTAATTTGTCACCACACTGACATTATTTTTTTTAAATATTGGACTATCGAGCAGACTTATCGCCCGATGGTAAGTGATTATCGCCGCCCATGGACAACCGCAATGCCAAAAGCGTCACAAGTGCGTTGCCGGCCCTTTGGGGATAGGGAGAGCGATGCGGGAGGGGTTGTTGTATGGGCCTCCGGTACACTCACTCGGTGAAACACAGCGCAGGTGATGTTTCACACCGGTTTTCTGTGAAGCCGTGGTATCACTCCGGTCAAACCAGCCTATGCATGCCGAAGCGTGGCTCTCTTACGGTTAAATAAAAATACTAGCTTAAAAATACTCTGCTTAACTAATTACTTAATTTGTAACTTGATGTAAACTACTTTTGATTGGATTTTATGCTTCAAGTAAAATATACCTACAAAAAAAAATGGCATATAGGAAGTGCACTAACATAGCAGATAATATAAAGATAAACAAACGTTCCTTCAATAACTAATTACTCTATCAATTTACAGACTTATTTATATCTTGGCACCATTAAGATAGTGATTATCATATCCCAGTTTTGTTACCCTGTTCCTGTTTTAGCTGCAAGTTGTAGTGACCCCAATTAGATCTTAGTAGATAACTTCAACTAAGCTCTAAAATTCCTGCAACATTTATCAATCGAATTGTACTCTAAGGTGGGGCATCGTTTCACCTTCAATGACCAAATTTATATCTAAGTATTTACACAATTACGTTTGCACTCAAATAATCGGTTACTTTCCAATAACGCCGACTGAAATGAAATTTATCGTATCGTAAGCCAATATATGGCATCGTACGATAAATTTGATAAAAAATCGTGTGACAAGCGATAGTACTAAACTGATAATATTTTTATCTACGTACAAATGTTAATTAAAAATTAAACCTATTCGACTTGGGTCAACTCTAAAATCCTTTCAAGGGTTATAAAAGACCTGATGATCTTCGAACGGGTAAAGAGGTTTTCTACGAATTCACTATGACCTTTCAAACGAAAAAGTGAAATGAAAATCAGCCTAATCGTTTAGGAGTTATGATGCCTCAAGTTAATAAAATCGAGAATAAATTATATGAAGTTATTCATGAAGATTCAAAAAAATATATTGATTAACATTTAGAAGGCGCCTTCATGTCTTGTGCAATGTTATATACAGAGTGTTTTATTAGAGAAGGATGTCAGTATGTAAAGTTTACCTACATAAGTTTTATTGACTTTTATTTATTTGACAACATTTATGTAACTATGTTATATGATATTATTAGTAACAGGAAACCGCAACTAATAACAGCAACTCGTTTTAAGAGTTATTTATTTTATAATTAGACTAAGATGATCACAACTTTGAATTAGTCAATTCAAAACTGTTTGTGAAGATTTTCTTTCGTTTTTTGTTAATATCGCTCCTATTTCGTTTTTGAGACAAATAATCTTATAACGAAGACTAAGGCTAGAACTTACTAAAATAAAATTGTGCAAAAAGAGTAAGGGATCTGTAACTTTCATTTACTTTTGTGAATGTATGTAACTATCTATTCCTTGAATGTTCAAGACGAAACATTGGATAAACAGAAACGAAAAATGAATATCAACCTGTATATGTAAGATATCAATGTAATCAAGAATATTCAAGTGCTATCTTAAGTAGTTATCTCTGATGATACTTGACGTATCTACTATGTGGGTCAAGCATCACATGTTACGGCTCATGGAGGTGCTCCTGGGGGTCATGGAGCGTCAGAACTGTCTCCCTAGTAGCATGAAGGTAGTAATGGCATCACTGCCGCCGTGTTTCCTTTACTGTAATAGAACATTACTACTACGGTCCGGTCTCCCGACTAGCCAGAGGGACCGCACTCACCAACGAAACACGACAGCCCGAAGACTGCCATTTTGCGATGATTTTCTGTGGTAAGTAAATGGTAGTATTGCCCCGGTCGAGCCGACCCGTTCGTGCTGAAGTCAGCGTGGCTCTACTGACTTGAAAATACTACTACGGGAGTATCTATAACTAGTTCGAACTAGTAACCACCTAATATCAATGTCCATACTTTATCCAAAACTACACAGTCGTTTTACTTTCTACTACCAGTGACTGAACTTAACTGTATTGATGTGGGAAGACATCAACTTTTAAAGATAGTTTCGCATAGCATATACTGCAAAGGATTAAGGATTGCAACTGCGAACTTACTTCACTCGAAATAGTATTAGTCGATGACTGAACTACTCCGAAAAGTACTTAGAAGTCTACCTAATGATGTTGTAAGTCCAAGTAAGAACCAAGTGACATCAAGGGAGTCTTGTTAACTGAAACATATGTTTATTATGACTATATTATTACTGATATACCTGTTTAGCAAGTCATCTCTCCAACGGTAGCGACTGGCTCTTATATAGCCTATTGACATCCGCCTTCATTCGTTTCTCGGGAACGGCGCTTATTAACAGAGGCGTTTAAGCGGTAGGCTATCCTATCCAGGAAGTTGCTGAACTACTGAAAGTATATTTTGTGTTCGTACTTATACATTTTATTTTGATGACAGGCCTGTCGCAACAGTAATTAGTGTTCCTGTCTGTTACCAGAAGTAGATGACGATTAACTCTGTGATTATTACGATCACTTGTTCTGTGTCGGGGTGCTATTTATCTAGCACTAGCAACGTGCCCCGTCTTTGCACGGGCTCTTTACTGAAAACAATATAGCCTATGAACCACGAGAAGAAGTGCGGGTTATTTTTTTCCGACGTCTTCAACAAACATCGCTATACACGATGACCTTCTCCAAGAACCTCTATCTATTGGTAAAAACTGCATCAAAATCCGTGCAGTAGTTTTTGAGTATATCGCGAACAGACAAACAAACGCGGCGGAGGACTTGGTTTTATATGTAGTGATATGGATGTTTTTTTATTACTATTTTTTATTTTTGAATATTTCGGACATCTAATACACAACGCCATCTGGTCTCAAGCTAAACAGAGCTTGTGTTATGGGTACTAGACAACTGATTTAAATACATTCTTTTTTTGTAAATACATACACATGTATTGAGACATGTATAGCAATGTTTATTCCTACTGGTTACAATAGCACAGGTTCTATATAATTTGGTATTAGACGACCATATATAAAATGAGTGAGGTTAATAATATTATTGAGAGTTTTAATGCAATTTAAAGTGCATAATATTAATTATTTAAATATCCTCATTTCAGAAAGAAAACATATGTATCGTAGGTATTTTCATTAAATAGTTTTATTAAGTGACTTATGTGTGCTTAGGTGTTTCATTTTCGTAATTAAATAAGGTTAACTATGCATGCATTGTACATTTCACACCTGTACTTACCAACTGCATAACACACTATATAATAAATGAGAAAAGAGATAATGGTAGAATTTATGTGTGTGTGTATATTGTACACATATATTTATTAACAGACTTTTATATAAATTTAATAATATAGGTAAGCATGTAGCAATAAATGTACCTTAAGTATTAATATAATGTTATATATTATTAAATATAATGTAATATACCTTAAATTGCCAATAGAAAATAATAAAAATTAACCAAACTGTTAAAAAATTACAAAAACGTAGCCGTTCTATATAATATGAAATCGATAATGAATTATTCTATAAGTACAGATTGTATTTTCTAGTTAATAGACACAAAGGTGTAACAAATAAGTCGCTTGTCCGCTTTGTATATCCGCTCCAAAAAAATGATATTTTATTAAAAATTATATTCAAGACAATGAAAATACGAGCAGTTTATTACGTAGTATTATATACATAACGAAGTGTAGTCATATATAGTGTAGTAATAAATATAATGAGAAAAACATAAGTTCATTTCTAAAATTAAGTTTTTTTTTTGACAAATTATGTAATTAAAGAAAGTATTGTTTTCAAGTCATTTTATATCATTAAGCGTTGGATATAAATTAAAACCTTAATTTCCTTTTCCTGTTTTCCTTAACTTAACTTTTGGAACAAAAACAAGAAATGTTGAATAAAGGAATGACCATAAACTCCTATTCAATGCCCTTTTTCGAGTAATATCATGCGGTCACTTAATTATATTACTGTGGCATAACCTCTTATATCACCTGCTACAGATATAAGGAAATAGTTTAAACTTAAACGCTATCAACATTGACTACATTCTGGATAATAAACATATTAAAATGATTCTTAAACGATTACTTTATTAAAGAAAGTTAATATCTTATAAAACCTGCCTTTAAAACAGGATCTTTTTTTCTGTAATGACTTAACCACAGAATCAAGCCAATTGAACTGGTGTCTTTAGGGGATTACAATGAAACTATTTGGCATTTCATGTTCGAGTACTGGTACAGACGGCCATTAAAATAAAAGTATAACTTCAACGACAAATCACAACTTACAGACACATTCGTGATTACATTTATGGCTATCTAACTATTGGTGACAGCTTTGCATGTGGCTCTGCTCGCGGTAGCGGTAAAGAGACGTCCATGTGCTCCCTCAAGAATCAAATTATCTTATTATTATTATTATTTTCGAATTTATTATACGTACCCGTAGCGTAATAATTTCCCCCCGTTTTCGAAACTTTCTTCATTGGTGCTCCGTTCCTATTAGTCTAAGCATGATGATATATAGCTTTCCTCGATAAATGGGCTATCTAACACTGAAACAGTTTTTCAAATCGGACCAGTACTTCCTGAGATTAGCGCGTTCAAACAAACGAACAAACAAACTCTTCAGCTTTATATATTAGTATAGATTAGTGTTGATTTGGACTTAGACAGTTTTGCCAGTAGTATTTTGTTTTTTAATTATTGTATAATTATGTAACGTTACAATTGTTATTAAACCGAATACTGTCAATAATTTTGTTAATGACTAGCCGACCCACGCAACCTCGTATGCGTCTCCTATTGCCCGTGGCGTGATAATTTTCCCCCGTTTTTGTAACATTCTTCATTGTTGCTCCGCGCCTGTAGGTCTTAGCGTGATGATATATACCATATAGTCTTCCTCGATAAATGGGCTATCTAACACTGAAAGAATCTTTCATATCGGACCAGCGGTTCCTGAGATTAGCGTGTTCAAACAAACAAACAAACTCTTCAGCTTTATTTATTAGTATAGATGGAACATAGGTGCCAGATATAGTTAATATCCAATTTCAGTTTTAAATTAGGTCATGTTTATTAGTAATACCAGTTTCAGATAACATATTATATCTTTGAAATACGTGTAATACGTTTTATCGTGAACTACAAAATCATTAGGTATATTTCGAATACGTTATCATTTTTATTGCTTCAAACATATTCTTATTTTGACCTACTTCTTATATTTATCTCCACGAAAATTTAAACAATTGCAATATAAAATATAGTTAAGTGCTTACTTTATAATTTAGTGCGCTACAGAATACATGTACCAAACTGATAAATCAATCCTGATCATTTAGGAGCCATCTCCACAGACGAGAGAATTGCGGCTTAATTAAAAATATCTTCGAGCCATTTTTTTCTATACACTTGGCGATTCTGTTAGGGACCTTCTCCACGAACGAGCGATGAATCCACGGTTCTATCATCGGGTAATCTCCACGAACGAGCGATAATTCCTTCCGCATAGTTTCGGACTTGTAATGGAATCGCTGAGTATGTAGAATACATGGTATGTTGATAATATAGCCGCGATTTTCACGTGTGTGGAGACGGCCTCTCAGACGTCAAGTTCGAATTCAATCGGAGGTGCTACACCGATTCCGATACCACTTCATTTAAAAAAATCTATGTTAGGCGTACGCTTCGTTGCTTTTTATCGAGTGAGTAAAGTTACCGGAATCACAACTCCACCTAATTCTGACTTAGGGGAATATAAAGACGCCAACGTATTTACCGTTAATGATTCGCTTGCCTGTTTATCCATAAACAAGTACAAGGCAAGTAATAGTTTATTAAGAACTAATAATAGTATATTTTCTACTTGTATTTGTATGTATGCAACAATTTTTTTGATTGCAATCACAACCATAAAAATGAAAATTTAATTCCGAGTCCTAGTGAAATATTTTCCATTTTAATTACAATATAAATAAAATACTAAGTAATTTCATTACTGACTAACTATTTTCTAGAAATTGCATACAAAAACCACTGAACTAAAAATCCTGACTGTACCTACTCGAAGCCCTTGAACACAAATTGTCCCTGCGCCCGGACTCATGATTTATACCTATAGCAAATTGATCACAGCTGCTACACGAATGAAAATTAACAATAAACGTAGACACGTTATTATTTTCCTGTTTACTGCAGTCGCTTAATCGAATGCATGAACAACACAATAATAGCGAAGTTATCACGATTTGTGTAAGAACTTGTATATTCCTGCGTAGGTATTGAGTACATTGGCTTTTCTGTGATATGTCCAGGTCTCTGTGGTTATTTGTAAGTATGTATGTAGTTACAAAGGGACATTTTGTGAATTGGATTTGATTATGAAGCTTCATAAAGCCAAATTGGATTGGCTATCATTAAATATTAAATGAGATTCTTAATCTTTGTTGAATTAGATCTATAATAACATCAATAGGAACTAATATTTTCAATTCGAAAGTAACTCTGTACAATACTGCTCCTGCGATCGAACCGCATTCCGGATGTTTTATTCTCACATGGATCAAAATCATTGACAATGGCAAAAAAAGATCTCTACGTATTAGCATTATTCTATTTATTCGAATTATATTTTTTTGAAGAAGCGATAAAGGCTGTATTTAACGCAAATCTTCCTAATTAAAATCGTCCAGACATTTTTTATCGCGACCACTTCTAAGGGCTTGAGTGCAAGCATTTATTTCCAGTAATTAGGCGCTATTAAATAATTATCTTAAACGATCGTGTTAAAAATTAAAATACCTAAGGTTTTATTTTTTTCATATATTATTTCAATCGAGATAATATCCGTACAGACCGGTTCGTCGTGGATTTCCTTAATTGCAATGTTCAAGAAATTACGGCATAACAAACGTAAAATGATAATTTTATGGAAACGAATTCACGATGTGAATAGCGCGCTTTCGTTCATACGCAATATGCTAGAAACGCCTACATTGCTGATTGGATTGATTATATTATTAAAGCTGCTCTGATACCTTATTGATAAAGGAATAGAGTAAATTATGGCCAAATTTGTTACATATCTACAGCCTCGGGCCAGATGGCTCGACGATTTGCTTAAGAACTGGAGCTGGTGGTCGCTGATGGCGACTGGATGCAAGAAGCAGCAGACTGGGCTCGGTAGTGTCCCTTGGGAGAGGCCTATGTCCAGCTGTGGAATGCAACGGGTCGATGATGGTGCTTAGAAGAAGTTGAATACATAATATGACAATAGGTATCCCAAGAAAAGTGAAAAAAAGTACATTTTTTATTTTGATGTTTTATCGCTTCATTTAGGATTTTTTTAAGGTATTTAAGTTTAGTTTATAATTTAGTGAACATAATATATAGGTAGGTGGCAACTTGAAGATTTAATGTGCAATATTTTTCAATAAAACCGCTAATGTCTGGCCTCAATATAAGATCAAGAGACTTTTATTGTTTGTTGGTGTCAAGGAAAGAAAACATTATCCATACTAAATCCTCGGAAATTCTGTATATATTTTTTTCTTTTTTTTTTATTGAATAGTAGGCAAACGAGCAGACGTATCACCTGACGGTAAGTGATTACCGCCGCCAATATTTGTTTAGAATGTAACTAGGTCGAAAGGGTTTTAATACATACTTTACAATTTGTTGCTTACCTGCTTGTTACTGTGTTGGAAATAAATAATCGAAAGCTTTAGCAGTCTACACTTCCTGGAAAGGAGGTTTTGGCTTACCATACCATGCTGCTCAGACGGGTTGGTTAAGAGTTTGTGGCAAGGTTTTCTTCTCTTGGCAATAACGCTCTCCTCAAAGTTTCTCATTTAATAGCCTTTTACAACTTCGTATAATTCGTCACCACAAGGAAGTGGAAACAATTAAACTGGATTTTTTTTTACCGTTATAAAACCTATCAATTTGAGGGAACTAATTCACATTTTATGATGAGCTATCCACTTAGCCGAGCAGTGTTCTAACCCAGACTCAGCTAAAATGTACAGCTTCATGAGTTAACATTCTTACCCTCTAAAGGAAGTCTATATATATTCAAGTAGACTCAGTTAAGAATTATTGTCACAATATAACGCGAACATAAAGAGAATTAAGACCTATTACGGGTCATTAAAAGCAATTTAATTTCTTAACTGTGGTCATATCTCTCACGGCGGAGAAAAGTTGAGCTAATAAACGACCAGTTTGCTGTAGTTAGTTAGGGTTTTCCTAAAGCTTTGGTATACTGACGAAAAGAATTCATCATTAAATTATTAAATACTACATGTAACTAAGTAAACTTAGTGTAGGACGCCCACTGAATAGGTAGACGATTGCGCAAGATGGTTGCCTTCAGAGTTTTATGCAATCTGGGAGGTCAATGTTCAGCGGACGACTGCAATAGGCTGATAATAAAAATGTAACTAGGTCCATACAATCGCCGAGTCTCAGAATTAAATAGCGTCTTCGAACTCACATAATGTTAGTCATTCGTTTTACTATTTTACGTCTTACTACGTCTGTAGTAGAATGACCTTTTAAATATTATGTCATCTTTATTTGTTTTGTTAAGGACACTTAAATATAGTTCGATTTAACAATTAGGAATGTTGTGATAATTTATTTATTTGCTGAACAGTAATATTCATAATATACAGTGTCCAGTTCACAAGCGATATTAATGCTTTATCTATACTTACGACCTCCTTTCATTATAACTACTATACCCGAAACGCATTCATAAATACGAGTTGTCTACATTGGATAGCTATTCATTATGCTACCTCAAAGACAAGTTAGCACATTGTCATCAGTACAATAATCTCCTATTCTACAAACCGAAGAGACGTCGAAGCACAAGCCAAAATTATTTTATTTTACTAAGGTAAGGTAAGAACAATGAAACTCTTTACGATAAATCTCTTGAGTGCTTATTGTCGGTACAGTATTATTGTTTGTTAGTGCTACACGATTAAATTTTATTAAACGTGTTTTATTATTTTTACTCGACTCGACGACGAGCCAAAACCAAGGAAAATATTTTAGGCAATCTATGTATACCTAAACTTAGTCAATAAATGCCTAGTAATGGTTTGAGTGACATAGGCTATACAAATTTAATCAAAATAATAGTCTGATTATAGTTTCTTAAACTTTTTCTTGTTTGTAATGGCTTTGTGCCACATATAAACTTCAATGTTCGAGAAACTTAAAATCATAATTATCTAAAAATCAATCCACGGATATGAATAGATTGATTGCAAGTTATATTGCATCCCAATCATGTAACTTTTTTGTTGACGGAGTGGGTAATCCCTACGAATCTCCTGCTCGTTGAGGACCCAGGAATATGTATGTGTATGAAAACTGGACACAATTATTGATACTTGTTTAACAGTGAACGCTTACCAATACCTACAGTCAATACATACATATTTTATACAACGATTGAAGAAGCGTTCTTTGCTTGTGTGCGTCAACAGCACACACGTAGTCATGCAGACAGCATCGTCTCTCATAGAAATACAATCTTTATTCCATTACTGGAGATTAGACCGCCTACTATACAGAATACATAGACAATACAATCTATATTGTTAAAACATATGCTTTGATGTTAACATATCATGAATGTGGTATTTTTCTGACGTGTGGTAAAGTAAACTATTATATAACAGCCCCTGACACCCGCAACTAAAAAGCTACAACTGCATTGAGGTAGGCTATGATCTTCATTTTGAATGTTTGGAGACTGCATCGGTCTGGAAATAGTTCAGATGACAATTTGTTCCTCAGATTGATTGTGCGAAGTAAAAAAATACCTTAAAAATTAGACGTTGGTGAAATGCTAATAAGCCGAATAAACGAGACAGATGTTAAAATATGAATGATGCTATTGGCCCAGTCCACAGATCATAGAAACATTTTTATGATCTGAGGCCCAGTCCTTCTTGAGTTTCAGCGAGACAACCTAACAGCAATAGATTTATATATAATGAAGACTAGCTGTGCCCGCTACGTGGTCCACGTGACATTTGAAATTTCAAGTTATTTTAAATTTTTCACCCATTTAAACCTTCCCAGGAATACGACGAACGTTTTCGAGTTTTAAGGGCCGTATTCCGTACTCCACCCGCGAATTCGCTGTCCACTTATTTTCTACCAATCATCGATTACCTGCACTTCACACCTACACTTGCACTAATCAAAGTGAATACAGGCCTTTAGCGAGACAAACGAACAGCAATTGATTTATATATATAAGACTAGAATGAAGAAGAGAACAGAACAGATTAAAATAGAACCGACGTTTCCTTCTTTCACTATTACCCTGCTATGTAAGAGCAGGAAAACATAGGAGTGGATAGTAGATTGACTGCTAATAGTCACCGTCGATATTATATAATATTTATTATATAACATAAATCAGACATCGTCAGTCATTATGTTATTTTCTAAATTAGTCTTTAACGTTTATAATAATAATTTGCTAACTTTCATTAAGCCGAGATAATGTAAAGTGAGCGTCTGTCACGAAATAACTATCCTGATTTAAGATGAAATCAGTAAGTATTAAAGTTATATTGTAAAGGGCGACAGATAAAAAAAATGTAAATAAAAAAAGTGCGCTGTCGTGGGACGTCAGGCAGACCAAATCCGAAATACTTTTGTAAAAGTAACAAGAATAAAAGGAAGCATAGGAAAGGACATAATGAATGAATTTTAAATTATATATATATAAGATTTGAAGAAAAAGATGATCAATGACCATATGTCGCCACACCACATTACATGTTACATTAATACTATCACATGGTGTAGCCATGCATGGAGTGGCGACGCGTCACCGCGTATACAGCCGGACTGCCTGTCTACACTAAATGTTGCACATCAAAACTCTAAGTAATGTATCAAATACCTTCTATAACCAGACAAAAATATTTTATAGCAAATAGGGTGTTTACACTCCTTCATTACTTACAACCTCTAAAACTTTTTATGACGTACTTATATGATGAGTTGATGTTTTATTGATAAACCATAAAAGCAAGAATTGTCTATGCCTTTCAGAGGTTAATAAGCTTACTATTGTCTCAAATGATGTTTTATTAACTCTTTTATATCAATAGTTTTATGTTTTCTTTTGATCTCATAAATGTTTATTATTTACATTGAATATAAATTAATCTAGAATGAAAATACAAAATTAGCAAAAGTGTAATGTCTAAAAGATCGCAAAGGTAAAATTCCACATTACACATTTGAGTTGGTCTGGTTGTTTCTTGAGTTTTACATTTATTACAAGTTCTATTCTTTCTTTCTTTCTTTGATGAAATGGCAATCAGCCGGATCTCTCGGATCAGCTATTTCTGCCAATGTCAAGTGTTTATAGTCTTCAAATCATAAGTCTTCAAGTCGTTAAGTCTTCGTCGTGATGAAATTAATGATATAAAATATAAAAAATGTGGATGAGATGAAATGGGTACCGTCTTCCGAAAAACAAAAAACGATCTCGCTACAAGTTCTATTATTTATTATGTGACATTAACAGTTCTTTGACAAAGAAATACAAACTGTCAAATTGTTAGTATACTCTAAATAAACTTTTATTCTACTCGAAAAATGAAGGTCCCAAAGGGCAAGAAAGTACATAAGACGTACTGTTATACAAAAAAAAAAATAAAAAAAAATACTTCTGATTGAATTTTTTTACATAACACACTTGTGTCGAATGAGTACAAAGAATTAAAAGAATTAATACGTCTACCAAATTTGCAATCATCGATCAGGACAGACGACAGAGACATCCAAGTGATTCCTAAAAGGTTTCCACTTTAATTCGGCGGTACACAACCCTATTGAATCAGAATGAAATTATAGGGATTCTTGTCAGTCTCACAAAAATAATACAATCTATTGTTTTTCGTTTTTAAGGTTAGTGCATTGGTTGTGTAACTGTCCTTTGTATTCTAACGGTTCAATTATTGCCCACGTAGACCAAAACTAGGCAAGACAATGACAGAACTTACTTGTCATTCACAATGCATCATTACACTTTTATAATAAAATCGTGACTTAGGTTCTTACTTGGAAATAATATTAGATAAATGGCGTATTTACGAACTGTTAAATTATGTATCTATTTTTAAGAACGTGATCCGATATTAAATACGTTATATTTAAATGCCTTAATTTATTAAGTTGTAAAGTCAACCATATCCTCTTTCTTCTGTGTTCAAGTTCTGTGTCGTTACACTTACCTTATACACACTAAGCGACCATGCCATGAATCAAGTTATCCCACCAAAAACATTTTCATATAAAATGATGTCTGTAAATGATGATTTCTGAAGTAACGAAAAAGCCTAGCTATACATTTTAATTGAGATGTAGAGTTTGTGAAGTTAGGGTTCGTAGAGTTAGGGCGTGTACATTCAGAAGTTTGACTCTATATGAGATCTGATATCTTTTTCACAGGCTAAGTCATATGCAGTCGTCTTGGCATCATTTAACAAGAAAATGTTTTTGGTGGGATTTCACTTCTTTTTGTAAGTTGGTTAAGGTAGTATTTTTATTGTTCTTTTTCTTTTTGAGGTATATTTCTTGTACATTTAAGGTAGTAGAGCCACGCTGCTTTCAGCACGAATGGGCCGGCTCGACCGGGGCGGTACTACCCTCGCACAGAAAATCAACGTAAAATTATAGCGATCATACTGTCGTGTTTCATTGGTGAGTGCGAGACCGGAGGCCCAATGATGCAGAAGCATCACTAGCCCGCCATGGTGTGGGTCACCATGCTGCATTGTTGCATTGTCTGCATTCGCGGTATGGTGACCACCACTCTTGGAGTCTGCTTATGCTTTCCATCAGGCAGAGCAGAGTCATTTTGGCAGAGCCAATCTTAAAAAAAAAAAAAAGGAACTCTTCGAGAAAAGGTAGGTAGTGCCCTTGCGATTCGCTTGACTCGTCTTGGCGTGGGCACGTCCGTGCCACCAGATATTTCTATGACAATTGGCAAATGTAAGAGCAAACATATTAGCAAATAATTAACAAAAGGAGTCGAAGGCAGTTAAAATCTCTTGACGAACTGGAAAGTTTTTGTTCGTGAAACAACAAAACGTCTAAATCTGCTGTTATTTTATTCCCATATTTTTAAAGAAGAAACAAGGGAGTCGAAAGTAGTATGTTCTGAAGAAGTGGAAATATTAATAGTCTAGTCAAATCACTACTAGAAACAATGTTTTGTTTATGAAACAACAAAACTTCTGCTGTATCCTAGGGACACTCTTTTTCATAAGTTATCCTTTTATATTCATGAAACAAGAGAAGGTATGTTATATTTTCTTGGCCCTTAGGGACACTCTTTTTCATAAGTTATCCTTTTATTTTCATGAAACAAGGGAAGGTCTGCTGTATTTTCTTGGCCCCTAGGGACACTCTTTTTCGCAAGTTATCCTTTTATTTTCATGAAACAAGAGAAGGTCTGCGGTATTTTCTTGGCCCCTAGGGACCGTCTTTTTTCAAGAGGAATAAAACTGTATTAAGAGTAATTAGTAACAATCTAACAGACCGTATTTCTTTGTCAAACAGCTGTTTTAAAGAGAAAATATTTTGTACTGTATTATCTATGTCATTGACTTTATCTAAGACGTTCACTTCCTCGGTAATTATTCATGATGTTTTATTAATGTTATTGTTCACACACTATTCATCAGCAGTTAAAATAAATGTTTTTTCTTAATTTTTCTTAGTCACGGTAACCTTGTATTTCACCTTTTTGTATGATTTGATTACGGATATCGCAAAAAGTACAATATTTGTTACTAATATGCTAATGAGTCATATTTTACGTTTATAAATTCTTCACTTTTCCTGAAATTGTATGATAGACTAATAAATATGATTTATATGTCTCTCTTAATCATCTTATTCAGAGTGATTCATTTTAATCCGCAGTACGCATTAATTAAAACGGTTGCGGTTTTAGTTGTGTTTACAAATCAGATTTGACCAATTTTATTGTTAGAGTTTTTTTTATTATTATTACAACCTATATACTTAAACAAACAAATTAAAGTGTTTAAAGGAAGGTTTCACTCGGACCTAATTCGTCGCTGGCGAACCGGGTAGAGTACCAGCGTCTCATTCCGCCCTGACTGTGACCGTGGGTGGAGTGGCGTCTAAATTGAGTTCACTCGAAAAAGGTGCCCGAGCTAGCGGGTAGGCGATAAGACTCTGGATGTCGTAATGTCGGCTGTTTCTGGATCCCTCCTATCTCAGTGTAACACACGTGTAAGAAGGCATATGTATCCGTGTACCGAGGGATTAAGAATACTGGTGTTGCCACCCCTGTTTATCCCCGACTCAGGTCAAAAAGTAGTAGTTATTACATATCTTAAAATTGTGTAACGTTTTGACAATCGAGAGCATAGCGATAATAATAACCTTTTTATTAACATCTAGATACAGGAAAGTTTAAACTGATAACTATAATATCATAATACTTAGTATGTATTGATATGATATCATCTTTCTAGCCTTTATTATTCGCAAGATTAATTAGAGTTGGCTACTTGTTCAATCGGTTTTACCTGAATATCAGTTTTTCCACGGAGCGACTGATCTCTTACCTCCGGAACCCTGAGGGTGAGACGAATTCGAAGATTGAATTAGTTGTCAGTATATTTGATCGCACTGACTTCCTATTAACGATTGTCATAGGTTTTCATGACAACTGAGACACGGGCGGGAAACACCGCCATATTCCATACTCCGGACTGCTGTTAAGAAATTCTTGTGAGAAATATCCATCAGGAGTCCGACCCGGGAGTCGAACCCGGGTCCTCTTTGTTGGGAGTCGCTTGTACTAACCGCTAGACTAACGAGGCAGGTAATTTATAGTGCACAAGTGTGTGCGCTATAATATCTTCTGCGTGGGTGCTAATAAACTCAGGTCACTCTCATAATCCGATGGGACGGTTATCCGACACGACCAGGGGGAGATCAGGCGCAGGACCGACGCCTTTTCGTATTCTCCGAATTACTTATCAGTAAGGCAATAGGCCCATCAAAAATCAATCAATCAAGTTTTATTAAACAAAAAGTGGAAAAAAATCGAAAAGCCGTAAATGCTGGTTACGATTTTTTTTAGTTGTAGACGAACAGACATAAACGTGTAAAACAGGACATAAGACATAACATATTAGATGCTAGCCATAGAGTAATAAGTTGAAGAGTTACTTAGCTAATTACAATGCCCATTTCACCCGTTTGACACACACCACAGTTCTATGATATATAGGTAAGCAAACTGGTTATCATCGTGAAGACTGCAGACTTCTTCCACTTGTGTGTTCACTACTCGTGGCAATGTACTAGAACTTTTTGTAGTACATTGCTTCCTTATTGTGAGTCATTAGTAAATAAAGAATAAATGTCTATTTGAACCTGGGTTCAACCCGAAAATTTAAATATTTCTCGTCAAAATGAATATTAATGCACGGTATTGAGTGTAATATGATATAAATAGTAAGTAAAACGCGTAAATGCACAAAACTAAGCATTGGAAGTATTTCTTCTGTATTTTTCCTGTTGTTAACTTACTCTGCAGGATGAGACTTGGCTCTCGCGGTCATATCGGTTGAATGCACTACGCTTCGTTCAAAATATGTACAAATATTTAGAGACGAAACGACGTCTTATGACAATGATGTGGTTTTATAAACAGCGCTAATTGATACTAATGATAAAATCTTCACACATCTCATGCGAGGTGGTCTGATAACAAACTAGGCAGATCTATATCTATACTAATATATAAAGCTGAAGAGTTTGTTTGTTTGTTTGTTTGAACACGCTAATCTCATGAACTACTGGTCCGATTTGAAAAATTCTTTCAGTGTTGGATAGCCCATTTATCGAGGAAGGCTATAGGCTATATATCATCACGCTAAGACCAATAGGAGAGGAGCACCAATGAAAAATGTTTCAAAAACGGGGGAAAATTATCACGCGACGGGCAATAGAAGACGCAAACGAGGTTGCGTGGGTCGGCTAGTATTCTATATACACACATGTTAGCATAGACTAGCTGAGAGCCTGCGGCGTTACCCGCGGTACGACATCAACCGCGAACAACGACGCGGGGCGAAGCTAGACTAAAAAAGTAACCTAAGTTACTTCTTCTATTATCAGCAAAAGTCCCCTCAAAATCGAACCGAGCCCGCAAAAAAGCGAGCATTAGTCCCGGTTGCGTCTGGTGACGTGGTGACGCCAGGGGTCCGCTTGCCGACTTATTTTCCTTCTTCTTAGCACGGTCTTAGGCATTCAGCGTTGTAGGCTTAGCAGTCAATGTCACTAATATCATTGTAGGAAAAAACTAAATTAGATTAATTGAAAAAGTTTTGCTGGATTAACTTTAAAGCCCAAATCTATAACGTTTCTAATTTATCATGAACGGCCGATTTCAAAGACCTATCTACAGTTTTAACCAGAGATAGGTTGTTGAAAACGTTCAGAATTTACCTTAAAAAGAGAAGTATTTATTTTTTATATTTTTACATCAACAACTAACGACTAACTTTGTCCCGCGGCGTTACTCGCGGTTCAACAATAGCCGCGGGTAACACCGCGGGGTTCAGCTAGTTTATAAATAAAATGATAGTGTATGCATTTTTAATGTCGCTTTGTATGTGTAATCTAATGTCTAAGGTTACATATGAATTTATATAACAGTTTTAATCATAATTTCTCATTAATCGTTTGACCCAGACTAGTTGTTAATGACGCACTTTACTAGTTTGTATCATGACGTGTTTCAATGGCTGCTTTGTTCATCAAAACTGACTCATTTAGATTTATTATGCCGCCTATAATCCTCAGTATTAACATTTCCTGAAACAATTTTAAAAGTGGATTAATTAATTTATTATACTATAACCGCCGTTTCTGTGGCTTTGTGTCTCTTTGTGAGTGCATTAATAAGAAATATGGAGTTTTTTATTTATTTATGAGGAATAATAACTCGTTAGTGTATCCTGCCGCAGTTCCCTTTCACCATGATTGCCTGTAAGGGATTGCCTCTGAGCAAAAAGGCCGCCACTTGATTTAAAGAATGTGATGATATTTCATTATCGTGGTTTAGGTTAAAACTAGATCCTGTTACTATTGTCTGTTTCTATTTTGAAATGTTTAGATAATGGTACGGCACCCGGAGTCCGTATCGCACTTGGCCCATTTTTATTTCTATTATATTATTAAGAAATGGTGGATTGCGACTGCTTTTTCGTATACAAATACCTACGTATTTCAAAACTAAGTCTTACCAATATGTTTGGTTCATGAACACTATTACAACCTACACATCTAGACATTGCTAAAGCCATCTATAGTCTAACAACGTGTAGTTTTTAATACATTTAACTTACTTTTGTGGCCGGTTTTTAAAACCGTCTGGTCAGAGAAGTTGACGGCTTGAAAAGCCGAAAATTTATCGAAATGGCGTGTTATGGGAGAGGTATATATATATATATATATATATATATATATATATATATATATATATATATATATATATATATATAATTCAAACAGTGTTAATTCTTTAAAAATATATACACAATATTGCATTAACAATGATGAAATATGTTAATCTGTGAAAGGTTTAGAGCAACACTTCGTCATGAATGGGCCGGCTCGACCAGTGAGTGAGGATACCGGAGGCCCATACCCCAACCCCTTCCTACATCCCTTTCCCCATCCCCCAAAGGCCGGCAAATCACTTGTTACGGCTCTGGTGTTGCGGGTGTCCATAGGCGGCGGTAATCGCTTACCATCAGCTTACGATACGTCTGCTCGTTTGAAATCTACACCATAAAAAAAAAGAAAAAAAACACGGTACCCATACGCAATCTTTCTGCTTTCCCAATATATGAGCCCAAATGGGCCTACGCGTTACATTGTTATGACACATAATGTACATACACCAATGATATTATTGACATACACTTATTTATGTGAGCGGGCAATTCGGAATCATCAACGTCAACAACCCATAACGTCTGCTGACTCGGGTCTCCTCTCAGGAGAGGGATAAATTCGGAATGTTTTGTTTTAATTGTTATGTGTGTGTTTGTAGAGATAGGGGATTGTTTTTGTATGTAAGTCTAAAATAAGTATGAGTGAAGTTTTCCCCTTCGCAATAAAAGACAGACTGTTTTGTATCGGAAAAAGACGATATGGCTATTCCTCACCGTTCGTTGGACCGTGTTGCTTTAAGGAGAAAGGTACTTAAATTCCAATTCGAGACAATATCTACTAATGTTCTTATTAATCTGAGAAACTTTATTATTCTCCATGTGACTACACATCGACATTTACTATTTCTCCTTTATTACTTGTACTAAAGATTTGACTTAATTATAATCATTTTAGTGCCGGTTCCGCCCGCATACAATGTGTGTACACGCAGAAGGCATTAACTGTACAATAATAGCCTATTACGTTTGCATCGTAACGACACCAGTAATTGCAATAATAATCATCATTTACGTAACAATTATTAAATGCAACTATTCAACGATAATTTTACTGTTGTTATCAACTACAATATTATTTTTAACGCAATTAGAATCATCATTACTGAATTCTTTGATTCAAGTTTCATTTTTTGTGTTGACATATTTAAAAATATAATATTTACTAGTAAAAAAGGTTATATTATTATTTATTTATTAAATATTTAATCTTAAACAATAAAACGTCAAGCACACTGTGGTAATCTTTGTTACCTCTGTGATGCATGTTTTCTTAACAGGTATATATATGTACATACGGGTCATAACATGTTTAGAGATGCAGAACCCAATACAGTACAATTTCAAAAACTTTGCACATAAAGCATTATATTATATTAGCATAAAGAAAACATTTCTTTTTGTGCTTTATTTATACATAAAGTTATAACACAACTTCAGTATTAAATTTTTTTAAATATGCAAAATTGTGTAAGTAGGTAGGTAGTCAATATAATATATATCCTCAACAACATATAACAGTCTTTTAACAGTTAGTAATATGTAAGTATTCCTTATTATTTACCATTCTTTGCAATACACAAACATGTTAAACCTTCGTTCTAAGGAGAGTCATATATCTAGCTGTGGATTACCAAATTCTATTAACAATTATTTTAACGGGAATTAACGCGATCACTTATTAAAATATATTACATACCAATGATTTGCCTGACGTTTCGACCAGGTTGCACTGGCCCAGGTCACAGGCTGACGAGAGTCGACGAGAATCAGCCTGTGACCACGGCATGTAATACCTTTTAATAAGTGATCGCGTTAATTCCCGTAAAAATAATTGTTAATATGTCATGGAACGCGTAACTTTAAAAGTTACCAAATCCGTTAATGAATAATAGTACATAGATTTTGATGACTGCTTACTCTTCTTAATCATAATACAGGGCAATGTACCTGAAGTTGCTCATACAATTAAAGAACACGACAAAGCAATTACCTACTGTTAACACAACGTACATTGGTGTGGGACAAGACAAGCAACACCAGATACCGAGATGACATTATAAAATTTGAATTGTGTTTATATAGAGCGAAGAGTAAACATCGAAACATTAGGAAACGGTATGCGGTATCTAAATACAGTCAACGCCTGTGTGTTCTCCATTTCTTTGTGTAAACTTAAAAACCCTTTGATTACACCAAACACTACTGGTTATATGGTAATGTGGTTGGGTATTCTTTTAGTATTTCTATTCCCACCCAGATTTATTCTACTACTTTGATCCCTTAGGATTATCACGATATCATACAAGACGTACAAGACATTGACTAAATATAGCCCACCTTAGCTGCTTTGATATCCGTACAGAATTTCAGAGATAGTCATAGAAAGTAAAGAATTACATATAATAAAGCTACTATGCGTCTATGTGGAGGATGAAACAAAAAAGTGGTAAGTAACAGAGACTCAAATTTATCATAAGTGCAGTTACTATTTTAACACTCTCCAATAAATGACTCAGTAAAAAGCCTTTTCATCATAAAATTTACAATTTCTTCTTCTTTGCCTTTATATTTCCCAAGATTATTATTTAAGGTTGGCTACTAATATCAACCTGTTTTAATTGAATATCAGTTTTTCCACGAATTCACTGGGATCGAACCTCCATCCGTAATCCTGAGGGCGAACTAAATTCGAAGATTGAACTAGTTATCAGTATATTTATATATATTTAGATAGTAGAGCCACGCTGATTTCAGCATGAATGGGCCGGCTCGACCGGGGAAGTACTATTCTCGCATAGAAAATCAACGTAAAATGACAGCATTCGTGCTGTCGTGTTTCGTTGGTGAGTGGGAGACCGGAGGCCCAACGATGCAGAAGCATCACTAGGCCGCCATGGTGTGGGTCACCATGCTGCATTGTATGCATCCGCAATGAGTATCGTGACCACCACTCTTGGATTCTGCTTATGCTTTCCATCAGGCAGAGTAGAGTCATTTTGGCAGGCCATACATAAAAAAAAAACGAAATATTTGAAGGTACTTCCCAGTAACGATAACCATCGATGTTCATGACAACTGGGATTGACGGTGTAACTTGCTCTCCGAGGCACGGGCGTAATACACCACAAAACTTACAAACTCCGAGCTGCTATTAACAATATCTGAAAAGAAAAATTCAACAACACCTTTAACCCGACTCGGGCATCGAGCACGAGATCTGTTGATTGGCAGTCGCATACGCTGACCGCTAGATCAACGAGGGAGTTTACTGAATAAAATTACTCAACCCCTTTGAAGTCAAGTTCAGATTATTTTGGTTTACATGTAGTATTTAACGTAATACAGAGTGTCCCTATTTATCCCGTGGATGTCCTAATAAGTACTAAGCGAGCAAACTTTACATGATAACATGACCACAGCACTGTTAAGAGAAGTAAAACTTGAAATAAACCTTGTAGCAAATCGTCTGGTAACGCAAAGTCATTATATATAAATACAATCGAGTAATCGTTATAAATATGTATAGTATATCATGTATGGATTGAAAGCCATGGCTTGAAATCAAACGTTGGGTATTATTAAATGTTATTATATTGCGTCTGCACACGTTATTACCACAACAAACACATGATACCTCATTAGATAGAACTGTGTATTTATTTTACCATTAAACTTAAATATAAATTGTTAACAAAGAACGGAATTCATCATGTCATTCTTGGTTAGTCTGCATCGGCCATGTGTTAAGGTAGGTACGTAACAAATGAGGACAATACGGATATTTACTCAACTGCTCAACATTTGTTTTTCACTCATATTGACTTAGTAATGAATTATGTGCTACAACAGTGTAAGAACACCAATACACGATCCATGTTTTTCGTAACCCGCCGTCAGAAGGTAAAAGGAAAATGTTAACATGAATTAATTTAGCCATATTTGTCATAAAAAGACTAATTATGATAAGTCCGATACATAAAATAGAGTTTTTATGAAGCTAGAAAACCTTTTTGGACATCAACTAATATGAAAGAAACACAAAGAACTGCCGACAGAATTGAAAACTCAAAACTACTAAGAAACAGTTGTTTAAGCTCACCTGAAATGAATCTCTTTGCTCTTTAAATAAAATGCGCGATAACAAGAAGTAAAAAAATGCTTATTCTGATGTTGTAAAAATATAGGTTAATTCTATACATACACTATAAACATATTACCAGTCATGTCACATTAGACAGTCGAGCCATCAGCTGACACCATGCACAATCGCGTAAGTGCCCTGTGCCGCGGTCTTACGGTCAGCTCACATGTCCTGATGCGAGTATAGCATTTTTTACCCATCCCAAAATATTTTTTGCTAAAGTGCACAACGCCGCTTAAGAAGTTTTCACTTCAAGAAGCAATAAAAAGAAGACATTCGTAAAAGGAGTACTTCGTATGATTTGTAATGTGTCCAGTCTATGAAGTGAGTGGAATACCTACATTTAAAAAATAACAAGAAAAACTGACACCTCATTTATTTATTTATTTAAGCTTAATGCACATTTTGTACATAGGCGGACTTAATGCCATAGGGCATTCTCTGCCAGTCAACCTTTGGGTGATGTAAAATGTGATGCGGTAGGTGCAAAAATAGCCTAAACTAGCGCCTAAACTACTGAACTCATTCATCAGAATCAGTTCAGTAGTTTAGGCGCTAGAGAACAAAGAACAGAGAATGTTTATTTCTCTATTCTGTATGCCAGACTACCTCTGTTGTCCATTATGTTACTTGCAATAGTTGCAATATTGCAATCAGTCTGTCTACGACTACGCGACCAGAGATTAAATACTTTATCTGGTGGTGTTACAAAACGTATTACATACATTACTTCTGTAGCAATTTTATATAGACATTATCATACGATGTATCACAATTTAATATGTCGGTGATGGCATTCTGATCGATGTTACTGTTGTTTTACATTATTTGTATCTATGATGAGGAAGAACCGTCTCTTTATAAGAAAGACGAGTCGGTAGCATATCTTCCAACTGTACCGTAGTACTAACTGTAGTGATGACATACTCCTAGTTGATTTCGACCACGGCGGCCTGTCTCGACGGAAGCTAGTCAACTACGCAGGAGATATTGTAGTGCACAGGTGTGTGCGCAAACAGACGTGCACTCTCTGTTCGCTCACTGTAAAAATCAGATGGGGCGGCTATTCGACACGACCGGGAATAGATCAGGCGCGGAATCGATAGCTTCACGTACGCTCACTAACTATAGTAAAAGGAATTCAAACTTTCGAGATTATTACTAAGAAACTTCCATATGTGGAATTCTCTCCAAAACTTAAACTTAAGTTACTAAGAAATTATATTTGTCATTAATCAAAAAGATGTGATACTTCAATCTTTGATGGACTCGTCGTTGATATATTATTTTGGCTAACTGGTTCGGCTGGTTCCAAACGCGTTTTGATTCGCCGAAGATTAATCATCATTGTAATATAATTTAAATGTGATCAACGTGAGTTTCCTCTTTACATCTCACATGAGATGTAATGAGGAAACTCACGTAGGAAAGAAATAAATTGATTTCAACTTGATCAAAATAGTAACAAAAATATGAAGGCAACATACGTTCGCTAAGGTCGCTCAAGGGGAGTGTTGTTTAAATTGTCATACCACTCATGTTTACTCAAACAATATTTACATGTAGCTGACTCAATTCTTATCTCTAAGTTTAACACGTTACCCTTAATTTTAATTTTAATCTAATCAAATCAACCATACTAATATTATAATTTCGAAAGGAAGTCTGTTTGTTACGCTTTCACAGTTAAACTGTCTCACCAATTTCAATGAAATTTGACATGGAGATACTTTGGTTCTTGAGGAAGGACATAGGCTTTACCTTGATAGCCAATATACACGCGGGCGGAGAAGCTAGTTGAACATAGATTAAGTCCATTTCGTGATAGTTGTGCGGGTTGTACTCATAGAAATTCTGTGGAGGAAAAGGTGTCATATCCTTATAAGCGTTTCTTCATACTTCGTTCTTACAGGGACGAAAATAATGTTTTAGTATGTACTAAGGATTTATTAATCTTACGTACTAGCTATACGATTTATTAGTGTATGCTCGTGTTACTAAATGTAATTGACGAAATGGGGGTAGATTAGATACCTACTTACGTGGAAAAAATACATAATATATGTCGAGATGCCACTGAGAGGCCACTGTCTAAGTTGTGTTAGAATACAATCGTAAAAATAGAATTAGAAAAGCAAACAATTACTTTTTACTTAGCAATGTATCTTCGTAATGTAACTGCTGCATGCAGTGCTGAAAGTCTTGCGTTTAATCCCGAGACGGATGAAAATTGACGAAATGTTTAAATGATCAGTAAATATTTGTTACGTGTTTTTTTTTTTTTTTTTTTTTATGATCAAGCTACCAAAATGACTCTACTCTGCCTGATGGAAAGCATAAGTAGAATCCAAAAGTTGTGGCAGTGAGTTCCATGTTTTAATCGCTCGGCACAAGAAAGAAGAACCGAAACGTTGCGTTCGAGAGCGTATGTCTTCTACTCTAAAAGGGTGACTGCGAAGGCCAGCACGTGTTGTCCTGTAGAGGAATGGAGAAGGGGGGACCAGTTGAAAGAGCTCTTCAGAACACTCCCCATGATACAGGCGATAGAGGACTGCCATAGAGGCGACATCTCTTCGCAGCTGCAGAGGTTCAAGGAACTCGGTGGCTTCGGGATTACTGATGATGCGGACTGCTCGCCGCTGCAACCGATCGAGAGCGTCAAACAGATACTGTGCGGCACCATCGCATAGATGAGAACAGTACTCCACGCACGAGCGAACCTGGGTCTTGTAAAGAAGACACAGATGCCCGGGCGAGAAGAACCGTCTCACCCTGTTAAGTACACCTAACTTCCGCGAGGCCGTTTTAATGACGCTCTCGATGTACTCACGCATGTTGAGGTCATGGCAGACATCCATACCCAGGATACCGAGCTTATCTTGTAGGGGCAGTTGAGTGTTCCGAAAAGTGGGGAGGGGAAGAAAAGGAGACTTTTTGGTAGATAACGCGCACACCTGTGTTTCCTTGGCATTGAACTCGACCAGATTCTCACTGCCCCATTGAGAGATGCGGCTTAGAACCAGGTCGAGCTCAGCGACAAGATCCCGTCGCCTCTCCTCAACATCCGCAGACTTGGCTGCAGGGTGACCAAGGTATCGTCCATGAACTGTACTGTCGTCTGCATAGCAATGAATATTGCCAAGGGTCAACATGTCATTGATATGCAGAAGAAACAGCGTGGGCGACAGGACAGAGCCTTGAGGTACACCAGCGTTTACCTGCCGATAATCAGAGGCCGCACCGTCACAAAGGACCTTAATGCGGCGCTGGTGCAGGAATGCGGCGACCCAGGTGCACAGTTTGGGAGGCAGGCCGAATGCGGGAAGTTTGGAGAGAAGCGAGCGGTGCCAAACTCTATCAAAAGCTTTGGCCATGTCGAGGCTGATGGCCAAGGACTCCCCATGACTATCAATAGCTTCACCCCAAAGGTGAGTGACATACGCTAGAAGATCACCCGTGGATCGGTTCGGCCTAAAGCCATATTGCCGATCATTTAGCAAGGAGTGATCTTCCAGGTAGAGGACCAATTGCTTATTGATGATCCGTTCGAGCACCTTGCAGATAATGGAAGTTACGGCTATAGGTCGGTAATTAGCCGGGTCTGAACGGTCACCTTTTTTGGGGATAGGCTGAACGTTCGCCTCTCTCCAAGCCCCCGGAACAATTCCTGAGGAATAGGACAGGTGGTACAAGCGCGTCAATACGGGAGACAACTCAGGTGCGCAGTTCTTGAGAACCACCGCTGGGAAACCGTCGGGTCCACTGGCTTTCCCGACGTCTAGTGACCTAAGTTCAGCTAGGACATCACTCTGACGGATACGGATATCCCCCATCGTGGAATCACTGGTCTGAATGGTGGGCGGCTGCACGCCATGATCGTCCACTTGAGAATTAGCCGCAAAGACGTCCACAAGCAGTTTCGCTTTCTCTTGCGGCTCGTGGGCAAGCGATCCGTCGGGATGTTTCAGCGGTGGTAGCGAAGGCTGGCAATGGTTGGCCTGCACAGCTTTAGCCAGTCGCCAGAATTTTCGGCTGCCCGTAGGGTGTGAGACAAGTTCATGGCCAAGCCGCGCAATGCGCTGGGCATCCGCTCTAATGTAAGCCCTCTTGCATTCCCTGGTGGCTTTGTTAAAAGTTGCTTTTAGGCGATCAACAGCAGGGTCACCACAGGCGCGTGCCCTGGTCCATGCTCGGTAGGCCGCTTGTTTTTGAGCGACGGCATGGGTGCACTCACAATTGTACCAGGGACGGGTCTTAGAGCCGACGATCACACTGTAGGGAACATAGTATTCCATACCAACACCAGCAGCAGTCTGCTGACGAGTAGTGCCATAATCGCCTTTTTGTTACGATGGATCGCGGCGGGGTAACAAGAGGCACCGTGGTGGATACCAGGCAGTGGTCGGAGGATCCCAGAGGGGCGTGGACCGACACATTGTACTGCGCTGGGTGGCATGTCAGCAGTAGGTCTAGCAATGAGGGCGCTTGACTTGTAATGTCTGGTATCCTGGTGGGCTGGAGTACCAGCTGGGTGAGGTCATGCGTGAGAGCGAATGCGTGGGCAGTTCGGCCGGCGTGGTCAGTTTTGGAAGATCCCAACCAGGACTCGAATAATGTATTTAAAATAAAATAAAATAATAAAAATGTATTTACAAATAAGAAAAAAAATAAGTATTATATCTGTTAATCTAGATTTCCCATGAAAATAAGATTAACCAATAAATAGAATGACTGAGAACGTCACCTTAAATTTAAACTGATACTAGATGTTGTTGTCTGAAAAATATCCGAAATATTTTATTCTAAACAAAACTACGAACAATTTTTATACTTGTAAAGTTTAACTTGCAAATGTGAGTGAGTGTTATGTTATGAATAACCGCAGGGCAGTGTACCGTCGATCTAATTTGTGACTGAAAAATATTTTATACGGTTATTGTGGTTGAATTTAATGTCGTTCTCAGCTATTGTGTTGTAGTGTGTGTTTGTTCGATAAACTTTGTTTATAGCTAAATGAGCGATACAGCGTACGTTGACCTAACTCTGGAACGTTAGATTACGTACCGATATGCGTATATTGCGTATGGTCACTGTTATGAGATCGCGTTACAGGATAAACTATGCATGCACTTTCTATGTTTTATACCTTCAGAATATAAAGTCACTTAGACTGAATTAAAATGCGAAAGAATGTTGGACAAACTGATCTCATTTAATTAAAATACATTTGGTAATAAGGAAATTGTTTCAATTGAAGTTAATCAATCTGATTAACAATTCCAATTGTGTTTATTACTTATCAGATGATTTTAAATCTTAAGTTTGTAATTTAATACCATGTCAACAAAGAAGTATGTCTGTGTCTGTATGAATAGAAAAAAACGTTCAGCCTATTTACAAGAGTAGTACCTATACTAATTCTAAAATATTTCTGCCCTTGTTATTGTAAATAAATGTATTTAACATACATCTAGTTTTAACGTACACCCAGACTCAGAGCACAATTCGTGGATCACACAAAGTGCTTTCCCATGTGAGGATCGAACCCACGAAACTTCGGTGCATTTAGAAACGGCGAGACGACCGTTGAAACCACTACACCATTCATGCAGTCCAAATTGAGGATGTCATAAGTTATGTTTAAAGATAGCAAATGATTTTAAATCATAACAACTCAGTAATATGACTTATAACAAACTGAAATTATAGTTTATTATAATTTATTTAATAAATATATGTCTTTTATCTTTTTTTTTATATTATATCTATTGTAATAGATAATACGTCTATAGCAGGCGTTGCCCGCGCTCAGAGCGACATCTATAATGACGCCATCTTGACAAACCGACATTGTGTGTTTATAAAAGACGTGGCGCGCGCGCTCTGGGGGCTCTTTGCCTTTCGTTCGTCGAAGTGTGAACATCTAAGTGCTGTATATCGTAATTTGTTATTTAAATTATTTAGTAACGATCAAACAGTACTACATTGATTTATTTTTTAATAAATCTAAATTGGTTCATAAGACTATATTATAAAAGAGGAAGGTGACTGACTGACATACCCAGAGATCAACGCACAGTCCAAACCGCTGAACCTAGAATCATGAAATTTTGAATGTAGGTTCTTTATGTAACGTAAGTAAGCACTAAGAAAGTAATTTTTGGAATTCCTCCCCTAAGTCAGGGGATGAAAGTCTGCGTGAGCGAAGCCGCGTGCAAAGGCTAATCTATAAATATAAAAGAGGAAGGTGACTGACTGACTGACATACCCATAGATCAACGCACAGCCCAAACCGCTGAACCTAGAATCCTGAAATTTTGCATGTAGGTTCTTTATATAACGTAAGTGAGCATTAAGAAATGAATTTTTGAAATTCCACCCCTAAGGGGGTAAATCAGGGGATGAAACTCTGCGTGGGCAAAGCCGCGTGCAAAAGCTAGTAATTTATATAAATAAAAGCTTCGCCACGTTTTGTGGATGTTCTAATCTTACAGGGGAGAACATCTTGTGGGATCCACAAATTGCTGTTGAGTCTGGGTGTTCCTTGTCTCCAAAATTCCATATGTAAGTTTGTAAAGCTCCCGCGATATGTTCCTAGACTGAGTTTTCGACTTCAAAAAAAACCTATCTGTTGATAACTTGAGGTTTCACAAATGTTAACATTATTCTACTAATGGGACGATATCAATGACGCCCAAAACACATTATCTTTATAACATCAAAGTTCATTGAATCTTTAGATAAGCTGTTATCGGGTAATAAAAGGGGCTAGATAATAAACAGCTGCTTGGAAATATAATATTTCAACGGTGATAATTAAATGCTAAATAAATATGTACTAAAATGTATTTGTATATTAAAGTGATAAAAGACTATGACAATGTTTGTTAGTTTTCTTTCATTTATTTTACCGAACTGTTTAGAAAAGGATCGGACTAGTAGTTCCAAACATTGGTTCGTTAATGCGCGTCTTCACTAAAATTGTTGGCAATTTCAGTGTTTCCATCTGTTTGCAACTCTTCAGAAAATCGCCAACTTTTATTTCCATTGTGTCTACACCGAGTCGCCAACAATTTGAAAAACATTCGAACTAAGCGTCTCCACAGAGTCAATAATTATCTGCAGCAAGCGTCTTCTTTTGATGTTTATCGCCAAAAACATAAATACGGCTCTCAACATTTGTTGACAATTTTTGTTGCCAACACAAGGAAACTACAGAAACGTTTGTCACCAACATGTGTTTACAACACAAAAGCTGACAACTTTTGTTCGGTGGAGACTGGGCTTTATAAAGCTTTAAATTATTATGGATTTAAGTTTTAAAAAACTAATCTCACTCGTCTTTAAGAACTGGACCAAAATGAAATGTGATCACACGGGAAGCACCAGCTTTCAAATAAAAAAACAATCATGAAAATGAGTTCACCTAGTCGAAATTGAAAACCTATTTCTTTTCTTTGGTCAGTAAAAAACATTGCGAAACGATTTTTTTTAATAAAGATATAGTAAGTGATAGAAATTGAGAAAGGCGAAAAAGGTTTGGGTGTGTGTGTGTGTGTTTTTTTTTTAAGGAATAGGGGTATATACTTGTAGTAAGCGATTACCGCCGCCCATGGACACCCGCAACACCAGTGGCATCACAAGTGCGTTGCCGACTTTTGGGGGATGGGGGAGGGGTATGGGCCTCCGGTATCCTTACTTACTCGGTGAAACACAGCGCAAGCCCTATTTCACCGAGAAGATGAACGAAGACCGAATCATCGTGTTGGACATAGACCTCTTCAACTCTTCTTAACAACAAAAAGTGAATAACTAACGTAAAACAGTTTACAAGGTCCTCTAGTGGTCGAGCCATTTCGGGTAGGTCCGCTAAACCAAATCAGCAAACAGTAGTATACTAAACAAATGCCAATTACATACAGTAAAGCTGAGAGCTAAAGAGTTGTGAGTGTTTCTAAATATCTATACAACTAAATAAAATTGGAGTGTCTGTTTGTAATATTAAAATAAACCGCTTTTTACCAAACGCATATGTATGTATACACGGTACATATACCAAAAATGTAGTTAATTTTTTTTTGTCTATCTGTCTGTCTGTCTGTTTGTTCCGGGTAATCTCTGGAACGGCAGGACGAATTTTGACGGGACTTTCACTGGCAGGTAGCTGATAATCCAGGGAGTAACTTAGGCTACATTTTTTAGACTAACGTTGCCCCGCGGTGTTACTCGCGGTACAACAATAACAAAAATATTATACATAAGGATAACATGGTTGTTGTCTGATAAAGTTGTCTGTCTGCCGTTGTAATTTGTTTGGGTCTCTGTAAAGTTAGCATCAAATAATAGGTAATTTTAAAGTTATTCCAATTTTATTTTCTGCCTTTAGAATATTATGAACAACAAAGCTCTTTGAATTTTGCAATCAGATTACGTAGCAGTCGTAGAGAGGAACAAAATATGCTTGCTATCATGGACGCATTACCTCATTGTTAATCGTTGATTGATCAATGCGTTATAAAATCGTCTAGTCATGATTCTGCAATCGGAATAATGTAACCGTACATACTTCCATATGTTTCTAATTTCTAATATTTATAAACTGTCGTTCCAAAAGAGTTCCAATTTTAAAAATATTTCTTTTTATTTCAAATCAAATCGATTAGAAAACTATTATGTAAAAAAAATTAAGTCTCAACACAACCATTTCAAGCCCAGTTTACGAATATTAGAATGTTTTTATATAACTGAAAAATTCTGAAATAGTAATAAAATTGGCTGTCTTGATGTTATTATTGTTATTAATGACGTTTTATATTTATTTATACAAACCAAAAGAGGTGATGAATAATATTTCGCAAACATGACTCTTGGTTATCACGTGAGCAACTGAAAAAAAGCATTATAAGTATTCCCCTTACAAGGCGACTTCAATATGTCATTCTTCACTTGCAATTTTCTATTATATGTAGATTAGATTGCGTATCACCGTCTGAAAAGAACACGAGTTCAAGACAAAGGTTATTTATGAATGGTGTTCATTAATAAATATAAGTATTACCTACATACTAACTGTCAACCCGATATTTACATGAAAGGTCATTGAAATGGTTAATAGAATTATTTTTATTTCTATTTGACTAACCGATTTATAAAAATTGAGGTTTCTCTCAATTTGTCAATGTTTATTGCGCCGTCTTTTGTAAAATAAGTAGCTTTTACCTGCAGTTCCGTACTCCGTGTACCATAAAGCGTACCATAAAGCCCATGTCCTTCTTCAGGAATCAAAGTATCTCATCGCCAAATTTCATTGAAATCCGTGCAGTGCAGTGGTTTAGCCGTGGAAGGGTAACAAACATACAGACAGTTACTTTCGAATTTATAATACTATAGTAATTTAGTAAGCATGGATTTTGAATAGTATTTATTTTTATATGAAAGACAACAGTTCCCAGAAGTCAATTTCAAACCCTAGGAATATTCGTAAAAGTCATAAATGCCCAAATATCTCATAAAACTTCTTACTTCTTCTTTGTTTGAATCTGGAATGGGATGTAATGTATACATCCCATTCCAGATTCAAACAAAGCACAAACTCAGCACCATGGAGGATTCGAAAATCATGCTGAGCACGTGTTTTGTGTTAGCATACAATAAAATTGCATTAACAAAAAAAACACTATTTGAATGTCCTATCCTGTTCTCTATTTTGCCCTATCTATGTTCAACCTTTCTAGCCAAGATGATATTCTAGAAACGTAAACGATATAAGAAAACGAATCGACTGTATGGGAATGACGCCATCTTGGCTTTAAGTCACGTGGTCAAGACAAAAGAATACAAGAGAATGAATGCAACACATAACATGTATCTTGGCTAGGCCTCTAGATCTGCTCTAATGAATACGTTACATGCCGTATAATCTGCCAATTCCCTCGAAAGTGAGCTATTATGGAATATTTCAAAACGGAAAACGTCATACAGGTCAATGACTTGTCACAATTACCGCATGTCATCATAACAGCTACGCTAAAATTAATATACATAGGTACAAGGTGATGTAATACTCGAAAATAAGTTACTTATATAAACGATGTATTTGTCAATTTGCTATCTTATTTACAACATTGTATGTACCATAAATAATTTGCATGATTGTGTATAGGTATACCGCATACACAACTCACAAGTAGAAAAAATGATTAGTATTTACGGCTCGCCAACCTATATGAGGAAAACTTCACTATAGCCGGATAAACCATTAAATTGTCCAGTCTACTGTTAAAAAGAAACAATTTCATTTCTAAAATTACTTCCACATTTATACCTAGTATTATAAATTCGAAAGTAACTCTGAATATCTGTCTGTCTGTTACGCTTTCACAGCTAAGACGCTGTGCTGATTTCAATTAACCTTGTCATGGAGATACTTTGATTCTGGATGAAGAACATAGGCTTTACCGTGATTGCTGATATATACTGGTCATTTAATATGTACAGCATAGTTATAAATTGGAATTTTCATAGAAACATAATTGGTTATTGGTTACCTTTTATATATTTTACTCGTATCACGCTGACGTTTCCACGGAATTGAATTTCATCATAGTCACGAGTAAAATGACACATGAACATGATGTATCTTAATGTCTCTAAAAAGTTAAGGAAAGTTATTTTTTGTTAAGAAGGAAACCTCGATCACACATCTCTAGTTTTCTAGTTAAACTTAATGTTTGTGTTTGAAGTCTCTACTTATTTTTACTCGACGTTGTCCACAAAATAATAGGGAAGAATACTCTTCTGAGATTAGCTCGGATTAAAAAAAAAGGAATACTTTAAATCCTTTCTTAAGAATTTGAAAAATTTCTAGAAAAGTAAATTTTTTCTATGTTACTAAGATCCAAATTAACAGTTGCTATTCATTGTTAATGCATGAAAAGAAAGGTGTTAGTAACAGGACCTCTCTTTTTTTTTTCTTTCAAAAGACAACCCCACATTAGGAATAAACATCCTGTGTCGCGGGGGACCTTACAAACATACATAAAACGGACACAAAGAACACCCAGACTCATAACAACAATTTGTGGATCACACAAAGTTTTGTACCGCGTGGGATTTGAACCCACGACACTTGGCGCAGTCCACGCGCAGGCCACGCCTGTTGCTAGGCGTGGCAACCGCTGAAACCACTAGGCCAATCGTGCAGTCCTGTACCTATATTCCTTTGCAGCCTTCACATTTAGCATCTGATGATTTAAGGAGGTTTGATTAAAAATCAGTTTGAACAAGTTGGACAAAAGACTCTAAATTAATTTGTAGCGGTTGTCAGTTATAGAGTTTTCGTAAGGTACGCCAAATCGATCATAATAATTACGTGTGTGTTGATTTTTTTAACTGTCTGAATATCGACCAAATCCACTAAAATTTAAATATTATGCACGACTAGCTGAACCCCGCGGTGTTACCCGCGGTTATTGTTGTACGAGTAACGCCGCGGGACAAAGTTAGTCTAAAAAAAGTAGCCCAAGTTAATCCCGGGATCATCTACCTGGCAGTGAAAGTCCCGTCAAAATCCTTCTAGCCGTTCCAAAGATTACCCGGAACAAACAGACAGACAGACAACAGGCAGACAAATTTTTTTTAACTACATTTTCGGTATATGTACCGTGTAAACATACATATGCATTTATTAAAAAGCGGTTATTTTAATATTACAAACAGACACTCCAATGTTATTTATTTGTATAGATGCATATTATCGGCTAGTACCCATTTGATTGGAACAAAATTTAGACAATATTAATCTCCTTATTGTCCTTTGCATTGTCCATATTTGCAATGAGGATAGTGACCACCACTCTTGGATTCTGCTCATGCTTTCCATCAGGCAGGGCAGAGTCATCTTCAGAACGCTAACTATATTAAAAAAAAAAACATTTCGCGCTACACCTGTGACTGTGACTGGGCACAATAGATAGAGACAGATAGATCGATAGAATCCATCCTCTACAGTGAGGGAACGATTAAGAGAGAAAATCTATATTTGACGTCGTGAAACTATATGTGTATAATATTTTCCATTAGATGAACACGATCTATTTATAAGCCGTATAAAGTAGTGTACCTGCTGTAATAACACTCGACTTTCAAATTTACGCGTACAAATCCTATATTTATTTACATTGGCAACATTTAAGTTCGAAAAAAGTTTTATAAGTTTTTTATTGCTTGTGCTGGACTGTACTTGTGTAAGACAAAATGAGGAAGGTATTTTTAAGCCCATTTGTACTCGCTGCTCATTCCAATTCTTTTGTTTTCAAATACACCGATTAGTGTTAACTGACAGCAAAAGAAGAAAGCGGCTACCGTATTGTCTGAGATTCAATCGGTTTGGAACGTGTTTCATTTTTAAAATAAGAATATAGTTTTATAGATTTAAAAATAGAAAACGTTCAAATTCAAAAGCTTGAATTCTTCGAACGTTTCTTTGAAAACTACAAACATAATAAATAACCCATTTATCATGAAAAGTATTATTATATTAAATGTTGGACACAATTTTCTCTTAAAAACATTGTCAGGTAATGCTTTCATAATAGATTTAATAATCAACCAGAACTAAAATTACATTTTATTAGAATTAATTCTTTGATTATTCAACTTTGTTCATTTAAACAGAAAACATTGCATTGGAGTAAAGTATTCAGTTTTGACTTTTAGAGTCGTATTTAATATCGCTTTATCAAAGTTGTAAGGAATGGAAACCGTTTCACGATATTAAATTTTCATCTGCATTTCAATCAGTCATTCTCCTCACACACACAAACTAATACATACGTGTTGTTTGTATATGTATATATTCATTCTGTACAGTGAGTGGTGTGTGCACGACCGATAGGCCGGTCGTTGACCTTCTTATCAACATAGGCCTCTGTCTGCATAATCCGTCTATTTCCAGTTCAGCATTTTTTCATGCATAGCAGTGACAGGACATATAGGGGCATATGATGTATTAGAATATGTGGGTTCAAGGTATTGTACTATACAAAAAAAACACTAGAATATTATACTATTTGAATTGAAGTAGTGTGTGTAATTGAATTTAATATCATAGATAAAAATAACATGTGAAATCTCCAAGACAATGTAAACAGATATCATTCTTTAAATCAATTGTCATTTCTCATGTAATTGTATGCATTTTAAAGAAGCATTTTAACCGGAAAACTCAATGTAGATATTATTCTTTTCCTATGGAAATTTACGGCTCAGCTGATTGATCATTCCATTCCATTCCATTTGTATGGAATAGAATTCCATTTATGATGCAAGGCTTTTGTTGCCTAGGAAAAACGCGAATGTAACGCAAAGAAAATGTAAAACGTAATTGTTTAGTTATTATTTCAAGTGTTTCCATGCTTGCTAGATGTGGTTTGTGATGCACCGTTATTGGTTTCCTGACATTTTGATACAACGAGGATTAGCCGTTGTTCAACCATGATGGCGATCAATGCAATATGGTAGATTTCTAGATTTATAAGTAAATTTTTTTATCTAAATAATTCAATATAACATATAAAGTACAGTTTTAATTGTCGTTTGCTATCCATATAATGTTTCTGTACCTTCAAATCAACATTTTGATAAAAGGTAGACATGACGTCGTCGGTTTTTATATTATTTATAAGTCTACTAGCATAAAGCTTATAAATAATGGCTACAACGCAATCATGTCATATGTAGTTACTTAGAAAAACATGTCTCTGCATGTGATTAAAAATTACTTCACATATTGAAGATTCAATGCCTTATGAACGCCTAAATCCAAGGTAGCCAAGGTAGGCCGCCGCGTGGTTTATTAGGTGCACCGATTCACCAGGAGTCTCCCACACGCCCACAAGAGTATGGTGTGTAAAGCATTCCCCGCGTCAAAAAAACAAGGTCAGAGTTGTGTATTTGTAACTCGAACTGCCTGATGCCAGGAAGTTTGAATTTCCTAAATCAAATAACACAAAATATATTACTACAACTGTCAATGGCCAATTTTATTGAAATCTGTTCAGCAGATTAGATGTGAAAGCGTTACATACAGACAAAATTACTTTCGAATTTATAGAATTAGTATGAAGTATGACTGACACTCACAAATAATGTAGCTTTCTATATAACAAAATCATTTTCAAATTCGATTACCCTAAAATACCGTAAATGGAAACCGAAACCCTAACACTAGTAAGTTAAGACCACCTTTGATCCTATTGGTTGTAATTGTTTATTTTGTCGAAGTAGTAAATTATTATGCAGTAAAACTATTGTCTGATATTTTTTATTTATTGTAGGCTCAGATTATTGAAGAAAAGGTTTTTTTTTAATAAACAAAGCGTTGAAATTGTTGTCAAGTTGTAAAACCGTTGTATATTGATTCTTTGTTTTGCAAATTAATGAGTGAAGAAATAGCTTTGTCCAGCTTTACAAAAAAAATCCTAAACGAATATTGTTACATTAATAGTAGGTACGTAGTTAACGTTTGATGTTCGCTCAGCCGATTTCCGACGGCGACGGCCAATCTTAACGGAAACCAGCTGACTAACTACGCAAGAGATATTATAGTGCACAAGTGTGTGCGCACACACAGGTGAACTCTCTATTCCCTCACTCTCATAATCCGATAAGAAGGTTATCTGACACGACCCCGCGAAGAGATTAGGCGCAGGACCGATGGCTTGCTCTCCGAGACACGGGGATTTAGACCCCAACTTCCAAACTCCGAGCTGTTATTAAGCATTTCTGTAATCAGAAAAACTCAATAACACTTTTTGGCTATACCCGGGATTCGAACCCGAGACCTCTTGATCACAGTCACATACCTCAACCGATAAACCAACGAGGTAGTAAAACTTAACATTTATACTTATAACTAGCTGAACCCCGCCGTCAAAATCGGTCCAGCCGTTTCAAAGATTACCCGGAACAAACAGACAGACAGACAGACTAAAAAAATAATTTAAATACGTTTTTGATATATGTACCGTGTATATACATATACAATTTTATTTATTTGTATAGATTAAACACTATACTTATTTTTAGTTTTTAGTAAAAATGATGTAGATATAAACAGCCAAATCTTAAATGAAAGTTGGAATTAGACGGAGTTATAAATACAACAAAACTTTAAAACGGCTGAAATTCCACCATGCCAGAGATAGTTTTGATCATTGAGATACTTAATGGTAGTTGACAATAGCAATAGCTTTGATAGTCTACTACACCTTGCTCAGAATTTTAAACCAGGCGTTTACCATAGGAAAGCAAATCATAACTTCTTATGAATTGAATAGATCTATAGGGATAATAAAAACGTAACAATACGATGTGAAAAGTAGTCATACAAGCTGATTTATTATAATTATTCAATTTATAATATTAATAAATTATACATAATATTGTATATTTATATCCCAAATTACATAATTATGAACAACTAAATAACATGAAGTTTTAAAATATTCCACGTTACCTGGTGTAAAGTTTGAAAATAAATAATTTGTTCGTCAATGAAAGAGCCAATGAAAATCTTTGTTTGCAAGTGTGACATACGCTACTTTTTTTTAAGGAGTAACATAGGCTACTTTTTTTTAGACTAGCCGCGGCGTTACCCGCGGTACGACAATAACCGCGGTCAACACCGCGGGGTTCCGTTAGTCCATATATAAATATGTATATAGACGGCAGCGTTATGAATAGTCAATACAGTATAGTTACTATGTGACTGTTTGATCAAGTGTTGGCTTATCATCACAGTGGTCTGCTGTGTTCCAATCAACGGGGGCTTTGTAACCAACCCTGACAACCCCACCGGATGCTAAGCGCATGTCTAGTATAACAACACTCTGTACATAATACTTCTTAACGTTTCATCATGATTTACGACTTACAATGGCTTCGAACAAAGGATACCTATTCACGTTTGAAAAAAAGAGTGTAGGTATTCTTGTTGACTTCTTTCAAGGACGACTTGTACCTGCAGCTATTATTTTTAACCGACTTCCAAAAAAGGAGGAGGTTTTCAATTCGACAGAATATTTTTTTTTATGTGTGTTCGCGGATAACTTCGTCGCTTATGAACAGATTTTGATGATTTTTTTTAAATGGAAAGGTCATATCCCAACGATGGTACCATGATAAGGACACCAAGATCTGATGATGGCATCCAAGAAAAATCTAGTGGAACCTTGAAGTCGGTTTTATTTTTGTTAAAATTTTACTTGTTATTACTAATCACAAAATACAAATATTTGAAGTTAAAAAAAAAAAAATGCATTGCTGTAGCTATTGTCTTTTTGACTATAGTCGCGGTTCCCATCGTATAGATAAGTGTATGCATTATATGCTTAACGTTTTCAGCAAATATCTAATTTTCACGTCTCAAATAGTTATTTGAGTTGATTTAAGAAATTTATTTCAAATTGTTTTTGTCACAGTTAACGTAGGTAGTTAGGTAGTAGGTAGGTAGTTTTATGTGGGTAGGACCTATGTTACTAGTACTATATTCATATTTAAAAAAGAAATTAAGGTGTTTCTTATACTTATTAGAATGCCTGAAATTATTTTAGTCTAGTTTAATGCAGCGCCTATTGATAATCGTAGGACTTTACACTGCAAAGTCGCTCACGTTTAATTTTTATCTTACAGGGTTTGTATTTTTTATTATTTCATTCGGTATTTACGTCTCCTTTCTCAAGGACCCGGGCCCCCTAACAAGAAGTTATACTCGTACGTTTTCAAGATCTAATATCTTATGATATATTCAAAACAAAAAAAACCATAAAAATGCCAAATAGTAAGTAAGCTTGAACTGGGAACGATTAGAAAGATAAAAAAGACTTAATTCTGCGATTTTAATTTGTACAGCGCTAGCCATCTAGTGGCCCACACAATTAAACATTTCAAATTGAAATTGTAGAAGATAATATTATTTAAAATTTAAGGCATACCTTATCTGTTAAATATCTTAGAACAACATTATTATCAAATCTTAAAATCAGCACAGCATGAATGTCGCTGATAAAGTTTATTTGTATTCTCAGCATCGTATAATGTAATATAAAAAAATAAAAAAAATATTGTGAATTGTGTGTAAAACTAATAAATGAATGAGAACTAAATAAATGAAAACTAAAATGTGTCTTTGCTACCACTGGAAGTTAACCAACAAACAAACAAACAAAAAAAACCTGATCTGTCACCAGAATTAAAACTAATAAAAAAATTGAACAAATTAAGATCTCGGGCGCCAGGTGCAGATCTGATCTGATATTACTCCCAATGGTAACTTACAGATCACTTAAAAAATAACAAACTAATGCCGTGGATAACTCGGCCAACATTGAACCCTTAATCTAGGGCGGGGAGTACTGACTAATGAACGATTAGTTTAAAAGCAGATTTATTAACCCGTAGTGTCTGGAGGGTAAGGTCTTACAGGTGGATATACTATGCTAAGAGTATCGCTACACTGGTTACTGTTTCTGTTGTCATTGCAATCCTTTAAGTTAAAATTCTACGTTACATGAGCCAGACAGGAGATGTCTGGCTGTCCTTCTCTTTGGCTTCTTCACACGTGGATGTTAAGGCAGCCTCTTGCTTCTATGGCTATTATACTAATGCCATAGGTAGGTTCATGGTTAATTTAATGTAAGTGGGGAGCAACTTTACACAACAAACCTTTGTAAAAATAGGTTATAAAAAATGTAATGTTCTAATGAGGATAATACTAATATCCCAGAAAAATTCCAGTATAAAAATATAAGAAAAAAAGAAAAGTAAAAAAAAAGAAATAAAGAAAGAAAGAAAGAAACCCCGCGCTTCCGGCTAAAACAAAGATAATTCACTGGTTAATTAGGTACTTTATCACTTTGATTATCAATCCTAATCTCAATAGTAACTATTCAGTACTCACCAGAGTTTCTTTTATCAACAATATTTCAAAAATTCTTCAAAGCTCCAAACAATAGCAAGTAACAAAATAACGTGTCAAATCCTTAGAAAATCCAACGAATCCCTTGGCGAATCTTTCGATGTTAGTTTCTGTAAGTGAAATCAACTATTTTTAGCAAAATTCGCTTCAACAACAAACGTGCTTGTCGAACGCGGAGTCACCATTTTCACTTACCCGAAAAAGTCGAAATAACCGTTAATTCACGATAACTAACAGCGGGGCATCTTCCGCCGCATTTATCTGGCCATGGACCGTGGTGATTAGCCAAATTAAGAACGATTCAACAAGAACCAACAAATTGTTAAAATATGTCAACCACTCTCTCCCAATATCCGACCGTAAAAAGAATGACAACTAGTAGAGTGTTCCCAGCCACAAAATTACCTCAGAGCGCCATCGGAAGGGACAACTCTTAAATAAATCGATCAGTCTACCAAATTTCCATAGATTATGTCAAACTGATGTGACATCTGTCAAAACTAAACTCACAACAAGGAAATGTTTGCAAAACGAATAGGTTATAATTTCTAGTGTATAAGTCGATACTACGACGTTACATTACATACCAACCCAAAAAAAAAAGATTAAAAGAAAGGACTCTTTCTTTTAAGCTGCAAAGTAATAACCAAACAGAACTCTCAAAAAAAACATTGGGAACATCTAAAATTTCGACTCAGAATCTACAAAAAGAACCCTAAACAAATCTCTACAAAAACTCTATAAATGACTAATAGAACAATATCAAACTTTACTAAAGCAAATATCAGTTAGGAATGTAATTCCAACAAAGACAGCAATAACCAAGTAGTGCGGCTGAACACCTTCGTCACCGACTCTAATAGAATAATAACAACTTTAGAAAATAAATCTTAAACAAAATTCCATTAGGAATTAAATATCTAACAAAGATAACAATATCCAAGAAGTGCGGTTGGACACCTACGTCACCGACTCTAATAGAATAATATTAACTTTAGAAAATAAACTTTAAACAAACATCCATTAGGAATTGAATATCTAACAAAGATAACAATATCCAAGAAGTACGGTTGGACACCTTCGTCACCGACTCTAATAGAATAATATTAACTTTAGAAAATAAATCTTAAACAAATATCCATTAGGAATTGAATATCTAACAAAGATAACAATATCCAAGAAGTACGGTTGGACACCTTCGTCACCGACTCTAATAGAATAATGTATAAAAAGATTTGTGTATTGTGATCGGCTCAACACCACCGAACTACCGGGCACAATACAACAAAAGGCAACAAAATGTTCCACACTTTGAAAGAGTGTGAACACAAAAAATTGTGTATTGTGATCGGCTCAACACCACCGAACTACCGGGCACAATACAACAAAAGGCAAACAAAATGTTCCACACTTTGAAAGAGTGTGAACACAAAAAATTGTGTATTGTGATCGGCTCAACACCACCGAACTACCGGGCACAATACAACAAAAGGCAAACAAAATGTTCCACACTTTGAAAGAGTGTGAACACAAAAAAAAATTGTGTATTGTGATCGGCTCAACACCACCGAACTACCGGACACAATACAACAATTACAAATATCCTACTTAAATAGAGCTTAAATATAACCTATCCAAACACTGAAACAACACAAATTTGCGGAACCGCGTAAAGGTCCGTCTTGATGTAAATATATAAAGTTTTCTATATAATCTAAGGGTAGTCACCATGTCGACCTGTTTCTGCAATAATTAATTAACATCCCTTAGGACCCACAACATCCGACATGACGACGCCTGACAGTAGCTATCTTGCGATAGCTTCCACCACAAATAAACATAATACTAAAGTTTTAAGCTAATAAAATACGTCCCCCTAATAGATAACCCTAAAGAAAATGTTGTTGGTGTTCATCCTTCTACCTACATACCCCTTAGTCGCCTTCTACGACATCCACGGGAAGAAATGGAGATGAGCTATTCTCAACCGGCCCAACACGGCTAATTCCAGCTGGTGATGTTGCTGTTCTACCTCCTACATACCTCTTAGTCGCCTTCTACGACATCCACGGGAAGAAATGGAGATGAGCTATTCTCAACCGGCCCAACACGGCTAATTCCAGCTGGTGATGTTGCTGTTCCTCCTTCTACATACCTCTTAGTCGCCTTCTACGACACCCACGGGAAGAAATGGGGATGAGCTATTCTCAACCGGCCCAACACGGCTAATTCCAGCTGGTGATGTTGCTGTTCCTCCTTCTACATACCTCTTAGTCGCCTTCTACGACACCCTACATTTAACAAATTTAGGTGCAAGCTTGGCCGAAAAATATGCTGGAGCATTAGACTGAACAAAACTTCTCCTCCAAACAATATCATCAACATCAAAAGAAATGGTCTTCCTACCGATATTATAATAATGCGCATTACGCTTATACGCTTTTAACAAATGTGACTGAACTTTAACAAAAATATCACTAAGGGTTTTAAGAGAAAGGGCATATGAATTTCTTTCTCCCAATTCAAGCTGGTTTAAATTATTTAAAGAATTACTAAAACGGTGTAGGGAAGCGTCCAAAATTAATTCCCTACCAAACATGAGAAAATTAGGTGTAAAATCTGTTGCCAGATTTACACTACCATTTAAAGCTAATTGAATATGAGAAACAAATTTAGACCAAGTACGTTGATCTTCTTTAACAAAACATGAAATACAAGTCTCTATCGTCTTATTATATCTCTCTACTGGGTTATTTTGAGGAGTATACAACGTGTTATAAAATATTTTTGTAATGTTATAACCCTTCATGAAATCTACAAAATGCTTGGAAGTGAACTGAGTACCATTGTCACAAACTATAATTTTAGGGCAACCAAATTTAAGAAATATTTCCTTTTCGAAGACTCTACAAATAGACAAAGATGTTGCCTTAACCATTGGGAAAATCCAGCAAAATTTGGTGAAAACATCTACAACTGAAAGAATATATTTATGTCCGGAATAACTTTTAGGCAAAATCCCAATTATATCAACTGAGAGCATGACCATAGGGCGGTCCACTTTTTTAGGGTTAATCATAATGCCAAGAGGTGGGGAGGTGCTGTGTTTATAGGCTCTACAAATGTCACAAGATTTAATGTATTGTTGAACATCACTAAACATGCCGTTCCAAAAATAATGTTGTTTTAATTTCTTAATAGTTTTATGAATCCCAAGGTGACCAGAATTAATATCATCATGATTTAATCTTATAGTATCAAGAATGTGTTCCTTAGGAATAACAATTTTCCAATTTAATCTACTATTCGGGCTAAATTTATTCTTACAAAATCTGTATAATGTATTGTCCTCAACTCTAAAATTTTTATATCTAGAAGGAAACTTTTGACAACTAACAAATATTTTTCTATACCAAGGATCAACAATATCATCATCGGGTGTGACAACCTGTATAGCAGAAACCAGAATTGTAGACGCCTCGATTCGAGACAAAGCATCCGGAACTAAATGTAAAGAACCCTTTCTGTGAACAATATGGAAAGTAAACTGAGCAATTCTAGCCGCCCATCTTGCTAGACGCCCACTGGGGTTGTTTAATTTTAAAAGCCATTTTAGACAAGCGTGATCAGTAACAACGGCAAACTCCATTCCCTCAATATAAGGTCGAAAGTGCTCTATTGAATCCAAAATTGCCAATAATTCACGTTCAGTGGTACTGTAGTTTCGTTCACACTTATTCAGCGATCTGGAATAAAACGCGACAGGATGTTGTTCTCCATCCTCGTCATCCTGGCTCAAAACACTACCAATTCCAACTGAACTAGCATCACAATGTAAAAAGAAAGGTTTAGCAAAATCGGGGCAACGCAACACCGGAGAAGTCATTAAGGCCTCCTTAAGATTTCGAAAAGCATCCTCCGCATCATTGTTCCAAACAAGTGATTTTTTAGAATTTTTACTACCAGCTGTCAACTTAGTAAGTGGCGAAGCAATATCAGCGAATTTACAAATGAATCTACGATAATAAGAACACATCCCAAGGAAACTTCTGAGCTGCTTAACCGTTTCAGGTCGTGGGAATCCTCCAATAGTTTCTAATTTAGATGGATCAGTGTGTAAACCTTTACTATCCACAATATAACCAAGGTATCTGAGCCTGTCTTTACAGAACTCACATTTCTTTAAATTAACAGTTAAACCAGCATCTTTAAGTATCTTATAAATTTTGTTTAAATAGTCTATATGATCCACAAAATGGTTATTTACTAATATCAAATCATCTAAGTAACAAAAGAGTACGCTATCAAATTCAGGACCAAAAAGTTTATCTACTAATCTCTGCAGTTCCGCAGGAGCGTTGGTTAATCCGAAAGGCATTCTAACGAACTGGAATAAACCCTTACCCGGTACTACAAAAGCAGTCTTCTCCCGAGAAGATTCCTCAAGTGCAATCTGAAGAAAAGCTTTAGAAAGGTCAATAGTTGTAATATAACGAGCGCCTCGGAGGCTATCTAATATTCTAGAAGGATACGGAAGTGGATAAGAGTCTCTAATCGTCATTGAATTTAAACGTCGTGAATCTAAACATAATCTAGCACTACCGTCTTTCTTTTCGACGGCTAAAACAGGAGAACACCAAGGAGATTTAGAGGGTTCAATAATACCCTCCCTGAGCAAAACCTCGACCTCGCCAAAAAGTTCCCTCTGCTTAGCAGGACTCAAAGGCCAATATCTTTGTTTAAAAGGTTCACCAGTAACATTAATTTTATGTTGGACAAGATGAGTGAGGCCCAATCCTTTCCTCTCATATGAAATGTCTTCAAAAAGCGAGACTGTTCTATCAAGTTCTAATTTCTCTGAAGGAGTAAGTTCGGCGGCACTAGTAACTGTACACACTCGAGTTTTATTTTCACTAATAAAGGTTATATTTTTCCACAAATCTTTAGCAAGATCAAATTTAAGCCAAAAATCAAATCCCAAAATAATTGGAATGTTAAATGAAGGTATTATAATGAATCTAATATTTTTAGTTAATTTATCACAAGTAACCGGCAAATTTATAGCTCCAATAACCCTGGAAGCTGTCCCATCCGCAGTATAAGCTGAATTAGAAGTATAACTAGGCACTTGTTCAATTTTAAAACCTAATTTAAGAAAATGGTGGTGACTATCAGAACCAAGAATACAACTGTTTGAACCGCTATCCAATAAACCCGAAAATTTATCCTTACCAATTGAAAATTCTAAATAAGGTCTTGAATCATTATTTTTAACAAATAAAACAGGCGCAGCCTTATAATTTCTAAAAAAAGTTTTTAAATACCCTAACCAGTCTGAAAATTCCCTTTTGCAAGCAGCCTTATCAGGGGGTTTAGTGCGACTAACAAATTTTTTAAACATCGAGCCATCCCTAGTTTTCTCAGAAACCGGATCTCGATGGGGCCTAATCAGTTTTTTGACTCATGAGAGTTTCTCTGGGTCGAATTGCACACATCACAAAACTTTGTGATAACTCCCAACTTCTTGCACCTGAAACAAATCATGCCGGGAATCGAAGGACAGTCTTTATATTGGTGTCCGGTGGACTTACACTTTAAACAGGTAATGTTAGTATCGTTCGATACAACAGCGTTGGACTGTACTTTTTCAAACTTGAAAGGTCTAGCAGAATCTTTAAGAGATTTCCGGCTAACGAAAACTTCCAATTGCTTACCTAAATCCATAAAATCTTCAAGCGAAGCAATCTGTTTACCAAACACATAGGGCGTATAAATCGGCAACATGTTGTGTCTAATAATAGATATAAGCACCGACTCCGGAATAGGGGTGCCTAGGCGACTAGTTATATCCATAAGTTCTGTAATAAAGTCTGGAAGAGACTCACTAAGCTTCTGTTTGCGAGTACGAAGCTCATGCTCCAAAAAGTAATCATGCTCAGGCTTATCAAAACGCTTGAGCAGGGCAACCCTAAGCTCATACCACGAAGAAACACTAATGCGAATAGCGCGGAACCACTTGGCAGCGACACCAGAGAGAAGATCAGAGAACGAACTAATTAACACAAACTCAGGATAGTTCCTAACCAAGAAGTACTCCTCAACGCGAGTAATAAATTCCCTAACACAGGAGCTACCGTCAAAAATAATTCTGCTCTTAGTCAGATCATGCAATTTTGAACTAAAAACAGGCATATTGCCTCCTCTGCTCCTCATGTGCTCATTCATGGTGTTAAACGAGGGCATTCCTGGTGTGTACGCAGAAGAATTAGAAACATCCGACACGTCCGGTGTGCCATTAATCTCCACATGATTATCAGCAGCTGCGTGTCCATCCACATCCGAGGGCAACGGTGGAAATTGAACTCCTTTGTCCATAATGAAAAATAACGATGACCACTAAACTCCAAAATAGAAGTCAAAGTGTTAAGTATTCAAAGCAAACTCAAATCCAAATTTAACCAAAAGTGAAATGTTATGAAACGATAACTTTAAAGTAAAATGATAAAAAAAGTTAATTTTTCAAAGCAAAGTCAATCCCGAGTTCATTCAAAAGTGAATGTTCCAAAAGGATAAGTTTTAATTTATTTATAAGCAAAATGATAAGAGAAGTTAAATTTTTTAAAGCAAAGTCTATCCCGAGTTCATTCAGAAGTGAATGTTCTAAAAGGATAAGTTTTAATTTATTTATAAGCAAAATGATAAGAGAAGTTAATTTTTTTTAAAGCAATGTCAATCCCGAGCTCGTTCAAAAGTGAATGTTGTGAAAAGATAAGTTTTAATTTATTTATAAGCAAAATGATAAGAAAAGTCAAGCTGTTCAAAGCAAAGCCAAATTCAAGTTCATTCAGAAGTGAAGCCTTGTGAAAAGATAAGTTTAAATTTATTTAAAAGTGAAATTATAGCAAATGTTAAGTTTTTTTTTAAATTATAAAGAATCTGTAGATTGCAATAACCACTCACAATTATTGTAAAAGCTAGGTAATATAAAGTTAAGCTAGGCTGAGGTAAGTACAATTTTCAAAAAGTTTAAATATAATATTATCAATAATTTCAAAGCAAAAGCTTTGCCGAGTAGACTTTATATAAACACATTCAACATTAATAGATTGCAAAACACAATGTTGAAGTAAATTATACCCTTAATAGAGAATACAATAAGCAGCAGAATAACCTTAATTATTGTTGTTTTGTTAAAGCAAAAATAAACATTGTGTGTAAAAGTCACAATGCTGTAAAACAATTGTTGCAAAATTGCAAATAAAACCGTACTTAATGTTAACAATTAATAATAAGCACAAATAAAACACAAACAGAATAATGTTTAAAAAAATAGGATGCAATAACAACAGTATCCAATTTAACCTTCAGAAACTACTTCAGTCCCTGTGCGCTGGCGACAAATTGTAATATAAAAAAATAAAAAAAATATTGTGAATTGTGTGTAAAACTAATAAATGAATGAGAACTAAATAAATGAAAACTAAAATGTGTCTTTGCTACCACTGGAAGTTAACCAACAAACAAACAAACAAAAAAAACCTGATCTGTCACCAGAATTAAAACTAATAAAAAAATTGAACAAATTAAGATCTCGGGCGCCAGGTGCAGATCTGATCTGATATTACTCCCAATGGTAACTTACAGATCACTTAAAAAATAACAAACTAATGCCGTGGATAACTCGGCCAACATTGAACCCTTAATCTAGGGCGGGGAGTACTGACTAATGAACGATTAGTTTAAAAGCAGATTTATTAACCCGTAGTGTCTGGAGGGTAAGGTCTTACAGGTGGATATACTATGCTAAGAGTATCGCTACACTGGTTACTGTTTCTGTTGTCATTGCAATCCTTTAAGTTAAAATTCTACGTTACATGAGCCAGACAGGAGATGTCTGGCTGTCCTTCTCTTTGGCTTCTTCACACGTGGATGTTAAGGCAGCCTCTTGCTTCTATGGCTATTATACTAATGCCATAGGTAGGTTCATGGTTAATTTAATGTAAGTGGGGAGCAACTTTACACAACAAACCTTTGTAAAAATAGGTTATAAAAAATGTAATGTTCTAATGAGGATAATACTAATATCCCAGAAAAATTCCAGTATAAAAATATAAGAAAAAAAGAAAAGTAAAAAAAAAGAAATAAAGAAAGAAAGAAAGAAACCCCGCGCTTCCGGCTAAAACAAAGATAATTCACTGGTTAATTAGGTACTTTATCACTTTGGTTATCAATCCTAATCTCAATAGTAACTATTCAGTACTCACCAGAGTTTCTTTTATCAACAATATTTCAAAAATTCTTCAAAGCTCCAAACAATAGCAAGTAACAAAATAACGTGTCAAATCCTTAGAAAATCCAACGAATCCCTTGGCGAATCTTTCGATGTTAGTTTCTGTAAGTGAAATCAACTATTTTTAGCAAAATTCGCTTCAACAACAAACGTGCTTGTCGAACGCGGAGTCACCATTTTCACTTACCCGAAAAAGTCGAAATAACCGTTAATTCACGATAACTAACAGCGGGGCATCTTCCGCCGCATTTATCTGGCCATGGACCGTGGTGATTAGCCAAATTAAGAACGATTCAACAAGAACCAACAAATTGTTAAAATATGTCAACCACTCTCTCCCAATATCCGACCGTAAAAAGAATGACAACTAGTAGAGTGTTCCCAGCCACAAAATTACCTCAGAGCGCCATCGGAAGGGACAACTCTTAAATAAATCGATCAGTCTACCAAATTTCCATAGATTATGTCAAACTGATGTGACATCTGTCAAAACTAAACTCACAACAAGGAAATGTTTGCAAAACGAATAGGTTATAATTTCTAGTGTATAAGTCGATACTACGACGTTACAATAACGAAACGCATTGATAACAACAAATCCAAATGTCAAATTTGTCAAAAGTACGTTAGTGTGTAGTTTCACTTTTACTGTAAACTACTTTGAATGATAATATTTATGTGTATGTGTGGCACGGATAAATGAAATTCAAGTTTATCAATTCAAGGTCAGAATATTTATATTCTAATTTAATCAGTTGCCTTCCTCCCCTACCGTCGACGGCCGCTCACCGACTCCGCCTAATAAATCATATTTGGGGGATTAGAAAATACTGTATACAGATCCCCTACAATGCTGAAGGTACTAAGAGCCGAAGTAAGTAAACATTTTTTATTTGATTATTAAAAAATACAGTTTCTTCTACGATTGTAAATTCCGAGTCGCAATTTGTGCGTAATCATACTTACACGTTTTTAATAAAATTCTATGTTGTAAACACCATACTTAAAAGACCGCGAGAAACTTTACTCAATTTTATTTTCGCTATTCAACATCTTAAGAATGCATAAAGTTGAAATAATAATCTTAGATTAAAATGTGGTACTAAGAAACTGTATGGGTTTAACACATGGACACATAAAAAAGTTTTGTTAAGTTCTTAATTTAAGACTACTCAATTTACTTTAATGTCACACATTCTTATTTAATTAAAATTAGACAAATATATCATCATTATAACATAACCCCCCCCCCCCCCTTAATTAAATATTTTAAAATTAAAAATAAATTGTCATGCTTCAACCTGCTTTACTTGATGTACATATTTACCTGTTCTGATTTAAACAAAGGAGTTTAAACATTCATGTAATTTGGTATTTAAAAGAGCTCATTATTCATAGGTGATAGAAAAAGGTGAAGTGTAACAGAAAATTTTTATTGTATGTATTACTACTAACATTAACAGTATGTAATTTAAATGAATATATTCAAAGAAATTTAAAATAATAATAATAATAATAAATATTTCGGACATCTAACACACAATGCCATCTAGTCCCAAGCTAAGCAGAGCTTGTGTTATGGGTACTAGACAACTGATATAAATACATATATACTTTTTTTTTGTAAATACATACATAATTTACATAGAAAACACCTGAAAAAATGCCTGAATTGTGTCATCGGTGGGTGCATCTGAAATCCACCATGAGAACATGGGGCGGCTCTCTAGTCTAAATATAAGATATATAGATTTTCTTTTTTAATCCATAAATGTTAGAATATTCTCACCCAAATTAAATGATTTATCTGGCATATATTTATTAGGCTTAAAAAAATATTTTGAAATTAATTGCTATGTTGGTACAATTACTTTTTCATATAGTTTGGTAATAGCATCTTAGTGAAAGGTAAACAGAAAAGAAAACATAAAGTCATGTCACTTCAAATCATGAAAAATCTCTAAGTACTATCACCACACATAATATAATACCATTATGATGTCCTATTGGAATTGTCATCAAATGTCATCTAAATATATACTTAAACAAATAAATAAAATTAAAGTATCTATTTGTAATTTCAAATTAACAGCTCTTCACTAAATGCATAATATATGGAAGTGTATACACAGTAAACATGTAAAAGAAAATAAATTTTTAACAGGCTTTGCACAAGCAGATAGATGATGTTACAAGGACTAACTTAGGCTACGGGTAACTTACAAAAATGTTACCCGTGGTTCTAGTTGTAAAGGTGAAACAACCTTGGGTCACAGTAGGCCATGGCTAACTTTAAACCAAATTGTTGCAATTTGTATAAAGATTCAGCTAGAACATGTTTCTGTAAACAAAATTAAAACTGATTTTAAGTCATTGTCATTGAAATTATAAATTTCACAGTCCCTGCAGCTGCTCAAAAGGAGTTACAGCAGTGCTGCACCCACCACAAAGCTATATATTGATGGTCAACATGTGGAATCCAAGACTTCAAACTGGATTGAACTCACCAATCCAGCCACCAATGAAGTTATTGGCAGGTATTTAGACTTTGTTCATTCATTTGGACGCAAGTTCATTCAAAGTTAAATTAGTAATAGTTTTGTATATATATTTAGCATGCTAGAATATTGGTTCTTTTTATTTTTTTGAGTTTTTTAATATATGAAATGTATTTTTTAAATGTCACTTAAGAATTAATCAAGGGGATCCAAGATGACTTTTTATATAAATAAGATGAATTTTAAGGACATTGCAAAACAGCCTGTTGGCATTTCTTTAAAAGAGTCACCTAGGCAAGATTTCAAAATGTACACTAGCTGACTCTTTAGAGTAAACTGAGTTGTTAGAGTAGATTTAGAGCCCTTATAGTAAACTTACGGTTGACATACTGTCTACTCTGTTTGTCTTTAAACCTTGTTGGTCTTTGTCAAAAGAGACTATCAACTCGACCGGGGCGGTACTAACCTTTCACCGAGACCTACTTATTATTTTAGATAGCATTCGTGCTATCGTGTTTTGTTGGTGAGTGTGAGACCGCAGGCCCAATGATACAGAAGTATCTTAATAGACCGCCATAGTAAGGGTCAACCATGCTGCATTGTTGCATTGCTTGCATTCGCAATGAGTATGGTGAGTAACCACCATTCTTTTTTGGCTGGCTCATACATGAAAAAAGATTTGATGGGTAGAATATTTCTTTATACTTTCTTCTGGATCACAACTGTTTCTATCGTACCTGATGCGAATTATGGTCGATGCCGAGCTTATGGCTAGGATCACTTACTGAGATTATGCCGGTCGAATTCGTTCTGTGCAGGATTTTGGTCTGAAAGCACCTGCGTCATAATGAAGCTCCAAGAGTCCGTTGATGATGTTATATTTAGAACTAAGACTATCTCATTTTGTCCTAGAAGCCATTATTGAGATATACCTCACTAAGAACTCCATATGGAAATCACACAGATTGGCGTATGTGTCGTTCGAAGGTGCAATCGTTACAACGTCAACAGTCATTTCAGTAAATTCATCTATTAAACATCAAGTTCTGGAAAAGAATCTTAGGATCTATGCTATGCCTTTTAATCGGTCAACATTAAGTATTTATTAAATAAGTGTATAACAGTACAAAATCGTTATATAATGACACACCCATAATCACTGTTCGGCAATTGTTATCGTCCTGAATCTGGGTTTAAATATATGTTGATATTAATGTAATAATCTTCTGATGTCTTTATCTATGTTTTGTTTCTGTGTGGAAACTTCTTATCTTTCTTACATAGTTCGTCAGCAAAGGCGATTAGTATTATTAAAAATTGTGATAATGTATGAAAATAAAATTTAATATAGGTACAAGATTACTGTACAAATATAATTAAGTTTTCTAATCATTCTTGAGTATGGTTATTGTAACTTCCATTGAAGTGAGAGAGTTCGATGAGCAGAACTCAGATCCTCCTATAGCATACTCGTTATTATCCATTAGGAACCTATAGGGAAAAACCCCTTACATCGACGTACTAGCTTCTTTTTGTCCTGCTAATGTCTATTGGGTGTTGTAGATATGTAAAAATGAAATAAAAAAATATAGTAACAATGTTACTCAATACAGAAGCTCCTTGAATGTATTTGCATTAATTTCACTGAAAAAATAAATTAACCTTTAAGTTCTTTATTTATTGGAGAATTATTACTTCTTAGTAACGACGCAGAGCCAAACATTAAAAATATATAGACCTTTAGTTTATATATTTTTAATGTTTTGCTTATTATCGTACAATTTACAAAATTTTGTTAATCTAACAAACTATATCTTATAGAAATTACACAAAATGTACACTGTAGTGTTTGTTTAACATTCAGGATAGTATATCATCATCTTAGCCTTAAGTATTCCCAACAACAATTGGGGTCGGTTACTACTGCAGCCGATTTTACTGCTTACTACATCAACCGATTTTACTGCTGATATTCAGTTTTTCCACGGAGCGACTGACTTCGAACCTCCACAACCCTGAGGGTGAACAACAGGATAGCATATGTTTCATACCAGGGATCTTGCGGATGCAATTTTTTTCACATCCGCGGATGCGGATGCGGATTTTCGAAGACTCACATCTGCGGATGCAGATGCGGATGTTTAAAATTATACATAAATACAGTAATTGAATGAAGAAATAAAATAATGATAAAGTAATTATTAACATTTATACTATTGAAAAATTGTGTTAAGTATAAAAGTTAAGTATTTTTTTAGTGTGGTACGAAAGTAATTGCCTTTTGAGTACAACTTTAGTATTACCATTTTCTAGTATTTCTTGGCTCTCATCTTTACTTGACGATTCTTATATTATAGCAAGGTCGTCTTTTAAGCATGGCTTTCGAACGAAACTTGATTTCCCTGGTCCTAGTGTTTCTTATTCTTTCCGTGGAATGGAATAGAAAACTTCATTGTATACCAATAATTACAGTTTACATTTAGGAGTAGGTTTATTAATTTAACAACCATGTACAAGTGGCGGCATTATAGCTAAAGCAATTTCGGTGTAAAAAATCGTGCTCATAGCGAGGACCTAAGTAGGTAAAAAAATAAAGAGTATTGTTATAAAACGATAAACTTTACTTATAATAAAACGTATTACCGGTGTAACATAACGGCATTATCGGGCGATTTTAATTAGCTCAACTTATCGATCAGCTAAGACTAATATAAAAATTTCCCAATACACAATTATTTACACACAATGATGACTGTATTACAATAATACTAATATCTGTCCATACGATAAGTAATCTAAAACTAAAGCAAACATCTAATGATTTATTTACAAGAAACAAATGATGCACCACAACTAATGCGTTGGATCTAGTCACCAATTTTTTTCGCTCCCTTTGGTTATTTTCACGTCCAATTTCATTAATGTCGTAAGTTTTATTACATTCGCATCCGCATGATAATCATCCGGATGCGGATGCAGATTTTCAAATCTATGCGGCAGCTCCGCATTTGCGAATGCGGATGCGAATATTCGCAACATCCCTGTTTCATACAATTAAACCATGTCTTCTTTACCGAATCCCTTTTTCAAAGAAGAGATCTATGTCTATCAGTGGACTGCGATGATGGTGTTGAATCTGTGGGGGACAGGAATGTTATATCCCATCAATACAAAGGGAGGATCCTCCGACCAGGCGAGGTGATCAACCGTCGGGCCGTGGCCCGCCAGGCTTGATGTTGGGATGTTGTATATATGTTTGGTAGTTTATTCGTGTACTACATTACTCCGTAGTTCAGCGTATCTGAGGTAGATGGCGCTGTAGTATATTTCTTTCGCTGTATGTGGAAGTCGCCACAAAACATTGAATATTTCCAACGAACCACTATAGGCACATAACTGCGAATTCGCAACGCGTCGCAAATATCTGCGAACTCGCACGAATGCACCGCAAGAACTTCACGCCGTAATATAAGATAGAGATCTTAAGTCTTAGTAGGAGGATGATTAAGTTAATGGATTGTAGTCAACACAATAGGATCGCAGGCAAGCTGGGAAAGACACTGGGATGGTTTGTAGAAGGTGAAGGTGGAATATATCCATAAGAATCTTCCTTTGTCAAGAACAAAGCTGACCTTGCTAGCTAAACATTAAATATACTATGACCCGTCTCCACTTACTTTCTGATTTGTACATGTCATTGGGCCAAAAAGATAGACAAGATTTACTTTCGTATTTATTATAGTAGTGTAGTTTTTGTTTTATTTATTTCATCTGAAAAATTATAGGTCCCGCAAATAATCTTCTTCTTATATATAAAAAATCAACTGCTGTTCCTTTTTCTCGAGTACAGCTGGGCCGATTTAGCTGATTCTGGTTTTGTAATGTTTGTCGTAGTCCAGGGACGGTTTAAACGGTGAAAAATTTAAAAAATACCTAAAAATCGAAATGTTACGTGTACGAAGTAGCGGGCACAGCTAATATCGAATAAAAGTCTTTGTTAAACGGCTTTCGGTGCATGAAATTTCTATGTCAGTGGTAATATTTTCTATATATTATAATTATTTTGTTAAAGGGTTCCAGAAGCTACAGACGCTGAAATGAAAGCGGCATTAGATTCAGCCAAGAATGCTTATAAGTCATGGAGTCAGAGCACCATAATGACCAGGCAGCAACTCCTCTTCAAGTAAGTTCATATGCATGAAGTTGGTTAAACTTTAAACAATTGGACTGCACCGACATCGTAGTTGTTTCAGCGTTCTAAATTCAAACCCCATATAGGCTAACACTTCGTGTAATCAGTAAAATCGGCGACGACGCGATTAAGGGCTCCCACACATAACTGCGAATTCGCAACGCATCGCAAAGATCAGCGAGCTCGCACGAATGCAGCACAATAACTTCAGGCCGCATCGCAGTTATGTGTGGATGTGGGTGGTCACATTCATATATTCTTAATGCAGGTCGGATAAGGAAAACAAAACTTTTGATTTTTTACATTTTTTTTTATTTTAGCTGCGCCAAAATGACTACTCTGCCTAGTGGAAAGCATGTGAGCAGAGTCCAAGAGTGGTGGTCACCATCCTCAATGCGATTTTAATAAGTTTTTATCAAAATATTTTATTATACATAATATTGTATAGGTGTATGTGTTATTAACAGATTCGCCCGCTTATTAAGAGAAAACAGCAGTAAGCTAGCGGCTAAAATTACGGAAGAACAGGGCAAGACTCTCGCTGATGCTGAAGGCGACGTTCTCCGAGGCATTCGTAAGCATTTATCTATCTAATCTGTTTACAGTAGATAAGTCTTATTTTGTTTAGATCTCGAAAACAGCGTTAACGTTTTACTAACGCAAGCAAAATAATTGTTGCATCTACGTTTCTAAATATAAATATTTACTACTATTATAATACTTGGCTGCAGATATAGTTGTTTACGGACTTCGATGCACATGGCATGGTCATATATGACGTGTACGAGCGTTTGGTGCCAAGTTTTCAGATTATTATAGTCTTTTTAGGAAACAGTATCAATGATGAATAAATATATATATACATATGTGTATGTAACTGCAATAAAAGGTATATTTTTCCAAGTTTCAAGTGAAAAATGAGAAGGAAAAGATTAGAATATTTAGATTAAGTTATTTTCATTTACCTACTTTCTATACTTTAATCGACAGAATTCAAGACTTATATACAATTAAATACAGACTCTATATTCATTATCATGAATGATATACAAAACAACTATTGTTTTTTTTATATGATATCTTGGTGAGTGTGATTATGAGAACACCAATTCAATGTTACTTTTAAATACCTTTATCTTTTAATACCTTGAAACAAGCAGTTCTTGTATATTTTCATGAAATTTAGTATGCAGGGGGTTTTGAGGGCGATAAATAAATCCAGTTAGTATTCATTTCTAGAAAATTTACCACAAAAAAACCCGCCTTCCATACTAAAATTTAAGAACAGAAATTAATTTCGGTCATTCACATATATCGCAATAAATATTTTAAAATGTATCCACAGAGTCAGTGGAGCACTGCTGCAGCATCACAACCCTTCAGCTGGGTGACAGCATACAGAACATTGCCAAAGATATGGACACCCTGTGCTACAAGGTGCCTATTGGCGTAGTAGGTGGTAAGTTCAATTTTGAAAACATTAACTTTGTAATGTTACATTAACATGTAACATTACAAAGTTAATGTTTTCCATAACTGGTTCGAGGGATTTGAGAAATAAACCTTCAGACGTGTAAAAGAAACTTTATTAAAAAAACTCTTACAATCACAATATCACTCCGAGAATAAGAAACCTTAATGGTCGCCGAGGTCGCTAGATTGATCACTGATATTACTTCGATGTTTATCGCACTGTAGCTTAAACTAAACCTAACTGCGGCCCGCGAGAGTTCGTATTTATATCCATTATTACTATTACCAGCGCTTTCAAGAAACGTCTCGTACATACGGGGCCATTCACCGTACCAAGGACTCGCCCGCCGTCGAAATCGGTTTAAGTAACCGCGCAACAATCAATCAATATTCGACGCTGTGTATATCGATGTAAGGTTTATTATTCCGTGCCTCAGGAGATCGACACGAAGTTTCTCGATCGTTGTTCGCAAATAATCAGTCTTCGTAACAGTAACTTACTTACTGTACTTCACGGATGACGTACTAGTTTGGGCTGCCCTCACCGCTTTTTACCGTGCTGAGTGTTGTAGGTTCGAACCCCAAATGAGACGGCACTTCGTATGATCCACAAATTGTTGTTATGAGTCGGGGTGTTCTTTGTATCCGTTCTATGCATGTTTGTAGGGAGCTGTCTTTAAAAAAAGGAAAAGATCTGAAATCGGTAACATGTGCGTCTTTTATAAGAAGCCGAGTTGATGATATCTGAAAATTTAAATAGTCAAATATTTTAAAGGCATGCTTTCTTTTTATTTTCTCAAAACTGACCAACCAAATAAAAGTTACTGTAAGTGTTTAAAGCTATTTTACCATTATCATGGACACATTTTTTTCCAACTACTTGATTTTAAAACTAAATCTAAAGGAATCGATGCTATCGTTGACAATTTTTTACTTTTGTTGTGCAATATATTAGAATGTAATATTATTATTAGTGATAAAATAAGCTACAGTAATATTATATTGTCGTTCTTTAAAAGAGACGATAATCCCTGGGTTTGTTCTGTCGTTTCTTCTCAGGGGCAGGCTCAAAAAAAAAATTGGAGCAGTGTTTATGTAACCTAATTGCAGGATAAATTTTGGTTCGGAAATGCAAACTCTAAACTAAGTTAGATCGAGTCTATACTTATCTATTTGTTTATCTGTTAAATGATCTCAAGCAGCGATTTATTGCTTTTTAATAGTGTTACGTTAGTAACTGATAAGACCTTCTGGTTTAATAACAATACGTAATTAATAATACTTGACTTTATTACATAATATTTTATACACTACTGTTTTGCCTGCTAGTGTTAGGCCCGTATTTTAAAAGGCGTCTCAAGTATCCGTTGATCTCTGATCAGCTGAAACTAGTTTTAAGTTCCAATCAAATCTCAAGCGTCGCTCTTATTATAGAATGCGTTTTGAGTTCTACTCAGTTGAAATGAGTCTCAGTAACCAATCTCAACTCAACAGTCTGTTCTCAATTACGTTTCTGCATCATCGAAATTATTGTTCTGTGTGTCAGTAATGATGACCTTCGTAGTTTGCTTTCTTAGTCGGCTCTTACGATACCCATGTGATAAATAGAGATGAAGACATTGTATTCTTAATCCATCACCACATATACACCGTTACTTCATTAATATTTATGTTTTTTTTGTAAAGTCAATTGATTATATTAGATTTTTTCTTCTATCCTATTCACTTTTTCTGTTTGCTTAATAAACACATGAACCTTACACAATTTATTTTCCTTCACCTACTTTGATAACATAATCACATTCGTTACGTTACGTACCTATGTATGATGTTAGATTATTTCACAATGATCATTCAGCATTATTTGAGTCATTGATGTTGTATTTACATAATAAATAATGTTATATATAATGTAGTAGTAGCGCTCGTGTCGCACTAGATATATGGTCACAGAGAACACCCAGACTGAAAACAACAATTTATGGACCACACATCGGAGGCCCATAACCCAAACCCTTCCCCCCTATCTCCCCTCCCCATCCCCCAAAGGCCGGCAACGCACTTGTAACGCCTCTGGTGTTTGCGTGTGTCCATGGGCGGCGGTAATCGCTTACCATCAGGCGATACGTCTGCTTGCCTGCCAAATCCATAAAAAAAAAACGCAAAGTGTTGTCCTATGTAGAGTTTAAACCCGCATCATCCAGTATTGTAGAAAATTGCAGACGACCGCTTAAACCGCTCCGCCAACCGTCCTGTCAAATTATTCAAATTAAATTATTCATTGTAGTATTTTTTTTTTTCCAACGTGCGTGTTTTATGTATATTTCACTTTCTTTTCTAATAAATTGTTGTAACTTCATTTTCAACTGAAGCGACCTCCGTTACGATACATAATACATAGAAATTAATTTACACAATATTTATTTAATTATAATTTACACTATTATAATTGCTCAAGAAAAAAAAACCTGAGGTTTCATTTTATTAGCAATTAAAATAAATTTATCCAAATTAATTTAATATGTGACTGCCCCGGTTACTTAGTGGTAACCTATGCGACTGTGGTGCTGAGGTCTCTGGTTCAATTACCGGGTTTGACCAAAAGTTTGTTTCATCTGCAAATATTTAAGTTTGGGGGTTTTCCATGTGTAATAAATGTGTATTTACAAAAAAGTACATTTTAAATAGGCAACAAAAATGTCCGGATTTGATTTCTGCCTTATCTATTATCACGGCATTTCATTTAGACATGTTGATTTTATAATAACAAGAATATTAAGAGTAACTTCTCACATCACACGACAGTGATTCCAGACTAAGTATTGCCTCGGTGGCGCAGTGGTGGCGTACGCGACTGCTATTCTTGAGGTCTCGGGTTCGATTCCCGGGTCGGACCAAATGTTTGTATGATTTGCAAATATTTGTTTTGGAGTTTGGGTGTTTTCTATGTATAATATGTATGTATTTACAAAAAAAAAAGTATTTAAGTATTTATATCAGTTGTCTAGTACCCATAATACAAGCTCTGCTTAGTTTGGGACTAGATGACGTTGTGTGTTAGGTGTCCGAAATATCTTTATATATATAATTCTTCTGTGAGTGTGTATGTCACTGAACTACTCTCAAACGACTGGACCGATTTTGATGAAATTTTTTGTGTGTGTTCAAGGGGATCTGGGAATGGTTTAGATTCACAATTTTGTCCGCTGGACAATGTTTTTTTAATTAATTTTTAATTTATTAGTAGTTATGGCAAAACGACGTTTGCCGGGACAGCTAGTTTATATATATATATTACGGTTTATATATATAGTCGATAATAATCGGTCCAGTCGTTTGAGAGAAGTTCAGTGACATACACACTCACAGAAGAATTATATATATATAAAGATATATATTTGCGATACTAGGAGGGTTATGATTTTGCCAGGCTATTTATGCATTTAATTATATAATGATGTCTAGTTTACATATATATGACGTGAACCTCTCTAATTGGCTTTAGAATCATTATTACGTGTAAATATGTCATGATTACTGTAAAAAAACTGTTGAGTTTCCTATTAATTAATGAATATAAATATTGTGTGTCCGAAATATCTGTACTGATATATAAAGCTGAAGAGTTTGTTTGTTTGTTTGTTTGTACACGCTAATCTCAGGAACCGCTGGTCCGATTTGAAAAATTCTTTACGTGTTGGATAGTCCATTTATCGAGGAAGGCTATAGGGTATATATCATCACGCTACTACTAATAGGATCGGAGCAACAATGAAGAATGTTTCAAAAACGGGGGAAATTTTCACGCGACGGGCAATAGGAGACGCAAACGAGGTTGCGTGGGTCGGCTAGTTGCTAAATATAGGGACTCTGTACTCGGCCAGCGTGACGACGTATGGCCTAAATCCTCTCCTGAGAGGAGACCCGAGCCCAGCAGTGGGACGTTATGGGTTATTGATTGATGCTAAATAAATAAATCGCACCCAGACAGATCAAATGATCACTCGTCACACGATATTTTTCTTGGCAACAATCGAAGCCATGATCTTCGGCTTAGCAATCAGGGACACTAATTACTAGAGCTCTATAAGATTTCATTTGTTATAATCTTGGGTTCCTTACTTACTAGGTGTGTCGGCCTTCAATTTCCCAATCATGATTCCGTTGTGGATGTTCCCGCCGGCGATTGCGACTGGCAACACCTGCATCATCAAACCTTCAGAGCAGGACCCTGGCGCGACTCTGATGACCTTGGACCTATTGGCCGAAGCTGGCGCCCCTCCCGGTATTGTTAATGTAAGTTTTTACTTCTGACACTAAAATAGATTTTTATAAATAACACTTTGTTTAAGGTTATGCGTTTGATCCGAACTGTGTAAATGTTTATATGCTTTTTTTATGGTATATGGGGCAAACGAGCAGACGTTGATACGTCTGCTCGTTTACTAGCGGGTGTCCATAGGCGGCGGTAATCGCTTACCATCAGGTGATCCTGATGGTAAGCGATAACCGCCGCGCCACCAGCAATACCAGAGGCGTCATAAGTGCGTTGCCGACCTTTGGGGGATGGGGAAAGGGATGTGGGGAGAGGTTGGGATCTGGGCCTCCGGTATCCTCACTCACTCGGTGAAACACAGCGCAAGCGCTATTTCACACCAGTTTTCTATGACGCCGTGGTATCACTACGGTCGAGCCGGCCCATTCATGCCGAAGCGTGGCTCTACCACGGTGGTTTTGTAATAGTCATTTAAAACGTGGACACATTACCAATAGTGTAAATCCTCCAGCTAAGGTAAATGCTTGTCTTGGATGAAAATATCGACTTGCTTGAACTCTGAATGAGTCGATATTTTCATACATATCAGTTGGATTTCAATTTCAAGAAACTTTTGGCCCCTCACGACTAATCAATGGAAAATGCGTGTAGATGTGCTACAGTTGTCACTTAATGTAGATTTTATAACTAAAAAAAAAATATAGATACAGTAGAACATACAACTTCCTCCTTTTTAAAAGTCTGTTAAAAACTTGTTCGTACCGGTTAACAACCTGAATTGCACTTTTTTTTTTTTTGTTTTTTTTTTTTTCGTGATGAAATCCCCTCGGATCCACCTCGTGGTGGTATGTCGGACTCGAACCGACTAAAACCGCACGCCGTCTCGGGTACTGAAAGCCGGGGAACCAGGTGCACCCTAGTAAGGAAAACCCTGGAACCCCGACGTACCTCGGGCCACCTACATGGTCGTAAGTAGCCCCCAACTGTGTGGGAACAGATGTTCCCGTTACTTTCCCCGGGCGCGCACGCTCTGCAGCATGCGCGCTTCCATCCGAGCCTGCTTCTGCTAGGGTGACAGATGGCTTCATCTGTCACCCTCAGGCTTGCGCTTATGGAGGACGGAGATCGTTCTGAGATCTCCGGCGCCCGAGTCGCCTGTGGTACCTGGCCCGTTCCCGGGCCTGGCGGGCCGGTAGAGTTCTAAACCTCTCCCGGTCCCGCTCCGCCGTCTCTTTGGCAAGCATAACTTGCTCGCAGAAAGAAACGGCGGAGTTCCACGCGCTCTCGCTCCGTAACATGGCGGCAATCATGTTACCGAGCGAGAGAACCCCCACCCCGATGGCCACCACGAGATCACGCCTTGGCTCCTCCCACGCTGGACATTCTGCCAGCGTGTGGAGCGCCGTGTCCACGATCCGGCCATCGCAGTGGTGGCACTCAGGCGTTGGCTCCTTGCGGATCAGACACAGGTGATCTCCGAAGCATCCTTTCCCAGTGATCACCTGTGTCAGCCGGTATGAGAGGGTCCCGTGACGCCTCTCGAGCCAATCCTCCATAACAGGTCTTACCGCCGCAATAACGGCGTGCCCAGACCTGAATTGCACTGAGCATTACTATGGTTGCTTTCACTCACTAATATGTATGTATTTACAACATATTTTTTTCAGAACTCTTTGTACATACTACGTTAATTTAGCAATTGTTTTTACGGGAATTAACGCGATCACTTATTAGAATGTATTACATACCTCTGATTTGCCTGAGGTTTCGGCCAGTGCCACGGCCACTATATCATGGAACGCGAAAGTTTAAAAGTTAGTACGTTTAATTAGAGTTTAAAGGACATTTTGCTATAATATCTTTAGAATAACAATAAATGTTTTGTTCTAGGTGATTCACGGTACTCATGGGGCTGTAAATTTCCTGTGCGACCAACCTGACATCAAAGCTGTGTCCTTTGTCGGCGGTGATGCTGCAGGCAAACACATCTACAGCAGAGCATCTGCTGCTGGTACGTGTATTGAAAACTGTTATATCATAACTACTGCTATCTACTATGAAAAGTATTCCACTATGTAAATGTCTTTTAAAGTATACTTAGTTTATTAGTTATTATAAAAGATAAAATATTTACTTAACAAGAATAGTAATAAATAACTAATATTTTTTTATAAAATAATTAATTTTGACACTAGTCAATATTTTAGCTTAATCAGTGTACAACTTTTCGATTTTTAAACGTACAAACAAACTCATATAGATTTCCAATATGTTATATCTATTCAAACATATAATTTAGAAAAGGCTGGTTAATTTAAAATTAAAAGCTTTTTATTAAATGCATATTATACCGAACTTACAAAAAAATATCATTTTTTTTAATTTTTGTCTATCTTTTTATTCCGCCTAATCTCCGGAACGAGTGGACCGATCATGAGAGGACTTTCACTGGCAGATACCTAATGCGATAAGGATCTATATTAGGCAATTTTTATATTAGCAGAAAAACATTTAAAATGACGTGTAAACCAATGAAATACTGAACAGTATCCTATTCAAAAGCAACAAAACCCGCGGGTAATACTGCGAGGTGACGCTAGTTTTATATATATTTTATATTTAAGGTATAGTATTATTTTAAAACTAGCTGAACCCCGCGATGTTATCCGCGGTTATCATCGTACCGCGAGTAACGCCGCGGGACAAAGTTAGTCTAAAAAAAAGTAGCTTAAGTTACTCCCTGGATCATACTCCCAGCTACCTGCCAGTTAAAGTGCCGTCAAAATCCGTCCAGCCGTTCCAGAGATTACCCGGAACAAACAGACAGACAGACAGACAAAAATGTTTTTAACTACATTTTCGGTATATGTACCGTGTATACATACATATGCATTTAGTAAAAAATGGTTATTTTAATATTACAAACAGACACTCCAATTTTATTTATTTGTATAGATATAACTACGATTCTATTGGCTCAATTTTTTTACTGCATGGTCGGCGTAGTGGTTTAAGTGGTCACCACACCGCTTTCTACCGCGTCAAGTGCTGTGGGTTCAAATCCTACAAGGGACAACACTTTATTTGTTCCATAAATTGTCGTTCTGTGTCTGGGTGTTCTTTGTATCCTTTATTATATGTTTGTAAACTTCCCCGCATCATAGGATTTATACTAAAATCATAGGATCTATACTAAAAATGCGGAAATTGTCTATAAAAAAAAAATGTTTGTGTGTAGGTAAGCGCGTGCAGAGCAACATGGGCGCGAAGAACCACGGCGTGATAATGCCGGACGCGAACAAGGAGCACACGCTCAACCAGCTCGCGGGAGCGGCCTTCGGAGCCGCTGGACAACGCTGCATGGCTCTCAGCACAGCCGTCTTCGTCGGTACGGATACCACTTCATTTATCCACTGAAACCTAATTTTCATGTCTCGGCCTAGTAATACTTCAACGATTGCATGGATGGTAGTAGTTTAGACGGTCGCTACGCCGCTCTCTACTGCACTGAGGGTTGTGGAATCTTTGTATGATGCACAAATTGTTGTTCTGAGTCTGGCTGTTGTTCGTGTAAGGTGGCGTTGTCATTTTATAAAAAAAAGCAAGCTACTCAGCTACTAAAGACAGGAAGACAGTCTTGTTCTTCTCTTGAGTAGTATGTAAGTGCAGCATGGATCGTAGTGAGTATCGATTATAGAGCAAACTTACTCCGCCCAGCTCAACGGACTACGGCCTCTGGGTCTTATCTCAAATTAACAAAATGAGGTTACTAGAGCTCAAACCATCCCTCTTCTTCTAATACTGAAGGGGGCCAAGAGGGAAAACATTAAACTCAATATTTTTTTAAATTAAAACAGGTGAATCCAAGGAATGGATCCCCGATTTGGTAGAGCGCGCAAAAGCCCTCAAGGTGAACGCCGGTCATGTTCCAGCCACCGATGTTGGACCTGTTATTTCAGTTAACGCCAAGAACAGAATTCTTAACCTCGTTGAGTCTGGTAAGTATAGCAGAAACAAGTCACGACACAGGCTTTCCTAGATAGGATATAAGTGATATCACTGTGGTCTCTTAAAACTGAAGATCCAATATACAAAAATTACTGTACTAAACTGCTGTAGTAAAAAACTGAGCTAGTACTATGGGCACCAAGCAACTGATATAAAACATTATAGACTTTTTAAAATACACACATGAATATTTTGTTACCACGTTCGTAAGCCGGTGAACTGATTTTAACGACTACTTTTTACCGCGATAATTAAAATTCATTCGGGCTGAGCCGCAGGCAAAAGCCGGTAAACAAATGAATAAATCGTTAAGACGACAAACAACATCACATTTTGATTCATAATATTAGTTGGAATATCCTTTTCATCCCCCCATCTCGACAAGAGTATTTTTGGCCTTCGATATCTTAGTACATAAGCCGTTTTTAACCGCTAGAGGATGAAGTAAATTGAATTATAACATCGTTTCCACTAAATTTGTGAACTCAAAACATCATTGTACCTATTTATTTCTAACTCTGTGGTGCCGAATTTATCATACAACCTTTTTTAATTTCTTAAAACTTGCAGCTCTGGTGATACGTCTGCTCGTTTGCCCCTATACAATAAAAAACATAACTTTACTCGGTTAGATTTCAACAAACTTTACACTAGAATGACGGTTTCATATAAAAAGGGTTATTTAATTTGCAGGAGTGGACTCGGAACCTTCCTGGTGTACTATTTTTTAAATTTGCTTTGCCCGAACCATTTCCTTTTTTGCATTTGGTCATTTCCTCGCTGAGGTGGGATAAAAGTTGCGTGTTGCACTCGAATGCAAAGATTTTTCAAGTCGCGCTAATTTGATTCCCTCGCTGACGCTCAGGATTCGGTCATCAAAATTGAGCAACGCGGTTAAAAAGCAACTTTGCACTCTTGTATAACAAACAACTATTTAGTTATTCAAGAAATTACAACAAACAAACTTATTCTTTACTTAAAAATAGCGAAAAAAGCCTTAATTATTTTCAATAAGAGCCAATATTTTACTAGAATTCCCTTACGTCATACAACGCTAATGCGTTTAAAACTCGTTTAAAACGTAACTTTTTTCAAGAATTTTACAAATACAAGTTTTAACTAATCTCGTTTTTTTTTTTTAATTTAACATAACAGTTATTACATTCAAACTTAACATTTCAATTCTTAAATGCATAATCGTAAAATATTGAAAAATTACCAGCCTGACTTTCACTATTTACACACAGACTACATTTTTTCTGAACTAACCAAGTAAATTGTTTTCATAGGTGTCAAGCAAGGCGCTAAACTGGTTCTTGACGGCCGTAAAATCGTAGTTCCCGGATTCGAGAAAGGAAACTTCGTCGGCCCAACCATCCTAACAGACGTTCAGCCCAATATGGAATGCTACAAGGAAGAAATCTTCGGACCCGTTCTCATTTGCCTTTTCGTCAACACTCTTGATGAGGCTATCCAGATGATCAACTCGAACCCTTACGGTAACGGCACAGCTATCTTCACAACAAACGGTGCTACAGCCAGGAAGTTCACTAATGAAATAGACGTTGGACAAGTTGGAGTCAATGTACCTATTCCCGTACCCCTTTCTATGTTCTCCTTCTCTGGAACCCGAGGCAGTTTCTTAGGTACCAATCACTTCAGCGGTAAGCAAGGAATAGACTTCTTTACTGAACTCAAAACTGTAGTTTCGTTCTGGAGACAAAGTGATGTGTCACACGCTAAAGCTGCAGTATCTATGCCGACACAACAGTAACATTATTACAAACTATTATTTTTTATAAAGTACTCGTAAAAGATATTTATTTATATGTTAGATGTAAGCAAAATAATGTTATATATTTTTTTAAAGCATTTATTTTGTATCCACATTAAATCAATTGTCTTCCAGTTATTATAGGTTTTACTATCTAACGAGTGTTGAAAAACATATAAAATAAATATATATATTCGCAAAATGTTGTATTTCATATTTAAAGTTTATCTAACAGATGCGTGCTGTTAGTTGAATATTCAAATAAACCGCGTTGTGAATCATGCGCGTGCGCAGCGATAAGGTCCTAACGTCAGTGAGATCATCTATTGGAGCAGTTGTTTATCGAGTTTGTGTGAAGTTATAGTCCTTAACACATTGCAAATAAAGGCGATATTGTTTGTTATAAGTTGTAGCTACAATGTTGTATTTCCATGCCTTTGTCTGTCAACAGACGATGTAACGAAATGAAATCATTTACTAATGTTACTGCTGGTGCTGCAGGCGTAATATTTCGGAGGAAATAATAAATGTTTATTGTGTAAATACATCTATTGTTTTGTTAGACTAAAAACAGTGACGCTATCCTGTGACGTCATAACCTGAGCAGGGAATCTAACTTCCTGGGTGTCTTGTTATTTCAATGGTGGTATTCGGAGTACGTGCACGCTTCGCGATGTTTTGTTTTATTGCATTTTTGGTGTTTTGCATTTTTGTGAATGACTGTACGGGGTTGACGCCGCAATGCAGGAATGAAAAAGGGGAACCGGTTGATTGGTAAGTTGGAATATACATAACAAGTTAGATTTTTAAAGTTCAATACAAAAGGCTCGTATTCTTAACGGAGTTTTAGTTTATAACCTTTGTTGTTTATACTGTTTTAAATAATTAGTAGTTTAATTTGTATTTTATCTTGTCTCACTCCCAATTTATCTACTTACAAAAAACATCTAGTAATCTTTTATTTAATTGTAAGGGATTAGCTTTTATAAAATATTCTATAAATAAAAAAAAATAAGTGTCGTTGATATGCCATTACGTTGTGCCAAGACGAGCCAAGCGAAACAAAAGGGCACTACCTACCTTTCCTTGAAGTGTTTCGTCGTTTTTTTGAACCCTCATAACTTTGGTTTCCGATAGACTTGATAGTTCAAATTCTCAGGATATCAATAATAGATGTCAATGTCAATGTCAATTAAACATACAAAGTTTCAATTGCATAGCTCTGATACTTTAGATGTTATTGATACCTAAAAAACCTCGATTTCGTCACTGACACACTGATGATCATCAAAACTGTTAGGGTACTTCCTGAACTGCTAGGAAGCTGAAATTTGGTATGTAAACTAAGTTTAGTAAACAAACAAAAGAAAATTTATAAATCTATTACCCCCCCTCCCCCTATCAACCCCCAAAATGGGGGGTGAAAGTTTGTATGAGACTTTAACTAATTTTTATGCTAGAGGTTTTATTTTTGGTATGTGGACTTTTTCGAAAGAAGAAAGAAGATGTACAAGAAATACAACCCAAAAAAAATTGCCATAAGCAAGCCATTTGTAGCCAAGACTACAAATGCTACAAATGGCTTAATCTGTGAAAAATAAGAAGAAGAAAAGAAGCTTGGCTCTACATGAGATCTGATATCTCATGTAGAGCTAAGCTTCTGAATCTACACGTCCTAACTCTACCAACCCTAACGTCACAAACTCTTATATCTTAGTAAAAATATATGGCTTGGCTGTTTCGTTACTTCAGAAACTAAGTATTCCCATAAAACATTACTTCAGAAACTAGATATTTGCAAACACAAAAGGCGTTCGTTTCGCATTCGTGACTAGCGAAACGGCGAAGCCACACATTTTTATTAAGATGTAAAGATTTTGAAATTAGGGTTGGTAGAGTTTGGGCGCGTAGATTTAGAAGCTTGGCTTTGCATGAGATCTGATATCTTTTTCACAGGATAAGCCATATGCAGTGGCATTTCCAACATTTACCACGTTTTTGGTGGGATTGTTCTTTCAACGTAGGTACATTAACTTTAAAGTAACGGGTAAAAGTGCAATGTTATTGTTAACTATTAACAATTATTTGCCGTTCGTGCTGAAATCAGTGTGGCTCTACTATCTTGTTGGTTTAACTATTTTAACTTAACAAAGAATACTTATGTTCAGGAATATTAATCTTCGATAACATTATTCTTACTCTAAGAAGTTATTGTGGACAAAGAGAATACAATTAAACAGTAAGTTGTTAGGTACATCGTAAACCTACCGTAATTTTTACAGAGTGATTAATTAATTATCATAAATGCTTACTAAATAATTATGTATATATCTGAATTTAACATACTGTTTTCGCTATCTCGTGCGATCGACCCAGATGAAATCCTGTTTCCTCATTCAAAGTTTTTAGTTACACTCTGATAGTTTAAAAGTAGGACATTGTATGGATAACAAATTATGAAGGTTTAATAAAACTGTGCCGGTATTATTTCTGAGTAAATCTGTCACTATTTAGGAACCTAGGATTCTTAAATGCAAACCGTTCAAAATAGTGACAAACCTGATATGCTAAGCGTGCCACAATTATATTACAGCACACCACTTACTATTATAATCAAGCATAAAGTTGGTGGTGGTAATGTCCGCATTGCAGTATCAAACGATAATGTTAATAATTTAAGAGAGAAGTCCAGATTGCTCAACAATGTGTGTATTAGTAGGAACCAGTTTGGTGTCTAAAATAGGAGGGACCTGGGAACAGTTGTTGTTAAAACGGTTAGGTCCCTTCTGGTGCATAACCGCAATAGCGCGGGCACCGTCTTCGGATAAATCGCTCATGACGACATCCAGGCGCATGGAGACGACGTTTACTCGATGGCTATTATAGCGGGTGGAGAGGCCAACCCGTGCCATTCACTCATAGTCACATTCAGTGCGGTATGAGGCCCTGGAGTGTGCCGGTATCAAGAGATCTTATTCGCTGTCGCTGAAGATAGACGAGTTGCAACCTAATGACGTAGTTTAATTGTGCTTCTTTATAAATTATATATTTTTCTGTATTTTCATATTTTTTTAAATTTTACTTTATTTCAGGTTTTATGTATATAAACTGCCAAGAGAAAAGAATCATCTAAATCCTTTGGTGCGAAAAGGGGTGGCGTATATGCATTTAACGCCGCCAAAACTTAGGGGAGGATGGATAATGTCTGACCTTGCTATTAGCGACTCTCGATCTATGGTGGGGAAAACTCTATCGCCATTATATCAGGTAAATTGAGAATACACTGTATAATAATTATTTAATATAAATTATTTACAAAAGACTTTTATTCTTTGATTTAAATAAAGCGACGTCAAAATAAATATTTTTCTCAGTTACATGTGAATGATTTATAGACTACGTTAAAAAATAATTTCTATGCTAGAAAAAAGGAATAGAGAGTTGAACTTGCAATGGTTTAAATTGTAATTGAATGGTAAATGTTTCTTAATTTTTTTTGGAGGTTCTCCAAAATTTTCCAATCACTAGCCCATTGCGATTTTTCAGGACAAAAATATAATTTCTGTCGTCTATAACGATCAACCTCCTGCAGGGGAAAATCAACCTGATATATTGCAGTCTGTCGCTGATATGTACTCGAAAAGCAAAAGAGGTAAGTAATAAATATACATGTTAAGTTATCTCTGAACTTTTATCCAAACTAGGTCCGACTACGACACGGCTAAACTAAACTTTGATTTTGTTTGCAAAGCAACTGCCGTCAGACCTCTACAGCCCGAGTAGGTACATAGGTCATATCGAGATTCTGTAGAGACTATTATCGGACTTTTTACGTCTGCAACTACCGAAAACGATTACCAAATATGTGTCAATAGCAGCCGGGACCGACTACTTGACGTGCCCTACGAGGCACGAGAGTATGAAATGTATTAAGAAATGGTCATCCATCCGTAGACTAACCCGGCTAAGATTGCTTAACTTTGCAATTAGTTAACCTACTCGGTTGCCACGTAGCCACGAGCTTTTCTAATAAGTATACAATAAGAAATACAATGCAGATCTAATCACTTTGTTAGAGAGGTGGATTATAAAGAAAGCTGTTTGTAAACCACTATTCATAGTGGGAAGGGAATTATCTACACGAAAAAAAAATGTTACTTTGTCTATGAACACTATTTCATTGAATAAGAAAAGTGTTTATAAACATTAAGTAATGTATCGTTCGTCATAATCGAAGAATCGTTTCTTTCCACACTTAAGAAATTATAGACACTCAGATATCTTGATTTAGTGATGGTTTTCTTAAAAATTGCAATCAGTACGTATGCACAAATTGTATCTATTCAGTAATATCTTGTTATCATTTTTACTTAATTTTTATCTTATTAGAAAATGTATTTTATCTATTATGAATTTATATGAAATAATAAACATACTTGAATTTTGTGTCACTTAGTTGAGCTGCTAAAAGTTCTCACTTAGTCAATAAATCAAAAAGAAGTTTTTTTTTTGTTAAATAATCAGTCACAGTCTCAGCCAATGCCATAAAATGTATTCATAATAGCTTATCTACGCATGACGGTGAGCTGAAATACACGGGCTGATTGGTGTAACAAATGTCAATTGGTACAGTATTGTGTATTAGGAATATGAAAAAAAATGCGTGAGAAGAGAACAAAGACAGGAAAGTATCTAATTGTGCTAAATTGGTGCTCATTCTATCATTTGAAAATACTCTCAACTAAACAAAAACTCACTTAAACTGAGTTATCTTATGTTAGAATCAAACAACGTTATAGATATCAAAGATTGACTAAAATTGGATGTCTCACTAAAAATAGGCGTTATCTAAATAAAAAATAGAAATTCACGTAGCGTTTTGGAAATTGCTTTTTTATGAAATAGCTTGGCAAACGAGTGATCGCCTGATGGTAAGCGATTACCGCCGCCCATGGACACCGCAACACAAGAGGCGTTACAAGTGCGTTGCCGGCCTTTGGGGGATGGGGGGAGGGTTCGGGGTATGGGACTCCGGTATCCTCATTCACTCGGTGAAACACAGCGCAAGCACTGTTTCACACCGGTGTTCCGCGAGGCCGTGGCTATCACTCTGGCTCCCCACGCTCCCACTTCATTAAAATAAGAGAATAGGAAATACTTTTAGAGACATTTTACTTTAGTGAAGCAGCAACAGAATTACCAACATCATTGCCTATTATGATTTTGTTAAGCATGATGATTGATGATTGAATGATCGCATTTTGGCGAGTTTAATTTTTTAAAGATCATAGTACTTTTTGAGGTCCAACAAAGTGATTTCCAGCTAAGTGACTTTTTCTAGTAGGAGTGTAATAATTTATATATGTATGACGTACGAGCTTATTCTGTCATATTTCCTAATACGGGGATCAAACGCACACAGGGCAAATGAAACAAGCAGGAGTAAAAAAATATAAGAAGTTTAAACTCGGCGACAAGTATTACGATGACTACGATTTAGCTGAAATGTGTAAGATGCACTCCAAGTTTATGAAGACGAGAGTGGAGAGTGGTCACACCAAAGGCGTAATTCTGGGAGACAAATTCACTTCACTCTGGCTCGTCCATTCTGTGCCCAGGTTTCCTCCACTTCCTGATAGTAAGTATTTATATTTTTTTATCTACAATTTTATAGTGTGCTATGCTGTAGGATATGGTTCTATTAATGAGAAATGAGGAAGATAACTTACGCGAAAGTAGAAAAAATATTTGAAGCGCGTTGTATAGCTTGTTTCAGTACTTTTCGAGGTTTTGAATTTGAATTGAATTTATTTACGAGTATATCGACGGGTAGGAATTACTATTATTACTTATATCTATACTTACTTACTTAACTTTTTTATTATATAAAGAGGTAAAGTTTGTGAGTTTGTGACGTAGTAGGGAATAATAGTAATCTCTGGATCTACTGAACCGATTTCGAAAATTCTTTTACCAATAAAATGCTACGTTATTTGTGAGTGACATAGGATATGTAATAAGTAACAACCCGAAAAGTGGAAAGACTTTTTCGTTTTAACCAGATTTGCAAAGTCGCAGAAAAGATTGCAAGTCGGAGAAAAAAATGTTTACCGCCTAACGAAGTAGGCACGGGTCAGCTAGTTAAAGATAAACGAAGACACGGGGGCGTCTTTAGCACGTGAAGCGCCCTTGTGTAATCATTACTCTAGCGCCCTTTAGTAAGCGTAGCGCCCTTTAGTAAGCTTAGCGCCCATTCATTAAAAGTGTCGCGGCCTGAGCGCCTATCACTGCTCCTTCCGGTGCATTGCACATCCCAGGGTTCAGCATATCTCATCTTATCTTGCCAAAGTGGTTTCAAAGGTTTGTGAGGTCGGAAACAAGGCTGTTGCAGTGGGTTCACTCCCACCAAATTAGCGTGAGATTTGTTTACATCGTAAAAAGGATTCTGTGTTTCAATCTAGGTCGTAACTGTGTTTCAAATTTCTATATCAATTTATCTGTTTAATTTATAATATTGTTAAAATGATTTTTATTTGTCTTAAATGTAAACACTATCATGAAATTGAATCGTAATATAAAACGTATATGAGGACCAATAATATATATAGAAGTCTACTTTCAATGAATTTATTTTAAAAAATGTCTGTCCTGTGGGTTAAAGTCTCGTCGACGTGTCTTTTGCACTTAGTTATTTAATCAAGGTAATCCATATACCATATCTAAAAAAATAATTTTCCCTTTCAGTGATCAATGGTTTGAATGTTTCTGGTTACGACTACCCGTCTACCGGTATGAAGTATGGACAGTCTTTCCTCTGCGTGTCTGTACAAACTTCCACGTTAAACCAGATAGCCACACAGTTAAAGTACAACGAACCTTTGATAGTGCATCAACATGTGCCGCAAGAGTTCGAAAGTGAACTGCCGAATTTAATTGATGTGATTCGGAATAAGACGATTGACGCTTCGCCTTGGTAAGTAAGACAGATCATTATTAAGTTATCGCATACCACTCCTGGATATATCCCCTGATTGCTCGCCACTTGGTTCAATTCTTGGCTTCTCACATTCAACCCCTACCTCTTGCAAACACAACCTGGCCTGGCCGAGAACAGAATAACTTATTGAACTTATAACCTAACTAAGATTTATATAATTGAAACCTTTTTACAATTAGTATGTACCTACCTACTAATGTTTTCTTTTCAGAAATTTTAGTTTTAGATATATGTTTTTCTTAAAATATTTGTATATATTTACAAAAAATAATGTATTTGTATCAGTTGTCTAGTACCCATAATACAAGCTCTGCTTAGCTTGGGACTAGATAGCGTTGTGTGTTAAATGTCCCAAACATTTACTTATTTAGTGTAGTAGTAGTTACAAGTGTTCTTTACAGTGATGTTGTTCTACGAATTTTGTTCTATTTGTCGTCTTTTACGATACCCATAAGATGCGGCGATATTCCATATTCTTAAGCCATCATATAGTAACTGTATATAAATGAAGTTAATATAATAATTATTAAAATTTGTTATTGCCAGGATTTTCTAATACATAACCGTGTCTAAAACACGACCTTAAAATAAAAAACATATGTTATCATATTTGTAACAATCCCAGCTCGTCCTTGTTCTATTTTCATATTCTACACCCATATGTGTTATCTTTATACACCACGCAAAATAGGCGCAATGAAGACGCCGAGTTGCGGAAACCCAGCCCGCAAATCTTCATGGGTAATATTTTCTACTATTCAAATTGTCAGTAGTAAACACATAATAAAGAAGGTGCTCTTCTCAGGGCAGTTCCGACAGTAGAAATAGCGAAAGCAAGTTGTTGTTTATTTAACGTTGTAAAATTTTCGTACCAATTCAGGTCATCTACATCTAACTCTTTGCTTGTGTTCTTTCAACAATGATTTGATTTAAATACTTAATTGTAAAAGGGAGTGACTATAAAACTAAAGTGCATCAATTCAGTGCACCAACCACTTTTTCCGATAAGTCGAATTCGTCACAGATTTCTTGGTTCATCTCTAAATGAGATCGAAGATTGTTTATGAGAATTGACTTTCTGATGGATCAGTAGGTACATGCAATTAATCGATCAGTACAGTACCTACATTCAAAACAGTACATTGTGGTCTAGCTAACCGTAATTGATAAAATACTGAATGTTTTCATGTCTCCGTTGTGTACGGTGTTCGAGGAAAACACAGCATTGTCTTTATCAATAAACTGGTAAAGAATGGAACGTTTTCCTTCATTGTTACGGTATTAGCTTTAGCCATCAGTCACTACACTAGCAATTAATTTTAATAGAAGGTTTAAACTTCTAACTATATTCATTTTTATTATCGATCGAATTATTGATTGAATTCTGTTTTTTATAGGATGCCCATGAAATGTGACACTAATGTTAAAAACTTATCGCATTTGTTTATGGCATTTAATTTTAAAAAGCATTAAAGAATACCATTCGTTGAGAAATTACCACCGTTATAATTTTTAGCTATTATGAGCTCCGATTTTCACAAAAGCAGATGGGACGTGTTACATTAAACATTTTAAACTTTATGTAATATTGTTAGTAAAGTAAAAGGGTTGTGTTTTGTTGTTGTTGTAAAATATAAACAAAAAATTTGATCTTCTCTATGACTCATTATGATTCTTAAATGTCTATGGATGATAAACAGTCCGTAAAATTCTTGTCATAGTCATACTGTGGATGACTCCAACGTTATGTTTGAAATTCGAATTGGTTTTGTTTACAAAATACTCTCTTTAAAACATAACACAGTTCTGTTGTTGCAACATTTTATCAAATCATTCATATACAAGATACCTTTTTTCCGGCGACTTGAAGAAATTTAACCAAGTAGAAGATTTTACATGCTATAATGAAATCCGAATACAGTTTGATATAATGCTACTTTATTTTAAAATAAAAAAAGGAATTATTGATTCCAAACGTTCTGTTTACCCATGGTTACAAGGCGTAACAGAAGACTTCTTTTTTTACCTTTCAATTTACCCATTTGTGGCTGAACATGGCAGGTATGCTATACCGCCATTATTTCTGGTGAAGTGATGACCCGTAGCACTATCCACGCATAAAAAAGAGGGCGTAAGAAAAGACGGTCAGTTAGAAAAGTTACCAATTTTTTATATATAATCTGATTGTAACATAACGTATTTAAACAGTTTACCATTGGGGACTGAAATTTATTTGATCGTGTAACACAAGACCGAAATACTATTGTTCATTCTTTAGTTGATCGACTAAACAATTGACAGGAAGAAATTTGACCGAACTACTAATTAACATTTTTACTATAGTGAACGTTTTGTCGAAAAATATAAGTACATGTTACTTACCACCACTTGCCAACAGCGGTCGTCAGGCAATCCGACTTGGACAGGATAGTTTAGTAGATTAGACGAGAGCGAAAATTTCACGTTAGCCACCACTAAAAAACATGAGCCCCGCAAAGCTTTGTCGACCTAGCTTTATCCATCTTTTTCTTTCTTTATATATTAATTTATATGTTATGTTATTATTGTGTAAAGTAAAAAAATCAGTAAATGAGTACCTACTTACCTAGTGTGTTATACCATAACTGATACCGTTATTCCTTTTGTAAATTTCAGGTATCACATAGAAAGTTTCGAGACTTTAGTAGGCCGCAAATTTCTGTCTTTCGCAAAAAGTGCAATGTTCAATGATGACCTGTACAGCGGTTTGGTCGCTGAAGTGTTGCAGTCAGATCTTTTGGTGGAGTCGTGGACCAACGGGCCAGGTACCTTGGATTCGGAGTGCAGTAGAAACTTCCAGTACGTATTTCAGTATATTAGACCAAATGTTAAATCATTTTGAATTTTTAACTCAAGGTTTTTTTTAATAATTTGGCATACACCTAGGAAAGTGTATATTAACGATTTGTCGCATCGTACACAGGCGTTTGATTGTTAATATTGATCAATATGTTAATTGTTTTACGACATGGTTTAAATAGATATAAGAAATGCACATATCTAGTTTAGTATCTCTTGATCTCTATATATATACTGGTGTGTTTACTTATGTTCATTGAACTATAATAACTAGCTAACTCAATGCTTATGGCGGTTGAGATATGTCGGGGTTCTCAGGGACTTCGTAGACTGCAATCGAATTCCTTGTAATAGACTTAAATTTTGAACAACGTGAGTCGAGTTAAGGTCTTAAATAAAAGATGAAATAATTCCAGAGTACGTAACATCGAGCGGTTAAAGTTTCCAATCGCGAAGATGTCGTTCACGTCACACAACGACCACTCCAAGTGGGCGGTCGCTGTAGCTCACAAGATGCACAACAGCCAGGATACGAAGGTAGCCGACTACTGGGTGTGTGTCGGTGACATTAACAGAGCGGTAAGACTTCTTCCATTTAAGATAAATATAAAAAATCATAAACATGTTAGACTTGACATCTTATAATTAATATGTTGTGTGTTATTCTGTGTGGTGACTGATGTGGATTAAGAATACATAGTGTCACCATTCTTATTCATCCTGTAGGTGTCTTAAGAGTCGGCTAAGGGAGCCAACTCTACGGGAAAAATAGGCAAATTTTATAAAAGCCCAGAATCAGCGTGGTCTACTATGACCAATATCTCCTTTCCAAGGCCTTGCATATGTTCAGCAGTAGACTATTAAAGACTGTTTATGATGATTACTATCATACATTTTATAAATTTTTTGACAGTTTATTTTGAAGAAATTTGTGAATTCGAAAAAGGGATCCTAACTTTGATTACACTTCAATGTTAGGAACTGCATAAGAAAGTGTGTTGTTAGGGATAAACTAATCTTAATAATTTAAAACCATCGAAGATAAAAGGAAGGAAACTGTTGGAAATAATTTATGGTTTAAAACATGCAAATTTTTATTTTACTTATTACAGTTACCGCAAGAGTCACGTGGCGGTGGCACAGTGTGCACTTCGGGCCCAATACTCTGGGGTAACTTCGCACATCTCATCGAATCCGTGCAGACGTGTAATTAAGGATATTACTAGGCTAAGTAGCTCTCAGTTTTCTGAAAAAAAAAACATCTTTCTAGAAAATGCCACTGGTTTGGCATATATTTACAAAAATACAGGATTATATATCCCGCCGAATGTCATAGAAACTTGTTCTTTAGGTAGTAATTAAGAATTTTTGTGCAAAAAGTCGATAGTTCTAACTCTAATAAGCCAAAATGGGATTCAATTTAAATCAAGAAAAACGCACATGAAAAACAAAGATTTATTTTATGAACCGCAAATTCTGATCGCGGGTTTTCAAAACGAATTTAACGTATTTAAATACGTAACCTCTACTTAAATACTTGTGTTTATATTTAAAAGTAGTGTAAGTCAGTAATGATTAGGTATTTATTGTAGATAAATCGAAAAAGGTACGATCGAATGTTACCTAAATATTGCTATTTCGAACTAGGGTCGAATGCTTGCAACCACTTTTATCAGTACTAAATTTTCAGGTAGTTATTTGCCATATAATATTACTAGCTTTTGCACGCGGCTTCGCTCATGCAGACTTTCATCCCCTGATTTACCCCCATAGGGGAGGAATTTCAAAAATTCCTTTCTTAGTGGTCACTTACGTTATATAAAGAACCTCAAAATCAGTCACCTTCCTCTTTTATATATATATAGAATTAGCAGATAAAAGTTGCGGATATATATGTACTCATCCAAAATTGTCAAACCGGAATCTGTAGTTATTTGATAAATAAGGTCAGAGTAGTCTGTTAGGGACTTTTATCAAGATGTAGTGAGACTGGACCCTAGTATAATGTAAAAATAATAAGCTAACATAATCTGTATTTGAATGCCAGCGGTTTATACTTGCTTATACATTCAACATTGTAATTTATATTCATTTTAATGTTACCAACCTCTTGCAATTTTAATTTTCAAATAATAATATGGTAAGGTCATTTTGTATAAATGGGATAAATCATATAAATGTTCCTGTGAAGTTCTAATAAAATAAGACAGTATATAGTTCTAGTACAAAAGTATGGATGTTTATGATCTGTGATCATAGTATAGTTATAAGAATTTATGTTTAGATAGTATGTATGACAGCAGAAAGCAGAAAGTCGACTAATACAGATAGCAAGTCATAATTGTGGCTAAGCGCCATAAATAAAGATTAAAAAAAAATTGAAACACATTTATTTCCATCCAAACCTTACATAATATGACATAGATAGACCAAAAAGTTATTTTTAATAATACATATCCGCTTTCTGCCGTTGATATAAGTAAACAGAACAGGGATAGAAAACTTAAAACAATAAGGAATACGCTAAAAGTAGCAAAACCATGCTCCTCTATATTATTATCTGTTCTCTTTGGTAATTTCTTATTTGTCATTAGTCTATTCTTGTGTCATTCCATAGACAGTATTTTATTCTCGTAAAGCCGTCGGTCCTGCGCCTGATCTCTCTCCGGCCGTGTCGGATGACTGGCCCATCGGATTATGAGAGTGAGGGTCCAGAGAGTGCACCTGTGTTTCCGCACACACTTGTGCACTATAATATCTTCTGCGTAGTTGGCTGGTCTCCGTTGAGACCGACCCTGGCCGAAATCGGCTAGGAGAACATCATTATTATTTGTAAATGTACAGATAGTCAACCATGGGAGTCTGTACCTTGATATTTGTATATACTTTTAACACTACTTTTAATGATATCAGTATTTTAAGTAAAGATTTTAACAGTTTTTTGTAGGATGTTTAAGCACCCAAATTTTTTGATGTTCAGACGTGTCCTGTCTGTTTACTTATATTACCCATATCTCCAATGCCTTACTTGTTTTACCTTATAAGTAACTTTATTTTAATAAATTCCATTAACGGTGTAAAGAAATAATAAATGTGTTGATTGTTTTCATAATAAAACGCCGTCTTTTAAAAAGCAAGCATTTTTATTACGTAGCATAAGTTATCATTTCATTATTTAAATTTAAGATTATAAAATGAGATTAATTAAAAATCTCGTTTTAAAATTAAGTCTTGTTACAATACAAATTCATTGTACTGTCATTTTAGCTGAAGAAAAACGATCCTTGGAAAGACCGATCGCGACTCAGTAAAGTAGTTTTCAACAATAAAATGTTCAGAAAGTAATAATAAAAATGTCTTTACACTATAAGCATATTTAATTAATAGTTTTCAAAAAAGCTTAAATTCCTTATTATATTATATTATAGCATACAGAAGCATACCTTATTTATAGCATACAGAGGCGTCTCTAGCGCGTGAAGCACCCGTGTGCAATCATTACTCTAGCGCCCTTTAGTAAGCGTAGCGCTCCCTAGTTAGCGTAGCGCCCCTCAGTTAGCGTACCGCTTTTCGGTAAGCGTAGTGCCTTTCATTATACTTAACGCCTTTTAGTAAGCATAGCGCCCTTCAGTAAGCGCGCAGATTCATTAGAAATGCCATCGCCACCGGCTCCTCTAACACTGCTGCGACCTTGTGCAACGCACACCCAGCACTACAGATAAAGACGCCCCTGCGTACCTATCCAACAGCAAAGCAAGTAATCCTCAGTCCTATGAATTTTAAACATTGACGATACTGTACTATTTCATTCCGTTCAAAATCTTTTGTTCACTTTAAAATCTTACATAACATGTCGTAAACATAAAATATTATAACACCAAATAAATCAGAATTCAAAATTTGTTTTAGTACTTCGATAAAATTTTCGTCCAAATTTAGAGTGAATATGATACATGTTTGTTTCTTGCATATTTTAGTGTTTTTACAGTGCCACAATTACAGTAATGGATTTTTTTTACAAAATAAAATAAATGAAAAGAGTTTAGATTGCAAAGATAATGATGGTGTTCCAGTTGATTGGTAATTTTTATTTTGTAAATATCCTAAGCAGTGACGTTACTGAAGGCAAGTCACACTCACAACAAGTAGAATTTATAAAAACCAACTTTAAGAACGACCAAATCAATCGATTTCTCTTGGATGCCATCATCAGATCTTAGTGTCCTTATCATTGTACCACATTTGGGACATCGCCTTTCCATTAAAAAAATTATCATGAAAATCGATTCATAAACGATTAAGTTATCCGCGAACGCACATAAAAAAAGTCATACGGTCGAACTGAGTGGGTTAAAATTGGATCGAAATGTATACTATTCTATTGTATTGTATGATGGGTACTTACAAGAAGCCGAGGGTCGAATCAGGTGGTGAAATTGGAGTCCTATGTTCAGCAGTGTATCTACTGCTATAAGCTGGTTATGATGATAACTGTTTGATATTATTTAAGTTAATTGCAAAATAAAACAATGCAATCGATTTATCGATTTATATTTTGAAATCGATATTGTTTAACAGCTACTAGCTACAGTGCAAATAGTCAGTGGGAATAATGAGGGCTAGAAAAATGACGATCCTAATTTGATATGCGTAGTGTAGCGCTACGGGAATTTACTTTTTGCAATGCGATGATTATCCACAGAAAATCGTTCCTAGAAACTATGTTACAAGATGTAACGCAGTATGTATGTTTGTGTACCGTGTTTTACCGTAGCGCCTAAACTAGATACTGAAAGAAATTATATGAATGAGGTGTTAGTGCGTGATATGGGTACATAAATTTTATCACAAATTTTTACATATTTGGGTCATAGGTTTTCAAACTTTTCTTGTATTACACTACTAACTATTACATAGCACAATTATTTCATAAATCTATTTAAAATAATATATAGGTGGTACATCTATAAACCGCCCAAAGACAGTTGTCTTAGTACGGAATTTGCATGCATCACATCAAGAAAAAAAGGACGCTTTAGCCCATCACGCACTAGTTTTAATCGCAATTCTTTGATACGACACACTCTAGCACCGCTGTATAAGGTAAGACTTTAAATTTTGTAATAAGTTTGTAATACTAACACTATTGTACCTGAAAATCTGACTTTGAAAAGAGTGGCCATGAGTTTCTTTGCCAATATTCTTCTCTTGAGGCTCTACGCATTTTGGAAACTGGAAGTTATGGATCGACACAGGCAGGCAGTAAATTTTGGTGTTTTCGCCTAATTTACCTCGACAATACAGCACATGCTGTGGTGTCTGTTTGTGTCGATCTATGATTTGTAACTGCAGCTTCAATTTAACGTTCATAAATGTCACTTAGTGTCTTAATTGAATAAATGATTTTGAATTTGAATTTGAAATTTGACCTCATTATCAGCATCAAAAGAGTTTAACATACTACTGCTGACTGCTATATCACGATGGCCAGACTGGTTGTTATAATTTGTGTCAAGTTGTCCTTCTCTTTGAAGCGCTGTTGCGCCTTGTTTAGTTTGGTTCCTTAGTCGGCTTTGGAAAGTGACACTCAGTATTCATAATCTATCACCACAGGGAATATAAATTTGACTTCAAAAGAAGTAATAAGACCAAACCAGTATTTTAGAGGGGTTTTGAATCTTTGGGATTCAAAACCCCATTATTTTGACAAAGGATTTGTCTAATCTACTCGTACAAATATGTTACGAGTTTATCTGTGCTTTATATAAATGTTTGCATTTAATATGCTGTTCATACAGTGTATAAAAGTAAAGAAGGAAAAGCACAGGTAAAATTAAGTCAAGAGTTTTGAATATAAAAATCACCTTCACAATTTCCTCAGACAACCTTTCTATAAAGAGGTAAAGTAGTAATGAAAATGTAGCATTTGGATTTGGCCCATAAACTGGTCGACATGTTTGATGTGGATTTAACGATCATAACGTCGATAGTAGCTTTTACGTTGATGATTGAGAGAATCAAACAAAACCTTCTGAGACTAACGTATGCAGCTACAATTACAATTGTAAGAAGAAATCTGTCTAAAATTACAATTCGGTCATACCTATTAGAGGCCGTTTCCAAAACAGAATTATTTTCTTTTATGGAAACCTGGAAATTCTGTAATGGAAACAGGTCTTCAATCGATAGTTTCCAATGTGGTCGAAGGGTAAAATTACAATCCTTATTGGTTATACACTACATACTGTTATGTTTTCAAAGGTTTTATTTAATTAGGTACCTTAATTTATTTCAGTCATATTTTAAGAATATACGTTATTATTTGCGCATATTTTAATAAAATACTAGATATTTTGAGCATAAATCACCTATTTTTCCCTCAGGGATCAACTCTCGATAAATCTTCTATGGCTGTGATGGCGTACGGAGGGCAGTTTAACGATCTTCCACCTTCCACTTCTTCGGGAATTTTATTTGGAAACAGCCTTGGTGGTGTTTGGATCAGTCACACTTTACCTGGATTTCCAAACCTTACGAGTCAGTTAATCGATACATACATACATGCATAACGTAACGTTTTATCCCAGAAAATTGATCTCTACTTACGACGATCCTGATACACCTCTTTTGCTTCGTCCATATTCATTAATCCATTGATCGCTGTATGTATTTGGTTTTGGGCTTAAATGGTTTCATGACAATAATTTTTGCCAAGGCAACGTTTTGAATGTTACTCCAGCAAAATCTGTTTTTGTCGCATAATTAGGTATACGTTTTTAGTCATTAACCTACTGCACCAATTTTGCTATTTGTAACTAATTACTTCTGACGATGCACTAAGTTTCTGTTATACCACTCTAAATCACAATTATCTAAAAAAAATTGCAGCAACGCACTTCCCCGAAACGGTGATGATTATTTTATGCAATAACAAAACGCACTTACTACGAAACCCTACAACGGATGTGGCTCGAGACGCACTTGGCCGATTTTAGACCAGTATCTTTTATTAATAAAAAAACAGCTAGAGATCTAAACACTAGCGTGTACGTAATAAGTTGTGAAAACCGTAGTCATTTAACGAAAAATACTTTTTATGTTACTATAAGTTGTATAGCTAATCATTGCTTGTGATTTAAGTAAGAGGACCCCCGTCGGTTAATGAGAAAGATTATGACAAGGGACACATAATAATGTGCCTTACATTGAACCTGATGACCTTGAACAAGATCGCAGCACTTGTCAAACACACGGAATTTAAAATAACCGAGTTAAACTTACCGCCAAGTCTCCGTTCATCTTTACTAGAATGGGCGCGTATTGAAAGAAATCCAAATCAAAGAGGAAATAATCCGTAAGAAAAATCCAACTTTTTTTCTTCATTTTCTATTAATTCCATTTTACATCAACATCGTGATAATACTTTGAATTCTTAATCCATTAACCATCCACTATTATTTTTCCGTATATTATATTATACTAGCTGACCCACGCAACCTCGTTTGCGTCTCCTATTGCCCGTAGCGTAGCGTGATAATTTTGCCCCGTTTTCGAAACGTTTTTCGTTGGTGCTCCGCTCCTATTGGTCCGAGCTTAATGATATAAAGCCTATAGCCTTCCTCGATAAATGTACTATCCAACACTGAATCGGATATTTCAAATCCGACCAGCAGTTCCTGAGATTAGCGTGTTCAAACAAACAAACAAACAAACTCTTCAGCTTTATATATTAGTATAGATTCTAATATTATATTCTAACTAGCTGAACCCGTTACCCGCGGTTATTGTTGTACCGCGAGTAACGCCGCGGGACAAAGTTAGTCTAAAAAAAGTAGCCTAAGTTACTCCCTGGATCATCAGCTACCTGCCAGTGAAAGTCCCGTCAAAATCCGTCCAGCCGTTCCAAAGATTACCCGGAACAAACAGACAGAGACAGACAGACAAAAATTTTTTAACTACATTTTTGGTATATGTTTCGTGTATACATATGTAGGTGTATCTGTCCACAGTTTTAAAGTCAATGAAACACGTATGTATAGTTTAACAAACGTTCATGTAATCATATGCATTGATTTAAAAGCGGTTATTTTAGTATTACAAACAGACACTCCAATTTTATTTATTTGTATAGATGAATTATTTTTGATTGCACTGACACTGTAACCGACTTTTGTAAGCGTGTTTCTTTTATTTTCTATATTTATTATTATTTATATTATATAATATATTATATTATCATTTTTATAATATTAAAGTTAATGTATTTTATACATACAAACCTGAAAGTACTATTTTTTTAGCATTATTTCCTGTGTGTGTGTGTATATATTTTTTCCTATAAATTTTTTTTTCACCTGCATCTTTCTTAAACGGTTTTCAATTTTTTCAGAACCCAAACAAAATTACTCAACATTGCAACAAAAAATAAAACGTTGCAAGGCATAATCTTGGCCCGTGGGGCGGATGATTCCCGTAATCTTTATCATACATTTGCTAAAATGCAAAAAATTGTTCTCGATGTATACAACAGTAACTACGAATATCCGAAACCTATTTGTCAACGTGATCACAGGTTATTGAAAACCTTTTTTACTTTAAATTTTTCAGGTGAATGGTTCACATTAAGTTCCCTATTTTAATCCTACCATGCTTTTAATATATTGATGTACCTTATACACATTTACTTCTACCATGGAATCTATAACAGAATATGAAAGAAAATACTTGTGAGAAAAATAAAAGCGGTAGCTAGACTGCTATTGAAATACAAACAAAATTTTAACCTCTGTTAGGTTAAAATTTTTAAAGAACTGTTTTAAACGCTTAGGCTAACAAAATAAGTACATAATAGTTATTAATATTTCATTTAAAAAGAACCTTTCATCATCAAAAAATCTTTGTTTTGCAGTTTACGTTATATGGAAAAAATATCTTTAAATTTACCGCAACAAAAAGTGTGCTATGTACAAAGAAAAAAAGACAAAACGAGCTTTGGCGTAAGCACGGGTGCTTTGTGGCAAAGAAGTGGTAGAAATTCACAACAATATTGGACGTGCATCGGAGATCACGACCGTCATGGATACCTTGCGAAAGGTGGGATACTTACCTGCGCCGAAGATTATTCCTTATGGTTTGGCTTCGACAATTTTAAAACTAAAGAACCAGAATGTTAAATAAAACAAATGTTGGTATTTATAGACAAAGTGTTTAATATACAACACAAACATTATTTACATGATTATAATTCATATCGCCTTAACGCAAGTGACGATATAGATACAAACAACTCACTAAGACGTACATACACTTGCTCCATTACTAATAAACTTTGTGTAACGTAATATATAGCGTTAGTTCCTTATTTGGAATTCAAATTACATGACTTAAAACAGAAAGAATATATTATACAATACTCTAACAGTAGTTGTTGATATGAGGAGTACTGAACGAAATTAATTTTATTCTAGGAAAACGTAGACAAATGTTTTACGAAAAAATATTCAATGGAGATGAATTTTGAGACTCTGCGAATAATGTTCCACATCTCACACACGGCTGTCTATCCCAAACAAGTACCACAGTACAAACAGAGCCTGTACTAATACTATAGTAGGTACAAGCAGAGCCTGTACTAATATCATAGTAGGTACAAGCAGAGCCTATACTACGGTAAACAGACTGCTTACAACATATTTCTACATTTCTAAAGATATACATAGTAGAGATTATTTGGTTCTCAGTATCTACTCAGTTCACTCAACTGAAGTTATTGTATAGCTACATCAATTTCACACATTTCGTTGCTTATTATGAAGTCATACAATATGTATTAGTATGGGATTGAAATATACTTGAAACCATTAGAATCTAAGTTACTGGTTATTTAATAATAGTGTGTTTGTCATAGAGCTTCTGCACTCATTCGACACACAAACTTTTCATAATTGGCACCAAGTGAATTTGGAAATAGTAATTAAATTTCCATAAATAAGATACTACGACATTAGAATGTTAAACTGCTCCACGAAGCATGAATTTTCAATTAACTGTTCCAAATTTTAAATTGGAAATGTCGTTTAAAAGCACAAAAAAGCGCTCACCGTCTGCGCTCCCTTGCTTTCGATAAATCTGGGACTAACGGGTCGATAAAACTTAAAAATACGATTACATAGGTACTTAGGTACAAATAAATGAGTATACAAATTCAACCCGACATGTAAACAAAATAAATTATAAAATTGAAACTGACTCGATTAAAGCATATAGAGTACCAATAAAATGATTGGACATGTTAATTTTTGATGTGACAAAACCCTAAACCCTGTGGTAGCGTGAGAGTAATAAATTGATCAATGAAATTTTTGATGTAAGTATAAAACGAGTAACAATTAAAGTTCCTCTGAAAACGTGATCTTTAAAGTAAGGTTTACTAATAGCTGTTATAACGGTGTATTTATTAGTTAAACATAAGTTCACATTGATTCTGAGGACGATATCAGATTGTTTTATTTGTGATAATGCGATCATTATTGGCAGTGACAAGTAACGTTAAAGCATCGGTTCGCTCAATGCGAAACTCTCAATGAAGGCATTCTTGTGAACCAGGAGTCCTGCTTGACCTTCAAATAGTAGGCGTCTCTAGGAGATGGTGTTGTAAGAGCGTCTTCCAAGATTTTGAGTGCAGAGGTTGGGAGGACTTTAGCGCTGTATTCAGCTGCTTCGCCTGGCATCGTGACAGCGCAGGTCGCTGATCCCGCGCTTACTTCTGAACTTGGAGTTTCGGGACGACTGAAAATTAAAACGTACCTAATAAATACTCACGCTTGTATATATCCTAAAAAGTACGTTAATAAACGTACGTAATTCCGGACCAAGACATAAGAAATTTGGATTGTGTAGTGGAAAACAAAATCTAGAGGAGATCAAAGCCACGTATTTGTAATTGAAAATGTGTTAAGCCGAGCGATTCCCGGTAAATCCCTTGTCCTCTGAAATCCTCAATTTCTAACAAATGTTACGAGACAGTAACAATATACCTTGCGGGTTGACTTGGTGGCTGCAGCAGCGTGGGAGGCGAGTAGATTTCATCGGCAGAAAGATCAGGTGCGTGCAACAACACGACGTGTAGTCTCTTCGATTTGAGTCCTGTGCGAAGCGCTCGCGCAGCGCCCCATACACCCCATCGGGCGGCCGCTACACCCGCGCTTAGCTCGCCAGAATCACCCGCTTCAACACGCGACAAGCTTTCGCAGGCTGTGTCTGAAGTTAAACCTTAAAGACAATAGGAATAAATTAGAAAAAAATGTTAATATTGAAATATAGGGGAAAATCCGACCAAAGCGATGTAGTAGACCTCCTTTTCTAAGGACAGGCATATTTTCAGCAGAGGACTGTTAAAGTCTGTTGCTAATGAAATACTTAGATAATTATAATAATAACTTAATAGGACATATGTCTCATAAAGTTGTCTTCTGATTCCAATTTACTTACAGTTGATTTTAGATCATAATATTCATCAACAGTGCAATCTATGCAATACAACAAAAGAAATTCTTGGCCAAAATTTATAATGAACCTCGCAAGTAGACTTACCTATATAAAACAGCCTGCCAGCATTAGGGTGATCGGCAGCAGCGGCAGCCAACATAGGTGAGAAAGTGCGCGCAACCCTCAATGCTCCCAACACATTGCCACGTAAAGTACCTTCCCAGCATGATGCTCCACCGCGTCCACTACTGCCGGCTGTATTAATTACTGCCCAGATTCCTTAAAATAAAAACATAATGATGTCATGCCCCTAGTCAAATTGAACGGCGACCCATCTCAACGGAGACCAGCCCATTTCGCAGGACATATAATAGTGCACACGTGTGTGCGTAAGTACAGGTGCAATCTGAGTTAACTCTCTCACACTCTGATGTGACGCATATCCGACACGACCAGGGAAGAGATCAGGCGCAAGACGGCTTAACGTGCTCTCCAAGGCAATTTCAAACTCCGGGCTGTTATTAAAAAAATATATAATTACAAAAACTCAATAATACTTGTTTGGCCCAATCCATGAATCGAATTCTAACCACTAGACCAATGAAGAACTGAAACATTAGTCGAGGAAAATAAAACATTCAGGTTTTTACTTATTTGCAAGTTTTCCTTATCACTTTCTTAAAAAAATATTCAAATTATTGCAAACATTCAAGGAATTAAATAGTCAACTAAATTGATTTAGCTACTATCAGTGTAGTTGTTCTGTAAAAGTAATGTTTTTGAGGTAGTTATTACATATATAAAAATATTAGGAATACATTACATCTGTATGTATCGGAGGCAATAATATTGATATTCTTATCTACCGATTTGTACTTAAATTACTTTAAGTTTACTGATCTTTGTTTGCTTGATGCGTCATTGTAGATATCTCTACACAGTTTAAAATGAAGTATCTTCCGCTGTCTGTTCGCTTAGTTCTTTTAAACTACTCAACGGAGTTGAATGCAGTTTTTTACAATAGATTTAATGATATAGGCATAATTTAGGACGAAGGTATATAGGTGTACCTAATACATGCGTGATATATTAATCAGAGGAAATCCGAGAAGTTCAAAGACAAGTTCTGAGACATAGCTTTAGCAGAGCCTTAATATTTCCCTAATAAGATTCTTCGGAAAGAACGTTTCGAAGATTTCACATTAACAATTCTAGTTAGTCAAAATTTAATTATGTCAGTATTTTACGAATAAATATGTGAAGGTAAACAACGCCATCTGTTTAGTCTTGCGTATTTATCACATCTATCAGTGAACCAGTCGTGTATCAAGTTCGTGTTCGTAGCGGAGTAAGTAAATATTACCTATCGTACTAGATGGCGCTGCTGTTAACCCTGTTTTCCTTTTAGCCTTTGTGGATTATTAAAATTCTTAGATTAAATGTAAATACTCATCGTACTTTCATGATATCTACTTTGAAACATAGTTTTTATTGCTGTAATAAAATATGCATGAGTTGATATTAGATCAGTATTTCGTGACATTTTAACAAGCACTGCTGGTGTAGTGGTATCATGCAAGATTCCCATTCTTGCGACCCGGGTTCGATTCCCGGGCAGTGCACGCTTCTTTTTATATTTTTTTCTTTTCTTTAAGGATCAAAATTCGTATATTAATGAATATTTTCATCACTATAATAAAATGGTACTGAAAATTGAGTGAAATATTTTTACATCAGGCTGGTTTTATGACGACAATGTGGTATTGCGTTTACACGATCATCATGGAACTACAATCAGTGCAGAAATTCGAGAATGCTTATTTATAACGAATGAAGATGCTTATTTATAGAATGAATGATATTCAATATCACATTCCTGCACTCATCACCTACTCAGAAACGTGAATGAGACTGAAGAACAACTGAACTTATCTGAACTAATCCTCCATCAAAATCATTATCTACAGTCTTACCATGTTCTCCAGCTGGCAAATGCTGAGCAGTAGTGCGCGCGGCTTCTTCTAGTAAATCTTCCCTAGCTACATCCAGTTCAAGGGTGACGAGTCTTGGCTGCGGTTCATCTTCGGGTGTGCTTGCAATATGTGCTTGTAGCCAGGAGTCCGCAAGTCGTGCGCCGAGGCCACCGGACCGACAGCCGGCGATCACCCTCCATCCGCGACTGCTGAGGTACGTTGCAATCTGTATAATGATGTGTTTTTACTTTCTACTACAATACAAACTATACAATACGCGTTTTAACATAGGTTTAAGTTATTTGTCAAATATCAAACTAATATAAATTTAATCCAATCATCAAATTTATGCCTTCAATCCAATATGATATCGTTGCTCGATTTGAATCTACTGAGATATTTTAACAATTATTTTTACGGGAATTAACGCGATAAGAAAATTGCGATTTTACATTCCTAATTATTTTATGTTCGTTAAGCGATTAGTTGGTAGATCTAGATGAGTGACATTCAATTCATTTCGATTACTGATATAACTAGGTATCTTTAACATTTAGCACCAAAGATTTCAGTCGCTAGTTTCAGGATAGTTTTATACCTGCGTGAAATTATTTGCTTAATCTACTTTTGATGCTTATGTTTAAGGCTACTTTTCTATACGGTAGTACAACTTCTGGCAAAAATATCTCATTTTATTTTCCAATTCGTTTCCCCTAGTAAAATTTCGGAGACTGCTAATCTCCTTTGGTTCTCATCAACTTATGATTTTGATTTAATTCTAAAGGAACTTACTTGTAATCCAAGCGCGGTATCCACAGAAGTGACGAGTACTGTCTTGGCGCTATCCACAGGCAGGACTTCTGCGACCCTAACTTTGCGTAGCAGATACAGCAGCAGTGCCCCAACTATGGAACACAGCGCTGCCAACTGCAGGCCGAGGGACAACCACGTAAGCGCATCCATTACTGGTTTAGCAAGCGACCATTATTTAGGTCAAGATCTGTAACAATCAAAGGTTGTCTTATAGAAAATATTAAGAAAAACTATCTAAACTTTATGTGGACTTGATAACTTTCATATAAGACCATCTAATCTAAACTAGGGAGATAATTTTCATTGCTATCCAGATTGCTGACAAGTACACGCTAATATGTCTAAATATATGTCATACTAGCTGAACCCCGCGGTGTTACCCGCGGTTATTGTTGTGCCGCGAGTAACGCAGCGGGACAAAGTTAGTCTAAAAAAAAGTAGCCTCAGCTACTCCCCGGATCATTAGCTACCTGCCAGTGAAAGTCCCGTCAAAATCCGTCCAGCCGTTCCAGAGATTACCCTGAACAAACAGACAGACAGACAAAAAAAAATTTAACTACATTTTTGGTATATGTACCGTGTATACTTACATATGCATTTAGTAAAAAGCGGTTATTTTAATATTAGAAACAGACACTCCAATTTTATTTATTTGTAGAGACTAGCTGAACCACTCTGAAGGCGCTCATAGCTCAGTTGCACTATTTGAATGATCTGAGTAAGGTGTATACAATTATTTATATACACTGACAACTATAGTATTCCAAATATCACGTTCCTTTTCCCAAGATTTTTTAAGTATAACTAATTTTCTTACCACATAAACTGGATTAGCAAAAGAAAATCCAAGAAAGCATACTCATATTTGATAACGAGTTACGAATTAGTGCAATACGAGTATAACCGTATTTTTTCAATTAAGTTGGTATTATTGTGTGATAGCCCTATGAGAATACGGTAACGTAATGTGATTGGCTCACCGAGGGAGTTGTTGCTCTATTACAGTTTACCCTTGGGTGTCGTGCCACTATTCTAATCTCGACAAGTTTCCTGACCAGAATGATAATGAATTTATGTAATTTAGTTTTCTTATACATAGTTAAAGAATACTAATTGAGCGGATCAGACATCTCATATTAGTATTCTTGTTCAATCTATATTGTTTTTTTTTTTTGGAATAGGAGTCAAACGAGCAGACGTATCGCCTGATGGTAAGCAATTAACGCCGCCCATGGACACCCGCAACATCAAAGGCGTCACAAGTACGTCGCCGGTCTTTTGAGGAGGGGGGGGGGGGGATATGGAGGTAGGGGTTGGGGTATGGTCATCTGCCGAGAGTAGAATCTGACTGCCTTAAAAGATTAGGTTCAAGTCAGTAGTGTGACCATTCATATTACCAGTAGTGGTTACGGATGGTTCACGATGCGTAGCTGATTGTCCATATGACGGTAAGTTATTGAATTACGAAAACTGGGTTATGACTACTTATGACTAATTGATTACAGCGAGACATTCCATCACAGTAAAGAAGTCTTAAAAGCGCATTAAATTATTTTTGAGAAAAATAATCATTTGTGTCTACTTACCGAGTTACACGTACCTACCTTATTATTAGAAGTAAGCGATGAGACAATATAGCATGTTCAGTCTACCAAAATACATACATCAGAAACGATTTCGAGAGTACACGATTAGATGAAGTAATATCACTAAAATTAAACAATAGTATTACTAAATGTTGTTACGCAATGTTCATCTTATGAAAGTGTCTATTCATTAATATTGGTAAGGTCTGGGTACATGTTTTACGAGTAACAAATATCTAGAGAGTATGCATGCACCTACTTACGTATTTGAAAGTTCTGCATTCCTCAACAAAAGTATTCAACATCTTGACTAATAAAGGAATACAAACAACAGGCTTTTTTTTATGTAACCTGTGACCAAAAGTAAAAATAAGAGCGTTCTTAATTCAAATTTATTTTGACTGGTAGGTAGGTGATATGGTCAATTCACTGTCGTCACTGAAAATAATAGTTTATTTATAGTTAAGAAGAAATGCGACGGATGTGTGTTTGTAAACTTTAATAACAATACATGACGCAGTTTGTTTGTTTATTAAACAATATCATTTTCAACACTTTCATCATCCGTATAATATGCAGGTTTTTATTGGGCAACATGAAAACCAATATATTTTAGTAAATTCATACAAACATGCTTCAAATGCTGTTTTTAGACTTTGACACATAGTTTTTGTTTTATATTGGAACTTATTCGCGATAAAATTATTCAAAAGGTTACGAAACTTTATATATCCCGACGTCACGAACGGATTATACTGATCGCGGTCAGGGTTCAACTGGTGTGAGCTTTATTAAAGAATTTTATCGCTAATAACTACTGATATACAACAAAAACAGAAGTGAAATCAAATCTATAAACAAATATTTTTTTAAGCTCACCTGAAATTAACCGTTTCGTTCTTTAAGTATAACGTGCGATAAAAAGAAGTAAAAAATATTGCTCATGGGAAGTGTCCGGTAACGATGACGCGAGTTCAATTATTTTTGTTTACCTAATAAGTGTCCAGGAGATCGTTTTTTTGTTTTTTCGGAAGACGATTCCCATTTCATCTCATTCACATTTTATATATTTTTTATCATTAAATTCATCACAACGAAGGCTTAAAGACTTAAGATTTGAAGACTTTAAACAGTTGACATTGGGAGAAATAGCTGAACCGAGAGATCCGGATGATTGCCATTTCATCAAAAGAAGAATAAGTGCCCAACGCACCTCAAGAAGTTTTCACTTCAAAACTTCGAGATTTTTTACATCATGAAGTCTATACAAATCCATCTTTTACCCTTCCCGCTTTAGATGAGTTTCAAGATGCAAAATTATAACATTGTCCTCTAAAATACGTAGAGGTACAAATACACAGTAAAATGTTCATTTCAATATAATAAATATAATTAGTTTAAAATTTACTTCCTAGATTTCTTTGCTCAGTCACAAGTGAAGGTTATGTATTAAAATAATAAGTAAGTAATAACTCAAAAACAAGGTCTTGATAATATTTAAAAATTAAAATATGAATTCAAAAAAAGTATTGGCGCAATTCGTATTATACATGGTTAGGGGAATAAGGAATCAAATTATAATTATAAAACGTTAATACCTCTAAAATATCAAGTATCAACATGATAGTATACTATTTAAATTGCAAATCTTTTGGTTTTTTCCCTGCAAGAGACTTTATACAGAAGTTTAAATGTTTAAACCATTTTTTTGGCTATCTGGGAGAATTATTTTGTTGGGAGAAGTAAATAGGTATCATTTCTTTAAAAATATAATAAATAATCTATTAATCAAGGCCAGAACACGGTGTCGCTAGTATGAGGTTAGCTTTTTTCTATAATTTCAAGTTATATGTTAAAAATTCAAGTGCGAATCAGATTTGAGCACGAAGGCTTCCGTACCTTTATCTAGGTAGGTATACACAATCCGACATGCCACCAGAAGAAGAAGAAGAATTTCCGCAAGAAAAAAAGGTAGGTATACATAAAGCGCCTCCATGTTTCCGGAACCCCAAACCAGTAAGTGATGTAATGTATTGCGAATTTCATATAGCCAAAAAGAAAGAATACGATATTATCTAGTATGCAGATTGTCTGTTAACAGTTTTGTGTTAGCACGCCGTCAATCTAACGCTTTCCTAAAAAAACTAAGTACGTGGAGGTAAACAACTTCCATCATTGTTTTAACACATAATGGGCGTAAGGGACTATTAGAGCTTGCCTCAAACAATGACATGTTAGCATATAATTTACTTTACTTGCATGTAAATGTTTTTTATAAGTGTGTGTAGTTGGGCAACTTCATTTAACACTGTTGACTTTTTTCCCGAGACCATAAGTAATCGTGTATTGTCATATTTTAGCTATTTCAATATCCAACAACAATATGTAACTGGATGTATCTGCATACACATGTACTACGTACATACATAAGTTACGAACATTATATAAATATACATTTATTTAATTTTTTAGTCACATAAAATTCGAGCTACAATTTTTTTTTATCTTAATTTACGCAATGTAAAACAGTAACATTTTAGTAAGGAGCTGGTGTCCGTTTTAGGTTAGGACCTTGTACTACAGATCACCAAGTCCCTATCGCACAAATCAGAAGTAATCAATGTAGCTACGATGTTTGTATTTCACAATTTTCACACCTGCAAATTTTGAAAAGGGCACAGTAAGAACACACAATAATGCTAATTTCCAATCCATCAATATCTTCTATTACAACATTTACACATAATATCGACCACAACGTAAGCGTATAATGTGAGCAATAAGCGCAGAAATAAGTACCATAAATGGCAAGAGAAATCGATTTGATCACTCTTTAATGATTATTCGTATAAAATAAACGATAAATACAAACCTTACAAGCCACGAACCATTACACTTGATCAGCCCGCGAGCGGTTTCACTCGTAATAGAAACCTATTATTAGATGAAAGTCCTTTTCTATTTGACTGTCCTGTTCCGCATGAGCTCGCCAGTATTCCAATAAAACTGTTCAGACCAAAATGTTTATGGACTGGAGTATTTAAGATGTAGAATCTAGGAACTACTAAAATGTAGTGTAATAATTTTCCAGAACATTACTATTTACTTTATAAATTAAATCAGAGTTTAATAAAATAATTAAATTCTGATTCAATTTATTATTAGTATTATTACTATAATATCAACTTATGACACCATTCATGATAAATTAATTTAGCGAAAGACGTGAGAATAAGATGTTTTAAGTAAAAGGATTTTTTCGTGATGTTGCGAATAGACTTAGATTACGCGAAACCAGCAGAATTAACCTTCAATTCAACAGTTTAAAGTTACATACATTGCCAAAATGCGAAACAAAAAGGTGGCATACCATTCCGTTCACGCAACACCAATGACATAATTAAACAACAAAAAGCTGTGAAGTCAACTAATGATTAAAGAAGATCTTTATCATTACAAGACATGATATAATAAACGAAGTATGAGACACAGAGGCAAACAAAAACGTGAGAGCATCATTGTGTATTGTTTTATATACCAAGATCAGGGTCGAATCTTAAGTTGTGTTTTTGTTTTAACACTCCTGTAATAAATTTTATTTAAGAAGGTCAGACGCAGTCGTGAGATATTCGGACCATTAATATGATAATACGTGGCACAAGTAGTAATGTCATTCGCCTCTTGTTGAAGAATTAACTCAAGACTCGAAATTGGTTTTCGGATTATTGAATAATTGGTTTATCCAATAAACCGAAAATCAAATTCGAGTCTTTTACATTATCAGTTGAGTAAAAGGTCAGTTTAACTTGACACAGGCTACAAAGAACAGAGATTTAAAATATTTAGTTGAAAATGATCCACGTCATTTACGAAGTGAATATGCTCATTTGTAAATGTCATGGGTTGTTTAGATTTTGTAAAACTGTGTCATATTCATCGATCCCGTGGTTGCAATCAAACTGTTTTATTTTTCTAAATACATATATTTACATCGAATGTACTGATGAGAAATCTGATCTGAATTTCCCAATTTTATTCAAATTTTGAAATATTAAACCATAAACTTTTGTATTAAGTACTCTCAATTCTAGTCCATTCTGTAGTTGATTGTTTGTTCTTGGTTATCGTTTCCAGCGATAAGAGTGGCCATTGTTCATTTAACCTCACGCTCGTACTATGTGTATTCTACTTCTATATTCACAAATATGACATGAATTTATATTAACATATCATGTCTTGTGAAAAATAGTATTAATGTCTGCTACTTATTAAATCATACAAATTCATATTCATCTAGATTTGAAGTGGCCAATGTTTCATTTTAGCCGTTGTGACTTAATATAATGTAGTGTGATTTCCTGTCTCTAAATAAATACCTAAAGTGATCAATAAGTTTCATAGCTGCATAAATTTATTATTGTAATTTGTAAAAATTGTAAGGTTGAAATCATTTGAAATATTAAAGATACCATCGCTATTATATAGTTGATACACCACACACCAAGTGAAGTGATACTATCACATATAATCTTTATAGGCATACCTGCTTATAATCGCATCTGAAGCCGAGAGCAATTCCTTCTCATGAACGCTGTGCTTTAATTAGCATATCCTGTGAGTCTGTCGCAAGATATGCGTCTCATCTGCTCTCAAGTCTTACATATTGAAATAATATTAGAACTTATATGTGTTCTTGGAAACGTGGATTGGGGGGATTTCGAAATAAGATGAGTATAAATAATTCTTCTAATATTGCATTTAAAATGCATATGGTACACTTGGCTCTAAATATAGGTAGAGGACTTGAATGAAGCACAATTGTAAAATTTATTCCTTTTTTTATATATTAAGTCCCTATCAGAACGATAGCGCTGCAATTTCTACGGCCACAGCATTAAGCTGAGACGCATTTTCTGGCACTGCACAGGGCACTTACTTAATCTGTATATTGTATTTTAACCGCGTGTTGTCCTGCGAATGTAAGAACATATGTTTTGCTTTTCCCGCCCGACCTTTGTGGTGTATGACAAAAAACATTTATTTAAAATACTTTAATCTCTAGCGATGTGAGTTCTGTTTTGTAAGTCAAGGTCATGTAAAATTGTTACAAAATTCCTTTTACGTGACTTTTACATGTTTATGAAGTAAAAGATTGATAACCTTTCTCTCACTTGTAAACTGAATTTAAGTAAGTAATAATAATTGTACGAGTCACTATTGTTTCTCCATGTAGCCATCATCACAATCAACAGGCTATCGCAGTCCACTGCGGGACATATATTATAGCTAAATTGTCATAGCAAAACACAATATAAATTGCATAAGTTTAAATAAAATTTTTGTTCAAAATGTTTTCATTTTACTAAAATGAAAATCCCGATATTTAGTATTTTAAAACTTTATAAACAGTGAACATTTTTAGAAAGGATATAATTATGAATCCCATAAACTATGGACCCCATAGGTATGGACATAAATATTTATAAAAATCGGTACAGTCGTTTCGGAGGAATTAGATAACCCACACCGCGACACGAGAATTTTATATATTTGATATATGTTCTGATTTGCATATATTTATCGACAAATTTTATCTGTAAAATAGTGTTATATTATAAGAAAGATAATTATTTGAAACGTTATAATTGGTGAAACTGGCCCTTAAGGTAGGCCTTAAATAGGTAATTATCAGATGTACTGCTTGAATTAAATTCAACAATATTGACATTGCTTGAATTAAAATCATCTTGACTGGCTTAGCAAATGCTAAGCCAATCAAGTTTTAGCCGAATAAATACTAGGCTTACCTTAAACTATCAGTTTTGTACTATTTATATTACAGCTGCTCTGCGCTGTAATATAAATAGTACAAAACTGACAGTTTAGGAAATAATAAATGCAAAAAGGTAGATAACCAACAGCCTTGTTCTTGTTGAAGCAAAAGTAAATTGGCGTAGTTTATTAGCATGTGTGTGCGTTAACGCGTGTGTTTACTTGAAAGTAGCTGAGTTTTTCTTTGTTTCAACGGGAACAAGGCCGTGCGATAAATCCTTTTTTTATTTCATCTAACACTTAAGGCTTAAAATTTTCATAAAGTAAGTAACTTGATGTATTACAACTACCAAAATCTCATATTAATTTACTGTAGAAAAAAAGGTTTCCTTTAATCTTTTAATACTTGTTTATATTAAGGTATAGTAACTACAGGAATTTATATAAAAACCACACAATTTAAAAAAAAATATTTCGGACACCTGACACACAAAGCCTCCAAGTAGCCTCAAACTATGCAAAGCTTGTACTTTGAAAGCTAGATTGAGATGATAGAATACTAATATACTTTTCTTTGTAAATACATACTTTACATAGAAAACCCTTCTTCTTCTTCTTAGCCTTTATTATTCCCAAAATTAGGGGTCGGCTACTAGTTTAACCAGTGTTACCTGAATATCCATTTTTACTCGGAGCGACTATGACTGAATACATAGAAAACATCCAAACTCGGAAATAAATATTTGCAAATCAAACAAACATTTGTGCCGACATGCCCCGAATACGCTTCTACTGATTCACTGATCCACAGATATCTTTAAAATCAATTATGCGAATAGAACAATACCAGCCTTTGTGTTCATTATTTTGGATGTAGTATGTCATGTTTATCAAAACAACTTTTCGTCTTTACTGTTGACGAAATTATTTTTGATAACAACCATAACCAGTTGTTTAATATCAGTGACTAATTAAATAGTACTCTGAACACATGATTTACGTATGCGTTTCATAAAAACTTGTCCTTATATAAATATAAACTGCATACAATAAATATCACAAACCAACATTGCTCCTTATCTATGCTATCTTTCAATTATTTTGTTGATCAGAACAGTAGCATTAGAAAACTATCAGTTTCATTGGGTTTAAATTCATTCAGATTGTTAAATTCTCTCATTCTTTGTTATGTATTTATTATGTGTGTACAATGAAGAAATAAATAAATACAAAAATAAATAAAAAAATAATTGGAGGCCCAATGATGCGAAAGCATCACTAGCCCGCCATGGTGTGGGACACCATGCTGCATTGTTGCATTGTCTGCGTTCGCAGTATGGTGACCATCACTCTTGGATTCTGCTTATGCTTTCCATCTGGCAGAGTAGAGTCATTATGGCAGGGCCAAACATAAAAAAAAAAATAAAAAAAAAAAATTCATACAAAGCATTATATTCCAATGCTAAGAAAAAGGAAAAGAAATGCCTATGTTTGACCGTGTATTTCTTCAAGTAAAAAATAGACAACTCTATGTTGTAGAAAGCGATTAAGACAGTGAGTTCAACCAATTTAGTTATAAAATGCAAATTATAGAAAAATATATCATTTTTAGATGCCATGGCATTACAATGATGTCTGAAATGTTTGTTATGAATGAAGTTTTACTCAACTTTACTATTTCCTATTCTGTTATGTTGCAGTCTATGTATTATATATTCCTTGGGAGAGCCACGCTTCGGTATGCATGGGCCAGCTCGACCGGAGTCCGGAGACTACGGCCTCACAGAAAACCGGTGTGAAACAGCTCTTGAGCTATGTTTCACCGAGTAAGTGAGGATACCGGAGGCTCATATCCCAACCCCTTCCCACATCCCCATCCCCCAAAGGCCGGCAACGCACTTGTGACGCCTCTGCTGTTGCGGGTGTCTATGGGCGGCGGTAATAGCTTACCATCAGGACTACCACCACTCACCAGGACACCATTACTCGGAACGAAAATCCGCTAGATTTGGATGAAATTCGGCATTGAGATAGACTAGCAAATTGAATATTATTATCCAGCAAAAATGAATGTACAGAAACTACACGAAAATACACGAGCGCTTATCTTGTAAAAGTTTGATTGTTCACTATTGCACAGATGACTTCTAATAAGCGGGTTAGCCAAACAGGAAAAAGACAATGCAATATTGTCTAATTCAGTAGCAACTTCTTCTGCCATTGCCTCAACTTAGTTATAGGATGCAAATCATAGCAAAGTGCAGTCAATTAGCACTTATACGCACACGTAAGCACTACCCAAGCGTTGCGGCCCGTTTCAATAACCACAATACCGTTGCTTAACTTCAGAGTTATGGCTTAAGGTATAAACTGAAGCTTTTAAAGTGTGACCTTGACTATTCTCTTATCGGTTGTTTAAAGAATAGAAAATGTTTTAGTTAATGTTGTAGTTGGGCAAATGACAAATGACTTGATGAATGGTAATTTTTAAATGAAGTCGTCATATTATCTATTCAAATTAATTAAGGATATTCGTCAGCATCTTTGGCTTTAATAATTCACTGCTAGACTATAGTTTTTTTCTTAGAAATAAGGTTTTGGCTTACTATACATCCTACACTGGCCAGGCGGATCGGTACGGGGACAGTAACGGCCCCCTCCTATGTTTCCACACAGGAGGGGGCCGTCTGCAAACCGTAGGTGGCCCGAGGTACGTCGGGGTTCCAGGGTTTTCCTTTCTAGGGTGCACCTGGTTCCCCGGCATCTAGTACCCGAGACGGCGTGCGGTTTTAGTCGGTTCGAGTCCGACATGCCACCAGGAGGTGGTATCCGAGGGGATTTCCGACGGGAGAAAAAAAAAAAGGTGGATTGGTACGGGTCCTATTACAGCGCTTTTTTTTCAGCACTTTGCACTGCTGTAGTCCTGCGTAGTTTTCTGCCTTAGTCGGTTGTTACGACATCTAGGTGATGAATAAAAGTGGAAAAGAACATAATATAGAATGACTTTCCTGTATCTAATAATATTGGTACGTGAAAGAAAGTAAATAGTTCAAAAAAATCAGTTTGATGTATACCTTACGCCTAATCAACTGCACATAAGGACACTTGACAGTTATTAATATTCAGTTTGTGTAATGTGCTGCGCCTACGCATTAGTAACTGATACTATGCACTACTAAAGTATGAGTTTCGCAATACTTTGCTATCGATTGTTGTATGCCTCCATAAGTTTCAGTTTGGAAGGCTGCACGCTTTACTAATAAGGCTACGTTAATAAGGTTAAATGTTGCGAAAATGTTGATCTAATTATGAAATATGTGACAGCTGTCATAATTGACAGGTCATGATTAATCACATACTGATATTAAAAGATAATTGCTATAAACATGATGGCCTTAGTATAAATATGTAAATATATTTGTAATTCATTCTTCTGAGGCATGCCTATAAATAGTAATTTTTTTTTTTAAGGTAATGTAGTTGAACCACAGCTACATTACACCAAATATAACACAGGCTAATGGCGAGTAAACAACTTAATACTAACAAATCCAACGGCATATATGTATTATCTAAATTTCATAATGTTGTTCCATCGAATCCAATCCAGTATTATAACTGACTATACCTATATTTATCGGCATTACAAATCGAATTTTTCAAATTCAAAATTGCATTCGATACCACTCTGTTTTAGAAAGTGTATATTCTATTCTATTCAGCATTATCATTTGTTTAAACGTTTTTGCAATTTCAGGTTTTTTTGTAATCTTGTAACACAAACCTACAAGTCCCGTGGGAACATCTCGACTCTTATTTTGCTCTGAATGAGTACGCTGACATATTTTATAATTTGATCAACATTTTTGTAACATTTAACCTTTTAACGTGGCGTATTAGTAAAGAGTACACTTCCAAACTGAAAGTTCTGAAGACATAGAACAATCGATAGCAAATTAATGCGAAACTCACACTTTAGTAGTGCTCTGAAATGAGTAAATTAAAGTTTTCTCGTAAGTAAACATTTATTTTCTTAGACAAGTTACCTAATCCGTCAAACATAAACACGTTTTGTTGCATGTGTGAGCGGGGGAAAACATCTACCTACTTATGATTGTCTCAATAAAACTTAACTATTAATTATAAAGTCAGAAACGAAATTTAATTTTCTAACAATTAATATCTTAATATTTATTAACAGGACAACGGATATTTGTATTGTATTATTCTAAAACAAGTCTAACCAGTTGACATCCGCTATTACATTAAGTTACTCACGTTATTTTATTACATTAAAATAACGTGAGGTTAATCACAGTAATTCTAAATATTTAATTAAGGATTTATCATGTCATTAGAATAAGGCGTAACGCATTTAATTGTTTTGGAAAGTTAATACGAAACCAATAATATCCGGTATACACCGACTACCGTCATTATATTTCATGTGCGTTGGTTTCGTAATGGCGAGAATAAATGAAGAGATCAGTCTAGTTTGAGCATTGTACGAGGAAGGACAAACTGTGAATAAGTTAAGTACATAGGCTCCGTAATTGTTGTTATTGATTATTAAACTTTTGTAAGTAATAAGTTAAGATGTAACTTTTAAAAGAGTGGCCATGAGTTTCTTTGCCAGTATTCTTCTCATAAGGTCCTACGCATTTTGGAAACTGGAAGTTATGGATCGACACGAACGGGCAGTGGATTTTAGTGTTTTCACCTAATTCACCTTGACCATGTAGTGTCGATCTATGATTTTAAGAGTAGCTTCAATTTAACGTTCATTAAATACATGATTCAAGTTTGAACCTAAGTTATGTTGTTTTAATTAATCCTAGTGTACCGACGGGTATGATAATGAATTGATTGAGAACGGTCTAAATCATGTGAGTGAAATTAATGAGTTGAGGAGTGACGTCAGCGAAGCTGATGTCACTCTTTCTAAAAATCATATCTCCCTTTAAAATCTAACATCAGAAGTGGGATCACATCTCTCGCGTCTTCTCTTTTGTAAATATTTAATTTGACGATTTTTTTTTCTTTTCTCTTGATACCCTACGGAATTTTCTTGTCTTTTCGTTCGCGTTGTTGGTGAAGGAAGGAAGGAAAAGATACGTATATCTGGTGAGTACATTCAAGTTTGTTTATAATGAAATTTAAGAGTTTATTATGTTTTCCATTTACCCATCACTGTCTGCAATTATATAGTACACTATGTGATACTTATAAGTGAACAGTTGTCTACCGCTATGTGTCTTACCTGTAAAGACGGCTATGTGGTCAAGTCTAAATTAGCTAAGCTAAGCTAAGCTATGAAATGAAATGAAATGAAATGATTTATTCTACGTAAATAGAATACATTTACGGTGCTTTACAATGTCAACATTAGTGAACGTCTATTTAGCCACTATTAGCATGTGAAAATGGATTTCATATGAAATTATAGATTAGACACACTATATCATGGTAGGTATTAATGATCTCAACTGTATTGGTATAAAATTTCGTGGTTAATAAAGACAAATTAAGGTGAACAAAAAAAAAATGACACCTAATTTCAAAATCTAAATAAAATTATTAGTATGTCAATAAAATATTATATAATATAAGCTTTATTTTCATTGTTATTAATTCATAAATTCTTTGAGTGAATAATATGACTTCAGCCATATCTTGAGATGGTTCTTAAATCGACGCTTTGCAATTCTTTGAGGCAATCGGGAATTTTATTATACACTTTTATGCACATAGAGTAACAATTAGAGTACATTCTAAAACCAACCTATTTGGGTATCGTATCTAGTATTTCTTGGATATTTATCTTTTGCTTTGATGAGCAGGTTTGGTTGTGTTTTTACGAATATCGATATCTCGAAAATGTACATACAATAGAAAGTTAGTATGCCTAAGTTCTTTAAAATTCGGTCTGCACGTTTCATCTGGTGCTATTCCTACTATAGCTCCGACAGATCGTTTTTGTGCTATAAAGCATCAGTTTGCCTCCAAGGAATTGCCCCAAAGTATCAAACCATATCTCATTACAGAACTTACGTAGCCATGATACGCTAATACTGTAGTCGGCTGTGAAGAAGTATCATTCCTAAGATTACTTCAAACATAAGAAATCTATTAATTTTGCTACATGCAGCATCAATGAGCTTTCCAGTTGACATGCCTGTCCAGTGTTATACCCAAAAAAAAAATTTGTGTTCCTTTTCTTTAATTGTTATAATTTGTATTTGGAGACCGTATGCTTTGGAATCGTACCTATGTATGTTATAAATATTAGGCTCTAACCATTTTGTCACCATATGGATCGTATCAATTACTATGTTTTACTATGTTTCACTTTTTCATATGTAAATACGAAACTGTGTGACGCATAGCGAATAAAAGACTGACGTATAACGAACACAAAATAAGAGCTGGGTGATGTAGCACAAAATAAGAGCTGTGTGGATGTAGCACAAAATAAGAGCTGTGTGATGTAGCACAAAATAAGAGCTGTGTGATGTAGCACAAAATAAGAGCTGTGTGATGTAGTAAAAGCAACAGCACTGACGCACTGACGACGACAACGATCGATGAGTGACGGACTATACTAGTTTTTGACGTTAATAGTCCTAAGGAAAACTCATTGATTGAATTGAACTGCTGAAGTCTGTTGCTTTGTTCTAGCCTGTCTCATGCGCAGCAGGTGTGGGGCTAGATAATATTGTCCTCAAAGCGACTGACCGTTGTTGTAGTCTTCTTAATGTGAAAAGATACTATGACAATGACAAAATGTTTTACTTTTAAACATTACTATTAATGTGATTTTTATATTAGTAATGTTAAGAGTTTTGTACTTCGAGACCGAAGTAGAAGTCACTATAACCGTGACAAGATGTAATTATTTTGTAGAAAACAATTGATTTAAAAATCCATTTTTATATTGGTATTTAAACTTGTCAACTGTAAATTATTTTTAAATGAATATTGCTAACAGAAGTTGTACTGATTGTCAAGGACGAGCAAGTCCATATGAAAGTGAGCAGCCTTGCTGAAGGGTCGAGCTTATTTATGGGTAGAATTTGTGAATATCTAATCACCGCAACTTTTGGTTGTGGCGCCGAATGTTTAATTATATGTGGGTCCGAGCTCTTGTCAGGTATCTCATGGTCAACTACGAAGACCTCCTCAACCAGGCAACCGGGTCGACGGAATCTGAAGAGGATGAACAGCAACCTGGAACATCCCAGCGTACAACTCCAGGACACTGTCTTGTGAATGACTGATAGCTTTGGTGAGTTCTATCCGTTAATTGAAAATTTTGTTTTTAAGCGTCACATTACAATTTACGGGTGGCAAATTGTTTTATTACATTTATTTTATTTTAGTTATTTTCTTAGCATCCCGTGTTGACCACGATCGTATTAAATTGTCCTGACGACACCATCAACCTAGATCCATTTCTTTTAGAACTGTAGCGTGTCTTAACATACCAACATTTAAATGCATTTTTATTAATCCCTGAAAATATTGCTAAATGTCTTTGTTCGAATCTCTTTGTAATATCCCAAACAATTGTTAGTGCTTCTTAAGTTTCCTTTTAATCCATTTTTTTTTATTTGCCTATTAAATAAATAACCAAATCAAATTCATATAAAGTCAAACATCTTGCCTAGATTGTATACCGATACGTTTATTAAACCGAGGGTAGATCGGTGGCGTTGCGATATCAACAATAATTTAAAACTGTGTTAAGAAATTTAGATATAACGCTAAAGTGCTTTTTGAATAAAACTGTAAACCTTGTTCATGTGTAGTAACAATGACAATCAAAATAACTGTGAGACTTATTTGTGAATACGAAACCCTTCGCTCCGCTGCACAATAAAAGGTACTGTCAATATACTACACTACAGAACCATGGCGCTTATACTGCCCAAACCACAGCATCATCCCTTATCTACAAAAGCAAGTAATAGTGTTACATAGGGTATCTGTATTAAAATAAAATCATAATTATGAAGTGGCATGACGCAGTTGCATTGTCACATAAACATATTTCATTCTAATAGTTAATATTTGCTAATGTGGTGTGTATGTGTAATGAAACTATTGCTCAATGGAGCTGAGGACTCGGACTCGGAACTTATTGGTGGTTGAAAGGAGGATGGCAGATCCTGTGCCGCTGGCAATTTGTTGTGAATAGTTATGTGATTTATACCGCTTATTAAGTGAATCATCCTAATTATTTTTATGTATTTTTATTTTATTTTTAGAACTGTGCTAACAGAATAACTCATTTATGATCCATGTATTTCGTTGTAAACTAAAATAGCTTTTTAATGCTATATTGTATAAATCTAGGAATTTAAGATGTTATTGTCGGTGATATTAGCAGCCAAATAAACACAAAAACAACCCCTAACATGACAAACGCCAAGCGTTACAAAGGTCCCATACTAAAATGCCATTGTCCTTTGGAAATAACATAGTGAAGTAAACTTAGAAAACTTTACCGATCCGAATTGTTAAAACGAACGATGCACCTATACGGTACACCAAATCGGATCATTGTCAAGAGTTCCTGGAGGAATTTAAAGAATACTGTGGCCAAATAAGCTTAAATATTTACTTTAATTTCGTCAGGATGAAACCGAGCTAATGGTCAGGTTCAGTATGTTTACAGTAACCACTTAACTTTGAACTGCATTAAACTGGCGTGGCACCACCTCGCCCAACTCACCTGACGTAATCACTGTTTTCCATTTGAACTCGCTAACTTAATCGACTTGGAAGAGTCCTAGATAAGGACCACTGCTTTATGAAGAGAGTTGTCAAGGGCGACCCCGCAAGGTTGCTCATGACCAGCTGCGAACGGCCCCGAGACCGGAGCAACAACTGGCCGTGTCGGCAGGACCACAAGAAACCTCATCACAGCAATCCCGAGTCACTGCATACCATTGCAGAAGGGGGTCGACGAGTACCTTCCGCATCCCAACACGAGCAGCGGCGGAATACACCATATTCCTGGGTGAGCAGTATTCATTTTGTTTACAATAGTAACATGCTCATATCGTTCTATGATGTGACTGCTGTCCACATCTCACATTATATGTATTTTTTTAGAGCCTCTGTGTACCACGGCGTACAAGAACGCCCAGAGCACACACTTACCCTTTTATATTAAATCATTACAACATGTTGCTTTACAAGTCCACATCATAACAAAGAAATTTATCATGTGACATTATGTGCCACGGCATCATATCACCCAATCATTACATATAAACAGTCTCACTAATCTGAAATCTGCTAAAGAAGTATTTCATTAGGCATTTATAAAACGGGTTATTTATCTGTAAAAATACTTGCCTTGCTTGAATAAAGTTGGTGCAATCATGTATTATTATAACAGCTAGTGCACAACAAGTACCAATGTGCAATAAACGGCGTATTGGCACTGTTCATATGTTCTCATAAATGTTAGGCATTGTAGACGGATGCCCATCTCAAAAGAAAACCTTTCATTGCTTCAGATTTAAGGCGAATGCAGTGCAGAGAGCGCACTGCTTGTCAGTATGGCCGTGTGAGCGGGGGAAAACATCTACCTACTTATGATTGTCTCAATAAAACTTAACTATTAATTATAAAGTCAGAAACGAAATGTAATTTTCTAACAATTAATATCTTAATATTTATTAACAGGACAACGGATATTTGTATTGTATTATTCTAAAACAAGTCTAACCAGTTGACATCCGCTATTACATTAAGTTACTCACGTTATTTTATTACATTAAAATAACGTGAGGTTAATCACAGTAATTCTAAATATTTAATTAAGGATTTATCATGTCATTAGAATAAGGCGTAACGCATTTAATTGTTTTGGAAAGTTAATACGAAACCAATAATATCCGGTATACACCGACTACCGTCATTATATTTCATGTGCGTTGGTTTCGTAATGGCGAGAATAAATGAAGAGATCAGTCTAGTTTGAGCATTGTACGAGGAAGGACAAACTGTGAATAAGTTAAGTACATAGGCTCCGTAATTGTTGTTATTGATTATTAAACTTTTGTAAGTAATAAGTTAAGATGTAACTTTTAAAAGAGTGGCCATGAGTTTCTTTGCCAGTATTCTTCTCATAAGGTCCTACGCATTTTGGAAACTGGAAGTTATGGATCGACACGAACGGGCAGTGGATTTTAGTGTTTTCACCTAATTCACCTTGACCATGTAGTGTCGATCTATGATTTTAAGAGTAGCTTCAATTTAACGTTCATTAAATACATGATTCAAGTTTGAACCTAAGTTATGTTGTTTTAATTAATCCTAGTGTACCGACGGGTATGATAATGAATTGATTGAGAACGGTCTAAATCATGTGAGTGAAATTAATGAGTTGAGGAGTGACGTCAGCGAAGCTGATGTCACTCTTTCTAAAAATCATATCTCCCTTTAAAATCTAACACATGCGTAACTGACGACTCTCGATTGTTTAGTTTCACTTTTAGCTCCAAAACGTAAAAAAGCGAGAGACCAAGCGCATCCAAATTGTTGAGTAACCGGTCTTATAAAATGTTGCTATTTGTTTACTTTGAAAATAAATGCAGGACTTAAATCTGTCGACCAGTACTATGCACTTATTAGTTACTTGTGGAAACTAAAAGAAGTTTAAAAGTACTGCTTTAAAATCCCTTTTCATTCTGTCTGGTTCGGTCCTAATAGTCCTAAGAGTAGATTCAATATAAACTGTTTCGTAAATGTAATGTGTTAAACTACTAACTGTACTATCCGAAATCCTCTAAGTCTCGCAAGAATCCCGTTGTGTTTTTGTTTTATATCAATAAAATTATTGTTGTTTCGTTAGTAAAAAAAAATTAATTGCTTTATTATGGTAAACGGCAACTCATAAGGTTTACTGTACAGTTATTCAATTACCTAATGCACAGGCAAACGTATGCACTAAACTAACCGTGACGGTAATGTAAAGAATTATTATCGCAGCCAATTACGTTTAAATAAAATGTAAATAATAGTAAAAGTGAAATTAAGGCGAAAGTAAGTACGAAAATTTGCTAAGCGGCATAAGTGGGTGTTGCTACATTATCGCTATAATTATATGTGTGTACAGCCATTGACTCACAATGTGAGTAATACCATTTATAACAGTTACATTTAATTTGAGCTTTTTTGTATATAATTTAAGAATAGGAATGTCGTATTAAGGTACTGTTATAACTCCTGAGACGTAATTCTTACCAATTTATGCTCTATTATCAGACGGGTTTTTAATGGTAAATGTCTGGACGTTGGTTTCTGCAAATTAAAAGACAAAAAATGAGTTCCAATCTTTTTTTGATACATAAATTGTTGTACCCATGTGGTGATGTCCGACAGTACTTCGATGCAGTAGTAACAGCGAGGAGGCCGCTTGAACCACTTGGCATCCGTGCAATCCAATTCAACGATTGACTGAATAACATATGGAAACGATAAGTGAAACTAATTAATAAATAATTTCCAATGCATAATATAAAGAAAATAACTAATAGGTCAAGGTCACATAATTGTAACGAAACGCTGTCACATTTGAGTCTTATTTTATACTAGCCGACCCACGCAACCTCGTTTGCGTCTCCTATTGCCCGTAGCGTGATAATTTTCCCCCCTTTTTGTAACATTCTTCATTGTTGCTCCGCTCCTGTAGGTCTTAGCGTGATGATATATAGCCTATAGCCTTCCTCGATGAATGGGCTATCTAACACTGTAAGAATTTTTCAAATCGGACCAGCGGTTCCTGAGATTAGCGTGTTCAAACAAACAAACACTCAAGCTTTACATATTAGTATAGTTTTCAAATTACGTAAGTTTTTCGTCTATTTTATGCAGTTACGTATTTATCAGTGTAATTATGTATTGATATAATTTCAGACCTTGGTCTAAATTACTTACATCCTCTGTTACCGCAATGAGTTGCACAGTAAAAAACGTAACTAGATGCATATCATTCAAGTTATTTCAATTATATACAATTTCAGAAATCCATTGTTTTTGTAACTAAATACTGAGATGTTTGATAAACATCTCATCATTGTCCGAGGGGTTGTCGACATTGTTTTTTAATTATACAAAATGTGTGTGTGTGTTTGGGTATTTTATCAATCTTAGACTGGAGAACGAAGGTTTGATCAGTGTCTGACTGTTTGACTGCACTGATGGCGTAGGCCGCACTCTACTACGTTGAGGGTTATAGCTTCGATCCCCCATAGAACAACACTTTATGTGATAAAAAAAATGTTATTTTGAATCTAGGTGCTCCCAGTGTCCGTTTCATGCATGTTTGTAAAGTCACCGACAACACATTATATATTGGAGTGCGAAAAATGTTTTTTTTTTAATATTTTCAAAAACATTGATATATTTATAATAGGTAATTAACTTACATAACTGTATCACTGTTTTTATTAAGTCGTGATCCATAGTGTATAAAACGTGAAAGCGTAACAAATAAAGACATAAACAAATAAACTTACTCTTTTTTTAAATATTAGGATCAGTAAAAGTATGAACTTATGAAACTTAATAAAATCTACTCGAGTAAATAATTTGTCTACTTCTTCTATGAAATGTTATTCAATTTATCTTTACTTTTAATATATAAAGCTGAAGATTGTTTTTGTTTGCTTGAACGCGATAGTATCAGGAATTTCTGGTCTGATTAGAAAAAATATTTCAGTGTTAGATAGCCCATTTATCGAAGAAGGCTATAGGCTATATATCATCACGCTAAGACCAATAGAAGCGGAACACCAAACCAACAAAGAATGTTTAAAAAACGGGGAGGGGGGGGGGTTTGTATGGGACTAATCCCGCCCACATTCCCACCACTGTACCTCCTGTACACCAGGATCAACAGCAGTGACCCACGAACACACCGAGTTATGACACTCGGGAAGTCCCAGGAAGAAAATTAACTGTCTTGGAACCCGCAACGAAATTAATCAGAAGAAAAACAGGAGGAGTTGAAGGGGGGGGAATTATCACGCTACTGGTAAGCAGACGCAAACGAAGATTTTTGGGTCAGCTACTTTATAATATACCTAGGTTATATTATTGTTGTGTGTTCGTTTGAACTATTATGCTCTCACGCCAACTGCAAACACAGAATGAGAACCATGCGAATGATTTAATAACTGAGGATAATCTAAGACCATTGTTTGTTGGTCCATTTGCTTAGACCTAGATGGGTCTTGGGGTCGAGGCATCAGTGAAAGTTGAAAGTGAAGGATGCGTTGCAGCCACTATTGCGTATACAATTACACGTGTCTGTACTTTATTTTACTAGCATAATATATTAATTCAATCTCTACCACGTCATTTGTTACAATTGCTATAGTTTATAGATCAAGATTATGCATAAATAATTCTACTAAAACTCAGTATTGGAACCCCTGTTCCTAGATGCAAATTGCTTGGTTTGTAATTTAAAAAATAATAACCTTGCTATTGTTGCTTTGTATCGTTCTCCGTCTGTCTCCAACTTAGATAATTTTCAACATAGCTTAAATAGCACTCTTACTTCAATCGCATCACAAAGAAACGCGGTCATTATTGGAGACATCAACATTGACATATCTCCACATAACCAGAATCTTGCCGCCAATGATTATCTAAACTTAACCGCATCCCATGGCTTTATGCCCACTCACCAGTTCCAAACGCGTGGAAAGAGCTGCCTAGACCATATTCTAGCTAAAACGGCACTTATTACAAAAACCATAATATTTGACACTTCTATAACAGACCATGCACCAGTTTTATTAAGTTTGAAATCTAGGCATACGCCTTCTACAATATCAAATTTTCGTCAAATCGTGAATTATCCCGCTGTAGTTTCTGAAGTCAAGACTGCGGATTATACTGCCATTATGAATTCCACTGATGCGAATGGTGCTGCGGAGGGCCTGACATCCATAATCACCTCAAGCATAACTAATCACACCAAAAAAGTTAGAGTCATTTCTAGGTGCAAAATATTAAAACCTTGGATTACACCCGGTATTCTCCGTTGTATACGAAATCGTGATAACCTTGCGCGACAATTTAAAAAACACCCTGACAATGAAACCAATAAAACAACTTTTGTTCGGTACAGAAATTTTTGTAATAAGCTATTGAAAAAGGTGAAGTCAAGTTACGAAAGGTTGGAATTCGAGAATGCCAAGCAGGATCCTAAAAAGACGTGGAATGTTATTAAAAAAATCGCCAACAGTTCTACTTCACCCTCAATTCCTACAGAGCTCCTAACACTTGCTCCTGATCCTAATGTTTCGGCTAACATTGTTAATAATTTTTTCTCGAGTATAGGGAGTAAATTGACTGCTAAACATAATTGTACTAATTTAACTCCTTCTAATATTTGCAATAGCCCAAATTCTTTCGTTCTTTTTCCAACAGACAATACAGAAATATTTAACATCATTCATAGCTTAAGTAATAACACCTCCACTGGTTGGGATAGCATCCCCACTAGGCTAATTAAATCGTGCTCGGAAGTCCTCACACCCGTTCTGACACATATTTGTAATACCAGCTTATCTACGGGAATATTTCCTAGGATTTTTAAACGAGCAGTAGTCCATCCTATATTTAAGAGTGGTGATAGAAGCGACGTAGGTAACTATAGACCAATATCTGTCCTACCAACTCTCTCCAAGATACTGGAGAGGGTGCTTAATAGCCGTTTGGTAAAATACTTAGAAACATCCAATTTGCTGGCTCCTAGCCAATACGGTTTTAGGAAGGGAAAGTCTACTGAGGATGCCGTTTCTACCTTGGTGAATCATGTGGTTAAGAAATTGGATGACAAACAGACCTGTATGGGTATTTTTCTTGATTTGACCAAGGCCTTTGATACCGTTTCTATCCCACTCTTATTAGACAAAATGGAGCATTTGGGTATTCGTGGGCATGGTCTTAATATATTTAAAAACTACCTACACGAGAGAACGCAGTGTGTCAGGGTTGGTGAAATAGTGAGTGACGTCACGACTATCGATGTCGGGGTTCCGCAGGGCTCCATCTTAGGTCCTACTCTATTTTTGGTCTATATAAACTCTCTTTGCCAACTATCACTACATAACTGCTCAATCATTACTTATGCTGATGATACTGCCCTACTTGTACACGGTAGGAATTGGATAGACACTTATATGCACGCTGAGAACGCCATGAAACTTGTTATGTCCTGGCTCTCAGCTAATCTACTAACGCTTAATCTCAGTAAGACCACATGCATAACTTTTTCTCTGAGCTCTCTTTCTCAGCCCCACTCTAATTTAACACTTAAGGTTCACTCTTGCCAAACTACCTTTTTAACGTGTGACTGTCCTTCTATCCATAAATCTTGTGTTATCAAATACCTGGGTGTACTCATAGATAATTCACTCTCCTGGAAACAGCATATACAACAATTGACGTCACGAACACGAAAACTTATCTGTATATTCAAAAATCTTCGACATTCTGCTGAGTATGACACTATTAAAACTGTATACTATGCATTGTGCCAGTCAATATTGAATTACTGTATCTCAGTTTGGGGTGGTGCCCATAAAACACATATGCTCAAATTAGAACGAGCGCAAAGGGCTGTTCTAAAGGTGGCTAGGTTTAAGCCTTTTCGTTACCCTACTGAAGCTTTGTATAAGGAGTGCATGATACTTACCGTTAGGCAACTATTTGTGCTCCAAACAATTTTAAGGCAACATGCGTGTGTTCAATATCAAAAGATCAAAAATACTAAACGTAATCTTCGCAAGGTGTGTCAACCAATTCCTCACCGAACCGCAGCCGCTGAACGTCATTTTTATGTAATCAGTAGCTACTTATATAACAAAGTTAATAAGGATTGTGATATTTATTCAACAAATAAATATACGTGTAAACAGAGAGTTACATCTTGGCTGATGGGATTGGACTACAATAAAACAGAGGTTTTGATAAAAATTACATCTTAATACTTCAGTCACACACAGTGGTATACAGAACATTCAATTACTCTAACACATACGCACACACACACACACACACACACACACATACACACACACACACACACACACACACACACACACACACACACAATTTTACCTATATAAATTGTAAACTTAATTTTTTACTAAATAGTTCTAATAGAAGATTTTCCTCTAATATTATCACTAAATTGCACTACTTTGTAATTATTGTTTTAACTGTCCGTCTTTGTAACCATTTTTTATTGGTGGAAGTGGACATTGGTGCTCATAACACAAGTTAATTCTTACCATGAGTGCCAGTGTCTACAAACTTTTTAATTAATTGCACAGCGGATGTCGATGTGTGATCTTTAGTGTACAGTATGCCACTTGTATGTCTTTTATTGGAAATAAATATTATTATTATTATTATTATTAATTGCAAGCAAACATAGTATTACAAGCATGCATGCTGCGATTAATGAATTTGGATGAAGCAAAAGAGGTGCGTTAGGACCCTCTGGAAAATAGGCATGACAATATGTATGTGTCTATTATGCATAAAAAATTATAGCATTATGCAAATTTATATTATGATACTTGAAGTTATGCAAGCTGATGTTATTTATGTACGAGTACTTACACATTTATATCATCCTTGGTCTACAAATAATATGTATATATAAAATGTACAAATAAGTATTGATACAGTTATTTTGCTCATATTGCTAGGCACAGTCAAGATTCAACAATTTAATGAAAAACGTTGCTTTGTATTAAGGTGTGTTTATCGGTGTTACAGTGAGCAAATAACTATGTTTTCAGAATTTTAATTCTCTGAATGAAATTTAAGTATGTTACTTACTTAGACCTCGCAAATATATTAAAAGAATTAAAACATACGAGTATTCAACCGTTGTTTACACTTATACAGTGACGTAACTGCTTTCACCAAAGACTTGAATGGAATTGATGACACACGTTTCGTTAGAAAGTTAAACCGAAATGGTATCCGCGGACCAACACTGGACACAAATATAAAACTCTCAATTTTATTTACTTCTAAACAGTATGACATCAACATTTCTAATGCAGAAAACAGGCATGCCAAAATCAGATATTAATTTTCAACATAAAAGCTAAACAGTAGTCAACAATCCTACTAATATTACAATCGCGGAAGTTTGTAAGTATGGATGGATGGATGGATGTTTGTTAGTATTTCACGCAAAATCTACTGAACGGATTTGGATGAAACTTTACAGTAATATAGCTTATACATCAGAATAACATATAGGAATAACATATACAACAAATATCCTTTTAGTATATCTTGAGTATGACGTCATCATACATTATTTCAACAAAATGACAAAGAACCTAATATATCGATAGGAGGACAATAATATAACTCGAGAGTCAACTACCGTAACGGTAACTTGTATGTACAAAAGTTTCTTCGAAATACTATCCTATGCTGACTTACTTAAATTACAATCAAGGGGCACTTTCAAATGTATGTATACGTAATAACTTCTTCCCATCGTATTATTCTATTCGTCCCATACATACCATCTTGGCATTGGCTCAAGATATGATAAAAATTCCAAACTTTTTCCAAGACGAAAGTCGTAGAGTGGTGACGCGTGGTGTTTCTCGCACGGTCGCACCGAACTCTACATGTAGTCCCCCATTATTACATACGAATTTGACATTTCTGTCGCAATCGTTCTAATAGTTCGACTATTAAAATCAATTCTAATTTCACCTCAAAATTATGTATGTATACTTGAGCTGGCTGAGCCATTACCCTTCTATTGAACTAAATTGGTAAACAAATTTCTTCAAACTATGTACCCTTCTTCTCGAGCACAAGTGAGCTAATTCCTTCGAGACAGAGCAAGACTCTTGACATCGGTTAACACTTAACAACACTATTTTGTAGTTTTGGACATGCAAACCGTTATTCAAGCGAAAATTTACTGTCCCTTGCGTCGTTTATTTTTAAAAGTTGCAAATTACATCATTAGAAGTCACAAACTTTCTATTAGTTTAGTCCGACATTTCTTACCAATGTTTACTTCGTACAACATCTTTTAAATTAATTTACACGCAAAAAGTAGCAAAAGTAATTTAACAACGTCACGTGCAGTACCGTAACTAAAGAGCCGTATCCGTCCTTCCTAGTAGAGAGTGAAGATCAATGACCCTGGCCAGAGGTAATCGTCCTCAGTTCTCAAGTGGGCGAGCCGCCGAAGAATTAGAGAAAATGGACCACATATAATAAGTACGCACAACATAATTAATATCATGCAGTGCGTTTTGCAGCAGTTGGTCATTGTTTATACAATATACTCCACTATTCGGCGGGAGCGTTTTGTTTAAATTGATTTAGACATGATGGATGATACTAAAAACTTGAATGGTACACATACGTAGTATATACACTTATCTAGTAAATATACCAACACACTATTAGAAGCCGAAGCTAAAGAAACAGTCACACCATAATGCTGATGAATACGTAAAAAGCTTAATTGTACTTACACGAGGAACATCAGGTTAATAAATACACACTTGTGACATTTTATGATTAGCAAAATAATTAAAACTCTTTTGAATTTAAAAAGTAGGATATATTTATACAAAATACTGCTAGCACATATGTGTACTACGAAAATGATCGAATACATACTAAAAAAAATATTTAAAATCTTTGTTTTTATTTTTTGCACCAGACGTTGTTATTGGCAATAAATAAGCGTTTATTTAATGAGACGCCAAATAGAAGCACTAAGTCTGAAAATCTCTGTTTTTTATTAAATGTAAGTTGATCCAATATACATCTTATCTCGGAGGCATATTTTCCAATAATTTTAAACAATAATTATTGACATACTAACAGGTATAAATGTAAAGTAAATACAAATAATATGAAATATGACTAAGTATACAAATATATAATACTAGCTGAACCACGCGGTGTTACCCGCGGTAATTGTTGTACCGCGAGTAACGCCGCGGGATAAAGTTATTCTAAAAAAAGTAGCCTAAGTTACACCCCGGATCATCAGCTACCTTCCAGTGAAAGTCCCGTCAAAATCCGTCCAGCCGTTCCAGAGATTACCCGGAACAAACAGACAGACAGACAGACAAAATTTTTTTTAGCTACATTTTTGTTATATGTACCGTGTACATACATATGCATTTAGTAAAAAGCGGTTATTTTAATATTACAAACAGACACTCCAATTTTATTTATTTGGGATAATTACTTTGGAGTACATAAATGCTTTTATGTATTCATACTTATACCATATATGCTCTAAAACAATGAGTACAATAGGCAGTTAGTATGAAGCTGGTGGTAGATATTTGGTATCGGTAACGGACCGGAACACTTCTCAACTTCGGATGACATAACCAAATCATTATATTTGCCTTTACATTTTACATTTAATTCCATCAACGTTGTGTAACATTTCAATCTTTGGTAAAACAAAATGTATGTGATTTAAACATCTACTTGTGAGCATGACTTGCTTGTTATTGAGTTGTTATATAATTTAACACATATTTCGTGTTTGTTCTTTCTTACATGGGGGAACGGAAAGTAAGCAATATCATATTTGTGCATATCGATTGCTAATAGTTATTTGTATTCTACGGTTAATTGTGACTTGTTCATTTTTATATATAGACCCTCGCTGAAACACGCAAAGTTACCTGCGGTTATTGTCGCGGGAAAGGCCGCGGGACAAAGTTAGTCTAAAAAAAGTAGCCTAAGTTACTCCACCAATCATCAGCTACCTGCCAGTGAAAGTCCCGTCAAAATCCATCCAGCCGTTCCAGAGACTACCCGGAACAAACAGACAGACAGACAAAACATTTTTTAACTACATTTTTGGTATATGTATCGTGTATATGCATTAAGTAAAAAGCGGTTATTTTAATATTACAAACAGACACTCCAATTTTATTTATTTGTATTGTATGTATTGTATATAGATAACGTATTAATTTCTATGTTTATCTATAGTAATATCATATATATTATAAAGAGACAAATTTTGTGAATTTTCTGTGTTGTAGGGGTAATCTCTGGATGGGCTGAACCGATTTTGGAAATGCTTTCACCTAAAAAAAGTAACTTTATTTGTGAATGTCATAGGCTATGGGTAAATTATCCCGTAAAATGATTACCCCAATATCCGACACATAAGGGGGATTCACGGCGGATTCACGGGCAAAAAGTTAGGATGTAATTCTCAAAGTGTCCTAGTTTATGGTCGAATAGGTATTGGTGACTAAATACAGATGTTCAAAAGGCCTCTACACATCCTTACTTGAATGTACAGACGTGTGTATATGTTTCATAAAATAAAAAGATGTTATAAAATTCTGAAATGGTTGTCGGTAAGTCCACATTTCTAATTGGTACTAACTTCTATAAACTTCATTTACGAAACTCTCCCCTAACCGATTTAGTAAAACTCACACACATGCGAGAAGGAAAGCCGTGGTCACTTATCACCTCTAAGCACCGCGTAATCGGTAGTTGTGTCGGCTCACTTGACGGCACATTTACTACTTAATTTGATTAATGAACCTGTGAATTATGTTTTCGTATGTTATTTCATAATAAATATTGTTTTCTTTATGAAATAGTAACTTTTCGTGAATATAATCGAAAAACGGTACATGTAACGAAATAATAATAATAATATATTTATTCGATCAAGCAACATGACTCATAGTGTTAGTAACAATTTATTCTTAAGACTATGTTAGTTTACCAATTCTAGTTTTACACACAAAAAATAATAATTAAAATGAAACAAGCAAGAACTACTTGACCCGTACACACTAGTCACCGCTACAGACTCATCACTGAAGTGGAAAGCCTGCAGCAACGACTCACATACACGCAGTCAAGTCTACTCGCTACACACTTTAAATTGTTGTTAAAAATAACATTTTTGAAAATTTTTCGTCCGTCTGTGGCAGGTGGCTGATGATCCCGGGAGTAACTTCGGCTAATTTTTTTAGACTAACTTTGTCCTGCGGTGTTACTCGCGGTACAACAATAACCGCGAGTAAAACCGCTGAGTTCAGCTAGTCATATATAAAACCGTAAGATAAATACTTATTAGATACGCATTCTCGTGCCACTTACTGATGAGAATCTGCTACGTTTTGAAAGCGTGAACGATATGAATGTAACGATTTCATAAAATGCATTCTTCAGAATATATATATACACATATATGTATGTAACTTTTGAATTATATATTATAATGTAATTATAATTTAACTTACGGGTCGTTAAGTCTCTGTGTTTGGAAACAACTTGCGGCGAATGCGGGGTAATTAAAACTACTCTAATAGACAAACTGCTGAAATTTTTATGGAGTGTGCAGTACAAATGCTATTTATGTGTGCGATATTTGACTGTTGAATGTTAGGCCTAACATGATACTTTAACGTCTTACGTTCTTAGAAGCCAAAAACAATTAGCGATTGGTCCAATTAAAGTTTAAGGAAAACAGGAGTGTTATGAAAAGGGATACATAGTTAAGAGAAGGCAATTGACATAAATGCAAAAATCCGATTTTGATAAATTTATCATGGAGATACTTATATTTTTGATGAAGAAGGACAGTTTGTATCACGATAACTGTCAAACTCGCGTTCGGACTGAGATACCGGCAAAAGCCAGTTTAAAATAAACTATTTACATATGACAGAAGGGCAAGAGCGAGTTATTAAAATAACGAGGTTCTATATTTGATTGGTATTTACGCAAGAAACAGGTTTCCTAAACGTGTAAGGTCTTCAAGTCATGTGGAATATTTGATAGTGGCAATTGATTTGACATTTAAACTTGTGATATTTCTGTAGAAATCGTGATTGCCGTAGGCAAATAATGTATTCTTCAGCGCCTTACGCAAACTTTTTAAGTACCAAATTACTCTACTGGTTTATTTTGTTTTGCAGTGTGTTCTTGTGAGTAGATGGAAATTAAATGTCAGCTTAAATTTTTAAGCTGTGATACCATATAGAACTAAGCTTTTAGTTTTAAAATATGTAATACAAATGACGGACTAGGCGTTACATATTTAGCAACGATGCTGCACATACCATGGCAGCCCATACCATCATCCATTGTGAATACTTCTAGACTTCGGCACTCTATTGATGATTTTTCAATACTACTCGTATAACAAAGAGCACATTGCTAACAAAAACTAAATCAAGTCTCATGGACATAAGTGTAAGCACAACATTCATCATTATCATCATTAATCATCATAGTTTTCATCACCACATCACAGGCTCAAGAGAAAGAGAGAGAATTTCATACAAAGTAATTGATATACTTTATTGATACCACATTGTAGGAGTAGGTATTTCGTTAGTACAGTCTATATCATTATAATGTTCTAATGATCAGATATTGTTGCCACTGAATAGTAAAAAAACTAACAGATTGAACACGTATAGAAGTCATGCTTATCAAAAACTTTCATTATCTTTCTTCTTATCTTTAATAACGGAAATACGATAATACGTGGCTCTTTGTAATATGAAATTATATTTCGTGCACATATAAGAAGAGAGAAGGATTAATGAGAAACTCCTCTTACTGATGATAAATGAGGAGAGTAGGTTGTTGAATAACAGAAGAGGCAAAATGGTTGGTCACTTGATAAGATACGACAAATGCAGAATCATACTGTTAGAAAAAACTGAGAAAACGAGGATCGCCTAGATTGACATACATACAGGAGGTAAAGAAGAACATGGAAGACGTGGCCTATTAAGAGGTTAAACAGAAAACAGAAATCAGAGAGGAGTAGCTATTGCTCCTCCCTTCAATTGAGAGAGAGAGAGAGAGAGAGATAATATACAAATTACTATTAGAAGATAATAAACAAACGCTAAAATATAACCTTATATAAAGACAACAATAGAACATATAGATATTTACTTATCAAACCATTAATTGTTGGATAAATAAATATTATTGAATTTTCATCATCATAATCTTAGCCGAAAGACAGCCACTCTTGTATATGAACCTACCTAAAAGCCCTCCATAAATCCCCATCCAATTTCCGCGACCAAGTTGTCTGAGCGCCTTGTAGTGTAATGTGCATACTCTATTAAATATTCATTGTTAGTAACATTTATTTTGTAAAGAATTAATAAGATGTTTTGTAACGATTATCTAAGTAAACTGTTAGTGTAATATATGCATATAACTGGTTAAGTAACCTGACTAAGTAGGAAAGAAAATATTAAATTTCTGCTTTTATTTCATTCGGTCAACAAAGCAATATTAAATAAAAGTTGGCAACTTAAAATAACAATTTTTTTGAAAGTACTAAAGCTTTACAATACACATATTTTTATTTTACGTTTATGCGTTTATTTAGTAGCGATTTATTTACTACTTACTTACATTTTCCTTACAGAATATATCCAATACGATATTGTCGTTACATTATTTTAAAAATTAAACAAACCTAAGTGTAACAAATTTTGCAAAGAGCTATCAATGTGAATTCACTCAGAGTACAACAAAATATATCCACCTCGCCAGAGTATAATTGTGCGCAGCGCGCGCATCATAAGTTCACTGTGACAAAATAACTTTATTTATAACTTGGAATTTATACAAATATTTTAGGTCTTTTAAACCCATTCGTATTTACATACGACGTTATTCCATCCCATTTACATCACGGTTTGGGACTTGACAGCAGTAAACTCATTGCCAGTTTATCAACTCTAAAATTAGCTCAATGGGAAGTCAGGCTAACCTTTTTGTCTCTCTTCAACTGCCTATCTAGATTTAAGACACGTTATAGTAATAATTACTATTTGAAACTCAAAAATGTACATGTACTCGTTCGAAAATGTGAATGAATAATAGAGAGGGTGTATATTCAGAGAACAATCGTTATTTTTGAGTGTGAAGTGGTCACATAATGCAACGCAAACAAATAATTATAAACAAATAAACCACGTATCTTCGCACTTAGAAGCCCATGAACACCTAGGAAACTTCTGATAGGAGCAAGTCTGGCTGAAATAGTCTGTCTTAACCTACTGCATGGATGCAAAAAGCTACAGACCGCGTCTATGATGTGCCTTGGGAGAGGCCATGTCCAGCTGTGGACTGCACCGTGCTGATAATGATGATCTTACTACATAACGAATTCCCTGTAAGTCTTAATGCAATAATAGAAATACACCTTTTTAGAGCAAACTTACAACAAATGTTACAAGCTTGCTAAAACGAGACAGCCACGCCAAATTTTTTACGTTGTACTACATAATAATAAATTCGCGTGCAAACGTGTCTGACTTATGAATGTACGGTGTTCGTGAGTAAATACATAGTTTGCTTGCTTGGTACCTCGTAAATACCACTCCCATACATTCCAACACAGACACGAATACACAGTGACGAGTAGGTTTAAAATGTATATTTAAATCTTTTACGCTGCGAGTTAACTGTACCAAACTAGAAGTATCGTGTAACGGTATAACATACATACGAGTAATAATCTAGTAAAAATTATATTATTTAATTACATTTATTTTCATTCTTTAAATTTGTCCAAATTAGTTCCATCGGGAATATAATAAATATAATTTTCAAGTATGGGGTAACACCTATAGCCTAGTCGACAAATAAACGCAAACCAAAAATATTGTTTTAGTAAAAGTTCTATCAAAAAGAGTCGCATCTCAAGTTAATTTATTTGTTTTTCATATTTATTTGAAGAAAGAAATAAAAACTCGTCGCACGTCACTAAATGATACAATTTGGCACAATAAGGAGGTTGCCACGGATACCACTAAACAAACACATTTACACACAAATAAAGATATAAAAGACTGATACACTTAATATTAAAAGCAACGGTAACATTAAAACGGTTTAATCATTATCTTCATTATACAAATGGCACCACAGACAAGTTTTCTCAGAACATCACAGCAGAACTTACATGTCTGGAAACAAAAGAATGACCTGTAACTTTAGACTACAGTTTATCTCAATAAACTGAAATCTAAATTAAACATCTTAAAAGTGTATAAATAATGTGCATGCGTGTACAGTAAGTAGGTCAATAATATATGTCTTAGTTTTTCCCAGACACTTGATTACATACTTCAACTCTATATGGAATAAAATTGTTGCTTAATGTTTCTAATGACTTCAATAGTCAAGGAGTGTCAGAATAAGTTTTAAGTTTAAAACCTGTTGCACATGAGACTTAGCCAATATGACTGTTTCTAACCCTCGACACAAGTATTTACATGCCTGTGAAGCTATATTTCTTGCATTGTACTTAGGTCCGAAACGAATAGACAGTTTTTATAAGTATTTATTTGACAGGTGGCTAATTCTAGTCTATTCTGAACTTAAGAGAAAGGACTGACATGAATGGAACAGTAATGATTTATGCCAGTTTTTTAAAACCGTAAGTACCATGAATATTAATAATATATTATGTTTTCTTTAAAATAAGCCTTTGCTCAGTGACAGAATATGAATACTCGCCTAAGTAACATTTTTATATAAGAACTGTTTAAGTATTTATGATTAAAACTAGGTGTGATTCGTTGAGATAATATTAATGCTGTGACTAGAAATATGAATTCAAAACGTGACTTTATATAATTTTAACTTTATTAACATGACTAATTTTAAATTTGAACATTTACATAATTTATATTTTAGTTTTATATTAAAAAGTTTCGTTTCTTCGTGATCTATCAAAACTAGTAATGTTAATAAAATGATGATTACGTATGAGTCTTAAATTTTATCTACAGAGAAGAAAAGATAAAATGTAAGTCAAAATGAAAGTGGAAAGAAACCGACTATATTCAGTTCGTGGAAAAAGCTTAGATTTTTAATTAAGTCATTTATAATTTATATTTATTTACATTTTGGCATAATGACACTAATAACAATAATCAATTTTCCATAATATTTGTCATCTTGACAACATTGTAATATCTACAAAATGAATTATGTGTATTATGTTGTCAAAGTACTCTAGTTTTTAATTATAAATGACCTGAAATTGACTCTCCATTTATAGTCTTGTATACAAACATAAATAGAGAAGGTGTATTTCATTAACATAAATAAAACTGTTATGAGCTACCTTGACAGTGCTGCATAATTTATGCAAACTGTTATTCATAAGTAATGTCGTCAAGATTGTTGCTTTAGGGTTGAATTTTGCATCGAGTAGTTATTTATTCACCAATATTTTTAACCTCCGACGCAAAAAGAGGGGTGTCGTCGATGTCTGTCTGTCTGTGTGTGTGTCTGTCTTTGGCATCGTAGTTAGCAAACTGATAGACCGATTTCGATGCGTTTTTTTTTCATTTGAAAGCCAGTTTCCTTGCGGTGGTACTTAACTATGTTTGGTTAATATCGGTAATGTAGTGTAAGAGTATCAGCTCTTTTCCGAAATGATGTAAGGCATTTTTGCGTAGGGGCATTTTTTTTTATTTAATCCTTAAGATTAATTGCTTAACACAAATTATAAAATATACTCGTATGTTCCTTACAGTTGTTTTTTAGGGTTTCTACGGTTAAGTGTAAAAAGACTCTAATAGCCTTATAGGATTAATCGTGTGTTGCTGTGTCCTCTTTATAATGATTATAAAATAATTATAAGGTTGTAGTAGTTACACTTGCTTTAGAATTTAGTGAACACTTAGCAGGTTTCAACGCGTCAGTAGTACTTCCTTCATTAGCGTCATCACTAAAACTTTACCACAAAACTATCCTTAAATTCTTAGCAAATAAGTCCAGATCGATTAATAAAGTAGATAAACCACTCGCTATTATTGTTTTGTAAGTCTATTTTATTACCTAGGCGCCGTCTAGTAAGGTCAGAATAATCTTCAACTGCCATGAGCGTTAGTCTGGGGGTAACAGGCTACACGTTATCCCAGCAGAAAAGTTGAGATGGTGGTAAGACGAGACGAGTATCGCGAACCACACTAAACCACCGAGGCCAATTCAATTTGATTGGGTTATACAAAAATTCATTACACTGACTGGCTGACTCGACTAACTAACTTGTGATAGCCCGATTTTGGAATACTAACTACTTGATTTTGGATGACTAACTTGTGTAATGATCCGTAGGGTATTCTACACAACCGAAAATGTGTAAATTAATTTCATCACAGTACAAATTTACCAATTGTCACCCTTCTTACTAGCGTTATTACAAAGCATTTTGCGGCGAACATATTGGCGCCGAGTTGCCTCCCGGCGCTTTTAAAGCCCTTCAAGCCGATTACGCGATGTTCGATTTCCACAAATCGCCTTAGGATGTAAGTAAATATTATTATATATAAATTCAAACATATTTTTCTCACAAGAGAAACGTTTTCCCACATTTGAAGCGGATATAATGCGGTAGAAACATACGCCTGCGGAGATGAGACAACTCACGAGAAAGCAATCAATACAAAATCAGTTATTATGAAAGAAATAATAACGGAATTTAAATGTATACCGTTTCATATTGATGATCTTTTTTAAGTATACTGGGTTGTAATATGGTTCGATTGAACAAGGAAGTAAATAAATTAATTAGGTAGAAATAAAGATACAAATCTATTGGTAAACGAGTTTATTGAGCTCATCTATTTAAGTAATCACATTTATTTGATAATAACGGAAATGTTACATGAGAACCCCTTCTTAAGATAAATTCGTGCAGAGAACCTTTCAGGAAGGAACGGATCGCCCTGTAGTGATTGTTTAGGAATATCTTAACTTTCGTATGTTTGTTTACTTGTTTCTTTATTATCATATTTAGTACTAGTTGTTGCCTGCGGCTCCGCCGCGTGTATGTCGGTTATCGCGGCAAATATTAGCCTGTGTGTTATTCTGATGTATACTATATTACTGTAAAGTGGCATCCAATTCCGTTCAGTAGTTTTTGCGTGAAAGAGTAACAAACATCCATCCATCCATACTTACAAACTTTCGCGTTTATAATATTAGTATTGATTCAATACTAGTTGTTGCCTGCGGCCCCGCGCGTATATGTCGCTTATCGCGGCAAATAGTAGCTTATGTGTTATTCTGATGTATAAGGCATATTACTGTAAAGATTCATCTAAATCCGTCCAGTAGTTTTTGCGTGAAGAGGTAACAAACATACACACTCACAAACTTTCGCCTTTATAAATGAAGTGTGATGATAAGTAGGATTATCGTGTGTTTAAAAAACCAGTTTTGATCTGCATTATACTATTACGTAATTACAGAAGAAGTTAAACGTTTGTACAAACTGTTACAAAATTTTAATCTAGTTATGTGTACGTTTTGATACTTATCATATAAAATATTCCAAAGTCGTAGTCGTAGCAATGAAATAGTTCGTGAGACAATTGTTATATGCAATTATAATTATGGAGCCAAGGTCTTCTTTGATGCCGTCGCCTTGTCTCGTATCACACCTCACTTGAATTAATATTAATAAATGTTATTACTCATATTGAGGCACAGAACAAAAGACCTGGACTGGTTCGTTTTTTTCTTTTTATGGACACCATTCTTTTAATTCCATACAAAGGGTTATCTTGGAAAGCAAACGGTTTCAAGTTTCTTACACATGCGATAACACTGACTTTCATCTTTCATTGAGTTTCAGAAAAATTGTTGAAAGCAAAAAGTAACTCATCGGAGGTTAAATTTCCTTTGAAGTAATGCGATGCTGAAAGTATAATTAGTAAATATGCCTCTACTGATTAGCTTGTTTTATTAAAAAGTGGTTATTTAATTATTACAAATATACAATCCAATTTTATTTATTTGTACCTATAGACTAGAGACCATGTCCGGCTTCGGATTCAAAAATTCTCGGATTTCCTCTGCTATAATATGCATGGATTATTCGTCAAGACGAATTCAAGAATCTCATCAGTCTGTCGACTGTTCAAACTACATTTAAATCTGTTGAGTAGTTTAAAAGATCTAAGCGAAGAGACAGCGTTAGATGTCAAGATTATAATGTAAGTCATGCAGTTCTTGAGCTTCTGCGAAATCTTGCGAACTTTAAGCATTACAATAGAATCAAGGAACTTATGTATGTTTTATAACCGACTTCAAAAAAAGAGGGGGGTTCTATGATCCAATGTATGCTATCTATCTTTTTTTACCAAGCTGTTCGATAAGCAAGCCACCATATATATTTTGCCTAAATGTGTTGAATTCATTGAATTTCCTGTGAATCTGTGCTTTTTTTACGTAAAAGAGTGTTTTCCTACGACATTTACTGTCAACATTGTAAAGTCTGTCACGCAACCTCGTCCGCGCCACCTTTCAATTTGTGTCCAGAAAATTCTAGTCAAGCTCCATCACCTGAATAGCTTACTGTAGTGCTTTGTAATAAAGATCAATTTCGTGTAACAAATACGTGATTATGGAAAATAAAGCAAAGCATACCAGGGTATGATGTGATTACTTTATTAGAAATAGCAGTACACAGCGAAGGGAATTTCAGTGATGTCATGCCATACCTACATTATTAAAAGCTAGTTGGTACATATATTGGATATTCTTTGTTGGACACTAAAACATTCAACAATTTTAAAGAATATCCAACAAAAAACTATAAGCTGTAAACTAAGTATGTGCATTAGCGTTTAAAAGAAAGATACTAAATCATATTAAATTACGGCATTTTAGACTGTTTAAAGTTCTGCAATCGACAATAGCTTTTGTAGTTAGTGTAGGCACCTAGTATATAAAAATAATATAGCAATACGTTTTTTAAGTAGGTAATATTTAAAAGTCAGTAAGAGTATATTATCAAAAATATACGTTCCACATTTGCATACATTTAAACGCAAACAAATATGTTATTACAACACACTTCACTATAAATATTGAAAATAAACGGTTCTTCTTGTTTTTTGGATTTGTATGTTGGTTTCTGTTTGCAGGCAAGACCCTATCCCTAATTTCTGCTATTACATATTTTGGTGTTCAGTGAATGCCACAAATTGACATTAGCGCAATAATTAGTAAGGGTGACAATAAGTCAGGACAGAATAGAAAACGATTTGATTTCTATTCATTATTACAATTTTATTGTAACAAGTTTCTTACATAAACATAATAAATAATGACTGCCTGTGAAGTTTGTGGTTAAATTGCAATATCAGTTTTATTGTGCTTTCAACAGTTTTTATATTGCAATTTTTAAACTAGAAAGCCACTTTGTAATGCGGTAATTATTTTACTTCAAATGATTACTAAGTTGACAAAATGTCTGCAATACGCTACTACCTATAAATAATTGTACGTTGGTTTGTACAGTAGAATAGCCGAAAACAATAACAAAAGTTACCCTTTTTTAGTACTTTAGTAATTTTGTATAATTTACCTTGAATAAATGAAATAAATAGGTACATTAAAAATACTACACATATTAATTTTGAATCAAATTATAAACAAAAAATTTATTGGTATTGAAAGATGATTAGGTATAAATATTGAAAAATAAATCACCTTAATTTTATAAAAAAAGAGCATAGAATTTTAGTAAAATAGCTGAGCCCCGCGGTTTTACCCGCGGTACAACAGCAACCGCGGAAGACGACACGGGGGGCAAAACTATTTTTAAAAAAGTTATCTGCCGATGAAAGTCACATCCAAATCGGTCCAGCCGTTCCAGGGATTAACCGGAACAAACAGACAGACGGACAAAAATTTAAAAAAATGTTATTTTGGTATATGTACCGAGTATACACACATATGCATTTAGTATAAAACGGTTATTAGAATGTTACAAACAGACACTCCAATTTTATTTATTTATATAAAGTATAGATAAACATAGATGTATAGAAAATCTGTAAAATCAAATTAAATTGGGCCCGGTTAACCGATCAAAAGCCGACCGTTGAAATAAATATAATTTCGAACCGGTTGCGGTCGTTCAGTAATAAGTTAAAAAACAAAATGCCAACACACACTCGTAAATTATGATCACAATCCACTGTTACAACATACGTACAGTTGAAGGCTAAACTCCAATGAAACGCCAGTTTTTATATCAATAAACAAGCAAACAATCACTAAGCCTTTATGTCAATATTCCTAAAGCGACGCTTCTCACTTGTCAAACCGTTATAAAGATAGGGTTGACACCCTATTTTTTTCCTGAGCATCCCTTATAACATATTTCTTTCCGACTTTAAGATATCATATAAATACAGTTATAAAACTGTAACATTATGGTGACCCTAATCTTCTCGTCATTAGGCGTACCTACTCTTGGACCAATACGCAGGTGGCAAGCTTCAGATAAGAGATGTAGTTGGGTCTTATCTTAATGGTTTCCTTTTCAATTGAATTCTTTCTTAGAGTATAGGCATTAATTAATTAACATTTAACGGCTTCGACAATTTACCACAGACAAATCGTGACATGGTATCAATGAAATAACATGTATAAATGTTAAGGTTTAGTGAAAATCGTTTAGACGTGTCCCTCTTCACATTTCACAAAATGCAATGGACTATACTTGTCACATAAAATATACATTCGAGTATCACTTTCTCCTGTTACATTTGGTACATTTCTTACTAATACACAGTTATATTACAAATAGTGTCTATCTCCCTTTGGCATAAGGTTCAAAATTGCATGTCGAATTGACGTTTTCAAGTGAGTAGTTAAAGTAGGCTCGATTGAAGTGGGTCAATTGTATCTGACGGACGCTCAGTGTTTACAAACAAATAGTTTATGCAATTCCATTACAATAACAACCGCATGATGACATGACTGATCTGTGCGAATATTTCATCGATTTTATTTCCCTTAATAAATCTATTGAACTTAGTGTTACAAGATGACTATGTCTCACGACGATATTAATATAAAATACATCTTTCTGAAAATGAAAAGCTGTTGTAATTATTACCTTCTGCGCTTTGTCTATCAAAATAAATGAACGTGCAATTTAAAGGTGGGAAGTTTTTACCCTAGTTAGTTCTCTTCATGAATTTAATGTAATCTCCAGTTTCATGGGGTGAGGGTGAACAAAAACGCAAGGGTTAAAAATAATATAAATTAATAACACAATCACCAGTAAGCGCAAAATAAAGAATACCCACATAGGTTATTTTCGATTTTACAGCAAATCTACGAAATTTAGTTTTAACCTATAAAAATATGAAAAATGTATGTATGATGACTTACCTAACTAGGACATAATAACTTTAGTATGACACAGTTTAACGCGAAAGGCATACTATACGTTTGATATACACATTTATGATTAAAGATATGATTATGCATCAAAATCGTTAAAAATGCGAAAAGTAGTAAAATCCATAACTACAAAAATTATAGTAAAATGAAATCTAAAAGTTTGGCGACCTGGGTATCATACGGTACTATTTTGTAATTACCAAACCGTTGTAGATGTATACGTGATATTTATTACTTATATAAAAAAAAAGATATCAACAAGCGACCTGTATTAATTCACATAGTCTATTGCCGTATCGTATATTTAATGGAAACATGTGCAAAGATTTAGTATTCAACACATCACGAGGCCGACTTCATGCCATCGCATTCCGAAGGTCGTTTGTAGCAAGTGCAACAAGCGTCATAAAATTGACCGCTTTTAGCTTAAATAAAGCTCTTGATAGTGAATAAATTGCAAACACCTACCGCACAACAAGCTTAAAGCTTATAACGGAACCATGTATTAAAAGGATTTTTGACCTACTATGCTAATTGGTTGGGATTTGAATAAGGCTTGTTTTCCCAGCTTCCAGAGTTTGCTCAGAGGCAGCACCGACGGACAGAGCGGCAGAGGAGTGACTTATTTAGTAACAATAAAAATTCAACCTAAACTTCTTTATAATACAATTTTTATTTGATGCAATGAAATAAAAACCAACCGTTGCTCGCCGTCCGTCGACTCGACACCCCCGGAATGACTAGGGGTGTTGAAAGTCTGTATTCTTAACCCGCAACCGCACGTAAACATAGTCGCGCTTTTTTATTTTTATGGGTGACTAAGATCACCAAAGATGTCCTGAGCTGAATTAATACTGATAACAGGTATAGAGAACTTGTGAGGGTTATCTGTGTATTTAATAACATGAGTTAACAACTTCATGAGTTTGTCTTCAATGTCTTTAATGTACAGACATCGACCTCTTACAATTTTATTATGAGTATAAATTTACAAGTTTACTGGCGGGTGACATTGTTGACAGTTACACATGTTCGGTAATTTAAATCTGTAATAGGTAGAGTTTGTGACAAAACAAACTAGGTAATAAAAACTGTCACGGCCACCGATTTCATCTACTGCGTTATACTGCAGTATTTTTTTTAACGTGTGATAGATTGTCTATTTACTTTCAAGTTATAACCGAACATAGCATTGTTTTTATTAAAATCCATTGTAATATTATAAATTCGAAAGAAACTCCGTATGTCTGCCTGTTACGCTTTTACGGCTAAAACCACTGCACCGATTTCAACAAAGTTTGGCATGGAGATACTAGGTAAAATAGCGCTTGCGCTGTGTTTCACCGAGTGAGTGAGGATACCGGAGGTCCATACCCTTCCCCACATCCTTTTCCCCATCCCCCAAAGGTCGGCAACGCACTTGTGATACCTCTGGTGTTGCAGGTGTCTATGGGCGACGGTAATCGCCTACCATCAGGTGATACGTCTGCTCGTTTGCCACCTACACCATAAAAAAACTATGATTCTTGAGGAAGGACATAGGCTACTCTTTATGATGATAACCGCTATACAAGTGAGCGGAACTGTGGGCAAGAACTAGTTGCATGTAACTTCCTAAGTAATTTAATTTACTCATTTAATACTACTCGTACATATATTAAGAATCAGTTATGAATAAGACACTATGATAAACTAGCATAATAACAGTCAAAGAAACGAGTATCTTATTTATAGTCTACAAAAGCAATTAATCAGTCATGTTCTGAATACAATAAACATATTTTAGTAACAAAAACATTAGCTGTAATTTAACATTACGTCATCAGGTATTAATCAAAAGTTACCATAAGAAGTTACTAGGAAAGTCTGGTGTTTTTTGAAGAATTTAGTATTTATATGAGTAAATTGTAAGTAATATGTGTACTCTGTTTTGTCTTCATGCGTTTAAAATTGACTATATAATCATTCTTTCAGTTTTAAGTGAATCAGAACTATTCTCAATAAGGCACACACATACACCGCATAATTTGGTAGGACATAGGGTACCTCTAAAATAAGCAAAAGATCTGTAACTAACCTGCTTCCGCAAATAAATGATTGAATGATTGGCAAAAACAGTAGTTGATGTTTTGGAATTATAATAATTAAGTGAGTTCTTAATCAATTTTTTTTAAAGTATAAATCACTTGTCATGTTACATATGTAACATGACAAGTGATTTAAGCCCTCTAACTTTTTTTAAGCCCTCTAAAGTATATACTTTAGAGGGCTTAAAAAAAGTTTAAAATTAGAAACAATATCTGTAAGCCCTACTGTAATACACACAACACAGAAAATCCTTGGACATTTTTGTTCGTATGAAAAATAATATCTCTCAAAAAATATGTCACTGGCATTTTATGAATTTATATTTGTAACAGTTGTTCAACTATAATATATAATATGGTGATAGTGACAATCATAATTTATCGTTTGTTGCTCAATATCAAATACCTACAAGAATGATTGCTAAATTATTTAGACATTTATTTATATTCGGTCACACGACGCAGACCACACATTCGGCCGACACGACCGTTTAGAAGAGTATCTATGGTACATCTGTAATTATGAAGATGAAGAACATTTTACACTATAATGATATATAAGTAACACTTGTTAATTGGTTTTACTCCTGCTGCTAATAATGGACTTATGAAATAGCCAGTTACACGAGTATCTTTAGAAAACATCTTAAGTGGACGCTAGATATTATGCAAAACTATATTTGAATGTTAGAATTTATTTTATCGAAAAAGTGAGTTAATAACACAATAGACGAAACATATTGCAATATAAAGTAGTTTATTAATAGACCATACTTCCTTTCGTAACATTTAGGTATAATATGAAAACGATAGTCATTTTATTCCTCAGAGCCTTTTTAACCCCCGACGCAAAAAGAGAGTATGTCCGTGTGTGTGTGTGTCTGTCTGTGGAGTACGTATAGACCGATTTCGATGCGGTTTTTTTCATTGGAAAGCCAGTTTCCTAAATAATGCACGTTCGTGAACGCAACTCAAGAACGTCCGATGTAATTCGCACCGTGTATTTGTGCGATATTAAGTCACAGTTGTTTACAACATTTTTGGTTCACTCTAAACCTTTACTAAACGGCACTACTTTCTTTCTTTCTTTTTTTTTCTTTACTTTACTAGATAGCTTTGTGTGTTAGATGTCCTAAATATTATTGTATTATTATTTTATACAAATGTGGTGTAGTTAACTAACTGGTTAACTATATACGCTACGCATAATTTGCAGGATCTGAGATGTTTTCTTTTTCAAAAACAATATAAACAAATTAGTTGTAAAACATTTTTTTTTTGTTTTAAAACATTTACATAACTATTTTCTTATTTATTTTCATCCAAAAATCATTAATATTATTTTTATTTTTTACTAGCTGAACCCCGCGGTGTTACCAGCGGTTATTGTTGTACCGCGAGTAAAGCCGCGGGACAAAGATAGTCTAAAAAAAAGTATCCTAAGTTACTTCCTGGATCATCAGCTACCTGCCAGTGAAAGCCCCGTCAAAATCCGTCCAGTCCAACCGGGGCCGACGGCTTAACGTGCTCTCCGAAATACGTAGGGTCTCTGTGCTAAGTGTTCACCCATACACTGATCTGGCAAAAAATTTGCTTTACTTTGCAATGTTACATCTATAATTTAATATAAACGAATATTTGCTTTAATAAATCAATGTTTTTGTGTTCCGACACTAAAATCAACAACAATATATAAATCGTAATAGTATTCAAGAATCCAATCAACTAGTCTATTGTTTGCACTGAAGTAAATTATGTTTCTAACAAGTAAAACGAACTTTCACGTAATGAAACCTACACATATTCTATTTGTGTTGTATCGTAACTTAGTACAATGACCTAAATTGTATTACATCATAGTAATTAACTCATCGCCTAAGTAATTAAATAACATAATTGTATCCGTTTCTTTACTGAGATTATGAATACAACTAGTGTGTTTGTCATTTACGTTTTGATGTGGGTGTGTGTGTGTGTTTTGATATTAATAAAGAAACTCGTTTAGAAAACTAGATGTTATTGATAGGATCGTTGTAGCGGCGGGTCTGCATAAGTAATTGTTTCCTTTAGATATAAAATACCTACTTAAGATATGCTTAAGACATGGTAAGTTTCAAACAATCTTAGTAAAATAATATCTACTAGACTACTACATAAATTAGGAATGCGTCTACCTTTTCAAAAGTCTTTAGAAATAAGTATTCTAGCAGTAATTTTTTAGATCTCATTTAAGCACATAAAGTAGTGGGCACAGAGGTATGTTACAGTAGATAATAATTATATTTTTTTACGAAATATGATACTATTTGTTAAGGTAGCTATTCTTATTTGAGGGTATCGTATATCTCTTAAACAATACAACTACGTATTTTCGAAGATACATGTTTTGAATTTAGATTTAAACAAAGTTGTAGTTTTCCATTTTTAACCATTCTACGCCAAATCTTCAGTTGGTTTATCTCTTAACATGATGATTCATGAACGTTAAATCTGGGGCATTAGAGCAAACCTGTTTTTTTCTTATTACGAATGTTATTATTCAAGTTCAAATAAGGCTTTTTTCTTTTTCTGTAACCGAGTAATAAATGACTGAATATAGTGGTTTCAAATTTTATTGGCAATAATTAGAGAGTAATGAGAAGCCACAACTACCAATCGTGTCATAGATAGGAAGATCTGCAGTTTTACCATAATAAATATGTTTTTTTTAATCCAATATGTAAAGAACCACTTAAGAGTAAAACGTAAAGAGTTAAAAATTAATGATAAAATTCAAATAACCTAGGTCGCCTGGGCCATTATTACAAATATATTGACACCTGATTCATTAAAATCGGTTAAGTAGCTTAGTCGCTACGGTACCGGTGGGAACATATAAACATAAATGCACTGCTAAATCTATTTTACAACACAGTCAAAAGGAAGGGTAATAACCCTTCCTTTTGACTTCGACATAGTCGGGTAATAAAATAAACCATTCATTAAACAAAGCAATTTACATTCATCTGCTCCTCTATGCACAACATTTGTTCGTAGTAACACACAATATCGACATCTATGGAAGTATATTGTTCATACTCGCTAACTATGCTTATAGACATTACCAAATGTATGTAAGTAAGTATACACCAGTGAGATAATTAAAGGAAATAATACACCTTTGTCGGTATTATTTGTTTCGCAATATAACGAAACACGCGAACTGAGAACAATCTGGTGGTAATCTGGTACTTTAGACCGTATTATGATGGCTAATATTAAGTTTACATGCTAAGATTAAAATCATTTAAGTCGGACAAGAATATTGTAAAGTACAAATGCTTAAGTAGTTTTAAACTGTTCGGTGATGGATTAAGAACATGGAATGTCATCACAAATATTTATCCAGCGTGTGTCGTAACTACCTACTAAGGCAACTAACTATGCAGAATGACAGCACTCCAAATAGAAGGAAAGCTTGACACAAATCTTATACCAAAATATAAAGCTGAATAGTTAATTTGCTTGAACGCGCTAATCTCTGGAACCACTGGTCAGATTTGAAAAATTCTTTCAGTGTTAGATAGCCCATTTATCGAGGAAGGCTATAGGCTATATACCATCATGCTAAGACCTACAGGAGCGGAGCAACAATGAAGAATGTTACGAAAACGGGGGAAAATTATCACGCTAAGACCAATAGGAGTGGAGCACCAATGAAGAATGTTTCAAAAACGGGGGAAAATTATCACGCAAAGTGTAATAGAAGAGGCAAACGAGGTTGCGTGGGGCTGCTAGTCATCTATAAAGCCATCAGACCAAAATGAATTGACATGTTCATAATATTCGACATTCTTGCTCGTTAGACATTGTAATGAGTTGAACATCACATTAGCGTAGCTTACGTTGATGTTTTTGGTACTTTGAAAACAATAATCAAATTTTGTGCATGTTATTTTTTACTGTCGTGAATTTCGGGAATTTGAATTTTAATTGGGCCCAGAGCCCATTCTCGACAAGTAGAATGTTAGACCACTAGAGTGGCAACACACTTAATTAGAAACTTTTATTACAACGGTATTTCTCTAGATTGAGAGGAGTTGTGTTGATTAGATTTAGTTTAGTTGAGATTTAGTTGGAGTTGAGTAGTGTGCACTAGAGAATTTCGGAAACTATGGTAACTAATGGCATTATTGTGTATGTTGATATACATATTAGTAGTGTTTATCAGCGTCATTCGTCTGTTGTTAATGAAACTGACACGTTCAATGTCAACTTTACAATAAATGTTGCGTGTTAGGTTATTTTAATACTGAACGTGATTTGTTGAAGCAATAAAATTTTGATGTTTAGACGTAAATAAAGTTAACTAGTTTATAAACAAGGTCATTATGTTTATTATAAATATATACATAACGTTGACATATATTATTACATGTCTAATCAGTTTCCCAAACATAGACATATAGCAGGAAATGATAGGTACAACTGTAAGCCAGTAACTTGTCGATTTGTAATAATAACAATTTATAGTACTGATTAGAGGAAAATTTCCAAGTCTCAAGTCATGGGTATCTTAACCAAGTCGAAAAATCCCTTTGTATTGAAAGGTACTACAAGTAGCATTTCTTTATGCTATACACCCATACAGAAAATGTGCGTGTCATCAAAATAGGGCTTTTAAATAGGTACAATAGACGATTCATATTCAAATCAGTATCTCTCTTTCATTCGTTTAGAAAAATACATAAAACAGAGCCTAATATGGATATTTCAATGAAACCGTAAGGAAAGTGTAAAAGCTATTGACTCGTAATAAGGAAGGTGGAAATCAATTTACAAACAAATTAACTTGAATGGAAACTACTCGATGTGAACATTAGGTATTATGTTCAAGAATGTCTATTAGCCGTCGGTTCGACCTCCCGACCGTAACTGCGCACTCAAGGTCATTACTCGAACCTGATGAGATCATGACATGCTTCTACTAAGCACCTCATATTCTAACATCGATTTGCTTTTTTTATTATATTGGAGAGGAGCAAAAGTGGATCTAGATTGTAGCGTTTCTGTCAATCCAGAAATTTCACTAATGCGGCCCTGAGTTTATACAATCAGCAGTAACTGCATTAATTTCCAAAAACATGAGCCGTCGCGGGACGCCTGGCAAATGTGAAACATCGAAATTGTTTTGTATAAAATAAAATGACTGTTTATTACATTAATATTCATTTTATTAAATACCAAATTAACAAAACGAATACAAATAAAAATAAAATTTTAAATCGCAACGCTCCGCGGCTTCACGGCTAAGCGTCGCCACTCGCCACGAAAAAATCCGATTTACCCCTACTCCCCTATTAACCACAAACTAAGGAGCTTGACACTATAACTTATTTACGTAAACTTTCAGAGTTTTAACCAGTTTTTCAACCACTATATTTATACATATGTTTAATATGTGACACAGCGAAATATCAAACAATGTATCTAATTCGGAAACAATTATCTTAATAAATTATAATTTAAAGCATATTAATAAAATGAAAATTAGTAAGGTATTCGTATTTATTTCATAAAACTAACTACGAATTTTCATTGAACTACATTACTTAAAAATTGATAACTGCATATTTCGTACTTACAGTGCTGCATACTTAATTAGAAAATAGACGGAACTTTTTCAAACTTACCTGTAAACAAATAAAAGAAACAGTTAGATATCAGTATTTTCACACCATCTTAACATTTGAAGGTTGTTTACATACAACTTACATATCACATACATACGAAATAATTATTATGTTCATTGGTTCTGCTTTTTGAAATCGTCTTTTATCTTCAAAAAGCATAGTTAATCGTATTCGTTAAATTTGATTTTTATTATACTAACGCACACTTTTCATATGAGTACATTTTGTGACCAGACCAAATACAGACAGATATTCATGAATAAAATTTTAATCTCTGGAGAGCAAAATTCGGATTGACGAACACCATATTATAAAAGAACTACTATAAGGAAACCACTTGTGTACCATCTGGTGTTTCGTGTTCTTCTTAAGGTATAAAAAGGTACCATTACAATGTGTGTGCCATTACAATGTGTCTTCAAAGAAAAAAATTAAGGAGGTTTTGTTGGATGCTGCCGATGTTGAATCGGAGACCAATGGGCTGTAATGTACCTACATTTAAAGGGTTAATTATATATGTATGCGTGTTTTATGTGTGTATGTATAAATTAATTCATATTATATTGTAGGTATATATATATTTATCTGTATTTGTATCTCAGATCATTGCGATTTGTAGGTTTGCAGCTGAGGATTTGCCACAATTTACTGTCTTTTGATTTGTTGTTTTTTGTTTCTGTTTTGTGATATGAGTATAATATGGTAACGTAGGTTATTTTAATTTATAAAAGAGCGCATCTCGCCGTTAATCAATTTCGTTTGGCGAGTATTAATCGTGAATTAGATCTAAGTTACTATTGTAAAAAAAATGTATTTAAATTTTTTGAAATAAACAATCTAAAAAGAGCTTATATTATACAGATTTTTTAGAAAATAAGTTTTTGAATGCGGCTTCGTTCGTTGTTATTTATTAACTTCTTCTTCAAACCTTCAAAATTACGAACTATACAACCGCTTAACTTCACATTTAAACTTTCTTCATCAATCAATCTACCTATTACTTAAACTACATTGAAATTTGTTAGGTATTTTAAAAGATCTAAACAAACAGACGGCATTTTGTACTATGTAAAGAAGATTACAAAGATCTCTATCTTGTTATCATCTGTACGAAATCATCTTTGACACCGACGTAGTATTGTTGTAAACATTTTAGTTACTGTGTAGATAAAAAAATATTCATTGTAAATCAGCTATGACAGTAAGACACTAGTAATTTTATGCCTAAGCCATAAATTGATCGAATAGTTAAGATAAGAAGTCTAGTTTCACACGGATGAAATTTCCAAGCTGTAGGAATCCCGTTAGGCATAATTTATAGGTCGATCGATGATAACCAATGATTAAGTGAAGTTTATCAACGGCTGTAATTTAAGTAAACCTTGCATGAAATTGAGATTTAATTTCTCATTTTATGGAACCGTCAAAATTTTGCTTCAGAAGTTAAATTCTAAATCTGTACATGTCATAGATAAACAATAATTTACATTCAAATAGTATGATATAAAAATAAATTCTCTTTCAAAACTTTGGTTGCAAAAATTATGAAATTGAAAGCTCTAACTAATAAATCTATAACAATTTTTTTTATGTGAACGGGCATTTCGCTGTACCGAATTTAATTTACTCCGTTTTTTGTATTTAAAAATACTTTTAATATTACTTTTTGGTTTATTACTTTTCTGTTTATTTATAACTAGCTGAACCCCGCGGTGCTACCCGCGGTTATTGTTGTACCGCAAGTAACGCCGCGGGACAAAGTTAGTCTAAAAAAAGTAGCCCAAGTTACTCCCCGGATCATCAGCTACCTGCTAGAGAAAGTTCCGTCAAAATCCGTCCAGCCATTCCAGAGATTACCCGGAACAAACAGACAGACAGACAGACAGACAGACAAAAAAATTTTTAACTACATTTTTCGTATATGTACCGTGTATACATACATATGCATTTAGTAAAAAGCGGTTATTTTAATATTACAAACAGACACTCCAATTTTATTTATTTGTATAGATATATTTTGCAGGTATAAATTTTATGTTCTCTAAAATGATGATTGTGAAGCGTCGAAAATGTTGTGTTCAATAGTTAGCCACAAGTTCCCTTGAAACTGGCACTATAATTTAATTTATAAGCAGATCAACATAGATTTTCACGAACACCGAAGTAACATAGTTCATTTCAATTGTTTAATAGTGCAAAACTTCTCTTTTAAATGTTCTACGACAAAGATACCTTAAAATCTAAGTAGTTTACTAAAAATCTATATAGGATAAGCAACAAAAGATCAGCCCAATTTTTGTTTTCTAAAATTTAATAACGTATCAAAAATGTGACAAAACAGAAACCTTGTTTAATCATTATCATCTATCTACACGTGTTTTAGTCAGGTTAGAATACAAATGGTAAAATTTCTACGTAAGTTGAATGTCATGATCACATTTTAGATGTCATTGTATGTTAATGATTGTATTTAAATTAGTTTTATTATTATAACTAGCTGACACGGCCAATGTCTTACTGCCATATTTACATATCTGTTTCAGCTTCCCACAGGCAGTGTACAGTTGCGGGAAAAAATCCCGTTATCTTTTAATTTTTCTTGTACACAAACCAAAAAAAAGTAATGCTCTTACATACATTTCGCCGTCTCATTTTATATATATAGAAGATATGTTAATAAAAACTTCTATAAGATAAAAAGCGGCGATATTAGAAATCCGAAGATGTTAAAGGGAGAAAAGAAAAAGCAAAATATTAATTGCTGCTTCCTATTTGTTCTTATATACCATAAGATATATGACAGAATGCTAAACTTCCTGTTATGCTACAAAATTAATTTTACTTAAGACAGGTGGATCACAGAATAATCTAAAGATTTATTTTACAAAATTAGGTTACTCTGAGACGCGCTCACCTATTTTAGTAGTATTAGCAAAAATTCTTCTTAGTTAAAATGTGATACAAAATGACGCAAACCATTTAAAAAGTACAAAACAAACAGAAAAGACCGGTGCCTCTAACAACATTGGTTACAATAAATACAAATAAGTGGTATGCTTCGGAGAGGGATAGAGGAAGCTAAAAAAATAACGGATAAATAACGTAAGGTATTCTACAAGGCCCCTGTCTGCTTTACCTATTCATGCCGGTCACGCATCGTGATTAGGTAGTATAATAGCTACTGCTCTTGTATAGTATAATCCTTTTCATACATCTTTGGGGCTTCATTTCATAGACTCGACTTAATCTCAAAGCGTTTTTATCGTCTCTTAAAGCTCAGTCATTCATGAATAATATTTTTAGGTTTGATTTGATGATTTTGTTTAGCTCGATGGTTAGGGCGATCACATATATTTTTCAAGTCTTCAAGTACAGTATTTTTTATCTCACGCCGTCTAAAATACACGGAATAACAATATGTGATTATAATTATGGAATTTACCTGGATAGAAAAAAAAAACAATATTTGCAGATCATACAAACATTTGATCCGACCCGGGATTCGAATCCGAGACCTCAAGCACAACATTCGCATACGCTACCATTGCGACACCAAGGCAGTAATCTTACGTTACGGACGCCTTTTACCGGCTAGGGTACCCTTCCGCAACGCCCCATAAGGAACTTTTATCCAAAAGTAACAGGAAGTTATTAAAAAACTTAATAACTCTAACAGATAAGTAAAATCAATGTCTGATAAATACAGCATAGCAAACGTTAATAAGCCAGCCTACTATAATGTTCAATTATGACTCAAAATTATAGAAAAGGCATTACTGGTTTCTAGAATACTTACTTAAGGCTTAAGATACCTATCTAGATCTAAGTATTGTGTTTGTACAATTGCATGTTACTAAGTAGAAATTCTATCGGAAATATAACTACTAGATGGCTTTGTTAGGAAGACATGCGTAACGCTTTCCTTATAAGTAATTCGTATAAACCACACTTGCATTCAACCCGTCTGTATGGTCAACGGAAACTATTCAAATATTGTATTAGGTAGTGGTTTTTCTATCGGTGATATCGATTGATTATTTAATTATGCGTAACCAGTAAGCATGTGCCAAGTATTATACCAGTTGTACTCATGTGGTATTTCCGTGATACACTTGGCATAATAACCACTGTCTTTTTATAAAAAATGTAGTTTAATCAAATATAATAGGTGTAATAACTGACAATCCAATCGGAAAGTGATTGGACGGCTACAGGACACGATCCAGATGTCAAGAACCGGTGTCCTAAATAATCATCTTTAAAATGTAAAGATTCAAGTGATTACTAATATCTGAATCGACGATATTATTAAAGTAATATGAAGCCTACAGAATTTTTAAGAAAAAAATATGTAGATGCTCATAATACTTTCACTGGCAGATAGCTGATGATCTGAGGAGTAACTTAGGCTACATTTTTTTAAACTAACTTTGTGCTGCGGTGTTACTCGCGGTACGACAATAGCCGCGGGTAACACCGCGGGGTTCAGCTAGTCGTTAGTAGATATGATATTGACAGTGACAGTAATTGAATTATAAGTAATTATAAATTTCATTATTTCCCGAGGCAATTCAATTATCCAAAACAAAAATAAATGTAGCATGCAAGGTTAACTCTTTTACAGTAAAATCGCAATTATTCGCAAACAGATATTTTGTTTCAAATTAACATGACACGAAACCGAAAGCGTAAAACAATTAATAACTTGGACATAAAAAAATAATACAATTGTTTTCGTATCGCCGTTTATAGCACGTATATTTACTTATCATTTGAGCGAATTAAGGATTGATCATTTGAAGAAGGTAAAGATTATGCTGTAAGTTGAAATTATAGTCCATTTGTTTAGATAGTGTCGGTACACCCGCCCGCAATTGTGGTTATTGTTGTGAAATACGAATAAATTAATACATACAAGTTAGAGTTTAGAAGAGTCAAGAAACACAACCTTTCACTACACTGCTTCGGCGGCGTAAACTAACAAATCATACTTACTTGTGGGTATAAGCCGCAGGCGGCTTCTTTGATGCCTTTGACAAAAAGCCGCACGTGCGAATACAGAGCGAGCATAGCGACGAAGACAAAATATCAAATTAAATATTAATTGCATTACTTCCAGCGAATGCATATAATCAAACAAGTACACATTTAAAACTAATAATATTTTACAAATTTAACGTTATCATTAATTTTATTTGTACCATCCGTGGGAGAGCCACGCTTCGGCATGAATGGGCCGGTTCGACCGGAGTGATACCACGGCCTCACAGAAAACCGCTTACCATCAGGCGATGCGCCTGCTCGTTTGCCTGCCTATTCCATAAAAAAAATCTTCAAATGAGTGTAATTTCCAACAGCGAAATGAACGTATAGTACGTTTGTAAAAGCCAGTGTCAAATATCAATGATCAAACGCATTTCCTCGGCTTCTTCCGCAGCGTAGCTATTTTAATTAATGTTTGTAACTATTTGCGGTCGGAAAACTTCTGATTGAATCGTCGATAGCCGTTGAGCTCGGCCTTTTAGTTAATTAAAAGTGAATGTGAGGTTTCTAACAGACTGTAAAACGAGTCAATTAATATACTATGGAAATTTATTTCCTAATAACTTTGTATTTTATTGCGTTGTTTTGTTAAGACTTTTTATTTTATAGGTGTATTCGACGTTATTGTAGATCATAAATGGATACTAATATCTGAAGAGTCTATTTTATTTGCTACTAACTGAACCCTGCGGCGTTACGAAGTCTAAAAAAAGTAGCCTAAGTTATTCATCAGATCATCAGCTATCCCGTCAAATCTGCCAGTGAAATTCCTGTCAAATCGGTCCAGCCGTTCCAGAGATTATTTGGAACAAACAGACAGACCAACAGACAGACATAGACACAAAATTTAAAAAAAAATGTTATTTTGGTAAATGTATCGTGTATGTGCTTTTTAAAAAGTGGTTATTTTAATATTACAAACAAACACTCCAATTTTATTTATTTGTATAGATGTACTAAAGATTAAACGTAGTAATCTCTCCAATCAAGAATATGGACTAAGTATAGAAAAAGATATGAAGAAAGTCTATTAATTACTTTATCACTGAATGGAAAATTACGAAGAACGGTTGATGTTAAAGGGTAAAAAATATAAAGAAAAGTTTTCATAGTACGGTTAATAATTAGCTGATCTTTTCGCTTCTTTATAGTCATATATTAATAAACTGATTGCAATGATTTCGCGATTAAATTTAGGAATTTTAATAAGTAATATCCTTCATATGCATACCAAACAGAAACTTTAAAATTTAATACGAGCTATTCAAAAATAAATATATTTCTGTTTATGTTCTTTAGTTTAAGCACTTGAAACACATTTCATTTGGCAAGATTGTTTCATTAAGACGAAGTTAAAAGTGACCGGTAAAGCTTCTACAACACATAAAAATAACGATGTTTCGAACATTATGAAGTTTCAACGAATAATGCTGTTCTTAACAATAGTAGTATTTTATATTAGTATGCAACTTCATACGACCATCCAAAAGACAGCTGGAAATTTGTTACCACCTTACCTACCTTATTCATATGTATTACATTGCACTGAAATAAATAAATTATCTAATAATTATCTAATAAATCTTACTGTTAGAGCAGAGAAAGGAATACGTGTTTATTTCGACTGCAGGATTGGCCTAGTGGTTTTAACAGTCGTCACGCCGCCTTCTACTACGACAAATATTGTAGGTTCTAATCCCACATGGGACAACACTTTGTGTGATTCAAAAATTGTTGCTCTGAGACTGGGTTTTCTTTGTGTACGTTTCATGTATGTTTGTAAACTCCCCCACGCCACAGGAATGTATTTCATAACGCGGCAGTTGCATAACGAGGCAGTTAAAATTAAAAAAAATACCATGTGTACGTAACTCAATTACATATATATTATATTATTATAATGTCTAACAGTAGGACCTAATATTGATCCCTGTGGTAGACCAAACTGACTATTGGCCCTTATCGGAACAAGTAGAACACGGAAGGCAACAAAACAATGATATAGTTAAAGTAACTTCACAAATTGCTACAGTCGCTACATAAGATCATTATGATATTAACTTCAAACAACTTCGACAATAATGTAGACATTATACATGATTGGGTACAAACGGAAGACAAGAGATTACTATTTGAAAATTACCTCAACGCTGTAACACTTTACCACTTTCATTTTACCGAGTCATTACTCATAACCCTTACTGCCTGAAGCTACTGCCATTACATAATACAGTGTAACATAATAGGGTATCCACCCTTTTATTAGGGTAGAAAGTGTCTTATTGTATGCTATTCAATCCTCCCGTTTGCTTAAGAGCTTAATTTAGCACGTTTAATAAAGTGTTTGTGATTATTTATTTTCAAGTGTGTTGTATTACTTACATATTTTTTGTGTCTTTAAAATGTAATAGTGAAATCATCACTGATTTTACTTTAAAATATTTTTAACGAATTACTGAGATCCTTTTTTGAAAGTGAATGTTTTTATTGAAGGTTTCTACATTTCTATATAATCTCCTTTACTCCTTAAATGAGCACAAGCCGAGTTACATCAAGTTGTCTTTGACCAAGTTAAGTTTCTATTAATTTATAGCAGGAGCAAAAACAACAAATATTGCGATAAACAGGACAGTACAGTTAATGAAATCGTCGCGTGAAGTTAGTCAAAGCTGGGATTAGCTGAACCACAACCTATCATGAATAAACGATTCAGATTTGTCATTAAATCCAGCTCATTATTACCTACTTATTGGAGGTAATTGGTCTAGTACCAATTGTCGGTCAATGAAATGAAGTCACGTTTGAACTGGCCAACGAACTGTATTGAGTAAGTACGTGTCGGCACTGCGATTAAAACATTGGCGCTTCTACACCCAACATAGCTAGTAGTTAAACAAAATTTATTTAAAAGTGGCCATTTTGACTAGCGCTTTGATGTCAAGAAATTGCGGCTTTTGACTTAAGAATGTAGCCTACAAAATATTTTAATTTTGGAGAACGACACAACGGAGGTTTCACAATTGAATTTAAAGCGAATTAAAATAAAATGTACACGTAAATCGTGTTTTAAATGATATAATTATTTTAATCTTTATGGTACACGAGTGGCGAAATATGACAACTGCCCATTATAAATTTTGTATTCGGTTTAGTTTTTATTGTCAGTGACTTGGTTTGCTAATTAGGTTCTTTTAGCAATTCATGTAAGGTTGGAAGTCGAAGTTCAGACGTTAAGAAAAATTTGTAGCTAAAATAGAGTGACGTATCATATCACAGAATCATCTATACTTATAAAATAGTAAGTCCTGACTGACTGATTCATCATCGCCGAGCGTAAACTATGATAGTTAGGGCTATGAAATTTGGTGAGTAGGATCCTTTTATTGAGTAGACACGCACTAAGAAAGGAATTTTGGAATTTCTACCCCTAAGGGGGTGAAATAGGGGTTGAAAGTTTGTATGGAAGTCCGTCATTTTTTAAGTTAGAAACCTGAAACTTTACTTTTGGGCTGCTGATTAAAAATGAGTAAACACGTATTTCAGCGTTTTTGAATATTCAACCCCTAAGGGGTGAAATAGGGGTTGACATTTCGCATATAGGTTAGTCTGGAAGTCTGTCCTTTTTGAAGTTCGAAACATGAAACTTTGTGTTCGGGCTACTGACTAAAAATGAGTTAATACGTATTTAAGCGTTTCTTGATATTCTACCCCTAAGGGGTGAAATAGGGGTTAAAAGTTTGTATCGAAGTTCGCCATTTTTTAAGTTAGAAACATGTTGCTTTATTCACGTGCTAAGAACTAAAAATGAGTTAATACGTATTTAAGCGTTTCTTGGTATTCTACCCCTAAGGGGGTGAAATAGGGGTTGAAAGTTTGTATGGAAGTTCGTCATTTTTTAAGTAAGAAGCATGAAACTTTATTTTTGGGCTACTGTTTAAAAATGAGTAGATACCTATTTAAGCGTTTATGAATATTCTACCCCTAATGGGTGAAATAGGGGTTGAAAGTTTGTATGGAAGTTCGTCATTTTTTAAGTAAGAAGCATGAAACTTAATTTTTGGGCTACTGTTTAAAAATGAGTAGATACCTATTTAAGCGTTTATGAATATTCTACCCCTAAGGGGTGAAATAGGGGTTGACATTTCGCATATAGGTTAGCCTGGAAGTCTGTCATTTTTGAAGTTCGAAACATGAAACTTTGTGTTCGGGCTACTGACTAAAAATGAGTTAATACGTATTTAAGCGTTTCTTGATATTCTACCCCTAAGGGGTGAAATAGGGGTTAAAAGTTTGTATCGAAGTTCGCCATTTTTTAAGTTAGAAACATGTTGCTTTATTCACGTGCTAAGAACTAAAAATGAGTCAATACGTATTTAAGCGTTTCTTGGTATTCTACCCCTAAGGGGGTGAAATAGGGGTTGAAAGTTTGTATGGAAGTTCGTCATTTTTTAAGTAAGAAGCATGAAACTTTATTTTTGGGCTACTGTTTAAAAATGAGTAGATACCTATTTAAGCGTTTATGAATATTCTACCCCTAATGGGTGAAATAGGGGTTGACATTTCGCATATAGGTTAGTCTGGAAGTCTGTCATTTTTGAAGTTCGAAACATGAAACTTTGTGTTTGGGCTACTGATTAAAAATGAGTAGATACGTATTTAAGCGTTTCTGGATATTCTACCCCTAAGGGATGAAATAGGGGTAGAAAGTTTGTATGGAAGTTTGTCATTTTTTAAGTTAAAAACATGAAACTTTATTCATATACTACTGATTAAAAAAGAGTAAAGAGTTATTTAAGCGTTTCTGGATATTCTACCCCTAAAGGGGTGAAATAGGGGTTGAGAGTTTGTATAGAAGTCCGTTATTTTTTAAATTAGTACCATGAAAATTTAATTTTGGGCTACTGATTAAAAGTAACTAGATATCTATTTAGCGTTTCTGCATATTTTACCAATAAGAGGGTGAAATAGGGATTAAATTTTTTTATGAGAATCCGTCATATTTAACTTAGAAACCTGAAACTTTACTTTTGGGTTGCTGATTGAAAATGAGTAAATACGTATTTCAGCGTGTCTGAATATTCTATCCCTAAGGGGTGAAATAGGGGTTGACATTTCGTGCATAGGTTAGTCTGGAATTCCGTCATTTTTGAAGTTTGAAATATAAAACTTTGTTTATATGCTACTGATTAAAAAAGTGTAGAGACGTATTTAAGCGTTTTTGGTTATTCTACCCTTAAGGGGGTGAAATAGGGATTGAAAGTTTGTATGGAAGCTCATCATTTTTTAAGTTAGAAACATTAAACTATATTTTTGGGCTACTGATTAAAAATGAGTAGATACCTGTTAAAGGTTTCTGGATATTCTACCCTTAAGGGGTGAAATAGAGGTTGCTAGATTGCATGGAAGTCTGTCATTTTTTTGAGTTAGAAACATAAAATAAAATTTTTGGGTTACTAATTAAAAACGAGAATATGCATATTTAAGCGTTTCTGGATATTCTACCCCTAAGGGGAGAAATAGTCATTGGCATTTCATGTATTGGTTAGTTTGGAAATCCGTCATTTTTTTAAATTTAGCAGCCTAACAACTTTCGTTTTTATATTTCTGATTACAAAAAGATGAATACTTATATCAGTATTTATGCGAATTCTGCTCCTAAAGGGGTTGAAATATGGGTCGAATGTTTGTATGAAAGTTCTTTTAAATGGAATATTGATCACAAATAAATAAATACGTTTAAAATCATGAATAAATTACTGATACATACTTTAACACAGTCTTAATTAAATACATATAATCAAGTTCCACGCGAGCAAAGCCGCGGGCAACAGCTAGTATCATATATGTCATATCATCACAGAACATATTATTTATAATATTATATTAAATGTCCAGTTTGCTTGTGTAGATTTTGAACACATTTATAATATGTATAAACCGTAAGGTCCTAAAGTCCTCAGAACCTAAAAATAAATACTTTAATACAAGCATAACGGTCAACTGTTAGGTCTAGAAACAAAGAAATGCTTTCGGTCTTCGACTACGTAGCCAATGTCAATAAATTATCAGAATACTAAAAGGATCTTTCATGGTAAATCGTCTTTCAAGGGATAAAAATGGCAGCGATAACTGTCGTAGACGTAAGCAAAAGCTGGTAGCTAAACCAAGTCTCACAATATTGTTTTAAAACATCCTATTGACCTTAACAATCATACATACATACGAAGAGATGAAGTCCTTCTCTAGGTATTAACCATTTTTTCTTTAATCGGTAATTTTCTATATGTATAAGAAGATCTATAAATTAAACACATCACTTTCGAAACTAACTAAACGACCTCGCTGCAACGTGGTGTAATGGTATAATCTGCCTAGCTAAGAATTTCCAATGCATTCTGTTTCTACGTGTGTTAAAAATGTATTAGGTAAACTCGTACATGTTTCAACAGACAAAATAAATTGAAACTAACATTTTCATATTATCTTATGTTCTACGTAACTAAACAATGTAGAGGTCATTTTACACTTTAAGTTTATTTAGTCCTTACTTTAAATTTTGATTTTTTTATGAATATAAAAGGTACTCATAGTACCCTGCAGATTGAAGATATAAACGTTCAATTATTATTATATGAATATAATTAATTATACTAATACTAATATATAAAGCTGAAGAGTTTGTTTGTTTGTTTGAACACGCTAATCTCAGGAACTACTGGTCCGATTTGAAAAATTCTTTCAGTGTTAGATAGCCCATTTATCGAGGAAGGCTATAGGCTATTTGCCATCACGCTAAGACCAATAGGAGAGGAGCACCAATGAAAAATGTTTCAAAAACGGGGGAAAATTATCACGCGACGGGCAAAAGAAAACGCAAACGAGGTTGCGTGGGTCTGCTAGTATATTACAAATAGAAAACACAAAAACTCCAAAACAAATATTCGCAGAAAATACAAACATTTAGTCCGACCTAGGAATCGAACCGAACCTCAAACAAAGCAGTCGCATACGCTACCACTGCGCCACAGAGGCAGTCGATAAGCAAGTAATACATACAAACTACGCTACATTATTATTATTGTGCTCTATTTCAAGACAAACAATCGTATATTTACTTTGATGACATTAAATCGAAATCTCTCGATTGCAAATTCTATTACTTAAAACATTACTGTAACAATATACTTATTAGAATAGAATGCTCCGTAAATTCTCTTCGCACCTACTTTAAACCGACCTTGTTCGCTATTTTACACATGGCTATTTTAGTGGTTACGTACTATAACTATTTACTTAACTGTATACGATGACCTCCTTACCTAAATAACGCTTATTCCTGGGCCGGTGTAAGCCGAGCTCAGCAAGCCTAGTATCGCAATAAACTCACGTTCGCTTCACCACTTGATAGATGTTTCCGCTTTATTGATTAGATTGTTACTCTTTGGTAAATTGCGTAGTCTAAATTGTGGAAAGGTGAATACGCTTCTCTGTTTTATTTATTTGTAAGATGGCTCTTTAACCTATATAAAATAACTACATCGAGTTCGCTAGTTAAACAAAAATCAATAGAAAGGTATAGTGTGTGTAATGTGTTCATCTTACGAGTAATATATTGACGAAATATATTAATCTATCTATACTAATATATAAAGCTGAAGAGTTTGTTTGAACACGCTAATCTCAGAAACTTCTGGTCTTATTTGAAAAATTCTTTCAGTGTTAGATAGTCCATTTATCGAGGAAGGCTATAGGCTATATATCATCACGCTAAGATCAATAGGAGACGAGCACCAATGAAAAATGTTTCAAAAACGGGGGAAAATTATCACGCGACGGGCAATAGAAAACGCAAACGAGGTGCGTGCGTGCGTCTGCTAGTACATAATATGTACTTACCCAAACCAGTTTAATTTAAAGTTTTAGTCATTCAGTCGTAAATACTAAGCTTCGTGACAATTTTTGTTATTTTGATATGAGTGTGACAAAGTGAGCACAATCTAAGAGTTGTGGTCACCATACTCATGGCGAATGCAGACAATGCAATAATGCAGCCTGCTAACTCTCACTATGACGGCCTATTGAGATACTTCTGCATCACTGGGGCCCTGATCTCACATCCACCAACGAAACATGACAGCACGACTGCTGTCATTTAGATGGTTGTTGCTTTTATAACTTTATCTATAAAAATCTCCCAGCTAATCCACGCAACTAAATTCATTTTACTACTTACACTAGTCAATAAATTAAAATTTCTTTCCCTCTACGGCCACATTATATAAATGCGCACCTGCGTTTACTAATTAAATAAACAACTATTATTATATTGAGTCGAATGACCGATAATAACCACTGGTTTTAAATTCAAAAGCATCATTACAATCTGTTCAGGTTTCTGTAGCTTATTATAAACAGCTGCCAAAAGTAAAAACTAAAACCCAACTACGACAAAAAACGACGTTGAAAAAGCATGAAACAAGTTTCAAAAGCCGTAGTCACGCGTTGTTAAAGTGTTATGGTATGGTTCATTCATACTATGGTTCATTACTAAGTTTCAAAAACCGTAGCCCATGTAGTATAATGTACCATAGTTCATAACACTTTAACAACGCGTGACTACGGCTTTTGAAACTTGTTTCATGCTTTTTCAACGTCGTTTTTTGTCGTAGTTGGGTTTTAGTTTTTACTTTTTTTTTATTTAAAATGTTTTGGTGCCTCTATAATATTAATTTATTTGCATAGTAAATTGTAAATAGGTATTATAAAAAAAATCACAATTATCGAATAAATACAGACAAAGTCAAGAGAAAATGCTTATAATATATATATTTTTGAAATGTACAAGTAACGCCCTTTCGTATGATACTAAACACGGCATATTTCTCTCAAATTTATTTTTTGAAACAGTATTTTACGTCGGCTAGAGGGCGCCACATAAGATTAAATGACACGTCGTATAGCTTATAACCAGCGGACAATTAAGACGCTTCTAACGATACCTCATTTGTCTTATTCTGACTATTAGCTTAGAAAGGAGGGAACAAACGAGCATACCATAGAAATTCCACACTTATCGAATAAATACGGACAAAGTCACGAGCAAATGCTAATAATATATATATATTTGAAATGTACAAGAAACGCCCTTTCCGATGATATCAAACACGATATATTTATCTAAAATTTATTTTTTAATGCAGTACATTATGTTGGCTAGAGGGCGCCACATTAGATTCAGTGAGATTTCATATAGCCTATAACCAGAAGACGATCATGACGCTTCTAACGACACCTCAATTGTCCAGTTCTAATGAGTAGTTAAGGAGCTATGAGGGAACAAATGAACATACATACATACATACATACATACATACATACATACATACATACATACATACATACATAGCCTGTCAAAATCATAACCCTCCTTTGGCTTTGCCGTAGTCGGGTAAAAAATACGAAGAACTGAGTCGAACATATCTTTGCATGGCATCTGCATTTGTTACAAGACCGGTTATCCTCCAAGACATCCCTGATTTCTTGTGTATCATTAAATTATGCTTTACTTTTCAAAAAAGTTCAAGCAGCTACTGAGTCTCATGTATCTCTGACGGCATTTAACCGGTCGTTTCATTTCACTATCTCGAATTACAATATTCCGTAACAAGAAAATAAAATTATAGGCTCTCTCTTTATCGGCAGAAAAAGTTTTAATAGAATCAAGAAAAAGGCTATCTGTTCGACTGTATTTATATGTGATATGATATACATAGGTAAATTAAGAAATGAATATCATAGTTATATGATATATTACATTTTTGTAAGTAACTTTAACTCACTATTACTTACTTTAACATTGATCACTATATCTGTTTATGTCATCATAACTCTTAAATGGATGAAATGATTTGGTGGCGAAAGTTTGCAAAGATCGCAAAATAGCCAACAAAAACTTCAAGCTTTATCCGTGCGATATAATTTACTAGCAAGTTATTATCTTCTGTCTGTCTGTCTGTGTTATTATCTCTTTCTGTCGTAACAAAGCCTGATTTCTTTTATTAAGTAGTAACAAAATTAATTTGGAATATCAAAGGAAATACACATTTTGACCTTGGTACCGACCAACTCACGCAATCTACATGTACTTTAAAATCCCCATAACCCAGGTTTGTAACAAAAAGATAATCTGACCTTGGTACTTATCTTGTGATCTCTTTCGCACGCGTGTGCCGACGCACCTACGGCATCTTTAGTTCATTCACATTTTATCGTGCTTTTGTCATGAACTCTTGACCTAAGGTGTAAGAAAATGCTTAAAATTGTTACTATTTAGTTTACTACCCATTGTAAGTATTCTCTCACGACTATCAAAAACTAATTAATAAGCAAGTTGTATAATTGAAGGAACCAAAACATCAATTTATATCACTTTAATTTACATTTTTAAAACGAAGTTATTTTTTAGTCATTGATTACGTGTTACATTTATTTATATCGATGATTTTAGTAGATATTTGAAGTACAATAATTATTTTTTAATACTTAATGAGGGGAGGCATGTGTTCAGCGTTCGATGCATGTTAATAGGTAAACTTCAATTAATAATTAAGGTAAAGATGAACTTAATTATTATGAATTATATAAATCACTGATGACCCGGCCCGGCTTCACACGGCAGTCTTAGAAATCCTCAATTTTCTCTTCTACAATGTGCAATATTACCTATTCAAAAAAATCTTCCTCTTGAATCACTGTATCTGTTGTTTAAAATCCGTTGAGTAGATTAAAAGGTCTAATCAAACAGATAGCAGAATCGACTTCATTTTAAACTATGTAAAGATGTCTCCATCCCTACTGATTCCATGGATGTAATAAAAGCTGATTGAGGGATCAAATTATGCTGGACAACACCACTTCAAAGAGAACGAAAATTTGAAGGAAACCCTGTACCAAGCCAGCCAGGCCTATGATAACAATACATAACAAAAGTAATGATAACTTCCTTCTATGATCATAATTTTCGTATTACTCATTATAATAATTGTAGAACACGTTGTAAATAGATTCAATGACCTCAGAAGGTATAATAAAAGTAAAACTCTGGCTTTTTATAACATAACTACTGGTTACTGTCGTAAGTTAGTCAGCGAATGATAAAAAATAAGTGTATCAATAAAAGGTCTTTCCTGTATTTAATTTTCTTTTAACTATCATAAATATTCAAACGTATAAAAAAGAATAAAAGATCGAGTTTTAATTAATACTACCTAACGCCGTGGGGTCAAGTGAGTTTAAAAAAGCCTAGCCTAAGTTACTCCTTATATCGTCAGCAATCTGCCAGTGAAAGTTCCGTCAAAATCGGTCCTACCGTTCCAGAAATTAGCCGGAACAAACAGACAGAATTTAAAATTGATTTTTTGATGTAAGTACCGTATTTACTTTCACATGTGAAAAGCTGTTAATTTGAAATTACAAACAGACACTTCAATTTTATTTATTTGTATAGAAAACGATTGATATGGGTGTATTTTTGATATGGTAGATGTATTCAATCAGCTGTATCAATACGTGTATTATATTACACGCAAAATGACGCAATAAAACGTTTTTGTGCTGTGACCATTCAAATGGCGGCAATAGCTCTGAAACGGGAGATATTTTTATTAGGTGGAGGCTAAGCTAATCTATACAAAACTATACAAATAAATAAAATTGGAGTGTCTGTTTGTAATATTAAAATAACAGCTTTTTAATCAATGCATATGTATGTATACACGATACATATACCAAAAATGTAAGTAAAAAAATTTTTGTCTGTCTGTTTGTTCCGGGTACTCTCTGGAACGGCTGCACGGATTTGGACGGGACTTTCACAGGTAGGTAGCTGATGATCCAGGGAGTAACTTAGGCTATTTTTTTTAGACTAACTTTGTCCCGCGGCGTTACTCGCGGTACAACAATAACCGCGGATAACACTGTGGGGTATAATAAAATTGAATAATGTCGATGTCTGATTAAAGATGTTGAAGAAAAACTAATAAAAGGGTCTTTATTAAAGTAAGAGAACTCAAAACAACAGTTTTAAGAATTTATTCTGCTTCTCAGTGTGTATGCGCGCGCTAATCTTAGAAGTAACCGTTTTAGATACAGTTTTTGTATTGTAGTAGACTTCACTAGTGTTTGTTTTAATTCAATGTTGGTTGATAAATTAAGAACTTATATCAATTTGATCAATTTTGATATATAAATTGAGAGCTGAGCCGCAGGAAAAATAATCAATAGAAATAAATATCAGTAGTACGTAAGTGATAATTTCCACCTAAGCATATGATTGTCTACATTGTCTATGTATAGACAATATAGACAATCATATGCCTATACCTGTATATACATATACCTATACCTGTACCTGTATATACATATACCTTACTACTTACATACATTTGACTGCGCGAACTGGTTTAAGTGGTCGTGCTGAGGTTTGTGGGTTCAAACCACACATGGGACGACACTTTATGTGATCTCCAAATTGTTGCTCTGTGTCTGGGTCTTCTATGTGTCTATTTCTTGGATATGTTTGTTAAGTCTCCTACGACACAAGATATATTTGTAATGAGGGCGTTGTAAAAAAGAATAAAATATATATCAGAAGCAATACCTCACGCTCCAAAGAAGTGTCACAAACAGAAGCTATGTTACAAGCTAATACAAACAAATGACAGTTCTTTAACAGTATATCGATTTTTTAATAAAGATATTAACAAACCTGACTTTCGAGAATGACGTAAATCCCAACACTCATTCAATAAATAACACAACAAATAACAATTAGTTACAATAGAGTAAATCCAAATCAAACCACAAAACGCTATTCAAACATCCAAATACAGAATTTAAACTCCAAACACGCGGAAGTCAACGACACTGCCGCACTACACAGTTAAACACCACAACACACTTAGGGAATTGAACGCGCCAATAATTGTACAAGTTGGTGAAATCGAAGTGCCACTGGTAGTTAGCGAGCTACTTAGCACGGACTTACGTGTGCTTATTGTCAACCGATGCACGACAAATAGCCGGACAGCCACATTTGACACGCGGTTTACCGGATCAGCGCAAGTTAGAGGCGAAATCGTTAGTGGAATTGTGGAAATTGATTGGCCCACAAAACAGAGAATTAAGAAGAATTTTTATTTTTTTTTTCGGTCGGGCGGTATGTACAAAGAATAATAAGAGGACACGTTTTTTTGGAATTTGATAAAGTGATAATTTGATTTATACGGTAGATATACCAAAGGATTCGATATTATTCAGAATTCAAAAATTCAAGTGCAATAAAGTCACATTCAGTTGTCTATACTTATAAAACAACACACTTCAAGTAATTTAATAATTATTTTTATTCAAGTCTTTACATTCAAGATAAGAGAGATTCAGTAACTTTACCACTTTAGCCACTATTATTAAATTATTCTCAATACAATCCATAATTATTCTGTAATCTTAGTTACTAATTATTATTTTTTTGCAAAAAAATACAAAATATACACATAAAATTATTGGTTCAAATAATTTTCAAAAGCAACATCCGTCAATGTTCATCTATGTTTCTTTAATAACTTTCAACAAAGAATCATACGACTTGGATACCATATTTACTTTTTTGCGTTGGAAGTAATACTATAGCATTAAATAATCATTATAAACCAATTAGCGATAAAAAATGTTGTAATGCGTACCGAAGGTCCGAGAAAATGGCTCGAGGCACAGTGACTAAGGTGAAACAATCATGCATAAGTAATTTATTTATAGTCATTAAATATTAGGATAAATAACGGTCCCGTCCGCCAGGCCCGCCAACGTGCCAGGTACCGCCGACGACTCAGAGAGAGATCGCAAAACGATCTCCGTCCTCCATAAGCGCAAGCCTGAGGGTGACACGTGAGGCCACCAGTCACCCTAGCAGAAACAGGCCGGGGCGGCGGCGCGAGCAGCTGTAGAGCTCGCGCCTGAATTGAATGGAGATGTAAGGGTTCCTACACGGGAGGGGGCCACCTACATAATATATATGGTGGGTGGCCCGAGGTACGTTGTGGTTCCAGGGACTTCCTTTTGAGGGTGCACCTGGTTCCCCGGCTTCTAGTACCCGAGACGGTGTGCGGATTTTAGTCGGTTCGAGTCCGACGTAATCACCAGTCGATGGTATCCGAGGGGATATCCGCACAAAAAAAAAGGATAAATAACGGTAATAATTATTAAGTTATTGTGTATAGTAACATTATCATTGACATCTTACTTACTCATACATCTTACTTAAACTTAAATCGACGCTATAATTCAACTGTCTGGAAGGAGAGCGTGGAGACACCGTTTTCTACTGTGGAACAGCACTGTAGAACTCACAAGTTTGTGTACTTTCATGTTTTTAAAGTCCCCAGCGACACAGGATTTCTTGCTAAAGTGGGAGTTGTCTTCAAAACTTAAAGGTGCATGCGGTGCTTATCTGTTAGTGATTGTTACACTAGACTAAGATACCTTTTTAACTGTATTTTTTTTATATATACTCAGTGTAAACAATTGTTGGTGAGCCAATAAAGAAAAAAAAAAAAAAAAAAACGCTGGAATCTTGTAACTTCTAAACACTTCCTGACGGCACCTAAATGGTGTCACAGTTGTTTAAAGACAGTGTATGTTCCGTAGCTATATCGGCGTAAACTGCGGCGCATAGATGCGATAATACTGAAGCACGATGTCTATTAGATTGCCAAACCACGTTTCTGCGGTTGCAAAGGAGCGTTTACACTTGCAAAGTGTATTTGAAGATTGCATACAAAACTGCTCCTAGGTTTAGTTAGGTGTTAGGTGCATTTATTTTGTTGTGTTTAGAAAATGATCTGAATTTTCTCTTTCGAAAGCCTTCTTTTGATGAGATAAGATTAAAATTTAGTCTGCATTGTATTCATAGCAATTTACAGTAACCCAATATATGTTACCAATATAATATCTGTAATATATCCATGTTTTTTATTTTACCGAGTCTACTGAACTTGCTTTATCTTTTACCGTTAGCATAGTTCAAGTGACCGTTTGTTTTTTTAACGCGAAATAAAAACAAGTTTGAAAGCGTTAAAATATCTACTAGAGAATGTCATTTTGGTTGTGATTATTTCTGTTGGACACTATCTAAGATATAGCTAGATAGAACGCTATTGCACTTTTGAATCATTGAGACAATAATGTACATGAACATGTACAAGAACACGATATTATTTAATTAAATTAAGGCATATAAATATATTTTGACAACACATAGACGCCAACAACGAAAAGCTTTCATTCATTGTTAAAATGCATAATAATGCTAGAAACAAACACACACAATAAGGTGTTATTTTTCTGATAAATCGTCTAACTATAATATGTAAAGAAAATATATAAAACTTGACGCTCGAGGAGTGCGAGCGAAAGTCATTCTGAGTTACGACCCGCAAAGAATTCACGAATTGTGTTCGAGTAGATGACGAATTACTTTGTGCGTCTACGTCGAATTCTTGGTCATAAGTTTATTTCAAGTCGTATATCTATCTCGCAAATTTTGATGGTCTTTATTTGCTTAACTGTACCACATAACTGTAGCGAAAATAGGCAAACAATATTGTTTCGATTGTGTTTAGACTAGCTGAGTGGTTAGTGAGCTAAAGATTACCGCATGTGAATTGACACGTACTTACTACTAATCTCATCGCGTTTATTAGATCTACAACAACAAAAGCTACATTTATGTTTCTTTATCATGTAGTTAATGGGTTAAAACTACAAAATTACCATTTACATGTTAATAGATTCGCTTCAGCACAGAATTACAAACGGTGGTTTTACGTAAAGATTGTATTAGGCAAGCATTACGAAGTAGGTAGCATGTAGCATAATGATTTATGGTCTGAAAGGTCGGCGACTTAAATGATGGCAAAATAATGATGATAACTGTTTAAAAATATATTAAAATTACCATATTTAATAGAGAAAACAACGTGCATTATACTGTATAAATCAAATATATAAAATTAGCGTGTCTGTTTGCAATATTAAAATCAGCGCTTTTTAATAAATGCATAGGTATGTAAACACGGTACATATACCAAAATAACAATTTTTACAATTTTTGTCTGTCTGTCTGTCTGTCTGTTTGTTCCGGGTAATCTCTGGAACGGCTGCACCGATTTTGATGGGACTTTCACTGGCAGATAGCTGATGATCCAATACTTTTTTTAGACTAGCTTTGTCCCGCGGTACGACATTAACCGCAAACATCGCGGGGTTCAGCTAGTTCAGAATAAAAACGATTATTTTACTTAATTGCGAATGTGGGAGGGTTATGTTTTTCGAGTGTATGTGTATATTTCTTTGGCACGCCCTAGAGCCTAAACGACTTGTCTAATTTTTATGTGAGTGGTGTCAATAGATTCGTCTTAGTCGTGAGAGTGACACTGGGCAGGGTAAGTACATCAAAAAAAGAAAAACCTGAATTTAATCAAAGTGGCAGATATTGGCTGAAAATAATTTTATTTGTTTTATTAACTGCATTTAACTACATTAACATACATTACAAATTAGCAGCTATTTACTAAATGCATTGTAAGTACATGAGGTACTTACATGAAAAAAATATTTTTATGATTTTTTATAAGTCTGTCTGTCTATTTGTTCCGGCTTATTTCTGGAACGGCTGAATCGATTTTGACTGGGCTTTCACTGGCAAACAACTAATCATATAGGGTATAACTTGAACTACATTTGTTTAGTCTACCTTGGACACGGGTAACACCGCGTGGTTTTGGCTAGACATACAACTAAACGTTTTAATACTATAATCAGCTATTTAATGCCCATTTAAACCTTATACCACTGTCTCTTTTCTTTTCTCTCTGTTCAGAAGAGGTAGAATAAACTAACAAATACCTACATGATTATGTTCGATATTCTGATTGTAGGCAGATATTTTATATTGCAACGCAGGTAGGAAAATCTTGGCTACTTGTGTGTAGATTAGCAGCGTAAATATTAAACAATTAAATGAGGTCAAGGTCAAAATAAAAGGAAAATATTTGCGGACGTTGCTCTCAGATTGAAGATTTATTGGCTTATAAGCAAATTCAAGACGCACGCTAATTGCATATTTCAACAGACTCATCCATAAATTAGCTGACAGCAACCAATAAAGAAAAGTCCTAAGTGAAGCCAATAAGTTTAAAAATGCTTTGTTATCACAGTTATGTTATACAATTGATACATTTTCATATGTATTCATGTATATTATACAAGTTTAGTACTTTTCATTTAGGAAATATTTAAAAATTAAATTAAATTTTTGATTGCGATATCTAACGGGGGATAGCAGGGCCAAAAAACTTTAAAGCGTAGGGTTGTGATAACGTACCAACCGCGCAATAGGTAGAACAATGTGCCTGTTAAATTATATAAATATTAACTAACATTATTACCTAATGGAAACAAATTTTTGTCCTACAAAATATAAGAATGAAATTTAGTATGAAGAAGTTATATCGTATAGTTATAGTCGTATCAAGTAAAATTTTAACAAAAATAAAACCGACTTTAAGGTTTGACTTGATTTTTCTTGGATGCCATGATCAGATCTTAGTGTCTTTAACATGGTACCACCATAGGGATATCTCCTTTCCATTAAAAAAATAATCATCAAAATCGGTTCATAAACGACGAAGCTATCAGCGAACACACATAAAAAATAGAATATATATATATACGGTCGAATTGAGAAACCCCCTCCTTTTTTGAAGTCGGTTAAAAACAAAAATAGATAGTCACGAATGGTAAAAACTTTTTTAAGGAATGGTGGGTTAGCGAGAATTCGGATCACCTGCGTTAGTAACTGACTATCGCGGCCGATAGACATCTGCAGTTCAGGAGTCACACGTTAGTTATTATTTATTACCGCCCTTTATGTGCAACTCCCTTTCTCCTTATTTGATTAGGCCCTGGTTTAGCTTCGGTAACCTCATTCATTGTGTGAAAATCAACGATGAAATTGTTTGATAAAAGTTTTCAGTGAGGCCGTAGACATAAGAGACAACGACTCTGATCGCCAGCCCATTCATGATCTTCCACAACAAAGTTGATATTATTGTGAAGACAAATAGTTTTTTTTTAAGTGACTTCCAAAGTGACTCTACTCTTCCTGACGGAAAACATTAATATAATCCAAGAGTGGTCCTACTCATTGCGAATGTAGTCAATGTGGTTTGGGAACCCCAACTATGGCGGCCTAGTCTTGCTCTTGCAGTACATGATACGTTCTCCTGTATAATTGTATTATTTTTAAGAATAGTGAATACCGCTTGAGTAAAGTATTTAATAAAGTTTCAATCTACTCAGATAGAATAAAAACACTCAAAGAAATCTGAATACCACAAATAGAATCAATGAAAATGCAGATGAAGTAGTTCAGAACTTTCAGAAAGTTAAAGTTTAGCTGCTTATCTATACAAGTGTTGTCGTAAAATCAATGATACCTATTCGTTGCGTAAAATAAAGTATGTAAGTTGCTCATAGTAGATATATATTATTTAACGTTTTATATTTACGACTGCTGAGAAAGTATAGTTTCAACAAATATTAAATATTCTTGAAACTTTATAATAGGTCTTTACCTATGAAATTACCGTTTTGTATGCAATAAGTGAAAGTACTTATTTTTTCAAACTTTTTTATTTCTGTTATTCGAAGTAATCATCCATGCAATCGACGCATCTTTGCTATCGCATTGGCAATTTATTAATGCCCTTCTTGTAAAAATCAGCTGGACGGGAGGCAACAAACTCTTCAAAGGCATTTTGTACTGCCTCTCGGGAATTGAATTTTTTATCACTAAAAAGTTGTCTAAATTTTGAAAAAAGTAATACTCGGTAGGTGCAAGGTCTGGTGAGTATGGCGGATGAGGGAGAGCTTCCAACCCCAGCTCTTGCAGCTTGGAGACTGTCTGTTGCGCAGTATGGGCTCGCGCGTTGTCGTGAAAGAGCAGTGGGGACGACCGATTGACAAACCTTCAATTTTAGTTTTAAAATATTAAAAGTAACTTTCAGTGATTTACATAGCTGAAAGTCATTATATCTTTTAATCTAGACCGTTTGTTATTAAATTACTTACAGTTATGTGAAATTGTTGCTTTTCATAGAAATCTTTTAAACCATTAAATCTTTTGTGTAAAATAGAAAATTTCACGTGAAATAGAAAATGAATGAAAGTCGACTAAAAGCAAAAACCGATGCTAAAACTTTGTAATCCTAGAACTACAATGATTCGCAAGATAAATGAACACAAACCAATGTAGTAATTAATCAAAGTGAACAAAAGCAGTCATTTGCTAAAGTAAAAATGTAAAAGTAAAAATGTAAAATGTAAAAAATATGGATTGCTCCTTCCAACATATATCGATAACGAGGTCATCAAAAGTGATACTATCTAGCAGATTTTTCAACAGTTGCTTAGTTAATATTGCCATAACTTAACAGACATATTATCCTACAAATTGCGTGGTACGTTATCCCGGTCTACGCTCAAAATTAGCTTGAAACTAATAACTTGTAAAATTGGTTCCGCGGCTCCCGGACTAATCGGTCCAGTAGTCAAAGCGTGAAAGCGTAACAAACAAATACAATTAAACATTTATAATATAAATACGGAATACAACAACAAACTAAAATAGTACTTATCATTAGGCAAACAAGTTAATGTTGCCAAATTTATTGTTTTTAAGATTCTAGAATAAGAGTAATTTATTTGTGGATATGATATTGCATTACACGAAAAGAAGATAATAATGTAGTCATATCTCTCATTTTTCTAAATTAACAAGAGTCAAAACACTCAAGAGTATAATTTGAACTTGTCATTAATTTCAATAAACTTAAAATTAGTAAATAAATTAATTGTAGGTACCTACTCAATACATAAAATTATCTATAGGCAAAAAGTTAATGTGCCAAATTCATTCTTTACAAGATTCTGTAATTATTTGTATAAATGATACTGCGTTACATGAAAAGGTAATAATAATGTAGTCATATCTCTAGTGCTGCTGTGATTGAACGAAAGAGAACTTATTTATTTTCTTTATTTATTTATTAAACGTGACAATAAGTATTTTTTATTAGCAATAATCAAGTACGGTAACAATGCAGATGTAAAAAATTTGAAAGTCAATGACTTGTTGCAAGATGTGACTCATTTCATTGTTCATAGTTTTTATTGATTTTCGGTCGTGTTAGCTTTAGCTATATGGTAAACATTAAAATATTTAGAAACATCTAGAGATGAATTTGCGTCTTCTTTAGAGTTTCGTGCATATGCTTAAAATATTTATAATTTGAAGATTACTTAATCTACTGGTTCTTCTGGTTCCTTATGTAAGAATTACAGGAAAATCTTTTAGGAGTCTTAAGGCCTTAACTATCATTGTCAATTTTTCAGTATATTACGGGTAATGATAACGATATCTGTAAGTAGAGCCACTCTAATTTCAGCACAAGCGGGCCGACTCAACCGGTGCGGTACTGCATTCGTGATGTCGTGTTTCGTAGGAGTGCGAGACCGGAGTGCCAATGATGCAGAAGCGTCTCAATAGGCCCTCATAGTGTATATCAGTATATTTCACTGTTGCATTGTCTGATGGTGACCACCATTCTTGGATTCTGTTCATGTTTTCCATCAAGCAGAGTAAAGTTACTTAGGCAGGCTCATATTTAAAAAAGGTAGATCTTGGGATCGAAAGTTTTTTTTAGTTTAGCTTTACTTTCATCTATACTTTTTACTTTCATGTTTATGTTTTGTTTTTGTAAATTTATATATACTTTTTATAAGATATAACATAATAAAGTACAAGATTTAATAGGTGTTAGTTTAACTTTTAATTATTATTGTAAGAAAACCAAATTCGAGTCTAAATGTTTTCGCTGCGCAAAGTTCACCATTTTGTATTGACTTGAACTGGCCAATTTCCTTAATTTATCGTGAATATATGTCATAATAATTTATTACTTCTATATATTAGGTATTTCGTACTTTAATAAAACAAAAATCTTTACTAATTCACACTAATATTGTTAATATACTATGTTATACGAAAATTAATGAGAAAAATGTGTCCAAAGAAATATCTAGAATGGTTCTCGTGGTAGTAAAATTTTAACAAGTCTCTGTAAAAGATAACTTTACTTTAAAATCCAAACATTTGTTGATAATGAAGACTGGAGACTGTGTTTACATGTAACGGTCATTAAGAAGTAGTATAAACAGTACGTATTTATAGACTTCTTTATGTATTCTCCAGACTTCAGATGATCCAGAATTAAATACATGGAAAGCTTTCGAAAAGTTTTCCACGGTTTTGAAAGACTATTGTGATTTTTATTTAGATACTGGATATAACTGCAAGTACATATTCATATAACTAATTCAGGGCTTCCGTTTTAACTAACTGAAGTTTATGAATCAGCAGTGTAAAGAATATACCAAAATAATGTCGAGTCGCATGATGTTAGTGGTTTCTGTAACGGTCTGCTACGCCTAAGGTTGAGAGGTCGATTCCCGCTCAAGCCAGACACTTATATGCGGATAAACAATTTTTATCTTAACGTTTGATTTGGTCTAAATGTTTCTAAGCATATCTAATGTTGATCCAATGATTCAGAAGGATCACTAAGCCACCATGGTGTGGGTCATAACGCTGCATTGTTGCATTCGAAATGAGTATGGTGACCACCACTCTTGGATTCTGCTTATTCTTTTTATCAAGGAGAGTAGAGTCACTCTGGTAAGCCCATACATAAAAAAAATATTTACTTACATATTTATGTCATTTGCATAGTATTCATTGGCTTTGTATATTTATCTGTAGTGTTGTTATAAGGCAAAAAACAAAATCAGATACCCAGTGCCCTATCTTTGAAAATGAACGTAGACAATGCGAGATGAGAGATACGAGAAAAGATAGATGTATACACGCAAGACAAGAAATACTTAACATGACTATAACATCCGTCTATCTAATCTGATGTCTTAATTCCGCTCCGGTGACGACCGCTCACGACTTCCTGTCACTCAGTCTGATTTCATCGGTATTATATCATCTAATTCATCGTTTCCTGCCCTTTAATCACTGTAAAATAATGGTAATTTAGTGAATGATTTAAAACCTAATGAAAAAAAAATTTTGTTGATGACAATTTTAGGGACGTTTAGCTAATTTTCATCCAACTGCCTGTGTCCCAGTTACATAAATATGTAATGATATGATAATATGTATAAGTATTTTTAGTCATTTTAGGCAGAGAGATTTCGTTGATGTTTTTTAAAAGTCGGTTAAATAGCTTAGCATGCCGTTCCTTTCTTACTTTTACTTCCTATCATCAGTTCACTTGCGTTTGAAATTTAAATAATTATCTGCCAACTCCTAACTGTTGAGGAGTTGTACCTTCCAAAATTATTTCACCTAAATAACTTGAGAGAATACGTCTAAAGGTAACATACATACACATTACATTTAAAAAATTGTCTTCCAACTCCTAACCGTTAAGAAGTTTTATCTTCCATCATCAGCTCATCATCATGAACTGATGATTGCCATATGTAAATACTGTAATAGACTTAGAAAATTTATGAAAACATAGTACGTGCCTAACAAATTTGAGGGTTTCCTTCGATTTCCTTGGGATCCCATCATCGGATTCCGATATAGTGGCAATGGGACCACATTGACAGCATACCCTTTCAAATACAAAAATAATTTTTAAAATCGGTCCACAATTATCGTAGTAATCAGTGTACATACATAAAGAAAAAAAATACCGATCAACTTGAGAATCTCCTCCTTTTGGAAGTCGGTTAAAAAAGTGAAAGAGCACGAGAGAACGAGGCTAGACTACAGCAATTATATTATTATTATTTATAGGAGAAGGTCACATGTATATTTGCCCTGTAATTGAATTGGCCTCTAGGACAGGGACATGAACTGGTCTAGCTAATAAATATGTTTGTTCAGTAAGTTGAAACCAAAATTTAGAGATCAAAGACAATAACACGAATGAGGTAGTTTATCTATCCATTGGGATATCTTCATCTACATCAATTAACAGTTATATAATAAATATAAATAATAAACACGTGTGTCAGAGCTCAGAATAAAGTCTTTGAAGAGTTTCAAAACAGAAACACGTGTCTTGTAACCTTACCTTTGATATAATCAGTTTCAATAAAACTATTTTTAGGTATCTTAAAACATGAAAACATATCTTATTATTGTTTGAGTACGGAATTTAATTTAATTTTAATGATTTCTTTGGATGTTTTTCAGAAAGTAATTTTATGAATTAATACATGATGTGACTTTAATTACTTAAATTTTCGTAAAACTTTGCATAAGTGAAGTGAAGTGAAAAAAAAATCTTTAAGATTTTTTTTTTCATCTAACACAACGCCCTCTATTCCCTCTAGCTAAGAGAGCTTGTGTTAAGGGTACTAGACAACTGATATGTTTAAATACATTTATGCGTTTTTTTGTAAATATAACTACTATATACTACTACTACTATATAACACACATATTATACATAGAATACTCCGAAACAAATATTTGCCGATCATACAAACATTTGGTCCAACCCGGTAATCGAACCCGAGACCTCAAGCTCAGCAGCCGCATACGCAACCACTGCGCCACCGAGGCTGTGAAAAATAACTTAAACATTTAATTAAATAATACGAATTTCCCGACTAAATCGCTGAAACCAAAACCAACCAGACAATCTCATTTCTGTCGCTTGTAAACGTTATGTTAATAGTTGTAGAAAGTCCAGAAGTAACCATTTAAGTGGTAGTATTTAGATATAGGCAATAAAGAAACAATATCTCTGACCCGCTCACTCAAAAAAAATATCTGTGCCACGCTCAACGAACAAAGTTGTAGACAGCGGCGATAATCATTAACTATGACATCATAAACTCTGTCGCCAAAGATGCTAATGGACACTTTAAATGTACCGTTTCTGAGATAACACAGCAACATGTACTAGTTCTAACATAGCGTTGTAAAATAAACAAATAACTAACACTATTACGCTATTTGTATGTTAGTGTAATATAGCGCACCCTGTTATGTATTCTCTAGTTCAAGGAATTGCGAAGAAAATTATGGAATGGCATGAGAAATCATTGTACTTAACCTAAATTTTGTTAAATTGTCAAAGCTTGTCTTCAAGTTTTGCGGCACACGGTTGTACAAAAATCACGTGACTATATTTCCATATGTTTGAATTTTATTTTTTATGCTTGAGCAGTATGAAAAATATCATTCTTAACAAATAAATAACATAGGCATTGAGCAATTCAGACGGCTTTAAAATGTAAAATTCTGTTTTAAAACATATATGGTATACACATAGTAATATAAAATTATGGAACTTACTTCAACCAAGGAGATATCCATATTTATTAAACACAACACATTGATCGACGTGGATATTGAAGTCTACGAAGTACTATGGAATCGCATTCAGGTGAAATACATTTCCGTGAAAATTACTCGGCGGTTTTTTAACGACCACTGGCTGAAGTATTCGTGCAGGTGCCTTAAATCTGTTTACGCGTAAAGAAAACTACATTCATGTCTCTAGTCTGACAAGCTTGATAGTCCGTACCGTGATGTATCGCATACGTTCACGATTTTAGCGTTCCGCATAACTTCATGTGAAAATATATGAACTAGAATCGAATACCACCGTTTCATGTTCAAATTTGATGAAGCAATTACATTCTTACCATTTATTTGTTTTCTTTTCGATAATTCTATAGGTAATCAATTAGTGATGATAAAATAAATATTAAATGGATTGCGAAATAGTAAATATTTCATCCTAAATTACTAACTTAGATTCTAATAACAACTACAATTGAAATGCAAAGCGATGTTGGCATAGTCACGTTCACAAACAACTAACAAAATAAAAAATAAAAACGAAACGGCGTAGTGGGATTGGAGCTCTTAGTTGTTTTAGAGGTAAATGAAATTTCTCAATTACGTATACGTATACGTTTAATTAATTATTATTGTTATAATTTTAATTAGGTGTACCTGTTATGAGGTATGCAGTTATCGCCACTGTCAGGTAATAAATATTAGCAGATCGATAAGAGGCTGAGAAGATTACGATTTAAAAACAATAGCTAGTTCCACTAATAAAATACTGTAAGGCGTGAAAACGCATCTTACTAGGCCGCAATATTGTGGGTCACCATGCTGCACTGTCCAGGCTCGCATTGAGGATGGTGAACACGACTCTTGTATTCTACTCATGCATTCCATTAGGCAGAGTTAATTGGAAGCTTTTACCTAATACTACTGTTATTTAAAACTAATAAATCTATTAAAATGTCACACCGAAATTCACCATCAAATTGTAATCATCAGTTTTCTTGTTACAAACTGCCACACTTTCATTGATTAAAGAAAGCCCCATCACGTTCCAGCTATCGTGCATTTGTGAGGACGCTTTAATAGAACCACAAAAAGTAACCACCGACAATTATGGCGAAGAACGGTATCAACTACGAGTTATATTAAAATGTAGGACAACAGATTAGCTGACGTTCATTATACCCACGTCAGGTGTTTTGCGAGGCGGATTCATTCACGTTCTAAGAAATAATCTTTGCCTATGACTTCTTTGCTACTGTGGTGACAGTTTTTATATGTTTATTACTTATTACATATTGCCAGTGAGGTTGCAGTGCCGTGTGAGAAGCTGTGCCATATATGTATATCTGAATTTAGATATTTTATCTGTATTTCTGTCTATCTACTATTCTGCTAAGACTCCAAAACGATTGGGGAGGGAATTATAAAAGCTATCATTTTACATTTTTTCAGTTAGAATATTTCACAAATTATAAAGATCTAATACGACATTGTACGTAATGCAGAACAGTTTCCATTTGATTTATCCATTATAATGGACATGTTTTTTATTTACTAAAGAAAAAATGATATGATAATTTGTTGCATGATAAAAATAACGTAGGTACAGGTCTAGATTTTAGAAATATGGCACTACTAAAATCTAAACCAATATTATGAAGCTAAAGAGTTTGTTTGTGTCTTCAAAAATATTTTCGTGTTGAATACTCATTTAACGAAGATTGCTATATTACATCCCGCAAGTCCAGTGATACTCAGATAGTCTTAAAAATTGTTACAAAAACTGGCTAAAATTATTATTTTTAAAAAACGCAGATCAAGATGCGCGGTTCAGTAGTAAGCACTATAAACGATAGCAATGGACAAATAAAAAATAAATTATTAAACTAATAATTGAATTCGTAAGTTACGTTAATAAAAACAGTAGCTACAACAACTTTTAACCATCGTCATATGAAATTTCATGAACTAAATTTTCAAACTAATGAATTATATCTGAAATACGACCACGAGGCGACCTGAGCTAATTTTATAATGGTGAGTTGAAAAGTCGTTTAGTAATGCAACCTTAAAATCATTCAAGTTTAATAACCACAATTGTAATGTAACCTGATTTGTTCTCAGGCGCGCGGCGGCGAGGCGTTTACATGTCATGTCCCTGCGTGAGAGCATTCTTACAACGTTATTACTACCATAAGGTTGTAAGAATATTTTCTTCGTATGTGTGTTATTTTTATGTTGCTATACTGTATTAGCCCAAATACTTCGCGTACCGAATATGCTAGATATATCTGTTGTTTGCCTAATCATCGTTCATATATAAAATACTAAATCGAAGTATTGCATGACTGAATGACTATGGTGAAGCCTTAAGGAACGGTAAACTTTTTTTTGTTACTTAAATACAACCTTATGGGAACTATGCTTAGAGTCCCCAAACTGATACAATTCAAGAAATTGCATAACTTTTGCCTTCGTCAACTCCATTTGTGTATCTTTCCGCATACTTCGAGACTTCGAACACGAACCCTCCTTGGGTGAGCAAACATTTATTGTAAACGGCCTATTCGTGTCCTTTGATGTGTTAAGTAAATATAAACAAATGAGCTCTCCACGCTGTCGTATGTGGCCGAATAAGACGAAGAACATATAAAGAAGTATTGTGCCATTAGAAGGGCTGCAATCCTGTGGTTCACTGGAAAGACAACTTATGGAGCTTTTTATCTTTTAAGCTTTGAATATGAGCTTTTAGAGATTTGTTATAAAATTACCTTAAAAGTGGCCTACAGTCGCCAGTGGCGACAAATAGAAAAATGTTTTAAATAAATTTCTATCTATTTATTTTCTATACTCAATAAAAGCTCTGTGCTTTAACTTTAAATCGTGATTTAACTTTATAGCCAAAGGTTTTAGCCTAAAAACCGGTTATTTCGAATAGAATTTTACTTCATAAACTGCTCAAAATACTTTACAGATAATATAAGGAATAAAGTTAATTACCGAAACACAAGTCGAAATCCACAACTCTCATATTTTAGTCACGTTGTCTGTCTAGAATGCAAGTCTGCTTACACTAAAATGAACACTAACGGAATCTTTGCACGACACCTTTCTAAGTCAATATTGAACATTTTACTTTACTATTTATCAACAAATGGCAAATTGTAGCTGCGATCCTATTTGTTCAATACGTGAATTATGTATCCTATTTGTACTATAATTTGATGTATCACTTCACCTAACTGTACTCGACCCCTAGAATTTCTTTCTACTATCGGTAAACGTCTCTATTCTCTTATATTACTGGCCAATATTTTGTATTGACATCGTGATTTTGTGTTAAGGGACATCATTTACATACATATGTTAATTTCCCATTACCGTTTATTCAAGTTCTAGGTGAGGCGGGCTGGTTTCAACGTGCAGAAAACCGCTATTAATGATGAGGCAAACAGCGCTTGACGATGGACGACAACGGGACAAGAGAAGGTTGTAATTAACTAGTTAATTAAAATATTATTATCACTTTAATAGGTATTTACGGGATTACGAATTAAGTAAGCATTATATAACTTTGATTATGTACTTTTAACGCGAAAACGAAGAAAGCCAATAAAGAAAGGTTGTGAATTTCATTTACATTTAAGTACACCAGGAGTAATTACAAAACCCATTTCCATAAATATACTTTTATATTGTACATACATATATTATATATACATATACACCTACATAAATTACATACAGATACAAATGATCATCACTATCACTTAAAATTAGTCCTGGGTTTTGTCTTGAAATACTAATTGATAGGAATGTAGAACAGAGCTTACAGAGCGCAAGCCTGGGGATGACAGGTCAGGTCACCAGTTACACTAGCAGAAGCAAGCCGGGATGACGGCGCTAGCTCTACCAAGTGGGACACAGAAGGGGGCCATCTACAAACCGTAGGTGGCCCGAGGTACGTCGGGATTCCAGATTTCCTTTTGTGGGTGCACTTGATTCCCCGGCTTCTAGTACCCGAGACGGTGTGCGGTTTTAGTCGGTTCGAGTCCGACGTAGCCACCAGTCGGTGGTATCCGAGGGTAATTCCGCACAAAAAAGGCATATAGAACAGAGCGGCACTACCTTATAATCATGATATAATTAATGATTGAAATGATATAAGTCATTAAGGCACTCTTGCGTTTATAATCATAATATTTAATTTCGCTAAAGTCCGAAGCAATGTTGCATAAACCCGTTAAATCGCCGTAATGATCACGATTATAACAGTAATGATGAAATCAAACTGGCCTTGCTAGAATTATTAAACTGAGTAATATAGTTAGTGCAGCGGAAGCATGAAATAGATGAGTGAACACTAAAGTTATTATAGAATAAATTAGTTAAATGTGAATATGTTTCAAATTTTCAGTCTGTTATACTGGTTTTATTATTCAAAAAGTTGAGTATTACATCGATCTACTTCTGAAGTGCAAGATAAATCTTGCAAACACTGACAATGAAGAGTAAGAAAACTTCTTCCACTTTTTCCTAGTTCAGAAATAAATACATCAAACAGCGTACGTTTTTCTTGGTAATCTTTAGCCTCATAATCATAAATTTTAAAAATGGAAAGTTTACATTTTCATAAATCTTGGCCAATAACAATCACAAACTATTAGGTGACAGGTGACATGGTGAATGTGACAGGACCGGAGAGAAACCATCAGAAGCAGAACCTAAGGTTCAAGATGTAGATCTCTGACCTACAGGCCTTTCTGAAAAAAACCAAGAATGAAGCAATCTATCAGACTTCAATTTGTTCTTTTGACATAATCATAGTGTGGGTTTCGATGAAAAAATTCGAGACAGTGTTACATACATAGTGTTACATAATAAGAAAGTAGATAAAATAATTTAAAAGAAATTGGTTTTTAAAACACTATTTTTTAATTTTTTATCTTTTTTTTTCGTTTGCTTGAAAATCCAAAATGTAACAGGTCTTTGCAAGTAACAATTTGATTTTATAAACTAAATTAAATGAAGTTTATAAATCTAAAATAGTGGAAACTTCTCTCTTTTCTCAAAATTCGATTTCCTACAAGCGGAAGAAGAAAATAATTCCTAGTTGACGCTTCGGAGTCTGAAAAGATTTAAAAATAATAATACAATTATGTTTAACCATTTTTTCACAATTTTATAAGATTATTTTATACACGGGAATCACATATTGATATCGGAAATCTTTGCGAATTAAATTATTTTACTCGTCACTTGTGTTGTCGCGCCTATTGCTTATGTTAACCGCATCTAGGCCGATAGGCATCCGGAGCCGCGTGAAATCGACTTGGCAAACATTCGATTCCGATGCAAATCGTCTAAAAGTATGCGAGTGAAAATATCTGCCCGTGATGTGTTAATAAAATAAATCTTTACGATATCTAAACTATTCGATTTCATCGAAGAATCTATAAACAAAGCATGTAGGGAGAATGTTTTGATTTAATGTGTATTCTAAACATTGCTACAGTGGGATTTTTATCTATTGTGATGTCATCTAATCCTAATGATTTGTGTCTTAATACTAAGGGACTTAGGTTTATCATGCTGCTATAGTTTATCTGGTTACGTATTTTAATCTAGCTTAGAATAATAGTATTCAATTTGTATAAGACTGACTTAACCGCATATTTCATTTAAAGAAAATAAAACATATTAAATTGTCAAACATTTTCAGTTCTGTCTTTTTATTCAATGTGCAAAATAAATATACATATAACCAAAACCATTTCGCAATGAAATCAAGCAGTGAAAGAAGATATCGGGCGATCAAGGAGAATTGAAGAAGAAAGCCAAGAAAGAAGGAGACTGATGATGATAACACAAAATCACGAGAATTAATTTGAATATAAAAGAATTTTGGTGCATAATAAAACGGGCGTAGGATTCTACCGTTTTATTTATCTACAATGCCGTTAGAATCATTAGAGGCGTATATATCTAACATACTTTTCAAATTTACTTTTAGAAATCTCCATTGTGGTTACGTATTAAAAAATTCCATCCGTTAAAAGTCTACATCCTACTAATATGATAGGTGTCAAAGTATGTTTGTTTATTATGCCTTCGCCACTTAACCGATCATCGAGGACTGTTCCCCAAGTATAGTGACTTGATTAACAATCAAACAAAATCTATATTAACGGAGTTTACAGCTAGTTATGAGTAAACGTTAACAATGCAGTTTTGGGTAATCTTGCTTTAATCATGTCTCTTATGAAGCTTACTACGTATATGATAATTATGTTCTATTTCAGTGTAACTACGAGTTTAAGGCAGATCTACCCATATTCACAGTTACTGCTCCACTTCTAACTTGATGTAATGTAATTGTGTATGTACAAAACATAACCTTTCTCTGTACATATTTATATACATATTTATCAGAGCAATATCGTACGTGTACCGTTCGTTGTGTAATTTATGAGATGTCTGTGTGAAAATCAATAAGTCTGTTAACTGTGTACCATATAAATATTATCACAATACCTTTCCTGTCGGTGTTATAGTTTGACACTGCTTAATCGGCAAGACATTACTAAACAACGAATAGTCTTTATTCGATTTACATTCGTTGCAAAATCAATACACTATCGTAGATCATCTTCCTAGGCTTTATTTTTCCCAAGATTTGGAGCCGGCTACTAGTTCAACTGGTTTTACCTCAATATCAGTTTTTACACGGAGCGACTGGCATCGGATCGCCGCAACCCTGAGGGTGAACTGAATTCGAAGGTTGAACTAGTTGTCAGTATATTTGAGGGCACTGACTTCCCAATAACGATTGTCATAGATGTTCATGACAACCGGGAGCGACGGCTTAGCGTGCTCTCCGAGGCACGGGCGGGAACCATCGCCATCTTCCATACTCTGTGCTGCTATTAAGAATTTCTTATAAGAAAAACCCAACAGCAGTCCGACCCGGGAATCGAACCCGAGACCTCTTGATCTGCAGTCGCTTACGCTAGCCACTAGATCAAGGAGGCAGTTAGATACACTCTTGTAGATATGAGAAATAAATGAACTAAAACTTTATTCAGAATAATTATCTAATTAAGTCATTTTTGACGTATTGTTAAATTATAAATTTTCGAGGTTGAGGCTCTAGGTAGGTACAGGTCCTACTAAGGCAATTAGTTTCTTTCTGTTATACTATTTAAATTATATACTCTTCATTTATTTAAGAATAACTATTACAACAAATATTTGTGGGTCATTCTTATTACGAATATTAAATTTGTTATATTATAAATAGGTAGGTACATTTGTATCAACTGGCAGGAATTATTTACCCACCAATGCATTTATATAAATGTTTTACATTCCTTGATTTGCACAAATCGTAAAATGCTTTTTAGATATTTAGTATTGTAAATGTAATTATTTTTGCAAAATTAACTTACGATTTAGATTGTAGCGAAACGATAATTACCTTTTTTGTATTCAAAATGAAATATTTAATAACAAACAACAAAAACACCTTGGTAAATAAATTAAAAAGTAAAATTAAATACTTAAGTTTCTAAATACATTTACCGTAGTAATAAATAGCGGATGCGTGCGAACTACATATCCTCCAAACAAAATTATATACAATCCGTTTTGAAATCAGAACCATTTGCTAGTTATTAAATTGATACTGTAATTTATCCAATTATCCTACATAATCATGTATAACTACTTACACAATAAACAATCCAACAGGTTCGTAGAATCAGTTATCGAATCCAAATTGGTTATGAGATGCACAAATTTTTATCCAATTGTAAAACACAACACCAATCACTAAAACAATAATTCATTAAAAAAGTATAAAAATAAATTTGAATATAGAATTCCACCGTTTTCCGAGAGCGAGTGTGCGCGATTATTTAACGCGAGCGCGTCTACACAAACGTGAGTCTACTTTCGAACTGAGACTCGACTTCGACTCGATCGAGACTCCAGCCGGTTGTCTGCAAAGGAATGCCGCGCTGCAAGTCGGCTATTTTTCTGAACATGGTAGACAAAACTTGATGCCACTGTAATACACCGATTTGTGTCCGGTCGTAACTATTGTATGTTATTATACAATGGTCATGGGAAATTATATACCTATGTGAATGAGTATTACAATACCTACTTAGTACGTATTTTTAATTTGCCTGTAAAGTTGTTTAATGATAATGGGACACTCAAACGATGCCAACGTACCTACTTGAATTTCATCCTACCATTAGGTGACATGTCTGCTCGCTTACTTCCTATATCACATGACGATGAATTTGGAAGCCTTGGGAGAGACCTATGTCCTGCAGTAAATGTATTTTGGCTGAGATGATGGTGATGATGATGAATTTGATTTCGAACTATGTTTTAAGCAATCAGGTACTTGCTGTAATTTTTTTGTGTATGGATGCTATGGAAAGCTAGAGCAGAATCCAAGAGAGGTGATCTGGTCAACATACTCATTGCGAATGCAGACAATTCAACAAAGCAGCATGGTAACCCACACTATGGCGCCCTATTGAAATGCTTCTGCATCATTGGGCTTATATTTATGACAAACATTTATTGACACAGAAATCAAACTGAGAATCAGATCAGACCAAAATGACTGCAAGAGTTTTAAGATAACTCTTGCAGTCATTTTGGGAGAATTCTTTTCTATGTTTCCTATAGTGTTTCTAATTGTACCTAAGTAAAAATTTATTTTTTTAATTCGTCCCTGTATCGAAAAATAGTATTTATAAGAGACAAGTATCCCTAAGTGCAAAAATATAAGAAAATCTGGAAATAATTACTTACATTTAGATGGTATTGTTTCTTGTTGAACGGATTGTTACACCGTACATTTACTACAACTTTACAAGACTAGAATTGCACTGTGTCAAACACCTACCAGGGCCCAATTTTGCTATTTAACGATTGATGTCTCGTAATGTGTCGTCTTATTCATATTCATATCATTTATTTGCATTCCACAATGTTATAATTAGATGGTTTACATGTCACGCTTAAAAACTATAGAAACAATCGTGGACCCTGTAGGGCACAGCAAATCACAAGTCATATAATATCAGTTAATTATTAGCATTACTAAATACAACAATATTAAGTTCATGCAAACAAAAAAATAAAATAAAAAATAAGAAAAATTGTTAATTATCAACTAATCAAAACCTAAAGTCAACCAAATCAAAACAAAAAAAAAGAAAATTAACACTTCAGACTTTTAAAATGGAATAACGATTTCAATAATAATTTAATTTAAATTAATAATTTGGCATATTTTATATATTATATTATATATTAAGTACTATATAATATATTTTTATCATTCATGTATTCATTTATTGTGTAATATGCTTTATTTATAAGTATTTGTTTAATTCTATGTATAAAATGTATCTCATTCGTTTCATTTTTAACGGAATCAGGTAATTTATTGAATATTTTGATGGACATCACATTGGGACTACTTGAATGTAACGTTATACGGGAAGTGGGTAACATTAACATTTTCTTGTGTCTAAGAGATCGGTTCGTATTTTTGTCTCCGCGGGTTGTGAAAAAAGTGATATATTTTCGGACGAACTTGCATATTTCAAGAAGGTAAATAGACGGTAGGGTAAGTACCACGGAGCAAATAAGTACCTTATGTTTTATAAAAAAAGGTTTACAACTGTCCGTTTGTTCTAAATTAAATAGAATACGAATCAATTTCTTTTGTGCTATGAAGAGTGTAGGGGCATCTGTGCTGTTCCCCCACATTATGATTCCGTAACTTAGCCATGAATGTGCATATGCATAGTACGTGGTAAGCGCAGTTTCAATATCTGTAGTTTTTTTAACTTCGTATAATGCATAGCTAAAACTAGAAATTTTAGACCTTGTATCTATAGACTGTCGATAGACTATCGTTGGCATTCTCTGTTCTGTGGTTGGCATAGTTTTGCACAGGGCCTTAATTCTTTGTCTTAACGTAGAAGTCGGTGTCAGTCAATTCAGAAAACAAAGTATGTATATATTGATTGAGATTGAGGTCGTCAGTATTCATAGAAAATCAAACTACTAAACAACACTCACAGCTGTCAATCCGCATGGCATATCTCCATGAAGATAAATAGCGGGACGTTTCCCGATTATACAGGATTGGTGAGCTCTGGCATGCGGCTGTACGCGTCCGGTTTCATAAAATACGTGCACCTGGTTGTTTCTGGTTTCGAGTTCATTATACATCAGTGTTTTATCACTCCCAACATAATAGACGAAATCTACCTATAGAAAAATTATGTATAATTAATTCGTTGAGTAGTTTAAAGTTGAAGGTCTTCATGTTTTAGGTAGATAACCTCTTTAGATTAAATATTTTGAGTTTGGATATTCAAGATAATCTCAAAAAGTACTAGTTCGCAGATTCAATTATTATGAATGTACACAACTAATGCAAAATAAACAGTTTTGATTGCATTCCTGAGATTAAAATATCACATTGCAATACCCATGGTATTTCTTTTTAATGTTATTTGTTCAGCATTCCAAATGAGTACATCTTTTGCATCTAAGATCAAATGAAGAGTTAGGTACAGTTGGTAATAATGGCTTGTGTGATTTTTAATAATGAATCAGCGACCTGACGTTTTTGTTATTTTCGGATTTCCTCTATAATAATAAACATGGATTACACATATAAACCTCCCTCTTGATTCACTGTATCTATTGTTAAAAACTGCATTAAATTCCGTTGAGTAGTTTAAAATATTAAAGCGAACAGACAATGAAAGTTACTTCATTTTCTACTATATAATGACGAACATTTTAGGTAGACAAATATTCATTAACGGGTATATAAAATTTATATGACCGTATTGAATATACCGTAACGTAATATTGTTAGTTTACCTAGGCAGAACAAAAGTACATACCTACTCGAATTGAATTAAAAAGTAAGAAAATAGTGCCACTATCTACTAGTTTTAGTGCGGTCGCAGCCTTCTGCGAAGACGTAATTTCGCAGAAGGAGGTGGTGGAGAAAGCCCGAGAGGACGACCTCCACTCGGACCCAATTCGCCGCCGGCGAACCGAGCGACGCGTGCTTACCAGCGCCTCATGCCGCCCTGATTGTGGCCGCGGATGGTCGGGACCGGGTTTCCCCTCCCATCCGCTTTAGTGGCCACCTGCGAGGGAGCGAAGTTTCGCGTGTGCCGTACGTCGCCTAATTAGAGAGTTTACTAGCAGACGGTGCCCGCTTCAGTGCGGGCAAGCGCTGGGAGTATGGTGACCACCACTCTTGGATTCTGCTTATGCTTTCCATCAGGCAGAGTAGAGTCATTTTGGCAGGGCCAAATATAAAAAAAAAAAAACACATAGACTGCTATTTATCGCGATCGGCAAAAGCTAGTTAAATGATTATAACTTTGTTGGCATTGAACTGTTGTTATATAAGGAGAATGTAATAAATATCCATCTCGATTATAATCATAAAGTGGTGGGATATGATTTACAAAGTGTTGTAAATCATCTCCCACTTCTTTTAATTCTTTACATATATATGTAGTTACGTTGGAGGAGGTCAGAATACATTTTTTTAATTCTATACATCTGATATTAAACCTGTGTGGGAAAGACTTTAGTAAAAAACATAACAATTCGTTAAAGTAATAACTTATCATGATGGCTTAAAATACTACCTACTACTACTCGCCAAAGCTACAGTTATTTCCTTTGTTTAAGACATTTTCTAAAATAAAGACCCTTCACGGAAAGCTCCCTGGAACTACTGCTGCATAAAGTAAAATAGTTTTTGTTATAAAACCTAACACTAAAAATCGCTGAGCCAACATAGCAACTGGTTACGGCACTGGCTAAATAAATCATAACGACTCCGACATGTTATTTTCAAAAAAATATTAACCTTATATGTTAAACCTTCATTATCTATATGTGAATGTTATGTTGGTTTGTGTATGCTTCATTCAAAACTATTTTTGATTATCTTAAATCTTAACAAGGTATGCAACCCGTACTAAAGTAAGATTCTTATTTATATATATTTTTAAGTCAGTTTTGGTACTTACAAAATGCAATAGCGGAGCGTGGCAGGGGATAGTCAGTATATAAATAAATGTCTAATGATTTTAATCTGTAACAAATATGAGTAAAACGTTCAAAATAAAATGACTACAAAACAAAAGAAACTGGTTTAAATAGCGTTCTAAATTGCATAACTAAGAAAAATACTCACAAAAAACCAATACTGCGAAAGAGTTTGAAAGTAAATTTCTTTAATATTCGTTTTTATGATTATTAGAAAAGACTATTATATTGCCCTATCTTTCAAATTAAATGTATAATATTCTATTCTGTTGACTTAATTTATCTGTTTACTTTTTTTAATAGACAAGCAAATTTTGATTTTATTATACACTAGCTGAACCCCGCGGTGTTACCCGCGGTTATCGTTGTACCGCGAGTAACGCCGCGGGACAAAGTTAGTCTCAAAAAAGTAGCCTAAGTTACTCCCTGGATCATCAACTACCTGCCAGTGGAAGTCCCGTCAAAATCGGTGCAGCCGTTCCAGAGATTACCCGGAACAAACAGACAGATAGATAGACAGACAGACAACATTTTATTAACTACATTTTTGGTATATGTACCGTGTTTACATACATATGCATTTAGTAAAAAGCGGTTATTTTAATATTACAAACAGACACTCCAATTTTATTTATTTGTATAGATGTATAGATAGAAAGGTTCTGAACTACCTATTTGTTGTTTTGGAAATGTATGAACAAATAGTAAATAGTTTTAATTCATGTGTTGATGTTGATAAATCTTGATAATATACATGTTTTTCTATATTTTACGTAAATTTTAGAATTGTGCATCACAGAAAAGAAAGGCAATCGTGGATAAGGTATTTTACACCTCCAAATATTCAGACATTTTGTTGTATGTAAATAGTGTTGGTATGTAGAATTATTTTTCTACAAAAATTTGATTTCTCATTTTTTGAATACTAAATAGTTTTTTTGCTTAACATTAAAAAGAATAGAAAGTACTCGAAATAAGTTAGTTTTAGAATTTATCGTTCGATCATATTACATTTTTGTTTTAAATTTGAATGTAAATGAATAATAATGTGACCGTAATTACTTATGAGTAGTATTTTTGTCCGAATGACCTTCTTTTAAATCGTTACATATATTACAAAATTAGACTAAATACTTTACTCAAGTTTACTTAGGTGTACTAATTATAAGTAATATTAAAAATGCTAAAACAGGTGTGTTTCTTTATATCTTTTCAAACCTTTTTATTAGAAAATTGCAGGTCGATAGTGATGCAACGAATAGAAGTGGATATGAATGAATGGAAGGAAAGAAAGTAGAAACAATAACGTAAAATACATATAATGAAACACAAGTCATCAATCAGAACCCACAAATAAATTCTAGAATAATAGAAAAACTTGCAAAAAGGAACCTTTGAAACTTTAGTGTTGTCGTCAATTGAAAAACAATTTTAGGGTTATATTATATTTCATATTACCTTTCACAGCAGTGAATTATTGATTGTTTATATTTTCTATGCAGAGTATTGATTAAGAATACAGAGTGTCACCATCACCACCGCTATTAATCCCCATAAGTGCGTAAGAGTATAGCCACAGCCACACATATTTCTAGGTAGTAGAGCCACGCTGATTTCAACACGAATGGGCCGGCTCGACCGCGGCGGTACTACCTTCGCACAGAAAATCAACGTAAAATGACAGCGATCGTGCTGTCGTGTTTCGTTGGTGAGTGCAAGTCCGGAGGCCCAATGACGCAGAAGCATCACTAGCCCGCCATGGTGTGGGTCACCATGCTGCATTGTTGCATTGTCTGCATTCGCAGTATGGTGACCACCACTCTTGGATTCTGCCTATGCTTTCCATCAGACGATCCATAGACGGATCTCTTAAGAACAAACTACACACGAAAATGACTGCAAATAGAAGGAAAGCCTGAAAGAAACCCTTTATTACCGTCTGACCAGCGTGATATCATCAACAATTGACTGCCTCGTTGGTCTCGCGGGTGGCGTGTGCGACTGTTGATCGCGAGGTCTCGGGTTCGATTCCCGGGTCGGACCAAATGTTTGTATCATCTACAAATATTTGTTTCGGAGTTTGGGTGTTTTCTATATTTAATATACAAAAAAAAAGTATAAATGTATTTGTATCAGTTGTCTAGTACCCATAACACAAGCTCTGCTTAGCTTGGGACTAGATGGCTTTGTGTGATAGATGACTGAAATATTTATTTATAGTCCACTGCTAGACATCAGGTCTCTTCTTAGAGAGGAGGTTTTGATGATGATAATGATTGATTTTTTTATCATATTATAACATAGCATACGTCTAATTCATGGTCACTACTATTTCAGTCGAAAGACGTACATTGCTAGATATATTTCCAACCATCATTGACTCATGCTATGCATCTTCTATCGCTTCTACTATGGAGAGTGCTTCGAGGAATTGTTCAAAATAATCCTTGCCGCCTATTTCCGCTATCGTCCTACGCCACAGCAGTTTCATCCCCATCGTTTAGACAACTGTGCGCTTTTCTAGAAACTTTCTGCCTCGTACAGCAAAACTGTAGAAAAAATTGTCGCCTGCGGTATTCCCAGACCAAGAAAGAGCGTACTCCTTCCTAAATGACCGGCAACGAACTAGTGACGCCTCTGGTGTTGCGGGTGTCCGTCCATGGGCGACAGTAATCGCTTACCATCAGGCGATCCGTCTTACTCGACTGCTCCCTATCCCATTAAAAAAAACTCAGAAATAAGCGGGTATAAAGTAAAAGAGAAGATGTTTGTTTAGCGTTACGCCTGTAAACGAAGATATAGATCGCGTGATGGAAAGCTTTCAACTCGACTGTCTGACCTCACCGGTACGATTGAACGCGGTGTTCAGTGTCTGTATATTTCAATACAAAATACTTCAGCGAGTCCAATTAGAATTTATTATTCTGTTTCAAAACATTTAAGTATTTATTTGTATTATACTTTTTTCTTTGCAAAGTTATACGTTATATTAGTGAGGATTAGATAACAGCTGAGCGCGTAACTATCATCGTAACAGTTGAAAATGAGTATCCTCAAGCAACATTTGTTACTTATTTCTTTAGAAAGAATTGCCAATTTTGAAGTCGGTTACATAATTATATTTTTTCGAACTGTAAATAGTGTTTTGTGTGCATGTATTGTTGCGTAATGGCTATTATTTGTCGAAAGAGAAACACCTAACGCTTTCTGAGGTGAATGACCTCAATGATTAGACCTATGCGTTCAGACTCGTTTGCTTGCACACTTACGATGCAGTGTGTGTATAAAATAGTAGGCGTTTAATTACTTCACATTTGTAGTTCTTACAAAAATAGTTTGGTTTATATTTGAGAACCAGATTTAATACAGTATTCCCAAGTGTATTTAAAGATACTTACTCGATACTGCAGAACAGGAAAAGTCCATCATAATCTATACTAATATTATAAAGCTGAAGAGTTTGTTTGTTTGTTTGAACGCGCTAATCTCAGTAACCATTGGTCCGATTTTAAAAAAAAATTCAGTGTTGAACAGTACATTTATCAAAGAAGGCTATAGACTATATATCATCACGCTTAGATCGACAGGAGCGGAGCACCAATGAAGAATGTTTCAAAAACGGGGAAAAATTATCACGCTATGGGCAGTAGGAGACGCAAATGAGGTTACTAGGGTTGGCTAGTCTGTGAATATGGTTGCCAGCCTTATTATAAAAGAAAAAACAGTGTTTTTAGTTTTATATTTATTTATAACACTTGAACTGTCTATTTGTTTGTAGTGAATCTAAGTGGTATACAAATTTTATGTATTTTTTGTTAATTAATAAACATAAAATATCAAACTCGATTCAATTTAGATCAGATCACGGGAAATGTTTTAAATCTTATTTTACTACTAGTTGTTGCCCGCGGCTCCGCCCGCGTATATGTCGGTTATCGCGGCAAATAGTAGCCTATGTGTTATTCTGATGTATAAGCTATATTACTGTAAAGTTTCATCCAAATCCGTTCAGTAGTTTTTGCGTCAAAGACTAACAAACATCCAAACATCCATCCATCCTTACAAACTTTCGCATTTATAATATTAGTAGGATTCTGAAACCAATGTAAAAAAAAAGAAATTTAAACGAGATAAGGTCATGTTCTCATTTGTCAGGATCCGGCGAATAATTCTGCTACAGACCCTTTTTAGGCCGCGACGGGCTCTGAACGAATCTATTCATGCTGTATATTGAAACTGCTCGACCTGTAAATGTTTCTGGACTGTGGACCCAAAATGTAATATAGAAAGGAGAGCTCTATTACTGAGATGAGAGATTTACTGTTGTCTATATAACACAAATCTCTCCTCTATAGAATCTGCTTTATGAAAGTATATCAAGAGTAAGTTCCTAGTATACTTTACTAATTTTATTCATACCAAAGTAATATTCGCATTAAATACAAATTAACCTTGGATTTTTTTGAAACTTTCTATTTTTCGTTTACAATGTAAAAACTTTTGTCTATCACCATATCGTAATATATTGATGTTTACAACACTAAAATGACGTGGTTCTTAATAGTTCTTAACACAAGAATCTTCAGACGCTTGTCGAAGGTTTTATCAGCTGATTGACTAACCGACTATCGCAACTTATATTTCATCATTATCAGTCTGTTGCAGTCCACTGCTGGACATAGGCCTCTCCCAAGGAACACCACAGACTCCGGTCTCTTGCTTTCTGCATCCAGTCGCTGCTAGTCCTCTTACGTAAGTCATCCCGCGCATCTTGCGTTATTTATAGTAATTAAGTTACCATTACCACATTCATATTTTTTTTACTCTTTTTATGTTTTATATTATTACATGTATGCAATAAAGATAAATACATAAAATAAATAAATAAGTATCAAGATACATACAATGGTCTGAAATAGAAGAGTATTTTCTTACTAAAGTCTGAAAGCCTATGAGACTGTTTGGTACTTTTAAAGGCTGGAAAGAACATAAATAACGCCAATAAAATTGCATACGATTAAATACGATGCGGTGATTACATGTACGCTCCGACAACAACACTTATTGGTTCGTAATTTAAACAGCTTTAATTGATTCCCTCCTTATACGTTTAATAACATGGAGCTCGTAAAGTTTGGTATGTTATTTAATTTACTCTTCGTGGTGTAATGGCAATCAGGTGCTATGTCTAACTGACGATTACGTTAACAAGTTGTTAATACGACTTCTAAAGAATTATCATATTTTATTGATATTTTTTTAATAATTAAATAAGCTACATATTTTATACAAACTCAAAAACCTGATTAAGTTTTTACTATCGGATTGAGATGTTTCGGCACATATGAATGACTAGAACACTTCACAGAAAACTCAAATTCATTATTTTCTTATTTTTCGCTGACTTATTGAAGATATTAGCACAATCTCTCTAAAGTTTTGAAAGGGTGATTCAAAGGGCATCAATACGTTTATGGGTAGTAATCATTTGACTGGTCTGCTCCTTTACATACAAAATATTCTTGATCAGGTCATTTCACAAATAATTAAGTCTACAAATAGCGGTAATTAAACAAACAAAACATTATGTATTGAATTATCATTTGGTTACTTCATTAGTGTTATAAATTTCAGGATATAAGTTTCTAATTTACAACATTTGATGAAACAAGCTGGTTTCTCTGATTGAAGTTTATTGCCAGTTCAGACGCCGGCCTGAATAAAAGTCCTGTTTTAATAAACTTAATTAAAACGATTTATTTGTAGTTAACGTATAAAATCTAATTAATAATTAGATTTCATATTGAAGTAGTTAAAAAAATATGATATAATAAATACAGGAAGCTTTGTAAATTACCGTGCTTGATTTGTGAACACGCGATGTAAGTCGACGATGATATATGATTGGCATAAAAGAATTTATATCAAACCGGATTTGTGAACTGTTATACTTTATGGATATTTTGTCAAATTTTTATTTGTGAGAGCTAGTAATTATTTTGTAAATGAATATTTATCGACTTAGACGTCACACTAAAGTACAATTTGTTATGGTAAAACTAGTTGAAGCTACTCAGGTTAGATTAGATAATAAAAGATTTTTTTATGAGCGTGTTTCTGTCGGATGGCATAAGTGTAGAATGCAAGAGTAGTGACCAATGTGACCATCATACCTACTTATTGCGAATGCAGCCAATATAACATTGCAGCATGGTAACCCACATTATAGGGGCCTATTGAGATGCTTCTGCATCATTGGGCCTCCTGTTTGGAATTCACCAACGAAACATGACAGAATGCTGTCATTTTAAGTTGGTCTTCTGTGAAAGGGTAATACCACATCACAGTGATGCAGAAGCATCATGCCGCCATGGTGGTCACCATGCTGTATTGTTGCATTGTCTGTATTCGCAGCATGGTGACCACCAGTCTTGGATTCTGCTTATGCTTTCCAACAGGCAGAGTAGAGTCATATTGGCAGGGCAAAACATTTAAAAAAAAAATTAAAAAAGAAGAAAAAATTACTTCGTACTCAATAATTATTACATTCAAAGCTAATTCTGTATTAGTTTACTTTGCTATTAATTGTTGTGTAGAATTATTTCCCAGTTGGCTATAAAAAGTTATTTCCTTAATAGATTACGAAACTAGCCGACAATCAAAAGCTATTAAGGAAATTCATTAATAAGGCAAATACATGTTCAAATATTAAATTTAAAAATGATTGTACAAAAATATTTCGTACATGTTAAATATTAATAAGGTATACCTTACCCGGAAGATACGAGTATATATATGAAAATTTGGTTCATGTGTTAGAAATGTTTTCGTTAAGACTAAACATATTTATGTATTCGTATTTAATTTAATGCGTATCGAGAATTCTATAAACGTATTTGTTTCAATATGCATAGCTTTACTGATAAAAAATATTCAATAGCAAAAATTTTGTTGTTCACCTAAATACAAAGACAGACTCTACATTCAGACCTATATTCTCTGTATATTGTTTTAAACTTTCATGGTCAGTAACATTAAAATAGGAATCTGCGGGATTGCTACCATGACTGAAAGACTACGGAAGAGGGTAGACCGATATGTCTGCCAATAACAGCCCACCCGCAAGTTTCTTCAATTACTCCGTGATCATGGCGCTTGCAACAGCGCCGAAATATCGGATACTCACAAACAAAAAGGTACATGGTAGCAATCTCGCAGATTCCTATTTTATATTCTCTGTTCTGTGTTCAGACCTAAGAATTGACACTGGTCAGTCCTTCCTCTATGGGTCAATTTCATATTTTCGTATTTCATGCACGACAGACATGATAATCAATTGTCATAATCTAACTAAATAACATCGATCAATTTATTTCTTAGATGGAGATTATATTTTCTTTTCAAATTTCTATTGGGATCAAACGGAAAGTAGACCCTGTAAAGAAACTACTTTCCATATCGCTTCATAATTATAATGAAGTTTTGATTTAACGGGCATGAAAAATTGGGAAAAAGTAGATTAAAAAGTCATATCTATACATCTATACAAATTAATAAAATTGGAGTGTCTGTTTGTAATATTAAAATAACAGCTTTTTAAACAGTGCATATGTATGTATACATGATACATATACACTTCAATTTTATTTATTTGTATAGATTAGTCCGCGACTGGACACTACATGCGGGAAACGGAGGCGGACATAAATAAATAGTATTACAAGTTCTTTGGAAATATAGAAACTATTCACGAAAAAAAATCATTTAAACACGATGTTTAAGATAAAACCGGCCTAGAGAATTAAAAAAGGATTATACCTTTACCAGTGATCTTTAAAACCTACATTTTTCTATAGGTATTTAAAAGATTACATTACAGTACAGATATACCTTATATGTAATTTTATTTACACAAATTACCTACTCTCTGGACATTATCCGTATAAAAACTGCGTCGATACAGTCGATTCATTAATAATGATATAATGAAAAAGATACCTTCGTAACGCACATGTTACACAACCTTTCACATGCAAACCGGTGTGTTATGTTAAAACTGGTCCCAACTTCGTGTCTAGAAAATACATAATATATGTTTGATGAGTGTATATTCTGAATTAATAGCTTAAGAAGGAAATCAACTTACATATTCGTAAATACTATTCATCTGTTAATATTGTGTTATTACATGTATATAATATGTGTTCAGTGTGTTACATTACATTTGAAGATACCTAGTAGAATGTAACTCAAAAAGTTTAGAGGGCAATATCTATGTTATTTAGAACCAAAAAGAACTTTAAATATTCTGTCTACAAAAGAATTCGATGATTCTGGCAAACGTTACTGACTTTTTTTTTGGACCGTAACCTACTCTTGTTCCCATTTGCGAGAAAATATTTGTATTTGAGTATGCTTTTGAGCATGGTAAAAATACGAATCTTTGTTTATATTAAAAATTCAGAAGTTTTTATTGTTAAGCTTTCACGGTTTAACTACTCAACCGTACGAGATTATCATGCATACAAATAGTCAAGAACGAGGAAAGGGCATCGATCTATTACTTTCTATCTATACAAATAAATAAAATTGGAGTGACTGTGTTTGTTATATTAAAATAACAGCTTTTTAATCAATGCATATGTATGTATACACGAAACATATACCAAAAATGTAGTTTAAAAAATTATTTGTCTGTCTGTCTGTCTGTTGTTCCGGGTAATCTCTGGAACCGATGGACGGATTTTGACGGGACTTTCAGTTTACTTCAGGGACTTCAGTTATATTCTCGTTAGTCCGCTTATTTCTATGCAGTGCTTCGGGAAGTAGACATGGACTTACTAAATGTTTTTTTTTCGATAATTTAGAAAATTTTCTCATAATAAATAAGATAATACAAAGTTCGCCGGGTCAGCTGGTCTATACAAATAAATAAAATTGGAATGTCTGTTTGTAATATTAAAATAACCACTTTTTACTGAGTGCATATGTATGTATACACGGTACATATACCAAAAATGTAGCTAAAAAAATTTTTGTCTGTCTGTCTGTCTGTCTGTCTGTCTGTCTGTTTGTTCCGGGTAATCTCTGGAACGGCTGGACGGATTTTGACGGGACTTTCACTGGCAGGTAGCTGATGATCCGGGGAGTAACTTAGGCTACTTTTTTTAGACTAACTTTGTCCCGCGGCGTTACTCGCGGTGCAACATTCACCGCGGGTAACACCGCGGGGTTCAGCTAGTAATAAATAAAACTAAACTCAAAACACAACATTACACTGCTCTAGCACGAGCTGCCTAGTTACCGCTGGTTTCGCATTCGAGGTGGCGTTGCCGCACCGCTGCCCGCTCCGCCGCTTCCCGCTTACCTTATTATCGTACCGCGGGTAGCACCGCGGGGCGAAGCTAGTCTAAAAAAAGTAGCCTTAGTTACTTCTTATATCATCAGCTACCTTTGAGTGAAGGTCCTGTCAAAATCGGTTGAGGGTTTCAGATTAGGCGAAACAAACAAGCAGACAGAAGGACCGACAGACAGAAAAAAAATTTGAAAAGTGTTTTGGTAATATACGTACCTGTTTACATACATGCATTTAGTTAGAAGCTGTTATTCATTTGTATAAAATAGATGAAGAAGAGAAAACACACTATCAAACAAAACTTAAACACACATAAGACAATATTTCATAAGAGAAAATACATAATACGTTAACAACACAATTTAATGTCGGTCATGGTTATCGTAGAACTGGTAACTCAATGTCAGAAATAATTACTCGAGTGAAGTAATTCCTTTGCTTGAGAACTGGAATAACTACATTGTTTTAAGATTTTTAAAATAACTATTGAAAATTAATCAACATACTCGTAGAACTATTCCATTGTTTATTTGCAGTTCACGTTTAGCTGTGGTAAATCACAGCTGGTACGAATCTAGTGCTAGTGTTCACGTCAGCACTATTTTTTTACAAAGCAAATAATTGATAGATCACAGTATACATACTTCGGTCGTATCCAAATACAAATATATCATTGCCGGCTTTCCCTAGTCAACAACAGAATTTGAATTCCTGTAGGCGTAGACGAATATATACCACGCAATCAACTTTATTTTCATGGTGAAAGATCGTGATTGAAAACTTTTCTTTTACAATCTTTTATAGTCACGAGATTTTACCGCTATTCTTTTTTAATGTATGACATATCAAAATGACTACTCTGTCTAAAGGAAAGCATAAGCAGAGTCCAAAAGTGATGGTCACCATACTCCTAGCTCGTACAGACAATGGAACAATGCAGCATGTTGATCCACACTATAGCGGCTTAGTGATACTCCTGCATCATTGGGACGAAACACGACAGCATGAACGCTGTCATTTTACGTTTATCTTCTGTGCCGCCCCGGTCGAACCGGTCCGTTCGTTTTGAAATCAGCGTGGCTCTCCTACCTGGATAACATATTAATCGCAAAATATCATTTATTTACACGCTTGGCTTAATTCCGACAAAGGTCTAAAATTCTTTATGTGTTTGGCTATCTGGTGACGAGTTATGAATACAGAGATGCACCACCTCTATTCATTCCATGGGTTTCGTAAGAGGCGACTACGAAAGCAGACTATGCATGAGAACTTCACAGTAAAGAGAAGAAAAACAGGAAACAAACTGGCTACCAACCCACCCATAAAGCGTGGTATAATCTAGCAGGCCAAAGTCCTTTATACGGAGAGGCCAATGTTCAGCAGTGGACTGCTAAAGACTGGTGATGATGTCTTTACACTTATATGTATATAATCAGTAACTAGGTATATTACCACCTAACAACTTAATTATACTACCTACTATTAGTTTTTGTAGCACAAAATTTACTTGACAGATTAATTAAACAAACTTAGGTCTGTGGGTTTTTGACTCATAACTTCATGTTTTTTTTTATTGATTAAAGGTCTCTTTTACAACTTATCACAAGAAAAACACTTTGGTGATTTAAGTGATTTGTACTTTTTGAGTTATTCGTGTAATCACACATTAAAGTAATCTAAACATATTGTACTTACAATATGTTTAGATTACTTTAATGTGTGTGATACCACGGCCTCACAAAAAACCGCTGTAAAACAGCGCTTGCGCTGTATATGTATACCGGAGGTCCATATCCCAATTCCTCTCCACATCCCCCTCCTCTAAAGGCCGGCAACGCACTTGTGACGCCTCTGGTGTTGCGGGTGTCCATGGGCGGCGGTAATCGCTTACCATCAGGCAATACGTCATTTGCCCCTTGGCCATAAAAACTAATAATGAGTGTCTTTACACATTTTCAATAATGCAAGAAAAGTGTTCTGTAATCATACTTTTCATTTATTGCATCTTGCATTATTGTTTAGGTATTTCTGTTGACTGATTACGATAATCCTCGGCTGGTAACCTTAGCCTCTGCTAACTTTTGGTTGCTCGTAATCTGTAACCTCTACGAGTATATAAGGTCTCTGCCAAGCCTAGTATTAGATACTTAAATGTAGAATGAACAGACTTTCTCCACTCACCTCTCTAACCCCAAGGCTGTAAATAAACAAAGCTCAGTAAAAACTACTTCGTTTGCTGAAATGGGGAGAAAACTCTCTCTTTTTACTATACAGAGAAAGTAAGAAATACGTATTAGTTTTTTTAGGGTGCCGTAGTAAATAGCGAAAAGTAAACCCGATAATTTTATACTGAAATGTATTATCTGTCACTGCAGTTTTCATCTGATGTTTTTGGTGCCTTAAATTAAGTAAGTAGAGCACGGTCGGATTGTATTAAATGTACCATTAATTTATTCTGCAATAGCATTAACAACATCAAAAAACTTTATGTCTCATGAACCAAAATATTGTTGTAATAATCAGTATGTAAATTGATTTTATTTAACAGCTCTGTCTTCTTTCTATATGTGGAAACTTATAATTGGCATGAAGGGAGGCTAATATATGTTTGTTGTGAATTTAGCCGTAAGATCCCGAATTAAATCTAATAAATAAAATATTCTGGTAAATAAATCAGCCCGGTTCCAAGATATTTATTGGTACCAACAATATCAAGTGAAAATGGCTGTATATTTTTACAAAATGTTTTTTTTTTTTAAATACTACCTACATCAAATGATACATTTCGATAGAAATGTAAACCGTTAACCATATTTTTAATTATTTAAATTTTCATCTGTAACGAAGATTCAGAAAACATCGCGTTGTATGCCCCCGCCAGGTCATCAGACATCAGTCACTACGTCAAAAGAATTATAGAAAACCAGTTTCCTTTAAGGACGTAGTGTTACTCCATTCGAACCGGCCCATCTGTGCCGATTCATGACTTCCCACGGCAAAGGTCACACAGTTACACTTGCGTACATAAAAATACTTTGATCATTAAACGTGGTTCTTAAAAATAGAGAATAACTGTATCAGTTGGCATCCCACAAAATTACTTAAACATCTCATGTTGGTATATAGATGTTTGTTTTACAAACTGTATCCTTATATTCTTATACACAGAACACATTCATCCAAATATATCATATATGTATTGCGGTTTTTTTGTTGTTTTTTTATGTAAGTAATTTGTTCAATGACGCTGAAACAAAATTACTCAATGATTAATTATAGTGATATGTTAACCGACTTTATAATTTTTGAACAACGATAGGTTTCAAGTACACAGATTGAGAAATATGTTTATTTTGACAAGGTTATAATTTGTGTGCTGTCGAATTATTAATTGGAAAACTATACAAAGTATTTACAAGTCGGCCTAGATAGGTAGGTAAGGTAAATGGATAGGTAGGTACGTTATCTAACACGTTGCCTGGGCCGTTACACCGTCTGCATGGACAGGCCCAATCAACTAAAGTAATTTCTTCAAAAGCCAAATCAGACCCTATACAGTACTCGCATAGTTTTCTTTAACAATGTTCCTCAAGACACGTCTGGGGTTTGTGTCAGAGTGTGTGTGTGTCTTAGGAAACGCCGATGCCTTCCAGCTGTTGAGTCCGACTTGTAAAAATAGGTGTAAAAGATTTAGTTACAAAAATTGGTCAAATTTTCAACGTGACGTGATTTTGACTCGATTAGTGTTAATTTATTTCTATTTGTGAGTTTCAAATGATTAATATCTAACATTAGTAAAGTTCAAAAACGTTTTATTTAAACTGTTTAACAATGTGATTTAACAAATTAATTAAAAACACAATATTGCAGATTCGCATTGGAATTTTGGCATTATTATAGCATTGTCATCTTGATCCTTTGACACACAGTAATAAGATCTTTTTATAGACAAACAGAGTGGTCCCCATCTGACAGATTCCCACCTCTTGCAGTTTCATTACTTTCATTATCAATATTTTCTGTATTCAATACCACTTATTTCTCAATGGTACAGAGTCGGTTCAGCGATCTATAAAGCATTATTATTGAAATGTAATGGCCACTTAGCAATTCATGAATTTGTATGATCAATAAATATATACTACTATAATGATTCATCCAACCTGTAAATATAAATATATTTGTCTCAAGTGGTTTAGAATTGAAGCATAAAACTCTTGTTCGTATATTTGTATGCAACGAATGAAGTGGCAGACGGGGGTTTGTGGTGTACCTTGGAAGAGCTCTATGTCCCGCAGTGGACAGCTACGGGCTGTCGATGATAATGGGCGAATGAATATGCTAAGTACCCTCAATCGGAAAATGCTCATTCTTTCTTATTAAGTCGAAACACAAAAGAAAAGAAAAATAAGGAAAAGTTTATAGATATATAGATTTCTATCAATCTGATTTGATCAACAGACCTCGAACTCGAACTTACAACAATTTTTTTAAGTAGTAAGGTCCTAAATTGCGTTTCTTTCCGTAAAATTGAGAACAATTATGTACATTTGTCACGGTCAATGTGTGAATGCTGTTGTTTACAATAGTTGCCAAATAGATAACATTCATAACACTTATATTAAACTAGCTGACCCACGCAACTTCGTTTGCGCCTTATATTGCCCGTAGCGTGAAAATTTCCCCCGTTTTTGAAACATTCTTCATTGTTGCTCCGCTCCTATTAGTAGTAGCGTGATGATATATACCCTATAGCCTTCCTCGATAAATGGACTATCTAAGACCGAAAGAATTTTTCAAAACGGACCAGTGGTTTCTGAGATTAGCGTGTTCAAACAAACAAACTCTTCAGCTTTATATATTAGTATAGATTTGTGTACAATCGTTAGTGTTATTGACTATTTGTACAATATTGGCTCATTATTATTGTTGTGATAATTTTACGACGAGTAATACAACGGATAAAATGAGATAATTTTGAACTATGATCATTTGGTTCACTACCACATCTAACGCAGCGGGTTCGATTCACTCTTGAGCGATTTTTTAAACATAATATAAATTAAATATTGTAGTATCTATATCTATACTAATATTATAAACGCGAAACTTTGTAAGTATAGATGGATGGATGGATGAATGTTTGTTACTCTTTCACGCAAAAACTACTGAACGGATTTGGATGAAACTTTACAGTAATATAGCTTATATATCAAAATAACACATAGGCTTTTCTATTTGCCGCGATAACCGACATATACGCGGTCAGCGCCGCGGGCAAAAACTAGTAAGTAATATGTGAGTCTTTTGCTTATGTCTTGTCTTTTAGTCAATAGATTAGACGTTTTCAAATGAAATTAAATGAAAAATATTTATTTTGGCAACATAATAAAACATAACAAACAAACACACAATCTAAAAACTTTCAATTAAACAAATATAATTTCAATATATTCTAAAACCCGAAATAAAAAATGATACCGAGTTCAAGTTAAAAAAAGTCATACAAATTATTGTCCAAAATAAAAAAGTAATATGTGTTAAATGTTAATCGATAAACAAACAATGCCCGTTGTGTACGCAAGTTACTTGACAAAAAAATACTGTTTAAATACGTATGTTATTTAGAAAGCCGTTTAAATGTCGCAACTACGTACTTATTTATTACCAACATTTTACTTACTTCAGACATCAAATTTGACAATGAAAGCGTAACGCTAGCGTTTTATCTACTTATATATAATCACTTTAATTAAATCTAAATGAGCAAGTTTATAATATCATGTGTAAGCACAATTATATGTTTAAAACAGAACTTAATTACGGTAATATTATAAAGTACTGTATGCTTTTTGTAGGTTTTATTAAACCTAGGTTGGCAAGTCCAAAAGTTAAATAGATGTAATTCGATCGTAACATGTCAGGCAAATAATAAAGCACGGACACCTTCTTAATAGAGACTAGCTGAACCCCGCGATGTTACCCGCAGTTATTGTCGTACTGCGGGTAACGCCGCGGGACAAAGCTAGTCTAAAAAAGTAGCCTAAGTTACTCCTTAGATTATCGGCTATCTGCTAGTGAAAGTCCCGTCAAAATTGGTCCAGCCGTTCCAGAGATTACTCGGAACGAACAGACGGAACTTTAAAAAAATGTTATTTTGGTACACGTATCGTGTATACAGACATATGCATTTATTAAGAAGTAGTTATTTTAATATTACAAACGGACACTCCAATTTTATTTATTTGTATAGCTATACGAGTATAGATATAGGTCGATTATCCTACTAATATTAAAAACGCGAAAGTTTGTAAGCATGGATGGATGGATGGATAGATCTTTGTTACTCTTTCACGCAAAAACTACTAAACGGATTTGGATGAAACTTTACAGTAATATAGCTTATACATCAGACTAACACATAGGCTACTATTTGCCGCCATAACCGGCACATACGCAGGCGGTGACGCAGACAACAACTAGTTGGATATAATAGCTTGTATTTATTACTGCTGAAATATGCAAAGAAGTTGTATTTGCCCCTCATTATTATTTGTTATTAATAACCACTCTACTAGAATCTATACTAATACTAAAAAACTATTAAAAAAAAACATCAAATGAAAACTATCTGCTTAGAAACACCAAAAATGACCTGGCTCTACTTAAATGATTGTGTGACAATTATTGTTTATACTCAATTATTAATTAATTAAATAAAGCAGTATTCTAACGTGTACTGTAACCTAACATCTGTTTTAGGGCGGTTACAAAAGAGGTAAGTTTATGAGTTTTTATGGGGTAGGTAATCTTTGCATATACACAACTGATTTTTATTTTTTAAACAATAATATTTCACATCTCACATTTGTGAGTGTATATAGGCTATAATATCTATATAAATGAATCGCCGAAATGTATGTACGCGCATAACTTCCGATCGGCTGCAGCAAATCAAATAATTCTTTTTTTATGTGTTCGTTATTGTTAGGACAAGGTTTGTGTATAAGAAAAAATAATTGATTAAAGTTTTTTTTTGTCCGTGACTGTATACTGCCCGTGGGAAGCTGAGACAGATACGTACCTAAATATGACGGTACGAAGTTCGTAGTGTCAGCTAGTATATTATATAAATAAATATATCTGCTGATATATTTATTTGTAGTGCATTATAGTGAATATAAATTCACGCAAAAAATAATAAAGTGGAAACGGTTCAAGTAGTAATTAAATAATTTCTCTTAAAAAATTTAAATAAACGCAGATAAGAAAAAAAACATAATTGTATGTGTTATTGTACGAAACAACATCATTATCATCACAATCTCAGCCGAAAGACGGCTGGACATAAGCCTCCCCCAATCTACGTTAATATTATTTCTGGAACACGGAACAGATCAATTCAAAAATATGAAAATTAAAATAGTAAATAAAACGATAAATCACTAAATAATAACAGTAGATAGATTAGGCGTATGATATCGTTACCTAAATTAAATATGTCAGGAACGATATTCCATTTTAGCTACCGTTATTCCGGTGGCTTCAACGAACATGCAAATTGGCCAATGATAATGTACTAAATGAAGCATGAATCATGACGTTTGGCATAAATTAAAAGAAAATGTCGTTTTTTAATAAACATAACTGTGTATTTTAATAGGTAGTAAATAGGTTTTGGTTTCCCCAAGATTGTCTTGGCATGATTTAGTAGCAAACATTGATCCATACAGCACTCATAATTATATTTTTACGTTTTTATATTTACGGAAATTATAAATATTATTATTATTAGTAATATTTGTTGCGTATTCTGGGTAACTGGACTAAATGCTCACTCATTGAAGACGATTAAGTAAATCATTTTTTGCGACTATGTAATCATCACATCACATCACACTCACACAATATTTAAAAGGCGAAAGTTAGTGATTGTATATGTTTGTTACTTCTTCACGCAAAAACTACTGAACGGATTTGGATGAAACTTTACAGTAATATAGCTTATACATAAGAATAACCCGTAGGCCACTATTTGCCGCGATAATGACATATACGCGGGCGGAGCCGTGGGCAACAACTAGTTTAAAATAATAGATAAATTTTAAAATTATAGATATGGTTATTATGGTTTGTTAATTCTATCTATAAAATTAATGTGAAAAGATTGAACCTGAACCGAATAAATAATCTTCTTTTTAAGGCATTAGTAATTTATAAAGAAGTCAAAAAAGTCCGAGTACCTGTCCACCTATTCCCTCGGTCATCCGATTAGCTCCAATGTGCTAAATGGTAGTATTATCTTCACACAATATATATTTGGATACGATAATTTTAAATTTACATTTCCATTTTTTAGATTAGGTTAATTTCAGTTGTAAGTTAAATATCGCTGTCGCTTATGAATTGTTAATTTGATGATTTATACACTAACAAAGGCAGGGCGTGCGCGAGCGCATTGTTGGCTTTCCAAACTAATACTTTTGCCGTTTTTACTGACCCAACGATACTGGCGAAAGAAAACTAACATTTTTTTACAATAAAATCGACCAAATGTCAAGAAGTGGTGTAGATAGATTGGTAGAAAACTCTTTATTTGTACACCGTAACACAGATTTAAAATAGAGTACAGAAAATGACAGAGAATCAAATACACAGATAGTACCTAATCCCAGTACCTTCTCCTTCCTATGGCGCTACAACCCAGTGTGGGTCTTGGCTTCTTCCACAATTTGTTTCCAGCGATCTCTATTCAGCTCCCCTAGCCAGCGCAGTATGTCTCTATATGAAAGTCGACGGATGGAAGAGTAGAGGACGACCACAGAAAAAATGGATGGACTGCGTAAAAGAGGAAAAATATGGCCAGGAGAGGAGTAAGTAGTGAGCTGGAAATTCAGGAAATAAACGTAAAATGACAGCGATCGTGCTGTCGTGTTTCGTTGGTGAGTGCGAGACCGAATGCCCAATGACGCAGAAGCATCACTAGCCCGCTATGCTGTGGGTCACCATGCTGCATTGTTGCATTGTCTGCATTCGCAGTATGATGATTTTTTATGTTTGGAGGAGAATGGAGGAAAACTCATTGCACCGGCTCCAAATATGGTTGGTAAAGTGATGTAGAGACAATGTAGAGATGATGACATCTCCAGTACGTCTTTTTTCTTAGGGTAGCCAGGTCTTTCTGAATACAGTTCCGCCACCGCTTCCTGGTCTTGCCACGCGGTCTTGTTTGTTGAGGGGCCCAATATGTGATGGCGTTTGCCGTTCTTGAGTCAGGCATTCGCTCAATGTGACCTGTCCACCGAAGTCTTTGCGCCTTGCAGAACCGAACGATGATGATGGAATGCTACGTTTTTACTCCATTGTAAAAACTGAAACGCATTAAGTGATTAACCCAGTCTGGTATTGTAGGTCAGAACCTTCTTATTAAGGACTACCACACATAACTGCGATGCGATGCGGCGTGAAGTTCTTGCGGTGCATTCGTGAGTGTTCGCAGATATTTGCAATGCGTTGCGAATTCGCAATTATGTGTGTGAGCTGGGAGCCCTAAGCAGAGGCCCATGTCAGCAGCGCATTGTTCAAGGCTTTTTCATGGTACGTGCTGTGAAGTAAAAAGCTTCTATTACAATTTTTATGGTGTAGATATAAGCAAACAAGAAGATAAGTCACCTGATAGAGTGACTACAGCTTCCTGTGGATGTTTGCGCAAGTCACTAGTGCATTGCGGAATTATGATGAGATATTGATTTATCAGTAAAATATCATAAAAATTTACAAACACACAAAAGTTTAGCTGTATGTACCTATTAATTTTAAAATTGGTCATAGACTAACGACGTAATTCATAAACTTGTATGTTTTTTATGAATTATTTTGAAGAATTGTGAATAGATTTTCATTTCTTCTGAGCGCTGTATTTTAAACGATAATAACCAAGTCAGTATAACATATAGTTTCAGCAGTTTCATAACACATACCCGTACGAGTTGGCAGTCAGCTCATTCGTATCAGCGTGGCTTGCACAACGCAACGTATACTATTAGTACGTTTTACGACCTCACACACGCTTCTGTGAAACTGGTTTACGAACTGAATCGTTATACACAGTAATATGTACATAAAACATAACGGATTGTTCACATATGGAACAATTATTTAAGTAGCCCTATTTAGGCTACAAATTTTCATAAACGGACAGGACAGGGACATCGGGACAGGTAAAACTAAATAGAAGCCTGTAAAAGAATTAACGAAAACACATAGACGCGACCTTGTGTATGTGTGCTTTATACTTATATGTTTTCCATGCGTCTTCAAGTGTGTGGTTAATGCGCAAACGTATACTGAATCACACTCTCCCACGTATCCACAAATAACAGAAATGTTAATTAAGTATTTTAGTCAATAGAAATAAAACTTTGCTAATATTCAATTTTTTTTATGTAGGTAACTAACTCGACGCCTGTAAGCAGTTACCTAATATCAGTAAGTTTCGTTGACCAACAGGTCAATGTATAAGTACCGTAATTTAGACGCCCACATTGTATAATTATGGTTTTATTACGTCAATTTCAATTCCTATGCTTTCATACTTGTATTTTACGAGTGGTAATGTGTTTAATATATTTGACTGTTAAAACAATGTTACGTACATAAAGATGGTGATTATTTATATTTTATTTTGGCAATTGTATAATCAAAGTAAATAGGGATGAGCAAATTGGTTATTGATTTTGACTTTAACTTAATTTTTCGTTCCTACTGTGTTTTTGCGTGTTATTAATTAATTTGTATGTCCTTACCTGTCTGACTGTTTAAAAACATTTAAGTAATTTTTATACTAGCTTTTGGGATTCGTTTTGCGTGATTATAGAGTAAATAAAATGTAAATCGCTAGCGTCGTCAGAGACCAGCCAACTACGCAGGAGATATTATAGTGAACAAATGTGTACGCAAACACACGTACACTCTCTGTTCCCTCACTCTCATAATCCGATGCGCCGGTTAACCGACATGATCGGAGAGTGATCAGGCGCAGGACCGACAGCTTTACGTGCTCTCGGGCACGGGGTTTCAGACCCCAGCTTCCAAACTCCGAACTATAGAAACAGAAAAACTCAATAAAACTCTTGGCCCAACCCAGTGTTTGAACCCGAAACCTCTTGATCGGCAGTAGACCAACGAGGCATCAAACATATCATATTATTAGAATGTACAAATTTAGTGATGGGCTACCCCATATCTACATACAGAAACACTCTATTAAATAGGTTCAGCATAAAGTATAATGTTCAACGCTTTCTCAAGAATGATTAGGGTCCTTTAATAGGAATCATGGTTCCTTATATCAATGCCATACACTGGTACTAGCTTATAAATCTAAGACAATATTCGATAACTGCATCTACGTCCGTTCTACGAGACAGAAATTTCATCTCCATCATCTAAATGGCTGGTAGTCCACAACTATTCGCTTTTCCAGGACCTTTCTGTCTCGCACAACAAAACTGTGGAATGAACTATCGCCTGCGGTATTTCCGAACCAATATGACCTTCAAACCTTCAAGATAAGAGGGTCTTAAAAGGCTGTCAAAGTACTTGTGATGCCTCTGGTCAGGCGATACGTCTGCTCGCCTGCTGTCCACTATTTCAAAAAAAAATCTTAAAACTGAATTTAAACTGTAAAGTATGACCGTATGTCTATTGCTCAAATTATAAGTCTGCCCTAATACCTATACCATGATGGGGTCAGTCACTGATAAATTGCAATAGGCCGGTCCCTTATTACGTCATGATTGAGATAAATCACCTACCCTTAACTGTGACGAACGAAGCTTTTCCTTGTTTAGTAAGATTTTTATGATAATAATTTAGTATTAAAGACAGCACCAGAAAAGATTTACTTCCATTCCGTTTCGTATCTAATGTAAGTAGAAATCCATACCGTGGGTGCCATGAATCACCCATGGTACGGGTACGGAATTTATTTGTTATATTTTATACAAAGGATTCGTATGAACTATTAATGAAGAATTACTACTGCGAATATCTGCATGGATTCTACGTAGATAAATTTTAAAAACTCCACGAGACACCTATTGTTGATCTTTTAGTAGCCGCTGGTAAACGGTGTAAATCTTTCTCAATTCTCCATCATTACCTGAATACCTCGAACCCCACTTTCGCCTCTTATGCTCCACTCACGATCGAAACCTTCGGTCAAGAAACAATATGCTTCTTCTTTGCCCCCCGCTCACCTCCAACTTCATAAATTCTTCCTTCTTTGTGCAGTCAGTTCTTCTTTGGAACGCACTTCCCACCGAAATCAGGATGTCAACAAATCGCCTCACATTCAAGGCGAAAGAATTTTTCAAAACGGACCAGTGGTTCCTGAGATTAGCGTGTTCAAACAAACAAACTCTTCAGCTTTATATATTAGTATAGATTTGTGTACAATCGTTAGTGTTATTGACTATTTGTACAATATTGGCTCATTATTATTGTTGTGATAATTTTACGACGAGTAATACAACGGATAAAATGAGATAATTTTGAACTATGATCATTTGGTTCACTACCACATCTAACGCAGCGGGTTCGATTCACTCTTGAGCGATTTTTTAAACATAATATAAATTAAATATTGTAGTATCTATATCTATACTAATATTATAAACGCGAAACTTTGTAAGTATAGATGGATGGATGGATGAATGTTTGTTACTCTTTCACGCAAAAACTACTGAACGGATTTGGATGAAACTTTACAGTAATATAGCTTATATATCAAAATAACACATAGGCTTTTCTATTTGCCGCGATAACCGACATATACGCGGTCAGCGCCGCGGGCAAAAACTAGTAAGTAATATGTGAGTCTTTTGCTTATGTCTTGTCTTTTAGTCAATAGATTAGACGTTTTCAAATGAAATTAAATGAAAAATATTTATTTTGGCAACATAATAAAACATAACAAACAAACACACAATCTAAAAACTTTCAATTAAACAAATATAATTTCAATATATTCTAAAACCCGAAATAAAAAATGATACCGAGTTCAAGTTAAAAAAAGTCATACAAATTATTGTCCAAAATAAAAAAGTAATATGTGTTAAATGTTAATCGATAAACAAACAATGCCCGTTGTGTACGCAAGTTACTTGACAAAAAAATACTGTTTAAATACGTATGTTATTTAGAAAGCCGTTTAAATGTCGCAACTACGTACTTATTTATTACCAACATTTTACTTACTTCAGACATCAAATTTGACAATGAAAGCGTAACGCTAGCGTTTTATCTACTTATATATAATCACTTTAATTAAATCTAAATGAGCAAGTTTATAATATCATGTGTAAGCACAATTATATGTTTAAAACAGAACTTAATGACGGTAATATTATAAAGTACTGTATGCTTTTTGTAGGTTTTATTAAACCTAGGTTGGCAAGTCCAAAAGTTAAATAGATGTAATTCGATCGTAACATGTCAGGCAAATAATAAAGCACGGACACCTTCTTAATAGAGACTAGCTGAACCCCGCGATGTTACCCGCAGTTATTGTCGTACTGCGGGTAACGCCGCGGGACAAAGCTAGTCTAAAAAAGTAGCCTAAGTTACTCCTTAGATTATCGGCTATCTGCTAGTGAAAGTCCCGTCAAAATTGGTCCAGCCGTTCCAGAGATTACTCGGAACGAACAGACGGAACTTTAAAAAAATGTTATTTTGGTACACGTATCGTGTATACAGACATATGCATTTATTAAGAAGTAGTTATTTTAATATTACAAACGGACACTCCAATTTTATTTATTTGTATAGCTATACGAGTATAGATATAGGTCGATTATCCTACTAATATTAAAAACGCGAAAGTTTGTAAGCATGGATGGATGGATGGATAGATCTTTGTTACTCTTTCACGCAAAAACTACTAAACGGATTTGGATGAAACTTTACAGTAATATAGCTTATACATCAGACTAACACATAGGCTACTATTTGCCGCCATAACCGGCACATACGCAGGCGGTGACGCAGACAACAACTAGTTGGATATAATAGCTTGTATTTATTACTGCTGAAATATGCAAAGAAGTTGTATTTGCCCCTCATTATTATTTGTTATTAATAACCACTCTACTAGAATCTATACTAATACTAAAAAACTATTAAAAAAAAACATCAAATGAAAACTATCTGCTTAGAAACACCAAAAATGACCTGGCTCTACTTAAATGATTGTGTGACAATTATTGTTTATACTCAATTATTAATTAATTAAATAAAGCAGTATTCTAACGTGTACTGTAACCTAACATCTGTTTTAGGGCGGTTACAAAAGAGGTAAGTTTATGAGTTTTTATGGGGTAGGTAATCTTTGCATATACACAACTGATTTTTATTTTTTAAACAATAATATTTCACATCTCACATTTGTGAGTGTATATAGGCTATAATATCTATATAAATGAATCGCCGAAATGTATGTACGCGCATAACTTCCGATCGGCTGCAGCAAATCAAATAATTCTTTTTTTATGTGTTCGTTATTGTTAGGACAAGGTTTGTGTATAAGAAAAAATAATTGATTAAAGTTTTTTTTTGTCCGTGACTGTATACTGCCCGTGGGAAGCTGAGACAGATACGTACCTAAATATGACGGTACGAAGTTCGTAGTGTCAGCTAGTATATTATATAAATAAATATATCTGCTGATATATTTATTTGTAGTGCATTATAGTGAATATAAATTCACGCAAAAAATAATAAAGTGGAAACGGTTCAAGTAGTAATTAAATAATTTCTCTTAAAAAATTTAAATAAACGCAGATAAGAAAAAAAACATAATTGTATGTGTTATTGTACGAAACAACATCATTATCATCACAATCTCAGCCGAAAGACGGCTGGACATAAGCCTCCCCCAATCTACGTTAATATTATTTCTGGAACACGGAACAGATCAATTCAAAAATATGAAAATTAAAATAGTAAATAAAACGATAAATCACTAAATAATAACAGTAGATAGATTAGGCGTATGATATCGTTACCTAAATTAAATATGTCAGGAACGATATTCCATTTTAGCTACCGTTATTCCGGTGGCTTCAACGAACATGCAAATTGGCCAATGATAATGTACTAAATGAAGCATGAATCATGACGTTTGGCATAAATTAAAAGAAAATGTCGTTTTTTAATAAACATAACTGTGTATTTTAATAGGTAGTAAATAGGTTTTGGTTTCCCCAAGATTGTCTTGGCATGATTTAGTAGCAAACATTGATCCATACAGCACTCATAATTATATTTTTACGTTTTTATATTTACGGAAATTATAAATATTATTATTATTAGTAATATTTGTTGCGTATTCTGGGTAACTGGACTAAATGCTCACTCATTGAAGACGATTAAGTAAATCATTTTTTGCGACTATGTAATCATCACATCACATCACACTCACACAATATTTAAAAGGCGAAAGTTAGTGATTGTATATGTTTGTTACTTCTTCACGCAAAAACTACTGAACGGATTTGGATGAAACTTTACAGTAATATAGCTTATACATAAGAATAACCCGTAGGCCACTATTTGCCGCGATAATGACATATACGCGGGCGGAGCCGTGGGCAACAACTAGTTTAAAATAATAGATAAATTTTAAAATTATAGATATGGTTATTATGGTTTGTTAATTCTATCTATAAAATTAATGTGAAAAGATTGAACCTGAACCGAATAAATAATCTTCTTTTTAAGGCATTAGTAATTTATAAAGAAGTCAAAAAAGTCCGAGTACCTGTCCACCTATTCCCTCGGTCATCCGATTAGCTCCAATGTGCTAAATGGTAGTATTATCTTCACACAATATATATTTGGATACGATAATTTTAAATTTACATTTCCATTTTTTAGATTAGGTTAATTTCAGTTGTAAGTTAAATATCGCTGTCGCTTATGAATTGTTAATTTGATGATTTATACACTAACAAAGGCAGGGCGTGCGCGAGCGCATTGTTGGCTTTCCAAACTAATACTTTTGCCGTTTTTACTGACCCAACGATACTGGCGAAAGAAAACTAACATTTTTTTACAATAAAATCGACCAAATGTCAAGAAGTGGTGTAGATAGATTGGTAGAAAACTCTTTATTTGTACACCGTAACACAGATTTAAAATAGAGTACAGAAAATGACAGAGAATCAAATACACAGATAGTACCTAATCCCAGTACCTTCTCCTTCCTATGGCGCTACAACCCAGTGTGGGTCTTGGCTTCTTCCACAATTTGTTTCCAGCGATCTCTATTCAGCTCCCCTAGCCAGCGCAGTATGTCTCTATATGAAAGTCGACGGATGGAAGAGTAGAGGACGACCACAGAAAAAATGGATGGACTGCGTAAAAGAGGAAAAATATGGCCAGGAGAGGAGTAAGTAGTGAGCTGGAAATTCAGGAAATAAACGTAAAATGACAGCGATCGTGCTGTCGTGTTTCGTTGGTGAGTGCGAGACCGAATGCCCAATGACGCAGAAGCATCACTAGCCCGCTATGCTGTGGGTCACCATGCTGCATTGTTGCATTGTCTGCATTCGCAGTATGATGATTTTTTATGTTTGGAGGAGAATGGAGGAAAACTCATTGCACCGGCTCCAAATATGGTTGGTAAAGTGATGTAGAGACAATGTAGAGATGATGACATCTCCAGTACGTCTTTTTTCTTAGGGTAGCCAGGTCTTTCTGAATACAGTTCCGCCACCGCTTCCTGGTCTTGCCACGCGGTCTTGTTTGTTGAGGGGCCCAATATGTGATGGCGTTTGCCGTTCTTGAGTCAGGCATTCGCTCAATGTGACCTGTCCACCGAAGTCTTTGCGCCTTGCAGAACCGAACGATGATGATGGAATGCTACGTTTTTACTCCATTGTAAAAACTGAAACGCATTAAGTGATTAACCCAGTCTGGTATTGTAGGTCAGAACCTTCTTATTAAGGACTACCACACATAACTGCGATGCGATGCGGCGTGAAGTTCTTGCGGTGCATTCGTGAGTGTTCGCAGATATTTGCAATGCGTTGCGAATTCGCAATTATGTGTGTGAGCTGGGAGCCCTAAGCAGAGGCCCATGTCAGCAGCGCATTGTTCAAGGCTTTTTCATGGTACGTGCTGTGAAGTAAAAAGCTTCTATTACAATTTTTATGGTGTAGATATAAGCAAACAAGAAGATAAGTCACCTGATAGAGTGACTACAGCTTCCTGTGGATGTTTGCGCAAGTCACTAGTGCATTGCGGAATTATGATGAGATATTGATTTATCAGTAAAATATCATAAAAATTTACAAACACACAAAAGTTTAGCTGTATGTACCTATTAATTTTAAAATTGGTCATAGACTAACGACGTAATTCATAAACTTGTATGTTTTTTATGAATTATTTTGAAGAATTGTGAATAGATTTTCATTTCTTCTGAGCGCTGTATTTTAAACGATAATAACCAAGTCAGTATAACATATAGTTTCAGCAGTTTCATAACACATACCCGTACGAGTTGGCAGTCAGCTCATTCGTATCAGCGTGGCTTGCACAACGCAACGTATACTATTAGTACGTTTTACGACCTCACACACGCTTCTGTGAAACTGGTTTACGAACTGAATCGTTATACACAGTAATATGTACATAAAACATAACGGATTGTTCACATATGGAACAATTATTTAAGTAGCCCTATTTAGGCTACAAATTTTCATAAACGGACAGGACAGGGACATCGGGACAGGTAAAACTAAATAGAAGCCTGTAAAAGAATTAACGAAAACACATAGACGCGACCTTGTGTATGTGTGCTTTATACTTATATGTTTTCCATGCGTCTTCAAGTGTGTGGTTAATGCGCAAACGTATACTGAATCACACTCTCCCACGTATCCACAAATAACAGAAATGTTAATTAAGTATTTTAGTCAATAGAAATAAAACTTTGCTAATATTCAATTTTTTTTATGTAGGTAACTAACTCGACGCCTGTAAGCAGTTACCTAATATCAGTAAGTTTCGTTGACCAACAGGTCAATGTATAAGTACCGTAATTTAGACGCCCACATTGTATAATTATGGTTTTATTACGTCAATTTCAATTCCTATGCTTTCATACTTGTATTTTACGAGTGGTAATGTGTTTAATATATTTGACTGTTAAAACAATGTTACGTACATAAAGATGGTGATTATTTATATTTTATTTTGGCAATTGTATAATCAAAGTAAATAGGGATGAGCAAATTGGTTATTGATTTTGACTTTAACTTAATTTTTCGTTCCTACTGTGTTTTTGCGTGTTATTAATTAATTTGTATGTCCTTACCTGTCTGACTGTTTAAAAACATTTAAGTAATTTTTATACTAGCTTTTGGGATTCGTTTTGCGTGATTATAGAGTAAATAAAATGTAAATCGCTAGCGTCGTCAGAGACCAGCCAACTACGCAGGAGATATTATAGTGAACAAATGTGTACGCAAACACACGTACACTCTCTGTTCCCTCACTCTCATAATCCGATGCGCCGGTTAACCGACATGATCGGAGAGTGATCAGGCGCAGGACCGACAGCTTTACGTGCTCTCGGGCACGGGGTTTCAGACCCCAGCTTCCAAACTCCGAACTATAGAAACAGAAAAACTCAATAAAACTCTTGGCCCAACCCAGTGTTTGAACCCGAAACCTCTTGATCGGCAGTAGACCAACGAGGCATCAAACATATCATATTATTAGAATGTACAAATTTAGTGATGGGCTACCCCATATCTACATACAGAAACACTCTATTAAATAGGTTCAGCATAAAGTATAATGTTCAACGCTTTCTCAAGAATGATTAGGGTCCTTTAATAGGAATCATGGTTCCTTATATCAATGCCATACACTGGTACTAGCTTATAAATCTAAGACAATATTCGATAACTGCATCTACGTCCGTTCTACGAGACAGAAATTTCATCTCCATCATCTAAATGGCTGGTAGTCCACAACTATTCGCTTTTCCAGGACCTTTCTGTCTCGCACAACAAAACTGTGGAATGAACTATCGCCTGCGGTATTTCCGAACCAATATGACCTTCAAACCTTCAAGATAAGAGGGTCTTAAAAGGCTGTCAAAGTACTTGTGATGCCTCTGGTCAGGCGATACGTCTGCTCGCCTGCTGTCCACTATTTCAAAAAAAAATCTTAAAACTGAATTTAAACTGTAAAGTATGACCGTATGTCTATTGCTCAAATTATAAGTCTGCCCTAATACCTATACCATGATGGGGTCAGTCACTGATAAATTGCAATAGGCCGGTCCCTTATTACGTCATGATTGAGATAAATCACCTACCCTTAACTGTGACGAACGAAGCTTTTCCTTGTTTAGTAAGATTTTTATGATAATAATTTAGTATTAAAGACAGCACCAGAAAAGATTTACTTCCATTCCGTTTCGTATCTAATGTAAGTAGAAATCCATACCGTGGGTGCCATGAATCACCCATGGTACGGGTACGGAATTTATTTGTTATATTTTATACAAAGGATTCGTATGAACTATTAATGAAGAATTACTACTGCGAATATCTGCATGGATTCTACGTAGATAAATTTTAAAAACTCCACGAGACACCTATTGTTGATCTTTTAGTAGCCGCTGGTAAACGGTGTAAATCTTTCTCAATTCTCCATCATTACCTGAATACCTCGAACCCCACTTTCGCCTCTTATGCTCCACTCACGATCGAAACCTTCGGTCAAGAAACAATATGCTTCTTCTTTGCCCCCCGCTCACCTCCAACTTCATAAATTCTTCCTTCTTTGTGCAGTCAGTTCTTCTTTGGAACGCACTTCCCACCGAAATCAGGATGTCAACAAATCGCCTCACATTCAAGGCGAAAGTACGCGATCTGCTTCGAAGTGAATTGGCAGAACATTCACAACAACAATAGTATCCGACAGAGTACTTTTGTATTATACTTAAATTATTTATTATTTTAAACTTTTTTGTAAGTATGTTTATGTATTGTGTATGTATTAATTATATAACTTATAAATACCCTATATTTGTATCACTCCTATATTTTTTATGTATTGAGTTGAATTCTACTTATACCCTTAGTTGCACCTATCGCCTCGTATTTTTACATAACTCAAAAGTTGACTGGTAGAGAATGTCCAATGGCATTAAGTCCGCCTATGTACAAGATGTGCATTAAGTTTAAATAAATAAATAAATCACAGAAGAGGAGAATTAAAGACTATATTATTCTTTTGTTCTGTGGTGTAAATAATATAAACGCCTTGATTTGTTATAAAATCGAATATTCTTCACATCTAATAGGGAAAAACTCCATTAACGCTCTGAATAGTTTATTGCATGAAGTAAATTAAAATTTTATGGTGTAAAATATTCTCAGTAAAACAAAATTAATAGCTATGCGATAGTTCATAAAATACAGCAAGCACAGTTGTTCCCACCAACGGCAACGTTATATTAATTTAAATACAGAACTAAAGCAAAGTTATGCTTTACACGCCTCTTTGAAGTACAATTAAAAACATGCACTGCTGATACATTATAAAACGTTATAATTTCTGCTTTCAAAATTTATCATTTCAATCCGCATAAATTGCTGTTTTCTAAAAAAAAAGTAAAATCATAAACATGTTTATTTTATTGAGTCTTTTACTGTTTTTAATTTTCGATTCACATCATTAAAGCTCCAAATTATAGTATACGTTTTCAAAGTGCGGTTACGTTGTGTATTTTTATTTAGTTTTTCCAATATTATTTTACCTACATTGTAGTCTTTTAAAGAGTGAGAACTTAAATGACAAATTAAAATTCATAACAAATGCTTTTTAATTAGTAAATTTATAATATGTTTTAAAGATTACAAAATATACTTAAAGACTACGTCCAATTAAAGACTGTGTACTACACACAGCCTTTAATGGGCGATGGTTGCACCCTTCCACTAATAGCGTCAAGTGACATAAAGATAAAACCCATAGCGATAGAAGCAAGTGAAACGAATCAGTCGCTCGTCCGGTACCAATCAGAAAATAGACAAACCGCAGCGATACAATTTAGATAGATACAATTTTATTTCCTTAACGCTTTCATCAGTACCTTTTATACGTTTCCATTAGGTTGATATTACGATAGGGTAAAATACGAGAGAGCAGGTTCATTTCTTCTTCACATATATAAAATTAACGTTTAATTGACATGTGTGATATAATACATTTGTGAAAAGTCAAGGATAGTGGTCCTATCATCGTCAACCTAATTGAAAGATATGCGTGGCTTCAACCCTAGAACCTTCTAGCCCTAGAAAGTATAAACGTTAACACCTGCATATATATATAAACTTTACGACCTTGCACCCACCTGTGCTAGACTCAACCGAAATAACCGAGTGAGCCCTGGTCATTCTAAGAGCTTAAAGAAACAGTTCCGACGATATGACTTTTCTTTCTCAGGCATTTGAGCTTCCTTTCTGTAGTCGGTCTGACACAATGCTCATTGTTTTTCAGCATTTATCGATTGCAAGTAAGTGCAATGTACCACTACTCACTAATTAGAAATGGCATAATTGGACGACTTGATTAAGTAGTTTGTCGTAAATAAGGTGAAGCGGGACAGATATGATTGATACTTTAGCACTATACATAGTGATATTAGGAATTTGAAAGTAACTCTATCTTTTACGCCTTCACAGCTAAATGGCTGCACCGATTTAAATAAAATTTTTGACTTGAGGAAAGCCATAGGCTACTCTTTGCCGCGGTACCCGATATACATGCATACGGTGGTAGAAGTAAATAAAGATAGTTTAAAAAGTAAGTTGTTGGAGGATATCTAACTGCCATTGTTATTCGCAAATCAACAAGGGTCTTTGTTTTAATGCGTGTATACCTCCTTGTTTCAATCATATCTTCACTAAATAACTTATTCCTATCCTACTAATACTTTACCTGTTAAAGTTTGTGAGGATTTTTAGATGTAACATTATAATAAAATAGCTTATACATCTTAATAGCACATTGGCTTACTATTACCACGATAAATAGTAAGCCAATTTGCTATTCAAATCAAATCATAACGATTAACGAAAGCTGCCAATCCACATCCTCTTTATTAAAGCGCTTAATGTTCCTTCAATCGCAGGCTTGTGAGTCAAAAGCCGCAAGTTGTAGTCAGAGCCCGCAAAAGGCTTGCTCAGTTTAACGATCTCGTCGTCCTTAATGACTAAACTCGCAATCACTTCTATATTAGCATTGGCATAAAGCCAATGAATACTTTTGTGGCTTACACTTACTATTTTAGTCATTTAGAAAGTTTTGGTTGAATCCTATTCAAGGAGATAAATGAGGTAGGTATCTATATATACACATGATATTTCTTTTTATTTACCAACAAATTATGAATGCATTTTGAACCTACATTTACCATGATCGGACATCGTCACAATTCACCTTTTTTTAACAGTCGTGAAAGTATTTTAAGTGTATATATTGGGTTTCTATTAATGAGAGATTTGCGAAACAGAGTCAGAATATGATTTAATCTGTACATATAAATAAAATTTAAGTGTGCGTTTGTTCAAATTACCAGCTTTTCACTATATGTAAAGAATGTATGGGATTTACATCAAAAAATCAAATTTTTATATTTTTTGTTTGTGTATTTGTGCCGAATAACCTCTGGAAAGGTAGGACTGTTTTTGACGGGACTTCCACAGGCAGATAGCTGATGATATAAGTAGTAACTTAGGCTACTTTTTTTAGACTGAACTCGGCCCGTGGCGTTATTCGCGATTGTTGTTGTAAAGGTACAATAACACCATTGGGTAACACCGCGAGGCTTAACACGCTTACCAAAGTGTGTAACCACTTCTCAACCAGGTATAAACGTAAGCCTATTACTCCATGTAATTAATAATGCATAATTAAGCTATTTATAAAATTTAATATATTTACTTGCAACTGGGTAAGCCATCTTTTGATAGGTAATTGAAAGAACATTTATTCAAAGTCTATTATTACGATGAGTCAGGGTCAGGGTTCAACGAGCTGAGTTGAAAGACATTGCGAACAAAATCCTTTGCCTCTATCAAATACCTAGAATCACGACAGGAGAGGAGATTTAACATTATTGATTGAAAATTGTCCCTTGGATAACGACTTCGAATAAAAGTTTGTTAGAATTCTCATGTTCTATTCAAAACCCAGTAGGAATAGAAAGTCGGGCTCGTGCTTGATGATAATCGCCGATGTGTTGAGGTTCGCATTATCTATAAAATACCAGGAAATCATCCTATCAGAGAGAACACTCGGATGAAATGGAACACTCCCGGAAACTACACTCCCCTAGCTTTAGCACAGTGGTTTAAAAAACCCCAAGTTTGGCCAATCAAAGATTTTGATCACAGTACAGACCTACACATAACGAATCAAAAGGTAGGTAAGTAGGTAGGTATAAGAATTCTGATTGCAGATTATTGCAAGATTAGCACAGTGGGTATAAAGATTAAATGAAATGTCTACAACTATAAAATACGTCTTAATTTGAGTGATTTCTACAATTTGACAATCTACAGCGGTCCATAGATGGTCTAAAATAAATTTATCGACCCAGAAAGAGATTGCGGTTATGGGTAACAAGGTTGTAATAATTACATGCTTAATTGGTTGGAGATATCTTTTGGTGTGGTAGGTAATATAGACACACGGTATAATTATAGTATATACTTTAATATTTTATTTTTTATTATATGATACTTGGTATTTGTGGGTTTTTTTAAAGACCGTATTGTGTTAGCGACCAATGTATAAATGTTTCTATGATTTGTAAATATTTGTTTCGGAGTTAGGGTGTTTTCTATGCATATTATATATTTACAAAAAAATTGTAAATGTATTTACATCACTTGTCTAGTAATCATAGTACAAGCTCTTTTTGGACTATATCGTGTTACGTGTGTAAGGTAAAATAATATAAAATAAATAAATGAATTGGAAATCAAATGCTCTAAATTATATATTAAATAAAACATATACTACACTTAAAACTATTATTTGTATATCTGTATATAGAACTATAAGTTTAAAGTAAAACGTCGACTTGAAAGTTATACGGCAAAACCACAAACCCTTAACTCTGTTTTACAGGAATAACGCTGTTTAAGTCAACCGTACCGTAGTCAAGTTTTTATCACAAGGAGTATAAAACACATCGTGAGCCGTAAAGCTTAACACCGAGAATGTAGATCCTTTACAGACGATGTCATAACTTCCATTGATTTAATATTCCATCATCGTAAGTACCTACCTATATTGTACACACCACTTACCGAGACAATAAAAATACAAACATAAAAACTTCAGTACCTATCTACTTATACATACATATCCATAGTTTATATAAGTAAAACCATGTAACTATATATAATATGTATATTATATCCCTGTGTATGCTTTTATATTACAAATATTTGTTCATGTAATGGATAAACTATCGATAATAATAGCACGATAGTTATACCGCTTCGATTACATAAACCCTTCCATATTACAAAGCGCACACGATACTATATAAATGTGAATATTGATATTGTAGCATGATTGTATATTATTTTGACCTTGTCGACGCTATCTAGCGGATAACGTTGGTACTACAAAGCTAAATACAACACCGGCATTTTACAACCTTTCAATGCCACCAAGAAAACCTGCAAATTGTGCAATTAATTAGATATTAAATAAAATAAGATTCAATGATTAATTTATTATAACATCAAAGTAAGTTAAAGTTTATTGATAAAAGCGAAAATAGTACTTAAAAAATACTTTTTCAATATGAACACACATTTTCGTTACGAGATTCGCCGCTAGATGCGCCACTGTGCGGCCATGTATAGAGATTCAATATGGCGCCGCCATTCGCCTCTGGAACAGGGCGGGGAGCGAACAGTCGTCGAATCGACACTACGATATCTACGCGTATTTTTGTCGAAAACGTCGGCTTCGTGACTTGGACGCGAGTGATTTTGTAAAATTATCCGGTGTTTCTGTGTTTAGTTATGCTGTTTGTGTTATTATAAGTGTATAATAGTGAATGTGTGATGAAAAACGTGAAAGGACTTTAGGGTAACAATGTCTAGCAGTTGACATGTTTATCTGTGTCGTGTGTGAAGATTTTCCCTTCGCGTGAGGAGGTGCGGTGCGCAAGTGTGCGCGCCAGCGCTCCTGTGTGCGTGCCGCTGTCGTGGATACGCGAGGATCCAATGATGGATTGCATTTCTATGGATGTATAGGTAAAAATCACTTGCCAATTTTTGTTCACGTTTAATTGCGCGATATCCCACTGTGCAGTTTGCGTTGAAGCCAATAAACGCTTTTGTTTTTTGCTTTTTATTAAAGTTTTTTTGATAGAACTGCATGTATATCAGATTAGGATTATTTTTTTTTACTGTAAAGAGATAACAAAAAATAATGATGGTATAAATAAGACTATGAGCTAGCTGCTTTTTAGTTTCTTCTGGGTAAATAAGATTGTTAGGACCTTGAATATTTAACACTAGAATCTACGTAATGTTTTCGGCCATAGTTCATTGTTTAAATTGCTCCTAGATTTTTAAATTAGATATTTTAACGTTCTTAGTATAATTTTAGGCGAATTAGTAGTTACCGTTGCTTAAGATGATTTTCTAATTGGTGTCTGGTTCGGCGCACAAGATTAATAATTTGAAGCAATTTGAAATCAGACATGTTACGAATAAAGAGAGCTTTTGTGCAAAACAATTCACACTCACGCACAAAGTCTTGCTTGTATGCCATTGAATTTTAATTCATTACATTCATGGAGAGTCGCGCGAGAATATGGTTCCCCTCGCTCTGTTCGCTGCCTCTGGTTATCAGCTTACAAAATGTCTAATGCTATCTTACTCTGACGAACAGCTAATACCCTCATTCCGTCTCTTTTCAGCGCATATTGCGCGTTTTTCTTCTTTTGCCGCGTCATATGCCAGTGTCGAAGCATAAAATGTAGTTTGGATTGTTTTAAAAGTGTAGTCGATGATCGAATGCATTTCGTATGCCACGGTTCGACTCCAGTTTAATTGTAAGGCTGCCCGTTTGACCCTAATTGATTGGAGTTCCTTTGTTTAGGAGGTCGGGTAGGTTATTATTAAGAGGGTACCTACATTAAGGGTAACCGCGCAGGCAAACCGCGCAGTTAGACGTTTGGTACCCGAACGGGTCGCACGTGGTTTCGCGTCGACAATTTACCGCGTACCTTTTGTCAGATTCAGTGATTAATGCCGTGGAAAATAGGATTTTACTATTCATGGAACACCCGGTAATAAGTTCATTTTAACCCTATTAAAATTTAAGTGTCCAAAAATATTTGCTAAGATTAATATATTTTAGCAGGTTTTTTTTTTATTTGTTCTCACAGAGATTTATTGAATTTAGTTAGAAACCTTTCATGTTCCTAAATATCTAAAAATAATTGAAATTAATAACGTTTTACGAATATGAAATATTTCATTTTATCGTATAACATTTGCTTTGTTGTTAAATGTAAAAAGGGGTGGGAAAGCCAGTGCGAATGTATCGAGGTTCACTATATTCATGGGTTGGACTCGTTATGCAAAGCGAAATGCCGAATTATGCAAATAATAACAATAATGGTGCTTAAATTTTATTACATCTTTTCGTAATGCCTTCTATATGTTAGTACAAGCTGGAACTTTATGAACTTTTTCGTTTAACGACATAAACGCTGTAGTAACAAAAATAAATCAACTTATCTGGATAGTAACGAATAAGTAACCTTTTTGATTATATATTTGAACATTTTTACGAGTTCAATGTCGCTTTGGAAATGGTTAACTTGATTCTGAATAGGTATATACTTAAATTTTCTATTAACCTTGGTTTTGTCAACACATTTCAAGTAAATGAAATTCAGAAAGATTTCAGATTACATTCTGGCTGTACCGTATTATTTTTGGTAGCAAAACAAGTTTTAAATGTTTGTTGCTGTTGCTACACTTACAGAATTAATAAAGGCATGTTTTGCATAAAATTACGTAGGTACAATACTTCTAAAATTTACGTTTACTCTTTTTAAATAAATACCTGTACTTAAATAAAATCATTTCTTTATACACGCATGAATGGTAATCATTGAATATTAATTACTCATAGGGTACGCGAATCAGGTCTACAGTGCTCATCCATTTGTCATTTAAGACTTGCGATATCTTCACACTATCCGATTTTCTAACATTTAGTTTTCTGTTTCACCCTCCTTTATCCCATCTGAATACAATCCCAAGGATGGTTGGCGTCTGGCAGTAACTGGTCATAAAAGAAACTCACCGAAACTCTGTGCCATATTATGTATTGCATCTGCATAATAATAACCAAAATAAAACCGACTTCAAGGTTCGACTCGATTTCTCTTGGATGCCATCATCAGATATTAATGTCCTTATCATGGTACCACCGTTGGGACATCTCCTTTCCATAAAAAAAAGAATCATCAAAATCAGTTCATAAACGACGAAGTTACCCGCGAACACACATAAAAAAAACATTAAAATATACGGTCGAATAGAGAACCTCCTCCTTTTTTTGAAGTCGGTTAATAAAGTTGGGAAATGGCAGAAAGATGGTCAAGATGATCACGCTAATAATGATGCAGAAAGATAATGTTATCTTAGCATAGTGACAAATGTAGTCGCTTTCCGTTTGTTCGTTTAAATCATTTAGACTACTCATGTGATTTTAATACTGTTTTGAGGAATAGAAAGAGTATTTCATAAGGCAAGTTTATATGTGTAATACAGGCATACTACAGTAGAGGAAATTCCAGAATTTCAAAGACTTCCTTGCTAAGCCGGACCCAATCGCTAGGGTTAAACAAAAGAATCAAAATGTAAATATCTCAATTTACAAATTAAGTTCGAAATTCCACACGAATACTTTACAGACTATCTATTTTTTTAAAAACTACGTAAATTCCTATACAATGACAATTCCGAAGTGTATTTATCTAATTATTTACTGGCGTTAAATAAATGTTTCAGTTTAATAATAGAACTGACAACTTTTTTTTTTAAAAGCACACTGTATACATTACAAACTTACAGATTCACTTCGTTGATTTCTCCGCTGAAATATGATACTTGTTTCCTCATTCCTTTTTGTTATTATTTTCATTTGTAACATTAAAGCTAGCTGTAAATGTTATAGAAATTTTAAAAATACTAAACAATAAGTAAGAAAATTGTTAATTGTTATTTCTCGTATATTCTAAATAAAAACCATTATGTAAAAGAATAAAGTAAGTATATTTTCATTTCTGTATGATTTGTAACAAGGTTTTAAGGAATCAAATTTTATCGAATAGTTGAATTACCTTAAAAAGATCGAGTAGCAATATTTGTTACCCTAAACCACTGACGAAATATGGTATTGATCAGGGCCCTAAAGTTTACAAGGACGGGCAGAAAAGTAGTTATGGAAATAATGCCAGATTCGCTTGTTTAGAAAAGTTTTTGATTTATATTTTTTTTCTTTGATAGTCATGTTTTTATAGTTTTTTATTCAAGTGTTTACAAACAGCGAAATACTCTTTCCCACTCGCTCATTCGATTCTTTATCTTCCTTTGAAGAGCTCAAATTAAATAATTGTTTTTATACATTACGTCCCATGTGAAACCTTGGATAGTTTTCCATTATTTGTTAGAAGTAACCCTGGGATTGTTATCCTTTGCTATTAACTTAAGCTCTGTTGAGTTACGTTCAGGCGACCATTATAGTCCCCGGCACGTAACTTGGCAAGGATTTGGCATAGTGGGGGTAAGTTCGCGCATCGTACACTTAGTGACACAAAAAAGTTACCCTCATTTAATTTTAATCATGTCTGTTTATAAGGAACAAACAGAATTCATGATATTTATTAGGTGTTAGAAATAAAATATTTGAATTTAAAAGTATTCTTTTATTTAAAAATAAAGTCAAGTAGTCTCGTCACTATCACTTAAATATCCTATCCCTGGCATCAAATTGAAAGTACCACTTGAGCTGGTGGAAGGACGTGGATCTTCATAACACAACAACAATAACAACAATTCATAACAAAAATAAATAATAATAATAAATATTTCGGACATCTAACACACAAGGCCATCTAGTCCCAAACTAAGCAGAGCTTGTATTATGGGTACTGATACAAATACATATATACTTTTTAAAATAAATTAAATTAAAAAAATTATAAATTCAATTAATTAAAATAAATTTATAACAATAAAAAAAATTTAAAACAAACAAACTTTCGTGCACGCAAGTGCATTCGGGGGCGAACGGGACGTAAACACAATGCGAGGGGCAAGGGTTTACGGATGCACCAATCGCGCGCTCGGTTCGGCGCTGCCACACACCCCGCGTCCCGCGCGCGTACCAAAGGGACCTAAAATATGACTTCTGCGCATCTAACGACTCTTGCCAAGTTACGTGCCGGGAACTTATACCTGACTAAGCAATTGTTTATATTGCTTAATATATCCATACTTCATGTCTTGTTAAATTTTCTAATATAAACTCCATTTTCTAAGTTAATCTTTTAAGTGGGAGTCTTTGTAGGCTTTAATTCACTTCTGCCTACGCGGTTCAGATCTATAGAAAGAGATATCGCTTAACATCACTTTACTCAAGAGTGATCTGAAGTGACACCCTTTTCGTAATGTCAATGACACTATGTTTTCATATTTATTTTTGTAAAAATAATTAACATCTCGAATAACAGAAAACAGTTTGACAAAAACAAATAATGTAATGAAGGGTTTGAAGGCAAGTTTTTATTGGATCAAAATTTGTAAAATTTTAACCTATAAAGCGATCAAGATGACTGAAGATTATTGCAAGCCTGGTAAAAACCGCTAACATTTAATAAACCAAACGTAAAACATTTATCTACTGAATATTCTTACAAGTATGTCTTTATTTATTTTGTAAAAGTCTGAAATAGTTAACAATATTGCATTACATATATATCTTTTATATTTAATTCTCGTATCTAACGAAACTATCTAATCGTATTTCACGACTTTTTTAAGATGTGTGTTTCGCTGGTGTGCCTAAGATAGGATAGTCCATCACATGACTTAAAACTAAAAGAAAAGAGACGCATACTAAGTTGGGAACCTCAGCTAGTAATATTATAGTTGACAGACCCCTTAATATTTAAAAAGTCTTCAATCAATTGAACATTTTCAATTTATTCCAACATCGGCACATTCAGATTTGAAACGAATGAAGTTTCGATGTCTAACTTGCATTGAAATATTTTCCTCCCGACTCTCAAAAGGTTTGCTCAGCATTTTGAAATATTAAATATACATTGCACTGAAATAAAGCTTCGTCTAGTAGTCAAGTAAGTGCCTTATTCTACCTATGCTACGATTACTTGTTTTCCGAGAAATACGTTTTGTGTAACAAACAGAACTGAAAGCTACAAAATATGAACGTTTGTTCAAAGTTATCAAAGGACTTCACCTATTGTGTATACGAGTTTCATCATTTCCTAAATGTTTTCTCTCAAATATTTGAGGTCGGTGGAATAACTTTTCTTCTTCTGTTCTTCTCAATTCATCCATCTTTTCTTCGGTTGTGATCTACTCTTACATCCATCAACTTTCATACATAACATTTTTTTTTACAAACTTTTGTTTATCTATACGTTTAATTTATTATCCTACTAATATTATAAATGCGAAAGTTTGTAAGGATGGATGGATGTTTGTTACTCTTTCACGCAAAAACTACTGAACGGATTTGGATGAAACTTTACAGTAAATATAGCTTATACATCAGAATAACACATAGGACACTATTTGCCGCGATAACCGACATATACGCGGGCGGAGCCGCGGGCAACAACTAGTGTCTTTATACAAGTTTCATATGCGTTTCTAATCACGAGATGCACATTATGGTTACACGACCCTGGTCTCTTCTACTTGCTAGAGTTTCGATTCTGTTCCCTGTCCGAGACTTGCATTATCCATTACCTTAAGTTTCTCATTCTATCCGTTGTCCTTACTTATTTACATTTCTGTAACTACTACCCTAAATAAACTTACTCTTTACCTCGTCTGAAGGGAATCTGGCCAAAAGACCGATAGTTAAAATTCCCATTCAATCGAAATACACGCTTTTACATGAAGTTACGAACAGACCGTGTGAACCAATTTTAACTTAGCCGACTTATTGCGCCGAACATATACTAAACTGTTAAAAGGGTAGAAATATGATGATGATACGGAAATGAAATAAATGTTTGCAAATATTATATAATTCTAACACTCTTACAAACGCGTTGCTTTCACGACATATCATTGTAATGAGTAGACATTCTCTGCACTTTCGCCACGTTTAAGGTTACTGCCATGGTACTGACGATCATGATGTTGTAGATATAGGTTTAGAACTTCCTTAAAACGTTTTCAAAATCAAACATACATAGGTAAAAGTAAAACCGACACAGAAAACACCCAAAGTGTTGTCCTATCACAACACTCAGCGCAGTAGAAATCGGAGTGACGATCGCATATACCTACCGCTACGTTATAATCTTACACCATAAACTATGAAGCTGAGAGACCAAAGGTTACCTACCTTTGGTCTCTAATGTGACCAGCAGTACTAAAGATCTTCTTATAGTATTAAAGTTCAGAGTTTATTTTTATCTTAGTTTGACAAAGAAAAACAAACTCTGTACTTTATTATTACCTAGTACAAATGTTTTCGAATAAAACAAATCCATTTATGTACGATTTGTTCACGAACCTGTGTTTCCTGTTACATTTTGATTCAATAGACATTAATCCCACGGGATTTACAGAAAGGACATATTGTTCTGGGATCAGCTCGTTCCGGAACGGGTTTTGTTTTAGATCTGGTCATGTGTATGAGGTTGAAAATAAGGAAACATGTCGCTAGTGTAGATAGATAATTGTTAAATTAAACTTTATCAATATGAGATTATGTTTAGTTATCGAATGGCAACAATTATGTTCGCGACATGATTTAAAGGACACCAAGCAGTCTTAAAGCCCGACTGACTATAAAATAATCTCGTATACTACATAAAGTTAAATATATTTTAAAAAGATAATTAGTTACACTGGTCATTGACCCTTCAACCTGAGTTAATTGTTTTTGTTAGTAATAGGTTAACATCGGTAATGAGCTGGGTATTTGTAATAAAAACATATTCATTATACTTACCTATTCCTTTTCCAAATATCATTACATTAGGCATAAAAAGCAAGGATACACTAAAGTAACTTAATAAATTGTTAGTTAAGTAATGGTAGGTAGTTTCATTTTTAAGTTGAATTATTAAATTTTTGGGAAATAAAAGTTTAGTGTAAAACTACTTGATTCCAACTAACTAACATAACATTCTGTGTATTATAATATCGTCATTTTATATTTAATTTTATTTATACTTAAGGTCTAAACTTATGAATCGTTGGTAATTTCAATGCATATTCTTTTTTTTTTACTTTGTAAGTAAAATCTATTTAGTATAACTTAAATAAATACCTATAGGGTGTATTCAATGCGATATAAAATATATGATTTATCTTACCATACTTATAAATAACGTTCCAGTTTGTTCTTAAATTCAGAATTTAGATTGTATTGGAAATTCATGGTAGTAATAAAAGCTATTACCGTAAAAAGTAACAGCCCTTTCAATTTGTTAAGTCATTACCTACAATAGAAAACTATAAATAAGGTACCGTGTGTATATTCTTACATTAAGTTGGTAATACATACAATATTATCAAATCGGTAGCAAAAAAAATATTACAAAGGACTTTGGGGCAAAAACTAAAATGTAATTCATTGTACGTGTTCAATGATTTGATTAAACGTATTTATGATGTAAACTACGTTAATGTGATCAATGACACAAGTAAGGGTTAAATTTCACATTTATGGCATGTCATAAAACTAACTACTTGTTATAAATTTAACTGCAGTCGAAACGTCTTAGTATGCTTCAATTTTGGGCACCCGATGATCATAGTTCCAAGTGTCTAAAAGCACTAAATGAACTTGTATTCAACAGTTTATATATCATATCTCTCATTCTTCTAACCCACTTTTAGATATATGTGCATACATTGTTGATAAATATCAACAATCTAACAGTCCCAGAATTGACATTTCAATATTCAATCCAGATTTATTTTTCATATTATAAAGTGGTAGATTTTATCCATTTTGTACCGTACGTATCCAAGTTTAACGTTACTTTTATTGGAGTATTCTGAATTTGAATGAATTTGAAAGATTTGGATATGAAAGTAACTGAAGTTATTTGAATATAAGTAATTCAATAAAGCCTAAAATAGCCAAACTATTTATGAATACTATGCGTTCAGTAGTAGATAGTTAGAAGATTCAGGTATTAAAATTTTATTATATTATAACGCGACATATATGTGTTTTGATTGTATTATTTGTGTATTCTATTTATGGAAGTACGTTTTTATACATAAATATCCCTTACTACATATGCCTTTTTAGTTTTACTGTCTTCCGTGTATATGTGTAGACTAGCTGAGCCCCGCGGTGCTACCCGCGCTACGACATCAACCACGGACAATGCCGCGGGGCAAAGCTAGTCTGATATAGTAGCCTAAGTTACTCCTTATAGTGTCAGCTACGTATCAGTGAAAGTCGCGTCAAAGCAGGTCCATATGTTTTAGAGATTAGCCAAACCAGACAGATAGACAGACAAAAAGTATTAAAAAAATGTTTTTGATGTCAGTATATATACTTTCATTTGCTTTTAGTGCAAAGCATTAGAATTTGACATTACAAACAAACACTTCAATTTTATATATTTGTATAGATAGACGCGACTGTTTTTGATTTGTGAGCAATCTACAAGGAGAAGGATAACTTAAGACAAGCTTTATAGCACTCAGTCTAACCAGTATAGTAGGCCAAAACTTTATAATTTTCCCTTGTCCAGTGGTGAACTATCAAAGGCTGTTGATGATGAAGAAGCTACATTAAACATTCCATTTAGAAGCATGTACTTCCAAATTATACAAAAACATCTAAAATAAAACCTAATATCGAAAATTGATTCGTTTCTCCTTACGTAAGCGGTATAGACACGAAATAATTTTATTAACTTAATTCTTAAATCAGTCGCTATATCATTAATATGATAGTCACTCGGTAAAGAACGATATTATTTAGATTTGGCCCACAAGGTGACGTATCGGTAAAACTAATGTTATGTATTTAGGTAGATGCTTTAAGAATTTAAATTAACGTGTCATTTTATTTATTCCATACTTGATTGTCGAAATAGATGAATCAAATATTAACTAATAAAATAGGTGTAGAAGGAAAAAATATATAGATATACGTATCCACCCTAAGAGCAACACACCATACGTAGGCGTTCCCCTGTGTCAAAGTATAGGTCCAAATGGGCCTACGCACTACACTGTAAAAATACAGAATGAGTTTGTTTGTGAAATTGTGAATGTTTTAGATGTAGATTAGTTTTAAAAAATACCTATTTTTTTTGACAGTTATTAATGCAATTGGAAAGTCATATTTCTAGTTTCAACTCAATACAATATTATAGGCCTTCTTTCCTCATTCAGGACAATAGTGTGATTCATGTATTAGTATATTATTAAATATTATTACACAGCAGTTAGTAGATTGTGTATTCCATTTTCCACACAGACAAGAGGCGTAATAATATAAAGCGGTATAGCGCTAAGAAGTACGATGATAGAATATAGTCAAAATAAATATAACTTAAAATTTAGCTAAAATTTATAAGTAATTAAAAAAATAAAGAAAATACTTACTAATTACTTAAAATATAGTGAGTTACAGATACTAAGTTTTCAAATTACAAACTCATGTTTGCATTACATGGTAGGAAATCCTCTTCATGCAGTTCTACTTATTTTGTTATGAAGATATGTATACTTATTGTGTTAAGCTCAATGATATTTTAAAACAAACTTTTTTTATATAATATCATTTGTTAATCTTTAATGGGTTCCATAATAAATGCAAATTACAAAGAAACATAAACAGAATAAAAAGGCATACCTACTCAAACTTAAAATTAAGATATGTGAGGTCAAGAGTGTTTCATAAAAAAGGGAAAATTACGCTCGTAAAGCGATAAAAGCCCTTGAGCAAAGTACTTAATATGAAATAACTTTAGATATAAATTTACGAAACTTAAATCTAAAAGATTTACATTAGCTGGAGCATCTTTTATTACAATATATCTGTTTATCTCAAATAAGAACATAAACATAAAACCGTTTATAATATTTGTCATACCGTAACGTAAATGCATAAATAACAGGCTTAATTAAGTATTCAAGTTTTCTGAGCGACAACCAAAACTTCTCACACATTTCTAATTCAAACGCGTTAACACAAATCGTTATTTTTTTCGAATAAATGGCAAACGAACAGACGTATCGCCTGATGGTAAGCGGTTACCGATGCTCATGGACACCAGCGACACCAGAGCAGTCACAAGTGCGTTGCCAGCCTTTTAAGAATTGCGCTCTTTTCTTGAAGGTTTGAAAGTATTATGACGTGCATGTGCCGGTATTGATTACACTTTAAAACTTCATTTTTATATTACCTGTCTTCTTCACTATCATCATTATCAACGGCCGGACATAATATTCCAGAGCCGGACATAGCTCTCTTCTTAGAAAGTTTTTGGCTATTATACCACGCTGGCTAGAGGGGTTGCTTGTGATTTATTTCAAAATTTCTTCGTCTTTGCTGTGATGTTGTCATGCTTAGTTTGCTTCATTAAGCGCCTCTTACGACACCCAATGAATGAATACGGAAGGTTACACTTTATTCTTATAAGTTCACTGTATCACTTTAAAATTAAAAAAACAAAACCTTAGACAAATAGGTACTTATCGAGTAAAGAGCACGTCAATAATTTTTCAACTAAAAAAAATTAACTGCACTTAACGATGTTTCTATAGGTCAGATAAATGCGAAAGTAACCCTGCCATGTTACGCTTTCATGACTTAACTACTCAACGGATCGTGTTACGTGTCCATTCACGATCAACCGCAGTGATAAAGATCAGAAAAAAAACTGGTCACAGCTTAATGTCAGGAATATAAAGCTGTTTCCCAGTTTTCTTTGCTAGTAACGCTTAAAACGTAAAATAATTAAAACACATGATTAATCTACTAAACCATCAATGTACACTACTGAGAGGCAATATTAAAGTGGTTGTCTGAACCTAGTAAGATCCACTGCAATGCGACTGCATAATCAGGTCAACCTTGCAAATTGCTTGGTAGATATGTACTAAACGAATTTCGTCTGATATGGATTCTCACTAAACAAACAAATAAGATTTAAACCGATTGTAAAATAGGTGCATTGAAAATTCGATATATACACAATGTGGTTTTCGATTCTTTAAACATAAGGTTTATTTTAATTTCACCTAGTTTGTGACAGTATGTGTGTCTATGGAACCCCGTAAAGAATTTGTGAGTTTTATGAGATTTAAGTACACTATTGACGGATCTACGTTTAGTTTATGGGCTCAATTAAAGCTTAACCTTGTAAATCATAAATAAAAGTTTTGGAAAAATATTTGAAATCATTTGATTTACCTGCTCAGCTCTGAGCTCGATAGCTTTGTCATCATGTTATATGAAAATTGCTTTTCGAGTTATAGAATAACATATTTTTTGTCAACTTTAGTGTGTCTTTAAGAGATATCTGATTTATAGTTTGGTAGTTTTTATACTTTTTACTTAATTTATGTTTTTTATTGAAAGTTGTTTACTGGCCTTGAGACTAGTGATATTGATCTTTGAAAACTAAGTTAATTTGATTTTAATTTTAAAAATATTAATGACTTCATTGCGCCTATATATAAATAGAAATATTTATAGCATTAAGTATTTTCAATTTCTTTTTTTCGACTCTCTGTCTATAAATATTTTCTTTGTTTTATTTTCTACTACATGTGATATTTGGATTAACACAAGTTAAAAATCTTGAAATTACCAACTAGCTCAGTTAATAAGTTAGGTTAGTTATTCGTATTAGTAGTGCCTTATTCATTGCATTAGATTTGATCTTCGATATAATGTGCTTTGATTAATTACATGATCGATGTATATATTAGCCGAGTGATTTATGATATAATAACATTTTATACGTAGTCTCTAGATTTCTAATAGCAAATCATTGTACGAAATGCTTCCAAATAGTTCTCTAAATTTCATCTTATTGCAGTTTGAAAGAAAATCAGGTCTCGTTATTAAGTTTTGCTCTAGACTTTCGTTTTGAACTGAGATTTTATTTGGCACTGACTCAAGTACAAAAAAGAAATTATTTTTAAATAACTCAAGAGTATGTTTTCCGAGTTAACCTCTGGAATTGCCTTTTAATTTTATAGTAACAATTTTTTTCCGATATTCCGATAAATCACATTTATAATCACATATATCTGTTCTATTTTTTATATTCTGTTGTAATTTTCGTTGTTTTTCATTGATTTGATATGTTGAAAGTTTTATTCATATTCCATGTTATTCTGTTACCTATTATAAAAATATAATGGTTGACTATCGCCGCTCATAGTCACATGCAAGGTATAACGGCATACTTCGCCAAGTATGGCATTTCTAGATACAGTGACGAGACAGAGAGATCGGGATGACGTCATCATCACTATCGCTGGTTGTGTCAATGATATTCTAAAATATCATTGTGGTTATTTCGAAATTCCACCTCTAACGGGGTAAATCAGGGGATGTAAGGCAGCGTGAGCGTAGCCGTGTGCAAAAGCCAGCGTTGCTATAAAGTGGTAAGTGGATAGTGACGTCACATCGAGCCGCTCTCGGAATGCGTTACCTTGTTTTCTTAGACCATGGTCACATGCCACTCAAAAAAAAGTGCATTGAATCATCATCATCAACATCCATTACTCATCATAGTAATGAAATTCAGAACTTAGGTACTACTGACCGTTCTTTTTTCATAAAATTAAGACACAATACAATTCTAGCCTAAAAAAGTAGCCTAAGGTACTCCTTGGATCATCAGCTATCTTCCAGTGAAAGTCCCGTCGAAATCGGTCCAGCGATTCCAGAGATGACCTGGAACAAACAGACGGACAGACAAAAATTGAAAAATTGTTATTGTGGTATATATACCGTGTATACATACGTATGCATTTAGTAAAAAATATTATTTACATAATACAAACAGACACTCCAATTTTATTTATTTGTATAGAAGAAGACAAAGTTGTATGTTACAATAATAACACATCATCATCAGCCTATCGCAATCCACTGCTGGACTAGACTGCCTCTCAAATTACACGCGTTATAAGTGAACACTTACTGCGAAGTAATTAATTTGGGATTGTCATTCTTTTGGGGAGACCTACGTTCAGCAGTGGACGATAATAGGCTGATAGCCGAACGATATCCACCTTATTTTTGACGATGTCCAAAAGATCTATGTATAATAAATACATAAATAAATATTTCGGACATCTAACACAACGCCATCTAGTCCCAAGTCCCAAGTCTAAGTAATGGGTACTAGACAACTAATATAAATACTTATATACTTTTTTTTTGTAAATATATACATATTATACAAAGGAAACACCCAAACTCTGAAACAAATATTTGTAGATCATACAAATATTTGGTCCGACATGTGAATCGAACCCGAGACCTCAAGCACATATGACGCTTACGCTACCACTTGCGCCATTGAGTCAGTTAATATGTACCTATGAAATTGATTTTTCAATTTTTACCCGACTGCAAAAGGAGAGTTTTATTTTTCGAGTGCATGTACACGCCCTAAAGCTAAATGGCTTGTCGTATTTTTATGTGAGTGGTGTCAATAGATTAGTCCTAGTCGTGAGAGTGACACTGGGTACATCAAAATAAAAAAAAATAAAACGCGTAGGTAGATGTTGACGCAGTTGTTTTTTTTTTTAAATAATTCGACTTGTTACCCATACTTTTTGGAATGCGTACTTATCTACTTCTACTAACTATCGGGTCTTACTTAAACTCTCTGAGTCGTAACAGTAGTTTTGATAACAGTTATTATCAGACTCCCTAATAAACGTGTCAGTAAATTCTGTAATGTCTACATTATAATTATTTGTTATTTTATCAATTCAATGTTTCCAATAAATTCGTCGTAGGTGGGTTTTAGTTTCGCTAGGTGGCACTGTTTGCGATAGCTCCGGCAAATAGTGTGATCTTTATAAATAAATCAAATTAAATGTTTATAGTGCCTAGGGCATCGAAACTCGGTTCAATTTTGAAAACCCGGGTTTTCGGGTCTAAGAATAATCAAAACCCGGGTAGACCGGTTTTTTCGAGCATTTCGATCTTTTTATTGTATTTTTTTTTAATACACTAATCTGCGTTTATATATCGATTTCCTACAATGAGTACAAAATATAAAGGATGAGGAAGAATTTATATAAACGAAACAGTACTTTACAAATTACAAAACAGTTTTAATGTTTAAAAAAGTGATAAAGATTATTTTTTTCTTCAGAATATCTTAAAACTTTGTGAGTAATCTAGTTTTTTTAAATCACAGACTTGCAGATATTAGTTTTAACATTAAATGAATTAGTTTGGTATCATTCACTTATTGTATTTAAAAGCTAATAAAAATAATATCTTCAAAAGACATTTTTGTAGTATCACAAATAATTTTAACATTAATAAAACTCTTCATCGCATTACCAATTAAGTTAACTATTCGTTACTAGCTAGTCTTCTATTGTACTATTCTAATATAATTTAAATTGCAGTAGTTAGGTTAATAATCAGTTATTTATCTAATTAATTAAAATACTAAGTAAAAAGTAGTTATGCATTTGACACATCATTTAAACAACATAATTAAGACATACCCTCTGACCATCCGACTACTTTAGAAAAAAAGAGATATTGATATATAAAATAATAACTAATACCAGTTTGGATATATCGTTAACGTTATATAAAAATAACAGAAATCAGAACTGAATTACTAGAATTTCTTCTTACTTATGTAAAATGAATGTAAAAAAATTAGGGCATCCAAAGTTATGTCCATTAAAAGACAAACGCAATCTATTACAGACAATTCCAGCCGAAGAAAATATACGCTCCGGCTCGACGCTAGTTGGTGGAATAGTTTTTAAATAAGTAGCATAGTAGTAGTAAGCAAATCGTCTGATGGACAAGCTGATCCAGTTTCAGGAGCAGTATTATCAGTAGCAACAGCTTGACTTAACTATCTGTTCAGTTTCTCTTCATTTGTCAAAGTAGACAACTGAATGTCAATTTCTCGCAGGTCTTGGTCTGGCGCTGGCAAATTTTCAAGAGGTACCTATATTTTGTTTTTTGGTTGTAATAATATAATAATATAATAATAATAGTTTATTGATTCTTAAATAATTACAATGTTAACCAAACGTATTGTGAGTTTAATCAGAATTTCGTTTAGCATTTCATCACCGGTAGGCCGATAAAAACAGTTTTATCTTAATTTTGAATGTTCTCAAAATATTTACCCGGATTGGTCAAGTACTGTAGGGTTGCTGCTTGAGTTAGTCTTCTTTTTGCGTATCGTTTGCTCAATGCAGTTGCCATTTTCTTACTTAGTGGTGTCTTCATTTCATCCATTTTCTTCAATGCAAATTTTAGGGAAACATCAGCTGTAAGTAATGTTGCATCGCGTAGACGTAGCGCCTCGACGACAGTTTTAATAACATTCAATATTTTCGTGAATTATCAGTAAATTAAAGGTCTGTTTTTAAATCAATTAAAGTTTTTGTAATAGATATTTTCAATTTCAGAAACCGACCTAACATCGTAGAAATGTTACTCCAGCGCGTTTTCTTATCTAACAGGAGGGGGTACTCCAATACTAAATCAGCTCTGACATGTTTTTGAAGGATGTCATCGTTTTTTGTCGCAGAGTTCTTGAAGATTTTTACCACTACTTTTGAAAGCAGGTCGTTGTATCTAAAAGACTGTGAACTGAAAGACTCCATAAACGAGGATTCATTATTAAATTCAACACCATTCTCGTCATTGCCTGTAGAATTCGTGTCGTCGTTAAACTCTAGAGTTCGCAGTCTTTGAGTCAATACCGATAAAGCCAAATCTTCATCCTCGTCAAGTTCGGCAAGCTGAGCGAAATTTTCCTCGAAGCCAGCATTCCGTTTGTACATTACGTCTATAACTGCTAGCTGAACGGCATGAGCAGTGCATAGCTGATAGTATGACTTAAGGGACTTCCCTAATGCGACCATTAGGCTGCAACCGTCTTTGGTTTGAGCGACGATGTCATTTGTAAGAGATACCCCATATTCGTCCAACTTGGCCTCAATCAATTGTACGCATGAGGCTAGCGCGTCGAATACATATGGCAGACTGACTAAACAAAATGGCGAAGGTATTCATCACCCGATCTTCGCTACACCCTCCTCTCACTACTGCTCCACACATTACCCCATTCGTGTTCTGAGATGGACGCGCGCGTTCCATGTAACTTGCATGGCATGTTTTATTGGTAGGAACGTAGCAACGAAGCTACTTTTTACGTAACAAATAATAATTTATCAAAGCGTGTTTTTATACCATTTACTTATTATAGCATTCGAAGTGGCTTAAACTTAATAAATAACAAAAACAAAAGTATTAAAAAAAACCCGAAAAACCCGAGTTTTAAAAATCAAACCCGGGTTTTTTTGTAATCCTCAGAACCGGGAAAACCCGGGTTTTTTCGGTCCGGGTAAACCCGGGCTCGATGCCCTAATAGTGCCTAAAGATTAAAAAAAATACCGTGAAACTGCTTCCGCACAGAAGTGAAGGGTGTGACAAAGTTATCAGTTCCTTTTACACTAGAAATACCACGAAAACCAGTGACACTAAATTGTGATGAAATTCTTTAACTAAAGCTAAATGAGGAAATAATAGTGTAGTATTCTAGTTAAAAATAATAATAGGAGTGATAGTCTTACATCAGAGCGATTCAAACTTGTGAGTATGAAGGCAAAACTCTGAATTTTTGGTGTAAATATATCTGTACAAAGTGTTAGGAATGTGAAAAAATTCCTAAGCGGTGATTCATAAAAACCGTTTTTGCATTTTGAAAAATCACCAATTTTACCAAGTGATACTTAAATCCGCTTTCAATCCTAATGTTCACGTAGCTAATTGTGAAACGGAGCGATTACAGTCAAACCTGGATAAGCGAGAGTTCAAGGGAGTACAATCCCATTCTCGCTTATAGAGGTTTCTCACTAACCCGAGTTTCTCGCTAATGCAGGTACATGGGTAGCGTTTCTCTCTTACAGAGGTACGCAGCAATAACAAGACACATATTCATGCACTATGTATGTAATTTTATTTTATTTAGAACTTTTAGTTCCACGGAATAGAATAGGAACAATATTGATGAGGAAACAATACAAAAACAATGGTAAGAAGTTCCACGAAAGTTAAGAATAAGTCAAAAAATAGCAGATGTTAAATTTGTAATTCATTTGTCATTTGTTCCTCCTAAATAATATACATAAATAAATAAAACTCGACTGTCACTTATAGAGGTATAGATAAGTAGCAGTCTCACTTACGGAGGTCCATGAGGGAAAAACGTCTCTCTCTTACAAAGGTTTCTGTTTCTCGCTAATAGAGGTTTTGGGAGCTTAAAATGACGGGTCCTGGCTATTACTCTCACTTATAGAGTTTTCTCACTTATCCAGTTCTCACTTACCCAGGTTTGACTGTACATAGAAAAACGAAAGGCCGCTGGTTCCAAACCGCGGAGAAATAAATTTCACTTTTTGTGCTAAATTAACATTGTCAAAAAGTGATTATCAAAAGGTAAGAAATAAATTGCAAAAAGTGAAAAATACTACCCACAAAATATCGGATCCGCGACTTCAAACGCTGATCATAATTATAAATCACGTTCACATTCACGAAGCCAAGTAAACCTACAGAAAAGTAAATTCAACCAACAGAGGACGCTACGAGTTCTAAACAATTGGTCCACCCACCTAGACCACTGTCGGGACTTGAAGGAAATTCACATATAAAACAACTTATAACTAGTAATATAATAATATAAATATAATATACAAATTGATATCTTTGAGTGCCTTTTTTATATTTAATAAATTGAAATATGCCGCTTAAGCGCACACCTCCTGCCTCGGGTGCCCAATCGCCGTCAACGGGGGTCTCTGCCAACACTCGAGGAGCCCTTGTACCGAAAGACTCACAAATGCAGCATCGTGAGTCGGAACCCGATCAACACTCCTTCGCTGTGAATATTACTGAGCGTAAAAAAAGGAAATATGACGAAGAATACACTGATGTTACAGCCCTTATTAAGGACATGTTTAGGTCCTTTTCTAAAGAGCAAGACATACGCTTTCAAGAACTCAAGGCTAGTATGGATGTTATGTCCCATAAATATGACGAATTCTTGTCAAAAATTAGTTCTCTTGAAAAGGAAAGAACAGCTGACAAAATACTTATTAAGGAGCTGGAGGAAAAACTAGAAGTTATTGAAAGGAAGTCTCGAGGAACTGGTATAGAGATTAGAAATATACCAAAACAAGATAAAGAAAGCAAAGATACCCTTTGTAGCGAAATTAAAAAATTAGGAAACGCATTAAACCTTCACATCGATAACAGGAACATCAAGGATATATACCGCTTGAGATCTAAAGACGCCTCAAACCCAGTGGTCGTGGACTTTACTTCTGTACTTCTCAAAGACCAGGTACTAAAGGCCGTAAAGAGCTTCAATAAAGATAAAGCCAAAAAAGAAAAGTTAAATGCTACCCACTTGGAATCTACATACTATCCGAAACCCCTGTATGTTGCAGAAACACTAACTCAAAGAACACAGAAGCTGTTTTATATGGCTAGACAGTTTAAGAGTAGTCATGATTATAAATTCTGTTGGACGGCAAATGGGATTGTTTACATTAAAAAAAATGAAAACTCGCCTCCCATTCGCATTAATTATGAAAGCGATATAAATATGTTAAGAAATACCCTGTGACTATTCTACGCCCTTTACTGTTTTATTATGTATTTATACTTTCAATTGTTTTTTATGTTTTTGCATGATGCTGTGGTTTACATCAATTTAAAGCATTTTGGCACATCATACACTTACACACATCACACACTCAACACAATACACTCAAACAATTACAATATAAAATTAATCGACCATACACATGCATTGTTTCTGCTACACAATTTCTCACACACAGACATAACAATTTTAACACATTGTAACCCCTGAACCTGTCAGGAAGTCACCTCACCGACTAGCCAACCGTAGACCATGAGAATCTCCGGGCGCCGTAAAGAAATGTGTTAAATAAAAATAAATAAATTTAAACAAAGATGAATAAATAAAAGTTAAAGAAAGATAATATGTGTGGGTGTGTGTTTGGGATACCAGGGTGCTCTTCAGAAGAAACGAATACTCCTCAGTGATGCATTCATATATTAACAAAAATAAAAAATACAGGTAACAAGATTATAACAAATACATATGAGGGTTGTCACTGGCTTAAAAATATATATAGTTCTACAGTAAAAAACCACTCTTCGGTGTTGCTGCACTGCAGACACCCAGACGAACTCCCAACCCCTCTTAGACCTCAGGCGAGGGTCTACTCGGGCTTCTAAGGATGATCTTGAAGATAGAAAAAATTATAACACCTTATGTGGGTGTTAAAAAAAATAAAGTATATACTTTCTATTAAATAGGTCCTAGTGAGGAATCCTTTGGACACTTAAGCGAGCTAGGTGGTGAGCTGCGGGCTGCCTCAGACGATATCCCTGCCAGGATTTAACCTCACAACCAGGATGTGTGCTCCGTAATCTTTTGGTTCTGTCCGGAACCATGAACCCTACACAGAAAATACATCTCCTAGACACACATTCAAAGAAATAAAGACATGGTTAAGATTAATTTATAGGTTATATTTGATTTTTTACCTCTGACGGGGAATTGAAGAATACAGCAGCGTTTCACTATACACAGCGAACAACAATCACTAGGCTTATGCAGGATAATCACAATAGGCAGAGAACTGAAGACAGTGAACCTGTCATCCACAAAATCCTCGTTTATATAGACTTGGAAACGAATGTTCGAGAATCTCCCACCAACTTTCTCAGCTAAACATGAGCACCACTCACTCCGATATATTCTAATGCAAGGGCACTATTTCGCGAAGTGAACAATTGCATATCAATTAATACTGAAACAAGGTTATTCTTAAATTTTGCAAGATGCAACTGTCAACAGTGACTGTATGACGCAGTGCAGAATAACGCCCTCTGGTGCCGCTTGGATGAACTGTTCGGCCGGTCGAACCAATAGCAAGAGTGTAACACGCAGTGAGGGCGCTGTGCTCACCTTTTTGTGTTGATATAATACAATGAAATAGAATTAAGAAAAACAAATGCTACACCACCCCCTTCCTCACAGAATTCCCTGAGTTGAGCACGAAGGGAATACCTAGCACAGAGCAAAAATATAGTCCACTCTGGAAGAATACAAAAACTGAACTAAAAAATATAACATGGGTCATTATGTTGATAGTGAAAAGACTACTACAAGATACCCATACATTGACTCCACGCCCTACATCACTGTATGCCTTTCACATAGGTGAATTGCACAGTGTGGAGAGGTGTGTGTCATTAATTATCGTTCAACACAAAAAGTATTAGATTACGTTCGTATGAACGACTTAAATATAGAAGAGATACAGTGGGGAGAAGGAACAGAAGATGGTTCCTCTTCACTGTATTCTAAAATGTCTTTAATATGGTATGTCCCTAAATTCTTACCATCCAAATCTGATAGTTCATAGACCAGCGGTGAGCGCTTTGCGGTAACTATGCACTTTAAAAATTTAGGGGCCAACTTGGAAGTGAAGTTCTTGTCCTTGTTGGAAAGATAATGGGTTTTCTTATAGACAAACTGTCCCACCTTTAACTCCACATGCCGTTTTCTGAGGTTGTAGTACTTCTCGTTACGCTGGTGAGAAACATTCAAATGTTTGCTCACCTGATCGTATACACGACGAAGTTCCTTCAACCTCTCGCCACAGGACACAGGACTGTCAATGGAGACAGAGTTAGTATGGGAAGACATTAGGATCGAAGGTTTCGACACACGTTTTGGGTTACCCATTAGGCCAGGACGAGCAGTGTTTACTGGTTTGTCCTGCTTACAAGTTTCACACTTGCCCACATATTCCTTAACGCTCTCATACATCTTGGGCCAGTAGTAGTTGAGGGCCAAGCGTTTGTGGGTTTTCTGAACACCTCCATGGGCACTCGTGACGTGGTCATGGTACTTGGAGAGCAGGGACAGCCTGTCCTCCTGTGGCACGGCACCACCAGCTTCCAGCTAAACTGTGATGTTAATGTGTATTTGCCTTTTGACAACCTATACAAAGCATTGTTGCGTATGTCGAAGCTAGGGAAGTTACGGGGGTTATTCTTCACACATTTTAGAGTGTGAAGGTACCAAGAATCCTTGGAGACACTGGTGTCTATTGCGTCAACCGTATCAATGACATGATGCACCAGGGATGTACGTCCTAAACCTACCTTGTCAGTGTTGATGTTATTGAACTTCTCAATAATGCTATTTATAATCCGCTTCTGATCAGCGGTCAAATTATCGTAACCCTCCAAACCACGGTTGAGAGCCAGTGATTCAACAGGATTACACTTATCAAAATTAGAGAGATTGATATTTCGAGATATCAATCTATCCCCTATATGAAATCGTTGCCAGAAGTCAACACCAAATATCATAGGAGTGGTGATTTCCGGGACAACATAAAACTTAATAACTCTGACAGCAGAGTTATATACTATAGGAAGAGAAATACAGCCTAGACAAGACAGAGATGTGCCGTCTGCTGTAGTTAAACTAAAATTGGGGCTGATGTTTTCAAGTTCAAACCCTAATTCAAAAAATTTGTGGTGCGCACCCTTACCTAAGATAGAGCAGGCCGCACCCGTATCAAGTAGACCTAGAACATTTAAGTTCATGATCTTAACTACTAAATACGGTCTAATATCATTATCCCGTTTATCAAACAGGACCCTATCAGAGGAGACATCAGACAGAGTAGAATGCACTGAACTGATGGGAAAGCTCTTAGCAAGGCCCTGACTTACCCGTTTCTTTGGCTTGATAAAACACTGGGAACATTCCGGTGCTCTGACTCCTTTCTGACCACACCGGAAACACACCACCTCTCTCGACTTCGTGCAGCTGGGAGTAGCATGACCGCCCTCACCACAGCGAAAGCAATTGTGCTCGCTCGAGGTTGATGGACGAGTCACTGCTGAGACCTGTTGGTGAGTTTTATATGGTGATTTAGGTTTAAATTTTTGGTGGTGTAGATCCACAGTGATACTGCATTTCTCAAATGCTGGCTCATGGAATGCCTCAGCCCTTGCACGAGCAAGTTCTAGGCGCTTCCCCAATCGCTTCAGGTCGGTGATGGACTTGACATCATGAAGAGCTAATTCCTTCATGTAGTCAGGCCTTATGTTATGCATCAGAATGTCCAGTTGTTCCTCACTGGGCATCTTGCACGAGAGTCTAGAGAACATGGCCTGCATCGTAGAGATGTAATTGCCCAATGTTTCTGATCGAGCCTGTGTACGCTGCCTGATTTCATTTCGGAGACGATAATCATAGTCGGGAAGGTCGAAGTTCTCCCTCAGCTCTTCCAACACAGCCTCATAAGAGGTAAAGTCCACCCTGTTGGCACGGAACCAAGATAGGGCTGGACCCTCCAAAATGTCGGAGAAAGCCGTGAGGATTTTGTCCTTGGTGACCTCCCGAGCACACCTAAGCTCCTCGAGTCTTTCGATGAAAACACGTACACAGGTAGATCCATCAAATTTTAAATTAAAAGAATTGAGATTAATGGGTTTATCCCTTATTAACATTGTCGGTATGGAATCGGCAGCTGTTGCGTTAAGTCGCGTCGAACGGTCCCCCCTCGGCACAGGTGAGGTGTAATTGATTTGGTCCGCTACAGGACCTTTATCTCCCTCTGAACCATCTGAGTCCGAGTCAGTTTCTGTTTCAGTCAAAGATAAAATTTTAACTAACCGGTTACGGATCCCTACTAGTTCTGAGCAGTCCAAACCACACCTTGCTAACCTTTCGAGAAGATAATTAGCCCTCACGGCAATCTTATTACGCACGGTCATATTAGAAAAGAAATCACCTGAAGAAATGGCTCCTTCCAATTCAATAACCTTGGGCTCGCAGAGAGACAGTTCTGAAGCCGCAGAAGCAGTAACTAAAGCGCTGGCCTTAATGCTGCCACGCCGAATAAGCCGTAAAGCAGTTCGCAGCTCACCCCTCAAACTAACCACCGTGTCTTCAGGATTAGCTGAAATGCCCATAGCAGTCAATTCATTAATAAGTTCATCCTTTTTAAGGTAATTAATACATTTAACCAGTTGAGCCATGGTGTAAATGGACAAGTTTAACTTTAAATTTTACAGCAAATGAAAAGAAAAAATATAATATAAGGCACTAAAATATCCTTAGTGCTTAAAGAGAGTTAACAAATACAATCTAAAAAACTGTCTTAGTCTGTAAAAAAACTAAATATACAGTATTATTCAGTTAACTCAGTTAACTACACTGTTAACTGAGATGAAAGTAAATTTTAAAATTATTTAGAACAATTAAATTATGTTTGTGAGGTATCAAGAAAATTTTTTGATCACCTTTAAAAATCTTCAAATTGATGATTCACCAACAAGAATACAATAATTAATCCAGTTATAGACACTTTATGAATTGTTAACAATCAATTCCTGCTTCCCAAACAGTAAAGTGTTAAAATTTTATATTTGTAAAAGTATTCCTTACACAAATTTAAAAGTAGGGTAAGACCCACATGAAATTAAATTAACACAACTAAGTTAACAAAAGCTTCTTTATAAAGCTAGATAAAAGGAAAAAACAATATATCCTTTTTATTACAACAAGCAAACCCACAATTTGGCTTGATGTAGTTTAAAGAGAAAAAAAAATACACTTCTTTTGTTCGAAGGTATAATCATAAAATTAAAAGTACACTTTTCAAATGCACCTATATAAATGAAATGCTATGTATGCATCACTATAATAATGCAAATCCCATAGGGACTGACCACTAGAAAAAAGAAAAATAAAAAGAAAAGAAAAAAAAAGTTTCTAATAGGAATCCAAAACTTACCAAAATGTGTGCAGTTTTAATTTTGTTTCAATTTAGAATTTAACTCAAAGCTTTTCCACACCGTTGAGATGGAGGTATAGGCTGAAAAAAGCAATGAGAGATTATTACATGCGTACTGCACCCGCACAACCAATTAACGTCCTGGGAAGTCTCGGACGGAGGGTAGACGTTTCCTCCAGAGTGAGCCTAGTAACACCCACACAACACACACACACAAAGGTTCTAAAAGTAGCCTAACGCTGGTCGCCAATTTGTAACCCCTGAACCTGTCAGGAAGTCACCTCACCGACTAGCCAACCGTAGACCATGAGAATCTCCGGGCGCCGTAAAGAAATGTGTTAAATAAAAATAAATAAATTTAAACAAAGATGAATAAATAAAAGTTAAAGAAAGATAATATGTGTGGGTGTGTGTTTGGGATACCAGGGTGCTCTTCAGAAGAAACGAATACTCCTCAGTGATGCATTCATATATTAACAAAAATAAAAAATACAGGTAACAAGATTATAACAAATACATATGAGGGTTGTCACTGGCTTAAAAATATATATAGTTCTACAGTAAAAAACCACTCTTCGGTGTTGCTGCACTGCAGACACCCAGACGAACTCCCAACCCCTCTTAGACCTCAGGCGAGGGTCTACTCGGGCTTCTAAGGATGATCTTGAAGATAGAAAAAATTATAACACCTTATGTGGGTGTTAAAAAAAATAAAGTATATACTTTCTATTAAATAGGTCCTAGTGAGGAATCCTTTGGACACTTAAGCGAGCTAGGTGGTGAGCTGCGGGCTGCCTCAGACGATATCCCTGCCAGGATTTAACCTCACAACCAGGATGTGTGCTCCGTAATCTTTTGGTTCTGTCCGGAACCATGAACCCTACACAGAAAATACATCTCCTAGACACACATTCAAAGAAATAAAGACATGGTTAAGATTAATTTATAGGTTATATTTGATTTTTTACCTCTGACGGGGAATTGAAGAATACAGCAGCGTTTCACTATACACAGCGAACAACAATCACTAGGCTTATGCAGGATAATCACAATAGGCAGAGAACTGAAGACAGTGAACCTGTCATCCACAAAATCCTCGTTTATATAGACTTGGAAACGAATGTTCGAGAATCTCCCACCAACTTTCTCAGCTAAACATGAGCACCACTCACTCCGATATATTCTAATGCAAGGGCACTATTTCGCGAAGTGAACAATTGCATATCAATTAATACTGAAACAAGGTTATTCTTAAATTTTGCAAGATGCAACTGTCAACAGTGACTGTATGACGCAGTGCAGAATAACGCCCTCTGGTGCCGCTTGGATGAACTGTTCGGCCGGTCGAACCAATAGCAAGAGTGTAACACGCAGTGAGGGCGCTGTGCTCACCTTTTTGTGTTGATATAATACAATGAAATAGAATTAAGAAAAACAAATGCTACAACATTACATAATTAAAAGGAGTATTACGGCTACAGCGTACCTACCACTTGTCATATATTATAAAGCAGTCCTATATATGTCTTTTAGACCGAGCAATATAGTTGTCGAAACCTACTACTACATCCACGTTCAATGACATAATTGAGTTAGCAAAGAGCATCGACCAAGATAGTGTATCTCACTCGGAAACTATGGATATCGAAGAGTGTCATCAATTAATACCAATTACATCTGATCAATTTTTATTCATCACTCAGAACATACGCAGTGTCACTTGTAACATGCCGGGCTTTGAGGTCTTACTGGCGAGGTTGAAACTTCAGTGTGACTTGATTGTTTTAACGGAATGTTGGCTCGCCCACACTACAACTATCCCCAATTTGCCTGGATATTGTCACGAAGGCACTAAAATGAATAATAAACAAAATGATGGCGTAATTATTTACTACAAAGAAAATCTTAAAATAACCATAACAGAGCCAAACGTAAAAGAGTGCAATTGTCTAGTTGCTGTAATTGAAAATAAAATCGCAATAATCTCGATATATCGCTCTCCATCTTATAAAATGATTGACGAGTTTCTATCGTCTCTAAACAGTGTTCTTCAATCCCTATCAGACTTTGAACATATATTTGTTGTAGGGGACATTAACATTGACATAAGTCCTGGTAGAATGAACCTAAATGGAGAACGGTACTTAACTCTAACTGCTACTCATGGCCTCTTACCTACTCACCAATTAGTTACTCGATGCGCAAGCGACTCATGTCTGGATCACATACTGGCAAAAACAAAACATCCTACCACTACAGGCGTACTACAAACCACCCTGACAGATCACTATCCGGTCGTACTTAGTGTGATCCTTAAAAAATCGCGCACATTTGCAATAACATCTGTAGCAAAACTTAATGACTATGGTTTGAGTCAAGATCTTGCCAGTATTGATTTCGGTCCCGTTTTCAATCAAAGTGATCCAAATACATCATTAGATTATTTTATAAATTGTGTCCAAACGGCAATTGTAAGAAACACTACACAGTTATCACTCTCTAAACGCCATAAAATAATCAAACCTTGGATCACGCCTGGCTTGTTGCGATGTATCAGAAATAGAGACAAGCTACACAAAAAATCCAAACTTGCACCGGGCAATGAGGTCATAAAACTGACATACAACCGCTACAGAAATTTCTGCAATGCTATAATAAAAAAAGTAAAACGTACCTACGAAAAAAAATTATTACAAAATGCTAAACACGACAATAAGAAGCTATGGAAGGCGATAAAAGAGATTACGAACACATCTCAAAAACATACAGACTCTAGAGACTTGCTACAGTTATCCATATCTCCAGAGGAATCGCTAAACAAAGTCAATAGTTACTTTGTTAATGTAGGAGGTTCTCTAGCTGAAAAAATGTACCAGAAAAATTTGCACACGTTAAATACAAGTATCCAATATTATCCTACGAACACAAATGTATGTCATTCTTTTGTCCTACTTGACACGTCTGAATCAGAAGTGGAACGCCAAATTCTTACCTTGAAGACGGATTGTGCTGGCGGTTGGGACCGTATTAATAACAAAATTCTCAAAACGTATAAAAATGTTTTTGTATCTCCACTTACCAAAATATTTAATGACTGTCTTCAGTTAGGTGTTTTCCCCGATTCCCTGAAGAAGGCAGTGGTGCGCCCAATTTTTAAGGGTGGTGACAGGAGTCGTGTTGAGAACTATCGCCCAATATCTATTTTACCATCTCTTTCAAAGATACTCGAACGCATTATAAACGTGAGACTTATCAATTATCTGGAGAAAAATAGTTTGCTATCAACAAACCAATACGGTTTTCGTAGAAATCGGTCCACTGATTTAGCCGTCAATAAACTCACCGATTATATAACATCAAATTTAGATAACGGTAAAAAGTGCCTCACTATTTTTTTAGATTTAGCCAAGGCTTTTGACACGATTTCGGTTTCCATGCTGTTGGACAAACTCGGAAGATTGGGTGTTAGAGGAGTTCAACTAAAACTGTTTGAGAGTTACCTGACCGGACGACTGCAGTATATTAAAGTCGATAATCATGTAAGTGGTGAACTTGAGGTGCTACACGGGGTCCCACAAGGTAGCATACTCGGCCCTACATTATTTCTGGTTTACTAAAACGAACTTACAAGCCTTAGACTCTCCAAGGGCGAAATAATATCTTTCGCGGATGATACTGCGCTCTCCTTTGCCGCCAACACATGGGATGAGGTCTTTATAGCTGCACAGACGGGTTTTGATGCTGTTGGGAACTGGCTAAATAGAAACATCCTTACTCTTAACGTAGAAAAGACGAAGTATGTCTGTTTCAGCATAAGGGATGAAACAAAAAAATTTGATAGCCGTAGAATATTCTCACATCAATGTCAATCCTCTTGCAACTGCTCATATCCCACATTGGGACGAGTAGATGCCATTAAATATTTAGGCGTCACTATCGACAGAAATCTTAATTTTAAAGAGCATGTGGGAGTATTGTGTGGTAGGGTTAGAAAGTTAATTTATGTCTTTAAAAATCTCAGACATGTTGCTGATCCTGAGTTGCTCAAGCGGGTATATTACTCACTCTGTCAGTCGCTCTTGATGTACTGTATATCTACCTGGGGTGGTGCCTCAAAAACAATCATGAAACCCATCGAAATCGCCCAGCGCGCAGTATTGAAAGTTTGTGCCTTCAAGCCCATATTCTTCCCTACTACTATACTGTATCAGATTGTAGGAGTTCTGACTGTTCGTCAACTATTTGTACTGAGTATCTGTCTTCTTCAACATCAAAAACATACATTTGACCCACAACTTCTGGAAAAACGAAGAAAGGATCTTGTTTGTCCCCGATTGGTGAAACCTTGTAAGACCACATTTGCACAAAGATTTACAAATTTCATTGCCCCTTTTATTTACAATAAAATAAATAGAGCTGTAAATATATATCCCTTGACAAAAGTGCAAGTAAAGGAAAAGGTACGTAAATATTTATTAGGGTTAAATTATGAGGAAACGGAACTGCTTCTGCATATAATGCAGTAAGTAAAATGACTGCTTAAGATATTATCCTACTTAAACACACACACACACACACACACACACACACACACACACTCACACACCACACTCACACTCACACACCACACTCACACACACCACACACTGATACATACACAACACACACACACACATTTGCATGAAGACCATTCACTTTCTTATACATATTGTTCTTTTTTGTAATCATATTGTTTAAATCTTGTTCTAATACTATTATAGAAAAACATTGTAATGAAATAACTTATTAAAGTATTCTGCACATATAAATGGCTAACATAATTGGATAAATCGTTTTACATTCGAGAGGATTGGTGCTGATAGCCGAAATACAGGCAATGCCTAGTTCGGTTACAGATGTTAACTTCACTATTTTTGTTAAATAATTGCTAGCCTACTAATAATTTGAAACTCTGTATATTTTTGTGAAATAAACTATTATTACTTATTACTTATTATAATTGTACTATGACAACGCATTGCACACGGGAATTATTATTAACTCAAAAGTTGATTATGGTAATAAATCAAATGGTGATTTATGCAATCTATGGTTATGCTCGCATTGAACACCGAGTATTTATAATAGCTATTGTAAATGATTATTTTAGTTCTACAAGCTCTCATTGAAATTGTTCATAGCTTATCAAGGATTTGAATTAACTCTTTGTTTCCTGTTACCAGTAACTATAGGTATGTATTACTAGCCGACCCACGCAACCTCGTTTACGTCTATCGCCTTAAGCGTAATAATTTCCCACCGATTTTGTAATATTTTTCATTGGTGCTCCGCTTCTATTGGTATTAGCGTAATGATATATAGTCTATAGCCTTCATCGATAAATGGGCTATCTAACACTAACATAATTTTTGAAATCGGACCAGTAGTTCCTGAGATTAGCGCGTTTAAGCAAACAAACTCTTCAACTATAATACATTAGTATAGATTATAAATAATGGTTTTTACGTATGATAGATTATTTCCTCCAGAACATTAAATACTCTATCCCCGAAGGTATTAAACAGAAAAGACTTCTTAAAAAGATTTTGGACGACTCTACTCGCTGAACCAGACGGGTTGGTATACCTAGTATAATTTTATTTCTGTTTGCAATACTTTTGTATTGCGTAGTTCTGTTATCTTCTACTCCGTCCTGCTCCCTTAGTGGGACCACAGGACACCCACTTGCTGAATTGAAGTGGTGATCCTCCTTATTCTTAATCAAACAAGAGAAATGCTGAAACAAACCACAGAGATGTTCTTTTTTTTTAAGTCTGTGAACATTGATTACATTAAAACAATAAAAAAATGTATGTGAGTACAGTACAGGATCTGGATTGGCCTTTTGAAGAAAGGACCATTGTTTTGAGTCAAAGTCGTCTTAGGAAGGAGGTTTAGATTTACTAGGTGTACTAAAATGGCCAGACAGGTTGCTACATATTGTTATTTCAAACTAGCTGAACCCTTCGGTGTTACCCGCGGTTATTGTCGTACCGCGGGTAAAGCCGCGGGACCTTGAAGTCGGTTTTATTTTTGTTAAAATTTTACTTGTTTAAAAGCGATTATCTTAATATTACAAACAGACACTCCAATTTTATTTATTTGTATAGATAGATGAATACTAATTAGGAAAGATTTCATATGGATTTGCTTTATTCCTAGTTTAAATCATAGGACATAATAATATTATAATAATATGTGTACATATACGAGTGCGTGACCCCAACTTTTTCGAACTACTACAGGTTTAGGCTAAATCCATTGCGGTATCCGTTACTTCTCTTCATATTTTTTTCTATTCCCCATTTTACTTTCTTTCTTTGCACTGTTTAACAACAATTACAAGCCCCAGGAGGGTTGGCGTGGGGCCGTTGGCCACCATAAAAGAAACCAAACAAATCGTTTACCAATATTACACATTACATTGACCCCAAATATAATTTGGGGAGTGGAAAGCATCAATATGCTTGCAGAAAACTTAGCATATCATCAATGGTTTGATATATTGGAGGGTACAGATTTCATAGTGGTTTTAACGATGCTTACGTCATTTTCTACTGCGCTCAGTTATGGTTTTTTTTTAATAATAATAATAATTACAAGATATATTCCCAGTGCAGGAGTAGTCTAAAAAAAGACGTGTGAGCCTCGTGACGCCCGACAGAAGTGATAACTTTAATTATCATAAGTTGAACTATTATAAATACAACAAGCACTTTGGGTTAGAGTGAAAGAGCCTCATCTCACTCTAACCCAAGGAGCTAGTGATAGCCTGCCTACCGCTGCCGTATGCGTTAGAAAAGGGGAAGCCAGACAGACCGGTGCCGTAACGCGTTATGTAACGACGGTTTACCCTCCCACAAGGTGATCACTCCAAAAACAACTGCATTGCAAAATATTAAAATAATTTACTTTGTGTTTGAGATTTGTAAATACAAATTAGCTTTGTCGTATGGAAATCCAACAGACAAAAGCCTTTTACATATTCAGTTTTGATTGAATTGCTAGGTTGTTTCTTGCTTAGTAATGGACAATACTTCGACATTGTTAGATATTGTTTTGAAAGCTCAATTAAAATAGAGTACATTTAGCCGTATACAAAATAACCACAACAATGTTACTAACCTCTGTTTAATGGATTTACTGGAAAATGTACCGCAGTATAAAAATCTCGAGTTTTTCTGTGAATCTATAAAAATATTTTCGATGTAATCTACAAGTGAATTCGTTTATTTACAAAAATATTTTTAGTTATTGTAAATGGATGTATTTGTTAGTAATATTTGTGATTTCAAATGTATTATTTATGCCTCTATACTCAAAATAAAATATACATTGCAAATCCTCAGTATATTCAGCAGTTGAAAAGTTAGCAATTTTTACTTCAAGTAAATAAATGCTAAGGAGCGACAAAAGACAAGTGTTATCATTTTGGTTTCCTCATAATAACTGTGTACTTAGGAACCACGAAAGGTAATATTAAATTACGAATCCTTATCTTTAGCTCCCATATTCATAAAGCTCATTTAACTTGAAGTAACGCTTATTATTTTAACTTAAAGGCTGGCAATTTAAAGTTGAAAATAACATAGCGTTGCTTAAAGTAAAATAAGGTTTATGAATATAGGGGGCTGTAAGTGCCCTGAATTTTACATCACACCGTTTGCAAAATAGTTATGGAAATATTTTTCAGTCTGTCATTCTACCGTAATACAATGTTTAAGTCTAACCTGGTTTTACAGTTGCATTGTAGTAAATGTACATATAGTTACACAAATAAATTTATCGACATGACTTCTTACACAAAATGTAAATGGGGTTACAATTCTACTATGAAATTAGTTTACTCAATTCAGTTATCAAAATCTTCCATCGGCAGGGTTTAATTTAATAGTAAGGTATCAGCATACTAATCGAGGACTTGAGGTTAGGTCGGATAGGGGTTGTCACCCTTTGCCTAAGTCTTTGATTAATGGAATGAGAATTTCGCATACGATTTTTAAAGTTGTGCAATTTTATGTTTTTATTTCTTACTAGCTGAACCCCGCGGTGTTACCCGCGGTTATCGTTGCACCGCGAGTAACGCCGCGGGACAAAGTTAGTCTAAAAAAAGTAGCCTAAGTTACTCCCTGGATCATCAGCTACCTTCCAGTGAAAGTCCCGTCAAAATCCGTCCAGCCGTTCCAGAGATTACCCGGAACAAACAGACAGACAGACAGACAGACTGACGGACAGACAGACAGACAAAAAATTTTTTAGCTACATTTTTGGTATATGTACCGTGTATACATACATACGCAGTTAGTAAAAAGCGGTTATTTTAATATTACAAACAGACACTCCAATTTTATTTATTTGTATAGATTTTATGAAGCCTTTGTCCCATAATAATTTACGGAGATCATTTCTAAATATAATGATCATAATCATCACAAGTATGACAAAGGGGGTTAGCAACCCTATAATTATCACTTAGTATAATTAATATGAGATCTTCTTACAAACATCCCTAGACGATTTTCACAAAATATAAAAACTGAATTTTAATTTGGGTAAAGAGGGAAAAAAATAAGCATTAAATATGTTGAAATCGTCTGGAAAAAGCAGATGAAAAAAGATCTTGTCTCGATTAAGATGGCTTACTTCTCAGGATGACCCAATTATAATCAAATGACGCCGAATTTATGAAATCTGCTTAACGCAAACACGTTAATCCAATTTAAAACCATGATTCTAAATTCGTTTTAAAAGGCAGAAAGAATAAGAAATTGAGAGACGTCTTATAATTGGGATACTTAGTAACTTTTTAATTCAGCACTTTTCGTTTAAAAGTCTTATCAAATAAAGACTACGTGATAGCTAGAATGATTAATACCTAGTCATAGTCAACCCGACTTGAGAATTTAATTCCTCGAATTTGAATAAAAAAAATAGTTTGGGAAGCTCGAACTTTTATCATGGTGATCGTTAATGGTTTTAACAATAATAGTAGATATTTAATAGATTAAAAATCAAAATCCTTTATTGTAACAAATTTTATTACATGTAAAAAATATAATCGTGTAGTATCTTCGTGTATTCGGGTACACTTAAGAATAAAGCAAGGAATTAACTATATTCTGGAATAAAATCAATATAATACAATCAATATAACATACATTAAAATGAATAGAATACATTTTAGAATGGAATAAATCAGGGAAATTAATTTTAATTCAACAAAGTATAATCAATTTAATATTAACATTAAATGATATTTCAATGATTGCTATACATTAGTTCATAATAGATGGAATCCATCATAAACTTGACTACATAATTACTTAATTCATTGCTGGTGTCAACGACATCCCATAATACAGTAAGTAAGTAAGTAATTGCTCCTCGCATCTGCTCGATTTATTACAGCCACAGCTCAACGTTTGAGTTTGTATGTATAATCTACAATGTTAGAGTACATTAGCTTTATCGCGGTTTGCAAGATATACTGACACTCATTAAACAAGATCTTTTAGTAAAATATGATGTTAAAATGAGCTCCATCCTACCCGTGTTTTTAGAAATGAATAAGGAAAGTGCATGTTAAGGAAAATGACCTTTTATGGTTGCGATTATGATGATAATGACTCTGTTGAGAAAAAATATGTTTCCCTAGCACACTTTTGCGTGCAATACTATGTAGTTAACGTTATTAACACCTGGTTTAGATGGAGTGCTTACTTATGCATAACCAAACTTATTAAGTTGGAATTATTACTTACTAGTGACCCTGCCCGGCTTCTCACGGAAATCTTGAAATTTTTAAATTCTCTGGTTTTATTTAATAAAATATGAAAGTATTACGCATTTAAACCTTCCTCTTGAATCACTCTATCTACTGATATAAACTTCAATAATATTCGTTCAGTTTTTTAAAAGATTTAAGCGAAAAGACAGCGAAATGTCTAACTTTTATACTATGTAAAGATTAATAGTAGCTAAACTTATTTAGGATGATGAGAATTCAGGAGAACATAAAAGGTCTCAGAAGTTAAAATATAATAACTCCATTAAATCCATTAAGTACATAATCATGTCTGTCTCTTGGTTATTTTGCAAGTTGACAGTTATGTGAAGATTTTTACGACGGCTAAAGTGCTTTTAAGTAAAAATATATTAGAGAACAAAATTCTTACATAAATGAGATGAATCTTAAATTATATTTCGTTTCTCAATATCCTTACGTTAAAAACTGAAAGGCATAATAAAAATCCGTCAATATTGCAGTATTGATATGCGTGGATGAGTGTTTTTTTTTTTAAATATCGTTGAATACCAAGATGACTTTAAAATCTGCTAAAGTATCGAATAAGTTATCCAAACACAACTTACGTGAAATTGAAAATTCTGCACGCCATAATCCTTCCTTATAATATATAATTTTAACCTGCTATTTGATTAATAAAGATTTAAGCAACTAATTCATCAAATTCAGGATATTTATTGAATTATATTCTGAAATATGCGAATTTGCATTTGTAGATGTGCTCATTTATTTTTAGGAGCTCCGTCAGTTGATAATTCCTAATTAAATGATAAATCGGAACTATCTAGTTTGCAAAAAATATGAGATCAGAAGGAGTTAAAAGCATTTTCTTATTCTAAAGTTGTTTTAAAACACACCCACATAATTTTGCCATCCATTCCGTCTAATGTAAAGGTTTTGTCAACTGTTGATAATTCACTTTGATTGAAATTACCAGCCATTACGATCTGTTTTAATAAGTTATGAACCCGTCAAGTGGCAAGTAGATAGTTAAATTAACGTAGTTGGAGGCGAGCTCTACGCTGTTACAATGTTGCGAGTATCCCAGGAAATAATATTGTGCTGGTCTTGGCACTTGTGTGCGTTCAGTCGTTTAGTATACGTTTGACTGGTGACTATTTGAAAATAAAACACATGACAGAAGAAAATAATTATGAATATCGTAGGCCAATGACCAAAACTTCTAATAGGTCTACGCATTTTGTGTTAATGTACTTATTCTACTTTCTACTAATTCCATAAATGTGTAAATTTGTATAGGTGTTTGTTATTATTCACGCAAAAACTACTTAAATAATTAAGACGAAACTTTACAGTAATCTTATGCCTCAGAATAACACATTTGCTTCTATTTACCACGATAATCGACATCAACTGGTACAAAAGGTACCTTATATTATTATATCAATCTATATTTTTTTTACACTTTGTTAAAATATAATATAGATAAAATAGAATATAAAGCGAAAAACATATTAAAAGTAAAGCAAATTTACGCGTAAATCACATTCCAAATAGACACGTTATATTTGTAATCAGCTAGCATTATACATTCCAGCTCAAGAATTAAATGCTCATTTCGTTCAGTATGAGCCTTCACCCAATTAGTGCGTAGTACAAATGTATTCAGGCATAATCCTGTGAAATAAATTACAAACATACACGCCATACAATATAATAATATAAAATGTAAACAGAACATGAAGAGTGCAGGTATACGCTTTATTAATCATTTTCGGAGGGAAACCTTTCGTTAACAGTTTATATATTACATTATGAGTTCTTTATAATGCTCGTTTATATTCTAGCGTATGATTTCCTGAAATACCTATTATTCGGTACCTATTGTTAGCTAAGAGAGAAAATAAAAATTTTAATATCGAAGAACATCACTGTGATTTGTGTATCGCCACTTGGAATTATCAGAGAATCTGTATTTCAAATGAGACTCGAATATCGTTGATTCTCCTTATGCATGAATTGGGACATTTTGATAATCCAGTCATCGATGCACTGCGTTCGTCGACGGTCTCTGATATCGGACGAATAACGCTGACCGCCGAAGGTCGTGCCGCGCGCGTCCTCATTTCACGTACTCAAACGTTATTGCACTTGGAAACGGAAATTACGTCATGAGAATGGCGTTGAAAGCTAGTGCCAATCAAGACTAAAAAACTCTCCACTAACTCGCTTCTTTAAGAAACTGAATAATGTAATAATAACAATTACACACGTTTTACACACGACAGAGTACAGAGAGAATATGCTCTAACATTTTCCAAACTATGCAACCAATCTAACCTGACTTATTTATAAATAAAAACATAAGTTCTATAGATAAGTTATACTTAGAATAAATGATGATGCTCATCACACTATATCTGTCCCGGGTGGAAATCGAATTCACGAACTTTTAGCAGCTTAGATTTATAAGTACTAAACTCTAAACCACAATGCCCGTAAAATTTGCGCTTCATTAGCTTAATTTATCTGTCATTATATGGCTTACTTCATACTAACGTATAAAAATATTAACGTAAACGGCTTCAAGTTTGCAAGCAAATATTATACAATCAAACAAATAGCTTACGTTGCATACAAAAGCCAAACACAATGTTTGAATGTTTAAGACCCTTTGAAAAAAGGTTGGAAATTTAACAAAGCCTTTACAAAGCGGAAAACTGTGTGATCTTAAATCTCGGGTCCGCTATGGGTCTACTTGACTTGAAATTTTAACACAACGTTGCTTTTTAATACGCGATTAAAAAAATACTGAGCAATGTACCTAGCATTAACTATTTAAATGTATGAAAGGAATTCAGTCATAATAAGATAGAAAAGTCTTTACAGAATAATCAAACAGGACGGGTAGGACCGTCCGGTAGAAGGTAACAGGTAGGTTTATTTTACTTTGAATTCGAATTGAAGTGGTCTTAAATTTATCGTGGCTTCACGTAATATTTTGCCTTTTTGTCTAAAACTTAAATCTTACGCTTTTTTGATTTAACGTTGCGGACGTTTTTTGCCGGCTACGGTACCTACCCCTCCGCAACGCCCCTTAAGGAACTTTGTTCCAAAATATCGTATTAACGTTTAAAGACTTCGTGGTGCTCCTGGGATTTAAAATAATAAATTGTACACCAGATAACTAAAAATATAACTTAATGCTAGTTCAGTACCAGCGGCGGCCTTATTACTCAAATGCAATCTCTCATAGACAACCATGATGATAAATATACTCTAGCATAAAACCATTCAAGGAATAGATTTGAAACAAACATAAATATTAGCTAGTAAAAAGACACGTATAATAATATAGCTATACTCGTACATATGTATATTATTGTAGTTGTGAATGTGTGTCTTAATGATATTAAGAACTAGCTGAACCTAGCGGTGTTACCCGCGGTTATTGTTGTACCGCGAGTAACGCCGCGGGACAAAGTTAGTCTAAAAAAGTAGCCTAAGTTACTCCCCGGATCATCAGCTACCTGCGAGTGAAAGTCCCGTCAAAATCCGTCCAGCCGTTCCAGAGATTACCCGGAACAAACAGACAGACGGACAGACAGACAGACAAAAAATTTTTTAACTACATTTTTGGTATATGTATCGTGTATACATACATATGCATTAAGTAAAAATCGGTTATTTTAATATTACAAACACACTCCAATTTTATTTATTTGTATAGATATAGTCTGGCTCCTATACATGCTGTAGGTTTTAAACTTTCATGGTCAGTAACATTAAAATAGGAATCTGCGGGATTGCTACCATGTACCTTTTTGTTTGTCAGTTACTCCGTGATCATGGCGCTTGCAACAGCGCTGAAATATCGGATACTCACAAACAAAAAGGTACATGGTAGCAATCCCGCAGATTCCTATTTTAATGCTGTAGGTGTTACAAAATAGTAACTGACCCACGCAACCAGGTTTGCCTCTCCTATTGCCCATAGCATCATAGTTTTCCCTCGTTTTTATAACATTCTTCATTGGTGCTTAGCTCCTGTAGGTCTAAGCGTGATGACAATTAACCTATAGCCTTTCTCTGAAAGTTTTTTTAAAATCGGACCAAGAGTTCCTGAGATGAGCGCGTTCAAACAAACAAACAATCTTTTCAGCTTTATATATTAGTATAGATAAGATTGGTCAAAACTTCCTTTCTAAAGAGTCTGATGTCCAGAAGACTTCTAAAAATTGTTAGTAAAAATAAATTAAATTAATTTAGATTTTTTGAATCCCTAAATATTAGTAGTGTTACTCGTTAAGTTTTTTTTTTTTTTTTTGAGTTATTATATTATTAAACCTCCTGTTCTTTCCATTTGTCTCAAAAATGTTTAATACTGATGGTAAATTGTAAATGTGTGTTCGTTTCTACATCCTTTGTACAGAAAACTACAGAGCAAATTACGATAGTTTATACTTTAAATATGTACTAGTCAACGTTTGTGTCATTTTAAATAACAGTCGTATTTTATTATATGTATTAGTTCACACCTGCGTAGTCGAGTTCCGTTTACACTCACGCACGTGGCCGCTTTTGCAATATTATATATGAATATTCTATTAGCGTACTTATATGGTAACGTGTATGTAGGCATTTCCTTTGCCTTCTTTTTGCGTTTAATTTACATATATTATTTAAATTAATCAAAATAAAATAATAATAGCATATTGTCGTTTAATTATTCACCTGATTCTGTATTTTTAGAGTATCAGATTTTTATAGTCAATGGTTAATCGATAAGGTTTATTAATAGAATATTCGTTATTGTAAAGTAATACCAAGCCGCTATCTTAGCAAGTGTGTGTAAAATGAACGACCTTATCGCTAAGGTCGATCTCTACCAGACAACCTTGATAAGCTTATCGTGAGAGTCTCCTGAAAATTATATATTTTGCAGTGAAACTGCACTTCCAGAGTAAAACGTATGAATTATTAAAATTAAAAAATGTATACATATAAGTACGGTACAATAAACATGCCGTAAAATACGATTGTGAATCTATATCATTTAACTAAACGCTAGACAGGCTGGACTTAAGAATAGAAAACAGACAAAGCGCGCACGTGTTTCATACGGCATTAAGATATAGGGTTGTCACAAGTAAAATTATTATTTACGTATGAAACTATTATTTGTGTTTTTCCTTGATCATATTTCCAAGTGTCTATTAATTGTGGACAGGAATTGCCGTTAACACTTTTAAATAGATGTAACCTAAAAAGTTTCTTTCCTTTCGTTTCGACTAGGTTTCACTGTATTGTAAGTTGACTGCTATTGTAGTGCAGAGTTGATTGGTGATCTGTCGTCTGTCTTCGTCAATTGTCCTTTATACATAATAAAAATGTTATATGTATTATAACAACAGTGAGAAATAGTCGTCGAAGGATCCTCCCTATGTTTTGGAGGATATGTGACCCGTTCCTCAACAGTTTAAGTTACATACTCTAAATAGAATCATCGGTGTTTAAGTTATCAGATGTTAACACCAAACTAAATGAGGTAATCATAAAATTAAAGTGTAATTCTTTGCCGTGACAATCACGTTGAAGCGTGTTCACAGAATCTGAATAGTATTTTATGATTAACCAAAAAATTACCTGAGTATGGCAACCCTACGCATTCGTGGCGCGCATCTTGTTATTTATACGCATATTGAATGTTGTCCACGTTTGTTTATGTTAATGGCTTAATACTACAATAGAGACATGTAAGTGTTTATTTTTTATGTAACCTGCATATTGTATCTCACGTAAGCGCGGCGTAAAATTAGCGTAAAGATGCTGACAAAAAGGTTAAAATAATTTATATATCATATTTTAGAATATACGTATAACGCAACGCTGAAGTCCATTTTTAAAGAGGTTCTTGAAAGTATAAGATATCTTAATAATATTTACGATGCCTGAAAAATAAATAGATCCCAGTGTCAAATAAGTCAAAAGCCTGATTTGTGGATTAGCCAAATATATGTATTACAATTGGTTTGGGTTTCCAATCCGGTTTTAAATATGAAGTTTACTTTGAAGTAGATCGGTAGTCAAAAGGGAAAGTAAAACATAAAAAGTAACTTTTCATTTACTGATGATTAGGGAAAGCAAAGCAATGGCCACTCGAGGAAGTCCGAATCGCATACTTATAAGCCAATAGTCTAATACTCAATACTCAAGCCTGTACGTCTAGACTAGCACTCTAACATTTTTGTGTACTGAACAATTATGTGTACGTGATTAAATACACGTATCTACATCTTTCTTGTTTGTGTACTGTTTGTTCATCTATTGGTGTGATTAGACATATTAGCGGCTGTCTCACACTCAACAAGGTCATGAACAATACTAGTGTAAGCTTCAAAATATATAGGAATTGTGCACTAACTTTATACCAGTATCGCACGTCTAGTGGTAGATAGCATGGAGTTGTAATCCTTATAGCTTGTACTAAAAACCCCAGGTCCTCTTTGAAATAAAATAGTATTGAACTTGTTTCTGGGATTTAGTTAAATCTTGAAGGAATCTTTGAACCTTCTACGCAAACATTTTAAACACAATGGTTGATTACTATATGATAAATTAACCTAAATAACAATGAAAACATGTATAGGCTCTATAAACTGATATTCCTTTGGTATATAAAGGTATTATTTAACACAGAAAAGCATCTAATCTCGAGCATAAATATTTTATTGTATTTTTGTTAATTTTCTTATCTGTTTGCAGCTAAACAATTTATTTAATTCGGTGATAACAATTAATTACGTACAAGTTAGTAATTGCAGCTTTCAAATGACTTACATTTGTAAAGTCGTGGGTGGTCTGACTAACATTTTAATAATGGACAAACCGTGACTAATTGCTTGTTAAACCGCCAACAAGCCAATGAAGTGATCCTATATCCATAACTAGTTGTCGACCGCTTTGACCAGTTTGCACGTTCGACTTTGAGTTAAAAAACTTGCCTTGTTGAACAAGAACTTGCGCCATTGTAAATAATTTGATTTAAGGGTTTTAAGCCCCTTAGCATTATTTTAATTGCTTTATTATATTTAAAAATGTAAGTCATTTGTTTCAAGTATTGTGATGATCTATCTTTCTAATAAATAGTAATTTGAATATTCTTATTTGAACAGTGAATACAGTGTAACAAGTCAAAAACTATTGGCCGGTTTCTTTTATAGCCAGCAACATGCTTTTTTAAATGGGACTAATTCTCACGTCTACCACTGTAACTCCTGTACACCAGAATCAACATAAGTAACCCACGAACACGCCGAGTTATGACACTCGGGAAGTCCGTTCAGCAACATGTTTAAAACAAACCGTCTTTGTGAAAATACCTAATCGTTTTCAGATCGGACCAAAACTAGGCAGGGTGTAGGAATCAATCAACTTAATTCCCAAATCGGGCAGAGTCAGATAGAGGTCTGAGTCTACTTAGGTCTAGAGGACTCTTATAAGATCCTTAATCACTTATATGTCAATAAACTTCGTACTTAGGGCTTTTCATCTTAACATTGACTGCCGCATTTCTAAATGCCTTTGAGTATCGACTGAATAATCTAACTTCAGCGGGAAAGGGCTTACATTTGATCTCCTTTGAGATGTCGCAGACATCAATTTAAACAAATGCCACTAACTTGTTATAAGTATTGCGTACTACGAAATAGTTTATCTTAAGGCAATTTATACGACTTGTATGTTTTAAGAGAGAAGGTTTATTATTCGATTATATTTGGTTTGAAATGTATCTAATAAAGAGATATTTTCAATATTTTTTTCGCCTTGTTTTACAAAATAAATAAAATTCAAACGATATAATTTTCTCTTAACATTTTTCTTTATATAAGTAAAAGTCTTTTCCTGGTAATATTTCAAAAAAAAAAAATTCATGTGAATCCAGCGGCTATTACTAACACAACATCAAATAAAAACAGTCAATATGAACGAGCCGTTCTCAAGTGACGCTTCAATTCACACGTGGCTATAGATTTTCACTCTCGTTTTTTATAATAGCGAACCTTTCGTAACGTGTCGTAAAATAAATTGGATTATATATTAGATTCGAAAATAATAAATAGAATAATAGATGTACCTACATATTATTTGTAACCCCTGTGATGTGTTTTCTAATAAAAAAGTATTTTTGTTTAGTATATAGGTATATACTCGTATACATAGATTTTGTCGAGCTAGCTGTTAAGTAGTTAAAAAAGCGCAACTTTATCAACTTCGACTTCAAAACTCAGAACTTCAAAACCTAGTTCCTTATAGCCCAATCCATGCTAACATAACAGATCAAACAATTCGATTACAAAGTCATGGAACGGTAGTCGTTTACTGCAGCTACAAGTACGTCGTTGTTGTGCAGAATTCAACCGTTGCAGTTTAAATATTATCTGAGAGACGGATAGGTTCAGTCCGTCGAAATTGGACAGATAGTTTGGATGTCTCGCCAAGTCGCCATCCATTTGTTTGCCGTTTGGTCTGCTGGCGAAATTTGTAGCGTCTGAAACGGATTTACCTGGAATTTAAACTGTATAGTTGTAGTTTTTTTACTTAAATTTTTGAGTTTTACAAAATTTTAATGATGTAATATATCATGTTTGTAGTGTAACTATTTTGAAGCAGAGTGCAGTTTATTATTTACGATTTGATTTATTGTCACATTAATTCATAAAACACGGACAGCGGACTCGTTAAATACAAGCACGCTGTCCGTTCGCTTTCTTTTTGTAGACAGGCAGTGGCGTATCTTATACAGCATCGTCTTTATCTGTACCACTGGCGAAATTTATTTAACATGACATGATATTGTGTCATTGTCTGTACTGATATGAATGAATGTGCGGTGGCCTAGTGGTTTAAGCAGCCGCTACGCAACTCCCTACTGTGCAAATGTTATAGGTTCAAATCTCTAGTGGAACCAACATTTTGTGTGACCCACATAAGGTATTTACAAAAAAAAAAAAAAAAATATTTGTGTGTTTGTTCTGGTTAATCTTTGAAACGGCTGGATTGATTTTAACTGTACTGTCACGGACAGATAGCTAATATTATAAGAAGTAACTAATGCTACTTGTATTGTAGAACAAAAGGGTTACGCGAAAACAAAATTAAAACTAATAAAATAGTGAACAATATCAGACTCGAAAGCAACAAAAACCGCGGATAATACCGCGGGACGCTGCTAGTATTTAAATGAAAAAAAATCCATTATATTTCATTGAGAAACAAAAAATATTACAAGGATGGTTATTAATGAGAACTTGACTGTAAAAAAAAAATGCACTTAATTCATGTTCATAAAGTCTTCTAAGTGTAAATTACGCAAATACAGCCGAAAATTTACCGAGGTGACATTGGCAAAGTTAAGTTATAAATCAAACTTACGCTGACTGTTTTAAGATTATCTCACTAGATATTAATCAGTGGACGGTTAATTCGCTAAAGTAAATACAGAGAGCATTGTCGGTCTGCGTGTTGTTACAAAATGATAAATGTACCCTTTCTCTCGCAGTGACAAATGTTGTCTATTATTTCGTAAATGTACTTGATATTAGGAGGAAAGATAGATTTATAGACACGAGGTTGAATAACAAGAGTAGACTTCTTTTAGATTGATTGACGCGACTTGTATCGTTGCTTGTATTTTTTTTGCGCAGTTTCTACACTAAATCTGCTTCATAATCACATTACCAATCAGACTGTGTATTTTTTTTTTGCTTCCTTTGCATTAAAAAAAGCAAAGTGAAGTAAACGCGTATACCACGTGGATTGTAGTATATTGCATACTTTTATTATGTTGGAATATTAGTTTTTTTTTATGCGTTCAGCACAAGACTGGTTATTGTAGAAAGCTTTGGGGAGGCCTATGGCCGGCTGTGGACGTCCTTCGGCTGCAATCATTATGATGATGAAGTTGTAAAATAAAGAGGGTCAATAAATAAAATAAATATATAAATAAATTAATATTTTGGACATCTAACACACAAAGCCATCTAGTCCCAAGTTATGCAGAGCTTGTGTTAGGGGTACTAGACAACTGATACAAATACACATATACTTTTTTTTTGTAAATACATACATATTATACATTAGAAAACACCCAAACTCCGAAACAAATATGTTAGATCATGCAAACATTGGGTCCGACCCGGGAATCGAACCTTAGACCTCATGATCAGCAGTCGCACATGCCTACCGCGAGACCAACGACCAATCATTTCTAAAACATTCATGTGTGTTTGTTATCATGCTTAACGTGCATGTACGATCATTATTAAATTAAACACATAAGATGTCACAGGAACAAGCCTTTAAAGCAAAGAAAGTATTGTTTCTAAAGGAAAAAAAAATACTTTTAGACGAGTGAATTTCAGACTAAAGTTAGTAAGCACAAAGAAAACGCTTAGCACATATTTCTTCGATCAGACTGCCATTAATCCGGCGTATCACTTTACGTATCACAGGGTAGTTACATAAGACCCCAACAACGTCAGACCGTTAATTTACTTAAAATATACTTTTTATTTAACTACAGATATTGTTATAAAAAAGTAGGAAACGGAACCCCGAACTCTTGAAAATTTTAAGTCAGATTTTGTTGATCTGAGCGTTTATTTTATCTTTAAAAAGTTTTAACTAGAATAAAGAAATGTTTACTTTCTAAGATAATTAATTAAGGAAACTTAACCGGAAAACGTTCTGCAAAACCTACCTCTCAGCTTAAGGTAAAACGACAAGGTTATTAAATTAATTACAAGCCAGAATTGACACATAATCAAGTTACAAAGTCAACGAACGGGATGAGTTCGGTAAAGTAGCAGAAAATAATCTTCTAAAGCTTGAAAGTAAACCACTGGCAAATCTCTCGTTTGTCACTTTGGGACTACTACACTCGCTGCTCGTCTCGTTACTTTGATCTGAATATATCGTTACTTTATTCAGCGCTAAGTCGATTTCAGGCAATCCCTACGCTTCGTTTAGATCGATTAGCTGACGGCGGCCGCATTTTATTGTTTAGAAAACGGTACAAGCGTCCAATGGCACATACATCGTTTATATCGTTCTCTCCCGCAACGTTGAAATGTCAACCGAGCGTTATAAATGTCTCAATAACTCAACTGGGTGACAGATCACTCAGGCTATCATTAAGGCATAAATAAATTATTTCGTTCGTGGAACAGTCGACAAATAGTTAAGTTGCCTCGTTGGTGAAGTCAGTTATGGCGATCAGGAGTCCAAAAGTCTGCAACTGTATTTAGAGACTTTACATTAGGAATTAGAGTGTTATGTTGCGTGTACAGTCTGTGATGCGGAGATTCTAACTTGTATTATTAATTAAATGTCAAGAGGATGGGCAAGGGGAAACTGTTTGTGTGGGAACATCGGCGTGTAATGAAAGAAATGTTTTGTAATGAAAACGCTAACATAGTTCTTCGGATTCTTCGTGTTTACATCCCGATATCTATTTATACACCGTACTAAGAAGCTAATAAGTACAAATTGCGCAGAAGTGACATATTGCCGTATAAATATTTGGCAGGAGAAGGACATACTTCTTTAAGATATAAATCAAGAAAATACAACATTAAATATTATATAAACAATAAATTGCCCGAACTGTTTTTATTTTCAACTAGCTGAACCCCGCGGTGTTACCCGCGGTTATTGTTGTACCACGAGTAACGCCGCGAGACAAAGTTAGTCTAAAAAAAGAAGCCTAAGTTACTCCCCGGATCATCAGCTACCTGCCAGTGAAAGTCCCGTCGAAATCCGTCCAGCCGTTCCAGAGATTACCCGGAACAAACAGACAGACAGACAAAAAATTTTTTAACTACATTTTTGGTATATGTATCGTGTATAAATACATATGCATTAAGTAAAAAGCGGTTATTTTAATATTACAAACAGACACTCCAATTTTATTTATTTGTATAGATAGTGTTCAATTTAGTAGTTTCGATAAGTACTATTCAATTTCCAAAATATATTACGTATTAATTCTAAAATTTAGACAATTTACAAACCCTTTTTCGTCATGCTGTTGAGAACTAAATTCCAACATAATTAAACAAAAAATAAAGGCAAATATATGACAATTGTTTGCCCAACTCAGCCGGGTTTAAATAACTTCTGTTAGAATTATTGAAAAACATTTTTACGAATAGATTTCTGGTAACCAGTTTTGTAAAGCTTAGGTATCTTTTTTAATTTCTTTTATGGAATAAGCGGGCAAACGAGCAGACGTATCGCCTGATGGTAAGCGATTAACGCCGCCCAGGGACACCTGCAACACCAGAAGCGACACAAGTGCGTTGCCGGCCTTTGAGGAATGGGGGGAGGGGAGATAGGGGAAGGGTGGGTTATGGGCCTCCGGTATCCTCACTCACTCGATGAAACACAGCGCAAGCACTATTTCACACCGGTTTTCTGTGAGGCCGTGGTATCACTCCGGTCGAGCCGGCCCATTAATGCCGAAGCGTGGCTCTCCCACGGTTATGTGTTATTTGTTTATTTTTTGTTGTTGTTATTTGGTTTATTAGTTATTATGCTTATTTTGTTCTCAGAATTACATTACGGTAAAAAGATAATTACGATACAGTAAAAGTCAGAAAAGACCTATAATAACTTACATTACCTTATAGAACTCAGGCAGTCTCAAGACTAACAGATCTTTACTATGTAATAAGAATAAGAAAGTATATCCTCTGGAATGGTTCTACCGATTTCTACGGACCTTTGATGAACCCTGGTAGACAAGTGATGATATAAGGAGTAACATAGGCTACTTTTATTTAAGAATAGATTCGCCCCGCGGCGTTACTTGCGGCTGTTTATGTAACGACTAGCCGACCCACGCAACCTCGTTTGCGCCTTATACTGCCCGTAGCGTGAAAATTTCCCCCGTTTTTGAAACATTCTTCATTGTTGCTCCGCTCCTATTAGTAGTAGCGTGATGATATATACCCTATATCCTTCCTCGATAAATCGACTATCCAACACTGAAAGAATTTTTCAAATCGGACCAGCGGGTTCTGAGATTAGCGTGTTCAAACAAACAAACAAACTCTTCAGCTTTATATATTAGTATAGATACAACAACAATCGCGAATAGCACCGCAGACCGTACAGCTAGTTAAACAATTGATAAGTAAATAGCACTAGATACTGAATAACCATAAAAGTAACTCTTCAGTGTATCTACTGTATATATTTCTAATCGATATTCCAATGAACTAAATGTAAATTAATCGTTTGCAGACAGTTCAATTTATTTAGATTGTAATGTTATTCCGATTTATTGAATACAATTAATGTCAGTAAGTAGTAATGGTATTATTTGATTAAATTATCTTTGTTTTCTTCATAATATCTGAAATGCATTTATATTCTTGGAGCAAACAGGAAAAACAAGTACAATTTTAACAAAAATAAAACCGACTTCAAGTTTCGACTCGAATTCTCGTGGATGCCATCATCAGATATCAATGCCCTTATCTTGGTACCACCGTCTGGACATTTCCTTTCCATTAAAAAAAGAATCATCAAAATCGGTACATAAATGACGAAGTTATGCCCGAACACATAAAAAAAAAAAAAAAAAAAAATATATATATACGGTCGAATTGAGAAACCTCCTCCTTTTTTTGAAGTCGGTTAATAAAACAATTATTTTATGTTTTTTACCCGACTTCGGCGGAGCGAAGAGGAGGGTTAAAGTCATACAATCTAGTTACTGAACCGATTTTAATGACTGAGGTGTCAATAGAATTGTATTAATGAACCCGGTGATTTAGGATATATATATTTTAGCAAAACCTTTTAAGTATTCAGCTTACAGTTTTTAAACTTTCTCTTGTAAATAAAAAAATCATAATTGCCAATAATATGTTTAGAACAAAATATACTTTAAATCTGTTTTAAGATAAGTATCAACGTAAATATAGTCAAGTGACTTCATTCAAAATGTGCAGCAAGTTCCTCGGAGTGCCATCAGCACAGTATTTTTTTTTATTTTTTTTTTTCCTGATGGAAAGCATGAGCAGATTCCAAGAGTGGTGGTATATATAGTCATTCAGTTGGAAAACATGGACTCCAACTTAACTAAGTGCGTGAATGTCATATTTAAGGAATAATGCAAATATCTATCCGATATAATCCGATATAGGAATGCGAAACAAAAGCGAAAGTCCGATCTCATCGATGTCGTTAAGATCGATACACACAGAGATTAATCTAACGTCTGGACGTACGTCTGTTGTATGACCAAGACCGATGTGTGCCGGTTATCGTGATATTTTTAGTTACACCCACTTGTATTGCCTCCATGTACTTGGATTTCTTCGGATATTATTTTTGTCTTATTGGACATTAAGAACAATCTATACAAATAAATAAAATAGGAGTGTCTCTTTGTAATATTAAAATAACCGCTTTTTATTAGTGTATATGTATGTATACTCGATACATGTACCAAAATAATATTTTTTACAATTTTGTCTGTCTGTCTGTCTGTTTGATTCGGGTAATCTCTGGAACGGCTGGACCGATTTCGACGGGACTTTCACTAGCAGATAGCTGATGACCTAAGGAGTAACTAAGGTAACTTTTTTTAGACTAGCTTCGTCCCTCGGCGTTACCCGCAGTACGACAATAATCGTGGGTAACACGCGGGGTTCAGCCAGTAGGAAATAAATTTATCATCTTGAATTTTTTGTCAACAGTTAAATTACAGTGTTGTGGTCAATACAGTGGAAATTAAAGATATAAAAAACTACCTTTAAGTATAAATAATATAATTTGTTAGTGTCTATTTAATCTTTATACGAGTATATAAAAATGAATTACCGAAATGTATGTACGCGCATAGCTTCCGATCGGCTGCACCAAATTAAATAATTCTTTTTTTATGTGTTCGTTAATGTTAGGACAAGGTTGGTGTTCAAGAAAATGAAGTATTCGCGACACTCGGACAGATATGTAAATAAATATGGCGGTAAGAAGTTCGCCGGGTCAGTTATTTTTTTTATAATCACAGTATAAGACCGAGTCTAACATCAATCGGGCCAAGACGGAGACGATTGTTACGAATTTACGAGTATGTACTATTTTGTAAGCTGTCCCACAGAGCCGAGCCGTCATCGTCATGCTTCGCTCGCTGTCTGGCTCAATCTTTAACTGTTTTTTTTTCTAGACATAAGTTATATTATTTAAAAGTAACAGTGTCTTTATTACCAATTATTTTCAATTACTCTTTAATAGTTTTAAAGTAATTGATGAGTAATTACTGATCTTCTTAGCGTTTCTACGGCAAACGTTTCGTGTCAGTGTAGTTAGATCTTAGCAGACCAGAACGCGGCCTGACTGCATTGTCGGTGGCAGCCATCATATCCTCCCTCATGCAGGTGTCCGGGCAGAGCATCATGCAAGGTGGGACATTGTATGGGTTTCACCACATAAACAGCCCAGGTTGTCATGGTGACAACCGGTGTTTCCTTGTTCCGGCGGACATGAGTCATAGATTATTTCTAATAAACTAATAATAAGCAGAGCAAATAAAAAAAGCAATACAATTATGAGTACTAGGTAACTGATATAAATACATTTTGTGTTTTTTTTTTCTAAATACATATTTATATTACATAGAAAATACCCAAATTCCGAAACAAATATTTAGTTCGCCCCGGGAATTGAACCTAAGACCTCAAGCACAGCGGTTGCATAAGCTACTACTGCGCCACCGAGGCAGTCATAAATAATTCGATTTCAAAATAATTATTACGTACTTTTAATTAAAGCTTCGATGGTAACCCTAACGCCGCGTTGTTCTAAACACGTGTTCGACTGCAGATACGGCTATCAGCTTATTAGTGGATAAAAATAACCTCTCGTCTCCGCTAATGAAAGGTTTTATGTTCTCATTATGACGTAGTTAATGTTGACGGACTCAGATTTAGTTTTAAATGATGCTTGTTTAATTTAAACTGGTGTTTGCATAGTATGATGTCATGTATTGCGATGATGATGCACATTCATTTTAAAAGATAACACCATTACTGTTAGTTGATGAATGTTTTCTAATAAATATAAAATTTTAACTTTTACCTATATCTCGTATCTTATCCGTCAAATCATAATTTAACATGAACGATTTAAGATAATAATTACGTTAATTACATTTTCACAAATTATTATGTAGACATTAGGGTTTAATTAGGTAGACATTGTCAGATTATTTATTCGAATTGGAATATTTGGACGTTACAACTTTGAGCTTATGTTTTAAGCGATTAGTTGCTGTTCATAATAAATAATTTATGCTTGTTTAAAATCATTGTGTTTATGTAACATAAAAAACGCGCGCCCACACAATACTATTATCTATGCTGAAAATAGATTGTTCCACCAAATCGGCTCGGGAATGGATTTGGGTCAAAATAAAGGAATTGGAATAGAGAAGTCATGCACTATGGTCTATCGTCATGGTTGTGCTTGTCTCAGTTCCTATTAGATTTTGTTCATAAATCTCATTGCATAGGTATTGGACACATACCTATGCAATGATAACGATGAAACTTCAACCTAATTATATTATTAAAGTGGCATTAACATTTTTAAGAATTAACTACAAAAATCAAGTAACTACAAGACTAATAGAAACAAAATCAAGAGCACTCTTCCTTCTGTCGTGAGAACCGGAACAGGACCTTAAGTGTTGACTTAATGGTAGTCTAATTGCGGGTCAGCTTTCTAATATCTATATTATATACAAATAAATAAAATTGGAGTGTATATTTGTGATATTAAAATAACTGCTTTTTAATAAATGCATATGTATTGTATACACGATACATGTACCAAAATAACATTTTTTACAATTTTTGTCTGTCCGCCTGTCTGTTCGTTCCGGGTAATCTTACTGGCAGATGTGGCTTTCATTTGCAGATAGCTGATGATCTAAGGAGTAACTTAGGCTACTTTTTTTAAGACTACATTTGTTCCGCGCCATTAGCCGCGGTACAACAATAACCACGAGTAACGTAGTAGCGGTTTCAGCTGGTTTACAAATAAATATGAACACAATGATTCATAACTTCTACTTCAGATGTTCATACTTATTATTGTGTCGTGCTATGAGAGAAATAGTTGTCAGAAATATATTAGTTTCCTACATACTACCTTATGTAGTTACGACACTACACAGGATGAAATCGATATACTTCTGACGCGACACGACACAATGATATGAAACTTACTGTATAGTAGATATATTACATAATGTTGTGAACTTCTGTCCGAATGATTCAAATCACAAGCAACAAAGCTGTACACATAAAAAAGAACGTTAGAAAGAAGAACAAAAAAAGACAATTTGTTTTTTAAAAAGACGTCACTGGACCAATAACAATAGAAAATACACCACATAATAGAGAAAAAGTACATTTCACAATTGAAACATAATTACCTATATATTATTTATGTGGCTTATTTAAATGTGTCATAAAATACCTTAATGTATTTCTACTTTTTAGCTTTCATAACAATGAAAACACTGAAGCACAAACGTAAAAACCCGATAGATATTATCGCAAATACAATAGACTCGCTTCAGTGTAGGTACTATCGATTCATATTAATCTAATATCGAAACATTCAATCGACTATTTAATCGTACTCACAATGTATCTAAGTTGTAATTTATATAATTGAACAGACTATACGTGCCTCCGTGGATTACAATCAGATATTTATCTGTCATTGTAATCTGTCAACAATATTATAATCCTTGGTATAAATTAAATCCTATGATTAATAAGACACTTCAGGTTGTACTTCAGCGGTCTTTGTATACTTGTATACCGTGTACACGTTTCTACCTATGTAATGTAGAATGTACCTATCTACCTTGGTCTTTAATTATGCTTTCTGATATAGCTTGACGGTAATAAGTAAGTCCACAGAGCCATAAAATAATAGTTGCTGGCAAGCCCTACCAGTATAAAATACAATTCCATGTTGCAACATTGTTTTAAAAAACATAAATAACAGAAAAATAATAGCTGATCGCGTTAAATCCTTTCGGGTAGTTACCTACCAAGGCTTTGCTAAACATGGTCGGGAAAAATGTGGAATTTTGACTTTGGCAAATGTGTACGGAACTTCCTACGTCTCGAGATTTCGCATTATGATTTACGACACAAGCTTTCTCATAGGTTCTATTTGTACGCAATGTATTTTACGTAACTTTGAACTTTTACATTTAACCTTTACTTGTAACTGAAATGACTAAGTATTAATGGTTTTGTTTAAAAGTAATGTTTTACATACAGTAGTTATTAACCTGTCTATGTTCAATATGTCTGCTGCAAAGATGAATGCCTTACTGGCTGCAAAGATGTATTTCCACTATTCGAGACGTTGGCTTGTCCAATTAACATCAGTTAAAAGTTTGCCGGCCTTAGGTTCGCATTACAGCTACAATGGAATGGAATTTCAAATCCGAACATAAAAAGTAATTGATCGTTCAATACCGACATATCTTCCCGACTTGGGCAGAAAAGTAATTGATGATGATTACATAAATGTGATTAGTTTTTTCCTGTTCAATTGAAGTTTTTGATTTAATAACCACATTTAAATACAATACTATCAATTAATATTAGGTTTAGGCGATGATGCGGAGGGGTTTTTTGACGCTTGTATGTAAATATTGTCATTGTTTTATTTAATTATTAATATTATATTTACAATATAATACTAATTATATTATTGTATTTAATATATTCTTTTTTATTATTTCATATATAAGAATTCTACTTTACGTTACCTTACCTTAGTGCGTACCTTGATTTTTTTTGAGAATAGGTGTTAAGTATTCAGGTCTCGGAGAGCACGTTAAGCCGTCGGCCCGGTTGTCATGAACATCTATGGCAATCGTTATTGGGAAGTCAGTGCCCTCAAATATATTGACAACTAGTTCAACCTTCGAATTCAGTTCACCCTCAAGGTTGCCGAGGTCCGATGCCAGTCGCTCCGTGTAAAAACTGATATTCAGGTAAAACCGGTTGATCAAGTAGGCGACCCCAAATCTTGGGAATGTTAACTGAATGGGCTAGGAAGAAGAGAGCTGTTAAGTATTCAGAAAATATTTACCAAAACATCAAATCTGTGTGATTGTTTGCTTAATAATTAATTTGAAATATAACTTAATGTAAAGTGGCTTTAATAAAACAGAAAGAAGTTTATGTAAGTTTTATTTTATCGAAAATCAAGATTTATAAGTTTGTTCTGTTTTGTCATGCCTTCATTTCGTGATTCCTTAACTGACTAGAAATTGATCTGAGCATTTGATGCTTTAATTTGACCTTTCAAAACACAAATCAGACCTTCGGGCGTGCGACCCCTGCCTCTCTGAGATCCTGCAATCTAAGTACGGTTACCAACTAACCCTGTCCATTTTCTTACTCTTATGTATCTTTTTTCGTCACATATAAAAACGCTTCATTCCAAATAAGTATTGATTTCATGAAGGTGGCCGGCCATTAAAGCGAAAAGCCTAAACCGTTAGAGATTGTGCGTTTAAAATAATATGGAATGATGACAATAATGATGCTGATTTGAATAAATTCTTTTTTTTAAAGTCTCTCCAGCCTTAAAGCGAATTTGTGTAAAGTATCTTCTTACACTATCTTATATCTTACTAATTATTCAATTCTTCCCTTTTGTGAGAAGGAGTTTAATATTAAACTTTCTAGATTAGGACGGATTTTTTGCAAAAAGTCCAATTACAGTCGGTTCCAACTTTGATAGAGTAGTTATCTCAATATTGAAACTTTCGTGTCATATGAAACATTTAAAAAAAAATATCGGAAGTGCTAGTATCTCTTATATTTTATTTAGTAATATTTACGAATAAAAGACACTCACACGTAGAATATCAAGCAATAACCTAAATAATGTTTATCATCTTGAAACTGTACAGATAATTATTTAAAAAATAACCATAAACAAATTTGGAAGCGCAACAACAACAATCAAAAAGTAATATTTATATTCATCAATAAAGTATGCTTAATATGAAACACAAATATAATTAATGAACAGAAAAAATACAAGCCCGTCCAACAGTCCAGAGTGGTAATAAAACAGATTACATGAATATGTATATAGGTAATAACCTTGGTACAGTCCTCTTTTACATTTTTAGAAGGTCGCCGTTTATTTTACACTTACATCACTAAAAGTCTCAGCTCTTAACGCAGTATGCATCATTGATCGTGTGACGTCACTGAGATTGTGTAACGTGTATTATTGTGCGCGAGACATGTCCATCCAACTACGCAATACATCAAATCGGTCTGAATACTTTGATTTATGGCAGCAGTCTCGCGATTAAAGGCTCGACTTCGATATTATTTATTACGGTATTGATGATTTTTTAAACATGGGCTTACTCAATTATATGGATGCTGTTGAAATGGCTGTCATTCACTTGCTTGTTACTATGAAACGGCATCTCGTCAACATCTTTATGCTTTATTTCAATCTCATATTGAAGCAGTGACGAATTAAAAATATTGATTACTAGCCGACCCACGCAACCTCGTTTGCGTCTCCTATTGCCCGTAGCTTGATAAATTTCCCCCGTTTTTGTAACATTCTTCATTGGTGCTCCGCTCCTGTAGGTCTTAGCGTGATGATTTATAACCTATAGCTTTGCTCGATAAATGGGCTATCTACCATTGAAAAAACTTTTCAAATCTGATCTGTAGTTCCTGAGATTAGTTCAGCTTTATATATTAGTATAGATGACTATCCCTATTCATCCCGTGGGTAAGAGCTGAGTAAGGGAACATACTACAAGGACAGCACTGCAAAGAGAAAAAACTTGAAACTAACCGTACACCAATCTGATTGGCCCGTTTAGTAGTAGTACTCGTAGTAGACAAAAATCACCTTTCTAAGTCTCTCCTTGGAAAGGAGGCCTATGGAAAGCAGTGGCCTGTTAAAGGCTATTGATTGAGGTCATATCAAATATTTGGTCATATACATATTAGCGCCCGTTGCCGATGCCAACTTTACATATGAATGTAATCGTTTTCAGAAGGAAAGGGGAAGTAAACTCGATTGCGGAAAATGTGCATGGAAGCTATAGAATATGGTATATGCTTGTATAAAATTGTTTACGACGATCAAATAGTTGGGCCTCGATAGATAGTGCGCACGTCGGCTTACATCGCGACATTGTTTAATTCCAAACAGTAGTATTTAGCATTAAGTGAAAGGGGAACGGCAAATGGCCATAGTAACTTAGGCCCCCAACGCACATATATAAAAGTATGTCAAAAAAACAGAGGTATTATCAGTACTTGATTGCTAAAAGAAAAAATTGAAAAGAACTTGATGTTTTTATGTAATTAATTTTTTATTTCATAAAAGTAAATAATGTATAATAAATGAATGGTAATGGTTTATTGATGTACATTACCTGACTAAAATATAGAAGTCATAACCTAAGGAATAACATAATCTTATACATTGCCAACTTTAACTTAGAGTTATTTTGCAGGGTTGTGAGTTTTTCATCTATGGCACTATCTTATTTAACTAGAACATCATCTATGAATTGCCGTTTTGTAAATAAAAATTGATAAAATCTCACAATTATAATGGAAATTCAACGATTAGGTTTATTTTCAATGAAATCGTTATTCGCTGTTTACATTAAATCAATCTCGTTTTCTGTTATTTAGTAATATCAATTAGATATAAAACATATTTACCCCTAGTTAGTGTTACCTTTATATGGTTTTAAGAATAAGCAAAAGTATTTGAGAGGATAATTCCGTTTTGAGAAAAGACGTGTTCGCCGTACTTGACTCATAAATATGGTCCACTTCTATCAGTTTTAACCATTACAATAAATTATTGGTTATTATTTTTTGCACAAGCGAGTGACTATGTCAGTAATAACAATGAATTATTATTATATTTATAGGTACAATATCTATCGTATTGTATAAATTTGTGTCAAAATGTAATCGATTCTGCATCGAAAAAATAATACGAGTGATAATCGAGTTTAGTCCTTTTTTTGCAGAGGCAATGATTTCTAAATCGAGTTGTAAAGAAGTATAAAAGACTTCGTTATATTACAAATTATCTAAAAAGTTTACGTTGGCAATATTTCAAAATTTTGTTTGTACAAGTCAAAATCACAAGATTTACAAAAAGCTCAAAATTGTATCGTTTGCATGATTTCTCATAATTTTTTTCTGTGTTTTGTATTATGTAAATACGCTTGTAATATTTGATATAATCTATGTGATTATGACTGTACAGTCTCAAATACTGTAAATATAATTTGCTGATGGTGCGTCCCCCACGCGAGCGCCCGGGCGCACGTTATAAGTTTAGTACAATATAATAAGCGAGTAATTTGACAAGCTGGGCTATGATACGATCATAACCCAGTTGCCCTTGGTAGTTAGAAATAATCAGCGAGGGTAAGTCTTAAATGACGGCGCGGTCAGTACCTAGTGGCATGATACCATGAGCGTCTCCGTGATTCGGAGGTTACGTTAAGCAGTCGGTCCCGGTTGTTATAATAGGATAACAGTCGTGAAGCTTAGTTGGAGGCATTCGGGCGGCTTAAAAACATCCAACGGGAAGATTACGTAGCCACAACGTTGTCTTGCCAGTCCCCTACATGTACACTCAACAACAGCACAACTAACATTACATTAAAGGAGGACGAAGGGAAAGTCAAAGCTTACGTGTTTATGTAACTACTAGCTGACCCACGCAACGTCGTTTGCGCCTTATATTGCCCGTAGCGTGAAAATTACCCCCGTTTTTGAAACATTCTTCATTGTTGCTCCGCTCCTATTAGTAGTAGCGTGATGATATATACCCTATAGCTTACCTTGATAAATGGACTATCCAACACCGAAAGAATTTTTCAAATCGGACCAGCGGTTCCTGAGATTAGCGTGTTCAAACAAACAAACTCTTCAGCTTTATATATTAGTATAGATATTAAAACTTTGTGACTGATAAATTTTCTACTCTACACACTCCATAACATCTATAAATGTACAATCGTACAGTGACGATGATATTGAAAGTTGATGTTGTGAGAGGCAACTGTACAATTTAACTCTCAGGTCAAAGCTGAGTTCGTCGACTTAAGGTTCATTTCCAATAAAGAGAATTTTGAATACGTGACTTCAACTTTTAAGGATTTCTTATTGAATTTATTGTCAGAACTTGTGCTTAATATAAACGTTGGTTGTAAGCTTCGCCTTTAAACTTACTTAAAGTTTTTCTGTATTGCAAACATATTAATGCATAGAAGCAAAAACTAACTACAAGACCGGCCGTAGACAGACAACTTAGAACAGGATATCTGTCCTGTTATCGAAACTCGCCTTATTTCTGCTTTTTGATTTAGTTTTTACCGAATTACTTTTACTATACTTCAAATATATTATTTGGTCAATAAAGTTCATTGTTTGTAAAACTGTTAAAACAAGTAAAATACCGTATTTATCACACCTTGTTAATGTGAAAATACTCTCATTTTGGCTTAAAACAGTGAAATATTTACATTAAAATACATTACATACAAATGTAAAGTCAATTGAAAAACCCTGTTTAATTTCCACTTCAAGCGACAGTACATTCTTATAGCTTCATGTATCAGTAAATTATATTACAAGAAAATTTATATGCTTCTTTATCGCCATCGTTCAATTGGTGGACTGGAAGATAATGCCTTAAGCATTAAGTCCGTCGATGTATAAATTAGGGCATGAAGACATTAACAAATAAAAAAAAACTACAATTAAATTTAACGCTATTTATGTTTGATTTTTAATGAATTTTAAAAATAAATGTTAAAAGTATCGTTATAAACTTATACCAACTGAGTCAAGTTTTCATTGTAAAACGTCAGCCATAACCGCAATTTAAATAAAAAACTTAAAATTTTCAATTTTAATAATGAATCATGTATTCAAAATCAGATTCTGTACAAAATATGCCATAAATATTATTTGATGACTAATCTACTTATGTTATTTGTTTTTTTGTTATTAAAAACAAGTAAATTAAACTCAAACAAGCACATATATGATGTCTTAAATGGCACTTCTGAATGCTCAGTTGTCGCTGTTGTGTGAAGTACGTAGAGCCACGCACATACAAGGTGTAAGCACTTCCGTTATGAGGAACTTACTGTGCAGTAAGTCTTGGCTTTATGCCATTATATTATTTTTGTACATTGAAATAAAATAGAACTCTTTGTGTAAGGTAGAACAATAACTTTTATAAATTATTTGCTGAACTATTTGATTCTTCGAATTTCTAAAGCATGCTCTATATAAGTTCTGAAAGACTCAACAGCTATAACGGGATAATTTTGTGAAAAGTACGTGAGTTATTCTTCTATTCACGTCAAAACTATATTCAATAAACTGTGTACCTAAATTGAAAGTCCTCCATGCAGATTAAGTACATTTAAAGACTTAACTTAACTTTCTAGTTAGGCTGGCACATGGGTTTTTTACTGGTCGCATGACGTAACAGCCTTCAATATGTGCTACCAAATCTTAGGAGTATAATCGTTTACAAACGGGACAAGGAAGAGAAACTATAGATAGAGCGAGGAACATAAAGAATTCCAAAAATCTTGTAAAGGAAAATTGGAACCAGGGGCGAAGGGGCGACGTTCGCGTATTTGTATATCCGTTTTTGTGATTGAGAAGGGCTAGACAGTACTATCTAGGATAGACACATAAATTTGCCGTACTAATACAGCAACAATATAATTAAATTCACTAAGCTTAGTTGGATATGCTCTTCTAAACCGGCGTAACAAGTTACTTACGTTAATAATTAAGAGTGGTGGAAAAGAAAGGTGACTTAAAATGAGACTTGTTGTTCATATAAACTTGAGGAAAACTGTGGTAATGATATGATTACCTAACGTTTTCAAACGTTTCGAAAAATAATACACATTAACGGTTTAATGATTTATAATGAAATTTGTAGACATTTTACTTAACCGACTTCAAAAAAGTAGAAGGTTCTCAATTCGACTATATAATAATTTGTTTTATGTTGGTTACCTCTGAACTTTCGACTGGGTGAACCTACTTTGATGATTCTATTTTATTTGAAAGCAGGTGCTGTCCATGTGGTCTTATTTCAATTTGGTCTAGTTCTTGAAGTAATTTTTTTTGTTATTTTAAATTATTTGAGAGAATATGTTAAGCAAAAATTTTGATTGCCTGTATGCTGAATTATTTTATTTAACTGATTACATTTTAATTCGTTTATGTACCTACCTATTACCTTACCGCGAGTATTAATTTTAAATATATTTTATGTACATTTAGACTTAACGAGTTTATAAAGATCAGTATACCGTCCTTTTTTAGGTTCTACGAACATACTCTTTTCTCAACTATCCTTTTAGCGACTCCGACTTCTTCATCAAGAACATAGACTTCTCTTTTCCCAAGTTTCTTAAATTTGTTGTGTTAAAAATAAAATGTTCTGTTCTATTATTCGCTTTAGCTTGTCGTCTAAAGCCTTAAGCTATGCTGATACTGCAAAGCTGTTACGTCTATTATATTACCTTGTTCCGCATCGAAGGAATTTATTGTAAACGAAATAACTGTGCCGAATATTTGGTTGGGTTTACATACTCAACGAAATTCGTTGTTGTTTGTTTGTATAGTTGGTATTCGGTTATTCAATTCAAATAGCTATTTAGTAAATCGCTATTTCTTGTTAAAGCTTTGTATAAAAGATTTTCACAAACGTTGTACGCACGGTTCATTAACTAATAACAATAGTTTAAAGCATTAGAAGTGCATATCGTACAACTAACAGTTACCTCCTTATAATATTTACTGGCAATACCAAATATCGAAATTCGCAAGATTTTAAGTTTTACTTTTTTATCAAGATATCACGCTAGCCTTTCTCCCAAATCATATCTCTCACCTCATATGTCTCTGATATTCCGAGACGGTAATACATATTTTCCAATATACTTTTTTTTATGATTAATGTACTAAAAACAGAAGAAAGTATATTTAATAATACTTATACATAAATAAGTTAACATAGACCTTTTCTAATGATATTTAATGTTTGCAAGAAAATAAATAGGAATGACTATGTTGCTAGTGTTCGGTCGGTCTGGTCACCTTACCGTCTTGTCTATCTTTACTAATATATAAAGCTGACGAGTTTGTTTGAACGCGCTAATCTCAGGAACCGCTGGTCCGATTCGAAAAATCCTTACAGCATTGGATAGTACATTTATCGAGAAAGGCTATAGGCTATATATCATCACTAAGACTAATAGAAGCGGAGCACCAATGTAAAATGTTTCAAAAACGGTGGAAAATTATCACGCTACGGGCAATAGGAGACGCAAACGAGGTTGCGTGAGTCTGCTAGTTTAACAATAAAGTAAGAATTGCAGTTCTTTCAAATATCTGTAATATAATATACTATTCAAATGATTACTCTAATTTAGATTTAATTCTCTACATTGTCCGAATGATATTTGTAATTGCGACCCTCTGATTCATGGCCCACACTTAATTTATTGGTCCATTAACGTCCTTCATTGACTTCTTATACGCAATAAATCTTGTTATAATAGTTTTATAGCAATAAGTACCGTTTATAAAGTATGTTGAAACAAATCAGTCCACTACTTAAATTCCATTGATCTTGTAGTATACAATTACTGACTGCCTCGTTGGTCTAGCGGTTAGCGTATGAGACTGCCGATCAAGAGGCCTCGGGATCGATTCCTGGGTCGGGTGTATGTTTATTGAGTTTGAAATGAACAGCCCGAGGTTTGAAAAATGGAACCTTACCCCTCGTGCCTCAGAGAGCACGCAAAGCCGTCAGTCCTACGTGTGATCTCTCCTCGGTCGTGTCGGATAGCCGTCCCATCAAATTGTGACAGTGGGGGAACAGAGAGTGCTCCTGTGTTTGGGCACACACTTGTGCACTATAATATCTCCTACTTAGTTGACTTGTCCACCTAACAGTTTAGATTTGTAATAGCGGAATGCTGTAAGTATATGTTCATTAAATTATTACATTAAATGAGAATGATTCACCTATTAGCGTTACATTTGGGCAACTAGCCAATAATATGTTTTCATTACATGTGTTACAGTACTAGTTGCAATATACTTACACACAAGTTTCTAACACTAATAACTTTATCAGTTCTCACTCATTTTGTGTACACATGTATTAGATATTTATGAAAGTGAAGATTGCTTCGCGGTTCAACTTGTATATAACTTAATTTATAGATCAAAGAAAATTTTGTTACTAAAAATAGTACGAGTACATATTATAATCACAATATTTAAATAGTTATTGAGTCATTTCTGGTGACGAACGTATTGAGAAAAAAACCATAGCGGCAAAGTAATAACTCGAACGTAACATCAAGTAACATGAGTAGGTATGAGAAATTGGCATATTTATTAGCACGTTAGTGAAGTAGCTTTTTACCTTTAGCCACTCTTTCTTTCTCGTCTTATAATAGTAAGCAATAATATTTATTTATTCTCTGATCTGTGATAAGCCACTTCTCATCATTATTCGTTTTCGCCAAAATAAATAAGCTTAAATATAATTTTCTCGTATAAAGCCTATTAACCATTACTATTTATTCCATTCAATAAAGAAAAGAAGAACTTGAAATTAATTTGTCACATGTAACTGTTATTATATGTGGGTAGTCTGTAAAGTTTCCGACCTAATGATGATGCAAGTCATGTCATCTCATTTCTTCCTCATGATCTCTTTAAACTTGACACAGTTCTACCAGCGGTGCTCAATATAAATGCAAAGATGAACAACTATTCACTTGTTTCAATGAACGAGTACTGAAGATATCGCGGAAACTGCCAGACGACCTAGTATAACACAACAAATTCGTTTAACATACGCTTTACCTTCGTTGACAACTATTTCCTCTTCTTAGCTAAATACTCCGAGTAAATGCGCTCAATTGCTGTCAACCTTTGAACTTGGTCAAACCACAAAGGGCTGGAAGACCACATAATATATAAACTATATGCATTGCAGCATTAGATGGATTAAGCTCTAGGATGCGGCATGTTCTACCTCTGCCTGTGTGGATTATCATTGCGGTTATGCTCCAAACCTCACCGGTAAATTAAAAGGTGATTTATTGAGATGCTTCACGCTACCTTTTCATAATGGTTGAGACCTACTGTCAGATAATTACCTATTTAAATTATCTGTTGATAACAATCTTGTTTGTTCTCCGTGATTACCAGATTAGTAGATTTTCTTTTTGCAGATTTCCTCACTTTTATCAACTATTGTCAATGTAGTTCAATGCGAATTGTACTTCTTGGGCTAAACGTATGTTACATTTTGAGATATTTACATTGGTTGTTAAGATGTAAGTAGCAAATGCTAACTTACTCGCTTTCACGACTTCGGTATTAATAATATAATTTATCCTAAGTGCCTGTATAAAGATTATGGATTATTTATTTTATTTTAAAACTTAATGTACACATGTACAACGACGGACTTAATGCCCAAGGCATTCTCTATGGAACCCTTGCCATCAATATATGGAACTGATATAAAGTAACGTAATACGACTAAACATATACATTACATACATATTAACACATATACACCCCAAAACATAAACCTTACATACGTACACTGTGAGTAGGTACTAAATTATATTTTAACTAGCAGACCCACACAACCCCTTCTGCTGGATGCTTCGCTCCTATTTGTTTTAGCGTGATGATATATAGCCTATAGCCTTCAAGCGTTCAAACAAACAAACAAACTCTTCAGCTTTTTAATATTAGTATAGATTAATGTTTTCCTGCCATTTCGTCAAGATGTAGTTTTTGACGTTTTGATTACTGGATACAATCTTAATTTGACTAATTCGTTTTCTACGCACTAATATAATGTAATTACTTTGCCAAAGATACTTTGAAATGCGAATAACACGTAAACATCATCAATATGTAGACTTAAAAATAATATATACACAAAGTACTAATATTTAAAACTAAGTTTGATAAAGTGCTGTATAAGACAAGTTCCGACATCATTGGCCGACTTTGAATTTGTTTTAAACTAAGTTGACTTTGATCGTTCTTAGGATTACACGAAAGCACGATACACAAAGGCGAAGTTTAACGTGCCTTTGAGCTTGAGTGTGATAAGAAAAACTGCTACTGTAAGAATTTGATAAGATGTGCTGTTTATCAACTTTTAAATTATAAAACTGTTGTAATAAATGTCTGCACAGAAGTGTAGCTTTGGTCTAATTTTTTAATATTCTCTTACACCCACTCTTACACGTAAAAACTACTGAATGGATTTTAATGTAACTTTACAATAATATCAGAATAATAGGCTACAATTTAAAAAGATACTAGCTTCGTCCCGCGGCGTTACCCGCGGTACGATTATAACTACGGGTAACACCGCGAGCTTCAGCTAGTTTTTCATATTTGTCTTATATGTATAATCTTTTTTAAATAAGAATACCATACAAAAGTTTTTATTCGAAGAACGAAAAGTTTTTAAAACAATTTTTTTAGATACCGTAACTGAATAATTGTTTACATATATCATAATGATTTTAATTTTCGTTGTAAATAAATGTTAACACTTAATAAATTATAACACTATATTTGAATAAATAGGCACTATGATTTGTTTGCGGACTTAATGCCATGGGGCATTCTCTAACAGTCAATCAACCTTTGGGTGATGTAAAAATATGAAAGAAGTGCAAAAATAGAATTTCAGTAGAATTTAACTTATAAATTTTATTATTTTCTTTTAATGAAAAAGTTACGCATAGCATAATAATATGTCAGTTACATCGTGTTCTGAACATGTTGCTAAACACTTATCATTATAACACAAACGACATGAATTTGAACAAATCGTCGCTATTTAGACAGAATTTATGAAACATTCCTGGGTCGGCTCTATTCAAATTCAATTCTAACACTAAATTACACTTTTATATCAACTCAATAAATGTGAAATAGTCTCAAATATTAGCGCTTTCACCGACAAATTTCATATTTACATAAAATATTTTGATATAAATCTACACGCATCCAATAAATTTTGCAAGGTGTGGATAAAATAAACATTCCATTTGTAAACATCGTTTCTCAATAAACGAATTTATTGCATTTCTACTAAGAAAAAACCGTGCTTTAACCATAAATAAATGTTTATGGGTGTGTTTACAAGAGTAAGAGTATATTTGTAGACTAAATTATAATTGGTAGGTATATATAAATAAATAAATAAATATTTCGGACACTTAACACGCAACGCCATCTAGTCCCAAGCTAAGCAGAGCTTGTGTTATGGGTACTAGGCTCCGCTAGTACTCGGTGGCGCAGTGGTAACGTATGCGACTGCTGATCATGAGGTCTCGGGTTCGATTCCCGGGTCGGACCAAATGTTTGTATGATCTACAAATATTTGTTTTGGAGTTTGGGTGTGTTCTATCTATAATATGTATGTATTTACAAAAAAAAAATATATATATGTATTTGTATCAGTTGTCTAGTACCCCATAACACAAGCTCTGCTTATCTTGGGACTAGATGGCGTTGTGTGTTTAGATGTCCGAAATATTTAATATTTATTTAAAAATTTCGTTAAAATCTGCGTAGCGGTTTAGCCGTGAAAACGTAACAGACAGAGTAATTTTCAAATTTATAATATTACTAGCTGTTGCCCGCGTCTCCGCCCGCGTTTATGTCAGTTATCACTGCAAATAGAAGCCTGTGTTATACTGATATATAAGCTATAGATATTACTGAAAAGTTTTATCCAAATCCGTTCAGTAGTTTTTGCGTGAAGAAGCGACAATTATACACACTCACAAACTTTCGCCTTCATAAGTGTGATAGTATGGATTAACAAATTATCTATCAGTAGACTTTTACAATTGTAATTTAATCAAAACGATTTTGTAGCTTACAACTTCTATTAAAATTATATCGTAAACGGCCCTTTAATAATTATCAAAAGGAAGTAAATACATTAGGCTTAATTTTATTAACCGCAAACCCCAAATATTTTTACCCATTTAGCACTGTGCAAAGTATCCACTGTGCTGAAAGGAAATGTAGGTTAATCAGAGACGACCCCTGTCCCCTCTGTTTTACCCTGCTTAATAATGGCTCTTACTAAGTAGGGCAATAACATACAGTTGTAACAGTGAATTATAAGTAATATTAGTCTATACTACAATATTTATCTAATTGTACGATATCAAATCATTTGCAGTGTTAGTAAAGTGGCTGTAACAAATATGACATGTCTTCTGGTATATCTAAATTCCACAGCAAAATAATTACTGTTTTTGTCTCGATCTTAAATTTTCTCAATTATTCTCAATCATATTAAAAAACAAATTCAACATTTACATTTACTCTAAAATTTAAATTGTTTCAAGATTTGAACTTTGAACACTTTGAACGAATTAAATATGAAAGCACGAGAAAATCGGTCAAGTGCGAGTCGGACTCGCGCAGAAAGAGTTCCATTTTCAGAGTAAGTAACATTTTCATCTTTACATTAGAAGCGTCTACCTGTTTCTATTATTAATATCGAGCAATAAATGGCAAATAATCACTTTTGTTGTACACAAGAACCAACATAATTATTTTATCTTGTTTTTAGTATTTGTTATTATATCGGCAACAATGTTAGTCCGCAAATAACACACAAAATGTCGTACCTCACTATAAAGTTCTTATTAATAAAATGTATCAGCACTACCACTATTAAATAACTAGAGTTATTTGCTAAAGGAAGACATAAACACGGAATTAACGACGATGTAGGCGCTAGTAAACCTGTTCGCCTTCGAGTGATGTAACTTTTTATACTTAACTAATTAGTTAAGTCACTTAAAGCACTACAGAGGCAAGTTGCCGCACATTACACATTAACACTACGGCTGTAGCCTTTTTTAGGGCCTGGGTTCTGTCGATCTTTATGCTGTATATTAACAACCTCATAGTCCGCTGCTTGCCTATGACCGGGAAGCGAGTATTTATAAGCCACGACAAACTCGTTTAAGTCAAAATAAATCTTATTATCCAATGTCACAAAGTTTCTTAAAAGAAAATTTCGCAACATTCAGCCGCTTAAAGATCGCTTTCTCACACTACAGATCATAAAAACTTTCATGAGTTTACTCACGGAAGTTTTTATCCAAGTAAAAAGAAATGCATGAATAAAGCTATATTTACATATTACGGTTACATAAAGTGTGCATAGTCCGTCACAGTTGCATAACTTATCCTCTATAGATAACTGTGACAGACAGCTCAGCCGGTGGGCGTATGTTGTACGTGTGGTCGATAAGACCGTTGTAATGAGACAATATACGGCACTTGTTTCCGGCAATAACGACTGCAGGCATCTTTACCGTGACCACGTTATACATGGGCTCAATGAAGCCGTTGTTCTGAGACAACACGCCACAGTGAGCGAAAGTATATATGTAAGCGGAGAAACCGAGTGTGCAATCAGTAGCTGTGGGCGTAATCTGTGTTTAAGAGGTAATAGAACAGCCATCGTGTGGGTGATAAAACCATATTGGTAGTTTATGTGTACAAGCAACTTCTTACTTTAAAATGGCCTGGGTGCCTGTTTAGGTTGTGAGTAGTATATAAACATCTGCACAGAAAATAGCCATATTACAAGATAATAAATTCCAAAGTATCGCTGTCTATCTCTTTGTTACGCCTTCGGGGATAAACAGCTGCACCGATTCCAATGAAAATTGCCATCGAGATACTTTGATTCTTAAAAAAGGACATAGACTAGTCTTTATAGCGAAACTTTACATATACGCGGGTAGAGCCGCGGTCAAATGCTAGTTTTTTTGTATTTTAACTATATGTTGTGGAGCAGCTGAACGTAATCGATACATAACTTAAGACAGTGCTGCAATTTGATTCATGTATCCGGCATTCTGTCACCTGTGATCCTTATAAGAAACCATTGAGTCTATGAAGCGGCGATGTCCATCCCTTGTAAATGACCAATAATAAACATATGCCAACCAAACACGATACTTACTTATTAGTAAATAGCTCTCCTTTGTTAAGTATTTTACACCAAAATATATGATTTGAAAAAAAATAGCAATTAAATTTTTTTAGCTATTCAGTCCTGTCATTTAAACAAAGACTTCTTACGACTCACTCTTAGATTCTACTCATGTCTTCCAGAATAGTCACTTTGGCAGGCTTTAAAATACAAAAAAAAAAACTATTTTTAGTACGCGAGAGTAAATCTGTATGTTCGACATTAAGTTAAATTCTGAACATTCTTACAGAGATATATCGTCAATTTTCTTCTGTCCTTTCCACGGAAAAGGAAAAGGCCTTGTCTTGTCCTTTGATCTCATTCGACTTCGAATTTCCTACTTTCAAGATATTACAAAAATTTCTACAAATATTCAAGCAATCTTTAGCAAAATAAAAAAAAAAAAAAAGAAACGTTAGTTTAGCAAAATAAGTCAAACTATTTAACAACTGGCCCCTAAAATATAATCACAGCTTCAGAATTTTTCGGTTGACTAACTTGATAAATTCGAAACGGTAGCTAAGTTAAAACAATTTAAAAAATGGCCAATGAAAAGCAATGCTGGCTTTATAAATGCCGACAATATTATGAAAAGCTCTGACGTATCAAATGAAAGTAAAACGTTACTGTTTTAATCCCGGCTTTTAAATGCTGTTATGATTTCATATTTTATATTCATTTATCGGTTCAATCAGCAGTTAACGAGTATCTCATCAAAGTCCACAGTTAAATGTGTACAACATTTATATGTTGGTACATCTATGAGAATGCTTTATTGACATTTCTAAGAATTATTTATTCGTTTACCGTAATTGCATAATTATATTGTTTGTTTTATTTTGTAATATTATAACCTTAACAAGAAATCTAAACTAAAAAGTTATTATTTCAAGTAGGCCTTTTCTCTCTTTGACTCTAGTAGTTTGGTTCCAAAATGTCATTCTCATGGACAAGAATCGATAAGGCACTCCATATGTTACTCTTAAAAGAAAACAGATCTTCGATTTTTGTGTACATTATAATAGGCTTTTCTTATCAGCATAGATTTCATTGTCTTTTTAAACTTATTTGAAGGTAAACTAGTAATACTATCTGGCAAATTATTATAACAACTAATAGTCTGTTAATCTTCACAATATAAATCTACTGACTGTCTCTGGAAAAGTATTTATTTGATCAATTGGAGGATTGGAGGCCTACATGCTCTTTTTCTTTTAAATAAAAAGAAATTGAATCCACAAAGCGTTTCGGTAGCCGTTTAATTTAAACCACTGATTGTATGCACCATTATATTTCATTTCTGTGTTTACTTATTTTGTACTAGAATTTCTTAATAAACTAAAGTTTTTATTAAACTTCTCTTTCCAGCTTATACCTTTTTAAATTAATCTAATAACGTTATCTCTCTTTTACAGGTAATTTGGAATTCCACACTAGAAATCCAAAGATACATGATCTGATACAAAATACTTCCTACTTAAACAACGACGTACAGTTCTCGTAAATAAGGAGGTTTCAGTAAGTATATGAAGTAAAAAACTGCTGGTTTTAAAAGTACTATATATATCACAACTGTTTTTTTAATATAAAATAGAGTATACTAATGAACAGGCAGCTAAGCTATTAAATATATGCTAGACATTTAACCCCGATGATTTTAGAATACAATATATTATAAACATTACCACTTTACATTACTACTAGTAAAAATGAAGTTAAATTAGTTTATGTTAAATGACAGCATTGTAATGTATAATAACTTAGTATTGTATTAAAGTGCAAATAATTTTAAAATACTAAACTCGGGCCATCTACGGTTGGTACGGTGTGGGAACTATGGTGTTACCATTACTAACCCCAGGTCGCGCACGCTCGGCAGCGTCCGCGCCTCAACCCGAGCCTGCTTCTGCTAGGGCAAATGGCCTAATCTGACACACCCAGGCTTGCGCTTATGGAGGACGGAGATCGTTCAGAGATCTCCGGCGCCCGAGTCGTCTGCGGTAGCTGGCCCGTTCCCGGGCCTGGCGCGCCGGTAGAGTTCTAAACCTCTCCCGGTCCCGCTCCGCCGTCTCCTTGGCAAGCATTACTTGCTCGCAGAAAAAAACGGGGGAGTTCCACGCGCTCTCGCTCTGCAACATGGCAGCAAATATGTTACCGAGCGAGAGAACCCCCACCCCGATGGCCGCCACGAGATCACGCCTTGGCTCCTCCCACACCGGACATTCTGCCAGCGTGTGGAACGTGTTGTCTACGGTGTGACCATCGCAGTGGTGGCACTCGGGCGTTGGCTCCTTGCGCATCAGACACAGGTGATCGCCGAAGCATCCTTTTCCAGTGATCACATGTGTCAGCCGGTTTGAGAAGGTCCCGTGACGCCTCTCGAGCCAATCCTCCATAACGGGTCTTACCGCCGCAATAACAGCGGGCCCAGCGCTCGGTTGCTCAAGTCGTTCCTTCCAAACTATTTAATACCTAATTCGATAGACTAAAATTCATCATTTTGAGGGTCATAATTAATCTGTCGAAATTATTATTTTAAAAATAAATACGCACGCAGAATATATAAATTTATATACACGTGTATAAGTTACTCATATAACCGAATATAACACAAATATAACCGACTCACAATTACTATATCTGTTAGTTATAAATAAAACGTAGGTATTTTCATTGATAAAATGCCTAACTAGTTTAAAGTTTGAATAAAATAGATTAATTAAAAAATACAACAAAGGGCGATTAAGTCGTATAAACGGCTCGTTATTTTCTTTTCCTCAATACAAAATGTTTCAACATTTTTGCTTGTCCCGAGTAATGATTATTATTTTTAGAATAAAAACACGAGAAATACTTCTTGGAAGCTTTGATACTGACGAAATGAGAGTGACGCACATTGTTAACAAATTTCGGAATTGTTGTATGAATACTTCCATAATAACTTTATCAAGAAGCGTATGTTATAAATTGCCTTTAATATTGGCTCATATTTAATGAACTTTTATCGTTAAACTACTTTGTAGTATCTATATATTAATAAGTGTAACAAAAACTTTGAACACCTTATTACGAAAATTATGCTAACGGAGGAGTATGAAATTTGACACAGTTAAAGTTTATAAGGAGAAGGAGAGCAGAAAAGTATAGTAATAGTAGGATTTTGACAAGTAAGCGACCACTAGTTAATTAAACCGGCGTAGGAACACCTCTTAACACGATCGTAAATGTAGGACTCCCAGTAATTTTCTCCCAAAGAAAACATATGTTATATAAACTCCATTCCAGTATGAATAAACGGTTTAGCTTAGGCCAATATTCTTAAGCGTGGATTCTACATGAGTAATTAACCTTACCTAAAAGTACATCGAGGTAACCCTAACGCGAACGTGCTGTGCCACCCTCCGCTGCTAGTAGACTGCTAGTAATTGCGATCGTCAGCCAATAAATAACACATTACTATTAGCTAATAATTTTATCGGAATGTAGTGAGTAAGAATTCTTTATTTTTTCGTGTCCGTCTATGAATTCTTTATATAAACTTCAAGAATTCATAGACAGACGTTCATTTAGAATGTTATTTATGTCTGCTTCGGTTGCACAGTGCTAGCGTATGCGACTGCTGTGCTTGCTGATCTCGGTTTCGATGCCCGGATCAGACCAAATGTTTGTATGATCTGCAAATATTCGTTTCGGAATTAGAGTGTTTTCTATGTGCAATATACAGGTACTACTCGTATGGATTTAAGTGTATATTATATTAAGTGTATATGTACATGCTTTGCTTAGTTTGAGACTAGATGGTGGTGGTTATCAAATGTACGAAATATATACTTTCAATAAAGTTTTCGAAGTCGCCAAAATCTTGTAGGAATAAGATACGTGATAAAAATCAATAAGATTTAGAGTCACGTGTAATCCTGTGGAAAATGAAACACTATTCGACACGGTTCCAATTACGAAATAGTTAATTTAACTACATGTTCATTCGTACAAAACGTATCTATAGCGTATGGTCCTTAAGGACTATATACATTTTGATTGACTCTCTAACTATAAATACAAGCATCTAAATCAAGTGTTTAGTACTTATCTAAGTTACCAGAAAGATTAAACTAATTTTAGCTTTTTTCGGTACAATATTTGTCAAAATCACAAGCAATAATAAAGCTACACAACAATGCATATAGATATTTTAGATATATGTTAAACGCTATTAAAGCCAGTCAATTCGTGGCATAGGTGCAAGATAACTACAACGAAATAGGTTAGTAGGTGAATCGAGCTCTTTGTTTCAGTACATGCAAACTAGGGATCCGATGTGATTATTGTGTAGGTGCAAATAGGCGTGTACGGTCTAAGGTAAGCTAACAAGCTAATATGGACAGCGAAATATATGCGTAATCACTTGTTATGTAACATTGTTCTCAATCACCAAACCAAAGGGTCTGCCAAAATGACTACTCTGTCTGATGAAAAGCATAAGTAGAATCCAAGAGTGGTGGTCACCATACTCATTACGTATGCAATTGAACAATGTAGCATGGTGACCCACACCATGGTGGCCTAGTGATGCTTCTGCATCATTGGGCCTCCGGTCTCCGACATAGATATTTAGATAATGAAAAAAAACTTACATCCAACTCCGAAAATACAACAAACTTATCTGCAAAAAACATTTAACCACAGAGACTACTACTACATTAGAAGTGAGATTGGCGCTAAATTCAAAGAGATATTTTATCGCCTAAACACATTTATAAAAGATTATTACGATTATCTTATAACGATTAACAATAAATACATACGTAACAAAGTTATTCCTAATTTCTCTGTTCCGTGGCATGGGATAATCTCATATTAATGTCTCGATTCTAATTAAAGACTTTCACAGCACACAACAAAATAAAAAATACGCAAATACGTACTAACTTTTCCAATTTTAGTTCTGTCAAAATGAAATAGGTTTAGTCCGACGTTTTCAAAATACGATACTGCATTTGGCAGAGCTAAAATTAGTTTTAGTGATTTTTTAGTCTCGATTAGAGAGTTTGTTACAAGAGAATTGGCACAGTTACATTTTGTACTTTGTAATATTCTGTTACCTTTTTTCGTTTATATGTACGTTTATTTAATTGGTTTACCAGTTGGTAAAATGGATTTAGAGAAAACTGAATAAATTTCCATAGGACAAGACGGTGTAAATAGCACTGACGGGTAATAATTGAGATAATATACATTGCAAGGTGTCAGTTTTTGTATTTACTCAATAAATGTAGCAATATTATGCTTCGGAGTGCGGTAAATTGTAATATTATGAATGAACATGTTTCACAGCAAGCCATGAATAATTTATAAAACACGACGACGACTGTAAATAGCAAATATGATATGGACGGTATTTAATTATTCAAATTATGCATGTATTCATTCTCATATCTGATATTTCTACCATATAATGGGGTAAGGGGAACTGCTTCTTGTTTCTGAGCTGGAGTTTGATTTTTTAAATGATTGATATCATGTACTGCCACCTGAACTCAAGAGTACTCGTACTCACAGTCACGTCATCAGAAGGATTTAAGTTCCAGCAACTTAACGAATTAAGTTCAAGTATTCTATCTATCTAGAAATACAGCATTACCCGAAATGACATAATTCGTGTTGTCGTTTCGAAGGCCCAATGATGTAGAAGCATCTCAATAAGCCGCCCTAGTAAGGGTCACCATGCTGCATTGTTGGGTTATCTGTATTCACAGTGAGTACGATGATTACTACTCTTAGATTCTGATCATGTTTTACATCAGAGCAGTCACTTTGATAGGCCTCTTGTATATAAAAAGCCATAACTTTCATTGGAAATACTAAACATGTTATCAAAACTTATTAAGTCATGTGAACACGACGCGACGTATATACGTTTAACTATTCAACAAGTCGGCAGTAAACAACCACAAATTACACACATTTGCTTCTATTACTACTAGTTGAAATGTTTGAACTGCAACTTGGACATTAAATAGCAAACACAATCAAATTTTTCAAAGGTTTCTATCGACTATCGGATCGAAGTCGATATGTAGGTACATACATAATAACATACACCATTTAAATAGTAATTGTAATGTATTAATTCACTCACAACACACAACAATCAGCAAATCGTATTACTGCTAAATCGAATAAAAGTAAATGTTACAAAATTTATAGTATTCAGAGAACCCAGTAGATATATATATATATAGTGGGTTTTCGCTTGAGTAATATAACCATTTTCGACGCCAAAAATACTACTAAGCATTAATACATATTAATAAAAAAAAACAAAAAACCGACTTCAAGGTTTGACTCGATTTCTCTTGGATGCCATCATCAGATCTTAGTGTCCTTATCATGGTACCACCGTTGGGATATCTCCTTTCCATTAAAAAAATCATCATCATCAAAATCGATTCATAAACGACGAAGTTATCCGTGAATACACATAAAAAAAAACGGTCGAATTGAGAAACCTCATCCTTTTTTTGAAGTCGGTTAAAAACGACTTCATGGTGTATTTAAAATAAAATTTCTAGAACTACAGCATCACAATATCATCCGATCTAATTAAGTAATTGAACCATTTTCGCATATTTATCTATTTAATACCTCAACGCCGCGGTTATCATCGTAGCGCGAGTAACGCCGCGGGACAAAGTTAGTCTTAAAAAAGTAACTTGAGTTACTCCCTGGATTTTTAGCTACCTGCCAGTGAAAGTCCCGTCAAAATCCGTCCGCCGTTCCAGAGATTACCCGTAACAAACAGACACACAGACAGACCAAACATTTTTAACTATATTTTTGGTATATGTAGCGTGTATACATACATATGCATTTAGTAAAAAGCAGTTATTTTAATATTACAAACAGACACTCCAATTTTATTTATTTGTATAAATGTATAGATATGACTTTGCCAGTTTAGTTTCCTTTTTATCAACGAATATCGATTGCATGTCCCACAAACACTCATGAGCCATTCATTGAATGTTATACACTTTCTATATATGAGTAAGTAATAAACAAACAATAAATGAATGGAATTATTGATGAATGTTCATAATACCAACAGGATAACGTGCGGGTGCCGGATGCGAGCTTACCAGGGGTGTTCAGGTTATTATCCAACCTCGAAACATCTATTATTAACAAAACCTATCAATCTAACGCTATGATATTATACACACTGAAGGATTTGTCTATAATTTATCTCACTGTGTAAATATTTGATTGTTTTGCTACTCCTGCCAAGTTAAAACGACTCACAATCAATTTAATACAATATGCTTCTCTTTTACAATTTAATCTATACATACAAATAAATAAAATTGGAGTGTCTGTTTGTAATATTAAAATAACCGCTTTTTACTTAATGCATATGTATGTATACACGATACATATACCAAAAATGTAGTTAAAAAAATTTTTGTCTGTCTGTCTGTCTGTTTGTTCCGGGTAATCTCTGGAATGGCTGGACGGATTTTGACGGGACTTTCACTGGTAGGTAGCTGATGATACGGGGAGTAACTTAGGCTACTTTTTTTAGACTAACTCTGTCCCGCGGCGTTACTCACGGTATAACATTAACCGCGGATAACACCGCGGGTTCAGCTAGTTGCACATAATTATCATTGTTATCAATACTAGTTTACTACTGGACCATAGGCCTCTTTAGACTAGAGATTTGGGCTTACCATATCACTATGACCAGAGTGATCGGTATAGAGTTTGTTCTAAGTATTCCTTCTCTTAGCACTGATGTTATACTACATAGCTTGTTCCCTAAGTGGGCGCCCAAGGGTATAATAGCGGTATTGACACGTATTCTAAATCCATACCACACGGAAAGTATATGATTATTTCGTTAGTTAACTAGACGTAATATGTATGTAGTACTTGCGCTGTGTTTCACCGAGTGAGTGAGGATACCGGAGGCCCATAACCCAAACCCCTCCCTCTATCTCCCCTCCCTATCCCCCAAAGACTGGCAACGCACTTGTGACGCCTCTGGTGTTTGCAGGTGTCCATGGGCGGCGGTAAACGCTTACCATCAGGTGAAATGTATGCTTGTTTGCCTTCCTATTCCATAAAAAAAAATGTCCTGCAACATATAACACTACTGTCTAGACCTCATAGTAAATCTTTAGTTAGATCTAAAATGTGACGTCAGACACCGTTGCGACACGACAGGACAATTATTAACTTCGTGTAAAAGGGTCCGAAGCTAATCAAGCGTCTCTGATATAAACACGTGACTGATGTGTATATCTGTTAAAAGTATATAATTAAATTACTCGATAATGTATTTATACTAACAGATCTTATAACAGTTATTCTGTAAAAGTACACATTACTTTAGAAACACGAATTTTATCCGTTCTTTAATTTTCACCTCTTTATTACCGAATGTAAAAGTCTATGCCCAACTTATCACAGGAGTAGTATGAGTATCCGATTGTATAGTTATAATATCGTTCATTATGATTGGTTACATCATCGTCAGCCTATCGTAGTCCACTGCTGGAAATAGCTCCTGCAGTTGCACGTCACTTGGTTCGATCCTCGGCTTCTGGCATCCAGCTCCTGTCAGCCATCTAGCCATATTGTATAATAATAATCTTTCTCTTTCATCTAACACACAACGTTATCTAGTCCCAAGCTAAGCAGAACTCGTGTTTACTAGAAAACTGAATAAATACATTCCATTCTTTTGTTTGTAAATACATACATATTATACATAGAAGACACCCAAACTCCGACACAAATATTTGCAGATCATACAAACATTTGGTCCGGCCCGGGAATCGAAACCAAGACCTCAAGCACAGCAGTCGCATACGCTACCACTAGGTCAGCGAGGCAGTTCAATAGTAGGTATATGTCGGTTTTTTGTGGCAAAAAGTAATCTACGCGTTAGACATCCATAAATCCATCCGCACGAACTAACTTTTACATTTATAATATTGGTAGAAATCTATAGATTCTTATTTTGACCGCTCAGTTATTTAATTAGGTGTTAGGCAATACACTTTTTGTGACTACTAGTTACAGAGTCAATATTTAAATGTCAAGAATCGGTTCTTGACACTTCTTATTTTAGATGTTTACGACCAACGTAATAGCCCGATTAACTGAACAATTATGAATCAAAGCATAATCATTATTTTAATATGTAGTTCTTGTCCAACAGACATAAGAAAAATAGTGTTGTTTTCTCATTTACCGACTCATGCAATAAAGATAAATTGGTTTCATTACACAAAATGCACAAAATATCACCAAGTTGCTTAAAACTAATAGTCTTGACGTAAATCGTCAAAGTGACTGAGATTATCCACAACTTAGTAGCAAGGCTCAAGCTTTCATCGGCTAAGGATCACGATACACGCAATTGAAAGTCTCTATTCACTTGTCAAAAATATTCATTCTGGCATACACATCAACTGAATTTTCTTGATCGCTTAAGACATAAAAGACATCGGTTTCCGGACCCTAGAATCGATGCGAGTCCCTTTTACCAAATATCTTTTGGTAAACGCTTATGAGTTACCTTTCATGATTCGTGGTAAAATGTCGACCCTTTTCACAAATTGTAGCCTACGGCTAGGGATATTGAACTAAATAGGTAGTCATCGTAAGTTTATCAGACGATATGAAATGAACCGAGTTTTATGTAGGTATGTAAGAGTGTTATTATGTTATAAGAGAAATTGTGGTTTTATAAATAATATTGTATTATACAGAAATTGGTATTAGCTTTTAAAGCCAAGCCAAACCGCCCGTCCTCATTTAATTTGCAATAACAAATATTGAGATCAATAATTAGACAAAAAATACCCTATCTACCAAGTTGAACTAAATTACAGATGCTAACATTTGAGTAAAATTGGTTCTGTAGTTTCGGAGTTTATCGCGCACATACATCGTGACACGAAATTTATAAATATATATATAAATTTATTGTCACGATTTATATACATTATTATTATTTATATATATTATTAAGATGATAAAGAGGTAAGGTAAGTGAGTGTATGACGTTGTAGGAGGCAACATAATAATTTTATTAAACACTGATTAAAGATAAACCATGACTAAAATAGCGAAGTTACTAAAGCAATTAAACTAAAAGATGTACCAAAACATGTTTATGACAAAAGTACGGATAAGAAAGGTGTGTCAATCGTGTTTATCTCTTTTCAACTACAGTAGAAAGTTGTCTGTGGACAAAGATATATTATCAAGATCGCCGACAGTTCCACACTTAAGCAGTTTCGAGTTCGTGACTCGTAACTAATAGATTGTCCATCCCTACACTTATTAACGGTTGATTTAGTAATGATTTTAATCTATAGACACAAATAAATAAAATTGGTCTGTTTGTAATATTAAAATAACCGCTTTTTGCTAAATGCATATGTATGTTTACACGGTACATATACCAAAAATGTAGTTAAATTTTTTTTTGTCTGTTGTCGGTATGTCTGTCTGTCTGTCTCTGGAACGGCTGGACGGATTTTAACGGGACTTTCACTAGCAGGTAGCTGATGATCCAGGGAGTAACTTAGGCTACTTTTTTTAGACGAACTTTGTCGCGCGACGTTACTCGCGGTACGAAAATAAGCGCGGGTAATACCGCGGGGTTCAGCTAGTATATAAATATACATGACGATTTAAAACAACTTTCTTTAATACCCAAAAATGTGTATCAAAAGTGAATACTCCGAGTTTTTTTAAACCATTTAAATTACAAGACAGCCTGGGGTTTGTGAGAACATAGCTTTGAGTGAAAGTTTTTATTTCTAAGGAGATAGACAAGAAGTTTATTACCAAAGTTTATTTTATACGCTTGGCTTGCCGGATTGGTTATCAAATAAAAGTTTCTGAAAGAAAATAAATGTGTTCAGTTATAAGAGAGGCTTATACGTTAGCCTTGTATTTATTTTGGTATTAGTTGTTGCCCGCGGCTCCGCCCGCGTATATGTCGGTTATCGCCGCAAATAGTAGCCTATGTATTATTCTGATGTATAAGCTATATTACTGTAAAGTTTCATCCAAATCCGTTCAGTAGTTTTTGCGTGAAAGAGTAACAAACATCCAAACATCCATCCATCCTTACAAACTTTCGCATTTATAATATTAGTAGGATTTATTCACCTTATGCATTTACCGGGTACGGAGGGAGTGCCTCAGTGGCGCAGTGGTAGAGTATGCGACTGATGTGTTTGAGGTCTCGGGTTCGGGTAAGTTTTGTTTTCTTATTGCCTGCCATTTTTATTGACGACTCGCTGAGCCCCGCGGTGTTACCCGCGGTTATTGTTGTACCGCGAATAACGCCGCGGGACAAAGTTAGTCTAAAAAGCCTAAGCCTAGCCTAAGTTACTCCCTGGATCATCAGCTACCTGCCAGTGAAAGTCCCGTCAAAATCGGTCCAGCCGTTCCAAAGATTACCCGGAACATACAGACAAAAAATTTTTAAACTACGTTTTTGGTATATGTACATACATATGCATTTATTAAAAAGCAGTTATATTAATATTACAAATTATGGCTAATTATCTAACTTAACTTTGGCGTCCGTCCGTCCGGCCAGTTGTCCCCAAAAAGCGGGACGAAACCTGTCCCGTGCGGACATAATAATATTTATTCAAAAAGCGGGACGTCCCGCTAAAATCGATATGTCTGACAACGCTGATAAAGATGTGTGATGTAATCGCTATAATTATAACGTCAAGGGTCATTAGTACTATACTTGATACTGATGCCATAACTGGTTTCTTTCTAATACTTCTAAACGAGCACTATTATAACACCTGGTTCTCGGAAAAGGTTCTATTTGAATTGTGTAAATAGATAAGTTTTGTTTTTATTTTATAAATATATGTAGAATTTTTTACTTGAAGGAAAGTGTTTTAACCGAATTCAAAATAGGAAGACGTTTTCAATTCGACTGTAAGCTTTTTTATGTTTGTTACCTCAGAATTTTCGACTGGGTGAACCGATTTTGATGATTCTTTTTTATCTGGTGCTTTGATGTAATCCCATTTTTTTTTCTAGTTCTTGAAGAAGTGAAAATTGTAAGCGATAGTTACGTACCTCATTACTCACTTGATGAATTTCAGGCAATAATTGTTTTGCATATTAGTTTATAAGTATAAAATAGAATAATGTGATCTCTAAAGTGCTCTTGTGTGCATCTACCCCTAGTGTCTATTATAAGAATACTATTTCTTAGTAATTAATAAGATACTAAAATAAAAATTCTAATGAATTCTAAACTTACATAACAATAGAATAAACGATCAAGTATCATTAAAAAGTAAAAAAAAGTATGAATGTGTTAAATTTCTTACCAAAACGTTCTCATAAATAACCATTAGAATCTTGTCATGAATTGTTTAACTTGTTTTCACAGAAAAACTACTGACAGTTTAATACAGTTGCTACTAGCGGGGCAATAATAAATGTTTAAAAGCTTATAGTTTTATTACGCTGTCTCTCAACATTAGCCTATCTTTCACTTACAATCTTAATTTCTACTTCGCGCGCTGCTTTATCTTGATCAAACACGAATTGTGGCTCACTACAATCTGATCTTTCGAATGTAGGTACACATAATTTCAAAAACAATACACATACTACCAATAGCTTGTCAAAAACTTTCCCCCTCAAGAAAGGAGCGATAACCAAACACATGTCGACGCACTCATTTAAAATTCGTCGTTGTAAATCGTCTGTTGAGTTGGCACATTGTCAAAATGGCGGAACAATTACGTTGTCAAGTCCATAAGGATTACACGTCGTCACGCCACGTTTCATGTCGGCCAGACAAGTTCGTTCGTCATTTGACGTCACATCTGAGCGCGGTTTTACCACTTTTAAACTTTGTTTTATGGAAGATGGTTAAAGTTACGCGAGGAAACAATGGGAGAGTCGAGCACGCCCGGGCAGACAGAGATTTACGAATATAAAAAGAATACCTAATAAAATGATGATGCCGGATGTTGTTTGCGGGTGAACGTCAATTTTTTGCTTATAAAACTCGAGGCTGTTTATGAAATGTTTGTTTTATTAAAATACTCCGCCTTTGGAATGTTGTTAGCTACAAAATTGATTTAACATCTCGTATTTTTAAAATGGTACAGAGGGTGGGATGAAACAGGAGTCAAACAAGAAGGGTGCTTAAAAAGGCGAGTAGATAATAAAATTTGTAAATGTCTTTAAGCGAATTATTAGGATTTTTAATGTTGAGATAATAGTCTTACTTTTGAACATTGCTCAAACAAGATTAGTGGAAAGAACTCATTTCAAACAATATAATGTAACCTAAATAAAATATTAGACAAGTATTTAGGTGTTTCTTCCGACAACAGTTGCTTACAAAGCAATACGGTAGGTAACCTACAACATTATAATCCCCATCCACATGCGTGGTGTTTGCCACAAATACCAAACACGACGAACAAAGTCCCAAACGTTAACCACAATTATCAAACACAAATCGGCAAACATGACGGACGCCAACCTTGTGGCAGCTAGCACTATCGGGTTGATTCATTTTTAATTTAAAGTTATATATAATGAACTCTAAAGAAGAAGACGTAGACAATAGTGTGTGATAAAAATTCACAATTTCTTTTTGAACCATTAGGACAGGTTTTATAACTTCTGCCGTATGAATTTTGCAGAACTTAAATATTTAGTAAACATTATTTGGGACATAAATATTTCAGACATCTAACACACAATGCCATCTAGTCCCAAACTAATCAGAGCTTGTATTATGGGTACTCAACAACTGACATAAATACATATTATATTTTATTTTTGTAATTATATACGTACAAACACCCATCCACATATCCGTGTTTGCTGTATGTTGGTTGTTGTTCGCCATTGTTTGCCGAGCGTGTAGATTAAGCATAATAGTCACTGTGTGCCTATAAAACATCTTTCACTACAAACAAACAGTCCTAATTGAACATAGCTTTATCAGATCTAGACCCAATACACAATCAATTTATTTGCATTTTCTATTATGGTTTAAAATTGCCAAATAATTCTATAACTAATATTGATAACTGAAAGGTAACAAATCGATCTTATAACTTTTTTTGGTAAAAATTCAAAGCTAGCTACAATGAGGTCAGAAATGTCTTCTTGATGGGTTTCATTTTAATGGCACGTAAGTATTGTTTTTTTGTTTAACTACTCGGGGGCGCTGCCTTAACCGTAGATTAAATCAGAATAATTTCTCGTGTATATTTTGGTTTGCCAGCACACAATTCGACACCTACGCCGCCCATTTTATTCAATTAATGCAATACAAACACACGCTTATACACTCACACACAAGTTACACACAATATACATGCTCTTAAAGGATCTGAGAGTACATTGAACTGTCACTATAGAATGGCTTAATAAGATCGTTGTGTGATGCTATTTTTATCGCTATGTGTTAAAGTTGTTAGATATCAAATCCGGTGGTTGATCTTGCAATTTCGATTTCGCCGAACGAAATTATACTGATGCATTTTCAAAAATGTTTTATAGGTATGTGTTTATTTATCGTAGTTTCTGCACAACTCGTCACCTACAAAATACACATTAATTATGTTTTTATAGAAAAGATCTGTGCCTCAAAAATTTGTCACGTTTACTTCAAAATTCCGTGTCCGCGTTTCCTGGGGTGACGATTTAAAGATTCAGTGTCATGGGACGAACAAGGGTGGTGATTGTTCGTCCCATGGGTGTGGTAAGAGCTAACTAAGAGAACAAACTATACCTCTACACGGGACAAGATCACCGCAAAATGAAGGAAAACTTGAAAAAAACAATTGAACTGATTGCAGATAAACCAAAAAAAAAAAAAGAAAAAAACTGGCCAGCGTGGTAGGGTAAAATTGCCATTCTAAGATTGAAATCTTGGATGACATATAATTGCTTGACATTTCGAGTAGCTCGCATTACTATAAAAGTTAAAAATTTGTGAGCATATGTTCTTTACTACTTTACGCTCTAACGCCGGATTAACTTTGATAAGGTTTGAGAAATTTATTAACACGTAGGCTACTTTTTTGAGGAATATCTGATAAACCACGTGTAACACCGCAGGGAGCTGCTGGTAATACATAATTATGTTTAAAGCTGTTATGTTTTAGTTCATTTTAATTTCAACTCAGGTAGTTCACGTTATAAATTATGATTAAAATGAAAATAAATCTTAATATTTTATTAGCTTTACGTATGTGCTTCGGGTTAGTCATAAACAAGTACCCAACAATATCGTAAAGGTTATAATATGCTGTTGTTCAATTAAGTAATCACAACAAGGAACAATTAAAAATTTAACACCTAACAGCTGTGAATATTTTATAACGTTGAAGTTTCCACTCTTCGGTTTCCATTTAAAATTCAACTTTGATGTAATTAATTTATGTAAATAATTATAATAACATATTGCGAAGAGCCGTCTTTAAAATGAAGGTTCGTCTTCACGATTCAAGTTATTTTACTTTCATGAATGTAATATAAGTCGAACACAATATATTATTGGTTTGGTTTTTAAAAGGGAAATTTAAATAAAATACTGAATGGTTCTCAGTCAATGTCACCGTTCTAAAAAAACAATTAAAGAAAGAAATCATTGCAGTAAACAATGTAACAAGTATCTCACATTGTTTCTTCGTTTCTATCGGTGGTAGATAGAAAGCTCTGGTGCTCAGTCCGCTTCAAAATAATGTAATAACAATAATGCTGCAAATCATTTGAAAACTGTCTATATGTCGCAACCACGACACAGTATATACTTAAGTCATAGCTATCATAGATATCAGCGAACTAATTAATGTTTCTATAGGCTAATTTTAGAACGGGCGCTAGATTGCCTTTTCAAAAAACACTTCCAGCATGAGGAATCAATAATCGCAAACACCGTTTTGTTTTGACTACTTGTTGAATAGAGACAAATATTCTAATTTTGGCACTAGTCAAACGGCCCTCGTGTCATCGTAAAACTCGCAAGTTAGTTTACCGAAACTTTGTCTCATAGTTTATTGGAGTCTTTTCCATATTTTATGCTAGTAGGTTTTATATATTCAAACTAGCTTTTTATATTTGACTTATTCGTAAGTAAAAATAAATGATAAATAAATATTTCGGATATCTAACACACAACGCCAACTAGTCCCAAGCTAAGCAGAGCTTGAGTTATGGGTACTATACAACTGTTGCAAATACATATATACTTTTTTTTTACATATTATACATAGAAAACACCCAAACTCCGAAACAAATATTTGCAGATCATACAAACATTTGGTCCGACCCGGGAATCGAACCCGAGACCTCATGATCAGCAGTCCCACACGCCAACCGCGAGACCAACGAGGCAGTCAAAAAATTACTCAACATAGAAATATCTAAACCAGTTATAATCAGACGACAAATATGTAATTGAGTTTGTCTATCTCCTTAATAGTATGTATGCGAAAATAATAGCAATGAATATTGTTATTCTGATTTCGGGCGTTATTAAACGCCTATGCTTTCTACGAATTCAAATAATGGTATTACATGTAAAAACATCAACAAAAAATCCACCACTGAACGTATACAGCCATTTTCCTACATTGAGACATATTTATCTATATTATTCAGAGGTAAACAAGAAATCGCTAACAATAAGGCAATCATGCCTTTCTCAATATTGAATAAATAATGAAGCTCAAAGTACACGTCCTCATAATATCGTGCCCGTCATGAATAAATCGCGGAAGAATGCTTGTGAAATCGCCGCCTGAACTCATCGGATATATTGGCTGAGCAGAACCGAATTGGCGTAAAAGTGATTCTGTTTCGGGAAACCTAACAAGTGATTTCGTTTTCGTGGACCTTTACAATGGGCGGAAATCGGAATTTTGCCCAACACCGGCTGTGTGCCCTAATCTTGAATCGCTTTAACAAATCACACAGGGCGCATAAAATGCTTTGAGGTTTCCCTCTTGCCTTCATTTTTTTATTATTTATTAATTTACTTTTCCCAGCATATTATTTCTGCTGAAAAAGGAGTTATATTTTCTGCCTTGAGTAAGTAGATGTTACGCGTCATTCATTCTTATCTGTAACAATGACGGCGCCTACGCACTTTTAACATTATTTGATGTAAATGAACTCTTATAATCGCCTGAGAGACGTTTGTTCAAATGTTGAACCCTCACTTGAATTTAATAGCAAGTCTCAGTTCATAAATCTGCTTAGTAACTCAAGTGGATTATATATTTTGCTGTAGGCATTTGCGTTACTGTCATTCAAATTTTGGACGCTATTACAGTGTACTGAGACAATTATGTGGCATTTAAAAAAATACTTTTAGAATGTCTGCAACATTAAGTGATTACAAAAAAAAATGAGACACAGATACATACATTAAATACGTACTTATTATGTGTATTGATACACTTATTACTTATGATTAAATTATTTCTTATTGAGATATCAACTGATACTTTTAGTTTTGTGCATTTATCTTGTTTAAGCTCTTAATCACAATAAGGTCGACTGGTAGAAAATGCCTACGGCATTAAGTTCACCTTTGTCACTTTTAATGTGCATAAAGTATAAATAAATTTAAAAAATACTTATTTAGAATGCAATTTTTACTGTTGTAAGTTACGTTTAGTGTCAGTAGTTTGCTGCAATTGAAAAATACTTAACAAACATATGAAGGAATTTTAACGACCAGTTAAAATATTGCAAAATTGTATTTTTCATTTTAGGCTCGAAAAGTAATCTTTCTGATTAATGAAGAGATCGTACTTAGTAAAAAAAAACAAAAGCTCTTTATGCTGAGACTACAATTATGATTAATAAGGATAATAAGGAAAATACAGATTTACCCAAATCTTCAATTTCAACGTTCTGAGACTAAGTACTACATAGCTCATTTTAGTTTGAGAGATTGACCTTAATAAGAGCAATTTTTTAACAACAAATCCTTTAGAAGTATTTCTTGGGAATTGATTTTTCAAAATAGGTATAAGAAAGTTATGGAATGACTTTAGACTAGCTGTCCCGGCAAACGTCGTTTTGCCATAACTACTAATAAATTAAAAATTAATTAAAAAAACATTGTCCAGCGGACAAAATTGTGAATCTAAACCATTCCCAGATCCCCTTGAACACACACAAAAAATTTCATCAAAATCGGTCCAGTCGTTTGAGAGTAGTTCAGTGACATACACACTCACAGAAGAATTATATATATAAAGATTAGCAGTTGAGGCTTAACTGATGTTTTTTTTTAAAAGGTCATTTTATGCATGGTATGATCATATAAAGTTGCCTAATGCAATTTAAAATGTATGTAAAAACAAGTAAAAGTTTCAAAAACTATAAACCGACTACGTAAAAAAATTCATAAAATTTAGATATCCTATGTCACCCGCTCATAACTACGAATCTATTATCATCTCATTAAAATCGGTTCAGTAGTTAACGCGCAATAAGAACAAACATAGACTGTCACACACTACTATTAATAGTTCAGATAATAAGTACCTATTTTCTTTCTTTAAAAGAAGATACTATAATTACTGAATAAATAATCGAAGCTTGCAAAACCTAATCTCGTTAGCAGTTCAAAATAATATTAGAGATCTTAAACTGCTAAGTAAATGTAAATAAAGACATGGAACAAAGTAGCTGAACGTTATTTCTGATGGCTAACGGTAAATAACGCTAGTCGTGTCTGTGGTTATGAAAATTACATACTTCAACGCATAATAAAATAGATAAAAGGAAATTTAAAAAGCTTATTTTCAATCGTGAAGTTAAGTTTCTTTAATTCGCATATAGAATATGCTTGTAAGTAGTCGTGTGGTTTTCAAATATATAATACAAATTATAGTACATTCGTAGAAAATAAAAGCTTTCTTATTAAAACGGATTTTAAAGCATTCGTCAACAATACGACGAGCTTGTGCTCCCTAACCATTATACACAGCTTTTAAACGCTTAAATTGTACTCAACTCCACACCTATTCACAATAGAAGCTTAAAAACAGATGAAAAGAAAAACAGAAGCTACAGCACATATCATTTAAGCTTTTTTTTTATTTTATAACAAAAATATTTTTTCTCTAATGAAATTAAATAATCTTATATATAAAAATATATTGCTGTTCGTTAGTCTCGCTAAAAAACTCTAGAACGGCTGGGCCGATTTAGCTGATTTTGGATATGAAATGTTTTTAGTAGTGCAGGGAAAGTTTAAACGGTGAAATAAAAAATAAATAAATATCACGTGTACGAAGTAGCCGGCACAACTAGTATTAATATATATTTTAGTCTATCATTAATTTTTCTTTCATATTAATTTCGCTTTACTCTTTAAAATTGAATGTCTCAAGTTAAACTGATCAGAATAGTACAAAAAAGTTACAATTTCACAAAGAAATGTTCAACCTTCTCCCAAAGAACTTCTAGTTTCCAAAACAATTTGTTCAGACAACCTTTTTATAATTTACATTTTAATTTTCAAATATATAAATATTTAAAGTTTCAAAGTTATTTCTAATAACTACTTTCAAAGTAAGATTTATTTTTGATTTGTAACTATGACTTTATTTATTACGATTTGGTTTACTACGCGTGGGTGCAACAGTGTATCTCCTCTAGTTTATGTCTAGTCATTACCATGTCAATACTATACAGAAAGGAAAGACAGTATACACTCTATTAATTCTCTGCTATAAGTTCTATCCATCGACTAGTGTACTTCTAGACTATGTGCAATACATAGGCATATTTCAGTATTTGCAAATGAGTGTAAATGTGAACATGGTGAATTATATTAATACAAATATTATAAAATTGAAGAATTTGTTTGTTTATCAACCAAACAAATATACAAACTCTTCAGCTTTATAATATTAGATAAATAAATAGAAAATAGGAAACATTTTTTTATGAAATGGGGTGCAAACGAGCAGACGTATCGCTTGATGGTACGCGACCGCCGCCCATGGACACCCGCAACACCAGAGGCGACACAAGTGCGTCGCCGGCCTTTTAAGAAGGATTATACATCCGCTCTTTTATACATCGTATCACAGAGTTTCAAGAGAGTACATCCAATGTCAGGTGAATAATGTACAAAGGGTGACCTTATTGCCAAAAGCAATCTCTTCCAGGCTATCTAATATTATTATGGATAGTAGAGAGCTCCATGCTCCGTCTACAATCAAATATTTAAAGGACATTTTTCTTATTAGTATTTGTGCTTTAAAAAAATATCACATACCTACACACATAAATCCTAAAATATTACATACCTTTTTTGGGCCGTTATGTAAAGCTGTTTCACTACTGGTCAAGGACCGTTACGTCATTCTTCACTACGCTTGTAGCAGATTGGCAAACATTACAGAACTTTGACATTATTACGAAAAAGTATAATGTAGGCGGTTTCCTTTCAGAAGTTTGTTAATATTAAATTATATTAACTGCTATGTAGGTATGGTTACCATGCGAACCTTTGGCAATAATTACGGATAGTTGCAAGTCCCGAAAAGTTTGACAGCAGTCTTTCTACAGAACTTTGTTATTGTCTAGTATGTACTTGGATTGTGGAGGTCTGATGATAGTCGCTCTGCTTAAAATATAGAAGTTCAACTTTATCTTGCTAGACATAAAGCCGACTCTAACCTGCAGTCCTTAAAATATAGCTTGATATCTGTGAAACTGACGAAGAAACTGATAATGCGATTTTATTTTGTTTTGTCTATATCTACATCATTTATGTGTCAGTTTTATCGCAAATAAGGTGCAAAACATTCTGTACCTTGTAACTTCTAAAATGACACTATAACTTGAATTTGCCAAAGGTTGGAGGACTGATATGTAGCTACAAACACAATCATGTGTTTTGAACATAAAGGACCGTGGATCTTATCTGGACTCGTAAGATCCAATCAGATTAGCGTAACTATTATTATAAAACAAATTGTAGCATAGTATGAATATGTTTATTTATTTGTAAAGATATTTAGGGTATGAAATCAGAGCAACATGTTAACGTAACAGCCGGGACCGATAGTTGTACGTGCTCCCGAAGAAGCAAGGACGTGCCTAAATATAATCTATTTATCGGTCTTAACATTATGATTCCATTTGATGTCTGTCATGTCTGATTCATTAAGATATTGTCCCATTATAATTAATAATTATTATATTGTGAAAGTTTTTATTGAATATCTAAACAGTTTTAGTATGAAATATGTAATTTCGGATGTTTCCTGTCCCCTACTTCCGGACACAAAGGTGTCCCTTACAACCGGACAGTTTATAGGTTGGCTTTTTTACTAAGCATTTGTACTTATTATAATGATGATTGTAGGTTGTTTTACAGAATAGAAGGAGGGAGATATTTCAAAATGGAAGAGAGAAAAAAGAAAAGAAAATGGGATCAACAACTTTAAAAAGTGCAATGGACAAGATTTTATCCAAAGAAATGAGCCTGAGGGAAGCTTCGTTACGTTAAAAGATACCAAAAAGTACTCTGCATGACAAAATGACTGCATTGAGCAGTGGAGAATAAGTCTCTTTACAACCAAGGTCGTCACCCTACAAAATTGTTGTACAAGAGAAAGAAAATAAAAAGAGCCAGAAGAAAGAAAAAAAATATGGAAAAAAGTTAAAAATTACAATAGAAAAAAAGAGGAAACAAACCAAAGGTGCAAGACCAAAGGAAAGCATAGTTATGACAACAAAAAGTTGGAGCCAGTAACTGAAATATCGAATATGGAAAAAGCTACTTGAGTGCTTAGACGCCCACTACGAGGATCGGATACAATGCTCCAGCTGCCACGAATGGGCTTATGAGGCATGTGCAGACGTTCCGGAATGTGCAGATCTCTTGTATATGTGATAGATGCATAATGTTTTAAGAATGTCCGGCGCTTGGGGTTTGAAGATTCACCCGTCCGGTACTAGGTGCCAATGCCATAGACTGATTTTTTTCTTACCAAAAATTAAATTACGTTCCTAGACTATATTTACATAGAAGTTGTATTTTATTTTGATTTTATGTTATGTTGATTTAAATAATTCATAAATAAATACATTTTTATCGAAGTAGTTTTAATTTTAATTCCTGAAATCCTTATATGTCCGCCACTAGGGGACCTCCCCCTATGTATTCACGGTACATATACCAAAAATGTGAGTAACAAAATTTTTGTCTGTCTGTCTGTCTGTTTGTTCCGGGTAATCTCTGGAACGGCGGACCGATTTTGACGGGACTTTCACTGGCAGGTAGCTGATGATCCAGGGAGTAACTAAGGCTACTTTTTTTAGACTTAATTTGTCCCGCGGCGTTACTCGCAGTACAACAATAACCGCGGGTAAACCGCGGGGCTTAGCTAGTTAAGAATAATATTGTTATATTCAAAATCCTAAAACACATTATATGTGATATTTAGTATAGCTCTATTGTCATTAAAATTTAAAGATACACTATGTTTGTGAAACCACAAATCATTAAACCTATTTACGTCTACCTCCATAGCGCCTAATCTATCAAACAACCTTATTTAATTTGTTAAATTAATTAACTTTGTTGGTTGGTACTTATTTTTTATTTTGCTTTGCCCGCGCTATTTTCTTTTCACGTCATTTAGTCATTTCCTCTCTGGTGTGGGATGAAAAGTTACGTGTTGCAATCGAATGCAAACAGTTTCATCTCGTGCTCTTTTGATTCCCCTGCTAACGATCAGGATTCTAATTTTAGAATTTAGAATCCTTCGTTTGCTCGATCATCAATATTGAGCACGCGGTTAAAAGGTAACTTTGCACTCTTGTATAACAAATAACTAATACGGGAGTTAATTTACTAAAGGTATAAATTCTTACATAATTACTATTATACCTGTATTAGGTATAATAATAACTTCACACATCTCACACACGGCAGTCTGATCATATATCTATTAAGCCTACGTTATGGTTAACAGGTTGTTGCTAAATATACTTCAATATTTCTAAACACATACATATGCTATACGATACTATACGAATATATAAAGCTGAAGTTTGCTTGTTTGCTTGAAGGCGCTAATCTCAAAAACTACTGGTCCGATTTGAAAAATTATTCCAGTGTTATATAGCCCATTTATCCAGAAAGGCTACAGGCTATATGTCATCACGCTAAGACCAATAGGAGCTGAGCACCAATAAAGAATGTTACAAAAACGGGGGAAAATTATTACGTTATGAACTATTAGTTATTGTGTGGCTACGGGTAATAGCACAGAACAGAGAATATAGGGTAATAGAAGACGTTAACGAGGTTGCGTGGGTCAACTAGTCATAGTTAAATAACACCCAGATACATAACAAGGTGATCGTTTGATGACACAACCATTGGTCTTGGAGAAGCGAACCCCTACCTCCTCTCAACACCAACGTTCCTATCCACTGAACCAACGGTATGCCGAACTAACAGACCTTTTTTTACAAGGTCTGAAGTTATAACACCTGACACCGTCACGCACGGCAAATTACTTTACTTTAATATGCAGGAACATAAATTATTGTAAAAATCATTTCATTACTACAAAGGTGTTATCACACTTCCACACTAATATTATAAAGTCGAAAGTTTGTGAGTGTATGTTTATTACTTCCTAAAGCAAAAACTACTGAACGGATTTGGATGAAACTTTACAGTAATATAGCTTATACATCAGAATAACACATAGGCTGCTACTCTAACTTTTAAACTTTCACGTTCCATGATATATTAACAATTATTTTTACGGGAATTAACACTCGTATGTTTGTCAAGCAATTTCTTGAACTACCTATTTCATTTGCTTGAGTAGGTATTATTTTTTATTATTTTTCTATTGCGTTTGAAACTAATTTTTAGATTTAATACAAACACTAATATTACAAATTCGATAGTAACTCTTTACGCTTTTACGTCTATACCACGGCACCGGTTTCAATAATATTTGTCATGGAGACATGAAAGATGATTTTAATTCTTGAGGAAGCACCTATGTCCATGTCCTGTCCTGAAGAGTAACCCATGATACTCTTTCCCGCGACATACACGCGGGTAGGTTGGTGGGTGTTACATATGTAACAAGGAACAGCTGTTGAGAATTTATTTATTTATTATTTATTAATACAACTTTATTGCACACCACTACAGTAAAAATTTATACAGATAAACATACGGAGATCACATCAGGTATTACAATAGGTAGTAGCAGGAAAATATAAACGGTAACTACAATTTGAATATAATATAATTCAAATCTTAGCTATAGTAATTCACAATTTGAATCCGCCATTTTGTAAGTTAAACTAAACATAAACAAAAAACCAAACACAAATTGCCACCAAGAAGTTATAAAGTATTTTATTACAAATAAGAGTCTGTTTTAAGGTAAGTTTTAATTCTTAAAACTTCTTTAGAGCACTTAATCTGTTGCTAATTACGAAGAAATTCAACCGATTTTTACTCCTAATTATAAAGCGATTTTAAAGTGTGTTAGCGGCTAGTAACGTTGATGAATAAATAAGTACTTTATACAAAGAAGGGTTGGATTTATTTGGATAGGGTAACTGAGTGTTTTTTATCAATTTATTTTCTTTTATCTCATTTATACATATGTCATCAATTCTATCCATGTCCATACTGCCATACTATTCATACTAATGCTATAAATTCGAAAGTACCTCTGCCTGTCTGTATGTTACACTTTCACGGCTAAACCGCTGCAGCGAGTAAACTTGACATGGTGATATTTCGATTCTTGAGGAACGTATTAACTACTACGTACGTACTATTTTTTAACGCCATAACCGCGTTAGGAAAAGCTAGTGGGATTACAGAGTAAATAAGTTTTTTTTTACAAGATCACTTAATATTAAGAGTTGGCACCAAGTATAGTGCTTCAAATACAACTTGATCCCTGTGACAGCTGTCGTTAGTGTCATTTTGGAACATACGAGGTACACTTTAGGTCTGAATTTTTAAATGTGTCCATAATATAAAGAATGAAAATACAGGTAATGCAAAATGAAATCGCTTGCAAAATTACTTCTTCTATAATGCTGTATACTGTCATTATAAATAAAAAAGTAATGGATACAAACGGATCCAAAGCTTCTTCTCTACTTTAACAACTTAAATCTGACTAAGTTGCAAGCAGTTTCCAGCAAGCTGTTCGAAAGTTAGTGACGTGAACTAGAGCCGCTATTTACAACATTTATTAAATACTACTTGTTGCCCGCGGCTCCGCCCGCATGTATGTCGATTATCTATTCTGATGTATAAGCTATATTACTGTACATCCATCCATCCACCCACACTTACAAACTTTATAATATTAGTAGGATGTACTAGCTGACCCATGTAACCTCGTCTGCATCTCCTATTACTCCTAGCGTGATGGTATATCAGCATGAACAAATTTGGTTAGCATAAAAAAAGTTACAGTGAGCCAACTTTAAAAGATAGACATATGTAATACAATTAAATGCTATGGTACTTGTTTAATATTGATGATGGTTGAACCTACACTTTAGTAAAATAGATCAATCTCTTTCTATACAAAAACAGAGTAAAATAGAGTAAAATATTTATATAATGACCAGCAAAGTTGAAATTTAATAAGATTATTGAAGTTCCATTCAATTTGTTATAATACTATTATGAAGTGACTTTAACTACAAACCAACGACTCAAAAATAAATCTTCTTTCATTCATAAAAAGACACATTATGTCCAAAGCTACATTTATGAAACAGTATATTAATATAAATCTTGTCAGTCATCTGTTTCATACCGTTTTGTTTACGATACTATGTACATACATATATTCGATTCCCTTTGATCGCTTCTTTTGACCTATTGATGTGTTTTTACAAGATATGATATGATATGTTTTAACACTAACTCTCAAGTCACAGGAATACCTAGTTTGGGAGTTAGGGTTAGTCTAATTGTGACCTTTATCTTAAACCTTGTAATATTTAGTTCTAAGGCAATTGTAAAAGATAAGACAAACACCAACAACGTTACAATAAAGATTATTATTATTGTAAATTTTTCAAGACATTTCGGTTGAGGTCTTACCCTGTACTTAACTCGTTTTGACTTACAAGAAAAACAAATTTTACCTCTTGTTTTCTCACGCTATGGATGCCAGTACCTAATAATGCATTACGTCAAAAAAGCTAGATTTTTTTTATACAAGGCTTTGGAACACGACGAAATACTTGACTAGCCTGGCGTTTCGTATAAAGTTATTAGCTGCCACTGCCACATGTACATCGCGGTTTTTTGAGATAAAATCTAGCCTTTGTGTTAATCTAGAAGAGTGTCAGATACCTCTATAGTAAATTTTATCAAAATTGGTCCCGGCCGTTGTGCGTCAAAAAGATTCAAGAAAACGGTCACACACAAACTCTAACCTTTATAATCTTAATGAAATTATTTTCAGAAACTATAAACTATCTAACCTTTTCTAAGTATAGAGGGTTTTGTTGTCCATTCACTAAACATTTAGTCCCTCACAAAAAATAAATATGTATCACACAAACTGTCCCACATTGTAAACATAACTCGTAAATCAGATAACCGACAGATTGATATAAAACATTTCTGACATTGTCACCGACTCCGGGTAGAGGTTACCGAGCCGCCCTGTTAGGGCAAACGATGCGAGCGACGGTCAAGAGAATGTGACGTCATTACTGTCCCGATATCGCCCCACCGAGGGATACACGTCACTAACACAGCGTGACGTATGTTTGATGGCAAACATGCACGAATAGGGGAAATAGGGTTGATTGGTTTTATTTGAATATCGCTCAACACGTTGTTGTTTTAAAATACAGGGGGGATATTTTTATTTACACAGTTGTATATGGTATTTTAGGATTCGATACTTTTTAAAAGCTATTAGATTCTTAAGATGATTTGAACTAAGCTAAGTGTATAGCAGTCAGTGCTGTAAATATGATAAAAATAGTGTTGTCATGATATTTTGAACTTTAAAACTGAACAATTGAATATAAATACATATATTTGAAAGATTACTACAGTACCGACAATTGAAATGATAAGTAAGTACCTATACAATGATGAAGCAATACAAAATATAAAATCCGTAATAATAAAAAATAATAATAACATATACGTATACAGTATAAATTGCCTACTATTGGTAAAATGTTTTAAGATCTTTATGTATCATATTTAAAAGTCATATTTATTTCAATATTTAGACCAAATCGGTGCAAACAGAATCAGTTCAGTTGAAACAATCTCAAATAGACGCTCATAGCCCAGTTGCTCTCGGTGATAAGGAACAATCACTGAAAGAAAGCAACGATGGCGCGGTCAGTACCTGGATGATGGCTGTTATCGTAGGATAACAGTCGTGAAGCTTAGTTGGAGGCCTTTGGGCGGCCTTAAAACATTCAACGGCAAGATTACGTAGCTACAATGTGGTCTTGCCAGTCCCCAACCCGCACTTGGCCAGCGTGGGGTCGTATGGCCTTAACCCTCTCCTGAGAGGAGACCCGAGCCCAGCAGTGGGACGTTATGGGTTGTTGATAAATCACAAATAAAGAGATAAAGTTTCTAACTTCGTTTTAAGGTTGTAGGTAGCTTTTAAGTTGTTGTAAAATTCTTTCACTAACAGAAAGCAACACTATTCAATAGTGACATAGGATATATTTTATTATGATTGAACAAAAAAATCTGTTAAAAATAATAGTATTTGTAAATCAAGTCTGATAACGCCAAACAAACTGGGCGCAGGTAATAAGCTTTAATAATAAGCTTTATTAGAACAGAAAATCAGGTTAAAATTAAACACAACAAACAGGTCGACTAGTATCTTTATAAGTACAACTTATATATCGTAATATCTATTAACACATATAAATATATATCTTTTAAACCAATCGAAACTAGTATCATACATTAATTTATGTCGTAAACCAGATGCATAACAGGATTTGTTACAATTTCCAAGCTGAGAATAACTGGAGCCCCCCGGCAGCCAATTATCCGGTAAAGCGCCTGTTAGGGGCCATTATCCGATTAACTTAATACACAATTAGTGGGTGGGAAATTTTAATTAACGCGTACACTGTTAGCTTTTATATGTGATCGTGTTAGGGTAGCACATTTAGTACCGGACAATTACATGACTGGTGTTAGAGACTACTTAGATTAATTATAGTATGTAGTAAACTATTTCTTAGATTCAAATCGTACATGTCGAGCTCAATGTGTGCAATCGAAACGAAACTGCAAAATATTTCACGCAATTAAACTTCGTCCGGCAATTAATACCGAACTTCCCCAAGTCAAAAGTTGGCCAGTGGGTCAACTAACACGTTCATTTGGTTGGGCGATACATGACTGTAAAGATAAATTTTTCACTCCGTTCCTCCATAAACTTGATAGAAATCTTTTTTGTATTTAGTAATATTTCTTCTCTTTCTTCTTCTTTCTTATTCTTAAAGGCGATTTTTAATCATTTTTTAAATCAATGAATTCAATAAATATTGCAAATGGAGATTTTTTTTCATTTCATTAAAAAACTATACGTATTTAACTTTAGAAAGATTTATAGTTATTTGACATTTATTATTATTTAATATAATATATATAAATAAATTTATGTATTATAATTGACACAAAAATAATAATTAAGTAAATACCCGATTAAAACGCACGATTATACAAACTTAAATTAAATGTGAATCTCGCGGGGGACTATTCAATTCGTGTTCATAACGTGAATGTAGATTGAGTGAGTCTTTCCCCGAGGACCTGTATTCATATCTAGTGGGCTCTCTACGCCTCCTTCTTCTAACAAAAGGGAGGAAAATTGTCAAGAGAAGAGTCGGGAGTTCAAAGTGAAAATCAAAAGCCGCTATAATAAACCCTTATAAAAGACTCCTTGCATGCTTACTTGTGCTCGCATCGTGTAATTTTGACACTTGATTTCTTTATTCAGAAGTCGTTAATCTTTCCTCGAATAGTATCCCGCAGATTCCCGCTGCTTTTTAATTAAAATACTTGAAGAAGAACGAACGAATAATCAGTACCACTTTTTTCCAGTCTCATTATGTTACAAAATAATTAAGTAAGTTGAAGTCAACTGCTGTGTAGTACATTGTCACAATCAAAACTTAAAACATAATTACAAAGGAAAACATCTGTAAACTACAGCAATCACAATACCCCTATAATTAGTGTAATTGAATATTTGTTCGTAATTTAGTTAACGTGTCGCAATACTTATCAGGTAATGGCAGGGTACGTATAATGACTAACAACTACAACTTACAATACCTAATTGGTATTTAATTGACGTAATTAACTTGTATTAATTATGTTTTTAGAGTTCTGTATAACTATGGATAAGTTCTTGTTCGTCTTTAATGCTGTTAAAGATGTATACAAATTTAATTATTTCGTGATAGTGTAGAAAGTGTGTAGGTTTATGAGGTCGCCAACTCCAACTGATAACTAATCATCACCTTAAAAGTATTTAATTCAGTTTAGTTGTCTACGGTAATTGTAGTTGTTCTATTACTTCGGTACGCAAATAAAATATCGTGGACTGTATAATTTAAACTTGTATTATGTACAAAGAAACAACTATTTAAGGCGAGCGTCGACGTCTATGCGTTGCGCGGAGTGCCGTTGCACCGAAAGATCGCCTCCTCGCGCCGCTGTCCTCCGCAGTGGACAGGAGTCCTCCGCGTTGCTCGGTGCTCGTGCGCCGACAATAAATAGTATTTACAAACAGATACTTATGTAGGTCTTCAATATGCCGTATTTTGTAGTGTATTTAATTAATAATTAAGGTTATTAATCTATACATCTATACAAATAAATAAAATTGGAGTGTCTGTTTGTAATATTAAAATAACCGCTTTTTACTTAATGCATATGTATGTATACACGATACATATACCAAAAATGTACTTAAAACAATTTTTGTTTGTCTGTCTGTCTGTTTGTTCCGGGTAATCTCTGGAACGGCTGGACGGATTTTGACGGGACTTTCACTGGAAGGTGATGATCCGGGGAGTAACTTAGGCTACTTTTTTATACTAACTTTATCCCGCGGCGTTACTCGCGGTACAACAATAACCGCGGGTAACACTGCGGGGTTCAGCTAGTGTCCTCATATAGTTAAAGACTTTCTCTAACCTGAAGAGTCGAAAGAAACAAGTCGGTCATCTTTCCTAAATAAATGCACTTGCTTTCTCGAAAGGTATTTAGACACTATTTAATCTTCAATGTTATCATTAACGAATGGTACACTTTACTATGTCCAGCAGTGGACTGCGATAAGTTGGCGATGATGATCAGTAATTATGCTTGTTGACTCAATCATACATTTGAGCTAAACTACTTGATACGACAGCTAGCTAAAAGTTGTGAAGAAGTCACCCGGTTATCTCTTTTAAATAATATTCAAAACTGATAAAAAATAAGATCATTATCTTAAAAAATAAACCCAACAGATGTTAATTTAATTGCGTGTCCATAACATTGAATGCCGTGCGGCAATTGCGGCAAAGCAGACATAACATAAAATCTATTGTTTAGGAACACCTGGTGACCACGGTGACCGTGAAAGGGTTGAATTGTTTCACGTACTGTACACCAGAGTAATAAGAAATATTAAAGAAAGCAATAATCTAGTGAAGCTTGCAAAGTAAATGAAATTGAATTGTTGTGACGTGATACAATCTATATTAATTATTATTAATTAATTAATCACACTATTATATAAAGGAGAAAGTTTGTGAGTGTGTATGTTTGTTACTTCTTCACGCAAAAACTACTGAACGGATTTGGATGAAACTTTACAGTAATATAGCGTATACATCAGAATAACACATAGGCTACCATTTGCCGCGATAATCGACTTACACGCGGGCGGAGCCGCGGGCAACAGCTATACTCTTTGCGCTGTAGCATGGTGCGGGGGTCATTTTAATAACATTTTGTTTCAATCTTGAAAGTGGCCGCGATTTACAAATTATCACTTAGTATTTCAGCTGTGCCACATAAACCGTGGCAAATAGGAGCCTATGGGTTATTCTGATGTATTAGCTATATTACCGTAAAGTTTCAACCAAATTCGTTTAGTAGTTTTTGCGTGAAGAAGTAACAAACACACACACTCACAAACTTTCGCCTTTATATATTAGTGTGATTAATAACTGTAGTAAATTAAATTAAACCAACCAGAATGCTCGTACAGGCAACTCTCACCCGCACCATGCCACAGCCGCAAAGAGTATAATCTATAAAACTAACTCACAGCATTTTTTTTTTACTTTACCTTACAGCATTGTAAAAATATACTGATTTTCATCTTATACTCATAATATAATCACGATCGATAAAAGCGTTCTTTACAATATAGTGTTAAATTACATGTTAAATATAATATTACTACTTTTTGTTTTTTTTTTTTATTTATTTTTTAAATACACATGCGAAATTAGATACCTAGTAAACTGGTATAACTCTATTCCATTATTACCATAGATTCAGATATATAATGACCAAATAAAATCACTAAACAGTAGAGAGTAATAGAATTCACACAAAAAACAGTAGCACAGATCCGAGACATCAACACCAATATTAATCAAATACAAAGAAAAGAAAACCTAATCGATTGACCGACTCAATTAAGCCTATTGAAAGTAGCTCGATTGAAATTTAATGCGACGTTTTTGTTCGTTGCCGTTTTAGTTGGCAAACAAAAGCTTTGCGAAGTTTGAGGCTGGCACTGAAAGCGCAATGGACGGTTTTATTAACGTTTGCTTTTTGATCACCATAAATCTTTGTTATAATTAATCAACTTACTTTTGGTTTTCTTAATCGTTTCCGAGAGTTTATAGTTAGTATCAACTAGCGTTAGTTCACTTCTTTCGTTTTTATTTCAGAATGGTTTTTTAAGACTTGTTTTTGAAGCATAAGGACGTTTTAAGGCTTTGTGATTGTGTATTACAATTTTAAGAATTCTGTAGGTATTTAAAGGAAAATACTAAGACTCTGTTTCACCGGGTACAGATAAGCTTCGGATAGCATATCTTAAAAACAATTTGACGTATCTTCTATGTAAATTGCGTCGACCTATCCGTCAAATAAGCTATTCGAAACTTATCTATAATCGGTGCAACAGTGCTTAATGATATATATCATCATCAATAAATAGCCTACTTTGCCGACCTTTCATCCCCCCTCCCTTCCCCCTTATCCAATATCTGGGGTGGTTTCAACTCCGGTAACTCACTCCTATAATTGCTAAACACTGGTTATTTGAGGTTAATCGAGCCGGCACATTTCATGATTCTCCCACGGTTACCTATTTAAAAGTACACAACTCATATTTCAATAACAAGAAAGTTTTATGTGAAGTAATATATTAATCATCATCATCATCATCATGGGGTGCCATCTTCAAAATGACGTTTGGAGGTCATCAAACGGTATCTTTCAATTGGTGATATTTTTCTAATCCAGTCCTAGTATAACAATAATAATAATGAAATGAACGAATTCCCAATATATGTCTCAGACAGAAATCAACGAGAATTGAATAGATAGTCAATCCCAGTGTTCTATAACTTGGGATAAACCCTATTTGACATGTTACGTGAAGCATTCCGTCTTCATTATTATTGAGTAAGCTTTGCATTAGGAGCGACTGTCGACACTTGCCGGGACCTATCTGAATTACGTTAATTGACGGCCAAGTGGCGTAAAAGTGAATCGGAGGCGTCTCGGATGTTAGGCCGCTGGTTCACGGGACCGATCGATATCCCTCCCATGTTCCCCTTCTCTCGTCCTCCGCCCCGCATGGCAGGTTATTAGAAAAACGTCAGAATTTTTTGTTTACAAAATCTGTTCACCCGTTTTGTTTATAGAAAACGAACTGATATGCGATTGTGTACTCGGCCTGGGGAATACCGAGAATTATTGAAATTCCGACAAGCTATTTACATTTGTGAGTCATGTGAAAACATTTATGTTAAAAGTAATTGCATATTATTATGTTTTGTTTAAAGTGAATTACACAAAAGGTGTTTGTTAATTTAAATAATGAAACAGAAATGTTTGTAGCAGTTTAGTTGAAACGTTTTGATTATTATTTCAAAAACCTAGTATTAGTATTTACTAGATTACGTAACGGTAGTCTAGTAAATTAACGTTAGCATGAAAGAAAATAAGAAAGTATTTTCTAAGTATCAAGAACATTCTCCGTTGTCGTTCAGGGATCAAAGAACGAATAGCAAGAGCTTTCCACGACGCTTCTAGGAATAAATTAAAGAATAATTCGTTCAGCTGTAAGGAATTTGAAATGATACAGTGACGATGAGTTGGCAATTTGATAACGTTATTATTTAGATGTCTCATGACTAATGGCTTTCAATTTGCGAATAAAACAGATTTTAAGGCAGTTTTTATTTGTTTTCACGTATTAGCACTACTTTCGTTATTTCCAACATTACCGATCTCAATTTTCCAACATAACTCTGAGTATTTGATTAAATTAGTTTTATTGATATTAGTAGTTTAGATTAAAATATTTTTGAAAATTAGTATTATATTCGGAATTCAATCAAAATAGTACTACTTACTACTATTCTAGAAAAATGTAGATTGTAAAGAAGAAGGCAATATGTAATAATAGGTTATGATATTTATACCGTTTATTATGTAAATTAACCTAATTATTTTGTTGCATTTATCATATTTTTAGAACTGTGCTAAAATTGTTCTATGCGTTTTAAACACGCCATGATTAAATTCTACTTAGTCTGAAAACTAGATGGCGTTAAATGTCAGATTGCTGAAAATATTTTACATTCTTACAAAATACGTATTAGGTATATAAAAAACGATAAAATATATTTGAATTAATATTTATAAATAAGCTTAATAACGTGTTTAGTAAAAGAGCATTATTTTAAGGGACAAGAAAATCGTAGACGAATGATTTTAAAAATGTTACGTTACGGCATCTTGTTGAAAACAATGAGATCTCATTTGTGATCCATGTATTTTGTTGTAATCTAAACTCTCTCTCTCTCTTAATACTAATAGTAATAAATACTGAAACTAAAAACTCCCTGGGAGAGTCATGCTTCGGAGCTGGTTCGATCGGAGTGATACCATGGCCTCACAGAAAAGCGGTGTGAAGGCCCACACCTCAACCCCTCCCTCCTTACCTTCCAAAGGCCGGCAACGCACTTGTGACGCCTTTGGTGTTGCGGGTGTCCGTGGGCGGCCGTAATCGCTCACCATGAGGTGATACGTCTGGTCGTTTTCCCCCTATTCCCCAAAAAAAGGGAATTTAAAATGTTATTGTCGGTGATATTAACAGCCAAATAAATACGTAGACAATCCCTAGTATAAAATAGGCCAGGCGGTAATAAAGTCCCATACTAACCTGCCATTGTTTTTCAGTTGAGACTAAAATTTTAAAAACGTTAAATATATAAATGTTTCATGGAAGGTGAAATTAATCTTCTCCTAAAGGCAAGAATTTTCATAAGCTCGTGTTTATATACATAACTTACGATACATAAGTATTGTGTGTTAACTGTTCACTTAACAGAGAAAACTTTACACAAAGTAAACAAATTCTCCAACAAACTTAAATAGCAAGCTTGAAGAAAATGTTCGAGCCGTATTTATACAAGTTTGACGGTGTATCGTTTTCACCTATAGTGCTCTTTATTGACAAGCCCAAACACCTAAACAGAATCAACTATCCTCTTCGTTCAACTTAAGTTTTAGAGACAATAAAAATAAAATACGCCGTTTGAAACAATGATAACACTTCCGATTAGGGTTGTCATTTCATTTTTAACTATTTCACTTGTAAAAGTACACGATATGCTTGTTCAATTTAAATTAAAATAAAATATATTAATATTAAATTTGCTACTACAATAATGGTCATAAATATTAGCTACAAAGCCAATACAATTATTAAAATAAATTAATCGTTCATCCAAATGACAATAAGGATAATGCGAGTTACAGTGATGCGGATTTTCCAGGGATTTATGTTTCATGCCACGACATTCATTGCATGAGCCGTAAGGTACGAACATCCCACGGTATATTTTTTTAACAATTTAGGTGTAAAATATATTAGATGGTTATCTGAGTTTAAGTTGTGATGTAACATATTATGTCAAGTTAGTGAAAAGGACGAGATAAGATAATTTACCAAAGAATTTCACACATGGCAATATCCAAATAAAAATAATGTAAAACATTTTTTCTAGTGTATGATAACCGCTAACCAAAAAGGATTTGTTTTTTTTTACCTCTGTGAATATTTTTTTGGTTTAATTTAAAATGCTTTCTTTTTAAAACTGCCAACCCTACTTCTAAAGTCGTCTGTAGCGGATTAACTTAACAAGAGACTTGTCTTAATTATACGGAGAGCTGTTATTTCTGTTATGCAAGTTATATCTTAATTATAAAAGGGATTATAATTTGTTCATTGATTTACGATTTTGCTGAAGTATAACAAGATTTCTGTTTGAGTGATGATCGTTTTACGTAGAAAAGTTTTACTAATGCCGACACGCGGCGGCTTGTACGATTAATTTTATAACTAGCTTTTGCCCCCTGCTATATGTAAAACTATTGTAAATATTATATGTTGCCTGTTGGTGCCTCACTTATTTAAAGGTCCTATATTCTCGTAAAGTAAATTATAATCGACTTTAAATGTAAAGGCAATTAGGATATCAAGGTGTATGTGTTCTAAAAAAATATAAGTTGGAATTCATAAAAATCTATAAATATAAAAATGAATCCCTATTTGTCTTGGTCACGACATCACACGTGAACGGCTGAACCGATTTTGCTAATTCGTTTTTGTTGGATAGCCCATTTAGCGAGGAAGGTTTTAGGCTATGTAACATCACTCTACGACCCATAGGAGCCGGGTATCGACCGAAAATGTTGGGAAAATGGGAAAAAAATATTTCTTATAGAGAGACGCAAACGAAGTTGAGTGGGTCAGCTAGTATTTTTATAAAAAAAAACCCTTTACGATCTTCGCACTCTACACAGTATTTACTTTAATCAATTTTATTATGTACTATAATGTAATATTTACCGCTAATATCTAGGTTGAATATATACCTATAAAACTTTTTAAAGTTCAGATAGAGAAAAAACTATAAGAAAGTATAAAGAAAATTTGGGACCCAAGCCTAACTATACTTTAAAAGATCATCCCTCAAGTTTTTTTGGAAGCTTCATACATTTTAGAACAATCAAACACAACTGTGTGTTTTGTTGTTCTAAAATGAGTAAATGAGTAACTTTTGTTTATAACCGACGTCAAAATTGAAGTAAAAAGAATATGTTAATGTTTGGTCTAAACTTACGTAGATATTTCGACAGATACCGACTATATCGTTAGGTACAATTACGTACTGTATCATTACACCCGATATTCTTTCCTCTACCCACAAACTTTAACTAGAAAATACAAAATGCAGCAGGAAAGTGGAAAATGATATCACAATGGAGACGACTTTATGCAGCAGAGAATTTATCCTTATTGTAAACAACAGTTCCTTATTATGACGGCTTAGGTTACAAAAGAAATATTTTGAAAACACTCGTGTTATTATGTTTTGTTGATGGAGTCTTTGCATCATTTTGTGTAAAACGGTTTTGATTTAATAATTTATTTTCATACATAAGTAGGTGAATATTTCTTAACTCCTTGGTACTTTGTGACTGCCTCGTTGGTCTAGCGGTTGGCGTGAGCGACTGCTGATCATGAGGTCTCGGATTCGATTCCCGGGTCGGACCAAATGTTTGTATGATCTACAAATATTTGTTTCGGAGTTTGGGTGTGTTCTATCTATAATATGTATGTATTTACAAAAAAAAAGTATATATGTATTTGTATCAGCTGTCTAGTACCCCATAACACAAGCTCTGCTTATCTTGGGACTAGATGGCGTTGTGTGCTTATTTGTCCAAAATATTTATTCAAAAAAATATTTATTTGTGCCATAAACTTTTTTTGTTACAGAATGTAAATCTAGCTTTAAATGACACCGGTTACAGATAAGTTTCAGGAAAGCTTACGTCTCATTAAATTGTGTCAAATCATTGGTCAGGTAATGTTAGCGACGCGAGCAACAAGTAGTTCTTAAGTGATTTATGTATATAGTAGAATTGTATAAAATTAAGAAACATTGTAAACTTGCACTTGTATACGTAAATAGATAAATAAGCGCGCTACGACAAAACGGCTTATCGTTAAGGTAAAGTTTCGAGGTAGCTTAGAGAGGGAAAGAGACGGAGCACATGGAACTTTCTCGAACGCCGAGTGGAGAGGGCAGCCAATCAGCGCAGAGCAAGCGTCGGAGGCCGGCTATAAATACGGGGTCGTTTTAGCCGAAAAGTGTGTGCAGTTCAGACCGCCTCGAAGAAAACACGAAGAGAAGAAACCGAAGAGCTCCAGTACAAGAACACTGCAAGACATATTGAAGACCTATTGAAGAATATATTGAAGAGCAAGTCGAACCGTTGAAGATAGAAGATCGTAGCGTAGTACAAGTGCGAGTGACGTCATTAGCATCCGTGTAGACTTAGTGTTAGCAACATTGTGTAAATAAACCTAATTCTCTAAGGATCCCCGACCGCTATTTTATTTCGTTTCGAACAGATACAGTCCACTACAGATAAGTCGAAGACCAGTAGGCGACCCCTACAGTTTTGGTCCTTCGGAGCCGGATCGGGAAGATAAGTCGGTATTAGAGAATTAGTGTGAAGTTAAAATGGTGCTAACACGTAGTCACGTCTCCGGAGAAGAGCAGCAAGAGGCAGCGTTCCAGCCTATTCCCGGAGCCCCGACCCGCCGTGCCATACGTTTTGAAAACTCGCCCAGATCACCCTCCGCGGACACGAACACTGGTCGACGTGAAGAAGTGCAGCGAGAGGAAGCGAACGCCGACGCTGGGCCAAGCGCACGATCGGAGAGCCGCCACGTGCCGATAGCGCATGACGTCATCACACCGATGCCGCCACCGGAACAAGCGATACGAACGCGACACCGCAACACATCGCCGGCGCGATCCGTCGCATCCAACAGATCGACTAGCAGTGTTACCGCACGTATACGACAAGCCCAGTTTGATGCTGAAGAGCGGCTGGCCTTGTTGAAAAAGCAAGAACTGGAACTCGAAGCCGAACGAATTAGGCGGCGTCTCGCTATGGAGATCGAGACGATACAAGAGTCTGAAGAGAATCCCGAGAACGACGGAAGAGAGAAGGTGGAAGTCTGGATGCGAACGCACGGGAACGTCGACAGCGTGGTCCAAGAGGCTCGCAACGTACCCGGCAGCGAACTAATGGGGCAAGTTGGAAGCAGCGTGATCCAGGGGACGCGCAACGCAACCGACATCGTGGTAGGAGTACGACAGCAAAACGATCACGTGACGCCTGATCGAGCCCGTGGAGCAATACGGGGGGAGCCACGTGACGAACGAGCAAGGTCGCCTACGCCTCATCGGAGTTCGTCGAGATCGCGAGGAATCGAGCAACTTGTCGAAGCCATGGAAAAGCTGACGAGAGCCAGACCACCACCGAGGCAAACCTATGAGCTGCCACTCTTCACGGGATCAGCGTACGAGTGGTTTTCCTTTAAAGCCGCTATGAGGGACACCACGAAGATGTACAAGTTTAGTGCAACGGAGAACATGGCACGCCTTAGAAACTGTCTGCGCGGGGAGGCGCGAGAAGCAGTATCCGCGTTGTTGCACACAGTCGACGATCCGAACATCGTCATGCGAACACTAGAACAATGTTATGGAAGACCGGAAGTTGTGATCGACAAAACAATCGACGAACTCAAACGCATGCCGCGCCCAGGACAATCAGCGAGTGAATTGAACGCGTTCGCCATTAGAGTGCAGAACAGTGTAACCGTGCTACAGTCAATTGACAATAAGGGATACCTACACAACCCCATGTTGTCAAGAGACATACTCGAGAAGCTTAGCCCGCATCTACGATCGAGATGGTGCGACTATGCCGAACAAAATGAAGACTCGATGGAACCCGAGGTCATCAGGCTATCGCGATTCCTGATGCGAGAAGCCGACCGTGCACTCCGTTACGGCTACACGGGGGGAGCGGCCGTCACTGCCGCACCAAAGAGGGACTTCAGAGGTTCTACAGCTTCAAGAAATGAAGTTAAAAAGAAGCCAGTGTACACAACGACTGAGGCACCACAAGCAGAAGTGATTACGAAAAGCTGTCCGAAATGTAAGGGACAACACACACTGCCGAAATGCCCGACGTTTCTCCAGATGGGACTAGAAGATCGATGGAAACTCGTAAAGGACGAGAAGCTTTGTTTTAAGTGTATAGTCGGTCAACACCGCCGCGGTAATTGCAGAGGGAGAGGATGTGGCATACAAGGCTGCCGCCGACCACATCATACCCTGCTGCACGACCAGAGCTACATTAATGCAACGTCAACGTCTCAAGCTTCGTCGTCATCGTCCGAAGAGAATACAAATGAAACTGAGAACGTCAACGCAACGGTAACTGCGAGAAAGGAAGTGATGTTGAAGATATGCCCGGTGACGATATCAGGACCGAAAGGTGAAGCGAAGATATACGCGCTCTTCGACGAGGGATCTACGGTGTCACTTTTGGACGAAGACATCGCCAAGCGGATAGGCGCTGAAGGTCCAACCAAGACGCTTCACATCCGAGGTATCAATACGTGGCAAGAAGGCATGAAGAGCCAACTGGTGAAGATCGGCATCAAAGGTATGGACGAAGAGAAACGGCCATTCTCCATTCGGGCAAGAACGATCAAACATTTGAACCTGGCACCGCAAACCATACCGGACGAGTTGCTACAACTGAAACATTTGAGCGATTTGAAAGACAAGAAAGTGTGCTACGAACAAGGGCGTCCACAGTTACTGATCGGAGCCGACAACTGGGATTTGATTGTGTCAAGAGAACTCAGAGTAGGGCGAAGGAACCAACCAGCAGCTTCGAAGACACAGCTGGGTTGGGTGATCCACGGGACTCTACCACGGACAGTGTTGAGGGAGGGGCCAGATGCAGTGCTTCACCTCGACGTGGATACAAGTGCACGTCTAGAAGAGATGGTAGCGGATCACTTCAAAATCGATGCCTTAGGGATTACGGCAAGACCACGGATAAGCAAGGCCGACAGCAGAGCCTTGGAGACTTTCGCACGAACTGCGAAGAGAGTCGACGGTCACTACGAAGTAGGGTTGCCATGGCGTGAGGACGACCCGAAAATGCCACCGAGCTACGATGCGGCACTGAGAAGACTAAAGAACCTAGAGCACAGGTTGGATAAGTCTGCCGAACTAAAGAACGAATACACGAAACAAATAGAGAACCTGTTGTTAAAAGGATACGCAGAACCATGCACCGTAGAGGACAGGGAAAGTCAAAGGGCATGGTATCTACCGCACTTCGCAGTTACGAACCCGAACAAGCCCCGCAAGGTACGACTTGTATTTGACGCAGCAGCCAAGTCCAAGGGGGTCTGCCTCAACGACTTCCTGCTAGAGGGTCCAGACTTGCTACAGTCTCTACAAACGATCCTGTTCCGCTTCAGAGAGAATAAGGTCGCCGTCACTGCAGATATACAAGAGATGTTCCTACGAGTCAAGATACGGAAAGAAGATCAACCGGCACAGCTGTTCATCTGGAGAGGAGACGATCGGAAACAGCCACCTAAGGTGTACAAGATGACATCTATGATCTTCGGGGCATCGTGTTCACCGTTTCTGGCTCACAGCGTGCGAAATAAGAACGCTCAAGACGACAGCGACGAGCATCCAGAAGCAGTCAGGGCAATCACCGAAGCACACTACATGGACGACTACGTGGACAGTTACGCAGACGAAGAGACTGCAATAAAGATCACCGGGGAGGTAGACAGCATCCACCGCAAATGTGGATTCAACCTGCGGAGTTGGAACTCAAATAGCGACGAGGTTATAAGAAGGATCCCGGAGGAACTACGGGCACGAGTCAAGACACAGCTACTCTCGGGATTCGACGCGAACGAGAAGACCTTAGGACTACAGTGGAACGCCGCGAAGGACACTCTGGGCTTCAATACAACGCTCAGTCGTGTCAAAGACGAAGTAAAGAACCTCAGCCGACCGCCAACGAAACGTGAAGCTCTCAGCGCCGTGATGTCTCTATATGATCCGCTGGGACTACTGAGTTGCTACAGTATCACAGGGAAGATCCTACTGCAACGTCTATGGAGAGAAAAGATCGATTGGGATGAAGCGCTACCGGCAGAATATGCACAAGATTTCATGGCGTGGCTGGGGAAGATGAACGTCATAGCCGAACTCAACTTACCGAGGTGTTATGACCCGAAGAAAGAAGCGAGAAGCAAGCAGCTTCATGTGTTTTGCGACGCGAGCGAACACGCCTTTGCGACCGCCGCGTATTGGAGACTAGAAAAAGAAGACGGCACCGCAGACGTCGTGCTGGTAGCTGCCAAGGCTAAAGTGGCGCCGATCCGCGCACAAACCATTCCTAGGCTGGAGCTACAAGCGGCAGTCGTCGGTACAAGGCTTGCAGCTACGATAAGAAGGGAGCATCGCTGGTCTACAGACGAGATCACATACTGGACCGACTCCCGAACCGTGTTACATTGGATTCAGAACGACGGTGGAAGATACACACCCTTTGTGGCACACCGGCTAGGGGAAATCGCCGAGGCCACGAAACCGAGCGAATGGAGGTGGATTCCTACCGATTTGAATGTCGCAGATTTGGCAACGCGACCAGGTTACGTACCAGAGTCACAAGAGGACAGATGGTTCATGGGGCCAGCCTTCTTGCGTACTAGGAAGACTGAGTGGCCGCAATTTATGAGCAGAGACGAAAATGAGAACGAGAGGGAGGAAGAGTTCGTTCTACACATACGATCGAAAGACTACAACCTCCCAGAGATCGAAAGATTCTCCAGTTACGAGAAGCTGATACGAGCAACAGCCGCGATATTTCTGTTCGCCGATAAATGCAGAAAGAAAGCGACGACAATGGAAATGCAACACATCAACAAAGCGGAACGGTTATGGATGTTGAAAAGCCAGGAAGATAGCTTCGGCGAGGAAGTAGAGCTGCTGAAGAAAGGGAAAACTATCCCAGCGAAAAGCAGACTATTTAGATTGGATCCGCTTCGAGGAGACGACGGACTTTTAAGAGTGAACGGCAGGATTAACGCCGCCAACGTGTCGTCCGAGATGAAACAGCCGATCATCTTGGATGGAGGACATCCCTTTACGAGATTGCTTGTCCATCGGGAGCACCAGACGGCGGGACATGCAAACTCCGAACGAGTAGTCAACGACTTAAGACAGCGCTATTGGATTTTGAAACTTAGACCGACAGTACGCGCCGTCGCCCATAAGTGTGCACTGTGCAGAGTCCGAAAGGCACAGCCACAGATACCAGTCATCGGAGACTTACCTGCAGCGAGAATGGAGCCATATCACCGACCCTTTTTCAATTGCGGGGTTGACTACTTCGGACCACTTCTGGTCACAATAGGAAGACGCCACGAGAAGAGATGGGGCGCGTTGTTTACGTGTTTGACAACGCGAGCAGTACATTTAGAATTGGTGAACTCACTTTCTACCGACTCAGCGATTATGGCGTTGCGACGGATGGCTGCGCGACGAGGATGGCCAGCCGTGATGTATAGTGACAACGCCACAAACTTCAGAGGAGCAGACACCGAGCTACGGGCTGCCTACGCCGAATGGGCACCAGCTCTACGAGAATATGGGCTGCTGCATCGGCTAAATTGGAGGTTCATCCCGCCCGGGGCACCGAACCAGGGAGGTGCGTGGGAGCGATTGGTGAGATCAGTAAAGGTCGCTCTCACTGCAACGTTGAACCAGAAGACACCGCGAGAAGACGTGCTTCAAACCCTACTCGTTGAAGCCGAATACGCCATCAACGCGAGACCACTAACCCACGTCTCGGTTGATCCGAAAGATCCGGAAGCCATCACACCCAATCACTTTTTGTTGGGCTCATCCAACGGGCTGCCTATGACGGGACCGTGCCGAATCGCCGATCGACGAACATGGCGCGCTAGCCAAGCCATGGCTGACGAATTTTGGCGCCGCTGGGTTCGCGAGTACCTGCCCACGCTGATACCGCGTCTCGGAGCTACGTCGAACGACCGCCAGCTAAAAGAAGGAGACCCGGTGGTGGTCGTTGATCCGACTTTGCCTCGCAACACGTGGCCACGAGGAGTCATCGAGCGAGTCTACACGGGACCAGATGGAGGAGTACGCAGCGCCGACGCACACAGGCGAAAAATCAATAAAAATCGGACAAAACCTAAACATTATAGATTATCACAGGAAACGGGTACATAAGGGTGGGTAAATAGTAAAAATAACATTTAAATAATTTTTTGACACTTTTATTACGCATCAAGACTAATATTTGGTTCATTTAATAAATTTAAAACCTCTTGGCACATAGAATCAGATTTTTTTGGCACTAATTTCCTCAGTCCCGTTATAAAGGGATCAGAAGAAACCATAAGTCTCTTGAAAGTGTCTTCAATGGCTAATTTTCTAGAAAATTTTCTTGAAAACTGCTCTCTGTACTTACGAACATCTTTGTTCCTACTTTCTTGAGCATCTTCGCTCATTAATCCTATGGCTACTTCAGAATTTTCTGCTATATCTGATCCATGGATAAGTATTTTGTGAACTGTTGTTGACATATTATACCATGGGTAATTCATCACAAAAAAAGAGGCTGTTTTAATGCAATACGCTCTAAGTTTGTTTGCATTTATTTTGTAACCACTTGAGATTACTTTCAAAATGACGTGCATGCGATTAATGAGCCGATGATTTACACCTGTTATTTCAGCAACTTCTTCTGCATGCTGAAAGATGACACGTGCAGTATTCCCATCAGTAGATGTACCTCCGCCCTGTCTTGGTTTATCAACATGCAAACCAAGTTTTTGCCAAAATTCTGTTTGGATGCGACGCTTTTCATTTGCTATTAAGGATTGACTATGAGCATCTCTTGCTTGCCATTTAGCAACTTTTAGTTTGTATCCTAGGTGCAATATAAATTCCGCAAACCTTATCCAAGCATGTAGTGATGAAACACCATACTTAAGGTTTTCTTCTAGGATCGGTTTCGAGATGCAAAATTTCAATCTATTAAAGTCTTTCGATGTGAGCTTACAAATGTAACAACGCATGGCAGATTTCGTGTCTGTCAAGGCATTAACCATCTTTCCGTCAACCATAGTCATTATTAACTTATGTTTAACAATACATTCTTTCTCCATTTCAACAACCGTTGGTGTTAAAACATCAATCTCAGATTGAACATTTTGAGTTACAGTTCTTGAAAGTTCTGCGGTTTCATGAGCCATTTCTAACTTTAATGGACGGCAATACCTAGGTGAGGAGGGGCGTGGGTTTTGCCAGATGAGTACTGTTGTGCCATTGCCAGAATCGTAAATAAGTTGAACTGGCACAACAGAAGTAATTATCATATTTGCATCCGATTGTTCAACATTTTCGAATCTTTGTTTATACTCGGAATGGCAGCCTGACCCATCACATCCCCATTTTGATATGAGGCAAAGATTTTGTAACTGATTCATTGTAAGCGATTGCAAAACTTCACTAAGAAACAATAATAACCTCTGTGCAGTATGGTCCATAATATTTTGAAGAGGAACTACAGCACTCGTTTCAGTACAAAAAATACCTTCAGGATAACACCTCTTTTTCGCTTCTGTTACACTCTCATAATTTGGATACAAACTGCAGTTCATCTCCATTGCTGAGGTCCTCAAAATGTTGTACTGAAATTTAGACAGTTGGCCTTCAATCACCAAGGATAAGGCTTTGTCTGACGAAAGGCTTTCGTGTATTTTGGTAACGTTAAAACTGCTACTGGTACCAGTAAGAGCAACTTCCTTGATAAGTTTTGACGTGTGGATATCACCACGTGCACGATATTCTACCTGGGCTGCAAAAGCAAGTTCTTGGGGTTCTAGTTGTTTTCGCACATCTTCCGTCTTTCTACGTTTTGTACGTTCGGAACATTCTTCGAAACTTTTACGAGGTCGGCCACCAAGTCTGCCTTTTATCTGTTGAGTATGAGTTGCAACTGGAAATGTCACATAGTTTTCGAACCAGTCTTTATTTGCGTTAACACATCGAGAAAAATTTCTATGTGCTTGAGTAAGTTTTGTTTTATAATCACTCACTAATCTTCTAAGGGATTGCTTTATGTCATCTGTAAGTTCATTGACTTTCAGAGCACATTGAACTTTTTTTAGCAAAAAAGTCATTTTATCTTGTTCCTTTTTGGAAGTTTCCTCCCTATAAAAGGCAATTAGAGTCTTTCTGCTAAAGCTCACTTCTTCGTCAGTTGATCCTGAAACAAAATTCAGTACCATTTATGTAATAGACTTGTGATAAATTCTTTTTTGTTGGTACGTCTATAGCGTCCGGTACAAACGTAGTTGATTAAAACGAAAATTTTGTTAAAGCGTCGCATCGGGTCGCATGAAACTGCATTTACATTGTAACAAACAAGAATCGTACTCTCTAAAAATATTAATACCAGTATCGGATCTCTCAGGAAGTGACACTTTACCCTTATTCAAAGCTTAAAAATTGCAAAAAAGAAACATACTGTCAGAGAAGTTATTTTTTAACACAAATTATCTACTATTACTAACAAAAGTAAATATAAAAAAAACAGTTTATTACCTCCTGGAAGCGAATCCATCGAAAAAACTAAACTTTTCTTTCACAAAATTATTAAAATCGTAATAATTAAAAACACCACTTTCACTCGAAAACGCATCCGCTGTTGATCAAGTCGAACTTGGGACTGAGACCCAAGCGCACACACAACAAAGGGTGCGTCCCGCGTGCGCAGGTAGTATGTATTGTTATAAGGCTAGTCGGTAAAACAGGTTTCAACATCATTGGAGTACTTTTAAGTTTTTAGGTTTTGTCCGATTTTTATTGATTTTTCGCCTGTGTGCGACGTGAGGACACGCAGCGGAATATTCCGGAGGCCGACTACTAAGCTCGCCGTCTTACCGGTGGAGGGCTGCGCCGAGTCTTCGCCGGGGGGAGACTGTTAGCGACGCGAGCAACAAGTAGTTCTTAAGTGATTTATGTATATAGTAGAATTGTATAAAATTAAGAAACATTGTAAACTTGCACTTGTATACGTAAATAGATAAATAAGCGCGCTACGACAAAACGGCTTATCGTTAAGGTAAAGTTTCGAGGTAGCTTAGAGAGGGAAAGAGACGGAGCACATGGAACTTTCTCGAACGCCGAGTGGAGAGGGCAGCCAATCAGCGCAGAGCAAGCGTCGGAGGCCGGCTATAAATACGGGGTCGTTTTAGCCGAAAAGTGTGTGCAGTTCAGACCGCCTCGAAGAAAACACGAAGAGAAGAAACCGAAGAGCTCCAGTACAAGAACACTGCAAGACATATTGAAGACCTATTGAAGAATATATTGAAGAGCAAGTCGAACCGTTGAAGATAGAAGATCGTAGCGTAGTACAAGTGCGAGTGACGTCATTAGCATCCGTGTAGACTTAGTGTTAGCAACATTGTGTAAATAAACCTAATTCTCTAAGGATCCCCGACCGCTATTTTATTTCGTTTCGAACAGATACAGTCCACTACAGATAAGTCGAAGACCAGTAGGCGACCCCTACAGGTAAGCTATCCGGAGTTTATCTGTAATCGGCGTAACAGGCCCTTAAAATATTTTATAATGCTGTTCTGTCCAAGAGAAAAATATAGAAGACTAGCATATATAGGGCAACACCCGCGGCTCCGCCCGCGTGTATGTCGATTATCACGGCAAATAGTAGCCTATGTGTTATTCTGATGTATAAGCTATCGGTGATATATCAGTGATAAATATATATATATATATAATCACTGTAAAGTTTTACCCAAATCCGTTCAATAGTTTTTGCGTGAAAGAGTAACAAACACACACATCATTACTAACTTTCGCATTTACATTATTAGTAGGATTTTTGCTAAATTAATTTCCCTTGTTTAAATAAAGAAGACAGAAGCTACATTAAATCGAAGATCGATCTAAGTGTTGTGCAATTGGGGAGGCCTATGTCCACCATAAGACTGTGACTAACTATGATGATCACAAAATAGACTTCGCATTTTGGGAAATTTATTAGTTTTGTTAACTCCCTGCGTCTGCCTAATGATTAAGAATGTGTTTGAAAACTCGTTCAACACCTTAATATATGTTATTTAAGTGTTGAACGAGTTGATTGTTGATGACGTTATTTATGACGTTGATGAAAAATATATTTTTACAATTATATAAAGTAGCGTTTATAATGAATTTTAACGCCAAAAGATGTCATACACATCAAATAGTGTTTGAAAAAACTTATCTGCAGTTGTGTACAAATAATAAATTTATTTTTATACGTTGACTATCTGATCAGGAAAACGTTGTTTTGCCATAAAAAAATGAAAAAAGTTAGGTCACCCTTATCATTTACGGGTATGAAAAATTGGCCGATTCTTAGACCTACCCTGCACCTGCACACCAAAATTTCATAAAAATCGGTCCAGTCGTTTCGGAGGAGTTTGGTTACAAACACAGTGACACGAGATTTTTATTTATTAGCTTAAATTTAATATTTACCTAACAAGATTCTTCTTTAACCCTTTAAATTGAGACAAGAGTCGTTGCTTCTAGAATTATATTCTTGTGACTATTCATTTATTAAATTTATTTGTTGTCTTGAGTTATGACGCCATGAGTCATTAATGTTCATAAGCACATAAACAACAAAATCTTTTATATTACAGCATATTATAACACAGAACCACCGCAAAATACAGCGGCTGCAATGAAGGCCATTCAAAAACTTTTATTGAAATAGTTCGCCCCGTGGCACCGACGTGCTTCGCAAAAACTATTTGACCTCAATAAATATTAGGAGCATTAGTTTTTTTACGACTCGCTGTTTCACGGTAATGAATCCACTGAGATTTCTTTGTACGTTTTAACCTTTGTAGACTATCAGTTAATACGTTTACTCTAGTTTATCTTATACTAGCCGACCCACGCAACCTCGTTTGCGTCTTCTATTGCCCGTAGCGTGATAATTTTCCCCCGTTTTTGTAACATTCTTCATTGTTGCTCCGCTCCTGTAGGCCTTAGCGTGATGATATATAGCCTATAGCCTTCCTCGATAAATGGGCTATCTAACACTGAAAGATTTTTTTAAATCGGACCACCGGTTCCTGAGATTAGCGTGTTCAAACAAACAAACAAACAAACTCTTCAGCTTTATATATTAGTATAGATGACAACAAATCTTTTTTCAAAAAGCATTAACTTATAAATAAAAAATGTTTAAAGCAGTATTAGTTGTAACAAGAGGTTATCAATCTATTAGGCCCATAACTAATGTAGCCGTCTTTATATAAATAGGTTAACACTACGAAATAATAGGCAACACGCTCAGGCTTTTAAAACAGCCTACAACATAATTTATCTACCTTTTTCTAACTGTTAGCACAAGGTGGTTATCTTATCTTTTTTGTAGCCACTAATGACGGCACGTGCTCGCAGGTATAAAATTCGGTTAGTCTTGGTTCTTTTTCAACAAAAAACGAAGAGTGAATCGTGTCGATTCGAGTTTATTTATGTGCCTGCGTAGGCGCCTGTTGTCAAAGCAGATGTAACCTTTGGCAGGAACTTGTATTTTGCTTTTGAGTTTGTTTATCAATGAAATGTTACTTTTTGTTTAATACTAAATCAATTTTATTTTTGGAGGGATACTAGTAATTTTTTTTTATTTATTTGATGTGATTTAAGACAAGTGTCTTTTTTGTTGGTTAAACGCTCTAATCGCTAGAACTACCAGTAATGTGTGAAAAAACATTATTAGACAATATTTTTTAATATTTTGGACATCTATCACACACCGCCATCTAGTCCCGAGCTAAGCAGAGCTTGTGTTATGGGTACTAGACAACTGATACAAATACATATATACTTTTTTTTGTAAATACATACATATTATACATAGAAAACACAAAAATACTATACAATATTTGTAGATCATACAAACATTTGATCCGACCCGGGAATCGAACCCGAGACCTCATGATCAGCAGTCGCACACGCCAACCGCGAGGCCAACGAGGCAGTTAATGCAACAACTTTTAGGATCAGACTATAAACTTATATGAAACGGCTTCAAACAGCTGGTTCTGTAATAAGCAGTCAATAGAATAAGTAATCAAATGATTATTTTTTTGCTTCAATTCACACTACTACCTACGATTCCGTTACTTCGAAAACACCCAAGCGGAACAATTATTGCCATCTGTCTTGGGGCAAATCATACAACAAAAGATATTTTTTTTGCTTTCCTAAGGGCGGAGGTATGAATGGGGTATTAAGAAATGGGTTGCAGCCGGCATTTCGTCAATTATATTTAATTTTTATTTTATTTTATTTATAAAATTTTATAGGAATATCATACGTTTTAATCGAATACAAATATTTTAAGTATTTTTTCTCTTTGTTTCAGAATGTGATTACAAGAATCATTTCATCGATGACTAAAACTTTCATCTGACCAAAGCAGACAATGCGGTCACCACCTTCAAAACCCTTACCTAAGAAAGGGGACTTGAATAAAACTTCTTTAAAGTGTTCAACTTCTAAACAAACTAAGAAAACTGTTGCTCCGAAGAATGTTAAAAGTCTAGTTAGCAAAAATTTGATAAAGAGTAATAAAAAAAAGTCTTCTAAAGATGATTCCACAAACTCTAACAAAGAAGATGAAAACTTATCTGGCAAGAAACATGAAACAACGCCTGACTCTGCAAAACCCGGGCCCTCTAAAGCATCTACTTCTCGAAGTAATTCTCCAACAAAAAAGCCAAAGCCCAAGAAAGATGAAAAAGAAAAAAAAAATACGGTTAAAAATACTCCAGACAACAATATGAAAAAGATTACTCCGAAAAAAACATTAAAAACCAGCAAAAAAGTGAAGCCTGATAAATCAACCCTAAAAACTAGTAAAGATAATAATGATGTAAAGTACAAAATTAATAAAGGCGTAGCTAAAAAATCTACACACACATTCTCTAAAGCTAAAACAATAGTAAAGAAAGGGAACATCGTAAATAATGAAAAAAAGAAAAGTGAGGTGCTACCTAAAGATGACAAAGAACTAAAAGACGGTAAGGTCCAAAGTTGCAAAGACCATTCTAGTAATAACGAAGAGAAAAAGTCAAGTGAAGAAGAAGAAAGTAGAGCCCCAGCCACCGAAAATATTACAGTCAGTTACGAAAATAATGAAACCAAAATTATTTCTGAAACAAACCTTGCTGCTAGCAAAACACAAGCAAAAACAACTTTGTCTTCTCAAATAGATACGCCTAAAGCTGAAACAGAGCGACCTCCCAAATTTTTTACATCTAGTCGATCTCCTCGTATGGTAGATATTGATGTCAAATGTTGCAAAAACTCAAAGGGTAATTTAAGTGTTTCAGAGAGGTTCGTATCCATGAAGTACGAGTCCAAAACTGAAGAACTAAATAAAGATAAAAATGCATCAAACACTCTCGTTTCTCAAGGACCTGAAATAGATGTATATACATTTACGGAAAAGGTGGATTCACCGAAAAGTATCCTATCTGATTTCCGTAGTCCAATAAACAAAAATGTTGGCAGAGTTCGACCTATAGCTAGAGTCAAAGGTACAGTTATTGACAAAAAAACAGAATCAGAGAAGAAAAAGTATTCACCACATAGACCCATTGAAGAAGTTGTAAAACAATTGAAAGCTAACAAACGTTCAGAAGAAGTAAACGTTAGTGAAAGTGAAAACGTAAGTGCAACTAGGGCAGAGTCAAATGTAGCAATAACAGAAATAGATGAAGATAAACCTAAGCCGATCGTTAGCAAATCTTACAAAATGGTTGCTCGTAAATCAAGTATAACGGGTAAACCTTTCAGTCCTCAATTTCTTGACCAAGATCAGACGTCACCAAGTAAAGGTGACAAACTAGATAAACCTACTAAGTCAAGTCCTGCTACTAAAAAGTCACCAACAAAACCTAAGAAGCAAGGCAAGAAAGGTAGTATATCAGATCATGAACTCGATAACTCTAAATTTGCACTCAACACTAAGAGCTTCCACTACACCTCATCTGAAGAAAGTGTTAGTGAATCTAATGATGACAATGATACCAATGAGTCTTCCGAATCTGATACGCCAAAATCGAAAAAAACTAAAAATAAAAAATACAAAAGAATTACAGATGGTGGCAAAAAAGCTTCATCAAAGGAACTAAAAGAATTATCAAAAGACTCTCTAATAGATCTTAAAGATAGTTCTTTATTAGGTAATGAGAAACCGAGTAAAAGACGGCTTAAGCTTTTATCTATGTGGACTGGACCTAAGAAACATAGAATGGCATCTTTAAATGCCATAGCAAAGGTGCATTGCTTATATGAGAATGAAAGTCGAACGCACATGGAATTAGGGCTAATGAAAACAGTAGACAGGCAAGTTATGCCTAGTACATCTAAAGTGACTCCAACTAAGAAAAAAGAATTTAAAGCTAAGGACAGCGAAAAACGGGAAAGTACGTCAGAATCTGAGTATGAATCCAAAAAAGATAAAAAGGATGAAAGTTCAGAAAGTTCTGACGATAATCCTCCTCAGAGGACATTACGCGGTGTTCCAGGTATAAGAAGCGCTGGTAAATACTGGGACCCGAAATCGTCTACATCCTCTAGTGAGGATAGTGAAATGGAGACAAAGAAAAAAATCACCGAGAAAAAGAAAGCTACACCTAAAGTTTCCATAAATAAATCTGATTCCGATAAGCCTCCGCCTAAAATGAAAAAAACAGCTGGTGTGCCCGTTAAGAAAAAGCGTAACAGAAATGAAGTTGTGATGGACTTAAAAGATATGGTTGTACAGAAACGAATGGCAAGCCTAAATGCTACCGCCATTCTTGCAGCTAGTTATGAAAAGCGTTCGCCAAAATCTAATAAAGACGAAACTACAACTGATTCTGGTAGCGACGAATCATTTTCTCACAAGCCAAAAAACGGGCAAGGTTCCGGCTTTAAGTCGGAATTAAAAAACGAATGCGAACCTAAACAAGAAATCGATGACACAGTTACCGACAAAAAACAAAAGCTAGAGGTTGTTGTGAACAAGGATACAGACGTGACCATCACTGGCCTATACTCTACTCATCATCATGAGGGATTTTGCACTGTTAGCGGTATGCAATACCGCATATCATCAACAAGCCACACGCAAACAACAGCAACAGCTAATTGTGAACAGGTATGTGAACTGCAGTAGATTTTTAAGTTCTGTATTTACTTAATATAAATCTCAAATCCAGATTATGAAATAAATGACACATATCTGTTGATTTGATTATGAGATCTCTTGCTTCAATAGAAAATGAATACGATTATTACTCATGCATAATAAAGACCATAGACCCGGCGGCGTTTCAGTTCTCATTAATACGTGGTAATGAAGTAAGTTCTATGTAAACACGCCTCGGGATCTCATCCGCACATTATCCTTCATCACTTTACCTCTGTAAGACTTACAGAGAAAAATATGCCTTTTGTATTAAAGCCAGCGGTGGTTTTGCTTTGTTCACTTGCAATCAATTGGGGTGTGAAAGATTTACGCATGAAAGGAGTAAGCATCGTGTAACTCTTGACGCAGATGATATCGTGTGACACTTAAATTACTGTAAATATACGTAACAAAGTTATTCAAGTTTCTTTAGCAATAAGTGAAATTGCATTTCTACTGTCACAACATTTCAAAATACACTAATATTTTTGTCAATATTGCATCATCGCAAACATTATATTGTTTTGACAGGAGGGTTGTTCGCGAGATGATGGAGCGCGCTACACTCCACTCTCGGCTCTGTCATCTATGCAGCCACCCGCCGACCATCCTCATTCACATCCTCCACCAGGTAAAAATTGTTTAAAAGCACCTACCATTAAGAAGTTATGAAAATAATTTATTTTTCCTTATAGGAGTATAATTTAGTAGATTTTGAGCAACAATCACTTCAGGCAAGTTTAGTTTCAATTAGTTGAATATTTAGAAACGATAATATTGAAAAAAATCTTTTATACGTATCGATAAATAATGTAAAATAAATGTGTATATAATGGGTGGGCTTATCTCCATCCTTATCTTTCTTACAAGAAGCCTTTATATGAACAAAATAATTCATGAGAAAAGATAATGATAAAGTAGTAAAAACATGTAATATAAGATAAGTACACAGACAAACAAACTGTTCAGCTTTATATATTAGTATAGATTTTTATAATAATAAATACTTGAATAGACCTGAAGGTATATATCAATAGGGAACATGAATACATAAACAGTTTGAGTTTATTATAGTAACACAAGAACAAAAGTTGTAGTAGGCCAAATCCAAATTTTTTTAACAATTTTTTTTTTTTATTGAGGAGTCCAAAAGAATAATGCTCAAACTTAACCATTGACATTTTGTAACTGAAACCGTAATGATCAAAAAAATACAACACAAAAACGAATTTACTAATCATCCCTTGTCAAAACATAGTTTTAAGTAACATAAAAATAGAAATGTTTTTCGTATAGGTATTTCTCAAAGAATCGTGACCTTTTTATAAACAAATTCTGAGCTCAATAACTCCAATTAAGGTCGTATAATGGGTCTAAGATAACATTAATTTACTCATAAGAATTTACTGCTTAGGCTACCTCATACATTCCAAGTAAATCTAATAATAAGGATAAAATATTAAACATATTTCAGTACAATTGCTAACAAATAGCTGGTATTTATTTTCGTATAAGGCGGAATGTTTTTTCACCAAAAATATTACATTTTGGAGGAAAAATGGCCGTGATTTTCCTTAAAAGGGATATAAGAATTTATTAGTATTAGACACTGATTCCGTATTGATGTTATTCTGTTAACATTCTATCGATATATTTGAGGATTTTGTTTATTTCGATGTAATTTGGATTGAGGTGTATTATCCACCATAATATTACGCTGACCAATGTTTGATGTACGATCTATATGAAATAACAAAGTTACTGTCGTACAGAAAAAACAAGCTAAGGTTTTTTGTAACAAATATTATAATTGTGCCAGTCAAAATAGAATTTTCATTAAACTAATTACATATCTTATATGATGTTGATTATATCGGTAATATAGGTTATATAGTTTGTAATTAACTAACCTATTGATTATTCTCATAAAATATTTTGAAACTGAAAGTGTTTAGGAAAACTTTTACATAACATATTGTACATAAGTGTTTTTTAGTAGAAAATTTTTCTTGTCTCCATAAATAATCAATTTAATTCTAACCAAGTCTACATTTTATTTATGTCTAATAATTAACTATTTCAATGTGAATAAATCACGTCGACCATGTTTATTATGAATGTTATATTCTGAAAAATACGATCATGTGAATGGAAAAATAGTTTCAAAATAAGCAAATATGTGAATTCCAGTACGTCTATTAACAAAACAGCTATAACCAGTTGCCTTATATCGCCCGTTTATAGGTCAATGTTTATAGACGAGCGGTGACCTCGTACCGGCGCAGGCGCACCCAATGTGTCGCGTTTCACGCACGATGTTCATTTGTTTATTCTTACTGCGCTTTGTTGTACCACCGTCTACTCTGTTTACGATTTGTTCAATAATATATTTTTTGTTATGATCCGTTCTCTTTCATTGATTTATTGTCATACAACATTGATATTGTTTTAAGCTGCAATAGATTCAGTATCATTATTTCTCAGACCTTGTATCAAATTAAAATTCCCATGACATATAACTTTGTAGTAAGTACGTACCATTCGTGTTATTTATGTTTGCATTCACTTTTCACGGTCCTTACTAAGTTAAATATGTTTCTACAATAATTCACTCAAAAACATGACTACATATGTATATGAACTCAAAACTGAAGGGCTTCGATACCTTAGTTAAAATTAACAGACCTATATTGCAGGTCCTAAGTCTGTTAATTTTAAGCATTAAATAGATTACAAAAACGAATCTTTTAATATCTATAGTACATACGTTTTTTTTATTTTTGAGGCATTAAGCTGTTAATTTATAATTTATGAACCTTACTATTTCAAGCCAAATATCTCATATTGAGATCCTCTTTAAATCTTATATAAGTCGCCCATTACTTTCTTTTATCGTAACCGAAGCAAGGAAATTCATTTATATTGGTAAAAGATTAGATAAGTTCCCAAACTGTAGACATAGGTTAACTAATAAGTCACCCGACATCTAAATAGTCTTTACCTACTTTTATAACTTGGTATGATGTGGAAAGGCAGATCTGCTGTGATTTTTCTTATTTAAACGCCGAGATATATGAAAGTAAGAAATCAATATGACATACATACATTTCTGAAATTCAGCAACACTATATAATAGAAAGCCTGTTCACTCGATCGAAATTTATATATATTTACCAGTAACAGGTATCAAACCAAAGAAAATACTTAGGTATCTGTATAGTTGTTAAAATCTTCCAAACACTTTATAAACAGTCTTGAACTTAAGCAAAACAAGAGCAGATATAACATGAGCTAGTTTGGCGCGGAGCCAAGTCTGCAGATGTCGAAGCTGAGTCTTGGCCCCAAGCTCTTCCGAGAGAATATTATAACATCTATTAACATAATCTCTTATGTTTTACTCTTATTTGAAGTCATTTGAAACTAATGTCCTCAGTCAAGTCTATTTCATATTGAAGTATCTTGTTTTCATTATTTATCCGTTCTATTTACTACAACTTCTTTTTATCGTAATGTCAGTTAGTCTCAGGCTCTTTGTGTACAATTTTGATAAGTTCAACAAACAAGTAAAAGCTAGTTTGATCTTAAAATTAATTTCTTAAAATTACATATATTCATAGACACACCCAACATCTATAACGTGTGTACATAACCTACCCTATCTTACCCTGATTTACATGCTTCGTACTGGCTATTATTCTATTCTACATTGACTGCCTCTGTGGCGCAGTGGTAGCGTATACGACTGCGCCATGCTTGGCATCGAGACCTCAAGCATATGCTTGAGGTCTCGGGTTCGATTCCCGGGTTGGACCATATGTTTGTATGATCTGCAAATATTTGTTTTTCAGAGTCTGAGTGTTTTCTATATATAATAGGTATGTATTTTAAAAACACGTATGTATGTATTTATATTAGTTGTCTCAACCCATAACACAAGCTCTGCTTAGCTTGGGACTAGATGGCGATGTGTGTTAGATGTCTGATATTTATTTATTTTATAGGAAAACTAAAGCATAATCTTTATACTATAAACCTACTCGATCCTTTTTAGTAAATTATATTTTATAGATATTATATCTTCTTTAGCTTATGCATTACCTACGTTTTTTTACTTTATACTTGCGTATTGTTTATAGCTATTAAACAGTACACTATGTTAACCAGCATCCATACAATTTTGAAACATATTCTCTTTGAGATTATATATTAAATACTACTTCGAAAAGATAACTGCATGGAACCTCAAGCAATCAATTTCCTTTGCCTTAAACATCTTATTTACACAGCTTTCATAATACATTTTCCATTTATACACTTACTCACAAATATTGTCAAATAGATTAAGTGTTTGTCAGCGTAAAATAAACTTTAATCCTTCGGAGTGAGCTGAGTGTTAACGTAAAATCCCAGTAGAGTTGACACTGCACTGTAAGTTGAAACTTACAGTTAGACCGATAAAACTTCACTGATATAGTAAAGGAAAAATAACGAAAACTTGTTTGAACTTACAACTGCTTAATTTGAGATGTATTTCCATTATAAAAAAAATGAATTAAAAGGCTTTTTAATAACAAGCTTTTACTGGAATGCCTCGAGACGAATGAAACGAGTGCAAACTTGATGATGTTATAGAGTTCCCATGGCCACCTTGCGGCTCCAGCATCAGATCAGATCCGTGTCATTATAATATTGTATTGTCACGCTGTATACATATGCTTGCAAAATTTCAGCAAAATCGGTTGAAGATATCTGCTTTAAAATTGAGTTGCAAGATTCCACCCAAACGTACAAGCATACATACATTGCAAGTTAATAAATATTAATAATAAAACAAGCTTGTAATAACTATTATCTATGCAGTTTTAATGCCTCATTTATTACGAGTATGTAGGGTCTTTAATGGAGTAGTGCGATGAATTGGCTAATTTTACGCTTTTTAAATAGTCACGACAGTCCAATTAAATGAAACAGACTGCTAAAAAATGCCTACGTTAGAACAAATTTATGTTTTTAAAGTGTTAATTTATTGCATGATGAAATAGAATACCGCCATAGGCAGTAATTAGTGTCAATAAGGGTCCTTGGTACATTCCGGGCATTGTAATTTGAATAATCCAAATGTTCCTAGGTAATTTTTATCAGCTTTTATACAACTTAAGTGGTAAACAAGATCAACTATCTATAGATACCTGATTACGACTAAGCTGATAGCTTACACTGATTGTTAAATACATACTTTCACCCCTTAACCCCCGAAGGGATAAGCATTGGCGTATTAAACGCCTACATTTAATCCTAGTCACGTATTAGGGGACAAGCCGTCACTTCACCTCCAATCGGGGACGTAATGGAGATGGAGCGGCAATGATATGCAAAGGGTAATATTTATGTGGATTGAGTGTGATTAATTCCTAAATTGCAGCTAGTGAGCAATACATTTTTAGTTGTCCTGTATTCGAAGAACGTATATATTATAAATGTTTGTTTGTTACGCTTTCACGCGAAACTACTTAACCGATCATCATGAAACTTTATACTCATATTCTTGGAGGTATTAGAAGTAACATAGGGTACTTTTTACCAAACGCGAGCGAAGCCGCTGGCGAAACCTAGTATTTTCATAGTTTTTAAATTAAAACAGTTACCAGTACCTAAAATATAGCTTGTTGTCTGGTCAGATAACTACGAAACCGACGGAATAAGTATGAACAATTCGGTTTTATTCTATACGAGACAGTTTCATCACAAATGAAGTGCAATTATTATAAATACAAAATTCACAACTAAACTGTACAATTTTTGATATATCAAGCTTATTATATTTAAGGACTTTCTATATTTTTTGCTGATATGGCATCATAACTTGTCTATTTATAATTGGCAGTCGGACGTGGCACAACGCCAGCGTTCACCTATCTGGCCTATATTAAATATAAGACACTTATCTAAGCACCCGTTTACCGAACAGATTCAAAATCAGCACTATCTAGACTTAGAAATTCAATTTAGTTCCGTCCTTAGACAGTCTAAAATTGAATAACTCCAATATTTAACATTACTCAAATCGAAGTCTAATATTTACTTTATTAGTTACTAGCTTTTGCCGCCTCTGCCCGAGTGTATATCCATTTTTGCAGTAAAAAGTATCTTCATGCCAAATTTCATTGAAATCGGTGGAGCGGTTAAGGCGCGAAGCGTGACAGTCATACAGACAAAGTTACTTTCGAATTTTTAACAATAATAGTAAAGATACTATACTGTACAATAATCCACAAAGTGCTTAAAATGAACATATGATTTTTACGATAAAAATGATGAGCACAATACGCCCGCTGAACATTCATGAGTCACTATAAAAATTCAAGTGCAAAGTAAACCCCAAAATTTCAATATAAAACAATTCAAAGTCACACTGCGAAGTTCGGGTGAATTGAGAAAAGTTGGTTCAGATCGAGGTTTAAATTACAGGCCACGTTGAATTTATTTAATTTTCATCTCGGGATAATTTGAATTTGAGAGCGGAGCATTTAATTTTCATAGCTTAGCGAAATCCCATTTCGCCGAAACCCGATTAGTGTCTAAGCGGCCGTGGCCTATTTGTTATCTTGCCGTGAAAAACCATTTGAAGAGCATTTCGCGGCAGAAGTAGTTCACAAAATGAGAAAAGACTAAAGGGAAGAAGTAAGTTAACCATGAAAGGCGAACGCTAATCGCTCAACGTCCCCAAACTCACTTTTTGTTTTGTTTGCTGTCAGGATAAATGTATGACAACTGTCGAGATATGTTTGAAGAATATTTATCTGTCTTCCCTTTGTTTAACTTGAGCCTTCTTTTATGTATTGTACTCGTATTTATCACAATTTTTTTATTATTATTATTATGGAGTAGTTTGTGATTGTATGAAGTGATTGTTAATAGATAAACTATAATCTGAACGTATTAAAATTATATATATAACAATTTTTTTTTGCAACTTTTCAATGTAAATTATTTAATATTTGTGTAAATAGCTTTTGCTAGCAGGTTTTACTTGCTTAATAATCTTTATTATATACGTGGAAAAATGTCTTTCTCTGTACCCCTGATGACGCGAAAGCAGAACCAACACACTCAAATATATTACTAGTTACTTAAATGCGTGTAAAATCTGTATTTTAATAATTGTGTTTATAACTAGAAACTCAGTAACCTAATATTGTTAAATGTCAAACAGAACAATTATGGAACACATTTCACGATTACAATTTTATTTCAAAATAGTATTGAAGAGAGATATTTTGTTTATTGAATTCGTTTTAACGATACTCATTGAGATTCTTCATGATAAGATTTGATTTTTTTTTTTGTGTCGGGGTTAAAAGATTTTTGAAATTCAAACTTAAAAGTTTTTATATGTGCAGTTCCGGAGCTGGGAGGATTGTCACGCCGCCCTGGGTGTTCAAGCGCCTTCTCTGCGCCGACGGCTTCTCATCACGAACCAGGTAAGCACAAGTGATGATGTTAAATAACCTGATTATCCACTGTATATGTTCTTATCATGAAGTTAATTTATTGATAATCTAGCTAGATCTAAAACGTGTTCCAGCTATTATAAATAAGTAACGAAAAGAGGAATATCACGGCAAAACGAAAACTAGAAGATGAAGAGTAATAAGATAAGAAATAGAGTTTGTTTTTGATTGTGTTTCTACACATAGCATATATGTATGTAGGTAATATAGCACTATATGCTACAATATTCATAATTCTGTGTCACCAACATTTAAACTCAACCAAAAATAAAATTTATGATATATTTGGAGTGAGGCAGCAATTCATCATCATCATCCTTTTAAATCTGAGTAGATGTCGGCTTTCAATCTAGTATGACACTTTTTTCACTTCGACAAAAACGACAATCGACTCTTCGATTTTAAACCGACTTCAAAAAAGGAGGTTCTATGTTCCACTGTATGCATCCTTTTTTAAGTAGTTTCACCGATTACTCCGTCAATTATAAACCGATTTTGAAAATTATATTTTATATTATATTTGATTTGAATTTTTATATTCGAAAGGGTATACTCTCGAGGTGGTTCCATCGCCACCATATCAGGATCTGATGATGGGATCCCAGGGAAATCTAAGGAAACCCTCAAATTTTTAGGCACGTAATATTTTTTTACGTGAAGCGTACCATCAGAACTTCATAATCAAGAACTAAGCAATAACAATAGGAATGGAACACTGATAGAAATCTGTTTAAATGAGTTAACAATGGTCACCCATCCATAAACCGACCAAGCTGGCGCTGCTTACCTTTGTAATGTGCTTCGCACTTAATCAAGTCAGTAATTACGCAATACACATTCACACAAAACATATTGAACACTCAAATACAACACACTAGTCGTAAAATATTTGCATCTGCTGCTTGTTTGAGAAGACTACGTAATTTTCTCCCAACTGCCACCAAAGTTGAACTTGCACAATCAATTCTTTTACCCATTCTCGACTATGCCGATGTCAGCTATCTTGACTTAAATGAGGACTAGCTTGATAAACTTGAGAGGCTCCAGAATTTCTGTATCAGATTCATTTTTGGATTACGCAAATATGATCATATATCCGAATTTCGTACAAAACTCAAGTGGCTCCCAATTCGACTTCGCCGGAATACACATATTCTCACACTCCTATATAACGTCTTATTTAACCCTACTTCACCACCTTACTTAAAGAAACGATTCACTTTTATTCATGACACACATATACGATGCTTAAGGTCAGCGGAAAACCGAATCTTAGCAATACCAACACACTCCACAACTTTCACTGATAAATCCTTTACAGTGCAAGCTGCGCGCCTGTGGAACTCCTTACCGGCAGCCGTAAGGCAGGCAAAGTCAGTAAATACTTTTAAGAAACTCGTCAAGGATCACTATCTATCACTATAACATTTATATTTTATTATTTTATTTTTTATATATTTTAAATGTATAATATGTATGTACAATTGCATGTATTTTTATTTATATGTATGTGCATGTATGTGTTAGTGTATAAGTAAGTCTATTGGTAATATTAGTTTTATACATGATTTGTAAATGTGCACCACAAACTACACATTACTTTAAAGTACTGTCCATCTTAAGGTTGCCTGGAAGAGATCGCAGTCTGCGATAAGGTCGCCCATTGTACCACTGCTTTTAATCGTGTAAATTAGACATTGTATTTTTTTTTAACTGGTGTGCAATAAAGAGTACCTATCTATCTATCTATCTATTGAATCTAGTTTGATTTATATCCATCCACAATTTGCATAACAGCTCTGTACATAATTAATTGCTAGTTCAAAACAAAGCGGCAAGTAAAATATGTATGTCAATGTTATACACATCACACCCGGTAAACTGGAAGTTTGACAACAAAACTTTCCTCTCTAATATTAATAGAGGATGTTAGTTTACGAACATAAGCTGTAGAGTTATTCTACACAATCTACGAGGAAAAAGTTGAAATCACTTATACTTATAAAAGTCCTCGTTCAACATAATAACGTTCGAATATACAAACATAATAGCTTTTATTTTTCCTGTCCACAGTCCTTACTAAAATTATAATTTCGATAGTAACTCGGTCTGACAGTATATATAATACTTTCATGGCTAAACTGCTGCACCGATTTAAATGCAATTTGGCATGGATATACTTTGATTCTGGAGGAAGGACATAGGCTACTCATTGCCGCTATTACCGATACTCTTGCGGACGGACTCGAGGGCAACAATTAGTTATTAAAGTTTTTGTCAATGATTTGTAGTTGTGACATGATACATATAGAATTACCACGAAGTCAACTTGCACTTGCCGCGGTCTTGTGGCCGCGGTCTCAGGGTCATGAAAGTCATCTTGTGATGACCTTCATAACATAGAATGCGACAGTTTAAAATTTAGTGATTTAGGTCACAATTAATTTGTATTATACTATCGGGTATTTAAGTTACTCAAATCTAGAAATACAATTACAAATATTTGAGTATGTTCTGAAGTATTTGAACTGAGGTATATCGTGAATACATAGAAGCAGTAATTAAATAATGATATAATGAAGATGTCTTTAACATCTTCAGACTAACAAATGTCTTAATTTGAAAACCGTAAATCGCAAATGCATATATTTATAGTTGGAAAAAATAGGCAAAATACTATACACATTTCTACATTATGACTTTCCACTAACCCACGTCTATTGTGCTTAGTTTATATCTTTATTCCTGTTAATAAATATTTAAGATCTATGTAATAAGTAGTTACTTATAACTAATTTACACTAACATTAAAAACGATTTACATGGCTGGAACCTACCGACATTGTACTAAAGCTGTAGCAAACACTCTTCCCTTTTTTTAACCGACTTCAAAAAAAGGAGAAGGTTTCTCAATTCGATATATTTTTTTATGTGTGTTCGCGGATATCTTCGTCGTTTATGAACCGATTTTGATGATTATTTTTTTAATGGAAAGGAGATGTCCCGACGGTGGTACCATGATAAGCACATTAATATCTGATCATGGCATCCAAGAGAAATCGAGTCGTACCTTGAAGTCGGTTTTATTTTTCTTAAAATTGTATTTGTTATTTATTTTTCTTCTGATCTACTTATGTAAGAGCAGAAGCAATGACTATACTCTGCCTGATGGAAAGCATGAGCAGAATCCAAGAGTAGTGATAACTATCCTCAATGCGAATGTGGACAATGCAGATTGGTGACCCACACTATGGCGCGGCCTAGTGAGGTTTTCTGTAATAGATTTTTTTTTCTAAAATATTCAAGTTTTTTATCTTTTTATTTCTAAAGTGTTGTTTAATACACGTGCATGTCTGTCTACTGCTTAGAGACGTAGGTACGTAGCATGTATTTAATTAATATAAAAGGTGGAAAAATATTTTATAACTGAGGATATTTATATCAGGATCTGTATTTTTTTTTTTTTTTAACGTATGGAAACCCCCTCGAGCCCTCACCCCGCCGGGGTTTGCGGCGGGGCGGTATGTCGGAATCGAACCGATTAAATCCACACGGTGATCAGGATCTGTATCTGCTTTAAACTTCAAGCAGTACTTTTTCTCACTCTCTTAGTATATCTATTTTTTATTTACATTATAAACTTGGACACTATGCCGTAACTTTCAATGTCCAAAGCGTTTATACACCAAGCAAGGGTTGTTAAAGTTAGTCTAGTTGTTAAAGCTCATTAATCGAATTACGATGAACTGAAATGTGGAAAAAAGGTATTGTATTTCAATATACCTTATAATTACACGGTTTCGGAGGTCCCCACGCCTCTTGCTACTGCGCCAAGTGTTATGGGTTCATATTCCACGCGGTACAAAACTTAGTGTGATCCACAAATTGTGGTCCCGAGTCTGGGTGTTCTTTGTGTCCGTTTCTTGTATGTTTGTCAGGTCAGTATATATAGTATGTTTGTCAAAAAAAAAATACTGGATGCGGTTGATTTCTGACTTACACAGAAATTTACACCAATTTTCAATAATAAACACACACAATATAAACCTATATAAACACAAACAAGAAATACATCTTAATCTAAAACAACTGCTCAAATAGAAGTTTGTTTATGAAATCGGAAGTCTACTCTGTAGGAAATCGGCACTCCAAAAGTAGTTGTAGATTGACCACTTAAACTAATGTTCTATCTGTCCAAGCGCATTAGATAAATTAAGTAAAAGAGAAGAAACCCAAATAAAAGTTAACTCGTTTAAGCCCACAAATTATAATAAATTAACACTATCGACAATTCTAAAACTCTGAGAAACAGAAGTTCAATTTATAACTTTTCTTCAACTGTTATTTATGGGGTATAGATGAAGTTGAATTGGATATCTGTCTAAAGGAAATTATTTATTTAATTATGTAAATGGCAAGCTAATAATGGGTAGTTAGTTTTACAGACAAATTGAAAAAAAGAACCTTTATTATTTCTAGTTTTAAAAGCACTAAAACAAATGACTCACAACGCCAAAAGCCAAACCTTTACCGTAATTAAAATAACTTGAATATTTTTTTTAGAATAACAGTTTGTAAGAAGTACTTTTTATCAATACTCTTTTAATATTTCCAACAGTAAGACAATTCTGGTTAAGCACAATTACGTTACAGTCGTAACTAAATCACACTAAACAAACAGTTGTGGACAATGATATATCAGTTGTGATGAATGATGGCCTTTGTGATTGTGGGAAGGTCTGATTAATAAAGGTACGGCACAGCTTATAGGATCCCCAATACATATTTATAAACCGGTGTAACATAAAGGTGTAACATAAAGGATAGTTTATAACTGCATATCTCGATAACTGTTGAAAAACAAACAATTATTTTAAACTTCAATCAAATTAAGACGATGATTTAATCGTTTTGAACAACACAAAACTGTGCGTTAAATCAAACAAAGGGCGATAAATCCAACAACTGTACGCCTAATTAAATGAACTAGCTAGCATTAAAATACACGCAGTTGACGTCAAAAGGTGAAGAAGTAGTCTCAACGTTGCTCGGAGCTCGCAATAATTCTCGCCGGGGAGTTCTTTCACTACCCCACAGACAGACAGTTAAGTAATTAATTCTTTTGCATTTCTGTTTGGTTAAATCACTTGGCAGTCTAACTTCGATGTTACAGTCGACTTTTCCGTTTCAATTTTAATAATTTTACGTAGTTTGAAGACATAGTCCGCTATAGTTGCTACAAAATTCAACGTCTAACCTTGTGTTGGCCCGAAACTTAAAAATTTCATCTATTTCCTTTAAGTGTATCGTGAGTAAAATGTTTGAAATAACTTTACAAGTTTCTGTTAAAGTGATTCTTGTATTTTTTTTATATCAGATTGTTTATTGAGATATTGTAGTATGTAGGTAGAATTGTGTTTTATAGTTAGGATAGAATAGAATCATTCTTAAGAACGTTTCTTTTCTCCGACCTGTATGAAATTACATCTTTATTCAAAAATATTTTCTTGTTTAAGCCACATTAGACTGAATTAACCCAAAAGCTATATTAAGATTAACTGTTAGATTTAAACATTCGTACAAACCATTCCTTGTTCATACACAAAAGCAATTTCGTAATGCCCTCTCTCATTATCCTCAAGGGATGACCGCTTTACTAGATAAAGCACTTTATCTAGTAAAGCTTTTTTATTCTTAATGTAGACTAAATAAAGATTAAATTGTATCAAAGATTACTACAAACTCAACTGTGACTACCAAGTTTAACTAATGGTTGATGATTCTGACATCTCACCATCCTCTGAGCTATTTTCCCAAGTTAAGAGTCGGCTTTAAATCTACAGCAATACGACTGCATTTCGATTTATCACTTGCTACTGTCATCAGACTTCCATAACCCAACTACTTGACGATATAGAAGTTCCGTAGAAAGAGTTTTGTTGAACGTAAAAATAATTGTTAATATATCATGGAACGCGTAAGTTTAAAAGTTAGAACTTTTTAGGGTTTCAACTACTAAACATTGCCACAGATTAGTATGGCAACCAAGTCGAACAGCTCAGCGTGTTCTCCGAACCACTGAGAAGTTTCGATGATTTTAAAAATGGTCACACTTCTATAGACTGATCTGTCTGACATTGCTTAACTTTGCAATGTCTTATACTACGTGGTCGGAACTGAGCAATGAAGTCCTAAATTGACATGAATTGATTGTGATCACAGTCATCTCATGACTTGACTTTTAAAATATTAATTTTATTGAACTAGGCTACAAAATAATATTATGTAATCGTTCCTCATTTTCACACATATTTATATACCTTCAAATACAGATATTTCTTTCACAGATATAAAACAAATGTATGGCATAATCACACAAGATATGGTGATGGTTTAATCGTAATAAATACATATGCTCATGCTTTCCATCAGGCAGAGCAGAGTCATTTTGGCGCACCAAAATATATATCCTATTATATAGTATGACGCAGTGATTCATTTTTATTTTCATTTAAATACCATAAACATGTTTAGTAAACTGGCCACTTTGTTGGGCAGCAAATATCTGTTGTCTTACTATTAACATAGAAAACAAAAGAACATCTTATCTATGCGTTATCTTAACTATAAAGATACCTTATAAGTTGAGCCTGAAATTCCTTGATACCACACAATGTCGAGGAATGATTACTCGATAAATCTGAGATTCGTGACAAAATTCTAAGCTCGTTACTCCACCCTAAGCTTCTAATAATCTCATTTTAAATTCATAGAATAATATTGAATAACATTGAATAGTATAATAAAAGTCTTTCATCTCTTAAGAATTACAGAAGTTACGCAACTTGATGAATATTTGATTCGGTTTCTCTAAATTTGTTTTACGATCGCCATAAAACACGTATGCTGAGTTTATTTTAGGGACATACCATCGAATCTATCTTACTTCACAAAGAGGCCAAATAAACAGAGTTCAAAGGCCTGAGTAGTCTCCCAAATACAGTTTAATACACTCTCAAGAGATAAAACCAATATCCATCAAGTAAATAAAATAATAGTAACAAAAGTGGGAGTAGGGTAGACGGTTCGACACGGAATCTCCGTTTAGTTTAGTTCTGTGCTGAGCTCCTATTTGCAATAAACACGTCCCGTGCGGTCCCACAACTAGGAACAAGTTTCACAGACTTGTTTGCACTTGGAAATGTTAAAACTGGGACTTTAGTTTGTAAACGGCTTGAAATTCTTTGGTCTCTTATGAAACTCTGAAGTAGTTATGGTTGAAGTCTTTAAGAAATGGATTTACCTAGTTAGAATTAGATGGGTAAGTACACATTCAACTAGAGAAAACTTCTGAAAGATACGAACTTAAAAAACTTATGAAAATGTCTGCATCCAACATTGGCGGTTTAAATTTCTCTCGTTTAAATTTTTGAACCACGTTTCAGGATATATTGAATTTATTGCTCAACTGAATATCACATTCATTAATTGCCATTATGTATTCAATAAACCGTAAAATATTAAGTAGTCCGCAGGCATTTCAAGTATTTAACATCCAAAATGGCTAACGAAATTCCTTTATCGTCTAAGCCTAAACTATGATTTGAGGCGTAAAACATTACTACAAATAAGAATATGCATGTTGATGTTTTATCTAAAATAAAATGAAGTGCAAACGAGACCCGAATAAAAATGTGTTTTTCGCCGAGAAGGCTTATTATGAAAGCAATATTTCGTTACGCGCCCGGCATTTATATTTGGCCACCAAATTCACCTCTCGGTAATTCGGTGTGACGTAAATTACACCCATCGTAAACTACTTAACATTCTTTTATCGACTAATTAAATCAACAGAATAAACAAGTATTTATTAAACCAGAAAATGGTTAACTCTAATATTACTCTTTAATGACTTAGGGAAAATTTCTGTACAAAATATCTCAAGAGGATTGATATAAACAATTTGTTGGATCAATAATTCTCAGAAACGGGCAGATACCAGACGGATTATATCATAATTCGGATTAGGATGGGTATTATATCGGTTAAAGGATTTTTATTTATATTTTGGAGAACCGTAACATTTGCTTAGCATTATTTGTTGTTCGCAATCAGTCTATAAATTTTTGAATATGCTATCAATTAAATATATCAGTGATTTGTAAATTAGCAGCGTATCGGGTTCCGTTTCAGGTTTATGAAAACCTACTCCGTATGTATAGTCGTAAGCTGAGAACTCGATTATTATTATAGTCATAATTACGGGTCCGGAGTGACGTAATTGTCCGGTGTGAAGTGATCTCTAGGTTAATTATCTTGTAGCGTCATGATGACACGCGAACATTTGAACTTCGTTTATATTTGTAGTCAGAATTGCTCTTATGTAAAAAGTAAATGTAAGTGTCCTTAAATCTAGCCATGGTTTACGAGGTGCATAAAAGATTTAAAAAAAAAATTACAATTTATTTTTTCATAAGATGTTATTTATTGTCGGATAACACGTTTTATACGGTTTCCGAACGAGGCTTTCACTGTCCGGTAATCTCCACGATCGAGCATAAATATTTGATAAGAACAGACGTAAGCCACATTTTTACTTTATCATGATCTGTGTTGTTCTATCAAATGTTTATTAATAAAGTTGTTTGTTGAATCGTATTGTGTTTCTGAGTAGCTATTAACTAATTAACTATCGAATGATTTACACTGTCTTTGAAAAAAATTGGTTACCATCGCCTGGCCCAAGTTTTACTCTCAAAATGCCAAAGTTATAAAAAAATCTCTGCCAGTTCTATATACTTTATGTATTAACTATTAGGACAAATAAAAATTAAATGCTTACTGCCATAATTTAATACCTTAAAATGTTTTTAAACTCGAAGAAATCTGATTTTCATCACTCATATTTTGAGTAATGACAGTAATCTTTATTCAAAGATTAGGTAATTTCAATTTGATAAAATGGTGTCGTAAATCCATTCGGATACTAATCTCATTCTGCCAAATTTTTATCGTGTCTTAGATATTGAATGACTCAAAAAAATTTACCGTTACTAAAATTGTGACCTCGAAAAACCAATCTTAAAAGGAAAAAACAGAATATCCTTTACAAACAATATTGAAAAGATAATAATAAACGATATCATCTCAATAAATGACAACATATGAGGACATGGTAAGTGGTCCAATATTGTCGAGTAATGAGGCCACAATAGGCTATTATCGTTATCCTATATACATCGAGGCGACCCACTCCCTGCCTCACAGAGGATCCAGTGACCCTTGACCTATTCCGCGAGGGTAGACTCCCTTCTAACCCCATCCATATTCACTCCCAATACCCCAATTACTTTTACGTATACAAAATCTCAGTATTAAATTAGGATGGTTCATAGACACCTCTGTTACTATGGGGTCTGGTGGCTCTGGCGGGTTATCCGGATATAGCCGGATTACAAACAGAATGGGAAAGATGAGATATTTAATATTATGATGATATAGCAATTGTTTTAATTACGATAACGTTAGTAGTAAGTATTGCACATAGGGCTTTACAAATCATAAAACAATCAATAAACCTAAAAAATCGCCAATTTGTTGTTAGCCATTTGAGCTTTGGAAAAAATTAAATATTAAAGTAAATTACTTATCTGTTATATAAATACTGAAATAGTAGCAAAAAAGCAGTGTCCTTATTTTATAAAAAAAAAATGTATAGTAAAATATCCGATGACCGGACATGTTCCACCATTTTCTCGACTAATGTGTAAACTCTCAACTTTTTATGCTACAGTGCCAAGAGTGCTTAAAATAACACTAACAAATTGTTGAGCTGGGTAGCGTCGAGATTATATTGTTAAATAAGTTTTAACATCTGAGCTGAGCATGATATAAAATATTCTAAATTACATCGTTTGTGATTTAGCTGCAAGATTTTTCTGCATTTTTATTTTCATTTGGTTATGAAATTACACAAAACGGTTATATATACGTTCATTTATAAAATACAGGGAACAATGACATGATGCAGTCTATATACTTTCTGGTGTAAAAATATCGAAGATGTTCATTATATCCGGCTATTATACGTCAATATAGCTAAGGCTTTCAAATTTTAATCATTTTTTTCGGTTCCGTACTCAAAGGATAAAACGGAATCTTATTACCAAGACTTCGCTGTCCGTCTGTCTGTCACCAGGCTGTATCTCATGAACCGTAATAGTTAGGCAGTTGAAATTTTCAAAGGTGTTGTATTTATGTTGCCGATATTACAACAAATACTGACAAATAGAGTAAAATAAATATTTAAGGGGGCTCCCATACAAAAAACTTATTTAATGTAAAAAACGTACGCTAGTCCGACTGGTACTCGCAATTCCTTAGTAAATTAAACCCCAGAATTAAATTGTAAATCCCAGACTAATTCTAGCCTTAAAAATCCACGTATGGATCTATTTGTCAATTTATTTGCAAGTTCATTCATTTAGTTATTATTTGAGGCCTCTCCCAATTCACCTTAGAATACACATCCCCTAAATCTTTCGCATCTAATCCGTCCCAGGTAGGTTCTTCAGATCTGATCACCAGGTCTGAGGCCTTAAATCTTTATAGTAGTGTGAATAATATAAATATAGTTTATAAAACTAAAAGACACCCTTACAAAAGTCGGTTAAAAGAAAACGTACAGGTACAGCTAATAAGAGTGATAAAAAACTAGTACAATGCCTTTTTGACACGTGTTCTCTATAATACTCCAATAATTTACTTAACATACCAAAACTTTCTTCTATCCTGTAAGTAAAGTTAACCCATCTTTATTAGACAAATAAAGACCGAGAACTTTGTAGTTATAAAACTTCATTTTACCAGGCGCTCGCTCGTCCTGATTGTTTTAATTAATACTACAACAAAAACAGTTATTTAGGGACCAAGTTTTACTAGTAAAATATTTAAAGTTTAATAAATATAAGAGATCGAATGACGGTCTCATTTCTCGGATAATTTATTAATTATTAAGTTTCGTTTTGGCCAGTATAACTTGAAATAACTAATAAAAAAGTAATAACTAAAACCCAACTATGACAAAAAAAGACGCTTAAAAAGTATGGAACAAGTTGAAAAAGCCGTAATCACGCGTTAAGTGTTATGGTACGTTTCTATGTAACGCGTGACTATGGCTTTTGCAACATGCTTCATACTTTTTCAGTCTGGTTTTTGTCGTAGTTGGGTTTTAGTTATTACTTTTTTTTATTTAAATTGTTTTGGTGCCAATGATATCAAACACGGCATATTTATCTCAAATTATTTTTTTAAAACAGTACTTTATGACCGCTAGAGGGCGCTACATTAGGTTCCGAGACACGCCTTTAATCAGTGGACGATCAATACGCTGCTAACTATACCTCATTTGCCCAGTTCTAATAAGTAGTTGAGGAGCTATGAGGGAACAAATGAACTTACATACATACATAGTCTATCAAAATTATAACCCTCCTTTGGCTTTGCCGTAGTCGGCATCACAGGTTGAAATTTCTATTACTGGTAGATAATTTTTATCTTGGTGCAGAAAGCATTACCTAAAGTTATTGTAAGTATAATAGTTATAATCATAATCAAGTATATACATAATCAGGTATAATAATTCAAATCAAAATCAACGAAGTAATAAAATTTAGCAAAATAGTTATAATTTTTTTGTTACCTAACTGCCAAATCAAATAAAAGTAAGTAGTTGTCAATATTTATTGTATTTATTTATTATCGGCGTACCTTGAAAATATTTTGTTCAGAACAGAAATAAATAATTCGATATTACGACATAAATGAGATTTGCCTACATGGTAACAAACGTAGGCGTCTGAAAAATCTGAAAATCTTTTTCGATATACCTAACAGACCTCTGTTAGGTATATCAAAAAAGATTAATTTATAAAAGGTCGAATACCTTTACCTAGTAGCAAAAATTTATCTAGTCTATTTTGCTCCAGTGATTCCAATTATTTTGTATTTCAACTGGATACGACTTTTTAGAACTAGAAAACAAGCCATTCTTTCTTACCGCCAGTTTCTATAGGAACGAATAACACTAACCATCAAGAAAGACGAGTAATATTTACTTATTCGCACACACACACACACACACACACACACACACACACACACACACACACACACACACACACACACACACACACACACACACACACACACACACACACACACACACACACACACACACACACACACACACACAACACACACACGTGTTCTAAAAAAATCTCTATCTATCTTTAATCAAATCCAATATTTACTTACATTATTAATGTAAAGAACTTGTACTAAATAATAACAAAGCAACCGAATATTTGTGTGTGTTTACTACAATTCCCTTAAAATAAAAGAAAAAAAGATCCTCCATCTTTAATAAAAATAACAAAGCAACAAGTAACTAAAAGTAAATCGTCCTTGTATACAGAAATTAGCCTTAATTACTGTAATAAAAAACACAACTTCGCAACTAAACTCATCCGCGCCAGATAAAAAGCTTTAAATTAAAATAAAATGAAGCCGAGTTGGAAGTGCGAAATCTCATTAAGTAGAACAGCAGTTCCAACCGGCTTCCTTTTTTAGACGCGAATATATTTTTGCACACATGCATAATTTTGTAGATAGTTCAAATACAAATAATTATTACGGGGAAATCCTTATCGAGTAAGTTAGGATAAATCCCATTTAGCGGATATTACAAGGATCGCATACAATCATCAGTCAATCAGCTTTTAACAGTTCACTGCTCGATGTCCTCTCCTGAGAACATATGGAGAGGGGTAAGGCCGTCTCGTAAAGACCATACGTCCCCACGCTGGCCGAGTGCGGATTGGGGACTGGCAAGGCAACGTTGTGACTACGTAATCTTGCCGTTGTCATGTCATGTTTTCTAGCCGCCATAAGTCTCCAACTAAGGTTCACGACTGTTATCCTATGAAAACAATGAAAACAACTGGGACCGACTGCTTAACGTGACCTACGAATCACGAAGACGCTCATGGTTTCGTGCCACTAGCCATCACCTATCCTGGTATTGATCACACCGTCGTTGCTTATCCGCGGTCTTAGTATGTGATCACTGAGTGCAACTGAGCTATTAAAAAGATCTGATTCTGAATTGTCTAATAACACAACTGACTACTGTTAACCCACTAAGCTCTCACTACTAAGCTAACTAACAGCTGTAAGTTTACTTTCCACACAGAAAGTCTGTATAATCCACCACTACAGATAAACTCTAATACGATTCACAATTTTCCAATATTCCTTGATTCCAATAAAGAACTATAATAATTCTGTTAATAAAGGCATATACAGATAAACATACCATTGTTGTTATCAATAGATATTTTATCATGAAATAGAAATGAAAGCTCTCATTGTATTTATATTTCGTGATTCATTGTCAAATCATTCCATAACACTAATGTTGGTACTGAAAGATAAAATAACAATTGACTAGTGAAATAACTTTATTCGATTCCTATTTGATATATCAAAACTAAAATGATTTTGTAATTGTGCTTGTATTTATCTGTAGTCTTTGGTAGTATTATATCATTATATTATATATGAGCTAGTTTAGAAACCGCTTAATAACAGCTCGAAGTTTAGAACTTGGGGTCCTGCGCCTGATCTCTCTCCGATCGTGTCGGTTAACCGTCCCATCGGATTATGAGAGCGAGGGAACAGAGAGTGCACCGGTGTTTGCGAACACGCTTGTGCACTATAATATCTCTTGCGTGAGACTGGCCGCCGTGGCCGTTATCGGCTAGAACATTATTGTTATATAAGGAGTCTATATTCTTCATCAAAAATCAAAGTATTTTCATACCGAATTTTACTAAAAACGATTCAGTGGTTTAACCGTGAAAATGTTAAACCACTGAATCGATCAAGCTCCCATTTGAAATCAGGATGTCCACCAACCGTTACACATTTAAAATGACATACGGACGGACAGACAGATATGACGGATGCAAAAGACTGCACAGTCACCTTCTTCAGATGGCGGAATAATTTATTAAACAGTACTCCTCTACTCATAGTCTACTTTTCACAGTGTACTATTGTTGAATGTTTTATGTATAAATATATTCATTTGTGTATGTGCATATTTATATGCATTTTTTGTGTTGGTTGGTTTAATTCAAATTACCAGATCTCTACAAACCCCAAAGGTTGGCTGGTAGAGAATGCCCTAGGTATTAAGTCCGCCGATGTGCAAAAGTGCATGAAGTTATTAATAAATAAATAAAAATGTAACCGACAGACATAGATACTTTTGAATTCAATTTATTAATACAGCATAGCTACATTTAAGACTTAAAATGTTTTTATTAAGTTCAAAATCTATTTATGCTTAATTAATAAATTTTTACTAACTTCAACTAGCAATATTTGAAAAACTTTTGAAAAGAGAAACGTATTTTCTCCAAAATTTTATCAACCTGACATTTTGACTTGACAATATTACCTTTTAAATATGCTGTAAAAATAGTCAAAACATGATGTAAAATGGTCAATGTCGAAATAAGATGTAAAAACATCACCATAAATAAACGGTTTTCCAAAAGCTACAATCACGTTGATCGTCAACTTTAGCTTTGTCAGTTTATCATAGTAAAATCGGCACTAATTTGAGGTCGAGGATCGTCAGGAGCCCTTAACTGCGAGACAAATTATTGAGGAAACTATAAAGCAGAGTTCAGTATTATACCGTAACATGCCAGACACATAACTCTCATTATCGAGAAGGAATTGAACAGAATTACTTGTTAAGGCCTTTTCGTCCCGTTTCCGTGATCACCTTTAGAGAGGCAGGATCGGTTTGTTCCTTCGAGATAAAGTGGTTACGCCAGTATATATTATTAAGTTTGTTTGTAGTAACTTTATCCAAATTAAGATCTGTGTCCTTGGTAACATTGTTTCCCTAACTTCAAGGGCGTAAAAGACTTCTAAACTATCGCGTTCCGTACAATTTACCTAGCTTATTATGTATTACGTAAACTAACGCACTCGTATAGCTTTTGTAAATAATCTTTGTACCTACCAGAGTATTCATTACCCATTTTATTATATGTATACGTAAACAATATGCATAAGTAATGTTTACTAACATTTGGATAATTGTTACGAAAATCCACATTAAAATTAGAAAGTAGTTTTGTCTGTCTGTATGTCTGTTATATTTTCACGGCGAAACCACTGAATAAACTGAACTATAGAGATTTATACCGTTATTTTCTACACCCATTTCCATAATATAATATTAACAAAAAATTCGTACAACATTAAACTATTTTACGTTTAAACGTGATGATTATATGAAATATGAATATATGAAAGTAAAGCAGTGTTACAGTTTGATTGTAAAGGATTATAAATATATTATGGGCTTTGCTTGTCCTCGATCGGATATCCCGGACGCTGTCCTAGTTTCTTAAATTGAGCTAGAAACTTGACACAATTTCTCGTCATGAAAATGAGGTCTCTTCACAAATAATAGGATAGGAAAGTTTCTTAAACCTACAGCAGAATTTATGTAAAAGTTACTTTTGTTGATCCATGATGATGTTGTCCATTGAACATGTAAACTGTATGTGTATCGTTGTGTATTTACACTACACTAGTAAAAATTTAACAAAAATAAAACCGACTATAAGGTTTGACTCGATTTCTCTTGGATGCCATCATCAGATCTTAGTGTCCTTATCATGGTACCACCGTTGGGATATCTCCTTTCCATTAAAAAATAATCATCAAAATCGGTTCATAAACAAGGAAGTTATCCGCGAACACGCATAAAAAAAATATACGGTCGAATTGAGAAACCTCCTCCTTTTTTTGAAGTTGGTTAAAAATGGTCAATCACTGACGTCTTTTATCGCCTTTTCAGAGGTTACTCAAAACAAAAATGTATACTTTATCTTTTTTAAAATTAAATAATAACGACATCGAAGTTTAAACAAAATAAAGTAATAGGTAGGTTTATTTTTCCTCTAACCCTTGCTAGTAAGTACATAATATAAACAGTATTTCAAAATGATTGGCTACTTTCAGTACTTACATTTAGTACTAACAACTATTCAGTACATCATTGACTATGCAGACAGTGCAGTCTCTCGGTTGGATCTAGCGGGATATCACTACGCGGAATGCAATATATATCCTATTACAACAGTGATTAAGCGAGTGACCAGCTTGTTTAGAGGACAGAGGTTACGTAAAAGTTACGTTACCATCAGTAATAAGTATATATTATTGTGATATGTGAGTATTATAATGCTACATATAAATCAAATGGAATGAGTCGACCAATGCTTGTTTTGGTACACCAATGACAGATTCCAAAAGAAACAGGAGATTATTTTTGTTCAAGAAATTTTTCAAGCATTTCTGTATACCAACGATTATTTTTACGGGAATTAACGCGATCACTTATTAAAAGGTATTACATACCTCTGATTTGCCTGACGTTTCGACGATCGGCAATCAGAGTTCGTTTCGCGTTAATTCCCGTAAAAATAATTGTTAATATATCATGGAACGCGAAAGTTTAAAAGTTATTATTACTGTAAACCTACTGTGTTTTGACTGATTCCTATGGCATAATTATTATTTATATTATATATCACTTATAACTTCTGATTGTATTAACTTGGATTTTGTGAACAAAAATGTTCTATCTCCGTGTATAATTTTATTCAGATTCATTTAGCCGCTTTAACGTATTTGAGTTAAAAACGTCTATATGCTATAATGTCTAAAATGGGAGTATGAAATGAGTGTAGTAAACTTTCAAAATAAATCATTTTATTGGTTGTTATGGTTATTATAATTTATTTTTGTAGTACCCCTCAATACTCTCTTCTCTGTTTCGGCTTCGAGCGTAAAATTGCCACCTATTATAGTTAACACTTTCGATAACCGTAAGTGTAATTACAAGCTTTTAAAAAGAACGTGGTTATTCTTTCAAATGGAAATAATTGGCAAGTAACTGACATAACAGAAGTCGTTTCGACAAGTATTGCACAGTATAATGAAGTTTAATTATTAAAGCACAATCCGGTGCAACTACAAATTAGGCACAAAGACGGCGTTCCCAGTTATGACAACAAATATTCTCGGACAGAGCGCTTGATATTACCAAGGATGCTAAAAGCTTGCTGGAAGAACTAAATTATTTCTTTTCTATCTTAGTAATTAAAATTGTGATATAAATTTAATATAATGTGCAGGTTATCAAAAGAATTTGATTATTTATTATATATAATTGATAGCTGAGCCCCGCGTTGTTACCCGTGGGACAACAACTGCGGGTAACGCCGCGGGATAAAGCTAGTCTAAAAAAAGCTTAGCTTAGCCTATGTTACTCCCTGGATCATCAACTACCTGTTAGCGAAAGTCCCATCAAAATCGGTCCAGCCATTCCAGAGATTAAACGGAATTGACAGACAGACAAAAATAAAAAAAATGTGGTACATACATATGCATTTGCGGTTTAAAAACGGTTATTTTAATATTACAGACACTCCATTTTTTTTATTTGTATGGATTTATAAATTCAATACCACAAATAAAAAAATACAATAATCATTTTTTTTTTATTATAAACTTTTATTAAAACTTTAAATCGATGTCTCTAATAGAAGAAAGGATACGTGCGTCTACGCCAAATTTAACTACATTTTCCGTTCTGTACAAAACAAGCATAAATATCAAAGTAAAATTCATGAAACCTGCCTGTCCAATACTTATTTTTAAACAAACATTTAAAATGTGGGTAAACAAAGCTGGCATTGATTTACAACGTGAATTGATTTAAATGAAAAACCGAACTAAAAACTGAACTCTCAATTCGCAACATTTTTAATTCACAAGTATTTTTTATTGATGTGGCAGATGCATGAGGAATAAAAAATATGGCATTGGTATCATTTAAATTCTGACTTGCAACAGAATTATTTATTGACAATGCCATGCAATTATTCAGGGCTGATAATAATTGTAGCAGTATTGTCTATTCGTTAGTTTGTATATCAAAAGTTTTGTCAGAATCCTTTTAGTATAATTGCTATTTATCATCATCATCATTAGCCCGTTGCAGTCCACGCTGGACATAGACCTCACCCAAGGCACACCACAGACCCCGGTCTGTTACTTTCTGCCTCCAGTCGCTGCCAGCCCTCTTACTTAGCCGCGTGGTGTCCGACAGAATTTAATAGCACCAAGCCCATCTTTCTTCGGGTGTCATAAGAGGCGACTAAATGTATGAAGCAGTAGACCAGAAAACGGGCAACAGAGTTTTCTGGTATGCTTCATCTACTGCGATCGCCAACTCGCTTGCCCAGCGTGTCGATTAGGTCATTACTAACTGTAATACATATTTTTACGAGTCATAATAGTGTTTGTGTAAACCAAAGTATAGTCGTATAGCAGGCCCATACCTCCTTCCTACGAAGAAGCTAGTCTAGCAAGCTAAGAGCAGTGGTTTGTGATGATGAAACCAAAAGTAGTTTTATTGAAATTCCTATATTTGTTCTCTGAACTCGTATATCTGTACATAAAAGAAAGTACATTAGGTAGTCATAGCAGATAACTATAATTAAGTGACTTTCTACAAAGTTGAAACAAACAAGTCATACAATTTAATCATATTTGTTACAAATAAAGTTTGTTTATTGAAATTTGAACGTTTCTTGAAATATATTATTTACTAGCCGAAAGACGATGACGTTACCCGCGATTATTGCCGTATCGTGGGCAACGCCGCGGGGCGAAGCTAGTCTAAAAAAATAGCCTAAATTACTCCTTATATTTTCAGTTAGTACCTATCAGTGAAAGTCCCGTCTAAATCGGTCCAGCAGTTCCAGAGATTAGCCGGAACAAACAGACAGACAGACAGACAGACAGATAAAAATTATAAAAAACGTTATTTTGGTACATGGTATATCATGTATACATACATATACATTTATTAAAAAGCTGTTATTTTAATATTACAAACAGACACTCCAATTTTATTTATTTGTATAGATAGATTAACACAGGAATAATGCAACCTGTTAAAAAATCAGGCAATGCAAAAGTATGCAGCGAAGACGGTTATTCCCATATACGGCTATTATCATAAACATTGTAACTAAATGATCATTATCTATAACTAAATTTTCCTAATTGCGAAACAAAGAGAAACTATAGTTTGAAGCTTTTCTAGTATTTTTGTCGCTCCTGGTTCTTGCTTCTTTCTTAGTTAATTGGCTCCATTATTTATTTTCCTGCCTTGTTTTCGTTGTCTTTTCACTCACTGTGAATGACAAAATGAAATGCTTCTTGGGGCCCCTTATTTCATTGTTAGTAGACATTATACTCTCTGCACTTGGTAAAATGTATTTAGTAAAACACAAGACAGCCTGTCGACTTATTTGTATTAACATAATACGTTTTAAAACATAAACAATTACCAAGTTATTCGGTTCTTTGTCATTTTATTCTAAATATCTTTACAAAAAGATATAGAAAACGTAATATCTAGTTTTGGTTACTCCGAATTGAAGTTTAAGGTAGTAAGGAGCTAAGAATCCAGATATACAGACAAGTTAAAACTTAAGTATGGTAAAAGCTCCTTTGCGTGTACGTTCTTGCCGGTTCTTGCCTGGAATGTTAAATATCTGTTTAAGTTAGGAGAACAAGTTGGTATGAACAAGTAAGCAATTATATAAGTAGCTCCCTCAATACTATTTCCACTTAATATCTACAGAAATATTATCCTACAAATATTATAAATGCGAAAGTTTGTAAGGATGGATGGATGTTTGGATGTTTGTTACTCTTTCACGCAAAAACTACTGAACGGATTTGGATGAAACTTTACAGTAATATAGCTTATACACCAGAATAACACATAGGCTACTATTTGCCGCGATAACCGACATATACGCGGGCGGAGCCGCGGGCAACAACTAGTAGTTATAATAATTCTAAACATACTAATTTTCAGACATTCAAATCAATTTTTCAGAAGTCATGTCATGCCTAAATTATAAATGATATTTATTTTTAGAGGTAAATCTATAAAAGATTTTTAAGGACTTTACAGCTGGAAGGCGCTGGCACTAAACTCATAAATACTTAGTTATCTACCTATATACACAACTATGTTTTTTCCAAGTTTTTATTCTCTTTGCATCAATTTTGCTCTATATATTTCGCTACCTAACTCCAACAACATCCACGTGATAAATATTGGGTGATGACACTCTGTACTCTTAAATAATTAAAAGCCACTGACGGAGTGTTCGTTTAAATTAATCTAAATAAGATACCAAACCATAAAATTCAGATTTCAAAATCGCACATTGAACTCCTTGTGCTTTAACGTACAGAAGATCAAGAAAACAACTAAAACTTGCCTAAACATAAGTTAAACCTTAATGAACCGAGCCGAGCCGACAAATAAACGAAAACTCGAAAAGGCAACGCAGCTTTTATTAATTATTTTCAGCAAACGTGGAAAATTTGCGACGAAAATTAGGAATCGTAATGAATACGGTATGCTCGAATAATTTCCCCGAGAATCTATTTATGAACCAAATGAAAACCATCCTTGGAATTAAGTTTCAAAATGCTTCAGTTTAGTTAAGTTTAGAGGTTATATTCATCATTTTTAAGAACTTATTATGTAAAAAATATGAGATGAATTACTATCTGCTCATTTTTTGTTAGTACACGTTTATAGGAAACTGTTTTAGTAATCTAAATATAGCTATTACATTTAGAATGGTGAATTTTGCGTGAAAACGTAACAAACTAACTACATTAATGCGAATAATACTTAATTAAACTGCTAATTTACAGCAGATTTTGCTCATGCAATATCTGATTGATACTAATACGTATAAAATACATGAAACCACTCTCATCGTTTACCCTAACACTCAAATCTATGATGTTTACCTTACTGAGTATGTACGAGTAAATACAAAAGTTGTATTCATAACCACGTAAATACATCTTGCTTATTGATATATCACTTATCGACTAGGTAAGTAAATTTACTTAAACACTACATGCTGGGACAAAACCGATTTTTTAATGCTTTTTATCCTTATTTCTCTAACAATAACAAGGATTCCTAAACATGTATACCCGTTAATCTTAAGATATCCAATAACTCTAAGCGTTTTATTTACATCCCTACTACATCCCTCTTCCTCACATTTGATTTTAAAATTATTCTTCAACAATGGGGTTAGTTTGTATTAACTTTATTTAATTCAACTTTAATTATTTATATTTCATACAGACATAAATCACTGCAACAATTCTGGCAAACATCCTTCACAGGTTTTATTTCTAATTCAATCGTCGATATTGCAACACAGAGCACAACAGTGATAACATTTTAACCGCTTTTTTACGATCGTGACTTTGAAATCTGACTCTTTCACTTATCAGCTCAGGGAATGTTATCTGGTTCACAATTTACTTGACACACAATGTTTTAAAAAGTAGAATATCTGATGAAAATAACGTGAGGAGTTCCAGTTATTTAGTGTATCGTAAAACTAAAAACAGATACAATAAATCGGTCAGAATGTCATTGGAAAGAAAATTTACTGTATTCAGTAGTAAAAATGTTGAAGAACAAGGTAGTTTATTTACGTGACTTTTTGACAACTATAAACATAGCTATTTGAATATAGTAATATAAGATGTTACAGACTAAAAATCAAACTAATATACTGTCTAATGTGTATCGAATGAATGCGATGATGGTTCACGAGACGACTAATAAAACAATGCCGTGCAGCTAGTGATTTATTACAAGTTTGTATATGTTTGTTTAGTTTATATATCTATATCTTTATATAAAACTAAAAAACTTGCAAGCTGAACCTAAGATTAAAAGACCTATATCCTCAGGAGTGTAGTCTTTGGTACAATGAACGTAACACAATGCTAAATAGCTTACAAATGACATCTGGGGCGGTATACTATGGGGATCTTGTGTCAACTGCGGTGAATTTCCGTGCGTTTAGGCGATTCTGCCATACATACTATAGTAATCAAATATAGCTCACTTAGGACCCCTAATACTTTATCCGTGGTGCTTCCCGGTTTAAAAAAAGGTGTCTGCCTATTTTGACTTCATTTTGTCTCCCGCTTTGCTAAGGAGGGAAGTGGACTTATCATATTTCCAACTCCTCCTGTTTTTCTTCTGATTAATTTCGTTGCGGGTTCCAAGACAGTTAATATTTTTTCCTGGGACTTCCCGAGTGTCATAACTCGGTGTGTTCGTGGGTCACTGCTGTTGATCCTGGTGTACAGGAGTTACAGCGGTGGGCGTTTGGGTGGGATTAGTCCCATCCTCAGGCGATATATCAAATTCCTTTTTTATATGAGCCTGTCGAAGTGGTTCTACTTTGCCTGATGGAAAGAGTAGTGGTAATAATACTCATTGCGAACACAGACAAGGCTTGCTTGACACAAAGACAATTGAGATGCCAAAGTATCATTGGGCCTCCAGTCTCGTAATAGTGCAGCACAAATATTATCATTTTAGGTTGATCTTCTGTGAGAGGGTAGTACCCGGTCGAACCGGCCTCTTTGTGCTGATATGAATGTGGCACTACGACCTGGAAATATTACATACTTTTTTTAAGGATCTATAGCAAAAGTAGTAAAATTACACCGTAGACGTTTAAAACTAGTACAGTTAGACACCTATATTCTCGTGGGATCTACTTCGTTTGCGCTGATGAAGCAGTGGTTGGTAACTACTGCTATTTATTGATTGTTACTTACAGTATCACTCAAGTTACTTGTGAGTTTAATGTAAAATGTTAATTTTAATGAACATATAACTGTTGAAATTTTTCCATGTATTTGGTACAAGAATACATTAAGATAAGATAATAAGCATAATATTTCTGGATGCAAAAAACCAAAATCACTTAATGTAATTTTCCATAATGAAGTAAAATTATTTGTTGTTCATTATATGAATATATTTAGTAACCAACAGAGTATCATCTATTTTTCAAACTATACCTCAAATTAACGTTATAATGAAGATATTTTCTTTATGCGATCAAGCAACTGATAGTAACAATGTAATGGCACCTCATCTATTTGACCTCTGGAACGTCTACTCAATGTGAATATAGTTGTAACTTTTAAAAGCTCTTAACGACAGTCATAAATGTCTGACAGTTAAGGAATGTTTTACAAGTTGTTTAAAATGTAAACAAGTACAGTCAGCCACCAAAACTTACGTATACCGTACCTTTATCATGTATAAATTTTGTAGCTGTAGATTAACAGTAAGTGTTATTTAGGCTTACTACTATTCGCAAGGGACTAGTTTGCTGGTCGTTATTTTATTTGTAAAATTAAAAAATGAGAACTCTACTTAGCCACCGTTCTAATTTGAAATTTTCAACCGTTTTAATATGAATAATATACATTTGATTGCTTAAGTTTTCAGTTTGTGGTGTTAACTGGAGCTCACTGATATTTGTATAACTAAGTTAAAAAAATATATGTAAAGAAAAATAATTTAAACGGTTTTTAACCGACTTCCAAAAGGAGTTTTCAAGTTGATCGGTATGTATGTACACTGATTACTCCGTCAATTGTGGACTGATTTTGAAAATTCATTTGTATTCGAAAGGGTATGCTCTCCATGTGGTTCCATTGCCACCATATCAGGATCCAATGATGGGATCCCAAGGAAATCGAAGGAAACCCTCAAATTTGTTAGGCACGTACTATGTTTTCACGTATTTTCTAAAGCTATTACAGTATTTACATTTAGTAGTCATCAGTTCGTGATGATGAGCTGATGATGGAAGATAAAGCTCCTTAACGGTTAGGAGTTGGAAGATAAATCTTTAAGTCTCATGTGTATGTATGTTACCTTTGGACGCATCCTTTCAAGTTATTTAGGTGAAATAATGTTTGAAGGTACATCTCCTCAACAGTTAGGAGTTAGAGGATAATTCTTTAAATTTCATACGTAGGTACTAGATCTATAGTTATAGTTACAAGTTATTCAAGTGAACTGATGATGGGAGGTAAAAGTAAGAAAGAAACGGCATGCAAAGCTATTGAATCGATTTAAAAAAAAAAAAATTAAAGGAAACCTGCCTAGAAATGCTAATGCTAAGCGAAAAATAAAAAAAAACTCCGTTTAAAAAACCGACTTCAAAAAGTAAAAAGTATAAAATAACTTAATAAAGTTTTAATTAAATACACCTCATATGCAAACCTTTAATATTGATGAAACACTATTATTTGTATGTGCTATCTATTCATAGATTTGAAGTCTGTGCCAAGCCAAAATGGAATAGTAACTAGTTACAGCACTCGTCGCGGTGACCTTCAGCGGGATAGCTGCTCTTCTTGTAGGACAAAACAACCGAAGCAAGCAGACTCGCGGGCTGACGTTGTTGACGGTCGTCTCAAAATATAACGAATGCGGTACCTACTATATAATCATTTGGCTTGGCACCGACTTCAAACCTATGAATCGATAGCACATACAAATAATAGTGTTTCATCAATATTAAAGGTTTGCATATGAGGTGTATTTAACACTTTAAGCATTAAAAAGACTTCGACATTACACACTGTGGCCATAATAACGATGCAATTGAAGTAGAATGCTTGAAAGCTTCCGGTATCGACCGATAGCACCCGACGCTGTAAGAGCCTTAAAGGTCCCATTTTTATGGTGTAAGGGGGCACTCAAACATACACACGGTTCACCTGGTACTTTACGTAACTACAGCCGCCTATAACCGCCTAGGGTACATTGCATTGTCCCCAAGATCGTTATAGGATAGGAGTGTGGGGACACTCTACTGTGACCGCCTGCTCTTTAAGGACTGCCGGGCTTCTGGGAAGCTAGCTTTTTAGATAATACTCGAGTCTCTAACAAGAAACTTGTGACTAAGTGTGCAGTTTTATTTGGTAGGATTGTGACCTACTACTTCTATCAAAAGGCCAAGTGCGAGTTTATTTTACATCCAGTCGCTCTAAACTGCAAGCGCGTTTAGCGTCGTGATTGATGAATATTTTAGCACTGACCAATCACAGCGCCGACTGCAGTCACCGTGACGATGGAGTAAATGTGAAATAAACTCGCACTAGGGCCTCAAAAAAAAATATTAATTCAGCAATTTGAACTTGAAAGTGTGTTTTTAATGTAGAGCAATATAAACTATTTAACTGCTATATTTAAATAATGCTTTTCTAAACATATTGTGCCTTAAAAAAATTGAATTCGATTTAAACAATTTGCCTGCGCTGTCATAAACATGGAAGTCAATACAAATATCAATACGTAGACGCTTACCGTTCAGAAACATCTCATACATATGTTAAATTACGTATATTTGCATAATTTCATCCCATTAGGTTATCATATCGACATAAATTTATGTAGCACTCTGTTTCATACACTTGGTTAACTTTGCAACTTTAGGGTGTGCTCGGACTTGGCAAACATTTGAATTATTTTCAACGCTCAATTCTGGGAGCACTTCACGTCGAGCAAAAGGCACGTCCGTACCATCCTTATCCAAATATTTTTTTACTGGGATCTATTTTGTTGATTAGGCAAAAACAAAAAAGGATAAAAATTATTTCAGGTAGGTTTTCTTTGCAACAATTTACATTAATGACTCTAAAATACGTAAAATGTCAGTTCTATGGAGAAGAAACGGCGAAAAACTCAATAAGTTGCTCTTTTAAAATTACAGATTTAAGGGTAAATTATATTATTTTGATAATTCACGCAATATTTGCAAAAACCTTCATGATACACATACACTCTACCGCTCTCGAATATATGGATATTAATCGAATTAATTTAGCCACATTGTATTTGTTTTACCACTCAGTAACATACCAGTCGTAAGTCTGATCAACTCAGCTAAACGTTTTAGCTTGACTATTCATGTTAAACTGACTCAATTTGTCTTTAAATTTACTTTTGAACAGCAACATATTACGTTAACTGTCAACATAGGAACTGGTTTCTATTTTAACTACCTTTTATTAAGTTTTAGTATGTCAGGTGTTTCTTATCGATAGATATTACCAATTAGTGATATAATTGGATTGTGTCATTACTATTGCTATATTTATGACTATCCAAAACTAAAACGACTACTGAACTTTATTGAGCCTTATTTGCACCTGTTTTATTTATTCTGTTCTATTTGTTATTACTTGATAAAGATTTTATAATGGTACACTGTACTAGAAGTATAGTGCGATAAAGAAAATATATGAGAACCTTCTCCTTCTTTGAAGTCGGTTAAAAACACTTTTTACGGATACACTAAGCTCTTGTAAACTAAATACGTTTGTCCTATTGCACTCCGAAGAAGTGCGTTTACAAAACTCACTTTACATATTTATCGATAACTTAACAATGATCTTGGATTGTTTTGTTATTCTTTATCCGTAGTCGTAATGAACATATTATTCAAATAAAAAGAATATGTAATTAAGGACTAAAAAAAGCTTTTTAGTGGATGTTTCATTGACCCAAAAAGTAAAACAATTATAAAACTTTACTGTGAGCGAGGAGGATATTTATTTACTAAGAAATAATGAACGCCTTAATACACAAAACGAATATGGTTGTTAATGATCCTTGTGCTATAAAATATAACTATAATAACACTTTCTGCTGCTTTATGATCATCGTTAACAGTTTACTCCTTTACATGGGTTTCTCTTTAGCAAGGTTTTGGCCTGCTTTACCACGCCTAGCTAGACAGGTCGGCATAGAGTTTGTTTCATGTTTTCCATCTCCTTGCAGTGATATTGTCCTGCGTAGTTTGCTTCCTTAGGGGCCTACCACACGCGCAAGTATTACCATAGTTTTGCCTGCGCAGGCCGGCTTGTCCACGAAACACCGTGCGTGATGAAACTGTATCATGCGCTAAACAAATGTATAACGACAGTTTTACCTGCGCAGTTATAACTGTAGTGATACTTGCGCGTGTGGTAGACACTTTAGTCACCTCTTAAAATGCTCTCAGGATGATGTGTGTGGTGACAGTCTGTATGATTAATCCGTCACCAAACCAAGATGAGAACCTATTAATATAAAATAGCACAAGTATCTCTATAAACTGACTATAAAAGAAAATAGTGTAGGGACACGAAATAACGTCTGGTAACTTATACCAATTACATGATGTAGATTCACATTTCAGGTAAAAATGAACACGTTGTAAAAATTGGGAAAAAATTATCAGTTGCAACAACTTTCGTTCAAAATATCTTGCTTAAAAATTATTACAATGTCATATAATCACATCATGATTCCAAAACCTGCCTCCGCTAAAAATAAATCAATATTTTTAATAAATACACCCTTTAGCAGCTATCCAATAAACCGTCACTTGAAACACGTGACCGAACCATTTTTATGAATAAATCGCAAGCAACGGCTGCGAACCGACAATTTGCCGGCCAACCGTTCCAGCTTTATTATTTTACCACTTCATATTTCGGGAGTTTATTAATGATTTTATAATTGGCCGATGTCGCCCACACTCGTATTTACGTGGTTCATTACTCCAGATCGCCAGTAATGTAAATCGAGACAGAGAAGCTGTGATGCGACGTCATCACACAATGGTAAGCTAATTTGTACAATGACACCATTGTCTGTTTAACATTGACTATTCATAAGTGCCTGCAAAAAAGTGCTTATTTGACGAAAATATTTTTGAATTTGACTTATTAAGAAAGACATTATAAATGCTGTTATGTTTTCAAATATAATGAAAATCCTACTAATATTATAAATGCGAAAGTTTGTAAGGATGGATGGATGTTTGGATGGATGTTTGTTACTCTTTCACGCAAAAACTACTGAACGGATTTGGATGAAACTTTACAGTATTATAGCTTATACATCAGAATAACACATAGGCTACTATTTGCCGCGATAACCGACATATACGAGGGCGGATATATATTCCACTAAATGATACTTATAGTTGCTAAGCTTACTTTTATTTTGGACCAGCTGCGGGTCGTGGTGTTACGCGCAGTTTTTTATGTAAAGGTAAAAAACAATCGCGGCTAACACCAACACCACGGGGACTTGTTACACCTAATGCAGTAAGCGTCAAACAGCAATCAAGTGTTTGGTAGTTCGGTGATTGTAAACTTTACAAGAAATACGGGAATACCATTAAAATACGTATATACCTATACAGACATACAGTGTGTTATGTGGCTAAAGTTTCCTCATGGTAAATATAGTATCTTAAATACAATGTTCAACTTATGCAATAATTATCATTTTCCTTATGTAACTTACACGTTTTAAGGAAAATGGTATTAAGTATTGGAATTACTCTACCAGTTAGACATATAATAACAATTTTTCCCATTCTATTTTTAAATTTTATTAAATACTAGCTTTTGCACTCGGCTTCGCTCACGCAGACTTTCATCCCCTGATTTACCCCCTTAGAGCTGGAATTTCAAAAATGTCCTTCTTAGTGCTCACTTACGTTATATAAAGAACCTACATGCAAAATTTCAGGATTCTAGGTTCAGCGTTTTGGGCTGTGCGTTGATCTCTAGGTATGTCAGTCAGTCACCTTCCTCTTTTATATATATAGATATTTAACACTATGAAATTTGAAATAGGAAATCTTATCCTCGAAATCGTCATGTACAAATGTATATATTGGATGTACTAGCATTGATTTGATTAGCTGATTTTATTTCCAAAACACTAAAACTACTAATATTGTTTAAAAAATCCTCAGTTTTTTTGCCGAATTTTATAATCTTGGCTCCAAAGATAGTGTAGTAGCTCAAGCGGCTACCTCGCTGTTTCCCACTGCATCGAGTGTTGTAGGTTTTATTCCTAAATGGGACAATATGTTAGGTAATTCACAAAACTATAATTGGGTGTACTTTGTGGCCATTTAAATAGTTGAAATACGTTTGCATTTTATGAAAAACAGTTTTTTTTCAATATTTCTAAAACCGCCATTGTTTAGACAATGAAAACGTCGAATAAATCTCTAGTTTTTACAGTGATATCAGCCATAATTCAATTACAGCTATCGGGTTAAAATACTGTACTATACACTCGTATATCATGCAACGATAACCGAATCCTGAATAATGGTTTTAGTGTTATGAGACAGGCCGACGCGCCCTAAACAAACATCATCGATATTTGGGCCATACTTTCTGCCTTATAGGCTTTTATGGATACGACCTTTGTCCTACAAACACAGTTAGGCTTGAACTAGTTAATGGGGAGTTTTATGTACACTTTAGGAATGTTTAAGAACCTTTTTATAAGACTTTTAACACCAGTGAACATGATAAGAGTACTGGCTGGTTTAAGAACCTCTTTTTTATGTATGACCCTGTCAAAATGACTCTACTCTGCCGGAAAGCATAAGCAGAATCCAAGAGTGGTGGTCACCATTAAATGAATGCGAATGCAGAAAATGCAACAATGCAGCATGTGACCCACATTAGTTATTTTTATTAATAGTTTATTTTTAATTTATCAAATGACACTTACGAGTAAAAGAGTTCTTATATTCGTAATTTGTAACTGAATTTTATCTATTGGAATCTTTAAGTCAGAGATAACATAATAAACAATGAGTAAATAAATTGAGCAACCCACCAACTTTGTTTCTCTAGAACAGTATTTCAATACCAAATTCTGCTTATGCCAAAACAAGGTTAATTATGTTTCGCAACTCAAATATCGACTACGTTAACTTCAGTGCGGCTGTTTCAGGTATTAACATAGCTCTACTGGTGTCTGGAACAGGAAAAACGCTTGACTTCCATGTTTTGAACTCAAGATTAGCAAAAAAAGTTAATTAACTAACTGACAGGGTAAATATATTCATGATGAACTTCTAAACTATCTAATAGATTTTCAAGTTTTTAGGGTTCCGTACCTCAAAAGGAAATAACGGAACCCTTATGGGATCACTTTGTTATCCACCTGTCTTTCTGTCAAGACCCTTTTCCTCAGGAATGCGTGGAGGTATCAAGCTGAAATTCATATCAAATACTCAGGTCTACTGTCCCTTGGAGCTGTAAAAAACCAAACTTCTAAGCCAACGCAATCAAAAGATACAGTCGGTAGCACAGATAATAGAAAAATTGCGAAAAGCCTACAGGCTTGTAGAAACCCTGGGTGCAAGAATCCGACTCGCAGTTGGCTGGTTTTTTAAATATGTTTTGCTAGTGTGCCTAAGGAATTGAGCATGACTGGAAACAGATTTAAAAGAAGTGCTTAGCTGGTAATTTATTTTTATACTCTGTCAGAAAAATATGTGGCCCTGAAGTATCGGTACAGTACTATGGTGTGTTTAACCTGATCGGCCACACTGACTTATACGGCTTAAAGATCCCGGCTTATAGGGGCTTCGATATGCAATAATACCCCCTTTATATCAAAGTTTGCGACTGTGTTCAAGTTATTACAGTCCTTTACAAATATTACAAATATCTGTATTTTTGTTATTGTTTTCGGAGCCAGATAAAGTAGTTATTAATTCCAAAACTTTTTGATTTACAAACAAACACTATAAGAAAATGTTAGCACCTGCTTTCTGTAATTATATTCACTCCTACATTTGAGCTACCGAAATTATTGTGAATCATACCTAAATAAAACATACTCATGACTCTACAAAAACGGCATCAAACTGTTAAACATTATTATGAAAAAACGTATAAGTGAATCATATTTGGAAACACAACAGCATTTAGTAATCAATTTTTTTCCAAACGTACATAGTAAGCCTTAAACTACATAACTAGAATGAACTGACACACTATCAGTTTTACATTGTTATCTGCACACCGCAAACAAAACCAGACACATCTATTTCACAACAGCCATATTTGTTTCCCTTTAACATTTATCGTCTGCCTATAAAAAAGATTTACACCATGTGCATAGATAAAAGCGAAAACAAAAATAGATTGAAAACTGCAAGCATTTTTCAATTAAGCGTTATGCTTCGGAAACGGATCGGGGTGTTCTACCACTCGGAAATAAAACCAAATATTTCCGCAACCAACATATTCGTGGCTCAATCCAATAGTTAAAACGATGCTCTTTATTTTACAACCATTATTTTATAGGAATTCTCATTTACACTTCGTTAACTTCAATTTGTATTTCATTGATTTCATGTAGACTGTTTTGTTTCAGGTAACCTTGCTCTGTCATCTAGAAAGGTGTTTAATTTTTGATCTGGTAAGGCGAATAGCTAATTTATATATATAGATAGCTCATGAAAAACGTTCGGTGACGATGACGCGAGTTTCATGATTTTTGTTTACCCAAAAAGTGCTAATCGCGCCTTAAGAGGTTTTCACTTCAAAAAATGTTAGGGTCAGGCGCTATTATATGTCCATAAAAAAACTACTAAAGAAGAACTCTTAAATAACTCAAAAAGTCAACCCAACCACAACGGACCTTAAGTAATGTCAGGGTTATTTTATCACACGTCCACGCAAATCATCTACGTGAACGTTGCCCTCTAATATCTCATAAAACATCCACTACAGTGATATAAGGGTAATGCTAGTCATATTGTTCATGCAAAACGACCTTCCAGATTCAAGACATCATCTCAGGAAGATTGTAAAAAAGTGCTCGCGTTTATCCTTCATAATATAGATATTATCGTTGATTCAGTTCAGTTCCAATAGGGCGTAAGTATGAGTTTCTTTGACGTCACTCTAACCGACCTTTTTTATTCATTTTACCACATCTTTATTTATCGTCGGTCGGCACTGCGCTAATGTTGTAACTCACGCCTCGTGTATTGACTGGTGCTTTTAAATTTATCTTCTGATAAGTCTTTCATGTATTCATTTAATGTGACTTTCTGTTTTGAGCTTGAGAACACTTTAAAATTGAAAAGATATTTCCAAGCTATATTTATTACTCTATGGGCATAGCATATACATATATTGAACAGTAAGTAGTATAACTTTTAATTAATAAATCTTGATATTAAAAAACAAGCTTACACTTTTACAACAAAATCCACGAGAAATAACGCGGAGTGAAATTAGGCTAGAGTAAAAGTAGCCTAAGTAACTCCTTCAGTTATCAGATAATCAGCTGTCTGCCAGTAAAAGTTCATTCAAAATCAGACCTTCTGTTTTAACGATTAGCCGGAACAAACAGAAATTTTGCTAATTCCTCAAATCTCCATTGTCCTTGAGTGTCTTTGAAATACAATACTTACATTCAAAAATTTTCATTCGTCGTCCTCTCTTAATCCAAAGAAGTAAATATTCCTAGATATTTATAAACATGCAGGTGAGTTAGTAGCTGAATGATCTTAGTTATGGCAATTAAAACTATTTTTTAAAGCCATTAGAAAAATCCATCAGCTACTAAAACAATTATTTCGCCACTAAATGAAGGATTGAAACCACCATTTTTAGTGGAAAATCCACTAAAACTTTGAAAGTTTGCACCACTACCGCACCTATATACCTTCATATGTGTAGGTATACTCGTAATAAAAGGTTGTTAAAAGTGAAAATTTGAAATTATAAACAAACAGTTTCCTTTATTTAATGTTCGTTCTTCTGCGAAAAGAATAAACTAAGAAATTTTCCGACTCATAAGTCATTGCCATCTTGCAAAGTTACTGGCTTCCCAAAACCACAAAATATACAAATTTAGCTTTAAATGCAAACCTTTTCGTGATTGTCATGTAAATTTCTCTTAAGTTAGGAAATAAGATTTTTATTGAAGCGTTTAAAAATAAACTGTACTTTCTTGTCGGCATTAAAAAGTGAAACCAAACAAAGTTTGTATTCACGGAGTTCCATTTGACCTTAGGCAACTAATACTTTGTGTAGGTACACCTAAAGGACTTGAAACCTATACCTATATAAATGACCTCGTAATAAAATACGGAAATTGAATTCAAATCTTACTTTTAGAAACTAAATTAGTATTTAGTCAATGTTATGTTTTGTAACTAGAAGCAACTTACGGTTTTATCTTTAGTTTTTGTAGATTATAAACATTTTTTACAAACTAAAAGTAACCTAAGTGACAGATAACTGATATAACATCAGTTATCTGTCAGTGAAAGTGTCGTGAAAATCGGTCTAACCGTTTCAGAGATAAACCTTTAGAACCTACGACATATACGAGGTCGGAGGCGAATGCAAAAGCTAGTCGTTAAAAAATAAAATAATAAGCTGTGGACATAACAAACAGCATTAACAAGTAAAATTATAAAAAAAAAACCGACTGCGTCAATATCTACTATCTTTATTAAATTCGGGATTTTAAATTTTGATTTCTTTTTGTTTTTTTTTTATTTTGAATTACCCAGAGTCACTCTCACGACTAAGCCGAATCTATTGATGCCACTCGCACAAAAATACGACAAGCCGTTTAGGCTCTAAGGCGTGCTAAAGAAATATACAACTCAATCCTCTTTCTGTCTCAGTCGTATAAAAGCTGTGGAACTAGTTAAACGAACATGAGTTGGTTAGTGAAGGAATCAGGTGCGGGGACGCGAAGCCATCCTTGGCCTAATGCCCTACTTCCGACTTACTTCTAACAATTTTACGTAATATCCTACAATGCTCAACATTTATTACGATTTTATTGAATTGCATATACGCCGTTTGAATTTAATGTATATTATATGAATTAAATTTTCTTGTATTACATGTTTTTTGTATTATATATATATTACATGTTGTAGACCAAATCCTCCTTGCTTAGACGTAGGCTTCCTATGTTTACCAATGGGATGTTGGAGCCTGTAGATGTTAATGTGTGACATGTTTTTCATTTTGTAATTATTTTTTAGTAAACTATCTTTTAATTATTAAATTATGGCTAATTAAGATAACGAATATATTCAGATTGAGACAGTTTTAAAGGTAAAAATAGGAATAATAACAAGAAAACATTTATAAGTCATGCTTCCATGTTCCCATACTAATATAGTCCAGTAGACCAGAAAGTCTAACTCTGTCTGTTACGCTTTCGCGGCTAAACCGCTACATCTATTCCAATAAAATTCGGCATACAGATACTCTGATTATTGAGGAAGGACATAGGCTTACCGCTACTTCTTACCGCGAAAACTGACATACACGCGGATGGAGCCGCAGATAAACAAAAAACACAAAGCAGTCATGAGGGTTCCCGACAGAAGTGAAAACTCAAAACTATAACAAAAAACAGTTGTTGAAGCTCACCTGAAATGAACCTCTTTGCTCTGATAGTAAAATGCGCAATAAAAAGAAGTAAAAAAAAATTACAAACTAAAACCCAACTACGACAACTACGTCTTTTGTCGTAGTTGGATTTTAGTTTTTCCTTTTTTTTATTTAAAATGTTTTGGTGCCTCTATAATATTTATTTCTTTGCAGAGTAGAGATTTGAAATAGGTACCATAGAAATAGCGCAATTATCGAATAAATACGGACAAAGTCACGAAAAAATGCTAATAATATATATATATATATATTATTAGCACTTGAACATTTCAAATATATATATATATATATATATATATATATATATTTGAAATGTTCAAGTAACACCCTTTCCAATGATATCAAACACGACATATTTATCTAAAATTTAGTTTTTAATACAGTACTTTATGTCGGCTAGAGGGTGCCACATTACATTCAGTGACACGTCATCTATAGAAATAAATAAAATTGGAGTGTCTGTTTGTAATATCAAAATAACCGCTTTTTACTTAATGCATATGTATGTATACATGATACATATACCAAAAATGTAATTAAAATTTTTTTTGTCTGTCTGTCTGTCTGTCTGTTTGTTCCGGGTAATCTCTGGAACGGCTGGACGGATTTTGGCGGGACTTTCACTGGCAGGTAGCTGATGATCCGGGGAGTAACTTAGGCTACTTTTTTTAGACTAACTTTGTCCCGCCGCGTTCCTCGCGGTTCAACAATAAGCGCGGGTAACACCGCGGGGTTCAGCTAGTATAGCCTATAACCAGAAGACAGACAAAGGTTAATTCTCCTTTTTTGTGCAGCAGACAATCATGACGCTTCTAACGACACGTCATTTGTCCAGTTCTAATGTGTAGTTAAGGAGCTGTCAGGGAACAAATGAACATACATACATACATACATAGCCTGTCAAAATCATAACCCTCCTTTGGCTTTGCCGTAGTCGGGTAAAAATAAAGCTCATGGGAAGCGTTCGATGAGGATGACGCGAGTTGCATGTTTTTTGTTGGCTCAAAAACTAGAAAAACTTCTTTAAAATCGACCAAGTTTCCTTCCTATCCGAAAAGTGGATCGAATATCATAACTGTATGACAACGAGTATTATTGGATTAACGCGTTCTCCCTTGTGTGTAATTTATAGCGGTCAGCGTTGGGGAATAGTGCTCACGCAGCTTTGTCTATCACTTTTCAATGCAAGCATTTCGTCGATTTGTTTCGGTAGGTACTATTAATATTGCCAGTATATTAAACTATACTATATATTAAACATTATACAGAAATATTTTGCGTAAGCACTAGCTATAAAATGTTCAGAATTTATTTCTCTTACGTCGTAGTTAATAAATTATGGGTTTGTTTTACTAATGGTAACTATCGATACTGAACGGTAACTATCTTCATTTTAATATTATTTAATTTTCTTCTCTTAGACCCATTAAAAAAGGATGCACTTATTCCGGTTATAGTGTTTTGTTTATACTTTATAGGAATTAGAAGTTTCTTTATAATCTAACTGCCTCGGTGGCGCAGTGGTAGCGTATGCGACTGCTGTGCTAGAGGTCTCGGGTTCGATTCCCGAGTCGAACTAAATGTTTGTATGATCTGCAAATATTTGTTTCGAAGTTTGGGTGTTTTCTATGTATGATATGTATGCATTTACAAAAAAAAAAGTATATATGTATTAGTATCAGTTGTCTAGTACCCATAACACAAGTTCTGCTTAGCTTGGGACTGGATGGCGTTGTGTGTTTGATGTCCGAAATATTTGTAATATTTATTTATAATCTCCTTCTGTAATTTTGAGCTGTTTCCTTATACATTCAAGATTGCACTGTTTTAATTACTTGTTCTAAGACAAAAAGGAACCAATGACGATCGCGAAAGCATTTCGCATTTCCCTGCGACGCGCATGTTTGCGGAAACCGTTTCTAGAAACCGCTTCCCGCGTTTGTGTTCGCGCATGCGTGTTTTACATCTCATTCCTCTGAAACGAATTGCGCGCCAGTCTTGAGTGCGCGCCCCGGCATTACGCCACGCGGTGGTCGCGCTAGACATCATAACAAAACCTTTGGCACGATGATCGCTGACCTGCCGCCGCTACAAGCGGCAGAACGTCACTGCCTGCACCCCGGCGCCGATGATTCTCACACCAATGGCCACGCCGTGAAGCACGTGACAAATGGTACAACACTGTTTGTTTTTGCGTATGCAAGCTTGCGATACGGCGTAGTAAGCGCGCCATCCATAACTATTGTGCTATGTATGACATTATAGTATAATCGGCGGCGCGCTTTCAATAATGTAGACAAAGGTGGCATGCCTTTACAAGCTTTTAGCGGAATGCCGCAATATTCAGGCAGATACGTACGTTTCACATCAAAATCAGGGTTTATACGCCTCTTATGATGTACATTGTTTATGTAAGTATAATAGTAAGTCGATGTGTGTAAGGATAGATGGTATCATAAACATAGTAAAAGCCCGGAAGTCGTGAGGGAGCTGTCGAAGGCAAGCCGTCACTGCGACTTGTTGCTTTCACTACTTGATGTTTCCAGTATTTTCATAATCATTTATAAGTACAATCATGTAATAGGTACTTACCTACCATAGAGTTTCACACAGAGAACCACCTATCGTTTGTGTCCAGTCGCATCAGGCATAGAGTAAGCCTATATATTTCGCGAGGCCTGTCTTACAATTCCTAAAGTTCCTTATTTAAATAACTACATTAATATATAATTACTAGCTGACCCACGCAACCTTGTTTGCGTCTCCTGTTGCCCGTAGCGCGGTAATTATCCTCCGTTTTTTAAATATTCTTCATTGGTGTTCAGCTCCTATTGGTCTTAGCGTGATGATATATAGCCTATAGCCTTCCTCGATAAATTTACTATGCAACACTGAAAGATTTTTTTCAAATCGGAAAAGCGGTTCCTGAGATTAGCGCGTTTAAACAAACAAACAAATACTTCAGCTTTATAATATTAGTATAAATAATAATTCATGAAATGCAAGAGTTTAAAAGTTAGTATTACGGTTTCCTTATCGCGAATGTAAAGTATACAGACATATGAATGAGAGATAACAACAGATTACGCAAATAACACGTCTTTAACCTAATTACGCAAACCACAAAACAAAGTGTTGATATTGTCTCGTGAGCAACTGAAAGTAATTGTTTGTTCAACGAATTCGCTAATTGATATGAAGCCGCGTTGTTTTCATTAATTTTGTTTTGTTCTACAACACGGCTTAAGTAGATAAACAGACACTTTTGTTGAGATAAACTCAAGTTTTACGTTATATTGTGTAAAGCTTATGGAGATTTGTTGACAGTTGATTCTTCCATGTTACATTAATATCAAATAGCGTCATAAAACTAGATACATTGATTATAACAGACTATACAGTAGTAATATTTTAGAAGTACGTTATAAATAAGATTCTAAATTATGTTAGAAGAAGAAGCGAAGTCTAATTACTTAATACACTTCAATGTGGGTGGAGCTAATCGCAGTAAGCTGTTTGCTAAAGAGATACTAATGATAGTTTCCGAAAAATCGCGATCAAACGATTTAAGAAGTCACATGTTCCTGTCATTTACTTCACACTTATTGTAATAATAAGAGACGGGGTGATGCTCTGGCTCTGTTCATCTATTATGGCGACATCCTACTAATATTATAAATGCGAAAGTTTGTAAGGATGGATGGATGTTTGGATGGATGTTTGTTACTCTTTCACTCAAAAACTACTGAACGGATTTGGATGAAACTTTACAGTAATATAGCTTATACATCAGAATAACACATAGGCTACTATTTGCCGCGATAACCAAGATATACGCGGGCGGAGCCGCGGGCAACAACTAGTTTATAATAAATGTGCGATAGAAATGTGATGTAAAAATGTGAGCTCTAACTATAAGAATAATTAATTCATAGCATGAACGCATTATCACTAACATTATAGTGTATAAATTTCTTAAATATTACTCTATCTTCAATCTTTCAAAAGATAAAAGTATCCCCCGCCAAGATTTGATTGAATCAATAAAATTCGATTGCAAACAATTGAAATGGATATCAATAAGGCAAACCTCAAGAGCGGGCCATTGATTTAGGCTTAATAGGAGAAAGTAATAAGCAATGGACTCGAATTATTTAATGTATCGATATAACTTATATCAGTGGAGTATAACGATCGAGTAGAGAGAAAGGCCCACCCAGTTTCAACGTAATAGTGGGCATAATGAAGTCAACAAATCTGGAGATTCAGTGGAATTCAAAAGTAAAATATCTGGGATAACATATTTATGTCTTGCTCTGCGTGTGACGGGGTTCAGTATATCAAGTCTGTTTTATTACAGAACCGCAGCGAACGAACTTTTTGACAAAAGTCATGATCTAGTACGAATGAATATTATTGACTGTCATTAAAAACCGGCTGCTTTTTTTGTTTGAAGATAGCTATTTTTGTGATGAGACGCTTCTAAATAATTTCTAAAGTTATTAATTCTATTCTTAACTTGGTCGTTCATGCTTAACTTTTAATCAAACTTTTATGTATTTACTTCGAAATCTGCTTTATTTTGGATAAAAATATTTCGTAGGGACTCTTTTGGAATGTAATTTCAATCTTGTTTATAATTTTTTTCTTAATGGATTTAAAAATTATAAGTAAAAAATTCTGCTTATAAAACTGTATATGTTTAAATATTAGCCCCCTTTTCGTAAACGTTATTTAATTTTAACTAACGGTTCTGTGTCATTTTCAACTTTGAGTTTTAAATAGCACAGAACTGTTGCTTAGAGTAAAGTTTTCAATAAATGTTTATCAATGGAGTAAGTGTACCGTAAAATCTTGACTTTTTTAGTTCTCCATGAAACACATAATATTTTTAGTATTTTGTGTATAATAATTTAATTATGTGTAGTATAATATGCTTCTTTTAAACAGGCCTTTCACGGGGTGACGATATTTTTTTTTTTTTTTGAGTGGTGACGATATGTCAAAAAACACAAATGATGATAAGAACAATATTTTCTTCTGAAAAACCCCATCTAAATAAACTATAACTTTACTGTCAATAAATCCATAACAAAAAAACCATATAATCACCATTTTAAATCGGTTTAAAATACGTTGAAAGTTAATGCTATGATTAAGTCAGTACGTATCGCTCGACAGACAAAGGGTCAGACAGGACGCCCTCTAGCCGACCGCTTTCCTACACAACTGCGCATTACCTAAATACTTAAACGTTAAACTTCGATTCAGGAAAATTTTAAGCGTAGAAGGTCACAGATTTGTTGATAAAAGATTGCAAAGTTTTGTGTCACGTCTTCTAGATCCATCAATAATGATTTAATTACAAAAACGTTTATTTATTATTCGTAAAAGTTATCTTTTATATACTGATATTAAGATAAAAGTTTTCTGTATCTATCTAATATATAAAATTCTCGTGTCACAGTTTTAGTTGCCAAACTCCTCCGAAACGGCTTGACCGATTCTCATGAAATTTTGTGAGCATATTGAGTAGGTCTGAGAATCGAACAACATCTATTTTTCATCCCCCTAAATGGTAAGGGTCACCCATCCTTAAATTTTTTTTATGGCAAAACGACGTTTGCCGGGGCAGCTAGTTATGTATAATATAATGGGAATAGATATTAAAAAATAAGAAAAATTAAAAGTTTTATACCCTTTTTCACCCAGGCAAGTTCAATGTGTGTTGACGGATGACTTCGTCGTTTATGAACCGATTTTGATGATTCTTCTTTTGTTGGAAAGGATATATTATATCCCGACGGTGGTACCATGATAAGGAAACTGGGATCTGATGATGGCATGCTAGAGAAATCGAGTCGAACCTTAAAGTCGGTTTTAAAATTTTACTTGTTATGTATAGTTTTTCATTAGGGATAATGAAATCTGTATTGCAAATGAAAAATTAATTACTAATAAGTTTACGCTTACTTATTACTAACTTATATGTGATTGAGTCGTAAATTTTAAACAAAAGATTTTGATACACAACCTTTTCTAATTCAAGAGAATCAAAGACTAGTACTTTATCTTTACTTTTTACAAATTGGTTACATAAATAAATATGGATGGTATAAATAAGTAAACCTAAATAAACATAGATTCGAGTGAAGAAAAGATTTTCGACATCTTGGTGAAATTGCCTCTTCAGACGGTACTTTCAAGCTATTTTCGTTTGTCTTAGTTGAATGTTACATGGCCTAAATAACCTTCTCGGCCTACGGAATACACACTACTTGGGATATTTTCTATACTTAGGTAAGGTAACGCTTTATTTTCATGACTAATCGATTGTAACAGTCTCTAGTTAAAGTTTTCTTTGTTTAATATGAATAAAATTTTGTTGTTTTGTTTTATTCGATGTTTCAATGAACTATTGCAACGAAATATATATATATATATAAATATAATATATAGTAAATATAATAGTGTTCCTAACTTCTATAATTCTCACTTTCTTATGATTACTGTGTACTTATGTTAAGTACCCCCTACCCTATCTCCCCACCCATCTCCCCAAAGGTCGGCAACGCACTTGTGACAACTCTGGTGTTGCAGGTGTCCCTGGGCGGCGTTAATCGCTTGCCATCAGGCGATACGTCTGCTCGTTTGCCCGCCTATTATATATATATAATATATATATAATAACTTTTCAAATGTTTTTTATAAATTCTTGCAAGCAAACGGAAATATGCATGTTTTTTTTTTTATTTTACATCTCTATAACATAGAAAACAATATAAATAGGCTTAAAAATAGTCAAACTAGTTTCTAAAGTAAAATTTAACACTCACTACATTTGAGCTATTCAAACGCCTCCATTTTGCACGCTTTTTTGGACAAATCCAATGACGTCATTGTCATTTCGTATATTCAGTAGTATTTCAGTTATATACTTATTTACAGTTTTAATTGCTAATAACAACCCATAACGTCCCACTGCTGGGCTCGGGTCTCCTCTCAGGAGAGGGTTACTAGTAGCCATCACCCATCCAGGTACTGACCGAGGCGTTGTTGTTTACCCTCAGTGATTGTTTCTAACCACCGAATGCAGCTGGGCCATGAGCGCCTCCTCATTAGAAGCTATGATGGTATTTAATTATAAATATAGACAAATACATTAAATAAATCTACACATTATACAATATTAACCAAGAAATCTTTTTTTAATACAGTTTTAAAATCTGTTGGCCTTCGAGGTTGACAGATGACGTTCAGATCCACATACCATTCTAACATCGTTTATCTTTGTGATATTGACCCGATATCGAGTTGACAGATTGACAACAAGTCCTACAAGTTGCTATATGTGTACATTATCTGTCACCATTAACAAATTATTGTGCTAGAACTTAATTAAGGTCAAAACAATTTAGAAGCATTATGCTGTCATATATGACGAACTTGGCATAAGAAACTTTATTAATCTTGTCAAAATAACAACTTAATTAATTTACTGTTTACTGTAAAAGGCTCTGACTTTATTTTGTTTATAACTGGAGTATAAATTTCAGTAGTTCTGTTTACTTTACATAAATTCATCAATTTTATTGTAAACTAGCCGACGCACGCAACCTCGTTTGCGTCTGCTATTGCCCGTAGCGTGATAATTTTTCCCCGCTCCTGTATGTCTTAGGTTAGGTTATGATATATAGCCTATAGCCTTCCTCGATAAATGTGCTATCTAACACAGAAAGAATTTTTCAAATCGGACCAGCGGTTCCTGAGATTAGCGTGTTCAAACAAACAAAAAACAAACTCTTCAGCTTTATATTTTAGTATAGATTCTTATCAAAGCTTGAATTCTGAAAAATAATCAAAACAAAATATAATGGACTAATCTCTGTCAAGGAATTTAGTATTCATATTATGTTAAAAAACTCCTTCGCGTATGATATGATAATAAAACTACTACAAATGCTCTGGTGCTTAAAATACCATTATACTAGCTTTAGCCCGCGGCGCCGCCCGCTTGTATGTCAGTTATCGCGCTTAAGAGTAAGCTATGTTGTTCCTCAAGAATTAAAGCCAAGAAGAATTCATGCCAAATTTAATTGAAATCGGTGCAGTGGTTTAGTCGTGAAACCGTGAGAGAAAGGGACAGACATAGTTGTTTTCGAATATATAATATGTAATAACATAAAGGTGCAGTTACTTTCCGACTCGTAAAAACATTTTTAAACATTGGCCCCTCATCCCTCTAACATACATTTTAAAGTATGATTTCCCCACATAACTTTTATTTTCATGGCAGGATGACACAATTTCATCATAATTCATCAATTGCATAACACCAAAACCTCACAGTAACAGTTGAAAGTTCCAGCGAAACAAATAAATTACTCGGACGAGACAGGAGACAGGTATCTGTCGACACTACACTCTTTTTAACAGCCGCAGGCCCCTGCAGCAATGTGCATTTTGAGGTTTCATGACATTTCTTTGTAGATTATTGTGGACAATCCCTTTTGTGTTGTATGTTATTGATACATAATGTTTATAATGTCTGCTGTTGTACTAGATCATATAAATAAATACATGATTTCGTAAAAGCTTTTATTAAAATTTATATATTGACACCTCATTCATGAAAATTGTTTTCATTCATTCAGTAGGTGAGGGGTTTCGATGGAAGAAACAAATACATAGACTGCTAAAACCAATATCTTTCCTTTTGCTTTGCCATACTCGTGTAAAAAAGATAGCTTTTTGTTCACGATTGTACAAAAATGTGATAAGTCAGCTTTCCCACTCCAACATGGTAGATTGTTTGTAATCACCTGTGATCTTAACTTCCACTTAATATTTTTAAACGTGACATATTGAATTGCGCGATACAGTTTCAGCGGAGTAGTTTTCCTTATCTTCTTATCTTGCGTAGATGGCGCTTGAAATTACGATACAAATATTGTATCTGCTTTCTTATTTAGCACTTAATAAATTACATTTGTCGTAAAATCACTTGATATAAAAATAATTTTGTGACTATTAGCAGCAAGGTATTATGATTGATGAGGTTTTTTGGTCTCTTGCCGCCTTTTTTGCTCAATAAGTTATACCAGTTTACCCGCAGGCGATAGTAACGAATATGCTATAATTATAATATATGACACCGCAATAAAATACAAACGAAAAAGTTAGACGAGTTAGTAAAACACGACTCTGAACCAATTCCCTTGGAAAGTTTATAATCAAAGACCCGTTTAAACTTTTTATATGCAATATTCAACATGGTCGACTCTAGTGAACTAATTTGAGTGAATGTTATAAAATGCCGGCCAAAATGTTCCAAGTTCGCGAATGGCATTTTTATAGCCTGTCCCTTTTAATAAATACATTTCTAAATGTGTTTTTTTATAGCGTCGGGTCTATTGGTCAAATGTTGTGTTAATATTGGGTAATTTATATTACCCAATATATATATTATATAAAATATATCAATAAAGTAACAGTTCAACTCTTTTTAATCTATAGTATTGTTATTGTGCATGCATAATTTTGTTTAGATTCTGCGTAAAATGTGACATTTGATTTTGGTACATAGTTCCTTTTATAAATTTTGTTAGTAATTTATAACTACGCTAGCTCTTAACCCAGGTCCATCCTGTCCATCATGCCAGTTAACGCGGTTAAGTGTAGTCCATATCAAAGTACATCTATGGCATATTTTATTCTAATCGGTGTACCAGTTTAGCCTGAAAGCGTAACAGACAGGCAAAGTTTCTTTCAAATTTATAATATTAGCATGGATATTTTCTATTAATGATACAAATAAAAACTGATAGACCTATGTACGAAGTAGTCACGTTGGCAGGCATTATATTTTTTTCTAGTCTTGTCTTGCCTTATTAAGTTATTTTAAAAGATACAAGATTGAACAGGTGGCCGTTTATTTTGCGAATATATATTTACAAAATAACGGGAACATATTCCAATGTTTCAGAATAAACAGCCCGGAGGGCGAGATGTACACAGGAATTTAAAATTCGTAATAGGGTACGGTAGAGCCATGGAAAGTAGATGCTTTTGAATAAAACACTTTATTGTATTGATATCATAACTCTAAATTGACTTGAGCTCGTCTTTATACATGATATTATTTGAACATATGTATATTAAATACCAACATTTGTTGTGGCTTTGCTTGCGTTTTAGTTGATTTCGTCAGGCATTTATCTGTGTGCCCCACCGAAATCGTTCTTTTTACTGAATTATATTTTTCTTGTATACTAAACAAGAGGTACCTAGAGATTCATGATGACAGGTTCAGTATTTAAATACACTTTTTATTTGCACGGATGAGCGCAATTCTTAAAGCTGCCCTATTGTGTTATGTTTTTGATTCCTAGACAGATCAAGATTTGTGTGTTATACTGGCAGTACAGGTATATTTCATGAGTCTTTTATTCCAATGCTCGAAAGACCATGTGAGACAGGAATTCTTCCTTGTCTTATTTAACAACCGAAATCACATTTCTAATAAAATAATAAGTTATTCATTTCGAGTAAATGTGACTCATAGTAGTATATCTTAGGACGCATCG